>OV702284.1:328871139-333879410 GCA_916181665.1 Avena sativa
CGAGCAGCAGCACCTCCTTGGCGCCCCGAGGAACCATGTGGAGGACGGCGGCGACGGACAGGCTGGTGCCGTCGACGATCCTCGTCTTCAGCCCGGGCTTCCTGATCACGTACAGCTCCCCGTTCTGTTCAGCTCGTACCCCTGCATCCACGCACACCAACCCCATCCATTAATTTCAGCAACTTGATTATTACAGTAGTTAGCCTAACCTCAATTCCACCCAACACTAGTACTACTCTGAATGATTAGTTGAAAAAATCATGATTATGATCTGCTAGTGAGCAAGTACTCTTTTGCATATTGCAAGTAAGTACTATACTCTCCCTACGATCGAGCATTCATGGCGGTTCTGCACCTCACACCTACGCTCTGAATCTCGCATTGAATCGCCCAGGCAGTTAATGCTGAGTGTCAGTGTACGCAGAAGTGCATTGAAGGAGGTTCATGTGCGACTGCTTGCCTGGTTCAGGAGGCCCAGCGTGAGCACTGCGGCGCCGCTCGCCTCGGCGTCAGAAACCGCTCTCTCGATCACGCGGCTCACCGCGTACCCATGCTTCTTCGACGTGTACTGCATCAGACACGTACATACATCAAAAAAAATGAGGGGGACACAGACATCAAATTAATGTGTGACGACAACACGCATTAGATGTCACATGAATCCTCCAGTCCCGTCAACGTCAATAAAAATATTTATTCTTTCAGCTAGTACTCCGAAATATATTAATATATTTTGAGAAAGAATAATCGGCGGAAGAATTAAGGAATAACGATGGAGATTTTATTTTAAGGTTGTTCATTCGTTTGTTGCTGGTACATACCTGGGAGGCGTATCTGGGCACGACCACGTCTCCATGCTGAGCTTGCTTCCCATCCTGTTGGCCTCCGACCGGAACGCCGTCCTCCCGAGCACGGACGCCAGCGCGGCGATCGGCCGCTCCAACAGCCCCAGCGCCGCCGTCAGCCAGCCGGAGACGAGCGGCGAGGACGCGACGGAGGCGAACCCGAGGCGGAGTGGAGGAGGGAGCCCGGCGAGGTGAGGTGCGTGAGGTGGACGACGTCGGGGGCCTCCTCCCGCCCGTGCAGCGTGCGCTCGTACAGGTCGTCGCTCGACTTGTCCATGGTCCCGTACACGTAGTCGTAGAAGGGCACGAAGAGCGAGTAGTTGGTCCGGAACTGCGTGTGGTGCAGCGAGTGGAACCTTGAAGAAACAAATCCAGATCAGAAAATTTTAACAAATTCAAACTGGAGATGCATGGAAAAAACTTGGATATGGGATGGGTGCTTACGATGGGGTGTACATGAGGAACTTGAGAGGGGGGAAGAGGTCGAAGAGGACCTTGGGGACGAGCTCGAAGTTGCAGTGGCCGAGGTAGTTCATGAAGTCGATGTAGACGAGGTATCCGTTGGCGACGGCGACGGAGCCGGTGCCGGAGGCGAGCACGGTGAGGAGCGGGGATGGCGAAGAGGCCGAAGTAGACCACCTCCTCGGCGAAGGGGTGGATGACGGAGGTGATGGGCTCGGTGACGATGGAGGCGTGGTGGTGGGAGTGGTACCGGGAGTAGAGGTAGTGGTGGTGCAGCGCGCGGTGGATCCAGTAGTAGAGGAACTCCACGGGGCCCAGGTGGAGCAGCGCCGTCAGCACCAGCCCGCCGGAGTTCCACCACGGCAGGCCCTGCGTCATCGGCATGATCGAGTTGACCACGTAGAACAGAAGCGCCGTCAGGATGATCTGGTCGTCCCTGCACGCACGCACACACAGCAAGTCAAGGACGACATCTCGCCATTGCCATATGCATGTGTAGATTTAAATTAAAAAAAGACTGATTAATACCAGTTCCTCTCGCGGTCGACCTGGTCGAAGTCGAGGCTCTTGCTGACGATGCGGTGCTTGGAGCGGGCGGTCTGGTGGCGGGAGACGGAGATCCAGAGCTGGGTGTAGAGGAGGCGGAGGAGCACCGTCGGGAGCACGAAGAAGCTGAGCAGGTCACCTTCCTCGCCTCTCGCCTTCGCCGCCGCGAAGCTGTACGTCCTGTACGCCGGCCCACGGAGCCACCAGCGCGTACTACAGAGACGACACATCCATGCATCGCCGCCATGCCAAAACAGAGTAATAAGTTCTTCTTGCAAGGATATAAGACCAATGTATGTGCATGCATGCCATGAACGTGCATCGCTACCTTGTAGTTCCCGAGATCCTGCATGGCCACCGCGTGAGAGGGCCTGGCTGGGAGGCCATCTCCTTCGATCGATACCTTGATTCCGCAGGGGTGGCTGTGCAGTGGTATGTCAGCTTTGTGTTGCAATGGGGGTTGCTGGCAGATGGCCATGGCAGAGGGTACTCGGTTGGATTTATACTACTACGCAAGGTGGATCCAGGGCGCCGGGCAGTGAAGGCGAAAGATCCATCGAGGATCATCACAGGTCAATCGCCATCACGGTACGCGGTTAAAGTTTTTACTGTACTGCACTGCACTGCACTGCACTGCATTGGAGACCTCCATGTGGGGGTGAGTACAGTACGGCTCCGGTTGCTACGGTCTGCGGCAGTAGCTAGCAGGAGTAAAATCTTACTACTTATTTCTACCGGTGTTAATAAGTTGTTCAGAGAGTGCAGTCCCATGCTTGTACTACAACAGAAATCGCGTTACACAGACGAGCATCCATCGCGTGGACGATTCCTGATCGATGATCCATCGTTTGGTTTTCAAAACAGTCTTTCCAACGCCTAGATAAAATTCATACAGTATACGTACATTATTAAAAGAAGACTTTTCGATCCATACTAGTAGTACTTGTAGTACTACTTTAATTAAATTGAATGTGTGTATCCAACATGCATGGTTTTTATACTCACTGGATGAGGATGAGGAGTACTTAAGTTTTACTTTCTAAAATGCTCACTATGTATGAACCGTTTCCCAACATTTGTAGAATGGCAAAAGAACGAGAAGTCGTGATCTGCATACGTACGGCTCTTACGAGCATACCGGTAGAATAAATTTGGTCAAAGTTAAATCCTGGAAAAGGTTGTGTGCGAATTTTAGGGTGGATTTTGTGTCCTCGGGAGTGCATGCTCCGTTATTTCTGGAAAATGTAAACCTTTTTAGGTTTGAGGATAGGACTGGGTTTTATCTCAATGATGATTTCTTCTCCAATGAGGGACTCTTCTAATGATGTGCACCAATCTTCCGTCTCCATTCTAAAAAAACAAAAACAAAAAGTCCTAGTATCTTCTTCTCCATTATCCATAAATAAACGTGATGAGAGGAGCATTGCACATTTTTTTCCTTGTGCGGGAGCGGGGAGATCCGGTGTTCCTGGTGCAAAGAAAAACCAGAAAGAGAGCGTGTGGTTAGGCATCACGAACGCGTGTTATGTAGGAGTAGCTGTACACGGTACGTAACTAACTGGCATGTGGCTTGGCATGCGAAGAGAGTGATCGAGCAGCTAGCAGCAGCTCATAGATACTATCATCGAGCTAGCGCGGCCATCATGCATGCTGGCCCATTGCCTTGCCTGATTAGCTAGCTAGCTATGGAGAAGTACGAGCGAGCTACGTACGTGTCCACTGTCTCTAGTGTCTACTACTACTACTGATCATTAATCGGGATATGAAGAGAGACTCGGTCAATTTGACGATAGGTGGATCGATCGATCGACGTGTAATCACGTGTGATGAGATATGTGCTCAATATGCTATACTCTCTCCGTTGCAGGGCTTAAGACATCCTCGTTTTGCATATTTTTTCTTTAACGAAGAATTACTCTAAATACGTAAAAAGTTTTGATATAAAACTAGTACCACTGAAAAGTATTTTTCAATATGATTCCAACGGTACTAATTATGTACAATATAATTAAAAATTTGTTATTCAATTTTTTTGATCAAATTTTGCTTTAAAAAAGGTGTGCGTCTTACCTGCATTTTTGCTACAGCTTCCCTTCAAAACGACCGACCGACCGGTGGGTCGCAAAAGTCTCGAGGATTATTGATGATGGGCGATGCATTGCACGGCTAGTACGACTCGTATAGCAAAAGCACGCACGTATTTTCCCCTTGGAGAAAATTAAAATGGACCACGTACGGTATGATGCATGTAGACACCACCCATGCCCATGTGTGCTCCCGCCTTTTTGTCTGCATGCATGCACGTGATATCTTAACCAAACCCTATGTATGTTTTCACGCTAGCTAGGCTGCAAGGCGATAGTTGGTGGTTGGACTTGGACGCGTAAATTTTATCGGTACCAGCTAGCTAGCAGTAATCGTAGTGTACTCCTAATATACTTATGAACCCATTCCATGTACTAACCTCTATCCCAGTTTATAAGACTTACGCGTATACCTAGGTCGTCCGCATGAGCTATATAATATGAATTATATAATATAAAATTATATCATTAGAAAATAGAATATTTGAAGTTTCTAATAATATAGTTTTTATCTTATATACCTCATGCTAAGTTGGTTAATTTGTCAACCTAGAAATACGCGTAAGTCTTATAAACTGAGACGGAGGGAGTACTATGTATTACCTGCTAAGTACGTACTCGTTAGCTACTTGGGGAGTGAGAGAGCGGTGACAACAAAATTTTTAGAATTGAGGCTTCATTGGATTAATGGAACCACCGGATCGGTCTAAAACATGCACGGACTTCACGCACCACAAGAGAAAGAAAGAAAAAATCCGGAAAAGTGAAGCATAATTGCTGCTCTAACTAGTACCTGCAGATTAAACCAGGTCAAAATAAAGTAACCTTTACGGCCGTGGTGATCGCGTGCAGACGTGCGTACTAACAAACCGATCGTCGATGAACAACCGTGACCCGTTTCATTGCCAGTACTGCTAGTACTGCTAGTATCGGACAGTAGTACTAGCTAGCTAGGTGCTGGATTTTCCTTTGGCGCATTCAAGTTTACGGTAGTACTAGAACGGATCAGTGGATGCGCTGCTGGCCGGCTGTCGATCAGGAATTAATCTCGATCGGGAAGGAGAGCGAGAGATGGAGGCTCTCTCCCTCTGCTGTGTTGTTGGTTGCTGGCTTGGCTTGCTGCATGTACAGCAGTAATGCCTAGCGCCATGGATGCATGCATGCTGCGTTACTACTTCGAATTCGTACCCGATCGATCGCACTAGCAAGGAAGATACCGCCAGTCTCCCCGTTTCACATTGGCTTTCGAGAGAGAAACCAGTACTACGTTTCACATTATTGTATTGTATGTACACGTTGGCCGATTGATAGTACTCATGCCGGCCGGGGCTAGCCTCACGTTCGCAATAAACGTAGGACGATCGACCGAGGGCCATGCATGCACATGCACGGGCCGGGTGGGCGCTACGCTATGCACTCTCGATCTAGGTCGTGCGACACGGTGCGTGCAAGGTATCCACGCACGCGGGCAAGGGGGTTATATTGGAAAAACCACGCATTCAATGCTTGATGAGGAATATATAAAGACTAACTCAAGAACTCCAGTCAACAATGTTTGCAGAGTGAGCCTATAACTACAGTAGATGGGGAGACACGGTCATCACCATCACTACGTGCCAATCATGATCGTGTCTATCAGAGACGTAGTTGTTGATGTCAAGATGGAGAAGACTAGGGGTGGGCATTCGGTTAGTCCGAACTGTTCGGTTCGGTACTTCGGTATTTTAAAATTTTCGGTTTCCTAAAAACATGCACCGACCGGTCTCCAGGAAATATCAGAACCGACTGTTCGGTGACACAATCGATCGGTTCGGTACTTGGTTACATACCGAACAGACCGAACTAGGCTCGGTGGGCTGCCCATCTAGAATTAATCTCCTCGGTTGTTACTGGCTAGCTGGGCTAGGCCGCTGAACCTTGGTTTAGGTGGAGGTTGCAAACAACAACACGTCAGGTCATCACCAGTGCAGAAAAAACAAACAGGTACATGCAAATCGCTTCAGAAAATTTTGCCATAGCTTCCCTATTCTCCATCGTTTCAAACAAGAAGAGCAAACAACTGAAAGAAATAGGAACAACATACTTACAGAAAGTGGACATGAACATAAAACATTCGACTCAATAATTAACATCAAGCAAACAAAATAGTTTAGCACACGTGACACAGTGGCAAGTCTGACAATAACACTTAAGTTCGATAGAAATAAATAAAAGCAGCAGGAAGCGCACAAGAGTAGTAGCGCTGCACCACTGCCATCCACCAATTCTTCATCTTCTAGACTTCACTCTTTATTGCTTATTCTTCAATCTTCAGCAACGATCCATTGAGAACTACAACCAACCGTTTAAAAACATCATAAGTACCACAACTTTAGATACATCAGTGTATGTCATAGAAGAACAATGAATAAATACAGTGATGTCAAAAGTACAAGGTAAAGAACCATGTATGATCAAGATATATACATGTCAAAAGTACCAAGGTAAAGAACCATGTATGATCAGGATATGAAACAAAGTAGAAGCTCACCAAATCTTCTTCATGTAGACGTTGCAGTGGTGCTTGACTTGGTTGCCTTTGCTTTGATATCCTTATACTCGGCAATTAATTCTGAAAACAATTAACAGATGCAACAAAAATTATAAAACAACAAAAAGAACACATATTACATGATACAATTGAAGGTTTTTGAGTTACCTTGTTCGAGCTTGGTCAATTCTTCAGTGTTCTCTGCAATGTTGATAGGAGTGGCATGTCGAAGCCAATCTTGAGTGCATACAAGAGCTTCTACCATAAAAGGAGTCAAAGATGTTCTGAAGTCATCAAGAACACGACCACCAGTGGAGAATGCAGACTCGGATGCTACCGTTGAGATTGGGATTGCATAAACATCACGTGCCAAGCATCCCAATACAGGAAACCTAGATGAGTTGACCTTCCACCAAGCTAAGATCTCAAATTTTGGACCATCATCTTCAGGCTCCTCGGCAAGGAACTTATCAAGTTCAGATTTGCTGCTACTACTACCACCATTGTTCAGTCTCATTTTCTTGGCAATCAATGACTTCATCAAACTTGCACGCCCTCCACTTGACTCAGCTTCTAGAGAAAACACAGCTTGAGCAGATGCAATAGTCGGACCACATATAACCCTGTATTCCTCAAACAAATCTCTAAGACAATTACTGATTGCAGCCCACACCTTAGGCCCTTTGTCATCCCCATACATCTCCAAAATGGCATAATGTGTGTATTCAGATAGCTTGTACCTACAGTTCAATAGTACAAAGTAATTTACTAGTGTTTTGCTACAATTAAAAACAAGTGCACAATGATAGAAATATTATAATACTTTGAAGGTTTTACCTAGGATCAAGTGCTGCTGAAATAAAAATCATCAAGTTGATGTTTTCCTTTTCCTTCCCCTTGTTGCTAGGATCAGACTCATGCCAATTTCCCCAGTATTTGTCAAACTTGTTCTTCATCCTTTGTCCCATTGATTTTTGCAGAACATCATCACTATCCATCCAATTTTTCACTAGCAAATTCACCTCGCCAATCTCATGGAAAAAATTGTTAGCTGTCACATGAAGTGATAATAACTGTGCTTAGTAGTAAGTGCTAACCATTGCATTCTGGCCGAAGACTCTGCCCCCGACGGTGAAGCACAATCGCTGATCTAACTACCTGCAGAGTAAACCAGGTCAAAATAAAGTAACCTTTACGGCCGTGGTGATCGCGTGCAGACGTGCGTACTAACACACACGGATCGTCGATGAACAACGACCGTGACCCGTTTCATTGCGAGTACTAGTAGCTAGTATCGGACAGTAGTAGGTGCTGAATTTTTCCTTTGGCGCATTCAAGTTACTGTACCACGGTAGTACTGGCCGGCTGTCAGGAATCTCGGGAAGGCCAGAGAGATCGAGGCTCTCTGCTGTGTTGTTGGTTGCTGGCTTGGCTTGCTGCATACAGTAATGCCCTAGCGCCATGGATATGCGTTACTACTTCGAATTCGTACCCGATCGATCGCACTAGCAAGGAAGATACCGTCAGTCTCCCCGTTTCACATTAGCTTTCGAGAAACCAGTACGTTTCACATTATTGTATGTACGTACGTGGCCGATCGATCGTACTCATGCCGGCCGGCCGGCCGAGGGTACATGCATCTTCACGTTCGTAATAACGGCATCTCCGTCGGGAGACCTAATTCCGTCCGAGCGTGTTCTAACCGATCCATACGGACGCGTGAGACGTACGCGACGTCTTAGTGAGACGATCCATCCGAACTAACTTAGGTTGGACCGATTCATTCGTGATCCAAATCTGATGCCGAATGGGTCTGTCCTGACAGACGAGGACGCTGGCATGTAGCAGGCTGGTTCAGTTACAACCCACGCAATGGGTCTTCTTCTCACTCCTCTCTCTTGGTATGGTCTGTCAGATTTTATCCGTTTAGATTACGCTGTTGGACGCGGCTGGCCGGACAGGCCGGACAGCGATCCAAAAACGTTGGTGGATTGCGACTCCTCGGAGGAGATGCCCTAAACGGAGGACGATGAGAGCCATGTGCATGGGTGGGCGCTCCGTCCTCTGTACGTTGTGCGACACGGTGCAAGGTATAGCTGACTGAAAAAATGACGCATTCAATGCTGGATGAGGAATATATGAAGACTAACTCAAGAAACTTCAGTCAAAGACGTCCTTGTCACTTAGGTTTACAACACTCCCATTTCCCACTGTGAACACGTGACTGTGAGAGGGAAGAGATACAATACAAGGAGACGGTCACGAATTCTTAAAATAAAAAAAAAAGAAGGTGATGACAGGCATCACTCCTAGGTGTCAGTCATGATCATGTCCAATATTAGACGCAGTTGATAATGTTAAGATGGAGAAGATGACGAAAGTAGAAGACTTCAAATGAAGTCGCAAATAAACGTATATTTCACTCATAGGGAAAATGTTAAAATACGTATAGGATTAGAAATAATACTAGGATTATACATATCAACTTGTACTCCAACTCGTAGGACTAATGGACTATTGCCCTCCAAATCTCGGTTATCCCTATACAATCACCTTGAGGGTTAGATCACGCTTATGCATGCAAAGGCTGCTACCGAGCTGCAAGGCGATGGTGGTTACACACTTGGACGCCTCGATTTATCACTATTACCCGCACAAATATGCAGTATAACACGCGTTCGGGCGCATCGACTAGTCAGATCCAGCAGTAATAGCTGTATGATGAGCCCGTTTCATGTTTGCTTGCGTTTGATAGCTATGTACTGCCTCCGTTCAAAAATATGAGACGTTTTAGCTTTGTTAATCGATCAAATGTATCTAGAAGTCTTTTAGATTCGTAGAGGTTCATAGTGAATCTGGCGTATAGATACATTCATTTTACAAAACTAAACTTATAAAATAAAACAATATAGATACATTCATGTTATAAAGCTAAAACATTTTAATATTTCTGAACAGAGGAAGTACTTGTTCTAGAACCGCACATGAAGACCACCATTGGTTTAGGGGAAGTAATTGTGTCCTCCTGATTTGGGCCGTGTTTTGCCACCGGGGTTTCACGTGAGCCCACATTCTCGTGCACCGCATTCTCATGCAAGACCGGCCACTCAAGATTCAAGACAGTGACCATGCTGAACCCCATGCATGCATCCACACGCTGATGACCCTAAGGAAACACAATTGTTGCTCTAAACAGAGTAATGCTACATTTACGGACAGGTTTTACGGAAAACACTTACGGACAAAGGACATGGCGCCTCAGGCAGGGGATGAAATACAAACCGTTCTCTATTTTCAAGCAGGGGATAAAATTTCAACTAACCAACTCAAGCCATGTTGATCCGTAGACTTTTCGTAAACCAACCAGTTCGTAACTTAGTTCGCTCTAACCAGGTCAAAAGTGACGATGCTAAAGCTAAACCCCATGCATGCATACACCTGCTCCCATGTCCTCGCAAGAAAAAAATACACCTGCTCCCATACTATGTTCCTAAATCTGTCAGTGTTGAGAGTTTAAGAATATGTGAACCTTGTACTATATTTACATGAATGTTTTAAATTTTCCCCTGAATTTTAGGAGGCTTAGAATTTTTTCTGATTTTTCCATATTTTTGGCTGAATTTTAGTAAGCTTAAAAATTGTTTCTGAATCCCAAAATATTTTCAATGAATTTAGTAGGCTTAAAAAATTATTTCTATCGAGATCCTTTGTGCGTAGGTCATCGACAACATTAACTTGATTAAATTTTAACATACTCTCTCCATACCTGTTTGGGACATATAACAAATCTTTGGACCCTATGTTTTTTCTCTGATTAGAATATTTGGGTCTCACTAATATTCTGATTGGCTCTTTCTCCGAGTATGATTTTTAACATGCATGTGTCCTTTAAACCGGAATAATAGAGGGAGTACTAATTAATAACCCCAACATTAATTACCTACAAAGCCACAACACAAAATTAGCCACAACATTAACAGCTGGTTCAAATATGCCATCACCTCAACATAAAATGCATGCCGTACACATAACTTTGGTCGACGTGTGATATGCTCACATATGTATGTGCTTCCCCTTGAAGAAGCTAAGGCCGGTCGCAAAAAATCAGGCAACATTGAAGGGACATGCATTGTATGGATGCAATGGTGGTAGCGAAAGCAAGCACGTACGTATTTCCGTTGGAAAAAATTGAAACGGAGCAGACAGTATCACATGCAACGATGAACGTAACCATGTGACAGAGTTATTAGTACGTTCGTAGTAGTATTAGCTAGCTCGCCCCCAACCCGGCCGGCCTGCTGCCACCTTTTTGCCTGCACGTGGTATCTTAATAAGTAACCAACCGTAGTAAGCCGGAGTATATATATATATATATATATATATATATATGCTCTCAAGCTTGCGATCGACGGCCCACCGTACCGAGCTGTGTGCAGTGCATCCATGGCCATGGTGATGCTCCTGGTTGTTGGTTGGACCTGGACGACGCGTGAATCTATTGATCATCAGTGCCGTAACGGTACCAGCTGCTAGCAGTGTGTGATCACACGTACTACATGTATGCATTTGGGAGCATAGACCGGTCACCGGCCGTAACGGTACGTACTGGATCAGGGAGTCACGTCATGTGTAGTGGGTTGTCGACGGTCGTTACGGAAAATAATGCATGCCGTGTACGCCTGCGTGTTTTGCATGCACTATGTCACCGTAGATTATTAGGGGCACTTTAGTAGATTATTAGAGACATTGCTTAATAGTGCCTCAATTTATATTTCAAGACTATTTGTAAAATGCCTTGAAAAATCTATTTTTAAAGGCATTTTTAAAAGTGCCTCAAAAGATCTATTTTCAAAGGCACTTTTTAATAGTGCCTTAAATGATTTTTCCCTGCCTCATTTGATGTGGCACTTTTTTAACTGCCTTTGAAGATTTTTGAAGGCTATTTTAGTATTTTCTAAGGCAATTTCTTGTGCCCCAAATAATTATCTGTGATGTAGTGTTGGCGCCCTTATTTCACGCGTGAACCCACAATAATTCTCATGCAAAGCACGCAGGCTGGCCGTATATATCTAACCTCGATAGCAAATGAAGAAGCACAATTGCTGCTCAATCTAACCTTTACCGCCGCGTCAGTCGCGAGCGGATCGACCTCCTATGCATTACTACTTTTTTTTGAACAAGGAGTGCCCCCAAAAGGGCCGGAGGCTTCACATATAATTCAAGTGATGGAAGTTACAAAGATTACAAAGGACCCCATAAGATTCGAATACTCACATAGGTCCCTGATATAAGTAGAAAAGACCTAACAGATAGAAAACACAAAAGAAACTGGTCCTTCCTCTTCTCCACCATCGAGCAGGAAGACAGGCACGCTACCATCAAGCACAGGAAAAGGGACAAAACCACTTGCTCCTGAGTCGACGAACAGTGCAGCGGATGACTTCAAGGGCCTCACGAAGGAGGTTGTAAAAATGCCGGAACCCTTTACCGGCTTTTTGATAGGCCATGTGCTGACCTTGGATGTCGGACGGCCATAACCCGCCGCCGAGGTGATGCTCAAGAAGATAGCCTCCCAACTCTACTGTTGCGTGGCACAGGAACTTGCAGAAAATGCCAGCAACAGAGGTATCCTTACCAAGCCCAACGGAGAAACCCGGCCGACCGACTCACCACACCTGCCATGGGTGGGAGACGAACAACGAAGAAGATCATCTTGGTGCGGAATCCATAGACCCTTCTGTCGACGCGATGCGAAGAAACCGAGCTCTCTCCTCAGAGCTCCTGCCCGAGATGAGTTGAAGAAGCCGTAGAAGATGCCGCCACGACGAACCCAGGGAACAGGCTTATTAGATAAGCAGCGGCCGAAGAATGCCAAATAGGATCTCCCCCACGGAGCCTCAAAATTCGGCGCGAACGACCACTCCAGCGGCAAGCCTGTATTGCCGTTGGGGTAGCTGCAAAGGATCCACTCCATCTTGGGCAAAAAACACCAGAGACTGAAGGAAAGTGAAGAAGCAGCATCGCAGCCTTCCTCCTCGCCACCACGGCTGGCCAGGTACAGCCGCGAAACGACGCATCTCTCCTTCCAATGTCTCCAGCGCAAGTGCCACCTAGAGGAAAGCAAAGAAGAAACAGCCAACGTCGTCTCCCCCTCCCCGCCACCACGGACGGCCGGGAGAAGACGAGCAGACCGCCTCTTCAAGCCGCCACACCTCACCCCCGTGCCACCACGGCCAGCCGGGCGAGACATGGCAGCCACCGTCGTCCTCATCGGGAAAAGGGGCTCCTCGGGCCGATTATTCAGGGAGTCGCCGGCTCCGACCTCCACCTGCAACTCCGTCCACCGGAGCAGCACCAGGGAGGGCAGGGCCACCAGCCATGGGTGGACCTCGGCCCCGAGATCCAGTCCACACCTCCACACGCATAACGCCAAAACACGGTGGAAATCCGCCAAATCCTAAGCCTAAGGAACCTAAAACTACCTCCGGCGCCTCTCCAGACCCTACCCCAGCCGGCTACTCCGGCGAGGAGGGCGGCGGATCGCCCAGCCGGCGATGGGGGACTCTCAACGGGGGCAGGAGGAAGGGGTCAAGCGAGAGGATAAGGTCCTCGTTATCCATGTACCATCTATGCATTACTACTTGGTACCCGATCAGGGTACTACTATATATACTGGCAAGGAAGATACCACCGGTCTCCCCGTTTCACATTTTATGTCAGCCCAGCGATCGAGTGGTGGACACATGCATGGGCCATACCCATATGTATTGCGCGCGAGATGGTGATTAAGTCTGTAATGGAACCAACAATCGTACATACGTACGTACTGTATATAGTACACGGTCCCCGGCCAGCCGCGGCCGGCGGCCGGCGGACCATTACATTGTCACTGCTGCTCCGCGCGCCAAAAACAACCAACTAACAAACATTGTCCACGCATCATAGAAAAGTCAATCATGCATAAAGAAACAACTGTTTACGGCATCCTTCGAGTTTAATGTTCAAAATAACCGTTCACGAGGTCCTCCATAGGAATGTTCATACGGTTCAAAACGATTGTTCACGGTGTTGATAGGAATAGCCTTGCATTTCAAAATAATTCTTCAAGAGGTTCAAAACACTGTTCATGTGAGAAAACAATGTCGTCCATACAGGTCAAAATAATTTATCATAAGGTTAAGGAAAAGCTGGTGAAATTTAGGTAGTCGCCGCCGGCCGGCCGACTTGAATCCCGGCCGCTCTAGAGTAATAAGGTAGTGATGATGTTTGACCGATTGCGTGCAAGCGAGAACGGAGCAGGCCCACGGTTAGCTGTCCTATGAGGTTCAACATGATTACTCCATCTTCCTTGCAAAATATCGGATTTTTTTTTAAAAAAAAACACACCTATCTAGACTTTTTTAGTGTGTTGGTTAACTCATTTCGTTCCGAGCCTCCAGACTAAAATAACTTGTGTAAATATACATATATTTTAGAAAAAGGCTAAAACATCTTATAATTTGGAATGTAGGAAACATAGAAAACGGTATGCGACCACACTTCCTCCTCCCACCGCTTGCACGAATCGAGGGGCAACCTTTCCCTGCTTCCTTAGGACCGGGCCTCTCCCATGGTGCCCCTCGCCGGAGTAGCTGGCGAGCGGTGGCCGGGAGTTGGCACCGGAGTAGCTAGGTTTCTTTTTTTTTGCTTTGTTGTTGTTGTAGATGTAGCCCCTTCGTGGGGTTTTGGAGATGTGCTCTAGATCTTTCCAGCCAGATCTGGAGTGTAGGACTCCTGTTCTTGATGTTCTTGCTCTTCTGACTGGAGCAGAGAATCGAGGCGAGCGTCGCCGTCTCCGCAAATAAAGAAGCTCTTGTATTCCTGGTTATTGCTTCAAACATGGAGGTCTTCAGATCCCAGCACGACGCCCCATCCTGACGGTGGACCAAGTGGCATAGTCTCTGGCGCCGTCGCCAGTGGCCATGTCGTGCGATCCAGACATCGACACGGTGGAGACGAAGGACTGTATTGCTCTTTTCTTTTTGTTTTCTGGGATCCATCGTGTAAAATTAGAGGCCGATCTTGTATTCCTGGTTATTGCTAGGGTTCTCTTTATAACTTTGCCCACCGAGTAATGGAGCTTCCGGGGCCTTCGGGGCTGTTCCCTTTCAGAAAAAAAAACAGAGAATGGTATGCCGCAAAAGTAGCACTCGAGCAAATCCACACGCACGCACGCGCACGCACACGATGTATGGCTTGAATATTTGCGAATGTATTACTAGTAAGGCGAGATTTCAAAGTGTGTGTGTAAATATATATATATATATATATATATATATATATATATATATATATATATATGGAAACTCTATTAGACTCCCTGGGTGTAGAATAAGTAATTCTACACCCGAGTCTATCTACCGAGCCGGACCACCCACTTGGTTCCGTCGAACCTGGGTCGCGTCTACCACCTAATGTAATTTTATTTTTTCCATTTACCTCGACAGTTTTTCTTCCGATTATGGATCGTGGGGTCTGCCGTATGCGAGCTAGCCCATTATCGAGCCGCACCTAATTTATTTTCTCGTGGCTTTCTAATGATGCCGAGAGCGGCGAGCGGTTCAGAATTGAGGTGCGGCGGCGGCGGCGGCGGCGAACGGATGTCGAGTCGGCGGCTTCGGTGGGTACGCGAGCGGTGAGTGTGCTCTGCGCTCTCGCTGTCCTTGGCAGCCTCGTGTTCGGCGGGTGGAATCGGCGGCACCTTGGTCGCCCGACTGAATCGGTGGGAATGGCGGCGTGGGGAGCGGCGTCCACAGCCTTGTCAGGCTGCGCGGCGGGTTGTGTCTGGGGGCAGTCTCGGCATCGCGCTCCGGCAGCGCGGCGGGTGGTGGCTGCGGGCCGCATCTTGGTGAGCGGCAGGCCGCCTGAGCCCTTCTATGTTCGATTCACAGCGGGCGGAGCAAGCCGGCGGGCTTCGACCTAAGGTGAGCTGGCCGTTCCGTTCTGGTGGAAGTTTTTTGTATTTGGAATTACCAAGGAAGACGCAGGTTCCATGATACATAGTATGCAGAACAAATCGTTAGCCTTACCCCTGTCTTCTTTCCGTTTAGTTCATCTGGTAGCCAGATGCAATACTTCAGGTTTACACTACCAACCACTATTCTCTCGTCCCCATCTTCAACTGTCTGCAAATGTGAGGTTTCAGAAGGTAAACTCACATCCCCATCTTCAACCGTCTGCAAATGTGAGATTTCAGAGGGTAAGCTCTAGGGATTATTTCTTTTTAGAATGAGTATACCCAATTTACCATGCTAGTATAGATACATTAACTACCAACATGGAACAAACCAGAGAGATTTCAGTGTTTGTAGGCATGTTGTACCTAGCCCGGTGTCGCCAAAGATGAGCTCAATCCTAAATCCAACGAGCATTTTCTTAGTCCAGATTTGTTGCAGTTTTTAATTTGGGGTTTCATCTTCTAGTATTGACTTCCATCACTGCATGTCTAGAGTTCTTTGTTTTAGAAATAGAAGTCCTATATCATATTTCAGCCATCAATGTAATTCGTGCTAGTTGCTGGCAACTAAGAAGCTGAAGTCTCATGGTGAATATAAATTACGAACGGACACTGCACTAATAAATCTGGTTCTGGAGTCCCATATGTTCTCATAATCCCATGATGAAGCGTTGTAATAGTGTTTCAAGAATAACTCAAGCGTACCTTGTGAGTAGCTAGTTTAATTTTTTTCCTCACTGCAGTTCAAATACCTCTCAATGATCAAGTGTTGTAATATTGTTTTAGGAATAACTTGACTGTACCTTGTGAGTCGTTGTCGTTGTCGGCGGGTCGATTCTTCTTCAATTCCTGGACTCCACGGCGGAAGGCGACCACGCGGGTGTATGGCCTCCACCCCTCCTTGGTTACCGGAGGAACGACCTCGAGCGCCGCTGCCGTCTGCGGCGATCCAGCGCGCCTCTTGTATGTCTGTGTTAGGCACCTTGGCGTCTCTGCGGGACCTTCAATCAGCGGGTGGCCTCGGTGGCGTGTGGTGCTGCTGGTGGCGTGTGGCGTTGTCGCTGGGCGACAGCAGGTGGATTTGTTAATGTGTTCTTATCTTTCCTGATTTTGTAATGTTGGTTTATTGGGATCTGGCGGCTGGGATCTACACTAACGAATTGTTTGTTTTCTGCTACAAGATTGGACTCGAAAATTTTACTCTGCGGAGGTTACGTTCAGCAGTCAAAGCTGCAGACAAGGACCCCCATGCCTTTCCATGGCCTTGTTGCGCATTGCTCTAACTGCAAGGTTCATTCCACCCTACGAATTATTTGTTTGTGCAATGAGTAGTATTTGTTTTCTAGCCATCCTTGATGGGTAGATTAAAATATCTTGTGTTTATGCATTCTTTGTTGAATACTGATTTGCATTTGGGCATAATTATGGAAGTGAGGATTAGAGCAAAGAAAATGAATATGTTATCGAATTTGATAATTTAAGAGGGAAGTCACCGGTTTGAAACTGAGATTTATATGAAAGAATCATATAGGCATCAACGGTTGCTTTGACTTTCGATCAAATTTTCAGCTGGTGTGGATATTCTTGTAACAATAGTTTCATTATTCATAATCTCTCCTTTTGGAACATATCTCTGCTTCAAGTGTTTCTGCAGTTAGAAATATTATGCTACAGTGTTTAGTTTTGAAGGACATGATGCAACCGAAGCTACAATGTTCTAATAGCACTTCTCGCAACGGCACTCATCAAACACTAGTGTGTAACCATGCACTAGCAAAAATTAGCACCTTGATATGCTACCTGGTACAAAAACAGTTTTCTTTTGGCAAGCACGAGCCCAAACATTTGCCTCGTTCATTACTAATAAGTAATATGTAGAGATCGTGAGCTATGGGTTCCAAGTTTTTTTATATGTGTGAATGCAGCTCCATTTTAGACAAAGAAGTGAGGCATGGGTGCCGAATGTGATTTTGGAATCTGAACTTTGGTTTTACAATTGTTCTTTTTCGTAACTTTTGAACTAGCTAAAATTCACTAGGAAAATCTATGTTTGGTGAGATGGGAAGCATATGAAAAGTGAGCAGATTGTAGATCCTTTTCTTAAGGGGAACGCCCCTGTTTGTATTTAATATTCTGATAAATGTTTCTTGTAAATTTTCACAGATTGAGGGTGTATTTTGTTTATTTTCATGTAGTCGTTTGTGATATACAATGATCACTTAGATGTATAAATTGTGCATAAAAATCCTTAATGAGGAACCAGACTGAACGTTTTACTATGGTCTTTGATTTTGGAATACCTACTTACAGCTGGCTGAAACATGGGGCTGATCCTGCTCTGAACCATTATGGCATAATACATGGTCGTCAGTGGGAAGGATTGAATCACAGCAATGGTATGTTCCTTACAAATTCGTTTAATTTAATTTTCTTTCTGTTATTCAACCACATGCCTCTTGGGGCACGGCGAAAGACCACAGCATGACTTAATCTTTTGGTATCAACATTGAACACCTTCCTGTGGGGCGTGTCTAGTATGTGTGGTGGCCGGTGAACCTTTGTACGAGTTTCAAAATCATTTTGCTGCATTGGTACTGGTAGATGAAAGGAAAAAGGTGTCCCAGTAAACTATTAATCGTGCTGTCATTTTCTGATACATTTAATTTGTTTGCGTATCATGTTTGTCATAGCCAAGATATGTTCTTTAATCAACACTCTGCAGCTCATTTTATTTTGTGGCCAAGCAGGTACTCTGTAGCTTCTTCTACTTTATATTCGATATGAAAGCTTTGTAACAATAGTTTTGAACTTCCATTAGTCTCCGGAGTCTGAATATAGCATCTTTTGGTCAGCTAATTTTAGCCTACCAAAACATCTTACATTTTTGAACATAGGTAATATATATCAATCGCCTTCTGAAATAACCCTAGTAGTGTTGGGCAAGCTATTTTTCTGTCACGCATGAGCAGCAGGCTGGATGTAATTGTTTGCGGATCACTAATAACTTAATATGGCAAATAATTCTGCTCCCAGGTCCGTCAATTGAGCCAGATCACCCAGTTAGTTCCATCAAACCTTGTCCGTGGCTGCGTAATTTTACCGGGGTGAGACTTTTTTTTTCATATATTTTTCGTGGTACATTCGGTAGCTGACCGCTAACCCCGTCACCTCATTTGTACCCTGCTTTTCAATCGTGCGGACACAGTGACGAGCGGTTAGTAGACGCGGCGAGCGGCGACTGTATTGTGCGTGCTCTGATCATCCTCGCCTTCATGTCGTTGACGTGTAGGTCGAACCTCAAGTGCCAACAGTTATTCTACTTGTCTTGTTGGCTTCCGAAGCGGGTTACAGCTCTACTCAAAGCTTTATTTTTCTGTTGCAAATATTTGTTTATTTCTTGATTCATTTCGGTTATTAGTCGCCTGGAAAAGCTAGATGCACATGTATAATGAGCATTTGCTGCTGCACGTTTGTTTATACTGATGACTCTGACAGCAATTAATAATGCTGTATAAAATGCTTTGGCTTTGTTTTTTCATAGATGTCAGCTAAGCAGTGACTAGCCATTTAGCTTCACAAGTACAGAATGAAGAGAAGCTTGGTCACATTCTGCATGTCGTCAAGGAATATTTTCTTATTCACCATGGGATGAATTTTCGAATTTTCATGTCCTTATCGCACTATTCATTAGTTGCTAACACATATATATGTTACAAAAACAACAATCATATATGTCCACATGCAGAATAGTGGTTATATGTGTTATAATGCACTGCAACACAAAGATACAGACTTCCTTCTTGGTGACATGGGAGATGATGAACAGAATAAAGGATCCGTCTTTATAGTTCCTCAAAATATACCTACTTACAGCTTGGCGGAAACATGGGGTTGATCTGCTCTGAACTGGCGTAATATGTGGTCATCCCTGGGATGGATTGAATTACAGCAACGGGCCAATGGTTCTGCCTTACAAATTCATTTAATCTAATTTTCTTCCTGTTATTCGACCACGTGCCTCTTGGGCGTGGCGAAAGACCATCTTGACATAACCTTTTTGTATCAAGATCGAGTACCTTTTGTGTGGGGTATCTAGCCTGTGCAAAGGCTGGTTCCTTTATATAAACCTTTATCCGTGTTTCACTTGACATCTTTTTGTCTGACATATTTATGTTTCTTCTAAGAGGAGTGTGTCCCCGTTTTCCTGCATTGGTACTGGTACATGAGAATGAAAAAGACGTCATTTAACCTGCTCATCAACTGTAAACTGTTAATTGTGCTATCATTTTTCTGAAATATTTGTTGCAGTTCTTTCATGTAGAAGGCATTGCGCGATCCAAGTCCTTCAGCTCAAATCAGGTTCTTGAATGGAAAGTGTGGTACGTTGAAAAGTGAGGCCATGACACTGAAGCAAAACTCTTCACTGATTTGAGGATTGTGTCTTTTGTAATAGTGCTTTGTAATTGTGTCACAGATTATGTAGCTAGCCAAGCAGGATTCCCTTATGGCATTGAATGTTGTCGTGGTATTGAAATATTGTAAACTTTAGTGTCGAGGACATGGTGGTGCCGATATTTGTGTTTATGTCTGTTCCTAAGTTTCTTACATCGACTCCCAATTCAATTTCTTATGTTAGCTGGTTTGATTATTGCATGGTGCTCATGTTTTACGGGCTCCAAGATATTTTCTTAATCTCGATCGACATGTTTATGTTAGTTTGTTGTAGAGATAAAACAAACTCGATTTATTACGATTAGTCGTTATGGAGCTAGCTAGCAGTGGGCCTAATTTTTTTGTACTACAGGCAGATATCTATCGGTGGCTGGCCTGACGTAATATTCCAAACTAATTACCTTTTGTCTTATAGTAGTAGTAGGATTCTTATGTCGCATGCAACTCCACCGCGTCGCACATTGTGCAGTTGGGCGTTGGGCGGGCTTACGCTCCGGTTGTAAACTGTTTATGTAGCATGCCTCGTTTTCTTACGTCGCGTGCGTAGCGGGCCGTTTGAGTGTCTCGTACTGGCTGGCTAGCGCGGCTGGTGCGCACGTTGGGCGGGGTGCAGAATAATATTCTGCACCCAGGGAGTCAAATAGCGCGACCCTATATATATAATATATAATATATATAATATATATATATATATATATATATATATATATATATATATATATATATATATATATATATATATATATATATATATATATATATATATATATACCGTTGCGGCACTGGACAGCTAGCGCAGTTGCACAAGATACGAGCAACCACGCCCGACCGTCTGCTGCCACGCAACCAACAGAGAGAAGCAGGTCAAAAGTGGAGTTTACCACCCCTTGTGTACGCTAGCTCCGATGGATTAATTAACCGTGACCCGTCTGTCTTCTTGAAGCGAGTACGTGCACGCGTATGCACGTGACGCTAACGGGAGGGTCACCTGGTTGGTGCATGCACGGTGGTTGGGAACTTTGGGAGCGTGTGGATTTTCGTTGGGCGTATCGAACTTACTACTCACGAGTCACGACGGAGAAAAAGTGGCCGGCCGGCCGGAATCCCGGGGAGTTCATCGCCAGCAAAGCGTGGGTATGTCGTCGTCTCAACTTGTTCGATTCCACAATTAATTCCTGATAAAAAACAGTTAATTAAACATATACTGTAGAAGGAATAAGAATATCTCCACTCGTCTATCCAGGACGCCGATCCGAACGCCGAATTTAGGTTCAGACGCCGAAAATCGGCCCAGTCGCGTACTCATAAACCTGTTTTCGTTTGAATTTGGGCGAACTTTGGTCCGGCCTTCTCAGGCCGTACCCAGGATCCCGGTTACGCCTTGGGAACGCCGGACGCAGCGAAAACAGACGTGGGCCAGCTCTGTCGGCGAGAGAAGGCTGAACTCCCGCCACTTCGCCGAGCTCCCACCTTTTTCTTTCTCCCCTCCTGCCTTTCTTCCCCATTCCCCTCCCTCCACTCCGCCGAGCTCCCGCCCACCATGCCGCCCAAGAGCTTCGTCTAACCCAGATCGATCCTCGACGAGGGTCCGGTGGAGAAAAAGGCGAGGAAGCCGAGAGCACCGGCGAAGAATACAGAGGGCATGTCCGACGTCGTCTGGGCGTCCAAGGAGCAGGCCAGGAAGATGGCGTCGGAGGACCGGAAGGGCAGAAAGGAGAGGGTGAAGCTCCGGCAATAACAAGAGAAGGCGGCAGCGGACGAGCAGGCGATCGTGAGGGCGAAACAGGCGGCGACGCCGTACCCACCCTGTCGTGGTGGTGGCACGGCAGATGCCATGGGTAGGCTAAAGTATGGGGCCAATGGATGCTAGAGGGATCTGGGGAGGGAAGATGCGGTTCATTCTACACACAGAAGACTAAGGCTAAGATCTTTATTTCTCCTTCCTTGGGCTACAAGTGCTCCTTGAGTTGTATACAAAGAGAAAAGAAGAACTCTGCGAGCACAACGGTACTAAAATCAGCCTCTCCTCCTGAGGGTCCAAGCCTCCCCTTATAAAGGAGAGCCTTGGGTTATGCTTGTCCCAATATAGTAGTTCAGCGCCCCCCTTTCCCTGTCGCTCCCCTAATGACGGCAAGGTTTCAGAGGGCCCCTCCTGTGCGCCTCGGGCTTCAGGACTGTCACCTCTGTGACCTCCTTCTGCCTCTCTGTCGCTCTGCGCCTTTGTCCCTAGTGCTTGGCTTCGCTCAGATTCTCCCTAGCCTGCGGCTAGAGTTTGACTTTAGGCTTCTCCTTCTCCTGCAAGCTTCGTATCATTTGGCCCTGCCTCGTGTAACTCGGCTTGTTCTTCACCTGCATCAAGATTACTCGGGCTAACCCGGCCGACTTACGCAGTATCTCGGCCGGGTAATGCCTTGCCATCATTATAAGGGTCCTGCCCTTTCCTATCTCGGCCGACTTCTACAGGATTCGGCCTATTCAGACTGTAACTCGGAAACTAGACGGGGGGACACCCTTTCGTCTTTCCCCGTCTTTACCCTATCCGGGGTTACCTCCCCAACACACCCCACTAGGGAAGCCAGACAAGCGTCGGCTCGCCTGCCGGATTCTTGCCGATCTCTCCGGCCGGCTTCCAGGAGAGCCAGGCGGCTGCTTGGCAGAGATACTCCTCGTCCCCCGAGTTCAACGGCGGGTTCAACCCCAACGTGGTCTTCCCCTGCCCGGCGCCGCGCCCTCCTTCGGCCTTCAACGTGGACATCAACCTCCCCTACTCCACCTCTCCGGCGTACGCATGCCCCACACTGCGCCGCGAAGCACTGCCTTTCGGCGGAAGCTCGGCGCAAGGAACCTACGGCGAGGCCGACGTGCGCAACATGTTCGGCGGAATGCCGGTCAACCTGCCGGCCGGCATGTCGGCCGAGACGTACATGGAGGACATGATCGCAACAGGCTCGGCCTCCAACTACCCCTCCTTCACGGAAGAACAGACCCGGGCCAACGCCAAGCATGGTATCGAGTCTCAGGATCTCGCCGACATCAACGCCGAGGAGACGCAGACCGAGCCGACGCAGGTAGAGGACGCCGAGGGTGAAGTCGTGCTGCTGGCGAAAGGCAAGAAGGGAAGAAGAAGCCAGGCACTTTGGCGGACGCTCAGATCAAGTGGACCATGGCCGAGGACATGTGTCTCGCCGAAGCTTGGAAAATGCTGAGCATGGATCCGATCACCGGTGTCAACTAGAATTCAGACAACTATTGGCGACGCATGAAGGTAGCGTTCAACGAGGAGTTTGCGACCCAAAGTATCACAAAATTCACATGGAGCAAGGGGAAAAGGCTATTACCAACCATTGGGCAATCATCCAGACTACGTGCAGCAAGTGGCACAGCTGCGTGGAAGAGGTGGAACGCACACAAGCCAGCGGGGAAAAGATGGACAACAAGGTACTCGCGAACACTAGCTTTGGCGTGCACTCGCTTCCATTTTGACACACTTGACACACTTCCATTTTGTAGCTTCGTCGTGCACTTGCTTTGTTTCGAGAGGACATGAAGATGGAGTTCAAGTTCCATCATGTCTTCGTGGAGATCGAGAACTGCGAAAAGTGGCGGGAAACTCGCCTGAGCCTCTCCAAGACCAAGGACGGCGTCTACAACCCGGAGGCCCCTCCCGCCGCTGCCGGCGAAGGAAGACCAGAGATCGGCCAGAAGAAGGCGAAGATGCTCAAAGCTGCCGGACCTCCCGTTGAGCGTCTCCAGGCTTCGATCGAGAAATGCATCACCGACACGAGGGCGCAGGCCGAGAAGAGGGCCGAGAAGACCGACGAGCGTTGGAAGTAGCTGACCAAAACACAAGAGGAAAAGGTGGCCCTCATCAAGGCCAACCTCGCCGAGAAGAAGGCCAACTACGCCGCCAAGAAACGCAACACGGATCTCAAGTTCCTGATGGGCGGCGAGGACACGTCGAAGATGAGCTCGCCGGTCTGAAGGGAATATGCCCTAAGAGGCAATAATAAAATGTTTATTATGTGTATTCCAAGTATATGATAGATGTTTATTTTGCATGCTATAATTGTATTAATACGGAAACGTTAATACATGTGTGTTTAATAAACAAACAGAAAGTTCCTAGTTATGCCTCTCTCATAAACTAGTTCGTTGATTAACAAGATGATCACAGTTTCCTGATCATAGACAATGGATGTTGTTAATAACGAGATCACAACATTAGTATAATGGTGTGATGAACATTCATCCGAAGTATAGCATTACGATCAAAGTCATTGAGTTTATATTGCTATAAACAACTTACGAAGTAGTCATAATCCTTATACCATGAGATCATGCCAATCACTAACACCAGAAGAGTTTCTTGTTGACATCAAACGTCACACCGTAACTGGGTGATTATAAAGATGGCTTCAAAGCTACTAAAGTGTTATGTTGAGAATCATGGATCAAGAGTGGAATTTGTTCATCCCGATGACGGATAGACATGCTCTGGGCCCTCTCGGTGATATCACATTGGTTAGCTTGCAAGCAAGTGATTTGATCACTAGAATGTTATATCTTGGGAACGAGAAAAGAGTGCATGTCAGTAACGAGATCAAACTAGGTATGGAGATACCGATGATCGAATCTTGGACATGTAATATATCGTGAAACAAAGGGATTAAGATACAAGCATAAAAGGTTCCGACGATCACCGGAAAAGTCATCGTTGAATGTGTGGGAGTCAGTATGGATCTCCAGGTCCCGCTACTGATTATTGATCGGAGAAGGGTCTCGATCATGTCCGCATTATTCGCGAACTGTAGGGTGACACACTTAAGGGACACTGACATCCAGTTGGAGCAAATGTTTCATGCCGAAAGAATAAACAAGCGCAGGAATTTATTTCACTAGATACCGAAACAGGTTTTCGGGTGAAATTGCATAAAGAGGTTATGCATGTGAAATGAAATTCTAGAAAGGGGTTATTTGTGAATGTTTGTCATTAAAGTAATTGACAAAATTCTGAATATAATAAAAGAGTTTTATTTAATGAGAGTTTGCATTAAATTTGGTGGAAATTTAATGGGAATTTGAGTGGGTTTTTGAGTGGAGAAAATTGAAGGGCCATTTTGTGAGTGGAGTGTCCACCCACATGAATGAAGGAGGGGAGGGGGCAGCCCCCATGGCCGGCGGCCACCCCTTGGGTGCCCTCCTCCTCCTATAAAAGGAGCCCCTCCTCTCACTTCTCACTCACACCTCCTCGTGAAGGATCTCTCTGCCCCTCTAGAATTTATCCCCCATGGTCTCGGACTAGCGAGATACATGTTCCCGGTGGCTATTCGGCAAGAAAGGGTTGTGCTTCCGCTGCATCGCTAGAGCGAGGAGGCGGAGGTTGCTCGGTGTCTAGTACGTGTGTGCGAGCATGGATGCGCTGCTGCTTTGCGGCGCTAGGACTTCCTCTCGATCTTGAGATCGGCAAGAGATCGTCTACATCAACCACGAGTTGAACTCGTTAAGCTTGTCGGTCTTAAAGGGTATGTTCTCTACGGATATACATCTGCTCGTTGTTTGTATCTAGTAGATAGATCTTGGTACATAGTTCCCATCGTAGGAATTTTTTTGTTTTCTATGTTGCGAACCCTACAGTGGTATCAGAGCCGGATCTATGCGTAGATACTTTACACGGGTAGTACACATATGAGTATGTGGGCGATGATGATCATGTTGTTGCTCCTTAGTTGTAATTTTGGATATTGGTGGCATAGTGGGATGAAGCGGCCCGGACAAACTTTACATGTCCTCGCACATGAGACCTGTTCCACGCTTGACATGCAACTAGTTTGCATAAGTGGCTAGCGGGTGTCTGTCTCTCCTACTATAGTCAATATCTATTTTGCAACGAGTTGTCAACAATTTGGTTATCCTTGTTGTGGTTCATGTTCGTAGGTAAGAACGGTTCTATCTCGTAAGCCCTAAGCCACGTAGAACTTGCAATGGATAAATTAGAGGCGTCTAGTTTAGATTGTTGCTGGGCTAGTGTTATGATATGGTGATGTTGTAAGTAGAAGTATGAGATGATACTCTTACAACATACATAACGTGTAATCTCCATAGACCTTGGACTTACACACAAAGGTATGATAGTGATCATACCACGGTGCACATGATAGAGATCATATGCGGGAACCATATCATTTCACTAATAAACATGTGATGTTTGATAGCATCTTATATTGCTTGTTTAGCGCTTTGTTAGCATAATAAGATGATCCCTCATTTTAATATCAAGATAAGAATGTGTTCTTCCTTTAGTATGCACCGATTATGTTTTCGTTGCTCCAAGACATCACGTGATGATCGGGTGTTCTTGGATCCACGACCATATTTCGGGTGTAAAACAGTTACACACGCGAATACTAAGGTTCTAACTTGGAGAGCCTAGCATGTACAGACATGGCCTCGGAACACGGACCGAAAGGTTAAGCATAAGTCATATAGTAGATATGATGCCCATTTGATGCTCGCCTTTGAAGCTACATTGACTCACGTGATGATCGGACTTGGTGTAGTGGATTTGGTTCATGTAATCACCAAAAAGGCACGAGGGATGTCGTTTTTGAGTGGGAGTTCATTCGTAATATGGATTAGTTGAACTCAATCTATCATAAACTTAGTCTAAACTTTACAAATTCTGTTGTAGATGGCACCACCTGCTTTTAATTTCAATGTGTTCATGGAGAAAGAGAAACTTGCAATGAACGGTAGCAACTTTACCGAATGGGCCATGAATTTGAGGATTCTCCTCTCTGCTGCACAAAAGCAATATGTGCTAGAAGCACCGCTAGGCCCCCCACCTTTTGAGGATGCCCCTGACGAGGAGAAGAATGTCTATCAGACTCGTCAGGAGGACCACAACTTAGTTCATTGCGGCATATTGTATGGGCTAGAGCCGGAACTTCGAAAGCGTTTCGAAAACGGCAATGCTTTTGATACAATGGGTGAGTTGAAAATGATTTTCGACACACATGCTGCTGTAGAGAGCTACAACGCTTCAGAAAAGTTCTTTAGCTGCATGATGGAAGAGCACAACTCCGTAAGTGAGCATGTACTCAAGATGTCGAGTTATGCCGATAAGCTTGTGTCCTTGGTAATATCGATTCCAATTGACTTAGGCATCCATCGTGTTCTGCAGTCTCTGCCACCTAGCTATAAGAGCTTCATGATGAACTATAATATGCAAGGCATGAAGAAGTCACTCCCCGAGCTTCTGTCAATGCTTAAAACTGCAGAAGTGGAGATCAAAAAGGAACATCAAGTGTTGATGATCAATAGGAACACTGGTTTCAAGAAAGACAAGAAGGGAAAATGGAAGGGAAGTAAGGGAGGCAAGCCGGTTGCCGTACCTGAAAAGAAACCCCGAGTTGGACCTAAGTCTGATACCGAGTGCTACTATTGTAAGGGGACTGGCCACTGGAAGCGCAACTGCCCCAAGTATTTGGCAGACAAGAAGGCCGACAAGGCAAACAAAGGTATATATGATATACATGCTATTGATGTGTACTTGACTAGTGCTCGCAGTAGCACCTGTGTATTTGATACCGGTTCAGTTGCTAATATTTGTAACTCGAATCAGGGGTTGCGGAACAAGCGACCGCTAGCAAGGGGTGAGGTCAAGATGCGTGTCGGCAATGGATCAAGCGTTGATGTGATCGCCGTCGGAACGCTGCCTCTCCACTTGCCGTCGGGATTAGTAATAAACTTGAATAATTGTTATCTAGTGCCTGCACTGAGCATGAACATTGTATCTGGATCGTGTTTAATGCGAAGTGGTTATTCATTTAAATTCTAGAACAATGGTTGTTCCATTTATATGAATGAAATCTTTTATGGTCATGCACTGATGATGAATGGTTTATTTCTATTGGATCTCGATAATAATGTTACACATATTCATAATGTTGACGCTAAAAGGATTAAACTAAATGATGATGTATCCGCATATATGTGGCACTGCCGTCTAGGTCATATTGGCGTTAAACGCATGAAGAAGCTCCATTCGGATGGACTTTTGGAATCACTTGATTATGAATCATTTGATACATGTGAGCCATGCCTTATGGGCAAGATGACTAGAACGCCGTTTTCCGGTTCAATGGAACGGGCGACAGATTTATTGGAAATCATACATTCTGATGTATGTGGTCCAATGAGTGTGTCAGCGCGAGGTGGATATCGTTATTTTGTTACTTTCACGGATGATTTGAGTAGATACGGTTATATCTATTTGATGAAACACAAGTCTGAAACCTTTGAAAAGTTCAAGGAATTTCAAAATGAAGTGGAAAATCATCGTAATAGACAGATCAAATTTCTACGGTCCGACCGTGGAGGTGAGTATCTAAGTTACGAGTTTAGCACTCACATGAAAGAGTGTGGAATTGTTTCACAACTCACACCTGCCGGAACACCACAGCGAAATGGTGTGTCGGAACGTCGTAATCATACTTTATTAGATATGGTTCGGTCTATGATGTCTCTAACGGACTTGCCATTGTCATTTTGGGGCTATGCACTAGAAACTGCTGCATTCACTTTAAATCGGGCACCATCTAAATCCGTTGAAAAGACACCGTATGAATTGTGGTTTGGAAACAAACCTAAGCTGTCATTTCTTAAAGTTTAGGGATGCGATGTTTATGTGAAGAAACTTCAACCGGATAAACTCGAACCCAAAGCGGAAAAATGCGTCTTCATAGGATACCCTAAGGAAAATTTTGTGGTATTCCTTCTATCACAAATCCGAGGGCAAGGTTTTTGTTGCCAAGAATGGATCCTTTCTAGAGAAAGAGTTTCTCGCGAAAGGTGTGAGTAGTCGGTGAAGGGCTTCGTATCATGGAAAACAAAAAAATTCTATCGCATACAAACAAACAAGCCAAGATCTATCTACTAGATTGTAGCAATGAGTCGATGGAATAACTCACCCTTTAAGATTCCAAAGTGTTTAACGAGAGCGGATTCTCGTGGGTGATGTAGTCGTACTCTTGCCGATCTCAAGATCGCGTAGACGATCCTTCCGGCGCTGCGTTCCGGCAGCGCTTCCGCAGTCGGTCACACGTTCGGTACTCGACGAAGACCTTCCTCTCCCTTGTTCCAGCAGGCAGCGGAGGTTGTAGCACTCTCCTCGCGATTCCGGCAGCACAACGGCGTGGTACCGGAAGTAGAGGGGAGATCTCGCAGGGCTTCGCCTTAAGCCGGAGCGAGTATGGTGGACTACGAGAGAGGCTTCGGTGATCTAGGGTTTAGATGCACCAAGGAGAGAGGGCTAGGCCGGCGGCTAGGGTTTGCCCTAGGGCGGCGGCGGCTGCAGGAGGGCCGGCGGCTAGGGCTAGGGTTTGCGGGGTGGTGGAGTTATGTCTTGGAGGGGCAGCCCTGCCCCTCTTTATATAGGTGCAGGGGGCGCGCCAGGAGAGGGGAGTCCCTCCCCAATTCGGATCCCAAGTGGGCCGGCGGTGGAGGGAGGGAACTCCTCCCCAAGTAGGTTTCCTACTTCCCCTCCACCTCACAAAATAGCCGTTTGACTTTTCAAATTGGCGTTTGACTTTTCAAACTAGGATTTGATTAAACCCTTTTATTTTGTTCAGCGATGACACTTAGTACATGATGCAATCATTCCAACTTGATATGACACATTCATGTACCCTACCCCTCCGGAGTGCCGGACATTCCGGAACCTTCTAGAACATTCCCGATGAAAACACCAGAACCATTCTCCAACCCCGAAACAGGACTTTCATTATATGAATCTTATTCTCCGGACCATTCCGGATCTCCTCGTGATATCCCGGATCCCATCCGAGACTCCGAACAACATTCGGTCTCTTACTCATCATTCCATAACTACTCAAACAACGTCGAATCCTTAAGTGTGTCTCCCTACGGTTCGTGAATTATGCGGACATGATCGAGACACTTCTCCAAACAATAACCAATAGAGGAATCTGGAAATTCATATGGCTCCCACATATTTCTACGATTACTTTGCGATCGAATGAACCACTTACATACGATACCAATTTCCCTTTGTCTCACGATAGTTTACTTATCCGAGGTTATGATCGTCGGTATCTCTGCATACCTAGTTCAACCTCGTTACTTATAAGTACTCTTGTCTCGTTCCCGTGATATGTGATCCCTTGTGATCCAGTCACATGCTTGCAAGCTAATCGGATGACATTCCACCGAGAGGGCCCAGAGTATATATATCCGTCATATGGATGGACAAATCCCACTCTGGACCCATGTGTCTCAACCAATACTTTCCGAACACTCAATGCCACCTTTATAGCCACCCAGTTACGGTGTGGTGTTTGATGTCATCAAAGCATCCTTCCGGTGAAGGTGATATGCATGATCTCATGGTCGAAGGAATTAGGTTACTATGTATCAGAAAGCATATAGCAATTGAACTATTAAAATGACTTGATCTTTATGCTACGCTTATCTATAGGAGTATGTCCACCATATCATTCTCCTAACGATATGATCTTGTTGTTAATAACATATCAATGTTCATGATAGGGAAACCACAATCATTTATTAACCTACAAGCTAGTATTATAAAGAGGCTTTACTAGGGACTCTATTTCAGTTTACAAATCACACAAGTATTAATGTTTCCTTATTAATACTATTATAGCATAAATGTAAACATTTATCATAAACACAAAGATATAATAATAACTATATTTATTATTGCCTCTAGGGCATATCTCCAACAGTCTCCCACTTGCACTAGAGTCATCTAATCTAGATTACATGGTAATATACCGAACACCCATGGCAGTTTGGTGCTGGTCATGTTTTGCCCTCGGGAGAGGTTTAGTCAACGGATCCGCCACATTCAGACCTGTGTGTACTTTGCAAATCTTTATGTCCCCATCTTGGACATGTTCTCGAATAGCGTGAAAACGTAGCTTGATGTGCTTCAGCTTCTTGTGTGACCTTGGTTCTTGCGCATTGGCTATGGCGCCCATGTTATCACAGTAGATTGACATTGGGTCCAGCGCACTAGGAACCACACCGAGCTCTGTAATGAACTCTTTCATCCATATCGCTTCTTGTGAAGCCTCCGAAGCAGCCATGTATTCCGATTCAGTTGAAGATCTCGCCATAATGCTTTGCTTTGCACTCCTCCAGCTAACTGCTGCACCATTCAAAGTAAATATGTATCCAGATTGTGATTTAGAATCATCCGGATCGGTGTTCCAACTAGCATCGGTGTAACCATTAACAACGAGCTGTTCATCACCTCCATAAGAAAGAATCATATCCTTAGTTCTTCTCAAGTACTTAAGGATGTGTTTGACTGCTGTCCAATGATCCACTCCTGGATCACTTTGATATCTGCTAGTCAAACTAACAGCATATGCGATGTCGGGTCTAGTACATAGCATGGCATACATTAGAGATCCTATGGCTGAGGCATAGGGAGTCTTACTCATCCTTTCTCTATCTCCTGCCATTGTCGGACTTTGAGTTTTACTCAACGTCGCATTGGGCAACATGGGCAAGAACCCTTTCTTGCTATCTTCCATTCCAAACCTCTTTAGAACTTTGTCCAAATATGTACTTTGTGACAATGATATTAGGCGTCTCGATCTATCTCTATAAATCTTTATGCCTAATATGTAAGCTGCTTCGCCAAGATCTTTCATTGAAAAACTATTATTCAAATATTCCTTGACACTATTAAGAAGGTCTACATCATTCCCAATCAACAATATGTCATCTAAATATAGTATTAAGAATGCTACAGAGCTCCCACTCACTTTCTTGTAAATACAAGCTTCTCCATAAGTTTGTATAAAACCAAAACTTTTGATTACCTTATCAAAACGTTGATTCCAACTTCAGGATGCTTGCTTCAATCCATAAATGGATCTTTGAAGTTTGCATACCTTGTTAGCATATTTAGGATCGACAAAACCTTTGGGTTGCATCATATACAACTCTTCATCAATGTCTCCATTGAGGAATGCTGTTTTGACATCCATCTGCCATATTTCATAATCGTAATATGCAGCGATTGCTAACATAATCCTCATAGACTTTAGCTTCGCTACAGGTGAGAAAGTCTCATCGTAGTCAACTCCTTGAATTTGTCGAAACCCTTTTGCGACAAGTCGAGCTTTATAGACAGTAACATTACCATCAACATCTGTTTTCTTCTTGAAAATCCATTTGTTCTCGACAGCCTTCCGGCCATCCGGTAAGTCCACCAAAGTCCATACTTGGTTTTCGTACATGGATCCAATCTCGGATTTCATGGCTTGCCATTTATTGGAATCTGGGCTCATCATTGCTTCCTTATACGTCACAGGGTCATCGGTGTTGTCCACCAACATGACATTCATTATGGGATCATACCAATCAGGAGTGGTACGAGTTCTTGTTGACCTGCGAGGCTCTGTAGCAACTACAACCGAAGTTTCATGATCATCATCATTAGCTTCCTCTCTTATTGGCGTAGGCGTCACAAGAACTACTTCCGGTGTTGCGATACTCGCAAGTTCGAGAGAAGGTTCGACAACCTCGTCGAGTTCTACTTTCCTTCCAGTCACTTCTTTCGAGAGAAATTCCTTCTATAGAAAGGATCCATTCTTAGCAACGAAGATTTTGCCTTCGGATCTATGATAGAAGGTATACCCGATAGTTTCCTTCGGGTATCCTATGAAGACGCATTTTTCCGCTTTGGGTTCAAGCTTATCCGGCAGTAACTTCTTTACATAGGCTTCGCAACCCCAAACTTTAAGGAACGACAATTTAGGTTTCTTCCCAAACCATAATTCATACGGTGTCGTTTCAACGGATTTAGATGGTGCCCTATTTAAAGTGAATGCGGCTGTTTCTAATGCATAACCCCAAAATGATAGCGGTAAATCTGTAAGTGACATCATAGAACGAACCATATCTAAGAGAGTTCGATTACGACGTTCGGACACACCATTACGCTGTGGTGTTCCCAGCGGTGTCAATTGTGAAAGTATTCCGCATTTCTTCAAATGCTCGCCAAACTCGCAACTTAGATATTCACCTCCACGATCAGAACGTAGAAATTTAATCTTCTTGTTACGTTGATTCTCAACCTTACTTTGAAATTCCTTAAACTTCTCGAAAGTCTTGGACTTATGTTTCATAAAATAGATATACCCATATCTACTCAAGTCATCCGTGAAGGTAAGAACATAACGATAACCACCGCGCGATGCTACACTCATTGGACCACACACATCGGTATGTATGATTTCCAATAAGTCCGTAGCTCGCTCCATCATACCAGAAAATGGAGTCTTAGTCATTTTACCCATCAGACATGCTTCGCATCTTTCAAGTGATTCGAAATCAAGTGATTCAAGAAGTCCATCGGAATGGAGTTTCTTCATACGCTTCACTCCAATGTAACCAAGACGACAGTGCCACATATAGGTCGAGTTATCGCTCGATTTCAAACATTTAGCCTCAGTGTTATTAATATGTGTATTTCCACTATCGAGATTCAATAAGAATAGACCATCTATCAAAGGTGCATGTGCATAGAACATATTACTCTTATAAATCGAACAACCATTATTCTCGGACTTAAACAAGTAACCGTCTCGCAATAAACAAGATCCCGATATAATGTTCATGCTTAACGCAGGCACCAAATAACAATTATTTAAGTATAATACTAATCCCGATGGTAGATGAAGAGGTAGCGTGCCGACCGCGATCACATCAACCTTTGATCCATTTCCCACGCGCATCGTCACCTCGTTCTTCGCTAGCTTCCGTTTATTCTGCAACACCTGTTTCGAGTTACAAATATGAGCAACCGAACCAGTATCAAATACCCAGGCACTACTACGAGTACTAGTGAGATACACATCAATAACATGTATATCGGATATACCTTTCTTCTTGATGTTGCCGTTCTTCAAATCTGCCATGTACTTTGGGCAATTCCGCTTCCAGTGACCTTCTCGCTTGCAATAAAAGCACTCAGTATTAGGCTTAGGTCCAGCCTTGGTCTTCTTCGTCGGCCCGGTAACTTTCTTACCACCCTTCTTGAAGTGTCCCTTTTGCTTAGACTTGCCTTTCTTGAATTTGGTGGTCTTATTGACCATCAACACTTGGTGCTCTTTCTTGATCTCCACTTCTGCAGATTTTAACATGGCGAAGAGTTCTGGCAACTCCTTGTTCATGTTTTGCATATTGTAGTTCATCACAAAGTTCTTGTAACTTGGTGGTAGTGATTGGAGGACACGATAAATCCCCAAAGCATTAGGAATCACTATACCCAAGCTTTGAAGTTTGTTTGCGTGCCCAGACATCTTAAGCACATGCTCACTGACGGAGCTGCCCTCTTCCATCTTGCAGTTAAAGAACTTTTCAGAAGCCTCATAGCTCTCAATTGCCGCATGAGTCTAAAAGATCAATTTGAGATCACGGACAATATCATGTGGGTCTGAATTCTCAAACCTTTTCTGAAGCTCCGATTCTAAACCATACAAGATAGCACACTGAACTGTGGAGTACTGAGTCTTCCGAGCGAGGTAAACATTCTTTACTTCGTCGGTAGCAGTAGCTGCAGGTGGGTCACCCAGCGGTGCATCCAACACATAGGTCAAATTACCAGCTGTGAGGACAATCCTCAAATTGCGGAACCAATCCGCGAAGTTGCTTCCATTGTTTTTCAACTTTTCTTTCTCTAGGAACGCATTAAAATTGATGGTAGGGGCCGCCATTGATCTACAACATATTTGCAATAGTTTAGACTAAGTTTATGACAAATTGAGTTCTAATTAATAGTTAAATTAATCTAGGTGAACTCCCACTCAAAACAATATCCCTCACATTGTTTTAGTGATCACACGAACCAAATCCACCACATCAAAACCGATCATCACGAGAGTTGATGTAGCTTCAATGGCGAACAATCGACATGTTCATCATATCTACTATATGATTCATGCTTTACCTTTGGGTGATCCGTGTTCCGAGACCATGTCTGTACATGCTAGGCTCGTCAAGATCAAACCTTAGCTTCCGCATGAGCAAATCTGGCTTGCTCACGTTGTATACACTTGCGGAATCTAACACACCCGATCATCACGTGGTGCTTCGAAACAACAAGCTTTAGCAACGGTGCTTACTAAGGGTGAACACTTTAGGACTTGAAATTCATGTGCATGAGGGATCATCTTATAATGCTACCGTCGTCAAATAAGCAATACAAGATGCATAACGGATTAACATCACATGCAATTCATAATATGTGATATGATATGGCCTTTCTTCTTTGTGCTTCCGATCTCCATCTTCAAGCACGAACATGATCTCCATCATCACCGGCATTGAATCAAGGTCAATGATGCTGCTCCATGGTTGTCGTCCACCGGCTTCAACTATTACAACTACTTTGAATAGACACGCGGGTCTTAACAGAAATTAAAGACAACCATATGGCTCCTGCCGGTTGCCAACTTACAATAAGGAACATTGCATACATCAAATATAATCACAATCATGGCCATATCACATCACAACACACCCCTGCAAAACAAAGTTAGACGCCTCTACTTTCTTTGCATGTTTTACGTGGTTTGGGGCTTTCAATAAGTGTCATTATAACTTACGAACAAGAACCACAACATTGATACTAGTATTGTCAATTACCCGTTGTAAATTGAATCTTAACTATGTTGGGATAAACAGGCACCCGCAAAGCCACTTATGCAATACAAGTTGCATGTCAAGCGTGGAGCAAGTCTCATGAACGATCTCATGTAAGGTTAGCCCGGGCCGCTTCATCCCACCATCCCGCAAGATGCAAAGTACACAAGAAGCAATCGACAACAAAAGCATCAACGCCCACAGTGACCATTGTGTTCTACTCGTGCAACAGATCTACATATAAACCTGGCTCAGATACCACTGAAGGGCTTCGTAGCATGGAAAACAAAAAATTTCTATCGCATACAAACAAACAAGCCAAGATCTATCTACTAGATTGTAGCAACGAGTCGATGGAATAACTCACCCTTGAAGATTCCAAAGTGTTTAACGAGAGCGGATTCTCGTGGGTGATGTAGTCGTACTCTTGTCGATCTCAAGATCGCGTAGACGATCCTTCTGGCGCTGCGTTCCGGCAGCGCTTCCGCAGTCGGTCACACGTTCGGTACTCGACGAAGACCTTCCTCTCCCTTGTTCCAGCAGGCAGCAGAGGTTGTAGCACTCTCCTCGTGATTCCGGCGGCACAACGGCGTGGTACCGGAAGTAGAGGGGAGATCTCGCAGGGCTTCGCCTTAAGCCGGAGCGAGTATGGTGGACTATGAGAGAGGCCTCGATGATCTAGGGTTTAGACGCACCAAGGAGAGAGGGCTAGGCCAGCGGCTAGGGCTTGGGGAAAGCCCCAAGTCAGCAGCTAGGGTTTGCCCTAGGGCGTCGGCGGCGGCCGCAGGAGGGCCGGCAGCTAGGGCTAGGGTTTGCGGGGTGGTGGAGTTGTGTCTTGGAGGGGCAGCCCTGCCCCTCCTTATATAGGTGGAGGGGGCGCGCCAGGGGAGGGGAGTCCCTCCCCAACTCGGATCCCAAGTGGGCCGGCGGTGGAGGGAGGGAAATCCTCCCCAAGTAGGTTTCCTACTTCCCTCCACCTCACAAAATAGCCGTTTGACTTTTCAAATTGGCGTTTGACTTTTCAAACTAGGATTTGATTAAACCCTTTTATTTTGTTCAGCGATGACACTTAGTACATGATGCAATCATTCCAACTTGATATGACACATTCATGTACCCTTCCCCTCCGGAGTGCCGGACATTCCGGAACCTTCTAGAACATTCCCGATGAAAACACCGGAACCATTCTCCAACCCCGAAACAGGACTTTCCTTATATGAATCTTATTCTCCGGACCATTCCGGATCTCCTCGTGATATCCCGGATCCCATCCAAGACTCCGAACAACATTCGGTATCTTACTCATCATTCCATAACTACTCAAACAACGTCGAATCCTTAAGTGTGTCTCCCTACGGTTCGTGAATTATGCGGACATGATCGAGACACTTCTCCGAACAATAACCAATAGAGGAATCTGGAAATTCATATGGCTCCCACATATTTCTACGATTAATTTGTGATCGAATCAACCACTTACATACGATACCAATTTCCCTTTGTCTCACGATAGTTTACTTATCCGAGGTTATGATCGTCGGTATCCCTTGTGAGCCAGTCACATGCTTGCAAGCTAATCGGATGACATTCCACCGAGAGGGCCCAGAGTATATCTATCCGTCATATGGATGGACAAATCCCACTCTTGATCCATGTGTCTCAACCAATACTTTCCAAACACTCAATGCCACCTTAATAGCCACACAGTTACGGTGTGGTGTTTGATGTCATCAAAGCATCCTTCTAGTGAAGGTGATATGCATGATCTCATGGTCGAAGGAATTAGGTTACTATGTATCAGAAAGCATATAGCAATTGAACTATTAAAATGACTTGATCTTTATGCTACGCTTACCTATAGGAGTATGTCCACCATATCATTCTCCTAACGATATGATCTTGTTGTTAATAACATCTAAATGTTCATGATAGGGAAACCACAATCATTTATTAACCAACAAGATAGTATTATAAAGAGGCTTTACTAGGGACTCTATTTCAGTTTACAAATCACACAAGTATTAATGTTTCCTTGTTAATACTATTATAGCATAAATGTAAACATTTATCATAAACACAAAGATATAATAATAACTATATTTATTATTGCCTCTAGGGCATATCTCCAACAGTCGGAAGGTAGAACTCGAAGAGGTTATTGAACCTTCTCTTCACAGTATGGCGAGTAGCGCAGCGCCGGAAGTTGTTCCGGAGTTGGCTTCACCTCTTGAAGAGGGAACTAATGATAATGATCATGAAACTCCGAAAGAGAGTACTACCGAACCTCGCAGGTCTTGCAGGATGCGTGCAGCTCCCGAGCTGTACGGAAATCCTGTCATGAATTTCATGGTTGATGAAAATGATGACCCTGCGACATATCAAGAAGCGATGATGAGGCCGGATTCCAACAAATGGTTAGAATCCATGAAATCAGAGATGGAATCCATGTATGAAAATAAAGTTTGGAACTTGGTGGACTTACCTCACGACCGAAAGGTCGTGGAGACAAATGGATTTTCAAAAGGAAAACTGATGTTGATGGTAATGTAACCGTCTATAAAGCTCGACTTGTCGCAAAGGGGTTTCGACAAATTCAAGGAGTTGACTACGATGAGACATTCTCTCCCGTAGCGATGGTAAAATCAGTTAGGATTATGTTAGCAATTGCTGCATATTTCGATTATGAGATATGGCAGATGGATGTCAAAACCACGTTTCTCAATGGTAATATTGAAGAAGAGTTGTATATGATACAACCAAAGGGTTTTGTCGATCCTAAGGATGCTAACAAGATGTGCAAGCTTCAGCGATCCATCTATGGATTGAAACAAGCATCACGAAGTTGGAATCTCCGCTTTGATGAGGTGATTAAAGAGTTTGGATTTGTCCAAACTTATGGAGAAGCTTGTATTTACAAGAAAGTGAGTGGGAGCAATGTGGCATTTCTGATATTATATGTGGATGACATATTATTGATCAGAAATGATATAGATCTTTTAAACAGTGTTAAAAGTTATCTAAACAGAAAATTTTCAATGAAGGACCTAGGTGAAGCGTCATACATATTAGGCATAAATATCTATAGAGATAGATCTAGGCACCTAATAGGGCTATCACAAAGTACATACCTTGATAAGATTTTAAAGAAGTTTAAAATGGAAGATAGTAAGAAGGGGTTCTAACCTATGACACAAGGCACGACATTGAGTAAGACTCAAAGTCCGGCTTCGGCAGAAGAAAGAGAGATAATGGACAAGGTCCCCTATGCTTCAGCCATAGGCTCTATAATGTACGCCATGCTATGTACAAGACCGGATGTGGCACATGCTATTAGTTTGACTAGTAGGTACCAATCGGATCCAGGTTCAGAACACTGGAAAGTGGTCAAGAATATCCTTAAGTACTTACGAAGAACTAAGGATATGTTTCTTGTATACGGAGGTGAAGAAGAGCTCGTCGCTAAGTGTTATGTCGATGCTAGCTTTGACACCGATCCCGATGACTCTAAGTCTCAATCCGGATACGTATTTCTCATGAATGGCGGAGAGGTTAGTTGGAGGATCTCCAAACAACCTGTGGTGGCGGGATCAACAATGGAGGCTGAATATGTTGCTGCTTCAGAAGCGGCTCAGGAAGCAGTTTGGATGAAGGAGTTCATATCCGAACTAGGTGTGGTTGCAAACGAGTTGGACCCAATGGTGATATATTGTGACAACAATGGTGCCATTGCCAATGCCAAAGAGCCAAGGTCTCACAAGCATTCCAAGCATATTAAGCGCCGGTTTCACTGTTGGAGATATGCCCTAGAGGCAATAATAAATGTAGTTATTATTATATCTTTGTGTTTATGATAAATGTTTACATTCATGCTATAATAGTATTAACAAGGAAACATTAATACTTGTGTGATTTGTAAACTTAATTTGAAGTCCCTAGTAAAGCCTCTATATAATACTAGCTTGTTGGTTAATAGATGATTGTGGTTTCCATATCATGAACATTGAGATGTTATTAACAACAAGATCATATCGTTAGGAGAATGATATGGTGGACATACTCCTATAGATAAGCGTAGCATAAAGATCAAGCCATTTTAATAGTTCAATTGCTATATGCTTTCTGATACATAGTAATCTAAATTCCTTCGACCATGAGATCATGCATATCACCTTTACCGGATGGATGCTTTGATGACATCAAAAACCACACCATAACTGGGTGGTTATAAAGGTGGCATTGAGTGTTCGGAAATATTGGTTGAAACACATGGATCAAGAGTGGGATTTGTCCATCCATATGACGGATAGATATACTCTGGGCCCTCTCGGTGAAATGTCATCCAATTAGCTTGCAAGCATGTGACTGGCTCACAAGGGATCACATATCACGGGAACGAGAAAAGAGTACTTATCGGTAACGAGGTTGAACTAGGTATGCAGATATACCGACGATCATAACCTCGGATGAGTAAACTATCGTGAGACAAAGGGAAATTGATATCGTATGTAAGTGGTTCATTCGATCGCAAAGTAATCGTAGAAATATGTGGGAGCCATATGAATTTCCAGATTCCTCTATTGGTTATTATTCGGAGAAGTGTCTCGATCATGTCCGCATAATTCACGAACCGTAGGGAGACACACTTAAGGATTCGACGTTGTTTGAGTAGTTATGGAATGATGAGAAAGAGACCGAATGTTGTTAGGAGTCTCGGATGGGATCCGGGATATCACGAGGAGATCCGGAATGGTCCAGAGAATAAGATTCATATAAGGAAAGTCTCGTTTCGGAGTTGGGGAATGATTCCGGTGTTTTCATCGGGAATGTTCTAGAAGGTTCCGGAATGTCCGGCACTCCGGAGGGGAAGGGGTACATGAATGTGTCATTACAAGTTGGAATGATTGCATCATGTACTAGGTGTCATCGCTGTCCAAAATAAAGGGTTTATTCAAATCCTAGTTTGAAAAGTCAAACGGCAGTTTTTGGAAAGAGGAGGAGAGGTGGAAACCGAGTTGGGGAGGAGTTCCCTCCTCCAACCGGCGGCCCACCTCCAAGCCGAGTTGGGGAGGGACTCCCCTCCCCTTGGCCGCACCTCCCACCTATAAAGGGAGGGGCAGGGCTGCCCCTCCTAGCACACAAGTTCCCTGCCCCAAACCCTAGCTTGGCGCCACCACCTCCTGCAGCTGCCGCCGCCTCCTAGGGTTGCCCTAGCCGCCGACTTGGGCTGCCCCAAGCCCTAGCCGCCGGCTCTAGCACCTCCTCCTTGGTGTGTCTAAACCCTAGATCGCCGAGGAGCTCTCTCATAATCCACCATACTCGCTCCGGCTTAAGGCGAAGCCCTGCGAGATCTCCCCTCTACTTCCGGTACCACGCCGTTGTGCTGCTGGAATCGCGAGGAGAGTGCTACAACCTCCGCTGCCTGCTGGAACAAGGGAGAGGAAGGTCTTCGTCGAGTACCGAACGTGTGACCGACTGCGGGAGCGCTGCCGGAACGCAGCGCCGGAAGGATTGTCTACGCGATCTTGAGATCGGGAAGAGTACGACTACATCACCCACGAGAATCTGCTCTCGTTAAACACTTTGGAATCTTCGAGGGTGAGTTATTCCATCGACTCGTTGCTACAATCTAGTAGATAGATCTTGGCTTGTTTGTTTGTATGCGATAGAAATTTTTTGTTTTCCATGCTACGAAACCCTACAGTGGTATCAGAGCCGTGTCTATATGTAGATCTGTTGCACGAGTAGAACACAATGGTCATTGTGGGCGTTGATGCTTTTATTGTCGATTGCTTCTTGTGTACTTTGCATCTTGCGGTATGTTGGGATGAAGCGGCCCGGGCTAACCTTACATGACATCGTTCCTGAGACTTGCTCCACGCTTGACATGCAACTTGTATTGCATAAGTGGCTTTGCGGGTGCCTGTTTCTCCTAGCATAGTTAAGATCCAATTTACAACGGGTGATTAACAATACTAGTATCAATGTTGTGGTTCTTGTTCGTAAGTTAGAACGACACTTATTGAAAGCCCCAAACCACGTAAAATATGCAAAGAAAGTAGAAGCGTCTAACTTTGTTTTGCAGGGGTGTGCTGTGATGTGATATGGCCATGATTGTGATTATATTTGATGTATGCAATGTTCCTTATTGTAAGTTGGCAACCGGCAGGAGCCATATGGTTGTCTTTAATTTATGTTAAGACCCGCGTGTCTATTCAAAATAGTTGTAATAGTTGAAGCCGGTGGACGACAACCATGGAGAAGCGTCGTTGACCTTGATGCAATGCCGGTGATGATGGAGATCATGTTCGTGCTAGAAGATGGAGATCGAAAGCACAAAGAAGAAAGGCCATATCATATCACATATTATGAATTGCATGTGATGTTAATCCTTTATGCATCTTGTATTGCTTAGTAGACGACGGTAGCATTATAAGATGATCCCTCATGCACATGAATTTCAAGTCATAAAGTGTTCACCCTTAGTTAGCACCGTTGCTAAAGCTTGTTGTTTCGAAGCACCACGTGATGATCAGGTGTGTTAGATTCCGCAAGTGTATACAACGTGAGCAAGCCATATTTGCTCATGCAGAAACTAAGGTTTGATCTTGACGAGCCTAGCATGTACAGACATGGTCTCGGAACACGGATCACCGAAAGGTAAAGCATGAATCATATAGTAGATATGATGAACATGTCGATTGTTCGCCATTGAAACTATATCAACTCTCGTGATGATCGGTGTTGATGTGGTGGATTTGGTTCGTGTGATCACTAAAACAATGTGAGGGATATTGTTTTGAGTGGGAGTTCACCTAGATTAATTTTATTATTAATTTGAACTCAATTTGTCATAAACTTAGTCTAAACTATTGCAAATATGTTGTAGATCAATGGCAGCCCCTACCATCAATTTTAATGCGTTCCTAGAGAAAGAAAAGTTGAAAAACAATGGAAGCAACTTCGCGGATTGGTTCCGCAATTTGAGGATTGTCCTCACAGCTGGTAATTTGACCTATGTGCTGGATGCACTGCTGGGTGACCCACCTGCAGCTGATGCTACCGATGAAGTAAAGAATGTTTACCTCGCTCGGAAGAATCAGTACTCCATAGTTCAGTGTGCTATCTTGTATGGTTTAGAATCGGAGCTTCAGAAAAGGTTTGAGAATTCAGACCCATATGATATTGTCGAGGATCTCAAATTGATTTTTGAGACTCATGCGGCAATTGAAAGCTATGAGGCTTCTGAAAAGTTCTTTAACTTCAAGATGGAAGAGGGCAGCTCCGTCAGTGAGCATGTGCTTAAGATGTCTAGGCACGCAAACAAACTTCAAAGCTTGGGTATAGTGATTCCTAATGCTTTGGGGATTTACCGTGTCCTCCAATCACTACCACCAAGTTACAAGAACTTTGTGATGAACTACAACATGCAGAACATGAACAAGCAGTTGCCAGAACTGTTTGCCATGTTGAAGTCTGCAGAAGTGGAGATCAAGAAAGAGTACCAGGTGTTGTTGGTCAATAAGACCACCAAATTCAAGAAAGGCAAGTCTAAGCAGAAGGGACACTTCAAGAAGGGTGGTAAGAAAGTTACCGCGCCGACGAAGAAGACCAAGGCTGGACCTAAGCCTGATACTGAGTGATTTTACTGCAAGGGAGAAGGTCACTGGAAGCGGAATTGCCCAAAGTACTTGGCGGATTTGAAGAACGACAACATCAAGAAGAAAGGTATATCTGATATACATGTTATTGATGTGTATTTCACTAGTACTCGTAGTAGTGCCTGGGTATTTGATACTGGTTCGGTTGCTCATATTTGTAACTCGAAGCAGGTGCTGCAGAATAAACGGAAGCTAGCGAAGAACGAGGTGATGATGCGCGTTGGAAACGGATCAAAGGTTGATGTGATCGCGGTCGGCACGCTACCCCTTCATCTACCATCGGTATTAATTTTATACTTAAATAATTGTTATTTGGTGCCTGCGTTGAGCATGAACATTATATCGGGATCTTGTTTATTGCGAGACGGTTACTTGTTTAAATCCGAGAATAATGGTTGTTCGATTTATAAGAGTAATATGTTTTATGCACATGCACCTTTGATAGATGGTCTATTCTTGTTGAATCTCGATAGTGGAAATACACATATTAATAACATTGAGGCTAAACGTTTGAAATTGAGCGATAACTCGACCTATATGTGGCACTGTCGTCTTGGTCATATTGGAGTGAAGCGTATGAAGAAACTCCATTCCGATGGACTTCTTGAATCACTTGATTTCGAATCACTTGATAGATGCGAAGCATGTCTGATGGGTAAAATGACTAAGACTCCATTTTCTGGTATGATGGAGCGAGCTACGGACTTATTGGAAATCATACATACCGATGTGTGTGGTCCAATGAGTGTAGCATCGCGCGGTGGTTATCGTTATGTTCTTACCTTCACGGATGACTTGAGTAGATATGGGTATATCTATTTCATGAAACATAAGTCCGAAACTTTCGAGAAGTTTAAGGAATTTCAAAGTGAGGTAGAGAATCAACGTAACAAGAAGATTAAATTTCTACGTTCTGATCGTGGAGGTGAATATCTAAGTTACGAGTTTGGCGAGCATTTGAAGAAATGCGGAATACTTTCACAATTGACACCGCCGGGAACACCACAGCGTAATGGTGTGTCCGAACGTCGTAATCGAACTCTCCTAGATATGGTTCGTTCTATGATGTCACTTACAGATTTACCGCTATCATTTTGGGGTTATGCATTAGAAATAGCCGCATTCACTTTAAATAGGGCACCGTCTAAATCCATTGAAACGACACCGTATGAATTATGGTTTGGGAAGAAACCTAGATTGTCGTTCCTTAAAGTTTGGGGGTGCGAAGCCTATGTAAAGAAGTTACAGCCGGACAAGCTTGAACCCAAAGCGGAAAAATGCGTCTTCATAGGATACCCGAAGGAAACTATTGGGTATACCTTCTATCATAGATCCGAAGGCAAAATCTTCGTTGCCAAGAATGGATCCTTTCTAGAGAAGGAATTTCTCTCGAAAGAAGTGACTGGAAGGAAAGTAGAACTTGACGAGGTTGTCGAACCTTCTCTCGAAATTGCGAGTAGCGCAGCACCGAAAGAAGTTCCTGTGGTGCCTGCACCAATAAGAGAGGAAGCTAATGATGATGATCATGAAACTTCGGTTGAAGTTGCTACAAAGTCTCGCAGGTCAACGAGAGCTCGTACCACTCCAGATTGGTATGATCCCGTTATGAGTGTCATGTTGGTGGACAACACCGATGACCCCGAGACATATGAGGAAGCAATGATGAGCCCAGATTCCAATAAATGGCAAGAAGCCATGAAATCCGAGATTGGATCCATGTACGAAAACCAAGTATGGACTTTGGTGGACTTACCGGATGGCCGGAAGGCTGTCGAGAACAAATGGATCTTCAAGAAGAAAACAGATGCTGATGGTAATGTTACTGTCTATAAAGCTCGACTTGTCGCAAAGGGGTTTCGACAAATTCAAGGAGTTGACTACGATGAGACTTTCTCACCAGTAGCGAAGCTAAAGTCTGTGAGGATTATGTTAGCAATCGCTGCATATTATGATTATGAGATATGGCAGATGGATGTCAAAACAGCATTCCTCAATGGAGACATTGATGAAGAGTTGTATATGATGCAACCCAAAGGTTTTGTCGATCCTAAAGATGCTAACAAGGTATGCAAACTTCAACGGTCCATCTATGGATTGAAGCAAGCATCCCGAAGTTGGAATCAATGTTTTGATAAGGTGATCAAAAGTTTTGGTTTTATACAAACTTATGGAGAAGCTTGTATTTACAAGAAAGTGAGTGGGAGCTCTGTAGCATTCTTAATACTATATGTGGATGACATATTGTTGATTGGGAATGATATAGAGCTTCTTAATAGTGTCAAGGAATATTTGAATAATAGTTTTTCAATGAAGGATCTTGGCGAAGCAGCTTACATATTAGGCATAAAGATTTATAGAGATAGATCAAAACGCCAAATATCATTGTCACAAACTACATATTTGGACAAAGTTCTAAAGAGGTTTGTAATGGAAAATAGCAAGAAAGGGTTCTTGCCCATGTTGCCCAATACGACCTTGAGTAAAACTCAAAGTCCGACATCAACAGAAGATAGAGAAAGGATGAGTAAGACTCCCTATGCCTCAGCCATAGGATCCCTAATGTATGCCATGCTATGTACTAGACCCGACATTGCATATGCAGTTAGTTTAACTAGCAGATATCAAAGTGATCCAGGAGTGGATCATTGGACAGCGGTCAAAAACATCCTTAAGTACTTAAGAAGAACTAAGGATATGGTTCTTTCTTATGGAGGTGATGACCAGCTCGTTGTTAATGGTTACACCGATGCTAGTTGGAACACCGATCCGGATGATTCTAAATCACAATCTGGATACGTATTTATTTTGAATGGTGCAATAGTTAGCTGGAGGAGTGCAAAACAAAGCGTCGTGGCGAGATCTTCAACTGAATCGGAATACATGGCTGCTTCGGAGGCTTCACAAGAAGCAATATGGATGAAAGAGTTCATTACAGAGCTGGGTGTGGTTCCTAGTGCGCTGGACCCAATGTCTATCTACTGTGATAACATGGGCGCCATAGCCAATGCGCAAGAACCAAGGTCACACAAGAAGCTGAAGCACATCAAGCTACGTTTTCACGCTATTCGAGAACATATCCAAGATGGGGATATAAAGATTTGCAAAGTACACACAGATCTGAATGTGGCGGATCCGTTGACTAAACCTCTCCCGAGGGCAAAACATGACCAGCACCAAACTGCCATGGGTGTTCGGTATATTACCATGTAATCTAGATTAGATGACTCTAGTGCAAGTGGGAGACTGTTGGAGATATGCCCTAGAGGCAATAATAAATGTAGTTATTATTATATCTTTGTGTTTATGATAAATGTTTACATTCATGCTATAATAGTATTAACAAGGAAACATTAATACTTGTGTGATTTGTAAACTTAATTTGAAGTCCCTAGTAAAGCCTCTATATAATACTAGCTTGTTGGTTAATAGATGATTGTGGTTTCCATATCATGAACATTGAGATGTTATTAACAACAAGATCATATCGTTAGGAGAATGATATGGTGGACATACTCCTATAGATAAGCGTAGCATAAAGATCAAGTCATTTTAATAGTTCAATTACTATATGCTTTCTGATACATAGTAATCTAAATTCCTTCGACCATGAGATCATGCATATCACCTTTACCGGATGGATGCTTTGATGACATCAAACACCACACCGTAACTGGGTGGTTATAAAGGTGGCATTGAGTGTTCGGAAAGTATTGGTTGAAACACATGGATCAAGAGTGGGATTTGTCCATCCATATGACGGATAGATAGACTCTGGACCCTCTCGGTGAAATGTCATCCAATTAGCTTGCAAGCATGTGACTGGCTCACAAGGGATCACATATCACGGGAATGAGAAAAGAGTACTTATCGGTAACGAGGTTGAACTAGGTATGCAGAGATACCGACGATCATAACCTCGGATGAGTAAACTATCGTGAGACAAAGGGAAATTGATATCGTATGTAAGTGGTTCATTCGATCGCAAAGTAATCGTAGAAATATGTGGGAGCCATATGAATTTCCAGATTCCTCTATTGGTTATTGTTTGGAGAAGTGTCTCGATCATGTCCGCATAATTCACGAACCGTAGGGAGACACACTTAAGGATTCGACGTTGTTTGAGTAGTTATGGAATGATGAGAAAGAGACCGAATGTTGTTCGGAGTCTCGGATGGGATCCTCGATATCACGAGGAGATCCGGAATGGTCCGGAGAATAAGATTCATATAAGGAAAGTCTCGTTTCGGAGTTGGGGAATGATTCCGGTGTTTTCATCGGGAATGTTCTAGAAGGTTCCGGAATGTCCGGCACTCCGGAGGGGAAGGGGTACATGAATGTGTCATTACAAGTTGGAATGATTGCATCATGTACTAGGTGTCATCGCTGTCCAAAATAAAGGGTTTATTCAAATCCTAGTTTGAAAAGTCAAACGGCTAGTTTGAAAAGTCAAACGGCAGTTTTTGGAAAGAGGAGGAGAGGTGGAAACCGAGTTGGGGAGGAGTTCCCTCCTCCAACCGGCGGCCCACCTCCAAGCCGAGTTGGGGAGGGACTCCCCTCCCCTTGGCCGCACCTCCCACCTATAAAGGGAGGGGCAGGGCTGCCCCTCCTAGCACACAAGTTCCCTGCCCCAAACCCTAGCTTGGCGCCAACACCTCCTGCAGCTGCCGCCGCCTCCTAGGGTTGCCCTAGCCCTAGCCGCCGGCTCTAGCACCTCCTCCTTGGTGTGTCTAAACCCTAGATCGCCGAGGAGCTCTCTCATAATCCACCATACTCGCTCCGGCTTAAGGCGAAGCCCTGCGAGATCTCCCCTCTACTTCCGGTACCACGCCGTTGTGCTGCCGGAATTGCGAGGAGAGTGCTACAACCTCCGCTGCCTGCTAGAACAAGGGAGAGTAAGGTCTTCGTCGAGTACCGAACGTGTGACCGACTGCGGGAGCGCTGCCGGAACGCAGCGCCGGAAGGATCGTCTACGCGATCTTGAGATCGGGAAGAGTACGACTACATCACCCACGAGAATCTGCTCTCGTTAAACACTTTGGAATCTTCGAGGGTGAGTTATTCCATCGACTCGTTGCTACAATCTAGTAGATAGATCTTGGCTTGTTTGTTTGTATGCGATAGAAATTTTTTGTTTTCCATGCTACGAAACCCTACATACACTCCATCCGCGAGCATGTCAAGGATGGAGATATAAAGATTTGTAAAGTACATACGGATCTCAATGTAGCAGATCCGTTGACTAAAACTCTCCCTAGAGCAAAACATGATCTACACCAGAACTCCATGGTTGTTAGATACATCACTATGTAACTAGATTATTGTCTCTAGTGCAAGTGGGAGACTGAAGGGAATATGCCCTGAGAGGCAATAATAAAATGTTTATTATGTGTATTCCAAGTATATGATAGATGTTTATTTTGCATGCTATAATTGTATTAATACGGAAACGTTAATACATCTGTGTTTAATAAACAAACAGAAAGTTCCTAGTTATGCCTCTCTCATAAACTAGTTCGTTGATTAACAAGATGATCACAGTTTCCTGATCATAGACATTGGATGTTGTTAATAATGAGATCACAACATTAGTATAATGGTGTGATGAAAATTCATCCGAAGTATTGCATTACGATCAAAGTCATTGAGTTTATATTGCTATAAACAACTTACGAAGTAGTCCTAATCCTTAGACCATGAGATCATGCCAATCACTAACACCAGAAGAGTTTCTTGTTGACATCAAACGTCACACCGTAACTGGGTGATTATAAGGATGGCTTCAAAGCTACTAAAGTGTTATGTTGAGAATCATGGATCAAGAGTGGAATTTGTTCATCCCGATGACGGATAGATATGCTTTGGGCCCTCTCGGTGATATCACATTGGTTAACTTGCAAGCAAGTGATTTGATCACTAGATTGTTAAATCATGGGAACGAGAAAAGAGTGCATGTCAGTAACGAGATCAAACTAGGTATGGAGATACCGATGATCGAATCTCGGACATGTAATATATTGTGAAACAAAGGGATTAAGATACAATCGTAAAAGGTTCCGACGATCACAGAAAAAGTCATCGTTGAATGTGTGGAAGTCAGTATGGATCTCCAGGTCTCGCTACTGATTATTGATCGGAGAAGGGTCTTGATCATGTCCGCATTATTCACGAACCGTAGGGTGACACACTTAAGGGACACTGATATCCAGTTGGAGAAAATGTTTCATGCTGAAAGAATAAACAAGCGCAGGAATTTATTTCACTAGATACCGAAAAGGGTTTTCGGGTGAAATTGCATAAAGAGGTTATGCATGTGAAATGGAATTCTAGCAAGGGGTTATTTGTGAATGTTTGTCATTAAAGTAATTGACAAAATTCTGAATAAAATAAAAGAGTTTTATTTAATGAGAGTTTGCATTAAATTTGGTGGAAATTTAATGGGAATTTGAGTGGAGAAAATTGAAGGGCCATTTTGTGAGTGGAGTGTCCACCCACATGAATGAAGGAGGGGAGGGGGCAGCCCCCATGGCCGGCGGCCACCCCTTGGGTGCCCTCCTCCTCCTATAAAAGGAGCCCATCCTCTCACTTCTCACTCACACCTCCTCGTGAAGGATATCTCTCCTCCTCTAGAATTTATCCCCCATGGTCTCGGACTAGCGAGATACATGTTCTCGGTGGCTATTCGGCAAGAAAGGGTTGTGCTTCCGTTGCATAGCTGGAGCGAGGAGGCGGAGGTTGCTCAGTGTCTTGTATGTGTGTGCGAGCACGGATGCGCTGCTGCTTTGGGCGCTAGGACTTCCTCTCGATCTTGAGATCGGCAAGAGATCGTCTACATCAACCACGAGTTGAACTCGTTAAGCTTTGTCGGTCTTCAAGGGTATGTTCTCTATAGATATACATCCGCTCATTGTTTGTATCTAGTAGATAGATCTTGGTACATAGTTCCCATCGTAGGAATTTTTTTGTTTTCTATGCTGTGAACCCTACATGGTCAAGGCCTGGTACATGGCGCAATGTCAGGCCATCCTCCAGGGCGAGATCACGCCTTCTTCCCCTTCCTCTGTGACGAACGCATAGCTCTGCTTCCACTTCCTCCAACCCGTCGGTGTCCGCCGGCGAGACGGACGACCACGCCGCGTCGGCCACGCCGCAGGAGACCATCCCCATCGACGACTAAGAGATAGCCGAGTCATTTTCCCTGTTCTGTAATAATCTGTCGCCGAATTTGTGGGCGTTAATTCTGTCGAACACCTTGTGGCCGAGAACTCGCTGGCGGAAACGATAAAGATTCAAATATATCGCCGTTTTCTGTTTGCATGGAAACTCGGCCTGGGTACGCGAGTGGGAAACTGGGCGTACCCAGACCGAAATCAAGTTTCATCAGACCAAAAAAATCCGAATTTCGCATGGGTTCGCCCAACGAGTGAAGATGCTCTAAGGGATAAACATATAGTATATGGCGCATATGCAGACGTACGGTGCAGTTCAGCCAGATATTTAAAAAAAAATACTTGCTATATTCATTAGTTAAACAGAAGATAGTCTGGTCAAATGTTTGGCCAGAACTAAGCAAAAGTCCAGCCTGAATTGATTCGCGCCTGAACAACCGGCGTTCTCCCCACACACTGAGAAGCCTATTTCGACAAGTTAGAGGACCAGTATCCCCGTGCATGGGCCGGCGTGCTATATGATACGGTATTGGCATGACTACTGTCGAATAGCCCATGACGTTTAAGTTTTTTCTTTTCTTTTTAAAACATTGATAATATAATAATTTAATGTTTCAAAACATTCTAGTAAAAAAAATACGTGGATATAACCAACCACCTATTCTATTTAGTTTTGCAGCTCGAAATAATACGTATTTTCTATAACCAACCACCTATTCTATTGAGTATTAAAGGTGCATTTAATTTTATTTTCATCCAACGGTGATATAACTTTAAATGGCATAAACAATTGCATGCATAATTTATACCAACGTTGGATTAATGCATACAGTTGTTTTTGGTTATCTCACATCTTTTGTGGTTTTCAGGAGGTCTCAACCTCATGAGCTGCCTGAAGGACATCCCACTGCTCAGGGGGGATAACTACTTCGAATGGAGGAAAAAGGTTGATCTGGCGTTTGTCTGCACCGAGGTGGACTGGGTGGTTGACACTAAATAACCAGTCAAGCCTGATGACCCAGTGAGGGGTGATGCTGAGGAAAGTGCTGCATTTGAAAAGAGAAAAAGAGACCATGCTCCTTTGGAGCTGGCCTACTCAATAGACAATCAAAAGTGGGTGAACGCAAATAAGAAATGCTTGGCTTTTATCAAGAACACAATTGAGAACGCAATAGTGGGCTCAACAGAAGAGTGTGCCTCTGTTGGCGAATACCTTGCAAAGATAAAGAGCCAGTTTACTGGCTCTTCAAAGATGTATGCAACCCAACTGCTAAAACAGCTGGTGACAGAAAAGTATACGGGAGGGCCACATGGCATTAGAGAGCACATCTTGAGGATGTCCAACATGGCGGCTCAGTTGAAGCCCATGGATGCGGACCTCAAGCTCAAGCCTGCTCTTATGGTGCATCTTGTCATGGCCTCTCTTCCCCAACAGTTCGAGAACTTCGTCATCAACTATAACATGTCCCCTGAAAAGTGGGACATTGAAAAGACCATAGGGATGTGTTCTCAAGATGAAGAAAGGCTAAAGTCCATTCACGGTGGTTCCTTGAACTATGTGAAGGACAATAGGAAGAGGAACTTCACCAACAGTAACCATGCTGGCTCACCTTCCAAGCCTCATGGCAAGGGCCCCCTACAGCACCAGCATCAGTACCAGCAGTCTACCCCTGGGGACAAAGAACAGTGCCACCATTGCAAAAAGGTTGGCCACTACGAGAAGGATTGTCCAATATGGCTGAAGTCCATAATGGCCAAAAAGGGTAAAGATATAGCTCTTTTGTTAATGAATCTCTGCATGAAAAGTTTTCTAAATCTACTTGGTGGATTGACTCTGGTGCAACCGTTCATGTTGCAAACTCTTTACAGGGGTTCCATTCGACAAGGATTTTGCCAAAAAGAGAAAGACTCATTGAAGTGGCGAATGGGATTGAAGCAGAAGTGGAGGCTGTTGGCGACATTCCTCTAGAGCTGGCTGATGGCTCTTCTCTTTTGCTTAAGGATGTTTTATTTGTTCCTTCCATTTATAGAATTTTAATAAGTGTGTCGTGCTTGGACAAAGACTTGTATGAGTGCTATTTTGGACATGGCAAATGTGCCATTTGGTTGAAAGATACTTGTGTGGGTGTTGCTACACTACATGACAAGCTTTATTTATTATCTTTGCATGAGAAAGTATTTTCTGTGTGTGATGTGAATGAACAAGTTCCCTTGTCGAACAAAGAACAAAAGAAAAGAAAGCGAACTCTTGACTCATCGAAGTTATGGCACTGCAGATTAGGCCATATTTCGAGGGGAAGAATAGAAAGCCTCGTTAAAAATGATATTCTTCCTCCGTTAGTGTTCTCAGACATAGAACAATGCATATATTTCATTAAAGGAAAGTATGTCAAAAAATTTAAAAAGGGTGCAAACCGAAGTATAGCTACACTAGAAATAATCCATACTGATATTTGTGGACCGTTTCCGGTACAAAGTGTGGATGGATATGATTCATTCATAACATTCACGGATGATCACTCCCGGTATGGTTATATTTATCCAATTAAAGAAAGATCTGAAGCATTAGATAAATTTAAAATTTTCAAAGCTGAAGTGGAAAATAAGCATGATAAAAGGATTAAGATAGCCCGGTCCGATCGTGGGGGGGGGAGTACTACGGTCGGCATACTCCATATGGTCAAGTGTCAGGACCCTTTGCAAGGTTCCTGCAGGAGAATGGAATAGTCGCCCAGTATTCTATGCGAGGCGAACCTCAGCAAAACGGAGTAGCTGAAAGGCGTAACCATACCCTTATGGATATGGTGCGCAGCATGATGAGCTATTCCACCCTACCATTGGGATTGTGGATGGAGGCGCTTAAAACCGCCATTCACATTCTCAACAGAGTACCAAGAAAGTCGGTGCCCAAAACACCGTATGAATTGTGGACAGGCAGAGTCCCCTCTCTGCACCACTTGAGGGTCTGGGGAGCCCAGCTGAGGCAAAAGTTTTCAATCCAAACATTGCAAAGTTAGACCCCAAAACATTATCTTGCCATTTCATTGGCTATCTAGATAAATCAAAAGGCTATCGTTTCTACTGTCCTGACAGATTCACAAAGTTTGTAGAAACGAAACATGCAGTCTTCTTGGAGGACGAATTGATGAGGGGGAGCACGGTAGCTCGGGAAATTGATCTTGAGGAGAAGAGGGTGCATGCACCTAATCTGATGACTCAGGAGCCATTTTCTCGCTACCTGTTGTGCCACCATCTACAACCCCTGAGGTTGTGGTGCCGGCACCTGTTGTGGCTCCACACGTGACAACAATGGGCGAAAGTTTGAAACCTGTCCATCAGGAGCCACCTGAACCCACTGTTGAGCACGAAAGGGAGACAGAACAGCCACATACTGTAAATGTGCCTGAACCCGAGGCAAGAAATGAGAAAGAGTCTGATGAACTCAGAAGGTCTAAAAGAGAACGAAGACCAGCCATTTCCAAAGAAATCTACAAAGTCTACAACATAGTTCATATGGAGGGCGATCCTACCTCATATGAAGAAGCCATGAGTAGCCCTCACTCAACCAAGTGAGTGGAGGCAATGGAAGATGAAATGAAATCAATGAGTTCCAACAATGTTTGGGACTTAGAGGAAATTCCTAAAGGAGCCAAAACAGTAGGATGCAAATGGGTCTACAAAACAAAGTATGACTCCAATGGGAATGTAGAAAAGTACAAAGCTAGACTTGTGGCAAAAGGCTTTACGCAAAGAGAAGGCGTAGATTACAATGAGAATTTTTCTCCGGTCTCATGTAAGGACTCCTTCAGAATCATCATGGCACTAGTTGCACATTTTGATTTAGAGTTACATCAAATGGATGTTAAGACGACATTTCTAAATGGAGATTTAGAAGAAAATGTTTACATAAAACAACCCAAGGGTTTTTTCATGGAGGGGAAGGAACATATGGGATGCCGCCTAAATAAATCCATTTATGGGTTAAAGCAAGCCTCTAGGCAGTGGTATTTAAAGTTTAATGATACAATTAAAAGATTTGGATTCAAAGAAAATGTTGAGGACAACTGCATTTATGCAAAGTTCAAAAGGGGAAATATATTTTCCTTATTCTGTATGTGGATGACATCTTGCTTGCTAGAAGTGATGTCAGTCTACTACTAGAGACAAAGAAGTTCTTGTCATCAAATTTTGACATGAAAGACCTTGGTGAAGCTTCTTATGTTTTGGGCATAGAAATTCACCGAGATAGAAAGAATGGAGTGTTAGGACTGCCGCAGAAAGCGTATTGTGAAAATATTCTAAAGAAATACAATATGTATGCGAGTAATGCAACACCTGCTCCCATAGTCAAGGGCGACAGTTTTGGGAAATCCCAATGTCCAAAGAATCAATATGAGATCGATCAAATGAAGTCAGTACCATATGCTTCGGCTGTTGGAAGCTTACAGTATGCACAAGTATGCACTCGCCCTGACTTAGCTTTTATCACTGGGGTACTCCGTAGATATCAAGAGAATCCAGGCATAGAGCACTGGAAGATGGTAAAGAAAGCTTTGCGTTATGTGCAAGGCACAAAAGGCCTCATGCTAACATATAAAAGATCTGATTCCCTAGAGATAAAGGGGTATTCAGATGCGGATTTTGCGGGAGATAAAGACGACAGAAAGTCCATGACAGGATATGTCTTTACTCTCGCAGGAGGTGCTATTTTGTGGACAAGCGCCAAACAGTCGATAGTTGCATCATCTACGATGTATGCAGAATTTATAGCATGTTATGAGGCCATGCGACAGGCGTTATGGTTAAAGAAATTTTTACCCGACTTGAAAGTGGTTGACTGCATCAGCAGGCCACTAAAGATGTACTGTGACAACGAGCCCGCAGTATTCTATGCTCACAACAACAAGTCGAGTAATGCTACAAAGTCAATAGATATAAAGTATTATGTTGTGAAGGACAAAGTCCAGGATCAAAATATAAGACTCGAGCATATAAGGACAAAGGATATGCTTGCGGATCCGCTAACGAAAGGCTTACCACCCAATGTGTTCAAGGAACACATATCCGACATGGGTTTAATGGAAAGCCTATGATACCTGGACTACAGAGGCCCAAAAGTAACATGATTTGTTTCAAAACATAAAGGTATATAGTGGATGTATGATTCTATCGGCAATTGAGCTGAGACGATGAAACATGCTCTATGTATCGATCTGTGATGAAATAAGTAAAGTACAAAGTTAAAAGTAAAGTCGAGATCTAGGGGAGAATGTTAGATAGATCTCAACGTGACAGAGCCCAATGGCCTGTCACGCCCCTAATCGCGCCCTAATCGAGGGCGCCTAACCTTATCCATGGTTGGTGGGCCCCTGTCGCCAGCGCGTATATAAAGAGGTGGGGGGGCGGACGCACACGGTACGAGGTTCACCGTGCGCCGCATCCCCCCCACCTACACACCCACCGATTAGGGTTTCGCGCTAGGCCGACGGGAAGCTCCGTCGCCACCACTCTCTACCACCCACGCTCACGCCGTCGCCCCTCTTTCCCATGGATAACGACGGCGGCTCCAGCTTCGGCACCAGCTCCGGCATTCCCTCTGGCTCGTCTCTGTCGAGCCAGGGAGCCAGGGAGCCAGGGAAACGATAACGATTCAAATATGTTGCCGTTTTATGTTCACCTGGGAACTCGGCCTGGGTACGCGAGTGGGAAACTGGGCGTATCCAGGACAAAATCAAGTTTCGTCCGGACAAAAAAATCCAATTTTGGCCTGGGTTCGCCCAACGAGTGAAGATGTTCTAAGGATAAACATATAGTATATGGCGCACATACAGACGTACGGTGCAGTTCAGCCAGATTTTTTTAAAAAAAAAATACTTGCTATATTCATTAGTTTTTTTTTAGGGAATGCTATATTCATTAGTTAAGCAGAAGATAGTCTGATCAAATGTTTGGCCAGAACTAAGCAAAAATCCAGCCTAAATTGATCCGCGTCTGAACAACCAGCGTTCTCCCCACACACTGAGAAGCCTATTTCGACAAGTTAGAGGACCAGTATCCCCGTGCATGGGCCGGGGTGCTATATGATACGGTATTGGCATGACTACTGTCGAATAGCCCATGACGTTTATGTTTTTTCTTTTCTTTTTTAAAACATTGATAATATAATAATTTAATGTCTCAAAACATTCTAGTAAAAAAATACGTGGATATAACCAACCACCTATTCTATTTAGTTTTGCAGCTCGAAATAATACGTATTTTGTACTCAGCAAAAAAGAAAGAATAGCCCAAAACGACAGAATCTACACCTCAGTGTACCGCTCAACTCTATTCACCAGCGACAAAAACTCAGTTTGCCATTTTTGCTGAGCATAAAATTATCAGAAGCTAAAATTAGCTACTAGCTAGGAGTACGGCCATCCATTGGCACCACGGTTGGTGGGCATTATATTCGACCTCACTATATATGTACATACACAAATTTTGGATGGAAATCTGGCTATTGGGCTGGCAGTCACCTCCAACTCCAAGGCTCCAAGTACTCCATCCACCAATGCCAAGAAGAAAGCCGATGAGATCTCTAAGGGAAGAAGCAACCTCCAAAAGTTCATGGCTATCGTCGTGTATTTCTTGTCGAGGGCACGACGCACGGTCAACCAGCACTGGCAGGACCGCCGGCCGTAAACTTCTCGGATGGTTTCGGCTCTTAGAAATGTCATCCGCCTTCTTCTTGACACTCTGTGGAGACCATTGTCATAGCTCTACGTACTCCACGTGCATTGCCATCGCCCCCGGCCGGCCGGCGCCGGCGAGGAAGCTGATGAGGTAACATATATCTATCGGTGTCGTCTCCTCCGTACATCATGTTCCCGCCGGAGTATTTTAGAGCGTTGTGCATCGATCTCCTCGTTGTTGTCGTACTCGTGCAGGCCGCTCATGGTACCAAAGAAATCGTTAAGGAGGGACGCGTGACGGTGAAGACCGCGCGCCATGAGTACGTGGCCAGCTCGCGCGTTTCAGCGTGGTAGCTCCGATCCTGTTGAAGCGCGAGCGGCCAGAGACGCATCATGTCTCGGGGTAAGGCTCGATGACTGGCCGGCGTATATGCATGGTTTCTGCTTTCTAGTACGGCAGCATTACATTCTTCTTCTTCTTCTATACTGCAGAAAATACAGCTGGTACGCTCTTGTTAAGTTGTTCAGTTTACTTGAATTTAGAGTACAGACGTGCACGTACCATTTTGTGCAGACGGTCACCCACTATGCATGGTAAATTTCTGCATGTCCGTACAAATATTCAGGGAAATTGATTTTCTTTCCAAATATTAAAAAAAATGATAAACAACTTAACAATAACAATAACAACAATGTAGCATCGTTGCGATATCTATATACTAAAACATGTCTAGATACTTATGAATCTAGAAATATCTATATCACTTATTTCCGGAGAAAGGGAGTAATATAATGCAATCACTATGTTTACCATGCACGTCCACCGGCCATGCATCACACTTTACGGCGAGATGTACCACGTCGACATGCGCGACCTGGTCTGGGGTAGTGGTCTTCGCCATCATGCCCCTCGTCCTTATTTGAATCCCGTAGAGCCGGAGGCGAGGCCAGAGCCGCGACAGGCATATCCTTCTCCTCTGGATCGGCCTTAGCAATGAACTCGAAGGGGAATACGGCCGGTGGCGGCGGAGGTGGTGACCCCAAGTCTGGAACCAGACCATAGCCCAATTACAGAAAGTGCTCTAGGTCTTCGTCGTCGCTTGCATTGGAGTTGTCGTCGGAAGGTTCGCGTAGTCAGCGCGGGCCCGTATCCACGTACGGCCGGGCATAAGGCTACATCGACGTCCATGCCATTGTCGAAGAAGATGCCCAGCAGAGGTGGGACCCATAACATTGGTAGATGCGGGCCTTGGCCACTTAGCCCGCTTGGCCCGTCACCGCCCAGCAGCCAGCAGAGATCGATCTCGGCCGTCAGATGTGGCCGCCCTAGATCCAACGGCGCCCCGCGCTCCTCGCGGGGACAAAAAGCCCTCAACGCCGCTCCCCCCCCCAGAACCCTAGCCCCATTTTCCCCCCTTCTCCCCCCGCGACTCCCCTCTCTCTGGCGGCGCTCGTGCGAGCGTGCGAGGCGAGGTGGCCGCCCCGCCGGCGACGATGCCAGCGGCGAGCCCCTCCCTCTCTCTTCTCTCACGCTGCTGCCTCCCTTCCCACTTCTTTTCCTCTGTCCGAGCCACTTCTCCACCCCACAACTGCCATTGCTAGGCAGAGAGAGGAGAGGAAGCGGCGGCATGGGAGCTCGCCAGTGGAGGCGAGGCGAGGTGGACGCCCCGCGCTGCGACGGTGACGGCGGCGGCGCGCCCCTCCCTCTCTCCCACTCTCTGGCTCCCTTCCCATCCACCTCCCTACCACCCCTGAGAGGCAGCAGATAAGAAACGACGATGAACGTCGGTGGCCCCCTGCCCCCCTTGCCGGCTGTGCGTCCACCCGAGGGTGGGCGCACCACCGTCAAGCAGCGCAGCGGCGGCGCCCTTTGCCGGCGCGCGGCGGCGGCCGGTGGGTTTTCTTTTGGGATCTATGGGGATCTAGGGTTAGATCTGGGGTTTGGGGTTTCTTTCTCGCGGGATCTGGGATTAGGGTTTTGTTTTCTTTCACTTTGCCCCAGATGGGGTATGTCCTTCTTCCCTATGCCTCGGCTTGCCAATGCGCATAGGGATCGAGGGGGACGGCGTGGCCATAGGGAAGGCGCTCTTTGGATCTAGGGTTTTCTTTGGACTTTTGCTTTCTACTTTTGCACCGAAAAATCTAGCGACTAGCTGCTCTGATACCAATGTTATAGGGAAGATAGCTGCAAGTCGCAAGTAAGCTGCTGGGCCGCTGCTCGCCTCTCAGGAAAAGGCCCAATAGGGCTTAACAACACAGTTTTTTTTTTCTGGTTTTAGTTATTTCTATTTACAGAAACCTTTTTTTTATGTTTTTCATCAAGTTTTGGAGAGTTTTTTGTACAGTTTTTTCTAGTCCATTTATTTGTGTGAATATCTTGATTAGAGAATATGAAAGTGATAAAGTTTTCTCCATAAAGTTTAAAGTCTATGAAAGTTGTAATAATGTTTTCCGCTGCAAATAGTTGGTTTTATTAGCTAGAATGCAATAAAAGTGTGTTAATTTTTGTTTTTAAAAGATGTGACAAAGTAATTAAAGATGATTGTGTCCCATGTTATTTATTGACCAACGTTATTAATAAACATGATCATGATCTTTTTCATTGAGTATTAAAGGTGCATTTAATTTTATTTCCACCCAACGGTGATATAACTTTAAATGGCACAAACAATTGCATGCTTAATTTATACCAACGTTGGATTAATGCATACAGTTATTTTTTGTTATCTCACATCTTTTGTGGTTTTCAGGAGGTCTCAACCTCATGAGCTGCCTGAAGGACATCCCACTGCTCAGGGGGATAACTACTCCGAATGGAGGAAAAAGGTTGATCTGGCGTTTGTCTGCGCCGAGGTGGACTGGGTGGTTGACACTAAACAACCAGTCAAGCCTGATGACCCAGTGAGGGGTGATGCTGAGGAAAGTGCTGCATTTGAAAAGAGAAAAAGAGACCATGTTCCTTTGGAGCTGGCCTACTCAATAGACAATCAAAAGTGGGTGAACGCAAATAAGAAATGCTTGGCTTTTATCAAGAACACAATTGAGAACGCAATAGTGGGCTCAACAGAAGAGTGTGCCTCTGTTGGCCAATACCTTGCAAAGATAAAGAGCCAGTTTACTGGCTCTTCAAAGATGTATGCAACCCAGCTGCTAAAACAGCTCGTGACAGAAAGTATACGGGAGGGCCACATGGCATTAGAGAGCACATCTTGAGGATGTCCAACATGGCGGCTAAGTTGAAGCCCATGGATGCGGACCTCGAGCTCAAGCCTGCTCTTCTGGTGCATCTTGTCATGGCCTCTCTTCTCCAACAGTTCGAGAACTTCGTCATCAACTATAACATGTCCCCTGAAAAGTGAGACATTGAAAAGACCATAGGGATGTGTTCTCAAGAGGAAGAAAGGCTAAAGTCCATTCACGGTGGTTCCTTGAACTATGTGAAGGACAATAGGAAGAGGAACTTCACCAACAGTAACCATGTTGGCTCACCTTCCAAGCCTCATGGCAAGGGCCCCCTACAGCACCAGCATCAGTACCAGCAGTCTACCCCTAGGGACAAAGAACAGTGCCACCATTGCAAAAAGGTTGGCCACTACAAGAAGGATTGTCCAATATGGCTGAAGTCCATAATGGCCAAAAACGGTAAAGATATAGCCTCTTTTGTTAATGAATCTCTGTATGAAATTATTTCTAAATCTACTTGGTGGATTGACTCTGGTGCAACCGTTCATGTTGCAAACTCTTTACAGGGGTTCCATTCGACAACGATTTTGCCAAAAATAGAAAGACTGGTTGAAGTGGCGAATGGGATTGAAGCAGAAGTGGAGGCTGTTGGCGACATTCCTCTAGAGCTGGCTGATGGCTCTTCTCTTTTGCTTAAGGATGTTTTATTTGTTCCTTCCATTCATAGAAATTTAATAAGTGTGTCGTGCTTGGACAAAGACTTGTATGAGTGCTATTTTGGACATGGCAAATGTGCCATTTGGTTGAAAGATACTTGTGTGGGTGTTGCTACACTACATGACAAGCTTTATTTATTATCTTTGCATGAGAAAGTATTTTCTGTGTGTGATGTGAATGAACAAGTTCCCTTGTCGAACAAAGAACAAAAGAAAAGAAAGCGAACTCTTGACTCATCGAAGTTATGGCACTGCAGATTAGGCCATATTTCGAGGGGAAGAATAGAAAGCCTCGTTAAAAATGACATTCTTCCTCCGTTAGTGTTCTCAGACATAGAACAATGCATATATTTCATTAAAGGAAATTATGTAAAACAAATTAAAAAGGGTGCAAACCAAAGTATAGCTACACTAGAAATAATCCATACTGATATTTGTGGACCGTTTCCGGTAAAAAGTGTGGATGGCTATGATTCATTCATAACATTCACGGATGATCACTCCCGGTATGGTTATATTTATCCAATTAAAGAAAGATCTGAAGCATTGGATAAATTTAAAATTTTCAAAGCTGAAGTGGAAAATCAGCATGATAAAAGAATTAAGATAGCCGGTCCGATTGTGGGGGGGAGTACTACGGTCGGCATACTCCATATGGTCAAGTGTCAGGACCCTTTGCAAGGTTCCTGCAGGAGAATGGAATAGTCGCCCAGTATTCTATGCCAGGCGAACCTCAGCAAAACGGAGTAGCTGAAAGGCGTAAATGTACCCTTATGGATATGGTGCGCAGCATGATGAGCTATTCCACCCTACCATTGGGATTGTGGATGGAGGCACTTAAAACCACCATTCACATTCTCAACAGAGTACCAAGTAAGTCGGTGCCCAAAACACCGTATGAATTGTGGACAGGCAGAGTTCCCTCTCTGCACCACTTGAGGGTCTGGGGAGCCCAGCCGAGGCAAAAGTTTTCAATCCAAACATTGCAAAGTTAGACCCCAAAACATTATCTTGCCATTTCATTGGCTATCCATATAAATCAAAAGGCTATCGTTTCTACTGTCCTGACAGATTCACAAAGTTTGTAGAAACGAGACATGCAGTCTTCTTGGAGGACGAATTGATGAGGGGGAGCACGGTAGCTCGGGAAATTGATCTTGAGGAGAAGATGGTGCATGCACGTAATCTGATGACTCAGGAGCCATTTTTCTCGCTACCTGTTGTGCCACCATCTACAACCCCTGAGGTTGTGGTGCCGACACCTGTTGTGGCTCCACACGTGACAACAATGGGCGAAAGTTTGGAACCTGTCCATCAGGAGCCACCTGAACCCACTGTTGAGCACGAAAGGGAGCCAGAACAGCCACATACTGTAAATGTGCCTGAACCCGAGGCAAGAAATGAGCAAGAATATGATGAACTCAGAAGGTCTAAAAGAGAACGAAGACCAGCCATTTCCAAAGAAATCTACAAAGTCTACAACATAGTTCATATGGAGGGCGATCCTACCTCATATGAAGAAGCCATGAGTAGCCCTCACTCAACCAAGTGGGTGGAGGCAATGGAAGATGAAATGAAATCCATGAGTTCCAACAATGTTTGGGACTTAGAGGAAATTCCTAAAGGAGCCAAAACAGTAGGATGCAAATAGGTCTACAAAACAAAGTATGACTCCAATGGGAATGTAGAAAAGTACAAATCTAGACTTGTGGCAAAAGGCTTTATGCAAAGAGAAGGCGTAGATTACAATGAGACTTTTTCTCCGGTCTCATGTAAGGACTCCTTCAGAATCATCATGGCACTAGTTGCACATTTTGATTTAGAGTTACATCAAATGGATGTTAAGACGGCATTTCTAAATGGAGATTTAGAAGAAAATGTTTACATGAAACAACCCAAGGGTTTTTTCATGGAGGGGAAGGAACATATGGGATGCCGCCTAAAGAAATCCATTTATGGGTTAAAGCAAGCCTCTAGGCAGTGGTATTTAAAGTTTAATGATACAATTAAAAGATTTGGATTCAAAGAAAATGTTGAGGACAACTGCATTTATGCAAAGTTCAAAAGTGGGAAATATATTTTCCTTATTCTGTATGTGGATGACATCTTGCTTGCTAGCAGTGATGTCAGTCTACTACTAGAGACAAAGAAGTTCTTGTCATCAAATTTTGACATGAAAGACCTTGGTGAAGCTTCTTATGTTTTGGGCATAGAAATTCACCGAGATAGAAAGAATGGAGTGTTAGGACTGTGGCAGAAAGCGTATTGTGAAAAGATTCTAAAGAAATACAATATGCATGCGAGTAATGCAACACCTGCTCCCATAGTCAAGGGCGACAGTTTTGGGAAATCCCAATGTCCAAAGAATCAATATGAGATCGATCAAATGAAGTCAGTACCATATGCTTTGGCTGTTGGAAGCTTACAGTATGCACAAGTGTGCACTCGCCCTGACTTAGCTTTTATCACTGGGGTACTCAGTAGATATCAAGAGAATCCAGGCATAGAGCACTGGAAGATGGTAAAGAAAGCTTTGCGTTATGTGCAAGGGACAAAAGGCCTCATGCTAACATACAAAAGATTTGATTCCCTAGAGATAAAGGGGTATTCAGATGCGGATTTTGCGGGAGATAAAGACGACAGAAAGTCCATGACAGGATATGTCTTTACTCTCGCAGGAGGTGCTATTTTGTGGAGAAGCGCCAAACAGTCGATAGTTGCATCATCTACGATGTATGCAGAATTTATAGCATGTGATGAGGCCATGGGATAGGCGTTATGGTTAAAGAAATTTTTACCCGACTTGAAAGTGGTTGACTGCATCAGCTGACCACTAAAGATGTACTGTGACAACGAGCCCGAAGTATTCTATGCTCACAACAACAAGTCGAGTAATGCTACAAAGTCAATAGATATAAAGTATTATGTTGTGAAGGACAAAGTCCATGATCAAAATATAAGACTCGAGCATATAAGGACAAAAGATATGCTTGCGGATCTGCTAACGAAAGGGTTACCACCCAATGTGTTCAAGGAACACATATCCGACATGGGTTTAATGGAAAGCCTATGATACCTGGACTACAGAGGCCCAAAAGTAACAAGATTTGTTTCAAAACATAAAGGGATATAGTGGTTGTCTGATTCTATCGGCAATTGAGCTGAGACGATGAAACATGCTCTATGTATCGATCTGTGATGAAATAAGTAAAGTACAAAGTTAAAAGTAAAGTCGAGATCTAGGGGGAGAATGTTAGATAGATCTCAACGTGACAGAGTTCAACGGCCTGTCACGCCCCTAATCACGCCCTAATCGGGGGCGCCCAACCTGGTTCGTGGGCCCCTGTCGCCAGCAAGTATATAAAGAGGTGGGGGGCCGGACGCACACGGTACGAGGTTCACCGTGCGCCGCAGCCCCCCACCTACATACCCACCGATTAGGGTTTCGCGCTAGGCCGACGGGAAGCTCCGCCGCCACCACTCTCTACCACCCACGCTCACGCTGTCGCCCCCCTTTCCCATGGCTAACAACGGCGGCTCCAGCTCCGACATTCCCTCTGGCTCGTGAATGTCGAGCCAGGGAGCAAGTAGTTCCCCTCTCGGATCTCTCTCTCTTTGTGTTTCGATCTAGAAAGGCAAGGTACAGTGCTACTGATAAATCTAGACTAGTTCCATTCCAATGTTAATATAACATTGGTATCAGAGCAGCTAGTCACTAGATTTTTCGGTGCAACAGTAGAAAGCAGAAGTCCAAAGAAAACATTAGATCCAAAGAGCGCCTGCCCTATGGCCGCGCCGTCCCCCTCGATCCCTATGCGCATCGGCAAGCCGAGGCATAGGGAAGAAGGACATACCCCATCTGGCGCAAAGTGAAAGAAAACAAAACCCTAATCCCACACCCCGCGAGAAAGAAACCCCAAACCCCAGATCTAACCCTAGATCCCCATAGATCCCAAAAGAAAAACGCACCGGCCGCCGCCGCGCGCTGGCGAAGGGCGCCGCCGCTGCGCCGCTTGATGGCGGTGTGCCCACCCTCGGGTGGACGCACAGCTGGCAAGGGGGCAGGGGGCCGCCGACGTGCATCGTCATTCCTTCTCTCCTGCCTCTCAGGGGTGGTAGGGAGGTGGACGGGAAGGGAGCCAGAGAGTGGGAGAGAGGGAGGGGCGCGCCGCTGCCAGCACCGTCGCCGCGCGGGGCGGCCACCTCGCCTCGCCTCCACTGGCGAGCTCCCATGCCGTTGCTTCCTCTCCTCTCTCTACCTAGCAATGGCAGTTGTGGGGTGGAGAAGTGGCTGGGACAGAGGGAAAGAAGGGGGAAGGGAGGCAGCAGCGTGAGAGAAGAGAGAGGAAGGGGCTCGCCGCCGGCACCGTCGCCGGCGGGGTGGCCACCTCGCCTCGCACGCTCGCACGAGCGCCGCTAGAGAGAGGGGAGTCGCGGGGGGAGAAGGGCGCGAATGGGGCTAGGGTTCTCGGTGTAGCGGCAGTGAGGGCGTTATGTCCCCGCGAGGAGCACGGGCGCCGTTGGATCTAGGGAGGCCGCATCTGACGGCCGAGATCGATCTCTGCTGGCTGCTGGGCGGTGACGGGCCAAGCGGCCAAGGCCGCAGGGCGCTGGCGGGCCGCTGCGGACCGCAAGCGAGCGGGCGGTGGATAGCTTAGGAGCGCGCGGGCGGGAGCTAGCGGGGCGCGGGCGAGCTGGCCGAGCGGGCCGTCATGGCGGGCGGCAGATAGCTGCAAGTCGCAAGCAAGTTGTTGGGCCGCTTCTCGCCTCTCAGGAAAGGCCCAGTAGGGCTTCACAGCACAGTTTTTTTTTCTGGTTTTAGTTATTTCTATTTACATAAACCTTTTTTTATGTTTTTCATCAAGTTTTGGAGAGTTTTTTGTACAGTTTTTTCTAGTCCATTTATTTGTGTGAATATCTTGATTAGAGAATATGAAAGTGATAAAGTTTTCTCCATAAAGTTTAAAGTCTATGAAAGTTGTAATAATGTTTTCCGCTGCAAATAGTATGTTTTAATTGCTAGAATGCAATAAAAGTGTGTTAATTTTCGTTTTTAAAATATGTGACAAATTAATTAAAGATGATTGTGTCCCATGTTATTTATTGACCAACGTTATTAATAAACATGATCATGATCTTTTTCATTGAGTATTAAAGGTGCATTTAATTTTATTTCCACCCAACGGTGATATAACTTTAAATGGCAAAAACAATTGCATGCTTAATTTATACCAACGTTGCAGTTGTTTTTGGTTATCTCACATCTTTTGTGGTTTTCAGGAGGTCTCAACCTCATGAGCTGCCTGAAGGACATCCCACTGCTCAGGGGGATAACTACTCCGAATGGAGGAAAAAGGTTGATCTGGCGTTTGTCTGCGCCGAGGTGGACTGGGTGGTTGACACTAAACAACCAGTCAAGCCTAATGACCGAGGGGTGATGCTGAGGAAAGTGCTGCATTTGAAAAGAGAAAAAGAGACCATGCTCCTTTGGAGCTGGCCTACTCAATAGACAATCAAAAGTGGGTGAACGCAAATAAGAAATGCTTGGCTTTTGTCAAGAACACAATTGAGAACGCAATAATGGGCTCAATTGAAGAGTGTGCCTCTGTTGGCGAATACCTTGCAAAGATAAAGAGCCAGTTTACTGGCTCTTCAAAGATGTATGCATCCCAGCTGCTAAAACAGCTCGTGACAGAAAGTATACGGGAGGGCCACATGGCATTAGAGAGCACATCTTGAGGATGTCCAACATGGCGGCTAAGTTTAAGCCCATGGATGCGGACCTCGAGCTCAAGCCTGCTCTTCTGGTGCATCTTGTCATGGCCTCTCTTCCCCAACAGTTCGAGAACTTCGTCATCAACTATAACATGTCCCCTAAAAAGTGGGACATTGAAAAGACCATAGGGATGTGTTCTCAAGAGGAAGAAAGGCTAAAGTCCATTCACAGTGGTTCCTTGAACTATGTGAAGGACAATAGGAAGAGGAACTTCACCAACAGTAACCATGCTGGCTCACCTTCCAAGCCTCATGGCAAGGGCCCCCTACAGCACCAGCATCAGTACCAGCAGTCTACCCCTGGGGACAAAGAACAGTGCCACCATTGCAAAAAGGTTTGCCACTACAAGAAGGATTGTCCAATATGGCTGAAGTCTATAATGGCCAAAACGGTAAAAATATAGTCTCTTTTGTTAATAAATCTCTGTATGAAAAGTTTTCTAAATCTACTTGGTGGATTGACTCTGGTGCAACCGTTCATGTTGCAAACTCTTTACAGGGGTTCCATTCGACAAGGATTTTGCCAAAAAGAGAAAGACTCATTGAAGTGGCGAATGGGATTGAAGCAGAAGTGGAGGCTTTTGGCGACATTCCTCTGGAGCTGGCTGATGGCTCTTATCTTTTGCTTAAGGATGTTTCATTTGTTCCTTCCATTCATAGAAATTTAATAAGTGTGTCGTGCTTGGACAAAGACTTGTATGAGTGCTATTTTCGACATGGAAAATGTGCCATTTGGTTGAAAGATACTTGTGTGGGTGTTGCTACACTACGTGACAAGCTTTATTTATTATGTTTGCATGAGAAAGTATTTTCTGTGTGTGATGTGAATGAAAAAGTTGCGTTGTCGAACAAAGAACAAAAGAAAAGAAAGCGAACTCTTGACTCATTGAAGTTATGGCACTGCAGATTAGGCCATATTTCGAGGGGAAGAATAGAAAGCCTCGTTAAAAATGACATTCTTCCTCCGTTAGTGTTCTCAGACATAGAACAATGCATAGATTGCATTAAAGGAAAGTATGTCAAACAAATTAAAAAGGGTGCAAACCGAAGTATAGCTACACTAGAAATAATCCACACTGAAATTTGTGGACCGTTTCTGGTGAAAAGTGTGGATGGATATGATTCATTCATAACATTCACGGATGATCACTCCCGATATGGTTATATTTATCCAATTAAAGAAAGATCTGAAGCATTGGATAAATTTAAAATTTTCAAAGCTGAAGTGGAAAATCAGCATGATAAAAGAATTAAGATAGCCCGGTCCGATCGTGGGGGGGAGTAATACGGTTGGCATACTCCATATGGTCAAGTGCCAGGACCCTTTGCAAGGTTCCTGCAGGAGAATGGAATAGTCGCCCAGTATTCTATGCCAGGCGAACCTCAGCAAAACGGAGTAGCTGAAAGGCGTAACCATACCCTTATGGATATGGTGCGCAGCATGATGAGCTATTCCATCCTACCATTGGGATTGTGGATGGAGGCGCTTAAAACCGCCATTTACATTCTCAACAGAGTACCAAGTAAGTCGGTGCCCAAAACACCGTATGAATTGTGGACAGGCAGAGTCCCCTCTCTGCACCACTTGAGGGTCTGGGGATCCCGGCTGAGGAAAAAGTTTTCAATCCAAACATTGCAAAGTTAGACCCTAAAACATTATCTTGCCATTTCATTGGCTATCCAGATAAATCAAAAGGCTATCGTTTCTACTGTCCTGACAGATTCACAAAGTTTGTAGAAACGAGACATGCAGTCTTCTTGGAGGACGAATTGATGAGGGGGAGCACGGTAGCACGGCATGCACCTAATCTGATGACTCAGGAGCCATTTTTCTCGTTACCTGTTGTGCCACCATCTACAACCCCTGAGGTTGTGGTGCCGGCACCTATTGTGGCTCCACACGTGACAACAATGGGCGAAAGTTTGGAACCTGTCCATCAGGAGCCACCTGAACCCACTGTTGAGCACGGAAGGGAGCCAGAACAACCACATACTATAAATGTGCCTGAACCCGAGGCAAGAAATGAGCAAGAGTCTGATGAACTCAGAAGGTCTAAAAGAGAACGAAGACCAGCCATTTCCAAAGAAATCTACAAAGTCTACAACATAGTTCATATGGAGGGCGATCCTACCTCATATGAAGAAGCCATGAGTAGCCCTCACTCAACCAAGTGGGTGGAGGCAATAGAAGATGAAATGAAATCAATGAGTTCCAACAATGTTTGGGACTTAGAGGAAATTTCTAAAGGAGCCAAAACAGTAGGATGCAAATGGGTCTACAAAACAAAGTATGACTCCAATGGGAATGTAGAAAAGTACAAAGCTAGACTTGTGGCAAAAGGCTTTACGCAAAGAGAAGGCGTAGATTACAATGAGACTTTTTCTCCGGTCTTATGTAAGGACTCCTTCAGAATCATCATGGCACTAGTTGCACATTTTTATTTAGAGTTACATCAAATGGATGTTAAGACGGCATTTCTAAATGGAGATTTAGAAGAAAATGTTTACATGAAACAACCCAAGGGTTTTTTCATGGAAGGGAAGGAACATATGGGATGCCGCCTAAAGAAATCCATTTATGGGTTAAAGCAAGCCTCTAGGCAATGGTATTTAAAGTTTAATGATACAATTAAAAGATTTGGATTCAAAGAAATTGTTGAGGACAACTGCATTTATGCAAAGTTCAAAAGTGGGAAATATATTTTCCTAATTCTGTATGTGGATGACATCTTGCTTGCTAGCAGTGATGTCAGTCTACTACTAGAGACAAAGAAGTTCTTGTCATCAAATCTTGACATGAAAGACCTTGGTGAAGCTTCTTATGTTTTGGGCATAGAAATTCACCGAGATAGAAAGAATGGAGTGTTAGGACTGTCGCAGAAAGCATATTGTGAAAAGATTCTAAAGAATACAATATGCATGCGAGTAATGCAACACCTGCTCCCATAGTCAAGGGCGACAGTTTTGGGAAATCCCAATGTCCAAAGAATCAATATGAGATCGATCAAATGAAGTCAGTACCATATGCTTCGGCTGTTGGAAGCTTACAGTATGCACAAGTGTGCACTCGCCCTGACTTAGCTTTTATCACCGGGGTACTCCGAAGATATCAAGAGAATCCAGGTATAGAGCACTGGAAGATGGTAAAGAAATCTTTGCGTTATGTGCAAGGCACAAAAGGCCTCATGCTAACATACAAAAGATCTGATTCCCTAGAGATAAAGGGGTATCCAGATGCGGATTTTGCGGGAGATAAAGACGACAGAAAGTCCATGACATGATAAGTCTTTACTTTCGTAGGAGGTGCTATTTCGTGGAGAAGCGCCAAACAGTCGATAGTTGCATCATCTACGATGTATGCAGAATTTAGAGCATGTTATGAGGCCATGGAACAGGCGTTATGGTTAAAGAAATTTTTACCCGACTTAAAAGTGGTTGACTGCATCAGCAGGCTACTAAAGATGTACTGTGACAACGAGCCCGTAGTATTCTATGCTCACAACAACAAGTCGAGTAATGGTAGAAAGTCAATAGATATAAAGTATTATGTTGTGAAGGACAAAGTCCAGGATCAAACTATAAAACTCGAGCATATAAGGACAAATGATATGCTTGCGGATCCGCTAACGAAAGGCTTACCACCCAATGTGTTCAAGGAACACATAGCCGGCATGGGTTTAATGGAAAGCCTATGATACCTGGACTACAGAGGCCCAAAAGTAACAGGATTTGTTTCAAAACATAAATGTATATAGTGGATGTCTGATTCTATCGGCAATTGAGCTGAGACGATGAAACATGCTCTATGTATCGATCTGTGATGAAATAAGTAAAGTACAAAGTTAAAAGTAAAGTCGAGATCTAGGGGAGAATGTTAGATAGATCTCAACGTGACAGAGCCCAACGGCCTGTCACGCCCCTAATCGCGCCCTAATCGAGGGCGCCCAACCTTATCCATGGTTGGTGGGCCCCTGTCGCCAGCGCGTATATAAAGAGGTGGGGGGCCGGACGCACACGGTACGAGGTTCACCGTGCGCCGCAGCCCCCCACCTACACACCCACCGATTAGGGTTTCGCGCTAGGCCGACGGGAAGCTCCGTCGCCACCACTCTCTACCACCCACGCTCACGCCGTCGCCCCCCTTTCCCATGGCTAACGACGGCGGCTCCAGCTCCGGCACCAGCTCCGGCACCAGCTCCGGCATTCCCTCTGGCTCGTGTCTGTCGAGCCAGGGAGCCAGGGAGCCAGGGAAACGATAAAGATTCAAATATGTTGCCGTTTTATGTTCGCCTGGGAACTCGGCCTGGGTACGCGAGTGGGAACTGGGCGTATCCAGGCCAAAATCAAGTTTCGTCCGAACAAAAAAATCCAATTTTGGCCTGGGTTCGCCCAACGAGTGAAGATGTTCTAAGGGATAAACATATAGTATATGGCGCACATGCAGACGTACGGTGCAGTTCAGCCAAATTTTTTTTAAAAAAAAATACTTGCTATATTCATTAGTTTTTTTTTGAGAGAATGCTATATTCATTAGTTAAGCAGAAGATAGTCTGATCAAATGTTTGGCCAGAACTAAGCAAAAGTCCAGCCTGAATTGATCCGCGCCTGAACAACCAGCGTTCTCCCCACACACTGAGAAGCCTATTTCGACAAGTTAGAGGACCAGTATCCCCGTGCATGGGCCGGCGTGCTATATGATACGGTATTGGCATGACTACTATTGAATAGCCCATGACGTTTATGTTTTTTCTTTTCTTTTTTAAAACATTGATAATATAATAATTTAATGTTTCAAAACATTCTAGTAAAAAAATACGTGGATATAACCAACCACCTATTCTATTTAGTTTTGCAGCTCGAAATAATACGTATTTTGTACTCAGCAAAAAAGAAAGAATAGCCCAAAACGACAGAATCTACACTTCAGTGTACCGCTCAACTCTATTCACCAGCGACAAAAACTCAGTTTGCCATTTTTGCTGAGCATAAAATTTACACGCTAATCGAACACAGGGTCTACATCCATGTATCTTTTTTTTTAACTTCTCAATCCACGTTTTTGAAGATTCGGCCTCCTCGGAGCCCAGGAGCCATATCACTCCGACGTCCTCCGACTAATGTGGACATCCATGTAAAGTTAAATACTAGTACCTAATAGATTTTTCTGTGTGCGTGGGCATCGTTTGATGTGATGGGGCCAGAAACATGCTAAAATTAACCAGAAGCTAAAATTAGCTACTAGCTAGGAGTACGGCCATCCATTGGCACCACGGTTGGTGGGCATTATATTCGACCTCACTATATATGTATATACACAAATTTTGGATGGAAATCTGGCTATTGGGCTTGCAGTCACCTCCAACTCCAAGGTTCCAAGTACTCCATCCACCAATGCCAAGAAGAAAGCCGATGAGATCTCTAAGGGAAGAAGCAACCACCAAAAGTTCGTGGCTATATATATCGTGTATTTCTTGTCGAGGGCACGCACGGGCAGGACCGCCGGCCGTAAACTTCTCGGATGGTTTCGGCTCTTAGAAATGTCATCGGCCTTCTTCTTGACACTCTGTGGAGACCATTGTCATAGCTCTACGTACTCCACGTGCATTGCCATCACCCCCGGACGGCCGGCGCCGGCGAGGAAGCTGCTGAGGTAACAACATCTATTGGTGTCGTCTCCTCCGTACACACTAGTGCAGCCCCCCCCCCCCCCCTTTAACTCCGGTTGGGAGGGCCCTCTAACAGCGGTTCCCCAACCGCTGTTGAGGGTTCGGTGTTAGAGGGGGGGCCCTTTAACATCGGTTCTTATACGAACCGGTGTTAAAGGGTGGCGCACGTGGGGCTGCCGCAGGCCTCAGCCCCCCCCTTTTAACACCGGTTCGTATCTGCAACCGGTGTTAAAGGTTCTTCTGCCGCGGCAGAGATTTAGGCCGTTTTCCTGCCACGGCAGAGTTCTGCCGCGGCAGGAAAACGGCCTAAATCTCTGCCGCGGCAGACTTCTGCCTCTGCCCCGTTCTGGGCGTATTTCTGCGGGAGGGGGGGAGCGAGGGGGAATCGATCGGGAGCGGTATACACATAAATCGTCATCGGTACATACGAGTACATGAATAATTAAGCAACTATTATTATACACAAACATCGTCATCGGCACATACATCGTCATCGGCACATACATCGTCATCGTTCATTTTGGTGGATATCTAAAGAGTTCTCCGCCAGGCGTGACGACCTCATCAAGTATGAACCCCGCCAATTCCTCTTGAATGGCTCGTATGCGTTCAAATGGTAGGAGTTGGTCCCGCATCCGTTCGATCTGAATATATATGAAGAATGGGCCGTCAATATATATATAAGAATAAAACTCAACACAATTGATGGTAATAAAATAATGTTGTGGACTTTGTTTACTTACTCTAAGTTGTTCTAGTGCGGCTTGGCCCGTCGCACATATCGTGTTGCGAATGAATTCGCAAACATAGTACCCACATAAGTTATTGCCGTGTCCCTGATGCGCGCACTTTACGAGAATAGAGAGTTCAATCAAAATAATAATCAATAAAGCATGATATAATGGAATTGGAAGCTAGCTAGTATTACTTACATTTTGGTCTACAAATTTTAGTTCTTCTGACCATTCACCCACGGCCCTGCCCGTGAACCTTTTCCAAACCCTGTCCGACAAAGAAAATGGATAAAGGAGTAATTAATTACTTATTGTCACGAAAGTTGCCGATCTAGTGCGATAATATGATTGAAATTACCTCTGGAGCATCTCTCTAAAGTTTGCGCATATCTCTTTTTCTTTTCGTAACGAGTCCATGACAAGGACTTTCCTGAGTCGGGTTGAATGACTAGCAGAATAAAGTGGAACCTACGCACGCATAACTCATCATCAGTTACACTTAACATCGAGTAAGCTGAAATAGAATGTGTACAAGAGAGAGGGTAATAGTACTCACGAGAAGTTGTAAGGCAATAGTATTTCCCTTTTGGTTTGTTGTCTCAGTAAAGACGTTAGCAAGTAATCTTTTGTTTGCCCGGGTTTGGTTTCTACCACTTCTTCATGAACTCTATTTGGGTCAACGAACCCAATGTCAAAAGGGCCTCCTTTCCTGCATTCCATAACCTTTTTCCTGCATAATAGTATATACATATATGGTGAGCATATATATATACATGCAATTAATAAAGTGAATGAGATGAGATATAAATTATAGAAATAGTACTTACACACAATAAAGGCTGATGGCAGCTTTGTCGAGTTCCTTCTGATTGAATAGAAAATGCAAGTCTTGAATGTTGAAGTCAATCGCGTCATCTCCGCAGAAGAAAATATCATCTCTTATATGCGCCGTGATCCATTCTACCTTTCTCGTCTTGCAGAAATGAAGGTACCACTTGTGCAATTTTCGCATATTTGTTGGTAGAGTCTTGAGCTCCTCTTTCTTGACGAGATTCTTCCCATACTTCCATGGCTGTATGGGGTTGGCATCGCATTTGGGCAAGTTGTCTCCCATGACGTTCAAGTATGCAATGTAAGTCATCCCCATCTCATTGGCCTTTCTTTGTAGCTCTGCCTCGTAATCATTTACGGGAGGAGCGTCTCGTGTGTCGAACATTTGGAGCGGGGCACATGATTGGTTTTCCTGCTCTCCGAGCATGGGAACTGTTTTCTGGGGTGCCTCACGACTGCTACTTTCAGTCTCCCTACGGCGCCTTGCATCCGCCTTCAAAATCTGGCGCTCGTAGTCCGGCACAAGTGGGGTTTCAGGTTTCAAAAGATTATTGTAAAACTTCTCCACCACCGCCGGATCTATTTTCTCCTTTGGCTCGGCCCGTCTAGGTGCAAAGAATTTCTTGACCTGTTCTTCCGAGATCCTATTGGTCTCCTCGTCGCTGCGATTCCACGGTAAAACCGGCAATGGCTTGGCGGAAGGCTACGGGACGTAGTTTTTTGAACTCTTTGGCGTACGGTTTCCTGTGGATTTGTTTGTGGAAGTGCTACTGATGCTCCTCGTGGCAGTGCTCTTCCGCTTACGCTGAGGAGATGGCTGAAGCACCGGAGATGGCTGATGGGCCGGAGATGGCTGCCGCGCAGGAGATGGCTGACGGGCCGGAGATGGCTGCCGCGCAGGAGATGGATGACGGGCCGGAGATGGCTGCCGCGCCGGAGATGGCTGCCGCGCAGGAGATAGCTGAAGCAGCTCAGACTGCTGACGCTGCGGAGACGGCGGGGGTGCCAGTGACCTCCAATTTGGAAGCACAATGTGTTCCTTCTTCCAAAGAATGGTTGTTTTCACTGCAAATTTGAGTTGAGTTTCCCCTTCACCTGTAGCATGGTCAAGCTGTGCTTCCTCATATTCCTTCACAATCTCATCCACCCCGACAATAGCATAGCCATCTGGAATCGGTCGGCAGTGGTAAGTTCCACCAGCTACAGGAGGTAAGGCATAGCCGACAGCCACCTTAATGGATAAGCCCATTAATCTCACATGCAGCTCAGCGTGTTCGCTCTCCGTGATCTCATCCACGGGGTATCGAGGACCCATCATTTCAAGCGTGGGCTGCACGTTCTCCGTGGAAGCCACACTGCTTTTCCGCGCAGAGTCTGGGCCGCGGGCAGCTTCCAATGCAGGCTCTTCGTGCCACTGAGATGGGCCGGTAGCTTGATGGCTCTGTTGTGCATTCACTTGCGCCTGCAGCGCCGCAAGTGCATGTTCTATCTGTGTCATCCGCTCTGTACGCTCTTTTTCTTTTCTGTCGCGCCATCTGTAAGAGTCGCTCCAGTCGGCAAACCCATCCTTCCATGTCATACCCCCTGTGCCTCGTGCATGTCCAGGGTGTTCTTTTTTACCGATGGCGCGTGTGAGCTGGTCATTCTCTCTGTCGGGATGGAAGGTCCTGGCGGATGTTTCCTCGTATGCCGTGATGAGTTCAGTGACGGGTTTGGCAAGGATGGTTGGGAAGATACACAATCCTGTTTCTGGGTCCAACCTTGCCCCGATTCCGTAGAACCAAGTCTTTGCACGTAGGTCCCACCCATCTGTCTGGGGTGTGATCCCTCTCTCGCGCAGGGCCTTCTCAGCTTCCTCCCACTTAGGCCTCTGAGATATGTAGCCACCTGACCCCGTCCTCTGGTGATATTCCTTCTTTAGGGCATTAAGCGTATTGGTTTCTGACCTCTTTTTAGCTATAGCACTTTTTTATATGTCTCAAATTCGGGCCAGTGAGGTCTTATCTTCGCATAATATGCGTCTTCGAAATTTGGAGTCTCGCCAGATTTGACAATTTTTTTCAATTTTGTCTTCCAGTTGCGGAAAGCGTCAGCCATCTTCTTTAGAGTCCACTCTTTGACCTTTTCCTTTATAACCGGGTTGTTTTCATCCTCCTCTGGCGGAAGGGTGAAATTTACCAACAACGAATTCCAAAGCGTTTCTTTGGATCTGTCATCGACAAAGGTACCGTCGCCCTTCTTTGGCTTATTCCAATTTTCAATTGTGATTGGGATTTGGTCCCTAACAAGAACTCCAGCCTGACGTACAAATTTGTCTGCGGCCTTCTTAGGCTCCATCGGCCTGCCATCAACACGGACTGCTTCGATCATGAACTTTGCACGATCTTTCAACTGCTGGCTCGCGCCTCGCTTGCTCTTTTTCGTAGAAGAAGATGGTTGCTGGCTGGTCGATCCAGAGGGCTAAAAGAAGAAAGAAGCGTTAATTAATACATGTAGAAGAAGATTGTTTGTGGAAGTCAGCAGAGGCTTAATCAATGCATATACCTTGCCGGACTTTGTAACCATTAAATTGCATTCACCGGAGTCTTCATCTTCTCCATGACTAGTACTTGAGCTGTCGTCATCATGTCCCTCCAAGTTCAGATATTGTGAGGTGTCCTCATCAATAATGTTCTCCATTATTTCTTCTTCTTCAAGGTTTCTACTAAGTGGATCCATAGTTTCTAAAACAATAATATTATCTAGAGTAAGAGTGTAAACATTCAAGTGGACTTGGATTCATAGACAAATATACATATTATTCATACAAAAATACACAAATGAAATTAAAACCCTAAGGATGCTTGATCATTTTAAACGAGTTCCGAGGGGTCCAAACCCTAATTCGGAGAAATCTCTGATGCATATGAGAGGGGCTAGCTACAGTGGCTGACCGGAGGCTGGCGGCGTTGGAGAGCGACCTAGGGAGCGCGAGGTAGCGTGATGCGGCCTACCTAAAACGGGCGTTGTTCGAAAGAGGAGGCCGAGGCAAACATTATAGCGACGGAAAACAACTTGGCAGAACAGATACAATGTGGAGGGGATGTCCCCAAGATAGGCCCCAGACCGAGGGGGGATGCCACATCAGAGCTCGCACCCCACCTAGGCCGCATCGCGAGCTCGCACCCCATGGCCACCACCGGAGCTTGCACCCCACCTAGGCCGCCCCCGCAGCCGAGAGGGGAGGCCGTCCCCGTACCGCGCCTGGGCCCTGGGCCTCCCCGACGAATCCGCCTCCCTGACCCATCCCCTCCACTTCCCTGTCATTGTCCCCAATCCGTGGACGCGCTCGCGTAGCCGCTCCTGCCCGCCACACCCGATGACGCGAGCTACCACGTCAAAGCTGTCCTCGTGTCCGATTTGATCCTAGATACTACTAATAAGTACAATGGTTTGAAATCATACTTTCTACAAAGCTTGTTCGATTTCATCTTGGTACATCTGTTCGGAGGGGTTCGATTTCATCTTGGTACATCTGTTCGGAGGGCCCCAATCCGTGGACGCGCTCGCGAGAGAGCTCGCGTGGGGAGGCCGGCTCCGGCGAGGAACTGCTCGGGGGCGAGCACGGGGAGGAACGGGCGAGCACGGGGGCGAGCACGGGGGCGAGCACGGGGAGGCAACGGGCGAGCACGGCGACGACGGGCAGCTGCAACGGCGGACAGAGGCGGCCGGCGACGTGGCAGAGCGCAGCCTGCAAAGGGGGGCGCCGGCGACGAAACAGAGAAGGGGAGGAAACAGAGGGGACGACCAGGCGCGGTCCGCTAGCTCACCACGGCGTCGGGGTTCTTGTAGGCGTCGGCGTCGTCGTCGGCTGTGGCGCGCGCGCGGTGGCAGTGGCGGTCGTCGGCTTCGGTGGCGCGCGCGCGGTGGCGGTGGCGGTCGTCGGCTTCGGTGGCGGTGGCGCGCACGCGGTGGCGAGGGCGGCGACGGCGAGGGCTGGAGGGCTTCGGTGGCGAGGACGACGGCGAGGGGTTCGGGGCTCTGGGCGGTGGCGCGATCTGGCTCTGGGGGGAAGAAAGGAGCGAAGGGGCGCATTTAATACCCCCCCTTTAACACCGGTTCCAGACAACCGGTGTTAAAGGGGGGGGGAATTCGTTTCGCGCGCGTATTTATTACCCCCCCCCCCCCCTTTAACACCGGTTCCAGCCCCGAACCGGTGTTAAAGGGGAGAGTGGTGCGCGCGGGAAACGAAATAAATGCCCCCCCCCCTTTAACACCGGTTCCTGTCTGGAACCGGTGTTAAAGGGGGGGGGCATTTATTTCATGCATTAAAGGGGCTTTTTTAATTCAAAAAATATGATATGAATTTAGAAAATTCATATCTTTTTCATTTCAACTCAGAAAAATATGAATAATATATCATAATTTTCAGAAAAATAATATCTATCCATTCATGTAAATCATTTTATATTTACTTTACATGAATTTTTTTAAAATAATTAAAACACTTACATATAAATTTTTATTATTCAATTCAAACAAAAATAAATTGTTAACTCCTAAAACTTTGAACATAAGAAATATTAAGCATCTAAAAAATGATTTTTATTAGATCAAATCATATTTTAATGCCGCATCTTTTGTATTAACATTTTTGAATTGATTGGATATTTAAATGTCGCATCTTTTGTATACACTTGAATCTCACCAAGCCTCGCTCAACTTGCATTGTTTTTTGATAAAATAGCATATTATGAACCTAAAAATGATTTTTGTAAAAAATCATGAGCATCGTATCATGTACTTATAGTTCATATGTGACCCACTTCCTACCGATTCGGTAGGAATTTGTCTTTTTCACCAGAGGTGGACGGAAAAGTTTCAGATCCCCCTGTTGGTACATTGTGCATATAAGGTGGTCTAGTATTTTTGTAAAATGTGTTGGTGGTTTTTTGAATTAGCCATTTGGTGGTTGCTTCACAAAACCGTCCGTTTTTTATGCTCGGAAAATGGAAAATGACTTTTTGGTGCGATAAAAAGGAAAACTTCCTCTTGCAACATTGTTTGCCATGCCATGATGCACATGTATGCACAATATGGCCATATTATCACAAACTATGCCTTGATTCTAGCCATAACATTGGTCATTTGACCCGAAAGCCAAGAAACCTCGAATGAGATAAGTCATTTTGAGACAGTTACATAAAGCCGAACTGGAACTGAAAATTAAGATACATAAAAGAACTAAAAATTAAGATACATGGCCAGATTAAGTAACAATCAGCCGAACTGGAACTGAAAATTAAGATACATAAAAGAACTGAAAATTAAGATACATGGCCAGATTAAGTAACAATCGGCCGAACTTGTTTCGGAATGTTGGAGTGATTCAGTCATGCTCCTGCCTACACCTGTAATACTCGCCACTATAGTCGTCGTACTCGCCGCCGCCGTCATCGCTGTCGTCGTCGGGGTCGCCGTAATTGAACCTCTGGAGAGTACGCGTGGGCTGGACTTGAGGGTAGCGCGTGGGCTGGACTTGAGGGTAGCGCAGACGGGGGTTAGAGTCGGCGGCAGTGTCATAGGCCATGACGCTCTGGAGAGTCTGACCGCGCCACCATAGCCGACGGCCGGCCTCGTTGAAGTTAGGAGGAGGTGGGCCATACTCCTCGTGCCTGGCGAGCGCCCTCTCATGCCGATCCACGAAGAAGGCTTCCCAAGTAGAGAAATAGTCGGGATGCCATCTGGGATTCCTCCGCTGCTCCGGCGTGAGCTCGAAGTAGTAGTGGTTCGTGATGGCCATCCGGCGCGCCACACCTAGAGGGACAGGAGGAACCGGCACGCCTCCGACGCTCAGCATCCAGCCGACGGGGACACAGTAGCCCGGCGGGCAGGGGTAGTTCGAGGCGCAAAGCGCCTCCGCCTCCCTGGGGGTTAGTGCTACGGTGGAAGCCATGGGAAAGAGTGATGAGGTTGCAGATATGAGTCTAGAGATGTGCAATGACAATGGAGGCCAACCCCGTACATATATATATAGTGAACTAGCGGGAAGAACTGGAGGGAAGAACTGGCGGGAAGAAAAATGGCGGGAAGAAAAATAGCGGGAAAAAATGGCGGGATGAACCTTTAGTCCCGGTTGGAGACACCAACCGGGACTAAAGATGAACCTTTAGTCCCGGTTGGAGACACCAACCGGGACAAAACACAAGTCAGCACTAATAATAGGGGTGAGTGTCGACATTATGCCGTGCGGCGTGTACCTTGTCCCGGATAGTGTCACCAACCGGGACTAAAGATGAACCTTTAGTCCCGGTTGGAGACACCAACCGGGACTAAAGATGAACCTTTAGTCCCGGTTGTAGACACCATCCGGCACAAAACACGAGTCAGCACTAATAATAGGGGTGAGTGTCGACATTATTTCGTAAGTGTCAACACTATGTCGAGCTGCTTGTACTATAAATAGGCATCCTTGTGAGTCCAGTCCTCCAGCCAGTTTGAGGCAGGGACACCACTACGGCCAGTTTCAGGGAGATGCCGACGGAGCCCAGTCCTCCGGCATCTCCGAGAAACTGGTCATAGAGGCACTCCCTAATATGTGAAATTAGTTAGCTCCCAGGTGTATTGATCTAGTTAGAGAAGTTACAAAGCTGCAAGATGGTTTTCGAGAGCAGGGACACCACTACGGCCAGTTTCAGGGAGATGCCGACGGGGCCTAGTCCTCCGGCATCTCCAAGAAACTGGTCATAGAGGCACTCCCTAATATGTGACCGCGCGCGTTTGGAGATCAGATCTTAATGGTAAGTACGAATCGGGACAACTTCTTCTCATAGTCCCGGTCCATCCACAAAACATGACTAACACTCAAGACATGTATTAATATTAAAAACATGAACTAGAGTTACATAATATGAGCATGAACTTCTTGGCATATGTCCTTCCTTATGATCGCTTCAGACGTAACCATGGAGCATCTTCTTTACTTAACAGAATGCTTGGGTCAGTTTTCACTGTGAAGGGCGGAATTTCATCAAACTTATTATAATCTTCTGACATGTCTGTCTTGTCCTCGATTCCCACGATGTTTCTTTTCCCTAAAAGAACTATGTGACGCTTTGGCTCATCATATGATGTATTCGTTTGCATATTTTTTCTTTTTTTTGGTCTGGAGGACATGTCCTTCACATAGAAAACCTGAGCCACATCATTGGCTAGGACGAATGGTTCGTCTAAGTTCTTCATAAGATTGTTGAGATCCACCGTTGTCATTCCGTACTTCTTGTCTACCTCAACCCCTCCTCCTGTTAGCTTGACCCATTTGCATCGAAACAAGGGGACCTTAAAATTAGGTCCATAGTCAAGTTCCCATATCTCCTCTATGAACCCATAATACGTGGTCTTTTGCCCATTGTCTTCTGCTGCATCGAAGCGGACACCACTGTTTTGGTTGGTGCTCTTTTTATCTTGGCCTATCGTGTAAAATGTATTCCCATTTATCTCGTACCCTTGGAAAGTACATACGGTCGAAGACGGTGTCCTGGCCAACAAGTACAGCTGATCCCCAACAGTGGTGTTATTCGTGAGAAGTCTTTGCAGCCAGCCGCCAAAACTCGCCATGTGTTCACTTATAATCCATTCATTAGACTGCCCCGGGTGTTTGAGGCGTATTAAATTCTTGTGTTCATTGATATACGGGGCAACCAAGATAGATCTTTGTAAAACCGTGTAGTGTGCTTGATTGAGAGAATGCCCATCCCTACATATCATTGCTTTACATCCCAGGGTGCCTTTTCCACGCTGTCTCCCCTCATGTCGTGATTCTGGAACACCAATCGCCTTAAGGTCAGGAATAAAATCAACACAGAACTCAATGACCTCCTCTGTTACATAGCCCTTGGAGATGCTTCCTTCTGGCCTAGCACGGTTATGAACATATTTCTTTAAGACTCCCATGTACCTCTCAAAGGGGAACATATTGTGTAGAAATACAGGACCGAGAATAGCAATCTCTTCTACTAGGTGAACCAGGAGATGCGTCATAATATTGAAGAAGGATGGTGGGAACACCAACTCAAAGCTGACAAGACATTGGGCCACATCTGTTTGTAACCCTGGTAGGCTTTCTGGATCGATTACCTTCTGAGATATTGCATTGAGGAATGCACATAGCTTCACAATGGGTACTCGAACATTTTCAGGTAGAAGCCCCCTCAATGCAATCGGAAGCAATTGTGTCATAATCACGTGGCAGTCATGAGACTTCAGGTTTTGGAATTTTTTCTCTGCCATATTTATTATTCCCTTTATATTCGACGAGAAGCCAGACGGGACCTTGATACTGCTCAGACATTCAAAAAAGATTTCCTTCTCTGCTTTGGTAAGAGCGTAGCTGGCAGGAGTTAAGTGGCATCGTTTACCCTTCTCGTTCTCAGGATGCATAGGCTCTTCAGGGGCCTTCAGACGTTGCTGGTCCTGTCGTGCTTCTGGTGTATCTTTTGTCTTCCCATACACTCCTAAAAAGCCTAGCAGGTTCACGCAAACATTCTTCGTCACGTGCATCACGTCGATTGAAGAGCGGACCTCTAAGACTTTCCAATAGGGTAGGTCCCAAAATATAGATTGCTTCTTCCACATGGGCGCGTGTCCGGCATCGTCATTCGGAACAGATAGACTGCCAGGACCTTTTCCAAAGATTACTTCTAGGTCCTTGACCATACCAAATACCTCCTCAACGGTACGGAGGACAGGCTTCCTCCGGGGTTCTGCCAGACGTTTGAAATGCTTGCCTTTCTTTCTTACTGGATGCAGGTTCGGAAGAAATTGGCGATACCCTAGGTACACAACCTTCTTACATTTATCCAAATATACACTTTCAGTATCATCTAAACAGTGTGTGCATGCATTGTATCCCTTGTTTGTCTGCCCTGAAATGTTACTAAGAGCAGGCCAATCATTGATGGTTACGAAAAGCAATGCTCGTAGGTCAAATGGCTCCCCTTTGTGCTCATCCCACATACGTACACCTGGTTTGGCCCACAGCTGTAAAAGTTCTTCAACTAATGGCCTTAGGTACACATCAATGTCGTTGCCGGATTGCCTCGGGCCTTGGATGAGCACTGGCATCATAATGAACTTCCTCTTCATACACAACCAAGGAGGAAGGTTATAGATACATAGGGTCACAGGCCAGGTGTTGTGACTGCAGCTCTGCTCACCAAAAGGATTCATGCCGTCTGTACTTAGACCAAACCTTAAGTTCCTTGCGTCACGTGCGAAGTCCGGGTACTCTCGCTCGACTTTTCTCCATTGTGACCCATCAGCGGGGTGTCTCAACATCGCGTCTTTCTTACGGTCTTCCATGTGCCATCGCAACAACTTGGCATGCTCTTTATTTCTGAAGAGACGTTTTAACCGTGGTATTATAGGAGCATACCACATAACCTTGGCGGGAACCTTCTTCCTAGGGGCCTCGCCCTCAACATCGCCAGGATCGTCTCGTCTGATCTTATACCGCAGTGCAGTGCATACCGGGCATGCATCCAAATTCTCGTACTTCTCACCGCGGTAGAGGATGCAGTCATTAATGCAGGCATGTATCTTCTGCACGTCTAATCCTAGAGGGCAGACAACCTTCTTTGCTTGGTATGTACTGTCAGGCAACTCATTATTTTTTGGAAGAAGATTCTTCATTTTTACCAACAACTTTGAAAATGCGCTGTCAGTCACACCATTCTCTGCCTTCCATTGCAGCAAATCCAGTGTGGCACCCAGCTTTTTGTGGCCATCTTCGCAAGTTGGATACAACAATGTTTTGTGATCCTTTAACATCTGCTCCAGCTTCTCCTTCTCCTTTTCAGTTTCACATTCTTCCTTTGCATCAGTAATGGCCCGACCAAGATCGTCATCAGCGGGCCCATCTGCTCCCTCTTGATCTTCATTATCTACCTCCGTTGCATTATCATCATATTCAGGATACATATTATGATAGTTTTCATCATCCTCTTCTTCTTCGTTGTCTTCCATCACAACCCCTTTTTCTCCGTGCTTGGTCCAACAATTATAGCTGGGCATGAAACCGGATCGAAGCAGGTGGGCGTGAATGGTTCTGGTATTTGAGTAGTCTTTCTTGTTCTGACAGTGAACACACGGACAACACATAAAACCATTGTGACCACGGTTTGCATTAGCCACAACGATGAAATTTTGGAGGCCCGTAATGTACTCGGAAGTGCGGCGGTCACCGTACATCCATTGCCGATTCATCTGCATTAATATGTAGTATATATCAAAAAATAATAGGGAGATGACCATTTATATATATAGTACATCAATGACACATGAAACTATAGTTGCCGACCTCGACCGAGACGGAAAGAGCAACAAGAAAGCTTATTTTGAGCTCTCGGGCATTTCACCGAACACCTCTAGTGCATATGAAAAAAACACAAACTAGCACTCTTCACACCCTCTTGCTAGGCTCCAAAATGTGAAAGAATGGAAGAGTGGGGTGTGTGTGGGCTGGGGTGGTGTCTTATATAGCCCCTCCCCTTTAACACCGGTTCATGCCACGAACCGGTGTTAAAGGGGGGGTGCGCGGGCCACTACTGCAGGGACCTTTAACACCGGTTCGTGGCACGAACCGGTGTTAAAGGGGGGCTCCTTTAATGCCGCAGGGGCCACGCTGGTACGGCCCCCCTTTAACACCGGTTCGTAGAAGAACCGGTGTTAAAACCCCTTTTCGGGATCAACAAAAGACCTCGTTTCCACTAGTGACATCATGTTCCCGTCGGAGTATTTTAGAGCGTTGTGCATCGATCTCCTCGTTGTTGTCGTACTCGCGGCCGCTCATGGTACTCGCGGCCGCTCATGGTCGTTGTTGTCGTCAAAGGAGGGACGTCACGGTGAAGACCGCCATGGGCGGACAGCTCGCGTGTTTCAGAGTGTTAGCTCCTGTTGAAGCGCGATGACTGGCTGGCGCATGCATATGCATGGTTTCTACTTTCTACTAGTACGGCAGCATTACATTCTTCTTCTTCTATACTGCAGAAAATACAGGTACGCTCTTGTTAAGTTGTTCAGTTTACTTGAATTTAGAGTACAGACGTGCACGTACCATTTTGTGCAGACGGTCACCCACTATGGTAAATTTCTGCATGTCCGTACAAATATTCAAGGAAATTGATTTTCTTTCCAAATATTTTAAAAAAATTGATAAACTACTTAACAACAACTTAGTGTTGTTGTGATATCTATATACTAAAACATGTCTAAATACTTATGAATCTAAAAATATTTATATCACTTATTTCCGGATAGAGGAAGTAATATAACGTAGTTACTATGTCTACCATACATCGTCCACTAGCCAAGCATCACACTTTACGATGAGATGTACTATGTCGACATGCATGCACCACCTGGTCTGGGATAGTGGTCTTCGCCATCATGCCCCCTCGTCCTTATTTGAATCTCATAGAGCCGGAGGCGAGGCCACAGCCGTGGCAGGCATATCCTTCTCGCCTTCTCCTCTGGATCGGCCTTGACAATGACGTCGAAGCCGAAGGGGAATACGGCCGGTGGCGGCGGGAGGTGGTGACCCCAGGTCTGGAACCAGACCATAGCCCAAATTACACCTGCTCACTCTAGTCTTAATGCCTGGTGTAACAAAGTTGACCCTCCTTGAGGTCCTTCTTTCCTTTTCCACTTCTTCCCCTTAATTTGTAAATGCTTGACCTTTTACTGATCCCATTTGATTGATATAAAAGTTCAGTCTGGCGCAAGCCCGTCGAAGTTACAGTAAAAAAAACATGCGGTCCAGAACGACGGTGGGAACCGCTGCTGTACCCCTGGCAGTACCGCGGCAGCGACGAACGATGGCGACGCGCGAAGGTTAGATGGCGACTCTCTCGTTGGCGGAAATGAACGAACGCAAAAGCAAGAGCTGGCAGGTTGATTCTTGCCATTTTCTTACCTTTCCCCTTTCTCTGTTCTCCTCCTCCTGTGATTTCTCTCGTAGAGGCTATGATAACCGCGTGTTAGAGTAAAACGAGATTTAAAGAAATGATTTGAAACTTGTTGTCTATTTATACCTAATAGTGGTGTATTTATACAAGGATTGGTGCCTGATGGAAGCACCCTTACATGGAGTCACGTTTGTTCGTCGGTAACACGGAAGGTGCATGTACAAGGCACCTCTTGATCTAAGATGTTTTGCACTACTAGGCCCTACCACCGGCGCGCCAAAAAGGCCTACCACCGGCGATCATCACACCGGTGGTATTGTGTTAGCGCAGGCGTGCAACCCTGTGCACCGGTGGTAGAGTGAAGTAGCACCAGCGAAGTGTATCTATGCGCCAGTGCCGTGATGTCACCTCGTGTCCTCCCCATGGTCCATCCAACGGCCTAAAACAATCGGGGCGACGTGGATAGCAGAATCTGCCAAAACTTTCATCCGCTATTATTTACTCCAATGCCCGAAGTATTTTATAGCGACATCGTCATACTTTCGAGCACAGACGTTTTTCAAGCATTGTCATATTTGCTACATCTTAAGAATTTTTTCCCTGTGAACAAGGACATGACATCATAATTAAAATAAACCATCAGAAAACAAGTTGGTTTTAAACCAATATAACACAGATTTATTCATTAGATATTTAGATGTAATGATCAAAGACTCACGGTCAAGGGACATGAAAAGATACCGAAAGTTTTGAGGAAATATAGCAGTGCAAAATTGTGAAGCCGGCCATATTGTAAACCCATATGAACAAACTTTATTCATGTAGAACATTTACTACTAATAATAAGTAAATACATTTTCAGCATTTCCCCAACTCGACAACTACATAAACGGAGAAAGGGAACCGATGAATTTAAGATGTATCCGCGATAAAGTCTTGTATCACTGTCCTTACAGCAATAGGAATTCTCACCGAGTACACATTTTGGTTGGACCATGTCAAACTCCCAAATGTGTACCCACCTTGCACCCTTTGTTTCGCCATAAATGTTATACTAAATGCCACGCTTGTACTACTACCTGCAGTGAAACTAATGATTGATGGCTCGATGGACACGTCTACCCCTGCCGGAGCTTCAACAACCCCTCGGTAAGTCGCTTCCACTGGCCCAACATTTGTGATAGTGCGCCACACAGTGACCTTGTTCTTGAGGTTCGGCACGGCGATTGATGGAAGATTTAGATTGAGTTCATACGACTCGCAGTCATCTAACAATCCAGTGGAGCAATTCAAGAATTTATTGTACTCCTTCACATCCACATCGTATACCAAGCCTGGGTCGACAGCCCTCTCCGGGTTCATATGGCCACCGCCAAAGTCGAAGGGGTCCGACAGTTTCCTCGGAACCCCATCTGCTTGGATCGGCATACCAAACCGATCGGTTACCGAGGCTGCAAAGGATCCCAAAAAGAATTAACTTAGTCATAAATTATGATGAGTTATTCGGTAGAGCTTTTATTTAATATGTATGCTACCGGTACAGTACCCGTGGTGACAATGGCAGACTTAATCATGGCAGGCGACCACTTAGGGTGAACCGACTTAATCAGCGCGGTGATACCCGAGACATGTGGGCACGCCATGGATGTGCCGGACATGAACACGTAAGAGTCTCCCTTGGCTGCCAAGATGCTGACTCCAGGTGCAGTTACGTCGGGCTGCCCAAACATTTAGAAGTACGAGTTTTAGCGGCGTGTCGCAAATATAATGTTTGTGGATATTGTCCACAATATGTTGGGGAAGATGCTGAAACTTACCTTAAGTATGCTGGGGAAGATGTTGCTTGGCCCTCTTGAGGAGAAGGAAGCGACCCTCGGAGATAGCACCCCGTCTCCAACAACGGTTTTGGTAGGCGAGACCTTCACCACCGGACTCCTAGCATGACAAAAGAACATGAATAATACTCGGAGAATAATGGAAGAGAAAAACACGTTCATCATGAAGCCCTCACGCAGGAGCTCGGAGAATAATACCCTTGGATGCGTTGGTACGATGCAATTCTCTGGCCAATCTCAAAATCCACCATCACGCAGGGCATAATGCCTTCGCACCCAGCCATGAAATCAAGGAGGTTGGAAGTGTGCTGCGCAAAGATGAGGCCTTTGGCGCCAGCCGTGACGGCAAGGTTGATGGCATTCGGAAGTGCTACCCAGGGCGGATTGTCTTTCGCGTCCGCTGGTGCGTAGCACAACACAATTTTGCCTGTGACATTGGTCGATGCCACCGACTCTGCGTTGCATCTGCACAATTGTTTTGGAATTGGATATACTTATATATACTTGTTCAAGACGAGCTAGTCGATCGTTATTAGTACAGTACGGTGTCTCCCCCTCTTCCTCAAACTAACGGAACTAAAAACACAAAGATGACTAGGATTGAGCGGTGCCCATTCATGCATTGTAAACTAACGGGTATCAGTCAATTCTGGCGTCTTTGTGTCTTTAGTTTCATAAGTTTGGTGAAGAGGGGGGACACCGAAGCAAAAGTCATTTTAAAATAATATACTAAGTCAAACTGCTTTAAATTTAGCAAAGTTTATATAAAAATGAATCAACATCAGACGGCCAGTTCATTTTTTGTTAGATTTATCATACAATATATTTGCATACTAGCTATATAGTTTGGACACTGTAAATATTGACAATTTTTTAAGTCCTGTTGAATTTTACGAGTAGTTTGACTTAAAACAAAACTAGGATTTTAATTATTTTGAAACCGATGGAGTACAAAACCCAAGTGTGTCAAGTGACTGAGTTGTTTCACTTACCTCCCCGCATTAACAAGGTCCTCAAAGTCGCTGCTGAACACAGATGCGTTATACTGCAGAGATTGCCCCTGCATTTTGAAATCAAACACACGTTAAAGGAATTAAGGAAAGCTTCAAGGACGAGCTAAACATTCTTGATGTTTTTTTTTGACAATCAATAAAAAAATAAACATTCTTGATGTTAGTTTCAACGACCTCAGCCGACTCAAGTTATTTTTTCACATCTATATATGATGTGTGCATCGAGTTGCCGAGTCAAGTTGATCATCCCTTTCCAACTATCGATGTCACGGGCACTAAAGTTTTCCTCAAAGAGATTTCATTAATATTAAGAAGAATATCACTCACTAAAAAACTTGAAGACTTTTTCTACTTACCACAAGCTTTTCTTTGTTCCCAAGTGTTATCAGGGTGGGGAAAGCCCGGTCAATCGTGCTAGCAGCCACGGTCGTGACCCATGGCACGACATTCGTGATTGTCTGCGGCACGGGGCCATCGTTCCCGCCGGCGAACACAACCGAGATCCCTCTTTGCACAGCATGCAGCGACCCGGGTATCTCATGACCGGGATCCCCTCCCACCGAGAGTGAAAGAACATCCACGCCGTCGTGTATAGCATCATCGATGGCCGCGAGGATCGCCGCGTCAGGGCAACCTGCGCCCTCCCAGCATACCTTGTAGATACCCAGCCGCGCATGCGGAGCCCCGCCACGCGCCACGCCAGTGCCTAAACCCCCGTAGCTCGCACCTTGCACCTCCGTGCCAGCAATCGTTGAGGCGACGTGTGTGCCATGGCCCGAGATGTCTCTTGGAGAGTTATAGTCGCTCTTGAACACCTCATCGCTGATGCCAGCCCCATAGTACCGTGCACCTATGATCTTTTTGTTGCAACTCATGGCGTTGAACTCCTGGCCGGTCTGGCATATTCCTTTCCACCGTGCCGGCACGGGACCATACCCGTTATCATCAAAGCTTCGTGATTCAGGCCATATGCCTAATGTATCATATGGATAAGCATGGTGTCAATTGCTGCCCAATCTTTAGGTTTTCTCATGTTTCTAGATTTAAGGCTAAGATGGGTTTGCAAACCTGAATCAATCACACCGACGATTACGTCTTCACCGTACTTCGCTGCTTGGAGGAGGCCCGGTTGTTGTGTTGGTTTGTAGTCTTCAACAAGGCCAAGAAAGTCCCAGCTCCGAGTTGTGTGCGGTTTGTGAAAAGTGTTAGACTTCACAGCCACAACTTCAGGGAACTCTAAAATCCGAATTTGTTGATTAGTTTTCCGTCCATCATGCAAGTAAGATATAAAGATGACACCACGAGATAAAAAAATTACTTACTTGAAATTGTCTCAGCTTGAGATTCAGTGAGCATTGCCGCAAACCCAGAAAATCCGTGCTTGTAGCTGTAAACAATTGACTTCAAGGCTTCATCATAGCTGTTGGAGATGAAACAAAAAATGTTAGAGCAATCCCTTCTGCTTTCGTGGTAATAATATGTAACATGAAATATTAGAGGCTAGTATGTACCTCCCAAGAACAGAGGTTAGCACGCCATGGTGCGACACGGTGACCACGGATGGATCATCATGTTTCTTCTCCCCCATATACACTATGTACAGCTGAGAATTTGATGGAGAAGTTCATTGAGAAATAGGATCAGAACAAGCCGAGTCATCATTGCATAATAAACAATACAAAGCTAATTCTTCTGAAGGAAGCATATCTCACTTTGCTCGACGCATTCGCTGAAAGAGGCGACAGTACTATCACCAGTAGCAGCAGAACACAACAGAACCGTGTTCTCGAATCCATTTCGAGAAGAGTTTTATGTATTTTGCCGATTTCAGTGTAGATGGTATGTATATATAGCAATCGGGAACAACCATGGGGTGCAAGAGCGGTTGAAAAGGAACATTTTTGTTACGTAACTGACTCGATCAATGCTCTTAATTAGAGGAAGCACCATGCCATTCTTTCAAATGAAGGAGCAACTTGCCCTGAACAATGGTCATCCTCTCCTGGAAAATGATTTAAATCTACCACTTGAAAGAAAAGACTAGATCAATAATGTCCTTAGAGTGCATGCATTTTCTTTCAAAGAATAAGCAACTTGCCTTTTTCTGCAGGTCTAACTGATAATGGCACCAAACAGGATATCGATGTGGAAAATGATTTGAATCTAGACTGATTTCGGGACACACGTGAGAAAGGAAGACTGGATCAATGTTCTTAGAGGAAGCAACATGGACAGCGTTGATTTGGCTCGCAAGTTGCATGGAGCTCTTTTTTGAATTTTTAATTGATGCTATTTAGAAATTTTAAAAAAATATATAAACAATTATGTGGATACATACATATGTGATCCAACATCTCCCTCATTTTCGTTAATTAATACTGTATATTTTGGTCTAACAAAACTGCTGTTTTCAGAAAGGAAGAAAACTTGTTTTTGCTCCCCATAATGTTTTTTTTGTGTAGGTCACATCCGAACATATTTTTAGAAACTTTTTGTACGAGCATACTAGGCATGTGTAAGTACTTGTGTATCCTTATCAGAGTTTTTGAGTTCAAAATATGATTTTCAATTTGAAAAGAACAAACTCCATGTAACTCGGGATCTAAAGGGATTTTTGCAGTCACCGTGACTTTTGTTTCAAAGATGGGGAATCAGCCGCGCGGAGAGACAAGGCGGGGAAACTCCATCTAAATGTGGATTGAAGCAAAAAAAAAAATTGGAGCAACTGACAAGAACTCTGCCTTTTCAAATAGATAGAGGGAAAGCAAACCACACAGTACAGGGGCATGTTTTGGTTAAGATGAAAACATGCCGAAAACACGGCAAAACAGAAAAACCGAAAAACGCCTAATCAAGCTTCGCAGGAATGGCAGACCCGAAGGCCGCGAAAGCACGGGTGCGCTGTCGGTTGTCCTCTCTCGTGATCTCAGCCACCTCGACATAAGTCAGACATCGGCCAGTGAAAATTCGTCTGTTTCTCTCTTTTCATGCGTTCCAAAGGACATATAACAGCAGACCAATTAATCTTCTTTTCGCATTCGATGGTCGCAATCCGATTGTCCCACAAGTCCGTGAGGGAATAGAAGTTGATGACTATTTTATGCATATGATTGGAGCAAGTGGATCTGTGTCAAAAAAGTGTTTCTAACACGCAACCTGAGATTCGTGGAATTCTTTTGAAACATGAACTTCTTAAGCACGAACGTTGACTACCAGATCAACGTGTGAAACATGCATGTTATCTAGGAGTACCTTGCGTCCTAGAAACACCGGTTCGAATTGGTGTGCCTTTACTTTCAAGTGGAATACTTGTTTATGGGTATGATTGGAGCAAGTGTGGATCGATGTGCATCTGGACGTACTTCGTACAAATGTGACTTCCTCCTCCTCAGAATAGGTTGTCCTCCAAAACAAGAGTTCGGACCAAATAAAATATTGGGACAGTGGTACAAACATGCCAGAAAAGAAAAAAAAATAACGAAACAATGATGAACGGCAATCGCCGCGTCCTTCGGCTTTGTCTCACCATGCTCCAAGCACCCTGAAGCGGCAGTGCCAAGCAGCACCTTCAAGAAGAAAACATCGTCGACATGGAGCTGCTGCCCTGACCAGCGCATGATCCTAGGGTTTCCCTCGGCTCCCAAAGTAGAGTGGACTGAGGATACTAGGCCACCAGCGACGCCCTCCAGGAAAGAATGGAGCCACTTGAAGACGGCACCACGTCATAGTCAGACATGCCAATAGGGATTTCTCATGATCCCCATCCACAATAAACCCCTAGCGCAACGGAGCACCACCACCAATCTCGCCGCCCACCAAAATGCGCCACCAAGATCCTGTAGTCACCATCATCTCTTCGTGAGCATTGGCGAGTGGCCTGCAAGATGAAAACAGAAGACATCACTAGAACTAGGGATGACAGCATCGCAAGCATACGGGAGGGACAAACCTCCACCATCGAGAGGCGGTAGTCGACCGGACATAGCAGCAGGGGCACACCAGGCCTAGGAGGGCCCGACGAGGCTCATATTAGGCCCATAAAGCCCCCGTCACCCTGCTACAACAGGAATTCCACATTACTGATGCCCCATGTACAAGCATCATCTCCACCGCCATCTCTAGGAGGCCCAGCAGACGCAAGACCGCCATCCCGCCTAGGCCCAAATGGGCCAGGAATGCAGCGTCGACGACCTCCTATGCAACCACGGCGCCCCACCATGCCACAGCCGGCACCGCCACCTCATCCTTACCTAGCATCACGATGTACCATCACCTCCCGAGGAACACCATCGCTAGAGTGAGTATGGGCCCCAACCTGCTCACCGGTGCGCGGGAAAGGCAGTTCGCCGGCGCCGATGCCGCATGGTCTTCGCCCAACAACCCAAGCCGGGGGCGAGAAAGGGGAAGGGGTGGAGGGGGTTGTCGGATGGAGGAGGGGGATGAGCCCCATCGCTCTTAGGGGGCGCGAGAGACGCGAGAGGAGCATTTTACCTCATGTATCAATCCTGCAGAGAAATACGGAAATGTCAATAAATCCTGCAGGGGACAAGTCCTTTAAATATGTACATATATATATTTGAACATTTTATATATGTTTATAACCGTTTTCTTTATATTACAGAACCTTTTATCTAGCATTTATGATCTCAGCACACAGCGAAGGTATGTATCAATGTCAATTATTTCATAATTCGTTTGAACTTCAATAGACCATTTTCCATTTATTTTAAAATACAATTATAGTATAACCGACAACAAATATAGCAAAATCAGTATAGTTGTGGCCAAAAATTGCATCATCCCCACATGTTAGTAAGTTAAGCTGTTTATCTGGGCTATGTGCGAAAAATTAAGACATAGACTATGCTAGCTGCAAAACAGATCTTGTTTCTGTGTTTTGCGCAACAAATGTTACTTCCTCTGACTCATATTAGTTGACTCAAATTTGGCTAAATTAGATGAATCTAGACACTATTTAGTTATAGGTTCATCTAAATTTTAACAAATCGAAGTCAACTAATATGGATCGGAGGTAGTATAAAGATTGGCGTTAGCTACAATTTTCTCCCAGAGAGCATGGGCCTAGACTTTTTTTTTTTTGGCAATGCTCTGGGAGCCCGTTTTGAGAAGCAGAAAACGGATCATCGTCTCAACCGAAAAGGCGCCTTCCGCATCTCGTGGCGTCCAGCGTCCAGCGTCCACGTCACCCCAATCCAGAATCCTGCGCGCTCCGCTCCGCTCCACTCCACTCCACTCCCACGACGCGCGTTAATAAATCTGCCGAGTGGCGGCAGGAGCGGCACCTGGTCCCAATCACCTTATCGCCAACCGCGCGCCGGTGACCGCACGCTTCGCCGGAGCTCGTTGGTCGGGCGCGTGCTCGAGCTCGCGTTTTCGTTCCGTTCCGATGGCGGCGCCGACGACGACGGGGAGCGCCTGCCCCGTCTACCCGTGGCCGCAGGACGCGTAAGCGGCCCAGCAGACACTCCTCCGCGCTCTGGTTGTCGCGCAGCATTATATTCTTCCTGAAAAATATGGTCGGACTTTCTGGTGAGCAGGTCACAGCGCGGGCCGAAGGTGTTCATGCAGAGCGACTGCGCGGCGTGCCACTCCATGCTCCCCTACGCCGGCCTCCGAGAGGCGGTGGGGGCGCCGCAGGGCGACGTGGTAGCTCAGGCGACCGAGATCGTCGTGGTCGCCGCCGCCATCGAAGAAGCGCAGCAAGCGGCGGTGTCAAAGCCCCTCCTCGGCGGCGGCGGCACGCCGGACCTCGCCACGCTCGCCGCGAGAGTAAGCAGCGCCAGACCACGCCCTTAGCTCCTCATCATTCTCGACACAACTAGTGTTTCTTTGATAATTTTTGTTCCTCCTGAAAAGGTCCAGGATGGGCTGCGGTCTAACCTGTACTGCACCGCCGGCGATGCAGTCACGACGGCGGCCGTGTGCCAGGAGCTGAAGAGGAAGATGGCACCGCCGAGCTCCGTCTGGATGCAGTTCGCTCGGCCATACTTGACGGGAGCCTTCCAGGCAGCTTGATCAACCCAGCGTTCTCCAGTTTGTCACGACGGTCTGCTCTGTTCAAGCTTGTACTATCATTCTGTCGGAGCTGACCGTCACAAAGTACAATCCACATCGCAGTTGCACCTTGTGCTTGGATCAACTAGTAGTATCGAAATAATTCACTCATGCATGTACAACTATTTCATGTCAACTTATTGAGAAAAATCTACTGTATTTTAAACCTCAAATTTGCAGTGGTACTCTGAGTCGAGCCCTCAACTTCCGAGCTTACCTTGTGTTGCTCATGCCAAAGCAGACTATTGTGACCGTGAAGATAACTGAATCATAAACTCGATCATGGTTTATTATCAAGAAATAAATATTCTGTCTTCCAAATAAAAATAATAATGCTTGTAGCAAAAGCCAGCTCACAATAACACAGTGCCTGAAAAAGGACACCTGAGAGAGAGAGAGAGACTATCAAGATTTGGCTCTGATCCTCACTCTCGTCTCAGTGTAATTGGCTCTCAAGCCCGCCTTCTGCAGCCAGTCTGCGTGTATCAAGTCTTTTCGTTTGCGATTCAGAACAAATGGTGGGTGATCACTCCTTTTCCGAATGGATCTCTTCCGTCTGTTCTTGGTACGCTTCTTTGTGACCCACAGCCGTCGTGCTTGCATGCTGAAACCTGGGCAGTGCACCCAGCAGCTTTAGGCTCTCACCCTGCTTCGCGATCACCATCTCGAGGTACTTGCTGTGTTCTTCTACTTGCAACTGCAGCTTTCTCTGGATCTATGGAGAGGGGTATATGAGAGAACCCAGGTCAGTAAAATAGATGGAAGTCCGCACATCTTCTCTTACCAGTTCTGAGTAGAATGTGCATACCTCAAGCTGCTCATGAAGTTGCTTCTGCAAGCCGATCTGAGTTCTTAGCCCTTCACTAGCTTCCATGGCTCTGCACAAAGTATAAAGTGAAAGGTTAGAACTGCATGTTTCTGCACACAGTAATATAGTGAACAACTAGAACTCCGGATCTCACACACAAAAAATGACTTTACTGTGATTTAAAGCATTCCATCATTTTACGGATATCATTGAAATGAGTCTGAACCTAAAGTAGGTTAGTGGTGGCATACATATCCTTCCAGGTTGGTACCCAGGCGGAATCTTATACATACGAATCTTTGAAATAAAAGCAAAGATGTATCAGGTAAAGATTATCTCACTTCAAGTTTTGAGAGCAAACTTCATCCATTTGGCTGCTTCTCTCTGTCGAAGTGCCTGCTAGGATAAAGATAAGCAAATAAGCAAAAAAAAACATGTATTTCAACAATTTTCTTAAATATGACTAGAGGCTATACATAAATAACTAATGTAAATTGTAAACATTAAGTCTACTGCAGTATCCTAGTTTGCTACAAGTATCATAGTCATTGTATGTCTTGCAATGGCACAGCAAACTAGCGTTGCAAAATATAGAGACACAAACCATCAGATGATTCAGATTGATGACAGATTGTACGATACTTCTGCAAAAGAATAACCCTTGGCCATCAGGAAATAAAGAAGAGAGATAAAACTCAATGAAAACTCAGAAGCAACAAACGTATACCTGTAGATGACTTTTTACATGGTATATAGTTAACCCTTCAACCTTCATAACTTTCTGGACAGCCTTTGGAGTTGCTTCTGCAGGAAGAGGGCATAGATTAAATGATTTTTTCTACTCCTCCGATCCATATTAATTGTCGCTGAATTGGATGTATCTAGCACTAAAACATGTTTAGATACATCCAATTCTGTGACAATTAATATGGATCGGAGGGAGTAACAAAAATAGTGAAATAGCTACTCCCTCAAATCCAAATTAATGGACTCAGATTTGTCTAGATTCAGATGTATCTAGCACTAAAACAAATGAGTCCATTAATTTGGATCAGAGGGAGTAGCAATATGGAAACAGAAACATGTACTACTGTAATTATTTCCTGTTTCAAGGCAACATTGCCCCGTACAGTTTCATCAATGAGCAAGTATAATTAGCACAAAACAAAGAGTAAGAAAACTCTGTTAAAAATGCACAAGAAAGCACTAGTGATCATACTTTCACTTCCACCAAGCTTGTTAACAGCGTCAACAAACCGCTCATGTAGCTCGGGTGTCCAGCGCATCCTTGACTTGGTTGGAGCAGTGTCTGAAGAAGGGGAATTGTCACTGCAAAGTTCATCCACGTTGAAAGGACTTGATACATTGTTCTGCCCATGAAAATATGCATAGTTTGAAGGTGTTGTACTTCTTGCATCAACTGCCTGCAAATGAGATGGTAACCGCATTAAGCACGTGAGAAAATATTCAACGGTATTTTATATGAAAAAAAAAACGTTAGATGTGGAGCTGCAAGAAGGTGGAGTAAAGATCTCTCAAACGGGGCCTTAAGTACAATGATGATGAAGGGCTGGTGATCGTATTCTTTTACAGATAGTAAAGCCAAACGAAGAGAGAGGATACTTAGTACTCCTGGAATAATTAAAGAAACTCACAAGCAAAAATTCAGTCAAGTGAGATAGATACCTTAAGCACAGATCCACCAGATCCTGAACTTCCAAGAAATTGCCGGGAACTCCCAGATGAGAACCACTCTTTTTCAGTTGCAAGGTGGGTATCATGATCCACTATAATGGTGTCTTGGTTTTGTTGGCTAACGATCACGTTTCGCTGATCAGAAACATCAATTCTCACTGGATATTCAGATACTCCTTGGTGCGGTTCTTCAGACCAACAGATCTCTTCAGATACTTTGGGATACAGCATCCTTAAATAACCTGGATTACCCTTGTAGTATGATGACTGTGCTGATGGCAGTGAAGTATCACAACCGGATATTGCAATAGTATGTGATTCAGAAGACAGCTTCCCATTAGGAGAACCATTCTTGATACAAAGATCTGAAGTGAAGTTGGATGTTGACTGGAGGCCACCATTTGCAGCCCAAAAGGTACTCAATGATGTGACTGGACTATTGAACATATCCTTTTCAATGTAAAATGTCCTATACCCTGGAAAACTAGGAAGTGTGACTTCAGAGAGTGCTGGTACGACATCAATATCTGATGAAACATACTGAGAAACTTCTCCATTGCCAAATTGACTCATTATTGATGTGTGACCCTGTGTATTACCCCTAGGATGATCTAGTTCAGTCCATTAAAATGGATCTTTGATCATATGTAAGGGCCTATCCGATTCAAACTTGTGAAGGAAACCAGTGAAGATATAGTTTTCCTGTTCTTGTTCAGTCATTCAAATAATTGGAGCTTCTTATTTTCCCAGGTCATCAACTAGCGAGAATTTGTCTCCTACGAATTTGCAAGCCAACAGACAATTATTACTATAAAAATCCCAATTAGTGAATCGCTGGGGTCCTTAAATTGTGAATATCAAGCAGGTTTATGCATCTTAGTAAACAAAAAATATAGCTGAATGCTGGAATCATGATGTGAATTGTACACTGATAATTGCCAATCAATACTTCTAGAGACTGGGATGAAACTCAAGATTGCAATCACAAGGTAACAGGAACTAACTGCAAAGGATTGAAACACATGTGCAACATGATTTGCAGATTTAAACCCTTCTTAAACATAAAACATAAAAAAAAGGTATTCAAGAACTGAACAGAACAAGCCCCAACTGTTACAGCAGTTTCAAGAAGGAACAAAATTGTGGGAATAGAACAACCAATAATTAATCTTCTTTTTTGAAGGGAAAACAAAATACTAATCCGAGATAAATCAGACAAAAGGTTGCAAAAAAGAGTAACTTGATGTGGATTCTGTGTTGCTGTTACAGAATTAATTGAATATATGTTGCCACTTACTTGTTTCTTCACAAACTTGAATCGGAGAAGGGAATAAACTTTTAAGCAAGGACTAGGATCATTTCGGGGGCTAAGAATGCCAAGTTCATTTCGTTGTGTCTTGTGTGGATACAGAAGGGTAGGTGGGGCTATGGTTCTAGAGGGGGACTCTTAATCTGCTAATGTATTTAAAATTCCCTAATCATCAAGCTGATAGTCTACCAATACTTTAAACTGGCTCCATTCTATTTTAAGAGTAGGGACCACATGGAGTTACTTCCCGTGCAGTAACAGATATTCTAAATCCTGCCAGCTAACCACCCCAAGAAGCACCCAGCGTTAAGTTCCTTAGAAAATATTAAAGCTTTACAAGGCTGACCATGCTGGATTACTAGTACAATAAAGGGATATATGGCTTCAGATATGCTTAACAGCTGCTAGTTTGATCTGGCTGAAAAATGAATGTGAATTAACCTATTACACTGATCAGTTAGGGAGTTGTAAGTAATCCTGACCTGCATACCTATAAGCAGTATGAGGACATGGTAAAACTAACTTGCCCTATGCTGAGTGCTAACCGTGTGGACGAAGCAATATTCCATTAAAAAATCCAAACAATGAGGTTGCAATCTAGGAGTATCTTTTTGCCAACTAGGTGCTTTGGAGTTGACAAACCGAATTTGGCATGTATGAAGGTTTTATAAAGCTGGCACGACAGTCTCTTTCTGAATTACCTTATCCAAAACTATGCATCTCATTTTGTAAGAAAAGGGACAGCTGGAATACAGCACTTCAACAAGTAATTTATAATCATGTCTGGAGTTCTGACCTGGTGCAGGTGGAATCTAGAAGCACTAAGAGGCAAAGATAATAGGGAAAAAGAGTTGGCCAAATATTGGTTAGATTCAGATTGCAAAATAGTAATCTTCAGTAACTTTATCAAAGAAAAAATGCATTTCCCTCTGTTGATTAATGTAACCCGATTATGCCCTTCCAAGATTTACACTTCGACACACAAATAATTCAACAGTATGTGGATCTTGCGAACTTGTTACTATGAAGACCTTACTCTACAACAAGTTTATGGTCGGAGTTCAGCTTTTAAAAGCATGGGCACCTTATGTAGAAGATGTAGATCAACAGAGGGAGTATATTGATTGGTGCTTTTTTTCCAGATGGAATTTGACTGCCATGATGCTACCAGCCTACCAAGCAAAATTAAAGAGAATCAGATAGCACCAAAATCCAAATAAACAGAAAAAAATCATACAACAGATAGCAGTCAAACCACAATTGTTCAACAAGTACCTCCAAACACTTAAGTTTCATTGACCAAAAAAATAAGAGGAAAAGAGAAGAATAAACATGATGCAAATAAATCATCTAAACTAAACATGGGTTGAACCAGAACATAGGTGTAATTGAAAATTCATCATAGATTGTCAACTTGGAAGAAAGAATCAGAGGAACAAGAACTAATCGATCTTCACATTTGACCAGTCTATATGCAGTCACTGTCGATCAGTATCTCTTCTAGATAAATAAATGGTTTTCAGCTTTTCAACATGCAAAAAGTGTATCAATTTCCCTCTCTTTAATGCTCATCAAATCACCACAATCGTACATGCATAGTAATTAACTGCAGACAGCCTGGAACATCAATTACTTGGGATTGAAGTGCACATTGCAAATCTCCAGCATTATCTTCAACTAGTGCCACTAGGGAACCGTCAGAGGAGGTTGTTGAACATGGAATATGTAGAGACATTGAATCCTTTCGGTAATATCACCTAAAATGAAGGAACAAGTAATTTTAGAGAGTTTGGAGCATTTGTATGGTTTTGTTATTTGAAATTTGGGAAACGGAGTAGATACAATACAACTTGAAATTACTTACAGTTTTCATGCTGGTCTATTCCATCTCTCCTGCAATCACATTTTCTGAAATTGAGGCAGAATTTGTTTAAAATGAGAACTGGTACAAACCATGGAAATTTGACATAGCTTATGGTAAACACTTGGCTGTTGGAAATACCTATCTGTGGAAGCAGCTTCATCAAATTGCTTATCTATTTCAGCAAGGTATATCTCAAACAAGGTCGACCTATAGGAAGGATCCAACACAGATATTAAAATGATCGCACAGATCAGCAGACACCCTTTAGAGTAAAGAGCAAACAGCTCACCGTGGCAGAATTGCTGCGGCAGTAAGAACAGGAGGTAGAAGCCATAAAATGTGTGGTTTACTTTCTAATGACTGCCTTGTATATTCAAGAATTTCATTTTCCTGTCAGAATTCAAATTTTCGGTTAAATAGAATACAATATTTTTTCCTCAAAACACGCATCAAAATGTGTGTTGTTTTGTATTACAAGGAACACGCCAAGGAGGCACAAAAAAAGAGACGACATTGTTTAAACATGGTATACTAACAGCTTCGAGAAACTGAAAGATTGAGTGCAAAAGGGAAGGTGATAAAGACAGAGTGGCAACAGAGGAAAATAATAGATTTTGCTAACATTATATCCGTGTCACATAGTTTACTTCCTGAGAAACCCCTGAAAGGGCATGTTCTCTATAAATTAAACGGAGAAAGCCATCAGGCAAGCCTATTCCTCAATTGTGAATAAATTTCCTAAGATAGCATGATATATTTCCGAGACAATGAAATGTTGCAAAAGCTGGACATAATGAGGTGATATACTACTAGGCTACCAGCTATAAAAATAGAAGGATATAGGCTTGCATACCAATTCACTGACTCGGACAATGTTTAAATCAAATATCACATACATCAAACTAGTTCAACTATAAACAACACATGTTTTCGCGATTGTTTTCATCACTATTGACTATCTAAGAACTACATTGGCAATTTGGCTGCTCTCATCAATACAATGTCCATATCCACTTCTTGACAGCTGCCAGAGCACAGTTTCAGTAACCGTATAGTGGATCCGATTTGATCTAGTTATTAGTGTCACTTTCAGATTTTTAGTACAACATCACATTGGAAACTCAGAGAAGCGCCCTAGATAGTTGACAGGTGCTTAACAGTATTGGGCATCCAAATGTAGGATTCCTTCATTTAAAATTTTGCATAGCTACTCACTTGGTTTACAGGGGTTGGATTCCTTCATTTAATAATGCTATCACCAAACTGATGTTTGAAAGAAATGGAATACTTGGCAAAAGATACAAACAAGACATAAGATAAAGATGTAAAGAACCTTCGAATTAAGAATCGTGTCTGGGCATTCATCCTGTCCCTGAAGCAACTGGTGCAGATCAGCATACTGCTTGGATATAGGAAGGGAACTAAAAGTATGTGAGACAAAGCTCTGTATCAATTGCTCCCATCGCCTTGAAACCAAACCCAGCAAGCATATCTCCTGTAAATACAATGCATGTAAATATTAATGTGATAATGCAGATAATGAGTATACAGTAGTGTAGATGACTAAAGGATAGGCGAAGTATAGATACCATGACTTCAACCAGGCCACTCTGAGAAGAGTCGGTAGAAACTTTTAATGGTTCAAATATTTTCATCCACTGCTCCTTTGGAGCACTAAAGATAAAATTAGATCCAGACACAATCCGAATGGTACGTCCATCAAGCAAGTATGACAAACACTGCTGTCTCCACTGCTTCCACAGAAGAAACTTGTCGACAACTTGTGATTTTCTGTGTCATAAAGTTTCGGGTGAGTAAAAACTGGAGCATGCTAAAACAAAGGACAATACAGAAGCTGAGTATTTAAGGGCTTATGTACTTAGTGATCAGTGGGGTGCATGACATGCTCCCTGCATCATTGAAGCTGTTCTTCTTCACGCTGTTCAGAAGTGTGCCCAGTCCTTGCTCAGCCAGAGAAATACATGACACTGAACGTAGCCGTTCCAGAAGCTCGTTAACTAGAACCGGTGAATGACCCATATACAAGGATTCTGCATCCCCGTTACCATCGCCATTCCTGGTCCGCGTCAAACTAGACAAATCCATATTCAGGATCGACTTCACATACTCCTGGCATGCATTGCGCTCGCCGCTGCCACCAATGCCATCGATATCCATCTCCACAACCGCTTCAAGAACAGCACGAAGGTTCTCCACGCTCATCGTTTTGGCTTTCAGGAAATGTTTTATAACCAACTCCCTAGCCGTCGAAAGCGTATCCGATCGCACATTGGCAAGGCCCTGCGCGGCACGAAGCAAGAACAACGGCATTCGCACAATCATAGTGCACACGTCATACAAGAGACAGGATCCTCAAAAGCACCTTGGGGAAATTCGGGTTTGAAGTGAGCTCCAGGAGCGCGGTGTCAAACTCTCTCGCGGAATCCTCGTACTGTCCAGAGTCACGCAGGTTCCTGAATACCTGAAGACAATGCAGGAACAAATTGGTCATACTACACTACACACAGAAATTCTTCAGGTGGGCTAGTAGGGGCTGGGACTGCGTAAGCGGCACATCGGGGTCGTGAACCCTAAATGCGCGAACCCACACCTAGAGGCGGGAAACACCATGGCGCCGAGGACACATGAGGCGAAACCTAGAGCGGGCACACGGAGCAGGAGCAGGAGCGGTTGAGGAAGAGGGATCGTGGGGCGTTACCTCCTCGAAGAAGAGCGCCCACTGCAGGGCCCTCTGGACGTCGTCGGAGCGCCAGTTGGCGGGGGCGCCGGAGGAGGTGCGGCCTCCGGCGAGCACAAGGATGTCCACGAATCCCGGCACCAGGCCGAGCACCTCTTCCATGGCCACCGTCTCGTGCGCCCACCCCATTTCCTCAGACCCGCTCCTCACAATTCCAGCTTTCGCAGGGATGTACAAGCAAGACACAACCTAAAGCCCTCTGAGCTTCGTTACAGCTACCACCCTGTACTATTGTATATTACCATTTCATAGCTAACACGCCCTTGATCGAGGATGTGAGCGATATTATAAATGTATATCAAGGGTGTAAGTGAATAATAACCGCAAAGCCCTAGACCCTGCCGCTATATAACCGAGAGGACCGCGCCCACCCCGCCGCCTCCGCCGCCTCCGCCGCCGGACACCACCCCCCTCTTCCAAGATGTCAAAGCGAGGTAAATTCTCCATCTCCGACTTGGTCTTCCTTGGCTCGTAGTCTCGTAGATCGCGCGGCGGTGATATGCTTCGATTTAGATTGCGTCCTCGCTAGTAATCACGATGTGTCTGTGTGTGTTTCTCGCATCGCGTCGTGAGAGTCCGTCGGTAATCTTGTTTGACCCGCTCGTCGCTTTGGGGTTCTGGATGTCAGTATAATTTTCGGATTTTTGTTTTTGTTCGTGGTACGAATTGGCGTCAGTAGATTCATCAGTGTTTAAGTATGTTGTAGAGCAGTAGAGGTACTTCGGAATGCAGTAGAGGTATGTTGTTGGTTTAGGGTTGTTGAGACCCGTTTAGTTGCTTTCTGTACTGGTGTTGGAGATTGATCGTTGCTTTGTCAGTGTTTAGATCAACTTTAGGACCTTCAAAGACCATGGGAAATGGACATATTTGTAACGATTGTATGATCTATCTTTCTTAGATGTATGTGACTGTAGCTGTACTTAGTCAAAGTTGCTTGCACAGTAGGTTGAAGATTATTGCTTCATATATGACCTGCTGTTATCTTCACAGTAGGTTTGTCAAAGTTGCTTGCGCACTCTGTAAAATGTTATCTTCAGTACAAGAACTGCTGTTATTGTATTAAAACTTGATGGAAGCATCTTTGGTAGTTGCAATTCTAGGCCAAGTGAATAGATTATAAATTCTCTCAAATCATTTTTAACTTTGAAGGAATTCTCATGATATGGTGTATGACTGTCATGAAGCACTAGAATATTGGCTTAATTTGGGATTCCGTTTTCTTAATATGTTTTTGCTGGTGCTCATCCTTGAACTGCAGGGCGCGGAGGTTCCGCTGGTAACAAGTTCCGGATGTCGCTTGGTCTGCCAGTGGCAGCGACGATCAACTGTGCTGATAACACTGGAGCCAAGAACCTGTACATCATTTCAGTGAAGGGAATCAAGGGACGCCTTAACAGGCTTCCTTCTGCCTGCGTTGGGGACATGGTTATGGCTACTGTGAAGAAAGGAAAGCCTGACCTGAGGAAGAAGGTCATGCCAGCTGTCGTTGTGAGGCAGCGCAAGCCATGGCGCCGAAAGGACGGTGTCTTCATGTACTTTGAAGGTACTGTGAAGTTCTTAATCTGATCATTGTAGCCATGTCATGCTTCTACAATTGCATTTTGGTGATATATCTTTTTTTTTGTCATGGATTAATTGCTTTCTAGAAACAAGCCATTGTTTGAAAAATTATGAAGTCACTGGTAGCATGAATATATTATTTGTTGTGATTTAGTGCCTCCAGAATTTGCAGTCTAAAGCTGACAGTCCGTTTAGTTGCCATTCTAATTTTGAGAAACCACTCGATGAACAAGTTAAATTGAGTTTCTGCGAAATTACGCTTGCACGGTTCTATTATAGAAGTGATGAAGTTTGTACTGCATGATTCAGAACCCAGAAATAGTTTTATGCCCCTCAACCTTTCATGGTATTGCTTCATTTTATTATTATTGTAATAATATAAGAGTGACCTTTTTACTGTGGTCATTTGTCACAAGGAAGCATAGATGCAAATTGTCCAGTTAACACACCATCGTGAGTTTTTGTCTCGCATTATGGTATGAAATCCTGGGTACATAGTTCCTGTGAAGGATGCATAACCTTAGTAATGTATCATATTTACTGATTTTCTCCTGTTTAAATTTCATGGCGCTGCTTCATTTTATCACATAAAGAGTGACCACATTTAGCTGTTGTCATTTGTCACAATGAAGCATAGATGCAAATTGTCCAGTTAATCATCGTAATGCATTCTTCACTATGCATTATGTAATGACCCCTGGGCACATGTTATCAGCAGCTCAGCTATAAACTGTCACATTTTCTCACTTTCATGTGGGATTTGTTTAGTCTTCACAATGCCTGAAACTATGTGTGTATGTGTTCTGATCTTTCATCCTTTGTCACTAGAAGTTTCTGTGGATATAACGACTGAATTTTGTTAAAGCTTCAGTTCTAACGTTTGGTTGATGCCATATTTGCAGACAACGCTGGGGTCATTGTGAACCCAAAGGGAGAGATGAAAGGTATACTCACCATTGCTTTTATACATGTTGAAAATCTGTATGAGAAACAATTGAAATCATCATCATATGTTGTATGTGTTAATCTGTACAGTTAGTGCCCAGCTAACTAGAGCACTCTGACCCAGATTAATACGTGTAGCTTCACTAGCAGTTTATGTGCAACTTTTGGCTTAGTACAGCTGGATGAACATCCTGACTGATACATCCTTTGGATGCTTTTTGCAGGTTCTGCCATCACCGGACCAATTGGAAAGGAGTGCGCTGATCTGTGGCCCAGGATTGCCAGTGCAGCAAACGCAATCGTCTAATCGAAGCAGCTAGCTTGAAATTTTGATAGCATCTCACTCTCTTTCAGTACCATGTATGGCCCTTGAGGAATTTAATGGATGATATATGCCACTGGATTATGGCATGTTAGCTTTTAAATTAGTATGGTGCTGTTGCTGACATTTAGCGGTTTGAACTCCAAAAAATATGTCCAGAGTTTCTATGTTTATTCTTCATCTGAAACTTCTTGCTTGAGTGAATGGTCTGTGTTATCTGGATATATAACACATGACTCTTCCGGTTGGTGGTGTATCTATGCTGGCTGCGAAGTTATTTAAGTTCAGTGGTGAAAACGAGAAAGAAGTATGCTTGTGTTGAAAATGCTGCTGAACAGTTCGAAATCTGAAGTTCCAAAGGCAGAAAAATGCTAAGAAAGAAAAACAAACCTCCTCAAGTCTAATCCTCGAAAGATTAAAATACAGATTCCATGAGGAATATAGACTGGACGCAGGGATTATGTAACTGGATATCGATTGTATGGACGTCGTTGACATTGTTAAAAGTAGAAACGAGAGACAAAGTGATTGATGAAGATGTATATATTTATAGGGGTGAACCGACGCCTACTATGGCGGTTTATGGAGGCGATGCTCCAGGAACAACTGCCTACGTCCGTTCTCTATGTGTGGATTACAAGCAGGGATTTTCCCATTTAATGAAAAGATTAAATCCTAACACTCCCCCTAATCTATGCTTGTCCTTGTGAATCTTCATCGTTTTGGAATAGTCTCCCCCAAAAACCCTGTGGGAAAAATATGAGAAGTATGGTAGGATATGTTGTTAAAACTCCTTCAAAAACCCTGTGGGAAAATAAGGAAAAAATGACACAGCATATAATAATTATCGTCTCTATTAACTCAATATGAAATAAATCCATAGAATTTAGAGGTCAATAAATATGTCGTTTATACCATCTTAAAAACCCCGATGGGGAAAACGGATAGTATGACATATGATCTTATGTTGATATTACCTCATTAAAACCTTAATGAGAACCTGTAAAGTAAACTTATTTAAGGAAAAAAGAGTGTAATATGATGCTTTGAACAGGAATAGTTCAGGAAGATACCCCCCCTGATTCTTGCAAATCTCGAAGCCGTCGCATACCGATTCCATGAATATATTTCTGGAATGTTGAAGTTGGTAGAGACTTCGTAAACAAGTCGGCGAGATTATCGCATGATTTGACTTGCAAGATGTTTATTTTCCCACTCTTTTGGAGTTTATGAGGATAAAACAACTTTGGGGCAATATGTTTAGTGATATTGCTCTTGATGTATCTTGTTTGCATCTGTGCAACACAAGCCGCATTATCCTCATAGATAATGGTAGGTGATTCAATAGAACCAATTCCACATGACTGTTGTATGTTGTTTATCATTCTGTGAAGCCACACACATTCGCGTGATGCCTCATATAATGCAATTATTTCAGAATGATTGGTAGAAGTGGCAACCAGAGTCTGTTTCGAAGACTTCCATGATATAGCAGTTCCACCATGTAGGAACACAAAGCCCGGTCTGTGATCTGGCATTATGGGGATCAGATAAGTAGCCAGCATCAGTGTATCCAATCATACTGGAGTCCAGATTTCTCTGAAACTAAAAGTATAGACCAAGATCCTTTGTGCCTTGGAGATATCGAAAGACATTCTTGACTCCCGACCAATAGCGTTTGGTAGGAGCTGCGCTGTGTCTAGCAAGTAGATTCACTGCAAATGCGAGGTCGGGTCTCGTATAATTTGCAAGATACATAAGCGCTCCAATAGCACTGAGATATGGAACCTCGGGTCCCAACATCTCTTCTCCATCATCCCTTGGCCTGAACGGATCTTTCCCTACGTCTAGAGAACGAACCACCATGGGAGTTTTAGATGGATAGGATTTGTCCATATTGAATTTCTCCAATATTTTCTGGATATAGGCAGCTTGGTGTACCATTATTACTGAGGGAAGGTGCTCGAGTTGGAGACCCAAGCAAAATTTGGTTTGACCCAAATCCTTCATCTCAAATTCTGTCTTTAGATGATTGCGTGCTTCATCAATATCTTGTGCATTGCCAATGATGTTGAGATCATCGACATACACTGAAATTATGCAAAATCCTGAAAAGGACTTCTTGATGAAGACACATGGACAGTCATCATTGTTGGAGTAACCCTTTTGAAGAAGGAACTCACTAAGTCGGTTGTACCACATGCGTCCCGACTGTTTCAAGCCGTATAAAGACTTGTTCAGTTTTACACAGTACATGTTGCGTTTAGCGCTTTCATTCGGGACAGAGACTCCATCAGGAACCTTCATGTATATGTCCGAATCTAGTGACCCGTAAAGATATGCGGTCACGACATCCATCAACTGCATAGATAGACGATTTTGCACTGCCAAAGATATAAGATATCGAAAAGTGATACCACTCATTACTGGAGAATATGTCTCATTGAAATAAATGCCGGGTCTCTGCGTGAAACCCTGTGCTACGAGCCTCGCTTTGTATCTCACCACCTCATTGTTCTCATTCTGTTTCCGGAGGAAAACCCATTGGGAGGTGTTGGTATTGCTTCTGTGAATACCTTCCTTTTATTGAGCGAAGCAAGTTCTGCTTGTATTGCTTCCTTCCATTTAGGCCAGTCGGAGCGTTTCTCACACTCAACAATAGTCCTTGGATCATGATCATTGAGAAGGGTATCAGCAATTGTAGCAGAAAAATAAGTGTCGACAATCATAGACTTACGGTTGAATGATTCTCCAGAATCGATATAGTTGGTGGATATCTCATGCACCCTTGTTGACTCTTCGTGATTTCCCAATACGCGTGAGTCTAGGTGTTCCGATGTCCCAGCCAGTGTGGGCAAGATGGAGCTGGGTTGTGGAGGTTGCCCTTCCACTGGGTGTATACTACCCATAAGGTGTTCGTCAACGTTGAGCTGACTTGCATTTACCGATTTGGAGGATTTTCTCCTCTATCTCATTTGTTGCTTGTGAGAAGCAGGTTCCGGGTCAGAAGCCATACTACTCCCCCTCTTTTTAGGATCAGGGAGTTGGGTGGTTTTTGTTGGTACCTTCACTCTTTCGGGCGCATTTCTGGCCGGTTTCCAGGATTTAGTAACACCTTTTAGATCAGTAAATGAATCTGGCAGATTATTTGCAAGATGTTGCAAATTGATGATTTTCCGAACTTGGAGTTCGGTCTCTTGGGTACGTGGATCAGAGGTTGAAATGGCGATAGCATTCCAATCAATTTCCGGGCATTCTTTCTGGTACTTGAAATCTCCCCCTAATGCCGGAAAATGTTCCTCATCAAATATGCAATCAGCGTGACGGGCTGTGGATAGATCCCTAGTAAGGGGTTCCAGGTACTTAATAATCGACGGCGATTTGTACCCCACATAGATCCCTAGTTTTCTGCGTGGGCCCATGGATGTCCGCTGTGGTGGTGAGATCGGGATGTATGCAGCACATCTGAACTTACCCAGATGGGAAATGCTGGGAGGATTTCCACGTACCAATTGCAGAGGGGAAGTACTGTGATATGCAGTAGGTCGCAATTGGATTAGGTCAGCGGCGTGTAAAACCGCATGACCCCAACACGAAGTTGGCAAGCTGCAATTCATTAACAAAGGTCTTGCAATGAGTTTGATCCTCTTTATTAGGGACTCAGCCAAACCATTTTGAGTGTGGACATATGGAACAGAGTGCTGAACTTCAATCCCCAAGGCCATGCAATAGTCATTAAAGACGCGTGAAGAGAATTCTGCAGCATTGTCCATGCGAATTGATTTAATTCGACTTTCTGGATAATGGGCCTATAACTTAATTACTTCCCTCATTATCTTGGAAAATGCATGGTTTCGTGTGGAAAGAAGACACACATGTGACCATCGTGTAGATGCGTCTATCAAAACCATGAAATACCTGAATGGTCCAGATAATGGTTGGATAGGACCACAAATATCACCTTGAATTCGTTCAAGGAACTGAAGTGGTTCAACTTGTATTTTGAGGTGCGAAGGCCTCAAAATTAGCTTCCCTGTGGCACATGATGTACACATAAAGTCTGATGACTGAGGGAATTTTGACTCATGCAAATTATGACCAATGGAATTGCTAGTAATCTTCCGCATCATCCCGATACCGGGATGGCCTAGGCGATCATGCCAAGTTTGAAATGCGTTAATATTCTGGAAGATTACCTTGTAAGCAACATGTTCTACGGGCTTGATGTACGTATAGTACAGTCCGGACGACAGAGAAGGAATTTTTTCGAGTACTTGCTTGCCATATCCGTTATCTTTTGTGAAGAGCAGATACTCTTCTTTGTTGTCTTCATGGGTTTCAATGTGAAAGCCATTCTTACGGATATCTCGATAACTGATTAAGGTACGCGACGAATCGGGATACAACAAGACATCCTCAATTGTCACTTGTGTACCGTTTGGGAGGGTAAATATGGCACGCCCAGTGCCAACAATTACCGCATCGCGTCCAGCGATAGTCAAAATATCTCCATTCATATTTTTCAGAGTCTGAAAATATTTCAACTCCCTCAGTATGGAGTTTGTGGTAGCACTGTCCACAAGGCATAATTCCTCTTCCATCGGATTGTCCCCGTAGAGAGCTATATATAAAAATGAAGAATTTTCAATAAGAAAACCTTATTTAGATACATAGAATACAATCTTGATTATATCAAAGTGTTGATACAATATACACGACAACAACAATACTTATGTTCTTATTACAACATCACAAATAGACATAAAATAAAGGGATCACTAAGGAGATAGTGGGACTAGTCAAAGTCTCCAAACACGTCGTTTGAGGCGTACTCAATCATCATGTTCTCCGTGCTCATAGGATCCTCAGGCTGCTGGAGAGTCATGGTGTTGCTAGGTCCAGGAGGAGCATCTTGCGAACAACCAGCTCCATTGGTGCCATCTGGATGAAGGTTGAAGTTGACTTCAAACCTTTTCCCTTGAGGTGCCTTGCGTCCTTGGGATTGCTGGTAGAGTATTGCCAGATGCTTTGGGGTCTTGCACTTGTTAGTAGGATGCGTGTAGCATCCACACTTATCACAAAGCCTAGTTTTGTCATACTTTGGCTTTGCGGTGCCTTTCCCACGGTCCGAGTTTCAAGGCTTCCTGTTCCGGTTACGCTTACGCTTACCCTTGAAGTTCGATTGGTTGCCGTTGAAGGCATCACCAAACTTTCTTCCGTTCGCGACATTCATATGAACTTCCGGCAAAGGTTGGGAACCAACCGGGCGCTGAGAGCCATTCTTAGCAAGAAGCTCATCATGCTTTTCAGCCTGAAGTAGGATATGAATAAGGTCTAAATAGACCTGGTAGTCGCGAGTGCGGTATTGCTGCTGGAGGAGCCTTTCAGATGGGAGCATAGTGGATAGAGTTTTTTCTATCTTTTCCGCATTTGTAGGTTCCTTCTCGCAAAAGCGCAACTTGGAACTTATCTTACGAACCTCATGATTCTAATCCCCGACGGACTTAAAGTCCTGGAATCGAAGATGAGTCCAATCATGAAGTGTTTCGGGCAGGACAACTGCCTTCTGCTTTTCATACCTCGTCTTGAGGGCCTGAAACAAAGTAAATGGGGATTCCTCCTCCAAATACTCGGACTTAAGATCCGGGTGAATATGATGCCTTATAATGTTCAAGGCAGCATATTTCTGCTCTTCTCTCAGCGGTGCGGCTCCAGTCGGAAGGGGGTCGTCCGGGTTCTGGATGGCACGCACTATCCCACGGGACGCAAGAGCGATCTTGATGTCCATGGCCCATGTAGGGTAGTTGTGGCCATTAAGCTCGAGTGAATCGAACTCTTTTCCAGCCATCGGTTACCTACATGGTAAACCAGAGAATAGTAATCTACGTTCGGTAAATTAAAATCCATCATGGTCATGTTGTAATGAACTATGCAAAATTAAATGATGACTTCAAGAAGTGGGCTCGAAATCATTAGTGTGAACTTCAAATTGTTAAGTATGACACGTTGTAGATAATCTCCGAAGAATATTCGGAGTCCGTCTCGCAGCACTAGAGAGTATAATCTGATGAAATCAGTAGATACTCATACTTCTAATGCCTTATGTCATGACTTAATAAAATGTTTGGGAGAGCACATTGTTAAGTAATCATAGTGTCAAATATGACAAAATGTAGGCTTTAGACAGTAGTGGTGATAATCTGTAGTGCAGTAGATCTGGTCACTACCTTGTGTTCCCAAAACATCAATTTAAAGAAATCACTTTGAATTTTGCATACCAATTCGTGCTCGTATCAAGTCAAAATGACTCAATTAAGACGATGAATTGATCTATTTGCAAGAAATTGGAAATCTCAATTGCAAATAGTAAATGTAATAAATCTCAACATATGCATACACGAAAATATATTACATTACATATTTTGGAATACACATAGTATTCGACAAATAAACAGTACTAAAAAAACTTGTACTGAAATCTAACAGAATCTAAAACAGAAAGTCAAATACTGCTAAATTGTTGTTTATAAACTGAAGTACTCTCTAAAAATAAATCAACTTATATTAGATCATTATTAGCAGGGAGCAAGGCCATGTGCGTTGGACCATAGTGGGGCAGACCCACTTTATTCTCTCGCTGTGATATACTAGTACGAGAGGATAAGGATGAAATCACTCGATCCCCAAATCCATCAGGAACCAGGCGAAGACCACCGGCCAACCACGCGGCTTCCTCCATTGATGCAACAACAGAGTTTACCAACGGCGAGCGCCGCTCCTTCCGCCCTCTCCCTCGTCAGAGCATCTCCCAGGAAACCAGATCCCCGGGGCAACGTCGATAGAGACGCCAATTGCACGGCCGTCCTCGAGCCCGAGCATGGTCGTGCTCGATGTCCCCGTGTGGCGCCCGCGGTTGCTCGACGGAGAGCCGGGCGGTGGGATGGACAGAGGAAGGCCAAGCGCTATGAGGCGGCGGCAGGCGTCTTCGCGTGATGAAGAGGGAGGATTCGCTGGAAACGATGTTGGCGGCTGGAGGCGCAGCGGGGTGACGAAGTCGGCGACCGTGGCACTGGAGAAGCTCCGCACGCACGCCGGGGTGTCAGAGTCGACCGCGGGTTGCCCAACCGGCACCAGCAGCGGCGCGACAGGCGGCGCGGCCTGCATCGACACGCGGAGGCGAACACCATGGCAGCGCCCACGGTAGCCTCCTGCTCCGTGGCGGCGGCCGAGATAGCACCCTACCCCGTAGCGGCGACCGTCGGAGCGGCGTGAGGGACGGCGGTTGTGGCGCCGCCGACTACCAATTCCACGACGTCGGCGAGCGACGAAACGGCCACGGCAGTGGCAAGGTGCACGGTGGCTACAACGGCGAAGACCATCTATTCCGAGACGTCGGCGGGCGACAAAACGGCTGGGACGGCCGCTGTCTTGAAGAAGATGGACGGAGAGCGAGAGGATACCACGAGGCATGATTTATTCCTCACCTTTCTTTTCCTGTGGATTTCTCGTTGGTCTTGTTCTTACTCCGGTTATCGCCGGAGTCTGCTCTCGCTGGGAGCGTGCTTGATAACGTGTTAAAAGTAGGAACGAGAGACAAAGTGAAAAGGACAGTTACTATTCATTGATGAAGATGTACATATTTATAGGGGTGAACCGACGGCTACTATGGCGGTTTATGGAGGCGACGCTTCAGGAACAACTGCCTACGTCGGTTCTCTATGTGTGGATTACAAGCAGGGATTTTCCCATTTAATGAAAAGATTAAATCCTAACAGACATAATGCAAAATGGAGGGAACTCAGTCGGAGGTGCAGCCGCTATCTATGAAGAATGCTCCTTCTTAGCTCCTAGGGAAAGCAACTTTGTAGCTTATAATTTGTCTTGTTACGCGGAGGGAACTAGTCTGGCATGAGGATTCACCTGATTTTCTTTTGAGTTTTTTTGGCAAACGATATAAGCTTGTTCCCTAATTAATAAAGTTGTCATGGTGCTTTTCAAAAAAAAAGCTGATAGCATCTCACCATCTTTGAGCGTCATATAAATCATTCTAAACTTAAATATGAACTTCAAGATCAAGCAGCCAAACTGGAACTAGAACGTCCAGCAAAATGTGTTTGCCTACACAATACATTGGGTACTTAGTTTTGTTTCTACAAGCACTTGCAGGCTAGGATAGTAGGATGCCAATTACTTGAAACTGAATCTAAACATTAAACAACACAGATGATGTTCATCAATCTAAGGAAGCAGGGATACAAGTCCAAAAGACCCCAACCATGCTAGTCTCCTCGCCACGATTCAATCCGAAGCTAGATCTTGGGCTCTGGCCGGTGCGATTGGCCCCACCTCACCTAAACCTTTGCTTGATTAGAGTTTTGGGGACTCCGCTAGTGTCTGTTGAAGGGGAGATGAAGAGCAAGCTAAAGAGATCCCAGTATGTTTTGTAACACTGAAGGGCTTTGTTGCCTTGTTCAATTTTCACTCCCTATGTCACCATTCGCCATTGCGATGAACTGCTCTGCTGCAATCCCCATTCAGCTCGAGCCTCCAATCCATCTCTATCCCATCCAACCAAGCAAACCTCCCTTTTGCTTTGAGAGACTAGCATGTGGGGATGATGTTTCAGCTAGCCCCTGAGTGCTTGTTCCGATTTTGGTGTCCCATCTATAGTTCCTGGTGCCTTCTATGCCCATATATACCTATATCAAACACATATCCCTAGTGTACAAGACGTGACAAATAATGCACAAACTTGTAGTGTATAGTTCAAACATAGTCAACTAAGACGAGAAATAAGCTATTCATTGTTTCTTGAGAAAATCCTTGCTTCTTATAAAGACATGAGTGGTAGACAATTGCATCAAGGCGTTGGTCTTCTGTAGGTCAATAATATGAGCCCCTTGATTATTCCCTCGGTCCTTGGGTAGGTAAGCGGCTACAAGAGCTTCATTATTCCTTCAAACAAATGATGGATATTTTCATATCGTTTTTGCATTCAATGAACAAAAAATTGAAGGAGACAATACTTTCTCAATTCTACATTTATCCCCTTTTCACCTAATTCATGTATATGTTCTAGTAGATGATATCTCCTAACTGCAAAGGAACCCGCTTAGCTCACATTTGTGGATATTTCAAGAGTACATAATATTTTTATTAATATTTCACATACATTCCAAGCATTCTTGGTTTATTTTTTTGGGAGCTTTGTCTATTTATATATTTAAGAATAAAATTTTGTTAAAAGAGCTTACGATGCCAGAATATCCATTAAATAACCGTCCATGTATGTACTTGTCTAGTTTGTCATTCTTGAAGTGGTTGCACTCCTAGTGTTCTGCTCGTCTTCCCAAGTTGTCAAACATAGTGACTTGGCTCCTGTGTGAACTATGCGGTTTCAATGCATCAACATGACCAACACTCCACTGATTCTCTGATTGCATCGATCACAAACAATAAGCACAATAGCGTGAGTATGAAAGCTTCTAGTATATGGGCTCTAAATCTAGAACTCACTTACCTTAGTTTATAGCACTGCCAAGCAATTTAAACTGCAAAATATGTTTTTATTCATAATTCTCACGTTGTTGTTTATTGCCCGTTCAAAAAATATTGCATGGTAATAGTTGTTATGGGTTATCGGGAGAAACGATCTATGTAATGTTAATTAAACATAATGATGTCAATGGGTTTGGGCCAAAGTGCATATGATTTACTTTAGATGGCCTATATCCAAATATTGTCAAAAATTATTATTGTAGGCACTTTTGGCTATCTAAATAATTTTATAGATTCACCTCTTCCTTTCGACCCTTGTAATATATGTCCTTCAAAGCTATGCTAGTGTTGCCTCTAGTTTCAACATAGTTTGGCATGCCTTGCTTGTGTTCTTTCCGAATAATTATCCGGTCAATGGGGCATCAACATCTTGTTCTCCCGCAAAGCCATTGAGAGACTCTGTTGCCTGCTTCAATTCTCTTGCCCTCTTTTGACATTCATCACTGTCATGACCTGATATGCTCATATTCGGTCCGAGCCCCCAATCCCCAATTTTTCTTTTAGGGAAACAATGGGATTTATTTATTATAAACCAGCGTTCTTACAATCTTCTGCGACTGTACGACCGACCACAGAGAGAGGCATTAGGCCATGTAAACACCCACTTTATCATAGCCAAACTAACAAATATCTCGCTTGTGCTTCTTGATAGTGGCATGAGAGCCTAGTGTTCATGCCAACAGTAAGCAAGCTGGGATGACAATTCATGAAGCATCAAAGTGCATGTTGTGATTTCAGTGATACATCGATAATTCCCGGTGCCTCTTATACACATAGCTACCAAACTCAGATCCCTAGTGTGCAAAGAAACGACAAACATAGCAACAACTTAGAGCGCACAATTCCAACGTAGACAAGTATTATGAGAAATAACCTCTTCATCGCTTGCTCGAGGAAGCCCTGCTCCTTATAAAGATTTGAGTGGTATAGTCAGTGACATGAAGTAACTGGTCCTTTTGTAGGTCAATAGATAAGAATCCTTGGTTATGACCTCGGTCCTCAGGTAGGTAAGCGTGTACAATAGCTTCATAATTCCTTGAAACGAATGATGAATTTTCTCATGTTCATGTTTGCGTTCAATCAAAGTAAAAATGAAGGTGACAATAGTTTCTCAATCCAACATCTAGCCTATTTTCTCAATGACATCATCACTTTGGAAAGTTAGTTAGGGTGCCCTATGGTGACCCACTTGCATCACTAAAAGCAACCAAAAGTCCGAACCGATGAAAAAGGCTAGGCAATCTACATATATTGTAATACCCCTTCTCACGTGTGGCTCGGGAGGGAAAGACATGCATACACTCCTAGTGTTCTAATCGCCTTGTCGACTTTCTAACGATTATATTTTAGAAGTATGCAAACCATAGTGACTCGGTTCATGTGTGGACTCTGTGATTTTAATGCATCAACATGGCTAGCATTTTACCGATCATTTGACAACATCCATCAACAACAAAAAGGCGCTATGCTATGTCATGAAGAGCATAACCGTAACGATCCAGGTTGTAACAAGGCCTTCATTCGATGTGCTACTGATATAATATGTGCATCACTTTTGAAGCGATTTGACCGATTCGTGCGCAGAGGGGGCATACATCTCATACTCTGCAACAGTACCATGTTAAAACGGCAGTATGAAGTTTGCCGATCAAATTAGTTCAGCACAAAATAAATTTGCACTCACCTTGTTTTACATGTAAATGACCACAGGGTACGTAGTCCAGTAGAGTGTCAAAAGATTTCTTCTCATTGCTGCTAGGAGACAGATACACCAGGCCTAAACGTTTAAGATCATGCAGAGCCAGGATCAACTTGCCGTAGTAGAATGCGTTGGTCTTTCGAACACTCCAATCTGGTTCAGGTAGTGATTTGAAATCCATCCTAACATGCATAGCAATGTCAGGTGCTGAACCTGCAAAAGGAAAGAATGCAACAAGTTTCAGTAACTCTTCTTTTTGGTGATTGGGTTCAGTAACTCAAGTTGAATGCAACAAGTAATTTAGTACTCAAACTGAATGAAAACCTCCTTTTAAGGAAGAGGGAGACGTCGTTTTGATTAGGTAACAGTCATAAATATGTGCAAGGGAATTTGGAGCATCATAATTTATTCATGTCAACACACAAGCATCATGGAAGGTGTGATGAAGAGCATAACCATAAAGATCTGGACTGTAACAAGGCCTCCAAACATATCTCATCAGTTAACAAGTCGAGCAGTACTACTACTCTGTATGCTTAGAAATGGAGGAAAGGCTGACACTGAGTAAAACAAGACTTGACTCGCCACTTTCGTGACTCAAATCCTAGAAGTGTGGGATCAACTCTATAAGCGGGCCTTGTTAGCTCTGTAAGCTCCTCGATGGCCGATACGGTTTGCGAGCATGACAAAGTATGATAACCAGCAGGGGTCTTTGGAATATTCCCATTGGAAATCTGTGAAGGAACGACGACGTCAGGATTGAAGTCAGAAACTCAGAATACTTGTCCAGAAAAGGAAGTGGAACTGAACAAAACCATTTAATCTAATACGATATCGTACGGCATCACCTTGTGATTTCCCCTTGGCTTCATGGTATGCAATGGCACATCTGATGTGTCTCCTAATTTCCCTGTAGTAGACAAACTTCATCGTCAGATGGTGGGTCATAAAGGCGCCGGCGTGCCATACAGAGCAGGAGCGTCAAGATCTTGTGCAGGACATGTTCTCGGCCAACAGCGGGTTGCACCTTTCAGAGCTGATGTTCACTTGTATAGCCTTTTCTTCTTCGCTCCCTAGTTTGGAAGTACATACATAAGAAGATGCAGGACAACAAATGCAGTTCAGTTTTGATGAGATAATAGATACGTATATTTAGCTCATATATACCAGCTATTCAGAGATGCTACAACTGCATCAACGAGGTGGTTAAATACATTATGGAGTAACCTTCGTTGAGCTTCTGATATACATAGATAATAGGGTACGCGTTCATCCGATGTGCTATTGACATAATGCACGATTAGCGAGTTCCATTGCCGGCCGTACTTCACCCGGCGGCGTCTTCCCACCGTTATGCCCCCTGAAAAAAAAATAGGAAATAGAATGTTAGATCTAGTCTGACCTTGTTAGATGCACTGTAAGGGTCGAATACATAGATCTCAGAGGGAGAGAGATAGAGATCGGAGTGGAGGGTCATTACTTGCCCCCTGGCTCGACAAGCACGAGCCAGAGGGGGTGCCGGAGCTAGTCCCGGAGCTAGATCCGCCGTCGTTGGCCATGGGAAAAAGTCGACGGCGTGAGCGTGCGGTGGTGGCGGCGCTTCCCGTCGGCCTAGCGCAAAAACCCTAATCGGTGGGTGTGTCGGTGGAGGGCTGCGGCGCACGGCAAACCTCGTACCGTGTGCGTCCGGCCCCCCACCTCTTTATATGCGCGCTGGCGACAGGGGCCCACCAACCATGATAGGGTTGGGCGCCCCCGATTAGGGCGCGGTGAGGGACTCCGTTCGGGCCGTTGGGCCCGAACGTGGGAGAGATCTATCTAACATTCTCTCCCTAGATCTCGACTTTACTTTTAACTTTGTACTTTACTCGTTTCATCATAGATCGATGCATAGAACATGTTTCATCGTCTCAGCTCAATTGCCGATAGAATCAGACAGCCACAACATACTTTTCTATGTTGAAACAAATCCTATTACTTTTGAGCCTCTGTAGTCCAGGAGTCATAGGCTTTCCATTAAACTCATGTCGGCTATGTGTTCCTTGAACACATTGAGTGGTAAGGCTTTCGTTAGCGGATCCGCAAGCATATCATTTGTCCTTATATGCTCGAGTCTTATAGTTTGATCCTGAACTTTGTCCTTCACAACATAGTACTTTATATCTATAGACTTTGTAGCATTACTCGACTTGTTGTTGTGAGCATAGAATACCGCGGTCTCGTTGTCACAGTACATCTTTAATGGCCTGCTGATGCAGTCAACCACTTTCAAGTCGGGTAGAAATTTCTTTAACCATAACGTCTGTTCCATGGCCTTATAATATGCTATAAATTCTGCATACATCGTAGATGATGCAACTATCGACTATTTGGCGCTTCTTCACGAAATAGCACCTCCTGCGAGAGTAAAGATATATCCTGTCGTGGACTTTCTGTCGTCTTTATCTCCCGCAAAATCCGCATCTAAATACCCTTTTATCTCTAGGGAATCAGATCTTTTATATGTTAGCATGAGGCCTTTTGTGCCTTGCACATAACGCAAAGCTTTATTTACCATCTTCCAGTTCTTTATGCCTGGATTTTCTTGATATCTATCGAGTACCCCGGTGATAAAAGCTAAGTTAGGGCGAGTGCACACTTGTGCATACTGTAAGCTTCCAACAGCCAAGCATACGGTACTGACTTCATTTGATCGATCTCATATTGGTTCATTGGGATTTCCCAAAACTATCGCCCTTGACTAGGGAGCAGGTGTTGCATTACTCGCATGCATATTGTATTTCTTTAGAATCTTTTCACAATACGCTTTCTGTGACAGTCCTAACACTCTATTCTGTCTATCTCGGTGAATTTCTATGCCCAAAACATAAGAAGCTTCACCAAGATCTTTCATGTCAAAATTTGAAGACAAGATCTTCTTTGTTTCTAGTAGTAGACTGACATCACTGCTAGCAAGCAGGATGTCATCCACATACAGAATTAGGAAAATATATTTCCTACTTTTGAACTTTGCATAAATGCAGTTGTCCTCAACATTCTCTTTGAATCCAAATCTTTTAATTGTACCATTGAACTTTAAATACCACTGCCTAGAGGCTTGCTTTAACCCATAAATGGATTTCTTTAGGCGGCATCCCATATGTTCCTTCCCCTCCATGAAAAAACCCTTGGGTTGTTTCATGTAAATATTTTCTTCTAAATCTCCATTTAGAAATGACGTCTTAACATCCATTTGATGTAACTCTAAATCAAAATGTGCAACTAGTGCCATTATGATTCTGAAGGAGTCCTTACATAAGACCGGAGAAAAAGTCTCGTTGTAATCTACCCCTTCTCTTTGCGTAAAGCCTTTTGCCACAAGTCTAGCTTTGTACTTTTCTACATTCCCATTGGAGTCATACTTTGTTTTGTAGACCCATTTGCATCCTACTGTTTTTGCTCCTTTAGGAATTTCCTCCAAGTCCCAAACATTGTTGGAACTCATTGATTTCATTTCATCTTCCATTGCCTCTACCCACTTGGCTGAGTGAGGGCTACTCATGGCTTCTTCATATGAGGTAGGATCGCCCTCCATATGAACTGTGTTGTAGACTTTGTAGATTTCTTTGAAAATGGCTGGTCTTCGTTCTCTTTTAGACCTTCTGAGTTCATCAGACTCTTGCTCATTTCTTGCCTCAGGTTCTGGCACATTCTCAGTATGTGGCTATTCTGACTCCCTTTCGTGCTCAACAGTGGGTTTAGGTGGCTCCTGATGGACAGGTTCCGAACTTTCTCCTATTGTTGTCACGTGTGGAGTCACAACAGGTGTCGGCACCACAACCTCAGGGGTTGTAGATGGTGGCACAACAGGTAGCGAGAAAAATGGCTCCTGAGTCATCGGATTAGGTGCATGCACCCTCTTCTACTCAAGATCAATTTCCCGAGCTGCCGTGACCCCCCTCATCAATTCGTCCTCCAAGAAGACTGCATGTCTCGTTTCTACAAATTTTGTGTATCTGTCAGGGAAGTAGAAACAATAGCCTTTTTATTTATCTGGATAGGCAATGAAGTGGAAAGATACTGTTTTGGGGTCTAACTTTGCAATGTTTGAATTGAAAACTTTTGCCTCAGCTAGGCTCCCCCAGACCCTTAAGTGGTGCAGAGAGGGGACTCTGCCTGTCCACAATTCATACGGCGTTTTGGGCACCGACTTACTTGGTACTCTGTTGAGAATGTGAATGGCGGTTTTAAGCGCCTCCATCCACAATCCCAATGGGAGGGTGGAATAGCTCATCATGCTGCACACCATATCCATAAGGGTACGGTTACGCCTTTCAGCTACTCCGTTTTGCTGAGGTTCGCCCGGCATAGAATACCGGGCGACTATTCCATTTTCCTGTAGGAACCTTGCAAAGGGTCCTGATACTTGACCATATGGAGTATGCCGACCGTAGTACTCCCCCCCCCCCACGGTCAGATCGGACTATCTTAATTCTTTTATCATGCTGATTTTTACTTCAGCTTTGAAAATTTTAAATTTATCCAATGCTTCAGATCTTTCTTTAATTGGATAAATGTAACCATACTGGGAGTGATCATCGGTAAATGTTATGAATGAATCATAGCCATCCACACTTTTCACCGGAAACGGTCCACAAATATCAGTGTGGATTATTTATAGTGTAGCTATACTTCGGTTTGCACCCTTTTTAATTTGCTTTACATACTTTCCTTTGATGCAATCTATGCATTGCTCGATGTCTGAGAACTCTAACGGAGGAAGAATGTCATTTTTAACGAGGCTTTCTATTCTTCCCCTCGAAATATGGCCTAATCTGCAGTGCCATAAATATGGTTGTCTTTAATTTCTGTTAAGACCCGCGTGTCTATTCAAAGTAGTTGTAATAGTTGAAGCCGGTGGACGACAACCATGGAGAAGCATCATTGACCTTGATGCAATGTCGGTGATGATGGAGATCATGTTCGTGCTAGAAGATGGAGATCAGAAGCACAAAGAAGAAAGGCCATATCATATCACATATTATGAATTGCATGTGATGTTAATCCTTTATGCATCTTGTATTGCTTAGTAGACGACGGTAGCATTATAAGGTGATCCCTCATGCACATGAATTTCAAGTCATAAAGTGTTCACCCTTAGTTAGCACCGTTGCTAAAGCTTGTTGTTTCGAAGCACCACGTGATGATCGGGTGTGTTAGATTCCGCAAGTGTATACAACGTGGGCAAGCCATATTTGCTCATGCGGAAGCTAAGGTTTGATCTTGACGAGCCTAGCATGTACATACATGGTCTCAGGAACACGGATCACCGAAAGGTAAAGCATGAGTCATATAGTAGATATGATGAACATGTTGATTGTTCGCCATTGAAGCTATATCAACTCTCGTGATGATCGGTTTTGATATGGTGGATTTGGTTCGTGTGATCACTAAAACAATGTGAGGGATATTGTTTTGAGTGGGAGTTTAACAGCAATATGATTAAAAGTTGAACACTATTTATCATAAATTAACTCAAAGTGAATTTGCATAATTGTTGTAGTCATTGGCATCCGTTTACCACCTTGCGCTTAGTTATAATTGAGATGATAGAACTATAGAATTCTGGTTAGTTACTTTACGAACTGGTATCGTACTATTTTGAAGTGTTAATCTAAAGTTTAAAAGTCCTATTACAAACTTTCAGTAAATTCTGGTTACTCCATGAAGTTTAATAATTGGTATTAAATCAAGAGTGACAATTCCAAGTGTTAGTGTATGAGTATCATGTTTGTCTCCATGATTCTTGATATTCAAAGGATTATCTTAATATCAAGGTTATCTAGGATCTGAAAGAGTTGTTTCAGAAACCATGATGTGTGGAAGATATTGTGATATCTGAAACGAAGTTTTGGTTACACCATGATAGAGTATAATATGGCAAAGTTCATGTTCTCATATTTTGATGAGAATTTGCAAAGGGTTGGAGACACTTGTTGTCCTAATCCTCCAAAAGGTTTTGGATAGCAACATTATACTCGTAATTCATCGTTATAAGCTAAAAGTAGCTTGATCATGGACGATTCCATGATATGGGTGAATATTTGATGTAGGTAAAATGTTTACTACACCAAGAGATTACTAAAGAAAGGAATTTGAAAGAACACCAAACATTTGATGATGGTGATCTACTTCAAAGTGCAAGTCCAAAGACATTGGTATTTAACTATACACGCTTTGGACTATGTATCATATGTATGACTCCATTATTGATGTTGATAGATTCTTTCAAACAGAAAAGGAAATACTGAAAGAGAATTTCATAAGTATATGGCAGAAAAGAAAAGACTAGAATTGTTCAGCTTAAGTATATAGATGATATACATGTTATGGCTATATTCTTTGCTTATTAAACAAAGCGGTTCTTAAGTATTTGATACTGAATTTGTTGGTGTGAATCGTCATACGAAACAACAGAATTCATGAACTACAGTGGCCTAAGTAAATAGCAAAAGAATATGTGATGATGTTCATCGAGAACAAATAAAGGGTTATTGTGTTGCTCGTTAAACATCAAAGCTTGCCTTCAAAGATTTGTTTTATCAGGTATTATGAGAACAAAAGGGTTGTTCAAATAATTGTCGTAATCCATAAAAGATGGATTCGCAAATCTCGTTGGAGAAATCACATCCATAAAACTAGTGCTAAAGATGTCGAAAGACAAATTGATTGAAAGATCACTTAGGAAGTGACATCGCCGTTTAAATTATATTGAAAGAAAACATGAAGAAACTCCATGTGGATGGAATTTTAGAGTCTTTTGATTTTTGATCAAATGACGCTTGTAAAACTTTCCTAGAAATAATTAAAACTTCGTTCATAGGCCAAAAGGGAACGAATGACTAGCTTATTGGAACTTGTACATACTGTTGTACGAAGTCAATTATGTGTAGTCAAGAGCGATGGATTTCAACTTCATATGCTTTCTCTGAAAATTTGAGTGAATATATGAATATTTACTTAATAAGAATGAAGTATGAAACATTTGAAAAGTTCAAAGACTTTCAAGATGAAGTGCAAAATCATTGTAACAAGAATATAAACAGTTTATGATAAAGATCATAAAGGAAGATATTTGAGTTACAAAGTTTAGCATAATACCTAAGATTTATGGAATCGTTCCGTGGATTTGCATTTCCCGAAACACCATAAGAGTATGGAGCATTCGAGATATGTAATTAAACCTTGTTTGACATGGTAAGATCAAAGGTATAATTCATAAAACTGCCATTATATTTTAAAAATTAAAAGCTTTAGAGACTACCGTTTTTTCCACTGAAAAGAGCTTCATCATAATCCGTTGAAATGACACCATATAAAGTTATGGTTTGGGATAAAACCCAAGTAGTCCTTTCTTAAAACATTGGTATGCTATGCATAAGAAAGATGTGTGCAACCAAAGTCGGATGAACCTGTCTTTGTATAACTGTTAAGTATTCCTCCATAAAACAACGGAGACAAAAGTGTTTGTTGCTTAGAACGTCAAGTTTCTTTGAGAAGGATTTTTTCGTGAAAAGTTAAGTGGAAGGACAATAGAACTTTGATAAGGTTAAAAGAACCTTAGCTATATGTGCAAAGTTGCGCAGCGCCAAAAAGTGTTCCGGAGGTAGCAACAATGCTCATGGCTCACGTACCTCAAAGGTTGTGGTCACGGAGATCCAAGTTCCTATTGAAACAAGTAGGTCGGATGAACAATCGAATACCAATATTTGAGAGTTAAATCATTATTTGACAATAATGATCCGACTACATGCAAAGAAGCGATGATGAGCCCTGACTCCGTCAAATGGCTTGAAGCCATAAAATCCGTGATAGTTCCATACATGAGAAATCAAGTTTTGAACTTGAAGGACCCTCGAGAAAGGTGTAAGACCTTAAAGTCGTGTTTGGATCTATAAAGAAATAGACATGGATGTTTTACATCTATGAAATAGTCGACATGTTGGGAAAAAGTTCACAACAATGATTAAAGGTTGACTATGATAAGATTTGATCTTTCATAGTGATATTTAGTCTAGACGGATTAGTGTAGCAACCACTACATATAATTTTGTTTTATGGTAGTTGAATAAACAAAACAAGTTCTTCTAATAGAATTGTTACCTAGGACATGTGAATAACATGGTCCATAGGGGTTTTGTTAATTCAAAGGATGCTAAAAGCATATGCAAACTTCAATGGTTGAAGTAAGCATTGCGGAGTTGGAATCTTCACTATGATGAAAATGTTAAAAGAGTTTAAATTCATAAGAGATGATGAAGATGCTTGCATTTGCAAGAAATTAAGTGGGAGCGCTAAGACATGTTTCTAATACATTATGTGGAAGACATATTGTTGATTGTAAATAATGTATCTTTTATTAACACAGGATAAGAATTTCATCTCGATGAAAGACTTAGGCAAAACCCAAATATTTGGCATGAATAGACGCTAATATGGTTGTGCCAGAAGTACATAGACGAGATATTGAATGAGTTCAATATAGAAACTACAAGAAAGTTTCTTGTCGCACAGAAAGGATTGAATGAGTTCAATATTGATGATATATTCAAATGTATTGACATTTGGTAAGTGAAACAAGATTCAAGTATAGATTGATACTTGATCACAAAGAGTATTTATATCAATCATACTGTGATATGTACAAATCCAGATATGTCCTATGCTCTAAATGTTGTGAGCATATACCAGAATGATTCATAAGATGATCATTGGACAATAGTAAGAATATTCTTATGATCTTTTGGAAGAACTAAGAGTATATTATTTGTAGAAGTGACAAATAGATGGTTAGTTCATTGTAAAAGTACTACATTGATACTAGTTTTGTCACAAAGTACAAATTAAGTTTATCTCAATCTAAACCAAGGGTGGCACAATATAATGGAAAGTGAGTTCCATAATGGATTTAGATGAGTTCCAAAGTTAAAGACATTGTGACAGATACTACAACAAAAGGCTAAGTGTATGACTGCTATTTTAGCAGCAAAAGAGGGCATTTGTGTCAAGTAGTTTGTTATCAAACTAGGTGTAGTTCACAGTGGGATAATACTATGAAAATATATTGTATGACAATATTATCAACATGTTTTTAACCCCAAAGAACTAAAGGTCACACCAAAGGACCAAATTTGTACGAAGCCATCTCATTAGAGAATGAGTGATGCGTAGAGACGCAAAGACATGCAATTACACACGGACCTGGAAGTGTCAGATCCGGAGATCAGTTGACCACTAGCAATCGTGTACATACAACACCGGAAAGCCATAGGTGTTGAATACACAAAGGTTTGAAACTAGATTATTGACTCTAGTGCAAGTGGGAGACTGTTGGAGATATGCCCAAGAGGCAATAATAAAGTGGTTATTATCATATCTTCATACTTATGATAAATGTTTACATACCATGCTATAATTGTATTAACCGGAAACATTAATACTTGTGTGATTTGTAAACATAAAAGAGTCCCTAGTAAAGCCTTTTGTTAAACTAGCTTGTTGGTTAATATATGATCATGGTTTCCTGATCATGAACATAGAGATGTTATTAACAACAGGGTCATATCATTAGGAGAATGATGTGATGGACATACTCCTATAGTTAAGTGTAGCATAAAGATCAAGTCATTTAATATAGTTCATTTGCTATAAGCTTTCTGATACATAGTAACCTAATTCCTTCGACCATGAGATCATGCTAATCACCATCACCGGAAGGATGCTTTGATGACATCAAACACCACACCGTAACTGGGTGGCTATAAAGGTGGCATTGAGTGTTCGGAAAGTATGTGTTGAGGCACATGGATCAAGAGTGGGATTTGTCCATCCATATGACGGATAGATATACTCTGGGCCCTCTCGGTGGAATGTCATCCAATTAGCTTGCAAGCATGTGACTGGCTCACAAGGGATCACATACCACGGGAACGAGAAAAGAGTACTTATCGGTAACGAGGTTGAACTAGGTATGCAGAGATACCGACGATCAAAACCTCGGATAAGTAAACTATCGTGAGACAAAGGGAAATTGGTATCGTATGTAAGTGGTTCATTCGATCGCAAAGTAATCGTAGAAATATGTGGGAGCCATATGAATTTCCAGATTCCTCTATTGGTTATTGATCGGAGAAGTGTCTCGATCATGTCCGCATAATTCACGAACCGTAGGGAGACACACTTAAGGATTCAATGTTGTTGAGTAGTTTTGGAATGATGAGTAAGAGACCGAATGTTGTTCAGAGTCTCGGATGGGATCCGGGATATCACGAGGAGATCCGGAATGGTCCGGAGAATAAGATTCATATAAGGAAAGTCCCGTTTCGGAGTTGGAGAATGGTTCCGGTGTTTTCATCGAGAATGTTCTAGAAGGTTCCGGAATGTCCGGCACTTCGGAGGGGAAAGGGTACATGAATGTGTTATATCAAGTTGATATGATTGCATCATGTACTAGGTGTCATCGCTGTACCAAAATAGAGGGTTTATTCAAATCCTAGTTTGAAAAAGTCAAACGGCTAGTTTGAAAGTCAAACGGCTAGTTTTGGGAAAGAGGAGAAGGAGGTTTGAAACCGACTTGGGGGAGGAGTTCCTCCTCCCACCGCCGGCCCACCTTGGGTCCGAGTTGGGGAGGGACTCCCCTCCCCAGGCGCGCCTCCCTCCACCTATAAGAGGAGGGGCAGGGCTCCCCTCCTAGACACACAAGTTCCTACCTCTAAACCCTAGCTTGGCTCCACCACCTCCTGCAGCTGCCGCCGCCTCCCAGGGTTCTCCTTGCCGCCGACTTGGGTACCTCCAAGCCCTAGCCGCCGGCTCTAGCACCTCTTCCTCGGCGTGTCTAAACCCTAGATCGTCGAGGGCTCTCTCATAGTCCACCATACTCGCTCCGGCTTAAGGCGAAGCCCTGCGAGATCTCCCCTCTACTTCCGGTACCACGCCGTTGTGCTGCCGGAATCGCGAGGAGAGTGCTACAACCTCCGCTGCCTGCTGGAACAAGGGAGAGGAAGGTCTTCATCGAGTACCGAACGTGTGACCGACTGCGGGAGCGCTGCCGGAACGCAGCGCCGGAAGGATCGTCTACGCGATCTTGAGATCGGCAAGTGTACGACTACATCACCCACGAGAATCTGCTCTCGTTAACCGCTTTGGAATCTTCGAGGGTAAGTTCCTCTATCGACTCGTTGCTACAATCTAGTAGATAGATCTTGGCTTGTTTGTGTGCATGCGGTAGAAAAAATTTGTTTTCCATGCTACGAACCCCTACACTTCTGCCCCCCTTGGCGGCGGTGCGTCCACCCGAGCGTGGGCGCACAACCGTCAAGCGGCGCAGCGGAGGGGCCCCCTTGCCGGCGTCGACCGGTTATCTTTTCTCTCTATTTAAATCTAGGGTTTGGGGTTTTCGAGTTTCTTTTCTCTCTGTGGGGTTTTGCATGCGGTATCTGGGAGAAAAAGTGGGCTTTTCATCTTTGTTTTTCTTGATTTGGGGTGGGATCTGGGGACGAGATGGGGTTAGCTTTTGATTTTCTTTGCCCCCGATGGGGTGTTGTTCTTCTTCTAGATGTCTCCACTAGGGATGCCCATCTAGATCGAGAGGAACAACGCGGCCATAGGGCAGGCGCACTTTGGGGTTGGATCTAGGGTTTTTCTTTTCTTTTGCTTTTCTACCGAAAGAAAACTAGCATCTAAGATGCTCTGATACCATTGTTAGATCTAGTCTGACCTTGGTAGATGCACTGTAAGGGCCGAATACATAGATCTGAGAGGGAGAGAGATAGAGATCGGAGTGGAGGGTCACTACCTGCGCCCTGTCTCGACAAACACGAGCCAGAGGGGATGCCAGAGCTAGATCCGCTGTCGTTGGCCATGGGAAAAAGTCGACGACGTGGGTGTGCGATGGTGGCGGCGCTTCCCGTCGGCCTAGCGCAAAAACCCTAATCGGTGGGTGTGTCGCTGGGGGGAGGGGGGCTGCGGCGCACGGCAAACCTCGTACCGTGTGTCCCCTCCCCCCCCCCCCCACCCCCCCCCACACACACACCTCTTTATATGCGCGCTGGCGACAGGTGCCCACCAACCATGATAGGGTTGGGCGCCCCCGATTAGGGCGCGGTGAGGGACTCCGTTCGGGTCCAACGGCCCGAACGTGGGAGAGATCTATCTAACACAGCAGCACATCATCAGCATTCATTGGTATGGTTTATCTGAATGAAAGCAAACTACGATTGACGTGCTGCACTAGAATTGTGTTTGATGGCAAAGAGGTTGGAACATAAATTCGACCAATGTTACGTTAGTCCATCGGCATGGACAGACAATGTAGGAAAAAAAAAGGCAAACAAATGTATATACTCGGGACATGGGATCAATGTACAAATTCGACCAATAATGTGGCGAGGTGATAATACAGACTCATTCTGCAAACCGGCAGTTAGATTTATTGTGCCAGTAGTGCGAAAAGCAAGGTACTAACAAATCCATCTAAAATACAAGTATATGATATAGTAGTAGTCATCATTAGCACAATTTTTTTTTTTTGCTGCAGGCACATGTTAGTCCATCGGCATGGACAGAACATGTAGAAAAAAAATGCAAAGAAACGTATATACTCGGGACAGGGGGATCGATGTATAAAAGAGTGTTGTGCTTGGGCGGAGGAAGGAGCAGCGCAGGCAGTGTCCTGTTCACTCACCTTCCGAGATGTGCTCGCTCTGTCGTTCGTCGCCGATCTCGACTTTTACTGAGTAGGAAGGGAGTGCTCATTCATCGCCATGGACTTGCTCTGTTGTTCATCACCAACAATTAAGGCTTTTACTCTGACAGAAGAAAACAGAAATGTTCAGGAGGCGGACCATCCCCAGAAATCCCTACTGTGCGTTTCATAATGGTTCAGTTACCATACAATGTAGGTGCGTTGTTCACAAGATGAAGAGAAAAAAAAAGGAATGAATGTTAAGGGTTCCTCTGTGCGTGCGTGCGTGCGTGCGTGCGTGCGAGAGATGCATCGTCAAAGAGGAAAATACAAGGCAAACCCACCTCACCTGAGCCTTTTGATTGACTAGAGTTTTGGGTCCAGGATGTTTAGGTTTCGTTACACTGAAGCCGGGCTTCGATGGGATAACCTCCCGCTAACGTCAACGAGTGATTTTGCCGCCTGCTTCAGTTCTCCTCGAAATAGGCTCGCGCCCAGCTATATTAATCACTACAGGACACGCGCTACGCCGAGGGTAAAAAGCCATCTCGACGTATGGTACGCCGACGGTTGCCCTCGGCGTAGCCTCCTCGGCAAAGGTCTTCCTCGGCGGAGCGCACATAAGCCGCCGGCGCATCGAAATGCCGTCGGCTTTGCCCTCGGCGTAGCGGCCGTCGGCATAGCCAGTCGGCAGATAGCAAAAACATTATTTAAAAATATATACATTTTTTATTTTTTTCTTAATTTTTTCTTTGAATTGTTTGACTAGTTAATCTCCCACTTTGAACATTTTTAACACTAATTACACTTAATATTTGATTGAATTTCAATCTTAGTCAAACTTCCCAGCCGGTCACACATCCTAATACTACTCCACCTCCAGCACGCTTAACTTGCTCGTTCCTTCAGAATCCGTTTCCCCAAAGTAATTCAAACATTGTTGTCAATACTATGATATCAATGTTATTAACTCTCATATCATCATGTCACATGTTTGTATTTTTTGAAATTATAAACAATTATCTAAGTAAACATTAATGAATAAGTAAAAATATTATTGAATTCAAATAAAAATATAATAATTTTACTTTTTTGTATTTTTATTTAATATTGAATAATTAATATCTTTAAATCTGTAAATCGGAATTCGACAAAAAAAATATGTATAAATTGATCAGAAAAATGAGAGGAATCTAAATATGATATCCATATCAACTAATCACAAACCCTCCGTTTTTGAATTAGCTATCTGGTGGTTGCTTTAGAAAATCCCCTTTTTGCGCTTGGATAATGAAAAATGGCTTTTTAGTGCAATGAAAAAGAAAACTTGCATTAGATCTTTGATAAAATAGCATATTGTGAACCTAATAATGATTTTTATAAAAAAACATGAGCATCGGATCATGTACTTGTAGTTCATATCTGACACACTTCCTATCGATTCGGCGGGAATTTGTCTTTTTCACCAGAGGTGGACGGAAAGGTTTCGGATCCCCCTGTTGGGACATTGTCCATATAAGGTGGTATAGTATTTTTGTAAAATGTTTTGGTAGCATTTTGAATTAGCCATTTGATGGTTGCTTCACAAAACCGTCCGTTTTTTGTGCTCGGAAAATGAGAAATGGCTTTTTAGTGCGACAAAAAGGAAAACTTCCTCCTGCAACATTATTCACCATCCCATAATGCATGTGTATGCACAATATGGAAACATTATCACAAACTATGACTTGATTCTAGCCATAACATTGGTCATTTGACCCAAAAGCCAAGAAACCTCGAATGAGATAGGTCATTTTGTGAAGGTTTTTTTGAGACATAATCAATATATCAAGTTTGATATTTTCCTTATAACTATGTCACATAATATGACACCACGCGAAGGTTTCACATTGTTTTCATCGTTTTTTATTTTTTTATGCCCGTTTTAAACTATCGTCAAACTTTGTCGAACGGCGGGCATGAAGATTCTTAGCTCAGCGCCGAGGCTTGCTAAAATTGCATTGGATATTTGATAAAATAGCATATTGTGAACCTAAAAATGATTTTTGTAAAAAAACATGAGCATCGGATCATGTACCTGTAGTTCATATTTGACCCACTTCCTGCCGATTCGGCAGGAATTTGTCTTTTTCACCAGAGGTGGACAGAAAGGTTTTGGATACCCCGTTGGGACATTGTCCATATAAGGTGGTATAGTATTTTTGTAAAATATGGTGGTAGCATTTTGAATTAGCCATTTGGTGGTTGCTTCACAAAATCGTCCGTTTTTTATGCTCGGAAAATGGGAAATGGCTTTTTGGTGCGACGAAAAAGAAAACTTCCTCCTGCAACATTGTTTGCCATCCCATGATACATGTGTATGCACAATATAGGCACATTATCATAAACTATGCCTTGATTCTAGCCATAACATTGGTCATTTGACCCGAAAGCCAAGAAACATCGAATAAGATAGGTCATTTTGTGAAGGTTTCTTTGAGACATAATCAATATACCAAGTTTGATATTTTTCCTTTTAACTATGTCACATAATATAACACCACGCGAAGGTTTCACATTGTTTCGATTGTTTTTGAATTTTTTATGCCCGTTTTAAACTATATATAATGTTTTATATTTTACTTAATTTTTATTTACAAATGTGTAATATTTGAGTGTAGATAGATAGGTCTTATTTTTATGCAAATTTTGATATATTATTTGTATTTTTCCAAATTAGAATGATTTACTTATGATTTTTCAAAGTTTAATGAGATAAAATAAAAAATAGCTACGCCGAGGGCAGCCGTCGGCGTAGCATAGGATATGCCGAGGGCAATTCTACGCCGACGGCTGCTTGGCGGGGCTGGCCTGGCGGCCCCGATGTTTGGCCGTCGGCGTAGCGACCGACCGTCGGCGTAGCTTCCCATTCCTGTAGTGAATATAGCAAGCCTGCTTCAGTTCTGACGCCCCATTTCTCCATTCGCCATTGCGATGGCTTCTCCTCATGCTAACCCTGTTTGGCTCGAGCCTCAAATCCCATCTCTATCCTAACCAACCAAGGAAACATCCCTTTTGTGCTTCCTGATAATGGCATGAGAGCCTAGCGTGCATGCTACTAGAAGGTCACATCCTACCCCTATGAGCACCTCTGAGAGACTGAGCCAGCTGATCTTGAGATTGACGAAGTCACCACATAGACGCCTCGCTATCGACGGGAACGTCGCCTCCCACTGAAAGAATATTCCGCCTTTATGAGACATCAAAGCGTCAAATCTGGGATTTGAACTCTGGTGGGCTGGGGGTACCACTGCCCTCCTAACCATCCAACCACGGGTTGGTTCTCAGTGTCTTCTATGCCTATACCTATATCAAACTCATGTCCCTAGTGTGCAAGACACAACAAATAGTACACAAACTTATAGTGTCTAGTTCCAACATGGTCAACAAAGACGAGAAATAAGCTCTTCATCCTTTTCTCCGGGAACTCTTGCTTCTTATAAAGACTTGAGTGGTAGAAAATGGTCAATAATAGTAATGAACCCTTTTTTTAACTGAGTAATGAACCCTTTGGTTATTCTCTCGGTCCTTGGGCAGGTGAGCGGCTACGAGAGGTTCGTAATCCGTTCAAACAAACGATGAATATTTCCATTGGTTGACTATGTCCTTGGCTAGGTGAGCAGTAGACACGTCAAGGCAATGGTCCTTCGGTATGTCAATAATATGAACCCCTTGGTTGTTACCTCGGTCCTTGGGTAGGTGAGCTGCTACAAGAACTTCATAGTTCCTTCAAACCAACGATGAATATTGTCATGTCGTTGTTTGTGTTCCATTTTCTCCTGCTTCAAATAAATGATGGTCTAGAATCTTTACTAAATAATCTTCCATGTTTGTACTTGTCTAGCGTGTCATTCTTGAGGCGTGACACTCCTAGTTTTTCTACTCGCCTTGCCAAATTGCGCGATTATCTTTCTAAAAATATGTAAATCTTAGTGACCAGGTTCATGCGTGGACTCTATGGTTTCAATGCATGAACATACATTCCACCAATTCTCTTATCGATTCGATCACCGCCAATTCTATTATAGGTGAACTAATATAATAGAAGTCTATGAAAAGAACTTGCAAAGTAGAGAGCACTAAAGCTGACAAGTTTCGGTAGCCATAATCTTTACTCAATAATCTTCCATTTTTTTACTTACCTAGCGTGTCATTCTTCTCGAAATAGGCTTTTGCCCCGCTTTATAAATAAAGCAACCGTCAACAGCAAGTTACAAGGTACCAACCACAAATTCAACACATGTTGGGGCCACAACACAAGACGGCCCAACAAAGACGAAAAAAGCGACCATCTAGCCGCGCGAAGACACACCGAAAAATAGAGAGGCTACGCCTGACTATGGGGGGAGCCGCCGCGCCGCCGCCAAGAGACGCTGGAGAGTCGCGTCAAGCCTCGCCTTGTCCCGCTATCTACACAACGGGTACCAGAGCTGCAGGGAGGCCAGAAAGTGAAAAACTGAGTCACCGAGATCATGGGCCTGCCAGTCTGGGCCCAATGCATCTGAAAGAACATGTTGGGCCCCTATGTGTGGTTTTGGTAATTAATGACAATCTTTATGGACTAATGTGTGTATTAAGTTATACTTGTAGGATTTGTCCATTGGCATCGCTTGGAGCATGTGTTGGCTTCAAGGTCGATGAAATGCAAAGAAGATATGTTGGGCAAGCTCAATATGCGAGGTCGATGATGAGGAATCAAGAAAGGTGTTCCATCTTGAGAAGGGAAAGATCGTCTACACCGAGCTCAAGTGGAATGCTCAAGGCAAAGGTATAATCTTGATAGGGTTTCCTTTTTGCCGGTCTCACGTTGTGTGTGTGAGACTGGGTTTAGAATAGATAACCGTACTATCAAGAGGGGCTCTCGTATGAGTAATTCAGTCACATCGTTCGGAGAGAGCTCAAACCTTTGCATACTTGGGGAGCTTCTCTAGTTGTTATTCTAAGCACTCTTTTGCTCATATCATAACATCTTGTTGCTTCCATTTGGACTCATTCATTGTTTTCATTTGGTTTGTCGGATCTTGTAAATTGCTTGCATCATTTGACTTTATTTTGGCAATCTTCGGATCCTCGATATAGTTCTACTCCCTCCCAAGTATTCATCATTGGATATGTGCGAAGGCACACCTTTGGAGGAATTATTACTATATTTGCCTTCTAGAACTTGTCACCCATTTCGGCAATCGATGCCAATGGGGGAGAAGTTTTAGAGGGTTTAAGGTAAGTTGGTTTATGCATTGAGTTTGTTCTTGTGCATTTGCTTCTCATGCTCTTGCATCTTTGTTGTTGCTTAGCATGTTATATATAGAGGAAACTCCACCAATGATAATGATTGGCAATATATGCAATGAAATTCAAGTTCATCACACATGCATAGATTGTGGGGGAGTTTGCTCTATATATGGTGGTGGTACCAATATCACATACTCTTGTAGCATTTGATATTGGTATTACCGTTTTATTCATTAAAATTCCTTATATAAACCCTCTTAAAGGGATTGTCATCAATTACCAAAATGGGGGAGATTGAAAGAACATGTTGGGCCCCCATGTGTGGTTTTGGTAATTAATGACAATCTTTATGGACTAATGTGTGTATTAATTTATACTTGTAGGATTTGTCCATTGGCATCGCTTGGAGCATGTGTTGGCTTCAAGGTCGATGAAATGCAAAGAAGATATGTTGGGCAAGCTCAATATGCGAGGTCGATGATGAGGAATCAAGAAAGGCGTTCCATCTTGAGAAGGGAAAGATCGTCTACACTGAGCTCAAGTGGAATGCTCAAGGCAAAGGTATAATCTTGATAGGGTTTCCTTTTTGCCGGTCTCACGTTGTGTGTGTGAGACTGGGTTTAGGATAGATAACCGTACTATCAAGAGGGGCTCTCGTATGAGTAATTCGGTCACATCGTTCAGAGAGAGCTCAAACCTTTGCATACTTGCATCATCGTATTTTGTTGTTATTTGGTCTTATCCAGGTGAGGATATAGAGCTTGTGGTAATCTCCATAACAAGCTCTTGTTCATCAAAATCGGATCTTCCATTTGTATCTTGTTGAGATTTTGATTTATGCGGTTTTTTGGTTTCTCACCAAGTTAGGTATATCATATTATTCTACTTGATACTTTCTCACTTGGTGATAATCAATATTTCCAACACAATTGGAATCGGGTCAATCGGAGCTTCCAGTCAAAAGTTATTGCCGTTTGAATATTTGCCTGGTGCGGTACCAAAAAGCGGTAGTACCGCTTTTTGCTACCGGATGCGACAGAAGGTTTTGACTAACTGTCAAAAAGACTCTGCCGGGCTAGGTACTAAAAAGCGGTAGTACCGCATTTTAGTACCTAACACGACAGAAGCTTTTTGACCACTTGTCAAAAGCTTCTGCCTGCTCCGGTACTACCGCACAGGGCAGAGACTGTTGAACGTTGGCAAAAACCTTCTGTCTGCCTAGGTAGTAAAATGCGGTAGTACCGCATTTTACTACCTGGCGTGACAGAGACTTTTTTGTCTAAACTGCTGATTCCACTTCACGTCCGGTAGTACCGGTTGCCATTTGCGGTACTACCGCTTTACGGTAGCACCAATGGTAGTACCGCTGTGGCCTGGGACTATGAAGTTTGAATGTTGGTCTTCCTGTACCAAGTCCGGTACCTGGTCCGGTAGTACCGGAGTTCTCCGGTAGTACCGCTTGAACTTCCGGTACTACCGCTTCATTCAGGCTCCAACGACCATATTTTGCCCAGCCCTATAAATAGCTTTGCCCCTTTGCCTTTTAGGGTTACTTCTTTCTCCTCTTTGGATCTAAAGCTTTGCCCCTATTTGCCTTACTCCTTAAGCTCGATTTCTACTCATCCCTCCATTGATTCTTGCATATATTTGAGGGGTAGTTGGAGGAGATCTAGATCTACGTTTTGACCAAACCAAAACATCTCTTTGTGAGTATATCTTTGGGGATCTAGATTTTGGGGGATTTTGTGTCTCTCTTTGATTCCTCCTCTCTTGTTCCCACAATAGCTTTAGTAGCTTTGTTGGAACTTGAGAGTGAGGGATTTGAGCATCTTTGTGGTGTTCTTGCCATTTGCATTTGGTGCATCGGTTTGAGTTCTCCTCGGAGGATTTGGTTTGATTTACTCATTGGATCTTGTCCCTCTTGGGTTTTTGGAACCCTAGACGGTTTGTAGCCTTGGTGGCATTGTGGCCTTTTGTGGCATTTGTTGGGAGCCTCGTGGAGAAGTGCCCCAATCTTGTGAGAGGTTCCGGTTGCCACCGACAAGTGCACCGATAGTGGAAGCGTGGATCAATCCCATTGGGGTGAGATTCACCGGAGAATAAGGGAGGCCTTTTGTGGCGTTGGTGGTTTGATACCACCCCCTCTCCAAACGAGACGTACTCCATGTTGGGAGGAACTCGGTAAAATATCGGTGTCCCCGCGTGCCTCGGTTATCTCTATACCCAAGCTCTTTACTTATGCACTTTACATTGTGATAGCCTTCGTGCTTGAAGTAATATATATCTTGCTATCACTTTGTTGCTTGTATTGCTTAGCATAAGTTGCATAGGTAAACCTTAGTTGTTTCTAGGTTGTGCTTTACAAAGTAAACACTAGTTTTATTCCGCCCTTGTTGAGCCACTCTAGGAAAAGTTTTAATCGCCTATTCACCCCCCCTCTAGGCGACATCCGTATCCTTTCAGCATCTCTGATGAAGCTCCAGAGAAACCTAGCTGCAGGGCAGGTGAACATTATGTGGGCGCCCGTTTTCGGGACCCCACATAGTGGGCAAAGCCCGTCCCCTAGCCCATGTCGCTTGGACACCTCCACTCCCGAGGGGAGCCTATCGTGAAGCAGTTGCCACACTAAGATTTTCGTCTTCAGTGGAAGGGGAGCCTTCCAGAGGGGTTTGGTCCATGGGAGCACGGCGTGGCCAAACAGGGCTCGGTATGCCGAGCTCACCGAGAAGGACCCGGACGGGGCGAGACTCCACGACACCCTGTCGGGCTCATCCGCCAAGGAGGCCAGGAGTTCTGCTCTAAGTTCCCTCCAGGCTTCATTTCCTCCGGACCGAAGGTACGGCGGAATGAGATGTTCCATGTACCCTCATGAGCCGCGGTGGATACACGAACCGTAGGATCGGAACATATAGCGAAGAGGTTCGGGTATACCTCCCGAAGGGGGCGTCCATCGAGCCAGGCATCCATCCAGAACATGGTCCCTTCCCCGTTCCCAATAGATATCCTGGCCCCTAGCCGGATCTCGTGCTTGATCTCCTGGACGGAGTGCCAAAACTGGGAGCCATCCCGCCGGTCGCAATCTAGGAGGGGTCGGCCCCGCAGGTACTTGGCCTTAATCAGCTTGAGCCAGAGGCCCCCATCATCGCGAAGGATCCGCCACACCCATCTAAGCATCAGGGCCTTATTGAACTATCGGGAAGCAATGATACCTATGCCCCCAAAATCCTTGGGGGCGCAAATGTCAGCCCACTTAACCATGTGGTACTTCTGGCGCCCAACGGAGTCCTGCCAAAAGAACCGCGATAGCTCCTTGTCAAAAGCCCCATGTATCCCCTCAGGCAGGAGGTACATGCCCATCATGTACATGGGTAGGCTAGACAGACAGGAGTCAATCAAGACGGTCTTGCTACCCTTCGACGTGAATCGCCCACACCAAGGTTCGGACCGAGAGCGTACCCGGTTCACGAGCAGATCCAGGTCCCTGATGAGGATCCTAGTGTCGCGAACCGGCATCCCCAGATAGGTAATGGGGAACCAGGAAAGCCGACAATTAAAGTTGTCAGCTATCCTCAGCTGCTCGTCCGGGGGGAACCATAGTGCGATTATCTCACTCTTGTCGAAGTTGATTCGGAGCCCCGACATTTCCTGGAAGCAGAGAAGGAGGAACTTGAGGTTCGCAATATCCAGGGTTGAGCCTTCAATCATGATCATGGTATCGTCTGCGTATTGGAGCTGGGTGATTCCCCCTCCCGGGATGAGGTGACCAACCACTCCGGAGATGTGGCCCGCACCCTTGTCTTTTTCAAGCATTTCCACGAGGGCATCCACCGTCGTGTTTAAGAGGAGGGGGGATAGGGGATCCCCTTGCCTAACGCCACAGGAGGGTCGGAAATAAGGCCCGATCTCGCCGTTGATGTTAATTGCGTTGCTCCCGGACATCACAAATTGCATTAACCAGGTGATCAGGTGATCATCAAATCCTCGTCTAATGAGGACCTGACAAAGAAAGCGCCAATCTAGGCGGTCGTAGGCCTTCTGGAAGTCAAGCTTCAATAAGATGCCTTTCAGCCTTCTAGATTTGATCTCGTGGATAATCTCATGGAGGGCCAGGATCCCATCATGTATGAATCTTCCCTTGAGGAAGGCAAACTGATACTGGTGGGTGAGGCGCTCCATGACCGGGGCAAGGCGTGAGGCGTAGACTTTCTCGAAGATCCTAAGAACCACATTGAGTATTGTGATGGGTCTTAACTGGCGGATGTCCAAGGCCCCTGTAACTTTAGGGATCAAGGTGATTACACCTAGGTTCAGGCGCCCCATCACCAGAGTCCCCATGTAGAATTCCTGGATCATAGGCATGATAACCGGCTGGAGTTCCTTCCAGGCCTAGAAGAACGCTACCGGGAGGCCATCAGGGCCCGGGGCGGAGTTGGCCTTCAAGGCCTTCACCGCCCTCTCTACCTCATCCGGCAGGAATGGGAGGGTGAGCTCCGCATTCTCGTCAGTTGAGACCCTGGCCCCAAGGGGCCAGAAGTCCTGTGCCAACGTAACCCCTGTGTGGGGTCCTGCCGAGAAGATCTCCTTATAGAAGGAGTAAATATGGGAGGATAGCGCCCCCGCCTCCTCGATGAGGAGCCCATTGTCCCAGAGACATGGGATCGAGCATTTCCTACGGCGACCATTGGCCACCGCATGGAAATAGGAGGTGTTGGCGTCTCCCTGGAGGAGCCAGTTCTGGAGGTTGCGCTGCTGCCAGAACAGTTCCTCCCCCCGGTAAATCTCCACAAGAGAGGTCTCTAGGGCATAACGGTGGGACCACTCGTCTAGTGAGAGGCCCACCGAGTCTGCGGCCTGATCGATGGCTTGGATCTCCTCCAGAAGCGCGCCCTTCTGAAGCCTCGTCGCAGCGCCCAAGTTCGCCCCCAACCCTTCATGAATTGGTGAGAAACTTTAGCGCAGTGGTGCCAAACGTCCACCGCATTGAATCGTCTAGGGGGAGTCGCCGCCGCCAGCCATTTGGCCTGAAACGCTTCCACAAAACCTGGCTGGTGGAGCCAGAAGTTTTCGAAATGGAAGCGTTTCAGCCGTGGTGGGGAGCTCCCCCTGTCGATAGAAGCAGTGGAACATGGTCCGAGCCTACCCTGGTAAGGGCGCGGAGAGAGCAGAGAGGGAAGGCGACCTCCCATTCTACAGAGACCAATACTCGGTCGAGGATGCTCCTGACGGGATCAGCTCTGTTGTTTGTCCACATGAACCGAGCTCCCACCCGCGTGATCTCTCTAAGAGCGAGATCAGCGATGCAGTCGTTAAACATCCGCATACGTGGGATGTCCACGTTGCGGGAGCTATTATCCTCAGGGGAGCGAATAAGCTTGAAGTCCCTGCTACCACCACCGGCAGGGTGCAACGCTCCACTTTGTCCTTCAATTCCTCTAGGAAAGCTGGTGATCTACTATGGTCCGCGGGGCCATAAACGATGATGACCTCCCACCGGAGGCTAGATCGTCTATGGGTGAGGGACATGCTCACAAAGAATTCCCCGCGGTCCATATCATCTACCTCAAAGGTTTCCTCCTTGACGCCAAGGAGGATACCTCCGGAGTGTCCCGATGTCGGGAGCCAGTTCCACACGAACTTGTGGCATGATAGGCCCTGAAGCTCTGAGATCTGGAAGTCTTGTTTGATCGTTTCTTGGAAGCCCACAATATCTACATTCTCCTGGCGCATATAGTCCTTTATTTGGCGTTTACGACCGTCATTCCCAAATCCCCGAATGTTCCAAATGAGTGATATGATTGCTGGCCAATTCATTGGATAACATTCTTGGGTTTGGTCCGCTTACGGGGGACGGATCGCGTCGTGGCGGGTGGCGAAGGCCTGGAGCTCGGACCTGGTTGCCTCCCTAGAGAACCCCCCAGCTAGGGGGGGGGTCTCCTGGGTGGCGGACGGGGGGCGCTGCCACGGAGAGTCCACCATCCTGGACCCGGGAACAGATGTCCCAGTTCCTGGCGATGTCGAGGAATCCCCCTGCTGCCGCATCGCCCGTGCACGCGCGGCTGCGAGGGATCCCTCGTAAATCTCCTCAGCTCTAATCGCCTCAATTTGTTCGAGTCTTGGGCCTCGTTCCCCGCGAAAGACCACGCCACTGTCAGCTGCCACTTGTGCGAGGTGATCAAGGGGGTGTCATCTAGAACCGAGAATCTGGAGCCCGAGGAAGGGGTATGGGACGAAGGGGGAGGGTAGGGAGACGGGGGAATCAGGGGAGTACCTGAGTCGAGGTTGCGTGCTACGGTCCTCTGGGAGGCCAGCTGGGACACCGTGGGAACCACCCCCGGGCTCTCCGCCCTGACCCGTGGCAGACGAGCACTCTGGCGTGAGGGAGGAGGGACGGGGCGGGGAGGGTGGGGTTGGCGCACCTTGTGGCCAGCCACGGGGGTGATGGGGAAGACCGCTGCGGGCACGCCAGTGTGGAGTGCTGGGGTCGCAGGAACCGACGCCGGAGATCCCCTAGGCGAGGCTGGAGTGGAGCCCGGGGACAGAGAGTAGCAGAGGATCCCTGGATAGCGGGGGGAGGAGGGTGCAGCGACCACCAACCCCACACTCTCGGAGTCTCTGTCATCCTCCTCCTGGACCACCAGCGGGGGCTCCTCAGGTCCCCCCAGAGAGAGGGTCCATGGCCATGTGACTGGTGAATCCCATGGACTGACTGAAGTTGGAGCCGTACTGCGCGATCTGGAGGTCGGAGGGGCCCTGGGACGGAGGCATCAGGGTCAGCTGGTGAGGGGCGGACGGTGCAACGAAGGAAGTGCCCGCAGGAGGTAGCGCCGAGGGAGAAGACACCGGGGTCCGAGACTCCCCTCCCTGCTCGGCGTCATCGGAGTCCTCATCCGAGGAGCTCCCCCTCCTGTGGAGTGATCACCATAGGGAGGGTCCGCAGGGGGGCGAGGGGGGTCATCAGTAGCCTGGTCCTCGTCCAGCTCGACCGTCAGGATCCTACCCTCCATACCGAAGTAGAAGGGTGGGAGGGGTCCTGGGAGCAGAGCTGGGTCTGGGCAGAGCACCTGCATGCGAATCGGGCCGGAGCCAACACGAGACGCCTCGTCCACCACCACCAGCTTGCCCACCGCCTGGGAGACGAGCTCGAGGATGGGCAGAGTACGCACCCTTGCTTCCTTAGAGAAGCCAAGGATCCGCACCCACACCGCAGAGAGAGTCGAGGTCGTCGCAGGGTGGGCCGTCGATGGCTCAATGGAAATCTGGACCTTGCTGACCCGTAGGGGGAGAGCAGTGCTGCAGGCACTGATGGAGAGGATCTCGGCCAACAGGAAGGTCACGGCGAACTGGGACGGCGAGATCTCACGGGCGCTCCAGACATGGCCCGGCATCATCTGCCGCAGCTCCTCCTGGATGAGCTCCGCGGAGATCACCACCGACTCTGGGAGCTCCTGACCCGCCACCACGGTGACCACCGCCAGGTTCTTGGGCACCGTCAACGCCACGCCTCCAATGTCGATGTAGTAAAAACCCCCGGCAATGGAGTGGGCGAGGTACTCCAGCTGCTGGGCGGCCCAGGGCGGTAGGGAGGGAGCGGTGCTGGACCCGAGAGGCGGTACGGGCTTCTTCTTCTTTCTCTTCTTCTTTTTCTTCTTCGCTGGCTCAGCAGGACCCGATGACTTGTCACGGCGAGGGGAGCGAGGACGGGTGACATCTCTGCCACGACGTCATGAGGGCCAGGCCCCTGGAGCAGCTCCTGCCTGAGCTAGTGCTCGGTGCGGCGGCCATCGGGCGAGGGCTCCCTGCGAGCTCCACCCCGCCCCGTGCGGTCAGAGGCCTCCATCGCCCGTCGGGGCCCCTGCGGAGGTGACCTCCCCTGCCCCTGGGAGCGGAGGGGGGACCGGGGGTACCTCGGGGACCGTTGGCGAGCCGGGGAGCGGCGCCCCGGCGGCCGGTAGGGCTGGGCCCGGGTGTGACGCGCCAGCGAGGGGCGGCGTCCGGGAGACCTACGCCGGTCAGGCGGGGGAGGGGGCTGCGGGGACGCCTGCGGCTGAGGTCCTCCGTGTATGTCATCAGGCCGGCGGCGCTCGGGGCCGGGAGGGGCGGGCGCAACAGCGGGTAGGGGCCTGGCAGCGGGGCAGAGGGAGCAGGGACGAGCGAGTCAGAACGGGGCGATGGGGAATGAGGGAGAGGGTTGGCAGCGTCGTTTGGATGGCGGGTCGTCGCGTGGACCCATGTCCAGGCCCGGACGGGGCCGGTTAGGGTTAGGGATTCCACGTGGCCCCGGCCAGCCGCGCGGCCCGTCCCCAGCCCACCTAGGACACGGATGTCCTGGCTACGCCAGGGACAGGTAGCCCACGGGCCCAATATTGGCCCACAGCCCACCGCTGGCCCATCGCGACTGCGGGACGACCAGCGCTTCTGGAGCCTCTCCCCAGGGGGCGGCGCCGCCGCCGATGCCATGGGCGCCTCAGCCACCGTGGGCGACAGGAGGGCCACGCAGGATTGCAGCCAGGCCGAGAGCCGTCCCCGCCACCCGCCCGGTCCATTCCCTGGCCGCAGGCAGCTCGGGGCACCCTCAGCAGGCGCGACGGCGCCGAGCTCCGAGCCGGAGAGCGAGGTGGAGGGGACGCCGTCTGCGGGGGGAGGAGCTCTTAGAGCTGGCCACGGCCGCCCGGAGGAAGTCTGCCAGCGTCGCCGGCCCGAGGGGGGGGGGCACCGGCGCTCCAGTTCCGCCGCCACCGCCTCTGCTTCCTCCTCTTCGTCAGCCATGTCCGCCCAGAGCCGGCCCCGAAGGTCGCCTGAGCTCCTGGCAGATGGAGCCGGCGGCGAGGTGGTAGCATAGGACGGAGGCCGGCAGGGAGGAGAGGCCAGGTGCGGCGAGGGAGAGCCACCGACTCCGCGTTCCGGGCATGATGTCACCGCAGGCCGGGCCAAATGCAGGGGATTTGGGGAACCACGGGCCATCGTAGTCGCCGACGCCGGCGAGGGCATCGCGACGGAGACGCGCGCCGGGCTCAAAGGCCGCCTGAACCACGCCGGAGAGGGGGGGTCAGCATCAGGGTCACGGCAGGACGAGCGAGCTCGCAGATCGCCATGGCTCCGCCCTTTCCCCTATCCGCCATCCACGCTTTCACTTCTCCGACTGCTGGATTTTGTGCGGCTGAAACACTACAGTCTGCAGGGGATCGCTAGTCGTGAGCCGTCGCGGGAATTTGAGTTATTAGGGCTTTTAGGCATTTTCAGGGGAGGCAAGGAGACAGAGAAGAACGAGGAGTGCAGTGGGCGTGTCATTCTTGAGGTGGGTTCTACTCGCCTTGCCGAGCTGTCGATGATTTTGTTTTAGAAGTACGTACACCACTGTGACTCGGTCCATGAGTGAAACTATGCGGTTTCAATTCATCAACATGGCCAGCATTGCACCGACCCTCTGATTGTGTCAATCACCAACAATAAGGATTGTGCACCATGACATGAAACTACATTGTGTGTTTTTGTACAAAAACTTCTAGAATATGGGTTCCGCATTGGGAACCTTGTCACTTACCTCGGCTCAAGACGCTGCTGGACAGTTTGAAATCTCATGTTAAAATAATCATTGATCTCTGGCCAGTGTTGCAAACGCCATGGTCTAATTATCGTAGCAGTTTACCTATGGCCCTTGAGTAGTTTTCTGTACGGTCTATGTATGCTGATGGATTATGTGGCATGTTAGCTTCTGAGATTTTGCATTGTGATAGTTTGCCTTGATGAGTTTACTAGTTGATATTCTATCTGTTTTAAAATATAAGATGTTTTATCCCTTTTTTGAAACAAATATAAGACGTCTTTTAGTGTGTAGATTTAGGGGAAAATGAGTGAACATACGCTCAAAAAAATCTAGATATATATGTTGTTAAAGTATAATCCAAATTCATTAAGGAGGCTAATTTCTAGATCGTTTGAAGCCCTAGGTTTATACTGCTATATATATATATATATATATATATATATAGTCGCGTTATTTGACTCCGAGCAGAATAGTTATTCTGCACCCGGACCGTATTGCCCGCCCGAGTCCCGCCCGACGCGAGCGTGCGCGCGTCCGGGTCCCAGGCTCCAATCCCGTGTGTCGTAATATTTTCTGCATGCGACATAATAAGCTCCCACCTGGCCTGTGCCCGGACATCACGATGCTGACGCAAGGAAATTACTACATCGGTACTAGTAGTACAACTTAATAAAATACATTTATTTTTCTACAACTACCGTAGAAAGGGAACCACCCAACATAAAAGTCTTATGTTTCGGTTTTCTTCTTCAACGCAAAGCATATTTTTACAAAAACTATCGATCATCAATATAACTATTCCAGTATGAACTAATGCCCTGAGGTAAGATTATGCCTAATTTGCACATAGGTAAGATTAATCTTGATTGAATTGCCTGATTACACGACATAAGAATTTGACCGATTACATTGCCGAGTCGTGAAATTGACTGGGGCACAGCCGGGTTGCACATCTAACAACTCTTATGCCACTGTTTCAAGGTATGCAAGTACATGTCAGCATAGCCTCATGTGTTGATGTGCCCATAGATTAAATATCACCATGGTCTAATTAAACTGCCTATAAAAATCAAAGGAATTAGTATCCCAACATGTAGTGGAGTACATGACTCTTTGATGGTTCATTTCCATCCTACTAGGCACAACAGGGGTGAAGGCCACCTCATTACCACCTTGTTGGGTCCATCACATTAATGTCAAGCCTTTCAATCACTTGCTTCTCATCAGTTTTTTACTCGAATGCCTCATTACCATAATGACCTTTCTTGTTCCAGGTTTCTGCAAAAAAAGACACCAAATGGTTGTATAATCTGCAAGCTTCATCAGAAAGTATAGATTCACAAAATAAGATTATTATTTTAGTATTATGTGCCAAATGCATGTGTTTCAACTAATGAATCATACAATACGGAAAAGAAAAATTGACAATTCCATAATGGATAAGAAATTATCCCTTGGCTACATGCAGAAGGTGAGACACTTTTTTTCCTTTCCTTACAGATGAAGCTAAATAGCTAGTCAGTACTTGTACTTGGCATCTATGAAAGACAAAATACAAAGCATATTACGCGGCAAAATTAATTGCAGTCAAAGAGCATCACTATAATATGAACTTGCAAAAAATTGGGCAAATGATTATAAGTGGACCTGAAAAATTTATACCCCGCAAATACATTATTACTGGATAAAACGGAAGAAAGGATCTAAATTGCACCAATCATCAGGGTAGTGATTCTAAGAAAACTACATGGACATATGAAATGTAAGCCTTTTTTACGAGATGATATTTCTAAACAGTCTCGAAGTTGCGATTAAGAAACCAACAGTATATAACACATTATGGCAGCTAGGCTTAAAATTTCAACATGTTTTCAGACTGAATCATGTTAGTAGCACAACAAATAGAAGGTGATAAAACAAACACTATTAGTAATGGCAACGAAAGATGGAAGAATAACAATTTTGCAAATAGCAGCAAGCAGGCATGCAATCCTCATGCATTTTCTGCATTCTTCTCACCAATAGATGAAACACAATAAATAACTGAGAGACCATTGCCGAGCCAGTGAGCCGCGCCAAGACGCCGACCTGCAAGATGCTCCAAGACAAATTACATAGTATGTGGAACATCTTATACATGCATCAAATTACATAGGCAGTACAAATTATTTATGACAAGGTCTCCTCTGCATGACAGCTCCAAGACTTCATTTCCCTCCCGCTACCCTTCAGAACATTCTCCAAGTGTCGTAATCTTCAAATACAACGTGACATAACTTATTGTCGCCAGATGTAAATCAACCATAATGAAGTTACAGCGTAATAAACTCATCCATAATGTGCACAATTAATACAACGTGCTTAAATACTAGTACAAGAAAATAGTAAAATATGAAGAAAATCAGAACATACAAGAAGTATCCAAAGCAATGTGCATCGAAGCTTTGTGAAAAATAGAAACTGAGAAACATGCAACTTGTAAATTCCTGCATGACGAGAACCCTCTCCTAATCTATCGTACATGACAAATGCTCCTACAGATTTGTAGGGCAGACTAAAGAAATGCCAAGTCTTGGTGTTTAATGCAGTTGAAAGACGTCTCATCAGTAAAATTAATCAGCCTAGCTTTGCTCAGCTACAAATAGATATTTTTGCATTGAAATTAGCCTTCCACAAGTAGTTGGCAAGGAAGTATATAAACTTAGGACTCACTTATTCAAAACGAGCTACATTGTGGCCTCATGTGCCACAAAAAAATACATTCAGCAATTTATTATGTCATCTATGCTCAACATCTAGAAACAGGAATACCGAATATCCTCTGTAGTGACCCAGATTTTAAATACATTGGGCATACAGAATCTATATTAGTCCGTAAGGCAAATCAACTCAGGCCCTGAACATGACTTCCAGCTAGCATGCACTGTCTCCACAAGAACAGGACACAATTTCACTGAAAGAAAAAATAACGGACCACAGATTGGTGCTTCAGTGGATTATTTCATAGCATACACGGATAATAAACAGCCAGGGGAGAACAAAAAGTCACGTACCCTGACATCCACTGGCGTGCTCCGTCGGCAGCTCACCACGATGCCCACTAGACACGCAACGCTGCCTGCAGCCACCACCCGGCGTGCTTCCTGACACCAAGGCAAAATGCCACTCACCGTGCCACCGTTGCCGCTGATTCAGCCCGCCGACCACGATGCCAAGGGCACCCGCTGCTCGACTAGACTCCGAAGGTGCCTGCCACTCGCCACGCCTTGATCCGCCATAAAGCCCAGCTGTCGTCGCTCACCGCCCCTCGATAATGTTCAGGACATAGATACAAGCTTCTTACAAAAAAGAGACAGTAATTTATAGCAATTGGCTTCCTTTGAAGTTTCAGGATATATAAAAAACAGTGCATTTAGTTTTTTTTGCATAACATTGAAAATTGCAAAGTTAGCTGCTTTGGTAGTTCAGCATACTATCTGTAAAATTAACAAGATTAATGGACAAATTTTAAAGATCTTACTGAACTAGTTACCATGGAGTTATCACAGGGGCAATGGAGCTTCACATCCAGCAGAGCAGAACCATCTAATTTCCTTTTATGCTTTAGACCGTGCCATGAGTTAATCTGGTTTAGACCTGAATCAGACAATCAGTGTCTTTGTCTACCAAATGATATGACCGAAAAGAGACCAGCGGTAACGTTAACAATTCTTGATATGGGCAACTCAAATCAAGTATGGACGTTATTCTGACCAGCAAGAACATGATTCAGAATACAACTGTGCCATAAGTTTCAGTATTTATTTTGGTTAAACATGTTTGAAACTTCGGAGTTGTGTGACACTACTAACCAGCATTATGCAAAATGAGCTGTCCAAACTGGACCCGATGGCATATCAAAAAGTAGTACAAATAACTTAAGGATCAATCGCGACCATACCTTGACATCGAAGCTAGCAGTGTGCTCCACCAACGCATCATGCCCAGCTGTACTCGCCCACCCTGCTGCAGTCCGCCGTAATCTCAAGCTGTCGGGATTGAAAATCACCTGATGTACACCACTCTCGCGATTAATTCGAAGCATAAATGGGGGAAAATCCGATAGATGAGGAGAAAGAAAGGGGGCTCACCGAAAGGATCTTCTCCTTGCCCACATCGTCAGCGACGAGGCCCATGGAGCGGCGCGGAGCTTGGCAAGGTCCCCCACCGCCGCATCCATCGCCTTCTGCGGACAGCGAATCCCCCGTCTCCGGCCTATATGTACAAATCTAGCTAAACGGAGTATGGTTTCAAGCCAAAAATATATATCTGATGTAAGTAAGGAACAACAGCCAAAAACAAGGAGCTGATGCGGGGATGGATGGATTCGGGGTTTATTCGTGCCGACGATGGAGGGATGCTAGGCCTCACCGGACGCCGGCGACGAAGAAGATGGTGGGGGCCTACTGCTCACCGCGTAGCCGCCCGCCGAAATCCCCGGTTGCAGCCTTTATCCGCACGCCGCAATACCCGGCTGCAGCTGCAGCCGCTTGCTGCTCGTCGCCTGCTGGCCACTGCAATTCCCGGCTGCAGCCGCTCGCCGCTCGCCACTGCAGTCGCTTCCAGAACCGCCGGCCACGCACGATCCCCTCGATTAGCAGGTGGAGCTTGTAATAGTGGTGGGACCGGGGGAATTAGATAGGGCCGAGCCGAGTGCGACGGATCCATATGTGGCCTGGTTCGGTCGAATCGACCCGGGTGTAGAATTACTTATTATGCACCCAGGGGTCTAATAAAGCTTATATATATATATATATATATATATATATTGTAAGTCGCCGGCGGATAAGTTGCATCTGTAAAATCTTCGGTGTTTATAAACACTTCACGATATAGTGAAGTTTTGCTAACTGATGTCCGTGGTTTTTTTATCTCTTTCTTGAAAAGGTTTTTTCACGTTAAATTTGTGTCCTCTTGCTGTGATTTCTTTTTCGTTCTTCGTTATTTGCTTATCGCGATTATAACATATGTTTCAGAAAAAACCTAAGCATCTTATATCTTAAAATGGACGGAGTATATGCCATTGGATCGGTAATGATGCTGGCATGGTGCAAGTTTAAATTTAAAAAATGATTTTGTTCAGAATGTCCACGTTGCTGATTATTGCCCATCTAAAAATTCTTGCATGGAAATGGTTGTTATATGTTATCTAGAGAAAAGATACGTGCTTCTTGCAAGTATTTTTCGATCCCTTGTTGTGAGGTCGTTTGTACACACCATTCTCCATGATGGCTGAGTTCATATGTGACGGCATTGATACATTACATATTTGAGGTTAGATTATTCGTGTGCGCATAAGTGAGATAGTACCATGTAATGGTAAACATATTGCTGAAAATGGGTTTGGATCAAAGTGTAAATGATTTATTTTAGCTGGTAAATATCCCAATATCAGCAATACGGCCTAGTTTGGCAGCAAAGTTTTTTTAAAACTAAAATATATCAATATCATAGTATTTTAGTACCTAGCAAAGTGGTACTTCAGTTTTTTTTTCCTTTCTCAGTTTTAGAAAAAAGAGGATCTAACCTCTTTCTTAAATACTTAAAAAAAACATAGTTTTAGAGGATACTTGAGTTCTAAAACCATATTATTTAATGGATCCAAACACCTCAAAGTATTTAATACTTCAGTGTTTTTAGAAATCAAAGTATTCTCTTAATACTTTGATACCAAAAGCATCAATAAAGGATTATTTTGAGGCATTTCAGGCTGACTGATTCAGTTTTCCAGATTCACATCTTTCGTTAGACCTTTAAAGCTATGCTAGTGGTGCCTCTGCTTGCACCCTAGTTTGACATGCCCTACATGCATCCTGTGTGTGCGCACCACATCATAGGTCGACTGGAGTGATAGAAATCCCTATTGTTCATTTTGTGGTGGTTTAGTTACTGGGGTCGCCTTGGAACGAACAATAATTGGTACTAAGTGGTTCCCAGGATCAATAAAAAAGATCAATGTTAAGGGTTGTGTGTGAGAGAGAGACTAGGATGCATCGACGGAGGGGAAAAATACAAGGAAAACCCACCGATTAGAGTCTTTTGGGGGCATCGAGGCAATTTCTGCTTTCGATCTCGATCCTCGACTATGCTACATCTTGTGATAATAATACATCCAAGGTCTACTCTAGCTCCGTCAGAGCCGGACTTGAACACGTCACATCTTCGCTTTCGCTCTGACTCCTTAGTGTCTGTCGAAAGGGAAAAATGAAGAGAAAGCTCAAGCGAGTCCCCATAGGTTCTGTTATGTTAAAGGGATTTGTTGCATGCTTCAATTCTCATGCCTTATGTTGCCATTCGCCATTGCGACAAATTGCTCGGTTGCAATCCCCGTTCGTCTCGAGCCTCCAATCCCATATCTATCCCAACCAACCAAGCAAACATCCCTTTTGTGCTTCCTAGTAATGGCACGAGAACCTAGCGTGCATACCATCAGAGGCAGGTGGGGATGATGGTACAGAATGCTAGCATGTACTTTCTGTGACTTTGGTGGCCCATTTGTAGTTCCTGGTGCCTTCTATGCCCATACCTAAATCAAAATCATATCCCTAGTGTGCAAGACATGACAAATAATGCACAAACTTATAGTGTATAATTCCAACATAGTCAACTAAGATGATAAACAAGCGCTTCATCCTTTTCTTAGGGAATCCTTGCTCCTTATAAAGACTTGAGTGGTAGATAGTGGCATCAAGGCACTAGTATTTTGGTAGATCAATAACATGAACCCCCTGGTTATTCCCTCGGTCCTTGGGTAGGTGAGCGGCTAAAAGATATTTAACTCGTTCAAACAAACAATGAACATTGTCATGTCATTGTTTGTGTTCAATGAAGAAATGGGGACAATCTTTTCCTCGTTCTACAATTAGCCCCTTTTCACCTAATTCATTATATGTTTTTTTGAACGGGGAAAGGCCTCGAAGGGCCTGGAAGTTGCTTCATTTATACGCTGCGAGAGTACAAATTACATCAGGGGCCCCAAAGTACAAAGAAAATACAAGCTCATCCCTAACTTTTGTAAAACCTACCCTAGGAAAGATCCTAGAAATGTGATCGGGTCGACTTGCACCTACCCTAGCAAATCGCGCGTGTAATGCAAGATAGCGGAAAGAATTTATAGTGCGCTCAAGTACGGTTTTGAAGGACGATGGTTTGTACCGACGGTGAGTTCCACACGTTAGTGATGTCTGTGTTCATCGAGTTTGAAGGACGACCTTTCTGGCGAGGTCTTGCACCTTAATTACTGTCGTGCTAACCTTGCTCCGATCTGCAGCAAGCGATGTACGTAAGGGGTCACCATTGCTGCAAGAAGATACTATTTTAAGAAGCAACAAATCAGGCTGATTTCTAGGATATACTTATGTCCGAAAAATCATTTTATTTATTATTGTTTCCAGATTTCGTGGTATTAAACTAACTAAAACCACGGGAATCAATCTCCGTGTTTGTTGAACCATTCATCCGAAAATTTTGCCACAACTTTGTGGTATTAAACTAACTAGGGGCTGACTTCGTGGCCTTCTTCATCGATTCCGGGGACGAAACTAGTTGGAACCAATAAGAAGGGGAGCTCCACCACCAGTTCATCACATGGCCTCCACTTGGAGGTTGAATAGACACCGAACAACATCATCGGCGTCAAGCAAAGCCACCTGCTAGCCATAAAAAATTGTAGCCAAACCAAGGCCATTGAGAGTCTTCTGTTGAGAACTGCAGCACCATCGAATCCTTGCCGCCTTCCAATTCCATTCCCAATGTTAGAACGGGATTTCCCTCCCTCTGCACCTTAGATACATAGGAGAGAGGACCATGTTGATGCAAAAAGAAGAGGCAGTGCGCAGCCGCAAACATGCTTATTGACCAAGCTTCCAGACCCCTCCATCCTCGGCACTGGCTCTGACACATGGAGCACCACTAGGAAGAAGAAGAGGACCAACTACCTCCCAACACAGCTCGAATATGTAAGGGAGTAACTGGAAAGCTCAACTTTATTGTCGGAGATCCCCTAGCTCTGTTTCCTTGCCCGCATATCCTCCTAACATCAAAGAAATGCTGTAAGAAAAGCGACGCTCGGGCTGCCCAAAGTCCAACCGGAGAGATCTGGTGCTCTATTCCCATACTCCACTTGGGAAACATGAAGAAACCTGCTGCACAACCTACTACTACGACCCGACACCTTGCCTCAGCCACCGGGAATGGCCTCGGTATGGCCCGAGGCGACCGTGGAGAGCCTCAAGTACTATAGCAAGAGATAGAGAGGAGAACAGAGAGAGTCTCGAATCAATGGGAAATTACCATGTTGCATTCGATTTATATGTTCTAGCACATTATATCTCATGCAAAGGAACTAGCTTAGCTCAAATCTTTGCATATCAAGGGTACATCATCTATAATATTTCATATACATTCTGAGCATTCTTGTTTTTTTTATGAGTTTGTCCTTTGTTAGCTTACTAAGGGCATGTATAGCGCAAAGCGCTTAGATGGACGCTTAGGCGATCGAAAATAAATACCAAGAAATCCTTTTATCAACTAAGCGTCCAGTCCATCAACGCAGAGTGCTTAAGGGGCCGCTACATGAGATAGGAAAATCAACGACAGCGTCCACGCTCTCCAGCGCGAGACGCTTGCGACTGGGCGGTCTCAAAACCGACAGCCCTACCCTGAAGCTTCTTTTCTCAGTCCTCACTTCTCCTCAGCTCGCTCTGTCGACGGTCCATATCCTCTCCCCGCCCGTATCCCTGGAGCACCGTGGCCGGCTCCGTCCACATCACTAGCTGACTTACCCCGTCCCCGTCTCCGTCGTACTAGCTGCTGCCGGTGGTCTCGAACTTGCTCAACAGGCTCATCGCCGGCGGCAACTCTTGGCGCGACCACGGCGGACGCGGTCGGCCCGCGGGTGAGTCTTTCCAGGTTGGCTAGCCACCGGTGTAGGGAATTGATTGCGGCGTCCACTCGCAGCACGCCGGCGACTCCAATTGCACTGGAGGCGAATACTACGTGTATTGATTTTGTTACGGAAATCACGGGATTGAGCTGACTTTCTGTTAAACAGTTGAGGAATGAATTGTACGGCTCTCCAAGTTTCTTTTCTCCAAACGCCTGGGGCTAGCGCCCACCGCTCCTTGTTCCAGGATCGTGCGGGAAAAAAAACTAAGCACCCGACGCTTGTTGTTTCGTCGACGCTTGAGAAAATCTCGGGATCGATCTGAAATCGACCGATATGGCCAGGGAAAATTGGCTAGCGCCCGCTCTAAGCGTCCCCATAGTACGTGCCCTAAGTGAACTAGTATAAAAGAAGTATGTCAAAAGAGCTTGCAAAGTAGAGATCACTAAATCTAAACAAGTTTCGGTAGCTAGAATCTTTACTAATTAATTAATCTTCCATATTTGTACTTGTCTAGTGCATCACTCTTGAGACGGGTGCACTCCTAGCGTTCTATTCGTCTTTGCCGAACTGACGGTTTTTACAAATGTAAACCCTAGTGACTCGGTGCGTGGACTCTGGGTACCATTGCACTAATATGACCAACATTTCACCAACTCTCCTATTGCATCGGACACCAACAATAAGGGCGTGTACAACAGGATCCACTCAGCTGTCTGTAAAGCTGGCCACGTACGAAATATGCTTAGGTGGAGGGAAGTAAATAGTGGGAAACGGGCAGTCCGTCTGCAGAATTATAGACGGTCTAGTCCCGGGTTAATCGCTACCTAACGACGGCTGATCTCCCGTTGTACGAGGACGTCTAGAAACTGGCAGTTATTTCTTCCAGGGTGAGTCCAGATTGATGTTCAAATTAAGTCGTGCTGATTTATTTTCACTTTTTCTCCTCCAATTTTTAAAGCGTGCACAGACAACTAAACAGACAGTTCATTGGAAGGGGTGTCTATAGTCACTGTCTAAATGTGACATGGCATGGTATTATAGACGGCCCTTGTCTAAACAATTGCACATGCCCTAAGGCGTAGTGACATGAGTAGGAAACTTCTGAAATATGGGCTCTGAATTTGGAACTCCCTCACTTACCTCGTTTTCTAATGCTGCTAACCGTTAAAACTACAAAATAGACTTTTTGATCAAAATTTCCACGTTGTTGTTTATTGCTCATCCGAAAATTCTTTCTTGGGAAGTGGTTGTTATGTATTATCTGGAGAAAAGATATGTGCTTTATGCAAACATTTTTCGATCCTTGCTAGGAAGTAGTTTGTACACACCATCCTCCATAAATATGTGACGCGAGCTTGATAGGTCCTTCTTTGACTTGTACATATTTCAGAATAAGTGAGTTAGTACGATGTAATGTCAAGCATAATGCTTGCAATGGGTTTGTACCCAAGTGCATGTATGATTTTGTTTAGCTGGCGTATATCCAAATAGCAGAAATAAATGATTATTTGTGGGCATTTAGATTGTCTAAGAAAGTTTTGTAGATTCCATTATACCCTTGCAATATATGTCTTAAAAAGCTATGCCAGTGTTGCAACATAGTTTGGCATTGCCTTGCTTGTGCTTTTTCAAAATAATTATCCGGTCAACACGGCCAACTACTTGTTCTCCTGCAAGTGATATCGAGCAACTTTGTTGTCTACTTGATCTCTCTCGCCCTCTTTTGCCTATAATCACTATGGTGACCTGATCTGTGTCGGTTCGATACGAGCCTCTAATCCCCATTCTATCCTAGCCAATCTAGCAAATGTGTCGCGTGTTTCCTGAAAATGGCACTAGAGCATAGTTTTGCATTGCCATCAGAAGTAGAATAGGATTTGGTTCATGAGGCATCGGAGTGCACGTTGTGAATTTGGTGATGCATCGACTGTTCCCGGCACCTTCTATGCCCATATTTACCAGGATCATGTCCTGGTGTGCAAAGACGCAACAAATAATGCACAAACTCAGATTCCATACTTCCAACATAGACAAGTAAGACTGGAATAAGCTCTTCATCCTTTGCTCTAGGAAGCTTAAACTCCTTATAGACGAGTGTTAGATATGACATTAAGTCATTTGTCCTTCTGCAGGTCAATAGATAAAAGTCCCTCGGTTATGGCCTAGTCCTTGGGTAACAAGAGCTTCATAATTCCTTCAAACAAACGATGAACCTTCTCTTGTCTCTATTTCGGTCCAGACAAAAGAAAAAATGGAGAAGTGAGCTAGTCTGATAGAAGTCTGTGAAACGAGCTTACAAAGTAGAGATCAGTGAGCTGACAAGTTTCTGTGTCCACGATCTTTAACAAAAACTCTTCCATCAATTTTTTAAAGAAATTTTGTGCTTGTCTAGTTGTCGTTCTTGAGGAAGGTGCACTCCTAATGTTCTACAGTTATCCTCGCCTTGCCGAGTTGTCGGTGATTTTGTTCTACAATGTATGTAAACCATAGTGGCTCGGTTAATGCGCGGACTCTGCAGTTTCAATGCATCAACACGACCAGCATGGCACCAACTCCCTGATCGCCGTCGATCACCAACAATAAGGCGACGTGAGTGCGGAAACTTCTAAAAAATACGGGCTCTGAATCTGGAACTCTCTCACTAATCTCGGTTCAAAACGCTGCTGAACAGTTTAAATCTCATGTTCAAATAATCTCAAGTTTGAAACGATTTCTGAACAAAAAATCGAAATTTATTTTTCCAAAGGTTTAAAACCCAGCCGCAACAAAGAAGCCGATTTCTTGGGCTTCTTGCTGGGTAAAATACGACATACTGGGCCTAATGCAGCTCCCCCAGGAAAATGTAGGGACTGGGCTGGTATTAGGGAGATTTTCCTTATCCATCATGCGAACTCTGACTTGGGGAGTCTACGCCGTCCTCCTCCACTACTCTGCCAGAGAACACAGAGCTCGCCGTCTCCGGCCAGGCCATGTGGTCCCCACAGCCTCCGCCGCTCCCACTCCAGCTCCGGCGACCGACGCTGCCTCTCTTGTACCACGGACGCCGCCGCAGCAGCCTCAACCGCATCGCCGCCTCACAGGAGGACCCCCTGACGGCCCTGACCCGCGTCTTGTGGGGCCGCGCGCTGCCGCCGTCCCAGCTCGTGCTCGCCGTCCGCCACGGCTGGACCGCCGCGTGGCGCCTCCTCATGCGCCAGCTCGCCCCCTCCGACCCCGCCACGGGCGCCTTCACCCGCACTCCGTCCCGCTTCCCTGCCGTGGTGACCGCCCCCTCCCCCGGCGCGCGCCTCCACCTCTACGTCGGCCTCCCCTGCCCCTGGGCCCATCGCGCCCTCCTCGTCCGCGCGCTTCTCGGCCTCGAGACCCGCCTCCCTCTCTCCGTCGCCGTCCCGGGCGACGACGGCGCGTGGTCCTTCAAGCCCGACAGCCCCGACGCGCTCTACGGCAAGCGCAGGCTCCGGGACGTGTACGCCGCCCGGCGCGGCGGGTTCGAGGGGCGGGCCTCCGTGCCCATGCTCTGGGACGCCGACCGCCGCGAGGTGGTCTGCAACGAGAGCATCGAGATCGCCAAGTTCCTCTGCACCCTCGCCGACGCCGACGCCCTCGACCTCTGGCCGCCGGAGCTCCGGCAGGAGATCGACCGCTGGTACGGCGTCATCTACCCGAGCGTCAACAACGGCGTGTACCGCTGCGGGTTCGCGCAGAGCCAGGCGGCGTACGACACGGCAGCCAGCGAGCTCTTCGCCACACTGGACATGCTCGAGGACCACCTCTCCAGCTCCCGGTACCTGTGCGCTTCCGGCAGCAGCATGACGCTCGCCGACGTCTGCCTCTTCACCACGCTGATCCGGTTCGACCTGGTGTACAACCCGCTGTTCCGGTGCAGCAGGAGGAAGCTGGTGGAGTACCCAAGCCTCCACGCCTACACCCGCGAGATCTACCAGATGCCAGGCGTCGCCGAGACCTGCGACATGGCCGCCATTGCCGACGGCTACTTCGGGACGCTCTTCCCGCTAAACCCCGGCGGGATCCAGCCGGTTGTGCCGGTGAGCTGCGACCGGGAGGCGCTCATGAAACCCCATGGCAGAGAGGCATTGCCATCTGCTGCTGATGCTTCTGCTGGTATGCAGATAGGAGCAACTACTAGTGTTGTCTAGGATTCAAATTGCTGGTAGTGTAGCTGAATTGTGTAGCACATCAAATTGCTTACTGAATGATGACTGGGTATATAGAGGATGGAACAAATGGCACAGTATTACTGTAAATGAGATTTTCATGTCATATAATAAATGCTTTAGCAATATCTTCTGTTGGCCGACAAATCGACACATGGACAACAACATAAGCAAGATTATAGAACCTTCTACTAGTGTCCGATCTCCGCAAATCTGAATCCACTCATGATGCTACTAAGCAGTCAGACCCTTTTATTCCATATTATGGGAGCTCATCAGAGATGCTCCAGATTTTGCAAGATTCATGTCCATGGTGGCACAGCCCATGCTCGATGAGCGTTTGAAATGGCTTCCAACTGCGTAGTTATAAACAGAAGTTTTAGAACCAAGGATTCCAACTGTGGGGACAGTCTATGCAATAAGAGTTCACAGATAAAAACATGCATATGGGAAATGGGAAGTACTGCAGAACTGCTGGGTAGAGGCAAATATCACCATTTTCATGATCTGGTATCACTCTCTTCAGTTTCCATGTACAGTTTGTGCTCTCTAATGTACTTGATTACTTTGTCGCACGTGAGATACTTTATTGAGAGACATCTTCTTACACATTCCCTGCAATTTGATCAAAAATAAATACAGGAATCGACATCCTAGGATCACATAAAGAGAAATTCAAAGGTGGTGATATACAGAAACCGACGTAGATAAAACGGTACCTTACTCTGGATGAACTGATCTGATTTGGCACAATCTCATCCACAGAAACGATGTTATCCTGAAACATATACATAGGCATACATATGTGAGTAAATTGTCATACTTCATCAGAGTAGTACACTCCTCAAGCTAGAAGTTTCACCCTGCATTCTTGTAGTGTCTCGCTGTTGGATATTAGCTTCTGAACATCTTTTCCTTCCCTGCGTATGCAAACAACACCGAAGTCCTTGCATATGGCCCTGACCTGGAAGCAGAAGGATGTATCAAAGCTATTTCTACGATAAGAGAAATTCAAACAACCAAATAGGTCACTGATTTTTAAATTAAGGGGTGCATAAGGTTTGCTGTTGAATTATTTTGATACCAAAAAGTGTTCGAAGTTTATACCTGATCTGGAATCCAAACTCCTGGGGTGCTGAATGACTCAAGCAGATCAGAACCACATAGAAGCATTACCTTGAGACTACCTGAAAGAAAATGTATTTGTAAACAACTGATACATATACATGGTACATGCTGATAAACTACATTTGAATGGTCCAACAGTGCAAGAGAGGGCATACTGTACTACCACAGGCATTCCTCAACATATATACTACCTTGATCGGCTAAGCCGTCCTTGCACAGAGAGTTCTTGACTCTTGAGAGAACAGTCAAGGTGCGCTGATAACCTTTCTGCATTGCCTACATCAAGAACACCGCAATATCCAGATCACAAATATCTTATTGTTGCAATGCAACACCCAAGGGTGCACATCAACTAGCACGAAGACTCAAGTTACCTCCCACGGATCGACCATCACGAAAGATGAGCTTCCGCACGCCAGTTCGCAAAGGCGAATTCGGTGAACAGCCGGTAAGAGGTCCTGACAGGCCCCAAGATTGCGAATTCAGTCACGAAGACAGTGGTAATGTAAAATCCATGTACTGTTCCAACTTTTTTACATGATACCTTCTTCTTATACGCGTCATTCACCGGGGACATGTATCCACCGAGCACGGAGTACCCTCGCTGCTGCAGCTCATCCTTTGCCAGCTCTAAATGAAACACATCAGAAAATGAGGAACAGGCAATCTTTTGTGCTCTCGTTCTCAGGCTGTTCTTACAAAGTTATAACTTGGAATGTAAGACAACACTTGATCGGTGTTGAACAGATTTAACTAACACAAGTTCTAAGCCTTTACCAAACATGCGTAGGTGCATGTAGGTGGGAGGATTGAAGCTCCCGGTGGCCACCAGCACAACTCCACCTCGCTTTGCCCCATCCCTGGCATCAATCAACCGAGGTAAATTAAGAAACAAAAACTGTGGATTAGGATAGCTATGATTCAAGAAACTGGAGCAGTAGAAGATCAGATTCGCTTCGTTTGCTACCGATTTGGATCCGTGGAGAGCTTCTCCGTGGGGAGGGGGAGAGGCATCTCCACCTCCTCCATGGCCATGGCCTTCCCCCTCAAATTATCTGCTGAGCAAGAAACTGGCGAGAAATTCTGGCCTCCCAGCTCGCTTCCTTATCGGTGCGCCGACCGCCTGAGGTCGCGCCGCCGGCAAGACGGCGGCGATCCGGCGTGCGGTACGGTAGCAAGGCCCAAGGCGGCAGCACAGATTCTGCTCGAGTTTTTTTTCCTTTTCGAGGGGAAGCAGGATTCTGCCCCCCGAGTGCTTTGGACCGGTTTGAGCATTTTTTTTTTTTTTTTTTGAGAGGAAGACCGGTTTGAGCAATTGAGCTTCGCCTTCGCGAGTTGAGCCTCCTGGACCGTAACCGTTCGTGGTGTAGGCCCATTACAGTAAGCGAAAGGCCCACGGTTACCATCTCTCTAGCGGGCCGGGAATACTAACCTGGGCAGTTCCTCTCCGCCCTATAAAGTCTCCACCTCCCCCAGCTAGGGTTCTTTGCGTTCTTCTTCTCCACTTCCTCGGCGGCGGCGCAGGCGCAGCGGCGACAAGGCGAAATGGTGAGCGAATCGCCGGCGGCTCCATCCTCGCCGAGTCCCCTCGTCTAGCCTTGATCCGTAATCCTGACACCCTCCCTCTTGCTTTGTGTCCGCGCAGACGAAGGGTACGGGCAGCTTCGGCAAGCGCCGGAACAAGACGCACACGCTCTGCATCCGCTGCGGCCGCCGCAGCTTCCACCTGCAGAAGAGCACCTGCTCCTCCTGCGGCTACCCCGCGGCCCGCATCCGCAAGTGTAAGATACATCACCAGATCCCCGGCTATACCTTTGGTTTCTCTTCATATGATCCGCCAGCCTAGTTGTCTCTTTGCTAGATGTGTGATGTTTGTCGATTCCGGTGTTGAACTGCATGTGCGATGCCGTGTTTAGTTAGATTTTGCAGTTGCTGTGATATGTATCAGACGTGCATACCACCTTCAGAGCCACATAGCTATTGTCTTGAATCGCATGCTAGCACTTGTTTGATCCCCAGTGTTTCAGTTAGGTTTGGATCTTGAGCATGGTAACGTATTAGTTGAAGGATGTCGTCACAACCAGCTGCAGAATAAGTCTGTTTATGTTAAATTCTCTGTTGAACCCTTCTGTAGTTGCAAGCAACTAGCTAGTGAAGGTGGATGGATTGTTTGGTTCTATGCCATCTGCTCCTTCAGTCCATTGTTTGTTCAGAATTTTCATCATGTTATTTGGTTGCACGTACTTGTAATAAGCCTTTTCCTGACCAAGATTTGTTCATATGGTTATTAGGGTGTTGATCCTGTTATTTAGATTGCACACATTTGTAGCTAGCCTTTCCAGACTAAATTTGATTTAAGTGCTTGGTACTTCTTTTGATTGGCATATTTCTTCACAACCAGCTGCCGAATTAGTCTGTTTATGTTTGTAGTTTCAAGCGACTAGATAGTGAAGGTGGATGAATTGTTTGGTTATATGGCGACTGCCCTTTCAGTGTATTGTTCATTGTTTGATCAGAACGTTTATCATGTTATTATTCGGTTGCATGCACTTGTAATAATAAAGCCTTTCCTGACCAAGATTAGTTCATTATGTGGTTATTAGGATGTTGATCCTGTTATTTAGATTGCACACATTTGTTGCTAGCCTTTCCAGACTAAATTTGATTAACTGCTGGGCACTTGTATTGATTGTCATAGTGCTTTTGGTATGCTTTCTGTTACTTTGGACACAGCTCTCATATTCTGCTACTTAACAAAACCCTACTCCGTCTGATAACAAATTTTCACAACCTTAATTTGTTCTTGAAAACAGACAACTGGAGTGTGAAGGCCATCAGGAGGAAGACCACCGGCACTGGGAGGATGAGGTACATGCGCCACGTGCCCAGGAGGTTCAAGAGCAACTTCAGAGAGGGTATACATCCACTTCCTTTTGCCTCTTGTTTATATGCAGTTTTGATGCGCACCCATTACTAGTTCTTTAGTCCTAAACTGTGATCCTTTGATTGTGCTCTACAGGAACTGAGGCCGCACCAAGGACCAAGGGAGCTTCTTCCAGCGGCAACTAGGCGTGGCAGTCTAGTTAGGCTATAAGCAGAGCCCTGATCATCGAACTTAGCTTTTTTTGCTGCTTTTCTACTGGAGAATTCTATGTTTCTGTGTCGAGAGGCAGATGATGCCTGGTATTATGTTATTTGCACAATTGTTGTGGACGTTAATCTATCAGTTTTGAATGTTGAATCATGATGATTTCTGTGTTTGGTGCTACTCCCTCAGTTTGGGATTATAAGTCCCGTGCGGATAACTAGGTTGCCAATTTGGACAACAAAACATAAATAATATAGCATAAAAATTATACCATTAGAAACTTTCGAGGTTATATTTTCTAATGGTATAATTTATATGATATATAAGTTATGTATTGTTAGTCAAATTAACAACCTAGGTATGCGCGTAGGACCTATAATCCTGAACAGAGGGAGTACATCTGTTGATTACAACACCCTTACTTAAGATTTGCCTTGTTGTTTGAATGTGAATCTGTGCGATCTTGCTGTGGGAGGTGAAGCGTGTTTTGTCATCGCAGGTTTGCAGTGATCCATTCCTTGTGCACCTGGATTGTTGAGGGTGTTGATCTGAGTTGAGTATCTAGATAAATCTAGTTGGTGAAACAATTAAAGTTGGGAAATCTAGTTTCATGTTCACCACACCCAAAGAATGTGCTACTACCTACGATCCAAGGCTTAAGGCTTTATATTTTTCTTTGAAAAGTCAAATTATACAGAGTTTGACCAAGTTTGTAGAAAAATATATTAATATTTATAATATGAAATACGTACCATTTGATACTTCATGAAACACATGTTCACATGTTATTTATATAATATCATTGTTCTTGATAGTTTTTTTTAAGTTTGATGAAACTTTTCATAAGCCTTGAGCTCTGACTGGGACGGAGGGAGAAGTCATAGCCTTGTTTAGCTCGGTCATAAACCAATGAGCTATATCAATATACTCTCTTCGTCCAAGAATAGATGTCTTAAGTTTTTCAAATTTGGAATGAGTCTATATAGTAAATAGTGTTTAGATTCATTTAAATTTTAGTAAATTTGAGACATCTATTTTAGGACGGAGGGAGTACTATATAAAAAAAAGAGCATGCGCAAAGTTATATCAAAATATCAAGAGGAAGGTCAAAATATCAAGAGGATAGTCGATTATTACCCTTGACAGTCAATGCTAGTCTCTGGCTGGGCAAGCCCATTGAAACAATTTCATGGTCTGACTTTTGGCTAGAGATTGAGATGGATTCTCCGGTGTAAAGTGACAGACTTGAAGAGAAAAAGTCCATGAGGTCGATGTGTTCCATGTCGAAAAACAGAGCACAAGCCTAAGCAACTCTTCTTTACTATTAAAAAGAAGTTGGTGTTGGTAGGTTGTACTTTGACACTTTGACATCAAACATTGAAAGTGTCAGGACCGTCTGATCTAAATCTAATGGGTACAAAAAACAGAAGCACGAGACTGCAACCCTCAGCGCCGCCAGGAAGAAACTGAACCTCGATCCCCAACCTCGCCTGCTCGCCTCCATGAACTCCCGAACATCCATCGCTCCTCCTTGGGCTGCCTCCCTCACCGCGCAGTCTGCCGCCACCTCGCTCCTTGATCCAGTGTGCGCTGCCGCTTGGCTCCCTTGCCGCACCAACACGTCGCTTTCCTGCGTCGGCGAGCCATCCGCCACCTCCTGCGTCTCACTAGGATCCTCTCTCGCCCGCTCCGACACTTCCTAAGGCTGGCGGCGCTGCATTCTACGCCGCAGACGACGAGCCCGACCCCAACCCTGACCCTGAGGCCTCCGCAGGGAAGTGCACGCAGATGATGCCCGCTATGGCCGCCATGGGATCCCGCAGTGGCCCCCACGGCCGCCGCCTGACTTTGTCCTATGGCATCTGCGCCTCGTGGAGCATCGGATCGCTCACCGAGCACCGCCCAGCCTCTCCGTCCCCATATGCAGCCCCGTCAGCAGCAAATTAGGCGACGGCTACCGGAACGGCAGTTCGTGCCCCGACCGTCACGTCACGGGAGGTCAGTTTTTTCGTATTATCGGTGCCCTTTCGCGTTGTTCCTGGCATGTTCTCAAAGAAAGGTAGGTAAGTAGAGAGTTCTCGGTTCTTGATTGTTAGCTCTGCAGCATATAGTTCATCAATCGTGTTGGGCTCCATTTATTTCGAAGTTAATTCTTGTAGCAGCGGTGATTTCTTGGTTGGAGCTATTCAGATTCTTGTATTGGTCATAGGAACGAATGCTTCTACAAACGAATGCTCAATTTTGTATTATTTGTGTTAAAAGTTTTAGTTGGATTCTTGATTGATAAATGTTCCAGGAATTGATTTTGATAAATGTTCTAGGAATTGATTGGATGTCAAGAATAATTAACTGTTGATTAGCAAAGGATGCACATTTGTGATTTCAGTTTGTTGCTAAGTTTTATCTTGCTGAATCTTGAAATATGATAAGAATAGATACACTTACGTATGTAAGCTTGAGATTAGTTCATAGCGCCTTGGTAAGGGACCTATCATTAAAGGCTTCGTATGAACATTGTCTTGTTTTCCTCCGGGCAGACATTAATAAATGAATAAACTTTACTGCTCTGCATCTACTCAGTTTGGTGTTGAGTTATATTTTGGACTAATTTGTTGAAGTAAAGATATAAATTTAAGTGGGCCAAACATTTATTATTTCTAAGTTGACCATCCTTGGGGCATATTATTCATCTAATGGAAATAATGTGCTACTTAATGTTTAGAAGTATGCACAGAACCACACTTCTACATCTGAAGTTACTAACAAATATGCGGAATCATGTGTTTTATGATATAAAAATTGACTGAGAAACAACAGCTCCTAGCCTGAGTGAGAAATAACAAATTCCTACTTTGTATTCATAATTTTGTGAGCCATAAATATTTCTATAACCAAGGACCCTGACCTACTCCCATGGAACCCGCCTCGGCTGCCCCTCCCATCTTGCCCCCACCCCTGCGCCCTCCCGCCACCACTAAGAGCCCGAGAACCTCCAAGGAGGCCATCCTCCTTCAGCAGCACCTCTAGCCTGACATGGTCTAAGATCGCTGCCGACGAACTGTCCTAGCTAGGCAAGGAGGAGCAGTCGTAGCAGGGGATCACCCGTTTTCTCTTCTTGTCTATCATGCACTAGGGTTCCGGTGCACCCAGCCTGTGGCCACCGCCTCAAAGTAGCCACCGATGCGCTCCAAGCCCACGTCAGTCCCTCGAGGTCGCCATCCTCGCGAGCGGTGGCTCACACTCAGGAGGTGACATTGGCGTTGTCGAAGCAGCATACCGCCTCTGAGGCATGGTGGATCAGGGTCACCGTGGGGACCCCATCTATTTTCTATGGCGTACGTGAGATCCATGGCATTTTCTTGGACTCCTCCCGGTGATCAAGGATGCGAGATTTGAGTGGATTTATTTACTGCGATTTTTCAGGGGGAGGTCATGTCATGGATTGGGATCCTGATGCTGACTTCTTCGAGAAGAGGGGTCCGTGGTTCACTGCCCTCTGTCCCTGATGTGTCGCCAACCCTATACCTTTGGAAGGTTGGTCAACCATTAATATCCCTCTCCGAACTTCTGAAGTCTGAATATTGTTAATATTACAACAGGGAAAATGACTTAGATTATTGTTGATTTAATGATGAGTTGGTATTGCAGTATGCTAGGGTCGGTGCTTGTAATCATGTACCTATTTTGTCCCATTTACAATGACATTTGTATCAGAAAACTCATGGTGGGAATGAGAATATGAAAAACTATACAATACACTGAGTGTTTTAGTTGTTTGGGCATGTGAATTCAAATAGTATAGATCAATAACATGACTCATGGATGCAATGGCGACAAAGTTTCAAATTTTCTGTTGATTCTGCTCTGCTTTCAATTTCGTTAACAATTGTAGTATGATATGTTCAACTTCCTTAGCTTAGTGGTAAATGGTATAAGATGTTAATTTACTAGAGAGATCCATGTTCAACTACATTAGCTCGGTAGTATGTACCCGAATGCATCCGGATAAGTTACATTGTTCCTAAACCATTTTCTGTTAGGCTATGGCTATGCCTCCCAAACTTGCAGTTTCCTTCTAAATTTCATGTGCTATTATATTGTATAGCTGACCCATTGATTGGTTCATAATGTTGATTTTTTCAATACAATAGAAAGCTCCTGAACACGGTATCAAGATCTCATGTTCTTATGGCTAGCACTCTTTTATGTTGAAATGATACATAATTTGCACTCTGAATGTATCTCATGTCTTTTTTTGTAAATTTATTAGGTAATGATGAGTATCAAATGCCATGAGAAGATATAAAAGATGCATGAGAGAAGTGAAGAAACTGGCAAGGTTGGGTTCTCTAAGACATTCCCATATGAATTGGCTATGGTGATGATGACTCAAGGTATGGACAATATTGCTCGACATGTTGGGTGGTTAGAAGTTGAAATTTAGCATGGTCTTTCTTAGATCTTGATACCGTGTAAATTACTTGATTGAAGATTGAGTTTCCTAAACTGTACACTATTGTAGTTTTGTTACCCTTTGCATGCAAAGGCAATTTTCTAGGTTGTCATGTTGCTTATAACATATATTGTTAGCTCTCATGCCCATCATTTCTGTAAACAGAGTTGTCATGTAACTGAATCAAAATCTTCCCATTAGGTGTACACTCCGTTGCCGTCCAAGAGGGCACCCCAAAATTGCAGTTAAACCTACCATTTTCTGCACTCAAATACTATTGTATTCCCCTTCTGTAGTGATCTATTGAGAAACATGCGAGCATATATTGGTTGTGATGGGTTCACTATACATAGAAGGCAGTATTTAGTAATCTAGCTATTTATTTTTCAATTTTGTGCAAGTAATACCCTGATATAAGAATTTGATTCGGACCCCTACATCAAGAGTCAATTTTTTTAGTAGTAAAGATGATGCCCCTGTCCTCAGCTGCTCTTATCCCAGAACCAACATGGAGAGACGCGGTAGCTAGAAAGCTTCTCCAGTTTTTTGAACAAGAGCATTAATCAAACAAATCAATTGCTCTATTTTCCTTGCTCTATGTATATCTATTCTTCTCTATACTACCTGGTTATATTTGTACCAACTAATAGTTTTTTTAGATCATGTACCAATTAATAGTCACAGCATGGAGCGGCCACACAACAATGAAGTGAGTCCGGGCAGAGGGTTAGTGCTCATAATGAATAGAAGTAGATTCAAATGGTTTCTAGATTATTTTTTCAGCGCTCTTGATTCTACAGATTCAAATGTAAGCACACTTTAGCTTAATACTACTTTTCAATTGGATTGGCAATGTGTTTTGGTGTGCTTAAATTATTTATTTTTCATAGTCTTGATATTACTCGCCATGTTTCCTTGAATATCGTTACCTTGTCAAAAATGGATCTGGATATTCGTCTTCTCGGTTAATAGGACACTGGATATTTGTTTCCTCGGTTAGTAGGACAGCCTTCCCACCTATATTTATGTTTCTTGGAGAGTTGTACGTGTGATTTCCAGTCCTATGCATAAGGATGGAAGATATATAGTTTGCAATTGCTTAATATTTCAAACACCCCTTCAATATGATCCAACAGCACTAGCCGTTTACAAAAAAATTAAATGTTCCTTGTTTGTCGCAGTGGTGATCTTTGTGGATACATTGTTAATAACATCATTTAGCATAGTGGTAATTCTTCTGCGCAGGTTCTTCTCTTCATTATATTTAACACAACTTTTAATTTTGTTGTTACTAGCCATAGTTACCTGCTGATCAGGTCAGGCCACCAACTTGTTTTGACAAGGATGTAGAGGACTTACCAAGTGGCCATAATATCTACCTGTTTACACTAATTGAAGTTGACATGTCTTTGAAAATTATGGATTATTATGGTTGGCAGTGCTCTTGATTCTGCATATTAAAAGAACTTGATTCATTGTTCGGGCATTTCTAATGCGTGCATTTCATGTTCACATGCATCTTCATAGCTTTTTTTGTGCGTCTTTAGGGGTTATGTTGGTACATCATGAAAAATTGTGAGTCGGAGCTATGTGATACATGGACCTTGCTAAAATAGAAGTGACAATTATCTGTAGTCATTATATTGGTCAGCTACCTACTTACCTTGAAGATTGTTTTTGAATTCCTATAATTCTTACTACGACAATGCTTGAATAATTATTAGTAGTACTACATGCTGATTATTGCTCATAATAATGAATAAGTGCGTCCATGGTTTAAAGTTGCTTGGGAATTTTAGTTGATACTAAGCTATACACTGAAGCTGAGCTTGTTCACTCATTTATGAATATACTTGAAATATTCTAATCCTATACACAGTGCTAATTTACCTTGCTACCTAAAACTTGTTAGAGAAACCTGGATTTTTCTTTATCAGCTACCAAATGGTAATTTGGCCTCATGCATTGTGCTTGCTACATCTGGTGAAGAGTATGTTCTAACAATTTCTCAAGGGATACCTAAAAGCTGCTTCGAAGATGTCAACAGTAAATACCAGTTCTCGCGCTCACCTGTTGAATAACCCTAGGGGCCGCTGCACTATGAGGAAGTCTTTATGCACGCCCTACTTGTCATGGAGGCTCACATCTGTCATCCAGGAACAGAGCGGGACATGCACATTCACCACTAAATTGCTATCGTATGAGCTGATGTAAAAGAAGCTACTTCTAGGTTGAAGAAAGATATATTACAACTATGAGATTTTAGCTCTGGTGATTGATATGCGGTGGAATTATCAGATCATGTAAGTTGTGTGTGTTGTACTTAAGTTGTTACATGCAAGTTAAATGAAGCTTGCTTGTAAGATATGAATAATTGTCAATGTACCACTGTCAGTTGGGTGATTGTTGGACATAGCCAATTCTCCTCTTATCTCAAGTTTAGCTACAGAATGATGCATTGCAGATTGTGACTTGTATATTCTTCCTTAAAACATAATATATAGCATAAGAGATCGGTGTGTAAAAATGGTTATGCGACATTATACTAAAACCTAGGTTTTGCAAGTCTGTCATTCAAAATTATACTCCCGTTGTCTAGAAATAACTGACTTGAGTTTGTTTAAATTCGAATGTATCTAGACGCATTTTAGTGTATAGATATATTCAAATTTTAAAAAACCCAAGTCAGTTATTTTTTGGATGGAGGGAGTACAATTTTAAATGACAAACTTGCAACACCTAGGTTTTAGTATAATGTCGCATAACCATTTTTACACACTGATCTCTTATGCTATACTATTGTGTTTTAAGGAAGAATATACAAGTCACAATCTGCAATGCATCATTCTTTAGACAAACCCAAGTCAGTTATTTTTTGGATGAAGGGAGTACTTGTCAAGATTTAAAGAGAATATGAGACCAATCCAGCTGGAAAAAAAGAATTTGAGACCAATAACACCACCGGCATGCTTTACAAAAGAGCACCGCATTGTATGGACATTTAGTTGTACAAATATTTTTACCCATGATTTTTCACTTGAATCATATTTAAATATATGATAAGAAAATAAGTAGAACGGCCGTGGCAACGCACGGGCACTCAACTAGTATTTTATAAATTGCAACTTAGAATGCTGAATTTTAGGGTAGAAGCTTTCATTTTTGCATGCTTTGTCTGATAATTTTGTCCGAGGGGTTAAAAACTGAGTACTATACGATGCATGTTATTTGCAATTGGAAAGACGGTTATGGAAGAATAAGCTGATCAGATGCCTGTCAGGTGTGCATCTGATTCCAGAGATACAGTTGCATGAAGCGTCGGTCCAGGAGTTTGAGCTGTTTCGGAAGAAGGGGATCAAAAAAAGCCGCACACACGTGCCGAAGACGCTCTTATGTTAGAGGCTTTGGAGCATCTTTACTAGCGTTAGGAGACTTTTCAATCCGCATGGATGAATTTCGCCACACTCGTATTCTTAGGACACACCGATTTCGTCCGGTTTGGGGTTTTTTTATATCCGGTGATCCTAGGCCAAACCCAGCGCGTTAACATCTGTCTGGGAACACCAGATATAATTTTTGTATGTGGCAGGCCCACTATCAACCACACACTATCTCCTACTCTTCTCCCCCATCCACCGGCCTTCTCTCTCCTCCTTTTCCCCCACCAACCGCCCATCTCTCTTCCTCTTCTCCATGCACGCACCGGAGACGGCGAGCTGGGTGGAAACACAGCTGGGAAAAGCTCATTCCCTAAAATATAAATCCATTTGACGATTTTTACCTCCGGATTTTGGTCTAGGAACGTCGAACGAGTGGATGTGCTCTTAGTTTGGGACTTCGATTGTCTTCCAGTGCTATTATAACTACAGATTTCATATCATCTGAGTAATAAAGAATTGGGTGATGGTTTAGAAAAAAGCATACAAACTATATACTAGATTGCTGCTTAGACCAACTCTAGCAGATACCGCATATTGCGGTACCGCAAACGAGTTTGTGGTAAATCGGAAAGTTGTTTTTCTTGCTGAAGGTTTGTGGTACAACTATGCAGGGTCTCTTCTGTGCCAATGAATGATACTGCAAAAAAGATATTATGTTCTTTGTGGGGTTGAAGGATCAATGCGTCAATAATTTTGAAAGCTAACATTACACATTCAAATTGATAGCATGATTTGGTTCAAACCCCGCGGATAGACAAAGTAATGATCAAACTTTCACAAAAGTATCAATGAAATCCCTAGACAAGACCATTGCCACCTCCACCGATGGTCCGAGCACCACTGCCTTGACCAGCAGCAGCTACTGCTGTTCTTTCTTGCATGATCACCCCATCTCCATATTCCACCACTCTCTCTTTAGAGGATCCATTTTAGTTGGATCCATCACCATGACTCGGTTCTCCTCGGCAATGATATCATTGTCATCTTGGTCTCCTCGAGACGGATGTTGTGTTTCTCGAACTATACCTTGCGCTTCTCATCTTTTCAAATTTGAAGTCGTCTTATCCTCTTGTATTCTTTCTTCTTCTCGGCCAATTGCATTTTGTCTTTCAATTGTTGAGTCACCAATGCTCTTGGACTTCATCATCTCATCAATCTTCTCCCTCAACCTTCTTGCTCGGTCTTGTTCTTCAACTCTCTCCTTCACTTTCTTAGTTCCATCCAGTCCACCTTTCTTGATGGTTGCATGTTCATCATCATCATCCAAACTAAATGTGGTTCCTTTTCTTGGTGGAGGTGCCTCTTGATCACTCAACTTCCACTTCTCACTATGTTCAAGCAACTTCCAACAATGGAAGAGTGTGAATGATTTATTCTTAGATGCGGCCATTTTCTTGTACCTCTCTTGTGATATACGATCCTTCATTAAAAAAAACAAGACATAAGTGAGCACAAATGCAGCAAAAAATAAAAAATAACATGACATTAAATGACCAAGCAAACTCACATAGTCATCAATTGTGCATCCACTTGGAGATGCATTCCTCACTTGCTCCAACTACCAACTCCAATGGCTACCACACGACTTGATCACATCATACCACCTTTGATCCATTATGCGATTTTATTTTCAGGAAATGATCAGATAAAATTTGTTCTCATTTCTTTGCTAATAATTCTTTCTAGTTTGATCATTCCTAGTCACTGCATCTACTGACACCATATCCCACGCCTTCACCAACTAAATGTCTTCATCTTCAATGTAATCGGCGGTTCTCTTTGATTTACCATTTGCAGCTGAAGCATCGAACATTTCCTCATCACCTCTTCCAACTCGTCGGAATCAAAATCTTGTTCAAAACCGTTGAGTGGCTCACTCCCTATGCCCACCGAGTTTTCCTCCAACATATTCACATATCAAGTAGGAAGCAAGTGCAAATCGAATCTACAAAATTATAACAGGGAAAATCTAATCACTCGCGTCATTTTGAGACATACCTACAAAAGAAAGTGGAAGATTCATACCTTTAGGACGAGGATTGACCGAACATTGGTGTCACTGGAGTAAGTTCCGGGGTCTATGACAATGGAGGGTCGCAATCCGGTGGTGGAGTAGGATTGCGGACGCGGGTCACCGATAGCTTCGACTTCTTAGCGTTCTTTTTTTTGTCGAGCCTGTGGTGACACCATAGGGGGAAGGTCGGAGGATGCTGCCACAAGCGAGTCGCCTCCATTCATTACTTGCTTGCCTCGATGCTTACATTTTGGTGTTGCGGCAGCTGCAACGGTAGGCGCGATGACATAACACTAGTATAGAGCGAAGCTAAGGATACCCTCCCATTGTAAACGGCAGCGACACAAGACATTAACCGTAATTGCGCATGGCCACTGAGGCCTGCCTCATAGAAGATACACATTGTAGGCCAAAGAGAAAAATTTGTCTCTGTTGGCAATCTATTGGTAACGGACATTCGTTAGTTCCCGCTTCAAAATGTGCCTCGATAAAAATGGTTGTATGGAACAATATGTTTCCTATGTGTCATGGACCCTCTATGTAATGCCCGATAATCCAGAGAGAAAATTCTACCAATCACTCTCTGGCCACTCTCCCCTGACATCTATAAGGGGCGGCGCTCTAGGTGTCCTAGGTGTCTCTCGCATCCTATCCCAGCGTGAGAGAGTGCATCTGCCTTGTCAAGACACGATGTATCCTCCTCCTCATCTCCACTTTTTCGACACCAGTTCAAGCCAGGTAGGAGGTGCCTCGGGAGCCCACATCGAATAAGAAGCCTACGGGTTGTGGTTACATCTAGCATGGATTGGGCGCATCATGCTTTCTCTACGGCCTGCTCACCGCGTGGTAGAGGTCGGCACCGACATGGAGGTTTCCTCCATCCCATGGCGCATCGATCCAGAGGACGATAGTGACAAGTAACTAGCACTAATGCGAAGGTACAAATCTTTTTGTGACCAACCGTCGTGCTATGGCTTCTTCATAGATAGGGTTATTGTTTTAATAGGTTTAGGTTATTGTCATTGGTGTGTTTAGTTGTTATGAATCTTCTCTTTAGTTGTTTTAATCCATGCTTGTATTTTTAGGTATTTATGAATGTTCTGTTTAGATTTTGTGTGTGCATAATTTGGTTTATGTTATTTTGAATTAGTTGTTTGTGTTATTGTGAATGTTCTATTTATAATATGGTTATATTCTGTTAACTTTTCTTGCTAATATTTTGGTATAATTATGAATCTGATTAAATAGCTCATGAGCTTTAATATAGGAGTTCACTTTTGTTACACTCTATATTTTGGTGCCACTACATAACAAATGCCTCGTACAAATGCCGCCCATCCAGACTTGTTATCTAGAGCAACAAGAGCAATTATGGATTCATTTATTGTAATTAAAGGCTAAAAAAAACCATGACTGGTCACATAAAGTCCTTCCAGTGATGAATCCAGTGGTGGTTGTTTACCAACTTTTCAACATAGGAGCTTAGTGCAATGGTTTTTCTATCTTATTTTTGATTATATTGTTAATATAATTATCATAGAGGTAATTGAATTCTTTATTTCCATGTGAACAGAGAAATCAAGCTATTCCCATTCATGAACCTCCATAAACATCCACTCATTGCTATTGTGACGTTTTATTGCATTGCGTAAAGTAAAATTTTAAAGTATAAGTGTCTTATGCACAGTGCTCAAATATCACACTGGTGGCGTATATTAGATTAGATTTTGGTGATAATGTATAACAATATCAAATCAGGTGTTGTCTTCCATGGCAACAAATGTTGTAGTCAAGTCGTGGGCCGGCTACCTCCCGTTTCTCAACCAGAGCCACCTCAACATGGAGGTAAGTCATCATTTTAATATTTATAAATTTAGTTTGTTTAGATTGGAGAATATATACTTACTATTATAATTTGTCTACATTCGGTTTTCTATATCCTATGGTGTTGGATATTATGCTGATAGCAACTTCACATGTCTCTTGTTTCTTCTCTGAAATAAATAAGATGAGACGTGGCAGACTGGCTATGGCGAGAATTGGTAGAATCAATTTATGGAAGAAGCATTTATTACTTTTATCCCTTTTACCATTTTACCATGCAATCATCAATTTTGTTTGCATGGCATGACCATGTATACTTGGTTATAGTGTGATGGAAATGCACACATAGGTTTAGTGAGATATTGTTATGTCCACGTGACTATCTATACTTGGTCATATTGTGATGTAAGTGTAATGTGACATTTTTCTCTAATATGAATAAAATATGTTACTATTTTAGATTGTGTTGTTTGACATTTTAATGCATTGCCAATTATATATTCTAGAACAAAATATAACTCAAATGGGTGGACACAAATATATCCATAATAGATGAGCTCAATTTTAGAAAAACATGAGAATGTTGAAGATCGTCTCCAACTGAGGGGGCCATCAGTGAAAGATTATTAGGTATGTGTCCAAAGAGATCTTCATAGCAGCGACAAGTCCTAGAAAATATATAATTGACAAGTCCTAGAAAATATATAATTTTTCCATTGTTGATGGGGATTTTAACCCGTGTTCACAACACTGCTCTATACTAGTATAACCAGCTATGGGGACGCGCCGGTGACACGCCGTGACGATTGGGGCTGCGCGAGATGGACAACACCGCTGGAGGTAGTTGAGAGTCCATAGATATGATGAAACACAAGGAAACTATGGACAATGCAAGTTGAGGAGATCGACGATGGCAGTGACACGCGGGTGAGAACCATGTGAGCTGAATGACCCTCCTGCCAAGTGTTGAGCGAGATGCGGGAAACCACATACCTAGAACTCGGTATCGCGTATATATGAGTTTCAAGGGGTAATGTGGTTTAGCGCAAAAATATTTATGGGTTGATCGATTTTGTGGTATCTACTCTAACCCTTTTGTTAGCCCAAAATTGTAAAACGGCTGTTATTTTGTTGTTTCATGTGATACACGATATCCGCTAGAGTTCTTAGAGCGCGAGATTTTGGAGACATATAACATAATTTTTGCATGGTCCGTTTGATCATCCTCGATATGGTGATAAGCACATGTATTGCTGATGTCATTTTTAAAATTAAAAAATGTAGGGAATAATATATTTCATGGGACTATGTTCAAATTATGTCATGGTTATTCTTTTGTTCTTGGCGCTTTCATTCTCCTTTCTTTCTATTTTCTTCTGTTGAGGTAGATGGTAAGACTCTTTGGTAGGCGTGGATCGTGACCGTCAACTCTTGAGGAGGTGGAGACAGAGGACATTATTGGCAGGCTGCACTAGGGTGGTTGGTAGAAGTAGGTAGCGAGGGAAAAAGAATCTTTCACTTGTCCGTTGTTTGGTTATATAAGTGTTAGCAATGTCCAATTAGGCTCGGCGCGGTGCCACACCTCACATGCGAGCTCCGTCATGTACTAGCAGTGGTGGATCCAATAATTATTTAAAGCCTAAGCAAACAGTGTATTACAAGGCTAATAACACCAAATTTCCATCAAATTAGGCTTGCCGGCTGGCCGGAAGCCTGAGAACTTAGGGATTATTGGGTTCGTCTATGTGTACTAGTACTAGTACAAGTACTAGTGCCATATTCGAGTCAAACACGAGCGCGAGGGTGATGCTCGGTTCCAGGCACTATGTCACTGGTCCAGCCGCACGACGAGGCAAGCGAGAGGCCGGCGGCAGCCATGCATGCAGAGGCGACATGGTGCAGGGAAGATGCGGGGAGGTGTCAGTGTTGCAGATGTGAGGGGGGGAGAAGCCTAGCACAACCGGTGAGAGAAGAAGGTCAGTGGCGCAAGGTCGGACAGCCAAGAGAGTCGCCGAAAGCAGGACGGCGACGCAAGGTTGACCGACCAGGAGCGGCGTGAGGTGGTTGGCGATTACGGCGCGGGGAAGGATAGAGGAAATATGAAGGTACATGCGGATTTATGTCGCTATCTTGTGGGCCAAAGGTCGACCACGGGAGGACAGTCCATTTCGGCTCTAACCGGGGCAAAATTTGCTCCTAAACGTGGTGGTCCGAGTCCAAAAAAGGATAAACCAAATTTGCAGTAACATATTGGGTGCTGGATTTTATACAGCAGGACATGAACGGCCTAAGTTTATCTATTTGGGGATGTCGTTGGAGATGCCCTAAGACTACTGGGTCTAATCTGTGCCATCGTTAGTTCATTTTATAATAGTCTCTCTCCTATGAGTAGTAAATGTACCGTCAATATGGTAGACTCGTCGAAAATAGTGTCAAACAGTCATTTTAATAGTGGCGCGTCACATTTTTTACACGCGGTGGCTTCTAGACAAAAATACTAGTCGGGTTTTAAAAACCCGAACACCATTAGTAGGTAGTGGCGTTTATAAAAAGCCGAGCAGCGTCACTAAACCGTACTCACAAAGACAAACATGACAAACATAGTGGCGGAGTGGAAATAATCCAACGCCATCACTAGCTAGACTACTACAAGCTTTTCTATAAATAAGACGCCACCACTTATCTTAGCTATGATTGATTTGGATATCTTAGCTGACCGTACTAGTAAATCCATTGAGGATTTGGTGTGGATGTATGTAGCCAGAGATCGATCCTTTTATTGGGTCATTTGGACCCAAATTACTAATGGCACACACGCCACTATTAATCCACGAGGCTCAAACCCAAACCTGCTCATCCACAACCTACCCCATATTCTTTCCCGTGAGAAGTGATGACCCACAAGTATAGGGGGTGTATCATAGTACTTTCGATAAATAGAAGTGTCGATCTCAACGAGGAGCAGAAGGTGTTGACTAGTGGTATGGTGCAGGAAATCTCTGTAAATACTTAGCAAACGGATTTTTAGGGGTTTTCTGATAAAGCAAAGAAACAAAGTGCAAGTAATAAAGACAACGAACAATTGCAGCAACTGGCCTAGTCCTTTCTTAGCAAAGGACAAGCCGGTGGAAATACTTATGAGGACCAAACGTTCTCGAGGACACATGGAAATTCTGTCAAGTGCTTTCGCTTCAAATAACTGAGTAGTCTTCTTTGGTGTGGTAAGTGTTGTGTGGGTGAACCTGTGCTAATGTACCGACCTTACTTGGACTAATACATACTTGTGATTAAACCTCCTGCAAGCATCCGCAACTACGGGAAAACAATTAAGATATAAACCTAACCACAGCCTTAAACTCTGAGATCCTACGCTCCCTTGTGCAATGGTGTCCTAACGGGGGTTCAGGTTTCTGTCACTCTGGCAACCCCACAATTAGTAGCCAAATACACAATGCATTCCCCTAGGCCAATAAATGGTAAAGTATCATGTAGTTGACATTCACATGACACCACTAGAAGAATAACACCATAACTTAAATACTAAACCATTGAATAATATCTCAACACAAATCCACAACTAACAACATGACTTCTCCCATGTCCTCAAGAACTAAACGAACTACTCACAAGACATCATATGGATAAAGATCAAAGATGATATGGTGATGGATAACAATCTGAACATAAACAATAATCCAATGGTTCCACTCACAAGCATCAACTACAATAGTAATCAACACCGGGAAAGTTTCCCCTAAGAACTATGCAAGTATTCACACAATCGTTATAGCGGGATGGAGTGGTGATGATGGTGCTGGTGGAGATGATGGTGTGGATGATGATGATGATGATCCCGATGAAGTCTAGCTTGATGACGGTGTTGATGGCGACGATCTCCCCTCTCCGGGAAGGAATTTCCCTGGCAGAAATCTGTCTGCCGGAGAGCTCTTTCTATCTCGGTGTTTTCCGCCCCGCAGAGGCAGCAGAATCTTTCTGTGGTTGCTCCCTATGTATTAGGGTTTCGAGGAAAATAAATAGGCGAGAGGGCGGAGCCAGAGGTGGGCCAGGTGTGCCACACCCCCTGTAGGCGCAGCCTAGGGGTGGCCAGCGCCTGGTGGGTGTGCCCCCCCTGTGGCCCATCTCCACCTCTCCTTCTGGCTTCCTTCGTCTTCTGGGAAAATATGATTTTCCATAAATTTTTCTGGTATTTTTCTGATCTTTGCGAAATTGCATCAAAACACCTCATTTTCCATCAGAATCCTGACTCCGGCAGTCCATCCTCGAAGAATCATCCAACATGCAAAACCAGATGAAAAAACATAAGTAACACCTCTTAATATGAAATATATCAATGAATAGAGGCAAATTATGATATAGAATGGTGATGCAAATTGGACGTATCAACTCCCCCAAGCTTAGACCTTCGCTTGTCCCCAAGCGAAAACTAAGCTCAGTAAACATGTCCACGGGTTTATGGAGTGAAGTGTCGATAAAAGAATACGGACAAGAAGCATCACACTTACCATTACACAACTCATAGAAGAAAGCAACTCATCATTATATAACTTAGCTTGCAACAAGTATAGGAGTCACAATAGAGATGTATAAAGATAAATCTTAATTGGAATTGGCAAACTTTGTTCTTGGTCAGAGAACAACTGGCAAACAGTTTCACAAAAAAAATTTGTAAAGAAGTTTCACAACAAGAGTACTCTTTGCTCAAACATAAAAGGCTTTTCATAATAAAGGCTTTCAAAGTAATACTCAATAGATAAGAGTCTTGTGCAAACAAGGAAGATAAAGAACATGATTGAATAAATCATCATATGAATGCTTGAAACACAACAACTCAAATGCTTGCTGGAGATAGAGAGGAAGTAGGTTTACTGACTAAACTTAGAAATAGGAGAAAGGCCCTTCATAGAGGGAAGCAAGGATTTCAAGTTCATAAAGAGCTTCCAAAAGAGTATGGTACTTACTAACTTTGAGCCCTCATTGCCCCTATCAGAAGCATCTTGAAGTGATTAAGGTTAAAGTGAACAAAGATGGAGTATATGCTTGACGAAATATAAGTTGGCAATCTCATGTCCCTTGAGTACGAGGGCCGCTCCTCATGCTACTCAACTTTAGTCACCGGTAAGTTCTTGTCATTGTAAGTACATGTGTATCATAAAGAACCACCAACAGGGTACCCCTTGCACATGATACAAGATCTATCCCATAATCAAAATGACAAGGCAAGCAGACAGTGAGCATCTCAGCGATCTTTTTATTTACTATTTGCATAGGTTTTTATTGAGGATGCTTCACAGATTGCTCACTATGGTTATGCTTCAAGTTTCCACCATGATTAGGCATGGCTTAGGCTAGTGGCCCAGGCGTTTCTCTAACACACATACATAACTCCATGGACTTACAAGCTCCCCTTTTATTTCACACTGACGACATCCGCAAACAAAAGATCATGATATCAACTGGATATGTATCCATAAGTGTTGAAAGTGTTCCCCGTGACAACACGGTTCTTCTAATCCCAACGTATAGATGCAAGCATATACAACTTCGATGACACAATGGTTCAAGTTTATTAGGGGAAAGAAAATAAGGTGTGCCATCAAGTTCGTGAGAGCTTTACTAACTAGTTTTCACATAACAAAATAATTTTTAATTCGAAAGACAGATGAAGCTTGAGAATTTGCTTGGAATAGCAATAATGCTAATAGGTAGATATGGTGGACACAAATGGCACTGGTTTGGTTCAAAGGGGTTGGATGCATGAGAAGTATGCCTTCTCGAAACAGGTTTTAGGCTAGCAAGGTTGGGTAGCAAGCAAAAGAGTTGAAGGAAACAAACAAACCTACAAGTGATAAAGCCAAACAAGCAATCTTTCTTGAAGACACAAAAGATCTTAAATAAATAATACAAAACTTATGAGCCAATCAAGAAAGAAAATAAATGATACAAAATACATGTAAGCGTTTTCTCTTTTCCTTTCAAACCTCAAAAAGTGTTGCTACTGACCAGAGCTCGGTTTGCCAAAACCAATTTAGATCTACTTGATGCTCCTAAAGTGATATCAATACTGATCAACAAGATCAATCATATAATAGAGATTGCAAACTAAAATAAGAAGTGTAAAAAGTAAAGGATGAGACTTCTTATTAATATTCCATAAAGGCACTCACACCAAGGGATGCATAGATAATCAACTAAAGGAGAGATACTTCCACATGCAAACCAACCTATAAGATAACTTCTCTACCAAAGATATGAATCTACTAAAAAGGTAAAAGATAAAAGATAATGATGTGATACCGCGGCACTCCCCAAGCTTGGAATAAGCCAAGGGGATGCCAAACCTGATGACGAATTACTCCTTCGGTGGTGGTGGTGTTCTCTTGTCATCATAACACTTCCAAGGCAAAGGTTCCCCATACAAAAAGGACGTCCTGGTTTCCACAATCCTGAAACTAGCAGCAGAGCTTATGCGATTAAATCTAGCCTCGTACTCACAGTTTTGATTTTGTATGTCATCGAGTTGTGCTTGTAATTGGTTGGTGGTTTGACGGAGCGAGAAGATTTCTTCTTGGAGCTCAGCAACCTCCTCCTCATGCTTGGCGATGAGTTCTGAACTTATCTTATGGATGATATCCACTTCGCGTTCTGCCATCTTCTTGTACCTGAAAACTTCCTGCTCCAATGCTTCCATCATGTCTTCGAGATTGCCTTCTCCTTTAGGGCCTTGAGCCTCTTTCATCTGCACCTTCCCATCCTTGAGAATCAACTCCTTGGGATGAATCTTCAACTCATACATTTACGGGTTGATGACATCCGCAAAGGAATCCTCCATGGGTGATCCAGAGGAAGACATTGTGACTCCAAAACTGAGAATCTACCTAACAGAAACAGATCGAAACAGAAACACGACGAGAACACGATACACAAACCTCGGGGGATACGGGGGGTTATATATTATGAAGTTTCAAAGCATAAGGAAGGTACTGGTGCGAAAACGAGGCGGAGACGGAGCTCGGGGGGCTCACACACCCTCCAGGCGCGGCCAGCTGGGGCCCGTGCCTAGGGTGGGTGTGGCGACCCTGGCCTCCGTTTCCTCCTCTGTTTCGTTTCGTAACCTTCATTATGTAATAAAAACATCAAAAATATTAAAAGATAGGGTTTTCGCGAACCTTCAGTTTTCACCACTTTTACCTACTCAAAGACGGATTCTGCAGATTCTGGTGTTTGGTTTCTAATAAATTCTTCCGGAGTCACCATTTGAACAATGTCAACATCTTCATTATAAGAGTTTCCAAAAATATAATGTTTTAGTCTTTGACCATTCACCACATGTGTTGTGTCGTCCTTCAAAAAAGATATTTTGATAGCACTTGAACGATATACTTCCTTAATAACAAAAGGCCCTTCCCATTTTGAGAGAAGTTTCCCTGCAAAAAAACTGAGACGATACCTGTACAAAAGAACTTTCTCACCAACATGGAACTCCCTTTTGAGAATTCTCCTATCATGCCATATTTTTACTTTTTACTTAAAGAGTCTATCATTTTCATAAGCTTCACTTCTCCACTCATCTAAAGTACTCAAGTCAAGCAATCTTTTCTCACTAGCAAGTTTAAAATCTCTATTCAATTCTTTCACTTCCCAATAAGCTTTGTGTTCTAATTCTAAAGGCAAGTGACAAGCTTTCCCATAGACCATTTTGTAAGGAGACATCCCCATAAGATTTTTATAAGCAGTTCTATAAGCCCACGGAGCGTCATTCAACTTTTTAGCCCGATTTTTCCTAGATCTATTAACAGTCTTCTGCAAGATAGATTTAATTTCCCTATTGGAAAGTTCTACTTGCCCACTGGTTTGGGGGTGATAAGCTGAAGCAATTCTATGGTTAACATCATATTTAGCGATAGTTTTCCTAAAAGCACCATGAATAAAATGAGAGCCTCCATCAGTCATGAGATATCTAGGCACACCAAACCTAGGAAAAATAACATCCTTAAGCATTTTTAAAAAGGTCTTACCTTCAGCACTATTTGTAGGTTCAAATTCTGGAACACATCTTCGCATAATACCATCTACTCCTTCTTTATATAAATGTTGGTCATCCCAAAAGTAATGCCTTAGATCATAAAAGAATTTTCTTCTTTGCTGGGCTGTAAAAGTTGGAGGGAAATACTTGGAAACAATAAAGTTAGCATAATCAGCATACCAAGGACTCTCATGCGGGCTTACCCTTATTGCAGCCAACTGTTCATTTGGGAAACCATCATTAACAGGCATAGGGTCAAAAGAAATGTTTTCCAAACAAGATAAATTGTTAGCAACAGGATTTTCAGCACCTTTCCTATCTACAATATGCATCTCAAACTCTTATAAAAGCAACACCCATCTAATAAGCCCAGGCTTAGCGTCTTTCTTTGTCATAAGGTACTTAATTACAGCATGATCAATATGAATAGTAACCTTTGAATCAACAATATAAGGTCTAAACTTATCACAGGCAAAGATTATAGCTAATAACTCCTTTTAGTAGTAGCATAATTCTTTTGAGCAGCATCTAGAGTCTTGCTAGCAAAATGAATAACATTCAACTTCTTATCAACACATTGCCCAAGAAAAGCACCCACAGCAAAATCACTAGCATCACACATAATTTCAAAAGGTAAAATCCAATCAGGTGGTTGAACAATAGGAGCAGTAGTTAAAGCTTTATTCAAACTTTCAAAAGCTTCCTTTCAATCATCATAAAAAACAAAAGGTACATATTTTTGAAGAAGATTGGTAAGGGGCTTTGAAATTTTGGAGAAATCTTTAATAAACCTCCTATAGAACCCAACATGACCAAGGATACTATGAATACCTTTTATATCCCTAGGGCAAGGCATCTTCTCAATTGCTTCAATTTTGGCTCTGTCAACTTCAATGCCTCTTTCAGAAATTTTATGTCCAAGAACAATACCTTCATTAACCATGAAATGGCATTTCTCCCAATTAAGAACAAGGTTGGTTTCTTCACATCTCTGCAAAACATTATCAAGGTTGTGCAAGCAGTTATCAAAAGAAGTTCCATAGACGGATAAATCATCCATGAAAACCTCCACAATTTCTTCACAAAAACCATGAAAGATAGCAGACATACATCTCTGAAAGGTAGCAGGAGCATTACATAAACAAAAAGGCATACGCCTATAAGCATAAGTGCCATAAGGACAAGTGAAAGTGGTTTTATCTTGGTCTTGTGCTTTCACAGCAATTTGAGAGAACCCAGAATAACCATCAATAAAACAAAAGTGGGTCTTTTTAGACAACCTCTCAAGCATTTGATCAATAAAGGGCAAAGGATAATGATCTTTCTTAGTAACTTTATTAATCTTTCTAAAATCAATGCACATCCTATACCCAACCACTACTCTTTGGGGTATATGCTCATTATTTTCATTAGGCACAACAGTGATTCCCCCTTTCTTTGGAACACAATGAACTGGGCTAACCCATTGGCTATCAGCAATAGGGTAAATAATACCAACATCAAGGAGTATTAATACCTCATTTCTTACCACATCCTTCACCTTAGGATTTAGACGACGTTGGTGCTCAACAACTGGTTTTGCATCAGGTTCTATATTAATAGCATGCTGACATATAGTAGGAGAAATCCCTTTTAAATCATCAAGAGTACAACCCATAGCTCCTCGGTGTTTCTTCAGTATTTCCAATAACCTCTCTTCTTCCTTTCCTGGAAGTTTAGAACTAATAATAACAGGATATATCTTCTTATCATCAATATAAGAATATTTAAGATCATCGGGTAAAGGTTTTAATTCGAAAACAGGTCCCCCTTTAGGTGGTAGTGTGGTACCCAAATCTTCCACAGATAGATTATGCTTAAGTAACCCAGGCTGACGGAGGAAAACCTTGTCAATCTCATTTCTTTCCTTCATGAAGACATCGCTTTCATGATCTTCCATAAACTACTGCAAGGCATTGTTAGGAGCAAGAGAAATAGCAGAAAGTTGTTCAACCCTGAAATCCTCATTAGGCAGTTCATTTTCATAAGGAGTTTTAGCAAATTTGGAAAAATTAAACTCATAAGACTCTCCATCAAACTTAGTCAAAACTTTTTCCTTCCTACAATCTATGATAGACCCACAAGTATTCAAGAAGGGTCTACCAAATATAATAGGATATGTTTTACTAGCTTCAGAGCCAAGTACTAGAAAATTAGCAGGATAATTAATCTTACCACAAAGGACCTCCACATATCTTACAATCCAATGGGGCGGACTGTCTCTCTATTAGCAAGGTGAATAACCACATCAATGTCCTCAAGCTCACAAGGACCAATTTCATGCATAATTTCCCTGTAAAGCTCATAAGGAATAACACTAGAACTAGCACCAATATCACATAAACCATAATAGCAATGATCACCAATTCTAACAGAGAGTACATGGACACTAGCTTTCCTAGCTTTTCTAGGATGGGAGACAATATTAGAAGCGTCTTCACAGAAGACAATGTGCTTATCCTCTATATTTTTAGTGACAAGATCTTTCATAATAGCTACCACAGGCTCAATATTTATTTGCTCATCTGGTTCCACAGTTTTCTTTGCACTTTTGCTAACCATATTAGCTATGATAGAATGTTCCCTTACCTTAGCAGGAAAAGGGATTTTCTCAACATAAGGTTCATGCAAAATAGGATCAATATTGCAAACTTCTATGCTAGCAGGAACATGGGTAACAATGTCTTTATAAGGAGCATGGTACTTGTCCCACTCTTTTTTGGGAACTTCAATATAAGAGGCAAAGGCCTTAAAACATTTTGCAAGAACTTGAGAATCAAGACCATACTCATTACTAATATCACGGAAGTCATCAGTTCCCATAAAAGATTTTATGCATTCATAATCATAGTTTATACCTGACTTTCTCTCTTTGTCATTCCCAAGCTTCAGTGTTCTCTTGAATACGGTCTAGGAGATCCCATTTAGATTCTTCCTTCATACGTGTGAATGATCCAGCACAGGAAGCATCTAGTAAATCTTTATCATGAAGAGAAAGCCTAGCATAAAACGTATTGATAATAATATTGTTAGGGAGTTCATGAATAGGACATTTAAGCATTAGTAACTTCAATCTCCCCCCAAAAGTTATATATCAGATTTCTATCCTTATGAATTTCACTGGGAGGATAAAATTTAGAATAAAAGAGAGGTACTAATTCTTCCCATTCCATTGATTGTCCATTCTTTAGCAGCTTATACCATTCTTCAGCTCTTCCTTTCAAGGATATAGAGAGTAACTTCTTATTCACCTGTTCAGTTGTGATACCTGTACACTTAAACAACCCGCATAATTCATGGATAAAAAGCAAATGATCACCAGGGTAGACAGTTCCATCCCCTAAATAATAATTATCCATAACACGATCAACAATACTTGTAGGTATCTTAAAAGGATCTATCTCAATAGGTGGTGGTTCATCTACTACCCTAATAGTGGTAGTAGTTTCTCCAAACAGAAAACCAAGTGGGTTATCCATATTGACAGTTCCATCCCCTAAATAATAATTATCCATAACACGATCAACAATACTTGTAGGTATCTTAAAAGGTTCTATCTTAATAGGTGGTGGTTCATCTACTACCCTAACAGTGGTAGTAGTTTTTCCAAACAGAAAACCAAGTGGGTTATCCATATTGCAAACAAAGTAACAAACAGAAATAAAAAGCAATACTCACAGTAGAAGTTTCCTTTACCAGTTCCACTCTTCAATAGCGCTTCACTCCCCGGCAACGATGCCAGAAAATAATCTTGATGACCCACAAGTATAGGGGTTGTATCGTAGTACTTTCGATAAATAGGAGTGTCGATCCCAACGAGGAGCAGAAGGTGTTGACTAGTGGTATGGAGCAGGAAATCTCTGTAAATACTTAGCAAATGGATTTTTAGGGATTTTCTGATAAAGCAAAGAAACAAAGTGCAAGTAATAAAGACAACAAACAATTGCAGCAAGTGGCCCAATCCTTTCTTAGCAAAGGACAATCCAGTGGAAATACTTATGAGGACCAAATGTTCTTGAGGACACATGGGAATTCTGTCAAGTGCGTTCGCTTCAAATAGCTGAGTAGTCTTCTTTGGTGTTGTAAGTGTTGTGTGGGTGAACCTGTGCTAATGTACCAACCTTACTTGGACTAATACATACTTGTGATTAAACCCCTGCAAGCATCCGCAACTACAGGAAAGCAATTAAGATATAAACCTAACCACAACCTTAAACTCTGAGATCCTACGCTCCCTTTTGCAATGGTGTCCTAACGGGGTTCAGGTTTCTGTCACTCTGGCAACCCCACAATTAGTAGCCAAATACACAATGCATTCCCCTAGGCCCATAAATGGTGAAGTATCATGTAGTTGACATTCACATGACACCACTAGAAGAATAGCACCATAACTTAAATACTTAACCATTGAATAATATCTCAACACAAATCCACTACTAACAACATGACTTCTCCCATGTCCTCAAGAACTAAACGAACTACTCACAAGACATCATATGGATAAAGATCAAAGATGATATGGTGATGGATAAAAATCTGAACATAAACAATAATCCAATGGTTCCACTCACAAGAATCAACTATAATAGTAATCAACACTAGGAAAGTTTCCCCTAAGAACTATGCAAGTATTCAACACAATTGTTAGCGGGATGGAGTGGTGATGATGGTGCTGGTGGAGATGATGGTGTGGATGATGATGATGATCCCGATGAAGTCTATCTTGATGACGGTGTTGATGGCGACGATCTCCCCTCTCCGGGAAGGAATTTCTCCGGCAGAAATCTGTCTGCCGAAGAGCTCTTTCTCTCTCGGTGTTTTCTGCCCCGCAGAGGTGGCGGAATCTTTCTGTGGTCGCTCCCTGTGTATTAGGGTTTCTAGGAAAAGAAATAGGCGAGAGGGTGGAGCCAGAGGTGGGCCAGGTGGGCCACCCCCTGTAGGCGCGGCTGATACGCCCAATTTGCATCACCATTCTATATCATAATTTACCTCTATTCATTGATAATTATCTTATTATGAGGTATTACTTATGGCTTTTCATCTGTTTATGCATGTTGGATGATTCCTGGAGGATGGACTGTCAGAGTCTAGATTCTGATGGAAAAGACGTCGTTTCGGTGCAATTTCTCGAAGATCAGAAAAATACATAAAAATATGGAAACATATTATTTTACCAAAAGACGAAGGAAGCCAGTGTAGGGTTCGCAGCATAGAAAACAAAAAATTTCCTACGATGTGAACTATAAACCAAGATCTATCTACTAGATACAAACAACGGGCGGATGTATATCCGTAGAGAACATACCCTTGAAGAACGACAAAGCTTAACGAGTTCAACTCGTGGTTGATGTAGACGATCTCTTGCCGATCTCAAGATCGAGAGGAAGTCCTAGCGCCGCAAATCAGCAGCGCATCCGTGCTCGCACACACGTTCGAGGCACCGAGCAACCTCCGCCTCCTCGCTCCAGCGATGCAGCGGAAGCACAACTCTTTCTTGCCGAATAGCCACCGGGAACATGTATCTCGCTAGTCCGAGACCATGGGGGATAAATTCTAGAGGGGGAGAGAGATCCTTCACGAGGAGGTATGAGAGACAAGTGAGGAGGGGGCTCCTTTTATAGGAGGAGGGGGGGAACCCCAAGGGGGTGGCCGGTGCATGGGGGCTGCCCCCTTGCCCTCCCCTCTTCATGTGGGTGGACACTCCACTCACAAATCTCCTTTAAATTCCCTCCACTCAAAAGTCCACTCAAATTCCCATTAAATTTCCACCAAATTCCCATTAAATTTCCACCAAATTTCCACTCAAAAGTCCACTCTCATTAAATAAAACTCTTTTATTTTATTCAGAATTTTGTCAATTACTTTAATGACAAACATTCACAAATAACCCCTTGCTAGAATTCTATTTCACATGCATAACCACTTTATGCAATTTCACCCGAAAACCTGTTTCGGTATCTAGTGAAATAAATTCCTGCGCTTGTTCATTCTTTCGGCATGAAACATTTGCTCCAATTGGATGTCGGTGTCTCTTAAGTGTGTCACCCTACGGTTCATGAATAATGCGGACATGATCGAGACCCCTCTCGGATCAATAATCAGAAGCGGGATCTGGAGACCCATACTGACTCCCACACATTCAACGATGACTTTCTTGTGATCGTCGGAACCTTTTACGCTAGTATCTTAATCCCTTTGTTTCACGATATATTACATGTCCGAGATTCGATCATCGGTATCTTCATACCTAGTTTGATCTCGTTACCGACATGCACTCTTTTCTCGTTCCTGTGATATAACATTCTAGTGATCAAATCACTTGCTTGCAAGCTAATCAATGTGATATCACCGAGAGGGCCCAGAGTATATCTATCCGTCATCGGGATGAACAAATTCCACTCTCGATCCATGAGCCTCAACATAACACTTTATTAGTTCTGAATCCATCTTTATAATCACTCTGTTACGGTGTGACGTTTGATGTTATCAAGAAACTCTTCCGGTGTTAGTGATTGACATGATCTCATGGTCTAAGGATTAGGATCACTTCGTAAGTTGTTATAGCAATATAAACTCAATGACTTCGATCATAATGCTATACTTCGGATGAATGTTCATCACACCATTACACTAATGTTGTGATCCCGTTATTAACAACATCCAATGTCCATGATCAGGAAACCTTGATCATCTTGTTAATCAACGAGCTAGTTTATGAGAGAGGCATAACTAGGAACTTTCTGTTTGTTTATTAAACACACATGTATTAACGTTTCCGTATTAATACAATTATAGCATGCAAAATAAACATCTATCATATACTTGGAATACACATAATAAACACTTTATTATTGCCTCTCAGGGCATATTCCCTTCAGTCTCCCACTTGCACTAGAGACAATAATCTAGTTACATAGTGATAAATCTAACAACCATTGAGTTTTGGTGTTGATCATGTTTTGCTCTAGGGAGAGTTTTAGTCAACGGATCTGCTACATTGAGATCCGTATGTACTTTACAAATCTTTATATCTCCATCCTTGACATGCTCGCGGATGGAGTGAAACCGGCGCTTAATATGCTTGGAATGCTTGTGAGACCTTGGCTCTTTGGCATTGGCAATGGCACCATTGTTGTCACAGTAGATCACCATTGGGTCCAACGCGTTTGCCACCACTCCTAGTTCGGATATGAACTCCTTCATCCAAACTGCTTCCTGAGCCGCTTCTGAAGCAGCAACATATTCGGCCTCCGTTGTTGATCCCGCTACCACAGGTTGTTTGGAGCTCCTCCAACTAACCGCTCCGCCATTCATGAGAAATACGTATCCGGATTGAGATTTAGAGTCATCCGGATCGGTGTCAAAGCTAGCATCGACATAACACTTAGCGACGAGCTCTTCTTCACCTCCGTATACAATAAACATATCCTTAGTTCTTCGTAAGTACTTAAGGATATTCTTGACCGCTATCCAGTGTTCCAAACCTGGATCCGATTGGTACCTACTAGTCAAACTAATAGCATGTGCCACATCCGGTCTTATACATAGCATGGCGTACATTATAGAGCCTATGGCTGAAGCATAGGGGACTTTGTCCATTATCTCTCTTTCTTCCGCCGAAGCCGGACTTTGAGTCTTACTCAATGTCTTGGCTTGCAACATAGGTAAGAACCCCTTCTTACTTCCGTCCATTTTAAACTTCTTTAAAATCTTATCAAGGTATGTACTTTGCGATAGCCCTATTAGGCACCTAGATCTATCTCTATAGATCTTTATGCCTAATATGTATGACGCTTCACCTAGGTCCTTCATTGAAAATTTGCTGTTTAGATAACTTTTAACACTGTTTAAAATATCTATATCATTTCCGATCAATAATATGTCATCCACATATAATATCAGAAATGCCACATTGCTCCCACTCACTTTCTTGTAAATACAAGCTTCTCCATAAGTTTGGACAAATCCAAACTCTTTGATCACCTCATCAAAGCGGAGATTCCAACTTCGTGATGCTTGCTTCAATCCATAGATGGATCGCTGAAGCTTGCACACCTTGTCAGCATCCTTAGGATCGACAAAACCCTTTGGTTGTATCATATACAACTCTTCTTCAATATTACCATTGAGAAACGTGGTTTTGACATCCATCTGCCATATCTCATAATCGAAATATGCAGCTATTGCTAACATAATCCTAACTGACTTTAGCATCGCTACGGGAGAGAAAGTCTCATCGTAGTCAACTTTGAATTTGTCGAAACCCCTTTGCGACAAGTCGAGCTTTATAGACTGTCACATTACCATCAGCATCAGTTTTCCTTTTGAAAATCCATTTGTTCTCCACGGCCTTTCGGTCGTGACGTAATTCCACCAAGTTCCAAACTTGATTTTCATACATGGATTCCATCTCGGATTTCATGGCTTCTAACCATTTGTTGGAATCCGGGCTCATCATCGCTTCTCCATACGTCGCAGGGTCATCATTTTCATCAACCATGAAATTCATGACAGGATTTCCGTACAGCTCGGGAGCTGCACGCGTCCTGTTTGACCTGCGAGGTTCGGTAGTACTCTCTTTCGGAGTTTCATGATCATTATCATTAGTTCCCTCTTCAACTGGTGGAGCCAACTCCGGAACAACTTCCGGCGCTGCGCTACTCGCCATACTTTGAAGAGAAGGTTCCACAACCTCTTCGAGTTCTACCTTCCGACTACTCACACCTTTCGCGAGAAACTCTTTCTCTAGAAAGGATCCATTCTTGGCAACAAAAACCTTGCCCTCGGATCTGTGATAGAAGGAATACCCAATAGTTTCTTTAGGGTATCCTATGAAGACGCATTTTTCCGCTTTGGGTTCGAGTTTATCCGGTTGAAGTTTCTTCACATAAACATCGCATCCCCAAACTTTAAGAAATGACAACTTAGGTTTGTTTCCAAACCACAATTCATACGGTGTCTTTTCAACGGATTTAGATGGTGCCCGATTTAAAGTGAATGCAGCAGTTTCTAGTGCATAACACCAAAATGACAACGGCAAGTCCGTCAGAGACATCATAGATCGAACCATATCTAATAAAGTACGATTATGACGTTCCGACACACCATTTCGCTGTGGTGTTTCGGCAGGTGTGAGTTGTGAAACAATTCCACACTCTTTCATGTGAGTGCTAAACTCGTAACTTAGATACTCACCTCCACGGTCGGACCGTAGAAATTTGATCTTTCTATTACGATGATTTTCCACTTCATTCTGAAATTCCTTGAACTTTTCAAAGGTTTCAGACTTGTGTTTCATCAAGTAGATATAACCGTATCTACTCAAATCATCCGTGAAAGTAACAAAATAACGATATCCACCTCGCGCCGACACACTCATTGGACCACATACATCAGAATGTATGATTTCCAATAAATCTGTCGCCCTTTCCATTGAACCGGAAAACGTCGTTCTAGTCATCTTGCCCATAAGGCATGGCTCACATGTATCAAATGATTCATAATCAAGTGATTCCAAAAGTCCATCCGAATGGAGCTTCTTCATGCGTTTAACGCCAATATGACCTAGACGGCAGTGCCACATATATGCGGATATATCATCATTAAGTTTAATCCTTTTAGCATCAACATTATGAATATGTGTAACAGTATCATCGAGATCTAATAGAAATAAACCATCCATCATCGGTGCATGACCATAAAAGATTTCATTCATATAAATGGAACAACCATTGTTCTCGGATTTAAATGAATAACCACTTCGCATCAAACACGATCCAGATACAATGTTCATGCTTAGTGCAGGCACCAGATAACATTTATTCAAGTTTATAACTAATCCCGACGGTAAGTGGAGAGGCAGCGTTCCGACGGCGATCACATCAACGCTTGATCCATTGCCGACACGCATCTTGACCTCACCCCTTGCTAGCGGTCGCTTGTTCCGCAGCCCCTGATTCGAGTTACAAATATTAGTAACTGAACCGGTATCAAATACCCAGGTGCTACTGCGAGCACTAGTCAAGTACACATCAATAACATGTATATCATATATACCTTTGTTTGCCTTGCCGGCCTTCTTGTCTGCCAGATACTTGGGGCAGTTGCGCTTCTAGTGGCCAGTCCCCTTACAATAGTAGCACTCGGAATCAGACTTAGGTCCAACTCGGGGTTTCTTTTCAGGCGCGGCAATAGGCTTGCCGCCCTTACTTCCCTTCCGTTTTCCCTTCTTGTCTTTCTTGAAAGCAGTGTTCCTATTGATCATCAACACTTGATGTTCCTTTTTGATCTCCACTTCTGCAGTTTTAAGCATTGACAGAAGCTCGGGGAGAGACTTCTTCATGCCTTGCATATTATAGTTCATCACGAAGCTCTTATAGCTAGGTGGCAGAGACTGCAGAACACGATGGATGCCTAAGTCAATGGGAATCGATATTCCCAAGGACACAAGCTTATCGGCGTAACCCGACATCTTGAGTACATGCTCACTAACGGAGCTGTGCTCTTCCATCATGCAGCTACAGAACTTTTCTGAAGCGTTGTAGCTCTCTACAGCAGCATGTGTGTCGAAAATCATTTTCAACTCACCCATTGTATCAAATGCATTGCCGTTTTCAAAACGCTTTCGAAGTTCCGGCTCTAGCCCATACAATATGCCGCAATGAACTAAGTTGTGGTCCTCCTAACGAGTCTGATAGACATTCTTCTCCTCGTCAGGGGCATCATCTAAAGGTGGGGGGCCTAACGGCGCTTCTAGCACATATTGCTTTTGTGCAGCAGAGAGGAGAATCCTCAAATTCATGGCCCATTCGGTAAAGTTGCTACCGTTCGTTGCTAGTTTCTCTTTCTCCATGAACACATTGAAATTAAAAGCAGGTGGTGCCATCTACAACAGAATTTGTAAAGTTTAGACTAAGTGTATGATAGATTGAGTTCAACTAATCCATATTACGAATGAACTCCCACTCAAAAACGACATCCCTCGTGCCTTTTTGGTGATTACATGAACCAAATCCACTACACCAAGTCGGATCATCACGTGAGTCGGTATAGCTTCAAAGGCGAGCATCAAATGGGCATCATATCAACTATATGACTCATGCTTAACCTTTCGGTCCGTGTTCCGAGGCCATGTCTGTACATGCTAAAATCGCCAAGTTAGAACCTTAGTATTCGCGTGTGTAACTGTTTTACACCCGAAATATGGTCGTGGATCCAAGAACACCCGATCATCACGTGATGTCTTGGAGCGACGAAAACATAATCGGTGCATACTAAAGGAAGAACACATTCTTATCTTGATATTTAAATGAGGGATCATCTTATTATGCTAACAAAGCGCTAAACAAGCAATATAAGATGCTATCAAACATCATATGTTTATTAGTGAAATTATATGGTTCCCGCAGATGATCTCTATCATGTGCATCGTGGTATGATCACTATCATACCTATATGTGTAAATCCAAGGTCTATGGATTTTACACGCTATGTGTGTTGTAAGAGTATCATCTCATACTTCTACTTACAACACTACCATATCATAACACTAGCCCAGCAACAATCTAAACTAGACGCCTCTAATTTATCCATTGCAAGTTTTACGTGGCTTAGGGCTTTCGAGATAGAACCGTTCTTACCTACGAACATGAACCACAACGAGGATAATCAAATTGTTGACAACTCGCTTGCAAAATAGATATTGACTATAGTAGGAGCGACAGACACCCGCTAGCCACTTATGCAAACTAGTTGCATGTCAAGCGTGGAACAGGTCTCATGTGCGAGGACATGTAAAGTTTGTCCGGGCCGCTTCATCCCACTATGCCACCAATATCCAAAATTATAACAAAGGAGCAACAACATGATCATCATCGCCCACATACTCATATGTGTACTACCCGTGTAAAGTATCTACGCATAGAACCTGGCTCTGATACCACTGTAGGGTTCATAGCATAGAAAACAAAAAATTTCCTACGATGTGAACTATAAACCAAGATCTATCTACTAGATACAAACAACGGGCGGATGTATATCCGTAGAGAACATACCCTTGAAGACCGACAAATCTTAACGAGTTCAACTCGTGGTTGATGTAGACGATCTCTTGCCGATCTCAAGATCGAGAGGAAGTCCTAGCGCTGCAAATCAGCAGCGCATCCGTGCTCGCACACACGTTCGAGGCACCGAGCAACCTCCGCCTCCTCGCTCCAGCGATGCAGCGGAAGCACAACTCTTTCTTGCCGAATAGCCACCGGGAACATGTATCTTGCTAGTCCGAGACCATGGGGGATAAATTCTAGAGGGGAAGAGAGATCCTTCACGAGGAGGTGTGAGAGACAAGTGAGGAGGGGGGCTCCTTTTATAGGAGGAGGGGGGGAACCCCAAGGGGGTGGCCGGCGCATGGGGGCTGCCCCCTTGCCCTCCCCTCTTCATGTGGGTGGACACTCCACTCACAAATCTCCTTTAAATTCCCTCCACTCAAAAGTCCACTCAAATTCCCATTAAATTTCCACCAAATTTAATGCAAACTCTCATTAAATAAAACTCTTTTATTTTATTCAGAATTTTGTCAATTACTTTAATGACAAACATTCACAAATAACCCCTTGCTAGAATTCTATTTCACATGCATAACCACTTTATGCAATTTCACCCGAAAACCTGTTTCGGTATCTAGTGAAATAAATTCCTGCGCTTGTTCATTCTTTCGGCATGAAACATTTGCTCCAATTGGATGTCGGTGTCTCTTAAGTGTGTCACCCTACGGTTCGTGAATAATGCGGACATGATCGAGACCCCTCTCGGATCAATAATCAGAAGCGGCATCTGGAGACCCATACTGACTCCCACACATTCAACGATGACTTTCTTGTGATCGTCGGAACCTTTTATGCTAGTATCTTAATCCCTTTGTTTCACGATATATTACATGTCCGAGATTCGATCATCGGTATCTCCATACCTAGTTTGATCTCGTTACCGACATGCACTCTTTTCTCGTTCCTGTGATATAACATTCTAGTGATCAAATCACTTGCTTGCAAGCTAATCAATGTGATATCACCGAGAGGGCCCAGAGTATATCTATCCGTCATCGGGATGAACAAATTCCACTCTCGATCCATGAGCCTCAACATAACACTTTATTAGTTTTGAATCCATCTTTATAATCACCCTGTTACGGTGTGACGTTTGATGTTATCAAGAAACTCTTCCGGTGTTAGTGATTGACATGATCTCATGGTCTAAGGATTAGGATCACTTCGTAAGTTGTTATAGCAATATAAACTCAATGACTTTGATCGTAATGCTATACTTCGGATGAATGTTCATCACACCATTACACTAATGTTGTGATCCCGTTATTAACAACATCCAATGTCCATGATCAGGAAACCTTGATCATCTTGTTAATCAACGAGCTAGTTTATGAGAGAGGCATAACTAGCAACTTTCTGTTTGTTTATTAAACACACATGTATTAACGTTTCCGTATTAATACAATTATAGCATGCAAAATAAACATCTATCATATACTTGGAATACACATAATAAACACTTTATTATTGCCTCTCAGGGCATATTCCCTTCAGCCAGAAGGAGGAGCGAAGGGGGACCTCAGGGGGGGCACACCCCTAGGCGCGGGGTGGGTTTGGCCCACCTGATCGGCCTTCGACTCCGCCCCTTCGCCTATATCTTCCCTACGGAACCCTAACACCAGGGGGCAATGACAGATAGATTTCCGCTGCCTCTGGGGGGCGGAAAACACCAAGAGAGAAAGATCTCTCCGGCAGACAGATTTCTGCCGGGGGAATTCCTTCCCGGAGAGGGGTGACCGTCGCCATCAACACCGTCATCAAGCTAGGCTTCATAGGGATCATCATCATCCACACCATCATCTCCACTAGCACCATCATCACCACTCCGTCCCGCTGTAACAATTGTGTTGGATATTGCTTAGTTCATTAGGGGAACTTTCCCGATGTTAATTACTATTGTAGTTGATGCTTGTAAGTGGAACAATTGTGTTGGATATGAAATACGTACCATTTGATACTTCATGAAACACATGTTCACATGTTATTTATATAATATCATTGTTCTTGATAGTTTTTTTTTAAGTTCGATGAAACTTTTCATAAGCCTTGAGCTCTGGGACGGAGGGAGAAGTCATAGCCTTGTTTAGTTCGGTCATAAACCAATGAGTATATCAATATACTCTCTCTGCCCAAGAATAGATGTCTTAAGTTTTTCAAATTGGGAATGAATCTATATACTAAATAGTGTTTAGATTCATTTAAATTTTAGTAAATTTGAGACATCTATTTTGGGACTGAGGGAGTACTATATAAAAAAAGAGCATGCGCAAAGTTATATCAAAATATCAAGAGGAAGGTTAAAATATCAAGAGGATAGTAGATTATTACCCTTGACAGTCAATGCTGGTCTCCTGGCTGGGCAAGCCTATTGAAACAATTTCGTGGTCTGACTTTTGGCTAGAGATTGAGATGGATTCTCCAGTGTAAAGTGACAGACTTGAAGAGAAAAAGTCCATGAGGTCGATGTGTTCCATGTCGAAAAACAGAGCACAAGCCTAAGCAACTCTATTTTATAGATTGCAACTTAGAATGCTGAATTTTAGGGTAGAAGCTTTCATTTTTGCATGCTTTGTCTGATAATTTTGTCCGAGGGGTTAAAAACTGAGTACTATACGATGCATGTTATTTGCAATTGGAAAGACGGTTATGGAAGAATAAGCTAATCAGATGCCTGTCAGGTGTGCACCTGATTCCAGAGATACAGTTGCATGAAGCGTCGGTCCAGGAGTTTGAGCTGTTCCGGAAGAAGGGGATCAAACAAAGCTGCACACACGTGCCAAAGACGCTCTTATGTTAGAGGCTTTGGAGCATCTTTACTAGCGTTAGGAGACTTTTTAATCCGCATGGATGAATTTTGCCACACTCGTATTCTTAGGACACACCGATTTCGTCCGGTTTGGGTTTTTTATATCCGGTGATCCTAGGCCAAACCCAGCGCATTAACATCTGACTGGGAACACCAGATATAATTTTTGTATGTGGCAGGCCCACTATCAACCACACACTATCTCCTACTCTTCTCCCCCATCCACCGGCCTTCTCTCTCCTCCTTTTCCCCCACCAACCGCCCATCTCTCTTCATCATCTCAATGCACGCACCAGAGATGGCGAGCTGGGTGGAAACACAGCTGGGAAAAGCTCATTCCCATACTAAAATATAAATCCATTTGACGATTTTTACCTCCGGATTTTGGTCTAGGAACGTCGAACGAGTGGATGTGCTCTTAGTTTGGGACTTCGATTGTCTTCCAGTGCTATTATAACTACAGATTTCATATCATCTGAGTAATAAAGAGTTGGGTGATGGTTTAGAAAAAAACGTACAAACTATATACTAGATTGCTGCTTAGACCAACTCTAGCAGATACCGCATACTGCGGTACCACAAACGAGTTTGTGGTAAACCGGAAAGTTGTTTTTCTTGCTGAAGGTTTGTGGTACAACTATGCAGGGTCTGTTTTGTGCCAATGAATGATACTGCAAAAAAGATATTATGTTCTTTGTGGGGTTGTAGGATCAATGCGTCAATAATTTTGAAAGCTAACATTACACATTCAAATTGATAGCATGATTTGGTTTAAACCCCGCGGGTAGACAAAGTAATGATCAAACTTTCACAAAAGTATCAATGAAATCCCTAGACAAGACCATTGCCACCTCCACCGATGGTCCAAGCACCACCTCCTTGACCAGCAACAGCTACTGCTGTTCTTTCTTGCATGATCACCCCATCTCCATATTCCACCACTCTCTCTTTAGAGGATCCATTGTAGTTGGATCCATCACCATGACTCGGTTCTCCTCGGCAATGATATCATTGTCATCTTGGTCTCCTCGAGACGGATACTGTGTTTCTCGAACTATACCTTGCGCTTCTCAAATTTTCAAATTTGAAGTCGTCTTATCCTCTTGTATTCTTGCTTCTTCTCGGCCAATTGCATTTTGTCTTTCAATTGTTGAGTCACCAATGCTCTTGGACTTCTCATCTCATCAATCTTCTCCCTCAACCTTCTTGCTCGGTCTTGTTCTTCAACTCTCTCCTTCACTTTCTTAGTTCCATCTAGTCCACCTTTCTTGATGGTTGCATGTTCATCATCATCATCATCCAAACTAAATGTGGTTCCTTTTCTTGGTGGAGGTGCCTCTTGATCACTCAACTTCCACTTCTCACTATGTTCAAGCAACTTCCAACAATGGAAGAGTGTGAATGATTTATTCTTAGATGCGGCCATTTTCTTGTACCTCTCTTGTGATATACGATCCTTCATTAAAAAAACAAGACAAAAGTGAGCAAAAATGCAGCAAAAAATAAAAAATAACATGACATTAAATGACCAAGCAAACTCACATAGTCATCAATTGTGCATCCACTTGGAGATGCATTCCTCACTTGCTCCAAATACCAACTCCAATGGCTACCACACGACTTGATCACATCATACCACCTTTGATCCATTATGCGATTTTATTTTCGGGAAATGATCAGATAAAATTTGTTCTCATTTCTTTGTTAATAATTCTTTCTAGTTTGATCATTCCTAGTCACTACATCTACTGACACCATATCCCACGCCTTCACTAACTAAATGTCTTCATCTTCAATGTAATCGGCGGTTCTCTTTGATTTACCATTTGCAGCTGAAGCATCGAACATTTCCTCATCACCTCTTCCAACTCGTTGGAATCAAAATCTTGTTCAAAACCGTTGAGTGGCTCACTCCCTATGCCCACCGAGTTTTCCTCCAACATATTCACATATCAAGTAGGAAGCAAGTGCAAATCGAATCTACAAAATTATAACAGGGAAAATCTAATCACTCACGTCATTTTGAGACATACCTACAAAAGAAAGTGGAAGATTCATACCTTTAGGACGAGGATTGACCGAACATTGGTGTCACTGGAGTAAGCTCCGGGGTCTATGACAATGGAGGGTCGCAATCCGGTGGTGTAGTAGGATTGCGGACGCGGGTCACCGATAGCTTCGACTTCTTAGCGTTCTTTTTTTGTCGAGCCCATGGTGACACCATAGGGGGAAGGTCGGAGGATGCTGCCGCAAGTGAGTCGCCTCCATTAATTACTTGCTTGCCTCGATGCTTACATTTTGGTGTTGCGGCAGCCGGAACGGTAGACGCGATGACATAACACTAGTATAGAGCGAAGCTAAGGATACCCTCCCATTGTAAACGGCAGCGACACAACACATTAACCGTAATTGCGCGTGGCCACTGAGGCATGCCTCATAGAAGACACACATTGTAGGCCAAAGAGAAAAATTTGTCTCTGTTGGCAATCTATTGGTAACAGACATTTGTTAGTTCCCGCTTCAAAATGTGCCTTGATAAAAATGGTTGTATGGAACAATATGTTTCCTATGTGTCATGGACCCTCTATGTAATGCCCAATAATCCAGAGAGAAAATTCTACCAATCACTCTCTTGCCACTCTCCCCCGACATCTGTAAGGGGCAGCGCTCTAGGTGACCTAGGTGTCTCTCGCATCCTATCTCAGCGTGAGAGAGTGCATCTGCCTTGTCAAGACACGATGTATCCTCCTCCTCATCTCCACTTTTTCGACACCAGTTCAAGCCAGGTAGGAGGTGCCTCGGGAGCCCACATCGAATAAGAAGCCTACGTGTTGTGGTTACATCTAGCATGGATTGGGCGCATCATGCTTCCTCTACGGCCTGCTCACTGCGTGGTAGAGGTCGGCACCGACATGGAGGTTTCCTCCATCCCATGGCGCATCGATCCAGAGGACGATAGTGACAAGTAACTAGCACTAATGCGAAGGTACAAATCTTTTTGTGACCAACCATCGTGCTATGGCTTCTTCATAGATAGGGTTATTGTTTTAATAGGTTTAGGTTATTGTCATTGGTGTGTTTAGTTGTTATGAATCTTCTCTTTAGTTGTTTTAATCCATGCTTGTATTTTTTAGGTATTTATGAATGTTCTGTTTAGATTTTGTGTGTGCATAATTCGGTTTATGTTATTTTGAATTAGTTGTTTGTGTTATTGTGAATGTTCTATTTACAATATGGTTATATTCTATTAAATTTTCTTGCTAATATTTTGGTATAATTATGAATCTAATTAAATAGCTCATGAGCTTTAATATAGGAGTTCACTTTTGTTACACTCTATATTTTGGTGCCACTACATAACAAATGCCTCGTACAAATGCCGCCCATCCAGACTTGCTATCTAGAGCAACAAGAGCAATTATGGATTCATTTATTGTAATTAAAGGCTAAAAACAACCATGACTGGTCACATAAAGTCCTTCCAGTGATGAATCCAGTGGTGGTTGTTAACCAACTTTTCTACATAGCAGCTTAGTGCAATGGTTTTTCTATCTTATTTTTGATTATCTTGTTAATATAATTATCATAGAGGTAATTGAATTCTTTATTTCCATGTGAACAGAGAAATCAAGCTATTCCCATTCATGAACCTCCATAAACATCCACTCATTGCTATTGTGACGTTTTGTTGCATTGCGTAAAGTAAAATTTTAAAGTATAAGTGTCTTACGAATTATTTAATTAATTTGAGTTCTATTATACGTTTTTTTTTGAATTTACAGATTTAGCACTTTGTCGGCCTGGGGCAAGCCGACTGGGCCAATCGGCCAGGCCCTGGCCGACAGACGAGCACTCGTCCAGCAGCTGGACGACAGCAGGTCGGCCAGTGGGGCCGCGGGACCGACCAGGTCGACAGATTCAGTCGGCCAGGCCCAGGCCGACTACCCAATCGGCCAGGCCCACGCCGACTGGGGCTAGGATAAGGACCACGCGACGTCGCGACGCCATACTCCCTTTCTTCTCCATGCGACGCCGCGCTCCTCTCTCTCTCATGTTCGTCGTTCTCGTTTCTAAAACACCATTTTTGCCTGATTTTGCTCGATTTGACCACAAAAACTTCAATCCAAAACCATTAGAGAGGTAGTGGAAGCCCGATCTATGGATGGGTTAGCTCATGACTCGATTTGGTGTTGGTTTGTTGGAGGAACAGTGGTGGAGCTATGGTGGAGCAATGGCAATGGTGGTGGAGCTGTGGTGGAGGAGCTGAGGTTGTCTGTGGTGGAGCTGTGGTGGAGCTGTGGTGGTGGTAGCTTCTCTCGCTTCAATGGTAAACTCTAATCCCTCGATAATCACGGATATTGTATGTGGTTACTTACGTGGGTATGGTTAGTCTATTAGAATATTTGGCTAGTGGATTAGTAACAATATTTGACCGATGGGTTAGGCACAAAAATTTGGCCGGTGGATTAGTATCAATATTTGACCGGTAGCAATAATATCATATTTTTTAGAATATTTTCAAGCATTGCCCAAAGTTATACGCGTTGTCGATAATTAATTGATTAGGTTGTTTATTTTATGTCAGCAGAGATGACCAATTTAGTGAAGTTCGTGTTTTATTACGGTCCTGGGAATGTTCGAACAAATGACTTTGGAGCAGATCTGGGAGAGTTCATGTGTACACCGTTAGATTTGACTGCCCCTCAAACCTGGAGTGTTAATCAGTTGAAGGAATGGTTGACAGGATGTTTAGGCTATAACATCAAGACGTACACCGTCAGCGTGCAAGCATTGTGGACAAAGTCAAGAAAAAATATTTTCTGGACTTTAAGGCATGTAGATACTGACAGAGACTGGTTTAAGTGGTTAAAAGGCTGCGAAGATAGGCATGTAAACCCTCGCGCATTAGTGCTTCCTGTCTTGAAGGAGATCAATGGTGGACATGTTTCTCGCCATAGTGCTGATTCAAGTTACGGGATGTACTCTATGTCCAGTGCTGGAGGCGGTGGTTATGAATCGGGGCAGAGCAGTCAGATAGGAGGAGGAGGAGGCGGTGGTTATGGATCGGGGCAGAGCAGTGATGCCGGAGGTGGAGAAGACTATAGTGGAGAGGCAGATGCGGACAAGGAAGATGGAGGCATGCAGAACATGATGGAAGAGGAGGATTACATGGATGGCAAGAGTGGTGATTCTGATGACCCTGAGGATTCTGATGGAGAAGGCAATGATGGAGAGGACATGCCGATTCCTGCTTCATGGAATCAAAACATGTCAACCAGAATGACCGTTGATGATGATCATGATTCTGCGTGGGAATATCACAACAACAAAATTTCCCAGGGTGCCAGATATCAAGACAAGCAACATTTGCAAGATGCAGTCGTTGCTTGGGCAATGTCAACACACAGGGTTTTGAAAACAACGGTGTCCTCTAAGAAATACTTGACAATGGAAAGCGTGGATATAAATTGTCCAGGCAGGGTGCATGCCTATGTCCCTACATATGACACAACTTGGTTGGTGAGCGACTTTGTGCAGCACACATGTGAGCTACACAGTGTTCCTGCTGATCATCTTAACCTCTCGTCCACACTTCTAGCTCGGCTGCTTTACACGGACTTAGTAGAGTGCAAAGCGATGACAGTACCTAGTATACAGAAGAAAGTAAAGACCCGGTTTAAGTACTCCATTTCGTATGGCAAGGCTTGGAGGGCAAAGCAAAGGGCTCTTGAGGAGAGGTTTGGTTCGTTTAGAGACTCGTATGACTCCGTGGTCCGACAACTTCGGACACTGCAAGATAGAAACCCAGGCAGCTATGTCGACATACAATATTATGTGATACCCGAGGATCCATCCGTGAAGGTGCTTCATCGAGTGTTCTTCTCTTTTGCTGTATGCATCCAAGCTTTCACTTATTGTCGTCAGGATTTCATGACGCAGAGCAGTTGGCTGAACATTTTTCAGACTCCTCCTGACCCCACATAGGAGACTCAGTACGATGAGTACGGGTCGGTGATTCCTCCCCGACAGGTTCGGCCGCCCCACAGGTTCGGTTGGACGACGCCTCCTAACCCACCACCCGAGCGTCGCGGCAGACGACGTCATTGAGACATATATTTATCTATGTATGAGACATATATTTATCTATGTATGAGACATGTCTATCTATGCATGAGACATCTACTTATGTATGAGATATATATCTACCTATATATGAGACACCATTCTATCATTTCACGATTTTTATTGCAACACAGTTCAACATAACTTGCAACATAGTTCAACATAACTTGCGGTACATAAATAAGAGTCCTATCTATCCCCAGCATGATGCCTTTCCCTTTCCCTTCGATGATGCCTCGCCCTTTCCCTTGGACGATCCCTCGCACTTGCTCTTCTTGGCATGCACGTTCTTCTTCTCCTGCATCTTGTCCCACTCAGCTCTCGCCTTGCTTCCAACGGGTGGCGGCATGAAGATATCATCCTCATCTTCGCTCTCTTCTATCCAGGCCCTAGGTGCCACAACCTGATCCGTCATGTCAGCTTGACTCTTCTTGACCTGCGCTTTCTTCTTCTCCTGCCTCTTGTCCCACTCAGCTCTTGCCTTGCTTCCAACGGGTGGCGGCATGAAGATATCATCCTCAACTTCGCTCTCTTCTATCCAGGACCAAGGTGCATCAGCCCACTCCATCATGCGAGCTTCACTCTTGAAGTCGAGCTTGTCCCACCTTGTCTGGATCCTGATAAGCTCTGCTCGTACCTGATTTGGGGTCTTCAGTTTCCACCCTCTCCGATGAAGTGACTTACCAAGCATAACGAGAGCATCATAGTTCGTTACCAATGTATCCCAGTGGGCTGGTTCATCACCTATCATAACACTTCTGGCTATTTGGAGAAGCCCAATGGACATATCTAGAGGCCAGGGAGACGCGTCGGTCATAGTGGAGAGGAGTGGAGGGAAATGCGAGAGCAAGAGGAGAGGAGGGAAATGAGAGAGTAAGAGGAGGAAGAGACGAACTGGGTTAAAGGATACATCTTGTTGCCCGGATTTATAGAGTCACTGAACCGAATAGGCGGGAAAAAAGGGCGAGAAATAGTGGCGGGAAAAAAGGGCGGGAAGTAGTGGCGGGAAAAAAGGGCGGGGAGTAGTGGCGGGAACAAAGGGAGGGAAGTACTGGCGGGAAAAATCGGCGGGGAGTACTGGCGGGAAAAATCGGTGGGAAGGATTGGCGAGAAAAACAGCGGCGGACGATTATTTAGAGGCAGGGTTGCATTGATCATGCAGGATTTGGTTAGGGGCAGGACGATTAGGCTGTCGGTCTAGGTCTGGCCGATTGCACTAATCGGCCTAGGCCAGACCGATTGACCCAATCGGCCTAGAGCAAGCCGATTGCATGTGTGGGGCAAAGCCGACTGCATGGTGAATTGACCCAGTCGGCTTGCCTCAGGCCGACAAAGTGCTAGATCTGTAAATTACAAAAAACGTATAATAGAACTCAAATTAATTAAATAATGCGTATTATTTAAAATTTTTTTCCAAATATCACACTGGTGGCGTATATTAGATTAGATTTTGTTGATAATGTATAACAATATCAAATCAGGTGTTGTCTTCCATGGCAACAAATGTTGTAGTCAAGTCGTGGGCCGGCTACTCCTGTTTCTCAACCAGAGCCACCTCAACATGGAGGTAAGTCGTCATTTTAATATTTATAAATTTAGTTTGTTTAGATTGGAGAATATATACTTACTATTATAATTTGTCTACATTCGGTTTTCTATATCCTATGGTGTTGGATATTATGCTGATAGCAACTTCACCTGTCTCTTGTTTCTTCTCTTAAATAAATAAGATGAGACGTGACAGACTGGCTATGGCGAGAATTGGTAGAATCAATTTACGGAAGAAGCATTTATTACTTTTCTCCCTTTTACCATTTTACCATGCAATCATCAATTTTGTTTGCATGGCATGACCATGTATACTTGGTTATAGTGTGATGGAAATGCACACATAGGTTTAGTGAGATATTGTTATGTCCACGTGACTATCTATACTTGGTCATATTGTGATGTAAGTGTAATGTGACATTTTTCTCTAATATGAATAAAATATGTTACTATTTTAGATTGTGTTGTTTGACATTTTAATGCATTGCCAATTATATATTCTAGAACAAAATATAACTCAAACGGGTGGACACAAATATATCCATAACAGATGAGCTCAATTTTAGAAAAACATGAGAATGTTGAAGATCGTCTCCAACAGAGGGGGCCATCAGTGAAAGATTATTAGGTATGTGTCCAAAGAGATCTTCATAGCAGCGACAAGTCCTAGAAAATATATAATTGACAAGTCCTAGAAAATATATAATTTTTCCATTGTCGATGGGGATTTTAACCCGTGTTCACAACACTGCTCTATACTAGTATAACCAGCTATGGGGACGCGCCGGTGACACGCCGGGACGATTGGGGCTGCGCGAGATGGACAACACCGCTGGAGGTAGTTGAGAGTCCATAGAGATGATGAAACACAAGGAAACTATGGACAATGCAAGTCGAGGAGATCGACGATGGCAGTGACGCGCGGGTGAGAAACATGTGAGCTGAATGACCCTCCTGCCAAGTGTTGAGCGAGATGCGGGAAACCACATACCTAGAACTCGGTACCGCGTATATATGAGTTTCAAGGGGTAATGTGGTTTAGCGCAAAAATATTTATGGGTTGATCGATTTTGTGGTATCTACTCTAACCCTTTTGTTAGCCCAAAATTGTAAAACGGCTGTTATTTTGCTGTTTCATGTGATACACGATATCCGCTAGAGTTCTTAGAGCGCGAGATTTTGGAGACATATAACATCATTTTTGCATGGTCCGTTTGATCATCCTCGATATGGTGATAAGCACATGTATTGCTGTTGTCATTTGTAAAATTAAAAAATGTAGGGAATAATATATTTCATGGGACTATATTCAAATTATGTCATGGTTATTCTTTTGTTCTTGGCTCTTTCATTCTCCTTTCTTTCTATTTTCTTCTGTTGAGGTAGATGGGAAGACTCTTTGGTAGGCGTGGATCGTGACTGTCAACTCTTGAGGAGGTGGAGACAGAGGACATTATTGGCATGCTGCACTAGGGTGGTTGGTAGAAGTAGGTAGCGAGGGAAAAAGAATCTTTCACTTGCCCGTTGTTTGGTTATATAAGTGTTAGCAATGTCCAATTAGGCTCGGCGCGGTGCCACACCTCACATGCGAGCTCCGCCATGTACTAGCAGTGGTGGATCCAATAATTATTTAAAGCCTAAGCAAACAGTGTATTACAAGGCTAATAACACCAAATTGCCATTAAATTAGGCTTGCCGGCTGACCGGAAGCCTGAGAACTTAGGGACTATTGGGTTCGTCTATGTGTACTAGTACTAGTACAAGTACTAGTGCCATATTCGAGTCAAACAAGAGCGCGAGGGTGATGTTCGGTTCCAGGCACTATGTCACTGGTCTAGCCGCACGACGAGGCAAGCGAGAGGCCGGCAGCGGCCATGCATGCAGAGGCGACATGGTGCAGGGAAGATGCGGGGAGGTGTCAGTGTTGCAGATGTGAGGGGGGAGAAGCCTAGCACAACCGATGAGAGAAGAAGGTCAGTGGCGCAAGGTCGAACAGCCAAGAGAGTCGCCGAAAGCAGGACGATGACGCAAGGTTGGCTGACCAGGAGCGGCGCAAGGTGGTTGGCGATTACGGCGCGGGGAAGGATAGAGGAAATATGAAGGTACATGCGGATTTATGTCGCTATCTTGTGGGCCAAAGGTCGACCACGGGAGGATAGTCCGTTTTGGCTCTAACCGGGGCAAAATTTGCTCCTAAACGTGGTGGTCCGAGTCCAAAAAAGGATAAACCAAATTTGCAGTAACATATTGGGTGCTGGATTTTATACAGCGGGACAGGAACAACCTAAGTTTATCTATTTGGGGATGCCGTTGGAGATGCCCTAAGACTACTGGGTCTAATCTGTGCCATTGATTAGTTCCTTTTATAATAGTCTCTCTCCTATGAGTAGTAAATGTATCGTCAATATGGTAGACTCATCGAAAATAGTGTCAAACAGTCATTTTAATAGTGACGCGTCACATTTTTTACACGCGGTGGCTTCTAGACAAAAATACTAATCGGGTTTTAAAAACCCGAACACCATTAGTAGGTAGTGGTGTTTATAAAAAGCTGAGAAGCGTCACTAAACCGTACTCACAAAGACAAACATGACAAACATAGTGGCGGAGTGGAAATAATCCAACGCCATCACTAGCTAGACTACTACCAGCTTTTCTATAAATAAGACGCCACCACTTATCTTAGCTATGATTGATTTGGATATCTTAGCCGACCGTACTGGTAAATCCATTGAGGATTTGGTGTGGATGTATGTAGCCAGAGATCGATCCTTTTATTGGGTCATTTGGACCCAAATTACTAATGGCACACACGCCACTATTAATCCACGAGGCTCAAACCCAAACCTGCTCATCCACAACCTACCCCATATCCTTTCCCGTGAGAAGTGATGACCCACAAGTATAGGGGGTGTATCATAGTACTTTCGATAAATAGAAGTGTCGATCTCAACGAGGAGCAGAAGGTGTTGACTAGTGGTATGGTGCAGGAAATCTCTGTAAATACTTAGCAAACGGATTTTTAGGGGTTTTCTGATAAAGCAAAGAAACAAAGTGCAAGTAATAAAGACAACGAACAATTGCAGCAACTGGCCTAGTCCTTTCTTAGCAAAGGACAAGCGGTGGAAATACTTATGAGGACCAAACGTTCTCGAGGACACATGAAAATTCTGTCAAGTGCTTTCGCTTCAAATAGCTGAGTAGTCTTCTTTGGTGTGGTAAGTGTTGTGTGGGTGAACCTGTGCTAATGTACCGACCTTACTTAGACTAATACATAATTGTGATTAAACCCCCTGCAAGCATCCGCAACTACGGGAAATCAATTAAGATATAAACCTAACCACAGCCTTAAATTCTGAGATCCTACGCTCCCTTGTGCAATGGTGTCCTAACGGGGGTTCAAGTTTCTGTCACTCTGGCAACCCCACAATTAGTATCCAAATACACAATGCATTCCCCTAGGCCCATAAATGGTGAAATATCATGTAGTTGACATTCACATGACACCACTAGAATAATAGCACCATAACTTAAATACTAAACCATTGAATAATATCTCAACACAAATCCACTACTAACAACATGACTTCTCTCATGTCCTCAAGAACTAAACGAACTACTCACAAGACATCATATGGATAAAGATCAAAGATGATATGGTGATGGATAACAATCTGAACATAAACAATAATCCAATGGTTCCACTCACAAGCATCAACTACAATAGTAATCAACACCGGGAAAGTTTCCCCTAAGAACTATGCAAGTATTCAACACAATTGTTATAGCGGGATGGAGTGGTGATGATGGTGCTGGTGGAGATGATGGTGTGGATGATGATGATGATCCCGATGAAGTCTAGCTTGATGATGGTGTTGATGGCGACGATCTCCCCTCTCCGGGAAGGAATTTCCCCGGCAAAAATCTGTCTGTCGGAGAGCTCTTTTTATCTCGGTGTTTTCCGCCCCGCAGAGGCGGCAGAATCTTTCTGTGGTCGCTCCCTATGTATTAGGGTTTCGAGGAAAATAAATAGGCGAGAGGGCGGAGCTAGAGGTGGGCCAGGTGGGCCACACCCCCTGTAGGCGCGGCCTAGGGGTGACCCACACCTGGGGGGTGTGGCCCCCCTGTGGCCCATCTCCGCCTCCCCTTCTGGCTTCCTTCGTCTTATGGAAAAATATGATTTTTCATAAATTTTTCTGGTATTTTTCTGATCTTCGCAAAATTGCATCAAAACACCTCTTTTTCCATCAGAATCCTGACTCCGACAATCCATCCTCCAAGAATCATCCAACATGCAAAACCAGATAAAAAACATAAGTAACACCTCTTAATATGAAATATATCAATGAATAGAGGAAAATTATAATATAGAATGGTGATGCAAATTGGACGTATCAACTCCCCCCAAGCTTAGACCTTCGCTTGTCCCCAAGCGAAAACTGAGCTCAGTAAACATGTCCACGGGTTTATGGAGTGAAGTGTCGATAAAAGAATATGGACAAGAAGCATCACACTTACCATTACACAACTCATAGAAGAAAGCAACTCATCATTATATAACTTAGCTTGCAACAAGTATAGGAGTCACAATAGAGATGTATAAATATAAATCATAATTGGAATTGGCAAACTTTGTTCTTGGTCAGAGAACAGCTGGCAAACAGTTTTACAAATATTTTTTGTAAAGAAGTTTCACAACAAGAGTACTCTTTGCTCAAACATAAAAGGCTTTTCACAATAAAGGCTTTCAAAGTAATACTCAATAGATAAGAGTCTTGTGCAAACAAGGAAGATAAAGAACATGATTGAATAAATCATCATATGAATGCTTGAAACACAACAACTCAAATGCTTGCTGGAGATAGAGAGGAAGTAGGTTTACTGACTAAACTTAGAAATAGGAGAAAGGCCCTTCATAGAGGGAAGCAGGGGTTTCAAGTTCATAAAGAGCTTCTAAAAGAGTATGGTACTTACTAGCTTTGAGCCCTCATTGCCCCTATCAGAAGCATCTTGAAGTGATTAAGGTTAAAGTGAACAAAGGTGGAGTATATGCTTGACGAAATATAAGTTGACAATCTCATGTCCCTTGAGTACGAGGGCCGCTCCTCATGCTACTCAACTTTAGTCACCAGTAAGTTCTTGTAATTGTAAGTACATGTGTATCATAAAGAACCACCAATAGGTTACCCCTTGCACATGATACAAGATCTATCCCATAATCAAAATGACAAGGCAAGCAGACAGTGAGCATCTCAGCGATCTTTTAATTTACTATTTGCATAGGTTTTTATTGAGGATGCTTCACAGATTGCTCACTATGGTTATGCTGCAAGTTTCCACCATGATTATGTTGGAATTATGCCCTAGAGGCAATAATAAAGATGTTATTATTATAATTCTTGTTCATGATAAAGTTTATATTCCATGCTAGAATTGTATTAAGCGGAAACTTTAATACTTGTGTGGTTTGTGAACAACACTGTGTCCCTAGTGCGCCTCTATGGACTAGCTCATTGATCAATGATGGTTAAGGTTTCCTAACCATAGACATGAGTTGTCAATTGATAATGAGATCATATCATTGGAGAATGATATGATGGACAGACCCAAACTAAGCGAAGCAATTAGATCGTTTCATCGTGTTCATCTTTGCGAAGCTTTTCCTATGTCAAATATTGTATTCCTTAGACCATGAGATAATACAACTCCCTGGTATCGGAAGAAAGCTTTGAGGTCATCAAACGTCATCCTATGAGAGGGTGATCATAAAGGTGTCTCTCAGGTGATCGGAAAGTATCTGTTGGGTTGTATGTATCGAGATGGGATTTGTCCCTCCTAAGTCGGAGAGATATGCTTCGGGCCCACTCGGTAATCGATATCAACACCGCTTGCAAGCATGTGGTTAAGGAGTTAATCACAAAGTGATATCGGATTACGGAACGAGTAAAGTACTTGCTGCGAACGAGATTGAACTAGGTATGACGGTACCGACGATCGAATCTCGGGCAAGTAAAATATCGCGAGACGAAGGGAATATATATATGGGATTGATTGAATCCTGGTATCGTGGTTCATCCAATATGATCATCGATGAATGTGTGGGAGTCAATATGGGTGCCCAGACCCCGCTGTTGATTATTGATAGAAGATCATGTCTGCATATTCTCGAACCCGCAGGGTCACACACTTAACGTGTCTCGACGCTAGGATAGATTGGATAATTGGTTTATGAGTTTTTGTTCGGAGTCTCGGATGGGATCCGGGACATCACGAGAGGTTCCGGAGTGGTCCGGAGAATAAGATTCATATAAGGCAGTGCAGTTTTTGGAGTTCGAAATTGTTCCGGGTTAATCGGTATTGTACCGGAAGCTTCTAGAACCTTCCGGAAGGGGACCAACGTGGCCCCACCTTCCGAGAGGGGGCATGGGCCTATGAGGGAGTGTCCTGGCCGCATTGGGCCAGGGGCACAAGGCCCCATAGGGCCCAGCCGATCCTATAGGGTTTAAATCGTTTAAACTAGAGATAGGGTTTCTAGAAGAGGGGAGAGTCCTTGCCCCCCACTTCTCCCTCCCTTGGCCGCCGGCCCAAGGCTTGGAGGAGGGGCAAGGGCTGGCCGCCCCCCCCTCTATATATAGAGGGCTGGTGCGCCCCCTCCCCCCTACACCTTGCCTCCAACCCTAGTTGCCCTGCTACCCTCCTCTCTCCCTCCCGACTGTTTGTAGGCGAAGCCCTGCAGCAGAAATTCTCCACCATATACACCACGCCGTCGTGTTGTAGATCCAATCTATCTCTCCACCATACTTGCTGGTCCGAGGAAGGAGCAGACGTCGAGGTGCTGCACGTGTGCATCTCACGGAGGCACCGCCACTTGTGGTGCTAGATCGGATCGGATCGCGAGGAGGAGAAGCGAGTACAACTACATCACCCACGTTCCGACGAACGTTCCGCTGTGCGAATCTTCAAGGGTATGAAGATCTAATCCAATCTCTCTCGTTGATTGCATCTCCTAGATTAGATCTTGGCTTTCCCTCTGTTCGCATCCGTAGAAAATTTTGATTTACTATGCCGCGAAACCCTTCAGTGGTATCAGAGCTAGATCTATGCGTAGATGTGTTTCACGAGTAGAACGCAACATGGTTGTTGCGGGCGTTGATGTTTTCTGTTGCAAGCCTCTTGTTTTTGTTCTTCTTATGACGCGGGATAGTGAGATTGAAGCGGTCCAGGCCAACCTTACGCGACGTTGTTCGCGAGACGGCTCCGCACTTGACGTGTGGCTTGTTCCACACATGCGGCTGGTGGATGTCAGTTTCTCTCACTATAGTTGTCATGGGATTAACACCGGAGTTTGGCAACCATAATATCACCGTTGTGGCTTTCCGTAGGTAAGAATCGTTCTTAGCATCTACTCCCATAAGCCACGTAAAACATGCAACAACAAAGTAGAGGCGTCTAACTTGTTCTTGCATGGAGTGTTTTCTGTGATATGGTATGGCCCAAGATGTGATGTGTATATTGTATGCGATGATCATGTTTTGTAATGTTTCACGACTTGCATGTCGATGAGTACACAACCGGCAGGAGCCATATGGTTGTCTTTATAATTGTGTATGACCTGCGAGTCAACTTCTTATACGCCATGTAATAGCTTTACTTTATCGCTAAGTAGTTAGCAATAGTTGTAGTTGCTATTCGTGGTGGAGGCAATCATGGTGGAGTGATGGAGATCATGCCAGAACGCACAAGATGGAGATCATTGCGCGAAGATTGGCTATATCATGTCACATAAAGTTATATGCATGTGATGTTTATCCCTTTATGTATCTTATTATGCTTAGATCGCGATGGTAGCATTATAAGATGATTCCTCACTTAAAGATCAAGATAAAACTGTGTTCTCCCCAAGTATGCACCGTTGCGAAAGTTCGTCGTGTCCAAGCATCACGTGATGATCGGGTGCTATAGACTCTACGCTCACATACAACGGGTGCAAGCCAGTTTTGCACACGCGGAAATACTTGGGTCTAGCTTGACGAGCCTAGCATGTACAGACATGGCCTCGGAACACAAGAACCGAAAGGTTAAGCATGAGTCATATGAATGATATGATCGACACTTTGTTGTCCACCATTGAAACCACATCTCTTCTCGTGATGATCGGATTAGGTGTGGTGAATTTGGATCGTGTTCACTAAACAACTTGAGGGATGTTGAATTTAGTGGGAGTTCATCTAGTAATTTGATTAAGTTGAACTATTTATCATGAACATAGTCTAAATTGTACTTGCCAATACTGTAGATCACATGGCCAAGTCCAACTTCAACTTCAACGTTTTTGCTGAGAAGGAAAAGCTTAGAAACAATGGGTCTAATTTCACCAATTGGTTCCGCAATCTAAGAATCATTCTGTCTGGCGGACAAAAGGACTATGTCCTTGGGAAAGCGTTAGGTGACCCCCCTGCTGCAACTGCGCCGGCTGATGAGAAAGCTGTCTATCAGTCGCGTAAAGATGATTATGGTGTGATTAAGAGCACCATGTTGTTTGCTATGGAACCGGAGCTTCAAAATCGTTTTGAAGAGTATCCCGGGCCCTTTGAGATTCTCGAGGAGCTGAAAACAATGTTTCACACTCAGGCCCGTTCTGAGAGATATGAGATCTCTGAGAAGTTCTTTAACTGCAAGATGGAGGAAGGGAGTTCCGTTAGTGAGCACGCCATTAAGATGACGGGCTACACTCAACGGCTTGAGCAACTGGAATGCACGATTCCAGAGGAGCTCAAGATTGACAGGGTTCTGCAATCACTCCCTCCCAGCTACAAAAGTTTTGTAGTGACTCATAATCAGATTGGTTCCACTGATACGATCACCGAGCTCTTCGCAAAGCTGAAGGCTGCGGAAGTGGACATCAAGAAGGATAATCATGTGTTGATGGTCAACAAGCCCTCCTTTAAGAAAGGTAAGGGAGCGAAGAAACCCTTCAAGAAGGGCGGCGGCAAGCGCAATGCCCCTGCTGAGAAGAAGCTCAAGTCTGGTCCTAAGCCGGACACTGAGTGCTTCTATTGCAAGGACAAGGGTCACTGGAAGCGCAACTGTCCGAAGTACTTAGCGGACAAGAAGGCTGGCACCATCAAAGGTATATTTGATATACATGTTATTGATGTTTTCCTTACTAGCCCTCGTTGTAGTGCCTGGGTATTTGATACCGGTTCAGTTGCTAATATTTGTAACTCGAAACAGGAGCTACGGAATAGACGGCGGCTTGCGAGGGATGAGGTGACGATGCGCGTTGGCAACGGATCAAGAGTTGATGTGATGGCCGTCGGCACGCTCTCCTTAGTTTTACCTTCGGGATTAGTTTTAAACCTTAATAAGTGTTATTATGTGCCTGCGTTGAGCATGAACATTATTTCTGGATCGTGTTTATTGCAAGACGGTTATTCATTTAAATCGGAGAATAATGGTTGTTCTATTTATATGAGTAACATCTTTTATGGTCATGCACCTCTTGTAAATGGTTTATTTCTTCTAAATCTCGAAAGGGATGAAACACACATCCATAACATTGAGGCTAAGAGATGCAAAGTAGATAGTGATAATACTACTTATTTGTGGCACTGTCGTCTGGGTCATATTGGTATAAAGCGCATGAAGAAACTCCATTCTGATGGACTTTTGGAGTCTCTTGATTTTGAATCATTTGACACATGCGAACCATGCCTCATGGGCAAGATGATCAAAACCCCGTTCTCCGGTATGATGGAGCGAGCAACGGACTTGTTGGAAATCATACATACCGATGTATGCGGACCGATGAGTGTTTCGACGCGCGGCGGATATCGCTATTTCCTCACTTTTACCGATGACTTAAGTAGATATGGGTATATCTATTTAATGAAACATAAATCTAAAACATTTGAAAAGTTCAAGGAATTTCAGAATGAAGTGGAGAACCATCGTAACAGAAAGATTAAGTTTCTACGATCCGATCGTGGAGGTGAATATTTGAGTTATGATTTTCTCACGCATCTTAAAGCAAGTGGAATCGTTTCACAACTCACGCCACCCGGAACACCACAGCGCAATGGTGTGTCTGAACGCCGGAATCGAACCCTATTAGATATGGTCCGATCAATGATGTCTCTTACTGATTTGCCGTTATCATTTTGGGGTTATGCATTAGAAACCGCTGCATTCACTTTAAATAGGGCTCCATCTAAATCCGTTGAGACGACACCGTATGAACTGTGGTTTGGTTCTAAACCTAAGTTGTCGTTTCTTAAAGTTTGGGGATGCGAAGCTTACGTCAAGAAGTTGATGCCGGACAAGCTCGAACCCAAAGCGGAGAAATGCGTCTTCATAGGATACCCTAAGGAAACTATTGGGTATACCTTCTATCACAGAACCGAAGGCAAACTGTTTGTCGCAAAGAACGGTTCCTTTCTTGAGAAGGGGTTTCTCTCGAAAGAAGTGAGTGGGAGGAAAGTAGAGCTAGACGAGGTTATTGAACCTTCTCTTGAGTTAGAGAGTAGCGCAGCACCTGAAATTGTTCTAGTGCCGCCTGCACCAACGATAGAGGAAGCTAATGACAAGGATCATGAAGCTTCGGACGATGCTGCTACTGAACGTCGCAGGTCGACAAGGTCGCGTGCCCCTCCTGAGTGGTACGGCAACCCTGTCTTGACTGTCTTGTTAGTAGAAGACAGTGAACCTACGAACTATGAGGAAGCGATGATGAGCCCAGACTCTGAGAAATGGCTAGAAGCCATGAAATCCGAATTGGGATCCATGAGCGAAAACCAAGTATGGACTTTGGTGGACCCTTCTAGCGACCGAAAGGCCGTTGAGTGCAAATGGATCTTCAAGAAGAAAACGGACGCGGATGGTAATGTTACCGTCTATAAAGCACGGCTTGTCGCGAAAGGTTTTCGACAAGTTCAAGGTGTTGACTACGATGAGACTTTCTCTCCCGTAGCGATGTTTAAGTCCATTCGGATTTTATTAGCAATTGATGCGTTTCATGATTATGAAATATGGCAGATGGATGTCAAGACTGCGTTCCTCAATGGAAACATTGATGAAGAGTTGTATATGATGCAACCCGAAGGTTTTGTCGATCCTAAGGATGCTGATAAAGTATGCAAACTTCAGCGTTCCATTTATGGACTGAAGCAAGCATCTCGGAGTTGGAACCTTCGTTTTGATCAAGTGATCAAGAGCTTTGGATTTGTTCCAAATTGCTACGAAGCTTGCATCTACAAGAAAGTGAGTGGGAGCTCGGTGACGTTTCTGGTACTGTATGTGGATGACATATTGATTATTGGAAATGACATCAACATGCTTAACGATGTGAAGAGTTATTTGAACAAATGTTTTTCAATGAAAGACCTAGGTGAAGCTGCTTATATATTGGGCATCAAAATCTATAGAGATAGACAAAGACGCCTGATAGCTTTAAGCCAGAGTACATACCTAGACAAAGTTCTGAAAAGGTTCAGAATGGATAAGGCAAAGAAAGGTTCAGTGCCTATGTTGTCGGGTAAGATATTGAGCAAGGCTCAGTGTCCAGCTACGGTAAATGATAGGGAAGCTATGAGCAAAGTGCCTTATGCCTCGGCCATAGGTTCCATCATGTATGCCATGCTGTGTACTAGACCGGATGTGTCCAATGCTCTTAGTTTGACGAGCAGATATCAAAGTGATCCAGGAGTGGAACACTGGACAGCCGTGAAGAACATCCTAAAGTACCTAAATAGGACTAAAGAAATGTTCTTAGTCTATGGGGGTGATGAACAGCTTGTCGTAAAAGGTTACGTCGATGCTAGTTTTGACACCGACAAGGATGATTCCAAATCTCAGACAGGATACGTTTATATTTTGAATGGAGGAGCTGTGAGCTGGAGAAGCTGCAAGCAAAGCGTGATCGCAGGATCTACAGTGGAAGCGGAATACATGGCTGCTGCAGAAGCATCAAGTGAAGGAGTTTGGATCAGAAACTTCATCACTGAGCTTGGCGTGGTTCCAAGTGCATTGGACCCACTTGAGATATTGTGTGACAACACTGGCGCCATAGCACTCGCTAAGGAACCAAGATATCATCCAAAGACCAAGCATATCAACCGCAAGTTTCATATAATCCGAGATTATATTGCAGATGGAGATCTGAAGATTAGCAAAGTACATATAGATCTGAATGTCGCAGATCCATTGACTAAACCTCTTCCACGTGTAAAACATGATCAACACCTCAGTGCCATGGGTGTGAGATTTTGCCAGATGTAAACTAGATTATTGACTCTAGTGCAAGTGGGAGACTGTTGGAATTATGCCCTAGAGGCAATAATAAAGATGTTATTATTATAATTCTTGTTCATGATAAAGTTTATATTCCATGCTAGAATTGTATTAAGCGGAAATTTTAATACTTGTGTGGTTTGTGAACAACACCGTGTCCCTAGTACGCCTCTATGGACTAGCTCATTGATCAATGATGGTTAAGGTTTCCTAACCATAGACATGAGTTGTCAATTGATAATGAGATCATATCATTGGAGAATGATATGATGGACAGACCCAAACTAAGCGAAGCAATTAGATCGTTTCATCGTGTTCATCTTTGCGAAGCTTTTCCTATGTCAAATATTGTATTCCTTAGACCATGAGATAATACAACTCCCTGGTATCGGAAGAAAGCTTTGAGGTCATCAAACGTCATCCTATGAGAGGGTGATCATAAAGGTGTCTCTCAGGTGATCGGAAAGTATCTGTTGGGTTGTATGTATCGAGATGGGATTTGTCCCTCCCAAGTCGGAGAGATATGCTTCGGGCCCACTCAGTAATCGATATCAACACCGCTTGAAAGCATGTGGTTAAGGAGTTAATCACAAAGTGATATCGGATTACGGAACGAGTAAAGTACTTGCTGTGAACGAGATTGAACTAGGTATGACGGTACCGACGATCGAATCTCGGGCAAGTAAAATATCGCGAGACGAAGGGAATATATATATGGGATTGATTGAATCCTGGCATCGTGGTTCATCCGATATGATCATCGATGAATGTGTGGGAGTCAATATGGGTGCCCAGACCCCGCTGTTGATTATTGATAGAAGATCATGTCTGCATATTCTCGAACCCGCAGGGTCACACACTTAACGTGTCTCGACGCTAGGATAGATTGGATAATTGGTTTATGAGTTTTTGTTCGAAGTCTCGGATGGGATCCGGGACATCACGAGAGGTTCCGGAGTGGTCCGGAGAATAAGATTCATATAACGCAGTGCAGTTTTTGGAGTTCGGAATTGTTCCGGGTTAATCGGTATTGTACCGGAAGCTTCTAGAACCTTCCGGAACGGGACCAACGTGGCCCCACCTTCCGGGAGGGGGCATGGGCCTATGAGGGAGTGTCCTGGCCGCATTGGGCCAGGGGCACAAGGCCCCATAGGGCCCAGCCGATCCTATAGGGTTTAAATCGTTTAAACTAGAGATAGGGTTTCTAGAAGAGGGGAGAGTCCTTGCCCCCCACTTCTCCCTCCCTTGGCCGCCGGCCCAAGGCTTGGAGGAGGGGCAAGGGCTGGCCGCCCCCCCCCCTCTATATATAGAGGGCTGGTGCGCCCCCTCCCCCCTACACCTTGCCTCCAACCCTAGTTGCTCTGCTACCCTCCTCTCTCCCTCCCGACTGTTTGTAGGCGAAGCCCTGCAGCAGAAATTCTCCACCATATACACCACGCCGTCGTGTTGTAGATCCAATCTATCTCTCCACCATACATGCTGGTCCGAGGAAGGAGGAGACGTCGAGGTGCTGCACGTGTGCATCTCACGGAGGCACCGCCACTTGTGGTGCTAGATCAGATCGGATCGCGAGGAGGAGAAGCGAGTACGACTACATCACCCACGTTCCGACGAACGTTCCGCTGTGCGAATATTCAAGGGTATGAAGATCTAATCCAATCTCTCTCGTTGATTGCATCTCCTAGATTAGATCTTGGCTTTCCCTCTGTTCGCATCCGTAGAAAATTTTGAATTACTATGCCGCGAAACCCTTTAGATTAGGCATGGCTTAGGCTAGTGGCCCAGACGTTTCTCTAACACACATACATAACTCCATGGACTTACAAGCTCCCCTTTTATTTCACACTAACGACATCCGCAAACAAAAGATCATGATATCAACTGGATATGTATCCATAAGTGTTGAAAGCGTTCCCCGTGACAACACGGTTCTTCTAATCCCAACGTATAGATGCAAGCATATACAACTTCGATCACACAATGTGTTCAAGTTTATTAGGGGAAATAAAATAAGGTGTGACATCAAGTTCGTGAGAGCTTTACTAACTAGTTTTCACATAACAAAATAATTTTTAATTCGAAAGACAGATGAAGCTTGAGAATTTGCTTGGAATAGCAATCATGCTAATAGGTAGATATGGTGGACACAAATGGCACAGGTTTGGTTCAAAGGGGTTGGATGCATGAGAAGTATGCCTTCTCGAAACAGGTTTTTGGCTAGCAAGGTTGGGTAGCAAGCAAAAGAGTTGAAAGAAACAAACAAACCTACAAGTGATAAAGCCAAACAAGCAATCTTTCTTGAAGACACAAAAGATCTTAAATAAAGAATACAAAACTTATGAGCCAATCGAGAAAGAAAATAAATGATACAAAATACATGTAAGCTTTTTCTCTTTTCCTTTCAAACCTCAAAAAGTGTTGCTACTGACCAGAGCTCGGTTTGCCAAAACCAATTTAGATCTACTTGATGCTCCTAAAGTGATATCAATACTGGTCAACAAGATCAATCATATAACAGAGATTGCAAACTAAAATAAGAAGTGTAAAAAGTAAAGGATGAGACTTCTTATTAATATTCCATAAAGGCACTCACACCAAGGGATACATAGATAATCAACTAAAGGAGAGATACTTCCACATGCAAACCAACCTATAAGATAACTTCTCTACCAAAGATATGAATCTACTAAAAGGTAAAAGATAAAAGATAATGATGTGATACCGCGGCACTCCCCCAAGCTTGGAATAAGCCAAGGGGATGCCAAACCTGATGACGAATTACTCCTTCGGTGGTGGTGGTGTTCTCTTGTCATAATAACACTTCCAAGGCAAAGGATCCCCATACAAAAAGTACGTCATGGTTTCCACAATCCTGAAACTAGCAGCAGAGCTTATGCGATTAAATTTAGCCTCGTACTCACAGTTTTGATTTTGTATGTCATCGAGTTGTGCTTGTAGTTGGTTCGTGGTCTGACGGAGCGAGAAGATTTCTTCTTGGAGCTCAGCAACCTCCTCCTCGTGCTTGGCGATGAGTTCTGAACTTATCTTATGGATGATATCCACTTCGCGTTCCGCCATCTTCTTGTACCTGAAAACTTCCTGCTCCAATGCTCCCATCCTGTCTTCGAGATTGCCTTCTCCTTTAGGGCCTTGAGCCTCTTTCATCTGCACCTTCCCATCCTTGAGAATCAACTCCTTGGGATGAATCTTCAAATCATACATGTACGGGTTGATGACATCCGCAGAGGAATCCTCCATGGGTGATCCAGAGGAAGACATTGTGACTCCAAAACTGAGAATCTACCTAACAGAAACAGATCGAAACAGAAACACGACGAGAACACGATACACAAACCTCGGGGGATCTGGGGGGTTATATATTATGAAGTTTCAAAGCATAACGAAGGTACTGGTGCGAAAACGAGGAGGAGACGGAGCTCGGGGGGCTCACACCCCCTATAGGCATGGACAGCTGGGGCCCGCGCCTAGGGTGGGTGTGGCGACCCTGGCCTCCGTTTCCTCCTCTATTTCGTTTCGTAACCTTCCGTATGTAATAAAAACATCAAAAATATGAAAAGATAGGGTTTTCGCGAACCTTCAGTTTTCACCACTTTTACCTAATCAAAGACGGATTCTGCAGATTCTGGTGTTTGGTTTCTAATAAATTCTTTCGGAGTCACCATTTGAACAATGTCAACATCTTCATTATAAGAGTTTCCAGAAATATAATATTTTAGTCTTTGACCATTCACCACCTGTGTTGTGTCGTCCTTCAAAGAAGATATTTTGATAGCACTTGAACGATATACTTCCTTAATAACAAAAGGCCCTTCCCATTTTGAGAGAAGTTTCCCTGCAAAAAAACTTAGACGATACCTATACAAAAGAACTTTCTCATCAACATGGAACTCCCTTTTGAGAATTCTCCTATCATGCCATCTTTTTACTTTTTACTTAAAGAGTCTATCATTTTCATAAGCTTCACTTCTCCACTCATCTAAAGTACTCAAGTCAAGCAATCTTTTCTCACTAGCAGGTTTTAAATCTCTATTCAATTCTTTCACTGCCCAATAAGCTTTGCGTTCTAATTATAAAGGCAAGTGACAAGCTTTCCCATAGACCATTTTGTAAGGAGACATCCCCATAAGATTTTTATAAGCAGTTCTATAAGCCCACAGAGCGTCATTCAACTTTTTAGCCCGATTTTTCCTAGATCTATTAACAGTCTTCTGCAAGATAGATTTAATTTCCCTATTGGAAAGTTCTACTTGCCCACTGGTTTGGGGGTGATAAGCTGAAGCAATTCTATGGTTAACATCATATTTAGCGATAGTTTACCTAAAACCACCAGGAATAAAATGAGAGCCTCCATCAGTCATGAGATATCTAGGCACACCAAACCTAGGAAAAATAACATCCTTAAGCATTTTTAAAGAGGTCTTACCATCAGCACTATTTGTAGGTTCAAATTCTGGAACACATCTTCGCATAATACCATCTACTCCTTCTTTATATAAATGTTGGTCATCCCAAAAGTAATGCCTTAGATCATAAAAGAATTTTCTTCTTTGCTGGGATGTAAAAGTTGGAGGCAAATACTTGGAAACAATAAAGTTAGCATAATCAGCATACCAAGGACTCTCATGCGGGCTTACCCTTATTGCAGCCAACTGTTCATTTGGGAAACTATCATTAACAGGCATAGGGTCAAAAGAAATGTTTTCCAAACAAGATAAATTGTCAGCAACAGGATTTTCAGCACCTTTCCTATCTACAATATGCAGCTCAAACTCTTGTAAAAGCAACACCCATCTAATAAGCCTAGGCTTAGCATCTTTCTTTGTCATAAGGTACTTAATTACAGCATGATCAATATGAATAGTAACCTTTGAATCAACAATATAAGGTCTAAACTTATCACAGGCAAAGATTACAACTAATAACTCCTTTTAGTAGTAGCATAATTCTTTTGAGAAGCATCTAGAGTCTTGCTAGCATAATGAATAACATTCAACTTCTTATCAACACATTGCCCAAGAAAAGCACCCACAGCAAAATCACTAGCATCACACATAATTTCAAAAGGTAAAATCCAATCAGGTGGTTGAACAATAGGAGCAGTAGTCAAAGATTTATTCAAAGTTTCAAAATCTTCCTTACAATCATTATCAAAAACGAAAGGTACATATTTTTGAAGAAGATTGGTAAGGGTCTTTGAAATTTTGGAGAAATCTTTAATAAACCTCCTATAGAACCCAACATGACCAAGGATACTATGAATACCTTTTATATCCCTAGGGCAAGGCATCTTCTTAATTGCTTCAATTTTGGCTCTGTCAACTTCAATGCCTCTTTCAGAAATTTTGTGTCCAAGAACAATACCTTCATTAACCATGAAATGGCATTTCTCCCAATTAAGAACAAGGTTGGTTTCTTCACATCTCTGCAAAACATTATCAAGGTTGTGCAAAAAGTTATCAAAAGAAGTTCCATAGACGGAGAAATCATCCATGAAAACCTCCACAATTTCTTCACAAAAACCATGAAAGATAGCAGACATACATCTCTGAAAGGTAGCAGGAGCATTACATAAACCAAAAGGCATACGCCTATAAGCATAAGTGCCATAAGGACAAGTGAAAGTGGTTTTATCTTGGTCTTGTGCTTTCACAGCAATTTGAGAGAACCCAGAATAACCATCAATAAAACAAAAGTGGGTCTTTTTAGACAACCTCTCAAGCATTTGATCAATAAAGGGCAAAGGATAATGATCTTTCTTAGTAACTTTATTAACATTTCTAAAATCAATGCACATCTTATACCCAACCACTACTCTTTGGGGTATATGCTCATTATTTTCATTAGGCACAACAGTGATTCCCCCTTTCTTTGGAACACAATGAACTGGGCTAACCCATTGGCTATCAGCAATAGGGTAAATAATACCAACATCAAGGAGTATTAATACCTCATTTCTTACCACATTCTTCATCTTAGGATTTAGACGGCGTTGGTGCTCAACAACTGGTTTTGCATCAGGTTCTATATTAATAGCATGCTGACATATAGTAGGAGAAATCCCTTTTAAATCATCAAGAGTATAACCCATAGTTCCTCGGTGTTTCTTCAGTATTTCCAATAACCTCTCTTCTTCCTTTCCTGGAAGTTTAGAACTAATAATAACATGATATATCTTCTTATCATCAATATAAGCATATTTAAGATCATCGGGTAAAGGTTTTAATTCGAAAACAGGGTCCCCTTTAGGTGGTAGTGTGGTACCCAAATCTTCCATAGATAGATTATGCTTAAGTAACCCATGCTGACGGAGGAAAACCTTGTCAATCTCATTTATTTCCTTCATGAAGACATCGCTTTCATGATCTTTCATAAACTGCTGCAAGGCATTGTTAGAAGCAAGAGAAATAGCAGAAAGTTGTTCAACCCTGAAATCCTCATTAGGCAGTTCATTTTCATAAGGAGTTTTAGCAAATTTGGAAAAATTAAACTCATAAGACTCTCCATCAAACTTAGTCAAAACTTTTTCCTTCCTACAATCTATGATAGACCCACAAGTATTCAAGAAGGGTCTACCAAAGATAATAGGATATGTTTTACTAGCTTTAGAACCAAGTACTAGAAAATCAGCAGGATATTTAATCTTACCACAATGGACCTCCACATCTCTTACAATCCAATGGGACGGACTGTCTCTCTATTAGCAAGGTGAATAACCACATCAATGTCCTCAAGCTCACAAGGGCCAATTTCATGCATAATTTCCCTGTAAAGCTCATAAGGAATAGCACTAGAACTAGCACCAATATCACATAAACCATAATAGCAATGATCACCAATTCTAACAGAGAGTACATGGACACTAGATTTTCTAGGATGGGAGACAATATTAGAAGCGTCTTCACAGAAGACAATGTGCTTATCCTCTATATTTTTAGTGACAAGATCTTTCTCAATAGCTACCACGGGCTCAATATTTATTTGCTCATCTGGTTCCACAGTTTTCTTTGCACTTTTGCTAACCATATTAGCTATGATAGAATGTTCCCTTACCTTAGCAGGAAAAGGGATTTTATCAACATAAGGTTCATGCAAAATAGGATCAATAGTGCAAACTTCTATGCTAGCAGGAACATGGGTAACAATGTCTTTATAAGGAGCATGGTACTTGTACCACTCTTTTTTGGGAACTTCAATATAAGAGGCAAAGGCCTTAAAACATTTTGCAAGAACTTGAGAATCAAGACCATACTCATTACTAATATCACGGAAGTCATCAGTTCCCATAAAAGATTTTATGCATTCATAATCATAGTTTATACCTGACTTTCTCTCTTTGTCATTCTCCCAAGCTTCAGTATTCTCTTGAATACGGTCTAGGAGATCCCATTTAGCTTCTTCCTTCATACGTGTGAATGATCCAGCACAAGAAGCATCTAGTAAATCTTTATCATGAAGAGAAAGCCTAGCATAAAACGTATTGATAATAATATTGTTAGGGAGTTCATGAATAGGACATTTAAGCATTAGTAACTTCAATCTCCCCCCAAAATTTATATATCAGATTTCTATCCTTATGAATTTCACTGGGAGGATAAAATTTAGAATAAAAGAGAGGTACTAATTCTTCCCATTCCATTGATTGTCCATTCTTTAGCAGCTTATACCATTCTCCAGCTCTTCCTTTCAAGGATATAGAGAGTAACTTCTTCTTCACCTGTTCAGTTGTGATACCTGTACACTTAAACAACCCGCATAATTCATGGATAAAAAGCAAATGATCACTAGGGTAGACAGTTCCATCCCCTAAATAATAATTATCCATAACACGATCAACAATACTTGTAGGTATCTTAAAAGGATCTATCTCAATAGGTGGTGGTTCATCTACTACCCTAACAGTGGTAGTAGTTTTTCCAAACAGAAAACCAAGTGGGTTATCCATATTGACAGTTCCAGCCCCTAAATAATAATTATCCATAACACGATCAACAATACTTGTAGGTATCTTAAAAGGATCTATCTCAATAGGTAGTGGTTCATCTACTACCCTAACAGTGGTAGTAGTTTTTCCAAACAGAAAACCAAGTGGGTTATCCATATTGCAAACAAAGTAACAAACAGAAATAAAAAGCAATACTCACAGTAGAAGTTTCCTTTACCAATTCCACTCTTCAATAGCGCTTCACTCCCCAGCAACGACGCCAGAAAATAATCTTGATGACCCACAAGTATAGGGGGTGTATCATAGTACTTTTGATAAATAGGAGTGTCGATCCCAATGAGGAGCAGAAGTTGTTGACTAGTGGCATGGAGCATGAAATCTCTGTAAATACTTAGCACATGGATTTTTAGGGATTTTCTGATAAAGCAAAGAAACAAAGTGCAAGTAATAAAGACAACAAACAATTGCAGCAAGTGGACCAATCCTTTCTTAGCAAAGGACAAGCCAGTGGAAATACTTATGAGGACCAAATGTTCTTGAGGACACATGGGAATTCTGTCAAGTGCTTTCGCTTCAAATAGCTGAGTAGTCTTCGTTGGTGTTGTAAGTGTTGTGTGGGTGAACCTGTGCTAATGTACCGACCTTACTTGGACTAATACATACTTGTGATTAAACCCCCTGCAAGCATCTGCAACTACGGGAAAGCAATTAAGATATAAACCTAACCACAGCCTTAAACTCTGAGATCCTACGCTCCCTTGTGCAATGGTGTCCTAACGGGCATTCAAGTTTCTGTCACTCTGGCAACCCCACAATTAGTAGCCAAATACACAATGCATTCCCCTAGGCCCATAAATGGTGAAGTATCATGTAGTTGACATTCACATGACACCAGTAGAAGAATAGCATCGTAACTTAAATACTAAACCATTGAATAATATCTCAACACAAATCCACTACTAACAACATGACTTCTCCCATGTCCTCAAGAGATAAACGAACTACTCACAAGACATCATATGGATAAAGATCAAATATGATATGGTGATGGATAAAAATCTAAACATAAACAATAATCCAATGGTACCACTCACAAGCATCAACTATAATAGTAATCAACACCGAGAAAGTTTCCCCTAAGAACTATGCAAGTATTCAACACAATTGGTAGCGGGATGGAGTGGAGATGATGGTACTGGTGGAGATGATGGTGTGGATGATGATGATCCCGATGAAGTCTAGCTTGATGATGGTGTTGATGGCGACGATCTCCCCTCTCCGGGAAGGAATTTCTCCGACAGAAATCTTTCTGCCGAAGAGCTCTTTCTCTCTCGGTGTTTTCTGCCCCACAGAGGCGGCGGAATCTTTCTATGGTCGCTCCCTGTGTATTAGGGTTTCCAGGAAAAGAAATAGGCGAGAGGGTGGAGCCAGAGGTGGGCCAGGTGGGCCACACCCCCTGTAGGCGCGGCTGATACGCCCAATTTGCATCACCATTATATATCATAATTTACCTCTATTCATTGATATTTATCTTATTATGAGGTATTACTTATGGCTTTTCATCTGTTTATGCATGTTGGATGATTCCTGGAGGATGGACTGCGGGAGTCTAGATTCTGATGGAAAAGACGGCGTTTCGGTGCAATTTCGCGAAGATCAGAAAAATACCAGAAAAATATGGAAACATATTATTTTACCAGAAGACGAAGGAAGCCAGAAGGAGGAGCGAGGGGGGCCTCAGGGGGGCACCCCCCAGGCGCGGGGTGGGTTTGGCCCACCTGATCGGCCTCCGACTCCGCCCCTTCGCCTATATCTTTCCTATGGAACCCTAACACCAGGGGGGCAACGACAGATAGATTTCCACCGCCTCTGGGTGGCGAAAAACACTAAGAGAGAAAGATCTCTCCGGCAGACAGATTTCTGCCGGGGGAATTCCTTACCGGAGAGGGGAGACCGTCGCCATCAACACCGTCATCAAGCTAGGCTTCATCGGGATCATCATCATCCACACCATCATCTCCACCAGCACCATCACCACCACTCCGTCCCGTTGTAACAATTGTGTTGGATATTGCTTAGTTCATTAGGGGAAACTTTTCCGGTGTTAATTACTATTGTAGTTGATGCTTGTGAGTGGAACCATTGGATTATTGTTTATGTTCAGATTGTTATCCATTATTGTATCATCTTTGATCTTCATCCATATGATGTCTTGTGAGTAGTTCGTTTAGTTCTTGAGGACATGGGAGAATTCATGTTGTTAGTAGTGAATCTATGATGAGTTATTATTCAATGGTTTAGTATTTAAGTTGTGATGCTATTCTTCTAGTGGTGTCATGTGAACGTCGACTACATGACACTTCACCATTTATGGGTCTAGGGGAATGCATTGTGTATTTGGCTACTAATCATGGGGTTGCCGGAGTGACAGAAACCTGAACCCCCGTTAGGACACCTTTGCACAAGGGAGCGTAGGATCTCATAGTTTAAGGCTGTGGTTAGATTTATATCTTAATTACTTTCCTATAGTTACGGATGTTTGCAGGGGGTTTAATCACAAGTATGTATTAGTCCTAGGAAGGGCGGTATGTTAGCACAGGTTCACCCACACAACACTTACAAACACCAGAGAAGAGTACTCATCTATTTGAAGCGAAAGAACTTGACAGAATTCCCATGTGTCCTCGAGAACGTTTGGTCCTTATAAGGCCCAGTTATTTTGGCGGCTTCTTCGAGAAGCCGTCCTATTCTCAGCTTCCTGGGAAAGCCGATTCCAAAATTTTGTGAGGCTTCCAAGTTAGTTTAGCCTTAACTACTTTGGAAGCCTTGTAATTTTTTTAAACCGGCTTCCCCAGGAAGCTGGGGGTAGGGCGGCTTCTTGGAGCAGCCGTCAAAAGAACTGGGCCTAAGTATTTCCACCGGCTTCTCCTTTGCTAAGAAAGGATTGGGCCACTTGCTCCATTTGTTTGTTACTTCTGTTACTTGCTCTTTGTTTTGTTGCCTTGTCAGAAAACCACTAAAAATCCGTTTGCTAAGTACTCATAGGGATTTCCTGCTCCATACCACTGTTCAGCACCTTCTGCTCCTCGTTGGGATCGACACTCCTATTTATAGAAAGTACTATGATACACCCCCTATACTTGTGGGTCATCAAGACTATTTTTCTGGCGCCGTTGCAGGGGAGTGAAGCGCTATTGAAGAGTGGAACTGGTAAGGGAAACTTTCACTGTGAGTATTGCTTTTATTACTGCTTGTTACTTTGTTTCCAATATGAATAACCCACTTGGTTTTCTGTTCGGGAAAAATACTACCACTTCTATGGTAGTAGATGAACCACCACCTGTTGAGATAGATCCTTTTAAGATACCTACGAGTATTGTTAATCGTGTCATGGATAATTATTATTTTGGGGATGGAACTGTCCATCCTGGTGATCACTTGCTTTATATCCATGAATTATGCGGGTTGTTTAAGTGTGCAGGTATCACAACTGAACAGGTGAAGAAGAAGTTACTCTCCATATCCTTGAAAGGGAGAGCTGAGGCATGGTATAAGCTGCTAAAGAAAGGACAATCCATGGAATGGGAGGAGATGGCATCTCTCTTTTACTCTAAATTTCATCCTCCCAGTGAAATCCAAAAGGATAGAAGTCTTATATATAACTTTTGGCCTCTTGATGGAGAAAGTACAGCTCAAGCTTGGGGGAGATTGAAGCTGCTAATGCTTAAATGTCATATTCATGAACTCCCTAACAATATTATTCTCACTAACTTTTATGCTAGGCTTTCTCTTCATGATAAAGGTTTATTAGATGCTTCTTGTGCTGGATCATTCACAAGTATGAAGGAATAAGCTAAATGGGATCTTTTAGACCGTATTCAAGATAATACCGAGGCTTGGGAGAATGACAAAGGAAGAAAGTCAGGTATAAACTATGATTATGAGTGCATTAGATCTTTTATGGGAACTAATAACTTACGTGATATTAGCAATAAGTTTGGCATTGATCCTCAAGTTCTTGCAGAATGTTTTAATGCTTTTGCCTCTTATATTGAGATTCCCAAGAAAGAGTGGGACAAGTATCATGCTCCTTATAAATACATTGTTACCCACATTCCTGCCAGTATAGAGGTTTGTACTATTGATCCTATTTTGCCTGAACCTTATGTTGAGAAGATCCCTTTTCCCTCCAAGGTAAGGGAGCACTCTATTTTAGCTAATGTGGTTAGTAAAAGCGCAAAGAAAACTGTAGATTCCGATGAGCTTATTGATATCGAGCCTGTGGTAGCTATTGTGAAAGATCTTGTCACTAGAAATATAGAGGATGAGTATATTGTATTCTGTGAAGACGCTTCTAATATTATCTCTCATCCTAGTAAGGCTAGAAAAGCTAGTGTTCCTGTGCTCTCTGTTAAAATTGGTGATCATTGCTACTATGGTTTATGTGATATTGGTGCTAGTTCTAGTGTTATTCCTTATGAGCTTTACAGGGAAATTATGCATGAGATTGGTCCTTGTGAGCTTGAAGACATTGATGTGGTTATTCACCTTGCCAATAGAGAGCAAGTTTGGCCCATTGGTATTGTAAGAGATGTGGAGGTCCTTTGTGGTAAGATTAAATATCATGTTGATTTTCTAGTACTTGGTAAATAAGCTAGTAAAACCTATCCTATCATCTTTGGTAGACCCTTCCTTAATACTTGTGGGGCCATCATAGATTGTAGGAAGGAATTTTTTTGACTAAGTTTGCTGGAGAATCTTATGAGTTTAATTTTTCCAAATTTGCCAAAACCCCTTATGAAAATGAATTACCTGATGAGGATTTCGAGGTTCAACAACTGTCTTCTATTTCTCTTGATCCTAACAATGCTTTGCAGCAGTTCATGGAAGATCATGAAAGTGATGCCTTTATGAAGGAAAGAAATGAGATTGATGAGGTTTTCCTTCGTCATCCTGAGTTACTTAAGCATAATTTACCTGTGGAAGATTTGGGTACCACACTACCACCCAAAGGGGATCCTGTTTTCGAATTAAAACCTTTACCTGATGATCTTAAATATGTTTATCTTGATGATAAGAAGATATATCCTGTTATTATTAGTTCTAAACTTTCAGGGAAGGAAGAAGAAAGGATATTGTAGGTATTGAAGAAGCACCGAGGAGCTATGGGTTATACTCTTGATGATTTAAAAGGAATTTCTCCCACTATATATCAGCATGCTATTAATATTGAGCCTGATGCAAAACCAGCTGTTGAGCACCAGCGCCGTCTAAATCCGAAAATGAAGGAAGTGGTAAGAAATGAGGTATTAAAACTCCTTGATGGTGGTATTATTTATCCTATTGCTCATAGTCAATGGGTTAGCCCTGTTCATTGTTTTCCCAAGAAAGGGGAATTACTGTTGTGCCTAATGAGATAATGAGCTTATACCCTTGAGAGTAGTGGTTGGGTATAGAATGTGCATTGATTTTAGAAAGATTAATAAAGTTACTAAGAAAGAGCATTATCCTTTGCCCTTTATTGATCAAATGCTTGAGAGGCTGTCCAAAAAGACTCACTTTTGCTTTCTTGATGGTTATTCTGGGATTTCTCAAATCGCTGTGAAAGCACAGGACCAGGAGAAAACCACTTTCACTTGTCCTTATGGTACTTATGCTTATAGGCATATGCCTTTTGGTTTATGTAATGCTCCTGCTACCTTTCAGATATGTATGTCTGCTATCTTTCATGGTTTTTGTGAAGAAATTGTGGAGGTTTTCATGGACGATTTTTCTGTCTATGGAACTTCTTTTGATAACTGTTTGCACAACCTTGATAAAGTTTTGCAGAGATGTGAAGAAACCAACCTTGTTCTTAACTGGGAGAAATGCCATTTCATGGTTAACGAAGGAATTGTTCTTGGACATAAGATATCTGAAAGAGGTATTGAAGTTGACAGAGCCAAAATTGAAGCAATTGAGAAGATGCCTTATCCTAGGGATATCAAAGGTATTCGTAGTATCCTTGGTCATCCTGGTTTCTATAGGAGATTTATTAAAGATTTCTCCAAAATTTCAAAGCCCCTTACTAATCTTCTTCAAAAAGATGTACCTTTTTGTTTTTGATGATGATTGTAAGGAAGCTTTTGAAACTTTGAAGAAAGCTTTAACAACTGCTCCTCCAGTCCAACCACCTGATTGGAGTTTACCTTTTGAAATCATGTGTGATGCTAGTGACTTTGATGTGGGTGTTGTCCTTGGACAACGTGTTGACAAGAAGCTGAATGTTGTTCATTACGCTAGCAAGACTATTGATGCTTCTCAAAAGAATTATGCTACTACTGAAAAAGATTTCTTAGCTGTAATCTTTGCTTGTGATAAGTTTAGACCTTATATTATTGATTCTAAGGTTACTATTCATACTGACCATGCAGCTATTAAGTACCTTATGACAAAGAAGGACGCTAAGCCTAGGCTTATAAGGTGGGTGTTGCTTTTGCAAGAGTTTAATCTGCAAATTGTGGATAGGAAAGGTGCTGATAATCTTGTTGCTGATAATTTATCTCGTTTGGAAAACATTTCTTTTGACCATTTGCCTGTTAATGATAATTTTCCAAATGAGCAGTTAGCTGCAATAAGGGTAAGTCAACATGAGAATCCTTGGTATGCTGATTATGCTAACTTTATTGTTTCCAAGTATTTGCCTCCAACCTTTACAGCCCAACAAAGAAGGAAATTCTTCTATGATCTAAGGCATTACTTTTGGGATGACCCACACCTATATAAGGAAGTAGTAGATAGCATTATGAGAAGATGTGTTCCAGAATTTGAACAACAAGAGATATTGAGAAAATGTCATGGCAGTGCTTATGGAGGATATCATGCTGGGGATAGGACTGCACAGAAGGTTTTACAATCTGGATTTTATTGGCCTACTTTTTTTAAACATGCAAGGAAGTTTATCTTATCCTATGATGAATGCCAACGAGTAGGTAACATCTCTAGACGCAATGAAATGCCTATGAATTATTCTATTGTTATTAAACCTTTTGATTGTTGGGGATTGGGGCCTTTTCCTCCTTCAAAAGGGTATACTCATATTCTTGTTGATGTTGACTATGTTACAAAGTGGGTAGAAGCCATACCTACGAGTAGTGCTGATGGTAAGACCTCTTTGAAAATGCTCAAAGATGTCATTTTTCCTAGGTTCGGTGTACCTAGATATGTCATGACTGATGGAGGCTCCCATTTTATTCATGGGGGTTTTAGAAAAACTCTCGCTAAGTATGATGTAAACCACATAATAGCTTCAGCTTATCACCCCCAAACTAGTGGGCAAGTAGAACTTTCCAATAGGGAAATTAAATCTATCTTGCAGAAGACTGTAAATAGGTATAGAAAAAATTGGGCTAAAAAGTTGAATGATGCTTTGTGGGCTTATAGAACTGCTTATAAAAATCCTATGGGGATGTCTCCTTACAAAATGGTCTATGGGAAAGCTTGTCACTTGCCTTTAGAATTAGAACACAAAGCTTATTGGGCAATGAAAGAGTTGAATAGATATTTTAGACTTGCTGGTGAGAAAAGACTTCTCGATTTAAGTAATCTAAATGAGTGAAGAGGGGAAGCTTACGAAAATGCTAGGCTCTTTAAGGAAAAAGTAAAAAGATGGCATGATAGGAGAATTCTCAAAAGGGAGTTCCATGTTGGTGAGAAAGTTCTTTTGTATAGGTCTCGTCTTAGATTTTTTGCAGGAAAACTACTCTCCAAATGGGAAGGACCTTTTGTTATCAAGGAAGTGTACCATTCAGGTGCCATCAAAATCTCTTCTCTGAAGGATGACACAACACAGGTGGTTAATGGTCAAAGACTAAAACATTATATTTCTGGATATTCTTACAATGAAGAAGTGGATGTCATTCAAATGGTGACTCTAGAAGAATTTATCAAGAATCAAACACCAGAAACTGCAGAGTTTGTCTTTGAATAGGTAAAAGTGGTGAAAACAAAAGGTTCGTGAAACTCCAATCTTTTTATATTTTTGATGTTTTTAGTACATAAGGGAAGTTATGGGACGAAACTGAAGAGGAAACGGAGCCCAGGGTGGACAAACCCACCCCAGGCGCGGGCCTAGCCTGGCCACGCCTGGAGGGGGTTTGACTCCCCCGAACTCTGTCTCCGCTTCGTTTCCGTGTCAAAACTTTGCTTATGCATTGAATATCCGTAATATATAACCCCCCGGGTTCCCCGAGGTTCTTGCATCATGTTCTCGTCGTGTTTTCATTTTCGATCTATTTCTGTCAGGAAAATTCTCAGATTTGGAGCCTCAATGTCTTCCTCCGGATCACCCATGAAGGATTCCTCTGTGGATGTCCTCAACCCGTACATGTATGAGTTGAGGATTCACCCCAAAGAGTTGATCCTCAAAGAGGAGAAGGTACAGATGAAAGAAGTTCAAGGCCCTAAAGGATAAGGCAGCCTGGAAGACAGGATGGAAGCATTGGAACAAGAAATTTTCAGGTACAAGAAGATGGTAGAACGCGAAGTGGATGTTATTCACAAGATAAGTTCAGAACTCATCACCAAGCATGAAGGAGAAGTTGCTGAGCTCCGAGAAGAGATCTTCTCACTCCATCAAACCACCAATCAATTGCAAGCACAGCTCTATGACATACAAAATCAAAACTGTGAGTATGAAGCTAGATTTGATCGCATTAGGTCTGCTGCTAGTTTCAGGATTGCAGAAACAAAGACATCCTTTTTGGATGGGGAACCATTGCCTTGGAAGTTTGATGATGACAAGAGACCACCACCACCAAAGGAGTAATTCGTCATTAGGTTTGGCATCCCCTTGGCTTGTTCCAAGTTTGGGGGAGTGCCGCGGTATCACCACCATTATCTTTCATATTTTACCTTTTTAGTGGATTCATATCTATGGTAGAGAAGTTATCTTATAGTTTGGTTTGCATGTGGAAGTTTCTCTCCTTTAGTTGATTATCTATGTATCCCTTGGTCTGAGTGCCTTTATTGGAATATTAATGAGAAGTCTCATCTTTTACTTCTTGCACTTCTTATTTTTAGTTTGCAAACCTCTATTATATGATGGATCTTGTTGTTCAGTATTGGCACCACTTTGGGATCATCAAGTGGATCTAAATTGGTTTTGGCAAACCAAGTTCTGGTCAGTGGCATTAATTTGAAAGAAAAATAAAGAAAGAAAAAGCTTACATGTATTTGGTATCATTTGTTTTCTTTCTTGTTGGCTCATAAGCTTAGTATTCTTTATTTAAGATCACTAGTAAGATTCCCGTGCGTTGCTACGGGATAACAAACATTGGCACATTGACATCGATAAAACAAATCAAGAGACAATGTCACCGGCCAAAACGCAATTCTAATTTGACATGCACATCGCATATGGTCTTATAATTCTAAAAACATGGGCATCCCCTATCTTCTTCTCTATCTTTAGAAGCCACACCGATAGGGCTAACATTGTGAGAGAGGATTTGTGCTGGAGCTCGGTATTTGAAAAATTTAAATGTCGTACTTATTTGTTTCAAAAAAATCTAAAATTTATTTTAGGAATACATATTTGTGGGCTGAATGACCGTGGCAAGTTTCAGTAAAAAGCTCGTTTTGTTTTGGGCTATAAGAGAAACAAATTTTTAGCTGTATATAGTATAAATAAGCACGTATCTCTATCAGAGATTCGTCATATGAAAAATCCTTGTGTATCTTCGGAATGTATAAATCATTGTGTTTGGTTTTTTTCATATTTTTTAGAGTTCTATTTTTTTTTTCAAAAAACGAGCTCCAGTGAGTTTCGTAACTCTCCTTGGCCCTCGCCACCTTTTGTATCAGCACTCTCCATATTGTTTTTAAGATTTTAAAAAGGTTATTCTCGTCTTCATTCTACATCAATCCTAACACCTAAAAGTAGTCTCTATTTTACAACCTATTAATTTTAAATGATAAATAGAATGTTATCTTTCATAATATTGACGCAGAGAGACGTATGCAATGCCTAGCAATGTGTACTTCGATTACTTTTCAAGAATTCCGTTGTTCACGATGGAAAGAGGTGTACATGACTATTTTCACTACACACTTTGATTACTTCACTTCAAACAGCAGTTGCATGAATTGTACTTCCGAAATTAGGAAGTTGTAGCCACACGTTAATTTGTACTCCCTCCGTTTCAAAATATAAGATGTTTTAGCTTTGTGAAGCAAATGGATCTAGACTTCTTTTCGTATGTAGGTTCACTTAGGTTTAGAGTGAATTTACACACTAAAAATAGTCTAGATGCATCTTTTTTACAAATCTAAAACATCTTATATTTTGCAACTGAGGGAGTACAAGGAACGAATCATCCACAGTGACTTTCAAAAGACGATGGTTGTAGGAGCCACATTTTCCACAATTGATACATTCCCTATACCTCCTCCTTGATTTGGCAGTCATTCAAGTTTAGAACTTCTGACATCAAGTCAAATACAAATGTGCAACCAATGAGATTATAGCGGACCTCCGAAAAAAGTTTTAGTTTCTTCCTGCACCATTTGGCTTCTTACAATTACAAGAAAAATAGCCTGCGTCCTCCTAGAGTCAAAAGCATAAAAGGCGTGCTGAGTTCACATCCATATCAAAGCGTGTGAGCTTCTGCACATTGATGGATAGCAAACCTTCTTCTAGTATATTGCAATCTGCAGTTCATCGTCTTGGCTGCAAGGAATGGTTACAAGGGTTAAATTAGTGGCAGTAGTTGCCAAGATGAATGAAAGAAAGGACGGGCTCAAATGAGTGCTGAAATTATCTCCAGGATTTTTATTGTGAAATTCTTTAAAAAAAGCTCTACTTTAGCTTGTATTGCCAGTCCTTCATGCACATAGCTGCGCTTTGAGAAAATCATTTGTCATAAACTGCGTCAGGTCATCTAAAGCCTGCATCTACCTCATTTACTTACAGTTTGCCTTGTTGTGAGCCATGTTCATCAAGAAGATCAGGGAATTTAAGAAACAAAACAGCTAGATGACATTTTGTGAATACCACCCAGAAAAAGTATGAATACCACCTAAAGAAAGTCACTCGAAGAAGTCACCATATCGGAAGAGAAAATTGGTGGATAGCGTAATCTGATGGCAACAAATATATCAGATGAAGGACCTCAATATTATATATAATTTTTGGAATAATAAGAACATTTGTAGCTTGCACAAGCTAGGAGCACACTAATCAGTAACGAACGAATAGATTTGCAGATACCAACTATTCCATTAGTGATACCATCCTGAGCTAATTCACTGTTTTGCAAGTATTTTCTCGCCTTCTTCGTCAGGTTCTCCACCTCATTTCGGATGTAGTGGAGTGTATTTATTCCTACACAGAGGTTAGGAAGATCGGACAAACACACGCTGTGTTTCCAGTGGATGATCCAACTTGTGAGACACGCTTCATAAGAACATGGGTTTTTTTATGAGCAATTTGGGTCTAACATCGCATCTCGTTAAATGGGGTAATTGTGGAATATGAGTACTATGGGTCCCTTTGAATAAACATTTAAATTAATCTATAATTCTAAATATTGTACTCCCTCCGTCTCAAAATAGATGTTGTAGATTTGTCAAAATTTGAATGAATCTAGACACTATTTTGTAAATAGATTGATAAACCCGCAACATCTATTTTGAGATGGATGGAGTATGAAAATAAAGATCTCCACACTCATTCGTACCACGTTAATATTATGCTTTGGAGACATTATAATGTTGTAGAATCCTATCGAGCCCAACAGCTAGATTAGGAAACAGAGTAGAGTGCATGGATATGGGCAGCTAAAAAAACGCATCCAAAACTTCATCTATCATCTTCAGCATCTCAATGGAAGAAGGGGCCAAGCTCTGCCTATTATCTTTCTTACTCCATCTTGCATACAAATTTACATAATTAGTGGAATGCTTCAATAGTTGTTGTACTTTGATATGAGACTTTCCATCATTGCACAAGATACTGCGATATTTCCAGCCGATGGTTGAGCATGGCTTAATGCCTAAATAGCTAATCACTCAAGTCAGATATTAGCTGTTCAGCATTTCACTAAAAATGCAATGGTTGTGATCAACTCAGTTCAAATGAATTGGTTTAGCAAGCAAGTTGAACCTCACACAATCAGTGATAAGAAATGGCTAAAAATACAGGGGAGCTGGCCACATGTACCTTTCTCTGAGTACCCTTTAGGCAGCAGCCTTTCACCTCCACTGCTCACACGCACATGAATCTTGCAGCATCTACCAACAGACAATACAAAATAAGTCAGTATAGAGTTTCCAATAATGGAAGTTTAATATGCTTTAAAGGGGAGAAGACGTTGACGGTCCAATTTTGCAGCACAGTTAAAACCATTACCTGACACTAACGGTCAGGTAAAAGAGAATGTCTCGTAAAAAGAGCCCAGTCAGAAATTCACAATGTAAACTTACTCGAGCAAAAGCAGTACATAGTGATGACTGTATATCGGTTTCTATCCCGATGCACACTACATCAGTCTGTTCCACATATAGGTTTATATACCGCCGCACATTACATCAGTCTGTTCTTTCCTTCTACCACTCTATTCTGGAGATATATCGTGAACCAGAATCTTTGCAGCTAAGACTCATATGGATACAATGCCTTGCATGGAATCAATAATATACTCGCATAGCATAATGCTGTTTCTTAGATAATCAATAATATACAAGGGAGCTGACATAACTGACAACTAACAAAAAGGGTCGATGGATCTATAATTGAAGCAAGCGAGCTATCTAAATGTTGACACCAAAACCCCATTTTCAGTTCAACTGAGCCAAACCTAGCAGCAAGAAATTGCAACACCATCTAACATCCTACAACATACACGAACAACATCATCTAAACCCTAAACAAATCAACTTCCAAATATACATAATCATAGGTACTAAACTACTTGAATGTTGATAAAAAACCCCAACTTTCAGTCCAACATCGTTTGTATTGTACAAAAACTAATACAATAATTTATTTATGCCCTGATTACGAGCTATCATGGAGAGGTTTCAGTTCTGTACCTTTACATTTCACCTTATGGAAAGCACCACAGCTCTTGTTGTGACTATGTGATCCCCCCTTCTGTTGTTTCTCCTCGTTCATAGATTACATTAATCCATCTCTATCAAAATTTTGACATCATGCATCAGTATACACCATTTTTTACGGTATCCATCGAAGTAATAAGAAAATTATCAGGATACCATAAGAGGACTACACACTACGAGAATGAAATTTACAATATAAAATATCTCTACACCATCTTCTATAAAACATCAGCAAACTATCCCTCTCAGCTCTATTTCGATTTTTGAAAAGACAGAAATTCCTTCCTTGTGTCTGGTCAAAGATTCAGTTAAAAACAAACAAGAAAAACATTCAGATCAAGATAGAAGTTTCTGAAAAAATAACTAATACCAATTCTAAGCCATATTTAGTAGCAACGTCACTGGCATAGCTGACCTGCACGGCGCTCTGGATCAATTCACAACCTTTGTCCTCCTCATCGTAGCAAAACCTGCAAGTTGTACTCCTTCTCTGTTGAAAATAAACTTGAAATTAAGCTAGTTTTAATTAAGCATCTAGTTAGCTAATTATGACCATTTATGTGAACTATTGATGAAACTCAATGTCATTCCTTTGCAAAATTTTACCAAGTGAAGTATGAGATGGTTAAACAGATTTGTAGGTTAAGTAATAAAGCTAAAAACTAAAATGGTACCAACTCAAATGCCAAGAAGAAGAACACATACTACATGCATAGTTAATTTGTTCAAAAAGCTCTCTGCATTTTTCTTCAGTACTGGTAGCATCGAGGAATGTTGGATTACTCATTCCCTACACTAATATACTTAGCTCCGGAATTTTACAAAGCAAAGTAAAAGAACTAAGAGGGCATGAAACCTGGAAATTAATGGGGCTCATAGTGCACACCGAAAACCAAAAATGCGTGCAGGCAAAGTTCTTGTGGAGGTTAACACCAGCCTTGGTTTTCCCCAGGTTCAGATACTCGAATTTATCCTTTAGATAGGTCTGAAGAAATAAGTAACCTGTCAATACAAAATAGAAAATAAGAGAAAAGATAGAAGCCTATGAAACCACGATAAAACTTAAATAAAATGAAGTTGAAAGTACTGATAAGTAATCTATCAAATGGAACTTATGTAGTTGGATCGCTCCTCCAATTGGACGGAGAGCCTGATGTTGCGGAGAAGTCCATGGCGTGACATGGGGCGTCCACCACCGAGCTCGGAGGAGTTGGTGCAAGATGAGGGGGAGCGGCAGAGGCCGAACGGTGATGTAGCATATGGCGTGGAGGCCATGGCCTCCCTAGCTATTCCCCGTGTCCACCACTTGATCTGCAGCACCTCTATCGTGGTTGGCGCCGGCATATACCACCGAAACTCCAGCCCGCCGCAAGCCCGCCTTAGAGAGGTCAAGGCAGCAACCAGGCAACGGGGTGGTGCAAAGCGGCAGCAGAACCCTAGATCACGCTAGCGGCGCACAGAGGCAACGCTGGAGGCTGACAACGGCGGCAACAACTTGCAGATGAGCTCATGGAGGAGGTGGAGCGGCCGAGGAGGGGGTAGGCAGGGCCGATGCGGGGCAGAGTTGTCGTGCCGATCTTGGCCAGTGGGGGTGGCGGCGGGGGATCGGTCGAGGAGGCCGGGCGATTTTGGATCATGGGAACGTTGTGTGGGGGAGAGAACGGGGGAGGGAGGGATGCAAATCGGTGACGAGCGGCGAGTGTGCCTAGGATTCATTGGGCTTGGCCCACTTGGGCGTGTGCAGGCACGGGACGATGCGTCGAGGAAAGGTTGGACGAAGCGAGACTGACGTATCGTCGACGACGGAACCTGACTTCTTTTTTAGGTAGTAGAGATTTTGTGTCTTCAAGAAAGATTGCATGTTTGGCTTTATTACTTGTATGTTTTCTTGTTTCTTTTAACTCTCTTGTTTGCTACCCAGCCTTGCTAGCCAAAAACCTGTTTTGAGAAGGCATACTTCTCATGTTTCCAAAACCCTTTGAACCAAAAAAAAATTGCCACTTGTGTCCACCATATCTACCTAATAGCTATTGCTATTCCTAGTAAATTCTTAAGCTTCATCTACCTTTCGAATTAAAAAGTATTTTGTTATGTGAAAACTAGTTAGTAAAGCTCTCATGAACTTGATGGAACACTTTATTTATTTGCCCCTAATAAACTTGAACCATTGTGGACATCGAAGTTGTATATGCTTGCATCTATACATTGGGATTAGCAGAACCATGCTGTCACGGGGAACGTTTCCAACATTGCACTTGTACCTTGTCGTACATAGTTGATATCATGCTCTTTTGTCTATGGATGTCAATAGTGTGAAATAAAGAGGGGACTTGTAAGTCCATAGAGTTTGTATTCCGTGTTAGAGAAACGTCTGGGCCGCTAGCCTAAGCCATGCTTAATCATGGCGGAAACTTGCAGCATCACCATAGTGAGTCATCTATGAAGCATCCTTAATAAAAAGCTATATGCATAGTAAATAAAAAGATTGCTGAGATGCTCATTGTCTGCTTGCCTTGTCGTTTTGGTTATGGGAAAGCTCATGTACCATGTGCAAGGGGTACCCCGTTGGCGGTTCGCAATGATATGCAAATACTTACAATGACAAGAACTTATCTGGACCCAAAGTTGAGTATGCATGAGGAGTGTCCCTCATATTCAAGGGACACGAGATTTCCAACTTATATTTCGTCAAGCATATACTCCATCTTTGTTCACTTTAATCTTAATCATCTCAAGATGCTTATCATAGGGGCAATGAGGGCTCAAAGCTAGTAAGTACCATAATCTTTTGGAAGCTCTTTATGACTTGTAATCCCTGCTACCCTCTGAGAAGGGACCTTTCTACCAGTTACCAGTTGAGTCAGTAAACCTACTTCCTCTCTATCTCCAACAAGCTTTTGAGTTGTTGTGTTTCAAGCATTCATATGGTGATTTATTCAATCATGTTCTTTATCTCCCTTGTTTGCACAAAACTCTTATCTATTGAGCATTACTTTGAAAGCCTTCACTTGTGAAAAACCTTTTTGGGCAAAGAGTGCTCCTATTTTGAAACCTCTACAAAAATCTTTGTGAAACTGTTTACCAGATGTTCTCTGACCAAGAACAAGTTGCCAACTCCAATTATGATTTATCTTTATGCATCTCTATTTATGACTGATGTACTTGGTTGCAAGCTAAGTTATATAATAGTGAGTTGCTTTCTTCTATGAGTTGTGCAATGGTGAGTGTGATGCTTCTTGTTCGTATTCTTTTATCGACACTTCACTCCATAAACATGTCATGTGGACATGTTTATTGAGCTCAGTATTCGCTTGGGGACAAGCGAAGTCTAAGCTTGGGGAAGTTGATATGCCCAATTTGCATCACCATTCTATATAATAATTTACCTCTATTCATTGATATTTGTCTTATTATGAGGTATTACTTATGGCTTTTCATCTGTTTATGCATGTTGGATGATTCCTGGAGGATGGACTGCCGGAGTCTGGATTCTGATGGAAAAGACGGCGTTTCGGTGCAATTTCGCGAAGATCAGAAAAATATGGAAACATATTATTTTACCAGAAGACGAAGGAAGCCAGAAGGAGGAGCGAAGGGGGGCCTCAGGGGCCCACAGCCCCTAGGCGCGGGCCCACCTGACCCCGCGCCTAGGGTGGGTTTGGCCCACCTGCTCTGCTTCCGACTCCGCCCCTTCGCCTATATCTTCCCTACAGAACCCTAACACCAGGGGGTGCGACGATAGATAGACTTCCGCCGCCTCTAGGGGCGGAAAACACCGAGAGAGAAAGATCTCTCCGGCAGACAGATTTCTACCGGGGGAATTCCTTCCCGGAGAGGGGAGACCGTCGCCATCAACACTGTCATCAATCTAGGCTTCATCGGGATCATCATCATCTCCACCAGCACCATCATCACCACTCCGTCCCGCTATAACAATTGTGTTGGATATTGATTAGTTCATTAGAGGAAACTTTCCTGGTGTTAATTACTATTGTAGTTGATGCTTGTGAGTGGAACCATTGGATTATTGTTTATGTTCAGATTGTTATCCATTATCATATCATCGTTGATCTTGATCCATATGATGTCTTGTGAGTAGTTCGTTTAGTTCTTGAGGACATAGGAGAAGTCATGTTGTTAGTAGTGGATTTGTGTTGAGATATTATTCAATGGTTTAGTATTTAAGTTTTGGTGCTATTTTCTAGTGGTGTCATATGAACATCGACTACATGACACTTCACCATTTATGGGCCTAGGGGAATGCATTGTGTATTTGGCTACTAATCGTGGGGTTGCCGGAGTGACAGAAACCTGAACCCCCGTTAGGACACCTTTGCACAAGAGAGCGTAGGATCTTAGAGTTTAAGGCTGTGGTTAGATTTATATCTTAATTACTTTCCTGTAGTTACGGATGTTTGCAGGGGTTTAATCACAAGTATGTATTAGTCCTAGGAAGGGCGGTATGTTAGCACAGGTTCACCCACACAACACTTACAAACACCAGAGAAGAGTACTCATCTATTTGAAGCGAAAGCACTTGACAGAATTCCTATGTGTCCTCGAGAACGTTTGGTCCTTATAAGTATTTCCACCGGTTTGTCCTTTGCTAAGAAAGGATTAGGACACTTGCTCCATTTGTTTGTTACTTCTGTTACTTGCTCTTTGTTTTGTTGCCTTGTAATAAAACCACTAAAAATCCGTTTGCTAAGTATTCATAGGAATTTCCTGCTCCATACCACTGTTCAGCACCTTCTGCTCCTCGTTGGGATCGATACTCCTATTTATCAAAAGTACTACGATACACCCCCTATACTTGTGGGTCATCAGCGGCCTAGGGGTGGCCTGCGCCTTGGGGGGAGGGGGGCTGTGGCCCATCTCCGCCTCCCCTTCTGGCTTCCTTCGTCTTCTAGGAAAATATGATTTTCCATAATTTTTCTGGTATTTTTCTGATCTTCGCGAAATTGCATCAAAACACCCCTTTTTCCATCAGAATCTTGACTCCGGCAGTCCATCCTCCAAGAATCATCCAACATGCAAAAACAGATGAAAAGACATAAGTAACACCTCTTAATATGAAATATATCAATGAATAGAGGCAAATTATGATATAGAATGGTGATGCAAATTGGACATATCAAGAAGCACTTCACTCTTCCTATATCCCACACCTACGACTTTCTCTCTAGCCATCAAGGCCTCATCTCCCTCGCGGATATGGGAGCGGCGCCGCCCCGCATCTCACGTGCTCGTGCCTCTGCTGCATCACTCCGTCTCTGCCGACTGTAGTGGCCACATCTCAGCGACAACTTCTAATAGTCGACAGTTCTCGCGCCTTCTACACCTCTCCCGCCGGCTAGCACGACACCTCGCCACAGCAGGTCGAGCTCCTCCGGTTCACTAGCTCCTCCTCCTCCCCGTCGTCTTTTCCCTGCTAACATAACCTCCTGGCCACCGCCGCACCTCACCCATCAGGTCAAGCTCCTTCGGTTCCCCGCCACCTCTTTCTCGCCCCCTGCTTGCGCACGAGGTCGTGGCTTCTGGCTGCCCCCCCCCCCCCCCCCCACATCTAGCAACATTAGGAGTTTGCCTCCTTGCGCATGTCGTCGGTCAACCGAGCAAGCACCGACCAGATCTAGGATTGAGAACCCGCTATGAGTGGGCAAGGCCTGCGAGCCTTCCCGCTTTTTGTGTGCCTCTAATGATTTAGTAGCCGCGTTCAAAATTATGGAACGTCGCCACTAACTTCATACTGATGACGTCTAGGTTGCATGCCATCAGGAACAATTATCAGTGGCGCAAGATTGGTGACGGCTGCCACCTGAATGCCACCAACCATATTTTAATAAGCATTTTTCTATTAGTTTAAAATCTATCGGCACCACGGTTTTTACTATCGCGATACTAGATAGTATTGTAGCGTGCACCCTGAGTAGTATCGTTTTCTTGTCAGCAGTATCATACAGTACTATCATGATACTATGATATATTATTTTCAAATATATTAAAATCCATCTCAAATGGATTTCTATTTAATTATTAATCTGAATTTTGAGCTCGTCGATGGCAACCGTCTGGTAGATTTTTTTCTGTCTGCATGGGTGGCTCCAAATATTGCTGCTTTTCCATCACACCTTCCTAATTGAACCCTACCGGAAATGCGCCAAATTTAAACGTTGCAGAGCTGTAGCCTGCGAAGCAGCCCTAAACTCGGACGCGTCTTCTCCACCTCTCCCTTAAATTTAGCCTCCTCTCGGACGTCGACTCCGACCGATCGATCTCGCTCGTCCCACCTAGATTGCCGTTTCCTCCTTGATCTTCTCCGCCGTGTCGATCTTTCTGTCCGTGCCGGCCCGATCGAGATGTCGGCGATCGTCGCGCACGACGACGACGATGACGACTGTCCGTCGCCTCCGCCGCCGGTCCCGCTCCACCTGCTGGAGGTCACCGTCATCTCCGCGCAGGACCTGCACCGCCGGCAGCTCGGCCGCCGGGTGCGCGCGTACGCGGTGGCGTGGACCGACGGCGCGGCGCGCAAGCTGCGCACCGACGTGGACCTCGCCGGCGGCTCCGACCCGACCTGGAACGACCGGTTCCTCTTCCGCGTGGACGCGGAGTTCCTGCGCTCCGAGACGGCCGCGGTCGCCGTCGAGGTGCGCGCGGCGCGCAGGCTCGGCGCCGACGCCGTCCTCGGCCGCACGCGCATCGTCGTCAGCACCTTCGTGCGCCCGTCCCAGTCCGCCGCGGCTCCGGCGGCGCGGCAGGTGGCGGCGCTTCAGCTCCGGCGGCCGCGGACGCTGCGGCCGCAGGGCATGGTGAACGTGGCGGTGGCGATGCTGGGGGACGCCCAGGCGCGCGCCGTGGCGCCCATCTACCGCGCGCCGGGCTCCCCGGACGCGTTCGCCGTGAAGGACCTCGTGGCGATGAGGCCGGCGCTGTGCAGGATCGAGGAGGAGCAGGCGGAGGATCTGGACCACGGGCGCCGCCGGCAGAAGGCGCTGGTCGAGTACTCCGGGCCGCTGGACCCGAGGGGCGCCGCCGTGGAGCAGAGCAAGCTGGCGATGAAGCTCGAGAAGTGGAGGGCGGACCTGTTGCCGGACCGTGTGGACAAGGACGGCAACGGCGGGACAAGGAGGCGGCGGCGCCGGACCTCATGCTTCGGCGGCGCGGAGTGGGAAAGGTAACAAGTGATCAATACGCCGGATCGGACGGGCGGCATGGCTACATGGAAGATGGAACAGATGCGCGTAATACGAGAGATTTCTTGCCCAATTCGTTTTGATTGCTTGCTTGTTAAGGGACTCGTTTTGTAAGATTTTGTTTCGTCGTAGCAGGAGGGTATAATCATCAGGTGGAGAAGATTTATTTTAGAACATTCATTTTAGAAATTGAGGTTGTCAGCAATGGCTCGAGTCCAAGTTTCACTCTCAGCAAAAAATAAAAAGGGATTTACCTAACTTTTACTTTATAAAAAACATGGTATAATACTTTTTGGGGGTATATTTTCTTGTTTTTAGGATGTGGTTTTCAAATTAAGCCCCTAGAATGGTTGCAAATGTTCCATGAATGTTAGACATTTAACATGTTTATCCTTCTCCACCCATCTTTCCCGACCTCTCTCTCGTCTTTCATTAGCCCCATATGTTTTCCCCTTTCTCCTCTTCTTGCTAGCTTTACATTCATGATGGGGGTTAGGAACTTACAATGGTCTCACTCAACTCTAACCGTCCATAAGAAAGTCTTAGATATCATTCTTGTCTTAAGTCTCAAAATGTTTCGATATGCAAATTCTTCGTGGTGGTGGCACCTAGTCAGTGTTGATGGTGTTAGCTCGGTCCACTGCAATGTACTACTACTCACTCTGATCGGATTAAACCTAGGCCTTACTTCACATATTGTTATTTCCTCTTGCCCCCTCCGACTCTGGTTCATCTTTGTGGATGGAAGGGGGCCAACCGTTGGCGGAAGTACTGGCATTTGGTTTCTAAATCCACATATTGGGGTGATATGGTCTCCATCCTTTCCACCCCCTTTTATTCTTTATTGCCTTCCCATTGAAGTTCACCCCTTTGTTATTATTTTCAAAGGTTACTTTATTTGTCATCACTAAAGGTCTCTTTGTTGAAAATATAGACAAAGTAGCTATTTTCTAATCATGTTTGTTGATGCTGCTTGGTGTTCTTGCCTTTAAATTTATTTGTGTTATTATGCATTTCTTGCGATGGATATGCTACTTTAGGTTTTGATGATTCCAGGATTGTTTATGTGTTGGTATTCATACCTTGTGTCATAGTTTGGTGTAGTACAATGTAAGTTGTAATTAGATGTTAGTAGGGCGAAAGCCTATTTCGAGATCAGATGTTAGTAGGAAGAGGAATAGACGATGCTAGCACCAGGCAAGGTAGGCACCTTGCTGTGCCCATACAAACCTCCGGTTTATAAGTAGTCCTGATGTGGTTCATGGGTGCGACGAACACATAATAGTCATGGGAAAATTTTCTTTTCGAGGAAAGGATCCCCCATAACTTCCAATTTATTAGGAAATTAGATATATATCATGCAAACCCACATCATGGGAAACAAGTAGCATACGAATTTTCAAGCGATCGTCTTCAACCGAGCGTCTACCTCTACCACCGTATGGGTTTGTTAGTACTCGTCTTAGTGGGTGAAAAGATAGTTAAAGTTGTGCCTTATGTTACTTCTTTGTTGTTTGTATCGGCCTTTTCAAAACAATGCCACACCCTAAGATGACTCTTTACATAACGTTCCAAGCAGGGGTGTTGCCAGGCCCCAAGCAAAAGGGGCTTGGCCTAGGGCGTGCTGGTAAAATCCTTCCTTAACTGTAGCTATATTTACACTATTTAACACTGTTTAGAACTATAGCAATGTAGTTTACCCGGAATGTGACTCGTGGCTGGCTACGCCTTTGGTTTGAAGTATTCTGCTAGATGTCCTAGTCATGGATTGTCTAATTTTACTATGATGAGAATGGATTTTCTAAACCCACACACAGTTCATGAGCATCTCCCACCTCCCCTATATGCATCGTCTTATCAAGATCTCTGCCAACTCACTGTTCTCATGTCTTGGAATTCCTGTTTTTCATTTTTTTTTCCGAAACGAAACAACATATAAAGTTGAAACTTTGCAGGTCAACAATAGTTTGCAGGTGGGCCGAGTGGAGATGTTCTTACTATTCATACAATCTACCTCTCTTGCCGATAATAATCCGAGACTTGCCACTCTTTTTTCGGGGTCGCATTTCAGACATATTTATATTATTCAACAAAATCGCCCATGTTCTACGGATTCGTACAAATATTACCATATAGATCGATTTATATACAACTTAAAGTCAAACTCACATGTATCGCAACAAATCTTCTTTTGTCCAGTTCAAACGTATTGCCAAAAAAAAGGTGCGCCATTTTTTTAAAATTATTGCAAGTTCAAATTTCAAAAGGAGAAACAAAGAGCAAGAACCACACCGAAGGACCCACGTGTAAATGGCCCGTACTAAACCGCCCCTTATCCCCTCTTCCGCCATTCCCTTCCCACTGGTCCTCTGCCGCTCCACATCGCACCTCCGTATCCCCCTCGCTCGCGCTTGCAGCACCGCGCGGCTGGGCGGCGCCATGGCCCACTCCTGCCTATCCACGGCGCGCACGGCGGCGCTGCGCCCCATGGTACACACCGACGGCGCCTCCGGGACGCGGCTCCAGTACGCGTCCGTGTTCCCCCGCCCGGCGCGCGCGTCGTCTGGTCACCACCGGCACCGGCTCATTGCCGACCGCGTCGCCGCTCCCGCCGTGACGGTGCCGCTACGGAGCAGGTTACTCTCCACGATGGCGGCGCAGGAGGAGGCTGCGGCCACGGCCGTGGAGGAAGAGCCAGCAGGGGAGGCCGCGGAGGAGCAGCCGGAGCAAGCTGCGTCCGTGGAGGCAAGCTCAGACGGCGGCGAGGGTGAAGGTGACGGCGCTGGCGCTGGCCCGACAGAGGCGGCGGAGACCAGCGCCACCAAGCTGTACTTCGGGAACCTCCCGTACAACTGCGACAGCGCCCTGCTCGCCGGCATTGTGCAGGATCACGCCATCCCCGAGATGGTCGAGGTATGCCTGCGCGTGCGCGCTGTTTGCTTGTTGAAATGGATCACCGTGCTCAGAAATCCTCCTCCTTAATCAAACATTCTTGATCAAGCGAACATTCTTGATCCGATCAGTAGTTTGATTACAGCTCGTCAGACATCTTAACCTGCATTGCATTGCCGATCTCAAACGCCTGCACTTTCAGGTGCTCTACGACCGGACGACGGGGAGAAGCCGAGGCTTCGCCTTCGTGACGATGAGCACCCTCGAGGACTGCGAGCGAGTCATCAAGAACCTCGACGGCACCGTGAGCACTCTTAAATTCATCAGTCATCAACCCATAATCCATGAATTCCCCACTGTTAGCCGGTGATCAACTTTTGTTTCCGTTTGTTTCAGCTGTACAGTGGGCGCACCATGAGGGTGAACATGGCCGACAAGCCGAAGGCGAAGCTGCCGCTCTACCCGGAGACGGAGCACAAGCTCTTCGTCGGCAACCTGTCCTGGACGGTCACCCCGGACATGCTCATCGAGGCGTTCCAGCGGTGCGGCAACGTGGTCGGAGCCCGGGTGCTCTATGACGGCGAGACGGGGCGGTCACGAGGCTACGGATTCGTCTGCTACTCTACCAAGGAGGAGATGGACCAGGCTATCGAGACGCTCAATGGAACGGTACGTTAGAGCTTCCTCAACATGTACTCTACTTTTTTTTTTGCTAGTACGTAGAAAGTTGTAGATCTGTAACCTTAGCTTCGATGCAAACTTCTGAATTTCTACCATGACAGACATAACATTTAATACCTAACAACGATGCATCTTTTAAACATTTCTGCTGAAAAATGTAGCAATGGGCTATTTTTTTCAGATAAAACTGGAGAATTCCTTGCCAAGATGCACTTTATTGTTTGGACCCTGCTTGAAATTCCATGTTCAAATCTCACACACATATCAAGAACTGAATTGAGTAATGACAAACATTGCAGGAAATCGAAGGCAGGGAGATCCGGGTCAACTTGGCCCTTGGAAAGAGATACTAGACCTGGAACATTTCTTCACGTTGGAGAAACTTACACAAGGTTTATGCAAAGCTTCGTTACAACACAACTTACGCAGCAATCGAGGGAGACTGTTCTCGCCAATTAGTTGTACAGAGCAACAGAGGAACACGGCCATTGCTCGTCGGAGCGCACTTCAAAAGCCATAAAAGGGAAGACATCACTCCGAACTGTAGCGTCATTCATTTTTTCTGTATCCTGTAAGTCTATATTTAACCATGGCGATATATATGTTTACATGGTTCCATGCTCAAGGAACCACATCATCTTTGATCGTCCTGCAACCAGGCTTGTTATGTGTTCACACAATGTGCTTGCTAAATGTTTAGAAATATGCATGTATTTGTGAAGGACCGACGCAAATGTGTTACTCATGAATAAGGATGGCAATTTTACCCGCATGAGCAGGATATGATCACACTTTTATATCCATGAAAACTAATCATATCCTACACGTTAAATCATGGGTACCGATACGGATATAGACTTGTATCTGTGGGTATAAACATACTACCTGTTTCAAATGATATGTAGTCCGTATACGTAGAGTTCTAACCTATGCAACCAAGGGCCGAGTATGATATTGTGACTTCTAAACTTAGATAATTTTCAGGTACCCATCTATCTATTATTGAGTTGAGATAATTGTTTTTTTTATCAATATGCTATCGATGGATGTAAAATTGTGAATAAGTTGTGTACTATTTGGTGTTTACCCTCGGGTATCCAATGGGTACGGCTATTCATCGGGTATGGGTAAAATTTTATACCCATGGATAGGGTATGGGTAAACTTTTGTACCAATTTACTACACGTGTATGGGTATGGTGTTGCTCTATACTGCACATTGCCTTCAATTTCCTGCAATGTGTGTCATTACTCAGTTCGGTTCAATTTATGAGAAAATTTGAAGGTGGTATCCAACTCACGAAGCAATGTATCCTATGTCTGTTATAGGATATTCAATCTTAGATTTGCAAAATTAGAGTCTTTTAAGTTGTATATCATTTGTAAGATCCGTGAAATCGAGCACTACTAGATGAACTTGTATCGACATATCGTTCTATTAGGCATATTATTATCTTGTACAGGTGGTTGTAATTTATGATTAATGTATTATTAATTGGAATTTGATTTTTTTAAGTCAAAAAATATATCATCAAAGTCATAACTCCTCGAGGTGTAAGCGGGATTGCCAGTATATACTAGAAATCTCCAAATGAGCTAGAAGTTGGATATTTGCGAAATCTTACGTCAACACCTTATTTTAGCGCCGAATTCCCACTCATGGTAGATTCGGGTGAGAGTGGGGTTGTGCTCCTCGATGAACCACATGAGCACACATGCCTTTTAGTTTTATTTTTAAAATCGTGATGGGACTTATACATTGATATCACTAAAATAAAGATGACCATGGCGCGATGGTCGATGTTCTCATTGTTCTTGTCCTCTGATTTGTAAATCTGGCTGAAGTGGTCGAGGATCCGAAACTGACAAGGCATGGAGGCAACAAACGATACGAATCTCGTTGAGAAATGCCCTCTTCTCCGTGAACATAAACACTAGTAGGGTTGCAAGCGGGGCGGGCTTGCGGGCAGATAATTTGCCTAAGCTCACGTAGACACATTATAAGTTAAAAATTGATTCCAATCGCTAATGTAGTATAATTTGTACTAACTGCCTTGTTTTGCGGGCTTAAGCGGGCCTCTGCACCTGCAACCCCAAACACTAGTGATCGGCCAAAAGAAGTTGTCCTCGCGGGAAGTAATGATAGCTGAGATGGTGTTGGTAGTCCCAGATAAGATGAAGAAGCACACTAGGAGGATGCCTCGTCCTTAGGTGTCAATGTGGCATCACTAGCGAGAAAAGCCAAGCTGTTGCCGTAAGGTTTTTTTTTCTAATGTGCAAACTGTACGAAATTTCCAACCAAGTTCGAAGGCTGGTGCTTAAATTCTTGCAACCAAAATTACCGGCGGCCCTTGGAGTCAAATGATGTACCTAACAACTAGTCACACGGTTTATATTGTCTTTGTTCTAACAAAATTTCAGTCAAACAATACGCATAAGAAAACACAACTTTGACCAAATCATACGTATTACGAAACAACCGGCAAATGCTTAAAATCTAGGTGCTCATCTCTGCTGACACAAACATTAGAAATAAACATAATCGAAAGTAGAAATTATAGACACTATAGTAAGGATTAGCACTTGAGAATTTTGAGTCTAGGCAAAGCACCATTTGGCTACCGCAGGGACGGCTTCGTTACTACCACTAATCCATCCTAGCCTTCTTAGAACCAGCCTTGTGATCCCCTAGAGTCCTAAAAATCTCTTCCGATCCTCTTCCTTCAAGATACATTTTGCCTCTGGAAACCAAAATAATCGGATTTAACTAAGGAAACATAATCCATCAACTAAGCACTAAACTCACAAGAAACAAGCTCGAAGGAGGGACCATGCAAGTTAAGTCGAGCAGTGAGATCGATGATAAATCGGCAATTGAATTGAAAGAACTAGTGGTTGGACAAGTTTGCTCGGAAACCATAATGCTTATGTGTTCACTCACAGTTCCAAATTTTTTAATCAAGCTTACAAAATTTAAACTATCATTTGGTTAATTAAGTGAAAACTAATCTTCCGAGCTGATTGCAAATGCTCGTTGCAATACTAAACTTCTGACATACCATATTACATAGAAAGCAACCATAACCAAATTCCAAAACTCCCCACAACCCTTAGAGCACCATCAAACTTACAAGTATATTATAACATATTGTCCCTCACTAGATTACATGATGGCTTAATGACGTGTAGTCTACATCGCGATGAAAGTTTTCTTAGACATTTAATGAAACTATGTTTTTAAGTTCAATTCGATCGACATGCACCACTAGAGAGAGAAAATATAATTAAGGTTCTATTTGGGTGGAGAAATGAAACACGTGATTGAGATGTCATGTACCATGGATTCATACGTGATTTTGAAAACAAAGGAAATTTGGAAATTTCGCAAGTGGTGTCTTTGCATGATGCATGTGAGATGAACAACGGAATTTTAGATGATCTATGAGATAAAATAGAAAGAAATATAGCGAAAATACACTAGGTTTGAAAAGTATTATTAGGTTGAGCTTAGTCTATATTCCTTAAATATGGAGATACATGGATTCATACGATACAAATTTGGCAACCCTTCCCTGTAGGGTGCAGCCAACAAGGATTTTATAAGTTCTTAGGATTCAAATCTTATAAAAATCCGAAGATCCAAAGAGGCGCCAAGAAAGTACTAGAGTGTTTCTCGCATCTAAGATCTTTTGCTCACAAAAGAAATGACACGTAAACTTCCCCATGGAGCTTCTAGCAGGACTATTCACAGTAGGGCACTAAAGTTTATTTCTGAACATTCAAAATATCTTATCTCTAAAACCATGAATGTGATTTATCACAGTTCGACGAGAGTTTCGAAACTACATCCACAGTTTACAAGGTACATATCAGACTTATTAAATCTCTCTGTCATACCGGAAGGCCTTTTTTGTGCGTGGTGCGGAGGAGCGCTGGCGCCGAAAAAATTCGGTCATCTGCTCGTGGCCCAAGCAAGCTCCATCGCGCGTTTTTTGAGATTGTAACAAATATAAAGCACACGAGTCAAGATCCAAAAATTGTTTGCTTAGAGGAGAAGTATCCCGACGATTATCATTCTGCCAACCTGCCTACTATTGGCGAGTGGCGATGTTTTCTTGAGTATTTAGCGTTTCTTTTTCTATGGACTTTTTCACACGATAAGTCAAAAATCGTAGTGTCCTTTTCTCAAATTCCGTAAGAGGCATGTGTAACATCTTATTCTTCCTCCGCGTTAGTGATGATGCATCTTCCCGAATGTGCGTCATAAATCCCTGCACCGCCGCGCTCTCTTGGCACACACCAGCTGTATGGTAGACACAATTCGATATGACTCACAGCAAGAAGACCGTTCGTCTTTCTTGCGTCTGGCCAATTCGACCGGCGAAGCGCCGCCGTGTTGAGCAGGACTCTCTTGGGGTGAAGTAGGAGCAAGCTCCAGAGATTGGGGATGAGGAGCTATCCTACAATCACCCACATCGCTGGTGCCGCTTACCTGCTCGTCCGTGAAGATCTTGGCAGGCTTGGTAGCTCGAAGAGGGGGGAATGGTGGCACGAAAACTGGAGGTGAGACAAGCGGCGATATATAGCGAGGCGTTTCGATGGGTGGTGACGAAATTTCTTCCGCCGACTTTTGGGGAAAATTTGCTGCTCGCGCCATCCACGAGCTTGCACGGGCGGCGCGCTGCTCCCTCCTTTTTGCATGACCGCGACATGATGCCGCGAAAACGCTCGATTTGGGTGTTCCCAGCAGGACAAGTTTTGGGCTACTTTAAAACCCGTGTTGTGCAAGAATCTGATACGATCCAGCAAAAAAAACAAACCAAATTCTTCTAGCTGGATGCGAAAAACGAGAATCCAGCCTAGCAAACACGCACTAAAGCACGTGGGTAGAAATTGGGGGATGCACACCATGTACCCGGGGCACACGCCCCGCGCACAGGCAAGCCGCATCCACCGCTGGAGACGCTCCTACATACAATACTTCGTTGTCTCAAGGCTATAATAACACGTCTGGAAGGCCCTTGATTCCTCTATCTATATCTATACAGGAGAGATGCATCAGTCACCACTGTCTGTACCTACGAGTTAGCCTCCCGCACTCTTATCTTATTGAAAATTAGCTATGATCCAAGCTCATCAATGGATGAATTTGGTCTCTGTAAGAACCCTACTTGACGGAAATTTGGGATAAAATAAGAACTGTCTTTCAAAGGTCGTCTAACAAACAATTATTGATCTGGTCTGTCTTTATAATGTTCATAGCCAGGAAGCAGTTACTGTTTAGGAAAATAGCAAAGAGAAGACGATCTCACCTCTGGCTACTCTGGGTAACAACAATATTCCTGAATAGAAGGATCTTCCATCCTCCGTGTTCTCAGCAAGTTAGGCGACGACAGCAGGATAGCTCCTCGTGACGGTAGGTATGGCATGCGGCATTAGAAGGGCCCGTGTTAGAGAGGAGGCACGACAAATCAGTGGTGGAAGGCAATGTACCTCCTCGCACGCACTGTAATATCCTAGCATTAGAGCTTAGAAATAAGCAAAGATCAGGTGTGTGCATTGCATTTATGCATAGAAAATCTAAATAATTTTCGTGCTTTTGATCAAACTTGTTAAAGTGATTGAAACTTCTCTTAACTTGATAGAACTGAAGTAGATCATCAAGTTGAGTGCGATAAGTTTCAATGTGACCTTTGCTAAAACCTTATTTTGGGTAGAGGTAATTTTAATTATGAGTAGATCAAATGGAATAAAACTAAACATACAACACATAACTTAAGGATTAGTACCAGATCTTCTAGAGATCATATCATGCTATTATTTACAACAACTCATGAATACCAAGTTAAGTATATAACTCAAGTAAAAGGAAATTCAGTAACTCAATCTTGATATATATATACTTTTCATAGTAAACCCTACCATGAGCACCATGATAGTTCTTAAACCCTAACTCTTTAATTTATATTGAGTAAGAAGGAAATCAAGCCAAGACCCTTCCCCACATTTTTTTATTGCCATTTTATTCATACATCTTGGTTGAACCATGTTCTAGTATCTGTTGATCATCATTGTTGGGTCATCAATTCTTGATCTATCAACTATTGACCTATCAACTCTTGACTTATTATAGTATTCCTTCCAAAGTTTTTAAAGAAAGAAGTAAAGAGAGATAAGTAATTATGCTAGTTTGGGTCATCATCTTTAGGATGAAAGCCTTTGGAGAGAATCAAATCAACATAGTAGCTGGTGGAGTAAACTCACTTCCGAATGGAATAGAAGAGTTATCTTGAATAAAGATATATGTTGGTAACAAGAGGATCATAAGGATGAATTTTAAGATATAGTTACTAGGGGTAATATCATTGGATCAAGTAGGCATAGTCATTGAATAATATCTCTTAGTCAAATGGAACTTCTAAGAAGATAGTTATAATACAATTTTAATAAAAAGTGACATTGGTGTAGAGAATATGATTAAACCCTAGTATAGATATGTTATAGGTAAGTCATAATAAGTCACATGAATGTAAGATGAAGTTGGAGTATGAGTTACTAGAGGTAGATGAAGTTAGGATTGTATGACCAAGCTCATACCAGAGCTACATTGGATTATAAGAGTAGCACCATTTCTATCAGAGAATAGTATACACTTGAAGTGTAGTAGGAATTGAATATACAATAACTGGAGGAACATTGTTGACGAGTAATAAAGGAGAATGTGAGTGGAGTAGAGGTAACTAATTAATGGATTGGAAGTTAACATTGGTAGTTAGATCTAAGCAAGTGTAACTGTGAGAAGAATAGAAAGGCTTCGGTGAAAAGCTTTTGAGATTCGTAAGTAAGACTACAAAGGAACTCATAAAAGAAGAGAGTAAGTACTCAAATGGATTTGGATTCATAAGAAGTATTCTAGAGATGAGAGTTATCTCTATAAAGAGGATACAAAGAGCTTTAGTGTCAAGGTCCTTGGATTTACAAATGGATTTAGGAAAAGGAAATTATTAGTGAGAGCATAATTATGGAGTACGATCATCATATCCAGGCATGATAGTTGATATGAAGCAGTAGAATATCTAGGAAAGGAATTCCCTAGTTAAAATCCAGGACTTATGAAGTATGGAAGATAGGAATTATTGAGAAACTCTCAACTAAGACTATATCAAGCCATGCAAAGTTCCATGTCTATTTCATTCTTCTAAACCCTAAAACTAAGTTACTAGGGAATCACCAAGAATACATTTTATTGTAAAACATATTTGAAAGCTATCATGCTATGATACTCTAGATCTGGATACCATTCATACTCTAGTTTTGTAGCAGATAAAGGAAAGATTGTTAGTGTAGGCAAGCCTCTAGAGTTCATAGCAAATACTTGAAAATAGGGACCCTAAATAAATGTTTCATGGCATTTGGATCACATGTTTCACATAAATGATATTTACTGCTAACCATTATATAATAACTTTCTATCAATAATCATCCACACTTAATATGGTAGTGAAACCCTTTCCTATTTCTAAATAGGAGAAAATTCCTTATTTGACACCGACTTAAAATTCGATTCCTTATTTGACACTGAGCAATTTTTTCTTCCCTATTTGACATCTTGTTAAATTTTATTTCCCTATATGACATCCCGTTAGATCCCGTTACACTGTTCTGTTAAAATTTAGTTGTATGGACCAAAATGCCCTCAAGTGGATAGAAGGGAGAGAGGTGCACAAGCATACCGACCGAACAGTCCCATGCTCGTCTCTGTCGATCGATCCCAGGCTCTCTCTCCTGACCCCACCCTAACCCTAGTGCCGCCGGCGGCTCCTAGCGGCGAGGATGGAAGGAGTGGCGGCGGACGACAGGCCAAGCGAGGGCGCGGCGGCCGACGGCGGGCCAGGCGAGGGCGCGGCGGCCGACGGCGGGCCAGGCGAGGGCGGGGCGATGGATGGCGGGCCAGGCGAGGGTGCGGCGACGGACGGTGGGCCAGGCGACGTGCCAGGAGAGGGCGCGGCGACGGACGGCGTGCCATGCGAGGGCGCGGCGACGGACGGCGGGCCAGGCGAGGGCGCAGCGGCCGACGGCGGGCCAGGCGAGGGCGCGGCGATGGACGGTGGGCCAGGCGAGGGGCCAGGAGAGGGCGCAGCAGCGAACGGCGTGCTAGGCGAGGGCGCGGCGGCGGATGGCTAGGCAGGCCAGGTCGTGGCGCCGGCCGGCGTGCCAGGCCATGGCCATGGCACGGATGCAGGGTGAGTTATTTGCTGCGATTGATGCATATAGATATCCAGTAGCAAATTCAAGTTATTTGCTGCATGTAGATATCCAGTAGCAAACTAGCAAGAGACTGATGCATGTAGATATCCTATGCTACATGTAGATATCGAGTAGCAAATTCAAGTTATTCTCTGTTCTATTTACATATGTCTCTGTTCTATTTACACGATTGATGAAATTCAAGTTATTTGCTAAAAATTAGAATGCTTGGCAACCCAAAAACATCTAGAAAGGATATCAAGTGTTTTTATTTTGAGAAGGTTATTGATTCAGACTTGACAAATTATGAAGATCTGGTTGAATCAATTACACTGCAGTACTCACCTCGTTATTTGGAAGTTCCACATGTTCATTATTATGATGATGTTCTGAAAACATTCCCAGAACTAAATTCAGACCAAGAGTTGTTGTCTATGTTTGAGAAACACAACAAGACAAAGAAGGTGGACATGTTTGTTGCATATTGTGATCCTTCTCAACCATATGAGGAAAGTTATCTTAACGAATATCACACTGATGTGGATTTACAACCTAACAGCAACACAAATCAAGATGAGGAAAGTTATCTTGTCAACCCAATACCAGAGAATGAACATGTTGGCATTGATGAAGAGAATATGTACTTCGAGGAAGAACCTACCGCTCTAAATATGGTTCTTTTTTTTTGATAAAGAGAAGGACAAAGACTATGTTGCTGATGATGAGAGCGAGGATAAGAGCGATGATGAGAGTGAGGATGAGGCTGAATTGGAAGAGGAGGAGGAGTTGCATGAGGCAAATCATGCCCCAAATATAGAGTATGATAAGGAAGACCCTCCTATGACCGAAGGTTCCACATATCCAAATATGGACGAGTTTAAGTTGGCACTTTCTCAGCATGCAATCAAACATGAATTTGAGTATAACACGGAGAAGAGTACACCATTTAGGTTCAGGGGCTATTGCAAAAGAAAAGATGAAGATAATTGTCCATGGAGGATACATGCTTCTACAACAGATGATATGTGTACTGTAGTGGTAATTGTCTAACTTTGCTTGTTTGTGAATATTAGTTGCATAATAATTGTGTAAGACATTCTAGCTAACCACTTATATTCTTATGTAGGTGAAAAAAAACCTTGTAATCATGATTGCTCTAGTGCAAGAAGGAAAAAGAAGGTGAAGAATGCAACCAAGTATTGGGTGTGTGAGAAGGTGAAGGACTGGCTCGTTGAAGATGCAACTGTAGGAGCAAAGGAATTGCAAAAGAAGCTTAAAGAACATCACAAGGTAAAAATCCACTACAAGAGAGTGTATATGGGTAAGCTGCTAGCCTTGCAACAACTCTATGGTGATTGGGACAACAGCTTTGACAATTTATATAGGTTTAAGGCACAAGTTGAAAGTTGCTGCCCCGGTAGCATAGTGCAGATCGATCATCACACAATAAATGGTAAAATCAGGTTTAGAAGAATTTTTGTTGCTCTAAAACCTTGCATAGAGGGGTTCCTTAGTGGTTGCAGACCGTATTTGGCAGTAGATAGCACATTCTTGACAGGCAGGTTCAAGGGGCAGCTGGCTAGTGCTACCGCCATTGATGGTCATATTTGGATGTATCCGGTTAGTTTTGGAGTCTTTGATTCTGAAACTAATGATAATTGGACCTGGTTCATGCAATTGCTAAAACAGGCCATAGGATCACCAAGTGGTTTAGCTATATGCACCGATGCTGGCCAGGCAGTAATGACAGGGGTCAAGGAAGTGTTCCCAGAGGCTGGATATATTTATGTGAATTGTATAGACGTGGCATCAAAATACAGAGGAGGTTCTGCTCAAATTTGTAATCAAATTGACCAAATATGTAACATTACTGTGAGCTACAGTCTTGAATAGATTTTGGTCAAATTATGCACTAGGGGTAGAAAGGTATTTTCACATCTCTCTTTAACACCGTTAATGGAGAAAATGAACTAAAGTGTCATATAGGGAAATAAAATTTAACAAGATGTCAAATATGGAAGAAAAATTTGCTCGGTGTCAAATAAGGAATCGAATTTTAAGCCGGTGTCAAATAAGGAATTTTCTCTCTAAATAGCCACTAGATCATTCCCAGAGAATAAATGTAAACTCCAAAACCAAGTGGGTTTTCAACAGATGGATAAAAATGCTAAAAACCACAAAATAGAAAGATCACCATAATTATTGTATGTGGTCATATATAAAAAGGCTACATGGGCATCATCCATCATTTTATCACTCTAAAATTCTACTAATCCAAATAGATATGAAAATCCTAAGTTGGATGATTTCTCAAATAATAAACAAAAACCATAAAGCCCTAATTCATACCTATTCTATTTAATAAAAGAACCTTTCATATAATTATGATTTGTGAAAATATCAAATAGGAATATGAAGTTTCGCTGGTTAGAATGATCCCTACAATATTCTTAATGTCTTACATTTTTTGGATATTTTAAACCTTGATAAAATCTATATAGAAGATATTTTGCTAAAATAGAAAATAAAAAAGAATACGAAAGAAAAACATAGCAAAGCCTTACTGGCCCATGGCCGAGAACAGTTCCGTGCTACCCGTCGCCCCCGAGTGTGCTCCTCAGCCCTCGCTCCCACTCTACCGCAGCCCCAACCCGCTCGGCTCACCTGGCATGTACTTGTTCGCCTCGTCATCTTCCTCTAGATGCACAGGCAACTGCGTAACTGTGTCGCCGCCGTCGATCCTCCGTCGTGCTACGATGCGTGCCATAGCCCCCGACCACGATGATAAGAACATCCATCATCTCCTCTCTCTCTCTCCTCATACCCATCTCACCCCTCTCGTGCTCTCTCATGAAATCTCCTCTCTTGCCGGAACCCTAAGTTGCGGGTGCCGGTGCTCCTCGTCGTCTCCGACCGCGCCTCATGCTGGTCGTGATGCCTGGGAGAAGCACCCCGCTAGGGAGGTCATCCCTTCCTAGAATTGAGCTCGACCTCCCATCGGTCGTAGCAGACATCGCCATCAATTCGCTATCGTCTGACCCCACGTGATCTACGCGCCCTCACCATCACCACCATGGTAAGCTCATGGATCTTCCAGTACCTTCTGTTTCTTCTCTCTCACTTTGGTTCCTCCTAGCCGCGATCATCTGCAAGATCTGCCACTGGCTACCGTCGCACGCACTATTTCGATGACCATTTCTGGGCGGCACAGTCACTAGCAAGCTTGCCCCGATCTCCTGTTTCGAGTGAGCTAATCCTCGCATCCCCGCGCACCTGCAATAGACATATCAATCGAGGATCTGCAAGGATTGCCCATGGATGACGTCAACATGACATCATGCATGGATCATAATTCCAGTTTTCTTTTCTTTTAGCATTTTTTATGTAATTCAATTCTGTAAATAAGAAGTATATGACATGTGGGGTCCAATTGTAAGTTATTTAAGCATTTTCAGAAATGTATTTAGTTTATTAAAAATCATTAATATGTGCCAATGTCTATCTAGGATGTTACCTACACATGTGTTTGCTTTCGTTGGCTACACGGAGTAGTTCTATTACCTGTCTAGATGAGAGGGAGCAAGAAACCCACATGCAGTTCATGATGTCGTCTCCGTCTGTCCCCCAAACCACACGGTAAGCATTCCAATCGGCATGTCGACCACCTTTTTGTTTGCACAAATTTACGCTTGTATGTACGCGTGTGATGAGCTGTGACTAGTAGCATGTTTAGGGTAGGTGTGTGCTAGTGTTGGGGCAGATAAGCTTCCAACGCTATGGGCAGGAAATCACGGTTGTGGTCGAGACAGAAAGCTGGTCAGTAAGTTTGTTTAGGTTTACGGTCTGTCTTGTGGTCTAGTTGTTTGCTCGCGCGAGCTATTCGTTGATGTGGTTGAAATGAATGCCCTCCTGCGTGTTGGTTTGGGATGTGTCAGCCGTGAGCACAACATGCCTAGGGAAAGAACACTTCCTATGGAAACTAATTTTGGTTGTGCGTCCAAGTGTTGAAAAAAGAGAAAATTAAACATGTTAGATGCTATGGACCCCCAATAGATTTAGCAAGTGCAAAACGGACGAAAATAGCGTGACATATGTGGACATGTACATGTATCCCTATAACCTGTTTTTTCAATGTGTTTGCTAAAAATTCATTATTTATTGATCATTTCTATCTAGAACACTAATTTGTGCTCTCTGTAAACATCCACGCGCCAAAAAGTGAGGTTGGAGAATACTATGTCGCGTGTGATGGTGAAAATAGTTGTATAAAAGTGATAGAATTTTTGCACCTACCATGGTCCATGCATATGCCGGTTATGTGAGATGTACTAGTTTGGCATGTACTAGTTGTGTAGTTGGTTACATTGCTAAAATTATTGCAACTTACATGGTCCATAAGATGTGTAGATTGTTTGGTATGTGGATTGTTGTACTAGTACTGCATGTGATCTTGGTATGACGTTTTTGGAATATTCCGTTACAGAATGTTTGCTCCCCTGCTAATTCTTTGGCTTTGTATAAGAGATCTAATGGTGGGATTGATATGCATGGCTAGCACCCATGATATCCCACTATTTTCGATGAAAGTGGATTAGAATTCTATCAATTTTCGATGATAGTGGATTAAAAGTGGCATAATATTCCAAAATATTATAAAAGTGGATTAAAATTAGGAAAAATCAAAACTTATTCATTTCATATCAGAAAAATACAAATAATATATCAAAATCTTTAGAAAAATAAGATCTATAAATTAAACCCATTTTTATTTATTGTTCGTAAGATAATAAACTAATTTCTACTTATCAAATATATTCTAAGATGATCAAATTTAGAAAAATCATATCTTATTACGAAAAATACATATAATATGCCAAATGATCACAAAAACATGATCTACATGTTAAAAATATAATCTTCCACTTTTGATGTAAATGAAACTTTAATACACTAATAAGACTTATTTAAACCTTTTCCCTTTATTTTTAGTTCATAAACATCATATAAAAGGTGTTTAAGCTTTATTATTGGTCACTTAAGTTTTAGTTGGTGATAATAATCTAAAATGTTAATTATTAGGAATAAAACCAAATTCGAATTAACATAAATATATTTCCTAAAATTACCATTGTTAAAATAGTTTTATAAAACTATTTAAAATGCTTTCTAAAATTATCACATCATCAAAAGTATTGTCTTTGAAGGATTAAATATATTTCTTATTCTTCCTTTCTACACAGTAATGAAATCATAAAAAATCTAAAAAAATCCTAAGGCAACTCAAGTAATGCTTCTTTATTAATAATAAAAATGTGATCAATATTACTACTACTAATAAGTATTCCACTAACTTAAAGTGGTAATACAATACCACTTCATTTGAAGTAATGCTAATCCTATTTCAATCATAAGGATTATGTAAAACAATCCATGAAATATCGTATTTTATAAATAGATCTTCAAGTCTAAAATGAACTACAAGATGTTTTACTCATTAATAAAATTGGTTTATTTCCATAAAGCTAAGAGTAACGCTAAAAAATAACTAATTGTAAATTGAAATACCTTTTGTTATGCATGTACATTTTTCTTCAAAAAATATTCTTTTTAAAGAACATTATAAAGCAACTTTTGGCATTTCTTTACATTTCAACATAAGTAGCAAACTTGTATTGAAGAAGTTCTTAACCATTTATCATCACTTTTGTGCTTTATTGGTATATGCATTCTTGTTACACTCACAAGCCGTAAAGGGCAACACATTCCAAATAATCATCACAAATCCCAAATCCTAGCTCATCAAGCGTTATCCAGGGGATTTTAAGTTTAAAACATTGCATTAAATTACTTATGCATAATTGCATCTTGCTTATTTAAATATTAATCCTTACCGGACCAATGATGATGTTTTCATATATTGGAGTTTATATTGTCTCGAAGACCATGAGTGCATAATCTTACAATTACAAAAGGCAAGTTTATACTTGCTCATGTCCTTTGGTTATTTTCTATCAAGTATTTGCAATCTATTATTGTTATCACCTGCATTTCAAAAAGGATGGCAGTAAACACTATTTTCATAATTGACTTGAACTATGGGTTACTGATCCAGGGTGGCCAGCTAATCTGTTAGGACTGGCAATGAAAACACCATTGCACGGGAAAGTATCACCTAAGATTTAATAACCAATGTCGTCAATGATTCTTTTGCCTATAATACATGTTAACCATAAGATCTGGAATGGGATGGAGAAATCAGTTAGATATTCTTCCTTTTGTATGTCAACAAATGACCTTATTGTGACGCTAGGATTCCTTGCGAGGATCCAGTACAAGGTGGGCATACTGCATTCGGCCCCGTGCCGCAAAATAACTATCAGCTTGCGGTACGAGGCGAAAAAAGTTTTTTTTAGATACCACATATCGTACCGCATCCAAAATTTGTTTACGGTTTCTCGCAAAAGGTCGCTTCCGTGTTGCATATATTCACTTCTAGTAGTGGAATATGAGGTGTACCGCAAACAAAAAACAGTTTGGCGAAAGGGAATATTTAGCTATAGGACCTAGGTACTCGTTCGCTGCCACCACCGCCAGAGGTCGATTCCGGCCATCTCGTCGTCGTCGTCGTCGCCACCGCCGAAGGTCAGTCGCCGGAGCTACAAAGAGTGTCAAGCAGCTAGCGGCCAAGTACTCCCTCTGTTTCAAAATATAAGATGTTTTAGGTTTGTGAAAATGTATCTAGACTTGTTTTAGTGTGTAGATTCACACCAAACTTGAGTGAATCTACATACTAAAAGAAGTCTAGATACATTTGTTTCGCAATCTTATATTTTAAAACAGAGGGTGTAGCAGTCAAGCACGCACGCACGCGCAGCAAGCCGAGCAGCAGCCAAGCACGCGTGCAAGAAGCAAGCTAGCAACAAGCAGCTAGTGTGCACGCGCTGCAAGCAAAATCAGCGAGCAAGCCAGAGCACGTGCAATAAGCAGGGACAAACGAATTCAGGCCACGACGGCGTAATTCTGGCCGACCGCGGCGCGATTTTGACCGGCGGCGGTATGACGGGGCGTCTGCTCGAAGCAGCAGTGGGCACACGCCGGGCCTGATCTAGATCCGCATATCTACAAAGAAGACGATGAAATATTCGTAAATATATTTTGTTTTGCGGTATGTATATGCGATATATGTTCTGTGTCGACGTTTTTCGCACCAAGTTACGGTTTACCGCATCCGTGTTTTGTGGTATGCCTAGATACGGTATCTGCTAGAGATGCTCTTAAGGCCTCGCGATATTGGTATCTAGATTATCTATAAAATGTTGTTAAAGGTAAATTGACCATTTTAGTGGGGATTGTTAGGAATATAACCGGCTTATAGAGTCTTGAGGGGCCTATCAGAGTTATAGCGGCCCGCAAGAGGGCTTAACAGAGGTGGGGTGGCCTGAAGGATCGTGTTGGCATTTGGGTCATGGAGAAGGGCAGCGATCGGCTTCAAACCATAGAAGTTTGAACAGGGACATACTCCTGGCTGTGCAACAAGGCTTAAGTTCTCTTATGGGAAAAATGACACACATATGCAAAGTGTATAAAATTATGACATGTTACTCCCTGTTTTGAGAAGGAGCTACGAACGCGGCAGGAAAGAAACTTTACGAAGTTCTAGTAAACCTGTAAAGACTGACAAACATAGCTTTTCAGAATAAAAGCAATCTTTAGAAAATGTTTACAAAAACCTGCACTATGACCTATGATTTGTGACTATAAATAGTGCATCAGACAGTCGTCTTTAATGAACTTGCTAAGTATAATCATACTCAATCGTATCTTCTTAACCCTTGCTAAATTCTAAAGACGATGAAGACGTCATCAACATCAAGTGATGCTCAAAGAAATCGTCACCAAAAGCTCAAGTTCTTCAATAAAGTCAATATAGTCAGCATATACATCAACTTAAGTGAATACAATGTTCCAGAATAGATAGGAATACAAATCTCTAGTTATAGAACCTATTTTTATAGAGCATTGCAGTAGTCTCAATCGTAAGCCAAATAGTATTAGAAGTTAAATTATTGTACTATAGTTGATAAGTTGTTATTTCTGGTCCTTCTTTTGTAAGATTTTTCTTCCTCTATAAATTTAAGGTGTTCTCTAGATCTTTTGTAAAGATTTGAATTGTAATTTATTGTCATGTCTTGGACCCGTGATATTTCTGTTGTAACACTCTAACTCTCTGAGAGTTGTAATACTAGTGAAAAAGGTGTTTCATTGGTGTTATATCAATAAATATAGTATACTATATCATGCAGTGGTATGCTGGGTCACCGCACCCACGAAGACGAGCAGAGTGGAGGATTTTACCACCACGAGGCTAGGGTTTGTGCCGAGCCAGGGTTCAGTGCTGAGCCAGGGTTCATGCAAAGGAGGCAGTGGATTTGCGAATTTGTACAACGCATGTTGCCTATGGTTTGATCGATTTACCACGCATTTGGCTGAGTTATCTCTCGAGCGTAATGGAGAAGTACTGATAGACGGGACAGAGCCGGTTACTTCACGGGGCAAGTCAGAGAAGATTTGGATTTGGAGCATGGGATGAGTTTGCAACTCGGCCCTCTAGAGTGAGGGCTCGTCAAGTTGGTGACCACTCGCAAAATGGACAGCCAAATTCAGCCTGGTCGAGGTGGTTGTTGAACAAACACTATATTGGTGGGGTTGATTGCCCTTTTTTGTTAGGATGTCAAGTGAGATCTCGCTAAAGTTTTACTTCTAATTTATTTACTAAAATCTATTGCAAGTTCTGATCAAGATTTTATCAAATAAACTAGAAGATAGACTTTGACAAGATTTCACCTGACACCTGCCTATTTTTCAAAAAAAATTGGCTCCTTAAAACACGCGGGATTGAAATTGGGGGATACACGCCACGTGCCCGGGGCGCACCGATGGGCGCAGCAGAGGCGAGCCGCGTCCACCGCTGGAGACGATCCTACATATATTTGCTGTCTCGAGGGTATAACGACACGTCTGGAAGGCCCTTGATTCCTCTATCTATATCTATACCGGAGAGATGTATCAGTCGTCACTGCCCGAGGACCTACGATCGAGCTAGCTTCCGCGCACTCTTATCTTGTTGCAAATTAACTGTGATCCAAGCTCGGCAATGGAGGTCAAGGTGTTGAGCTCCAAGCTCGTCAAGCCCGCGCACGATGCCTGCGCCTCCGCCGCCGTAGCGGAGTCGTACGTGCCTCTGTCCGTTTTCGACAGGGTGACGTACAGGATCCCGATGACCGTAATCTACTCATTCCAGGCCCCCGCGCCCTCCACGGCCGCCATCGAGAAGGGCCTCGCCGTGGCCCTCGCGCGGTACCGCCTGTTCGCCGGCCGTGCTCCTCAACGACCGCGGCGCGCGCCTCCTCGAGGTATACGTGCTCGACGCTGACCTCGCGGACGTGGCAGGGGAGCCCACGCCGGAGCTGCGGAAGCTGCACCCGTACCTGGAGGAGGCGGAGGAGGAGGTGATGCGGCTCCTTCGCCGTCAGCTTCACGTACAACCACGTGGTGGCCGACGGCCAGGGCACCTGGGCCTTCCTCGACGCGTGGGGCCGCGCCGCGAGAGGGCTTCTTCCCCCCATGGGCCTTGACCCCGTGCACCACAGCAAAGAGCTCTTTAGGCCGCCACGCGTGGAGTACGACCACCGGAGCCGGGAGTACTGCCGACTGCCTGCGCCGCCCACCGCGGCATCATCAGCCGTCGGCGGCGCCAGCAACATCGTCATCCACAAGGCTCACTTGAGCGGGGACTTCATCGTCGCGCTCCGCGCCAAGGCCGCCTCGATCGGAACGTGGCGTGCCCTTCAGCCGGTTCGAGACCGTCGTGGCCCACATGTGGCGAGCCATGACCCGCGCGCGGGGCCTTGGCGACGGCGACCCGAGCCAGGTCTCCACCATCAGGATCTCCGTACGTCGACGGGCGACGCCGCCTCAGCGTGCCGGCGGGGTACTTGGGCAACCTGGTACTCTGGGCGTTCCCACGCGCCACCGTGGGAGACGGACGCGGCTTGCCTGTGCCGCAGGCGTGCGACCATCCGTGCGACGGGACGCGTGGAACGTATCGAACGGGTTATCCCTTGCCTCGCGTACCCCCACGTCCGGCTTTTCATTGCAAAAAAAAACAAGGCTGAAATACAATCCCCTTCCGTATCCCCTGTAACTGATTGCCTTCCGTAATACACGTACAACAGTTAAAGTAAAATTAACACACGAGATATATGCAATCACATCGCGCGGGAATACACATAGGTGCGCGCCAAAAACTCATCTGCCACTAATACAAATAGAAATAGGAGAGATTCAAGCCGCAGCAATTAACACAGGAAAATTTTCTCCAATCAATCGGAGAATAGTACTCCTACACAAGCTCCAATACAACAGTGCAGCAGACCAGCACAAGTCGATGATGGCTTCTTCAAGTAATGGTGGGCATGATAATGGCGATGGATCTCACTCACGGACAGTAAGAAATATGACCCTATTCTTCATGCCGAATCGTACTCAGCGTTTACAATTTCTTCTGTTCCAACCGATTGTGGGAATTCTTGCAATCCTGCTATCCCCTTCTCTTTACAAAATTTCTGGAAACATCTGCATACAATGGCAGTAAATGATTAGGAAAATTAACGGCCTTTGTTTTAGAACCTGTACCAACTGATTGCCCATACAGAATTAGATCATCTTGCTCTATACTATACTCCCTTTTCAAATTCATACATAGCTTAGGAATTCAGGTTCTTACTTAACCAATTATTTTGTGTATTCACTAAATGGAATATTAATTGATATAGGATTTCCAAACAACAGCACAGGATCCCACTGATGGAAGGGTACCAAAAATTGGCATGCATTTTTCATCGGAAGAGGAAGCTTATTCCTTCTATAACAAGTATGCTGAAACTATTGGTTTTAGCATTAGAAGAAGTAGTGGCCATAAATTGAAGAACTCTTCTACAATGCAACAACGGACATTTACATGCTCTCGTCAAGGTATGTGCTATATGTAATTTGTTATGATTGCAATCATTTACTAATGCAATAGTAAACCTATCACAACTTATAGGTTATCGTGGGGAAGATAAAAGAGAGGATACATTCCGCTACAGCAGGCCTGAAACACGATGTGGATGTACCGCCCGTATGAAGATAAGCTTTAGAAATGGAGTTTATGAACTGTATGAATTTGAGGCGACACATAACCACATTCTTGCTCCTGGAACCATGGCCCACTTTTTGAGATCACAAAGAAAAGTAACAGAAGCACAGATAGCAAATGCAGAGGTTGCAAAGTCTGTAGGTATTTCTAATAAAGCAACAATCGATCTCATGGCCAAACAAGCAGGTGGAATTGGAAACCTTGGCTGTACACGAGAAGATATAAAAAATCGGTTGTACTCAAAGAGAACAATAAAAGCAAAGGAAGGTGACACAGGGGGAGTGTTAGAATACATGGAGAAGAAGGTATCAGAAGATGTCAATTTCTTCTATTCAATTCAAGTAGATGAGGATGATTTGATAACTAATATTTTTTGGGCTGACTCCAAAATGGTCTCGGACTATGCGATGTTTGGTGATGTTATATGCTTTGACACCACATACAGAAAACTAGACGATGGACGTCCATTTGGTTTGATTGTTGGGGTAAATAATCACAAGAAAACTGTTGTCTTCGGTGCCGCACTTCTCTATGATGAAACCGCTGAAAGTTTTGCTTGGCTATTTAGAACTTTTTTAAAAGTTATTTCGGGAAAACATCCACGGACAATTTTGACTGACGAAGATGCGGCAATGGCGAAGGCAATCAGCATAGTCCTACCTTATTCTATACATAGACTTTGTGTGTGGCATATGAATCAAAATGCTTGCAAGCACCTTGTTGGAGTTGTTACAGAATATAAGAAGTTCAATGCTGATTTTCAGCATTGCATCTATGATATAGAGGAGGAAGATGAATTTATAAGTGCATGGGATGGAATGCTTGACAAGTATGGACTACGTGAGAATGAGTGGCTCCAAAGGTGGTTTGAGAAGAAGGAGCATTGGGCACTAGTGTATGGCAGAAATACGTTTTTAGCCCAAATGACCACTACCCAAAGAAGTGAAAGCATGAACAATGAATTGAAGAGATACATCAGTGTTAAATATGACATGCTTACTTTTTTCCATCATTTTGAGCGGCTGGTTGCTGATAAAAGATTTGAAGAGATGAGGTGTGACTTCAAAGCAACACAGACTAGTCCCAAGCTAAAGGCAGAAGCTAGCTATATATTAAGACAAGCTGTAACCATATATACTCCAGATATATTCAAGATGTTCCAGGAGCAAGTGCTTCGAACACTAAACTATGATACATTCCTTCGTGATGAAAGTGAGGCAGCGGAGAAGGTTTACATAGTAAAATTTCATGGCACACAACATGACCATGTCGTTAAATTTATTCCAAAAGAGGAAAAGGTCAGTTGTAGTTGCAAGAAGTTTGAATTTGCTGGAATACTTTGCTCCCATTGCTTAAAGGTACTTGATATTAATAATATCAAGCATATCCCTCAAGAATATATCTTGAAAAGGTGGACAATTGATGCAAAAATTCTGGATATAATAAGCAAGCGCAACCAACACGAGGACCCAAAAGCAAGGATGTCTAATCGCTATAGGGATTTGTGCAAAATGTTTATGAAAATAGCTGCTCGTGCCGCTGAATCCAATGAATCATATGATAAGGCTGCTAAATGTGCAGAGCAATTAGCACAAGAAGTGGAGACATGCTTGAAAATTAGAGTTGATCCAGAATTGGGTACCTCCTGTACTATGGGTAACTCATGTGCTACAGAAGGTAAATCTTGTACTCATAATTGCATAGCCTATTTCCAAACTAAGAATTATATTTAGTATTATTGTGGCAGGACTGAACATCGACCCTAGTAGAATTTCAAAACACAATGAGGGGCTTGTGAAACCAAAAGGTATCAAGTTCAAGGAGAAGAGTACCAAAGGATCAAGAAGACCAGTTGGTGGCTTTGAGAAAGCAACCGCAAAGAAGAAAAAGAACATGGATAATACTATACAATTGCAGCAAAAGGGAACCGTAACGGTATACGAATCAGTACCATTTTTTCCTATGAAACCTTTAATTGTACTGACCTTTCTATATGCGTTTTTACAGGGCCATTTGGAGAAACCAACCACAAAGAAGAAAAAGAACATGAACAATACTATACAAGTGCAGCAACAGGGCATGCCAACGGTATAAAAATCAGTAACTTTTTTCCTATAAAACTTTTAATTGTACTGACCTTTCTTTATCATTTTTATAGGGTCATTTAGAGTTTTTTACAATCAAATGGCTCCGTATCAATTACAATACAACAATATCCTAAATTCTTCGATACCACCTTCAATTGGTAATGCCATCTCAATGCCAATACATAACCAAGAACTGGCAGGATCCCAACCTAACGGTCCAATTGGTAATACAATTCCAATGTCAACGCATCCCCAACAACTAGCAGAATTCCAACCCTACGGTCCACTAGCGGTATAAGTAGTCCACACTTTCAAGTTTCTTGTTTTTAAACTTCAATGAAATTGAACTTATCAATATTTGTGTAGGGCCATCCAACAAATCACTTGTACACGTATTTATCACAGCAGATGTATCCTCTAAATCCCTCACTGCAAGGGACCATTGGGACCTCTACCTCTAGTTTGATGACAAGACAAAATCAAGCATTCTTCGATCAACAAAGCAGCCATAATAAATTTGTATTTTAGGGTTCTACAGCAGCATACGTATGTTCTGAATCCCTAGCTGCACAGGACCATTGGGACCTCTACCTCTAGTTTGATGACAAGACAAAATCAAGCATTCTTCTATCAGCCTTTGCCAACATGATAAATTTAATTTTCAGAGTTCTATCTCATGTATGTACAGACTTCGCTCTGGAGTATTTTTTTTTAGAATTTATATCTAACGTGAACTGAATGACACTCCATCTCCCAATCAGTACTAGTTCACACAAATTTGAAGAATTAGTGTCAAAAAGTGCGGTGCTCACCTTAGATTCATCTCCGATCATAACTCAAATCAAACGAGAGCAATAGAAGAAGAAAAGAAAGTTTACCTCTATCCGTGCGTGAAGCTGAGTCCAGGAGCAGTCCGTTGCCTGGAAGCTCTCCTGCGGACGGAGGCGCGGCGGCCTCGTCCACCTTCTCACCGCTGCGGGGAGTGTGACCAGCGCCAACTCCGCTTGATGCCGGCGGCCTGATTTTGATTCGCGCCGGTGGCGGCTGCGTGCTTGCCGGGCAGGGGCCTGATTCTGATTCCAGTCGTCGGCGCGCTTGGCGGGCAGGGGCTGGCAGCGAAGGAACAGAGGCGTAGCTGCACGCTCTACATCCCTGACCCGAGGTAGCAGCGCGGCGAGATCCGTCGACGGGGTGGGCGGACGAACAGAGGTCTCGCCGGCTGGCTCAGTCACCATTGCTGCTGTTCTTGGTCAGCTCGAGCTCGGAAACTGGGGAAAGAATAGGAAGAGGAAAGAGCTGTGTACACTATTGGAGAAGGATACGGACGGGTGATGTCTCTATCGTTCTATTTTTTTTTCGATTACCGGACGTGGGGGGCGCGCGAGGGATAACCCGTTCGATGTGTTCCACGCGTCCCGTCGCACGGATGGTCGCACGCCTGCGGCACAGGCAAGCCGCGTCCGTGGGAGACCTCCTCGGCTGTCCGCTACGGCACGCGGCGCAGGCGGTCCATCACGAGGTAGCAAGGGTGGCCGACGCCGCCTACTTCCAGTCGTTCATCGACTTAATTTGCTTGCTCCGGCGCCGCCGAGGAGGAGGGGCTCGCGCGCGCCGAGCACCGCCGTACTCAAGGACGTGTTGTGCCCTGACATGGAGGTGGACAGCTGGCTCACGTTCCCCTACTACGAGCTGGACTTCGGCACGGGGAGGCTCGATCAGCTGGTTGGCGCCCTCATACTTCCCCTCGGAGGGGACCATGTACCTGGCACCGTCAAACGACATTGCCGACGGCAGCGTCGATGCCTTCGTACACGTCTTCGAGCACAACCTCCAGGCCTTCAAACAATGCTGCTACTCCCTCGACTGCCATTTAGATAAAAAGCATCAAGATCCTCGGCTTTAAGTTAAGGCTCGATCTTAAGCGGTTGGAATTATTGGGAATATTTCCAACATGGATATGCTTATTGCAAATTGCAATGCGGTGATTCTGACGCTAGATGAGTTCGAAGAAAAGAGGCCGCCGCTTCAATGGAATTTTGGAAATATTATAAAAAACAGACATAACTACCCTTCGTTTCAAAATATAAGATGTTTAGCATCTTCACTGGCCCAGATCCTCGCGTGTCGGCACCCACGAAGAAAGGGGAGGTCGACAAGCAGCGGCTGGAGGGGATGACCAACACTGAGTGGGCGTTCGACATCCAGCGTGTCGAGAACGCCAGCCACCGTCTGAGGGAGAAGAAGTCGAGACTGTGTCGCGCGGAGGAGGCGCAGGAAGAGCAGGCCCACGCGACCTCTCTTGGGGCGCAGCGCGCGACGACGGAGGCGTAGGAAGAGCATGCCCACGTGGCCTCTCTTGCAGCGCAGCGGGCGACGGCAATGGCGGGGATGGCGGCGCCTACTTACAGCGCTGGCCTCCACATCCTTGGGAGCCAGAGCAGCGTCTCCTACTCATCGTCGTCTGGTGCGTCGTCCGCCAATCATTTCTTGCCGGGCTACAACGACTTGGACCCGCTCGGCGGTTTCGACCCCAACTCACTCGCCAATAATACTTACCTGCCCATCGCCGCCTACCTCCTTTCAATGGTGACATGTCGCCACATAGGGCTAGCTTCACCCAGTTCAGCGCAGGGAGCAGCTAGAGCGCCTGATAGCTCCAAATTTTACCACTTTTTACTATTGGTTTTCCCCTTGTTTGTTTATTGCCGGATTTACTGAAGGTTGCTCTTTCCACTAATGTTAATGTCGCAATTAGCGAATCTTTGATTCCTTGTGATGATTTTTAGGTAATGAACATTTATTGAAGATCTAATGGTATTTATGAGCCAATTACACCAAAGAAGCAAATACCTAATTGGAGCCTCATTTATTGGAGACGTGCAGTGCGCGTAACGACCAGCGGTACGGTCGGAACGCGCCCGCCCGTACTACCTACCAGCAGCTCCGCTATATCAATAGAAGCAACTTTCATGAAGGAGAGACGACGAAAAAAAGAACACAGCCGCCGCAAAACTCAATAAGAGAGAAAGAGATCAGATCTGTAAGAGGAGAAGAACACCACTGTAGGGTTCGTAGCATAGAAAACAAAAAAATTCTACGATGGGAACATCTATGTACCAAGATCTATCTACTAGATACAAGAAACGGGTAGATATACATCCATAGAATACATACCCTCGAAGACCGAATAGCGTTAACGAGGTTGTACTCGTGGATGATGTAGACGAACGCTTGCGGATCTCAAGATCGTGATGAAGTCCATCTGTTCCAGCCGGTCCAGCACGATCAAGTCCAGCACCTCAAAGCAGTGGTGCATCCGGGATCGCACACACGTACGGGTACCCCGACAACCTCTGCGCCCTCGCTCCAGCGAAGTAGCGGAAGCAACAAATCCTTCCAGAAAAATCCACCGGGAACATGTATCTCGCTGATCCGAGACCATGGGGAAATTCTAAAGGGGGGAGAGAGATCCTTCGCGAGGAGGTGTGCTTTGAGAGGAGGAGAGGGGGGCCTTTTATAGGGGAGAGGGGGCACCCAAGGGGCATGGCGCCCAGCCATGGGGCTGCCCCCACCTCTTCCACATTCATGTGGGTGGAGCTCCCACTCAAAATGAAAAGCCTCCACTCCCATTAAAAAGCCTCTACTCAAAAATCCACTCACATGCATTAAATTTCCACCAAATTTAATGCAAGCTCTCATTTAAATAAAACTCTTTTATTTATTTTTTCAGAATTTTGTTAATTACTTTAATTAACAAACATTCACATAAAACCCCTTGCTAGTATTCCATTTCACATGCAGAACCAGTTTCAGCAATTTCAACCGAAACAGTTTCGGTGTCTAGTGAAATAAATTCCTGCGCTTTCCTTTTCTTTTTTTGGCATATCATTTGCTCTGAATGGTGTCGGTATCCCTTAAGTGTGTCACCCTATGATTCGCGAATAATGCGAACATGATCGAGATCCTTCTCCGATCAATAATCAGTAGCGGGACCTGGAGATCCACACTGACTCCCACACATTCAACGATGACTTCTGTGATCGTGTGAACCTTTTACGTTAGTATCTTAATCCCTTTGTTTCACGATATATTACATGTCCGAGATTCGATCATCGGTATCTCCATACCTAGTTTGATCTCATTACCGACATGCACTCTTTTCTCGTTCCCGTGATATAACATTCTAGTGATCAAATGACTTGCTTGCAAGCTAACCAAATGTGATATCACCGAGAGGGCCCAGAGTATATCTATCCGTCATCGGTATGAACAAATTCCACTCTTGATCCATGGGTCTCAACATAACACTTTAGTAGTTTTGAAGCCATCTTTATAATCACCCAGTTACGGTGTGACGTTTGATGTCATCGAGAAACTCTTCCGGTGTTAGTGATTGACATGATCTCATGGTCTAAGGATTAGGATCACTTCGTAAGTTGTTATAGAAATATACACTCAGTGACTTTGATCGTAATGTTATACTTCGGATGAATGTTCATCACATCATTACACTAATGTTGTGACCTCGTTATTAACAACATCCAATGTCCATGATCAGGAAACTTTGATCATCATGTTAATCAACGAGCTAGTTTATAAGAGAGGCATAACTAGGAACTTCCTTTTTGTTTATTAAACACACATGTATTAACGTTTTCGTATTAATACAATTATAGCATGTAAAATAAACATTTATCATAAATAAGGAATACGATAATAACCACTTTATTATTGCCTCTCGGGCATATTCCCTTTAGTCACCCACTTGCACTAGAGACAATAATCTAGTTTGAAAACTTTGCGTATTGAACACCTATGGCTTTCTGGTGTTCCATATACGCAACTTCAAGTGGTTAACATAATCTACGGATCTGATGCTTTCAGGTCCGTGTGTATTTGCATGTTTTTGCGTCTTCACGCATCACTCATTCTCCAATGAGATGGCATTGTATAAATTTGGTCTTTTGGTGAGACCTTTAGTTCCTTGGGGTTAAAACACGTCAATACTATTGTCACACAATATATCTTTAGTGTTAGCCCGTTGCGAACCACACCTTAGTTTGATAACAAACTACTTGACACAAATTCCCTCCTTTGCTGCTACTATAGCAGTCATATACTTAGCCTTTTGTTGTAGTATTCGTCACAATGTCTTAACTTTGCAACTCTTCCAAATCCATCATGGAATCTCCTTTCCATTATATTGTGCCACGCATAGTTTAAATTGAGATAAACTTAATTTGTATCTTGTGACAAAACTAGTATCAATGTAACGCTTTACAATGAACTATTTGTAATTGTTTGTCACCTCTACAGAAATATATTCTTAGTTCTTCCAAAAGATCATAAGAATATCCTCACTGTCGTCCAATGATCATTTTATGATTCATTCTGGTATTTTCTCATAACACTTAGAGCATAGGACATATCTGGATGTGTACATATCATGGTATGATTGATCAAAACATTCTCGTGATTTCACTCATCAAGTGTCAAAGCACTTGAATCTTGTTTCACTTATCAAGTGTGATACACTTGAATCTTGATTCAATTCTTTTCCATGCGACAAGAACCGTTTCTTGTTGTTTCTATATATTGAACTCCTTCAATATCTCATATATGTACTTTTGGCACAACCATATTAGCGTCACAGTCTATCCACTATAGACATTCACGCTAAATATTCGGGTTTTGCCTAAGTATTTCATCGAAATGAAATTCTTAACCTTTGTCAATAAAAGATACATCATTTCTAATCAACATGGTGAAGATTCCAACTCCGCGAAATGAAACTCCTTTTTCATCGAAATGAAACTCCTTTTTCATCATGGTGAAGATTCCAACTCCGCGATGCTTACTTCAACAATTGAAGTTTGCATGCCCCTTTTTAGCTCCTTTGAATTAACAAAACCCTTTGGATCGTGTCATGTACACGTCCTAGGTAACCATTCTATTAAAAGAACTTTGTTTTGTTTATTCATCTACCATATACCAAATTATATGTAGTGGTTGCTACTTTAATCCATCCAGACTAAATATCGCTATGAAAGATCAAATCTTGTCATAGTCAACTCCTTGAACATTGTCATAAAATACTTTACGACATGTCGACTATTTCATAGATGTGAAACATCCATGTCTGTTTATTTATAGATCCAAATACGACTGATAGGTTTTTACACCTTTCCGGAGGGTCTTCCAAGTTCAAAACTTGACTTCTCGTGTATGGAACTATCACGGATTTTATGGCTTCAAGCCATTTGATGGAGTTAGGGCCCATCATCGCTTCTTTGCATGTAGTCGATTCATCATTGTCAAACAATAATGATTTACTCTCAAATCTAAGTATTTGATTGTTTATCCGACCGACTTGGTTCAATAAGAACTTAGATCTCCGTGACCACAACCTTTGAGGCACATAATCTATGAGCATTATGGCAGCCTCCGGAACGATTTCCGGCGCTGCGCAACTCAGCACATTTAGCTAAGGTTCGTTAACTTTATCAAAGTTCTATTGTCCTCCCACTTAACTTTTATGAAAAATTCCTTCTTCAAGAAACTTCACATTTCAAGCGACAAACCCCTTTGTCCTCGGTGTTATGGAGGAATAACCAATTGTTATTTGAAATAACCTACAAAGACATGCTCATCCGACTTCGGTTGTAAACATCTTACTTATGTTTAGCATACCAAAATTTAAGAAATGACAACTTGGGTTTTACCCCAAACCATAACTTCCATGGTGTCATTTCAACGGATCAAGATGGAGCTCTTTTCAGTGTAAAAGCGGTAGTCTCTAAAGCTTTAATCTTTTAAAACATAATGGCAGTTTTATGAATAACACCTTTGATCCAACCATGTCAAACAAGGTTTCATTACAAATCTCAAACACTCCATACTCCTATGGTGTTTCGGGAGATGTAAATCTAGGTGTTTTGCTAAACTTGCAACTCAAATAAATCCCTTTATGATAAAATCATAATTCATTTATTTTCTTGTTACACTTGTAACTCAAATAAATCCCTTACGATAAAATCATAAACCATTTATTTTCTTGTTACAATGATTTTCACTTCATCTTGAAAGTCTTTGAACATTTTCAAATATTTAACACTTCTTTCTCATTAAGTGAATATTCACTCAAATTTCCGGAGAAAGTATATGAAGTTGAAACCCATCGCTTACGACTACACATAATGGACTACATACATCGATATGTATAAATTCCAATATTTTAGTCGTTCGTTCTTCTTTGGCCTTTGAACGAAATTTTAATTATCCCGAGGAAAGTCTCACAAGCGTCACTTGATCAAATCAAAGACTCCAAAAATCCATGAAAATGGAGTTTCTTCATGTTTTCTTTCCAATATAATTCAAACGACGATGTCACTTCGTAAGTGATCTTCCAATCATTTGTCTTGCGACATTTTAGCATTAGGCTTTATGGATGTGATTTCTTCAACTAGATTTGTAAATCATCCATATTATATGGAATACGGTAATTATTTGAACAACCTTTGTTCTCATAATACCTGATTCAAATAACAATTATTAAAACAAATCTTGAAATCAAGCTTTGATGTCAACGGTTTGTTTGTTTTCGATGAACATCATCACATATTCTCTTGCTAGTTACTTAGGCCATTGTGGTTCATGAATTGCGTTGTTTTGTATGAAATTTTATACCAACCAATTCGGTATCCAATACCCAAGAACCACATTGTTTAACAAACAAAGAATACAACCATAACATGTATATCATTTATATACCTAAATTGGATATTTCCAATTTTTTATTTTCTGCCAAATATATTTTATAGATTCTCTTTCAGCATTTCCTTTTCCTTTTAAAAGAATCTATCAACATCAAAAGTGGCGCCATATACATGACACATAGTCCAAAGCGTGTATATTCAAATAATAATACCTTTGGACTTGCACTTTGAAGTAGATCACCATCATCAAAATGATCGGTATTCTTTCAAAATCCATTCTTTAGTAATCTTTTAGTGTAGTAAACACTTTACATACATCTTCTATTCATCCTTATCATGACGACTTTCATGATCAAGCTACTGTAGCTTATAAAGGTGAATCGTGAGTATAACATTACTTTCCAAAACCCTTTTGGATGATTAGGATGTCTAGCATCTCCAACCTTTGTAAATTATCATCCAATATGAGAACATATATTATACTCTATCATATTGCAACCAAAACATTGTTTCAGATATCGTTATATCTGCCACACATGATGGTTTCTGAAACAATTCTTTCAGCTCCTAGATAAACTTGATATTAAAACAATCAAGAATCATAGAGGCAAACATGATACTTAAGATACTAACACCGGAATTGTTACTCTCGATTTAATACGAATTATTAAATTTCACGGAGTAAATAGAATTTTGCTGAAAGTTTGCAATAGGACTTTAAATTTTAGATTGACACTCAACACAATACGATACCAGTTCGTAAAGTATATATCCAGAATTCTATAGTTCTATTATCTCAATTACAACTATGCATAAGGTGGTGAACGAATGCCAATGACTACAACAAATTATGCAAATTCACCTTGATTTAATTTATGATAAATTGAGTTCTACTAATCCAAATTAGAAATGAACTCCCACTCAAAAACGACATCCCTCGTGTCTTTTTGGTGATTACATGAACCAAATCCACTACACCAAGTCCGATCATCACGTGATTCGGTGTAGCTTCAAAGGCGAGCATCAAATGGGCATCATATCTACTATATGACTCATGCTTAACCTTTCGGTCCGTGTTCCGAGGCCATGTCTGTACATGCTAGGCTCGCCAAGTAAGAACCTTAGTATTCGCGTGTGTAACTGTCTTACACCCGAGATGTGCTCGTGGATTCAAGTACACCCGGTCATCACGTGATGTCTTGAAGCGACGAAACATTGTCGGTGCATACTTAAGGAATAACACATTCTTATCTTGATATCTAAATGAGGGATCATCTTATTATGCTAATAAAACGCCAAACAAGCAATATAAGATGCTATCAAACATCACATGTTTATTAGTGGAATGATATGGTTTCCGCATATGATCTCTATCATGTGCACCGTGGTATGGTCACTATCATACCTATATGTGTAAATCCAAGGTCTATGGATATTACACGTTATGTGTGTTGTAAGAGTACCATCTCATACTTATACTTACAACATCACCATATCATAACACTAGCCCAGCAACAATCTAAACTAGACGCCTCTAATTTATCCATTGCAAGTATTACGTGGCTTAGGGCTTTCGAAGATAGAACCGTTCTTACCTACGAACATGAACCACAACGAGGACAACCAAATTGTTGACAACTCGTTGCAAATTAGATATTGACTATAGTAGGAGAGACAGACACCCGCTAGCCACTTATGCAAACTAGTTGCATGTCAAGCGTGGAACAGGTCTCATGTGCGAGGACATGTAAAGTTTGTCCGGGCCGCTTCATCCCACTATGCCACCAATATCCAAAGTACAACAAAGAAGCAATAAAATGATCATCATCTCCCACATACTCATATGTGTACTACCCGTGCAAAGTATCTACGCATAGATCCGGCTCTGATACCACTATAGGGTTCGCAGCATAGAAAACAAAATTTTTCCTACGATAGGAACATCTATGTACCAAGATCTATCTACTAGATACAAGCAACGGGTGGATATATATCCATAGAATACATATCCTCGAAGACCGAATAGCGTTAACGAGGTTGTACTCGTGGATGATGTAGACGAACGCTTGCCGATCTCAAGATCGTGATGAAGTCCATCTGGTCCAGCCGGTCCAGCACGATCAAGTCCAGCACCTCAAAGCAGTGGTGCATCCGTGATCGCACACACGTACGGGTACCCCGACAACCTCCGCGCCCTCGCTCCAGCGAAGCAGCGGAAGCAACAAATCCTTCCAGAAAAAGCCACCGGGAACATGTATCTCGCTGATCCGAGACCATGGGGAAATTCTAAAGGGGGAGAGAGATCCTTCGCGAGGAGGTGTGCTTTGAGAGGAGGAGAGGGGGACCTTTTATAGGGGAGAGGGGGGCACCCAAGGGGAATGGCGCCCAGCCATGGGGCTGCCCCCACCTCTTCCACATTCATGTGGGTGGAGCTTCCACTCAAAATGAAAAGCCTCCACTCCCATAAAGCCTCTACTCAAAAATCCACTCACATGCATTAAATTTCCACCAAATTTAATGCAAACTCTTATTTAAATAAAACTCTTTTATTTTATTTATTCAGAATTTTGTTAATTACTTTAATTAACAAACATTCACATAAAACCCCTTGCTAGTATTCCATTTCACATGCAGAACCAGTTTCAGCAATTTCAACCGAAACAGTTTCGGTGTCTAGTGAAATAAATTCCTGCGCTTTCCTTTTCTTTTTCTGGCATATCATTTGCTCCAAATGGTGTCGGTATCCCTTAAGTGTGTCACCCTACGGTTCGCGAATAATGCGGACATGATCGAGACCCTTCTCCGATCAATAATCAGTAGCGGGACCTAGAGATCCATACTGACTCCCACACATTCAACGATGACTTCTGTGATCGTGTGAACCTTTTACGTTAGTATCTTAATCCCTTTGTTTCACGATATATTATATGTCCGAGATTCGATCATCGGTATCTCCATACCTAGTTTGATCTTGTTACCGACATGCACTCTTTTCTCGTTTCCGTGATATAACATTCTAGTGATCAAATCACTTGCTTGCAAGCTAACCAATGTGATATCACCGAGAGGGCCCAGAGTATATCTATCCGTCATCGGGATGAACAAATTCCACTCTTGATCCATGGGTCTCAACATAACACTTTAGTAGTTCTGAAGCCATCTTTATAATCTCCCAGTTACGGTGTGACGTTTGATGTCATCGAGAAACTCTTCCGGTGTTAGTGATTGACATGATCTCATGGTCTAAGGATTAGGATCACTTCGTAAGTTGTTATAGCAATATAAACTCAATGAATTTGATCGTAATGCTATACTTCGGATGAATGTTCATCACATCATTACACTAATGTTGTGACCTCGTTATTAACAACATCCAATGTCCATGATCAGGAAACTTTGATCATCATGTTAATCAACGAGCTAGTTTATAAGAGAGGCATAACTAGGAACTTCCTTTTTGTTTATTAAACATACATGTATTAATGTTTCCGTATTAATACAATTATAGCATGTAAAATAAACATTTATCATAAATAAGGAATACGATAATAACCACTTTATTATTGCCTCTCGGGCATATTCCCTTCAACCACCTTGTTCCTCGACGATCTCCACCTCTCCAACGCACATTCCATCATCAACCCCATCATCATCTAGAGATAGAGAGAGATTGGCAATTGTAAGATTAGAGTTTGATACTTTGATCTACCTTTGGTTTGTATTTTGATTTGATCTTCAAGTACTATTGTGGTTTGCTAGATAACTTTGAGATGATTTCCATTTGCAATATAATTATGACTTTGTCTCCCTCTCATGTCTGAGTAAATCCCCATAGGCGTGGGAGATATAGGGAATTGGTGAGATGTGCGTGCCTCCTTTATATCCATCCATTTGTGATTGTTGTAGTGATTATTAATCTGCGAGAATAATTATCTATGTTTGTCTAATGCTTGTTATCTAATTTAAGGTTCCGGATAACATGATCTAAAGATATCATATGTATGAACTTGTGTGCTAGCGAATCGGCGACCCTCGAGTGACACAACCGATATCAATGAGGAGCTAGCATCACTCGAACAACAAGGAACCATCAATATTAAAGCCTTGATCTAGTTGTAAGACCTTAATTGATGTGCTGACCTTTGCCGTGGTAACAGACAGACGAATTAGTGGGACTAGAAAGAATTGACCATGAGAACTTCTAGTCGGTATATGGGTTACTTGCCTACTCACTTACAAATAAGAAAATATGAAAATCACTTATTCCACTTTATCTATTTGGCACGTTCACTATTATCATGAAATGTTTCTCTTCGCGCATAACTTCTCATCTGCAGGAACTCCAAACTCATTTTCCCGTCTTTACTTTTATGCAATTTACTCCTTATTACTTCCTATGCACATTTTCTCTATCTTTTACTCACAATCCACCACCATAAGCAATTGCAGTCAATTCACTCAAGACTTGTGACACCTTGGGTGTGACAGAAACACCGCCTAAAAGCACTTGCCGAAGCTCCTTGTTAGGATCGATATAAAAACTAGAATTAATACTTCTGCGAAAACACTCTCTGATGAACATGTGCACTTGCAGGCCATCAGCGCCCAGACCTGTTCGGCGTAGGCAACCAGAGTGCCCCAACATGTTCGGTGCGCACCAGGGTGACTCCATCTTGGTCGATATGATCAGTGGCGGCTCCGCCACGCCTTCACGCAAGAAGAAGCCACTGCGTATGAGGGCGAGGAGGACGGCGTCTAGCCGTGGGAGGACGAGGTCTACGCATACGCGGAGGTGGCGGAGGCCAAGGATGAGGTGGTGGAAGTGTCGGTGGCCATCGCGGCCGACCTGAAAGGGAAGAAGAAGGCGGTGGAGGTAGAGGGGAGAAAAATAAGAAAAGAGGCGGCGGTCGCTGCCTCAAGTGGATCTCGAGGGGGGATGAGTGCCTTGCCGAAGCTTGGAAGACCATCATCTTAGACCCTTTCACCAGCGCCAACCAGAACTCGGACTGCTATTGGAAGAGGGCGAAGCAAGCGTACGATGAGCAGCGGCTCTTGGATCCCTACTTCAAGCCCTTGTGCCACGACCACAATGACTTGGGCATGTCTCACTGTTGGGTCATGATCTAGCATGCCTGCAACAAGTGGCACAACGTCGTGGAGGAGGTGCATCGCGCCCATGTCAGCGGCACCAACTACAACGATCAGGTAAGCATCTCCCATTGTTGCCTGCTCCCGCCTATTTGCAATTTGTGTCCGATTGTTGCTATTATTCGTAGATGTGCGCCATCATCTCCGCCTACCGCAAGGACAATGACGACAATGAGTTCAAGTTCATCCATGTTTTCACACAAATCGAGGGGTGCGACAAGTGGGCGGAGACGCGAACCGTTCTCACCAAGGCCAAGGTCACCGCCTACGACCCCGGAGCGATGCCATTTGCGGCCTCGGAGGGTCGACCCGCTGGCCACAAGAAGGCCAAGGTCATGAGGGACGATGTGCCGGCCATCGAGAAACTGCACTCGTCCATCCTGGTCTGCATGGACGACGCTGCCACACACGCCGCCGTGAGGGCAGAGCAGACCACCAGGTTGGAGGAGATCAGCGCATCAAGGTGGGCGTCGGTCACCGAGCGGCAGGACATCAAGCTCGGCCTCATCAAGGCCAACGTGGTGGTAAAGAAGAGTAGGAAGGACTCGGCGATCTTGATGGTCGACACGAAGGACATGGTCGATAAGGTGAGGACATGGTGTGTTGATCAACGCGCCTTGATCCTGTCCGAGAGCCGATCGGCCGCCAACCAGGTCAGCACCCCGACATTGGCGGCTGTGACTGTGACCCCAGTCGGCACCCAGGCCAGCACCATCGTCCTGCCGCGGTGCCGCCGATAACCCCGGAGTACCTCCTACCCCAGATGATCTCCCCGTTTGATTTTTGTGTTCCTCATATGTTTATTTTTACTAATGGACTTTGTATTCCGGTTATATGCGGTGATTGCATCGTCCAAGCTATGCTCTGGCCGGTGGCAGCAAAACTATGTTTAAATTTTCTGCTTCCTTTTGAATGTTTGAATTTTCAATTGTGATTGGGGGCTGTTTGGGGGCGGCGGCTGGGAGGTACCCGCGCCGACGCCCCTCTCCCCGTAAGGCCAACCGCCGGACCCCATATGGGGAGCGAGTGAAGATGCTCTTAGTATAGGTAAATGATATCTATAGGCGCCACATTATTTTTTCCAAGTGTGGAAGTGTGTCATGACTCGCGAAAGGCCATGCACCGCATCTTATCACCTCGTGGGCTTTTCCTGTGTCTCTTGGACTGCCATAGAGGAGCAGCGCCCGATCGAGGGAGGTTGAAGAGCACCACACCGGGAGGCAAGCGAGGAGGGGGTCGATGCCACCATGCAAGCAGCAAGGAGGCAAGCGCAGGTGTTTGAGAAACGCCCCGCTAGAGGCAGGTCATCACCGCCGAGCACGCGATTCCTTGGTGGACGGGGGGACGAAAGCAGACGATCCTCTTGCCCAGACTACGATGACTGTATCGACTTGCACTCGGGTTGTTCCGCGGCCAGCGGCCGAACTAGCCGCAGCTTCGTCTTGCTCATCCAAGTGATGTCAGAATCCTTCAGCTCCATGAGGCAGGTGCGGCCGTGCGCCTAGGATTTTTTGGAGAAGACCTCAGTAGCACAAGTAGTGTTCATAGTCGGGCACCTAGGTAGTACAAATAATTTTGGAAGCTAGCACTAATTAACCTGGTATTTATGCCCGGATTAATCTGGCAATCAAAATTTTACAAATAGATACAAATTAGCTTGAAAATACGCACTAATTAACCTACCAATTTAGTCTCATTTAAACTTGGCAATCACTGTAATTAATCTAGCAATTAGGACCGGAGTAATCTGGCAAGTATGAATTTGTTTTGAAAGAGGCGAGTATTATGACATTTTAGAGCTAGTTAATCAGGTAATTACTCCTAATTAATTTGGCAGCTATGACTAAATTAATTAGGCAATCAGTAATATGGCAGCTATGATCTAACTAATCTGGTAAACTAAGACCTAGACGTAATTACTCCCTAGTGGTTCTCATGCATGCATCCACCGATCCGTGGTAGCCAAAAGAAAAGGAACACCTCCTAGCCGATTCAAATGGAAATTATTACAGAAAATAGAATAGTAAATTTTCCGTTGATTTTTTCTATAGAGCTTTGATCCAACCAAATATTTCAGTTGATGATAATAGTAGAATTTGAAAAATTAAAATACCCTGAAAACGAAAATATTTGCTTGGTATCTTCGCAAATGGGTAATTCTTACAAAAGATAATCTTGTTAAGAGGAATTGGCATGGAAGCAAACAATGTATCTTTTGTCATCATGATGAGACAATTACACATTTATTCTTTCAGTGTAAATTTGCTCGTGCTATATGGTCACTCATCCAAGTGGCCTCTGTTTTATCTCCCCCTTCCTCGGTTGCTAATGTTTTTGGCAATTGGTTGCATGTGATTGATGATAAATATGGAACTGTGTTTAGGGTGAAAGCGTTTGTCATTATATGGTCGCTGTGGCTATGTAGGAATGACAATATTTTTAATAACATGGTGTCTTCTTCTTTGCAGGTTATCTTCCAAGCTACGGCTATCCTTCGATCATGGACAACCCTTCAACGTATGGAGTCCCGCGACTTGTTTGTGGAGGGGTGTATGCGATTGGAGGCCGCGGCGAGAGATATTTTCTCCCGACATGAATGGCACCGTGATTTACGAATAGATATATCGTAGTCACACTCCATTATGTTATCGTCATGTTTTTCACTTTTTATACTTTTAGTACTGGTTGTAAGTTTGTGAAGGTCATCGGATGTGTACAACCTAGTTATGCAGAGGCCGGGTGTAAACATTGCTATGAGTAATAAAGCGCCCATTTCCAAAAAAAAACCCGAGCTTCACTGAAAAGAGGAGCCGAACTTCATCGAAACAGTGGAGTAGCTAGGTATCTGGTACTCATGTACACACATGTGATTTTACATTTTGGATGAGACGCATGCCCCGGTGCAGACATGCCATGTAGCTAGGTGCTATACAAAGAGTATCTTGGTGGACGGTTTTTGGAGAAAACATGTGCTCGCACGACCGCTGAGGCGATGGGGGCCACCATCCTACCTCGTCCCGCCCATCGCCGGAGGAACTCTACTCCCACCCCTCTCCTAGCAGGGGAAGGCCGGGGGCAGGTTCTGGTTTCGTGACGACCTCGCGGGACTCTGTCAGTGAGGCCAACGAGGAGGGCGAAACGGCGAAGGCTCTGCCCTCCTCCAACCCTACCGTAGGCGAGTTTATCTGCGTGGCAGAGAAGCAAGGGGCCTCCTTTTGTTCTAAGCGCAGGTCGGTGTTTGCGCCAGGTGGGGAGGGATCATGTTTCCCGGGTGGTCTAGGCGATGCCACCGGTGTCCGCGCCGCTCGACCATGGCGAGATACCCACATGTACGGGGAGCTACTGCGTCGGGAAACTTGGGAGGAGGCCAATCCCACCTAGGCGATGGAAGTGGATGTTGGCCCGGCGCTGGATTCAGATTCGATAAGCGGAGGGGCTGGTCAGCATCCCTCTTGAACCTGTGGAGGGGTAGCTAGGGCTCCTGACTGCGTGGGTTGGGCCTACTGATGAACCCCCAACTTTGCATGCTTCTATATTTTGGGTCTGCCATCGACCTGTGGGGAGCGAGCATTGGAGGTTGGCCTTTAGTTACTGGGGCCCAACTGGATGGTGGGGAGGTGGCCCTGACCGCTAGGGAAGGTGATAAGGCTGGTTCTAGGATGACTTCCCCAAGCCCACCAGCACCACCAATTAAGTGGTTGTGGATCCCCCGCGGTGCGACCAATCAATCTCTAGGGTTTTCGGCAACTCTCTCGGAGGTACGGCGACAAGGTAAATTCGCTAGGAAACTTTCCATCCACCCTCCGCCTTCTCGACTCCTCCATTCCTTTGCTAAAGCTAGACTTTGAGAAAGCTTATGATATAATTGGTGATCACTTTGTTTAGCCACCTCCTCCATGATTGATTCATGCATCTTGATACTTAAAGAGATTTCATGTCCACAACAGTCATCTATTTGACTACATATTGCATGACAATGGATGGAGCCAAACTTTCAATTTTTATTTTTTCCACATCTTTATTTCATATTTCATTTCATACAAAGAATATTTTAAAATTTAGCTATTCATTAATATGTTTTTATGGTACGATTGATAGTTCTCATTTCAACTTTAGTAAGAGCATCTCTAGTCTAGCAGAACGAGAAAAACTCACACAATTTTAAGAGAGGACAAAGAGGGTTTTAGGACTTTATATTTTCTCTTCTCTAGCCGATGTCCTATAATCTCAATTGATGTTCCTGTTGACAGCTCAAAATTAACTCTGAACAAGTCGTGGTATGAAGGTGGTAATCTCTGGAGCAAGCATCCCTCTACGGAAGTTGTTCTTATTAATCACCTGACCCGAATACATCATGGTCGAGTAGTTGCTACGACGCGAATTTTTCTTTATCTTATTTCTTAGGATGTGAAGGCTAGCCACTCAGTTGAGATTGTGTCACACTTTGTCGACATGATGTATCATAGACTAAACTATCCAAGCATCCGAAGCATGGGAAATCTCTCTGCTAATCCTATTCTGAATTAAATATGAATACTTAATAATGATGGTATTTTAGTCACTAAAATTTTAACTAGTATTTGGTAAATTAGCATGACAATAATGTAGCGTACTCTTTGCAAATGCACATTGCAATACAAATTTTCCGATAAGCCATATTGCATCAAAAAGAAAAAAGAAACAATTTTTCGGACTCTTGATGAACCCTAGATCACCATCAAACTTACAACTAGTATTACACACCATTCAATACCAGCTTAGTTATTGTTTGAATGACATATATTCACAATCGAAAACCAATCATGGCGAGTGATTTTGTCTTCCTAAGTTTTAAGAAAGTTCTCCTTTTCAGTTTAGCGGTCATCATACATACCATGGGAGAGAAACAAGCTAAAGTCCTATGTGGATGGCAAAATATTAAATACAAGAAGTATATGATTAAGATGCTATGTATTGTGTATTCGTGCAAGATTCATAAACATTTACAAGTGATGATGTCTTTATATGGTATGCTGGGAATAAGCACGACATGATTTAGATGATTAAGGAGATAGAGTTAAAAGTGGTAGTGCAAAATGCATTAGGCTCTTAGCTTTGTTTACATTTTTTTTTGGAAACTAACTTTGTTTACATAGGTTTTTGTTTTGGGGCTACATGCATGATGTATAAATTTGGTTACCTTAGTACGACAATCTAAATGGATTTATAGACGTTTTTAGTACTAAAAATATCTAGGATCAAAGAAATATTAAGAAAGTGCCAGAGTTTTCCACTGTACTACTAAAAGTAAAGATATTTTGCTCACAAACAAAAAAAAAAGACAAGAAACAAGCGGGAGTCACTGGTGTGAGCTTGAGTGCGTGATATGTTCCTCGTTGGCGCCACGAGAGGCAACCAAATTACCAAACCACCGGTGACCACCACATATCCTCCTAGCTGAGACTAGGAGAGCAGCAGCCTCCTCCGCGCCACACACCACCACACCCCACAACCCAATACAACCGAGGCGATCAAGCAGACGCGCGCCGAGGCCACCAAGCCCGCACACCTCGCCGCCGGACATGGCCATCTCCGCCGCGTCCAGCCTCGTGCTCCACGTCGCCCCGAGCGCTGCCCGGCGCCGCAGCGTCGTCGCTTCGGCCTCCGCCGCGCGGTTCGACCGGCGCTCGGCCGTCCTCCTCCTGTTGTCAGCCGCGGGTGCTGGGTCTTCGTTGGCGGCGGTGGCGCCGGACGCGAACGCCGCGGGAAGCATCGGGTTCTTCGGCGTCCGGAAGAGGCTGGAGCGGGCGGAGGAGGCGGCCATCGAGGCGGCGCGGGAGGTTGGGGAGGCGGCGGTGGAGGCCGCTGAGGCAGGCGGGGAGGCGGTGGCGGAGGCCGGGAAGGAGGTCGCCGGGGAAGGCATGGAGCTGGTGGCCGAGGCGGGGCTCGCTGGCGACGCGCTTGTGCAGGCCGGCGCGGTCGCCGGCGCTGAGGTGCTCGGGGTCCTCGTGGGTTTGTCCGTCGTCAATGGCATCCTCAAGACCGAGGCCTAGCTAGAGATGGGTCCGGTCCGATCCGTAGCTACTTTGTTGGCCCGTCCCTTGTCTGGGTTTAGTGCTTAACTAGCCATCATAATTTGTTGATGACTTTGTGGTGTACTCCTATATATTGAGATTTTTATAGAGTGCTGGATGCTCATGATTTAGCTATGTATTGAGTGTAAGAAAATCCTACACATGGAGAAAATTTTGTGCCCTATGTAAGTTCATACACCATGCCATAACGTGTGAAATGTGTGGCAGACAGAATACTAGAGATGGCTTTTGAAACATGTTTGGGAACTTGGCTATGGAATCTCTGTGTCATTCTCAAAAAAGTACTCCTTTATATTTATAGTAAGTGTCGCTGATTTAGTAAATGAATGACACTTATTATCAGGGGCGGAGCCAGGATTTGACATTGAGGGGGGCGAAGATACTGATGATCATATATAAGATTTTTCTCATGAAGACAACAACTACCTATCATTTTGTGTTGGAAGAACTGTTTGGATAAAAACATAACAGTATATCAAAGTATTGGCATAGAAATGATATTAATATGTAGCACTAAATCTTAGACAATAAAAAACAAAATATTAGTTTATATTGGATCAACTTCATCTCTACGAGTATAAAGCCTGATAATTCCATTGTAGGTGACCTTCCTATTATTATTTCTTAATTATTATGCAATAAGTTGTCGTCATCACCGAGCAAACATCAAACAAAAGACGCATATTTTTTTATAAATTAATCAATTAGACTATAGGTTATGCAATCTATCGACAAAATACTAACGATTTGGTACTTCAATCAGAGTGAGGAAGATTGATTCCTATACTTAATGGCACAACATGCTTGTTGCTGGGGTTGTGGCATGATTAACAAAGATAGAAACTGGAAAACAACATGGTTGACTAGCATGGCGCCACGACCGCGACAACGCGTGGCATATGGCTACTGAGTAGGAGCGAGCGATGGTGGCAGTCATCCATCAGTTGATCTGAAAGATTGCATATGTTGCTAGCTATTAGGTCTAGTTATACAAACGAATAATGTTGGAACATGTTACTACGGTTGACTAATGAAACAAATTTATGGGCTACATTTGGCTTTTGGTATAGAGAAGCACGACAAATCAATTAAATTTAGGCTTAGTGTTAATTAAGCCTATAAGACCATTAGTTTAGTACTAAAAGTTGCACCTATGTATTGAGGGGGCTGATGGTTAGGGGGGTCTAGCCCCTGCTAGCCCCCCCTTGGCTCCGCCCTTGCTTATTATGGATTGAAAGGAGTACTAACATGTTCGAGAAACATGATTGTCCAATAAAGTTCTACAATAATTTTACACTGTGACCACCTCCTATACACGTTTGTTCTTCCACCCCTTCATCCTATAGTAGCGATTTCAACCCTTTTGTTCTTTTCTGCCATCTTACAATTTGCCCTCCTTATTTCTACCAACAACCACTAGTCGCGTCGAGTTAGGACATTGCCGCATCTTGATAAGACCTCTTCTTTTCTTTTGGGCTTGCTTGTGGTGTTCACCCTAATAATTATACCGTATGATTTGCTATATTAATATAAAACAAAAACCTATTTTAAGAATAAAACCTCTCTCCATGATCGGAGGTATGATTATTACCCACCAGGGCATGAGTTATCGACCCTAAGTTATCCTTGGATGCGGTGGAGGTTGTCATCATTGTCACAGCCACCGAGGTTGATGGTCATTGTAGCCGTGCACATTGCACCAAAGGAGAAATTACAACTATGAAATACATGCATTTCGAAGACCGCTACAAAAAGATATAGGCACTGATGAGATTATGAACAAACACTTATGAACTATTACCAAATTTGTTTGTCAAGAGAAAACGTTTGCTTCAAATTTTCGTATTCAAGAAAACAATGTAAATCCGTTTTAGTCACGCCCGTTAAGGCTTCACATCTATGTTGTACACAATGGTCTACATTTACACGTATTTCCTGTCATTTTCCACGACCGTACACGTATCTTGTCTCGTTTTACATGACGTGGCTAACTCGCGAGAAAATAGCTAGATTCTGTGTCCAATTCCATTGGAAGAGAAGTGATAGCGTGGGCCCAACGGGTACCCCAGAAGCCTCTGGGTCTCCAGGACGCAAAGAAAAAAACAACGGGAAACGAAAAGAAAAACACAGCCGTTCCGAATGGCCACCGCCGTGCTCCGCCGCCCACTGCTCGCTTCGCTTCTGCCGGCCGCCGCCGCTTCGTGCTCCAGCTCCTCCCGTACCTCGCTCTTACATATCCGGCAGCGCCGTTTCCCGGCTCCCGTGCTCGCTGTCTCCTCTGACTCCTCCAAGCCCCTCGCCTCCTCTTCGACCGGCGGCGGCGCCGGCCCCGACGAGGACCCCGTCCTCCCCCTCCTCCAGGAACTCGCGGTAAGCTACATTGATTTTAATATCTGGTTCTGTATTGGATTCGAGGAGGTTTTGATTGAGATGCTCTGTTGCTAGGATTGCTTGGTTCTGCCGCCCAAATTCCTGTCCCTGCTGCCCCGCGACCTTCGGCTCGACGTAAGCAATCCACTATACCCTTCTCAGCTCCGCCCCAAACTCATCTCTGTGATAGCTAAGATTACTTGACTTTATTACCTAAGAGACTCGTTAGCTAACAACAGCACACTCATCAGTAAACGCCAGAATGTGACTGTCAAAAGCTGTCTGTCTTGTGCTGAACTTCAATCGATCCACCATTATTCTTTGACTGCTTAGTGGCTAAAAAAATGTGGAATTTGATTGGAGGCATGCCAAGTTATCATGTGGTCCAGAATTTTGGCTATGTAATATCGATCTAAGCGTACTAAATTTGCAGCACTAGGACAAGTTTGAATTGTAGCTAGAACTTCTAGTTTGGTTAGTTCCATCCAACACGCTATGTTTGTTTTTTCTTGAAGCTCAATGATGCGGCATTCGATCTCTCCAACGGGCCTGTTCTCAACGAGGTACATACCACGGAATTCAGTGATGCGTCGGGGTTCTATTTTGATTCAACTGTGTCCAATGCTGTTGTTTGTCTGCTGGGAGACAGTGTGGCCAAGAAGTCGGTGATCTGATGCTGGACCTGGCAAAAGCATGGGAGATGGCTGACACATCGGCATCAAATAACCTTGCTAAGAAGCTGCCGTCGATGGCGCCCTACTTGACTGCTAGCGCCAAATCAGGCACGGATTTTTATCTGTATACTGTCAGGATTTTGTGTTCTATACGACGTGGTTTCTTGATTGAAGGTTGTGTTCCTTGCTGTTTTCCTTACATAGCGTAGCATTCGGCAAGCGGCTGGCGTCAGCTGGAAAGAAGTTCCAGACTATGGGACAGTACGGCAATGGAGAGTTCAAGAAGGTTTGGCTGCTCACTCACCCTTTATCCGTGTTGTTGTTCAGAAATTACTATAGGTAGATTTGCTTAGTGATGGATTACGATTTGGTTATGGCGCAAACATGAGATCGTGTATTATGATAAGATTGGGTCCACCAAGCGGGTTGGTTCCTGTCAACGTTTGTGGTGAAGCAGGATAAAAGCATCGGAATATGACAGGAATCCGACCTGTTGGGACGGGAAGAAAACTCCCAGATGGTTTCATGTTCTGTCTCATTGCTAAATTACCTGGCATGCTGATTTGATTGTTCTTCAGAAGGTTGACTTGAGCTGGAAATGCATGTGCAAATTTAACATTATTTTATTGTATTCTGTAGATTTCTGAAACAATGATCAAGATCGGTAAGGTTCTATCAAAGCGCCCGGTGATTCAAGCTGAAGTACAGGCCATGAAAGAAAAAAGAAAGCTGAAGGTATGTTTGCCTCTCTGCACTTTGATCACCCGTTAACCTTCAGGTGGGTACATGGTTCAGTTTCATACCCTTATTTTTTCAGTTTGGAGAGCTTCCGTTTGAATTGACCGCACAAAACGCCTATATTGGCGCTGGAATTGGACTGGTTTTCGGGTAACTCCCAGACCCATACCGCCTGTACATCGTTTTCTTTCGTTGAAGCAATATTTTTCTTAGTCAGCTGCTGAGCATGAGTTATAGTACAGTATTATATTTTGGGTACGGTCCATAAGGAACATACCACATGTTACTTCCAGTGGCACTTTTGAGTTTTGACCAATATCAATATATATGTAGATGGATTATTAGAGTTATCGATTTCAGAAAATATTTTACTGGATACTTCTTATATTTTAGTCCCATGCGTCTCATGCTACACATTTTATACTGATTTGTTTCCATGTGAATGATTCCTTATCTTATCCAATAATCCAATATAATGTTGATACAAGCTGTTAGTCAATGTCTATCTGTTAACATGCATTGTAAGTTAATCAAGTATACATGCACACCATGCTTCATTTATTAAACTGACCGACACTCTGGCATGTGCATTACACAATTCGATCGTGCACGCTCTTCCGTGATGGCATGAATACTCAACCAAAGGCTTGTTTGACATCACACATTTACTTTTCGATGTAGGTTTTTCTCTTGGCAACTAGCCCAAGGCGTGCAAAGCAGTCCAGACGACACCCAGGTAACGACATAATAACTCGAGGGTTATAATAGGTTATGTGTGAACTATGGTTTACCATCCTGTTACCGTATCTCACTGTCATCCTTTTCTTTCTGATGCAGTCACTCAAGGTTGCGCTGCTTGTTCTCGGCTACACTTCTACCGCCCTATCCTTGGCTGCGGCCGTGGGGCTTGTAGTGCTAGCCCTGCAGATGAGCCCCGAGGACAAATCGGACTAACTGCCTTTCAGTTCCTGAAACTATGGACTGCGTCTTACACTGGAAGACTGTAATGCTACCTTCACCAGTACAATAAAATCTCTCTTGCCCTCTCGGAAATAAAAGGCGAATCATATGTGCATCGATGTATAGTGTTCTGTACTTTTGTAAACAAAATCATTACTGGTTTTGTTTGTTCGTTTGAAACTACGCCGAGTTTTTGAAGTGGAAACAGGTGAAACACATTGGCACTGACTACTTCCACCTTATGACATGTTATCTATTCTTCTACATTTCTGTAACTGTTGTTATGTACCAAAAGAATTCACAAGGGTTGTCGAAAAACACCCACGGCAAATTCCTACGTGGTGGCCAGCGGCTGAACCCTAATCCTTTTCTTGATTGATGTTTTTATTGCTCTGTAATCCCTATTTTAATGTCCTTTGAACAAAAGTTGGAGTTCAGCTTTACCTGAAATTCCAATGTTGTACTACTACTAGATTATTTTTCTGTCATTTCATTTTGGAGGGAGAGGGGTCAGGAGAGTGTTCTTTCCTAGGGACAGCAGAGCAGAGTGGCCCTTGTAATTCTGGTTCTATTTTGTTTCATGCTAGGAAACTTTTACCATTTTTCTGAACCTTTTTTTAAGGAACTCTGTTACACATACGATCATTTTTATACGACGGCCGTACGACGCGGCAACACTAACCGTCTGATCTCGTCCATTTCCGTTGGACCCCGTGCATGCATGCATTTGTCCCCGTTCGATCCCCGTGCCGTACAGAGTTCGTACACAGGACATCGTACGCAGAGCGTTTCCGAGTAGTATACTGTATCTCAAAGGATTTTCCGTCAGGATATCAGACCGATCTGCCAGCCTGGCTTCGCAATAATTTTGGAGAGCCCAGACCCACATCAAGCCCGGGACGGCCCTGCCCGGCCCATTTTCACCAAGCAAAAAACCCCACACCTCTCCCCACCGCTTCTCCTTCGTCTCCACCTTCCCCCCTATCCCCACCTCACAACCCCACCACTCCTCCGGCTGCCCATCCATCCGTCGCATCCACCTCCACCCCAACCCCAGGGGAAGCAGGGAAGCAATGGCGTCCTCCACCCAGGGCCAGGTCATCACCTGCAAAGGTAACCCCGCCCGATCCCGGCGTCCTTCTCCAGCTCTCGTCGGCTACTGTGCCCACGTCAGTGCGTACTGTGTGATTTTGGTTGGGATTGCTTGTTTTGATCTGGAACGACGGGTGGGTTGCAGCGGCGGTGGCGTACGAGGCGAACCAGCCGCTGGTGATCGAGGACGTGCAGGTGGCGCCGCCGCAGGCCGGCGAGGTCCGCATCAAGATCCTCTCCACCGCGCTCTGCCACACCGACTACTACACCTGGAGCGGAAAGGTCTCTCCTCCTCCTCCTCCCCTCTCTTGAATCTAGGTTTCGTGGTGGTGTTGTTCCAAGGGCTTGTCACTTACACTGGTACCGGTAGTCACTCTCGATCCCAACCACTTATCCGGTGCTGATAGATTGTTATTCTTTTGACTAAGCTTCCGGTGCTGATAGGTAGTGCCTGAACCGAATGGAATTGGATTTTTTTCCGTCTGTATTTCACCGCATCACACGCTTATGTAACAATTTATATTGCCACCCACAACTTGTTGCTTTTTTCCTAGATTATTACAAGTGGACCGTATAATCAGGTATTACTTCTAGGTCTCCTGTATGAGTTGTTCCTGCTATGTACTTCCCATCTAGTGGGACTGGCTGTAGAGTGACATGAATTGGTGTGTAGAGCAAAATGTTTCTAGAAACTCGAAAGCCTACCGTATCTGTAGATGTTTACTAGACTTTGCTGTTATGTCATGAAAGAATTTCGTTTACTATGCAGGATCCTGAGGGTCTTTTTCCTTGCATTCTCGGTCATGAAGCTGCTGGGTAAGCCTATAGATTTGTGCGATTTCTTATATGATCATGTACAGCTAAGATAATTGTGAGCTCATAGGTTGACCTATGTTTATGCTAATAGAATTGTTGAAAGCGTCGGCGAAGGCGTAACTGACGTGCAGCCTGGGGATCACGTCATTCCTTGCTACCAAGCGGAATGCAAAGACTGCAAATTCTGCAAGAGTGGAAAAACCAACCTCTGTGGCAAAGTTCGTGGTGCCACGGGGGTAGGGGTCATGATGAGTGATCGCAAGAGCCGCTTCTCGGTGAATGGGAAACCCATTTACCATTTCATGGGGACGTCGACATTCAGTCAGTACACTGTTGTGCATGACGTCAGTGTTGCAAAGATCAACCCACAGGCACCCCTAGATAAAGTCTGCCTGCTTGGCTGCGGTGTTTCTACTGGTAAGTTTTCGCCACAGTTTCCTTGCACAGATCCCATGTTCTATTATCAGCAGTACAGTTTTGTCGTCACATAGGAGTGTTCTGTAGTTTTACATGATGACGAAAAAATGCTGCATGAAATGCTCATCGATTTGTTTGCTTGAATGTGCTGCTCTATTATTACCAATGATTTGTTATTTACATTTCAAATGAGGCAGTTAGCATCAAGTGGGTCCATTTCTCTGTTCTATTTCTTCTGCTGAAATCACTCTCTATTTTAGGGTTCCTTTATCTAAATAAAAGAAGAGTAAAAATGTGGGGTTTCCCCATTTGTGTCATGATACTGCAAAGTTCGTACTCTTTCATGAGTAAACTGGATGCATTATTCCATACTGTTGTTTATACCTGTCTAACACTTTGACTTTCTTGTGACTATCCTCTTGGTAATTTCAAAAAACAGTAATTTTTTTCTTCTCTATATATCTTACAAATTACAATTGTGTAGGCCTTGGAGCAGTTTGGAATACTGCAAAGGTTGAAGCAGGTTCCATTGTTGCTGTTTTTGGCCTTGGCACAGTTGGACTTGCAGTAAGTAAAATCTGTTTGGAAATACCTGAGTCTGGAAAGTGAACTTGACATATGAACTTTCAATTTTAGGTCGCTGAGGGTGCAAAAACAGCAGGTGCTTCTCGGATTATTGGCATCGACATTGATACCAAAAAGTTCGAAGTTGGTATGGTTTAACTCCATGTAGATTTCTTCATTGTACCTTTTCTTTCCCCTGAAATCTTTGAAACTAGTAGTATGTTATTTTCCTCTTAAGTTATCTCTTTTGTTCAATTGCTGAAAGAGAACAATCCACCTCTGTGTTCTCACTTCTCTGCCAGATTAAAGTGCCAAGTGCCTTCTGATATGAATGTTGTTTGTGGTAGCCTTTTAAAAACATTCGTTTGCTTTGAGTAGAAGCAGGAACTGTTCTCCTAAGTATACTGTCGTGAAAGAAATCTTCAATATAAATGGTTAGTTTGGGTCAAATCCCACATATAATATCTAGAATCCAGTTGCAATATAAACTTGAAGTTTCCCAGGGATTTTATGCTTTTTTCCAATGCACAGGGCAACATTGATAAACCATGCTTAGTGTTTTTTAGAACATTCAGATCTAGATATTACAAGAACCTACTTCTCTTCTCATGTTAATATGGTACTCCCTCCGTTTTATAAGTTTTGTCGTGGTTTTAGGTCAAATTTTAACTAAAACTATGACAACAATTATGGAATGGCGGGAGTAGTATGTATTACAAATGTATCCTTGCAAACTTGATGTGCTGTACCTGTTACCTTGCCTATTCATCTCATTTTCCTTAGGACTGGATGCTATGTACGTTTAGTAATAAAGTTTGTATTTGTAATTCTTTCTTCCCCCTTGCTGTTTGCAGCTAAGAACTTCGGTGTTACAGAATTTGTGAACCCAAAAGACCATGAAAAACCAATCCAGCAGATCTTAGTTGACCTTACAGATGGTGGTGTGGATTACAGTTTTGAATGCATCGGAAATGTTTCTATCATGAGGGCTGCACTTGAATGCTGCCACAAGGTAAGCTAGAGTTGCAGCTTATGTTTATGACATGCGTATGAACTGCATAGACTGTTGCAAACTGATAACCCATCTCAGGTATTAATACACATCTCCCCACAAATATGTAACCCAAACAACTCAGTCTTGAATGGATGCTATCATTGTGTTTGTGTTTCTATTTCCGAATAAACATAAGTAAGGTATTTGAGTAAATTCCGTTGCATTCTTCTGTGTACTCCCTCCGTTTCAAAATATAAGATGTTTTAGTTTTGTGAAGAAAATGTATCTAGACTTCTTTTAGTGTGTAGATTCACTCCAAACCCGAGTGAACCTATATACTAAAAGTAGTCTAGATACATTTGCTTCACAAAGCTAAAACATCTTATATTTTGAAATGGAGGGAGTACTATTTTAATGAAAACATGGTGTATCTGTTTTCCAGTCACCTCGAAGTAAAAATATGTTGCCTTTGCTGATTATCTTTTACCTGTAGGGCTGGGGTACCTCTGTCATCGTTGGTGTAGCTGCATCAGGCCAGGAGATCGCGACACGGCCATTCCAGCTTGTCACTGGCCGTGTCTGGAAGGGAACAGCCTTCGGTGGCTTCAAGAGCCGAAGCCAGGTTCCGTGGCTTGTCGAGAAGTACTTGAAAAAGGTAACCTTTCTACCTCAAACGGACAAAAACTGCATGTTAAGAGCAGTTCTTCCATGACAAACAAAACCTGACCACCCAACATCTACAGGAGATCAAGGTGGACGAGTACATCACTCACAACATGAACCTGACCGATATCAACAAGGCGTTCGACCTGCTGCATGAAGGCGGCTGCCTGCGCTGTGTGCTGGCGATGGAGCATTGAAGATTCTGCGGCATGTTCTGCCTGCTTCTAATCCAATCAGTTTGCATCATGTCAAGTTGTAATGCGGATCTACATACCACCCTGGGACTAGAACTCCCTGTTTGGCCTAGAAACTCTTGGATGCGATGCACTGCTATAATAATATGGTGTCTTGGATGGTTGGGATTGTTAATGTAAGAGCTCCATGTTTTACTTGTCCTGTGTCTCCATTGGATTCGCAAATATGTGTTGCAATTTAGCGTAGTCAAATATCATCTGGAAAGGACCCTCCAACTAACTCACATTAAACCATGGGTAAGAGTTATATAGAAATATAGAAACACGAAATCACCATTCTTACAACACAATATATTCTGTTAAGATGAGGATTTATCAAATCCAATAGTCTGAAAACTTGAACCAAAACACATTTCACATTTTGGGGAAGATTCAGCCAGTAAAACAATACATTGTTTTGCAATATGTTCAGCAAAAAGTAAGTACATATTACATCTTGGTATCCAGCTAATTGCCAATTCTTAAATTGGCTTGTTTGCTAAAGGAGGACAGAGTATCCTGATGCTTGATAAAACCTGCTGGCATTGGTGAGTTCCATCACTGCATTCCCTGAAGCACGGCGCTATGATTCTGCTGTCAAAAATTCTGGATGCCACTTCATTTCTCGGTTGCCTTCCATAACCTCACAAGGGTGTTCCATCTCATTGCTTCTCCTCAACTTGAATACTACTGCCTGCTAATAAGATAACAAAAAACCAAATATAACAAAATGCAGAAATTTTGTGTCGAACACAAAGGACCATGCAATAACTAAATAAACCAGTGAGCATATTGCCACCATGGACGATGCTCACAAACACTTGCAAACATATTCTATATCACCAAGAGAGCAGATAGAATACTATGGTGATTATTGGTAAGAGTAGTGATTTTTTCTTCCATACATCCTAAGGTGATAAGGTCTGAATCTCAATCTTGAACAAAGATTCATAAAGAAGCTACACAGTTTTGTACAAGAAAAGACCTAGCTATTCTGTCTTTCTCTCAGGAGCCCAACTAATATTTCCTACTTATCATGTAAACAATTGTGACAAATAACAAAATAAAGAAAAAACTTTGCTGCATTAGAGTATGCACTCTGGTATGAGCACAATCCAAAGATGCCTGTGCTCTTCTATGTTATTTTACTTCTGCATTTCTGCAGGATCATATTAATTCACCACATTACCATGCAAATATTAGGGCGTGAATAGTATTCCTGATATGGTACGAATCTCCTTTTATGGTAAGATGTATCTATTTATAGTTTGTCAATTTAAACTAATCACTTAAACTTAAACATCACTGCAAAAAAATAAAATCACTCAAACATATGGAAATGTAACCGACGCTGACAAATACTAAATGCAAGATATGTTAATACACAGGATCTCTGTGATAACATGCAACGAAAATACTATGGCCTTTTTTGAATAATTACCGATTCGAACTCGCGGCCTTCTCTCCCCAGTGGAGGGTTTCTTCTTCATGTAGCAGCCATTCCAGTCACCCCCGTCTTGAGAATAGTAATCCATCGGGTATTCCCCTCCAAAATCATTTCCACCGCAATCACCACTACTGCAATCACAATCTCCACAGGTTCCTGATCCCGAGCCACAGCACCCACCGCCACCTCCACCGCCACATTCCCTACTCCCCTTCTCCCACCACCCAGGAACATACCCTAGTGCAACATCAAACTCGAATGTTGTCAGGACTGGCTTCTTGAATCCCTCCCCCCAATCGATCGACAACCGAGGACATGCAATCTGCACCCACGCATCCACAGAATCCCCAAACAGCTCCATCCTCGTCGGGGAGAGCTCTGACATGAGCACTACCATGTGCTCCAACCCTTTCTCCTCAAGATGCTCTACAATCCGGTCAAGAACCTTCACGCTGCCCTGCCGGCCGAGTGTGCCGAGCACAACTCCCCAGCTCTTGGCTTTCCTTGCTGCCAGCACGGCCTCCTTCCTCGCCTGCTTCATCCCGACATGATCGTATTCCTCCAGCACAAGCACACCAAGAAATGGGTCAAACCGGTATGCCTTCACCCCAGGGTTGGCAATCATGAACGCTTCGAGGTGAAACCGGCCGTCGGCGACGAACACCACCACGCCCACCCCCTCAGACTTCTTCAGCGTGGGCGCGGTGCACCCGAGGATCTCTCCGGCGGAGAGCGGCTTCGCCTGCGGCACGACGATGTCGCGGTAGCCGTCCCGCGTGAGCATCTCGCGCGCGGCGTGCACCGCCGAGATGAACTGCACGGTGCCGGCGAGGGCGAGGCGGGGTGCCGTCGCGGGGTCCGGGAAGGCGTTGCGGACAGCGGCGGCGAGGCGGAGCGCGTCGACGCGGATCTCGACGAAGACGTAGAGCACGGGGAGGAGGGAGGAGGTGACGGGGACGAGGCAGGAGTGGCCGTAGTGGACGAGGAGGTCGGCGGCGAGGGCCTTGGCGGGGCGGTCCCCGAGGCAGCAGGCCCCGTAGGTGGGGTCTGCGAGGATGAGGACGTCGTTGGAGGGGTCCTCGGCGAGGAAGGGGCCGAGGAGGTGTGAGATGGGCAGAGAGAAGAGGAGGAGACCCTCGGGGAGCTGCAGCGCGGCGCGGCGCGCGCCGGAGGAGCGGATGCGGTGGGCGGTCTTGGGAAGCTCGAAGTTGTAGGCGGCCGGGAGGAGCGAGGTGGCGGCGGCGGCGAGGGTCGGGTCGGAGAGGATGGAGGGCGGGATCGGGGTGTGGACGAACCGCTTGGGGGCCTTCTTCTTGGCGCTCTGGGATGGGTCTGCCGCGGTGACGGCCAGCGAGGTGGACGGGTCGCCGGCGTCCATGGCGGCGGCGGCGGCGGTGGCGAGTGGGGAGAGACGAGAAGAGGGGTTTTGCTTCGGTCTAGCAGCACGAGACGACACGGTGACTCACGAAGAGGAGCAGCAAGAGAAGGCCCATCACGAAAGCCCATCCTGACACTGGGCCAAAATGGGCATTCCTTGGCCCAGTTTAACTCGTCGGCGTCGTGTTCCTCCTTCCTCCGTTGCCAATGCGCCATTCATCGGCCTCCCCGCCTCCGCCTCGCCGTCGCTCCTCCTGTACTTTTCCTCACTCGCCGCAATCCCCCTCTCGTGCTCCCATCCATCGATGGTGGCGCCACCGCGGAGACAAGCCTGGGCGGGGCACCCACCTCCCCGCAGTCCGCGCGTCCCTCGCGAGCGGGCTTCAGCAACAGCTTCAGGCCAACAGGTAAACGCTGCGATTTGATTTGTGCTTCAGTGCTAGAATCGTAGTTCCTGGGTTGCTTTCTTGCTTTCTTGTGGTTAGGATTTGAGAAAAATCGACATAGCTTGAAAAGGAATGTAAACTTAGTTACATAGATGGTGGTGTGACAATGAGATTCATATCCTGCTAACAACACTGCCCCACACACCCAAATAAAACAATTGATTCATGATTAATAGTACCAATTCATGATTTCATACGTACATGATCAAGAGTACCGATTCATGCAGTTGTTTGGTAAGATTAAGAGTACCAGATTCATGATTGCATACAGTTAGCTCTGATTAAGAGTACCGAGATACACGTGCTGGAGCGTCGGTGGCAAAGGAGGTCGCCGGTCGACAACATATGGCCAACGAGCGGCTGCGCCTACTAGCGTTGGCTAGGGAGGCAACAACGGTGGAGGAGCACCACGAGCGTGAGGAGGCGCGGGCCACTGAGGAGGCAGCTAAGACCTGAAGAGACAAATCACACCGTAAATGGATTTTGGTGCTATTGACAAGTGAACTAGGGAACAAACGTGTTTACAAGTTTATACTCAGATGTCAGCTATTATCAAGGCGGAAGCAAGATGAATGGTTGCCCCTACATAAAAGGAATATCAAGAAGATGGCGTCTTTTGTTTTTTATCTTCACTCTTATCCTTTTTTGAATCCTAGGATGGCGTACTATTAAGAGGGGTCCAAGCTTATGAAAGTTAGGGTTTGAATTCCACATACACACCGAGCGCTTCCGTGACCTTTGATAAACTACATGCCGGTGAAACAAAGTGTCGACGCCGTTCGTTTGATGGCGTCAACGTGTATGTCGAGAGCCTGCCTGCTCGGCTACTATCTTGAGGAGCTCGGCAACATGTGCCATAGGGCCTTCCAGAGAGCACATGTTTGAGCATACATGCGTGTATGCCGAGTGCCTCATCCATACCACACTCGACATACATGCTTATATGTCGAGCGAGCGTTTGTTTTTGCTGAGAGTTTTTTAGCACCGCTTGCGATATAGCCTCCTATGCCTAGTGCCTCGATATTCTGGGTTCGGCGTACATTTTCCACTCAGCATATGAGGCATTTCCAGTAGTACATAGGGAAATACAAAGGAGTACATGGGTGCTCCCATCCCTTATATCTCTCTAACCATAGGATGGGGATAAGTGCCACATTCGGCTGTGTGCATCTTGGTTATGCAGAGGCCGGTTGTAAACATTACTCTAAGTCTCTAAGTAATAAAAACGCCCATTTCCAAAAAAAAAGTGCCATATTTGGGATTTGTGTAAGTATTGTTGGGTATTTTCTTCGTATAGGTTGTGACAGGTGTCCCTTTAAAGCATTTCAAGCAACCTAAACATGTGCATAAGCCACCTCCCATTAGGTTTATGACCAAGTGTCGTTTTGTACTTTGCATATGAGGGAAGGAGTATGTTAAGTTTCCCATCTAGCCACCACTAGGTGTATTATCAAAAAAAATTAGATTAGGCTTCATTGGAGAAGAAAAATAATACCAAGAAAGAAGAGAGGAGAGGAAGTTTGAAGGGAAAAAACATGAGATCAAGCACCGAGTGCTCCCAAGAGGTTGTGAAGTTCCGATTCATTACTTTGTCTCATTCAAACTATGGTTCCACGGTCTTGGTGAAATTGTTCCAATCCCTACCTCTAGTGCCTCATCCGTTTCTTCAAACTATGGTTCCACGGTCTTGGTGAAATTGTGGCAGGGGGATCCCCTGTCTACTCTGCTTTTTAATTTTGTGGGTGAAGCTCTGGCTGATATGTTTAACACTACCAGAAGAGATGGACATATTAAGGGGTTGGCTTACCACTTAGTCAATGCTGGTGTGTCTCACCAACAGTATGCGGATGAAACTGTCTTGCTAATGGAATATGATGATAATAGTTTTATTGCAGTTAAATTCTTGCTTTACTATTTTGAAGCTATGTGTGACTTAAAAATTAACTACCAAAAAAGTGAGGTTTTTGGAGTGGAGTTGGAGGAAAGGGAGTTGAGGAGGGTTGCTAACATTTTTAAATGTGTTGTGGGTGTTTTTCCCTATGAAATATCTTGGTTTGCCTGTTAGCAAACGTTAAAATTATAGCAGAAGACTTAGTGTTTGTTACTAATAAACTAGATAAGAAGTTGGATAATGGTTTTAATTCCTAGGCTTCTTCTAAAGGCGGGTCTGTGTTCATAGCCAATTATGCCATGGGCTGGCTTAGATTTCCCATAGGCCGACCCGCCACCTATGCACCTAGGGATTGGGAACACCCGGATCAAGACCATGCACCCACCGTTGTGTACTTTTATGAGGACGTATCTACCATGTGGGGGCCCTACGATAATCTCTACCGGAAATACACCGAGGATTTTGACTCTTTGCGGCGGGGGCAGGTGAGTGTCATATCGATTTTGGTGAATGTATGTTGTCATTATTGCCTAACATATCTCCTTATTTCACTCATAGGTTACATGGGAGCCGTACACTTTGAGTGAGCTAGGCGAGGATTTTAACTTAAACCCGATGTGCAATCAAGACAATGATATGTGGACAAAGAGGTGCCCGCTCATTTGTTCTACGTGGTCGAGTACCACCTTCCACACCGAGTCGGAATGCAGTTTGGTAAGGTCCAGGAATTGTCCCCGGAGCACGTCTCCACCTCGTCTGACCTGCACAAGTAAGATCCCTTAAGTGCCAAAGTCTTTACCGTGTCACATATATGTTTCTCCTTGGTTCTTCATTGTCTCCTCCGTGTGCTTTTTGGTAGGCTCGATAGAAGGAAAAACAAGTCAATTACTGACTGGCAAAATGACAAGGCATCTCATAAGGATATCAACCAGGAGAGATGCATTATGACTGCCGCCGAGACTACGAGACATAGCTGCAGAAAGCTACTCGGGTTCATCTCAAGCCCAACTTGACAAACATTGATTGCTTGGAAGAGGGATCCGACGAGCCAAATGAGTTTGATGAAGAGGTCCGGATGGACAAGCGTGTCGACCATGGCCCCGTGCGAAACCGTGTGGTAAGAACATAGTAATGTCAAGCAATGAATTATTTGCTAGTTCTCGGTGATGATGTTCATATGTGTCATGCTTTGTAGGCCGGTGAGCTTGTACGAGGTATCACAGAAGCTGAAGTGGCGCTGAGTGTTACTCCGAGAAGTCCAGCTGTTGAGTCTACCAGGCGCAAGTGTCTCGAGGTAACGGCTATCATTGTTCTCTATGTGGCCACTGTAATGTACATATGCACCTCACATTACTTACATTATTCTATTATGCATAAATTGGTCAAACGTTTCCGCTCGTTGGTGTCTAGGCTTGGATGTCGGGATCCTACCTTTGTCATGACTAGTCTTCGGCCGAACCCTCCAACTTCTGGTGGCAGCACATCCATGTACAACTTAGGTGACGGGAACTCAGTCGACTCCAACACTCCATTGTCCATGTTTCGTGGAGCTTCCTCCTCCCAAACTGTCCTCTCGCAGCAGTTTGATGCTCCGGAGCCGAGTCAGCCAAGTCAGTCACAAGCTATGCCTCGTAGGGGTTCTCTTGCGCGCCGCGCACCGGATATTACAACCCTCGGTATTGACGCTCTCAAACCACGCCGTAAGTAGGGTGCCGTGAAGAAAAGGAAGCAATGATTGTGTTTCTGATGAATGTGCGGACAGATTTGCTATCTATGCGACCTTGCTATCTTGCAGCTATGTGTCAAAAGACTTATGTAAACCACTATGTATGACTTGAATTGTGAGTGCTGTGAATCTTGTCGAATCTGTCATTTGTGAACTATGACTTGAACTATGTTTGATGATGCATTGGTGAAATGTTTGCTGTGAACTATGATTGTTGTTTGCGTTAACTATGAATGCTGTGATGATTGATGTTTGCTATGAACTATGAGTGCTATGATATATGTTGGTTGCTGTGAAATGTTTGCTGCCAACATTTTTTAGTTGTGCCCGGACGTCGGTGCCATTTCATAAGGCGCCGAACTCGGAAACATCGGCGCCATTTCAAAAGGCGCCGAACTGTTGGCGCCTGAGTGCAGAAGAGATGCTCCAGCCCAGGAGTCGGCGCCATTTCAAAAGGCGTCGAACTGGACAACTTCGGCGCCTCCTTAACTGGCGTCGAACATCCGGCGCCAGACCAGGCACAGAAGAGGTGCTCCAGCTCGAAAACCAGCCCGGATGTTCGGTGCCATTTCAAATGGCGCTGACATGGCGGCCACGTCAGCCCCCGAGGCCACCTGCCTTGGCGCCATCGCCGGTCGGCGCCGTTTCAAATGGTGCCGACGTGAGGGGTCAGATTTTGAATTAGTTTCGTCCTAGGGTCAGATTTGGTGGAAGTTTGCCGTTTTGGGCAGATTTGGCAAAAAATACCATGGGCGGCGCCACTGTAGTCTGCAGTTCGTAGGCTATCGAGGTGGAGCGGTCGCCCACATCCATGGCGGCAGCGTTTTGAGGATGGAGTGTTGCTGCGTGTGCAATGTCCACAGAGATTCATCCCTCGAAACATGATGCTGAAGTGAACTGCTGCTGCGTGCGAAAATTGATATTCTTGTGAAATTCTTACATCCTCTTCTCTTTTCAAAACAGAGTGATCTCATTGCTATGATAAAAGTATCCTGACACCCATTTTGGACAAACATGAAAGAAGCATCGACTGCATGACTTTTAGCATGCAGCCATGAACTATGAGCACAAAACACATTACCGTAAGCCATGCGACAGCAGCAGAGAAGCTAACTGAAGGAGGAGACTACATTTTGCCTCGTCAATGAGACCAAGATCACTTCATCAGCTGTTAACAATCCAGTACATCGGGCGAGGCACGACTCAACGGCGACAACAACACTGGATACTATTGCCCAGAATTTCAGGCACTAACATCCCTACCCAGATCACACACAAATCTGATACATGAGGAATGAACCACGATTTGCAAAATTAGAGAGCATCCGCCGGGCGCGCTGCGAGCCCCATCCTCATTGCTTCTGGGGAACCAGGCAGATGGCAACATCAGACTACCACCTGAGGGTCATTGGGACACTATCGGAAACTGTACACTAACCAGAGGCAAGAATCGATGGGAGGCCAATGGCATCCTCCCAGCCTCCACAATCTCAGGTCTAAAAACTGAAGCTAACGGTCTAATGCTAGTTTACAAATCAATGGCGAGGCGGCCGTCCATGCTCGCTGAAGCTGCCTCTTGACCAGTAAGATGGGGAGAGCTTCTTCGACCGCAGAGGGGCTGATCTACTGTGGAGTGCTGGTTTTTGTACATGAACACCTGTTGACGCTACCGAGTAAGGGTCATCACGCTCCTGCCTTGCTTCTATTCGGCCGGAGCTGTACTCCATGTTTATAAATGGTGAGTTATTCCGGTAGTCTAAACGCCCGGAAGCGTCACTGTGCCACCAGCTACCACTGCCACTGTCAAAGACGAACCCTCCTTGGCGGTCATCGTCTGGGTCACATGATGATTCCCTTTGGCTGTAGGAATCGCCGCCTGCCTCCTCTGCGTCATTGTAAATCAGCTTCAGTGCCTGCACGACTTCACCCATAAATGGCCGCTGTGATGGATCGTTGTGAACGCATACCGAAGCAATGGATGCCACTTTTGCTACGTTGTCGAAATTGAAATTGCCATTCAGAGAAGGGTCAATCAGCCTCTCTAAGCCCTCCTTGTTACATAAAAGAGGGCGAGCCCAAGTCACGAGGTTCTCAGGATCCATGCTAGTATCAGACATGCCTATGGGCTTCCTTCCTGATAAAAGCTCCAGCAAGACAACCCCGTAGCTGTAGACGTCACTCTTCACAAGAAGATGTCCTGTCATGGCATATTCTGGGGCGACATACCTGCAGGATCACAGAGAAATTTTACTTTTTAAAGGCCAGGGATAATTAAAATGAAATCAAGTAAAGACAGGCTACTCTTGAGCATATTTATTCGTATAGCTTTAAAAAAGTGTGATTTGTCAACAACTCTAGCAAGCATTATTGTTTTTTTTTGCCATGAAAGCCGTATTACAATAACGATAAATGTATATGGAATATGGAAGGAAGTATTAATTATCAATAAGGAAGAGACTCAAAATCACTCGATCATACTATCACATAACAATACCAAAAAATGTCATGGTTATTGAGACCATCATAGTGGCTGGACATAAGCAAAGTGTCTTACCCAAAAGTGCCCATTACCCTGGTCGAAATGGGATGAATTCCGTTGGTTGCTTCCCTTGCTAAACCAAAATCAGTAACCTTGGGAGTGAAATCTCCTTCCAACAATATATTGCTGGCTTTGAAGTCACGATGTATAACATGAGGGTTTGAATCTTCATGTAGGTATGCCAGGCCTCTAGCAGCGCCGAGAGCAACTTTCATCCTAGCATCCCAGTTCAGCAGGCCCTTATCCTTGTCAGCACCTAGACATAGTGATGGCTCAGTTAACACAAAGAGTCATGGTATAGGCGTACATGCGACAGAGATACGTATGGAGTCAAATTGTTTTTTGTAAAACAGCTCAGTGCTTTCCATTGGGCCTATCATTGCAAAAAGGTCAGCTGTTAGATTTTAACTACAGTGGCAGCTGGTCCTGCCAGTCTATGCTTAGGTGAAAGAAACTGTAGGAGCAACCTCATCTAGTCATTTTCTTAGATCAAATTTAGACCCTTAAATATCCCCATTTTGGTTGCTATGCACTAATACATATGAATTTAATATCATGGTTTAAATAGTTACCGCTAAACCTAGCATGGCATGTATTACTGATAATTAGAACATACCATGAAGATGAGATTCCACACTTCCGTTGCGTATAAGCTCATAAACAAGACACCTTTTGGCCCGCTCAGTGCAAATGCCAATCAATTTGACAAGATTACGATGGTGCAGTCGACTGAGCATTTCCACCTCCGCAATGAACTCACGGTCGCCACTCCTGTCGTCTCTTGTCAGCAATTTAACAGCGATCTCGTTTCCATCATCCATGGTTCCGTGGTAAACACATCCAAACCCACCCCGACCCAAAACTCTTCTTGAATTAAAACCATCAGTGGCCTTTTCAAGCTGCGCTAGCGAAAATGTCTTTACTGATGCTGCACAAGTAGCCACTGTTGAGAACATTGACGCTGACGCAGAGCTCACCAAGCTAGTTGACATTGATCTGCCACCTGTATATCACACAATAAGATGTCATAAACAGTGTCAGTAGCAAAACTTCAGTGTGAAAAGGTTATCTGGAGTTTAGAAAGATCATACAGCAGATATACGAAACAACACTCTTTTTTCACAAGAGGCCTGAGGCCATGAAAAACAAAATATTTAACTGGTTCTTATCATGCAAGTTTACAAGCAGCACATACGCACACAACATGTGAGCACTCAATGATGAGAGCTATAGACTTAAATAGTTCGTCTACGAATTTAGGGATTTGAGCAAATTTATAGACAAAGGTGCCAATTATGCAGCCTTGCTGATAAGTGTAACTCTGATTACCAACCTCTATGTGGCAATAAAATCACTTGTAGTGGAAATACCATCCAAGAGTAGTACTTGGTAAATTTGATGTAGGACAGAAATACTTAGAATACCATGTATGCACAGTAAGCAAGAATGGTAAAATGGCATAATAACTATAACAAAACTGTTCACATTACCGTATCTTCTTTTAACTGCCGGGGTAATCGCAGGGCTCCCAGCCTCATGAAGGCGTTTGAGTTTCCTCCACTTCACTAATAGAATAATAAGCCCAGTGCATGCCACGATTAGTGTCAGAGAAGACCCTGAAACTACCACGATGATCCAGGTATCAAATTTCTTCTTCTTCTGCGGATTCACATTTGCGGTTATAGGATTTTCTCCACTTCCTGTAGGACCTGTTGTCAGCGATGACATAGCTGGTGGCGCAGGTCCCAGCCCTGCAATGACACATCGCACACATGAATAATAAATTCAAATAATTAATCTAAGAAGAAAATACTTCATAAAAAGGATTTTACCTGGATAGGTAATATTAATAACATCGTAATCTCCAAAAACAGATGAATTAATCTGAACCTTTTTATTCCAGAACCTATCGGATATTAGGTATGCAGTATAGCTATCAAAATGCTCTCTTAGTGGCACCAAATAAAAGGTGACCCTGGTCTTCTGGTCATCCTGGATACTTGGAATTGCAGCCATAATCTTCACCTGGCTTTGTTTAAGAAATGTACCAGCTGCAACTTCAACTTCTAATTCTGCTGTGTGCATGAATAGCAAATATGGAGCTACATCAATATCAACAATTACACTGAGGGGCAGCACACAACCACAGGGGGAACCAATCGGTGTTGAACTCATCGGTGCAGGGCAAACTGTGGTAGAGCAACCTGCTGAAGGTACAAAATAATATTTAATACAAAAGATTACAGGAAAAGACACAATCTTATATTTAGAATTTATATTAGTCCGTGCCTGAATAGTAGCAAAACCAACAAGAATAGTCCACCGAGGGGTCAACAAAATCTAGGATCAGGTGAAATAACTCGAAGATGCATTGCAGGAAAAGATTAAAGCATAACATTGCAAACATAAATGGCAAACCTTCAGGCGGGGGAGATGAAGATGGCGGAGGAGCATGGTGCGATCGTCTGTGGTGCCTGTGTGAAGGAGGATGCACAAGGATGCCTGTAAGAATAGTAGATATTAAACAGCTGATTAGAAAATTTTAAGCATCAACTTTTAGCACTGATATTGTCACAGTTACGTACCAGGAGATTCTGGAGACAATGTCCTAGGAGAAAATGCCGGGGAAGTTCGAGGTCCAAACACTCTTATATCAGGGGAAATTGATGGATGTGGCGCAGGACCAGGCAGTATGTTTGCTGGAGAATCAAGGAATTAAGTTTACATTTGAGGAAAAAATGCAAAATCTGATCAAAGTCAAAGAAAAGTTCTACTAATCATGTTCAGATTACATTTGTACTTGGTATCTATACAGCCAATGACCACTGGCTGTTCCTGTGTCTAAAATAATATATGAACTGAAAAGGTAATAAAAACATCTTCTAGTACTTTGGTCCAAGATAAGTTTTGTTCTGCATCTGGAAATACTTGAATTCTGCTTATATTTTCAATGTATCATACTGTGAGTTCCATAATGAAACATGTTAAAACACGTCAGGGTAACGAGACTTCATTCTTCATACATGAAAAAAAAAACACCGTCTGGAGTTTCGGGCAGGTGGTTAGGAGGTGTGCTCTCGAGGGTGTGTTGTGTACTGGGTGCACGTGGAGTTCACTTGCGCGTCATCCTTTTAATCACAACAAATTCTCATGGTTAAGCTAAGAGCAGGAGAGACACCCAAGTGCATTTCCTTTTCCAGAAAGCGACAATGTTACTAGTAATTAACTCCCAGAACAGCTGCCAATCAAATCAAGAGGGGTCATCTTACAATTAATCTCTTGTCAATAGGTCTGTACACGAGGGCCTCGTGCATACAAGATACAACTATAAACTTCTAAATGAAACGGACAGGTAGTAGAGATATTTCCGATTTTAATTAAGAGAGGACGATACATCCAGTAAGCTCTACGTGCAAGCAAGTGTCGGGTGAGTATTAAGAGGCCGCAATACAGGTTTCGCTTTGAACTACTTAGACGCCGTTGTAATCTAAGAATTTGTGCGATGGTCCGCTTGTTGGCAATGTCACCCGGGAGCACTGGCGTCTGCTGCCTGTTTTACACGTGCTTCAAATGCAAACGAACTCCGACAACGGTCTAGTGGGCCACAACAGCAGTGACTGAAAAATGGAGCACGGACTACCACCATGGTCTTTGTAATGCATAACAGCCGCCACATGCTTCATAGGCATGAGAAACGAGCATTGCCACAATCATCTGCGCCAGCATGAACCATCTCCCCTCTGGCTGTCCAACAGAGCACTCGGCCTGCCGCCGCGATGTGCTCGCCGATTTCTCGCAGAGGGCAGAGTCCCAAGTTGGAACAGTCGAACAGAGGAGCATACACACGCCTCCAGACCAGACACATATACCCAACTCACCGACACCGGCCTTGCTAGATCCTCCCCCAGGCACTGAAAACCGTCGATCACAGCAGAATCTAAGAATAAATCCTCAAGAGCACGCCCTCTGACAGCAGAATTGCGCCCTTCCCCCACGCAGAAATAGCAGCAGACCCTACCGAACCGGACCGACAGAATCCCACCGGGATTCCGCTTCGCCAAACCAATCAGCCCGACCACGTGACAGCAACGTCGCAGCTCGGAGCCGCTGCGTCCACTCCAGTACGACGAGCTAGTACTAGTAAACGAGGAGCTGGAATTCCCACCGAAATGCAGTCCCCGAGCGGCGCGAGCGCAACCCCCGCAACCTGAGACCCCACCCAGTGACCCGGGGCACGCAAGCAGCGCACGGCAACCCACCGACCCCGGCCAAACTTCCCCAAACCACCAAACCCGACGGGAGCAGAGAGCGGGAATCAAGCATACCGTGAAGCGCGCAGGCCGCCGGGAGCAGGAGGAGGAGGAGGAAGGGGGAGAGGAGTCCTCCGCGGCGGGCGCGGCTCATCTCGGCGCGGGGGCGCTACACCATTGCCGTCCCGGCGGATCTGGGAGGGGGCCGGATCGGGGGGCGGGGCGGCGACGTCGATGGGGGTTCGGAGGCGGAGGTGGGGGTGGGGGAGGAGGAGGACGGCAATAAATTCGGCCGCTCGCTGGCTCGCTGGCTGAGGTTTGGGTTTGGTGGCTCTCTCTGTGATGTGATGCTCTGACCTGTCCTGGAAGGGATTAATTCCGTACTGGAATTAATGAGCTGCTTAGCTTAGCTAAATCGGCGGGGTTAGTGGCGGAAACGGAAGTTGGTTTTCCTTTCGAATCTGGGGAACCTCCTCCTTTTACCGCGACTAGACGAGACGAGGCGGGAGGACGGTGGGGCCATCGGGTCAGCGCCTGCCCTGTGCGAGTGGCAGCTCTACCTCGGGCTGCTCACGGTCACGGTCACGGGAGAGCCAAGAGGGAACGCGGTTTGCTTTGGAACTTTGCTGTTTCGTGGTGCTCCATGTTGGGAAACTGGGCCGGTAGAGGACCACTTGGTGTGGTCTTTACCAGGCTAGGGTTCGTCCATGTGGGTATCGTATCTTCCTTTAGACTATAACTAACACAATGCGCGCGCGTTGCTGCGAATAGCAACCTTATAGACGTAGTAAAAATGCTCTCGTGTGTTGCGTTGGGATTGAAAAAAGCTTTTTCATGAAAAGCAAACATCAATATATAAATAATTTCACTACTTGAATTCAGTTTTTATTAACTGAACGAAATGATTTTGTCATCTAAATTCACCTAAAATGAAAATTTTAAAAAAAAACTCGTAAACCTTCTACGCTCTCACTCTCACCTAATGGGCCAGTCAAATCTTGTTTCTATTAACTCTATGCAGTCACAAACTTCCATCTGTCACGACCACACTCTGTGGGCTCATGGCCCAGTCCAACACAACGCACACCTGCACCACGCACATGCAGCAACCAATACACATGGACACATCGCCAACACCATCCACGCCACGACCCTGGTCGGTTTATACCGAGCCCCCCGCCGCCAGCTGGTAGAAAGCGATCGAGTCCCCCGCAGTGTTTTCTCCCCTGACGGGAACCGCATCTCTTGCCCAGGCCAAGTCCCTCCTAGACGTCCTCGCTGATGCGCCGCTCCATCCTCTGCATCGTTTTCATGGAACTGCGATCCGGGCCCTCTCTTTCCTCCCCTCGTCGACCCCATCTCCTCAGCCCCGACTCCATCCCTCCTCCGGTCTAGAGAGCGTCGCTCGTGGACCTCCCTACCGAGGGCAGCTCCTCCGGTCGCCGGTCGGCTCAGCGCTCCTCTCTCTCTCATTCTAATCTCGCAAGCTCGCCTTCCGCCGAGAGGTCCTTCTGCTGCTCATGTTTCTTGCCTCTTTGATTTTCAATTCATGCTCATGTTCGACACGGCCGTTCTCTTTCCGTTCAATCTTGTGAAGCTCTTGCTTGGCTTGTTGACACTCAATTTATAAAAGTATATAAATTGGTTAAATTTATTATAAAGTATCGAGGTGGTACTATTTAAAGGAGACTTTTTTTATCCAAAATCTGATCTGATGGGCCTAGCCCTGCGCTCCACGGCAGCCAGGCCTGAGTGTGCAGGTCCACTCCCTAGGTCTAGGCCGTCCACGCACGGTGGAGGTGTTCTGATCCTAAACGGATTTATTTTACTTACGGGTGGTACGGTGGGTAATTGTTTGTGGCTTTGAAGAATAAAACGATCCAAAAAAGTGTTGGACCGGAAGAAACACTTCGTGCTTTATTATTAGGTATAGAATAGAATAGAGGAACAACCTTTGTACGTGAGTTTACCGAGAGAGTTATCAATAAAGTTCCATGTTTCATCTACTTTGTACTGTGTGTGCCTTCCTCTAGTCTTCTTCTCCGGTGTGGAACAGCCTCGGGACCGGCCAGTCGGCAGGGGGTGTTCCAACACGTTATCAGCACGTGTCTCTCCGTCGAGCCTCCGTCAAGTCACCGTCGATCCTGCATCACGCAGGCTTTCGTTAAAGGTAACACAAATCTGACCGGAAAAATGGATTCGTCTCGCGTTTTCCTTTCAAGATTTGCGTTCAGATTTTAGATCAGATCCCATCTTAGGTGCGGATTTTTCTTTCCGGGAGTCGAGCTGACCTGCTGTCGCCGACCAATGTCGATCTAATCACTCTCAGATTAGAAATTTGTTGACTGTACCGTCGATGCGTGCACCTGCTGTGCAGATCTGGATTTATTTCTTAGCAGATCGGGCTGATCTCGACTGTTTTCGGATCAGATCTACGGTTTTTGCACGTATTTTTTTTTGTAACCGGGTACGTACCTGCCTTGCAAATGGAGAGGCCATGGCTATGGAGCAGCCCCGCTGGCTGCTCGCACCGTGCTCGCGCCACGCACGACGGGCTGGCCCCGTTGGCCGCCGCCGGGGTGCGCCGCCGCGCCGGCCGATGCTCCCGCGCCCGCCGCCGCCGAGGCCACGCTGGCCGCGTGCATGGTCGTCGCCGCCGCCAAGCGCGCCCGCATGCCGCCGCCGGCCTCCCGCGCCGCCGCCCGCTGCGGCCGCCGCGCCGCGTTCGCGTGCCACCGCCGGCCTACCGCGCCGCCGCCCGCTGCGGCCGCCGCGCCGCGTTCGCGTGCCACCGCCGGCCTACCGCGCTGCCGCCCGCTACGGCCGCCGCGCCGCGCTCTCGTGCCGACGCCGGCCTCCCGCGCCTGGCCGCGCGCCTGCGTCTGCGCGCGCTCGTCGCGCGCCGCCGCACGTTCGCGTGCCTCCGCTGGCCTCCCGCGCCGCCGCCCGCTGCGGCCGCCGCGCCACGCTCGCGTGCCGCCGCCGGCCTTCCGCGCCTGGCCGCGCGCTGGCCACTCGCTCGCGTGCGCCGCCGCGTCGCCCGCCGTGACCTGCGCCCGCACGCGCCGCACGCCGCCGCGCGCTCGCATGCCGCCGCCGGCCTCCTGTGCCTGGCCGCGTACCTGCGCCTGCGCGCGCTCGCCGCGCCCAGCCGCCGCAGCCCCGCCGGCCACGTGCGGTCCGCCGCCGCCCCCCTACCTCGCTGCCGGTCCGGCCCGCTGCCGGCGCCGCCGCCCCAGTCGGGAGCTAGCTCTTCTAGCTCCGTTACCCCGCTAAGCGGGCAGGGACAGTCTAGAGCGGGCCGCGCATAGAGGCAAGTGCGGCCGGGCCGTTTGGGAGCACACGATCGCTGGGCGGTGGGACCGTTTTTGGCTCTGTTTTCAGTCCGATTTAGCACAAGCTTTCGTAATATGTTTTACTACAGTTATTAATTACCGCATGTTTTTAATACTTTGTATCTCATAGATAGCTTGAGCCGTTTTTAAATTGAATTTTGGAACGCCGTCATATTTGAATTATTGTATCGATTATCGCATTTATACAACCGATTACCTGCTGTAATCTTACACACTTTGCATAAATTGCAGATGACCGGAATCGTCAGCCGCGAGTTCCCGGAGTTGACCCAGGATGGGCTTAACTACCTGACTTGGGCCTGGGACGTTGAGATCGTCCTTGAGGGCCGATGCATCAAGGATGCGTTGATTGCGGGGACCCCGACGGCCCCCAGCAAAACCATCCCAGTGGATAACGCCAAAGCCTGCACTTCCTCCGTCATCACATGTGTGAGACTCTCAAGAATGAGTACATGGCCGAACGGAGTGCTTCTGCCCTTTGGACTGCTCTCAACAAGCGGTTCTCTAGGCTGAAGTACACCATTCAGCCACAGGCGGAGGCAGATTGGATACGTCTGAGGTTTGCGAACTTCAAGACGGTGGGAGAGTACATCTCCAGGTTGCACCGGATTTGTACTATTCTTCAGCTGTGTGGGACCAGTACCACCGATCAGCAGAAGATAGACAAAACCCTCTCCACATTCCATCCGGACAACATCGAGTCCTCGCGAAACTTTCGCCAGGAAGGATTCACGGAATATGCAGCGCTTATTGATGCTCTCCAGGTGGCCGAGGCGCAGGATAATGTTTTGAAAAAGAACTTCTCCGCGCAACCCTTCGCAGGGGGCCCAAGTCATGAGGCCAATGCTGGTGCCTACAAGGTGCGCAAGCCCATCCACAAGAAGAGAGGCAAGAAGGGCAATAAGGGCCCCAACTCCTCCAACCCGGCCAAGCAACGCACGGCGGGCAAGGGGGAGGCGAGGCCCCAGGACTGCTTCCGTTGTGGCTCCAAGACTCACTTCTCCAGGCAGTGTTTGGCCCCTAAACACGTCGTGGACGCGTTTAAGGCCAACAAGAAGGCGCGCGAGGCGCATCTTGTCCAGGTTGAGGCACCACTGGCGCCCGGAGCGGCGCCTGTGCAGAACGCCACGCACATAGTGGCGCAGAACGTAGCACAAGTGGCAGCATCCTCGGCGGTCCCCACGGACGCCGCTGTGCCCATGGAGGTTGAGCACGTTGTGCCCCCGCCGCCTCAGCTAGGCCTCCTGTCCATGATGATGACCAACAAAGAGCCGCCCACTGACCTCGAGATACTGGCTGAGCTTGGTTATTTCCTCGCAGAATCCACCTGAGCTCCTTTTGTTGTGATGATTCCTTCTTCCGCAATAATCAGATACATTTTTTTCGATATGGTTGTAAGCTCTATGAGAGCATAACACTTATTTTTCGGCGATTAGATGACATTTATTTTATCCATTTATTCCATTATTTGATTGTGTGATGTTCTGAAATGTCTATGTGTTTTACTTACTTGATGTAGCAACTTTCTCGCTCCATTATATTAATTAGGCACTATATTTTAGAACGCGTGTGGCGCCCAAATGGAGGAAACGTGCCTTGCTGATAGCGGCACCACCAATACCATCTTGAGATAAACAAAGTATTTTGAGTCCATTACCAAAAACCCTGGTAACATAATGACGATCGCCGGCTGCGGTCCGAATGTAGTTGGCTCCGGAAGAGCAACTATCATACTCCCAAATGGAACAACTCTGATCATTGAAGAGGCATTGTTGTATCCGGAATCGACTCGTACTCTCTTAAGTTTTAGAGACATCCGCGCAAATGGTTTCCATGTCGAAACCGATGATGATGAGAATGGAAAGGAGTTCCTACTCATTACCAAGCGCGAAGAAAATGGTAAACATGTTGTCGAAAGACTCCCTTCATTAGCTACTGGGTTGTACTACACTAAGATAGTAGCACCACCTATTTAGACTACCCTTAAGACTGTCTTTAGAAGCTCCGAACTATTCTGCCTTTGGCATGATAGGTTAGGCCACCCCGGTCTTAGGATGATGAGAAATATAATTAACAACTCGAACGGTCATAATGTTAATGTAAAAAAATTCCCGAATCCCGATGATTTCGTGTGCTCCGCATGCGCTACGGGGAAATTGATCATTAGACCGTCCCCACTAAAGGTGAAGGATGAACTCCCCGTGTTCTTGGAACGCATTCAAGGGGATATATGTGGTCCAATTCAGCCCCTCTCAGGGCCGTTTCGGTACTTCATGGTGCTCATCGATGCTTCCTCTAAATGGTCCAATGTTTGCCTGCTGTCAACAAGGAACCATGCTTTTGCAAAGTTGATCTCCCATATCATACAAATAAGGAATAAATTCCCTGATTATCGTTTAAAGTCTATTCGAATGGACAATGCCGGAGAATTTACTTCAAAGGCATTCGATGATTATTGCATGGCAACTGGAATCAAACTTGAGCACTCCGTACCGCATGTCCACACTCAAAATGGACTCGCGGAGGCATTGATTAAAAGGATTAAATTCATTGCCAGACCACTCCTTCAGGGTTGTAATTTACCAACTACATGTTGGGGACACGCGGTGTTACACGCCGCTAATCTCATCAACTTTCGACCATCGGCCTACAATATCCACTCTCCCATCCAACTTGCGCAAGTGTCGGCACCGAAAATTTCCCACATACGTAGGTTCGGCTGCCAGGTATATGTACCTATACCACCACCCCAGCGATCAGCAATGGGACCGCTCCGTAAGTCGGGGATATACGTTGGTTATGAGACTGTGTCCATAATCAGGTTCTTGGACCCCTTGACAGGTGACTGTCACATGACCCGTTTTGCTGACTGCATTTTTTTACGAGGATCTTTTCCCGACTTTGGGGGGAGGTAATCAACCCATGGATGACAAAAGTCGAGAAATCACGTGGAAAGCCACGGGGATCCACGCTCATGACCCGCGCACTGTTGAGACTAATAGAGAAGTCCAAAAGATACTAGATTTGCACTCCCTAGCGAATCAACTGCCCGATCATTTTAGTGATTTAAAGACTGTAACAAAGTCGCATGTGCATGCACGCAATGCACCGGAAATGGTTGAAATACCAAAGAAAAATGATGGTATACCCGCTCCTGCTGCAAGGCCTAAGAGGACGCGGATTCCGGTTTCTCAAATCCCAAGTACCCGGGGACGCCCGAAGAAAAAGGATAAGAGAGACTTATTACAGACTGCCCCTGTTGAGGGGAGCCAGTTGAGACCTGGCACGAGTACGGATATTTTAGTGCACGAAATTCCGGACTTGAACTTTCCTATATCGAAAATACCCAGCGAAGTTGTGTGCGCACACATCGGAGCGGGAAAGCTAAAGGACCTAGCTCCTGGATTGGGAAATCCGGTGGAGCAAGAGGATGTGCCTGATGCACTCCATGATGAAATGTCCATTAACTATGTTAATTCGGGCGAGTCATACAATCGAGCCATGGCAAATGTCGACGTTAATTTTGCCAAGAAAATTGCCTCAATCATAGATCTTGACCCTGAGCCTAACACGCTCGCTGATTGCAAGAAAAGGTCGGATTGGAAAGATTGGCAGAAGGCAATTACTGCTGAATTATTATCGTTAAACAAAAGAGAGGTATTTGGACCTGTTTGTCTAACTCCTCCCCACATTCGTCCCGTTGGCCATAAGTGGGTTTTTGTTCAAAAGAGAAACGAGAATAATGAAGTAGTAAGGTACAAAGCAAGGCTCGTTGCTCAAGGTTTCACTCAGCGACCAGGTGTCGACTTTGAGGAAACTTACTCCCTAGTCATGGATGGAATTACCTTTAGATACTTGATCTCAATGGCAGTAAACATGGACTTAAAAATGAAACTAATGGATGTTGTCACCGCTTACCTATATGGTAACTTGGATTCGGACATATATATGAAAGTACCAGAAGGTATCCCCGTCCCGAACCAGGATAGAGCAAACAGGAGCTTATACAGTGTTCAGCTTAAGAAGTCATTGTATGGACTAAAACAGTCAGGTAGGATGTGGTATAATCGTTTAAGCGATTTCCTTCATGAGAAGGGCTACGCGAGCAATGAAGATTGCCCATGTGTTTTTATACGGAGATCCCAGGATGGTTTCTGTATTATCTCGGTGTACGTGGACGATTTGAATATAATCGGTACACCTGACGATATTGAGGAAGCGAGTTCCTACCTGATGTCGGAATTCGAGATGAAAGACTTAGGCAAAACCAAGTTCTGCCTCGGTCTGCAACTTGAGCATTTCCCTGCTGGGATTCTAGTTCACAAGTCGGCCTACACCCAGAAGGTGTTGGAACGATTTGGATTTGAAAAGGCATATCCTTCTAAGACCCCGGTGGTCGGAAGATCTTTGCAGCAAGATAAGGACCCGTTCAGGCCTAAAGAAGAGGGGGAGGAAATTCTGGGACCGAAATTCCCCTACTTAAGTGCAGTTGGCGCACTTATGTACCTCGCAAATTGTACACGGCCGGATATTGCATTCGCCGTCAATTTGCTTGCAAGGTACAGTTCTGAGCCTACCAAGAGGCATTGGAAAGGCGTTAAAGACGTCTTTAGGTACATACAAGGGACAAAGGACCTTGGCTTGTTTTACCAAAAGAACCAAGACCTATCTGTTGTAGGCTATGCAGATGCTAGGTACCTTTCGGACCCGCATACATCCAAGTCGCAGACTGGATATGTTTTCCTTTGTGGTGGAACAGCTATTTCCTGGAAATCGTCTAAGCAAACTCTTGTGTCGACTTCGACGAATCACTCGGAAATCATAGCATTATATGAAGCATCACGAGAATGTGTATGGCTTCGACGAGTAGTCAGTCACATCCAGATGTCATGTGGACTGAACACCGTACAAACCCCAACAATTATCTATGAAGATAATGCCGTTTGTGTTGCACAAGTCCAGCCGGGTTACGTGAAGAGCAATCTCACAAAGCATATAAACCCCAAGTTCTTCTATGCACATGAGTTGCAAAAGATGAACGAAGTGAAAGTCTTGCATACTAAGTCGTGTGAAAATCTCGCTGATTTGTTCACTAAATCATTGCCAGCATCTTCTTTCGAGAGATGTGTCCGAGGGATCGGCATGATGAGGCTTAGGGAGATGCAAGGTTCAGGGGGGGAATCTTCACAAACTCATCGCTGAAATCTTGATCCCGATGATTGAGTACTTAACTTTATAGTTAAGTGAATTGTACTCTTTTTCTCTTAGTGAGTTTTTATGAAGTTTCTCACATGAGGTTTTTAATGAGGCAATTCGTGCAACATAGCAAGAAGTATACCATGTGCATTTCTCCATATTTTTTCCACTGGGTTTTTCGGAGTTTTAAGCCATGGTTATACAGATAAGATACCCAGGGGGAGTGTTGGGAAACTGGGCCGGTAGAGGCCCACTCGGTGTGGCCTCTACCAGGCTAGGGTTATCGTATCCCTCTTTAGCCTATAAATAGAGAAACAATCTTTGTACGTGAGTTTACCGAGAGAGTTATCAATAAAGTTTCCTGTTTCATCTACTTTGTATGTGCCTTCCTCTAGTCTTCTTCTCCGGTGTGGAACAGCCTCGGGACCGGCCAGTCGGCAGGGGGTGTTCCAACACTCCAATCCACCGGGCGTCAACACTCAACTGTAGTCGTTGCTTCTTTTTTTCTTTTTGAACGGGATAAGGGCCTGGAAACTGCATTATGGCATATAGAATGGTTGATAAAACCGTCTTATTTTAATTGCACCACATAATCTATATATACCATGAAACATGATGTGTAATGGGCTATTTTTTAATTTTATCTCTAACAAGTAAACATCCTAAATTTATGGTGAGAGAGGTTGTTGCTAAGAGCGCCCGCAAAAAAAAGATTGTTGCTAAGAGATCATCTCTTCTCTTAGCTAAAATAAGACAAACCTCATTTTTTTGGTTCTCTCTTCTCTATCATGTCATCTATCATACTAGGTGGCATTGCTATGATATGGCTAAGATATAACCATTGTATGTGCCCCTTAATGCGGCGTACATTTTATATTGAGGACTTGTAGAGAAAGGAAAATCATAGCATAGTCCTCGAGATTTCTAAGCATGACCCTAGAAAATAACCAAGGAAAGCAATCGGATCCATTGTCTTCTTCACCATAGTGCCACCGTGATTCCCAAACCCGAGCACCCGCAACGCCATCGGGGACGAACCATTTGGGGCGGAGCCGGTGAGGCCTCCCGTGTCAAGGTCGAAGAAGATCCTCCAAAACTTGGAGGAAGAATTTGCTAAGCGTCACACAACGTCCGAGCGTGGAGTGGCTACCTTGGCCGTGAATAACGTCGGCAGAACGAGGCCTCTGTTGTGTCCTCTGCCAAAGAGCGCAGCTTTCGGAGCACCAAAGGCTCCGGAATCCCGACGCGTCTGGACTCCAACCATCTCCGAGGCAGCGCCCTTTTCTTTCACATCACCATGATGCCAAAGAAAAAGAGTACCCACCTCCAGATGGATGAGAATCGCAGCGCCGCTGCAGTTATTAAGTGGAGAATCGCCAGATCCACCCCATGTCCGCCACCCCCACCTAGAGGGCTCGCCAACAGAGAGCACTCGACACCGTCCCACGCCGCGGCCAGGTGAGACGGCTTCTCCAAAAGGCATAACACCAGACCGGCATAATGCCACACCTACAACTAGACTAGCAACTACACTATATTTTAGAGACGACCGGCCTCCTCTCCCCTCTCTACCTTGGCCGGCGAAGCCACCGAAGAGAAAGGAGAGAGGAGCTGGGAGCTCACGGGAGACTCTCAATAGGGGAGGAGAGAGAAGAACGGGGAAAAATGAGATCGTATGGAGTCATATACAACTGTAGTCATTGGTGGAATCACCATATTTTTGTTGTCGTTGGTTTTGTGTAAATTTGTTCATGTTTAGATGATTTTTAGAAAGGGAAATGATCATTCTTTAATCCTGCACATCTTGAGGTGCACGGAGCTAAAATACCAGTCGAACAAACTTATGGTAGTAGTTGTCATTATGGCTTGTGAGCTAGATCAGTTAGACGGCACAAATCGTCGCCGACGTGTTCACCGCTTGCCTTGAGGAGTTGGACGAGGAGGGGAGGTGAGAAGGTGGGGCGTGTACCAAGGTCGCAATTATGGACGAACTTGCAAATTGCAACAAGTCTCGACGAATATTGAGCCAGCCAAACGTGCAATGTATTTTCATAGAGTTGGCGTATCTTAAATGCATGTACGATGATAAAATGTTAACCTTAACTATTAAGTGACAAGTGTTGTCAATAATGGCTACCATGACTATTCCGTATAGGTTAATATTGGTGGGAACTTCAGATAGCATCACGAGAATCGCCATATCAGTTGTAAGCAGCGGCCACGTACGATAATCATGGGCCTTACCTGTTTGGCAAGTCTATTTGTGCGATAATATGGATTGTGTAAATGCCATACTCAACTATTCTTCTCTTTATGATGGGCATGGGTATTGTTGTATCTTTGGTTCTCCATATCTACATATATGAAAGGGATTTCATAGTTTATCATGTAACCTCAGTTGTACTTAGATGAAATCATAAATTGGATCCGCCCCGCGTCTCTTAATGTGTAGTACTATTGCTAGATGCAACGTATTATGTAGAAAATACCGTGATCGCTTATAAGATAACATAAATATACCGGAATAACACCGTGATCTCTTAAAAGATAACATAAATATATCCTCGTATGAAAATCTACTATGTTTAGTCCTAAATATGACATTTATTAGTTGCCAAGCCTGAGCCTTTCACACCAAAACCTTTCCTATAAATACTAATGTGTCATGGTATCATTTGATTCTCAATAATTGTAATTAATAGTATTTATATTATCCATATCTTGCCATATAATCTGGTTATATTTTGATGTTATAATCTTCCGAGTTGGGAGGGCATAAATTGGACTTTAATTGCTTCCTTTAAATGATTAGAGTATATACAATGGTATTTTAGAGGAAACATTTTAAAAGATATTGTAAATTTGTCTCAGAATGAGAATTTGTTGTACTTTGTTAGAATGTCTTTATTATTTTCTCAAAAACCTTTTGCGGTAGTTATTCAATCCAAGTAACTTGTTTCCTTTTTATATCTATATCAAACTATTCTTTGGATAGTCTTGAATAATTTCTAGGCAAAAGAATTTGGCGTGTGGTCTAGTACGAACAAGACTCACGTTTTCTTGTTAGGTATTACAATATCACTGGTGGGAAAAGGCTTATCCACGGGTGTCATATTAGTGGCGCACACCGAGAGAGTGCCCCACGGATAGTTATCTATGGAGCACGGGGGGGGGGGGGGGGGGGGGGGGGATCGGTGCACCACTGACGGCAAGACCGGTGTGCCACGCATAATGGGCCCCACGGCTGGTGGTCGACCGCGTCCATTGCATGTATATCCGTGGCGCACGGAGTATGAGTGCGCCACTAAGTTTGGGGCACTTATCCGAATAACGTGCTCCCCGTCCCCCTTCTCCCCTTGCTTCCTCTCTCTTGTTCCCCTTCCTTCCTCTCTTCCCCTTACCCTCGTGGTATTCCCCTCGATCCCATGTCTCCCACCGCCGGCAGAGACGCCGCCGGCAGATAGCCCCTCCTCTGCTTCCCCTCCTGCTAGTGACCGTGCGCGGAACACCCCACAAACGAGGGAGGAGTTCGCCGCGGTGTAGGCTTGGCCGCGGGGAGGAGCTCGCCGGTCCATGGCCGGTGGGAGGGGTGTGTGATGGAGGAGCTTGCTGCCGTGTAGGCTTGGCCGCAGGGAGGAGCTCGCCGTTGTGCTGGAGGAGCTCTACCGCCAGCCACTTCTACAACCTACTGCTCCCTATGAGATCCCTCTTCCTTTCCTGCATATATACATAGTTGTTTGCTATTAGACAAATTTTCCAGCATGCGCACATCAAGCTGGACAGATTATGTAATTACTATACAGTATAGATTCATGCTTGCTTGCTACTGGGAATATTTTCCACCATGGGAACAAGTACTGAATAGTAAGTACAATTTGCATACACAAGTGGAAAAGGAACAAATCAATTGCAATCTGGCATTAATTCTAACCACAATTCAAGAATACTAACAGTAACCTCAATAGCAATCTTACAATAGAACCACAGCTGGAGAATGGTAACAGTAGCTCACAACTGATATGCAAATGAAAAATAGATCATTTATTATGATGACACAGAGTATATTGATTTCTTGCAAACGTATTCCATACAAAGATCAAGCAAAGTACACTGATCTCAAACAAAGATCAAGCACATTACATTGTTTCCATACACGGGGATTGCAAACTGCATTACAAACACCACTACATTCTGCCTGACATACTAATTTTTCTTATTCTCTGTAATTTCATTCAAAAGATGATGATTCCTGTGCCTTTCCTTCCTTGATTCAAGAATTGTGAATATTTGAAGATTTTGTTCCATTAAGTTCTTGACCAAACTATGAATCAAATTAAAAGATAGAACATGAAGAATCTGTATTTTCATTCAACTTTAGCTAAATTAAGATGTGTGTTCAAAACAGGGATAAACTCGGATGCTTCACATATAATTAGAACAACTACTATGTAACCTCATTTTCCTACCATTTTCCCTTTCGGTTTGGCCAAGCCAAAGCCACACCACCACCAACCCCCACCCCTCTCTTGCTAATTAGGTAATTAATCTTGACCAACCAAAACAGAACAATTGTGCTGAGCTTTGGCAAAGCTTAAAAATATCTCTCATGTAAGCAATGAGAGTACAACCTCCATTCAATTCACAAATGAGTGACATTTTGGACAAAGATCAAGTGAACCTTTAAAAATTGAGAGTAAAATTTTTTTTCTAAAAATGATTTGACGGTCATCTATACTACATATACAACAATAAACTAGTGCTTAGAATTACATCTCAAAAGCTATTTCAATATCTAAGATGTTATACTACTGTCAACTATAGTCCATACTCAAACTCTATAATTATTATTATTATGGATTGTTTTTTTTTGTGTGTGGGCTTGTGCGAGTTTTCTTATACATGATTTTTGCATGATATGTTGTGATGTGCAAAGCTAAATTCCACTCCAAAACTCCTGGCCATGAACGGCTTGAAAGGTTAAGCTTGTGGATTTTGTTATATTTCAAAGGCAATTGAGAGGGTGTATAATTGGGTTTAAACCATTTGGGAGTTGGAGATTGGTGATACCAGTTGGGTGGGCGATAGGCGGCAAAAATCGGTGTCAATGTGTTCGCCGCTTACCTTGAGAGTAGGGGGAAGGTGCGGAGGTGGCGCATGTGCCAAGGTTGCAATTATGGATGAAGTGCTTGCAACACGTTTGGTCGGTGTTCGGTTTGTCAAATGTGCAACGTGTTTATGTGTGGGGTGGCATATATCTTAAATGCATGTACAAGGTAGAGCGTTAACCTTATGCCCACCAGCGCCAAGTTGCAAATAATGGGAACCATGATTATTGCCCGTTAATATTTGAGGGAACTTTAGAAGTATTCGGGGAGAATAGTCATATCGGTCATAAACAATGGACACATAAGAGATGCTAATTATTTAATTATATGCAAAATTGATTTTTAATAAAATATCCATCTTTCACGGGACCTTGCGATTTTTGTGCTTCATGAGTCCTGATTGTCTTGCAAGTATACTTGTACCGTGATCTCGGTCGTATTCCTATCATGCTTATTTAATATTGTCTTCATGACTATATCATTGCATTTTTTTATTCGTGTTGCCTACTTCATGTTATATCATAGTTGATCATCTTAACTTGATTATGTTTAGATGAAGTCATAAACTGGATTCGCATGGCATCTCTTGAACTTTGATAATCTACTGTCTAGATGCAGCCTATTTCACAGTTCAGATCGAGCACTTATAAGATAACTACAAATCTTCCTCGCATAAAAAACTACTATGTTGAGACTAGAATACGAGGTATTTTCATTTTATTAGTTATCAAGGCCAAGCCATTGGCACTAGTATGCTAGTACATATATGTGGTACTAATCTAGTATCTTCCATGTATCATGGTATCCCTAGATTCTCAATAGTTATAGCTAATAATAGTAGTATCTATAGTACTCCCTCCGTCTATAGATTTGTTAAAATTTAGATAAATCTAGACACTATTTAATATATAGATTTATCTAAATTTTGATAAATCTAAGACATCTAATTTTGGGACGGAGGGAGTATATCTCATATATCTCGCCATGTCATCCGGTTATATTTGGATTTTAGCTAGGGAAAAGGCATAAGTTGGACTTCAATTGCCTCTTTTTAAGTAATGACACTTATTTTTCGAATACAAGAGTGTCTAGAGGCAGGCAACATTTTAGAAGGTAGTGTATAGTAAATCCGTCTCATGATGAATACATGCAGTGCTCGGGCCGAGATCAGAATGTCCTTATTGTTTTCTTGCAAGTACTCGTAGTAGTTTCCGCACGATCCAATTACGAACCAAGTTTGCACAGCGTCATGCATGCGTTACAGCACAAGATGTGGAGCAGCATGCTTGATGGGCAGTCACAGTTCACAGCGACACCGAGTGCAGCAGCAGCAGATGCCTACACTAGACACCTGCAACTGCAAGGCCGACCAAACTGGTCCTCCACATGCAGATATATACTACAGTAGCGGGTATGGGTTTGGGTGCATGCGGAGGCGTGCAAGGAAGGAAAGTGTAGACTGGTACCATTACCGTTGTTACGCTTTCTATTGAATTGCATTGTCCCCGCATGAAACGAGAGGCAACCGTTTTGAGAGTCGCCTGTTCCCCCGAGCTCTCTCTCGTCTCTTCTCTGGCGGCGCCGCCGCTGGGAAGGGATTGAGAGAGATGCTCGGCTCCCTCTTTGTAGTTGTAGGTGTAGTTTTCCTGGCTGTATGCCATTAGGTTGGAGTAGGGCGCTGGGTTTTTTAGCCCAGATCTGGCGCATCCGGAGGGTGGACGGCGGCGGCGTGGTGCTTCGATGGCTGGAGCAGGCGGCGAGCTCTTCCACAACCGGGATCTCCGTAATAAGGGCTTTGGTGTGTGGCTCCTCTTTGATCTACTACCTCCTCCTCCTCGTTTCTCTCGATCTGGCCGGCCGTGGTGGCGCGGGGGGGGGGGGGGGGGGGGGGGTGGAGATGGGAGGAGGTTGTGCTGTGGATTGCGGGGAGGAGCGGAGGTGCTCTGGGTTGACGTGGTGGCGTGACGTTGACCAGTTGCCGTCTGTGGAAATCGCTGGGTGTCCGTGGCGGAGGGCGGCGAGCTTCTGCGAGACGGTGAGCCTCCTTCAAAATAAGCGCCGTCATCTTCTTTCTTGCGAGCTCTCGATTCTGCATCCCCACTTGGCCGGCCTCGATGGTGGGGGAGTGGTGGCTGTTGAAGCGACTACTGCGTTGGGTAGGAGATGCAGTTGGGACTATCTGCTGCTGGATGAGGATCTTTATCACGCAAAGGCCATTGCTTGCCGATGCGATTTCTGGCTGAGAAGGCAGCCTTTTCTGATGCCGGTGAGGGCATCTTTTCAACCTCCCAGGCGGAGGCCTTTCTCAGGAGCTTTGACGGCGAGGTGCGCCCTCTCTCTCCCAAGTGGTGCGTCCCCGGCGAGAGGGATGGTGGCCGTCGGTGGTCTCCTGATCGTGAAGGTGGAGAAGAGGATGAAGGGGCCGATTGATTTTTTATCTTTCCCCCAAGGTCCTCTGTGCAAAATGCCGGGCCTTTCTGTAATTTTCTTTCTTGTTGGGCCTGTTGCCTATATGTATCCCACCGACATGTTTCAATGAAGCAGTACTAGGCCCTTCTGGGCCTTTCTCGTTCAAAAAAAAAAAACCATTACCGTTGTTACAGGTAACCGAAGGAACGAGTGGTCGCAGATTGAGTTTGTGTAGGCTGTAGATCGATGGATCGATCGGCTGGGAAAGCTAGAGGAGGAGCCACGGTCGAGTGAAGGGCATGATGTCCGCCCTTCACTATCCCTGTCCGTGTCCAGTTACGTGGATGATAAGACACTGACTGAATGATTGACTGACGCGGCGATGACTTGTGCGCGTGTGAAAATGCCTCCAGCAGCATGCATGCATACTGGCTCGTGACTTGTCTCATCCTGCAAGCTGCAACCTCAGTCAGCAGCTTGGGCTCGTGGCGCTATTTGCATTAAAATAACCTAAGTTTAAAAGAAATTCACAATTGAACTTTGGTAACCCTTTTTGCAGCGCCGTATAGAGTGGCGCTGCACATTACAGTGCAGCGCCACAGTTTGTGACGTGCGACGCCGTCGTTCATGTCGTTGCACTTTCAAACTGTAACGCCATTTGTCATGGCGTTGCACAACACAATGCAGCGCCGTGGGTCATGGCGTTGCACTGTGTAGTGCGGTGCCGCAGAAATGGTTAGATCTAGGAATAAAAACTGAGCGAAAACAAACAAAACTAAGTGGTGCCACATTTGTTTCCATATTATTTTTTGAAAGCGGAAACGAATACAGAAACCCTGAAAATGAAAACAGAAGCAGATTTTGTAAAAAATAGATATGAACTGAATACGGTGCAATGCGAAACAATGCATATTTTATCCGAAACCAAGAGAACTCTGAAATCATGCAACAAATCTCGAGCGTTTAAGAAAACTAATAAAGTTGTTCCCTGAGTGTAGCACAGTGCTAGGTTTATAAGGGAATAATAAAAATATCAAATCATGGAAGCCTACTCGAATGCGTGATCTGTGGTTCTAGGATTAGTAGCTTTGCAAGTTTGGTTTGACAATATCATGTAATGGGTCTATTAGATTTGTTCATGCACATCAATCTTAAAACACAAATTCCATATTAGACGGAAACGGAAATTTCATTTCCGCGTCTATTCCGTTTTTGTTTTTATTTCTACCAAACCAATTCTATTTCCATTTTCATTTTGCAAAATTTTGTTTCCATTTCCTTATTTTCACTCAGTTTTCCGTTTTTCGACGGAAAAGTCGGAAACTAGTTAGATATAGTGAAAAAAATTCAGCCAAGGTTCACTCTGTGAATTTTTTTAAAGTTTGAGTTAATTTGGTGCAAATTGCCGGCTCGTGGCGGGCAGGGCTTCGTCGTGGTCGATTGATCGGCCAAGATGTTTGAAAGACACGGGCGTACGAGCAGGTGTAGTGGTAGTGGGTGCTGTTTTTTTAGAACATCTGCGGGCCAATGAGGAGGGTCTGAACTATCGGGCCGAGCCCGTTCCGCTCCCTTTCCGAACAAAAGAAAGTTTAGACCGTTCTATCTGCAGACAGCCCAAGAAGCTCTGTTCATGGCCAGACTCGCCGGCAAGTGCTACTGCTACATAGCCGAATCATACCATCCAGCAACGCGGATGAGACGCCGAGGAGAGGCTCATTCACTTTGCAGTCCACGAGGAGTCGACCAGCTCGCGCTCCATGGACCGAAAGTTGCGTATAATTAGCATCGTTCAACGAACCAATTGCCCCGAGGAGTCAGTTTGAGTGAATGAAGGCCAAAACAAAACAAAAACCATGACTTGTCCGGTTGTCCCCGTTATCCATCCGGTTGGGTTGGGTTGGGTGGGTCGTGTCTATTAGAATAATCCGTTAGGCATGTGTCTGTGGGTCGTGTCTATTAGAATAATCCGTTAGGCATGTGTCTGTGTGTCTAATTTCTAATAAAAAAATAGCGGGCTATTTCTTTTAGGGCCTGGAGGTCAGCCAAAAGTCTTGTACCCATATCCCTCCAAGCATCTTAGTGAAGAGACGAGCTAGCTAGGCAGCGGAGTGTTCGGTTATGATGCGACGTCGCACCAAGATCTCAAAGATTGTCACAGTTCAAGGGAGAAATCTACCATCAAGGAGAGGAGCCAGAGGTGAATATACATGGGGCTACGAGCGAAGAGGGTAAAAGTGAGGATTGCTTTGAGCGGTCAGAAAACTAAGTAGTGCAATCCATAATGGGGAACGAGACGAGTTATCACTTGATCTTATTGTCCTATTTTGTTTAGTTCCCTAAGTTACGAGGATCAACCATTCGTTGTTTAAGATTCTTTGTATATATCATCATGTTATTCTTTTTATAATCATCTCCGTGAAACTTTTTATGTTTGCTAGCCAATATCCAACATGTTGAATATATAAAGAGTGCTACATTCAGAACATTGACGGGCTCCTTTCAACCTATGTAATTCATCTTTTATTGTGACTTTTTCTTAGGTTTTTCGGAATCAATATTACAACCTTGGTTATTTCACATGATTTTTGTACTAATTTTTCAGAAAATCGCTTAGTATTTGTTATCTTTATCTTCTTTTTCAGAAACTAACATGTGAATTATATTTGTTTTTAGATCAGCATTATAGTTGATCAGATAAAACTATAAAATAAAAAATAGGGTGAACTAACCAACAACAAATAAGACCTATTGACACTGAAAGTTATTATCCACATACTGAGGATTTTATTTTCCATGTTGTTTTCTAAATCTTATTTCTCCCATCTCGATTAAAGTTTTATGGAATAGGTTTAGGGGCTATCAAAAGAAATTGTACTTGTACATTTTATACTAAACTTTTATGCTTCTCCCAGGCTTGTTTTAAACATACTATAGTCCTAAAAAGTACAAGTTACTGTTACTTGGACTGCATACTCAACCATGCAACAATGTATCCGATAATACTTACATTAATTTTATCGAGTTGTAATTTATGTCACTAAGAAGTTTGAATGTACAAATTTTAAGTTGTATATCGTAATAAAAGTTTCTTGTGAATTAAATTTTCATAGTTGTGTAAATTATGGTGTATACATATGTAATTTTGTGTATGTATGAGTGTTTGTGTTACATATTTTAATATCACAATAGTGGTATCTGAAGTGTATGCTCCAGCAACTATCTTACTGATTCTAGTGTAACATTGCATAGGTATGAATATGGAAGCTCACAAAGTATAGATTCAACTGTGTCACGAATGTGTCTTGCAACTTGTCGATGATATATGGGCCCACTTGAAACTGTACAATATTTTGGCGGGTATCTGGTCGCGAAGGGGAAAATGAAGAATAGATGGTTCCTTGTGTCCTTAGGTGAAGGTTAGCAGTTTAGACAACCGAAATCAATTACCAATGTTAAAAGTGATTTGAGACAACATGCCATGGGTAATTGTCAATGTCAATAAATCTACTCCCTCCATCCAGAAATTAGCGTCCCAAATTTGTTAAGATTTGCATGTATCTAGACGTGTTTTAATGTATAGACACATGTAAATCCAGAAAAATCCAAATCGCTTATTTCTGGATAGAGGAGGTATCTAAAATGAAATCCAACTTTGTGTAGAACCAGATACGAGTATTTTCATTTATTATTTGTCAGCGCCAAGCCTTCCGCTCTAAAACATTTCCTACATACTAATCTAGTCTCTTCCGCGTATCATGTATCCTTAGATTATCAATATATGTAGTTAATAATGTCGCATATAGTCATACCTCACCGGATCATCCCGTTATATTATGTTGGAATTATGCCCTAAAGGCAATAATAAAGATGTTATTATTATAATTGTTATTCATGATAAAGTTTATATTCCATGCTAGAATTGTATTAAGCGGAAACTTTAATACTTGTGTGGTTTGTGAACAACACCGTGTCCCTAGTATGTCTCTATGGACTAGCTCATTGATTAATGATGGTTAAGGTTTCCTAACCATAGACATGAGTTGTCGATTAATAATGAGATCATATCATTGGGAGAATGATAGGATGGGCAGACCCATACTAAGCGGAGCAATTAGATTGTGTCATCGTGTTCATCTTTGCGAAGCTTTTCTTATGTCAAATATTGTATTCCTTAGACCATGAGATAATACAACTCCCTGGTATCGGAAGAAAGCTTTGAGGTTATCAAACGTCATCCTATGAGAGGGTGATCATAAAGGTGTCTCTCAGGTGATCGGAAAGTACCTGTTGGGTTGTATGCATCGAGATGGGATTTGTCCCTCCCAAGTCGGAGAGATATACTTCGGGCCCACTCGGTAATCGATATCAACACCGCTTGCAAGCATGTGGTTAAGGAGTTAATCACAAAGTGATATCGGATTACGGAACGAGTAAAGTACTTGCTGTGAACGCGATTGAACTAGGTATGACGGTACCGACGATCAAATCTCGGGCAAGTAAAATATCGCGAGACGAAGGGAATATATATATATGGGATTGATTGAATCCTGGCATCGTAGTTCATCCGATATGATCATCGATGAATGTGTGGGAGTCAATATGGGTTTCCAGACCCCGCTGTTGATTATTGATATAAGATCATGTGTGCATATTCTCGAACCCGAAGGGTCACACACTTAACGTGTCTCGTCGCTAGGATAGATTGGATAATTGGTTTATGAGTTTTTCTTCGGAGTCTCGGATGGGATCCGAGACATCACAAGAGGTTCCGGAATGGTCCGGAGAATAAGATTCATATAAGGCAATGTAGTTTTCGGAGTTCGGAATTGTTTCGGGTTAATCGGTATTGTACCGAAAGCTTCTAGAACCTTCCGGAGGGGGACCAACGTGGCCCCACCTGCGGAGCGTACGAGTTTGAGGGCATCGTCATGGTCGATCGATCGGCCAAGATGTTTGAAAGACACGGGCGTACGAGCAGGTGTAGTGGTAGTGGGTGCTGTTTTTTTAGAACATCTGCGGGCCAATGAGGAGGGTCTGAACTATCGGGCCGAGCCCGTTCCGCTCCCTTTCCGAACAAAAGAAAGTTTAGACCGTTCTATCTGTAGACAACCCAGGAAGCTCTGTTCATGGCCAGACTCGCCGGCAAGTGCTACTGCTACATAGCCGAATCATACCATCCAGCAACGCGGCACACGGCCGGTAGGATGAGACGCCGAGGAGAGGCTCATTCACTTTGCAGTCCACGAGGAGTCGACCAGCTCGCGCCGAGGAGTCAGTTTGAGTGAATGAAGGCCAAAACAAAACAAAAACCATGACTTGTCCGGTTGTCCCCGCTATCCATCCGGTTGGGTTGGGTGGGTCGTGTCTATTAGAATAATCCGTTAGGCATGTGTCTGTGTGTCTAATTTCTAATAAAAAAATAGCGAGCTATTTCTTTTAGTGCGACCCTTCTCCAGAAGCTATAGCATGCAATATTTGAAAATAGAACTTTTAAAATAGCCCGAAAATAAAGGATTCCAGCAAGGATGAAGGATATAGTGAAACAAATAGATGTTTTTAGCGTGATCGGTTATGTTTAACAATCAAGATTTGCGTCATATGTTCGCTTACTACATACCCTCGTCATTTGCTCGTTGACACCACACCCATCAGCGGAAATAGCGTGATATATTTTTAATAGCGCCGATGCTATGATGTTTTAGCGCGATTTAGCATGTTGTCTTGGAAATAGGCGAGCAAAATTACGTAAAATTAGCGTGGACTATCTAAATACGTTATAGCTAGCGCACTCAATAACACGCTATTATTTCACTCCTAATTCCCCTACAGCTGTTGGAGGGACAATTCCCTGCTTGTACTATCATAACCCTAACCCTAGGGCGCCCCTATCCCTGACACTAAATCAGCCAGCGATGGCGGAAAACTAGGCGTACCTCTTTCTCCCTCTCTCGGGCATCGCCAAAAATGTCTACCAAGGTGAATCTGGGAGCCATATCAGTGAATGATTCGGCTTTCGGCTCGGAGCCTAGGACAGCTTCGTCGGCGCCAGACTCCAGGTCTCTCTGCTAGAGCAATGAAGCAGCAACAAAGTCTTCTGCCCGTACGTGAGAGCCAGGAGGTCAGCCAAAAGTCTTGTACCCATGTCCCTCCAAGCATCTTAGTGAAGAGACGAGCTAGCTAGGCAACGGAGTGTTCGGTGATGATGCGACGTCGCACCAAGATCTCAAAGATTGTCACAGTTCAAGGGAGAAATCTACCGTCAAGGAGAGGAGCCAGAGGTGAATATACATGGGGCTACGAGCGAAGAGTGAAAAAGTGAGGATTGCTTTGAGCGGTCAGAAAACTAAGTAGTGCAATCCATAATGGGGAACGAGACGAGTTATCACTTGATCTTATTTTCCTATTTTGTTTAGTTCCCTAAGTTACGAGGATCAACCATTCATTGTTCAAGATTCTTTGTATATATCAGCATGTTATTCTTTTTATAATCATCTTCCTCAAACTTTTATGTTTGGTTAGACAATATCCAACATGTTGAATATATAAAGAGTGCTATAATCAGAACATTACGGGCTCCTTTGAACCTATGTAATTCATCTTTATACTTAACTTTTATAGTTCTCTAAAGTTTTTTTTTAACATACTGTACTCCTAATAAGTACAAGTTTCTATTACTTAGATTGCATATAATCACGCAACAATGTATCTGATAATACTTACAGTGTCTTTGTTCTTGTCGTTTTGTAATTTATGTCACTCAAAAGTCTAAATGTAAAAAAATTAAATTGTATATTGTAGTAAAAGTTCCACATGAAATTGAATTAAATGTTCATAGTTGTTTAAATTATAGTGTATACATTTGCAATTATTTTGTGTATGTATTGGTGCTTATGTTACATACTCCCTCTGTTTCGATTTACAAGTCTCCCGCATATACCTAGGTAGTTTTACTCAATAAAAATACAAATTATATATAGCATAAACATTATACCATTAAAAACTTTAGATGTTATACTTTGTAATGATGTAATTTTTGTACTATAAATTTAATATTTTAGTGGTCAAATTGATAACCTAGATATACACATAGGACTTGTAAACTGAGAGAGAGAGTACTTTAACATCATATAATATCACAATAGTGGTCTCTAAAGTGTATGCTCCAATAAATATCTTACTACGGTTCTAGTGTAATACGGCATATAATTGTGGAAGGTTATAGAGTATAGATTGAACCACTCCCAAATGTGTCTTGCGGCGATATATGGGCCGACTTATACATGTATGATGTAAGGGTGGGTACCCAACATCCAACACCCAATACATACGGCCAGGAATGAGCAAATGAAGAATATACTGTTTCCTGTTTCATCAGCTGCAGCTTGGCAGTTTAGATAATTGAATAATTACCAATATTAAAAGTGATAACAACACATGTCATGGTAATTGGTAATGCCAATAAATCAATCGAAAATGAAATGCAACTGTGTTTAAAGGCTAAATACGAGTAATTTCATTTAATAATTGTTAACCTTTCGCACTAAAACTTTCCGTAAGTACTAATCTACACTCTTCCCTGTATCATGTATCCTTAGATTATCAACAGTTGTAGTTAATTAATACTCCAGTCCAAAATGACGAGATCGGGAGGGCATAAACCTGAATCCACATGTTAGATCGGGCATAAACTAGAATTCAACTGGTTCTTCCAAATTACAGAGTGTACTATTATAGATATGTGTATTATTTTAGATGCATTATTTTAAAAGATATAGCGTCTCAAAATGAAAATCTTTCATGTCTGGACCTAAATTGGAATTACTTTATCATTATTTTTGCAAGCCTTTCACAGTAGAGCCGTGCATGAACGGAAAGGAGTCTAGGGTTCAGGCAGAAAAGGTAACATTTGGATATCACAGGTACTAGCAAATGGCACATGCGTCGCATGTTGGACCAATTTAGATTGTGAATATTGCTATAAAAACCTAGGTTGCGAATATTTTTTAAATTTCACTACATTAATCACTTTATACCATCAAAATAGATGTGACAATTCGGGTTGTAACAAAAGACACTTGCAAATCAATATCAAGTGCTAGGTGCGCGGCTGAAAACAGAAGAAGCAATGACATACGTATAATATCTTAATGTATATCAATTTTTCTTTTTAACTTATGTCGTGGTGATATTTCTTGTGGAGTTCGCATGGAATTATTCATACACTCGTGCTAGATTTTTTCTCACCCATACTCATCCTTTATCATTTGCCCTACACATTGATAGCGAAGTATTGGTAGTTTACTCCTTTATCCGTGACCATCATGAATAATCATGTTCCCACAAGATTCACTAGATCCAGCAAGAAAATTAAAGTACAATTTACTCAATATTGTACTTCATCAAAGGGCAATTTCGTTGAATTATACTCTTTCGTTTGCTTCAATTTTAATTTTACAGAAATCGGTTCAACTTTAGTTGAAAGTAGGGAAATTAACCAAACGTATTTGGAACAATTTATATGTCATGAAGTTGTATATTATAAACATAAGAGTGTTTGTGCAATAGTAAATTAAATAGATACTAGTTTAATGTCCGTGCGTTGCCACGGTGTCTTAATACTAATATTTTATACCATCACACATGTAAACATATAAAAAGTTTTCTTTAGTGTTTTTTATGCAAAAAAGTGCTTTAAAAACCATTTATGTTTCTCCGTTTCTAAGCTATTTCAAATATCAATTAACAGATTATTTAGATTTTTTAAGTTAATGCGTCATTAGTTTAGAATTTACCCTGCTATAGCCAATCTTTGTGGAGCAGTATTGCATATAAATATTCATATAGAAAGGATAGCCAAACTGAAATGCACATACATATGTATTAGACGTGTCCGCAATCATTACATTTTTAAAGACCAATGATCATTAAGAAAGTTGGTCCAAGAAAGTTGGTCAAACGTGATCTAGCTACATCAACATGAAATGAGCATGGGGAAGACCCCTCTTCTGAAACTCTACCACATAGACGCCCGCCTTCAGAACACCCGAAATATGCTTCTTGGTAAGCATCATTTTCATCATCTCCATCTTCGACCTAAAAATTTGGGCCACAAGATCTGACTGGTCATGCGGAGTTTGGCCTGGAAACAGTCCGTCTTGTATCTCTTGCCAGTATAGGTTGCAGGTTATCGCTAGGAAGATGTGAGGCTTGTCATACGTCGCTGGGATTTCTGTGATGTTTGCATTGGTACACTTGCTTGGAAATTTAATGTGTGCCATCTGTATAATAAAGATACCAATATTCATTCTCTACATTTTGGTTCTTGAACCAGTCACCTCAACATTAAAGAGAATCATGTGTATATTTGTGAGAATACAGTGAAGAATGAACAATTTGGGTGTCGATCTTGGTCCTATAAATAGGATCTCATGTGAAATTCAAAGTTTAATTTCGTAGAGTCAAGTCTAGAACAAATTATATCGGATCATGTAAAAAGATATCTAAACAGAGAAGGATTTGGTACGGTCCATAACATTTAAACAAATAGATAATTTAGAGAACATAAAACATTTTACCGTTAAGCAACTGCTTTGTCCATAAGACAACAAGGATTAGTAGTATAAAACCATTATGCATCAGATTAAGCATTTACGGAGATTCTGTAGTGCCCTTGATATCCATGCTTAACACAAACAACACCAAAGTGGCAACAAAGCAAATAACTATGGATCCACAAATCCATTACAGTCAGAACACCGAATAACCTATTTATCAAAAAAAAAGAGTTTGCAGCTGACAACCAAGGACAAAATGACACCCAACCACATATTCTATATAATGGACGATATAGATATGTGTGAAATTCAGAGAAAAGTACTGCTCCTGATGATGTAGTACTATTTCTAAACTGCTAACAATTGTTCGAAAGGAACCATGGATGTGGAAACTAATGAAAGTGCCAATAATAGTCAATATGAGAGTTGCGGAAGAAGGTTATTTCTTCCAGGAAAGTATGCCACAAGAATGATAAAAGTCTAAAGGACACAAATAATGCCATTGAGGTATGCAACTATTTCTTATTTACTCGACTTATAGGGCATGTGGCTAGGCATTACAAAGTTATATTATCTGCTTTTATCCTGCAGATGCTAGCAAAGAAAGTGGATACCTTAACCAAAGAAATCTAAGTAAGTACTAAAAATATGATGCGAGATGTTACTGTCATTGAGAAAGAATTTGCAGCAGCTATGCTGCCTATGCGTGTCCATAAGGACCAAGAAATAAAAGCTAGGGGGCTTTGCAATACAAAATAGCCTACGAGTAGATGCTCCCCCAAAGATACATCTCCTCAGATTCTTAAAAGTTTATTTCAAGGGCGCATATGTCCTCTTATTTATGATTTTAATGGGTGCCATCTACATAAAAAAGATACTAAAGGTTTAATGGTTGCGCACTGCCATGGGAATCTTATCGTCCCTAAAATCGCATGAAAATTGGACATTAGCACATAACCACAAGTGTGTACTACAACCAAAGACATTCATCTAATAAGCAGTTAACAAAATTGTGGAAGGCAAATTAAGAACCGTAGACAGAGAGCACATGCAGGAGCAAGATTACCTGGATAAAATGACCATAAAATAGGAACGACATGACTATATGGGAAAGATAATCAACATGAGCCGACCTGCAACTCTCTATCAATACCAGTAATAAGCTTGGCCCTCTTTATTTTCCAGGAGAGGATCCAGAAATATTTTCCAGCTTCAATGATCGCCTGGTTCAAAGATCCAGATATACAGGAGCTATCAGCTGAATAAAAAAAGTAAGCGTGTACTTATAAAAGAGAATACATGGCATGCTATCACAACTTATAAGATATACACATATACACACAACATACACATTTATATGTTGTGTTAATGAAAGAAAATGCAACTATTATGTATTTCTTACAGAACGATAGGAATTTCTTACAAAACGATAGGAACAGTTGGAACCATGCCATGACAAATTTGTCAACTTTGGAAAATACCACAGGCTCTGAGTAGGAGATGTTGTGGAATGTTTCAAAATTTCCATGTAGCTTATATAACGACCTGGTTAGTTTAGTTCTAAATACTTTGGTTACTCACTCTATAGTGAGATAACACTTACTCCCAAGTTTCATATTTAGAAGTTAGAAATTTTTTGTTCTGTAACATGGTTCAACTTCTAGCACTCTAGGTGTCACTAAGGTGGTAATTTAATTCCTAAAATGGTTTCACCTAGTTCACTTATGCATAAATAGGCACTCGCCATATGCATGTGTGCCTATGAACTTAGCTCTGTCCATAAGCATGTGTGTAACTAAATTTAAGTAGTAAAAGATTATCAGGAAGTTTTAGCCTATAAGACTAAAAGAAAATGTCGAACACCAATTTATAAGATTGTCGCAACAATGTATGAAAATGGTGATCTCTAAATCACCATGATCGAGGTCATGAAATGCATAGGGAATCATCACAAAGGAAATATAGAGAAAGAACTTACAGTGTGAAAGCAATATCCCTTAGCTCAATCACTACCAGAGTCAAGAGTAATGGTGTGGCCTGCAGACATGGAACAAAAAAAACATATTAACTACATTCTAATTCGGTTTAAGAATCCCCATATTATACAAAGTGCACACATGAACTCCAATGAAACAGATCTCTAAAGGGATACCAACAATATAGTTTCTAGTTACCTAGCTAGTACTATGGTTTTTACTTGATAAAACTTTATTCAGAGCATGTAGTTAGATGCTGACAATAGCATGTCTATCATGGAAAGAAAGAACTAAAAAATCCAAATAAAATATTCATATATTTATTATCAAGAAATTTCCTTCCGAAAGCTAGAAGAAAGATTGTAAGGTCATGTGAAGCAAAAGCATGCATGAATTAATCAAAAGTATTCTCATCTAACCATTCTTATATTTAGTACTTATGAGAAAAGATATATGAGAAGCAACTGTAATAGGAGAAGCTAAAATATAGTCAATGTTGATGGGTATGGAATGTGCTATAGAGAAATATTTTAAAAAATAAAGCATGAAAACAGGTTTCTATGAAGTTCATATACGTCCTCTTCTTTCTAAGGTGTGTACCACAAACAAAGACATTCATCTATAGTTCAAAAAAATTGTGGGAGGAAAATTAAGAACTGTAGGCAAAAAGCATATACAGGAACAAGAAAGCATATATAGGAACCACAAGACTATATGTGAAAGCTAATCGGTATGAGCTGACCTGCAACTCTATATCAGTAAAAAGCTTGGCCCTCTTTAATTTCTATGAGAGGATCCAGAAATACTATCCAGGTTCAAAGATCTCCTGAAAAAAGTGAAGAAAAAAGATGGAAAAGGATAAAGAATCAAATTAGACAAAATGGAATGTAGAAAGAATGGCAATAACTTTGCTATGGATAGCCTTTGTTCCATGTATATTCCTAAGAGAAACTTAGCAGCAAATGCATCATAACGGCAAATTAATCTATGGTGCCAACCAATGTAGGGACAAAAAGAAATGCAATTTAGCTGCATACAATCCATCCATCTTTTCTCCTCCATGGACAATCCAAGAACAAGAAAATAATGGTTTCACGGACTGCTACTTAATCTGTTTTTTCTTACACCTATGACAGAGTGAAATATGTTTTAGAAAATATATTTTAATCAGAATTCTATGCATCTAGGCAGATTAGTTCTTGGAAGTGATCATAGGAAGGTAAACAAGGTTAACTTAACTACCCAGGGCAGTTGCTGGCTGACTTGGTACAACAGTCTTAGTATTCTACTATCTTTTACCCATTTTTTAGGATCGACGAGCTAAACTGGCTTAAGGCATATTAATTGTCCATGGAGTGAACAGAGGAGATATTAGAATCACTAAAACAGCTTGTATGTCCCTGCAAGCATGCAAAAGACACACTTTTATCATAATTCAGACAAGTACAACGATAATAGTACCTATTTAGAATGACCGCAGAAAATTTGAGCAAGAAAGACATACTATCGTTGCTGCTCTAGTGTGACTTGAACCTTGCTGCATGCTACTACAGGTCTATAGTACAATCAGCTCCTCTAAAAGTTCTGTTGATAATCAATTTCATAAGCTAACTTATAGCAACTTTAAATAAAAGATTATCTGTACAATTGGTTTGCTAATGAGGAATCTTTGAATCTGAAGCAATTTCCATAGTTTTGAAGTGACAAGGACATGTTCTACATCGAAAATTCATAAGAATATCCGGTCTCTTTTCCTCTATAACTTTGAAGTAGTTGCAGGAATGTCTAGAAGAATATGTTATTTCCAGTAGCATATGAGCAAAAGTGAATATTAATTCTTTTTCTATTAACCCTAGCAGGCTATGGGATGTTAAACTTTGAGCTTTTGCTTCTGGTTGCAGAAAATGGATCACAACGTTGCGCTGCAGATATTTTAAGAGGCAAAGAAATTATCATATTAGACTGGTGTGGGCATAGTTGTTGCATATATTGGGTGCCTATTACCCAGCATGCTTGTCTGTTCTTGGCTGTAATACCTAAAGTTTAGAAAATTTCATGTTTCATAGTTCAGTTCTGGTTAATGTGACAATACACAAAAGTTTGGGTACAATTTAATGTCCAAAAAACACAACTTTTTACACTCCTACAATTTAATGTCTACCATTCATCTTTTACACAACCAAGAGCCATTGTTGCCACGAAGATGCACTTAAAATCAGTCTACTTGCCAAACTAAAATATACCTTAATATCAAAAGAAACTTAAATATTATACAATGTGTTTTGTCTATTGAAAGTTCCACCTTTATTTCCAATCATTCAACTTGAAAATCACTCACTTAATGTGGGTATGCTCTCACAAAGTATAATAACACTTTCTTTCCCATGCTCTAAAGTCCGTTGTAGTTTTTAGGGGATATTCAACATGAGGTAAAGCTTACAGGATTATAGAAGATAATTACCTGGGAGGATAAACTGATATGGAACAAGGGTGATGAGGAAGAAGAGGAGGCGAACAACTATGACGACACAGCTAACTGCAGACCATACAAAAGCAAACTTAGACAATTGTACGTGTAACCAAGTGTAAATTCAAGTCAAATGATGTGTGTGTCTAGTTCATATCACACGCTAAATAGATGGTAACTAAATATGCTGAAAACTGGGAACATGTGCCAAATCAAGTGAACCTAGTCTCTTCAAAGAACATATAAATATCACATATGCAGGAAAATTGCTAATACAATCAGCATGGCACATGGGCCAAAATTGGCTCTGCAAAATTAGTATTTTATAAACAGGAAAAATAAATGTGTAAACTCTCCACGTAGAGCAACAATAATTATTTTCTTCAGTCCAGCATGATCAATCAGTATTCACACACGTACAGAAAATTTGGCAAGCATCAAACATCATGAGAGATAGTTGATAGTGGAATGATTTATCTGCTAGTTTGTACCATAACAAACATTAATTTCGAGATAGGTGCTTTCAGAAAAGCAACCAATCTATAAAGAGAAACACTAAAAACATGACATAATCAGCAGTGGTGCAGAATAATATGCAAAGAAACATTTGAACAAAAGGTAGGTAGAGGAGAGATGGTTTTCAAAGAGCACCGCTTCTCTAGCATACTCCAACGTGTCCTCTAGAAACTTGATGTAAAATGTTGGACAGATGTAAGAACTGAAATTCCTGCATATGTCATCGATTACCAAATTAGCCATTTAAGATAACACCCTAAATATATTCAGGTATTTAAAGTAAGGAAGCAAGTTTATGAAGAGAAGAGATTAAAGGAGAATTTGAGACGCCTTTGAACGTACAGCTAAAAACTACCTGAACACGAAGCAAAGAAAAACAGATATGAATAGCAGCAAATACAGAGACATACGTACCTTGATGCTGATGAGGGAGTTGGCAGCGGTGAGGATGTGTGCACCTTTGGTTGTCTTCTCCAGCAGCTCCGGCCAAAACGCTCGGCGCCGCCACCGCCGCCACCGTCGTGGAGGATGGGCACGGCGAGGAGATGGCACACGATGGTCCAGTCCACGGGCGCGGAGGGGCACACGGTGTGATGGAGACAGCGAGGCGGGGAACGGGATCCGGGCGGCGTGTCGGAGGCGCGGCAAGGAGCGTCGCGGGGCTCTTGTTGCCGGAGGCGCGGCAAGGAGCGTCGGCGGGCGTCTGATGTGCAGCTGTACGAGAATAGGAGGGCTCGGACCTTTTTTATTGGCGATGAGGTAACCTGCACGACCTCCACGATCGGCAACGGCGGTTGCCATGGATCGAGCTGACCGGCAGTTTCCATCTGAGGTTGTGAGATTGGGAGGCAGCACGGCCGAAGATCGATCGTGAGACATGGGGAACGGGGATGGGAGGCATTGGCAGCGCGGCACATGGGATAGAGAGGCGGAGGCGGGAGCCGGGACGGAGCGGCGCCGGCGCGACAGGGAATCGGCGACGGGACGGAATTTTTTTGGCTGTTGCGAGAGGAGAGGTTGAGAGTCCAGCAGAAGGTGGTCAACGTGGGGTTTTTTTAGCCGATTTTTTCTAGCGTCTTGTTTACCGTTTTTTTTCGCGTGGGAAGGAGAAGGAGGGGGGAGGGGGGTCGCCCGAGGTACCACCATATTGTCGTGTTTGCCTTTAATGAATAGTAGAGATACACCAAAAAAATCCCCTTTGCTACCGTTGCTCAGATCTACGCTACTTATAGCTAACTAACAACTAATAATTAATAGAAAATCAGAATCGGCTGAATGCAGAAACCAGAAGATGGTATAGGCAAGAGACTTCTGGCCGCCATTGCCGTAGCACCGGACGCCATCTTCTATCCACTCTCTCCATCTGCTGCCCCTGCTCCTGTCTGTCCCTAAATCCCTGCATATCCAAGCAACAAACAGAGCTGGACCACCCCGGCTACCTCCGCCAAGCCAACGGCGCTGACCGGACCGGAGCGATGCAGCTCCACCTCCGCCGAGCTCTTTTTTTCTCTTGTTTTCTACCCCCAATCGACACAGTTGAGATGGTTGGCCCGGGAAGATTGGAGCGATGCAGCTCCACCTCCTCCGCCGAGCTCTTTTTCCTCTTGTTTTCTACCCCCACTCACACAGCCGAGATGGTTGGCCGGGGAAGATTGCTACGAGATGCACAACACCATATCGACTGCTCCAATCGGCCCGTTCAAAAAAAAAGACTGCTCCAATCCCGGCCGGTGTAGGCAGTGGACCGACAACTGGCGACCGAACTCGGCGGCGACGCTCCAATCCCGGCCGGCAGCGACGCTCCAATCCCGGCCGGCAGCGCCGGGTGGGGGAGTCGTGCGGCCTCCGCGGCTACCTCGAATGGATTTTATGCTAGACCCAGATCGGGGAAGATGGGTTGGAGGTTAGAGACCTTCTGCCTTGACGGAAGAGTCCTAGGATGGAGCTCAACAAATTGGCGAGGAATTGGGGGGCAACAGAAGAGTCCAGGTCCACGACGTGGAATGGTGGTCCTCCGACGGCGGAATGAGCTCCAGCTGAGGCAGGACGAGCTGCAGGGGCGTGCTGGCGTCGGGCTCGCGAGGGCGTCCGTGAGCGAGGCGGCGGGGAGAGGAACATCGACGAGCGAAGAGGAGGGCGGCTTGTAATATATTAGAACTGCTGGCGACGGAGCTTGGCGATGGGGACATGGCGGCGGCGCACGCTAGCAGGGGCGGCGCTGGAGGCAGAAGGGGATCGCGGGATGCGTGGGTCGCGTGAGTTGACCATCGAGAGGAGTTTTGAGTCCTTTTTCTTTTTTCTTTCACCGGACGTGTCACTTGGCGGTGGCAGGGGTGTAAATTAGGCAAACATATAGGGGCAAAATCGGAAAAAAAAGGTGAACGGGAAAATCTGAAGACGAACCTATACCTCAGCTTAAATTAGTAGATAGAAGATAATATGTGAGAATTGGGTAGACGCACAAAATCTGTAGAGCTCCACGATGTACAAGTCGGTCAATTAAGAAATAACAATTTCTCAGATGACAGAGCACAAATTCGTTTAAAATATAGTTCTCTTGTTTATTTTCTATTTGAACAGCTTTTAGTTAACTTGTATTTCTCGGACTTGTAAAAATAATGACACGTTTTCTCTTCTATGCCTAGAGGCTACACGCTTTTTTCCGACTGTCCCAAAAACATGCTTTCTCTCACGCGTATGCGAGCCAATGTTTGCAGGGTAGCTTTAATTCAGGCTCTGTGCTCCATGGTCCGAGCACCCTTAGACCATGTACTATGTGTGTCAAAAGCGATTCAAAGCTTCATATGAGCCGGTTCCTCACATAGCAAAGCATCGGCTCATTGCTTCTGACAAGAAAAGCGAATCATCTTCTTGGTTCGCTTCTTTGCATGCATGTGTGGGCCCTTGTGCAGAGTTGTGAGAGAGAAAAGTTAGAAAGGGTAGAAAAGTAGCTAGTTGTTTATTGGAGAGTGAGACTCACACACGGTTCAGCACATAGCAGCAAAATTCTACCGACTCCTATTCTGACACAATTTTTCTTTGAACCGATGGCACGTAGTACATGGTCTTAGAAGACTCTTGATACTCTTAGAACCTTTCCATTTTATATTTTCCTTTCGTAGCCTCACGTGACACTTGAGGTGAGCAGAGCAGCATATACTGCCATGGCGAATCCCTGAAACGCTGGCCCTTAGATTGGTGGAAAGTGTTGGAATTTGGTGAGTTTTGGGTTGTTGGCCCATTAGACAAATTTTGAAATTCTTTTTGCCCACTTGTGCATGGCAGCATATGGCTGTGCTAGTGGTGCTAAAGTTTATTCCCATATTGCTAGTTGAAGGGGGGTTGGACCACCTTATACAGTAGAGTGTTGCACCACTCACTAAGGTGTGACAAAAAGAGTAGCCCTCGCGCACTCCTTCTCCGACGCCGTTCGCCTCGTCACGACGCGCGCGCCGCGGGTTGCGGGAATCTCGTCGAGTTTTCAGTTTTTATGGGCGTGGCTGTTATCGACTCGGACTTGGGCTAAGCCCACGATCTTCCTAACCTGCACTATATAAGCGTCTGCGCTAAACCTAATCGGTGAATCAATCCACACACGCGCCTACCTCCAGAACCTTGCGTCGCCGCTTTCGTCTTCCCCATCCCGGCTTGCGGCGTGCACCGCAGATCGGGACAGTAGGCCTCCGGAACCTGCCTCTCGTGAACCTGTACGGATGAGGGGCGATCGGGTTTTCGGGGAGAGCTCAAGCGCGACTACTGGCAACCACGACGTCGTCCGACGACGAGTTCCCGAACGACGACTTCTTTCCGGACGTCAGCGACCTCTTCGACAACCTCAACATGGGCGACAGCTTTGCTGCTGCTACCGCCGCGGCTACTGCCGCAACTGCATCGTATGTGTTTCCAATCTCTCTCTTTTGAATTATGCTAGAGTTTCTAGTTCTAGCGTTTGGTGTAGATGTGATAGGTTTATCTTCTATAGATGTAATCTGTTCATCTACTTGATGTAATATGTTCATCTACTTTGTTGATCTGCATAATTGGTTTTAGTACCATTTGTATGATCATGATTTATCAGTTTATTATTCCGATTAAATCATATGGATTATTGCTTATATTTCCAACAGAAAGTATGTCATGTTGTTACCGACTTTACTCCATCGAATTGAAGCCATCGGATGAGAGAGATCTGGCGGCTCACATGGTTTATTGTTGGTATACTATATAATGCTAAACAATATACAATATACAAATAGTATGGAAAAGCTGTTGTGCAAGAGGAAGAAAATTCTCTAGTATTACAGGCAAGGGAACCACTTGCATGCACCTGGATGGATGGATCGATGCCTGGGTCCGCTCACACGAACACAAACCGCGTCGACCGGCTGCGAAAAGCTTCTCAAGTGAAGCGGAGCCACAGGCGACGCGCGTGAGTCCCTTTCCTAGTGGACACGCTTTGCCGCTGCGACGACTTTTGCGTGAGGAGTGGAAAATGAGAGGATGGATAAAATATGTTTGGGGGAGTTGGGACCTGCAGGAGGCATACGCTACTATTTCAATTACCAATTGCAAGCCAAGCAAAGAAACGGGGAAACGGAAATTGCAATATGGCCAACTTCCTCTAAGAAAAGATGCGGTAACTTTAATTTTCGTGATAAAAATATATATATTCATCACAATAAATGTATCTTGCAATAATGGACATAGTTGTTTTTGTTGGAAATGGAGTTGCACTATTTGACCAGTAAAAACCATCATTGATTATAGTTCCTTTAAGGAAGTTACTCGCCACCATGCACTGCAAAGCAAAGACCGGCACATAGAAGTGACATGACCATGTTGGTTCTGATCGCATGCAATTACTTAGACATTCCTTTCAACGAATATATGATGATTGATCTCTTGACCCAAATGTGAACTTGATTGAACATCGATAGTTGCACTCTGCATACTAACAGCCAGCTGAGACTCAGGTCAGTCACAACCGGTTTGTCAATCCATGAAACACTCACTTTAGCCCTTCCTCAATTGGAACTGATTTAGAACTAGAGTGGTCATAGGAGTGAAACTGGACATGTCACTGTAGCAAAGATAACCGATCCAACACAATCGCGTAAGATCATGCCTACCCCTACCAAATCGGTTGTGGCTATAGACACTTACTCTAAATTCAGCTTTAGGTCAAAGTTGCAGTTGCTTGCACAGATGCTATGATGAGGTAGTGTTACCGATTCAACATCAATTGAGCATAAGCTCCCATTAGAGTTTGAATCATCCACCAGATCCATAGCTTGGTTTCAAATTGATTTCACAGGACATTCAACAGAACAAATAGAAACTTCAAAGAACCAAGAACACAATGCAGAAATAAACATTCACAATCTAGCAGATAGAGTAAGAATGGGTAAACCAACATTCACAACCTAGAGGCAGATAAAAATCAACGTTCAAAATCATTGGCAAAGTAGAGCACTCAGGAAACGCAAAGCTGACAGGTAGCATGAGAATTACATTTGGTTTCAGATTATAATTACAGTTGATCAGATAAAACTGCAAAGAAAAAAGTTGGATGAACTACCCAACAACAGAGATGACCTACCGACACAGAAAGTCATTATCCTCATACTGAGGATTTTATTTGCCGTGTTGTTTCCTAAATCTTGTTTCTTCCATCTCGATTAATTTTTTATGGAATAGGTTTAGCGGCTGTCAAAATAAAATTCTACATGTACATTTTATACTAAAATTTTATGCTTCTCCCAGGCTTGTTTTAAACATACTATAGTCCTAATAAGTACAAGTTTCTGTTACTTTGATTACATACTCAACCATGCAAAAATGTGTCCAATAATACTTACATTGTTTTTATGTTATCGAGTTGTAATTTATGTCACTAAAAAGTTTCAATGTACAAATTTTAAATTGTATATCGTAATAAAAGTTCCTCGTGAATTAAATTTTCATAGTTGTGTAAATTATAGTGTATACATATGTAATTTTGTGTATGTATGAATGTTTGTGTTACATATTTTAATATCACAATAGTGGTATCTAAATTGTATGCTCCAACAAATATCTTACTATTAGTTCTAGTGTAACATTGCGTAGGTATGAATATGGAAGCTTACAAAGTATAGACTGAACTGTTTCGCGAATGTGTCTTGCAACTTGTCGATGATATATGGGCCCGCTTGAAACTGTACGATGTTTGTCGGGCATCCCACCCCAATCCCGATAGCCGCAAAGGAGCAAACGAAGAAGAGATGGTTTCTTGTTTTCTCAGGTGAAGCTTAGCAGTTTAGACAACTGAAATCAATTACTGATGTTAAAAGTGATTTGAGACATCATGCCATGGGTAATTGTCAATGCCAATAAATCTACCCCCTCCGTTCAGAAATAAGTGTCTCAGTTTTTTTAGATTTGAATGGACCTAGACATATTTTACTGTATAGACACATAGAAATTTAGAAAAATCCAAATCGCTTATTTCTGGATGGAGGAAGTATCTAAAATGAAATCCAACTTTGTGTCTAGCCATTCGCTCTAAAACTTTTACTACATGCTAATCTAGTCTCTTCCGCGTATCATGTATCCTTAGATTATCAATATATGTAGTTAATAATATCGCATATAGTCATGCCTCGCCAGATCATCCTGTTATATTAGATGTTAGATTGGGAGGACGCAAACTGGAGTTCATCAAGTATGGCTCTTCTAAACGACGAGAGAAATTGTGTAGATGAAACAGCATTTTAGGAGCAATATTTTTTAAGATATACTCTCTCTCTATTCAAATTACTCTCCATTCTAAATTTAGTCAAAGTCAAACATTTTAAAGTTTGACTAAGTATATTTAACAAAATTGTAACATTAATAATATCAATTGCATATAGTATAAAACTATGTTTTATGATGAGTCTAGTTATTGTTAAATATTTTAGATGATACATGGTCAATGTTTATAAAGTTTGATTTTGACTAAATCCAGAATGCAGAGTAATTTGAAATAGAGGAAGTAGTGAATTCATCTCAAAATGAAAACCTGCCGTGCTCGCCTGCTTGGACATGAATCGGAATGAATTTATTAATTTGTTGCAACCCGTTCACATTAGCACTTGCGACCCTGCATGCGGACATGTGCACGAATCGCAAAGGAGCCTACCTCTCAGGGTATTACAGATAAAACCGGTTGGGTATTACCGGTAGGTGAACCATGTTTTTTTTAGGAAACCATATAGCTCTTTATTGTTGTATTCCCTCCGTTTCAAAATAGATGTCTCAAATTTATTAAAATTTAGATGAATTTAGACACTATTTAGTATATAGATTCATCTCAAATTTAAAAAACCTAAGACATCTATTCTAGAACGGAGGGAGTAATATAAAATATTGTTTGACATACAAAGACCATCAGGAGGCTCGAGAAGCCAAACCTGACATCCAGAAAAATCAGAGATCGTTGATCTAGTGAGTCTATGGGGTTTAAAATTTGATTAGCGATTCTTCTAAAGCCTACTTCCACAAACAGGTTAGCTATAGCCTTGATTTGCTGGATCTCACCATGTTATACCTCCCAACGTAAGGCCTCTTCGGATCAGTCACCAGAGTGAACCAGACAATCTGTCGCCACCAGTGATCTTTTGCAGTTGCAGATCTTGTGCAAGCGCTAGTTCCTCTCGGCAGGTCAAAGCCTCCAGAAATTGCCGGGTTTGATATACCCTTGAAGTTGATGTACTACTCTATGCACGTTACCAATGTATTACATCTAATACGAAGCACTCTGAAAGTGACCAATCATCGATAAGTCATCGATAAGTCACTCTCAAGTCTCAATGAAAAGATGAGTCGATGGCAGAACTTTGGAACTCCCTCTCAGGGATGACGATGCTTAGGTACACACAAACTCATTGGCTGGGAAAAGCTTCTCAAGTGAAGCGGGACTGAAACTCAGTGGATTTCGGATTTCATTTTAGCCGGGGACAAAGGAAAGTCTGGACTATCAGGCCAACAATGTGATGGCAATGGCAGCAACGCGCTGCAGCTGCGGCGCCAATCTATCGGGTGTGTGGCCCGTTCGGGCTCTTTTCCGAACGGCCGAGTTCCACTATCTGCACGCAGCCCACAATAAAGGTTTGATGGGCCAGGCCCGCTGGTAAGGGGTCATCGAGCAACGCGGCGGCTCAGGGGGGCCGGGTGACAGGAAGCGCGCAATGGTTTTGAAACCTCCGACGAGGTGGAAAACGCACGACGGCAGAGCAAGAACAAAAAAGGAAGGAACAGGAACAGGAACAGCAGCACATGTGCAGCTGCAGCAGCGAGTCGGTACGTAAAAGCTAGTACTGCGAGCGACAGTAGGAGACGTGCTCTGCTCCTTTCCTACCGATCGAGGCGGGTCCTACAGACTTTGTTTGTAGCCGTACACCAGAGAGCATTCCAGTGGCCCGCAAATCAGACAAGATTCGGTTCAATTATTACGGTGTGCCACGGACGCGCGGTCTGGTCCTATCCACGAGCGCCCAACGGTGCAGCGTATTTTTTTCCCAAATTTTTCTCACGTCGCCTACTTGTTGTCGCGATTTTTTTTTAAATAATACGAATTAATTATTTAATTTAAGTTCTGTTATGCGTTTTTTCGAAATGCCAGATCTAGTGCTTTGTCGGCCAGGGGCAAGCGGACTGGGCCAATCGGCCAGGCCCTGGCCGACTGCATTGCAATCGTCCAGCAGCCAGCTGACAGCAGGTCGGCCAGTGGGGCCGCGGGACCCACAACGGTCGACAGGACCAGTCGGCCAGGCGCAGGCCGACTGCCCAATCGGCCAGGCCCACGCCGACTGGGGGCAGATAAGGGCGACGCCGCGCCGCGCGGGCAGGCGCGGTCTTCTTCTCCACGCGATCTGCTCGCCTGCCTCTCTCTCTCCCCTCGTGTTCTTCGTTTCTAGCCTTAATTTTTCTCAGATTTTGCTCGATTTGACCATAAAAAATTCAATCCAAATCCATTAGAGAGGGAGTTGAAGCCCGATCTACGGATTGGTTAGCTCATGGCTTGATTTGGTGTTGGTTTGTTGGAGGAACGGTGGTGGAGCTGTGGTGAAGCAATGGCAATGGTGGTGGAGCTGTGGTGGAGGAGCTGAGGCTGTGGTGGTGGAGCAGTGTTCGAGCTGTGTTGGTGGTAGCTTCTCTCGCTTCAAGGGTAAACTCTAATCCCTCGATAATCAATGGATATTGTATATGGTTACGTACGTTCATCGTATGGTTAGTCTATTAGAATATTTGGCTAGTTGATTAGTAAAAGTTTGGCCGGTGGATTAGTAGCAATATTTGACCGATGGGTTAGGCACAAAAATTTGGCCGGTGGATTAGTAGCAATATTTGACCGGTAGCAATAATATCATATTTTTTAGAATATTTGCAAGCATTGCCTAAAGTTATACGCGTTGTCGATAAATAATTGATTAGGTTGTTTATTTTATGTCAGCAGAGATGACCAATTTAGTGAAGTTCGTGTTTTATTACGGTCATGGGAATGTTCGAACAAATGACTTTGGAGCAGATCTTGGAGAGTTTATGTGTACATAGTTAGATTTGACTGTCCCTCAGACGTGGAGTGTTAGTCAGTTGAAGGAATGGTTGACAGGATGTTTAGGCTATAACATCGAGACGTACACCGTCAGCGTGCAAGCATTATGGACAAAGTCAAGAAAAAATATTTTCTGGACTTTAAGGCATGTAGATACAGACAGAGACTGGTTTAAGTGGTTAAAAGGCTGCGAAGATAGGCATGTAAACCCTCGCGCATTAGTGCTTCCTGTCTTGAAGGAGATCGATGGTGGACATGTTTCGCGCCATAGTGTTGATTCAAGTTACGAGATGTACTCTATGTACAGTGCTGGAGGCGGTGGTTATGAATCGGGGCAAAGCAGTGAGATAGGGGGAGGAGAAGGCGGTGGTTATGAATCGGGGCAGAGCAGTCAGGCCGGAGGTGGAGAAGACTATAGTGGAGAGGCAGATGCGGACGAGGAAGATGGAGGAATGCAGAACATGATGGAAGAGGAGGATTACATGGATGGCGAGAGTGGTGATTCTGATGACCCTGATGATTCTGATGGAGAAGGCAATGGTGGAGAGGACATGCCGATTCCTGCTTCATGGAATCAAAACATGTCAACCGGAATGACCGTTGATGATGATCATGATTCTGCGTGGGAATATCACAGCAACAGAATTGCCCAGGGTGCCAGATATCAAGACAAGCAACATTTGCAAGATGCAGTCGTTGCTTGGGCAATGTCAACACACAGGGTTTTGAAAACAACCGTGTCCTCTAAGAAATACTTGACAATGGAATGCGTGGATATAAATTGTCCAAGCAGGGTGCATGCCTATGTCCCTGCGTATGACACAACTTGGTTGGTGAGCGACTATGTGCAGCACACATGTAAGCTACACAATGTTCCTAAAGATCATCTTAACCTCTCCTCCACACTTCTAGCTCGGCTGCTTTACACGGACTTAGTAGAGTGCAAAGCCTTGACAGTACCTAGTATACAGAAGAAAGTAAAGACCCGGTTTAAGTACTCCATTTCGTATGGCAAGGCTTGGAGGGCAAAGCAAAGGGCTCTTGAGGAGAGGTTTGGTTCGTTTAGAGACGCGTATGACTCCGTGGTCCGACAACTTCAGACACTGCAGGATAGAAACCCAGGCACCTATGTCGACATACAATATTATGTGATACCCGAGGATCCATCCGTGAAGGCGCTTCATCGAGTGTTTTTCTCTTTTGCTGTATGCATCCAAGCTTTCACTTATTGTCGTCCAGTGATATGTGTAGACGGTACTTTTCTAACTGGCAAGTACAAGGGTCAGATCCTTACCGCCATTGGTCAAGACGGCAACAATCAGATTGTCCCACTCGCATTTGCTTTCGTGGAGGGCGAAAACACTGAAAGTTGGACATGGTTCTTCAGGCAGCTCAAAATAGCAGTTGTGAAAGACAAGCCGAATGTGTGCATCATTCATGATAGGCATGCAGGTATACTCAATGCCGTAAAACGGCTGACACAGCCAGGGCTAGAAGAGCAAACACCTTGGCTTGACATGCAAAGCCGATGGTGCATGCGCCATTTGGGTGCTAATTTCTTCTCACAGTTCAGAAACAAGAACCTCATGAATCTATTCAAAAAATTGTGCAAGCAGAATGGAAGCACGATTTCATACGTGCAAAGCTCGATGAATTTACTCAGAAACATGTGAGGGCAAGGAAAGCTGCGCAAAACGCAGCCATAGCTGCACATCAAGCTACTGGAGCTGCCCCTGTGGAGGAAGATCCTGTAGGGCTTTGTGACTTGCCTGGATTTGATCCACCTGGTACAAGGAGAAGGCTTGGCAGATCGATCAAGAACTTCCAACAGTGGATAGAGCACGAGCCTTTGGAGAGGTGGTCTTTGCTACACGATACACATGGAGCTAGGTATGGTGTCATGACTACAAACCTAGCTGAGTCATATAACTTTGTCCTCAGAGGTAACAGGGCACTTCCACTGACAACCATAGTCGAAGGTATTCTGTATGGCATGATTTCATATTTTAGAACCAGACGACAGGGTGCTCAGATGCATATCATGAACAATCCGAACACCCGCTTCTGTGAAAAGGTTATGAGGTACATGGATAAGAAGATGGCGAAGTGTATGTCACACACCGTCGTGTGCATAGGTAATGAGGACAGAAGGTTTGAGGTGCGGCTAGCCACCGATAAGTTTGGGTGTGGTAATGAACTGAGAACGCATGAGGTGAAGATAGGTAATGAGCAATGGCCAACCTGCGAGTGCACCTGCAACAAACCAAAGTTGCTTCACCTGCCTTGCTCTCATGTGCTTGCTGCTTGTCGGCAGCTAGGGTTGGACGCCATATCGTTCGTGTCTCCCTACTACCTGAAAGAATCTGTGGTCAATACTTGGACGGGTGAGATGTCAGGATTTCGAGTAATGGGTAATTTCAACACCGTGAACCCTGGTGAAAGGCAGTACATCCCACACCCTGCTCTAATGCGAACAAGCAGAGGCAGACGCCAGTGTAGACGCATCCGGAATGACATGGACGAATCAGAAGCTGGCGGCCCAACTCGGCAGTGTTTTCTATGCAATGAATTTGGTCACAGGGATACTCATTGTCCCACTTTCGGTACAGGCAGCACACATACGCGAGGATGGGGTGCGCGAGGTCGAAGAGGTAGAGGACGCGGGTGAAACTATGTGGCGAACTATGTTTGATGTTGTAATATGTGGCGAACTATGTTTTATGTTGTAATATGTGTCGAACTATGTTTTATGTTGTAATATGTGGCGAACTATGTTTTATGTTGTAATATGTGGCGAACTATGTTTTATGTTATAATATGCAACTGCTTATGTTAATTTTTAAATTGTTCAGAAATGGCGAGAAGATACAGGTTGCTCGATCCAGACATTGAAAAGAAGCATCGGGCTAGAATTTTGGAGGATGACCCCCACTCACTTGAGCCTTTGGTCACTCGCACACCGAATGTTAACTGAAGGATACACCCCGCTTGGGTTCCTAGGTACGATTTAATCATGAATTATATGAGTATTTTTGGGTTGTGATACATGATTGATCACGTTTTTGGTCATGCAGGTTGAAGTGGGCTGGGCTTTTACCTTTTGTTCGCTTGGTTGAGGGCACTGCAGACTCTACACGCCTACTATATGACCACTCGTTGCTCACATGCTTGGTCGACCGTTGGAGGCCCGAGACCCACACTTTTCACTTTCGCTGGGGAGAGATGGCTCCTACTCTCCAGGACGTGTCATGCCTGTTGGGACTTCCTTTGGCTGGACAGCCCATTGGACCGCTACAGGCACCGGCGGGTTGGCAACAGGATATGGCACAGCGATTCCAGGGTATTACTAGACCATTGGAGTATGAAGAACACGGGCCCAAGTTCGATTGGTTACTAGGATGTCAGGTGTGTTTGCTAAATTCTTTTTCATCTGTTTGCTACACATTACTGGCTACTGGTTACTTATCGAACCATATTTCATTAATGCAGATCCAACAGTTAGGCTATCCAGAGACTCAGTTGACAGAGGCACAAATCACTCGGTCCTTGGAGGCATACATACTTTGGCTTCTCGGTAAGGTGATGTTCACCGAGAACCATGTCACCACTATCACCGCTCGCTACATCCCTATCGCATTGGAGATCGCCAATGCAACTAGCGCTGACATGATTATACAGAGGAGTTGGGGTTCTGCGGTCTTAGCGGCCACGTACCGAGGTCTGTGCAGTGGTTGCCAACGGAGGGCGCCGAAGTCAGGCCTGCTTGGATGCCCACTACTGTTGCAGCTTTGGTCCTGGGAGCGGTTTCCTATCGGCCGGCCGGACGTTATGGTTGAGACGCCTTACCCTACAGCTACTTTGGGCGACCCTCTGACTGGACTGTTGGATCCAGATCCAGACCACATTGACTTGCCTACTTTCGGTTCAGTTTGTACACATCGCCAGGTATGTGCATAGTTACTTGTTACATTCATTATTTAGTTGACATAACCTATGCATGGAGCTAACAAATTATTATTCGCAGAGACGCTTTTCTCACAATCAGGTGAGGGGTTGCTACTCCGCACTGTCCGAGCAGTTTGACGTACTGCTAGCGAGTTCGGTGATGTGGGAGCCCTACGGTAATGAAGTTGTCACTGCTAGATTCCAGAGGGATGGGGACGCCGCACAAATGTCTTTACTATGCGCCAGGGACGAGCCGTATTGGCTCACAAAATCGAAGATCATCTTCGACATGCAGGCAGAGGAGATGAGCCTACATAGAGTAATGAGGCAGTTTGGTCTTCGCCAGCTGGCTGATCCTCGTCCTACGGAGAGCGCCATTCCTTCAGTCGTACACACGTATGTTTCATTTACACATTACTTCCATATTAACATGATTTATTGACATGACACTAACCATGTTAAATGTTAGGTTGTCGAGGAAGGGAAGTAGCAAGACCGCCACGGGTTGGCTACACAGGGTTGGGGTGTACGTTCAAGAGTGGGACACCGCTACAACCCGAGTCTGGGATTCGAACGAGGCATTTGACATGGAAGAGTTCAACGGGTACTTGGATAGCTACATGAGCGCCACACGACTACGCATCACGCAGCAATCTCACCCAGAGGAGATGCCGGGCGCTGCTACTTGGGATAGTTATCCGAGACAGTCGACTGTGGGCAGCAGACAACACGCGGTATGTTCTTCATCTAATGTACCTATTTATTACATAGTTTTCCATCTATATATGCCGAACCTTGTGGTGTCTCTTGTAGGCACAGCTCTTAGTCGATCTTGAGACGGAGAGTGCTTAGTACAGACGCTCTCTTTCGTCCGGACCCCTACTTATTCACCGGCAGGACCAGGATACCTGGCTGAGTCGCCTGGAGGAGAAGATACGACGTATCTACGGGGTTATCACGTGCACCCGCCCTTCGGACATTGCTCACCACCCGGCACCACTGCGTCCTCCGCGGCACTCGACGCACCACCAGCAGCAGCAGCCACCCTCGCCCCTACGACAGGCTCCCCGTCCACGGCTTACACCACAGACGGCTCTGAGACCTCCTCCCCCAGACCAGGTTGGAGGTTCGACGTGGCATCAGCAGTCTTCTTTCGACTGTTGGCAGCAGCAGCAACCACCTTTGCACGATGGAGGTTCGTCGTGGCAGCACCAGCAGCAGGAGCCTTGGGGTCACCCTCCCATGCCAAACTACGGGTTTCACCCACAACCACAGCCACAGGGTATGTGTCTTACAAGATAAGCATCGAGGCTCATTTCATGTCAAGTTCTTACATACTTTGTTTTTATGTGCAGGAGCATTCGGAATGCAGGGGTCTATGCCTGGCTATCAGTCGTCTGTGTCCGGATCCGCCTGGACTGATCAGGACGTTGATCATATCACTCAGGATTTCATGACGCAGAGCAGTTGGCTGAACATTTTCCAGACTCCTGCACCTGACCCCACACAGGAGACTCAGTACGATGAGCACGGGTCGGTGATTCCTCCCCGACAGGTTCGGCCGCCCCACAGGTTCGGTTGGACGACGCCTCCTAACCCACCACCCGAGCGTCGCGGCAGACGACGTCGCTGAGACATATATTTATCTATGTATGAGACATATATTTATCTATGTATGAGACATGTCTATCTATGCATGAGACATCTACCTATATATGAGACATCATTCTATCATTTCACGATTTTTATTGCAACACAGTTCAACATAACTTGCAACACAGTTCAACATAACTTGCGGTACATAAATAAGAGTCTATCAATCCCTAGCATGATGCCTTTCCCTTTCCCTTCGATGATGCCTCGCCCTTTCCCTTGGACGATCCCTCGCACTTGCTCTTCTTGGCCTGCTCTTTCTTCTTCTCCTGCCTCTTGTCCCACTCAGCTCTCGCCTTGCTTCCAACGGGTGGCGGCATGAAGATATCATCCTCATCTTCGCTCTCTTCTATGCAGGCCCTACGTGCCACAGCCTGCTTCGTCATGTCAGCTTGACTCTTCTTGGCCTGCTCTTTCTTCTTCTCCTGCCTCTTGTCCCACTCAGCTCTTGCCTTGATTCCAACCGGTGGCGGCATGAAGATATCATCCTCATCTTCGCTATCTTCTATCTAGAACCAAGGTGTATTAGCCACCTCCATCATGCGAGCTTCACTCTTGAAGGTGAGCTTGTCCCACCTTGCCTTGATCCTGAGAAGCTCTGCTCGTACCTGATTTGGGGTCTTCAGTTTCCACCCTCTTCGATGAAGTGACTTACCAAGTATAACGAGAGCATCATGGTTCGATACCAACGTATCCCAGTCGGCTGGTTTATCGCCTATCTCAACAGTTCTGGCTATGAAGAAAAGCCCAATGGACATATCTACAGGCCAGGGAGAAGCGTCGGTCATAGTGGAGAGGAGGGGAGGAAAATGCGAGAGCCAGAGGAGAGGAGGGAAATGAGAGAGTAAGAGGAGGAAGAGAAGAACTGGTAAAGGATACATCTCGTTGCCCGGATTTATAGAGGCACCGAAGCGAATAGACGGGAAAAAAAGGCGGGAAGTAGTGGCGGAAAAAAAGGGCGGGAAAAAAAAGGGCGGGAAAAAAAGGGCGGGAAGTAGTGGCGGGAACAAAGGGAGGGAAGTAGTGGCGGGAACAAAGAGAGGGAAGTACTGGCGGGAAAATCGGCGCGATGGCGGAAAAAATCGGCGCGAAGGATTGGCGACAAAATCGGCGCGGCAGAAGATTAGGGCTGCATTGATCATGCAGGATTTTGCTAGGGGCAGGACGATTAGGCAATCGGTCTAGGTCTGGCCGATTGCACTAATCGGCCTGGGCCAGACCGACTGGGTCAATCGGCCAGGCCCTGGCCGACTGCATGCAGTCGGCCAGGGCCTGGCCGATTGACCCAGTCGGTCTGGCCCAGGCCGACAAAGCACTATATCTGGAATTTCGAAAAAACGCATAATAGAACTCAAATTAAATAATTAATTCGTATTATTTTAAAAAAAATCGCCCTTGTTGTCGTCGTTGTCCTCTGCCAAGTCAATCCACACCGGCTGTGGCCATTGTGGGTCTGGCGGCGCCATCTGCGGAGGAGGCGCGTCCTGAGGTGGTGTGTACTGGATCGGCGGCGGCGGCCCGGGACTCCATTGCGGACGTGTGGAGGGCCTGGAATGTCCTGCCCCAGAGCCTCTCCTCCCCGAGTGTCGTCTCTTCCTTCGATTCGCGCAGGGTGCAGGGCGAGGGCCTTCTCTAGGTTGAGGTCAGACGACATGATTGTCGCCACCACCTCCTCCGGGATCGGTGGCGGCTCGTCCTCTTTCCAATCGTAGCAGGAGGAGTCGTCGTCGTCGTCGTCGCTGCCGACGTCCGACAGATCCTCGCGCGTGACCTCCGGGTGGATTTCGCCGCGAGAGGTGCTGCGCTGGCGGAGGTTGTGCTTCCAATGGAGGAATTCTACCCAGAAGGCGGCCTCGGCGTGATACGTGGGGTCTAGACGGCGCGCAGTGTGGTTTGCAAGGAAGCGACGCAGGCGGCCGGCCGACGCAGCGTTTCAGCACGCCATTAATTGTCAGCACAGCTATGGGGCGTTGTCATCTGTTTCCGGACGGAGAGAGGGTTGTTAGAGTATATTAAGGTTACGTTATATTTGGTAGTTTAAGTGTAATACAATTCTATTTTTAGTAGTCTTCTTGCCCCACAAATCTTCTAGTATTATATAAACAGTCTAAGGGCTCACATTGTAATCACCTCTTGCAATATCAATACAGATAATATTCCGCAATTCTACATGGTATCAGAGCGTGTCGCTTCTCGGCTTAGGGTTTAGCCACCACCGCCGCCGCGCCGCCCCCGGCAAGATCTATCTCTATGTTTTTCGCCGGGGGCATCACATCTCGTAGCTAGCTCTTCTTTCAACCACAATAGATCCGTTTTCTTTTAATTAGATCTCTTTTGCTTTAGCCATCAAATACCGATTAGTTCTCTCCCTAGATCGATAGACTGCCTCAAGCCGTATCGACCGGCCGTAAGCTGCACACGGCCATCTACTCCAACGGGTAAGCACGCACCAAACTGCAACATGACGCATACGTGTATTTACATGTGGGCAAGGACGGATCTGCTCTACACCAAGCCTGGCTGCATCTACACGTCTACACCACGTCATTGCCAAGTCGTCGTGCGCCTCTACATCAGCCTTGGCGTCGACGCATCTCCGGCTACTCCTCGTCATCAACCGCGCCGGATCGTCTTCGCCAACATCGACCAGGATGCACGCCCCGAGTACGAGCGTCGCCATTAATACAAGGCTGCACCTGCATCGTTCATGGTCATCATCGCCGACAACCATCTACATTAACAACATCGTCACATCGTCGCCGCTATCACCGATCGTGGTCATCGTCAACGCCAACAAGTTCTTCTCGACGAGCGACACCGCGCTCATACAAGCGGAAAATACGGATCTGATCCCCGAAATCGACTATCGCTACAATTCAATCGCCATCGACAACTATCACCGTCGTCTTTGTCCACCATGACCTTGCCGCCAGAGTCGCAGTCTAATTTTTATTTGCACAAGTTTGTGCTCAATTTTCTTCTTGCAGCCACTTCGTCTACTCCGACACGGCGGACAACTTCTCCACCGATCGTTTACAAAAAATTTCTTTGCTCCTCAATCCGGCTCTGGCACGCATGGCTCATGATGGTCCATGTCTTCGCACGCCCGGTATCGGCAACACCGATGCGTGCCTTCGTCCCCGACAAGCTCCCGAGTCTGGCAAGCTCGGCATTGCGGGTCGAGCTACTTCTCAAACTATGTCTACTTCAACCATTATGGCGAATTCTCCAGGCTCAACGACGATATCGACCACAACACAACATCATCAACATCATCAACGACGACAACTTCACCAACGGCACCATCGACCACGACTACAACGCCCTACTCCCGGCTACATCGACATCGGCAACAAGGGCTACCACCTCATCTCCGGCTTATGCTCCAGTCAGACCGTCCGCGTCACTACCGATCTGAGTGCGTGGGGGGAAGGGGGGTGTTAGAGTATATTACGGTTATGTTATATTTGGTAGTTTAAGTGTAATCCAATTCTACCTCTAATAGTCTTCTTGCCCCACAAGTCTTCTAGTCTATCTACTAATTTACGTTGAGGTAGGTTCGTCCGCCAGGATTTTCGTTCCGATTTTTTCCTAGACGATTTTTCCCCTGACCTTTCGAGGGTATTACATGGCCTGCCACCGCTGAGTCTGGGTACATTAACCGAACAGATACAGAGATGCACGCTCGGGAGCTCCTGCCGACAGGAGACAGAGGCCATGAACTGAAGAAACCGGCGGCCGTGGCACCGGTAAGCTCCTCCCCGCCCCCTTTATCCCCTTCCCTGCCATCCTCTCTCTCTCCTTTCCCTCCTTCGAGGGTTGGTCGTCGGACGCCCGTCCGTCCCCTCCGTCAGCCATGCTAGGTGGAGGTGCGCTCGTCCCGGTGACCTAGCCACCGATGCGGCTACCTATGGCGACAACAGCGGCGACCAACAGGCGGCGCAGCAGCCCAACCTCCGGGCAGGGATACCTATGGCGACAACGGAGGAGACCAACAGGCGGCGTAGCAGCCCACCCTTCGAGCAGCCGCGGTGACCCCATCCGGCAGTGTGCGGTGGCTGGACGCCGGCGACAGAGATTAGGAGCAGAGCCATCGTGGGAGAGAAGGAGGGGTGGCTGCTGGCTGCGGTGGAGAGATAGGCCCCGTCCCCGTCCCCATCATCCTCCCCTCATTTCCCCAGCTGAAGCTCGTCCACTCGGTAAGCTCCTCCATGCCGGATTAATCCCCTCTGCATTTGCTGCTTCTGTTCATGGCCAATTGGCCATAAGAGTGGCATACGTGTCAAGTATCATGGCCAATTGTCCATGGCGTTGACTTCCTTCTGAAGTCTGCCTTCCCCGACGAGCTCCTCCAATTTCGCCCAAATCTCGCAGGCTCGACGACGAAGGACAGTTCCCCTTCGGATGGTCCTGCAGCTGAGCACGAAGGGGGGGGGGGGGGGGGGCGTTGCTCGTAGTTAGCCGATGTGGCGGACCTCGGGGTGAGCATGGACTTCGACCCCCGTCGACGCGCTCCAACTCATCTCCCCCGGCACCGATCCGCAAGTAACCTTCCGTAGCTCTCTGCTTTTTTCCCGATGGATCTCGTGTGATGCACAGACCGATTAATCATGATAGGAATTGAATCATACCAGTTGTAACATGCCCAGACATAGGACACACCGATTTAGCTGACCGTGCTTGACGAGAAACTTATATTGCAGTATGTGAGGGGAGGTGATTGCTGAGGCCGCCCTTGCCTGGATTCTTACTCATATACTCTTTTCAGGAGAGCTCATCAGATATTAAGGTAGAACCAAAAATAGAGGCGCGTGCACGCCAAGCCACCAAGTTTATTTCTCTCGCGCAAGTGTGACACCCATGTGGATTCTGTGTAGGAAGGCCAGCTTATTTCTTAACTAGCTCTATTAAGCAAACCACTTTAAGAATTCCTCTTGCTTATACTAAGATCGTCACCGTGCACTGTTGTTTGCAGACCACAGAAGTTTAGCTACTGTAATACTGCTTCAGGTTGCTAAAACTCGCATATTCTCACAAAAACTTATTGAATTATTTTTCATCATCAGAGGTATATTATACCTGAAATTTTGTTCCCATTATGACATTCCTATTGCATGAGAATTCTAACGGTATAAACCTGAACAGTGATGAACCGATTAGCTGGTGATATGGTACTTCTTAATAAAGATCTGCCAAGCCGTAAGAAAAAAATATCTAAAATTATTAACCTTATTAGTCCATGATATCCTGACAAAAGTTGTTAAACAGTGACTTTGCTGTTTGTTTTCGATATCGACATCTCCCTGTTCTGCAGACTTCGCCGCCGTGGACGTTGCTGTCTTGCCGTTCAACTGACTTTGCTGGAAATCCGACCATGCAGCTCCTTTGGTAAGTACTCGCTGTTCAGCCCACTTCTCGGGAATTCAAACTGCATGTGCTCGACGCAAGGTACACCCTGTTCGCTGTTCAATTTCTTGTTCGAGGTTTCATAGGTTGTTCATCATCGTAGGATATAGGTACTTAGGTGCTGCAGTACGAGTAGAATCAGAATGATGGTTAGTACAAGTAGGACGTGAGGAGTCTTGATGGTGATGGATTGCTTGTTTGTCCATGCTGTTAGTATATGAAGGGATTGGGTTCCTAACAATGAGTTGTAGCAGTAAGTGATGTTACTTTTTGAGAGGTAAGGGAGTAAAGAAAACAGTGTCAGGTTCACTTGGTACCTAAACGATGTGTACTAGGTTCACTATTAAGGAAAACATCAGGTTCGGTTCAAATTTTCTTTTGAGGGATCAGGTTTAGTTCAACTTAAATATACTTTTGCAAGTCCCAAATAGCATCTTTCTCGTGTTTCCCGAACCTGAAAATATTTGGATCTACATGTATGGAAATTTTCATATTACTAGCATCGTGTTGATATTCTTTCTGAATTTTCTCTCTTTTGTTATGTTGACCTGCTTGATATTGTGCGTTGCAATTGTTTTGAGATTTACCTTGTGCAGTCTAATCAACATCTTACACCTTAAATAGCAAGTAGATGTACGCGTGTACAAGGAATGGATTGGATAGGAAGCGGCCGTTGTCTTCCGCTCCGCGGCCAGCCGTGCTACGATGGTGGGGTGGGACCCTGTCAGATACCAGCCCGGGTGGCACAAGGTCCAGTGCACTAGCCACATATCTAATTTACTTCTCCCCCGATTTTGTTCTGGCTCAATTCTTCGATGCTTTTCCCCTTCGATTTCTGTGAGCAATTTGCTACTCCAACAGAGAAACTCTATTTTTGCACCCTTGGATTTGTCCATCAAAGTTGTGTATACTTGAATGTGAGAATAATGCAGTTCTCTATTGTGGAGCCCATAAATTTCATCATTGCTAAAGGTTTGTTCATGGAGATGTGATCAGCAATTGCAGCTCTCATGCCATTTCTTCGGACTCAGTTTCATGGAGCATGAGATTTAGCTTGAGATTGTTGCGTTGCTGCAGCCTAGAAAATGAAGAAAGCAATTATGCAAAGTAATTGGCACTTGAAGCAGAAACTATGAAACAAGGCTTAATTTCTTCTGTGCAATCTGAAGCACTGATAAATTCTGCTGGCAAACTTCATCAACATTAGATGTACCTGATGAATCTGATGGCTCTGAATTACAATCCATCCACATTAGATGAGAAAGTGAAAAGGTTGTGCAATGTTTGAAAGGTCTGAAGTGCACCTGGTGATTAGAATAAACCTTCTTCTAACAGGTAACTTCTCCTTATAAACATGATTAGAATAAATCCACGTTTTGTTTTGCTTAGGAAAAAATATGGGAATTGCTCAACAAACCTTCATCTGTTGACAAATTTCCTCCATCCGTGCTACTCCCTCCGTTCGGAAATATAAGACGTTTTAGCTTTGTGAATCGAATGTATCTAGATATCTTTTAGTGTATATAGGTTTGGAATGAACCTATATACTAAAATGCGTCTAGATATATTTATTTCACAAAGCTAAAATGTCTTATATTTCTGAACGAGGAGTATTTTTGAGTCGCACCGAGGGATAGGTGTGGCGCCGGTGTTACACGAAGCTCGAATAATAGAGTTACACCCGTAGCATCGCACGGGAATCTGTGCTAGTATTATATAAACAGGCTAATGGCTCACGTTATATAATCACCTCTTGCAATATCAATAGAGACAATATTCCGTAATTCTACAAGGGTGCTCGCGTTGTCCGTGCGGACACAAGCAGGCGCAAACGCTCCCACGCTTTGAGCTGTGAATACGGCTTTCCGAAGCCTGCTGACCGTTTATGTTCCGTTGCAAGGGTCGTTTTTGGACCGGGCGGTTACGGACATGAACGGTGCTATAGGGCTCGCCGATGGTGCAAATTACTGGGAACTGAAAAGGCACAAAGCAGCACAGCACGAGCAAAGCTGCCTGCCGCGGCCCTCCGCTGGAACTGTGCGTGCGGCCCCGGCCGTGCTTACCGCTCAGTCAGACAGTCAGTCCAGTGTAAGTAGGATGCCAAAGTGAAATCCCATCAAAATTCTATTTCTAGTTCATTTGCTAAAATCTAGTGTAAAATTTTGTTCAAAATTTAAACTAGATTAACTAGAAGTACGATTTTTGTGCAATCCCAATTAACACCCTAAATGCATGCCTGAAGGACGCGCGCATGTTTCCGCCATGTATGCATGCTCACGCACCGCAGCTCCACACGCAAAAGATGCACCGGCCAGGCCAGGCAGAGTGTGTGCATTTCCTGGTCTGCCAAATCTGGCTTCAAAGGTGTGGGTGAGTTCGCCATCATCCGAGCATCCCAGCGGTGGGTCGTAAATTGAACACCGAATCAATCTGATTTAGTCCGATTTCAGACGGCCGGCCCTAGGGTTTCCCCCGACACTCAAAATAAAGTGGACAGAAGCTTTCCAAGACGCCCTCCAGGAAGGAATGGTGCCACTCGAAGGCGGCACCGAGTCAGGGTCGGACGACCCGACAGAGATTTCTCCCGCCCCTTGTCCACAAAAAAACCCTGGCACAACGGCGCACCACCACCAAACTTCGACGCCCACCAACACGCGCCACCACGATCAGGAAGTCACCAACACCGTCGCGTCGTGAACGTTGGCTCGCGACCTGAAGGACGAAGACACATGACATCGCCAGACCGGGAGAGAGCAGCCGCGCGGGAGGAGCCCACCTCCACCGCCGAGAGGCGGTCGTCGACCGGACAGAGCAGCGAGGGCACACCAGGCCTTGGCAGGGCCCGGCCGGGCCACGAAGGGCCCGTAAAGCCCTGTCCGCCCTGCAGCAACAAGCGGGGCACGACGCTGTCGTCCCCAGTCTAGCACCGTCGCTGCCTCCACCTCCAGCGAGCACAGCCGCCGCCGTGCCTGGCCCGCCCAAGCCCATCTGGACCCGCCCGAAGATGGCCAGATCAGGGCCGGGGCAGCCGTCGGTGGAGCTCGGAACCCATGGCGCACAGTCTTGCCGACGCCACCATGTCGACGCCGCCACCAGCCATCACCTGGCCATGCCGGACCAGCACCTCCCGAGCTGCACCGCCGCCTAGGGTTATAGAGCCTCGACTCGCTCACCATGGCGCGGGGAAGGACAAGCCGCCGCCGGCGGCGTCGCCCAGGCTTCGCCCGGCGACCCTTGCCGACGGCGGCGACGGAGGGGAGGGGTGGAGGGAGGGAGGGAGGCGGCAGGGGCTGGGGGCGAGCCCGTCGCCCTCGGAGGGGAGGCGAGAGCTCGCATTGTCGAAGCGTTTTCCCCGTTTTTCCTAATCCCTCCGTTTCGGTTTACAAGTCCTGCACGTAGTTTTATGTCGTCAAATTGAGCAACTTAGTATGATGTATATATTATAAAAAATATATCACCGTAAACTTTAGACTTTGTATTTTCCAATGATATAATTTTTATATTATATAATTTAAATTATATAGGTTAAATTGATAACCTAGATATACGCGTAGGTCTTGTAAACCGAAACGGAGGGAGTACTACTATTTTAAATATGAATCTAATGTTACAAATTTTGTTAAATATAGTTTGTATTTAGTTGACTCAAAATTACGATCAAATTATTTTCTCGAAGTACGTATTTAGCTTATAAAGGGAAATGAAGGTAGTACTTTGTATGGATCCGTACAGCTGCACTTAATTTGGTTCGTGGAATCGTGGCACAGATTACTTGGAACTGAAAAGGCCACACGAATAAAAGGATAATCATGTATCTTTCCAAAGTTAAAGGTTGTTTCTTAACAAACCGTAGTATTGAGCAATCATAGACCTTGAAATATAACAGCAAAGCATGTGCGATTTATTTTTATACCAAACTACTCCCTCCGTTAAAATATAAGACGTTTTAGGTTTGTGAAGAAAATGAATCTAAACTTTTTTTAGTGTGTAGATTCATTTCAAAGTTGAATGAACTACATACTAAAATAAGTCTAGATTCATTTTTTTCACAAACCTAAAACGTCTTATATTTTGGAACGGAGGGAGTAACAAAAATGTCCATACTTTTGCACTGGGAGAAACAAATACTCACATGATCTAGCTTGCCATCCGTGTGGATAATTAATATGAATCGGACAAAGTAACACCTATTATTTTTGTCACCATTGTATAAAAAATTATTAGATTGCAAGCCCATCATCTCACCGCGTCTTCAGATTTGAGAGCGTGTCTTCGACGTATCTTTTTTTAACTACTACGGGATGGTGCCGGCTGGTCATGGCGTTCGAGTAGTGCCCCGATGACTACTCCAGGTACTATTATTGCATGATACCATACATTAGGTTTCTCTCGGCATTGCCATCGATGGCATTTTAGTTGGGAGCTCTAAATATTGATTTCAGAGATCAGGTCTGTCTGAATATTCCCCTACGTGTTTGTGAATTCCTCATTCGCTGCGTGGCACACGCAAACCGCACACAGCTTGCTTCCTACTCACCGTAGGGTGTCAGCGCTTGCTCCTTGCCTTCTCAGCGTGCCGTCGCCGACGGCTGCTGGACAGAGAATCACACCGACGACTGCTGTAGAGGAGGGAACAGTGCACCACCGTCACCTGATGTACCCACCTCAGGCCCAGATCCATCGCGAGAGGCGATGGGGGATGGGTAGCCACATACCAAGCCGCCCCACCTCCGCTCGTTAGGAGAAAGGGCTGCTACTCACCGACCTTGCCGGCACCAAAGCTTCGCACCTGCTAATGTGCACGGGTCAGTATGAGTGAGAGGGTTGGCAATGACATCACTCACCCATAGCGTGTCCTGAAACCTTCCAACAAACTCCTTTACATGATCACCTCCATGAACATAATAGTTCCAAAATAAGATCCAGAATAAATTCATATAGTTAACCGGCAATATAAATTAAAGTACATCAAAATAATATTACACAAATAAACGGAAAAACAAGTATAGTTTTAAAATAGCAATACATATGGCACATTAGCGACCAGAGGATATATGATGAGGACTTATTGACACAAAAATTTACTATCCGCATACTTAGGGTTGTGGCACCAGAAGACACAAAGACCTCACGTGCACAGGAGAGGTTGTCTAGACCCCCACTATTGCTTGCGCAGACTAAAATTAATGACTTCTCATTCAACTCTTTTCCACACACTTATGGTTATTTGCTATGTTGCTTTCTAAGTCTACTTCTTTGATATTCCATCTCGGTGAAAGTTTTTCGGAATAGGTTTAGGTATGTTTAAAACAAATTTTGTACCTAGACATATATTTTATACTAAACTTTTATACTTCTCCTAAGTTTGTTTTTAACATACTATAGTCCTAATATACAAGTTTCTATTACTTAAATTGCATACTCAACCACACAATAATGTATCTGATAATACATATTTTTTTTGTTATTGATTTTTAATTTATGTCACTCAAAAGTTTGAATGCACAAAATTTAAATTGTATATCTCGTATTAAAAGTTCCCCGTGAATTAAATTCTCATAGTTGTGTAAATTATAGTGTATACATGTGTATTTGTGTATGTATACGTGTTCATGTTGCATATGTTAATATCGCAATAGTGGTCTCTAAAGTGTATGTTGCAACAAATATCTTACTATGGTTCTAGTGTAATACTACTTAGGTATGAATATGGAAGCTTATAGAGTATAGACATAACCGTTCACAAATGTGTCTTGCAACTTGTCAATGTTATATGGGCCCGCTTGTACCTCAACAATGTATGGCCCGACAGACAGCGTCAATTGACCTGGGGTGATCACTCAATGTCCATATTTGTTGCACTTGGTTTTTTTTTTGGAAGAGCGGTGCGCTCGAGTCTTCGTCGGCTAACAGAGAAACGACGGGAACACGAGGTTTACCTAGGTTTAGGCCCCCGGAGAAAAACCCTACTCCTTCTTCTCTACTCTTGATTGATTGAAAAATCGATTATTACAATGGTGCCTAGATGGCTATGGTACGCAGATTAGATCTAGCGAGTATGCAATGTACTAGGGGTGTCCTTCTCGGCCTCTCCTAGCCTTTATATAAGGAGGCTAGGTCTCGGGTGCTAACCGAGTCGGTTATAAGTTGGGGACGTACCCATAGAGACCTCCTATCCAGTCCTTTCTTGTCCACCAAGGAGTCATAGCCTTCGTGGGCTTGGTTTTGCCTGAATTGTCATGGGCTTTAGGGATCTTCACATAGGCCTCTAGTTGGGCCGGACCAGATTGGCTAAACGTGGCCGCCAGTTAGGTATACCTATGTCACCCCTTCTCTAAAATTAAATCCAACCATGTTTAGATGTTTTTTTTTTTGCGAAAACCATGTTTAGATCTAGATACAAGTATTTTCATTTACTAATTGTCAACGCCAACCCTTTCGCTCTAAAACTTCCCCAAAGTAGTGATCTAGTCTCTTCCATGCATCATGTATCCTTACTCCTTAGATTATCAATATATATATATATATATATATATATATATATATATATATATATAGTTAATAATATCGGATATTGTCATATCTCGCCGCACCATACCGTCATATTTAGATGTTAGATTGGGAGGGCATAAACCGGAGTTCATCAAGTGTTGCTCTTCTAAAAGATGATTCCGATTTTGTACATGCAAGAGCATTTTAGGGTCAGTATTTTATAGGATATATAGTGAACTCGACTCAAAATGAAAATTTGTCGTGCTCGCCTGCTTGGACTTGAATTGGAATGGCTTTATTATTTTTTCGCAGGCCTTATGTATCTGCGCTTGCGGACGGAAAGGAGCCTAGAGGTTTAGGGCATCTCCACAAACTCATTCGAGCCGCTCCAAATGGTATATTTTTTGTCCGTTTGAGTCGGATCGCGATCGATTTCGGTCGTGTTCCGGCCTGTCCGGCCAGCCGTGCCCAGTGGCCCGACCCATCTGTCCGTCTCCCCCCCCTCTCCCCACTGTTACCGGTTGACACCCTCGTGATGGGACGTTCATGGCGACGAGACGCCGACTATTAGAGTCGTCGGCTTCCCGCGTGGTCGGTATTTTCTGCCATTGTTTCTCGCGCGCGCTTCGCTTACCGCGGCCAGAAAACTTCCTGTGCGTCCTCGGTCTTTTCCCGCCTTTGCCGCGGTCTATAAAAGACAGCCGCCGGCACGGCGGAGATAACATGCCCAAAGAAAGAGTAAACCAGTAGCTGAAAAAAGCTCCAGCCACCAGCAGCCATGCCTCGCCGCAAGATCGCCACCTGGGCCAAGATCTGAGAGATGTGCCGCACCCGCTTCCCAGAGGTGGAGGTCGACGAGATCCACCTCGAGGCCACGTTGCTGGTCAGACGCATGAGCGAGGCGCATGTGTTGGCCTTCGAGAAGGAAGGCCATGTCGCCGAGTTGGCACTAGAGCAGGTGGTGGAGCCGGCCTCCACGGTGGCCGCCCAATGGGTGGTGCGCAACATGCACCACGTCGCCGCCAAGGAGGCGGTGGCCTTGAAGGCCACATCAATGGCTCTCCGCAAGATCCGCCACGATGCGGCCATGACCACGCTGGAGGAGGCCGTCAAGGTCACCATCCGCGAGCTTCGTCACGCCGCCAAAGCGCGCACCGACGCGGAAGAGACGCGGCGCGAGCATGTCGCCAACTCAGCGGCGGCGGAGGAGCGTGTGGCTTTGGCCACCGAGGTGTCGACTGCGTAGGCTCTCATCGAGGGCGACGAGACGGAGGTGGCGGAGGACGACAATGAGGAGGGAGAGGAGGTGGATCGGCTGGAGGAGGAGGGGGAGGCGCTGATCTTCGTCCCCATGCAAATTGGGCGAGCGCTGGGCTTTGGCCCAATGGAGCTCCGATTTCGACTCCTTCTCCGGCAGAGTTGCTTGCGGCTTAGACAGAACTCCAGCATCAGGCGTCCGCCACTGCTGCGCCGAAGGAGCTCGCCGAACAGGAGGCGAGGGACCACTGTGCCGTCGAGATGGACAAGGCCCTGGCTTACCGGGCGGTAGAGGACCTCAGGAAGGCGGCGGGCAATACGGTGGCTCACGGCCTAGCGCGACAGTAACCGCGAACGCGTCCAACAGCAGGCCATCTATCTGATCCGCTAGGACGGTGATCGACGGGGCCGGCGGCAGCGACAACGGTGGCCGCGGCGAGTAGCCATCGCGACGTCCTCCTCCAGCAGCCGTAGCAGTAGCAGTAGTAACATCCCTTATTTTGTTCAAACGATTTCAGACATACTCGAACGGGATGGGTGCAGCCGGTGGAGATACACTCACGGGGCCGGTAAGAGAAAGAGCGCAGTGGTTTTCAAACCTTCGACGAGGAGGAAAACGCATGCCATTGCCACAACAAAAAAGGAAGTACTGTCTGGTCGTGGTGCTGCCATTGCCACTGCCTGTATCGTAGTATCAGCGGGGCAGGCTGAGAGGCTGACGGCGACAACCGGAGCAACAGCAACACAGCAGCGAGGCAGTAGTACGTGAAAGCTAGTAGCAACAGTAGGAGACGACGTGCTCCTACCCATCGACGCGCAGAGGGTCAGCTGCACTTAATTTGGCTCGTGGAATCGTGGTGCAAATTACTCGGAACTGGAAAAGACACACGGCCGGGGCTGATAACGTGGAGCTAGCAGAGCTGCATCCCGCTCCCTCCCTTGCTGTCCGCTGCAGCCCAGGCGCGAGCAAAGTAGCCACACCAAAGCTGCCTGCCGCGGCCCTCCGCTGGCACTGTGCGTGCGGCCGCCCCCCGCTCACCGCCCAGTCAGTCATGTTAAGAATAAATGTCCCAGGAAAAATAGGGGATAAAATCCCCGCTTAACTAGAGATGCGGTTCGCTCCTGGGAACCGTCATCCCGCTCCCGACGGTTTCTCCCGAAGGCATCTGCGAGGCGACGATCCTGGAACTGCCCGATCGACGCCATCCTTTAGGGAACCGACATATTTCATGACTGATTGTATAAAAGCTTTGTCAATCATCAATAAAGAATAAAAATTTTCATTCTAGTCTCTCGCTGTCAATTCTTCTAGTTCTAACACGTTATCAGCACCTGCTCCGGCGAGAGCCCTTCGAGGATTCCGGCGATCACCGGAATTAGAGAAAAGAGCTCTCTACGGGGACAACCCGATGAAAGAGGAATTATGTCTTGTGGACAGTGCTACCACAAACTCCATACTAAGAGAGTTGAAATATTTTTAAACTCTGAAAAAGATGAATGGAGATATTTTGACTATCGCTGGACGCGATACAGTAATTGTTGGCACTGGACGTGCCATATTTACCCTCCCAAACGGTACACACGTGACAATTGAGGATGCCTTGTTGTATCCCGATTCGTCGCGTACCTTAATCAGTTATCGAGATATCCGTAAGAATGGATTTCACATTAAAACCCATGAAGACAACAAAGAAGAGTATCTGCTCTTCACAAAAGACAACGGATATGGCAAGCAAGTATTTGAAAAAATTCCTTCTCTGTCGTCCGGACTGTACTATACGTACATCAAGCCCGTAGAACATGTTGCTTATAAGGTAATCTTCCAGAATGTTGACGCATTTCAAACTTGGCATGATCGCCTAGGCCATCCCGGCATCAGGATGATGAAGAAGATTACTAGCAATTTCATTGGTCATAATTTGCATGAGTCCAAATTCCCTTAGTCATCAGACTTTGTGTGTACATCATGTGCCACAGGGAAGCTAATTTTGAGGCCTTCGCACCTCAAAATACAAGTTAAACCACTTCAGTTCCTTGAGTGAATTCAAGGTGATATTTGTGGTCCTATCCAACCATTATCTGGACCATTCAGGTATTTCATGGTTTTGATTGACGCATCTAGACGATGGTCACATGTGTGTCTACTTTCCACACGAAACCATGCATTTGCCAAGATAATGAGGGAAGTAATTAAGTTATAGGCCCATTATCGAGAAAGTCGAATTAAATCAATTCGCATGGACAATGCTGTAGAATTCTCTTCACGCGCCTTCAATGACTATTGCCTGGCCTTGGGGATTGAAGTTCAGCACTCTGTTCCATATGTACACACTCAAAATGGTTTGGCTGAGTCCCTAATAAAGATGATCAAACTCATTGCAAGACCTTTGTTAATGAATTGCAGCTTGCCAACTTCGTGTTGGGTTCACACGGTTTTACACGCCGATGACCTAATCCAATTGCGACCTACTGCATATCACAGTACTCCCCCTCTGAAATTGGTACATGAAAATCCTCCCATCATTTCCCATCTGCGTAAGTTCGGATGTGCTGCATACATCCCGATCTCACCACCACAGCGGACATCCATGGGCCCACACAGAAAACTAGGGATCTATGTGGGGTACAAATCGCCGTCGATTATTAAGTACCTAGAACCCCTTACTGGGGATCTATTCACAGCCCGTCACGCTGATTGCATATTTGATGAGGAACATTTTCCGGCATTAGGGGGAGATTTCAAGTACCAGAAAGAATGCCCGGAAATTGACTGGAATGCTATCGCCATTTCAACCTCTGATCCACGTACCCAAGAGACCGAACTCCAAGTTCGGGAAATTATCAATTTGCAACATCTTGCAAATAATCTGCCAGATTCATTTACCGATCTAAAAGGTGTTACTAAATCCTGGAAACCGGCCAGAAATGCGCCCGAAAGAGTGGAGGTACCAAAAAACCACTCAATTCCCTGATCCTAAAAAGAGGGGGAGTAGTACGGCCTCTGTCCCGAAACCTGCTTCTCGCAAGCAACAAAGGAGAGAGAGGAGAAAATTCTCCAAATCAGTAAATGCAAGTCAGCTCAACGTTGACGAACACCTTATGGGTAGTATACACCTAGTGGAAGGGCAACCTCCACAACCCAGCTGCAGCTTGCACACACTGGCTGGGACATCGGAACACCTAGACTCACGCGTATTGGGAAATCACGAAGAGTCATCAAGGGTGCATGAGATATCCACCAACTATATCGATTCTGGAGAATCATTCAGCCGTAAGTCTACGATTGTCGATACTTATTTTTCTGCTACAATTGCTGATACCCTTCTCAATGATCATGATCCAAGGACTATCGTTGAGTGTGAGAAACGCTCCGACTGGCCTAAATGGAAGGAAGCAATACAAGCAGAACTTGCTTCGCTTAATAAAGGGAAGGTATTCACAAAAGCAGTACCAATACCTCCCAATGTTTTCCCTGTGGGATTCAAATGGGTTTTCCTCCGGAAACGGAATGAGAACAATGAGGTGGTGAGATACAAAGCGAGGCTCGTAGCACAGGGTTTCACGCAGAGACCCGGCATTGATTTCAATGAGACATATTCTCCAGTAATGAGTGGTATCACTTTCCGATATCTTATATCTTTGGCAGTGCAAAATCGTCTATCTATGCAGTTGATGGATGTCGTGACCGCATATCTTTACGGGTCACTAGATTCGGACATATATATGAAGGTTCCTGATGGAATCTCTGTTTCGAATGCAAGAGCTAAACGCAACATGTACTGTGTAAAACTGAACAAGTCTTTATACGGCTTGAAACAGTCGGGACGGATGTGGTACAACCGACTTAGTGAGTTCCTTCTTCAGAAGGGTTACTCCAACAATGATGACTGTCCATGTGTCTTCATCAAGAAGTCCTCTTCAGGATTTTGCATCATTTCAGTGTATGTCGATGATCTCAACATTATTGTCAACAGACAAGATATTGATGAAGCACGCAATCATCTAAAGACAGAATTTGAGATGAAGGATTTGGGTCAAACCAAATTTTGCTTGGGTCTTCAACTCGAGCACCTTCCCTCAAGAATAATGGTACACCAAGCTGCCTATATTCAGAAAATATTGTAGAAATTCAATATGGACAAATCCTATCCATCTAAAACTCCCATGGTGGTTCGTTCTCTAGACGTAGAGAAAGATCCGTTCAGGCCAAGGGATGATGGAGAAGAGATGTTGGGGCCTGAGGTTCCATATCTCAGTGCCATTGGTGCTCTCATGTATCTTGCAAATTGTACGAGACCTGACCTCGCATTTGCAGTTAATCTACTTGCTAGACACAGCGCAACTCCTACCAAACGCCATTGGTCGGGAGTCAAGAATGTCTTTCGATATCTCCAAGGCACAAAGGATCTTGGCCTATACTTTCAGTTTCAGAGAAATCTGGACTCCAGTATGATTGGATATACTGATGCTGGCTATTTATCTGATCCCCATAATGCCAGGTCGCAGACCGGCTTTGTGTTCCTACATGGTGGAACTACTATATCATGGAAGTCTTCGAAACAGACTCTGGTTGCCACTTCTACCAATCATTCTGAAATAATTGCATTATATGAGGCATCACGCGAATGTGTGTGGCTTCGCAGAATGATAAACCACATACAACAGTCATGTGGAGTTGGTTCTATCGAATCACCTACCATTATCTATGAGTATAATGCGGCTTGTGTTGCACAGATACAAACAGGATACATCAAGAGCAATATCACTAAGCATATTGCCCCTAAATTGTTTTATCCTCATGAGCTCCAAAAGAGCGGGGAAATAAACATCTTGCAAGTAAAGTCATGTGATAATCTCGCTGACCTATTCACGAAGTCTCTACCAACTTTAATATTCCATAAATATATTCATGGAATCGGTATGCGACGGCTTTGAGATTTGCAAGAATCAGGGGGAGTATCTTCCTGAACTATTCCTGTTTGAAGCATCATATTACACTTTTTTTCCCTTAAATAAGTTTACTTTACAGGTTCTCATTAAGGTTTTTAATTAGGTAATATCAACATAAGATCATATGTCATACTATCCGTTTTCCCCATCGGGATTTTTAAGATGGTATAAACAACATATTTATTGACCTCTAGATTCTATGGATTTATTTCATATTGAGTTAACAGAGACGATAATCATTATATGCTGTGCCATTTTCTCCTTATTTTCCCACAGGGTTTTTGAAGAAGTTTTAGCAGCATATCCTATCATACTCCTCACATTTTTCCCACAGGGTTTTTGGAGGAGATTTAATCGTGATGATGAGCTGCTATACAGTCAAGCGGTGATTAAGAGGAGTGTTAAGAATAAATGTCCCAGGAAAATAGGGGATAAAATTCCCGCTTAACTAGAGATGCGGTTCGCTCGTGGGAACCGTCATCCCGCTCCCGACGGTTTCTCTCAAAGGCATCTGCGAGGCGACGATTCTAAAACTGCTCGATCGACGCCATCCTTTAGGGAACCGACATATTTCATGCCTGATTGTATAAAAGTTTTGTCAATCATCAATAAAGAATACAAATTTTTATTCTAGTCTCTCGCCGTCAATTCTTCTAGTTCTAACAAGTCAGTCAGTCAGTCACTACAGTGTGGTGGCGCCACGTATCGCTCATCTCAGTCTCTGGCGGTGCCACAGCTTTGCACACACAGCAGCCCGTCGATCACGTGCGGGACTCATCCCGCACGGCAGCCAGGCAACCGGCGGTAACCTAGTATCTGAATCCTTCTTGTGCCTACGCCATGCGCGCGCACGCACGCACCGCAGCTCCAGACCCAGCGGCAGTGGTGGACACGACGTGCCTTTCCATGCCCGCTCGCTCTAGCCTAGGCTACTACTAGTGCCTAGCTGAGCTTGACCGTTGCGTGGTCCCTGCATGCCCGCCAGGCCGGCCGTCCCCGCCTCCTCCCCGCGCGCACGCCAATGACACGGGTCTCGGCTCAGGGTGCAGGTGGGAGTGGGCTACCCGCAGAGCCCACTACCCAAGTCCACATAAAAGGCTATGCGGGACATGCGTGGGTAAACAAGAAAAAATAGTGGGTTTCCGTGGGAAGCCCACGATCGAGCGTGAACATTAAAAAAACTACTTCGATCCAAATTAATATTTTTACATTTGTCTAGATTCGAATATATCTAGACATATTTAGTGCTAGATACATCCGAATCTAGCCAAATATAAGGACATTAATTTGGATAGGAAGGAGTAGAAATTTCTGAATCAAGCAAATATTATGTTTAGTAGAAAGAATGGAGAGTCACTCAAAAAGTGGAAAAAATAATTAATGCATTGAAGTGCTAAATATTGATCGTATTATATACTAAAATATTTTTATAAACATTATACAAGCAATAATTATAGTAACATATTTGCGGGTATATGTGGGTATACGCGGGACAGTGGACACCCGCATAAGTTTCGCGGGCTTCCGTGGGACACCCACTTAAATTGTGTGGGACACTGTGCGGGCGTATGCGGGAAGGCGTATGCGGGCTTCCCACGGGCAGTCCCACCTGCACACTTAGTCTCGGCGCCATTTCCTGGTCGTGCCAAACGCCCAAACCTGTTCAGAGTTAAATACTACTCCTCCCTCCGTTAGAGTTTATATGGTCTAAGGCTGGTCACAGTGGGGTAACTTTACTACTTCCTCTTTCACGGTTTGCAGGGCGTCTAATCAAATTTGGGTATTTCCAAAACTGCAACGTTCTTATGCGCATAAGCATTAATTATTGATTAATGTGGCGGCTTTTCATCCAACTTTCTATGCATGCAACAGTGGGGTCACAGTGGGGTAACTTTACTACCTCCTCCTTCACGGTTTGCAGGGCGTCTAATTAAATTTGGGTATTTCTAAAACTGCAACGATCCTAGGCGCATAAGCATTAATTATTGATTAATGTGGCGGCTTTCCACCCAACTTTCTATGCATGCAACAGTCTCTAACCAATACATGCGCCTTAACAGCTCATTAATAGGTATAATTTTCAGCCAATACGTTTACGCCTAAGTCCGTGAGATTTTTATAGAGCGCCCTGCAAACCGTGAAGGAGGTAGTAGTAACTAAGAGGCCAACTCAACACTTTTGATTATGTAGCAATGAGTTAATGAGGAAAAAGATAGATAGAGTAACTAGCTACTCTCTCCGTTAGGAATTATAAGGCCTGAGAGCTTTTTTAAAATGTTAGAAATTGTAAGTCCTCTCTTATTTATTAGTCTCTCTCCTCCAATGCATGTTCTTCTTTTTCTCTACCTTCTGTCATGCATGTGAAACTATTGGTGCATGTAGTAACCAATAGGGTGAGTTATTGATTTTCTTAATCCTATCAAAGTGGTCTATAGGACTTATAATCCCTAACAGAGGGAGTATGTTACTGTAACATCACACATATCAAGGCAAAGTGAGTCTACAACCTAATTAATGTGATATTGCATGTTATCACACTTATGTTACTCCCTCCGTCACGGTTTGGAGGACGTCTTACAAAAGCCATGCGTTTCCAAAACTCCATTCCTCCTAGGCGCATTAGACTTAATTATAGAATTAATGCCCCATTTTTTCTCCCCACTTTCTAATCCATGCAGCCAATGAATTAATTATTGCATGCAACTCCACCAATGCATGCGCTTAAACTTCTCGTTTTCATTGAGTAATTACGGTTAATAGGACGCCGAATAATTACTGGGTGCATGTTTTTGGCACAAATCTAGTCCCAATCAGCGTCCACCTAGGTTCCAACAATCTCTCTAAAACGCCCTCCAAACCGTGAAGGAGGTAGTACTTTGCACTATGAAGGTAGTAACTTAGACTACTACTCCCTCTATTAGGGATAATAAGGCCTATGGACCATTTTTATAGGATTAAGAAAAGCAATAGCTCACCCTTTTGATTACTACATGCACCAATAGTTATACATGCATGAGAGAAGAGAAAGAAAAAGAAGACCATACCTTGGATGAGAGATGGTAATAAATGAGAAAGGACATATAATTCCTAACATTTTAAAAAAGCTCTTAGGCCTTATAATCCATAACGGAGGGAGTAACATATTTATGTTATTAGTCTAAGTTACTATGCACTATGACCAGCCTAAGATTTTTTTTTAAATGTTAGTAATTAGAAGTCCTTTCTTATTTATTATCATCTCTCATCTAATGCATGGTCTTTTTTTTCTCTTATCTCATGCATGTATAACTATTTGTGCATGTAGTAATCAAGAGGGTGAATTATTGATTTTCTTAATCCTATCAAAGTGATCCATAGGGCTTATAATCCCTAACAGAGAGATTACTCCAATTACGAGATGGGTCCATCACAATAGAGAGGATAACCATTTTTTACTGTATAAACGGAGCGAAACATTCCTTCTACCCAAAAGCGAGCGTGTGTTTCTCCGGGGAGACACCCCTAGGCCGCCTAATCCGTCATTAAAAAATTCGATAGTATGCGACCCGCTCGTGGAGTAGTGTACTACTTTTAACTAATCTACTACTAACCGATTATGTTAGTCATAGTGGGAGTAACTTAAGTAGTAGCATAGTCCTACATGTATTGTCAACTAAGCATTTAGATGACATGGCATACAATTAAAGAATGAAAGAGAGGTTTGTGGTAACTAGCTATGTTACCATAACATCACACATTTCAAGACAAAATGATCTATATTGCAATAAATAAGCCTTTGCATGACACCATACATATGTTATTCTCTACTCCCTCCGTTTCAAAATATAAGATGTTTTAGATTTGTGAAAAAAATGAATCTAGACTTTTTTAGTGTGTAGATTCACCCCAAAGTTGAGTGAACCTATATATTAAAACAAGTCTAGATCCATTTTCTTTATAAACCTAAAACATCTTATATTTTAAAACAAAAAGTACTATAAAGGTAGTAACTTAAACTAGTAACATACGTGTGACCAGCCTTAGCTAGTAGAGGTCGAGCACCGGCTAACAAGTTAGACAGAGCAGAGCCATAGCTGCTATCGCCACCCTTCTGTGTCTCCATGCTGCCGCTGCGTGCTCTGCCCTCAGGGCATGAGCTATGGGGGCATCGGTTTGCTACTTCCTCATTGAATCCAGCTAGACTTGGAAAAATGAGGCTACCGGATAAAAATTTTCTACCCAGCGCAAGAGCTGAAGCTACCGTCTGGTGGACCCCACCTTCTCTTCTCCTTCCTTCCCCTTCACATGTTTTTGCAACTCATCGTGTTTCTCTCTCTTTGTTCTCACGGAAAATCCTTCACAATAACAAGTTTGAGTTCAGTGAATCAATTCCAGAAGCGTTTTCTTTCTTAAGATCGTGCCCGGGCAGCTCCCCCTGTGTAACACCCTCGCCTGATAAGGCTGAGTTCATGTGTATAGTTCCAATCCTTGGATCGGTTCACTGGCACACACAGTACAAAATGATACCAAATATAACTGTGCATCATAAATACAACGAATATGATCCAGAATTTACATTATTTATTCGAGTACACAGAGGAAAACGAATACAAGGTAGATCTCCATCCTTCAAATGTGCCACAGAAGAACAATTGTTGAGTGGAGTCTCGCGACCTATGAACGATCACTCAGATACGATATAACCTGCAACATGAAACGTTGCAGCCACGAATGGTCAATACATTTAATATATGACAAGTAGGCTAAAGTGGTTAACAACAAATCTATCAACTACATGCTTATTTGGCCAAGTGGAGTTCAGGCTCATTTGCATAAAGCAACAGTTTTATCCTATCATTTGTAACAAAGTAGTTTTCCAATACGATAAATAGGACACTCTGGTTCACTCCCAGGTGCTCCTACCCAATTATGTTCACCCAACAAGTTTTAAGTAATTAAGAAATAAGGATGAGTGAGAAATATCATAGCATTAGTATCAGGTCGCTCAAATTGTCCATAACCGGGGACACGGCTAAGCACTTAGTTTATAAACCCTGCAGGGGTTAGTACACTTTACCCATGTGACTTGGTCAGCCCAGCTCGTACCACCACTCTCATATTGGGTGATGATAGGGAGAAGTCCAAGAAGGAACCGTTCGGGAAGTAGCTCCCCAATCCCGACGCGCACCGGTCCAACCTACACTATCTACATCTCTGGATACGCGGGTTCGATTTACCACAACCTACTGAGTTCAACCAACCGCCCATTTCATTATTGGCACATGGTTGCACACGAAAGCTTCCAAACAAAGAAACCAATCATTTCTCAGTGTCCTGGGTGCCTTTCCGCAATGATACCACCAAAAATTATCAATCCCATCACACCCAGGAGATTCATTGATTAAGTTGTTTTAGTTTTCGCAAGCCAACACATTTAGAATCAACATCAGTGACGTAACCCAGCCCTCGTTCATCATAGCATGGCTAAGCACATCTACCAACGGTGGTTCATCTATAGGAAAAGTCTACCACATAATAGGACATAGCATAGCATATACACATCAATTCCTACAGATGCAATTCTACAAAAGCATCTACAATGCATAGGAAAACAATAGGACATTTATGACCAAGATAGCACCACTTGCCTTTGTTGTAGATGTAGTCAATTAGATAATCCTCATAATCCTCGTAGATATAATGATTGCTCTCGTCATAACCACAATACTTGCAATCATAGTAGTTGCAATCACACACGTTGCACTCCTCGCAATCTATCGAGCAAACAATTGCATACAATCATAAACAATAGCACATAGAGATCAAACAAATGTAACAAATGCATGCATGACAATTTAATAAGTCACAATGGTTGTTACTTTAGTTCTCTAAACAATATTGAAGTATATGATGCATGCAAGAGGCCTATTAATGCAATGGAGTACTTGTTATTAATAATTACTTGCCAATATAGGGTTTTTAATAGTTCTGTTGTAACACCTGTTCTAACTATCGAATTAAATTTGTTTCTTGGGTTTACTGGATAGAGGACATTAATACGAACCAGTAGGCGTTGGATTCACCCTAATCGGAGTTATAGATCTTTTTATATGATTTAAATAGTGTTTAATGGGTTTTAAATGATTCATATAGTTTCTGTTGTCTAAAAATCAAACTAAAATTATATCTGTTATCTCCACGGAATTGTGAATCCAGGGACATATTATTTGTAATTTTCTGAGCATTATTTCTTTTCTTATGAATTTATTACTCTACATAAGCCATTAAACTATTTAAATCTTCACGGAAAAACCTTAGAGTCAAATCCTGAACTAATTGCATATTGGTGATCTACATGGAACCAGCTTTCCATCGGTATATCATTTATATTTTTGTGACAAGCAATTAATTTACTATGAATTTAATGATTTATAAAGCCATTAAAACTAATTAAATTGCTACGGGTTAAATAATCGGCAAAGACTAGATACAACCAGATATTATTAAAGTACATTATAGTAGCTTCAATTTTATATATTGTTCATATTTTTCGGAGTTACAGATAATTTTCTATGAATTTATTAACCTAAAAGACCATTAAAACTAATTAAATTACTGCAGTAGCTATGCATAGTAAAAGTTGGATCTATTCTAATAAGATGATTCTACGTAAATTTATCTTCAATTTGATATATTATACACAATTTTTGGACGTGGTATAAATTTCTAATGAATTTTACAAGTTAGATCTATAATATGCAATTTTAAATTCGAACGGAATATTTCAGGGAATATTCCACTGACTGGACAGGTTGACTTTGCATGCTTACTGGGACTAGATGTTGACCTGACGTTGACGTGGCGTTGATAAAGAAGATGACCGGGATGACGACATGGCACGCACCGATTTGATTGGATCTCGACCGTCTGGATAGGATTCGGTGGCTAGAAGAAGAGATTGACCCTATTTTGGCTTAGAATAGACAAGAAACAGATATGTGTTAGAGAGACAAATCCGTATGTCAAATTGAAAAACTTAGAACACGAAAGTTGTGGGGAATCATTATTCCTACCTTCTCACCAAAGGAATTTGGATTTGAAGAAACGAGCGCGAGTACATCTTGGATTTACACCGTAAGATCTGAAATATTGCGATACGAAATTCTCCGGCTGTGGTGGATGAAAAGAGGTGAGGTTTGTCGGGATTGAAATATTTCAACGATCCCTACAACTTTCGTTTTTTTGACCGAAGGCAAACTACGAAGTCTAGATGGGTTAAAAAGCGAAATAATATTCGGGCATGTGTAGATTCAGGATTTCGAGAAGGGAAACTCGTACAGCTGTGGCTCCACGAGATTATATGGAGATTTAGGATGTTGTAGAGATAGGTATTGGATTAGGTAACAAGTAGAAACAAACGGAAGTCGATTCGGATTGTAGATAAAAAATTATAGGAGTTTGAGTAGAAATAGGTTTCACAAAAAAAATGTTCCACACGGTTTTTAAAGCACCTGCACAGGTACCGCGCGTGCCTGCGTGCTCCCGGCTGCCTAGCTAGCTTGGCCGCCGGCCCGTTAGTTTTTTTTCCTTTTTTTCTTTTTCTTTTTCTTTTTCTATTTACTTGTTTTCCCTCATATCTTTTCCATACGAACTTCAAATGACACGATTCTTGTTTCTAAATTTTTATAAAATCGAATAGGTCATTGTAGGATCATATTTGTAATCTTTTTACTAGTTTTCAAGTAGTGGGTTTATAAATCCTTGTATATTCTATTTTATTTATATCTTTATTTGTTTGTATTTATTTTACAACTTTTTCATACTAGCTCCAAATGAGCTCAATTTTATTTCTAAAATTTTGTAGTATAAATGGATCTCCTTAGGCTATAATTATCAATAATTTACGCCTTAGCAACAGTGGGTTTCAATAAGTCAATTTAATTAGCCTTAGAAACATTTGGACGAATCAACTATAGGATTTAGATACCAGGATTTGGATTTAGTTTATGAGAACTTTGCATGGATGTAATGAAATGCTTATGAATGCTTTATGATTTTCATTTTGAAATCTTGCACACCAATTCTACAATCCATAATCAATCCATGCCCTTTTGCCTATATGGCTACTTAGGTCATAACAAAAGAATATAAGATTTTGAATTCAAGGTTGAGAGGATTTTATATTCAAAAAGTTTCTTCTCTCTGAGAATTTTCAACATAGTCAAACAATCAATCAAACTTATTTATTTATTTTACATTCCAAAATTAGGAGAACTTTGGGATGTGACACCCTTCCTCGAAGCAAGGGCTGGACATGGGGCTTGGTCGCTAGTGAGTTCGATCAGTCCGTCAGATGCTTGATCCGGTCACCAGAGTGCTTAATTTGGTAATCGTTCCGTCGTTTCGGTCGCCGGGAAGCTCGACCAAACTGTCAGATAGCGCGAGCTTGCAGGACGTTGTGAGCATCTCTCGTCATATTCCCCCCTTTCCTTTTTATTGTCTCCCTCTTTTCTTCTTTTTTCATCTTTCCATACGTGAAGATGCCGCCTCCTCTGCAAGCATCACCTGTCACCTGCAAACCACCATAGTATTCCCATGGTGGCATCCGAACCTAGCTGGCTCTGCGGGGAAGTAGGTTGAAGCGACGCGTTGGCCATGGACTAATACAGCCCACGTACAGTATCAAGGGGTTCGGACGTTGGGAACCAATAGCGGACACCGCCGCGCGCCCTGACGCCCGAAACGCCCCGCGTCCTGGACTCCTGGTCCTGGGCCGGGCTGGGAATGACGCGACTGCCGTGCTGTCTCCGGCATGGGTGGCGTGGCCCAGTCATGTTCAGATTTCTCTAGTGCGACCACCATCTGGTAGGCCTCCTTTGATTCGTAGAAATTATTATGTATAGGAAAAGTGTAGATTTCTGTTTCCATAGGAATTTGCACTGTAGCAGCGTTTGATTCATAGGAATACATACACGGAATTAAATCTGAAGCAACTTTTGCTTTCCAGCCAGATTCATATGAGAAACACTTGATGGAAACAATTCGGTCTGATTCTCGTCATTGCGGCGGTAGAAGAGGAGGTAGTCATAGTCATCGTCGCTCGGTGGCTTTCATGGGCCGGCTGCTGCACTCGTCGTCACCGTCACTATGAGCTCGAATCATACCTTTTTTTTTCATTTTATAAATCCAAATGCACTATGCTTTATCTCTCTCTACTCCCTCCTTATTCCTACAAACTCCCGTGATCCAAAAACCCGTATTACAAAATCCATTCGATTTAAAGCATGCTTACATATAAAAATTATGTAATCCGAAAGAAGTCCTAAAAAATGTAGGTCCTGTTCGTTGTTTCCTAGTACTACTGTACTACTATCTTTTTTTTTTGTTAAGAAACGTGGAGCGGGACCCACGGGTCTGCTGCCGTGGACGTGACCGATGTGGTACATGTAGCCTATCGGTTTTTCCTTCCTTAAGAGCAAGGTTAATAATATAGCCAGCAGCTGGCTACAAGGACATGCCATGTTATCTAAGAGTCATCGTATAGCCAACCCATATAATAGATGAACTATTAGTTGGCTCTTAACTAGTAGACATTAATTAATATTTAATCATTTAATGCATGTATGCTATTGGCTTTAGGCTACATGCAAGCCTCCTTTTCTTGATTCTTGTGCTATAGCCGGGCTACAACATAAGAGCCGGCTCTTCTCTCTTTCCTCCTTTCTCTCTCCCCCAATTAGTACTTTGATGATGTGGCAAGTACTATAGCCTGCTGACTAGGCTTATTATACTTGCTCTAAAAAACGCATACTCGTACTGTAGGCGTGCAGGTGTCCCTGCGGTACAGTAAGAGTAGTAAACTAGTAACCCTTTGTGTCGCTGCTGCATGTAGCTTCGCAGTGGGTTTTTTAGGGCCTGTTTGTTTGAGCTGTGGCTGGCTGGCTGTGCAGCTGTGCAGGAAAAGTTGCTGTGTAGGAAAAGCTACTTTTCTAAGTTTGACTGTTTGGCAACTTGGCTGGCTGTCTGGCTGTGTGCTAAGGAATTGTCTGTAATGCCCCTGTAATAAATATAACACGTAAACTTCACTATTGAAGTACATAAACGCATATGTTTATATTACATACCATATGTCACATATTGGTTTGTCCAAAATACATATCCAACCATTAAACAAATAAAGATAGTCGCATAATGAATATAGATACATCCACACCGATCAAACCGATCATCTTCTTCTAGCATTGTACAATGCAGTAGCGATGCGATCACGCGTTGAGTTCATGTCTACCGTGTGTAGTCCACTCGGAGCAGTATCACCGACTGATGTTATTGATTGCCTTTGGACCTTAGGAAGGTAGTCCTCATCTGCATCACACCGATCAAACTGCTTGTCGCGTAAGTTGGAGTCTCTAATAAAATTATGACCGCCCTGCCATGGCAAAGCGGGTTGCCGTTGCGCAATGGCCAGTGGGGAGGGGACACGCGAGCCAGCCGAAGCCTTCTTTGGCGTTTCCGGCGCGCGACGGGGCCCGTCGGCTCGTTGGCAAACGCGAGGCGGCGGCCTGCTGTCAGTGCAGCGGTGTGTTGCTTCGAGTGGAAGGCTTTGAACTTGCTCCCTCCGTCTATAAATAAGCGTACTTCTAATCTTGTCTTAAGTTAAATGTAGTTAAATTTGACTAATTTTTTAGGACAATGCACCAACATTTATGACACTAAATAATTACCTTTAGATTTATTTTTAAATCTACTTTTATAATATGTCAATTTGATGTAATATATTTTTATATTTTTCTATAAAATTGATCAAATTTTGTTATGTTTGACTAGACAAAAGCTAGATGTACTTATTTGCGAACGGAGGGAGTATTATGGTACCGTCGCTTCCAGACCGAGGTTCGACGGTACGCGTAGGACCGAGCTGACGTCGCCATTGCCAGGATGTCGTCTCGATCCGTATCAGCGTACGTACGTTCGTGGTGCTCTTTTCAACGGGACGCAATGTCAACGCAACACATGTGCTTCGCGTGTGTGTACCGTGTGTTGTGGTGCGCCCGCTAGGGCTAGGGGAAGAAGCACATTTTGTTTGAGTTGTTTTCTCGTGGTTTAGGGTTTATCCCGTTCACCACCAACACGGAAATTTTACCGGAACCATTACCTACCCACACGAGATTTGCCGTTGATTCATACCCTAAGAACAGTTTTCACATAAAAATATAACATATGGAAATACAACAACAACATTAACTCCTCACGGAATAGTTTTCATACCAAAAAACATGTGATATGAAGCCCACAAGAAGATGAGCCATTCCAACTTGGGCCATCATTGTGCCATCACGAAAAGGACTCATTCGGAGTCTGTGCAAGGATCAGTATGGGTCAGAGGGCTGGCAGTGAGATCACAGCCACGACGTGTCCCGAAACCTTCCAGCAAACACCTCAACATGATCACCTCGACGAACACAATAGTTGCAAAATAAGATCCAAGATAAATTCACATAGTTAACTAGTAATACAATTAAACTATATCTAAATAATATTGCACAAACAAACAGAATAAGAAGTATAGTTTTACAATGACAACACAAATGTCACATAAGTGGCCAGAGAGTACATGACGAGGACTTATTGACACAGAAAGTTATTATCCACATACTTGGGATTGTGGCATCACAGGCCAAGCAGACCATCACGTGTACCGATGCGCATATCTTTGTCATCCGTGTAGGCTCGTATCTGGCCCATGGCCACCTTGGACGACGACGGGGCCAGGCCTTCGGGGGACTAGGATTTTATATTTTCCTATACTCCTGCTGAGCCGGCTAGCTTGTGTTTTGTGATGAGCTGAATAAAAAACTACATAAGCCCAATAATTCGGAGACGGGCAGAAACTAGGAAACACATACGCACGCACGATCTCAAGCGATCCATTCATCGGGACTTGACTTTATGTTTTTCTGATCGTGATTTGTGAATACCTGATTTACGCCTTGGGCCCTCTCCAGGTCGCCCTCGTCCTCACCAGCCATCAGGCCTCTAGGCAGCGTTGCTCCTGCTCCATCAGTGGTCGTTGTTTTGCCGATCAGCTTCTCACTTGCGAACTGTGGCATGCTCCTCACAAGTCAAGACTTCACGCCGGCAAGCCCCTGCAATCTATAAGTCCATGAATTAATCCATCGTTTGGTCCTTCATCTAATCCATGATTTAATCCCCATTTAGGGTTTTACCTTTTAAGGTCATAATTTTATGTAAGACCCTTCACCCTCAATCCATTGTAGGTGTTATAATGCCAAGATAATTTTCTGGTGCTGCCCAAAATAAGAAAAGAAAGCGAAATAATCAGCTTATTGAATTGCAAAGAGGTGTTTTAAATAAATATTTTCCAACAACAAGTAGCATTGATGTCACCAGTAATCGTTGATGGACTCATTGAAATTTGGACTTTACTTAAGGTAATGAAACTAGTAGATAATAGTTGTCATGTTTTCCTACCTTTTTTATTTCTTCTATCGTAATAGGACATTGTTTGAATGCTTGAAAATTATTTATAAATATCTCATACTGTGAACATGTTATTAGATATTAACTCTTTTTTTCGCAAGTGAAAATAAGTCCATATGTGTTTATATAAATCTAGTTATGCCAACATATATATTAGCCTTAGGGGCCTCTCGTCCACTTCGCCCTAGAGCATTACAACATATAAAGTCGTCCCTGCATCTGTGCGGTGCCACGAGTTTGCCTAAACCATCACTATTTCTTGCACCAGTTGTAATGACTCTCCGTTCAGTCTTTTCCACAACCTCATGGTTTAGTTACCATGTTGGTTTCTAAATCTACTTTTTTCTCACATCTCAGTGAAAGTTTTACGAAATAGGTTTAGGGACGGTCAAAAAAAAATTTGTGCCTAGGCATATATTTTATACTATACTTTTATACTTCTCACAAGAATGTTTTTAACATACTATAGTCCTAATGTATAAGTTTCTATTATTCAACCGCAACAATGCATGTGATAAAATACATATATTGTTTTTTTGTTATCAAATTTTAATTTATGTCACTCAAAATTTTAATTTATGTCACTCAACCGGAGGGGATGACTGTGGTGTGAAGATCACATGTGTTCACGGAGTGTTAATGCTTTGCTCCGGTGCTCTATTAAAAGGAACATCTTAATTGCCAGTAGTACCCTAGAGGTCCCGCTGCCACGGGTTGGCTGGACAGAAGATGTTTTACAAGTTCTCATTGCGAGCACGTATGACTATATTTGGAGCAGATGCCTAGGACTTTTTAGTACTTGGATACTTGTTATTATTTATCTGCAATGCCCTAGATCTTGAAGTACTACGTACATGTTTAGACTCGTCCATGCAACGTCCGTCTATCCATCTCTATGCCTACCGCACTCAAATCCCACTGTTTACTGTTACTGTTACTATTGCTCATGTTTTACTGTCGCTGTTGCTTTGCTGTTGCTACTGATAAACTTCTGTGAGCAAGAACTATTTCTAGGTGCTGCTGAATTGACAACTCAGTTGTTAAGGCTTGCAAGTATTCTTTGGCTCCCCTTGTGTCGAATCAATAAATTGGGTAATACTACCCACGAAGATTGTTGTGATCCCCTACACTTATGGGTCATCAGACGCCGATCCAGACGCCGAAAATGGCCCAGGAACCTGTTTTCATCCGGATTTGGGCCAACTTTGGTCCGGACTACCCAGGCCATACCCAGGATACCGGGTACGCCCTAGGAACGCCGAACGAAGCGAATTTGCCGAGTGGACCAGCCTGTCAGCGACAGAAGCCGAGTCGTCGTCATCCTTCCTGCCGTTTTCCTGTTCCCGCCCTCGCCGCTGATCTCGGCCTATAAAAGGCGTACATCTTGTCGTCTCCCTTCACAGTCTCTCGCACCGCTCCCAACTCCGGCGAACCGCAGACGCTCACACCTTTCTACCTCCTCAACTCCGCTGAAAAGCCATGGCCGAGAGATTTCCCGCAGCGGCGAGTGGCCGACGCACGCTGCAGACATGGGAAGCCCGGCTGCTCCACGAGGCGGGCTATACGGCGCCACCGGACTGTCGTCTCCCCTTCGTCTGGCAACTCAGCGCCGGCGGGATCCCTATTCCACCGATGCCAGCTGACGAGGACATCGCCGGAGAGATCCATGCGGCTATCGCCGCCATGCAAGACCCGGATCTCGCCGAGGATCCTGGCAACCTGGTCTTCTGGAGGCAGGTCTTCGCCGACAGGCGCCTCCAGAATCTCGCCCGACATGATGGACCGCCGGGCTCGCTGCCGTCGCGTCACAATATGGCTTTCCGCCGCCGCTGGTGGAGCGTTCCAGGGCGAAATCTAGCCGCTGTCATGAAGCACATCCAGGCCGGCGACTACCCTCGCCTCGGCCCGTAGAGCGGCGTGCGCGTTGACCAAGGCGGCGGCGGCCTTTTCCTAGTTAAATTTGATGTAATATGTGTGTATTTCCCCTAGTTTAATGAAATCCGCCTCGCCCAAATTCCGCGGTGTTTAACTGAATTTCGGGAACTCTGGCTGGGTATGCGGGTGAAAAATTCGGCGTATCCAGGCCGAAAACTTGTTTATCCAGCCCAAAAAAGATTGAGATTTCGTCCTCGGTTCGCCCGCGGTTGGGAACGCTCTTAGTATTTGGCTTTGAAACCTCCGACGAGGAGGAAAACGCACGCCGGAGCAAGAACAAAAAAAGGAAATAGAGTACAAACGATGGACGTCCCTACCCGAAAGCTGCTGCCTGCTGCCGCTGCCATTTTGCCACTACCTGTATAGTATCAACGGAGCAGGCTGAGGCTGACGGCGACAACCGGAGCTCAGCAACACAGATACAGCGACGAGGTAAAAGCTAGTACTGCGACAGTAGGAGACGTGCTCCTTCCTACTACCGATCAAGGCTGCTCCTACAGACTGTATGTAGCCGTACACTAACCCAGCACTTCATTTGGTTCGTTGAATCGTGGCGCAAATTACTCGGAATTGAAAAGGACGGGGAGCGAGCAGAGCAGAGCAGAGCGTCCCGCGAACAAAGCAGCCACACCAAACCAAAGCTGCCTGCCGCGGCCCCACCTGCTCACCGTCCAGTCAGATAGCCAGCCCCAGTGTGGAGACGCCACGTGTCGCCCGTCTCAGTCTCTGCGGGCGCCACGGCTGTGCACACGTAGTAGCAGCCCGTCGATCACGTGCGCACCGCATGCCTCACGGCAGCCAGGCCACCGGTGACCTCGGTCGCTCGCGGCACGCTGGCCGGCCGGCGGCCACCGCCGAACCAACCGAAACACACACGCATGTTTCTGAATTCCGCCTACGCCATGCATGCAAGCGCACGCACGCACCGCGGCTCCACACGCAAAAGATGCACCGGCCAGCCGGCCAGAGTGTGCGTTTCCGGGCATCCAAAAGCTGGCTTCAAAGGTGTGAGGAGGGGTTCGTCATTTTTTAAAATTGGCCAAGTTACCCATTGTATATCGGCACTTATCGAGGGTAGAATATATCAGTTTCTCTTTCTTCTTACGAACAGAATTGGTTTTTACCGGATCGATCTAACCCAAACTCATCTACGCAGTGTCCTCCCAGTGGCACGACCCATCCGAAAAAACACGTCCGGTTTGACACGTTCCAGTGTCACAGCGGCACGATTCATTCGAACCAACGCGTCCCGCTTAACCCATCCGTGTACCAAACCTGAGCAACGGTTGCAACAACACGGACACGCGCGGACAACACGGGTGTCCAGCCACCACTCGGACCGGTATGTAAATGACACATTAGTACTTAATGATAACTTTTCATTAAATTACCCTGCCAGTTATAAAAAGACAGTTTAAACAAAATAAGGCCAGGGGTCTGGTACTATTGGAAGAGGATGTCTGTAACACCCTCAGAATCGGACCTATGCAAGTTTTAGCGATTCCCGCCAAACCCGCATAGAAACGATTCAAAGGTGCCCACCAGGCACTTTCGTGCGGGTGGAAAACGTAGTAATAACATTACACAACAGTCCTCGATGGGACCCACAGAACAGATATAAACAACAACGACTAAAAGAGTCAAGAATACAGATATAAGATACAAAGATCCAAATCACCTTGAAAATGATAGAGCGTCCAGCTACGGACAAGATGCAAATGGGGCTAAGAGCCCCGAAGAATAACCAATGGCGTCCATAACCCTGCCCAGGCCAAGCCGGAAGGGTAACCCTGCTAACGACGTCGATCTCAAAACCTGCTTAAACAAAAGGGGGTGCCGACAAAGGGCAAAGGAAAAAGAGGAGCGTCAGTACTGAGGCCAGTACACGGCGAGACTAGAATTCGGCGGTCCTCGCCTACAAAGGTATGATGGACTGAAGCGGCAGCAGCAGCATGCACTAAACAACCTATAGAGACTCGATACAACTGTCGGCGATCAAAGAGGGATAAGAAAGACCTATTCGGAACCAACCTGACATTACCACCAAACAAACCCATCCTGCTGTTTCCCCCTCGAGACCACCCGAGGAAGTCAACCGAGGAACTCACACAGTTGGCAGTTTTATCTATTCAGTTATCGTTGCAGCAATTACTAGTCAATTATAGATAATCATCCTGATAAAATAAGCAGTGGGCACTTTTAGTTAACCTTTCCGTTATAGTTGCAACACTTACTAGTCAGATACAAATAGCATGAGATAACCCAAAACCCAGCAGTTGTTGGTACTTTTATTTAGCCATTCCGTTGTAGTTGCAGTACTTACTAGTCAGGTACAATGGTCGCAAGCGACAACCCAAACAAGCAATTGTGGGGAGTTTTATTTAGCCATTCCGTTATAGTGAAGCTGATTACTAGTCATTATGAAGTCAAGTTTATAGCTCTACTTTAGTTATAGTTGTCTATGATCGAGATACTGTGCTCCAAGTCGTCCATAACCGCGGACACGGCTTTCAGAAAGTTTTAACCCGGCCGGGGTGCACAAATAGCAACACACACACGATCAACCTCGGAAAAACCAAATCAAAACCCAACGAGGCTTTCACGACAAAGCAATCACAGGATTAAGAAATATTTCAGGGGGCCACCCCTTGGAGTACACCCGCAACAAAACTGGCCGGCTCCGAGATGGACTCAAGGTTTGTGGGGCCGGCTGTAAACGACTGGGAACCCGAAAACTCGGGGTGTTGATACCGCGAAAACGGGTCACAATTCTAAACAGTACAGTGTGCTCCTCGCACAATCGTAATAAAGCAGTAAAGCATGGCATAAGTACAGGATCGTAAATAAAACCTCAAACTAGTTTGTGGCCCCAAGAAATAAGACTGAATCAAGCTCTGGCTAAGGGGGGCCCATAATTCCCCGTATGTGGATAGCGCGAATATTCAAGGAACAGGTATCAAGTACTCGAGGTCCTACGGAACACAAGTGGGCGGTCGGAAACCAAATATTATCTATCACCCACCGATGCCTCTGCTTACTTACTTCAATTTTAGTTGTTAAACAGGAATTAAAGTGAACGATAAGTAAAGCCATGATCATCCCCAACATCACCATGCGGCAATACACCAACAACTGTGGTACTTGACGACAAGCAACAACACTTAAGCAAGCGACTACGACGCGCAAGTCCAACTATCTACCAATCAACAGGTAATAGGATGTGTCCAAGGCAAATATAAGGCTGCAAGGGATATCACGGGTACGAAACTAGAGCATCGCAACACAGATAGCAATAGATCAACAGGAGGGAATAAATACTATAAAAGTAAGATAGGTAGAAAGGGGGAGATGCTCGCCTGAAAAACATTATCGGAGGTTCAACCGAAGATCGGGTCGACACTCGCATCAACTCAACGTCCTTTTCCGCGAAGAACCAAAACACTAGAAGAAACACCGGAAGCACTATTTAATACAACGGCAGAAGATCGGCATGATGCATGTATGATGTATGGCATGGCAAAGGTGCGATGCAATTAGGCAAGATTAAGCGGAACCGGGGTCCCGACATTTAATTAGGTGATTCATGTTATTTATCTACCCCGCAAATTAAATGTTGTCTTCACATGGCAAAATAAGATACCGGTTCGCTACACAAATTTAAATGAGGCCAATATGAGACTAGATTTGCCCGCATATGGGCCCCATATTAATTATATGGTGAATCGGCATAAGGCCCCCAAACCACATGACAATATGCATGCGAGTGTGACAATTCAATATGCAACAAGTTGTATAGATGGCATTTATAAAATAGGGCTCGGATAAAGGGTCACACATTAGGGGGTCTCGACGATCTTGAGGTTCCGGGGTTCGGTCTCAGGGTTCGGATCTGGGGTTCGGCGGGATCGAGGTTCGGACTCCGGGATCGTTCTCAGATAACGGGGGTAGATCTCGTCGCATCCGGGGAGCAGGACTTGGTTCGGCGTCAGGGCGCATCGGGTGCTTCCGGGTCGGTGTTGATCTTGTCGTGGTGAAGATCTTGTCGGGTCCGCGAATCGGGTCGGCCTTGGCGTTCGGGATGAAGAACTTGGCGTTCTGCGTCGGTGTTCTTGCCGACCGGGTTCTCGAGCATCGCATCCGGGAAGGAGGACTTGTCGTTCAGGGTCTCGATGTCCGGGGTGAAGTGCTTGTCATATCCGTGAAGAAGAGCATGTCGGTCCATGGGTTCAGTCTTCGGATTGTTGCATCGGGGTCTCGACGAGGTTCACGATCTTCAGACTCCTGGAAGGAGAACTTGGCGTCTGGGATTCCGACGAGCTTGGCGTGTCGAGGTCGGTTTTCGGCCCGGCGCCGGGATCGGTCTTCGCGGGTCTCGGCGTCCGAGGCTCCTCGCGATACCCTGGTGGCAACACGATGTCCTTGTGGAGGTTGCGGATCATCTCGGTGCGTAGTCATCGTCTCGGTCTTCGGCACCGGAGGCAGGATGCTGTCTATCTTGTACTGGAGAACCGATAGCAGCCTTGAAACCGAGATGGACTTCAGCGTCGGCCAAAAGACCAAGACCAAAGCAAGGATCTGGTGCACGCGGGGCTAGCTCCCAGCAGCCGACGGAGGGCGCGGTTGGTGGTGGCCCGCCGGACGGAGCAGCGGAGGGCCCCAGCAGAGAGGCGAAGACGACATCGGGGCGGTGGCGTTCGAGGCCGAGAACGGGGCGAGGCGGACGCGGGGCTCGGCGAGGCGGACACGGGGTGGACGGCGACGCCTGGCGGAGCTCGCTGGCCGGGAAGGGGCGGCTCGGCCGGTGCTGGGCGCGGCCGTCGGCGACGATGGAGGAGAAGGCGGGGTGGCGCGCTCGGGGCGGAGGAGGAGGACCGCGGCGGCGTCGGAGGCGGAGGATGCGGCCAGGGGTGGAGGTGGTCGCGAGCGGGGTGGGGCTCGGGCTGCGGGCGCGGTGGTGCAGAGGGGAGCGAGGCGGCCGGATCGAGCTCCTGCGGACGGCGGCGGGCTACTGCAGAGGGCGACGAGGAGGCAGAGGCGACGGGGAGGAAGGGGCCGGCGAGGCGGCCGGACGCGAGCGTGGTTGGTGGGGAGGGTGCGAGGCAGAGGTGCGGCGGAGGAGGCGTCGGCGACGCGCGCGGGGCAATGGTCGGGCGGCGCGGCGAGGTCGAGGTGGCGTTGCGGTGGGCGGCGATGGAGGCCAGAGGAGGGAGGAGGAGGAGAGAGGCGGGCGGAGCTTGGGGGGTCCGACGAGGCGGAGGCGGGCGCCGACGGCGAGGGGCTCGTCGGCCGGAGGGGAGGGAGAAGGAGGGAGGCGGGGCGGGGCCGTCGGTGAGGGAGAGGAGGAAGCGGGCAGTGCGGGAGGTGAGGGACGGGTCGGGGCGTCGCGTGGGGGGACGCGAGGAGGGTGGACCTGGTGGGGCCGGGGTGGGTGAGAGAGAGGGAGTGGCGGGGCCCAGGGGAAAAGAGGGGGTGCAGGGTCAGGGGGTGGGCCACGTGGCAGCAGAGGAATGGCCAAAGGGAGGGGCTGGGTGAGGTGGCGAGCTGTTACTGGTTGGGGTGAGGTGGAGGCAGGGTGGGTAGTTTAGGTCTAGGTGGGAATAGGAATTAGGTTTAGTTTAGGCGGACCCGTTTATTTCTGGGGGTGGTCGACTGGGTCGGGTCGGCCCGTTCGACTGCCCCCACTAAAATAATTTAATATTTTATTTGTTTAAAACAAGGCTTCTGCAAACCGATAGCAGACAAAACAAAATAATCCGGTGCCCCGGGGTTTTGCGTTTGAACAAAGACGGGGAGTTTTAGAAAACACAAAATAGGTTTTTCTGCAAATAGTTTTATGCAAGGAAATGCAAGATGATGACGATGCTCAAATGCAATATGGTATGATGTCATGAGCATGCGGTCATGATGATGCAATGCACAAAAACAACGCGATTTTTTAGTAGTGGTTTTTGCGGGATGCCACAATGTCGCTACGACTACTCGCCACTATTGTCGTCGTTGCCACTGCCGATCGCCGTTTTAGCATACCACATGGCCAAAAAACTTAAATAGTCAGAACTCTAGCGAAAAATCGGCGAGAAAGGCTAGAAGGATCGGTGTCATGAATAAACGTCAATACGTGCCCCCCTCACGCAACGCCTGCTTAGGTTGTCGTTGCATAGGAAAGTAGACCGATGACGCATGCGCCATACCGAAGACGAAGTGGCACCCCATAGTTTGTTTGGAAGGCTGGGCCCCGAGGGGCGTGGGCTCGATACCGACCCACAACATTATATTCTTTGACAAACGACTATTCTTACTTTTGAAATTTGGATCATACTTCAATGATTTCTATCATTTTTTAAGTAATAATATGGAGCAGGACTCACGTGTCTATTGTAGGCATGCATGTGACCGTGCTGTAGCAATGGGACTAGATTAAAGGGCGTGTTTTGGCGTCCCACTCCTCTGGCTCGGCGCCGCTGCACGCGCCGACTACCATCAAGCGCGAGGCGGAGTCGCCTGTGCGCTCGCCGCCGCGGACGCGCTCGCGCGGCATCGTCATCCATGAGCCGCGGGCGACGGCGTCTCTAACCGGCCACCTACGCCTCCGCCGCCCCAAGATAGAAGGTTCAGTGCCGGCCGAAGACGCCGCCTTGAAGATGGCGCTGGAGCAATCGCTCCGCGAGGTCTCGCCGGTGGAGCCCTCCTCGCCGGACATCCTGGAGTGGTCCAGGAAGGACCGGGAGTTGGCGGAGCGGCAGCGCATCCTCGGCCTGCAGCAGCAGGCCGAGGAGCAGGCCGCCCGTCGTCGGGCGTTGTCTGGGCGTGAGCTCGCCTACCAGGACGCCCCGCTCTATGTCCTGGACGACGACGACGAGGACGTAGGCCGTCCTACCAGCCCTGGAGGTGCGGCGACCCAGGCCAGGGGAGCTCCCGCCAGAACCAGCCGCCGAGCGACGACGACGGCGGCGGCGGCGAGGAAGACGGCTGCGCCGACCCCGGCTGCACGGCGTTCTATAACAACTCCGGCATGTAGGACGGCGAAGGCCGGGCGCGGCGGCTTTTTTTAAGTTTATTTATGTACTAGTTTAGTTTAAATTTGCTGTAATCCTCCTATATTCGCCCAACTTAATGAAAATCGCCCATCTTTGATGAATTTTAGCCGAACTTGGGGACTCGGCTAGGATACGCGGGTGGAAAAATAGGCGTACCCAGGCTGAAAACTAGTTCCATCCGGCCGAAAAACGGACCAATTTTCGCCTGGGTTCGGCCAACGAGTGGAGATGCTCTAAGCGCCATTTAGTATTGGAAAATGATATGGATCCCCCGGACGATGGGGGGTTCGCATCGTCCTCCTCCCCCTAAAATCGCCCCAATTTTCATTTTTGCTGCAAAACTGCCCGCTTTTGCTACATATGTCCCCGCTTTTGCTTCCAAAGCAAAAAAACGGTTTGTTTTAAAAATAGAACGTCTCGCCGGAGACCTCGCCGGAGATCATGCAGCAAAAAAATTGTGCTAATGCAGCAAAACCGACTTCGCCGGAAACTTTTGTTGCTGCATGGTCTCCCGCGAGGGTCATCAACGAGTTGTTTCCGACGATGTCTCCGGCGAAGACGGATTTGCTGCATTAGCATAACTTTTTCTCCATGGTCTCCGGCGAGGTCTCCGGCGAGACGTTCTATTTCTAAAACAAACCGTTTTTTGCTTCGAAAGCAAAAGCGAAGACATATGCAGCAAACGCGGGATATTTTGCAGCAAATGGACAAGTGTCAGCATGAGAAACAGGACGATGGGAGCTCTCGCATCGTCCGGGGAAGCCTTTGAAACCTCCGACGAGGAGTAAAACGCACGCCGGAGCGAGAACAAAAAAGGGAGTAGACTAAAAACGATGGACGTCCCTACCCGAAAGCTGCTGACTGCTGCCGCTGCCGCTGCCACTGCCACGGCCTGTATCGTTGTATCAGGGGAGCAGGCTGAGGTTGACGGCGACAACCGGAGCTCAGCAACACAGCTACAGCGACGAGGTAAAAGCTACTGCGACAGTAGGAGACGTGCTCCTACCGATAAAGGCTGCTCCTACAGACTTATAGCCGTACAACCAGCACTTAATTTTTTTTTTACAAATATGACCCTTTGTAATTTGTCATCGCTATAAATACCTCCTACTGCCGTAGAAGCCAAAAATGCTCTGGCTAGAGGCTGAAAAGGCGACACGTGTCACCTCCCGCCACGGAGTGTGGCGGGATGTTCCTTCCGCCACAGGGGATGGCGGGATGTTCGTTCCGCCTTTGGCGGTGGCGCAATGACGCCGTGGGGCCCACCAACGCGAGCGCGAAGTCGAACCTCCCGCCAGCGCCAAGTCGAACCTCCCATGCTGGCCTGGCCGTGGGGCCACCTCATCCCGCCATTCCCCCCTGGCGAAAGGAACATTCCGCCACCCCCTGTGGCGGGAGGTGACACGTGTCGCCTTTTCAGCCTTCCGCCAGAGCATTTTTGGCTTTTGCGGCGTGAGAAGGGTATTTTTGGCGATGACGAATTGCAGAAGATCATATTTGTAAAAAAAAAACCTTAATTTGGTTCCTTGAAGTGGCGCAAATTACACGGAACGGAAAAGGACGGGGAGCGAAAAGAGCAGAGCGTCCCGCTCCATTGTTGTCCGCTGCAGCCTGCGACAGGCGCGAAGAAAGCAGCCACACCAAACCAAAGCTGCCTGCCGCGGCCCCCTCTGCTCACCGTCCAGTCAGATAGCCAGCCCCAATGTGGAGACGCCACGTGTTGCTCGTCCCAGTCTCTGCAGGCGCCACGACTGTGCACACGTATTAGGGCATCTCTAGATGACCGACTCATCCGGTCATCCCAAACGGTCCAAACGGTCCGTTGGTGTACGTTTGAGTCGGAACGCGATCGATATAGAAGGGGGTCCTGCTGTCTAGTCAGCCGTGTCCAGCGGAGTGACCCATTTGTCCGGCCTGGACGTGGCATTTTTTTTGCAAATTCAAATACAAACAGTTCACGGTAAAAACTGGCAAAGTCCGTACTTAATTTACATTCAAAATATAAAAAAAGGAAATTAAACTACTAGCCCTAGCAACTGATCTTCGTGCGCTGGCGCCGCCTCGTTCATCTACGGGTCGAGTTCGATGTACTCTGACGGTGTCCAAAGGTTGTGCGGTGGTAGGACCGGGGCGGGAGCGGGCGCAGGTGGATTGATCACCCTTACAGGCCATGACGCCCAACCGAGCGGGTCTGAGTCGATGTCGGGGACGGGCAGACCTCCCCCGGCATTAGGTCGTGATCGATGGTGGTGGCGCGCCGCACTTTGTACTCCCACTCGAGGAACTTGACCCAGTATGCCTCGGATTGGTAGCGAGCCTCCAACCATTGGGCCGGCGGGAGGCTCCTGATCCGGCGGCGGATCTCCTCCTCTAGCCATTTTCCGTCTTGGGCATGGGTGATACGTCGTAAATGTATCTATAATTTTTCATGTTCCATGTTTGTTTAGTATACACTTTGCTATGTTTTATCTACACTTTGAGATATTTTTATACATTTTCTGGGACTAACCTATTAACGAGATGCCACAGCAACATTTGCCTGTTTTCTGCTGTTTTTGGTTTCAGAAAAGCTAGTAATAAAATATTCTCGGAATTGGACGGGACAAAATCAGAAGTCAACATTTCATCGAGACGAACATAGAGACCGAAGGGCGACCGGAGGGAAGCCACAGGGTGGCCACACACCCCCAAGAACGGGCCCACCCTAGGTCGCGCCTAGGCAGGGTGTGGCCTCCCTGGCAGCCCTCCCGCCTTGCCTCTTCGTCTATATAATCCCTCGATGCCAAAACTTTAAGTACCCGATCAGATCTCCACGAAACAGTCTGTAGCCGCCGCCACCATCGTCCCTAGATCGGGAGGATCTGAAACTCTTCCCGGTACCCTGCTGGAGGGGAGAGATCATCCCGGATGCCTTCTTCATCACCATGTCAGCCTCCGGTATGATGCTTGAGTAGTTCCACCTTGGACTACGGGTCCATACAGTAGCTAGATGGTTGTTTCTCCTCCTTTGTGCTATCATGTCTAGATCTTGTGAGCTCCGTTCATAATGAAGATCATCTATTTGTAATCATGCATGTTGTGTTTGCGGGGATCCGATGGATATTGAGATTACTATGTCAGATTGATTATCGATTCTATCATGTCTTCTTGATTATTGATTCTATCTTGTCTGTGTTGTTTAAGATCTTGCATGCTCTCCGTTTCTAGTAGCTATCTTGGCCAAGTAGATGCTAGTGAATCTAAGAGGGAGTATTTACGCTCGATAGTAGGTTCATGCCTCTATTGAATATGGGGAAGTGACAGAAATCTCTAAGGTTATAGATGTGCTATTGCTACTAGGGAGAAAACAACAATCTCTTATTCATGAAAGAATTGTATTGTTTACTTTACACACATTGTTTAAAGAAGTTATCTGTTGCTTGCAACTTAATACTGAAGGAGGTTCGGATGATAACTTGAAGGTGAATTACTAATCATAGATGCAGTTGGATGGTGGTCTATGTATATTGTTGTAATACACAATCAAGTCTCATAGGATCACAAATGTCTAGTATTCCATTGTTATGCCTTGCTCAGTACTGTCAATTGCCTCGCTGTAATTTGTTTACCTAGCATGTTGTGTTATTTATCCTAAGGAGAACACCTCTAGTGAAATCAGCAGATCAAGGCAATTCATCTTAATGCTTATCCAACTAGTACTAGGGTTACCATCAAGCCTAGCTTGGGGTAAGGATGGTTATGTTGAAAAGGGGTTTTGCTTTGAAGTAAGATAAGTACCATCTGGGTATCTCTACCAAGATTGAGATGAAAAGGTTTTAATAAAGATTTTGGAAAACCTAGAGATAAGGGTAGTTGAGGTTCTGTCTTGAAAACATAAGGAGAATATATATAGTTCTCCATAGTTTTATTAATAGAGACTAGTAAAGTATTTGGTTGTATCAAATTCATCTTGGGTCAGGTTTTTGAAATGCCAAAACATTTGAGAATATGAAAAATGAGCCAAGACATCTCTTTTGCAAAATAGTTTTTGTAAACTTGGTTTGAGATGAGGAGTACACAACCAATACACAAACATTTGCTTGAGGATCAACAAACAGGTCAGCACACAATGCAAGAAAAAAGTTTTTGTTCCCCCTCATATTTTGCCTTTTGGACAATTAATCAGGATTGCTGAAATTGGGATGTTACACACATTATACGTTTAATCCTTTGTTTTCAGCAAATCGGTGAGATTGACAACCTCATTGTTCATTAAGACAAAGTCTTAAATTTGTGTTGTGGAGGTTCCAAGTTGTTAGCAACACCTTGGAGTCGTTTCCTTCCTCCTACTGGTTCGATAACGTTGGTTTCATTACTGAGGAAAGACTTACTGTTGTGCTCATCATACCTCCTCTTGGGATTTTCCAACAAAGCTCTGCAGTAATCTGAGCCGCATCAACCCACAACATAATATTCTTTGATAAACAACTATTCTTACTTTTAAAATTTGGATCATACTTTAACGGTTTCTATTATTTTTTTAAGTAACAATATGGAGCAGGACCCACATGTCTACTGCTGTCAACGTGACCGGTGTGGTACATGTAGCCCATCAGTTTTTACTTCTTTAAAGAACAGATGCTCCTGTTGTAGGCATGCATGTGACCGTGCCGTAGAAATGCGACTAGATTAAAGGGTGCGTCTTTGCGCATGATCCCCTGATCTACAGACTAATAATCATCTTGTAATGCCATAAATGGTATACTGCAATATTAGAAAAAGAAGGAAGACGATATTTAAACTATAATAACAACATAAATGGATGAAAATTAAAGCATAGTAAACAAAAATTTATACTAAACTTTTATGCTTCTCCCAGGCTTGTTTTAAATGTACTATATTCCTAATAAATACAAGTTTCTGTTACTTGGATTGCATACTCAAACATGCAACAATGTGTCTGATAATACTTACATTGTTTTTATGTTATCGAGTTGTAATTTATGTCACTAAATTTTTTGAATGTAAAAATTTTAAATTGTATATCGTAATAAAAGTTCCTCTTGAATTAAATTTTCATAGTTGTGTAAATTATAGTGTATACATATGTAATTTTGTGTATGTATGAGTGTTTGTGTTACATATTTTTATCATAATAGTGGTATCTAAAGTGTATGCTCCAACAAATATCTTACTATAGGTCTAGTGTAACATTGTGTAGGTATGAATATGGAATCTTACAAAGAATAGATTGAACTGTTTCACGAATGTGTATTGCAACTTATCGATGATATATGGGCCCGCTTTAAACTGTACGCTGTTCTGACGGGTATCCCCACCCAAATCACGATGGCCACAAAGGAGCAAACGAAGAATAGATGGTTCCTTGTTTTCTGAGGTGAAGCTTAGCAGTTTAGACAACCAAAACCAATTAACGATGTTAAAGGTGATTTGAGACAACATGCCATGGGTAATTGTCAATGCCAATAAAATCTAATCCCTCCGTCCAGAAATAAGCGTCCCAGATTAGTCAAGATTTACTGTATAAACACATGTACATCTAGATAAATCCAAATCGCTTATTTCTGGAAGGAGGAAGTATTTAAAATGAAATCCAACTTTGTGTAGAGGCAGGTACGAGTATTTTCATTTATTGATTGCCAGTACCAAGCCTTTCTCTCTAAAACCTTTCCTAAGTACTAATGTGGTCTCGTTGAATTATCATGTATCCTTAGATAATCAATATATGTAGTTAACAGTATCGCATATAGTCATCTGGTGGCATCATCCTGTTGTATTTAGATGATAGATTGGGAGAGCGTAAACTGGAGTTCAGAGAAAACAAGAAAAACGTTGGGGTGCATCGGAATGGTTGGGAGAAACCGAAAGAAGGATACCGCAAGCTAAATGTAGATACCTCTTTGTTGGTGGGCTCGTGTTATGGTGCTAGAGGCGTGGTGATTCGGGCTGATCGGGGGTCTTTTATCGCATGTGGCAACCGTGGTATAGCCTCCATATCGGATGCAGCGATGGCATCACGACGATGCTAGAGGGGGGCAATTCAGTTGGTGCAGTGGCATCTATATACAAGGAGTGCTCTTTCCTAGCTCGAAATTTTGCACATGTTCTTTTCTCTCATAGCCACAGGGATTGTAATGTAGTAGCTCATATCCTTGCTGTAAGGCGGAGAGACCTCACTCAGTTTGGGTTGAGGATCCGCCGGCTTTTATTTTTGAGCTCCTTATAAACGATGTAACCCTATTTGATATGGAATAAAGTGGTCATGATAGCTTTTCTCTCTTAAATAAAAAGTGTGGCTCTTGTAAACAATGAGAGAAGTTTTGGGGCTGGCCCGTTCGAGCTATTTTCCGAACGGCCCAGTTCTATAATCTGCACGCGGCCACAAAGCTTTTTTGATGGGCCAGGCGTGATGGTAGGGGTCATCCGGAACGCGGCGGCTCACGGGGCCGAGTGACAGGAGGTGCGCGATGGTTTTTGAAACCTCCGATGAGTAGTAAAACGCGCGGCAGAGCAAGAACAAAAAAGGAAGTAAAAGACGATGGATGTCCCCTATCCGAAAGCTGCTGCCTGCTGCCTGCTGCCATTTGCCACTACCTGTATCGTAGTATCAGCGGAGCAGGGTGAGGCTGACGGCGACAACCGGAGGCAGCGAGGCGGTACGTACAAGCTAGAAACAGTACTAGACGTGCTCCTACCCATCAAGGCGGGTCCTACAGACTGTATATGTACAACTTTGTAGCCGTACACTAACCCAGCACTTAATTTGGTTCGTTGAATCGTGGCGCAAATTTGATGTAGCCGTACTGCTAGCAGAGCATCCCACTCCCTTGCTGTCCGCTGCAGCCTGCTGCGGCAGGCGCGAACAAAGAAAGCAGCCACACACCAAAGCTGCCTGCCGCGGCCCCGGACCTGCTCACCGCCCAGTCAGACAAGTCAGCCCATTGTCGTGCAGCCACGTGTCTCCCGTCTCAGAGTCTTTGCTGGCGCCACGGCCGTGCACACGTAGCAGCCGCTCGATCACGTGCGCGTCGCATGCCTCACGGCAGCAGCCTGGCCACCGGCGGTGACCTCGTTCGCTCCCACGCCGGCCGGCCGGCCGGCCACCGCCGAACCAACCGAAACACTCGGCGCATGCTTCCGAATCCTGCCTACGCCATGCACGCGCCGGAACTCCCCACACGCAAAAGATGCACCGGCCAGTAAATCGGCCAGAGGGTGGCCTCAAAGGTGTGGGCGCGTTCGCTATCATCATCACCCACGCGCGACGACGACGACGACGACGACGCGAGTCCCGTCTGGATAATATGGGCCCAGCCTGGGAATTTTAATAATCCCCACAGCTAGTACAGTACACATTGCTGCCGCTGTCCCGTCAGGCAGGCAGGCAGGCTCGTGAGCCAGAGCTCTCTGTCAGGTGTCAAATGGCGCTACTACCCCTCGGCCTGGCTCCACAGTCCACACACACACTCTCAGTTTGATCTTACCGGCGATGTGCTGGCGCTGGTCGCGGCTAGGCAAGGCGGGCAGAGCCACGCCTCGCTGCTCACGAGCTGGAGGTCGAGGGAGACCCAGCGGCAGTGGTGGACATGACGTGCCTTTCCATGCCCGCTCTAGCCTACTAGCCTACTAGTACTGCCTAGCTGAGCTTGACCGTTGCGTGGTCCATGCATGCCCCGCCAGGCCGGCCCTGCCTCCTCCCCGCGCGCGCGCCAAAGACACGAGTCTCGGCGCCACCATCCCGGTCGTGCCAAACGCCCAAACCTGTTTGAAAATTGGAGGAAATACTACTCCCTCTGTTTCAAATTACTCCGCGCGCACGCTTATCTAGGTGGTCTAGTATTTTTTTATTTTTCATCAAAAAATTCTTAGAATTTTTGGTATACATAGTACATATTTAATACTATCTATTTTAAAAATCATAGAATTTTTTTGAATGAGAAATGAGAAAGTATTAGCCCACCTATATAAGCGCGCCGGCGGAGTAATTTGAAACAGAGGGAGTAGTACATAATGGGACCATCTCAACGGACAGGATAACCATTTTTTACTGTAAACGAACGGAGCAAAACAAAACATTCCTTCTCCCCCAGGAGCAGGGCAGGAGCGGAGCGTGTGTTCTCCGGGGAACACCCCTAGGCCGCCTAATCCGTCACTAAAAACTTCGATATTACCATCCACGAGACATGGACGAAGACGACACTCACTGAGAGCAAGGGCGATAGTATAGCCAACTGTTGGCTATTGTGGCATCCCGCAAAACCACTACTAGAAAATCGCGTTGTTTTTTGTGTATTGCATCATCATGACCGCATGCTCATTTCATCATGCCACATTGCATTTGAGCATCGTCATCATCTTGCATTTGCTTGCATAAAACTATTTGCAGAAAAACCTAATTTGTTTTCTAAACGCCCCGTCTCTGTTCAAACGCAAAACCCGGGTCGCCGGAATATTTTGTTTTGTCTGCTATCGGTTTGCAAACGCCTTATTTTAAACAAATACAATATTAAATTATTTTTAGTGGGGACAGTCGAACGGGGCGATTCGACCCGAACGACCACACCGAAATAAAATCGGTCCACCAAAATCCATAGTCTACCCAACCTAATCTACCCAACCTTGCCTCCACCTCACCCTGGCCAATCACCATATGTCACCTCACCTTTTTCCCTTCCCCACCCAACCAGCATCTGCCACCTAATCCTACCCCTTTCCCCACCCCTCTCTCTCCTCTCCCCACACCCGCCGCCTCTCACCCTGGAACCCACTCACGCACACACACAGCACACGCTACCCCCCACCCTGTCACGCTCCCCTGTGGCCCGCCGGGACCCACCCGACCCCACCTGTCCCCGCTCCCCTCCCCGTCTCCTTCCTTCTCCCCCCGACAACCCGCACCGCCCTCCTCTCTCCTCTCTCTCCCCCACCTCTCTCTGCTCCCAACCGACCCCGCTCACCCCGCCCACGTCCGCCGCTCGTCCCCGGGCTCCACCGCGCTCGCCTCCCTGGTTCTCTTCCTCCCCACCGCACGCCGCCGACGCCCCCTCCCCTCCCCGCGGCCGTCCCCCTCCTCTCCACCCACCGCCGCCCGTTCGTCCTCCGGCGGGCTGCCTCGCCGGACACCCTCCTCAGCGCTCGCCACCCCCCTCACCTCACCTCCCGCCGGCTCCTCCTCCCCGTCTGCTTCTCCCCGCTGCGCCCCGCCGGCAGCCGCCCCGCCTCCTCCGCTCGCGCGCCGGCCGCCTCCGCCCCACGCCAGCGTCCGCGGTCCCGCGCCCCTCCTTTCCCGGCGTCGTCCTTCCCTCGCAGAGCACCTCGCCTCGCCCGACCCCGCGCCGCCGCTCCCCTGCAGCTGCTCCGCCGGACCGCCAGCCGACCCGCGTGCTCCGGCCAGGCGCCGCCGCCCGCCTCCGGCCGGGCCCGCGCAACCCCGCCGTCCTTCCGAGCCCGGCCACCGTCGGCCTCGCCCGTTCCTGTGCGCTGCCTCCCCAGTGTTCCCCCGTCCGCGCCGGTGGCGTCGTCCGCCTGCGTCCCTGGCAGCTGACCCGCAGGAACTGCCGCCGTGCCCCACGTTGTTGTTCACTCCGTGCCGGGCATCTGCGTGTGTTGGCCACCGTGTGGTGTTGGTGTGTCGCCGCAAGTGAGACCTCTCGGTGAACGAGAACAAGACGTGGCATAGGAGCAACTTTGATGTCGACAAGATCTTCCGAAGGCTCCAACAGTTAAACAAGATCGTCATCGAAAGTGGAGCCACAAACCCCAAGATCATCGAGAGGGGGCCGATGACCTCGGACCAAGAACGTCGACATGAAACGCCAAGAGCTTCTTCCCGGACCCGAAGACCGAGCCTCGACACCCCGAACCCTGGCGCCGTTCCCCAAGTTCGCCACCGGTGAATAAGAAGGAAACCTCAAGGACTTCGGCACGGAGCGGCAAGATCGCCTCACGGAATCCGAAGCGCGGACCCGACAAGATCTTCGCGACTACAAGATCGACACCGAACCAAGCCCTTCCTCGTGGAACGCCAAGATCTACCCCGTTATCTGAGAACGATCCCGGAGTCCGAGAATGTTTCCGTCGAACCCTGAACCCTGAGACCGAACCCCGAACCCCGGAACCCCAAGATCTGCCGAACCCTAATGTGTGAACCCCTTCCCGAAACCCTATTTTATAATATAATCCAACTTGTCGCATTTTAATTGTTCATGCATGCATATTGTCATGTGGTTTGGGGGCCTTATGCCGATTCACCTCATAATTAAACATGGGGCCCATATGCGGGCAAATCTAGTCTCATATTGGCCTCATTTAAATTTGTGTAGCGAACCGGCACTATCTTTTGTCTTGATAATACAACATTTAAATTGCGGGGTAGTTAAACAACTGGAACCAATTAATTAATTGTCGGGACCCCCGGTTCCGCTTAATATGACCTAACTGCATCGCACCTCTGCCATGTCATACGTCATGCATGCATCATGCCGATCTTTTGCCGTAGTATTAAATGTTGCATCCGGTGTTTCTTCTAGTGTTTTGCTTCTTCGCGGATAAGGCCGTTGAGTTGATGTGAGCTTCGCCCCGATCTTCGGATGAACCTTCGGCAATGTTTTCAGGCGAGCACCTCCCCCTTTCTACCTATCTTACTTTTATAGTATTTATTCCCTCCTGTTGATCTATTGCTATCTGTGTTGCGATGCTCTAGTTTTCCGTACCCGTGAAATCCCTTGCGGCCGTATATTGTCTTGGACACATCCTATTACCTGTTGTTTGGTAGATAGTTGGACCAGCGCGTCGTAGACGCTTGCTCAAGTGTTGTTGCGTGTCGTCTAGTACCACAGTTGTTGGAGGATTGCCGCATGTTCGATGTTGGAGATGATCATGGCTTTAATTATCATTCACTTTAATTATTGTTTAATAACTAAAATTGAAGTAGGTAAGCAGAGGCACCGGTGGGTGATAGATAATATTTGGTTTCCGACCGCCCACTTGTGTCCCGTAGGACCCCGAGTTCTTGCCACCTGTTCCGAGATCGAGCGCGCTAACCACATGTGGGGAGATATGGGCCCCCCATCGATTTAGTACCTGATTTCAAAGTATTGTACTGGGGGCCACAAGTAGTTTGGGGCTTTATTACTATCCTGTACTTATGCCATGCTTTACCGCTTTATTTACGATTGTGTGAGGAGCACGCTGTACTGTTTTGGAAGCGGAGTGTTTTCGCGGTATCGACAGTCCCCGTTTGGGGATTTGCTGTCGTTTACAGCCACTGTCGCAAACCCTGAGTCCGTCTCGGAGACCGGCCGACTTCGTTGCGGGTGTACTTAGTGGGGTGGCCCCCCGTGCTTGCTTTGGGTCTGGGAAACGTCATGACTTAGGCCCCGCCGACATACCGATGGGTGTATGTTAATTGATCTGGCAAAAAGGGTCGAAGTGCGTGTGGATATTTTGGTGCACCCCTGCAGGGTTTAATCTTTTCGAGAAGCCGTGTCCGCAGTTATGGACGACTTGGAGCACAGTGCTTGATCATAGACAACTATAACTAAAGTTTACTGTTATAATATGACTTGTATCCGATATGACTAGTAATCAGCTTCACCACAACGGAATGGCTAAATAAAAGTACCAACAACTGCTGGGTTTTGGGATATCTCATGCTAATTGTATATGACTAGTAAGTGTCGCAACTATCACGGAATGGTTAACTAAAAGTGCCCACTGCTTACTTTATCAGGATGATTATCTAAACCTGACTAGTAATTGCTGCAACGAGAACTGAATAAATAAAACTGCCAACTGCGTGAGTTCCTCGGTTGACTTCCTCGTTTGGTCTCGAGGGGGAATCCCAGGATGGGATTGTTTGGTGTTAGTATCAGTCTGGTTCCGAATAGGTCTTTCTTACCCCTTTCTGATAGCCGCCAGTTGTATCGAGTCTCTAAAGGTGGTTTAGTGCATGTTGCCGCTGCCGCTTAGTCCACCATACCTATGTAGGCGAGGACCGCCGAATTCTAGTCTCGCCGTGTACTGGCCTCAGTACTGACGCTCCTCTTTTTCCTTTGCCCTTTGTCGGCACCCCTTTTGTTTAAGCAGGTTTTGAGATCGACGTCGTTAGCAGGGTTACCCTTCCGGCTTGGCCTGGGCAGGGTTATGGACGCCATTGGTTATTCTTCAGGGCTCTTAGCCCCATTTGCTTCTTGTCCGTAGTCGGACGTTGTATCATTTTTAAGGTGATTTGGATCTTTGTATATTATATCTGTATTCTTGACTCATTGAGTCGCTGGTGTATATATATATCTGTTCTGTGGGTCCCATCGAGGACTGTTGTGTAATGTTATTACTTCGTTTTCCACCCGCACGCAAGTGCCTGGTGGACACCTTCGGATCGTTTCTATGCGGGTTTGGCGGGTTTCGCTAAAACTTGCATAGGGCCGATTCTGAGGGTGTTACAGCTATAAGTTCTTTTCAAGTGGGTTGTATTTTAGCACGTTTTTATAGGAGATATTAAAACTTAAGAAACAACCATCACAATGGGGATTATCTTACTCCCTCCTTCACGGTTTGCAGGTAGCCTAATCAAATTTAGGTTTTTCCAAAACTACAACGTTCATAGGCGCATAACCATTAATTATTGATTAATGTGGCAGCTTTTCTTCCAACTTTCTATGCATGCAACAGTCTTCCATCACTATATGCGCCTTAACCGTTCATTAATATGCCTAATTTTCAGCCAATACGTTCAAGCCTAGGTCGGTGAGATTTTTGTAGAGCGTCCTCCAAACCGTGAAAGAGGGAGTAGATGGGGTTTCTTAGAGATGTTGTATTTAATGATTTAGTGCCCATGCATGTGTATGATTGGACTAGCCAAGTTTTTTCCCTATGGTTGCGTGCAGGAGGTGTAGCTTAGCTAAGATACAACATCACTCTCTTTCTTAATTAACTATGGTGCCACATAAGCAAATTGCCTAGGTTATAGAGCTAAGATACACCCATTATGAAAGGCATAAGTCATGTCCATGTCATCTAGAATCAATTCAATAGCCAACATGTACAATAGATAGAGGTAAAAATATACAACTTTATTAATATGGCTCTCACATGGTGCCTACGAGCACGTGCTGCAGCTGACTCTTAACTAAGGCTGGTCATAGTGGGGAGTAACTTGGACTAGTGTTATGCATATGACACTAGTCTAAGTTACCACCTTCATAGTGGGTAGTAACTTATGTCTAGTAACATGCAAGGTCATATTTATTACTACCTTGTAGATTCATCTTGTCTTGGAGTGTGTGATGTTATGGTAACATAGCTAGTTACCACAAGTCTCTCTTTCATCATTTAATGACATGCCACATCATCAAAATGCCTAGTTGGCATTACATGTAGTTGTATGTTACCATCTTAGTTACTCTCATTATGACTATCCTAAGAGCATCTCCACTCGTTGGACGAACCCAGGCCGAAATCCGGACCAAACTTTGGTCGGACGGCGCATGTTTTCGGCCTAGGTACGTCCAGTTTCCCACTCGCGTACCTAGGCCGAGTTCCGGGTCGCCCGTTTCCGCTCAAATTCGGCTCAAGTTCGTCCAGATTTCGAAATAGTTCGTCATACAATGAATATAAAACACTTTAAGGCCAAAGTTCGGCGTAAATATAAACATAGTTCGGCCATAAGTGAAAATACAACATATTTCGGCCAAGTTCGGCCTGGGCATCTACGACGTGTTGCCCCTGCGTATCCATAGGTGCTCAACAAGATCATCCTGCAGTTGTTGATGCATTGCCGAATCTCGGATCTCCTCACGCATTGCGATGAATGCAGCCCATGTTGGAGGCACCTGATGATCAGGCTCGGCAAGAGGACCCTGACTGTAGTATGACTCGTCCTCCTCGAGCAAACTCATTGGATCCTTCCTCTCATCCTCAATGATCATGTTGTGCAAGGTCACACAGCAGTTCATCACTTCCCACATCTGATCTTTTGATCAGGTCATAGCTAGCAGGGAACCGGACAAATGCAAACCTCTGCTGGAGCACACCAAATGCCCGCTCCACGTCCTTCCTGCAAGCTTCCTGTTCCTTGGCAAAGTGAGAATGCTTGGGGAGCATTGGACTTGAGATAGTCTTCACAAATGTTGGCCATCTTAGATAGATGCCATCTTCTAGATAGTATCCCTTGTTATAGTGGTGTCCACTGATCTCAAATTCCAAAGGGGGAGCATATCAGGAAATCCTCTACTTTCATTAACTGCAAGGATCCGAGCAGTGTCTTCAACAGTGGGTGATCTCAAGTACTGTTTCCCGAACACTGCAATCACTGCCCTGCAGAACCTGTACAAGCAATCAAGGGCGGTGGACTCGGGGATGCGGAGATAGTCATCGGCACTATCAGCCGGCGCTCCATATGCAAGCAACCTCATCGCCACGGTGCACTTCTGAAGCGAGGAAAACTCAACCAAGCCGGTGCAGTCCTTCTTGCAAAGGAAATATCGGTCGAACTCCCGAATGGCATGCACGATCTTGAGGAAGAGCTTCCGGCTCATCCTGAAACGGCGGCGAAACACGTCCTCTCCATGGAGTGGTTGGTCGGCGAAGTAGTCGGCGTACAACATGCAGTAGCCCTCTATCCTTTGTCTCGCCTTGCACTTCCGTCGACCTGGCACCGAACCACCGCGCTTCGGCTTCGCCATCTGCATGTACAGCTGGGCGAGCGATACGAGGATCTGCAAGTGCTCTTCACCTTCGGCGACCTCGGCGCTCTCCTCCTCCAGGAGTACGGCGAGCATCTCCGCGTCGTCGGAGTCCATGGCGAGTATCTCGTCCTCGTCGGAGTCAGTGGCGAGTATCTCATCGCCATCGAAGTCCATGGCCGAATCCGGCCAAATGTCGAACACTTGGCGGGCGTGGTGGTGGGAGCACGTAGCGAAGTAGAGCGACGACGAGGCTAGGTCGGCGAGATCGACGGCTGTAAGGCGTGGTGTTGGGCAGCAACTACGGCGAGCGTAGCTAGAGGCGTGGGCATGTCTCGGCGCGCAGGAGCTCCGCGGGCAAAGTCATGGCGACAGGAGTCGCTGGGAGCTCTTCGCGGCAGTCTGGACGAGTGAAGTGAGTGGGAATAAGAATGTCTCGCCGACAGAGCTGGCCCTTGCCCTTTTTTGCAGCGTCCGGCGGCGTCCTCAGGGCGTACCCGGGAACCTAAGTTCGGCTTGGTTAGGCCGGACCAAAACACGCGGAAATCGAACGAAAATAGGTCCCTGGGTACGCGACTGGGCCGATTTTTGGCCTCCGGATCGGTGTTCTGAATAGACGAGTGAAGATGCTGTAAAGCCCACTCCTCTTCTGTCTTCTTCTCTCGTCCAATTAAGCATAAATGTACTATTTTAAGTTTTATAGACTGCTGACCGGGTCTTATTGTACGCTACCCGGAGCAGTGTGCTTTTACTAACTAACCCAACCGATTAGTAGCTACTAATACTAGAGCTAAACTACTCCGGTACTCTATCCCGTAGCAAGGGAGACAGAGCAGAGCCATTGCTGCTGTCGCGACCCTCCGTGTCTCCATGCTGCGTGCCCTGTCACAGTAAATAAATAAATAAATGTACTACCCACGTACAGTATCGAGGCGTTCCGTGTGCCGTTTGTGTTGCTGTCCTCTCGTGTCCTGTGTGTGTGTCCAACATAATACCTCTTTTTTTTCACCCTCATTTTTTTTTGTCCATGCGTGCCTGACAGCAGTGCAACCCCGAGCGCACGCAGGCATGGACACTAGCACACCTGACTTCGCCCCCTCCCTCCCACCACACCCTCCCAAATCAATCTTCTCCGTTTGAAGTTCTCAACTCGTACTAGTTCGGAAGTTCTCTACATCAATAACAAGGACTCATAGTTTTTTTAAAATTTGGATCATACTTGAACGATCTCATACTTCATTTTTCTTAAGTAACACACGTGGAGCAGGACCCACGTGTCTGCTGCTGTCGACGTGACCGATGTGGTACATGTAGCTTATCAGTTTTTTATTCCTTAAAAAAACACATACTTGTACCGTAGGCATGCAGGCTGCCCTGCTGCCGTAGCAAACCAACCCAACCCTGTGTCGCTGCTGCATGTAGTAGTAGCTTCGCAGTGGGTTGTTTAATGCGACGCGACCGGCGCTGCTCTGCCAAAGCTAGTTGCGCAACGGGGGAGCGAGGGGACACGAGCCAGCCAAAGCGAGGCGGAAGCAAAGCACGCCGAGAGCCCGAGACCGCACCAACGGCCGGATCGAACAAACGCCGAAAACGGAACCCGACGCGGCCTCCTTCCGCGTCTCCGGCGCCGGGCGCCCGTCGGCTCGTCGGCGAACGCGAGGCGGCGGCCTGTTGTGCCGCGGACAAAAGCTGCCTGTTTTGGACTACATAGGACTTGGACAAATGTGTTATCTAGAACTACATCCGTTCTATAATAATATAATTTTTTTTAGCAATTACTAGTCACAATTACTACTAGTTTGTCTGCGGTCTTGCTTGTCTGTCGTTTACTTCCCAAGGACCGGCGCTCTTTCTCGCTGGACTTTGCTAGTACTCTGAGAGACCTCCTTCGTTGATTTAACTAGATGAATATCCAGCGTGTTGCCGCGGAAATTTCTTTAATAAATTGATAGTCTTAGATATAAAATACGCAAAATATAAAATTCTCTAAAAAAAAGCTAGATTGGTTACAATAGTTGAGAGGCTAAATTTAACGGACAAAACGTATTGTATATTTGACGCATAAAATTTGGTGACATGGACAATTATATGGATGACATGGATAGTTTGGATGTATCATAAATTAATGCTAATGAGATGACAACTCTGGCTTGTGCCCGCAAATATGGGTAAAATAGACTATCATAATTGCTAGTTAGTGAGGTTTTGCTTTATATGAAAGTATAGATATGTGGCAGGGATTATTGCCGGACTGGCGTGGCATTTGAGATCTAGCGTGCCTATTGACCTTGACGGGTTTCTCGATGGTGGTTCTATGCGATTATTACATGGGGAGAAGCAACCGTTGTAGTGAATGCTCTTGTATGATCTATTTTGTGCCACCGATGATAACAGAGGAATACCAGTACCACTAGAAATTAATAGGTACTGAGAATATTGTGTGACAACATGCCCCGCATCGCTCCCTCCCATGGGTGACCCGGTTGGGGATCTCTCGACGGCGACCCGTTTCTAGCGTTCTGGTGGTCGTTCACGGCGACTGGTGGCTGGCCGCGGTTTCCTGCGGGGCTGGAGGCGGCAGTCAGGTTGGCGCTTCTACAGGGGGTGGCAGCAGTGTCTGAGCCCGATCTAGGCTCTGTATGTGCCGGGCGGGCTGTGGCCATGGCGCACCTTCTGTGGATGTGCGGGATGCCGAGCCAGTGGGCTCGGGCATCGATTCGGTCGGGACGGTGTCCCTCGACTTCGGGCGCCCGACTGGGATGGCCGGTTTGCTTCTCCGGCACCGGCGGCGTCTGCTTGCCGGAGATGAGGAAGACGGGGCGGCGACACCAGGAACACGGCGGCTTTCGGGCGGATGGCGGCCAGAGGTTTACCTCGACGCAGCGGTGGCATGGAGGACGGCGAGTCTTGGAGTTTCTCGGCGCGGTGGTCTCGTCGAGGCCATGCCTGGCTCCGTTGGTGCTTTGGCGGCCGCGGAGGGTCATCGCGGGGTGATTTTGCTGGCTAGGCGGTGACAGATCGGCATGTGGTGTTGCGATGCTTGATGACTGCATGTGCATAGATCGTTTGTAGCTAGTTTCGAAATATAGATATCGGTCCCACAAGGAGCGGGGTTCTCAAGTCTAATAACTCTTGAATTAAATACTGAAATAGTAATGCTAAATAACGTTCTAAGTAACAAGATAAAATGCGAGTTTTGTGTAAAAAGTTATTTATGGATTTTTGTATAAGAGAACAATAAGTAAAAGTAAAACAAAATGAATACAGAAAGTAAGTATCGCGTATGTAAAAGCGATATGAAACTGCAACGGGAAAAAGAGTTCTTAGGGAGTAGCGGATACACCTTTAGCATTATAAAGGTTTTAAGGTAAAGACTATTATCATAAACATTCTCAACTATGTATGTGTGAGAGAAACTCCGTAATTGGACGAATAGGCAGCAACCACTGCTCACATTATCCTCATAACCACACGAGACAAGTAATCGACATCAATCGAATTACTGTGCTATTAAGGGATTTTATCCAATAGAATGTATCACGTGGCATGGACAATGTTTCGTGAGTTTCCTCGGTTCGCAAATTGATACGTAAGGGGTGCTAGCAGCTTTATAGTCACCGTGAGTGCTAGCACACCTCTATCTACCAACAAGTAGTTCCCTCCATCAAGTCCCCACAAGAGGCAAATATTGAGAGTCCGACTTCTCTCAATATCAAGATGAAGACAATCTAACACATGGTCATATCGATGAATATCATAATAAACTTTATCTTATTTCAATCTCATGCTAGAGTTTCTCCATCTCCCCAAGAACTAACGATCTATTCAGACATGGAGGCAATCAACATCATGGCAAAGACAATGAAATCTATCATAGATGAATAGTACTTGTATAAATCCACAACGAGTACGGAAATTACAACAAGATCTAGACGAGATGTAGATGAGATGGATGAAGATGGTGGTGATGCAATGGTTGATGATGAAGATAGATGCCTTAGCCTCCCAGATCTGAGTAGGGTGAAGATGGATCGCCGGTGAATGAGTTCCCCCTCCGGATCCCTTTCGGAGGTGAGTTTTTTACGATTTCTAGTCATTCTGTATGTCGTCTCCCTGATACGATTGCACGGGACGAAACTATTTGAACAGGCGGTGGCGGCGGCAACTTTACGGCCGGAGAAAATTCTCCCATCGTATAGTTGGTCGTTAAAGCCCCTGCTTCCTGCGATCGCCTCAGGTTTTCTTCTGGTGTTATTGATATTTCTCAATTTAGCGATTTACACTGTTTTTTGACTCCTTTTCGCTCCAATACAACTGGTCCAAGAATTGTGTCCCTCGTATCCATCATCTGTCTAGATCCTGGTGAAAATAGACATAAAAGATGCGCGTGAACGCCGTAAAATACTAAGATCCTACCACTATAGTGCAAGTAATAATATAAAACACGATGCAAATATGCACTCATCAATGCTGCGCGTGGAAGTCGGAGCGGCGGCTCCAGATCGAGTTGTTGGCGATGCTCTTCCTTGGCCGCGCGGGCGGCGGGGCATGGCTCTGTGTGCGCGGAAGTCGCCTCTTTCACCGGTGATCTGGCTCGCTGGGCGGCATGGACTGTCTCGGTGATAGTCCATTGGAGGTGTTGGTCCAGGTCTCCGGACGAAAATCTAGCCCGACTTGGTCGGTGCCGACAGCGGTGGTGCTTGAGGGCGCTATCGTGGAGCCCCGACACCCCTCCGTCCACCACTCTGGGGTGAAAACCCAAATCGGGCTTGCAGGATTGGAAGACGGTGGTGTCTTTTGGACGTCGTTACCTCCTTGGAGGCGTCTTTTTTCGGAGTGTGCGAAGCCTTTCTTGGGATGCTAGTGATGCCGGTTGGGTCGATGTCTTCGGGCCCTGTCGGCATGTGAGTACCGCTGGCGTGCTCCCTGTGGCCTGCCTCTCGCCATGAAGCCTGTGAGGCCTAGCCGTTTTCCTTCTCGGCTCTGACTTCCTCTCCGGGGACGTGGTCTAGGATCTTCGTAGCGCCCGCTGTTGCCGTTGTGCTGGTGTCGCTCGACGGTGCTCTAGACCTAGTCGAGCTATGTCGTGTGGTCTCATGTGGTTTTGCCGGTTTTGCCTTAAAACCGTGTCGTTTGGTTTTTTTTTGGTCCGGTTCCCCTTTTAACCGGACCCGTGTGTATATACATCTGTTTCGGGTTTTGGCTGATTTCCCTTCTAAACCAGCCAATTATGTTCTTCTAATAGAAAAGGCAGTGCTCCTACTAGTTGCTCAAAAAAAAAATTGTGTGACATGGGCCCGTTGGTTCTAAAATTAGTTGTGGTTCATGTTATTGGTGTATATATGTGGAGGAATATCATAGAAATAGGAAAGGTGACACTATTCATGTGCCTTCACGTTTATTTTGTAACTGCACTTTTATATTCATCGGAGTATTTTTATGCTTTCATTTTCGTGTGTTTTTAAGACGCGAAGCGTGACCCAGGGGCTCCCTCGTGTTGTAGGAATGCAGCTGCTCCTCCGTGGCAAACCAACCGTATGTCACTGCTCGGGGTCGGCTCTGACCCATGGCAAACATGGGCGACGCCCTAAGAGCCATGCTTGTCGGAGCCCATGATTTCATTCTTCCGTGTATCCTTGTCCAGCAGTAATTATGTTTTGGTTTTAAAAAAGAATTGATAGCAGCTCATTAGGTCAGCACATGCTGACCTAATTGGGGTATATTTTGATGGTGAAACATAAAAAAGGTATTCTTGTCCCACCGAGGACACACGGTCGAAGCGCTAGACCTGGAAACGTGGGGCTTCAAAACATGAGCGATGGAGTAGGTATGTTCGTGTTCAACTATTTTGGTAACGACATGCACCTCACCCCATCGCCCGCTCGGCACTCGCGTGCTTTTTCGTTAGGTCGCTCATGTTCTCCTCACGGGGCCCCTCCTCACCGTGCCATATGGTAAATGAACCGGTTCCCCGCAAAAAAACATGAATCGAAGAATTAATTTATTCTCTATTTTTTCGTCTATTTTTTTATTTAATCTCTCAATTCCTCATCAATTTAGCAAGCATATAGAAGCTTTAAGAAATCCATAGAGATACATCATTCAGTTTAGATCAAGGGTAACAACATTAACATCGCCCTAGCAAATACTACTCGAAACAAGATTTCACCACACTTTATAAATAAAGACACAACCGAGTACAAGGTTCAACAGAAACATAGGCACCAGAGTGCGAAAGAAAGAAGAAGAAAAAGGTAGTCCGGGTCCGCTGGGGCACCACTGTAGGGGTTCGTAGCATGGAAAACAAAATTTTCTGCCGCATGAACACACAATCAAGATCTAATCTATGATCAAGCCAAGATCTATATACTAGATTGTAGCAACGAGTCGATGGAATACTAACCCTCGAAGATCCAAAGCGATTAACGAGAGCAGATTCTCGTGGGTGATGTAGTCGTACACTTGCCGATCTCAAGATCGCGTAGACGATCCTTCCGGCGCTGCGTTCCGGCAGCGTTCCCGCAGTCGTACACACGTTCGGTACTCGATGAATACCTTCCTCTCCCTTGTTCCAGCAGGCAGTGGAGGTTGTAGCACTCTCCTCGTGATTCCGGCAGCACGACGGCGTGGTGTCGGAAGTAGAGGGGAGATCTCGCAGGGCTTCGCCTTAAGCCGGAGCGAGTATGGTAGAGTATGAGAGAGGCCTTGGTGATCTAGGGTTTAGAGGGCACCAAGGGGATGGATTGGCCAGCGGCTAGGGTTTGGGGAAACCCTAACTCGCCGAGTTAGAGGAGGCCCTAGGCGGCGGCAGCAGGAGGTGGCCGGCGACTTGGGGCTAGGGTTTTGGTGTGTTGGAGAGGGGCAGCCCTGCCCCTCCTTTTATAGGTGGGAGGGTGCGGCTTGGGAGGAGGGAGTCCTCCTCCAACTCCTCCTCCTTGGCCGGCGGGTGGAGGGAGGAGACTTCCTCCCCAAGTAGGTTTCCTACTCTCCCTCCACCAAGCAAACTTGTCGTTTGACTTTTTCAAATTGGCGTTTGACTTTCAAACTAGGATTTGATTTCTCCCTTTATTTTGCCCATCCAAGTGACCTAGTACATGATGCAACCATTCCACATTGTCATGACACATTCATGTACCCTTCCCCTCCGGAGTGTCGGACCTTCCGGACCCTTCTAGAACATTTCCGATGAAAATACCGGAATCATTCTCCAACTCCGAAACATGACTTTCCTTATATGAATCTTATTCTCCGGACCTTTCCGGATCTCCTCGTGATATCCTGGATCCCATCCGAGACTCTGAACAGCATTCGGTCTCTTACTCATCATTCCATAACTACTCAAAAACATCGAATCCTTAAGTGTGTCTCCCTACGGTTCGTGAATTATGCGGACATGATCGAGACACTTCTCCGATCAATAACCAATAGAGGAATCTGGAAATTCATATGGCTCCCACATATTTCTACGATTACTTTGCGATCGAATGAACCACTTACATACGATACTAATTTCCCTTTATCTTACGATAGTTTACTTATCCGAGGTTTTGATCGTCGGTATCTCTGCATACCTAGTTTAACCACGTTAGCGATAAGTACTCTTTTCTCATTCCCGTGGTATGTGATCCCTTGTGAGCCAGTCACATGCTTGCAAGCTAATTGGATGACATTCCACCGAGAGGGCCCAGAGTATATCTATCCGTCATATGGATGGACAAATCCCACTCTTGATCCATGTGTCTCAACCCATACTTTCCGAACACTCAATGCCATCTTTATAGCCACCCAGTTACGGTGTGGTGTTTGATGTCATCAAAGCATCCTTCCGGTGATGGTGATAAGCATGATCTCATGGTCGAAGGAATTAGGTTACTATGTATCAGAAAGCTTATAGCAAATGAACTATATTAAATGACTTGATCTTTATGCTACGCTTAACTATGGGAGTATGTCCATCACATATTATCCTAATGATATGACCCTGTTGTTAATAACATCTCCATGTTCATGATCAGGAAACCATGATCATATATTAACCAACAAGCTAGTTTAACAAGAGGCTTTACTAGGGACTCTTTTATGTTTACAAATCACACAAGTATTAATGTTTCCTGTTAATACAATTATAGCATGGTATGTAAACATTTATCATAAGTATGAAGATATGATAATAACCACTTTATTATTGCCTCTTGGGCATATCTCCAACAAACAACACAACAAAACCCAAAAGAACAACAAAAACAGAGCCATGAGAGAACATGCTCTAGACCTGCTCCCCAAGGGTGAGGCTATCTGGGACCTCAACACCGCTCTCAAAGCCAGAAGGATGACATCCAAGTGCTCCCGGTCCCGCTGTTTAGATAGCGGGTACCACCGCTGGAGGTAAGTAAGAAAATCAAAAAGAGAGCCACACGCCTAACGCGGGAAGATCCTCTCAATCACCATTTTATTACGATTGTTCCAAACAGTCTTGGTAAGGGGTGCAAACACCAGCGAGAAGAGGTGGTGCATCCTTTCCTGCATGGATTGTTGGAATTATGCCCTAGAGGCAATAATAAAGATGTTATTATTATAATTCTTGTTCATGATAAAGTTTATATTCCATGCTAGAATTGTATTAAGCGAGAACTTTAATACTTGTGTGGTTTGTGAACAACACCGTGTCCCTAGTATGCCTCTATGGACTAGCTCATTGATTAATGATGGTTAAGGTTTCCTAACCATAGACATGAGTTGTCGATTAATAATGAGATCATATCACTGGGAGAATGATATGATGGACAGACCCAAACTAAGCGAAGCAATTAGATCGGGTCATCGTGTTCATCTTTGTGAAGCTTTTCTTATGTCAAATATTGTATTCCTTAGACCATGAGATAATATAACTCCCTGGTATCGGAAGAAAGCTTTGAGGTCATCAAACGTCATCCTATGAGAGGGTGATCATAAAGGTGTCTCTCAGGTGATCGGAAAGTACCTGTTGGGTTGTATGTATCGAGATGGGATTTGTCCCTCCCAAGTCGGAGAGATATACTTCGGGCCCACTCGGTAATCGATATCAACACCGCTTGCAAGCATGTGGTTAAGGAGTTAATCACAAAGTGATATCAGATTACGGAACGAGTAAAGTACTTGCTATGAACGAGATTGAACTAGGTATGTCGGTACCGACGATCAAATCTCGGGCAAGTAAAATATCGCGAGACGAAGGGAATATATATATATATATGGGATTAAATGAATCCTGGCATCGTGGTTCATCCGATATGATCATCGATGAATGTGTGGGAGTCAATATGGGTTTCCAGACCCCGCTGTTGATTATTGATAGAAGATCATGTCTGCATGTTCTCGAACCCGAAGGGTCACACACTTAACGTGTCTCGACGCTAGGATAGATTGGATAATTGGTTTATGAGTTTTTGTTCGGAGTCTCGGATGGGATCCGGGACATCACGAGAGGTTCCGGAATGGTCCGGAGAATAAGATTCATATAAGGCAATGCAGTTTTTGGAGTTCGGAATTGTTTCGGGTTAATCGGTATTGTACCGGAAGCTTCTAGAACCTTCCGGAGGGGGACCAACGTGGCCCCACCTGTCGGGAGGGGGCACGGGCATATGAGGGAGTGCCCTGGCCGCATTGGGCCAGGGGCACAAGGCCCCATAGGGCCCAGCCGGCCAAACCTAGGGGAAACCCTAGGGGAGCTTCTAGAAGGAGGGGGGGAAACTTGCCCCCCACTCTTCCCTCCTTGGCCGTCGGCCTAGGTTTGGGGGAGGGGCTAGGGTTGGCGCCCACCCCTCTATATAAAGAGGGCTGGGGGCGCACCACCCCCTTACACCTTCCCCTCAAGCCCTAGCCGCCCTGCTGCCCTCCTCTCTCTCTCCCTCCCGACTGCACGTAGGCGAAGCCCTGCTGCAGAAACTCTCCACCACCTGCACCGCGTCGTCGCGTTGTAGATCCAATCCGTCTCTCCACCATACTTGCTGGACCAAGGAAGGAGGAGACGTCGAGGTGACGCACGTGTGCATCTCTCGAAGGCATCGCCACTTGCGGTGTTAGATCGGAGCGGATCGCGAGGAGGAGAAGCGAGTACGACTACATCACCCACGTTCCGACGAACGTTCCGCTGTGCGAATCTTCAAGGGTATGAAGATCTCATCTAATCTCTCTCGTTGTTTGCATCTCCTAGATTAGATCTTGGCTTTCCCGTTCGCATCCGTAGAATTTTTTTGATTTACTATGCTGCGAAACCCTTCAGTGGTATCAGAGCTAGATCTATGCGTAGATGTGTTTCACGAGTAGAACGCAACATGGTTGTTGCGGGCGTTGATGTTTTCTGTTGCAAGCCTCTTGTTTGTGTTATTCTTATGACGCGGGATAGTGAGATTGAAGCGGTCCAGGCCAACCTTACGCGACGTCGTTCGCGAGACCGGCTCCGCACTTGACGTGTGGCTTGTTCCACACATGCGGCTGGTGGATGCTTGTTTCTCTCACTATAGTTGTCATGGGATTAACACCGGAGTTTGGCAACCATAATATCACCGTTGTGGCTTTCCGTAGGTAAGAATCGTTCTTAGCTTGCTACTCCCATAAGCCACGTAAAACATGCAACAACAAAGTAGAGGCGTCTAACTTGTTTTTGCATGGAATGTTTTCTGTGATATGGTATGGCCCAAGATGTGATGTGTTTATTGTATGCGATGATCATGTTTTGTAATGTTTCACGACTTGCATGTCGATGAGTACACAATCGGCAGGAGCCATATGGTTGTCTTTATAATTGTGTATGACCTGTGTGTCAACTTCTTATACGCCATGTAATAGTTTCACTTTATCGCTAACTAGTTAGCCATAGTTGTAGTTCCTATTCGTGGTGGTGGCAATCATGGTGGAGTGATGTAGATCATGCCGGCACGCACAAGATGGAGATCATTGCGCAAAGATTGGCTATACCATGTCACATAAAGTTATATGCATGTGATGTTTATCCTTTTATGTATCTTATTATGCTTAGATCGCGACAGTAGCATTATAAGATGATTCCTCACTTAAAGATTAAGATAAAACTGTGTTCTCCCCATGTATGCATCGTTGCGAAAGTTCGTCGCGTCCAAGCATCACGTGATGATCGGGTGCAATAGACTCTACGTTCACATACAACGGGTGCAAGCCAGTTTTGCACACGCGGAAATACTTGGGTTTGACTTGACGAGCCTAGCATGTACAGACATGGCCTCGGAACACCTGAACCAAAAGGTTAAACATGAGTCATATGAATGATATGATCGACACTTCGTTGTCCACCATTGAAGCCACATCTCTTCTCGTGAAGATCGGATTAGGTGTGGTGAATTTGGATCATGTTCACTAAACAACTTGAGGGATGTTGAATTTAGTGGGAGTTCATCTAGTAATTTGATTAAAAGTTGAACTAGTTATCATGAACATAGTCTAATTTGTACTTGCCAATATTGTAGATCAAATGGGTAAGTCCAACTTCAACTTCAACGTTTTTGCTGAGAAGGAAAAGCTTAGAAATAATGGGTCTAAATTCACCAACTGGTTCCGCAATCTGAGAATCATTCTCTCTGGCGGTCAAAAGGACTATGTCCTTGAAAATGCGCTAGGTGACGCCCCTGCTGTAGATGCGCCGGCTGATGAGAAAGTTGTCTATCAGTCGCGCAAAGATGATTATGGTGTGATTAAGAGCACCATGTTGTTTGCTATGGAATAGGACCTTCAAAATCGTTTTGAAGACTATCCCGGGCCCTTTGAGATTCTTGAGGAGCTGAAAACCATGTTTCAGACTCAGGCCCGTTCTAAGAGATATGAGATCTCTGAGAAATTCTTTAACTGCAAGATGGAGGAAGGGAGTTCCGTTATTGAGCACGCCATAAAGATGTCGGGCTACACTCAACGCCTTGAGCAACTGGACTGCAAGATTCCAGAGGAGCTCAAGATTGACAGGGTTCTGCAATCACTCCCTCCCAGCTACAAAAGTTTTGTAGTGACTCACAACCAGATTGGTTCCACTGATACGATCACCGAGCTCTTCGCAAAGCTGAAGGCTGCGGAGGTGGACATCAAAAAGGATAATCATGTGTTGATGGTCAACAAGCCCCCCACCTTCAAAAAAGGTATGGGTGCAAAGAAGCCCTTCAAGAAAGGCGGCGGCAAGCACGTTGCCCCTGCTGAGAAGAAGCTCAAGTCTGGACCCAAGCCGAACACTGAGTGCTTCTATTGCAAGGACAAGGGTCACTGGAAGCGCAACAGTCCGAAGTACTTAGCGGACAAGAAGGCTGGCACCATCAAAGGTATATTTGATATACATGTTATTGATGTTTTCCTTACTAGCCCTCGTTGTAGTGCCTGGGTATTTGATAATGGTTCAGTTGCTAATATTTGTAACTCGAAACAGGAGCTACGGAATAGACGGCGGCTTGCGAGGGATGAGGTGACGATGCGCATTGGCAACGTATCAACAGTTGATGTGATCGCCGTCGGCACACTCTCCTTAGTTTTACCTTCGGGATTAGTTTTAAACCTTAATAAGTGTTATTATGTGCCTGCGTTGAGCATGAACATTATTTCTGGATCGTGTTTATTGCAAGAGGGTTATTCATTTAAATCGGAGAATAATGATTGTTCTATTTATATGAGTAACATCTTTTATGGTCATGCACCTGTTGTGAATGGTTTATTTCTTCTGAATCTCGAAAGGGATGAAACACACATCCATAACATTGAGGCTAAGAGATGCAAAGTAGATAGTGATAATACTACTTATTTGTGGCACTGTCGTCTAGGTCATATTGGTGTAAAGCGCATGAAGAAACTCCATTCTGATGGACTTTGGGAGTCTCTTGATTTTGAATCATTTGACACATGCGAACCATGCCTCATGGGCAAGATGATCAAAACCCCGTTCTCCGGAATGATGGAGCGAGCAACGGACTTGTTGGAAATCATACATACTGATGTATGCGGACCGATGAGTGTTTCGACGCGCGGTGGATATCGCTATTTTCTCACTTTTACCGATGACTTAAGTAGATATGGGTATATCTATTTAATGAAACATAAATCTGAAACATTTGAAAAGTTCAAGGAATTTCAGGATGAAGTGGAGAACCATCGTAACAGAAAAATTAAGCTTCTACGATCCGATCGTGGAGGTGAATATTTGAGTTATGATTTTCTCACGCATCTTAAAGCAAGCGGAATCTTTCGCAACTCACGCCACCCGGAACACCATAGCGCAATGGTGTGTCTGAACGCCGGAATCGAACCCTATTAGATATGGTCCGATCGATGATGTCTCTCACTGATTTGCCGTTATCATGTTGGGGTTATGCATTAGAAACCGCTGCATTCACTTTAAATAGGGCACCATCTAAATCCGTTGAGACGACACCGTATGAACTGTGGTTTGGTGCTAAAGCTAAGTTGTCGTTTCTTAAAGTTTGGGGATGCGAAGCTTACGTCAAGAAATTGATGCCGGACAAGCTCGAACCCAAAGCGGAGAAATGCGTCTTCATAGGATACCCTAAGGAAACTATTGGGTATACCTTCTATCACGGAACGAAGGCAAAGTGTTTGTCGCAAAGAACGGTTCCTTTCTTGAGAAGGAGTTTCTCTCGAAAGAAGTGAGTGGGAGGAAAGTAGAGCTAGACGAGGTTACTGAACCTTCTCTTGAGTTGGAGAGTAGCGCAGCACCTGGAATTGTTCCAGTGCCGCCTGCACCAACAATAGAGGAAGCTAATGACAAGGATCATGAAGCTTCGGACGATGCTGCTACTGAACGTCGCAGGTCGACAAGGTCGCGTGCCCCTCCTGAGTGGTACAACAACCCTATCTGGACTGTCTTGTTGGTAGAAGACAGTGAACCTACGAACTATGAGGAAGCGATGATGAGCCCAGACTCTGAGAAATGGCTAGAAGCCATGAAATCCGAATTGGGATCCATGAGCGAAAACCAAGTATGGACTTTGGTGGACCCTCCTAGCGACCGAAAGGCCGTTGAGTGCAAATGGATTTTCAAGAAGAAAACGGACGCGGATGGTAATGTTACCGTCTATAAAGCACGGCTTGTCGCGAAAGGTTTTCGACAAGTTCAAGGTGTTGACTACGATGAGACTTTCTCTCCCGTAGCGATGTTTAAGTCCATTCGGATTTTATTAGCAATTGCTGGGTTTCATGATTATGAAATATGGCAGATGGATGTCAAGACTGCGTTCCTCAATGGAAACATTGATGAAGAGTTGTATATGATGCAACCCGAAGGTTTTGTCGATCCTAAGGATGCTGATAAAGTGTGCAAACTTCAGCGTTCCATTTATGGACTGAAGCAAGCATCTCGGAGTTGGGACCTTCGTTTTGATCAAGTGATCAAGAGCTTTGGATTTGTTCCAAATTGCTACGAAGCTTGTATCTACAAGAAAGTGAGTGGGAGCTCGGTGACATTTCTGGTACTGTATGTGTATGACATATTGATTATTGGAAATGACATTAACATGCTTAACGATGTGAAGAGTTATTTGAACAAGTGTTTTTCAATGAAAGACCTAGGTGAAGCTGCTTATATATTGGGCATCAAAATCTATAGAGATAGACAAAGACGCCTGATAGCTTTAAGCCAAAGTACATACCTGGACAAAGTTCTGAAAAGGTTCAGAATGGATAAGGCAAAGAAAGGTCCAGTGCCTATGTTGTCAGGTAAGATATTGAGCAAGGCTCAGTGTCCAGCTACGGTAAATGATAGGGAAGCTATGAGCAAAGTGCCTTATGCCTCGGCCATAGGTTCTATCATGTATGCCATGCTGTGTACTAGACCGGATGTGTCCAATGCTCTTAGTTTGACGAGCAGATATCAAAGTGATCCAGGAGTGGAACACTGGACAGCCGTGAAGAACATCCTAAAGTACCTAAATAGGACTAAAGAAATGTTCTTAGTCTATGGAGGTGATGAACAACTCGTCGTAAAGGGTTACGTCGATGCTAGTTTCGACACCGACAAGGATGATTCTAAATCTCAGACAGGATACGTTTATATTTTGAATGGAGGAGCTGTGAGCTGGAGAAGCTGCAAGCAAAGCGTGATCGCGGGATCTACAGTAGAAGCGGAATACATGGCTGCTGCAGAGGTGTCAAGTGAAGGAGTTTGGATCAGGAACTTCATCACTGAGCTTGGCGTGGTTTCAAGTGCATTGGACCCACTGGAGATATTGTGTGACAACACTGGCGCCATAGCACTCGCTAAGGAACCAAGATATCATCCAAAGACCAAGCATATCAACCGCAAGTTTCATATAATCCGAGATTATATAGCAGATGGAGATCTGAAGATTAGCAAAGTACATACAGATCTGAATGTCGCAGATCCATTTACTAAAACTCTTCCATGTGTAAAACATGATCAGCACCTTAGTGCCATGGGTGTGAGATTGTTGCCAAATGTAAACTAGATTATTGACTCTAGTGCAAGTGGGAGACTGTTGGAATTATGCCCTAGAGGCAATAATAAAGATGTTATTATTATAATTCTTGTTTATGATAAAGTTTATATTCCATGCTAGAATTGTATTAAGAGGGAACTTTAATACTTGTGTGGTTTGTGAACAACACCGTGTCCCTAGTATGACTCTATGGACTAGCTCATTGATTAATGATGGTTAAGGTTTCCTAACCATAGACATGAGTTATCGATTAATAATGAGATCATATCATTGGGAGAATGATATGATGGACAGACCCAAACTAAGCGAAGCAATTAGATCGTGTCATCGTGTTTATCTTTGCGAAGCTTTTCTTATGTAAAATATTGTATTCCTTAGACCATGAGATAATATAACTCCCTGGCATCGGAAGAAAGCTTTGAGGTCATCAAACGTCATCCTATCAGAGGGTGATCATAAAGGTGTCTCTCAGGTGATCGGAAAGTACCTGTTGGGTTGTATGTATCGAGATGGGATTTGTCCCTCCCAAGTCAGAGAGATATACTTCGGGCCCACTCGGTAATCGATATCAACACCGCTTGCAAGCATGTGGTTAAGGAGTTAATCACAAAGTGATATCAGATTACGGAACGATTAAAGTACTTGCTATGAACGAGATTGAACTAGGTATGACGGTACCGACGATCAAATCTCGGGCAAGTAAAATATCGCGAGACGAAGGGAATATATATATGGGATTAAATGAATCCTGGCATCGTGGTTCATCCGATATGATCATCGATGAATGTGTGGGAGTCAATATGGGTTTCCAGACCCCGCTGTTGATTATTGATAGAAGATCATGTCTGCATGTTCTCGAACCCGAAGGGTCACACACTTAACGTGTCTCAACGCTAGGATAGATTGGATAATTGGTTTATGAGTTTTTTTTCGGAGTCTCGGATGGGATCCGGGACATCATGAGAGGTTCTGGAATGGTCCGGAGAATAAGATTCATATAAGGCAATGCAGTTTTTGGAGTTCGAAATTGTTTCGGGTTAATCAGTATTGTACCGGAAGCTTCTAGAACCTTCTGGAGGGGGACCAACGTGGCCCCACCTATCGGGAGGGGGCATGGGCCTATGAGGGAGTGCCCTGGCTGCATTGGGCCAGGGGCACAAGGCCCCATAGGGCCCAGCCGGCCAAACCTAGGGGAAACCCTAGGGGAGCTTCTAGAAGGAGGGGGGAACTTGCCCCCACTCTTCCCTCCTTGGCCGCCGGCCTAGGCTTGGGGGAGGGGCTAGGGTTGGCGCCCACCCCTCTATATAAAGAGGGCTGGGGCGCACCACCCCCTTACACCTTCCGCTCAAGCCCTAGCCACCCTGCTGCCGTCCTCTCTCTCTCCCTCCCGACTGCACGTAGGCGAAGCCCTGCTGCAGAAACTCTCCACCACATGCACTGTGCCGTCGCGTTGTAGATCCAATCCGTCTCTCCACCATACTTTCTGGACCATGGAAGGAGGAGACGTCGAGGTGCCGCACGTGTGCATCTCTCGGAGGCATCGCCACTTGCGGTGTTAGATCGGAGCGGATCGCGAGGAGGAGAAGCGAGTACGACTACATCACCCACGTTCCGACGAACGTTCCGCTGTGCGAATCTTCAAGGGTATGAAGATCTCATCTAATCTCTCTCGTTGTTTGCATCTCCTATATTAGATCTTGGCTTTCCCTTTCGCATCCGTAGATTTTTTTTGATTTACTATGCTGTGAAACCCTTCATGGATTGCCTTCTTCTTTGAAACTCACCGAGCTCTTTGAGCCTGCCAAGCAGGTCAAGCGCTTCCCGAATAAAGCTCCATAGAAACTGAGCGGCAGGACACATGAACATTATGTGGGAGCAAGTCTAGATAGTCCCACATAATGGACATAGCCCATTGTCAGGTCCATTCTGTTTTGCCACCTACGCCGCTGAGGGGAGACGACCCCGTAGCAGTTGCCACAAAAATATCCTCTATCTCAGGGGTAGGGGTTCCTTCCAAATATGGGATGTCCAGGGGAGCTCCGGACCCTGGAACAAGGTCCTTTACGCCGAACTAACTGAAAAGGCTCCTAAGGGAGACTGGCGCTAGGTCACCTCGTCCCTCTCGGCTGAGATGGATGTAGATAAGGCGGCCCGCAGTCTCAAGAAGTCAGCTGCCTCGGCATCGCTAAAGGTCCTCCGAAATGGGACATTCCAAATGCCCTTGATTCGCCTCAGCCACTAACATCATAGGAGATGCGCAGATGGAAAAAAGTGCCAGGGACTCCTGGCACAGGGGAATAGCCTCTAGCCAAGGGTCTAACCAGAAGAGGACTTCTCAATCGTTTTCCACGATGAAGAGGGCACCCCTCCTGATGAACTGCTTAATATCTTGAACGGCTTGCCAAAATTGGGATCCTTCCTGACGCTCGCATGCCAGGAGGGGTCTACCCTGAAGATACCTCACCTTAATGAGGTGAACCCACAATGCTCCCTCGTCTTGGAGAATGTGCCATACACATTTGAGCATCAGAGCGACATTGAAGATACGCGAGTAGAGAATCCCTAGGCCCCCAAGGATCTTGGTGGCACAAATATCCGCCCATTTCACCATATGGTATTTCTGGTGACCATCCCTTGCTACCTAAAATAACATGGACAACTCTTTATCAAAGTCTATGTGGGTTCCTTCAGGTAGGAGGTCCAGTCCCATATGATACATGTTGAGGCTAGATAGACAAGAGTTGATCAAGATTGTCTTGCTCCCCTTGGGCGTGAGTCTAGCTCGCCAACGTTTAGCCTTAGAGTGAACCCTCGCGACTAGGGGGACTAGATCCTTGATCAATACCCTTTATCTCTAATGGGCATCCCTAGACACTGATAGGAAAGTCATCCATCATGTAGTTGATTAGTATTTGGTCCTAGCAAATACTCCAACATTTTTAATATTTTCTCGATGCCACCATTTTTGTGGCCTCTTCAAGTGTAGAAAAATAGTGATCCTTGCGTTCCTCTACAAAGTTATGCGTATTCATTAGTGGAGACTAACGCTACAAATACCTAACTATATCATTCTGCAAGCAACTCTCCTTCAAATTCCAATGGTTATACTTATCCCCATCATCCATGTTGTAGAGACAACTTCACCCTCATATTAATTCGGTGCCTAATATGTATACTCTTATACACATATTTTGAACATGCATATGGATTCGTTACTTCTATAAAACTGTTTTGTGATTAATTATATAAATACATATGTATATACACGTGTACACAAGGAGTAATGGATGAAAATAAGTATCATGATAAATAGTTTGCTCGACCTATATAAATAGGTAGTTTTGAATGTCTTGACCGAGATTCTAAAGATAACGGATCTAACAAGTGTACAAATTATATAATTATTTAGAGGCGTAATAATAATTATGCTTAAACTTTGAGTAATAATAAATATTTTAGCACAAATATTGAAGATATATTTAAGCATTTTTTTTAAGTAGGGGGCCATTGCCCCCCCCACTCCCCACACCGACTCAGTAAAACTTTTCCACTTTTAACGAGAGGACTTTAGTGTCGTGTTGCCCTAGGGCCCCCAAAACCTATGGACCGGTCCTGAGCAAGGAGGTGTTACTCGTGTACAAGCTCTGTACCCTTCAGCTATCTGGCACAGCGATCATTTGGTCGTCTAAGGTGAACATATCAATGGGGCAACCTGATACCTCTACAGTTCATAGCAGCACATTTGCGATGGGTATGGATGCACTGATTTCCGGTGTGGCAAGCTTGGCAGCCAACACCTCCCATAGGTTTTCCGCTGCAGTCGAGAAGATGGACATAGACGGGAGGCACTACACAGCCCATGGACTGACACAGTGGCCTGTGTTGACACCTGCAGATTGTGCCCATTGTCTCGAGAAGTTGAGGTCTGTCGAGACTTATAATCGACTTTCAGGTGGATGGTTTGCTACCGGTTGGTGCAGCTACAACGTTCACCTGTACAGATTTTTTTGCGAGCGAGCCAATGCATGGCCGGCTCTGACCCATGGCCAACATGGGTGACACACTAAGGCCATCTTTGTACGGGGCTCATAATTTCATCCTCCCTTGTATCCTTGTCCAGCAATATTTATATTTTGGTCTTAAACTTTGAGTAATACTAAATATTTTAGCACAAATATTAAAAATATATTTAAGCAATTGTTTGAAGTAGGGGGCCATTGCCCCTGACTCGGTAAAACTTTGCCACTTTTAGCCAGGGGACTTTTGGCTAGTCATAGTAACATGCATATTTTATTTCTAAGTTATTACCACTATAGTAGAAAATAACATATATGTGGTATCATGCAAAATCCTATTTATTGTATTTGTAGACTTATTTTGTCTTGAAACGTGTGATGTTATGATAACATAGCTAGTTACCACAAGCCATTCTCTCATTATTTAATGATATACCATGTCATCTAAATGCTTAGGGCATCTTCAGCGGCGAGACCCAAACGGACGAATACAGACATGACATCCCAAAAAAAGAAGGCCCATTGTGTGACTGCATTTGTGCTAGTTTGTGTCCGCGTATGTCCGGACAGACCCATCCAGTCATCAAACTTGGGTCACGGATAGGTCGGTACGTCTGAATTAATCCGGATGAGTCGTGCCGCTGGGGCGCCGCACATGTCCTGCGCGGTCACGCGGACCATTGAGACACACTCGGACCGTTTGGGTAGACCCGGTGGAGATGCCCTTAGAGCAAGTATAATAAAGCCTAGTTAACTTAAGGATCAAAATACTATTGTTGTGCTTACTTGGATGAGTGAAAAGATGAGAAAAGTAAAGCGGGCTCTAAACTAAGAGCTAGTTGCAGGACGTGCTCCTAGACACTTTATGAATATATAAGGTGGACCATGTTTTAATAAAGTACTATTTTCTTATATCTGCCTATTGTACTCCCTCTGTCCGGGTTTATTGGTCTAACATACAGTCAAAAAAATATGTTTGACTATAAATTTGACCAACGAAATATAAATCATATGTCATAAAAATTATATCAATCCAGGATTTGTAGTCAAACATATTTTTTAAACTGCGTGTTAGCCCAATAAACCTGGACAGAGGGAGTATGTCTTGACTATTAAGTTGGCTTTATGTGACGTCACAACGGCTTATAGTCAGCGGCGGGTTTTATTAGTGAAATAGCTCTTAGGTGGCAATACATGTACTGTATGTTACTCCCTCCGTTTCAAAATATAATGTGTTTTAGGTTTGTGAATTAAGTGTATCTAGATTTTTCTATTGTGTAGATTTATTGTAAAAATCAAAAAGAGACAAGATACATTTGATTTATAAAAGTAAAACATCTTATATTTTAAAATGGAGAGAGTAGTACTCGTATTATGACTAGTCTTAGTGTCGTGTTGCCCAGGGCCCCAAGAGCCCATGGACCGGTCCTGCCGCTGCTGCAGCGTGCACGTAGCTTCGCACTGGGTTGTTGTTCAATGCGAAACGAGGTGCGCAATGCGGAGGATCGGAGGGGACACGAGGCAGCCAAAGCGAAATGAAGCAAAGCACGCCGAGACAGCAGCTGCAGCCGATGGACGCCGGATACCGACACGGAAACCCGACGCGGCCTCCGCGTGTCTCCGGCACTGACCAGGGCAGGGGGCCCTCGATCCATCAGCTCGTCTCTCGGTCGACCGCGCCACGGCCACGGTGTGCGTCGGCAAACGCGAGGCGGCGGCGGCGGCCGGCGCGTTCTCATTGCTTCGGGTGGAAGGTTTTGCGCGTTGTGCATAGGCAGCATTATCGCGGCATGGGTGTCGACTCGAGTCCAGTTTCGTTTCCACCACTCGTCCGTGTCCGCGCGGCACGGACCCGTCTGACGTCGCCGTGGCCGTGGCCGTGGCCGGGATGCCGTGTGCTCCGATCCTCCTCATTTAAAGCCTGTACTAGTACTCCGCTCTGTCCTCTGTGCTGTTTTCAACGGGGCGCGTCAGCGTCAGCGTCGCAGGTGCGGTGTGCGTACCGTGCAGCTACTGTGATCCGTACCACCAGGCCGGGCAGGGGCAGGGGCCGACGGGCTTATCCACTCCGCTTCCGATTTCGTTTGAAATGCCGATATATATAGGAATAGAAACCCCAGTGTACACGTACCAGGCGCCGGTTGCTTGGTTTTCTTTACTAGATGATGATCGGCAATGCCAAATGCCATCTTCAGAACTTAGCTGCCGGATCGGTACGTTTTTTCTTTGGCGGCTAGTATATATTTGCTCACGTTTTACGCTTGCACAAATCCTAGAGATGTCTCGGACAATTCTAGTCCCTAACAAACGGTGATTTCAAAATAGTTGAACTCTAGTTCGCGAAACAAAAAAAAAAACAGTTGAACTCTTCGTTATCCATAAACATGTTACTAAAACCACCTTCTATTTTGTCTGTATTTGTCTTCTTTCAGCCATCCACTCTTTTCGGTTTCATCCAATATCGTTTGCAACTCAATTCCAACATTGCCATTTTACTCTTTCATGGTCCGTCTCCTCATTAGTAGAAAACATGTCTTTTAGTCCCCGTTCCGCAATGAATCGGGACTAATGCTCGCGTTCATCCGGTTCGAGCGGCCAGCCCGTCGCTCGGGAGATGAGGGGCCTTCGTCATGTTTCATCCAATATCGTTTGCAACTCAATTCCAACATTGCCTTGTATTTGGGATATTAGTCCCGGTTTCGCCACGAATCGGGACTAATGCTCATGTTTGTCCTGGTTCGAGCGGCCGATGCGTCGCTCGGGAGGCGGGGGGCCTTCATCCTGGTTCGTAAGAAAGCATTTGTCCCGGTTTGTAACATAAACCGGGACTAAAGGTATTGCGTCAGACACGTGGCCTGCCATATACCTTTAGTCCCGGTTTGTAGGTTTGTGTATAAACCGGAACAAATAACATGTCTGCCTATAAATAGGCCGCCCCAGCCCTCTCCCTCCCCTCCTTTGTTTTTTCTTGGTGGAAGGTGTGAGAGGTGTGTGCTAGTTTTTTTCCTATGCACGCGAGGTGTTCGATGAAATGCTTGAGTGAATGATGCCGTTTGATTTCTCACAAAACAAAAATGATATGAGGTGTCTGAGCCACACTTGAGCTTTCTCCTCTTTCTTTTCTCCTCGATCGAGGTTAACAACCTTATCTTTTAATCTATCATTGATATAATGCATGTGCGATGTAAAGTGGTCATTTTACTATTTATGATGTTTTGTAATAGTTTTTGATAAACTTAATTATGTGATGCAGATGAACAGGTGGAAATGGATGTACGGTGACCCATATTGGCCACGGGTCAGAGCCCGCCATGCATTGGCTCGCTCGCAAAAAACTTGTACAGGTGAACGTTGTAGCTGCACCAACTGGTAGCAAACCATCCACCTGAAAGTCAAGTAACACCTCCTTGCTCAGGACCGGTCCATAAGGTTTGGGGGGCCTAGGGAAACACGACACTAAAGTCCCCTCGTTAAAAGTGGCAAAGGTTTACTGAGTCGGTGTGGGTGGGGGGGGGGGCAATGGCCCCCTACTTCAAAAAATTGCTTAAATATATCTTCAATATTTGTGCTAAAATATTTAGTACCACTTGCATAATTATTATTATTAGGCCTCTAAACAATTATATAATCCATACACTTGTTACATCCATTATCTTAGGAATCTCAGTGAAGATATTCGAAACTACCCATTTATATTGGTCGAGCAAACGATTTATCATGATACTTATTTTCATCCATTGCTCCATGTGTACACGTGTATATACATATGTACCTATAGAATTAATCACGGAACAAATTTATATAATTAACGAATTCATATGCATGTTAAAAAAATGTGTAGAAGAGTACACATATTAGGCATTGAATTAATAAGAGGATGAAATTGTCTCTACAACATGGATGATGGGTACAAGTATAACCATTGGAATTTGAAGGAGAGTTGTTTGCAGAATGATATAGTTACATGTTTACAGCATTATTCTCCACTAATAAATACCCACAGCTTTGTAGAGGCACACAAGGATTGCTATTGTTCTACACTTGGACATGCCATAAAAATGGTGGCTTCGAAAAAAAATATTCAGAAATGTTGGAGTATTTGCTAGGGCCAAATACTAATCAATTACATGCTCGCTGACTTTCCTATCATGTATCTAGAGGTGCCATTATATATACAGGGGTATTGATCAAGGATCTGGTCCCCCTGTCACTAGGTTTTGCTCTAAGGCTGAACGCTGGCGAGCTAAACTCACATCCAAGGGGAGCAAGACGATCTTAATCAACTCTTGTCTATCTATCCTCAACATGTATCAGATGGGAATACACCTCCTACCTGAAGGAACCCACATGGACTTTGCTATAAAGTTGTCCAAGTTCTTTTGGGTAGTAAGGGACGGTCACTAGAAATACCATATGGTGAAATGGGCGGACAGGATCTTAGGGGCCTAGGGATTCTCGACTCGTGTCTCTTCAATGTCGCTTGCACTACTAGGAAACAGGCTGTTAGTGGCGCACCAGAAATGCCCATCCGTGGCGCGCCACGGGCCTTGCGCTACGGCTATCTCTCAGCCGTGGCGCACTGCCTAGTGCGCCACGGTTGTGTAGAGATAAGCGTAGCGCACCTCCTAGTGCGCCACAGAAGTTTGGCATGGTGCGCTACCCCTGGGATCTTCTGTGGCGCACTACCTAGTGCGCCACTAAACTTCCATAGTGCGCTTTAGGTGTAGTGCGCCACAGAAGGTAGACCATGTGCGCCACAAATGTATTTTTTGTTTTTTTTTAATTTCCGAGCCAGATTATATGCAATACAGATTATATATAATATTACAGCAGATATACACACACAGATACAAGATATACAATTTTATATATAAATACTCAATATGAAAAACAAGATTGAAACAAATACATATAGATAAGTCTCATACATGAATACATAGTCTAAGTTACATTGTTTCGATCATGTTACAAAGTAATAGTTGGTGACATGCTAATACATGTGTCGATCGAACAAGTTAGAGCTCGGAAGCTCGCCTAGACATCTAAACTAGCTAGCTAGACACAAACGCGGGATAAATAAGCAAAGAAGATAAGCATGATCACCACCGCGACGAAGGTGTAGGTCTTCATCTGGTTCCTTGTCCTAACTCCCGCTAGATAGCGCGTGTATCTAGCTTCCGCCTCCACCATAGTGTTGTACCCTTTGTAGCTATTGCCGCTGAAACGGTGCACCTGTCTCCGGCAGTCTTTCCAATCATCGTAGACTCCGAGAACCCGTCCCTTGTACACGACGTACCACGTCATCTATAAGTTGACAATAATAATTAACCGACTATTGAAAAAAACATATATAATTAAAGTCGCATATGAAGATACACTTATAGAAAATACTCCTAAATCAAAAATACCAAACTCAGAAAGCATGCCTCATATATAACTAGGTTGTTAGACACAGGAATATGCTACGATGGAACTGTTCGCCAAGTAGGATGCACAAAACCTGGACCTGTGCATAGCACAAGGCGAACAATCCCATCGCAGCACATTCACATATAGTGTGCCACGACATTTCAATCATCGGCATTATTCTCGAAAAAGACCAAAGTAACTCAAAAAGCATGCCTCATATATATACATAGGTCGTTGGACACAGGAATATGCTACGATGGAACCGTACGCCAAGTAGGATGCACAACACCTGGACTTGTGCATAGCACAAGGCGTACAATCCCATCGTAGCACATTCACATATATAGTGTGCTACCACATTTCAATCATCGGCATTATTCTCGAAAAAGACCAAAGTAGCTCGAAAAGAATGCCTCACATATAACTAGCTAGGTCGTTGGACACAGGAATATGCTATGACGGAACAGTTAGCCAAGTAGGATGCACAATTCCTGGACTTGTGCATATCACAAGGCTAACTATCCCGTCATAGCACATTCACATATATATTGTGCCACGACATTTCAATCATCGGCATATTCTCGAAAAAGACAAAAATAACTCGAAAAGAATGCCTCATATATATACATAGGTCGTTGGACACAGGAATATGCTACGATGGAACGGTGAGCCAAGTAGGATGCACAAGACCTGGACTTGTGCATATCACAAGGCTCACAGTCCCATCGTAGCACATTCACATATATAGTGTGCCACGACTTTCAATCATCGGCATTATTCTCAAAAAAAGAGTAAAGAAAAAAAGAAGGACCAAATTGAGCAAAGGACCAAAGAGTAAGCAAAAAAACCAAGCATTGATTGATATATAATAATAATAAGCAAAATAAGTTCACTTGTCGTCCACACACACACACAAAGGTCATCTATAGTTTGTAACTACAACTAGGCCAACATCAAGCCTTCTGGCTCGGCTTAGGGAACGGGAGGACGCCTTGTCTCGTCATGAACTTCCGATAGTCACCCTGCATCTCTAGGCGATCTTCTATGTCACGGTTATTCGGGATATTTCCTCCGTAGAAGATTCCCCCCCCCCCCCGAAGTCATGACATCACGAAAGATGATTGCCCCAAACTGCTGCTGGATGCGATACATCTCTTGTCTAATATCCGAATCATTGATCTTGGCCTTTTCTTCGGCCCACTATTTGAGATGATCTAGCAGCGTAGAATTCTGCTGGTCAAGTAGGAACGCCCTCATGTGATGGAGTGCGTAGTAGGCTTCCTTCTTACTGTTTTCCGGCTGCTTCACGCAGGGGAACTCCGTTACGTGGTTGAAGACGTGCCTGCCGAACTTGACCTTCTTACGCACGAAGCTGGTGCCTTCCGTCGAGGCAAAGCCAGTGAGAGCATCATCCAGAACTTCCTTGATCTTGTCATAGTTTTTCTTCTTTTCTAGACTCCCCGAGTCGAAATACGTGGCGTGGGAATGCTTCGGCGATAAGGAGATGAGCGTGCAGTGTTCATCTCTGCGCAAAAAATTCAAATGGAATGTGTTGGAAAAATAATGATGATGATCTAATAAAGCCAATCGACGGTGGCGAGTGAATAACGACTTACTCGGGAAAGTAAGGCATGAGAAGTATTCCTTTGTCTTGTTCGCCACGAGGATTCTTTTTAGGTACGAGGCCATGATACATCGTTCGGCGGGGGAACCCAAGCAGCCGTCACGCATGTAGTAGGGGTCCACTATAGCGATGCCCGGTGTGTTCTCTCTAATGATCTGCATGGCCAGGCTGAGAGAAAAGAGACGGACCATGGTATAGTGCAGCGGGTATAGGTGGAACATATTGAAGATGTCCTCGAACCGCAGGAAGAACAGATCCGCGGGGGCAGTGTCTACGAAGCCCAAGCCTGGTGGAACCTTAACCACGAATACCGGGTGCGAGGGATCTTTCTCCGATAGAAGGCGTCTCTCTATCGTCAGCACGCCGTCATGCACACTCTGCAGTTCCAAACTGGCGAGCTTCCGCAAATTCTTAGGTAGCATGGGATCACCCGCCACATGAATCCTCCACATAATACCCTCGGGTCTTGGTGGCCCGTCCCGAAACCTGGTCGGATTCGCAGTTGTTGACGCCACCGGCTGGCTCGAGCTGCTAGATTTTCTTTTCCTGCCCTTTTTTTCTTTTGGAGAGCGGGCAGGCAACGCAATCTGAGCACCGGCCGCCCTATGTAGTGTGTCAGGGCTTAGAATAAAGGGCCGGTTGGTTGTATCAGCTGGCTCTGTAAAGGCGCAAGCTGGAGGCGTCTCCTGAGAACCAAACAGACGCTTGGTGATAGTGGCTTTCTCTGTGGGGCCACCAGCTAGGTCTTCTTCGTTGCCAAACTGAGTGCTGAAGAAGTGATCATTCCAGTCTTCGTCGTCCTCGGACGGATCCTGCGCCATGTGCATATCATCAACATGATCATCCGACCCACCGCGTGGAGGTGACGGCGAGGGCGGTAAGGGGGCCTTGCCACCGCTTGTCGCTGGCACGACAGGCGGTGCTGTTGTCTGTGGCGTGATGGCCCCCGCCGTCCCCAAACGGATCATTCTCTTTGGCCATAGCAAGAATAAGCCGAAGCAACTTCTGAGGACAGACGGCTCTTCTTCATCCGCTCCTGGGGGTTGAATGGGAGGTTCCAGGTCGTCGCAGCCCCTTAGCACCCGACTAATTTTAACCCTGTGCATGCTATCTGGCATCGGATTTGAGTGGAACGTGCACTGCAAGGGTTGAACGATGGTACCCTTGGCAACATCCCTCAGCTCGTTGTTCACGTAGCATAAGAGAGTGCAAGGAACATCCGTCTGCGGAAAACATGTACGGCGTCGTCAGAGCGAGATGCCATAAGAGTAATATATAGATGGCATGAAAGGCGGTAATTAAAGCAATTTGTTTACCGTGATGGCGTCGAGATCGGCTAATGTCGACGCACCGCATACGACGACGGGCGTGCAAGAGACGGAAGGGCTGCTTGATGGCGCGGTATGGCTGCCGGTGTATTCTCCCTGCCGAAACAGAAGTTAATCAACATTCCGGCAAGAATCGGAACTCATTTCATACAAGAACCTGCATACACACATAATAAAGTTCTTCATATACAAGCACAAGCACAATTTCAAGTGCTTCATAACCAATGGCACTTTAATGCTTGCTGTCATTTGCTGCTATCCTACAACATCTAACTTAGAAGCACAAATGATAGCAAGCAAGAAAATGACAGCAAGGAACTGATAGCAAGAAAATGACATCAAAGTTCCATTTTACTACAAATAAATAATTGATAGCAGCAAATAAAACCCAAGAAATTGACAGCAGCAACTAAAACCCAAGCATACATGTTTCTGTCAACTGACAGCAGCAATTGACAGCAGCAATTGACAGCCAGGTTTTCTTTTACTACTTCAGACTAAGCAAATGAGAATACAAATGACAGCAGCAATTGACAGCAATTTACTACTACATTGGCATAGTGGTAACTATTCCTCCTTGTCTAGATTATAGGCTTCCAGCAATCAGTTATACTCCATCTAACTGAAACTAGCAGGTCACTAAGGATTGGCCATAAGGACTGAAAATGTACAAGTTTCAACACACCGCATCCTGGACAGTGCCCCATCTATGTCAATACAACATGATGCAACAAAGTACCATCCTCGATGAATACATCTTTTCCATAATCACACAGAATATATATATCAAGAAATAGAGAAACACCGATTCAACAAGTGCTTCTGATTGTAGGGAGAGCAAAGGTGTCCACCATCAGATATATGATCTCAAATGAAAAATACAACTTTTCCCATAAAATAAGATATGATAACACATGATGACAACTTCACAATTAATGACACAAGAATGTTACTGACATATTACTCTAGAAAACCCTTCTTGCTAGATCGGAGCAGAACAAGAAACAAACTTATCTCTCAAATCACTACAGCTAAGAGTCTAGCAACTAAGAACGGGCAAGGATAACCACTATCAATATTTACATTATGATCAGTCTATACCCAGTGCCAATATAAACAGTTATAATACACAACCAGATACAAAATAAGATGACTTGAGGTGAGGGTAGATGGGGTGGCCTAGGTTCTGGTTGGTGCTCGCCGCATTGGTCCTGGCCTTTCTGAGATTGGAATTTTATCACAGGAGAAGAAGGAAAAGATCATTTCAGGGACATGCATGTAGGCCTCCCTTCCTAACTAATCCTTTCCCAAAAGGATTGTCGAGACATGTCTAGGCTTCAAGTCCAAGACACAAATTACTAGATGATGATGATATGCACCTGTGAATTGAACTATCCTTTTCTTTTTCTTATTATCTCTGTCGATCAAGTGCCTTCGTTTCGCAGCATGTCCTGGCCCAAAATAAAAACAAAACTTCCCAGATGAAAGAAAGAAAGAAACAAACAATTGTTGCTTCTTCTTCTTTTAGCAAAATGCTGATTGCTAAATTCTAAAAAAAACTTATTGCTTCTGCTGAGCAGTTCTCTAACAATTTGTTTTCCATTGTGTTTGTTCTTGAGTTTTTTTTAACCTGACAACAGTGAGCTGATGATGAACTCATGACCAGGACAGAGCGACCAGGACAGAGCTGATGATGAACTCATGAACTCGATGATGGCCTCACAATCGCAAATATCCTGAAAAACCATAATAATGCGCCAATGCGTAATCACCAACTCTTGACTGTATCCCATGATCGCATCCTCCATTTTCCCTCTCACCCAACCCACTGGTCCGTCCTATCATTCCATTTCGCCATTTGTTTATCCATAAGTCTGATTTGCTGATGCTATATAGTAGTGAAAATTGTATTACTAGACTGAGATTGTGTTGATAAAAAAGATGAGGACAAGGTGAGTGAATTTCAGTGGGAGAGAGGGGAGAGAGGGAGAGAGAGGGAGAGAGGGAGAGAGGGGAGAGGCGACGCTCACCTCTGACGGGCAGACGACGGGCGGACGACGACGGGCGGACAACGGCGGCCTCCACCTCCTGAGACGCGGCGGCTGCTCCTCCTCGGACACGGGCCTCCTCCTGAGACGCGGGCGGACCTCCTCCTCGTACACGGGCGGACCTCCTCCTCCTCGGGCGCGGACAGGCCTCCTCCTCCTCCTCCTCAGACGCAGCGGCGGCGGATCGAGAGCGGCGGCGGATCGAGTGCTCGGGCTGAGAGATGGAGAGATGGGGATGAGAGAGGGGGTCGGGCGCCACGTGTGGATAAAGCCACTTAGGTGTAGCGCACTGAGCCATAGTGCGCTACGGATATCTGTAGCGCACTATGGGCTAGTGCGCTACGCCTATCGGCTTCTAACTACTGCATAAGAGAACTACAGCCCCACTAGCTAACAACTATACTAGCCTATCCCACTGGTTCTGCCCACTACTCTATTCTAAACCTGACAGCACCCAGGTTCGAATCCTGGTGCCCCAATTTTTTGTTTTTATTTTAAAAATACTTTTAAATATTCCAAAAAATGCCCAAAAGTGGTGCTATATGCCATAGAAGTTTTATTTTGATTTTAAAATACTTTTAAATATTCCAAAAATGCCCAAAAGTGATAATATATGTCATAAAAGTGGTACAAATATGATTTAAAGTATAACTAAATTTTATAATAATTTGTCCATGAATATTACAATCTTTTTCGACCACGCGTTTTACAATATTTTTTGAGCTAGCGTTTTACAATATTTTTTCCCTTCTTTGTCGCGGTTGAATAATTTAGCCCCGGCACTTTAATGTTTCTTCTTTCGAACGGGCTACCTTTTTTGGGTAGGGTTGTCCTTTTTCTTCTTGTGATGTATGTTGCTGCATCGTAGTCGTCGTCATCTTCAATCTTTGGATCGCCGTACTGGTCGAAGTCTTGCTCGTTGGCGACTCCATCCATTCCGATGATGTTTCTTTTTCCTCTCCTCACGACAACACGGCTAGGCTTTGTCGGGTCGGTAATGAAAAAACATTGGTCCACTTTGGTAGCCAGTACCCACGGTTCATTTTTCGCGGCCACGTTTGCACCGGCGGCCTTGGATTTGGCTGCTTCGGGTATAACCATGGTTGTGAAATACCGGTCTTCTCTTTCGACGCTCTTTGCCCATCTGACACGGAACATAGGCACCTTTTCTCCACAGTAGTCGAGCTCCCAGATCTCCTCGATTCTTCCGTAGAATCTTTCCTTCACGTTGTCATCGGTGTAGAATTCCGACGTTACGCCTGAGTTCTGATAATCACACTTGTTGTCCTTTTCCTCCGTGTAGAATGTGTAGCCGTTGATATCATACGCCTGATAGGTCACCAGGTTTTGCATCGGTCCCTGCGACAAGGTGAATATGATCTTTTCCGTGTCAGAAGAATGCGAGCGCGGGGGATTATCAAGGAGCGTCTGCCTAAACCAACGCGTGAAATCTGAGTTGTGCTCTTTGATTATTTCTCCCTGCGTCCTCTGTATGCCCCGGTCACTGTACTTCTTCTCGATTAACCTTTTGTGCTTCTGTACCCAAGGATCGACCAGTTCTAAATGCTGTAGCGCGACGAGGTTTGCTCGATCAAAGTCTGCGCGTCGAAAATCGAAGTCTGCATGCAGTATGCGACGACCCTCTCGGTGACCAGATCCGTCGAGTTTGCCAAGGTGTCTGTTGACGGGAAGACCGACAGGGTTCTCGATGTCTAGATAATTCGTGCAGAAAGAGATGCACTCTTCGGCCAGAAAGCCCTTGGCTATGCTTCCATCTGGACGGGACCTGTTGCGAACGTATCCTTTGATGTGTCCCTTCATCCTTTCGAACGCCATCATGCTGCGGAGGAACATCGGCCCGAGTTGTACGATGTCCTCCACGACATGGACCAGCAGATGCACCATAATGTCGAAGAATGCGGGTGGGAAGTAGACCTCAAGCTCACATAGTATCACCACGATCTACTCCTGTAGCCTTCCGAGCTGATTCAAGCCAATCGACTTCCTAGAGATGACGTCGAAAAACTTGCATAGGCCAAATAACGTTTCACGGACGTGCTCGTCCATTATCCCTCTTAGTGCGACCGGAAGTACCTGCGTCATTAGCACGACACAGTCGTGAGACTTCATACCACTGAACCTCTGCTTCGCCTCGTCTAGGTATCTGCTTATCTTGCCCGCGTAGCCGTAAGGAAATTTGACTCCTAGAAGGCACTTGAAAAACTGTTTGATCTCATCCTGGCTTAGAGTGAAGCAAGAAGGAGGGCAGTAATATTCGTTCTTCTTGAACTTTTTACCCTTCCGACGACCTTGTGTCGTCTCCGACTCATGATCATCGTCATCTTCCTGATCATCAGGAGTAGTGCGTCCTCCGTGAAGCTCCTTCCGGATACCCAAGCATATCAGGTCGTGCCTTGCTTTCGGACCATCTTTCGTCCTATCTGGCATGTTGATTATGGTGGCGACCAGACTCTCGCACACGTTTTTCGTGATATGCATGATGTCGAGGCTATGAGGCGTGCGGAGAAACTTCCAGTATGGCAACTCCCAGAAAACAGACCTTGTTTTCCATACCTTCATCAGCGGCTTGTCTTGTTGCTACCTCTTTCGCTTCTTTCCAGGCTTAGGACAATCTTTCCAGTTTTTCAGCAACTCTTCCACTTCTTCGCTGCTCCTACGCTCTGGGATTCCTCGGGTCTCTGATTTGCCATCGAACAGGTCTCTAGGTTTTCTCCATGGATCATTCTTGCCGAGCCACCTCCGGTGCGCCATGAACACGGTTTTCGATGACCCTGGATCTTTCTCTAGTTGGAGATAGCTTGTGTTATCCATGCACCTAACGCATGCGCAGAATCCTTGGATAACCTGCCCCGAGATATACCCGCAACCTGGATAGTCTTGCACCGTAGTGATCAACGCGGCTCTCATAGTGAAATAATCTTGTGCGACGGCGTCGTAAGTATTGGCTCCAGATTCCCATAACGTGGCTAGCTCCTCTTTCAACAGCCCGAGATACAGATTGATGTCGGTACCAGGTTGTTTCGGCCCTTGAATTAGCATACTCATTTGTATGTACTTCTTCTTCATGCACAACCATGGAGGGAGGTTGTACATCCATACAAACACGGGCCAAGTGCTGTGCGTGCTGCTCTGGCTACCGAACGGATTAAGTCCATCGGTGCTCGCACCAAGCCTGATGTTCCTCGAATCTCCACCGAATTCTGGGAATTCGAGGTCCAATGCTTTCCACTGGCTAGCATCTGAAGGATGCGTCAGCAGCTCATCCTTTTCGGGGTCATCATCATCTCCTGGCTTCTTCCTTTCCGCATGCCATCGCATGAGCTTCGCTTCCTTAGGGTCCGCGAAATAGCGCTGCAGACGAGGAGTGATAGGAAAGTACCATACCACTTTTCGAGGTGCTTTCTTCCCTTTCTTGTATCGACTCACGCCGCACACCGGACATGTGGTTTTCTCCGCGTCCTCGACCCGATAAATGATGCAATGGTTGATGCATACGTGATATCTAATGTGCGGTAGATCGAGAGGACAGACGATTTTCTTGGCATCCTCGATACTAGTTGGACAGGTGTTCCCCTCCGGGAGACGATCGTGCCAGAATGCCATCATATCGTCGAAGCTTGCGTCGCTCAATTTGTGCTTTGCCTTCATCTCCATAGCCTTGAGCGTTACATTCAACCGGGTATCATCGGGCCTGCATCCTTCATACAATGGAGTAACCGCGTCTTTCTCAAGTTGCGCAAGCTTGGCTTTCTCTCTAGCGGCAGCCCTGGCGTTACTCGTCCGCTTGAGAAGCAGCTCTTGCACATAAGGGTCCCGCACCCAGCCTGACGTTGTTCCATCGTTGTCTGCTCCTCCGGCATCTAGATCATCATCATCCCGGTCTGCTTCCGCACCTTCACCATCTCCAGGAGACTCTTCATCATCTCGCCCGTTCTTGCCGTGATGATGATCATCGTCATGTTGGCCACCTTCTTCACCGTCTCCATCATCTATGTCATCGCTTATCCAACGAGTGTATCCATCCATGAAACCATGGCGGAGCAGGTGCGCCTGCAGATTCCCGGAATCTGGGTCGATCACCCAGTTGAGTTTGCATCTTCTGCACGGACATCTTATATCTGTCTTGTTATTTCGTATCATGTCGGCCGTCGCACATTTCAAAAATCTAGCCACAATGCCTTCGCTCATTATGCGGACCATTTTTGCCTGCACGATGTACACGGTACAATTTTGAAGTCTATTAGAACCACATAATGAATGCATGCATGCAATGGTCGATAGAAAATTTCGGCATGACCTATCCTAAAATTAGGACCTTTGCGAAATGCCAAAGTCTTGCCAAAATGGAAATGAATCAACATTTTGGCAAAACAAATGGCAACTTGTTCACATACAAACACAAGAGAGAGAGAGAGACCGATCCATACACACATGAACATATCATTATCCTCTCCATACACACATGCATGAGCATCATCGATACTCTCCATATACACACACACATATGACCATCCTCTCCACATACACACATCATGAGCATCGATCATCTACATACATATGAGCACATCATCCATATACACATGAACACATCCTTACATGGACAACTTACCGAGATGAGAGACCGATCGCGAGAAAAGATGGAAAGGAGAGGTGCGCGCGTCGACCGGAGAAGGAGATGAGAGACCGGAGACCTCCTCTATTACTTATGTAACATCCAAAGCAAGTTTTACATGCTAAAAATGGTGAATGGGTGGACAAATTGAGGTGGGAAGGAGAAGATCCCGACTAGATCTAAGGAGGAAGAAGAAGGGGAAAGTGAAGTGTGCGGTGGTGGATGTGTGGGCACACATGTGCACATAAAGTGTTGTCCTAAAAAAATCGACACATCTGTGGCGCACACGGCCCTAGTGCGCCACAGGGAGTACAAACATCTGTGGCGCACCATGCCATGTGCGCCACGAATGATCCTACTCCCTGTGGCGCACTAGGCCGAGTGCGCCACAGATGTTTGTGGCCGTTTCACAGCAGAGGGGGGCGTGCGCTTAGGCGTAGCGCACCCGCCCCATGTGCGCCACAGATGACACTAACAACCGTGGCGCACATGACTGTAGTGCGCTACAGATGTTTGGCGTGCGGCCAACAGGGCCCTGGCCCACACACATCTGTGGCGCACTATAGTCATGTGCGCCACGGTTGTTCTAGTTACTAGTAGGGCACTGCCCACAGGTGAGCCACGCCTGTTTTAGCCGTGGGGCACTTCAACCATGTGAGCCACGGATGTGCTGATTACCTATAGCCGTTTTCCTAGTAGTGTTGGATGCTCAAATGGGTATGGAGCATTCTCCAAGACGAGGGAGCATTGTGGCTTCGGCTCATTAAGGCGAAGTATCTTTGGGGCAGACCCCTGCTTGCATGCAAGCGTCGAGAAGGATCCCAGTTTTGGCGAGCCGTTCAAGATATTAAGCAGTTCATCAGGAGGGGCGCCCTCTTCACTGTGGAGAACAATCGAGAAGTCCTCCTCTGGTTGGATCCTTGGCTAGAGGCTACTCCTCTGTGCCAGGAGTTCCCGACACTTTTTGACATCTGCGCAGCTCCTATGATGTTAGTGGCTGAGGAGAAGGAGGGGCATCTGGAACTTCCCATTCCGGAGGACCTTTAGAGATGCTAAGGCAGCTGACTTCCTGAGAATGCGGCGCGCCTTACCTGCATCCCTCTCAGCCGAGAGGTACGGGGTGACCTAGCGCCAGTATCCCTCAGGAGCCTTTTCAGTTAGTTCGACGTAAAGGACCTTGTTCTAGGGTCCGGAGCTCCCGTGGATATCCGATCTTTGGAAGGCACCCCTACCCCTCAGACAGAGGATATTTCTGTGGAAACTGCTACGGGATCGCCTTCCCTCAGGGGTGTAGGTGGCGAAATGGAATGGACATGACAATGGGCTATGTCCATTATGTGGGAATCTGAAGACTTGATCCCACATAATGTTCATGTGTCCTGCCGCTCAATTTCTATGGAGCTTTATTCGGGAAGCGCTTGATCCTGCTTGGCAGGCTCAAAGAGTTCGGTGAGTTTCAAAGACAGAGGCAACCCGTGCAGGAGGGATGCGCCACCTCTTCTCGCTAGTGTTTGTGGCCCTTACCTAGACTGTTTGGAACAATTATAATAAAATGGTGATTGAGAGGATCTTACCACGTCAAGCGCGTGACTCTCTTTTTTCTTTTCTTACTTACCTTCAGTGGTGGTACCCGCTATCTAAACAGCAGGAGCGGGAGCACTTGGTTGACATCCTTGTGGCTTTGAGAGCGGTATTGCGGTCAGGTCTAGAGCATGTTCTCCCATGTCTCAGTTTTTGTTGTTCTATGGGGGTTTTGATGTGTTGTTACCCCAAGGGACCTAGACTACCTTTTTTTCTTCTTTCTTTGGCACTCTGGTGCCCATGTTTTTTTTTGAACATTGTACTCTGTTGTGTCTTTATTTATAAAGCGCGGCGAAATTCTATTTCGAGTAGTAATTTCTAGTGCGATGTTGATGTTGTTCGCCGCGATCAAAACTGAGCGACCTACCGAAAAAGCAGGAGAGTGCCGAGGGGGCGACGGGGCGAGGTGCAGGTTGTTAGGGCACGTACAATGCTAGAAAAGGCGGGTCTTCCCTTAGCCCTCCATGTAATCTAGAGAAGGCAATAAAAATAAGTTATACAATGGGTCATCTCTTATTGTCATCTCTAAGGATTAATTTGAATTGACTAATTATAGTAAAAAATTGTGTTGATAAGAGAAGACATAAGATACAATGGAGAAAAATAGTCTTCTCTTATTTTTAAGGGATCATCCCTTAGCTAAGGGAAGACAACCTTCTTTTTCTTCATTCTCTCTCCTCCTACTAAGCGAAAATCCAACGTGGTAACCGTAAGGAAAGGCTGACATCATCGCATTATACGTGGCCTTACGAGAATAGTTGAACATAAACATACCTACTCCATCTTTCGTGTTTTGAGGCCTCGCGTTTCCAGGCCTAGCGCTTCGACCGTTTGTCCTCAGTGGGACAAGAATACTTTGTTTAGGTTTCACCAACAAATTATACCCCGATTTCTAGGTCTGTGCTGACCTGCTGGGCTGCTGCCGATTCTTTTTTTAAAAGCAAAACATAAATACTCCTAGACAAGGATACACGTGAGGATAAAATGATGAGCCCCGACAGGCATGGGCCCATGTTGGCCATGCGTTAGGGCATCTCCACCGGGCCGATCCATTCGGTCCGAGCATGTTTAAAACGGTCCGAGCGGTCACGCTGGGCGTGCGCGGCGCCCAGCGGGCCGACCCATCGAGAGAAACGCGTCCGGCTCGACCCATCCATGTATCTAATCTGGGACCCGGTTGCGTCGGCCCTCACTCGCGCGAATAGCGTGGACATCATGCCCGTTGGCCACCTCGGTCATATGTAAGTGAGACATTAGTACTTAACGATAGCTTTTCATTAGATTAAGCCCTGCCAGTTACAAAAAGGTCATTCAAACTAATTAGGGGGTGCTACTGCTACTGCTACTGCTACTGCTGCTGCTTCGGCTACTACTACTGCTGGAGGAGGACAGCGCGGCGGCTACGCGCCGCCGTTGACATGGCCACCCTTGCCATGGCCACGGCCGTCGGCCCCGTCGATCGCCACCCTAGCGGCCCAGATAGCCCGCCGCTGGACGCATTCGCGGATACGGTCGCGAGCCGTCGCCTTGCCTTCCAGCTTCTGCCGGTCCTCCGCCGCCCGGTTCGCCAGTGCCTTGTCCATCTCAGCGGCCGAGTGGTCCCCCGCCTCCTGTTGGGCGAGCACCTCCACCGGAGAATGAGCCGGAGCCGGGATCGGAGCACCATTGGGGTCAAAGCCTAGCGCCTGCACTATCTGCACGGGGACGACGAGCGGCACTTCCAGCTGGTCCACCTCCTCCCCCTCCTCGTCGTCCTCCTCCGCCTTCTCTGTGTCGTCGGCGTCGACGAGACCACACGTGAGAGCCGCCTCGGCGGCCAGAGCCACGCGCTCCTCCGTCGTTGCCGAGTCGACGATGTGCTCGTCTGCGTCGCTACGCGCTTTGGCGACGTGGCAGAGATCGCGGATGTCGGACTTGGCGGCCTCCTTGGCCACCACCTCTAGCGTGGTCATGGTCTCCTCGTGGCGGATCTCGCGAAGAGCCGCTGATGCGTCCTCCATGGCCACCGCCTCCTTGGCAGCGACGTGGTGTATGTCGGTCACCGCCCATTGGGCGGCCACCGTTGTCGCCGCCTCCACCACCTGCTGCAGCGCACACTCGGTGATCTCGCCTTCCTTCTCGAAGGCCAACACCCGCGCCTCGCCCATGCGTTGGGCCAACATTGTGGCCTCGAGGTGGACCTCGTCGACCTCCACGTCCGGGTAGCAGGTGCGGCACATCTCCTGGATCTTGGACCATGTGGCGATCTTGCGGCGAGGCATGGTTGCTGGCGGCTGGAGTTTTTTCGGCTGCTGGTTTGCTCTTGCTTTGGGGCTTGTTGTTTCCGCCGCGCCGGCGGCCATCTTTTATAGACCGCGGCGGAGGCGGGAAACGGTCTGGGAAGTGCGGGAAGTTTTCTCGCCGCGAAAAGCGAGGCGCGCGCGGGAAACGATGGCGAGAAACATTGGCCCCACAGGAAGCCGCCGACGCTGATAGCCGACGTCGCGTCACCATTAACACCCCATCCCGAGGGTGTCAACTGGTGATGGCGAGAGGGAGATGGACATATGGGTCGGCCCGCTGGGCGTGGTCGGCCGAACAAGCTGGACCACGGCCCCAAATCGATCGGGCCCTAACCCAAACGGACAGAAACGGACCGTTTAGGGTGACCGTATGGGTCAACCCAGTGGAGATTACCTTAGTGCCCGCCCTGCCATCGGCGAACGTGACGGCCTGTTGTACCATGCTGTTGGAGATATGCCCAAGAGGCAATAATAAAGTGGTTATTATCATATCTTCATACTTATGATAAATGTTTACATACCATGCTATAATTGTATTAACCGGAAACATTAACACTTGTGTGATTTGTAAACATAAAAGAGTCCCTAGTAAAGCCTCTTGTTAAACTAGCTTGTTGGTTAATATATGATCATGGTTTCCTGATCATGAACATAGAGATGTTATTAACAACAGGATCATATCATTAGGAGAATGATGTGATGGACATACTCCTATAGATAAGCGTAGCATAAAGATCAAGTCATTTCAATAGTTCAATTGCTATATGCTTTCTGATACATAGTAACCTAATTCCTTCGACCATGAGATCATGCATATCACCTTTTCCGGATGGATGCTTTGATGTCATCAAACACCATACCGTAACAGGGTGGCTATAAAAGTGGCATTGAGTGTTCAGAAAGTATTGGTTGAAACACATGGATCAAGAGTGGGATTTGTCCATCCATATGACAGATAGATATACTCTAGGCCCTCTCGGTGAAATGTCATCCAATTAGCTTGCAAGCATGTGACTGGCTCACAAGGGATCACATATCATGGGAACGAGAAAAGATTACTTATCAGTAACGAGGTTGAACTAGGTATGCAGAGATACCGACGATCATAACCTCGGATAAGTAAACTATCGTGAGACAAAGGGAAATTGGTATCGTATGTAAGTGGTTCATTCGATCGCAAAGTAATCGTAGAAATATGTGGGAGCCATATGAATTTCCAGATTCCTCTATTGGTTATTGATCGGAGAAGTGTCTCGATCATGTCCGCATAATTCACGAACCGTAGGGAGACACACTTAAGGATTCGACGTTGTTTGAGTAGTTATGGTATTATGAGAAAGAGACCGAATGTTGTTCGGAGTCTCGGATGGGATCCGGGATATCACGAGGTGATCCGGAATGGTCCGGAGAATAAGATTCATATAAGGAAAGTCTCGTTTCGGAGTTCGGAAATGTTTCCGGTGTTTTCATCGGAAATGTTCTAGAAGGTTCCGGAATGTCCGGCACTCCGGGGGGGAAGGGGTACATGAATGTGTCATTACATATTGGAATGATTGCATCATGTACTGAGTGTTCTCGCTGTTCCAAATAAAGGATTAAATTGAATCCTAAAACTGAAAAGTCAAATGGCCAGTTTGAAAGTCAAACGGCTAAAACAGGAAACTGTGGGAAACAAGCAAGAGGAGGTTGAAACCGACTTTGGGGAGGAGTCCCTCCTATCCAAGCCGGCGCACCACCTAGGCCGAGTTGGGGAGGGACTCCCCTCCCTCCCCTTGGCCACTGGCCCTCTCCACCCATAAAAGGAGGGGCAGGGCCTCCTCCTCTAGACACACAAGTTCCTATCCACTAATCTAAACCCTAGCCAAAGCCTCCGGTTTAGAGCCGTTTTGGTTTAGAGCTTCTAATTGCCCTAGACTTCGGTTTAGAGCCTTCTAATTGGTGTGTCTAATCCCTAGATCACTAAAGCCTCTCTCATACTCCACCATACTCGCTCCGGTTTAAGGCGAAGCCCTGCGAGATCTCCCCTCTACTTCCGGTACCACGCCGTTGTGCTGCCGGAATCGCGAGGAGAGTGCTACAACCTCCGCTGCCTGCTGGAACAAGGGAGAGGAAGGTCTTCGTCGAGTACCGAACGTGTGACCAACTGCGGGAGCGCTGCCGGAACGCAGCGCCGGAAGGATCGTCTACGCGATCTTGAGATCGGAAGAGTACGACTACATCACCCACGAGAATCTGCTCTCGTTAACCGCTTTGGAATCTTCGAGGGTAAGTTATTCCATCGACTCGTTGCTACAATCTAGTAGATAGATCTTGGCTTGTTTGTTTGTATGCGATAGAAAATTTTTGTTTTCCATGCTACGAACCCCTACAGTGGTATCAGAGCCGTGTCTATATGTAGATCTGTTGCACGAGTAGAACACAATGGTCATTGTGGGCGTTGATGCTTTTATTGTTGATTGCTTCTTGTGTACTTTGCATCTTGCGGTATGTTGGGATGAAGCGGCCTGGGCTAACCTTACATGACATCGTTCATGAGACTTGCTCCACGCTTGACATGCAACTTGTATTGCATAAGTGGCTTTGCGGGTGCCTGTTTCTTCTAGCATAGTTAAGATCCAATTTACAACGGGTGATTAACAATACTAGTATCAATGTTGTGGTTCTTGTTCGTAAGTTAGAACGGCACTTATTGAAAGCCCCAAACCATGTAAAATATGCAAAGAAAGTAGAGGCGTCTAACTTTGTTTTGCAGGGGTGTGCAGTGATGTGATATGGCCATGATTGTGATTATATAATGTATGCAATGTTCCTTATTGTAAGTCGGCAACCGGCAGGAGCCATATGGTTGTCTTTATTTTCTGTTAAGACCCGCGTGTCTATTCAAAGTAGTTGTAATAGTTGAAGCCGGTGGACGACAACCATGGAGAGGCGTCATTGACCTTGATGCAATGCCGGTGATGATGGAGATCATGTTCGTGCTGAAAGATGGAGATCGGAAGCACAAAGAAGAAAGGCCATATCATATCACATATTATGAATTGCATGTGATGTTAATCCTTTATGCATCTTGTATTGCTTAGTAGACGGCGGTAGCATTATAAGATGATCCCTCATGCACATGAATTTCAAGTCATAAAGTGTTCACCCTTAGTAAGCACCGTTGCTAAAGCTTGTTGTTTCGAAGCACCACGTGATGATCGGGTGTGTTAGATTCTGCAAGTGTATACAACGTGAGCAAGCCAGATTTGCTCATGCGGAAACTAAGGTTTGATCTTGACGAGCCTAGCATGTACAGACATGGCCTCAGGAACACGGATTACCGAAAGGTAGAGCATGAGTCATATAGTAGATATGATGAACATGTTGATTGTTCGCCATTGAAGCTATATCAACTCTCGTGATGATCGATTTTGATGTGGTGGATTTGGTTCGTGTGATCACTAAAACAATGTGAGGGATATTGTTTTGAGTGGGAGTTCACCTAGATAAATTTAATTATTTATTAGAACTCAATTTATCATAAACTAAATCAAAGTGAATTTGCATAGTTGTTGTAGTCATTGGCATCCTTTTACCACCTTGCGCTTAGTTATAATTGAGATGATAGAACTATAGAATTCTGGTTAGTTACTTTATGAACTGGTATCGTATTGTTTTGAAGTGTTAATCTAAAGTTTAAAAGTCCTATTGCAAACTTTCAGTAAGTTCCGGTTACTTCATGAAGTTTAATAATTAGTATTAAATCAAGAGTAACAATTCCAAGTGTTAGTATATAAGTATCATGTTTGTCTCCATGATTCTTGATATTCAAAGGATTCTCTTAATATCAAGGTTATCTAGGATTTGAAAGAGTTGTTTCAGAAACCATGATGTGTGGAAGATATTGTGATATCTGAAACGAAGTTTTGGTTACAACATGATAGAGTATAATATGGCAAAGTTCATGTTCTCATATTTTGATGAGAATTTGCAAAAGGTTGGAGACACTTGTTGTCCTAATCCTCCAAAAGGTTTTGGATAGCAACATTATACTCATAATTCATCGTTATAAGCTAAAAGTAGCTTGATCATGGACGATTCCATGATAAGGGTGAATATTTGATGTAGGTAAAATGTTTACTACACCAAGAGATTACTAAAGAAAGGAATTTGAAAGAACACCAAACATTTGATGATGGTGATCTACTTCAAAGTGCAAGTCCAAAGACATTGGTATTTAACTATACACGCTTTGGACTATATGTCATATGTATGACTCCACTATTGATGTTGATAGATTCTTTCAAACAGAAAAGGAAATATTGAAAGAAAATCTCATAAGTATATGGCAGAAAGGAAAAGACTAGAATTGTTCAGCTTAAGTATATAGATGATATACATGTTATGGCTATATTCTTTGCTTATTAAACAATGTGGTTCTCAAGTATTTGATACTGAATTTGTTGGTGTGAATCGTCATATGAAACAACACAATTCATGAACTACAATGGCCTAAGTAACTAGCAAAAGAATATGTGATGATGTTTATCGAGAACAAATAAAGGGTTATTGTGTTGCTCGTTAAACATCAAAGCTTGCCTTCAAAGATTTGTTTTATTAGGTATTATGAGAACAAAAGGGTTGTTCAAATAATTGCCGTAATCCATAAAAGATGGATTCGCAAATCTCGTTGGAGGCATCACATCCATAAAACTAGTGCTAAAGATGTCAAAAGACAAATTGATTGAAAGATCACTTAGGAAGTGACATCGCCGTTTAAATTATACTGGAAAGAAAACATGAAGAAACTCCATGTGGATGGAATTTTGGAGTCTTTTGAATTTTGATCAAATGACGCTTGTGAAACTTTCCTAGAGATAATTAAAACTTCGTTCATAGGCCAAAAAGGGAACGAAAGACTAGCTTATTGGAAATTATACATATTGTTGTACAAATTCCATCATGTATAGTCAAAAGAGATGGATTTCAACTTCATATGCTTTCTCCGAAAATTTGAGTGAACATATGAATATTTACTTAATAAGGATGAAGTATGAAACATTTGAAAAGTTCAAAGACTTTCAAGATGAAGTGCAAAATCATTATAACAAGAATATAAATAGTTTATGATAAGATCATAAAGGAAGATATCTGAGTTACAAGTTTAGCATAATACCTAAGATTTAAGGAATCGTTCCGTGGATTTGCATTTCCCGAAACACCATAAGAGTATGGAGCGTTCGAGATATGTAATTAAACCTTGTTTGACATGGTAAGATCGAAAGTGTAATTCATAAAACTGTCATTATATTTTAAAGATTAAAAGCTTTAGAGATTACCGTTTTTCCACTGAAAAGAGCTCCATCATAATTCGCTGAAATGACACCATATAAAGTTATGGTTTTGGATAAAACCCAAGTTGTCCTTTCTTAAATATTGGTATGCTATGCATAAGAAATATGTTTGCAACCAAAGTCGGATAAACCTGTCTTTGTTAAGTATTCCTCCATAACCGGAGGGGGCCTAACTAGCTGGTTTGGCTGGTTTGACCGGTTTCATTTTTTTACAAAACCATAGTACTGAGTAGTACGCCGAGAGAGCAGCAGCAGCCGCCAGCCGGATCGAAGGAACGCCGGATACCGACACGTGAAACCTGATCGGGGCCCCTGTCGACCCATCAGCTCGTCTCTCGACCGATCGCGCCACGGCGCGGGCGTCGGCTCGTCGGCAAACGCGAGGCGGCGGCGGCGGCCGGCGCGTTTCGTTGCTTCGGGTGGAAGGGTTAATTTGCGTCGCATGCACGGGCGCATCATCGCGGCATGCATGGGCAGCGAGCGCGGGTGCCGACTCCAGTCCAGTTTCGTTTCCGCCACTTCCACCACGTACTACTCCCTCGTCCCTTTCTCTGTCACGAAATGGGGGTGCGTCGTTGATCGCCACCACTCTTCCGTGCGGTCTGACGTCGCCGTGGCCGTGGATGCCGTGTGCTCGGATCCTCCTTATTTAAAGTCTGTACAGTACGTACTAGTACTACGCTCTGTCCTGTGTGCTGTTTTCAACGGGGCGCGCTCGTCAGCGTCGTCGCAGGTGCGGTGCGTACCCGTGTACTGTGCCCCCATCCGTACACCACCAGGGGGCAGGGGCCGACGGATTTATCCACTTCGCTACCGATTTTGTTTGAAATGCCGGGATAGGATAAACGTAAACCCCCCGTGTACATACTAGGCGCCGGTAGCTTGGTTTTCTTTACCTGATTTTTTTTTTGGAAAGGTGGGGCGGGGTCTAGAAGACCCCATTGCTGCATTAAATATCAAAGCGGTGGGTATTTACAAGTAGGACCTCGAAAAGATAAAGCCTCTAAAGCAGTCCTAACAATTAACACAAAAGACCCTAGAAAAAATCCAGAAAAGCAATCAAGGCCAGGATCTTCTCCACCGACGGCGAGACTCCAAAGCCGGCCTCCTGCAACCAACTGCCGGGAACGAATCACTTGGCAGCAGGGAGGAGAGTAGCGCCAGCTGGAATCTCGAACAAGGGCCTCCATCTTGGAGGTAGTAGTTACGCTGTCGACGCAGCGATTTGAGCGGCAATCTTCTCGGCCGCGGATCATGGCGACGTCGATGTGGACCATGTAATGAGATCCTTGCAGCAGCGGAATAACCTGCCTCCCCCAAGCATCGGCAACTTGGTCTCCATCCTCTCCCTCGCCGCCACGGCCGGCCAAGAGGAGGGAGACCAACATCGCTTCACCAAAAGGAGAGCAAGGACGACGAAGACGCTTATTGAACCTGGGGCTCGACTTCAGAGCAAACAGCAGCAGCTCCCACTAATGGAGCATACCAGAGTGCCTCGAAGTCGATCAGACAGCACCGCGCCGATGTGCTGTCGTGGAAGACCCCCTCCTCCCCGTGAAGCAGGCCAGGCCATCAATGCTCCTCTCCTCCTCCACGCCACCACGGCCGGCCAGCAGAAGAAGAAACATCCAAGGCCTCCACCAAAACTCGGGGAAGACGAGCTCGACCTTATTTGCGGAGATCCCTGTAGAAACGGCCTCCTCCAAGAGCTCAGACCACCGGAGCTCACCTGGGAAGAAGACCCAGCACAGGACGCGCCCGAGCTGGTCGAAAGCGACGAGCGACCTACTCCAATACACCGGCAAACAGCCGACACCTCTACTTCTACACCTAACTACAGCTCCGGCACCTCCCCCTAGCCATCTTCGACCGTCAGAGCCGGCGGAGACAGGTCGGGGTCGGTCCGGGATCTGGCGGACAAAGACCAGACGGGGAAGAAACGTGGGAGAGAGAGAAACCTGTTCGTGAGAGCGGTTTTCTTTACCTGATGATGATAGGCAGTGCCAAATGCCATCTTCAGAATTTACCCGTTGGATCCATACTTGCTCGCGTTTTTTCTTTGGCGGGTAGTATATATTTTTGCTCACGTCTTACACATGCATAAATCCTAGAGATGATGTCTCGGACAATTCTAGTCCCTAACAAACGGTGATTTCAAAATAATTGAACTCTTCTTCGTCCGTTCAGAAATATAAGACGTTTTAGCTTTGTGAATCAAATATATATATATATATAGGTTCACAAAGATTCAAAGTAAACCTATATATTAAAAGACGTTTAGATACATTCATTTCACAAATCTAAAATGTTTTATATTTCTGAAAGGAGGGACTAGTTCGCAAAAAGAAATATTTAAACCCATTGTCATCCGTAAATTTTTTTAGACAGAGAGAGGGGCTTCCATTAAACGCAACCAAAAGAGTCACAAGGAAAACGAGCTGTGAACTCGTCCATAAACACTTACAGAGACCAAAAAACCCGCCAAACCACATCCTGTGGAAGTCTAGAACAAAACAACATCTTACAGGAGCCAAGATTTAAGAGAACTCAACACAATGAATTACCCAACCACCCTCTCACTAGCAAGCTCCTGACGCCATCTGCGAAGTAACTCATCCGCCGAGCTATCAAATTTTCCACCGGCACCTAGCAGAAGCAAATTTAGGCCCAAGCTATCCTCAGCAGCTCCCCCCTCGATGATCCAGCAGAAGCAGATTGGAGTCTAGCAAAGACGATTTTTTCTCCAAAGATAGAAGTTACCAGCTTCATATCGTCGAACATAGTTTCCGAATCATCTCTTCGACACCTGGCCAACTTTTGCCCTGAAAACAAAGATCATTGCAAGTCGACCACAAGGTCCACAATACCGCATAAGAGAAGATATTCAACATAGAATTATTATTCTCACTAATCCACCATCGGACCACTTATTCAAAATCAGCACCAATTTGTTTACCAAAAATGTCAGAGATAATTTGCCAAATCACTTTAGCCACCACACATTCAAAGAACAGATGACTAATAGTCTCTGTTTCGCTACAAAATAAACAGGACATATCATCCACAATTCTACGATTACCTAGATTGTCTCTTGTAATAGCCAACAACCACAACAAAACATGAATCCTAGGAGAAATATAAAGATTCCACACAACAGGTGTAAGAATAGGGATAACCCCACCATTATTAATAACACCATAAAAAGTTTTGACAGAATAAGTACCAGAAGGATGAAACAACTAGACAGGTTTGTCCTCATTGTCAGTCAACTGAACAATTTGAACAAGAGCTACCAATTCAAGCCATCTATCAAATAGGAAAAAGACATTGTCCTCATAAATGTACACTTGAGATCATTCCCATCCCACACACCAGCCACATTACAACATTGTTCATTCACAATAGCATAGAGGTCCCAGAAAAGGATAGTAAGGGAACAAAGACCAATCCAAGTATCTTCCCAAAATAAAAAAGATTCTACCATTACCAACCACCCACTTGTAACCAACCTTTGCTGCAGAGGCAACCCACATCACACGTTTCCAAAAAGGTGAGCAGTGGACAAGACTGGCCCTAAGAATATTGGGGAAAAGATTATATTTAAAATCAACAATCAACTTCCATATTTTGTTATCATCTAAGTGATACCTTTTGATCCAGGAAGCTAATAAACATAGATACCTTTTGATCCAGGAAGCTAATAAACATAGATTATATTCCCTCAAATTCTGAATCCCCATACCCTCATGTTCCTTTTTTCCTACTAATAGAATCCCAATTAGCAAGGTGATATTTATGAGAATCACCAATATTATTCCAGAAGAAATGAGCCATCTAAGAGTTGATAGCAACAATAGCCCATTTAGGAAATTTTAAAAAGGAAAGCAAATACATAGGAATACTAGCAATATGGGCTTGCAATAAAATAAGCCTCCCTCCGTAAGAGAGAAGTTTACCCATCCACCCTGCAATCTTTTTCATTATTTTACCAAGAATAGGTTGCAAATCCTCCTTTTTAAGCTTAGAGAAATACAGAGGAAACCCAGATAAGTAAAGGGGAATTCCCCCAGTTTACAGCCACAAATTTGGGAAAACACGTTAGCTTCAGCATCATCAAAATTAATAGTTAATAAATCACTTTTGTGATAGTTAATATGCATACCCAACATTTAAAAATTTGGGCGAACACATTAGCTTCAACATCATCAACGTTAATAGTTAATAAGTTTTCACTTTTGTGATAGTTAATACGCATACCCAACATTTGTTCAAAACAGGTAAGAAGTCATTTCAAATTCCTAGCCATATCCACATCTTTTTGCAAGAAAAGAATGGTATCATCAGCATACTGCAAACTAATAACACCACCATGAATAGCTTGTGGAAGCAAGCCACATATCAGCTGATTGTTAGCAGCTTTAAAGATAAAGAATTTTGGAAAAAACACCAGCAACCAGATTAAACAAAATAGGAGATAAAGGATCTCCTTGCTTAATCCCTTTACCAGCCATGATTTTTTTACTATTGACATCATTTATCCTAACACATAAAGAACACTTGTGAATAATGGCTTTAACCCTATTCCTCCAAATCACTCCAAAACCTCTAGATTTAAGCATCTCATCAAGGAAATCCCAATCAATCCTATCATAGGATTTATCATAATCTAGTTTAAAAACTAGACCAAAGAGCTTTTTTGAATGAACCTCATGTATAACTTCATGAGCAGCTACCACACTTTCTAAAATAAACCTACTTCTAATAAAGGCTATTTGAGTTTTTGAAATAATCCTATGTCCAATAGGAGCAATCCTATTATTCATAGCTTTGGAAAGTCTGATAAAAAAAAGGAAAAACCATCAGGACCTGGAGCACCAGCAGCATAAGATCCCATAATAGCATTATAGATTTCTTCTTCAGAAAAAGAAGCATCTAATATAGAGGACTCCTCAGTAGTGAGGAGATCCTCATCATCCAAAAAAATATTATCCAAAGAAAAAGCATGTATGTCTTCTTTAGCAATTTTTTTTTGTAAAAAGCAGCAGCAACATTAAGCATATCACTAGTCTGATCTACAGGACCATCAGGACCATCCAAGACAGAAAGAGTTTGTTTTCCTTCTCCTCTGATTAGCTAAGGCATGAAAATAGGACGTATTTCTATCTCCTTCCAAAACTTTCCCTAGACCTCTGCCAGGATTTTGTTTCCCGTTGAATCAAAATTTCATCCATTTCCTCCTTGATACACCCCATCTTTTTTCTCATCATTAGATAATCGATTCTGCTCAGAAAAAACATCAAGAATATCAAACTCTTGTAAAAGAGCTTTTTTCTTGTTTTTCAGAGCAGCTTCTAAGTTAATGTTACAACCTTTCAACTTTTATCGAAGTAAACAAAGTTTAAACTGCCAAATGTCAATTGCACTAACACAATGACACCTAGTATTCTAGACCTTATGCACAACATCAGCAAAACGATCTTCCTTAGTCCACCATTTCTTAAAATGGAAAAGCCTAGGAGGGTGAGTTTTATTAGACCCAGTATCGAACACTAAAGGAGTATGATCACTAACTATTCTAGGCAAAGCTATGACATTTGTTAAAGGAATTTTTTGCTCCCAATCAGTTGAGGCAAAAAACCTGTCCAAAGTAGCTAGAATAGGAGATTTTTTGTTATTAGACCATGTATAAAGCATATTAGCAGTTTTAATATCAACCAAGCCCCACTTGTTAATCCAATCATTAAAAATAAAAGCCCATTGAGCATTGAAATTTTTACTACTCTTCTCAGAAGCATTCCTAACTAAATTAAAATCACCACCCAACAAGGTAGGCAGATTATTTTTCTCCATGATATCATGCAATTCAGCGATAAAATTCAATTTAAATTCAGCATAAACCGTACCATAAACCATAACCAAATGCCACACAAACCCATCGCACTTATTCACAAGAACAATAGAAATAAAGAAAGTACCCACACAAGATGAAATCACCTCAAAACTATCCTATCGAACTCCAACTAAAATACCTCCAGCATTTTTTTGCAGGTAGAGACACCCAATTATAGATTAAATTTCCAGAAATAGTTTTTAAGAAACCATCACAATCTGTTCCTTTTTAGTCTCTTTCAGACCAATAAATTCAAATTTAAATTCAGAGATAATATCAACAAGAGGTTGTTTTCTACCTGGTTTGCCCAGGCTTCTAATATTCCAAGAAACACCAATCATGATAAACCATGTAATTTATTATTACTAAACAACAAACTATTGCCAGAATTAGAAACCTGGTGACCTAAATAATTTAATTGATGGTCAGAGCCAGAATTGGCCGAAACAAAAGCAGCCGAATGTACATGTCCAGTTAACTGAGCATTATCAAAATTAATCGAGTCACGTAAACAAATAACATGGTTATCTTTAGTAAATTGCAGATTCTTACTAAGTTCAGCATCAATCAACTATTGTATAACGGAAATGTTATCAGCGACATCAATACCAATAGAAATGTTCACTTTTTTAGATATGTTATCCAGAATATCAGGATGTAATAGCAAAGGAAATACCTTTTAATCAGGGTGGAATCTCAAGATTCTTCCTCTTTTGATAATCCTTAGCTTTCTCAATTATATTCTTATTACCATGATTCCTGGTACTCATCTTACTAGTAGCCACCACAGGCCTCCACACTTGCCTTTTTGGCCTTAGGAACCTCACTGACTTCACTGTTAGAAATACCAGCTAGCTGCTCCAAGACAGGGAAATTTTTTTTTTCTGGTGTAACCAATTCTGTTAACCAACTCCCGGGGAAGTTTTTCCTGCTGTTCCAGAGAGTCACTTTCTTTGTCCGAGTCACCATTAGAGAATTCTTCATCTGTTTCAGCAAGATTAAAGGCTTCCAGCACTTGAGAACAGTATGCAACACTAGTAGACCCCCCTAAACTGGCAAAAGCATCCTCCTCAATCTGATCAACACACTGAGGCTCAAAATCCCAAACCGAGTCATCAACTTTGTTATAATCCATTTTACTAGGCAAGGACAACAAACTCGAAGTGTTGCCACTCATCTTCCACTGTATCACCCAGACATCTATAACATTCAGATGAATTAAAAAACAACCTCTCACCATCAATCTCCATATCTTCCCAACATTCAGCCACAATCAGCACAGTCCTATGACTAGGAGTAGGTGAAGTAATAGAGCCAAATCTCACATTCGAAGCTTGATTATTTTTAGTTTCCATCAGACTTCTAGCTTCATCCACATACTCCAAACCATCAAAACCACCATCCTCAATGTCTTCTTAACCAGGATCCTCACCATCATCATCTTCACCAGCCAACTGCTCCACCCCTTCCACAATATTTTTAACACGTACATCTTCTGCTCAATCTCAACAATCCTTTCCTTGGGAATCTTAACTGGATCTCTGTATGCTACCTGCAACCTTATGTCAACATAGAAACTATTGAAAAAGAAACTCCAATCCACATCCATAAGGATCCCCACACTAGAAGCTACTTGAGCAAAAGTTTTCCGGACACATCTTTTTGGAGGCAGGCCTTTTGCTTGAATCCAGACAATTGGTAATTCAGCCAAAGCTTTACAGTCACCATCCCACTCAACAATCTTCACATTCACTCCTTTAGTCTCTAGATCAAAAGCATGAAAATCTATAAGCTCTGACACACTCTTCCATGGGGGAAACCTGACTAGAAAATTCTTATCATCAAGCTCCCTGCTCTGCCATGGCCACTTCTTATGCTTGCAGAAGATTGCATTCAGATTTTTCTCCAAACTTTGCACACTGATCTCACCCTTTCCAACACTCACAATAACACAACTCTGGACCTTTACCCACTTTGTTTCAGCCTCTGAGGAGGGAGCATCAATATGATAGAAACCCAGCCCACTATTAGCACTTCCAAAATAACCAGCACACGGGTGCTCCGCAAACCAACTAGGACACAAGTGAACAGCAGATGAACCACAAATGAAACAGGCTTTAGGATTTTCATCCGTAAATATGTTAAAACCACCTTCGATTTCTTCTTTATTTGTATCTTCTCAGCCGTCTCCTCTTTTCGGTTTCATCCAATAACTCAATTTCAACATTGCCATCTAACTCTTAAATAGTACGTTCCCTCTGTTTCGTCACCATCCCGGTCTTGCGACAGAGACTTACCACTCGCTACACCACTATTATCATTCACCAACTTTTGTATATTAAGATGAGTAGTTGTACCGGTGTATTTTTGTATTGTGTATGCTGTATATGAGCCATAGATGCCCAATCTATACATGCAATTGTCGAAGCCTCGCGGAACAAAAAAAAAGGCAAACTACTACTGCATTGGACCAGTTCTTCTTTGGGACTAGAGTAACATGTATACAACCACATGTTATATTGCTATGTTTCAAAGCCATTCACATGGAGTCCAAATTTAGCTTTTACTCGCACTATTCCCAAACAAACAAAAATAAATTTAGTCAAGTAGTTAAACATCACTAAGTTTGATCTACAATATTAAATAAGTACATTATAAAAAGCATATTATGATGGATATGTCTATATTAATTTGATATTATAGATATTTATATTTATTTCTATATATACGTTATGTTAAATTTAGATATCACTATATTAGTATCCCTTTTACTAACATTTATTTCACGGCGGATGGTGTAACATATGATCACATGTTATATTGTCATGTATCAAAGCCATTCACATAGAGCTCAAATTTAGCCGTTACTAGCACCGCTCCGAAATAAAATGTAGTATACATTCAGTGAGAAGTCAAACCTTATTAATTTTGACCAGTGAATATCAACAGCTGCAGTAGCAACAACTTATATCATAATATTATACAAATATATCTTATGACAGATCTATCGATATTGATTTGATATTATTGGTCGCCATATTTATTTTTATATTACTACACCCGATCAAATTAAGTATCTTTTTTACTTAGAAGTACTCCATGGCGGATGAAGTATTTCATTAAACTAGAAATCAAGCCGTTACCAATACTCCAATTAATTTCGCTGGAGTAAAAACCAATGGAGGAGTCAAACATATCCTCGCAATTTATATCCATCCACCCAAGCAAATCCCTCGTCTCCAGCTCACTGCATTCAACACTTGTTCCCTTCTCTCTCCCCTTCCAAAGATCGTCGCATTCGAGAATCAAGACCCGAGGAAACGCGAGCGCCCAAACCCCAAACGCCAAAACCTCCCGCCTCAAAAACCACCCAAAGCGGAGCGCAGCGCAGCGCAGAGGCAGAGCACCACCACAGCAGCTGCAGCGAGCAGAGCCCACCCCCCTCCCCTCGCCTCATCGATTGCGATGATGGAGATTCCACCACGCGCGCCTGCCCCCTCCTCGTTCCCCGTATAGAGCCCCCCCTCCCCTCCCTCGTTTCATTCCCCAAATCGGCAGCAAGGCAAGAACCAGTCCTCTGTTCTGCGAGCAGGTTTGATTTGAATCTTTGCGTGGAAAAAAAAGTTCGATTCGGCGTGCCCGCCGCACGCCGTGACAGACATGGCGAAGGCGGAGAAGCTGGTGGTGGAGGTGGTGGCGGCGCACAACCTGATGCCCAAGGACGGGCAGGGCTCCTCGTCGGCCTACGTGGAGGTGGAGTTCGAGCACCAGAAGCGCCGCACCAGGCCCAGGCCCAAGGAGCTCAACCCCGTCTGGAACGAGCGCCTCGTCTTCCCCGTCGCAGACCCCGACGACCTCCCCTACCGCGCCATCGACGTCGGCGTCTACAACGACCGCGCCGCTTCTTCCGGTAACGCGTCCGCGGACGGCGGCGGCGGCGGGAACGGGCGCAACTTCCTCGGCAAGGTGCACGTCCCGGCCGCTGGGGTCCCGGCGCCAGGGGAGCCGGTCGTGCCGCAGCTCTTCACACTCGAGAAGCGGAGCCTCTTCTCGCACATCCGCGGCGAGATCACGCTCAAGATTTACCGCACCGGCGCCGGGGCCGGGGAGATGGTCGCCAAGTCGTCCAAGCAGGAGAAGCCGGCCAAGGCGGCGGTCACTGGCCCGGAGGTCGTGGCCGTGCCGCCTCCGACGGGGGGCAAGAAGCAGCACCACCATCAGCATCAGCATCAGCAGCAGCAGCAGTCAGTGGTGCCCGTCCGGCCGCACCCGCAACCGCCGCCTCAGCACCCGCAGGCGCCCATGGATATCATGCCGCACCCGGCCCCGGCGGCCATGAAGCCGGTGATGCTCTCCGACCACTACCCCGTCCCGGGATTCTTCTCCGGCCCCGCCGACTTCTCGCTCAAGGAGACGCGGCCCAGCCTCGGCGGCGGCGCGACGGCGGACAAGGCGAGCGCGACCTACGACCTGGTCGAACAGATGCAGTACCTGTACGTGCGCGTGGTGCGCGCGCGCGGCGTGGCGGCGCAGGGCGGGGATGCCGTCGCGGAGGTCAAGCTGGGGAACTACCGCGGCGTCACGCCTGCGGCCGCCCTCGGCCACCAGTGGGACCAGGTGTTCGCCTTCTCCAAGGAGACCATCCAGTCCTCCTTCGTCGAGGTCTTCGTGCGCGCCCGCGGCAGCGACGACCACCTCGGCCGCCTCTGGTTCGACCTCTCCGAGGTGCCGCGCCGCGCGCCGCCGGACAGCACGCTGGCGCCGCAGTGGTACGCCATGGAGGACCGCAAGGGCGAGCGCGGCGGCGTGGAGGTGATGGTCGCCGTGTGGTACGGCACCCAGGCCGACGAGGCATTCGCCGAGGCATGGCATTCCAAGTCCGCCGGCGTCCAGGGCCACGGGCCCCTGGGCTCCATCAAGTCCAAGGTGTACGTCGCGCCCAAGCTGTGGTACCTTCGTGTGTCCGTCATCGAGGGGCAGGACTTGCTTCCCATGGACAAGGGGCTGATGGGGATGGGCCGGTACCCGGAGCTGTTCGTGCGTGCGCAGATTGGGAGCCAGATGCTGCGCACACGGCCGTCGCCGGTCATGGCGAACCGGGGACCGTCGAGCCCGTTCTGGAACGAGGACCTGATGTTTGTGGTTGCAGAACCATTTGAGGAGTTCCTGGTGCTGTCACTGGAGGATCATGTCTCACCGGGAAGGGACGACATTCTCGGCCGCCTTGTCCTTCCGGTGTCCGCCATTGAGAGGCGCTGGGATGAGAAGCTTGTTGTCTCCCGGTGGTTTGGGCTTGACCGTAGCAATGGTGGTGGTAATGTGGGCGTCAACAACCCGAATAGGTTCGGGAGCCGTGTGCATCTCCGGCTAAGTCTTGACGGCGGCTATCATGTTCTTGATGAAGCAACGGCATACAGCAGTGATCTCAGGCCTACGGCAAAGCAACTGTGGCAGCCTCATGTCGGTGTGCTTGAGCTCGGCGTGCTTGGTGCCACTGGGCTGATTCCAATGAAGGCTCGAGATGGCCGGGGCGCAATGGCAGATTCATATTGTGTTGCAAAGTATGGTCAGAAGTGGATCCGCACTCGCACCGTCGTCGACTCCGTGTGCCCCCGGTGGAATGAGCAGTACACCTGGGAGGTGTTCGACCCCTGCACCGTCATCACAGTCGGCGTGTTCGACAACTGCCATGTCGACAAGCCGGCATCAGGGAACACAACAGTTGCTGTCCGGGATAACTGCATTGGTAAAGTCCGGATCAGGCTCTCGACATTGGAGACCGACAGGGTGTACACTCATGCTTACCCACTCCTTATGCTGCATCCATCTGGGGTGAAGAAGATGGGGGAGCTCCACCTAGCTGTGCGCTTCTGCTGTGGCAATGCCGGCAACATGTACCATGCCTATATTTGCCCGTTGCTCCCCAAGATGCACTATGTCGAGCCGCTGCTTGTGCGCCAGGTTGAGAGCCTGCGGTTCCAGGCCACAAGTGTCGTTGCTGCCCGGCTTGGCCGTACTGAGCCACCACTTGGCAAGGAAGTTGTTGAGTACATGCTGGATCACCGCTCACATCTGTGGAGTATGAGGCGCAGCAAAGCGAACTTCTTCCGCCTGGTCACCGTGCTCTCCGGTCTGATTGCAATCGGAAGGTGGTTTGAGCTTGTTCGCTCGTGGCAGCGCCCGGTGCACTCATGCCTTGCAGTTTTCACATTCCTGGTGTTCGTGCTGATGCCGGAGCTGATCCTCCCAACAGCCTTCCTGGTGATGGCTTTCACCGGGCTATGGAGGTACCGTGTGCGTCCCAGGCACCCACCTCACATGGACATGCGGCTGTCTCATGCAGACGCAGCCACCGTGGATGAGCTGGACGAGGAATTCGACACGTTCCCTTCAAACCGGGGCGACGTCGTGCGCTTCAGGTACGACCGCCTCCGCAGCGTGGCGGGGAGGGTGCAGACGGTGGTCGGTGACATTGCAACACAGGGCGAGAGGATGCAGGCCGTCCTCAGCTGGCGTGACCCGAGGGCGACACTGCTCTTCTCCATTGCCTGTGTCGCTGCTGCAGTCATCGCCTATGCCGTGCCGATGAAGGTGCTGATCGGTCTGTGGGGCCTGTACGCCATGCGCCCGCCGAGGTTCCGCAGCAGGATGCCGTCCCCGCTGATGAACTTCTTCCGGAGGCTGCCTTCCAAGGCCGACATCCTGCTCTGATCCTGGGTAGCAGTCTCTGCAGCTTCAAATGGTAACTAACTTTGTGACCGATTCAGTTAGTGGTTATTTTGGCTGGAAGGGGATGGTGCTTCCAACGAATGCAGCAAGAAAAAAACTTGTTTGTCTGCTGCCTGATGTGATTGTGCCGAGTAGTGATTAGTTAATCTATGCTGTTATCCATGTTGCACTTTGTAGTAGCAGAAGTAGAAGACTTTGTAGTAGTAGCAGTAGCATTAGCATAGCAGCCCAGTGGTGCTGTTCTTGTAGTCCCAGTTTAAGTTATGCAAAGACTGAGTTCAGTAGATCCTAATCTATGTGATGATCATGATGTGTTGAGGAAAAACAACCAGGTTTAATTTACTACTAGTACAAGACTGTTTTGTTATGTTATCCATGTTGGGCTCCAGCAGCATTGGTCAGAATGCAGTGATAGTAAATGTATGTTGTGTTTAGTATTGGTAATTCATCTATCTGTACTTCGAAGTCTGGGAATGATGTTGTGTGTTGCTTCTCACGTGCAGACATGCATGTGTGTGTTGCTTTTGTTCTCTGCTGTTGCTGAGAATAAAATTCTTGTCTTTGAGAGACCAGAGGCTATCCTTCATTTGTTTAAGTTTTGTCTCCACCCTGTTCCCATGTGGCTGCATGCTTAGAGTAATGTAACAGGGAATTCTTGTCCCTGCTTTGAAATTGAAACATGCATCTGCTATGCTTTGTGGACATCCAATGATCTGCAGTTTTTTTTTTGTCTGCCTGTCTAGTTGCTGAATACTTGTCTTGTTCCAGTGGTTACTGAATTCATGTCATCTTTGAGGTAATTGGAGCAAACCAAAGTGCCTGTCTGGTTGCTGAATACTCTCCGTTTCGGTTTACAAGTCCTGCACGTAGTTCTATGTCGCCAAATTAAGCAACTTAGTATGATGTATATATTACAAAAAATATATCACCGGAAACTTTAGACTTTGTATTTTCCAATGATATAATTTTTATATTATATAATTCAAATTATATAGGTCAAATTGATAACCTAGATATACGCGTATGACTTATAAACCGAAACGGAGGGAGTACTTGTCTTGTTGCAGGAGGGTAGGGGACTCTTGTTGCAATATAACATTGCCAGGCTCAGGTTTATACTTGTATAGTAGAAAGTGGCAACTTGATTTGGTTGAGAAGAGTGGATAGACAATGTTTGTTGGGGTCTATCTGCGTGTAAGTCCGATTGAAATTTTTTCATGTCTCTGTCAACATACAGAAGTGCAGCTTCCGCTCTACTGAAAAGTCACCAAACTGGAGTCTGAATTTTTCTGAATCCATCGAGACTTGACAAAATGTCAGCCTGTCGCCAGACCTAGCTAAAACGTTTGTCTTGTTTTATGAGATGGCGGTACTATGCTTTTCACCGTCCTTGGAAGGGTAGCAGTCCAGCGTTTGTCCGATGCTTGATGTGTTGTTCTTTTGTTTGTTCTCCGTAGATAATACTAACAATCTTGTCGTTAGAGTTCAGAGATTTGGCTCTTCTCTTTCATTTTGTCCCCATTCTTCTCCCATCTGGCTGCACACACTTCTGCAAGGCTTAAAACAATGCAAGAGAGAATGTTTCGGCTATGAACTCTAAATATTCACTGTCATTTGTCTTGTACTCCCTCCACTCCCTCTGTTTTAAAATATAAGATGTATTAGGTTTATGAAAAAAATGTATCTAGAGAACCAAATCGTGCTTGGATGGTTAGGAGGGTAGTGGTACCCCTAACCCACCAGAGTTCAAACCCTAGGTTTGATGTTTTGGTGCCTCATAAAGACGAAATATTCTTTTAGTGGGAGGCGACATTCCCGTCGATAGCGAGGTATCTGCGGTGGCGAGGTATCTGCGGTGACTTCGTCAATCTTAAGACCCGCCGGTTCAGTCTCTCGGAGGTGCTCATAGGGATAGGACGTGCGTGCATGTATTAATAGGGGTGAGTGTATGTACGCATTGTGACCGTCCTTGTTTGTACCGTGTTTTAAAAAAATATCTAGACTTCTTTTAGTGTGTAGATTCACTCCAAATCTAAGTAAACAAACATACTAAAATAACTCTAGATACATTTGCTTCATTTTTTCTCGAAACGGAGACGTAGCTCCAGCCTCTAATGCATGCAGCTCTTTATTAATTTTATTCAACATTTCGTTTTATAAAATATTACATCATGGGTCGCATATGATTGAGACATGAATCAACCATCTAAAAAAGAGAAAACATGAAGCGACTCTGCACTAACATGTTAACCTATGATCAAAACGCCAGCTGCACCAGCTGTAAAAATCCTGTGCCACCTGCTCTAGCCGGTTGCACCCAGTAACCATGTCTTGACATTTTTCCATTGACTGGAGAAAAGACCACAAACGAATCGAGTGAGTAGCCAAAGAAATGACCTGCATAAAGAAAGAATGTTTGGTATTGTTAAATATATAATTATTTCGAATGTTTCATATGGCCCATAGTAAAACACAAACTCCAACTCGGATATGTGCCTTTTCTTGTTTGTTGACCCCCACTAACCAATTCCCAAACAAATTTGTTATGTTAGACGAAGGAGTGATATTAAAAGCCATATGAACAATACACCACACAAGTATTGCGGACATGATATGAATAAATGTTATATTGATTCATCTTGGTCACAAAACAACATTTTTTGCATCCTTGGCGATTCTTTTTTATTAAGTTGTCCTTTGTAAGCAAAACTTTTCTATGCAAGAACCACATAAAAATCCTTATCTTTAGTGGTATTTTCATTTTTCAAATATATTTCTGAAAGTATTTAATATGGTCATTCATGTAATCTAAATAGAATGACTTGACCGTGAAAGTGCTAGACGTTGTCAATTTTCAGACAAACACATCTGGCTGCGTAGTTAACTACACATGATTGAGTCGGCTAAAAAGTTGAAGCCAACGTTGCCCTCTGTGTCCCGTTAGAGCTTGCCTAAAACCTATGTCCAGCGGCACTTGAGACATAACACTAGCGACTGAAACTTGTTTTCTTTGTGCTATGTTATAAAGCGAGGGGTATTGTTGGGATAAAGGCGTGTTTTCTAACCACGTGTCCTCCCAAAACCGTGTATCCTTACCGTTACCAATATTGAAAGAGCCTCTATCAAAAAATTCATCTTTTACTTTCATTAATCCTTTCCAAAAGGAGGAGTCCGATGGTTTTGCATTTACTTGAGACAAAGATTGAGAGTTGAGATATTTATTTTATATTAATTCCTGCCAAATACTTTGATATATTTGCTTTATAAAGCTAAAATATCGTATATTTTGAAATAGAGGGAGTAGTAAAAGCTTGCCGAAACTTCTCTTGTACCCGTGGGTACTGAACACCGAGACTGATAAGAAGTAGATGAGCGGACTATCACTTACCAGCCATAGTCCCGCAGATTTGCAGTTCTCTTCGGCCAGAACATCCCCCGGAGAGCACTGAAACCGCCAACAATGCCCATTCATGCAAAATACATAGCTCCAGGGAACGGATGGGCCATGGATTCAATCAAATTACAATTTTCTCAGATTTACGTTGCGGTTATATGGTGTTAGGGAATTTCTAACTGACCAACCAAAACCGGTTAGAGGGGTAAAAGTATAATCTAAGAGCATGTACAATGATAAAACACGCGGAGTCTTCTTTTAGCCCTCCACGTCATTTAGAGAAACACCGTAAAATAAAGTTGTACTATAATGCATCAACTCTTTACGATTAATTTAATTGACTAATTTTAGTACTTCCTCCGGTCCATATTGATGGTCTCAACTTTATCAAGATTCATATGAATCTAGTTAAGTATTTAGACTAGATATATTCCTATCTAGACAAGTTTGATGCCATTAATATGGATCGGAGGGAGTAAGAAATTATGTTGGAAGACCTAAGGTACAATGTGTCTTCTCTAATTTTATAAAAGATCATCTCTTAGCTAAGGAAAAACAATCTTCTCTTTCTTAATTCTTTCTCCTCCAACTAAGAAAAAAAATCAAATGCCAAATCCAAGGCTGATGTCACCCCATTGTACATGCCCTAACCGATCCCAAAACGGTTAGAAGAGTAAAAATTATAAGAGATGGCTCCCAAAAACGGCCGTAGAGGATTAACTATAAGCGACCTCGACCACGCTAGAGAATAATTTCGGCCCCCTCCCGCCTCCTGCCCCCGCCATTCCTACCCGTCCACCTTCCTCCGGTGCCGGTGTCCCTGACTCCGGCTGAATCAACGCGCAGCTCGCTTCTGCACCATCGTCGTCCATCCACGGCAGCTCGACGCCGCCACAAACGAGCATCTCGGCCATGTCCGCAGAGAAAGATTTCTTCTTATTATAAGGCGTGATTTGATCCGCATATGTTTGGATATTAGGGACAAACAACGTCGTCCAAACCGCCACCACGATAGTGAACGCCTCCGGCAACGCCGGAAGCAAGCGTGTAGCGGCCCCGGAGATGGATCCTCATCCTCCATTTGCTCCGGTGACTGGTAGGCGGCAGAGCAAGCCGACACCGGCGAAAAAGTCGCTTGTCAAGATGGTGACTAGAAATACAAGGAAGAAGGCCGGGACAACAATTTTGAAGGAAGCACTGGATCCACCATCTCACAAGGCCTCTCCAGCGAACCCTCTGTGAGGCTGGCCCCTCGTGCGCCTATCGCTGCCGCCAAGAACTCCATGGCCACCAAGTGGTCGGCAAAATGCCAACACGGTAAAAGTTTCCTTTTTCTCTTGGCCTCGTATTCGGTGATGGTTGTAGTTGTTGGTGATTTTGTGGATTGTTTGTAGTGCATTGGAGTCCTAGGTGGCCAACTTCATGTCGCAATTGGACGTTATCCATGTGGCCGACATCGATGATATCCACTTTGAGAAAAAAGAGGTTGAAGAAGATATTGAGGTTGATGAGCAAGAATAAGAAGAGGTTGAGATTGTGGAGGAGGAAGAGGGTCGATGATCCGGTGGAGGACACTCAAGGAAGAACAAAGATAGCAAGGTAAACAAACTATAGAGAAAAAGAGGACACTGAAAATTGTGCCATGCTTGGATGAATGTGTCACCAGATGCATCGATTGGTACCGATAAATCCAAGGGGCGGGTTTGGAGTCGGATTGATGAGTACTACAACAACATAGTCACCATTCCAAGCCACTGCACGCAAGGCTCTCTTGGCAACCGTTGGGGCACCATCCAAGAGAAATGCAACCATTGGTACAGTTGTGTTGATCAATTGAATCATGCACCACCAAGTGGGGTGACCATGACCAAGCATGGTCCGATCATCCAAGATCTCTACAAGCAACACAACAAGTAGAATGGTTGCAAGGGATTCAATTTGCACCATTGCTACATCGAACTAGTTGGAACTGAAAAGTGGGTGCGAAGGAATTGGGATACCACACCGAAGAGGGCTAGCATCTCTGTTGAGGCCAACGATGGAGAATATGAGGACCCACACAAGAGGCCAGAGGGGGCAAAGATTGAAAAAGAGAGGAAGGATAGAGGAGGCCAAAGAGCTTACAAAAATGATCTTTGTGCTATGCTTGAGACCAAGAAAGCCTTGGCAGCCCAAAGTAAAGAAGAGAAGGCGACAAGGTAGGCCGAGATCAAGGACATGGAGGAGAACTAGAGGAAGAAGATGACCACCGAAGAAAGGGAGGCCAAGGCTGAGGAGCGTAGGCTTGCAATAAGAGGATAGAAAATGAGAATGAGGTCGATAATGTGATATCATGTTCATAAACCCAACGCACCATGGATGACTAGGAAGTATTGGGAGCTCACACGTCAAAATATCATTCAAGGCTTTGGAGGTGGTGATGGTGATGGTGGTGTTGGTGTTGGGCGAGGTGGAGATGGTGATGGTGGTGACCATGGAGGTGATGATGTTGGTGTTGGACGAGGAGGTGGAGGTGGATATGAGTTATTCAGAGATGGTGATTCTTGAATTCATCGGAGATAGTCCACAACATATAAGGTGATATGTTGTGTTTTTTCAATCAAACCAGATCGATATGCTTCTTTTTGGGTGACCTTGATAGATGTGGTGGTGGTTTGATGAACTATATGCATGTTTTAATTCGAATTGTTCGATTCGATGAACTATATATATGTATTGTTTAAGTGTTGTGTTTCTTGTATTTGAATTGTTCGTATGTTTGAATTTCTTCTACAAACTCTATTCCAAATGCATGAAATGCATATGTGAAATGTTAGAAGAAATTGACCAAAAAAATTTTACTCCTCTAAATATAGGGGTTCTGGTAGGAACCACCAATCTTTAGAGTAAATATACTCCTATAAGTTTTAGGGTTCGGTTTACTCCTCTAAGTTTCTGAGGATCGGTTAAAGATGTCCTTTTTTCCTAGGTTCCATCGATTTCATAAGGAATCTCATGTTCTTTGGTAGAACAAAGCATACAAGGTAGACTTTCATTTTGTGACAGCAAAGTTTGCCCTCGGAATTTTGGAAGTATAGATCATTGCACATATGGATCAGGTGACCACTACTTCCACCAATCCCAAAACCAACGGGGAGCTGAAAATGCTGTTGGTGCAACCTCAATCTTGTTGAAGTGATGAAGTCGGATGAGATTGCAGGTAAATGTTGAACTATTTAACCCTAGCCAACTTAGGTCTGTTTTGATCAATTTCTATGTTAGGTGTAGTTCATGGTGTACGAGTAATAATTGTTTGAATACTAACCAATTTAATTTGTAATTTTAAATGTCATTTGCTATCTATATTGTGCAATATTTCGAGACATAGTGGCTAAAGGGCACATGCAAACTAGTCTATTTGACTAATCCGATATTTGAACATCTCGTGCCTGATTATAATGATACTATTTCATGACGAATAAAGGTTACTTGTTCCGTAAAACAGGAAATTTGACAATGGGGGTGATTTAGACAAAAAATGGTTTTCTACAGTAAATTTTGAATGCATAACACTGATTTTGGGAGTATCGCGAATGAGCTAAGTAACCAATTAGGTTGCAATATTTATTCAGATTACGCTTCAAACCAACAAAAAATATCTAGAGCATAGTATTGGGAAGCCACATTATATTCCAAATTGGTTGGACTACATTTTACCCCAAAAATGTCATTTCTATCTTTCTCGCAATGCAGATTGGATGTACAACCAATCATAGGTACCTCGTACAATCTTGAATTTTCTATTCATTTACATTAGGATAAGGAAACCTCCGTGAAGGTAAATGTCAAACCCATAGATCATAAGACATTGCAAATATTGAAGTTGATAAGAACATGCATAAATACACTACAATACACCAAAATAGCACACATAGGCTAATCGAGAAATGTAGTTCTATCTTTTTTTTTTAATTTTTTTCTTGAGATCTAAAGGGTAATTTAACAAAAATATCGATAGGGGGATATGTCTTGAATTTAAATTCAAGAGGAAACTATTTTATCTTTCACTAAAAAACATATAATTTAATTTGTGCTTAACTATGTTTTGTAAGGCCGTGCAATATAGTATCCCATAAACTCTATATGTATTTGAATTTTACTCATAGTGTCATATCATTATTTTCCCAATCTAGCTAAGATTAATAAATATCATAAGTTGACATAAAAGGATATAAATAAATAAAAATGTTTTGTATAAATGAGTCCCACCAACTCACTCGACGAGGGCGTCATACTCTGTGCTGCCAGCTCCATGGAGCAGGGTTGCACCATGGGGTTGCATGCATTCTCCTTGGATGGTGTAGCGGCTAGGCTTAGGGATATTCGCCGCCCAGAATTACCGCGGCTGAACAATGCAATCAACGGCGTTAGGAAGTTCCTTCCCTCCTCACGACAGAGCGCGGGAGCCACTGTTCTATGTGGTTGTTTTAGAGAGAGGGCTTAAAAAAAGTATGACAGGATGCATTATTTAGCGATTGCCAATATAAAATTAGGAAGTTGCACATTAAAAAATAATGGAAAACCATTTTTCCCACCTTTGAACAAAAGATACAAAATAATTGGAGCAGAGTTTTGTCTTGTCGTTTTCATGTAAAACATTGACATGAACCATACCTGGTCTAATTACCCAACATGCATATACTGAGTTGTTGTTACGTTTCTTTCTCGCGTTGTTTTCATTTTATTTTCTCTCTAATTTCTCACAATTTTTTCATCCTTTTTCTTAAAACGCACTACACATTCTATTTTAGTTGCTAGCAGAATGCAAAGACGAGGAGGCCCTATCTGGTGGAGAAATTTGGAAGGTATTTTTAATCATCAACAAAGCTTATATCATTATCAAGTGATCTAAACAAACTCTAGGGGCTCATCATCCCAATTACACAAAAGATTATTTGAATAAGAAAATCTGGCTAGCTTGTGGCCACTCTATTTGCTTCCCTCGGACAGTGTTTGAATCGTCATAACGAGGTCCACACACAGTCTGCATACACCGCGGAAGCTTAACTCCACCAAATATCCTCCATTACATGATTTTATCACCTCCGTAGAATTCGATTTAGCTTGTAATCTATTTAGACCCAATCATTGGCCCACGTCAAACCTTCTCTCATAGCTATAGCCTCCGCTATAGATGTTGTGGCCACATCTGGTATGCAAAGGCTAGATGCCACATCGAATATGTCATGGAAGGCTCGGATCCCCTATGGATCCTGCACAATAATTCTCATGGAAGAATACATCAAGATTTACCTTCATATGTCATGGAGGTGGCCTACTCCATCTCGCTTGCGCAACATTAGGAACTTGCATAGACTTTGCTACATTGGCTATCATCAAGAGGATAGACATCTTACATTGATAGATATATGGTATTGACTTATTACGTGTACTTGACGTCAACAACAAGCGCGTGACTGAGTCCTTCAGCAGTGGCGAGATAAGAACCAACTTGTGGTTGGATAGTTAGGAGGACAGTGTTATCCATCCCACCAGCGATCAAGCCCAAGTTTTAACGATTTGGTGTCTCATAAAAATGTGAGAATATTCTTTAGTGGATATCCTATCATCCATGCATCCAGCCCAATCAACATATGTACATCCTTCTACTTCTAAATGTCCATGATTTGAGAAGAGAATTCATTTCTGTGTACGATATCTAGATGACTTGATCGAGGATCATGCATATATCTACTCACTAGGCTTACAACATATGCAATGTTAGGTCTAGTGTGAGATAGATATATTAATCGCCCCACAAGTCTCTAATATCTCCCCCCTCAATAGGTACCCCTGAATTGGCTGTGATGCGGAGATTTGGTTCAATTGGCGTGGCTGCAGGTTTAGTTCCAAGCATCCCAGTTTTAGCAAGAAGACCTAGTACATATTTACTTTGAGAGAGATAGATACCTTGAGCCCCGTATTATTCTTGTCAAGAGCATCCATCTCCTTTAGCATCGTTGCCCTCCACCTTGGATCCAGTTTGGCTTCCCGCCAGTCCTATGGTAGAGGTCCTATAGAGTCCAGTACTGCAATAAATGCCTTATAAGATGAACCAACAGTGTCATACATGACATATTTAGAAACATTATAAGGATCCAGCTTGGAGGGAAACTTTACAGCATTAGGGTGTGGTTGCTTTCTGTGAGCTATGGGCACATCAAGATCATCATACTGAGGAGATATGTTACCATTATATGAGGGCAGTTTAGTTTCATCAGTTTGACCTTGAGTATCATATCTAGTGTCATCAGTTTGACCTTGAGTATCATCTCTTTGGTCAACTTGTTGCCCCTCATGCTCCTAATGATGTTCATCTACCTCACCTTCAGGTTCTAGTACTTACATCAGCTCTTCGGTACGCTATCTTCGTGCATATACCCGAATCTCCTTTTCTTCATTTGGTTTTGGCCATTAGAATACCTCATTTAATGAGTCATTTTTCTCTCCATGTCTTTATTCATGTTCTGTCCCCACTGGAATTACCCAAATTACCATCTCTCTTGAAGCCGATGTATCATCTTCCTATACCTCATCTACCTCCCGCCTCAAAATCTTCACATGCAATATCATTAGTAAACATATCAGGGAAAACATCACTTAAGTCTATTGGTTCACCACAAAATGGTACGCGCTCCCTAAATACCACATCTGCACTCACAAAATTTTCCTTTCATACAGACACCAACACTTATAACCCTTCTGTTTACCGGAATAACTCACAAATACGCACTTCAATGTCCTTGGATCTGAGTTTGCCAACAGATGGCCTTTTGTCCTTGACAAAGCACACACACCCAGAGACCTTTGGTGAAACCACATATGTTTTTTTCACCGGTTAGACACTCTATTGGTGTCTTATATCCAAGTACCTAGGATGGCATTCTATTTATCAAATAAGAAGCTGCCATCACAACTTCACCCCACAAAAACTTTGGAACATTCATAGCTTTCATTATGCAATGAGTGATCTCCAACAAATGTCTATTCTTTCTTCCTGCCAAACCATTCTGCCGAGAAGTACTTGGACAAGTTATTTAATGTATGATCCCAAAACTGGACAAGTACTTATCAAATTCCTTGTTCACATACATCAAATTCCTTGTTCACACACTTTGTTCCATTGCCAGTACGGAATACTTTCATGGATGCATTATATTGTGTCTTGGTCGTATTATGAAAATCAACAAAGCATTCGAACACATTATCATTGTTTCTCAACACATAAGCCCAAGTGACTCAAGTACAACAATCAATGAAGGTAACAAATGAGCGGTAATCATTTAAAGCTGAAATTCCACTAGGAACCCACACATCAGAATGTATAACTTCAAGTGGTGTGTCACTTTGGTTATCATATAACACATAAGAGCTCCTAGTTTATTTTCCAAATTGGCATGCATCACATACTAGGTTTTCCTTCTTAACTTTATTATAAATATTAGGATAAAGTTGGCTCAAGGTAGCAAAATACATATGGCCCAATCTGTAGTGTTGAAGTAGAAAATCTTTTAGTGGTGAAGGAGGTAGAACACATGGAACCGCGGGAGAAACCTCCCTGTCCAGGTAATACAAGCCATCACTCATACTCCCTGTCCCTAATTTCCTTCCACTTACAAGTTCTTGAAATATGATTCTGCTTGGAAGAAAGATAGTAGTGCAGTTAAGCTCACTAGTGATGCAACTAATTAACAAAAGATTAATTGGGAACGAGGGAATATGCAACACTGATGATAGTGTAATGTTTGGACTACATTTAACCTTTCACGACCCCGCCATACTTTTAACAGAACCATCAACAAGTGTGACATTTTGTTCTAAAAAACCAGGAGTATAGTCACATAAATCCTTATAAGATCCTGCCTTACGTTTAGACGCACCAGAGTCAATTAGCCATCTTGCATTGGAGCAATTGTGTTTGTGCAAATTAGATTTACCACTTTGGCTTACTTCCTTAAATCTTTGCCATTTTCCCCATTAATTAACCATTATTTGGACCTTCAAGGTGCGTGAAAAATCCCTAGTAACTTTAGAACCATGTACTCTTTCTGTTGGTCTTCTTCCAAAGCAACTCCGACTTGTAATAGTGACTGTATTAGCTGCACTGCCATATCCACATCTATACCCATAGAAATCATCAATACCCATCTTTTTCTCCTACACCAGCACAACTTGATCCTCTTCCACTGCTACTGTCACCAACACAACCTCAAACAAATTGACTTCAACCACACTTTGGTCACTCTACAACCATGACCCAACTCCCTGGAAACAAAATCGCCACCAACCACTTCTAGACTTCTGCGTGAGCCTACAATCAACTCTTCCTAGAAAATCGCAACTAAAGAAACTACCTAGTGCTGCTTCCTCCTGGAATCACAACTAAAGAAACTTCATCTACTCCCTCCTGCGCTCCTCCTCTCTTCTCTGCTGGAACAGAGCAGCAACTCGTTCCTCCTCCACGATAGGAAACTTTCCCAACAACAGCAAATCAACCAAGTATAGGAGCAAAGACACACTCCCCTGAACCCATCCACTGCTGGTTCCCAACCCACCGCAGCACTGCTACTTCTCCTGGCCGGAAGCCGCTGCCGGCCGACACCACCAAACATCTGATTCAGGTCAGCAACACGTCCGCCTCATCACTACCTGCCTATTCTCCTTAGCCAGATCCGCGCTGTCGGCTCTGATACCATGTTGTCGAAGTATCACCAGCGAGGAGCAATCTGCACAGGAGGAACACAAGAAATTTCTAGAAAACTCTACCTCATGATCCAACCCTTCCCCATCTAACATATGCACTTCTCATTTTACACTTTAACCCCTCTTATCTATCCTGCAACTAAGCCCCTACAACAAAGTTCTTTACGTGACTTAGAGTGTAACGCCAGATTTAGACTATCGAATGGCATACGAGCCACGGTCTTCAGCAACAAATTTCAACCTGTTTTGTATTCCTATAGGAAGAGGACACATCGAAACACATTTTAGTCCAATGTGTGACAACTCGCGAGGTTTGGCACTATGTCAGACAGTGGCTTGCAATTGAGTTCAGTGTGCTAGTATTTGAGGATACCCTAGAGAATGGTGGAAGAAGAGAGAGCGAGATTCATAGAAAAAGAAAAGAATGTGCAGCGCTAACACTCAGCGATGGTGATATCATGCATCATTCTGGAGGAGATTAATCTGTTGAGAAGACTAAGACTAAGATTCGATAACATTACGGTACGCAATTAACATGGCATAGTACTCTTGCCAAAGTAGCTGTTTCTAGGATGAATTTGACAAGAGGAATTAGAGCATCTCCACTCGTTGGCCGAACCCAGGCCGAAATCCGGACCAAACTTTGGCCGGATAGCGCAAGTTTTCGGCCTGGGTACGCCCAGTTTTCCACTCGTGTACCCAGGCCGAGTTCCCGAGTCGCCCATTCCCGGTCAAATTCGGCTCAAGTTCGTCCAAATTTCGGCACAGTTCATGGTACAATGAATACAGAACACTTTAAGACCAAAGTTCGGCGTAAATGTAAACATAGTTCGGCCTGCAATAAAAGTACAACATATTTCGTCCAAGTTCGGCCAGTTCATGCTCAGCATCTACGTCGTGTTGCCTCTGCGTATCCATAGGTGCTCGACAAGATCATCCTGTAGCTGTTGATGCATCGCCGGATCTCGGATCTCCTGACGCATTACGATGAATGCAGCCCATGTTGGAGGCACCTGATGATCAGGCTCGGCAAGAGGACCCTGTCTGTAGTATGGCTCGTCCTCCTCGAGCAAACTCATTGGATCCTTCCTCTCATCCTCAATTATCATGTTGTGCAAGGTCACACAACAGTTCATCACTTCCCACATCTGATCTTTCGACCAGGTCATAGCAGGGAACCGGACAACTGCAAACCTCTGCTGGAGCACACCAAATGCCCGCTCCACGTCCTTCCTGTAAGCTTCGTGTTCCTTGGCAAAGTGATAATGCTTGGGGAGCATTGGGCTTGAGATAGTGTTCACAAATATTGGCCATCTTGGATAGATGCCATCTGCTAGATAGTATCCCTTGTTCTAGTGGTGTCCACAGATCTCAAATTCCACAGGGGGAGCATATGACCCTCAACAAGCTTGGAAAAGATAGTTGAGGAGTTGAGGACGTTGATGTCGTTGTTCGATCCTGCCATGCCAAAGAAGGAGTGCCAGATCCAAAGATCATGTGTAGCAACTGCCTCAAGTATCACAATGCATCCTCCTTTGTGGCCTTTGTACATTCCTTGCCATTCAAATGGACAGTTCTTCCACTCCCAATGCATGCAATCTATGCTTCCAAGCATACCAGGAAATCCTCTACTTTCATTGACTGCGAGGATCCGAGCAGTGTCTTCAGCAGTGGGTGATCTCAAGTACTCTTCCCCGAACACTGCAATCACTGCTCTACAGAACCTGTACAAGCAATCAAGGGCGGTGGACCCGACGATGCGGAGATAGTCATCGGCAGCATCAGCCGGCGCTCCATATGCAAGCAACCTCATTGCCACGGTGCACTTCTGAAGCGAGGAAAACCCAACAAAGCCGGTGCATTCCTTCTTGCAAAGGAAATATGGGTCGAACTCCCTGATGGCATGCACGATCTTGAGGAAGAGCTTCCGGCTCATCCTGAAACGGCGGCGAAACACGTCCTCTCCATGGAGTGGCTGGTCGGCGAAGTAGTCGGCGTACAACATGCAATAGCCCTCTATCCTCTGTCTCGCCTTGCACTTCATGTGACCTGGCGCAGAACCACCGTGCTTCGGCTTCGCCATCTGCATGTACAGCTGGGCGAGCGATGCGAGGATCTGCAAGTGCTCTTCACCTTCGGTGACCTCGGTGCTCTCCTCCTCCAGGAGTACGGCGAGCAACTCGTCGTCGTTGGAATCCATGGCGAGTATCTCGTCCTCGTCAGAGTCAGTGGACAGTATCTCGTCGTCGTCGAAGTCCATGGCCGAATCCGGCCAAATGTCGAACACTTGGCGGGCGTGGTGGTGGGAGCACGGAGTGAAGCAGAGCTACAGCGAGGCTAGGTCGGCGAAAGCGGCGGCGGAGAAGGCGTGGAGGTGGGCGGCAACTACGGCGAGCGTAGCTAGAGGCGTGGGCATGTATCGACGCGGGGGAGCTCCGCCGGCGAATTCATGGCGACAGAGCTCTTCGCGGCAGTCTTGGCGAGTGGAGTGGGTGGGAATGGGACTGTCTCGCCGACAGAGCCGGCCCACGCCCTTTTTTGCGGCGTCCGGCGTTCCCAGGGCGTACTCGGGAACCTGGGTTCGACCTGGGTAGGCCGGACCAAAACACGCCGAAATCCGGACGAAAACAGGTCCTGACAGAGCTGAGTCGCTCAGCTCTCTGTTTCCTCTCTCTCTGCTACTCACGTTCTCGCACAAAGGGTAGAGAGACAAGGATTTTTGTGGCTCTGGCTGTTTCACTGGCTCTGGCTAGCCCTCACCTTTTCTTCTGAATCTCTTGACATAAACTTGATGACTTACACGAGTTTAAGTAGGCACACGCACACACACGCATGGCCACTAACACACCCACTAACTCCATGCACACCGAGCGCTTCACCGGCCACTACCACACGACTCGGTAAATCTACTCACACGAGCTGCTAGCTAGCACGCGCATGCAGCTAACAACCAACGACTCAAAATGGATCAGCTCCAAGCCTTCGCCCGCCTGCCGCTTCTCACGGCCTTGCTGCATCGCACAGCACATCTGCATCACAACGTACACCCGGCATCTCGCTGTACGCGTTCTGGTGGAGCTGCTTCTGACCGACTCGACTACTACATGCAAAAACTGAAAGAACTAATGCAGATACAATTAGAATCAAGATTAAAAGCTAACAGGTCCCTGAGTACGCGACTAGACCGATTTTCGGCGTCCGAACTGAATTTCGGCGTCCTGGATAGGCGAGTGGAGATGCTCTTAGAGAGAACGAAAGAAAAGCCAAACGTCCTCACTTGTCGGTCTTGCCTACGCACGTTAGAACCTCTCTAAAGCTTCTGGCCGGGTGAACGTGGAAAGATGCGTGTATGTACATGGACGGATGCTCGATGGCTGCCAATCCGGCAAACTAGGATAAAATAAAAGGAAGCCATTACATTTCGTCTGTGCTGAATTATTAACTATCTGATGATGACAACAGGAGCTACAACAAGAAATCAAACATCTCACAACCTAACTCTTCCCCTCTCGCATAACGGATTTCGATTGGGGTTGCGGCGCAAAGGGCCCAAGACCAGTTGCACATTTGTCCGGAAAGCCACGGACGTTAAAACGAAGCTTTTTTTATTCTGTCTGTGCTGAACTGGCAACATGAGCTACAGGACGGGAAGAAGAAGAACCAGACGTCTCAGTCTTGCTCATCCCCTCTCGTATCAAGGATTTGAATGAAGGGGACGGCCTAGTAAAGACCCCAAGAAGACCGGGGACTCCTGAATCGGCAATAGGAGCTACATGACGGGAAGAAGAACCAGCCATCTCAGTCTTGCTCATCTCCTCTCGTATCAACGATTTGAATGAAGGGGACGGCGTAGTAAAGATCCCAAGAAGACCGGAGACTCCTGAATCGGCAATAGGAGCTACATGACGGGAAGAAGAAGAACCGGACATCTCAGCCTTGCTCATCTCCTCTCGTATCAAGGATTTGAATGAAGGGGACGGCTTAGTAAAAGTCCCAACAAGGCCGGAGACTCCGACGAAGACGGCCGCCATTGAAACCTGGAGGTGCCTCTTTTTGACTCTCGTGTACTCTTCCACCACCCTCTGGTACGACTGCCAGTGACTCTGCGCGCACGCACATGTGATTGATCAGGATGAGAGGTTATATAGGATTTCGGTTAGATCAAACCATGGGATGGGATGTGATGCGAACCTGAGGCTGAGGAACGTGGCTGCCGCCGCTGGTGGCGGTGGTGGTGGAGAAAGCGCGAGGAGCCTGTGTTGGAGACGTGGCCACGCGGCGGCCGGCGAGGAACCCGCGGCCGCGGAGCAGCAGTTGCCGGGAAGCCGCCGCCATGTCGTCCCGGTGGATCTTCTTCCTTGCTACTAGCTTCTTTGTCGCCTGAGAACGTAGTGATAGCCGCTATCGGTAGGTCCGTGGGCTTATATTTGGTAGCCGTCACGGGAGTCTGGCCGGTTTGTGTCCAGCTCGACTTGGACTTGGACTCCGGTTCAGCATATCGGCCCGTATCCAGTACCTAATCCGACACGTAGTTTCGTTCAACCACGCCATGCATAGCGTGTTTGAACTCCCATTTTCTCTGTAGCATGGACCTCTCTTCTGATGAATGAACCAGTTATAAAAGGCTTATGTATGTACTCCCTCCGTTTAGAAATATAAGATATCTTAGGTTTGTAAAGAAAATATATCTAAACATCTTTTAGTGTATAGGTTTAAATAAATCCAAACACTAAAAGGTGTCTAGATACATCTTCTTCACAAATTTAAAACATCTTATATTTTCAAAGGGAGAGAGTATGTACGTATTTCCAGAACAATTCCACGATACATTACTCCAACCAAGCCATCCTCCCGTACGTGTAGTTCACTATACAGGAATCAGGTACAAGCTGACCGTTGGCACGCAGAACTGACGGACTTGCCATCTAACGGCATGGCCAGTGGCGAATCTAGAATGAAAACAAAGGGTGGGCTAAAAGACACCAACTAAAAAAATACCAGAACTAAGACAACTAATTTGAAAAGAAAATTTGAGAGAAACATAGACAGTGCACAATCATTCTTGCGCAAACAAGTATTTTTTTCCTACTATGAGATAACTTTCTAAACTTGAGTCTGTGTACCAGAAAAACAATGTGATAACTTGGTTAAAAACACATGTCTAAAAGTAGAAATGTGTGACAATTCGCCAACCTAAAATGAGTTGGGATCTCCATATCGATATTACCAAACATGAGCTGCGCTGAAACTCAAGTTGACTATTGGCGGTACACTAAACATTTAGTTATCGTTTAGCATTTAAAATAAATTGAGAATAACATTAAGAGACTATAGTGATTCTTTAGGTAAATTAAATAATAGATGCAATATAGTCTACCAACAGACAAGTTTGGCTACAGGATCACGCCTAGGGGCTTTTTTAAAGAGAGAGAGTACCGAAAACTAATGAAAGAGCAGAACTAATACTCGTTTCAAGAAAACAATTGTAACGTTAGACATGTTAGGCTTAATTCGTTGCATGCCCCTACTCCCGAGTTAAAGGCCCATTACGACAGTCCACACAAGTCTGGTCATTGTCTTCTCCACAGGAACAGAAGCTATAGATGCATCTCTAATGGCGCCGCCACTGGATGGGTAGGAACTGAGATACCTAGCTGGGGATATGCCAGAACAAATTGAGGGTAGGCTTGAGCCTATCGAAGAGTACCTGGTAGATTCGCCCTTGGGCGTGGCTGCTATGCCCGGCCATCGATCGGCACAGCTTACCACATGGCCCTTGGTAGGAACTCGCCTAGGAGGGGCATACACCGACAGCCAGATCGTAGTCTCAGTAGCAGAGCTACGCCAGGCCTAGCTGTCGGCAAAGTGGGCATATCTACGTGGACGGCCGTCGGCATATCTTTTCCAGGTATAAGCAAAATAAAAACTTTTCTTCACACCAATACATGCTACTGCGGTTTAACAGATTAACAACAATCCATTTTACAATAGATTAATAATCCAAAAATCACAACAGATTAACTGTCCATTTTACAAGTCTAAAATAACAACACATACATTCAAATCTTGGTAGTGGTGAGAGCCGACGACTAGTTTTTCCAAACCTGAGTCATGCATCAGGCAGCACCTTCGTATGCTCCTAGGCATCCAAACTTGCGGCAATTCTGAAACATCAAATCATGCTAGCACTAGTAAAATAGCAAGATCATTAGATCATGTTGCGGTGTAAGGATGGCAATTTTATCCATGGATCTGGATATCCACGGATATCCAGCCCGGTGGGTAAGGATATGGAGGGCTACTTATGCCCATGGATTTTATGGGGCAGATATCCACTAACTCATGGAGCGGGCATGGAGAGGGGTTTCGCTCCACGGATATCCAAGGGATATCCATTTAACACGCGGGACCCACGAGTACGAGATATTGTTTTTTAACCAATAACTATTACATATGCCATACTCAATAAAAGGCCCAAGCTCTCACTTCCAAGATCGAACCATCCAAAGGCCCACCTGTCCTTGGTTGCTACGCACACATTAAACAGGCAGCCGCCATGCGCCATTGACATCTCTTTCCTCGGATACTTGTAGGCAGAAACCCAGCAACATCACCGGTGTGGCCCCGCTGCTATCCCTACCACTCATCTTCCTCCTTGAGTCCTCCTGCGACGTGGCAACCCAATGGTGGCCATCCATATAATAATTGCTGAATCATTGTCAAACTATTGCTGAAATACTACTAAAATATTGTTGTAGTATCGTTGTTATGTTTATGTATATAGCATGTAACCAATGGATATCCATGGATACCCGGATATCCGATGGGTTTGGATTTGGGGCGACATCCATGCCCATGGATATCTTCATGGGCGGGCTAGAGTGAGGTTTATGAATTTGGATCTGGATTTGGTTTTGGTATATCCGTCCAAACCCGCTCCATTGCCATCCAACATGTGATTGGATCATGCTAGCACTAGTAAAATAGCATGGAAAGAAAATCCAAGTATTCACAAGAAGAAGATAAAGCAAATCTGCAAACCAACATGTGATTGGATGACTAGGAGGATGGTTGGGTGGCTAGGAGGGTGGACCAAGCTTAGCCCAGAGCGTCCAAGCCTATTTGTCGCCAACGAGCTAATAAAGTTGGATTGTTTTCTAACAAAGCTTGTGTGTGTTAGAGTATGTATACATGTATAGACTAGAGATAGACTAGGACTCTACATCTTATACTCCAAGTGCGCCTACCCCGTGTACGTTTATATATACTTTTCGTGAGGGTCAAATTAATACACAGAAATATTAGGGATCAATAATTTTCACATGGTATCAGAGCGGTTAGCCTCGCGGCGCCGATCCTAGAGCTTCCACCACTTCCGCATCGCGCGCCGCCCCCGGGAGATCAATCTCTTCTCCTCGGGGGCGCGGCACCCGGTCTAGATCAAAGATCTGATCGGTTCTTTAGATTAGATTAGATCCAAATTTTTAAATTTTTCAATTTCATAGATTAGATCTAATTAGCTACAAAATAAATCCCTAAATCTATGATCCCGTCCGGCGCAGATCAGTATAGAATTTAGAAGTAATCATCCACCGCGGGGCGCTGGCGAAGTTCCGGGATGCTGTGCACCTCTTCCACAACAGCATGATCGCGTGGGCCTCTGCAACCGCGGCAGCAGCGCATCTACTTCAACATGCAGCGCACAAGGGTGCCATGCATCACCAAATCAGCATCTAGCTACCTCGCGTGCACGACTACGCCGAATACATCTCCACCGGCTACGCACGGGGCTTCATCGAGCTAGCTGGCAGAACCGTATACCTGAAGGGCCCGCAGATCTTCATCGACTACGGGGTACGTTGCACGGATGCGATCACCACCAGACCCAGATCTCCATCGACCTATCACGTGCCGTCACGCCGTCTACATCGAAATACCGATCTACACTATATACCGACATTAAGATCTACACTGCTTCGAGACGCTGCTACATCGATATCAAGATCTGCACCGCATCAAGCCGGACTACATCGATCTGAACATCTACATCAAGCTGTACGACTACGCCAGGCTACAAGTCAAGATCTTCGTCGAGCACATCCACAGAGAAGCGACTCGACATCATCCACACGTCAGGCCGGTGTGGAACACTACTACGTCGACTTCTCCGACATCAAGGCATCGATATCATCGCCGCCACAAGGGACGCCTTCGAGCGACGATCATCGCCGACACGCCTACTCCTTCATCGCCGATACATCATCGCCAAGGTCTACATCTACGTGGTCTTCATCAACATCTTCGTCGACACATCGCCACCGCCGCTATACCCGTTCATATGATGGACATACAACTACAACGCCCTCTGACAGTATAACTGCAAGGAATGACGACGGCACCGTCGCGTCTACGACCCCGACGACTGCAACAACAAACCGGCATCACAATTGTGATGCCCCTACGACCGCACATACGGTTCTGGCAAAACCATGTGTGCTCGGTGACTTCCTCCAGTTCTGGCAAAACTGGTGGTCTCACTTATGACCGCGTCCAAGAGACGCCCTCGACGGTACCTCTACAAGATGCAAAACGTCCACAACTGCAGCTTCGTCAACAACAACAAAAAAAACCGCGCAAATTTTTTTTTGCGTCTCCAGCAATGGCGGCCACACCACTACGACGACTACGACATCGACCACACCTACATCAACCACGGCTACGTCACGATCGGCTATCTTGACATCGACATCGACATCAAGAACAACGTCTACAGCAACTCAAGAACTCCAGTCAACAGCGTCCGCGTCGTCACTTGCGTCCACGCCACTCCCGCTGTGACTGCGGGAGGGAAGAGAGGCACTAGAAGGGGACGCAGTCACCGCCCCTAGGTGTCAGCCATGATCATGTCCACGCAGGTGATGATGACAAGGAGGTAAAGACGACTGAAGCGCAAGACTTCAAATCCAGTCGCAAGCGTCGCCGACACATCATCGCCAAGGTCTACATCAACGTGGTCTTCATCAACATCTTCGTCGACACATCGCCGTCGCCCCTATACCTGTCCACATGATGGACATACAACTACGACGCCCTCTGACAGTATAACTGCAAGGCACGACGATGGCATCGCCGCGTCCACGACCGCGACGACTGCATCAACAAACCGGCATCACAATTGTGATGCCCCTATGACCGCACATATGGTTCTGGCAAAACCGTGTGTGCTCGGTGACTTCCGCTAGTCCTGGCAAAACTGGTGGTCTCACCTATGACCGCGTCCACGAGACGCCCCGATGGTACCTTTACAAAGTGCAAAACGTCCACAACTGCAGCTTCGTCAACAACAACAACAAAAACGCGCTATTTTTTTGCGCCTACGGCACTGACGGCCACACAACATACGCCGACTACGACATCGACCACAAACACCTCGACCACGGCTACATCATAACCATACGGTGTGTGCTGCCATATCCTGACTGGTTTTATTACTAGCATTGTATACAAGAAAAAACTGGATACATTTGTGACTTAGCTGAAACAAATGTCATGCATACATAGACCCATATCTCAAAAAAAGTACATCCTCATCCACCACATCATGATATATAAATCAAAACCTCTGCCAAATCTGCTTCCGTTACTTCCATCATCATCCTCTGCGCTGGAGGAGTCACATCGATCCATCCATCCATTGTCTTATTCAATCTCCTGGCTAGGGGATTTTGAAGAACGGCCGGGGTATAGGTATGGTGCAACGTGGCCGGAAACGCAGTTGACTCCGATCAAAAACAGGACAACGGCCGTAAACCGGCTGTGGTACTTGTAGCGGAACCAGAGGACTTCGTTTAGAGGCTCCTGGATGCTTTCATATTTGGAGAAGATCCTTTCAAACTGCAGCATGCACGAAGATCGAGGAGGCACGTGTACGTGATGGATCAGGAAAAGAACAGATTGCGGTCTTGCGGAACAAGCAATGGATGGGATGGGATGGGGTGCGATGCGAACCTGTTGAACATGGCTGCTGACGCCGGTGCCGGTGGTGGAGGAGAAGGCGCGAGGAGCCCGTGGTGGCGCCGTGGCCGCGCGGCGGCCGGCGACGGCGAGAAGCCCGCGGTTCAGCAGCTGCCGTATCGCCGCCATGTCGTTTTCCTTTGTTTCGATGGTCGGTCTGCGCGCGCGGTTATATTATTAGCGTGAGGACAGGCCGATGCGTGTCCGACTCGACCCCTCGAACCTATCGACAGCATGCTGTATCCAAATACTGAATCCTACGAACGCCTCGTCGAATCGGACTCGTATGATTAACCACGTCGCCGGCACGAGCACCACCTGGCCGCCATGGCCCCTAGCTACCGTGCTGACCAACGCCGAGAGGGAGGCGAACGGCGGAGGGATCCACCCCATCGACGAGCTGCCGCACCTGGTCGGGGTGGCCAATGGATCCGTCCTCGACGACCCGCTTTTGTCCCCATCAATCTTTTCGATTCTTTGTTTTCCCTCACCTTCTTTCTCTATTGGGAGCTGTTTTGGGAGACAACCGGTGTGGACACTCAAAAAAAAAAAAATCAGCCGGCATGACGCTGCCTCCGTCGAGGTAACGATGACCTGCTGGCCAGAACTCAGTATTTTCAGAATATATACTCTACAAGCAAATCCTAGTCACCATCATATCAAATTTAACAGCTAAACAGGATGCTGGTCAGAAGCCAGAAATTTCAGGATATGGTAGGAAACCATGACACTGGGAAGAGTGTGTGGCGCTACTGATGATACTGTAATGATCAAGCGCTCAAGAGTGGACACAACCGTGCTAAAATCAAAATGACTTGAGAAGCTGCTGCAGTCTGCAAGAAATTAGACAAGAAGAAAATGGTGCCGCCCCCAAAACTGATGCTCAATGGTTCAGGTTATGTAACCGACGATCCAAGGATGGTGCAAGTCTCAACATGCATATGGTTTCATGGCAATTAACTTTGAATATCGTGCTGATTTGATGAAAGGGACTGCAAAAGAAGAGAAGACACTTGTTATTTTCTTTGATCATGCCAGCTTGCTTGAGAAATAGATGTTGGGTGATTTCATTGATCAGCCCTCGTAGCAGTTGCCTTCAGTACTTAGCCCATCAATAGGAGCTATAACAAGCAGAGGGGAGCCATAGCAATCCTCATAACCTGAAAATGTTGCCTTTTTAGGGTTAAACCACCTTTTATTAGAATTCAAACACTAGGAGAATACAAAATCCTTCAGACGGTTCAACGTAGAAGGTGGCACCAAGCCCGGAAACATAGCACGAAAAGTACTTGTAAGGCATGTAAATTCTGGAATAAAAAAGTGCAGATAAATATTGAGTTAAAATTTTCCCATGTAAGTTTATGTAAGACGGTAAGAGGATAGGGAAATTTATAAGTTTCACAAAAATGAGAAAATAGAAGGGTTTCAACTTGAGTTTGGAAACTTACGCTTTAGTTCTCCCATATATGTTAGATTTGTGCTGATTTCTGGGAAAGATATTTCGGTGTACCAGGATTCCAAAAAACAGCTCCACCGAATCAAGAATTGATCCGCTCTACACCGAGCCAGTTTTCCTCCAATCGCCACAGAAAACGATGAAGCGTTTACCGCGGGTAGGTCCGCTGTCTTGTGCGAGATCCGCTCTAGGTCTACTTGTGATTGAGCTGGATATATTAACCTGTCAACAATTCATGATGGTGTGGTCTGGTTTATTGATAAAAAATTGATTTTGTCTACATAGTCAGTATATAGGTGTTTGGAGAAAGATCTGGCTGTGCTAACAACAAATGGCTTCAGAAAGCAAAAATTCCCTTAAAGATTAAAATATTCATGTGGCAATTGTTGCATAATGCTGTTTTGACAGGATACAGTATGCAAATAAGAAAATGGCCTGGAAATCCTCGTTGTTCCTTTTGTAAGCAAGTTGAACCCTGTAAATCCCAGCCGCCCTCTCATACAGCCATGGCAACCTTCTGTCAGTTCAAGCACCCAAATAGAGAAATCGACAGCATCACAAGTTCGACCCAAAATGAATTATTTATGGGTTTTCTGCACACATGTATATATAATATATTTATGGGTTTTCAATACACATGTATATATAACATAGAAACAAATCCTAGTCACCATCATACTGCTTGTCAAATTTAACAGCTAAACAGGGTGCTGGTCAGAACCCAGAAATTTCAAGGATATGGGAGGAAACCAGAACACTGGGAAGAGTGTGTGTGGAGCTACTGATGATACTGTAATGCTCAAGCGCTCAAGAGTGGACAAAACCGAAATGACTCGTCGAAGCTTCTGCAGTCTCGATCCCAGTTCAAGCAACTGCTAGACATGAAAATGGACCAGCAAGAAATTAGACAAGAAGAAATTAGGCAAGTGTATCACGAAAGAATTCTTCTGTGTCTGTCATAATCTTCCATGCTGCATTCGTATTCAGATAAACCGACTAGCACTTCTCAACATGTACCGTATTACATCAAGGTGTACGGACAATACATGTTTCCTCAGTCGGAAGACAGCTTACAAAACAATTCATGTCAGATTCTACTGTCGGCCGACAGCACCGGAGCCAAATCGAAATGTTCCCCCAACACGGATAATACTTCTTGGAGTGAAGAAACCATGAAGTCCGGCTTAACGTCTTCAGGCAAGGAGTCATGAGGGCCGTATCGCCCCGTTTCATCGAGTAGGCAAGTGAAAGCACCAGCTCTCTTTCCACAAACGATCTACACATGGGATTCCGAAGTAAATATTTAGCGAATAAACACATGCATGCGCATATTGAAGCAGCTTTAAGATTAACAAAGCATGTGCATTTCGATTTGGGAATGCTACAGTTAAGGGGCATTTACAAAGCAGCAGGAGCACAATTAACTTTTTTTACAGAATGGTGGAAGGGAATTATAACTTACTGTGGAGACTCGGGTTAACTTTAAAAATATTAAACAATAATATGTATGTACTTTATAGGAATCCTGATTGGTATGTCTTGATAACCGAAACCATGCTCTGAAACATACTATATAGAAATTCTTTATATGCTAGGGTTCAGACTGAAATGAAGAATGCTCACATCATCCTTGAGGCTGTCGCCAATCATGATCACTTCGTTTGGTGGAAGTTTCCAGGTGGAGCAAATATGAAGCAGTGGAGCTGGATCTGGCTTATAGGGGCGGAATTCTCTGCTTAATGCAGGCACAAACGTCATCTGCACAAGTTTCATATATCCAAGATCAGCATATTGAAGATGATGATGGCATTATAACAAATTCTGGAGGTTATTTCCAACAAATCAAGTTGTGGTGAGCATAAACTAAAACATTTACTATTACTGAACAACTATCATGCAGAGTTTACATCACCTCAAATTTTGGAAAAATTTGAACATCGAGCCATACTGTATGGGACAAGGATTGGTTAGACCCATGACATATTCAGAACCAGAGTGCAAGGGACCGGTTGAGTGTCCCAAAATATGTCACAGAAGTATACATAGGTAAGAGTAATGGACATCACCCGACAAGGATAACCACTAAAAGATCAGAATAATGATAGTCCAACAACTTACACCAAACCTTTGGTGAAACAAATCAACGGCTTCCTTCACATTGCGGGTAATTAGACCCCTCCTGCATAATGTCAAGGCTACGAATCAGTAACCGCATAAATATCTCAAATCTCATAAGAGTAATCACATACAGATGCCACTAACAGCTGCAGTTATTTATGTACCACTCGTCTGGCATGTTTTCACAATTACACACGGCCTTAACGGCACATGTCAAAGAAAGCAACAATGTGTGGTATACACAAGTACACACCAAACTAGCAAGGCACCTGGTACTAGGATAGGATGCTTCGTTCTGATCACTAGATTGGTGGCACTAGTAAGCCAGTCGCAGAATTCCAATTAGTGATCTAATTCAAAACCCAACCAATAACAAAATGGCACGGTTTTGTTACATAATAGTTAAGGCTTCAGCTCGACAGTCACCTCAGTAATGTAAGAAAATTCCTCGAGAAAGATGGTTGCACCAGAAAGTTGACAGAGGACCTACTGATCATTCAGAAAACGAAGAAGTTTCTAAATGAGGTAGAACGTTATGCAAAACCTATGTCTGTTTAAAGGGATGATTGCTCCCCTATGTCTGCTCTCATTTGGAAGTACCAGATCACTCCCTGTGGCAAATTCTTCAATGGGCTAGCTCTCCATGGGAGTGTCTTGCCGCGGACAATCTAGCTAAGAGGGGATGGCCCCACTCTCCGATTTGCCAGCTCTGCTTGTCGCTCCTGCAGCCGAAGCTTAGATAGAGATGGTGTGTCCTTCGAATACTCACCTCTTGGACTATCTGGAAAGATCGTAACAACAGAACCTTCAGCTCCATCGCTATTCTCAGAAGAAGCTACATTCAACTGTCCTCATCAGCGCTGAGCTAATTGCTTGGCGGCTAGCTGGCCTCAAGGCAACAAAGTGGTTCAATCTTCCTTGGCTTAGCCTAGCTGTTGGTGATGGCTAAGAATTAGTTGTATTACCCTGTACAGTTTTATTTTCTCTGTTTCCTTTTCTGCCTATTTATCTGGGATCCTGTTTGCATTTGGATTTACTTCTCTTAATTAATCAAAGCAGCACTGCTGCATTTCTTCAAACAAAAAGCCTCTGTCGCAGCCGTCCAGAACAAGCTAGAGGTGCCAGTGGCAAGCATGGAATGGAATTGCGGACCAAATTTCCAGCTAGGATGCACTTCAACTATAATCTTAAAACCATTTGTCTAAATTTTTGAAATGTTGGTCCGTATATCAATCAAGTTCAGCATTCATACATCAAACCCCAAAATCATGGCATCAACCAACTTTTAAGTAACAGCAAGGTACTAGCTGGTGCAGAAACTATTACACCTGCACTAAATCAATCCTAAAAACACAACGTGCAATTGAGCTCATCATAGTGGACTGCGAAATTAACTGAACTCAGCATCAGACGTTGCAAATTTAGCTACATTCCAGAGGAAACTGACGTTCACCTGATCTGCCTGGCGTCAAGAAACCCGCAGAGCTCCGAGGCCCCTGCAAATAGCAAGCACCGGCACACACCCCCAATAAGCAAACGCGAACAGAGGACAGCATCTCAGGTCCTTGAAGTCAGAATCCAGTGCGGGGGGATGGGGAGGCGCTCACCGGGCATGATCTGGAGGCGGTCGAGGCCGTCGCGCTCGAACCTGGCGATGGCCTCGTATGCGCGGCGCTGCTCGTCGGGGCCCCAGGACTCGATGCAGTGGAGGATGTCGACGGCGCCCCCGCCCGCCGCGCGTGCCGCCGCGTAGGCGGCCTCCCCGCCGAGGACCTCGCGGTACATGGCCGGGAAGTCGATGACGGGCACCGTCAGGGTCCCGTCCATGTCGAACACCACGCCGCGTAGAGGGGCCCTGCGGGTGGGGGCGGGGCGAGCTGCCGCTTCCGAAGAGGAGGAGGACATGGCGACGGCTCTGGCGGCCGGCCGGAGCGCGAGGCGGTTGCGGCGGGGGAGGAGGAGGGAGAGGGGGCCGCCGGCGAGGAGGCGGTGCGCGGGGAGCAGGCGGGGGAGGAACATATAAGTGGCGCGGTCTCCGCCGGCGGACGGCTCGCTCCGGCCTCCGGGAAGCGCAGCGGCTGGCTCGTGCGAGTGGGTGGGAGTGGGATGACGTGCGCGCGCGCGTGCGGCCGGCCGTGCGTGCGGTGGTGAGAGGCCGTGCCCGTGCGCCGGCTCGCTGGGCTAGACAACACGACCACACAATTTCCGCTTTTGAACCGGGTTGACGGAAAACTGTCGTTACACATGATTTTACGTCTTCAAACAAGGTTCACGTACAACAGTGTACCATACCAGTCACTGGCCCTCAAGGATAGCGAAGCAACCCTCACTTTCTTTTTGGTGTAGTACATTAAACAATGGCTACGATCACAATCTACTTGCACTTACCTAATCACATGACTACGAATTATATGAAGCAAAAAACAGTGTTAAGAGCTTCTTGACGCTCAAGCAAACAGGTCGCCGCTTGATTGGCTCCAGACAAAAACAAGCTTAATTATAAATCCTATAAAAGTGACTCAAAACCTTCAACTCATGGAATAAATGGACACCATCATTCATCTTCTCACATGAAATTGTTTGTCTCGCTCACGGAGTTGTTGCACATATTAAATTTGTATCATACATGTCTCTACAGATAGCACAATGTCTATTTTCGAGTTAATAATATTTTTATCCTGGTATTTATAACTCATTTACCTCCTATTTTTAACTTGTGTTAGTTTATAACCCATGTTTGAATTGTGTGTCCAGATTACATGTTTGTCATGACACGCCGATAAAGCAGACATCGTAGCCTTGTACACATGTACATGCCGTGCCACTACTTTGTGGGACTGATAGTAGGTCCAGAACATCACCATGAGGAAATCTTATTTTGGAGGGTAAAATCCATCACAACATACAAAATAGGGGGTAAAAAGTGGTTGGGGGGCTAATCCATGTCACAAATGTCAAAATAGGGGGTAATAACCATATAATTAAATCCTAGGGGTAATAGGTGCTAACTATCTTTTGCAACGAATGTTGAAAGAATATATATCAGAATATAGAGTTATGTTTTTACACATAAAAAACTCTAGCAGTCAATTAAAAAATAGATTATGATATTTAGTTGTGGAAAACTTCTACAGTTGTGGGGAATGTTTACATATTATCCATCTACAAATTACAATGTTTCACATACATTTTCATATAAATTCAATCCATGTGTTGCGAAACATGATTAAAAAAAATCAATTTTATGGTAAGTGTGACTTGCAACATTTATTTTGCTACATTAATTTTTTCCTGGAATATTTTAATTTGTCTCGGTTTGAGCTGAGAGATGCATTTGAATGTTGCTTCTGTATACTTCAATGGAATTTAATTGAAGGGAGGCGAGAACTATACATTGTATAAATGCTTGGGCAGATTATCGAGTGTTTCTGAATATCCAGGTTGCTTCTACTGAAGTTCAATACAAAGCTTTGGTAAATGCCACTACAGAAATAATATGGGGTGAAGCTCTTTTTCGTGAACTTGGGGTGTGTCTTCGTGAGAAGACTTGTCTATGGTGTGATAATCTGGGTGCTATTTTTCCGTCATCAAATCCTGTTTTCATGCTCGTACAAAGCATATTGAGATAGATTATCACTTTGTTTATGAACGTGTTGCAAACAACCGTTTTGATATCAAGTTCATCTCTACCAAGGACCAAATTGCTGATGGGTTCACCAAGGCTCCTCCTGTCAAACGCTTAGAAGAGTTTAAGCGTAATCTAAATCTCTTCTGAACTTTAAATTAGGGGAATGCTAGCATATGTAATATGGTGTGTTTATGTGTACGGAGTAGTACTCCGACCATACACGTACAATCAATGTATTGCCATGTAGGTTTTTTTCTCTCCTCTATATAACACGCAACCAATGGCCCGAGCGGATACACATCATTCCACTAAAACAAACAATGTGGTGTTCGTTTAGCTATCCGGAGTATTTTCATCTTATCTATAAGCACGGTTTAAAGAAAACATACTCTATCGCTGTAAATAGTTCTTAACACCTACTAATCTCAAACAGTTATTGCGAACAGCACCAGATCGAGGAATAGAGGCTAGGCTAGGTTAATGCTATATATTCTGACTACTAGTAGCATAATTAGAAATCTCATCATGAACAGATGGGGTAATTGCAGATGACCATGGTTGATGGTTGTGATCATCAGACAGATCAGGAGCTAGTTGAGGCCGGACGTGGATTCGTCTGGACCGGAAGTGGACGAGGAGGACGTCCAGTCGGCAGCCGGGTAGCGAGAGTTGGGCTTGCGGCTCCTGGTGGGCCTCCTGCCTACTCCGCCTTTGTCCCGACAGGTTGCCATGCCGTCGATGGCAAGCCGGAGCAGCTTCTCCTCGGCGGCGATGTCGCCCATTAGACGCGTAATCCTGGAGAGCCGATCCAGGGACCGGTCGTCAGCTGTGTGATCGGCTCCTGCCTCCGTGCCGGCCTGCTCCTCCGCGGCCAGGCCCTGGGCGATGGTGGTAAGCAGGGCGCTCATAGCCTCGAGACGCCGCGTCGCCTCCTCCGCCGTCATGGCGTCGTCGCCGTTCTTCTCCGTGCTGTCCGCGTCTGTCTGTCTACTCCTCGATCGAGAATTCGGGATTCGGGACGAGCCGCCGAGATGCCCAACACCAACATCGTATAGTTATAGTTATAGTTATAGTATATACAAACGGTGGCGTGTCTGGGCAGGATTCCGATCCGGGCCGGAAACAGTTTCACGAGCGGACAATCATGAGTTCATGGTAGCTACCCGAGATTGCACGCGAAACATGAGTTCATGAAATATTTCACGAGCATGCAATTAATATAAACGGATTGGCATTGATATCTATATAGAGAGTTACGCCTTATGTTTAGCGTGCAATATAGTTCGTTGGATTGACATGCATGGTCCGAGGGCCGAGATTTCTTGGATCCACCCCTTAGGGTCTATTTATGTTGATACAGATATAGATGAAAAGGAGTATCATATCACAAATATCTTTACATTAAAAGAAGATTGTGCATCTATGCTAAGTGAATAGATTTTAGCAATATGTGCATTGATTTTATCATAGTATATATCTTTACATTAAAAGGGAGATTGTGCATTGATTTTTTTTCATTAATGGCATACTTTATTCCTTGCCTTGGATGTGTCGATAGTTTCATAAAGAATGAGGACACCCTAAGGCTGGTTCCAGTGGAAGTATCATACTACCTCTATTCTGGTTTATAAGGCAAATACGTATTTCAAAAAAATAGTTTGACCGAAAATTTGGTCAACAAAATATAAACTATATTTAACAAAAAATTATACCATTAGATTCATATTCAAAATACGCTTAAAATAGTACAATTTTTGTGATATATAATTCATATATTGTTAACCAAATTAAAGGTCAAACCGTTTTCATGAAATACATATTAGCCCTATAATCCGGAATGGAGGGAGTAGCTAGTATCATGCATGCCATGTTGGCAAAAATCTGATGTGGTCCAACAATTAATAAGGAAAGAGATGGTTAGGGTATCATAGGTAGATACCATATTATAGCACGTAAAACTAGAAAATCCTCATACAAATAAATCTTGTACTCCCTCCGTCCCGGTTTAAAGGACACAATTTGCAATTCTCTGGACCCTGGGTATCCTCTAATTGGTCCATTTTATAGTGTGAAGAACAACATGCGTGAAGAGAAGAAGAGCCATCAAAACGTTCACATTTGTTCACACATGTGTATGCAAATATTTTGTGTTCTTTTTACACTGGAGTAATTACAAATATTAAATGCTTTTGTGCCTAAATATTTAGGATTGCATGATTTGCATATTGTGTCTTTTAAACCGGGACGGAGGGAGTACACAATTTTGTATTGAGATTCTACAAATCATTAAATATTGTATTAGTATGATACTATGATGTCTACACACGCTTCTATTCTTGTAGACAGTATTGGGTCTCCAAGTGCAGAGGTTTGTAGAACAACAACAAGTTTTTCTTAAGTGGATCACTCAAAGTTTATCGAACTCAGAGAGAAAGAGGTTAAATATATCTGTAACACCCCAAAAATATTAATGAGGATCATTCCCTAATTAATCAAGATTAGGGTTAACAAAATCTTTTATTAATTAAATTCAAATATTAATGCTTGTATGTATGAATACTTGCAATGCCATGTTTGATTGTTGTAAATGATGAGAAATGGTTTAAGGATCAAAACCATATCATCTAGGTCACTATCAAACCAGATCAAAACAAAAGGAAATTAAAATATGAAGTCTAAGACCAAATGGTCATTTCTGCCCAAGTTAACCATTAGCTCACTTTGAGCATCTCTAGCAACTAATCTCAAACAGAAATTTTCCCATTTCTTTTCTCCCCTTGCTATACCTAGTGACACTAAACCTAGTGGAGCTTTCCAACCTTGCGGAAACCTTTTCTAACTCTTTTGAGAGGCATTTCAAATTTGAATCTCTCTTATGTATCAAGTTAGCCATTTTTGGAAAACTACTCAAACCTTCACCACTTAGCAAACCATTGCACCCAGAGACTACCAAGATTAGTACCAGAACACCCACCAAAAATCACTGGAAAATGTGATGATTTAGTTTATGCGGCCATTTGATCAAACACTTGGTGATCACAGTACAAACTCAACAACTATTCACTGTTTTGATCAATCCTTTGCTCACCATTGTGACCTCACCGAGTTCACACATAGTTGTTGGAATTATTCCCTAGAGGCAATAATAAAGATGTTATTATTATAATTCTTGTTTATGATAAAGTTTATATTCCATGCTAGAATTGTATTAAGCGGAAACATTAATACTTGTGTGGTTTGTGAACAACACCGTGTCCCTGGTACGCCTCTAAGGACTAGCTCATTGATCAATGATGGTTAAGGTTTCCTAACCATAGACATGAGTTGTCAATTGATAATGAGATCATATCATTGGGAGAATGATATGATGGACAGACCCAAACTAAGCGAAGCAATTAGATCGTTTTATCGTGTTCATCTTTGCGAAGCTTTTCCTATGTCAAATATTGTATTCCTTAGACCATGAGATAATGCAACTCCCTGGTACCGGAAGAAAGCTTTGAGGTCATCAAACGTCATCCTATGAGAGGGTGATCATAAAGGTGTCTCTCAGGTGATCGGAAAGTATCTGTTGGGTTGTATGTATCGAGATGGAATTTGTCCCTCCCAAGTCGGAGAGATATACTTCGGGCCCACTCGGTAATCGATATCAACACCGCTTGCAAGCATGTGGTTAAGGAGTTAATCACAAAGTGATATCGGATTACGGAACGAGTAAAGTACTTGCTGTGAACGAGATTGAACTAGGTATGACGGTACCGACGATCGAATCTCGGGCAAGTAAAATATCGCGAGACGAAGGGAATATATATATGGGATTGATTGAATCCTGGCATCGTGGTTCATCCGATATGATCATCTATGAATGTGTGGGAGTCAATATGGGTGCCCAGACCCCGCTGTTGATTATTGATAGAAGATCATGTCTGCATATTCTCGAACCTGCAGGGTCACACACTTAACGTATCTCGACGCTAGGATAGATTGGATAATTGGTTTATGAATTTTTGTTCGGAGTCTCGGATGGGATCCGGAACATCACGAGAGGTTCCGGAATGGTCCGGAGAATAAGATTCATATAAGGCAGTGCAGTTTTTGGAGTTCGGAATTGTTCCGGGTTAATCGGTATTGTACCGGAAGCTTCTAGAACCTTCCCGAAGGGGACCAACGTGGCCCCACCTTCCGGGAGGGGGCATGGGCCTATGAGGGAGTGTCCTGGCCGCATTGGGCCAGGGGCACAAGGCCCCATAGGGCCCAGCCGATCCTAGAGAGTTTAAATCGTTTAAACTAGAGATAGGGTTTCTAGAAGAGGGGAGAGTCCATGCCCCCCACTCCTTATCCTTTGGGCTTGGGGGAGGGGCTAGGGCTGCGCCCCCCCTCTATATAAAGAGGGGTGGGGGCGCACCAACCCCCTACACCTCTCCTCCAAACCCTAGCCGTCTTGCTAGCTTTCCTCTCTCCCTCCCGACTGTTTGTAGGCGAAGCCCTGCTGCAGAAATTCTCCACCATATACACCACGCCGTCGTGTTGTAGATCCAATCTATCTCTCCACCATACTTGCTGGTCCAAGGAAGGAGGAGACGTCGAGGTGCTGCACGTGTGCATCTCACGGAGGCACCGCCACTTGTGGTGCTAGATCGGATCGGATCGCGAGGAGGAGAAGCGAGTACGACTACATCACCCACGTTCCGACGAATGTTCCGCTGTGCGAATCTTCAAGGGTATGAAGATCTAATCCAATCTCTCTTGTTGATTGCATCTCCTAGATTAGATCTTGGCTTTCCCTCTGTTCGCATCCGTAGAAAATTTTGATTTACTATGTCGCGAAACCCTTCAGTGGTATCAGAGCTAGATCTATGCGTAGATGTGTTTCACGAGTAGAACGCAACATGGTTGTTGCGGGCGTTGATGTTTTCTGTTGCAAGCCTCTTGTTTGTGTTCTTCTTATGACGCGGGATAGTGAGATTGAAGCGGTCCAGGCCAACCTTACGCGACGTCGTTCGCGAGACCGGCTCCGCACTTGACGTGTGGCTTGTTCCACACATGCGGCTGGTGGATGTCAGTTTCTCTCACTATAGTTGTCATGGGATTAACACCGGAGTTTGGCAACCATAATATCACCGTTGTGGCTTTCCGTAGGTAAGAATCGTTCTTAGAATCTACTCCCATAAGCCACGTAAAACATGCAACAACAAAGTAGAGGCGTCTAACTTGTTTTTGCAGGGAGTGTTTTCTGTGATATGGTATGGCCCAAGATGTGATGTGTATATTATATGCGATGATCATGTTTTGTAATGTTTCACGACTTGCATGTCGATGAGTACACAACCGGCAGGAGCCATATGGTTGTCTTTATAATTGTGTATGACCTGCGAGTCAACTTCTTATACGCCATGTAATAGCTTTACTTTATCGCTAAGTAGTTAGCAATAGTTGTAGTTGCTATTCGTGGTGGAGGCAATCATGGTGGAGTGATGGAGATCATGCCGGAACGCACAAGATGGAGATCATTGCGCGAGGATTGGCTATACCATGTCACATAAAGTTATATGCATGTGATGTTTATCCCTTTATGTATCTTATTATGCTTAGATTGCGACGGTAGCATTATAAGATGATTCCTCACTTAAAGATCAAGATAAAAACTGTGTTCTCCCCAAGTATGCACCGTTGCGAAAGTTCGTCGTGTCCAAGCATCACGTGATGATCGGGTGCTATAGACTCTACGCTCACATACAACGGGTGCAAGCCAGTTTTGCACACGCAGAAATACTTGGGTCTAGCTTGACGAGTCTAGCATGTACAGACATGGCCTCGGAACACAAGAACCGAAAGGTTAAGCATGAGTCATATGAGTGATATGATCGACACTTTGTTGTCCACCATTGAAACCACATCTCTTCTCGTGATGATCGGATTAGGTGTGGTGAATTTGGATCGTGTTCACTAAACAACTTGAGGGATGTTGAATTTAGTGGGAGTTCATCTAGTAATTTGATTAAATTGAACTATTTATCATGAACATAGTCTAAATTGTATTTGCAAATACTGTAGATCACATGGCCAAGTCCAACTTCAACTTCAACGTTTTTGCTGAGAAGGAAAAGCTTAGAAACAATGGGTCTAACTTTACCAATTGGTTCCGCAATCTAAGAATCATTCTGTCTGGCGGACAAAAGGACTATGTCCTTGGGAAAGCGTTAGGTGACCCCCCTGCTGCAACTGCGCCGGCTGATGAGAAAGCTGTCTATCAGTCGCGCAAAGATGATTATGGTGTGATTAAGAGCACCATGTTGTTTGCTATGGAACTGGAGCTTCAAAATCGTTTTGAAGAGTATCCCGGGCCCTTCGAGATTCTCGAGGAGCTGAAAACCATGTTTCAGACTCAGGCCCGTTCTGAGAGATATGAGATCTCCGAGAAGTTCTTTAACTGCAAGATGGAGGAAGGGAGTTCCGTTAGTGAGCACGCCATAAAGATGTCGGGCTACACTCAACGTCTTGAGCAACTGGAATGCACGATTCCAGAGGAGCTCAAGATTGACAGGGTTCTGCAATCACTCCCTCCCAGCTACAGTTTTGTAGTGACTCATAATCAGATTGGTTCCACTGATACGATCACCGAGCTCTTCGCAAAGCTGAAGGCTGCAGAGGTGGACATCAAGAAGGATAATCATGTGTTGATGGTCAACAAGCCCTCCTTTAAGAAAGGTAAGGGAGCAAAGCAACCCTTCAAGAAGGGCGGCGGCAAGCGCAATGCCCCTGCTGAGAAGAAGCTCAAGTCTGGTCCTAAGCCCGACACTGAGTGCTTCTATTGCAAGGACAAGGGTCACTGGAAGCGCAACTGTCTGAAGTACTTAGCGGACAAGAAGGCTGGCACCATCAAAGGTATATTTGATATACATGTTATTGATGTTTTCCTTACTAGCCCTCGTTGTAGTGCCTGGGTATTTGATACCGGTTCAGTTGCTAATATTTGTAACTCGAAACAGGAGCTACGGAATAGACGGCGGCTTGCGAGGGATGAGGTGACGATGCGCGTTGGCAACGGATCAAGAGTTGATGTGATGGCCGTCGGCACGCTCTCCTTAGTTTTACCTTCGGGATTAGTTTTAAACCTTAATAAGTGTTATTATGTGCCTGCGTTGAGCATGAACATTATTTCTGGATCGTGTTTATTGCAAGACGGTTATTCATTTAAATCGGAGAATAATGGTTGTTCTATTTATATGAGTAACATCTTTTATGGTCATGCACCTCTTGTGAATGGTTTATTTCTTCTAAATCTCGAAAGGGATGAAACACACATCCATAACATTGAGGCTAAGAGATGCAAAGTAGATAGTGATAATACTACTTATTTGTGGCACTGTCGTCTAGGTCATATTGGTGTAAAGCGCATGAAGAAACTCCATTCTGGTGGACTTTTGGAGTCTCTTGATTTTGAATCATTTGACACATGCGAACCATGCCTCATGGGCAAGATGATCAAAACCCCGTTCTCCGGTATGATGGAGCGAGCAACGGACTTGTTGGAAATCATACATACCGATGTATGCGGACCGATGAGTGTTTTGACGCGCGGTGGATATCGCTATTTCCTCACTTTTACCGATGACTTAAGTAGATATGGGTATATCTATTTAATGAAACATAAATCTGAAACATTTGAAAAGTTCAAGGAATTTCAGAATGAAGTGGAGAACCATCATAACAGAAAGATTAAGTTTCTACGATCCGATCATGGAGGTGAATATTTGAGTTATGATTTTCTCACGCATCTTAAAGCAAGTGGAATCGTTTCACAACTCACGCCACCCGGAACACCACAGCGCAATGGTGTGTCAGAACGCCGGAATCGAACCCTATTAGATATGGTCCGATCAATGATGTCTCTTACTGATTTGCCGTTATCATTTTGGGGTTATACATTAGAAACCGCTGCATTCACTTTAAATAGGGCTCCATCTAAATCTGTTGAGACGACACCGTATGAACTGTGGTTTGGTGCTAAACCTAAGTTGTCGTTTCTTAAAGTTTGGGGATGCGAAGATTACGTCAAGAAGTTGATGCCGGACAAGCTCGAACCCAAAGCGGAGAAATGCGTCTTCATAGGATACCCTAAGGAAACTATTGGGTATACCTTCTATCACAGAACCGAAGGCAAAGTGTTTGTCGCAAAGAACGGTTCCTTTCTCGAGAAGGAGTTTCTCTCGAAAGAAGTGAGTGGGAGGAAAGTAGAGCTAGACGAGGTTATTGAACCTTCTCTTGAATTGGAGAGTAGCGCAGCACCTGAAATTGTTCCAGTGCCGCCTGCACCAACAATAGAGGAAGCTAATGACAAGGATCATGAAGCTTCAGACGATGCTGCTATTGAACGTCGCAGGTCGACAAGGTCGCGTGCCCCTCCTGAGTGGTACGGCAACCCTGTCTTGACTGTCTTGTTGGTAGAAGACAGTGAACCTACAAACTATGAGGAAGCGATGATGAGCCCAGACTCTGAGAAATGGCTGGAAGCCATGAAATCTGAATTGGGATCCATGAGCGAAAACCAAGTATGGACTTTGGTGGATCCTCCTAGCGACCGAAAGGCCGTTGAGTGCAAATGGATATTCAAGAAGAAAACGGACGCAGATGGTAATGTTACCGTCTATAAAGCACGGCTTGTCGCAAAAGGTTTTTGACAAGTTCAAGGTGTTGACTACGATGAGACTTTCTCTCCCGTAGCGATGTTTAAGTCCATTCGGATTTTATTAGCAATTGCTGCGTTTCATGATTATGAAATATGGCAGGTGGATGTCAAGACTGCTTTCCTCAATGGGAACATTGATGAAGAGTTGTATATGATGCAACCCGAAGGTTTTGTCGATCCTAAGGATGCTAGTAAAGTATGCAAACTTCAGCGTTCCATTTATGGACTGAAGCAAGCATCTCGGAGTTGGAACCTTCGTTTTGATCAAGTGATCAAGAGCTTTGGATTTGTTCCAAATTGCTACGAAGCTTGTATCTACAAGAAAGTGAGTGGGAGCTCGGTGACGTTTCTGGTACTGTATGTGGATGACATATTGATTATCGGAAATGACATCAACATGCTTAACGATGTGAAGAGTTATTTGAACAAGTGTTTTTCAATGAAAGACCTAGGTGAAGCTGCTTATATATTGGGAATCAAAATCTATAGAGATAGACAAAGACGCCTGATAGCTTTAAGCCAGAGTACATACCTAGACAAAGTTCTGAAAAGGTTCAGAATGGATAAGGCAAAGAAAGGTTCAGTGCCTATGTTGTCAGGTAAGATATTGAGCAAGGCTCAGTGTCCAGCTATGGTAAATGATAGGGAAGCTATGAGCAAAGTGCCTTATGCCTCGGCCATAGGTTCCATCATGTATGCCATGCTGTGTACTAGACTGGATGTGTCCAATGCTCTTAGTTTGACGAGCAGATATCAAAGTGATCCAGGAGTGGAACACTGGACAGCCGTGAAGAACATCCTAAAGTACCTAAATAGAACTAAAGAAATGTTCTTAGTCTATGGGGTGATGAACATCTTGTCGTAAAAGGTTACGTCGATGCTAGTTTCGACACCGACAAGGATGATTCCAAATCTCAGACAGGATACGTTTATATTTTGAAGAGGAGCTGTGAGCTGGAGAAGCTGCAAGCAAAGCGTGATCGCGGGATCTACAGTGGAAGCGGAATACATGGCTGCTGCAGAAGCGTCAAGTGAAGGAGTTTGGATCAGAAACTTCATCACTGAGCTTGGCGTGGTTCCAAGTGCATTGGACCCACTGGAGATATTGTGTGACAACACTGGCGCCATATCACTCGCTAAGGAACCAAGATATCATCCAAAGACCAAGCATATCAACCGCAAGTTTCATATAATCCGAGATTATATAGCAGATGGAGATCTGAATATTAGCAAAGTACATACGGATCTGAATGTCGCAGATCCATTGACTAAACCTCTTCCACGTGTAAAACATGATCAACATCTCAGTGCCATGGGTGTGAGATTGTTGCCAGATGTAAACTAGATTATTGACTCTAGTGCAAGTGGGAGACTGTTGGAATTATGCCCTACAGGCAATAATAAAGATGTTATTATTATAATTCTTGTTCATGATAAAGTTTATATTCCATGCTAGAATTGTATTAAGCGGAAACATTAATACTTGTGTGGTTTGTGAACAACACCGTGTCCCTGGTACGCCTCTAAGGACTAGCTCATTGATCAATGATGGTTAAGGTTTCCTAACCATAGACATGAGTTGTCAATTGATAATGAGATCATATCATTGGGAGAATGATATGATGGACAGACCCAAACTAAGCGAAGCAATTAGATCGTTTTATCGTGTTCATCTTTGCGAAGCTTTTCCTATGTCAAATATTGTATTCCTTAGACCATGAGATAATGCAACTCCCTGGTACCGGAAGAAAGCTTTGAGGTCATCAAACGTCATCCTATGAGAGGGTGATCATAAAGGTGTCTCTCAGGTGATCGGAAAGTATCTGTTGGGTTGTATGTATCGAGATGGAATTTGTCCCTCCCAAGTCGGAGAGATATACTTCGGGCCCACTCGGTAATCGATATCAACATCGCTTGCAAGCATGTGGTTAAGGAGTTAATCACAAAGTGATATCGGATTACGGAACGAGTAAAGTACTTGCTGTGAACGAGATTGAACTAGGTATGACGGTACCGACGATCGAATCTCGGGCAAGTAAAATATCGCGAGACGAAGGGAATATATATATGGGATTGATTGAATCCTGGCATCGTGGTTCATCCGATATGATCATCGATGAATGTGTGGGAGTCAATATGGGTGCCCAGACCCCGCTGTTGATTATTGATAGAAGATCATGTCTGCATATTCTCGAACCCGCAGGGTCACACACTTAACGTATCTCGACGCTAGGATAGATTGGATAATTGGTTTATGAATTTTTGTTCGGATTCTCGGATGGGATCCGGGACATCACGAGAGGTTCTGGAATGGTCCGGAGAATAAGATTCATATAAGGCAGTGCAGTTTTTGGAGTTCGGAATTGTTCCGGGTTAATCGGTATTGTACCGGAAGCTTCTAGAACCTTCCGGAAGGGGACCAACGTGGCCCCACCTTCCGGGAGGGGGCATGGGCCTATGAGGGAGTGTCCTGGCCGCATTGGGCCAGGGGCACAAGGCCCCATAGGGCCCAGCCGATCCTAGAGAGTTTAAATCGTTTAAACTAGAGATAGGGTTTCTAGAAGAGGGGAGAGTCCATGCCCCCCACTCCTTATCCTTTGGGCTTGGGGGAGGGGCTAGGGCTGCGCCCCCCTCTATATAAATAGGGGTGGGGGCGCACCAACCCCCTACACCTCTCCTCCAAACCCTAGACGCCTTGCTAGCTTTCCTCTCTCCCTCCCGACTGTTTGTAGGCGAAGCCCTGCTGCAGAAATTCTCCACCATATACACCACGCCGTCGTGTTGTAGATCCAATCTATCTCTCCACCATACTTGCTGGTCCAAGGAAGGAGGAGACGTCGAGGTGCTGCACGTGTGCATCTCACGGAGGCACCGCCACTTGTGGTGCTAGATCGGATCGGATCGCGAGGAGGAGAAGCGAGTACGACTACATCACCCACGTTCCGACGAACGTTCCGCTGTGCGAATCTTCAAGGGTATGAAGATCTAATCCAATCTCTCTCGTTGATTGCATCTCCTAGATTAGATCTTGGCTTTCCCTCTGTTCGCATCCGTAGAAAATTTTGATTTACTATGCCGCGAAACCCTTCAATAGTGCCCTTAATTCACCTAGTACTAGCATGTGCAATGGAGCTCCAATCACTTGCCGTTTGACCCGTGCAAAGTGGTACCCGAGCTCACCTTGCCACCCCGACATGGACACGATCCGACAGACCGCGCTGCCCTCTCCCACGATGTCTAGGAGGTAGCCCTGACCTCACCGCCTCTGCCTGTGCATGCCTCGACGAAAGATAGCTCGAGGAGATGCCAGTAAAGCCGTGCCCATTTGACACCGAACCTTGCCGGTCGCCGTGCTAGAGCGCCGAGCAATCATGTGCGCACACGCCGTGCCTCGCCCTCACCTTGTGCCACTACGTCCGCCATGACTCCAGCAAGCTCCCAGACATGATCGTTTGACCGCGTGATCGCTGTGACCACCGTACGTCGTGACGAATGCCACCGGTACAGTCACAGAGCACGAACGATTTACAATGATTTAGACCGCGCCTTGCCGCGCCACTGTGCGTATGATGTTCGCCCTGAAGCACCGCGTCGACCTATGCCCATGGCCATGCCTATAGCTCACTATAACTGCGTCGCCGGCGAGCCCGAGCCATGCCGTCGTGCCCCAGTCGCTGCATTATAAATAGAGGCCGCCCCCGACCCCAAAACGCACACCATTCCTCTCCTCTCTCATCCAGGAACCTCTCTGACCCAACCCTAGAGCAAGGCGAGCACCGCTTCGCCAGAATTTCACCGGAGTTCGCCGCTGCAGAGGGAGGGAGGAGCCGAAGCTAGGATCCATCCCAGGAGCTATCGCGACCACCGTTCGAACCGCCGTTGTCGACTCGTTCATTCGCCCCCATCGCCGCAACTAGATGGAGCCCTGGTAAGCCCCGGACAACCCCCGCCGTAGCGCTAGGGTTCAGACTCGCGTGTGCCCTGCGACGGAGATGACGACGCTCAGTCGTTGATCGCGCTCTAATCGTAAGGCCTAGATTCACCGATACCACTTCGCGTTTGCTTAGTCACTGACAGGTAGGACCAGCCCCGGAGAAGCTCGCTGCGCGTGAGTTGCGTAGTTGGGCCAGCCCATTAGTGTTCCCACGCATAGCCCGTCAGTTTAAACTTAGTTTTATCTTTTATTTGAAAATCTCATTCTGTAGTGAACTTTAAAAATCAATTCAGAGAGATTCATTGCACCAAATTGAACGAATCTATTTTTTTTTAAAATTAGATGAAAATCTCTAATCACTCCCATTAGATTCAAACAACTTGAAACTATGGATCACCCTTGGTAAAAATAACAAGACAGTAGCTTTTAGCACTTCAACATTTTTCTAAAATTAACCATAAGTGATTTTGAGTTGATTCCAACTCTCAAAAATCACATTAGACAAGACCTTTATGAATATGTAAAAATCTACATACTTACATACAGTAGTCCTGGACAAAAATTAAAAGGATGGCTTTATAGTCATTTTTAGCCACTTAAATATTATTAAATAATAAGGTTAAGCTTTATAAATAAGTCCAACCACTTTAAATCACATTCTCAAGTATTAGTATATGTGGTGATGACCTGTGTCAATATGATCACATGTTTTAAATTGGAGAATATTAATTCTTAAGTAACTTTTCAATGAGTATAAATTAGGCTGGAATTTGAGCCGAGACGAGCTAACTCGGCTCGACTCGCTAAAGCTCGTTCAACTAACGAGTTAGCTCGACTCGGCTTGTTTACAGAACGAGCTCATATTTGAAACTCGGCTCGACTCGGTAAACTCACGAGTAGCTCGTGAGCAGCTCATTTAGATTGTTATAAGTTATGAATATGAGCACATATAAGAAAAACTAGTAATTATTCTATTAATTTAAAACTAGAACAACAATAGTACTTCCATAATAACACTCGAAGGAAGATCAATAAAAAATATAGTAGCTCTACACCATTACAGGTTCAAGGAACATTAATGGTATGGCACTTATCTATGAAAAATTTCAAACTCTATATTTAAACTAGTTTAACGAGCTAAATGAGTAGCTCGTGAGTAGCTCATTTAGCTTGGATGAACAAATAAGATCAAATCAAAAACTTGGCTCGACTCGTTAGACATAGAGTTCGAGCCGAGTCGAGTTGTGTCACGATTTACTCATTTAGCTCGCGAGTTTCGAGTTATAAGTCTAGCCCTGGTACAAATTACTTTTCTAAAAATAAGATAAATAAAATCTTATCACTCTTTCTTGTAATGATAGAGATGATGCTAGATAATCTAGTGTGACCCTTGTGTGATAAATAGAAGTATTTAAGTATTGTTTGGTGATTTTGTACCTCGTATTCATTTATAGACGCTAGTATCAATCCGGGCTATGACGAGGAGGAATTCTATGAAGACGAGGATGAGAACTTCGACCCACTTACCAACCAAGGCAAGCTATACTGAGCATGTTATACCATGCAAGCTACATTATGCATGCTATTCTATGCAAGCCCCATTTGCAAGCCTTTGTCATACCCCTTTTTATTATACCAAATCCCAGTTTTATTTGCAAGCTTTACTTTTGCAAAGTTGTTCCGTAGTTAATTAATTGATGCTTAGTGGAAAATTAGGAAAGTGCCATCAAGAGCTTAGAGCTGGATGTAGGTAGAAATACTAGTTGATACCCCTCAAATAGTGACACCCCCTTTTTAATAGATGCTAGTGCTAAACTGAACTTGATCACTAGATGTGAACAAATGATTATGAAAACCTTAAAATGATGAGTCATTCTATTGAAATGTTTTAACATGTGTTATGGACATAATGACTTGAAGATGATGGTGAAGGAAGTATGTGACTTGACTTTGATAAAAACTGATGGTTGGGTTCTGATGCGATACCATTCCAACGTTTACCGTACAACCACAATACCCGAATTTGGGTAGGGCTTGACTGGAAGTTTACGTGTCTTATTATGGGTTCCCTCGCGGAACGAGGTGAGCTGAGGCTACCTTGTGAATGCGACTGACCACCTATGTTGTTTCCAAGATGACAGATAGTCATGGCTGGGAGGACAAACTCATATAAGAGGTGCCTATACTAGGGTATGTAATTGAAAGGTTATGATTGATTATCCGCATACCAAGTATGATGATTCAGGATTGTTCCTGACAGATGTATCGAATGTTGTGGTGTATGTGTACCACCTCTGCAAAGTGTCAAACCATTCGAATATCCGCGTCCGCGGTTATGGACAGTTGGATGGCCATACTGTTCCGTTGTTAGATGTTTTCCAAAATGACCCGTGACTTAAATGATGACTTTGACTTGACCCCGCAAGTTGTGGAGATGAAGCTATGTTCCCACCTAGGTAACTTAGACCACTAAATTTAGGTTTTACTACTAGATACTGGTGGAAATAAAATTGGCTTGTGGCAAACAAACCTAGAGCTTAAGATTCCTATTTAGAATGGCCTTACTGCTTAGTGAAAGTTTGCGAGTACCTCAAAGTACTCATGGCTTTGTTCCTGGCTATTCCCATGGCCAGACTATGAAGGAGACTATGAGGAGGATGGATAGCAGGACGCTTACGATAACTAGGATCATCTCCCATCGTCAGCATTGCCTGTGACCCTGAAGATGGATCCCTGACCATGCTACTATTATTATTATTCTGCTTTGATTGTAATCAGACTTGATCATGAGATCAACTATTTTTAAGACCTTTATGGTTTGTAATGGATGATGAACTATGGTACCAATCTGTTATGTCTCGCAAAATGGTAATCCTGGAATTGCGATGTACGGCATAACATGCATCTGGGATTAAAAATCCGGGTGTTGACAAGTTGGTATCAGAGCAATCCTGACCATAGGAGACCCTAGTTAGCATGGACGTCATAAAAACTTAGTTTCCAAAACAAAGGAAGTGAGTATCTATGAAAACCTATTCTCACTCTTACCCTTGAAATTCTTTCCAAAAGAGAGTCATATGTTCCTTAAATTTTTTGCAACCTTACCTAAAATTTGGCACACTTGATCACTTCTCTAACTTACTCCTCTCAAATTTCTTATAGATGGACTACGCCTACAGAAAGTTTTACCAGTTGGGCAATGGAGAGAATCTCATCTTTGAGAATGACCTGAGTCAGCTTGCAGAATTTCTAGAGTGCTCGCATTCGGAGTTCTATGGAGCTCAACTCCATGATCACCCCGGAGGGAAGCTGCAGTGGCTAATAGTTGCCGATCTTTGCATAAAGATGGAGCCACCCACATCGGAGAAGACCCATTTCACCATCAGAGAGAACAAATGGATCGATGGACTGGCCAGAGCAATGCAGGAAGCACTTGCCCAACTATGTAGGCAGAATATCAACAAGATCGTCGGCACCCGCTTTTTCTCACTATGCCAGAAGTGACTCCAATGGACAACCCCTAGATCTTCCCTGCCACCCTGAGTTGAAGCAACATGTGGACCATCTTTCCTTCATGCTTCATGAGACTCAGAAGGAGCTGGACAACGCTCGTGCTGATGCCAACGAGAAGCAACTTGCTGCCGCCAAGAAGTACCAGACCTTCGCCATCCTCGTGAAGGAGCGCAAGTCACTTCGCCATCTGCGTGACAAGAAGGAACTCATGATTGCCCGCCTTCGTCACAAGGTGTCATCTTTGGAGGAGACCATCCATGAGCGGGACATGCAGCTTGAGGAAAGGGAGAACGAAGGAGAAGATATTCATGGAGATCCCTACTCGTACGTCTGTGATGATGATGACTACTTGGAGGACATGGACCAGGAGTTCCACACTGTTGATGAGGACCGCGACTTCATTGATGATGAAGAAGCCACTGGTTCTGATGAGTAGTAGCACTTGAGCACTGTCATAGGTGTGAGTTATATCCGGTCCCACTATATCATAGCTTGCCAGAATGGTTCTTAAAACCATCTGTTTCTTGTTGTGCTATGTTGGAATGTGTTGCTTGTATTGTGTGACTTTGGAATGAATGAGAATGATTTGTTGGCTTTCAAACCTTAGACTTACTCAAAAGTTTAAAAGCTTTTAAAACCAAACCCATAAACCTTAGAGAAATTTCCCCATTGTCTCATGATCTATCTCAAATCTTCAAATGCCTCGCAGAGGAAGCAACTCATCTCAAGACCCGATGGTCCAAATCTTGCAAATGTTAGTAGCCGACCGAGAAGCCGGTAGAACCAAGCATCAAGCCAATCTAGACACTCTTCAATATATCGCTCAATTGGCACATGACAACCAAGGCCATGGAAATCAGGATCATCATGGATCCAAACTTAAGAACTTCCAGAACACCAATCCCCCTATCTTTAGTAAGTCAGAAGAGCCCTTAGATGCCGATGACTGGCTGCAGACTATGGATAATAACTTGGAAGTTGCCGGAGTAGAGGAGGCAGAGAAAGTACTGTTTGCCACCCATTATCTGGCTGGTTCTGCAAGAGCATGGTGGAACAGCACTCGTACCATGAATGGAGGACACATGATGACTTGGGAGGAATTCAAACTCAAGTTCAATCGAACCCATGTGCCACCGGGTTTGATTCTGCGGATGAGGGATGAATTCAAGGAGCTGAAGCAGGGAAGGATGACCGTGGTAGAGTACCGTGACAGATTTCTGTCTCTGTCTAGGTATGCCCCTGATGAGATTGGTACTGAAGCCAAGAAGGAGAGATTTCTGAATAGTCTGCATGATGAGATGCAGACAGTGTTAGTCAATATCCCGTTTGCTGATTAGAAGCCTTAGTTAATTCAGCAATCCAGATGGAAGGGAAGATCAACCAAGCTACTGAAAACCGTAAGCGTTGTATGATGCACCAACCTGGACCTCACCATACCCCAAAGTATCGCCCTAGTTCGTCTGCTGGATTTGCACCAAGGAACACTAGGCCACCTATGTCCCGCCAGAACTTTCCCAACCGTAGCGGAGGAAACCCAAGACCTGGAGGCAATAACCATCATAACCAGGGCAACCCTAATAACTTCAACCGTGCACCGCCAAGTCCCACCAACCCCAATAACAATACTGCCCCAAGGACTGGAAGTAATGTCGTACCTATTGCAGGGAAGGACAAGTCAGCAATCACCTGCTTTGAGTATGGAGTGACGGGTCACTATTCCAATGAGTGTCCCAAGAAGACTGCTGCAGCACCCAATGTCATTTCATCTGCCCAGCAGCAGCGTCGTGTCCAACCTGGAAAGAGATTCGCCCCAGGCAACCCGAACAACCGTGCTGGCCGTCTGTTCCACATGATGAACATTTGGCAACTTGATTCAAATGACATTTAAAAATTGAATCTATATCATATGGGAAGATCGCCAATTCTCAAAAACCAACCAAACCAGTGCACCTTGACAAAACCAACTAACCAGAGACTAACTAGTATATGACTAGTATACCCACCAATTTTCATCCAAAAATTCAAATTCAAATCTCTTTCGGCCATTTCATCAAACACCTTGCCAACACAAATCAAACAAAGCATCAAACACTATATTGAGCAGTGTTTGTGCCTAACTTGTCTCCCTTCTAGCTCATAGCACCCTCTCAGTAGATGATCGAACTAAATTAACTAGCCCTAGCTCACTGTAAGCTTGACATTGTCATCAATGGTGAGCATGCCGAGCCCCAAATGGCCACCCCATTGTCGACAACAAGCTAGAAGCTTCCCTAGCCTCGCCAACCTTGTCTGGGACACGAACCACCGTCCACCGCCACCCCCTGTCCAATGCCAAAGCACTGCCAACCCCTGGACCACTCAGCCCAAGCGTGCCCAGCCTCTCTGCAAGCATGCCGAGAGCACGCCAGAGCGCCGCACTCGACACACGATCACAGACTGTGCGCCGCCCTCGCCGCTCGCGTGCGTGATCACCACCGTCCCAGGAACCGCCACGACATGTCCGTTCGTCGCCGCGCAACCAGGACAGCCCATGCACCATTAAAACCTTTGTCGGACCCGTCCAGAGCGTAGCAACATTTGGACCATATCGCACCGCCCCATGCCTCGCCACCATGCCGTTGATCACCGCTAGGGAACACATCACCGCCCCTACCATCGCCCATGCCGTTAGCTCACTATGCCAATGACCACGACGAGCTCCACCCGTGCCCGTCGGTCCCCTCGTTGCACTATAAATAGAGGACACCCCCGTTCGAATTCAGCACACCACCTCACCCCTCTCTCTCTCAGAACCACCCCACCTCATCCCCGGAGCAAGGTGAGCAGCAGGTGGCTGGAATTTCGCCGGAGTCTGCCACAGAGGAGGAGAAGAGGCACCATCGATTGGAGCCGCCCCAGGAGGAGCCACCGGTACCAGGAGGATCGTCGTCGTCGACTTCGTCGTTCGCCCCCATCGTCGACCCTCGCCAGAGCCCCGGTGAGCCCCCACCGACCCCCACTGGCCGCGCTAGGGTTCAGTCTTGTCGGCGTTGCCCGACGGAGACGACAAGCCCCAGCCGTTGGATTAGATGTTGATCATATGGTCTGGATTGCCCCGTACCCCTTCGCACCCCCTATCTTACTAACTGGTGGGGACATTCACTTAAACCCACCCGCGCGCACTGTTCGCAGTGGGACGGCCCAATTATCATTCCCGCGCGACCCAGTAGTTTAAATCTAGATTTTTCATTTTAGTTTCAAATCTAGTTCTGTCCAGATTCAAAAATAAATCTAGAGAGATTCACTGAACCAAATTGCATGAAACCAATTTTTCTAGAAAGGTATTGAAATTCTTAATCCAAGCCCGTTGGATTCAAACCATTTGGAATTATAGATCACCTATAGTAAAAATAACAAGGAAGAAGCTTTTCTGCATTCAAACATTTTTCAGAATTCAACCATAGATTCTTTTGAGTTGATTCCAACTCTCAAAATCACATTTGACAAGACCTTTCTGAATATATAAAAATATCTAGGGTTACTTGCAGTAATAATGGACAAGTAATAAAAGAATGCCCCATAGGCATTTCTAGTCACCTTAATTAATTAAAATAAAAGGTTAAACCTTATTAAATTTTGACACCACTTTAAATCATATTCCCAAGTACTGAAATATGTGGTGATGACATGTTTCAACATGGTCCCATGTTTTAATTGGATAATATTAAATCTTAAGTAGTTTTTCAATGAGTAGAAATTACTTTTCTAAAATAAAATAAATGGAATTAGTGCCTTAATTCTTTGTGATGATGATAGATCATCTAGTGAAAACCCTGGTGTGATAAATAGAAGTATTTAAGTATTGTTTGGTAATTGTGTACCTCGTATTTATTTATAGACGCTAGCATCGACCAAGGATACGAAGAGGAAGGAGACTACTACGAGGAAGAAGCCGAGGAGAACTTCAACCACTGCTCTCCACAAGGCAAGCTAACACTTGCAAGTTACCTTACCTAGCAAGCTATCTAATGCAAGCTTCACCAAACAAGTTAACTTTGCAAGTTAACACTTGCATGATAGCCATGCCAACTAGATGCTTTAGGCATATGGGATTATACCCCTTTGATTATACCCAATCCTAGTTTTACTTGAAAGCTTTATTAAGTTATTTCTTTATCAAAAATCTTGGTTACTTAGTGACTTGTGAAGTGTTGGAAAGATATTAAAGTTAGCATAAAGAGCATAAAACTTGGCCTAAGTTAGATAAATCTTGATGTCATCCTGATGCATGAGATTGAACTTAGATAAGTCACACTTGATTGCCACCCCTCATTAGAGTTTACCCCCAACTTTAGTGGCTAGTGCTAAGCATAAATCTTGATCACTTTATATGGGAATACTTGGTGAAAATGGTTATGAAAACCTTAGAATGATGAGTCATTCTAATGAAATGTTTTGACATGTGTTCTTGAACACCAGATTATTTTTGATGATAAAAATGTTGAGGCATGAGCCTTAGCCCTTTATAAAACTGATGGTTGTATGGATGCGATACCATTCCAATTTTACCGTACAACTACAATACAATAATTTGGGTAGGGCTTGACTAGAAGTTTATATACCTTTGTATGGGTTCCCTTGCGGCCGAGGTTTGAGCTGAGGCTACCTCGTGAAGATTGACCACCTGTGCAGTTCCCAAGATGACAGATGGTCATGGTTGGGAGGCCAAACTCATAGGAGAGGTGCCTATACTAGGGCGTTTAATTGAAAGGTTAGGATTGATTATCCGTATACCGAGTATGGTGAATTCAGGATTTTTCCTGACGAATGTATCGAATATTATGGTGAAAGTGTACCACCTCTGCAGAGTGTCAAACTATTCGAATAGCCGCGTCCGCGGTTATGGACAGTTGGAGTGGACATACTGTTCCGTCGTCAGATGTTTTAAAAATGGCTTATGAATGAATCATGACTTTGACTTGACCACAACATAGTCGTGATATGAAAACTCAAGTTCCCACTTAGGTGTTATAAAACCTTAAACTAGCTTTCTTGCTTCTGAACTCAGTTAGAGATAAATCTGGCTTTTTGCAAAACAACCTAGAGCTTAGTATTCCTACTTGAAACCACTTTACATGTTAGTATTAGTTTGCGAGTGCTTAAAGAGTACTCATGGCTTTGTCCCTGGCTATTCCTGTGGACAGACTATGAAGAGGACTATCAGGAGGATGGACCGCAGGAAGGTTACGACAACTAGGATCATCTCCCATCGTCAGCATTGCCTGTGACCATAAAGATGGAGCCTCGCCCATGCTATCGTTATATTTCCGCTGCTTGATTGTACTAATACTGGATCATGAGATCCTTTATTTGTTGTAAGACCTTATGTATGGTTTATAATGGATGATGTACTGTGATATCCAATCTGTTATGTCTCGCAAAAATGGTAATCCTGGGATTGCGATGTATGGCATAACAGACATCTGGGATTAAAAATCCGTGTGTTGACAATCTACTACCTTAGCAGTGATAGTAGTTTTCCCAAATAGGAAACCAAGTGGGTTATCCATAATGAAATAGTTATTGGAGCAAAACTAGACATAAAAACAACTTGAAGTGGGGACTATTTTTTTGTTTGTTTTTGATAGAAAGAAACAAGCAAGACAAAGAAAAATAAACTAAGCAAAACAAAACAAAACAAAGTAAAGAGATTGGTTGTGAGATACTTCCATTGCAAGAATCTTCTTTCTCCCAGAAAAGTGATTAACGGGGAGGAAGAGATTGAAGCTGTCCTTATCTCCCCGGCAACGATGCCAGAAAAGTGCTTGATGGCTCAGATATGTAGAGCTCATTGGGAACCCCAAGAGGAAGGTATGATGAGCACACAGCAAGTTTCCCTTAGTTATGAAACCAAGGTTATCAAACTAGTAGGAGTAAGGAAACAACTCCAAGGTGTTGCTAGCAACTTGGAACCTGCACAACACAAACCCAATACTTTTTCCCAACTTACAATGAGGTTGTCAATCTCACCAGTTTGCTGAAAACAAATGATTAAACGTATAGTGTGAAAGATAGTAATTGCTTGTAGTAATTAAACAGTAGATGGTATATCAATGGTAAGGAATGGACCGAGGTCCACAGTTCACTAGAGGTGTTCTCCATAAGATCAATAACATGCTGGGTGAACAAATTACATCGGGGCAATTGACATATTGAGAATGCATAAAAATGCATATACTAGACATCTTGATCTCTACGAGATTTGTTTGGGCATTACAACATGATACATAGACCGTAATACAACTGCATCTATGACTAATAATCCACCTTCAGGTTATCATCCGAACCCCTTCCAGTATTAAGTTGCAAGCAACATATAATTGCATTAAACAAAGTGTGTAAAGTAAACAATACAATTGCCCTTGGACAAAGGATTGTTGTTTTCTCCCTAGTAGCAACAACACATCTACACCCTTAGAGATTTCTGTCACTTCTCTGGATTACTAGAGGCATGAACCTGCTATCGAGCATAAATACTCCCTCTTGGAGTTACAAGCATCTACTTGGCCAAAGTATCTACTAGCAATGGAGAGCATGCAAGGTCACAAATAACATAGACATGATAGTCCTCCCGATAACCCCCTCCTGCATCGCTCCCGCGAGCGACCGGGGGGATCCCCTTGAGCCGCCGCCAGGCCGCTCGCCTCCTTTCGCTCCTTCCTCCTTGACGCCGCTGGGACGTGTCGTTGGCGGCGGGGTCCCTCTTCTCCCCCTGTTTCGCAAAATCTAGGCACGGGCCAAGATAGGCGACTAGGGCGGCGCGCGTGAATGGGGCGCAGCGGCGTCCGGCTTGGTGGCGTGGCTCGCCGCGGTGGCGACACCATGCTATGGCGTGGAGGGCTGCGTGGAGCGGTGGTTTCGTGCTCGGGGCCAGCGAGGGCCGTGGGCGGCGTTGGCTGGGATCTGGAGGTAGCGGAGGGCGTGGTGCTGCAGGATGGAGGCGAAGGTGCGCCCTTAGCGGCGGTGCTAAGCCTACGTGCTCATCGGCACCGATGGTCGGCTTGATCGATCCATTCTCCGGTAACCGGCCGACGGTGTGGGGATCGCTGTGTCGGATCTAATAAAGGAGGTGGTCCTTTGGTTTCCTTCGCACGAAGACGAAGATCTGCTTGATGTCTGCCCTTGTTGATCTGGACTGGAGAGGTGGGTTCTGGAAGGCTCCGCCGGCGACGTCCCATGGGCGTATCATGCCTAGAGATTGCTAGATCAGAAGGTATTCAGTCGTTTTTAAATTTTTTATGCCTCTTTTAAACTATCGACAAACTTTGTCGAACGACGGGTATGAAGATTCTTAGCTCGGAGCTGAGCCTCTCTAAACTTGCATCGGATCTCTGATGAAATAGCATATTGTGAACCTAAAAATGATTTTTGCAAAAATCATGACCATTAGATCATGTACATGTAGTTTATATCTGACCCACTTCCAGCATATTCGGTAGAAATTTGTCTTTTTCCCCTAGGATGGAGAGAAAGGTTTGAGATCCCCCCTATCGGGACATTGTCCATTTAAGATGGTCTATTATTTTTGAAAAACATGGTGGTAGCATTTTGAATTAGCCATTTGGTGGTTGCTTCACAAAATCTCCCGTTTTTTACGCTCAAAATGGAAAATGGCTTTTTGGTACGACGAAAAAGAAAACTTCCTCCTACAACATTGTCCGTCATTCCATGATGCACATGCATGCACAATATGAGTACATTATCACAAACTATGTCTTGATTCTAGCCATAACATTGGTCATTTGACCCGAAAGGCAGACGAGCATTAAGATTCTTATTTATTTAACATTGGTCGTTTTTTCAGAATTTTTTATGCCTGTTTTAAACTATGGTCAAAACGGCGAGCATTAAGATTCTTATTAAGCATAAATATCTAATATTTGAGTTTAGATAGATAGATCTATGATATATTATTTGTATTTTTCGAAATTAGAATGATTTTTTACGATTTTTCTAAAAGTAATGTGATAAAGGAAAAAGGGAAAAAAAGGACTTTGTCGGATATACTGAAGAATACACACGACAAAGGCATTTGCCGTGTATACTACGGAAGACACACGGCAAAGGGCCGACGAGGGCACACGACAAAAAGACCACCGTCTAGAGCAGTTAGTTCCTCCCCGTCAAGTGGACATGTGGGGTCGTTTTCTTTGCCACTCTGCAACTCTGCAACTCTGCCACTCTGTACTGTATGAGCGCAAAGATTAATTCCGTGTTGTTAGCGCCACCAGAACGTTCAAAGCAAAATTATTTATTTAGATTTTATAATACGTCAACACAAATTAACATCGCTCTCATCAGCTGCCATGGCATGCGTATCTTAAATGGAGTAGTAGCTAGGGAACGATATATCTCGTACGAGACAGTGACTCCCTATCGACCTCATCATCATCATCTGCTCCATCCCATCGCGGCAACCTTTGTATACATCAAAAAAACAGATACAAGTTGATTGGTTTGGAGCACCAAACACACTCCATTTAAGAACAAAAGCCTCGTAAAGCAATACTCCTACGGTTTAGTCTACGGGCGGCGACAGGTAGCGAGCACACTCCTGGCTGCCTGCCCCAAGTGAGCTTCCTTCACATAAAAACACTACACTTTGATCTGTCTTTCAGAAAGGAAAATACACCGAAAACGGAACATATGGTTCTGCAAGGGACTGACTTAAGACGGAGTTAGCCCACATTGCAGAAGTAAATCTGCACTTGGAATGTACAGGCAGCTGGTCCAGCCGTGAGTTATCTCACTAGTGCCCAGCAGACAGCAGCAGTAGGTGGTAACTATGGCAGCAAGCAGCATTCATGCGTCGATTACCTTCCAGGACGCAGCAAGCAGGAGGACACCACCAAGGTCGAAATTCCTGTACTTCACCCCTGCTGCTGCTGTGCTTTCGACCCATCTGGGTGAATCTGGTTTTGCTTTCTAACATCTAGTAGATCGATCGTGTCTGTAGGGGAACATCAGAATTCAATGGCCTCCATAAGAAGGTGAATCTCATCGACCGATCCGTTCAGTGGCCGCCTGTTATTAACTTTATCGTTTGCGCCTGTGCGCTGCCAGGTCACTCGTAATGGTAGAGTACTTCTCTGTCTCCTCCATCCATGGAGCCCCTGCCGGCCCACCCTGTAAAAACAAACAATAGCATGGGGACGCCTGCTTGATCCCACACAGCAGCTTGCTAGTAGAAGATTCATCCGTCTATCTGAACTGTTTGTACTAGTAGCGTGGTAGATTTCACCAGAGGTTAGGTTGCCTACATTTCACTGCATGCAGCCTAGAGTACGTACCTGAATTCTGATGGAATAAATGCAGCGCGGTTGAAGGCTGGAAATTTGGTGGCCTGGGTCCAGAGCTAAACCCCCCTACGGCTAGCTAACGCGCGTACGGCTGGCTTTGTCGACACAGATCCGGGTTCTACTAGTGGATTCTCCGCACTGAATCGAGCTTCCAGAACCATAAACCCTGGCTAGCTAGGCGGCCTTCCTCTTTGGAAAAAGGCGGGAAAAAAAGCTAGTGGTGGCGACAGGCAATTTTATGACGAGGCGGTCGAATAGTCATCCTCGATTCCTCGATCGATCGATCGATCGGGGGTGGTACCTGCCGTCGGTTGATCTCCATTTATGGCGCTCGCGCTGCACGGTGTGATTTGGCACTCGAGGACGACGATCGAGGAGTAAAGAGTAGAAATCTTGAGATGGATATGGGCCAGACGCACACGTGGTACAGGTCAGGGTTACTGATTACTGAACCGACGCAGATGCACAACAGCTTCTTATTATTATTACTGAACCCAACAGATGAATAGTTGTCGCTACTATATCTGGCAACTGATTCGAAGATTGCTGACACAACATTTGTGAATCGCTGCTAATCCGAGACCAGGGTGTAAGAACAGCACCGGCCGTTGCGGTCTAGCTAGCTAGTAGTAGCACTGTTTAAAAACTAGGCCGAATCAGCGATTAATATGCCGATTAATCGCTACTAGGGACCTGACCGTGTCGATTACCACTAATTGTTTGTGTTAATCGTTTAGCCCGATTACTAGGTCTAACACTCCGATTACTAGGTATGTTCCCGATTAACCACTACACTTGGTAAAAAAAGTTATAAAATTATCAACACATATCGCCTATCCATCCGCTAGCTCACCCCAATGAAGTAGGTTTTGCGAAGCTCCCGCTCAATCCCTGTCTCCAGGAGCTTGATTTCTGCCATCACCAACCAGTTCCTTGTCGTTGTTGACCAGTTCCTCGTAGTAGCCGACCAGACCTCGGATATAAGAGCTCGAGCACCTTGAGGATCTCATCTGGGAGCTTAAGGCAACCCTTAATAGGGTAGATGGTTGAGGTGCAATAGGATTAATATGTGTTTCAGGTGTTAATTTTTATAGGTTGCACCCATTAATAGTCGACCGATTAAATCAGTTAATCGTCCGATTTTCGATTAGTCGCTACTCCCAAGCCAACCGAGCAGTTAACGATTACCGATTTTCTTACCATTGAGTAGTAGTAGAAGCAAAGTTTAAAATAGCCGGCTATTTCATTTAGCCGCGGCTTTTTCAGAGGCTATGAAAGGCAGCTATAGCGGGCTATTCTATTTTAGCGTATTTTAAAAAATTGAGCAAATTTTAGTTAAATCTTTTCAAAAGATGGAGAAAACTATGACTCAAACAAGATTCCATGAGCACCAAACCCACATACAGATCCATGAGCACCAAATCATTGGCAAGGTTATAGCTACTACTACTGCTACCACATACAGCTCATCTAAATTAAGGCATCATCATCACCGGGTAGATGATGGATCCAACTGCCCTCTTGAATAACATGTTGCCTTCGCCCAGAAGAAACTTCTTCAGTCACTCCACTGTACCAATCATCTGAGATTCTTCAGGAACGCCCTTTGATCTCTTTGCCTTACCATTTGAGTTGGTGATGAGTACGTACTAGGTGTACACTTGTACCAGGATCTACACATATCTTCAGTTGGATCCATATATTCAGATGCCAAATTTAGTTCACCCCTCCAGTACCGCGTACCCAAGTCGTTCCACACGCTTCACACTAGCTAGAACACCGTTGTAGGCGGTCTACTAACATATACCAACCCCAGTACTATACTTAACATTCAAATATCCTCCACCTAATTAACGAAGCGTTACTAATTTTAGTAAGCATGTATGTTCAGCCTCACGGAGAAGCCTCGAGAAGATGCTAATACGAGGTTAATCTCACCATATTTTGTTGACGCTTCGAATTGATGAGAGTGTACTGGTTGTACCCGGATCCATGTCTCGTACAGATCTCGATTTAGATGCCAAATTTAGTTCACCCCTGCGGTACCTACTGAAGTCGTTGTAGACCCTTCACACTTGTACACAGCTGCATGTGTTTTTACTTGCGTACCACTACCCCGGTACTGCCGCACATTCAAATATCCTCCTTCCCCTGTTATTATAACCTAAAAGAAAGAAATGTCCTCCTCCCAGTAAACCAAATATTGCTACTCCTACTAATTAGGTCTTGCGAAGATGTGTAGTATATTTTTCTAGATCGGTCAGAGCTCATCGATCATTCATGTGACGGATCGATCGACTGACAGACTGCAGGTGGAGTCAGTGAGCGAGACTGAATACTTGCAGAGCAACACACATCTGAACTGCCTACTATCGGAACCAAAGCTCAAAATAAAGGGGCAAATAAGAACTATACAGTGAAATTTCTGAACTAGAGAAGAGAGGATCGCCAGAGAATTAAAGACCCATGCGCAAGGACCGTGTGTGTGTGTGACTGTGACGAGCCTGCAGTGCAGCGCACCAACCCGCACATCCTACGGGCCACAAGGGAGTAAATTCCGGCGACGACGACGTGATCTAGCCGAGAGATATGGCCGCTATAAATGGCGTCTGCACGCGACCTTGCAAAGCATCCATCAGTCACATCTCCTCAGTATCTCACTCGGTACACACGCTGCCACATCTGACAGGTGTTCGATACTAGTTTAATCGCTGGACATGGCTTCGAGTTCGTCCTGTCTTGGGTCTCTTCTGCTGCTGGTGTGCGTCCTGCTGATGGCGCAGGCGGTGCCGGCGGCGCGCGCCGCCCGGGCCTTCTTCGTGTTCGGCGACTCGCTGGTGGACAACGGCAACAACAACTACCTCTTCACCACGGCGCGCGCCGACTCCTGGCCCTACGGCATCGACACCCCGGACCACCGCGCCACCGGACGATTCTCCAACGGCAAGAACGTGCCGGACCTCATCAGTTGAGTCACGCCGCCGCCATTGTTGCCATGTTATGTTTTTCGCTACTAGCTAGATCCTCTGCACACATGCGCCTCGTTATCGTTATCATGCATGCATGCACAACTTGAGGCTAACTGAGAGACATGCAGGCGAGCACCTTGGGTCTGAGCATGTGCTGCCGTACCTGAGCCCGGAGCTGGACGGCGACAAGCTGCTCGTCGGCGCCAACTTCGCCTCCGCCGGCATCGGAATCCTAAACGACACCGGCATCCAATTCGTAAGGAGTCACGTCAATGATTTCCCTAAAATGAAGAACGCAAATGTATAGTATTCTCTAATCAACGACCGTGCATGTGCATGTGTGTGCGCGCGCGCAGGACAACATCATCCGTATCGAGAAGCAGCTGAAATACTTCGAGCAGTACCAGCACCGGCTGGCCACCCTGATCGGCCCCGAGCAGGCGGCGCGCGTCGTGGGCAGCTCGCTGACGCTCATCACCCTCGGCGGCAACGACTTCGTCAACAACTACTACCTCATCCCCTACTCCGTGCGCTCCCGCGAGTTCTCCCTCCCGGACTACATCAAGTACATCCTCTCCGAGTACAAGCAGGTGCTCCGCCACATCCACGCCCTCGGCGCGCGCCGCGTCCTCGTCACCGGCGTCGGCCCCATCGGCTGCGTGCCCGCCGAGCTCGCCCTCCACAGCCTCGACGGCCGCTGCGACCCGGAGCTGCAGCGCGCGTCCGAGGCATACAACCCGCAGCTCGAGACCATGCTCGCCGAGCTCAACGCCGAGGTCGGCAACGGCGCCGGCGGGAACGGGCCCGTGTTCGTGGGCGTCAACACGCGCCGCATGCACGCCGACTTCATCGACGACCCCAGGGCGCACGGATTCGCCACCGCCAAAGTCGCCTGCTGCGGGCAGGGGCCCTTCAACGGGATCGGGATCTGCACCATGGTCTCCAGCCTCTGCGCTGACCGCGACCAGTACGTCTTCTGGGACGCATTCCACCCCACCGAGCGCGCTAACAGGCTCATCGCGCAGCAGTACGTCTCTGGCAACACAGACTACATCTCACCCATGAACCTATCCACCATCATGCTCCTCGACCGCCACCTCCACGACTGATCACATATATATGGTCTGAACGATTAGCCGGCCAACAGGTTCAGTCGTATTTGCTTGATGCTTTCATTATTATATATAGCCTTGATTTTGCACAAGAAATTTTAAGTGTTTATTATCCAGGAACACGTATATGTATTACTTAGTCGCGTCCTAGTACTGTTTTTAGTTTCAGCTTAAGGTCCTACAGTAGCTAGCTAGTTTGTGAGTGATCAGCTAGCAGATACTACTACTATTGTTGTCTTGTGAGGTTTGTGAGATGTTCAATTCTTCATGTACGTGTCGTGTGTATGTATGTATATGTACGGGTCGGTCATAATTGAATCATCATGCATGATGGGTGATGAATACGAGTTCAGATTCAGACACTCTCGATCGACATCGTCTTCAGTGCACCGTCTACGCCCTCTTGATCTTCTTGGTTCAGTTTAGCTTTGCAACGGTAGTTAATTAAGCTCGGATTACTGCTACAAATGGAAGAAAAATATCCAGACACGAGCAGTATGCAGCTAGTACGGCGATCTGTTCTCTGCAAGCAAAGAGCTATAGGGGCACCTCTGGCTATAGCTGCCCTGCAATTTAAAGCGGATGGGTGGTTACAACATCACAACCGCGGAAGGAGCAGCCACATCTCGCACGACATGCATCAGTGTCGGCTATCCTGTTCGTGCGGACTGGCACCACGACCGCTAGGACGTTTCTCTCTCTCTCTCTCTCTCTCTCTCTCTCTCTCTCTCTCTCTCTCTCTCTCTCTCTCTCTCTCTCTCTCTCTCTCTCTCTCTCTCTCTCAGTCCATTTCTCATTCTCACCTCATATATATAATTATGAGTGCATTTCACTTATTACCCTCTAGTTAAGCATTTGTGATACTAATTACTCCGTTGAGTAAAAAATCGTCTTGATTACCCCTTTTAGAAGTTTAAGATCCTTATTTTTTAAATTTTAAATGAGATGCTTCAGCGAGGAATCGGTGGACAAGGAGCTGGAATCGATGAAATTTTAATTTTTTTAAAATATATATATTTTTTTTAAAAAAAATGTTTTTTCAATCTGTCGACAAGCTATGCCGACGGCCGCTACGCCGAGGGCAATTGCCCTGGGCAATTGACCTCGACGTAGCATATGCCGACGGCCTCTATGTGCTTCGCCGAGGAAAACCTTTGCCGAGGAGGCTACGCCGAGGACAGCCGTCGGCGTACCATACGCCGAGGGAATTTTGTCCTACGCCGACGGCTTGCGTCCTGTACTGATGCTAAAGGTACTACCCGAAAAAAAATCATGCTAAGCAGGTCTGGCCCGCTCGTGAAACTGTTTCGGGCCCGGATCAGAATCCTTCCCAGCGACGCGACGCCACCGTTTCTTCTAACGCTGCGTCTTGGTGTTGGCCGCTGGGCATCTCAGCGGCTCGTCCCGATCGAGGAGTAGACAGACGCGGACAGCCACTGGTGGAAACAGGCCTATAGGTCCCGGTTGGTACGGGGCTTTAGTCCCGGTTGCCCAACCGGGACGGGGCAATCGGGACTAAAGCCCTAACCTTTAGTCCCGGTTGCCCCACCAACCGGGACAAAAGGGTGCACACGTGGCAGCGGCATAGAGCGAGGGGGGTGGAGCATTAGTCCCGGTTCGTAACACGAACCGGGACTAATAACCTTCTGCCGGGGCAGAGATTTGGCCCATTACTCTACCGCAGCAGAGAATTCATTTTGGCACATTTTGTTGCCGCGGCAGCATTTTCGCCACTTTTTGTGCCGCGGCAGAGAATTCATTTAGGTTGTTTTATTCTTTATTTAGTGTTTTGCACTTATCAATGAAGGAACCTTATATTACACAAGATCATCATGACAATATTACATTCAATACACGGATCGAGTTCATGCACTACATACAAAAGTTGCTATTCGATGCTACCGGCCAATTCCTATTGTCTATACACAGCCGAATAGTATTTCCCTTTTGGGTTTAGGACTTCTGCATCCAAGAATCCCGCCAATTCCTCCTGAATTGCTCGTACGCGATCCTTTGGCAGAAGACCGTCCCGTAGACGTTCGATCTGATATTTAAAAAAGGAGTCAGTCTATATGAATGAAACTAAACACAATTTGATTGTAATTAAAAACTATATAAATTGTTTACGTACGTGGAGTTGCTCTAAATTTCTGCCCTTCTCATCGCACGTCTGCCGGATGAACTCGCAAACATAGTATCCACATAGATTGTTACATGGTCCCTGCATCAGGCACTTTACGAGAACAGAGTTCAATCAAAATAATAATCAAGCATGATAATAACTGTATCAAAACTAGAATCAAAGAGATGCGCGGATATAGCTAGTGGTGCTTACATCTAGTGGTTGAAATGTAAGCTCCTCTTTCCAAACACCCCTAGCCTTGTTGGTGAACCGTTTCCAAGCGCTGCCCGGCGTAGAAAATGAATAAAATAAGTTATTAAGTACTTGATATCATAAAATTCATGAACATTGCCGATATAGTGTCGTAATGATTAGAATTACCGCTGGAGAAGTATCTGCATGTCCTTCCACGTCTCAAAGGGTTTATGTTTCGAGTCCATGACTAGTACACGTCCTTTGTCAAGTTGAATGACTAACAGAATATAGTGGAAGCTAAGAATGAATAACTAATCAATTATATACTTAACATCGAGTAAGCGAAATAGAAAGTGTATACAAGACAATAACACTCACACGAAGTTGTAAGGAAAAGGTATTTCCCTTCTGGTTTTTTGAAACCTTAACGCGTGTACTATATTATCCTCCGTATCCTGGGGGCTTGTTTTGAGATTAGCTTCATGAACCCAATATGGGTCAATGAAGCCAATGTCATAGATTTGTCCTCTGCTGCATTCGAGAATCTTCATTTTGCATATTACAGTATGATTATATACATGCAATAAACAAGGTGAGATAGCTGGATACTAAATTAATTACAGAATTAGTACTTACAAACAATAAGCACTGACGATCGATTTGTCCAAGGCGTCTTGATTGAATAACTGAAATAGTTCATCAAATTCAATGGATATCATGTCATCCTTTTCTTTCCCATGATGCTTTTTGTGTAACCCTCAGCACTATCCAGTTAGCCCCGGCCTTTGTGGCATGCATGTACCAGTTATGCAATCTTCGCATTTTTGTTGGAAGATTGTTTACCTCCTCAGGTTTGACGAGAGGTTTACCGTACTGGTATTTGTATGCTACTTCACTCACGGGGAAGAACTCTAACTGGGATAAGTGCTGGGCAATACTCATACCTTGAGCAACGGCAGCTTCTCCGTATTGTGCAACTACCTCTGGATCATACTGCTCTTCGGCCCCATATTTGCTCGACCCCACATTGGTTTGGGAAATCACCTTGAGAGGGGCGCAAGTCTGTTTTGCTTGTTCTCCGAGCTGGACAATAGATTTCTCGCTTGCATCAGTACTTCTCTTCAAGGCTTTTTGTGCCGCATGTGACTTGAGAATAGGACGCTCATAGTCTGATGACAGCTTTGGCTCGGGTTGATGAAGAGTCTTTAGAATTTTCAACACTTTGGCTTTTTCTTCTTTGGTGCTGGGGAACTCTGGCTCTTTCGGCCGCCTCAGCTTAGCGAAAAACGCTGTCGTTTCCGCATCAACGATCGCCGCAGTCTCCTCTTCAGTACAGTCATAAGCTCTCTTGGGAGGAACCTTTGGTACTTTTGGAAGAGGCTCTTGTTTACGTTTCGGCGATCGCTTACCACGACGCACAGTAGCGGTACGCTTACGCTTTTTATCCTGAGGCGCCGGTGATGGCTCCCGCGGCGATGGCTGCGCCGGAGATTGGTGAGGCGACGTAGCCGGGTGAGGCGACGAAGACGGCTGCCACGGCGGCGACAACCTCGCTGGAGATGGGTGAGGCGGCGGTGAAGATGGCCTTGGCGTGTGATTTCGAAGCACGATATATTCCTTCGGCCATAGAATGGTGACGTTTTTTGCGTCTCCCAGTACAGTCACATCCCCTTCACCTGCAGGGTAGTGAAGATCCAAAACTTCAAAGGTGGGCATGATTTCATCCACCCCGACAACAGCGTAGCCCTCTGGAACCGGACGATAGTGGTAAGTTGGTGTGGGTCCAATTGGTAAGGCATAGCCGACCGCCACCTTCATTGATATGTTCACAACTTTGACATGTAGCTCGCAGTGTGTCATCTCTGTGATATCATCCACTGGGTAGCCAACAGGAGCCATCGTCGGTGCACCATCGTCATCGCCATTGTCATCACCCGGGACCTCGGTGGAAGCCACACTGCTTTTTCGATTATTCGATAGGCCGGTAGCATCGAATGCAGTGTGCTGCTGAGATGGGCCGGTAGTACTTTGCTCTTTAAGTGCGTTAATTTCATCTTGTTGTTGCTTTAATCGTTCTTCAATTAAACGTATTCGCTCTTTCTGACTATCTGCTTCAACTTCCGCCCTGTCCTTTCTCCTCTGACGGCTTCTATCAGGATATTTCTTCCTCTCTTCGGGAAACCCAGTCCTCCATGGTTGGGAGCCTCTTGTGCCTCGTGTTCGTCCATCATGTTCCTTATTTCCAAGGGCGAGTGTGAGCTCATCATTCTCTCTATCGGGAATGAAGTCGCCATCTTTAACAGCCTTTACTGCTTTTCTCATCCTCTCGATTGGCAAGGGGTCTTCTTTATGTCGTATGTTATATAGACACCTCCCTTCCGAGTCCAACGTGCCCCCATGCCCGTAAAACTAATTCCTTGCACGTTCTACCCAATCGTCTGTCTCTGGGGTGATCTTTTTATCACGCAGTTCATTCTCAAGTTTCTCCCACTTAGGAATGCCAGCCCTGTAGCCACCTTGCCCCATAGTATGGTGATACTTCTTGTTAGCAGCATTCAGCTTATTCGTTGCAGACATTTTCTTAGCTTTTTCTGATGTCTTGTATTCCACAAACTCAGCCCAAAATGGTTTTATCTTCTCAAACTGAATATTCTTGAAATCGGGAGTCTTCTCTTTCACGACATAGTCAAGGTGCAATCTTTTCTTCCAATTGGTGAAACACTGGGCCATCTTCTTCAAAGCCCACTCCCTGACCTTAGCCTCCATGACTCTCCCATGTTGTAAGGCGTCCTCAACTGGATCCTCCGCATTTGGATCCAGCTCTATCTTCGGTAGTTTGAAATTAACCATGAGCCTCTTCCATAGTAAATCTTTGGCGTGGTTAGGGACAAATAAACATGTTCCCTCTTCATCCGCATTAGCAGGCCTATTCCAATTTCTAATGGTGATCGGGATTAAGTCCCTAACGATTACTCCGCATTGTGCCACAAATTTGGTTGCGACAACTTCGGGAGCCGTCGGTTTGCCGTCTTCAGCGACATCTTCGATCCTGAACCTCTCATGGTCTTGCAACTTTTTGGTTGGGCCTCGTCTGCTCTTTTCAGTAGATTCCTTCGATCCGGAGGGCTAAAAGAAGAAAGATCGTCGTTATTATTTCTATATAGATAGCAGATGATTAATTAATGAATTGATTATATTACATGCACCTCGCCGGAGCGGTCGTCTTCTCGATTACACAAGGCATCGCCTTCTCCCTCGCAGAAGGCAACACCTTCAACCTCAAACAAGTCGTCTATTCCGGTAAAAAGAGGATCACCCTCACCGGAGTTGTTCAGAAACGTTGATAGGTCTAAATTTTCTTCCCCACGGATCACACCTTGGATCAACTCTTCCTTTCTTCGTCTCTGACGTGTGGGTCCATATTTTCTGCATAGGTGGAAAAACGAATAAGTCAAAGCGGCTAAAGGAGAAAGTTAGGTACGGTGTTGAGAGATATAAACCCTAATTCAGAGAAACCCTAATATATACATACACAATAATAAAAATGAAGAGAAACCCTAAACCCTAAACCTAGCTACAATGTGAATTGGGTCTGGGGCTACCCAAGTGACTAACCAGTGGGGCCGAAGACCAATAATACCAAACTAATTAATAAACCTAATAATACCTAACTAATAATAAACATAGTAATGCAAACATCGAAAAGAAAGAGAAATAATCAACACATGGCATCGATGCAATGCTCAAGAAAGTATGATGATATGACAAGTTAATTTGCATTGGAATGTAACCCTAATACATGCTCGACGATTTAATCGGGGTTCCGAGGGGTGAAAACCCTAACTCGGGGAAACTCCGGAACATATGAGAGGGGTGCATTTGTTCTTCTAATTATACTTGTCATTTAAGTTGTTGAACAATGCATTATTATAGGTTAAATAGATAGGTTTCATTTTTCTGAACAATTTGATATATTATTTGTATTTTTCTGACTTATAAACAATAAGTTATTCATTTTACAATATTAAATCATTTTCTGGAATTAAAAAAAAGGCAAATAGTTTTTACACCGGGGAGACCCCTAGCCAGTGAGACTGACAGAAGGGCCCCAGTGCCAACTCAGCCTCCACGCATACAGATCATTTTTATACCACATAGGAGCCTACCCACTAAGGCTGACTGATGGGCCCTAGGCCACATCACCTGCCACGCGAGCAAGGTGACGCACGAGTGACGTCAGCACGACGTCATGCTGGCGGTGAGCTCCCAGGCAGCGGCAGCGACGGCGATAGCGGGCACGCCTGGACGCGCGGATGGGCGCGTTAGAGAGAGCGCGATGCAGGGAGAAAGAGAGTGGCGGCGCCGCTCCTTGTTGGTCACCGGAGCGTCGCCTCCGTCCAGCTCGAGCGGCGGCGTCGTCGGGCACACGCGGGGAGAATAGTACAGGAGGAGAGGGAGAGAAAGAAGAACACCGTGAGGATCAGCAGCTCACCAGGAACACGACAGAGGTAGTGGCGAGGACGGGCGAGCTCGGGAGACGCCGGAATCGACGGAGACAGACGGCGGACGGAGCTTCCAATCCAGCCGATTGAGGTCACGCGCGAGGGGGAAAAGTAGCCGGGGCGCGCGTGGACGGAGGCAGCGGTGGTGGCGGACGGAACGCGCGGGTGGCGGCGAGCTCGGGCAGCCTGCCGGCGTCGGGGGCGGTTCCTGTGCGCGCGTCGGTGAGAAGCAGTGAAGTGAGATGGGGAAGAAGAAGAGGAGGCGCGTCAGTTATAAACGAAGGGCCTTTTGTCCCGGTTGGTGGCTCCAACCGGGACTAAAGGGTCATACGTCCCGGTTGGAGCCACCAACCGGGACGTATACTCCAATTTTTTCAGCAGACCAAGGGTTGGCGCGCAGGGGGTCTTTAGTCCTGGTTGGTGGCTCCAACCGGGACATATTCCCCTGTTTTCAAAAATTTTCACGTATTTCTCTCTGTTCCCGCCTTATTTTTTATTTTGGGGTTTAAATTTGTATTGTTTTTTAAATGATAATTAATTTGGAATTTAGAAAAACTTTAAACATAAAAAGTGTTTGGATTTGAATAAATAATTCAAAACCATTTTCTGTTTTAAAAAATAATTAATGTAACCATTTAAAATATGAACCATTTACAATTAAAAATGAATTAACTTATATTTTTTTAATATCAATTTGGAATTTAGAAAAACTTTAAACTTAAAAAGTGTATGGATTTGAATAAATAATCCAAAACCATTTTGTATTTTTTTAAAAAAAGTAATGTAACCATTTAAAATGAATTAACATATATTTTTGAATATTAATTTGGAATTTAGAAAAACTTTAAACATAAAAAGTGTATGGATTTGAATAAATAATCCAAAACCATTTTCTGTTTTCAAAAATAATTAATGTAACCATTTAAAATATGAACCATTTACAATTAAAAATGAATTAACTTATATTTTTTTAATATCAATTTGGAATTTAGAAAAACTTTAAACATAAAAAGTGTATGGATTTGAATAAATAATCCAAAACCATTTTGTATTTTTAAAAAATAATTAATGTAACCATTTAAAATGAATTAACTTATATTTTTGAATATTAATTTGGAATTTAGAAAAACTTTAAACATAAAAAGTGTATGGATTTGAATAAATAATCCAAAACCATTTTCTGTTTTAAAAAAATAATTAATGTAACCATTTAAAATATGAACCATTTACAATTAAAAATGAATTAACTTATATTTTTTTAATATCAATTTGGAATTTAGAAAAACTTTAAACATAAAAAGTGTATGGATTTGAATAAATAATCCAAAACCATTTTGCATTTTTAAAAAATAATTAATGTAACCATTTAAAATGAATTAACTTATATTTTTGAATATTAATTTGGAATTTAGAAAAACTTTAAACAAAAAAAGTGTTTGGATTTGAATAAATAATTCAAAACCATTTTCTGTTTTAAAATAATGGGCGGAAAGAAAATTTGATTAGGATAGAACTGGAATTAAAGTACACAACGCAACTAACACAAAGTTACATAGAAGAACTAAAAATTAAGATACATGGCCAAATTAAGCCACAATCGGCCGAACTTATTTTGCAATGTTGGAATAATTCAGTCATGCTCCTGCCTACACCTGTAATACTCGCCACTGTAGTCGTCGTACTCGTCGCGGCCGTCGTCGCTATCGTCGTCGGGGTCGCCGTAGTTGAACCTTGAAGGTTGAGTACGAGTGGGCTGGACTTGAGGGTAGCGCAGGAGGGGGCTAGAGTCGGCGGCCGTGTCGTAGGCCATGACGCTCTGGAGAGTCCGGCCGCGCCACCACAGCCGACGGCCGGCCTCGTTGAAGTTCGGAGGAGGTGGGCCCTCCTCCTCGTGCCTGGCGAGTGCCCTCTCACGCCGATCCACGAAGAAGGCTTCCCAAGTCGGGAAATAGTCGGAATGCCATCTAGGATTCCTCCGCTGCTCCGGCGTGAGATCGAAGTAGTAGTGGTTCGTGATGGCCATCCGACGCGCCACACCTAGAGGGGCAAGAGGAACCGGCACGCCTCCGGCGCTCAGCATCCAGCCGACGGGGACACAGTAGCCCGGCTGGCAGGGGTAGTTCGAGGCGCAAAGCGCCTCCGCCTTCCTGGGAGTTAGTGCTACGGTGCAAGCCATGGGAAAGAGTGATGAGGTTGCAGATATGAGTCTAGAGATGTGCAATGACAATGGAGGCCAACCCTACATATATATAGTGAAGAACTGGCGGGAAGAACTGGAGGGAAGAACTGACGGGAAAAATGGCGGGAAAAATATCCACACACACATGCATAATATGGGCACAACATCACAAACTATGCCGTGATTCAGCACATAGCATCGGTCATTTGGGCCGAAAGCCATGAAACCTCGAACATGATAGGTCATTTTCTGAAGGTTTTTTCGAAACATGATCAATATACCAAGTCTGGTATTTTTCCTTTCAACTATGTAAATTAATATGACACCACGCGAAGGATTTTCATTGTTCGGATTTTTTTTGAATTTATTATGCCCGTTTTGAATTATCTGAATTTCTAACTATGGTCGAACCGGTGTGCATGAAGATAGGGGACGAGCATCGTTAGAACTTGCATTGGATCTCTGAAGAAACCACATATTGCGAGTCTAAAAATGATTTTTTCAAAAAATCACGGGCGATAGATCATGTACCTGTAGTACAAACCGGACCCACTTCCTACCGATTCGGCAGACATTTGTCCTTTTTACCCGGGATGGAAGAAAAGGTTTGAGATGTCCCTGTTGGGAGATAGTCCATGTAAGGTGGTCTAGTATTTTAGGAAAATGGGATGGTGGTATTCTGAAACGGCATTTTGGTGGTTACTTCACAAAACGACCCGTTTTTTACGCTCGGAAAATGGAAAAGGGCTTTTCCGTGCGACAAAAAGGAAAACTTTCTCCTGCAACATTGTTCTCCATACCAATGTCCACACACATGCATAATATGGGCACAACATCACAAACTATGCCGTGATTCAGCACATAACATCGGTCATTTGGACCGAAAGCCATGAAACCTCGAACATGATAGGTCATTTTGTGAAGGTTTTTTCGAAACATGATCAATATACCAAGTCTGGTATTTTTCCTTTCAACTATGTAACATAATATGACACCACGCGAAGGATTTTCATTGTTCGGATTTTTTTTGAATTTATTATGCCCGTTTTGAATTATCTGAATTTCTAACTATGGTCGAACCGGTGTGCATGAAGATAGGGGACGAGCATCATTAGAACTTGCATTGGATCTCTGAAGAAACCACATATTGCGAGTCTAAAAATGATTTTTTCAAAAAATCACGGGCGATAGATCATGTACCTGTAGTACAAACCGGACCCACTTCCTACCGATTCGGTAGACATTTGTCCTTTTTACCCGGGATGGAAGAAAAGGTTTGAGATGTCCCTGTTGGGAGATAGTCCATGTAAGGTGGTCTAGTATTTTAGGAAAATGGGATGGTGGCATTCTGAAACGGCATTTTGGTGGTTACTTCACAAAACGACCCGTTTTTTGCGCTCGGAAAATGGAAAAGGGCTTTTCCGTGCAACAAAAAGGATGGTGTCACCAACCGGGACATTATGTCATGCGACACATGCATAATATGGGCACAACATTATGTCGACATTATGTCGTGCGGCGTGTACCTTGTCCCGGATGGTGTCACCAACCGGGACTAAAGATCAACCTGTAGTCCCGGTTGGAGACACCGACCGGGACAAAACACGAGTCAACACTAATGATAGGGGTGAGTGTCGACATTATTTCGTATGTGTCGACACTATGCTGAGCTGCTTGTACTATAAATAGGCATCCTTGCGAGTCCAGTCCTCCAGCCAGTTTGAGGCATCTCCAAGATGGTTTTCGAGAGCAGGGACACCACTGCGGCCAGTTTCAGGGAGATGCCGACGGAGCCCAGTCCTCCGGCATCTCCGAGAAACTGGTCATAGAGGCACTCCCTAATATGTGAAATTAGTTAGCTCCGAGGCGTATTGATCTAGTTAGAGAAGTTACAAGCTGCAAGATGGTTTTTGAGAGCCGGGACACCACTGCGGCCAGTTTCAGGGAGATGCCGACGGAGCCCAGTCCTCCGGCATCTCCGAGAAACTGGTCATAGAGGCACTCCCTAATGTAACACCCTCAAAATCGGACCTATGCAAGTTTCAGCGATTCCCGCCAAACTCGCATAGAAACGATTCAAAGGTGCCCACCAGGCACTTTCGTGCGGGTGGAAAACGAAGTAATAACATTACACAACAGTCCTCGATGGGACCCACAGAACAGATATATATACAGCAGCGACTCAAAGAGTCAAGAATACAGATATACAATACAAAGATCCAAATCACCTGTAAAACGATACAGCGTCCGACTACGGACAAGATGCAAATGGGGCTAAGAGCCCTGAAGAATAACCAATGGCGTCCATAACCCTGCCCAGGCCAAGCCGGAAGGGTAACCCTGCTAACGACGTCGATCTCAAAACCTGCTTAAACAAAAGGGGTGCCGACAAAGGGCAAAGGAAAAAGAGGAGCGTCAGTACTGAGGCCAGTACACGGCGAGACTAGAATTCGGCGGTCCTCGCCTACATAGGTATGATGGACTGAGCGGCAGCGGCAGCATGCACTAAACAACCTATAGAGACTCGATACAAATGGCGGTTATCTGAGAGGGATAAGAATGACCTATCCGGATCCAACCTGATACTACCATCAAACAACCCATCCTGGCGTTTCCCCCTCGAGACCAAACGAGGAAGTCAACCGAGGAACTCACACAGTTGGCAGTTTTACTTATTCAGTCATCGTTGCAGTATTTACTAGTCAGGTATAGATAATCATCCTGATAAAATAAGCAGTGGGCCGTTTTAGTTAACCATTCCGTTATAGTGGCAACACTTACTAGTCAGATACAATTAGCATGAGAGAACCCAAGAACCCAGCAGTTGTTGTTACTTTTACTTAGCCATTCCGTTGCAGTTGTCATACTTACTAGTCAGGTACAATGGTCGCAAGCGACACTCCAAACAAGCAATTGTGGGCAGTATTAATTAGCCATTCCATTATAGTGAAGCTGATTACTAGTCATTATAAAGTCAAATTTATAGCAATAAACTTTAGTTATGCTTGTCTATGGTCGAGATACTGTGCTCCAAGTCGTCCATAACCGCGGACACGGCTTTCAGAAAGTTTTACCCGGCCGGGGTGCACCAATAGCAACACACACTAGATCAACCTCGGAAAAACCAAATCAAAACCCAACGAGGCTTTCACTACAAAGCAATCACAGGATTCAGAAATATTTCAGGGGGCCACCCCTTGGAGTACACCCGCAACGAAGTAAGCAAGCTCCGAGACGGACTCAAGGTTTGCGACAATGGCTGTAAACGACAGCAAATCCCCAAACGGGGACTGTCGATACCGCGAAAACATTCCGCTTCCAAAACAGTACAGCGTGCTCCTCACACAATCGTAAATAAAGCAGTAAAGCATGGCATAAGTACAGGATCGTAAATAAAACCTCAAACTAGTTGTGGCCCCAAGAAATAATACTGAATCAAGCTCTGGCTAAGGGGGGTCCCATATACCTCCCGGATGTGGATAGCGCGATAAATCAAGGAACAGGTATCAAGTACTCGGGGTCCTACGGGACACAAGTGGGCGTTCGGAAACCAAATATTATCTATCACCCACCGATGCCTCTGCTTATTTCAATTTTAGTTGTTAAACAGGAATTAAAGTGAGCGATAAGTAAAGCCATGATCATCTCCAACAACTGACTTGCGGCAATACTTCAACAACTGTGGTACTTGACGACACGCAACAGCACTTGAGCAAGCGACTACGACGCGCAAGTCCAACTATCTACCAAACAACAAGTAATAGGATGTGTCCAAGGCAATATATGGCTGCAAGGGATATCAAGGGTACGGAAACTAGAGCATCGCAACACAGATAGCAATAGATCAACAGGAGGAAATAAATACTACAAAAGTAAGATAGGTATAAAGAGGGAGATGCTCGCCTGAAAACATTGCCGAAGGTTCAACCGAAGATCGGGGCGAAGCTCACATCAACTCAACGGCCTTATCCGCGAAGAAGCAAAACACTAGAAGAAACACCGGATGCAATATTTAATACAACGGCAGAAGATCGGCATGATGCATGTGTGATGCATGACATGGCAAGGGTGCGATGTGATTAGGTCATATTAAGCGGAACCGGGGTCCCGACAATTTATTAAACGGTTCAAGTTATTTAGAAAACCCCCGCAATTTACATGTCGTATTACATGGCAAAAGATAATACGGGTTCGCTACACAAGTTTAAATGAGGCCATTATAAGGCTAGATTTGCCCGCATATGGGCCCATATTTAATTATATGGTGAATCGGCATAAGGCCCCCAAACCAATGCTATGCATGCGAGAATGACAATTTAATATGCAACAAGTTGTATTATGTTATAAAATAGGGTTTCGGGAAGGGGTTCACACATTAGGGTTTGGCGAGCTTGGGGTTCCGGGGTTCGGGGTCCAGGGTTCGACGGAAGCGTTCTCGAACTCCGGGGTAGATCTTGGCGCATTCGCGGTGGTCGGCCATGTTGTCGGTCTTGGCGTTCGGGATGAAGCACTTGTCGCGTCAGGGTCTCGGTGTCCGGGGTGAAGCACTCGTCATTCCCGAGGGAGTACTTGGCGGCGACGTCGTCTGCATCGGTGCGGGAAAGGGTCTTGTCGTTCCCTGTCGAAGATCTCGGTGTGTCACCTCGATCATCTGTGGCCGGCATCGGGTTGGTCTTGTCCGTGAGGAGATCTTGGCAACGAAAATGGAGAACTTGTTACAGGTCGGTCTCGTCGGCGGTCTTGGGGTCCCGCGGCAGAGTACTTGTTGCTCCGAGAAGGCGATCATGCGGGTTCCGGGCAGAAGATCTTGTCGTGCTTCACGCGATCCTGCTCCAACAGGTGTCCCTGGTACTGCGGAGGGTGTTGCGGTCGAGTAGTTGACTTCAGGCCGTGGCGCACGGAATCCTGTGTTTTGGCCGGGCCCACATGGGCACCTAGCGGTACTGGAGACTGGCAACGCAGGGTCAGCGTGGAACTCCGGACCGCGAGTGGCAGAGGCGACGAGAGGCAGAGGTTGGCTTGCCGGCGGCGGAAGCTCGACGAGGACGCAGGTCATGGCGAGGCGGCGGAAGTCGGGGACGGCCGGGGCGGAGACGCGGGACGCGATGGGGGCAGGAGGAGCCGACGGGAGGGGAGCTGGCGCGGAGGGCGGCCGCGGCGAGGTTCGGGGAGGACCGAGGCGGGGGCGCGGCCGGAGTAGAGCTTGGCCGGCGACGGGGCGAGGCCGGATGCGGGGACGGGGAGCAGAGGGGCGGCGGAGGCGGAGGGCAGGTCGCGCCGGCGGGCGGCGCGTCTTCCCAGGGCGGCGGAGGGGTGGCTCGGGGTGGCAGCGTAGCTGCGAGCCTGGCGGGGCGACGGGGTCCGGCGACGGAGGCTGGCGGCCGCGGGGCGAAGGACGCGGCGAGGGGGACCGCAGAGGCGGGCCGGGGGGCGCTGCCGGCGCGGCACGGCGGGCGGCTCGCCGGAGGAACGGCCGGCGGGGCGACGGTGGCCGGCGAGGGGAGGTCCGCTCCGCGAGGGGCGGGGCTGCAGGAGGGTGAGGGAGAGCTCGAGCGATGTGGGGAGGGAGACGGGCCAGGGAGGGAGCGGGCACGCCGCGTGGGACGCGTGTGGGGGTGGGTCCCGTGGTGGGGCCGGGGGCGGTTGTGGACAGAGGAGGGAGGGGTCGGACTGGGGAAGGTGGAAAACGGGGAGAGATGGGCGCGCCAGGGGACTGCCGGTGGGACCCAGGCAGGGGAACGGCCCACGGGCAGGGAGAGAGCTGAGAGAGGGTCGTGTGGTTGTGTGTGCTTGTTTGTGTGCGGTGGGAACGGCAGGTGGCGGGCCCAGGAGCAGGGCTGTTGGTGTTGTGTGTGTGGGTGTGAGTGCAGGGTGGGGTGGAGGCTTCTGATTGGAGGGGGAGAGGAAGAGAGGTGAGGTGTCACGAGGGGAGTGGTTGGGGTGATGTGGAGGGGAGGGCTGGGTAGGTAGTTTGGTGACTGTAGGAATTAGGTGGACCGTTTGTGTTTTGTACGGGGGTGGTCGTTCGGGTCGATTTGGCCCGTTCGACTGCCCCCACTAAAATAATTTAATTAAATTATTTATTTCAACCAGCGCTTTTGCAATCCGACAGCGGACAAAACAAAATAACCCGGGGACCCGGTTTTGATGTTTGAATAAAGAGGGTGCGTTTTAGAAAACAAAACGGGCTTTGCGAAAATAGTTTTATGCAAACAATGCATGATGATGACGATGCAATGCACAAATTCAACGCGATTTTCTAGTAGTGGTTTTGCGGTATGCCACACCTAATATGTGAAATTAGTTAGCTTCGAGGCGTATTGATCTAGTTAGAGAAGTTACAAGCTGCAAGATGGTTTTCGAGAGCAGGGACACCACTACGACCAGTTTCAGGGAGATGCCGCCGGATCCCAGTCCTCCGGCATCTCCAAGAAACTGGTCATAGAGGCACTCCCTAATATGTGACTGCGCGCGTTTGGAGATCAGATCTTAATGGTAAGTACGAATTGGGACAACTTCTTCATAGTCCCGGTCCAGCCACAAAACGGAACTAACACTCAAGACATTTATTAATATTAAAAACTGAGACTACAAAACCAGGACTAAAGGCCACAAACCGCGAAAGATATCCTTCGGTCAAGCCACAAACCGCGAAAGACATGAACTAGAGTTATATAATATGAGCATGAACTTCTTGGCATATGTCCTTCCTTATGATCGCTTCAGACGTAACCATGGAGCATCTTCTTTACTTAACGGAATGCTTGGGTCAGTTTTTACTGTGAAGGGCGGAATTTCATCAAACTTATTATAATCTTCTGACATGTCTGTCTTGTCCTCGATTCCCACGATGTTTCTTTTCCCTGAAAGAACTATGTGACGCTTTGGCTCATCATATGATGTATTCGTTTGCATATTTTTTCTTTTTTTCGGTCTGGAGGACATGTCCTTCACATAGAAAACCTGAGACACATCATTGGCTAGGACGAATGGTTCATCTCTATAACCAAGATTGTTGAGATCCCCTGTTGTCATTCCGTACAACTGGTCTATCTTTACCCCTTCCCCATTCAGGTTGACCCATTTGCAGCGAAACAAAGGGACCTTAAAAGAGACTCCATAGTCTAGTTCCCATATCTCCTCTATGTAACCATAATATGTGTCATTTTGTCCATTCTCGTCTATTGCATCAAAGCGGACACCACTATTTTGGTTGGTGCTCTTTTTATCTTGGGAGATCGTGTAGAATGTATTCCTATTTATTTCGTACCCTTGGAAATTCAATACAGTAGAAGATGGTGACGCGGCCAACAAGTATAGCTGATCTCCAACAGTGGTGTCATTCAAGAGATGTGTCCGCATCCAACCACCGAAATACTTCATGTTTTCATCTGTAATCCATGATTCAGGCTTCCCCGGGTTTTTGGAACGTACAATATTCTTGTGTTCCTCGATATACAGAGCTGCCAAGGTGGAATTATGTAGAACTATGTAGTGTGCTTTAGTGAAAGAATCCCCGTCCCTACATATCATTGCTTTCTTTCCCAGCGTGCCTTTTCCACTTAGTCTTCCCTCATGCCGCGAGTCAGAAACACCAATCGGCTTAAGGTCAGGAATAAAGTCAACACAAAACTCAATGACCTCCTCTGTTCCATATCCCTTGGAGATGCTTCCTTCTGGTCTAGCACGGTTATGAACATATTTCTTTAAGACTCCCATGAACCTCTCAAAGGGGAACATATTGTGCAGAAATACCGGACCGAGAATGGAAATCTCTTCCACTAGATGAACCAGGAGATGCGTCATAATATTGAAGAAGGATGGTGGGAACACCAGTTCAAAACTAACAAGACATTGTACCACATCCTTCTGTAACCTTGGCAGAATATCTGGATTGATTACCTTCTGAGATATTGCATTGAGGAATGCACACAGCTTCACAATGGGTACTCGAACATTTTCCGGTAGAAGCCCCCCCCAATGCAATCGGAAGCAACTGCGTCATAATCACATGACAGTCATGAGACTTCAGGTTTTGGAACTTTTTCTCTGCCATATTTATTATCCCCTTTATATTAGATGAGAAGCCCGACGGCACCTTGATACTGTAAAGGACTTCAAAAAAGATTTCCTTCTCTGCTTTGGTAAGAGCATAGCTGGCACGACTTAAGTGACGCCCTTTATCCGTCTTGTTATGTGTATGCATGTTCTTTGGGTCTTTCATAATTTGTTGGTCCTCCTATGCTTCAGGTGTATCTTTTGTCTTCCCATACACGCCTAGGAATCCTAGCAGGTTCACGCAAAGATTCTTCGCCACGTGCATCACGTCGATTGAAGAGCGGACACGCAGGACTTTCCAATATGGCAGCTCCCAAAATATTTTTTTTTCTTCCACATGGGTGTGTGTCCTGTAGCGACGTCGTTCGGAACTGATTGACCGTCGAGACCCTTTCCAAAGATTACTTCTATGTCCTTGACCATACCAAATACATCATCACCAGCAGGGAGTTCAGGCTTCTTCCGGTGATCTGCCTCACCTTTGAAATGCTTGCCTTTCTTTCTTACGGGATGATTGGTCGGAAGAAATCGTCGATTCGCTAGGTACACAACCTTCTTGCATTTATGCAAATATGTACCTTCAGTCTTATCTAAACAGTGGGTGCATGCCTTATATCCCTTGTTTGTCTGTCCTGAAAGGTTACTAAGAGCAGGCCAATCATTGATGGTTACGAATAACTACCCTCGTAGATCAAATGGCTCCTGTTTGTTCTCATCCCACGCACGTACACCTGGTTTGCCCCACAACTGTAAGAGTTCTTCAACTAATGGCCTAAGGTACACATCAATGCCGTTGCCCGGTTGCTTCGGGCCTTGGATGAGCACTGGCATCATAATAAACTTACGCTTCATGCACAACCAAGGAGGCAGGTTGTAGATACATAGAGTCACGGGCCAGGTGCTGTGACTGCAGCTCTGCTCCCCAAAAGGATTCATGCCATCCGTACTTAGACCAAACCATAAGTTCCTTGCGTCACCTGCAAAGTCTGGGAAGTCTCTCTCGATTTTTCTCCACTGTGACCCATCAGCAGGGTGTCTCAACTTCCCGTCTTTCTTACGGTCTTCTTTGTGCCATGGCAACAACCTGGCATGCTCTTTGTTTCTGAACATGCGTTTCAACCTTGGTATTATAGGAGCATACCACATAACCTTAGCAGGAACCCTCTTCCGGAGGGGCTCTCCCTCAACATCACCAGGGTCATCTCGTCTGATCTTATACCGCAACGCATTGCATACCGGGCATTTATCTAAATTCTCATACTCCTTACCGCGGTAGAGGATGCAGTCATTAATGCATGCATGTATCTTTTGCACATCTAATCCCAGAGGACAGAGAGTCTTCTTTGCTTCGTAGGTACTCTCGGGAAGTTCGTTATGTTTTGGAAACTTCAGCTTCATTATTTTCAGCATCTTTTCAAATGAGGAGTCAGTTAGACCACACTCTGCCTTCCATCGCAATAATTTCAGTGTGGTACCGAGCTTTGTGCTGCCATCTTTACAATTTGGGTACAACAATTTCTTGTGATCTTCTAACATGCCCTCTAACTTCAACTTCTCATTTTCTGTTTCACAGTCTCGCTTTGCATCAGAAATGACCCTACCAAGTTCATCAGCTGGCTCATCTGATGCCCATTCTTCACCTCTTTCCTCTCCATTGTCTTCCATTGCAGTATCACTGTATTCAGGAAACATATGATGATAGTTGTTATCATCATCTTCTTCTTCACCATCTTCCATCATAACCCCTCTTTCCCCGTGCTTGGTTCAGCAATTATAGTTGGGCATGAAACCTTTCATAATCAGGTGGCAGCGAATGATTTTCGAGGAAGAGTACTCCTTGTTGTTCCGACATTGAACACATGGACAACGTATAAAACCATTCTCTTTGTTTGCCTTAGCCACATCGATAAATTTATCCACGCCATTTATATACCCGGCTACGCGCCGGTCACCGTACATCCATTCCCGACCGTTCATCTGCATCATATAAGTAAGTTTATCAAAAAACAGGATATCATAAATAGTGAAATAACCAATTCACATCGACACATAAATTGTATCAATGACAGAGAAAAGATAAGATTGCTAACCTCGACCGAGGGAAATAAAGAGGAGAAAACTCAAGTGCGTCTCGGACACCTTCTATATTTTTGTTTTATGAGAAATTGAACGGGATTATTCACTCAAACATTTCATCAAACACCTTCAATGCATGCATAGAAGAGAAAAAACTAGCACACCCCTCACACCTTCCACCAAGAGAAAAAACAGAGTGGAGGCAGAGGGGGCTGGGGCGTTGCATTTATAGAGGGTGGGAGAATACGTCCCGGTTGGAGCCAGTAACCGGGACTAAAGGTGTGTGCCACGCCACGTGGCTGTGGCCAAACCTTTATTTTCGGTTGGTGGCTTCAACCGGGACGTATTTCCCCTTACCAACCGGGACGCATGCCCCCTGGCCCCGTGCCCGCTCGAACCGGGACGCGTGCCAACATTAGTCCCGGTTGATGGCGCAACCGGGACTAATGCTCTGAGGGGGCGCGAACGGATGGCCCTTTTTCCATTAGTGAGCCAGTGCTCGCTAGACTGAACCGTATGGGTATTTTGCTTCGCGAGGCTTTTTGTTCTTAAATAATGGTGTATGTTTGTGTGCTTCAAACCAATCAATTCAGTAGGATCTGTCTTTTGATGTATACAAGGTTGCCCCGATAGGGTGGAGCACACGATGATGAGGTCACACGATGATGAGGTCGATAGGGAGTCTCTGTCACGTACGAGATATATCGTTCCCTAACTACTATTCCCTCTGTTTTAAAATATAAGACGTTTTAGGTTTGTGAAGAAAATGAATCTACTTGTTTTAGTATGTAGATTTACTCAACTTTGAAATGAATATATACACTAAAAAAATCTAGATTCACTTTCTTCACAAACCTAAAACATCTTATATTTTGAAACGGAGAAAGTAGCTAGCTAGGATGGTGGAGCAGATGATCATGCATTCGATATGCATGGTAGCATGGGAAGCTGATGAGGGTGATGTTCCTCAGTCTTGACGTATGAAAGCTGGGCCTGGCCTGGGCGCTTGCATTGATTTGGACGTTCTGGCGCGCTAACAAAACGGAATTAATCGTTGCACACCCATAAAGAGTGGCGGTGTTGGTCCTGGTTAGGACCACTCGTGTACTCGATTCACATATGTCTATACGCTAAAGAATGAGTAGATATGTATAAATCTAGACAAATCTATGACATCTAATTTGGGAACGAACGAAGAAGTACTATTTATAACAGTTTGCTTAGTTAGCGGCGCATTACTAACATTCCATCTGTTCTTAATTTCCATGCGATTCTAGATTTAGTCAAAAACGAATTTTCTCTAGCTAGGAAAGAATATCAACAACTATAATATTAAATGCATACTTTGATTAAATTCGGAACATATGGTAATTAAAATAGGAGGATGTATGCCCTGTTTTAGGAATTACATAATAGAAACTATTATAGAGGACAGTCGCCAGGAGAAACTATCCGACGACTCTGAGAGGGAGGTAGGCAGAAGCCCTCAAAGCCTCGAAAGCCGTGGCCTCGGCCATGACAAAGGTTCCCTAGAACGTGATGTTCCAGGGGTCCCCTCCTGGAATGCATTAGCCACAAGGAGCATGGGGTCGGAATATATCTGGAAGAGGGAGGGGAACTCAGTGCGCAGTGGCGAGGCGAATAGCCAGGGGTCCAGCAAAAATAGGGTTCCTTCTCCATTGCCAGTGGTAAAGGAAATCCCTAGGCGGATCTCCTATTTGATGTCCTGTATAACTCTCCAAAACTAAGAGCCATGTATGCACTCACACATAGAAGCGGCACCCCCGGATGTACTCGTCTTTGATGTGTTGAAGCCACAGTCCTCCATCGTCAGATAGGATGCACCAAACCCATTTCAACATAAGTGCCATATTAAAGAGACACGAGTACAAAATGCCTATATGCCCCAAGCTCCTTGGGGCGCATATACACGCCCATTTCACCATATGGTACTTTTGGCGGCCATTCCTTGCTAGCAAAAAGAATCGTGACAACTCATTGGCAAAGTCAGCATGAGTTCCTTCAGCAAGAAGGTATAAACACATCATGTACATGGGGGGACTAGATAAGCATGAGTCTATTAGAATAGTCTTGTTGTCGTTTGAGGCCAGACAGGCTTGTCAGGGCTCGGCCTTGGATCTCACCCATGCCACTAGTGGGCGCGGGTATCCCTTATAGGCATCCCTAGGTAAGTGATGGGAAAGACTGCTAGCTTGCAGTTGAGATTGTTTGTAATCCGCTATCTATCCTCATCGGAGTATCCCATGATCATCACCGCTCTTGTCGAAGTTGATCTTGAGTCCTAACATGGATTTGAAGCAGAGGTGCAGGAATTTAAGGTTGATGATGCCCTGATCCGAGCTCTGCACTACTGTGTCGTCTGCATACTGGAGGTGAGTCACTCCCCCACCCGGGATAAGATGCCTTACCGCACCTGAGATGTTGCCAGCGATTTTGCCTCGATCCAAAATCTCTGCGTGGGCATCCACCGCGGAGCTGAAATTGGATCCCCCTATCTCACTCCGTAGGATAGCCTAAAGTATAGGCCGACTTCCCCGTTAATTTTGATAGTTGGGTTACCGCTCATGAAGAATTGCATGAGCCAGCTTAATCACTCTATCATCAAAACCCCTCTTTTCCAGAACTTGACGGAGGAAGGCCCAGTACAGATGGTCGTGGGCCTTCTAGAAGTCCAGTTTCGGAAACATGCCCTTCTTGCGCCAAACCTTAACCTCGCGGACTATCTCATGAAGTGCAAGGCTCCCGTCACGGATAAGTCGACCTTCCAAGAAGACAAACTAGAGGTGATGTGTCAGTCTTGGACATGTGAATCTTCCATGGAGCTGCTGCATTGTGTAGATCAAAACCACCACATGTTCTCGTTTTGATCCATGGAGGAGACAGGGAGGGTACTGCTTACCATTACGAGTGACCTGGCAGCTAGCAGGCACATACATTAAGCTAATAATGTGAACACGGTCGACTCGATGGAGGATTCACCTTGTTCTAGAGGAAGAGGCCATTGAATTCCGGTGCTCCCTGCACGAAGCACGATCGATCTAAAACTAACTTGGATTCACCGAGATGGGTCGACTTAATTAATTAACTTCCTCCTTGTGCTGCCTGGCTCGGTGGCTCATGCAAATCAATTTGCCAACTGAAGGAGGATCCGTCCACAGTGATCTACGCATGGATCCTCTTGCTGTGACTGACACTGTACTAGCTACCACTTAACACTGCTGTCTGCTGGGCACTCGTGAGATAACGGCGTGCCATGCTGCACATACCTGACGCAGTATATACAGAGCGCAGCTTGCTGTACCTGTACCAAATGTACACGTAGATGTTTTTGGGAACGAACTCCATCATCTGTCGCTGCCTTACCCACGGTTTTGTTCTTCAATACTACATACGATGTTGCCGCAATACCACGGATCGGAGCAGATTGTTGTGATGAGGTTGATAGGGGGTCACTGTCACGTACAAGATCCCTAGCTATAGCTATGTTGAAATTATGCATGGGCTAGCTTCATGAGAGTGATGTTCGTTAGTAGTATTGCAGTCTATAACCAACTGCATGCGCGCTTTCATTGATCTGATCGTTACGTTCTGGCGTGAACAAAAGGGGACTAATCATTATTGCACCCATACAGAGTGGCAGTGTGTTATCACATCTTTGGCTTAGTTTCCATGTGCAGGGATTAGCTTTTGGGAATCAAAATTACTACCTTTTCTATTTTGAAATCATTTCATCCAAATGTGATGGATTTTTACTTAATTTAAATTTGATTTGGTCTTTTTAGTCTAGCTAGGACGAGATTTAATTTAAGGTAAGAAACTGCCTTGGTAGACATGAAAACTAACTAAGGCTTGTCATAGTGAGAGTAACATAGATACTAATAACATATATCTACATGCAGTATCAACTAGACAATTTGATGATGTGACATATCATTAAATAATGAAAGAGAGTGTTATAGTACATGTTACCATAATATCACACACTCCAAGATAAAATGAGTCTACGTGTTAATAAATACTCATTTTAAAGGTGACATGTAAGGTCTAGTAGTAAAATGAGTAAGACCTTGGACTATTAAAGGTGGCATGTTACTACGTGTTAATGATGAAAGGAGTAAGACCTTGCATGTTACTACTAGACATAAGTTATTATTCACTATAAAGATAATAACATAGACTAGTAACATATACATGACACTAGTCAATGTTACTCTTCACTGTGACTAGCCTAAATTTAGTTGTTACATGTTCAACATAAAAGCACGCACCCTATGTACCCTAGGTTTTGACACCCCATGCATCTTAGTAAGTTCAAATATTCTTCCAGCGAAAGGTGACGATCCCTTAGACAGGGCGACCTAGTAGTTTTGAAGCTTCGTGCCTCATGTTTTAGTAATGTGTCGTGTGAGTATGCATGTGTTGCGGTGGTGTACAAAAAGTGTGCACCATTGCATAAGAATCAAGCCCAAAAGAATTATTTTTTTGTTATGTAGCAGGCTCTAACCTTTGAAAGAGATCCAGTAAAAATAAAATTAGAGGCGGGTAAAGTCCAAGAGTCAATTCTAGATGTAAAGTAAACAAGTAGTAGAGAGCATGAAGACGAGAAATAGAATTGACAGGAACTGTGTATTGTTTAACGGGTCTCACGTCTTAGACTCGTATCTAGTTTTAGTTTGCTTGCCTCGTCTATAAGTCAAGTCCAAAAGAATCTTTTTCATTTTGGAGACGGCTTTAACTTCAAAAGGGATGAAGTTAGAAACACTTTTTCTTAGAGGTGGATGAAGTCAAAGATTCATCTCTATCTAGTCATGTAAAGTATAGAAGTAGAGAGCATGATGACAAGAAATAGAATTGCTAGGAATTTTCTATTGTTCAACAGGTCCCACGTCTAAAGGTGTGGGAGGAGCTTAAACATCAGAGCATGTTTCCTTTTCTTAGACTTGTATCTACATAATTTCTTGCCTTGTCTAATATTGCCCTCGCTCTAAAGTGAATATTCATACATACTACAGATAATGTAATAGCAGTGAGATCCATATGTCATCCATGTGTAACACTGTAGATGTAATGAGTTATATATATTCCTCCATCCGTCCTAACAACAATATCGCAAATTAATCTAAATTTAAATGAATCTAGCTAGACACGTTTTAGTGTATATATATATTCAAATTTTAACAAATCAAAGAAATTGTTTTTTTACGGAGGGAGTATAAAAGATTATTTTAGAGCTCGGGCTACAGTTAGCCTAATTTGTGAAAAAAATGAAAACTAAATTTAAAATTTTCAAATAAATCTGAATTTTTTCCTTGGAAGTAGTACAACAAGACAAATCTCAGTTTAGAGTTTATATTATAGGCTACTACACAAGCATGACAAACATTTACAATTTTTGGAATCTCGATGATCTCAGTTGTCCAATCTAGTGATGCAAGTGGGTTAATGTTAGGGTACCCTTTACCCTCCCTAGTTCAACAAAATGAACTAACTTTTATGATGGCATCATCATTTTGAAAAGATTAGTTCATTTTTTAAAACTAAAGAGGGTAAAGGGTACCCTAATAGTGACCCACACTACTAGAAAAAAGGCTATAAGAGACATGCTTATAGGAGACACATTTGGACCATATGTGCCTCATATAAAATAGGGGAGGCGCACTCCTTCTCCATACGCCTCTAGTATAAAAATTGGCGAGGCGCATATGATAAGAATGCGCCTCCTATAATCCATGTACGAACGAAATCTAGCAGGCCCCAACAGAGCCCTCATAGTGGGGAGGGTCAAGAGCATCCAACGCAAAGCGACCTTTCATTCCCCGCAACAGCAAGGAACTATGACCAATAGAGTCAGACACAGAGCGTCATACTTCTTTATCTTGTGATGGTTGAGGAGTTTCTTTCTCAGAGGGTGCGGGACGCTTGCGGAGTCCGTGCCTTCCGTACCACCACAGGTCGTTCTTGGAAAAATTGGATTCAATTGTCAACCGGTCCTATCGAAAGTAGGGTTGACTATGGATTCGAGCCATCGCACATGGCAGATTATGCGAGGCGCATTCTAGTTATATGCGCCTCCTCTATATCAGATAGGCGAGGCGCATATGGATAGGATGCGCCTCGCATAATATGTATGGGCCCGAGTGTTGGTAGGTTCTCGAATATGCGAGGCTCGTATGGTCATATGCGTCTTCTATACTTGATAATATGCGAGGCGCATATGGTCATATGTGTCTCAAATAACTCCTGCGAGCCCGGGTGGAGGTAGGTGACCACATAGGCGAGACTCATATTATGCGCCTTCTATAGTTTGAATTATAAGAGGCACATATCTCTACTACTAATAAAAGAGCAAACATGAATTTCTCTATACGTACCCCATCAAATATACACAGATGCATTACAACCACACGATCTGGCGTTTTAAACACAATCTAAGAGCTCTCATTAGCCTAATTATTCTCCTTGGTACACTTAGCAAATAGATCTGACGGACTAAAACTCTGCCGCACCCCGCACCTCACTTTCCGCCCGGAGTCAGCGTAGAAAAAAAAAGAAACTGCCTCACTCCCCAGGATCTGGATCTCGATGGTTCCATCCCACTCCACACGAGACCCTGCCCCGCCGCCTCCCGACTCGACGCCCCTGACCCGCACCCCCGCCGTTGTACTTCCACCGCTACCTCCTCTCAAGGCACCGCCGCCCCGCTGCCGCCTCAACGCCGCCACCCGGAGATCCCTCAAGCTTGGCTTCAGTCTATTGCAAGGAGGACGTTCAAGACGGTGCGGCCTGGAGCTGAATTGAGTCCCAATCCCCTGCCGCCACTGAGAGCCCTCTCCACTGGTGGCCGCCCACCAGACCATGGCCGCGACCACGATGAGGACATTTGGTCCTGCCCTGCCCTTCTCTGAGGAGGAGGTGCGGAAGCCGACCTTAGGCATCCAGGGAGGAGCTGGGTGCCCCGAGGCTGGTTGTGGTGGGAAAATCGAAGCTAGCCTTCCGCATGTTGTCTTGGTGCATTATAATGATGATCTTGACATACAATGAGTTAGTCCTTCCATCTACTGGTACCAATGATCCTTCTTTGCAGAGTAGAATTGTATTCTGACTTTCATCTGGCACCATATCATGTGATGTTTCCTATGATTATTGCAATTTTCTCAGAGCATCATCCTCAGACTGCAGATGTCCAGCCAAGTGCTCAAGTATTTTTAGTTACAGCCAAGTGCTCAAGTATTTTTAGTTACAGTCATCTCCTACGATTTTTTACTCAGCAAATCACATAGCGCGCATACGCTAGAGTAAACATTTTAGCGCTTTGCTAGAGTAGACAAATCACAATGATGGTCAAGTGAGACCGGAGGAGATGATTTCAGGAGGAAGTGCAAACATCAAACCATGCGGCAGGAAATGGGGACTCATATTTTGTTATTTTTATATGCTTGCCTATCGTAGTTTCCCTCAAAAAGTAAGATAAGCTTCAGGGGCGTTGTGTGCCCGGGGTGAGTGCCATGCTGGCTTGAGACAATCATCATCAATCACCTGCATATTTAGTGACTGTATTGGTTAACTTGCACTCTTGCAGAGATTCACCCTGAACTCAATCTATATGCTGTAAGACTGGTAGTCGGACTACATGCTCCAACTAACCTGGAGAATATGAAAGGTACTCACCTTATGCTAAATTTGGTTTGGCCTGAATTCTCAAGTCTTCAATAGTCAATACTAGAACATCAACGAAAAGTTTGGTGTTGGTGTTGCAGAAAATAAAGAATGAACGGAGGTATAAGTAATTTAGACATAGTATAACTCATAATTAAGTGTCATTGTGTTTTTTTTTATATTAGAATGAAAAGGTTTATGTTTTACTTATACACTTTATGCAATATAATTATCTAACCATGTTTGAGTATAATTGCTTTATCTATTTGTTCTTGACCTGGTACTTCCATAAAACTCGCAGTGCCCTTTGTCTTCATTTTGGTTCTACGGGGGCTGCTGGACCAAATCTTCTTGATAGTGTCATACATGGAAGGTACCTGTCCTATTGTCTGCATAGAAAAACATCCTACCATGCTTCATTTGTTATGCAATCTTCAGTATCAAGCAAGAATTTTGATATCATAATTGTCCTTTTCATGTGTCTTAATTACTGCCGTGTCATTCTTTTGAGCTAACCTAAGCTCAGAATTAAGTGAATTCTGTGGTAGCTTTACCTCTGATGACTTTGTATTCTTGTAGTACAGAAGATATCGTGCACTACTGATTTCCATGGCCCCTTAATTTTTGAATAGATTCTCTCTCTCTCTCTCTCATCATTAGAACAATTTCTTTTGCTTTGTTTCTTTTGTTTTAAGAAATTCTGGGATTTATCAACCCAAACCCAAGTGATCAGTGAATATGGCTCTCCTCATGTCAGCCTTTGCTTTAGTACAAGGGAGATGAAGTTCAAAAACTTCTAACTTCTAAGTCAGATGAAGATCTACATGAATTTTCGATGATTACATATCTATAATATACTATATACTACTTATAAAAGAGCAAATATTTTCTTTCTTAGATGCACCCAATTGATGTATACAGCAGAATCAACACCACCAGATCAGCCCCTTGATCACATCCAACCATCACCATTACTCTAAACCTGACTCAGGAGTGCGCGTAGCAATTAGCTTTGATGGACCGCGCTCTGCCAGCGGACGAATTTCCCCGCCCGCGTCCGCCTAACGTTTTGAGTACATTGATTATACGGAGTAGTTAAAAAACTGAATCGCCATGATTTGCGCCCCGCCACTGCCAGCGCTCATCTTCCACGAGACGCCCAAACCCCTCAGCGACCCATTGTGCCCACCTCCATCTCCACGTGACAAACACAAGAGGAGGTGATACTGTGCGGCGGCGCTAGATCGTGAAGCCTACTCTACTCGCCGGCCACACCAGATTCGACAGATTCGTTGCCCACACAGAGGAGATCCGCGCGATCCTCAACGGCCAGGCTACCCCCCCCCCCCCCCCTCCTCCTACCCGCAGCAGCGACGGTTCTGCAACAGAGACCTAAAAGAAAGATCACGGTGATGGGGTGCTGTCGCCGACGTGCGCAGCTCCTAGCAGGGATCCACCAATGATCGTCTTTGTGAAGCCTAATGTGAGATGGGATGAAGTCGTTGTATCGACAATGCCAAAGTTCTAATCAAGTTTGTCAATTATTCACGGTGATTAACTTTCAAGATGATGTCAACAAAATTTCCTCTGTACTCATGCGCATTTGTTATTTTTCTGGTGATTATCTTTTGTCAGATTGGCCGGCTAGAAGAACTTACACTGGATAAATCATGTGTGACGCCGTGTTTACTGCCCTTATTCCTACAGTATTTATAGGTGTATTCTCCGCTCAATCAGGTGAGGCTGGATTTTTTTTGATTCACAACCGTTGCCTCTTGTCATCAATTTGTCCATTCATCTGGTCTTAGAACCGGCAATAATTTTAATCTTTTAATCTAGGAAAGAGTAAGCTCTTCGCTGCTGCACCTTGATTCAGTTTAGGAGAAATGAGTAGTCAATTGGCTGATTACGTTCCTATTTTGTTCTATGTATAGTGCAGTTGGGCAATGCGTAGGTAATGGTAAAGTTAGATGGTTTTGTTGAAGCGATAGACTCTTCACCATTCTGCTTCCCTTTTGAATTTTATCCGATTAAGCGAGATCGGGCTCTACCCTTTGGGCAATATTTTTAAGTTCGGCCTGCTAGGATAGGCAGTACTTGTTGCTGGTCAGAATGTGTGGTGCCTTAATTTTATTATGTTTTAAATGACAAGATCGGTGTGAAAGCTGAAGGTGTGGGAGTGAAGCCTACTCACCGCACACTGAACCATCCTTCTGCGCCGTATACTCTGAACTATGTATATGTTTTCTGTACGAGATTAATTATGAACATTATATTATCGGAGTGGAAAGAGGTAATTGATTCCTAGGGTGCAAAAATGATTTCTATAATTGACGTAACTATACAATGCACAAGCTTCTTCTGAGTTGATGTCTCATGTAGTTTATATATACGATATTCTAGAAGTTGTTTGGATCATACATCTATTAGTTTGTTGCTGAGAGGATTTTAATTGGATTTTCTTGTTAAAGAACTCACCGCTTTGATGAAGGAGGTCGTGTTTAACTCTTGAGTAGTACCTTTTTACCCGAAACACATGTTCTTTAAATGCCAATTGTCAACTTTTAGTAAAAATTAAATTCTTTAGTGAGTTCGAAGGTGTGGTGTGAGATCGTTTGGTTTCTCATTCATGCAATTCAACCTTTAGTACTAAAAAAATGCATTCATGTTTCTTGCAAAAATATATATTAATAATGTTGAAGCTCTTTAATCATCGGACTGACATTTTCAGTTATTCTTGGTTTTTAGGGGCCGCACCACGTAGCACCAACTGGAAGTGACCATTTGTGCCATGGTTCTGAGGGCATTGTTGATATTGGGTTCCATTATGATCTTAATTTCATGACCATACATGGGCTATCTAGATTTCCAGGCCTAAACATTTGGTTAAGAAATTGTAAGAAGATGGCAGTGAAGATCCAAGTTGGGTGTCTTCTCATTCAGCCAAGAAACATGCAAGTTAGTGGAAAGCCCTGATTTTGAATACCTTTATAATTTGGCCTCTTCAGTGTCAGGTTCCTTGTACCATATCTATCAGAACCATTTTGCTGATCTTGAATACCTTGATAATTTGGGCATCTTCAGTGGAAGGTTCCTTGAACCCTCTCTATCAGCACCATTTTTTTTTCTACTGAGTTTTGATATGCACATGTTTAATTTATATTCAGTGGGATCTGCAATCATGATTTAATTGCACCTTGTAACCGACACAGGCACCACTAGATCGACCAATTTGAATCCATCCTAGACTATTGTCTTCAACATGGAAACTTGTCATATTTATTTTTGTAATTGGACACAAGAGCTATGTTCTTTCATGAATACATCATGTTGTTCACTGTACTCATGTATACATCACCCAGATTAGTCAACTCTGTTGATATTTAGGTATGGTGCCAGCAGGTTGTATTCGCTCTCTTGGATCGGATGTTCATCCCAAAAGCTTCAGTTGCGATAAAACTTGTCCAGTCTAAATCACCCTTGATTTGAACGCTACAACTTGTAACTAACTAGCGCAGTAATCCCAAAAGCTTCAGAATATGCAGTCGCTTTGGTTTAGCTAGTCTTGTTGATCTGATATTTGATATTCTGCTCTGTATGTACAAAGAGGAGTGAAGAAGAATGGTGCATCCGAAGCTGGTGATTATATGATGTTTTTGGGTCTTTGCATCTTGAACTTTTTTGTAAGGATGGTGCATCCAATTGTTTGTGACGAATGCCACTGATAGAAGAATGGTTGTATATTGGATCTTGCTTAAAATACTTATCCTACAGGTTTTTGAATTATATTTCTGGCTTACTTGCGTAGAAGTTTAACTGATAAGTGGATTTTTTAGGCCCAAAGTTTAGTATTTTGAACTAAAAGAAGATGTAGATGAAGAAAGGCTATGAAAATGTAATTCATTAGAGAACGGTGGGATTCAAAAGTCTTGCATACAACAAAGACGTTATGATACTCAGTACAACTTTTTCAAGAATAGACGTGCATTGCACGTGCACGATTATACTAGTTGTATAATATGCGCCTCCTATAACCTGACACCACATTTTTCCAGCTTTTTGCACATGCAACCAACTACCACCCCACTCACTTGTCTCACTTCTTCCTCCACCACCAAGACAAATCTTAATTTTCATTTTGTGTATGTTATAATATTGTATTGAGAATATTATGTATCGACGAGACACATTCATTGAGAATACTCACTTTAGTTGTTTTAGCAATATTTGAATATTTACAGTATATTTTATAGTTTATATTATGTTTGGACAATGTTTTTACACGCAAAATAGCATTTAAAAAAGTTTCCAAAAAATTATTGCCACTAGGATTCAAACCTTGGTGGACCAAGTTTAGAATAGGAAAAGGCATGTAACCACTGGGCTGCTCTGAGTTTGTTGAGAGAAACCAGCGCACTGCTCTTTTACTAGAACTACAGATTATACGAGGCGCGTTATGTCCAGATATGCCTCGCGTAATCTGGTACCTGCGTAAAGTATACGGCCAGGGCAACCTCGATTCCCCTTTATCTCGATCAAAGCCGTCCACCACTCGCTCGAAGCCGCGCCGCCGCCGTCGTCCCCTTCCTGCCGTATTCTGGACTGTATCATATATTTGAATATCTGTATACTGTTATTTATAGTGATCTGTAAAACTTGAATTTCGAAAATATTATAGGAGGCGCATATAGAACACTATAGGAGGCGCATATACTATAAATATACGAGACGCAATGTGAAACATATGCGAGGCGCATGTGATATGCGCCTTCTATATTTCACATATGCGAGGCGCATATCGATATGTGTCTCCTATAATATATATGAGACACATATGCGCCTCCTATATTTCACATATGCGAGGCTATAGGAGGCGCATATCGATATGCGCCTCGCATCGCATATGTGAAATATAGGAGGCATATCACATGCGCCTCGCATAAAAAATGGCGACGCTCAAAGCTAGAGGCGCATATATACGCCTCGCATATGCTTTTAGGTCCGCCACGTCTAAGGTTTTCTCTAGTAGTGCCACTTGCATCTTTAGTCCAATCAAAGCCACTTATATCATTTTTATGTAGCACAGAATACAAAGCATGTTGTACTGGTATTTCTCACGCTTCACTTCTAGAGCACATCATCGACCGCATCCGGGACCGTTTTAGAAAATTTGAAACTTTAAAATCGATATTTATGCAGCGTTTCTGAACTCCGGTGTTCCCGGTGTTCCCTGTAGACAAGACCAATCGATCGAGCGAGCGAGCGAGCGAGTGAGGATGAAGACATAAGGGCATCTCCACCGGACCGACGTATCCCGTCCGAGCGTTTTCAAACTTGTCCGCGTAGACGCGCGGGGCGTGCGGGGAACTCCAGCGGGCCGATCCATCCGGACAAACGCGTTCAGCTCGACCCATTCGTATATCTAATCTGGGCAACGGTTGCGTCGGCCCGGACGCGCGCGGACAGCGCGTGTCCGCGCGTGTTCTGCCCGCGCGTGGCACTGGCCCATCCGTCAGTCACGCTTACCGGCGACATTGATTCAGACGCGGTCAGCGACACCGATTCAGACGCAACCGCGGGACCGATTTAGAGGCGCTGCGCGGAAGGCTGACCGGCAACAGCCTGCGCCATCAATGCGACGAGACGGCACGCTGACCCACTGGGGGCCGCCTGCGTTTCTGTGACGACATTGATAATGAAGGAGCGGGAAGTTGCGCATGTTCATGAGCGGCTGGGCTATTTAACCCTACTCCTGTTGGTGCCGCCCTCCTCAGTTCTCGCCATCGCAAACCCTAGCCGCCACCACCAACGATGAAGACGTCGTCGTGGCTAAAGAAGGGGAGGAGCAAGCACGACCACGAGACCGTGAGTTTGCTTTTTGGTAGCCTAGTTATGCTCCTCCACAAATCAGGACTCCCCAATCTACTCACAAGCTACATCGGCAGAACCAAAACTATATGTAGTCTCGATCAACAACGCCTCAAACCATAACTAAAATGTATTCCAATAGACATAGAAATAAGAGTAGTTTGTTGAAAGTCGTGCGGCCAACTAACCCCACATCTTGTACTTAGAGCATCTCCACTCGCCTACCCAGGAGGCCGATCCGGATGCTGAAATTACGTTCGGGCGCCGAAAATCGGCCCAGTCGCGTACCCAGGACCTGTTTTCGACCGGATTTGGGCCAACTTTGGTCCAGACTACCCAGGCTGAACCCAGGATCCCGGGTACGTCCTGGGGACGCCGGACTCAGCGGAAACGGGCGTGGGCCAGCTCTGTCGGTGACAGAAGCCGACTCGCCGCCATCCTTCCCGTCGTTTTCCTTTTCCCGCCCTCGCCGCTACACCCCTCCCGCCATTCTTCCGGCCTATAAAAGCCGTACATCTCGCCGTCTCTCTTCACAGTTCCTCACACCACCACAACTCCGGCGAACTTCGGACATTCGCACCTTGCTTCCTCCCCAACTCCGCCGAGAAGCCATGGCCGGCCGCCGCACGCTGTAGCCATGGGAAGCCCGGCTCCTCCGGGAGGCGCGCTATACGGCCCCGCCGGACACTCGCCTCCCCCTAGGCTGGACACTTAGCGCCGACGGGATCCCTGTTTCGCCGGTGCCTGACGGGCAGGACCTCGCCGGAGAGATCCAGCCGACTATCGCCGCCATGGAAGACCTAGACCTCGCTGGAGAGATCCAGGCCGCTATCGCTGCCATGCAAGACCCGGATCTCGCCGAGGATCAGGGCAACTTGGTCTTCTGGAGGCAGTTTTTCGCCGACAGGTGCCTCGAGGAACTCGCCCAACACGACGGACCGCCGGGCTCGCCGCCGCCGCCGCCGTGTAACAATGTGGCTTACCGCCGCCGCTGGTGGAGCGTTCCAGGGCGGACTCTCGCCGGAGTCATGGCGCACATCGAGGCCAGTAACAACCCCCGCCTCGGCCTATAGTTGCGGCGTCCGATGGCGACCATGCCGGCGTCCTTTTCTAGTTAAACCAATGTATTATGTTCCCCTCGCCTAATTTAATGAAATTCCGTCTATATTCGCCCATATTTGCCGAGTTTAAGTGAATTTAGCCGAACCTGGGAACGCCGCCTGGGTACGCGAGTGGACGATTGGGCGTAACCAGGCCGAAAACGCGATTCGTCCGGCCGAAAATTAGTCCGATTTTTGGCCCGAATACGCCCAACGAGTGGAGATGCTCCTAGAATCAACACTACACACAAGCGCAATCGGCGAATGAAGCAAAAGCGGGCATCACACAGTCAAAGCGAAGCCATACTAACGTGTCTCTTTAAAACTCATGATTCTAGAAACGTAGGAACAAAAAGATTAAGAATATATATGGACCGCCCTAAATAATAGGAGGTGGATCCCTTTGGTAAAAGAAAGTATGTATATTCAAGTGCCATATTATGATTTTGCAGAACCTAATAGGCGCCTATGCATTTTCTGGAGTAACAAAATTGGGTACGGTGCAAGAATTAATTGCTTGTATTTCTCTACTTAAAATCCTATGCAATCTGAAATATTCTCAGATACCCTAGTTCAACACAATTGTTAGGAAACTAGAAGAATGACTCTGCAGACAGACTAGGCCAAATTCTTCCAACTATGTAGACAGACAAAGGGCGAAAAAAGAGAGGTGGATCGTGTAAATGCGTGCCCAGCCCATACCGCACTTGTTAATAAGAGAGCGAAAATCCCAGCCCATATCAGTCGGGTTGGAGTAGGCATAACATGGGCCATCGTCCCTTTGCATCCGCACCGGTCCTTGGTTTAAGCGTACCCACCCGTGTAGTATTACAACATTTTCACTCTCTCATGTCCCAAAAAAATCTATGATCGTCACGAAGGAGCTGCCAAACAAAGATCCGAATACTAAGAGGAATGGGGGCCTTTCAAAGGGGAGCCACCCACCTACGCTCAGGGCCCTGGAAGAGGGCCCTATAAGCCGAGCCCACTGAGAACTCCCCGGAGGGTAACAACTGCCAGGAGACCACGTCCTGCGCCTCGGAGAGAGATGCCGGAAGGGACTCCAACAGTTCTTGATATTCCCCCGCCTCCCCCTCATTAAAGGTGCGGCGGAAGATCAAGTCCCACTGATCCCCCCGGAAATTCTCAGCCACGAGCGAAGCAGGGGACGTGGCGATGGCGAACAAGGCGGGGAACTGCACTCCCAGGGGGACAGGGGACAGCCAGGCATCGAGCCAGAAGCGGGAGCCCCTGCCATTGCCTGCCACGAAAGTAATGCCCCGGCCAATGTAATGCTTAATGTCCTGGATCGACCTCCAGAACTGCGACCCCTCCCGGTGCTCGCACGCCAAGAGGGGGCGGCCCCGGAGGTATTTGGACTTGATAAGCTGTAGCCAGAGACCCCCGTTCTCCCTCAGAATACGCCAGACCCATTTCAACATCAGGGCCACGTTGAAGCGGCGCGAGTCAAGGATACCTATGCCCCCAAACTCTTTGGGGGGCGCAAACGTCCGCCCACTTCACCATGTGGTATTTTTGGTGGCCATCCCTCGCCGCCCAAAAGAATCGAGACAACTCCTAGGCGAAGTCGGCATGGACTCCTTCAGGTAGCAGGTACAGCCCCATCTGATACATGGGAAGGCTCGAGAGATAGGAGTTGATCAGTACCGTTTTGCTCCCCTTAGTCGTGAGTCTCGCACGCCAAGGTTCGGCCCGAGTGCGCACTCTCGTGACTAGGGGTGCAAGGTCCCTGATAAACACTCTCGTTTCCCGAATGGGCATCCCTAGATAAGTAATGGGGAACTCCGCCAGCTTGCAGTTGAGGTTATCGGCGATACGCTGCCGATCGACGTCGTCGAAGCCGAGCACCATGACTTTACTCTTGTCGAAGTTGATATTGAGCCCAGACATCTCCTCGAAGCACAGAAGGAGGAATTTCAGATTCCTAATGTCGGCCTCCGAGCCCTGCACCATGATCATGGTATCATCTGCGTACTGGAGATGGGAGACTCCCCCTCTCGGAATGAGATGCCCTACCACACCAGAGATGTGGCCAGCGATTTTGGCTCTATCCAGAATCTCTGCAAGGGAATCCACCGCGGCATTGAATAGGAGGGGGGAGATCGGGTCGCCTTGCCTAACCCCACAAGATGGGGAGAAGTAGGGGCCAATCACCCCATTGATGTTGATCGCCGTCCTACCACTCATCACGAACTGCATGATCCAGCAGATCACGCGGTCATCGAAGCCCCTTCTTTCCAGAACTAGCCTCAAGAAAGCCTAGTCCAGACGGTCATAGGCTTTCCGAAAGTCCAGTTTAAGGAACACCCCTTTCTGATGACGTTACTTGACCTCATGAATAATCTCATGAAGGGCAAGGACATCATCATGACTTAGGCGACCCTTAAGGAAAGCAAACTGGAGAGGGTGCGTGAGTCGCTCTAGGACCGGGGCCAACCGGAGAGCACAGACCTTCGCAAAGAGCCGCTGGACCACATTAATAACTGTGATGGGACGGAACTGGCGGATATCAGTGGCCCCAACTACTTTGGGGATCAGAGTTATCACACGAAAGTTCATACGGGCCATCACCAGGGTCCCAGTGTAGAATTCCTGGAACAGCAACAGGATCACCGGTCTCAACTGCTCCCAGAAGGACTGCAGGAAAATCACCGACAGACCGTCAGGACCCGGGGCCGACCCCGGCTTCATGGACTTCAAGGCCACATAAATCTCCTCTGCGAGAAACGGGCGAGTGAGGTCCGCGTTCTCAGCAGGGGTGGCACGCGCCCCTGACGACCAGAAGTCCGGGGCGAGGGAGATGCCCGAGGGTTCCGCGGCCGAGAAGAGGGACTTGTAGAAGCTATAAATGTGGGTAGAGAGAGCCTGAGGAGATTCCAGCAGGGACTCACCCTCCCAGAGACAGGGTATCGAACACTTCCTCCTTCGACCATTCGCAATGGCATGGAAGTAGGCCGTGTTCGACTCCCCCTGAACCGTCCAGTTCTGGCGGCTCCGCTGATGCCAGAACGCCTCCTCGCCCCTAAAAATCTCCATAAGGGAGGACTCAAGGGAATATCTATGAGACCAGGCATCCTCCGAGAGGCCATTAGCGTCAGCCTCTCGATCTAGCGCCTGAATCTCCTGCAGGATGGACCCCTTCCGGGCCCGGAGTTCCACCCCCAGGTTGGCGCCCCAACCTCGCATAAACTGACAGGAGACCTTGGCACAGTGGTGCTAGATATCAACTGCCGAGAATACACGGGGGAGGGATGTGGCGGCCTCGAGCCACCTAGACCGAACAGCGTCCACGAATCCTCGACTCTGAAGCCAGAAGGATTCAAAATGGAATCGGTTCAGTCTAGGCGGAGCCCCCCCACCTGAGGAGAGGAGGAGCGGAGTGTGGTCCGAGCCAATCCGGGTGACAGCCCACAGAGAGTAAAGGGGGAACATCACTTCCCAGTCAACCGAAATGAAAGCCCGACCGAGGACACTGCGGATCGGGGCCAGCTTCTTATTGGTCCAAGTATATCTAGCCCCCACACGTGCAACCTCCCGAAACGCCAGGTCCGCAATGCAGTCATTAAACAAACGCATCCTAGGGAGGTCCACGCTTGCCGAGTTCTTGTCCTCATCCGAGCGGATCAGGTTAAAGTCCTCGGCCACCACCACCGGGATCTCCGACCGTTCCACTTTTAGCTTAAGCTCGAGCAGGAACTCGGGGGACCTCCTATGGTCCGCGGGGCCATAGACAATGATAATCTCCCATTTGAAGCGCGATTGTCTATGGGTGAGAACTCCCCGCGGTCCATATCGTCCACCTCAAAGGTGTCCTCCTTGACACCAAGGAGAATGCCCCCAGAGTGGCCGATCGCCGGGAGCCAGGACCAACATAATTTGCAACGACTAAGACCCTCAACCTCGGAGATGGAAAAATCTTGGAGAATCGTTTCTTGAAGGCCGACAATATCCGGCGCTTCAAGGCGAAGGTACTCCTTTATCTGGCGACAGCAACCCTCGTGCCCGAATCCCCGGATGTTCCAAATGAACACCCGAAAGGCCCGGATGAGATCCATAGGGGAACTCACTCCTCCAGGGTCCCTTGACAGGGACCGAGAGGGAACGACCGGTACGAGGGCGGGCGGCAGCAGCAGCCTTGGGAGGCCTTCCCCGCGGCCTACCTCGAGGGGCGGGCTCCGGGGCTACCTCCCTCCCATCAGGCGCAGGAGAGGGATCCTCGCTGGGACCAGGTCCAGACAACCTAGTCTTGGTGAGGATCTGGGCGCGTTCCCGCTCTCGGGCATCCCGTGCCCGAGCAGCCACGATCGCGCCCGCATACCCCTCGCGCGCCTTAATGGTGGCAATCTGCTCAAGCCGCAGACCCTTCTCACCACGGAAGACGATGCCGCAATCATCGGCCACCTCGCCTAGGTGGGCCAACGACACCTCAGACAAGACGCAGAACGGCGAACCAGGAAGACCTGAGGAAACAGGAGCAGAAGGAGAAGAGCTAGATGCGGCAGAAGTACCTGGGATCTCATCACGAGCCGCGACACGGAGAGCAGCCCGCTCCGCCATTGTCGTCTCCGGGCCGGAGAGACCCACCCGCGCGCCCGCGAGTCGGACACTGTGGCGGGAGGGCGGCGGCAGGGGAGGCCTGGGAGTCCTGGCTCGACGCAGCTGGGGGGGCACCGCCGGAGAGAGGGGGACGACTCTCCGGTTGCCACCGTAGCCGGGTCAGGGGTGTCGGGGGCGAGGGAGTAGCACACCACTCCCGGGGAACGCGGGGACAGGAGGAAGCAGACCACCATCCCCACGCTGCCCGAGGTCTCCTCCTCGGGGGACAACACAGCAGCGGGGGAAGAGACGGGACGCGGGCCGGTCTTGATGACGAGGTTGGGCCCATACTGAGCAATGTCGATGCCGAAGGAGACCGGCTGGTCGGGGCGGAAGCAGCGAGGGACGTCGACAGGAGCAAGCTTGGCCGGCGCACTCACGGACAGGGGGCGCCTCCCAGGGAATTAGGGTCTGACGCCCGGGGGAGAGCCGGCACGGAGGTGAGCCACGGGGCCCCCGGCGCCGCCTTGCAGCGGCGGCGGGGGCAAGGTGAGGCGTCGGCGGTCGGTGGTGACTCCGGGTCGGACCCCGAGTCACTACCAGAGCCCGAGCCCCCCCCCCCAAGGTCCGCGCCGTCATCAGCAAGCGCCAAGGTCGGAGGGGGCGAGGTCCGGCGCCATGATCCGCCACCTCCTCATCCAGCTCCACCAAGAGGTCCCTGCCCACCCTGTCGAAGAAGACGCGAGGAAGGGAGACAGGGAACACCGCAGTGCTCGGACAGAGCTGGCGCAGGCGAATCGGGCCGTGGCCAGGCAGCGAGCCCAGATCCAGCTCCGTGAGCTTGCCCACCGCCTGGGACACAAGGGCCACCACCTCCGGACGTCGAGCCTCAAGAGGGACACCGATCAGCCGCACCCAGACCTCCGAGAGCGTGGCCACCGACTCCTGCACAGCCGAGGACGGCTGGATGGAGACCTGAAGCTGGTGGATCGACAGGGTGAAGGACGAGCCGCAGGCGCACATGCGCGGAATCGCCACAGACGGGAAGTGGACAGCAAACTCGGAAGCGGAGACCCTGTGCACCGGCCACTCGTGACCAGGCAGGACCGCCCGAAGCTCCTCCTGGATCAGATCCTCCGTGACCTCCACCGCGAGGGGGGTGTCCTGGGCTGGAAGAATCGTCACCACGGCGAGGGTCACAGGGACAGTCATCTGGGCCCCTCCCAAGTCGATGACGTAGAAGCCGCCGTCGACCGCATGGCCGTAGTACTCGAGGGCCTTTCTGCGAAGAGGGATGGAGGCCGCGGATAGCATTCCGGACCTCGCAACCGGAGCGGCCCCCGGACGAGCACCAAGAACGCCGGGGGCGGCGCTAACAAGCGCCGGAGGGGCCACCGCAGCAGGGACCGCGCAAGACGCCTTCTTCTTCTTCTTCTTCTTCTTGGGTTTCCTCTTTTTCTTCTTGGGAGCCGAGGGCTCGGCCTTGTCCCCATCCTGGCGCGTCGTCGGCACCACGGACGACAGGGCCGCGGAGTGGTCATCGCGCCACGAGGGCCCGTCGGCGCGGCTCCCACCCGACCGAGGCGCCGCATCGCGTCCCGGGTCTGCAGAGCCTCAGCCCGAAGGCGAGCTTCCCGCGCAAGGTCCTGCGGCGCCGGCGGTGGGCGGAGGGGCTCCTCCAGCCGGCGGCGGACATGGGGCGGAGAGCGGGAGGGGCGGCGCGGTTGCTGCCCGCGCGGCAGGGGCGGGGAGCGACGGCCAGGGTGGCGATACGCCCCCTGCTGGCCCCTGGCCGGCGGGCCCCAGCGGTCAGGGGAGCCATGCCGGCGAGACGGAGGGGAGCGCCGCAGGGGAGAGCCGCCCCGAGGCGGCGGAGACCCGCGACGGGGGGAGGGGAGCGCCGCGGGGAGGAGCCGTGCGATGGCGGGGGGCTACGGGGCCGCGGCGCCATCAGATCCGCCAGGAAGGAACGGGAGGGGAGAGCAGTGGCGGCCTACTGGGAGGGAGGAGGGGGACTCGACGGCGAGGAGGCGGCGGGGGGGGGGGGGGACACGGGATCCAGGGGTGGCGGCGGGGATGGGAGGATGGGGCGCCGGGCATCAGCTAAGGAGGGCCAACTCCCCGCGGCCCCCATCGGCCCACTAGACTGGCGCGGCACTGGGCCTCCAGGCGGAGTGGGGCGAACCCTAGCGGGCCCAGGTGAGCTCGGCCGAGCCGGCCTCGCCAGGCTACCAGCGGGCCGAGGCCCACGAGCGGCCCAGCCGGCCTGCCAAGCCAGCCCCCCGCCGAGGACCCCCCACCCCCCCAACCCTGCTGGGGCGCCGCCGGCGGCGGAACCCGCGGACGCTCTCCCCGTCGGCGAGGCCGCTGAGGGACGACCTGCGCGAGCAGGAAAAAGTCCCCCAGCGAGGGAGGCAGGAGGGGCGACGGGCAGCCGGCCCAGGGGACCCCCCCTCTCCTCGTCCGAGAAATCACCCGCCGCGCGGCACGCGGCCACCGACTCCGGCACCTGCGGCGGCTCGTCGCCCTCCGGCTCCTCCTCCTCCTCCTCGACGTCGCCCCAGGGGAGGCCGTGGAGGTCCGCCAGCTCCTCCACGCGTGCCGGCGAGAGCGGGCGGGGCGGGACCTGCAAAAGCGGAGGGGCATACCTGGGCACGGGAGGCGGCGGCTCCGGCGAGAGGCGAGCACCAAGCTTGACAGTGTGCGCGGGGAAGAGGATGGTCGAGCCCCGGCGAACGAACTCGTCGCGCCGCCGGTCGCGGGCGTCTATCACCACGCCCGCCGCCGAGAGCAGCACCAGCCTCCCCTCCGCCGGCCTTAGGACGACGGACGCCGGCAACCACCCCTGGCGGCAGCCGGCGAAGCGGGAGGCGGCCGAGGCGTGCCAGCGGAGCACGGGGGAGGGCGGGGCCGAGGGAGAAGGCCAGCACATGGCCGCCGGCGGCGCCGGCGCGGGGAAGGCGGGTTCAAAATTCAAAACGCCTCATCCCTCAGCTAGCCGATCTCTCTCTCTCCCCTGACCTTTTCGCAGATCAATCTTTGTTCTTGTGGTTTTGTGAGTTAGTGAGATTTCCAGTGAACTATTTGTAATTTGTATTAATTTTAGTCCTTTTTGTACCGCTGTTTATGAGTTTTAATATATAGGTGGAATTTATAAAAAAATAGTTTAAGAGATTACGGGGTAAAATGGCATATGATTTTTAATAGATCGGTGGAGTATGACTGGCCTAGCTATTGAAGTGGTCATCAATTCTTTAGGGACAGCTACCATTAGTTCATGCGTTGGTGTCATTGCTTGGGTTAGTGCCCTAATACCTTCAGAAATAAAAACACAACACACATTCAGCACAGTCACTACTACCGGGATTTTACTTTCTTTTTTCGAGAGAGAAAGAGAGAGACGTTCAGTGAGAGACTGACAGTCTCGTACCTAACCTAGAAGACGTTGAAGGCCGGTAGGCCGTCACGCGCTGCACGTGGTTTGATTAAGAAGAGACACGCTTCGCAGACAGCCGGACAGGGGTAGCTAGATGGATCAACGATGAGTATACGCGTCGTGCATGCACCTATACGTCTTTGTTTTGTTATTAGCAGTGTCTGTTTGGTCGTCTACGTCCGAGTACGGTACGAAGACGGCGATGACTACAGCGTTATTCTATTGGGATCATCTTCTGCCTCAGTTCGTCAAGTCCTTCATTTTTATTCAGTGGCCAGTCTTTTTGCAACAAGACCAGAGATGTCAGATATTCTAATGTATTCCCTTGGTTTCAAAATATAAAGTGTTTTTAGTTTTGTAAAGAAAATACATCTAGACTTCTTTTAGTGTGTAGGTTCACTCTAAATTCGTTTTAAAATATAAGATGTTTTAAGAGTGAATTTCACTTTTTACCCCTTAGTTATGTATTTGTGCCAATAATTACCCGTCGACTAAAAAATGTCTGGATTACCCCTTTTAGAAGTTTTGAACACTCATATTCCAATGTGTGTCTATTGAGCAAGGTGTAAGGTATTGATCGGAGTTTAAATATATCAAGATGATGACGAGAAATAGAAAATATGGATATAATAAGTATGAACATGATTGTCGATCATGTCCTCCGATCTTTACACATTTTACTGCGTCACCCCGTCGTAACATGCCAACTCTACGTAACAAAAACAAGCAAAGTGCTAAATTGAAATAAAAATGTGTTAAGACTCTTAAATGAGATATTTCAGTTTTAGTTCCACTAAATGGGGTAGTTTGTGTTACAAATGCACAACTAAATTGTATCTAGATTTCTTTTAGTATATAGGCTCACTCAGGATACATTTTCTGCACAAAATTAAAAACATCTTATATTTTAAAACAGATGAAGTAAAATATTTCCAGAAGAAAGCTAATCGTCATCGTCGTAGTCGTGTTTTCTAACCTTTACTGGCCCGATCGACCGTTCGTTGGCTTCTAACCACCACTGCACCATCAAGACTCAACGTTAACCTGCCCGTAGATCTGCAATCTTATCAAGCTACCTAGCTGTAAGCATGGCTGATTGTTCACACGCCGTCCGTCTCTGATATCGCAATGTAGAGGTGTGCCCAATTCTTCCAGAGATGGTACGCAGAATATAGTGTGATGATTATAGTCTTTTCTATATACACTCCCTCCGTTTTAAAATATAAGATATTTTAGATTAATTTGTGAAGAAAATATATCTAAACTTATTTTAATGTGTAGGTTCACTCAGGTTTGGAATGAATCTACACACTAAAACAAGTCTAAATATTTTTTTTTCACAAAGCTAAAACATCTTATATTTTGAAACGGAGGGAGTACCTTATTAGGACTTTGCATTTCCGAAACTCTCAAAATAGCTGGACTGATCTAAGGGCGTAGAGTATAAGTAGTCAAGCTTGAGTATGCATATATAGAGTGCGTGTGCATGGTCAAGCTAACACACGCGCGACCTTGCATATATAGAGTGCAAATTCGTTCCTTTCTGGCTGAGTATATTGAATGCCATGCATGGAACGGTGTGTATCTGTGCCCAATTATTAGAACTTCTTTTGCTGCAATGCCCTTTCGCACGGTAGGTTTGATTCTACATCCTCAGTTGGATCCAGGTTTCAGCACCTCTCTCCTGAGGCTCCGGTGGGGGCTCGAGCGTTCTGGACTTGCCTTTTATGGCGACTGGCGACATGCCGGAGAATGGCGTCATGCCGATCTTCCTCTACCCCAGATCTAAGCTCCTTCACCCTCTACCTCTGATCTGATCTCCCTTCACCTTCCTCCCTCAATTGGATTCCTCTTGCTGCTCCTCTTCCTTTCCCAGCGGTTGGTGGTCCTGATCTCCTCCCCCCCCCGACCGCTTAATCCTCTGGTTCCTCCCTAGTTTCAGCACACACCTCCCTCCACTTCATCCACCCATCTTTCAATCCCAATGGAGTCCGGTGCCCGCCAGCTTGATTTGATCCACAATATCGGCAGACCACCAACTCCACCAGATCCTAATCCATTTCAATCCCCTCTTCTGAATGGCCTTTTTCCCGATGAACGTCGGGGTAGAAAGCATCACATCCAGAGTATTGGCTGCTCTGGTGCTGGTTCTGGAGTTCCTGGTACCCGACCTCATGCGACTTGTAGGAGGGACCCTAGGAGGCGTTCTGGCTGTGCTGGCAGCGGCAGCAGACTTCAAGGCGCTATGGGCACCATGAACTTCATATCCTGGAACTGCCAAGGAGCGGGCAAGAACCTCGACAGTAAAAAGATGGAGTGTCTCGCCAAGCTGATCTCTTCGACTCACGCCAAGGTAATTTTTGTTTGTGAAACGCTAGCCTCTAAATATACTCCTATCGATTGTTCTCCTTGATTGTTCTCCTGGAAAACCGGTTTATTGCATGGGTGATCTCAATGATATCATGTTTTCTTTTGAGACAAGTAGTTGTCAGAAAGCTAACCGTCATCGTATGGCCCAATTTAGAAATCTTGTAAAACAATGTGGATTGATAGATATGGGTTATCAGGGGCCTGCCTATACTTGGTGTAATAAGCGTTACTCTTCAGTTCCTACTTATGAGCGACTGGATCGTTGCTTAGCGAATGTTGAATGGTGTAGTATTTATCCTAATACATCAGTATATAATCTGCCTATTATTATCGGTGATCATGCCCCTATTCTTACTATATCTGAACCAACTATTGTTAAAACAAAGAAATTCTTTAAGTTCGAGAATTGGTGGTTGATGGAAAATGATTTTCAAGAGACCGCTTATACTTCTTGGATTAATTCTAGCCACCGTCCTTTCCATGCTCGTACTGCTAACCTAGCAGGTGCTCTGAAGAGATGGTGCAAAAAGAAAAGGCCTCTACAACAACAACTAGATGACATCCAGGCTGAAATAGAGGCAATTCAAACCCAGCCGTTGCATATGCAGGACCATTCCAAGGAAGCAAGTCTTACTGAACAATTTGAGCAGACCCTTACCAAACTTACAGATTTTTATAGGCAGCGAGCAAAAAAACATTGGGCGCAACATGGCGACAGAAACACTACGTTTTTCCACAATGCAGTCCTAAAAAGAAGAAGGAAAAATAGAATCTCCGTTGTTAAAGATCCTTATAATAATATGCTTACTAATCCTGAGGATATGGCAAACTGCTTTATCGACTACTTTTCCAATATCTTCACCTCACAAAATCCAGATTTGCAGAATGAAGACCCTCCGGTTGTGGATGAACATATTGATGATCCCTTCGTTAATTCCACACCGGATAAGAATGAGATTTTGTAGGTTCTAAAAGAAATGAAAAGGAATGCATCTCCTGGACCGGACGGGTTAAATGTGGCATTCTACACTGCTGCTTGGAAATGGATTGGAGATGATGTTATACAGGTAGTACAAAATTTCTACACACATGGTAAGCTTCCACCCAAGCTCAATGAAACTTTCATTACACTTGTTCCTAAAAAACTCAATGCTACCACTCCACAAGATTTTAGACCTATTAGCCTATGCAATGTGATTCATAAAATCATTGCAAAAACGTTGGCCAACAGGCTCAAGAATCTTTTGCCCACTTACATTCATGAAACACAACAGGCTTTTATTGAAGGTCGCAGAATTTCTAATAATATCACAATTGCTCAGGAAATTTCTCATTCCTTTCAGTTATCCTCTTGGAAAGAGGAGGCTTTCATGTTAAAAGTAGATCTTGCTAAGACTTTTGACAGAATTGAATGGAAATTTATAACCAGGGCCCTAAAACGTAGAGGGTTGCACAACAATTTTATTAATTTAATTTATAAATGCATCTCTACGGCCACCTTTTCTGTTAACATAAATGGCCAACTGTTTGGTCTTTCATGGTAGTCGTGGTATCCGACAAGGTTGCCCTTTATCTCCTTATCTCTTTGTCCTTGTTGTTAATGAATTGTCCCTTTCTCTTCAAGATGTGTTGTCAGCTAATAATTTATGAGGAATTCAACTGGGGCCATCCTGTCCACCTATCCACTCCTTGATGTTTGCAGATGACTTAATTGTATGCGGATCGGCCTCCAACAATGACGCTCCTACAATTGCCCAGGTAATTAATCAATTCTGTGATCTTTCTGGTCAAACTCCCAACTGGAATAAATCTGTAATCTTATTTAGTAAGAACACTAATAATGAGGCTAAAACTTTTGTTAGGAACTTATTTCCAGCTCCTCATATGGATATTCACACTACTCACTTAGGGCATCCTCTTATTCTACCTGGAAAGAATAGATCTGCTGCCTATGCTTTTATTGTCGACAGGTTTAAATCGAAGTTAACTGGATACAAGGCAAACAGATTATCACATGCTGCAAGATTAACTCTTATTAAATCGGTTTTTGCCTCCATACCTGTTTATTACATGTCCACTATTTTTCTTAACAAAAAGTTGATAGCCAAACTCACTTCTATTGTGCGTAAATTTTGGTGGACTGGGATTCAAAGTGATAAACATTCTAAACCCCTTTGTCTCCGCTCCTGGGATGAGATTTGCAAACCGATAAAGGAGGGAGGGTTGGGAGTTAGAAATCTTTATACCATGAATTTGGCTCTTGTTGCTTCTTCGGTTTGGCGAGTTATCAAAGAACTCAATTCCTTTCTTGCTGCAGTGTTGAAAGCTAAATATTTCCCACACACTTCTATTTGGAGGACAAATACCATTTTACCAAAATCTGCTTTTTGGTCCTCTGTTTTGAAAGTTCTTCCTCTTATGCAGAACTCTATTCATCTTCAACTTGCCAAAGGTAATTCTAGTATTTGGTCCTCACCATGGTGTCCGGATTGGAAGAATATTTATGATCATCTTTTAACCGAACCGGGATCCGTTTGTCCAGCTCTTGTTAAAGATCTTTGGCATCATGACACAAAACGATGGAATGAACAAAAGATTGCTTCTCATTTTGATGATGACTTCAAAAACAGAGTTTTACAAATTCCCATTATAAAGGCTGACATTGATGATGAAGTTTGCTGGATACACACACCTAATGCTCAGTGCACAACAAAAAGTGCATATAAGTGTTTCTTGCAGGTTACCGGAAACACCTCTAGGGGATCAATTTCTGACGAGGAGAAGAAAATCTGGTAGGAGGTATGGAAAAATAAAAATCTAGCTCCTAGGGTCAAAACTTTTGCTTGGAGATTAATTAGAAGGGCACTTGCAACGGGAGCTAGGGCCTCGAAATTCTCAAAACACATTGCAAAGGAATGTTCAAGGTGTGGTATGCTAGAAACAGATTCTCACTTATTGTTTCATTGCCCCTTTGCAAAAGCTGTTTGGTTTTCTTATTCAGTAGGATTGAAAACTGATGCTTTTGATACTAAACTCTATCCTTCAAATATTATCCAATCTATTTTACAGGCTTCCCAATCTAAAATGTCTATTGATAAAATCTTTACCATGCTTTGGTGCATTTGGAAAGCACGCAATGATTATCGATTTAATAGGAAGAACTGGTCAGTACTGCAGGTTCATCACGCGGCTGATGCCCTTCTTTCATGTAGCATAGAAGACCAGACAACCGTATGTTCGGTTGCTTTTTTTCATGCAGGTCCAAAAGCATATGTGCAGGCAAAACCTATTTCAAGACAGGAAACGACATCTTCTCCAGGAACTACAGTCAAGGACACATCCAACATTTCAGGGCCGATCATCTTCACAGATGCTCCATGGTTGCCAGGGCGCGATGGCCAACTAGTGTCGGCTGGACTAGGTATCTTCATACAGTTTGGTGAAGACATACCCTGCTCACAGGTTTACGTCTCAGCTGTCTCTCCACCGGTGTCTTCAGCAATTCAAGTTGAAGCCTTCGGCCTGCTGTTTGCAACGAAGGCAACAGAAGTACTTCAAATCAAGTGTGCTACATTTCTGACGGACAATGTTGTTTTGGCAAAAGTGGTAGCCTCACAGGATCTTCTCAATGATCCAGGTCACTGGACAATCAGGCCACAGCTTGCAGAAATAGCAGCCACCTCTTCCTTTGATGCAACCAGGATCTTTCACATATCCAGAAGCCTCAATTTCAAAGCTCACCATCAGGCCAAACTTGCTCTTAAGCTTCAGGGTAGATCTTTATATTCCAGATGTCTAAACTCTGCTAGTGGAGTTTGTCTAAACTCGGATGTAACATCTTTGTGCAACGAGCCTGAATGTAGGGTTCTCTTTGTAAAGTGTTGTTAAATTAATAATAAAATAAATGGTTCAAAAAAAAGCACCTCTCTCCTCTTTCTCACACATAGGTTGCATGATTGGTGGAACAGCTGCCAAGGGTGTACCACTACAGGAAATTTTGTAGGCGCCGACGGCCGGTATGCTATGCCGATGGCCAAGCTGCCTCCCCAAGCCAGCCACCCCGCCAGGCCGTCGACGTAGATATGGCCGCGGCGTAGAAACATGTGCCGACGGTGGCCCTCGGCACCGCCAAGCCGTCGGCGTAGTGGAGAAAGATATGTCGATGGTGACCCTCGGCGCACTTGTGGCCCTCGGCGTAGACCCGACTCAGACACGACGCCACAAACGTCGCTTGGTGGCGAAGTTGTGCCGACGGCCGGGGCGTCGGCATACCCCTATGCGCCACGTGCCCCCCCCAACACGCCTAAATTGGGTGGGCTGTGTCGATGGCTTAGTCGTCGGCATAGCCCAGCCATTCAGATTTTTTTGCTGCGACTTAGATTGTTTGTATACTACAGGGTTTGGTTGGGCTTATCCCTTCAAATTTATTTTTCCATTTAATTTTAGTCATATATTTTATACTAATTTATTAATTACTCCCAATAATTTAATGTTGATATATATTATTTGTACTCCGATTCTAGTTGTTTGTACCGCCCGGATAGCAGTCTCCATCTCTTTCCCCAGGTGCATGTGTCCCCCTTCATATAGTTTTACATCATCATATGACCTAACAAAGACAAAACAAGAGAGTGCTACGCCGGGCTACCCCTGTCATAGGAACGTCTAGGGGGGTAGACGATCTGATGCCCACAGATCAGGGTTCCGTAGCAGACCATGCTCCGGGGCGTTGCAATACCTCAAGGACTTGCATGTGGCCCTAGCACATGCATGGAAGTGTGGTGCTATGTTAAAACATGCAAAACCTAGTCCCCGGGTGCATGTGTCCCCCTTCGCATGCGTGCGCTGTAACCTAAAGCTAAGGTTCTGGACTTATATAAGGGGGAAACTCCCCGTTCCGATGAAACCGGGTAGGATAGTTCCCTCCCCTTGTGAACCAACATGGTTTTACATCATCATATGACCTAAACAAACACAAAACAATAGGGTGCTACCCCTATCAGAGGAACGTCTAGGGGGGTAGACGATCCGATGCCCACAGATCAGGGTTCCACAGCAAACCATGCTCCGGGGCATCGGAATACCTCAAGGACTTGCATGTGGCCCTAGCACATGCATGGAAGTGTGGTGCTATGTTGAAACATGCAAAACCTAGTCCCCGGGTGCATGTGTCCCCCTTCGCATGCGTGCGCTGTAACCTAAAGCTACGGTTCTGGACTTATATAAGGGGGAAACTCCCCGTTCCGGTGAAACCGGGTAGGATAGTGCGCTCCCCTTGTGAAGCAACATGTTTTTAATCATCATATGACCTAAACAAACACAAAACAAGAGAGTTCTACCCCTGTCAGAGGAACGTCTAGGGGGGTAGAAGATCTAATACCCACAGATCAGGGTTCCGCAGCAAACCACGCTCCGGGGCATCAGAATACCTCAAGGACTTGCATGTGGCCCTAGCACATGCATGGAAATGTGGTCCTATGTTGAAACATGCAAAACCTAGTCCCCGGGTGCATGTGTCCCCCTTCGCATGCGTGCGCTGTAACCTAAAGCTAAGGTTCTAGACTTATATAAGGGGGAAACTCCCCATCCCGGTGAAACCGAGTAGGATAGTGCCCTCCCCTTGTGAAGCAACATGGTTTTACATCATCATATGACCTAAACAAACACAAAACAAGAGAGTGCTACCCGTGTGAGAGGAACGTCTAGGGGGGTAGATGATCCGATGCCCACAAATCAGGGTTCCGCAGCAGACCACGCTCCGGGGCGTCGGAATACCTCAAGGACTTGCATGTGGCCCTAACACATGCATGGAAGTGTGGTGCTATGTTGAAACATGCAAAACCTAGTCCCCGGGTACATGTGTCCCCCTTCGCATGCATGCGTTGTAACCTAAAGCTAAGGTTCTAGACTTATATAAGGGGGAAACTCCCCGTTCCGATGAAACCGGGTAGGTTAGTTCCCTCCCCTTGTGAACCAACATGGTTTTACATCATCATATAACCTAAAAAACACAAAACAAGAGAGTGCTACCCCTGTCAGAGGAACGTCTAGGGGGTAGATGATCTGATGCCCACAGATCAGGGTTCCGCAGCAGACCACGCTCCGGGGCGTCGGAATACCTCAAGGACTTGCATGTGGCCCTAGCACATGCATGGAATTGTGGTGCTATGTTGAAACATGCAAAACCTAGTCCCCGGGTGCATGTGTCCCCCTTCGCATGCGTGCGTTGTAACCTAAAGCTAAGGTTCTAGACTTATATAAGGGGGAAACTCCCTGTTCCGGTGAATCCGGGTAGGATAGTGCCCTCCCCTTGTGAAGCAACATGGTTTTACATCATCATATGACCTAAACAATAACAAAACAAGAGAGTGCTAACCCTGTCATAGGAACGTCTAGGGGGGTAGACGATCCGATGACCACAGATCAGGGTTGCGCAGCAGACCACGCTCCGGGGCGTCGGAATACCTCAAGGACTTGCATGTGGCCCTAGGACATGCATGGAGGTGTGGTGCTATGTTTAAACATACAAAACCTAGTCCCCGGGTGCATGTGTCCCCCTTCGCATGCATGCGATGTAACCTAAAGCTAAGGTTCTGGACTTATATAAGGGGGAAACTCCCTATTCCGGTGAAAGCGGGTAGGATAGTGCCCTCTCCTTGTGAAGCAACATGGTTTTACATCATCATATGACCTAAACAAACACAAAACAAGAGAGTGCTACCCCTTCCAGAGGAACGTCTAGGGGGTATACGATCCGATGCCCATAGATCAGGGTTCCGCAGCAGACCACGCTCTGGGCGTCAGAATACCTCAAGGACTTGCATGTGGTCCTAGAACATGCATGGAAGTGTGGTGCTATGTTGAAACATGCAAAACCTAGTCCCCGGGTGCATGTGTCCCCTTCGCATGCGTGCGCTTTAACCTAAAGCTAAGGTTTTGGACTTATATAAGGGGGAAACTCCCTGTTCCGGTGAAACCGGGTAGGACAGTGCCCTCCCCTTGTGAAGAAACATGGTTTTATATCATCATATGACCTAAACAAACACAAAACAAGAGAGTGCTACCCCTGTCAGAGGAACGTCTACGGGGGTAGACGATCCGATGCCCACAGATCAGGGTTCCGCAGCAGACCACGCTCCGGGGCATCAGAATACCTCAAGAACTTGCATGTGGCCCTAGCACATGCATGGAAGTGTGGTGCTATGTTGAAACATGCAAAACCTAGTCCCAGGTGCATGTGTCCCCCTTCGCATGCGTGCGCTGTAACCTAAAGCTAAGGTTCTGGACTTATATAAGGGGGAAACTCCCCATTCCGGTGAAACCGGGTAGGATAGTGCCCTCCCCTTGTGAACCAACATGGTTTTACATCATCATATGACCTAAACAAACACAAAACAAGAGAGTGTTACCCCCGTCAGAGGAACATCTAGGGGGATAGACGATCCGATGCCCACAGATTAGGGTTCCGCAGCAGACCACGCTCCGGGGCGTCGGAATACCTCAAGGACTTGCATGTGTCCCTAGCACATGCATGGAAGTGTGGTGCTATGTTGAAACATGCAAAACCTAGTCCCCGGGTGCATGTGTCCCCCTTCGCATGCCTGCGTTGTAACCTAAAGCTAAGGTTCTAGACTTATATAAGGGGGAAACTCCCCGTTCGGATGAAACCGGGTAGGATAGTTCCCTCCCCTTGTGCAAAAACATGGTTTTACATCATCATATAACCTAAAAAAACACAAAACAGTAGAGTGATACCCCTGTCGGAGGAACGTCTAGGGGGGTAGACGATCCGATGCCCACAGATCAGGGTTCCGCAGCAGACCACGCTCCGGGGCGTCGGAATACCTCAAGGACTTGCACGTGGCCCTAGCACATGCATGGATGTGTGGTTCTATGTTGAAACATGCAAAACCTAGTCTGCGGGTGCAGGTGTCCCCCTTCGCATGCGTGCGTTGTAACCTAAAGCTAAGGTTCTAGACATATATAAGGGGGAAACTCCTCGTTCCGGTGAAACCGGGTAGGATAGTGCCCTCCCCATGTGAAGCAACATGGTTTTACATCATCATATGACCTAAACAAACACAAAACAAGAGAGTGCTACCCCTGTCATAGGAACGTCTAGGGGGGTAGACGATCCGATGCCCACAGATTAGGGTTCCGCAGCAGACCATGCTCCGGGGCGTCGGAATACCTCAAGGACTTGCGTGTGGCCCTAGCACATGAATGTAAGTGTGGTGCTATGTTAGAACATGCAAAACCTAGTCCCCGGGTGCATGTGTCCCCCTTCGCATGCATGCGCTGTAACCTAAAGCTAAGGTTCTGGACTTATATAAGAGGGAAATTCCCCATTCCGGTGAAACTGGGTAGGATAGTGCCCTATCCTTGTGAAACAACATGGTTTTACATCATCATATGACCTAAACAAACACAAAACAAGAGAGTGCTACCCCTGTCATAGGAACGTCTAGGGGGTAGACGATCCGATGCCCACAGATCAGTGTTTCGCAGCAGACCACGCTCCGGGGCGTCGGAATACCTCAAGGACTTGCATGTGGCTCTAGAACATGCATAGATGTGTGGTTCTATGTTGAAACATGCAAAACCTAGTCCCCGGGTGCATGTGTCCCCCTTCGCATGCGTGCGCTGTAACCTAAAGCTAAGGTTCTAGACTTATATAAGGGGGAAACTCCCCATTCCGGTGAAACCGGGTAGGATAGTTCCCTCCCCTTGTGAACCAACATGGTTTTACATCATCATATGACCTAAACAAACACAAAACAAGAGAGTGCTACCCCTGTCAGAGGAACGTCTTGGGGGGTAGATGATCTGATGCCCACAGATCAGGGTTCCGCAGCAGACCACTCTCCGGGGCGTCGGAATACCTCAAGGACTTGCATGTGACCCTAGAACATGCATGGAAGTGTGGTGCTATGTTGAAACATGCAAAACCTAGTCCTCGGGTGCATGTGTCCCCCTTCGCATGCGTGCGCTGTAACCTAAAGCTAAGGTTCTGGACTTATATAAGGGGAAACTCCCCGTTCCGGTGAAACCGGGTAGGATAGTGCCCTCCCCTTGTGAAGCAACATGGTTTTACATCATCATAAGACCTAAACAAACACAAAACAAGAGAGTGCTACCCCTGTCATAGGAACGTCTAGGGGGTAGACGATCCGATGCCCACAGATCAGTGTTCCGCAGCAGACCACGCTCCGGGGCGTCGGAATAGCTCAAGGATTTGCTTGTGGCCCTAGCACATGCATGGAAGTGTGGTGCTATGTTGAAACATGCAAAACCTAGTCCCCGGGTGCATGTGTCCCCCTTCGCATGCGTGCGCTGTAACCTAAAGCTAAGGTTCTGGACTTATATAAGGGGGAAACTCCCCATTCCGGTGAAACCGGGTAGGATAGTGCCCTCCCCTTGTGAACCAACATGGTTTTACATCATCATATGACCTAAACAAACACAAAACAAGAGAGTGCTACCCCTGTCAGAGGAACGTCTAGGGGGTAGACGATATGATTCCCACAAATCAGGGTTCCGCAGGAGACCACCCTCCGGGGCGTCGGAATACCTCAAGGACTTGCATGTGTCCCTAGCACATGCATGGAAGTGTGGTTCTATGGTGAAACATGCAAAACCTAGTCCCCGGGTCCATGTGTCCCCCTTTGCATGCATGCGCTGTAACCTAAAGCTAAGGTTCTGGACTTATATAAGGGGGAAACTCCCCATTCCGGTGAAACCGGGTAGGATAGTGCCCTCTTCTTGTGAAGCAACATGGTTTTACATCATCATATGACCTAAACAAACACAAAACAAGAGAGTGCTACCCCTGTCAGAGGAACGTCTAGGGGGTAGACGATCCGATGTCCACAGATCAGGGTTCCATAGGAGACCACGCTCTGGGCGTCAGAATACCTCAAGGACTTCACTACTAGAGAAAAGGCTATAGGAGACATGCTTATGCGAGGCACATTTAGACCATATGCGCCTCCTATAAAATAGGCGAGGCACACTCCTTCTCCATGCGCCTCTAGTATAAAAATAGGCGAGGCGCATATGATAAGAATGCGCCTCCTATAATCCCTGCACGGACTAAATCTAGCAGCCGCATATTATGCGAGGCGCATTCTAGTCATATGTGCCTCCTATATATCAGATAGGCGAGGCGCATATGGACAGAATGCGCCTCGCATAGTCATATGCGCCTCCTATATATCAGATAGGCGAGGCGCATATGGACAGAATGCGCCTCGCATAATCTATGTGGGCCCGCGTGTTGGTAGGTGCACGAATATGCGAGGCGCATATGGTTATATGCGCCTCCTATATTGTTGGAATTTTGCCCTAGAGGCAATAATAAAGATGTTATTATTATAATTCTTGTTCATGATAATGTTTATATTCCATGCTAGAATTGTATTAAGCAGAAACTTTAATACTTGTGTGGTTTGTGAACAACACTGTGTCCCTAGTATGCCTCTATGGACTAGCTCATTGATTAATGATGGTTAAGGTTTCCTAACCAGGACATGAGTTCTCAATTAATAATGAGATCATATCATTGGGAGAATGATATGGTGGACAGACCCAAACTAAGCGAAGCAATTAGATCGTGTCATCGTGTTCGTCTTTGCGAAGCTTTTTCTTATGTCAAATATTGTATTCCTTAGACCATGAGATAATACAACTCCCTAGTATCGGAAGAAAGCTTTGAGGTCATCAAACGTCATCCTATGAGAGGGTGATCATAAAGGTGTCTCTCAGGTGATCGGAAAGTATCTGTTGGGTTGTATGTATCGAGATGGGATTTGTCCCTCCCAAGTCGGAGAGATATACTTCGGGCCCACTCGGTAATCGATATCAACACCGCTTGCAAGCATGTGGTTAAGGAGTTAATCACAAAGTGATATCGGATTACGGAACGAGTAAAGTACTTGTTGTGAACGAGATTGAACTAGGTATGATGGTACCGACGATCGAATCTCGGGAAAGTAAAATATCACGAGACGAAGGGAATATATATGGGATTGATTGAATCCTGGCATCGCGGTTCATCCGATATGATCATAGATGAATGTGTGGGAGTCAATATGGGTTTCCAGACCCCGCTGTTGATTATTGATAGAAGATCATGTCTGCATATTCTCGAACCCGCAGGGTCACAAACTTAACGTGTCTCGACGCTAGGATAGATTGGATAATTGGTTTATGAGTTTTTGTTCGGAGTCTCGGATGGGATCTGGGACATCACGAGAGGTTCCGGAGTGGTCCGGAGAATAAGATTCATATAAGGCAGTGCAGTTTTTGGAGTTCGGAATTGTTCCGGATTAATCGGTATTGTACCGGAAGCTTCTAGAACCTTCCGGAAGGGTACCAACGTGGACACACTTTCCGGGAGGGGGCATGGGCCTATGAGGGAGTGCCCTGGTCGCATTGGGTCAGGGGCACAAGGCCCCATAGGGCCCAGCCGGCCTAGAGAGGTTTAAACTCGAGATAGAGTTTCTAGAAGGGGGGGTTTCCTTGCCCCCCACTCCTTATCCTTTGGGGCCGCCGGTTTGGGCTTGGGGGAGGGGCTAGGGCTGCGCCTCCCCTCTATATAAAGAGGGCTGGGGGCGCACCAACCCCCCACACCTTCTCCTCCAACCCTAGCCGCCCTGCTGCCTTCCTCTCTCCCTCCCGACTGCTTGTAGGCGAAGCCCTGCTGCAGAAATTCTCCACCAATTGCACCGCGCCGTCGCGTTGTAGATCCAACCCATCTCTCCACCATACTTGCTGGACCAAGGAAGGAGGAGACGTCAAGGTGCCGCACGTGTGCATCTCACGGAGGCACCGCCACTTGTGGTGCTAGATCGGATCGGATCGCGAGGAGGAGAAGCGAGTACGACTACATCACCCACATTCCGACGAACGTTCCGCTGTGCGAATCTTCAAGGGTATGAAGATCTAATCCAAACTCTCTCGTTGTTTGCATCTCCTAGATTAGATCCTGGCTTTCCCTCTGTTCGCATCCGTAGAAAATTTTGATTTACTATGCCGCGAAATCCTTCAGTGGTATCAGAGCTAGATCTATGCGTAGATGTGTTTCACGAGTAGAACGCAACATGGTTGTTGCGGGCGTTGATGTTTTCTGTTGCAAGCCTCTTGTTTGTGTTCTTCTTATGACGCGGGATAGTGAGATTGAAGCGGTCCAGGCCAACCTTACGCGACGTTGTTCGCGAGACCGGCTCCGCACTTGACGTGTGGCTTGTTCCACACATGCGGCTGGTGGATGTCAGTTTCTCTCACTATAGTTGTCATGGGATTAACACCGGATTTTGGCAACCATAATATCACCGTTGTGGCTTTCCGTAGGTAAGAATCGTTCTTAGCATCTACTCCCATAAGCCACGTAAAACATGCAACAACAAAGTAGAGGCGTCTAACTTGTTTTTGCAGGGAGTGTTTTCTGTGATATGGTATGGCCCAAGATGTGATGTGTATAATGTATGCGATGATCATGTTTTGTAATGTTTCACGACTTGCATGTCGATGAGTACACAACCGGCAGGAGCCATATGGTTGTCTTTATAATTGTGTATGACCTGCGAGTCAACTTCTTATACGCCATGTAATAGCTTTACTTTATCGCTAAGTAGTTAGCAATAGTTGTAGTTGCTATTCGTGGTGGAGGCAATCATGGTGAGTGATGGAGATCATGCCGGAACGCACAAGATGGAGATCATTGCGCGAAGATTGGCTATACCATGTCACATAAAGTTATATGCATGTGATGTTTATCCTTTTATGTATCTTATTATGCTTAGATCGCGATGGTAGCATTATAAGATGATTCCTCACTTAAATATCAAGATAAAACTGTGTTCTCCCCAAGTATGCACCGTTGCGAAAGTTCGTCGTGTCCAAGCATCACGTGATGATCGGGTGCTATAGACTCTACGCTCACATACAACAGGTGCACGCCAGTTTTGCACACGCGGAAATACTTGGGTTTTACTTGACGAGCCTAGCATGTACAGACATGGCCTCGGAACACATGAACCGAAAGGTTAAGCATGAGTCATATGAATGATATGATCGACACTTCGTTGTCCACCATTGAAACCACATCTCTTCTCGTGAAGATCGGATTAGGTGTGGTGAATTTGGATCGTGTTCACTAAACAACTTGAGGGATGTTGAATTTAGTGGGAGTTAATCTAGTAATTTGATTAAGTTGAACTATTTATCATGAACATAGTCTAAATTGTACTTGCAAATACTGTAGATCACATGGCCAAGTCCAACTTCAACTTCAACGTTTTTGCTGAGAAAGAAAAGCTTAGAAACAATGGGTCTAACTTCACCAATTGGTTCCGCAATCTAAGAATCATTCTCTCTGGCGGTCAAAAGGACTATGTCCTTGGGAAAGCGTTAGGTGACCCCCTGCTGCAACTGCGCCGGCTGATGAGAAAGCTGTCTATCAGTCACGCAAAGATGATTATGGTGTAATTAAGAGCACCATGTTGTTTGCTATGGAACCGGAACTTCAAAATCGTTTTGAAGACTATCCCGGGCCCTTTGAGATTCTCGAGGAGCTGAAAACCATGTTTCAGACTCAGGCCCGTTCTGAGAGATATGAGATCTCTGAGAAGTTCTTTAACTGCAAGATGGAAGAAGGGAGTTCCGTTAGTGAGCACACCATTAAGATGACGGGCTACACTCAACGCCTTGAGCAACTGGAATGCACAATTCCAGAGGAGCTCAAGATTGACAGGGTTCTGTAATCACTCCCTCCCAGCTACAAAAGTTTTGTAGTGACTCATAATCAGATTGGTTCCACTGATACGATCACCGAGCTCTTCGCAAAGCTGAAGGCCGCGGAAGTGGACATCAAAAAGGATAATCATGTGTTGATGGTCAACAAGCCCACCTTCAAGAAAGGTAAGGGAGCAAAGAAGCCCTTCAAGAAGGGCGGCGGCAAGCGCACTGCCCCTGCTGAGAAGAAGCTCAAGTCTGGTCCTAAGCCGGACACTGAGTGCTTCTATTGCAAGGACAAGGGTCACTGGAAGCGCAACTGTCCGAAGTACTTAGCGGACAAGAAGGCTGGCACCATCAAAGGTATATTTGATATACATGTTATTGATGTTTTCCTTACTAGCCCTCGTTGTAGTGTCTGGGTATTTGATACCGGTTCAGTTGCTAATATTTGTAACTCAAAACAGGAGCTACGGAATAGACGGCGGCTTGCGAGGGATGAGGTGACGATGCGCGTTGGCAACGGATCAAGAGTTGATGTGATGGCCGTCGGCACGCTCTCCTTAGTTTTACCTTCGGGATTAGTTTTAAACCTTAATAAATGTTATTATGTGCCTGCGTTGAGCATGAACATTATTTCTGGATCGTGTTTATTGCAAGACGGTTATTCATTTAAATCGGAGAATAATGGTTGTTCTATTTATATGAGTAACATCTTTTATGGTCATGCACCTCTTGTGAATGGTTTATTTCTTCTAAATCTCGAAAGGGATGAAACACACATCCATAACATTGAGGCTAAGAGATGCAAAGTAGATAGTGATAATACTACTTATTTGTGGCACTGTCGTCTAGGTCATATTGGTGTAAAGCGCATGAAGAAACTCCATTCTGATGGACTTTTGGAGTCTCTTGATTTTGAATCATTTGACACATGCGAACCATGCCTCATGGGCAAGATGATCAAAACACCGTTCTCCGGTATGATGGAGCGAGCAACGGACTTGTTGGAAATCATACATACCGATGTATGCAGACCGATGAGTGTTTCGACGCGCGGTGGATATCGCTATTTTCTCACTTTTACCGATGACTTAAGTAGATATGGGTATATCTATTTAATGAAACATAAATCTGAAACGTTTGAAAAGTTCAAAGAATTACAGAATGAAGTGGAGAACCATCGTAACAGAAAGATTAAGTTTTTACGATCCGATCGTGGGGGCGAATATTTGAGTTATGATTTTCTCACGCATCTTAAAGCAAGCGGAATTGTTTCACAACTCACGCCACCCGGAACACCACAGCGCAATGGTCTGTCTGAACGCCGGAATCGAACCTTATTAGATATGGTCCGATCAATGATGTCTCTTACTGATTTGCCGTTATCATTTTGGGGTTATGCATTAGAAACCGCTGCATTCACTTTAAATAGGGCTCCATCTAAATCCGTTGAGACGACACCGTATGAACTATGGTTTGGTGCTAAACCTAAGTTGTCGTTTCTTAAAGTTTGGGGATGCGAAGCTTACGTCAAGAAGTTGATGCCGGACAAGCTCGAACCCAAAGCGGAGAAATGCGTCTTCATAGGATACCCTAAGGAAACTATTGGGTATACCTTCTATCACAGAACCGAAGGCAAAGTGTTTGTCGCAAAGAACGGTTCCTTTCTTGAGAAGGAGTTTCTCTCGAAATAAGTGAGTGGGAGGAAAGTAGAGCTAGACGAGGTTATTGAACCTTCTCTTGAGTTGGAGAGTAGCGCAGCACCTGCAATTGTTCCAGTGCCGCCTGCACCAACAATAGAGGAAGCTAATGACAAGGATCATGAAGCTTCGGACGATGCTGCTACTGAACGTCGCAGGTCGACAAGGTCGTGTGCCCCTCCTGAGTGGTACGGCAACCTGTTTTGACTGTCTTGTTGGTAGAAGACAGTGAACCTACGAACTATGAGGAAGCGATGATGAGCCCAGACTCTGAGAAATGGCTAGAAGCCATGAAATCCGAATTGGGATCCATGAGCGAAAACCAAGTATGGACTTTGGTGGACCCTCCTAGCGACCGAAAGGCCGTTGAGTGCAAATGGATCTTCAAGAAGAAAACGGACGCGAAGCACGGCTTGTCGCGAAAGGTTTTCGACAAGTTCAAGGTGTTGACTACGATGAGAGTTTCTCTCCCGTAGCGATGTTTAAGTCCATTCGGATTTTATTAGCAATTGCTGCGTTTCATGATTATGAAATATGGCAGATGGATGTCAAGACTGCTTTCCTCAATGGCAACATTGATGAAGAGTTGTATATGATGCAACCCGAAGGTTTTGTCGATCCTAAGGATGCTGATAAAGTATGCAAACTTCAGCGTTCTATTTATGGACTGAAGCAAGCATCTCGGAGTTGGAACCTTCGTTTTGATCAAGTGATCAAGAGCTTTGGATTTGTTCCAAATTGCTACGAAGCTTGTATATACAAGAAAGTGAGTGGGAGCTCGGTGACGTTTCTGGTACTATATGTGGATGACATATTGATTATTGGAAATGACATCAACATGCTTAACGATGTGAAGAGTTATTTGAACAAGTTTTTTTCAATGAAAGACCTAGGTGAAGCTGCTTATATATTGGGCATCAAAATCTATAGAGATAGACAAAGACGCCTGATAGCTTTAAGCCAGAGTACATACCTAGACAAAGTTCTGAAAAGGTTCAGAATGGATAAGGCAAAGAAGGGTTCAGTGCCTATGTTGTCAGGTAAGATATTGAGCAAGGCTCAGTGTCCAGCTACGGTAAATGACAGGGAAGCTATGAGCAAAGTGCCTTATGCCTCGGCCATAGGTTCTATCATGTATGCCATGCTGTGTACTAGACCGGATGTGTCCAATGCTCTTAGTTTGACGAGTAGATATCAAAGTGATCCAGGAGTGGAACACTGGACAGCCGTGAAGAACATCCTAAAGTACCTAAATAGGACTAAAGAAATGTTCTTAGTCTATGGGGGTGATGAACAACTTGTCGTAAAAGGTTACGTCGACGCTAGTTTTGACACCGACAAGGATGATTCTAAATCTCAGACAGGATACGTATATATTTTGAATGGAGGAGCTGTGAGCTGGAGAAGCTGCAAGCAAAGCGTGATCGCGGGATCTACAGTAGAAGCGGAATACATGGCTGCTGCTGCAGAAGCGTCAAGTGAAGGAGTTTGGATCAGGAACTTCATCACTGAGCTTGGCGTGGTTCCAAGTGCATTGGACCCACTGGAGATATTGTGTGACAACACTGGCGCCATAGCACTCGCTAAGGAACCAAGATATCATCCAAAGACCAAGCATATCAACCGCAAGTTTCATATAATCCGAGATTATATTGCAGATGGAGATCTGAAGATTAGCAAAGTACATACAGATCTGAATGTCGCAGATCCATTGACTAAACCTCTTCCACGTGTAAAACATGATCAACACCTCAGTGCCATGGGTGTGAGATTGTTGCCAGATGTACACTAGATTATTGACTCTAGTGCAAGTGGGAGACTGTTGGAATTATGCCCTAGAGGCAATAATAAAGATGTTATTATTATAATTCTTGTTCATGATAAAGTTTATATTCCATGCTAGAATTGTATTAAGCGGAAACTTTAATACTTGTGTGGTTTGTGAACAACACCGTGTCCCTAGTACGCCTCTATGGACTAGCTCATTGATCAATGATGGTTAAGGTTTCCTAACCATAGACATGAGTTGTCAATTGATAATGAGATCATATCATTGGAGAATGATATGATGGACAGACCCAAACTAAGCGAAGCAATTAGATCGTATCATCGTGTTCATCTTTGCGAAGCTTTTCCTATGTCAAATATTGTATTCCTTAGACCATGAGATAATACAACTCCCTGGTATCGGAAGAAATCTTTGAGGTCATCAAACGTCATCCTATGAGAGGGTGATCATAAAGGTGTCTCTCAGGTGATCGGAAAGTATCTGTTGGGTTGTATGTATCGAGATGGGATTTGTCCCTCCCAAGTCGGAGAGATATACTTCGGGCCCACTCGGTAATCGATATCAACACCGCTTGCAAGCATGTGGTTAAGGAGTTAATCACAAAGTGATATCAGATTACGGAACGAGTAAAGTACTTGTTGTGAACGAGATTGAACTAGGTATGACGGTACCGACGATCGAATCTCGGACAAGTAAAATATCGCGAGACGAAGGGAATATATATATGGGATTGATTGAATCCTGGCATCGTGGTTCATCCGATATGATCATCGATGAATGTGTGGGAGTCAATATGGGTTTCCAGACCCCGCTGTTGATTATTGATAGAAGATCATGTCTGCATATTCTCGAACCCGCAGGGTCACACACTTAACGTGTCTCGACGCTAGGATAGATTGGATAATTGGTTTATGAGTTTTTGTTCGGAGTCTCGGATGGGATCCGGGACATCATGAGAGGTTCCGGAGTGGTCCGGAGAATAAGATTCATATAAGGCAGTGCAGTTTTTGGAGTTCGGAATTGTTCCGGATTAATCGGTATTGTACCAGAAGCTTCTAGAACCTTCCGGAAGGGGACCAACGTGGCCACACCTTCCGGGAGGGGGCATGGGCCTATGAGGGAGTGCCCTAGCCGCATTGTGCCGGGGGCACAAGGCCCCATAGGGCCCAGCCGGCCTAGAGAGGTTTAAACTCGAGATAGAGTTTCTAGAAGGGGGGGTTTCCTTGCCCCCCACTCCTTATCCTTTGGGGCCGCCGGTTTGGGCTTGGGGGAGGGGCTAGGGCTGCGCCCCCCTCTATATAAAGAGGGCTGGGGGCGCACCAACCCCCCACACCTTCCCCTCCAACCCTAGCCGCCCTGCTGCCTTCCTCTCTCCCTCCCGACTGCTTGTAGGCGAAGCCCTGCTGCAGAAATTCTCCACCAATTGCACCGCGCCGTCACGTTGTAGATCCAACCCATCTCTCCACCATACTTGCTGGACCAAGGAAGGAGGATACGTCGAGGTGCCGCACGTGTGCATCTCACGGAGGCACCGCCACTTGTGGTGCTAGATCGGATCGGATCGCGAGGAGGAGAAGCGAGTACGACTACATCACCCACGTTCCGACAAACGTTCTGCTGTGCGAATCTTCAAGGGTATGAAGATCTAATCCAATCTCTCTCGTTGTTTGCATCTCCTAGATTAGATCTTGGCTTTCCCTCTGTTCGCATCCGTAGAAAATTTTGATTTACTATGCCGCGAAACCCTTCATATATTTGATAATATGCGAGGCGCATATGGTCATATGCGCCTCAAGTAAATCCTGCGGGCCCGGGCGTTGGTAGGTGGCCGCATATGTGAGGAGCATATTGCTATATGCGCCTCCTATAGTTTAAATTATAGGAGGCGCATATTGTGCAATATGCGCATCGCATAACTTGGCACCGCTTTTTTCCAGCGGACCACGATCCCAACTGTACACGTCCTACTCATCCCACAACCCAAAATGAACCACGCCTCGCGAAAAACACAAGACGCACTCTCCCCCCACAAGACGCACTCTGAGATGAGGCATAGCCTTCGATCCCCTCTGTATCTCATCTCCTCACATCTCTCTCCCATCGATTCTGCCTCGCCGCCACCGCCGCTCCGTTCTGCTTCCCGCCGGCATCCCAGCCTCGCCGCCCACCACCCCCACAACGCCGCCTCCACCCTCCGCCAAATACGGAGCGGCTCGATCTCCGTCCCGCGGCAGATCAACCCCCACCCGCCGCCATGGCGCCTCCCGTTGACCTGCGCCCCCGGTGCCCCTCCTCCGCCTCCCTCCCTACCTCGATACACCAGCCTTGGTCGACGGACCAAGCAGTAGAACCAGCGGCCGACCGCTGGGGTACCTCCTCCACGATGCCCTAGCCGCCGTCGGTCTCGATCCCATCTCCTCTCCCCGTCCGGATCTCAGATTTTTAACAACTTCCTAATGCTCCTGCCTGTTCTTGCAGATAGTGAAAAGGATCTTCTGCTGCTGGTTCCGCGGACCACGTGCCTGGCCTCCGAGATGCGCCGATTGTCTGCGCGCATCGATCGAGGTCCTCATCCGCGTCTTGGGGTGAGCTCCAGCTCGGTTTCTGAGCTACGGCTGTGGCGTTCTAGTGTTTTGTTTTTGGGGTGAGGTCCACTTCTATTTGTTGTTATTCAAGTGCCGGATTTTGATCTTATCACAATAAGTATTCATTGTTGCTGGCGGATGATAATTCTGTGACACAAAGCAGATCTGATTCCATCTATTCCGGTGATTTAAGCTAGGATCTGGTGCCAATTTTGAGATTATGTTGTCTTTGGATTGAAGGAGTGCAAAACTGTTTCGTACGAGTGGACGGGCAAGTGCCGGAGCTGCCAGCGCTCGGGACTGGTGACCTACTTCAGGAAGAAGGGGAAGGATACCATCTGCACATGTGTGCCATGCGTTGGCATCGGTGAGATTTCTTGGTCTTCAATTGGTTACCCTGCTTCGCTGTTATTATTGTACACTGGGAAAAGGAATGAGATGCAGCATTGCTATCTGGATCTTCTTGCCATGGATGTTGTAACTGCCGATGTCGGAAGCAAGCTTTAGTTAAAGGCTTGTAATTTTGTGATAGCGGTGATGTTGTAATGAATTCGGGCTTTATAGAAAGATAATTTACCCTGCAGCCTTAACCGACAGTGGAGGCGTTACTGGTGGAGGCTTAATAAACAATATAGTCCTCAGGCAGCTGAATTGGAATTAAGCATCTTAGTCTTAGTTGCAGATTCTGGCGAGTAGCAATACTGATGACAGCTTATGCTATCCAAAAGACTGTACATGGCTGTATCACATTCTTTTTTAGATGAGTATACTGCATAAGTTATATACAGTGCCACAATTATGTAGCTCTTGACATGTTGATGCATAACAAGTCAACTATGCTGGGACTTCCATTGACCTAGAATCCAATGTAGTTGTCTATCATATCTATATTTAGGAATAGTTGGATTACCAAACTATCTTATTTTCATCTGACCATGTTAAGTGACCATTGACCATGCTGGGACTATCATATCTATTTGCCGATGATTATAACCTGATTTCTTACATCTTGTTGCACCCATATATATATGCATGATTCTATCTTGTGAACTGCTATTGCTTTCCACTGACACAACTTCTCGGGCAACAACTACCTAAGCTACGAGAGTAGAGAGGTGGCGGAAGAGAAGTGGAGGAGGCACAGAAGGAAGAAGTGGAGGAACTTCCTCGTGATCACCACCTTGTTGCTCTTCATGGTAGGTTATGTGCTCTACTTCATCTAGCTAGAGCTCCATCGTCGGAGTTGTAATGTGGTTGTGAACTTGTAATCGGAGGTGTAATGTGATTGTGAACTTGTACTCGGAGGTGTGAACTTGTGGCACAAACACTTGATGTATGAACTTGTATGTCATGATTGATGTGTAATGTATTGTATTCATGTTGGTTCTATTATGCTTTGGCAAATTGCAAGTTTCTGAAAAATTCTGTGCTCTTTATACTGTATTCTGGACTATATTGTATATTTGAATATCTGTATATTATTATTTATAGTGGTCTGTAAAACTTGAATTTCGAAAATATTACCGGAGGCGCATATAGGACACTATAGGAGGCGCATATCCTATAAATATGCGAGGCGCATATCCTATAAATATGCGAGGCGCATTGTAAACATATGCGAGGCGCATATGATATGCGCCTCCTATATTATTATGCGAGGCGCATATATCGATATGCGCCTCGCATATGTGAAGTATAGGAGGCGCATATCATATGCGTCTCGCATAAAAAATAGCCGAGGCTTGAAGCTAGAGGCGAATATGATATGCGCCTCGCATAAGCTTTTAGGTGCGCCTCGCATAAGCTTTTCTCTAGTAGTGCTTGCATGTGGCCCTAGCACATGCAAGGAAGTGTGGTGCTATGTTGAAACATGCAAAACCTAGTCCCCGGGTGCATGTGTCCCCCTTCGCATGCGTGCGTTGTAACCTAAAGCTAAGGTTCTAGACTTATATAAGGGGGAAACTCCCCGTTCCAGTGAAACCGGGTAGGATAGTGCCCTCTCCTTGTGAACCAACATGGTTTTACATCTTCATATGACCTAAACAAACACAAAACAAGAGAGTTCTACCCCTGTCAGAGGAACGTCTAGGGGGGTAGACGATCCGATGCCCACAGATCAGGGTTCCGCAGCACACCATGCTCCGGGGCGTCAGAATACCTCAAGGACTTGCATGTGGCCCTAGAACATGCATGGAAGTGTGGTGCTATGTTGAAACATGCAAAACCTAGTCCCGGGTGCATGTGTCCCCCTTCGCATGTGTGCGCTGTAACCTAAAGCTAAGGTTCTGGACTTATATATGGGGGAAACTCCCCATTTCGGTGAAACCGGGTAGGATAGTGCCCTCCCCTTGTGAAGCAAAATGGTTTTACATCATCATATGACCTAAAAAAACACAAAACAAGAGAGTGCTACCCATGTCAGAGGAACGTCTAGGGGGTAGACGATCCGATGCCCACAGATCAGTGTTCCGCAGCAGACCACGCTCCGGGGCGTCGGAATACCTCAAGGACTTGCATGTGGCCCTAGCACATGCATGGAAGTGTGGTGCTATGTTGAACCATGCAAAACCTAGTCCCCGGGTGCATGTGTCCCCCTTCGCATGCGTGCGATGTAACCTAAAGCTAAGGTTCTGGACTTATATAAGGGGAACTCCCCATTCCGGTGAAACCGGATAGGATAGTGCCCTCCCCTTGTGAACCAACATGGTTTTAAATCATCATATGACCTAAACAAACACAAAACAAGAGAGTGCTACCCCCGTCAGAGGAACGTCTAGGGGGTAGACGATCCGATGCCCACAGATCAGGGTTCCGCAGCAGACCACGCTCCGGGGTGTCGGAATACCTCAAGGACTTGCATGTGTCACTATCACATGCATGGAAGTGTAGTGCTATGTTGAAACATGCAAAACCTAGTCCCCGGGTGCATGTGTCCCCCTTCGCATGCGTGCGCTGCAGCCTAAAGCTAAGGTTCTCGACATATATAAGGGGGAAACTCCCCGTTCCGGTGAAACCGGGTAGGATAGTGCCCTCCCCTTGTGAAACAACATGCTTTAACATCATCATATGACCTAAACAAACACAAAACAAGAGAGTACTACCCCTGTCAGAGGAACGTCTAGGGGGTAGATGATCCGATGCCCACAGATCAGGGTTCCGCAGCAGACCACGCTTCGGGGCGTCGGAATCCGTCAAGGACTTGCATGTGGCCCTAGCACATGCATGGAAGTGTGGTGTTATCTTGAAACATGCAAAACCTAGTCCTCGGGTGCATGTGTCCCCCTTCGCATGCGTGCGTTGTAACCTAAAGCTAAGGTTCTGGACTTATATAAGGGGGAAACTCCCCGTTCCGATGAAACCGGGTAGGATAGTTCCCTACCCTTGTGAACCAACATGGTTTTACATCATCATATGACCTAAACAAACACAAAACAAGAGAGTCCTACCCCTGTCAGAGGAACGTCTAGGGGGGTAGACTATCCGATGCCCACAGATCAGGGTTCCGCAGCAGACCACGCTCCGGGGCTTCGGAATACCTCAAGGACTTGCATGTGGCCCTAGCACATGCATGGAAGTGTGGTGCTATGTTGAAACATGCAAAACCTAGTCCCCGGGTGCATGTGTCCCCCTTCGCATGCGTGCGCTGTAACCTAAAGCTAAGGTTCTGGACTTATATAAGGGGGAAACTCCCTGTTCCGGTGAAACCGGGTAGGATAGTTCCCTCCCCTTGTGAAGCAAGATGGTTTTACATCATCATATGACCTAAACAAACACAAAACAAGAGAGTGCTACCCCTGTCATAGGAACGTCTAGGAGGTAGACGATCCGATGCCCACAGATCAGTGTTCCGTAGCAGACCACGCTCCGGGGCATCGGAATATCTCAATGATTTGCATGTGGCCCTAGCACATGCATGGAAGTGTGGTGCTATGTTGAAAAATGCAAAACCTAGTCCCCGGGTGCATGTGTCCCCCTTCGCATGTGTGCGCTGTAACCTAAAGCTAAGGTTCTGGACTTATATAAAGGGGAAACTCCCCATTCCGGTGAAACCGGGTAGTATAGTGCCCTCCCCTTGTGAACCAACATGGTTTTACATCATCATATGACCTAAACAAACACAAAACAAGAGAGTGTTACCCCTGTCAAAGGAACGTCTAGGGGGGTAGACGATCCGATGCCCACAGATCAGGGTTCCACAGCAGACCACCCTCTGGGGCATCGGAATACCTCAAGGACTTGCATGTGGACCTAGCACATGCATGGAAGTGTGGTGCTATGTTGAAACATGCAAAACCTAGTCCCCGGGTGCATGTCCCCCTTCGCATGCATGCGCTGTAACCTAAAGCTAAGGTTCTCGACTTATATAAGGGGGAAACTCCCTATTCCGGTGAAACCGGGTAGGATAGTGCCCTCTCCTTGTGAAGAAACATGGTTTTACATCATCATATGACCTAAACAAATACAAAACAAGAGAGTGCTACCCCTGTCAGAGGAACGTCTAGGGGGTAGGCGATCCGATGTCCACAGATCAGGGTTCCGCAGGAGACCACGCTCTGGGCGTCGGAATACCTCAAGAACTTGCATGTGGCCCTAGCACATGCATGGAAGTGTGGTGCTATGTTGAAACGTGCAAAACCTAGTCCCCGGGTGCATGTGTCCCCTTCGCATGCGTGTGCTGTAACCTAAAGCTAAGTTTCTGGACTTATATAAGGGGGAAACTCCCCGTTCCGGTGAAACCGGGTAGGATAGTTCCCTCCCCTTGTGAAGAAACATGGTTTTAAATCATCATATGACCTAAACAAACACAAAACAAGAGAGTGCTACCCTTGTCAGAGGAACGTCTAGGGGGTAGACGATCTGATGCCCACAGATCAGTGTTCCGCAGGAGACCACGCTCCGGGGCGTGGGAATACCTCAAGGATTTGCATGTGGCCCTAGCACATGCATGGAAGTGTGGTGCTATGTTGAAACATGCAAAACCTAGTCCTCAGGTGCATGTGGCCCCCTTCGCATGCGTGCGCTGTAACCTAAAGCTAAGGTTCTGGACTTATATAAGGGGGAAACTCCCCGTTCCGGTGAAACCGGGTAGGATAGTGACCTCCCCTTGTGAACCAACATGGTTTCACATCATCATATGACCTAAAATAACACAAAACAAGAGAGTGCTACCCCTGTCAGAGGAACGTCTAGGGGGGTAGACGATTCGATGCCCACAGATCAGGGTTCCGCAGCAGACCACGCTCCAGGGCATCAGAATACCTCAAGGACTTGCATGTGGCCCTAGCACATGCATGGAAGTGTGGTGCTATGTTGAAACATGCAAAACCTAGTCCCGGGTGCATGTGTCCCCCTTCACATGCGTGCGCTGTAACCTAAAGCTAATGTTTTGGACTTATATAAAGGGGAAACTCCCCATTCCGGTGAAACCGGGTAGTATAGTGCCCTCCCCTTGTGAACCAACATGGTTTTACATCATCATATGACCTAAACAAACACAAAACAAGAGAGTGCTACCCCTGTCAAAGGGACGTCTAGGGGGGGTAGACGATCCGATGCCCATAGATTAGTGTTCCGCAGCAGACCAAGCTCCGGGGCGTCGGAATACCTCAAGGACTTGCATGTGGCCCTAGAACATGCATGGAAGTGTGGTGCTATGTTGAAACATGCAAAACGTAGTCCCCGGGTGCATGTGTCCCCCTTCGCATGCGTGCGCTGTAACCTAAAGCTAAGGTTCTAGACTTATATAAGGGGGAAACTCCCCATTCCGGTGAAACCGGGTAGGATAGTGCCCTCCCCTTGTGAACCAACATGGTTTTACATCATCATATGACCTAAACAAACACAAAACAAAAGAGTGCTACCCCTGTCAGAGGAACGTCTAGGGGGTAGACGACCCGATGCCCACAGATCAGTGTTCCGCAGGAGACCACGCTCCGGGGCGTCGGAATACCTCAAGGACTTGCATGTGGCCCTAGCACATGCATGGAAGTGTGGTGCTATGTTGAAACATGCAAAACCTAGTCCCTGGGTGCATGTGTCCCCCTTCGCATGCGTGCGCTGTAACCTAAAGCTAAGGTTCTGGACTTATATAAGGGGAAACTCCCCATTCCGGTGAAACCGGGTAGGATAGTGCCCTCCCCTTGTGAACCAAAATGGTTTTACATCATCATATGACCTAAACAAACACAAAACAAGAGAGTGCTACCCCTGTCAGAGGAACTTCTAGGGGGGTAGACGATCCGATGCCCACAGATCAGGGTTCCGCAGCAGACCACGCTCCGGGGCGTTAGAATACCTCAAGTACTTGCATGTGGCCCTTGCACATGCATGGAAGTGTGGTGCTATGTTGAAAAATGCAAAACCTAGTCCCGGGTGCATGTGTCCCCCTTCGCATGCGTGCGCTGTAACCTAAAGCTAAGGTTCTAGACTTATATAAGGGGGAAACTCCCTGTTCCGGAAACCGGGTAGGGGGGTAGACGATCTGATGCCCATAGATCAGGGTTCCACAGCAGACCACGCTCTGGGGCGTCGGAATACCTGAAGGACTTCCATGTGGCCCTAGCACATGCATGGAAGTGTGGTGCAAGGTTGGTAGGTGCCATGTGTGCCCCCTTCTCGGACATTCTAGGCCCCGGAGCTCCGGCGGTCCTTTTCCAGCGAAACCCTAGGAAGTGGGTATACCGGGGGCTACATTATGTTTCATGGTCCCAACCTTGGTATAATATGTAGGAATAGACCATATAAAACCTAAACAAAGAAAAAACTATATTGGTCAACACTCATCTGGGGCCGGTCAACGGGGTAGATCTACGGGTCCCTCGGACTAGGGTCTATATTTTATACGAAATAAATGAAAAGGAGGAGGAATAAAATAAAATAAAATATATCAAGTAGAACCCAATATAAAATTAAATATATGAAGTAAGAGCAAATAAAAAAGGAACTAAATAAATCTACGTGTGAAAACAAAATCATAGGGCTGTGCCGAGGGCTATACCGTCGGCGTAGGGACCTTTTGGCCTTAGCCCAAACCGGCCCACCCCGCGCCCGAGTCTGTCATCACTCCCCACCCCCGCGCCCTTCTCCCTCTGTCCAACCCTGCGCCGCCGCCACCTTCCCACCCTCGCGCCGCCGCCGCCATCGACCTCCCCCCACCCCGAGCCACCCCTGAATCGTCGCCGCCACCGTGCCAACCCCGCCACCACGAGCCCCCAAATCGCCGCCGCCACCGCGCCAACCTCGCACCGCCGTCGACCATCCTCTCCTCCCCCGTCCCTGACCCGCAACCGAGAAGCCAAATCAGCGCCGACATCGACCATCCCCTTCAACCCCCTTTGTTGACCCGCCACCTCCCCTGGTCTGACTCGCCCCTGGGCCTCCCCTGTCCGCCGCGCCCCCTAGGGCCTCCCCCTGGTTCGGCTCGCACCGGGGGCCTCCCCCGTTCCTTGGTCCGACCCGGCCCGAGCTAGAGCTCGTGGCTCCTCCTATGCAGGTCGAGTCGGGCCGGCCCCTGCCTTGTCCCGCTCGCGCTCTCCCTCGCCGGAGCTCCCAGGTAAATCCACCACACTTCTCTGTTTTAGGTAGTTAAGGTAGTATAGGGTAGTTTGAGTTAGGTAGTTAAAGTAGTATAGGTTAGTTTTAGTTAGGTTAGATAAATTATATGAGCTAGCTAATAGGTTAATTTTATTTTATTTGTCTTTGCAATCTATAGAATTTTAGGTGGACAACCCCGTTGGAGAGGTCGCCGTCCTGGAGGTCGTGACCGGAGGTCGCCGTTGGAGAGGTCGCCCTTCCGCTGCCCGATCTTCCTTGACTATTCGCTCACGCTTCGAGGGTATAAATCTTGCGCCCAGGTATTTATTTTGTGTCTATATCACCAAGTCAGTTGCGAAACCTAGGCGTCTCCCGTTCGAAAGGGTTACACGAATAAATATGCATTCAATTGCATATTTAAAAATGTAACTCTTTCGGATTGTCCACGATTTTTGGACAGCCGGAGGATGTGTAGATTGGGTACGCTCTCCACGGTCTACCCCGAACCGAGACAGGATTTCGGCGGCGCCTCCCTATTGTTCTCCGGATGCACAATTCTCTCGGCATTTTTGGCGGGACGTGTATCGGGAGAACAACGGGGAGGTGCTGCCGAAATTTTGTCTTGGGAGAACAGCATGCATGTGCCATAAATGTCGTCGGCGTAGCTGATGACGTGGCAGCTCGAGGGAGGGCCTGTGCCAACGGCCGGGCCGTCGGCGTAGACGGGCACGTGGCGGGCTGCGGTGGTTCCTAGGCTGGGCCTGTGCCGATGGCCCGACCGTCGGCGTAGCTGTCTGACGCGGCCGTTGCCTTGGACGGACGTTGCTGACACGCGGGGCCCGCTGGGAGATGCTGCGCCGAGGGGGAGTGTTTGTGCCGACGACCATTTTCCTGTGCCGAGGGGGAAACGCCGACGGTTACCGTCGGCACAGGCTGTGCCGACGGCTTTGTCTGGCTGTGCCGACGGCTTCCAGCCCTGGCCGTATCTGGCGTTTCTTGTAGTGTACGTATCCCGAGCAAGTTGAAGAAAGGGTTTAACTCGGTGGTTCTCTTCTCATTGAGGCACATATGGTTAGAGCGGAACCAAAGAGTGTTTAAAAACAGGGGAATGTCCCCTTGCATGATCACCGGAAAGGTGAAAGAGGCGTGCAGAGAATGGAAGAGTGTAGGTGGAAGTAGTCTACAAAGAGTAGTCCCTTAGCGTGTTGTAGTTGAGTGGGTTAGTGTGTTTTTTAGCAGCCGAATTGTGGCACTAAAACAACTCAAACACTTGTACATTTGTTTTCTCTCCTATCTTAATATATAGATTCGCAGAGCTCCTCCGAGTTCTCAAATTTTTTTTAGAACTTCTACTTGTTTTATTCATATTTCATTTGCACAAAAAATTGTGTTCTTTTTCATGCGGTGTATGTTCGAAAATATATCCAGAATAATAGGATATTAGATGTCCAATAGTATAATTATATGGCAACATAAATTGGACCAGATGATACCAATCATTTAAGTAAAATTCTTGAGAAAATATGAGCACAATAAAAGATATGGCATTTCTACTAGATATATAATAACTTATTTTGCACCAAACTCAGTGCAAATACTATTTTTCTTTTCAAGATTTTATATCTACTAGATGCTAGGAAATGATAATCGAACAACAGATTTTCGGAATGTGTATGTGACATACATCAATCCAGCAAATGTGTGATACTCTCTAATTCAGAATTGAATCTACAAGTAAAAAGGTGCATGCCATAATATTTTTTATAAACTATAAATACAAACTGTGACCATAATTAGTATTATCATTTGGTGTCGGTTGCCTATTTATTGACGTTATTATTTATGTGTTTTAATCTCTTCTTACTTTTTATATTTCATTTTATGTCAATTTATTCATAACATGTCGGTCAAAACATCTGACATCTCAAGTAAAATAAAACTCAATATTAATAGTACTGAACTTTTATACTCATTTATATTAAATTGTGTCAAACTACAATACTAACTAGGAGTATATCTTTATGATAATGAACCACATAATAATATTGCTAATTTTTATTTATGTTTTTGCTATATAATTTAAAAATTATTATTGAAAATACATTTGAGTTATAATAAATTGAAATCATATCTTGTAAATAAAGTGGCTTTAGTTTTGTTTCTCCGAAAACATGAGACATTATAAAGATTTCTAAACCAAATCTACTTAAAGGCGAGGAAAAATACAAATCACTTGCCTCCATAATTTCACGAATGATAGTGTATATATTTGTATATTTGAGTTTAGTTATGTTTTGATAACCTTAGATACCTTGACATAGATAACTAAAGAAAAGTCCAACAAATACATTGACACCAGTTTCTACCGTATGACTAGGTAGGAAGAAAATTATATGTAAGGCGGTTGGATGAAACTTTTTTTTTTTTGAGATAATGGATGAAACTTTTTTGTTATTTCACTAGTGTGAGATAATCCAGTTTATTTTCTTATGTAGAAATTAAATGTATATTTTTGTTTATGCTATGTTCAAATTGATGATACGTTATTTTTTATGTGAAATTGCCCATGGAGGCGTCTGCGACGACAGATCTGGCGACTCTAATATTGTTTGATATGAGGATTTCAATCTTTGGATGGAAGCGCCATGTGTGATAGCTATGGGTCGGCTCGCTGTGCATGGATCTTTGGCTAGGTTGCAATTGTTCCCTTGACCATAAGGTTGGATCGATACAAATGATGGATTCGGCTTGGCTGGAAGGGCGATGGCTTGGCAAGTGGGATGCCCGTGCCACATGGTGTCTTCAGTTTGGTTGTGCTATCTGTGTGCCAGGTCTTGAGATCCGGGGTAAAAATTCTAGGTCTTCATTGGTTGTACCCGGCACTAGGTGTTTTGGCACTATTTTCTTGATGAAGGCGTTGCCTGTAGATTACTCGGATATGCTCTCAGGTGAAAACACATAATCCAGCCTTTGTGATTAGATTAGGTGCTCCTGCGTCATTCCTTTCATAGAGGCGTCGCTGTGCGGAGAACCTTTCTAGTTGTCTCGAAGTGCCAACGACAGTGGTTGATGTTAAGGTTCTTGCTGCTATGTGCCGCATCTGGTTAGGGCCTTTCTTTTTATTTTATTTTTTAAAATATTTAATTTGGTTTTGTGCATTCTCAGCTTTACTCGATCTTAGTAATGTATTGTTGGAGAGACCGGGTGTATTTGGTATCAACTTGATATTAATATATTCCTACTAGTATTATCAAAAACAGTAACTTAGTATAATTAGGTTCGAAACCGTCCTATAATGCAATTGCTCCCAAACCAAACCTCGTGTCGCCTCCTCCAATTTAATTACTTCGCTTCCGTCCATTTCAAATTATAGATCATCTTGCACTCAGCATTTTTGACTAACGGCGTGCATTTAGCCCAGAGAAGATATATACATGCACACAAGGTTTTTTTAATAATAATGCAGACTATCCAGAATTTCTGGTGTCACAGCAATTTATTCTCACTGCTTATTATGCAGTCTGTCCAGGCTAAAAAAAATATTTTCTCACCAAAAATTCTGTATAAAGTAACAAAAAGATCCATTGACCAATTTTTTCCTAACCGAGACATTTATCTAGAAGTATAAAAATTGAGGGCGAGGCGACATGTGTAACCTCAAGTAGCTGAAATAGTCAAGTCATTGGGGACAGCAGACGTTAGTTCAGGCGTTGGAGTCATTTCTTTGGGTCAGTGACCTAATCGTGGCCATATTAACTGCCCGGAGGTATAATACTATACGGTGCATCCGTTCAGATATGGTACAATACACCACAGTAGGCACGATAGTCATACCGTATAGCATTCTAACGTATCGAGAATTATGTATTTCCGCGAGACTGACGTTTGGTGGCAGACTGGCTGACTGCTACCTTCGGTTGGCTTGGCTAGCTACAATCATGCGTAAGACTGATGAAATCCTCGCTAGATTTATTAGTGGAAGACGGCGAATCGAAGGTAGGTAGAGCCGTCTTGCAGAAGTATTCTGTATTCTGTATTCAGTATTCAGTATTCAGAGTTCAGAGAGCAGCTGCTGGCTGTTGCGTTTCTTAATTGACTTTGACCGAACCACATTGCTCGTACGTCGGCTTAACTCTAACCACAAGCAAAGTCACACTGCGTACACTTGTGACTGCTGAACTGATACTCCCACACGCATAACGTCAGTACGTACGTGCTCCGACAGGAACGGTAGAACGACGACCACCGTGTATACGTACATACTGTTGGTTAACGTGATTGTAGGAGAGAACGATGCGTGGAGCTAGCATCGGCTGCGGGTTAAGTATATCAAGGCAAGGAGTTTGTTACACATGAGAAGAGATAAAAGAGAGAGAGTCCTGGTGAAGCACTACTCCATACATGTTACATTAATTTGTCTAACACCCCCCTTAATCTAAAGCTTGAAAAGATTTAGATTACGCATGAATTCGTTTAACCTTTTGAAACATAGTGGTTTAGTAAAACCATCGGAATCTGATCCTTGCTGGAGATGAACCTGGCATCAAGTTGTTTTCTAGCAACTCGCTCCCGAACAAAATACAAGTCAATCTCAATGTGTTTAGTGCGAGCATGAAACACTGAATTTGCTGATAGAAAAGTAGCACCAAGATTATCACACCAGAAAGTGGGATTTTCTTGAAGAGTAACACCCAATTCTCTGACAAGAGCCTCAACCCAGATCAGCTCACCTGTAGCATTTGCAAGAGATTTATACGCAGCCTCGGTACTAGAACGAGAGATAGTTGGCTGTTTCCTGGCACTCCATGATATAAGGTTAGAACCAAAGAAAATAGCAAAACCTCCGGTAGAGCGTCTATCATCCAAATCTCCAGCCCAGTCAGCATCAGAATAGGCACTCAAAAGTGTAGAAGAAGATCGACAAAAAGTAAGTCCAACTGTACGTGTATCATGAATATACCTCAGTATCCTTTTTACCGCTGTCCAATGAGTAGTAGTAGGAGCATGAAGAAACTGACATACCTTGCTAACTGAAAAACACAAATCAGGTCGTGTCAATGTTAAGTACTGAAGGGCTCCTATAATACTTCTGTAATGTGTGCTATCTTCAGGACCAAGTGGAACTCCATCCTTCAGTGATAAGGTATCAGTAGTAGACAGAGGTGTAGGACAGGTTGTGCAATCCTTCATACCAACACGTTTCAGAAGATCTATAGCATATTTCTCTTGATTCAAGAGTAACCCATTTTGTTGTTTGTGAACTTCAAGGCCAAGAAAATAATGAAGATCTCCAAGATCCTTGAGAGCAAACTCATGGCTCAAATTCTTGAGAAGAGATGTTATTGCAGCATCAGAAGAGCTTGTAACAATGATATCATCAACATAAATAAGCAGAAATATCTGAATGCCTGAATGATTGAACAGAAACAAAGATGTATCTCCCTTGGAAGGTATGAAACCAAGAGTATGAAGCTTAACACTGAGTCGTGAGTACCATGTCCTGTGTGCCTGTTTTAGTCCATAAATAGTTTTGTCAAGTTTGCAAATAAAATTTGGAGTAGCGGAAGACTCAAAACCAGGTGGCTGTCTCATGTACACCTCCTCTTCCAGAACACCATGTAAGAATGCGTTCTTGACATCTAGCTGCCTTAAAATTCAACCTTTTGAAACAGATATGGATAGAACAAGCCTAATTGTAGCAATTTTAACAACAGGACTAAAGGTATCCTCATAGTCTATCCCATACCTTTGTTTAAAACCTTTTGCAACAAGACAAGATTTGTATCTGTCAATTGTACCATCAGCATTTTTCTTGATGCGATAAACCCATTTGCAATTGATGACATTCCTTTTTAAGCCAGGTGGAACAAGGTGCCATGTGTGGTTTTTTATAAGAGCATCATATTCTTCTTGCATAGCATGCCTCCAATTTGCATCAACTAAGGCTTCCTTTAAATTTTCAGGTTCTCCTGTAGATGTTAACAAAGCCCAGCGAATTGTGCCGTCAGTACGAATTTTTGGTTGTTTTATACCTTTTTGTAGACGTGTGCATGGTTCTGCAGCAGGAGATGACGCAGATTCACCCGCCACAGAAGATCCTGAGGAAGATCCCTCCTGATCCTGTGCAGCATCATTTTTCGCGCCGAACAAAGAGGTCCCAGGCGATCCTGGCGAGCCTAGCGAGGCTTGGGAATCAACGCTGTCTCCATTCTGTGTCGGGGATGGCGTGGGCCCTAGCCAATGTCCATGTGGTGGAGGGGACCGGGGCGACCCAGGTGACGACGTGTAGAGCTCCACGTGGCTGCGCGGAGAAAGAGGAGACAGGGCCCCAGACGACTGGCGCGTGGACGACGCGTTTTCTGCGCCTGATGGAGACCTGACGGAGCCGGACTGGTGCGGGCCCGCGTTTTCTGCACCCGATGAAGACATGGCGGAGCCGGACTGGTGCGGGTTCGAGCGCCCAGGAGATTCCGCGTCAGGGCGCCTAGGAGATTCCGCGTCAGGTGCAGGAGACACGTGATCTGAGGGCGATTCTGGGGACAGATTGTCCTCGAGGTCCGCATTGTTTTGTCTAGTAGCGCGAGTTTCTTGAGTATCATTATTTGATGTGGGCAGATCCGAATTTCTTTCAGAATTTGGCTCAGATTCTTCGGAAGAACTCGGAGAGGCCCTTTGCACTGTCACCTGAGAAGCATCAACAACAGGTACAATTGGGAAATAGATCATTAGCATGCACCCCCGTATGTGTGTCTACCGAGGAGAGATTTTCAGGAGGGAGTAAGAGAAGTTCTTAATGAAGGCGACGACCGGCGTTGGGATGAAGTTCAGCAAAGGGAAAGACATTTTCATCGAACACAACGTCTCTTGACACATAAACACGGCCAGTAGCAACATCGAGACACTTGACCCCTTTGTGAAGTGGACTGTTGTAGGAGTTCGTAGCATGGAAAACAAAAAATTTCTACCGCATGAACACACAATCAAGATCTAATCTATGATCAAGCCAAGATCTATCTACTAGATTGTAGCAACGAGTCGATAGAATACTAACCCTCGAAGATCTAAAGCGGTTAACGAGAGCAGATTCTCGTGGTGATGTAGTCGTACACTTGCCGATATCAAGATCGCGTAGACGATCCTTCCGGCGCTGCGTTCCGGCAGCGCTCCCGCAGTCGGTCACACGTCCGGTAGTCTATGAAGACCTTCCTCTCCCTTGTTCCAGCAGGTAGCGGAGGTTGTAGCACTCTCCTCGTGATTCCGGCAGCACGACGGTGTGGTGTCGGAAGTAGAGGGGAGATCCCGCAGGGCTTCGCCTTAAGCCGGAGCGAGTATGGTGGAGTATGAGAGAGGGCCTTGGCGATCTAGGGTTTAGAGGCACCAAGGAGGGGTGTGGCCAGCGGCTAAGGTTTGGGGAAACCCCAAGTCTCCAACTTGGAGGAGCCCTAGGCGGCGGCGGCTGCACTTGGGTGGAGGCGCCAGGAGCTAGGGTTTGAGGTGTGTGGGAGAGGGGCGCCCTACCCCTTATTTTATATGTGGGAGGGAGGCGGTTAGGAGGAGGGGTCCTCCTCCAACTCCTCCTCCTTGGCCGGCGGGTGGAGGGAGGAGACTTCCTCCCCAAGTAGGTTTCCTACTCTCCCTCCACCAAGCAAACTTGTCGTTTGACTTTTCAAATTGGCGTTTGACTTTCAAACTAGGATTTGATTTCTCCCTTTATTTTGCCCAGCCAAGTAACCTAGTACATGATGCAACCATTCCACATTATCATGACACATTCATGTACCCTTCCCCTCCGGAGTGTCGGACCTTCCAGACCCTTCTAGAACATTCCTGGTGAAAACACCGGAATCATTCCCGAACTCCGAAACAGGACTTTCCTTATATGAATCTTATTCTCTGGACCATTCCGGATCTCCTCGTGATATCCCGGATCCCATCCGTGACTCCGAACAACATTCGGTCTATTACTCATCATTCCATAACTACTCAACAACATCGAATCCTTAAGCGTGTCTCCCTACGATTCGTGAATTATGCGGACATGACCGAGACACTTCTCCGATCAATAACCAATAGAGGAATCTGGAAATTCATATGGCTCCCACATATTTCTACGATTACTTTGCGATCGAATGAACCGCTTACATACGATACCAATTTCCCTTTGTCTCACGATAGTTTACTTATCCGGGGTTTTGATCGTCGGTATCTCTGCATACCTAGTTCAACCTCGTTATCGATAAGTACTCTTTTCTCGTTCCCGTGATATGTGATCCCTTGTGAGCCAGTCACATGCTTGTAAGCTAATTGGATGACATTACACCGAGAGGGCCCAGAGTATATCTATCCGTCATATGGATGGACAAATCCCACTCTTGATCCATGTGCCTCAACCCATACTTTCCGAACACTCAATGCCACCTTTATAGCCACCCAGTTACGGTGTGGTGTTTGATGTCATCAAAGCATCCTTCCGGTGATGGTGATTAACATGATCTCATGGTCGAAGGAATTAGGTTACTATGTATCAGAAAGCTTATAGCAAATGAACTATATTAAATGACTTGATCTTTATGCTACGCTTTAAATATAGGAGTATGTCCATCACATCATTCTCCTAATGATGTGACCCTGTTGTTAATAACATCTCTATGTTCATGATCAGGAAACCATGATCATATATTAACCAACAAGCTAGTTTAACAAGAGGCTTTACTAGGGACTCTTTTATGTTTACAAATCACACAAGTATTAATGTTTCCGGTTAATACAATTATAGCATGGTATGTAAACATTTATCATAAGTGTGAAGATATGATAATAGCCACTTTATTATTGCCTCTTGGGCATATCTCCAACTGTCTCCCACTTGCACTAGAGTCAATAATCTAGTTTCAAACCTTTGTGTATTTAACACCTATGGCTTTCTGGTGTCGTATGTACACGATTCTAGTGGTCAACGGATCTCCGGATCTGATACTTCTAGGTCCGTGTGTAATTGCATGTCTTTGTGTCTCTACGCATCACTCATTCTCTAATGAGATGGCTTTGTACAAATTTGGTCCTATGGTGTGACTTTTAGTTCTTTGGGGTTAAAACATGTTGATAATATTGTCGTACAACATATCTTTATAGCATTATCCCTGTTGTGAACTACACCTAGTTTGATAATAAACTACTTGACACAAATGCCCTCTTTAGCTGCTATAATAGCAGTCATATACTCAGCCTTTTGTTGTAGTATCTGTCACAATGTCTTAACTTTGAAACTCATACAAATTCATTATGGAACTCACATTCCATCATATTGTGCCACCCTTAGTTTAGATTGAGATAAACTTAATTTGTACTTTATGACAAAACTAGTATCAATGTAATTCATTTACAATGAACTAACTATCTATTTATCACTTCTACAAAATAATATATTCTTAGTTCTTTTACAAGATCATAAGAATATCTTTACTATCGTCCAATAATCATCTTATGAATCATTCTGGTATATGCTCATAACATTTAGAACATAGGACATATCTGGATTTGTACACATCACATCATGATTGATAAAATACTCTTTGTGATTATATCTATCAAGTATCAAAAATACTTAAATCTTTATTCAATCCTTCCTGTGCAACAAGAACTTTTCTTGTAGTTTCTATATTGAACTCATTCAATATCTCATCTATGTACTTCTGGCACAACCATATTGGCGTCACAATTTATCCATATAGACATTGATGCCAAATATTCGGGTTCTGCCTAAGCCTTTCATCGAGATGAAATTCTTATCCTATGCTAATAAAAAGATACATTATTTCCAATCAACAATATGTCTTCCACATAATGTATTAGAAACATGTCTTAGCGCTCCCACTTAATTTCTTGCAAATGCAAGCACCTTCATCGTCTCCGATGAAATTAAACTCTTTTAACAGTTTCATCATAGTGAAGATTCCAACTCTGCGATGCTTACTTCAACCATTGAAGTTTGCATATGCTTTTAGCATCCTATGAATTAACAAAACCCTTTGGACTGTGTCATGCACACGTCCTAGGTAACCATTCTATTAGAAGATCTTGTTTTGTTTATTCAACACATAACAAAATTATATGTCGTGGTTGCTACATTAATCCGTCTAGACTAAATATCGCTTAATGAAAGATAAGATATTGTCATAGTCAACTCTTTGAACATTGTCGTGAACTCTTTCCCGATATGTCGATAATTTCATAGATGTGAAACATCCATGTCTATTTCTTTATAGATCCAAATATGACTGTAAGGTCTTGTACCTTTCTAGAGGGTCTTTCAAAGCTTGATCTCTCGTATACAGAACTATCACGGATTTTATGGCTTCAAGCCATTTGACGGAGTCAGGGCCCATCATCGCTTCTTTGCATGTAGTCGGATCATTATTGTCAAATAATGATTTAACTCTCAAATCTTGGTATTTGATTGTTTATCCGACCTACTTGTTTCAATAGGAACTTAGACCTCCGTGATCACAACCTTTGAGACACGTGAGCCATGAGCATTGTTGCTGCCTCCGGAACACTTTTCGGCGCTGCGCAACTTTTGAAGGGTTTCGCAGCATAGTAAATCAAAAAAAATTCTACGGATGCGAACGGGAAAGCCAAGATCTAATCTAGGAGATGCAAACAACGAGGGGGATTAGATGATATCTTCATACCCTTGAAGATTCGCACAGCGGAACGTTCATCGTAACGTGGGTGATGTAGTCATACTCGCTTCTCCTCCTCGCGATCTGATCCGATCTAACACCGCAAGTGGCGATGCCTCCGAGAGATGCACACGTGCGGCACCTCGACGTCTCCTCCTTCCTCGGTCCAGCAAGTATGGTGAAGAGACGGATTTGATCTACAACGCGACGGCGCAGTGCAAGTGGTGGAGAGTTTCTGCAGCAGGGCTTCGCCTACGTGCAGTCGGGAGGGAGAGAGAGAGGAGGGCAGCAGGGCGGCTAGGGTTGTGGAGGAGGTGTGGGGGAGGGTGCGCCCCAGCCCTCTATATATAGAGGGGTGGGCGCCATCCCTAGCCCCTCCCCCAAGCCCTAGGCCGGCGGCCAAGGAGGGAGGAGTGAGGGGCAAGTTTCCCCCCCCTTCTAGAAGCTCCCCTAGGGTTTCCCCTTGGTTTGGCCGGCTGGACCCTATGGGGCCTTGTGCCCTTGGCCCAATGCGGTCAGGGCACTCCCTCATAGGCCCATGCCCCCTCCCGACAGGTGGGGCCACGTTGGTCCCCCTCCGGAAGGTTCTAGAAGCTTCCGGTACAATACCGATTAACCCGAAACAATTCCGAACTCCAAAAACTGCATTGCCTTATACGAATCTTATTCTCCGGACCATTCTGGAACCTCTCATGATGTCCTGTATCCCATCCGAGACTCCAAACAAAAACTCATAAACCAATTATCCAATCTATCCTAGCATCGAGACACGTTAAGTGTGTGACCGTTTGGGTTCGAGAATATGCAGACATGATCTTCTATCAATAATCAACAGCGGGGTCTGGAAACCCATATTGACTCCCACACATTCATTGATGATCATATCGGATGAACCACGATGCCAGGATTCAATCAATCCCATATATATTCCCTTCGTCTCGCGATATTTTACTTGCCCGAGATTTGATCGTCGGTACCGTCATACCTAGTTCAATCTCGTTCACAGCAAGTACTTTACTCGTTCCGTAATCCGATATCACTTTGTGATTAACTCCTTAATCACATGCTTGCATGCGGTGTTGATATCGATTACCGAGTGGGCCCGAAGTATATCTCTCCGACTTGGGAGGGACAAATCCCATCTCGATACATACAACCCAACAGGTACTTTCCGATCACCTGAGAGACACCTTTATGATCACCCTCTAATAGGATGACGTTTGATGACCTCAAAGTTTTCTTCCGATACCAGGGAGTTGTATTATCTCATGGTCTAAGGAATACAATATTTGACATAAGAAAAGCTTCGCAAAGATGAACACGATGACACGATCTAATTGCTTCGCTTAGTTTGGGTCTGTCCATCATATCATTCTCCCAATGATATGATCTCATTATTAATTGACAACTCATGTCTATGGTTAGGAAACCTTAACCATCATTAATCAATGAGCTAGTCCATATAGGCATACTAGGGACACGGTGTTGTTTACAAACCACACAAGTATTAAAGTTTCCGCTTAATACAATTCTAGCATGGAATATAAACTTTATCATGAACAAGAATTATAATAATAACATCTTTATTATTGCCTCTAGGGCATAATTCCAACAACTTTGCACATATAGCTAAGGTTCTTTTAACCTTATCAAAAGTTCTATTGTCCTCCCACTTAACTTTTTACGGAAAATTCCTTCTCGAAGAAACTTGACGTTCTGAGTGACAAACATTTTTGTCTTTGGTGTTATGGAGGAATACTCAACGATTATTCAAAATAACATACAAAGATATGTTTATCCGATTTTGGTTGCAAACATCTTTCTTATGCATAGCATACCAATTTTTAAGAAAGGACAACTTGGGTTTAATCCCAAACCATAACTTTATATGGTGTCAATTCAACGGATTATGGTGGAGCTCTTTTAGTGAAAAAACGGTAGTCTCTAAAGCTTTTAATCTTTAAAATATAATGGCAGTTTTATGAATTACACCTTTGATCTTACCATGTCAAACAAGGTTTAATTACATATCTCGAATGCTCCATACTCTTATGGTGTTTCGGGAAATGCAAATCCATGGAACGATTCCTTAAATCTTAGGTATTATTCTAAACTTGTAACTCAAATATCTTCCTTTATGATCTTATCATAAACTATTTATATTCTTGTTACAATGATTTTGCACTTCATCTTGAAAATCTTTGAACTTTTCAAATGTTTCATACTTCATCCTTATTAAGTAAATATTCATATATTCACTCAAATTTTTGGAGAAAGCATATGAAGTTGAAATCCATCACTCTTGACTACACATAATGGACTTCATACAACAATATGTACAAGTTCCAATAAGCTAGTCATTCGTTCCCTTTTGGCCTATGAACGAAGTTTTAATTATCTCTAGGAAAGTTTCACAAGCGTCATTTGATCAAAAATCAAAAAGACTCCAAAATTCCATCCCCATGGAGTTTCTTCATGTTTTCTTTCCAATATAATTTAAACAGCGATGTCACTTCCTAAGTGATCTTTCAATCAATCTGTCTTTCGACATTTTTAGCACTAGTTTTATGGATGTGATTTCTCCAACGAGATTTGTGAATCATCCATCTTTTATGGATTACGGCAATTATTTGAACAACCCTTTTGTTCTCATAATACCTTATAAAACAAATCTTAAAGGCAAGCTTTGATGTTTAACAAGCAGCACAATAACCCTTTATTTGTTCTCGATGAACATCATCACATATTCTTTTGCTAGTTACTTTGGCCATTGTAGTTCATGAATTGTGTTGTTTCGTATGACGATTCACACCAACAAATTCAGTATCAAATACTTAGGAACCACATTATTTAATAAGCAAAGAATATAGCCATAACATGTATATCATCTATATACTTAAGCTGAACAATTCTAGTCTTTTCTTTTCTGCCATATATTTATGAGATTTTCTTTCAGTATTTCCTTTTCTGTTTGAAAGAATCTATCAACATCAATAGTGGAGCCATATACATGACACATAGTCCAAAGCATGTATAGTAAAATACCAATGTCTTTGGACTTGCACTTTGAAGTAGATCACCATCATCAAATGTTCGGTGTTCTTTCAAATTCCTTTCTTTAGTAATCTCTTGGTGTAGTAAACATTTTACCTACATCAAATATTCACCCTTCTCATGGAATTATTCATGATCAAGCTACTTTAGCTTATAACGGTGAATCGCGAGTATAATGTTGCTCTCCAAAACCTTTTGGAGAATTAAGACGACCAGCGTCTCCAACCTTTTGCAAATTCTCATCAAATATGAGAACATGACTTTATCCATATTATACTCTATCATGTTACAACCAAAACTTCGTTTCAGATATCACAATATCTTCCACACATCATGGTTTCTGAAACAACTCTTTCAACTCCTAGATTACCTTGATATTGAAACTATCTTTCGAATATCAAGAATCATGGAGACAAACATGATACTTATACACTAACACTGGAATTGTCACTCTTGATTTAATACCAATTATTAAACTTCATGGAGTAAATGGAATTTACTGAAAGTTTGCAATAGGACTTTTAAACTTTAGATTAACACTTCAAAACAATACGATACCAGTTCGTAAAGTAACTAACCATAATTCTATAGTTCTATCATCTCAATTATAACTAAGCGCAAGGTGGTAAACGGATGCCAATGACTACAACAATTATGCAAATTCACTTTGATTTAATTTATGATAAATAGTGTTCAACTTTTAATCATATTGCCGTTGAACTCCCACTCAAAACAATATCCCTCACATTGTTTTAGTGATCACACGAACCAAATCCACCACATCAAAACCGATCATCACGAGAGTTGATGTAGTTTCAATGGCGAACAATCAACATGTTCATCATATCTACTATATGACTCATGTTTTTACCTTTCGGTGATCCGTGTTCCGAGACCATGTTTGTACATGCTAGGCTCGTCAAGATCAAACCTTAGCTTCCGCATGAGCAAATCTGGCTTGCTCACGTTGTATACACTCGCAGAATCTAAAACACCCGATCATCACGTGGTTCTTCGAAACAACGAGCTTTAGCAACGGTGCTTACTAAGGATGAACACTTTAAAACTTGAAATTGTGTGCTTGAGGGATCATCTTATAATGCTACCGTCGTGAACTAAGCAATACAAGATGCATAAAAAGGATTAACATCACATGCAATTCATAATATGTGATATGATATGGCCTTTCTTCTTGTGCTTCCGATCTCCATCTTCAAGCACGAACATGATCTCCATCATCACCGGTGTGGCATCAAGGTCAATGGCGCCGCTTCATGGTTGTCGTCCACTAGCATCAACTATTACAACTTCTTTGAATAGACATGCAGGTCTTAACGGAATTTAAAAGACAACCATATGGCTCCTGCCGGTTGCCAACTTACAATAAGGGACATTGCATACATCATATATAATCACAATCATGGCCATATCACATCACAGCACACCTCTGCAAAACAAAGTTAGACGCCTCTAATTTTATTTTCATGTTTTACGTGGTTTGGGGCTTTCAATAAGTGTCGTTCTAACTTACGAACAAGAACCACAACATTGATACTAGTATTGTCAATCACCCGCTGTAAATTGAATCTTAACTATGTTGGGAGAAACAGGCACCCGCAAAGCCACTTATGCAATACAAGTTGCATGTCAAGCGTGGAGCAAGTCTCATGAACGATGTCATGTAAGGTTAGCCCGGGCCGCTTCATCCCACCATCCCGCAAGATGCAAAGTACACAAGAAACAATCGACAACAAAAGCATCAACGCCCACAATGACCATTGTGTTCTACTCGTGCAACAGATCTACATATAGACATGGATCTGATACCACTGTAGGGGTTCATAGCATGGAAAACAAAAAAATTCTACCGCATGAACACACAATCAAGATCTAATCTATGATCAAGCCAAGATCTATATACTAGATTGTAGCAACGAGTCGATAGAATACTAACCCTCAAAGATCTAAAGCGGTTAACGAGAGTAGATTCTCGTGGGTGATGTAGTCGTACACTTGCCGATCTCAAGATCGCGTAGACGATCCTTCCGGCGCTGCGTTCCGGCAGCGCTCCCGCAGTCGGTCACACGTTCGGTACTCGATGAAGACCTTCCTCTCCCTTGTTCCAGCAGGCAGCGGAGGTTGTAGCACTCTCCTCGTGATTCCGGCAGCATGACGGTGTGGTGTCGGAAGTAGAGGGGAGATCCCGCAGGGCTTCGCCTTAAGCCGGAGCGAGTATGGTGGAGTATGAGAAAGGGCCTTGGCGATCTAGGGTTTAGAGGCACCAAGGAGGGGTGTGGCCGGCGGCTAGGGTTTGGGGAAACCCCAAGTCGCCGACTTGGAGGAGCCCTAGGCGGCGGCTGCACTTTGGTGGAGGCGCCAGGAGCTAGGGTTTGAGGTGTGTGGGAGAGGGGCGCCCTACCCTTTCTTTTATAGGTGGGATGGAGGCGGCTAGGAGGAGGGAGTCCTCCTCCAACTCCTCCTCCTTGGCCGGCAGGTGGTGGGAGGAGACTTCCTCCCCAAGTAGGTTTCCTACTCTCCCTCCACCAAGCAAACTTGCCGTTTGACTTTTCAAATTAGCGTTTGACTTTCAAACTAGGATTTGATTTCTCCCTTTATTTTGCCCAGCCAAGTAACCTAGTACATGATGCAACCATTCCACATTGTCATGACACATTCATGTACCCTTCCCCTCCGGAGTGCCGGACCTTCCAGACCCTTCTAGAACATTCCTGGTGAAAACACCGGAATCATTCCCGAACTCCGAAACAGGACTTTCCTTATATGAATCTTATTCTCCGGACCATTCCGGATCTCCTCGTGATATCCCGGATCCCATCCGAGACTCCGAACAACATTCGGTCTCTTACTCATCATTCCATAACTACTCAACAACATTGAATCCTTAAGTGTGTCTCCCTACGGTTCGTGAATTATGCGGACATGACCGAGACACTTCTCCGATCAATAACCAATAGAGGAATCTGGAAATTCATATGGCTCCCACATATTTCTACGATTACTTTGCGATCGAATGAACCACTTACATACGATACCAATTTCCCTTTGTCTCACGATAGTTTACTTATCCGAGGTTTTGATCGTCGGTATCGCTGCATACCTAGTTCAACCTCGTTACCGATAAGTACTCTTTTCTCGTTCCCGTGATATGTGATCCCTTGTGAGCCAGTCACATGCTTGCAAGCTAACTGGATGACATTCCACCGAGTGGTCCCAGAGTATATCTATCCGTCATATGGATGGACAAATCCCACTCTTGATCCATGTGCCTCAACCCATACTTTCCGAACACTCAATGCCACCTTTATAGCCACCCAGTTACGGTGTGGTGTTTGATGTCATCAAAGCATCCTTATGGTGATGGTGATTAACATGATCTCATGGTCGAAGGAATTAGGTTACTATGTATCAGAAAGCTTATAGCAAATGAACTATATTAAATGACTTGATCTTTATGCTACGCTTTAAATATAGGAGTATGTCCATCACATCATTCTCCTAATGATGTGACCCTGTTGTTAATAACATCTCTATGTTCATGATCAGGAAACCATGATCATATATTAACCAACAAGCTAGTTTAACAAGAGGCTTTACTAGGGACTCTTTTATGTTTACAAATCACACAAGTATTAATGTTTCCGGTTAATACAATTATAGCATGGTATGTAAACATTTATCATAAGTGTGAAGATATGATAATAACCACTTTATTATTGCCTCTTGGGCATATCTCCGACAACTGTACCCAAGAAAGACACATCGTTTTGAACGGAAAGACAATTTATTTTTGTTGTAGGGTCGTAAGTTGGGCCAGCAAGCACAACCAAAAACACGAAGGGAGTCATAGTTGGGTTTAGTGTGAAGAAGATTTTCTGTAGGAGTTTCAAAATTGAGCACCTTGGATGGAATAAGATTTATGAGAAAAGTGGCTGTGAGAAAATCGTCCCAATACTTTAATGGCATGGAGGCATTGGCAAGTAAAGCAAGACCAACCTCAACAATATGACGGTGTTTGTGTTCAGCAGAACCATTTTGTTGATGAGCATGAGGACATGAGACATGATGAGTAATGCCCACTTTTTGGAAGAAGCCATTAAGTTTTACATACTCACCCCCAGTCAGTTTGCATAGTAATAATTTTCCTGTCAAACTTGCGCTCAACATATTGCTAAAAATTTAGAAACACTTGATATACCTTAGAACGATTTTTGAGAAGATATATCCAAGTAAATTTACTGAAGTCATCAATGAAACTTACATAGTATGCATGTTTGCATAAAGACATAGGAGCTGGACCCCAAACATCAGAAAACACCTGTTCCAAAGGAACAGTGGACACACTGGTGGAAACATGATAGGGAAACTAATGGCTCTTAGCCTGTTGGCATGGACAACATATATAAGGATTATTTCTGGGGTATAAGGGAGATTGTTTTTCCTAAGAACTTGCTGAACAATAAATGTAGATGGATGTCCTAGACGACGATGCCATGTAGAGGATGAAGGCTTGATGGTGATCAACGCATGCTTGGAATAATCCGATGACACAGGAACTAGAGGGTAGAGACCACCGTGACAGGGACCTTTAAACATTATTTGCCGTGTTGCCTTGTCCTTAATCAAAAAAAAAGAATGGGTGAATCTCAATGAAGGCATTGTTGTCTAGAGTTATTTTATGAGAAGAAAGAGTAAGTTCATGGAAGAGCTAGGAACATGAAGAATATTACGAACTTGAAGAGAAGTATGTGGGGTGTGCAAAACTGAATGACCAATATTAGCAATTGCCATACCTTGTCCACTAGCATTGTGGATTTGATACTGCCCTTGATATGGTTCATGAACTTGGAGCTTGTTCAACTGTCCTACAACATGATTAGTGGCTCCTGTGTCCAGCACCCAGTTGGTGTTCATGCCATAAGCACCATGGGCGCCATTTTGTTCATGAGGAGCATTATCATCATGGTCATCTCCATAGTGCCACCAACACTCACTAGCAGGGTGTCCTTCTTTCTTGCAAATCTGACAATACACACCAGGCTGCCAAGGACTTGCAACGCAATTAGGGGCCCACGGCCCTTGCCGCGTTCCCCTTTTGGGCGTCGATCCTGTTGCCCCGGATTGGTGTGGCCGTGGGGTTGTGGTGGTGGGTGATTGGGCGGGTGGTGTTGGGGTGGTTGGTAGTAGTGGATGGATTGTTGGTAGGGTGTAGGAGCATAGGTAGGTGGAGGATAGGCATATGGTGGAGGGGCGTATGTGGGTTGCTGAAAATTTGGTGGTGGTGCGGCATGATATGAGGCAGGGGCAGGGGCATATGGAGGTTGGGTAGTAGCATGGTATAGGGATGGTGGTGTAGGAAAGATGGAAGGCTGATTGTATTGTGTGGCGGGAAAGGGTGGACGGCGAGGAGCAGCATTAATGGAAGAAGTGAACGTGCCGGTGTTTTGACCCGTTGCAACTAGCATGTTTTCACGAGATCCATAGGATAAAAGCTGCGAGCACATATTACCTACGGTGGTAGCAGGATTTGCATTGATGGAGGCAACGAGGGAGGTGTAGGTACCATCAAGACCATCGAGGATGTAGTCCTTGAGCTCATCATCATCAACCGGCTTCCCTGCAGCAGCAAGTTCAGAGGCGAAGCCTTTCATCTTGGTGAGGTATTGAGAGGCGGTCATGTCGAGCTTCTCTGTGTTGGTGAGATGCCCACGAAGAGTAGACACTCGAGACTTGGATTGTGTGGAGAAGAGCTCAAGGATAGCACCCACACATCCTTGGCATGGACGAGGCCGTACACATGAGAGAGTAGATCAGCGCCAAGAGAGTTGACGAGGAAGCTCACCACCGCCTGATCCTTGGTGACCCAGACATCATAGTCTGGATTGGGGATGGTGATTTTCTTGTGCTCGGCATCTTCAGCTTCAATGGTTTGGGCTGGCTCCTTTACAGTGCCATCCAGGTACCCGAGAACCCGGGCGCCACACAGGGAGGGCATGACCTGCGTCTGCCATGAGAGGAAGTTGTCGCGAGTGAGCTTTGTTGGCGGTGGAGATCCGATGGTGGCCGAAGGAGTTGTTGATGTCGACATAGGCAGAAGGTTGAAGAGATCGGTTTGTGTCTAGGTTGTAGGGAGGGAGTGATTGTATGTCGTTTTTGGAGGAGAAAAACCTTGGGAATTGGTAGAGGGAACCTGGATCTATGGGGAGGAGAGGTTTTTGGATTTTTTGTGTGTGGGAGGAGGGCCGGCGACGGTGGAGAAGGAGAGCTCCGGCGGCGGCGCTAGAAGGGAAGAGAAGGGGCTCTTGATACCATGTTGGTTAACGTGATTGTAGGAGAGAACGATGCGTGGAGCTAGCATCGTCCGCGTGTTAAGTATATCAAGGCAAGGAGTTTGTTACACATGAGAAGAGATAAAAGAGAGAGAGTCCTGGTGGAGTACTACTCCATACATGTTACATTATTTTGTCTAACACATACCAGATTGCAACACACCAGCGGTACACACATAGTTTTCTTGACGACATAATACGTGTATATTTGGTTTATTTATTCCATGAGATAAACATGTACTCCCACATTCACATATGATAATTATAAGCTACTCCATTTGTTTCAAAATATAAGATGTTTTAGCTTTGTGAAGCAAATGTATCTAGACTACTTCTAGTATATAGGTTCACTCAAGTTTAGGATGAATCTACAAAATAAAACAAGCCTAGATTTTTTTTCACAAACCTAAAACATCTTATATTTTAAACGGAGGGAGTATATCACCAGCCCATGTCTAAACCCGATAGGACGAAGCCAGCTTCTCACCTTGAGGGGGGAAAAATGGACATGAGAGGGGCAAACTTGAACAAATCATTCCCAAATTACAGTTTTAGTGACTACAATCCTTTAGAAAATTTCAACCATGGGGGTGGCTAAGCCCCCCTCGTCCCCCCTTGTCTCCATCCTTGCCGATATACCTAGGTATACCCTACCGTATACCGTGTAGAGTTGCTCCTCCCTCATCGGCAGCCCACATCCTGCTCGCGATCGTGGTCGTCGCCACGACGATCCTCTACTCGTCGCCGACAGTCGCATCAGCGGCAGCCAGGTTATCCCCACGTCAAGGCCGAATACTCCTCATCACCGGCACCGACGAAAGGGATCGCCTGAACCCCAGTCATTATCATCAACTACATCTCCCTCTAGTTAGGGTTTCTGTTTTGCACCTCACGGGATATGGTAGGAGCAGGGCCCAACATGTCTTTCATTGCCAATGGACTTTCTTGTCGGAGTGACTGGTGGGGAAAACACAAACCTTAATCGTCCACGCCATCACCCACTACCGAGTATAGTTTTCATACAAATACACGACCTGCATGTATATATCCGTACATGTACGGTTGGGCCATACGATTTTCTACCAAACTAACATATTAATTAATTATTTGTTAATTAGTCACAAAAGACAATCATGGCTTTAATCATGAAGGGTTATCGAGATCTCAACTATCCTTGTGTTTGAGTTTGGCTGAGTTTGGGGAGAGGGTTGTACTCGTGATAGACACCAGATTAGATGAGTAAAATTTATAGAAAAAGATAAGCATGATAAAAAGATGTCATTTCTAGTAGATATCGATATATAATAATATATTTTACAGCAGATATCTGCTCACAGTTCAGATATTACTTTCATAGATGTTTTAATTATTAATGATCGAGAACTGAGAAAACAAACGCTGGTTTTTGGTGTCACATGAACGGCTAATGTAGGCTACTTATTAGTAAATCAGAATCAGATCTATAGTTAAAAATCATGTATGTAGCATTCTTTTATATATATAAATCATAACTTTAGATTATACCTCTAAGTTCTCATAGGTTAATTGATACCTTTGTTGTTTATCTTGTTATTTTTTGTGCTTATTTTATATGTTTTTGTTTGTGTTGATTTATATACAACCAATACATTTTGTTGTCTCAAGGCAAGTTAAAAGTAAATAGTATTTATACTAAACTTTTATACTTATTTACAATTTTTTCCCAAACTTGATCTTACCTAATATATATTTCTATTACTTAGTTCACATGACAATATTACTAATTATTATTTATGGAGTTTTTACTATAAAATTTAAATACTATTATTGAAAATACATGTACATTATAATAAATGTAAATTGTATCTTGTAAATAAAGTCTCACTGGTATTTTTCTTCCCAATACACCGACATGATAAAGATCCGTAATCCAAACTCCTTTAAATTTGAGAACAAAAATACAAATTCATATGCCTATGTAGATTCATGAACATATATATAAGTTTAGGTATATTTTAATGTCCTTAAGTATCTTGACATAGATATCTAAATATATGTCCAACAACTATATTGACATCGGTTTGTAATGTATGATTAGGTACTAAGAAATGTTAAATTTTGGAGTATGCAAAACATGTTTAGATAGAAATCTTCTATTATTTCACTAATGCAACAGTTAATCCAATTCCTTTGTTACTTTAGAAATGGATTGTAGATTGATATTTTTTTCTTTGTTCAAACATAATACTTGGTCCTATTACAAACCAACAATTGATATGGCAGTGGGGGGTGGGGGTGACGTTGAGGCCTCTCTACATGGTTTATGTCACTTCCATGTGGATCCCACTTGTTAGATATGTATCTATGGAGCTAAATTTGTATCCATACCCAACACGTGAGTTCTAGGTACATGCCCAACTCATGTTGTTCCACTTGTTTTTACTGCCAGAGACAGAAAGTCGTCTTGCAAGAAGAGGCAATGGAGGCAGGCGGAGGCCAGAGAGTATTCAGAGTTCAGAGTTCACACATGTGGCTGTCGTGTTTCTTAATAAACTTTGACCGACCCCGATTGCTGGTCGGCTTAACTCTAATCAACCACTACAGTATTTTCTATCTACGCTCACGGTTGGTCCAACTCACACTACACACCTGTGACTGCTGAACTGATATACGCACACATATACATACATAAGAAACAGTAGAACGACTACCGCGTAGATTGCAACACACCACCGGTCACAAGTTCTTATTCTGACAAAATCATACGTGTTATATTTTGTTTATTTATTAGTCAAAATATTAGGTATACGACGTTCCGGGAGCGTACGTACGTACATACAGTAGTCGCATAAGAAGACAAGAACGAGGTCTAGCCAGCTAGAGCACACGAGCATCGGTGTGTGCGTCAGGTTCTTTTTTAGGGAGTTGACGTGCTTATTGGCCCGTCGTCAAGCATATATAAGCATATCATGACCGCTAATGGTATGTTTGTTGTGTACTACATCAGCTCGTAGGGTGTAATTACTACTTTATAAATTAGCTCAAGTCACCATCACAACAACGATGCTGCAACAGGCAGAGGTTGGATCGAATTGTTTTTAGGTTGAATGCCATGGGTTTGACACCTAGTAGGAGATTTGTTGCTAGTACAGCTAGATCAGATTTTTTTATTTTACTTTTTGAAGCCTCGGTCCATATGATCCAAATTCTGGAACTTGGTAAAATTATTTATACAAGTTTTGAAAAAAAAGTAATCTAATTTAATACTTTGTTATGCAATCCCGATCAATTTTCTTATATTTTATACATATCACAAATGGTCACATTTAAGTTTTAAAATTAAATGCGTATTGACTATATCATGATTTTTTATTGTATTTTTTTGTTTGAAACTACTGAAATAAGGTACTCTCTAGGTGTTTTCAACCCCTTTTTAGGTAACCATGTATTTTATTAATGTAGAAAGAGATTACAAAAGATTCTACAAAAACTACAAAAGACACTGCAAACAGAGACTACTGCCCCGAAAACGTTGCAGAAAGACCCCACATATAAAAAAATAGTAACCAAGTACTTGGTGGTCCCTACACACACCGACACTATCGGACATCGCCAACCACCAACATCGCCGAGGCGCCCGGCGGAAAAGAAGAAAGACATCCATTGTTGCCAAAACCGGGGAAGCACCATCGCCATCAAGACTTTTTTAGTTGAAGACACAACCTTCTATGCATGGTGAGGCGCATATCATTGTGGCATGTTAGCTAGGGATCTTCCCCGTGCCATCCGAGATCTAGTTCCACAGCCTTTCGTTGATGAAGTCAAGATATCACATCGGATCCGCAGACCACCTTTCGAGTTTCAGGGTTGCCGTCGTCAACCGCACACAATCTAGAGGATTGGCGAGCACACAATGTCATCAACTCCAAGACGCGGCCAAGAAAGACATCATCGGCGTGGAAGTAGAATTGTGGTAGATTTATTCGCGCGGACGCCGTTTCCACCACCCCAACAACGCACCCTAACTACTAGGCCGAAACAAAGGACGGAGGTCCCCCTCCCTCGTTGTCGGAGCGACAAGCGGAGGGAGAAGGGACCAACACCCTTGCCGGCAAAGACCGGGCGAAGAGGAGTCCCTTCCCTTGTCGTCTAAGGGAGAAGGGGCAAAAGGTTCGAGGCGGCTTATGTACCACGTGTTCAATCCTTGGGTTCAGGTTATGACTTATGATTGTTCACCACTTTGCTTGCTGGCATAGCCTGCCCATGTCAACTCGTTGAATGTCAACCCCAGTACACACCCAACACACGCAGCTTGGTGAAAACCAACCATTTTAAATCGCAAAACCTTGCCCTACAAAAACCATCGCTCCGAAACTAAACCTCACTCCGTCTCCACACAGCTAACTCTCTCCGTTCGTTTCCCTCCATTTCGAATTTTCGATCATCACCCACCACTCAAACCCTCCCACGGTCGCGCCGGCGGAATGGCGTCCTCCGCCGCGGTGGCGTGGCAACGGGAGCTGGCCCCAGGGCCGGGCGCGGGGATCTCGGCGGCCGCCCTCGCCGAGTGCTGCGCGGTCCTCCTCCGCCCCGGGGGCAGTGGCGGCGGCGGGGAGGCAGCGCGCTCGGCGCTCGACGCGCTGTGCGCCGCGGGAGGGGAGGCGGTGCGGCCCCACGCCGACGAGCTCACGCCGCTGGTCGTCGGGCGGCTCGGGGACGGCGATGCCGCAGTGCGGGAGGCCGCCAGGAGGTTCCTCCTGCTGCTCATGGAGGTAATGGGGCTTCCGATTCCCTTGCTTTTGCATGAGTAGCAGTTGGGTTTTCAGTTTTGAGCTAGTTATATGTGGTTAGAGTGCATAACTGACATATTTCCAATAAAATGAATTTTGAAGAAAATCACATCGAAAAAAATATGCTTATCTTAATATACATCATAATTTGGAAGGAAGGTGCTTGTTGTAAAAACAAGCACTAATTGTGAAAGAAACCTGACTAGTTGTCATCGTGATATTTCAGATGAAGGAAATGAATGCAAGATTGGAGAATGTAGAAACAACTTCGAGCATACCAGATGTCCAGCACAATATTTGTATGGCAACGGAAACTGAATCCTCTGATACCAATCAAGTAAGGAAAACTCTCAAACAAAAGATCAGCACAAGAGATGTGTCGCTTCTAGCAGGTATACTGGATTCCATTTTGCACCAATCACTCAGTTAATCAGATTTAGATGTTTGAAGTGTGTCATAGAGTTACTCTGTTTTGGTCAAACCAGAACTTTTCATAGAAAACGCAGTAAAAATACTAAATTAGGCTTATCTGTCCTAAACATTATATCTTTTTTTTTCGAAAAGGGGTAAAACCCCGGCCTCTGCATCGGTTGATGCACACAGCCATTTATTAAAAGATCGGTATCCAAAGTCGACAACTCACAGCACGATTACAATTCATGGATCACACAAAGTCGACACATGAATCAACCAGCGGAAAAGACTATCTACTGTATCGTTTTCTCGCAGAACTGGAAATGAGTAAATTACAAAAAACCACCATAATTGGGACAAGGGTAACAACCCTTCACAAAAAAACCACCGAAAAACATGCATTTTGGTGGGTGTTTGTTACCCTGGCCCCAATTGTGGTGTTTTTTTGTAATTTACTCAACTAGAAATGAACAGGCACCATAAGGCCTTGTTCGGTTACGCCCAAGATGGGAGGGGTTGGCATGGAATGGCATGGAATACAGCCCGATCCATGTCGATCCCACTCTAACCAAACAGGCCCTAAGTGTTCAAAAACTAGTTTAATACTACGGACACTAACTGACAAGAATGGTCATGATTGCATAGTTGCGTCCAAGTATTGGCTGTTTCATTGCAGCACTGTAAATAGTCTAAACAGTGCAATTATGCACATGATTCTTGAATAAAATTAACCAGAAATATACATATTTTCGAATGGATAATGTTACAAAATGATCTATGTTGAAGTTTAATATTAAGGCCATTGGCCATCAGTCTGTTCATACCGTCATATTCTTGATAGTTTTGGATGATTCTTACTGGCATATACACATAGATCAGTTCTCACAGCAACAAGTACTCCCTCCGACCCATATTAGTTGACTCAAATTTATCTAGATTCGGATGTATCTAACACGAAAATATGTCTAGATACATACGAATCTCGACAAATCTAAGTCAATTAATATGGGTCGGAGAGAGTAACAGAAAGTAGCTATTAATACACAGTAGCAAGCCAAGATCAAGCAAAATTGGTATTAGAACATAGAATGTTTGATGGCTTATTGTTTGTGAGTTCTGAACGTCTGTCTGCTTCTGCTAAGCTTTGCTTACAGTACTTGTAAAATTATAATAGCTATTTTTGATTATTGGAATGCAATCTGTTCATCTTAAAATTATAATAAATTAGCTATTTCTGATTATTGGAATGCAATCTTTTCATCTATATTTTATACAGGGGAAGGAGATATTACAGGAAAATCAGTTGAGCCTATAAAGGTCTTCTCTGAGAAAGATCTGATAAAGGAAATAGGAAAAGTGACGTTTACTTTGCAGCCAGAGAATGATTGGTCAATCCGGATAACTGCAATGCAACGAGTGGAAGGCATAGTTCTTGGAGGTTTGCTAATATCTGCTTGTTTATTTCAATTTTACTATGCATACAGTACATTTAAACTTAACACTTAGGTAAGAGAAAGAGTTCTTCTCAGGACATTTTATTTTTTCTGTATTACAGGTGCTGCGGATTATTCAGCCTTCCCAGTTCTCCTAAAGCAACTTGTGAACCCTCTTATAAATCAGCTTCTGGACAGGAGATCGACTGTTGTAAAACAGGTTTGTCTGTTTTCCCTTTTTATGCCTGTAGTAATGAGACTTGTAACTATTTTGGAGAAGTGAATGTTGCATGTACGTACTGCAAATCATCATATAGTTTCCATTTTGCCACAAAAGTAGCAGAACAAAGCAGCTATGCCCCGATGTAACTTGTGACATTTCGTACCATTTGTTTGTACACCCACTGAAGCGTGACTTTCTACTTCTTCTTGGATATTTGTAGGCATGTCATTTGCTAATTTTCCTGTCAAAGGAGCTACTCCGTGACTTTGAACCTTGTGCTGAATTACTTATTCCGGTACGTTGTTGATTTCCTTTATCTATGCATCCTAGTTGGCTTAGTACCTCTCTGATTATATCTGAACAGACCTATTTACCATGTCATATCTGTAGGCCCTTCTTAAGAATGTTGTAATCACGGTTCTTATAATTGCCGAGTCTGCTGATAACTGTATAAAAGAGGTACATACTGAATTGTTTCTTTGGCCATTCGATTTTATCATGTCTGAGTTTCTGACGCACAGTGTTTGTCCGTACAGATGCTACGAAACTGCAAAGTAGCTCGCATTTTGCCAAAAATTATTGAATTTGCAAAGAATGACAGAAGTGCAGTTCTTCGTGGAAGGTAAGAAACAAGCACCCAGACAGCAGTACACATTGATATTTGATGAATGCTTTAAAATGTGTCCCTGTTGTAGGTGCTGTGAGTATGCAATACTGATGCTAGAGTATTGGGTTGATACTCCCGAACTACAGAGATCAGCTAATCTGTATGAAGACCTCATAAAGTGTTGCATAGCAGATGCAACTAGTGAGGTAATTACATGTCTCCATTAACTATTTTTGTTTTTGGTGAGTATGAAGGAATATTTATATTTATTTGCCAAATTTTTTATGAGGGATATAGGTTTGACATTTGGTTACAAAGTCATCTCTTGCTAGTATTGGCGACTTTTTTGAGATAATGAAAAATGTCCATGCCAGTAACTTTTGTTTCTGAAGCAGTATAAGCTATGTTCTTGTTGCAGATGTCCTTTACGAAATGTTCTTTTTTTAATACTTTATTCTTCAAAAAAATATGTTTTGTCATTTGTTCATATCCCTTAAGTAGCTTTCTTAATGTGCAGGTTCGATCGGGTGCTAGAGCATGCTACAGGGTATTCTCCAGGATTTGGCCTGAACGTTCTCATCAACTCTTTTCATCATTTGAACCATCGAGGCAGAAAGTATATACTCAAATCTATCTGACATTTTTCTAATTGATCATATAATTTGACACTATTTGTGAATTTCCGTAGATGATAAACGATGATGATGCTGAGATAAATCAAAACCAGCTTTCTTCCATAGAAAGAGTTTCAGCTGCAATGGACAGAGTTGTCAAGGTTGACTCCGGGACATCATTTTCTTCTGGAGATCTGCAATTAGCACCGGTGAAAATATCTCTTCAGCACGATGATATGACCATTGAAAGTCCAGATGAAAACACTAAAGATAGAACTTTAGCTATTGGAAGTTCATTCGAAGATAGAAGAACATCCGGAAAAGAAATAATAGTAGATCGAGACCATGATAAATGTGATTCAGGTATATGTCATGGAAAATTACCTTTTTTTTATTTCTCAATTGGGAATACTCGGCTTTATTGGTCAACTTGCTGAATTCAGACCATAATGCAGGTATCAGTTCATCTTCCTGTTATTTGCCCTCTGACACTGCATTTGAACCAACTCCAGACATTTTATTGTCAGAAGCAACTGTTGAAACAACTTTCCAAGATAAGGCTGAGTGCAGGCCAAATGTTGAACAGATAACTTCTCATCAACTTCAAGCATCAGGGGATCCTTGTCCAAGGTTGAGCCTGTCACCTTCCGTTAATTTGGAAGATTCGGGAAACCCTGTTAAAGCAATATCTGATGGAAGCTCAGGTGGAAAATTAAGGACTCAGCAAGTGGAGAGGCACCATGTTGGAACTCCTCGTAAGGGAGTTCATAAGGAGTCAAAGAATAAACACACTCCTAACTTCCGGCGACCTCTCTTGGGTAAGCAGATCACAAACTGGTTTTATGCCAGTACAAGAGGTGATCTAGATAGTAAACAACCCTTTTTGGGTGAAATGGTCAATAGCATGGATGTGCCCTCCTCTCTCACAGGGGCACTTTCTTTAGGTCTTAACCCAAAGTCAGATTGGATGATGAGGGTATATGCATTCAATTTCTTACAGCAGTCATTGCTAGAGCAAGCACCAAAAGGCATTCAGGAAGTTGCACAAAATTTTGAGAAGATCATGAGGTTTGTTTGTCGTTACTTGGATGATCCACATCACAAAGTGGGTCATGCTGCCCTCTCATCACTTTCTGAGATCATGCCACTTTTCAAGAAGCCTTTCGAGCAATATCTGGACCAGACGTTGCCCCATGTATTTTCTCGGTTAAATGATCCGAAGGAATCAATCAAGCAGCAGTGCTCATCAATTTTGGCACTTGCAGGTGAAAGTTATTCCATCGATTCTCTCTTGCCTGCTCTACTTCGTTCACTAGATGAGCAGAAATCTCCCAAGTCAAGACTGGCAGTTCTTGAGTTTGCAAAATCCTCTTTTGCAAAATGCACAATCAATTCTGATATATATTCCACCAGCAGTTTTCTCAAGCTATGGCTTGGAAAGTTAACCCTTTTGTTTAAGGATAGAAACAGCAAGGTAAAAGAGGCTGCAGTAATTGGTCTATCTTCAATCTATTCTCACTATGATCCTGCATCCATGCTAAGCTTTTTAGTTAGCCTGTCAATGGAAGAACAAAAGCGACTTACACGGGCAATGAAGCAGTTAATCCCTATGATAGGGAGTGACTTGGAAGTTTTTTTGCAGCAAAAGAGACATAAACAGAAGGTTCCATATTTTGATCGCTTTGCTGCCACAGATCCTCATCCCAGAAGTTATGTTGGGAAGCAGAATAAATCCCAGCTGCAAGATGTATATCAGTCTAATTATGTTAGAGCTGATGATGTATTCAGCTCAGCAGCACAATATGTCCCAAAATTTCCTTTGGAAGTCCATGGTCACCGTGCTGGGAAGATTGAACCTGAATCTTATGGTCGCATAGCTGAAATGACTGATAAAAGGTCTAGTACTGCAAGGCTAAGTTCTCGTGAGAAGAATGGTCACCCGGTGTCAATCAAGGTTTGGCTGATCTATTTCTATCTCCGTATCTATGTATTTTTTTATCTTTAAGAGGTATTATGCTCCTTCGTTTACATTTGTTGGCAGCGATGCCACCGTATACCTGTTCTCTTTCAGAATTTACATCAGATGTCCTCTTCTGTCCTTGAGATGCTCGATGACTCAAATGAATCCACCAGAGAGCTGGCGCTTTCTCTATTGGTTGAAATTCTTGAAAAGCAAGTAAGCGTCTTCTTTTGGGTGGGAACACTAGTATTACTGAAACTATCTGACAACAAGCTTTTGTGTCTTTGGCGTGTCATTATTTAACGTCACATTCCATGAAAATGACATCTGCTATGGCCATGTGTTCCAGGAAAAGGCACTGGAGAATTGCATCGAAACTCTTGTAGTTAAATTGCTGCATGCAACAAAAGATGCTGTCTTGAAGGTACTAGTACACTGGGAGCGTTCTTCTTTGGGTTGCATTGGCTGACACACGAACCATAAAGTTACCATCTCAAGCCTTTATGTCATTATCATTGTAATTGCAGGTTGTAAATCAGGCGCATATCTGTCTGACAACCGTGGTTACTCAATTTGATCCATTGAGATGCCTTCGGGTAAGATTTTTTTCATAGTGTTTCTAGTTTATTGGATACACATTGGACTGTAACTGATAGATGCCTTGGACAACTTGTTGTTCCTTTTCTTTTTTCATTCACACATTTGTAATTATCTTATGTTTCTCATTTAAATACACAGGCAATTGCTTCTCAGTTGGTCTCTCATGATGAGAAAATTCTTATTGTCAGCATCAATAGCTTGAGCAAGGTAAACCCCTCCAAGTTTTATAGTTGATATATGCAAATATTGTACTATGTGGCCTGCGGTGACATGGGGCCGATCTTGGTGTTGGTATCAGAAAAGAAAATTTAGATAACGGAAGAGTACATTTCCCGGCCCCTGCATTCTATGATGCATACACCTATGTGTTGGCACCAATAGTTTGTACCTTGTTTCAACAGATTATATTATAGAAGAGCTCATGTTCATCGACCTTTACTGTTCGTCGACCTTTCTATTAGTTCAGTGTGTCATACAGGCAACTTTCGATCTCCTTACTGCAAACATTTTTCTTACTTTCTTTGATTTTGCAGCTTGTGACACGTCTATCACAGAACGACCTCATGACTCATCTGTCAACATTTCTTCCTGCGCTCTTGGATGCCTTGGAGAACCAGAGTCCATATGTTCGCAAGGTTTATTCATTTCCACTTACTTCTTGTAGATTGTGTGATCATCTACTGTTTTTGCGAAACACTGTTTTTTACGGTAGTAGGAACTCGGCCCTGGTCGGTCATATGGAAAGAGTAAATAAGAAAGTCTTCCTAGAATTCCTGAATCCTGAAAGAAAAAGATCATGGAACCAGCTGGAAGCTTAAAACTTAACAAGATAACCCAGTTTGTCTTCCAACCGTCCAGGATTTGCATGAACGAACCACAAAAACTTTTTGCTATAATCGAAAATCAGTCTGACACTTAGAGTTGTTCCGAACCTCAGCTGTTCACAGGAAGCGCTAAAGCAGGGACGTCCCCTCCCCTGTTGAGCTAACATTCGCATAGAAACTTTATGTCAGAGACCATATACTTGCATGGGAACTACTAGCCAGCATATTGAGGCGTTGACCATTTGATAGATACGTACACTTGGGCTGTCTCTTCGACTCTACAATCTGGCCATTTCCACGAGTGCCTTGAACCGGGTCCGTGTCAAGAAATTAAAAAGCTTTCTCTGTGCTGCAACCCATGTGTCTATCCTGAACCCTGACCCTGCATCGTGCTACACAGCACACAGATGGTGAAGCAGATGAAAAAACACGAACATTCAATTTCTTCTTAAAAGCCAAGAACATTCAAGGACCGTAAACACTCCTGCAGCCGCAGTCCTTTCTGAATCATACCCAGGTTGACGAGTTCCCCACGAATTAAATCCTGTGCTGCACCGCATCACACGAACTATATCGCAGGCTATTATCTCTAGACCATAAATTTGCATAGAAACTACTCCTAGTACCTAGGATGTTGAGCGCCTCCCTGCTGAAAGCACATAGTATAGTCGAAACTAGTCTGAAACTCGGAACTGTTCTGAACCTCATCTGTTCAAGAGAAGATCCAACAGTTTGCATAGATTTTTCCTTTTGTAGACCATAGATCTGCACAGGATCTGCCTAGGACGTTGAGGCATCAAGCTTCCTCACAGCAGCCCAACTCATCTTGTCGAGCAATTCGTTTCGTAGATATGTTCATGAGCATGTTTATATGGATCCACCAGAAATCAAAGCTCTCTCTGTACCGCAACCCATGTGTTTATCCTGAACCCTGACCCTGCATCTTCTATACCTCTGCATGCTACTCAGCACACAGATGGTCAAGAACATTCTATTTCCTTTTTTATCCTTCTTAGAAGACGAGAACATTCAAAGACCGTAAAAACTCCTGCAGCGGCGCTCCTCTGATCCTCTCTGAATCATGCCCGTGCTGACGAGCTCCCCATGAACCAATCCTCTGCTGCACTGCAGGCTATTTTGCTGTGGCTGCATTATAATTCAGGCTATTTTCTTTACAGATCACAAATTTGGGTAGCAAGCAACTAGGGAAATACCTAGGATGACTGAACTCGTTCATCGATTCATTCAATAGCATTTCATAGACATGTGCACTTGAGCTGTTCCCCTCGAGATGATAATAGACTGGCCATGTTCATGTGAACCTTCATCTGGATCCAGTAGTAGACATCAAAGCTGTGTCCAGTGTCCACCATCCCGCATCTCGGCCTGGATCGGCACACGCACGTACACCTTGTCTGTACCACACCCCATGTGTCGATACTGAATCCCTGACCGGACTCTGCATCTTCTTCTACGCCTCTCTGCACGCCACTCGCTCGCCCAACACGAGAAATGATCAAACAAACAGATGAGTTCGCCCAGTAGGAAACAAGGAACATTACTTTCCTTCTTCTTGAAGAAAAAACAAGAGCATTCAAAGACCTTAAAAACTCCTGCAGCAGAAGCAGAAGCACGTTCTCTCTGGATCATATCAATGCTGAACAAGCTCCTCCCCACGAATTAAACCTGCTTACTAATGAACTATGTGCTGCATTTGCATCTGCATCATGGATGAGTACCTTCATCTGGATCCACGGGGCATCAATGCCGTGTCCACTCTCCGCGCCTCGCCTTAGATCAGTACACACCCCATGTGTCTACCCTGCATCATCTTTCTGGATCATCTACCCTACCATATATCAGGAACGTTCAAACACCTTGAAAACTCCTGCAGGGCTGCAGCAGCAGCAGCAGCACGTTGTTTCTGGATCATATATCTGAGTTAAGTTTGGTCAATAACTAACCACCTGCTGCACTTGATATATTTTGCAGGCTATCCTGCTGTGCGTGGTGGAGGCGTACGTGAAGCTGGGCCCGGCGCTGCTGCCGCACCTGGAGCGGCTGGACGGCGCGCAGCTGCAGCTCGTCGTCACCACGGCCCACTCCCGCAGGCGCTCGGTGGGGGCCGGCGGCAACAAGGACTAGTACTACTCTACCAGGGGAAGAAGGTGCCGATGCGATCGATGGTTCAAGTCGGAGCAGGGCACCATTCATGAATCACTTCCTGTATGTATTTATGCCCATGTGTGCACGGCCAGGGCAAACCTGCTTAATGGTAAGAAGGTTCAACGGGAGGACATATCAGATCGTGGGGCGGAGTGCAGTGATCACCGCCACCGGTAGTAGCATACGGACATCTCGATCGGCGACGACGACGACGTGTGTAGGAAGGCGGTGTGGAGGGTACTGGGTCCGGTGTACGTACGTATGTACACAGTACACTGCACCTTAGTACAGTAGTAGGTAGTAATACGGCTGTTGTGATTTTTATCAAGGAAAAGAATAACCAAGGATGTATGTGTAGCTTGTGAAGCTTCCAACTTGTCCAGTGGATGCTACTTGTACTGCCATCGTCTTCGTCTCTTCATGTGCCATGCTGGGTGGGTTTCATTTTATCGGTCTGGCTGGCTGGCTGGCCAGTGGTCTCGGAAAGGCACAAATAAAGTCTGGCTAGCTCCTCACTTCTAACTTGTCGCCATCGCAACCTGTGCAGTTCCGTGGAAAATCTGTCTGGGAAACATCAACATTTTTCCTTCCCTTCTTTTTTGACAAGTCTTGAACTGCATTTTTACAGTGACAAAAAAGAAACAAAAAACAAGAATGTACGTACGTAGTACTGCCTTCATATTGGATTTGTTTAAATTTGAATATATCTATACATTAAAATACACATAGATATATTTGAATCTAGATAAAATCAAATCAGCTATTTCTAGAACAGAGAGAGTATGTACTATGTATGCTTTGAAGTTTTTTCAACTTAGTCCAGTGGGTCCTCCTGCTATACGACGGCGGATGAGGCCACTGCAATACGGTGTCAAGTGGGATCCTGCAAAAATCCAGCTCTAATTTATTTGTTAAAATCTAGATTAATTTTTTTTTAAAATTTATACTAATTTTTAACAAATGAACTAGAAGTGATACTTAGGCGGGATCCCACTTGACACCCTACACTACAAGTGCTTTGTCCTTGATTATCAGCCTCGGTGACTACCCGTCTCACGTCTCGAAAACAAATAGAGAAAAGAAACGAAACGCTGAACGCTAGCCGAGCTACTATCAGTTCTGAAACTTTGCCCTTTTCGTTTTATTGGAAAGGTGTAGTACGTGTCAGGTTGGCACGAGGTGTGGCGTTGTCAAACCCATGGCCGGCAACGACAGCAGTAATCCCATCCCGGCGATCATTTGTGCTGTCGTGCAGGCGCGGGGATGGATGATTGTGCGTGCGCCAGTGGCCAAGGAGGGCTTACCCATTTTTTTACAAATGTGATCCTCTGCAATTCGTTATCGTCAAAAATACCCTCCTCGCACCGCAAAAGCCAAAAATATCCTGGCGGGATGCTGAAAAGGCGACACGTGTCACCTCCCGCCACGGGGGGTGGCGGGATGTTCCTCCCTCCACAGGGGGTGGCGGGATGTTCCTTCCGCCTTTGACGGTGGCGGAATGACGCCGTGGGGCCCACCAGTGCGAGCACGAAGTCGAACCTCCCGCCAGCGCCAAGTTGATCCTCTCCGTTGGCCTGGCCGTGGGGCCCACCTCATCCCGCCATTCCCCATGGTGGAAGGAACATCCCGCCACCCCCTGTGGCGGGAGGAACATCCCGCCATCCCCCGTGGCGGGAGGTGACACGTGTCGCCTTTTCAGCCTCCCGCCAGGGTATTTTTGGCTTTTGCGGCGGAAGGAGGGTATTTTTGGCGATAACAAATTGCAGAGGGTCATATTTGTAAAAAAATCGGGCTTACCGGCTGAGCCGCGCACAGACAAGGCGTAGTAGGAGGAGGCCAGAGTGAATGGACGTGCGAGGCCAAAACTTTTTGGACTGAATCTGGGAATCTGAATCCGGGTGTGATTGGCTTGGCTCGGCGTTGTCCCGTGCTTGTTGGATCGTCGAGGCTAAGGCTTAGGGCATCTCCGCTCGTCCGATCCATCCGGTTGCTAAAACGGTTCATTTCTTTCGTTCTTGTTTTCGTCCTCGTCTGGAGTACCGCGAGGTGCTGACGCAGGACTGCGACGAGGATGTCTTCACCGAGCAGGTCATTGTGGCCAACGCGCGGGAGGAGGAAGACCAGTGGGCCAGCGCGCGGGAGGAGGAAGTGGACGTCGTGGCCTGGGCAGGTGATCAATCCACCTAAGCCCGCTCACGTTCCGGCCTTGTCGCCGCCCAACCTCTGGACGCCGCTGGAGTACATCGATCTAGACCCGTAGATGGACGAGGCAGCGCCGGCGCATGAAGATTGGTAGCTAGGGTAGGCTATTTTAAATTCTGTTTTTTATTTTGAATGTAAATTAGTATAAATTTTGCTAGTTGGTTTATGTTTGAATTGCAAAAAAATACCGCGCCCAGACCGGACAAACAGGTTGCGCCGCTGGACACGGTTTGCCAGTGGGGACCTCGGACTGACTCAAACACACGTAAACGGATCGTTTGAGACGACCGGATGGTTAGTCCGGTGAAGATGACTTTAGTACACTTGAGTTGTCCCCACTTGAGATGATAATAGGCTGGCCATATTCATGAGCACCTTCATCTGGATCCAGTAGTAGGCATGAAAGGCTATGTCCAGTTCACCCTCCGCATCTCGGCCTGGATCGGTTACACAGACAGGTACACCTTGTACGTCTGCAACCCCATGTGTGGGTACTGATTAGCCTGTCCGGACCCTGCATCTTCTTCTATACCTTTGCATGCCACTAATCAGTAATCACTCACCCAGCAGGCAGATGACCAAACAAACAGATGAATTCACCCGGTAAAGAACAAAGCACATTAATTTCCTTCTTCTTAAGGAAAAACAAGAGCATTCAAAGACCTTAAAAGCTCCTGCAGCAGCAACAACACGTTTTCTCTGATATCTGAGGGCGTGACCGGATTTTCGTTTCTTGCATCGGCAAGAAAAAATAAGTCCGTTTGGTTATTCGGTCCGTATGAGTTTGCTGTATGGCACGAGTTTTAAAGCAAGCTAAAAGTTGGCCCGCTGGAAACACCGAAATCTGCCGCTTCCACATAGATAGGCCAGCACGAACTTTAAAGCGAGCAAAAGATGAGCAACTTTTCTCCGTGTGTACCTGTGGTTGGCTCGGTGGGTGCACGCCTCTTTCTTAATTAGCGTGGTTAATCCCATCCCTGTATCCTCCTTTTGACGAGCTCGTCCTCTCGGCCAGCCGTTGTCGCCGTCGTCCAGGATCACATGCTCGCGGTCGCCGTGCTCGGAGCCGGCGGACATCGACGTAGGCGTGACTGGTGGGGTGGGAGGAGGACTTGTCCCAGCGGGAGAGGCAGAGCACGGCGTCGTGGCCCATGGCGATGAGGGAGGCGGCCAGGAGGAGGAATAGGTCGTCCGAGACCTCGTCGCCGTTGAAGCAGTTGCAGCAGCGCACGGCCGCAGCCCGCTCGCCGACTGGCTTTGATCGGTGCGGCTAGGCTAATCCGTCTGCTCCCTTTTCGCGAGTGAATTTTTTTTTTGTGCTTGAAAATCCCGTGGAAGAAGACGAAGAGGATAGCAGGAAAGGGGACCAGGATTTAAAGGGCTCACGAGCGGTGACGAGCTCGTCCTCTCGGCCAGCCGCCGCCGTCGACGTTCGCGCTCACACTCGCGGTTGCTGCGCTCGGAGCCACAAAGGTTACTAATGTAATATTAGAGGCCACAAAGGTTACTAATATAAGATTAGAGGTGAGAAATTATCCTTGGGTATAGCAACCAAATAGCCGAACTTCTTATCAGAAGACTAAAAACACTCAACCAAATAAAGTGGCCAAAAGTGCTTCACTGGTCGAGAAACGAAAATACATGAAAGCAAATAAAATGCCAAAGTTGGTCCAAACCAAAATCTCACAACATGAACCAAGCGACAAAAACGAAAAATATTATGCCAAACAACCAAACACGCGCTGAATCATCATATCCATGTTCAGGAGCCCCCTCCCCGTGAATTAAACCTGTTTGATAGCTAACCATGTGCTGCATCGCATGGCATCGCGCTGATCTGCAGTGCGTGCGCACCTACATCTAGATCCGCCGGGGCATTATTAAAGCTCTGTCCACCCTCCGCGTCTCGGCTTGGACTGTACTGCACGAGTCTGCACACCGTGTCGCTACCCTGAACCCTGACTGGACTCTGCATCTTCTTCGATGCCTTCCTTGGCTCGTGGCTCCTCAGCTCATAAAATAATCGAGCAACCAAACGGATGAATTCACACAGTAGAAATCGGAGACATCCATTTCCGTCTTCCTGAAGAAAAAAAAATCAAGAACATTCATCGTATCCATGTTGACGAGCCTCCTTCCCTAAATTAACCCTGCTTGTCTACCAATGTGCTGCATTGCATTGCGTTGCACCGCACCTATTGCTATAACCGAATCGGTCCAAAACCCATGGTCGTTCTGACTGAACCTCGCCGGTTCAAGGAAACTTGGGTGCGAATGAAATCAAATCAAAAGTGCCGTGAACCTCGCCGAGTCTGTTCAAGGACGCTCGGGAATACTGCTACACAGTAGGAGTCGTTTCAGTAGCAAAGCATCTCGTAGATGTGGACACATGTCCATCAGCTGGAGTAGTCTTTGATTTGGATCAACCGGGCGTCAATTCAAACCTCTGTCTGGCTACCCACATTGCATTCGATCGGTACTGCAAGTCTGCCCCCCGCCCCGTGTGTCCATATCCGGAACCCTGGATCTAAGCATATGCAAATACGGTTTGGTCGGTTTCACCGGTTTAGGCTAATTCAAAATTTTCACTCGCTTCAAAGTTTAGATTAGATTTGTGAATGAGATTTGCACTAGAGATTTTTTTTGGCCGGTTTAAACAGTTTGACTGGTTTCACTTTTTGCACAGGCTTATCTGGATCCACTTTGCATCTTCTTTCTAGCTGGTACTCCCTCCGTTTCATAATATAAGATGTTTTAGGTTTGTGAAGAAAATGAATCTAGATTTCTTTTAGTGTGTACATTCACACCTAAGTTGAGTAAACCTATATACTAAAACAAGTCTAGATACATTTGCTTCAAAAACCTAAAACATCTTATATTTTGAAACGGATGGAGTAGTCACTAACCCAGCAAGGAAACGGTCAAACAAACAGATGATCGATCTCACCCAGTAAGAACGATGAACAATCATTTCTCCTCCTCCTTGTCATTTAAAGAAAAAACATGGACATTTAAAACTCCTGCAGCAGCATCACGTTCTTCCTGGACCATATTATCTGAGTTAAACTTGCTCGATCGATAACTAACCACGTGCTGGTTCTAGCGTACGGAGATCCGATGTCTAGGCGCAGGGCCAGGCGGTGTGCAGAGGACGTACTGCTGGATGCATGCATGCAGCGTATAGGGTATACGTACAGGACTGTACATGTGCTGGGTTTTGATCAAGACAAGGGGCAACAACAATGAATCAATTATTAAGGATGTTTGTATTGATTGCTGTAGATGTGAAGTTTCCAACTTGTCCACCTTGATGACCGAGGGCAGTGACAGTGAGGAGGGCATTATTATGTATTCTTTCCGTCACAAAATAGATGTTTTAAGTTTTTAACATAATTTAAATAAATTTATATAATAAATAGTGTCTAGATTTATTTAAATTTTGACAAATCTAAAATATCTATTTTGAGACGGAAGAAGTACACATGTGGAACACAGGCAATATCTAGGATTTTGAGGCGTACGTCGAGCATCTCCCAGCAACTACTAGTATACACTCAACTCGTCCATTAATCAATTCAATAGCACTTCATAGACATGTAAACTTGAGCTGTCCCCCTTGAGATGATAATAGGATGGCCATGGTCATGAGCACCTTCGTTTGGACATCAAAGCTGTGTCTAGTGTCCACCCTCGCATCTGGGCCTGGATCAGCACACACGTACGTACAACTTGTCTGTACCGCACTGCAACGGCCCATGTGTGGATCCTTAACGACCCTGCATCTTCTTCTATGCCTCCGCATGCCACTTATCAGTGATCACTCACCTGGCACGCAGTTGATGACCAACCAAACAAACAGATGAATTCACCCGGTAAAGAACAAAATACATTAACTTGCTTCCTCTTAAAAGAAAAAAACAAGAGCATTCAAAGACCTTAAAAACTCACGTTCTTTCTGAATCATATCATACCAAAACGACGCTGAACAAGCTCCTCCCCACGAATTAAACCTGCGCCTTAACAATGAACCATGTGCCACATCGCATCGCATCGCATCTCACTGATTTGGAACTCGTGAGTGAGTACCTTGGCTCTCTACGGCACCCCACCATGCATGTGTCGATACGTACCCTGAATCGACGACTCAGCACGCCAAATGATGAGACAGACAGACTGAATTCGCCCTGTTCAAAACAGACACATCCATTTCTGCTCGTCCTTCTTCTTCTTCTTCTTCTTGTGTTAAAGAAAACTTTAAAAGACATTAGTAAAAACTTGTGCTGCAGCAGCTAGCACGTACTTTCTGGATCATATATATATATATATATATATATATATATATATATATATATATATATATAATATATGAGTTAAACTTGGTTGATAACTAACCACGTGCTGGTGCTGCATTGCATTTGCACCTATATGTTGCAGTCTGTCCATCTTGAATTGCGTACGTGAAGCTAGCTGGGCCCTGTAGCGGCTGGACGGCCCGCAGCTGCGGCTCGTCGTCGTCGTCACCACGGCCCACTCCCGCACAGGCGCTTTGATGGTCGGCGCCAGCAGCGGAAGGACCGCTGGTTGAAGACGATGATGATGCAGGAGGGGGAGAGCTAGCACCATGCATTCATGCAAGCATTAACCTGTGCGTATTTACGCCCATGTGTGCACGGGCAGGGCAAAACCTTAATGATAGATAACACGGTTTAATGGGGGACTTGAGGAGAGATCGATCGTGGGGGCGCAGTGCAGTGCAGTGATCGCCACTACAGGTTGCAGTGTACGGAGATCCCATGTATAGGCAGGGCCAGGGCCAGGCGGTGCAGGGAACTGGACGCATGCAGCGTATACGTACAGTACTGTACATGTGCTGGGTTTTAGCAACAATGAATCAAGGATGTTTGTATTGATTGCTGTAGATGTGGAGTTTCCAACTTGTCCACCTTGATGACCGATCGAGTCCAGTGAGGAGAGCCTTGTAGCAGTACCCCTCGTCTTCGTCTCCGATTATGCTTTGCCCTGCCCGGTTTATCGGTCTTGCTGAGTTGCTGACCACTGGTCTCGGGAAGTAAGTAAGGAAGAAATAATGCCATGCTGGTCACCGGCCGAGCTGCTCGCAATGCAACCTTTGCTACGGTGAAAAGAAACTTAATTTGTAAAACAACACTTTGTTTCCTTGGAAAAAATTATGTAAGTTTTCATACAGATATGACAAACGCACAAATCGTATCTGGAATTCCACGGGAATAAAAAAAAGTAGGAAAATCTCAAAGACCCATTTAATAACTCGCATGACATGTAAATAGAGAGTTTACTCTGGTACTGCTACACGATCGTGAGGAAGAGACTCACCAACCTATAACACGAGAGCAGCGAATCTAGCGTGCACGCTATATCCAATCTGGACTGACTGGTTGAAACTCTGAAAACCCGGTTGAAACAGTCCGCGCTAACTAACGTGCACTTTAGAAAGACATCCCACTCTGGTACTACTCTTTTTATAGAGCAGTTCAATATTTTCCCATCTCGGTGACAACATCCCGTCTCAATCGAAAGCCTTCACTGCGTAATCGGGTCTTTGGTGCAGCTTCTCACTCACTACAGAAATGGAAAGCTACGCCGACGGCCAAACATCGGGGCCGTCGGCGTAGCCATCGTCCAGGCCAGCCCCGCCACACTACAGGAATGGCCAGATGCGCCGACGGCCGTCCGCTACGCCGACGGCCAAACGTCGGGGCCGTCGGCGTAGCACCGCACCAGGCCAGCCCAACTGGCCAGCCCTTGGCGTAGCCAAGCCGTCGGCGTAGTATACACTACACCGACGGTCACCCTCGGCGTAGCAAGCGGACGCGTGGCACATGCCGGCCAGCACGGACGGCGCGCTAACGGTGCCGTCGGTTAGACCAACGGCGACCCTCGGCATAGCATACGCCGACGGCCACCCTCGGCGTACCAGCAACGTACGCCGACGGTCACCCTCGGCGTAGCCTTCTCTATTTTTCATATATTTTGTATTTGCATCAATTATTTATATATTTTTTTATTAATTGGATAATTTCGTACCCTCTGAATAGCAGTCTACACGTCCACATGAAACCTGCATGTGCCCCTAGCATATGTGTGTGGGTGTGGTGAGAGGTTGGTATATATAGGTGCTTGCATGTGTCCCCCCTCGCATGCATGCGCTCTAACCTAGAGGCGAAGGTTCCGTACCCGTATAAGGGGGTAATCTCCCCGTCGAGATGAAACCGGGTAGGATAGTGCCCCAACTTGTGAACCAACATGGTTTTACATCACCCTATGACCTAAACAAACACAAAACAAGAGAGAGCTACGCCGGGCTACCCCTGTCAGAGGAACGTCTAGGGGGTAGACGATCCGAGTGTGCACAGAGATCAGGGTTTCGCCGGAGGAAGACCACGAGAACATTGGAATGAGATGAAAACGAGCACAAGACGAAATAAAAAATTATATATTAATAATATATAGTTTATTCTATAATAGTAGACACTAAATAAAGTATGTTGTAAAATTTGATATTAAACAAAAGACCCTTCTTTCAAAAAAAAGTTAAAAAAAAATCCTAGCTACGCCGACGGCTGCCCTCGGCGTATGCCTGGCCGTCGGCATAGCCCTATCCTATTTTGGCTCCCACGCGCCCGCTCCCGACCCCTCCTCCTCTCACCAATCGCTCTGCCCGCGCCCGCTCCCGACCCCGACCCCGCCGCCAGCAGCCGCGCCTCCTCCCTCTCCCGAGCTCCACCGCCTCCTCCCTCCCCCGACCCCGGCCCTCCCCCACCGCCGCCTCCCTCTCTCCTCCCCGCCGCCAGTCTCCTTCCTCCCTCCTCCCTTCCTCCTCCCCGGGCCGGTCCCCGAGCTCCACCGCCTCCTCCCTCCCCCACCGCCGCCTCCCTCCCTCCTCCCTGCCGCCAGCCGCCTTCTTCCCTCCTCCCTTCCTCCTCCCCGAGCTCGGCCCCCTCCTCCCTGACCTTCCTCCCTCCTCCCTTCCTCCTCCCCGAGCTCTTCCCCCTCCTCCCTGACCTTGCCCCCTCCTCCCCAAGCTCTCCCCCTCCTCCCTGGCCTTCCTCCCTCCTCCCTTCCTCCTCCCCGAGCTCGCCCCCTCCTCCCCGAGCTCGGCCCCCTCCTCCCAAGATCTCCCCCTCCTCCTCGAGCTCGGCCCCCTCTGCAGGTACCTCCTCCACTCCCCTCTAGAAGCAAATATTTAATTTTGTTAGATTAAATCTTGTTGTTAATCTTGTTAGAATTTATTAGTTGCATCTATTAGTAGTTTATATCATTTGTTAAGTGATATGCATGCACGAGTTGCTAGGATTAGGCCGTTGGTTAGTGGCAAGCTAGCTTGGTCATATGGCCGTTGAAGAGAGAAGCCACACTAGGGGCCGTGAGTGTGTTGCATGTTTACTAAGGTGTTCTCTTTATGTCAATGTATAGACTTTGTAGTGTTTCGGGAGTGACCATCCTTGGCGGACTGACTGTCGTTGCGGGAGATGGTGTAGGTGACACCTCGATCCCGTCTCCGAGTTCCGTCGCCGACCTCGACACTCGGTTGATCGACTACTTCCTATACCGCCGAGGGTGAGAATCTGTTCGCCTCTCTTGTACCTAGGTTTTATTTTTGTGTCTAGATCACCAAGTCTGTCGCGTCACCTAGGTGTCATCCCGACCGTAAGCGTTACGCGACTTAATATGCATTAGTGGTCTCGCATATTTTGGACCGTAACGCTTATGGCTTTTATCAGGCAGTCGGCGGATTCGTAGTTGGGTTTGGTTCTCCCTGGCTCTACCTCGATTCGAGACAGGATTTCGGTGGCGCCTCCTCGTTGTTCCCGGATGCACATCCTCTTGGCTTTTTGTCGAGACATGTATCGGGAGAGCAGCGGGGAGGTGCTGCCGAAATTCTGCTTGGATCGGGGTAGAACCAGGGAGAACTTACCCAATCTACGGATCCGGCGGCTGGTTAGGACCCTCTTTTCCTATTGGACATGTAGGTGGATAAATGCGTAAAAATATGAAGCATTTAATCTCCTGTTTGATATAAAATGTTATATTTGTTGTTTGTCTCCCAACAAAGCAGAAGAGCATGGCTGATAATGGGTGGATGTACAGTGGCCGTATTAGTGCGACTAATTAAACAGACGATTGGGTACGGAACACTCATTTGTTAGTGAATGAGTTAGCGCGTGGTTCGAAGGCAATGGTTCGGGCACTTTTTCCCTGCGCTCATTGCACTAATACGGAGTGGGAGACAGCCAAATCCCAATCCGCGTTACCCCGATCTTGCTCCTGCTGGCGGAGGACGGGGTCGAGGCCGAGGTCGAGGAGGACGAGGACGAGGTGCCACGGGAGGAGGCGTGGACTTTGACCCACCACCCTCTGTTTCTGGCGACATGGCTCCTGAGTTGTTCCTGACAGAGCAGCCTTTCAGGGCCGAGAGGGAGGCAGAGTCTGAGAGGGAGGCGAGGACCGAGAGGGAGGCGGGGACCGATACGGAGGCGGACACTAGCCGCGAGTTGGTGGGGCCGAAGAAATTGCAGAATCGTGGGGAATTGGGAGTCCCTGACGAGAAGTTTGAGCCTAGGACTCAGGAGGCGAAAGCCCTTATTATTCCAGATGGCCTTGAGTAAGTGTACTAATTTGGCAATTTAAAACATTTTATTTCATGTTGGTCATAAATAATTATTGTGTACTAATGTTTATTATTGTGCAGCAATTGGACATTTCCTCCGGGGACGAAGCCTCGCCTTCCTAACAGCCTTGTTGGAGCTCTGATTAGGAAGTTCTGGCCGGGCTATCACATTACCCACGAGGGTGACAGGAAGCTAGCTACCACTTGGGCGGACTATCAGACTATCCGTGTCCCGGGCTTTCCGACAGCTGATGATGCTGTCATCACCAAGTTTTGGGTAAGGCATATTTCTCGAGTTATGTTCATACTTGATGACCCCACCGTGCTAACTCATGACTCTTATGCATGATTGAAGTGCTTTTACCGTGTGGCCGAGGAGGACCAGGAGAAGGCGCAGAGGACTTTGCTTGGGGCTTGTGTGAAGTTGACCCCCCAGGTGTGGTACAACCAGAAGGTCACGGCCGCTAGCCACTTCTGGGCTGATAGGGGCGTGAGGGTCAGGAAAGAAGACATTGTCGGTAGGAACCCTAATCCTGAGTACTCGATGACGCCAGAAGAGTACATGTCGGTGAGTAAAATGTCAATGAGATTCTACATTGCTTCTAAGTTGCCATTGCGTTGTCTGAAGTTGAGTATTGCATTTTCAGGTTATCCCCGATTGGGCCGAGCCGCATCGACTCGCATGGGAGGAGCTGGTTAGGACGAGGTGGCTCAGAGAAGACGAGGAGTTTGCAGCCTTGTCGAGGCGGAACGCGGATAACCGAGGCGATGGTGGAACGCACTGCGCGGGAAACCGCAACTTTGACCGCTTCAAGGGGAAGGTGATACGTATATACATGGAACGACCTGCGTGCATTTCTGCTTATGTTTGTACTTCATATGCATAATATTTTCTTTTCGCGATACAGGTGGCCGAGGCACAACCCGGGGAGGTGATTCATGACGTCGCCGTCTATGAGATGATGCGGCGAAAGAAGCCCAATTACTCGGAGCATCAACCCTCGTTGCCCGTGTACTTCGGCACTGCCCAGAACGACTTGGGGAACTACAGCACGATGGTGAAGGCTCGTCACCCCCATGTGGATGACCCCATTCACGCGGAGATCGACGAGGAGTCGTTGGTCCTGTCGGGGCACGGATTGCAGCATGGACGCCTCAAGATTCTGAATAAGAAGGTCAAGCCTACCCTCAGCACGAGCTTCAGCCGTCTCAAGGCTACCTACCCCGCCGACGGCCCCCCTATCCCGCCTCGTGGCCAGCCTCGTCGCTCCGCCGAGGATGTAAGTTTTTCTCGTTTTCATTATCTTTATGACTTTTGTTCCTGCATGGCTAACCGCTGACGAGATTCCTTGTATTTGAAATTGTAGCCTGAGTTAGACGCGGCCTACGATGCCGCTTATGAGGAATATCAGGTGGCCTTTCGGCAGCATCAGGAGGCGAATGCGATCTACATGCAATACGTAAATGTAAGTCCGAACCTTTATTTTTTGCAAAAGATACAAGTCCCACTTCCCCCCGTTTGTTGTACTACGGCCTGACTTCTAAACTATCTTGCAGGCCATGATGGTGAATATTCAAACTGGCCAGAATAGAGATTTAGGGCCCGTGCCTCCCATGCCAGGTCCGATGCCATTTTTGCAATCGAAGGAAAGCTTCGCTAGGACCTACTACGCATCGACACCGGTAAGTTCTTTGCTAACCCACTGGTATCGCTTTACTTTGCCTCGCAAGTTGCTAACATGTAGGCAACATGTAGGGAACGGGAGCTTCTGGGAACCGACACTTTGGCCACGCCTCGCCGGATGGGCGTCAGATCACACCGCTTCATGACGATGGTCCATCTCCTGGCCATTTCGCAGGTGGTTCTCCCGAGCTTCACACTTCTACTCCCTCGCCAGGTGGCTCTTCTGCTGCTTCTACTGGACGCAACTCTCGGCAGAGGTCGCCACTTTTCACCAGGGGAGATCTCGGGTACACCCCCTCTCCTCCAGAGTTGTAGGCATGTGTGATGATGTATGAACAATGTATGGATGATGTATAAACAATGTTTAATATGAGCATGTGTGATATGAACGACCATATGTGATCTTGTATGACTGATGTGCTGCTGTGAGTGTTGCATGTGTGTTGTTGTGGAAAAAAAACTGTGAGTGCTGCTGCTGCTGAAAAAAAACTGTGAAGGTGCTACGCCGACGGCAATGCCCTCGGCGTAGCCCTATGCCATGTGCCATATGGTCAGGGCTACGCCGAGGGCACTGCCGTCGGCGTAGCACCTGCCACTACGCCGAGGGTCGGCCGTCGGCCTAGCGCCAGCCTAGGAGGGCCAGGCGGTGGACACGCGTCCACATACGCCGAGGGCGAGGGCGTCGGCATAGCCCCTTCCTGGGAGGCCCAGCGGGTGCCACGTGGCCACCAGACGCCGAGGGTAGGGCCGTCGGCGTATACGGTGCGCCGTTAGCGGCCGTCTAACGGCAGCGCCGCCGTTCGCCGACGGCCGTTACGCCGACGGGCCCGCCTCGGCCGTCGGCGTAGAGCTACGCCGACGGTTTTCTGCTACGCCGATGGCCGTTTTTGCTCTGCCGAGGGAGACCTTCGCCGAGGGGGCTACGCCGACGACAGCCCTCGACGTAGCGTAAGCCGACGGCAAAGCTGGCTACGACGAGGGCTTTTTGCCGTCGGCGTAGCCGTCGCGTGCTGTAGTGCCAAGCAGCCGTCGACGTAAAATTTCCCTCGGCATATTCTATGCTACGCCGACGGCTGCCCTCGGCGTAGCATACGCCGACGGCTGCCCTCGGCGTACCTATTTTTTATTTTATCTCATGAAACTTTGAAAAATCATAACTAAATCATTCTAATTCGGAAAAATACAAATAATATATCAAAATTTGCAGAAAAATAAGACCTATCTATCTACACTCAAGTATTACACATTTATAAAAAAAATTAAGTAAAACATAAAACATTATATATAGTTTAAAACGGGCATAAAAAATTCAAAAATGATCGAAACAATGCGAAACCTTCGCGTAGTGTCATATTATGTGACATAGTTAGAAGGAAAAATATCAAACTTGGTATATTGATTATGTCTCAAAAAACCCTTCACGAAATGACCTATCTCATTCGAGGTTTCTTGGCTTTCGGGTCAAATGACCAATGTTATGGCTAGAATCAAGGCATAGTTTGTGATAATGTGCCTGTATTGTGCATGCATGTGCATCATGGGATGGCGAACAATGTTGCAGAAGGAAGTTTTCTTTTTTGTCCCACCAAAAAGCCATTTTCCATTTTTCGAGTGCAAAAAAAACAGAGAAGCAACCACCAAATGACTAATTTAAAATGCTACCACCACATTTTTACAAAATACTATACCACCTTACATGGACAATGTCCTAACAGGGGGATCTCAAACCTTTACGTCTATCCCGATGAAAAAAAACAAATTCATGTCGAATCGGTAGGAAGTGGGTCAGATATGAACTATAGGTACATGATCTGATGCTTATGATTTTTTACAAAAATAATTTTTAGGTTCACAATATGCTATTTTATTAAAGATCCAATGCAATTTTAGCAAGGATCGGCCCCGAGCTAAGAATCTTCATCCCCGCCGTGCAAAAATAATTGAGTTTAAAATGGCATAAAAAAATTCAAAAACGACCGAAACAATGCAAAACCTTCGCGTGGTGTCATATTATGTGACATAGTTGGAAGGAAAAATATCAAACCTACTATATTGATTATGTCTGAAAAAACCTTCACAAAATAACCCATCTCATTCGAGGTTTCTTGGGTTTTGGGTCAAATGACCAATGTTATGGCTAAAATCAAGTCATTGTTTATGATAATATGCCCATATTGTGCATACATGTGCATCATGGGATGGCGAACAATATTGTAGAAGGAAGTTTTTCTTTTCGTCGCACCAAAAAACAATTTTGTATTTTCCAAACGCAAAAAAAGGAATTTTGTGAAGCAACCATCAAATAGCTAATTAAAAAGGGTGTTTATGATAACTTGATATGGATATCATATTTAGATTCCTTTTATTTTTCTGATCAATTTAGACATATTATTTATCAAAATCCAATTTACGTATTTAAAGATATTAATTATTCCATATTAAATAGAAAAATACAAAAAAAGTAAAATTAATATATTTTTATTTGAGTTCAATAATATTTTTATTTAAATCAGTAATATTTTTACTTATTCATTGTTGTTTACTTAAATAAGTGTTTGTAGTTTCAAAAATAAAAACACGTGACATAATGATATAAGAGTTAATATGATTGATATCATAGTATTGACAATTAGATACAAATTGCTTCGCGAAAACTGATTCAGAAGAAACTGAGAAGTTAAGCGTGCTGCTGGAGTAGTATTAGACGGGTGACCGAGTAGGGAGTTTGATAAAGACTGCAATTTGATTAAAAAATAAATATAATTAGTGTTAAAAATGTTCTAGGTGAGAGATTAACGATTCAAACAATTCAAAGATTTTAAAAAGTTGAGAAAAAAAATAAAAAAATTGATTTTTTTATTTTTTTACAACCTACCGTTATTATGCCGACGAGGGGCTAGACCTACGCCGACTGGCAAAAGTGGTTACGCCGAGGGAGACCTTTGCCGAGGAGGCTACGCCAAGAACAGCCGTCAGCGCAGCATACACCGAGAATATTTTTGCCTACGCCGACGGCTTTTTGTCCTTGGCATAGAGCGTGTGTCCTGTAGTGGGTGCACCGCCCTTTCTGCTTTAGGGAGAAAAAGATTATCACAGAAATAGCCTTTTTTTGTTTTAGGGAAAAGAAGATTGACATGGGCACTGGCTATGGTGTCAGTCTGGTTGGCAGGTGTCTACTTGGGTGGGTTGCCTTTTCATTGGCGCTTTGGTGTCAGGATTGGAGGATCGACGACGGTGTGCGTAGGCAGACAGGCAGGTGGTAACCAGGGCACTCGATATAGTGTACATACAGTACGTGGGCATGTACCTCGCTTACTACGTGTGCTGTCATTTTTATTAATGGAGTGTATGTATAATTAGCTTGTGAAGTTCCCAACTTGTCCAGTGGCTCCTGTGGCCTGTGGCCGTACCTCGGCACACAAGGGTGTGCTGCTATTAACGGGTGGCGAAGCCGCACCCAATCCGTTCCGTTTCATTACAAAATTTGTTAGTGGATCTTTGCTTCGGTGTTCCTTGCTCTTCTTCAGACTTATGAAACTGAAGACGCAGCGACAACGACAACCCGAATTAGCTGTTACCCCATTGATACGGAACGTATGAAGGGGCATCGGCCAATCTTAATACGTACTTGGGTTTTCAGTTTTCATAAGGTTGGAATAGAATGGAGACACCGAAACTCACCTTCTTATTAGTGTAGATCAAATTTTCTTACTCTAATAAAATTAGCCAAGTTTAAAGTAAATTTTGTTTTCGCGGCCTTACGCGGGTTGCCCCTTCCTTAACTGCTACTAGTACTGTCCTCGGCCACTTTTGAAAAGGACAGCCCTACGCGTCCCCCGGGGATATGTGGTTTTTATCTCCCGGTCCCCAACCAACCACGTGTCTTCTTTTTGGATTCAAAATCCCGCTTTTACTATATTTGCCCCGCTTTTGTTACATTGTAGCAAAAAACGGTTCAGTCCAGAAAATAAAAAAAACAGACTGGACCTCGCCGGAGATTTCGCCGGAGACCTCGCCGGCGACCGTGTAGCAAAAAAGTTAAGCTAATGTAGCAAACCCGACCTCACCGGAGACTCGCCGGAGGCTTTCATCGCTAGACCTTACCGGAGACCGTGTAGCAAAAACGTTACGCTATTGTAGCAAAAATGCAAAACGGTGGTAGCAAAAAATTTGTGCTAATGTAGCATATCCGATCTCGTCGGAGGTTTTCGCCGTTAGACCTCATCGGAGACCATGTAGCAACAAATTTGCGCTATTGTAGCAAAACCACTAAATAGGTGTAGCAAAAAAAATGTCCTATTGTAGCAAATTTAACTTCGCCGGAGACCTCGCCAGATATCTCGTAGCAAACTATTTATACTATTTTAGCACCACCGTCGACCGCATGTAGCAAAACACGATACCACTTGTAGCACCACGGGAGGGGCGGCGCCGGGTGCTAGCTCTGGCGGGAGCTCTCAGCAGAAGCTCGATTTGAGGTTGAGGCGGACTCGGGGGGGGCACAGGTGCAGTTTGGGATCCGTCCGCTGGTGGCGGCCTAGTCCGGCGGCAGGTGCTAGCGGCCGGGACAGATCCCCACGGCGGCTGGTGCTACGCTGGGCTGAAAACTCACGGCGACGAGTGGTGCCGGTGGCTGGAGCCGTGGAGCGGTTCCGTGGCTTCCTTTTTTTGACTGGAGGTTCCGTGGTTTCCTAATAGTCTTGAAAAACAAACGTGGGAAACAAAATGTGTGATGGAACAAGGACGTACGCGTGAGCGAGAGCTACCCGGGGATCGCCCGAGGGAACAGTATCATTTTTCTTTTGAAAAGTCGCATTCTTACGGCGAAGTAAAAAAAAGGCTCATTTGATCGTGCATTACCTGTTTGTTTTAAGAAAAAAAGGGATTGCCATTGGCGTTAGTCTTTGGTGTCCGGTTAGCACGAGGTGTGGCGGTAATAGTCCCGGCACGAACAGCAGTAATCCTACACCCTGTCTGTCCGAGGCGATCATCGGTGCTGGTGCCCATGCATATGCATGGTGAGTGCGTCATGTGTGCGATGCAGGTTTTTGGATAGGAAATTACACATCTCGTCAGCTTTTCATCCATGTTTCGCAAAGGTCATTCATTACTAGTTATGTAGATGTCTTTTCTTGCACATGTTACCGATCAATGGTCTAAGTCTGTTTCGACTTTTTTTTTTTTTGAGATAAAGTCTGTTTCAACTTCTGACCGAGGCAGTCATCTAATAAAAAATGTAGCCCATTGGACATTTGACACTCAAACAAACTGACGAGTGGGCTCCGGATGTCAATGCTAGTACGATTTATGCATGAAAAAAATGCTTAAAATTCATAGAGAAAACAGTACGTCGGAAAATCTTTTTTTCTTGGCCTGGATGAGCTCTGGGACGTGGTAGACTTAGACCCATTTTATACAGAATGAAACATCTATGATTCTTACAGTCTTGTGGCCAAGAAGTTGTTTTACAGTCGTCTTCAAGTGTATTCGGTCAATCCCGCAGAAAAGAAAGAGTATTCGTTCAAATTGCTGCTGGGTTGGTAACTTTTACTTATGATTTCTTGCCGTGAAAACAAAAAGGCTAATTCGATTGTGCATTGCCTTTTTTTTTTGTTCTATGGAGAAGAGACTGTCGTGATTAGCATCACTTGTGGTGTCAGGGTTGGCACGAGGCGTGGTTGTGGCGGTGGTGGTGATAAACCCCGGCAGAAACAGCAGCAATCCTCATGCATACATGCCCCCGGTCCGAGGCGACCATGTCATTCGCGCCGTCGTGCGTGCGACGCAGCTAGTAGGTCCGGATGATGTAGTGGTGTGTGCCGGTGGCCAACGCTGCCGGTCGTCAGGGGTAGAGGTGTCCAAACGACATGGCCGGGGGATGGTTTGAGTCTATTATGTGGGATTTTCGAAACGGGCGTCCACATAATGTTCGTCTGTCCCGCTGCTCGGTTTCTGTGGAATTTCACGTGAGAGGCATTGGTCCAGACTGACAGGCTCATGATCTCGGTGAATTCCTAGAAGCCCAAGCAAACCGGGCCGAAAAAGGCCGCCGCCTGTTCTGGCTAGTGTTTGCAGCGATGTCCTGGTCACTTTGGAACATCAGGAATAAGATGGTTATCGAGAAGATTCTCCCTAGGCGTGCATCTGACTCGGTTTTTCGTTTTCTGGCCTCTCTGCAGCTCTGGTACCCGCTGTGTAGGCAGCGGGACAAGGCGAGGCTGGACGCTACTCTTCAGCGACTCTTGGAGGCGGCTCGGCGGCTCCCCCCTTAGTCCAGCTTAGCATGCTTTTATTTTCGGTGTTGCTCTCGCATGGCGAGTTGGTCTTACATGTTTGGGCTATCTTGTGCTGTGGCCCCTGCTTATGTGATGTTTGGAATTTCGTACTTTGCTACTTGTATGAACGGTTGCTTTATTTATAAAACGAAACAAAAGTCTATTTCGAGCAAGAAAACTAGGCCGGCTCGTGCGCCTGTCGTGGTCGTTCGTCCAGGCCGGCTCGCTGGAGCTGGACCTAGTCGTATAGTGAGTGAGGACCAACGCATGTACGTGTCGGACACGCCGCGCGTTCGCGGCTCGCACGCAACACCGACCACGTCGCCCACCCCACCGCAACCCGCATGGGTTCCGCTTGCATTTGGGCGGTGGCGACGTACTACGCGCAAGGCTGGTGATCAGTGAGAGCGGCAGGTCTGGCTGAACTGAAGGGTCGCAAGCCAGCACTGGGAGCCGGGCACATGCGCCTGCTCTCTCTACTACCAATCCAACAAGCAATTTACGCTGCTTGGCTGGCTATGGCTACCCCAAACAAGCAGCAGATCCTGGGGAGCAAATCCGTGAAAGGCATCTGTCGCGTGAAGGCATACGTCCAACTTTATAAATAAAACAACATCCATACAATATCCAGAGCACTCGAACAACATAAGCCGACACAAAGTGCACACACCACAAAGAACACAACACACATGCCAGAGCACACAGATACAAACACGACCTGAAGACACGCTCAATGGCCGGAGGGAGAAGCAAGTTGGCGCGCCTTCACAATAAGATGCTCAATCATCCCGTCCAGCCGCGTCCTGTCCCGCTGCCTACTCAACGGGTACCACTGCTGCAAAAAAGCAAGAAATTTGAAGGTCGAGTCAGAGGCACGGCGAAGAAAGACACGCTCAATGACCATCTTATTACGGATATTCCATAAAGTCCAGGTCATTCCTGCAAATATGAACCACAAGAGGCGCCTCCTCCTGCCGGCCTGGTTTGCATTGGCTTCCAGGAATTCTCCCAGGTCTGGGGCCTGCCACAACGACCCCAAAGCCTCATGGGTGAAGTTCCAAAGGAAACGAGCTGCGGGACAGGAGAAGAAAATGTGGTGCCCCGTCTCCGGGACCGCACAAAGAGGGCAAAGGCCATCGCCAGGGCCATGACGCTTGGCTACCTCCACCACGAGGGAAGCCGATCGCGCAGTAGTTGCCAAAGGAAGATCTTAATCTTCAAGGGAAGGCGGGCCTTCCAAAGGGGGGACGTCCAGGGGATGGAGGACCCACTAAACAGGGCCCGATACATGGACCCCACCGAAAAAACGCCCGAGGGCGAGAGGTGCCAAGACAAACTATCTAGGGATTGGGACTGAGACAACGGTAGGCTGTCCTAAAGTCCCTCCCAAGCAGCTCTCTCGGTAGCCCCAAGGTTCATGCGGAACGCGACTTGCCAGACCCTGTCTTGGCAGGCGTCAGCGACCAAGAGCAGAGGTTCCGTGCAGATCGCGAACAGCTCAGGTGCCTCAAGGCGCAAGATGCGCCCACCCACCCAAGGGTCGAGCCAGAAGATGGTGCTTCTTCCATTTCCAATGGAAATATAAAGCCCCTTCCGGATCGCCGGCTTGATGTCCTGGATAGATCTCCAAAACTGAGATCCCTCCCGACGATCACACGCCAGAAGTGGGCGCCCACGCAAGTATTTTGTTTTGATCAGCTGCAGCCACAGGCCACCATCATCAATCAGGATCCGCCAGACCCACCGTAACATCAGCGCCACATTCATATGGCGAGAGGAAATGATCCCAATGTCCCCCAGCTCCTTGGGGGTGCAGATGTCTGCCTACTTAACCATATGGAACTTTTGGTGGCCGTCATTCGCCATCCAAAAGAACCGAGAGAGTTCCTTGTCAAAGTTGGCGTGCACGCCTTCCTGAAGGATATACATCCCCATGATATACATGGGAAGGCTAGACAGGCAGGCATCAATGAGGATGGTCTTGCTCCCTTTGGAGGTAAACCTGCCTTGCCATGGTTCGGATTTCGCCTTAACCCGATCCATAAGGGGCTCCAAGTCTCTAGAGAGAATCCTGGTGTCCCTGACTGGCATCCCCAGATAGCTCATGGGGAAGGTTGCCAGTCGGCAATTTAGGTTGTCCGCAATCCTTTGTTGTGATTCCAAAGGATATCCAAGAACCATCACCTCACTCTTGTCAAAGTTAATTTTGAGGCTAGACATGGCCTCAAAGCAAAGGAGCAGGAATTTCAGGTTAATGATATCCTGTTCCGACCCCTCCACCATAAGCATGGTGTCGTCCGCATATTGGAGGTGGGTAACTCCCCCTCCCGAGATAAGATGCCCCACCACACCTGAAATGTGGCTAGAAATCTTGGCTCTCTCCATGATTTCCGCAAGGGCATCCACCGCGGCATTAAACAAGATTGGGGAGATCGGGTACCCTTGTCGAACCCCACACATGGGTTTGAAGTAGGGACCGACCTCCCCATTTATGTTTATTGACGTGTTCCCGCTCATGACGATCTGCATGATCCACCCTATCATGCAGTCATCAAGGCCCCTACGCTGGAGGACTTGGCGAATAAAGGCCCAATCTAGCCTATCATACGCCTTCTAGAAGTCTAGCTTCAGGAAAACGCCCGGTTGGCGTCGCACCTTCACCTCGTGAATAATCTCATGGAGCGCCAGGATCCCATCGTGGATGTATCTGCCTTTAAGAAAGGCAAACTAGTATGGGTGCGTCAGGCGCTCCATAATAGGCGCCAACCTACACGCACAAACCTTGGACATAATCCGTTGGATTACATTGATTACTGTGATTGGACTAAACTGCCAAATATCCGTGGCTCCCACCACCTTGGGAATCAGGGTGATCACACCAAAGTTTAGACGCGACATCACGAGGGTGCCGACGTAAAGCTCCTGAAACATGGGCATAACGACCCCGTGTATACACTCCCAGAATTTCTGGAAGAACACTACAGGGAGGCCATTCGGGCCCGGGGCCGAGTTAGCCTTCATTTCCATGATGGCCTGCTCAACCTCAGCTAGCAAGAACGGGGGTGTGAGCTCCAGGCTCTCCGCGGCGGATACCCTGGACCCCTCTGGTCAGAATTCTCTGGCTAACGCTACCCCTGACCGGGGGCCAGCAGAGAAAAGCTCCTTATAGAAGGAGTAAATATGGGTGGTGACATCGTTGGCCTCCTCCAAGAGACGTCCACCATCCCACAGGCAGGGGATGGAACATTTCCTACGCCTACCATTCGCAATGGCATGGAAGTAGGCAATGTTCACGTCCCCTTTGAGGAGCCAGTTTTGGCGGCTTCGCTGCCGCCAGAACGTCTCCCCCCCCCCCCCCCCCCCCCCCCCCGCGAAAAATCTCCATGAGGGAATCCTCCAATGCATATCGCTGGAGCCATTCCTCCATAGAGAGGCCTGCCGCATCGGCAGCCCTATCTAAGTCCTGGATGGACGCGAGGAGCTCACCTTTTCTGCGCCGCAGCTCGGCACCCAGGTTAGCTCCCCACCCACGCATAAACTGGCGGGCCAGCTGAGCACATGAGTGCCAAACATCCACTGTAGTGCGTGCCCTCAGCACAGCCAAAGACGTTGCGCTCCACTTTGCCTGAACCAGCTCCACAAACCCCGGCTGCTGGAGCCAGAAGTTCTCGAAGTGGAACCGACTAGGCCTCGGCGGAGACCCCCCACCAGTCGAGAGTAGGAGCGGGCAATTATCTAAGCCAACCCTCGTAACCGCCCGAAGCGAGCACCAGGGGTAAGCCAGTTCCCACTCCACCGATACCAGGACCCGATCAAGCACACTCCTGATCGGGTTCACCCGGTTGTTAGACCAGGTGTATCGGCCTCCCACTCGGAGAATCTCCCTCAGAGATAGGTCAGCGATGCAATCATTGAACATACGCATCCGAGATAGGTCCATGTTATCCGAGCTTTTCTCTTAAGGGGACCGAATGAGATTGAAGTCCCCTGCCACCACTAATGGACTAGTGCATCTCCCCACCTTGGCTGAGAGCTCAGCCAAGAAGACAGGGGAGCAACGATGATCCGCAGGGCCATAGACAATGATCACCTCCCAGCTGAGGTTTGATTGTCTATGGGTGAGTAGCATACTCACAAAAAATTCCCCGCGGTCCATGTCCTCAACCTCGAAGGTATCCTCTTTCGCCCCTAATAGGATCCCTCCCGAGTGACCATTGGCCGGCAACCAGTGCCAGACAAACTTGTGGCGGCTCAATCCCTGCAACTCAGGAATCGAGAAGTCTTGCCTAATCGTCTCCTGAAGGCCCACAATGTCAACATCTTCCTGCCTCAGGTAGTCCCTCAGCTGCTGCCTGCGACCAACATTCCCAAAGCCCTGGATGTTCCAATCTAATAGGAAAATCGGGGGACTCATTGGGAATCACTAACAGGGGGGATCCACTTACGGGGGAAAGATCGGGCCCTACCACCGGTCGAGGGACTGGACACTGGTTTGGGGGGCCTTCCTCCCCCCCCCCCCCCCCCCGCCTAGGGGGTCGTGAGGGAAGCCTCCACACTCAACGTGCGAGGGGGCTGCCTTCCCTAGTCACCAGACCCTGCAGTCCCATGCTAGAGGTGGCCCGGGTTCTGGCCAGCCTCTCCTGCTCCGCCTGAGCACGAGAGGCCGCACACCATCATAGGCCTCCTTTGCCTTCAGTGCCGCAATCTGATCCAAGCGAGGACCGCGTTCACCCTGGAACACGATCCCCCTGTCCCTGGCCACAATATCTAACCGCTCCACAGGAACATCTGCCAAGACCGAGAAACTAGACCCGGAAGGGGGAGAAGGGACAGTAGAAGGAGAACAAGGGGGCAGGACGTACCTGGATCAAGGTTACGGGACGCTGCCAGCGTCTCCGCCTGCTCGAGAACGGTCGGCTCCCTCCCCTCACCACCAGTCCTGGCTCTCGGAGTGGCAATCCTAGCACTGGCGCGGGAGGGGGTGGAGGGGATGGACGCAGGCGCCGGGAGGGGTGAGACTTGATCGTTGCCTCAGGGGTGTCGGGCAAGACCGAGAGCGGCACACTTGCCAAAGGGGTCGGGGTCGCCGGGGCCCCGGCCAGCAGCTTCCTGGGCGAAGCGGTCGGAGAGCCCGGGGAGAGGGTGTAGCATACCGCCCCGGGAGACCGAGGGGAGGACGGCGGGGCCACCACCAACCCCTCACTGGGAGAAGACCGAGACACCAGGGAGCCGTAGAGTGGGGAGGTCTACGCCGCGGCCCAACCCGCGAGTCCCAAGTGCTCCAGCCCCTCACCCAGGTTCGACCCATACGGGGCGACGTCCAGCTCCTTCGAGATCAGAGGGTCAGGACGAAGACACCTAGGGACGTCCACCGAGGGAAGGGAAAGAGTGAGGACCGGCCCCAGGGTCAGAGTAGTCGCCGGGGGAGCCACCCCACCCACGGCAGCCGATGGGGGGGCCACCCCCTAGGGGGTAGGGGGCGGGGCACAGGGGTCTAGGTCGTCCTCCGAGTCCTCCTCACTGGACGGGTCAGCTCCCCCATCCCCGGGGCCGCAGCGCTGCTCCGAGAGGTCTAGAGATGGGGACCGAGAACCCAACTCCTCCCACTCCAGCTCCACGGTAAGGGTCCTGCCCGGAGTGCCGAAGTAGAAGGGCAGGAGGGTGCAGTCCAGTTTGGTCGGATCCGGGTGTCTAACCTGGACACGCACCGGCCCCTGCCCTCGGAGGGAGGCCACGTTGAAGCCCACAAACTTGCCGATGGCCTGGGTGATCAGCTTGATGTACTTCTCCTGTCTCGCCTCCTCCGGGATGCCGTGGATGCGCACCCAGACGGTCGAGAGCGTAGCTGTAGTGTCGGGGTGCACGAAGGACTCATGGATCGACACCTTAATGTTGTTGATGGGAGGGTCGTCGACTGTCCCCAGGACAGCGCCTGCAGCGCCTCCCTGGACGGGAAAATCACCGAGAACACCATGGGGGCAGTCTCCCTCACGTTCCACACGAAGTCGGAATCATACAACTTCAACTCCGCACGGATGATGTCCTCAGTGACCTCCACCATGAGAGGGGGGTTCTAGTAAGGTAGCACACGGATCTCGGCGAGGTTCTGGGGCACAGACAATGCCACCTTGCCTAGGTCAATGTAATAGAAACCTAGATCGATCCCGTGCCCCAGAAGCTCTAGGGTACTGTGCTCGCGGTGGGGGGAGCGGGTCATGCAGTCTAGGACCCGGTGCGACGGATCGCCACAGAACAAGCAATGCTCCGGTTCCTTGCAATCCGAGCGAAAGTGGCCGACCTCCCCATAGTTGAAGCACTTGTTGCGCGTAGGAAACTTCGGGCGAGCAGCAGCCCCAACCGCTGGGGCCTTCGCAGCCATGGGCGGCGGCATAGGAGGGTGCCCAAGCTGGCTCCCTCCCACACCCGTGCCGCCCAACGAGGCCCCGGCAACGGACCCCTGCGTCTTTCGGCATTTCTTGGATTTCTTCTTCTTGGGGCCAGACGGCCCAGCTGAGGCAGCGGCACTTGGATTGGCATTTTGACGAACGGGTTGTGCGCGCGCGGGCGCTTCCCTGACCGGACGGTTCCCAGCAGGCCGACCCTCCCGGTCAGCCTCGTATGACCTCCTCTCAAGGGCAGACCGCAGGTCCTGCTCCCGCCGCAGAGCCTCAGGCGAGGGCCTCTGGCGTACCGGCGACCGGCCGCGCGCCAGCGACCGGCCACGCGGCGACCGCTACAGTGGGGAGCGGGGTCGGTACAGGGAGGAGCGGGATGCCTCCCGGAAGCCCCCAGCGCGGCCCTCCCGATACGGCTCGGCCTCTCCATTGCGCACGGGAGAGCGCCTGACCGGAGACCGCCGAGCTAGGGGGCGATATACCTCGGTCGAGGGAGGGCGCGGAGCAGGGGAGGGTCGCCGGGAGTGGCGGTGGTGGCGGGGAGACGGGGAGCTGCTCGGGGACGACTCCGGCCGGTGCCTCTTCATGACGACGGCGGCGAACGAGGGACCAAACGGGCACGGCGGCGGTACTTGGAGGACGACACGGGCAGAAGCTGCTGTTGGAGATATGCCCTAGAGGCAATAATAAATGTAGTTATTATTATATCTTTGTGTTTATGATAAATGTTTACATTCATGCTATAATAGTATTAACAAGGAAACATTAATACTTGTGTGATTTGTAAACTAAATTAGAGTCCCTAGTAAAGCCTCTTTATAATACTAGCTTGTTGGTTAATAAATGATTGTGGTTTCCCTATCATGAACATTGAGATGTTATTAACAACAAGATCATATCGTTAGGAGAATGGTATGATGGACATACTCCTATAGATAAGCGTAGCATAAAGATCAAGTCATTTTAATAGTTCAATTTCTATATGATTTCTGATACATAGTAACCTAATTCCTTCGACCATGAGATCATGCTTATCACCATCACCGGAAGGATACTTTGATGACATCAAACACCACACCGTAACTGGGTGGCTATAAAGGTGGCATTGAGTGTTCGGAAAGTGTTGGTTGAGACACATGGATCAAGAGTGGGATTTGTCCATCCATATGACGGATAGATATACTCTGGGCCCTCTCGGTGGAATGTCATCCAATTGGCTTGCAAGCATGTGACTGGCTCACAAGGGATCACATTTCACGGGAACGAGAAAAGAGTACTTATCAGTAACGAGGTTGAACTAGGTATGCAGAGATACCGACGATCAAAACCTCGGATGAGTAAACTATTGTGAGACAAAGGGAAATTGGTATCGTATGTAAGTGGTTCATTCGATCGCAAAGTAATCGTAGAAATATGTGGGAGCCATATGAATTTCCAGATTCCTCTACTGGTTATTGTTCGGAGAAGTGTCTCGATCATGTCCGCATAATTCACGAACCGTAGGGAGACACACTTATGGATTCGATGTTGTTGAGTAGTTATGGAATGATGAGTAAGAAACCGAATGTTGTTCAGAGTCTCAGATGGGATCCGAGATATCACGAGGAGATCCGGAATGGTCCGGAGAATAGGATTCATATAAGGAAAGTCATGTTTCGGGGTTGGAGAATGGTTCCGGTGTTTTCATCGGGAATGTTCTAGAAGGTTCCGGAATGTCCGGCACTCCGGAGGGGAAGGGTACATGAATGTGTCATAACAAGTTGGAATGGTTGCATCATGTACTAGGTGTCATCGCTGAGCGAAATAAAGGGATACATCAAATCCTAGTTTGAAAAGTCAAACGCCAATTTGAAAAGTCAAACGGCTATTTTGCTTGGTGGAGGGAGAGTAGGAAACCTACTTGGGGAGGAAGTCCCTCTCCCTCCACCGCCGGCCAAGGAGGCCGAGTTGGGGAGGGACTCCCCTCCCCTTGGCCGCGCCCTCCACCTATATAAGGAGGGGCAGGGCTGCCCCTCCAAACACACAACTCCACCACCCAAAACCCTAGCCCTAGTCGTCGGCCCTCCTGCTGCCGCCGCCGCCCTAGGGCAAACCCTAGCCGCCGACTTGGGGCAATCCCCTTGCCCTAGCCGCCGGCCTAGCCCTCTCTCCTTGGTGTGTCTAAACCCTAGATCACCGAGGCCTCTCTCATGGTCCACCATACTCGCTCCGGCTTAAGGCGAAGCCGTGCGAGATCTCCCCTCTACTTCTGGTACCACGCCGTCGTGCTGCCGGAATCGCGAGGAGAGTGCTACAACCTCCGCTGCCTGCTGGAACAAGGGCGAGGAAGGTCTTCGTCGAGTACCGAACGTGTGACCGACTGCGGAAGCGCTGCCAGAACGCAGCGCCGGAAGGATCGTCTACACGATCTTGAGATCGGGAAGAGTACGACTACATCACCCACGAGAATCCGCTCTCGTTAAACACTTTGGAATCTTCGAGGGTGAGTTATTCTATCGACTCGTTGCTACAATCTAGTAGATAGATCTTGGCTTGTTTGTTTGTATGCGGTAGAAATTTTTTGTTTTCCATGCTACGAACCCCTACAGTGGTATCAGAGTCGTGTCTATATGTAGATTTGTTGCACGAGTATAACACAATGGTCATTGTGGGCGGTGGTGCTTTTATTATCAATTGCTTCTTGTATACTTTGCATCTTGCGGTATGATGGGATGAAGCGGCCCGGGCTAACCTTACATGACATCGTTCATGAGACTTGCTCCACGCTCAACATGCAACTTGTATTGCATAAGTGTCTTTGCGGGTGCCTGTCTCTCCCATTATAGTATAGATCCAATTTACAACGGGAACTTGATAGTTCAAACATCAACGTTGTGGTTCTTGTTCGTAAGTTAGATCGACACTTATTGAAAGCCCCAAACCACGTAAAACATGCAAAGAAATTAGAGGCGTCTAACTTTGTTTTGCAGGGGTGTGCAGTGATGTGATATGGCCATGGTTGTGATTATATTTGATGTATGCAATGTTCCTTATTGTAAGTTGGCAACCGGCAGGATCCATATGGTTGTTTCTTTAAATTCTGTTAAGACCCGCGTGTCTATTCAAAGTAGTTGTAATAGTTGAAGCTGGTGGACGACAACCATGGAGCAGCGTCATTGACCTTGATGCAATGCCGGTGATGATGGAGATCATGTTCGTGCTTGAAGATGGAGATCGGAAGCACAAAGAAGAAAGGCCATATCATATCACATATTATGAATTGCATGTGATGTTAATCCTTTATGCATCTTGTATTGCTTAGTTAACAATGGTAGCATTATAAGATGATCCCTCATGCACATGAATTTCAAGTTCTAAAGTGTTCATCCTTAGTAAGCACCGTTGCTAAAGCTTGTTGTTTCGAAGCACCACATGATGATTGGGTGTGTTAGATTCTGCAAGTGTATACAACGTGAGCATGCCAGATTTGCTCATGCGGAAGCTAGGGTTTGATCTTGACGAGCCTAGCATGTACAGACATGGTCTCAGAACACGGATCACCGAAAGGTAAAGCATGAATCATATAGTAGATATGATGAACATGTCGATTGTTCGCCATTGAAGCTACATCAACTCTCGTGATGATCGGTTTTGATGTGGTGGATTTGGTTCGTGTGATCACTAAAACAATGTGAGGGATATTGTTTTGAGTGGGAGTTCACCTAGATTAATTTAACTATTAATTATAACTCAATTTATCATAAACTGAGTCTAAACTATTGCAAATATGTTGTGGATCAATGGCGGCCCCTACCATCAATTTTAATGCGTTCCTAGAAAAAGAAAAGTTGAAAAACAATGGAAGCAACTTCGCGGATTGGTTCCGCAATTTGAGGATTGTCCTCAATGCTGGTAATTTGACCTATGTGCTGGATGCACCGCTGGGTGACTGATGGGGATATGCCTACCGGGGTATACCCAGCAGGACGTTTTCGACTGGCCCAGGAACTGGCGAGTGGGCCTGCAAGACGACGACTGGATCAAGACCTGGCGTGGATCCAAGCGACTGGAAGCTGAAGGCCCAGGAGAGTAGATAGTGTTGGAGATATGCCCTAGAGGCAATAATAAATATAGTTATTATTATATCTTTGTGTTTATGATAAATGTTTATATTCATGCTATAATAGTATTAACAAGGAAACATTAATACTTGTGTGAATTGTAAACTTAAATTGAAGTCCCTAGTATAGCCTCTATACTTCACTAGCTTGTTGGTTGATTAAATGATTGTGGTTTCCATATCATGAACATTGAGATGTTATCAACAACAAGATCATATCATTAGGAGAATGATATGGTGGACATACTCCTATAGATAAGCGTAGCATAAAGATCAAGTCATTTCAATAGTTCAATTGCTATATGCTTTCTGATACATAGTAACCTAATTCCTTCGACCATGAGATCATGCATATCACCTTTGCCGGATGGATGCTTTGATAACATCAAACACCACACCGTAACTGGGTGGCTATAAAGGTGGCATTAAGTGTTCGGAAAGTATTGGTTGAAACACATGGATCAAGAGTGGGATTTGTCCATCCACATGACGGATAGATATACTCTGGGCCCTCTCGGTGGAATGTCATCCAATTAGCTTGCAAGCATGTGACATGGTCACAAGGGATCACATATCACGGGAACGAGAAAAGAGTACTTATCGGTAACGAGGTTGAACTAGGTATGCAGAGATACCGACGATCATAACCTCGGATAAGTAACATATCGTGAGACAAAGGGAAATTGGTATCGTATGTAAGTGGTTCATTCGATCGCAAAGTAATCGTAGAAATATGTGGGAGCCATATGAATTTCCAGATTCCTCTATTGGTTATTGTTCGAAGAAGTGTCTCGATCATGTCCGCATAATTCACGAACCGTAGGGAGACACACTTAAGGATTCGACGTTGTTTGAGTAGTTATGGTATTATGAGAAAGAGACCGAATGTTGTTCGGAGTCTCGGATGGGATCCGGGATATCACGAGGTGATCCGGAATGGTCCGGAGAATAAGATTCATATAAGGAAAGTCCCGTTTCGGAGTTGGGGAATGGTTCCGGTGTTTTCATCGGGAACATTCTAGAAGGTCCCGGAATGTCCGGCACTCCGGAGGGGGAAGGGTACATGAATGTGTCATTGTAAGTTGGAATGATTGCGTCATGTACTAGGTGTTCTTGCTGTCCAAAATAAAGGGTTTATTTAAATCCTAAATTGAAAAGTCAAACGGCTAGTTTGAAAGTCAAACGGCAATTTTGGGAAGTGGGAAGAGAGGAGGATTGGTGGAGGCCGAATTGGAGGAGGGTTCCTCCCTTGGCCGGCGCCCCACCAAGCCGACTTGGGGAGGGACTCTCCTCCCCTTGGCCGGCCAGCCCTCCCACCTATATAAGGAGGGGCAGGGCTCCCTCCTAGCACACACAAGTTCCTATCTTCTACCTCCGGTTTAGAGCCGTTTTGGTTTAGAGCTTCTAATTGCTTTAGCCAGCGGTTTAGAGCCTTCTAATTGGTTTAGAGCCCTCTAATTGGTGTGTCTAATTACTAGACCACTAATAGCCTCTCTCATAAGCTCCACCATACTCGCACCGGCTTAAGGCGAAGCCCTGCGGGATTTCCCCTCTACTTCCGGTACCACGCCGTTGTGCTGCCGGAATCACGAGGAGAGTGCTACAACCTCCGCTGCCTGCTGGAACAAGGGAGAGGAAGGTCTTCGTCGAGTACCGAACGTGTGACCGACTGCGGGAGCGCTGCTGGAACGTGGCGCCGGAAGGATCGTCTACGCGATCTTGAGATCGGAAAGAGTACGACTACATCACCCACGAGAATCTGCTCTCGTTAAACACTTTGGAATCTTCGAGGGTGAGTTATTCCATCGACTCGTTGCTACAATCTAGTAGATAGATCTTGGCTTGTTTGTTTGTATGCGATAGAAAATTTTTGTTTTCCATGCTACGAACCCCTACAGTGGTATCAGAGCCAGGTTTATATGTAGATCTGTTGCACGAGTAGAACACAATGGTCATTGTGGGCGTTGATGCTTTTATTGTAGATTGCTTTTTGTGTACTTTGCATCTTGCGGTATGTTGGGATGAAGCGGCCCGGGCTAACCTTACATGACATCGTTCATGAGACTTGCTCCACGCTTGACATGCAACTTGTATTGCATAAGTGGCTTTGCGGGTGCCTGTTTCTCCTAGCATAGTTAAGATCCAATTTACAACGGGTAATCAACAATGCTAGTATCAATGTTGTGGTTCTTGTTCGTAAGTTAGAACGACACTTATAGAAAGCCCCAAACCACGTAAAATATGCAAAGAAAGTAGAAGCGTCTAACTTTGTTTTGCAGGGGTGTGCAGTGATGTGATATGGCCATGATTGTGATTATATTTGATGTATGCAATGTTCCTTATTGTAAGTTGGCAACCGGCAGGAGCCATATGGTTGTCTTTAATTTCTGTTAAGACCTGCGTGTCTATTCAAAATAGTTGTAATAGTTGAAGCTGGTGGACGACAACCATGAAGAAGCGTCATTGACCTTGATGCTATGTCGGTGATGATGGAGATCATGTTCGTGCTTGAAGATGGAGATCGGAAGCACAAAGAAGAAAGGCCATATCATATCACATATTATGAATTGCATGTGATGTTAATCCTTTATGCATCTTGTATTGCTTAGTGGACGACGGTAGCATTATAAGATGATCCCTCATGCACATAAATTTCAAGTTCTAAAGTGTTCACCCTTAGTATGCACCGTTGCCAAAGCTTGCTGCTTCGAAGCACCACGTGATGATCGGGTGTCTTTGATTCCGCGGGTGAATACAACGTAAGCAAGCCAGATTTGCTTATGCGGTAGCTAAGGTTTGATCTTGACGAGCCTAGCATGTACAGACATGGCCTCAGGAACACGGATCACCGAAAGGTAAAGCATGAATCATATAGTAGATATGATGAACATGTCGATTGTTCGCCATTGAAACTATATCAACTCTCGTGATGATCGGTGTTGATGTAGTGGATTTGGTTCATGTGATCACTAAAACAATGTGAGGGATGTTGTTTTGAGTGGGAGTTCACCTAGTTTAATTTCATTAATTAATTTGAACTCAATTTGTCATAAACTTAGTCTAAACTATTGCAAATATGTTGTAGATCAATGGCAGCCCCTACCATCAATTTTAATGCGTTCCTAGAGAAAGAAAAGTTGAAAAACAATGGAAGCAACTTCGCGGATTGGTTCCGCAATTTGAGGATTGTCCTCACAGCTGGTAATTTGACCTATGTGCTGGATGCACCGCTGGGTGACCCACCTGCAGCTGATGCTCCCGATGAAGTAAAGAATGTTTACCTCGCTCGGAAGAATCAGTACTCCATAGTTCAGTGTGCTATCTTGTATGGTTTAGAATCGGAGCTTCAGAAAAGGTTTGAGAATTCAGACCCATATGATATTGTCGAGGATCTCAAATTAATTTTTGAGACTCATGCGGCAATTGAAAGTTATGAAGCTTCTAAAAAGTTCTTTAACTGCAAGATGGAAGAAGGCAGCTCCGTCAGTGAGCATGTGCTTAAGATGTCTGGGCACGCAAACAAACTTCAAAGCTTGGGTATAGTGATTCCTAATGCTTTGGGGATTTATCGTGTCCTCCAATCACTACCACCAAGTTACAAGAACTTTGTGATGAACTACAACATGCAGAACATGAACAAAGAGTTGCCAGAACTATTTGCTATGTTAAAATCTGCAGAAGTGGAGATCAAGAAAGAGCACCAAGTGTTGATGGTCAATAAGACCACCAAATTCAAGAAAGGCAAGTCTAAGCAAAAGGGACACTTCAAGAAGGGTGGTAAGAAAGTTACCACGCCGACGAAGAAAACCAAGGCTGGACCAAAGCCTGAAACTGAGTGCTTTTACTGCAAGAGAGTAGGTCACTAGAAGCGGAATTGCCCAAAGTACTTGGCGGATTTGAAGAACGGCAACATCAAGAAGAAAGGTATATCTGATATACATGTTATTGATGTGTATCTCACTAGTATTCGTAGTAGTGCCTGGGTATTTGATACTGGTTCGGTTGCTCATATTTGTAACTCGAAACAGGTGCTGCAGAATAAACGGAAGCTAGCGAAGAACGAGGTGACGATGCGCGTGGGAAACGGATCAAAGGTTGATGTGATCGCGGTCGGCACGCTACCTCTTCATCTACCATCGGGATTAGTTTTATACTTAAATAATTGTTATTTAGTGCCTGCGTTGAGCATGAACATTATATCGGGATCTTGTTTATTGCGAGACGGTTACTTGTTTAAATCCGAGAATAATGGTTGTTCGATTTATATGAGTAATATGTTTTATGCACATGCACCTTTGATAGATGGTCTATTCTTATTGAATCTCGATAGTAGAAATACACATATCAACAACATTGAGGCTAAACGTTTGAAATCAAGCGATAATTCGACCTATATGTGGCACTGTCGTCTTGGTCACATCGGAGTGAAACGTATGAAGAAACTCCATTCCGATGGACTTCTTGAATCACTTGATTTTGAATCACTTGAAAGATGCGAAGCATGTCTGATGGGTAAAATGACTAAGACTCCATTTTCTGGTATAATGGAGCGAGCTACGGACTTACTGGAAATCATACATACCGATGTGTGTGGTCCAATGAGTGTAGCATCGCGCGGTGGTTATCGTTATGTTCTTACCTTCACGGATGATTTGAGTAGATATGGGCATATCTATTTCATGAAACATAAGTCCGAAACTTTCGAGAAGTTTAAGGAGTTTCAAAGTGAGGTAGAGAATCAACGTAACAAGAAGATTAAATTTCTACGTTCTGATCGTGGAGGTGAATATCTAAGTTACGAGTTTGGCGAGCATTTGAAGAAATGCGGAATACTTTCACAATTGACACCGCCGGGAACACCACAGCGTAATGGTGTGTCTGAACGTCGTAATCGAACCCTCTTAGATATGGTTCGTTCTATGATGTCACTTACAGATTTACCGCTAACATTTTGGGGTTATGCATTAGAAACAGCCGCATTCACTTTAAATAGGGCACCATCTAAATCCGTTGAAACGACACCGTATGAATTATGGTTTGGGAAGAAACCTAAATTGTCGTTCCTTAAAGTTTGGGGATGCGAAGCCTATGTAAAGAAGTTACAGCCGGACAAGCTTGAACCCAAAGCGGAAAAATGCGTCTTCATAGGATACCCGAAGGAAACTATTGGGTATACCTTCTATCATAGATCCGAAGGCAAAATCTTCGTTGCCAAGAATGGATCCTTTCTAGAGAAGGAATTTCTCTCGAAAGAAGTGACTGGAAGGAAAGTAGAACTCGACGAGGTTGTCGAACCTTCTCTCGAAATTACGAGTAGCGCAGCACCGGAAGAAGTTCCTGTGGTGCCTGCACCAATAAGAGAGGAAGCTAATGATGGTGATCATGAAACTTCGGTTGAAGTTACTACAGAGCCTCGAAGGTCAACGAGAACTCGTACCACTCCAGATTGGTATGATTCTGTTATGAATGTCATGTTGGTGGACAACACTGATGACCCTGAGACATATGAGGAAGCGATGATGAGCCCAGATTCCAATAAATGGCAAGAAGCCATGAAATCCGAGATTGGATCCATGTACGAAAACCAAGTATGGACTTTGGTGGACTTACCGGATGGCCGGAAGGCTGTCGAGAACAAATGGATTTTCAAGAAGAAAACAGATGCTGATGGTAATGTTACTGTCTATAAAGCTCGACTTGCCGCAAAAGGGTTTCGACAAATTCAAGGAGTTGACTACGATGAGACTTTCTCACCGGTAGCGAAGCTAAAGTCTGTGAGGATTATGTTAGCAATCGCTGCATATTATGATTATGAGATATGGCAGATGGATGTCAAAACAGCATTCCTCAATGGAGACATTGATGAAGAGTTGTATATGATGCAACCCAAAGGTTTTGTCGATCCTAAAGACGCTAACAAGGTATGCAAGCTTCAACGGTCCATCTATGGATTGAAGCAGGCATCCCGAAGTTGGAATCAACGTTTTGATAAGGTAATCAAAAGTTTTGGTTTTATACAAACTTATGGAGAAGCTTGTATTTACAAGAAAGTGAGTGGGAGCTCTGTAGCATTCTTAATTTTGTATGTGGATGACATATTGTTGATTGGGAATGATGTAGACCTTCTTAATAGTGTCAAGGAATATTTGAATAATAGTTTTTCAATGAAGGATCTTGGCGAAGTAGCTTACATATTAGGCATAAAGATTTATAGAGATAGATCGAAACGCCAAATATCATTGTCACAAAGTACATATTTGGACAAAGTTCTAAAGAAGTTTGGAATGGAAGAAAGCAAGAAAGGGTTCTTGCCCATGTTGCCCAATACGACCTTGAGTAAAACTCAAAGTCCGACATCGGCAGAAGATAGAGAAAGGATGAGTAAGACTCCCTATGCATCAGCCATAGGATCTCTAATGTATGCCATGCTATGTACTAGACCCGACATTGCATATGCTGTTAGTTTAACTAGCAGATATCAAAGTGATCCAGGAGTGGATCATTGGACAGCGGTCAAAAACATCCTTAAGTACTTGAGAAGAACTAAGGATATGGTTCTTTCTTATGGAGGTGATGAACAGCTCGTTGTTAATGGTTACACCGATGCTAGTTGGAACACCGATCCAGATGATTCTAAATCACAATCTGGGTACGTATTTATTTTGAATGGTGCAGCAGTTAGCTGGAGGAGTGCAAAGCAAAGCGTTGTGGCGAGATCTTCAACTGAATCGGAATACATGGCTGCTTCGGAGGCTTCACAAGAAGCGATATGGATGAAAGAGTTCATTACAGAGCTGGGTGTGGTTCCTAGTGCGCTGGACCCAATGTCTATCTACTGTGATAACATGGGCGCCATAGCCAATGCGCAAGAACCAAGGTCACACAAGAAGCTGAAGCATATCAAGCTGCGTTTTCACGCTATTCGAGAACATATCCAGGATGGGGATATAAAGATTTGCAAAGTACACACAGATCTGAATGTGGCGGATCCGTTGACTAAACCTCTCCCGAGGGCAAAACATGACCAACACCAAACTGCCATGGGTGTTCGGTATATAACCATGTAATCTAGATTAGATGACTCTAGTGCAAGTGGGAGACTGTTGGAGATATGCCCTAGAGGCAATAATAAATATAGTTATTATTATATCTTTGTGTTTATGATAAATGTTTATATTCATGCTATAATAGTATTAACAAGGAAACATTAATACTTGTGTGAATTGTAAACTTAAATTGAAGTCCCTAGTATAGCCTCTATACTTCACTAGCTTGTTGGTTGATTTAATGATTGTGGTTTCCATATCATGAACATTGAGATGTTATCAACAACAAGATCATATCATTAGGAGAATGATATGGTGGACATACTCCTATAGATAAGCGTAGCATAAAGATCAAGTCATTTCAATAGTTCAATTGCTATATGCTTTCTGATACATAGTAACCTAATTCCTTCGACCATGAGATCATGCATATCACCTTTGCCGGATGGATGCTTTGATAACATCAAACACCACACCATAACTGGGTGGCTATAAAGGTGGCATTAAGTGTTCGGAAAGTATTGGTTGAAACACATGGATCAAGAGTGGGATTTGTCCATCCACATGACGGATAGATATACTCTGGGCCCTCTCGGTGGAATGTCATCCAATTAGCTTGCAAGCATGTGACATGGTCACAAGGGATCACATATCACGGGAACGAGAAAAGAGTACTTATCGGTAACGAGGTTGAACTAGGTATGCAGAGATACCGACGATCATAACCTCGGATAAGTAACATATCGTGAGACAAAGGGAAATTGGTATCGTATGTAAGTGGTTCATTCGATCGCAAAGTAATCGTAGAAATATGTGGGAGCCATATGAATTTCCAGATTCCTCTATTGGTTATTGTTCGAAGAAGTGTCTCGATCATGTCCGCATAATTCACGAACCGTAGGGAGACACACTTAAGGATTCGACGTTGTTTGAGTAGTTATGGTATTATGAGAAAGAGACCGAATGTTGTTCGGAGTCTCGGATGGGATCCGGGATATCACGAGGTGATCCGGAATGGTCCGGAGAATAAGATTCATATAAGGAAAGTCCCGTTTCGGAGTTGGGGAATGGTTCCGGTGTTTTCATCGGGAACATTCTAGAAGGTCCCGGAATGTCCGGCACTCCGGAGGGGGAAGGGTACATGAATGTGTCATTGTAAGTTGGAATGATTGCGTCATGTACTAGGTGTTCTTGCTGTCCAAAATAAAGGGTTTATTTAAATCCTAAATTGAAAAGTCAAACGGCTAGTTTGAAAGTCAAACGGCAATTTTGGGAAGTGGGAAGAGAGGAGGATTGGTGGAGGCCGAATTGGAGGAGGGTTCCTCCCTTGGCCGGCGCCCCACCAAGCCGACTTGGGGAGGGACTCTCCTCCCCTTGGCCGGCCAGCCCTCCCACCTATATAAGGAGGGGCAGGGCTCCCTCCTAGCACACACAAGTTCCTATCTTCTACCTCCGGTTTAGAGCCGTTTTGGTTTAGAGCTTCTAATTGCTTTAGCCAGCGGTTTAGAGCCTTCTAATTGGTTTAGAGCCCTCTAATTGGTGTGTCTAATTACTAGACCACTAATAGCCTCTCTCATAAGCTCCACCATACTCGCACCGGCTTAAGGCGAAGCCCTGCGGGATTTTCCCTCTACTTCCGGTACCACGCCGTTGTGCTGCCGGAATCACGAGGAGAGTGCTACAACCTCCGCTGCCTGCTGGAACAAGGGAGAGGAAGGTCTTCGTCGAGTACCGAACGTGTGACCGACTGCGGGAGCGCTGCTGGAACATGGCGCCGGAAGGATCGTCTACGCGATCTTGAGATCGGAAAGAGTACGACTACATCACCCACGAGAATCTGCTCTCGTTAAACACTTTGGAATCTTCGAGGGTGAGTTATTCCATCGACTCGTTGCTACAATCTAGTAGATAGATCTTGGCTTGTTTGTTTGTATGCGATAGAAAATTTTTGTTTTCCATGCTACGAACCCCTACAGATAGGCCCAGTCGGATTAGGTTAACGAGTACCGAAACCTTAACTGATTCGGTTGAGATATGTAAACCCTAGGGGAGGGTGAGTCTATATAAACCTCCCTACAGGGCGTGTAAACGTACGTTCCATCATCCACCCAAGCGACTCGCCGCCTAGCCGTCGAGCTCGCCCCATTGTACCTCCATCATAATACAATCTAGCAGGAGTAGGTCTTTACCCTCCGGGGGGCCGAACCTGGGTAAAATCCTGTGTCTCCGCCCTCATCTCGCACCGCAGATGGCTGGCCGCCCTTGCCCTTCGTTCTACTACTCGCTGCCGATTGCAGCATCTGCCGTGGTCATTCCCACGACAGTGGCGCCCACCGTGGGGCCTGGCCGGTCTGGCCGGTGTTCTGCGGCGAGATCCAATCTGCCCATCAACGAGTCGGTCGCCACCGGCCGCATGATAGCGATCGGCGAGATGCTACAGATCTTGCCGAGCAGCTACGTCCCGGCGGCGCGACCCGTCACGCACAGCATGATCTTGCCAGTCGGCACGATCAGCCTCTTTGTGGGCCTCACTGACGTTATCGCCTCGGAGGACTCGGCTCGCATCTGCGAGTCGCCGCCACGCGACCGGCTCTCCGAGAGCTAGGTCCACACGATCCATCTCCTCGCCTCCGAGTACAACTCGACCCACAACGACGTGGCCGAAAACACCGCGGCCGCGGAAGACGTGGCCCTCAACGACGACGCCGACTCGGCGACCCCGGCGTCACACGCCGGATCCATCACCGCGGCTTCGCCCGCAGGCTCCATCACCCAGGTCTCCAACGTGGGAGACTTCGAGGATCCCTCCATCCTTGGAATCTTCGACTTCGACTCCGGGTCGGAAAACTCCGCCGATCTCCGTGACGGGACCGGTCGCCACGCCGTGACCTACATGGCGACTGGCACCGATCCGCCGGAGGATCCCTTCTCCACCCCGATCCCTCCTAACGCCATGGCAACGGAGGTCGAGGAGCTCCGCCTGAAGCTGGCGGAGGCAGTCCGCAAGGAGCAAGCCGAGCGTGAAAATTTTCGCCTCGAGCAGGTGACGGCGCAGGAGCTGTCACACTACCACCACCAGCGAATCAGGTCGCGCCTGAACCCCACCGTCCAGGGGCGCGCCCTGAACTTCGACGACGAGAACGACCCGGACTGCGTGGCCGAGCGCGAGATTTGCGAGAATGCGCCACCCGGAGGAAGCGCCTGGCCCCCACCAGGGTCGACGGCGAACGGCGCCCCACCTTCACCCAACCGCGCACCCCCCAGGGACCAGCCGCGGATCGTGGTCTCCTCGCGGGAGCGAGACGCGAACGGCCTACCACTGTTCTCCACCCCGATGGACAACCTCGTGGCGGGCCGAGCAGCGGCCGACAACATCACGGCCACCGGTGACGGCGCCCTACAGATCCAGTACATCAGGGCCCTGCTCGCAAAGGCGGTCGAGCAGCAAAACGCAGGCGCCGACTCGCAGGGTCGGATGTACTCGCGTTCTTCGGGCAGCAGAGCAGCCTCAAGCGGCCGCCCAGTGGCGGCAAACACCCTCAATTGCCCGCCACCCGAACCACTGCAGCTCCAACACCGACCCGTGAACGCGGCACTCTCCACCAACGACCCCAGGCCAGCGACCAACTTCGTCGCCGCCAACGGTCAGCCCGTCGACGCTCGCACCCACATCATCAACAACCAAAGCTGGCGCGCACGCCAGCCCGACGACCTGCGACACACCCTAACCAATCGCCGTGACGACGAGCCAATGGGGTCGCTAAGCCGACTCGGGCCCCGGTGCTTCGGACCGATGATCCGAGGCGAAAAACACTCGGCGAACTTCAAAACGCCGAAGGAAATAGAGAAGTACGACCCTTCGTACGACCCCTCCGTGTGGCTGGACACCTACCTCATGGCGATGGGGATCGCTGGCTACACCGACCTGCTAGCCGCCCGTTACCTCCCCCTGATGATGGAGGGAACATGCAGGCAGTGGATCAACACTCTTCCCCCCGATAGCATCGACTCCTGGGAAGAGATGCGTGATGCCTTCGTCAGGCACTTCGAGTGCTCCTACACCCGCGCCACCACCATCGAGGACCTGGAACGATGCATCCAGGGACCCCGCGAGTCGACCCGCAGCTGGGTCCAGCGGTGGCAAGAACTATGGTACAACGTGGTCGGCATCCACCCAGACACCGCGATCCACTGCTTCAAGACCTCGTGCCGCAACGAGCCCCTGGTCGCCAAGCTCAAACGACACTCCCGCACACTCGACAACATACCGGATCTCCTCGAGATCGCCAAGAGATACGCGGAGGAAGACCTAAACCAGGAAACCGACGACGAGTCGGGCGGTCAACGCCGCACAAACGGCACCGACAACGGACGACGGTCCGACCTACGCTACAACAACACTCGCCTCACCGGCAAGCGCTGCAGTGACGGGCGAGTCGACTTCGTCGCCAACGCTGGGCACGCGCAGCGCGAGCCCAAGAGCTTCCGCCGCGACGGAGGGCAACGCCGCGACGGCGGCAATTACAAGGCGAAACCAAGGTTCGACCCCGCGGCCCTCCTTAACCAACCTTATGCGTTTCACAGCAGGGAAGGGAAGCCCGCCACGCACACGACCGCCGACTGCCACTCTCTCAAGGAGATTGAGAAGGCACGGCGAGCGTGGGAGGACCCCGACAACAACCCGCCAAACGGCGGAAAATTCGGCAGTGTGCCCGGCTCGCTCCACACCTTCACAGGCTTCAACACGAAGCGCGAGAAGAAGGTCATCGCCCGCGCCGTCGCCGTGAACGCGGTGGCCCAGGTGGACGTTCCCCAGTTCCTCAACTGCTCGGAGCTGCCCATCACCTGGAGATGCCAGGACCACTCGCCACGCATCGAGTACCCGGGCCGAGTCGCCCTGGTGGTCAAGCCCAAGGTGGGAGACTACTGGCTCCCCAAGACATTGATGGACGGCGGCAGCTCCATCAACATCCTATACCTGGACACCTTCAGGCGACTGCGGCTCCCGCAGTCGATGGTCGAGACGACCTACACCACGTTCCACGGCATTGTCCCCGGTCGGAAGGCGTACCCGATCGGCAAGGTCACGCTGCCAGTCACCTTCGGCACACCAGCAAACTTCTGCACCGAGCGGATCGTCTTCGAGCTGGTACCCTTCGACAGCCTCTACCACTGCGTCCTGGGGCGCCAGGCGTTCGCCAAGTTCATGGCAGCGCCCCACTACACGTACAATGCGATGAAGCTCCCCGGGCCGCGCGGCGTCATCACCATCAATGGCGACCCCGACATGGCCGCCGAGTGCGAGGCCAAAGGAGCCGAACTCGCCGACGCTGTCATCGCGGCAGAGACCAACCACGCCGACGAGCTCGCCAAATACGCGAGCTGGGTCAACAACGACGACCCCACCATACTCAAGAAGCCCAATTCAGAGGGCGTCAACACCTCAGCCTTCGAGGCGACGATGCACACCCGCACCGTCGAGCTGGTCCCAGGCGACTCTAGCCAGACGGTGACGATCGGGACGGGCATGAGCCCAGCATAGGAAGGCGCGCTCATCGAGTTCCTCCGTGAGAACAGGGACATCTTCGCATGGAAGCCCTCTGACATGCCTGGTGTCCCTAGGGAACTCGCTGAGCACAAACTCAACGCCGACCCCAAAGTGCGACCCGTCAAGCAGTCGTTGCGGCCCTTCAATGAAGAGCGCCGCCGAGCCATCGCCGAGGAGGTGAAGCGTCTACTCGCTGCAGGATTCATCCGGCCAATAAAATACTCCAAGTGGCTGGAAAACCCAGTCCTGGTCGAGAAGAAAAATGGGACCTGGAGGATGTGTATCGACTACACAAACTTAAACAGCGCCTGCCCGAAGGAGCAATTCGTCCTCCCGCGGATCGACCAAATAATCGACTCCACCGCGGGCTCGGAGTCACTGTGTTTCCTCGATGCCTACTCTGGGTACAACCAGATCAAGATGGTTGTTGAGGACGAGGAGAAGACGGCGTTCATCACGCCATTCGGAGCCTTCTGCTACACTGCCATGACCTTCGGCCTCAAGAACGCCGGGGCAACTTACCAACGGTGCATGCAGGAATGCCTTGCGAGCCAAATTGGCCGCAATATCCACGTCTACATCGACGACGTGGTAGTGAAGTCCGCTCGCCAGGGCGATCTACTCGCCGACCTGGCGGAAACATTCGCCAACCTGCGGAAATACAAGATAAAGCTCAACCCAGGCAAATGCACCTTCGGTGTACCAGCAGGGCAACTACTGGGGTACGTCGTCTCCAAGCACGGGATCGAGGAAACCCCACCAAAATCGACACGATCGCTCAACTCGGCAAACCCGAGTGCCTGCGCGACGTCCAAAAACTGGCCGGCGAGTCGCGGCTCTTAGTCGCTTCATCCCCCGATTGGGCGAAAAGGCGATGCCCCTATACCGCCTGATGCGAAAGAACCCCACCTTCCACTGGGACAAGGAGGTGGACGACGCACTCCGCGACCTCAAGAAGGTGCTACTCGCAGCACCTCTACTCGCAACACCTCTACTCGCCGCCCCCATCGACAAAGAACCCATGCTGGTCTACGTCGCGGCTTCCGAGCGCGCCGTCAGCGCCGTCATGGTCGTCGAGCGGCCGGAGGAAGGAAAGGAGCGCCCGGTACAACGACCGGTGTACTATATCAGCGAGGTCCTCACCGAGTCGCGCCAGCGGTACCCGCAATACCAGAAACTGGTATACGCAGTCTTCAGAGCACAGTGGCGACTGCCGCACTACTTCCAGGAGCACCCGATCACGGTCTTCTCCTCAGCACCGTTGCAGGACATCATCCGCAACCGTGAGGCGACCGGGCGAGTCGCCAAGTGGGCTGTCGAAATCGGCGTCCACAACATCAAGTACGAGCCACGAAAAGCGATCAAGTCGCAGGCTCTCGCGGACTTCATCGCCGACTGGGAAGAAGCCCAGCAGCCCGAAAAGCTGCCATACCTCCACTACTGGAGCCTGCACTTCGACGGCTCCAAGAACGCGGACAGCGTAGGAGCAGGGATCGTGCTGACTTCCCCGAAGGGCGAAAAGCTCCGCTACGTCCTCTGCCTCGACTTCACCCCCTGCACCAACAACATGGCCGAGTACGAGGCACTACTCCACGGCATGCGAGCTGCCAAGGAGATGAATGTTAACCGCCTACGTTGCTACAGAGACTCCGACCTCGTCGCTGGGCAAGTCGCTGGCACTTGCGACGCCGTCTCTCCCACCATGGCGGCATACCGCCAAGCAGTAGACAAGCTGGGTGGACACTTCGCAGGCTACTCCGTCGAGTGGATCGACAGGCGGAAGAACGAGGAGGCCGACGCACTCTCTCGCATCGGGTCGACCCGACTCGCACCACCCGTCGACGTCTTCCTCGACACGGTCACCAAGCCGTCGGTCTCTCCCCCAAGGGAGATCGACATCGGAGTCCCGCTGCAGCCAGAGGTAGCCCTGGTCGCACTCATCTCCGAGCCAGACGACTGGACCAAGCCGTACATCGCCTACCTGGAGGCTGGCACCTTGCCGACAGATGAGATAGACGCCCGAATGGTTGCACGTCGATGAAAATCCTTCACCATCATCGACGGCGAGCTCCACAAGCGCGGCGTGACCGGCGTGTTCAAACGCTGCGTCCAACCTGCAGAAGGACGCAAGATCCTCCACGACATCCACTCCGGTGACTGCGGCCACCACGCTGGAGCCCGCTCTCTAGTCGTAAAGGCTATGCGGCACGGCTTCTACTGGCCCACCACACACGCCGATGCCGTCGACATTGTCCAGCGGTGCGCCGGGTGCCAGAAGTACGCCAACCAGACACACGTGCCGAGCCAGCGCTCAAGACAATCCCCATCACCTGGCCATTCACCGTGTGGGGTATGGACATGGTAGGCCCTTGCAAAAAGGCCCCCTCCGGCTTCACCCACCTCCTGGTCGCGGTCGACAAATTCACAAAATGGGTGGAGGCCAAGCCAGTCCGGAAATGCGACGGGAAGACCGCCACCAAATTCCTACGCGAGCTCATATATCGCTACGGCTTCCCAAACAGCATCATCACGGACAACGGCACCAACTTTGCCAAAGGAGCCATGGCCGAGTTCTGCGAGGAACATCACATCCGGCTCGACCTCGCGTCAGTCGCCCACCCGGAGTCCAACGGCCAGGCGGAACGGGCCAACCAGAGCATCCTCCACGGCCTGAAGCCGCGGCTCCAAGTACCACTCGAGCGCACCGCTGGGTGCTGGGTCGAGGAGCTACCCTCCGTCATCTGGGGTATCCGCACCTCGGTCAACAGGTCGACAGGGTTCACCCCCTTCTTCATGGTGTACGGCGCCGAGGCAGTCATGCCCACCGACCTCGAGCACGACTCGCCAAGGGTCGTCCACTACACGGAGGCTGCGAACAAACTCGCATGTCAGGACGGAGTCGATCAACTCGACGAGGCACGCGACCTAGATCGCTCTCACACTGCCATCTACCAGCAAGGACTCCGCCGCTACCATAGCCGGCGGGTGAAAACTCGCACCTTCCAGGAAGGCGACCTGGTGCTACGCCTCATCCAGGACAAGAAGGGCATGCACAAGCTCTCCCCCCATGGGAGGGACCATTCGCCATCGGGCGAGTACTCGGCAACGACGCCTACTACCTCATCGACGTCCGCGGGGACGGCAAACTCGACGTCAAGCGACCATGGAATGTAAACCTCCTACGGAAGTTCTACTCCTAGAACTCCACATATGTATCCTCCAGTCGCTATGAAAAAAAAATATTGGTTACCGCAAATTGCGTCTACTCTCCGTGTCTTGTGCCACTCGCACTCGTAGTAACAACACCAAGCTAACTGCAGGAGTCAACCTCTGGTACAGCGATCGGCACGGCCAAGTAGTGCGCTACAAGGGCACTGGGTTACCCCAGGTCTTGTAACGTCCACGAAAAACGCCTACCCGGAGCCCCATTGGAGTCGCCTAGCTCGACTGGCTTAACGAGCCTAGACAATTGCCTTCGCTCCTCACAGCGACCATGATCCTCCGCATCCTCGACACAGCGACTCGAACGGCCAAGTACCACGCTCGGGGACTGACGACCTGTTCAGCGCGAGCGGCTAGGGAAAACGCCAAGTATGAGAGCATGCCCAGGACTCGCCATGCGACTGACCCGACGGGCCAGGCAGGAGTGATGCCCTTACTCTAACGCGCCCAGTCCTCACCCACCCTAGAGTCGCGCCTAGAACAACCAAGTACCACGCTCAGGGACTCGGCTACCCGACCTCGTTCGCGCAAGGGAAAACAGTGAAGTACAGAGCACTCATGGGAGTCGCCTTGCGACTGGCTTTCCAATCTCGGGCGAGTCGACCTCAATAACAAAACGTTCAAAACCACAAACACATAAACAAACGAGGTAAACCCCATAAAAAGGGCGGACGCGCTCGGGGACTCGTTCAACCCTCAATCTCAAACGCAAGTCAAATCACAAAACAACACGATATATCATTATAGCATGTCACAATTGTCACAAAGTACAAAGTATGCCAAACGGCATAACCGCTACTAACGACCCAGGGCACAATGTTTTACTCCGCAGGCTTCGACGTCGACTCGCCGCCACCCTTGCGGTTGCGAATGAAGGGAGTGTACGGGTTTGACGGGTACGTCGTCAGCTCACCCGCCATCGCCGCACGAAACGGCTGCTCGATCTTGAAGTCCCGGTGTTGCGGCTCGGGGTCGTTAGGCGCAACGATCGTCTCTTGATAAGGAAGGAGGTCGCCCATCGCCCAGACGCGATCGGAGTACACCGCGGCGCGGTCCGTCAGCTTCAGCACCTCAGCGATCTCCACCGAGCCCGTCGACGACGGGTAGCCACTCGTCACGTCGTCCAGATCAAAATCTTCCGGGAAGTGGGCGAGCCCAAGGCTAAGCGTCGTCGCCGCCCCGCGCCGGAACGCCGACCGCGTCATGAATTCGACGACTGATGGCGCCTTCTCCAAGTACCGCCACACTTCGACGAGGTCGCTGGGAATCACTTCCGTGGGCGACATCTCCTGAAGATACGCCCTAATACAAGTCGCGGATAACGTGGCCGAGTCGACCAGAGTGGCCACACACTGCCGCGCGTCTAACGACTGCGCCTCTTCCACGCTATCAATAATCCGACCTGTGGACAGGAAGGGAAGTGAGTACATCAAAGATCACACAATGGAAATATTATAGGCAGAGGCGGCACACATACCAATCAAAGGATGGGAGAGCTCTGTGATGAAGCTTTGAAGAGAGGAGTAGTTGTCTTGAAGCCTAGCAACAAGGGCGTCAGAGACCTTACGCTCCTCAGCGGCGGCCGTAACAGCAGCCTTGGCTCGCCCATCCGCCGAGCTCGCCTCCTTCTTCGCGTCCTTAAGCTCGCGCTCAAGGTCGGCGATCCGCTTCTCAGCCAAACTCAACGCAGATTGAGCCGCCGTCAGCTCACTCGCCGGGACAAGGCCCTAGAGAACCTCCTCTGCCTTCGCAGCAATCGCCTGGAGTCCCGTGTTCGCCTCTTGGACGGCGACAAGTTCCTTCTCCACGCGACACTTTGCAGCAAGCCGGTCGGCTGATTCACGCTGCAAACCCTGTACAAAAGTCAAACAGTCAACAAAAACGGAATCCTAAGTGCCCACCTTGTGAAATTCAAAGACTGGACACTCGGGGACTGGAGATCAAAAATCCTAAGTGCCCACCCGCTGAAATTCAGCGACTGGACATTCGGGGACTGGAGATCAAAAACCCTAAGCGCCCACCCGCTGAAATTCAGCGAATGCGCACTCGGGGACTGGGTGCGAGAAATAAAAGTGAAACACCAAAAGAATCTGACCACTACAATTCATTGGCCCGATCCTCGGGGACTGGACATGCCTGGATGGCTGTGCCAAGCATGCCATGAAGCTGTAGCGCGTCCATAGAGGCGAGAAGAGCCGGAGTGTGCCCGCGACATTGCTCGACCTCCGTTTCAGCGACCCCAGGCACGCGGCTCGATGGCGTGGTACCACTCGCCGTAGCCGCTCTGGCCATGAAGCGGGGGAAGGTCGCGATGGATGCACCGGCACCAAAAGAGGCTGGCTCGGCCATCCCAGGCGAGGAAGAACCCTCCTTGATCGTCAAGGCCGCCCCCGCCGTAGGATCACTCGGAGCAATCGTCGTGTCGTCAGACACCGTGACGACGTCGTCGCTCTTGGCCTTCTTGGCACTGTCTGTGGGGGCAGCGACCTCATCAGCCTTCCTCTTCCGAGAAGGGTCCCCCTCGGCGGCGACTGGAGGAACCTTGGCCATGGACGGGTGGCCTATCTTTTTAACCCCAGTCCTGCAAATTGATTACATGAGCAAAGTGGTTCGAGTACAACGAAAAATAAAGCAGGTGAATAAAACTCACTTGGCGACTGGTATGAACTGCAGCCCTGTGCGGATGCTAGCCGGCTTCTCCAGTTCGGGGCCTAGCTGCCGACTGAGGCCCATCTCGAGGACATCATGCGCCCAAGACACAGACGGCATCTTTGTTGATGAGGCCGCGACAGGAGCCTCCACAACGTTTTCGGCAGAAGCTCTCTTGGGAGGCGAAGTTGCCGCGGCTGGAGCGACCCCCGACCCAGAGACTGGGGCGAATGGGGGAGGAATCGAGGCCAGAGGCACCTCACTCAGGACGGCAGTGACATCCGATGCTGCCATCGTCTGTGGCGCTTCATCCCTGGCCAAGCTGGTGGCGTCGGAGCTGCTCGCCGAATGAGGCGGAGATACCTGCCTCGCTGGCTTCGTCTTCCTCTTCGGAGGGGCCTTCACCTCCTTCTTATTCTTGTTCGACGCAGTGGCCTCGCCATGCGAGGTGAGCTCGGGAAGCTCGTCGTCTTCATCATCATGATGTTCAAGACTTCTACTCGCCTCGAGTTCGCGCTGACGCTGCCCGCGAGTTTTGCGAACCAATGGGGCGGCCTCTTCCTCGGACTCGTCGTCGTCGTCGCTCCTGTCGCTCTCGGCGCCACCCTTGGTGGGAGGCGACTCGCCCCCGTCCTGGACGGACGGGCTCGAGTTCTCGTCATCCGCGGGCGGAAGCCACCCTTCCACCACTTGAAATAACTGCAATAGGCATGAGACAATATCAGTATAACCGCGACAGCATCAACAGCGACTGCGAATGATAGAAAAATGACTTACCGTCGGGGCTGGATGCTTCACGGTGTAGGGGCGACCCCAGCCTTCGCGTCCAGGTACACCACCTGGGTGATCTTCTTCAATGCCGGGATGTAGTCCTCGACTTTCCACTCGGCGAGGCAGGATTTCGTCGAGTCCTCCCGGCCCGTGTACTCGTACATATAATGGTCACGGCGGGCCAGGGGAACGAGTCGCCGCCCGAGCCAGCAGTTGTACAAATTGATGGTCTGAAGAACCTTCTTCTTCAGGCCGCAGATGGTCTGAAGCATCTCATCCACGACCATCCGCTGGTCTGTTGGAAGCTTGCCGACTTGGAGTCGGCGCGGTTCGGGCCGGTCGGCGGAGTATCTTGGGATCGCCACCTCGCCGTCTGGAGTCGCCTCGGTGACGTAAAACCAAGACTTCTTCCACTCGCTCGCCGCCTTGGCAGGTAGCATCAGATCAAAAAAGGAGGCCTTCGACTTCAATTGAAACGTCAAGCCACCCGCAGCAAGAATTGGGCCGCCTGCTTCTTCGCGACTGATCCTCCCGTGGAACAGATCTTGCCACAGGGGAAGTAGGGCCTACAGCCCAGGTAGCACTCGTAGAACGCCACGAAAATGGCGAGATGCTCGATGCTGTGCGGGCCTAGGTCCGATGGTTGGATCCCGTAGAAGGCGCAGAAGCACCGGAAGAAGAGAGATGTGGGGAATCCCAGCCCCCGTTCCAGGTGGCTGGTGAAGCAGACGAATTCTCCCTCGCGCGGGTCCGGAGTCACCTCTCCGGCCGCATCGGATGCGCCACCTGTCGGCGCGCGGGATCCCGGCCTCCTCGAAAGACGCCAGTAGCGCTCTCGTACACTTGGACCTGCCCCATGGTTCGGTGGAGGGGGCCATTGGCTGAAAGGTTCGTGGGGGTTGGAGGATTGTGGATCGGCTGGATCGCGATGCGGAGGAAAACTAAGGTGCGCGCAATCGGAGGAAATGACAAGGAGGTGGTTCTCCGATCGCCTACCATTCCCTTTATATAGCGGTTGTTACCCACCAAATCAGGAAGCCGTTACTACGCGGTGATTACGCCAAAAGTTACCGTTGGATTACCCCAACGGCTAGTTTGACTGCGTTTGATGGTCCAACTTCAGCCACTCGGCTCGCCGACCCGACCACTACAACAGTGACTAAATATTTCGCCGACCCGTTCACCAAGCTGCGACCAGAATGATTAGTTTTCCCCTTTATTTAGGAGCCCGCCACCGATTCGACTGGATGTCTGCATTGGACCCGTATGCTCCGACTGCCAGCAACCACCTGCGCCCAATCGACGACGGCCTCGGGGACTACTGATGGGGATATGCCTACCGGGGTATACCCAGCAGGACGTTTCCGACTGGCCCAGGAACTGGCGAGTGGGCCTGCAAGACGGCGACTGGATCAAGACATGGCGTGGATCCAAGCGACTGGAAGCTGAAGGCCCAGGAGAGTAGACAGGCCCAGTCGGATTAGGTTAAACAAGTACCGAAACCTTAACTGGTTCGGTTGAGATATGTAAACCCTAGGGGAGGGTGAGTCTATATAAACCTCCCTACAGGGCGTGTAAACGTACGTTCCATCATCCACCCAAGCGACTCGCCGCCTAGCCGTCGAGCTCGCCCCATTGTACCTCCATCATAATACAATCTAGCAGGAGTAGGTCTTTACCCTCCGGGGGGCCGAACCTGGGTAAAACCCTGTGTCTCCGCCCTCATCTCGCACCGCAGATGGCTGGCCGCCCTTGCCCTTCGTTCTACTAATCGCCGCCGATTGCAGCATCTGCCGTGGTCATTCCCACGACAGTGATCCGCCTGCAGCTGATGCTACCGATGAAGTAAAGAATGTTTACCTCGCTCGGAAGAATCAGTACTCCACAGTTCAGTGTGCTATCTTGTATGGTTTGGAATCGGAGCTTCAGAAAAGGTTTAAGAATTCAGACCCACATGATATTGTCCGTGAACTCAAACTGATATTTGAGACTCACGAGGCAGTTGAGAGCTATGAGGCTTCTGAAAAGTTCTTTAACTGCAAGATGGAAGAGGGCAGCTCTGTCAGTGAGCATGTGCTTAAGATGTCTGGGCATGCAAACAAACTTCAAAGCTTGGGTATAGTGATTCCTAATGCTTTGGGGATTTACCGTGTCCTCCAATCACTACCACCAAGTTACAAGAACTTTGTGATGAACTACAATATGCAAAGCATGAACAAGCAGTTGCCAGAACTCTTCTCCATGTTAAAATCTGCAGAAGTGGAGATCAAGAAAGAGCACCAAGTGTTGATGGTCAAAAAGACCACCAAATTCAAGAAAGGCAAGTCTAAGCAAAAGGGACACTTCAAGAAGGGTGGTAAGAAAGTTACCGCACCGACGAAGAAGACCAAGGCTGGACCTAAGCCTGATACTGAGTGTTTTTACTGCAAGGGAGAAGGTCACTGGAAGCGGAATTGCCCAAAGTACTTGGCGGATTTGAAGAATGGCAACATCAAGAAGAAAGGTATATCCGATATACATGTTATTGATGTGTATCTCACTAGTACTCGTAGTAGTGCCTGGGTATTTGATACTGGTTCGGTTGCTCATATTTGTAACTCGAAACAGGTGCTGCAGAATAAACGGAAGCTAGCGAAGAACGAGGTGACGATGCGCGTGGGAAATGGATCAAAGGTTGATGTGATCGCGGTCGGCACGCTACCTCTTCATCTACCATCGGGATTAGTTTTATACTTAAATAATTGTTATTTGGTGCCTGCGTTAAGCATGAACATTATATCGGGATCTTGTTTATTGCGAGATGGTTACTTATTTAAGTCCGAGAATAATGGTTGTTCGATTTATATGAGTAATATGTTTTATGCACATGCACCTTTGATAGATGGTCTATTCTTATTGAATCTCGATAGTGGAAATACACATATTAATAACATTGAGGCTAAACGTTTGAAATTGAGTGATAACTCGACCTATATGTGGCACTGTCGTCTTGGTCACATTGGAGTGAAGCGTATGAAGAAACTCCATTCCGATGGACTTCTTGAATCACTTGATTTTGAATCACTTGAAAGATGCGAATCATGTCTGATGGTAAAAATGACTAAGACTCCATTTTTTGGTATGATGGAGCGAGCTACGGACTTATTGGAAATCATACATACCGATGTGTGTGGTCCAATGAGTGTAGCATTGCGCGGTGGTTATCGTTATGTTCTTACCTTCATGGATGACTTGAGTAGATATGGGTATATCTATTTCATGAAACATAAGTCCAAATCTTGCGAGAAGTTTAAGGAATTTCAAAGTGAGGTGGAGAATCAACGTAACAAGAAGATTAAATTTCTACGTTCTGATCGTGGAGGTGAATATCTAAGTTACGAGTTTGGCGAGCATTTGAAGAAATGCGGAATACTTTCACAATTGACACCCCCGGGAACACCACAGCGTAATGGTGTGTCCGAACGTCGTAATCGAACTCTCTTAGATATGGTTCGTTCTATGATGTCACTTACAGATTTACTGCTATCATTTTGGGGTTATGCATTAGAAACAGCCGCATTCACTTTAAATAGGGCACCATCTAAATCCGTTGAAACGACACCGTATGAATATGGTTTGGGAAGAAACCTAAATTGTCGTTCCTTGAAGTTTGGGGTTGCGAAGCCTATGTAAAGAAGTTACAGGCGGACAAGCTTGAACCCAAAGCGGAAAAATGCGTCTTCATAGGATACCCAAAGGAAACTATTGGGTATACCTTCTATCATAGATCCGAAGGCAAAATCTTCGTTGCCAAGAATGGATCCTTTCTAGAGAAAGAATTTCTCTCGAAAGAAGTGACTGGAAGGAAAGTATAACTCGACGAGGTTGTCGAACCTTCTCTCAAACTTACGAGTAGCGCAGCACTGAAAGAAGTTCCTGTGGTGCCTGCACCAATAAGAGAGGAAGATAATGATGATGATCATGAAACTTCGGTTGTAGTTGCTACAGAACCTCGCAGGTCAACGAGAAATCGTACCACTCCTGATTGGTATGATCCCGTTATGAGTGTCATGTTGGTGGATAACACCGATGACCCTGCGACATATGAGGAAGCGATGATGAAGCCAGATTCCAATAAATGGCAAGAAGCCATGAAATCCGAGATTGGATCCATGTACGAAAACCAAGTATGGACTTTGGTGGACTTACCGGGTGGCCGGAAGGCTGTCGAGAATAAATGGATTTTCAAGAAGAAAACAGATGTTGATGGTAATGTTACTGTCTATAAAGCTCGACTTGTCGCAAAATGGTTTTGACAAATTCAAGGAGTTTACTACGATGATACTTTCTTACCTGTAGCGAAGCTAAAGTCTGTGAGGATTATGTTAGCAATCGCTGCATATTACGATTATGAGATATGGCAGATGGATGTCAAAACAGCGTTCCTCAATGGAGACATTGATGAAGAGTTGTATATGATGCAACCCAAAGGTTTTGTCGATCCTAAAGATGCTAACAAGGTATGCAAACTTCAACGGTCCATTTATGGATTGAAGCAAGCATCCCGAAGTTGGAATCAACATTTTGATAAGGTGATCAAAAGTTTTGGTTTTATACAAACTTATGGAGAAGCTTGTATTTACAAGAAAGTGAGTGGGAGCTCTGTAGCATTCTTAATACTATATGTAGATGACATATTGTTGATTGGGAATGATGTAGACTTCTTAATAGTGTCAAGGAATATTTGAATAATAGTTTTTCAATGAAAGATCTTGGCGAAGCAGCTTACATATTGGCATAAAGATTTATAGAGATAGATCGAGACGTCTAATATCATTGTCACAAAGTACATATTTGGGCAAAGTTCTAAAGAGGTTTGGAATGGAAGATAGCAAGAAAGGGTTCTTGCCCATGTTGCCCAATACGACCTTGAGTAAAACTCAAAGTCCAGCAACAGCAGAAGATAGAGAAAGGATGAGTAAGACTCCCTATGCCTCAGCCATAGGATCTCTAATGTATGCCATGCTATGTACTAGACCCGACATTGCATATGTTGTTAGTTTGACTAGCAGATATCAAAGTGATCCAGGAGTGGATCATTGGACAGTGGTCAAAAACATCCTTAAGTACTTGAGAAGAACTAAGGATATGGTTCTTTCTTATGGAGGTGATGAACAGCTCGTTGTAAATGGTTACACCGATGCTAGTTGGAACACCGATCCGGATGATTCTAAATCACAATCTGGATACGTATTTACTTTGAATGGTGCAACAGTTAGCTGGAGGAGTGCAAAGCAAAGCGTTGTGGCGAGATCTTCAACTGAATCGGAATACATGGCTGCTTCGGAGGCTTCACAAGGAGCGATATGGATGAAAGAGTTCATTATAGAGCTCGGTGTGGTTCCAAGTGAGCTGGACCCAATGTCTATCTACTGTGATAACATGGGCGCCATAGCCAATGCGCAAGAACCAAGGTCACACAAGAAGCTGAAGCACATCAAGCTACGTTTCCACGCTATTCGAGAACATGTCCAAGATGGTGACATAAAGATTTGCAAAGTACACACAGATCTGAATGTGGCGGGTCCATTGACTAAACCTCTCCCGAGGGCAAAACATGACCAACACCAAACTACCATGGGTGTTCGGTATATTACCATGTAATCTAGATTAGTTGACTCTAGTGCAAGTGGGTGACTGTTGGAGATATGCCCTAGAGGCAATAATAAATGTAGTTATTATTATATCTTTGTGTTTATGATAAATGTTTACATTCATGCTATAATAGTATTAACAAGGAAACATTAATACTTGTGTGATTTGTAAACTAAATTAGAGTCCCTAGTAAAGCCTCTTTATAATACTAGCTTGTTGGTTAATAAATGATTGTGGTTTCCCTATCATGAACATTGAGATGTTATTAACAACAAGATCATATCGTTAGGAGAATGGTATGATGGACATACTCCTATAGATAAGCGTAGCATAAAGATCAAGTCATTTTAATAGTTCAATTGCTATATGATTTCTGATACATAGTAACCTAATTCCTTCAACCATGAGATCATGATTATCACCATCACCGGAAGGATACTTTGATGACATCAAACACCACACCGTAACTGGGTGGCTATAAAGGTGGTATTGAGTGTTCGGAAAGTGTTGGTTGAGACACATGGATCAAGAGTGGGATTTGTCCATCCATATGACGGATAGATATGCTCTGGGCCCTCTCGGTGGAATGTCATCCAATTGGCTTGCAAGCATGTGACTGGCTCACAAGAGATCACATTTCACGGGAACGAGAAAAGAGTACTTATCAGTAACGAGGTTGAACTAGGTATGCAGAGATACCGACGATCAAAACCTCGGATGAGTAAACTATCGTGAGACAAAGGGAAATTGGTATCGTATGTAAGTGGTTCATTCGATAGCAAAGTAATCGTAGAAATATGTGGGAGCCATATGAATTTCCAGATTCCTCTATTGGTTATTTTTCGGAGAAGTGTCTCGATCATGTCCGCATAATTCACGAACCATAGGGAGACACACTTAAGGATTCGATGTTGTTGAGTAGTTATGGAATGATGAGTAAGAGACCGAATGTTGTTCGGAGTCTCGGATGGGATCCGGGATATCACGAGGAGATCCGGAATGGTCCGGAGAATAAGATTCATATAAGGAAAGTCCTGTTTCGGGGTTGGAGAATGGTTCCGGTGTTTTCATCGGGAATGTTCTAGAAGGTTCCGGAATGTCCAGCACTCCGGAGGGGAAGGGTACATGAATATTTCATAACAATTTGGAATGGTTGCATCATGTACTAGGCGTCATCGCTGAGCGAAATAAAGGGATAAATCAAATCCTAGTTTGAAAAGCCAAACGCCAATTTGAAAAGTCAAACGGCTATTTTGCTTGGTGGAGGGAGAGTAGGAAACTTACTTGGGGAGGAAGTCCCTCTCCCTCCACCGCCGGCCAAGGAGGCCGAGTTGGGGAGGGACTCCCCTCCCCTTGGCCGTGCCCTCCACCTATATAAGGAGGGGCAGGGCTGCCCCTCCAAACACACAACTCCACCACCCAAAACCCTAGCCCTAGCCGCTGGCCCTCCTGCTGCCGCCGCCCTATGGCAAACCCTAGCCGCCGACTTGGGGCAATCCCCTTGCCCTAGCCGCCGGCCTAGCCCTCTCTCCTTGGTGTGTCTAAACCCTAGATCACCGATGCCTCTCTCATGGTCCACCATACTCGCTCCGGCTTAAGGCGAAGCCCTGCGAGATCTCCCCTCTACTTCCGGTACCACGCCGTCGTGCTGCCGGAATCGCGAGGAGAGTGCTACAACCTCCGCTGCCTGCTGGAACAAGGGAGAGGAAGGTCTTCGTCGAGTACCGAACGTGTGACCGACTGCGGAAGCGCTGCCGGAACGCAGCGCCGGAAGGATTGTCTACACGATCTTGAGATCGGGAAGAGTACGACTACATCACCCACGAGAATCCGCTCTCGTTAAACACTTTAGAATCTTCGAGGGTGAGTTATTCTATCGACTCGTTGCTACAATCTAGTAGATAGATCTTGGCTTGTTTGTTTGTATGCGGTAGAAATTTTTTGTTTTCCATGCTACGAACCCCTACAGCTGCGTGGCGGCTGATCTGGGCGGCGGTCGCTGGGAACCTTAGGGACAGGTCCAGGGATCCTTTGTGGATCCAAAGCCAGGCCCCAACGGGCCATCTCCGCGTCTGGGGCCCAGCACCGGCCCGACGGTCCTCTGGACCGTTCACCCTCACATCCTGGCTCCTCCACGCTAGCAAGGGCCCATCTAACAGGCACCCACCTGCGCTGGGCCCATGACAGGCCGGCCCACCAAGCCCAACACTGGTCGGGGCACCAACGGGGGCATCCCCCTCCTTGATACCAGGAGGAGGCAGCGACGATGGACGCACCAGCGAGCCCAGGTCAAATGGGGGTTCCTCACAAGCTCCCGCGGCCGCAGGGCCTCTCCCCGGAGCCAGACAGTCTCTCGCGAAGCTCTCCTCCGCCACCCTTAGGAAGCTCAGCCGCGTCGCCCGACCTCCGTGATGCATCCTCGCCGGTGCCGAGCAGCTCATCGGGGAAGGCGCCAAGCCCCTGCACTGCACCCACCTCCTGGCGGACGGGCCCCGCCGCGCAAAGCACAGGAAGTCCCCCAACGTCGGCCGGCTCGGCGGCGAGCAGCGCCGCGCCGCCTCCTCCCACGCTGCCATTTCCTTGTCCACCTCGTCCGCCACGTCCGCCCAACTGCGGTCGCGGAGCGACTCAGGTGACTCAGGATCGACGGCGGAAGGTTGCGGGCGCGCCATGGCCATCGGCCAGAGACAAGGGAAAGGGGGGCTCCGGCGGCTTGGTCCTCTGGCGCACGAGCAGGAGCGTAGTCGCCTCAAGCCTCATCCTTTTCCGATCCCACCTAACAGAGAGCATCGGGAGCCTCGTACTGATGCCTTCTTCGCGTGGATTCATTTAGGTGGGTTGTACTACTTGTGGACAAATAAAAGCGAGGAAGATCCTCCAACGCCCTTTTTTTTGAAACAGAGACAAAAGTTTTACCACGATCTAAAAAGCCTACTCCCCAGGCATCATATCATTCAAGCGCTTAGCATTTGTGAGAGGACCCACAACAAAAGGAGGCGCGTACATATTGTGAAAAAATCATGCATTGCATTCCTTCAAAATTTCCCATGAAGTAAGCAAGGTAAGCGAGGCCAAAGCTTTCTAGTTTGGGAACGGTCTTTCTGCCATCATATTCCACCGTCTTTTGATCGAGAGGTCCGCCCCGTGCCATTGCCGTGGATGAATATCGACAATGCCCAACCGATCCTTGATCGATGTCCAAAGCCAAGTAGTGTATCAACGGTTGACGAAGAGGTGGGTAGATATCTTCATAGTTTGCTTGCATAGAGGGCATAATAACCCAGAAATTTTACCATCCTTTTTTCTTCAATCTATCCGCCATCCAAATTCTATTTTGATTTGCAAACCAAGCAAAGAATTTAACCTTTGCTGGAGCCCAAGCATTCCAAACCGTCTTGTACATGCTAGAAGAGATGGATCCCAAAAATTGTACTTCATATGCAGACTTAGCCGAGTACTCCCCATTGGTCGTTAACTTTCAAGAAATATCATCATCAACCTCGTCCATAAGATGGGTTTGGTTGAGGATACCCCAAAGCTCCACATTTTGTGATTGATGGTTCAAATAATTTTTTCATCCAACTCCACTTTACCGACCCAAGGCCCCTCGTACATAGCTTGGGAGAGGCACTAATAAGCTGCAAAAACGAGAGGAGCGATGTCGATAGGATTTCCCCCACTTAACCAAGGAGCATAGCAAAACGGTGTCCACACCCGCTTCATTGCAAGGATTGACCATCCCATTCCAAATTTTTGGGGGGTCTTTCCATTCAAGCCAAGGCCACCGAAGCCTAAGAGCCATCCCAAATTTATCCAAATGAAGCACACCAAGGCCCTTTGTGGGGTTAGTCTAGAGATCCTATTGTGTTGCTAGGAGTGGCAGCCGCTGGTCCGGAGAGGCCGGGGTGTTACAGGTGGTATCATATCCGATCCTCGCGCTTACATAGGCGTGTGTGGGTCAGTGTCAGACATGTGGAGCATGATGCATGCGCCCTGAAGTGGACACGACATGGAACATGTATCGGCACTGGACGCACAGACGTGTGCCAAGAGGGGACGCTCCTGGATTGTGGTTGACCGACGAGGGCCTCGATCTTATATGGGTGGGTGTATGCGAGATTCTGGTACTTGGCTTGATAGGATACCCATGTCAAGAAGGTGCAACTTCTTTTCTGGAAGCTCATCTGAAAAGAACTTTGAGTTTAAGTATGCTTGTCCTATAGAAATTTGAGGATGGATGACCGACCGAGAAGTGGGTACCGGGTGCGCACGAGTGAGGATAAAGTGCGCAGAAAAAGACTAGTGTTGGTCTGTGGGATTAGTCTAGAGATCCTATTGAGTTGCCAGGAGTGACATTCACTGGTCCGGAGAGGCCGGAGTGTTACACCCTCTAGATTTTTTGGGCGACACACCACCTCCCAATTGACCTTGCATTTAGCACCGGTGGTTGCATCCTTAGCCGAACAAAGAAATGCATGCTCTAACTTCTTGATAAAATTTAAAGTGTCGACAGGGAAAACAAGAGGAGTCAAGTAGTAGATGGCTTGGGAGGAAATGAGTGAGGTCAAAGTGCACAGAAAAAGACCAGTGTTGGTCTATGGGGTTAGTCTAGAGATCCTATTAAGCTGCCAGGAGTGACATTCACTGGTCCGGAGAGGCCGGGGTGTTACACCCTAATGACCCACAAGGATAGGGAATCACAACAGTCTTCGCGGGTAGTATTACCCAATTTATTGATTCGACAAAAGGGGAGCCAAAGAATACTTGCAAGCCTTAACAACTGAGTTGTCAGTTCAGCTGCACCTGGAAATAGTTCTTGCTCACAGAAGTTTATTAGTAGCAACAGTAAAGCAACAGCAGCAATAACATCAACAATGAAATAGGAGTAGTAGTAACAGTACGGTAACAGTAGGGTTTGAGTGCGGTAGGTATAGGGATGGATGGATGGGCGTTGCATGGACGAGTCTAAACATGTAACTTCAAGAACTAGGGCATTGCAGATAAATAATAACAAGCATCCAAGTACTAAACAATCCTAGGCATGTGCTCCGAATATAGTCATACGTGCTCGCAATGAGAACTTGCACAACATCTTTTGTCCAGCCAGCCCGTGGCAGCGGGGCCTCTAGGGAACTACTGGCAATTAAGGTGCTCCTTTTAATAGAGTACCGGAGCAAAGCATTAACACTCCGTAAACACATGTGATCCTCACACCACAGCCATCCCCTCCGGTTGTCCTAATTATTGTCACTTTGAGGCCTTTGGATCCGTACAATGATATGTGTATACAACTTGCAGATAAGATCACAAACAATACTATCATAATGATTCAATAATAAGTTCAGATCTGAGATCATGGCACTCGGACCCTAGTGACAAGCATTAAGCACAACAAGTTGCAACAAAGTCAAATAGCACTAATAGAGATACTAGGCACTATGCCCTAATAGATCTTATTCGATTACATGATAGAACTCATCCAATCCCTACCATCCCCAAGCCTACAGCGAGGGATTACTCACTCATGGATGAGGGAAACATCGGTGGTTGATGGAGATGCGTTGGTGATGACGATGGAGATGATCCTCTCCAAATTCCCCGTCCCGGCAGGGTGCCAGAACGGAGTTTCTGGATCCGAATCTTGGTTTCTCGTGGCGGCAGCGGAGCGGGACTCTTTCTGGAAAACTATCGAACCCCCCCTGAGTTTTTAGGTCAGAAGGCAACTTATAGGCGCGGAGGGAGGCCGAGGAGCTGCCTGGGGTGGCCAAACCTCCCCAGGCGCGGGGTCAATGGGCCGCGCCTGGGGTGGGTCTGGGGCCCCCAGGCCTCCCCTCTGTCTTCCCTTCTGGCTTCGTGGATCTTCTGGTGAGAAATACTTTTTGGCATATTTTTCGGGATTTTTCCTGATAGTTCATTTTCTGCACAAAAACAAGACACCAAGGTAATTCTGCTAAAAACAGCGTCAGTCCGTGTTAGTTGTATCCAAATCACACAAGTTTAGAGAAGAAACAACAGCAATGTGTTCGAGAAAGTAGATACGTTTTAGACGTATCAACTCCCCCCAAGCTTAGCTTATTGCTTGTCCTCAAGCAATTCAATTGAAAACTGAGTGCGATAAAAGAACTTTCACGAACACTTTGCTTCATATGATGTATATATTCTTATAACAGGAGTAGATGCTTAGACAATTCATAATAAGGAGTATGCAACTAATTCTACTCAATAGTCATTGCAAGCTATGAAGAGAAACCAACTCAATAATAATAAGTAGCATGAAACATAAATATAAGCAACATTGCAATGCTCATAATAAGGTATGATAGAGTGGTATCTCGCTTGCCTTTATTTGAAGAGCACAATATAAATGCCAAGGCACCTCTGAAGTTCACATGAAGACTAGAAGTAAAGATATCAGAGATACAAGCATCAAAGTCATGACATAATTAACCAAGTTTTGGAACAAACACAAGAATGACAACTATGCTCTCAAGAAGGTGCTCATAGAATAAGTGGTGACTCAACAAAATTGTGAAAACGGTTTTGTGAAGGTTTGAAAGGCTTCCCAATGCTAAAAGGAAGGTACTCATTAGCTTTGAGCTCTCATTGCCCCTATCATAGGCTTCTTCATGTGGTTAAGGTGAAAGTGAGGTCCACTCTGAATCATATGCTTGACAGACCATAGACTGGAAATCCCAAGTCCCTTGAGTACGAGGGTCGCTCCGCATGCTACTCAACTTTGGTCACCTGAAAGTTCTTGTCATTGTAAATACATGCATATCATCGAGAACCGCCAATGGGGTACCCCTTGCACATGGTACAGGAGCTTTCCCATAACCAAAATGACAAGGCAAGCAGACAATGAGCATCTCAGCAACTTTTTATTTACCACATGCATAGCTTTTTATTGAGGATGCTTTATAGATGCTCATTATAGTGATGCTGCAAGTTTCCACCATGATTAAGCATGGCTTAGGCTAGAGGCCTAGGTGTTTCTCTAACACAATGTATAAACTCCATGAACTAACAACTTCCCCTTTTATTTCACATCGTTGACATCCATAAACAAAAGAGCAAGGAATCAATTGGATGAGATATCCAAAAAGTGTTGAAAGCGTTCCCTGTGACCGCACGGCTCTGCTGACTCCCAATATATAATAAGCAAGCATATAACTTTCATGGACAAGTCACAATGGTTCAAGATTATTAAGCACAAGGAATAAAGTGTGCCATCAAGTTCGTGAGAGCTTTACTAACTAACTTTCTCAAAACAGACAAACATTTTATTTTGGAAGAAAACACGGCATGTGGAATATGCACTGAAGTAGCAAATGATGCTAATAGGTAGGTATGGTGGACTCAGCTGGCAATATTGGTTTTGGGAATTTGAAAGCACAGGTAGAGCACATACTCAGTGCAAGTGAAGGCTATCAATAGAGAGGGAGCGACAAATGAGAGAGCAATAACTGTCATAATCATGTTTGCAACAAAACAAGACTCATTATGGCAAAATAAATCATCGAGGCTTACTGAATATTGATTAGTCATATGCATGCGTGAGCATGTGCCAAGTCGATTCACATGAACAGTCAGAAGAGGATACCACAATGTCATACCAAAGTATGAATAAAACAATGCAAGCAATCATTCATATGACATGCTACAAACTATTAGCAAGCTGGAGCTAATCATAGACAATCAAGAACTACTAAGCATCCATAATGACATACACCTTAAATAAATAGCATGCTCACAATGATGAGTATATGTACAAAAATGAAACAAATAGAGTTTGTTACCAACCTCTTACCACACCTCGAGTTGTCTTAATCTTCATTATTGCCCTTCACTTGTGTGACTTGAATAATTAACATGAAACCAAAACCCATTGAGGATGGCTGAACCCTGCAAAGAACTCACAAAACCAAAGAAGAAGAACAAATATTTTTGGTGTTTTCGATTTTTTAGAAACAAGCAAACAAAGAAAAACCAAACAAAAACAAAGCAAAATCTTTTTGGATTGTTCTTTTAAGTCAAACCAAAGCAAAGAAACAAAGAAACAAACCAAGAGAAACAAGAAAAATATTTTTGGTATTTTTGGGTTTTTAGAAAGAGGCCACAAAAACCAAAAAGAAATCGAAAACAACGGATGTACAAAGAACCGACCGAACATGATATATATATATGAGTGTGTGATGTCGGTATACCTCCCCCCCAAGCTTAGTCTTTTGGCCTAACTGGGGCTCAATCCCATGGTGCCTAAGTAGATGCACCTCCATAGTATGTCGAGGAAACTCCCTCGTGAAAAGGATACAGATTCCGCCTAGATGGGGGGTGAATAGGCGGTTTAAAACTTTTACGAGATGGGCTTAACAAAGGTGGAATAAAACTAGCGTTTACTTTGTCAAGCACAAAACCTATATAAACTACGGTTCACCTATGTGCACCAACAACTTATGCTAAGCAAAACAATCAACTATGTGATAGATAGATATAAGAATTCAAGCACGAAGGCTATCACAAAGTAAAGTGCATAAGTAAATAGATCGGGTATAGAGATAACCGAGGCACGCGGAGACGATGATTTATTACCGAGTTCCTCCCATAAAGAGAGTACGTCTCGTTGGAGAGGGGTGGTATCAAACCACCTACGCCATAAAAGGCCTCCCTTATTCTCCGGTGAATCTCACCCCAATGGGATCGATCCACACTTCCACTATCGATGCACTTGTCGGTGGCAACCGGAACCTCTCACTAGGTTGGGGCACTTCTCCACAACTTAATTGGAGGATCTCAACAAACGCCACCAAGGCCACAACCTGCAACACCAACAAACCGTCTAGGGTTCCAAGAACCCAAGAGTAAAAAGCTTCTCAATTTTCACTCACTAAATCCTCCGAGGATAACTCAAACCGATGCACCAAATGCAATGGCAAGAACACAGGAAGTGCTCAAGTCCTTCTCTCCCAAATTCCACAAAAGCTACAAAAGCTAGTGGGAGAATAAGAGAGGAAGAACACAAGAGGAAATCCACATAAGAAACCCCAAGATCTAGATCCCAATATGTTCCTCTCACATAGAGGAGATATGAATTGGTGGAGTTGTAGATATAGATCTCCCCTTTCAAATCCCCCAAAAATATTCAAGAAATATGGAAGGGATTAAGAGTATTTGCAAGCTCTTGAAGGTCAAAACAATGGAGGAGAGAGAATGCAAGCCACAGACCTAAGGAGGAAGAAGGGGTCTATTTATACCCCTCCCCAACTAAATATGACCGTTTGGGACCTTCTAGGACGGATAATCCGCCCCTCCCCCGGATATTCCGGGTTCCCCGGGCCAAAAAAATGGCTAAGGACTTCGCGGCGCGTCCCTCAGTATAGGGGCGGATATTTGGGGCGGATAATCCGCCCCCATTACTGGGAGCCACACCTCAAAGTTCTTAGACGTTTTCCAAAAATTGGGCCGGATAATCCGCCCCCATGGCCGGATAATCCGCCCCCTGAAAACTGGCAGGAATAGCAAAACTAAAACCATCATAACTTTTGCATTCGGACTCCGATTTTGATGATCTTGGGCTCGTTTCGAAGATAGTAGCAAGCTCTACAAGATCATGCAGGGAACCATCATAGTCCAGCAAGGAAGGATAGAACCAAATGATGAAAGGTTTAACCTATCTATAAAAGACAAATCGGTAAAACCTCCAATATCGAAAACACAATAAAGAATGCATATGAAATTCGTTTTTGATGAACTTGAGCTTGTTATAGAGATTGACACAAGATCTAAATCCTCTCATGGATAAGAACCAAATAAGAACCAAGAAAGAGGATGCCAAGTATGCAAAGGTTTGAGCTCTCACTAAGGGATATGATCAAGTTACTCACTCGAGAGCCCCTCTTGATAGAACGGTTATCTATCCTATAAACTGGTCTCCCCAACTAACAGCACGAGACCGGTAATAAAGAAACCCTATTAAGATCAAACCTTTGACTTGTATATTCCACACCTCAAGATGGAGCACCTTTCTTGATTGCACTAGCATTGGCTCAACTTCTACTTGACCAATATCTAGATCATTCCTTGAAACCTTGATCAACACTTGATCTTCTTCACTTTATTCTTATTCCAACCTTGAAGCCACCAAATGGTTCAAGAATTGTCTATGGACAAATCCTACAAGTAAAACTCAATGCAAACATAAGTCCATAAAACATTGTCATTAATTACCAAAACCACAAATGGGGGCACACATGTTCTTTCAATCTCCCCCATTTTGGTAATTGATGACAATCCTTTAAGAGGGTTTATATAATCAACTTAACAAGTAAAAATGGTTGCGCCAACATCAAATACTACACAAGTATGTGATGTTGGTACGCCCATAATATATAGAGCAAGCTCCCCCATAGTATATAGTGAGAATTCCTCCAAAGGTATAAAACCAACTTCCCTTAAACCCTCCAAAACTTCTCCCCCATTGGCATCGATTGCCAAAATGGGTGAATAGTTCTAAACGACCAATATAGTGAGAATTCCTCCAAAGGTGTGAATTTGAAACAAATTTATTATGATAAAACATTTACACATATCCAATGATGAATACTTAGTAGGAGGTCAAACTATATTGAGTATCAAAATATTGAAAAAAATAACAAGATGAAGAAGCATCAACAAATGATGCAAGCAATCAAAAGATCCAGAAAACCACTTGACAAAAGGAACATAGCAAATGAAAGATTGATAATATTATAAGATCGAAAAGATATTGTTCTAAATAATATGAGGAGGCTGCCCAAGGTTTGTGCACAAACTATAATTTGTATTTGAATACAATATGGACAAACGTGGCATCCTCACTCCCTCGATATTATTTAAAACACAATGATTTACAAAATAGCATATACCAAGGCATAAAACTTGCAATAAACAAATGGTTGAGCAATGAGTAAGAGACAACATAATAGCAGGTTCAACCACAATGATGTGTGAGAGGTATGACAAAGCATATTATAATACTAGTACAAGGATGACCATTGCGTATCAACATAGTCTTCAATGAGTGATATTGCTTAGTATGACCATACAACACACATGAAACAAACAAGACATCACAAATAGAGTTGTAACAAGTCTCATGTATATAAGTTTCTAAGTAGACAACCTCACAAAGATATTGATCCACAAAGAAACATGTACACACAAGTTAGATACTAAAATAAATAGAGCAAGATATCCAAAACAAAGTCATGATAATACAACACTAAGATCTTTGCTTGATATCATGTCCAAAAGGCTCAATTTTATCTTATTGTATATTGATGAACTTCAACCACAAACATATCAAATACATAAAATTCATGCCAATATGCAACCTACCATATGTTGGAAGATGATATGTATGCATGAGTAAGAGATACTTGTTACCAAGATATCATTTGGTGTGATGAAGTAGATAGGAGCTCGTTGATCATCCTAGCTTGTATCTAATTTTCATTGAGTCAACACTTCTTACTTATGAAAGAGACAAGCATCCAATGTACCTAAAACAAAATTCAAGTACAATATGGTCCCCAAAGTTATTGGGTCCAATGTAGTTAGGCAACTACAATACATAGGAGAGACTCCACATAAATATGTGCATATTGATATGAAATTGAATTCCATGAACATCTTAGCCAATTAGGATTTGGTGGAGTTTCCCCTACATATTGGATCAAGGAAAGCAAGCATGCCATAATATATATATATATGGTAAATATGCACGCACATGACTTTCAAGAACCAAAGGAGATACAATATGAACAAAACACCAAGTAAACCAAGAAGGCACACCAAAGTGTGACACGACAAAAGGTTTTTCAAACTATATCAAAAACCAAATCAACACATGGTAGACCACACAAGTCCAACAAATGAACTAGACAAAAACCAAAGAGAGAGAGATGGACAAAAACACAAATGCTCAAGGGTTTATCTCATTCTAAAAGGTAAAAATAATAAAAAAGGAATGAGACAAATCCAACTCCCCAAAAGAGCAAGATTTAAACAACCACACCAAACTCTCAGCACTTTTCAAGATGGCACAAAGTACCCTAAAAAAATCTTCCAAAGACACAAAACACGATATGGATCAAAACATGTTGTGAAGAGGCATAAAAGGAGTGTTCTAAATGATATAGGAGAGCTCCCCCATGATTAGTGCATTATTTAAGATTTTGCATTTGAATACAAAATTCACACACACAGGATCATCATCTCTACCTACATAAAACATAGAGAATTAAACAATTTCAAGTTAAAGAAATATCCATAAGAGGCAAGGAAGACATGGGAGTCAACACAAAGCATTTTCTTGGCAAACGATAGGGCAAACATAAACAACAGACAGATTGAAAATGATCAAAAATAACTACCACCTATTATAGTACCGAAAGTCCAAGGACAAAGGATATGCAATTATTTCCGGGTGGTAGTTTGCAAATATATCCAAGATCATATTCACGACAAGAGGCAAAAAGATCCAACATGAGACAACCAATGGAAATTATAGAATTTGAATTTCTCATGAGTATTGTACCACATAGATACTAGATAATATCCCAATTTAAATGCTAGGTGGTATTCCTCATGTAGACACATTTTTAGGATTGTGGAATGCCTAAGCATAACACTCCCCCAAAATGGGATAGTCCATTAATCTCTCACAAGAGCCAAATAAGATACCAAATATAATCAAGTAAGGCTCAACACAAGAAACACACATACATGGTGTGCCACCTAATCATACACAAATAAGCTTGATACCTCAAGATAATTAAGTGGAAAGCACAACATGTACAAAAGCATGGAAGATACAAAACCAACACATGCACAAGGGGGCGAGTAACTTTCAATGTAAAGAGTTTAGCATATGTTACCGCAAGGAGGAACATTGGATATATAATAGAATCATGATAATCCAAATGGTTTGGCTTGACAATAATAATTTATGAAGATCCCTCAATTCTTCATAATGTAGCCAAGTCTCCAATGCCCTCCATAACACACCTATTGATCAAGTTTCGGCTTGTTGGTACCCAACGAAGTTGGGTCCTAAGAAGTTAGTCACAATAGGCTTGGCAATCCAAATTGAGCACCAACAAATTTGGCAAACACATTTGCAACCTCATCCTTACAAAGAGAATAAGCATCATCAATAATGATAGGGTTGTATGAGGAGATACCAATAGTGTATGAGGAAGAAATGTGCCCCTTCTCACGGCATATGTAGCAAGTTCTTCTCTTGCCATATTTCTTCTTAGGTGAAGCCACAACTCGAGGAAGATCTCGAGTAGTCCTCTTAGGAAGAGGCCCGTCAATGACTTGAGGTGGGGTTTGAGGCCGCTCCCTTGTTGCTTCACACTAAGAGGCTTTTTCTTCAATGGGAAAGATCTAACATGGTGCCCTTCTTCCTTGCACTTGAAGCACTCAAGATTTTGTTTAGTGCGGCCTTCCCTTGATGACCCTTTTTCAAGTCATTCTTAAAATAAGTGACTTGATCCTTGAGCTCTTTGATTTCCTATACATGGTTAGTTTCAACAAAAGTACTAGAGGAAGTAGATGCTACATTGTTAGAGCAACAAGGCACGGAATGTAATTCATCACGAGATATAGCATGGTTGTGAGAGGATGAATTACAAGGACTAGCACATGGCAATATAACATTTGGAGTAGATATAGTGCCAATGTCCACATGAGGCCCACTAGATGTTACCTTTGACACGGTGGCCTCATGAGCTAACTTTAGCCTACCATGGGAGAGTAGAAGATCCTCATGCGAGCTTGAGAGCTTAACATGAATTTCTTCTAATTTCCCATAGTTGCTAGTTAGCAAAGCAAGTTGAGCCTTTAGCTCAACATTCTCCTTCAAAATAGATGCTTCACAAGAAATAGAGTTAGTAGCATAAGCATCATTATTAATTGCAAGAGGTGAGTGCAACTTTGAAAGCTCTTTTGAGTAAGAGGCTTTAAGTTGCTCATGTGACTCGGTGAGTTTGATGATCTCACCCTTTATGACCCTAGAGCCATTTTTGAGGTGCTCAAAATCCTCAAGGAGTTTAGCATAAGCAACTTGAATCTCATCATTTTTAATTTTGAGATCACTTGCCACCTCAAGATCTCTATCATGAGATTCCTTTACTCTAGACATCTCTAAAGCAAAGGTCTCCTCAAGAGATTCCTTAGTGGTTTGTTCCTCTTCAAGAGCTTTATTTAGGTTTGCAATTATATTAGCATACTCACGCTCAAGACTACCCATTTTATCAAAGTTGTTATCATGCACCTCAATTTGTGTTTCTAACTTATCAATATGTTCCTTGCTCTTAATAGCAAATTCCAAGATTTCAACAAAGTTAGAGCATGAAATATTGTTCTTAACAAGGGCACGATAAACAATCTCACCCTTTTCATATAAATCATCAATATCAAGCTCTTCTTCCACATTATCCACATCCTCCTCATCACAATAGGTAACGGGTTCCAAAGTAGGAGTTACCTTTGAATCCCTAGCCATAAGGCATAGGTGGGTACCGGAAGAAGGTGAAGACGAGATTGCATTTGTGGCTTCATTCAAAACCTTGTCTTGTCCCATAGAATCTTTGGTTTCCTCTACATGGTTAGCAACACAAGCACTAGAGGAAATAGAAGCATTTTTATCATGGCAACAAGAAAACACAAGCATATCATCATGAGATTTATTCAAGTCATTTCTACATGATATGCAAGGACTATTAACACAAGCATGTAAGAAGTTTGTAGTGCTAGAAGTGTTAAAGTACAAAGATAGATCATTGCAACTAGATAGAGATGATGGATTATAAATAGTAAGCACACTATCCAAATTGCAATTTCTATCACCACCCACCATATCATTACCTTGTGAAAAATCACATGTTGGTGAAGTTGTAGAAGATGAGAACTCATCTTGACCAGAAGTGGAAGCAACACAATCATCCTCAACAATATTGGACACAACATATTTATCTTGAAGTTTTGTCCATAACTCACTAGCGCTCTAAAAAGGAATGATTGAAGAGGTAACTACATAGCTCAAAGCATTAACAAGCACATTAGAACCTTGAGCATCGAGATATAAGTTTTTCTCATCCTCACAAGATAGATTTTTGAAATCCATAGGAGGAGAAAAACCTATATCTACAATACGCTCCAAATTTGGGTCCATGTCCCGAAAATGAATAAGCATACGAGTTTTCCATCTATCATAATTTGTGCCATTGAATAAGAACATGTCATTGTGCATTAATCCCCTAGACGACATCTTTACTCTCAAGGTGGTGAAGCCTAAAACGAGAGACCGTGCTATGATACCAATTGAAAAGGATACAAATGCCGCCTAAAGGGAGGGGTGAATAGGCGGTTTAGAACTTTTACAAGATGGGCTTAACAAAGGCGGAATAAAACTAGCGTTTACTATGTCAACCACAAAACCTATATAAACTACAGTTCACCTATGTGCACCAACAACTTATGCTAAGCAAAACAATCAACTATGTGATAGCTAGATATAAAAATTCAAGCACGAAGGCTATCACAAAATAAAGTGCATAAGTAAATAGCTCGGGTATAGAGATAACCGAGGCACGCGGAGACGGTGATTTATTACCGAGTTCCTCCCATAAAGAGAGCACGTCTGAAAGAACATTTCATAATCCCTAGTGTTTTGTGTGTTAGATAACAATATCAAGGACTATTTAATATGTGTTGAAGTGTTGCAGCTATCTCTAAGGATAAAAGGAAAAGGAATCTGCCTTTGGGGGGCGGATAATCCGCCCCCACCAGTGGCGGATAATCTGCCCCACCCTTTTCCCAAATAGGCGCAAGCCCCAGAAGGGGGCAGAGTTTCAGACAGATTTTCTGGCCTCGCCGGATAATCCACCCCTCATGTTCACTGCCAAGGCGCAAGCCCCGGAGAGGGTCAGATTTTCGGCCGGAAAGTCCGGCCACGCCGGATAATCCGCCCCTGGAGGGGTGCGGATAATCCCCCCCCCCCCAAGGTCTTCATCAAGTTCTGCAGGCGCCAGCCCCAGAGAGGGGGCGGATTTTCTCCCCGGGATATCCTCCCTGGGGGCGGAGTTTTCCTAGGGGCGGATAGTCCGCCCCTAGTGGGGGGCAGATAATCCGCCCCCAAACTTGTTCAACGGCCAGATCTGTGCAGGGGGTATTTAAGCCAGCCTTCCCCCTCCTGCCAGATCCCTTGGTTCATTCGAAAAAGTCAAGATCTGATCTGCAACCTTCATCCAAGAGAGCTCCACCTAGATCCACCCAAAGGCCCTGTCCCTTGGGGAATCGAAGGAGGAGAACTCGATCTTCATCATCAGCAATCAAGCGCTTCATCTCCTCTCCATTCATTTGGAGAATCACCGATCTAGTATTTCTTGCAAATACCTAGATCCTTGTTTTGTTTATATTGATAAACCTTGTTCTTATGACAGCTTGTTGTCATCTCGGGAGCCCCCAATTCAGTTGTGGGTGTGTGCCTCGGTAGCGTTGTAAAAGGCACCGGTTCCCGCCTCGAAGGGTACCAATAGTGGATAAGGTGGATCAGGCCTCTCGTGGCGAGATCCATCGGAGAATAGGGTGAGGCCTATTGTGGCGTGGTGGTCTTAGAACCGCCCACCCCTCCAACGCAGATTTACTTCCCTTAACAAGGAAGGAACTACGGTAAAACAAATCCCTGTGTCTCCGCGTGCTCCACTACGGTTCCCTCGCTCCTCTCTTTACGTGCTTAGTAGCTAGGTTTGCATATACGGAAATTCTTGTAGTTACATATCTAGAGAATTTACTTTGTGTCAAGCCTAAAATTGAAAAAGTACTAAAAATTGGGTAGCACCTATTCACCCCCCCCCCCTCTATGTGCCCATACGATCCATTTCAATTGGTATCAGAGCCCCGGCTCTTCTTTCGGGCTTAACCGCCTAAGAGAAGTATGGGTTCCAAGGTAGATGGGAGTGATGCTCCGAAGGTAGTCACCATGAACGATCTCAAGACGTTGGAAACAACCTTGGTGAGTTCAATGGAGGCTAAGATGGAAGAGATGCGTCAATTGATAATGCGTCTCTCCACATCCGCAGCATCACCTCCATCTAACTCTGAGGCTACCACTCCGCAATCCAAGGAAACGGGTAAAACCGATTCCAAAGATAATGAAGTGGTTGGTGATGACACTAGAAAGAGCTCCTCCTCGAAAAAGGATAGTGGTAAGGATGGATACAATGAGGTTTCTCATGTGTATTCTCCTGATCCACCTATCCCTCACCCACATATACATAATAGGGGTGATCCACCCAAACTTTCAGCATCTACTTTTACTCAATGGCAATTTTTGATGAAGTCTCATCTGTGCAGTTCCTCCATTGAGTTGTGGAAAATCATCGAAAATGGTCTTCATGTTGGAAACCCCAACAATCTCACAAGAAGAGAAGTTGTCGATAGCCAACTCAACTCAACAGCTCTACATATGATATTGCTTGGTGTGGGTGACAAAGATATGCCACACATTTAGCATCTTAGTACAACTAAGGAAGCTTGGGATGCTCTCACCAAGCTCTTCATCGAAAATGAAAGTATGAGAAGGAATAGATATGATGCTTTGAGCAATGAAGCTGAAGGATTCTATATGTTGGATGGAGAAAACCACGAGGACATGTATAGGAGGCTCAAGGCAATAGCCACAACTTTCAGAAACCATGGTGCCACTCATGTTGATGATGCTTGGATCAAGCCAAGTATGTCAGTGCTCTTATGCCATTTGAGCCCACAGATTTGAAAAGTCTCCAAGGTAGGCATAACTACCACCTCATGACATCCAATGAGGTAATGTAAGAAATGGTTGCTTTCAAAGTGGCTGCCAAGAATGCCGAAGATGCTCGTGCACGAGCTATGGGGATGCAAAAGGGGGTCAACATGGCCTTGAAGACTAGTGTGGTTGATCATGATGAATATGCCATAGAAGGTATGGACTGTCCCGAGGATATAAAAAGGATCCATGGACAATACCTGGCTCTTTATGCTAGAAACTTTTGGAAAGATCCGGCCAAGGCTAAATCTGAACTAGAACGCAAGAGTGGAGCCTATGGAAGAAAGGAAAATGGTCCCAAGCTGAGAACATGTTTCAACTGTGGTGACCGGCTGCACTTTGTAGCTAAGTGTCCATATCAAAGTAGGGAAGATAATGGAGGAAGACTTATTTTCAAAGACAATTCAAAGGCTCCACGCAAGAAATAGTTTGTAAAGAAGAATGCTCCCTTCAAGAAGCAACCAAAGATTGTTCTAGTGGCTCAAGAAGAATATTCTTCGGTAAGTGAAGATGAGGACGAGGATGATAGCTCTCAAGAGGTGGCTGCTATAGCCACCACATCTACATCAACATCTCTCTTCGACTCTCCGAACGAAAACATCATCAACAAGGATGCTACTTGTCTCATGGCAAGAAGCTCCGAGGTAACTTCTTCTAACTCTTCTTTTCCTAAGGCTATGATTGACATGGATGATCCTACTAGTCTTAAGGTTAAAGAAGAGATTATTGCTTTGGAATATTTCTTCACTAACTTGCAAGGTGAGCAAAAAATACGTTTTGAAGCTCTTATGGACCAGCTTGACCAAAATGAAGCTCTCCTCGAAGAAAAAGGCAGAATTGAAAGGGAGGATGCAATGGAAATTGCATCCTTAAAAAATGCTCTTGAAGAAGAACAAGAGGCTCGGGTCTCTCTTGAAGAGAGGCTTGAGTCCCTTGAGGAGTCACATGAAGAAATAGTGGCCAAACTTGTTAAGGAACGTGACAATGCAGTTACCAAAGCAAAGAAGTTAAAGAAGGAAAAGATTGACTTTGGGGCTGCTCATGATAGACTCTCTGAGGAATTGGAGAAACTTGACAACGCTCACAAGGCGTTCAAAAGCGATTTCTCCATTCTCAATGAGTCACATGATCAGCTCCAAATTCGATTGGCCAAGTATGATGTTCCTAGCACATCCAATTCAACATATAGTCACAAGGAAAATGCTAGTGTGGTAGAAGAATCTGTCAAGGACATCACTCCCAAGGATAAGGGTGTTCTTGATGAAGTTCTTGGTAAGCAAAGGTCAAATCTTGGTAAAGAGGGACTTGGGTATGTCACCAAGTCCAAGAAAAGGAAAAACAAGAAGAACAAGACCAAGAATGTACAATCAAAGACAAACACCGCTGAGAAGAATGTCACAAAGGACAAAACTAACAATATTGGTTTTGCAGGGTCTCACGATCCAAATTATGAACTCTTTTGTGATGATTATGGCGATTTTTATGCTTATTATGTCGGTCCCTTTGATGAATATATTGCTTGGTCTATTTGGGTTCCAAAGACCCTTGTTACTAACATGAAAGGACCCATTGAAAAATGGGTACCTAAAACCAAGAAGTAATTCTCTTGCAGGGCTATGCTTCCGGTGGGTCGAAATGGGTGCTGGATAGTGGATGCACTAGTCATATGACCGGAAGCAAGGAGATCATCACGGAGATGCGTCCAAATCATGATAATATTACTGTCTCCTACAGTGATAAGTCTAAATCTCAGGTATTGGGTCTTGGAAATGTTGTGGTTGCCCACGATATCTCTCTCGTGGATGTCATGCTTGTTGAGACCCTCGGTTACAACCTTCTTTCTGTTCGTGCCCTTGGCAAGATGGGTTTTTCTGTTTTTATCGATGATGATTTGGTGGTACTCTTGTGGAGAAAGTCTCTAAAGGTCGCTTTTGTTGGGTATGTCGAAAATGACCTGTATGTGGTGGACTTTTCGGGGAAAACCACTTCGGGTCCGATGTGCCTTTTCGGAAAGGCCGACGTGGGCTGGTTATGGCATCGCCGTTTATCCCATGTCAACATGAGAACTTTGCAAAGTCTCCACAAGGGTGGCCACATCCTTGGACTAAAAGACAATGTCTCCTTTGCCAAAGATCGTGTTTGCAGGGCTTGTGTTGAAGGCAAAATGCATGACTCTCCCCACAAGAGGAAGACTGTTGTGTCTTCAAAGAGGATCTTGGAATTACTTCATGTGGATTTATTTGGTCCTCCTTCTCATGCAAGTCTTGGTGGGAAGAAATATTGCTTGGCCATTGTCGATGATTACTCAATATATACATGGGTCTATTTCTTCAATCTAAAGAGTGAGACTCAATAAACTGTCATTGACTTTGCCAATGAAGTTCAACGTCAACACAATGTTCCTATCTTGGAAATAAGAAGTGACAACGGCTCTGAATTCAAGAACTACACTTTGAATGAGTTTCTAAGCGAAGAGGGGATAAGACATCAATATTCCGCTGCGTACACCCCTCAACAAAATGGTGTAGTCGAGAGGAAGAACCGGACTTTGATGGATATGGCAAGATCAATGTTGGCCAAATTCAAGTCTCCTTACAATTTTTGGGCTGAATCCATATCCACTGCTTGTCACTCATCGAACCGGCTCTACCTCCGAAAGATTTTGGACAAGACTCCATATGAAATACTTACCGGTAACAAGCCCAACATCTCATACTTCAGGGTATTCGGGTGTAAGTGTTTCTTTCTTATTAAATGTGTCCGCTTGTCTAAATTTGAGTCCAAGGATTTAGAAGGTATTTTTGTTGGTTACGGTGCCGAATCCCACACTTATAGAGTCTACAACAAGCTCACTGGGACTGTTGTAGAATCTTGTAGTGTGGAGTTCGATGAAAATAATGGCTCCTATGTAGGGCAAGTTGATGTTTGTGATGCAGATGTTGAAATACCCCAAGATGCCATAAGAAGAATGGGCGTGGGATTTTTCCGCCCCATTGAGGTACCCCTTGTGGCGGATCGGGAAGGACAATGCTCCACTCAAGTGGAGCCCTCATCTACACAAGATCAACAATCTCCTACTGTTGAAGAAAACTCTGCACCGACACCGCAACCTACTAAAGATCATCAGTCTCCTGGACAAAATGGTAGTCCCAGGCCGGACTATCCGCCCCCTCCAAGGGGCGAACAATCCGCCCCTGGAACTCCAACTTGTCCCAGGGGATTCGAAGAAGAAAACAAAAGCCAAGAAGAATCCAGGCCGGATTCTCTGGCCCCCGAGGGCGGATTATCCGGCTCTGGATCTCCCAGCTCTGTCAGGCATTCTCAGGAAGAGGAAACTGGTGCCTCATCTCCCAGGCCGGATAGTCCGGCCCCACCAAGGGGCGGATTGTCCGGCCCTGAAGAACAAGTTCAGCAGCAAGCTCCTATTGTCAACTCAGATCAAGATCAAGGGCAAGGTAGTGGACACGACAAGGATACAAATATTGAATCAAATCCTTATAGAAACAATAAGGACATTGAGGCTCGTCGCAAGGCTCGTGCTGATCGGAACCTTGAACTAAGGGGTCACACTCTTGACAAGGTCGTTGGTGATCTACGAAGAAGGGTGTCTACTAGAAGAGAACTTGCAAACTTCTGTGATCATCAAGCTCACATTTCCATGGTTGAACCGAAGAAGGTCTTTGATGCTCTTGAAGATCCCGATTGGGTTGTTGCAATGCATGAATAATTAAATAACTTCGAGCGCAACAAAGTTTGGAAGCTTGTAGAGAAACCCAAGGGTTGCCGCAATGTTATCGGCACCAAGTGGATTTTCAAGAACAAACAAGATGAAAATGGCATTGTTGTGAGGAATAAAGCAAGACTCGTGGCTCAAGGATTCTCTCAAGTGGAAGGAATTGATTTTGGTGAGACTTATGATCATGTGGCTCGTCTTGAGTCCATCTGTATCCTTCTTGCCTATGCTGCTCATCATAATTTTAAATTACAGCAAATGGATGTTAAGAGTGCATTTCTTAATGGTCCACTACATGAGTTGGTGTACGTCAAGCAGCCCCCGGGTTTTGAGGACCCCAAATTCCGAACCATTTTTACAAACTCGATAAGGCGCTCTATGGCCTTAAACAAGCCCTACGTGCGTGGTATGAGCACCTTAAAGATCTTTTGTTAGACCGTGGATTCGAAGTTGCGCAAATCGATCCCACTCTTTTTACTAAGAAGGTTAATGGGGAGCTTTTTGTATGCCAACTTTATGTAGATGACATTATTTTTGGCTCTACTAACCAAGCTTTTAACGATGAATTTTCAAAGCTTATGACTGATAGGTTTGAGATGTCGATGATGGGTGAATTGAGGTTCTTTCTTGGATTCGATATCAAACAACTTAGAGAGGGAACCTTTATTAATCAAGCTAAGTACATCCAAGACATGCTCAAAAGGTTCAAGATGACGGATCTCAATGGCGTTGCTACTCCAATGTAAACAAAGTGTCATCTTGAGCTTAATCCCAAGGGTAAAGACGTGGACCAAAAGGTATACCGATCCATGATCGGCTCTCTCCTTTACCTTTGCGCATCTAGGCCCGATATCGTGTTAAGTGTAGGAGTGTGTGCAAGGTACCAAGCCGTTCCTAAAGAAAGACACTTAGTGGCGGTCAAACGAATCTTCAGATATTTGGTTCATTCCCCAAATTTTGGGGTATGGTTTCCCAAGGGTTCAAGTTTCTCTCTATGTGGTTACACTGATTCAGATTAGGATGGTGACAAAGATGATAGAAAATCAACTTCTGGTGCATGTCAATTCTTGGGCAGGTCTCTAGTGTGTTGGTCTTCAAAGAAACATAATTGTATTTCACTCTCAACCGCCGAAGCTGAATATGTTGCTGCTGCAAGTGCTTGTACACAGTTATTATGGATGAGGCAAACTTTAAAGGAATATGGTGTCAATTGTGACAAAGTGCCTCTATTATGTGACAATGAAAGTGCTATCAAAATTGCTTACAATCCCGTGCAACATACAAGAACACAACATATTGAGATTCGCAACCATTTCATTCGGGATCATGTTGCTCGTGGTGATATTGCCCTATCCTTTGTGAGCACGAAGAACCAACTTGTTGATATTTTCACGAAGCCCCTTGATGAAGCAAGATTTTGTTATTTGAGGAATGAGCTAAATATCATAGATTCAAGGAGCTTGGCTTGACTACCCTTGCACACTCACTTGCTCTTTTTCATGTATTTGGTTTAGATGTGGGCATAGACATAGGGGGAGTGTGGTCCTAATTGATTGGGCTAACCCTCCCCCCATAATGCCAAAAGCAAGAAAAATCATTTCCCTTAATATCATTTTGTGATATGTGGGTCATCAATGAGCATTGGTTTTGAACTCAAGATACATCTTCACGGTGTCATGCCATGCACTCCAACATGGTGGCTTCAACCACCGCCCTCTTCCTTGAGAAGAGTTGGTTTCTAATGGCTCTCTTTGGATTTTCTTGCATATTTCTTGTTCTTATGGAAAACACACTCAACTTTGGTTTTTGTTTGATTTGGTTCTTGCAAATTTGGGTGTGTAGACCATCTCAGTTTGTTGCTCTAAACCAAAGCCTTCTTTCCCTCCTTGAACCATCTATTCTTGCACACAAGTCCTCTATACACCACCAAGGGGTTTTGCAAGGGTGCTCCGGCCTGAATCTGATCTTAACAGAAAATTCAGAGGGGGGCGGACTATCCGCCCTAAGTGGGGGGCGGATTCTCCGCCCCGGGCGACTTCTGCCTCTTAAGGGCTGGGTCGGGGAGGCCAAGCTCAAACAGAGCAGCCAGACCTCCCCCAACCCTAGCTCAGCCCCCAGCCGCCGCCGGAGCCTTCGCCCCTCCCGGAGTCGATTTGACCACCGGATTCTTCGGGCTCTCCCCGGATCTTCTTCACCTCGCCTCCGGGTATCTTCTCCTCCGCGATTTTCCTCCAATGAGTGAGGGTAACTCCCTCATCTCTCTCCTTTTGTATGGGATGCATTTTTTGGTGGAAATCTCGTTGTAGAAGATCCTTGGTGTTTTCCTTGCTTGCTAGAATTAGTAGTATTGCAACCCTAGTGCCCGATCTGTTTTGCTATGGTAAATCTGGACCGTTCCAGAAATTTTCTGCGGGGGGGGGGGGGGGGGGGATTATCCGCCCCTGCTAGGGCCGGATAATCCAGCCTGGAGATTTACATCTGGTCTGGTTTGGTCCTGATTCCTGCAATGCAAATCTTTGGCTTATGGATTGCTTTTCTACTATTTCTACCATTTCTCCTGGACTTGTGTGTGTGCTTATCTCCATGCTATCCCTCTCATGCTTTTCACAGGTGGTTCCAAGCCTACCAAGACCTTCTCTCGTCGTCCCCGTGCCCGTTATCTCAAGCCCACTACAGAAGGGACGTTCATTGACAAAACTGAAGTCAGCAGAGAAGCAAGAGAGGCTGAACGGATGGCAGAGGCAGGAAAGAAAACAAAGAGGATTGCATCTCGCAAGGGCAAACAGTCTCGGGCCAACTACAAGGCTATGGATAGCCTTCAGTATGCCTCCATTCGCCAGACTGATTACTATGATGAGGCTGACAGTGATGGTCCCCCAGAGGACTCTATTTTTTGGAATGCCCACTTTCGGGCTATTCATGATGATGTGTATGCCACTCTCAAGATTCGCCCCATGCACCCCATCAATTTGACTGAGGCTCAATCATGGGCAAGGATCCTTGAGGCATTGGATGTGACCAACAAGATGGGGCTTCACCACCTTATGACTCTCCAATGCAACTATGATTCCTCCGTGGTGAGGCAGTTTTTCTTGACACTTGTGATTTGCGGTGATGAGCGCCGCACCATGAAGTGGATGACCGGGACAACAATGATTCAGTCAGACTTCCGCATTTTTGGGTAGGTTCTTGGGTATGCTTTCCATGGCCGTGACACTCCTTCTGGTCATCGCATCATTTCCCTCTGAAGCCATCCAAGGACATAGTGCTTTCTCCCTGCCTTTCTCCTGATGGTGTTGCTGGTACTTTCGCTGGTCTCTCTCCCTTGTATGCCTCCCTTGTTGGCATATTTAGGGACAACATTTCTCCGAGTGAAGGCAACAATGACAAGATCCGTGGTCACCTGGTTCCTCTCCTTGCTTTTGCTCACGAGTGTGCCACCAACTCTGGTTTAGCTACATGTTACAAACTGGATGTCATGGACTACATATATCATGAGTATGATGAAGAGGAAGGGGAAGGGGATGACTATGACGAGGATAAGGAGGCGTGATCTTCAGGGGCGTTAGCATCGCTCTTCTTCCTTTTTGGCGTTTTGATGCCAAAGGGGGAGAAGTAGTTCTATTAGGCCTCGTGGATTTGCAAGGGTCGGGCGCAAGCACTTGTCTTTCAGTCGTTTTATTTGCTTGCTTGTGCCCTTTTTAGCGTGAACTTATTTGTTATTTGTGCTTGGTTATGTAAGACTATGTCGTGCTTTACTCTGCTTGTTTGGTATTCTCGAATTCCGGATTTATATTGTGGATCTACCCTCATGGAATTCTGGATTTATCTATGGAGTCTGTTTGATGGCATATGGAATCATGGGATTATCTAGTGTATGCATCAATATTGTGGGATGTGCTTGGAGTCTAATAATCTCATTATTTTCTTTGGCTATAATCACATCCCGGTGGTATGACCTTGTTTCCCAATCCACCTTGTTTCAATTATCTTTGCTATGAAAGTTGTGTTCTCTCTAGTGTGTGTATTTGTATTCAGATGCAAATTGTAAATATGCACACATCTAGGGGGAGCCTCTTTCATTTTTGTTAAGTTGGCGTTAGCCGGTTTCATTGCAAATCCTAGTATTGTCATCTAACACCAAAAAGAGGGAGATTGAAAGAACATTTCATAATCCCTTGTGTGTTGTGTGTTAGATAACAATATCAAGGACTATTTAATGTGTGTTGAAGTGTTGCAGCTCTCTCTAAGGATAAAAGGAAAAGGAATCTGCCTTTGGGGGGCGGATAATCCTCCCCACCCTTTTCCCAAATAGGCGCAAGCCCCAGAAGGGGGGCGGAGTTTCGGTCGGATTTTCCGGCCCCGCCGGATAATCCGCCCCTCATGTTCACTGCCAAGGCGCAAGCCCCAGAGAGGGGGCGGAGTTTCGGCCGGAAAGTCCGGCCACGCCGGATAATCCCCCCCCCAAGGTCTTCATCAAGTTCTGCAGACGCCAGCCCTAGAGAGGGGGCGGATTTTATCCCCGGAATATCCACCCAGGGGGCGGAGTTTTCCCAAGGGGCGGATAGTCCACCCCTAGTGGGAGGCGGATAATCCGCCCCCAAACTTGTTCAACGGACAGATCTGTGCAGGGGGTATTTAAGCCAGCCTTCCCCCTCCTGCCAGATCCCTTGGTTCATTTGAAAAAGTCAAGATCTGATCTGCAACCTTCATCCAAGAGAGCTCCACCTAGATCCACCCAAAGGCCCCGTCCCTTGGGGAATCGAAGGAGGAGAACTCGATCTTCATCATCAGCAATCAAGCGCTTCATCTCCTCTCCATTCATTTGGAGAATCACCGATCTAGTATTTCTTGCAAATACCTAGATCCTTGTTTTGTTTATATTGATAAACCTTGTTCTTATGACAGCTTGTTGTCATCTCGGGAGCCCCCAATTCAGTTGTGGGTGTGTGCCCCGGTAGCGTTGTAAAAGGCACCGGTTCCCGCCTCGAAGGGTACCAATAGTGGAGAAGGTGGATAAGGCCTCTCATGGCGAGATCCATCGGAGAATAGGGTGAGGCCTATTATGGCGTGGTGGTCTTAGAACCGCCCACCCCTCCAACGCAGATGTACTTTCCTTAACAAGGAAGGAACTGCGGTAAAACAAATCCCTGTGTCTCCGCGTGCTCCACTACAGTTCCCTCACTCCTCTCTTTAAGTGCTTAGTAGCTAGGTTTGCATATAGGGAAATTCTCGTAGTTACATATCTAGAGAATTTACTTTGTGTCAAGCCTAAAATTGAAAAAGTACTAAAACTTGGGTAGCACCTATTCACCCCCCCTCTAGGTGCCCATACGATCCATTTCAACGTCTCATTGGAGAGGGGGTTGTATCAAACCACCTACGCCACAAAAGGCCTCCCTTATTCTCCGGTGAATCTCACCCCAATGGGATCGATCCACACTTGCACTATCGGTGCACTTGTCGGTGGCAACCGGAACCTCTCACAAGGTTGGGGCACTTCTCCACAACTTAATTGGAGGATCCCAACAAACGCCACCAAGTCCACAACCTGCAACACCAACAAACCATCTAGGGTTCCAAGAACCCAAGAGTAAAAAGCTTCTCAACTTTCACTCACCAAATCCTCCGAGGAGAACTCAAACCGATGCACCAAATGCAATGGCAAGAACACATGAAGTGCTCAAGTCCTTCCCTCCCAAATTCCACAAAAGCTACAAAAGCTAGTGGGATAATAAGAGAGGAAGAACACAAGAGGAAATCCACATAAGAAACCCCAAGATCTAGATCCCAATATGTTCCCCTCACATGGAGGAGAGATGGATTGGTGGAGTTGAAGATCTAGATCTCCCCTTTCAAATCCCCCAAAAAGATTCAAGAAATATGGAAGGGATTAAGAGTATTTGCAAGCTCTTGAAGGTCAAAACAATGGAGGAGAGAGAGAGAATGCAAGCCACAGACCTAAGGAGGAAGAAGGTGTCTATTTATACCCCTCCCCAATGAAATATGACCGTTTGGGACCTTCCAGGCTGGATAATCCGCCCCTCCCCCGGATATTCTGGGTTCCCCGGGCCAAAAAATGGCTAAGGACTTCGCGGCGCGTCCCTCAGTATAGGGGCGGATATTTGGGGCGGATAATCCGCCCCCGGAGGGCCGAATAATCCGCCCCCATTACTGGGAGCCACACCTCAAAGTCCTTAGCCATTTTCCAAAAATTGGACCGGATAATCCGCCCCCATGGCCGGATAATCCGCCCCCTGAAAACTGGCAGGAACAGCAAAACTGAAACCATCATAACTTTTGCATTCGGACTCCAATTTTGATGATCTTGGGCTCGTTTCAAAGATAGTAACGAGCTCTAAAAGATCATGCAGGAAACCACCATAGTCCAGCAAGGAAGGATAGAACCAAATGATGAAAGGTTTAACCTATCTATAAAAGACAAATCGGTAAAACCTCCAATATCGAAAACACAATAAAGAATGCATATGAAATCCGTTTTTGATGAACTTGAGCTTGTTATAGAGATTGACACAAGATCTAAATCCTCTCATGGATAAGAAACAAATAAGAACTAAGAAAGAGGATGCCAAGTATGCAAAGGTTTGAGCTCTCACCGAGGGATATGATCAAGTTACTCACTCGAAAGCCCCTCTTGATAGAACGGTTATCTATCCTATAAACTGGTCTCCCCAACTAACACCACGAGACCGGTAAGAAATAAACCCTATCAAGATCAAACCTTTGCCTTATGTATTCCACACCTCAAGATGGAGCACCTTTCTTGATTGCACTAGCATAGGCTCAACTTCTACTTGTGTCGTGGTATTGCCGACGAGTACGCCATGGAGGGGTCCTCATAGTGCGTGTTTAGAGACGTGGGGTAAGGCGGACGGTTGATGGGTACGAGGTAACACAGCTTACCCAGGTTCAGATCCCACAACGGTGGCGGAATCCTACTCCTGCTATAAATCACTATAAGGGCAATACGCCGAGTTACAGGGATTGGTTCGCTGTGCGAGATGTGTGCTAATCTCTACTAGATTGTCTGAGATTGTGCCCTAAAGGCTCCCATAGGCCCGACTTATATAGTCGCCAGGTCCTAGGGTTATAGGGAAAAGTCCTAGCCGGACAGGTTACAGAGTCCTACACCGTCTATTACTAGTCTTGTGTATCTTGCACTCCAAGGCTGCGGGTACATCGGTGACTCCAACCGTAGCCTTCCTTTATCCGGCATGGGCCTCCCTTCTGGATCCATCTAACTAGGCCACCCATCAGGCCATGGGCCATGCTGCCAACTGTGGGCCACCCGGGTTATCCGGATAGGAGACATGCTATGAGGATACCCATATAGCATATCCCCAACAGTAGCCCCCGGAGAACTCCGAGATCTTGCGTCGTCTTGCCTCTTCATGTGGAATGCTCCGTCTAGATGGATGTCGGCAAATCGTCAAGCAATATCTTGTAGTCCTCCCAAAGAACCCTACAAGGCTTTCTCCGTCTTCAATATGTAAGTCGGAGAAATGCTGAATCTTCCATCGTACTTTTCCGTAGCCAGACTGGATCCGTCCATGCCGGAATCTTTTGATGTGACGGCTCATCTGCCTATGTCAGCTAGGGCGACGTAGGCTTAGGTCAGCGATGCCTCGTAACTCATACATGCAGAGAACGCAATCATGTCCAATTTTCCCGCGCGAGCGATATGAACCGTTGGCGGCGACGGTTGGAGACGTGGCGAAATTTTTGCGCACGTTCGCAAACACGTCGTCTACGCGGCAACCGTCCGATCAAGCTGCACGAATCTTGATACTGGAGATGATAAATAGTAACTGTGGTGGAATTTTCAAATTTTACCTCACTCTCTCCTCGCATCGTCTTCTTCCTCCAGCGCGTGCCTCCTCGAGATCTCCGCGCAAAACTCACGAAAAACCCTAGCCTCAATCCGCACCAGTCACCTCCAACCTCTCTCCATGGCCAGCAGCAGCACCTCTCCTTCGATGGCGGCATCGAGTGAAGCCGCGGCAAAGCCTGCGAGCTCTATTTTCGTGCCCCCAGAGGGCCTGGTCATCCCCGTATCGGTGGTGATTGAGTCCACCGGCGGCGACCATAATCTGGCGGCGCTGGAGCCGTTGGAAGAGGAGCTTGACTCGCACAAGGGCGACTGGCGCGGCTCAGATATCATGAACCGTGATATCCAGGAGCTGATCTACGAGCGCTACCTCCCTACGACGGAGGGGCTCGCTGGCGGGCGGTGCCGACCGGCGAGGTGACACCTTCTCCCCAAGCCAGAGAAAAGGTGTACCTCAAAGCCCAACTGGTACGCGGCGTCTCCCTGCCCATCTCCAACTTCTTCCTCTCCGTCTTGAACCACTACAGAGTCCAGCCCCAGAATCTTTCTCCCAATAGTATCTTAGCGCTTAGCAACTACGCGGCGCTCTGCGAGGGTTACTTAGGGATAAAGCCTAGGCTACACCTCTTCGTGTACTTCTTCACCGTCAAGCGTGAAGCCGGAGCTAGTAAGGAAGAACTTAGGAATTGCGGCACCATAAGCTTCAAGATCCGTCCTGGCCGGCGGTTCCCCGACATCGTCGGTCACGAGACCTGCAAAAACTGGCAGCGTACTTACTTCTACGGCCCAGATATCCCTCTGGCCAACCGACAAGTAACGTATCCGGACTTCGTTGACGGAGCCGCCGCTGAAGCCTTGTCATGGAGATCACAGGCCTCCCTTCCCTCCGACCTCAATGATTCCCGTGCCATAAGGCAGATAGAACGGTTCGTAGAGACGGGTTTGACCGGCTTGGACCTAGCCATGTGCTGGTTCATCAGGCGAATCCAACCTCTGCAGCACCGCGCGAAGCTCATGCACGAGTATACCAGCGATAGAAGGGATAGCCTCCGCATCTCCGTGGACAACTTCTCGAGCAACTCCGTCAAGCTCTGCCTTAAGGACATCGTCAAGGTGAAGGACAAGAAGCGTGGCTTCACCATCACCTACGACATGTTCGTAGACGCCAAGTGCCCAAAGGTAGTTATTTATTTTCCGTGTAAGACATATACTCCAGTTCTTCCGTCTTGCAAATGTCATCTCATCTAACACGGTGACTTCTCACTTAATAGCTTAGGGATCTAGAGGATGACAACATGGCTGCCCAAATCTATGATCCAAAGATGAAGGAAGTCACGGTCGTGTCCGACGACGATGCTCCGTTGGCGCGAAAGCAGAAGAGCTCCACCTCTGACGCTGCCGACAGAGGCAAGAAGAAGAAGATGGAGGGTGGAGCCTCCAAGAAGACTACCACCGCCCTGGAGGCGGAAAAGAGAAAAGTTACCGGGATCCCCTTTGCTAAAGCACCCCCACTTGTGTAACCTTCTTTCTCTCCGACATTGTCTATTTTATCTGTCTTGCTCTTGTACTTATGCATTTTTGCACGTTTCAGGAAGAAAGCCACGACCAGCCTAAATAAGACCTCCAAATTTGGGGCTTCTAGAACCATCAAGGACATGTTGCATCACGACGCATCTCCTGCCATCGCCCCTGCCACTCCCTACGTCAAGACCTCGTCTGCCCGACAAGCTCACAAGCTAAGGAGGCATCTGGCCCTTCCGCCATGGAAGTGGACTCGGGTGCCTCTACCGAGGTTGCTGTCGTCAGCGAGCAGGCGACGCAAGAGAGTGCCGCCCAACAAATGGCTGAAGCTCCGGCTTAGGATGCCATCGGTGGCGGTAAGGCGGTGGTGGAAGCAGGTACTTCTGTCGTTGGCAGCGCCCCTACACCCAAGAAAACCATAACCTATCCAAAGATAGTCTATCCGGTACTTACACCGGGTAGCACTGCTCTGGTCCCTGGTGCGGCACTGACATCTCCGACGTGCGGTCTAGAGGAGCTCCGCCGACAAGCAGAAATCTTGCAAGGAAACAGCGAATCCTTTGGCAAGCTGCTGGCCGAGAGTGCTACGAACCTCAATATCATTGCAATTGTAAGTTTTATTTGCCTTTTGCATTTCATATGAGTATCCCACTGTATCCCCCGAGGATGTAGACGTAAAATGATAGGTCTTTGCATCTACATGCTCTAAGAGTGACTAAGTTAGAAAACCTCTCACTGTAGCCCCCAAGCATATAGATGGAATGAATAATTCCGACTAGATGCTTTAAGAGTAGCATATGTAGTGTATATAAATTTCAATACTGTAGCCCCCAAGCTTCTAGTTGTAACTGAATTAGTTCCGACTAGATGCTTAAAGAAAAGCTAAGCATACATCCGAGTTAAAAAACTTTATACTGTAGCCCCCAAGCTTCTAATCGAAAACTGAATTAGTTCCGACTAGATGCTTAAAGAAAAGCCAAGCATAATGCTAAGTCAAAAATTTCCGCTGTAGCCCCAGAGCGTCTAGGTGGAAAATTTCCGGCTAGAAGCTCCAAGCAGACCAAACAACGTTTTAACTTTGAACTTTTTTTCATAGAACGAGAGTGCTCGGAGGGGCATGGCCAATGACAAGTACCAGAAGATGCACGCGGATTTGGAAGCTGAAAAGGGTAAAACTGCCTTCTTGAAGGAACAGATCACCAAGAGCAAGCGTCTGTTTTCTTTTTCGCATTCCGACTTGGTTTTGTGCCCATATTCTCCGAGTACTCACTGTGTACTTTGCTTTCTCCGACTTGCAGAAACCATTGCCAAGGCCAAAAATATTGTCGAGCAATCCAAGCACATTCAAGAGCTGGATAGCGAGAACAAAATTCTTAAGCAGGAGAGGAAGTACATGCTGAAAATGCATGAGGAGTCAATGAAAGCCCTGCAGTACTCCGCCACCGAGGAAATCAATCGCTTGAAGGAGGAGCTCTCTATCTGAAGAGATCAGAAGAAAGCTGCCGATGAGCAGAATCAACGCCATAGTGAGGCGTATAAGCGCCTCCAACAAGAGAAAGAATCCTTTGCGGACACCCTCCGGCAAGCTGAGGTCAGCATCTTCAGTAAGTTTTCTCCGTCTTGGATTTCTGTAGTCTGGGTACTCTGAATTTTTGAACTCATGCGCTCCTTGTCGGAATTTGCAGCTCCTATAGGTTTAACCCGATCGCCTCCTCCAGCCAAGGAATGCATGGTTCTAGACGGCAACTTCATCAACACCGCCATCACGCAGGCTAAGGAGATCGCCAAGCCCCTCCAGATAAACATCAAGGCATCAGACTCCGTGGCGAAGTACTCGGAGATTCTGCACCGAGCCCCCGAGCGTATCACAAGCTGGAAAGCTTCATGTGTATGGGTTGGTGCAAGGATGGCGTTGTCAATGGTGAAGGCACACTACGAAGATGCCGACATCGACACAGTGACCTCTGGCATTCCCGACGTAGACGACGATGGCAAAGAGATTAACCATGAATCCATCTTGTCATCGCTCGCGGGTTATGACAGCAGAGTTGCCGACTTGGTCAACATCAACGTCTTCGTGCCAATGAACACCATCGATGGCGGCAACGAAAGCTCCTTTGAGTCCCTTCACACCGCCGACTTCGAGAGTGGCTCTCCTGCTGGTGACGACGCTGCTTCTAAGTCTCCTGCGCCAAAGGAATGAAGAACAACTTTGTATTATTTGTTTCATCTTTGCTGCATGTGCGGAAAAAACTTATTGATGTAACTTAAGGCGGAAAACAATGGTTGTTATTTCCTGCTACTCAAGAACTAGTTTTCAGCATGTATATATGTTTAAGTAAGTGCTGGCTTATCCATTACTTTGGTTCTTATGCTTGACTTTTCATGAGTCGGAAGACTCGTTGTCGGAACCATGCGCTCAGGTGATGATGCCCAATGGCACCGTCAATAACCAAAGCACAAAATCGCCGACAACAAGTGCCGAAAGTCACTACTCCAGAATCCACATAAAAACAACAAAGAATGTGTAGACCAGAAAACTTAAGCTAACGCCCATAGGCAGAATTTTCACAAGTGCAATCGCAAAGCTTGTGCATAAAGATTTTACATGATCCAAAAATGAACACTAAAGGAGGTAAAAGACTCAGAAATATGAGTGAACCAGAGAGCTTTATTTCATTGATCATATAAGAGGTACACAATTAGATAAAAAAATGCTAAGTGTAAAAAGGACGTAGTTGTGCTATGTTTCATGGCCGATCAAGCTCCGGGTAGTCATCATCTGGGTCACGTCGCTTACGCTTATGATCCTCGTTGGGTCTATCCTTCAGTTCACGATTGTCAACGAGGTAGTAAGACCCATTGAGTAGTGCCTTGCTTATGATGAACGGTCCTTCCCATGGCGGGGATAATTTGTGTGACTTCTTCTGCTTAAGTCGGAGCACCAAATCACCCTCTTTAAACGAGCGATGCCGAACGCGGCGACTATGGTAGCTGCGTAGCTTCTGCTGGTAGATGGCGGATCTTTGGCATGCTAAAACGCGCTCCTCCTCGAGAAGGTCCACATCTAGGCGTCTAGATTCTTCAGCGTCATCTTCGTCGTAGGCGGCAACCCTTGGTGCATCGTGAAGTATGTCGGAAGGCAGGATGGCTTCTGATCCATATACCATGAAGTAAGGGGTGTAGCCGGTGGGTCTATTGGGTGTAGTTCGTAAACTCCACAGCACAGATGGCAATTCTTCCGCCCAGGCTCCAGCTGCTCTATGCAGCGGTGCCTCAAGACGTGGCTTCATTCCCTGCAGAATTAATCCATTGGCTCGCTCAACCTGACCATTGGATTGTGGGTGTGCCACAGATGCAAGGTCAAGTCGGATGCCTTTCTCCCAACAATAAGCCTCCACTTCTCCGAGTGACAAATTGCCACCATTGTCGGTGATAATGCTATGTGGGAGACCAAATCTCACCACTAGATCCCGGACAAACCTGAGGGCGGTTGCCCCATCAAGCTTTCTAATGGGTTTAGCTTCTATCCATTTAGTGAATTTATCAACTGCTACAAGCAGAAGCGTAAACCCACAAGGTGCCGTCTGTAACGGTCCCACCATGTCTAGCCCCCAGACTGCAAATGGCCAAGTTATTGGTATTGTTCGCAATTCTTCAGCAGGAACATGTGGTTGTCGGGCAAAATACTGGCATCCCATGCATGTCTCAACCAGCTTGTCGGCGTCCACCTTCGCGGTTATCCAGTAGAATCCTTGCCGGAAGGCTTTCGTGACCAACGATCGAGGAGCGGCGTGATGCCCACAATCTCCGACATGGATTTCACGTAGGATTTCCATACCTTCTAGCTGGGAAACACACTTTAGGTATACACCAGTAGTGCTCCTTTTGTAGAGTTGCCCATTGATTATGGTATAACCCTTTGCTCGTCGTACTATTTGCCGTCTTTAGATCTCGTCGTCGGGCAAAGTTCCGTGTTCGAGATATTCCATGAACGGTTTTGTCCAAGACGGAGGGACCTTGGTCACCATGTTGACGAAAGAGTCAGGTCTATCCGGGTTGTCGATGTCGGCTACCTTCATGGATAGTGTGCGCAGGTGTTCTAGGAAAACTCCTGGCAGAATTTGCTTGCGCCCTGATCCAAGCTTAGACAGCAGATCAGCCGCCTTGTTTTGCTCCCTAGGTACATACTTGACTTCGTAGCCCAAGAAGCTCTTGGCTATCTTGTGCACTTCGTCTCGATATGCCGCCATCATAGGGTTCCGCGCATTCCAGGTGCCAGCCACCTGCTGGGCAACCAAGTCGGAATCTCCACAACAAACTATGCGCTTGATGCCAATATCCTTGGCTACACGTAGTCCGTGAATGAGTGCTTCATACTCCGCCATGTTGTTTGTAGCCTCGAAGTGGATCTGCAGAACGTAGTGTAGCTTGTCTCCTATTGGTGACTGTAGCTGTACACCAGCCCCCGAGCTGTTGAGCAGCTTTGATCCGTCAAAGTGCATCACCCAGTACTCTGGTTCCGGCAACGGAGTAGCATCTGGCATCTCCGTCCAATCTGCAACAAAATCCGCCAAGTCTTGTGACTTGATAGCGTCGTGTCTCTTGTAGGTGATCTCGAAGGCGGCAAGTTTAATGACCCACTTCGCGACCCTTCCTGTAGCATCGCTGTTGTTGATTATGTCGGACAGTGGAGTCTTGCTCACCACTGTGATTGGGTGCTCCTAAAAGAAATGCCTTAGCTTTCGAGAAGCAAGGAATACTCCATAAGCTATCTTCTAGTAGTGCGGGTAACGCTGCTTGGACTCCGTCAAGACCTCACTCACATAGTAAACTGGTCGTTGAACTCCGTGCTCATAGACTGGTTCCTTCCGCTCTACCACGACGACGATGCTGATTACCCGGTTGGTTGCCGCCATGTAGATTAATAGGGGTTCTCTAGGCTCGGGTGCTGCAAGGATAGGGGCTGAGGAAAGAATCTCCTTGAGCTGCTTCAATGCTGCGTCTGCTTCGTCTGTCCATGTGAATTTGTCCGCCTTCTTCAGCAACTTGTGCAGGGGCAGAGCCTTCTCTCCAAGTCGGCTGACGAACCAACTAACTGTTGCAACACAACCTGTTAGTCGTTGAATGTCCTTTAGGCATGTCGGATGGTTTATGTTCAAGATGGCCTTGATTTTCTCCGGGTTGACCTCGATTCCGCGCTGGGAAACGATGAAACCCAACAATTTGCCGGCTGGAACGCCGAAGACGCACTTCTTAGGGTTAAGCATCATGTTGTATTTCCGGAGATTATCAAAGGTTTCTTTTAAGTCGCAGATTAAGTCGTTTGACTTTTTAGACATCACCACAATATCGTCCACATAGGCGTGAACGTTCTGACCAATTTGGTCATGAAGGCAACGTTGCATTGTCCGCTGGTACGTAGCATCTGCGTTTTTTAGCCCAAAGGGCATCGTAACATAGCAAAACGTGTCATATGGAGTAGTGAAAGAAGTGGCCAATTGGTCCGACTTCCTCATCTTGATGTGGTGGTATCCTGAGTATGCATCGAGAAATCACAAAAGTTCCGAGCCAGCCGTCGAGTCAATGACTTGGTCAATGCGAGACAAAGCAAACAGATCTTTGGGACATGCTTTGTTCAAGCCGATGTAATCAACGCACATTCTTAATTCATTGGTTCCCTTTTTGGGGACAAGTACATGATTGTCCACCCATTGGGTGTGAAGGACTTTTCGGATAAATATAGCCTTAAGTAATCTAGCTATCTCTTTGCCAATGGCGCGTCTCTTCTCATCTCCAAAGCGTCATAGAGGTTGTTTCACTGGTTTGGATTTTGGATCAATGTTTAAGTTGTGCTCGGCAAGTTCCCTAGGTACACCTTTCATGTCGGCAGGTTGCCAGGCAAAGATGTCCCTATTCTCACGGAGGAACTCGACGAGCGCGCTTTCCTATTTGGGATCCAGGTTCGTCCCAATGGCAGTGACCTTGGAGGCATCGCCTACCACAAGTTCTACCGGCTTGGTCTCGATGGCGGCCTTGAACGCAGGAGCGGAGTCGGAGATCTGCTTCTTCGACGCGGGCATCTCGGAGTCATCGACCTTGCTCTGGATCTCTTTGAATTCTTCGTTGTAGAGGACAGCTTATGCAACAGCTGCTTCATTGATCTCGCAGTCCCTTGCCTTGGTAAAGCTTCCGGATACGGTGATGACACCGTTTGGTCCGGGTATCTTGAGTTTGTTGTAGACGAAGCATGGCTTGGCCATGAACGTGTGGAATATGTCGCGGCCGAATATGACGTGGTACACGCTCTTGAAGGGGACCACCTCGAAGGTCATGCGCTCTTGGCGGTAATTATTAACATCGCCAAAGGCAACCTGAAGTGTAATGCACCCAAGGGACCGAGCTCCCGACCAGGAACTACACCGTGGAAGATGGTGTTGGTCCTCCTTAGGTTTGCCTCCGTCAAGTTTATCTTCTACAGTGTATCCAGGTACATGATGTTGATGATGCTTCCACTATCCACCATACACTTGGTGAACTCCACGCCGTCAATCAGGGGGTTGATGACCATGGCGTATTGGTTCTCTATAGGGATAAGGTCTGGGTTGTTCGTCCTGTCCCAAGTAATTGGAACCTCCGACCAGCACAGGTACTAGGGAACTGGGGAGAGAGTAGCCATCAGGATCCTCAGGGAGGTCTTCTGTTGTCGGACGGTGGGGGTACCAAGGAAAGTGTGGTAGACTGGCACCTTCTTCGTGAAGGGGCTCTTGCCCTTGTCGTCGCTCTTGGCGGCGTGCTTGGGGTCAACGTCCTCATCCATGTCACTTGAATCCTTGGACTCCTCCTCCTTCTTCTTCCCCTTGCCATTGCCTCGCGGTCTGTTCTTCCGACTTTGCTTGTAGCCGGACTCCGGGTCTTCCTTGAGGTCGTTGACGAACTTGCAGTGTCGATTGGTATGGGTGGCCTTGCCGTTGACGTCGAAGTGTACGAGGCACGGCATATCGCGGTACTCCTCGTAGGTTTGGGGAACACGGAGCGGCGCCGAGGTAGTTTCACTTCCTCGTTGCTGCCCACGGCTAGTTCCCCGTCCTCGGCCACGATGCCCGCCATCACCTCGTCCTGCAAAAGTCATAGCAACCATGTCGGTAGATTGCTTTTCTTCTGGAGCGGTTTTCCGCTTTGTGCTGCTGTTCCTCCGAGCTTGAGTTGGAATGGCCTTTGCCGGCAAAGAGCCGCGAGCATCGTCGTCGGCCGATGCGAACTCACGAGCCAACTGGATCATCTGATTCAAGTCAAGCTAGTGATTGTCCTGCAAGCGCTTCAGCTAATGTCGGAGCAATGTGCCCCTTTCCAACCCATCGATGAAGGCGGTCTGAGCGTGCACTCCTGCGTAGGAATTCTTCATGTCCAGCCAGCGGGAGAGGTAGGTGCGAGATGTCTCGTCTTTCTCTTGCACGCACCACTTTAGATTGCCCACAGTGCAGGGACGCGTGTATGTACCCTCAAAGTTCTTGGTGAATGCTTCTTTCATGTCCAACCAATTGTAGATGGATTTCTCCGGCAAGTCGTCGATCCATTGACAGGTCGTACCCACCAACATTAACGGGAGGTACTTGACAGCGACGTTGGGTTGCCTCCGGCAATCTCCACCGCGTTGCCATAGTCCTGCAACCATGTGGCTGGCTTGGCGGTGTCTTCATAGGGCTTGATGGTCTTGTCAATCCGGAAACCTTTGGGGTAAGTTGTGGACCGTATTGCAGGTCCAAAGCAACATGGTCACAGGTATGGTCCTTCCCGGGCCTCGTGGATCTTATCGATCCGCTAACGTGCATCGTACGGCTCCAGGTTCTTCTTCTTGTCAACAGGGGATGGGCTGCGCGAACGACGCGGGCCTCCTCCGCCATGGTAACTTCTTGGTGGTGACGAAGGCGGAGGTGGCGGTGGGTTAGCCTTCTTGCTGTTACCCTCCTGCGACGCCTCACGCCTGTCGCGGTTGCTTGTTGGACGCGGAGGGTCATGGCATGACCTGCTCCTGTGTCCTTGGTTGCACTCTCCGTCATGACGGGTCTGATCCGCGTTGTCGCGGATGACGATGCCGCACTACTTTGGTGGGGGCATATCCATACAATGGTGAGCCTTGTGATCTTCGCGATGTCGAGGGGACCAGGGCGGTGGCGATGGGCGACGAGGTCGGGCCTTTTCTCCGTGGTTGGAGGATATGGGGATAGCATCCTTCCTGTTGTGCGCATCCCTCCGTCTTTGTTCTGATGAACCCGTCTGGGACCCGACATCAAGAGGAGATATGTCCCTTGGCGGCTTATACTGGCTAGATTGGCAAAGCGCTGGGTCGGACTCAAGCCTCTTCCTGCCTTGGTCACTAGGTCATAGACCTGTTCTACTGCCTCGGGCGATCTATCCTGCTCCAGAAGGGTCTTGGCGACGGCGAGGTTAAGGAGTGGGGTGGGCATCACCTGCTTGCCTTCACTTTCAATGTATGGCTTGGCTTGTGCCGGTTTTGAGGGAGCCCATCCTAGGTTTCGCCGTACACCAGGATCATTGATGACGCGAGTCGGGGCTTTCTTGGACTTCTGCTGCTGCAGCAAAGTCTTGTACTCGGCCTCCATTGCTCTAGCTTTCTCTATTGATTTCTGCGCGTTGACCAGATATCGATTTAGCTTAGCGCCTTGCTCCGCGATGGCCTGCGCTTCCTCCAGCAGCTGCTGGCGCTTCTCGTCAAGCTGAGTCACGTTCCGGATATGAGCTATGGTTAGTGGTTCAACGAGGAGATTTCCATACATCACTCTATCAGCTGGAGTAACTTGGGCTTTTGCAGAAGTAGATGCCAGAGGCGGCAAGTTTGCGGTGTTGTTGTTGCTTGGGCCGGTGCCGAGTTCCTGCGGCTGCTGCACTAGGTTGGGCGGAGGAGGCATGACCTTTGCGCGATCATCGTCAGCAGCAATAAGTGGACCCTTCCCCTTCTCCAGCGTTGTAGGCGGAGCTCGTCCGGGTTGATCTTCATCCATCGACGTCCCAATGGTGACGAACACCCCTCGAGACGTGACAGCGTTGTTGTCTTGCTCGTCGCGCGTGTATTCCTCCTCCATCTACTGCATGGCGGAGTCTAGCTCTTCTGTACTGAAATCTATCTCCTCTGAGCCTGCACTGAAGTCAGCATAAAGCGCGTCAATGACAGAGTCGGAGGGTGCTAGGACTTCCTCGATGATGGGCGGTGGAGGTGCAACAGCAGCGACGATGACTGGAGGTGGCGGCATAGCTGCGACGATGGCGGCCGGAGGCGGTGGTGGCGATGACTGAATCAGAGGATCTCCGTCAATGAACGCAAGCGCTGTCTGGGCTGCCGGGTCAGCCTCCGCGTAGTTGTTGACGGTGCTCACCATGCCTTCGAGGGTAAGGCGTCCCGACGCATGCTGCCGTCTTAGAGAATGCCGGAGAAGCGTGCCACCGTCCAGTCCTTCCACGAAGTGATATATAGCATTATCATCGGGGTAGTGGGCCAGATCGGCTCGTATACGGAGCCACCTGGCAAGGTAATCGCGAGAGTTTTCACCCTCTCTCTGAACGCAACGCGCCATATCGAATATGGTAACCATGCCGACGAACTTGGATCTCTGGTGTCCAGACGCACGGGCGAAGCCGGCGGACTTGCAGCGATCTTCCACCTTTATATCCTGCACAGGGGCGGTTTGGGTGGGCCTTGAATTTTTCCGATATTTGCCGGCAAACTCCAAAGAGAGATCCGACATCGATCCTTCCGCGAACATATCCTGCCCGTAGGCGGTCCGTGCTAGCCTTGATGCTCCTCCGACTCCCAGGGAACTAGTGCCCGAGTCGGTTTCTCCGATGAAGAGGTGGATGTCTCCGATAGGAACGATCGAACACCGCGTAGGGTTCGTCTTCGCTGGGATCCAGAACTCGTCATGAGGGACGATCGGAACGTTGTCGGAGAAGAGAACGCGACCGATGGCTACGGTTTCGCCGATTCCCGCGAAGATCTTGGTCCTCGCCCGCTGAAGAGCCTGAAGCGCCTGTTGCCCCATGGTGGGCGCCAACTATCGTGGTATTGCCGACGAGTACGCCATGGAGGGGTCCTCACAGTGCGTGTTTAGAGACGTGGGGGAAGGCGGACGGTTGATGGGTACGAGGTAACATAGCTTACCCAGGTTCAGATCCCACAACGGTGGCGGAATCCTACTCCTGCTATAAATCACTATAAGGGCAATACGCCGAGTTACAGGGATTAGTTCGCTGTGCGAGATGTGTGCTAATCGCTACTGGATTGTCTGAGATTATGCCCTAAAGTCTCCCATAATCCCGACTTATATAGTCGCCAGGTCTGTTACAGGGAAAAGTCCTAGCCGGACAGGTTACAGAGTCCTACACCGTCTATTACTAGTCTTGTGTATCTTGCACTCCAAGGCTCCGGGTACGTCGGTGACTCCAACCGTAGCCTTCCTTTATCCGGCATGGGCCTCCCTTCTGGATCCATCTAACTAGGCCGCCCAGCAGGCCATGGGCCATGCTACCAACTGTGGGCCACCCGGGTTATCCGGATAGGAGACATGCTATGAGGATACCCATATAGCATATCCCCAACAACTTGACCAATCTCCAGATCATTCCTTGAAACCTTGATCACCACTTGGTCTTATTCACTTTATTCTTATTCCAACCTTGAAGCCACCAAATGGTTCAAGAATTGTCTACGGACAAATCCTACAAGTAAAACTCAATGCAAACATAAGTCCATAAAACATTGTCATTAATTACCAAAACCACACATGGGGGCACACATGTTCTTTCACCTCGTCCTGGTATGAGCTCGATGCCTCCCATGTATAGTGTAATGCGAGGTCATATGAGGACACTTACTCCTGATAGTGCCCGTGGAAGTTGAGAGAGCATAGCTTGTCATCCATCTCTGCCTTCGTGCGTGACCAAGGTCCCTGAGAAATACTGAACAAAGTGGTTTGGGGTAGAGGGATCTCTCTCTTCCCCATCAGTAAACAACATTCTATAAACCAAGTTCTCAAGAGTAGATCTAGTGGTGACAAAGTGGTGCACCTTCATGGCAGCAACATCAAGCCTCAGAGGAGTCAAAACTGTATCATGTGGATCAACAACAATGTCCAAGGCAGCAGCGATACGAGTAGCAATAATTCCCCCATAAATGGGTCCCTTAGCAGCTAAACGACAAGCAATGAGGGAACCAAGATTATACTTATTCTCACTGTAGAGCGCAGCAACTAAGAAGGCCAGCTGATAGTTGGAGATATTACTAGCGTTCTCCCTACCAAGAACACTAGTGGTAAGATAGTAGGCAAAGTACCTGATGGCTGAAAGTTGAATATTCTTTATCTTCCCTCGTTGAGCTATGCGGTCATCATCATTAGTTATTCCCTGGTATAGTTCCAACAAATCAGCGGGTAGAGGTGTAATCTTCTTTGATGACCCAGTTGTACCAAGTCCTAGGGCTTCGCAAAATTTCTTCAATGGCATAGAATGAGCCCTGCCATAAAGTCTTAGAAGCCTTGCCCTTCTAGGTGCATCACTCTCAAAAAATGTCACCAAAGGTGTGGTGGTCCATGACTTCCCTTTGCTCATACTTGATAGCAATGGTCCCAGTCATAATAGTTTCAAAATTTTCTTGTGGAATGGGACAATATATTTCTCCAACCTTGATGCTCTCAATATTTTCAATGGAATTCAGGCAATAGCTTCTAACAACCTTCTTGGGTAAATAGACAGTGTGCTCTTTGTCATTAATATTGAAGGTTACTTTTCCTTAATTGCAATTGATGACAGCACCTGCAATATTAAGAAAAGGTCTCCCAAGAATAATAGACATATTATCATCTTCAGGCATTTCAAGCACAACAAAATCAGTTAGGACCATGCAATTATGAGCAACTTAAACAGGAACATCCTCACATATACCAATAGGAATAGTAGTTGGCTTATCAGCCATTTGCAAAGAAATATCAGTTGGTATCAACTTTTCTAGCTGGAGTCTCTTGTATAGAGAAAAAGGCATAACACTAACTCCAGCTCCCAAATCACATAAAGCAGTTCTAACATAATTATTCTTAATGGAGCAAGGAATAGTTGGTATACCTGGATCACCAAGTTTCTTTGGAACCTTACCATTGAAGGAATAATTAGCAAGTAGAGTAGAAATCTCCTCATTAGGAATCTTCCTTTTATTAGAGACAATATCCTTCATATACTTCGAATAAGGAGGCAACTTAATAGCATTAGTCAAAGGAATTTGCAAGAATAAAGGTTTCATCCACTCACAAAACTTGTTGTAGTGTTCTTCCTCCTTTGACTTGTGTTTCTTACCTGGAAAAGGCATAGGTTTCTGCACCCATGGTTCTCTCTCTTTACCATGTTTATTAGCAATAAATTCTTCCTTTGTGTATCTAGTGTTATAAGTGTGCTTCTCAGGTTCTTTCTTACCTTCCTCCTTATCAGGAGCATCATTATCATCATTACCACTCTCAGTTTCAGCATCAGAGACAGATATACTATTAGGATCTACAACAGGTTCAAGTGGTTCCTCAACTATTTTATGTTTATTTTTCTTTCTCTTGCGAGGACTACCACTATCCTCAACTTGTTGGGAGTCCTGCTATATTCTTTAGGGTGTCCTTCAGGATATAAAGGATCTTCAGTAGCTGCACCACTCCTAGTTCTAATTCCATAAGCATGTTTATTTCCTGAAGCATTAACTAGCATATCCTTTTGTACCTTAGCAAGTTGATCAAGTTGGGTTTGAACCATTTGAAAGTTTTTACAAAGCATTTTAATATCATTAGAAGTTCTTTCCACAATATCTTTCAACTCATGGATAGCTCTAGAGTTTTCCAATAAATGATTCTGAACTTGTTTATTAAAATACCCTTGCTTAACAATAAAAGTGTCAAGTTCCTCTAAACATTGATCAGGAGGCTTACCATAAGGAATATCACCGTCATCAAAGTGTTGGAGAGAGTGTACCTCAATAGTACATGAGTGGGGAATTGGCTTACATAATTCTTCTATAGGAGGTAGATTCTTCATATCTTCAGCTCTAATACCTTTCTCCTTTAGACACTTCTTAGCTTCCTTCATCACTTCATCATTTAATGCAATAACTCCCCTCTTCTTTGTTGTTGGTGCTGGAATTGGTTCAGGAACAACTGGTTTAAGAATAATAGACTCAGGTGTATTCAGCTCAGTTGAAGTCCAATCATCATAATTCTTGCTTATCTTGGTCATTAATTCTTCAGCATCTATAGGAGTTCTTTTCCTGAAAACACAATAAGCAAAGATATCTAGGTAGGTCCTAGAATCATCAGTTGGTCCATTATAATAAATATCAAGAAGCTCATTCATAGGTAATGGACATCCAGGATGTGCATGAATCAAGACACAGAATCTTTTCCATGACTCAGGCAATTTCTCTTCTTCTCCCTGTTTAAAATCAAAAGGCCTCTGTAAAGCAGCATGTCTAGCACTAGGAGGAAAATATTTATGGAAGAAATAAGCTATCAAGCAATCAGGGCTATCAATGGAATCAGGAGGTAATCTATTAAACCAAGCCCTAGCTTCTCCTTTTAGTAAAAAAGGGAAGGTATTAGCAACAAAGTACTTGCGCATCTTAAAATCATCAGAGAACAAAGCACTAATAGTAGAAAGCTCATTCATATGAGCCACAACATTCTCATTTTTAGTACCACAAAAAAGTTCTTTCTCAACAATATCTAAATAAGATAAATCAAGAGAGAAATCATAATATTTATCTTTAATATCTATGGAAGAGGTGGCAAACTTAGGATCATAATAGTACGTCTAGCAAGGAGACTCTTCATAGCACTAGTACCATGTGTGTTTCGGCACTCTTCAACAAAATCATTAGTGAGCTCAATGTAACCATCATTAATATCATAACTCTCACTAGACTCAGATGAGCTAACAGGTGTGACAATGTCTACACTAGGAGTTTTGGTATTTCCTAGACCAGCCATAGTAGCATCTAGAAAAGGACCTAGTGAACCACTCGCATCAAGCACAGTAGAAGTAACATCATGAGCATCAAAAGAAGTTTCAGACTCAGCAGTAGTAGCAGTGTGTGTAGCATGTGTATGTGGTGGTGGTGTGACAAGCTTACTTATAACAGACGGTGAATCAAGAGCAACGGAGGTGTTTAGGACTGTACCTCTTCTTGTAGTGGATGGTAAAATAGGGAACTTTCCATCACGAGACTTCCCCATGATAAAAGGAGTAGCAGTGAACAATAATAGATCCAAGTGAACTTACAAATAAAGCTATGCTCCCCGGCAACGGCGCCAAAAAATAGTCTTGATGACCCATAAGTATAGGGGATCGCAATAGTCTTCGCGGGTAGTATTACCCAATTTATTGATTCGACACAAGGGGAGCCAAATAGTACTTGCAAGCCTTAACAACTGAGTTGTCAGCTCAGCTGCACCTGGAAATAGTTCTTACTCATAGAAGTTTATCAGTAGCAACAGTTTGTCGTAGCAACAGTAAAGCAACAACAGCAGTAACAGCAACAGTGAAATAGGATCAGTAGTAACAGTACGGTAACAGTAGGGTTCGAGTGCGGTAGGCATAGGGATGGATGGACGGGCGTTGCATGGACGAGTCTAAACATGTAACTTCAAGAACTAGGGCATTGCAGATAAATAATAACAAGCATCCAAGTACTAAACAATCCTAGGCATGTGCTTCAAAATATAGTCATACGTGCTCGCAATGAGAACTTGCAAAACATCTTTTGTCCAGCCAGCCCGTGGCAGCGGGCCTCTAGGTAACTACTGGCAATTAAGGTGCTCCTTTTAATAGAGCATCGGAGCAAAGCATTAACACTCCATGAACACATGTGATCCTCACACCATAGTCATCCCCTCCGGTTGTCCCAATTATTGTCACTTTGGGGCCTTTGGATCCGGACAATGATATGTGTATACAACTTGCAGATAAGATCACAAACAATACTATCATAATTATTCAATAATAAGTTCAGATCTGGTATCATGGCACTTGGGCCCTAGTGACAAGCATTAAGCACAACAAGTTGCAACAAAGTCAAATAGCACTAATAAAGATACTAGGCACTATGCCCTAACAGATCTTATTCGATTACATGATAGAACTCATCAATCCCTACCATCCCCAAGCCTACAGCGGGGGATTACTCACTCATGGATGAGGGAAACATCGGTGGTTGATGGAGATGCGTTGGTGATGACGACGGAGATGATCCTCTCCACATTCCTCGTCCCGGCAGGGTGACAGAACGGAGTTTCTGGATTCGAATCTTGGTTTCTCGTGGCGGTGGCGGAGCGGAACTCTTTCTGGAAAACTATCGCCCCCCCTGAGTTTTTAGGTTAGAAGGAAACTTATAGGCGCGGAGGGAGGCCGAGGAGCTGCCTGGGGTGGCCAAACCTCCCCCAAGCACGGGGTCAGTGGGCCACGCCTGGGGTGAGTCTGGCCCTCCGAGGCCTCCCCTCCGTCTCCCCTTCTGGCTCCGTGGATCTTCTGGTGAGAAATAGTTTTTGGCATATTTTCCGGGATTTTTCCTGATAGTTCATTTTCTGCACAAAAACAAGACACCAAGGTAATTCTGCTGAAAATAGCGTCAGTCCGTGTTAGTTGTATTCAAATCACACAAGTTTAGAGAAGAAACAATAGAAAAGTATTCGAGAAAGTAGATACATTTTAGACATATCACACCCTCTAGATTTTTTGGGCGACACACCACCTCCCAACTGATCTTGCATTTAGCACAAGCGGTTTCATCCTTAGCCGAACAAGCAAATGCATGCTCTAACTTCTTGATAACATTTGAAGTGTCGACAGGGAAAACAAGAGGAGTCAAGTAGTAGATGGCTTGGGAGGAAATGAGTAAGGACGAAGTGCGCAGAAAAAGACTAGTGTTGGGTTGTGGGGTTAGTCTAGAGATCTTATTAAGCTGCCAGAAGTGACATTCACCGGTCTGGAGAGGCAGGGGTGTTACACCCTCTAGATTTTTTGGGCGACACACCACCTCCCAACTGACCTTGCATTTAACACCGGTGGTTTCATCCTTAGCAGAACAAAGAAATGCATGCTCTAACTTATTGATAAAAATTAAAGTGTCGACACGAAAAACAAGAGGAGTCAAGTAGTAGATGGTTTCAGAGGAAATGGACGACTTGACAAGGGCAATGCGCTCGACCGTAGTAATGAATTTCCCGTTCCAAGTTGGGAGCTTTCTGGTGCATTTGTCCTCAAGGTGTTGAAAGAGGACTCTCCCTAGGCACCAAACTGATAGAGGGAGACCAAGGTATCTCATAGGGAACAAATTCGTAGAAGCATGAATGCCATCAAGAATATCATCAAGCTTGAGATGGCCACACCGAATATCAGAGCTCTTTTGGACATGGTCTGACATGCCTCGTCCAAGGGTTCCTCCTCCCTCGGCCACCAGATGCCATGGACGCTCGAACGCAAATCTATGCAAAAAGAACCCGGCCAGGCCTGAAAAATCCCATGGGCTGGTCGTGGGCCTAGAAAACAGCCCAAAGAGCACCCCGAACTAGGCATAGGCTTCAATTTTGTCTTCACATTTGGCCTAGTCCTGCCGAACGCATGCTTGTTAGCTGCCTCCACTTCTCACACCAGGCAAAAATGGCGCAGCGGCCATTGCCCAACGTGGTCTGGTGCCCCTAATCTCCCGTACCTAGGCTCGCAGTCTGCATCCCCCAACCATGACCCTGCTACCCACGCTCGGTTGCTCCCTCCCTATTATTGCGATGAACTGCAAGTGCCTAACCCTAGCTTCAGGCGCACAGACCGCCGTGGGATCTCCTTACTTGACAACCAGATGAATAATGTACATATCCAATTCCTTATTTTCTACTTGTCAACTTGATATTTGATGCTATTTCTCAACTTATGGTTGTTATACCTTGTAGAGAGTTGCTATTGGAGTGAAGATATATTGAGAGAGAGAGTTGCTGCTAGATCAAAGAGATGAGAATATTAGATGGTGTCATGATTCAGCAATACTGCATTGCTATTCTTCTGTTTAATTTAGTTCTTTTGTACTGGAGTATTTGATGGTGGCTCAGGTCAATGTAGAGCTTCGTTGGGAGACCCCAAGAGGAAGGTATGATGAGCACAATAGCAACTTTTCCCTTAGTAAGAAACCAAGGTTATCGAACCAATAGGAGGAAGGAAACGACTCAAAGGTGTTGCTAGAAACTTGGAAACCTGCACAACACAAACTCAAGACTTTGCCCCAACGAACAGTGAGGTTGTCAATCTCACTGGTTTGCTGAAAACAAATGGTTAACCGTATGGTGTGGAAGGTAATAGTGGTTTGCAAAAAGTAAATAGTAACATTGGAAGATGTATCAATGGTAAAGATTGGACTGGGGTCCATAGTTCACTAGAGGTGTTCTCCTTAAGAGAAACAAACATGGCATGCTGGGTAAACAAATTACAGCATGACAATTGACAGGACTGAGCAAGGCATAACAATGCAATACTAGACATTCATGATCCTATAAGATTTGATTGGGCAATACAACAAGATACATAGACCGCCATCCAACTGCATCTATGACTAGTAATCCACCTTCAGGTTATCATCCGAACCCCCTCCAGTATTAAGTTGCAAGCAATGGATAACTGCTTTAAGCAAAGTGTGTAAGGTAAACAATCCACCTGTTCCATGAACAAGAGACTGTTGTTTTCTCCCTAGTAGCAACAACACATCTACAACCTTAGAGATTTCTGTCACTTTCCTTAGATTAAATAGAGGCATGAACCCACTATCGAGCATAAATACTCCCTCTTGGAGTCACTAGCATCTACTTGGCCAAGATAGCTACTAGAAACGGAGAGCATGCAAGATCACAAATAACACAGACATGATAGCATCAATAAGACAAAACCATTAATCAATCTGACATAGTAATCTCAATATCCATCAGATCCCCGCAAACACAACATGCATGATTACAAATAGATGAACTTCATCATGAACGGAGCTCACAAGATCCAAACATGGTAGCACAAAGGAGGAGATACAACCATCTAGCTACTACATGGATCTGTAGTCCAAGGTGGAACTACTCACGCTTCATACCGGAGGCTGGCATGGTAAAGAAGAAGGCCTCCGGGATGATCTCCCTTCTGGCAGGGTACCGGGAAGAGCTTCAGATCCCCCGATCTAGGGACGATGGTGGCGGTGGCTACAGACTGTTTCGTGGAAGATTGTTCGGATACAAAGTTTGGTATCGGGGGGTCTTTATAGGCGAAGAGACGAGGCAGGGGGCAGCCAGGGCGGCCGCACACCCCCAGGCGCGGGCCAGGCTTGGCCGCGTGGCCAGGGGGTGTGGCCCCCTGGTGGCTCCCCTCTTTCTCGTATTCTGGCTCCGTGTTCCCCATGTAAAATATTGACTTTGACTTTTGTCCCGTCCAATTCTGAGAATATTGATTTTCTGCCTTTTGTGGAACCTAAAACAGAAGAAAACATGCAACTGACACGATGGCATCTTGTTAATAGGTTAGTGAGAAAAACATATAAAAACACCTCAAAGTGTAGACAAAGTAAATCAAAGTAGATACTAAACAAGCATTGAACATTAAAAATTATAGATGCGTTTACGACGTATCAATATTCTTTTATTGAATTTAGTTTTTTTGTAGTGAAGTGTAATAATTGTGGAGTATAATAGTTCTGAACTGATGCTCTTGTGCCCAAACTTTGAACTTGTTGTGGCATGTAATAGTGTTGAACCGCTACTGTTCTGATGTTGAAAGTGGCTGATGTTAGTGATGTTCATGTTAGTGCTGAATTGCTATTGATTAATTGTTGAAAGTTGATGCTGTTGTTTCACTGTTCCGTTGAATTGCCGTCGAGAATTGCATTTATGGTTCGATGTCATTTTAGTGGATGTTTCGCTGTTAAATCTTGCCGATGCGTGTTTTTGTTGTTGTTGCATGCTGGATCTTTGCTATGCTGGTAAATCGTTGTGTTAGGCCTCGAGCCACGAGTCTTTACCTCGGGCTAGGGAAACGAGGAATTTGTTGGGCTGGACCGGGCCTCGGTCCATTGGGCTTTATCTCGGGCTAGGGTCGGGCCGAGGAAATAAGGATTGTATTGGGCTGGGACTGGTTGATAGATGCCTGGTTTATTGGCCCAGCCCAAAGCCCAGCTCAACAAATACTAGGTTGGGGCGCGAGGATTAACCGGAACAGAAATGGTGCTACTAGGAAATACTAGGTTGGGGCTAGGCTAGAAAGAAACAGCGAGCAAATGAGGCGGCGAGCGGAAGAAAGATCCTGGACGCATTCATTCATCTTCTGTGTATACTAATAAAATAAAATAAAAACAAGCAGGAGAGGCGAGGCGCACATGCATGGACACGGGCGGGGGCTGAGGAGAGGAGACGGGAACGCAGACATCCGCCGTGGCCGCCCGTCTTGGCTGCAGCGCAACAAGTGATTAGTTAATAAAGTGATGATCGAGGCTGATGCGAGGCACGTGTGGCGTGAGGCTGACGGACGTGACAAGCAACGTGGGATTACGGTACGGTCAGTCAGTGACTGATGCTACTAATCGCAAGTGGATCACGGTACGGTGCCGGTGCGCGCTGTGCTGTGCTCTGCTCTGCTCTGCTCTGCTGGTGAGGGAGGAGTAGGGCTTGGTGCGGGTGTGGGTGCGGGCGGGCGCCGCGGCCCATTAATGAGCCTTCACGTGCCCTGTGTGGTGTGTGCCACTCTCCCTAGTCCCTCCCTTCTTCCTCCCCAGACTCCAGACTCCAGCTCCCCCTTCCTTCCCTGTGCGCCATTGCGGCCCGGTGCGACTCAAAGTGACCTGCTGCTGCTGCTGCTGCTGCTAGAGAGTGACACGCGCGCGACGCCTCCTGCCTTTCTTCTTGTTCTTCCCTCTTGCGGCCTCGCGATCGGTGCCGGGGCTAGCTCACTCGCTCCCGCATCGCGGCGAGTCCCCTGCCCCTCCCCCTGGACGACGCGGCGGCGACGGTTTCGGCCGGCAGGCGGGTACACTGGCTGGCCGTTACGGTCTCCGTGCCCTGCTGACCCATCTCGCCCAGGGCTGGGCCGGCCACGGACGGATCCGCGGCCAAACATCATCCGGCGCCGCCGCTCCCGACGGCCTCCGCGGTGGCGTGACGAGCTGAACGCGGGAGGGAATCGGCCGCACAAGACGCGCGGCGAGTGGAGCGTTCGCCCGCGAGATCCGCGCGCCCGGCGCCGTCTTACACGTGGCCCGGCTCGCCGGCGGCGCAGCGCTGCAGGTACGGAATGCGATCCCATCCCCCTCCTCCTCCTCCTCCTCCTGCACTTCTCGGATTCTCTCCTCCTCCTCCTCCATTTTCTGATTCTCTCGTCCTCCTCCCATCGTTTTCCTCTCCGGGTGGGTTTCCCGTTTCGGGGGTCTGACGACGCCGCTCCTTCCTTCACTCTCACCCGCCGCAGTCGCTTTCCTCTTCCCCAAAACCAAAAGCGGCGCCTTTTCAGGCCGTCGAGGTCACCACCAACTCTGATTTCATTATTCATCTCGTAGATAGATCTCCCTACGCATGATTATCACCCTCTAATCCGTCCTACTCCTACGCTTTTCCCTAACTAATAAAATCCAAAAAGGAAGCAAAATATTTACGCCGCTATAGTAGTAGTATGTACGCGTCCTTCCTCCCTACCTCCGTCCTGCAGTGCAGATACGATACGAGGAGTAATTGATTGGCCGATGAATGCTGCAGTAACTAACCTCCCCCCTACCCTGCCGATCCATGGGGACCATCGCCATTGCCCTCCCCTCCTCACTCACTCTCACTGCCCGCGTCCTCTTCTTCATCGCGGCGCCGTGCGCGGGGCTGCCAGTAAAACCGGAGGACGGGCGGCTCTTCATCTCCTTGGCCGTATCCGCTCCGGCGTCCCGCCGACCAGGTCCCGTCCCAATCACGAGATTCCCGCCGCCCCCCCTCCTCCTTAATTTATTCACTCGCTGCCTGATCCTTTTAGTAGTACTAGTAATTTATTTTTTATTTACTTCACCGCCATCTTCGGGTTTGATTCGCTGGCCTCGAGGGTTGCTTTGGTTGGGGAATTTTCTCATCGATCCGTGCGTCCCGCTCTCGCATTGTCGTCGTCGTGCGTGCCGCTGCGCAAAAGACGAATCGGGGAAATTGCGAGCTCCACCATGATTGCCGCTTTCCCTTTCGTGCCGATTCGATTCGGGGGGCTCCATCCATCGTCTCTCCGCTTCGGGTAAGAAATCCCCCGCCTTTCCCGCCGTGGATTTCCTTCCCACATTCGCTACCTCCTCTCTTTCGTCCCATCGCCATCCCGTCCTCGACGCATTTGCAAGCGAGCGTGCTAGTAGTGGAGATCACCCGACCTCGTCGCGATAAGATTTTTGCGCGGATGCCTGTACACGCACATTCCTGTACAGCCCCACCTCCTTTTTTTCCCCAACTTTTTGGCCGCTCCTCTTGCCTCCTACTGTTGCCTTTCGCGTCCGGCGAAACGAAATCGCCATGATGATCAGCTCCAGTGCTGTGGTGACCCGCCTTCTCTCTCTCTCACGTGATCATTTTCCTCCCCTCCTCCTGGACCTCGTCGGGCTTGGCGAAGCTGAATGGCGCTTTTGAGGAGCGGGTTGTCTTTTCTTCCGTTCTTGGCCGCTTGTCCTGTCTGTTTCAAAAGTTTTTTTTGTTTTTCGAAAACTGAAACTGACTTTTGCTCTGTCTCTCAAGTTTTCAAACTTTGAAAAATCTTTTCCTCGTACCAGCACTGATACGCTCCTCACGTTAAAGCCGCGGGTTATGATGCGTCCGTGCGTGCGTGCAGGTTGCTGGCGGTGCCATGAAAGGGGCTCAGGATAGGAAGCAGAAGAGCAAGAAGCAGGACCTGCAGGTGCTGGCCCCCTACCCCGGGTGCCTCGGGAGGGTCATCAACATGTTCGACCTCGGCAACGGTGTCGTCGCCACCAAGATGCTCACAGAGAAGGCGCACAGGGACGGTATGTTGCTCTCTCGCCCTTTACTTTCTTGTACATGCTGTGAAAGAGCTCTTTTGCGCGCCACATCGTGTAGTGTGTTTTCTACTTCGTGTGATGCCGTGTTCTGCTCGGAAAGACGATCTCTGATGCAATGGACTGGCCACTTTGCAGTTTCTCCGGCTGGTAAGGACCGGAGCGGTGCTTTCAAGATGGCAACTAATCAGTTCCCGGCTCAGTTAGAAGATAAACAAGTATGTGAATGGGTCAGCTGCTCCCTTCTGTTTTCGCATTTTTTTAACTATGTAAAAAAAATAGCGAACATAGACTTAATTATGTGTTTACAGTGTTTCTGATCTCCATACTCTTGTTTATTACAGAGAGACAGTCAGGTGAGAAGGACCTCTCCAACGAAGCGATCAAACTCGCCCACCAACAGATCTGGTGCGGCACCCGTCAAGGTGCTCATGGAGCAGGACATGTGGAGAGAAGGGGCGTCCGATGACGAGCCAATGAATGTTGTTGCCAGATTGATGGGTCTAAACGATGCTCCAGTCCACCAATCTGACCTGATATCCGGAAGACGGCCCAGTAAGGAGTATCAGTTTGGTGGTTTCGGAGATATTGGCCGAAATGTCAAGCCAAAGAAGGAAAGCAGATGCTACCAGAACCAAAAGGCAGGAGCACGGCATGAGCGCACATGGGGCGGTTTAGGTGATCAACCTTCAAAGATCGATAGCAGCAAGAGCAGACACCAAGGGAATGAGCCTTCTTGTGAGAAGAGAATGTCCCTTGTTCGCGAGAAGTTTGCTGAGGCCAAACGTCTGGCTACAGACGAGAAACTTCTCCATTCAAAGGAGTTCCAAGAAGCGCTGCAGTTTCTGAGCTCAAATAAAGATATGTTTCTCAAGTTCCTGGATGAGCCCAGTCCGCTGTTATCAAACAATCATTATGGATTTGAACCTGTTACACCGCCTTCCGAGGTAAAGCAGATAACCATACTGAAGCCATCAGAATCAGTGAAGAGAAAAGGCAACACTCATGTCGGAAGGCACCTATTTTCAGATGGAAACGAAACCGAGGGCAACAGATGCGGGCAGCACGAGAGGTTAAATGGTACCCCGGCAAATTCAACTTTGTCTGAACCAACAAGAATTGTAGTACTAAGGCCAGGACTTGCAAAGTCTCATGAAGATACGGTCCCAGTCTCCCCATTAGCATCATCAACAGAACCAGATAGTGAAGATGATAGTGTGATGGCAGTTGATGAAACAGTATCCTCGAGAAGACTTGCTAAGGAGATCACTTGGCAGATGAGGATGCGCTTAAAACACAGCCAGCATGAGGATAATTCAATGTCTTATGAATACCATGATACTTACATTGAAGATGGCTCCTTTGGTAAGTCAGAGGCTGAGATTACAAAAGAAGTGTCCGGGGAAATAAGTGAGGATTTGGAGTTTGGTACTCCCACTTCTGGCCGTTCCTGGGAGTTCCTGAGCAGGAGTGACAGCCCTTACTCTGCATCATGCTCTAGTCAGGCATCCAATCGACGGGAACCATCGGTGGTTAAGGAAGCCAAAAGGCGGATTCTGGAAAGATGGTCAACTGTTAGTGGTGAGGAAGAAAGGGGAGCCCGCAGAAGTATGGGCACACTGGGTGAAATGCTGACAATCCCTGAAGGAAAAAAAGATCAGGACGAGTTCGGGGGAATAACAGTTGAGAGCAGAACACCTGAACTGGATACGGAAGATCCTTTCTCATGTTTGCCAAGGTCTCGGTCTCTTCCACTTTCTTTGTCTTATGGAGGCAGGGAGTTGAATAGAGTTGATGTTGGTTCTCAGGAAGTTACCAATGAAAAACGTAAGAAGCCATCTTCATTTAAGGAAAAGGTTTCCAGCCTCTTCTCTAAAAATAAGAAGTCAGCTCGGGAGAAATTAGGTCCTTGTGAAATTTCATCTTCTAATGATACAGTCAAGAATGGAAGTGCTGTGACTAGTGGTGATGGTAGTGAAGGTTCTAACTATTTTACACTGGACAATACACAGAGACTTAGTTTGCTTAACACTGATGAAAGTACTATGGAAAGACTCGTGGCTAGTTCTTGTCACACTAATGATGTTGCCAGCCCCCCTGCCAAGGTACTGCATTCTTCAAGCTGAAAAGTTTATCTTATTACAGCAATTGTTTGTTCCTTTTCTTTTTCTTGATCTGTAGCGATCCAAAGCTCAAATTGTGAATAGAACAACTCTTCCTTGCCATCTTAGTACAGTTGCCGTTTATACTTATGTACTCTACCCATCCAAAGTTCAAATTACAAACTTTTTGCTCTATTTTGTCAGGATATTTCTCCCTTGCCAAGTCTTGATTCCCTAGGAATCTTTGGCGAGTCTCAAGAACAACCAAGCCCTGTTTCTGTACTGGATCCAGATGGACCATTTCTCTGTGATAATAATAGGAGGCTACTGTACTCATCTGAAAATTTCATCACTGCGTCCTCACGTAAGCTGTAAACTGATCTCATCAAACTATCGACCGAAAGGTGTCATCATAATAAAATAACATCCATTCATGTCTATGCAGATGCCTTGTCCAGGTCTCCGCTTATCGGATCATTTTCGAGATCCCTGTCATGGGAAGATCCCCCACAGGAAGTCATGTCACCAAATTCTTTGAGACTATCAAGGCTTTTCTCGAAGGCTGACGAAGATCAAGACTCGTTGACTTTTATCCAGAAGTTGGTCTCCTCGTCTGGCATGGACAAAAAGGGCTGCATATTAGCCTCCCCCCTGGACCCAAAGTTGCTTGAGCAGTTATCAGATTACCAGGCAGAGGGAATCAAGTCGAGGGAGAGGCGGGCAAAAGAGAAGCTTCTTTTCGACGCTGTCAACGAGGCACTCGCCGAGCTTACTTTGACAACACAATTGTGTGCTTACCCATGGGGCCAGACAAGTTCACGACGCAGAGATTGCGATGATGCTGGTCCCAGTAATTCGGCGGCTGATGAAATCTGGCGAGTCATCAGGAACTGGTCGATACTCGACAAGTATCCGCCTGGCGAGGTCATCGAGAGGAACCTTCTGCTGGACATGATCCTGAAGAGGGAGCTGGTGGAGGCCGGCAGCGCCGACACGACACGGTTAGATACGTTTGAAATCAACGCCATGGTTTGCGCGGTGGTTTTGGAGGACCTGCTAGAGGAGGCACTTGTAGATCTGGTCTGACTAACAACAACCACCTAGTGAGGTACCCCCACCCCTAACTATTAATTTTGCCTCTGTTCACGTGATACTTGCTGCTGTAACACTTCTCTATTTATCGTGTTACCGCAGATGTGTCTTTGCCGGTTTGCCCTGATTTACCCTCTTTTTTTTTTCTGATATAGAGGAACTGTTGTAATTAGCTGATTGTTTTCACCGTTTGAGAAATAAACTGTCTCGGTGTTCAGATTTATAGCATTTTCTTGCTCATACGGCGTAAGATTTTAAGCCTCCTAAAGTAAGCTGTGGGTGTGACTTAAATTATGATTGTGATCTCATTCAAGCTAAGAGAAGGCGAACTAATAACTGAGAAGAAAACAGAGACACGAAAAGGGAGTAATATATAGTATTACTCCTAGATTCTGTGTGGTCCAATGGGATAAAATCAGTAGAACCCATGATCTGGTCCACAAGGCATCAAAAGATGCAGCAACTCCACACAACGGCTTAATTACAAGCCAATGCAAATATTTTGTCAGGATCCATGTCAAGTGTCATTTTTTCTATGCTCACTCCTCCATTAGTTTACTGCAACCAGCCCTGTAGGCTACATCCACCCGAGCAAAACTACTACCCCCTCCGTCCCATAATAGATGTCGCAGATTTGCCAAAGTTTGGATGAATCTAGACACTATTTAGTATATAGATTCATTCAAATTTTAACAAATCTAAGACATCTATTTTGAAACAGAGGGAGTACTAGTATGCAGTGTTAACCGTTTTAACATCAAAGACAGACGCTGATTGGCCATTTGGCGAGTCACGGCGAACCCGATCCGACAGACAGCCGCCTCGTTGTCTGTCGCCGTGATCTCGGCATATTTCGGGGTTCACTGAAAACTGCAAGCGGGCGGTTATTTTTCGTTGAACCTGGAACTACGGCCCCAAACATGCGCTGATCTCTGGTGTGGTCTTCGGTGCGATTCCAGATAATCTGACCCTCATCCTTTTGCTCCATTTCCAAAAAATACTCCGTGTTCCTGGTGATTGGATCATGATTGCATTGTGCCTGGTCATCTCCACGTGGGCCACTGTAGCTCCACGTTGGCGTGTCTTGCCGGGCCCACATGTCAGGCGGTGGCCGCTCTATGCATGATCCATCTCTGCTTGGCATTGCAGCGCAGGCAAACTGTTTGGTGGACCAGGAGGCTGTAGGAGGGCCAAGACCAAAAGCTGGTCTGTTCATCTTTTCTCCAGGGCCTAGCATGTGGGTTTCCTGAGGCATCTTCTTCGTGGACTCGCCATCATCTTTTCTTCAGGGCTAGCAAGCTGCCACTGCAACTGCAACCGCATGGCCCGCCCTCCCTCTATCTATCTACAGACTACACAGAGCATAGGCCCTCGGTTTTGTGGCAAGTACTACTAGCAGCTGTTGCTGCGTTGTCTGTTCTCCCATGTAGGAGTACTCGGTTTTAGGTCAAGTTGCAGTGGTAATAAGTGGTGTAGATGAGTAGTACTAGTGGTAAGAAAACAGTTGCATCTTCAGCAGGCCTCTGCATGACAGCACCTGTCGTCCTCCTCCTGCTGCTGCTGAACACTAATCCATGCAAAACCGTGGGCGCCCGTGTGTTTTCGTAGCATGTGGAGGCCGGACTTTGGAGATCTGGTGCTTGATTGGGTTTATCAATGCAAGTTACAGAAGATGCAAGTGGGTCTAATGGCCTAATGGTTATCCCACTTGCATCTCTAAATGCGAGTGTTCAGTGAGAGGATTGAATCAGATGGTGGTGTGAGAGCTGTATAGCACTGAACGGTGTTGCTCACAGTTTCACCGCAAACAAAGGGTGATTTGTCCGTTCTCTCCTCTCCTGCGTGTGCAGTGGCAGTGGCAATGCAGAGTCGGAACTCGGAAGCAAAAACCAAATAAACGTGATGGATCATTCAAGCACCACCAGCAGCAGCTGCAGCAGAGAAAAAGAAGATAAACCCTGTTTATTATTATGGTTTCAAAATCTGCTCCATGGCAATGGCACTGACCATTTTCTTCCTTGCTTCTGGTGAGAGAGAGTTGAGCTCATGATTGCCGGTGGGACTTGTGTGGAGTGTGGTACAACCAGAGGCAGAGGGAAGGGAAGGCGGAGGAGGAAGAAGAAACCGTTGGGGGTCGTTGGGAGGGAGGCGCATTGAAGGGCGGCAGCAACGGTTCTCTGCTCTCTTCCCCTTGGTATAGGAAAAAGTACTACTACTCTGAAGCTTCATCTTGTACTGTTGGTCTACATCCATGGTAGTATGGTGAGGTTTCAGGGCGGTAGTTGCAGAGAATTACTGTTTGTGGGGAAATGCAGATGTGTGTGTTTAGTATTATGCCTACGTAGATCTTTCAGTCAAATTTATCGTTTTTTTCCTTAAACAGTTGCTTGGATTCGAGGCAGAAAAAATTTACTACGTACTTTTATTTTCTTTTTCGTACTCGTAGAAGATTGTTACTCCCTCCGTTTCGGTTTACAAGTCCTACGCGTATATTTAGGTTATCAATTTGACCTATATAATTTAAATTATATAATATAAAAATTATATCATTGGAAAATACAAAGTCTAAAGTTTTCGGTGATATATTTTTTATAATATATACATAGTTACTTAATTTGGTGACATAGAACTATATGCAGGACTTATAAACCGAAACGGAGGGAGTACCGTATCCTGCCGGCCGCGCATGTGCATGTCGATGTCTCCACCGGTGCGCAGTAAATACTACCGGGGAGTGAGACCTGTACGCATAGCCTTGGTGATGGAAAATGATACTGTTCCCCCGGGGGATCGCGTCCAGCGTCCCCTGGGTGCGCGCGCGTCCATTGGATGGAAGCCCATCGTGAGGTAACGATCATGGGCTCCACCAGCCCACGTTGGTCAAAAAAAAAAACTCAACCTTATCTCCTCCTTGATTCCGGTGACTTCGTCTTCTACATCTCCCTGTCCATCTCAAAATCGCAGCCAAGAGCCACCACCGCACCGTCTCAATCTCACGCCGCCTCCACCTCATCTGCACCCTGTGCGACTGCCCTGGCTCGCCTTCCTCTCCCTGTGCCGCCTCCGCCAACCTCACGACATCCTCCTCGACAAGGAAGCCATGGTCCCTGCTCGTCCCGCCGTGCCGCCGCTCGTCCCCATACTCGCCCGCGCCGCCGCAGCCTTGCCGCGCCTCAGCTCGTCCCCATACGCGCCCGCCTTGCCACAGCCTCGGCGCGCTGGAGCGGCCTCGCCTCGCCTCATCGCTGCTAGAGCGTATGGAGCCGCGCGCGGTCGCTGTAGCCTGCACCGCCCGCCGCTACTTGCGCCGCCGTCTCGTACAGGTCTCTTCGCCAGCGCCTCCATCCCGCCCACCCCCTGCAGGTCGCGCCGCCGTGCCGCTCGCCAGCGCCGCCGCACCGCCCACCAGCTGCAGATCTCGCCGTAGTCGACGGTGGTGCTACCTGTGGCCAGTGGTGGTGCTACAAGAAGCGTCCGATGTTGCTACTTAAGGCAACCCGACTTGCTACTTGGAGATGCTACCGACGACGAGAGTTGCGTTTGGATTTTTTTTGATGTGGTGGGGATTTGCTATATGCATGTATTTATTTTGCTAGAACTGTTTTATGTGTTCGCTACAATATTGTAAAAAATTTGCTACATGATGTCCAGCAAAGTAGTTTTTGCTATGGTAGCAAATTTTTTTGCTACAAAGTCCCGACGATGTCTCTGGCGAAATGGATTTTTTGCTACATTTTGTATTTTTTTTGCTACAATATTTTTTGCTACAGATGAAGGGTCGCGATGCTACTGACCAATAAATGAGTTTTGAGATTTTGCTACAGGCGATGCTACAATAGTAGTAATTTTTTGCTATTTTTGTTCTATATTTTTGCTACAATAGTATAAAGTATTTGCTACGACATTTTCGATGAAAGTCCCTAGCAAAATCGGTTTGCTACGGCAGGCACCGATGATGTCTCCGGCGAGGTCGTTCTTTTTGCTACATTAGTACTTTTTTTTGCTACCGCCGTTTTACAGTTTTGCTATAATAGCGTAACGTTTTTGCTACCCGGTCTCCGGTGATGTCCACCGGCAAAAGTTTCCGGTGAGTCTCCGGCGAGGTCTGATATGCTACATTAGCACAACATTTTTGCTACACGATCGCCGGCGAGGTCTCCGGCAAAATCTTTGACGAGGTCCAGTCTGTTTTTTTATTTTCTGGACTGAACCGTTTTTTGCTACAATGTAGCAAAAACGGGACAAATATAACAAAAGCGGAACAAATGTAGCAAAAACGGGATTTTGAATCTAAAAAGAGGACACGTGATTGGCTGGGGACCCGGGGGATAAAAATCACATATTCCCCGGGGAACGCGTAAGAGCGGACGCACGGCTGGGCGGCGGCGCGGGCAGCGCGAGCGGACACGGGGCGCGGTCCTCCTGGAGCCTTGCGCCTGTAGGCTGTAGGAAGAAAACGGAGGAGAGGAATCATTTTTCATATTTTAACTCTCATACTCACTCCGTTCACAATTAGATCGTATTCTGGGTTTAGTCAAAGTCAAAAAATTTAAAGTTTATAATCAAATAAAATAAAAGTATCTACAATATAAAACTTATAGTACTGGAATCTTCGTAAGTTATATTTTTATAATATATGTATTTAGAATAATAAATGTTTATATATTTTCCTATATTTTTGTCAAAGTTGACAAAGTTTAACTTTAAAAATTATTAGAAGGCGAAGTAATAAAAAACAGAGGGAGTACTACAATACACACCAAGATTCGCCCCGCCCTGGGTGACCGTGCCGTATCGCGTGCATCGCTGACCCCTGTTTCAGGGTTCTGGCCGGCCAAGGTCAGGCCTGATGAAATGCTGGAACTGAGGCTGCGCGGGCATCACCCAATTTTCTTCAATGCGACCGCAGCAAAGCACATGCTTTGGCTCAGTTCTGCGACGACGGGTAGCAAATACACAGGATAGTAGTACATGGTTTGCATGAGTTCTGTGACGCAATCAGCGAAATGCAGACAGAGGCCAGGAGGACCAGTTCAGAAACAAGCAGGGCGACTTATTACCGTGCATGTATGTTCCAGGATTTGAAGCCGAAGTTGAATTTTGATCTACTATCTCCGCTTCAAAAATATAAAAAAATTTAGCGTTATGAAACAAATATACTCCCTCCGACCCATATTAATTGACTTGGATTTGTCAAAATTTGAATAAATCTAGACAGTATTTAGTATATAGGTTCATCCAAAATTTGACAAATCAAAGTCAATTAATCTGGGCCGGAGGGAGTATACTAAAAAAAAGGTCTAGATACATTTATTTCAAAAAGCTAAAATATCCTATATTTCTAAACGGAGGAAGTAAATCTAGACAAATTTGCTTCCACGGTGGGAGAAGAAGATCCAGGAAAGGGCGCATGCAACGTGCAACCAGCACCTACTCCCTCCATTTCAAAATATAAGATGTTTTAGGTTTGTAAAGAAGATGAATCTAGACTTATTTTAGTATGTAGGTTCACTCAACTTTAGAATGAATTTACATATTAAAAGAAGTCTAGATTTATTTTCTTCACAAACCTAAACATCTTATATTTTGAAACGGAGGGAGTACTGGCAAAGCGGCCGGGGCATGCAGGCAATCGGTTGAGTTGCATGCATGCAGCGCAATCAGTGCTCTACACACGTACTACAGTACATACTTGACCAACCAGACCAGAAACAACGAAATAAAATCATGGGAGCTAGCGAACTGGTGGTGATCCGAGCTGCCAAGCCAAATACCTACAAACGTGTCCTCATACATACTCCAGCCATACATGCCAACAACCATATCTCCAGATCTCAAGCTCCAACTGGTCCTCCATTGCCAGTAGAGGTAGAGGCAGGCAGGCAGCAGATCGAGCTAATACTGGTCCATACACATAAATACTACTAGTATACTATCCAGATGAAATGTGCTATGTACACACGTATTTGCTACGCAAATTGGCAACCAGACACTGAAATACATTTGTACTGGGTTTCGTAAAAAAGATACTGAGATGCACGTTAGGAAGACTGTACATCAGTACATGTATTCCATCCGTTTAGAAATATAAGAAATTTTAGCTTTATAAAATGAATGTATCTAAACGCCTTCTAATATATAGGTTCACTCTAAACTTTTTTTGAACCTATACAATAGAATACGTCTTGATACATTCGATTCATAAAGATAAAACGTCTTAAATTTTTAAACGGAGGGAGTTTTTTAAACTGAGGGAGTAAGTGTGACAAAGAAAGGGATGCCATGTACGGAATATTTATAAATGGATATATTTCCACTTTCCAGGACACGCAACCGCAGTATTAACTAACTAACTAACCGACCAACCAACCAACCGGCCACAAAGATACACCCTATCTAAGACAGCCCTACCGTACTTCGTGCAATGCTGATACCACTTTCAGGCTAAGCCTGGATTCAGAATTTCATCGCAACATAATGCTGCATGCACTTGCATCGATATTTATGGAACTTTTTTTTTCCTCCGAGAATCATTCAACGGGATTGAGAATTGAGATCGAAAACTACAGATAGAGGCCTGTTTATTAAAACAAAAGAAACATAGATTTGAAGTCTCAAAAAAATCCTGGATGTAGCCAATGATGTACCATACTACAAACATGTGAAATCTTGATATGAAGTATCCTTTTATTTTAGCCTAAACAAAAAAAGACAAAAAAAAATGTTCATCCGAGTATAGTGAATACTAGTTCATATCTGAAATTGAAAACTACTAACTTTACTCCCAGGCTCCCAGCCTCAGGGCATGTTTGATTTAAAGGATTTTCAAAGAAATTCTATAGGATTCCAATCCATAGGAATTTTTCCAATAGAGTGTGTTTGTTTCAAAGGAATAAATCCTATGCATTGCTTTCCTACACTATAAGCCTATAGGATTTCTAACAAGAGGTGAGACCTCTTGGAAAAAATCCTATGTGTCTATGACAACTATGACATGTACCTAAACCCTATAAAATTTCCTGTGTTTTTCTTGCGGTGCAATCAAACAGCTTATCTTATCGATTCCTGCATTTTTTATTTCTGTAGGATTCTAAGTGTCATGTCATTCTATTCCTACACTTTTCCTATTCCTGTGTTTTACAAATCCTTTGAATCAAACATACCCTCAGACGGAAGAAGAAGAAGACGAGAAAGATACAGGTTGGACTGGACTGGACGCAAGGCAACAGCAGCTAAACAGCAAGCGGGGCATGCAGGCAAATCAGTTGAGTTCCATGCACATGCAGCGCATTCAATTCGATTGCCTCCATGCATGCTGCTGCCTACTGGACCAAACCAACGAAAACAAAATTATGGATGTAAACTGGTGATCCAACCTGCCAGGCCAATACGAACAAACAATCAGACGAAACCAAACTCCAGCCCACACCATATGCATATACAGTAGTATCTCTCTGTACTCATGCCCATATCCCAAGCTAAAAGTGTGGTCCATGCGAGTACAGACATGGCGGGAATCGAGCTAATATCGGTCCATGCAGGTATATTCATAGATAAATAAATAATAACTGAACATTTCATGAATATATATACGCACACAGGAATTTAAAATATGTTCATGCTTGTCTGCTGGCCCTGGGCAACTGGTCCTTAGGTCCTCTCTGCAAATGGCAACCAACACATATATTACACACACAAAGGGAAGGTCATGTGTATCAGTATCAGTACGTATGAACATACACATCCTGCCAGTAGGGCATGCATTGTGCGTGCAAGGATTAACTAGCAAAAATGTCTCACCAGCCACAAGCCATATTCATGGCTCAGACTGCTGCTGCTGCTGCTGCTTTGCGCCCACAAACAAGTGAAGAAACACATCATGTGGGATGACTAGTACTCCTAGTAGCTGTAGCTATATAGAGATGGACCCATGAACAAATTAGCGTGTGTGTATATACATCTGTGTGACTGTACCTGTACGTGTGCGTACACATGCATATATAGACAACATCACAACACGGCACATGGGTAGTGTATATATGATTAGCATACGAGAGCGACCTGCGACTGTCTATCAGTTTGTTTAATTAAATTGTATATGCATGTGTTCTGTGCAAGCATGTGCAACATAAACGTCTGCATGCACGTAGAATCACCTGCCAAAAGCCCAAAAGAAGACTCAATTAACTAGCCCGAAAATGAAAAGGTGTAATGGACATCATCAGCAAAAAGAAAACACGGTTGATTGATTTTTGAGTTGATTGTAGAGTGCAATGCAGAGAGCCAACAAGTAGGTCGGCGGAAATCAACCAAGACAGTGACACGTAAAAATGCAGGGATTCACAACTGGTCACCAAACGGGTTCAAGCTGCAACTGTCCAGTGAAGTTGCAGTATTAGCGAGCCGCTAACGGTTTTAGCACACAGAAAAAGGTTTATACGTATATGCAGAGAGACACGTACGTGGACCACCACGGCTGAACTGCAGCTCATGCATGGAGGACCAAGGTGCTGCTGTTGTATTCACGACTCACGAGTCAACTTGAGTATGTGCATATAAGTTGCATTGGCAGATACTGACACCAAGCATTACCCTTTTTTTTTTACGTCAAATACATATATTTGGTAATTTTATACTCCCTCTATCCCAAAATAGATGTCTCAGACTTATCAAAATTTGAATGAATCTAGACACCATTTAGTATATAGTTTTATCCAAATTTTGATAAATTTAAGACATCTATTTTAGGACGGAGGGAGTAACATTTTTCCATAATATAGGTTTGTATACAAAGGATTTTGCCAAAATTCAGTGTGGTCAATTGACCACACAGGTCCCAACGTGGCTTCGCCACTGGAACTAATGAAGCATATCTAAAGAGTTCACTACCAGCTCGTCCTAACTCAACACGAGCTACCAAAATACCCTCTGACTAAAGCACGCAAACAGGCTAAAAAAAAGTACTCTAGTACCTTTGGCATGACGATTTTCAGTAAGCACACAGGTCATCATGTAATAGTGAATGCCACGGTGGACGGAAGTTTAGGAGCCAAGCGTGTCCAAGCCATCTCTCTCGCGTAACGGCGCCTCGCTTCATCTTGCAACTTATGCTTCTTCCGTCTGGAGAACCATTGATCGAGCGAACCCGTCTCGAGTTGCAGCGTCCGCAGCGCGGGTGCCCTCCTCAGCAGGAAGTACAGGAGCTCCATCAGTTCAGATTCACCGCTGAACCCTGTCATCATGACAGTGTCGAGCCTTGAAAGCGTCAGACCCTCGGGCCATGTCATGTTCAGCTCACTAGGCTCCCGAAGCTTGCAGGTACAACCCTGCATAAATAAGCTGGCTATAAGTCGAGGAAAAAAACATTATTATTTATAAAAAGACAAACGATTGTGTAACTGATTTAAAATAGCAAGTGCAAAGCTTACATATAGCCCAAAATACTCGATATGCTCTCTTTCCAAGATCTCACAAGAATGAACACGATTGTCTTCAAAGCAGCAAATCTGAAAGTGTGCTGCAGCGCACGGGATACCTGGAGGGAGCCCCCAAAAAGGGATGAATTCAGCATGACCGCAATTTCTAAAGATGGTCATATTACATACCAAGGGACTAGAGATCTTACATGTAAACATGCAGGAAACTGCAGGACCAGCCTATCCAGTTTAGAAAGCTTAGGAAGGGCACTTACGAAGTCTAAAGGGCATTCATTCTTCTCCACAAAATAAACAAGTAGTTCTTCAAGAAACGGTGCATGTTCATACTCAGCATTTATCTTCTGGCCCTTGTACACGAACAACTCAAGGTTGTCAGCATGAATACAAACACTAATTACGCTACTGCATAAAACGATTCTCAAACTCAGCAATTGTGAATGAGTAATAGTCAAATGAATCAATTGATCACAGTCTTCTAGGTTCAGACTTCGGAGAGCACAACAGCTGGACATGATATCTGAAACAGCTGCATCAGTTATTGACACATAGATGAGTGAAAGGGAATGAAGACATGAGAAGCCACTAAGATTTGTAGGAGCTGTTTCTAAACTACAGTTAGACAGAGTCAACTCGCTCAACCGGCAACCTCTCCCATCAGTAGAAGGCGACAAAAGAAATTCATATGGCTTGGAAGCAAACTTCCAGCCACTCCTGCAAATCCAGCAATTGGACTTGTAATGCTTTTCATCAAGGTCAAGGCAGAGCTTTTCTGTAGAGGCTGAATATGCGAATCCAATCCAGTGGTCCAGCTCAGAAGCATGGGCTGAGGTTAATGGGAATCTGACAGTGAATTCCTTGATTCTATTGCCATAATGGTTGCGTAAAATCTCATTTACTTTATAGACAAACTTTGTAGCCTCAGCATTCCACAATTTCGGATTTGCATGATAGTTTAAGACTTCTGGCTCTTGCATCTTGAGAGTATGTGCATTAAGGATGAGATGGTCCACATTTTTCCATAGGTGCCTCCATCTGGTGGAAAGACAACTAGTCACTGCAGCATCGCTAACTGTCACTAGGGAAAGAATTTTGATTAAAATGTCATCTGGTAGTGTACTGATCCAATCAAAGTTCTGCAGAAGAAACGACATGTCAGGTATAAAATTAGAAAGCAAATTAGCATCTTAACATGTTACGGTTTATTTTATTATAGAAAAGCGACGATAACATGGGCAACACACTTCTTGTTTCCATGCTAGATTTTAACTTACATATAATTTTAAACAAACATAAAAAAAGATCTGTTTTCGCTAGTGCTCTAGTAAGTGTCAAATTTTTGCTACTACGTATCTACAACACTGCAAGATCTGTATTTAGGTTTGTAAACGGCGCCTAAATGGTGTCTGCAATGCCCGTTTATTCAAGTGGTTAGTTCTTTTTTTTTGGGAAAAGCAAACTTTATTGAACTAGAGTACTAATAAACGGTATTACGCGGGATTATGTGGTGCGCCGCTTACATCCCTATCTGTATTGTTCTACCAATGGATAAATACATCAATACTCTTTGACACCTCAAACTTGGGCGTAATTTCAAAATTTAGCACGGTTGTCAACTCACACTAGTTTTCCTATTCAAAAGATGATAAAATGAAATATTGTAGTGATATTCTTTTGTGGAAAACATAAATAACATCTAACCATTTTGATTGAGCTGAACTAACTCTAGATGGCTCAAAAACCACTTCCTTTATTCGTTCATCTAACTATCGGAGCAAAAATCTCCTAGAACTATTCTGAAAACCAACCCCAAAACAACTGTGCAGTTGAACTAGCTTATACAGTTTAGTACTGTATTCAAGCATATGAAATTGTATAATAGTAACCCATGCAGAAAATTAGCTCAGTTCTGGGAAAAAAGTTCTAAAACAACTATGCAGGTATTTATTTTTGAAGTACATATATATGTAAAAATAATAATAGGGCAGACACATACCTGGATGGGATGCTCAACATCCTCCATGCACTGCCTCCTGTTTAATGGGGAACAACCATCTAGAGAAAAGGAAAATGATCCTGAATTACACGAGTTAGTATTTTGTTCTATGTTCATCTGTAGTTGAATGTAATAAAGGTAAAGTCTTCCTCACATTAGGAAAGGATAGACATCTCAAATAATGTTCTGATGTTCACATAGCTCTGATACACCTACCCACTACAGATAAAATAGACTAAATATGCCACGGCAACTTAACTAAATGGATGGTGTTGATTAAAATTTAACACATCAAAACCAAGGCAGTTAAGAGTTAACAAACCAAGCGAATATTTTGCCAAAAGTTTAACAAGTTTATACTTGTCGTGAGCTGCTAAATCTGAATATATTTTGAAAACATTAGGTCTTAGGACCAACCTAAATATTTAGATGGTCTCCGTATTGTTCCACGGATAATAATTACTAACAGTGAAAGTAAAGCTGGATCGCATGATACTTCTTGTTTTCTAACTAGACATCGTTCTGTTTTGCTAATCTTGGGAGCATAAATAGAAAAAAGATCCACAACTAGCTCTTACTAGCAAGCACTGAACTTCTGAATTTCCATCCATACTGTTATTTGTTCCGTCAAGCTAAACAGAGAAGACAGGAGTTTGCACCGATTAATCCCCACTTCTACATCACGATTAATCCGTCAAGCTAAACATACGAAAACACTACAAATTTTTTTGAGAGAAAAAAAAGCGAAACGAAATAAAGCTGCCGATTTGTGCTCATGCTGTCTCAACTCGTTGGGAGCAAGGACAAAAAAACATGCCTCTCGATGGATAACCTCTGGCACCATAAGAATCGGGGAACTGCCATCCACGTGGATTGCAGCTAGGGATGATCGTAAGCTGCTTCGATTCAAGGTGTCAGTTTCGATTTTCGAAGTCCCAGATCTCCTCCCCTGTCTGTCTCCGACCAAACCCTTAACCCCTGCCTCCCTCCCGATTTGCTACAGACCAACGGAACTTTTCTTCTAATCTACGTGGCGATGATGGAGGCATTGCACAGGAAGGAGAGCGGGGAAGGTTACCTCCGGTGGCAGGTGGAGACGCTGGCTCCGGCGGCGATGTCGAGTTCATGTCCGCGGCGGGGGACGGGCTGCTTCTACTGTTTTTTTGTTTTTGATTGAGAGAGGAACGGGTTTTGCTTCTTCTACCGGGCCGGTCAATCATGGCTTAAACTGTTCGGCTGGACCGACCCGATCTCAGCTTGTAGGCCCTGGTCCAGTACTTTACCACCCATCTTTCGGTAGCCCACTGACAGGTGCTTTCTAGGGCTGCAAGCGGGGCGGGCTTGCGGGCAGGGTTTTTTTTTTTGCCTGAGCTCACGTATCCACAGTATCGCTATACAATAAAACTACACTTACGGATGAATTTGTTACGGACTGACCTTACATGCTGATATGGCATTGAACTGTGAATCTGGGTGAGGAAAAATAGGAGCAACTGCTGCTATGTCTCCAATCGTGCTCAACCACGTCGTGTCCGTAAGATTTGTCCGTAGAATCATTCCGTAGATGTAGCAAAACTCATCGCTATATGTAGTACAGTTTAAACTAAACGTTCCGTTTTGCGGGCTTAGGTGGGCCCCGCACCTGCAACCCTAGTGCTTTCTCTTTCCTTAACCAAAAAAAGGTGTTTGTATTTTCTTGTTTTCGAATAAAAGAACTTTTCTTTTCTATGGTTAAGAGTTTAAGACATAAATCATATATGTAAAGAGAAGACATAAATAACACTTCATATTTTTTTTGAGATAAAATCACACTTAAGCTATCTAGGTTCGTAAAGCACCCATAATCTTGATCTTAACTTTGACCATGAATTTAACTAACAAAACATGAGTTATTTGATACAAGAAATATACCCTTGGATTTGGATACTTCTTTAAATTACTAATTCAATGGTATAATTTTATATTGTATATAACTCATATTTGTTTGTGGAATCAAGATTAAAACTTGGTTAAAAATTCAAGGAGCCTCACGAACCCGAGCAATAGGAGTATATGTATTGTAATTTGAGAGGATACCGTGATGCTTGTAATTGATTGGAAGGACACCCTTTTGGTTTTCCGAAGTTTTCCAACTATGTTTTTTCCAAAAGAAAAATCCTAGAGTGACTTATGCATCGTTGTGTGTGCTATCGGTTGAGCAACCTTACAAGTTACACGCTAAAACATCTAGTACTCTAGATCGATGGACATAGAGATGAGATCATTTTCAATGGCATGTGCGTTGTTTAGTTGGTAAAGTTATATGTTGTGAACTAAGAACCCATCATACAATTACTGCAATGGAGCGCATTCAAGTCGATCCAATAAGAGTTATTAAGAGCAATGCCATTTGGACCCTGATGCCCTAATTAAACTACTCAATAATCTTCTTAATAAATTTGTTTAACAACATCCTTCATGAACTACTTTTAGGTATATTAATTCAACATCATAAATGTTGATGGATTTCTGTATCACCTAGTTAAACTTACAAATATTTGGCTTCAGAGAAAACTCGAGAATATCACATTTTGGGGTGGATGGTATAAAATGAACTCCAAAAGCGGGTTTGCTCGGTGGCACACATTATTTTTGCGCAACACTGGTCAGAAAGTTGTATGCGAGCTATGTGGCTTATCCTATTTGTAAGATCTTCAGTCTAATATCGACCAATGGACATATCTTTATGGAAATTGTTTTTTTGATAAACTTGGTGCCTTTTTAAAAATCTAAAAATTGACACAGCAACTTGATCAATAAATCTTACACCGTCATAAGAAAAGGACGAGGATCAATTATGATAGATTTTTGGAAAATGCGGCGCTTTATACCCTATATTGTTTTGATATTATAAATAGATTAGTATCACACACTTGAGTGTCGAGATTATTATCATAAAGTTCACAATCAATTTTTGTGGAGGCCTAAGGCCATATATTATGTGAAACCAGCCCTTGCAAGAATATCCTTATAGGGAAAACAAGTAAAACATAAGTCCTTGAAAAGATCAGCAACATCTTCCTTCTGCATTCCTTGGAGCAAAGGTCGATGTCACCTCTAAGCCTCTGGCGTAGAAAAACTCGTGTCGGAGAAAACCTGAAAAAAAAACCAGACGCTTGTAGAAGCAGCGGTTGGTAACTCGTCGAGGTAGACCAGAAGATGTGACAACCACGATCTCAAGAGATCGCCATCTCAGAGAAGCTATTATTGAGAAGGATGGGGAGATAATCCCAGCTTTGGCCAGATGGAGATGGAGGACATCAAGCTCGAAAAAAACGTTTCACGACCAAGCCAACAAAGCTTCATCAGGTGGAGGCGAAACTCGAGGACCTTAATATGTTGCGACATCATCCACCTCACTGAATGCCGCTGTTGTAGACAGACACTTATCATGCCAGGTCTAATGCCCGTCGACCACTGCAAACTCCAGCCCGTTGACACTCATTCGGAGAAGAACATCAATCTAGGACAGGCTAAAGGACCTTTATTCTCATTGCCCTTGCCCCTAAACCAGAGGCGAAGAACTCGAAGACTCTCTAGGGACCGGCCATCTGATCCAAGGTTCCTCCACCGTCCAGCCGTCATAGCAGCCGATGGAGGGCAGGAACCAGTAGGGAGGGTAGGAGCTAGATCGCCTAGAGTGCCTCTCATACGTGAGCCCTAGAATTGAAAACTTTCCTAAAGACTATCACTCATTTAGTTCACACAAGTCCTCTTTAACTGTCCCTCAAAAAAGAAGTCCTCTTTTAACTGTATCCTGATCGACAAGCGTGATCATCTTTAATTATCTCACAGCGAGAGCTAGTCTGCTAAAATTCAGTAGGAGGGTGTCCTTCACAGATTTCACTTCCGTATAACTGAATCTCATATATAAAGTTCCCATTTGAACGAGTCTAAATAAAAACTATAGCACATGAGGTACTTCCGTGAATTTAATCTGTCCAGCGTCATGGTCCATACCATAAAACTGAACAATGCTCTCTTGATACAACACGAGGCCCAAGAACCCAAAAGGACCAAAACTCGTCTTCCGCGGTGCCTCGCCACCATGAGATTGAGCGGCAAGGGAAGCCATTGTGCGAAGATTGCGGTTGTCTGGGAAGTAGACATGCGCCTGGTGCGCCGAGGTGACAACCACAACCTTCCTGCTGTTGCCGATGTAGCACACCGGGACGACAAACCATGGGCTCCTTGGGTTGCCTATCTACGTTTAGTCGATTTACCTGCCAAAATCCCAAAAAAGAAGAGCTGATTAGTTACCCCCAGAAAAAGAAAAGCATCAGCTGATTAAATTTAAGTTGATGCTAGAGTACAGTATATGCAGTGCAGTGCAAGACAGGGAACAAGTAGGTCCGTACAAAATAATAACCAGGATCATGAATGTACGCGTGATGAGATGCATAAAAATGCAGAGAACTGATTCACACCTGATCACCAAACGGTCTCAGGCTGCAGCTTTCCAGTAAAGCAGCAGTACTAAGTTTATCCGCTAGCCGCCTTTTTAGCACAAAGAAAACGATTTGTAACAGAACATGTATATTTTGTTTCTGCACACGACACGTTAATTCAAGGCCCTTCACCATGTGGTGGTTTGGAGACCAAGGCGAACCAAACTAATGAACCATATCTAAAGAGTTTAATTTAAGAGGTGTAGCCCGGCCTAACTCAGTGAATTATCAAAGTAAGATATAACAGTACTATTTAACATGCAACAATCTCGAGATACCTTTGTTTGCTGATGATCCGTGACAGGCTTGCCAGTTACTATTCAGTAAGCACGCAGGTCATGTAATAGTGAATGCCACGGTGGATGGAACCTTAGGAGCCAGGTGTGCCGAAGCCATCTCTCGAGCGTAACGGCACCTCGCTTCATCTTGCAACTTATGCTTCCTCCTTCTTACGAACCATGGATCCAGCGCACCCATATCGAGTTGCAACGTCTCCAGCGCGGGTGCCCTCCTCAACAGGAAGTACATGAGCTCCATCAGTTCTGACTCCCCACTAAACCCTTTGATTTGTATAGTGTAAAGCTTTGAAAGCGTCAGATCCTCGGGCCACGTAATGTTCAGCTCGCTAGGTTCCTGAATCTTCGTACAGCCCTGCGTCAATAAGCTAGCAAACTTGAGGAAGAACTTAAAAGGTACTACTAGTAAACAATTGCGTAACCATTATTGAATTGCTGACATGCTCTGGTGCAAAGTGTAGAAATAACAGGTGCAAAAGCTTACATGTAGCCCAAAATATTCGATGGAGGGAACTGATTTAAGGAGATAGGCAAGCGAACAAATGCTCTCTTTCCAAGATCTCATGAGAATGAACACGATTGCCTTCAAACCAGAAAATCTGAAAGTGTGCTGCAGTGAACGAGATACCTGGAGGGAGGCCCCGACAAGGAGATGAATTCAGCGTTTCACGATTTGTAAACAGGATCATACGAACTAAGGGACAGAGATCTTACGTACCTGTACCTGTAGACGTGTAGGAAACTGCAAGACCAGCATATCCAGCTTGGGAAGCTCAGGAAGTGCACTTACGAACTCTAAAGGGCATTCATTCTTCTCCGTAAAATAAACACGGAGATTATCAAGATATGGCGCATATTCGTACTCAATATTCACATTGTGGCCCTTGTACATGAATTTCTCAAGGTTGTCAGCATGAATGCAAACACTAATTAAGCTATTGCAGAAATCAAAATTCAGACTCAGCAATTGTGAATGAGTAATAGTCAAATGAATCAATTGATCGCAGTCTTCTAGCTTCAAACTTTGGAGAGCACAGCAGTTGGACATGATATCTGAAACAGCTGCATCAGTTATTGGCACATGGATGAGTGAAAGGAAATGAAGACATGAAAAGCCACTAAGATTATTAGGCGTTGTTTCTAAACTGCAGTGTGACAGAGTCAACTCGCTCAACCGGCAGCCTCTCGTATCAGTAGAAGGCGAGAAAAGAAAGTCATATGGATTTGATGAAGCAAAGTTCCATCCTGTCCTGCAAATCAAGCAATTGGACTTGCAATGCTTGTCATCAAGGTCAAGGCAGAGCTTTTCTGTAGAGGCTGAAGTTGCGAACCCAATCCAGTGGTCTAGCTCAGAAGCATGGGCTGAGGTTAATGGGAATCGGACAGTGAATTCCTTGATTCTATTGCCATAATGGTTGCGTAAAATCCCATTTACTTTGTGAACAAACTTTGTAGCTTCAGCATTCCAAAATTTCCGATTTGCATGGTAGTTTAAGGCTTTTGGCTCTTGCATCTTGAGAGTATGGGCATTAAGGATGAGATGGTCTATATTTTTCCATAGGTGCCTCCATCTGCTGGAAAGACAACTAGTCACTGCAGCATCGCTTACTGTCAATAGGGAAAGAATTTTGATTAAAAGGTCATCTGGCAGTGTATTGATCCAATCAAAGTTCTGCAGAAGAAACGACATGTCAGGTATAAAATTAGAAAGCAAATTAGCATCTTGATATCTTACAAATTATTTTACCATAGAAAAGCAACGTTAACATGGGCAACATACTTCTTGTTACCGTGCTAATTTAATACTCCCTCCGATCAGAAATAACTGACTTAGGTTTGTCTAGATTTGAGTATATCTAGACGCATTTAGTGTATAGATACATTCGTATCTAGACAAACACAAGTCAGTTATTTCTGGACGTAGGGAGTAGGTTTTAACTTACAGATAAGTTTAAACAAACATAAAAGATAACTGTTTTCGCTAAGTAAACCACTTCTCTTTAATTTGCACAAATGATTTTATAAGTGTTATTTTGATCAATATAGCAAGTAGAGGCAACAAAACAAGCATATACAAGGTAGAAATACTAGTGCTCTATTATAATAGATGTCAAAATTTTGCTACTACGTATCTACAACACTACAAGCTCTGTACTGTACTACCAATGAATAAATACATCACTACTCTTCGACACCTCAAACTTGGACATGATTCCAAAATTTAGCACGGTTGTCAACTCGCACTAGTTTTCCTATTCAAAAGATGATAAGATGAAATATTGTAGTGATATTCTTTTGTGGAAAACATAAATAACACCTAACCATTTTGATTGAGCCGAAATAACTCTAGATGGCTCAAACCAAACCACTTCCCTAAACGTTCATCTAATTATTCGGAGCAATGAAATCCACCCCCCCCCCCCCCCCCCCCAAAAAAACTGTGGAGTTGAACTAGCTTATACAGTTGACTATTGTATTCAAGCATGTGAAATTGTATAACAGTAACGGGTTCTCAAATCCCATGCAGAAAATTAGCTCAGTTCTGGGAAAAAACTTCTGAAACAACTATGCAGGTATTTATTTCTGAATTATATATATGTAAAAATATATAATATGGCAGACGGAATCCTACAGATAGAAATGCACTTGTTCAGGAAAATATAAGTTGCTGCCAAAATACATACCTGGATGGGCTGCTCAACATCCTCCATGCATAGCCTCCTGTTTAATGGGGAACAGCCATCTAGAGAAAAGCAAAATGATTCTGAATTACACAACTCGGTAATTTGTTCTACGTTCATGTGCAGTTCAATGTAATAGAGGTAAAGTCTTCCTCACATTAAGAAAGGATAGACGTTGCACTTGAGGTGCTGATGTTCACATAGATTTGATACACCTACCACTACAGATAAAATCAACTAAATATGCCAAAATAACATAACTAAATGGATGATGTTAACTAAAATTTAACACATCAAAACTAGGGCAGTTAACAAATCAAGCAAATATTTTGCCAAAAATTTAACAAGTTTCTGCTTGTCGTGAGCTACTAAAATCTGAACATATTTTGAAAAATTAGGTCTTAGGACCAACCTAAATATTACTAACAGTGAAAGTAAAGCTGGATCGCATGATACTTCTTGTTTTCTAACTAGGCATCGTTCTGTTTTGCTAATCTTGGGAGCATAAATAGAAAAAAGATCCACAACTAGTTCTTATTAGCAAGCACTGAACTTCTGAATTTCCATCCATACTGCTATTTGTTCCGTCAAGCTAAACAGAGAATACAGGAGTTTGCACCAATTAATCCCCACTTCTACATCACGACAATCCTAAGAGTACGTACATACCAAAACAGTACCAATTTGTTTGAGCGTAAAAAAGGTGAACCGAAATCTAGCTACAGATTTGTGCTCTTGCTATCTCAACTCGCCGGTAGCATAAGAATCAGGGAACTGCAGCCAGGGATGATCGTGTGTAAAAACAGCGTAAGATGCTTCGATTCCGAGTTTAAGTTTCGATTTTCGGAGTCCCCTCTCTGTCTCCGACCAAACCCTAAACCCCTGCTTCCGTCCCGTTTTGCTACAGACCAATGGATCTTTTCTTTTAATCTACGTAGCAACGAAGGAGGCATTGCATCGACATTGAGTGGAAGGAGAGCGCGGACGGTTACCTCCTTTGTCCGGCGGCGATGTGGAGTCCATGTCTGCGGCGGTGGAAGGACGGTTTGCTTCTACTGTTGTTTTGTTTGTTTTCGAGAGAGAGGAACGGGTTTGCTTGTTTCTACTGGGCCGGTCAAGCTAGGCTTTAAGTTCTCCGCTGGACCGACACTATCTCAGCTTGTAGTAGCCCACCGATATGTGCTTTCTCTTTCCTTACCCAAATTTTCGTTTTTGTTGTCTTCTACTTCCTTTGTTTTTAAAATATAAGATATTTTAGGTTTATAAAAAAATGTATCTAGACTTATTTTAGTGTGTAGATTCACACCAAACTTGAGTGAACCTACGTATTAAAAAAAGTCTAGATATATTTGATTCACAAAGCTAAAACATCTTATATTTTAAAACAGAGAGAGTAAAAAAGAAGAAGGTGTTTGTCTTTTCTGTTTCTCGAATAAAAACACGCTTTACTTTTCATGAATCTGACAAAAATGAGTTATTTGCTACAAGAAATATACAGTTGGAAACTTCTTTCAAATACTAACTCACTGGTATAATTTTCTTTATAGATTACAACTCCTATTTTGTTTCTAGTTACCCGCAAGAAGTTTGCTCCAAAAACATTCCGATCGTGCGCGCGTTTTTTTTCTAAAGTTTGTATTTACTAAATTTCTGGACTTTTTTGGCCCTTCCTCTTTCTTAATATATCACATGCAATTTTCCTACATTGTTCAAAAAACCAACTCCTATTTTGTTTGTAACTCCATGATTAAATTTTGGCTCAAAATTCTAAGAGCATTACAAACCCAAACAATGGGAGTATATGTATGTACTGAAATTTGAGAGCGTAAATGAGATTCTTGTAATTGGAAGGGCGCCCTTTTGGTTTCGGAAAGTTTTCCATCTATGTTTTGCCACTTTTTCCCTATAGTGACCTACGCATCGTTGTGTGTGCTACTGCTACCAGTTGAGCATCCTTACAAGAAAAGCATCTAGAATTCTAGATCGATAGACATAATGATCACAACATTTTCAATGGCATGTGTGTATTTTAGCTGGTAAAATTATATGTTTTCAACTCAGAACCCGTCATACAACTACTCCGATATACCTTATTCAAGTCGTCCAATAAGAATTAAGAGAAGTGTCATTTGGGCATTACTTCGACTGGTCCCTAATGCCCCAAGTAAACTACTCAATAATTTGTTTCACATTATTCAAGAACTGTAAATTTATGGTACATTAATCTGATGACATAAATGTTAATCAATTTTTGTATCAGCTGGTTGATAAACTTAGAAATATTTGACTTCAGAGAAAACTTGAGAACCTTACATTTTGGAGTGGATGGTGTAAATAAAACCCCAAAAGCGGCTCCGGTGGCCAACACTATCTTGCAAGTTGTTGGTCGAAAAGTTGTATGTGAGCTCAGTGGCGCATCCCCCTTTTTGAGATCCCATTCTAATATCGACATATATCTTCCTAGCAATTGTTTTCTAACAAACATGCCTGGTGGATTCAAAAAAATCTTAAAACTTGGATAGCAACATCTAGGATCAATAAGGGTAGATTTTATCAAATGTGGTGGTTTTGTTTTAATATTATAAATAGATTAGTGCACAATTTTTTGTGTGAAATTTTACCTATCTATTAAAATCATTAACAGTACAAAGAGACACAAAAGTAATAAAAATACAAATAGGTCTTTAGACCAAGCTACGACTATAAACACTAGCACGAGCTGAAGGCGCGCCGCCGTCCTCGCCGCTCGATCACCAGAGCCGGGCAAAGCTTTCCGTAATAGAGCTTGTTACAGACAAACATGAAGCCATCGAGTTAAGGCCACAAAGGACGAGTGCACTAGAGTAACAATCATCGCCAATGATGACAACCATAGAACTGACTTGACATCACACCAATGAACACAGAAAACAGCCGGACACACGACTCCACGCGCTCTCTGTCGATGCTAGATGCACCACTAGAGTGAGGATAGAACAGAGATGACCTTATTATGACTTCAAGACATAGCCGTCGTCTCAACTTTCTGAATAAAACACTGAAAAACAACCAAAATAAAGAACGAAAAACCTCCCGCCAGTGAGAGGCCGTTGTCCACCACATCTCCAAGGCCATATGGTCGTTGAAGGTGGAGCAAAAAACAACATCACCGGTGAGAGGAACGAAACCCTTGATGGGTTTTGGTGATCGCCTTCTCCTTAGAGAAAGTATAATAATGCCTAGTCAGCTGGTTATAAAGAATAAAATAGTATAGTTTTGCTTAGTTGGATGAGAGTTAAGAGGAGTTAGAAGATAAGTGGGCTCTCATGCAAGAGATCGCTACAACATGTGCTCCTAGACTTTGTAAGTATGTGAGATGAACCATTTATTAATAAAGTAGTAAATCTTTATAGCTAACTATTGTATGTATTGAATATAAGTTGTCTATATATATGATGTGGCAAATTCTTATAGCGGTCAACTCTTTTATTGTTCTTACTCTTAGGATCCCTGTACCAGTTCGGTAGCTTTCCAAATGCCTACCCTACCAGTAGAACATGTTTATCCTGCGGGTTCATTGCTGAGATATAGATTTTTTTTTGGTAAAGCTGAGGGACTGTCCCATTTTATAATATGTTGATACTATGCTTTATACATATTAGTGTGATTTTATATACCACGAAACTCTATTTTGATGATGCCAGGTTTAGGTGATTTGTTCCATGATACTTATATCCTCTTGGTTAGCTTCTCCCTTTGTTAATGTTATACTGTGTGAACATCTCAATATACTCTGCATGAATGCTACTGCTTATTTAAACCTCAATCATGTTAATTGGCAAAAAGGCACTACGAGTCTCGTCCATGTGAGAGCGACGTTGACTCCATCGATGGCCAGAGGTTGGAAGATGCTCTCAGCCAACTGGTTACTAGCAAGGAGACTCTTGGCCGTATGAGAGTCGTCGGGTATGGCGCTCCATGGAAGACATATTTTCCTGAATCCCTTGAGCTTGCCAAGATGAGGAGGAGATCCAGATAAAAGTCAAGTAGGCTTGCTTTCGTTAAGGATGTGGAAATCCAGGTGCTAATTGTATTGCGGAACCCTGAGTATACCACACGAACTTCTAACCTTGCATCCAGATACCCCGCCGCTCTCGGAAACCGCTCGACAGAGTAGCAGTGCCTCTGTCAAACGGTCCATCGAAGAGTCGCCAAGTACAATCGACGACATCACTGTATGCGTCTTCGGCTCAACCAACCATAAGAATAGTAATGGTTTAGCCAATTAATCTTGATGCACCTAAAATATTTGCAATACATATGTTTCACAGGGCCCTACATTGTGCAATCTACTGGCTAAAGTGGATGAGAGCGACTTTCTAGAAGTGGCTGCACACGGTGTACCCAAAAAAGACACATGAGTTTATCCACATTGTGGCATTACAAGTAGGCATGACGAGGGTGAAAATTAATAAGGTGATCGAGCGCTTAGTCGATCTGAAGGTGGACGGACACCCTGATCCGAACAATAACACACTTTATTTATGCAAGGGGTCTTTCCTCAAGTACCCGAAAGAGTTAATAAAGTTGATTCAAACACCCACCTAGAAATATTGCAGAAAGGTAGCCACCCCAGAAAGAACCTCTAATCAAGACGGCCATGTCTGTGAGCGCGCTTAGGGGCGTGTTTGAAGAAGTGATGCACACCGATAGAGAAGCCATATGTACGGATTATGTGCATTTAAGGGCAGACAAGGGTGCAAATACACGTGGCGCCTTAGGCAACACCAAGAAAAAAAGGTGAAAAACCTTGATTTTGATTCAACTCATAAATGAGCGCTAGAAAGAAGCTAGATCGCAGAAACATCAAGTCCAGAGAGAGCTCATGGTAAAGTACAAAGAGAGCTCATGGTACGTGAACATATGTATGATCTCCTTCCCTCAGAAATGAAGATTATGCATGATGAAATCAGAAGCCTGGAAACTGATGAGGCCTCCTGCTCTGGGAAAAAAACTGTTCCCCTCGTCGCCCCCGCGAGGCGACAGGGGAACCCTAGCCTTCCGCCGCCGCCGCCAGGAGGGTGCGCCCGGGCGAAGCCCGGCCGGCGCCGGCGGCGGCGGGGCGCTCTCGTCGTCTTCCTCAAGGGTCGGGTCGCGGGGTCGTCCGCCGGGGGGTGCGTGGTGCCGGCGTCAGGGAGTCGTTCCTGCGGCGGCGCGACGGGCGGCGGGGCTGGGCCGGGGCTTGTGCTGGCCGGTGGTGGCCTAGGCAGCGGCGGCGGTGCTGCTGCGGCCTTGGGCTGCTGCGCGCGGCAGTGCAGGTCCTCGGCGGTGGCTTGTGTGGGGCGACGGAGGCCCTGCTGCGGCGGGAGGTGAGTTGGCGCGGCGGTGGGCGGCGGGGCAGAGCTGCGCAGCGGCGGTAGACAGGGCTTGGGGTGGGCAGTGCCATGGCGGCCCAGATTGGGCCCATTTGGGCCCAGATCTGGGTAAGGCGGGCCGGCCGACCCTGCCTTGGCTACTCTGCAGATCTTGGCGAGTAGGATGAAAGAGACCCGTGGCTCTCTCGGCCGGCCTGTTGCAGCGGGGCTGCAGACTTTACGGGCCCGTCAGGGCCCGGCCAGACCACCATGGAACTGGTATGCCGCTGGGCCCGGCCGGATCTAGGGAGGACCGGTTTGTTTGCGGCCGCGTCCGGTCGACTACCGCCTCCGGCGGTGGAGGAAGTTCCCTCCCGCGCGGCCGCGGTACTGCTCTTTTCTCTCTACTTGTCCCGCGATTTTGTAGACCTCGCGACGGCTTACTCGGTGAGGCGGTGATGACGGATTCGGGACCGGGTGGCGCATGCTCGTGGGTGGCATAGGATGGTGGTGGCGAGGCCTCGCCCTCGCGTGTTTCCGGTGCAACGGCCCGTCCGGGGTTGTGGATTGGGTATCGGGAGAAATCCTTGTCGACTCGCCCGACTCCGATGCGGTGCCGCCCGTGGGTGGCATCTTCCTTCCTGGAGGGCATCGGGGCTACCCTCCTTCTACTCCCCTCAGTGTGCCGGGGGAAACCCTAGGGCCTCTCTGTTCCGGGCAGCAGCGGTCGCGTTCCCTCTTGAGGGTGCTGCCTGGCGCTTGACGAGTCGGAGCTAGGAGCGTGGTGGACATTCTTCGGCGGGCGCAGCGGTGGCGGTCTTCATCATCTAGTCGATCCGTTTCCGTCTCCACTCCTTTCTGTTTTTTTCCTTGTTTTAGTTCGGGCGTGTGTGTGCTGCTGCCCCAGCATCGTGTATCGTGTTGTGTTTGGGCGTTGTGCTGTCTGGCCCGGCAGCGGTCTCACCTGTGTGCTTTATTTATAAAGCTGGGCGAAAGCCTGTTTCGAGAGAGAGCCTGGAAACTGATGATGTAAATGCCATACGGTTCACTATGAAGGTGGCCAAGGGTTACCACTTGTTCGCCGAGGACTCCTTCTGGACGTTCACTCTCGAGTACAAGGATAACTTCCATATGTTCAACCTAGGTTTGCTCAATGCGTCATTGTCCAGGCTTTGGGTCCTGTTCCAAGGCAAAGAGACTAGATGGTTGAAATTGGGCATATGCACAGTTGCTGATCCATTTCACATGCACGATGAGAACACTGCCACGGATGCAGGTAGATCTGTTATCAGAGTGTCCTTCGTCGATGCAATGCTAGGAAATAGGAAGGCACATTTCCTACTCATGCCCTATGTTACATTATTAAGTCCTTCTCAGTACGTCCTTTGTCTTACTTACTTCCTTCTCAATTGAGTGATATATTTGTTGGAGACAGACATAGGTGATTTTACTTAATAGAGAAGAAGAAATTTTTATACCGACTTAATAGTACATGGATTTATTAGCTTATACATCCATGTGCTAATTTAAGAAGTTCACATGCATGCCCATCTCTGGAAAATTTTAGAAAACAAGCACACAACATTCATATGTATTTAGTCCTCGTGGAAGTTCAAAAAATATGTTGTGATCGACTTGGTGTGCACACTATGTCTGAAATTATCTAGGTTTTGATAGAGTAACATGTTTGTAACGTTAATTTTCCTATTTCCTGCTTTCATATAAGAATGATAGTACCTAGAATGCTTGAGTATTTCACTATGTCATCACATCTAGAAAATGTATGTCCCATGCATAATTAATTAGATATTAATATATTATATATAGTTAATACTTTGGTTTGTTCACATGTTTGCGTAGCGACCATTGAGTCCTGATAGTCCTGGCACTGACAGATCGAAAGGCATATTACATGAATTCGATAAAAGAAAAATCAAAGTTCAAACAAAAAACTATATCCACTGTTCCGATAGCGCTCTCGTCAATTTTTCAGAGATGGGAGGGAATCTGCCAATAAAAAGTAACAAGAGTAGAGGGAAACATTCTAGACACACTACTGATATATGTTGCGTACAACAGGCTTCTCAGATATCCCTGCAGTCTACTACATCTGCTGGCATATGGCGTATTTAGTATGGATACATAACTTGCTCATAGTTGAAGACTTACTGAAGATCAGTTTGGATATTGAGCAAGGTGCATTTAAACACAAAAAAGAGTTTCAACGTATCCAACAATCGTTTGCCAAAAGTATCAACCAGGAGGTTGTTGCGTAGACTAGGCTTTTCTATGTCGATGAAGGCATACCGGAAAATGACGGCTCTCGCCCGAAGGCGGGGCTTTGCCTTTCAAGGCAATGCCAGTTATATTTCTTTGACTGTACACTTCATGTTCCCTTCTTATAGTAGTTGTAATTAAGTTGATTGTATCTATTATATATGTCTGTTCTTGCCTGTTTCTAAGCATAAAAACACATATCCCTTTCCCATGTTCAGGTTTTTTGGGTTCTTGATCTGATAACATACATTGTTTCAGGGATCACAGCCGGCATGATATGATCATACATGGATGATACCAGCAATGATCTATTTTGTATGTACTATTTTTTTATGATGCCTCCATATTTATATTCTAAATAATAGTCTAGTTGCTATAAGGCTGATTCATATTTAATTATATATCACTCTGCATACTATCTCTTGGAAAAAGGTGTATTTGCTGTTATGCATTTGATCTTTCAGTTTTTTTGGAAAAGAGTATATTAATACCAGATGATATCAATTACACCCAGCCTCTGCAACAACGCATTGCCCTAGAGGCCACACGGATGCACACAGCCCAAAAAATGAAAGAAGAATTACAAAAAAGAAAAGTCCCGCTACAGTGACTCATTCATGGAAACAACAGTACTACCACCACCAAGACATCACCAGAAGTCCAGCTTCTCCAAAAACGACGCCTTCAAGAAGGAAACAGTGCACAAACATCGTCATCGCCCGATCAAAGATCTAGGTTTTCACCCTGAAGAAAGTCCGCGCACTCAAAACAATACCTACAACAAGGCCATTGCCAGGCACAACCAATTAAGGCCAGACCCTGGGTTTTCACCCTGAGAGGTAGGACCATGAACCTCTCCTGTGCAGTCGCCCCCACTTGCATGTCACTGCTCCAATTCATAAGTTACCTAGCCAATTCATCATCATCACCCAGACTCGAATCACCATTGTCTGTCCACAGATCTCGGTCTCCGTGACTTTCTCCGTCAGCACCATGGAACGAGAACATGCCCCATGATAATAATAGCCAACAAAGCTTCGAAGCACATCCTCTGAAACCAAACGGTCAGGATAAAACATGAGTGCGTACGACCGAATTCAATCCTTCTAGCAAACTCGCAGCATGATAGCACTTATAGAGTTCGCCGTCGGAGCCTTCCGAAACACGACATAGAAACCAGATCAATAAAGACCAACATCCGGCAGATCATCGTCTTGGTTTGAGAGGGATCCAGGACCACCACCTTTATTAAAACCGAGCCAGCATCCCCCACACCACCCGCCGGAAACTAGCAGGATCCGCCGCAAGACGGCAAGACCACCTGGCCGACCATTCCGACGGAGAAGGAGGCCACCACCACCGTGACGGGGGAAGATGCCCCAAGCGCCCTAGTGTCACGGACAAGGCCCGGGTTGCCCGGGCACCAGCGTCGAGGCCAACGCACGGGACAAATCGCGGCTAGGCCTAGATCCCCGCCGCCGCCTGTCGCCATCTAGGCCGAGGATCACCGGCCGCCGCTCGCCGCAACACCGCCGCCAAACCAGCCGGGACGGACACCGCCGCCTTCCCGCCAGATCGCGATCAGGGACGCCGCCGCCGCCGTCACGCCCCCAGGTCTTTGCCTGACGACGATCCGGACAACGGCGGCGGGGAGGAGAGACCACGTGAGGAAGAGCTCGGCGGGGAGGGGAGGCCGCCCGGAGCGGCGCGGCGCCGCCGCGCGGGTGCGGGAGGAGGAGGGGTCGGGCTCACATCCCATACGTCTTATCAATTTTCAAATCTTTCGAGTCTTAATTTTTCTCTACCATGATCTTAATTTGTTTTGTTTTTCTTGCAATAGTGAGACCACGTGAAAATCAAGATCGTTGTTTATCATTCTGGAAAAAAGTTATATGTGATTTTTGTTTAGCCACAAATGTGACCGCAAAATATTATGTACGTTGCACCTTGCAACTTATGGATATGTCTGAATTTTTCTATGTATGAAACGTCTGTTTTTATACATACACTAGCAAGGTGGCCCTCGCAAATGCGAGGGCACCATTGTTAATATCTCAAAGATGTGAAATATTCATTTTCTAGCTTATGATTTGTTTTATCCACTTATCTCCTTCATTGTAAAATACACCATGTTTTAGAGACAAATGTATTAATACATGTTTTAATTTGATAATTGCATACAATTATGTTGTAAAAGTAACAAAATAAGAACCATGCGACATCTTTTACGAAAAATCTGATGATATTAATTTTCTTCTAAATAACCTGGTTATAGAGCCATGTCTTCTGTTGTGATGAGACTCATGAAACTTACCCGCAATTCATATGACTCATCAAACTATGTTATTTTGTGAATCACAAAGGAACAGTAACGACTCTTTCAAGAAAATCTAGCTTGCACTGAGATTGTTCCATCTTTTATACAGAAGGAATAAGTTATAAAAATTAGTGACCAACACACTCTTAAAAACGCTTTTCTATCTATTCATCTTATAATTAATTTGATTATAGAACTGTGTCATTTTTCCTACGTATCTCCCCGCAAGCATTTTGTATGTTTCCATACTACTGCTTTTCTACATAGAATGAGATGGGAACATCAAAATTTTCATGGCTATGTTTTTTATTATAGAGGCCAAATTTTGTATTCGATCATCCTATTATATCAGCATTGATGTTTTTGTTAAGGACTAACATATTCAACCCAGGTATATAATCTAACTGACAATAAACATGTACACTTATAAATAATATTATTTTGTATTTACAAATGCAAATGTATGATCCCTAGAATGATATTATGGTTTTTGAAGTATTAAGTGTTACGAAGATCTAATGGATGTGATCTTCTTAGATATTGTTACAAAATCTTATTGGTGTGATTTATTTTTGTGGGATTATGTACAACTAACAAATGTAGTCTGTTTAGGTATGGTTATATAGATACATCTTAAGATAAATAAATATAATTATATTAAGATATACCAAACATGGGTAGGACCATTTCATGTACGGTTATATAGATACAACGCACATGATAAGTTTAGGTATGATTATGTAGATCTAACGGTCATGATGTCCACAAGATTGATGACCAACTAAACTTTTGAGCTCTGTAGAGTTTTAGTAGTTCAAAATAAAGTATCATTAAATTATGTTGCCTAAGCACACCTTCTTAATCAACTTGATGAAAACCCTATTATATATGCTAACTAATTCTTCGCCTGTAAATTGTGCATCTTGATATTATATGTTTGCCTCATGTTGGGCCGTGTGAGTTCCAAAAGTGTTGATAAATAAAAATGGTTGAAACCATAGGTTCACAATTACAATCGATATACAAGCATAATGATATCATAATATTCAAAGATTGACATCATGGTGCATTTACATCACTTATGTTAGCCTACCACTACCATTAGTTTAATAGGTTCCATGAAGCGATCGTACATAGAAAATTTTGGGTTGAAATTTTTTCCTTGCTCCCTCTTAGCCGACTCATGGATGCTAATTCATTAACCATGAGAAATATTGTCCTATGCATATGCAGAGTTTAAGAGACCTAACATTCGCATGGCTAAGACTTTGGATGGAAGTGCATGCATGCAAACAAATGGGACTGATCTTTCTTTTGAAGTTGCCTACTAAGTCTTCCAACATGCCCCGCACAATGATTTGCTTATTCCATAATAGTCTAAAAATTTCCCAAATTATGGGGTTTAGCTGCGGGCTCGGTGGTGCATGCTGAGGGTATGCCAGTCCGGTTTGTGCTTTCGGCTCGGTGGTGCTCGTCGTTGGTCAGTTTGGTGTGGCATCTTGTTTTAAGATGATGTTCGTAGATGCGAGGTTAGAGCACATGGTCTCGACATGTGCACCCTCTTCATCAAGCTTGTAGGTGTTTTAGGTTAGTGAGGCGACTTCGGGTTGATCTTTATATATTGTTTGTAAGGCTTTGCGGAATAATGTAAATAAGAAGGATGTGTGCATCTTTCTGATGCAGAGACGGAGGATTCAACATCCATTTTGAAAGAAAAAAATTGGGTTTAGTTGCCATACATGATAGAACAATTCCCAACTGTTGCCGAGGCGAATGAGAAATCTCAAAAGCGACAAAAAATTGTGAATTATACAAATGACTACTGTTTAAAAGGATATTTATTAATTTTAATAACTATCTCATTCCGATGTTCGAACATTGTCTGCTAGTATTGGATCAAAAAGAAAACGTTGTCTTCTAGTTTGGAAACATATTTTAGAATCAGACTGGTTAACGGAATTCAGTTACTAACACCACAAAATGAGTATTAGTTGTATGAATATTAGTTCATGCACGCGAGAAAAATATTCGATGAAATAAGTGAAGTAGGTGAAGTACAAATATGTTACCTGAGAGTTGAGTGAATCGGTTAGCAAGGGGCCTCGGTTGTTTGCAATGCTAAAACACCACGTTGATGAGAAAATACAGTTGGGATCGAAGATGCTAAATATGAAGAATCAAAGAACTTCATGGAGTAATAATGAATGAACTAAAGACTTAAACTTTGCCCTTTCTTCTATGGTCGTAACTTATTCTATGGCAGTCCGGCTCTTTATATTTTATAAAAGCAAACTGATTTAGGTATTCAACCCAACATTGCATTGGTCACACTAATCACCATCAGCAAGCATGAGTTCACATCAGCTATGCCCTGCTACAATTTCTGAAAACTACAGTAACATGTGTCTCATTGTCACTCATTTTATGCATTGACGACAGCTAATAAAGCCAAGACTTCATAAAAGTAGGTGCCGCTCTTAGAACAACACCGAAGGGGTTCATCTCAAGGAAGGAGTTTGGCGGCGGTGAAGAAGATTAGTGGCAGAGAGGATACCGATGACATCAAATCTATCGAAGCAGGGCTGCATGGGTTGTTACACACCCCAGGGCGCGCAGTGTGCACAACAAACCTTGGGGCTCCTGGAAGTAGGCTTCTGACAGAAACAATTTTTGCCGCTGCTGTCAGCCGGCTGCCTTGGAAGTAGAGATCTGAGAGCCATATCTAGATCGATTCTAGTGGCAGAGAGGATACCGATGACATCAAATCTAGATAGAAAGATGGGGCAAAGGTAAGAGGCGAGAGATAACTACCCTTGTTTTTCCTATATATATTGTTCTCTGCCTAGGACTCGTACGTGACGTGTTGGACTCATGACATGTGTTGGAGCCCGGCTCTTCTTATTTGTTACGTTGTACTAATCAGTTAATTAAATCATGATCTTAAATTGTAAATCCAACGGTCGAGATAATTTAGGTGATATGGATTAACGTGGTGCCTCGAAAAACACTCTTATATTACTTTTAGTATATAATAGAAGATAGATAGATAGACTAGAGTATACTGTATTTATATTGCAAATGCAGATTTTTATTTTTTATTTCAAAATCTATAAACACCCGTGCTAAAAAACACAGAGTGACGACCGTCTGCTCACAAGTTGTCATTGGTAACCTTATGAGTGACAGTCTTCAAAAAGTAAAACACATCAGTACTGATATAATAATGACATTAGATCAGTACGTCAGAGACAAGATAGAGCTGACGGACTACTGAATAGTTATATATCAACGGTAATATACTAATGATAATCAGTATAGAAGAACGTCTCTCAGTGGTCACGTACTAATAACAGTATGTCTAATATATCATCAGTGATTATTACAAACAACATCTAGTACATAACCAGGGCGTCACAGAAAACACTATAAACGATGGAATCACGTTATATCGACATGTCAGCGACAACTTACTGCTGGCAGGTGTAGTTTTTGATCATCACTTACTGGAGCGCCATTGATGTACACAAATTATGCGGGCGCCACTGAAATGTCACTGTTAGCCCCACCCTCGTCGGCTGGAGTACCTGCATCGACGGGTGAAAATCAAGTTCATCGTTAGCGCTAGCAATTCGGACGACGAGGCCTGCCAACGTTGGAGGTAAGGTGTTACCACTAACAGTATACCGGTGACGAACTCCTCTATCGTAGGTGTAGTTGATTCCTGACCCGTCGCTGGTAAGAATTTTCATGATAGTTTTTGTTTAGGAGAAGTTCTAAATATACTAAATTATGTTTTTGGAAATTCGTTTTCTTATATTTTTACTTAATTTTTAAAGCATTTATCAGAATAATGAAAATGATATATCGTTCGATTATATACAAGGGGTTGAAAACCAAGTTTAGACACCGTATGAATAGAGGATTTGGGGGACTACTATGATTTTGGTCCAATAAAGTTTGTGGATTTTATCAAATTCAATGGGGGACTACTATGATTTTGGTCCAATAAAGTTTGTGGATTTTATCGAATTCAAATCTAAAGCAAATATGATCAACTAAATGCACCTACAAGCTAAATCATTGTAAAAAATATGCAACCATATGAGGACAAAAAATGATGGAACATCTATAAAAGATCTTGACACATGCAAAAGATTTAACTAACCTCGAGCAGTGTAAGAGGATCATGTCTACATATGTATAGTAGAATAAGAGAAGTATATAATTATTAGATTTTTGCTAATTATGGGATCAGTGGTGGTGGGAGGCGGTGAAAAAGGAGGCTGGTGTCTTTGGTTGGAGGATGGCTGGTAGTGAAGGGAATATGCCCTAGAGGAAATAATGCATATTATTTTTATTCTTATGTTCATTATTAATGTGTATTCCTTTATGCTATAACTACTATGATTATTGAATAAGAGGTTCAAAGAAAAACTCATAATCACATGTAGAGAGATGAATACCAAGTTGTTCCTAGTCCCTCCCCTAGGACTATCTCATGTGTTGTTTGGTGATCATATTTTGCTGATCATGACATTGTTATGGTAACAAGGATGTCAACAACAATGAGAGCATATCGTTGAATGAACAAGGATGCTGAATCGACCCAATTCCACGGTTATACTATGAGATCACTTCATTACATAGCTCTTGGTTTTAGCATAACATTGTTGTCGTCGTACACTTGCGTCTTTAGACCATGAGAATATCATGTTCATTCAAATACCGGAAGATTTAATTTGGAGATCATCAAACATTATTTGTAAAATGGTGGCTATAACTAACGTTGACCTCCGGGTACTTCATTACATCCTGCATCTATGTATATATATAGTACTCCTAAAGACAATAAGAATATCACGTTCCTTACATAGTTGCTAATTTATCATACTATTGTTGTACACTTGCTTCTTTATTAGACCATAAAGAACTCCTAAAAGACCATTGAACACGCCACTTATTAGATTAGAGCCTTCTGAGCCCGTTTCATGTTGGCAAACTCGACCAACCTCGCAACATCCGGCAGAACCACTTTGGCAGGGTGCAGCCCGCCGAAACGCTCCATCCATTCCAGCAGCAGCGGGGTCTTGCCGGTGTCCAAGAGCTTGACGCCACAGAGCTCCTGGGTGCCTTGAATCCACGCGACCATACCACCCATCACGACGTCGAGGTAGCCGATGTCGTCACCGCCGAAGAATGGCTTTCCCTTGGAGCATTCCTTCAAGGCTCCCTCGAGCGTCTCCATCGCTGTCAACGTCTGCTTCATCCCTTCTTCTCTCTCCTTGTCCGTCTTGCCAGTGAACATCTTCCACCATGGCGCAACTAGCTGCGAGCATACACGCATACACAATATATATAGGTACCTACTGAGATATCATCCACAAACTAAATTGACATCAATGGTATACAAACCTTGTTATCAATGTAGGCTGCCCAGAACCGAGCCCTGGCGCGTTGGTAGGGGTCGGCGGGGAGGAGGGAAGGCCCTCTTCCGGCGTAGACCTCGTCGATGTACTCTAGGATGGCGAGGGACTCGCAGATCGGCACGCCGTTGTGGATGAGCACGGGCACCTTCTTGTTCACTGGGTTGGACTCCAGGAGGAGGTCGCTCTTGTTTCCGAGGTCCTCTTCCTGGTACTCGTAGCTCAGGCCCTTGAAATTGAGCGCCAGCGCCACTCGCAGCGCGAAGGGGCCTCTCCACGTCCCGAGAAGCTTTAGCTCGTCTACCTTTGGCGCAGCTTCTTCTTCCTAGAGTGTTATATGGTTTGTAAACGTACTTACATATCTTAAGAAGTTATAAGTCTGTTTTGTGACGTATGTACCTTTCCCACGGCCGCCGACGCCGCGCAGGGGTCGGACGAGCTTACGACGACCCCGACGGCCACCGGAGCCTGTGTTGTTCGAGCCGCCGCCGCCAACGACAAGGAATATGGGAAGCATGGTGCGCTTGGCTGTCCGGCCGGCCGTGTCGTGGGAGCCACCTTTGTTGCCGGACGCGTGCGCGCTGCGCACAGGACGACCCACGGCGGCAATGCGAGCCCATGAAGCGCCATGGCGCTGCAAAACCTTCCCGTTCTCTCCTTCCTCTGTAAATTTACAAGGGATCTTTTTCTTCTGTGTTTGTCGAGGGGACCTTTAATTTTCTCATGTGATGGCAGGGGGCGCGTTCTTCAGGACGACGACCGTTATGTAGAGAAATTGGACTAGGCGATGGGTAGGAGAAGCGGCATAGTTCTGAGCGTGCATTATTAGCCTTTCACCGTTTTTGTTCTCTTTCCAAATTTGGACCACCGTCTCTTTTGGTCGATGTCCATGTACAGGATCATCCTTTGCTAGTATATATGTCGCTATGTGCACATAAATATTCTACGGAGTATAATAATAGGATACTTCCTCCGTTTGGGATTATAAGTCCCGCGCGGATAACTAGGTTGCTATTTTGAACAATAAAATATAAATATTATAGTATAAAAATTATACCATTAGAAACTTTAGAGGTTATATTTTCTAATGATATAATTTTTATAATATATAAGTTCTATTTTATTGGTTAAATTAACAACCTAGATATGCGTGTAGGACCTATAATCCCGAATAGAGGGAGTACGTACGCTATTACATTGTCCCTCTTTCCAACGAGGTGTGCTTCGGTCCCCCACCATAAACTTAAGCTATATGAGCCGTCTTATTTTTTTGACCGGTCAAAACCCATATCGAGATCACGTCTATCTCTGTATATGTGTACTCGGTCGAACTGGATATAATGCACGTTCCGACCGGCTGATTCCACCTCCTATTATCGCGATCTACGTATTTGTATGTCATATTTTAATTTTGTTGTTGTTGTTATATAAATTCTAATTTTCGCCTTCCGCAGACACATGAGCATACTTATATGGTGAGTATACGTCTAAGAGGACCATACGGAGTTCGGGTGGGTTCGTACGATCCTCTAAACAATCGGAATCGAGTTTTTGTTTGTCAAAATTTAAAAGAGGGAGGAGGAGGGGGTGGGAGACCGAAGCAAAAGTGCTTTCCAACATGCATGTACCTTTGCTTGGTTTTTCATCGCGTGGCCTTGCCGTGTTTTATTCCAGGTTGTCTATTATTGATAGTTTTGGCAGAGTAAATGACACCGTAGGTCATTGAACTTGTCCCGTATGTGCACTTAAGTCATACATTTTAAAAACTGAACTAACCGGCCACACAACTTGTATTTGTGTGCATCTGTGGTCACAAACTGGTCAGCTGGCTGGTTTTTAACAAAAACCAGTCAGGTGTGGATCAAGGTAGAAAGACTTTCCGCAAAAACAACCATCTATTTTTTTGTCAATATGGATCATGTACTGTTTTATGGTTTTTGTTAAAAACCGGCCAGCGGACCGGTTTATGACCACATATGCATACGATTGCAAGTTGTGTGATCGGTTAGTCTAATTTTTAAGATGTGTGACTTAAGTGCACATACGGAACAAGTTCAGTAACCCACAGTGTCATTTACTCGTTTTGTCATGCATCATTACAGATTTCCATCCTGAAATGTTAATAGGACAATTTAACATTGTCGTCAGATGTGACATCGTCCAGCATGCTCCTATCCTTGATGACGAGCATCGATCACTCTTGGCCAATTGTTTTTTTTAGGCCCTAAACTCCATGCATGCTTCTTTGCTTCTTCCTCTACCTAAGGTAGCCAGACAGGCAACAGATAAGCTGGAGCCACGGTTCAGGTTTCAGAACCCCACGCCTCAATTGTATGGATTTCCTCTATATCCACAGTATTTAGTTTCCTTTGAACCGGTACCTTCTCAGGAATATGCAGTACCATATTTTTAAAGCAAAGTGGCGGTGATACGTGATTTTGATGATGGAGAGCCTAACTATGGAGGTCAATGTAGAGACCAGGCACTCCCAGTGTTGGTCAAATAAAAAAGATCACCAAACTGGCTAGTTCTCGGAGTAAATTCCACTTTTTACCCCCTTTTTTCACTTTTTTTAACATTAATTACCCTCATTTAGTAATTTTTTATCCTAATAACCCTATTTAGCAAAACCTATGCTAAATTTTATCCCTTTTAAAGCACGGGTCTGGACCATCAGGTACATGTGGCGGCCCGCCAACCTCTCGCGGAACATGATATCGGTTTGTTCATGCTAAGATCGTCGAAGCACACTATAAAAACGGAATAGCATCCTACGTATGATTCTTGCTCTGTTTTTTCTCCCACGCTGGTTGGATTGGTTTAGTTTCATGTTGACAAATACGATCCATTATAATACAACGACCTTGCCTTGGTCGACTTCTAATCTGAAGGGGTTGAAGTGCACCCGGATGATTCGTGAGCTGCTGCAAGGCGCTGATTATGTGTGTCCTATTATTTTTTTCTCTATAACTCACGTTCATTCATGTATACCGATTTTATTATGATTGGCATCAGTTCTATATAATATAGTAAGCTAAATTTACTACGAATGTGGCCACCACATGTACGATATACCAATCTGGACCACATGTCAAATGCATATAATACTTTAAAAGGGGTAAAAATTGGCACAACTTTTGCTAAATGGGGGTAATTAGGATGAAAAATTGCTAAATAGGTAAATTAATGTGAAAAAAGTAAAACTAGGGGGTAAAAACTAGGATTTACTCTAGTTATAGAGACGTTCTGGTCTAGGATAAGTTTTTGCAGTGGGAAATGCATGTGAACTAAAATTTGGAAAGCCATAGTTTATCCACAAAGAGCAGTTTCTTCTTGATCCTTCGAATTTACTTATCATGCTCTTATTCGGCAGGACAATCTAAAATATAATGGAAACCGTCGAAAAATCATGGGCTGACACGAAGCATTTTACGAAGGATGGATTTATGTGTGCCCACTTAGTAGCAAATCATGTCCATCTTGTGAGTGGTGCAAAAAGTGTTACTGTGGTATTACAAGGTGATGCGAGAAAATTACAAAAAAATACTACATTTGGGGCTACAGCTTCAAAAAAACACCCCATTTTAATCAGATAACCGCCGGTCGACCTTTTCATTTTATCAAATTACAGGGGGCGAACGTGAGAATTTTAGCCCCGTAGAGCGAACCTATGGACAGCCGTTGGATCTTCAGTTGTATGGTGGATGAAAACTCAAATTTGTAGATGTTATTAACAATGCAATTAATAAAAACTCAAACAAGCTTTCCATACTAAGTCAACCCATGGAAGATCTTGAGAGGTATACAATTTGTAGAGAGTTTTTTTATTAACAATGCTTTATTCTAATGTCTAAAATTTAGAACAGCCAATTCACCTCCTGCCTTGGTCTGACAAGATTTCTACGGTTGTACTAGACGCTTCCCCTTCTTTTTAATGTCTTTTCCATGCCACAAAAAAATTCTTGTAGATTTCTCTACATGATCCGGATGAGTATAATGCACTTTAAGTGAACACATTATATTGTTTGGCATGACTGTAAAGAACTTGATGACTAAGAATCTTGAGTTGCTTTTGCATAAGGCTAAAAGGAAGTCCTATAAAGGTTTGAAAGATTGGGCTAAAACAATCCACGGAGTAATTTAGCCATTCAACTTTTATGTTATGTTTTGTTTAGGAGATTATCTCTAGATCCTTTTGTACAATCTCTTCCTTTTTCTTGTAAATGAAAAACAAAAAAAATAGTTGGGAACCCCACTGTTCAGCTTCATAAAAACTAAGAATCATGAGCAATGAGAGAGAAGATTGGATAATCTAGCTAGCCTTCCGTCCACTTAACTGATCATAGGACTTAAATACTCAACTCTAGGTTTTGTAGTTCCCATTGGAAGTCCTGGATAAGTGAAACACATAGATCTAGTTCTGCAACCAAAGATGTATGTCTGCCGTTGACATATGGATTGAAGATACTAATTGACACCATAGAAAATTAATGAAAATTGGCTCTTAATCCAGTAGACTTGGTGAAATTGTAGGGTTTCGTAGCATGGAAAACAAAAAATTTCTATCGCATACAAACAAACAAGCCAAGATCTATCTACTAGATTGTAGCAACGAGTCGATGGAATAACTTACCCTCGAAGATTCCAAAGTGTTTAACGAGAGAGGATTCTCGTGGGTGATGTAGTCGTACTCTTCCCGATATCAAGATCGCGTAGACGATCCTTCCGGCGCTGCGTTCCGGCAGCGCTCCCGCAGTCGGTCACACGTTCGGTACTCGACGAAGACCTTCCTCTCCCTTGTTCCAGCAGGCAACGGAGGTTGTAGCACTCTCCTCGCTATTCCGGCAGCACAACGGCGTGGTACCGGAAGTAGAGGGGAGATCTCGCAGGGCTTCGCCTTAAGCCGGAGCGAGTATGGTGGAGTATGAGAGAACTCCTCGGTGATCTAGGTTTTAGTCACACCAAGGAGGAGAGGCTAGAGCCGGCGGCTAGGGTTTGGGGCACCCCAAGTCGGCGGCCAAGGCAAAACCCTAGGGGGCGGCGACGGCTATGGTGGTAGGCGCCAAGCTAGGGTTTGGAGGAGAGGTACTTGTGTGTGCTAGGAGGGAGCCCTGCCCCTCCTTATATAGGTGGAGGGGCCGGCGGCCAAGGGGAGGGAGTGGAGTCCCTCCCCAACTCGGCTTGGGTGGTGCGCCGACTTGGGGAGGAGGACTCCCTCCCCAACTCGGTTTCACCTCCTCCTCCTCTTTTCCACTTTCCAAATTTAGCCGTTTGACTTTTCAATTTAGCTATTTGACTTTTCAAACTAGGATTCGATTAATCCTTTATTTGGAACAACGATGACACTTAGTACATGATGCAATCATTCCAACTTGCAATGACACATTCATGTACCCCTTCCCCTCCGGAGTGCCGGACATTCCGGAACCTTCTAGAACATTCCCGATGAAAACACTGGAATCATTCCCCAACTCCGAAACGGGACTTTCCTTATATGAATCTTATTCTCCGGACCATTCCGGATCTCCTCGTGGTATCCCGGATCCCATCCGAGACTCCGAACAACATTCGGTCTCTTTCTCATCATACCATAACTACTCAAACAACGTCGAATCCTTAAGTGTGTCTCCCTACGGTTCGTGAATTATGCGGACATGATCGAGACACTTCTCCGAACAATAACCAATAGAGGAATCTGGAAATTCATATGGCTCCCACATATTTCTACGATTACTTTGCGATCGAATGAACCACTTACATACAATACCAATTTCCCTTTGTCTCACGATAGTTTAATTATCCGAGGTTATGATCGTCGGTATCTCTGCATACCTAGTTCAACCTCGTTACCGATAAGTACTCTTTTCTCGTTCCCGTGATATGTGATCCCTTGTGAGCCAGTCACATGCTTGCAAGCTAATTGGATGACATTCCACCGAGAGGGCCCAGAGTATATCTATCCGTCATATGGATGGACAAATCCCACTCTTGATCCATGTGTTTCAACCAATACTTTCCGAACACTCAATGCCACCTTTATAGCCACCCAGTTATGGTGTGGTGTTTGATGTCATCAAAGCATCCATCCGGTAAAGGTGATATGCATGATCTCATGGTCGAAGGATTTAGGTTACTATGTATCAGAAAGCATATAGCAATTGAACTATTAAAATGACTTGATCTTTATGCTACGCTTATCTATAGGAGTATGTCCACCATATCATTCTCCTAATGATATGATCTTGTTGTTGATAACATCTCAATGTTCATGATAGGGAAACCACAATCATTCATCAACCAACAGGCTAGTGATGTATAGAGGCTTTACTAGGGACTTCAAATTGAGTTTACAAATCACACAAGTATTAATGTTTCCTTGTTAATACTATTATAGCATGAATGCAAACATTTATCATAAACACAAAGATATAATAATAACTTCATTTATTATTGCCTCTAGGGCATATCTCCAACAGAAATCATGTAATAGTAGTTTTAATCTCTCAAGTTGTACTACTGCTGGCATAATCAAGAGGGTATCATCAGCATATTGTAGAACACAATAACTCTAAGCATGAGATTCATCAATAGGCAAAGAAATCATATTATTCTGCCAAGCCTTATTGATGACAACTTGTAATAGTTCAGCAATGGCCACAAATAGCAAAGGAGACAGGGGATCTCCTTGCCTAAGACCTCTCTTATAGCTGATGTTTTTTCTGACACTTCATTCAATATCATGGAAGTAGATGCACTAGTTAGGATATTAGTAATCCACATGATGCATTTTCTCCAAATCCAACACAATGATTCAACATAGTAATAATGGCTTTATATTCCACCATGCCAAAGGCCTTTTCAAAATCTAGTTTGAGTATAATAATATCATTCTTGGACTTATGAAAAATGTGGAGATATTCAAAAGCCCATGTTAGACATTCCTGGATAGTTATGGTTTTAATGAAACGACATCGGTTTTGATGATGGATAGGGATGATTTTATTGTGAACTCTGTTGACAATCTGTTTTGTAAGTATTTTAAGATCCATAGTGAAAATAGATATAGACATAAATGTGCAGGAGTTTCTGGATTAGACACCTTAGGGATCATAGCAATAAATGCAGTGTTTGTGCTTTGATATCTAGATTACCAGCATAAAAACTATTACACATATTATAGAACAATTGGTTGATGTTGTGCCAATGCTTTTCATAATGCCATTAAATCCATCTAGTCTTGGTGTTTTGTCATTGGGCAACTTCGTTATTATATTATCTGTATCCTCTTGGAAAAGGAATTTCTAGCTCACTAAGACCCTGTGGAATAATCATATTGTCAAGGTCAAACCTCATTTTTGTCTATTCTGACTGACCCAATCTATATTTTAAAGTAGACTACAAAAGAGAATCTTTCACCACTAGTGTCTAGTACAAACACAATATCCATCCCCATCTCTCACCACTAGTGTCCAGTACTAACCCCCAAGGCCACATCCCCTTCTCTTTTCAGCAAGTAGTGTCCAAGAAGAAGCATTATAGGTTGGCCTCGAGTACCACCCGATATTCTCAAGCCACGCTAGAGGCTTCCATCACCGTGCCCGTTCCATAGGTTTGTTCGTCATCCCTTCTACATATCGCGTTTCATTCGTTTTTCTATCTCTTCTTTAGTCGATCTTATTGCTCTTTCGGATTCGATGGGCAGATCACAACTAGTAAATTTGTTGCGTGGAGGATGTATGTTAGATCCTCAGAAGAAGGTGCGAACATCCGCGTCGAGGTCATCAACTTCCCACTTGAATGATTCCCTGTAGATCGTTGGCAAGGTTGTCCACATCACAAAAAACTTTAACTCTGATGCAATGCACATTCTGTGTAGTAGAAGGGAAAGATGCCCAGGGACTACAAAATATCTAGGATATTTTTTATTAATAATATCCCTTTTTATAGTTAGGTTTTTAGTAATAGCATTAGGCAGAAAGATGGAGAAATCAAGAGCTCGTCTTTTAGAGAGTTCTTGTGCTAAATCTCCATGTCAGCAAACTGATGGTGAGACATCCATGAAATGAAATTTTATATCTTAAATGTAATGGATAAAAATAGAATTTTATATCTCAATATGTCACTCACAAAAACTATTTGTTAGCGCTGATTGGTATTAATTTTGTGCCGCTAAAAAGTGCACCAACACGCAAAATATTACTGACCAAAATGATTTGTTAAGGCTGATTGTCATTAACTTCCATGCCGCTAAAAAGTGTACTAAACACGACAAAATATTACTTGCACCTTACCGTTACAAGACATTGAAATTGACTTGTTTAGTGTCACAAATTAAATCGCACGGTGACCATGTGCCACGAAAAAAATGTCGTGCTTTCACATTCCATGCAATAGTGTTTATAACTGCCCGACGCGTGTTAGTTGTTGTAGTTCTAGATGCATGTGAGAAGGAAAAGGAAAAATAAAGATAAAAAAGAATATAAAAAAGAGTGGGGTGATGAGTGCTTTTCTTTTTGAAAATATTAGAGACGATCGGTGGTTTTCTAGATTTTGTTTTGAAAAGTGGTGATTTTTTTTAAGCCTGACTTCAAATGTGATGGTTTTTGCATTTTTCTCAGGTGATACAGGTATAAATGATATATTGATGTGAACAAATTCATTCAACAAATGGTGTACGCCTGATAATAATCTTTTTTTAGAAGCTTCTGCAAACAACAATAGTCAATTAACTTATAGTAGTGGACGCTGTGTTTTTTTCCAAGCTGGTAGCGTCCGAGCTCCGTACAAACTTAACTACTCCTTCCGCATAATAAGTGTCATCGTTTTAGTACAAAGTCCTATTAAATCAGCGACACTTATTATGGATCGGAGATAGTACATTATTAAGTCCTGACAAAGACATACGTCCACTACGCCAATAAGTTTTCTCAAATATCATCTAGTGTAACCGTGACAACCCACCAGATGAATATCATATGAGTATGGGAAAATCCTTCGCAAGAAAAAAAATGTAAGAAGGATGAGGGCATATTGCTAGGTGTTTAGACTATTATGTTGTTTAAGGTGTTTTGGCTCACGGTTGCGAATAAGCCTATTATGAAAATAGTAAACAAAATTTAGAATGTAAAAAAAAAATCGTACGTACATCTAAACATTCTATGTTGATACATGAGATTTTAGGAAAAATGAACATTATCTGTGTATTGTATAAAAATCAAAAAATATTCCTGAATAGTCATATTGGAGCACAAGATTTTATCTTTCTTAATGCAGCACAAAAAGTGTTATTTTTCTGATAACTTGTGTATGAACATATAATGTCTAGATGTACATGTATATATATTTTTTACTAATTTGTTTGACATTTTTCTAACAATGTGTTCGTGTGTACCTGTGAGCCGAATCGGATTTCCTATAACATTTCAGTTTGCCTCTTAATCTTATGGTCTTGGTTTGCCTGCTCGCTCAGAAATAGGATTGCCTTTGAATAACAGCTCTTTGTAATCCTGTTCGTGTGTACATCAACCAATACAATACATAGGCTGGTTTGGTGATATTGAGCAATTAAAATCTTAAAACTTTGCAATAAATAGAGTTGTACTTGTACATCCACCAATGCAGAGGCTGGGCCTTAATGCAAAGAATAAATTAGCTTCCATTGAAAACATTTAGACGAGTGCAGAAACATCATTGAAAAGGGAAGCTCTTTGCTTGGCTCATGATCTGTCATGTGTTTCACCTTTGTAACCTCCTCTAACTTCTTGCATGAAAAAACTTTGAGCTGCCTGCTTAGCTCCTTTTATTGAAATTCTCCCTCGATTTGATCAAAAACAAAAAAACAAAACAGAAAGGTAAGACGAGAATTGATCATTCCACCCAATCCATGTGCTCAACCATGGCCGCCGTATATTGTACAGTACACAAAGCGCTTGACCACTCCTATCAGCTCATCGGACGCCTTGCCGAACGGTTCGAAGACGAAGAAGCCATGACCCTGCTCCACGAACTCGGCGAGCTCGACGTTCTTCCCCATGGCCCTGAGCCTGTTAACGTACTCGGCCACTCGGTCGCGCATCCGGTCCTTGCCGGCCTTGGCGACGAGCACCGGCGGGAACGGCACGCCGTCCAGCGGGACGCTCTCCGGCCCGAATGGGTTCGCCGCCGGGTGGTCCCTGGTTGCCCCCTTCGGCAGAGCCATCCGCCACATCTGGTCGAAGTTTCTCCCCGGGTCGAATTCCGATGACGCGAGAGGCCGCGCCTCCGCCTCGGCCTCGGACGCCGTCCTGTCTTCCCCACCAAAGTAGGGCCAGAGCATCACGCACCCAGCCACACGCACCTGGTTTCCGAGCGCGAGGGTGCCGGAGCCGAGGCGGACGGCGACGTGGTGGGCGATGGTGACGCCGGCCGAGTCGCCGCAGACGAACACCCGGCCAAGGTCGGCGAACTCGGCGAGCCACCCGTCGCCACCGCCGGAAGATTGGTCACGGAGCCATGAGAAGACGGCCATAGCATCCTCGTGCGCAGCTGGCAGGCGGTGCTCCGGGGCGAGGCGGTAGTCGGCGGAGAGCACGATCGCCGGGAGCTCGCCGGCCAGCCGGAGCGCGCCCGCGTGGAAGTTGGGCCACTCGAAGCTCGCGATGCAGAAGCCTCCGCCGTGGAAGTAGACGAGCACCGGGAGCTTCTTCGCTTTTCCGACGGTAGTTGGCCTGTACATGCGGAGCCGGAGGCCGTGTGTGGCGTCGTACACCACGTCTTTCCACTGGACGGGCAGGTCGGAGGGGATGTCTCTCAGGATCGGCAGGTGAGAGTAGTCCGAGCTGCGCGTCACAGTGCCGTCGCTCAGGAGCTGCACGATGCCCATGCAGTCCTCCACCACATGCGGGGCCTGTGGCGGCGCCGACCCCGACACGGCGGACGCCGCCGGCGAGGACGACGACATAGTAAAATATGCAGTTTGGACGGCTACACGCTTATCTACTCTACTCTATATATGCAGCCGTTGTGTACAACTTTAAATGAATAGAGACTATACTAATTTGCTTGTAGTAGTACTCAGCTCCGAAGCAGAGGGACAATGAATGGATGAAAAATGCATTTTACAAGCCTTTGCTTCCACTAAATAAAAACATACTCCCTCCAATTTCAAAATATAAGAGCATCTCCATTCGTTGGCCGTTCTAGGCCAAAATCCGGACGCATTTTGGGCCGGACGAAACTATTTTCGAAACGCCGAGTATCCCACTCGCGTTTCCAGGCCGAGTTCCCGCGTTTGGCTAAAATTGAACAAAATTCGGCAAACTTTGGCCGAATATAAGCGGTTTTCATTAATAAAGGGTGAATACATATATATTACATCGAATTCGGACGAACACCCGAATTTAAATTGCATTTAGGCTAAATAATGATTAAAAAACTTAAAAAGTCCGCCGATGCCGATGTCGACTCCGCTTCTACATGCCGAAGTTACTGTAGAAGCAGGTGTAGTCAGGGTCGGTCGTGCCGTCGTCGTCGCTTGGCGGCTACGATGGGCGGGAGCTGCCCTGGCCATCGTCGCTGCACCTCCAGGGATGGTACGAGGGGCCGACGTCTTTGTCGTCGTCGAGGACGACAAGCGGCGCGCCCTGGTAGGCGAACTCGCGGCGTGCCCTGGCCTGGCGTTTAGCCTCCTCCTGCAGGCGTTGGACACACTGCAGCTCCGTCAGCTCCCAGTCCGCCCTGGACCAGGCGAGGATGTCTAGCGAGGCCGGAGCCGGCGGCGGCACGGCGTCGTGGATGGACCACTCCATCGCCATTTTTCATGGCGAAGGCGTCCTCGTCGACAGGAACCGCCCATTCCGCCGGCTCCGGCTTCGGCTGGTGAAGGCGAAGACGGCCAGTGGGCGGCGAAGGAGCGCGGAGCTTGTTGATGATGATGCCCCGTGCCCTTGTCCACAATGGCGAGCGTATCGGCGTGTCCGGCTCCCGCTTGACCGGCCAGAGTGGTGGCGATATTGTCGGCGTGGACCCGGACGAGCGGGATGCCGAGGCAGAGGAGGAGGAGCTGAGGCTGGTCATCCTCCTCGGCAGCTAGTTGGCCGAAGGATGGCGCCTCGCCCTAGACGCCGGCGTGGTTGAGCCGCGGAAGCCGAGCCGCGGGTTGTTGCCGGCGTGGATGTGCTCCAGGACGGCGGTGAGCGTCCGTCCCAGCACGCTCCACCACCGCGTGCCGCCGCGCTACCGCATTGTTGCGCTTCGGCGGCGTGCCGGGCGGCCCTTCTTGGTGGGCGAGCTCCTGTCGGGAGTGGTCAGCGAGAAAATCCTCCCAGAAGAGGAGGTTGCCGGGATCCTCGGTGAGGTCAGGTTGTCCATGGCCATGATGGCGGCCTGGATCTCCTCGGCCATCTCGTCGTCGGTAGGCATCGGCGGGATGGGGATGCCGCCGGCGCTAAATTTGCACCCCGGCGGGTCCCGCGTGTCTGACGCCGCCATATACCCGGCATCGTGCAACATGCACGCCTCTCACGGTTGGAGCGTGCGCTGGACGAAGCCGTTCGCCGCCGCTGGATCGCGGGGAACCTCTCAGCCATGGATCTCTTCTTGCCAGAGTTGGATTTCACGGTGGAGGGGAAGTGGAGGAGTTGTGAGAGTGAGTGGAATGAGCCGACTGAAATGGATCGTATGGGCACCTAGAGGGGGGGGGGTGAATAGGTGCTAACCAATTTTTAATACTTTTTCAATTTTAGGCTTGACACAAAGTAAATTCTCTAGATATGCAACTACAAGAATTTCCCTATATGTAACCCTAACTACTAAGCACGTAAAAGAGGAGCGAGGAAACCGTAGTGGAGCACGTGGAGACACAGGGATTTGTTTTGCCGCAGTTCCTTCCTTGTTAAGGGAAGTACATCTGCGTTGGAGGGGTGAGCGGTTCTAAGACCACCACGCCACAATAGGCCTCACCCTATTCTCCGATGGATCTCGCCACCAGAGGCCTGATCCACCTTCTCCACTATTGGATCCCTTCGAGGCGGGAACCGGTGCCTTTTACAACACTATCGGGGCACACACCCACAACCGAATTGGGGGCTCCCGAGATGACAACAAGCTGCCACAAGAACAAGGTTTATCAATATAAACAAAAACGAGGATCTAGATATTTGCAAGAAATACTAGATCAGAGGTTCTCCAAATGAATGGAGAGGAGATGAAGCGCTTGATTGCTGATGATGAAGATTGAGTTCTCCTCCTTCGATTCCCCAAGGCATGGGGCCTTTGGGTGGATCTAGGTGGAGCACTCTTGGATGAAGCTTTCAGATCTGATCTGGTCTTTTTCGAGATGAATCAAGAGTTCTGGCAGGAGGGGGAAGGCTGTCTTAAATACCCCCTCCCCAGATCTGGCCGTTGCACAACTTTGGGGGCGGATTATCCGCCCCCCCACTTGGGGCGGATTATCCGCCCCCTGGGAAAAATCCGCCCCAAGGGCGGATTCTCCGGGGGAAACTCCGCCCCCTCTCTGGGGCTTGCGCCTTGGTGAATCTTGGTGAAGATCTTGGGGGGCGGATAATCCGCCCCCCTGAGGGGCGGATTATCCGGCCAAGCCGGAAAGTCCGGCCAAAACTCCGCCCCCTCTCTGGGGCTTGCGCCTTGGCGATGAGCAGGGGGGCGGATTATCCGGCCCCCCTGAGGGGCGGATTATCCGGCGGGGCCAGAAAATCCGGCCAAAATTCCGCCCCCCTTCTGGGGCTTGCGCCTGCTTGGGCAAAGGGAGGGGCGGATTATCCGCCCCTGGTGGGGCCGGATTATCCTCCCCCAAAGACAGAGTCTTTTTCCCTTTATTCTCAAATAGAGCTGCAACACTTCAACACACATTAAATGATCCTTGGTATTGTTATATAACACACAAAACACTAGGGATTAAGAAATGTTCTTTCACCGACGAGGTCTCCGACATTTATAGGCCGAAGTGAGCGGCGAGGGTGGAAGGCTGTAGCGGCATAGGCGGGAAAAGGGGAACTGGCGGAAAAGGGGAACTGGCGGCATAGGCGACACTAGGGATTAAGAAATGTTCTTTCAATCTCCCCCTTTTTGGTGTTAGATGACAATACTAGGATTTGCAATAAAACCGGCAAATGCCACCTTAAATAAAGAAAGACGCTCCCCCTAGATGTGTGCATATTTAAGATTTGTATTTGAATACAAATACACATACTAGGGAGAACACTACTTTAAGGTTTGGGAAAAATGTCATACCACCGGAATGAGAATATAGCCAAGGCATACATAGATAATCCCATGAATCCATATGCCATCAAATATGCTCCATAATTCCAGAATTCCATGGGGTCCATGATAGATAAATCCAGAATTCCATGAATACCAAACATAGTGGAGTACGACATAGTCTTACATAGACAAACACAAATAGCAAACGAGTTCACGCTAGAAAAGGCACAAGCAAGCAAATAAAAACGACTAAAATCGAAGAGCTTGTGCCCGACCCTTGCAAATCCACGAGACCTAATAGAACTACTTCTCCCCCTTTGGCATCGAAACGCCAAAAAGGAAGGAGAGCGATGCTAACGCCCCTGGACACCCATAATTCACACCCAAATTTGCAAGAATCAACTCAATCAAAAGCCAAATTTGAGTGTGTTTTCCATAGGAACATGAGATATGCAAGAAAATCCAATGAGACCCATGAAAAACCAACTCTTCTCGAGGAAGAGGGCGGTGGCTGAAGCCACCATGTTGGAGCGCATGGCATGACACCGCGAAGATGTATCTTGAGTTCAAAACCAATGCTCATCGATGACCCACATATCACAAAATGATATTAAGGGGAATGATTTTACTTGCTTTCGGCATTATGGGGGGAGGGTTGGCCCAATCAATTAGGACCACACTCCCTCTATGTCTATGCCTGCATCTAAACCAAATACATGAATAAGCGTAGGTGAGTGTGCAAGGGTAGTCAAGCCAAGCTCCTTGAATCTATGATATTTAGCTCATTCCTCAAATAACAAAATCTTGCTTCATCAAGAGGCTTCGTGAAAATATCAGCAAGTTGGTTCTTCGTGCTCACAAAGGATAGAGCAATATCTCCACGAGCAACATGATCCCGAATAAAGTGGTTGCGAATCTCTATATGTTTTGTTCTTGTATGCTGCACGGGATTATAAGCAATTTTGATAGCACTTTCATTGTCGCATAAAAGAGGCACTTTGTCAAAATTGACACCATATTCCTTTAAAGTTTGCCTCATCCATAACAATTGAGTACAAGCACTTGCAGCAGCAACATATTCAGCTTCGGCGGTTGAGAGTGAAATACAATTCTGTTTCTTTGATGACCAACACACTAGAGACCTGCCCAAGAATTGGCATGCACCAGAGGTTGATTTCCTATCATTTTTGTCACCAGCCCAATCTGAATCAGTGTAACCACATAGAGAGAAACTTGAACCCTTGGGATACCATAGCCCAAAATTTGGGGAATGAACCAAATATCGGAAGATTCGCTTGACTGCCACTAAGTGGCTTTCTTTAGGAGCGGCTTGGTACCTTGCACACACTCCTACACTTAACACGATATCGGGCCTAGATGCGCAAAGGTAAAGGAGAGAGCCGATCATGGATCGATATACCTTTTGATCCACGTCTTTACCCTTGGGATTGAGCTCAAGATGGCACTTTGTTTGCATTGGGGTAGCAACGCCATTGAGATCCGTCATCTTGAACCTTTTGAGCATGTCTTGGATGTACTTAGCTTGATTAATAAAGGTTCCCTCTCTAAGTTGTTTGATCTCAAATCCAAGAAAGAACCTGAGCTCACCCATCATGGACATCTCAAACCTGTCAGTCATAAGCTTCGAAAATTCATTGTTAAAAGCTTGGTTAGTAGAGCCAAAAATAATGTCATCTACATAAAGTTGGCATACAAAAAGCTCCCCATTAACCTTCTTAGTAAAAAGAGTGGGATCGATTTGCCCAACTTCGAATCCACGGTCTAGCAAAAGCTCTTTAAGGTGCCCATACCACCCACGTGGGGCTTGTTTAAGGCCATAGAGCGCCTTATCGAGTTTGTAGACATGGTTCGGAAATTTGGGGTCCTCAAACCCCGGGGGCTGCTTGACGTATACTAACTCATGTAGAGGACCATTAAGGAAAGCGCTCTTAACATCCATTTGTTGTAATTTAAAATTATGATGGGCTGCATATGCAAGAAGGATACGGATGGACTCAAGGCGAGCCACCGGAGCGTAGGTCTCGCCAAAATCAATTCCTTCCACTTGAGAGAATCCTTGAGCCACAAGTCGTGCTTTATTCCTCACAACAATGCCATTTTCATCCTGTTTGTTCTTGAAGATCCACTTGGTGCCGATAACATTGCGGCAATCCTTTGGTTTTTCTACGAGCTTCCAAACTTTGTTGCCTTCGAAGTTATTTAATTCTTCATGCATTGCGACAACCCAATCGGGGTCTTCAAGAGCATCAAAAACCTTCTTCGGTTCAACCATGGAAATGTGAGCTTGATGATCACAGAAGCTTGCAAGCTCTCTTCTAGTGGATACCCTTCGTCATAGATCACCCACAACCTTGTCAAGAGTGTGACCTCTTAGTTCAAGGTTCCGATCAGCACGAGCCTTGCGACGAGCCTCAATGTCCTTATTGTTTCTAGGAGGAGTGGATTCAATAGTTGTATCCTTGTCTTGATTACTGCCCTGCCCTTGATCTTGGTCACCGTTACTGCCAGAAGATTGTTGCTGAACATTTTCTTCAGGCCCGGATAATCCGCCCCTTGGAGGGGCCGGACTATCCGGCCTGGGAGGAGGAGTACCAGAACCATCTTCCTGAGAAAGAATGACTGGAGTTGGAGACCCAGGGCCGGATAATCCGCCCCTGGGGCCGGAGAGTCCGGCCTGGGAGCTTCAGAGTTGTTGACTTCTCCTTCGGATCCTCTGGAACGAGTTGGAGTGCTAGGGGCGGATTGTCCGCCCCTTGGAGGGGGCGGATAGTCCGTCCTAGGACTACCAACTTGTCCAGGGGACAGATGGTCTTCAGCAGATTGTGGTGTTGGTGCAGGATTGTCTCCAACAGTAGGAGCTTGTTGATCTTGTGTAGATGAGGGCTCCACATGTGTGGAGCATTGTCCTTCCTGATCCGCCACAAGGGGTTCCTCAATGGGGCGGAAAAATCCCACGCCCATTCTTCTTATGGCATCTTGGGGTATTTCAACATCTGCATCACAAACATCAACTTGCCCTACAAAGGAGCCGTTATTTTCATCGAACTCCACACTACAAGATTCTACAACAATCCCAGTGAGCTTGCTGTAGACTCTATAAGTGTGGGATTCGGCACCGTAACCAACAAAAATACCTTCTAAAGCCTTGGAATCAAATTTTGACAAACGAACACCTTTAATAAGAAAGAAGCACTTACACCCGAATACCCTGAAGTATGAGATGTTGGGTTTGTTACCGGTAAGTATTTCATATGGGGTCTTGTCCAAGATCTTCCGAAGGTAGAGCCAGTTTGATGAGTGACAAGCAGTGGAAATGGCTTCAGCCCAAAAATTATAAGGAGACTTGAATTCAGCTAGCATAGATCTTGCCATATCCATCAAAGTCCAGTTCTTCCTCTCGGCTACACCATTTTGTTGAGGGGTGTACGCAGCGGAATATTGGTGTCTAATCCCCTCTTCGCTAAGAAACTCGTTTAAAGTGTAGTTCTTGAATTCTGAGCCGTTGTCACTTCTAATTGCCAAGATGGGAACATTGTGTTGATGTTGAACTTCATTGGCAAAGTCGATGACAGTTTGTTGAGTCTCACTTTTTAGCTTGAAGAAATATACCCATGTATATCTTGAGTAGTCATCGACAATGACCAAGCAATATTTCTTCCCACCAAGACTTGCATGAGAAGGAGGACCAAATAAATCCACATGAAGTAATTCCAAGATCCTCTTTGATGACATAATAGTCTTCCTCTTGTGGGGAGAGTCATGCATTTTTCCTTCAACACAAGCCCTGCAAACACGATCTTTGGCAAAAGAGACATTGTCTTTTAGTCCAAGGATGTGGCCACCCTTTTGGAGACTTTGCAAAGTTCTCATGTTGACATGGGCTAAACGGCGATGCCATAGCCAGCCCACGTCGGCCTTTCCGAATAGACACATCGGACCCGAAGTGGTTTTCCCCGAGAAGTCCACCACATACAGGTCATTTTCGACGTATCCAACGAAAGCGACCTTTAGAGACTTGCTCCATAAGAGTACCACCAAATCATCATCGATAAAAACAGCAAAACCCATCTTGCCAAGGGCACAAACAGAAAGAAGATTGTAGCCAAGGGTCTCAACAAGCATGACGTCCACGAGAGAGATATCGTGGGCAACCACAACCTTGCCAAGACCCAATACCTGAGATTTAGACTTATCACCATAGGAGACTGTGATATTATCATGATTTGGACGCATCTCCGTGATGATCTCCTTGCTTCCGGTCATATGACTAGTGCAGCCACTATCCAGCACCCATTTCGACCCACTGGAAGCATAGCCCTCGGAGCTTCTTGCCATGAGGCAAGTAGCATTCTTGTTGATGATGTTTTCATTCGGAGAGTCGAAGAGAGATGTTGATGTAGATGTGGTGGCTATAGCAGCCACCTCTTGAGAGCTATCGTCCTCGTCCTCATCTTCACTCCCCGATGAATATTCTTCTTGAGCCACTAGAACAATCTTTGGTTGCTTCTTGAAAGGAGCATTCTTCTTTACAAACTGTTTCTTACGTGGAGCTTTTGATTTGTCCTTGAAAATGAGTCTTCCTCCATTATCCTCTCTACTTTGATATGGACACTCAGCTACGAAGTGCAACCGGTCACCACAATTAAAGCATGTTCTCAGCTTGGGACCATTTTTTTCTTCCATAGGCTCCACTCTTGCGATCTAGTTCAGCTTTAGCCTTGGCTGGATCTTTCCAAAAGTTTCTTGCATAAAGAGCCAAGTATTGTCCGTGGATCCTTTTTATATCTTCGGGACAGTCCAGACCTTCTACCACATATTCATCATGATCAATCACACTAGTCTTCAAGGCCATGTTGACCCCCTTTTGCATCCCCATAGCTCGAGCACGAGCATCTTCGGCATTCTTGGCAGCCACTTTGAAGGCGGCCATTTCTTGCATTACCTCATTGGATGACATGAGGTGATAGTTATGCCTACCTTGGAGACTTTTCAAATCTGTGGGCTCAAATGGCATAAGAGCACTGACATACTTGCGCTTGATCCAAGCATCATCAACATGAGCTGCACCGTGGTTTCTGAAGGTTGTGGCTATTGCCTTGAGCCTCCTATACATGTCCTCGTGGTCTTCTCCATCCAGCATATAAAATCCTTCAGCTTCATTGCTCAAGGCATCATATCTATTCCTTCTCATACTTTCATTTTCGATGAAGAGCTCGGTGAGGGCATCCCAAGCTTATTTAGTTGTGCTAAGATGCTGAATGTATGGCATGTCTTTGTCACCCACACCAAGCTGTATCATGTGTAGAGCTGTAGCGTTGAGTTGGCTATCGACCACTTCTCTTCTTGTGAGATTGTTGGGGTTTCCAACATGAAGACCATTTTCGATGATCTTCCACAACTCTATGGAGGAACTGCACACATGAGATTTCATCAAAAATTGCCATTGAGAAAAAGTAGATGCTGAAAGTTTGGGTGGATCACCCCTATTATGTATATGTGGGTGAGGGATAGGCGGATCAGGGGAATACACATGAGAAACCTCATTGTATCCATCCTTACCGCTATCCTTTTTCGAGGAGGAGCTCTTGCTAGTATCATCACCTACCACTTCGTTATCTTTGGAAATAGTTTTACCCGTTTCCTTGGATTGCGGAGTGGTATCCTCAGAGTTAGATGGAGGTGATGCTGCGGATGTGGAGAGACGCATTATCAATTGACGCATCTCTTCCATCTTAGCCTCCATTGAACTCACCAAGGTTGTTTCCAACGTCTTGAGATCGTTCATGGTGACTACCTCCGGAGCATCACTCCCATCTCCCTTGGAACCCATACTTCTCTTAGGCGGTTAAACCCGAAATAAGAGCCGAGGCTCTGATACCAATTGAAATGGATCGTATGGGCACCTAGAGGGGGGGTGAATAGGTGCTAACCAATTTTTAATACTTTTTCAATTTTAGGCTTGACACAAAGTAAATTCTCTAGATATGCAACTACGAGAATTTCCCTATATGTAACCCTAACTATTAAGCACGTAAAAGAGGAGCGAGGAAACCGTAGTGGAGCATGCGGAGACACAGGGATTTGTTTTACCGCAGTTCCTTCCTTGTTAAGGGAAGTACATCTGTGTTGGAGGGGTGGGCGGTTCTAAGACCACCACGCCACAATAGGCCTCACCCTATTCTCCGATGGATCTCGCCACGAGAGGCCTGATCCACCTTCTCCACTATTGGATCCCTTCGAGGCGGGAACCGGTGCCTTTTACAACACTATAGGGGCACACACCCACAACCGAATTTGGGGCTCCCGAGATGACAACAAGCTGCCACAAGAACAAGGTTTATCAATATAAACAAAAACGAGGATCTAGATATTTGCAAGAAATACTAGATCGGAGGTTCTCCAAATGAATGGAGAGGAGATGAAGCGCTTGATTGCTGATGATGAAGATCGAGTTCTCCTCCTTCGATTCCCCAAGGGATGGGGCCTTTGGGTGGATCTAGGTGGAGCACTCTTGGATGAAGCTTTCAGATCTGATCTGGTCTTTTTCGAGATGAATCAAGAGTTCTGGCAGGAGGGGGAAGACTGGCTTAAATACCCCCTCCCCAGATCTGGCCGTTGCACAACTTTGGGGGCGGATTATCCGCCCCCTGGGAAAACTCTGCCCCAAGGGCGGATTCTCCGGGGGAAACTCCGCCCCCTCTCTAGGGCTTGCGCCTTGGTGAATCTTGGTGAAGATCTTGGGGGGCGTATAATCTGCCCCCCCTAAGGGGCGGATTATCCGGCCAAGCCGGAAAGTCCGGCCAAAACTCCGCCCCCTCTCTGGGGCTTGCGCCTTGGCAATGAGCAGGGGGGCAGATTATCCGGCCCCCCTGAGGGGCGGATTATCCGGCGGGGCCGGAAAATCCAGCCAAAATTCCGCCCCCCTTCTGGGGCTTGCGCCTGCTTGGGCAAAGGGAGGGGCGGATTATCCGCCCCTGGTGGGGCCGGATTATCCTCCCCCAAAGACAGAGTCCTTTTCCCTTTATTCTCAAATAGAGCTGCAACACTTCAACACACATTAAATGATCCTTGGTATTGTTATCTAACACACAAAACACTAGGGATTAAGAAATGTTCTTTCACCGACGAGGTCTCCGACATTTATAGGCCGAAGTGAGCGGCGAGGGTGGAAGGCTGTAGCGGCATAGGCGGGAAAAGGGGAACTGGCGGAAAATTAGTGCCCGACGGTGCGTGGCCGACGATACGGGCAGTTATTGCCCGCCGGTCCGTCGTGGGCGCCGAGGCGGAAGGATGACGACGATGCGGCTTCAGGTCGCTGATTGGGCGGGTCCATGCACCGACAGTTTTTTGCCGAATTCGCTTCGTCTGGCGTTCCTAGGCCATTCCCAAGGCGTCGGGAATGCCCTAGGAAGTCCGGAGCAAAGTTAGCCCAAATCTGGAAGAAACTGGGGTGCTGGAAACGCGCTTGGGCCAATTTTTGGCGTCCGGACAAAAAAAAACACCCTGGGAACGGCCCGCTGGGAACCCGAGTGGAGATGCTCGAAGATCTTTTAGGTTTGTGAAGAAAGTATATCTAGACTTTTTTTAGTGTGTAGATTCATTTCAAACCTGAGTAAACCTACATACGAAAAGAAGTCTAGATACATTTTCTTCACAAAGCTAAAACATCTTATATTTTAAAACGGAGGGAGTATCAATTAAGCATGACGTCTCTGGAGCACATGTGTGGTTTATATTTTCTAAGACCAAGATGATAACCTCTACCAATAAGAAGTTATGACCACTGAATTAAATAGTAATTTCAAAGTGGACAAACAAATAGTACATCACAAAGGATCCCAAGTCACCAGGTTGCAAAGACCGACAGCTTGGACTTCCAGGTCTTCCACCAATATCAAGGTGTACTGACGTTCGTCTCGCGCCTCTCGCACGCGCCACTCTTGGGGGAGGGGGGGGGGCACAGGCGAAACACTAAGCTATCGCCGCCACCGAATCCTCCTCCTGCTCCTCCCCCGCTACCACCGGAGGGCGCCGACGGGCTAAGCCCGACGACGGTGGCGGCGAGGCTGCCTCCTCGCGTGGTGGCCTCTCCCCTACAGAGAGCAACTTGGGCGCTTGATGGTTGTTGTTCCGACGGCGATCTGATGGCGGAGGGTTCTGGAAGCCGAGGAGGCGGCCTCGGGCTTTGATGGCGGTTCTCCCTTGGCAGATGGTGGCGCGGGTCGCATCTGCTGGCAGGGACGCGGTCCTAGGGTTTCTCTCATGCCAAGACGAAGATCTGCCTTTAGCCTGTTTTAATAGATCTGGTGGCAGTGTCGTGTTCCGGAAGGCTCCGCCGGCGAACTCCCATGAGCGATTCATGCCTGGAGATTGCTGGAACGGATGGGATTCGGTCGCGCGCAACCGTTGTTTTTCTGACCATGGTTTCAGAGGGAGCGAGGAGAAGCTCTGCAGTATGTTGCCATCGTGGAACATGTCTTTGGTTCCATGGTGAATCGAAGTCAGTGTGCGGAGAATGCCATGGATGCCAAGATTTTTGGACTAGCCATGGTGGCTCGAGTCCTGGTGGCGATGAGAAATTGTCTTGGTGATTGGTGAATTGTAGCAGCGGCATCGGAAAGTGGGGGCGGCAGCACAGAAGGAGTTCACAGTCTTACCTTGCAGGGTGAAAATTCAAGGTCTGGCCTTAATTGGTTGTGCCTGGCAATAACCTTATTGAAGGCATTGTTTTGTGAGCGGGGAATTTTTTCAGGGTGAAAACCTATGATCTTTGATCGGGCGATGACGGTGTGTGTGTTCTGTTTCCTTCTTGAAGGCGTCGCTATTGGAGATGTTGGACTGCTGGTATTTTTCTAGTGGGGTTAGTGTCACTGCTACTAAGGATCTAATTGCTATAGCGGGACTTTTCTTTTTTGTAATTCTTCTTCTTTTTTGGCTGTGTGCATCCGTATTGCCAATAGGGTATGCGTTGTTGCATAGGCTGTGTGTAATTGATATCCGTGTGATATTAATATATGCTTATTTCCAAAAAAAAAGGTTGCAAAGACCTCATAAATTCTACTACTCCCTCCGACCCATATTAGTTGACTCATCTATCATAAAAACTTGTTTAGATACATCCAAATTAGAGTCAAATAATATGGGTCAGATGAGTACTTTGAAGCATTAACGGTATTTTTTTTAAGCTGGCCTGGAGGTGCCCTTGGTGTTGCAAGGATTTTCTGGTGGGCCGCATGCTCAAGAGGGTCGGACCTAGGGGCTACCGCTGGAGGCCTCGGAAGTGCCTACTGGGCCGGGCGCCAGGAGCGATGCCCGTCAGGGCTCCTCTATGGGCCTGGTTCTGGACTGCGGTGCCATGCAGACTCGGGCGGGCCAGCACGAGGTGACTGTCAAGGCCAACTTGCAGTCGGGGGCTACATCTTCTTCTTCTCATGCCCAGGAGGGGCTGGATGTGCAGCTAGACCAGGAGGGGTCTAATGCGGAGGGAGGCGGCCTGATCCAGGAGGGGTTGGGCGCGGCTACTTCCCTAACGCGCTCTTCTTCGACTGGCGCTGTTACCCCTATCCCTGTGCAAGGGGTTTCTACATCATTCAGGCAGAGCGTTCGACACGAAGTCGATGTCTCTGGTGCCTCTGCCACGATGAAGACTCGATGGTCAAGGTGATGCTGCGCAAGGCGGAAAAGAATTTAGATTCAGATGGTATAATGAGCTCCTCTAAGTCTTTTATGTCTTTCTCTACCCCAGCTATTATTTCTAAATTGGCCAATGTTGATGTTAGTTTGAATAGCTTCATAAAGAAAGTTCTTTTTTCTTCTAATGTTCTAAGACATATGGAGGTTGACCGTCTAACGTCTTAGATAATAAGAAAACTATTAAGTTATAAAAGACTGAGTTTTTTGTTACTACATCAAACATTTTAGAGAGACAACAACCCCACAGAATCCATCATAATTAAATTACACTTCATGCAATACATACGACGAAGATCCTTATACCGGCATGGATGGTTGTGCATGACATTTTAGATTAAAGCCTTCTGGGCCCGTTTCATCTTGGCAAACTCGACCAACCTCGCAACGTCAGGTAGAACCACCTTGGCAGGGTCTATCCCGCCGAAGCGCTCCATCCATGCTAGCAGAAGTGGGGTCTTGCCGGCGTCCAAGACCTTGACGCCACAGAGAGTCTCGGTCCCTTGCATCCACGCAACCATGCCACCCATCACGACATCCAGATAGCCGATGTCATCCCCGCCAAAGAAAGGCTTCTCCTTGGAACATTCCTTCAGGGCCTCCTCCAGCATCTCCACCGCCACAAGCGTCTGCTTCCTCCCTTCATCCCTCTCCTTGTCCGTCTTGCCCGCGAACATCTTCCACCATGGCGCAACTAGCTACGAGCATACACGCACACAAAATATTTATTACATACCGAGATATCATCAACAAACTATCTTGGCATCAACATATAGAAGCACACGCACTACTATGTCGATGCCAGTGTTGTATCAAGTGATACAAAACCATAAGAGTTCACCCTGGCCTTTACCTTGTTATCAATGTAGGCTGCCCAGAACCGAGCCCTGGCGCGTTGGTAGGGGTCGGCGGGGAGGAGGGAAGGCCCTCTTCCGGCGTAGACCTCGTCGATGTACTCTAGGATGGCGAGGGACTCGCAGATCGGCACGCCGTTGTGGATGAGCACGGGCACCTTCTTGTTCACCGGGTTGGACTCGAGTAGAAGGTCGCTCTTGTTGGCCAGGTCCTCCTCCTGGTACTCGTAGCTCAGGCCCTTGAAATTGAGCGCCAGCGCCACTCGCAGCGCGAAGGGGCCCCTCCACGTCCCGAGAAGCTTTAGCTCGTCTACCTTTTCCTACGCAACATGTATACATTTTGATCCAATCTAGCTAGCTAGTTCGTCTATCTAAACGAAAGATTTATCTTCATGAATTAATGTCAGTATGTACTGTATATACCTTGCCGCCGGCCACCGTGTAGGGAGCGGACGAGCTTACGGCGAGTTGGGCTTGGGCCACGGGCATTCGAGACTTGATTTGATCGGTCGCCGACATTGAGGAACAATACACGAAGTGTGCGCCTGACCGTCCGGCCTGCCGCCGTCTGTTTGGAGTCGTCGCCTCCCTTGATGGGCACCTGCGCGCTGCACAGGGGACGACGCAAGGAGGAAAAGAAGCGAGCACATGAAGCGCCATGAAGCAGCGTACCAAGATTACTAGTGAGCCTAATCGATCGAGCTCTCGTTGGTTCATGGCCAGGAAGATAGGACCGGTATATATATTGTATGGACATATAGGCCAGTTGTCATGAATCACAAGTTCACCACTTCCAGAAGCCAAAATTCTCTGAATTACCCTTTGGCAATGGGTAGGAATGCCATGGTTCATTATTGGTAAATCAATACAAAATGCTACTCCCTTCATCTGAAATAGATGTGAGAAATTTGTCTAAATTCACATGTACTCCCTCCGTTTGGAATATAAGATGTTTTAGGTTTGTGAGTGAGATGTATTTAGACATCTTTTAGTGGCTAGATTCATTTGAACCTATACACTAAAAGGTGTCTAGATATATCTTTTTCACAAACCTAAAACATCTTATATTTCTAAACGGAGGAAGTACTTATATACTAAAACACGTCTAAATACACACGAACCTAGACAAATCTCCAACATCTATTTCGAGACGGAGGGGAAATTAAATACTCACAACTGATTGAATAACATTAGACGTAAGATCTAGCAGGTTTGGTAGCATACGGACATGATTCGATTTTTTTTCAGATCAGTAATTAACAGCGTGACCCTTTATCGAGAAAAAACCAATAGTATGACCATGGATGTCCGTGATGGCTGCCATATAATACGCGAATAACACATCAAGTGAAGTGGTTCTCTATTAATATGTTAATCCCTTTGTTTTATGATGCGAATGAGCACCTAAGATGAGACTTTTGTATCGTCGTGATTCATCTCATGATCGCCATACCCATTAACCTCGTCCTTGTTTTATTCTCTTTATTTGTGCATATTTCGATGTCCTTATGATCACTATCATAAAGTTTCTGTGCAGACATTAATTGACATTGTAATATCTAGAGGCCCCAAAGTATATCTCTCCATTGTTAGGAGGAACAAGCTCCCATTCTTGAACTATCCAAACCCAAGTCATACTTTCTGACATACCTGAAATCCACCATTTGTAATAATCCTTTTACATTTGATGTTCTAATTATTGAATTGTTGTCCTATTGAATTATTATAAAAGTCCAAACTGATGGAAAGACGATAGGCAACATATTTATATTCTCAACACTCCCCCTCACGTTCAGGCCAGTGATCTTTTTTTCTTCTTCACGGGCCTAGGACATGGATTCGGGGTCCGCATATATTTATTTTTAATACTACGTTAGCCAGGACTTAAACTCAAGACCTCTGGCTCTGATACCATAATGAATTGTTGCCCTAGCCAATTATTCCAAAAGTCCGAACTGATGGAAAGACGATAGACAACATATATGGTATTTGATATTCTCATAGTCTAAGGACTAAAACATAAGATAAGCTCTTATGATAAACCAAATGACTTATGAGGATATTGTCTCTAGGTTTATCATATAACATGATCGGGACAATATGCTCCTATTGATGTAGATATTATCAATATCCATGATTAGAATCATGATCATATCACAACACATGAGCGAGTCCTAGAGGAGGGACTAGGAATATTCTTGGTGTTTATATCTTCACACATGCATATGAATTTTCCTTGGAACTCATATTTGAGACCCATAGTAATTATACCATAAACAATAAATGTTAATAATGAACTTAAAGTTTATCAACAATAACCAATTATTATTGCATCTAGGGCATTAATACCTTCTCCAACATATGTTTTGGCTTATGTTGATGAATAAGCCATCCTACTTTATCACCATCGATGTTCCATGTCTTATATTCAGAGTTACTAATTCAATATTTTGCAATGAAAAAAAACATGGTATTTAATTTAGCGTGGCCCTTCTTCAGACGATATACACGTTACGCATGCTAATAGCACGCTATTTTTCAAAATAGCATTTTGCAAAGAATTTAAAAATTGACAGGTATAGCATGAATATTAAAGATTTTAGCACCTAAAAAATTGTCCAGAGTAATACATGCATAACCAATTAACTAGTTGTTCCTGAATGACATAGTCCATATCATGGTAATGACCAAATTCAAATTGACAGGCTCCACATCACAAAGTTCACTACATAAATCCATAAACAAACTACAAAGTCCAGAAAAAGTGTCCTTGCGGCTTGAATCGACAGATGGACTGCCACTATTTCCATGTATTTTATAGTGACGCTAAAACATTATGACGTATAGCATGATTTAGCATGCTAAATACATAATTAGCGCCATAGCTAGCATATTTTTCATAGTGTAGCGTTTGGCTTCCAAATATGCTATAGCAGCGAAATAGCGAGCTATTGTTTTCATTATTTTGATAATAGTAGTACTCTGGATTCGATATCTTATGTATGGTTGGCCAATCTATTATTGTCAATGTTGATGAATAGGCACATTTTCTTATACATGTCTTATTCAATGTTGTCAACTTCATTATTGGAGAATACATAATTCTAAAGCCAGTGGTTTTGAATAGCTCTATTCTGGATAGTGTACCATGAAGAAGTAATAATAGTACAACACTAGTCATTCTCTAAACAATAATGCGATATGAGATTACACTTGTTAATAACTAAGCATAACATACTTGGCTGGGAGAGAGTATGTACAACCCCATTATGCAGATCCTATATATTGTGGTTTGTGGGGGTGTTTTATGCACTAAAAATGTTTATATTGCCTGAGGCAAATGTATTTTGACTCACCATCATTTGTAGCAACCAAAATAATTTAATTATACAACCTATAGTGTTTTTATCCACTCATGTTCTAATCAATAATAACTTAAAGAGCATCGGTCCAAGAAATTTAGTTTATTATTTGTGTGCTCTATTTTTTTTGTGGATCCGATATGCTTGTTTGTTATTATATCTATTATATCAAGCACAACAACATGTTCTTCATACATGAAGTGAAACTAGATAAATACATATCTATTTTTCCTACTTTTAGTGTCTCTATCTTACTTTCACTTCAGTCAATGTGTACGTGTATGTATTTTTCCTTTGTCATAATGTGTGTTCATATGTTTTATGTAAAACAGCTAATTCCGTGATGCAGAATACTGAAATCTATTGTTTTGGCATGCTCACAATTTAATGTGTCCATTTGGTGCATCGCTCTCTTCTATTACTATCAATGAACATGTTGTTGATTTCTCATCACATGTCCTGTTTATTGAAAGCTCATCCATGAAAACTATATACTGATAATGATAGGTTTTTTATGTAGCTCCATTCGAATTATTACTGATCATAAATAATGAAATAGAAAAAACTATACCTTAATTTATCAATGCAAAGTAAATTCAATTAAGCACTATTATCAGAAGTGGCAACAATATCAAAACCAGCCAGAGTGTGCACGTAGTGTTTTTCCTACATCCATGCTCTTATCCTTTGACAATCCGAGGAGCATCGGTCTTATCCATTCTTTTAGGTGCTCTATGCTTGTTGTATATATGGACCTTCTTGTTAGTTTGTTTGTTTCTATCTATTATTGCACGTTTAATGTTCTTTCTAATGAGATATAGGTACATGGAAGCAGTAAATATCAGTTTTTTCCTAGTCTCTATCTTCTCTCAAGTCTGTAATTGGTATTACTTCATTGAAGCCAACAGTTCAGAGTGACTGTGAAAGGTCCGGGGCTTTGTATGATCTTGTGGAGAATACAAAAAATCTGAAGCCAGTGGTTTCGTATGGCTTTATTCTGGATAACTCGCACAGTTAGGAAGTAGTAATTTTCATAGCGTTATTTAGCATGCTAAATGCATAATTAGCGCCATAGCGAGCATATTTTCATAGCGTAGCGTTTGGCTTCCAAATATGCTATAGCGACGAAATAGCTAGCTATTTTTTTTCATTATATTGATAATAGTACTACTCTGGATTTGATATCTTATGTATGGTTGGCCAATCTATTATTGTCATTTTTTAAAAGTACAACTCTCTCCATCTCGAAATAGATGTTGAAGATTTATTTAAATTTGTATGTATCTAGACGCATTTTAGTATATAAGTATATGTGAATTTAGACAAATCTTCGACTTCTATTTCGAAAAGGAGGAAGTAATGATATCATGCTTTGTTGGGTGAACGGATGTCCAACCCCTATATCAGCATCGAGAGTTTCAAGCACACCGTTCTGCCAAAAAGAAATATTGACCGGGGAAAACACAGTTTAACTAAACATCATCTGCAACAAACTAGAACAAATCTATTATATATATAACAAAACAATTATCCACTCATGCTCTCATCCTGATAACCAAAATAGCAGGAATGGATATGCTTGTTAGTTAATATCTCTATTGTAGCTTTCACATAGAATGTTCTTTTTTCATACAATATCCAGATATCCCCTCATGAAATTAAGTAGATATTTTTACTTTCTAGTTTTATTGTCTCAATCATACGTTCCGTTGGACGATCCATACTGGTATGACTTTGTTATAACGGGTTATCAAAACTGCTAGTATTTCCATGATGTGGAATATTGAAATCTATAGTTTTGGCCTGGCCCTCAATTTAATGTTTCCATTTGGTGTCGCAGTCTCTTCTGGTTCATATCGATGAACACGCTCTTGGTTTGTCATCACATGTCTTGCTTATCAAAGTTAGTCCATGAAGAATATATATTGATAAAGATAGTGTTGTTGTGTAGCTCCGTTTAAATTACCGTTCAGAAAATAGAAAGAACTCATATTAATTTATCATTATAAAAGGAATTAAATTAAGAACTATTATCAAAGTGGAAAGTGACAAAACAATATGAAAAGCAACCATAATGTGCACGTAGAGTGTTTTTCCTACATCCATGCTCTTATCCTTGACAACCCGAGGGAGCATCACTCTTTTTTGAGCTGCTCTATGCTTGTATGCGACATCCGACTTTCACGGGCTCATCCTCGTCGTCGTCGTCATCACCTTCGTCGCTCTCGGCGTTGCCTACGGCGGGCAACGACTCGCTCCCATCCTGGACGGACGAGCTCGAGTTCTTGTCGTCTGCGGGTGGAAGCCACCCTTCCACCACTTGGAACAACTGCAATGAGAACAAGACAACGTCAGCACAACCGCGAATGCACCATCTGCGACTGCGAGTGGTGACGAAATAACGGCTTACCGTTGGAGCTGGGCGCCTTGCAGTATAGGGGGCGATCCCGGCCTTTGCGTCAAGATACACCGCCTGGGTAATCTTCTTCAGGGCCAGGGTGTAGTCTTGGAGATGCCATTCGGCTAGGGAGGACTTCGTTGGATCGTCCTTACCCGTATACTCGTACATGTAGTGGTCGTGGCGGGCCAAGGGCACGAGCCGCCGCCCGAACCAGCAGTTGTAGAGATTAATGGTCTAGAGGCCCTTCTTCTTCAGGCCGCGGATGGTCTGCAGCATTTCGTCGACAACCATCCGTTGATCCAGCGGGAGCTTGATGACCTGAAGCCGACGCGGCTCGGGCCGGTTGGCGAAGTACCTTGGAAGCGCCACTTCGCCATCTGGAGTCGACTCGGTGACGTAGAACCAGGACTTCTTCCATTCGTTCGCCGCCTTGGCGGGCAGCATCAGGTCGAAGAACGACGCCTTCGACTTCAGCTGAAATGTCAGGCCACCCGCGGCTAGCATCGGGCCGCCTGACTCTTCGCGGCTGATCCTCCCATGGAACAGATCTTGCCACAGGGGGGAAGTAGGGCCTGCAGCCCAGATAGCACTCGGAGAACGCCACGAAGATGGCGATCTGCTCGATACTATGCGGACCCAGATCCGACGGCTGGATCCCGTAGTAGGCGCAGAAACGCCGGAAGAAGAGGGAAGTGGGAAGCCCCAGCCCCCGCTCCAGGTGGCTGGTGAAGTAGATGAATTCTCCCTCGCGCGGGTCCGGATTCACTTCTCCGGCCGCGGGGATGCGCCATCTGCCGGCGCGCAGGATCCCGGCCTCCTCGAAGGACGCCAGTAGCTCCCTGGTGCACTTGGATCTGCCCCATGGTTCGGTGGAGGGGGCCATTGGTTGGGAGTTCGTGGAGGTCGGGGCTCTCTGGATTGGTTGGATCGCTATGCGGAGTGGGAAACGGAGATGAGCAAGATCGGAGGAAGAACGAAGGAGTGTTTCCCCGTTCGCTTGTCATTCTCCTTATATAGCGGTTGCTACCCGCCAATTTCGGGAGTCGTTGCTACGCGGTAATTACGCCGAAGTTACCGTTGGATTACCCTAACGGCTAGTTTGACCCCAATTGACGGTCCAACTTCATCCATTCGACTCGTCGCTCCACGCGACTCGACGATTCACCGACCCGATCACTATAACAGTGACTGAGTACTCGCCGACCCGTTCGCCGAGCTGCGACACGATTGGTCGCCGTTATTGCGACTGGAATAACTAGTTCTTCCTTTATTCAAGAGTCCGCCGCCGATTCGACTGGACGTCCGCATTGGACCCGCATACTCCGACTGCCAGCGAACGCCTGCGACCAATCAACGACGGCCTCGAGGACTACTGATGGGGATATGCCTACCGGGGTATACTCAGCAGGACGTTTCCTACCGGGGTATACTCAGCTGGACGGCGAATGGATCAAGATCTGGCGTGGACTCAAGCGACTGGAAGCTGAAGGCCCAGAAGCATAGATAGGCCCAGTCGGATTAGGTCGTAGGATCAGCGAATCCTTAACTAATTCGGTTGAGATCTGTAAACCCTAGGGAGGTGATTCTATATAAACCTCCCTAGAGGGCGCATAGAGGACACGTTCCATCATACACCCAAGCGACTCGCCGCCTAGCCGTCGAGCTCGCCCCATTGTACTCTCACCATAATACAATCTAGCAGGAGTAGGTCTTTACCCTCCGGGGGGCCGAACCTGGGTAAACCCTTGTGTCTCAGCCCTCATCTCGCACCGTAGATGGATGGCCGCCCTTGCCCCATGTTCTACTACTCGCTGCCGATTGCAGCATCTGCCGTGGTCATTCCCACGACATACCATGCTATAATTGTATTAACCGGAAACATTAATACTTGTGTGATTTGTAAACATAAAAGAGTCCCTAGTAAAGCCTCTTGTTAAACTAGCTTGTTGGTTAATATATGATCATGGTTTCCTGATCATGAACATAGAGATGTTATTAACAACAGGGTCATATCATTAGGAGAATGATGTGATGGACATACTCCTATAGTTAAGCGTAGCATAAAGATCAAGTCATTTAATATAGTTCATTTGCTATAATCTTTCTGATACATAGTAACCTAATTCCTTCGACCATGAGTTCATGTTAATCACCATCACCGGAAGGATGCTTTGATGACATCAAACACCACACCGTAACTGGGTGGCTATAAAGGTGGCATTGAGTGTTTGGAAAGTATGGGTTGAGGCACATGGATCAAGAGTGGGATTTGTCCATCCATATGACGGATAGATATACTCTGGGCCCTCTCGGTGGAATGTCATCCAATTAGCTTGCAAGCATGTGACTGGCTCACAAGGGATCACATATCATGGGAACGAGAAAAGAGTACTTATCGGTAACGAGGTTGAACTAGGTATGCAGAGATACCGACGATCAAAACCTCGGATAAGTAAACTATCGTGAGACAAAGGGAAATTGGTATCGTATGTAAGTGGTTCATTCGATCGCAAAGTAATCGTATAAATATGTGGGAGCCATATGAATTTCCAGATTCCTCTATTGGTTATTGTTCGGAGAAGTGTCTCGATCATGTCCGCATAATTCACGAACCGTAGGGAGACACACTTAAGGATTCGACGTTGTTGAGTAGTTATGGAATGATGTTAAGAGACCGAATGTTGTTCGGAGTCTCGGATGGGATCCGGGATATCACGAGGAGATCCGGAATGGTCCGGAGAATAAGATTCATATAAGGAAAGTCCTGTTTCGGAATTCGGAAATGATTCCGGTGTTTTCACCAGGAATGTTCTAGAAGGGTCTGGAAGGTCCGGCACTCTGGAGGGGAAGGGTACATGGATGTGTCATGACAATATGGAATGGTTGCATCATGTACTAGGTCACTTGGCTGGGCAAAATAAAGAGAGAAATCAAATCGAAGTTTGAAAGTCAAACGCCAATTTGAAAAGTCAAATCTCAAGTTTGCTTGGTGGAGGGAGAGTAGGAAACCTACTTGGGGAGGAAGTCCCCTCCCTCCACCCGCCGGCCAAGGAGGAGGAGTTGGAGGAGGACTCCCTCCTCCCTGTTGGAGATATGCCCTAGAGGCAATAATAAATATAGTTATTATTATATCTTTGTGTTTATGATAAATGTTTACATTCATGCTATAACAGTATTAACAAGGAAACATTAATACTTGTGTGATTTGTAAACTTAAATTGAAGTCCCTAGTAAAGCCTCTTCATAATACTAGCTTGTTGGTTAATAAATGATTGTGGTTTCCCTATCATGAACATTGAGATGTTATTAACAACAAGATCATATCGTTAGGAGAATGATATGATGGACATACTCCTATAGATAAGCGTAGCATACAGATCAAGTCATTTTAATAGTTCAATTGCTATATGCTTTCTGATACATAGTAACCTAATTCCTTCGACCATGAGATCATGCTTATCACCATCACTGGCAGGATGCTTTGATGACATCAAACACCACACCGTAACTGGGTGGCTATAAAGGTGGCATTGAGTGTTCGGAAAGTATTGGTTGAGACACATGGATCAAGAGTGGGATTTGTCCATCCATATGACGGATAGATATACTCTGGGCCCTCTCGGTGGAATGTCATCCAATTAGCTTGCAAGAATGTGACCGGCTCACAAGGATCACATATCACGGGAACGAGAAAAGAGTACTTATCAGTAACGAGGTTGAACTAGGTATGCAGAGATACCGACGATCAAAACCTCGGATAAGTAAACTATCGTGAGACAAAGGGAAATTGGTATCGTATGTAAGTGGTTCATTCGATCGCAAAGTAATCGTAGAAATATGTGGGAGCCATATGAATTTCCAGATTCCTCTATTGGTTATTGTTCGGAGAAGTGTCTCGATCATGTCCGCATAATTCACGAACCGTAGGGAGACACACTTAAGGATTCGACGTTGTTGAGTAGTTATGGGATGATGTTAAGAGACCGATTGTTGTTCGGAGTCTCGGATGGGATCCGGGATATCACGAGGAGATCCGGAATGGTCTGGAGAATAAGATTCATATAAGGAAAGTCCTGTTTCGGGTTGGAGAATGGTTCCGGTGTTTTCATTGGGAATGTTCTAGAAGGTTCCGGAATGTCCGGCACTCCGGAGGGGAATGATACATGAATGTGTCATAACAAGTTGGAATGGTTGCATCATGTACTAGGTGTCATCGATGAACAAAATAAAGGGATAAATCAAATCCTAGTTTGAAAAGTCAAACGCCAATTTGAAAAGTCAAACGACTATTTTGTTTGGTGGAGGGAGAGTAGGAAACCTACTTGGGGAGGAAGTCCCTCTCCCTCCACCGCCGGCCAAGGAGGCCGAGTTGGGGAGGGACTCCCGTCCCCTTGGCCGCGCCCTCCCACCTATATAAGGAGGGGCAGGGCTGCCCCTCCTAGACCTACACCTTGCCCTCTCCAAACCCTAGCCCTAAGTCGCCGGCCACCAAACCGCCGCCGCCGCCCTAGGGTTTCTCCCAAGCCGCCGAGTTGGGGCTTCTACTTGCCCTAGTCGCCGGCCTAGCTCCCTCTACTTGGTGTGTCTAAACCCTAGATCACCGAGGCCTCTCTCATAGTCCACCATACTCGCTTCGGCTTAAGGCGAAGCCCTGCGAGATCTCCCCTCTACTTCCGGTACCACGCCGTCGTGCTGCCGGAATCGCGAGGAGAGTGCTACAACCTCCGCTGCCTGCTGGAACAAGGGAGAGGAAGGTCTTCGTCGAGTACCGAACGTGTGACCGACTGCGGAAGCGCTGCCGGAACGCAGCGCCGGAAGGATCGTCTACACGATCTTGAGATCGGGAAGAGTATGAAGGGAATATGCCCTGAGAGGCAATAATAAAGTGTTTATTATGTGTATTCCAAGTATATGATAGATGTTTATTTTGCATGATATAATTGTATTAATACGGAAACGTTAATACATGTGTGTTTAATAAACAAACAGAAAGTTCCTAGTTATGCCTCTCTCTCATAAACTAGCTCGTTGATTAACAAGATGATCAAGGTTTCCTCATCATGGACATTGGATGTTGTTAATAACGGGATCACAACATTAGTGTAATGGTGTGATGAACATTCATCCGAAGTATAGCATTACGATCAAAGTCATTGAGTTTATATTGCTATAACAACTTACGAAGTGATCCTAATCCTTAGACCATGAGATCATGTCAATCACTAACACCAGAAGAGTTTCTTGATAACATCAAACGTCACACCGTAACATGGTGATTATAAAGATGGATTCAGAACTAATAAAGTGTTATGTTGAGGCTCATGGATCGAGAGTGGAATTTGTTCATCCCGATGACGGATAGATATACTCTGGGCCCTCTCGGTGATATCACATTGATTAGCTTGCAAGCAAGTGATTTGATCACTAGAATGTTATATCACAGGAACGAGAAAAGAGTGCATGTCGGTAACGATATAAAACTAGGCATGGAGATACCGATGATCGAATCTCGGACATGTAATATATCGTGAAACAAAGGGATTAAGATACTAGCGTAAAAGGCTCCGACGATCACAAGAAAGTCATCGTTGAATGTGTGGGAGTCAGTATGGGTCTCCAGATCCCGCTTCTGATTATTGATCCGAGAGGGGTCTCGATCATGTCCGCATTATTCACGAACCGTAGGGTGACACACTTAAGAGACACCGACATCCAATTGGAGCAAATGTTTCATGCCGAAATAATGAACAAGCGCAGGAATTTATTTCACTAGATACCGAAACAGATTTTCGGGTGAAATTGCATAAAGTGGTTATGCATGTGAAATAGAATTCTAGCAAGGGGTTATTTGTGAATGTTTGTCATTAAAGTAATTGACAAAATTCTGAATAAAATAAAAGAGTTTTATTTAATGAGAGTTTGCATTAAATTTGGTGGAAATTTAATGGGAATTTGAGTGGACTTTTGAGTGGAGGGATTTTAAAGGGCATTTTGTGAGTGGAGTGTCCACCCACATGAATGAAGGAGGGGAGGGGGCAGCCCCCATGGCCGGCGGCCACCCCCTTGGGTGCCCCCCTCCTCCTATAAAAGGAGCCCCCCTCCTCACTTGTCTCTCACACCTCCTCGTGAAGGATCTCTCTCCCCCTCTAGAATTTATTCCCCATGGTCTCGGACTAGCGAGATACATGTTCCCGGTGGCTATTCGGCAAGAAAGGGTTGTGCTTCCGCTGCATCGCTGGAGCGAGGAGGCGGAGGTTGCTCGGTGCCTCGAACGTGTGTGCGAGCACGGATGCGCTGCTGATTTGCGGCGCTAGGACTTCCTCTCGATCTTGAGATCGGCAAGAGATCGTCTACATCAACCACGAGTTGAACTCGTTAAGCTTTGTCGGTCTTCAAGGGTATGTTCTCTACGGATATACATCCGCCCATTGTTTGTATCTAGTAGATAGATCTTGGTATATAGTTCACATCGTAGGAAATTTTTTTTTTCTATGCTGCGAACCCTACAGTGGTATCAGAGTCGGATCTATGCGTAGATACTTTACACGGGTAGTACACATATGAGTATGTGGGCGATGATGATCATGTTGTTGCTCCTTTGTTGTAATTTTGGATATTGGTGGCATAGTGGGATGAAGCGGCCCGGACAAACTTTACATGTCCTCGCACATGAGACCTGTTCCACGCTTGACATGCAACTAGTTTGCATAAGTGGCTAGCGGGTGTCTATCTCTCCTAATATAGTCAATATCTATTTTGCAAGCGAGTTGTCAACAATTTGATTATCCTCGTTGTGGTTCATGTTCGTAGGTAAGAACGGTTCTATCTCGAAAGCCCTAAGCCACGTAAAACTTGCAATGGATAAATTAGAGGCGTCTAGTTTAGATTGTTGCTGGGCTAGTGTTATGATATGGTAGTGTTGTAAGTAGAAGTATGAGATGATACTCTTACAACACACATAGCGTGTAAAATCCATAGACCTTGGATTTACACATATAGGTATGATAGTGATCATACCACGATGCACATGATAGAGATCATCTGCGGGAACCATATCATTTCACTAATAAACATATGATGTTTGATAGCATATTATATTGCTTGTTTAGCGCTTTGTTAGCATAATAAGATGATCCCTCATTTAAATATCAAGATAAGAATGTGTTCTTCCTTTAGTATGCACCGATTATGTTTTCGTCGCTCCAAGACATCACGTGATGATCGGGTGTTCTTGGATCCACGACCATATTTCGGGTGTAAAACAGTTACACACGCGAATACTAAGGTTCTAACTTGGCGAGCCTAGCATGTACAGACATGGCCTCGGAACACGGACCGAAAGGTTAAGCATGAGTCATATAGTTGATATGATGCCCATTTGATGCTCGCCTTTGAAGCTATACCGACTCACGTGATGATCGGACTTGGTGTAGTGGATTTGGTTCATGTAATCACCAAAAAGGCATGAGGGATGTCGTTTTTGAGTGGGAGTTCATTCGTAATATAGATTAGTTGAACTCAATCTATCATACACTTAGTCTAAACTTTACAAATTCTGTTGTAGATGGCACCACCTGCTTTTAATTTCAATGTGTTTATGGAGAAAGAGAAACTAGCAACGAACGGTAGCAACTTTACCGAATGGGCCATGAATTTGAGGATTCTCCTCTCTGCTGCACAAAAGCAATATGTGCTAGAAGCGCCGTTAGGCCCCCCACCTTTAGATGATGCCCCTGACGAGGATAAGAATGTCTATCAGACTCGTCAGGAGGACCACAACTTAGTTCATTGCGGCATATTGTATGGGCTAGAGCCGGAACTTCGAAAGCGTTTCGAAAACGGCAATGCATTTGATACAATCGGTGAGTTGAAAATGATTTTCGACACACATGCTGCTGTAGAGAGCTACAACGCTTCAGAAAAGTTCTTTAGCTGCATGATGGAAGAGCACAACTCCGTTAGTGAGCATGTACTCAAGATGTCGGGTTACGCCGATAAGCTTGTGTCCTTGGGAATATCGATTCCCATTGACTTAGGCATCCATCGTGTTCTGCAGTCTCTGCCACCTAGCTATAAGAGCTTCGTGATGAACTATAATATGCAAGGCATGAAGAAGTCTCTCCCCGAGCTTCTGTCAATGCTTAAAACTGCAGAAGTGGAGATCAAAAAGGAACATCAAGTGTTGATGATCAATAGGAACACTGGTTTCAAGAAAGACAAGAAGGGAAAACGGAAGGGAAGTAAGGGCGGCAAGCCGGTTGCCGCGCCTGAAAAGAAACCCCGAGTTGGACCTAAGTCTGATTCCGAGTGCTACTATTGTAAGGGGACTGGCCACTGGAAGCGCAACTGCCCCAAGTATCTGGCAGACAAGAAGGCCGGCAAGGCAAACAAAGGTATATATGATATACATGTTATTGATGTGTACTTGACTAGTGCTCGCAGTAGCACCTGGGTATTTGATACCGGTTCAGTTGCTAATATTTGTAACTCGAATCAGGGGCTGCGGAACAAGCGACCGCTAGCAAGGGGTGAGGTCAAGATGCGTGTCAGCAATGGATCAAGCGTTGATGTGATCGCCGTCGGAACGCTGCCTCTCCACTTGCCGTCAGGATTATTTATAAACTTGAATAAATGTTATCTGGTGCCTGCACTGAGCATGAACATTGTATCTGGATCGTGTTTGATGCGAAGTGGTTATTCATTTAAATCCGAGAACAATGGTTGTTCCATTTATATGAATGAAATCTTTTATGGTCATGCACCGATGATGAATGGTTTATTTCTATTAGATCTCGATGATAATGTTACACATATTCATAATGTTGATGCTAAAAGGATTAAACTTAATGATGATATATCCGCATATATGTGGCACTGCCGTCTAGGTCATATTGGCGTTAAACGCATGAAGAAGCTCCATTCGGATGGAATTTTGGAATCACTTGATTATGAATCATTTGATACATGTGAGCCATGCCTTATGGGCAAGATGACTAGAACGCCGTTTTCCGGTTCAATGGAACGGGCGACAGATTTATTGGAAATCATACATTCTGATGTATGTGGTCCAATGAGTGTGTCGGCGCGAGGTGGATATCGTTATTTTGTTACTTTCACAGATGATTTAAGTAGATACGGTTTTATCTACTTGATGAAACACAAGTCTGAAACCTTTGAAAAGTTCAAGGAATTTCAGAATGAAGTGGAAAATCATAGTAATAGAAAGATCAAATTTCTATGGTCCGACCGTGGAGGTGAGTATCTAAGTTACGAGTTTAGCAATCACATGAAAGAGTGTGGAATGGTTTCACAACTCACACCTTCCGGAACACCACAGTGAAATGGTGTGTCGGAACATCGTAATCGTACTTTATTAGATATGGTTCGATCTATGATGTCTCTAACGGACTTGCCGTTGTCATTTTGGGGTTATGCACTAGAAACTGCTGCATTCACTTTAAATCGGGCACCATCTAAATCCGTTGAAAAGACACCGTATGAATTGTGGTTTGGAAACAAACCTAAGCTGTCATTTCTTAAAGTTTGGAGATGCGATGTTTATGTGAAGAAACTTCAACCGGATAAACTCGAACCCAAAGCGGAAAAATGCGTCTTCATAGGATACCTTAAAGAAACTATTGGGTATTCCTTCTATCACAGATCCGAGGGCAAGGTTTTTGTTGCCAAGAATGGATCCTTTCTAGAGAAAGAGTTTCTCGCGAAAAGTGTGAGTAGTCGGAAGGTAGAACTCGAAGAGGTTGTGGATCCTTCTCTTCAAAGTATGGCGAGTAGCGCAGCGCCGGAAGTTGTTCCGGAGTTGGCTCCACCTGTTGAAGAGGGAACTAATGATAATGATCATGAAACTCCGAAAGAGAGTACTACCGAACCTCGCAGGTCAAACAGGACGCGTGCAGCTCCCGAGCTGTACGGAAATCCTGTCATGAATTTCATGGTTGATGAAAATGATGACCCTGCAACGTATGAAGAAGCGATGATGAGCCCGGATTCCAACAAATGGTTAGAAGCCATGAAATCCGAGATGGAATCCATGTATGAAAATCAAGTTTGGAACTTGGTGGAATTACCTCACGATCGAAAGGCCGTGGAGAACAAATGGATTTTCAAAAGGAAAACTGATGCTGATGGTAATGTGACCGTCTATAAAGCTCGACTTATCGCAAAGGGGTTTCGACAAATTCAAGGAGTTGACTACGATGAGACTTTCTCTCCCGTAGCGATGCTAAAGTCAGTTAGGATTATGTTAGCAATTGCTGCATATTTCGATTATGAGATATGGCAGATGGATGTCAAAACCGCGTTTCTCAATGGTAATATTGAAGAAGAGTTGTAAATGAAACAACCAAAGGGTTTTGTCGATCCTAAGGATGCTAACAAGGTGTGCAAGCTTCAGCGATCCATCTATGGATTGAAGCAAGCATCACGAAGTTGGAATCTCCGCTTTGATGAGGTGATCAAAGAGTTTGGATTTGTCCAAACTTATGGAGAAGCTTGTATTTACAAGAAAGTGAGTGGGAGCAATGTGTCATTTCTGATATTATATGTGGATGACATATTATTGATCGGAAATGATATAGATCTTTTAAACAGTGTTAAAAGTTATCTAAACAGCAAATTTTCAATGAAGGACCTAGGTGAAGCGTCATACATATTAGGCATAAAGATCTATAGAGATAGATCTAGGCGCCTAATAGGGCTATCACAAAGTACATACCTTGATAAGATTTTAAAGAAGTTTAAAATGGACGGAAGTAAGAAGGGGTTCTTACCTATGTTGCAAGGCAAGACATTGAGTAAGACTCAAAGTCCGGCTTCGGCGGAAGAAAGAGAGATAATGGACAAAGTCCCCTATGCTTCAGCCATAGGCTCTATAATGTACGCCATGCTATGTACAAGACCGGATGTGGCACATGCTATTAGTTTCACTAGTAGGTACCAATCGGATCCAGGTTTGGAACACTGGATAGCGGTCAAGAATATCCTTAAGTACTTACGAAGAACTAAGGGTATGTTTCTTGTATACGGAGGTGAAGAAGAGCTCGTCGCTAAGTGTTATGTCGACGCTAGCTTTGACACCGATCCGGATGACTCTAAGTCTCAATCCGGATACGTATTTCTCATGAATGGCGGAGCGGTTAGTTGGAGGAGCTCCAAACAACCTGTGGTAGCGGGATCAACAACGAAGGCCGAATATGTTGCTGCTTCAGAAGCGGCTCAGGAAGCAGTTTGGATGAAGGAGTTCATATCCGAACTAGGAGTGGTGGCAAACGCGTTGGACCCAATGGTGATCTATTGTGACAACAATGGTGCCATTGCCAACGCCAAAGAGCCAAGGTCTCACAAGCATTCCAAGCATATTAAGCGCCGGTTTCACTCCATCCGCGAGCATGTCAAGGATGGAGATATAAAGATTTGTAAAGTACATACGGATCTCAATGTAGCAGATCCGTTGACTAAAACTCTCCCTAGAGAAAAACATGATCAACACCAGAACTTAATGGGTGTTAGATTTATCACTATGTAACTAGATTATTGTCTCTAGTGCAAGTGGGAGACTGAAGGGAATATGCCCTGAGAGGCAATAATAAAGTGTTTATTATGTGTATTCCAAGTATATGATAGATGTTTATTTTGCATGCTATAATTGTATTAATACGGAAACGTTAATACATGTGTGTTTAATAAAAAAACAGAAAGTTCCTAGTTATGCCTCTCTCATAAACTAGCTCGTTGATTAACAAGACGATCGAGGTTTCGTGATCATGGACATTGGATGTTGTTAATAACGGGATCACAACATTAGTGTAATGGTGTGATGAACATTCATCCGAAGTATAGCATTACGATCAAAGTCATTGAGTTTATATTGCTATAACAACTTACAAAGTGATCCTAATCCTTAGACCATGAGATCATGTCAATCACTAACACCGGAAGAGTTTCTTGATAACATCAAACGTCACACCGTAACAGGGTGATTATAAAGATGGATTCAGAACTAATAAAGTGTTATGTTGAGGCTCATGGATCGATAGTGGAATTTGTTCATCCCGATGACGGATAGATATACTCTGGGCCCTCTCGGTGATATCACATTGATTAGCTTGCAAGCAAGTGATTTGATCACTATAATGTTATATCACAGGAGCGAGAAAAGAGTGCATGTCGGTAACGAGATCAAACTAGGTATAGAGATACCGATGATCGAATCTCGGACATGTAATATATTGTGAAACAAAGGGATTAAGATACTAGCGTAAAAGGTTCCGACGATCACAAGAAAGTCATCGTTGAATGTGTGGGAGTCAGTATGGGTCTCCAGATCCCGCTTCTGATTATTGATCCGAGAGGGGTCTCGATCATGTCCGCATTATTCACGAACCGTAGGGTGACACACTTAAGAGACACCGACATCCAATTGGAGCAAATGTTTCGTGCCGAAAGAATGAACAAGCGCAGGAATTTATTTCACTAGATACCGAAACAGATTTTCGGGTGAAATTGCATAAAGTGGTTATGCATGTGAAATAGAATTCTAGCAAGGGGTTATTTGTGAATGTTTGTCATTAAAGTAATTGACAAAATTCTGAATAAAATAAAAGAGTTTTATTTAATGAGAGTTTGCATTAAATTTGGTGGAAATTTAATGGGAATTTGAGTGGACTTTTGAGTGGAGGGATTTTAAAGGGCATTTTGTGAGTGGAGTGTCCACCCACATGAATGAAGGAGGGGAGGGGGCAGCCCCCATGGCCGGCGGCCACCCCCTTGGGTGCCCCCCTCCTCCTATAAAAGGAGCCCCCCTCCTCACTTGTCTCTCACACCTCCTCGTGAAGGATCACTCTCCCCCTCTAGAATTTATTCCCCATGGTCTCGGACTAGCGAGATACATGTTCCCGGTGGCTATTCGGCAAGAAAGAGTTGTGCTTCCGCTGCATCGCTGGAGCGAGGAGGCGGAGGTTGCTCGGTGCCTCGAACGTGTGTGCGAGCACGGATGCGCTGCTGATTTGCGGCGCTAGGACTTCCTCTCGATCTTGAGATCGGCAAGAGATCGTCTACATCAACCACGAGTTGAACTCGTTAAGCTTTGTCGGTCTTCAAGGGTATGTTCTCTACGGATATACATCCGCCCGTTGTTTGTATCTAGTAGATAGATCTTGGTATATAGTTCACATCGTAGGAAATTTTTTGTTTTCTATGCTGCGAGCCCTACAGAGTACGACTACATCACCCACGAGAATCCGCTCTCGTTAAACACTTTGGAATCTTAGAGGGTGAGTTATTCTATCGACTCGTTGCTACAATCTAGTAGATAGATCTTGGCTTGTTTGTTTGTATGCGGTAGAAAATTTTTGTTTTCCATGCTACGAACCCCTACAGTGGTATCAGAGCCGTGTCTATATGTAGATCTGTTGCACGAGTAGAACACAATGGTCATTGTGGGCGGTGGTGCTTTTATTATCAATTGCTTCTTGTGTACTTTGCATCTTGCGGTATGATGGGATGAAGCGGCCTGGGCTAACCTTACATGACATCGTTCATGAGACTTGCTCCACGATCAACATGCAACTTGTATTGCATAAGTGGCTTTGCGGGTGTCTGTCTCTCCCATTATAGTATAGATCCAATTTACAACAGGCACTTGATAGTTCAAACATCAACGTTGTGGTTCTTTTTCGTAAGTTAGATCGACACTTATTGAAAGCCCCAAACCATGTAAAATATGCAAAGAAATTAGAGGCGTCTAACTTTGTTTTGCAGGGGTGTGCTGTGATGTGATATGGCCATGATTGTGATTATATTTGATGTATGCAATGTTCCTTATTGTAAGTTGGCAACCGGCAGGAGCCATATGGTTGTCTTTAATTTCCATTAAGACCCGCGTGTCTATTCAAAGTAGTTGTAATAGTTGAAGCTGGTGGACGACAATCATGGAGCAGCGTCATTGACCTTGATGCAATGCCGGTGATGATGGAGATCATGTTCGTGCTTGAAGATGGAGATCAGAAGAACAAAGAAGAAAGGCCATATCATATCACATATTATGAATTGCATGTGATGTTAATCCTTTATGCATCTTGTATTGCTTAGTTAACGACGGTAGCATTATAAGATGATCCCTCATGCACATAAATTTCAAGTTCTAAAGTGTTCATCCATAGTGAGCACCGTTGCTAAAGCTTGTTGTTTCGAAGCGCCACGTGATGATCGGGTGTGTTAGATTCTACAAGTGTATACAATGTGAGCAAGCCAGATTTGCTCATGTGGAAGCTAAGGTTTGATCTTGACAAGCCTAGCATGTACAGACATGGTCTCGGAACACGGATCACCGAAAGGTAAAGCATGAATCATATAGTATATATGATGAACATGTCGATTGTTCTCCATTGAAGCTACATCAACTCTCGTGATGATCGGTGTTGATGTGGTGGATTTGGTTCATGTGATCACTAAAACAATGTGAGGGATATTGTTTTGAGTGGGAGTTCACCTAGATTAATTTAACTATTAATTAGAACTCAATTTGTCATAAACTTAGTCTAAACTGTTGCAAATATATTGTAGATCAATGGCGGCCCCTACCATCAATTTTAATGTGTTCCTAGAGAAAGAAAAGTTGAAAAACAATGGAAGCAACTTCGCGGATTGGTTCCGCAATTTGAGGATTGTCCTCAATGCTGGTAATTTGACCTATGTGCTGGATGCAACGCTGGGTGACCCGCCTGCAGCTGATGCTACCGATGAAGTAAAGAATGTTTACCTCGCTCGGAAGAATCAGTACTCCACAGTTCAGTGTGCTATCTTATATGGTTTGGAATCGGAGCTTCAGAAAAGGTTTGAGAATTCAGACCCACATGATATTGTCCGTGAACTCAAATTGATTTTTGAGACTCACGCGGCAATTGAGAGCTATGAGGCTTCTTAAAAGTTCTTTAACTGCAAGATGGAAGTGGGCAGCTCCGTCAGTGAGCATGTGCTTAAGATGTCTGGGAACGCAAACAAACTCCAAAGCTTGGGTATAGTGATTCCTAATGCTTTGGGGATTTACCGTGTCCTCCAATCACTACCACCAAGTTACAAGAACTTTGTGATGAACTACAATATGCAAAGCATGAACAAGCAGTTGCCAGAACTCTTCTCCATGTTAAAATCTGCAGAAGTGGAGATCAAGAAAGAGCACCAAGTGTTGATGGTCAATAAGACCACCAAATTCAAGAAAGGCAAGTCTAAGCAAAAGGGACACTTCAAGAAGGGTGGTAAGAAAGTTACCGCACCGACGAAGAAGACCAAGGCTGGACCTAAGACTGATACAGAGTGCTTTTACTGCAAGGGAGAAGGTCACTGGAAGCGGAATTTCCCAAAGTACTTGGCGGATTTGAAGAACGAAAACATCAAGAAGAAAGGTATATCCGATATACATGTTATTGATGTGTATCTCACTAGTACTCATAGTAGTGCCTGGGTATTTGATACTGGTTCGGTTGCTCATATTTGTAACTCGAAACAGGTGCTGCAGAATAAACGGAAGCTAGCGAAGAACAAGGTGACGATGCGCATGGGAAACGGATCAAAGGTTGATGTGATCGCGGTCGGCACGCTACCTCTTCATCTACCATCGGGATTAGTTTTATACTTAAATAATTGTTATTTGGTGCCTGCGTTAAGCATGAACATTATATCGGGATCTTGTTTATTGCGAGACGGTTACTTGTTTAAGTCCGAGAATAATGGTTGTTCGATTTATATGAGTAATATGTTTTATGCACATGCACCTTTGATAGATGGTATATTCTTATTGAATCTCGATAGTGGAAATACACATATTAATAACATTGAGGCTAAACGTTTGAAATTGAGAGATAACTCGACCTATATGTGGCACTGTCGTCTTGGTCACATTGGAGTGAAGCGTATGAAGAAACTCCATTCCGATGGACTTCTTGAATCACTTGATTTCGAATCACTTGAAAGATGCGAAGCATGTCTGATGGGTAAAATGACTAAGACTCCATTTTCTGGTATGATGGAGCGAGCTACGGACTTATTGGAAATCATACATACCGATGTGTGTGGTCCAATGAGTGTAGCATCGCGCGGTGGTTAACGTTATGTTCTTACCTTCACGGATGACTTGAGTAGATATGGGTATATCTATTTCATGAAACATAAGTACGAAACTTTCGAGAAGTTTAAGGAATTTCAAAGTGAGGTTGAGAATCAACGTAACAAGAAGATTAAATTTCTATGTTCTGATCGTGGAGGTGAATATCTAAGTTACGAGTTTGGCGAGCATTTGAAGAAATGCGGAATACTTTCACAATTGACACCACCGGGAACACCACAGCGTAATGGTGTGTCCAAACGTCGTAATCGAACTCTCTTAGATATGGTTCGTTCTATGATGTCACTTATAGATTTACCGCTATCATTTTGGGGTTATGCATTAGAAACAGCCGCATTCACTTTAAACAGGGCACCATCTAAATCCGTTGAAACGACACCGTATGAATATGGTTTGGGAAGAAACCTAAATTGTCGATCCTTAAAGTTTGGGGTTGCGAAGCCTATGTAAAGAAGTTACAGCCGGACAAGCTTGAACCCAAAGCGGAAAAATGCGTCTTCATAGGATACCCAAAGGAAACTATTGGGTATACCTTCTATCATAGATCCGAAGGCAAAATCTTCGTTGCCAAGAATGGATCCTTTCTAGAGAAGGAATTTCTCTCGAAACAAGTGACTGGAAGGAAAGTAGAACTCGACGAGGTTGTCGAACCTTCTCTCGAACTTGCGAGTAGCGCAGAACCGGAATAAGTTCATGTGGTGCCTGCACCAATAAGAGAGGAAGCTAATGATGATGATCATGAAACTTCGGTTGTAGTTGCTACAGAGCCTCGCAGGTCAACGAGAACTCGTACCACTCCTGATTGGTATGATCCCGTTATGAGTGTCATGTTGGTGGACAACACCGATGACCCTACAACATATAAGGAAGCGATGATGAGCCCAGATTCCAATAAATGGCAAGAAGCCATGAAATCCGAGATTGGATCCATGTACGAAAACCAAGTATGGACTTTGGTGGACTTACCGGATGGCCGGAAGGCTGTCAAGAACAAATGGATTTTCAAGAAGAAAACAGATGTTGATGGTAATGTTACTGTCTATAAAGCTCGACTTGTCGCAAAAGGGTTTCGACAAATTCAAGGAGTTGACTACGATGAGACTTTCTCACCTATAACGAAGCTAAAGTCTGTGAGGATTATGTTAGCAACTGCTGCATATTACGATTATGAGATATGGCAGATGGATGTCAAAACAACGTTCCTCAATGGAGACATTGATGAAGAGTTGTATTTGTCGATCCTAAGGATGCTAACAAAGTATGCAAACTTCAACGGTCCATTTATGGATTGAAGCAAGCATCCCGAAGTTGGAATCAACGTTTTGATAAGGTGATCAAAAGTTTTGGTTTTATACAAACTTATGGAGAAGCTTGTATTTACAAGAAAGTGAGTGGGAGCTCTGTAGCATTATTAATACTATATGTAGATGACATATTGTTGATTGGGAATGATGTAGATCTTCTTAATAGTGTCAAGGAATATTTGAATAATAGTTTTTCAATGAAAGATATTGGCGAAGCAGCTTACATATTGGGCATAAAGATTTATAGAGATAGATCGAGGACGCCTAATATCATTGTCACAAAGTACATATCTGGACAAAGTCCTAAAGAGGTTTGGAATGGAAGATAGCAAGAAAGGGTTCATGCCCATGTTTCCCAATACGACGTTGAGTAAAACTCAAAGTCCAACAACGAAAGGATGAGTAAGACTCCCTATGCCTTAGCCATAGGATCTCTAATGTATGCCATGCTATGTACTAGACCCGACATTGCATGTGCTGTTAATTTGACTAGCAGATATCAAAGTGATCTAGGAGTGGATCATTGGACAACGGTCAAAAACATCCTTAAGTACTTGAGAAGGACTAAGGATATGGTTCTTTCTTATGAAGGTGATGAACAGATCATTGTTAATGGTTACACCGATGCTAGTTGGAACACCGATCCGGATGATTCTAAATCACAATCTGGATACGTATTTACTTTGAATGGTGCAGCAGTTAGCTGGAGGAGTGCAAAGCAAAGCGTTGTGGCGAGATCTTCAACTGAATCGGAATACATGGCTGCTTTGGAGGCTTCACAAGAAGCGATATGGATGAAAGAGTTCATTACAGAGCTTGGTGTGGTTCCAAGTGCGCTGGACCCAATGTCTATCTACTGTGATAACATCGGCGCCATAGCCAATGCGCAAGAACCAAGGTCACACAAGAAGCTGAAGCACATAAAGCTACGTTTCCACGCTATTCGAGAACATGTCCAAGATGGTGACATAAAGATTTGCAAAGTACACACATATCTGAATGTGGCGGATCCGTTAACTAAACCTCTCCCGAGGGCAAAACATGACCAACACCAAACTGCCATGGGTGTTCGGTATATTACCATGTAATCTAGATTAGATGACTCTAGTGCAAGTGGGAGACTGTTGGAGATATGCCCTAGAGGCAATAATAAATATAGTTATTATTATATCTTTGTGTTTATGATAAATGTTTACATTCATGCTATAACAGTATTAACAAGGAAACATTAATACTTGTGTGATTTGTAAACTTAATTTGAAGTCCCTAGTAAAGCCTCTTCATAATACTAGCTTGTTGGTTAATAAATGATTGTGGTTTCCCTATAATGAACATTGAGATGTTATTAACAACAAGATCATATCGTTAGGAGAATGATATGATGGACATACTCCTATAGATAAGCGTAGCATAAAGATCAAGTCATTTTAATAGTTCAATTGCTATATGCTTTCTGATACATAGTAACCTAATTCCTTCGACCATGAGATCATGCTTATCACCATCACTGGAAGGATGCTTTGATGACATCAAACACCACACCGTAACTGAGTGGCTATAAAGGTGTCATTGAGTGTTCGGAAAGTATTGGTTGAGACACATGGATCAAGAGTGAGATTTGTCCATCCATATGACGGATAGATATACTCTGGGCCCTCTCGGTGGAATGTCATCCAATTATCTTGCAAGCATGTGACTGGCTCACAAGGGATCACATATCACGGGAACGAGAAAAGAGTACTTATCAGTAACGAGGTTGAACTAGGTATGCAGAGATACCGACGATCAAAACCTCGGATAAGTAAACTATCGTGAGACAAAGGGAAATTGGTATCGTATGTAAGTGGTTCATCGATCGCAAAGTAATCATAGAAATATGTTGGAGCCATATGAATGTCCAGATTCCTCTATTGGTTATTGTTCGGAGAAGTGTCTCGATCATGTCCGCATAATTCACGAACCGTAGGGAGACACACTTAAGGATTCGACGTTGTTGAGTAGTTATGGAATGATGATTAAGAGACCGAATTTTGTTCGGAGTCTCGGATGGGATCCGGGATATCACGAGGAGATCCGGAATGGTCCGGAGAATAAGATTCATATAAGGAAAGTCCTGTTTCGGGTTGGAGAATGGTTCCGGTGTTTTCATCGGGAATGTTCTAGAAGGTTCCGGAATGTCCGGCACTCCGGAGGCGAAGGGTACATGAATGTGTCATAACAAGTTGGAATGGTTGCATCATGTACTAGGTGTCATCGCTGAACAAAATAAAGGGATAAATCAAATCCTAGTTTGAAAAGTCAAACGCCAATTTGAAAAGTTAAACGGCTATTTTGTTTGGTGGAGGGAGAGTAGGAAACCTACTTGGGGAGGAAGTCCCTCTCCCTCCCCTTGGCCGCGCCCTCCCACCTATATAAGGAGGGACAGGGCTGCCCCTCCTAGACCTACACCTTGCCCTCTCCAAACCCTAGCCCTAAGCCACCGGCCACCAAACCGCCGCCGCCCTAGGGTTTCTCCCAAGCCATCGAGTTGGGGCTTCTACTTGCCCTAGCCGCCGGCCTAGCTCCCTCTACTTGGTGTGTCTAAACCCTAGATCACCGAGGCCTCTCTCATAGTCCACCATACTCGCTCCGGTTTAAGGCGAAGCCCTACGAGATCTCCCCTCTACTTCCGGTACCACGCCGTCGTGCTGCCGGAATCGCGAGGAGAGTTCTACAACCTCCGCTGCCTGCTGGAACAAGGGAGAGGAAGGTCTTCGTCGAGTACCGAACGTGTGACCGACTGCGGAAGCGCTGCCGGAACGCAGCGCCGGAAGGATCGTCTACACGATCTTGAGATCGGGAAGAGTACGAGTACATCACCCACGAGAATCCGCTCTCGTTAAACACTTTGGAATCTTCGAGGGTGAGTTATTCTATCGACTTGTTGCTACAATCTAGTAGATAGATCTTGGTTTGTTTGTTTGTATGCGGTAGAAATTTTTTGTTTTCCATGCTACGAACCCCTACACTCCCAACCGGCCACCCTTGTCAACACCCGGATTTTTAATCCCAGATGCCTGTTATGCCATACATCGCAATCCCAGGATTACCATTTTTGCGAGACATAACAGAATTGGATACCATAGTACATCATCTATTACAAACGATACATAAGTTCTTACACAAATAGGGATCTCATGATCCAGTTCTTAATACAACATCAAGCAGCGGAATACGTAATAATAACGGTAGCGTAGGCGAAGCTCCATCTTCGGGGTCACAGGCAATGCTGACGATAGGAGATGATCCTAGTTGTCGTAACCTTCCTGGGGTCCATCCTCCAGGTACTCCTCTTCATAGTCTGGCCATGGGAATAGCCAGGGACAAAGCCATGAGTACTCTTTAAGTACTCGCAAACTAATACTAACAAGGGAAAGGGGTTTTTGATTGTAGGACACTAGGCTCTAGGGTTGTTTTGCAAAATCCAGATTTATCACTACTCAGTTTAGAAGCAACGAATGCTAGTTGAAAGTTTATAACACCTAAGTGGGAACTTGTATTTCAGATCACAACCCTGTTGTGGTCAAGTCAAGTCTCAATTCATTTCACAAGTCATTTTTAAAAGTCTGATGGGGGAACAGTATGGCCACTCCAACTGTCCATAACCGCGGACGCGGCTATTCGAATAGTTTGATACTCTTCAGAGATTGTACACTTTCACCACAACATTCGATACATCCATCAGGAACAAATCCTGAATTCACCATACTCAGTATGCGGATAATCAATCCTAACCTTTAATTACACGCCCTAGTATAAGCACCTCTCCTGTGAGTTTGGCCTCCCAACCATGACCAACTGTCATCTTGGGTACTACATAGGTGGACAATCTTCACAAGGTAGCCTCAGCTCAGACCTTGGCCGTGAGGGAACTAATACTAAGGTATATAAGTTTCCAGTCCAGCCCTACCCAATCTTCGGGTATTGTGGTTGTACAATAAAATTGGAATGGTATCGCATCCAGACAACCATCAGTTTTATAAAGGGCTAAGGCTCATGCCTCAACATTTTCATCACCAAAATCATCAGGTGTTCGGAAACACATGTCCAAAACATTTCAATAGAATGATCCATCATTCCAAGGTTTTCATAACCATTTTTCCACCAAGTATTCCCATCTAAAGTTGATCAAGTTTTATGCTTAGCACTAGCATCTAAAAGTGGGGGTAAGTACTAATGAGGGGTGGTGGACTAGTGGAGTTTCAACTAAGTACAACCTTATGTCTTAGGCTGATATCAAGGTTTCTAACTTAGGCCAAATTTTATGCTCTTTATGCAACCTTCAAGTATCCTTCTAGTATCTACCATTTATTCTAGTAAAATCTAAGTAAGAGCTTTGATAAAGAAATAAAGTAATAAACTTACAAATAAAACTAGGATTGGTTTATCAAGTGGTTATGATCATATATGCTTTAAGGCATATAGTAGCATGGTAGCAAGCAAGTAGTAGCTTGCATAGGTCAACTTGATTAGTAAGGCTTGCTAAAGTAGAGTGTCTTGCAAGTTTTAGCTTGCCTTGTGCAGAGGAGTGGTTGAAGTTCTCCTCGGCTTCTTCTTCGTAGAATCCTCCTTCCTCCTCGTATCCTTGGTCGGTACTAGCGTCTATGAATAAATACAAGGCACACAATCACCAAACAATACTTAACTACTTGCAATCATCACACACAAGGGTCCTATAGATGATCTAACATCATCACTAACATTACAAGATTAAGGCTTGGTTTAATTCCTTTTATTTTTAGAAAAGTAATTTCTACTCATTGAAAAACTACTTAAGATTTAATATTCTTCAAACCAAACATGGGATCATGTTGACACATGTCATCACCACATATTTAGTCCATGGGAATATGATTTAAAGTGGTTTCACAGTTTAATAAGGTTTTACCCTTTTATTTTAATTAAATAAAGTGACTAGAAATGCCTATGTAGCATTTTTTTATTACTTGAACATTATTTCTGCAAGTAAACCTATATATTTTTATATATTCTGAAAGGTATGGTTAAATGTGATTTTTGAGAGTTGGAATCAACTCAAAAGCTATTATGGTTTAAATTTGAAAAATGTTTGAATGCAGAAAAGCTTCTGCCTTGTTATTTTTACCATGGATGATCTATATATCCAAATGACTTTAATCCAACGGGCTTGGATTCAACATTTCAAGACCTTTCTAACAAAATTAGTTTCATTCAATTTGGTGCAATGAATCGATCTGGGTTGATTTTTGAAACTGGGTACACAAGTGTGTTTGAAATAAAATGGAAAAAGTTTAATTCAAATAACTGGGCTACGCGGGAAAAGTTAACGGGCCGGCCTGCTAAGCGTAGCGCTTTCGCGGGCTGCTTAAGTGGGTGTCCCCACGCGTCAGTGACACAGGGGGTGCGAAGCGGTACGGGGCAACATGGTGCGTTCGATCTGATTCTAATCCAACGGCTGAGAGTCATCGTCGATGTTGAGCAACGCCGGCGAGACAGAAACCTAGCGCGGCCAGTGAGGGTTGCTGGGGGCTCACCGGGGTGCTGGCGAGGGTCGGCGAGGCGGGTGAACGACGAAGTCGACGACGGCGAATCTCCTGGTACCGGTGGCTTCTCCTGGGGCGGCTCCAATCGCTGGCTCCTTTCTTCTCCAGAGGCGGCGGGCTCCGGTGAAATTTCGACGAGGTGTTGCTCGCCTTGTTCCGGGAATGGTGTGGCACGGTCAGTGATGAGAGGGGAGTAGAATGGTGTGAAGAATTCGAACGGGGGTGGCCTCTATTTATAGTCGAGCGAGGGGACCGACGGGGTGCACGGTGAGCTCGTCGGGGGCGATGGTACAGACAGCTATTGGAATGGGCAAAGGTAGGGGACGATGCGGTGTTCCCTGGCGATGCTCAACGCTACGGTGGCGAGACGTGGGGCGGTGCGAGTTGGTCTGGAACATGCGACGCTCTGCGCGGCAGAGGCGGTGTCTTCGACGGCGAGCGGTGGCTGTGCGTCACGGGGCGGCGAACAGGATGTCTGGCGGTCTCCTGGGTCGGTGGTGATCATGTATGCACGCGGCGAGGGCGGCGCGCGGTCTGTGGGCTTCGGTCGAGGGTGGCGCTCTGGCGCATGCTCAGCATGGTCGCTGGCGGTCTGGGCGCGGTCCGTGCGTGTGGTCCAGTGGCTGTCAACGTTCGAGCGCTGGACAGGGAGTGGCGGTGGACGTTGGGCTGCCTCCCAGACATGCTGGCTAGGCTTGTTTCTCCTCCTAGCATGCTGTCGACATGGGGGTGACAAGGTTGGCTTCGGCTGTTCACCATTAATGGTTTTGGCAAGCTCACAGTGGTGCTAGTGCTTGGTTAATCTTGCTAGATGGTCTACTGAGCTGGTTGTGAGCTAGATAGGGAACCAGTTAGGCAAGAATCACTGCTCACAATAGTGTTTGGAGTTTGTTTGATTTGTGTCTGCCAAGTGTTTGATGAAATGGCCGCATGAATTCAAGTTTTGAATTTTGAAAAGAATTTTGGTGGGTGTGCTAGATTGGTGCTGGTGAGTCTGTAGATGCTTGGGTTTTGAAAGTTGAGCTTGTTTGAGTGGTTTTTGAAAAAGTGGGATCTTCCCATATGATAAAGATTCAATTTTGGATTGGCATTTAAACTATGCATTTGAAAGTTTCTGGATGATCACAAAGTGGGCCTTGATACCTTGTTATGAGGACATTCAAGGGGTGCAAAGATCCAGAAATGTTTCTATTAGGTTCTGAAAGTTTGAGACAGCCAAAGTAGGCATGGGAATTAAATTGGTCAAAGTGACCATTCCTTTATTTTATTTGTTTTGATTTATTTGTCTTTAGGAAAGGTTTGGGAAATGTTTAGATGATGTTTATTTCACCTAAGCATCCATTTACAAGCAATGGAACACATAAACAAGGTGGTTCAAAAGAATTCAAAATGAAATGCATACACATATGCATGCTTTCAAAATTTTATTTAGAAAAGTTTTTGTTAAGCCTAATTTTGATGCTTAGAGTTTGATGATCCAAGTTTAGTATTTTTGGGATGTTACAAACCTTCCCCCCTTAAACAAAATCTCGTCCCGAGATTTGAAAAAGGACGAAAAGATTACCTAGGATTTGAAGAGATCGGGAAACTTCGTCCTGATGTGATCTTCGCGCTCCCAGGTAGCTTCCTCTTCTGTGTGGTTGCTCCACTGAATCTTGAGAAACTTGATGCTTCGGGTTCGAGTAGTTCGAAAAGCTTCTTCCAAAATACGGATGGGTACTTCGGGATAGGTCAGGTCATCGTTGATCTCTATGGTCCGGTGATCGATATTTTTGAACACTTCGGTCTTCTCTGGAACTTCGAGACACTTGCGAAGTAATGAGATATGGAACACATTGTGCACGGCTGACATCTCTTCGGGTAGTTCCAATTGATACGATACTTCTCCTCGACGGTTCAGAATCTTGAAAGTTCCGATATATCTAGGGGCTAACTTTCCTTTGAGTTGGAAACGTTGCATTCCCTTCAATGGCGACACTTTCAGATAAACAAAATCTCCTATGTTGAAGGCGAGGTCTCGACGTCTCTTGTCGGTGTAACTCTTTTGTCTGGATTGGGCGGTCTTGAGGTGTTCACGAATCTTGTGAACCTTCTTTTCTGCTTCTCGTAGGATGTCAGGTCCAAAAATCTGACTCTCTCCTACTTCTGACCAGTTCAAAGGGTTACGGCACTTCCTTCCGTACATGAATTCAAATGGGGCCATTTGCAAACTGGCTTGATAACTGTTGTTGTATGAAAATTCTGCAAACGGCAGATAGTCTTCCCACTTGGATCCATATTCTAACACACATGCTCTCAGCATATTTTCGAGTATTTGGTTTACTCGCTCCATTTGTCCATCGGTCTGAGGGTGATACGCGGTACTGAAATCTAAGCGGGTTCCTAAACCTTCTTGGACTTTCTTCCAGAATCTCGAGGTAAACTGAGTTCCTCGATCCAATACGATGTTCTTAGGGACTCCATGCAAACTAACGATTCTAGCGATGTACAACTCCGCTAGTTTTGAACTCTGATATGTGGTCTTGACGGGCAAGAAATGGGCGACTTTGGACAATCTGTCCACTATGACCCAGATAGAGTCATTTCCCCTACTAGAAGTAGGCAGTCCAGTGATAAAGTCCATTCCTACAGAATCCCATTTCCATTCCGGAATCTGCAAGGGTTGCAACAATCCAGCGGGTCTTTGATGTCCTGCCTTGACTCGCTGACATATGTCACACTTAGCGATATAGCTTCCGATTTCTCTCTTCATCTTATGCCACAAAAATTGCTCTTTTAAATCTTGATACATCTTAGTTCCTCCGGGATGGATAGAATAAAGAGTATCATGAGCCTCCTTCAAAATAACTTCTTTCAACTCATAATCTGATGGTACACAAAGGCGTCCTTTGTACCACAAAACTCCCTCTTCGTCTTCGGTGAATCCAGGTACTCTGCCTGTACCGATACGACGCTTGATTCCGTCAATACTAGCATTTCCTTTCTGCGTCTCTTTAATCTGACTGATCAAAGTGGGCTGGAGTTCTATGCTAGCCAAAAATCCTTCACTTACTAATTCCATTCGAAAAGCTTCCATCTCTTTGTGCAAACTTGGTTGCTCCTTCAAAATCATGGAGTTCAAGCGGCACGGCAATCTGCTAAGGGCATCGGCTACCACATTGGCTTTACCAGGGTGACAGTGAATGTCTAGGTCGTAATCCTTGATTAGCTCAATCCATCTTCTCTGCCTCATATTCAGCTCCTTCTGAGTGAATATATACTTTAGGCTCTTGTGATCCGAATAGATCTCACAACGGTTTCCCATCAGGTAATGTATCCATGTTTTCAGGGCTAGAACTACGGCTGCGAGTTCGAGATCATGGGTTGGGTAGTTTTGCTCGTGCTGCTTCAGCTGTCGAGATAGATAAGATATAACTTTGCCTTCTTGCATTAGCACACATCCGAGACCAATCTTGGATGCACACAATACACATCTAAGGGCTTGGTGATATCCGGCATGATCAAGATTGGGGCTGAAATCAATCTCCTCTTGAGTTCTTGAAAACTCGCTTCACACTTGTCGGTCCATTCAAACTTCTTGTCCTTCTTCAGCAATTGGGTCATGGGTCTGGCGATACTCGATAATCCTTCTACGAATTTGCGGTAATATCCCGCCAATCCGAGAAATGCACGAACTTGGGTTTGAGTGGTTGGGGCTTGCCAATCTTCTACATCTTTCACTTTGGCAGGGTCAACGGCAATTCCTCCGGCTGATACAATGTGACCGAGGAATCCTACCTCATGTAACCATAATTCACATTTGCTAAACTTTGCATACAACTGATGCTCTCTAAGGGTTCCAAGAATGGTCCTTAGGTGTAGCTCATGTTCTTCTTCTGATTTGGAATAAATCAGAATGTCATCGATGAAAACAACGACAAACTTATCCAGGAATTCCATAAAAATCTTATTCATGAGATTCATGAAATAAGCGGGGGCATTGGTTAGTCCGAAAGACATGACTGTATACTCGTACAATCCATATCTGGTGGTAAAGGCAGTCTTTGGAATATCCTCTGCACGAACTTTGAGTTGATGATAGCCAGTTCTAAGATCAATCTTAGAAAACACTTTGGCACCGGTCAACTGATCAAACAAATCTTCTATCTTGGGCAAGGGGTACTTGTTCTTGATGGTGACATCATTCAATTTCCGATAATCCATACACAAACGGTTACCTCCATCCTTCTTGTCCACAAACAAGACAGGTGATCTCCATGGGGACGCACTTGGTTGAATAAATCCAATTTCCAGCATGGAATCCAGTTGCTTCTTTAGTTCTGCTAGCTCTGACGGGTTCATACTATATGGTCTCTGGGCTATGGGTCCAGTTCCGGGGATTAGTTCGATGATGAAATCGATATCCCGATCTGGGGGCATACCGGGCAAAACATCTAGAAATATATCGGGGTATTCACAAACTATCCGGACTTGGTCAATGGTAGGTTGGGCTATACTCTTGTTGCATTTGAATTGGCGAGGTAAGGTTTCAGATATATGCTCGACTGATATTCCGGCGGTACTGGTCATGGTTATGGCTTTCTTGGCACAGTCAATCAATCCTTTATGTTTGGACATCCAATCCATTCCTAGTACTACTTCCAAACCTTTAGTTCCGAGTACTATCAGATTTGCATAAAAATCTATGCCATGGATTCAGATAGGGACGGCTTTGCAAATTTGCCTAGCCTTGGTGGTTGATCTGGGAATTTGAACAATCATAACATGCTTCAGTTTGGTTGGTTGAATTTTACTAGTGCATGCAAATTCTTCGGTGACAAATGAATGCGATGCACCAGAATCAAACAACACTCTTGCAAGTACTGAATTAACAGAAAACATACCCAACACGACGTCTGGCGCTTCCTGAGCTTCTTCAGCATGCATGAGAAAAAGACGGCCGTTGTGGTTGAGTGAATTCCCTGGGGCAAATCTTCTTTCTGGCTGAACACGCCGCTGCTGGTGAGCTAGGACATTGGCATTGGGGGCTGTAGCATTCTTCTTGTTGGGGCACTCGTTGGAATAGTGGCCTTTATTTCCACAGTCATAACAAGTCACTTGCGACTTGTCCTTTGCTGCTACAGGCATAACATTGCTTCCAGTCCTAGGGACAGTGTTGGTGTTGGCGGTAGCATTGTTGTTGTTGAACTTGGGTGGGGCACGATTGAAATTGCTAGCGTTTCCGGGGTTGTTGTGATTTCCTCTGGGCCTAGGGTTTCCATGATTGGGATAGGTCGGACGGTTCATCGGGGGTCTGTTGGTTCTTGGGGCAAATCCTGGAGATGGGTTGGGGCGATACTTTGCGGTCGGATGGGTTCCTGGCTGATGCATCATGCGACGCTTGCGGTTCTCATTGGCTTGGTTCTTTCCTTCCATCTGGATAGCAGAGTCGACAAGGGCTTCAATATCCGCAAAGGGGATATTGACTAACACAGTCTGCATCTCATCATGCAGACCATTCAGGAATCTTTCTTTCTTCTTGGCTTCGGTGTCGATTTCATCCGGGGCATACCTAGCTAATGACAAGAATTTGTCACGGTATTCCACTACAGTCATCCTTCCTTGCTTCAGCTCTCTGAACCCGTCTCTCATTCTCTTGATCAAACCTGGTGGCACATGGGTTTTGCTAAACTTGACCTTGAATTTCTCCCAGGTCATCATCTGGCCTCCGGTCATTGCGCGAACATTGTTCCACCATGCCCTGGCATCTCCGGCTAGATAGTGGGTGGCGAACAGAACTTTCTCGTTGGCTTCCACTCCGGCGACTTCTTGGTTATTTTCCATGGTTTGCAGCCAATCATCAGCGTCTAGGGGTTCTTCTGACTTAGTGAAAACAGGTGGGTTGGTATTCTGGAAATTCTTAAGCTTAGATCCATGGTTGTCCTGATTTCTGTGGCCTTGGTTGTTGTGGGCAAGTTGGGCTATCTCCTGAAGGGTGGCTAGGTTGGTTTGACGTTCCGCTCTTTCAGCTTCACGGTCAGAAGTCAACATTTGCAGAATCTGCAACATCGGGTCCGGGGATGAACCACTTCCTCCACGTGGCATCTGAAGATTGAGATAGATCATGAGAAAAGAGGGAAATTTCTAAGGTTTTGGGGCTTTGAAAAGTTTTTAAAGTTTGACTCAGATTTTTCTAGCAACTTGCTTTTCCATTCATTCATTCATTCGTAGCACACGGTACAACACACACCACAACAAAGAAAAGCAGATGGTTTTAAGAACCATTCTGAAAACTACGATACAGGGGGACCGAATACTACTCCCTACGCTAGTGCTCAAGTGCTACTACTCCTCGGAATTAGTGGCTTCATCATCATCGATGAAGGCGAAATCATCCTCATCGGTGAAGAAGTCCATAGCATGATCTTCCAGAAAATCATCATCATCGCTGAGATAGGAGTAGGGGTCTCCACGAAGATCCTCTCCCGCATTCTCCCTTTCCTCCAACTGCATGTCTCTCTCGTGGATGGTCTCCTCCAAAGATGAGATGCGGTGGCGAAGACGGGCAATGATGCGCTCCTTCTTGTCGAGCTGACGGCGGCGATATGTGCGATCCTTTGCTAGTCATGGCGATGGTTTGATCCTTCGTCTTGATGATGGCAGACTTGTGGTTGGAGTAGTCACGGCAGTTGTCTAACTCCTGCTGACGATCGTACATCATGAAGCTAAGGTGGTCCAATTGAGTCTTCAGCTCAGGGTGGTACGGGGCTTCCAGTGGTTGTCCATTAGCATCACGCCTTGGGCAAAACTCAAAGCGAGTACCCTTGATCTAATTGATGCTCTGCCCACACAGACGGGAAAGAGCTTCCTGCATGGCCCTGGCAAGTCCGTCGAGCTAGTTGTTCTCTCTTAAGGTAAACTGAATTCCTTCCGCAGTGGGAGGTTCAATATTTCCTCGGAGACTTGCAACAATTAGCCACTGCAGATCTTATCCTCCTTGATCATTGAGCTGATCTCCGAACAACTCGGGGTGCGGACGCTCCAGAAGTTCCGAAAGCTGGTCCAAATCCCTCTCAAAGATCAGGTCTCCTCCATTCCCCAACTGATAAAACTTGCTGTACTTCACATCCATCTATAAGAATATAGGATGAGTAAGTTAGTAGAGTGATTAAGTGTGTCAAAATTTTATGTAGTTTGCAAGAGTTTTTGAGGAACATGAATTTTTAGGAAAGAATCAAAGGGATAAGAATGAGAATAGGTTTTTGTAAATATTTGTTTCCTTTGGTTTTGAAACTAAGTTTTTGATTCAAACGTCCAGTCTAACTAGGGTCTCCTATGGTCAGGATGGCTCTGATACCAACTTGTCAACACCCGGATTTTTAATCCCAGATGCCTGTTATGCCATACATCGCAATCCCAGGATTACCATTTTTGCGAGAGATAAAAGAATTGGATACCATAGTACATCATCCATTACAAACGATACATAAGTTCTTACACAAATAGGGATCTCATGATCCAGTTCTTAATACAACATCAAGCAGCGGAATACGTAATAATAACAGTAGCGTAGGCAAAGCTCCATCTTCGGGGTCACAGGCAATGCTGATGATGGGAGATGATCCTAGTTGTCGTAACCTTCCTGGGGTCCATCCTCCAGGTACTCCTCTTCATAGTTTGGCCATGGGAATAACCAGGGACAAAGCCATGAGTACTCTTTAAGTACTCGCAAACTAATACTAACAAGGGAAAGGGGTTTTTGATAGTAGGACACTAGGCTCTAGGGTTGTTTTGCAAAAGCCAAATTTATCACTACTCAGTTTAGAAGCAACGAATTCTAGTTGAAAGTTTATAACACCTAAGTGGGAACTTGTATTTCAGATCACAACCCTGTTGTGGTCAAGTCAAGTCTCAATTCATTTCACAAGTCATTTTTAAAAGTCTGACGGGGGAACAGTATGGCCACTCCAACTGTCCATAACCGCGGACGCGGCTATTCGAATAGTTTGACACTCTGCAGAGATTGAACACTTTCACCACAACATTCGATACATCCGTCAGGAACAAATCCTGAATTCACCATACTCAGTATGCGGATAATCAATCCTAACCTTTCAATTACACGCCCTAGTATAAGCACCTCTCCTGTGAGTTTGGCCTCCCAACCATGACCAACTGTCATCTTGGGTACTGCACAGGTGGAAAATCTTCACAAGGTAGCCTCAGCTCAGACCTTGGCCGTGAGGGAACTAATACTAAGGTATATAAGTTTCCAGACCAGCCCTACCCAATCTTCGGGTATTGTGGTTGTACAATAAAATTGGAATGGTATCGCATCCAGACAACCATCAGTTTTATAAAGGGCTAAGGCTCATGCCTCAACATTTTCATCACCAAAATCATCAGGTGTTCGGAAACACATGTCCAAAACATTTCAATAGAATGATCCATCATTCCAAGGTTTTCATAACCATTTTTCCACCAAGTATTCCCATCTAAAGTTGATCAAGTTTTATGCTTAGCACTAGCATCTACAAGTGGGGGTAAGTACTAATGAGGGGTGGTGGACTAGTGGAGTTTCAACTAAGTACAACCTTATGTCTTAGGCTGATATCAAGGTTTCTAACTTAGGCCAAATTTTATGCTCTTTATGCAACCTTCAAGTATCCTTATAGTATCTACCATTTATTCCAGTAAACTCTAAGTAAGAGATTTGATAAAGAAATAAAGTAATAAACTTACAAATAAAACTAGGATTGGTTTATCAAGTGGTTATGATCATATATGCTTTAAGGCATATAGTAGCATGGTAGCAAGCAAGTAGTAGCTTGCATAGGTCAACTTGATTAGTAAGGCTTGCTAAAGTAGAGTGTCTTGCAAGTTTTAGCTTGCCTTGTGCAGAGCAGTGGTTGAAGTTCTCCTCGGATTCTTCTTCGTATAATCCTCCTTCCTCCTCGTATCCTTGGTCGGTACTAACGTCTATGAATAAATACGAGGCACACAATCACCAAACAATACTTAACTACTTGCAATCATCACACACAAGGGTCCTATAGATGATCTAACATCATCACTAACATTACAAGATTAAGGCTTGGTTTAATTCCTTTTATTTTTAGAAAAGTAATTTCTACTCATTGAAAAACTACTTAAGATTTAATATTCTCCAAACCAAACATGGGATCATGTTGACACATGTCATCACCACATATTTTAGTCCATGTGAATATGATTTAAAGTGGTGTCACAATTTAATAAGGTTTTACCCTTTTATTTTAATTAAATAAAGTGACTAGAAATGCCTATGTAGCATTCTTTTATTACTTGAACATTATTTCTGCAAGTGAACCTATATATTTTTATATATTATGAAAGGTATGGTTAAATGTGATTTTTGAGAGTTGGAATCAACTCAAAAGCTATTATGGTTTAAATTTGAAAAATGTTTGAATGCAGAAAAGCTTCTGCCTTGTTATTTTTACCATGGATGATCTATAGATCCAAATGACTTGAATCCAACGGGCTTGGATTCAACATTTCAAGACCTTTCTAACAAAATTAGTTTCATTCAATTTGGTGCAATGAATCGATCTGGGATGATTTTTGAAACTGGGTACAGAAGTGTGTTTGAAATAAAATGGAAAAAGTTTAATTCAAATAACTGGGCTACGCGGGAAAGGTTAACGGGCCGGCCTGCTAAGCGTAGCGCTTCCGCGGGCTGCTTAAGTGGGTGTCCCCACGCGTCAGTGACACAGGGGGGTGCGAAGCGGTACAAGGCAACGTGGTGCGTTCGATCTGATTCTAATCCAACGGCTGAGAGTCATCGTCGATGTTGAGCAACGCCGGCGAGACAGAAACCTAGCGCGACCAGTGGGGGTTGCTGGGGGCTCACCGTGGTGCTGGCGGGTCGGCGAGGCGGGCGAACGACGAAGTCAACGACGGTGAATCTCCTGGTACGGGTGGCTTCTCCTGGGGCGGCTCCAATCGCTGGCTCCTTTCTTCTCCAGAGGCGGCGGGCTCCGGTGAAATTCCGATCAGGTGTTGCTCGCCTTGCTCCGGGAACGGTGTGGCACGATCAGTGATGAGAGGGGAGTAGAATGGTGTGAAGAATTCGAACGGGGGTGGCCTCTATTTATAGTCAAGCGAGGGGACCGACGGGGCGCACGGTGAGCTCGTCGGGGGCGATAGTACAGACGGCTATTAGCATGGGCGAAGGTAGGGGACGGTGCGGTGTTCCCTGGCGATGCTCAACGCTACGGTGGCGAGACGTGGGGCGGTGCGAGTTGGTCTGGAACATGCGACGCTCTGCGCGGCAGAGGCGGCGTCTTCGACGGCGAGCGGTGGCTGTGTGTCACGGGGCGGCGAACAGGGATGTCTGGCGGTCTCCTGGTCGGTGGTGATCGTGTATGCACGCGGCGAGGGCGGCGCGTGGTCTGTGGGCTTCGGTCGAGGGTCACGCTCTGGCGCATGCTCGGCATGGTCGCTGGCGGTCTGGGCACGGTCTATGCGTGTGGTCCAGTGGCTGGCAACGTTCGAGCGTTGGACAGGGAGTGGCGGTGGACGATGGGCTGCCTCCCAGACATGCTGGCTAGGCTTGTTTCTCCTCCTAGCGTGTTGTCGACATGGGGGTGACAAGGTTGGCTTCGGCTGTTCACCATTGATGGTTTTGGCAAGCTCACAGTGGTGCTAGTGCTTGGTTAATCTTGCTAGATGATCTACTGAGCTGGTTGTGAGCTAGATAGGGAACCAGTTAGGCAAGAATCACTGCTCACAATAGTGTTTGGATTTTGTTTGATTTGTGTCTGCCAAGTGTTTGATGAAATGGCCGCATGAATTCAAGTTTTGAATTTTGAAAAGATTTTTGGTGGGTGTGCTAGATTGGTGCTGGTGAGTCTGCAGATGCTTGGGTTTTGAAAGTTGATCTTGTTTGAGTGGTTTTTGAAAAAGTGGGTTCTTCCCATATGATAAAGATTCAATTTTGGATTGTCATTTAAACTATGCATTTGAAAGTTTCTGGATGATCACAAAGTGGGCCTTGATACCTTGTTATGAGTACATTCAAGGGGTGAAAAGATCCAGAAAAGTTTCTGTTAGGTTCTGAAAGTTTGAGACAGCCAAAGTAGGCATGGGAGTTAAATTGGTCAAAGTGACCATTCCTTTATTGTATTTGTTTTGATTTATTTGTCTGTAGGAAAGGTTTGGGAAATGTTTAGATGATGTTTATTTCACCTAAGCATCCATTTACAAGCAATGGAACACATAAACAAGGTGGTTCAAAAGAATTCAAAATGAAATGCATACACATATGCATGCTTTCAAAATTTTATTTAGAAAAGTTTGTGTTAACCCTAATTTTGATGCTTAGAGTTTGATGATCCAAGTTTAGTATTTTTGGGATGTTACAACACTCTACCTATATAAGGAGGGGTAGGGCTGCCCCTACCCTCACACCTCAAACCCTAGCTCTGGCGCCTCCACCTCCAAGTGCAGCCGCCGCCTAGGGTTTCCCCTCCAACTCGGCGACTTGGGGATTCCCCAAGCCCTAGCCACCGGCCACACCCTCCCCTTGGTGCCCTCTAAACCCTAGATCACCAAGGCCTCTCTCATACTCCACCATACTTGCTCCGGCTTAAGGCGAAGCCCAGCGAGATCTCCCCTCTACTTACGACACCACGCCGTCGTGTTGCCAGAATTGCGAGGAGAGTGCTACAACCTCCGCTGCCTGCTGGAACAAGGGAGAGGAAGGTCTTCATCGAGTACCGAACGTGTGACCGACTGCGGAAGCGCTGCCGGAACGCAGCACCGGAAGGATCGTCTACGCGATCTTGAGATCGACAAGTGTACGACTACATCACCCACGAGAATCTTCTCTCGTTAACCGCTTTGGAATCTTCAAGGGTGAGTTCCTCTATCGACTCATTGCTACAATCTAGTAGATAGATCTTGGCTTGCTTGTGTGCATGCGGTAGAAATTTTTTGTTTTCCATGCTACGAACCCCTACAACAGCTTCATCGGAATAGTTTCTCACAAACCTCAGAGATGATCTCAACATTACCAGCACTGCTCCCTGGACAATTATGAGTGACAAGCAGAAGGTAATAATTTTTTTGTAAATATTGTTGTGTATTGTGCATATTTTTTCCCTTTTTTTGAGAGCAACTAAAATATCATGGTAACATTTGCAGGGCCTAATAAATGCTGTGCAGAAGGTGTTTCCAGATGCCGAACACCAATTTTGTGTTAGGCATATGATTCAAAACTTCCAAAGGGCCGGGCATAGAGGAGAGACACTAAAAAAATGATATCTGGGCTATTGCAAGATCAACTTGTGTTCCCAAGTGGAATAGAAGCATGGAAAAGCTTAAAGTTGATAGTGAAGAAGCTTACTCATGGATTGAAGAGCTTGTCCCCACAACATGGATAAAAGCATTTTTTAGTGAATTTCCCAAGTGTGACATGCTACTTAACAATCATTCAGAGGTGTTCAATAGGTACAGTGCCAGAAGTGTACTAATCATCTTTATATCTTACTCCAATGTCTCATTTTGTTCTGATATATTCTTCTTTTAATTTGAAACTAGCTACATTCTAGAAGCTAGGGAGATGCCTTTCTTATGCATGCTGGAAACTATCTTCTACAAGATTCTCCAGAGGACTGAAACCAAACAGCAAGAGGCTGAGAATGACTGGAAGAATTTGTCCAAAGATTAAGAAGAAGTTGGACAAATTCTTAGAATGGAGTGGTGAATGTATTGTGACTCCTGCTGGTAACTTTCTCTACTCTGTCTCTAGCCATGAGTTTGAGAAAGAGTACATCGTAGATTTCAATGCTAGAACATGTGATTGCAAGAGATGGCAATTAACCGGAATACCATGTCACCATGTCATAGCATGCTGTAGAAAAGACATGATTAATCCTGAAAACCTAGTTCACAACTGCTACACTGTTGATGCATTCAACAAAGCTTATGCATACAAATTGGCACCTCTGAGAGGGAGAGTGTTTTGGGAAAACATGAATGATGTGCCAATACATCCACCTCTTTTTACCAAAGTTATGGGAATACCTAAGAAAAATAGGAAAAAGGCCCTTGAGGAGAAAGTAAAGAAGGGAGTGAAAGTGTTCTCAAAGGCAGGAGTGACAATGCATTGCTCTATATGTGGGGAACCTGACCACAACAAGAAGGGTCATCAGAAATATCTTGACAACTTGGCAGAACAAATTCAAAATAACATTGTTGGGGAGGATGAAGATACAGTCATCCCATCTCTTCTTGAGGTAAATTTTCATTTTTATGCCCAAATGGTATTTACATTATGGCACCTAGTGGAATGAATTAGATAATTTATACTATGTTTATGTGCATCATGTTATCCCACACACTCCAAACCCTTCTATGGATCCTACACAACAAGAGGATAGTATGGTCTACATGATGCAACAAGAGGTATGCATTATATATTTCCATAAATTTATAAAATGTATTTCCCATCTTCTTTTTTGTTTGCTTACATACCTATCTTTTTCAGGAGAGGGAGCATGTGCCAATAAGCAGGTTTATTGGCCCATTGCCAGAGAATTCTTTCATAGCAGATGCTAGGGAGAGCATTCCACCTGCAAGAGAAAGGGTAATTACTGCATCAACTAGAGGAAGCTTGAGAAGAGGGAGAGGCAGAGGAAGGAGTGGCACAAAAAGGGAACTAGCAAAGAAATAAGCATCAAAAGGAGGAGAAGGAAGCAGCATCAGAGGGAGAGGAAAGGGGAAGAAAAGGCAGAGAGGAGCTACTAACATACCCGACTTAAATGTTGACATCCCAGAATATGTTGATGCACATGAAGTTCCTTTCACTCAGAATGCACCACCACCCGAAGAAATTTAGCTATTTAGTTCATTGATGTTGCACACTCATTTCTCTTCTTCATTTATTCCTAAATAATTAGACTTGGTGATTGCACATTGATTTGGTGAGATGGTACCTTATATTTGAACCTCTGAAATTTTGAAAATAATGTTGTCATATTCCTATCATCTTATTATAGATACATAATGCTGTCATATTTCTACAAGAACACATATTCTGTATGTAGCTATCTTGCTTTCTTCTTTTCTCCTGTGAAGTTCAACTGCAGTAATATCCAACCTTTTGTCTTTGCTCCCTTTGCTCATGTGATGCTCCAACATAAAGTCTAACAAATACTAGACGTTTAATCTAATCACTACTAGACAATGCCAGATTTTGAACTGAGTGGAATAAGATGACACTTTATTAAAATTTCAAACATCTTACACATAGTATGATCTGACTAACATCAAACAAGTATACATACATTTTTTCCAACAAAATCTTTAACTGCAGTACACAAGCACTACGCAAGCATCAGTACACAACCAAATCTTCAACTACAGTACACAAACAAATCTACCCTGAAAATTCAAGCATCTTCTACTCTAACATAAGTACACAAGCAGGATCACTTCTTCAATATCTTCTCTACTTCTTCTACATGCTCCAGTTCTTCTTTTCCTTCTTATTCTTTTCCATTCTTGTAAGCTTCCTTCTTCTTCCTAAACTCCTGATTACTCTCTCCCTTTTTCCTTCTCTGAAATTGATAAATACAATGCCAAGATTCAGTACAAAACTGATACTCGTCCACACACATAACACATTCAGACCAAAAAAGGAGCAACAAAAGCAACAAAAGCAACCTTCCGGCTCTCGTGTTTCCAGGATGGCGACTGTGAGGAGCCTCAAGATCAAGACGTCGACGTGCAGGAGGATCTGCAGGGAGCTGCGGTCGTACGAGGAGGAGGTGCAGAAGGAGGCCGCCGTCATGAGGGCGAGAGGCGCCGACCTTCGCGACCTCGAGCAGCAGGTCAAAAAAAATCTTCCACCGAAAAGAACTTCCTTTCTTAATGGATGATGATGTTCTTCTTACTTGATTGCTGTCTAGGTCTGCCAAGGGCGAGTTTTCCATGGGGGGGGGGGGGGGAATTGATAGCTAAGTCAAAATGTTGGTTTAGTTAAGGACAGAGTAATAATCGGGATTTGCGGATTCAAGCAATGAAAGTTTTACCTGATCTGTTCCTGTTGACGAGTAATCTTTGGGTGTCGGCGGGTTTTCCATGTATGTTTAGTCATTTGTTCTGTCGTGTGCCCGGTGTGTCGTCTACCGTTGGAACCTATGTTATTAATAGCAGTATTATCCTTTCCTTTGTCATATCCCTGACAACTAATCTAAAGGCTATGCATAGTTTTCTTCATGGATCGCCTCATACTCGCATATGAACATCGTGGTAGTTAATTGAAATTCTTTCTTTGGTCCTTGGCTTGATGTGAGACAACCTCTTACTCCTATTTGGATCTCATCCAACAGAAAGAAAACCATCCACCGAAAACCTGTTTGCAGTTCTCAGGTGAAGCTATTTGGTGGACAGCCTATGCAAATCATACAAATAAAACATACTACTGAGTTCTGAATGGACCGCCATAAGAGACTTGTCGCCGCACAGGCAGACCTGAAAGCAACTCTGGTACCATTCTGTTTTTTTTTTTTTAGTAAAATCTAACATTATTTGCGATCTTGTCTTCAACTTTTCCAATCTATTGCAGGCTGAATTGCTGAAGATAGGAGAGGCGGAGAATGCGATCACAGAAGTAGCCACTGAAGATTAGCTCGAAAGTCAAAACCACTGATTTGTTGAAATGTCAGCAAGCATTTTGCTTTGTACTGTTGATGTATCATAAACTCATTCCATGTGATGTTTCATGTGAGTTAGTGTATCCATTTTATGACTCATGAGTCTCACTTCTAAGATACTGAATTATGTCTTTGCTATATCTCTAAAAAGAATTACTCTCTCTGTTCCATACTGTAGTATGTTTTTGCAAAACATACTATACATTATGGAATAGAGGATGTATTGTGTTTGCTATTGATCCATGCATTTCTTGTCACATGCAAGACTTCACAACAAAAGACAGGATTGCTGGTTAAACATTGGTTAATCTGCATTATATAGAGGCATAATTATATACATCGTATTGCTGTACATCATTCTATCATCGCGTATGTGTGTTCTATGTATAAATGAAAAGGCGAAACAACGCTCTAGTTTCCTGTCAGAAGAAAAGAAAAGTGCTTCACAAAAATGCTTCCCGGATCACCCGTGCAAACACCCTTGATGATAACCGGCTCAAGATATCTGGTAGGACCTTCGACGAGATGCTTGGCAGAACAGGTAGGAGCTCTTGCACTAGAGATATGACATTTACGTCCTGCCATCAACAAAAGAATGTGTATCGATATCAATTCATTTTTATTTTTGGAAAAGAAATCAATTCATCTCGCCAAGCAAAAAAAAAAAGTAGACTGAAGAAAGTGTTCAGCATGCATACCCCATTCACTGTTGGACTTGCTGTCCCAGCTGTTAAGAACTTGACGACCTTCTCGACATTGTTCAAGATGACCCTGTCTTCCTCTGTGATTGTAGGAAGCAATGCACCAGACCTGACAGGAACCATGCCAAAAACTGGGGTCGGATTTCTGATCCCAAAAGACGCAGCAACTTGTAGCAATTGCTCCCTTGAAACTGCGTCGATAGCTTTCACAACCTACACCATAAAAAACAAGAGGGATCATTAATCAAGCAATTGAATGAACTCCTTAGAACATTGTCAACTGTTGTGATATGAGTGCTCACCTCGTCAAGAATGAATTCCCTGAAGAAGTCACCCCTATCAGAGAGTAGAAAACCGAGAGCAGCCCGAGCTTGGATTGGGTTCTCAGGTTGCGATGTGGCCACTGGAAATGCAGGAACTAAACTGGTATTAGGTTGGAATCCTATAGCACCCAGCTCAGCCATGTTACCCTTCAAGTCCTCCCCACCACCGCTCTTTGCTGCAGTAATGAAATTCTCAAAAGCTTGCATAACGTCAATGAACCTTTCTGCGTCAAAAACACCGGTTTTGCCATATATTGTGTAACGCAAGGCACTCCTAAGTCGGGGTGATTCATCCGTTAGTAGCCGCTGTCATAGTCAACCAAAGAAATGAATCAATGACACGAAAACTCGACCTTTCATCACAATAGACAAATCAAAGAAGGAATAATTCAATATCTAGGTGCAGGTCTTAGTGTATTTTTCATAGATGTAACACTTCAAATAGGGTCATTACAAAGCATAGAAATTCATGGGGACAACATGAAGTTAAAATCAAAGACTGAGATGCTGACCTGTGCAATATATGGGTATGCTTCATCTACGATGGCAAATTCAGGGTCGCCTACCAAAGCTATACCTTCTAATACTCCAATGGCTCTAATAATCAAAGCAAAATACGGAGGTATCCTGAATGGGTAATCAAATGTTATCTGTGCTAGATCGGCTGCCAGCTCTTGGAAGTTAATATTCTTTGCACCGCCTCCTTCAAGTGCTTGATCAAAAACTTTAGCCAGTACAGGTAAGATTGGATCCAAGTTAACTCCCTCAGGGATGAAACCAAGCTTCACAAAGTCCTTGACAATTGCATCATAATCGCGATGAATAAGGTGAGCTATCGCTTCAATCATTCCATACTTTTGATCATCTGTCAGTTTTGTCACAAGCCCTGCAGAAAAGGTCCATTTTATTATTTATTTTCTTGTGTATTAAAGGGGATGGAATTTTTTTAAATGCTATTAAAAAATATAAGAATAAAAAAAACATCAGCTGAAATTTAGTCAGCACAATTAGTTGACCATATTCTACAATATCTTATCTGTTTTACAGGCTAACATATTCGGATGACGAGATGCAAAGGTTTCCACTTGTCATGCTTAATCAGCCTATGACACGCTGATTAGTAAGAATACTGTGTGAGTATGCCATCGTACAACTAGTAAGTTACATCAAATTCGTATATCATTTGCATCACGGCAACAGATAATGGATAAATATTACAAGTTCTGTTTACCACTTCGTGAGGAACATGTCAAAATTGTACTGTTGAACATGGGAACTTGAGAAGCTAGATTGGCCATATTCTTGACTTACCGAAATCAAGAATGGCAAGCTTTCCATCTGGTGTCCTAATCATATTTCCGGGATGAGGGTCAGCATGGAAGAATCCAGTATCAAGCAACTGCAAATAACAACATACCTAAGATGACCAAACTTTTCTCTGGAAAAATGGTTTGAGTGAACAACATTTCTTCTTATCAGCAAGTGCGTGTGGTCACATGTTTAATCACGATAAGGGGAAAACTGACCTGTTTTAGATAGCATATGACACCAACATTGACCAATGATCCAACATCATTCTCGGTACTTTGTGATAGCTTCTCTCCATCTACCCACCCTGTGGTAAGAACTTTTCTAGACGTGTATTTAGGGTATGTCTTCGGTACAACAACCTGGAAGATTGAAGAACAAAATTTAGAGGTGAGCAGCTTGACAGTGAACCCATATAATTGCACCGCTTCTACCAGCCTGCCAAAGCAATTACCTGTGGAAGATCTTCTCTCATCATTTCAGCAAAGCGGGTGCCATTTTCTCCTTCATTAACATAATCAAGTTCTTCAAAAAACCGGGCAGCCCACTCGTCTACTAGGCCAACAACATCAAGCGCGACCTGGCAGTACTCAGGAATGTCAGAATGAGCTAACAAAGAGTCTCCCCATCATTTTCCATCAAGAAGAACAAAACGTTTACCTGTGGAAATCTCTTGAGAACCAGCCCCAGATTCCTAATGATGAACAGATCTATGGTGACAGTCTCAAGCACAAATGGTCGCTGCACTTTCACGGCTACCAGTTCTCCGGTTTCTTTCAACCGGCCCTTGTATACCTGTCCCAGAGATGCTGCGGCACGACATGCAATTAGTTCAGCCTTGACTAGTCAGTGCAGCAAAGCGTAGAATACCAAGATTTCCAGTATAATTACCTGCGGCAATCGGGGAGGGAGACAGTTCCGAGTATATTTCTTGCCATGGCTTGCCAAGCTCTTCTTCCAGGAGAGCCATCGCGATATCATCTGGAAACGAAGGAACCTTTTGCCGTAGCAGTACATAACCCAGTTAGCAAACCGTGGTCGATCGCCTGGCACTTCTAAATTCATGTGTATGCTTCGTGTGGTAGCAAGGCGAAGAAATAGTGGCGAGATTGCGTATAATAGCGATGTTCACCTTATCACAGAGCTTCTGCAGCTCGGTCATCGCAGAAGGGGAGAGGATATCCGGGCGGATACTCAGCGCCTGCCCGAGCTTAATGTAAGCAGGGCCCAGAGATGTGACGATCTCCCTCAGCTCGATCGCGCGTGCAACTTCGTTCTGTCATTGGAATGAGAGGGTTCATCGGTTCAGCAGATTAATGGATTTGAAGAACATAGCAGCATGGTTAGTTTTTTCAGGATTTGTCAGTACCTCCTTGATCTTGTCCCTGATGAGGTCTGATATGATGCCGGAGATGAAACCGCCAGCCACGGACAAGAGCTGCACGGCTCGGGTGGCGACGGCCCCCGGGCGTTTGCCCCAGTAGGCCGATATGATCTCGGGGCTGTACACGAGAGGCAGCCCCTCGGTGTTGGTCACCTGGAGCCACACACACGCACACAAAGAAAAAAGGCAGCAGAGTTCAGATTACAGCCTAGAACCGCAGCAAGCGAGTCCACAACCAATTTCATTCAGATACTCCGTATGGGCGGTGATTAATCGAACTATGTGGAAATGTTGAAGCGCAGAAGGTAGGTGTAGTGGGGATGGAGAGTTGGGGAATGAATGGATGGATGGGGATTGAGGGGAACGCACGGACCTCGACGAGTCGCATGGTGACGTCCTTGTCGGCGAACTGGTCGTCGCGGAGGTTGGAGCCGCGGAGGCCGCGCATGAGGGAGGCCAGCTGCTCGTCCTCCTCCATCTGCTTCCGCACCCGCTTGATCTCCTTGGACACGTCCCCGAACCTCTGCGTCCGTTCACAGCCAAAGGGGAACACACACGGGTGTCAGCGAGCAGATCATCATCCGGCGGGACAGGGTGGAGCAGGAACGTGCAGGGTAGGGCAGGGGGGCTTACGGTGGACGTGATGGCGCTGGCCCTTTGGCGGGAGGCCGGCGGCGGAGGCCTGGGGTCGGTGGCGACGGCGAGCACGCGGCGGAGGCGGCGCCGGCGCGGAAGGGGAGAAACGAGCCCCGCGGCGCGGTTCCGGCCGAAGCCGCCGCAGTGCAGGAGGCGCGGCGCGGACGCCGACGCCGTGGCCGTGGCCTCCATGGTGGGTGGCTAGGCCGGGCGCGCGGGGGGCTGGAGACGAAGACGGACGGAGAGTCTGAACTGGAATGGGGAGTAAACTGGTGTGGTGGACGGGAATAACTTTTCTTAGGCTGCTGCCTGCGCGGTGTTCTTTTTGCTGGCGGGGAGTGCGGGGGGTGGTGGTGGTGGGCGCAGGCGCGGCCACGCGCGCGGGCGGCGGCTGTGGTGGCCGTGGCCTCTCTGGCCTGGCGCCCACGGCGAACGCGTGGACGGCGCCAAGACCCGTGCAGCACTCCGTCTCTCCAGTCTCCACCACCCACTCGCCCACCCGACCGCTCCTGTCCTTGCGCGCGCGCGATGTGTCCAGCCTCCAGCTTCAGGCATCCAACACCAACAGCCACAACTTTTTTTTCATCCAACACCAACAGCCACAACTTGGTCACAAGCTCAGTACACAAGACCACAACGGCCCAAACAGAGTGACACTGACGTTACTGCTCAAAAAAAGAGAGACAAGCTGCTCTCATGGAAAATTCAGACGGTCACAGCTGCATAAAAACCGACAATAACTTAGCTCTCCGTGACCAGTCCACCATGGTGCACAGCTGCATACTGTTCTCCTCTACACAGGCCGCCTAATCCGCGGCAAATCCGAACAATTCGTCTCTGTTTGTCCCAGCTGCCAAAATGTATTGACACAACAAAGGCTACACAGCAATTTTCCGTTTTGTTAAATTAAACTCCGTTCCTTCTCCAAAAGGGCGGTGCTACAGGCGGTTTTACACATCATGAAGATACACAGTCATCCCAACATTACCCAGGAACATACCATCCTTCTTCTACCACGCGCCGCGACATCTCCAGGGACAATAGTAATAAGCAAAAAATCAAAGCGCAAACTCCACCCCACATAGAGTTCCAAAACGCTTCGTCACCGCGTCTTCGCGCCGGGCATCATCCCGTCCTTGTCGATCGCTCGCAACCTCGCGCGCTCCATCTTCCGCTTACGCCATTCCTCCAGAGCTGCAGGTGTTTTTTCCCACAGAGAACAGATCTTCAGGTTTGTATACTATCAGGAGGGACAGAAAAAGAATTCGGCTGATAACGTATCTCTAACAGATGCGGAAACAGCGCGTGGCTTCAAAGGCCACAGATCAGTACTCGATAATCACATGTCTGTCAACTGATATGCACATGCCAGAAATATTACTACCCACAACAGATTATGTAAGAACAACATATAGATGGTATTTTTCTCTGTCTACGCAGCCATTGACACGCATTAATGGAATGATGACCTGGCCAGCTTAAAATTCACGGTAGATCAGTACTGAGAATAACCATTCCGTTATTTCACCGCTGCAATGAAGCACTTTAAGCTGTACGGGTTCAGTTTGCTTGATAATTCTACTTGTCCAACTGGTCTGCTAATTCCATAGGGTGATAACGTTATGCCGTGGGACACAATAAACTGAAATGGATCGCAGACAAAGATACCTCATTGTTATGCTGCGGATCAAGTTGCATTGTAAATCGAGAAAGTTATATATTACTTTTAAAGCATGTGAGCTTGCTTGTAGGAGGCTGCTGAAAGTATAAAAATAACCTTAACATGCTAAGGCTTTCAAAATTATGGGGTAAAGGCAGCAACATGATGGCATTTTAAACCAGTTAACCTCACAAACCATGTAGGAGATGCATCCAGGTTCAAACAATACAGATTGCGGAGTTACTTCTAACGAATTTATAGCACTCCCGCAGCCAAGAAAAGAGACTGGGATAGATCAAATAACCTCTTTGACTGCTGCCATCATTCCCTTGTCGTAAATCTTTCAGTCGATTTGACAAGTCAACAGCAGCCGTCTGCTTGGGATCCTCTTGTGTTGACATGCCATGCTCACCATAAGATTCTTGCTCAATTTCCTTCACCTACGTAACAACCAATCAGCATTTCAAATACATGATCATTTTTGTTGTTAGTTTGCCAACGCAATGAATATTCAGGAGAAATGAAGGAACAAAGTGTACATTGACTTACTCTCCTGATCAAATCCACAGGCTCCATAGAACGACGCAGCTCCTCAGACTCCCAAATATACCTTAGCTGAGCTGCCAAAGAGTAGCGCCCCGGTCTTTCCACTCAATTGGGTTACCGAAGAATAATTGAAGTACTTGCAACGATAAAATTATCTAGTTTCTCCAAAATAAGTTCTAACACGTGAAATGGATCTGACATTTGTAGTGGAAGAAAAAGATAATCTACCACTCCCTCCGTCCAGAAAAAACTGACTTAGATTTGTCGAGATTCGAACGTATCTAGACACGTTTTATATAGATACATTCATATCTAGACAAACTCAAGTCAGTTATTTTGGGACTGAGGGAGTAGTACATTTATACTCTGATGATGATGAGGGGAACGTGTCCCGCATTTGGACTCAAAAGCTCTCAGTAACCGCGTTTGCAACGAACAGACACACATTTCATGCTGGCTGGTGTTATCCAAATGTCATACCCTACTTCGATTGCAGCAAAATGCACGCAGTCAGATTTACTTCGCTTGATAACCACTGAATCGTGCTAAATTTGGGCCAAATTGGACAAACTTCTCGACCCTAGCGATTCAATGGCAGGGCGTATATTTTAATCAGCTGGGTATCATGATCCTGTACCTGAATCGAACCGGTGGCTGCCGGGGAGCCGCGGCCAGGACGAGAAGTGGTTGCGGAGGAGGAGGGCAACCGCGAGGACGTTGATGGCGCACAAGGCGAGGGTGGCGTTCTTGTAAGACATCCTCGATCCCACTGTCCCCGCCCTCCACGGCGCTTGAGCGTCCATCCCGTCGGAGGCGACAGCGGCGGGGGTGGCCGTGGAGCGGAGCTCGCCGGAGAATGACCAGAGGAAGAGGATGAGAGCGGACGAGGCCCACCCCACCAACCGGGGCACTTGTGGCTTGCTTTAGAATGCGGTTCACAGAACGGGCCGCGGCCCAGTACCAAATTTGACTCCCCGCAGAACCAAACAGGTCCAATCATTTTGGGCTGCGATTCCTAGATTCCGACACCCCACCCCAGGCCCCAACCCAACCCCTCTCAGCCACTTCCACCACTCGGCCTCCCCGTCTCTTCCTCCTCCGACCCCGACTCCGACGACCACCACCGACGACGGCGACGATGCAGGCGGCGGCGTTGCGGCGCCACCTCCTCGACCAGTACCACATCTCCCCCTCCTCCTCGGCTGCCATCGCCGCCTTCAGATCCGCTGCCCAGCCGGCGCTCGGTCCCCAAGGTACGCATCGGAGATCTTCCCGGGAGCACCCGCTAGGCTCTCCGTGCTTGAAATGGAGGGTGGATCTCACCAGTGGTTGTTTCTGGATGCAGGATTGGGCGGGGCGGATGGCGCGAGGTACATGTCCGCGAGGGCACCGGCGGTCAAGGGGGCGGGGCATCTCGTCCGCAAGGGCACAGGAGGGAGGTCCTCTGTGAGGTGAATACTTAACCATTTCTCTTCTTACCACTTTCTGATTATGTTGTGTGGCCTTCTCTGCGATTTCATTTCTGTGTGTTAGATTATCCTGATGTTGTGATCTCTTCAGGAAGGTCCGTATTGCGGTGATCTCATTTTCCATGACCGCATTGATGCTTAGTTATTCAGATTGCATAGCTTGTATATTGCATTTGCAACGTTTGTGTCAAATTGAGTTGTCTAATGCCTAGGTTACATAGCTTGCATATTCAGATTACATAGCTTGCATATTGCATTTTCCATGACCACCTTGATGCTTAGTTATTCATACTGTGCAACTGGATATCTGAAATATTCAGCGACTTAAGGCTTCAAATAGCACTCCTAGGTTGCTTGTTCATGAACCTGTCTAAAATTGGCGCCTCCTAACTCTTAGTCCAAGCTCTAGCACTGCATCCTTGTTGTGAACTGTACACAAGGTGATCGTAAGTGAAGATCTCCGAAGTGTGGTGTAGCCAAGTTGAGCTGAATTGGAGTTTTGGACAATGTACTTGGTAAGGTAGTGACTTACCTCTGAGAGTTAGTATTAACATTGAAAGGCATGGTGTTGAACAAGATATGGACATCTGTGAATGTGTGTCAACTATTGTTCTTTATGCTTTCATCTGACAATACCGTTATTTTTTGGTCCTGATATGTGGTGAACTCCTGAATTTAGCACCTTGTGTTGTAGCGTGTGGCGTGCAATGTTCTTATGCTTTCTGATCCAGCATGCTTATTGCATCTTTGGATCGAATGATTGTCTTCAGTCCAGTAGTGTCCTCTAAATAATTTGTTAGAGTTGTCTTATCCCGGCAGTGTTACTTGGATCTAACACCAGAAACCATTATTGCTCTTCTTGACAGTGGAATTGTCGCTACGGTGTTTGGAGCTACTGGATTTCTTGGACGCTACGTCGTGCAACAACTTGGTGAGATGATAAGTTTATGGTGCTATATTGAATTGTTTTTCAAGTAAATGGTAAGTATGGAAAGAGAGTGGAATATGCGGATTACTCAAAACATTATTTTTATTCAGCAAAGATGGGCTCTCAGGTTCTTGTCCCATTCAGAGGTGGCGAGGATTCTCACCGCCACTTGAAGTTAATGGGTGACTTGGGTCAGGTACGACAACTGCTAACAGATATTGTTAATATTGTTAGTCATTAACCCATTTCCTCTTTCCCTCTTATGTAATTTCATCTTTTTGGCAGATTGTTCCAATGAACTACAACCCAAGAGATGTGAATTCCATTAAGACTGCTGTGGCCAAGTCAAATGTGGTCATTAACCTCATTGGTATGCTTCTTGATATACATTACATTCTTATTCAAATCTCAATGTGCTTATGTTGATTCAATTTCAACAGGACGGGAGTTCGAAACCAGAAACTATGGGTTTGAAGAAGTAAATCATCAAATGGCTGAACAACTTGCAACGGTATGTCTTGTCTACACATCCATTTTTCTTCCTGCTGCACGCTTGTGATCCAACTATGTAGACTATTGCTGCAAGGGCCATTGAGTATTAGGAGTGGATGACTCCCAACCATAGGAACCAACTTGAGTTCTCATCCCTATCTTCGGCCTGAGATCGCATTCATAGACAGGCAGCATGGTCCAGACTGTTGCATATGAATGTTAACTTTAGATCGACATGATGAATCATAGCTCTTAAATTCGAATCCAAACTGTACATGTTCAGATGAGCTTGGCTTGGTTTCCTCTAGCATGATCCAGAGTTCAAAATATTCTAGCTTGCTGCTCTTGCACTAGATATTCTGTTATACTCTATTTTCTGTAACGTACTGCTTTTTTCTGCAACTTGGGGTCTCTTATTAATGCTTTATACATTAACTAGCTACTAACAAGAGGTTCTGCATTTTACACAGATATCCAAGGAGCATGGAGGTATCGTTAGATTTATCCAGGTTTCTGCTTTAGGGGCATCAGCCTCTTCTCCTTCTAGATTGCTTAGGGCGAAGGCTGCTGGAGAGGAATCTGTGTTGAAAGAATTTCCTGAAGTAAGAATCTTTTTTCAATTTGATAACTACAGCTGGCATGATAATTCTTGTTTCTGTACTACCCGAAGCTATTAGCAGTTAAATATTTCCCATCTATGTAGTAAATGACTGGAACACAATTTTTGTCTATCCATCAACAGGCTACAATCATGAGGCCTGCAACCCTGATTGGAACAGAAGATCGGATTTTGAACAGATGGGCAATGTATGCCAAAAATTGGGGTTTCCTCCCTCTTGTTGGTGGTGGATCTACAAAGTAATTAAGTTTGCCCCTTTACTTATATTACAGTTCCTTGACTTCAAAATTGAGCCTAGAGCATGAAATGGTGTACTCCTATATTTCTTAGATGCTTTTACAAACAGCTGACTCACTTGATGCAACATTTTGCAGGATTCAGCCAGTTTATGTTGTGGATGTTGCTGCTGCCATTGTCAACTCCCTCAAGGATGATGGCACCAGCATGGGAAAGACCTACGAACTTGGTGGACCAGATGTTTACACCATTCGTGACCTGGTAATTACCATACACAACTGCTATGCAACAATTAATAGTAAACTTGTATGATCAGATGATAACGTTGTTGGTTGTTACAGGCTGAGTTGATGTTTGAAACAATACGTGAATATCCAAGATATGTGAATCTTCCTTTTCCTATTGCAAGGGTACGGATATGAATAGCAGCATGCTTAATTTAAGACAACCTGAGGATCAGCTGGCCTACATATTGTGACAAATGCTGCTCTTCTTGTTTTGTAGGCTATTGCTTCTCCGAGGGAAATGCTGCTAAACAAAGTGCCTTTTCCTTTGCCAACTCCCTCAAATTTCAATCTCGATCAGATCAATGCACTCTCTGTCGACAACCTAGTGTCTGAAAACGGTGAGGAATACTGCCCACAAGCAATACATGCGGTCTCATTTTTGTTACTCGTATCCTTGGCTCACATTATTTACTGAAACTTGATGCAGCTCTCTCTTTCGCGGACCTGGAAATCAAGCCTCACAAATTGAAGGGCTACCCAACGGAGTTCCTTGTCTGCTACCGGAAGGGCGGCCCGTCTTTTGGTTCTACTGTCAGCGAGAAGATGGGGAGTGCGGATGTAGCCCCCCGTTTCTGAAAACGCGGTAAAATTTACAATCGTTTAGTTGAAGATAAATTGTTGTTGCGTTTGTCAACTTGTCATCTGCGGCTGGTGCCAAGGCAGGACTAGATTTGATGCAAACATTTGCTCCTGCCCTTGTTTCTCCTATTACTACTAAGATAAGGCACGGATGTATCGTGATTTTTTTGAGCTGGAATGCAAGTAATACCGAATCATTGCAACGGCGATGACATGGTATAAATCTCAGTGCTGGGTGCTGAGCATTTGAATGTGTTTCAAATAATCAGAGTTCACAAAAAAAAAACCATGTCCTTGTATGCATGTCAGCTGTATCCAGGTTGTTATCTTCTTCGAAATTTGTTTTATCCCTTGAGATTTTTGTTAACTCGGGCATACAGTTCCGAACTCCTCTCGGGCTGCACTGATGCTATACTGAGGCGAGCGGTTTGTGAATGACTTTGTACGAGTTTGGAGTGCTCTCAACAATTGCTGCACCAGGCGTCCATCTTGAGCGCTTGTACAGAAAGAGTCAGCGTCGATGATGCTTGCATGTAAACTTACCAGGATCACGTTGGACTAGCGAGCGAACGGCTTCGTCGACACTGACGGTCGTGCCTTCCATCTACTACGATTCATTACAACCGTGTCGTCAGCGCGAGACGCGGGGCATGTTTCAATCCGTCAATACAAAAGAAGAAAATACAAACCATTATCAAATTGTCGTTTTCCCAACTTATTTTTTGTAGCGCTAAACAGGTCATACATAAACCACGGGATGGTGCGACGAGGCGCACCCCTAAATCGTGTAAGTATGGCAAGGTAGAGATCATATTCACTTGGAACTAGGAAACTTTTCTCTCCATTATTTAGTAGCATTTACGCTGCTTCCACATCATTTGACATTAGGGTATATCAAATTCATAACCAGGAGTGACGACCATCTTTGCTTTTGTTCGGTTATTAGATGAGTTAGCACGCATGCACACGATTCAGGGCTATAGCCTATAGCTTCGTGTTTGAGTGTGACGGTAATGGACGCGCACCTGACAACGATATTGGTCATGTTCCCACCTTCAGCCTTCTCTGCCGACGAGCCACCCCATCCCAAATTTCACCCTAGCTACAATGACAACTCTGTTTGTTAGTTGCCTCGACTTTGGTCCATTGCGATTTCCATGGCCAGTTGCGGTGTAATACTACATTCAGTGCACTCACCGGAATGATGCTCCAAAATCACGCATTCAGTGTCTCTTATCGAATTCCTAATTTGCAGGGTACATGCATGATGCTAGTTTGATCTCCCCACGTTTCGTCCCAACGGCCGAACAGATTGGTCTCACGTCCTGATCGGGGCGCTCAACGTCGCTATCATTGGTGGGTCCCTGTCGTGCAGCGCATATAAAGAGGTGGGGGTCGGGGGCACGCACGCCTAGGTTGGTCGTGTCCACTCACCCCACCGAAACCCCCAAACCCTAGAGCCACCGATCGGCTTGCACTGTAGAGGCGGGAAGCACCGACCTCACCGTCGCCACCACTCCGTCGGGCTCGATGGCGAGCTCCTCGTCAACCACGAAGGACGACGGTATGATTCTCTCACGCATTCTCACTAGATCGACACCTAAAGATCCTAATAGATCTATCAATGGTATCAGAGCAAAGCTAGTGCTTGTTGATCTAGTCGAGATAGTAGCAAATCCGAAAATAAAAGAAGTGGGGCTAGGGTTTCTAGAAGCGCCACCACGAGGCCGCGCCGTTCCTCTCAATCCTGATGCATCGGCAAGCCGAGGTCGGGAAGAAGAACACTACCCCATCTGGGGCAAAGAAAGCAATGAAATCCCCAAAGCCCCAGATCCCGTTTCCCCGGATCAAATCGATCTAGAATCAAAAAAGAAAAAAAGAAAGAAAGAAATCCCCAAATCCCCGACCCTGAATCGAAACAGAAAAGAAAAGCAAAGAAGACTGGCCACCACCGAGAGAGGGCACCGCCACTACACCGCTTGACGGCGGTGCGCCCACCCTCGGGTGGACGCACAGCCGGCAAGGGGAGCAAGGGGATGGCGCCGTTCGCCGTTTTCATTCTCTGCACCGTGGCTTGCTGGGTGTGGGGGGAGGCAGACCGGAAGGATAAAGTAGAGGAAGAAGTAGGGGGCTCGCGGCGAGCTCGTGCCGGCGGCACCACGCCGCCAGCGAGCAAGGCTCGCGGGGGTGGGCTCGCGCATGAAACGGAGCGCCGCCAGCGAGCAACAGACGCAGGGATGGAGAGGGCAAATGAAGCTAGGGTTCTCGCTGGGGCGGCAGCTGGTCATTTTTGTTTCAGCTAGAAGCGCGTGTGGCCGTCGGATCTAGGTCAGGGGCGCTGGACGACCACGATCTAGCGGCGCTGACGGCGCGGGGCCAAGCGGGCCACGCGTCTGTGCCGTGGGCCGTGGCTGCACATAGGGAGGCAACGCGCGAGGCGCGTTAAACAGGAAAGCGGCCGCGGCAGGCCGTGGACGGGCCGCGCGCGCGAGCACAGAAACTTTTTTTCTATTTATATCTTTTTACAGAATCTTTTTTATCTGTTTTTAATAGTGATTTTTGCACAGTTTTTTCTACACAAAATTATCCAACGAAATTTTGTCTAGAAATTAATAAAGTAACAGTAAAGTTTATGTAAAATGTAAAGTTGATGGATTTTTAATTCATGCTTTTCGCTGCAAATAGTTAAAAGTAATTGCTTCAATGCAATAAAGTGAGAATTAGTTTTTTTTAAGAGTGATGATTATATTTGATGACCAACGTTGTTAATAAAATTTTCACCATGAATAGTCAGTTTCATCACTATTAGTTCTATTTCTGCCCAACGGTGATGTAAAATTAATATTAAGAAGTTTTATGTTTTAATTGAACCAACGTTGAATTAACTCATTTTAATGATGTTTTGCTTTCAGGCAATTCTATGAGTTTCATCTCGGCTATTGAGTCTCTCAATGGAGGGAACTATGGCTCATGGCGAGAGAAGGTTGAGATGGGACTTGCTCTGCTTGACCTCGACTTGACACTGGTTGAGACTTGTCCCTTAGAACCTAAGGACCCCATGAGGGGCGAAAAAGAAAGTGAAGTTGACTTCAACAAAAGGGTCCTTGACCATGAACCAATAAGAACGAAGTACGACCTTGAGCGTGCAAAGCGGGACTCGTCCAATAGAAAGTGCTTCATGGTGATTAAGAGCTCCATTATGGAGGCTATAAGGGGAGCAATCCCAGAGTGTACCACTGCCAGTGAGTACCTGAAAAAGGTAGAGAGTCAGTTTACTGGGTCTTCAAAGGCCTATGCAAGCTCTCTTATTAAGAAACTTGTTACTACAATATACACTGGTGGTGGAATAAGGGAACACATATTGCGAATGAGCAATATGTCTTCCAAGCTTAAGCCCATGGGCATGGAGCTCCCAGACGAGTTCATTATTCATCTGATTTTTGCCTCACTGCCAAATCAATTTGAGACATTTGCTGTGAACTACAACGCATAGCCAGAAAAGTGGGGCATTGAGAAGATGATGGCCATGTGCGTACAGGAAGAAGAGAGGCTTAAGGGGCAATCTGGTGATTCTGTGAACTACCTAAGCCCAACCAAGAAGATGAACTTTCAGGGTGCCAAGCCACACACTACTAGAGAAAAACCTATGCAAGGCGCACCTAAAAGCCTATGCGAGGCGCATATCATATGCGCCTCTAGCTTCAAGCCTCGGGTATTTTTTATGCGAGACGCATATGATATGTGCCTCCTATACTTCACATATGCGAGGCGCATTTCGATATGCGCCTCGCATATTATTATGCGAGACGCATATCAATATGCGCCTCGTATATGTGAAGTATATGAGGCGCATATCATATGCGTCTCGCATATGTTTTACAATGCGCCTCGTATATTTATAGTATATGCACCTCCTATAGTATCCTATATGCGCCTCCGGTAATATTTTCGAAATTCAAGTTTTACAGACCACTATAAATAATAATATACAGATATTCAAATATACAATATAGTCCAGAATACAGTATAAAGAGCACAGAATTTTTCAGAAACTTGCAATTTGCCAAAGCATAATAGAACCAACATGAATACAATACATTACACATCAATCATGACATACAAGTTCATACATCAAGTGTTTGTGCCACAAGTTCACACCTCCGAGTACAAGTTCACAATCACATTACACCTTCGAGTACAAGTTCACAATCACATTACAACTCCAACGACGTAGCTCTACCTAGACGAAGTAGAACACATAACCTACCATGAAGAGCAACAAGGTGGTGATCACGAGGAAGTTCCTCCACTTCTTCCTTCCATGCCTCCTCCACTTCTCTTCCACCACCTCTCTACTCTCATAGCCTTGGTAGTTGTTGCCCGAGAAGTTGTTCACTTGCTTCTGGCAGTCTTTCCACTCCTCGTACACACCTGGAACCCGACCGACGTACACGACATAACACCTCGGCATCTCCTACACATAATAAAGATGATATTACTTATGTCAGTGGAAAGCAATAGCTAGCAGTTCACAAGATAGAATCTTGCATATATATATATATGGGTGCAACAAAATGTAAGAAATCACGTTCTAATCATCGGAATTTTGAAGAAAGACCAAAAAAGCAAACCAAGAATGACTTGGATTAGTACCTCATACTTAGGTTGGGCACGGAAATAATAATGCTCGTTGTTCGATATTGTGCGTCAAGTAGAATATATATGCCCAAATTACTAGTCTACTTGGCACACCAGATCCGCCATAACATGTTCTAATCATCGACATTTCGAAGAAAGACAAAGAAAGCAAACCACAAGAAGTAGGGAAGCAATGAAAAATGAAAAGCAACAAGCACTTAAAATAGTTCGTAACACAAATAACTAGCTAGTGTATCTCACAATCAAGTTCAACGGTTGACGAAACATATTCTAGAGGTTTTGCTAGGCAAGTTTAACATAGTGATAAGAGGTTACAACACGAGTTCGGAACTAACAGCTAGGTACCCAGGCAATGCAATCATGAAGTCTTCTTCGGCTCTTGAGTCGGCTTTGGGGGGGGCATTGATGAAGCCCGACCGAGTTTTCGCCATTTGCATGAACATCCTGCCGTCACCCTGCTGCGCTAAGCGTTCGTCTATCCCTGTTGGACGGTGTATAGCCGCCGTAGAAGGTGCCTCTAGTTTTTATGACTCCCTGGTACACGATTGTCGCGATCTCCTCCTGGATGTTGAAGAAGTGTTGCCTGAGGTTGCGAGCCTGTATGCATGCAAGCTTTTCAGCCCACTTCACGAGGTCAGATGGCAGCGTTTTGGTCTCCATTTCATTGAAGAACGCCTTCATGTGGTAAAGGGCATAGAAGGCATCCTTCCCACTGCCAGGCGGCTGCTTGACGCAGGCAAACTTCGTCGTGTGGCGGAACACGTGCGCGCCGAACTTTACATGTGGCCTTGCCGGTTTGACGCCTCCTGCTGCGGCGTAGCCGGTGAGAGCGCCATCAAGAATTTTCTTGATATTGGTGTAGTGTTTTTGGATCGCACTATTTGAGTCAAGGTACAAGGCTGTTGAGTGTTTCAAATTCAAGCTTATGAGCACACAGCCTGTCCGATCATCCTCCGTGATGGGATGGTAGGGAAGGAGAATCACATCCTTGTCCGAGTATGTTTGCAGGAAGTTTGAGAGGTAGTCGGTCGCCAGATCTATGGCCTCAGCATCTTTCAAGACGGCGTCACGCATGAAGTAGGGATCCACTATCTGGATGCCCGGGATCTTGTCTCTGGTGATCTCCATGGCCATATTGAGGGAGAACAGCCGGACCAGGGTATTGTGCAGTCAAAACCCGTTCAACATGTCAAACAGGTCGGTATGCCGCACGTAGAAGATATCCCCGGGGGGTACAGTGACGAAGCACGGCATATGATAAGGCACCTTAGCCTTGAAAATGAGGTACCACTGATCGTTGTCGCGAATGCGGCACTGCTCAATTGTGAGACAGCCATAATGAATACTACGCATATGCGAGCCTGCGACCTCAAGCATCGATTTACACATCATCGGTATACCTGCCACGTGCTGCTGATTCCTGGCTTGCCCCACAGCGCCGTCCCGGAAAAGAGGATTTGGATCCTGGCCCCGATCACCCTTAGGCTTCCTTTTGCGACCCTTCTTGCTCTTTACGGCTTCGGCCACTGCATTCACCTCACCGACCGTCTTATGGAGGGTGTCGGGGATGATCAAAGGAACTACTGGCCTTGGAGGCTCGGTGAAGGGGACAGGTGGCGGTCTCCTGACTAGTTGGGAAGAGACGCACCTTGCAAGGGGGTTTCGCTGGTGCTGGTTGGGTCTCGGCAACTTGATGTGTGCCTGATGGTCCCGGCTCATACAAAACAGAAAACCTTGTGTTAACAAACTGGTCACCGTAGTTCGGGTCAATTTCTTCATCATCATCGAGATTCTGTGCCATGTTGTCCAAGTCTCCCATCTCGAAGTCTTCATCATGTGCTGGTTGTGCTGCCTCTAGGGTGATGTTGAGCTGGTCCTCTGTCCCCAAACGGATCTGGCTCTTCGGCCATAGGTACAAGTAGCCGAAGCCGGTATTGAGGACCGCTGCCGTGTCCTCATCATCCCATCCTTGAGGTTGAGAGGGAGGTTCCACTTGCTCGTATCCCGGAAGCACCATACTATATTTGACCCTCATCATGTCAGGTGGCATTGTGACATTGTGCATTTTGCGGTTCTCTAGTTGAACAATAGTACCCTTGGCAACATCCATCAACTGGCCGCCCACCCAGTGCATTAGAGTGCAAGGAGTGTCTCCCTGCGAAAGATCGACATGTAGGCCGAGCGTTAGAAAAACAGAGATCAAGTCATCGGTGTGGTTGAGCCTCCCAACTCTCGCTTTAATTAGTTAGTTACCTTGAGGGCGTCAACTCGGCCAATGTCGAGGCACCGACGCCGACAGGCTTGACCACGCAAGTGGCGGAGTGGCTGCCTGATGGCACGGTGGTGCGGGCCGGCGCCTTTGCCGCAGTGGGCAAGTTAAGCTCCGGAGCTAGAGGAGTCTCCACCACCACCGGCCCTGCTGGAGGAGTCACCAACGCCTCCGGCCGCGCCACATTGTCCGATTGGGCGCTGTTGAGGTTGGGAACCGGTGGCGGCCCCCGTTTACCACCCTTCTGCCACTTTTTGTACTTTTCCATGTAGACGGGAAGGATGGTGTTGAGCTTCTCGTTCACTTGTGAATGGAGTTGTGACTGGACTTGTGTCTGGACTTGTTCTTGGAACTTTGTCTCGGCAGCCGACACAGCCTTGTTCACGGCATCTTGGACTATATTTGGAAAGGCTTCCACCTGTTCCCTTAGGAGTTTTACCTCGGCGCTTTCGGCCTTCTTGCCCTTCCGCTCCGGGGTGCCATAGTACTCGGACCATGATATGCCGCCAAAGCCGACCACACGACCAGCCGACGGGGCCGCCAGGGGATCGACACTCTTGGTCCGGTTCAGCACCCTATTAAAAGTGGTGTCCCACTTGGCGACAGGCGGTGGCGCTGACCCCTGGGATGAGGAGCTCCTACACTCCTCGTCCTGCGCACAAGGAACGCGAAGCATTTGATCAGAAAACTGGACTTCATTGATTAATCATGAATGCAATTAATCGACTTGCATGCAAACTACTTACATATTTTTGCATGAAGTCCTTCACCCTCGGAGCAAAGGGGCCGGCGGGCTCCGAAGAATAATCAGAACCCCCTTTCGGCAGGGCAAACCGGACCCTGACGAAGTTTTTTGCCTGCTCCTCCTTTATGTCGTCAAATGGACGTGTCAACCCCTTTGCACGAGCGTCGGCGTCCTCCTTATCCCATTTGGGCCTCGCGGCTCTATAACCGTCGGAGCCGAGATGGTGGGTACCAATGTTTCAGGATCTCATATTCTTGCCCTTCTCAGTCCTGGCCTTGCCCAAGGCAGAGTTACATCTGGCGTTGAACACATTGTAGTCTTCTTCCTTGACCAGAGGCTCCTTCTTGACGAGCTCTGGATAACTTAGCTTCTCCTCGAAAATCAGATTCTTCACCCGAGCCTTCCAATTTGACAAGGCATTGGTCATCCTCCCGAGGGCATACTTGTTCACCGGATTCCCTTTGAGATTGTCATTATTATACTTGTTTTCCTTATCACCCGGGGACGCGTATCTTGCGTGCAGCTTCCGGAAAAGCTGGATGAGGAAACCCTTGTTCTCTTCGGCCTTTAGGTTCTCCATGTTGATCGTGACGGTGTTCCGGAGGATTGCCGCGAGCTGGTTAGAGTAACCCCCAACAAATTCTTCTGGCTCCAAAGGCGCACCTTTAGGGCTCACGATTGTGATGATGGACCTTTTGAGGTCGACCACGATCGGGGTCCGATCCTTCCGAGACTTCTTCGATGCGCTACCACCGTCTGTAGTAGCTTCACCGCCGCCATCAGTGGTAGTGGCGTCGCCATCGGCGTCCCCCATCTCCTCATAGCCCGACGAGGTATCCTCGTCCTCCTCCATCTCGTCGTCCCGCGGAACAAATTCCGGGGCCTCTAGGGATTCCATCTCCGCCTGCTGCTCCCAAAAGGGCTTCTGGCTAGAAGGGCCCGGATCCGACATTTCTAAACACACAAATAAATGAAACTAATAAGCACAAAAATTCACAGAAAATTTTGGCATGAACTTTGCTAATTTTCTATGTCTAGGAGTGCCAGAAATTCGCCGGAAAAGAAATGAATCAACATTCCGGCGAAACATTGGCAACTCAAAAAGAAAAAACCTGCACAAAAAGGATCAACTGCCATCATCACAGCCATTTTGCTGCCAGCATACACAAACACAGCCATTTTTCTGCCAGCATACACAAACACATACATATATCGGATCAGTGCCATACATACAGTATCCTGGTGCAGTTTAACATACATCATGGTCTGATGGACGGTAGGAAACATTAAGCAGACTACAACACAGAACTTGGAGAATTCTCATACAACAGCCACAAAATATCAGTTTCTGGCATGCAGCCCTTGACGCTACATACAGATATGGCGCAAATATTGAAATGCAAAGAAAACACAGAATAATCAACTTCCAGTTTTCCTAGGAAAAAAATACCAACAGATCATGATTCTCTATAACCTAACATACTGGAACTAGCAGGGATATCCTCGAGAGTCTGCTTTCCATGTAGGAGATGAGTACATGTTGGAGTATAATCAATTTAACACCAAAGGTTATTTGCATAGAGTCATAGTTTGTTAAATGAATACAGTACTATTTTGGCTTTGATCTACCTATCCATCGCCTGATCTCAACTATCCAATAGTCATAGTGCAAATTGTATCCAATGCATAGCAATAGTGCATAGATCTTGTGTGGAATAACTAAATGAATATTGACAGTAGCACTGATTAGTTCACTGGACAAAATAACAATACTTATGTTGTTGTTAAGCAGACTGATGTTAAGACAGACCTTGCATTGTGAAGATATAGCAAGTTACAGGAGTCTAAATTCAGTTAAGAGAGTTGCAACTTTAGTACCTCTATTTCATTTAAAACAGAAGCAAGATGTCAATAAGATCACAAGAACTAATGTATATGACAGTGAGAACATATTTCTAAAAGTGTGAATTCAACAAAAAAAAGCATGAGTGCACTACAATCTATAAAATGGATGCATGAGGTGGTGCTACCTGTCAAGCTATAAACAAGTTAAGTGCAGTACCTGGCCGGACAGCAGTTCCCTTAAGAACATTTAGCTTCAGATGATGCTTAGACTGACAGGCATGTTAGCCTCCTACTCCAAATCAATGCTGGATGTTTTAGTACTCTAAATCAGTGTCCTTACAGAGCTAATCCAAATCAGTGCCGAATATTTTAACTTGAACTAGTGCCACCACACTAATGAAAGTACTACCATTGGATTTACAAACCAGCGTGCTATCATCATTTATACTCCAAATCAGTGTACAAATGAGTACTCCGTTGAATCAATTGATAGCCTGAACTAACTATAGGGTTGCTCAGATTGGTTGAGAAGCCCTAGCGACAGGGAGAGGGAATCCTATCCATGTTCAAATGCAGACATCAGACTTGTTTACAGAGCGAAGCAAACCGTCAATCAAACCCTTGGACCAACCGAAGAAACCATCTGGACTCAATCTCTTGAGGATTACGAGGGGTAAGGAAGAAGGGGGATTGGTGCTCACCTTGGGGTGCTGAGGACGGAGCGCAGCAACAGTCGGTCCTCCACGAGCACCGCAGCAACAGCAGGTCCTCCACGAGGCGGGGCGGCGGCGAGCTCCTCCTTCACGGGGACGGCGGCGTCGGGCTCCTCCTCCACGGGACGGCGGCGTCGGGATCCTCCTTCGAGGTTGCAGGTCCGGCGGCGGGCTGCTCCGGGCGCGGACAGCGTGCTGCTCCGGGCGCGGACGGCCGGCGGCGGCGGCTACGATCTGAGATGTGAGACGCGACGCGCGTGCGTGAGATGTAAAGAAAGGTTCTGGGCGTGCGCGTGGCGGCTTTGATCTATACCGGATTATGCGAGGCGCATATCGCAAAGTGCGCCTCGTATAATATTACGCGAGGCGCATCTGGGATAAATGCGCCTCGCATAATATGCAATTCTAGACAAATAGGACAGTGCGCAAGTTTCTATCAATAAACACACAGCAGCCTAGTGGTAACATGCCTTGTCCTATTTCACTGCTGGCCACCCAGGTTCGAATCCTAAGGTTAACAATTTTTTAGAATTTTTTTTAAAGGCCATTTTTCATGTAAAAGCATTGTCCAAACACAATATGAACTATAAAATATACTACAAATATTTTAAATATTAAAATATTGCTAAAACAACAAAAGTGAGTATTCTCAATGAATGTGTCTTGTCGATACATAATATTCTCAATGCAATATTATTATAACACACACATAATGAAAATTAAGAATGTTTTGATACATAATAGTAGGCCACACACACGACGGTTCTTGACAATGGTCGGAGCGCGCTAGCGTTTCTTGACAATGGTCGTCTTCTTGCCCTTCTTTGTCGCGGTTGCATAGGTTAGGTCCGGGACGTCTTCACTACTTCTCTTGAACGGAAGTTCTTTCTTAGGTAGGGTTGTGGTGTACGGTGTTTGGTTGCCATACCCGTCTTCTATCTTCGGGTCGCCGTTCTGGTCAAAGTCTTGCTCGTTGGCGACTCCGTCCATTCCGATAATGTTCCTTTTGCCTCTCCTGACGATAACCCGGCTAGGCTTTGACGGGTCTTTGATGTACCAGCATTGGTCGACTTTGCTAGCCAAAACCCAAGGCTCATTTCTTGCGGGTGCGTTCACGCTGGTGGTCTTTGACGGTATAACCATCGTGGTGAAATACCGGTCTTCTTTCTCGACGCTCTTGGCCCACCTGACACGGAACATCGGCACCTTCTCCGTAACATAGTCGAGCTCCCAAATCTCCTCGATCCTTCCGTAGTATCTTTCCGGGATGTCGCCGGTGTAGAATATCCCTGTTACCCCTGAGTTCTGGTAATCGCAGTTATTGTCTTTTTCCTCTGTGTAGAACGTGTATCCGTTGATATCGTAAGCCTGATAGGTCATGAGGTTGTGCGAGGCGCTCTGTGACAATGAGAATATGAGTTTATCTTCCTCTGAGTACTCGCCCTGCGGTGGATTAGCTATGACCTTCTCCCTAAACCACCGCGTGAAACCGGAGTTGTGCTCCTTGATAACATCTTCCTCCCTCGGGACCTGGCGCCCCTGATCAGCGTAATTCTTCTTGATAAACTCTTTGTGCTCATGTATGTATGGATCAACCACCTGCAGGTGTTGCAGCGCGACTAGGTTTGCTCTTTCAAAGTCCTTGGTTCGGCCCTCCATGTCGACATGCTTTGCACGTCGACCCTCGCGGTGACCCCATCCAGCGAGCCTCCCGAGGTGCTTGTTGAATGGCATACCAAGAGGGGTCTCGGTTTGTAGAAAGTTCGAGCAGAAAGAGATGCACTCTTTGGCCAGGAAGCTGTTTGATATGCTTCCATCTAGACGGGACTTGTTCTTAATGTATCCCTTGATGTGTCCATTGAGCCTTTCGAACGGCATCATGCTTCGCAGAAATGCAGGACCGAGCTGGACGATATCCTCCACGACATGGAGAAGCAGATGAAGCATGATGTCGAAGAAAGCGGGGGGAGGGGGGGGGAATAGATCTCGAGCTCGCACATTATCACCACGATCTCGTCCTGTAGCCTCGTGAGCTGCTTAATGCCTATCGACTTCCGAGAGATGACGTCAAAAAAGTTGCAGAGGCCAAACAGTGTTTCACGGATGTGCTTGTCCATTATACCTCGGATCGCGACCGTGAGTACCTGCGTCATTAGCACGGCGACGTCGTGAGACTTCATCCCGCTGAAGCGCTGCTTCGCCTCGTCTAGCCATCTGCTTATCTTCCCCGCGTAGCCGTTCGGAAATTTGACTCTGAGGAGGCACTTCATAAACTGTATGGCCTCCTTCTTACTCAGAGTGAAGCATGAGGCCTTGAGCTTGACCTCTCCCTTCTTAACCTTTTTCCCCTTGAGACGACGGCTATTCTGTGTTTCTGTCTCCTCCACCTCGTCCTCCTCCTCATCATCGCTAGGTCGTGGTTGAAGTTCATCCCTGATGCCCATATGCTTCAAGTCGTTCCTTGCCTTCGGCCCATCTTTGGTCTTGTCGGTGTTAAGGAGGGTGGCAAGAAGACTCTCGCCCACGTTCTTCGTGATATGCATGAGATCAAGGCTATGAGGCACGCGGAGGATCTTCCAGTATGGCAAGTGTAGGGATTCGTAGCATGGAAAACAAAAATTTTCTATCGCATACAAACAAACAAGCCAAGATCTATCTACTAGATTGTAGCAACGAGTCTATGGAATAACTCACCCTCGAAGATTCCAAAGTGTTTAACAAGAGCGGATTCTCGTGGGTGATGTAGTCTTACTCTTCTCGATCTCAAGATCGCGTAGACGATCCTTCCGGCGCTGCGTTCCGGCAGCGCTCCCGCAGTTGGTCACACATTCGGTACTCGACGAAGACCTTCCTCTCCCTTGTTCCAGCAGGCAGCGGAGGTTGTAGCACTCTCCTCGCGATTCCGGCAGCACAACGGCGTGGTACCGGAAGTAGAGGGGAGATCTCGCAGGGCTTCGCCTTAAGCCGGAGCGAGTATGGTGGAGTATGAGAGAGAGTCCCTCGATGATCTAGGGTTTAGACACGCCGAGGAGGGGCAAGCCGGCGACTAGGGTTTAGCTAGGCGGTGGCGGCGGTTTGCCCTAGGGCCGTCGGCGGCTATGGAGGCGGCGGCGGCTTGGTACTAGGGTTTAGAGGTAGGAACTTGTGTGTCTAGGAGGGGAGCCCTGCCCCTCCTTTTATAGGTGGAGGGGGCCGGCCAAGGGGAGGGGAGTCCCTCCCCAACTCGGCTTGGTGGTGCGCCGGCGGTAGGGAGGAGGGACTCCTCCCCAACTCGGTTCCCTCCTCCTTTTCCACTTCCCAAAAATAGCCGTTTGACTTTCAAACTTGGCGTTTGACTTTTCAAACAAGGATTTGATTTAATCCTCTATTTTGTTCAGCGATGACACTTAGTACATGATGCAATCATACCAACTTAATATAACACATTCATGTACCCTTCGCCTCCGGAGTGCCGGACATTCCGGAACCTTCTAGAACATTCCCGATGAAAACACCGGAACCATTCTCCAACTCCGAAACGGGACTTTCCTTATATGAATCTTATTCTCTGGACCATTCCGGATATCCTCGTGATATCCCGAATCCCATTCGAGACTCCGAACAACATTCGGACTCTTTCTCATCATTCCATAACTACTCAAACAACATCGAAACCTTAAGTGTGTCTCCCTACGGTTCGTGAATTATGCGGACATGATCGAGACACTTCTCCGAACAATAACCAATAGAGGAATCTGTAAATTAATATGGCTCCCACATATTTCTACGATTACTTTGCGATCGAATGAACCACTTACATACGATACCAATTTCCCTTTGTCTCACGATAGTTTACTTATCCGCGGTTATGATCGTCGATATCTCTGCATACCTAGTTCAACCTCGTTACCGATAAGTACTCTTTTCTCGTTCCCGTGATATGTGATCCCTTGTGAGCCAGTCACATGCTTGCAAGCTAATTGGATGACATTCCACCGAGAGGGCCCAGAGTATATCTATCCGTCATATGGATGGACAAATCCCACTCTTGATCCATGTGTTTCAACCAATACTTTCCGAACACTTAATGCCACCTTTATAGCCACCCAGTTACGGTGTGGTTTTTGATGTCATCAAAGCATCCATCCAGTAAAGGTGATATGCATGATCTCATGGTCGAAGGAATTAGGTTACTATGTATCAGAAAAGCATATAGCAATTGAACTATTAAAATGACTTGATCTTTATGCTATGCTTATCTATAGGAGTATGTCCACCATATCATTCTCCTAACGATATGATCTTGTTGTTAATAACATCTCAATGTTCATGATAGGGAAACCACAATCATCTATTAACCAACAAGCTAGTATTATATAGAGGCTTTACTAAGGACTCTTATTTTGGTCTACAAATCACACAAGTATTAATGTTTCCTTGTTAATACTATTATACAATGAACGTAAACATTTATCATAAACACAAAGATATAATAATAACTACATTTATTATTGCCTCTAGGGCATATCTCCAACAGTCTCCCACTTGCACTAGAGTCATCTAATCTAGATTACATGGTAATATACCGAACACCCATGGCAGTTTGGTGTTGTTCATGTTTTGCCCTCGGGAGAGGTTTAGTCAACGGATCCGCCACATTCAGATCTGTGTGTACTTTGCAAATCTTTATATCCCCATCTTGGATATGTTCTCGAATAGCGTGAAAACGTAGCTTGATATGCTTCAGCTTCTTGTGTGACCTTGGTTCTTGCGCATTGGCTATGGCGCCCATGTTATCACAGTAGATAGACATTGGGTCCAGCGCACTAGGAACCACGCCCAGCTCTGTAATGAACTCTTTCATCCATATTGCTTCTTGTGAAGCCTCCGAAGCAGCCATGTATTCTGATTCAGTTGAAGATCTCGCCACAACGCTTTGCTTTACACTCCTCGAGCTAACTGCTGCACCATTCAAAATAATTACGTATCCAGATTGTGATTTAGAATCATCCGGATCGGTGTTCCAACTAGCATCGGTGTAACCATTTACAACGAGCTGTTCATCACCTCCTTAAGAAAGAACCATATCCTTAGTTCTTCTCAAGTACTTAAGGATGTTTTTGACCGCTGTCCAATGATCCACTCCTGGATCACTTTGATATCTGCTAGTTAAACTAACAGCATATGCAATGTCGGGTCTAGTACATAGCATGGCATACATTAGAGATCCTATGGCTGATGCATAGGGAGTCTTACTCATCCTTTCTCTATCTTCTGCCGATGTCGGACTTTGAGTTTTACTCAAGGTCGTATTGGGCAACATGGGCAAGAACCCTTTCTTGCTATCTTCCATTCCAAACCTCTTTAGAACTTTGTCCAAATATGTACTTTGTGACAATGATATTTGGCGTCTTGATCTATCTCTATAAATCTTTATGCCTAATATGTAAGCTGCTTCGCTAAGATCTTTCATTGAAAAACTATTATTCAAATATTCCTTGACACTATTAAGAAGGTCTACATCATTCCCAATCAACAATATGTCATCTACATATAGTATTAAGAATGCTACAGAGCTCCCACTCACTTTCTTGTAAATACAAGCTTCTCCATAAGTTTGTATAAAACCAAAACTTTTGATCACCTTATCAAAACGTTGATTCCAACTTCGGGATGCTTGCTTCAATCCATAAATGGACCTTTGAAGTTTGCATACCTTGTTAGCATCTTTAGGATCGACAAAACCTTTGGGTTACATCATATACAACTCTTCATCAATGTCTCCATTGAGGAATGCTGTTTTGACATCCATCTGCCATATCTCATAATCATAATATGCAGCGATTGCTAACATAATCCTCACAGACTTTAGCTTCGCTACTGGTGAGAAAGTCTCATCGTAGTCAACTCCTTGAATTTGTCGAAACTCCTTTGCGACAAGTCGAGCTTTATAGACAGTAACATTACCATCAGCATCTGTTTTCTTCTTGAAGATCCATTTGTTCTCGACAGCCTTCCGGCCATCCGGTAAGTCCACCAAAGTCCATACTTGGTTTTCGTACATGGATCCAATCTCGGATTTCATGGCTTCTTGCCATTTATTGGAATCTAGGCTCATCATTGCTTCCTCATATGTCTCAGGGTCATCGGTGTTGTCCACCAACATGACACTCATAACGGGATCATACCAATTTGGAGTGGTACGAGTTCTCGTTGACCTGCGAGGCTCTGTAGAAACTTCAACCGAAGTTTCATGATCATCATCATTAGCTTCCTCTCTAACTGGTGCATGCACCACAGGAACTTCTTCCGGTGCTGCGCTACTCGCAATTTCGAGAGAAGGTTCGACAACCTCGTCAAGTTCTACTTTCCTTCCAGTCACTTCTTTCGAGAGAAATTCCTTCTCTAGAAAGGATCCATTCTTGGCAACAAAGATTTTGCCTTCGGATCTATGATAGAAGGTATACCCAATAGTTTCCTTCAGGTATCCTATGAAGACGCATTTTTCCGCTTTGGGTTCAAGCTTGTCCGGCTGTAACTTTTTTACATAGGCTTCGCATCCCCAAACTTTAAGGAACGACAATCTAGGTTTCTTCCCAAACCATAATTCATACGGTGTCGTTTCAACGGATTTAGATGGTGCCCTATTTAAAGTGAATGCGGCTGTTTCTAATGCATAACCCCAAAATGATAGCGGTAAATCTGAAAGTGAAATCATAGAACGAACCATATCTAAGAGAGTTCGATTACGACGTTCGGACACACCATTACGCTGTGGTGTTCCCGGCGGTGTCAATTGTGAAAGTATTCCACATTTCTTCAAATGCTCGCCAAACTCGTAACTTAGATATTCACCTCCACGATCAGAACGTAGAAATTTAATCTTCTTGTTACGTTGATTCTCTACCTCACTTTGAAATTCCTTAAACTTCTCGAAAGTTTCAGACTTATGTTTCATGAAATAGATATACCCATATCTACTCAAGTCATCCGTGAAGGTAAGAACATAACGATAACCACCGCGCGATGCTACACTCATTGGACCACACACATCGGTATGTATGATTTCCAATAAGTCCGTAGCTCGCTCCATCATACCAGAGAATGGAGTCTTAGTCATTTTACCCATCAGACATGCTTCACATCTTTCAAGTGATTCGAAATCAAGTGATTCAAGAAGTCCATCGGAATGGAGTTTCTTCATACGCTTCACTCCAATGTGACCAAGACGACAGTGCCACATATAGGTCGAGTTATCGCTCGATTTCAAACGTTTAGCCTCAATGTTATTAATATGTGTATTTCCACTATCGAGATTCAACAAGAATAGACCATCTATCAAAGGTGCATGTGCATAAAACATATTACTCATATAAATCGAACAACCATTATTCTCGGACTTAAACAAGTAACCGTCTCGCAATAAACAAGATCCCGATATAATGTTCATGCTTAACGCAGGCACCAAATAACAATTATTTAAGTATAAAACTAATCCCGATGGTAGATGAAGGGGTAGCGTGCCGACCGCGATCACATCAACCTTTGATCCGTTTCCCACGCGCATCGTCACCTCGTTCTTCGCTAGCTTCCGTTTATTCTGCAGCACCTGTTTCGAGTTACAAATATGAGCAACCGAACCAGTATCAAATACCCAGGCACTACTATGAGTACTAGTGAGATACACATCAATAACATGTATATCATATATACCTTTCTTCTTGATGTTGCCGTTCTTCAAATCCGCCAAGTACTTTGGGCAATTCCGCTTCCAGTGACCTTCTCCCTTGCAGTAAAAGCACTCAGTATCAGGCTTAGGTCCAGCCTTGGTCTTCTTCGTCGGCGTGGTAACTTTCTTACCACCCTTCTTGAAGTGTCCCTTCTGCTTAGACTTGCCTTTCTTGAATTTGGTGGTCTTATTGACCAACAACACTTGGTGCTCTTTCTTGATCTCCACTTCTGCAGATTTCAACATTGCAAAGAGTTCTAGCAACGTCTTGTTCATGTTCTGCATGTTGTAGTTCATCACAAAGTTCTTGTAACTTGGTGGTAGTGATTGGAGGACACGGTAAATCCCCAAAGCATTAGGAATCACTATACCCAAGCTTTGAAGTTTGTTTGCGTGCCCAGACATCTTAAGCACATGCTCACTGACGGAGCTTCCCTCTTCCATCTTGCAGTTAAAGAACTTTTCAGAAGCCTCATAGCTTTCAATTACCGCATGAGTCTCAAAGATCAATTTGAGATCCTCGACAATATCATATGGGTCTGAATTTTCAAACATTTTCTGAAGCTCCGATTCTAAACCATACAAGATAGCACACTGAACTGTGGAGTACTGAGTCTTCCGAGTGAGGTAAACATTATTTACTTCATCGGCAGCATCAGCTGCAGGTGGGTCACCTAGCGGTGCATCCAGCACATAGGTCAAATTACCAGCTGTGAGGACAATCCTCAAATTGCGGAACCAATCCGTGAAGTTGCTTCCATTGTTTTTCAACTTTTCTTTCTCTAGGAACGCATTAAAATTGATGGTAGGGGCTGCCATTGATCTACAACATATTTGCAATAGTTTAGACTAAGTTTATGACAAATTGAGTTCAAATTAATAATAAAATTAATCTAGGTGAACTCCCACTCAAAACAATATCCCTCACATTGTTTTAGTGATCACACGAACCAAATCCCCCACATCAACACCGATCATCACGGAAGTTGATATAGTTTCAATGGCGAACAATCGACATGTTCATCATATCTACTATATGATTCATGCTTTACCTTTCGGTGATCCGTGTTCCGAGACCATGTATGTACATGCTAGGCTCGTCAAGATCAAACCTTAGTTTCCGCATGAGCAAATATAGCTTGCTCACGTTGTATACACTTGCGGAATCTAACACACCCGATCATCACGTGGTGCTTCGAAACAACAAGCTTTAGCAACGGTGCTAACTAAGGGTGAACACTTTATGACTTGAAATTCATGTGCATGAGGGATCATCTTATAATGCTACCGTCGTCTACTAAGCAATACAAGATGCATAAAGGATTAACATCACATGCAATTCATAATATGTGATATGATATGGCCTTTCTTCTTTGTGCTTCCGATCTCCATCTTCTAGCACGAACATGATCTCCATCATCACCGGCAATGCATCAAGGTCAATGACGCTTCTTCATGGTTGTCGTCCACCGGCTTCAACTATTACAACTACTTTGAATAGACACGCGGGTCTTAACATAAATTAAAGACAACCATATGGCTCCTGCCGGTTGCCAACTTACAATAAGGAACATTGCATACATCAAATATAATCACAATCATGGCCATATCACATCACAGCACACCCCTGCAAAACAAAGTTAGACGCCTCTACTTTCTTTGCATATTTTACGTGGTTTGGGGCTTTCAATAAGTGACGTTCTAACTTACGAACATGAACCACAACATTGATACTAGTATTGTTAATCACCCGTTGTAAATTGGATCTTAACTATGCTAGGAGAAACAGGCACCCGCAAAGCCACTTATGCAATACAAGTTGCATGTCAAGCGTGGAGCAAGTCTCATGAACGATGTCATGTAAGGTTAGCCCGGGCCGCTTCATCCAAACATCCCGCAAGATGCAAAGTACACAAGAAGCAATCGACAATAAAAGCATCAACGCCCACAATGACCATTGTGTTCTACTCGTGCAACAGATCTACATATAGACACGGCTCTGATACCACTGTAGGGATTCGTAGCATGGAAAACAAAAATTTTCTATCGCATACAAACAAACAATCCAAGATCTATCTACTAGATTGTAGCAACGAGTCGATGGAATAACTCACCCTCAAAGATTCCAAAGTGTTTAACGAGAGCGGATTCTCGTGGGTGATGTAGTCGTACTCTTCCCGATCTCAAGATCGCGTAGACGATCCTTCCGGCGCTGCGTTCCGGCAGCGCTCCCGCAGTCGTTCACACGTTCGGTACTCGATGAAGACCTTCCTCTCCCTTGTTCCAGCAGGCAGCGGAGGTTGTAGCACTCTCCTCGCGATTCCGGCAGCACAACGGCGTGGTACCGAAAGTAGAGGGGAGATCTCGCAGGGCTTCGCCTTAAGCCGGAGCGAGTATGGTGGAGTATGAGAGAGTCCCTCGACGATCTAGGGTTTAGACACGCCGAGGAGGGGCAAGCCGGCGACTAGGGTTTAGCTAGGCGGCGGTGGTTTGCCCTAGGGCCGTCGGCGGCTATGGAGGCGGCAGGGGCTTGGTACTAGGGTTTAGAGGTAGGAACTTGTGTGTCTAGGAGGGGAGCCCTGCCCCTCCTTTTATAGGTGGAGGGGGCCGGCAAAGGGGAGGGGATTCCCTCCCCAACTCGTCTTGGTGGTGCGCCGGCGGTAGGGAGGAGGGACTCCTCCCCAACTCGGTTTCCTCCTCCTTTTCCACTTCCCAAAAATAGCCGTTTGACTTTCAAACTTGGCGTTTGACTTTTCAAACAAGGATTTGATTTAATCCTCTATTTTGTTCAGCGATGACACTTAGTACATGATGCAATCATACCAACTTGATATAACACATTCATGTACCCTTCCCCTCCAGAGTGTCGGACATTCCGGAACCTTCTAGAACATTCCCGATGAAAACACCGGAACCATTCTCCAACTCCGAAACGGGACTTTCCTTATATGAATCTTATTCTCTGGACCATTCCGGATCTCCTCGTGATATCCCGAATCCCATTCGAGACTTCGAACAACATTCGGACTCTTTCTCATCATTCCATAACTACTCAAACAACATCGAATCCTTAAGTGTGTCTCCCTACGGTTCGTGAATTATGCGGACATGATCGAGACACTTCTCCGAACAATAACCAATAGAGGAATCTGTAAATTCATATGGCTCCCACATATTTCTACGATTACTTTGCGATCGAATGAACCACTTACATACGATACCAATTTCCCTTTGTCTCACGATAGTTTACTTATCCGCGGTTATGATCGTCGGTATCTCTGCATACCTAGTTCAACCTCGTTACCGATAAGTACTCTTTTCTCGTTCCCGTGATATGTGATCCCTTGTGAGCCAGTCACATGCTTGCAAGCTAATTGGATGACATTCCACCGAGAGGGCCCAGACTATATCTATCCGTCATATGGATGGACAAATCCCACTCTTGATCCATGTGTTTCAACCAATACTTTCCGAACACTCAATGCCACCTTTATAGCCACCCAGTTACGGTGTGGTGTTTGATGTCATCAAAGCATCCATCCGGTAAAGGTGATATGCATGATCTCATGGTCGAAGGAATTAGGTTACTATGTATCAGAAAGCATATAGCAATTGAACTATTAAAATGACTTGATCTTTATGCTACGCTTATCTATAGGAGTATGTCCACCATATCATTCTCCTAACGATATGATCTTGTTGTTAATAACATCTCAATGTTCATGATAGGGAAACCACAATCATCTATTAACCAACAAGCTAGTATTATATCGAGGCTTTACTAAGGACTCTTATTTTGGTCTACAAATCACACAAGTATTAATGTTTCCTTGTTAATACTATTATAGCATGAATGTAAACATTTATCATAAACACAAAGATATAATAATAACTACATTTATTATTGCCTCTAGGGCATATCTCCAACAGTCTCCCACTTGCACTAGAGTCATCTAATCTAGATTACATGGTAATATACCGAACACCCATGGCAGTTTGGTGTTGGTCATGTTTTGCCCTCGGGAGAGGTTTAGTCAACGGATCCGCCACATTCAGATCTGTGTGTACTTTGCAAATCTTTATATCCCCATCTTGGATATGTTCTCGAATAGCGTGAAAACGTAGCTTGATATGCTTCAGCTTCTTGTGTGACCTTGGTTCTTGCGCATTGGCTATGGCGCCCATGTTATCACAGTAGATAGACATTGGGTCCAGCGCACTAGGAACCACACCCAGCTCTGTAATGAACTCCTTCATCCATATCGCTTCTTGTGAAGCCTCCGAAGTAGCCATGTATTCTGATTCAGTTGAAGATCTCGCCACAACGCTTTGCTTTGCACTCCTCCAGCTAACTGCTGCACCATTCAAAATAAATACGTATCCAGATTGTGATTTAGAATCATCTGGATCGGTGTTCCAACTAGCATCGGTGTAACCATTTACAACGAGCTGTTCATCACCTCCATAAGAAAGAACCATATCCTTAGTTCTTCTCAAGTACTTAAGGATGTTTTTTACCGTTGTCCAATGATCCACTCCTGGATCACTTTGATATCTGCTAGTTAAACTAACAGCATATGCAATGTCGGGTCTAGTACATAGCATGGCATACATTAGAGATCCTATGGCTGAGGCATAGAGAGTCTTACTCATCCTTTCTCTATCTTCTGCCGATGTCGGACTTTGAGTTTTACTCAATGTCGTATTGGGCAACATGGGCAAGAACCCTTTCTTGCTATCTTCCATTCCAAACCTCTTTAGAACTTTGTCCAAATATGTACTTTGTGACAATGATATTTGGCGTCTTGATCTATCTCTATAAATATTTATGCCTAATATGTAAGCTGCTTACTATTATTCAAATATTCCTTGACACTATTAAGAAGGTCTACATCATTCCCAATCAACAACATGTCATCTACATATAGTATTAAGAATGCTACAGAGCTCCCACTCACTTTCTTGTAAATACAAGCTTCTCCATAAGTTTTTATAAAACCAAAACTTTTGATCACCTTATCAAAACATTGATTCCAACTTCGGGATGCTTGCTTCAATCCATAAATGGACCTTTGAAGTTTGCATACCTTGTTAGCATCTTTAGGATCGACAAAACCTGTGGGTTGCATCATATACAACTCTTCATCAGTGTCTCCATTGAGGAATGCTGTTTTGACATCCATCTGCCATATCTCATAATCATAATATGCAGCGATTGCTAACATAATCCTCACAGACTTTAGCTTCGCTACTGGTGAGAAAGTCTCATCATAGTCAACTCCTTGAATTTGTCGAAACCCCTTTGCGACAAGTCGAGCTTTATAGACAGTAACATTACCATCAGCATCTGTTTTTTTCTTGAAGATCCATTTGTTCTCGACAGCCTTCCGGCCATCCGGTAAGTCCACCAAAGTCCATACTTGGTTTTCGTACATGGATCCAATCTCGGATTTCATGGCTTCTTGCCATTTATTGGAATCTGGGCTCATCATTGCTTCCTCATATGTCTCAGGGTCATCGGTGTTGTCCACCAACATGACACTCATAACGGGATCATACCAATCTGGAGTGGTACGAGTTCTCGTTGACCTGCGAGGCTCTGTAGCAACTTCAACCGAAGTTTCATGATCATCACCATTAGCTTCCTCTCTAACTGGTGTAGGCACCACATGAACTTCTTCCGGTGCTGCGCTACTCGCAATTTCGAGAGAAGGTTCGACAACCTCATCAAGTTCTACTTTCCTTCCAGTCACTTCTTTCGAGAGAAATTCCTTCTCTAGAAAGGATCCATTCTTGGCAACGAAGATTTTTCCTTCGGATCTATGATAGAAGGTATACCCAATAGTTTCCTTCGGGTATCCTATGAAGACGCATTTTTCCGCTTTGGGTTCAAGCTTGTCCGGCTGTAACTTCTTTACATAGGCTTCGCATCCCCAAACTGGCATCCTGATCTTCGTGATCGTGAATGGCGTCTTGATCTTCGTGATCATCACTGGTATCTTGATCTTCACCATTATTGACATCCTCATCATCATATTCGTCATCACGTATCCATCGAGTGTAGCCATCCATGAAACTACATCGAAGCAGGTGCGACTCCAGCATTCCGGAATCATGCCTTATCAGATACATCAGCTTGCAGTCCCGACATGGACATCTTATCTCTGTCTTGTTTGCACGTTCCATGTCGGCCCTCGCGCATGTCATCCACCTATCCACGCGGGCTTTGTTGATCAGTGGTCGGACCATGGCCGCCTGCGTGGTACAAAGAGCAAGAGAATAATTAGAGCATATATGGACGTGGATCGCTGGAAAAATTCGGCATGACCTCCCCTAAAAAGAGGACATCCGCGAGTGCCAGAAATTCGCCGGAAAAGAAATAAATCGACATTCCAGCGAAACATTGGCATCTCAAATGAAATCCCTGCAAAAAAGTAGCACCACAACACAATCATATAGTCGGTGTCTCCGACAACGCGCATACATGCAAGCAACACCTTCACGCTTCCTCCAACAACGACTTGCGCAAGAGAGCCGGAGGAGAAGTAAATGGACATGTTGTAGATCTAGAGGAGCAAGAGACTTCACTTACATATGGGTGTCAACCAATGGATGTTGAGCAAGCTTCTATGGTGAATCAATGGGGGAAATGAGGTGGGGAGGAGGAGGGGGCCGACCAGATTTGTCTTGGTGGAGGAGGAAGAAGTGACACAAGTGAGTGGGGTGGTAGTTGGCTCCATGTGGAAAAAGCTGAAAAAAAGTGGTGCCAGGTTATGCGAGGCGCATATTGCACAATATGCGCCTCCTATAATTCAAACTATAGGAGGCGCATATAGCAATATGCGCCTCGCATATGCGGCCACCTACCACCGCCCGGGCCCGCAGGACTTACTTGAGGCGCATATGAGCATATGCGCCTCGCATATTATCAAATATAGGAGGCGCATATAACCATATGCGCCTCGCATATTCGTGCACCTACCAACACGCGGGCCCACATAGATTATGCGAGGCGCATTCTGTCCATATGCGCCTCGCCTATCTGATATATAGGAGGCGCATATGACTAGAATGCGCCTCGCATAATATGGGGCTGCTAGATTCCGTCCGTACAGGGATTATAGGAGGCGTATTCTTATCATATGCGCCTCGCCTATTTTTATACTAGAGGCGCATGGAGAAGGAGTGCGCCTCGCCTATTTTATAGGAGGCGCATATGGTCTAAATGTGCCTCGCATAAGCATGTCTCCTATAGCCTTTTCTCTAGTAGTGACAAGGGAAACCTCAGGGGCATCCCTCTTCTTCTAAGCCGCATGGAAAGGCTCATGATCACCAGGTGCAGGAGGTGGACAAGGACACCTGCAAGTGGTGCAAGTAGAAGGGCCACTACATGAGTGACTATGTGGCTTTTCTTAAGCATATGTGCAACAATGGTGAGGATTTAATTACTTTTGTTGATGCATCCTTATTTTTAAGTTATGCAAAATCTACTTGGTGGATTGAGTCAGGTGCGACTGTTCATATTGCAAATTCATTACAGGGATTCGGTATGAGAAGGACCCTGCAAAGAGAAGAAAGAAGTATTAAAGTTGCTTATACTTTTACTAGCAGATGTGCTTTATGTACCCTCTTTGCATCGAAACTTAATAAGTGTATCGCGCTTATATGAATGTGGTTTTGCTTGCCGTTTTGGTGATGGACAATATAAGATCAAGTTTAATAATGATATTGTTGGTCTTTCCTTTAGACAAGACAAGCTCTATTTGTTATCACTTTGTGAGAATGTGAATGCATTAAGCGCTGAGAATCAGAATGCCCCCTCATCCCTGAATGGAAATAATAAGAGGAAAAGAATTGATGATGTCTCCTCGAAATTATGGCACTGTGTTTAGGCCATATTTCGAGGGGGGAAATAGAACGCTTAGTAAAAGAATCAATTCTACCGCCTCTAGAATTTTCAAATTTAGAGCAATGCATCGATTGCATTAAAGGAAAGTTTGTAAAGAATATTAAGAAGGGCGCCAAAAGAAGCACATGAGTTTTAGAAATAATTCATACGGATATATGCGGTCCGTTTCCCGTGACATCCGTGGATGGCTATGACTCCTTCATAACATTCACGGATGATTATTCGCGTTATGGTTATATTTATCCAATTAAAGAGCGTTCAGAAGCATTGGATAAATTCAAGATATTTAAGGCCGAAGTTGAAAATCAGCATAGTTTAAAGATTAAAGTAGTAAGGTCCGACCGTGGAGGCGAATACTAAGGTCGACATACCCCATATGGCCAAGTTCCTGGACCCTTTGCAAGGTTTTTACAGGAACATGGTATAGTTGCCCAGTATTCAACACAGGGCGAGCCTCAACAGAATGGAGTAGCTGAAAGACGTAGCCGTACCTTGATGGATATGGTGAGAAGCATGTTAAGTTACTCCACCTTACCGGTTGGTTTGTGGATGGAGGCTTTAAAAACCGCCATTCACATACTAAATCGAGTTCCCAGTAAGTCGATGTCTAAAACACCATATGAGTTATGGACTAATGAACCTTCACTCAATTATTTGCGAGTGTGGGACTGTCCAGCTAGGGCCAAACTATTCAGCCCAAACCTTGGGAAGTTAGATCCTAAGACAGTAAGTTGCCATTTCATTGGCTATCCAGACAAGTCAAAAAGTTATCGTTTCTATTGTCGAGACAAAATTACTAAGTTTGTAGAAACGAGACACACTGTATTTCTGGAGGATAAGATGATCAGGGGGAGCACGGTACCCCGAGAAATCAACCTTGAGGAGAAGTGGGTGCATGCACCCACTTCGATGATTCATGAACCATTTTTATCGATACCTGCTGCTGCACCGACACAGGACAATGTCAATGTGACACCTATTGTTAGTTCTCCTGTGGCAACAACGAATGAAAATGAAGACCCTGTTACCACACATGAGGGATGATACATCGGAAATGTATCTATAATTTTTTATGCTCCATGCTTGTTTAGTATCTAATTTGCTTTACTTGTCCATACTTTGAGGTGCTTTTTACATGTTTTCTGGTACTACCCTACTTACAAGTTGCAACAGTGCCAATTGCCTGTTTTCTGCTGTTTTTGGTTTCAGAAAAGTTAGTAAAGAAATATTCTTGGAATTGGACGGGACAAACGAAAAAGTCAATTACTTTCCATGGGGAACAAGAAGACCAGAGGGGAGCCCGGGAGGCCAGCCAGGGGGGCCAGACCCACCCTAGGTGCAGGTGGGTCCTAGCCCGCGCCTGGCTAGGGTTTTCAGCCCCTGGCCGCCTCCTCGGCCTCCCCCTTCGCCTATAAGAAGCCCCCGATGCAGAAATTCTGAGCACCCGATCAAATACCCACGAAACCGTCTGTAGTCGCCGCCACCATCGTCCCTAGATCGGGGGGATCTGAAGTTCTTCCCGGCACCCTGCCGGAGGGGAGATCATTCCGGAGGCCTTCTCTCCGGTATGATGTGTGAGTAGTTCCACCTTGGACTATGGGTCCATGTAGTAGATAGATGGTTGTATCTCCTCCTTTGTGCTTTCATGTATAGATCTTGTGAGCTCCGTTCATGATCAAGATCTAATCTATTTGTAATCATGCATGTTGTGTTTGCGGGGATCCGATGGATATTGAGATTATTATGTTGGTTTGATTAATGGTTTTGTCTTTATGATTCTATCATGTCTATGTTGTTTATGATCTTGCATGCTCTCCGTTGCTAGTGGTTATCTTGGCCAAGTAGTTGCTAGTGACTCCAAGAGGGAGTATTTATGCTCGATAGTGGGTTCATGCCTCTAGTTTTCAAGGGAAGTAACAATAATCTCTTCGGTTGTAGATGTGATGTTGCTACTAGGGAGAAAACAATGGTCTCTTGTTCATGGAACATGTGGACTGTTTACCTTACACACTTTGCTTAAAGCAGTTGTCTATTGTTTGCAACTTAATACTGGAGGGGGTTCGGATGATAACCTGAAGGTGGACTTCTAGTCATAGATGCAGTTGGATGGCGGTCTATGTATCTTGTTGTATTGCCCAATCGAATCTCATAGGATCTTTCTGACTAGTAATTGCATTATTATGCCTTGCTCAGTTCTTGTCAATTGCCCTGCTGTAATCTGTTTACCCTTCATGCCATGTTGTTTATCTAAGGAGAGCACCTCTAGTGAACTATGGACCCCGGTCCAATCTTTACCATTATTACATCCTCCACTGTTACTTGTTTACTTGCTGCAAACCATTACCTTCCACACCATACGTTTAACCCTTTGTTACAGCAAACCGGTGAGCTTGACAACCTCATTGATTCATTGGGCAAAGTCTTGAGTTTGTGTTGTGCAGGTCTTCGCGTTGCTTGCAACACCTGTGTGACGTTTCCTTCCTCCTTCTGGTTCGATAACCTCGGTCTCAACTGAGGAAAAACTTATTGCTTGCTCTTCACACCTTACGCTTGGGGTTACCAACGAAGTGCTCCACGTCAACCAGTCGAGCATCATCAAGGGAGAGATGCAACAGCCCCACACAGAGAATGTGCCAGAAGGCGAGACCCTTAGAAGGTCTCAAAGAACTAGAAAGCCAGCTATTCCTAATGATTTTGAAATCTATGTCACTGAAGAAGTTCAAATGGAGGGTGATCCCACCACATTTTAAGAAGCAATTAAAAGTGCTCACTCATCGAAGTGGCTTGAAGCCATGGAAGATGAAATGAGATCCATGAGTAGCAACAAAGTCTGAGATTTAGAAGAAATTCCTAAAGGAGCCAAAACATTAGGCTGTGAATGGGCCTACAAAACAAAATGTGACTCTAGAGGGAATATTGAAAGATATAAAGCATGACTTGTTGCTAAAGGCTTCACCTAAAGAGAAGGAATAGATTATAATGAGACATTTTCTCCAATCTCAAGTAAGGATTCTTGTAGAATCATAATGGCTTTAGTGGCACACTATGATTTAGAATTGCATCAGATGGATGTAAAGACGACATTCCTAAATGGAGACTTGGAAGAAAAAGTTTACATGGCACAGCCCAAGGGTTTTGTCGTGGAAGGAAAAGAATGAATGGGATGTCGTCTGAAGAAATCCATTTATGGATTAAAACAGGCCTCCAGGCAATGGTACTTAAAGTTCCATGAAACAATAAGAAAGTTTGGGTTCGATGAGAATGAGGAGGACAATTGCGTATATGCAAAGTTCAAGAATGGGAAATTCATTTTCCTTATCATGTATGTAGATGACATTCTACTCGCTAGTAATGATGTTAGTCTACTATTGGAGACAAATAAGTTATTGTCCTCGAACTTTGATATGAAAGATCTTGGTGAAGCTTCATTCGTTCTAGGAATTGAAATTCTCCGAGATAGAGAAAAGAGGGTTTTAGGGCTATCGCAGAAGGCATACTTAGAGAAGATTCTGAAGAAGTATAGTATGCATGCGAGTAATCCTACGCATGCCCTAGTCAAAGGCGATAGATTTGGGAATTTTCAGTGTCCCAGGAACCAATATGAGATCGATCAAATGAAAGCGGTTCCATATGCTTCTGCTGTCGGAAGCTTGATGTATGCTCAAGTATGTACACACCCTGACTTAGCTTTTGTTACCGGGGTACTTGGCAAATTTCATAGTAATCCAGGGATAGATCAATGAAAAATGGTAAAGAAGGCATTGCGTTATGCAAAAGGCACAAAAGGCTTCATGTTAACATACAGAAGAATTGATTCCCTTGAGATAGAAGGGTATTCAGATGCAGACTATGCGGGAGATATTGATGAAAGAAAGTACACACCAGGATATATATTTACTCTCATATGTGGAGCTATATCATGGAGAAGCTCCAAGCAAACCATCACGACATCGTCCACGATGATAGCTGAGTATGTAGCATGTTATGAGGTCACGGGGCAGGCAAACTGGTTAAAGAAGTTTATACCCGGGTTGAGAGTGCTGGACAGCATTTAAAGACCACTCAGAATATACTGCGACAATGAGCCAGCAGTATTCTATGCTCACAACAATAAGTCGAGTGTTGCTGCCAAACACATTAACATTAAGTTTTATGTTGTGAAAGAAAGAATCCAGGATCATACCATAAGTTTAGAACATATAAGTACAAAATAAATGGTCGCGGATCCGCTCACAGAAGGCTTACCGCCCATTGTGTTCTGAGAACACTTAGTCGGCATGGGTTTACGGGAAAGCCTATGATACCTGGATATTAAGGGCCTAGAACAAGAATCTGTTTCAAAATAGAGAGGTGTATAGTGGCTATTGAATCTATGGTACGTAACTGACCATTATGACGAGACATGCTCTATATGTTGATATGTGATGAAATGGGTGCCAAAGTATAAGTTGAATGAAAGATGAGATCAAGGGGGAGAATGTTAGTTTGATCTCCCCACGTTTCGTCCCAACGGCCGAAAGGATTGGTCTCACGCCCTGATCGGGGGCGCCCAATGTCGCTATCGTTGGTGGGCCCCTGTCGCGGAGCGTATATAAAGAGGTGGGGGCCGAGGGCACGCATGCCAAGCTTCGTCGTGCCCACTCACTCCACCGAAAACCCCAAACCCTAGAGCCACCGATCGGCTTGCGCGTGCTGTAGCGGCAGAAAGCACCCACCTCACCGCCGCCACCACTCCGTCAAGCTCGATGGCGAGCTCCTCGTCAACCACGAAGGGCGACGGTATGATCCTCTCACGCATGCTCACTAGATCGACACCTAGAGATCCTAATAGATCTATCACATGAGAGTTTTATAATGCATGGCAGCATTGGAGATAACAGTGACTTAACATTGCATATTCCATGACTAAAACTGATTACATAGTTCTTATAGAGTGACATCAAATGAACCAGAACTTCACAGCCACATAATTCATTATTATTTTATTTTATTTTATTTTGGAAAGGAGCATATATTAATATCGCAAGATACCAATTACACTCAGCCTCTGCAACAACACATTACCCTATTGGTATTAATTGATAATACAAAACAACATACTCCAAAACATGTCCACATACATTATACAACTAACAGTCAAAATAGTTTAGGCACAGATCTTGTTGAATTATACTAGTAGTATCACACATAAGGGGCCACTTGATGACTTACACAGCCCTCCAGAAAGGCCAGTTGGTGCTACGGATCTTTCTTGTGAATATAGGCACCTTAATCATTACAAAATCGCCAAATCTGTCCACACCAGAAAACCATGTGCATCGCCAGCTTCTCTTGAAATAAAGCACACCCAATGATGTCCAGAAACCAACCAGGTAGAACATTGCTGAACATCCAAATAGTATGATATCATCGACTTTGTCATCTCCATGTTCTTTAAACGGAGGAGTTGACGGCGGCATGGAGCAATTCTTCAGCAATGGCAGGCCACAGAGATATGCATTTCCTTCGTAACTGCTCTGATCGAATGTGATGAACTGCCCTGTTGTACCCGGTGTAGGACCGGAGAGGTTGTTATATGCCACTGAGAACACCGCAAGCGACTGTAATGCTACTAGCTCTACTGGTATTTGGCCTATCAATTTGTTGTGCGATAGATCCAAGCTCTCAAGGTCACTTAGTTTTGATAATGAATTTGGTATTGATCCATCCAAGTGATTATCAGAGAAATTCAGTGCTCGTAGCCACTTCATATTACCTATACTTTCTTGAATGGATCCTGTTAACTGGTTCGAAGAGAAATCAAGTCCAGACATGTAGTTGAGTATGTCTCCCTTGTAATACTCTTCCCTGCTCTTGGTCATGAATTCCTCTTGGTCCGGTAGATACCAGACACCGAATAATTCAGGAAAAGTTCCAAATAGAGATCGGAAGTCAAATAAGCCATCATCCAATCCCATAATGTACAAGCATAAAGGTAGCTGCCCGGATAGCTTATTATGAGACAGATCTAGCAGACGCAAATATCTCAAATTGCACATATCATTTGGAACTGTCCCCTCAAACATATTGCCTTTTAATAACAGTACTTTCAGAGTTGGAAAGGACTTGCCTATCATATTTGGCAGGATACCAGTGAATTGGTTTTCTTGGAGATCCATTGTGTATATATCTGTTGTCACGGACAACGGAATAGGAAAGGTTCCATTCAATCGATTTTTACTCATATGAAGGTGGTACACATCCGGCAAGCAATGCACCGGACCAGAAAAGTTGTTCTCTGAAACATCGACAAACAAAAGGTTTCGAAGGTCGCATAACTCCAATGGAATCGGTCCTACCAATGAGTTTCTTCTTAAGTTCAATATGGCAAGTTCTGTGAGTTGGTTTATGCAATTTGGCAGAGGGCCGGTCAACTGATTATTGCTAGCATCAAATGTCATAAGTTGAAGACTGCCACATATCTTCTGGGGAAAATTCCCTTTGATTTCATTATCACTTAGCAACAGATGTAAAAGTGGAGGTAATGCTATGTCTTGAGGGAATGACCCATAGAAATGATTTCCAGAGAGTTTCAAGGCAGTGATGTTTGACATACTTCCAGCAAAAGCAGCCCCAATATTATCTGAGAAGTTGTTGTCAGACAAGTCTAAAAATTTTAGACTATCCATGTGGCTAAAGGCAGAAGGAAAGATGCCCTTAAAATAGTTCCCTGGTAAAGATAGCTCAATCAGATTTGGTAATGTAGTGTTGATGTCAGCAGGTAATTTGCTTAGTTTGTTGTAAGAAGCATCCAGCGCCAGCAAATTGGTATGTACATTGGATGGAAAAAAATGACCTACAAAGGAGTTGCCTCCGAGACATAGGCGTGATAGGTTGACATTATTTTCCATCAACCATGAGGGGAAGTAACCACTTAGGTTGTTATCAGACATATCAACTTCCTTTAGTGCATGTTGACGTATCAAGAAACTTGGTGTAACCGCCGACTTGCCATTGAGGTTGCAATTTCTCAGTCTTAGAACCTGAAGCTGAGCTGACAGATATGTTGCTGGATTCTCGGTCTGCACGTGAAAATTTTTACCATTGCTTTCCAGTGACAGGTGAGCCAATTGGCTATGATTTAGCAAGGAACTCAGGAAAAGAACTCCTTCAAGGGCGATATTTCTGAGGGAAAGTTTCACCATTGATGTGAGATTTTCAAAAATTGGAGAGGGAAACTTCACTATCAATCCAATATTGTTTGATAGATCGAGCAATTTGAGAGAAACTAGATTTCGCATGCATGATGGAACCTCTCCGAATAAAACATTGTAATGCAGATTTAAGTCTTCAAGATCTCCCATATTGCAAATATCTGAAATCAAACGCTCATTAGTTTTACACTTCAAGGCACAGTGCGACAACCCTCGTAGTTTGCACACACCAATGTGTATATTATACAAATGAGATACTATCAAAATGCATTATTTACCTGTTGATAACGTGCCGGTGAAATTATTATAGCCTAGATCAAGAGTATGCAGCTTCATTGTGCTCAATTCTGTACAATAGACAAGGTAAAAAATGTGAAATTAATGGTTTGCAAGATGTGGTTTGGTATCAACGGAATCAGGACAATGCTTCAAATAGTCCTCATGATGAGAGAACTCAAAAGCTCACGTTGTATAGTCCGATTAGATCCGAAGGCATTCCCACTGAGGTATAGGGACCGCAGCGATGAAACTGCAACCAGTGATGGGATGCTACTCTCATCTAATTCATTGTTTTTGGATAAATCAAGAATTTCTAATTTGCGTAAATATGACCATACTCCAAAGCCTGCAGCCACAAAAAAAGATGGATGAGAAAAAATTCCACCTGAAAGTCTCATCGTATGTACAAACAACATGGTATTTGATAGAATATCCTCATTTGTATCACCATTTTTTTTTTTGAAATGGGGAGCAGAGCCCCAGCCTCTGCATCAAGCGATTCATTATTTAAACCACATTGTTTGGCAAAGGCCATTACAAAGATCATACAAACAGAACCGCCAAAACAAAACATCGAGCAAAAACGATAACCGTATGCCAGCTCCCCAACAAGATCTATCAAACACCTAACCGCCTCTTTCGACCCCGTCCCATGGTCACTCTCACTATTGCTACTCGCCAAGAGAAGCTGGAGTGTCTGGGCGCGGCGGCTCGAACTCAAGCAAAAAGATCCCTAGAACCGCATAGTGTATCCACGGAGCGGCGTCCACGCACACGCTCCGGATCTCGCAACCTTCATTATCTTTCGCCAACCCATCGTTAGCATGTAGATCGATGAGCAGAATCTCGCCACACCAGCCACCGACACCACCGTGGTGCCAAGTAGCACCACCTCCCTGTGCGCTAGCCGCTCCACCTCTCCCGCCTCTTCCATCCAGCGCTGCTCCACAAGCAATGCTCCCAAGAGAGAACGCGACACTAATGCGTCACCATCGCCTGACCCGGAGGTCTTAGGGTTTCCCCCGGAGTAGCTCGAGGAGGGTCACGAGAGCTGCGTTGACGATGCCTTCAACAAGGAAGCGACACAGACAAGCCACCATCGCCCGCCATGACTGGAGTCAAGCTCGGTTTTCACCAGCAGTACCTCCACCCCAACACGTCGCTGGGACTAGATGTGGAAAAAACACCACAACCAGTCTTGGCCGACCATCTCCGACGAAGAAGGAGGCCGCCGCTACCATGCCTAGGAACGCTTCCCTAGGCGTCCTCATGCCACAGAAGTAATCCAGGTGTGCCAATGCCATCGTCGGAGGTGATGCAACGGGCAGCAGATCGGGATCGAGGACCATCCTAGCCTATCGGGCTAAATCGGACCCGTCAACCGCCGCCACCCACCGATCTTTGGCCGCTGCCACGCAGTGATGTCCCTGGCTGCCACTACTCCGCCACATCTCCGTTGATCAACCGGGACAGGATTGCCGCCACCTCGATTTGACTTCAGCCGAGGAGATCCGCCGCCGCCATCGCGCACACTAGGGCTTTGCCCGACGACGCCCTCGGTGGCGGCGGGAGGAGGGAGAAAGAGTACGAGCGGGGGTCTGTTGGCAGTCGTCGATGGCGCCCCGGTGGGGCCGGCGTGGCCGCACGGGAGCGGGTTGAGCCAAACAAAGATTCTATTATATCATTTGTACCACCATGATGCGACGTTTTGAGTTTACTGAAAGCGTCATCTATCTATTATATACTAAAAGTAATATAAATGGTTGTTTCGAGCCACCACGTTAGTCCGGTTAAATTCAGAACCTATGGATATAATTTAATCACCAAACATATATCACATGTGGCAGGAGACTTTTACATTGGCACGTTTGGTAGGGATTTTTACTCCATGTACATATCTTCTCTTTAAAGAAAAAAGTGTTACCCCCTTCCAATCCATATTAGTTGATTTGAATTCGTCTAGATACAAATATATCTAGTCAAATTTTAGGTAACCAATATGAGTCGGAGGGAGTACCCGTACTTTTACATTAGCATGTTATCTTAAAAGAAAAAACTGTTACCAAGGCCTACACGCGTTTACTCCACGTACGTATGAGATGAAATTTATAAACATGCATATGAGATGGTTAAATGGCAACCAATGGTGATAAATTTATAAAGTTTATTATTATTATTATTATTATTATTATTATTATTATTATTATTATTATTATTTTCATAAACCAAATAATGTAGTTGAATATTCTTAAGTTAATATTTTGAGGTTTTACTAGATTTTCTAGATTAATTCAGTTATTTGTAAAAGAATATAAATATTTATAGTAATAATAATGTTGTACTCTATGATAAATAAATTCAGATAACACAAAGCAAAAAAATCTCATGTTTAAAAAAAAATTAGAAAGAAGGACCTCCGCCTGTTTCACGTGACAACACAAAATGCCTCGGATCCAACAAGAAAATAGAAGGAAATAAAGTGTTTGACTGCACCAAAGTCTCATGAATTTTAAATGTTTTTACCCTAACATATAATACATTGAATAATAGAAATAGTAGAACAAAAATCTTTGACAAGAAACATATATTGAAATATACATTTGATATTTTGACTATAAACAACAGGCACATGATAATCATACGTGCATATAATGCAATGTAAAACAATATTTTTGTATTCCTAGGAAATATCGTAGGGACTAGAAAAAAGTCATATCATCTTAAATATGGTTTTGTACAATTGGTACTACCAGAGACGTATAAAATTTAAGAGGGCCATTAACTAAAATAATGGTTTCTGATTAACTAGCATTAGACGATGAGTACGTAAACAAGAGATATCATTAGAACTGAAAACTTGAGGACATGCCAGTCAATGATTTTTCCGTACAAAGATGGATCCAATTGTATTTTTAAGAAAGAATCTCAGGGCAAGTCAATCTTTGTCCATCAATGACGATAGCTTCAAGCATACAGATTACTACATATATGGCCACACACAACATGATAAATAGACACATATCTGCAGTCCTACGCTAGGGAACATACATTAACATATTTTAGCTAAATTGAATTTCACAACATTTACTTTTGAAACTTTTCATGATTATGTTTTACTTATTAGAAACATAGTCACACATTCATATATGAAATAAATGTCAGAGTTACACCTTTATGCATGTATCGATATCTATAATGATGCGAGTTTTTTAAATTAAGTGTATAAATATGAGGAAAAGATATTTAAATTATATAAAGTCTAAGACGTAACACACTTCTGGCCTAATAAAGATGATATACTCGCATTTGCGAGGGCCACCATGCTAGTTTATCAAAAAGCACAAAGGATCCATAATATGAGTGCGTCGATTTGGCGGATACTATGAGTGTGTCGATTTGGCGGACATGCACCATGGAGGATTTTCTTAAAAAATGTTCAAATTTAAAGATTCATGAAGATCCATAATCTTTAACCGGGATGTAGGATAGATGCCCTAGGTAGATGCTGTCCAGCATGAGTCTTTGAGATACATGCTAAACCAGCTTAAGAGAGGATACCATCTACAATAAAGATGACTGAAGACTGTAGTGAGCTGATAATGAGTATCGAGACAAGAGCATGGACAAATCCTCCATGCCAACACATAGTCTCTCAATATACATGTATTTTTGTTTGGTTGTTTACCACCATGGACCACGCATGGCCTTAGGCTATAATAATACTTCTTTTCGTCCCAAAATAGATGTCTTAAATTTGTTAAAATTTAAATAAATCTATATATTAAATAGTATCTAGGTTCGTCCAAATTTTAACAAATGTGAGACATCTATTTTAGAACGGAGGGAATAGCACATTTCGATAGTTAGCTGTATTTTTCCATGCTCGATCACACATGCTATAAATAGTAGCTTGTCATGATTTCCTGTATTTTGTTCATCATTTTTTTTGTATCGTTCCCTTTGGCTCTGGCCCAATTTCGATGACGGACAGAGTTTGTATTTTTATAAGTTGCATGGGAATGTTAAAGTAAGTCTATTGTTTATTCGTTTCGATCTGTCTCCGTGTCTCGTTTTAGCATGTAGCCCCTCCATCCCAGATAGATGTCTTAGATTTTTTAAATTTTGAATAAATCTATATACTAAATAGTGTTTAGATTCATTCAAATTTTAACAAATTTGAGACACTATTTTGAGACGGAGGGAATACATTTATCATTAGGATAATGGGACATGGTGGATTTTGTTCAATCCACAAGGCAGGCATTTAGTTGTCGCAGTTGGGCGGCGAGTAGTTGGTTTTGTGTTACTTGGCAGTGTTGTGCCTGTTCTGATGGGTTCCTTCCCTCCCCTTGCACTGGTGTGGCCAGTGTTTAATTGCTTTCTATGTATGAGTTGTATCTTGTTTGTCGTACGCTCCGCTCCTTCGAGGGCTTTATTTATAAAGCCGGGCCTTCACACCTTCTATCTAGGCATTTATGTGTCAGGCCGAACTCTGCGCCGGTAGCAGGCGGATGCGGTAGTGGAACGAAATCGACCGAATTAATTCAATATCCTATCATCCTGTTATATACGTACCTCTATTCTCATTCAGGTCTTTCACAATAGAGTATAGTTTAGCACGTTATCATAAAAGTTATAAATACCTAAGAAACCAACTCTACAATAGATTATATCTTAGAGGTTGTATCTTAATTTAATATTTTTGCTCTTATGCATGCATTTGATTGGACTACCTATGACTATGTGCAAGGAGTGTATCAACACCCTCTCTCTTTCTTAATTGACAATGCCATATCACCATTTTGTCTAGAACAACACGCTAAGATACACCCATTGTCAAAGTCCTCAACTAGTCAAAGCTCCAACCACCACATCACATGCTCTCTGGCCTTCTCAGCACCGTGCATAGGGACAAAAAGTATATAGATGTTGTCATGTTAGCAGGCGATTAGACCACGGGGTTCCGCTATCGCAATACTTGACACAGGTCTAAGAGCAAATACAATAATTTCTAGTTAGCAGGATATAAACTATTTTATATTATAAAATATCTAACTGGAAGAGAGAGGAAGGAGGTAAAAGCGGCCACAATGTGTAACCAAATCTAGTTCTAAATTAGACTAGTTTCAAAACTAGCAAAAGTGGGAACAGGAGCAACTCCTTGCTCCCGATGCCAAATAGCTCTTTCTAAATAAAATACTATTTCCCTAAAAGAGTCTCCCAATCCCGCTTTTGCGCAAAACTGCCTATTTTTGCTATAAATGTTCCTACTTTTGCTTTCAAAGAGAAAAAAAGTTTGGCCTAGAAATTAGAAAAAGAGGGCTGATCTCGCCGGAGACCATGTAGCAAAAAAATTTGTGCTAATGTAGTAAAATGAACTTCGACGAAGACATCGCCAGATAAAGTCTCGCCGGAGACACCGTCGCAAAAACTTTGCGCAATTGTAGCAAAACCATAAAACGTTGGTAGCAAAAAAATGTGGTAATGTAGCAAAAAACCGACTTCGCCGGAGACTTTTGCCGGGAGACCTCGCCGAAGACACCGTAGCAAAAAAAAATTACGCAATTGAAGCAAAACCATAGAACGGTGATAGCAAAAAAATGTGCTGTTGTAGCAAAAGGCCGACTTTGTAGAAAAAAGCTCCATGGCTCCAAAATCGCAGGATAAAAAGCTCCATGGTTGTCTCCCTGTCGCTGCATCGGCGCATCTGCCCCTCGTTGGGGTGCTCCTCGAGGAGCGATGGAGCCGCACCGCACTGGCGAGCGCGGGAGAGCAGCTTAAGGTCGAGATGCTTCGTCCTCGACGACAGCCGACAGTAACAGCTAGGAGTTCATGCGTGGAGAAGCTAGCAGGGAAGGAAAGCTCGCCCAGGTGTCGTGGGAATGGCCACGACAGATGCTGCGATTGACAGCGAGTAGTAAAACGAGGGGCAAGGGCGGCCGGTCATCTATGGTGCGAGATGAGGGCAAAGACACAGGGATTTACCCAGGTTCCCCCCGGAGGGTAAAGACCTACTCCTTCTAGATTGTATTGATGAGAGCTTACAAAGGGCGAGCTCGGTGGCTAGGTGACGAGTCGAGGGGGTGTATGATGGAACTTAAGTGCTATGTGTGCCCTAGGAAGGTTTATATAGAGTCACCTCGCTAGGGTTTATAGATATACAACCGAGTTAGATAAGGACTCGGAGGGTTTTGACCTAATCCGACTGGGCCTAGCTACGCTTCTGGGCCTTTAGCTTCCAGTCGCCTGGCTTCCTCTTGGGTTGCGGTCCAGTCGCCGTCTTGCAGGCCCACTCACTGAGAGTATGATCCAGTAGGGAACGTCCTGCTGGGTATACCCCACTCGGCATATCCCTATCACCAGGGGGTACACTCCTTTTCCTGGGACAATGCCATGGAAGGTTGTATCTGATGCCTCTAGGCTGCATAGCGGGATCCGCATAGCTTCGAGTGTGCTGGCAAACATAAGGTTGCTGCCGCTGTCACCGTCCATGAACACGCGACTCATTTCGAACCCGCCGATTTGAACCTCAAGCACCAGGGTGGAGTGGCTTGGACGAGGGATTTGGCAAGGATGGTCGGATCTGTCGAAGGTGATGCGAGACTCCGAGCCGCTGAGGTACTCAGGTATGGCTGGTGGAGAGATGGACGGGTGATCGTATTTTGGATCATGTTGGATGGACGCCCCTTTTGTATCATCATGGCACCAAGCGGTCGTGGATATTGTTCTGCTCCGCTATTCTGGGTCGGCGCAGCCGCATGATGTGTGGGTCCTCCGAGTGGTGTGGTGGTGGGGCACCATATGCGATGGGCCTAGGGACAGAACCAAACCCTTGATTCACCCTCGTGGAGCTTCTGGAATTCCTTGCAGTCCTTGGGCAAATGGTTGGATTTCTTTTTGCCATCCTGTTTATCGATGTAGAAGTGAATGGTGCAGGGCCCTGACATCTTTTCGAACGCGGATGGCTCATCGTCGCGAGCATGGCGTTGCCATGACTAGGTGATTCTGCCGCTGCCGCGGTAGTTGCCACTAAGGTAGCCGTTGTTGCGGTTCCCGTTGTCGCGGTGGTCGGCATAGCCAGCCGCGACCATGTCGATTTCTTCGCAATCATCATAAACGCACACTCTTCTCTTTCCGCGATGGTCGCTCCTGCGGCCGAGGTCGTCTTTGTCATCCTAATGTGTTGGGTTGACGGTGTCTTCGCCATCAGCCCAACGGTTGGCGATGTCCATCATATGGTCGATGGTTTTAGGCTTGATGTGGCCCAGCTCCTCTCTAAGTTCGCGGCGCCTTATGCCACCATTAAAGGAATCGATTGCTCTTTCCTCTGAGATGTCCTCAACGGAGGTCTTGATGACGGACCAGCGCTGAACGTAGGAGAGGATGGACTCGTTGGATCGCTGGCAGCAGGCGTGTAGCTCTTCGATGGAGGCTGGTCTCTTGCATGAGCCCTTGAAGTTGTGGATGAAGCAGTATACTAGCTCTTTCCAACCGCGGATGGATCCGGAGGGGAGGTTATTAAGCCAGGCTCTGGTCGCGCCCTTCAGCTGCAGTTGAAGGCACTACATGGCCATGTTCTTGCTCCCACCATGTCCAGCCAAATCTTCGGGTCCTGTAGGCTGTCAAACTTTGGGTTGTCCGATGGGAGCTTGAAGCCCTTAGACATCCGCGTCTGTCGTATGGTCCTGCTAAAGCATCTAGCGCCGCAGAGCTCCGTGTCCTCATCCTCTGATTCAGCAGAGCATGCATGTTTTGCGCGTGATTTATCGATCTTGTGATGTGTGAGCTCATTACGAGCGTCGTAGTTGCGGATCCTTCGCCGTGGGCTGCAGCGTCGCCGCGACAAGTCATGATTTTCCTCATTAGACGAAGGTGTGCAGCTCCTTGTGAATTTTACAACAACCTTTTTCTTCGGCTCTGGAGGCTCTTCTCCGGTTAGTGTGGCTCCAACGAGGCCGATGCCTGCGATCAGACTTATGGACGGCGGATCGTGGATCCCCGACTGGGTTGATTGGCGAGCAGGTACGTAGTAGCCGCTATGATCGCGGCCTGCGGTGTCTTGGACATCATGTTGCCTTGTGATTCTATTGACATGAAGGACAGGTCGATTGCCTTGGTGGCCTCGCGTCTAGCGTTAGGGTCCATAAGATCCAGTCGAGAGCATCTCTTGTAGGCGACGTTGTCGTCGTTTACTTTCGAAGTGGACTAGTGGATGGAGGAGAGCGCAGCTCGTCGAGCGCTCAACTCATCGGCTAACCTCCGACGTTATTCGAGCTCTTTGTGCTGTATAACCTGTCGATTGTGCTCCTTCACGAGGAGCTAGTGGTATCCCATCAGCATGTCACGCGAAGCGTCTAGTGGCAGGGGGTTGCCACGCACTGCGTTGCAGACTCTCTCCCATTCAACCTCGTTGAGGCGAATCTCCTGTCGGGCCGCCTCGTCACCGTTGGTGGTCTTTTGGTTGCGAGGGGCGGTCCCGTCTGGGTTCAGGTGAGTGTTGCCACTGGCGTTCGGAGCGGGCGGACCTCTGTTCGTAGCGGTAGGGGGAGCCGGTGGATTGGCTTCGTTGTCGATGTGGGCATCGACGACGACCGCACACATGTAGCGGTGGGGGAGGTCGTTGCTCCCTCAGCTCTCAGATCTAGAACCGTAGGTTCCTTCCTCCGTAGGAAGGTTGCACCGATCGGAGTTGCAGTTGTTGCTGTCATCTGAATCGTATGCCAGCGAGTTCGCGCTTAGGACACCGATGGGTAGCACCCACGAAGCAGGTGCGATCGCTAGAGGCACTACCCGCTCAGGGAGGTGGAGGGTGCCGACCTGGACCATATGGAAGCATAGGCTCCCCAGCATCATATCGAATCGAAATCTTGGTGGGTCGCTGGCGAGAGGATGGTGAAGTCGATGGTGCCGAAAAGGAGACGATTCTCTATCACACGGAGGAGTCGAAGATTGTGGTGGATGGGGCCGTCGCGACCCTACATCAGCTTCCCTAGTTCCCACATACGGCGCCAATTGACGAGGGTTAGACTCATCGATGCCTATTGTTATGGGCTTGGATTTTGGAGAAAGAGTGGACACTGGAGATCATGGAACAGCTAACAGACAAGCAATACGGGACACGGTGTTTACACAGGTTCAGGCCCCTGGAGGGAAAGCCCTACTCCTGCTTGTTTGCTCTCGATTGATGGTGAAGCCGAAAGTTACAGGGGTACGTATATGAGATCTGGCATGGTGTATGCTAGGGTTTAAATCGATCCTTCTCGCCATGCCCTCCTATCCTTTATATAGGTAGGCCAGGTCTCGGAGATAGGTCGAGTCGGTTAGAGGTTTAGTATTTTTCCCTTTCAAGTTCTATCTAGAGCTAGCCTTGTTCTCCCAGGAGTCGAATCCCGCCTGAGCTTGGGCCACCCGTATTTCTCTAGGCTTCGTCGTCAGGGTCACATCACTACGTGGGCTCCTGCTGGGCCAAACCGGGTAGGCTAACATCAGGCACCCGTAGGGCATACCCATGTCACACTTTGTCCCCGTGTTACTCCTTCACGCTGGTGAGCGGCGTCGGGAGGTCGCTGGGCCTCCTCCTTCTTCATGCTCCAGTGGATGGAGCCGTCGATGGGAGGAGTGGTCTTGGCGGCTTGGCCATAAAGCTCGTGGGCTTCTTCGCGTCGTCGACGGTGACAAGTTTTTCGACCTTCTCTCGTCCTGCTGTGGTGGCGAGGGAAATAAGGAGGAAGGGCCTGAGGCCGAAGATGCTTGTGAAGGAAGGGGCTGCCTGGTGCTCTCCTCAGGCGGCGATACTGCGCTTTGTCCGGCGAACTCCAAGTGAAAGCTCTTCGCTACCCGCTATCTCAGGCCATGAGGATGGCCTTTCCGAGCTCGCGTGCTTGCGGAGCCTGAGGTTCTTCAACGGCCAAGGGCGGCCTTTCTTCTCCCTCAGCGCGGCGATCCACATTGGTGCTGGCCCAAGTGGTCTCGTCCCCGGCGCTGGCGACGACGGCTGCATTCTGAGGCGAGCGAGTTGCGGTTTGCAGGGATTGGATTGCGTTTCGGCGACGACCAGCAACGTGCTTTCTATAAAAGTTAGGGACCTAAATGTAATTTCTTGTTTTCTTTTGGTCCTTGCTGTACTATGTACCCACCGCTTCTTTAATCGCAGTATCTAGGTCCTTCGGGACCTATCTCAGTTCAAAAAAAAAAAAAAACAGAGTGACGGCCGCGGCGTGCGTGTTGCTCATGTTGTGGTCTTGTGAGGCACCAACGAGCTAGGCGTTCGGTACGTAAATAATCCACACGCAGGGGCAGGGGCCGATCTGATCTAGAAAAGCACTTGGTAGGATCTAAAAAAAAGTTGTGATGGACCTGTAAATAATCCATTATAGCGGCTATGTTTTTAGGGGTCTGGTAGAGTAGACGTAAGATAGGAAGGACGGAGAGATGGGATACGATCGAGCTGACAAGGGTGCCATGCATGGTGAAGGGGCTTTAATTTCCCTCGTTGAGAAGTGTGCTCATATAAGTAGTTAGCGCATGGATTAAGAGTCGTAGTAGAGAGTTTTGTGATGGGATATTAATTACCTGCATCTGGCAAGCAGCCTCGTATGCCAAGATTTGTGAGGGACAGATTCCTGAGCTGTTGCAAGGGAAGGAACATGGTAGCGTTGAGCAGCCCCGAGCCGCCGGAGATGCCCGCAACCGCAAGAACACTCAGGTCGAGGCCCGTGACACGGCCTGTGCGGGAGCTGCAGGTCACCCCGTCCCAGCCGCAGCAATCTCCGCTGCTCCAGTTCACGAGGGATGGGTTGTAGTCGAACATGTCGAGGATGTCCAAGAGCGCCGTCTCCTCGACGTGCGCGTACCCCTCGCACGGCGGCGCCAACAGAGCACCGAGTATCGCCATGAAGCGCAACACCGCCGGCACCGGCGGCGATAGGCGCGACATGATGCTCTCACAGTACTGCTGGTTCCTTGTTGGTCCTTGCTGCGTGCTCACTCACGCTAGTTTCTTCTTCATCTCGATCTATCGATCGACCTCTCTCTTTTATGTACAGTAAGAGTAATTCTTCTTGGTACACGGTCAGCGTGGTTCGAGACTTCACGTACGGTGATTCTGATGGGAGTGGACGAACCGTCAAGGACGCTACTGCATAACTTGCCTCGCTCGGACGGAGACACAGCAAGTCAACACGTGCCGGCCGGGTCACGCACGTTATCGTACGTACTCCCTCCGTTTCAAAATATAAGATGTTTTAGGTTTGTGAATAAAATGAATCTAGACTCTTTTAGTGTGTAGGTTCATCCTAAAGTTGAGTGAGCCTACATACTAAAACAAGTCTAGATTCATCTTTTTGACAAACCTAAAACATCTTATGTTTTGAAACGGAGGGAGTACCAGACTAGCGACAGTACACAGTGGACTGACGAGTGGTCCGTAGCTCTTATTACCGACTACTTGACGATCTGCTCTGCCTGGAACGAGGAGCGGCTACGCTCTGCACCGTGGGCGCTCTGCCGTGTCTGCGCATTTGTCTATGACAGTGCCGGTGCACTTGGAGCGTCGTCGATACCACTTCTGCTCCGGTGCTCCAGCCAGGCTAAACTTTGCGCGAGAGAAACACATGGACGGTGATGGTCTTTTTTGATACGTATAGCCTTGGAGAAGCCTGTATGGCTGGGTCTACGAGTCTACACGTACGCACGCGTATGGTGATGGCGGGTGTACCAAAATGGCATGAGATATCAACCGGCGTCAATCAGATCATGGCGGATCTGTAGCGGCGACATGATCACCGGGGATTGCGACAAGCAGACGGAACGGCCGGCTGCATACGAAGGCGTCCTGATCTATGCCAGTGGAGCGAACGGTAGGGCTGCGTCCGCCCATGTCGATCAGATCCAAAGCCATCGATCAAGAAACGATTCCGCCGCGGTTATTTCAAAATTCGGCGAGCACGACGTGAGTTGCGAATGACTGAGCCATAATCATCATGTGCGGATGTGTAGTTCTATTTTTTTAGGAGGTGGATGGATCATATGTACGGCAAACATACACATGTGTATTCCGGCCGGTAGGCCAAAGAATAAAAACTGACTGCACAGATTTATCCTTTTAAACTTGGGTTAGGAGGAACAAGGCTCCGTCCATAGATATCTGTGTCTAATTCTTGGTCTTTTTTTTTAAAAAAAAGGCATCGTTTTAAATTAACAGAGCCCACGGCCAGACGGTAGCAACAAACATATTGGAGATAACATGTTAAGTTTTAGTATAACTCAGCGCTAGTAGGCAGCAAAATAATAACAGACAAAGTTGCGAAAAGGCTAGAAAAAGTTTTGACAAACCTAAAACAAGTCTAGATTCATCTTTTTAACAAACCTAAAACATCTTATGTTTTGAAACGGAGGGAGTACCAGACTAGCGACAGTACACAGTGGACTGACGAGTGGTCCGTAGCTCTTATTACCGACTACTTGACGATCTGCTCTGCCTGGAACGAGGAGCGGCTACGCTCTGCACCGTGGGCGCTCTGCCGTGTCTGCGCATTTGTCTATGACAGTGCCGGTGCACTTGGAACGTCGTCGATACCACTTCTGCTCCGGTGCTCCGCCCAGGCTAAACTTTGCGCGAGAGAAACACGTATGGTGGTCTTTTTTGATACGTACGTATAGCCTTGGAGAAGCCTGTATGGCTGGGTCTACGAGTCTACACGTACGCACGCGTATGGTGATGGCGGGTGTACCAAAATGGCATGAGATATCAACCGGCGTCAATCAGATCATGGCGGATCTGTAGCGGCGACATGATCACCGGGGATTGCGACAAGCAGACGGAACGGCCGGCTGCATACGAAGGCGTCCTGATCTATGCCAGTGGAGCGAACGGTAGGGCTGCGTCCGCCCATGTCGATCAGATCCAAAGCCATCGATCAAGAAACGATTCCGCCGCGGTTATTTCAAAATTCGGCGAGCACGACGTGAGTTGCGAATGACTGAGCCATAATCATCATGTGCGGATGTGTAGTTCTATTTTTTTAGGACGAGGTGGATGGATCATATGTACGGCAAACATACACATGTGTATTCCGGCTGGTAGGCCAAAGAATAAAAACTGACTGGACAAATTTATCCTTTTAAACTTGGGTTAGGGGGAACAGGGCTCCGTCGATAGATATCAGTGACTAATTCTTGGTCTTTTTTTTTTTTAAAGGCATCAACGGTGCCTGGTTTTAAATTAACAGAGCCCACGGCCAGACGGTAGCAACAAACATATTGGAGATAACATGTTAAGTTTTAGTATAACTCAGCGCTAGTAGGCAGCAAAATAATAACAGACAAAGTTGCGAAAAGGCTAGAAAAAGTTTTGACAAACCTAAAAAAGTCTAGATTCATCTTTTTGACAAACCTAAAACATCTTATGTTTTGAAACGGAGGGAGTACCAGACTAGCGACAGTACACAGTGGACTGACGAGTGGTCCGTAGCTCTTATTACCGACTACTTGACGATCTGCTCTGCCTGGAACGAGGAGCGGCTACGCTCTGCACCGTGGGCGCTCTGCCGTGTCTGCGCATTTGTCTATGACAGTGCCGGTGCACTTGGAACGTCGTCGATACCACTTCTGCTCCGGTTCTTCGCCCAGGCTAAACTTTGCGCGAGAGAAACACGTATGGTGGTCTTTTTTGATACGTACGTATAGCCTTGGAGAAGCCTGTATGGCTGGGTCTACGAGTCTACACGTACGCACGCGTATGGTGATGGCGGGTGTACCAAAATGGCATGAGATATCAACCGGCGTCAATCAGATCATGGCGGATCTGTAGCGGCGACATGATCACCGGGGATTGCGACAAGCAGACGGAACGGCCGGCTGCATACGAAGGCGTCCTGATCTATGCCAGTGGAGCGAACGGTAGGGCTGCGTCCGCCCATGTCGATCAGATCCAAAGCCATCGATCAAGAAATGATTCCGCCGCGGTTATTTCAAAATTCGGCGAGCACGACGTGAGTTGCGAATGACTGAGCCATAATCATCATGTGCGGATGTGTAGTTCTATTTTTTTAGGACGAGGTGGATGGATCATATGTACGGCAAACATACACATGTGTATTCCGGCCGGTAGGCCAAAGAATAAAAACTGACTGGACAAATTTATCCTTTTATACTTGGGTTAGGGGGAACAGGGCTCCGTCGATAGATATCAGTGACTAATTCTTGTTTTTTTTTTTAAAGGCATCAACGGTGTCTGGTTTTAAATTAACAGAGCCCACGACCAGACGGTAGCAACAAACATATTGGAGATAACATGTTAAGTTTTAGTATAACTCAGCGCTAGTAGGCAGCAAAATAATAACAGACAAAGTTGCGAAAAGGCTAGAAAAAGTTTTGACAAACCTAAAACAAGTCTAGATTCATCTTTTTGACAAACCTAAAACATCTTATGTTTTGAAACGGAGGGAGTACCAGACTAGCGACAGTACACAGTGGACTGACGAGTGGTCCGTAGCTCTTATTACCGACTACTTGACGATCTGCTCTGCCTGGAACGAGGAGCGGCTACGCTCTGCACCGTGGGCGCTCTGCCGTGTCTGCGCATTTGTCTATGACAGTGCCGGTGCACTTGGAACGTCGTCGATACCACTTCTGCTCCGGTTCTCCGCCCAGGCTAAACTTTGCGCGAGAGAAACACGTATGGTGGTCTTTTTTGATACGTACGTATAGCCTTGGAGAAGCCTGTATGGCTGGGTCTACGAGTCTACACGTACGCACGCGTATGGTGATGGCGGGTGTACCAAAATGGCATGAGATATCAACCGGCGTCAATCAGATCATGGCGGATCTGTAGCGGCGACATGATCACCGGGGATTGCGACAAGCAGACGGAACGGCCGGCTGCATACAAAGGCGTCCTGATCTATGCTAGTGGAGCGAACGGTAGGGCTGCGTCCGCCCATGTCGATCAGATCCAAAGCCATCGATCAAGAAATGATTCCGCCGCGGTTATTTCAAAATTCGGCGAGCACGACGTGAGTTGCGAATGACTGGGCCATAATCATCATGTGCGGATGTGTAGTTCTATTTTTTTAGGACGAGGTGGATGGATCATATGTACGGAAAACATACACATGTGTATTCCGGCCGGTAGGCCAAAGAATAAAAACTGACTGGACAAATTTATCCTTTTAAACTTGGGTTAGGGGGAACAGGGCTCCGTCGATAGATATCAGTGACTAATTCTTGGTCTTTTTTTTTTAAAAAAAAGGCATCAACGGTGCCTGGTTTAAATTAATAGAGCCCACGGCCAGACGGTAGCAACAAACATATTGGAGATAACATGTTAAGTTTTAGTATAACTCAGCGCTAGTAGGCAGCAAAATAATAAAAGACAAAGTTGCAAAAAGGCTAGAAAAAGTTTTGACAAACCTAAAACAAGTCTAGATTCATCTTTTTGACAAACCTAAAACATCTTATGTTTTGAAACGGAGCGAGTACCAGACTAGCGACAGTACACAGTGGACTGACGAGTGGTCCGTAGCTCTTATTACCGACTACTTGACGATCTGCTCTGCCTGGAACGAGGAGCGGCTACGCTCTGCACCGTGGGCGCTCTGCCGTGTCTGCGCATTTGTCTATGACAGTGCCGGTGCAGTTGGAACGTCGTCGATACCACTTCTGCTCCGGTGCTCCGCCCAGGCTAAACTTTGCGCGAGAGAAACACGTATGGTGGTCTTTTTTGATACGTACGTATAGCCTTGGAGAAGCCTGTATGGCTGGGTCTACGAGTCTACACGTACGCACGCGTATGGTGATGGCGGGTGTACCAAAATGGCATGAGATATCAACCGGCGTCAATCAGATCATGGCGGATCTGTAGCGGCGACATGATCACCGGGGATTGCGACAAGCAGACGGAACGGCCGGCTGCATACGAAGGCGTCCTGATCTATGCCAGTGGAGCGAACGGTAGGGCTGCGTCCGCCCATGTCGATCAGATCCAAAGCCATCGATCAAGAAACGATTTCGCCGCGGTTATTTCAAAATTCGGCGAGCACGACGTGAGTTGCGAATGACTGAGCCATAATCATCATGTGCGGATGTGTAGTTCTATTTTTTTAGGACGAGGTGGATGGATCATATGTACGGCAAACATACACATGTGTATTTCGGCCGGTAGGCCAAAGAATAAAAACTGACTGGACAAATTTATCCTTTTAAACTTGGGTTAGGGGAACAGGGCTCCGTCGATAGATACCTGTGTCTAATTCTTGGTCTTTTTTTAAAAAAAAAGGCATCAACGGTGCCTGGTTTTAAATTAACAGAGCCCACGGCCAGACGGTAGCAACAAACATATTGGAGATAACATGTTAAGTTTTAGTATAACTCAGCGCTAGTAGGAAGCAAAATAATAACAGACAAAGTTGCGAAAAGGCTAGAAAAAGTTTTGACAAACCTAAAACAAGTCTAGATTCATCTTTTTGACAAACCTAAAACATCTTATGTTTTGAAACGGAGGGAGTACCAGACTAGCGACAGTACACAGTGGACTGACGAGTGGTCCGTAGCTCTTATTACCGACTACTTGACGATCTGCTCTGCCTGGAACGAGGAGCGGCTACGCTCTGCACCGTGGGCGCTCTGCCGTGTCTGCGCATTTGTCTATGACAGTGCCGGTGCACTTGGAACGTCGTCGATACCACTTCTGCTCCGGTGCTCCGCCTAGGCTAAACTTTGCGCGAGAGAAACACGTATGGTGGTCTTTTTTGATACGTACGTATAGCCTTGGAGAAGCCTGTATGGCTGGGTCTACGAGTCTACACGTACGCACGCGTATGGTGATGGCGGGTGTACCAAAATGGCATGAGATATCAACCGGCGTCAATCAGATCATGGCGGATCTATAGCGGCGACATGATCACCGGGGATTGCGACAAGCAGACGGAACGGCCGGCTGCATACGAAAGCGTCCTGATCTATGCCAGTGGACCAAACGGTAGGGCTGCGTCCGCCCATGTCGATCAGATCCAAAGCCATCGATCAAGAAACGATTCCGCCGCGGTTATTTCAAAATTCGGCGAGCACGACGTGAGTTGCGAATGACTGAGCCATAACCATCATTTGCGGATGTGTAGTTCTATTTTTTTAGGACGAGGTGGATGGATCATATGTACGGCAAACATACACATGTGTATTCCGGCCGGTAGGCCAAAGAATAAAAACTGACTGGACAAATTTATCCTTTTCAACTTGGGTTAGGGGGAACAGGGCTCTGTCGATAGATATCAGTGACTAATTCTTGGTCTTTTTTTTTAGAAAAAAAAAGGCATCAACGGTGCCTGGTTTTAAATTAACATAGCCCACGGCCAGACGGTAGCAACAAACATATTGGAGATAACATGTTAAGTTTTAGTATAACTCAGCGCTAGTAGGCAGCAAAATAATAACAGACAAAGTTGCGAAAAGGCTAGAAAAAGTTTTGACAAACCTAAAACAAGTCTAGATTCATCTTTTTGACAAACCTAAAACATCTTATGTTTTGAAACGGAGGGAGTACCAGACTAGCGACAGTACACAGTGGACTGACGAGTGGTCTGTAGCTCTTATTACCGACTACTTGATGATCTGCTCTGCCTGAAACGAGGAGCGGCTACGCTCTGCACCGTGGGCGCTCTGCCGTGTCTGCTCATTTGTCTATGACAATGCCGGTGCACTTGGAACGTCGTCGATACCACTTCTGCTCCGGTGCTCCGCCCAGGCTAAACTTTGCGCGAGAGAAACACGTATGGTGGTCTTTTTTGATACGTACGTATAGCCTTGGAGAAGCCTGTATGGCTGGGTCTACGAGTCTACACGTACGCACGCGTATGGTGATGGCGGGTGTACCAAAATGGCATGAGATATCAACCGGCGTCAATCAGATCATGGCGGATCTGTAGCGGCGACATGATCACCGGGGATTGCGACAAGCAGACGGAACGGCCGGCTGCATACGAAGGCGTCCTGATCTATGCCAGTGGAGCGAACGGTAGGGCTGCGTCCGCCCATGTCGATCAGATCCAAAGCCATCGATCAAGAAACGATTCCGCCGCGGTTATTTCAAAATTCGGCGAGCACGACGTGAGTTGCGAATGACTGAGCCATAATCATCATGTGCGGATGTGTAGTTCTATTTTTTTAGGACGAGGTGGATGGATCATATGTACGGCAAACATACACATGTGTATTCCGGCCGGTAGGCCAAAGAATAAAAACTGACTGGACAAATTTATCCTTTTAAACTTGGGTTAGGGGGAACAGGGCTCCGTCGATAGATATCAGTGACTAATTCTTGGTCTTTTTTTTAAAAAAAAAGGCATCAACGGTGCCTGGTTTTAAATTAATAGAGCCCACGGCCAGACGGTAGCAACAAACATATTGGAGATAACATGTTAAGTTTTAGTATAACTCAGCGCTAGTAGGCAGCAAAATAATAACAGACAAAGTTGCGAAAAGGCTAGAAAAAGTTTTGACAAACCTAAAACAAGTCTAGATTCATCTTTTTGACAAACCTAAAACATCTTATGTTTTGAAACGGAGGGAGTACCAGACTAGCGACAGTACACAGTGGACTGACGAGTGGTCCGTAGCTCTTATTACCGACTACTTGACGATCTGCTCTGCCTGGAACGAGGAGCGGCTACGCTCTGCACCGTGGGCGCTCTGCCGTGTCTGCGCATTTGTCTATGACAGTGCCGGTGCACTTGGAACGTCGTCGATACCACTTCTGCTCCGGTGCTCCGCCTAGGCTAAACTTTGCGCGAGAGAAACACGTATGGTGGTCTTTTTTGATACGTACGTATAGCCTTGGAGAAGCCTGTATGGCTGGGTCTACGAGTCTACACGTACGCACGCGTATGGTGATGGCGGGTGTACCAAAATGGCATGAGATATCAACCGGCGTCAATCAGATCATGGCGGATCTGTAGCGGCGACATGATCACCGGGGATTGCGACAAGCAGACGGAACGGCCGGCTGCATACGAAGGCGTCCTGATCTATGCCAGTGGAGCGCACGGTAGGGCTGCGTCCGCCCATGTCGATCAGATCCAAAGCCATCGATCAAGAAACGATTCCGCCGCGGTTATTTCAAAATTCGGCGAGCACGACGTGAGTTGCGAATGACTGAGCCATAACCATCATTTGCGGATGTGTAGTTCTATTTTTTTAGGACGAGGTGGATGGATCATATGTACGGCAAACATACACATGTGTATTCCGGCCGTTAGGCCAAAGAATAAAAACTGACTGGACAAATTTATCCTTTTAAACTTGGGTTAGGGGGAACAGGGCTCCGTCGATAGATATCAGTGACTAATTCTTGGTCTTTTTTTTTAGAAAAAAAAGGCATCAACGGTGCCTGGTTTTAAATTAATAGAGCCCACGGCCAGACGGTAGCAACAAACATATTGGAGATAACATGTTAAGTTTTAGTATAACTCAGCGCTAGTAGGCAGCAAAATAATAACAGACAAAGTTGCGAAAAGGCTAGAAAAAGTTTTGACAAACCTAAAACAAGTCTAGATTCATCTTTTTGACAAACCTAAAACATCTTATGTTTTGAAACGGAGGGAGTACCAGACTAGCGACAGTACACAGTGGACTGACGAGTGGTCTGTAGCTCTTATTACCGACTACTTGATGATCTGCTCTGCCTGAAACGAGGAGCGGCTACGCTCTGCACCGTGGGCGCTCTGCCGTGTCTGCGCATTTGTCTATGACAGTGTCGGTGCACTTGGAACGTCGTCGATACCACTTCTGCTCCGGTGCTCCGCCCAGGCTAAACTTTGCGCGAGAGAAACACGTATGGTGGTCTTTTTTGATACGTACGTATAGCCTTGGAGAAGCCTGTATGGCTGGGTCTACGAGTCTACACGTACGCACGCGTATGGTGATGGCGGGTGTACCAAAATGGCATGAGATATCAACCGGCGTCAATCAGATCATGGCGGATCTGTAGCGGCGACATGATCACCGGGGATTGCGACAAGCAGACGGAACGGCCGGCGGCATACGAAGGCGTCCTGATCTATGCCAGTGGAGCGAACGGTAGGGCTGCGTCCGCCCATGTCGATCAGATCCAAAGCCATCGATCAAGAAACGATTCCTCCGCGGTTATTTCAAAATTCGGCGAGCACGACGTGAGTTGCGAATGACTGAGCCATAATCATCATGTGCGGATGTGTAGTTCTATTTTTTTAGGACGAGGTGGATGGATCATATGTACGGCAAACATACACATGTGTATTCCGGCCGGTAGGCCAAAGAATAAAAACTGACTGGACAAATTTATTCTTTTAAACTTGGGTTAGGGGGAACAGGGCTCCGTCGATAGATATCAGTGACTAATTCTTGGTCTTTTTTTTAAAAAAAAAAGGCATCAACGGTGCCTGGTTTTAAATTAACAGAGCCCACGGCCAGACGGTAGTAACAAACATATTGGGCATAACATGTTAAGTTTTACAACTCAGCGCTAGTAGGCAGCAAAATAATAACAGACAAAGTTGCGAAAAGGCTAGAAAAAGTTCGCGCTCCTAGGAGGTCGCCCGTGTGTCGCTTCTGCTGGCTGCAAGTGTGGCGGGCGTGGAGTGGCTCATGTGTTGTTCCGGCTTTCTCCCATGCGACCCGGGTCTTTTTTTTCCTTTTTCTTTTTGTAGATTTAAATACGAAAACTGCGATATCTTTTAAACGGAGAGTCCAAATCGATATCCGTTTTTACAGACTTGCTAGCTATAGTCACGTCCAGATCTTCAAAACTAGATACATTGTTGATATGTTTCAACGGATTTTTTTCTCGTATCGCCTTAGATGTGTAGGTTGCACTGCCTTGTTGTACTCTGTTGCACTGTCTAAGGTCGTAGTGCACTGAGACATGTCATGATAGTACACCGTCCACGCACTGCCTTATTGTACTACGCTGCAGTGCCTAAGGTCGCAATGCACTGCGCGATGTTCTGTAGTGCACCGCTGACACACTGCCTTGTTATTTTGTGTTGCACTGCCTTAGTTGCAGTGCACTGCGTGGTGTACTGGCAGTGTACTGCCTTGTTATACTGCCTTGCAATGTCTTTAGTCGGCACTGCGCGGTTGTCCCAGTGTACTGTCTCGTTGTACTGCCTTGCAATGTCTTCGGTCGCAGTGCACTGCGCGTTGTCCAGGCAGCGCACCGTTCATGCACTGCTTTTTGTACTGCGTTGCACTGCCCAAGGTCGAAGTGCACCGCGCGGTGTTCTGACAGTGCACAGTCCATGCACTGTTTTGTTATTTTGTGTTGCACTGTTTTCATTCAATGCACGAGTTGCACCGCTCGTGCACTGCCTTATTGCACCGCGTTGAACTGTCTTTGGTCATGTGCACTGCACGGGCTGTCATGCGGCCTAAAATACGCGCGCAGCCGAGTGGCCGAAAATACGCACGAATAAACTTACACATACCACGTGTCAGGCTGCCGTGCGGCCAGAAATACGTGCGCTGGCGAGCGGCCGAAAACGCGCGCACTGCGACAGAAACACGCGCTTTAAGTGCGCTCCCGCTGGTCGTCCTCACAAAGTTGCACTAGACAGACTTAAACTTGGAACTGGAAACTATATATGCGATTGCGCCGGACGTGAAGAAGTATGAGCTTCACAGTCATTTCGTCCAGGAGCACAATCACCTTGTTAGAGTATATCATGTCTCTACTATATTTGATACATGTGTCGACCTTGAGTGATCCTTGATTTGTAATAACTTTTGATTCTTGAATTTTTATAATAAATGGCTGTGTGCATCAACCGATGCAGAGGCCGGGGTCTTATTCCCCTTTTCGAAAAAAAAATACCATGTCTCTACTATATTTGGTTGCTTAAGTTTGTAATCTATTTATAGCTATATTAGATTTCTTATCCTCCAAGTTTATACTTCTATATAAACAGCCCAACAGGCTCAATATAATCACTCAATTCTAGCTGAGTCAGGGGCGGAGCTTAGTTGAAATAAAACCAGGCTATAGCCCGTCTAGCTTAGAAGATTTTCTTCTTACATACTCATAAATTAAACTAAATGATAATCCTCTTTTGTCTCCTTAAGCCTGCTGGTCCATCCAGCTTTTCCTTGTAAGCTCCGTTACTGAGCTGAATGCCTGTGCGTTGCTACAGAATGATACAAAATAAAGACGTTGATCAACTATGTGTTCCTAGAAACCAGAATAAGTGTGGTAGTTGAATGCTCATTGCTAACACCCTTTAATCTAAGTGTCGTAAGCAAGCAGCCAATGCTCAAAGTCAGTACTAATTAATCAACATGGCCTATTCAGTCGACAAATTACTGTGAAATAGAGCATTCCAATGATTTGTGTTTTGTTCATGCAAACAAAATAAACTTAAAAGGAAGTATGGGTACCTCCATCATAGACCAGCAGAAACCATGACGAAAGCCAGGGTGCTTGCAAACATGTTCCCTAGGGCAAGTCACCTATCAAGATGTAAAACTAAAGTGTACTGACGAAGAAACTCTAAAGCAATCAATCAAGTTATGTACTTCAATCAAAACAGGAATTAATCGGAACTAGAGCCCCGCGAGATTGAGGAGTTCAGGTGCATCTGCAGGACTTTGTGCTTTGTTCATGCACACAAAATAAACTTAAGAAAAAAGGAAGTATGGGTACCTCCATCATAGACCAGCAGAAACCATGACGAAAGCCAGGGTGATTGCAAACATGTTACCTAGGGCAAGCCACCTATCAAGATGTAAAACTAAAGTGTATTGACGAAAAAAACTCTAAAGCAATCAATCAAGTTATGTACTTCAATCAAAACAGGAATCAATCGGAACTGGAGCCCCACGAGAGGTGCATCTGCATGTCCTACTCAGATGCACCTTCTGCACATAGTTGCGCCTCTCCTTGAATCCATGTTTGGTAAGATTGATTTATGAGCTTGTTTTTTTTTTTGGAAATGAGCGCATTTATTAACCAAATATTTGATTCTTACACCCGGCCTCTGCATAACTAAGATGCACACAGCCACACGAATGACAGACTAAGACAAAAATGAAAAAAGCATTACAAAAAGGCACTAAATTAAAGTCTGGAAACTAAGATAGCTCAATCCTTAGATCACGCGGTCATCCATGTCGTGAGAAAATATTTCTCGCCGTGTCCTCCAATCGCGTACATCTGTCCAGAAATACCTCCCGAAACTCCATGCGTTGGAGAATATTCCATGATCGAAGGATAGCCGTTGCCCGATAAATAACCTGCAGAGGGGAAGACACAATGTTATTAAAAATCTTGTCATTTCTACAAAGCCATAGCGACCATATAATGGCAAGCGCTCCCACCCTAAACAAGGTTCTGTACTTATCAACAATTCCATGTAACCAATTACCAAAAACATTGGTTACTGAACGTGGGGGAGATAAGCCAGAAGATATTTGGATGAATGACTATATAGAACGAGCAAATTTGCAGTAAAAGAATAAGTGTCGAATTGTCTCATCTTGATGACAAAAAACACATTGTGTACTTCCATGCCAATTCCTTTTTACAAGATTATCCTTTGTTAGAATTACCCCTTTCCGTAGATACCATGCAAATATCTTCGTCTTAAGGGGTATTTTCATTTTCCAAATTTTACTATTATCATCGACTAGGAAATCAGGTTGGACCAAAGCTTTATATAGTGAGCCAATAGAAAATTTACCACTTTCCAGTAATTTCCATTTGAACACATCAACACCGTCCGACAATTGTATCCTAGATAACCGTAATAGGAGATTGTTCCAAGATAATAGTCTAGGACCGATGAGACTTCTTCTGAAAGACACATTAGGAGGATAGTCCTCCATCACTGTGGAGATTGTATCCCCTTTATGTCTAACAATTGAATATAGAGCTGGGTACTGTTCGCGAAGAGTAGATTGGCCTAGCCATTTATCTTCCCAAAACCTAATTTGTGATCCATCCTTAATCTCAAAAGCACCAAAACGAAAGAAATGTTTCTTGGTGGCCATAAGACCTGCCCAAAAATGTGAATCTCCGGGTTTCCATACCACTTGAGACACAGCTTTGGAGCCCACATATTTCCTCCATAACATGGTTTGCCAAACGCCTTCCTCAGTAAGTAGTTTAAAAAGCCATTTGCCTAGAAGCGCGGTGTTTTTGACTTGCAAATCGTGTATGCCTAGTCCACCAAACTCCTTCGGCCGGCAAACCACATTCCATCTAGCCAGACGATATTTCTTTTTCTCACTATCCCCTTGCCAAAAGAATCTTGAACGGAAATAATCCACTCTGTTCAAAACCCCTTTTGGCATTTGGAAAAACGAGATCATATACAGTACCATATTAGTAAGAACTGAATTTAAAAGTACTAGTCTTCCCCCAAGAGATAACAATTTTCCTTTCCAACTATTAAGACGTTTTTGTATCCTTTCCTCAACAAGCTTCCATTCAGCAATTGTGAGACGCCGATAATGAATCGGTATTCCCAAATAATTGATTGGAAACTGACCCAGACCACAGCCGAAAAGTTCAGCATATATGTGGGCCTCGTTTTGGGCCTCGCCAAAACAATACAAATAACTTTTATGGAAATTTATTTTAAGCCCAGATAAGAGCTCGAATGCTGATAATATTAATTTCAGATTCTTAGCTTTCTTCAGATCATGTTCCATAAAAAGAATTGTATCGTCAGCGTATTGAAGAATAGAAAGTCCACCATCAACGAGATGTGGAACTACACCTTCAATTTGGCCGTCAGCCTTTGCTCTCTCAATAAGGATAGCCAACATATCAGCCACTATGTTAAATAGTAAAGGCGATAGTGGATCCCCTTGTCTCAGTCCTTTCTTGGTCTGAAAGTATTTGCCAGTATCATCATTTACTTTAATGGCAACACTACCCCCAGACACAAAAGACTGAATCAAAGCACGCCACTCCTCAGAAAAACCTTTCATACGGAGTGTTTGCTGGAGGAAAGACCAGTTAACTTTGTCATAAGCCTTCTCAAAGTCAATCTTGAACAGTACACCATTTAATTTTTTTGAGTGTAGTTCATGAATTGTTTCATGCAGAATCACAACCCCATCTAGGATATTTCTTCCTTGCATGAACGCGGTTTAAGACGGGCTAACAACATTGTCAGCAACCGAATTTAGTCTAATTGTAGCAACTTTAGTGAAAATTTTAAAGCTAACGTTAAGCAAGCATATTGGACGGTACTGTTGTATCCGTTCTGCATTATTAACCTTAGGCAGTAAAATTATGTTACCAAAGTTGAGTCTAAAGAGATCCAATTGTCCAACCTGTAAAAACCCAAACAAATTCATCAGGTCCTCCTTGATAACGTCCCAGAATTTTTGGTAAAATTCCGCTGGGAATCCATCAGGACCTGGTGCTTTGTTATGTTCCATTTGGAAAACCGCTTTCTTGACCTCTTCCTCGGAATATGAGGCAGATAGAAAACTATTTTCTTCATCCGAAACCTAGGGAATATCGGAGTTTTGGGACTCATCCAGAGAGAAAAAATTCTCCACTGGGCCCCAAACAAGGATTTATAATACGTAGTAATATATGACTTCAGATGTTCTTGTCCCTCAATCATACCTTCGTCCTGAATCAGAGAGTGAATAAGTTTCTTCTTATGCCTGCCATTGGCAACTACATGGAAGTATCTAGTATTCGCATCTCCTTCCATAATGAATTTAGCTTTAGAGCGTTGGTACCATTTGAATTCCTCTTCGCGAAGAAGTCGGGCTATCTCTGCATTCGATTGGCTTTTAAGCTCAATTTCTTGTGCAGTTAATGGCCTTACCTCCGCGAAAGCCTCTAAGTCATCTATTATAAGTGTTAGGCATAATTTTTCTTTTTTTAGGATACCCGCTGTATGCCTGGCCCAACCCCGAAGGAACTTGCGTAAAGCACGCATTTTGTTATTCCATCGTAGGATAGGCGTTTGGCCATGTACCGGTTTCTCCCAATTAGCCTTAACCATCTCATAAAAACCATCACGAATCATCCAACCGAGTTCAAATTTAAACTCATTCGTAGACTTCCGTGGCGGTAGTCCAAACGACAGAAGTAAAGGGGCATGATCCGATAAAGCCTCAATACGCTCTAGAGCCCGAACAGTTACCATAGGGAATTTTTGTTCCCAATCGGTATCCATAAGCACTCTATCTATTTTTTCGTATGTTGGCTCCGGAAGACTATTAGCCCATGTGAATTGCCTTCCTAACATTGTAACCTCTCTCAAGTCCAGACTGTCAATGACAGCATTGAACAGAAAAGGCCAATGTTCATCGAACCGGCCCCGACTTTTCTCATGAGGAAATCTGAGCAAATTAAAATCCCCTCCTATAAGAATAGGATAAGGATTGTCCTTTGACAAATTCATAAGCTCACGTAAAAAGTCAGCCTTATAAACATCCTGAGCGGCCCCGTATACGGCGACTAAAGACCATGTGAAGTTGTCAGCCTTGTTACGGATATGGATTTTTATAAAAAAAATCTCCCACCGAACTAGCTAAAACTTCCATAGTCTCATCTCGCACGCCTAACAGGATCCCCCCGAATCGACCATGCGGCGGACGTGATATCCACGTAAAGTCCACTCCACCAGAAAGGCGATTGAGTAGAGTTTGCGAAAAATCCCGTCTACCAGTCTCAGAAATACCCAGAAAATCCAAATTATAATCCCTCACGCAGTCAGCAAAGAATAAATGGTTAGCCAAGTCCCGAAGACCTCTGCTGTTTGAAAACATTCCATTCATTGAGAAATTATAGGAGATTTGGATACACGGGATCTCTTACGCAGCCGCTGGCTCTTCGATTTTCGACCAGAAGCTTTCAGCTCATACATAGAAGCAAGCCCAGTCTCATCAAAGTCCACCTCCGACACTTCACCGACTAAGTGAGAGAGGAGTTGACCATCTACTGTGGCATGCAACTCCTCCTCCTCCTCAGTTAGTAAAGCATCAGGAAAAGCACTGACCTTAGGAGTAACCGTTAGACGGTCAACCTCCATATGTCGCAAAACATTAGAAGAAAAAGATACATCCTGTACAGAGCTACCCAAACTAATGCCAACGTTCGCTAGTTTAGAAGAAATAACAGGAGTAGAAAATGACAAAAAAGACTTCGAATTACTCTTTATACCTGGCGAATCCAAGTTCCTCTCCGCCTTACGCCGCATGGCCTTGAGCATGGAGTCCTCATCAGTCACGGACGCCCCAGAGGCATCGACTCCATGACGCATGCTCCGCCTGAATGTAGTACCACTCCCCTGCACAGGCGAAGCGTCCCCTGGAGACCGGGGCACCCCAGACCCCTCCTGGGTCCGGTCGTCCCCATCGACCACCGAGGTCACCTGCCCCACCAACGGAGGCGAGACGTCCCAAGGGTCCAACCCCACCTGGGTCGGACCAAGCGAAGCCATATCCTGAAGCTGGTGACAAGCGTCGCGGTCAGCCGACCCCTCCTGGGCCAACTTCCGCAAACACACCGAAGGAACAACCTCCTCAAGTACAGGAGTGGAAACAGGAATAGATCTGCCCATAATATGCGTTCTGGACCTCGCAGGTGCTGAGCAAGCACGCAAGACCGGGGTGGAAGCAGAACAAAGAGCCTCCTGTAACTGAGCCGGTGAAACGCGAGGTGCTGAAGTAGAACCCTTCCCACGAAGAGGGGAATCCAAAGGAAGAGCATCTAGTAGTTGTCGTCCCCGCGGAGTCACCGGATTAGCATTAAAGGGGGTGACAGCAAATGCCCTCTGCACCCCCTGACTGGAAGATGCAGGCCCGGAAGTACCCTGCACATGCGAGGAAGATCCAGCACCTCCCCCCCTCCCTGAGTGGCAGCAGAAGCCTCTGAAGTATCCATAGCATCCTCAAACTGCTTCCCATTGGCATCATCATCCGCATCATCATCTCCTTTTCTCCACAAGAAAGGAACAAACTCTGGTTCCGGAATATAACCCTCAGGTTCAATCCGAAAACGAAACTCAAATACCTTGTGTTTAACCACAGCATCTGACACAATAAAGTGACCAAGGGTGTCCTTCTCCTTGAGAAAAATCTTCGTGTCAAACATCTCCACGAGTATACGGACTACCCCCCGCTTCCGCAGACTGAATAAATCGACATCAAGCGTGTTCCCCATGAGTCCTCCAACTGCCCACAAGCCCTGAAAGGATCGCAGAATATGGGGTACCCCCTCCACATGTAGCCAAACCTGCTGCATCTCAAGCTTATGCGGCACCTCCTCCATCTTGTAAACCGAGAAGGTCAGCTGAGCGGTACTAAGTGGAACTGTCATCAGGATTCCATCGACCCTGTCCAAATCCTCAAACGTCGGGAAGCTCACTAAGAAGGCAGAATCACCATGAGGCGCCGCCTCCCACTTCCACTGAACATGCACCTGACATCGCCTGGCGATCTGCCTCTGAACAACCTCAGCTGAAACCATCGGTCCAGAAACACGTACCAGAGCAATCGGAGTCTGACTGCGCTCAAGATGATCCCGAGTCACTGCATCCGGAATCTGGGTGAACAACGTCTGGTCACTGCCAATACCCGCCATATACGGAGTCAAGCGCGGCTGCTTCAGCACCGGGCACCTCAATGTGGGATGTGCAACGGAATCACAAATATAGCAATAATGAATGACCTTACAATCCTTGGTCGCATGAGTATTAACCGCACACTTCCAACAACGAACAATTTTTTTATTCTTCTTACCCACATCAGCCACTGCCGTACCCTCAGAAATTGGTGCAGTGACCACCGGTGGCTGACTCAGTTGATGCTCCTGCGGATTGAACTGCTGCGGAAAAGGAGGTACAAAACACCCAGGCACCTGCATCTGTGGAACCCCATACTGCTGGAAACCCTGTTGCTGAAGATGAAACTGCTGATCCGACTGTGCATTCATAACCTGTTGCTGAATCCCACTAGCTTGTGGCTGCTGTGACTGCTTTTTATTCTTCTTTCTCTTAGGAACAGTAGAAGCCGCAACGCCCGCTCCCACAGAAAATTGTTGCGGGGGTTGCGACGTACCCACCGCCACCTGATTACCATTGTGGCCCCCATGGATCGGAGGGAAAGAATTAGTCCCCTGGAAAAAAGCAGCTGACGGCTGACCAACAAACGGGGTCGACGACCCACGATAAGGACGCTGCAACGGCTGATGCGGTATAGCTTGAATCGCATTGAAATAAGCCATCGGAGGCCTGAACTGAACTCCCGGAGGGAACTGCGGATGACCTGAGTTAGGCTGGTATGTCTCGACAGAAGCTTGCAAATTTCCCTGTCCGGCCGCAGCATGCTGTATCGGAGTAGCCGATACCGTCGTCGGAGGCTTCAGCGCAGCAGCAGTAGCTGCCCCAACAACCGGCACAGGAGCGGCGTGATTCGCAGAGGGCGGCACAGGGGCAGGCACAGAGGGCGGCCCCCTAGGGTTTACCCCATTGCCTCTACCCGCCATCGCTGGAGTGGAGAGCACCGAGGCAAATGACCTCTCGGAGATGTTCTGGGGCAGCGCCGGGACCGAGGCCGTCGACCGCGGAGTGGGTTTGCGCGATGGAGACGGCGACCTGGCGGAAGACCTGGGTGTCGGGGGCGATTTGGCGGAAGAACTGGGCGTCGGGGTAGCTAGCAGAGAGTTTTTTGGCGTCGTGGGAGTAACCTGGTACCGATACCAGGACCGAAACCGATTCCCGATCCGCGTCCAGGAAAAAATCTGTTCCGGCCCGATCAAGTTCGGCCCCACCCCACTGGCCACGTCCAACCTCCCGCGATCAAAGGGCGCTCGCTTGGAAACCGGATCGACCGCCGAGTCCCGTCGCCCCCGAGCGAACGCCTCCGCCGCGAGCTGAGCAAAAATTGGAGGAGCCGAACATCGACGAGGAGGCAAAGGACCTCGCCAGGGCTTGATCTTACCCCTGGACAGTCTCATTCCCGACGAAGAATCAAGCCCTCTGTGGCTTCCAGGCGAGGACGACCTGCGCCGCAGAACAGCGCACTCCGGCGATGGAACGTCGCTCGCCGGCGACGACGATCTTCTCTCCCAGAACCGAGACGCTGGGGTAGGGAATCCAATCTCCTCCCAGAAATCCTGCTTGAGTTGATCATCGGTCTTCCGCCGTCTTCGCGACACCGTCTTCCATCCGAGCTCCCCAGATTCATCTTCCAGCGCCTCCAGGGCCTCACGCATCGTCCCTGCCGGTTGAACGGACTCATCCGCGTCGGAATCAGACCCAAGGCAGAGAAACCTCGACCCAGACGCCCCTGGCGAGGTCGATGGCGACGAAAGGCCGCCAGGTGCCAGGGTGAGACGTCGCCGTGAGCCTCTCATAACACTGTTGATACTCCTTTAAATAGAGGAAGGATTTCACTTCCCCGGCCTCTGCACCTACTAAGGATGCACACAGCCATTAAGCATGAGTACCAGGATTTTTAAACTTGGTTAAGCACCAAGCCTGGTCCTCAAGATAAATTGCATGAGTACCAGGAGAGCCTGGTCCTCAAGTATAAATAGGAACCTTAATTCGCTTCCGTGAGGATTTGAAATCATTAATGATTCTAAGACTTGTATATAATGTGCAGATCAGTTTATATATTTGTTAGTGTGCTGGAGGGATCTAAAGCTAGCGAGTGGTCGAGTTTATCACATCTTGGATTTGTTATATTTTTTTGGTAAAAGTGCATCAGAGTACTATTGTAATGTGACATTTGTATAAAAAATACGGGAAATCTATCCGTAGGCCGGTCGGTAGTTGGCCAAACCCGACGGTCTCACATATACCATTGGATCCTTGGCAAACGCACGAAATCAACCACTTTATATTCTCTAATCAACCAGTCCTCAGACTCTATGATCCCAACTAAACCGATCGAGATGTCAAACTTGGTGGGCTCTTTGTCACCCCTGATTCTTTCCTCTTCCTAATTCACAACCATCTTGAATGCATGCACTAAAAAATGAAATTGCTGACATCGTCATCATTTAATGCATAATCAAAAATGTAAAAAGCTTTATAACATAAACCGTTTGTCCGATTTAGAATCCATTTTCACCATTAGACTAGTCGCTACAAGATATTCAAAATTGGATCCCATATTGATATGTTTCGTTAAAAAAATTCGAGCCAAAAAGTTATCAACCCCTAACATGTGGATTATCTATGCATAATATGTAAGTTATATATCATGTAACACGTAATTTAACCACCAGGTAAACATGTCGGATAGAGACGTTGTCGCATACATGTTGAGCACCTTGTAGCATCGACGAGCGATGAAAGGCTCGGTACCTTAGACCCTTCAAGGCTTCGTCACCCGTACGCCACGATAGCGGCGACAGACGATAAAACCGGGCCGCTAGTTACTAGTTGTGTGTTACTTATTTACTACGACTTAAAATAGTTGATGGGTGGGGCATAAGACCATATTGTCCTGATGTGCCGATATGGCGATTAACCAGGATAGATTTTAGAGGCATAATTCCATGCAATGCTCTCCAACAAAATATCTTAATTTTACCTGGCACCTGTAGCTTCCACAAGCTTTTCCACACAGGTTTCGGATAGACGTGCCCTACAGAAATTGAGCACTTGACCGGCCATCAAACTGGTTTTTCCACTCCACATGATATGTTAATTTTACAGAAAAAATCCCTGAGCGTGTACAATTCCATGAGACAAAATCATCAAAAGCATCATGGTTTAATGGTATCTGAAAGATTCTTCGGGCATCCACGGTCAAAAAGATTGAATTTATAAGCTCCTCATCCCACATACCAGTATGTGGATCAATAAGTTGATTTACCTTAGTGTAAATTACAGCATCCCTCGGTGTGATCACCTTTCGACTTGGACTAGAAGGGATCCATGGATCTGACCATATGTTCACATTTTCTCCATCACCAATCCTCCAAATATAGCCTCTTTTGAAGGTTTGGATTCCCGCATGGATGCTTTGCCAAGTGAATGAAGACCCACTTTTCAAACTAGCTTGCAAAATATTGCAGTTTGGATAATACTTAGCTTTCAAAACCTTTGCACATAAAGAATCAGGGTTATCCAACGAGCGCCATACTTGTTTAGATAACATCGCTAAATTAAAGGAGTGTAGATCCCTAAACCCCATACCTCCATCTTGTTTTGGATAACACATCTTCCACCATGCATACAAGTCTATTTTTTTGTGTTACTCCTCATCTCCCCACCAGAATTGTGCTATCGCATCGACAATTTGTTTGCATACCCCCTTTGATATCTTAAAAACAGACATAGCATAAACAGGAATTGACTGGATCACAGCTTTCAAAAGGATTTCTTTTCCTCCCATAGATGAACAATATCCGATGGAACGTGGACCTTGTGCCCATCAGAATCTATCTCCAATGTCTCCAGCTGTTGTAGTCCTCAAATTTTACTTGGTAGCACTAATTCACCACGAGCTTCGATTTTGAGATACCTCAACTGGAACAAGTGGCACATTCCACCGAGGTCTAATACCACGGGTTCTTGGTTTCTGCCTGAATAGTCTAGAATTAAAACTCTTAGATGCTTGAACTCCATCAAAGGAGGTGCATATGTAGTGTAGAGGTGCCAAATCTTGCTAATGCTCTTACTTGTGAGAGACAAATGGTTCCCAGAACCGTGCTATCTATTGCACCATCCAAATTGAGGGACAGTCGACGGACCTTGTCGCGCAATCCTGTCATGGTTTGTAAATCATCTACTGCAATCATAAAATTCTCATCTCTGCATTTGTGTATAATAAGATCAAGCATCATGTCATGTACTATACAAGATACTACATGAACATGACCATTAAGATATGATGGTTGAACGATGCTCCTGTTGACAAGCTCATTATAGTAGCATTCTGCAACATCCTCCTGATCTTGCCCATGCGCTGTACTTATTAAACCTTGGGCTACCCACTGCCTGACAAGATCATCCTTCTCTATTAAGCGATCCTCTGGATATATACCCAAATATAGCATGCATGTCTTCAAGTAACGAGGAAGATGTATGTAGCTAAGGTTTAGTATTTGTCTCATTCCTTCCAAGGTGGGATCCAGTTCCATGTTGGAGCCCCAAGAATTCAGTATCTTCTCCCATTGCTCCTTCAGTTTGTTCCGCTGGCAAGCCAAAATGCTAGATATAGTGATAATTGCAAGTGGCAAACCGCCACATCTTTTCAAAATTTTAACTGAAACTTTTTCCAAAAACAGAGGACACGAATGCTCTGAACCAAATATTCTTGTGAAAAATAGCCTTCTTGAGTCTTGGTTGCTTAGTGGATTCATCCTATAAATATAACCACAGTGATTGGAGCAGCAAGCTCATGCCACATTATCGATTCTTGTAGTCGTTATTACTGTGCTATTGTTCCTGTCTTTCGGAAGAGCACAATTAATAATATTCCATGCAGTTTCATCCCATATGTCATCAATTACAATTAAGTACCTGAAAGTAGGGAAGCATATTAAACATCAGGCAAAAGTAAAACACACACGAAAGCATCCCCAGTTTTTGCGAGTGAACTTCAGCAGGACAGAATGCCAAAAAGTACCTCATCAATCAAGTTTCATGTTGGTAAATTTTCAAAAGCCAAAACACAGGGGAAAAAGCTTTCGAAAGTGCGTCTGTACTTGTGGACTAAATCTATACAAGAATATGCATGACAGGTGAGCTCTGTCAACTAATCAAGAGCTGTTAACACTTAAAACTGAATCGTACCTACGCAGTTGCAAGAACTGAGACGTTCATTTGAGGAAGTTTAGTTCCAGAACAGGCAAAGAGCAGCTGGCAAATTTCCGACTTCACAAAAAGTCAGAACTGAGACGTTAACACTTGAAACTGAATCGTATCTACGCAGTTGCAAGAACTGAGACGTTCATTTGAGGAAGTTTAGTTCCAGAACAGGCAAAGAGCAGCTGGCAAATTTCCGACTTCACAAAAAGTCAGAACTGAGACGTTAACACTTAAAACTGAATCGTATCTACGCAGTTGCAAGAACTGAGACGTTCATTTGAGGAAGTTTAGTTCCAGAACAGGCAAAGAGCAGCTGGCAAATTTCCGACTTCACAAAAAGTCAGAACTGAGACGTTAACACTTAAAACTGAATCGTATCTACGCAGTTCCAAGAACTGAGACGTTCATTTGAGGAACTTTAGTTCCAGAACAGGCAAAGAGCAGTTGATAAATTTCTGACTTCACAAAAAGTCAGAACTGAGACGTTAACACTTAAAACTGAATCGTATCTACGCAGTTGCAAGAACTGAGACGTTCATTTGAGGAACTTTAGTTCCAGAACAGGCAAAGAGCAGTTGACAAATTTCTGACTTCACAAAAAGCAATGATCAGAATTATCATGGGAGCAATATTCATATAAGAAGACATCTCTCTTCATCCAATAATAGGATTTGGACATGAATTACCTTCCTCCATAATAACTAAGACTTCCATCCAGAGGATCGAAAGCATTACTTAAAGATCTGAAATAAGCTTGTGAATGGAATTAAAAAAGGCTGCACGAACAAACTAGAATTTGGCCTACCAGATACTACCTTGCTAAAAGAAAAAGGAAATTTGATAGAAAATAAACTGATAGATTAAACTAGAGTAAAGTTATTTCTGAATTCGTTTACCTCTTGTCGGTAAGAAATGTTTGGAGTGTACTAATCAATTCAACATCATCCCAAATTTCCATGTTGGTTTCCTTTGGGTCTACATAGCCAGCTTGAGAGAGTATATTTCCCAAAACCTTCCTCATGGTTGGTTTCTGGGAAACAGAAACAAAAGCTCGACGCTGGAACTGCCCCTCTAACTTGCGATAAATCTATTATATTGTGATCCAAATTCAAGTATTGGTGCACTGAAGAAAGGCTAACTTCGGACGGAGCGGAGCGAGGCCCGTCGCCAGGAGGCTTGGACCGAAGCGGAAATAGTGAAGAGTTTGCTGGCTGGCGCCCGTTGTTTTTCCCTCTTCGTGTTGGAGGGGTTTTCCACGTTAAATCTCGTATCCCTCTGTCGTGTTTACTTATCGTTCTTCGTTATTGTGCATCTCGTAATATAATAAAATCTGCCTTGCAAGTGTAGTCATACCCAGGCCTCCAAATACAACGATGGAGAGCACCTTCAGATCATGTGCAGAGACACCCTCTTCGTCCATTATCAACTGAACTAGTTCGTCCCTAGGCCCATCAATACCCACAAGGCTCGATGCTTCCGCATAGAGCGCCAGCAGACGAGGATCTATGGATGTGCTTCTTGGCTTGGATACATCGCCATCAATCTTGTACCTCAGGTGGCGCTCGCTGACCTCCATGGCACGGCTCTTGAGGTCTCGGAACTCCTTGGCGATCCTATGGCGAGTGTTGATACTCGTCAACAGATTCATGCTCCTGTCAGTCAATAAACCCCTTAAAGCCATGTAGCGTGCTGCTGGACTTATGTTCAACACAGAGCATGAAGTCATCGACGCTGTCCTCCATGTCATCGGACAGCTCGCGCACCTCGTTCGCCCAGCGCTTTGCTTGCCTGTCGGGCTCCTCCTCCGCGTCCGACATCCTCTCGAGGAACGCCTGCATGCTCTCGAGCTCAGCTTTAAGGAAGCTTGTCTGAGTAGCTTGTGCTTGCCAGCGAGCAAAACAGCAAGCTTCACAAGAAGGGAGCGCACGGCGCCCAGCGATCTCACAACCGCCGCCTCCATTTTCCTTTCCTTTCTTATTCACTCCAACTTGATTGGGACAAAAGGCTTGGTTGTTGTTGTTTCTTGTTCACACCAGCTTCGCTGAAACCAAAATGTGAAGTCAAAACACTTGGATCAAGGAGGCTTTCTGGAAAGGGTGAACTACAGCTCTTCCTTTCTTTCTCGCTGATTCTGTGCATATAGTGAAGTTAGGTGTGGTTCCACTAGCAGGAGACTGATGCATGAGTACCCCAAAGGAACACTTTTGCTTCGGTACACACACACACACACACCCTTCTTTCAAACTTTTACAAATAAAAATTTGATTACGTATACTCATATGTCTACGAAAGGCGAAAATTGAAAGTTATATAACAGCAACAAAAAATTAAAAGTATGACATGCAAAGACGTAGATCGCGATAATGGGAGGTGAGATCCGTCGATCGAAACGTGGATTATATCCGGTTCGACCGAGTACATATATACGGAGATATATATATAACTTTGATATGGGTTTCGACGGGTCAAAAAATAAAACGATCCATACAGCTTAAGTTTAGAAGGGGGACGGAAGCACACACTACGGCACACAGGCTCTTTGCCGTGTGGGCAAAAGACACGGTAAAGGCCTTTCAAAACACGGCAAATGCCACACGGCAACGTTCGCCCGGCAAAGGCCCTTTGCCGTGTGTTTTCTAAATAAGACATGGCAAAGGCTTTGTCGTGTGTCTCACGCGTAGACACGACAAAGTAAAGTAAGATGACGGTTTCCGCGGAGATGACGGTGTCTATTCTTTGCCGTGTGTCTTCTCGAAAAGTACACGGCAAAGAAGTTGTCTTTGCCATGTGTCTCCTCGAAAAGTACACGGCAAAGAAGATGTCTTTGCCGTGTGTCTCGTGGAAAAAGTATACGGCAAAGAAACTGCCTTTTTAAAAAAATATATATATATTTTTTGTTTTAATCTTTTTTGAATATTATTTACTTGATAATCTCATATAGAATATTTTAACTCTGTATGTTAAATATTAGGTCAAATTGCACTCATAATCAAACTTCCCCTATGGTCACCCATCCTAACACTACTCTAGCTCTAGCACGCTTAACTTCTTCGTTCCTTCCAAATGAGCTTCCGAGAAAAAAAATCATACCTTGTTGCTAATACTTACATATCAATCCTATTAACTCTTGGGCCATGATGTCACACATCTCGGTTTTAGATTCCAAATAATTATTTAAATAAACAATAATGAAAAGTAATAATAATTTTGAATCCAAATAAAAAATAAAATGATTTTATTTTATTTCCTTTTTCTATTTAATATGGAATAGTTCATATATTTAAATCCGTAAATCGGAATTCGACAAATAAAATGTCTAAATCAATTAGAAAAATGTGAGGAATCCAAATATGACATCCATATATTCTTGTGAAAATGGGGTGGTATCATTTTGAATTATCCATTTGGTGGTTGCTTCATAAAACCCCCGGTTTTTTGTGCCCGGAAAATAGAAAATGGCTTTTTTGTGCGAGGAAAAGGAAAACTTCCTCCAAAAACATTATTTGCCATTCCATGATGCACATGCATGCACGATATGGGAACATTATCACAAACTATGCATTGATTCTAGCCATAATATTGGTCATTTGACCCGAAAGGCAGGAAATCTCGAATGAGATAGGTCATTTTGTGAAGGGTTTTTTGAGACATATTCAATATAACAAGTTTGATATTTTTCCTTGCAATCATGTCACATAATATGACACCACGCAAAGGTTTCGCATTGTTTTGATCGTTTTTAAATTTTTTATGACTCTTTTAAACTATCGACAAACTTTGTCGAACGATGGGTATGAAGATTCTTAGCTCAGAGCTGAGCGTCTTTAAACTTTCATTGGATCTCTGATGAAATAGCATATTGTAAAGCTAAAAATGATTTTTGTAAAAAAACATGCCCATCCGATCATGTACATGTAGTGCATAAATGACCCACTCCCTACGGATTCGGCAGGAATTTGTCTTTTTCACCTGGAGTGGACGGAAAGGTTTAACATCCCCCCGTTGGTACATTGTCCATTTAAGGTGGTCTAGATTTTTAAAAAATGGGGTGGTAGTATTTTGAATTAGGCATTTGGTGGTTGCTTCATAAAATCCTCCGTTTTTTACGCTCGGAAAATAGAAAATGACTTTTTGGTGCGACGAAAAGGAAAACTTTCTCCTGCAACATTGTTCGCCACTCCATGATGCAAATACATGAACAATATGGGCATATTATCACAAACTATGCGTTGATTCTAGCCATAACATTGGTCATTTGACCCGAAAGCCAGGAAACCTCGAATGAGATAGGTCATTTTGTGAAGGTTTTTTCAGACATAATCAATATACGAAGTTTGATATTTTTCCTACCAAATATGTCACATAATATGATACCACGCGAAGGTTTCGCATTGTTTCGATCATTTTTGATTTTTTATGACTCTTTTAAACTATCGACAAACTTTGTCGAACGACGGGTATGAAGATTCTTAGCTCGGAGCTGAGCCTCTCTAAACTTTCATTGGATCTCTGATAAAATAGCATATTGTGAACCTAAAAATGATTTTTGTGAAAAATCATGCCCATCAGATCATGTACTTGTAGTTCATATCTGACCCACTTCCTGTCGTTTCGGCAGGAATTTGTCTTTTTCACCTGGAGTGGACAAAAAGGTTTGAGATCCCCCCGTTGTGACATTGTACATTTAATTTGGTCTAGTATTTTTGAAAAATAGGGTGGTAGCATTTTAAATTAGCCATTTGGTGGTTGCTTCATAAAATCTCTCGTTTTTTCGCTTAGAAAATGGAAAATGGCTTTTTGGTGCGACGAAAAGAAAAACTTCCTACTGCAACATTGTTCACCATTTCATGAGGCACATGCATGCACAATATGGGTAGATTATCACAAACTATGCCTTGATTCTAGCCATAACATTGGTCATTTGACCCAAAAGCCAGGAAACCTCGAATGAGATGTCATTTTGTGAAGGTTTTTTTCAGACATAATCAATTTACGAAGTTTGATATTTTTCCTACCAACTATGTCACATAATATGACACCACGCGAAGGTTTCGCATTGTTTCGATCGCTTTTGAATTTTTTATGACTCTTTTAAACTATCGACAAACTTTGTCGAACGACGGGTATGAAGATTCTTAGCTCGGAGCTTAGCCTCTCTAAACTTTCATTGGATCTCTGATGAAATAGCATACTGTGAACCTAAAAATGATTTTTGTGAAAAATCATGCCCATCAGATCATGTACCTGTAGTTCATATCTGACCCACTTCCTACCGTTTTGGCAGGAATTTGTCTTTTTCACCTGGAGTGGACAAAAAGGTTTGAGATCTCCTCGTTGGGACATTGTCCATTTAAGGTGGTCTAGTATTTTTGAAAAATATGGTGGTAGCATTTTAAATTAGCCATTTGGTGGTTGCTTCATAATCTCTCTTTTTTTCGCTCAGAAAATGAAAAATGGCTTTTTGGTACGATGAAAAGAAAAACTTCCTCCTGCAATATTGTGCACCATTTCATGAGGCACATGCATGCACAATATGGGTATATTATCACAAACTATGCCTTGATTCTAGCCATAACATTGGTCATTTGACCCAAAAGCCAGGAAACCTCGAATGAGATAGGTCATTTTGTGAAGGTTTTTTTGAGAAATATTCAATCTAACAAGTTTGATATTTTTCCTTGCAACCATGTCACATAATATGACATCACGCGAAGGTTTCGCATTGTTTCGATCGTCTTTGAATTTTTTATGACTCTTTTAAACTATCGACGAACTTTGTCGAACGACGGGTAGGAAGATTCTTAGCTCGGAGCTAAGCCTCTCTAAAATTTCACTGGATCTCTGATGAAATAGCATATTGTAAATCTAAAAATGATTTTTCTAAAAAATCATGCCCATCCGATCATGTACCTGTAGTTCATATCTGACCCACTTCCTACCGATTCGGCAGGAATTTGTCTTTTTCACCTGGAGTGGACGAAAAGGTTTGAGATCCCCCCGTTGGTACATTGTACATTTAAGGTGGTCTATTATTTTTGAAAAATGGGGTGGTAGAATTTTGAATTAGCCATTTGGTGGTTGCTTCATAAAATTTCCCGTTTTTTACGCTCATAAAATGGAAAATGGCTTTTTGGTGCGACGAAAAGGAAAACTTCCTCCTGCAACATTATTCTACATTCCATAATGCACATGCATGCACAATATGGGCAGATTAACACAAACTATGCCTTGATTCTAGCCATAACATTGATCATTTGACCCGAAAGCGAGGAAACCTCGAATGAGATAGGTCATTTTGTGAAGGGTTTTTTCAGACATAATCAATATATGAAGTTTGATATTTTTCCTACCAACTATGTCACATAATATGACACCACGCGAAGGTTTCGCATTGTTTCGATCGTTTTTTAATTTTTTTTGCGTGTTTTAAACAAAGGTCAAAACAGCGAGCATGAAGATTCTTATTTAATATAAATATCTAATTTTTTAGTGTATATAAATAGATCTTATTTTTCTGCAAATTCTGATATATTATTTGTATTTTTATAAATTACAATGATTTTTTTATGATTTTCCTAAGAGTAATGTGATAAAAGGAAAAAAAAGAAGAAAATAGGACTTTGCCGTGTGTACTGCGGAATACACACGGCAAAGGCCATTTGACGTGTATACTACGGAATAGACACGGCAAAGGGCCTTTGCCGTGTATACTGCAGAATACACACGGCAAAGGACCGGCGAGGGCACACGGCAAAGAGACCACCGTCTGCGGCCGTTAGCTCCTCCCGTTAAATGGACTTGTGGGATCACGGGTCCCACCTCGTTGCCGTGGCAACACCTATGCCGTGTGCCGTTGTGGACTTTGCCGAGTGTATTTTCTTTGCCGTGTTCCTTTATGGGTCTTTGTCGTGTATATCTCTTTGCCGTGTTCTTTTTTCAGAAATTTGCCGTGTTCACATACTTTACCGTGTATTTTTTGAGTTACACACGGCAAAGACGTGTCTACACGACAGCGACATTTTTTCCCGTAGTGACACCTCCCAAAGTAAATCAAAGGGCCAATTTCTCATAAACTAAGCGCACTCAAGAATCAAATCATAGTGTGGGTGTTATGAACGGTTTGCAGCATAGAAAATAAAAAAAATCCTACGATGGGAACTAAGTACCAAGATCTATCTACTAGATACAAATAACGGGCGGATGTATATCCGTAGAAAACATACCCTTAAAGACCGACAAAGCTTAACGAGTTGAACTCGTGGTTGATGTAGACGATCTCTTGCCGATCTCAAGATCGAGAGAAAGTCCTAGCGCCGCAAAGCAGCAGCGCATCCGTGCTCGCACACACGTTACAACACACCGAGCAACCTCCGCCTCCTCGCTCCAGCGATGCAGCGGAAGCACAACCCTTTCTTGCCGAATAGCCACCGAGAACATGTATCTCGCTAGTCCGAGTCTCCGAGACCATGGGGAATAAATTCTAAATGGGGAGAGAGATCCTTCACAAGGAGGTGTGTGAGAGAGAGAGGGAGAGGGGTGCCTTTTATCGGAGGAGGGAGGCACCCAAGGGGGTGGCCGCCGGCCATGGGGGCTGCCCCCTCCCCTCCTTCATTCATGTGGGTGGACACTCTACTCACAAAAACCTCTTCAATTTCCCCCACTCAAACTCCCACTCAAAATTGCTATTAAATTTCCACCAAATTTAATGCAAACTATCATTAAATAAAACTCTTTTTATTTATTCAGAATTTTGTCAATTACTTTAATGACAAACATTCACATATAACCCCTTGCTAGAATTCCATTTCACATGCAAAAATAGTTTCTACAATTTCACCCGAAAACCTGTTTCGGTATCTAGTGAAATAAATTCATGCGCTTGTTATTCTTTCCGGCATGAAACTTTTGCTCCAATTGGATGTCACTGTCCCTTAAGTGTGTCACCCTATGGTTCGTAAATAATGCGAACATGATCTAGACCCTTCTCCGATAAATAATCAGAAGCGGGACCTGGAGATCCATACTGACTCCCACACATTCAACGATGACTTTCCTGTGATCGTCGGAACCTTTTACGCTAGTATCTTAATCCCTTTGTTTCACGATATATTACATGTCCGAGATTAGATCATCGGTATCTCCATACCTAGTTTGATCTCGTTACCGACATGCACTCTTTTCTCGTTCCCGTGATATAACATTCTAGCGATCAAATCACTTGCTTGCAAGCTAACCAATGTGATATCACCGAGAGGGCCCAGAGTATATCTATCCGTTATTGGGATGAACAAATTTCACTCTTGATCCATGAGCCTCAACATAACACTTTAGTAGTTTTAAAGCCATCTTTATGTGACGTTTGATGTCATCAAGAAACTCTTCTGTGTTAGTGATTGACATGATCTCATGGTCTAAGGATTAGGATCACTTCATAAGTTGTTTAAAGCAATATAAACTCAATGACTTTGATCGTAATGCTATACTTCGGATGAATGTTCATCACATCATTACACTAATGTTGAGATCTCGTTATTAACAACATCCAATGTCTATGATCAGGAAACTGTTTTCATCTTGTTAATCAACGAGCTAGTTTATGAGAGAGGCATAACTAGGAACTTTATGCTTGTTTATTAAACACACATGTATTAACGTTTCCGTATTAATACAATTATAGCATGCAAAATAAACATATATCTTATACTAGGAATACACATAATAAACACTTTATTATTGCCTTTCAGGACATATTCTCTTCAGTCTCCCACTTGCACTAGAGACAGTAATCTAGTTACATAGTGATGTATCTAACACCCATGGAGTTCTGGTGTAGATCATGTTTTGAAGGGAATATGTCCTGAGAGGCAATAATAAAGTGTTTATTATGTGTATTCCAAGTATATGATAGATGTTTATTTTGCATGCTATAATTGTATTAATACGGAAACGTTAATACATGTGTGTTTAATAAACAAACAGAAAGTTCCTAGTTATGCCTCTCTCATAAACTAGCTCGTTGATTAACAAGATGATCAAGGTTTCCTGATCATGGACATTGGATGTTGTTAATAACGGGATCACAACATTAGTGTAATGGTGTGATGAACATTCATCTGAAGTATAGCATTACGATCAAAGTCATTGAGTTTATATTGCTATAACAACTTACGAAGTGATCCTAATCCTTAGACCATGAGATCATGTCAATCACTAACACCGGAAGAGTTTCTTGATAACATCAAACGTCACACCGTAACAGGGTGATTATAAAGATGGATTCAGAACTAAAAAAGTGTTATGTTGATGCTCATGGATCGAGAGTGGAATTTGTTCATCCCGATGACGGATAGATATACTCTGGGCCCTCTCGGTGATATCACATTGATTAGCTTGCAAGCAAGTGATTTGATCATTAGAATGTTATATCACAGGAACGAGAAAAGAGTGCATGTCGGTAACGAGATCAAACTAGGTATGGAGATACCGATGATCGAATCTCGGACATGTAATATATCGTGAAACAAAGGGATTAAGATACTAGCGTAAAAGGTTCCGACGATCACAAGAAAGTCATCGTTGAATGTGTGGGAGTCAGTATGGGTCTCCAGATCCCGCTTCTGATTATTGATCCGAGAGGGGTCTCGATCATGTCCGCATTATTCATGAACCGTAGGGTGACACACTTAAGAGACACCGACATCCAATTGGAGCAAATGTTTCATGCCGAAAGAATGAACAAGCGCAGGAATTTATTTCACTAGATACCGAAACAGGTTTTCGGGTGAAATTGCATAAAGTGGTTATGCATGTGAAATAGAATTCTAGCAAGGGGTTATTTGTGAATGTTTGTCATTAAATTAATTGACAAAATTCTGAATAAAATAAAAGAGTTTTATTTAATGAGAGTTTGCATTAAATTTGGTGGAAATTTAATGGGAATTTGAGTGGACTTTTGAGTGGAGGGAATTTAAAGGAGATTTGTGAGTGGAGTGTCCACCCACATGAAGAGGGGAGGGCAAGGGGGCAGCCCCATGCGCCGGCCACCCCCTTGGGGTCCCCCCCCCTCCTCCTCCTATAAAAGGAGCCCCCCTCCTCACTTGTCTCTCACACCTCCTCGTGAAGGATCTCTCTCCCCCTCTAGAATTTATCCCCCATGGTCTCGGACTAGCGAGATACATGTTCCCGGTGGCTATTCGGCAAGAAAGAGTTGTGCTTCTGCTGCATCGCTGGAGCGAGGAGGCGGAGGTTGCTCGGTGCCTCGAACGTGTGTGCGAGCACGGATGTGCTGCTGATTTGCGGCACTAGGACTTCCTCTCGATCTTGAGATCGGCAAGAGATCGTCTACATCAACCACGAGTTGAACTCGTTAAGCTTTGTCGGTCTTCAAGGGTATGTTCTCTACGGATATACATCCGCCCGTTGTTTGTATCTAGTAGATAGATCTTGGTATATAGTTCACATCGTAGGAAAATTTTTGTTTTCTATGCTGCGAACCCTACATGTTTTGCTGTAGGGAGAGTTTTAGTCAACGGGTCCGCTACATTGAGATCTGTATGTACTTTACAAATCTTTATATCTCCATCCTTGACATGCTCGCGGATGGAGTGAAACCGGCGCTTAATATGCTTGGAATGCTTGTGAGACCTTGGTTCTTTGGCATTGGCAATGGTACCATTGTTGTCACAATAGATCACCATTGGGTCCAACGCGTTTGCCACCACACCTAGTTCGGATATGAACTCCTTCATCCAAACTGCTTCTTGAGCTGCTTCCGAAGCAGCAACATATTCGGTCTCCGTTGTTGATCCCGCCACCACAGGTTGTTTGGAGCTCCTCCAACTAACCGCTTCGCCATTCATGAGAAATATGTATCCGGATTGAGACTTAGAATCATCCGGATCGGTGTCAAAGCTAGCGTCAACATAACACTTAGCGATGAGCTCTTCTTCACCTCCGTATACAAGAAACATATCCTTAGTTCTTCGCAAGTACTTAAGGATATTCTTGACCGCTTTCTAGTGTTCCGAACCTGGATCCGATTGGTACCTACTAGTCAAACTAATAGCATGTGCCACATCCGGTCTTGTACATAGCATGGCGTACATTATAGAGCCTATGGTTGAAGCATAGGGGACTTTGTCCATTATCTCTCTTTCTTCCGCCGTAGCTGGACTTTGAGTCTTACTCAATGTCGTGCCTTGTGTCATAGGTAAGAACCCATTCTTACTTTCGTCCATTTTAAACTTCTTTAAAATCTTATCAAGGTCTGTACTTTGCGATAGCCCTATTAGGCGCCTAGATCTATCTCTATAGATCTTTATGCCTAATATGTATGACGCTTCACCTAGGTCCTTCATTGAAAATTTGCTGTTTAGATAAATTTTAACACTGTTTAAAAGATCTATATCATTTCCGATCAATAATATGTCATCCACATATAGTATCAGAAATTCCACATTGCTCTCATTCACTTTCTTGTAAATACAAGCTTCTCCATAAGTTTGGACAAATCCAAACTCTTTGATCACCTCATCAAAGCGGAGATTCCAACTTCGTGATGCTTGCTTCAATCCATAGATGGATCGCTGAAGATTGCACACCTTGTTAGCATCCTTAGGATCGACAAAACCCTTTGGTTGTATCATATACAACTCTTCTTCAATATTACCATTGAGAAACTCGGTTTTGACATCCATCTGCCATATCTCATAATCGAAATATGCAGCAATTGCTAACATAATCCTAACTGATTTTAGCATCGCTACGGGGAGAATGTCTCATCGTAGTCAACTCCTTGAATTTGTCGAAACCCCTTTGCGACAAGTCGAGCTTTATAGACGGTCACATTACCATCAGCATCAGTTTTCCTTTTGAAAATCCATTTATTCGCCACGGCCTTTCGGTCGTGAGGTTTTATTATTTGACCAACCATTAGGAGAAGCAAATACAAGGGGTACACTAATTACTAAGACTGAGGAAGTCGCAATTAATGCAAAAACAGCTAATTGGAAAGCAAAGTCCACCAAGTTCCAAACTTGATTTTCATACATGGATTCCATCTCGGATTTCATGGCTTCTAACCATTTGTTGGAATCCGGGCTCATCATCGCTTCTTCATACGTCGCAGGGTCATCATTTTCATCAACCATGAAATTCATGACAGGATTTCCGTACAGCTCGGGAGCTGCACGCGTCCTGCTAGACCTGCGAGGTTTGGTAGTACTCTCTTTTGGAGTTTCATGATCATTATCATTAGTTCCCTCTTTAAATGGTGAAACCAACTCCAGAACGACTTTTGGCGTTGCGCTACTCGCCATACTTTGAAGAGAAGGTTCAATAACCTCTTCGAGTTCTACCTTCCGACTACTCACACCTTTCGTGATAAACTCTTTCTCTAGAAAGGATCCATTCTTGGCAACAAAAACCTTGCCCTCGGATCTGTGATAGAAGGAATACCCAATAGTTTCCTTAGGGTATCCTATGAAGACGCATTTTTCCTCTTTGCGTTCGAGTTTATCCGATTGAAGTTTCTTCACATAAACATCGCATCCCCAAACTTTAAGAAATGATAGCTTAGGTTTGTTTCCAAACCATAATTCATATGGTGTCTTTTCAACGGATTTAGATGGTGCCCAATTTAAAGTGAATGCAGCAGTTTCTAGTGCATAACCCCAAAATGACAATGGCAAGTCCGTCTGAGACATCACAGATTGAACCATATCCAATAAAGTACGATTACGACATTCCGACACACCATTTCGCTGTGGTGTTCCGGCAGGTGTGAGTTGTGAAATAATTCCACACTCTTTCATGTGAGTGCTAAACTCGTAACTTAGATACTCACCTCCACGGTCGGACCGTAGAAATTGGATCTTTCTATTATGATGATTTTCCACTTCATTCTGAAATTCCTTAAACTTTTCAAAGGTTTCAGACTTGTGTCTCATCAAGTAGATATAACTGTATCTACTCAAATCATCCGTGAAAGTAACAAAATAACGATATCCATCTCGCGCCGACACACTCATTGGACCACATACATCAGAATGTATGATTTCCAATAAATCTATCGCCCGTTCCATTGAACCAGAAAACAACGTTCTAGTCATCTTGCCCATAAGGCATGGCTCACATGTATCAAATGATTCAAAATCAAGTGATTCCAAAAGTCCATCCGAATGGAGCTTCTTTATGCGTTTAACGCCAATATGACCAAGACGGCAGTGCCACATATATGCGGATATATCATCATTATGTTTAATCCTTTTAGCATCAGCATTATGAATATGTGTAACATTATTATCGTGATCCAATAGAAATAAACCATTCATCATCGGTGCATGACCATAAAAGATTTCATTCATATAAATAGAACAACCATTGTTCTCGGATTTAAATTAATAACCACTTCGCATCAAACACGATGTAGATACAATGTTCATGCTCAGTGCTGGCACCAGATAACAATTATTCAAGTTTATTACTAATCCCGACGTCAAGTGGAGAGGTAGCGTTCCGACGGCGATCACATCAACGCTTGATCCATTGCCGACACGCATCTTGACCTCACCCCTTGCTAGCGGTCGCTTGTTCCGCAGCCCCTGATTCGAGTTACAAATATTAGAAACTGAACCAGTATCAAATACCCAAGTGCTACTGCGAGCACTAGTCAAGTACACATCAATAACATGTATATCATATATACCTTTGTTTGCCTTGCCGGCCTTCTTGTCTGCCAAATACTTGGGGCAATTGCGCTTCCAGTGGCTAGTCCCCTTACAATAGTAGCACTCGGCATCAGACTTAGGGCCAACTCGGGGTTTCTTTTCAGGCACGGCAACCGGCTTGCCGCCCTTACTTCCCTTCCATTTTCCCTTCTTGTCTTTCTTGAAACCAGTGTTCTTATTGATCATCAACACTTGATGTTCCTTTTTGATCTCCACTTCTACAGTTTTAAGCATTGACAGAATCTCGGGGAGAGACTTCTTCATGCCTTGCATATTATAGTTCATCATGAATCTCTTATAGCTAGGTGGCAGAGACTTCAGAACATGATGGATGCCTAAGTCAATGGGAATCGATATTCCCAAGGACACAAGCTTATCGGCATAACCCGACATCTTGAGTACATGCTCACTAATGGAGTTGTGCTCTTCCATCATGCAGCTAAACAAATTTTCTGAAGCATTGTAGCTCTCTACAGCAGCATGTGTGTCGAAAATCATTTTCAACTCACCCATTGTATCAAATACATTGCCGTTTTCGAAACGCTTTCGAAGTTCCGGCTCTAGCCCATACAATATGCCGCAATGAACTAAGTTGTGATCCTCCTGACGAGTCTGATAGACATTCTTCTCCTCGTCAGGGGCATCCTCAAAAGGTGGGGGGCCTAGCGGCGCTTCTAGCACATATTGCTTTTGTGCAGCAGAGAGGAGAATCCTCAAATTCATGGCCCATTCGGTAAAGTTGCTACCGTTTGTTGCAAGTTTCTCTTTCTCCATGAACACATTGAAATTAAAATAAGGTGGTGCCATCTACAACAGAATTTGTAAAGTTTAGACTAAGTTTATGATAGATTGAGTTCAACTAATCCACATTACGAATGAACTCCCACTCAAAAACGACATCCCTCATGCCTTTTTGGTGATTACATGAACCAAATCCACTACACCAAGTCCGATCATCACGTGAGTCGGTGTAGCTTCAAAGGCGAGCATCAAATGGGCATCATATATACTATATGACTCATGATTAACCTTTTGGTCCGTGTTCCGAGGCCATGTCATGCTAGGCTTGTCAAGTTAGAACCTTAGTATTCGCGTTTGTAACTATCTTACACCTGAAATATGGTCGTGGATCCAAGAACACCCGATCATCACGTGATGCCTTGGAGCGACGAAAACATAATAGGTGCATACTAAAGGAAGAACACATTCTTATCTTGATATTTAAATGAGGGATCATCTTATTATGCTAATAAAGCGCTAAACAAGCAATATAAGATGCTATCAAACATCACATGTTTATTAGTGAAATGATATGGTTCCCGCATATGATCTCTATCATGTGCATCGTGGTATGATCACTATCATACCTTTATGTGTAAGGCCAAGGTCTATGGAACTCACATGTTATGTGTGTTGTAAGAGTATCATCTCATACTTCTACTTACAACACACCATATCATAACACTAGCCTAGAAACAATCTAAACTAGACGCCTCTAATTTATCCATTGCAAGTTTTACGTGGCTTAGGGCTTTCGAAGATAGAACCGTTCTTACCTACGAACATGAACCACAACGAGGATAACCAAATTGTTGACAACTCGTTGCAAAATATATATTGACTATAGTAGGAGAGACAGACACCTGCTAGACACTTATGCAAACTAGTTGCATGTCAAGCGTGGAACAGGTCTCATGTGCGAGGACATGTAAAGTTTGTCCGGCCCGCTTCATCCCACTATGCCACCAATATCCAAAATTACAACTAAGAAGCAACAACATGATCATCATCGCCCACATACTCATATGTGTATGTTGTAATTATGCCCTAGAGGCAATAATAAAGATGTTATTATTATAATTCTTGTTCATGATAAAGTTTATATTCCATGCTAGAATTGTATTAAGCGGAAACTTTAATACTTGTGTGGTTTGTGAACAACACCGTGTCCCTAGTACGCCTCTATGGACTAGCTTATTGATTAATGATGGTTAAGGTTTCCTAACCATAGACATGAGTTGTCGATTAATAATGAGATCATATGATTGGGTGAATGATATGATGGACAGACCCAAATTAAGCAGAGCAATTAGATCGTGTCATCGTGTTCATCTTTGCAAAGCTTTTCTTATGTCAAATATTGTATTCCTTAGACCATGAGATAATGCAACTCCCTGGTATCGGAAGAAAGCTTTGAGGTCATCAAACGTCATCCTATGAGAGGGTGATCATAAAGGTGTCTCTCAGGTGATCGGAAAGTACCTGTTGGGTTGTATGTATCGAGATGGGATTTGTCCCTCCCAAGTCGGAGAGATATACTTCGGGCCCACTCGGTAATCGATATCAACACCGCTTGCAAGCATGTGGTTAAGGAGTTAATCACAAAGTGATATCGGATTACGGAACGAGTAAAGTACTTGCTGTGAACGAGATTGAACTAGGTATGCCGGTACCGACGATCGAATCTCGGGCAAGTAAAATATCGCGAGACGAAGGGAAAATATATATGGGATTGATTGAATCCTAGCATCGTGGTTCATCTGATATGATCATCGATGAATGTGTGGGAGTCAATATGGGTTTCCAGACCCCGCTGTTGATTATTGATAGTAGATCATGTCTGCATATTCTCGAACCCGAAGGGTCACACACTTAACGTGTCTCGACGCTAGGATAGATTGGATAATTGGTTTATGAGTTTTTGTTTGGAGTCTCGGATGAGATCCAGGATGTCACGAGAGGTTCCGGAATGGTCCGGAGAATAAGATTCATATGAGGGAAAGCAGATTTTGGAGTTCGGAATTGTTTCGGGTTGTTCGGTATTGTACCGGAAGATTCTAGAACCTTCCGGAGTGGGACCAACGTGGCCCCACTTGTCGGGAGGGGGCGTGGGCCTATGAGGGAGTTCCCTGGCCGCAATGGGCCAGGGGCACAAGGCCCCATAGGCCCAGCCGGCCAAGCCTAGGGGAAACCCTAGGGAAGCTTCTAGAAGGGGGGAACTTGCCCCCCACTCCTTCCTCCTAGGCCGCCGGCCCTAGGGCTTGGGGGAGGGGCAAGGGCCAGCCGCCCACCCCTCTATATAAATAGGGCTGGGTGAGAACCCTCCCCACACCTCCTCCTCAAGCCCTAGCCGCCCTGCTGCCCTCCTCTCTCTCTCCCTCCCGACTGTGCGTAGGCGAAGCCCTGCCGCGGAAACTCTCCACTGCTTGCACCACGCCGTAGTGTTGTAAATCCAACCTATCTCTCCACCCCACTTGCTGGACCGAGGAAGGAGGAGACTTCGAGGTGCCGCACGTGTGCATCTCTTGGAGGCATCGCCACTTGCGGTGTTGGAAAGGATCGGATCGCGAGGAGGAGAAGCGAGTACGACTACATCAACCACGTTCCATTGAACGTTCCGCTGTGCGAATCTTCAAGGGTATGAAGATCTCATCTATTTCCCTCGTTGTTTGCATCTCCTAGATTAGATCTTGGCTTTTTCCCGTTCGCATCCGTAGAAAATTTTAATTTACTATGCTGCGAAACCCTTCAGTGGTATCAGAGCTAGATCTAGGCGTAGATGTGTTTCACGAGTAGAACGCAACATGCTTGTTGCGGGCGTTGATGTTTTCTGTTGCAAGCCTCTTATTTGTGTACTTATTATGACGTGGGATAGTGAGATCGAAGCGGTCCAGGCAACTTTACGCGACCTCGTTCGCGAGACCGGCTCTGCACTTGACGTGTGGCTTGTTCCACACATGCGGCTGGTGGATGCCAGTTTCTCTCACTATAGTTGTCATGGGATTTACACCGGAGTTTGGCAACCATAGTATCACCGTTGTGGTTTTCCATAGGTAAGAATCGTTCTTAGCTTGTTACTCCCATAAGCCACGTAAAACATGCAACAACAAAGTAGAGGCGTCTAACTTGTTTTTGCAAGGAGTGTTTTCTGTGATATGGTATGGCCCAAGATGTGATGTGTATGGTGTATGCAATGATCATGTTTTGTAATGTTTCACGACTTGCATGTCGATGAGTACACAACCGGCAGGAGCCATATGGTTGTCTTTATAATTGTGTATGACCTGTGTGTCAACTTCTTATACGCCATGTAATAGCTTTACTTTATCGCTAAGTAGTTAGCAATAGTTGTAGTTGTTATTCGTGGTGGAGGCAATCATGGTGGAGTGATGGAGATCATGCTGGCACACACAAGATGGAGATCATTGCGCGAAGATTGGCTATACCATGTCACATAAAGTTATATGCATGTGATGTTTATCCTTTTATGTATCTGAAAGAACATTTGCTATCCCTAGTGATTTTGGTGTTGGATAACAACTCACATATCGGACTAATGATTTGCTAAGTGTGTCGCAGGTGCATTAAAAAAGATTTGCAATGTTCAAAAACTGTCTGCCTAGCGCGGTACCAAAAAGCGGTAGTACCACTTTTTGCTACCGCTTTTTGCTACCGAATGCGACAGAAGGCTGTGACTAACTGTCAAAATATTCTGCCTGCTCCAGTACTAAAATTCGGTACTACCGCATTTTAGTACCGCACTGTGCAGAGACTTTTTGGATGTTTTCAAAAGCTTCTGCCTGCTCCGGTACTAAAATGCGGTAGTACCGCATTTTAGTACCGCTCGAGGCAGAGACTTTTGTATATTGGCAAAAAGCTTTTGTCTGCCTAGGTAGCAAAATGCGGTAGTACCTCATTTTACTACCCGGTGTGACAGAGTGTTTTTTCGTCTAAAGCTGATGTTTCCACTGCTCGTCCGATAGTACCGGTTGCCATTTGCGGTACTACCGCTTAACGGTAGCATCAATAGTAGTATCGCTGTGGGCAGTGCTTCATGAAGTTTGAAAGAGGGTGGTCCGGTACCAGGTCCGGTAGTACCGGAGTTCTCCGGTAGTACCGCTTGAACTTCCGGTACTACCGCTGCAATAAATGCTCCAACGGCCAAGATGCTCAAACACATTAAAGTCAAGACCACCATTGGAGCCACTCAATCTTCAAGATCTCCTCATTCCACCACCCAAAGTCCTTGATCTTTGGGGAATCGAAGGAGGAGGCCCCGATCTACTACTTCACCAAAAGAGATTTTCATTTCCCCCTCATTTCATTGAGGGCCCCTTTGCTCTAGTGTTTTCTTGGAAACCCTAGTTCTTGTTTTGGTTCTTACAAGCTTGTCTTTGATTGCTTTGGCAGCTTGCTTGTATTTGGGAGCCTCCGATTAAGTTGTGGATGTGTGCCCCAAACTTGTAACGGTGTCGGCTTCCACCTTGAAGGTTGTCGATATAGTGGAAGGTGAATCGATCCCATTGGGGTGAGATTCATCGGAGAACAAGGGAGGCCTTTCGTGGCGTTGGTGGTTTGAAACCACCCCCTCTCCAAACGTAGACGTACTTCCCCTCAAAAGGAAGGAACTACGGGAAACAAATCCTTGTGTCTCCACGTCCACTTTTCGGTTACTTCTATCCTTTACCGCACCTTACTTACTCGTTACTACTTTGTGTTGTGGTAGCTCTTGCATAATTGTCATATAGGTAAATTCACCATAGTTGCATTATCTAGAGAATTTACCTTATTATCAAACCTTAATTTGAAAAAGAAGAAAATTTGAAGTAGCACCTATTCACCCCCCCCTCTAGGTGCCCATACGATCCTTTCAATTGGTATCAGAGCCTCGGCTCTTTATTCGGGCTTTACCGCCTAAGATAATATGGGTAGCAACGATGGGGATGGTGGTAGTGAGTCGACACCGGTGACCATGGAAGATCTCAAAAACTTGGAAACAAGATTGAGCTCTTCCTTGGTCAACGAAGTCAAGAAGATGCTCGAGCAACTTCTTAAAGACAAAGAAAGCTCATCACCTCCATCTCCTCAAGAGGATCAACCATCCATTTTACCTAAAGGGAATACACCGGTATCCCCCGAGGGTATGGTGGTGGGGGGTAAACTTGACAATGTTAATTCCTCCACACACAATGATGGTGGGAAGGGTGAGCACCGTGACTCATGGTACTCTCCCGACCCTCCAATCCCTCACCCTCATGTTTACAATAGAGGTGACCCACCTAAGCTTGAAGAATCTACTACTTTTGCTTAATGGAAATCACTAATGAGGACTCATATGTGCAGCTCTTGCATTGAACAATGGAACATCATCGAGCATGGACTCTTTATTGGGGATCCAAACAACTTGACAAGAAGAGAGGTTGTTAATAGTCAACTCAATGCCACTGCTTTGCATATGATTCAACAAGGTTTGGGGACAAAGGATTATCCACACATTGAGCACTTTAGCATTGCCAAGGAAGCTTGGGATGCTCTCACTGTGTTGTTTATTGGAAATGAGAGTATGAGGAGGAACCGATATGATGCTCTAAGCAATGAAGCCGAAGGCTTCTACATGAAAGAAGGTGAAGATCACGAAGACATGTACCGAAGGCTCAAGACCAACGCCACTGCTTTTAGGAATGTGGGTGCCTCACATGTAGATGATGCATGGATAAAAAGGAAATATGTGAGTGCACTCATGCCTTTTGAGCCCACCGACTTGAAGAGCCTACAAGGAAGACACAACTACCATCTCATGACCTCAAATGAAGTTATGCAAGAGATGGCCGCTTTCAAGGTTGCCTCCAAGAATGCCAAAGATGCCCGTGCTCGTGCCCTTGGTATGAGCAATGTTGTCAATGTTGCTTTGAAGGCCAAAGTTGTGGACCATGGGGATGAAGATGATAGTGATTAAGGGCTTTCCATGGACCATCCCGATGAAGTCAAGATTTCTCATGGTCAATATATGGCTTTCTATGCAAAGAACTTTTGGAAGAACCCCACCAAGGCCAAGATGGAAATGGAACGGAGAAGCAATCCAAATGGTAAAAGAGAGAATACCACAAGGTTGAGAACTTGCTTCAATTGTGGTGACCGCTACCACTTTGTGGCTAGTTGCCCCTATGAGAAGAGAGAAGATCATGGTGGAAAGCTTGTGTTGAAGAAGACTCTCAAGGGACCATACAAGAAACCTTTCATCAAAAAGAATCCCATCAACAAGAAGCTGGGAGAAATTGTCTTGATCACTCATGAAGAGTACTCCTCCGACAATGAAGATGATGAAGATGACGAAGAGGAAACTTCTCATGGTGTGGCTACTCTTGCCACCACCTCTACTCCGACATTCTCACTCTTCGATTCTCCAAATGAGAACTCTTCCACCAAGAATGCCACTTGCCTTATGGCAAGAGGAACGGAGGTATCTTCATCATCCCGCTCTACTCACTTAGATAATGATGAAATTGATGATGAGACGTCTCTTGATGTTAAAAAGGAATTAATTGCCTTTGATGGGTTTATGACTAACCTAGAAGGTGATGCTAAGCTACATTTTGGAAACATCTTAGATCAACTATCACATACTCAAGAGCTTCTAGATGTAAGATGTAAACTTGGGCATGAACATATGATTGAGCTAGAGGCCCTAAACAATGCTCTAGAAGAAGAACAAGAAACTAGGTTGTCACTTGAATTAAAACTTGAAGGGCTTGATGAGGCCAATGACATTATTGTTAACAAACTCATCAAAGAGCGTGATCATGCTATTGCTAAATATAAAAGAGCTAAAAAGGACAAGGTTGAGTTTGGTCTGGTTCATGAAAAACTTGCCGAGGACTTTAGCTTGCTTAACAAGGCCCACAAGGCCTTGGAGAGTGAACTCTTGTCACTCACAAAGTCCCATGAAACGCTTCAAACTCAATTGGCCAATATTCCTTCACCTAGTAACTTCATTCCATATAGTAGCACAACTATTCTTGAAGAGAATGCTAGGTTGAAGGGGGAGCTTGCTAAGGCCACATTTCCACAAGGCAACAAATCTATTGATGATCTTTTGAGCAAGCAAAGGCGTAGTGGTGATAAAGGGTGCATTGGTTTTGTTTCCAAAACCAAGAAGAAGAACAATAAGAAGAAGAAGGACAAGCCCGCACAAGAGACCAACAAGACCATTGTGGAGAGTAAGACCACAAATGGTAAAACTATGTCACATGATGACTTTGCGGGAAGTGGTAACCCTCACTATGTTCTAATGCGTGATTACTATGGTGATGTGTATGCACAATATGTTGGTCCTTATGATGGTTATATTGCTTGGTCCATTTGGTTTCCCAAGACCCTTGTTGCTAACAAAAGAGGACCCATTGAAAAAATGGGTACCTAAAAATTAGCTTGATCTTTTGTAGACTATGCTTCCGGAGGGTCAAAGTGGGTGCTTGATAGTGGTTGCACAAGTCATATGACCGGAAGCTCGTCTATTGTCAAGGAGTTAAAGCCTAATGATGATCAAATTACCGTGACATATGCCGACAAATCAAAGTATAAGGTAATGGGTTTCGGCAAGGTTGTGGTTTCTCACGACATTACACTCGTGAACGTCATGTTTGTTGAGACCCTTGGATACAATTTACTTTCTGTCCTTGCTCTTGGTAAGATGGGCTTTTCCGTCTTCATTGATGTAGATATAGTGGTCCTCTTGTGGAGCAAGTCTCTCAAGGTCGCTTTCGTTGGGCACGCCGAACATGACTTGTATGTGGTGGACTTCTCGAAGCAAACCACTACAAGTCCGATGTGCTTATTCGGAAAGGCCGATGTGGGTTGGTTATGCCATAGCCTACTAGCCCATGTAAATATGAGAACTTTGCAAAGTCTCCATAAAGAGGGCCATATAGTTGGACTAAAAGAAAATGTTTCCTTTGCCAAAGATCGTGTTTGCAGGGCATGTGTTCTAGGGAAGATGCATGACGCTCCTCACAAGCCCACGAACCAAATCAAGTCTAACAAGATCTTGGAACTCCTCCATGTGGACCTATTTGGTCCTCCATCTCATGCAAGTCTTGGAGGGAAGAAATATTGTTTGGTGATTGTTGACGACTTTTCAAGATACTCTTGGGTTTATTTATTCAAGTTGAAGAGTGAAAATCAAAAGAATTTTATCGACTTCATCAACTTGGTTCAACGGCAATACAATGCTCCCGTGTTGATCATAAGAAGTGACAATGCCACCGAGTTCAAGAACTACACCTTGAATGATTTTCTTAGTGATGAGGGGATTAAACATCAATATTCCGCTGCATACACCCCTCAACAAAATGGTGTGGCCGAAAGGAAGAACCGGACTCTTATTGAGATGGCTAGGACCATGTTGGCGGCGTTTAAATCTCCATACAACTTTTGGGCCGAAGCCATCTCCACCGCTTGCCATGCTTCAAACCGACTCTACCTCCGCAAGAAAATCAACAAGACTCCATATGAGATATTTACCGGTAACAAGCCCAACATATCTTATTTCCGGGTGTTCGGTTGTAAGTGTTTCTATCTCATCAAAGGTGTTCGTTTGTCTAAATTCGAGTCTAAAGCATTAGAGGGTATTTTTGTTGGCTATGGTCTCGAATCTCACACTTATAGAATCTATGACAAGCTCTCCGGAGCCGTCATAGAATCTTGTAGTGTGACCTTCGAAGAATATGATGGTCCCCAAGGGGGGCGTGTTGATGCTTGTGATGCAGATGATGAAATGCCTCAGGATGCCATAGGAAGAATGGGTGTGGGTTATATCCGCCCTGTTGAGGAACCCCTTATGGCGGATCGAGAAGAACTATGCTCCACTCGAGTGGAGCCCTCATCTTCACAACCTCAACATGCTCCATCTACCGAAGAGGACATTGACTCAAGCCAAAGACAAGATGTGGACCCTCAACATAGTGATCAATGTGTGAACTCTAGTCAAAGGGAGCTTGGTCCATTCGATGGGTTGTCAAGTGGTGCCAAGTCAATTTGTCAAGGAAGATCCATCCAAACTATTTTGAGATAAGCTCAAATTGATGCTAGAAGAGCACTAGATCAAGACCAAGGTCAATCCTTGCCTCCCAATGTAGAGGATGACTCCAATGATGATCAAGGTCAAGTTGATGGTCAAGACGAGGATCAAAATGATGAAGAGGGTCCTCCAAGAAACAATGAGGAGATCCACGCTCGTCGCGAAGCTAGAAAGGAAAGAATGTTGGAAATAAGAGACCACACCCTCCAAAATGTTGTTGGAGATCTAAGGAAAGGAATTTCCACAAGAGCACAATTGAAGAGGTTCAGTGAACACCAAGCACACATCTCCATGATTGAACCAAATAAAGTGTGGGAAGCTCTTGAAGATTCGGATTGGTTAGAATCTATGCACAAAGAGCTCAACAACTTTGAGAGAAACAAAGTGTGGAAGTTAGTTGAGAAGCCAAAGGATTGCCGCAATGTTATTGGAACAAAGTGTATATTCAAGAACAAGCAAGATGAGCATGGAATTATAGTAAGGAACAAGGCTAGATTGGTTGCACAAGGGTATTCTCAAATTGAAGGCATTGATTATGGAGAGACTTATGCACCTGTGGCTCGCCTTGAGTCCATCCGTATCCTTCTTGCTTATGCGGCACATCATAACTTTAAGTTGCAACAAATGGATGTAGAAAGTGCATTCCTTTATGGTCCTTTAAATGAATTGGTATATGTTAAGCAACCCCCGAGATTTGAGGACCCCAACTTCCCAAACCATGTCTACAAACTTGATAAGGCGCTCTATGGGCTCAAGCAAGCCCCACGCACGTGGTATGAGCACCTTAGAGAGTTATTGTTTGACCGTGGCTTTGAGGTTGGGAAAATCGATCCCACTCTTTTTACTAAGAGGGTCAATGGGGAGTTTTTTGTATGCCAAATATATGTTGATGATATTATCTTTGGCTCATCTAACAAAGCTTTTAATGATGAATTCTCAAAGCTTATGACTAGTAGGTTCCGTATGTCTTTGATGGGGGGTTGAAAGTATTTCTTGGCCTTGAGATCAAGCAAGTTAGAGGAGGAACATTCTTCAACCAAGCCAAGTATACTCAAGATATGCTCAAGAGATTCAAAATGCAAGATTTGAATGGAGCTCCTACTCCCATGGCTACAAAGACTCATCTAGAACAAAATCCAAATGGTAAAGATGTGGATCAAAAGGTATACCGGTCTATGATTGGTTCTTTGCTTTACCTTTGTGCATCTAGACCCGATATTGTGTTGAGTGTAGGTGTGTGTGCAAGATATCAAGCGGCTCCTAAGGAAAGCCATTTAATGCGGTCAAGAGAATATTTCGGTATTTAGTTCATACCCCATTGTGAAAAAGTGCCTCTTCTATGTGACAATGAAAGTGCCATCAAAATTGCATACAACCCGCTGGATCACACAAGGACAAAGCATATTGAGATTCGTCACCACTTCATTAGAGATCATGTTGCTCGAGGTGATATTGATCTATCCTATGTTTCTACCAAAGATCAACTTGCCGATATCTTCACGAAGCCACTTGATGAAGCAAGGTTTTGCTACTTGAGGAATGAACTAAATATCGTAGATTCAAGGAGCTTGACTTGACTATCTTGCACTCTCACCTAATACTCGACCCATATTTGGTTTAGGTGTAGGCATGGACATAGGGGGAGTGCGGTCCTAATTGATTGGACCATTCCTCCCCCCATTATGCGCAAAGTGAACAAAATCATTCCTCTTAATATCATTTTGTGATATGTGAGCTTAATGATGAGTTTCGGTAATGGACCCAAGATATATCTTCGTGGTGCCAAGCCGAGTATACTCAAATATGGTGGCCTAGGCCACCACCCCCTCTCAATCGAGAGGTTGATGTGCTTACTCGTGTTTGTAACTCTTTGAATTGGTTCTTACTCATGTTTGTCATCCTCTAGTTGGTGTTGTTCTTTTGGTCGTGCACTCACATTTGGCTCTCCATATGTTTTTAGTAATTTTTTAGTGCATTGGCCCATATCAGTGTGACTCTCTAAACCCATACCATTATTATCCCCCAACAAAACCCATCTACTCTGCACAAGAACCTTCCATTTTATGTATCTTGGCTCTCTGTCCTGATGGTCACGGTACTACCGGGTCTCATATGCGGTACTACCGCCAAACGGTACTACCGAATGTTGCTAGCGGTACTACCGCCTCTGGTTTTGTTTCCAGGGTCCTGCCTGGAAACTTCCCAGGTGCGGTACTACCGGTTGGTATCTCCGGTACTACCGCATAGCGGTACTACCGCCCATGGAACCGGTACTACCGCATGTGCGTGTCGGTTAAGACTGGAGACAGGGGAGAGGCACCCCTCAGTGTCTCATTCATCCCTCGTCTCCACTCCTCACCAGCGCCACCGCCGGAGCAAGAGGATGCCGCAGGAGCCCCGCCCTTCCCTCCTTCTCCCGGATCCACACCGGATCCGGCCTCCCTGTGGGCTCCTCCTTCTTCCCCACCGTCATGGACACCGGTACTACCGCCCTCCTCATCTTCTCAATTGTTTTCTCCATTGAATCTAGGGTAACTTTGATTCTTGGTTAAAACTCGCATTCTTGAGGTTGTACCGTGTGCTATTTACCAGATCTACCACTTTGTCTGATGGAAATCGTGTTTTACAACAAATTTACTGCCCGTACATGGATTTCTAGTCTAGATCTGCACTGTGGTCGCGGGCCGGTAGTAACGGGAATCTTTTTTCGGTACTACCGCTTGGCGGTACTACCGCCCGTGCATATCCGGTACTACCGCCCTGTACTGGCAGCAAATTTTTTTTAAAACACCAAGTTCCATCCTCTGTTTGTCTCAGGTTCTTGTGCCCTTACCCCTATGCTATCTCCCTCGTTCTTTCACAGGTGCAGGGGGTTCCCGGGGATCGCGCAAGCGCTCCAAAGCTCACTATGATATCAAGGACTATGAGTCAGAATCAGAGACTGAGTCAGAAGAGGAGGTCATGCCTCAACCTAGTGCCCGTCTGAAACTGCCAACAACTCGTGGTCATCGGGGTGGGGGGGTCAAGCAAAGTGCTGGTCGTGGTAAAGCTCCTCCACCTCCTCCTCCCTTCGGTCCTCGCAAGAGCCACAGTTCTGGGCCATCTGGGCCAAAGCTGCTGTCTGATTTGTCTGAGACAGAATTACATGCCCTGCGGGTGGTCAGTCCATATGGGACAGCTCGCTCTCATGCTCGAGAAAATAGCCTCTTCTTTACGGATTTTCAGGAGCGGGTGTTCCATGAGATTCTCATGAAAGATGAAAAAATTGTGGTTCCTCAAAAATAGATCGAGATGAATCATGTGAGGAAGAATCTGAACTACTTTGGTGAGGCCCTTGACATTTGCACCAACATTGGCTTGCTTCCCATTATGGAGTTCCGGTGCAACTATGATCCAATGCTCATTGCTCAGTTCTATGCAACCGTTCACTTTGCCAAGAATGATACTCGGACTCTCACCTGGATGACCGAGGGTGTTGTCAAGCAAGCAACGTTGGCTGAGTTTGGGGCTATCCTCGGGTACGAAGACCGTGGCAAGGACACTCCCGTTGGCTTTCGGTGCCACGCCAATGATCGTCCCATGAAGAAAGGTGTGCTTGCCCCACTATACATCCGGGGGCGCGGAATCCCTGGAAAGATCAAAGGGCTCCTCCCTACATATGACATCTTGCATCGCATCTTTCGTGAGACCGTCGCCCCTCGTGCTAGGAATGTTGATGAGATACATGCTTTCATGGTAGATATTATGATGGCCACCTATCACCACCGTGACTCTGGCCTACCTATGGATGTGATGGATGTCATTTGGAATGAAATGGTATGCACCACTTTTCAGAGGAGGGTGCCTCCTTTTTCTCCATACATCATGGCTCTCATCATTAGCAAGTGCCATGTGATTGCCCGTGACTTTCCTTCTCTTCGTCTTGCCACTCACCGCCACAAGAATCTGTTGATCGAGACCCATCCCAAACCACGCAATGCGGATGGTCAGATTGTTGATGAGGATGGAAACCCGGTTGAGGAGGAATCAGGTGATGCAGCTAATGCGCAGCAGGATGCTGCATTTGTGGTCTCACGTCGCCAGTCCGCTCAGCCATCTTGGGCTAAGAGGTTTGAGGCCAAACTCAAGAAGATATTCTGCTTCCAAGTAGACAATCAGAAACGCATGTACGAGGCCCATGTCTATGCCAAGAAGTCATGCGCTCGTCAGAAGGAAATGATGGAGGCTCAAGGCTTGACCGTTTACAAGGGCTCCGAGAACGACATTACCCCAGAAGACCAATGGATCTCCAAGCACAGCAACTGGGAAGATGATGCCACCTCCTCCTTCCGTGCCCCGCCACCTCATGATGATGCATGGGAAGCCTGGGTTGATGATGATGACGAGTGATCTCCGGGATGTTAGTGTTACTCTTGTCCCTTTTTGGCATCTTGATGCCAAAGGGGGAGAAGTTGCACATTAGGTATGCGGGATTTGCGAGGGAAAAGTCACAAGCTCGTTCTTGCCATTGATTTTATTCGCTTGTGAACTTTATTTGCTTACCTCTTATTATGTGTGACCTACTATGTGTGAACTAACTATTTGGGCTATGTATGGTGAGACTATGTGGCTATCGTATGGATCCATCTTGTGTGTAATATGGCTATTCTCATTTGGATCCATCCTATCTGACAACCTTTCCCATCCCTAATCTATATTGGCCATCACATGTCATTTAGCAAAGGTATGTGCTCTATGTGCGACTTCTACTCCCAGGTAACTTGTTTGAGTGTATGGGGCTTATTTCTACATATCTAGGGGGATCCCCATCTATATCTTGTCATCACTAGATTTCCCTGCAAAATGTGTGTTGTCATCAAACACCAAAAAGGGGGAGATTGAAAGAACATTTGCTATCCCTAGTGATTTTGGTGTTTGATAACAACTCACATATCGGACTAATGATTTGCTAAGTGTGTCGCAGGTGCATTAAAAAAGATTTGCAATGTTCAAAACTGTCTGCCTTGCGCGGTACCAAATGCTACCGGATGCGACAGAAGGCTGTGACTAACTGTCAAAAAGCTTCTGCCTGCTCCGGTACTAAAATGCGGTACTACCGCATTTTAGTACCGCACCATGCAGAGACTTTTTGGATGTTGTCAAAAGCTTATGCCTGCTCCGGTACTAAAATGCGGTAGTACCGCATTTTAGTACCGCTCGAGGCAGAGACTTTTGTATATTGGCAAAAAGCTTCTGTCTGCCTAGGTAGCAAAATGCGGTAGTACCGCATTTTACTACCCGGCGTGACAGAGTGTTTTTTCGTCTAAAGCTGTTGTTTCCACTGCTCGTCTGGTAGTATCGGTTGCCATTTGCGGTACTACCGCTTAACGGTAGCATCAATAGTAGTGCCGATGTGGGCAGTGCTTCATGAAGTTTGAAAGAGGGTGGTCCGGTACCAGGTCCGGTAGTACCGGAGTTCTCCGGTAGTACCGCTTGAACTTCCGATACTACCGCTGCAATAAATACTCCAACGGCCAGATTTTGTGCAGGGGTATAAATACCCCTCCACCTACCTTGGGACAAGATGCTCAAACACATTAAAGTCAAGACCACCATTGGAGCCACTCAATCTTCAAGATCTCCTCATTCCACCACCCAAAGTCCTTGATCTTTGGGGAATCGAAGGAGGAGGCCCCGATCTACTACTTCACCAAAAGAGATTTTCATTTCCCCCTCATTTCATTGAGGGCCCCTTTGCTCTAGTGTTTTCTTGGAAACCCTAGTTCTTGTTTTGGTTCTTACAAGCTTGTCTTTGATTGCTTTGGCAGCTTGCTTGTATTTGGGAGCCTCCGATTAAGTTGTGGATGTGTGCCCCAAACTTGTAACGGTGTCGGCTTCCACCTTGAAGGTTGTCGATATAGTGGAAGGTGAATCGATCCCATTGGGGTGAGATTCATCGGAGAACAAGGGAGGCCTTTCGTGGCGTTGGTGGTTTGAAACCACCCCCTCTCCAAATGTAGACGTACTTCCCCTCAAAAGGAAGGAACTACGGGAAATAAATCCTTGTGTCTCCGCGTCCACTTTTCGGTTACTTCTATCCTTTACCGCACCTTACTTACTCGTTACTACTTTGTGTTGTGGTAGCTCTTGCATAATTGTCATATAGGTAAATTCACCATAGTTGCATTATCTAGAGAATTTACCTTATTGTCAAACCTTAATTTGAAAAAGAAGAAAATTTGAAGTAGCACCTATTCACCCCCCCCCCCTCTAGGTGCCCATACGATCCTTTCAGTATCTTATTATGCTTAGATCGCGATGGTAGCATTATAAGATGATTCCTCACTTAAAGATCAAGATAAAATTGTGTTCTCCCCATGTAAGCACCGTTGCGAAAGTTCGTCGTGTTCAAGCATCACGTGATGATCGGGTGCTATAAACTCTACGTTCACATACAACGGGTGCAAGCCAGTTTTGCACACGCGGAAATACTTGGGTTTGACTTGACGAGCCTAGAATGTACAGACATGGCCTCGGAACACATGAACCGAAAGGTTAAGCATGAGTCATATGAATGATATGATCGACACTTCGTTGTCCACCATTGAAACCACATCTATTCTCGTGAAGATCTGATTACGTGTGGTGAATTTGGATCATGTTCACTAAACAACTTGAGGGATGTTGAATTTAGTGGGAGTTCATCTAGTAATTTGATTAAGTTGAACTAGTTATCATGTACATAGTCTAAATTGTACTTGCAAATTTTGTAGATCAAATGGCTAAGTCCAACTTCAACTTCAACGTTTTTGCTGAGAAAGAAAAGCTTAAGAACAATGGGTCTAACTTCACCAACTGGTTCCGCAATCTGAGAATCATTCTCGCTGGCGGAGAAAAGGACTATGTCCTTGAGAAAGCGCTAGGTGACACCCCTGTTGTAGATGCGCCGGCTGATGAGAAAGCTGTTTATCAGTCGCGCAAAGATGATTATGGTGTGATTAAGAGCACCATGTTGTTTGCTATGGAATCAGACCTTCAAAATCGTTTTGAAGATTTCCCCGGGCCCTTTGAGATCCTTGAGGAATTGAAAACTATGTTTCAGACTCAGGCCCGTTCTGAGAGATATGAGATCTCTGAGAAATTCTTTAACTGCAAGATGGAGGAGGGGAGTTCCGTTAGTGAGCACGCCATTAAGATTTCGGGCTACACTCAACGCCTTGAGCAACTGGACTGCAAGATTCCAGAGGAGCTCAAGATTGACAGAGTTCTGCAATCACTCCCTCCTAGCTACAAAGGTTTTGTAGTTACTCATAATCAGATTGGTTCCACTGATACGATCACCGAGCTCTTCGCTAAGATGAAAGCTGCGGAGGTGGACATCAAGAAAGATAATAATGTGTTGATGGTCAACAAGCCCCCCAGCTTTAAGAAAGGTAAGGGTGCAAAGAAGCCCTTCAAGAAAGGCGGCGGCAAGCGCGTTGCCCCTGCTGAAAAGAAGCTCAAGTCTGGACCTAAGCCGGACACTGAGTGCTTCTATTGCAAGGACAAGGGTCACTAGAAGCGCAACTGTCCGAAGTACTTAGCGGACAAGAAGGCTGGCACCATCAAAGGTATATTTGATATACATGTTATTGATGTTTTCCTTACTAGCCCTCGTTGTAGTGCCTGGGTATTTGATACTGGTTCAGTTGCTAATATTTATAACTCGAAATAGGAGCTACGGAATATACGACGGCTGGCGAGGGATGAGGTGACGATGCGCGTTGGCAATGGATCAAGAGTTGATGTGATGGCCGTCAGCACGCTCTCCTTAGTTTTACCTTCGGGATTAGTTTTAAACCTCAATAAATGTTATTATGTGCCTGCGTTGAGCATGAACATCATATCTGGATCGTGTTTATTGCAAGACGGTTATTCATTTAAATCTGAGAATAATGGTTGTTCTATTTATATGAGTAACATCTTTTATGGTCATGCACCTGCTGTGAATGGTTTATTTCTTCTGAATCTCGAAAGGGATGAAACACACATCCATAACATTGAGGCTAAGAGATGCAAGGTAGATAGTGATAATACTACTTATTTGTTGCACTGCCGTCTAGGTCATATTGGTGTAAAACGCATGAAGAAACTCCATTCTGATGGACTTTTGGAGTCTCTTGATTTTGAATCATTTGACACATGCGAGCCATGCCTCATGGGCAAGATGATCAAAACCCCGTTCTCTGGAATGATGGAGCGAGCAACGGACCTTGTTGGAAATCATACATACCGATGTATGCGGACCAATGAGTGTTTCGACGCGCGGTGGATATCGCTATTTTCTCACTTTTACTGATGACTTAAGTAGATATGGGTATATCATCTACTTAATGAAACATAAATCTGAAACATTTGAAAAGTTCAAAGAATTTCAGAATGAAGTGGAAAACCATCGTAACAGAAAAATTAAATTTCTACGATCCGATCGTGGAGGTGAATATTTGAGTTATGATTTTCTCACGCATCTTAAAGCAAGCAGAATAGTTTCGCAACTCACGCCACCCGGAACACCACAGCGCAATGGTGTGTCTGAACACCAGAATCGAACTCTATTAGATATGGTGCGATCAATGATGTCTCTTACAGATTTGCCGTTATCATTTTGGGGTTATGCATTAGAAACCGCTGCATTCACTTTAAATAGGGCACCATCTAAATCCGTTGAGACGACACCGTATGAACTGTGGTTTGGTGCTAAACCTAAGTTGTCGTTTCTTAAAGTTTGGGGATGCGAAGCTTACGTCAAGAAGTTGATGCCAGACAAGCTCGAACCCAAAGCGGAGAAATGCGTCTTCATAGGATACCCTAAGGAAACTATTGGGTATACCTTCTATCATAGATCCGAAGGCAAAGTGTTTGTCGCAAAGAACGGATCCTTTCTTGAGAAGGAGTTTCTCTCGAAAGAAGTGAGTGGGAGGAAAGTAGAGCTAGACGAGGTTCTTGAACCTTCTCTTGAGTTGGAGAGTAGCGTAGCACCTGAAATTGTTCCAGTGCCGTCTGCACCGACAATAGAGGAAGCAAATGACAAGGATCATGAAGCTTCGGACGATGCTACTACTGAACGTCGCAGGTCGACAAGGTCACGTGCCCCTCCAGAGTGGTACGGCAACCCTGTCTTAACTGTCTTGTTAGTAGACGACAGTGAACCTGCGAACTATGAGGAAGCGATGATGAGCCCAGACTCTGAGAAATGGCTAGAGGCCATGAAATCCGAATTAGGATCCATGAGCGAAAACCAAGTATGGACTTTGGTGGACCCTCCTAGCGACCGAAAGGCCGTTGAGTGCAAATGGATCTTCAAGAAGAAAACGGACGCGGATGGTAATGTTACTGTCTATAAAGCTCGACTTGTCGCGAAAGGTTTTCGACAAGTTCAAGGTGTTGACTACGATGAGACTTTCTCTCCCGTAGCGATGTTTAAGTCCATTCGGATTTTATTCGCAATTGCTGCATTTCATGATTATGAAATATGGCAGATGGATGTCAAGACTGCGTTCCTCAATGGCAACATTGATGAAGAGTTGTATATGATGCAACTCGAAGGTTTTATCGATCCTAAGGATGCTGATAAAGTATGCAAACTTCAGTGTTCCATTTATGGACTGAAGCAAGCATCTCGGAGTTGGAACCTTCGTTTTGATCAAGTGATCAAGAGCTTTGGATTTGTTCCAAATTGCTACGAAGCTTGTATCTACAAGAAAGTGAGTGGGAGCTCAATGACATTTCTAGTACTATATGTGGATGACATATTGATTATTGGAAATGACATTGACATGCTTAACGATGTGAAGAGTTATTTGAACAAATGTTTTTCAATGAAAGACCTAGGGGAAGCTGCTTATATATTGGGCATCAAAATCTATAGAGATAGACAAAGACGCCTGATAGCTTTAAGCCAAATTACATACCTAGACAAAGTTCTGAAAAGGTTTAGAATGGATAAGGCAAAGAAAGGTTCAGTGCCTATGTTGTCAGGTAAGATATTGAGCAAGGCTCAGTGTCCAGCTACGATAAATTATAGAGAAGCTATGAGCAAAGTGCCTTATGCCTCGGCCATAGGTTCTATCATGTATGCCATGCTGTGTACTAGACCGGATGTGTCCAATGCTCTTAGTTTGACGAGCAGATATCAAAGTGATACAGGAGTGGAACACTGGACAGCCATGAAGAACATCCTAAAGTATTTAAATAGGACTAAAGAAATGTTCTTAGTCTATGGAGGTAATGAATAGCTCGTCGTAAAGGGTTATGTCGACGCTAGTTTCGACACCGACAAGGATGATTCTAAATCTCAGACAGGATACGTTTATATTTTGAATGGAGGAGCTGTGAGCTGGAGAAGCTGCAAGCAAAGCATGATCGCAGGATCTACAGTAGAAGCGGAATACATGGCTGCTGCAGAAGCGTCAAGTGAAAGAGTTTGGATAAGGAACTTCATCACTGAGCTTGGTGTGGTTCCAAGTGCCTTGGACCCACTAGAGATATTGTGTGACAACACTGGCGCCATAGCACTGGCTAAGGAACCAAGATATCATCCAAAGACCAAGCATATCAACCTCAAGTTTCATATAATCCGAGATTATATAATAGATGGAGATCTGAAGATTAGCAAAGTACATACAGATCTGAATGTCGCAGATCCGTTGACTAAACCTCTTCCACGAGCAAAACATGATCAGCACCTTAGTGCCATGGGTGTTATATTGTTGCCAGATGTAAACTAGATTATTGACTCTAGTGCAAGTGGGAGACTGTTGGAATTATGCCCTAGAGGCAATAATAAAGATGGTATTATTATAATTCTTGTTCATGATAAAGTTTATATTCCATGCTAGAATTGTATTAAGCGGAAACTTTAATACTTGTGTGGTTTGTGAACAACATCGTGTCCCTAGTACGCCTCTATGGACTAGCTTATTGATTAATGATGGTTAAGGTTTCCTAACCATAGACATGAGTTGTCGATTAATAATGAGATCATATCATTGGGTGAATGATATGATGGACAGACCCAAATTAAGCAGAGCAATTAGATCGTGTCATCGTGTTCATCTTTGCGAAGCTTTTCTTATGTCAAATATTGTATTCCTTAGACCATGAGATAATGCAACTCCCTGGTATCGGAAGAAAGCTTTGAGGTCATCAAACGTCATCCTATGAGAGGGTGATCATAAAGGTGTCTCTCAGGTGATCGGAAAGTACCTGTTGGGTTGTATGTATCGAGATGGGATTTGTCCCTCCCAAGTCGGTAATCGATATCAACACCGCTTGCAAGCACGTGGTTAAGGAGTTAATCACAAAGTGATATCGGATTATGGAACGAGTAAAGTACTTGCTGTGAACGAGATTGAACTAGGTATGCCGGTACCGACGATCGAATCTCGGGCAAGTAAAATATCGCGAGACGAAGGGAATATATATATGGGATTGATTGAATCCTGGCATCGTGGTTCATCCGATATGATCATCGATGAATGTGTGGGAGTCAATATGGGTTTCCAGACCCCGCTGTTGATTATTGATAGTAGATCATGTCTGCATATTCTCGAACCCGAAGGGTCACACACTTAACGTGTCTCGACGCTAGGATAGATTGGATAATTGGTTTATGAGTTTTGTTCGGAGTCTCAGATGAGATCCAGGACGTCACGAGATGTTCTGGAATGGTCCGGAGAATAAGATTCATATAAGCGAAAGCAGATTTTGGAGTTCGGAATTGTTTCGGGTTGTTCGATATTATACCGGAAGCTTCTAGAACCTTTCGGAGTGGTACCAACGTGGCCCCACTTGTCGGGAGGGGGCATGGGCCTACGAGGGAGTGCCCTGGCCGCATTGGGCCAGGGGCACAAGGCCCCTAGGCCCAGCCGGCTAAGCCTAGGGGAAACCCTAGGGGAGCTTCTAGAAGGGGGGGAAACTTGCCCCCCACTCCTCCCTCCTTGGCCGCCGGCCCTAGGGCTTGGTGGAGGGGCAAGGGCCAGACGCCCACCCCTCTATATAAAGAGGGCTGGGGCGCACCCTCCCCACACCTCCTCCTCAAGCCCTAGCAGCCCTGCTGCCCTCCTCTCTCTCTCTCCCTCCCGACTGCGCGTAGGCGAAGCCCTGCCGCAGAAACTCTCCACCTCTTGCACCACGCCGTCGTGTTGTAGATCCAACCTATCTCTCCACCCCACTTGCTGGACCGAGGAAGGAGGAGACGTCGAGGTGCCGCACGTGTGCATCTCTCGGAGGCATCGCCACTTGCGGTGTTGGATCGGATCGGATCGCGAGGAGGAGAAGCGAGTACGACTACATCAACCACGTTTCGTTGAACGTTCCGCTGTGCGAATCTTCAAGGGTATGAAGATCTCATCTATTTCCCCTCGTTGTTTGCATCTCCTAGATTAGATCTTGGCTTTTTCCCGTTCGCATCCGTAGAAAATTTTGATTTACTATGCCGCGAAACCCTGCGAAACCCTTCAGTGTACTACCCGTGTCAAGCATCTACGCATAGATCTGGCTCTGATACCACTAAAGGGTTTGCAACATAGAAAACAAAAAATTTCCTATGATGGGAACTAAGTACCAAGATCTATCTACTAGATACAAACAACGGGCAGATGTATATCCATAGAGAGCATACCCTTGAAGACCGACAAAGCTTAACGAGTTGAACTCGTGGTTGATATAGACGATCTCTTGCCGATCTCAAGATCGAGAGGAAGTCCTAGCGCAGCAAAGCAGCAGCGCATCCGTGCTCGCACACACGTACAGGACACCGAGCAACCTCCGCCTCCTCGCTCCAACGATGCAACGGAAGCACAACTCTTTCTTGCCGAATAGCCACCGGGAACATGTATCTCGCTAGTCCGAGACCATGGGGAATAAATTCTAGAGGGGGAGAGAGATCCTTCACGAGGAGGTGTGTGTGAGAGAGAGGGAGAGGGGTGCCTTTTATAGGAGGAGGGGGCGCCCAAGGGGGTAGCCGCCGGCCATGGGGGCTGCCCCCTCCCCTCCTTCATTCATGTGGGTGGGCACTCCACTCATAAAAACCTCTTCAATTTCCTCCACTCAAAATCCCACTCAAAATTGCTATTAAATTTCCACCAAATTTAATGCAAACTCTCATTAAATAAAACTCTTTTTATTTATTCAGAATTTTGTCAATTACTTTAATGACATACATTCACATATAACCCCTTGCTAGAATTCCATTTCACATGCAAAAACACTTTCTGCAATTTCACCCGAAAACCTGTTTCGGTATCTAGTGAAATAAATTTCTGCGCTTGTTATTCTTTCGAGCATGAAACTTTTGCTCCAATTGGATGTCAGTGTCCCTTAAGTGTTTCACCCTACGGTTCGCGAATAATGCGGACATGATCTAGACCCTTCTCCGATCAATAATCAGAAGCGGGACCTGAAGATCCATACTGACTCCCACACATTCAACCATGACTTTCCTGTGATCGTCGGAACCTTTTACGCTAGTATTTTAATCCCTTTGTTTCACGATATATTACATGTACGAGATTCGATCATCGGTATCTCCATACCTAGTTTGATCTCGTTACTGACATGCACTCTTTTCTCGTTCCCGTGATATAACATTCTAGTGATCAAATCACTTGCTTGCAAGCAAACCAATGTGATATCATCGAGAGGGCCCAGAGTATATCTATCCGTCATTGGGATGAACAAATTCCACTCTTGATCCATGAGCCTCAACATAACACTTTAGTAGTTTTGAAGCCATCTTTATAATCACCCAGTTATAGTGTGATGTTTGATGTCATCAAGAAACTCTTCTGTGTTAGTGATTGACATGATCTCATGGTCTAAGGATTAGGATCACTTCGTAAGTTGTTTATAGCAATATAAACTCAATGACTTTGATCGTAATGCTATACTTCGGATGAATGTTCATCACATCATTACACTAATGTTGTGATCTCGTTATTAACAACATGTAATGTCTATGATCAGGAAACTGTGATCATTTTGTTAATCAACGAGCTAGTTTATGAGAGAGGCATAATTAAGAACTTTCTGTTTGTTTATTAAACACACATGTATTAACGTTTTCGTATTAATATAATTATAGCATGTAAAATAAACATCTATCATATACTTGGAATACACATAATAAACACTTTATTATTGTCTCTCAGGGCATATTTCCTTCATGTTATGCCCGGGTGCTTTTGAGGAGCCACACCTTTCCGTGTGAGCATTTGTTGGATGACACAACTTGCATTATTCCTACTAGCAGAGAGCCCGTGCGCTACTACGGGTTAATATTCTATCGTCAACGTTGTTTAATTGGTACCGTACTAAGCCGTCTAACCCACTCGAATGAAGTCATGTTGACCCGTACTGTTTGTCCTACCTACAAACGCTGAAAGAACTTGCGCAACAAAAATCAATTCCATCTTTGGCGCCTCCCATCCTTCACCTTTCACCGGTGAACAACTCTGGCCTATTCCTGCTCGATAGCCCTTGGCCCCCAACCCCCCTCTCCCCTCCCCCTACCACAGACACATTTTTGTGCTCGACGACAACGCCGTCCCATCCGCTTCATCATAGTCTTCCGCGCAAGCCATCCACCTCGATCGTGGACCTGTCGGAGCCTAATGTTTTGTAACAATTATGTTGTCTTCTTGACAGACTTATTAGATTTTTTAGCACTTTTCTAAGCAGTGTACTACCCGTCTACACATAGTCGAAGTACCCAAAAAAGTATATTATCGATTATTCTTTATTTTCAAACTTTTTACATGAAAAATTCACCCGTGGACCTAATTAGTAAGCTATCATATCCAAACAACTTTTTTGAAGCTATCATAAGTTAAATAGTTGTACTGCATCATATCTAGTGCTTCTTCTCGACACATCTCTCCTTCTCTCTCCATGAACTGCAATCAACTATTTTGGGCATCTTTGTTTTAGCACAAGCCAGTTGTAGCCCCGGGTCGCATCGTTAACAAAATTTCTTCGGCGCCAGCTTCTCTGTGCATGTTCTATTGCATAGCGCTAACTAACTTTTCCAGAAATTAGTGACATTTTTCCTCTATCATCTCTGAACTTCTAAAATCAAATTGATTTGCCAACTATTTTTTGAAATTGACATGCTATTAATTCCGTCATAATAAATTAGAAGTAGCAGCCAGGCACCGCCACAGAAAAATTGATCAAGAGCAGTGGAACTACAACAATCCAACTAACCTAGCTAAGAAACATTGATCTGGAAAGTATTTCTTCCAAAAGGAAATAAAAATGAAACACATGTGTATATATGCGTATTTATCAGCAGAAACATATCGCTACTTAAAAAAAGACCAAAATCCTGCCTAGATGCAAACTGAACTTGTCAACAGAACAGCCTGCGTACACTGCAACTTCTCTAATCGAGTTTCAGTCAAGGAGATAGAGACAGAAGCACGAATAAATCCAGCTCAAACACCAGCGAGATGGATCCCAAAAATCGTTGGCAGCGACATGCTGGTGGCTCAAGGAGACGATGCAGGGGTTCAGGTTGTGTGAGGAGGAGCTCCGTGTGGCGGCTCGCCGGCTCTCACGCGAGAAGCAGTGGGCGCTTGGGCTCTGGATGCTGCTGCTGCGGGCGCCGTCGCCAATGAAGGAGCCCGACACAGGTGCCACCGGTGCACGGACTGCTGATAGTCGGGGAATCAGGTGCCTGAGGACATGTTGGAGCGTGATTAATTCAGCGGACTAACAAGTGTTGTGTCGGGAGGTTCCCCATGGAGAACGAGCCGCCAACGCATCTGTTGCGGGGATCGAGAGGGGAGACCGCACCCACTGCACGATTACGGCCGTGCCAAGGGCTTCGCCAGGCTTCCTCGCCGTGGATGTCGGAGCCGCGTCAGGAGCCTCGCCCCAGAGGGCGTGTGTGCTGCGCTGGGCGTCCTCGCCGTGGAGATGCGGGCCGCACACTTTCCTCTCCCTCCGTCCTGATTCCCTTCGCTGTTCGCGCCACCCTGCAAGTAGACGCCGCCCCCACCCCCGCTTATCCTCATCTACCTCCCTGCAGCTCTACCAGACAGGAGTTGGCGGCTCCGTTCCACGTCGACCTCGTCCCCGTCGCCTCCGACCCGACCGGCACGTTCCCTTCCTCCAGCGCGTCGTTTCTAACCGTCCAAGTGACTTCGTGTCAGGGATCCAGAACGGCGATTCTATCGGTGCACGGTATATAACGTACACGCTCCATCCCCTCTCTCTCTTCCGTTTCATTGATTTTGTGCTAGACTAATTCCTTCTCTTTTATATTGTTGTATAATTTAAAACGTTTATAGATTTTGAAACATAAGTCTAATTTAAAAACCGTTTGTACTTTTGAGATTCTAATAAAGAGAGCTTCAAAACAAGACTAATATTAAATATATTCTAATAATATTTGTAAATTGACTTTTAAAACTTAATGAAATAATAAAAAATTGTACGAAATATGGTGGTTTTTTTATTGTTAAAACAGACTGTTTCTTTGTGTTTCAAAGTTTCGTCCATCATAGTTAAAAAATAATTGCCAAATTCCTTCGTGTTCAAACAAAAAAATATAGTAAGGAAAAAAAGAAAACAATAACACAGTCTATTTCATTCAGAATCATGACACTTTATTGTGTTTCAAAATTTAAGTTTTCAATTTTATTAATTTTAGGCTTATTTAAAAGATTTAATCGAAATAAATATACAGGTTCAAACAGATTTTTTATTTGATAATTATTGCAAATTTTGTGACTATTTTAAATCTTGGATGGAGAGTTAAATGAGTGGGGAAAAGTGTCATGGACTAGTCAGCTGTGATACTATGTGCATGCAAAGATTCTTTTTTTTTACAAATCTCAAAGCAAATAAAGCTAATGGACGTCTCTTACATGCACGCTAGATCCAGTGCACGCTAAAGTTGTATTTTCCGTCAGGGACCCCCTCCTTGTACATCGACATGGGCTTGCACCGATACCGTCTACATGGGCTTGGCCCACTCATCTGCAAGCGGGGACTCCTCAGAAACTACATATGCGCGTGGCGCTGCAACGAGGAAGGCATCCAGAAGGATCACGGTGGCGAAATGGCTTTGTCTCTCACCCTCTTGCTTCTTTGATTCCCATCCTTGCTTTTCTGTTCTTCCAATTTCCTGGTTGAATCATTGTATCCGGATTATTGTGCTGTTAATCAATTCGAATCCTAGAGAGAACCTTACGCTTCGCGGTGGCAAGTCATCACAATATCTCTGAAGTCCTAGGGGTAAAACCGTCATTTCATGGCAGACGGATTTTCAGGGTGACGAACGGTCCGAACCTTTTTAATAATATGGAAAATGATTCCCGACACCCGAGGGATTGTACGACTTTGATCCCCCGTCTCTCCGTGGACGCGTCGTTTGTGAATCAGGTTGGGGCCCACCCATGACCAGGCTTACCTCCTTCTATCTCTGTTTCTTCTCCACTCGTTCCCTGAAAAAGCGCTGCCATGAGCCCATCTCCCGGCAGGATGCCACCGCGCGCCATAGCTCCCAACAGGTCCCGCCACCGCCCTACCTCCCAGCGCCCTGTCATCACCGGAGATGCAGACCGCCACCGCCCATCTCCAACTCTCCATGCCGCCCTCCTCTGTAACGTGCAGATCTGCTGCAGCTATGGGGATTCGCCATCGGCCCTCTCCCTGCCTCTCACCCCGTCCCCCATGCGTACCTCTGCTCCATGGCTAGTCCCTCCATGGCTACTTTGCTCCCCGACACACTGTCCGTTTGCTGCAAGGTGTGGCCTCCTGTGGACGATGATTTTCTTTTGCTCCAAAAGTTCTACTTTTTTGCTAATTTAATATAAAAAGTTTGCTACAATATTTTCAACAAAGTGCTCAGCAAAATCGATTTTTCTACGGCAGCCATCGGCGATTTCTCCGGCGAGGTCGTTCTTTTTGCTATATTTTTTTTTGCTACCACCATTTTGCGGTTTTGCGATAATAACGTAAAGTTTTTGCTATACGGTCTTCGTTGAGGTCTACCGAAGAAAACCTCCGATGAGTCTTCGGCGAGGTCAGATATGCTACATTACCACAGGTTTTTTGCTACACGGTCGCCGACGAGGTCTCCGGCGAAATCTCATGCGATATCCAGTCTGTTTTTCTATTTTCTGGACCGAACAGTTTTCTGCTACATGTAGCAAAAACGGGCCTATTTATAGCAAAAACGGGTATATTTGTAGCAAAAGCGGAATTTTAAATTTTTTGGGGGGGACACGTGTCAGCAGAAAAACCCGAGGGATTTTGGAGAATTATCCCGGAAGACGCGTAGCACTAGATAGATAGATAGATAGATAGATAGATAGATAGATAGATAGATGGATGCATTTCTATGCTTTCGAGGAGCCACACCTTTCCTGGTTCAGCCGGACCATGACTTCTTGGGTGCAGCAAGTTCGGAGATTCGGCCCAGCCCAGCCAGGGCTATGGGCCTGGAAATCTGAGTAGTTCCGCGCGGCTTCTGCACCTTCCCTCACCGGATGCGAAAAATCAAAAAGGAGTTGTTGGAGCTATAGTTCTTGCTTGGCTGGGCTGGGCTACATCGTTTTTTCTGGATTAAGTTCAGTTCAAAGTAGCTGTAGGACAGTTTGTTTTGTTGATGATGATGAAATGGTAGCAAGACAATTCTGGTAGCTGTTGGTCGTTGTCTGTCTGTCCTGAGGCTTCGTCTTGAAATTGGATGGTCGTGCTCCCCACCCACATGTATGCGTGGAGTGGAACCCCTCCCAGTAATGTAATGGGGACGAATTGAACGGGCGCACTTGCCTACATCGTCGAGATGGACAGCCACTGGCCGCTGATCGCTGCACCGTCTAAGGCGCTGACATAGGCCAACTAGCAGGGTCGTGGACAGGCGGAACCGTCGATGATGGCCTGGCCCAGAAATCGCGCGACAATTTTCGCACCGCCACACGCCAACGCACTCCTCTAGCTGCTCTGGATCCGACGATGACGATGACGGCGGCGACTGCCTTTTACCCACTAAGAGCGTCTCCACCCATGTTTATGGAACGCCGATTCCAGGACAAATTTTAGGTCTGGACGTTGAAAATTGGTCCAGTCTCGTTTTTTGAATTCCGTTTTCATCTGAATTTAGGCTAACTTTGGTCCGAACTTTTCAGGTCATTCCCAAGATTCCGACTCCGGCGAACTCCCTTCACACTCTCTCACACTCTCTCACAGCGCTCCCAACTCCGACGAACTCCAAAAGCTCGCACCTTTCCACTTCCACAACTCCGGCGAAAAGCCATGACAGAGAGATTTCTTGGCGACACCGCGGTGGCCAACGGCTTCGGTCGCCGCACGCTGTAGTCGTTGGAGGCCGGATGCTCCACGACGCGGGCTTTATGGTGCCCGGACGTTCGTCTCCCCATGGGCTGGAATCTCAGCGCCGACGGGATCCCGATTCCGCCGATGCCAACTGACAAGGACATCGGCGACGAGATCGTCGTTATGGAAGCAGTTCTTCGCCGACAGGTGGCTCCAGGAGTTCGTCCGCCACGAGGGGCCGCCGGGCTTGCCCGCCGCGTGGAGCGTTCCCGGACGAACGCTCATCGTCGTGCTGGAGCACATCCACGCCGGCAACAACCCTCCCCTCGGCATGTAGAACGGCGTCCGGCATCGGCATAGGCATCGGCCATGACGGCGGTCTTTTTATGTTTTTCTAGTTTAAATGTAATATATATGTCCTCGTCCTAATTAATAAAATATGTCTGTATTCGCCCAAATTTCGATATGTTTAACTGAATTTTAACCGAACACGGGAACTCGGTCTAGGAACACGAGTGAAAAACTCGGCATTCTTGAACCGAAAATAAATTTCGTCTGTCCTAAATTAGATCTAGATTTCGCTCTAGAAACGACCAACGAGTAGGAATGCTCTAAGCTTGGCTGAGATCGCGGACGAGATCGACCGACGGACAGACCGGACGCGTTAAGCCCTTGGAATTATCTGCCCCCGGTGTGATGCAACAACCGATCAACGACAACGAGAGGGGATCGATCGATCGATGCCAATCATGCGGGTTTCAGCTGTCGTATTCCATAATTGCTTGCTGCTTCCCCCTGTTACAGCCCAAGCACTACCGCTCACCCGTTCTAATTCATCACGAAGGAAGGAGAGAGGGAAATAATATACGGATACCTAGGTTGGCAGATTCTTTCTCGAAATGCTGAGCACGACGGACCCTGGTTAACAAGATTTTGTCGATGCTTTATTTCATCAGGGATGCCATTCTTGATTAGCACTTGCAGGATTTGCTGGCCGCAGGGCACCGATCTGATCTGCCATATAGCCATCCTTCTCGAATTAGGTATGACGCTCCCCGATTACGTGCACCTAGTTCTTTTTGGTCTGGTCTACGTTCACCATGTGCCGGTTAGCAATTCTTTCTTTATTTTTTCCACTAGCTTGCAGATCTTGCATGCAGAAAGGAGACACGCCATTGATGAGAAGGTTTGACTCTCTCTCAAGTACTTCGCTTCTCCCGACGCGTTGACTCGCTCTCTTGCTTTGCTTGTTGCATGCTCGTGCACATTCTTTTCTTCTTTATCCTTCATGATCGATGCATGCAGTTGTAATACTACGTTGCCACTTTCTGAATAAAGTGGCCATTTGATCTGCACAACAATTCTAGGCATATACCTGCCTCGTCAACCAAAAAGTTTAGGTATGTAGACTTGTTTGTTTACTTAGTTAGGATCAGCTCACTTTCCATCGATCAATTCAAGACCTAACTGAAAGAAGAAAAGGCATCGTATATCCTTAACGCCAGACATTATGAGGACCCTTCTGTTGACCGGTGGAGGCTGCTTGGTTTAGTCTCACCTCGCCTATGGGAGAAGGCCACACCCGGTTTATAAGAGAGAGATTCCTTCCTCCAGTCCGGGCTTTTGGGATGGAGTAGGCTCTATTCTTATTGTTGGGTTGTGAGCGCATAAACATCCAGAACATGGGCCGAGTACCGGGTTAGTCAAGTGGACGCTAACATCTGGTATCAGAGCTTTATAAGGTAGAGATTTCTTTCTTCCTTCAGTCCGGGCTTTTGGGATGGAGTGGACTCTCTTCTTATTGTTGGACTGTGAGCGCATGAACGTCCAGAACGTAGGCCGAGTACTGCGCTAGCTAAGTGGACGCTAACATCTGGTATCAGAGTCAGCATCGCCATGCTTTCCTGAGGGGCTTCTCAAGAAGATGGGATGTTAGGGGCATGTTGACTAGTGGAGGTTGTTTGGTTTAGTCCCACCTCGCCTATGGGAGAGGGCCACACTCAGTTTATAAGGGAGAGATTCGTTTCTCCCTTCAGTCCGGGCTTTTGGGATGGAGTGGGCTTCTTCTTATTGTTGGGTTGTGAGCGCATAAACGTTCAAAGCATGGGCCGAGTACTGCTAGCCAAGTGGACACTAACAAACATGTTCAGTGATGGATACATCACGCCTTGATTTAGATATGTTCGTGCAGTGCCAGTGCGAGTGCGGTGGTGATCGCAACAAGCTAGCTTTGGCCTGTCTGATGCCTCCGAGACAACCACTTCTTTTACACTATCTTGCTAGCTTCCTAAGAACACTTTGTCTGATTTTTATCTATATATTCGTGGTCTTGGGAGATAGACGAACGAAAGTAGCTGACGACCCTTTTATGGATCAATGCTTAAATAACACTCTTGTCCTTATTAGTTAATAAAACCATGCACTTCATGAAGCTTGAACTTGGCCATAGTAGCACTTCATCATGTAGTAAGTTCTTTTCAGTTGGATTGACTGGTTGACTCCTACCGGCCGGCCAGATAAACATGGTAGGCCGGACAACATTTCTTGAGGGACCTGTCTAGGTTTAAAAAGGTTGGCGGAGTATCCACACCACATTGTTTGGCACGATTTCATGATAGATTAAAAACTATACTACTTGTGAGGTCGGGCGAATGGTTGCTTTCACTTCGCCTTAATGATGATGGTTTCCCCTCGAGGGTTTTCATTCAAGCGACGGGTTTGTTGCGTTTCCATCACACGATTTATGGAAGAGTTTGCGTCGATATATATTACTTCCTTCGGTCCATATTAGTTAACTCTACTTTGTCTAGATTCATATGTATCTAGTTAATTATCTAGTCTAGATTTATCTGTATGTAAACAAAACTACCAGAGATAATCACGTGCGCGTACACATATCGACTACCTAACCTAACCTAGTGGCAATGAAAAGTCTACCAAATCAACGTGGCGTTTTTTCAGAAAACAAAAAACCCGATACCTAAGAGTCTATTATGGATATGAGTAGTCTTTTAGCCGTTACGTATGGTCGGCTGAGATCGCGGATGAGACGAGACCAACCGACGCGTTAATTAAGCCCTTGGCATCATCTGCCGGTGTGAAGCAGCAACCGATCAACCGACAAGGAGAGAGGCGATCGGTGCCAATCATCATGCAGCAGATGCAGTTTTCAGCTGTCGTAATCCCCTGTTACAGCCCAAGCACTACTGCTATCTAAGCACGTAGTTAGTGGTGGAATTAGCATATCTTGGTCTTCATTTGTACTAGTTGTCGAAATGCTGGGCACTACCCTGCCTAGTAAGATTTCGTTGATGCTTATCTTATCACGCAATATTACAGGGGTGCCATCCTTGATTGATTAGCACTTGCAGCTGCAGGGCACACACCGATCTGTCACAGTCAACGTCCCAAGTTTGTTTTTTCTTTTGAACAGAGTCGACGTTCCAAGTTATGTATTAGTATGAGGTTACATGTGCTACTAGTTCTTTGCTCTGGTGCATGTTGATGTGGCGGTTAGATTTTTCAATTTTTATTTTTATTTTCACTCGCTTGCAAATCTTGCATAAAAGGGATATACTTATATGATGCATGCCATTGATGAGAGGATTTGACTGTCTCTCACACTCGTCACTTCTCCCGGCGCGCGCGTTTAAATAAATTGCTCTCTTGCTTGCTGCACGCTGGTTTCGATTCTCTACTCTCTTTTATCCTTCTGATGAATTCGGATGATGCAGTTGTACGCCACTTTCTGAATAATAATAAAGTGGCCATTCTGATCAGCACAACAAGTCTAGTCTAGGTATATACCTGTCCTGCCAACAAAAAAAGTTTAGGTATATACACTTGTTTGTTTACTTGCTTTAGGATCATCTGCATGCGCTTTCCACCCATCACATGACAAGGACTAACCGAAAGAAGCAAGAGTATCCCCGCTCTATCCTTAACGCAAATGAAGCATTGATTTGAAGCCGATGTACCAGTGCAGTGGTGATCACAACAACAAGCTAGCTAGCTTTCGCCTGTCTGATGCCTCCGAGACAACCACCCTTTAAATAGCTAAGCTAGCTTCCTAACAACACCTTGTTGTCTGCTGCTTTTTATCTATAGCTTGCTCATCTCTTGTGACTGAATGAAAGCAACGGGTGAACCATTTATATATGGATCAGTGGTAGGGGTAGTTAATTACTAGTCACTTGAAATGCAAATTAGACATGTAGTACTAACATGACACAAGGATCGTGGATTCTTACTAATAACATGACACAGCAAGGATCGCTGCAGGGACATGACACCCCACCCAGCCGCTGAGACATGACACGAGGATCGTGGATTTCCATGCATGGACGGACGGCACGTTCGGTTTCAACGGAAATTCACGCCTCGCGACGTCGCTAGTGAGCTAACGGGAGGAAATTAGTTATGGTGCAACTGAGATTTTGTTGCCATTGTTTTCTCGTGCAAATATCCTAGGGATCCCCTTCTCGTTAACACCTGCAGATTTGCAGCTGCAGCAGGAACCCGATCTGTCACGATCATGTCATGTGGTTTTCTTCTCTTTTCTTTTATCTGATTCTCCATCTCCTTTGCTCGCGGATCTTGCAGCAGAGAGGCCATTGATGGGGGAGGATTTGACCGTCTCACACTACTAGTATTCTCTTCTCCCAAAGCGTTTACGTACTACCTGTAGTCTACTACTCAGCTTCCTTTTTCCTAAACAAATTAAGCGTTGTTTATGCAGCAAGAGTATATACACGTGTTTATGTACTTTGGATCAGCTCGTTGTCTTTCCATCGAGCACACCCAAGGACATGACCGAATCACCGAGAGAAGAAAAAGCGTCATCCATCTATAACTTCATGTTGATTGATGGATATATATCAAACCTTGATTTTGGAGCTCTATGTACTAGTAGTGCGGTGGTGATCACAAAAAGCTTTCGCATGTCCGATGCTTCACAAACAAGGAGAACAGCCACCTTTTAATACCTAGCTTCCGAAGTGTTGTGTGCTTTTTATCTGTTTATTTATATATTGCTGATATTAGGTACTCCCTCCGTTTTTAAAGATGTTTTAGATTTGTGAAAAAAAATATCTAGACTTCTTTTAGTGTGTAGGTTCACTGAGATACATTCTTTTCACAAAGCTAAAACATCTTATATTTTAAAAAGAGAGAGAGAAATAGACACAAAAATCAGTAATGAGAAAAGAGAAAAGGAAGGGGAGAAGGAGAGAAAAAGTGGAGGGAAGAGAAGTATGGTGGAGAGGAAGATGCATAAATGAGAAAAGAGAGAAAGAAGGGCACCGGTGGGATTCAAAATTCGAATTCCGTATAACAATTTTGTGTCACATATTGGAGGAATATACGCCATAGAATTGTCTCCCTTTTTTGCAGGAAAAAATCTTTTTTACCATAACTTTATACTCATTTTGAATGTGGTCCAAGCTATTTTTTCACAATTTTGCTCTCTATGGCGCTATTTTCCAAATAACTTGGTATATCGTGCTAAAACATCATAGTGTTAGCGTTATTTCAAGTATATCACTTTTTTTGTTAGTGGGCGTGAGTAAGAGAGCATATCATGAGGGCGTGGAGTAAGTAAATATGTGATGAAAATTTTAATTGTTAAACTTAATTGTATAACTTTTATAGCATCTGGAAAAAGGACACGCTAAATTAAATAGCGCGTTATTTTTTTTCTTGATCTATATACTAAAATGTGTATAGATTATTCATATTATGAAAAATCTGCAGCATACAGAGGGAGTATTTGTAAGGTCACGCAGGTGGTTAATCATGATCGTAGAAATGGGCGCGCGAACTCATGATCCCGGTTTTAGAACAGACTTCTGGCTTTCGGAGCATCTCCACTCATTTTTCTAGGACCCCAAATCCAGGACAAATTTCAGGTCCACAGGCTGAATTGGTCTAGTGGCGTTCCTAAGATCCCGTTTTTATCTGGATTTGTGTCAACTTTGGTCTGGACTCTCCAGACCATTTCCAGCATCCCGGTAACGCGTTGAAAACGCCACACGAATCGAATTCGGCGAAAAAAAACAGACGGCGTGTGGACCCGTCCAGTCAGCGACTAAAGCCAAGTCGTCGTTTTCCTCTGTCGTCGAACCCCGCGACGGACCGCCGGGCAATAACTGCCCGTACGTCGGCCCACGCCTCGTCATAATGGCGCACCACCGCCTCCTCGGCTCCCGCGACGAACCTCCGTTCACTAATTTCCCGTTGTTTCCCCTTTACCGCCTGCGCCACTACACCTGTTGGGGATATGCTATATGGGTATCCTCATAGCATGTCTCTTATCCGACTAACCTGGCCCATAGTCGGTAGCATGGCCTGTGGCCTGCTGGGCGGCCCAGTTAGGTGGATCCAGAAGGGAGGCCCATGCCGGATAAAGGAAGGCTACGGTGGAGTCACCAGCGTACCCGGAGCCTTGGAGTGCAAGATACACAAGACTAGTAATAGACGGTGTAGAACTCTATAACCTGTCCGGCTAGGACTTTTTCCTGTAACCCTAGGTCCTGGCGACTATATAAGTCGGGCCTATGAGAGCCTTTAGGGCACAATCTCATACAACCTAGTATCGTTTTACGCACACCTCGCACAGCAAACATATCTCTGTAACTCGGCGTATTGCCATTATAGTGATTTATAGCAGGAGTAGGATTCCGCCACCGTTGTGGGATCTGAACCTGGGTAAGCTGTGTTACCTCGTACCCGTCAACCGTCCGCCTTACCCCACGTCTCTAAACACGCACTGTGAGGAACCCTCCATGGCGTACTCGTCAGCAATACCACGACAGTTGGCGCCCACCGTGGGGCAAGAGGCGCTTCAGGCTCTTCAGCGGGCGAGGACCAAAATCTTCGCGGGAATCGGCAAAACCGTAGCCATCGGTCGCGTTCTCTTCTCCGGCAACGTTCCGATCGTCCCTCCCGACGAGTTCTGGATCCCGGCGAAGACGAACCCTACGCGGTGTTCGATCGTTCTTATCGGAGACATCCACCTCTTCATCGGCGAAACCGACTCGGGCTCTAGTTCCCTGGAAGTCGGAGGAGCGTCAAGACCCGCACGGACCGCCTACGGGCAGGATACGTTCGCGGAAGGATCGTTGTCGGATCTCTCCTCGGAGTTTGCCGGCAAAGATCGGAAAAATTCAAGACCCACCCAAACCGCCCCTGTGCAGGATATAAAGGTGGAAGATCACTGCAAATCCGCCGGCTTTGTCCGTGCGTCTGGACAGCAGAGATCCAAGTTCGTCGGCGTGGTTACCATCTTCGATCTGGCGCGCTGCGTTCAGAGAGAGCGCGAAAACTCCCGCGATTACCTGGCCAGGTGGCTCCGTATATGAGCCGATCTGGCCCACTACCCCAATGATGATGCTATCTATCACTTTGTGGAAGGACTGGACCATGGAACGCTTCTCCGACACTCTCTAAGACGGCAACAGGCGTCGGGACGCCTTACCTTCGAAGGCATGGTGAACACCGTCAACAACTACGTGGAGGCTGAAGCGGCAGCTCAAACAGCGCTTGCGCTCATTGACGGAGCCCCTCTGATTCAGCCACCACCACCACCTCCAGCCGCCATCGTCGTAGCAGCACCACCACCTCCAGTCATCGTCGAGGCCGTTGCACCTCCACCGCCCGTCATCAAGGAAATCCTGTCACCCTCCGACTCTGTCATTGACGCGCTTTATGCTGATTTCAGTGCAGATTCAGAGGAAATAGACTTCAGTCCAGAAGAGCTAGACTCCGCTATGCAGGAGATGGAGGAGGATTACTCGCGCGACGAACAAGCTAATAACACCGTCATGTCTCGAGGGGTGTTCGTCACCATTGGGACAGCGATGGACGAAGATCAACCCGGGCAAGCTCCGCCTACGGCGCTGGAAAAGGGGAAGGGGCCACTTATTGCTGACGACAATGATCGCGCAAAGGTCATGCCTCCTCTGCCTAACCCAGTGCAGCAGCCGCAGGAACTCGGCACCGGTCCGAGCAACAACAACACCGCAAACTTGCCGCCTCCAGCATCCACGTCGGCAGCAGCCCAAGTTACTCCAGCTGATAGAGTGATGTACGACAATCTCCTCGTCGAGCCACTAACCGTTGATCATATCCGGAACATGACTCCGCTTGACGAGAAGCGCCAGCAGCTGCTGGAGGAGGCGCAAGCCATCGCGGAGCAAGGCGCTAAACTAGATCGAGATCTGGTCAACGCGCAGAAGTCCATAGAGAAAGCTAGAGCAATGGAAGCCGAATACAAGACTCTGCTGCAGCAGCAGAAGGCTAAGAAGGCTCCGGCTCGCGTCATCAATGATCCTGGTGTACGGCGCAACCTAGGATGGGCTCCCTCGAAGCCGGCACAGGCCAAGCCATACATTGACAGTGAAGGCAAGCAGGTGATGCCCACCACACTCCTTAACCTCGCCATCGCCAAGACCCTTCTGGAGCAGGATAGATCGCCTGAGGCAGTAGAACAGGTCTATGACCTAGTGGCCAAGGCGGTAAAGCAGTAGGAAAAGGCCACCTCTCAGAGGCTTGAATCTGACCCAGCGCTCTGCCGATCTAACCAGTAAAAACCGCCAAGGGACAGATCTCCTCAGGATGTCGGATCGCAGACAGGTTCATCAGAAAGAAGACGGAGGGACGCGCGCAACAGGAAGGATGCTATCCCCATATCCTCCGACCACGGAGAAAGAGCCCGACCTCGCCGCCCATCGCCACCGCCCCGATCCCCCCGACGTCAGGAAGACTACAAGGCTCACCATCGCACGGAAATGCCCCCACCAAAGCAGTGCGGCATCGTCATCCGCGACAACGCGGCAAAGACCCGTCATGATGAAGAGCGCCACCAAGGACATAAGAGCAGGTCACATCACGACCCTCTGCGTCCTACAAGCAACCGTGACAGGCGTGGGGCGTCGCAGGAGGGTAACAGCAAGAAGGCTAACCCACCGCCACCTCCGCCTCCGTCGCCGCCAAGCAGACACCATGGCGGAAGAGGCCCACGTCGTTCATGTAGCCCGTCCCCTGTTGACAACAAGAAGAAGAACTCGGAGCCGTACGATGCACGTTCGCGGATCGATAAGATCCACGAGGCCCGGGAAGGACCATACCTGGGACCACGTTGCTTTGGACCTACCATACGGTCCGCAACTTACCCCAAAGGTTTCCGGATTGACAAGACCATCAAGCCCTATGACGGCACCGCCAAGCCCGCCACATGGTTGCAGGACTACGGCAACGCGGTGGAGATTGCCGGAGGCAACCCCAACGTCGTCGTCAAGTACCTCCCGTTAATGTTGGCAGGAACGGCCCGTCAATGGATCGACGACTTGCCGTTATCTACAACTGGCTGGATATGCAAGAAGCATTCACCAAGAACTTTGAGGGTACATACAAGCGTCCCTGCACTGTGCGCGATCTACAGAGATGCGTGCAAGAGAAAGACGAGACATCTCGCGCCTACCTCTCGCGCAGGAGTACACGCTCAGACCGCTATGGCCGCCTTCATTGATGGATTGGAAAGGGGCACGTTACTCCGACATAAGCTAAAGCGCTTGCAGGACAATCATCAGCTTGACTTGAATCATATGTATCAGTTAGCTAGTGAATTCGCAGCTGCCGACGACGATGCTCGTGGCTCTTTGCCGGCAACGGCCGTTCCAACCCAAGCTCGGAGGAACAGCAGTACAAAGCGGAAAACCGCTCCAGAAGAAAAGCAATCTATTGACATGGTCGCCATGACTTTTGCAGGACGAGGAGAAGGCGGACAACGTGGCCGAGCAAGGGGAGCAGGCCGCGGGCAGCAACGAACAAGTGAAACCAACTCGGCGCCGCTCCGCATTCCCCAAACGTACGAGGAGTACCGCGATATGCCGTGCCTCGTACACCTCGATGTCAACGGCAAGGCCACCCATACCAATAGACACTACAAGTTCGCCAACGACCTCAAGGAAGACCCGGAGTCCGGCTACAAGCGAAGTCGGAAGAACAGACCGCGAGGCAAGGGCAAGGGGAAGAAGAAGGAGGAGGAGTCCAAGGATTCAAGTGACATGGACGAGGACGTTTACCCCAAGCACGCCGCCAAGAGCGACGACAAGGGCAAGAACTCTCAACACCCGGATTTTTAATCACAGATGCCTGTTATGCCATACATCGCAATCCCAGGATTACCATTTTTGCGAGACATAACAGAATTGGATACCATAGTACATCATCCATTACAAACGATACATAAGTTCTTACATAAATAGGGATCTCATGATCCAGTTCTTAATACAACATCAAGCAGCGGAATACGTAATAATAACGGTAGCGTAGGCGAAGCTCCATCTTCGGGGTCACAGGCAATGTTGACGATGGGAGATGATCCTAGTTGTCATAACCTTTCTGGGGTCCATCCTCAAGGTACTCCTCTTCATAGTCTGGCCATGGGAATAGCCAGGGACAAAGCCATGAGTACTCTTTAAGTACTCGCAAACCAATGCTAACAGGTAAAGGGGTTTTTGGATAATAGGGCACTAGGCTCTAGGGTTGTTTTGCAAAATCCAGATTTATCTCTACTAAGTTTAGAATCAACGAATGCTAGTCACAATTTCATAACTCCTAAGTGGGAACTTGTATTTCATATCACAACTCTGTTGTGGTCAAGTCAAAGTCTCAATTCATTTCACAAGTCATTTTTAAAAGTCTGACGGGGGAACAGTATGGCCACTCCAACTGTCCATAACCGCGGACGCGGCTATTCGAATAGTTTGACACTCTGCAGAGATTGTACACTTTCACCACAACATTCGATACATCCGTCAGGAACAAATCCTGAATTCACCATACTCAGTATGCGGATAATCAATCCTAACCTTTCAATTACACGCCCTAGTATAAGCACCTCTCATGTGAGTTTGGCCTCCCAACCATGACCAACTGTCATCTTGGGTATTGCACAGGTGGACAATCTTCACAAGGTAGCCTCAGCTCAGACCTTGGTCGTGAGGGAACTAATACTAAGGTATATAAGTTTCCAGTCAAGCCCTACCCAATCTTCGGGTATTGTGGTTGTACGATAAAATTGGAATGGTATCGCATCCAGACAACCATCAGTTTTATAAAGGGCTAAGGCTCATGCCTCAACATTTTCATCACCAAAATCATCAGGTGTTCGAAAACACATGTCCAAAACATTTCAATAGAATGATCCATCATTCCAAGGTTTTCATAACCATTTTTCCACCAAGTATTCCCATCTAAAGTTGATCAAGTTTTATGCTTAGCACTAGCATCTACAGGTGGGGGTAAGCAATAATGAGGGGTGGTAAACTAGTAGATTCCAACTAAGTTCCATCTCATGCCTTAAGATGACCTCAAGATTATCTAGCTTAGGCCAAATTTTATGCTCTTTATGCAACCTTCAAATATCTTTCTAATATCTATAATTCACTTAAGTAAACTCTAAGTAATGTCTTTGTTAAAGAAATAAAGTATAAAGCTTGCAAGTAAAACTAGGATTGGTTTGTCAAGTGGATATGATCACATATGCTTAAGGCATATAGTAGGAATAGTAACAAGTAGTGGTTTGTGGCATCAGTAGGGTATCTTGCAAGGGTTAGCTTGCATTGGTCCACTTAGTTAATAAAGCTTGCACAATATCAGTATAAGCTTGCATAGGTATAGCATCAGCTTGCCTTGTGCAGAGCAGTGGTTGAAGTTCTCCTCGGCTTCTTCTTCGTAGTATCCTCCTTCCTCCTCGTATCCTTGGTCGGTACTAGCGTCTATAAATAAATACGAGGTACACAATCACCAAACAATACTTAACTACTTGCAATCATCACATACAAGGGTCCTATAGATGATCTAGCATCATCTCTAACATTACAAGATTAAAGCTTGGTTTAATTCCTTTTATTTTTAGAAAAGTAATTTCTACTCATTGAAAAACTACTTAAGATTTAATATTCTCCAAACCAAACATGGGATCATGTTGACACATGTCATCACCACATATTTTAGTCCATGGGAATGTGATCTAAAGTGGTGTCACAATTTAATAAGGTTTTACCCTTTTATTTTAATTAATTAAAGTGGCTAGAAATGCCTATGTAGCATTCTTTTATTACTTGAACATTATTTCTGAAGTTAAACCTATATATTTTTATATATTCTGAAAGGTATGGTTAAATATGATTTTTGAGAGTTGGAATCAACTAAAAAGCTATTATGGTTTAAATTTGAAAAATGTTTGAATGCGGAAAAGCTTCTGCCTTGTTATTTTTACCATGGGTGATCTATAGATCCAAATGACTTGAATCCAACGGGCTTGGATTCAGCATTCTCAGGCTTTCTAACAAAATTGGTTTCATTCAATTTGCTGCACTGAATCGATCTGGGTTGATTTTTGAAGTTAGGTACAGAAGTGAGTTTGAAACAAAATGAAAAAGGTTTAATTCAAATAACTGGGCTGCGCGGGAAAAGTTAACGGGCCGGCCTGCTAAGCGCAGTGCTCCCGCGGGCTGCTTAAGTGGGTGTCCCCACTCGTCAGTGAGACAGGGAGGGGCGAAGCGGTACGGGGCAATGTGGTGCGTTCGATCTGATTCTAATCCAACGGCTGAGAGTCATCGTCGACGTTGAGCAACGCCAGCGAGAAAGAAACCTAGCACGGCAAGTGAGGGGTGCTGGGGGCTCACCGGGGTGCGGGCGAGGGTCGGCGAGGCGGGCGAACGACGAAGTCGACGACGGCGAACTCAGGGGTGGTCGCGGCAGCTCCTGGGGTGGACGAAATCGATGGCGCCCTTCTTCTCCAGAGGCGGCGGGCTCCGGTGAAATTCTGGCGAGGTGGTGCTCGCCTTGCTCCGGTAACGGTGTGGCACGATCAGTGAGAAGAGGGGAGTGAGATGGTGTGAAGAAATCGACTGGGGTGGCCTCTATTTATAGTCGAGCGAGGGGACCGACGGGGCACACGGTGAGCTCGTCGGGGGCGATGTTACAGGCGGCTATTGGCATGGGCGAAGGTAGGGGACGGTGCGGTGTTCCCTGGCGATGCTCAACGACATGGTTTCGAGGCGTGGGGCGGTGCGGCTTGGTCTGGAACATGCGACGCTCTGCGCGACAGAGGCAGCGTCTTCGACGGCGAGCGGTGGCTGTGCGGCACGGGGCGGCGAACGAGGATGTCTGGCGGTCTCCTGGGTCGGTGGTGATCGTATATGCACGCGGTGAGGGCGGCGCGCGGTCTGTGGGCGCTGGTCGAGGGTGGCGCTCTGGCGCACGCTCGGCATGGTTGCTGGCGAGGTTGGCATGGTTCGTGCGTGTGGTCCAGGGCTTGGCAACGCTCGCGGATGGGACAGTGAGTGGCGGTGGACGGTGGGCTGCCTCCCAGACATGCTGGCTAGTCTTGCTTCTCTTCCTAGCTTGCTGTCGACATGGGGGTGACATGGGTGGCCTTGACTCTTCACCATTGATGGCAATGCCAAGCTTACAGTGATGCTAAAGGTTAGTTTAGGTTGTTAGATGATCTACTAAGGCTAGTGGTGTCTAGAGAGGGAACAAGTTAGGCTTCAATCACTGCTCCCTATAGTGTTTAGGATTGTGTCTGCAACCTGTTTGATGAAATGGCCGCATGAAATCAAGTTTTGAATTTTGAAAAGATTTTTGGTGGGTGTGCTAGATTGGTGCTGGTGAGTCTGCAGATGCTTGGGTTTTGAAAGTTGAGCTTGTTTGAGTGGTTTTTGAAAAAGTGGGATCTTCCCATATGATAAAGATTCAATTTTGAATTGTCATTTAAACTATGCATTTGAAAGTTTCTGGATGATCACAAAGTGGGCCTTGATACCTTGTTATGAGTACATTCAAGGGGTGCAAAGATCCAGAAAAGTTTCCATTAGGTTCTGAAAGTTTGAGACAACCAAAGTAGGCATGGGAGTTAAATTGGTCAAAATGACCATTCCTTTATTTTATTGGTTTTGATTTATTTGTCTTCAGGAAAAGTTTGGGAAATGTTTAGATGATGTTTATTTCACCTAAGAAACATTTTACAAGCAAGTAAAAATACAAACAAGGTGGTTCAAAAGAATTTCAAATTAAATGCATACACATATGCATGCCTTCATAATTTTAATTAGAAAAGTTTTTTGTTAACCCTAATGTTGATGATTAGAGTTTGATGATTTAAGTTTAGTATTTTTGGGATGTTACAAACCTTCCCCCCCTTAAACAAAATCTCGTCCCGAGATTTGAAAAAGGACGAAAAGATTACCTAGGATTTGAAGAGATCGGGAAACTCCGTCCTGATGTGATCTTCGCGTTCCCAGGTAGCTTCCTCTTCTGTGTGGTTGCTCCACTGAATCTTGAGAAACTTGATGCTTCGGGTTCGGGTAGTTCGAAAAGCTTCTTCCAAAATACGGATGGGTACTTCAGTATAGGTCAGGTCATCGTTGATCTCTATGGTCCGATGATCGATATTCTTGAACACTTCGGTCTTCTCGGGGACTTCGAGACACTTGCGAAGTAACGAGATATGGAACACATTGTGCACGGCTGACATCTCTTCAGGTAGTTCCAATTGATACGACACTTCTCCTTGACGGTTCAGAATCTTGAAAGGTCCGACATATCTGGGGGCTAACTTTCCTTTGAGTTGGAAACGCTGCATTCCCTTCAATGGCGATACTTTCAGACTGCTTTCAGATAAACAAAATCTCCTATGTTGAAGGCGAGGTCTCTACGTCTCTTGTCAGCGTAACTCTTCTGTCGGGATTGGGCGGTCTTGAGGTGCTCACGAATCTTGTGAACCTTCTCTTCTGCTTCTCATAGGATGTCGGGTCCGAAGATCTGACTCTCTCCTACTTCCGACCAGTTCAAAGGGGTGCGACACTTCCTTCCGTACATGAATTCAAATGGGGCCATTTGCAAACTGGCTTGATAACTATTGTTGTATGAAAATTCTACAAACGGCAGACCGTCTTCCCACTTGGATCCATATTCTAACACGCATGATCTCAGCATATCTTCGAGTATTTGGTTTACTCGCTCTGTTTGTCCATCGGTCTGAGGGTGATACGCGGTGCTGAAATCTAGACGGGTTCCTAAACCTTCTTGGACTTTCTTCCAGAATCTCGAGGTAAACTGAGTTCCTAGATCCGATACTATGTTCTTGGGGACTCCGTGCAAAATGACGATTCTAGCGATGTATAACTCCGCTAGTTTCGAACTCTGATATGTGGTCTTGACGGGCAAGAAATGGGCGACTTTGGACAATCTGTCCACTATGACCCAGATAGAGTCATTTCTCCTACTAGAAGTAGGTAGTCTAGTGATAAAGTCCATTCCTACAGAATCCCATTTCCATTCCGGAATCTGCAAGGGTTGCAACAATCCAGCGGGTCTTTGATGTCCTGCCTTGACTCACTGACATATATCACACTTGGCGATATAGCTTCCGATATCTCTCTTCATCTTATGCCACCAAAATTGCTCTATTAAATCTTGATACATATTAGTTCCTCCGGGATGGATAGAATAAAGAGTATCACGAGCCTCCTTCAAAATAACTCCTTTCAACTTGGAATCTGCTGGTACACAAAGGCGTCCTTTGTACCACAAAACTCCTTCTTCGTCCTCGGTGAATCCGGGTACTTTGCCTGTACCGATACGACGCTTGATTCCGTCAATACTGGCATTTCCCTTCTAGGCCTCTTTAATCTGACTAATCAAAGTGGGCTGGAGTTCTAGGCTAGCCAGAAATCCTTCACTTACTAATTCCATCCGAAAATCTTCTAGCTCTTTGTGCAGACTTGGTTGCTCCTTCAAAATCATGGAGTTCAAGCGACACGACAATCTGCTAAGGGCATCGGCTACTACGTTGGCTTTACCAGGGTGATAGTGAATGTCCAGATCGTAATCCTTGATTAGCTCAATCCATCTTCTCTGCCTCATATCCAGCTCCTTCTGAGTGAATATATACTTTAGGCTCTTGTGATCCGAATAAATCTCACAACGGTTTCCCATCAGGTAATGTCTCCATGTTTTCAGGGCTAGAACTACGGCTGCGAGTTCGAGGTCATGGGTTGGGTAGTTTTTCTCATGTTGCTTCAGTTGTCGCGATAGATAAGATATAACTTTGCCTTCTTGCATTAGCACACATCCGAGACCAATCTTGGATGAATCACAATACACATCGAAGGGCTTCGTGATATCCGGCATGATCAAGATTGGGGCTGAAATCAATCTCCTCTTGAGTTCTTGAAAATTCGCTTCACATTTGTCGGTCCATTCAAACTTCTTGTCCTTCTTCAGCAATTGGGTCATGGGTCTGGCGATACTAGAGAATCCTTCTACGAATTTGTGGTAATATCCCGCCAATCCGAGAAATGCATGAACTTGGGTTTGAGTGGTTGGGGCTTGCCAATCTTCTACATCTTTCACTTTGGCAGGGTCAATGGCAATTCCTTCGGCTGATACAATGTGACCGAGGAATCCTACCTCCTGTAACCAGAATTCACATTTGCTAAACTTTGCATACAGCTGATGCTCTCTAAGGGTTCCAAGAATGGTCCTTAGGTGTAGCTCATGTTCTTCTTCTGATTTGGAATAAATCAGAATGTCATCGATGAAAACAACGACAAACTTATCCAGGAAGTTCATAAAAATCTTATTCATGAGATTCATGAAATAAGCGGAGGCATTGGTTAATCCGAAAGACATGACCGTATACTCATACAATCCATATCTGGTGGTAAAGGCAGTCTTTGGAATATCCTCTGCACGAATTTTGAGTTGATGATAGCCAGTTCTAAGATCAAACTTAGAAAACACTTTGGCACCGGTCAACTGATCAAAAAAATCTTCTATCTTGGGCAAGGGGTACTTGTTCTTGATGGTGACACCATTCAATTTCCGATAATCCGTACACAAACGGTTACCTCCATCCTTCTTGTCCACAAACAAGACAGGTGATGTCCAAGGTGACGCACTTGGTTGAATCAATCCAATTTCCAGCATGGAATCCAGTTGCTTCTTCAGTTCTGCGAGCTCTGACGGGTTCATACTATAGGGTCTTTGGGCTATGGGTCCAGTTCTGGGGATTAGTTCGATGATAAACTCGATATCCCGATCTGGGGGCATACCGGGCAAAACATCTGGAAATACATCGGGGTATTCACAGACTATCCGGACTTGGTCAATGGTAGGTTGGGCTATACTCTTGTTACACTTGAATTGGCGGGGTAAGGTTTCAGATATATGCTCGACTGATATTCCGGCTGTACTGGTCATAGTTATGGCTTTCTTGGCACAGTCAATTAATCCTTTATGTTTGGACATCCAATCCATTCCTAGTACTACTTCCAAACCTTTAGTTCCAAGTACTATCAGATTTGCATAAAAATCTATGCCATGGATTCGGATAGGGACGGCTTTGAAAATTTGCCTAGCCTTGGTGGTTGATCCGGGAATTTGAACAATCATAACATGCTTCAGTTTGGTTGGTTGAATTTTACTAGTGCATGCAAATTCTTCGGTGACAAATGAATGCGATGCACCAGAATCAAACAACACTCTTGCAAGTACTGAATTAACCGAAAACATACCCACCACGACGTCTGGCGCTTCCTGAGCTTCTTCAGCATGCATGAGAAAAAGACGGCCGTTGCGGTTGAGCGAATTCCCTGGGGCAAATCTTCTTCCTGGCTGAACACAACGCTGCTGCTGAGCTGGGACATTGGTGTTGGGGGCTGTAGCATTCTTCTTGTTGGGGCACTCGTTGGAATAGTGGCCTTTATTTCCACAGTCATAACAGGTCACTTGCGACTTGTCCTTGGCTGCTACAGGCACAACATTGCTTCCAGTCCTCGGGGCAGTGTTGGTGTTGGCGGTAGCATTGTTGTTGTTGAACTTGGGTGGGGCACGATTGAAATTGCTAGAGTTGCCGGGGTTGTTGTGATTTCCTCTGGGTCTAGGGTTTCCACGGTTGGGATAGGTCGGACGGTTCATCGGGGGTCTGTTGGTCCTTAGGGCAAATCCTGGAGATGGGTTGGGGCGATACTTTGGGGTCTGATGGGTTCCTGGCTGATGCATCATACGACGCTTGCGATTCTCATTGGCTTGGTTGATCTTTCCTTCCATCTGGATAGCAGAGTCGACAAGGGCTTCAATATCCGCAAAGGGGATATTGACTAACACCGTCTGCATCTCATCATGCAGACCATTCAGGAATCTGTCTTTCTTCTTGGCTTCAGTGTCTATTTCATCCGGGGCATACCTAGCTAATGACAAAAAATCGTCACGGTATTCCACTACAGTCATCCTTCCTTGCTTCAGCTCTCTGAACTCGTCTCTCATTCTCTTGATCAAACTCGGTGGCACATGGGTTCTGCTAAACTTGACCTTGAATTCCTCCCAGGTCATCATCTGGCCTCCGGTCATTGCGCAAACACTGTTCCACCATGCTCTGGCATCTCCGGCTAGATAGTGGGTGGCGAACAGGACTTTCTCGTTGGCTTCCACTCCGGCTACTTCTAAGTTATTTTCCATGGTCTGCAGCCAATCATCAGCGTCTAGGGGTTCTTCTGACTTAGTGAAAACAGGTGGGTTGGTATTCTGGAAATTCTTAAGCTTAGATCCGTGGTTGTCCTGATTTCCGTGGCCTTGGTTGTTATGGGCTAGCTGGGCTATCTGCTGCAGGGTGGCTAGGTTGGCTTGACGTTCCGCTCTTTCAGCTTCACGGTCAGAAGTCAACATTTCCAGTATCTGCAACATCGGGTCCGGGGTTGAACCACTTCCTCCACGTGGCATCTGAAGATTGAGGTAGATCATGAGAAAAGAGGGAAATTTCTAAAGTTTTGGGTCTTTGAAAAAAAAATAAAGTCTAACTTAGATTTTGTAGCAACTTGCTTTTTCATTCATTCATTCACACGATACAACACACACCACATCAAAGGAAAGCAGATGGTTTTAAGAACCATTCTGAGAACTACGATACAGTGGGACCGAATACTACTCACTACGCTAGTGCTCAAGTGCTACTACTAGTCGGAATCTGTGGCTTCATCATCCTCATCATCATCGATGAAGGCGAAATCATCCTCATCGGTGAAGAAATCCATAGCCTGATCCTCCAGAAAATCGTCGTCATCGCTAAGATAGGAGTAGGGGTCTCCACGAAGATCCTCTCCGACATTCTCCCTTTCCTCTAACTGCATGTCTCTCTCGTGGATGGTCTCCTCCAGAGATGAGATGCGATGGCGAAGACGAGCAATGATGCGCTCCTTCTTGTCGAGCTGACGGCGGCGAGACTTGTGATCCTTTGCTAGCAGGGCGATGGTTTGATCCTTCGTCTTGATGATGGCAGACTTGTGGTTGCAGTAGTCATGACAGTTGTCCAACTCCTGCTGACGATCGTACATCATGAAGCTAAGGTGGTCCAATTGGGTCTTCAGCTCGGGGTGGTATGGGGCTTCCAGTGGTTGTCCATTTGCATCACGCCTTGGGCAAAACTTAAAGCGAGTACCCTTGATCTGATTGATGCTCTGCCCACACAGACAAGAAAGAGCTTCCTACATGGCTCTGGCAAGTCCATCGAGCCAGTTGTTTTCCCTCAAGGTAAACTGAATTCCCACCGCAGTGGGAGGTTCAATCTTTCCTCGGAGACTTGCAACAATTAGCCACTGCAGATCTTCTCCTCCTTGATCATTGAGCTGAGATTCGAAGAACTCGGGGTGCGGACGCTCCAGAAGTTCCGAAAGCTGGTCCAAATCCCTCTCAAAGATCAGGTCTCCTCCATTTCCCAGTTGGTAAACCTTGTTGTACCTCACGTCCGTCTATAAGAATATAGGATGAGTAAGTTAGTAGAGTGATTAAGTGGGTCAAAATTTTATGTATTTTGCAAGAGTTTTTGGAGGGACATGAATTTTCATGAAAGAATAAAAGGGATAAGAATGAGAATAAGTTTTGGTAAATATTTGTTTTCTTTGGTTTTGAAACTAAGTTTTTGATGCAACGTCCAGTCTAACTAGGGTCTCCTATGGTCAGGATGGCTCTGATACCAACTTGTCAACACCCGGATTTTTAATCCCAGATGCCTGTTATGCCATACATCGCAATCCCAGGATTACCATTTTTGCGAGACATAACAGAATTGGATACCATAGTACATCATCCATTACAAACGATACATAAGTTCTTACACAAATAGGGATCTCATGATCCAGTTCTTAATACAACATCAAGCAGCGGAATACGTAATAATAACGGTAGCGTAGGCGAAGCTCCATCTTCGGGGTCACAGGCAATGCTGACGATGGGAGAAGATCCTAGTTGTCATAACCTTCCTGGGGTCCATCCTCAAGGTAATCCTCTTCATAGTCTGGCCATGGGAATAGCCAGGGACAAAGCCATGAGTACTCTTTAAGTACTCGCAAACCAATGCTAACAGGTAAAGGGTTTTTTGGATAATAGGACACTAGGCTCTAGGGTTGTTTTGCAAAATCCAGATTTATCTCTACTAAGTTTAGAAGCAACGAATGCTAGTCACAATTTTATAACTCCTAAGTGGGAACTTGTATTTCAACTTTAATGTGGTCAAGTCAAAGTCTCAATTCATTTCACAAGTCATTTTTAAAAGTCTGACGGGGTAACAGTATGGCCACTCCAACTGTCCATAACCGCGGACGCGGCTATTCGAATAGTTTGACACTCTGCAGAGATTGTACACTTTCACCACAACATTCGATACATCCGTCAGGAACAAATCCTGAATTCACCATACTCAGTATGTGGATAATCAATCCTAACCTTTCAATTACACGCCCTAGTATAAGCACCTCTCCTGTGAGTTTGGCCTCCCAACCATGACCAACTGTCATCTTGGGTACTGCACAGGTGGACAATCTTCACAAGGTAGACTCAGCTCAGACCTTGGCCGCGAGGGAACTAATACTAAGGTATATAAGTTTCCAGTCAAGCCCTACCCAATCTTCGGGTATTGTGGTTGTACGATAAAATTGGAATGGTATCGCATCCAGACAACCATCAGTTTTATAAAGGGCTAAGGCTCATGCCTCAACATTTTCATCACCAAAATCATCAGGTGTTCGGAAACACATGTCCAAAACATTTCAATAGAATGATCCATCATTCCAAGGTTTTCATAACCATTTTTCCACCAAGTATTCCCATCTAAAGTTGATCAAGTTTTATGCTTAGCACTAGCATCTATAGGTGGGGGTAAGCAATAATGAGGGGTGGTAAACTAGTAGATTCCAACTAAGTTCCATCTCATGCCTTAAGATGACCTCAAGATTATCTATCTTAGACCAAATTTTATGCTCTTTATGCAACCTTCAAATATCTTTCTAATATCTATAATTCACTTAAGTAAACTCTAAGTAATGTCTTTGTTAAAGAAATAAAGTATAAAGCTTGCAAGTAAAACTAGGATTGGTTTGTCAAGTGGATATGATCACATATGCTTAAGGCATATAGTAGGCATAGTAACAAGTAGTGGTTTGTGGCATCAGTAGGGTATCTTGCAAGGGTTAGCTTGCATTAGTCCACTTAGTTAATAAAGCTTGCACAATATCAGTATAAGCTTGCATAGGTATAGCATCAGCTTGCCTTGTGCAGAGCAGTGGTTGAAGTTCTCCTCGGCTTCTTCTTCGTAGTATCCTCCTTCCTCCTCGTATCCTTGGTCGGTACTAGAGTCTATAAATAAATACGAGGTACACAATCACCAAACAATACTTAACTACTTGCAATCATCACACACAAGGGTCCTATAGATTATCTAGCATCATCTCTAACATTACAAGATTAAAGCTTGGTTTAATTCTTTTTATTTTTAGAAAAGTAATTTTTCTACTCATTGAAAAACTAATTAAGATTTAATATTCTCCAAATCAAACATGGGATCATGTTGACACATGTCATCACCACATATTTTAGTCCATGGGAATGTGATCTAAAGTGGTGTCACAATTTAATAAGGTTTTACCCTTTTATTTTAATTAATTAAAGTGGCTAGAAATGCCTATGTAGCATTCTTTTATTACTTGAACATTATTTCTGAAGGTAAACCTATATATTTTTATATATTCTGAAAGGTATGGTTAAATGTGATTTTTGAGAGTTGGAATCAACTAAAAAGCTATTATGGTTTAAATTTGAAAAATGTTTGAATGTAGAAAAGCTTCTGCCTTGTTATTTTTACCATGGGTGATCTATAGATCCAAATGACTTGAATCCAACGGTCTTGGATTCAGCATTCTCGGGCCTTTCTAACAAAATTGGTTTCATTCAATTTGGTGCAATGAATCGATCTGGGTTGATTTTTGAAGTTGGGTACAAAAGTGAGTTTGAAACAAAATGAAAAAGGTTTAATTCAAATAACTGGGCTGCGCGGGAAAAGTTAACGGGCCGGCCTGCTAAGCGCAGTGCTCCCGCGGGCTGCTTAAGTGGGTGTCCCCACTCGTCAGTGAGACAGGGAGGGGCGAAGCGGTACGGGGCAATGTGGTGCGTTCGATCTGATTCTAATCCAACGGCTGAGAGTCATCGTCGACGTTGAGCAACGCCGGCGAGAAAGAAACCTAGCGCGGCCAGTGAGGGGTGCTGGGGGCTCACCGGGGTGCGGGCGAGGGTCGGCGAGGCGGGCAAACGACGAAGTCGACGACGGCGAACTCAGGGGTGGTCGCGGCAGCTCCTGGGGTGGACGAAATCGATGGCGCCCTTCTTCTCCAGAGGCGGCGGGCTCCGGTGAAATTCTGGCGAGGTGGTGCTCGCCTTGCTCCGGGAACGGTGTGGAACGATCAGTGAGAAGAGGTGAGTGAGATGGTGTGAAGAAATCTACTGGGGGTGGCCTCTATTTATAGTCGAGCGAGGGGACCGACGGGGCGCACGGTGAGCTCGTCGGGGGCGATGTTACAGGCGGCTATTGGCATGGGCGAAGGTAGGGGACGGTGCGGTGTTCCCTGGCGATGCTCAACGACATGGTTTCGAGGCGTGGGACGGTGCGGCTTGGTCTGGAACATGCGACGCTCTGCGCGGCAGAGGCGGCGTCTTCGACGGCGAGCGGTGGCTGTGCGGCACGGGGCGGCGAACGAGGATGTCTGGCGGTCTCCTGGGTCGGTGGTGATCGTGTATGCACGCGGTGAGGGCGGCGCGCGGTCTGTGGGCGCTGGTCGAGGGTGGCGCTCTGGAGCACACTCGGCATGGTTGCTGGCGAGGTTGGCATGGTTCGTGCGTGTGGTCCAGGGCTTGGCAACGCTCGCGGCTGGGATAGTGAGTGGCGGTGGACGGTGGGCTGCCTCCCAGACATGCTGGCTAGGCTTGCTTCTCTTCCTAGCTTGCTGTCGACATGGGGGTGACAGGGGTGGCTTCGGCTGTTCACCATTGATGGCAATGCCAAGCTTACAGTGATGCTAAAGGTTAGTTTAGGTTGTTAGATGATCTACTAAGGCTAGTGGTGTCCAGAGAGGGAACAAGTTAGGCTTCAATCACTGCTCACTATAGTGTTTAGGATTGTGTCTGCAACCTGTTTGATGAAATGGCCGCATGAAATCAAGTTTTGAATTTTGAAAAGATTTTTGATGGGTGTGCTAGATTGGTGCTGGTGAGTCTACAGATGCTTGGGTTTTGAAAGTTGAGCTTGTTTGAGTGGTTTTTGAAAAAGTGGGATCTTCCCATATGATAAAGATTCAATATTGAATTGTCATTTAAACTATGCATTTGAAAGTTTCTGGATGATCACAAAGTGGGCCTTGATACCTTGTTATGAGTACATTCAAGGGGTGCAAAGATCCAGAAAAGTTTCCATTAGGTTCTGAAAGTTTGAGACAGCCAAAGTAGGCATGTGAGTTAAATTGGTCAAAATGACCATTCCTTTATTTTATTGGTTTTGATTTATTTGTCTTTAGGAAAAGTTTGGGAAATGTTTAGATGATGTTTATTTCACCTAAGAAACATTTTACAAGCAAGGAAACATACAAACAAGGTGGTTCAAAATAATTTCAAATTAAATGCATACACATACACATATGCATGCCTTCATAATTTTTAATTAGAAAAGTTTTTTGTTAACCCTAATGTTGATGATTAGAGTTTGATGATTTAAGTTTAGTATTTTTGGGATGTTACAAGAACCCCTTCGCAAAGAAGGCCCCAGTCTACCACACTTTCCTTGGCACCCCCACCGTCCGACAACAGAAGACCTCTCTAAGGATCCTGATGGCCACTCTGCCCCAGTTCCCCAATACCTGCGCTGGTCGGAGGTTCTAATCACTTGGGACAGGACGGACCACCCAGACCTTGTGCCCACGGAGAACCAGTACGCCATGGTCATCAACCCATTGATTGACGGCGTGGAGTTCACCAAGTGCATGGTGGATAGTGGAAGCAGCATCAACATCATGTACCTGGATACACCGCAAAAGATAAACTTGACGGAGGCAAACCTAAGGCGGACCAACACCGTGTTCCATGGCGTAGTTCCTGGTCGGGAGGCTCGATCCCTTGGGTGCATTACACTTCAGGTAGCCTTCGGCGACGTTAATAATTACCGCCAAGAGCGCATGACCTTTGAGGTGGTCCCCTTCAAGAGCGTGTACCACGTCATATTCGGACGCGACATATTCCACACGTTCATGGCCAAGCCATGCTTCGTCTACAACAAACTCAAGATACCCGAACCAAACGGCGTCATCACCGTATCCGGAAGCTTTACCAAGGTAAGGGACTGCGAGATTAATGAAGCAGCCGTTGCAGAAGCTGTCCTCTACAGCGAAGAATTCAAGGAGATCCAGAGCAAGGTCAATGACTCAGAGATGCCCGCGTCGAAGAAGCATATCTCCGACTCCGCTCCTGCGTTCAAGGCCGCCATCGAGACCAAGTCGGTGGAACTTGTGGTAGGCGATGCCTCCAAGACCGTCGCCATTGGGACGAACCTGGATCGCAAATAGGAAAGCGCGCTCGTCGAGTTCCTCCGTGAGAATAGGGACATCTTTGCCTGGCAACCTGCCGACATGAAAGGTGTACCTAGGGAACTTGCCGAGCACAACTTAAACATAGATCCAAAATGTAAACCAGTGAAACAACCTCTACGACGCTTCGGAGATGAGAAGAGACGCGCCATTGGAAAAGAGATAGCTAGGTTACTTAAGGCTAGGTTTATCCGAGAAGTCCTTCACACCCGATGGGTGGCCAATCCTGTACTTGTCCCCAAAAAGGGAACCAATGAATTAAGAATGTGCGTTGATTACACCGGCTTGAACAAAGCATGTCCCAAAGATCCGTTTGCTTTGCCTCGCATTGACCAAGTCATTGACTCGACGACTGGCTCGGAAATTTTGTGTTTTCTCGATGCATACTCAGGATACCACCAGATCAAGATGAGGAAGTCGGACCAATTGGCCACTTCATTCACTACCCCATACGGCATGTTTTGCTATGTCACAATGCCCTTTGGGCTGAAAAACGCAGGTGCTACCTACCAGCGGATAATGCAACGTTGCCTTCACGACCAAATTGGTCGGAACGTTCACGCATATGTGGACGTTGCCTAGAAGGTATGGAAATCTTGCGCGAGATCCATCTCGGAGATTGCGGGCATCACGCCGCTCCTCGATCGTTGGTCGCGAAAGCCTTCCGGCAAGGATTCTACTGGCTAACCGCGAAGGCGGACGCCGACAAGCTGGTTGAGACATGCACGGGATGCCAGTATTATGCCCGACAACCACATGTTCCTGCTGAAGAACTGCGAACAATACCAATAACTTGGTCGTTTGCAGTCTGGGGGCTAGACATGGTGGGGCCATTACAAACAGCACTGTGTGGATTTACGCATCTGCTGGTAGCAGTTGACAAATTCACCAAATGGATTGAAGCTAAACTCATTAGAAATCTTGATGGGGCAACTGCCCTCAGGTTCGTCCGGGGTCTAGTGGTGAGATTTGGTCTCCCACATAGCATCATCACCGACAACGGAAGCAACTTGTCACTCGAAGAAGTGGAGGCCTATTGCTGGGACAAAGGCATCCGACTTGACCTTGCATCTGTGGCACACCCACAATCCAATGGTCAAGTTGAGAGAGCCAATGGATTAATTCAGCAGGGAATCAAGCCACGTCTTGAGGCACCGCTACATAGAGCAGCTGGAGCTTGGGCGGAAGAATTGCCATATGTGCTGTGGAGTTTACGAACTACACCCAACAGATCCACCGGCTACACGCCTTACTTCATGGTATATGGAGCAGAAGCCATCCTACCTTCCGACATCCTCCACGATGCACCAAGAGTTGCCGCCTACAACGAAGATGACGCTGAAGAATCCAGACGCCTAGATGTGGACCTTCTCGAGGAGGAGCGTGTTTTGGCATGCCAAAGATCCGCCATCTACCAGCAGAAGCTACGCAGCTACCATAGTCGCCGCATTCGGCATCGCTCGTTTAAAGAGGGGGATTTAGTACTCCGACTCAAGCAGAAGAAGTCCCACAAATTATCCCCGCCATGGGAAGGACCGTTCATCATAAGCAAGGCGCTGCTCAATGGGTCTTACTACCTTCTCGACAATCGTGAGCACAAGGATAGACCCAACAAGGATCATAAGCGTAAGCGACGTGACCCGGATGATGACTACCCGGAGCTTGATCGGCCATGGAACATAGCACAGCTACGGTCTTTCTACACTTAGCATTTTTTATCTAATCGTGTACCTCTTATATGATCAATGAAATAAAGCTCTTTGGTTCACTCATATTGCTGAGTCTTTTACCTCCTTTAGTGTTCATTTTTGGATCATATAAACCTTTATGCACAAGTCTCGCGATTGCACTTGTGAAAATTCTGCCTACGGGCATTAGCTTAAGTTTTCTGGTCTACACATTCTTTGTCATTTTTATGTGGATTCTGGAGTAGTGACTTTTGGCACTTATTGTCGGCGATTTTGTGCTCAGGTTATTGACGGTGCCATTGGGCATCATCACCTAAGCGCATGGTTCCGACAACGAGTCTTCCGACTCACGAAAAGTCAAGCATAAGAACCAGAGTAATGGATAAGCCAACACTTGCTTAAAAAATATATACATGCTGAAACTTAATTCTTAAATAGCAGGATACGACAACCATTGTTTTCCGCCTAAAGATTACATCAACAAGTTTTTTTCGCGCACACTCCAGAGGTGAAACACAAATTACAAAGTGTTTTTCATTCTTTGGGCGCAGGAGACTTGGAGGCCGCATCATCACCAGCCGGAGAATCACCCTCAACGTCAGCGCTGTGATGAGACTCGGAGGAGTCCTGGTTGATGTTGTCGATGAAGTTCCTGGGCACGAAGACGTCAACGTCCACCAACTCGGCAACCCTGGTGTCATAACCCGCGAGTGATGACAGGATGGCTTCGTGATCGATCTCCTTGCCGTCATCATCCATGTCGGGGATACCAGATGTCACCGTGTCGATGTCGGCATCTTCATAGTGTGCCTTCACCATAGACAGCGCCATCCTTGCGCCAGCCCGTGCACATGAAGCTTTCCAGCTCGCGACACGCTCGGGGGCTCGGCGCTGGATCTCCGAGTACTTCGTCACGGAGTCCGAGGCCTTGATATAAATGTGGAGGCGCTTGGCAATCTCCTTGGCTTGGGCGATGGCGGTATTGATGAACTTGCCGGCAAGAACCATGCATTCCTTGTCCGAAGGAGGCGAGCGGGTTAAACCCATGGGCGCTGAAAATTTCGACAATGATTACATGAGTTCGAAAATTCTAAGTATCCAGACTACATAACTACAAGGAGGAGGACACTTACTGAAGATGCTGGCCTTAGCCTGCCAGACGACGTCCGCCAAGGATTCCTTCTCTTGTTGGAGGAGCTTAAACGCTTTGTTATGGCGAAGGTTTTGCTCATCGGCAGCTTGCTTCTGATCCTTTAGGATCGCAAGCTCCTCCTTCAAGCGATTAATCTTCGCGGTGGCGGAGTCCTGCAGGGCTTTCATGGAATCCTCGTGCATCTTCAGCATTTCTTCGCTCTCCTTCCTAAGGATCTTGTTATCGTTGTCCAGCTGCTGGATGTGCTTGGACTGCTCGACAATATCCTTGGCCTTGGCAACATGCTCTGCAAGTCGGAGAAAACAAAGTACACATTGAGTACTCGGAGATTATGGGCACAAAAAGTAAGACAGAAATGCGCAAAAAGAAAACAGACTCCTGTTTTTGATGATCTGTTCCTTCAAGATGGAAGTTTTACCCTTTTCGGCTTCAAGATCTGCGCGCATCTTCTGATACTTGTCGTTGGCCATGCCCCTCCGAGCATTCTCATTCTGTGGAAACAAATACAAAGTTATATCGCTGTTTGGTCTGCTTGGAGCCCCTAGTCAGAGATTCTCCATCTAGGTGCTCGGGGGCTACAGCGAGAGTTTTTAAACTTATCAATATGCTTTTCTTTTCTTTAAAGCATCTAGTTGGAGCTCATTCAGTTCTCGACTAGAAGCTTGGGGGCTACGGTATAAAGTTTTTAGCTCGGACAATGCTTAGCTTTTCTTTAAGCATCTAGTCGGAACTAATTCAGTTACAACTAGAGGCTTGAGGGGCTACGGCACTGCAAAATATAAACACTATGTATGCTACTCTTAAAGCATCTAGTCAGAATAATTTCTTCCATCTAAATGCTTGGGGGCTACAGTGAGAGTTTTTTCTAACTTAGTCACTCTTAGAGCATATAGATGCAAAACCTATGGTCTTCCGTCTACATCCTTGGGGGCTACATAGGATACTCATACGAAATGCAAAAGGTAAAGTAAAACTTACAAGTGCGATGATCTTGAGGCTTGTAGCGCTCTCGGCCAGCAGCTTGCCAAAGGCAATGCTGTTTCCTCGCAAGATGTCTGCTTGTCGGAGTAGCTCCTCAAGACCGCACGTCGGAGATGACGGCACTCCTCCAGGAACCATAGTTGTGTTACTCGGCATGAGCGTCGGGTAAACAATCTTCGGGAAATCAAAGGGTTTCTGGGGAGCAGAGGCACCGCCTTCGGCAGAAGTACCAGCTCCCACCACCGCCTTGCCGCTGCCGATGACATCCTTAGCCGGAGCTTCAGCCATTTGAAGAGCAGCACTCTCTTGCGTCACCTGCTCGCCGACAACGGCTAGTTCGGTAGAGGCGCCAGAGTCCACTTCCATGGCGGAAGGGCCTGGTGCCTCTTGGACTTGGGATCTTGTCGGGGCAGAGGAGGGCTTGACGACAGGAGTAGCAGGGGCGATGGCGGGGGAGGAGTCGCGATGCAGCATATCTTTGATATTTCTAGAAGCCCCAAGAGTCTTGGAGGAATTCTTGAGGCTGGTTGTGGCTTTCTTCCTGAAACGTGCGAAATGCATAAGTACAGGAATAAGACAGATAAATGAGACGATGTCGGAGAATGAGAGGCTTACACTAGGGGGGGCGCTTTGGCAAACATCCCGGTGGCTTTCTTCTTCTCCGCCTCCAGGGTGGCAGTACTCTTTTTGGAGGCTCCACCCTCCATCTTCTTCTTCTTACCTCTGTCGGCAGCGTCAGAGGTGGAGCTCTTCCGCTTTCGCGCCAACGGGGCATCATCGTCGGACACGATCGTGACTTCCTTCATCTTTGGGTTGTAGATTTGGGCAGCCAGGTTGTCCTCATCTAGATCGCTAAGCTGTTAAGTAAGAAATCACCATGTTAGATAAGATGGCTATGATAAGACGGAGAAACTGGAGCAATGTCATACACGGAAAATAAATACCTACCTTTGGGCACTTGCCGTCTACGTACATGTCGCAGGTGATGGTGAAGCCACGCTTCTTATCCTTCACCTTGACGAAGTCCTTCAGACGGAGCTTGACGGAGTCGTTCGAGAAGTTATCCACGGAGATCCGAAGGGAATCATTTCGATCACCCGTGTACTCATGCATGAACTTCGTGCGGTGCTGCAGGGGTTGGATTCGCCTGATGAACCAGCACATGGCTAGGTCCAAGCCGGTCAAACCCGCCTCTACGAACCACTCGATCCGCCTTATTGCGCGAGAAGCGTTGAGGTCGGAGGGAAGGGAGGCATGGGATCTCCATGCGGAAACTTCAGCGGCGGCTCCATCCACGAAGTCCGGGTACGTCACTTCTCGGCCCGCCAAAGGAATGTCAGGGCCGTAGAAGTACGTCCGCTGCCAGTTCTTGCACGACTCGTGGCCGACGATGTCGGGGAACCGCCGGCCAGGTCGGATCTTGAAGCTTATGGTGCCGCAGTTCCTAAGCTCCTCCCTACTATGTCCGGCTTCACGTTTGACGGTGAAGAAGTACACGAACAAGTCTAACCTAAGCTTAATCCCTAGGTAACCCTCACAAAGTTCCGCGAAGTTGCTAAGCACTAAGATGCTATTGGGGGACAGGTTGTTGCGTTGGACTTTAAAGTGGTTCAAGACGGACAGAAAGAAGTGGGAGATGGGCAAAGAAACGACGCGTACCAGCTGGGCCTTGAGGTACACCTTTTCTCCGACTTGGGGAGAAGGTGTCACCTCGCCGGCCGGCGGCGCCCGCCAGGCGAGCCCCTCCGTCGTGGGGAGGTAGCCCTCGGCGATCATCTCTTGGATGTCGCGGCCGGAGATGTCCGAGCCGCGCCATTCGCCTTTGTGCGAGTCTGGCTCCTCTTCCAGAGGCTCTAGCGCCGCCAGATTATGGTCACCGTCGATGGTTTCAATCACCGCCGACGCGGGGATGACCATGCCCTCAGGGGGCACGACGACGGAGCTCGCCGGCTTCGACGTGGCTTCGCTCGACGCCGCCATCGAAGGGGAGGAGCTGCTGGCCATGGAGGACTGGGAAGACGCGACTGGTGCAGAGAGAGGGACTAGGGTTTCTTCGAGGTTTTCCGGGGAGGGCTCGAGGAGACGTGCGGCTGGAGGAAGAAGATGATGACGCGAGAGAATGGGGTGAAAAAGTGGCAAGTGTCCCACGGTTACTATTTATCCTACCCTGCGTCAAGATTCGTGCAGCTAATCGAACGGTTGCCGCGTAGACGACGTGTTCGTGAACGTGCGCGGTAATTTCGACACGTCTCCAATCGCCGCCGCCAACGGTTCGTATCGCTCGCGCGGGAAAATCGGATATGATTGCGTTCTCTGCATGTGTGAGTTATGAGGCGTCGCTGACCTATAGCCTACGTCGTCATAACTGACATGGTAGATGAGCCGTCCCATCGAAGATTCCGGCATGGACGGATTTAATCCGACAACGGAAGCATACGATGGAAGATTCAGCATTTCTCCGACTTACTCATATAAGACGGAGAAACCTTTGCATGGTTCTTTGGGAGGACTACAAGATATTGCTTGACAATTTGCCGACATCCATCTAGACGGAGCATTCCACGGGAAGAGGCAAGATGGCGCAAGATCTCAGAGTTCTCCGGGGGCTACTGTTGGGGATATGCTATATGGGTATCCTCATAGCATGTCTCTTATCCGACTAACCCGGGTGGCCCATAGTCGGTAGCATGGCCTGTGGCCTGCTGGGCGGCCCAGTTAGGTGGATCCAGAAGGGAGGCCCATGCCGGATAAAGGAAGGCTACGGTGGAGTCACCAGCGTACCCAGAGCCTTGGAGTGCAAGATACACAAGACTGGTAATAGACGGTGTAGAACTCTGTAACCTGTCCGGCTAGGACTTTTTCATGTAACCCTAGGTCCTGGCGACTATATAAGTCGGGCCTATGGGAGCCTTTAGGGCACAATCTCATACAACCTAGTATCATTTTACGCACACCTCGCACAGCGAACCTATCTCTGTAACTCGGCGTATTGCCATTATAGTGATTTATAGCAGGAGTAGGATTCCGCCACCGTTGTGGGATCTGAACCTGGGTAAGCTGTGTTACCTCGTACCCGTCAACCGTCCGCTTTACCCCACGTCTCTAAACACGCACTGTGAGGACCCCTCCATGGCGTACTCGTCGGCAATACCACGACAACACCCCTCCCGCCCTCGCTGTCCACTTCGGCCTATATAATCCGGCGACCTCGCCGACTCATTTCACCCACTTCCAACGCTCCTCCACTTTCCCCTCCACCGCGAACATCTACTCCGGCAAGAAGAGAGCAATGGCCGAGAGGTGTCTCGACGATCCCACGACGTCGAACAGTTTCGGCCGGCGCACACTCCAACCGTGGGAGTCGCGCATGCTCCATGACGTCGGCTACATGGCGCCGTCGGACACGCGAAACCCGTCGGGATGGAAGCTTAGCGTCGGCGGCATCCCTATCTTGCCGTTGTCGACCGACGACGATCTTGCCGACGAGATCCAGGCCTTCATCGCGGCTATGGACGATCGTCCCGCCGCCGAGGATCCCGACAACCTCCTTTACTGGGAGGAGTTCTTCGCCGAGCGCCGCCTCCAGAAGCTCACCCGCCACGAAGGGCTGCCAACCACCCCGCCGAAGCGCAATAACGCGGCGGGTCGCCGGCGTTGGTGGAGTGCGCCAGGCCAGACGCTCGCGGCGGTGCTGGAGCACATCCACGCCGGCAACAACCCGCGTCTCGGCTTCCCGCTCGTCGGGGTCCACGCCGGCGCCTTCGTCGGCACTGCGCCCAGTCAAGCGCGAGGCGGACGCCGGTCCTCTCGCCGCCGTGGACACACTCGCGGGACATCGTCATCAACGAGCCTGGCGCAGTCACCGCCCACAGGCCGCCTTCGCCTTCGCCGCCCACCGTAGTCGACGGGCGACGATGATGGCACGGCCGACCCCGGCTACACCTTCTTCTACAACAACTTCGGCATGTAGAAGCGGCGTCGGCATCGGCCTTTTTTAGTTTTTTTAGATATTTTTAGCCTAAATGCATTTTAAATTCGGGTGTTTACCTGTAATATATATGTATTCCCTCTTAATTAATGAAAACTGCCTATATACGACCAAATTTTGCCGAAATTTGCTGAATGTTAGTCGAACGCGGAAACTCGGCACGGGAACGCGACCGAAACTCGATGTTTTTACACCAAAATTTAGTTTCGTTCGGACTAAAATGGATCCGAATTTCGGCGTAGAAAGAGCCAACGAGCTACAAATCCGCCTCGCGTCACTTGCTCTCGTGGTCCCTAGCTAGGCTAGAGAAAATCGGAGAACTTGGCTTCGTCTTGCATATGGTCGTGGTCTCCACACGACAGGACTGGAAGTCCACCTCCAGAATAATTGGGACCAACGGGCAGAGAGAGCACCCACCACGCCCGCCCGCACTTGGCTGGGACGGTTCGAGGTCGAGGTGCAGGGACAGCCACCCCACCGGCCAGCCGCTGATCGGTGCGCCGTCCGCGCACGGCGCCGACATGACGCGAGGATCGTGGACTCTTAATAACGAACGGGAAAAATAAAAAATCCACCCATGGACGGACGTCACGTTCGGTTTCAACGGAATTCACGGCTCGCTACGTCGCTACTACTGCGTGCGACTCCGCTGCATGCCGCTGAGCACGATGATATGAGACCACCGACGGGACGGCAGGACGCCGTACGGGTCCAGGCGCGGCCTTGGAACTAGTATCTGCGATGCCACGCATGCAACAACCAACAACTGACCAACGACAACGCGGGCCGGGGCCCGGGGGGTGTTAATCTATCAAGCTCAGGTCATGCGTACTACGTCTACGTGTCTCGCTCGACTCATAGCCGGCCGCCGGACCACTACGCCTGCCACCACTAACCGGTGCTGTTTCAGATCAGGGGAATGTAATGACCTAACCACAGGAAATTAGTTAGTGCAACTGAGGTTTTGTTGGCATTGTTTTCTCGTGCAAATATCTTGCAGAGAGGTCATTGATGGGGGAGGATTTGACTGTCCCACACTAGTATTCTCTTCACACCGGTCCAGTTTTTTAAGCACGCGTGTACTCTCTGCAAAATATAAGATATTTTAGCTTTATGAAACAAACGTATCTAGATTTTCTTTTAATATATAGGTTCACTCAGATTTAAAGTGAATCTACACACTAAAAGAAGTTTACATGCATCTTTTTCATAAACCTAAAACATCTTATATTTTGAAACGGAGGAAGTAGTTTTAAATATTGAAAACTATTTTTCAAGATGAATCTAATGGTATAATTTTGTGGCATATTATGTAAAAAAAATTGACCAAAATTATTGGTTAAAATTGTTCTTAAACTACGTCGTCCGTGTCTAATAAACCGGACCGGAGGGAGTACTACCTATAGTCTACTACTCAGCTTCCTTTTTCCTAAAAAAAAAGGTGTTGTTTATGCAGCAAGAGTATATACACGTGTTTATGTACTTTGGATCAGCTCGCTTTCTTTCCATCGAGCACGCCCAAGGACTTGACCGAAAGAAGAAAAAGGGTCATCCATCTACTATAACGTCATGTTGATTGATGTACGTATATATCAAACCTTGATTTTGGAGCTCTATGTACTAGTAGTGCGGTGGTGATCACTACAAGCTTTCGCCTGTCTGATGCTTCCCAAACAAGTGAGAAGAACCACCTTTTTAATAGCTAGCTAGCTAGCTTCCAAAGTGTTGTGTGCTTTTTATATCTGTTTATTTATATATTGCTGATATTAGGTAGTAGACAAAAAAATCGGCAATACACAAATAAAGCAACCGGTGACCCCTTTTATGGATGAATGCAAGTGGAGTAACTTGTCACTTGTATTTGACCTGTGCTACCGGTTTGGTTCTTAATTCAAAAAATTAAGCCACGTACACGGGCATGTAGAAGAAGATATTACACTACTGTCTGGTCTCAAGTTCAGTTGGATCGATTGGTTGGGACGACACGGCGCCGACATGACACGAGGATCGTGGATTCTTAATAACTTATGAACGGAAAAAATCATCCATGGACGGACGTCACGTTCAGTTTCAACGGAAATTCACGGCTCGCTTTGTCGCTAGTCCGTGCAACTAACCGGTGCTGCTTCAAGGGAATGAGCTAACGAGAGGATTGCGATGCAATATTAACGAGAGGAAATTAGTTAGCTGTTGGCATTGTTTTCTCGTGCAATATTAACACTTGCACACTTGCAACTGCACGAACCCGATCTGTCACGATAATGTGGTTTTCTTCTACTTTTTTTTATTCTCTGCCGCTCTTTCGCTCGCGGATCTTGCAGAGAAGTCATTGATGTTACATGATTAACACGTGGCAATTTAGATCTAAAAGACGGTTTCAAATCCTGTTTTTTTCTACGTTTTGAACAAGTGTCATTTGCTCAAATTGATCCACGTCTTTAAATCCGTGGACCAGGTCACATAAAAATATTTTCCATCATTGATGGAGGAGGAATTGACTGTCTCCCACTCTTCTCTTCTCCCAAGGCGTTTACTAGCTTGCTGTAGCACAAATTATATTCTTCTTTTTTCCTTATCTCGGCCGTGCACCTGATTGATGCAGTTGTATATACTTTGCCACTTTCTTAGTGTACTCGGCTTCCTTTTTTCCTAAACAAATTAAGCGTTGTTTATGCAGCAAGAGGTGTATATACACGTGTTTGTGTACTTTGGATCAGCTCGCTTTCTTTTCTTTCCATCGAGCACACCCGGCCAAGGGCTAACCGAAAGAAGAAAAATGCATCATCCGTATCATCAACGTCTGTGTCGAGTGATTTTGGAGCTGCACGAACGTACTAGTTGCAGTGGGTGATCACAACAAGCTTTCGCCTGTCTGGTGCTTCCCAAACAAGTGAGAACAACCACCTTTTAATAGCTAGGATAGCTTCCTACTAACTGTTATATGGTCAATTCATATATTGGTGTGTTTTTTATCTCGATATTCATATATTGTTGACTATTCATTAATAGAAAAATAAATCAGTGATGACCTTTTTGTGGATGAATGCCAGTAGAGTAACTAATCACTTGTGCAGTACTTGACTTCTGCTGGTAGTAGTTGTTTTGTGTGGGTTATGCTAATAGTACTAGTTAACTACCAGTTTGGTCCTTGATTCGCACCGATTCAATTCAGTAGGATCGATTGGTTGGATTCCAACCGGGGCCAGATAACGTGGTTGGCCCATTTCTCAAGGTACCACCGTGCTGTCGAATAAAAAAGATGTCCCGTGAATTGTGGAGTATCAACATTGTTAGACACGGTATCACGATGGACTATAAAAGATGCACTTGCGAGGTCAAGCAAGTGGTTGCCTCGTGCCACATGTAGCTTAGTTCGTTGATTTCATTTCGTTTCACCATAGTATTCTTTTTTCACAAGGTTTTTCCTCTAATGGAGCACTTACTATATACCCCCTCTGATCTGATTTAATTGTTATAGGTTTAGATAAAGTTTTGCCTAGACCTACGAAGTTAAATCCAATAGGAGGTTGTACTGCATTTCTGTCGGACTGCATACGGAAGGACTATTAGAGAGTGTGGTTTGTAACTTTGTCCATGTTGATTTAGTATACTATATTACTATACAATTATGATACTCTGTGTTAGATTTTGATAATAAGATCCTCGGTACACAATTTTGACCATTATTTTTTATCAATATGTAAACACGAGATTGTATAGATGGTTGTAAATAACGGAAGAAGAAATTTATGCTATTAGTTTGTACAAATATGTAGGCAGAGTTATACAGATTTGATTTCATGCATTATAGGTCGTCTATTTACTAGTGCTTGTGATGGTGTGTGGGAAGGTACTCTTCTTCCTTGTGATGTTGACAAAATAACATAACACACGAGTGGTGATCTTTCGTGATACTGTCCTCTTGACAACGATTAGGGGAATAGAATACAAATCACCCGATCATACACCAACAAAATACATAGAAATATTTCCCGTCTAGTCGAGTGAATCTGACTAATGTTATGAGAGTGCTCATGACAAGTACTAAGAAAATTATAGATTTTATAAATAAAACTAAACATGTAACACAACCAGACTGGCTACAACACTAAGCAGACACCAACATTGAGACATCGACCTTTCACAAAGACAAACACAAATACTAGTAAGCATGCACATGTATAGCGTTGGAAAATTTAATAACCTCGTTGGGCCAAGTGATGGTATGGCAAGACTAGCAATTTCAATGGCTTTAAGCATTGGGATGTAACAATCTGCTAGTTAATCCTCTCTCCAATCAAATTTGACCTCTACGTTATAGGTTCTTATGTTTTTCACACAACTTGCTAAAGTGATTTTTCGTTGGGCACAAGAACATCAATCGGGAGACTGCACCCTAATTTAGAGTGTTCATGTCTTCTAATGATGCAACTATGAATTATTCGTTGCGGGAAATAATAATTTTCATGTCGGGGTTCAACTAAGGCCTACATGGCACTTGTGTGAACAAGATTACAACAAAGTATCAATCAAATGAAAACCAAACCTTGTCGTTAAAAAATTGTACTCCCTCCGATCCATAATAAGTGTCGCACATTTTGTACTAAGCTAGTACAAACTTTGTACTAAGTGGGCGACACTTATTATGGATCGGAGGGAGTACATTTTTTGGATCAGTGAATCCAAGGATATGTGTTTTAACCGTGACAAGTCGGACTTCTAGAGTATTTCAAATATGTTAAGAATTATATATTTAGTAAGAAGCCAATGTAAGATATATTGTTATGTGAATTGCTTTTATATATTGGATAATATGAGACACAAAATTGGAAATTACCATGCATGAAACAGGTAGAGGCATCATATTGCACAAATAAAAACAAATTAAACTGAACACAAGTTAGGTAAGGAAAATAACCGACAAATAAAACAACACATGTATTTGTATGATGTATATGATGCAATGCACTTCAAATTTAAAATGTTCTAACAACACACCAACATCTCAAGATTAATGTAATTAGTAGGAAACCACTAAATATAAACCACTTAGCAAAGTTAGCCACATAAACATTTGGGAAAACTTCCTAGAACTATACTAAAATTTAACCCTTCTAAAATGAAAAGGGTAAACGTGAAATGTGTTAGTCATTTTGTTTCTAAGATTAGTTGGCAAGTTGGGTGTTTACTATGTATCTTTTCTCTCATGACAGTGGAGTACATGGAGTGTTGTGATTCTTGACTTTGGATAGCTATAAATATCCATTGAATGGACATAGCAATCTCTAACTCATTGAAATAGTAATGGGTGTATTGAAGGTGCATTAAGATAACATTAGTAAACAATGTTTTCCTAACATAGGGTCGAGCAGATTGGCTAGTTGTAGTGTAACAGTATAAATTCCATGGTTGCAATAAATATAGCTTTTGGAAAACATACATTTTTTATTAAATATTATTATAATGTCCTCTTATGTAATTTACACCTTCTCAATAGTATCCTTAATATTAGAAGAAAAATGGGGAACTTTTGGTTAAAACAAAATGTTTAACGAGATTTGAAATAGTAGTAAATAAATTAGTAGGGTGATGTTATCTCAAACATTTTGTTCGACTAAAATATAACGCCATAGAATGTCTCGGTTCAAGAACAACATGTGCTTTTAGGGTTGGATCCAACTGATGAAGAGTTTGCTTAATGAAACAAATATCACATGCAACATCTCACTTGGGAAATGTAAGGTCTGATGCAAAAAAAAATGAAAATAAGGTAAGCAATCCTTAATGATCCAATTTTTTTGCAACAAATCTTAACTTGTCTTGACCAGTAACGAAAAACTCCAATTATTCTTGACTCGTTAGAAACTCCACTACCATATACATTTGTGGACTTTGTCCTCCTTGAGTGACTTGTATGAAAATGCACCATCTTGTAACATCATATGGTATTTCTCCTCCTTGTTTGACTTGTCTAAAACTCCATTATCATCCATTATCTTGTGTACTTCATCCTTCTTCTTGTGTGGCTTGTCTAAAAATCAATCATCCTGCACTATATTGTGGACTCCCTTATTTTTGAATGATTTGTCTAAAACTCCATCATCTAGCACGGACCTGATGGACATCCTCATCCTTCTTCCTTGACCCTTCCACATTAGGAACATTAGTGGCCTCAACATAATTTTTGGCCATCCTCTTCTTATCCACTATCTCAATTCTATCCATCACTCCCTCAAAAATATTTCCCTGCCATGTGGAATTCACATATGACATCATGAATACGAGAAACCCGTACATGGTAGCCACACCAGATGCAACGATCTTGTAAGATAACCTCGCCATGGTTGAATCAACACCACCCAACTCCTAGTACATATTAAAAGATGATATAATCCCAATGGTAAGGAAACTACATAACATCAAAATAAGAATTTCTAAGAGACTAAGAAGAGAACAACGGTTGGACCTACGCTACTAGAACTCATAGATCAGCAAGCATATGTACAATTTTACCATTCTAGTCGAGAAGCTTGGTACAATATACCCAGAGCTTGCGATTCTCGATGACCATCTTGGCCCAGAGATGAGCTAGCTACTTTACACACATGTTGCATGAGGAAGCCAATCCCATGCTTTATTCATGGCCAATGTACGGCGTCGTAGCTTCTGTTACCTCTCTAGCCATTTTTGTCACCATAACACAGGAAGATCTAGACATCATATTAGATGAGGTGATTTGGCATGTGAGCTACATGAAAAAGGCGGCGTCTGGGAACTTAGAATCCTAGGAAATAATACTTTTTGCCATGTCAAAAAGGAGACAACGAAGCTGAACTGAATTAAGAAATGAGGATGTTTTCTTTATAAAAAGGCAGACCACTGACCTTTGCGCCGATCTATGCACACAACCATTCATTATTGTGAAGTCGAATTCTTACAAATCGTTACAAGAATTATGGAACAGAGGGACTACCAAGTATCCAAAAAAGTAAATCGTAGTGCGCGAGACCACCGAACATGTCAAGAGGACTACACACACTTTTGTAACACCAAATGGATGCACCCCGAGTCCATAGAAGCCTAAGTATCTTCCTGATACAGGAATGATCAAGTACGGATCTAATGATTGGCCTCGAAAATACCTGCAAGAAATTGTTAAAATGAATTCTTATTAAAAGCAGTATTGTTGCGACCCTTCCACATAACCTAGGTGCACAAACTCCCACTAGATAACGTTCTTGTTTTGTTTGTCAATTCCATTTATCCAATTTTTAAACATATTTAAGATAAATAATGTGGATGAGGTAGATTAAAGACCATAAATATAATGTGCCATGACAGATGCATGTAGGAGGACATATAAAATAAATAAATATTGTATTTCCGCCTCACAGTCACAATTGGTCACAATAACAACATGCTTTGTCCCCATTCCAATGCACTTAGCAAGGTTGTCCTCTGTTAAAAACTTAGCACGACGTCTCTACATTTTGTGTACCATTTAAAAATCCTAACCTTAAGTGGTACTTTAAGTTATCAAAATAAATTTCTCGTGATAGTATGATTTGGTATTAATGAAGTTCAGTTACAGAGATTTATGAGTAAACGTCCATCACCATGATAAATTAACACATATCAAGTGTTGCACCAAATGCACCCGTGGGGTCATCTATTTCCAGCGAGTGACCGCGGCCCAAAACTAATATTCTACGACAGTATACACGTAAAACATGGGCGGCGATCTATGGACACCGTTATAAGGAGATGGATATTATTGGACAAAAGGGAGCATCTCACCAAGCCAAGTGTCTTTCCAAAATCGAGTGTTATTTCGTCTTCAACTTTGAAAAACCAACGACTAAAAAAGTTACTGTAATATAGCTCGCATAGTCGCATTAGTCTTTTCCAAGGGGGTGATATGATGTTTGCTGCACCGCTTTTCTATTGGATGATCTGTGTTCTCTCCATCTGACTACAAAAAAACACACCACGCTGACATGACAAACGGATCATGGATTCCGAACCGAGGTTGCGCTGTCGCTGAATCCTGACGACCAGATGATGGCGACGTCTTCATTTTGCCCCCCGGACTAGGCCGAGATCGATCGATCGATCCACCGACTGGCCCGGGTACCGCCGTGTCCCCCCCCCTTGGAATTATCTGCCGACTGTGATACAACAACTGATCGACGACGACAATCCAGGCCAGGCCAGACCCATGCATGCGTGTTTGTCTCGATCGGCTGTAGCCGCCTGTCGTGCTGGTTGCTGCTCCTCCTGTTACATTACATACAGCCGAAGCACTAACCGGCCGGTGCTGTTTCAGGGGAATTAGTTAGTTAGTGGAATTGTATTACGCCGAATTCGTTGGCAAATTGTTTATTGGGTAGCAGTGGCAGCTCTCCAAACGCTGGCCACCAACGACGACCCTGCTGCACTGAGATTTTGTTGGCATTGTTTTATCTTATGCAAATGCTATCCAGGGATCCCGTTCTTGTTAATTAGCACCTGCAGATCTGTAGTTGCAGCTGCAGGACACGCCGATCCGTCATAATCATCGTCCGGATTAAGTATACGAGGTCTTCCGATTAAGGCCCAGTTCTTTTTGGCTTCGGCTTGTGAATAAGCCACTCTGGCTTGAGCTGTCTAGAGAAACTGTAGTGAAATTAAGCTCACGAGAAACCATAGTCCAGTTCTTTTCGGCTTCTATCGTCTCGGCTTATTATCTTAGTTTTTTGATGGAAGTTCTATAATACCCCTAAACATTAACAACCGTCTTTGTGAATTTATTTTAATGTCAACAAAAAAAATGTACAAATTAATCTGAGTTTATCCAATTTTTTAATTACAACCGAAGCTGGCATGTTGCTTGACACTTCCACGATCTGTGGTGTGAGCGTTCCTGCCAATCACCTTCCTTGATCTAGGTAGTGCAAGAGCACTTGTAATGCTGATTTTACTTCTCGATCCGTGCTCACAAAAGGGCAATTGCTATCGCTGGACCATGTGCAGACTTGTCGAGTCAGAACAGCAATCATGCGCCGGCTACCTGCAGATTGGGCTCACTTCGATCCATGTTGACGAGGTGCAAGAGGTGGCAGCGGGCTATCCCTTTTTCATGGAATGGGACCAGGGTGGTCAGGGGAATATTTTGGCGGAGGGTTGCGGCGACTGGAGTTGTCCGGAATGGTGGCGGCGGCTGCATGCAAATGCGCTCTGAAACACGAGTGAAGAGGAGGGAGACATCGCTGGATCATGGGCTCGGTCAGAGAGAAAAAAACGTTCGCTCGGTTGACTGAAGCTGGGCGGTGGCATTTCAATGTAAATAACGCAAAACGAAGGGGCATCAACTTGTAACGTTTCGGTCTATCCCGGGAAGCTGCGGGATACCCAGCTTCTCCCCACTGTGACCGATTCGGAAAAAAAACGGCTGTGGCAAAAAAACGGCTTAAAATCGAGTTCTTTTTGGCTTAGGCTTCTTTTTACCTTTAAGCTGCCTAGAAGCCCCAAAAGAACTGGACCTAAGCCTCTCGATCAGCCTGCTTATGTTACTCCCTCTGATCCCAATACTAGTTGACTCTTTTTTTATCTAGATTTATATGTATCTAGTTTAGATACATTCGTATCTACACAAAGTTGAGTCAACTAATATGGGTCGGAGGGATTATTATTAACCACCATGCTTTTCTTCTCCTTTTTTGTCTTGCGTGTGATGATCATGTGTGGTGGTTATTAGAATTTTTGTGTTTCTGTTTCTGCTCGCGGATCTTGCAGAGAAGCCATTAATTGTGGGAGGATTTGACTGTCTCTCTCTCACACACACTTCTGCGTATCCCAACGCGTTTACTCGCCCCTCTTGCGTACTGCACGCTCGTACGGATTCTAATTCTTCTTCTTTTTCTCTCTGCATGCATCTGATTCCGATTCTGATGCAGTTCTTGTACTACCTTGCCACTTTCTTAGTCTACGCAAGTGTCCTTTTTTCCTTGAATAAAGCGGCGATTCTATTTGCAGAGTGTTAAGTACGCTTGTTTCAAGTGCTAATGCGCTGCTTGCTTACTTTGGAGATCACATTCCACATGGCTTCATCACTAAGCCGGCAATTAGTGACACTTTTTATGGACGAATGGATGCAAATCAAGGCGGTTGATCGCTTGAACTAGTAGATCCTATGTTCACTTTATGCTCTACTACTGGACTGAATGAACGGCAGGACCGCTGGTCGTAACTGAAGGAGCAGCACTGAACTGGTAGTAGGAGTAATAATCAACAGCTTGGTCACTAATTTATGGTGAAGCTAATGTCCCCAGATCCTGTGCTTAAATGAAGGGCCATACTCCCTCTCGCGTTCACAATTGCTTTTCGTTCCAGATTTAGTCACAGTCAGGAAAAACTAGCAACACAATTGCCGTAAAGTATGTTTAATTCCACACTATATGCTTTATTAGATATTATAAATGTTGATATTTTTGTCAAACTAGAGAAAGTTTAATTATTTTTTTGCGGGTACATAAAGTTTAATTTTGACTAAGGCTACAACGCTAAGTGAATAAAGAAAAGGGAGTACTTATTTTTTGCTTATTATGTAGTAGTATCTCTTTCTTTTGGGGAATATATTGACATCTTTGTCTGCTGAAAAAATACTCCAATATACCTTGAGCATTGTTGTTTCATCCATATGCCCGAGTAAAATGTCAGAAATAAATGAAGTGTAGTACATGTAGAATATAGTAAAATCTTTTTCATGACAAGACTAGTAGTGGCATTTGCATTGCACCCCACCACGCTAGCTCAACACATTCGTTATTGTTAATAAGAAACTTCATATATAGTTCTATACTACTACAGTACTACTAGTACTATATCAATTGGATTAGTTCCTACCAGCAGGCCAGATAAACGTGGTAGGCCAGACAGCATTTCTTGGGCTGCCTGTCAAATAAAAAATCAAGGTCCGCCTTGAATGGCGGCGTATCCACATTGTTTGGCATGAGATCACGATGATTAATTTAAAACAATATTTGTAGGTCAAGTAGGAGTGGTTGCCACACCACATGCTTGTTGCTTTCACTTCACCATAACCGTTTTTTCTTTACTTTTATTTCATGGACTTCTCATGACGCTATTTACGAAAGAATTGGTCTATCTAAACTAGGCTTGTGAAATCATGCGTAAGGCATGCGTATTACCATGTTTTTCGTATGTATGCAGGAATATTGATAAAAGATATCGCCTTAGTTATCCACGAGAAACAGTAATGGATATTTTTCTTGCATGCGGACGTAAAACAAATGAGTATCACCTATTAGCCGAAATTGTTAGAGGGTGGTTGTACCAACGGACTATCAGAGATCAAACCCCCTAGGTTTGATGTCATGTGTGTCCAACCGATGACTAGTCTTGATATTCTTTCACTAGGAGACGACGTTCCTGTCTATAGCATGTACTGATTCCGCCAATCTTGAAACCCGATGACTCTAGTGTCCGGTAGGCGCCATGTGATTGTTGTGGTATGTGTATGAGCGCGATTCTAGTTATAGTACTTGAGTTTCTAAAAAATGTTCAAATATTATTTACTCTCCCTAATCCATAATATACTAAATCAACGACACTTATTATGGATCGGAGGTAGTACACTATGCTCTAACAAAAATAGTCACGTGCATATATCATCGAACGGTGACTATATATTCGTGCATTTGCACAAGTAGCAACAAATGTAATTAAGACTCAACACATGTTTTCCCAAACAAAAAATATAGTATTACATATACTTCCTCTGTGCCCTTAAGCCCACCAAAACTCCATATAAAAAGGAACATAAAACTTATAGTATTGTGGTATTACAGATACTTCCTCCGTTCCCTTAAGCCTACCGGACGTTTTAAATGAATTCGATGTCCGTACATACAATGGATACGTACGTTTCACCTTGTGCTTCCTTGGAAGCATAAACATGCATGGACACAATAGGCTTCATGCGAGACAGCCAAGGTCACGGGGAGACGTGGGAGGCAACAACTTGGATGAGGGAGCACCGTGTTCGCCACCTACTCCTAAAGGTCATCCCCCAGATTCGTCATTCCACCCTCGTACTTTTGTTAAACTATGTTTGCCATATTATACGTGCTAGGGAGTACTAATTGGTAGTGTCCATTACATGAAAATGGAATACTCCTCTCAATTCTTATCATGGTTTTAGTTCAATTTTGAATTAAAACCACGGTACGAATTATGAAACGAGGAGGTAGCATGTACGTATGTCCGATGACACAAATGGATCCAATAATAATGAAGCATTTGTGGACCTGTAGTATAGGACGCATGGCAATATCGACTTTAGACGGTTAACGACACTAGTACAAATATTCCACTGGTAGCATGCTTATGTGCGAGTAATATGGTGAGCATGGACGCATGATCCCATTTGCGCTCTTCGAATACACCGGGCATAATGAGAAAGGGGGAGAGAAAAAATATCAAAATCCAGGTAATTAGTTTTTGACAATGGCAAAGGGGTTCCTTATCTTCTGCATATATATCACGTCTACATTTTCTCCCTTTCTTTCTTTATTACTCGCTCGTGCCATCCAGATGACTCTCTCTCTCTCTCTCTCTCTCTCTCTCTCTCTCTCCATCGTCACAACTAATGCATGGAGTGGCAATAATCGATAAACAAAGTGAGCGACAACATCGGCAGAAATGAGGTGAGAGGGTTCACCGAAGTCGAGAGATGTAGCTAGACGACCATGAAAATTTGGGGACATCCACTGGCGCCGGGAAAGAAGAGGTGTAGCGACATCGAGGACGAAGAAGAGGTTCCGGTGATATTCAGACATGAAGAAATATCTTGAAATGGGCTTCTCTAACACATCACGTACTTGCCGATTGTAATCCTCTACCAAAAAAATAAAAATATTTCCTGTTTAAAAAATAGGGGCTGTCGTGTTCGCCTCAAAGTACTAGTATTGTGTGTCACCGAAAGAGAGCAAGATACGGCACCGACCATTCATTCAGCTCGGAATCCCCGAAATGCCCCTCGTCAGCTCCAAATCATCTGCGTTGTGAAACCGTGTTTGTATGTGTCGCTGTTGCTGGCCGCTGGGAGTCACGAGGCCACGCTGGAGCCACCGCCTCCCAGAACAAAAAAAAAAGACAATCTCTTCGGACCCATTCAAGTGACCCCACCGCTCACCGACACGGCTGGGGGCCACACGTCGGCCAGCCGAGCTAGCTAGCTACGCAGCGGCGCCGCTGCCAGGGGCCCCACCACGCAGCGTACACGCGACTACGCGAGCGAGTCCAAACAGCTGGCCCATGCCTTCCGTTACTCCTTCGTGCTAATTAATTACTACCTGCTAAATCCGGGCCTGGCCAATGGGCTATCGCCACGTATGCCGTGGAGATATGCTCTGTCTTCGGATCCGGGCGTGGCTCGCCTCGCGGGTCTGGAGCCCGAGCGTTTTTGCCAGAGCCGCACGGCGAAGTCAACAGCTACCGCCTACCGACCATGCACCCCACAAGCAAACCAAAACGCGAGCCTTTTTTTTTTTGCTGTATGGACATGTAGTGCTAGCACCACCGAATTTCCTACTCTTGTGTGCTAGCTACTCTGTGTTAAAGTCTCTAACTCTAGGATTCATTTTTATGTGCTTTCAAATTTGCTCCCCCCTTTTGGATTGTTATGGAGTGGATATATATGGTCAACGAGCTATGTTGAACGAGGACCCAAGACTATACACATCTACAAAATGGTTTGGTTTACCTCTAGAGCGAGGGATTGAACCATCATCTTGTGCCAATCTCGACTCCGGTAGATTCCGAGCCGCATAATTCCATATCTTGTTAGCCACCCGATGGCTAAAGCCGTGAAGATACCACGACATTATAGCAGATTGAGCTTAATAGAGTGAGGCTGTAAAGAAAATACTTTCTTTAGAGCAACTTCAACGGATGGTGTAAATTTTGGCGCTGTAAAATACGTATGCAGCGCGTGCGATTCGGGTTTCGCGCCGTGCGCGAATCTCCTCTAGCAGAGGCACTAAGAACGTATGTGCTAAATTTGCTAAACTTGCGGCGTGCGGTTTAACGAGCACGCGCTGAGCGAAGCGTCAAAAGAAACGCGTGGCAAAATATTTCCCGCATGCGGAAATATAGAGCGTCTGTTGGAGGACGCGACGCGGGCTCTAGCGCTTAAAAAGGACAGCTTTTAGCGCGCGGGGGTGGTTTTCCAGCGTCTGCTAGAGTTGCTCTTAGGCATGAGGTTGATCTAGGCTCGCTTGACGTCGTTCGAAGTAGAACCCAAAATATCTCAGTGCATTATATCCAGATCAATGTCGTCAAACATGAATTTCTACCCTTGTTTCTTAAGTGGCCCGAAACTTGTAATAGATTAGAGATGGTATCTTATCGATATGAATTTTGGACATGTGAGTGCCAAACATCTTAGTGCAAGGACTAAGGATATAGAAGGCAAAAGTAAGACGGGGACACACAAATAATTATGACAAACCATATGTGGTGGTTGGAGAGACTTGGCGCGACAAAATTAAATTTCATGACATACAAATATTTCCATTTTATAGAGTTTTGCTCCGCTGCTAACTATCCTAACCCGCGAGCTCACGAAGTAACGTCGTCCTTCCTCCCTCCTCTCCTGCCATTTCCTAAACCATGACACATTGCCTCCACAACAACTTTCCATGATTTATTTATTTCTTTTTACGTGTTATCCCTCCTCCTCGACATCCTAAAATCTAACCAAACCATGTTCACTCAGCTAACGTCCTTGCCAGCACCCCATTGCTCGGATAAGCCCTAGCCGTCGTGGCACCCGTTGCTCAGAAACCATAATCGAAGACCTTAATATACATTTTCTCTAAAATTCAAGTAATTATGTCTCTCAAAAAGGAGGTAACCTTCGGAAAAGCATTCGTAGAGTTTTGTAGGAAAAATTGGTAGATATTCATGAGGAAGAAAGATGTAGTCTAGGGTTCCATGAACCATGGACCATGGAGACATCCAAACCCGTTAGGCGCATGACCAGAGCGGAGCAGAGGGGAAAGGAAACCCAAAGGACCCGGGAGAGAAAAAGAAATGGCAGCGGTCAGACTCAGCAAGTAAACGGAAAACCCGAGACGAAGAAATCAAAACCGAGTAGAGAAAAAAGCCTCCTCTCCTCTGTCCGCCTCCATTCCCTTCCTCCGCCAAAGCGAAAACAAATCAGCAGCAACAGAGGGAGAGGGATTTTGCGGGGGCAGACAGCGCACGCCGAGAAGCAAAGGCTCCTTCACCACCGCCCCTCCCCGCCGCAACCCACTTCAAAGCGGAGATAAAAGCCAGCGCACGTGAAGGGCGGCGGCGGCGTGCGGAGGTGGAGGTGGGCGGCGCCGCATTTCGTTCGAGGCAGAACAGATTCGGGAAGCAGGGCGAGGTTCGAGCGCGCGGGCAGCTGTCGTCGTCGGCTCTCCGATCTCGGCGTTCCATTGGCGTTTCGGGAGGGGCCGTCTCCTGCCCGCGGCGGTGATTGGATCTCGGCAGGCTCGGGGCGCCGCGCCGGGAACACTAGGATCTCGCCGGCTCACGGGTCGTCGCGCCGTCCCTCCACCCGGGTTTCGTCTCGGAGTCAAACACCTGCCGGTATCCTCCTCACCCCTGTACCGGGGGTTTGGGCTGGCGCGGAGCGGAGATCCGCTGCTCTGAACTTCTGATCGATGGTAAGCGGCGAGCCCTTATTCCGAGCTCGCTCTGGGTTGCTGCTCTAAGCATGTCTCTGTTACCCTAGACTAGTCCAACCAGCAGCAGTTCTGCCCCTGAAATTTCGGATGATTCACCACCGTTCCACTGAATCCCCACCGCCCGGCCAACTTGGTTCAGGCCACGGATGAGAAATCAGGATGATGGGTTCTGACGGACTCTGGTGGTACAGGCGTTGACTTGCTTGGTGCGCTACCATTCTAGTTGTTAGGTCCAGCGCACCGGTATTGTTCGCGCCATAACATGGTCGGTCGAGGTCTTGTTTTGTTTGATGCGATATAAAGCCGCTGTGATTAATGTGGAATGCATGATGAGTGTCAACATTTTTAGGAAATAATATGCGTGTTTGTGGAGTACGCAATATGCTTGGCTAGTGTTTAATATCAAGCTGTATTCGTGCAGGCGGCTCAAGCTTCCATCACGGCCGGATCCCAGGTTTGGGCCGAGGATCCTGATGAGGCCTGGATTGATGGGGAGGTTGTGAAGGTCCTCGGAGACACCGTTACGATCAAGTGCACCAATGGAAAGACGGTAAGTTTTTTTGTCGGTATCGCTAGGATTTGGCTGTCTGAGAAGTATATTAATGTGGAGTTGTAAAGCTAAACTGCTTAGAAATACGGTCGTCCTACAAATACCATGTGATCCTGACCTTCCATACTAGTCAAACTACTTTTGGAAAAAAAAGGGCGTTTGCACCATGTTCAGATTTGGCCCCCTTTTTGTCAGGTTACAGCAAAAGCATCACATGTCCATGCTAAGGATCCTGAGGAATCACCTTGTGGAGTTGATGACATGACGAAGCTTGCCTATCTGCATGAACCTGGAGTTCTTCAGAACTTGAAATCTAGATATGACATGAACGAGATTTATGTAAGGATCTCCCCTGTATCACATCACTATAGTCTTGCGTGTATACTTTGCACTAATATTATTTCAAGTAATGCCATTCATTCTTCTCATATACGCCTTTCCCATTTCTTTGCTTTGAAACCAGACTTATACTGGAAGCATTCTGATTGCTGTAAATCCTTTCCGAAGACTTCCTCATCTGTACGATGTTCAGATGATGGAACAGTATAAGGGGGCAGATTTTGGTGAATTAAGCCCCCATCCTTTTGCTGTTGCAGATGTTGCATATAGGTAGGTTCATGTTGAGATCACTATTTGTTCTAATTTAAGTAAGTAGGTACTTCCAAAAATAGGAAAGAAGTAGGTCTTTTTCTCTCTCCATTTTGATTTGAGGGAAAATCTTGATTACTTCACTGTTGTTGTAGATTGATGCTAAATGAAGGAATAAGTCAGTCCATCCTTGTTAGTGGAGAAAGTGGTGCTGGTAAGACAGAAAGCACTAAAATGATCATGCGTTATCTTGCCTACATGGGTGGAAAGGCTGCCACTGAAGGCAGAACTGTGGAGAAACAGGTCCTTCAGGTACTTAACTTTTATACACCTGGTCCCGAGTAACTATTTCTTTGACCATCTGGTATTTTTTGTTCGCCTGATTAACTCGTATCCCTAACGCAGTCTAATCCTGTTCTCGAAGCATTTGGAAATGCAAAGACTGTGAGAAATAATAATTCAAGGTAAGAAGTGTTCTTTATTTGGTTTGTGCAACTAGTATTGTGGGTAACTATCGGTTCACTCAACTGATTTACTTTTGGCTGTTATCACCAGTCGCTTTGGTAAATTTGTCGAGATCCAGTTTGATCAGAATGGGAGGATATCAGGAGCTGCTGTTAGAACTTATCTTCTCGAGAGATCTCGTGTCTGTCAAACATCTGAAGCAGAGAGAAATTATCATTGTTTCTATATGATTTGTGCTGGGTCACCTGAGGTGCTGCCCCTTACCTGTCTATTTATGTCTTTTTTATCAGACAAAATTATATAACTATGCACATTTTACCATTTTTCGTGGCATGCACTACTTCATTACAATCAAGAGTTCTAGTTTCTCTCCTGCAACAGTTTTCTCTTCCCCTAATTGTTTGTTACTCTCATAATGGGAATAGCAATGCCTGTGTGAATCAAAGCTCTGTACATGAAAGCTATTCAATAGCATGTCCTTGTGGCTACCTTTTTCTACCTTCACTGTATATCGGGACACTGAACATCATATGCTTCTGCTGTTTAAAATACTGTGTTTCATATCAGCAAGTGGGTATGGTTAAATTATGCCATTTTTTCATATCAGGAACGGGAGAGATACAAACTAGGAGATCCCAGTACGTTTCACTATCTTAATCAGTCCAACTGCTATAAGATTGATGGTCTCGATGAGTCGAAGGAGTACCTTGAAACTAGAAAGGCCATGGATATTATCGGAATCAGTTCTGAAGAGCAGGTACGTATTTGGTTCTGCAATGATCTCCTGCTACTCATTTTTTGATCACTTGAAGCTTATTAACCCTTGTTGAGCTTTACCTCATACTTGTACGATGCTTTAGGAAGCAATTTTCCGGATTGTGGCTGCCATTCTCCACCTGGGGAATGTTGAGTTTGTTGAAGGGGATGATGTAGATTCGTCGAAACCTAAAGATGAAAAATCTATGTTTCATTTAAGGACAGCTGCTGAGCTCTTCATGTATGTGCTCTGTGGTTTCTGTATCGAAACCGTTGAGTTCTTATGCATCTGACAAAATCTTAATCTTTGTCTTATAGGTGTGATGAGAAAGCACTAGAAGATTCACTGTGTCAACGTATTATTGTGACTCGTGATGAGAACATAGTAAAAACTTTAGATCCTGAGGCTGCCAAGGGTAGTAGAGATGCACTTGCTAAGACTGTGTACTCACGGCTGTTTGATTGGTGAGTTTATTTTGAAGTTATACGCCAATTGCTATTCAGTTCAAAAGCAGCTGCATGATTGTTTCACAAATGCTTCCTTTTCGTTCTTACATGACGAATGACCTTTGATCCTAGGCTTGTGAATAAGATAAACAACTCTATTGGTCAAGATCCAAATTCAAAATGCTTAATTGGAGTGCTGGATATCTACGGGTTTGAAAGCTTCAAGACAAACAGGTGCTTAACTGGTCGACTTTTGTAGATTTATTGTGTGTTGAACGTGTCTTTGTCAATTCGATTGCCATGGAGAAAACTGTTTGTCGGTTTGGACCTGCTTTAATTCTAGGTTAAAGAGTCTAATTGTTTCTATGTGCCCCAGTGCTAGGCCTTTCTTACTACCTTTGATTACATGCTAAAGGTTGATTATGGTTGGATTTTCTAAGATCATACATACTTGCCTGGAGTACATGGCAGAAATGTTACAGTTCGTACAAAACACGTGGGTGTTGCTTTTTCTTTTGCATGTTTGATGTGGACTTAATGGTTTTCTTTTGCATCTTTGACGTGAACTTATTGTTTTTCTTTTGCATGTTTGAGGTGAACTTATTGTTTTTGCATGTTTGATGTGAATTATTGTTTCTTGGCATTTATTATATTTTCATGAGTTCTGTTTCCTCACTGATTCATTTGTTAATTTCAGACTTATTATGTGTGGTTCTAAGATCTGATACATTTTTTTTGGGTCTTCTAGCTTTGAGCAGTTCTGTATCAACCTGACAAATGAAAAACTGCAGCAACACTTCAATCAGGCAAGTTTGTGGCTTTCTTGGTTGGATCCTCAGCCAATAGCTTCACTGTTATGGACTTATTTTATCTATAGAAGAGTTGTTAACTCTGAATTCTGGTTTTCTGCAGCACGTCTTTAAGATGGAGCAGGAGGAGTATACTAAAGAAGAAATTGACTGGAGTTATATTGAGTTCGTTGACAATCAGGATATTCTTGATCTCATTGATAAGGTATTTGCTTAATCCTCCTCATCTGTTCCCTCCTTTTCTTTGTTACCTTGCATGACACGATCCAATATTTGCACACAGCCTGTTGTTTTCCTTCCTAAAATAAATAAGCTCATTCAAATTTGGGTATGTCATATTGTAATACTCCACCTAGATACTGAATGGTGACATGTCATACCCCATGTTTGCTTGAGTTCATGAGGGCCCATTTAATCTTATGCTGTTAAAGTAGTAATTATCCACAATTAGTGATTTGTGACCATCAATGTCAAATTTCCACTAGTAAATTGGTTACTTATAACCAACAGTGGTTCATTGTGGATTAATTACAATAAGCACTGATTATTAGTATTTTATTATGTTGAAAATCGTTGTTTGATATTTATATTGAACATTTGAGGTTTCCGGGCCATACATAGGACCAAAAATTCTGATTGTCCATCCAATATCACCTACAAGTAACGGAACATAATTCTCTACCATCTCAGACATTCAACCAAAACAACTTTCTTCCACATGCCATGTGAGTTGGGCTCATCCAACTGCACTATCGAATGCAGGGATGAGGGAGATTACATGAAACAAAAGACACCGTGTCAATGCAGACCATACTTAGACAATACATAAAGCTGCTTCTACCACTTTGATACTCAGCTTCAATTGTTAGATAGACATAACTCATGTATTAGTTTTGACATCGCTGTAACATGCTGGTACGTTATGTTGTCTTATTGTCTCGCCAAGTTTCATCTAAGCTTTCATTTCATACCATTTCAGAAACCTGGTGGAATTATTGCCCTTCTAGATGAAGCTTGGTATGGATCAGTGATATTATCTCATTGTGTTCACTTGTTAGTTTTCTAGCATGGAAAAATGAAATCTTACAAATAGTTTAATCTGTGCACATCTGTCTTTGTGTTGCAGTATGTTGCCAAGATCGACACATGAGACATTTGCTCAGAAGTTGTACCAAACTTTCAAAAATCACAAGCGCTTTGTTAAGCCAAAGCTATCTCGCTCAGACTTTACAATATGTCATTATGCCGGAGATGTAAGTCTGAACTGCCTTTGCTCTGTTACATAGAGTTGTTATTTTTAATAAATCTAACGAAAACGTTGATGTGTAGGTCACCTATCAAACCGAGTTATTTTTGGACAAGAACAAGGATTATGTAATTGCTGAACATCAGGCTCTCTTGGGTGCTTCAGGATGTTCCTTTGTTTCAAGCCTTTTCCCTCTTCTCTCCGAGGACTCCTCAAAATCATCAAAGTTTTCATCGATTGGTTCCAGGTTCAAGGTGCATTATCACTTGCTTTTATTATTGTAATGATTCAATTGAAATTCTAGGATCTTCCAGTTCTTCACACTTGTAATATTTGTAATTTATATTATAAATGCAGCAACAATTGCAATCTCTCTTGGAAACATTGAGTGCAACTGAGCCCCACTATATCCGTTGTGTAAAGCCTAATAGTTTATTGAAGCCAGCAATTTTTGAGAACCAGAATGTTCTGCAGCAGCTCAGATGTGGAGTAAGACTGTTTTTTTGTTGGCATTTTCGTTTGCTTCAGACTTCCAACATTGGTCCTAATATTGGCTTTCCCAGGGGGTTATGGAAGCAATTAGGATAAGCTGTGCTGGGTATCCAACTAGAAGAACATTCCTTGAGTTCATTGATCGTTTTGGTATTCTTGCGCCAAATGTTTTGACTGGAAGGTATTAAATTATTATTTATCAATGAATAACTGTTCTTGCTTCTTGGTTTACTTAGTTAAGCCTCTTACTGATCTTGGCTTGTGTTCATTGATACAAGTTCTGATGAGATTACTGCTGTAAAAAAGCTCTTAGAGAAGGTAAATCTGCAAGGTTACCAGGTATGGATATTGAAGAGAAACTTACAAGTTTTAGCATTGTTGATCTGTGGTATTTATTACTTTTAATGGGTATATAAATTTTTGTTTCGAGCACCATTGCTATTTAGTATAGGCTTATATAGGCTTTTCATATGTAATCTTCTATATTCAATTCATTTTATACTAGCTGTATGTTGGAGCTACATATTGACACGATGCTAGTTCAAAAAAATCAACATCTTTCTGTCTATAACTTATGTAATATCTCTGTTGAGGTGGATGAAGATATGGTCTCTCCTACATAGGCAAGATGTTCAAAACAGTGTGCAATATATGCGCTGCAAGTTTGCTTTGTAGTGATTAGGAGAATCACATAAAATAGATTTCCTTCAAGAACAGAACTCCTTTCGTAAATCTAGTATAATGCTATCCTTTGCATCCTGGATGTGTGAACTAAACTGTATATGCTGTTTGCAAATGAGATTATATAGGTTGGCAAGACAAAAGTTTTTCTTCGTGCTGGTCAAATGGCTGAACTTGATGCTCGTAGAAATGAAGTGCTAGGGCGTTCAGCTAGCATGGTTCAGAGGAAAGTCCGCTCATTTCTGGCCAAGAAGAGTTTCATCGCACTACGAAGATCAGCTGTACAAATTCAGACAGTTTGTCGCGGTAAGATTTTGTTCTTTTAAAGTCTGTCTGGCCTTAATTAATTATTATTTTTCATGCAATGATTTTGTGACATTGCTTTTGTTTCATATTTGAAGGAGAGCTTGCAAGAAGAGTCTACCACAGTCTCCGTAGAGAAGCCGCTTCACTCAAAATCCAGACTACTTACCGGATGCATAATGCAAGAAAGGCATACACTGCACTTTCTGCTTCCGCGATTACCATTCAATCCTGCTTACGTGGGATGGCTGCACGTAAAGAGATCCACTTCAGACGACAAACAAGAGCTGCTATCATTATCCAGGTAGCATAAAATTAAATTAACCTGTGTCGTGTGCATTTGTAAATACAAGCAAATGGACAATAGTTGGGAGTAATAACTGACATAGGTGTTAATTATTTCTCTTGATATATTTAAGATTAATCAATAGTTAGTGGTAGCTCTCAAACTGCAGAGACCATGTTATGTTTCACTGATTGTATCTCCATTCAGCAGTTCTAACATGGTCATTGGCTGGATGATTTCTTTGTAGAAAACTGCAATAAACCAATACAATTCCTGAAAGCTAATTTTCTTCATAGGTTCTATTGTATGATTTAACATTATAGAGGGAATGCCTAGTTTATGAAGTTCCTCTTTAATAGTGAAGGCTATGGATTGGTTCACATATTTCCAGTCATCCCAGTTCAGTGTCTTCATGAAATCAAAAGCTGAGAGCGTGCTCATTATGCATCTTATGCAGAATTTGGACTGTAGATGAACTAACTGTTCTTTTTATCTCTTTCTAAACATGACACATATCTTAGGTTTTTATAATACCTTGATGAAACCCTACAACTTTATTGCTACTAATTTGCACATCAGCTCTCTATGAAATGTATCGTTAGTTCTAAATTAGCAGATCAGATAAAAATGTCCTTTGGACTTCATTTTTGTAATCCATATTTCTGTTTCAGAGTCGCTGCCGTCAATTCTTGGCGAGGTTGGATTATACAAGAACAAGAAAAGCTGCTATTACTACACAGTGCATATGGAGAGGAAAAGTTGCTAGAAAGGAGCTTCGGAAACTCAAAATGGTATGTTCGTGTTTACTGGGCAGTTGTTATATTGAGTCTACAATATTTTCAAAAATATATCTGGAGGTGGGCACTGGAAATTTTTGTTGGCTAAAACTTCTCAGCCTTTTCCACCATCCAACCACCGGTAATTGGTACTCCCTCTCCATCCCAAGGCTTAAGGCCTATAACTTTTTTGAAAAGTCAAGACATGTAAAGCTTGACTAAACTTTTAGAAAAAACTATCAAGAACTATTATATTATATAGATACCATGTGAAAATATGGATTACGTATTGTAAATATTAATATTTTTCTCTAAAAACTTGGTCAAACTTTCGGTAGTTTGACTTTTGAAAAAGTTATATGCCTTAAGCCTTGGGACGGAGGTAGTATTCAGGATATTGTAAAATGTTGCATTTGCTGGTTTCTTATATACTTGATGGTGCATGATTTATATAGGCCTTAGCAATGAACTACTGGCCTGAAACTGCTTGGTAGCGAATAGTGGAAATATACCCTCTCATATCAAGGTTCAGCCTTTCTTATTCATTTTCATTGCTTACAAGGCTGCACGGGAAACTGGCGCTTTGCAAGCTGCCAAAAATAAACTGGAAAAGCAAGTCGAAGAGCTTACGTGGCGGCTACAGTTGGAGAAGCGAATGCGAGTGAGTTTTTTGTTGCAAGATCCATGTCATTGTAACTTTAAGAATACCACATGCCACTGATTTTACATTTACCTGGGTTTATGCACACCAATTTACATACTTCATGTGTGATTTATTATACACAAATATATTCTCAATGGTTCAACCTGCTTTTGTTGGACTTACTCTAAAAAGTGCATTTTATAAGAGATGTGTATGCTAATTTATTCTATCTGATACACACATCCAACAATAACATTGTTTTCTCAAAACATGATCTGAGTGAACTTATATGGAGCATGAGTCATCATAATCATTTTGCATTGGAGATTTTATTGCGGAGACAAAGAGTCGTTTAACATTTGGTTTTCTTCTCCTAGACCAAAATGGTCTAAGGAGTCTTCTGTAATTATGTGATTACAATTATTATATTTTAAATTGAAGAGCAGTAGGAGCCTCTCATGTTGTAAGTTCCTCAAAAGAAGGGACAATGTGGAGTTGTGGATACTTGATTAGCTAATCTGAGGATATCGGATTATTGCTTAATGCATGGCTGTTCATTGTAGGCTGATCTTGAGGAAGCTAAATCACAAGAGAATGCAAAGTTGCAGGCTACTTTGCAAGAGGTGCAGCAACAGTACAAAGAAACGAAAGAAACACTAGTGCAGGAGAGAGAATCAGCTAAGAAGGTCGCAGAGATAGTTCCAGTTATTAAAGAGGTTCCTGTTATAGACACAGAGCTGATGAATAAGCTCAGAGATGAAAATGATAAACTTAAGGTGAGGACTGAACATAATCTGGACTGACAAGGAGTTGCATTCTCATGGTTCTTCTACTATAAATTTTAAAAACTGCTATTGTTTGCTTTATACCTTTTCTTGAAGACATTTCTTTCATTTTACTGTTTAACATGATCTTATATTTTTTACTTCACATTTCATGATTACAGACTCTGGTTAGCTCTCTTGAAAAGAAAATTGATGATACTGAGAAGAAATATGACGAAACAAACAAAATCAGCGAGGAAAGACTAAAGAAGGCAATGGATGCTGAGTCGAAAATTGATGATTTGAACATGGCAATGCTAAGGTTATTCTTTGTCCTAATCTGACTTGGTACTATAAGTACCTCTGCATAGATGTTGATTGGCGATAAAACCATGATTAGTACATTGATTTACCTATTTGTTTTAATATTCTGCTTCAGGCTTCAAGAAAAAATATCCAACATGGAATCTGATGAGAAAGTGCAAAGACAAGCGTTGTTGAGCACGCCAGTCAGGAGCATGTCTGAACATTTGTCGATTCCAATTGCTCCAAAGGTAGAATTTATGGCTTGAGATGGTGTTTCTTGTTCCTTCTGCCGTTAAAATGCTCACGTGTCTTTGCTCACCTCTTCTGCTTCGTTCTCTATTATTCAGAACCTGGAGAATGGCTATCATGAGGTTGAAGAGCCAAAGGTTTGGATTTTACACATCCATATTTCTATCTAGTCTCTCAACAACCATTGTGGCAATAATCTCAATGCAAACTGTTACCCTTTTCAGGAACCCCAAAGTGCACCCCCTGCTCTTAAGGATTACGGGAACGGCGATCCAAAATTGAGAAAATCTTCTGCTGAGAAGCAACAGGTAAGTCAACAATATTTGCTGTTTTAAACTGCTTCTCTAAACAGGTTTATTTAACACTATTTTTTTCTGTAGGAAAACGTTGATGCACTTATTGACTGTGTAGCAAAAAACCTTGGCTACTGTGAGGGCAAGCCAGTTGCTGCCTTTACCATATATAAATGTCTCCTTCATTGGAAATCTTTTGAGGCTGAGAAGACTAGTGTTTTTGACCGTCTTATTCAGTTAATAGGATCTGCAATAGAGGTAATCTGGAACCTGAACTTTGGTCCTAATATTCAAGCCATAAGGCAAAGTAGTATGATTCGTTGATTTTTTTTTCCATTTGGGAGCTGACCAATGTACAGTTCACCTCTAGCTTCATCTTAGTAAAACTAGAGAGCCCTTTTTCTTAATAAGTTCTCCTCATGTTAGAAGCTGTTTTTGTTCTAGAAGCTTTGATTTCCTTGGTATTACCTTTCGTTTGGGTAAGTTTTGAGCTTTTCATGCTATATTTTTATGAATGTATTTGTTCATTAAGTTGTTAAAACATCCGTGTAAAAACGGCCCTTCTATGAAGACCCAGCCATCTTTTGCTAGAAAGGTAAATTAAATAAGAATTCGGCTTAAAACAGTGGAAATGAGAGAAAACTGGGCGAAAGACTTAAATATGGAAATCTAAATCATTTCCTGTTTCATGAATCTAATACTAGCAGAATTCTGTTTTGTCCAAAGTTCCGTGATATAATCTTATTACTCCACTGTTCTTCAGGCTTACAACGACATAATCATATTACCCCAATTCATAATAATTAACCCTTTTCACCTTATACTATGTAGTCTGATCATCTTTTTAATGAACTTGGATATTAGATTCACCTATAAGTATAAATAGATTTAATGTTCTTTTGAATTTTGAATGCGTCATGTTGGTTTCCCCTCACCCTCATCTTACATTCTGAATCCATTTTTAATGCAGAATGAGGAAGACAATGACAACCTTGCTTACTGGCTTTCAAATACGTCTAGCTTGCTTTTCCTTCTACAAAGAAGTCTCAAAGCTGCTGGTGCACCTGGGAGTGTTTCACGAAAGAAACCTCCTCAGCCAACATCATTGTTTGGTAGAATGGCTCAAGTATGTTATTGTTCTTTTCATGTTCGTAATCAAAGGGGGAATTAGGGAACGTGATAATTGGACTCTGATGTTGTTAATTTATTTGTCTAGGGCCTGCGCTCTGCATCTTTTGCCAACATGCACGTTGAGGCGACTGATGTTGTGCGCCAAGTTGAGGCCAAGTATCCTGCATTGCTTTTCAAGCAGCAGTTAACTGCTTACGTGGAGAAGATATATGGAATCATCCGTGATAATATTAAAAAGGAATTGTCATCTTTGATTTCTCTATGCATTCAGGTAACATATCCCCCCTTTAAATTTTTGCTGTTTATGTGTAACTTACATTAGGCCCTATAAGTTGCCAGTTGGTACTGACTATAAACATACTTTTGATTTATTAATAACCTTGCTCATGTTAATCACTAGGCTCCCAGAACAATGAAAGCTAGCATGCTGCGTATTTCTGGAAGATCATCTGGTCAACCTCAGAGCAACCATTGGCAGAAAATTATCGAGAACTTGGATATCCTTCTAAAAATTCTACAAGATAACCATGTATGTGCATCTCTCTCTGACTCTTTGTTTACATGCCATTCGATTCAGCTGGATGTATGTTTAACTGTTGTTTTGTTTATCCTCAGGTACCCTCAGTCTTGGCTCAGAAAATCTTTACCCAGATATTCTCATACATTAATGTACAGCTCTTCAATAGGTGAGCTTATCTTCTAAGTTATGATTTTTGTACGTGCGGAAGCTTGTGTAGTGCATGATTATTGTTTGTTCTGCAGTCTGCTTCTTCGCCGTGAGTGTTGCTCCTTCAGCAATGGAGAGTATGTCAAAGCAGGCCTTGCTGAGTTGGAATTGTGGTGTGCAAAGGCAACATCAGAGGTGATCTGCCTGCTGTGTGATTCCCTAGCTTCTTTTCGTATATGATTCAAATTACTGAAGTTTCTTGGCTACAGTATGCAGCATCATCGTGGGATGAAATCAGGCACATCAGACAAGCTGTTGGCTTTTTGGTATGGAATTTGTACACAGTATTTCAAGTACTGCTAAGACAATAGCTTATGCAAATTTCAGCTGAATCGAATGGCATGTATCATATTGTAGATTTCAAGTACTCATACATTTTTAATACTCTTTTCAGGTTATATTCCAAAAGTTCAGAATATCTTATGATGAGATAGTCCATGACCTATGTCCGGTAAAATCTCAGAATTGTCAATCCACTTCTCCATTTTGTTGATTTTCTCATGCTTTTCTGGTTTATGTTTTCTTACTTATGCAAAGCATGAAAGTGTCCTGATTCTAATTGATCTTCAATTGTTTACTTCTGTAGATCTTAAGTGTCCAACAACTATACAGAATTTGTACACAGTATTGGGACGACAAGTACAATACGCAAAGTGTATCATCAGATGTGAGCTCCATTTCCTTAAGAACTTCTCTGCTTTATTTGCAATCATGCTTTTTTATCAATGAGATATTTCCATCTCTCAGCTCCAAAAGTACACAAGTTCCTACAATTTTCTAATTGCATGAAAGCAATTGAGATACTTTGCTGCAGAACTTTTATGACCACTAAATGTTAATTCCTGATTAATGTTGTAGCTAGAATGCATATACTACTTTGCACACACATGTTAAAGGACAAACATAACTGAACTCCCTAATATTTCAGGTTCTTAGTAACATGCGGGTCCTAATGACGGAGGAATCCAACAATGCAGAAAGTAGTTCATTTCTGTTGGACGATAATTCGAGGTAACATAAGTACAGTACCATTTAATTTATTTGTGTTGATGATATTATACTACTAAGACAATAGCTTTACTGCATCCTTAATACTCTGTTTTTTTTTTTGCAATTCAGCATTCCATTCTCAGTGGAGGATATCACCAATGCAATACAGGAGAAGGACTTCTCGGACGTCAAACCGGCCGAGGAGCTGCTCGAGAACCCCGCCTTCCTTTTTTTACAGGATTAGGGCCGTGAAATCTCGAGCTTTATAGAAAACCTCATCAGATTATTTCTTGATTTGTTGTACATCTTTTTTCCTACCCTTTCCGCTGCGTGCGTGCCTTCTTTGGGTTACATTTTCACCAGCTATATTATAGGTAGCCAGTAGGGTTGGGATGGGATTTCCTCCCTTAATACTAGAAAAAAGCCAAGCCACACCTTTTAAAGCGAGGCATATCATTCTTTGTAGGGCAAGTTTGAAACCCAGGGCAGGGGTCTCTGGGAGAAGCAACGTGTTAGCAGCCTTTCCCCCCTCAGTTATAGATTGTACAAATTTACAGTGTAAATCTACAGTGCAAGAAGAAAGAAATCCATATACCAGACAACATTGTGCTCGTGAAGTCTTTGGTTTGGCTCTACTAATACCCTGTGTGTAATACCCTGTGTGTGGTGATGTTGACAGTGCAATCATTTTCTAATGCCTTTGAAAGCAAATGCTGCTTTGAATCTGGGTTGTGTCTTGAGTGTTGAAAAGGACTGGTGATTTTTTAATATTGTCATTTCTATCAGTGGTGTGATAACGATAGCCCGCCATTTTGCTTCAGCATATTCTTCAGATATGAACAGAATATTCACTGAAGGAGTGTTATGCTGTTTGCCACTACCTCAGTGAGGTTCTTGTATATCACCTTTTTTATCCAAATTAAAAAAAGAACCTACATCTTTATATAGAAAATAAAAGGCACCAGTAATTCAGAGGAAGTTTATCTTTATACTACTGTATTATTTTGACCTCTAGACTTAGCACAGACGTTTCGAACTTTTGTGATAATTTTCACTGGACAACTCTGGCAAGATTCATCATTCTGGAGGCTGAGCCGTAGTGCAGGTCTGCGTTTGGACCACGCGAAAGCGAGAGCGCAGTAGAATTAGGAACACTCCTCGCGCCAACCCTGTCCGTCCGGTACGCGCCGGAGGGAAACATTCCTCCCCCAAAAAGCAAAAAAATACAACGACCCGCACCGCCGCTCCTGACGCTCTCCGACGTTCCGAATCCCGAATCTAACCCTCGTCAGCGTCATAGTCCCCCACCTGTGCGCACGCGCAGGCGAGAGGGCATTCCCGTCCAATGACATCATCTGACGGAAAGGCAGAGGAATGAATGCGGCCGCAGCCGCAGCAGCTCGCTCCTTCCAACCCAACCTCTCCCTCCTGTAAATCAAACAGAAAAATAAAGGCCAAGGGAAGAGAAAAAAAACACTTTCCCGTGCCCCGCGCTCTCCTTCCGAATTCATCCGCCCCCCGGAATTCCGCCGCCGCGGCCGCCGGATCGATCAGAGGTAAATGGCTCCCTTCCCTCGCTCTCAGCGGTTTCCTTCTCGGTTTCGGTTTGTTGGTCTCGGCGAGGAGGAGCGGGGAAAGGTGCCGTGCTGCGGAAGGCGGCGCCGGAGGGTTCGTGCGGTGTGGGGGTAAATCGTGCGGTTCGATTCTGCAGCGGGACGAGGGTGACGCCGATTCGGAGCTCGGAGTTGATGCCCGTGTGGGATTCTGGTTCAGTAACATAGCTGCAATGTTCAGGTGTATGTAGCCACAGGGGTATTTAGGATTATAGTCGATAATATCGTAATAGTGCCGTGTGCATTTTTTCAGCTAAAAAGCTTGTAGTCATCCGGTGTATGGCAGCTATCTATTTAGGCAGGGAGTTTTATTCTACCACGAGCCGCACGGATGCGCGGAGTGTCGTGGTAGCTTTATACCGACGGAGAGCTGGGGACAGGTTCAGATAGAGAGAACTTGTTGGAGATGCGCTGTCTGTCTGTTGGAGAGGATAGACAGAGGCTCTTATACTTGTATGCGGCGGCGATATCTTGCATTCTGCGGATAAAACAACCGGTCGCTATTTCCAGCAAGTCCGCGAGCATACTAACGCCTCACGGTTACCATTTTGTTCTGCTATGCAGGCTCATCCGAGCAGAGTTTGGCGCCGGCCGAGATGAGCACCAAGATCACGGTGACGTACAAGAGGAAGCACGGCGCGTCCAAGGCCCGGGCAGCCGACGGCGTCGTCCCTGAGCCTCCTCCTGTTTCTAGCAGTGGGGTCAGCAGCAGCGAGGCCCCGAAACGAGAGGCCGATGTCGATAACTCCATGTTAAACGGAGGCGATTCTGTGAGGAACCTTGACACGTCTCTCCCCTTATCGATCGTATAGAATTGCTTATATTTGATCTTGTTATTTCTGCTGCTTCTGGTTGTCCATGTTGGTTTTGCCGCCACTGATTTTGTCGCCTTCCTAAGATGGCGGTAGAACCACTCCTGAATTTTTATGTCTCTGTAAGTAGGGACACTAAAATTGCTGCACCAAACAGTACGATGTGTGCTACGTGTCTCCAGAACTCTTTTATCATTCGTGCTGGAAATTGTATGCTACAATTATGACGCGGACATTTCTATCAAAAAATGCCAATATCTGCATGTTCTTGGAGCGTTATATTTAGTATGACAAGCAGGGTATAAGCAGAGGATGTGGATTGCGTTATGCTTTAAATTCATTGTTTTATGAGATTTTAATTCTGCATTTGCATGTTGATCGTCTACCTTATTTAGTTATTTTTGTATGTCTTATACCTTTTCTGATCTGGAAAATTGGCAGTTTACCTCTACACAGCAACAGGATGCCTGCAAGTTAATGCAACAATGCGCCAAAAGAGAAACAGCTAAGCCATGTGCGCATGCACCAGAGAAAGAACATAAGGAAATTCAATTGTGCGAATCATTGCCACGAATGGAGCAACCTGAGGTTTCTTGTGCCACCAGTCTCCCAGTAGCAGAGGCATGCAACATCAAATTACATTGCACTAATGATGCATTCAATCCAATTCCTTCTCCGAGTTATGTATGCGATCTTAGACATGATGACGGGACAAAAAACCAGCCAGAAGATTCTAATAACTCTGCTCCCGCGAGAATAAGTTATCATCAAGTGCCAGATGATACTAGCAGACATAGATTTAGTCCTCTGCTCACCTTCCGTAGGCGTGTTAAAAGGAAAATTAATTTGGATGAACCAGCAGAGGAAGGTTATTCAAAAGATAACGGCAAACTGTGCTCAGTACTGACAGGTACCCCACCAAGTTTGTTAGTCAATGCTATTCCCTTGCTCAATGGAACTGATGGCAACTCTTTGGATACTGCACATAAGGTATGTTTTTTCGCTCATTCTATCACACACTCATACTCTGTTAAACTACTCATATTCATGATCGTATTTCCTGCACACTGTTATTTTATTAAGAATCTAAATTTCCTGCACACTAATGTTAGCAAGCCATCGTAATTATTCTGAAAACATATATTTGTCTACCTTGTGTATGCAGATTATTTTCTGTGTAGAAAGGGCTCCTTACGTTGTAGGCTAACTGAAAAGCAAGAGTGGTTTGGCTATTGATTATAAATTATATGATTTAATAATTTATATGTACAATAACCGATCAATATGTCACGCTAGAAATCTGTAAATAATTACAAAGTAGCTGTTCATATGCTAAAGAAGTTGTAGTTAATCATTAAAAGAGAAACATGTACATACTCTACGCTAAACAGTTGGCATTGCCCAAATTATTTTGCTATATAAGGCAAACTCATCAGTAAAAGTGAATCATATTTTATACTTAACAAAAACGAAGTTATAGAAGTGTCAAAATGTTTGCCAGAAAACACTATATTATTGGAAATTGTAGACCATCCATTTCCACCTTATATTGTTGGAAGTGCATGTAGCAGTGCTAAAGGCGTCCAAAAGTACACATGTATCATTAACTGAATCACACATTTTGTGTGCAGGTAACTATAGCAGGAACAAGTAGTGGATTAACTGTACCAGCTAAATGCTTACTTGAACAAAAAAGGTAACCAACTTGTGTTTGTTAAGCGCTGTGATCTCACATCGGATTCATATTATTCGTAGACTCACATGTGCGAAGAACTAATTCAATGCCCCTTTTGTAGTTCATGCATGCTAAAATCTACGGTACAGCATACATTTTCCCCACAGCATGCTGAAGATGTAGACCAAAGCTTAAATTCAGAACGTGATGGTACACCAGTGTCAGAATTTACTAGTGTGCGAGAGATCAGTACACAAGATGTTAGAGCGGAGGACTTGAGCAAAACTGTAGATCATGTTACTGAAGCACCAGAAGTTGTTGAAATCAAGGAGTTACATGGTAATGGGCTTCTTCACATTTGGCAAGGCAAAATAAATAAATTTAAATATGTTAAAACTAACTAGTTATTCTGTTTACAGATGGTCCTCTAGAATCCGAAGGTTCAACAAAACATATTCCAATCATTGTCTTGGACGGTGACAATGATGAGAGGGGTAAACTGCTGGAAAATTCGAAGGTTCCTTATCAAGTGGCTCAGGAGAAAAACGAAAGCGGATTTACTTCGGGGAAGATTAACCTGAATTGTGTTGAATTATCGCACGAGGGGCTTCTCGATCTGAATGACTCGTCAGTTCAAAGGCTGTCAAATCAGGTGAGAATGGTAAAATCATATAATTGTTCCATATCTTAGGAAGTGCTTCATTGGTAGTTTGGCACCCAACCAGAAACCCTATGCTCACTCACATAAAGGATTATTTTCTCAGTTAAGTGAAACTGTTTATTTCTTTCTAGATCCTATGTAGCTGTACCTTTGACTTGGAACGAGATTGTTTATTTCTCCATTTTTTAGCAATCTGTGGACTGTTTACTGAATTATATGTTTTGTCTTTGTTTCTGTCACCATCTTGTTTCCAAGCTTGATACATGTATTATACCGCTATATGTATCTCTGTTTTAAATATTTTTTACTACCTACAGGATCATTTTGCGACTGAACAGAAACAAGTTTCTCAACCAATTGAAAGGTTATTTTTTACAAAGGAGAAAGATACTATTCATGGTAAAGAGCAATGTCAAGAGGGAACTTCAACAATTGATACCTTGTACTCAAAACTTTTTGATCCATCTCTGTCATGGAAAGCTGGGAGTTCCAAGGAACCAAAGAGCATGCCTTCAGAACTGAAATTCAGAATAATGGATAAGGTTCCTGAGTTCAGTTTAGATCTCAGCTTGGATAGTTTCCAAGATAGTGGCATGTCTGCCATGAGGCATGATAGGTTGTTTCATGGAGGCAAGTCCAGTGGATCTCATTTACTGACAGAAAGGCTTGGTACATACTCTTACAGAAGACGCCAGGCTCCCTGGTCAGAAGAAGAGTTAGATTTTCTATGGATTGGAGTGAGGAGGTATGGAACGAATAACTGGAATGCGATGCTGAGGGATACACGACTACGATTCTCGAACTCAAGAGTGGCTGAGGACCTTGCTAAGCAATGGGACAAGGAGCAAAAGAAGCTTCTAGGTGTAGGTCTGTTTCAATCAATCAGAACATCTGCTCTAGATTCTGCACCACCTCCGCACATAGCGGAAGATTATGTTGGAAACAGTTCATGCTCTGGATGCTCAAAGTCTCCATTTCTTGCAACCCAAACAAACCTTTCCTTGGCTGACGCGTACCTTCGGAATGCTCGTGCTTCAGATAGAGGCCAGCATCATTTATCAAACCTGGGAAGATATAGCCTTCATGGAATTGACAACAGGTCGAGGAATTCGTCTCTAGGAAGCTTCACTGTGGCTTCTTCCTCACAGGGGAGAAGTGGCAGCAGGCGTAGGAAGACCTCCAAAGTCCACAAGTCATACTATGACAACAGGTCACATTGGTGCCAAGAACTACCAGAGAGGATGTCTCAGCTCCTTCCCATGAACCAACAACCAATCAACAGCCTTCCCCAGTGGCTTACAAAGGATGTCAAAAGCGGTACAAGCTGGCTTAACCCAGAGATGTGGCCGAGCACGTCGCAGGCGATGGGCCATTCGGCGGCTGATCCACTGAGTGATAGCCTGAGAGCTGCCGCGTTCTTGTTCCCAGATGACAGGAAACCGCATGTCATGCCTGATGCTTCCTTGAAGCGCACGCTGGAGAGGAAAGTGGAGTTGCACAGTCTAGGCAATAAGGTTTTTCGGACCGGTGGTGACACCTTGGATCTGAACCACAGGGCGGCAGCTGCTATGGCAGCAGGGCTGAACGGCGCCCCTGCGAGCGACACAGGTGCATCATCTGAAGAGACGGTATCAGACAGCTGAACTGTGCTAAGCCTTGGGACCTTGAAACCCTTTGTTTTTTATGAATATCAGGAATGTATTTATTTCTCTAAATTCAGATAATTAGTTTAACTAGTAAGATGTTCATGTATTGGACAAAAAACGTTCATATATATCGAAGTTATTTTTCTAAAGAGAAGTGTATGTATTTATGAAAAGAGTTTTGCAAGAAAAAAAATGTTGACATGCAGAAGAATGAATGTTCGTATTTCAAATGAAAGTGTTCGTCTAGTCGTTTAGAACATGCATATATAAATCAATGCTGACATATCTTGAAGAGGTGGTTCATGTTTAGTAAATGTTTCAAAAGAAGTGTTCATTATCTAATAGTTTCTCCTTGCCATAATGTTGTGAATAGTATAAGATTTTTCAAAATTCAAACGTTGTAAAGTTTGACCAATTAGGAAAAAAAATCAACATCTAGAATACCAAATCAATTCCATTAAGTAAAAGGAAACAAAGAACTTGTTGGAGTCTAGGTTAGCATAGTAGTATTGTCCTAGGAGAGTCTAGAGTATTCCAGTAAGTGTTGGAGTCTGAGTTAGTGTAGTAGTACTACTCTTGTAGAGTCTAGAGTATTCTAGGGAGTGTTAGTATAGTAGTAGTGTCCTACTAGAGTCTAGATCATTCCAGTGTACAAGTGAAGATGTAAGGCTAGATTGTGCTATATATAAAAGAGGGTGTGGAGGTCCAAGGGACCAACCAAGCCCATCCAGAAATTGTCCCCAAAAAAACCAACATGGTATCAGAGCTAGGCTCCTCCTCCTAACCTTAGCTACCACCGTTTCACCATTGCAACACCCATCCTGGCTCTTGTTGTCAACAACACCGGGCACATTGTAGTCACCTAAGCGGCGGGAGGCCGCATCCCGTTGCTCTCTACAGGCAGTAACCAGCTTATGTGTTGCTCTCATCACGATGTGTTGTGTGAGGCTTGGTTGCTGCTCTGTACGGATGTTGCTTAGTGAGGTAGTTAGAATGGTGCAATTGAGATGTTGATAGGAGGATGACAAGTTAGCGAGGTTGGATTTGGGGACCAAGAGAAACTGGATGTTGAGGAGGACCTCTGATCTGGTCAGAGATGGGAAGATGCAGATGTGATGCTGATGGCTGGAGCTGTGTGGTGCTGGGCTGTGGTCATGGAAGGAGACAACTGGGTGAGGTCTCCAGTTTGGTCGTTCTTGGCTGAGGGAAGAGGTGAGCTGCAGAGCTGCAAGGTCTGGAAGCCTGAAGCGGAGGTACAACCATACAAGGGAGTGCTCCCTGCAGGTGGTTGCTATGATGTTGCTGGAAAAGATTCGGTTTCAGGAGGAAGAAGGTGTTGCTGCTGTGTTGCAGCAGAGAAAAGAGGAGTCCAGGAGGGGGTAGCTGCTGAAGCTGGTGTGAGAAGGCGGCTGTGGATGGTGATGTTGATGGTGAGGCGGCTGTGGCTCTGTAGGAGCTGTTGTTGAGGTGAGGCAGCCGTCTGTGGGAACCAGAGGTGATGAAGAGGCAATGACGATGCTCAAGCTGATGATGGAAGACGTGTGGTGCCGCCGGTGTAGGCGCCGGTGTGAGAAGGCGCTTGGTTGGAGAGGCAACGGTGGACCAATGCGAGAAGGATTGGAGGTGGCCAGCTTGATGCAAAGTTTGTGGATGGTGATGTTGATGGTGAGACGGCTGTGGCTCTGTAGGAGTTGTTGTTGAGGTGAGGCAGCCGTGGTTCCGCGGGAACCGGAGTTGATGAAGAGGCAATGCCGATGCTCAAGCTAATGAGGGAAGGCGTGTGGTGCCAGGGTTGTACGCGCCGGTGTGAGAAGGCGCATGAGTTGGAGAGGCAACAATGGACCAATGCAAGAAGGATTAGAGGTGTCTAGCTTGATGCAGAGTTGTTGCATTGTGAAGGTGATGGCTCGCACGAGGCGGAGCTTGGATGATCCGAGTTGATTGGGTGCTTGACGACCGATGGAGCAAGAGCTAGAGTAAAATGCTCTCATGTGTCTTTGTATGCTGGTAAGCTAGATGTGTAGTGATAGTAGTAAGTGTCATGGAGTTGTAGCAAGATGGTCATGGTGACTGACCCATGCCCATCTTGAGGGGGAGTGTTGGAGTCTAGGTTAGCATAGTAGTATTGTCCTAGGAGAGTCTAGAGTATTCCGGTAAGTGTTGGAGTCTGAATTAGTGTAGTAGTACTACTCTTGTAAAGTCTAGAGTATTCTAGGGAGTGTTAGTATAGTAGTAGTGTCCTACTAGAGTCTAGATCATTCCAGTGTACAAATGAAGATGTAAGGCTAGATTGTGCTATATATAAAAGAGGGTGTGGAGGTTCAAGGGACCAACCAAGCCCATCCAGAAATTGTCCCCAAGAAAACCAACAGAACTAGAAAAGTCCAAGCATTATTGGGCCGGCCCTGCAGTATGACAAATTTCCCTCTCTTTCTATTTTATTTTTAGTTTCTAATTGAATGCATAAACTTTTGCATTTTATTTTTTAAATTAATTTTATCTTTTTATTTTTATTTTCTTTCATATGTTTTTATTTCATTTTAATTTTTATATACATATGAACATGGTTATTTGAAATAGATAAATATATATTTTATATTTATTTTGGACCATATGGACAATAATTTGGAACGGCATGAACATATACTCTACTTGAACCACCTGGATAGTTATTTTCTCCATGAACAACTCTATTAAAATAAATTAATTTCCAGATCGGTAAAAAAATTTGTATTTGTCAATGGGCGGGGGAAATGCAGCTTATGTTGGAACCTTTAGGCGTTGAATCCCTATTTCTTAAGGCGTCAAACATGAGTTTCCCAACAAGTCACAATGTCCAATAGGCCTCTAACTTCTATAGGGTTTCAACATGGACCTCGCTATGTTAACATGAATACATTTTCTTATGTATTTTAAAATTTATATTTCCTTTCTTTCAAATTAAGTTATTATAAGGGGAAAATTGTGCTATAGAAAATAATTTTACACGTGTGTTAAAATAATTTTTTTGTCTATGAAAATAATCAAGAATGACATACAAAATATTGCGGTACTGCAGGATTAGTGTGCCTCTGTGGAGGCTTTTCGGGTCTACTGTGTCCGGCAGGACCCAACAGGGACCGGTGTGCCTCCGACCGCCTTTAGCGGAGGAGGCAGTTCCCTCCCGTGTGGTGGAGGTACTGCTGGCACTGATTCAAGCTACGTCTCACACTGTCTTGTAGACCTCCCGACCACTACCTCAGTGCGATGACGATGGCGGCTTTGTGACTGCTGGCACTGATTCAAGCTATATGTTCGTGGTCGGCGAGTTTGATGGTGGCTAGACTTCGACCTCGTGGGGCTCCTCTGCAACGGATCGCACGAGGGTTGTGGATAGCAGGGTTTTTTTTTTGAGGGAAATCCCTGTGGGCTCACCCGACACCGACTTGGTGCCGTCCTCGGGTGGCACCATTTCTTCCAAGAGGGCGTCATGGCTAGCCTTTCTCCACTTCCCTTTGTCTGCTGGGGGAACCCTAGGACCAGCCTCTGGTCCGGACAGTAGCGTTTGCTTTCCTTTTTGAAGATGTTGCTGGGTGTTTGACGAGTCCTTTCTAGGAGCGTGGAGGTACTTCTTCGGAGGGCACGGCGGTTGTCACTTTTGTTTCGTTGATCCTCCTCTGTCTTCATTTCTTTTTTGGGCGTGTGCTTGTTGTTGCTCGAGCATTTTCTTTCGTTTTAAGACTAGTGGTTGTATCAAGTGGTTACTAGATTAATATAGCGATGTGGAAACCTATTCCAAGGAGGTAATTATAGTCAGGAATCGTGTTGGAAACATGGGGCAGTGTACTAGTAGCTCCTTAATTTATGCATGCATCGATTACCATTAAGAGCTCTTCTTAGTTTTCTTAGTTTTCATCCGTAATGATCCTACTCTCTCCTTTCTAAAATAAATGACTTGGGTATGACTAGATTTCGCATGTATATACTAACGTGTTTAGATATATAGAAATATAGAAAATTTTAATTCACTTATGGACGGAAGGAGCGATTGACAAGGCCAATGTACTGTAGCTAGCTTGGAAGTGACTAATTTTTTTTAAATAATACATTTTTTATTAAATTACACAAATAATACACAAAACGGACAAATTGCAAATCTGTTGGTCGGTCGGCCGTTCGACAGACGACACACTGCCTTCGTCCGTTCAACAGACGACACACTGCCTTCGTCCGTCCAACGTTGCCTGCAGGGTGATTCGTCCGTTGAACGGACGAAGACAGTGTTGAAGGGTTTCGCGGCATAGTAAATCAAAGTTTTCTACGGATGCGAACAGAGGGAAAGCCAAGATCTAATCTAGGAGATGCAATCAACGAGAGAGATTGGATTAGATCTTCATACCCTTAAAGATTCGTACAGCGGAACGTTCGTCGGAACGTGGGTGATGTAGTCATACTCGCTTCTCCTCCTCGCGATCCGATCCGATCTAGCACCACAAGTGGCGGTGCCTCCGTGAGATGCACACGTGCAGCACCTCGACGTCTCCTCCTTCCTCGGACCAGCGAGTATGGTGGAGAGATAGATTGGATCTACAACACGACGGCGTGGTGTATATGGTGGAGAATTTCTGCTGCAGGGCTTCGCCTACAAACAGTCGGGAGGGAGAGAGGAAGGTAGCAAGGCAGCTAGGGCTTGGAGGAAGGTGTGTAGTAGGGGGGAGGGGGCGCACCACCCCTCTATATATAGAGGGGGGGCGGCCAGCCCTTGCCCCTCCTCCAAGCCTATCTCTAGTTTAAACAATTTAAACTCTCCCTTATCTAGAAATCCTATCTCTAGTTTAAACGATTTAAACTCTCCCTTATCTAGAAATTCTATCCCGAGATTTAAACGAGTCAAATCTCTCTAGAATCGGCTGGGCCCTATGGGGCCTTGTGCCCCTGGCCCAATGCGACCAGGACACTCCCTCATAGGCCATGCCCCCTCCCGGAAGGTGGGGCCACGTTGGTCCCCTTCCGGAAGGTTCTAGAAGCTTCCGGTACAATACCGATTAACCCGGAACAATTCCGAACTCCAAAAACTGCACTGCCTTATATGAATCTTATTCTCCGGACCATTCCGGAACCTCTCGTGATATCCCGGATCCCATCCGAGACTCCGAACAAAAATTCATAAACCAATTATCCAATCTATCCTAGCGTCGAGATACGTTAAGTGTGTGACCCTGCGGGTTCGAGAATATGCAGACATGATCTTCTATCAATAATCAACAGCGGGGTCTGGGCACCCATATTGACTCCCACACATTCATCGATGATCATATCGGATGAACCACGATGCCAGGATTCAATCAATCCCATATATATATTCCCTTCGTCTCGCGATATTTTACTTGCCCGAGATTCGATCGTCGGTACCGTCATACCTAGTTCAATCTCGTTCACAGCAAGTACTTTACTCGTTCCGTAATCCGATATCACTTTGTGATTAACTCCTTAACCACATGCTTGCAAGCGGTGTTGATATCAATTACCGAGTGGGCCCGAAGTATATCTCTCCGACTTGGGAGGGACAAATTCCATCTCGATACATACAACCCAACAGATACTTTCCGATCACCTGAGAGACACCTTTATGATCACCCTCTCATAGGATGACGTTTGATGACCTCAAAGCTTTCTTCCGGTACCAGGGAGTTGCATTATCTCATGGTCTAAGGAATACAATATTTGACATAGGAAAAGCTTCGCAAAGATGAACACGATGAAACGATCTAATTGCTTCGCTTAGTTTGGGTCTGTCCATCATATCATTCTCCCAATGATATGATCTCATTATCAATTGATAACTCATGTCTATGGTTAGGAAACCTTAACCATCATTGATCAATGAGCTAGTCCTTAGAGGCGTACCAGGGACACGGTGTTGTTCACAAACCACACAAGTATTAATGTTTCCGCTTAATACAATTCTAGCATGGAATATAAACTTTATCATGAACAAGAATTATAATAATAACATCTTTATTATTGCCTCTAGGGCATAATTTCAACAAATGTGTCGTCTGTTGAACGGCCGACCGACCAACAGATTACAATTTTCCCGTTTTGTGTATTATTTGTGAAATTTAATAAAAAATGTATTATTTAAAAAAATGTAGCCTAGAAGTGTGGAAGGTTTTGGCAACTGCGCGTGACCAAGTGTTTCACGCTGACGCATCACGTAGGCGTAGCTAGTAGGCGCATGGATTCACGGGTGGACGAGTCATGTCACACCGGTCGCCGGATCCACTCAACGGGACTAGAGAAAAGTGCACCGAGCGATTGGAGCAAGTTTAATAGTGTAGTTTGTTATTGGCTATAAGGTGTTGTCATATCATCTACTCCCTCTGTTAGTAAATAAGTGTACTTCTAACTTTTAGCTAAGTCAAACATAATTAAATTTAACCATTTTATAAAAAAATATAGGAACATATATTACATTAAATTGACATATTATAAAACTAGATTTAAAAATAAATCTAATGATATCAATTTAGTGTAATAAATATTGGTAAGTTTTCCTAAAAAAAATAGTCAAACTTAATAAAATTTGACTTAGGACAAAGCTAGAAGTACACTTATTTACGGACGGAGTGAGTATAGTCAATTATATAGCTAACATGTATAATAGTTGAGCAAAAAGATGTACTACTTTATTAAAGTGTGGTCCAGCTTTTACTCTCATAAAACACCTAGAAAACGTGCTAGAGCTGGCTTTTAACTTATAGCCGGTTGATCTTCTCCCTCCTCTCCTTTCTCTTCCAACTCAGTACAAATATTATATTTTACTTTTTATAGCCAGCTAACATGGCTCTATTTTACTTGCTCTTAGGGATGTAAGGGTGCGCTATTAAATCCATATAATACTATTTATAATTACTCTAGTTTAATAAAATTTGCTTTTTCCGAAAAATAAACTAACCAGTTGAATAAACGGAAATTGCGGACGCCGTTTAGGGACCATTTACATCCCTACGAGCGATAATACTACGGCATCCATCATGTCACACATCGTTTTTCGATCCATCTACCATCGTGTGTTCAGCAAGATCGTAGTAGTAGTACGCATATGAGAAGCTAGCCACCACGACTTGCTTCTCGGTCGCCCCCTCCCCCATCCCCGGGTGACGAGGTTTATTCTCATCAATGCTCATTGTCATGAGCTTGGGTTTTGGAGAAGATGGGGGTGCTGAAGATCGTGGAACGGTTAACAGACAAGCAACCAGGGGACACGAGATTTACCTAGGTTCAGGCCCCCGGAGGGAAAACCCCACTCCTGCTTGTCTGCTCTTGATTACGGCGGAACCGAAAAGTACAGGGGTGCGCATATGCAATCTGGCGTGGAAGTGTGTATGCGGTGGTATGAGAGATGTCCTCCTCGTCATGCCCTCCTAGCCTTTATATAGAGGTAGGCAGTTCCCGGCATAGATCGAGTCGGTTGCAGGTTTAGGGTTTGCCCCTTTGAATATTTTATCTGTTCTAGTCTTGCTCTCCAAGGATCCGAAGACGTCATGGGCTTGGGCCACCCGAAAATCTTCATGGGCCGCGTGTATTCTTGTGGGCCTTTCTTGAGCTGGACCAGGTATGCTAATATCGTGTACCCGTAAGGTATAACCATGTCACCGGTGCTATTAGTAGCACAACCCTAACCCCCTTCCTTGTCTCCACCTCCTCCACTCCTAGACCCATACAGCAGTCGCTGGCACACGCTCTCGGCAAATCCTGTGCGGTGCCGGCGGCAGCGGATCTTACCGGTTCCTGTCTACAAGGAGAGTTGCGCGAGAAGTTTTTGATAAGTGGCGAAAAACTACAACGATGGACCAGGTCTCCCTTTCGCGGCAGGCCGGCGAGCCGCGACTGAGGAGGACCATCGTGGTGGAGGCGACGGGGCTCGGCGGCCAGGGCGTCTACCTCGCGTGGCAGATAACAGTGGTGGGTGGCCTCTATAGGAGATTGTCGCCGACAAGGCCCAGGGTGCCATCCACCAGTGCTGGGAAGGTAAGGACCAGGACATCTAGGTCATAGACGAAGGAGGCAGGTGGGGCCAGCATGGGTGGAGTAGGGTCTGCTTCAGCCTAGATCTAGGCCCCTCTGGCCTGATCTAGGTTGGCGGGCCTAGCGACCTATACAGGTTTCAGGGGCACATGTGTGTCTGGGAGCCCAACCCCTGGCCAAGGAGTGGTTGTGCTAGATCCGCGCCCCTAGGCCTAGATCCAACGTGTACCTAGCAGTCCTATTTCTCGGGTATTGCAGGTTTAACATGCGGGTGTGTCCTGCTTATTGAACCCCTGTCTGAGCGCTGGCTGGCTAGCTTGTCCCTCTCTTACCCAACTAGTGGATTTTTCGTTGGGGTGTTTTCATGTCAAGGGTGATATCTCGAATGCCTGGGCGGCGGACCTAGAAGGTGGACTGCGTGGGCGACTCTACGGCGAGTGATGTGGTTGTGGTGATAGTTGATGGTGGGGATAATGGTGTTGACGGTGTTTCAGCTTTGGCAGCTCCCAGATCACGCGTTGGAGGCCTAACTCGAGGTTAGCAGGCAACCCGAGTTTGGGAGCGGTACAAAGGTTTTTCCGGGCGAAAGCTTTGCGCTTTCGCGCCAACGGCGGCGATGTCTGCGGGTGTCATTACCCACTTGAGGGTGCCGTTGTGGTTACCTTCTCCGTGCGAGGGTTTCGGGTAAATCCTTGACCATGCGGTTTCGACAGCGGCATGGCGGTGTGTCGTTGTGGAGCTCTAGTTCCACTTGGTATCACTTCGGTGTCTCTAGTGGCATGTTTTTGGCTTTTCGTGTTTTTTCTTTTTTGTCTTGATCTGCTTTGGTATCCCCATTTGTTATATCGGTTCGACCATTGTGGATTTATTTATAAAGAAGGGTCAAATCCTGTTTTGAGAGTATGCATATGATATGAGATAAAAAGGTCCATCACATGCGGTGTACAAAATGTGGAAACCTCTCTCCCGTGGTAGCTACAACAGAAACAGAGCTAAGGCGGCCTGCGATATTAATATATTTCTTTTATCAAAAAAAAATTAGTACAACGATGCGTCCAGATATTAGGTGGGACAAACATTGTCATCGCATCACATCTAGATGGTCTAATTGGAATTTGCATAAGAACTTTTGTGGAACCGGAGAAGGATTTTTTTTGTTGAAATAGCAAGCAGAAATATGGAATAATTAGAGGTTTTTGGTTTTTATGTACTTTGCACGATTTATAAGATTCTTTAGAAAAATTAATGGTGGTTGTTGGATTTCTAGGATGTAGAACTTGTATGAGTACACTTAGAAGTACCACATCCCAAATCCAACGCATAATTTTTTTCTTTTTGTGTATTGTAATTATATACATGGTGAATTTCTTACTCACGTGCGTGATCCCAATGTAAATATTTTACTTTTATCCTATTTGTGTATGTTCTTTGGATCACATGAACAAAATAAACTACTAAATTGACTCTAGGATGCATGGATCTTTTTTTTTGCAAAAAACCCAGATGTGGTACATTAATTAAAGGTCCATTTGCACATACTTCCATTAATTAAAGGTGAAAAACCAGATGTGTACATTAACTAAAGGTGGAAAACCAGATGTGTACATTAATTAAAGGTGAAAAATCAGATGTGTACATTAATTAAAGCATTTTATCTTTTTTTTTTTGGCAAAAACCAGATGTGTAGCCAGAAAATTGGCCTTAAAAATAAAATGTTTGCGCCTAGACCATCACCGTCTCTTTCGCAGTCTAAAGTAGCTATATTTCTAAAACAAAATTTGAACTTCCATGTTGAGTGTCATAGTGTGTGCATTCTTGAATTTCGTCCAACTTATAGACATGTTTATTTCATGTCGGTCAATTTTGGTTCATATGATTACGACACCAATAAACTTTGCATGGAAAATATAAAATATTTTGCTTGGTATACATGCACAAGGGATAAAACGTAGCACATCGTTGGCTGATGAGCTAGCTAGAGTGACCAGCGTTTGTTGCAGACAGCATGGGAAGTGAGAGAATAGCTGACAACCTGACCTGCAGAGTGGTGGTGGAGAAGGCGTGCCCCGGATTCTCTCCTTGGCTCTGCTCTTTGCAAAGATTTTGTGACTGTTGCTAATATTCTGTTCTAAGATTTTGTGGCAGTCAGCAATCTTTAGGCTAGGCTACAGTGCAGACTTGACAAAATTATAGGAGAGAGACCATGAGTACTGATGATGGAGAAATATAGAAATATTTTTAAATGGGATAAATGCTAGTGTACAAAACCTAGTCTTCAGTCCGTTCTAGAGCTTCTAGTCCTAAGTCAGCTTTATCTCTAGCTCGGTTGGCATATACACCCCTCAAATCGTGCTTCTGTAGGTGGTATATACACTTATCAATACAAACATGCGTGTTTGGATCACTCGCTTTCTCTCGTCTTACAATAAACAATGTCATAACATCACATCCAGATGGTCAAATTAGAAACTACACAAAGACTTTTGTTAAGCTTGTGAAGGAAAATCTATTGCTATAAATAGCAAGATCAAACATGGAACACTTTGAGCTCTTTTACTCAAATGTGTACGTATTTCGTATGAATTTCCAAGGATTCCGTAGAAACAAGTTGTATTGGGTTAATTTGTGGGATTTGTAGAATGCGAAACTCGCACGTATGCTGTTTAAAGTACACGTTCCAGATCAATCTCATTAAGACTTGTCTTTGTGATAATTATGTATGGCGAAAGTCTGATGATGTGTTTTCTTCCGTTATTGTATGATATGATGATTTTCAACATAGCATGATCGATACCTAAACCGTTCGACAACGGTGGTGGCCAAATAGGACCGGTTAACTTAGCGGTGGTATTGGATGTAATTCCGACCGGAAAAGGGGTAGTGCCAAAATGGACGACAAGAAACCTTTTAGTGTTTCTATTACTCGTAGTAGGTATAGATTAGTTGCTTTGGAAAATAAAACGTTGGGAAACTGGACGAGTACTACAAACTTTCAAAAGCAACTTTGATTTTGGCTCCTCCTTAATTTTTGTGCAACCTGTTAGCAGGAGGGCGAAAGGGCTCCATTGTCATACCAACCTTTTTAAGTGATATATATTACCATGATACCACTATTTGAAATTCAAATCTTTACATTCCTAAAAAAATCGAGAAAATAATGTGAGTATTCACAAGTTGTGTGTTTTCATTTCCTAGAATTTCTAGAACCAAATTTTGAACAAGTTAGAGAAATAGAAAAAATAAACGAGACAAATATAATCTGGCCCACTAGCTGACTAACGCTGCAATGAGCCAGATCGTACCGAATTGTGGTACCGAATAATCGTACCTATAGCATTGCTCTATCATCATACGAAGACATGAGCCAAATGAGAGGTGGCGCCCGCCGTGCAAACATCAACACGACCGGCCCGACTAGTCTCCTCTAGTCCTCTTAGATCGATCGACAGGACAAACCCTAAGCCCCTACCCTAGTTTTCAGCAACTTCGCCGCTCCTCGTCCCGCTGTGCGCCATGCCCCTCGCCCCTCGCCCCTCCTCGCCTCGAGGCCCTGCCGAGGAAACCGGGTTACTCCAATCTGGTCACAGTTTCCGACGTGGTCGTCGGCGAGAGGGGCTCTATTGCCGCGGCCATAGCACGCCTAGGCGCAAGGGCGCGCTTCACCCTCGGGAAGATCGGCGAGGGCAAAGAGCCCCAGCTTGTCGCCCCCATAGCCGGCGCCGTGTCCGACGAGGACGCGAGGCTGCTGAATACCCTCGCCAGCCTCTGGTCCCCCGCCTTCATCATCAGCAAGAACCGCCACCACTCTCGTCTCTTCCTCAAGTGCTTCTCTAGCGCCCGCAACAGCCAGGAGGGTGTGGAGCTGAGGTGAAGGCATATGGGTTAAAGAGTGATACAGTGGTCTTGGGGGAGAAAACTTCAGCTTTGTATATCAAAACCCAGCTCGGTCAAACTATGGCTAGTCAAATTTATACTAAACTTTTATACTTGTTTATCACTTCACAAAATCAGCGATATATTTAATACATTTCATCATTATTATGTAATACATTCATTAGTTTTTGATTTATTAAGCCTTGCGAAGTTATTAACATAAAATAATTTCATTTGCAAGAAAAAATAATAAAACTAAAATCTGTGTGTCGTTAAAATAATTTTTGTCACTTGCATAAATATAGTGCATATTTATGTGCGTGTATCCTGAATTGGTAGACATGTAAAAACCTTATGCCATAGATAATTTAATATAAATTTATAGTCTATGATACTGTAGAAGAAAAATCTAGAGTATATATGGTACTTAAGCAGATATTTTCACCAAATATTATCTTGCTTCAAAAAATAATATTATCTTTCCTCTTTGATTTTTGTGTCAAATGTGTATTATGCACTACTTGAAAAAATAGTTTTTGCCGGGTATTCACTTATTTACCGAGTATATTTTGGTCAGAACTCAACAAATAACATGTTTGACAAGTGTTAGGATAGGGGACACTCGACAAATCCCCCCTCCCACGATACTCGGAAAAATAAATAAAAAAACACTCTAAAAAATATTAATACAAGACAAACCTTAAAAAATAAAGTATTAATACAAGGCAAACCTTACAAAATAAAATCATGCAAAAGAGAAAAGGAACAACAGACTTCCCGGTCCCATAACGGAATTTGTGGTCAAGGATTTTTTTCGAAATGGGGTTATTCCCTGGCCTCTGCACCCTAGGATGTACATAACCCAATTTATTACTTATTACTAATAGTGCAAATTTTACCATTCAAGGGTCAGAGAGGGGTTTATACAAGCACCAATCATCTGAAAAATACAAGTAATCACATGATTACGGTGCAAGAATCACTGACTACATTTTTTTGTTAGTCCTAGGTATGACTTTTTCGGTACAATGGAATCTTCAGCACATGATTTTACAACCATGATTCCACTGCCACCCACGCTAGATTATTCGACCACCTGGGGACGGAATCCAACTTCAGATTCATTACGAAAACAATATTTTTTTATTTTGGATGCAAAGTTAAGTGATACTTTTGAAAATAGTTTGTTAAAAATATCTAAAGGACATGCAAGATTAAACTTGCACATGGTAAGAAAGCTTGGTCTCACAAGATATATGCAAGAACGAACTTTCTACCGATATGCAAGAATTAACTTGCCTTGTGACTGTGAATTATTGCAATTCGAGTGATCAATGATACCCTACACCTTTGGTTCTGAAAAGAAACATCATTGTACGATAAGAACAATATTTAAAGATCCAAATGTATGTTAATGTGCATATTTATAAATTTTTACTTTAAATGTGTTGTTCCCTCCCGTTAATTTAAATTGATTATGTTTATTAAAATTGTTTTGAAATGTAATGAATTTCACTTTCGCATTTTCATATTTATTTTAATTTAGAATTTTCATATGAGTGTGAATTTGCTGCCAAGGGGGATAGCTGCCCCCCAAGCCAACACCGTACGATGTGTGCCGATATCTGCACTATAGCTCGCTATCTGTTACCAGCGATGGCATAGTAATCAGTGATTAGTGAATTTATTGACTGTCGTGCTGTGTCAGAAGCCTAAGCATGCATGCATCCATGATAGGAATCCAGGCTGTTTTTTGTGTTAGAACCGAATAGTATAATTTTATCTGTATGCGTAGCTAACATAGTATATATCACGTTGTGCAGTGCAACACACTACATACGTATTAATTCATTTTTTTACATATGTAGCTTAACATGCTCCGTGAACATACTAACAAACAAAGAAAAATATTTGCTTGTACTCTTATGCCATGCATAAAGTGTGTCCATACATGTCGCGTAGTGCAAGCAAGCATGCATGCATGCATGCATATAGCCTATGTAGCTAACATGCATGTGTACAATGCAATGCATGCATTAAGACAGCCATGCATCCGTCATTGTGTAGTATTTGAGTATCTAATTCACTTAACCTGCATATAAGAACAAATCTGGTCAGAATCCTACTAGTCTTATGCAACCTATTGCACGCCACACCATGCATGTTGAGATAAGCTAACTGACAAGTCTATAACAATTTGTTCTTGCTCTTGTATCACTGCTATTGGCAGCTGATGTGCTGGCGGAAGTCAGCTTTATTATAAATAGTTAACCACTCATCATCACAAGGTGCACTCTTAAGCAAGCTTGGCACATATCTCAAGACTATGGACCGGACGACATCCACAAGGGGGACAGCTATCCCCCTTGGCAGCAGACTATTAACCTTTTCATATATATCAAAAAATTAAGATACAAAACGAATTTTCAAATGTTGGTATTATTATTATTTGAATTTAAATACTTTTATTAATATTAATTTTATAAGGCATTAAAATTCATTGCTAAAAATATTTTTAATAATTCCATAAAATAGTATTTGAAGTCCTTATATTTTTATTTTGAATTATTCTATTTTTTCCAGAAATACATATTTTCGTTTTTATTTAATTATCCATAACAATTTTCTTGTTTTGAATTTTCATCACATTAAAACTATTTTTTAAAATCTACCAAAGATACTTTTTAGATTCTACTCTTAATTTCCCATGTTTAGGTATTTTAGTTTTACTTCTCTAAATTATTTTACTGGTGGCCCACTTTATCTCATTTGTTTTGTCTCAAAACTTCCAAAGAATGCTCTCTAACCTTACCATTTTTCGGGTCCCGTAGCTCCTGTAAAGTCCAAAATACTAACATAAAGGTTTTTTGTCAGACGGAGTTAAAACCAAAGGAGAGAGAATTGTTTAGAAAATCCCCAAAATCAATGTAAAACATGGATATAGCATTCCGTAAGATGTAAATACATAGGAATATGAGTCAATAAACTACAAAGTTTATGTATGCATTTTACATGCATCAACATCCCCAAGCTTAACCTAACCTCGTCCCCGAGCATCAAGGTGACAAAACTAACATGGACTTTAGAGTTTATTCATAAGTCATGATCTTACTATGCATGGTTATATGCTTCATACTTTTTAAAGAATAGTAATCAACAAATGAGCTATAAAGAGATACCTCTTATAAACTAGCATGTATGCTTAACAATATCTTACTCATATAATAGCAAATGAAAGTAATATATACCATTAAGGATATAAACAAGATATGGTAAATCCTAAGTTTGGTTTTTCAAGCTTATTTTTCTTTTCTTTTCACTTACATTTGTTCTTCTAGTAACAGATAGTAAGTAGGGAATACATGTGCTAGATCTTTGATAATTGTAATAGAATGTAAAATAGAGTTTTGGGGTGTGTAGATCATGTCAACGATACTCATAAGATCTAGTTTTCTAGGCATCTTTTGTGATTATAGTTAAAGTAAAAGAAAATATGGTTCATATACTTGACCTCTTACAAGTTGAATGTGTCATGCCCATTGACAAGTACCCAGACATGTCAACTTAGGACTTTCATCATCATATGCATATAGTTCCAAACGAGGTGGCACTGAGGTACATATTGCCCATTTTACGAGGAGTCTTTGAGGGACTATCCATACTTAGATGATACTACAAATAGACAAATAGGCATTCTCAGCAGTTATTTTTATTTGCCATGTGCTTAGATTTTTATTTAAAGTGCTTCTTTGAATGCATATGCTATAAATTTCCACCATGATGCATAGCAAGGCTTAGGTTAGCGGCTCAATGCTCCCTCTGACGCATATGCATACTCGAAAAGAATACTTACTCCAGCTTATATCATATAGTAGGCATCCATAGAAAAAATAAAACATGATATCATCACATAGTGCAATGATGAAATCATACACCATGTCAGCATGATTCTGCTAACGCTCCACTCATAAGTTTTCAAAGTACATAACATACAGAATGCCAATCACAATGGGTCAAGTTTAATTATTCTGTTTATTTCAAGTAGTTGTACACTACTTCTTACCTTCCCATAAGTTTTAAACTACTCAAAACAAATGATTTGAAATATTCAAAGATAGAGCACATATAATATACTTGAAATTGTTGGAGATATGCCCAAGAGGCAATAATAAAATTAGTTATTATTATATTTTTATGTTTATGATGAATGTTTACATCCCATGCTATAATTGTATTAATCGGAAACTTTAATACTTGTGTGATTTGTAAACAGAAAAGAGTCCCTAGTAAAGCCTCTTGTTAAACTAGCTTGTTGATTATTGATGATCATGGTTTCCTCATCATGAACATTGGATGTTATTGATAACAAGGTCATATCATTAGGATAATGATGTGATTAACATATTCCTATAGTTAAGCGTAAAATAAGATCAAGTCATTTAAATAGTTCACTAGCTATAAGTTTTCAGATACATAGTAACCTAAATCCTTCGACCATGAGATCATGTTAATCACCATCACTGGATGGATGCTTTGATGACATCAAACACCAATTCGTAACTAGATGGTTATAAATGTGGCATTGAGTATTCTGAAAGTATGTGTTGAGGCACATGGATCAAGAGTGGGATTTGTCCATCCATATGATGGATAGATATACTCTAGGCCCTCTCGGTGGAATGTGATCCAATTGGCTTGCAAGCATGTGACTATCTCACAAGGGATCACATATCACATGAACGAGTAAAGAGTACTTATCGGTAACGAGGTTGAACTAGGTATGAAGAGATATCGACGATCAAACCTCGGATAAGTAAAGTATCGCGAGACAAAGGGAAATTGGTATCATATGTAAATGTTTCATTCGATCACGAAGTAATCATAGAAATATGTGGGAGCCATATGAATTTTTAGATTCCTCTATTGGTTATTGATCGGAGAAGAGTCTCGATAATGTCTACATAATTTACGAACCGTAGGGAGACACACTTAAGGATTCGATGTTGTTTAGTAGATATGGAATGTGAATAAGAGACCGAATGTTGTTCGGAGTCTCGTGTAGGATACGAGACATCGCGAGGAGATCCAGAATGGTTCGGAGAATAAGATTCATATAAGGAAAGTCCAATTCTGGGGTTCGGAAATGTTTTCGATGTTTTCATCGGAAGCTTCTAGAAGGTTCTGGAAGCTCCACCACCCCGGGGGGAATGGGTACTTGGAATGTGCCATGACATTGTATAATGGTTGCATCATACCCTAGGTCACTTGGCTGGACAATGGGAGAGATAAATCAAACTCTAATTTGAATAGTCAAACGCCAGTTTGAAGAAGTCAAATCCCAACATGATTGCCTAGTGGAGGAAGGAGAGAAAACCTAGTTAGGGAAGGTTCCCCTCCCTCCCAGGCTGCCGACCACCAAGGGGAGTTTGGGGAGGACTCCACTACCCTAGCCGCCCCTCCCACCTATAAAAGGAGGGGTAAGGAGCCCCCTTGGGGACACACCCCAAACCCTAGGTCGGCCGCTGCCCCCTCTCAAGCCGCCGCCGCCCTAGAGCTCCTCTAAACCGCCGCCGTCTAGCTAAACCCTAGCCTCTGGCTACCTCCACCCCTAGGCCTCTAAACCCTAGTTGCCAAGGGCCCTCTCTACTCCACCATACCCGCTCAAGCTTAGGCGAAGCCCTACGGGATTTCCCCTCTACTTCCATCACCACACCGTCGTGCTGTTGGAATCGCGAGGAGAGATCTACAACCTCCGCTGCCTGCTGGAACAAGGGAGAGTAAGGTCTTCATCGAGTATGGAATGTGTTACCGACTGCGGGAGCGCTGCCGGAATGCGGTGCCGGAATGATCATCTACGCTATCTTGAGATCAGCAAGTGAACGACTACATCACCCATGAGAGATCCGTATCTCGTTAAACTCTTTGGATCTTCGAGGGTTAGTACTCTATCAACTCGTTGCAGCGATCTAGTAGATTAGATCTTGGCTTGTGTGTGTTCATGCGATAGAATTTTTTTGTTTTCCATGCTACGAACCCCTACAGAAATAGCAAATTCTATTTAGGTTGGTATGGTGAACATTGTTGGAGTAATAAGGTTTAAGGGATTTGGATACAAGTCTTAGCTTGTTTTTTCTTTAGGCTGGATGATAGGAATGTTGACATGTATAAGCATGCAAAAGTTTCCATAGTACCATCCACTCTCTATTAGGGAAAGTAATAAAGCTAATCATACATGTATTATATAAAGGTAGTACTACATATGGCACTTGTAAATTGATATTCATTAAGATGTATGAAAGACACAACAACATGCATGGCTTTTATCTGAACTTTTACTTCCCCTTTCCCTTTCTATTCATGCATCCATTTTATTTTATTTCTACAACAACTCTATTGATAGTAGTCTTGGCAACATGAATAAAATATAAACCTAACATAAATGTAAGATACAAACACTCCAAGTTTATGTGAAAATCTTATGTTGCTAAAAAACAAAGTTTTAGATGTTATTGCTTTAAGTTGGATTGTTCATATGCTTTAAGGAGTGATGGCTTACAAGTGTATCATCTTGTGTTAGTTCTTATATTCAACATAAATGATGCTCAATGCTTATATTGTCTTCTAAAAATGACTTAGTATTATGGGCACTTTTCATTCTTGTAGAAGGTCAAATGGTTACCATTGCTAGCCCCACCATATTGAAACAACCTCTGAAAGGACAAGGATGTCGCCTAGAGGGTGTGTGTGTGTGGAATAGGAGTTATAAAACTAGTGTATACTTTTTCTAGCACAAAACCTTGAACAATTAGGGTTCACCTATGTGCACCGACAACTTATGCTAAGCAAGACAAGAAACTATGTGATAGAAAGATATAGACTTCAAGCACGAAGGCTATCAAAAAGTAAGGTGCATAAATAAGAGCTCGGGTATAGATATAACCGAGGCACGCGAAGACGGCGATGTTTTACCGAGTTCCTACCAACAATGGAGTACGTCTCGTTTGGAGAGAGGGTGGTTTCAAACCACCAACGCCACTAAGGCCTAGCTTGATCTTGCGTGAATCTCACCCCAATTGGATCGATCCACACTTTCACTATCGATGCACTTGTCGGTGGCAATCCGGAACCTCTCACAAGATTGGGACACTTCTCTACAACTCAATTGGAGGCTCCCAACAAACAAGCTTGGGTATAGCCCCACAACTAATTAGAGGCCCCAAGAAATCCACAACACCATAACAATACGTCTAGGGTTCTAAGAACCCAAGAGGTAAAAGCTTCTCACTTTCACCAACCAAATCCTATGTAGAGAACTCAAAACGATGCACCTAATGCAATGGCAAGAACACAAGAAGTGATCAATACCTTCTCTCCTAAATTTCACCAAAGCTACAAAATCTTATGGGGGAATAAGAGAGGAAGAACAATGAAGGAAATCCACAAAAGACTACAAGATCTGAATCCCAAGATGTTCCCCTCACTTAGAGGAGAGATTGATTGGTGGGGTTGTAGATATAGATCCCCTCTTTCAAATCCATAAAAAAATATGCAAAAATCATAGGAGGGATTAGGGGATGGAAATCTCAAGAAGGTCAACAGTGAAGGGGAAAACTTGCCATCTTCGGTCGCTCACCATTGGGGAAGAAGGGTCCCTTATATAGGCACACTCACTTCAGAACATTTTCTGCCCGTTGGGGAAAAACCACACCGGAGACTCCGATCAGGGGACCAGAGATTCCGGTATGCAAGCAACTCACATCGGAGATTCTTGTCCATCTCCGGCCAATCTCCGGACCCCTATACTGACTGGCACGGACTTGGTTTGATGAACACTCCAGAGACTTGCACCAAAACTCCGGTCTTTGCACACCGAAGATTCCGGCCTGCGACTTCACAGCGGAGATTCCAGGCAAAATCCGGCCTGAGGCAAAATTGACAGAAACAACAAAACTGTAACGAGCATAACATTTTCATCTGGACTCCGATTAACCCGAAACCAATTTTGTTGGAAAGAGGACGACAAGAGAGATAGCACCAAGTGAGATTATATCATGTATTATAATGTGAGATACCTCCTTTGGTGAGATACCGGAAAAACTCGAAGATAAAAACACAATAAGATATAAAGGGGCAATCCGTTTTTTATGAACTAGAGCTTGTTATGAAGATTAACACAAGCTCTAGAACCTCACATGGATAAGATCCAAATAAGAACCAAGAAATATGATACCAACTATAAAAAGGTTTGAGCTCTCACCGAGGGATATGATCAAGTTACTCACTCGAGAGTCGCTCTTGATAGTACGGTTATCTATCCTATAAACCGGTCCCAACTAACACCACGAGACCGGTAAGAAAGAAACCCTATCAAGATCATGCATTTGCCTTGCGCATATTCCACTTGATATTTATGATGCGATCTTGTACACCTCAAGATGGAGCACCTTTCTTTATTGTTCTAGCTTGGTGAAGACTTGGAATTTGCTCCCCCATACTCCACTATGGAAGAGCCTCTCTTTTAGGAATATCCTCACATATGCATGATCACCATAAGGATGGCAAGATTCAAGCATATGATCTCTTCGATATGGAACATATTGAACTTGCACTTCATTTCTTATTTATTTATTATGTTGGTGTCTTGAATGCACACATGAGATATCACACCATCTTGTTATTCAAGACAAACTTGCCATAGCCTCAAATTATACTTGACCAATCTCCGGATCCGTTGGAATTATGCCCTAGAGGCAATAATAAAGATGTTATTATTATAATTTTTGTTCATGATAAAGTTTGTATTCCATGCTAGAATTGTATTAAGCGGAAACTTTTATACTTGTGTGGTTTATGAACAACACAGTGTCCCTAGTATGCCTCTATGGACTAGCTCATTGATTAATGATGGTTAAGGTTTCCTAACCATAGACATGAGTTGTCAATTAATAATGAGATCATGTCATTGGGAGAATGATATGATGGACAAACCCAAATTAAGCAGAGCAATTAGATCGTGTCATCGTGTTCATCTTTGCGAAGCTTTTTATTATGTCAAATATTGTATTCCTTAGACCATGAGATAATGCAACTCCCTGGTATCGCCACTTGCATCTCTCGGAGGCGTCGCCACTTGCGACGTTGGATCGGATCGGATCGCGAGGAGGAGAAGGCTAGTACGACTACATCAACCACGTTCCGTTGAACGTTCCGCTGTGCGATTTCTTCAAGGGTATGAAGATCTCATCTATTCCCCCTCGTTGTTTGCATCTCCTAGATTAGATCTTGGCTTTCCTGTTCGCATCCGTAGAATGTTTTTGATTTACTATGCTGCGAAACCCTTCAGTTGTATCAGAGCTAGATCTATGCGTAGATGTGTTTCACGAGTAGAACACAACATGCTTGGTGCGGGCGTTGATGTTTTCTGTCGCAATCCTCTTGTTGTGTACTTCTTATGACGCGGGATAGTGAGATCGAAGCGGTCCAAGCGAACTTTACGCGACCTCGTTCGCGAGACCGGCTCCGCACTTGACGTGTGGCTTGTTCCACACATGCGGCTGGTGGATGCCAGTTTCTCTCACTATAGTTGTCATGGGATTTACATCGGATGTTGGCAACCATAATATCATCGTTGTGGCTTTCCGTAGGTAAGAATCGTTCTTAGCTTGTTACTCCCATAAGCCACGTAAAACATGCAACAACAAAGTAGAGGCGTCTAACTTGTTTTTGCAGGGAGTGTTTCTGTGATATGGTATGGCCCAAGATGTGATGTGTATGTTGTATGCAATGATCATGTTTTGTAATATTTCACGACTTGCATGTCGATGAGTACACAACCGGCAGGAGCCATATGGTTGTCTTTATAATTGTGTATGACCTGTGTGTCAACTTCTTATACGCCATGTAATAGCTTTACTTTATCACTAAGTAGTTAGCAATAGTTGTAGTTGCTATTCGTGGTGGAGGAAATCATGGTGGAGTGATGGAGATCATGCTGGCATGCACAAGATGGAGATCATTGCGCGGAGATTGGCTATACCATGTCACATAAAATTATATGCATGTGTTGTTTATCCTTTTATTTATCTTATTATGCTTAGATCGCGACGGTAGCATTACAAGATGATTCCTCACTTAAAGATCAAGATAAAACTTTGTTCTCCCCATGTATGCACCGTTGAGAAAGTTCGTCGTTTCAAGCACCACGTGATGATCGGGTGCTATAAACTCTACGTTCACATACAACGGGTGCAAGCCAGTTTTGCACACGCGGAAATACTTGGGTTTGACATGAAGAGCCTAGCATGTACAGACATGGCCTCGGAACACACGAACCGAAAGGTTAAGCATGAGTCATATGAATGATATGATCGACACTTTGTTGTCCACCATTGAAACCACATCTCTTCTCGTGAAGATCGGATTAGGTGTGGTGAATTTGGATCATGTTCACTAAACAACTTGAGGGATGTTGAATTTAGTGGGAGTTCATCTAGTAATTTGATTAAGTTGAACTAGTTATCATGAACATAGTCTAAATTGTACTTGCAAATTTTGTAGATCAAATGGCTAAGTCCAACTTCAACTTCAACGTTTTTGGTGAGAAAGAAAAGCTTAAGAACAATGGGTCTAACTTCACCAACTGGTTCCGCAATCTGAGAATCATTCTCGCTGGCGGACAAAAGGACTATGTCCTTGAGAAAGCGCTAGGTGATGCCCCTGCTGTAGATGCGTCGGCTGATGAGAAAGCTATTTATTAGTCGCGCAAAGATGATTATGGTGTGATTAAGAGCACCATGTTGTTTGCTATGGAATTGGACCTTCAAAATCGTTTTGAGGAGTTCGCCAGTCCCTTTGAGATTCTTGAGGAACTGAAAACCATGTTTCAGACTCAGGCCCGTTCTAAGAGATATGAGATCTTTGAAAAATTCTTCAACTGCAAGATGGAGGAAGGGAGTTCCGTTAGTGAGCATGCCATTAAGATGTCAGGCTACACTCAACGCCTTGAGCAACTGGACTGCAAGATTCCAGAGGAGCTCAAGATTGGCAGAGTTCTGCAATCACCCCCTCCTAGCTACAAAGGTTTTGTAGTTACTCATAATCAGATTGGTTCCACTGATACGATCACCGAGCTCTTCGCTAAGCTGAAAGCTGCGGAGGTGGACATCAAGAAAGATAATCATGTGTTGATGGTCAACAAGCCCCCCAGCTTTAAGAAAGGTAAGGGTGCAAAGAAGCCCTTCAAGAAAGGCAGCGGCAAGCGCGTTGCCCCTGCTGAGAAGAAGCTCAAGTCTGGACCTAAGCCGGACACTGAGTGCTTCTATTGCAAGGACAAGGGTCACTAGAAGCGCAACTGTCCGAAGTACTTAGCGGACAAGAAGGCTGGCACCATCAAAGGTATATTTGATATACATGTTATTGATGTTTACCTTACTAGCGCTTGTTGTAGTGCCTGTGTATTTGATACTGGTTTAGTTGCTAATATTTGTAACTCGAAACAGGAGCTACGGAATAGACGGTGACTAGCAAGGGATGAGGTGACGATGCGCGTTGGCAACGGATCAATAGTTGATGTGATGGCCGTCGGCACACTCTCCTTAGTTTTACCTTCGGGATTAGTTTTAAACCTTAATAAATGTTATTATGTGCCTGCGTTGAGCATGAACATCATATCTGGATCGTGTTTATTGCAAGACGGTTATTCATTTAAATCGGAGAATAATGGTTGTTATATTTATATGAGTAACATATTTTATGGTCATGCACCTGCTATGAATGGTTTATTTCTTCTGAATCTCGAAAGCAATGAAACACACATCCATAACATTGAGGCTAAGAGATGCAAGGTAGATAGTGATAATACAACTTATTTGTGGCACTGTCGTCTAGGTCATATTGGTGTAAAATGCATGAAGAAACTCCATTCTGATGGGCTTTTGGAGTCTCTTGATTTTGAATCATTTGACACGTGTGAGCCATGCCTCATGGGCAAGATGATCAAAACCCCGTTCTCCGGAATAATGGAGCGAGCAACGGACTTGTTGGAAATCATACATACCGATGTATGCGGACCAATGAGTGTTTCGATGCGCGGTGGTTATCGCTATTTTCTCACTTTTACCGATGACTTAAGTAGATTTGGGTATATCTATTTAATGAAACATAAATCTGAAACATTTAAAAAGTTCAAAGAATTTCAGAATGAAGTGGAAAACCATCGTAACAGGAAAATTAAATTTCTACGATCCTATCATGGAGGTGAATATTTGAGTCATGATTTTCTCACGCATCTTAAAGCAAGCGGAATAGTTTTGCAACTCACGCCACCCGGAACACCACAGCGCAATGGTGTGTCTGAATGCCGGAATCGAACTCTATTAGATATGGTGCGATCAATGATGTCTCTTACAGATTTGCCGTTATCATTTTGAGGTTATGCATTAGAAACCACTGCATTCACTTTAAATAGGGCACCATCTAAATCCGTTGAGACGACACCGTATGAACTGTGGTTTGGTACGAAACCTAAGTTGTCGTTTCTTAAAGTTTGGGGATGCGAAGCTTACGTCAAGAAGTTGATGCAAGACAAGCTCGAACCCAAAGCGGAGAAATGCGTCTTCATAGGATACCCTAAGGAAACGATTGGGTATACCTTCTACCACAGATCCGAAGGCAAAGTGTTTGTCGCAAAGAAGGATCCTTTCTTGAGAAGGAGTTTCTCTCGAAAGAAGTGAGTGGGAGGAAAGTAGAGATAGACGAGGTTATTGAACCTTCTCTTGAGTTGGAGAGTAGCGCAGCACCTGAAATTGTTCCAGTGCCGTCTGCACCAACAATAGAGGAAGCTAATGACAAGGATCATGAAGCTTCAGACGATGCTACTACTGAACGTTGCAGGTCGACAAGGTCACGTGCCCATCCTGAGTGGTACGGTAACCCTGTCTTGACTGTCTTGTTAGTAGATAACAGTGAACCTACAAACTATGGGGAAGCAATGATGAGCCCAGACTCTGAGAAATGGCTAGAGGCCATGAAATCCAAATTAGGATCCATGAGCGAAAACCAAGTGTGGACTTTGGTGGACCCTCCTAGCGACCGATAGGCCGTTGAGTGCAAATGGATTTTCAAGAAGAAAACAGACGCAAATGGTAATGTTACTATCTATAAAGCACGACTTGTCGCGAAAGTTTTTCGACAAGTTCAAGGTGTTGACTACGATGAGACTTTCTCTCCCGTAGCGATGTTTAATTCCATTTGGATTTTATTAGCAATTGTTGCGTTTCATGATTATGAAATATGGCAGATGGATGTTAAGACTGCGTTACTCAATGGCAACATTGATGAAGATTTGTATGTGATGCAACCCGAAGGTTTTGTCGATCCTAAGGATGCTGATAGGGTGTGAAAACTTCAGCGTTCCATTTATGGACTAAAGCAAGCATCTCGGAGTTGGAACCTTCGTTTTGATCAAGTGATCAAGAGCTTTGGATTTGTTCAAAATTGCTACGAAGCTTGTATCTACAAGAAAGTGAGTGGGAGCTCAGTGACATTTTTGGTACTATATGTGGATGACATATTGATTATTGGAAATGACATTGACATGCTTAGCGATGTGAAGAGTTATTTGAACAAATGTTTTTCAATGAAAGACCTAGGGGAAGCTGCTTATATATTGGGCATCAAAATCTATAGAGATTGATAAAGACGCCTGATAGCTTTAAGCCAAAGTACATACCTAGACAAAGTTCTGAAAAGGTTCAGAATGGATAAGGCAAAGAAAGGTTCAGTGCCTATGTTGTCAGGTAAGATATTGAGCAAGGCTCAGTGTCCAGCTACGGTAAACGATAGAGAAGCTATGAGCAAAGTGCCTTATGCCTCGGCCATAGGTTCTATCATGTATGCCATGCTGTGTACTAGACCGGATGTGTCCAATGCTCTTAGTTTGACGAGCAGATACCAAAGTGATCCAGGAGTGGAACACTAGACAGCCGTAAAGAACATCCTAAAGTATCTAAATAGGACTAAAGAAATATTCTTGGTCTATGGAGGTGATGAGCAACTCGTCGTAAAAGGTTACATCGATGCTAGTTTCGACACCGACAAGGATGATTCTAAATCTCAGACAGGATACGTTTATATTTTGAATGGAAGAGCTGTGAGCTGGAGAAACTGCAAGCAAAGCGTGATCGCGGGATCTATAGTAGAAGCAGAATACATGGCTGCTGCAGAAGCGTCAAGTGTAGGAGTTTGGATCAGGAACTTCATCACTGAGCTTGGTGTGGTTCCAAGTGCCTTGGACCCACTGGAGATATTGTGTGACAACACTGGCGCCATAGCACTGGCTAAGGAACCAAGATATCATCCAAAGACCAAGCATATCAACCGCAAGTTTCATATAATTCGAGATTATATAACAGATGGAGATCTGAAGATTAGCAAAATACATACGGATATGAATGTCGCAGATCCGTTGACTAAACCTCTTCCACGAGCAAAACATGATCAGCACCTTAGTGTCATGGGTGTTAGATTGTTGCCAGATGTAAACTAGATTATTGACTCTAGTGCAAGTGGGAGACTGTTGGAATTATGCCCTAGAGGCAATAATAAAGATGTTATTATTATAATTCTTGTTCATGATAAAGTTTGTATTTCATGCTAGAATTGTATTAAGCGGAAACTTTTATACTTGTGTGGTTTATGAACAACACCGTGTCCCTAGTATGTCTCTATGGACTAGCTCATTGATTAATGATGGTTAAGGTTTCCTAACCATATACATGAGTTGTCAATTAATAATGAGATCATGTCATTGGGAGAATGATATGATGGACAGACCCAAATTAAGCATAGCAATTAGATTGTGTCATCGTGTTCATCTTTGCGAAGCTTTATCTTATGTCAAATATTGTATTCCTTAGACCATGAGATAATGCAACTCCCTGGTATCGGAAGAAAGCTTTGAGGTCATCAAACGTCATCCTATGAGAGGGTGATCATAAAGGTGTCTCTCAGGTGATCGGAAAGTACTTGTTGGGTTGTATGTATCGAGATGGGATTTGTCCCTCCCAAGTCGGAGAGATATACTTTGGGCCCACTCGGTAATCGATATCAAAAACGCTTGCAAGCAAGTGGTTAAGGAGTTAATCACAAAGTGATATCGGATTACGGAACGAGTAAAGTACTTGCTGTGAACGAGATTGAACTAGGTATGCCGATGCCAACGATCGAATCTCGGGCAAGTAAAATATCGCGTGACGAAGGGAATATATATGGGATTAATTGAATCCTGGCATCGTGGTTCATCCGATATGATCATCGATGAATGTGTGGGAGTCAATATGGGTTTCCAAATCCCGCTGTTGATTATTGATAGAAGATCATGTCTGCATATTCTCGAACCCGTAGGGTCACACACTTAACGTGTCTCGACGCTAGGATAGAATGGATAATTGGTTTATGAGTTTTTGTTCGGAGTCTCGGTTGAGATCCAGGACATCACGAGAGGTTCCGGAATGGTCCAGAGAATAAGATTCATATAAGGCAAAGCAGTTTTTGGATTTCGGAATTGTTTCGGAATGTTCGGTATTGTACCGGAAGGTTCTAGAAGCTTCCGGAGTGGGACCAACATGGCCCCACTTGTAGGGAGGGGAGTGGGCCTATGAGGGAGTGCCCTGGCCTCATTGGGCCAGGGGCACAAGGCCCCATAGGCCCAGCCGGCCAAGCCCTAGGGGAAACCCTAGGGAGAGCTTCTAGAAGGGGGGAACTTGCCCCCCACTCCACCCATGTGGCCGCCGACCCTAGGGCTTGGAGGAGGGGCAAGGGCAGCCGGCCATCCCTCTATATAAAGAGGGCAGGGGCGCACCCTCCCCCCACACCTCCTCCAACCCTAGCCGCCTACCTGCTGCCCTCCTCTCTCTCTCTCTCCCGACTGCGCGTAGGCGAAGCCCTGCCGCAGAAACTCTCCACCTTTGCACCACGCCGTCGTGTTGTAGATCCAATCTATCTCTCCACCCACTTGCTGGACCGAGGAAGGAGGAGACGTCGAGGTGCCGTACGTGTGCATCTCTCGGAGGCGTCGCCACTTGCGGCGTTGGATCGGATCGGATCGCGAGGAGGAGAAGGCTAGTACGACTACATCAACCACGTTCCGTTGAACGTTCCGCTGTGCGATTTCTTCAAGGGTACGAAGATCTCATCTATTCCCCCTCGTTGTTTGCATCTCCTAGATTAGATCTTGGCTTTCCCGTTCGCATCCGTAGAATTTTTTTGATTTACTATGCTGCAAAACCCTTCAACATATGGTTTAAGCATTGTCCATGGACAAATCCTACAAGTAAACTCAATGCAAACATAAGTCCATAAACATTGTAAATAATTACCAAAACCACACATGGGGCACCCATGTTTTTTCAACCTCCTCTAGCAAAAAAACTTAGTACTTATATAGGAAACACCTACCAAAATAGCTCACACTATATCCCAAAGTATACTATCATGTGTGAGACATTATTTAGTTTCCAAATACTATTATTTTGGGTATGAGTGACATTGAGAAGTTAGTCGTGGAGTGACCAAGAACTCATTAGGCATAGAGTACCCCTTCCCCAAAAGCAATAAGAGGATGCATATGCTAAAAGATGAGGGGAAAAAACCCTTCATAGAGGGGGGGGGGTATCACCGCTAAGACGAGGGAAAAAACCCTCCAAGTATTTATATGATATCAAAAGGTGATAAGAGTGAGTATGCAGAGGCTAGGACTTCCCAAAAATAAAAACAAGCAAAAAGTGACATAGAAAATTAAAAATAGGAAAGAAGCAAAAAGTGCCAAAACAAGAATGCCAAAAAGAATCAGGTAATGAGGGGCAATGGAACCAAACACTAATAATGAACTATGATTCAACCATAAACTTAATGGATAGTGTCTAGAATTGGTGTCTCACATATGATATTTCCTACTTACCAGCCATACACTCTTTCCATCCTCCTTTGACAAATATTCTGACCATAGGACCGCCACTATATATATACTTTTCTCTATGCGAAGAGTGCACTATTGCCTCATATTACTATATGCATTTGTGCTAGTCATTATAAACATTGTGTTTTCAAGTATGATATCATAAGGAGTATCACTTTATCTATTCTTGCTTGTTGTTATTCTCTAAAGAAATGAACCATTTAAGTTTTTGTGATACTTGGTAGTGAAAACAAGCACCAAACTCCAAAGTCCATGTTAGTTTTATCACCTTCATGCTCGAGGACAAGCATAGGTAAACCTTGGGGATGTTAATGAATGTAAAATGCATACATGAACTTTGTAGTTTGTTTCTATGAATTCCCACATATTTGCTACATATATGATGTTATATCAATGTTTTACATTGATTTATGGGGATTTACCAATGATCCCCTTTATTTTGGTTATAACTCTACAGGACAGGAAAACCCTATTTTGTGTATTTTTGCCTTTCAGGGACCTAAACAAAGTCAAATGGAGCTGGGATTTCGGAGCATCAATATTTCATCAAGAGAAGCACCTGGAGCACTTGGACCTCACTAGATGATCTAGGAGGCCCAAAAGAGCCCTGGTGGTGTGCCTGGTAAGGGTGGGTGTGCCACCCATGCTCTTTTACTCCTTGACCATTGATTCGCTTCGATATTTCGCCCACTGCCTTAGTGTGTCCTAACCACTATATAAAGGACCCCTTGGGAGTTCCTGGAGAGAAGCACCACAGAAACACTAAAATAGAGCCAGAACACCAGAGTGATCTCTACCTTCTCCAATGTCTCCACCATCATCACCATGATGAGTAGGGAGTAGTCCACCTTTGGACTATGGGTTTGTGGCATATGAGCTGCCCAACATGATCTCTCTCTCTCTCTCTCTCTCTCTCTCTCTCTCTCTTGTTCTTCATAGATCTAGTACCATATGAGCTACCCAACATGATCATGGTCATATTTGTAATTATTATGTGTAGGATCTTTATTTTATGATTTGAGATATGAGATTGGAACCTATTATGTGTAAGATGCATTGATAGATGCATATCATGTACCCCGTTCTTAAGTACTTGTTCTGATCCAACTTGTATGCAAGAGCATGTGTGGGGATAAGTGTGTATTAGATGGAGTATCATGGTGGTAGTGATTGAATAGTGACAACAAATTCAAGATATACTATAGTTTTTACCTTTGTTTTGCTGTCTCACTAGGGATAAAGTGAATTCTTGGGCTATAATTATCTTGTGATAGTTAGATAATCTTGTTGGTCAAGGTAACATATTTTTGATTCAACACACACAAAACCCCAAAACAACCATCGTTTTATTGTCCTTACTTTGCTTTCCTAGTTTTTATTTGTTTATTTTATTTATTATTGTTATTTCATATTACTAATACAAAACCTTGTGCTTGAAAACCACATGGTGGAGTTGGGGACACAAGACAAAATTTTGCTTTGTAGGTTGCTTGAAGAGCAGAAGAAGAATAACCTCTGAGTTAATTCCCTGAGAGTTTGATATAAACCCTCGAGTCAACCTTGTGAGGAAAATCCACTTGCTACAACATTCTGCACTTGGAGTCCCAAAGAGTTGGTACACAAAGAGTTCTTGCCATAAATATGCTGGTTTATGCTTCGTCAGCGCCACCACCGAGAGCAAGATCGGCTAATAATGTCACCACCAAGTCGTCCGACTGGTAACACCGGACGAAGAGATGATCCAGATTGTCCTGAATCAAGTAAGGACGGAGCCCGAAGAAACCAGCATTGGAGTCAGCATAATGAGGCTCCACCACCACCGCGTACCCCAGCCGAAAACAATCCACCAGGGCCACCATCGCCCCCAGGCAGCAACCATGAAGGATGTCGTCGTAGCCATGGAAGCCACAGGGGCGGAGGCGGCAACGGTGAGAGGAGAAGCAGAAATCCGACTCCGCCGTGCAGAAGCCGTGAGCCTCCAAGCCGCAGATCTCTCTCACCAAACGACGCTCGCCACCGTGTTGAGTCAAACATAGAGGTGCAGCGGTATGAGGAAGAAGACGTGTACGCGGGACCTAAGTGCTTTGGCACACGCATCCGTCAGACAAAATTTTCGGTTGACTTTGGTATCGCCAAACACATCCAGCCCTACGACGGGGCGGCTCAGCCAGATACCTGGCTCCAGGAATTTTTTCCAGGCCTGCTGCATCGCCAAAGGAGGTTACATCCTGGTCGCTGTCCGATATCTCCCGCTTATACTAAGGAAGACGACTCGATCATGGCGCAATGAACTGCTAGAAAACTAAATTCATAACTGGTATGATATGCAAAGTGCGTTTTTTTCGAACTTTAAGGAAACATACAGGAGGCCCTACACAGTCGGAGACTTGCAGAGTTGCACTCAAAGACCTCGGACGCTGGATTGACACGAAGAACTCCTATGAAGGAGTAAACGAGCAAACTGTGATAAAAGCTTTCATCACACGACTTCTAGTCGGACTTTTGCGTCATAGATTGAAATATGACCACGTCATAGATTTGGGATAAATGATAGAGATGGCAAGCAAGTATGTTGATGCCGATGATGTTTCAGAAGGGCTGCTAAATATTCTGGCCAATCCTAATGCGGCCAAACAGCCAAAACAACAAGCTCAGAAGCGCAAGAACACATCGGAAGATAAACCGGCTCTAGACAACGCAGCTATCAACGCAACGTTCGGATCCGGAGGACGAGGAGGGCGCGGAGGCGTCCGGGGTCAAGGCCGCGGAACTTCCCGAATCCCGGGCATAGGAGAGCAGTAACCCAGAAGAACCTATACCTGGGCCCACATTGCCAACAATCCCTGTGTCCACCACTTGAATAGTAACAAAGGATCTACCCACACAAATGTCGAGTGTCGTTTCAATGACGACATCAAAAAAGACGAATCCATTGGCTACAGAGCCAAGCGACAAAAAGGAAAATTAATTTGAATGAACCAGCAGAGGAAGAGGAAGGTTATTCAAAAGATAACGGCAAACTGTGCTCGGTACTGACAGGTACCCCACCAAGTTTGTTAGTCAAGGCTACTCCCTTGCTCAATGGAGCTGATGGCAACTCTTTGGATACTGCACATAAGGTATGTTTTTTCGCTCATTCTATCGCACACTCATACTCTGTTAAACTACTCATATTCATGATCGTATTTCCTGCACACTGTTATTTTATTAAGAATCTAAATTTGGATATAAGAAGTTAGTAATAATATGAATATTTGAAGTACAAATAAATGGTAGTGTTTGTATGAAATAGCCAGACTGTAACATTGTTAGTACTTGTTTTTTTTTTCCAACACAACCCCCCCGATAACAGGGCAGGGTTTCACTATCAAAGATAACGGTAACAGTCCGCACCTGGTGCTGGTTTCTAGTATTTCTGTCTGAAACTAATGTTAGCAAGCCATCGTAATTATTCTGAAAACATATATTTTTCTACCTTGTGTGTGCAGATTATTTTCTGTGTAGAAAGGGCTCCTTACATTGTAGGCTAATTGAAAAGCAAGACTGGTTTGGCTATTGATTATAAATTATACTACCTTAAAGGACCCTCTTTTTGGAGTGAACGGTCAAATATTCCTTCTTATTTTAACTGTCTTATTTTAACTAATTATATTCCATATGGAATAAGAGGAGAAGAAAAGCATTCCAAGACCCCCCCGAGGGCCCCTTAAAAAAAATAAAGCTCTTCCTTGAATTTACTTTATTTTTATTCCTTTTTTGAACTCCAACCACAGTAGATTCGAAGACGAGTCACTTCAATTATCCTTCTATTTAAGTTCTATCTTCTGTCTTTCCCTATTTCATCTCATAAACTTCCACGCTCGCTAATTTATATGTAAAATAACCCATCAATATGTCATGCTAGAAATCTGTAAATAATTACAAACTAGCTGTTCATATGCTAAAGAAGTTGTAGTTAATCATCAAAAGAAAACATGTACATACTCTACGCTAAACAGCTGGCATTGCCCAAATTATTTTGCTATATAAGGCAAACTCATCAGTAAAAGAGAATCTTATTTTATACTTAACAAAAAAGAAGAAGTGTCAAAATGTTTGCCAGAAAGTTATATTATTGGAAGTTGTAGACCATCCATTTCTACCTTATATCGTTGGAAGTGCATGTAGCAGGGCTAAAGGCGTCCAAAGTACACACTTATCATTAACTGAATCACACATTCTGTGTGCAGGTAACTATAGCAGGAACAAGTAGTGGACTAACTGTACCAGCTAAATGCTTACTTGAACAAAAAAGGTAACCAACTTGTGTTTGTTAAGCGCTCTCACATCGGAGTCATATTATTCGTAGACTCACATGTGCGAAGAATTAATTCAATGCCCCTTTTGTAGTTCATGCATGCTAAAATCTACGGTACAGCATACATTTTCCCCACAGCATGCTGAAGATGTAGACCAAAGCTTAAATTCAGAACCTGATGGTACACCAGTGTCAGAATTTACTGGTGTGCGAGAGATCAGTACACAAGATGTTAGAGCGGAGGACCTGAGCAAAACTGTAGATCATGTTACTGAAGTACCAGAAGTTGTTGAAATCAAGGAGTTACATGGTAATGGGTTTCTTCACATTTGTCAAGGCAAAATAAATAAATTAAATATGTTAAAACTAACTAGTTATTCTCTTTACAGATGGTCCTCTAGAATCCGAAGGTTCAACAAAACATATTCCAATTATTGTCTTGGACGGTGACAATGATGAGAGGGGTAAACTGCTGGAAAATTCGAAGGTTCCTGATCAAGTGGCTCAGGAGAAAAACGAAAGCGGATTTACTTCGGGGAAGATTAACCTGAATTGTGTTGAATTATCGCACGAGGGGCTTCTCGATCTGAATGACTCATCAGTTCAAAGGCTGTCAAATCAGGTGAGAATGGTAAAATCATATAATTGTTCCATATCTTAGGAAGTGCTTCATTGGTAGTTTGGCACCCAACCAGAAACCCTATGCTCACCCACATAAAGGATTATTTTCTCAGTTAAGTGAAACTGTTTATTTCTTTCTAGATCCTATGTAGCTGTACCTTTGACTTGGAACGAGATTGTTTATTTCTCCATTTTTTAGCAATCTGTGGACTGTTTACTGAATTATATGTTTTGTCTTTGTTTCTGTCACCATCTTGTTTCCAAGCTTGATACATGTATTATACCGCCATATGTATCTCCGTTTTAAATATTTTTTACTACCTACAGGATCATTTTGCGACTGAACAGAAACAAGTTTCTCAACCAATTGAAAGGTTATTTTTTTACAAAGGAGAAAGATACTATTCATGGTAAAGAGCAATGTCAAGAGGGAACTTCAACAATTCATACCTTGTACTCAAAACATGGGGCAGTGTACTAGTAGCTCCTTAATTTATGTATGCATCGATTACCATTAAGAGCTCTTCTTAGTTTTCATCCGTAATGATCGTACTCTCTCCTTTCTAAAATAAATGACTTAGGTATGACTAGATTCCGCATGTATATACTAACGTGTTTAGATATATAGAAATAAAGAAAATTTTAATTCACTTATGGACGGAAGGAGCCATTGACAAGGCCAATGTACTGTAGCTAGCTTGGAAGTGTGGAAGGTTTTGGCAACGGCGCGTGACCGAGTGTTTCACGCTGACGCATCACGTAGGCGTAGCTAGTAAGCGTATGGATTCACGGGTGGACGAGTCATGTCACACCGGTCGTCGGATCCACTCAATGGGACTAGGGAAAGTGCACCGAGCGATTAGGGATGTAAGAGCATTTACAGCGTGTCCAGGGGCGGAGCTAGAACTATTCATGGGTATGCAATGAATACCCAATAATTTTTGCAAATAAATTTCAGTGTATAAGCTCCTAGATGCATGTGTATACATATTAGAGTCTTTTTGTACGTGTTAAACAGGTAAAAATCGAAAAATCGCGACCTCCAGAGCCCCTTGCGAGTTCAGCCTTCCAATCTAGGCCAAGTACCCATTTGGGGCTTTAGTTGGGCTGCCGCAGATCGACCTTAGCTCCTACATAGGAAACCAGCGACCAGAGGCACCCCGACGCTGGGGACGCGGACTCCTCCTCGACGCAAACTGCCGTCGTCTCAGCCGTCGCCCGGCGGCGTTTTGTGTTCCTGTGCCACCGCCCGTATCCAGGCGCTCGCCCGCTCAGTCGCGGCAGCGTTTTGTGTTCCTGTGCCACCGCCAGTATCCAGGCGCTCGCCCGCTCAGTCACAGCCGCGAAGAAAACCAAATCCCGCAGTCCTTCTGGCCGTCCCTTTGCCTGCCTGTCGCCACACCGGCTCACCCTGACGCCTGAAGCCACACGGCCGCAGGCCTCACCGGTGCTGCGCAAGCCGAGCACGATAGGAACGATGGCGCCTAAATTATGTCAGGATCGCTGACAGCGGCTCTGCACAACACATACCAGCACAATTCATCACCACATTCAAGGTAAGAAGAAGTGCTTTAGAGTTCAGACCTTCGGTTGTATTTTTTTTTTCTTTTCTTATCTTATATTTAGATCAGAAGTGATCAGTGTTTTACCATGTGTTCATTGTTAAATCATTGTAGTTCTTTAAAATGAAGAACAAGAAGCATGAGAGGTGTAGTGATTTGAAACGTATTTGGGACAAAGGTGCAAAGAAATCGAAGATAATTTCGACGTTAGTGCCAACGCCGATATTTATTGAAGTTGAAAGCCAAAATCAAGATGAAAATGTGAGTAATCATACTACCAATGAACACATTGCACTTCAGTTCTTGCTATTGTGAAACTGCATATATAATATTGGTGTGCTGTTTATTTTCTTTTACTTCGAATACCCAATATGAAAATCCTGGCTCCGCCACTGAGCGTGTCTATGGTTCTAGCAGACAAAAATCCGTTGCTCCTTCACGACCCCGGCCGTCGCTGCAGTTTCGCAAACAAGTATCACCGGTGGCACTAGGTCTAGCTTGCAGCCTGCAGCACCGTTATTAGCAACACCGGCTGACGCTTGTAGCAGCCACGCCTCCCGTCTGGTGATGTAGCAGCAACGTCGGGCACATGTCGCCATGCTAGCAGAAGCTGCTGACGCCGGTAGAACGTCCCTACCGGTAGCAGAGGCCGCAGCCACATGTAGTAGAAGCCGTCCGTTGCCGGTAGCAGAAGTCGTCGAGGCCGGTAGCAGCGGCCCCGCCGCATGTAGTAGAAGCCGTCCGCCGCCGGTAGCAGAAGCCGTCGCGGACGATAACAGAAAACGTCGCTGCCGCATGTACGCCGCCGTCGCCGCATGTAGCAGACAACGCAGCCGCATGTAGAAGACACAGCCGTCTCTCGTAGCATAGCAGATCCGCCCCCGAAGCCGGCAGGGGACAACGCGCACATAGATGCTGCGATATATGCGGCAGCTTGAAGGGCGGCGTGATGGGAGGAGCACGAGCAACACTACCTAGGGAGGAGAAAGGGCGGCGCGCTGGAAATGAGTAGGGGGGGAGCACGGGCGGCACGCCAGGAAGGAAACAAGCTCGGTTCGCCATGGATGGCAGGAGAAGGATTAGAAAAAAAGGGAGGAGGAAACCACCGGTGTGGGGATAAAATCGTGGTGGACCTCATAACCCCTGGTGTCTCCCCGCGTGATAGCGCGAGGGACGCGCGTAACTGCAGGAGCCGGGGGACGCGAATCGCGCGATCTCCCGGATGGTGTGAAGCGTTTTTCTTATAATTACTTTAGTTTAATAAAATTTGCTTTTCCTCAAAAAATAAACTAACCAGTGAATAAACGGGAATCGCGGACGCCATTTAGGGGCCATTTACATCCCTACGAGCAATACTAATCCGGCATCCATCATGTCACACATCTTTTTTCGATCCATCTACCATCGTGCGTTCAACAAGGTCGTAGTAGTACGCATATGAGAAGCTAGCCATCACGGCTCGCTTCTCAGTCGGCCCCTCCCCCACCCTCGGGGATAGCCCAACCCTAACCCCCCGTCCACGTGGACCACGTCTCCACCTCCTCCACTCCTACCCCCACACAACCGTCACTGGCGCATGCTGTCGGCAAAGCCTGTATGGTGCCGACGGCGGCGGATCTTCCTGGTTCATGTCTACAAGGAGAGTTGCGCGAGAAGTTTTTGATAGGTGGCGGCAAACTGCAATGATGGCCCAGGTCTCCCTTTCACGGCAGGCCGACGAGCGGAGGTTGAGGAGGACCCTCGTGGTGGAGGCAGTGAGGCTCGCCGGCCAGGGCGTCTACTGATACATTCAAAACGTATCTACTTTTCTAAACACTTTTCCTATTGTTTCTCCTCTAAACTTGTGTGATTTGGATACAACTAACACGGACTGACGTTGTTTTTAGCAGAATTACCTTGGTGGCCCTCACAAATGTGAGGGCATCATTCTTGTTTTTATTGGAAAAATGAGCATTGTTCTTACTGTGTCAAAACTATCCGGGAAATAGTTGTATTGATTTTATGTGCATTCAAATTATTTGTTGAAAAATAATAAAGTTAAACCAACAGTATATATATATCACCTATGTAGAAAACATCTTTAATCCTCTTTTTTGGTAAATGATTATTTGGATATTTCCAAAGATAGTAGATTGTGTTGATGTGTCATTGAAGACATTAGATTTCTATGCACAACTAAAATTTTAGAATTTCTAGCTAGCTCGTAATGTTACCAATCAGATTGTCAAATAATTAGGGCCTACTTGAGAATGATCAATTCATGTTTAAATAAATTGACCAACGAATGTATTATGTTTGGACCATTCCGACGGGATAGGAAATAATATTGCTGAATGAAGTAAAGACTAATATATCCTAGAGAGGAGGACTAAATAGTAAGATCATCTTACCTTTTTACATTGTATTTTCCTTTTAGTGAGTAAATTATGTATGCTTTTTTATCAATTTTCTATAAGAATATCTTTGTGTTTATTATTATGGTTAGGTTCTTGATATAAGATAAATATACTCTGATGACTTTGTATAACCATTGGAGTTTGTATGTATGTTATTTTTATTAAGTTAGTGTGCAATTTTTAAGTTTTTAGAAGGATCCTAGTTGCTTCTTTGACTTCAAAACTCTCCTTGGATAGAACCTAATCTCAAACAAATCTCTAGGGTGTAGTTTATCTATGTTAGCCTAGTGTGTTGTTCGTGAAAATTTCCTAGTGGCTGAGATTGTGCCATGTAGAATGAAGGTATATTTACTCCTTTTAGATCTTGATGCTCTTGCATGGCATATTTATCCTTCAGTAATCCATGGAGCTACTGGTTTTTGTGGCTCGTCTCTTTTTCCTCACCAGTTTGGAGATTCAGAAACTTTGGCATAGGTCTTCTGAGTAGCCTGTCACTCGCAACCGTTTATTTGCTGATCTTGGGGTCCTACTATTCAAATTACAATTCTTCTATAATATGTGATAACTTGCGTGATTAATTCAACCTTTAAGTGCTACATTTTTATTACTTTTATATATTTGTAGATACTTCTTCCGTCCACAAATAATTGTGCTTCTAGCCTTTGTCTTAAGTCAAAATTTATAAAATTTGACCCACTCTATTGGGAAACTTAGCAACATTTATGACACCAAATTAATACCATTAGATCTTTTTCGAAATGTAGTTCTATAGTATAGAGATTTAATGTCATATCTGTTGGTAAATTTGTCTACAAAGTTGTTCTAATTTTAAAAAGTTTGACTTAGATGAAAAGGTAGAAGTACACTTATTTGTTGATGGAAGGAGTAGACCTATAGACGTATGAATCAGTTCTTTTCTAGGAGCCTCTAATATATTTTTCTTGCCACCATGTCCTTTTCTATATACAACCATGTCCTAAGGGAAGCACTTCTATGTCCTCATACATGCCTTGACACGTTACTATGTGTCAAACATCAATGCCATTAGCCTTGATTTCCCCGTCTGATCAAATATGGGAGTCTATGATAGACTAAAATGATAATATTTCCAATGCTTACACGATACATGACATAAATTTTCAATCCAACTGTAAATAGGTGGAAGACAATTAAAAAGAAGATGCATTGATGTTACACAAAAATAGTAACCAAGATAAATTTTGATGTCTCACTCTCACACAAAAATGCAGAGATTGTTATATTAGAGATTACTTTAATTCAATGTCACTTGCAACTGTCATACTAATACATGTTGTATTAATCCTAGAGGCAGTTTAGCTAGACATACATATGCATTTGTCGCTGTGATAAACCTTGATTTTTTTCCTCATAAATGCAATTTATATGACACTTCAAGCCATTGTAACAATACATGTCTACCAAGAATTATATTTCGGTGATGTAATCTTCTAGATTTGTTAGGTCTACACAGCCATCTCGACTTAACCAAATAATCGTCTAGAACTTAGATCTCAAATACCCATCTGCATTTCTACCTTGAGTCCATAATTCATGTTAGCTTTTAGAATTTACTCGGATGCCCACGATTGATTATGGCAAAAAGTAGTTAGGCATATGTAATGTATTTTTTGTACGGAAGTTTGTGTTTTTACGATCTTCATTATCTACTAACATACTATTATGTGGTTTGCTCTTATCCTGTTGCATAGCTAGTATGCTTTTCTTTCTTAGGGATTATGTTTTGTATAGGATTTTCGCTCTTTTTTTTGGAATGATTTACTATCGTTGAGTTTTCATTAATTTCGGCATAAATATCTCAAAAATAATATTATGTTGGCATAAATACAATTGTGGAAATTTGACTCCGCATGATATTACAAACTCCTATATATTTTTAACCACATTACCATATGGGTCCTAAGGTGTAATTTTTATATCAATTTAACAAAATATGTAGTCTTTACAAACAACTCCTGTATTTTTTAATCTTGACTATCTAGGATCTCCTAGTTAATTGGCAATATATACGTGTGTTAGAGAGAAATTCTATACAATTGAACCGGCTGTCATGCCATGACCAATGCTGTTTAAAACGGACGTCTGTGTGTTAGACAGAAATTCTATACAATAGAACCGGCTGACATGCCATGACCAATGTTTTAAGCGGACTTCTCATCTTTCTAATACATGGATATGTGGGCCTAGTCTATCTTCGTATGAGAAAAATTAACAAATTGACCCTGGCTATATGCACCGGACATACGACGCAAGCAACATGACTCTTCGGTTGATTTTTTTCTGCATGCACCTTCGGTCGACTCTACCAAGGTCGTGGCCGGTGTTAGTCCTATCACGATTGTACTTAACATGTCATAACATATATATACACAGTTATGTAACTATCAATCACTTACTAAATCACAACCGTATAACTTTTCAATAGGACACACCTAGAGTCATAGGTAGATACGTGTAATTTAAAAAACTACTAACATCAACCGGTCATCTAGTTTCATATGGTGTGGCGGCTCCCTTTGGAGATATGTACATAATCGAACGTGTCAAATGGGAACATAAAGTTACGTAACTATTAGTTTCTTATTAAATCCTAACCACGTATTTTAGATCCAACCATCCAAATAATTGAGCTGATGTGGATTAACCTAATGCCTCGAAAAAAACCCTTATATTGCTTTTAGTATATAACAGATTAACTTGATGTCTAGTTGTTGTGCAGAAAATCAACTATCAGGAAAAATCCAAGAAAATATGCCAAAAATCCTATTTCGCCAGAAGATTCACGGAGCCAGAGTACGAGACGAAGATGAGGCCTGAGGGGGGGGGGGCACACCCCTGCCAGGCGCGGGCCAGGCCTGACCGCGCCTGGGGGGGCAGCCACCTCAAGAACCTCCTCGGTCTCCCTCTTCGTCTATAATATGCCTTCTAACCTAAAAACCGAGGGGGGTTCGACGTTTTTCCAGAAAGAGTTCCGCTGCGTCGCCACCACCAGAAACCGCGATTCGGATCCAGAAACTCCGTTCTGGCACCCTGCCGGGACGGGGAATTTGGGGAGGATCATCGCCATCGTTTTCACCAACGCCTCTCCATCAACCATCCATGTTTCCCTCATCCATGAGTGAGTAATACCCCGCAGTAGGCTATGGGGATGGTAGAGATTGGATGAGTTCTATCATGTAATCGAATAAGATTGTTAGGGCATAGTGCCTAGTATCTCTATTAGTGCTATTTGACTTTGTTGCAACTTGTTGTGCTTAATGCTTGTCACTAGGGCCCGAGTGCCATGATCTTAGATCTGAACTTCTTATTGAATCATTATGATAGTATTGTTTGTGATCTTATCTGCAAGTTATGTATACATATCATTGTCCGGATCCAAAGGCCCCGAAGTGACAGAAATTGGGACAACCGGAGGGGATGGCTATGATGTCAGGATCACATGTGTTCATGGAGTGTTAATGCTTTGCTACGATTCTCTATTAAAAGGAGCACCTTAATTTCCAGTAGTTCCCTTGAGGCCCCGCTGCAACGGGCTGGCTGGACAAAAGATGTTGTTCAAGTTCTCATTGCGAGCATGCATGACTATATATGGAGCACATGCCTAGGATTGTTTATTACTTGGATGCTTACAATACCCTAGATCTTGAAGTTACATGTTTAGACTCGTCCATGCAACGCCCTCCATCCATCCCTATGCCTACCGCACTCGAATCTCACTGTTTACTGTTACTGTTACCATTGCTCTTGCTCTATTGTTGTTGTTGTTGCTACTAGCAAACTATTGCTACTGATAAAGTTCTGTGAGCAAGAACTATTTCCAGGTGCAGCTGAATTGACAACTCAGTTGTTAAGGCTTGCAAGTATTCTTTGCCTCCCCTTGTGTCGAATCAATAAATTGGGTAATACTATCTGCGAAGACTGTTGCGTTCCCCTATAATTGTGGGTCATGATACGTCGGAAACGTATCTATAAGTTTTGATGTTCAATGCTTGTTTAGTATCGGCTTTGCTTTGCTTTGTCTTTCTTTGAGGTGTTTTTATATCTTTTATGGAACTAACCTATTAACAAGTTGCCACAGTGCCAGTTGCCTGTTTTCTTCTGTTTTTGGTTCCAGAAAGGCAGAAAATCAATATTCTCGGAATTGGACGGGACAAAAGTCAAAGTCAATAACTTTCCGTGGGGAACAAGAAGTCCAGAGGGAAGATGGAGAAGCGTGCCAGGGCGGCTAAACCCCCTAGGCGCGGCCAGGGGTGGGCCCGCGCCTAGGCAGGGTGTGCCCCCCTGGTCGCCTCCTCGGCCTCCCCCTTCGCCTATAAGAAGCCCCCGATGCAGAAACCCTAAGGCCCCATCAATATTCCACGAAACCTTCTGTAGCCGCCGCCACCGCCGTACCTAGATCGGGGGGGGGGGGGATCTGAAGTTCTTCCCTACACCCTGCCGAAGGGGAGATCATCCCGGAGGCCTTCTCTCCGGTATGATGCGTGAGTAGTTCCACCTTGGACTATGGCTCCATGTAGTAGCTAGATGGTTGTATATTCTCCTTGTGCTTTCATGTATAGATCTTGTGAGCTCCGTTCATGATCAAGATCTAATCTATTTGTAATCAAGCATGTTGTGTTTGCGGGGATCCGATGGATATTGAGATCATTATGTTGGATTGGTTAATGGTTTTGTCTTTATAATTCTATCATGTCTGTGTTGTTTGTGATCTTGCATGCTCTCCGTTATTAGTAGCTATCTTGGCCAAGTAGTTGCTAGTGACTCCAAGAGGGGGTATTTATGCTCGATAGTGGTTTATGCCTCTAGTTTCCAAGGGAAGTGACAGAAATCTCTTCGGTTGTAGATGTGCTATTGCTACTAGGGAGAAAACAACGGTCTCTTGTTCATGGAACATGTGGACTGTTTACCTTACACACTTTGCTTAAAGCATTTGTCTACTGCTTGCAACTTAATACTGTAGGGGGTTCGGATGATAACCTGAAGGTGGACTTCTAGTCATAGATGCAGTTGGATGGCGGTCTATGTATATTGTTGTGTTGCCCAATCGAATCTCATAAAATCTTTTTGACTAGTATTGTATTGTTATGCCTTGCTCAGTTCCTATCAATTGTCCTGCTGTAATTTGTTTACCCTTCATGCCATGTTGTTTTATCTAAGGAGAGCACCTCTAGTGAACTATGGACCCCGGTCCAATCTTTACCATTGATACATCCTCCATTGTTACCTGTTTACTTGCTGCAAACCATTACCTTCCACACCATACGTTTAATCCTTTGTTATAGCAAACCGGTAAGCTTGACAACCTCACTGATTCGTTGGGGCAAAGTCTTGAGTTTGTGTTGTGCAGGTCTCCGCGTTGCTTACAACACCTGTGTGACGTTTCCTTCCTGCCACTGGTTCGATAACCTCGGTTTCTTATTGAGGGAAAACTTGCTACTGTGCTGCTTCACACCTTGCTCTTGGGGTTTCCAACGAAGTGCTCCACGTCAACCGTTCTAGCCATCAGGTCATCATCTACCTCGCATGGCAGATGGCAGTGGCGGGTGGCCTCTATAGGAGATTGTCGCTGACAAGGCCCAGGGTACCATCTACCGGTGTTGGGAAGGTAAGGACTAGGACAGCTGGGTCATACACGAAGGAGGCAGGTGGAGGCGACATGGGTGGAGTAGGGCCTGCCTCGACCTAGATTTATGGCCCTCTGGCCCTGATCTAGGTTAGCGTGCCTAGCGACATGTACAGGTTTCAGGGGCACGTGTGTGTCTGGGAGACCAACCCCTGGCCAAGAAGTGGTTGGGGTGCTGGATCCGGCCCCTAGGCCTAGGTCCAGCGTGTACCTAGCAGTCCTATTTCTCGGGTATTGCGGGTTTAACATGTGGGTGTGTCCTGCTCGTTGAACCACTGTCTGAGCGCTGGATGGCTAGCTTGGCCCTCTCTTACCCAACTAGTGGATTTTTGTTGGGGTGTTACCGCATCAAGGGTGAGATCTCGAATGCCTAGGCGGCGGCCCTAGAAGGTGGACTGCGTGGGCGACTCTACGGAGAGTGATGTGGTTGTGGTGATAGTCGATCTCTTCGGTCATGCGGGTGGCGAGGAGAGGACAGTGGGGATAATGGTGTTGACGGTGTTTCAGCTTTGGCAGCTCTCAGAACACGTGTTGGAGGCCTAACTTGAGGTCCGTGGGCAACCCGGGTTTGGGAGCGGTAGAAGGTTTTTCCGAGCGAAAGCTCAGTTCTTTCGCGCCAACGGGGGCGATGTCTGCGGGTGTCATTACTCTCTTGAGGGCGCCATTGTGGTTACCTTCTCCGTGCCACGGTTTCGGGTGAAAACCCTTACCATGCGATCTCGACAGCGGCGGGGTGTTGTGTCGTTGTGGAGCCCTGGTTCCACTTGGTATCGGTTCGGTGTCTCTAGTGGCAAGTTTTTGGCTTTTCGTGTTTTTCTTTTGTGTCGTAAGGGGGTCTCCCCATTACCTTATATCGGTTCGACCATTGCGGATTTATTTATAAAGTAGGATGATAGCCTATTTTAAGAGTACCCATATGATATGCGATTAAAAAAGGTGCCATCACATGGGGCGTACAAAACATGGAAACATCTCTCTCGTGATAGCTACAACACAAACAGAGCTAGGGCAGCCTGCGATATTAATATATTTCTTTTATAAAAAAATTAGTACAACGATGCGTCCAGATATTAGGTGGGACAAACATTGTCATCGCATCACATCTAGATGGTCTAATTGGAATTTGCATAAGAACGTTTGTGGAACCGGAGAAGGATATTTTTGTTGAAATAGCAATTAGAAATATGGAATAATTAGAGATCTTTGGTTTTTATGTAGTTTGTACAATTTATAAGATTCTTTAGAAAAATCAATGGTGGTTGTTGGATTTCTAGGATGTAGAACTTGTATGAGTACAATTAGAAGTACCACATTCCAAATCCAACGCATAATTATTTTATTTTTGTGTATTGTAATTATATACATGGTGAATTTCTTACTCTCGTGTTTTCCATTATTGTATGAATCAACATGGCATGATCCCAATGTAAATATTTTACTTTTATCCTATTTGTGTATTTTCTTTCGATCACATGAACAAAATAAACTAGTAGTACTAAATTGATGCCAAGATGCATGGATCTTTTTTTTTGCAAACAAACCCAGATGCGTACATTCATTAAAGGTCAATTTGCACATACTTCCATTAATTAAAGGTGAAAAACCAGATGTGTACATTAACTAAAGGTGAAAACCCAGATGTGTACATTAATTAAAGGTGAAAAATCAGATATGTACATTAATTAAAGCATTCTATCTTTTTTTTGTGGCAAAAACCAGATGTGTAGCCAGAAAATCGGCCTTAAAAATAAAATGCTTGCCGCCTAGACCATCACCATCTCTTTCGCTGTCAAAAGTAGCTATATTTCTAAAACAAAATTTGAACTTCCATGTTGAGTGTCATAGTGTGTGCATTCTTGAGTTTCGTCCAACTGATAGACATGTTTATTTCATGTCGGTCAATTTTGGTTCATATGATTACGACAATAATAAACTCGGCATGGAAAATATATAATAACTTGTTTGGTATACACAATGGATAAAACGTAGAGTGACCAGCGTTTGTTGCAGACAGCATGGGAAGTGAGAGAATAGCAGACAACCTGACATGCAGAGTGGTGGTGAGAAGGCGTGCCCCGGATTCTCTCATTGGCTCTGCTCTTCGCAAAGATTTTGTGACACTGTTGCTAGTATTCTGTTCTAAGATTTTGTGGAAGTCACCAATCTTTAGGCTAGGCTACAGTGCAGAGTTGACAAAATTATAGGAGAGAGAGACCATGAGTACCGATGATGGTGAAATATAGAAATAGAAAAGATCTTTTAGGTCAGTAAAGAAAATATATCTAGACATCTTTTAGTGTGTAGGTTTAAATGAATTTAGACACTAAAGTGTGTGTAGACTCATTTTTTTCTAAAACCTAAAACATCTTATATTAAACGATGGAAGTATTTTTAAATGGGATAAATGCTAATGTACAGAACCTAGTCAATCAGCTTTATCTCTGGCTCGGTTGGCATATACACCCCTCAAATCGTGTTTCTGTAGGTGGTATATACACTCATCATTATAATACAAACATGTGTGTTTGGATCACTCGCTTTCTCTCTCTTACAATAAACAATGTCATAATATCACATCCATATGGTCAAATTAGAAACTACACAAAAACTTTTGTTAAGCTTGCGAAGGGAAATCTATTGCTATAAATAGTGGTATCATGGTACTTGCGAAGGGAAACATCGTCGACAAGGCGACCAAGGAGAGCGCTCCTTTGGCCGGCGGTAAGGATGTGTTCAAGAGGATGCTCGCGGGAAGACGTGGTGTCCAGCATCCTAAAGCCCGCCTGCTTCGATGCACTCTAGGATGAGTCCAATTGGGGTTGCAGTGGGTCCTGGGTTCAGCAGCAGTCGCCGATTCTACTCGAAATCGGTAACAACCAAAGCCCACCATGAGCTGGTCAGTCGGGTCGAGGCTCCGGAGGCATATGGGTTAAAGAGTGATACGGTGGTCTTGGGGGAGAAAACTTCAGCTTTGTTTATCAAAACCCAGCTCGGTCAAACTGTGGCTAGTCAAATTTATACTAAACTTTTATACTTATTTATCACTTCACAACATCAGCGATATGTTTAATACATTTCATCATTATTATGCAATACATTCATTAGTTTTTGATTTATTAAGCCTTGCGAAGTTATTAAAATAAAATAATTTCATTTGCAAGAAAAATAATAGAACTAAAATTTGTGTGTCGTTAAAATAATTTATGTCACTTGCATAAATATAGTGCATATTTATGTGTGTGTATCCTGAATTGGTAGACATGTAAAAACCGTATGCCATAGATACTTTAATGTAGATTTATAGTCTATGATACCGAAGAAGAAAATCTAGAGTATATATGGTACTTAAGCAGATATTTTCACCAAATATTATCTTGCTTCAAAAAAAATTTATCTTTCCTCTTTGATTTTTTGGGTCAAATGTGTATTATGCACTACTTGAAAAATAGTTTTTCCCAGGTATTCACTTATTTACCGAGTATCTTTTGGTCATAACTCAGCAAATAACATGTTTGACAAGTGTTAGGACAGGGGACACTCGGCAACCCCCCCCCCCCCCCTCCATGTACTCAAAAAATAAATAAATGAACACTCCTAAAAATTATTAATGCAAGGCAAACCTTAAGAAATAAAGTATTAATACAAGGCAAACCATACAAAATAAACTCATGTAAATGGAAAAAGGAACAACAAACTTCCTGGTCCCATAACAGAATTTATGGTCAAGGCTTTTTTTGAAATGGGGTTATTCCCCGGCCTCTGCATCCTAGGATGTACATAACCCAATTTATTACTTATTGCCGAAAGTGCAAATTTTACCATTCAAGGGTCGGAGAGGGTTGATACAAGCACCAATCATCTAAAAAGACAACTAATCACATGATTACGGTGCAAGAATCACTGACTAATTTTTTTTGTTAGTCCTAGGTATGACTTTTTCTGTACAATGGAATCTTCAGCACATGATTTTACAACCATGATTCCACTGCCACCCACACTAGATTATTCAACCACCCTAGGCCGGAATCCAACTTCAGATTCATTACGAAAACAATTTTTTTATTTTGGATGCAAAGTTAAGTGATACTTTTGAAAATAGTTTGTTAAAAATATCTAAAGGACATGCAAGATTGAACTTGCACATGGTAAGAAAGCTTGGTCTCACAAGATATATGCAAGAACGAACTTGCTACCGATATGCAAGAATTAACTTGCCTTGTGACTGTGAATTATTGCAATTCGTGTGATCAATGATACCCTGCACCTTTGGTTCTAAAAGAAACATCATTGTACGATAAGAACAATGTTTAAAGATCCAAATGTATGTTACTTTGCCTATTTATAAATTTTCACTTTAAATGTGTTGTTCCCTCCCGTTAATTTTAATTGATTATGTTTATTAAAATTGTTTTGAAATGTAATGAATTTCACTTTCGCATTTTCATATTTATTTTAATTTAGAATTTTCATATATATCAAAAAATTAAGATACAAAACTAATTTTTGAATGTTGGTATTATTATTTGAATTTAAAGACTTTTATTAATATTAATTTTACAAGGCATTAAATTTCATTGCTAAAAATATTTTTAATAATTCCATGAAAATAGTATTTGAAGTCCTTATATTTTTCTCCATTTTGAGTTATTCTATTTTTTCCAGAAATACATATTTTTGTTTTTATTTAATTATCCATAACAATTTTCTTGTTTTGAATTTTCATCACATTAAAATTATTTTTTAAAATTTACCAAAGATACTTTTTATATTATACTCTTAATTTCCCATGTTTAGGTATTTTAGTTTTACTTTTCTAAATTATTTTACTGGTGGCCCACTTTATCTCATTTGTTTTGTCTCAAAACTTTTGAAGAATGCTCTCTAACCTTACCATTTTTCGAGTCCCGTAGCTCCTGTAAATTCCAAAATACTAACATAAGTTTTTTCTATGAAACAGAGTTAAAACCATAGGAGAGGGATTTGTTTAGAAAATCACCAAAATAAATGTAAAACATGGATATAACATTCCGTAAGATGTAAATATATAGAAATATGAGTCAATAAACTATAAAGTTCATGTATGCATTTTACATGCATCAACATCCCCAAGCTTAACCTAACCTCGTACCCGAGCATAAAGGTGACAATACTAACATGGACTTTAGAGTTTATTCATAAGTCATGATCTTACTATGCATGGTTATATTCTTCATACTTTTTAAAGAACAGTAATCAACAAATGAGCTATAAAGCGATACCTCTTATAAACTAGCATGTATGCTTAACAATATCTTACTCATATAATAGCAAATGAAAGTAATATATACCATTAAGGATATAAACAAGATATGGTAAATCCTAAGTTTGGTTTTTTAGGCTTATTTTTCTTTTCTTTTCACGTTTTACCTTTGTTCTTCTAGTAACAGATAGTAAGTAGGGAATACATGTGCTAGATCTTTGATAATTCTACGGCAAATCTAATCTCAGACCGGTCGGTGTTTGTCCAAACCTGGCGGGAGGTGTGAACATGCGCTGTGAGACAGCTTAGGATTAAATCGAAAATTTGAAATGTTTTATAGATCAAACCGTTTGTTCGATTTAAGATCTGTTTTCACCGTTGGACTAGTCGCGACGAGATCTTCAAAACTAGATCCCATGTTTATATGTTTTGATGAAATTTTTTTTGGACCAAAAGGTTATCCACCCCTAAGACGTGAGTTATCCATGTCATAATATGTAAGTTATCCACCCTGTAACACATAAGTTACCCACCATATAAACGTGTTGGATAGAAGTTTTCTTACATACATGTTGAGCAAGTTTTATTGGAATATGGTACCCTAGGTGTTATGGTATCGAGACTTTATCGTCGTTGATGCATTATCCTAACACCCTTCGAAGCTTCATCACCCTATGTCGTGATAGCGACGAAGGACGATAAACCCGAGCCACTAGACTACTGGTTGGACGTTATGTTTGTTCACTACGACTTAAAATGGTAAGTGGTAGGGTATGAGACTCTATTTATTATATTGCATGCAAAAAATCTTAGATTTAATTTCTTAAAAAATATGTTTAATGTTTGACGTGATAGACTTTTGAGGTTAAGTAGCATGTACGCCGCGAGAGCGACGATGGACGACGAAACCAAACCACTAGAATAATTTTTATATCCTATATGTGAATAAATTTTTATAGTGATGGATAACTTACATGTTATTTGGTGGGTAACTTCTACACTGAAGCCTGGATAACTCTCGTATTACTAGTGAGTAACTTTTGTAGCAAATAAAAGTCGTGTTACCCACCCCTAACACGTGACTTATTCATGTCATAGTAGTTAAGTTATCCATCCTGATACATATAAGTTACCCATCATATAAATAGGTTTAGAGACGTTATCGCATTGCTCACATGGGTAATTTTTGTATTATATAAAATCTTGATTGCCCATGTATATTTAGTTTAGTTACTTAAATGTGAGCTATAATCTAGTTTAATTGAGACATTGTTACTTAGGTGTTAAGATATCGAGATTTCATCGTCGTCGATGCGTTAATGGCGATGGGTGATGAAGCCGAGCTTTTAGACTACGACTTAGGGTGGTGGGTGATAGGATATAACACCACATTTATTATGTCGACTCGACGAAAACGGATCCCAAATTGGAAGAGTTCATATTTGTGTTTTTCCCGTATAAAAAATCAAACACATTACCTGTTCGTAGGATGGATAACTTATGTGTTAACTGGTGGATAACTTATATAGTACCGTCTGGATAAGTTAGTATTACATGTGGATAACCTTTTGGTCCGAAAAAAAGTTATCGAAACCTATCGACATGGGATCTAGTTTCGAAGATCTCGTTGAGACTAGCCCAACTGTGAAAACGGATCATCAATTGGATAAGCATATTGAACTATATAACGTTTTGAATTTTCGAATATTTACATTAAACATGGCTGACATCAGCAGTTTTGATTTTATTTGCATGCATGGAATCTGTCTAGTTTGCCCGCCAGGATTTGTCATTTAAAGACCGGTCGCCGGGTAGCAAAGTCCTAATTCTAATAGAAAGTAAAATAGAGTTTTGGGGTGGGTAAATCATGTCAACGGTACTCATAAGAGCTGGTTTTCCAGGCATCTTTTAAGATTATAGTTAAAGTAAAAGAAAATATGGTTCATATACTTAACCTCTTACAAGTTGAATGTGGCATGCCCATTAACAAGTACCCAGACATGGTAAAGAGCAATGTCAAGAGGGAACTTCAAAAATTCATACCTTGTACTCAAAACTTTTTGATCCATCTCTATCATGGAAAGCTGGGAGTTCCAAGAAAAAAAGAGCATGCCTTCAGAACTGAAATTCAGAATAATGGATAAGGTTCCTGAGTTCAGTTTAGATCTCAGCTTGGATAGTTTCCAAGATAGTGGCATGTCCACCATGAGGCATGATAGGTTGTTTCATGGAGGCAAGTCCAGTGGATCTCATTTACTGACAGAAAGGCTTGGTACATACTCCTACAGAAGACGCCAGGCTCCCTGGTCAGAAGAAGAATTAGATTTTCTATGGATTGGAGTGAGGAGGTATTGAACGAATAACTGGAATGCGATGTTGAGGGTGTTAGATGTATATATTTGTATATTGTAGTTTCCCCATATGTTAGGGGGCTTCCTGCATATTTGCCCTGTACCTGTACTATATATTGTGGCCTTTGGCCCCCCAGAGGAATACATGTTGCATATTCCTGACATGGTATCAGAGCTAGGTTAGACCGTTTTCTTTAACATTGTCACAACCACCACCGTCCCTGTCGTCGTCGTTTTTCCGACGTCGTCGCCGCCGGTTGCCGCTGTCTCCGGCCATCTCTCCGGCCACCTCCTCCCCGTCATCTAACCGATCGCCGTCATCTGCCTGTTCCGCCCCGTCTGCTGGCCTCGTCTGCCGATCGGATCTAGGCTGTCTCCACCTGAGCATCCCGATCGGATCTGGTCCTCTCATCCCGATCAGATCGGATCCGGGCGATCTGGCCCCGTCTCCCGTCTCCACATCGAGCCACGTACGAGACCTTTCGCCCGCGTCCGCCCGCGTCATGACGCCCTACTGCTCTCCCCGACCACCTGCTGCTGACGACCGCCCGCCCGCCCGTCCCGGGTGTCCCTCGACCGCCCGCCCGGCACGGCCCTGCTGCTGTTTGCTCGCCCGGACCTGCTGACGACCGCCCCCGAGCAGCTGCTCTCAGTTCGTCGGCGCCCCTCCGCAGCCGGCCGTCGCCACCGCCGGGAATCGCTCCTCGGCGGACCGAATTGTCCTCCCCAGGCCCTTAGGTTCCACCATTCGCCCCTCCTCGCCGGAATTTCGCCGGCTTCTGCCTACAGCTCGGGTTGACCAGATCTGAGAAAAAAATTGAGAAAGAGAGAGATGTCTTCTGCATCGGGCTATGTTGCGATTCCTCGCTGCCCGGTGATCTTCGATGGCGCGAATTATCCTGATTTCACTGGCTTTATGCGCGGTCTCCGTCTTTGGGGTGTGCTCTCCAGCGAGGTCACGTGTCCACCGTGCCCCTGCTCCTGTGGCTCCTCTTCCGTCGACGCCGATTGTTCTTGGCGTCGATGCTTCTCAGGAGGCCAAGGATGCTGCTCAGAGTGCTGATGATAGTGCTGTTGCTGCTTATGACCTAAAGTTCAAGCAATAGTATGCTGATCTCGAGTCCTATCACCACGCTCTGACTGCCTACACTCAGTGGGTCGATGAGGATGCTCGTGCTGCTGTTGTTCTCACCTCCAGTGTTCTGCCCCAGTATGCTGCTGAGTTCATGAGTCTTCCTACTATTGCCACCCAATGGGCACATCTTCGCCAGCGCTATCAGCCGTCTGGGGATGCTCTTTACCTTTCTGTGGTTCGCCAGGAGCATGCTCTTCAGCAGGGTGATTCCACTATTGATAAGTTCTATACTCACAGTGCTGCTATCTGGCGTCAGCTTGATTCTCTCTGTACTGCTGTTTGTGGCACATGCTCGTGCTGCTAGATTGTGCACTCGGATTTGGAGTTTTACCGCATCTATCAGTTTCTGTCTCGGCTCCGCCAAGAGTTTGAGCCCCGGCGTGCTCAGCTGAATGCTCATGGTCGTGTTCCGCTCTCTGAGGTGTTGTCTGAGCTTCGGGATGAGGAGACCCGTCTCCGTGGTGCTGGTCTTCTTGCGGTTCCATCTGTGCTTGCTACTCGTGGTCCTCCTATGCCGTCTGCTCCCTCGACTCAGCCGCGGTCCTCTGTGCCACTGTCGATACTACCCACTCCTCCAGGTAAGGGTCAGCTTCAGCACCAGCAGTCTCAGGGTCCGAGTCAGCACCAACAGCCTCAGGGTCAGAGTCAGCACCAGTAGGCTCCTGGTCAGGGTCGCCTTGGTTCTCTTCGTCATTGCTCTTACTGCAACAGGGATGGCCACACTTGGGCCACCTGTTATACACGGGATCCCAGTTTACGTCAGCAACACCAGGCTCGTGGGCAGTCGGCTCCTTTTAGGTCTTCAGCAGTTGCTCTCTCTGATCAGGACATTATCAGGAGTCTTCGCGGTCTGCTTGCTGCTACAGGCTCTTCTTTGATGCGCACTGGTGGTTTTGTGACTGATTCTTCCGGCACTGCGCGACCACCATTTTCTACACAGTCAGGTACGTCCCCGTGGTATCTGGATTTTGGAGCTTCCTTTCATATGACCTCTGAGTCTTCTTTTCTGTCCGCTATTCATTCTCTCCCTTCTCCTGTCCGTGTTTTCACGGCTGATGGTACCTCTCTTCCTGTTTCTAGTCGGGGCACCCTTTCTACTTCTTTTTTTGTTCCTGATATTTCTCATGTCCCTCTTCTTAAGATGAATCTGTTATCTGCTAGCCAGCTTACTGACTCTGGTTGTCGCGTCATTCTTGATGCTGATTCTTGTGTTGTCCAGGACCGTCGCACACATGCCCTGGTTGGAGCTGGACCTCGCAGCCGTGACTCTTCAGGACTTTGGGAGTTAGACTGGCTTCGTGTTCCTTCTGCTGCCACTTCATCTGCCAGTTCTTCTCCGGTCGTCGCCTCTGCTACCAGCTCCTTTCAAGAGTGGCATCATTGTCTTGGTCACCTTTGTGACTCTCGCCTGTCGTCATTAGTTCATTGTGGTCTTTTGGGGTCTGTAGGTTGGGTAAACAGATTCAGCTTCACTATCCTACTAGCGCGTTTGTATCTCAACGAACTTTTGATTTAGTTCATTCCGATGTTTGGGGTCCGACTCCTTTCGCTTCGAAAGGGGGCCATCGCTACTATATTTTATTCATCAATGATTTTTCTCGGTACACTTGGTTGTATTTTATGCACTCTCGTAGTGAAGTGCTCCCCATATATCAGCGTTTTGCGGCCATGGTCCGTACTCAATATTCTACCCCCATTCGTGTGTTTCGTGTTGATTTTGCTGGTGAGTATATCTCCCAGATGTTGCGAGGTGTTCGTGCTGAGCAGGGCACCCTTGCTCAGTTCTCCTGTCCTGGCACACATGCCCAAAATGGTGTTGCTGAGCGTAAGCATCGCCATCTTCTTAAGACCACTCGTGCCATGATGATTGCTTCTTCTCTTCCGCCGCATTTCTAGGCTAAGGATGTCGCTACGTCGCTTACCTCATCAATATTCAGCCTTCTGCAGCTCTGCAGGGTGGCATCCCTCTTGAACGCCTATCTGGACATTCTCCAGACTACTCCATGCTTTGCTTGTTTGGATGTGTTTGCTATGTTCTCCTTGCTCCTTGCAAACAGACCAAACTGACCGCTCAGTCTGTTGAGTGTGTCTTCCTTGGATACAGTGATGAGCATAAGGGCTATCGCTGTTGGGACCCTGTTGGTCGTCGGATGCGTATCTCTCGTGATGTTACTTTTGATGAGTCGCGTCCTTTCTATCCTCGTCCCACCGCTGGTACCTACCCAGTGGAAGATATCTCTTTTCTTCTTTTTCCCGACACACCTCCTTCTACTCCTGTTGTGTCTTCTTCAGGATCCCCTCCCCCTGATGTCTCTTCTTCGACACCATCCTCCTCTGCTCCGTCTAGTTCTCCTCGTTCTTCGGAGCCTTCCTTTGCTATTCCTTCTTCCTCATCGTCATCTCCCGAGTCGTCTTCCTCTGATGAGCCTCCTTCTACTCGTCCTGTTCGTCAACGTCGTTCCCCCAACCGTTACTCTCCTAGTCAGTATGGTCTCTTTGTTGCCTCCGAGCCAACTTCTTATCGGGATGCTAAGCATCATCCTGAATGGCAGCTGGCCATGGCTGAGGAGATTGCTGCGCTTGAGAGCACTGGCACCTGGGATCTTGTCTCTCCCCCTCTTGGTGTTCGTCCTATCATGTGTAAGTGGGTCTATAAGATTAAGACCCGCTCTGATGGATCTCTTGACCGCTATAAAGCGCGTCTTGTGGCTCGTGGTTTTCTGCAGGAGCATGGTCGTGATTATGATGATACCTTTGCTCCTGTGGCTCATATGACCACTGTGCGTACTCTTCTTGCTGTTGCTTCTATTCGTCACTGGTCTGTGTCCCAGCTTGATGTTCAGAACGTCTTTCTCAATGGTGAGTTGAGTGAGGAGGTTTATATGCAGCCTCCTCCTGGGTATTCTGTTCCCGGGGGGATGGTTTGTCGTCTTCGACGTTCTCTTTATGGCCTCAAACATGCCCCTCGTGCCTGGTTTGAGCGCTTTGCTTATGTAGTGACGGCCGCTGGTTTCTCCCCTAGTGCTCATGATCCAGCGCTGTTTGTTCACACTTCTTCTCGTGGACGCACTCTTCTTCTTCTCTATGTTGATGATATGATCATTACTGGTGATGATTCTGAGTATATTGCCTTTGTTAAGGCTCGTCTTCGTGATCAGTTTCTTATGACTAATCTTGATCCTCTTCGATACTTTCTTGGAATTGAGGTTTCCTCCACTTTTGATGGCTTTTACATCTCCCAGGAAAAATATATCCAGGATCTTCTTGCTCGTGCTGCTCTCGGGGATGAGCGCACTGTTGAGACCCCTATGGAGCTTAATGTTAAGCTTCAACCTACTGATGGTGATCCTCTTCCTGATCCGACGCGTTATCGTCATCTTGTTGGGAGTCTTGTTTATCTAGCTGTCACTCGTCCTGACATCTCTTATCATGTTCATATTCTGAGTTAGTTTGTTTCTGCTCCTACCACTGTTCACTATAGTCATCTTCTCCGTGTTCTTCGTTATCTTCGTGGTACGATCACTCGTCGCCTTTTCTTTCCTTGTTCCAGCTCCCTCCAGCTCCAGTGCTATTCGAACGCTACGTGGGCGAGTGATCCTTCGGATCGCCGTTCACTTTCTGCTTACTGTGTGTTTCTTGGTGGTTCGCTCATTGCTTGGAAGACGAAGAAACAGACAGCGGTTTCCCGTTCGAGTGTTGAGACTGAGTTGCGTGCTATGGCCTTGTTGACTGCTGAGGTGACCTGGTTACCGTGGTTACTTGCGGATTTTGGGGTCTCTATTACCACACCCACTCCGGTTTTGTCTGAAAATACAAGTGCTATTAGTGTTGCACGTGATCCAGTCAAGCATGAGCTGACCAAGCATACTGGTGTTGATGCTTTCTATACACGTGCTCAGGCGCAGACTCAGGTTGTTGCGCTTCAGTATGTGCCTTCAGATTTACAGTTGGCGGATTTCTTTACGAAGGCACAGACCAGAGCACAGCATGATTTCTTACTCTCCAAACTCAGTGTTGTGGATCCACCATGAGTTTAAGGGGGTGTTAGATGTATATATTTGTATATTGTAGTTTCTCCATATGTTAGGGGGCTTCCTGCATATTTGCCCTGTACCTGTACTATACATTGTGGCCTTTGGCCCCCAGAGGAATACATGTTGCATATTCCTGACAGTGGGATACACGACTACGATTCTTGAACTCAAGAGTGGCCGAGGACCTTGCTAAGAAATGGGACAAGGAGCAAAAGAAGCTTCTAGGTGTAGGTCCGTTTCAATCAATCAGAACATCTGCTCTAGATTCTACACCACCTCCGCATATAGCGGAAGATTATGTTGGAAACAGTTCATGCTCTGGATGCTCAAAGTCTCCATTTCTTGCAACCCAAACAAACCTTTCCTTGCGTGACGCGTACCTTTGGAATGCTCGTGCTTCAGATAGAGGCCAACATCATTTATCAAACCTGGGCAGATATAACCTTCATCGAATTGACAACAGGTCGAGGAATTCATCTCTAGGAAGCTTCAATGTGGGTTCTTCCTCACACGGGAGAAGTGGCAGCAGGCGTAGGAAGACCTCCAAAGTCCACAAGTCATACTATGACAACAGGTCTCATTGGTGCCAAGAACTACCAGGGCCCCCTTCTTTTCAGCTTCTTGGCCAACTTCTCCTAAAAGCTACCCTCAACCAGCTTCTCCCAGAATCTTATCTGCCAAAATCGTTTATACTTTTAAATTGACATTGAAACTACTAGTTAAGAAGTTTGAACGAATTTTGAAGATGAGATTCTGGGAGAAGCTGGTCGAGGGTAGCTTCTAGGAGAAGCTGACAAAGAAGCTGAAAAGAAGGGGGCCCAGAGAGGATGTCTCAGCTCCTTCCCATGAACCAACAACCAATCAACAGCCTTCCCCAGTGGCTTACAAAGGATGTCAAAAGCAGTACAAGCTGGCTTAACCTAGAGATGTGGCCGAGCACGTCGCAGGCGATGGGCCATTCGGCGGCTGATCTAGCCTGAGAGCTGCCGCGTTCTTGTTCCCAGATGACAGGAAACAACATGTCATGCCTGATGCTTCCTTGAAGCGCACGCTGGAGAGGAAAGTGGTGTTGCACAGTCTAGGCAATAAGGTTTTTCGGACCGGTGGTGACACCTTGGATCTAAACCACAGGGCAGCTGCTATGGCAGCAGGGCTGAACGGCGCCCCTGCGAGCGACAGATGTGCATCATCTGAAGAGACGGCATCAGACAGCTGAACTGTGCTAAGCCTTGGGACCTTGAAACCCTTTGTTTTTTATGAATATCAGGAATGTATTTATTTCTCTAAATTCAGATAATTAGTTTAACGAGTAAAATGTTCATGTATTGGACAAAAAACGTTCATATATATCGAAGTTATTTTTCTAAAGAGAAGTGTATGTATTTATGAAAAGAGTTTTGCAAGAAAAAAAATGTTGACATGCAGAAGAATGAATGTTCGTATTTCAAATGAAAGTGTTCGTCTAGTCTTTTAGAACATCGTGTATATATAAATCAATGCTGACATATCTTAAAGAGGTGGTTCATGTTTAGTAAATGTTTCAAAAGAAGTGTTCATTATCTAATACTTTCTCCTTGCCATAATGTTGTGAATAGTATAAGATTTTTCGAAATTCAAACGATTGTAAAGTTTGACCAAGTAGGAAAAAAAATCAACATCTAGAATACCAAATCAATTCCATTAAGTAAAAGGAAACAAAGAACTAGAAAAGTCCAAGCATTATTGGGCCGGCCCTGCAGTATGACAAATTTCCCTGTCTTTCTATTTTAGTTTTAGTTTCTAATTGAATGCATAAACTTTTTCATTTCATTTTTTAAATTAATTTTATCTTTTTATTTTTATTTTCTTTCATATGTTTTTATTTTATTTTAATTTTTATATACATATGAACATGGTTATTTGAAATAGATAAATATGTATTTTCTATTTATTTTGGACCATGTGGACAATAATTTGGAATGGCATGAACATATACTCTACTTGAACCACCTAGATAGTTATTTTCTCCATGAACAACTCTATTAAAATAAATTAATTTCCAGATCAGTAAAAAAAAATTGTATTTGTCAATGGGCGGGGCAAATGCAGCTTATGTTGGAACCTTTAGGCGTTGAATCCCTATTTCTTAAGGCGTCAAACATGAGTTTCCCAACAAGTCACAGTGTCCAATAGGCCTCTAACTTCTATAGGGTTTCAACATGGACCTCGCTATGTTAACATGAATACATTTTCTTATGTATTTTAAAATTTATATTTCCTTTCTTTCAAATTAAGTTATTATAAGGGGAAAATTGTGCTATAGAAAATAATTTTACACGTGTGTTAAAATAAATTTTTTGTCTATGAAAATAATCAAGAATGACATACAAAATATTGAGGTACTGCAGGATTAGTGTGCCTCTGCGGAGGCTTTTCGGGTCTACTGGGTCCGGCAGGACCCAACACGGACCGGTGTGCCTCCGACCGCATTGGGTCGACGACCGCCTTTAGCGGAGGAGGCAGTTCCCTCCCGTGTGGTGGAGGTACTGCTGGCACTGATTCAAGCTATGTCTCACACTGTCTTGTAGACCTCGCGACGACTACCTCAGTGAGATGACGATGGCGGCTTTGTGACTGTAGTGGCGCATGTTCGTGGTCGGCGAGTTTGGTGGTGGCTAGACTTCGACCTCGCGGGGCTCCTCTGCAACGGATCGCGCGAGGGTTGTGGATAGCAGGTTTTTTTTTTGAGGGAAATCCCTGTGGGCTCACCCGACACCGACTTGGTGCCGTCCTCGGGTGGCACCATTTCTTCCAAGAGGGCGTCATGGCTAGCCTTTCTCCACTTCCCTTTGTCTGCTGGGGGAACCCTAGGACCAGCCTCTGGTCCGGACAGTAGCGTTTGCTTTTCTTTTTTAAGATGTTGCTGGGTGTTTGACGATTCCTTTCTAGGAGCGTGGAGGTACTTCTTCGGAGGGCGCGGCGGTTGTCACTTTTGTTTCGTTGATCCTCCCCTGTCTTCATTTCTTGTTGTTGCTTCAGTATTTTCTTTTGTTTTAAGACTTGTGGTTGTATCAAGTGGTTGCTATACTAATATAACTACGCGAAAACCAATTCCAAGGAGGTAATTATAGTCAGGAATCGTGTCAGAAACATGGGGTACACTAGTGCAGAGCCCCCCCTTTAACTCCGGTTGGGAGGGCCCTCTAACAGCGGTTCCCCAACCGCTGTTGAGGGTTCGGTGTTAGAGGGGGGGGCCCTTTAACACCGGTTCTTATACGAACCGGTGTTAAAGGGTGGCGCACGTGGGGCTGCCGCAGGCCTCAGCCCCCCCCTTTAACACCGGTTCGTATCTGGAACCGGTGTTAAAGGATCTTCTGCCGCGGCAGAGATTTAGACCGTTTTCCTGCCGCGGCAGGAAAACGGCCTAAATCTCTGCCGCGGCAGACTTCTGCCTCTGCCCCGTTCTGAGCGTATTTCTGCGGGAGGGGGGGAGCGAGGGGGAATCGATCGGGAGCGGTATACTTATAAATCGTCATCGGTACATACGAGTACATGAATAATTAAGCAACTATTATTATACACAAACATCGTCATCGGCACATACATCGTCATCGGCACATACATCGTTATCGTTCATTTTGGTGGATATCTAAAGAGTTCTCCACCAGGCGTGACGACCTCATCAAGTATGAACCCCGCCAATTCCTCTTGAATGGCTCGTATGCGTTCAAATGGTAGGAGTTGGTCCCGCATCCGTTCGATCTGAATATATATGAAGAATGGGTCGTCAATATATATATAAGAATAAAACTCAACACAATTGATGGTAATAAAATAATGTTGTGGACTTTGTTTACTTACTCTAAGTTGTTCTAGTGCGGCTTGGCCTGTCGCACATATCGTGTTGCGAATGAATTCGCAAACATAGTACCCACATAAGTTATTGCCGTGTCCCTGATGCGCGCACTTTACGAGAATAGAGAGTTCAATCAAAATAATAATCAATAAAGCATGATATAATGGAATTGGAAGCTAGCTAGTATTACTTACATTTTGGTCTACAAATTTTAGTTCTTCTGACCATTCACCCACGGCCCTGCCCGTGAACATTTTCCAAACCCTGTCCAACAAAGAAAATGGATAAAGGAGTAATTAATTACTTATTGTCACGAAAGTTGCCGATCTAGTGCGATAATATGATTGAAATTACCTCTGGAGCATCTCTCTAAAGTCTGCCCATAGCTCTTTTTCTTTTCGTAACGAGTCCATGACAAGGACTTTTCCTGAGTCGGGTTGAATGACTAGCAGAATAAAGTGGAACCTACGCACGCATAACTCATCATCAATTACACTTAACATCGAGTAAGCTGAAACAGAATGTGTACAAGAGAGAGGGTAACAGTACTCACGAGAAGTTGTAAGGCAATAGTATTTCCCTTTTGGTTTGTTGTCTCAGTAAAGACTTTAGCAAGTAATCTTCTGTTTGCCCGGGTTTGTCTCTTACCACTTCTTCATGAACTCTATTTGGGTCAACGAACCCAATGTCAAAAGGGCCTCCTTTCATGCATTCCATAACCTTTTTCCTGCATAATAGTATATACATATATGGTGAGCATATATATATACATGCAATTAATGAAGTGAATGAGATGAGATAAAAATTACAGAAATAGTACTTACACACAATAAAGGCTGATGGCAGATTTGTCGAGTTCCTTCTGATTGAATAGAAAATGCAAGTCTTGAATGTTGAAGTCGATCGCGTCGTCTCCGCACAAGAAAATCTGATCTCTTATATGCGCCGTGATCCATTCTTCTTTTCTCGTCTTGAAGAAATGAAGGTACCACTTGTGCAATTTTCGCATCTTTGTTGGTAGATTTTTTAGCTCCTCTTTCTTGACTAGATTCTTCCCATACTTCCATGGCTGTATGGGGTTGACATCGCATTTGGGCAAGTTTTCTCCCATGACATTCAAATATGCAATGTAAGTCATCCCCATCTCATTGGCCTTTCTTTGTAGCTCTGCCTCGTAATCATCTACGGGAGGAGCGTCCCGTTTGTCAAACATTTGGAGCGGGGCGCATGATTGGTTTTCCTGCTCTCCGAGCATGGGAACTGTTTTCTGGGGTGCCTCACGACTGCTACTTTCAGTCTCCCTACGACGCCTTGCATCCGCCTTCAAAATCTGGCGCTCGTAGTCCGGCACAAGTGGGGTTTCAGGTTTCAAAAGATTTTTGTAAAACTTCTCCACCACCGCCGGATCTATTTTCTCCTTTGGCTCGGCCCGTCTAGGTGAAAAGAATTTCTTGACCTGTTCTTCCGAGATCCTATTGGTCTCCTCGTCGCTGCGATTCCACGGTAAAACCGGCAATGGCTTGGCGGAAGGCTGCGGGACGTAGTTTTTTGAACTCTTTGGCGTACGGTTTCCTGCGGATTTCTTTGTGGCAGTGCTACTGATGCTCCTCGTGGCAGTGCTCTTCCGCTTACGCTGAGGAGATGGATGAAGCACCGGAGATGGCTGACGGGCCGGAGATGGCTGCCGCGCAGGAGATGGCTGTCGCGCAGGAGATGGCTGACGGGCCGGAGATGGCTGCCGCGCCGGAGATGGCTGCCGCGCAGGAGATAGCTGAAGCGGCTCAGACTGCTGACGCTACGGAGACGGCGGGGGTTCCAGTGACCTCCAATTTGGAAGCACAATGTGTTCCTTCTTCCAAAGAATGGTTGTTTTCATTGCAAATTTGAGTTGAGTTTCCCCTTCACCTGTAGCATGGTCAAGCTGTGCTTCCTCATATTCCTTCACAACCTCATCCACCCCGACAATAGCATAGCCATCTGGAATCGGTCGGCAGTGGTAAGTTCCACCAGCTACAGGAGGTAAGGCATAGCCGACAGCCACCTTAATGGATAAGCCCATTAATCTCACATGCAGCTCAGCGTGTTCGCTCTCCGTGATCTCATCCACGGGGTATCGAGGACCCGTCATTTCAAGCGTGGGCTGCACGTTCTCCGTGGAAGCCACACTGCTTTTCCGCGCAGAGTCTGGGCCGCGGGCAGCTTCCAATGCAGGCTCTTCGTGCCGCTGAGATGGGCCGGTAGCTTGATGGCTCTGTTGTGCATTCACTTGCGCCTGCAGCGCCGCAAGTGCATGTTCTATCTGTGTCATCCGCTCTGTACGCTCTTTTTCTTTTCTGCCGCGCCATCTGTAAGAGTCGCTCCAGTCGGCAAACCCATCCTTCCATGTCATACCCCCTGTGCCTCGTGCATGTCCAGAGTGTTCTTTTTTACCGATGGCGCGTGTGAGCTGGTCATTCTCTCTGTCGGGATGGAAGGTCCCGGCGGATGTTTCCTCGTATGCCGTGATGAGTTCAGTGACGGGTTTGGCAAGGATGGTTGGGAAGATACACAATCCTGTTTCTGGGTCCAACCTTGCCCCGATTCCGTAGAACCAAGTCTTTGCACGTAGGTCCCACCCATCTGTCTGGGGTGTGATCCCTCTCTCGCGCAGGGCCCTCTCAGCTTCCTCCCACTTAGGCCTCTGAGATATGTAGCCACCTGACCCCGTCCTCTGGTGATATTCCTTCTTCAGGGCATTAAGCGTATTGGTTTATGACCTCTTTTTAGCTATAGCACTTTTTTTATATGTCTCAAATTCGGGCCAGTGAGGTCTTATCTTCGCATAATATGCGTCTTCGAAATCTGGAGTCTCGCGAGCTTTGACAAATTTGTTCAATTTTGTCTTCCAGTTGCGGAAAGCCTCGGCCATCTTCTTTAGAGTCCACTCTTTGACCTTTTTCTTTATAACCGGGTTGTTTTCATCCTCCTCTGGCGGAAGGGTGAAATTTACCAACAACGAATTCCAAAGCGTTTCTTTGGATCTGTCATCGACAAAGGTACCGTCGCCCTTCTTTGGCTTATTCCAATATTCAATTATGATTGGGATTTGGTCCCTAACAAGAACTCCAGCCTGACGTATAAATTTGTCTGCGGCCTTCTTGGGCTCCATCGGCCTGCCATCAACACGGACTGCTTCGATCGTGAACTTTGCACGATCTTTCAACCGCTGGCTCGCGCCTCGCTTGCTCTTTTTCGTAGAAGAAGATGGTTGCTGGCTGGTCGATCCAGAGGGCTAAAAGAAGAAAGAAGCGTTAATTAATACATGTAGAAGAAGATTGTTGGTGGAAGTCAGCTGAGGCTTAATCAATGCATATACCTCGCCGGACTTTGTAACCATTAAATTGCGTTCACCGGAGTCTTCATCTTCTCCATGACTAGTACTTGAGATGTCGTCGTCATGTCCCTCCAAGTTCAGATATTGTGAGGTGTCCTCATCAATAATGTTCTCCATTATTTCTTCTTCTTCAAGGTTTCTACTAAGTGGATCCATAGTTTCTAAAACAATAATATTATCTAGAGTGCTAGCGGCGGGCTCGTCGGGCGGCGGGCGGTGTCGGCGTTTAGGCGTGGCCTATGAGCTCCGAAGCGGCGGCGGCGGTGCTAGCGGCGGGCTCATCGGGCGGCGGGCGGCGTCGGCGTTTAGGCGTGGCCTATGAGCTCCGAAGCGGCGGCGGCGAGACGCTCCTGCACGGGGAAGAGAGCGAGGTGGTCAGTTAGGGTTTAGGCGTGGCCTATTATAATATCTTTGCTATAAGCTATTTTATATCGTTCCGAGGCGTCGGCGTTTAGACGTGGCAGAGCGACAACGGCGACGTGGCAGAGCAGCCTGCAAAGGGGGGCGCCGGCGACGTGGCAGAGCAGCCACGCTGGTACGGCCCCCCTTTAACACCGGTTCGTAGAAGAACCGGTGTTAAAGCCCCTTTTCGGGATCAACAAAAGCCCTCGTTTCCACTAGTGCTCGTAGGTAGTACTACACAGTTGTCGTCTGTAACACCTCAGTTTTAGATAAACATTATTTAGGGTTTGTTTGTGCATCATGTTTAAATTGTGCATTAAAGAACATAATGAAAAACTCTAAACCCTACTCTCTCCCTCTATTTGAAATCAATTCAAAATGACACACGACCACTGAGCCGAGCACACTATGGGTAACGACAGTAGCACTAAAATTTAACACGGGCATGACACCGAACTTGACGAACGAGACGAGCTAGCTGTAGAGAGGAGGGCCTCACACGGGCTCCGACGGCGAGGGCGAGGGCGGCGGCTCCGATGTACGGCGAGGGCGGCGGCTTCATCGTACGGAGAGGGCGAGGGCAGCGGCTCTGATGTACGGCGAGGGTGGCAGCTCCGACGTACGGCGAGGGCGGCGGCTCCGACGTACGGCGACGGCGGCTCCGACTGCGAGGGCGAGGGCGTCGCCGGCGCGCGGCGCGCGCGCGGTGCCGGTGGCGGTCTTGCTGGCGCGCGCGAGGGCGGCGGCTAGCTCCGACGGCGAGGGCGGCGGCTAGCTCCAACGGCGAGGGCTGGACGCGGCGCGGCAGCTGCTCGCTCTCTGCTCTCTGCGCGGCGGGCGGTGGTTCGATCTGGCACTGGGGGGAAGAAAGGAGCGAAGGGGCGCATTTAATACCCCCCCTTTAACACCGGTTCGTGGCAGGAACCGGTGTTAAAGGGGGGGGAATTCGTTTGCGCGCGTATTTATTACCCCCCCCCCCCTTTAACACCGGTTCCTGCCACGAACCGGTGTTAAAGGGGGGGGGTGCGCGCGGGAAACGAAATAAATGCCCCCCCCTTTAACACCGGTTCCTGTCTGGAACCGGTGTTAAAGGGGGGGGGGCATTTATTTCATGCATTAAAGGGGCTTTTTTAATTCAAAAAATATGATATGAATTTAGAAAATTCATATCTTTTTCATTTCAACTCAGAAAAATATGAATAATATATCATAATTTTCAGAAGAATAATATCTATCCATTCATGTAAATCATTTTATATTTACTTTACATGAATTTTTTTTAAAATAATTAAAACACTTATTTCATGCATTAAAGGGGCTTTTTTAATTCAAAAAATATGATATGAATTTAGAAAATTCATATCTTTTTCATTTCAACTCAGAAAAATATGAATAATATATCATAATTTTCAGAAAAATAATATCTATCCATTCATGTAAATGATTTTTATTAGATCAAATCATATTTTAATGCCGCATCTTTTGTATTAACATTTTTGAATTGATTGGATATTTAAATGTCGCATCTTTTGTATACACTTGAATCTCACCAAGCCTCTCTCAACTTGCATTGTTTTTTGATCAATGTGTTGGTGGTTTTTTGAATTAGCCATTTGGTGGTTGCTTCACAAAACCGTCCGTTTTTTATGCTCGGAAAATGGAAAATGCTTTTTTGGTGCGATAAAAAGGAAAACTCCTCTTGCAAACTATGCCTTGATTCTAGCCATAACATTGGTCATTTGACCCGAAAGCCAAGAAACCTCGAATGAAAATTAAGATACATGGCCAGATTAAGTAACAATCGGCCGAACTGGAACTGAAAATTAAGATACATAAAAGAACTGAAAATTAAGATACATGGCCAGATTAAGTAACAATCGGCCGAACTTGTTTCGGAATGTTGGAGTGATTCAGTCATGCTCCTGCCTACACCTGTAATACTCGCCACTGTAGTCGTCGTACTCGCCGCCGCCGTCATCGCTGTCGTCGTCGGGGTCGCCGTAATTGAACCTCTGGAGAGTACGCGTGGGCTGGACTTGAGGGTAGCGCGTGGGCTGGACTTGAGGGTAGCGCAGACGGGGGTTAGAGTCGGCGGCTGTGTCATAGGCCATGATGCTCTGGAGAGTCCGACCGCGCCACCATAGCCGACGGCCGGCCTCGTTGAAGTTAGGAGGAGGTGGGCCGTCCTCCTCGTGCCTGGCGAGCGCCCTCTCATGCCGATCCACGAAGAAGGCTTCCCAAGTAGGGAAATAGTCGGGATGCCATCTGGGATTCCTCCGCTGCTTGGGTCAGTTTTCACTGTGAAGGGCGGAATTTCATCAAACTTATTATAATCTTCTGACATGTCTGTCTTGTCCTCGATTCCCACGATGTTTCTTTTCCCTGAAAGAACTATGTGACGCTTTGGCTCATCATATGATGTATTCGTTTGCATATTTTTTCTTTTTTTTGGTCTGGAGGACATGTCCTTCACATAGAAAACCTGAGCCACATCATTGGCTAGGACGAATGGTTCGTCTAAGTTCTTCATAAGATTGTTGAGATCCACCGTTGTCATTCCATACTTCTTGTCTACCTCAACCCCTCCTCCTGTTAGCTTGACCCATTTGCATCGAAACAAGGGGACCTTAAAATTAGGTCCATAGTCAAGTTCCCATATCTCCTCTATGAACCCATAATACGTGGTCTTTTGCCCATTGTCTTCTGCTGCATTGAAGCGGACACCACTGTTTTGGTTGGTTCTCTTTTTTATCTTGGCCTATCGTGTAAAATGTATTCCCATTTATCTCGTACCCTTGGAAAGTACATACAGTCGAAGATGGTGTCCTGGCCAACAAGTACAGTTGATCCCCAACAGTGGTGTTATTCGTGAGAAGTCTTTGCAGCCAGCCGCCAAAACTCGCCATGTGTTCACTTATAATCCATTCATCAGACTGCCCCGGGTGTTTGAGGCGTATTAAATTCTTGTGTTTATTGATATACGGGGCAACCAAGATAGATCTTTGTAAAACCGTGTAGTGTGCTTGATTGAGAGAATGCCCGTCCCTACATATCATTGCTTTACATCCTAGGGTGCCTTTTCCACGCAGTCTCCCCTCATGTCGTGATTCTGGAACACCAATCGCCTTAAGGTCAGGAATAAAATCAACACAGAACTCAATGACCTCCTCTGTTACATAGCCCTTGGAGATGCTTCCTTCTGGCCTAGCATGGTTATGAACATATTTCTTTAAGACTCCTATGTACCTCTCAAAGGGGAACATATTGTGTAGAAATACAGGACCGAGAATGGCAATCTCTTCTACTAGGTGAACCAGGAGATGCGTCATAATATTGAAGAAGGATGGTGGGAACACCAACTCAAAGCTGACAAGACATTGGGCCACATCTGTTTGTAACCCTGGTAGGCTTTCTGGATCGATTACCTTCTGAGATATTGCATTGAGGAATGCACATAGCTTTACAATGGGTACTCGAACATTTTTAGGTAGAAGCCCCCTCAATGCAATCAGAAGCAATTGTGTCATAATCACGTGGCAGTCATGAGACTTCAGGTTTTGGAATTTTTTCTCTGCCATATTTATTATTCCCTTTATATTCGACGAGAAGCCAGACGGGACCTTGATACTGCTCAGACATTCAAAAAAGATTTCCTTCTCTGCTTTGGTAAGAGCGTAGCTGGCAGGAGTTAAGTGGCATCGTTTACCCTTCTCGTTCTCAGGATGCATAGGCTCTTCAGGGGCCTTCAGACGTTGCTGGTCCTGTCGTGCTTCCGGTGTATCTTTTGTCTTCCCATACACTCCTAGAAAGCCTAGCAGGTTCACGCAAACATTCTTCGTCACGTGCATCACGTCGATTGAAGAGCGGACCTCTAAGACTTTCCAATAGGGTAGGTCCCAAAATATAGATTGCTTCTTCCACATGGGCGCGTGTCCGGCATCGTCATTCGGAACAGATAGACTGCCAGGACCTTTTCCAAAGATTACTTCTAGGTCCTTGACCATACCAAATACCTCCTCACCGGTACGGAGGACAGGCTTCCTCCGGGGTTCTGCCAGACGTTTGAAATGCTTGCCTTTCTTTCTTACTGGATGCAGGTTCGGAAGAAATCGGCGATACCCTAGGTACACAACCTTCTTACATTTATCCAAATATACACTTTCAGTATCATCTAAACAGTGTGTGCATGCATTGTATCCCTTGTTTGTCTGCCCTAAAATGTTACTAAGAACAGGCCAATCATTGATGGTTACGAAAAGCAATGCTCGTAGGTCAAATGGCTCCCCTTTGTGCTCATCCCACATACGTACACCTAGTTTGGCCCACAGCTGTAAAAGTTCTTCAACTAATGGCCTTAGGTACACATCAATGTCGTTGCCGGGTTGCCTCGGGCCTTGGATGAGCACTGGCATCATAATGAACTTCCTCTTCATACACAACCAAGGAGGAAGGTTATAGATACATAGGGTCACAGGCCAGGTGCTGTGACTGCAGCTCTGCTCACCAAAAGGATTCATGCCGTCTGTACTTAGACCAAACCTTAAGTTCCTTGCGTCACGTGCGAAGTCCGGGTACTCTCGCTCGACTTTTCTCCACTGTGACCCATCAGCGGGGTGTCTCAACATCGCGTCTTTCTTACGGTCTTCCATGTGCCATCGCAACAACTTGGCATGCTCTTTATTTCTGAAGAGACGTTTTAACCGTGGTATTATAGGAGCATACCATATAACCTTGGCGGGAACCTTCTTCCTAGGGGCCTCGCCCTCAACATCGCCAGGATCGTCTCGTCTGATCTTATACCGCAGTGCAGTGCATACCGGGCATGCATTCAAATTCTCGTACTTCTCACCGCGGTAGAGGATGCAGTCATTAATGCAGGCATGTATCTTCTGCACGTCTAATCCTAGAGGGCAGACAACCTTCTTTGCTTGGTATGTACTGTCAGGCAACTCATTATTTCTTGGAAGAAGATTCTTCATTTTTACCAACAACTTTGAAAATGCGCTGTCAGTCACACCATTCTCTGCCTTCCATTGCAGCAAATCCAGTGTGGCACCTAGCTTTTTGTGGCCATCTTCGCAAGTTGGATACAACAATGTTTTGTGATCCTTTAACATCTGCTCCAGCTTCTCCTTCTCCTTTTCAGTTTCACATTCTTCCTTTGCATCAGTAATGGCCCGACCAAGATCGTCATCAGCGGGCCCATCTGCTCCCTCTTGATCTTCATTATCTACCTCCGTTGCATTATCATCATATTCAGGATACATATTATGATAGTTTTCATCATCCTCTTCTTCTTCGTTGTCTTCCATCACAACCCCTTTTTCTCCGTGCTTGGTCCAACAATTATAGCTGGGCATGAAACCGGATCGAAGCAGGTGGGCGTGAATGGTTCTGGTATTTGAGTAGTCTTTCTTGTTCTGACAGTGAACACACGGACAACACATAAAACCATTGTGACCACGGTTTGCATTAGCCACAACGATGAAATTTTGGAGGCCCGTAATGTACTCGGAAGTGCGGCGGTCACCGTACATCCATTGCCGATTCATCTGCATTAATATGTAGTATATATCAAAAAATAATAGGGAGATGACCATTTATATATATAGTACATCAATGACACATGAAACTATAGTTGCCGACCTTGACCGAGACGGAAAGAGTAACAAGAAAGCTTATTTTGAGCTCTCGGGCATTTCACCGAACACCTCTAGTGCATATGAAAAAAACACAAACTAGCACTCTTCACACCCTCTTGCTAGGCTCCAAAATGTGAAAGAATGGAAGAGTGGGGTGTGTGTGGGCTGGGGTGGTGTCTTATATAGCCCCCCCCTTTAACACCGGTTCGTGCCACGAACCGGTGTTAAAGGGGGGGGGGTGCGCGGGCCACTGGTGCAGGGACCTTTAACACCGGTTCGTGCCACGAACCGGTGTTAAAGGGGGGCTCCTTTAATGCCGCAGAGGCCATGCTGGTACGGCCCCCCCTTTAACACCGGTTCGTAGAAGAACCGGTGTTAAAGCCCATTTTCGGGATCAACAAAAGCCCTTGTTTCCACTAGTGGTAGTGTACTAGTAGCTCCTTAATTTATGCATGCATCGATTACCATTAAGAGCTTTGCTTAGTTTTCATCCGTAATGACCGTACTCTCTCCTTTCTAAAATAAATGACTTGGGTATGACTAGATTCCGCATGTATCTAGATACTAAAACGTGTTTAGATATATAGAAATATAGAAAATTTTAATTCACTTATGGACGGAAGGAGCGATTGATAAGGCCACTGTACTATAGCTAGCTTGGAAGTGTGGAAGGTTTTGGCAACCGCGCGTGACCGAGTGTTTCACGCTAACGCATCATGTAGGCGTAAATAGTAGGCGCATGGATTCACGGGTGGACGAGTCATGTCACACCGGTCGCTGGATCCACTCAATGGGACTAGAGAAAAGTGCACCGAGCGATTGGAGCAAGTTTAATAGTGTAGTTTGTTATTGGTTATAAGGTGTTGTCGTATCATCTACTCCGTCTTTTCCTAAATAAGTGTACTTCTAACTTTTAGCTAAGTCACATATAATAAAATTTAACCATTTTTATAAAAAAATATAGAAACATATATTACATCAAATTGACATATTATAAAACTAGATTTAAAAATAAATTTAATAATATCAATTTAGTGTAATAAATATTGGTAAGTTTTCCTAAAAAATTAGTCAAATTTAATAAAATTTGACTTAGGACAAAGCTAGAAGTATACTTATTTGCGGACGGAGGTGAGTATAGTCAATTATATACTAGCTAACATGTATAATAGTTGAGAAAAAGATGTACTACTTTATTAAAGTGTGGTCCAACTTTTACTCTCATAAAACACCTAGAAAACGTGCTACGGCTGTCTTTTAACTTATAGCCGGTTGATCTTGTCCCTCCTCTCCTCTCTCTTCTAACTCAGTACAAATATTATATTTTACTTTTTATAGCCAGCTAACATGGCTCTATTGTACTTGCTCTTAGGGATGTAAGGGTGCGCTATTTAATCCATATAATACTATTTATAATTACTCTAGTTTAATAAAATTTGCTTTTTCCAAAATATAAACTAAACAGTTGAATAAACGGAAATTGCGGACGCCGTTTAGGGACCATTTACATCCCTACGAGCAATAATACTACGACATCAATCATGTCACACATCGTTTTTTCGATCCATCTACCATCGTGCGTTCAGCAAGATCGTAGTAGTAGTACGCATATGAGAAGCTAGCCACCACGACTCGCTTCTCGGTTGCCCCCTCCCCCACCCCCGGGTGACGAGGTTTAATCTCATCAATGCTCATTGTTATGAGCTTGGGTTTTGGAGAAGATGGGGGTGCTGGAGATCGTGGAACGGTTAACAGACAAGCAACCAGGGGACACGAGATTTACCTAGGTTCAGGCCACCAGAGGGAAAACCCTACTCCTGCTTGTCTACTTTTGATTACGGCGGAACCGAAAAGTACAGGGGTGCGCAGATGCAATCTGGCGTTGGAGGTGTGTATGCGGTGGTATGAGAGTTGTCCTCCTCGCCATGCCCTCCTAGCCTTTATATAGAGGTAGGCAGTTCCCGGGCATAGATCGAGTCGGTTACAGGTTTAGGGTTTGCCCCTTTGAATATTTTATCTGTTCTAGTCTTGCTCTCCAAGGATCCGAAGACGTCATGGGCTTGGGCCACCCGAAAATCTTCATGGGCTGTGTGTGTTCTTGTGGGCCTTCCTTGGGATGGACCAGGTATGCTAATGTCGTGTACCCGTAAGGTATAACCATGTCACCGGGGCTATTAGTAGCACAACCCTAACCCCTTCCTTGTCTCCACCTCCTCCACTCCTAGACCCACACAGACGTCGCTGGCACACGCTCTCGACAAATCCCGTGTAGTGCCAGCGGCATAGGATCTTACCGGTTCCTGTCTACAAGGAGAGTTGCGCGAGAAGTTTTTGATAAGTGGCGAAAAACTACAACGATGGACCAGGTCTCCCTTTGGCGGCAGGCCGACGAGCCACGACTGAGGAGGAACATCGTGGTGGAGGTGACGGGGCTCGGCGACCAGGGCGTCTACCTCGCGTGGCAGATGACAGTAGTGGGTGGCCTCTATAGGAGATTGTCGCCGACAAGGCCCAGGGTGCCATCCACCAGTGCTGGGAAGGTAAGGACCAGGACATCTAGGTCATAGACGAAGGAGGCAGGTGGGGCCAGCATGGGTGGAGTAGGGTCTGCCTCAGCCTAGATCTAGGCCCCTCTGGCCCTGATCTAGGTTGGCGGGCCTAGCGACCTATACAGGTTTCAGGGGCACATGTGTGTCTGGGAGCCCAACCCCTGGCCAAGGAGTGGTTGTGCTAGATCCGCGCCCCTAGGCCTAGATCCAGCGTGTACCTAACAGTCCTATTTCTTGGGTATTGCAAGTTTAACATGCGGGTGTGTCCTGCTTGTTGAACCCCTGTCTGAGCGTTGGCTGGCTAGCTTGGCCCTCTCTTACCCAACTAGTGGATTTTTCGTTGGGGTGTTTCCGCGTCAAGGGTAAGATCGCGAATGCCTGGGCGGCGGACCTAGAAGGTGGACTGCGCGGGCGACTCTACGGCGAGTGATGTGGTTGTGGTGATAGTCGATCTCTTCGGTCATGAAGGTGGCAAGTAGCAGATGGTGGGTATAATGGTGTTGACGGTGTTTCAGCTTTGGCAGCTCCCAGATCACGCGTTGGAGGGCTAACTCAAGGTCAGCAGGCAACCCGAGTTTGGGAGCGGTTCAAAGGTATTTCCGGGCAAAAGCTTTGCGCTTTCGCGCCAACGGCGGCGATGTCTGCGGGTGTCATTACCCACTTGAGGGCGCCGTTGTGGTTACCTTGTCCGTGCGAGGGTTTCGGGTAAACCCTTGACCATGCGGTCTCGACAGCGGCAGGGCGGTGTGTCGTTGTGGAGCTCTGGTTCCACTCGGTATCACTTCGGTGTCTCTAGTGGCATGTTTTTGGCTTTCCGTGTTTTTTCTTTTTTGTCTTGATCTGCTTTGGTATCCCCATTTGTTATATCGATTCGACCATTGTGGATTTATTTATAAAGCAGGGTGAAATCCTGTTTTGAGAGTACGCATATGATATGTGATAAAAAGGTCCATCACATGCGGTGTACAAAATGTGGAAACCTCTCTCCCGTGGTAGCTACAACACAAACAGAGCTAAGGCGGCCTGCGATTTTAATATATTTCTTTTATCAAAAAAAATTAGTACAACAATGCGTCCAGATATTAGGTGGGACAAACATTGTCATCGCATCACATCTAGATGGTCTAATTGGAAATTGCATAAGAACTTTTGTGGAACCGGAGAAGGATTTTTTTTGTTGAAATAGCAAGCATAAATATGGAATAATTAGAGGTTTTTGGTTTTTATGTACTTTGCACGATTTATAAGATTCTTTAGAAAAATCCATGGTGGTTGTTGGATTTCTAGGATGTAGAACTTGTATGAGTACACTTAGAAGTACCACATCCCAAATCCAACGCATATTTTTTTCTTTTTGTGTATTGTAATTATATACATGGTGAATTTCTTACTCACGTGCGTGATCCCAATGTAAATATTTTACTTTTATCCTATTTGTGTATGTTCTTTGGATCACATGAACAAAATAAACTACTAAATTGACTCCAGGATGCATGGATCTTTTTTTTTTTGCAAAAAACCCAGATGTGGTACATTAATTAAAGGTCAATTTGCACATACTTCCATTAATTAAAGGTGAAAAACCAGATGTGTACATTAACTAAAGGTGAAAAACCAGATGTGTACATTAATTAAAGCATTTTATCTTTCTTTTTTTTTGGCAAAAACCAGATGTGTAGCCAGAAAATTGGCCTTAAAAATAAAATGTTTGCGCCTAGACCATCACCGTCTCTTTTGCAGTCTAAAGTAGCTATATTTCTAAAACAAAATTTGAACTTCCATGTTGAGTGTCATAGTGTGTGCATTCTTGAATTTCGTCCAACTTATAGACATGTTTATTTCATGTCGGTCAATTTTGGTTCATATGATTACGACACCAATAAACTCTGCATGGAAAATATAAAATATCTTGCTTGGTATACACAAGGGATAAAACGTAGCACATCGTTGGCTGATGAGCTAGCTAGAGTGACCAGCGTTTGTTGCAGACAGCATGGGAAGTGAGAGAATAGCTGACAACCTGACCTGCAGAGTGGTGGTGAGAAGGCGTGCCCCGGATTCTCTCCTTGGCTCTGCTCTTTGCAAAGATTTTGTGACACTGTTGCTAATATTCTGTTCTAAGATTTTGTGGCAGTCAGCAATCTTTAGGCTAGGCTACAGTGCAGAGTTGTCAAAATTATAGGAGAGAGACCATGAGTACTGATGATGGTGAAATATAGAAATATTTTTAAATGGGATAAATGCTAGTGTACAGAACCTAGTCTTCAGTCCGTTCTAGAGCTTATAGTCCTAAGTCAGCTTTATCTCTAGCTCGGTTGGCATATACACCCCTCAAATCGTGCTTATGTAGGTGGTATATACACTCATCATTATCAATACAAACAATGTGTGTTTGGATCACTCGCTTTCTCTCGTCTTACAATAAACAATGTCATAACATCAAATCCAGATGGTCAAATTAGAAACTACACAAAGACTTTTGTTAAGCTTGTGAAGGGAAATCTGTTGCTATAAATAGCAAGATCAAACATGGAACACTTCAAGCTCTTTTACTCAAATGTGTACGTATTTCGCATGAATTTCCAAGGATTCCGTAGAAACAAGTTGTATTGGGTTAATTTGTGGGTTTTGTAGAATGCGAAACTCGTACGTGTGCTATTTAAAGTACACGTTCCAGATCAATCTCATTAAGATTTGTCTTTGTGATAATTATGTATGGCCAAAGTCTGATGATGTGTTTTCTTCCGTTATTGTATGATATGATGATTTTCAACATAGCATGATCGATACCTAAACCGTTTGACAACGGTGGTGGCCAAATAGGACCGGTTAACTTAGCAGTGGTATTGGATGTAATTCCAACCGAAAAAGGGGTAGTTCCAAAATGGACGACAAGAAACCTTACACTGTGTTTGGATGTACGAATTGGAGCATGGAATTGGGGAATCTGGAAATCGGTGGTTGTTTCCGTCGTTTGGACTGTGCTTGGAATCGTTCCCTGGAAAGAAAAAGAAATTCCATGCCCCGTCCACCCCGCGTGTAGATAGCCTGCTGAGGATTCCGAGCTCCACCCCTCGGAAAGGCCACGGAAACTGTAACACCCTCGGAATCGGCCCTATGCAAGTTTTAGCGAAACCCGCCAAACCCGCATAGAAACGATTCAAAGGTGCCCACCAGGCACTTTCGTGCGGGTGGAAAACGAAGTAATAACATTACACAACAGTTCTCGATGGGACCCACAGAACATCTATATATACAACAGCGACTCGACGAGTCAAGAATACCGATATAATATACAAAGATCCAAATCACCTTGAAAATGATAGAGCGTCCGACTACAGACAAGATGCAAATGGGGCTAAGAGCCCTAAGAATAACCAATGGCGTCCATAACCCTGCCCAGGCCAAGCCGGAAGGGTAACCCTGCTAACGACGTCGATCTCAAAACCTGCTTAGACAAAAGGGGTGCCGACAAAGGGCAAAGGAAAAAGAGAGAGCGGTCAGTACTGAGGCCAGTACACGGCGAGACGAGAATTCGGCGGTCCTCGCCTACATAGGTGTGGTGGACTGAAGCGGCAGCGGCAGCACTAAATAACCTATAGAGACTCGATACAACCAACGGCTATCAGAGAGGGGTAAGAAAGACCTATTCGGAACCAACCTGATGCTACTATCAAACAAACCCATCCTGGTGTTTCCCCCTCGAGACCAAACGAGGAAGTCAACCGAGGAACTCACACCGTTGGCAGTTTTATTTATTCAGTTCTCGTTGCAGTAATTACTAGTCAGGTATAGATAATCATCCTGATAAAATAAGCAGTGGGCCATTTTAGTTAACCATTTCGTGATAGTTGCAACACTTACTAGTCAGATACAATTAGCAGGAGATAACCCCAAAACCCAGCAGTTGTTGGTACTTTTATTTAGCCATTCCGTTATAGTTGCAATACTTACTAGTCAGATACAATGGTCGCAAGCGACAACCCAAGCAAGCAATTGTTGGCAGTTTTATTTAGCCATTCCATTATAGTGAAGCTGATTACTAGTCATTATAAAGTCAAATTTATAGCACTACTTTAGTTATAGTTGTCTATGATTGAGATACTGTGCTCCAAGTCGTCCATAACCGCGGACACGGCTTTCAGAAAGTTTTACCCTGCAGGGGTGCACAAATAGCAACACACACTCGATCAACCTCGGAAAAACCAAATCAAAACCCAACGAGGCCTTCACGACAAAGCAATCACATGATTCAGAAATATTTCAGGGGGCCACCCCTTGGAGTACACCCGCAACGAAGTTAGCTGACTCCGAGACGGACCCGAGGTTTGGGTGGACGGCTGTGAACGACTGGGAACCCAAAACTGGGCTTGTCGACACCGCGAAAACGTGTCCCGATCCTAAACAGTACAGGTGCTCCTCGCACAATCATAAATAATACAGTAAAGCATGGTATAAGTACAGGAGAGTAAATAAATCCTCAAACTAGTTCGTGGCCCCAAGAAATAAGAATGAATCAAGCTCTGGCTCAGGGGGGTCCCATAATCCTCCCGGATGTGGATAGCGCGAATATTCAAGGAACAGATATCAAGTACTCGGGGTCCTACGGGACACAAGTGGACGGTTAACAACCAAATAACATCTATTGCCCACCTGTGCCTCTGCTTACCTACTTCAATTTTAGTTGTTAAACAGTAATTAAAGTGAACGATAATTAAAGCCATGATCATCTCCAACATCAAACATGCGGCAATACTCCAACAACTGTGGTACTTGGCGACACGCAACAGCACTTGAGCAAACGGCTACGACGCGCAAGTCCAACTATCTACCAAACAACAGGTAATAGGATGTGTCCAAGGCAATATAAGGCTGCACGGGATATCACGGGTACGGAAACTAGAGCATCGCAATACAGATAGCAATAGATCAACATGAGGGAATAAATACTATAAAAGTAAGATAGGTAGAAAGGGGGAGATGCTCGCCTGAAAACATTGCCGAAGGTACAACCGGAGATCGGGGCGAAGCTCACATCAACTCAACGGCCTTATCCGCGAAGAAGCAAAACGCTAGAATAAACACCGGATGCAATATTTAATACTACGGTAGAAAATCGGGCATGATGCATGCATGATGCATGACATGGCAAAGATGCGATGCAATTAGGCAATATTAAGCGGAACCGGGGTCCCGACAATTAATTAGATGGTTCATGTTATTTATCTACCCCGCAAATTAAATGTTGTCTAAACATGGCAAAATAGATCACCGGTTCGATGCACAAATTTAAATGAGGCCAATATAAGACCAGATTTGCCCGCATATGGGCCCCATATTTAATTATGAGGTGAATCGGCATAATGCCCCCGAACCACATGATATGATGCGAGCATGACAATTTAATATGCAACAAGTTTATATTTAATTTATAAAATAGGGCTCGAGAAAAGGGGTCACACATTAGGGTTCGGCGAACTTGGTTCCGGGGGTTCGGGGCCTGACTCAGGGTTCAGGGTTCGACGGGATCGGTCTCGGCAGAAACATTCTCGAACAACGGGGCAGATCTTGTCGCATCCGGGAAGTAGGACTTGGTTCGGCGTCAGGGGCGCATCGGACCCGCTCTGGTCGGAGTCGATCTTGTCGCATTCGCGGCCTTCGGGTACGGGTTCTCCGGGCTCCCATGTAGGAGATCTTGTCGTCGCGTCGAAGAACTCGGGTTCGGGGTCGGGTGTCGGTGGACTACTTGATGTTTCCCTTAGAAGATCTTCGGGTTCGGGTAGCAGATCTCGGCGTTCCGTGACGAAGGTCTCGATGGTTCCGTCTTCGTTTGTCGATGTCGGACTTGGGTGAATCGGTTACCGGGGTCTCGAGGTTCGACGAGTTCGGACTTGTCGGGGAGCATCCGTGCACAAGGCACAAAACCTTGCGGGACCGGCGTGGACTGCCGGAAGCGGTGGTTGGCGGGCTTGGCGACTCCGTGTGGCGGAAGACAGCGCGTGATGGTGTAGAGGCGCAGGAGGGAGGAGGTCGGGCGGCGGCACCAGGGCCCCAGGCGACGGCCGGCGTCAGGCGAGGCAGGCGCGGCCAGGGGGAAGGCTCGAGGTCGGGGAAGGAGGGGCCGCGGCGGCGCTGGCCTGCGGCGGCGGCGCGCGCGCTTACGGAGGAGGCGGGGTCCAGGCGTCGGACGGGGGCGGGCTTCCAGAGGAGGGCGACGCGGCGGCTCGAGCACGGCCGGCGCGGGGCAGAGGAGAAAGGGCGGACCGGCGGAGGGAGAGCAGGGCCGGCGGCTAGCGGGGAGGCTCGGGAGGCGGCGACGCGACCGAGGCCGGCGTCAGGCGTCGGAGCACGGGCGACGAGGGGCGAGGCCGCGGCGAGGAGGGCGGGGCTGCGCGGCGGCGGTTGCGGGGAGGAAGGGGCCGACGGGGAGGGGGCATGCCGGCGACAGGGCGAGCCCGAGCGGCGGGGAGGCCGGAGCCGGCGAGCGGGCGCGCTCGGGAAGGCGCTGGCAGAGGGGGTGGACGGCGGCGGCTCGACAGGGCTTGGCTGCGGGGAGGAGGTGGAGCGAGCGGGGAGGTGAGCTTGGGGCCGGCGGCGGACGACGAGGAGGGGCGGAGGAGGCGCGGCCGGTGAGGGGCTCTAGTGGGGGAGGTAGCCAGGGAGAGGAGCGTCGGGTTGGGGAGGACGCGGGGCAGGGGCGGTTGACCAGGGGGTGGGTCGGTGGTGGGTCCAGGGGAGTGGGGGCCAGGCTATGTGAGAGAGGAAGAGGCTGCGGGGTGGGGCCGGGGTACCGCGTGGGTCCAGGGTGCAGCGTGTGTGGGTGTGTGTGTGCTGAGTGTGTGGGGTTGGGGAGAGAGAGAGGGAGGAAGTGGGGTGGATTGATGAGGTGGCGATGGGTGTGGTGAGGTGGAGGGAAGGTGAGGTGGCAGGCTAGGATAGGTGGGTAGATTAGGACTAGGTGGGAATAGGTTTAGGTGGACCGATTTTGTACTGGGGGTGGTCGATTGGGTCGGGTCGGCCCGTTCGACTGCCCCCTAAAAATTATATATAGGTTTTATTTAATTTAAAAATAACTTTTGTAATTTAGTTTTAGACAAACAAAATATCCGGAAACATCCGGGGGTTTAATTTGAAATAGAAGGAGGGCTAGTTTTAGAAAACAATAGTCTTTCGCAACTTAGTTTCAAGTGAAAATAATATGCATGATGATGTCATGATGATGCTATGCACAAAATCAACGCGATTTTCTAGTAGTGGTTTTGCGGGATGCCACAGAAACTTTCCCCGCGCTCTGCCCCCGACCCCCGCGTACCCGTTCGTGAAATCCCGACACCACGACCAGGAGCTACCAGCGGTGGTCCGGCGAGTCCTTTCCCCTTCCCTCTCTCCCCTTCCCAGCTCCATCTCCCTCTCCCCTTCCCATTCCCCGCCCTCCTCTCCCTCTCCCGTTCCATTCCCTCTCGGTCCACTCCATGCCCCCAAACCCTAGAGTTTCTGGGCGGGATGGGGAACAGCGACGGCCGGTGGCGGCAGGGGGAACGGAGGCGGGAGGGTGAACGACGGCGGCTCCCTGGCCCTCCCCATGCCGGCCTCTCCCAATCCCTCATCTTCCCCTTCTGTTCCTCCTATTCCAGCAACTTTGTCCATTGTTTTCTTTTGCCTAAATGCTTGGTATGATTCAACTGTAGATTTCTAGGAGAATGAGTAGCAGCTAAGTCTAATTGAAGTGATATATGAGTGATATATCAAAATTATTATACTTGTGTTGTTGTTGACTTGTTATGACATTATTCATGGTATTTTTTTAATGTTATTGTGTGTAAAATATAATATATAAACATCAAATTTATATTGTCAAAAATCAACAAAACACAGCATAGTACTATATTATACTATATTGCATACATGTAGAAAAGTTTATATTGTCAAAATCAACAAATCATTCAATTCCAAGGTTTGTACATCCAAACATGATTTGGATTTGAGTGCTACCCTTTGATTCCAATACAAATTTTATACACATCCAAACATCAGAATTGGAAATAGTGGTCATTTCCTTTCCATCCCAGATTTGGAATTTCTATCCCAATTCAATTCCGAGCTGTTTTTCCAACATCCAAACACAGCGTTAGTGTTTCTATCACTCGTAGTAGGTATAGATTAGTTGCTCTGGAAAACAAAATGTTTGGAAACTAGACGAGTACAAACTTTCAAAAGCAACTTTGATTTTGGCTCCTCCTTAATTTTTGTGCAACCTGTTAGCAGGAGGGCGAAAGGACTCCATTGTCATACCAACCTTTTTAAATGATATACTACCATACCACTATTTGAAATTCAAATCTTCACATTCCTAAACGAGAAAAAATGTGAGTATTCACAAGTTGTGTGTTTTCATTTCCTAGAATTTCTAGAACCAAATTTTGAACACGGTAGAGAAATAGAAAAAACAAACGAGACAAATGTAATCTGGCCCACTAACGCTGCAATGAGGCTGATCTTACTGAATTGTCGTACCGAATGATCGTACGTATAGCATTGCTCTATCATCATACAAAGACATGGGCCAAATGGGAGGTGGCGCCCGCCGCGCAAACATCAACACGACCGGCCCGACTAGTCTCCTCTAGTCCTCTTCGATCGATCGACAGGACAAACCCTAAGCCTCTACCCTAGTTTTCCGCAACTCCGCCGCTTCGCCGCTCCTCCTCCCGCTGTGCGCCATGCTCCTCTCCCCTCCTCGCCTCGAGGCCCTGCCGAGGAAACCAGGTTACTCCAATCTAGTCACAGTTTCCGGCGTGGTCATCGGCGAGAGGGGCTCTATCGCCGCGGCCATAGCACACCTAGGCGCAAGGGCGCGCTTCACCCTCGGAAAGATCGACGAGGGCAAAGAGCCCCAGCTCATTGCCCCCATAGCCGGCGTCGTGGCCGACGAGGACGCGAGGCTGCTGAATACCGTCGCCAGCCTCTGTTACCCCGCCTTCATCGTCAGCGAGGACCGCCACCACTCTCGTCTCTTCCTCAAGTGCTTCTCTACGGCGCGCGGCAACTAGGAGGGTGTGGTCAAGGAGGGCAAGGACCCCAGATCGTCGCCCTCATAGCCGGCGTCGTGGCCGGCGAGGACGCGAGGCTGCTGAACACCCTCACCAGCCTCTGCCCCTCCCGCTATCGTCGCTAGCGCAGACCGCCACCGCCCTCGTATCCCTCTCAAGAGCTTCTCTACCGTGTGCGATAGCCAATAGGGTGTGGGCAAGGAGGGCAAGGACCCTGTCATCGGCAAGGCGACCAAGGAGGGCGCTCCTTTGGCCGGCGGTGAGGATGTTTTCAAGAGGATGCTCACGGGAAGACGTGGTGTCCAGCATCCTAAAGCCCGCTTGCTGCCGATGCACTCTAGGATGAGTCCAATTGGGGTTGCAGTGGGTGCTGGGTTCAGCAGCAGTCGCCGGTTCTACTCGAAATCGATAACAGCCAAAGCCCACCATGAGCTGGTCAGTCGGGTCCAGGCTCTGGAGGTGAAGGCATATGGGTTAAAGAGTGATACAGTGGTCTTGGGGGAGAAAACTTCAGCTTTGTATATCAAAACCTCGAATCTAGGTATAAAGATCAAGTCTCTACGAAGGTTAGTTACATGGATTGGGTGTATTGGTGGTGGATATGGTGCATTCTGCATTGGGGGCTGAACTATTGTCTATATCTTGTGGGACGCGGTGAAGGTCTGAGCGTTCTTCGTTGACCAGGGTTCTCAAGCTGCGAAGGAGTACAAGGCTGGTGTGAACAACATGGAGAAGTACTTAGCAGAAACCTTCTCTGTCACGAATGCGCTGGACCAGGTTGTTACTCCAACCTAGTCATAGTTTCCGGTATGGATCTCGGCGAGAGAGGTTCCTTCGCCGTGGCCATAGGACACCTGGGCACAAAAGCGCGCTTCACCCTAGAGGATCGGCGACGGCAAAGAGCCCCAGCTCGGTCAAACTATGCCTAGTCAAATTTATACTAAACTTTTATACTTGTTTATCACTTCACAACATCAACGATATGTTTAATACATTTCAACATTATTATGCAATACATTCATTAGTTTTTGATTTATTAAGCCTTGCGAAGTTATTAAAACAAAATAATTTCATTTGCAAGAAAAATAATAAAACTAAAATCTGTGTTTCGTTAAAATAATTTATGTCACTTGCATAATATAGTGCATATTTATGTTTGTGTATCCCGAATTGGTAGACATGTAAAAACCTTATGCCATAGATACTTTAATATAGATTTATAGTCTATGATACTGAAGAAGAAAAATCTAGAGTATATATGGTACTTAAGCAAACGTTTTGATCTTGCTTCAAAAAAATATTATTATCTTTCCTCTTTGATTTTTGGGGTCAAATGTGTATGATGCACAACTTGAAAAAATAGTTTTTGCCGGGTATTCGCTTATTTACCAAGTATCTTTTGGTCAGAACTCAGCAAATAACATGTTTGACAAGTGTTAGGATAGGGACACTCGGCAAAGTCCCCCCCACGATACTCAGAAAAATAAATAAACAAACACTCTAAAGAGTATTAATACAAGGCAAACCTTAAAAAATAAAGTATTAATACAAGGAAAACCTTACAAAATAAACTCATGCAAAAGGAAAAAGGAACAACAGACTTCCCGGTCCCATAACAGAATTTGTGATCAAGGCGTTTTTTCGAAATGGGGTTATTCCCGGGCCTCTGCATCCTAGGATGTACATAGCCCAATTTATTACTTATTACTGATAGTGCAAATTTTAACATTCAAGGGTCAGAGAGGGTTGATATAAGCACCAATCACCTGAAAAAGACAAGTAATTGTTAAAGTGTATAAGTGGATTGCACTAGCCCTTTTCATCAGTTTGGACTTTTGGTTGCGTTGGCTAATGCATGAAGCTTGACATGGTATCAGAGTCTAAGGTTTTAAGTTCGAGTCCTGGCTTTTGCAATTTATCCTAAAATTGCCGTCGCCCCCTCTGTGTCCACGTATTGGCCTCTTGAGTCATATGTGATGAGTTTCGCGCGCCGTCGCTCTCTTTCGGTTGCACGCGTTGAATTCTCCCCGTCACACGTAAGAGAGGGTGTTGAAGTGTATAAGTGGATTGCACTGGCCCTTTTCATCAGTTCGGACTTTTGGTTGCGTTGGCTAGTGCATGAAACTTGACAGTAATCACATGATTACGGTGCAAGAATCACTGACTATATTTTTTTGTTAGCCCTAGGTATGAATTTTTCGGTACAATGGAATCTTTAGCACATGATTTTACAACCATGATTTCTCTGCCACCCACACTAGATTATTCGACCACCCTGGCCGGAGTCCAACTTCAGATTCATTACGAAAACAATATTTTTTATTCAGGATGCAAAGTTAAGTGATATTTTGAAAATAGTTTGTTAAAAATATCTAAAGGACATGCAAGATTGAACTTGCACATGGTAAGAATCTTGGTCTCACAAGATATATGCAAGAACGAACTTGCTACCGATATGCAAGAATTAACTTGGCTTGTGACTGTGAATTATTGCAATTCGAGTGATCAATGATACCCTGCTGCTAAGGTCCGTCCCTGCCGCTCGATGGATCGCTAACCGGACACAACTTTTGTCTTCCCCGTGTGATGCAGTGTGCCAACACCTAATTCCCCCCAATCTAGGCCATCATCTCGTTAGTTGAATTCCCCACCTCCGGATCTGCTGCGCGGGTTTCCTGGGAGAAAACAAAATCGGACATTTACTACATTCCTCTCTTCCTGCTCTGTAGTGTCAAGTAGACGTGCATAGATTTTATGAGGACAAACTGATGGTCTTCATCTGCTCTGTAGTGTTAAGTAGAGATGTGCATATGATCTTTAGAAAAATTGAAACATCAATAGCTTGCTTGTATTTTGGAACAAACGTTTGCTTGTATTTTGGGCTACTATGGTGTGATGATGATGACTTTGATATGCAGGTTGGAGAAGGTAGGTTACTTGGTTTCTTCCTAGCAGAACTGAATTTTCTTCTTACTTACACCAGGAGTGAGTGAGACTGTTTGCATATCAAGTGCACTTGCCATTGGCCATTGCCATGCCATCTAAGCTTTTTTGTGCTTTTCCCTATGGTATTTGTAGGGTGAAGAACCGTACCGCCTGAAAATCAACATTCACTCAGCAGCTAGTGAAGAGGAGCTGCTAGATGAGGCACTGAGCGTAAGGGAGCGGATAGATGAAGTTTGGGAACTTGTGGGGTATGCTCATTGCGGTTTGTTATGTCTTCTCCTACACGCATGGTCCCACAATTCCTTTTCTGGGAGGCCTTGTTACCAACCTTAACGAATTTTCCTACTTTTCTTTGTGAAGCAAGGAGAGGGAGAAGCTGCCAATTCTTTGGCAGGATATGATGTCGACTGCGAAGCTGCTCTTTGGTTCTTGCATTCTGGCAACAGTCATTAGGTATGCTAGTGACTCTTACGAGGATGAATCTGAGGATGACCCTACAACTGAATCTGAGGAGTGACCTGTTGCCCCGCATTGGTGAACCATGTATTGTCTACTGCATAACAGCCATCTGTTTTCTGTTTGCTTCATCGCTTTGTTTAGAATGGCTTGTGTTATCTTATGGAGTATTTATGTAAGACAACTCAGCTCCTCTCTTATGGAATGTCTACCTGGCTACGCTGACTGGCTTGGACTACTGAATTTAGATTATGAACCAGTTACCCAGCTATAGCTTGTCAGTAAGTTATGAATGCCAGTATAGCTTGTGTTATCTAATTGATGTATGGATTTGCGCTAGACACAACTCCTATTATGGATGTAATTGCTCCCTCTACGTTCTTCCTTTTTAGTTCCTGAACATTGTATGCGAAGATGGGACTGGAGGGAGTAAGGTGTTGGCAAAGTAGCCCAACGAAAAATTGGCTAACAGATGAAGAATTATGCACTGATGGCACTGCTGACAGAAGCAAAACCACGTTGTTTCTGTTACTTTTTTCGAGATTGATTTGTTAATAATGTGACATCACGGTCATTGGTCCATTCGAAACAGCCATTCGAACTTGCTCCCTTGTGCTTGACGCGTGACAATCCACATGCATGCAGTTGTTTTCTTTGGCATCATTTGTTTTGCATTTGAATCCATTGATGATTTCAATGGTCAATGGAAAGCAGAGTTGCTGTTCTGAACCAAAAAAGCAAGCTAGTACTGTATAAGCAATTAAGCACACAGTTACATCCACAGACCAAACAAAGTTCGGTTTCATAATAAAGTTGGAAGCAGAAAACATGATTGCGAAGCAAAGATTTATTGGGTCGACAAGAAGAACAAGAGAGAAAAAAATACGCTGAAATAGGTCACAGGTCACTGAATGTGAACCCTGTCCCTCGCATCTTTTCAGCCACGATGTCGTCAAGACGGCTCGCCATCTCCGGCGTCATGTGGTTCACCCAATCGCCGGACGCGCCATTCCTGAAGAGCGCGTCGCGTGGGATGGGGAGGAGGGGATGCATGCGACCAATTTTGTTGGCGTCCAGACCCTTGAGGTGGCCGAAGCTGCAGAGCTTGACGATGCTGTCGACGGTGCCGGACGCCTCCTCCGCCGCAGAGAATGGCGTCCCGAGGAACCCCGCCAGCCTTCTGACGTGTCCAGCCGGGTCGCGGAGCAGCTCCTCGTACCGCAGGAAGAGCACCTTGTCGGGCCTAGCTGTGGCCGCGCGCCAGTAGCCGAGGACGTGGTCCCAGACCGGGCCGTACGGCATCGGGCCGTGGCAGGTGGACTCGAAGACGGAGTTAAACGGCAGCTGGGGCCGGAGGCGGCGGAAGAAGTGCCACCAGGAGACGACCATGTCCTTGGGGTCCCTACATATGTAGACGACCCTGCAGCCCGGCACGGCCCATGGCACAATCGGGAGCGGCATGTGCGTGTTCATGACGCGTGGGGACGGGAGCGCCTCCAGCTCCGCCTCTCGGCCACCCTGGAAGAGGCCTTCCAGAAAAGGGAGGCACTGGTGCGGGTTCAGGCGGAGGAGCGGGTGGTCGGCGCCGGCGGGAGGGTAGGCGGCGCGTGCCATCGTGGCGAAGGTCAAAGCGTTGAGCCAGGTGGTGCCGCACTTGGGGAAGCTGGCCACGATGACGTCATCGCAGCGGGGTTCGAAGCGGTGCCGGAGGTTGATGGCGGCCGGGAGGAAGAGATCTGCTAGCCAGAAGCCCTGGTAGCGACGGAGCTTGACAGGGCTGTCAGCCGCCGATGCACTCGGTAAGGCGGAGATAAGGTCCGCATGCTCTTGTTCCTCGCGCTGCTCCGGCGAGGAGACGAGGTTTGTGTCACCGTGGGTGTCCGCGAAAGGAATGGGCCCTTGTTTTGGACTGTAGGGTGGTGTTGCCATAGTAACTAAAACAGCGGTTGAACATGTTTTCTTCACTTTAGCATGCTATAGTATTTGTACAGGAGAATAGGATCTCGAAAACATTTCATGATCCGCGCGGGTCACCAACCCCAACACCACCCTCGTGGTGATCCGCGCGGCACATGCATGCGACCGATCTGCTGGTCCATGTGCTCGTAGTACTATTGTAGTATGAACTTAATGTTGGAGCACTTGAACCGATCTAGTTGTCCATGTGCTCATATATTGTTTGTCTGCTGACCGATCTGCTGATCCCGTGTGCTCGAATTGTATTATTAGCATGTAATGCTAACACTCGATCGTACGTACTATTAGTTGCAGATTGGCGATGTTTCAAGCTACCGCCGTCGGGACATTGTGCATGCAAGATGGCCTAGTATTTTGGACAAATAGGATGGTATTATTTTAAAACTTTTATTTAATGATTGCTTCACAAAATATCCCTTTTTGACATTCGAAAAATGAAAAATGTGTTATACGAAAGTAATATTTTTATATTTTATTTAATAAAATATATAATATTTAAGTTTAGATAGATAGATCTTATTTTTGCAAATTTTGATATATGTATTTTTTTGAATTAGAATGATTTAGTTATAATTTTTCTATGGTTAATGTGGAAAAAATATAAAATAGCTGCCGTCGGTGTAGATGTGAAACCTACGCCAACGGCTAAGCCGCCGGCGTAGACTTGACGCCGTCGCATCGCCGTCACGTCTAATCCCTACGCCGAGGTACTGTCGGCCTATCTTGTCCTATGCCAACGGCAAAGATGGGCCGACGGCAGATTTGCTCGGCTGCCCGCCTCGGGCCCTAAGCCAACGGCCCTAACAAATAGCCGTCGGCGTTTTCCTCCTCCCCTAGTTGGCCGGTAGCCATGAGCGTGTTTGGTAGCCTGTTTTCTTGTTTCTCGCATGGGCCGGGAAAATTAAGAGCGTTTGGTATATTTGGTCGCATGTGTCCGTAGATTTCGTAATGGAATAATTCCTTAGCATTTTCCATAATCCATGGAGTCTATTTCAATAGCCTCTCCTACCCCAACTGCGGTATCCTTGGACCCCGCACGAAGTTTCAAGCAGCCCAAATGTTGGCCTGCTGGAAACGCCGATTTTGGGCGTTTCCGCAGAGACAGGCCCGCTCGTGCAAAAGGGGAAAAGCTGCGCCACCCATGCGACCTCGGCGATGGCGCGAGCCGCGTGTTTCCCCGAAAAGATGGCGGGAGAAATTTGGTCACCGCCCGCCGCAGCGCCGCGGTATATATCACCTCCCTCCACACCTACGTCCCTCGCCACCATTTTCCCCATTCTTTGAACTCTAAAGCCAACGAGGTTCTTCATCGGCCATAGGTAAGCGGCAGTAGCGGAGGTGGTGGTTCTAGATCGGGCGGTGCAGGCGTTCTCCTCCAAGATTTTTAGCAGCGACGTGCTCCACTCATACGATGCCGATGAGTTTCATCAAACCCCAGGCGTGGTAGCTTCAATCTGTTTGCACCTCGTAGATCTGATTGTTGTTTGCGGTAGATCTATGTTAGTTTGTCCAATGAACTACTAGGTAAAGTCATAGATTAGTGTCTTTGTGGACTCGTTGCATGTTTTAAGTTTGTGTTCATGCCTAGTCTAGGTCCTGATATGTGTGACCGTGAGATCTGTAGGACATGACCGCCGATGAGTTCAGCCAGACCCTCATGGATTCTCAGGAGACGTTTGTCGCTGAGACACAATCCCAGCTCCTGCCTCTGAGGCTCACCTATCCTCGGTGCACGGAGATCTTGTCTGCTACTTCGATGTTTAATTATAGGTTTATCTTGACGGTGACTTGTGGGTGTTTTATTCTTGAGGTAATGATAATTTGCAAGTGTCATATGTAGTACTAGCTCTCATTTACTTTGTGTATGTTTAATTATAGGTTTATCTTCCATCATAAGAAATGAGTAGTAGTACTATAGACAATATTGCATACTTTTAGCAGTAAATTTCTCCATTTTGCTCCTTGTTGGTTTGACACTCAAATATTTACCGAACTGTACTATACCGGTCCCCTGCACTTGAGGATGATCAGCTATCAAACATACCCCGTGTGATCTGTTGGTATCCCTAACAGTGACACTATGGCAGGATGATGAAGCGATGCCTTGAATATAAATGTGTGGCAAGTGATCGCGCAATGTAGATCTAGACATATGTCGTAGTGGTGGTCGTTGTAGGGTGGGCTTGGACTCGGATGTAACTACCTCGGTGAATTACGCTCCTAGATACAAGCCTGGATGAACGGTAGTGGTTGAAATAGTACGGTGGGGCCCCAAAAGCCACTCACGGGTAGACCTTTCGGCCGTCCCAACCACTTCCAATTCATCGGGACCTGTACGGGCGGCGTAATCGGCAGGCGAAGGGATCAACTACATACACAAATGAGTATGTATGCAAGCCACCATACAAAAGTACATCAGAGCCATTCCATCTAGAAAGAAAGGAAATATAGCAACGCCATACGGCAAGATTCAAATGACCTAGATAGATATAATAGTTAGGATAATTTCTCATACATCACACATCAGAGTATCAAGCGGAAGCGGCAAAACAAGTCCGAGTACGGATAAGAAGCAAATCGGCATAAGATGCCATAGAAATAAGCACATCCCGCCCACAGATCTTACGGCTCCCCGTTCCCGGAATCTCTACACCGAACGATCGTTGCCCACATCATCAGCCTCTTCCACCCAGTATCCGTCCTGCGAGTGTACCTGCTCATCTGAACCAATAATTTATCGTGTGAGACCCTAAGGGTACTCAGCAAGTCTTTATGCCTCTAAAGGGGACACAACCTGGGGTGACGCAATTGCAGCAAAAGATAAACCCTAGCAGTCCTATAGATACTCGCTAACCATCCATCTAACCAATGATAGACGGATGTCCGTGAATTAATGACAGCAGTTATAACAGTAATTTCATCAGATCCATCCTCCTCCTCGCTTACCAACGAGGAAGCGGATGAACAACCCCCCATCCGTTGGCAATTTTATTAACCATTCCATGAGTGTTGCACTATTTACTAGTCAATTACTTAGTCAGGTTAAAGCGGTACTTTAGTTATGCTTGTCTATGATCGAGAAACTGTGCTCCAAGTCGTCCATAACCGCGGACACGGCTTTCAGAAAGTTTTACCCTGCAGGGGTGCACAAATAGCAACACACACTCGATCAACCTCGGAAAAACCAAATCAAAACCCAACGAGGCCTTCACGACAAAGCAATCACAAGATTCAGAAATATTTCAGGGGGCCACCCCTTGGAGTACACCCGCAACGAAACTGGCCGGCTCCGAGACGGACTCAAGGTTTGTGGGGCCGGCTGTAAACGACTGGGAACCCGAAAACTCGGGGTGTCGATACCGCGTAAACGGGTCACCATCCTAAACAGTACAGGTGCTCCTCGAACAATCGTAATTAAGCAGTAAAGCATGGCATAAGTACAGGATAGTAAATAAAACCTCAAACTAGTTTGTGGCCCCAAGAAATAAGAATGAATCAAGCTCTGGCTCAGGGGGGTCCCATAAGCCTCCCGGATGTGGATAGCGCGAATAATCTTGGAACAGGAATCAAGTACTCGGGGTCTCACGGGACACAAGTGAGCAGGAAAAACCAAATAGCAGATATTTCTCACCGGTGCCACTTTCATTAGTTGTCCCATTACTACTCAGGTTAAGTTGTTTAGGTACCTCGTTATCCATCAGACACTCACATACCCTACACATGCTGTTCTACGACTCGCATGGCTCAAACAACTCCTATAGTAATGGCTCATGGGATGGAGGTACAAGCTTGGTGGGGTTTAAAAGTAAAGGCTATGCAATACTTGGGATTCAGTTTAATGCAATCGCGACTCAATGATGCAAGAATAAGATAGAGGCAATAGGTACTGTATGTATGCAAGCATGTGGTAGTGCTTGCCTGGCAACTCAGTTGTAGCGAGAGACGGATCTGGGTAGTGCTCCTGGTTCTCTTGATATATCCCCTGCTCAGAGGCTATCCGAAGAAGAACCAAACAAACAAGGGCCAACATAAATAAAGTGCACAAGCATAGAAATAAAATGCGTCAAGCAAACAATCATGCCATGATGAATGATGCACAAGTTGCATGGCAACAACGTAGCATGGCATGGGTGAGGTGTGGTATACAAGAATAAGTCATTTTATTAAGGTTTGGCCACATTTTATTGTCATAATAGTTGCTGTATACTTTATATTTATATGATGCATGCTGCAATTGAAGTCATGGATAGCATAAACAGAAAGGTCTCGTCGAGCTGATCATTTTAGACATATCATTTGTTAAATTCGGAGTTATAAATCAAAAGTTATTAATTTATTAAGTTCCAGTGGCATTTGTTGTAATTTAATCAACTTGGAATTTTAAATGTGCAAAAGGTAATTTAAATAGCATATTTGAAATCCTCACATTTTTCTGATCTCAAAACATATATTATTTACATTATTTGGATTTATATTTTAAAAGTTATTTGGAACAGATTTAATTTTGAATTTGAATTAATTTGAAATAGATTTGAAATAAAAACAGACAAGCAGAAAACCTTTTGTACCCAGGCAGACCCAGCCGCACTCACTGACGGGTGGGGCCAGGCTGACTGGACGCCACACACGCGCACAGGGAAAAGGGGGCCGCGGGTTGATAGCACCAAACGTCGGGAGCCTTTTTGCAAAAAGCTAGGGAGACAGACATGTGGGCCTAGAGGGAGCGCGGGTTGAGCCGGGGAAAACGAGTGGGGGCTATGTGCAAAAGGGCCACGGCCTCTGACTGGTGGCTCGGGCGGACCGCGGGTTAAGCAGAAGAAAAGTGGAGGGGGGTTATTGGCAAAACGGCGCTGGGCACTGTTGTTCTTCTCAGCGGCCAGAAACCGATCGGGTGCGCGACAGAGGCAGGACGCGACGCGCGGGGACTCGATCCCGCGACCTCGCGCGCACGAGCGGCGGCGGCTTCCGCTGGGGTGGCTAGGAGGTTGTGACAGGAGGGCGAACGGGGCCTAGCTAGGTCGCTGCGCGACGCAGCGACGCGAGAGCGACGTCGGCCGCCGCGCACCGAGGTCGCTCGACGATATTTCCGGCGAGGCTATGGGGGTACAAAGAGGCGGGCCATGTCTAGGAGGTAGAGGAGCTCACCGTGGGCTCGGCGGTGGGCTCGGATCGGAGCGGGGAGCTGTGGATTGGCGACGTTGCTGGCGCACCGGCGGCTAGGGTTTGGCGTCGGCGTCGTAGACGTGCAGGGGGGCCTGGGCCTCCTCCTCCTCGCTGGCGGTTACGGGGCGACGCAGAGGACCTTGCGGAGCTTCCTCGACACCCAGAGCGTCACGCCACCGGCTGGAAGAGGGGTGAACGGAGGAGACCGACGGTGGCCGGCGAGAGAGGTTGGCGGGTGGTGGGGAGGAAGGAGAGGAGAGGCAGGGCTCTGGGGCTGGATCTGGGAGGGCAGAGGAGCCGTGTGGGTGGATAAGAACGAGAGGGGCTGGTGAGGTTGCGTGGGGGAGGGGAAGATGGGAAAAGGTGGCTCGGGTGCCACCTTTCCTTCTTCTCACGTGCACGGCAAGGGAGGACAGGCAGGCACGGGCTGGGCGGGGTAGAGGCTAACAGGTGGGGACGGCGAGGCCTGGGAGGGTGGTTCGGTGTGGGGCAGCTGTGGCAGAGGGAGAAGAGAGAGGGAGGGGGCATGGGTTCGGTCTAGGGTTAGGGCAGGGTGGTGGCTCGGTTAGCTAGAGAGAGGAGGAGCTAGCTCGGGTAGGGTTTAGAGGGTGGCCTCGGGTGAGTTTAGAGGGTGGTGGTATGGTAGAGAGAGGGGGTACTTAGGGTTTGGTTTAGATTAGGTGTAGATTAGGGTTTAGCTAGGATGGGGTATGGGGGGGGTATGGTGATGATGGAGTAGGTGATAGAGGAAACTTAGATAGAGGATTAGAGAGAGAGGGGTGAGAGCTAGGGTTTTAGAAGCATGCATGCTCCAAACAAAGATCAAGCAAGATCAAGAGGAAAAGAGGGAGAGAGAGGGATGTGGTATGATGTAAACAAGATCAACTAGATCAAGCCCAAAAGGAAGGGATAAGATAGAGATGATCCTCTCAAAACAAATAAAAAATCCAAAAGACAAGCAAAAAGGTGGTACTTGCATGGCCCATGCAGAAATATTTATTGCCCTGATGATTCTTGTGAAAACAATGTTATTACATGGCATTATTATTTTGCATTCCCAAAATTGGAATAAAGGCCAAGCAAAAAGAATTAAAAAGGATGCCCCATGTGTAATAGATGGAGATGACCATATCTGAAATACAATGGGACTTGCTAGTGTGTATATGCCACTAGATATTTATTAAGCCCACAAAATATCCCAACATGATGATAACCCCAAAAACAACACATATGGGATCTAGAATTAGGGTCCCACTCACAAGGCATGCAAAGGTGGCCATGTGGCTCTCATATATCACTAATGTGAAAACATCATGATGCTAAGATGAGAGCATGGGGAAAAGAAGTGGGTCCATCCTAACCCACATGAGCTAGAGGTAAAACCAAATAAAGTGCAAAGCTCATATTTAGTTGGATGGTGGAATTATAAGGTGGTGAAGAAAAGGTGGTGGAGTCAATAAGAGATATGCCCCCAACTCAACGTGAGCATTTAACAATATATCAAGAACCAAATACAATATCAAGAGGCAAATACAAATATTAATGCATATGAGATAAGAACCAAAGCTCAAGGGTTTTTTGTATGATGCTCAATACAAGGTGGCATGATGACATGAGCATGATATGATGATGATGCAACAATTATATGTAGGAAGTGGCCCTTTTATTACTAGATCAAGTAGCATTACAGGTGTTAGACAACTGGGATGCTACATCGGACGACTAGGACAACGGCAAGGCGGCATATTGTCGGTGCGGACATATGAGTGATGTGGTTGTTAGTCTTAAACACGATATGGTGTTTTTGCCTTGTACAACATGTGTTCAACAGTTCGAGTACATTACGAGTTGTACCCCGACTGGGTCCATAGGCCAGCTTAGAGCATCTCTAGCAGATCGCGGAGAATCACCAAAACTGTTAAATAACCGCTATTTTGCAGTTTTGGGAGAAAAAACATTCAGAATAGATCCCGCAATATCGGAAAAACTGGGAAAACAAAATCCACGCCCCCCTATATTGAGCCCCTCATATCCTAGATACCCTCCGATTCTCGATTTAGGAAAAAACTGCACTTAAGTGAAGACGCATGAAAGCTTGGCATGAGGGAAAATTCAGGTCCAACCTCCAAGTGCAAGGGCCCGACCATAATCCACTGGCCAAAGCAATTTCGGCCATCCCACCGCCGCTGCATGGAAAGCGTGGCTCACGGCCACTGCTCCTATTTCTGGGAAAATTTTGGCCAATTTTACTTCGATGCGGTCTGCGAGCATGCCCGCAGCAGGAGGCAACCTCGCGAACAGAGCAGTGGTGTGAAGCTCCATGCGGAGGAGCGAGAGAAGGAGAAGGGAAGAGGGAGGAGGGGACCTAGCCGCCAGTGGCGAATCTAGGAACAAATTGAAGGGTAGGCTAAAAAACTTGAACATAATTTCAAACCATTTATGTCCACGCACCATGTAACATGAGAAAATTGAAGCAAGCCAATAATCTACTAGTTCTATATTGAAAGTTCTTGTGTCTTTGAAAGCCATGTATGGCTGCTTAATATAAGTTGGGATAGTCAGCAAGCACGACTTCACTCATTCAACTCTAATTTCAACGACATGATTTCTTATCAACCAAACAATATTTGATATCACACAATGATAACTAAAAGACTGAGAAAATATACGTAGATGTAGTGCGCTTCGAGTGAATGTTCAACTCGTTGTCAGGGTACTTTACTTCGAGCTACACCGTCGGCTACCATATTCAAACATTGAGATGATTGCTTAAATGTTTAACCAGGCAACCATTTACACTGGACTTCTCGCACTTATCTACATAGTTGGGCCAAGGAACTACACCCGTAAGGCCAAAGTTGGTGAGGCAATCAGTATAGACTCATTTTAGCAGTTATTTCCCTCTGTAACTACAAAACTTTGAGCTTTCATCATCAATCATGGTTGAGGCACATTTTTTTTAAGGTATCATGGTAAAAATAGAGGGTAGGCTCGAGCCTATCGAAGCCTCCCTGGTAAATCCGCCCCTGCTAGCCGCCGCATCGCTGCGCGGGATATGGGCTCGATGGGGAGCCTCAAATCTTCTAGAGATGCTTTTTTCCACCGAAATCAATACTTCCTCCAATTAATATTAGTTGTCACAAAAATGGATATATCTAGATATGTTTTAGTGCCTGATATATCTAATCTGATGATAATTAATATGGATTCGAAGGACTACCAGAACACCATCGTACCTGTTAGAATCAAGGGAATCAAATCTCCTTGCGTGGGTGCGTTGTGTGTTACGTCGTGTGGGGCTGGGCCAAGAGTGGCAGTGGGCCAAGAGTGCCCGACACCTATGGGCTACGGCAGCTTGAGACATCGGCGATCAGCGAAATGTGTCGTTGGCTCCCGAGCTCCGGTGCTTCTTTGGTTTAAAAAGTTTAAAAAACACATTTATAACTTTCAAAAATTCTAAATAATTTAGGGTAGTGTCAACGTTGTATCATACAAGCATGAAAAACCACAGCCTAAAATTCTTTATATTATATGCTACACAAAAATGATAAATCTGATAAAATTTAGAGATGTAAAACTACGTATATTCAGATCTGCACTTTTGTCATTTTTGTATAGCTGACAATACAAAGCATTTTAAATTGATATTTTATATGGTTATGAGATAAATCATTGGCTACGAACCGGATTATTTTCAGAATTTTTTAAAGCTTAAAAGTATGATTTTCGATTTTTTTAAAAAAAACCAGGATCACCGGTGTGGGTGCTAGCAGACAATGCAAGCTAATATAATTCGAGGCCGAGCACACGGGGCAGCAGATCGGTTGAACTATTCCAGCAGACAACCTGATGAGTACGAACAATTAATATAGGATCACATGAACTAGTACCACCAGATCGGTTCAACTACTCCAAGTTTATTTGCCGCGCGGAGCACGAGGGTGGGGTTGGTGACGCGTGCGTGCGCTGCTGCAGGTAGAGACGAGAGAGAGAGCGGCGCGTGATTCCGCTAGTGGCGATCGAGGACGTGGACCTCAGGCATCTGCTACCTCTACAACCACATGAGACCCCCCGAATTCCTAAACAACCACACCACAGAGCCTGATCCAGAAACTCTCCTTCCACCTCACAGCTACTCAGCTAGCTACCATGGCGCAAGATCGATCCGAGAGCTTGAACCCACTGGAAGCCAGTCGTCAGCCCGACGAAGATCTCGTAGCCAGACTTCCCACGAGGGAAGGATGGTCCACGCCGCTCACCCTCTACGACAACTGCTGGCTGAGGTCACACATGGTGAGCAAATTCATGCTCGTCAGGGACGATTTCAAGCCCCGGCGCGACGACATCATCCTCGCCACGCACCCCAAGAGCGGCACCACCTGGCTCAAGTCCCTCGCCTTCACCATCTCCAGCCGCTCCCGCTGCACTTTCGCCGACCACCCTCTGCTCACCAGCAACCCGCAGCGCGTCGTGCCCTTCATCGGAGTCCCCGGCACGGGTGGAGACCTTGACCATCTCGACACGCTGCCATCGCCGAGGCTGCTCTCAACGCACCTTCCTCTCACTCTGCTCCCACCCACCGTCTCCACCGTCGGCTGCAGAGTCGTCTACCTCTGCCGGGAGCCCAAAGATGCCTTCGTGTCAAGGTGGCACTTCGACAACAAGATAGGCACGGGGGCTCCTATCAGCCTCGAGGATGCCTTCGACATGTTCTGCCAAGGCTGCTCGCCCTTCGGCCCTTTCTGGGATCACCATCTTCAGTATTGGAACGAAAGCCTGGCGAGGCCACAGGAGGTAATGTTCCTCAGGTACGAAGAGATTGTGTCTGACCCGCTCAAGGTCGTTAGGAATCTCGCTTGCTTCCTCGGTGTCCCCTTCACTGAAGAGGAGGAGAAGAGTGGACTTGCCGAGCAGATTGTCAGGTTCTGCAGCTTTGATTCTCTTCGCAACCTAGACGCTAACAAAGCAGGCGGCGGCGTTGAGCGTGCGGGAGGTAAGATTTTCCTCGAGGCCTCTTCACTCTTTAGGAAAGGGAAGGTTGGTGACTGGGTGAATCACATGAGCAAGGACATGGGAGAAAAAATGGATCTCCTTGTGAAGGACAAGTTCAAAGGATCCGGCCTGGAGTTTTGAGATGTGTTTTGTGTAGTGCGGGTATGCATGATGTTGATTTACTTCACTTGTTATATTTTGATTGATCTTTATTTGTAACCCTATGATCGTGAGATGTAAGACTTTAAACTGTGAACTCTACAATAAATTATGTTGCATGCACCGATTGGTGCAGACCCTGGGCCCTCTCCCCCTTTGTCGAAAAAAGATAACTGAGTTTGTTGTCAAGATTGTCAGTGGAGATGCTTGTACCTAAGATTGTTAGTGGAGTTTTCAGATGTGTGTCTATGTAGCGCGGGTATGCATGATATTGATTTACTTCACTTGTAATATTTTGATTGTTCTTTATTTGTAACCCTATGATTCTGAGATGGAAAATGCTCCAGAACAGGCGGAGGATTCCACTCGCGCGTCCTCCGTCTCGAGTGCGCGCCACGTGTCCCTGTGGCGGAGAAACCGAACCGGGCAAGTGATGCGGGCCCACCACCTACCTTATCTCCTGCCCCCAGACTCTCCCGTCCGTGCAGTTTCTCAATCCCCATCTCACCAACGAGCCACCGTCCCTCCCCTCCCGAGTGCGCCTCCCCGTCGCCGGCAAGCTCTCGGCCACCCGCCTAGCTCCCATACGCCGGAGAGGGTTCTGATCACCGGCGCTGCTTCCCGTCCCCCCAACGTGGTTCCATTCGGCGCTGCTGCTTCTCGTCCTTTTCATGGTTCCCGAGGATTGCCACAGTTCGTGCCAGCCCCGCTCCATGTTGCGGCTTCCCTAGAGGGTGACGTTCTCCTCATCGCGAGAAAACCGCTGCTGTGCCATGCCGCCAAGGGTCGCCACCGCGCCGCTGTCATCCAGCTCGGCGCCCTGCCGTTGGCGGAGATGCAGTCCATGGTGTGACGATAATGCTGCTACCGGTACAGGGAGATGCTAGGAATGGAGGGACGGCGCGCTGCCAACCATGGTTGTCGATGCTACAAGCGGCGACTGTGGTGCGTTGAGCCATGGCCGCCGCCATTGAAATGGATGAATTTTTTGTGATACATTTAGTTTTTGATTTTGCGTCATAGGAACAATTTGTTTGCTACATACTTTCTATGATTTTTTGCTGTGGATTTGAGGTAAGTTTTTCTGCTATAACCATTCTGTGGGTTTGCTATAGTAGTATAATTGTTTTGCTAAAATGTCTCTGATGAAGTCAGTTTTTGCTACGCCAGTACAATTTTCTCCGGCGAGAGTCTCCGGTGAAATCAGATTTACTACAATAGTACACTGTTTTTGCTCCATACGTTCTATGAATTTGCATCATTAGAAAGAAAATTTGCTACGTGATCTCCGGCGAGTTCTTCGTCGATGTCTTCGGCAAACTTTTTTTTGCTACAACCATCATGTGATTTTGCTACATTAGCGTATATTTTTTGCCAACCCCCGACTACAAAATAAGCTCTTTGTACAATCTCTATTGTTTATGCACACCCGAATTGTATTCCCATTTTGGGTTTAGGACTTCTGCATCCAAGAATCCCGCCAATACCTCCTGAATCGCTCGTACGCGATCCTTTGGCAGAAGACCGTCCCGTAGACGTTCGATCTGATTTAAAAAAAGGAGTCAGCCTATATGAATGAAACTAAACACAATTTGATGATAATTAAAAACTATAGAAATTGTTTACGTACGTGGAGTTGCTCTAAATTTCTGTCCTTCTCACAACACGTCTGCCGGATGAACTCGTAAACATAGTATCCACATAAATTGTTCTCTGGTCCCTGCGTCAGGCACTTTACGAGAACATAGTTCAATCAAAATAATAATCAAGCATGATAATAACGGTATCAAAACTAGAATCAAAGAGATGCGCGGATATAGCTAGTGGTGCTTACATCTAGTGCTTGAAATGTAAGCTCCTCTTTCCAAACACCCCTAGCCTTGTTGGTAAACCATTTCCAAGCGCTGCCCGGCGAAGAAAACGAATAAAAGAAGTTATTAATTACTTGATATCATAAAATTCACGAACGTTGCTGATATAGTGTCGTAATGATTATAATTACCGCTGGAGAAGCATCTCCATGTCCTTCCACTGCTCAAGGGGTTTATGTTTCGAGTCCATGACTAGTACACGCCCTTTGTCAAGTTGAATAATTAACAGAATATAGTGGAAGTTGCGCATGCATAACTAATCAATTATATACTTAACATCGAGTAAGCGAAATAGAAAGTGTATACAAGACAATAACACTCCTCAAAGTTGTAAGAAAATAGTATTTCCCTTCTGATTTTTTGAAACCTTAACGCGTGTACGATATTATCCTCTGTATCCTGGAGATTTGTTTTGAGATTAGCTTGATGAACCCAATATGGGTCAATGAAGCCAATGTCATAGATTTGTCCTCTGCTGCATTCGAGAATCTTCATTCTGCATATTATAGTATGATTATATACATGCAATAAACAAGGTGAGATAGCTAGAGACTAAATTAATTACAGAATTAGTACTTACAGACAATAGGCACTGATGATCGATTTGTCCAAGGCGTCTTGATTGAATAATTGAAATAGTTCATCAAATTCAATGGATATCATGTCATCTATTTCTTTCCCATAATGCTTTTTTGTAACCCTCAGCACTATCCAGTTAGCCCCGGGCTTTGTGGCATGCATGTACCAGTTATGCAATCTTCGCATTTTTGTTGAAAGATTATTTACCTCCTCAGGTTTGACGAGAGGTTTACCGTACTGGTATTTGTATGCTACTTCACACACGGGGAGGTACTCTAACTGGGATAAGTACTGGGCAATACTCATACCTTGAGCAGCGATAGCTTCTCCGTATTGTGCAACTACCTCTGGATCATACCGCTCTTCGGCCGCATATTTGCTTGACTTCACATTGGTATGGGAAATCACCTTGAGAGGGGCATGTAACGCCCCCGAATCGGGTCTATGCAGATCCTAGCATTTCCCGCCAAAATTCGCATAGAAGTGATTCAAAGACGCCCACCAGACACTTTCGTGTGGGTGGGATTTGAATATAAGTAGCTACATCACAGTAGTTTACAATAGAGTCCACAAGAACTTATATATACAACAACGGCTCAACGAGTCAAGAATACAAAAGGTACAATACGAAGATATAACTCAAGAAGAAAGCAAGATAGTATCCGAGTACGGACAAGATCCAAACGGGACTAAGAGTCCTGAAGAATAACCAAGCGGTGTCCATAATCCTACCCAGGCCAAGCCGGAAGGGTAACCTTGCTAACGTCGTCAATCACATACCTGTCAAGCCAAAAGGGTGCCGACAAAGGGCAAAGGAAAACAGAAAGAGAGCGGTCAGTACTGAGGCCAGTACACGGCGAGACTAGAATTCGGCGGTCCTCGCCTACATAGGTATGGTGGGCTCAGCGGCAGCAAAGCTTGCACTATCTAACTTATAGAGACACGCTAAAACTTCGACTGTTAGAGCGAGGTAAGAGAGCGCTATACGATAACAGTAATATAACACCAGACATAACCCATCCGAAGCTTTCCCCCTCGAAGACCAGTCGAGGAAGTCCCCTTGCGGAACACACACGGTGGCAATTTTAGTTAAGCAGGTGTTTAGTTGATAAGGCTAATTACTAATCATTTTATTAGAGGCAAAACGTTGGTGGCGTTGTCTATGATCATGACACTGTACTCCTGAGGCGTCCATAACCGTGGACACACGTCTTCTCGAAAAGATTTACCCTGCAGGGGTGCACTACTGTACCCAAACGCATGCTCAACCCTTCAGACAACATATCACACGTGCCTTTCGAATCTCACAACAAGAACTGTCCCATAACTACGCGCATATCCAGAGGCATCACCTACTGTGTTTTACCCACACAAGAGATACAGCTGATTCTCTAGGTGGCACAGTGTTTGAGTCTACGGCCGGGCGATGATCGAAAGATAACTTGTAGAGCTCCATCCCACCTCCGGCACGATATCCCGATTTTATGCAATGCAAGCCATGGCAGTCCACCAAAATCATATCACAACTCAACCCATGTCAGAGGACATATTATGCGTATGCACCAAATGGAAAACCAATTTTGTAACCCTCTGGATATACGAATAGCGCCGGTAGTTAAGGGGGGGATCCCAGAGGCCCCCACGTTTGGTTAGCGCGATCAATTCAGAACTGGTATCGTAGAACGAATGGGTCCTAGGTCGGCTCAAGCAGTTCCCAAAGGTGGTCCCTGTCGGGGCCTTATCATTAGGTGAAACCATAACCAACAACATCCGATTAATTATCTTATCACCAACCATATTCGAGTATCATGTTCCACCTGTATGAGAGCGGTACTAAGCATGCCTACGACTCGCAAGGACAAAGCTAGCTAGTCAAACAAGGCAATAGGATAACCAAGGCAATATAGTGGATCAGGTAAATAAAGGAACGGTACTATAGCATCGACAATAAGGATAGCAATAGATCAATTGGAAGAAGTAAAGACTATAAATGCAAAATAGGTGAAAGGGAAAGAATGCTCGCCTGAGAAGATCATCCGAAGGCTCGTCGTATCTCACAATGACTCATTGTCCTATCCGATGAAGAAGCAAACACTAGAAAGAACAACCGATGCAATATTTAATACTAGGCGGAAGATCCGGCATGTTTATGATATGATGTGTGGCACGGCAATATGCGGTCCCACTTAGCAATATACGGTCCCACTTAGCAATATTAAGTGGAATCGAGATCCCAATATTTAAATTAGGTGGTTTATGTTGTCTAGATACCCCACAATTTAATGTTGTATTAACAAGGCAAAACATGGCGGTTCGCTACACAAATTTAAATGGAGCCAATTTTAGACTAGATTCGCTCACATATGGTCTCCATATTTAGTTATGAGATGAATCGGCATAATGCCCCAAAACACACAAATATGTATGCAACTATAAACAATTTATATGCATCAGATATACATTATATATTATAAAAATATGAGTCTTGAGAAAGGGATCGCACATTGGGGTTCGGAACTGAGGGTCTTGGGATTCGACGGAGCGGTCTTCGGATCTCCGGGTTTAACTTCAGGGCCTCGGCCATCGGATTCGAAAGGAGAACTTGGCGTCACGCGCCCTTTGGAAGAACTTGGCATTAGGCCATACCTGTCAGTGTTGGAATAGCTGGACATCACCCATTGGCACCATACATCCCCATATCTCATTTTCTTCACCACAACAGCCGATCCGAAGCAACAACAACATTGCAAGAGCAGGGGGAACAAAGTCACACCAGCGTTGCGCTGGGCCATGTCCATTTGGGCATTAGCTCGAACACCCTGCGGGAACCAGGGAAACGAGCTGCAACACGCGCAGGGGAGGGAGACGGAGGAGCACTGAGGCGGGGCTTGAGGTGGAGGCAGACGGAGACGGCGAAGTCGCCATCGGACGTGCGGCCACGCGCGTGTCGTGAGAGGGCGGAAATGAGGGCTGCTTCCCGCGGGGAAGCAGAGGCGGCACGGCGCGCCGTGGCGAGCGACAACGCGCTCCTAAGGACGGTCAGCGGGAAGCGGAGCCGGTGGTAGAGGACGTGGGCGAGGGCGACGAACCTCCTGGCGACGGCGGCGACCGAGAGCCATGCTTGCGCAAGGGGAGGCGGCGGCGCTGGTGGCGAGGTGACTGCGCATGGCTAGGGCGGCGAGGTGTTGGATGGCGGGCGACGACAGAAGGAGAGGCGGTCGTACCTGGGCTTGCCGCGCTCGCACATGAGGAGGAGAGCAGTGGTAGGGCCCGAGTCCGGCGGCGGGGCAGCGGAGGTCATTGGCGACGAGCGGAAAGAGGAGGGGTTGGGGAGTCACGATGGGATTGTGTCACGTGCGTCCGTTTCCTGGGTGTGTGCGTGGTGTGGTTACGTGTGGTATGCGTCGTGTTGGGTTCAGGGTGAGTCGTGTGTGTTGTGTGTCGCCTGGGTGCGTGTGTGAGTTGTGCGTGCGTGAGTTGTGTGTGCGTGGGTCTGGCGGCGGCAGGGTGTGTGTGGCTGCGGGGCTAGGTAGAATTAGGGTTAGTTTGTCTAGGGTTTGGGGAGAGAAAGAAAGAAAGAAATGGACTATTTATCTAGTTCAAAATAGACTAGATGGGGCTAGTTTTGGGTCAAAATTTTAGACGGGCTTTTAGCCTAATTTTATTTATAATATAAGAAAAGCTTTTGCTGCGAGAAATATTATTTGTTTTAATTTAAAATAAGAACGAGAGACGGGTTTAATAAAACCACATGGATATTTAGTAAAACAAAATATGGTTTGATAAAATAATTTTACGAATAAAATATGCATGATGATGCGAAAAAGAAAATAACACGAAATTTTATTTTGGAATATTTTTCGGGGCATTACAACTCGACACCACTAACAAGGATCGCGTCCCGAGATCCAAGCAAGGACACCGGGGGGAAAGGGGTTGATGATCGGATCTTATTGCACCAGAGTGATGGTCGCGACACCACTAACAAGAATTCTTGCTCCATCTTGGAATTGTCGACACCACCAATAGGGATTGTTGTTCACGTTCTTATGGAGAACACTTCGGAGAGGAAAAGACAGAAGTAGAGGTATCAAAGATAAGGCCACCTTTAACTTCCATGGAAGGAGTAAAAGTCACATGGATCCACCACTTCGATGTAACAATAGCTAATGATAAGAGTAGTGGTACGGTCATGACTCCATTCCGCACTCAAAGCATTACTATGTACATGAATAGAAGGATCATGCAACCAACTCTCGGGATTCACACTGAAGATCTTGACAATCGGTATTAACAAAATATTCAGGTAGATGATGTCATCGCAGAAAGTTGCAGGACACCGGAAAACATTTGAAAAGGGATCAAGTAGAATGGAATCCAGATATAGATCCACCGTTACAAAAGGAGAAAAACGGAACCCTAAAGGTACAACGAAAACCCAACCGCGAGAAGTCCTGGACTTGAAGAAGGTAAGAGACCAGATCAAAACATGCAAAGACAAGAGGAGAAAGAATGGAGATAAGGAGTAAAATCAGAGCTAATCAGATATATCCAATGCATTTGTAGCAAAATAGTTTTGACACTAGACATCGTCCGTTGGCAAGGTTATACTATAGGCTAGACCAGTGGGGTATCGTAAACTTTTGCTCTGATACCACTTGTAACGCCCCCGAATCGGGTCTATGCAGATCCTAGCATTTCCCGCCAAAATCCGCATAGAAGCGATTCAAAGATGCCCACCAGACACTTTCGTGTGGGTGGGATTTGAATACAAGTAGCTACATCACAGTAGTTTACAATAGAGTCCACAAGAACTTATATATACAACAACGGCTCAACGAGTCAAGAATACAAAAGGTACAATACGAAGATATAACTCAAGAAGAAAGCAAGATAGTATCCGAGTACGGACAAGATCCAAACGGGACTAAGAGTCCTGAAGAATAACCAAGCGGTGTCCATAACCCTACCCAGGCCAAGCCGGAAGGGTAACCTTGCTAACGTCGTCAATCACATACCTGTCAAGCCAAAAGGGTGCCGACAAAGGGCAAAGGAAAACAGAAAGAGAGCGGTCAGTACTGAGGCCAGTACACGGCGAGACTAGAATTCGGCGGTCCTCGCCTACATAGGTATGGTGGGCTCAGCGGCAGCAAAGCTTGCACTATCTAACTTATAGAGACACGCTACAACTTCGACTGTTAGAGCGAGGTAAGAGAGCGCTATACGGTAACAATAATATAACACCAGACATAACCCATCCGAAGCTTTCCCCCTCGAAGACCAGTCGAGGAAGTCCCCTTGCGGAACACACACGGTGGCAATTTTAGTTAAGCAGGTGTTTAGTTGATAAGGCTAATTACTAATCATGTTATTAGAGGCAAAACGTTGGTGGCGTTGTCGGCATTGTCTATGATCATGACATTGTACTCCTGAGGCGTCCATAACCGTGGACACACGGCTTCTCGAAAAGATTTACCCTGCAGGGGTGCACTACTGTACCCAAAAGCATGCTCAACCCTTCAGGCAACATATCACGCGTGCCTTCCGAATCTCACAACAAGAACTGTCCCATAACTACGCGCATATCCAGAGGCATCACCTACTGTGTTTTACCCACACAAGAGATACACCTGATTCTCTAGGTGGCACAGCGTTTGAGTCTATGGCCGGGCGATGATCGGAAGATAACTTGTAGAGCTCCATCCCACCTCCGGCACGATATCCCGATTTTATGCAATGCAAGCCATGGCAGTCCACCAAAATCATATCACAACTCAACCCATGTCCGAGGACATATTGTGCGTATGCACCAAATGGAAAACCAATTTTGTAACCCTCTAGATATACGAATAGCGCCGGTAGTTGAGGGGGGGGGGATCCCAGAGGCCTCCACGTTTGGTTAGCGCGATCAACTCAGAACTGGTATCATAGAACGAACGGGTCCTAGGTCGGCTCAAGCAGTTCCCAAAGATGGTCCCTGCCGGGGCCTTATCATTAGGTGAAACCATAACCAACAACATCAGATTAAGTATCTTATCACCAACCATATTCGAGTATCATGTTCCACCTGTATGAGAGCGGTACTAAGCATGCCTACGACTCGCAAGGACAAAGCTAGCTAGTCAAACAAGGCAATAGGATAACCAAGGCAATATAGTGGATCAGGTAAATAAAGGAACGGTACTATAGCATCGACAATAAGGATAGCAATAGATCAATTGGAAGAAGTAAAGACTATAAATGCAAAATAGGTGAAAGGGAAAGAATGCTCGCCTGAGAAGATCATCCGAAGGCTCGTCGTATCTCATAACGACTCATCATCCTATCCGATGAAGAAGCAAACACTAGAAAGAACAACTGATGCAATATTTAATACTAGGCGAAAGATCCGGCATGTTTATGATATGATGCGTGGCACGGCAATATGCGGTCCCACTTAGCAATATACGGTCCCACTTAGCAATATTAAGCGGAATCGAGATCCGGATATTTAAATTAGGTGGTTTTATGCTGTCTAGATACCCCGCAATTTAATGTTGTATTGACAAGGCAAACATGGCGGTTCGCTACACAAATTTAAATGGAGCCAATTTTAGACTAGATTCGCCCACATATGGTCTCCATATTTAGTTATGAGATGAATCGGCATAATGCCCCAAAACACACAAATATGTATGCAACTATAAACAATTTATATGCATCAGATATACATTATATATTATAAAAATATGAGTCTTGAGAAAGGGATCGCACATTGGGGTTCGGAACTGAGGGTCTTGGGATTCGACGAAGCGGTCTTCGGATCTCCGGGTTTAACTTCAGGGCCTCGGCCATCGGATTCGAAAGGAGAACTTGGCGTCACGCGCCCTTTGGAAGAACTTGGCATTAGGCCATACCTGTCAGTGTTGGAATAGCTAGACATCACCTACCGGCACCATACATCACCATATCTCATTTCTTCACCACAACAGCCGAGCCGAAGCAACAACAACATTGCAAGAGCAGGGGGAACAAAGTCACACCAGCGTTGCGCTGGGCCATGTCCATTTGGGCATTAGCTCGAACACCCTGCGGGAACCAGGGAAACGAGCTGCAACACGCGCAGGGGAGGTAGACAGAGGAGCACTGAGGCGGGGCTTGAGGTGGAGGCGGACGGAGACGGCGAAGTCGCCAGCGGACGTGCGGCCACGCGCGTGCCGTGAGAGGGCGGAAACGAGGGCTGCTTCCCACGGGGAAGCAGAGGCGGGACGGCGCGCCGTGGCGAGCGACAGCGCGCTCCTAAGGATGGTCAGCGGGAAGCGGAGCCAGTGGTAGAGGACGTGGGCGAGGGCGACGGAGATCCTGGCGACGGCGGCGACCGGGAGCCAAGCTTGCGCAAGGGGAGGCGGCGACGCTGGTGGCGAGGCGACTGCGCATGGCTAGGGCGGCGAGGTGTTGGATGGCAGGCGACGGCAGAAGCAGAGGCGGCCGTACCTGGGCTTGTCGCGCTCGCACATGAGGAGGAGAGCGGTGGTAGGGCCCGAGTCCGGCGGCGGGGCAGCTGAGGTCGTTGGCGACGAGCGGAATGAGGAGGGGTTGGGGAGTCACGATGGGATTGTGTCACGTGCGTGCGTTTCCTGGGTGTGTGTGTGGTGTGGTTACGTGTGGTATGTGTCGTTTGGGTTCAGGGTGAGTCGTGTGTGTTGTGTGTCGCCTGGATCCGTGCGTGAGTTGTGTGTGCGAGGTGTGTGTGCGTGGGTCTGGCGGCGGCGGGGTGTGTGTGGCTGCGGGGCTAGGTAGAATTAGGGTTAGTTTGTCTAGGGTTTGGGGAGAGAAAGAAAGAAAGAAATGGACTATTTATCAAGTTCAAAATAGACTAGATGGGGCTAGTTTTGGGTCAAAATTTTAGACGGGCTTTTAGCCTAATTTTATTTATAATATAAGAAAAGCTTTTGCTGCGAGAAATATTATTTGTTTTAATTTAAAATAAGAACGAGAGACGGGTTTAATAAAACCACATGGATATTTAGTAAAACAAAATATGGTTTGATAAAATAATTTTACGAATAAAATATGCATGATGATGTCATGATGATGCGAAAAAGAAAATAACACGAAATTTTATTTTGGTATATTTTCCGGGGCATTACAGGGCACAAGACTGTTTTGCTTGTTCTCCGAGCTGGGCAACAGATTTCTCGCTTGCATCAGTACTGCTCTTCGAGGCTTGTTGTGCCGCATGTGACTTGAGAATAGAACGCTCATAGTCTGATGACAGCTTTGGCTCGGGTTGATGAAGAGTCTTTAGCATTTTGAACACTCTGGCTTTTTCTTCTTTGGTGCTGGAAACTCTGGCCCTTTCGGCCGCCTCAGCTTAGCGAAAAATGCTGTCGTTTCCGCATCAACAATAGCTGTAGTCTCCTCTTCAGTACAGTCATAAGCTCTCTTGGGAGAAACCTTTGGTACTTTTGGAAGAGGCTCTTGTTTACGTTTCGGCGATCACTTACCACGACGCAGAGTAGCGGTACGCTTACGCTTTTTATCCTTAGGCGCCAGCGATGGTTGCCGCGGAGCCGGCTGCGCCGGAGATTGATGAGGCGATGGAGACGGGTGAGGCGACGAAGACGGCTGCCGCGGCGATGGCTGCGCCGGAAATTGATGAGGCGATGGAGACGGGTGAGGCGACGAAGAAGGCTGCCGCGACGGCGACGACCTCCATGGAGACGGGTGAGGCGGCGGCGAAGATGGCCTTGGCGTGTGATTTCGAAGCACGATACATTCCTTTGGCCATAGAATGGTGACGTTTGTTGCGTCTCCCAGTTCAGTCACATACCCTTCACCTGCAGGGTAGTCAAGCTTCAAAACTTCAAAGGTGGGCATGATTTCATCCACCCCGACAACAGCGTAGCCCTGTGGAACCGGACGATAGTGGTAAGTTGGTGTGGGTCCAATTGGTAAGGCATATCCGACCGCCACCTTCATTGATATGTTCACAACTTTGACATGTAGCTCGCAGTGTGTCATTTGTGTGATATCATCCACTAGGTAGCCAACAGGAGCCATCATCGGTGCACCATCGTCATTGTCATCACCCGGGACCTCGGTGGAAGCCACACTGCTTTTTCGATTATTCGATAGGCCGGTAGCATCGAATGCAGTGTGCTGCTGAGATGGGCCGGTAGTACTTTGCTCTTTAAGTGCGTTAATTTCATCTTGTTGTTGTTGCTTTATTCGTTCTTCAATTATATGCATTCGCTCTTTCTGAATATCTACTTCAACTTCCGCCTTGTCCTTTCTCCTCTGATGGCTTCTATCAGGATATTTCTTCCTCTCTTCGGGAAACCCAGTCCTCCATGGTTTGGAGCCTATTGTGCCTCGTGTTCGTCCATCATGTTCCTTATTTCCAAGGGCGAATGTGAGCTCATCATTCTCTCTATCGGAAATGAAGTCCCCATCTTTAACAGCCTTTACTGCTTTTCTCATCTTCTCGATTGGCAAGGGGTCTTCTTTATGTCGTATGTTATATATACACTTCCCTTCTGAGTCCAACTTGCCCCCATGCCCGTAAAACCAATTCCTTGCACGTTCGATCCAATCGTCTGTCTCTGGGATGATCTTTTTAGCACGCAGTTCATTCTCAAGTTTCTTCCACTTAGGAATGCCAGCCCTGTAGCCACCTTGCCCATAGTATGGTGATACTTCTTGTTAGCAGCATTCAGCTTATTCGTTGCAGACATTTTCTTAGCTTTTTCTGATGTCTTGTAATTCACAAACTCAGCCTAGAATGGTTCTATCTTCTGAAATTGAATCTTCTTGAAATCCGGAGTCTTCTCTTTCACGACATAGTCAAGGTGCAATCTTTTCTTCCAGTTGGTGAAACACTGGGCCATCTTCTTCATAGCCTACTCCCTGACCTTAGCCTCCATGGCTCGCGCATGTTCTAAGGCGTCCTCAACTGGATCCTCCGCATTTGGATCCAGCTCTATCTTCGGTAGTTTGAAATTAACCATGAGCCTCTTCCATAGTAAATCTTTGGCCACATTAGGGATAAATAAAGATGTTCCCTCTTCTTCCGCATTAGCAGGCCTATTCCAATTTCGAAAGGTGATCGGGATGAAGTCCCTAACGATTATTCCGCACTGTGCCACAAATTTGGTTGCGACAACTTCGGGAGCAATCGGTTTGCCGTCTTCACCGATATCTTCGATCCTGAACCTCTCATGGTCTTCCAACTTTTTGGTTGGGCCTCGTCCGCTCTTTTCAGTAGATTTCTTTGATCCGGAGGGCTAAAAGAAGAAAGACCGTCGATACTATTTCTATATAGATAGCAGATGATTAATTAATGAATTAATTATATTACATGCATCTCGCCAGAGCGGTCGTCTTCTCGATCACACAAGGCATCGCCTTCTCCCTCGCGGAAGGCATCACCTTCAACCTCAAACAAGTCGTCTCTTCCGGCAAAAAGAGGATCACCCTCACCGGAGTTGTTCAGAAACATCGATACATCTAAATTTTCTTCCCCGCGGATCACACCTTGGATCAACTCTTCCTTTTCTTTGTATCTGTTGTGTGGGTCCATATTTTCTGCATAGGTGGAAAACGGATAAGTCAAAGCGGCTAAGGGAGAATGTGGATCCTATCGCGAAGAACCAATACCGGAAAGAAAGGCGGCAATCAATACATGGCATAATACAATGCGCAATCAATATGTATGACATGTCAGATTTAGATATCATACACGAACCCTAGGTGTAACATCGATTTAAAAGGGTTCGGGATGCCCTAGCAAGTACACACCGGCGAACCCACATGTACATAAGGGGTGTCGATGTTTCTTTAACTAAACTAGGGTTTAAAGTTGCTTGACAATGTATTATGATTGCTTAGACACATAGCTCTCAATTTTCTAAACATTTTGATATATTATTTGTATTTTTATGACTTATAAATAATTAGTTATTGAATTTACAAGTTTATATCAATTTCTGAAAATATTAAACCATTTTAAAACAGTTACTGTGTCACTTTACATCAGCACATGGGGGTAGTTTTTCATCGGGTCTGGGGCTACCCACAGTGACTGACCAGTGGGGCCGAAGACTAATAATACCTAACTAATTAATAAACCTAATAATACCTAACTAATAATAAACCTAATAATCCAAACTAATAAACCTAATAAACCTAATATGCTAGGAGCAGTGGATCAGGTAATATAAGCTCAAAGGGAGTAATACAACATATAGGACACTCTATCTACCAATAAAAGACCACAGTAGAATTGTATGCATCATGGCAAGAATTGAAATGCTTTCGAAACCATAGGATTATATCATGGTGGGGCTATGCTTGCCTTTGCCTGTTGATAGTTGAAAGTAGAGCTTTAGGATCCTTGTACTTGACTTGATTACAGTTGGTCAAGTATTTGTCTTCGAGCTTCGACGGTGTTGATCTCTGGCTTCGATCTCGATCTCGATATCGTATTCTACCGGGAAGAACTAAACACCGGAAAGAAAGGGAAACAATCAACACATGGCATCGATGCAATGCTCAAGCAAGTATGATCATATGACAAGTTGAATTGCATTGAAATGAAACCCTAAAGCATGCTCTACAATTAATCGGGGTTCCGAGGGGTGAAAACCCTAACTCGGAGAAACTCCGGAACACATGAGAGGGGTGGATTTGTTCTTATAATTAAACTTGTCATTTAAGTTGTTGAACAATGCATGATTATAGCTTAGATAGCTAGGTTTCATTTTTCAGAACATTTTGATATATTTTTCATATTTTTCTGACTTATAGATTAAAAGTTATTGAATTTATAAGATTATAATTATTTTTGAAATTATTAAAAGCTAGTTAAACTTTTTACACCGCAGGCATACCTAGCCACAGTGGCTGATAGAGGGGGCGGAGCCACCTCAGCAGCCACACAAGCAAAAGTGGTTCAGGGGCATTTTTCACTCGGGCTGGGGCTAGCCAGAGAGGCTGACCTGTGGGCCAGAGGCCACATAGGCAAGCCACGCAGGAAAAGTGAGTCCCTGGCTGGGTTTGACCGGGTCTGCGCGCGCGCTGACGCACGGGTAATGTCAGGATGACATCACGCCGGCGGTGGCTTGCAGGACGGTGACGGGGAACGGCGTTAGGGGGCGATCTAGGGCGCGTGCGTGCGCGTGTTAGAGAGAGGAGGTTGAGGCGAGCCAAAGAGTAGCGGCGCCGCCTCGAAAAGGTCACCGGAGAGGGGAGCACGACGACGGTGAGCGGCGGTGGTGGCAGGTGGTCGACGGGGAGGAGGAACCAGAGCGAGAGGAGGCGAGAGAGAGGGTCCACGAGGACCAGCGGCTCACCAGGTGTGCGGTGGTGGTGTCGGGGAGGCGAGGCGAGGTCGGGAGCCGGCGAATCGAGGCGGCGGTCGTCTGGCTCGAGGGAGACAGAGTCGTTGGCGATGATTGGGAGCGAGCGGGGCCTATTCCTTCGGGGAGAAGCCTCGGGGCGACGAGGCGAAGCTTCCTGCACGCTTGGCTGGGCGAGGGGTGGCCGGTAGGGCGTGCAGGGCGGCGGGGCAGCCTGACGGCGTCGTGCACGAGAAGAGATTGTGAGATGGGGAAGAAGAAGAGGAGGGGTACCCAGTTATAACCAAAGAACCTTTTGTCCCGGTTGTTGGCTCCAACCGGGACTAAAGGGTCATACGTCCCGGTTGGAGCCACCAACCGGGGCGTATACTCCACTTTTTTCAGCAGACCAAGGGGCGCGCGCTTTAGTCCCGGTTGGTGGCTCCAACCGGAACATATGACCCTGTTTTCAAAATTTTTCAGAAATTTTCTCTCTATTCCCGCCTTATTTTTTATTTCGGGGTTTAAATTTGTAATGTTTTTTAAATGATAATTACTTTGGAATTTAGAAAAACTTTAAACATAAAACATGTTTGAATTTGAATAGCTAATTCAAAACCATTTTTTGTTTTCAAAAATAATTAATGTAACCATTTAAAATTAAAAATGAATTAACTTATATTTTTTGTATATTAATTTGGAATTTAGAAAAACTTTAAACATAAAAAGTGTTTGGATTTGAATAACTAATTCAAAACCATTTTCTATTTTTTAAAAAAATTAATTCAACCATTTAAAATTAAAAATGGATTAACTTATATTTTTTGAATATTAATTTGGAATTTAGAAAAACTTTAAACATAAAACGTGTTTGGATTTGAATAAATAATTCAAAACCATTTTCTATTTTTAAAAATAATTAATGCAACCATTTAAAATTAAAAATGAATTAACTTATTTTTTTGAATATTAATTTGGAATTTAGAAAACTTTAAACATAAAAAGTGTTTGAATTTGAATAAATAATTCAAAACCATTTTCCGTTTTTAAAAATAATTAATGTAACCATTTAAACTATGAACCATTAAAAATTAAAAATTAATTATATTATATTTTTTGAATATTAATTTGGAATTTAGAAAAACTTTAAACATAAAAAGTGTTTGGATTTGAATAACTAATTCAAAAACATTTTCTGTTTTTAATTTGTATTTGAATTAACTTATATTTTTTATATATTAATGGGCGGGGAAAAAGGACGGGAAATAATGGGCGGAAAGAAAATTTTATTAGGATAGAACTAGAATTAAAGTACATAACGCAACTAACACAAAGTTACATAGAAGAACTGAAAATTAAGATACATGGCCAGATTAAGCCACAATCGGTCGAACTTGTTTTGCAATGTTGGAGTGATTCAGTCATGCTCCTGCCTACACCTGTAATACTCGCCACTGTAGTCGTCGTACTCGCCGATGTCGTCGTCGCTGTCGTCGTCGGGGTCGCCGTAGTTGAACCTTGAAGGCTGAGTACGAGTGGGCTGGACTTGAGGGTAGCGCAGGCGGGGGTTAGAGTCGGCGGCCGTGTCGTAGGCCATGACGCTCTGGAGAGTCCGGCCGCGCCACCACAGCCGCCGGCCAGCCTCGTTGAAGTTCGGAGGAGGTGGGCCGTCCTCTTCGTGCCTGACGAGCGCCCTGTCACGCCGATCCACGAAGAAGGCTTCCCAAGTCGGGAAATAGTCGGGATGCCATCTGGGATTCCTCCGCTGCTCCGGCGTGAGCTCGAAGTAGTAGTGGTTCGTGATGGCCATCCAGCGCGCCACACCTAGAGGGACAGGAGGAACCGGCACGCCTCCGACGCTCAGCATCCCGCCGACGGGGACATAGTAGCCCGGCGGGCAGGGGTAGTTCGAGGCTAAAAGCGCCTCCACCTCCCTGGGGGTTAGTGCTACGGTGGAAGTCATGGGAAAGAGTGATGAGGTTGCAGATATGAGTCTAGACATGTGCAATCACAATGGAGGCCAACCCTACATATATATAGTGAGAAATGGCAGGAAGATAACTGGAGGGAAGAACTGGCGGGAAGAAATGGTGGGAAGAACTGGCGGGAAGAAAAATGGAGGGGAAAATGGCGGGAAGAAAAATGGCTCATTTAGAACTTACATTGGATCTCTGAAGAAACCACATATTCCGAGTCTAAAAATGATTGTTTCAAAAAATCACGGGCGTTAGATCATGTACCTGTAGTACAAACCGGACCCACTTCCTACCGTTTCGGCAGACATTTGTCCTTTTTACCCGGGATGGACGAAAAGGTTTGAGATTTCCCGGTTGGGAGATAGTCCATGTAATATGGTCTAGTATTTTAGGAAAATGGGACGGTAGCATTCTGAAACATCATTTTGGTGGTTACTTCACAAAACGACCCGTTTTTTGTGCTCGAAAAATGGAAAAGGGATTTTCCGTGCGACGAAAAGAAAAACTTCCTCCTGCAACATTGTTCTCCATACCAATGTCCACATGCATGCATAATATGGGCACAGCATCACAAACTATGCCGTGATTCAGCATATAACATCGGTCATTTGGACCGAAAGCCATGAAACCTCGAACATGATAGGTCATTATGTGAAGGTTTTTTCGAGACATGATCAATATACCAAGTCTGGTATTTTTCCTTTCAACTATGTCACATAATATGACACCACGCGAAGGATTTTCATTGTTCGGATTTTTTTGAATTTCTTATGCCCGTTTTGAATTTTTTGAATTTCTAACTATGGTCGAACCGGCGTGCATGAAGATAGGGGATGAGCATCGTTAAAACTTGCATTGGATCTCTGAAGAAACCACATATTGCGAGTCTAAAAATGATTTTTTTCAAAAAATCACGGACGTTAGATCATGTACCTGTAGTACAAAACGGACCCACTTCCTACCGATTCGGCAGACATTTGTCCTTTTTATCCGGGATGGACGAAAAGGTTTGAGATATACCGGTTGGGAGATAGTCCATGTAAGGTGGTCTAGTATTTTAGGAAAATGGGACGGTAGCATTCTGAAATAGCATTTTGGTGGTTACTTCACAAAACGACTCGTTTTTTGCGCTCGGAAAATGGAAAAGGGCTTTTCCGTGCGACGAAAAGGAAAACTTCCTCCTGCAACATTGTTCTCCATACCAATGTCCACATGCATGCATAATATGGGCACAACATCACAAACTATGCCGTGATTCAGCACATAACATCGGTCATTTGGACCGAAAGCCATGAAACCTCGAACATGATAGGTCATTTTGTGAAGGTTTTTTCGAGACATGATCAATATACCAAGTCTGGTATTTTTCCTTTCAACTATGTCACATAATATGACACCACGCGAAGGATTTTCATTGTTCGGATTTTTTTTTTGAATTTCTTATGCCCGTTTTGAATTTTTTGAATTTCTAACTATGGTCGAACCGGCGTGCATGACGATAGGGAACGAGCATTGTTAGAACTTGCATTGGATCTCTGAAGAAACCACATATTGCGAGTCTAAAAATGATTTCTTCAGAAAATCACGGGCGTTAGATCATGTACATGTAGTACAAACCGGACCCACTTCCTACCGATTCGGCAGACATTTGTCCTTTTTACCCGGGATGGACGAAAAGGTTTAAGATGTCCCGGTTGGGATACAGTCCATGTAAGATGGTCTAGTATTTTAGGAAAATGGGAAGGTAGCATTCTGAAACAGTATTTTGGTGGTTACTTCACAAAACGACCCGTTTTTTTGCGCTCGGAAAATGGAAAAGGGCTTTTCCGTGCGACGAAAAGGAAAACTTCCTCCTGCAACATTGTTCTCCATACCAATGTCCACATGCATGCATAATATGGGCACATCATCACAAACTATGTCGTGATTCAGCACATAACATCGGTCATTTGGACCGAAATCCATGAAACCTCGAACATGATAGGTCATTTTGTGAAGGTTTTTTCGAGACATGATCAATATACCAAGTCTGGTATTTTTCCTTTCAACTATGTCACATAATATGACACCACGTGAAGGATTTTCATTGTTCGGATTTTCAATATACTAAAGGTTCATCTTTAGTCCCGGTTGGAGGGATTTCGGCAGGCTGGGCCAGGCAGCACTAATGATAGGGTGAGTGTCGACATTATGTCGTGCAGCGTGTACCTTGTCCCGAATGGTGTCACCAACCGGGACTAAAGATGAACCTTTAGTCCCGGTTGGAGACACCAACCGGGACAAAACACGAGTCAGCACTAATAATAGGGGTGAGTGTCGATATTATGTCATAAGTGTCAACACTATGCCGAGCTGATTATACTATAAATAGGCATCCTTGTGAGTCCAGTCCTCCAGCCATATTGAGGCATCTCCAATATTGTTTTTGAGAGCAGGGACACCACTACGACCAGTTTCAGGGAGATGCTGCCGGACCCCAGTCCTCCGGCATCTCCAAGAAAATGGTTATAGAGGCACTCCCTAATATGTGAAATTAGTTCGCTCCCAGGTGTATTGATCTAGTTAGAGAAGTTACAAGCTGCAAGATGGTTTTCGAGAGCAGGGACACCACTACGACCAGTTTCAGGGAGATGCCGCCGGATCCCAGTACTCCGGCATCTCCAAGAAACTGGTCATAGAGGCACTCCCTAATATGTGAAATTAGTTAGCTCCCAGGTGTATTGATCTAGTTAGAGAAGTTACAAGCTGCAAGATGGTGTGCGAGATTAGGGACACCACTACGACCAGTTTCAGGGAGATGTCGCCGGATCCCAGTCCTCCGGCATCTCCAAGAAACTGGTCATAGAGGCACTCCCTAATATGTGACCACGCGCGTTTGGAGATCAGATCTTAATGGTAAGTACGAATCGGGACAACTTCTTCATAGTCCCGGTCCAGCCACAAAACGGGACTAACACTCAAGACATTTATTAATATTAAAAACTGAAACTACAAAATCGGTACTAAAGGCCCCCCTATATATAGTCCCGGTCAAGCCACAAACCGCGAAAGATATCCCGGCCAGACATGAACTAGAGTTACATAATCTTCTGACATATGTCCTTCCTTATGATCGCTTCAGACGTAACCATGGAGCATATTCTTTACTTAACAGAATGCTTGGGTCAGTTTTCACTGTGAAGGGCGGAATTTCATCAAACTTATTATAATTTTCTGACATGTCTGTCTTGTCCTCGATTCCCATGATGTTTCTTTTCCCTGAAAGAACTATGTGACGCTTTGGCTCATCATATGATGTATTCGTTTGCACATTTTTTATTTTTTTCGGTCTCGAGGACATGTCCTTCACATATAAAACATGAGACACATCATTGGCTAGGACGAATGGTTCATTTCTATAACCAAGATTGTTGAGATCCACTATTGTCATTCCGTACAACTGGTCTATCTTTACCCCTTCCCCATTCAGGTTGACCCATTTGCAGTGAAACAAAGGGACCCATTCCGTACAACTGTTGTCATTCTCATCTATTGCATCAAAGCGGACACCACTATTTTGGTTGGTGCTCTTTTTATCTTGGGCGGTCGTGTAGAATGTATTCCCATTTATTTCGTACCCTTGTAAATTCAATATAGTAAAAGATGGTGATGCGGCCAACAAGTATAGCTGATCTCCAATGGTGGTGTCATTCAAGAAATGTGTCTGCATCCAACCACCGAAAGACTTCATGTGTTCATATGTAATCCATGATTCAGGCTTCCCTGGGTTTTTGGAGCGTACAATATTCTTGAGTTCCTCGATATACGAAGCTGCCAAGGTGGAATTATGTAGAACTATGTAGTGTGCTTTAGTGAAAGAATCCCCGTCCCTACATATATTGCTTTCTTTCCTAACGTGCCTTTTCCACTTAGTCTTCCCTCACGCCGCGAGTCAGAAACACCAATCGGCTTAAGGTCAGGAATAAAGTCAACGCAAAACTCAATGACCTCCTCTGTTCCATATCCCTTGGATATGCTTCCTTCTGGTCTAGCACGGTTATGAACATATTTCTTTAAGACTCCCATGAACCTCTCAAAGGGGAGCATATTATGCAGAAATACCGGACCGAGAATGGCAATCTCTTCCACTAGGTGAACCAGGAGATGCGTCATAATATTGAAGAAGGATGGTGGGAACACCAACTCAAAACTAACAAGACATTGTACCACATCCTTCTGTAACCTTGGCAGAATATCTGGATTGATTACCTTCTGAGATATTGCATTGAGGAATGCACACAGCTTCATAATGGGTACTCGAACATTTTCCGGTAGAAGCCCCCTCAATGCAATCGAAAGCAACTGCGTCATAATCACGTGACAGTCATGAGACTTCACGTTTTGGAACTTTTTCTCTACCACATTATTATCCCCTTTATATTAGATGATAAGCCAGACAACATCTTGATACTGTAAAGGACTTCAAAAAAGATTTCCTTCTCTGCTTTGGTAAGAGCATAGCTGGCACGACTTAAGTGACGCCCTTTATCCGTCTTGTTCTGTGTATGCATGTTCTTTGGGTCTTTCATAATTTGTTGGTCCTCCCGTGCTTCTGGTGTATCTTTTGTCTTCCCATACACGCCTAGGAATCCTAGCAGGTTCACGCAAAGATTCTTCGTCACGTTCATCACGTCGATTGAAGAGCGAACACGTAGGAATTTCCAATATGACAGCTCCCAAAATATAGATTTCTTCTTCCACATGGGTGCGTGTCCTGTAGCGACGTCGTTCGGAACTGATTGACCATCAGGACCCTTTCCAAAGATTACTTCTATGTCCTTGACCATACCAAATACATCATTACCAGCAGGGAGTTCAGGCTTCTTCCGGTGATCTGCCTCACCTTTGAAATGCTTGCCTTTCTTTCTTACGGGATGATTGGTCGGAAGAAATCGTTGATTCGCCAGGTACACAACCTTCTTGCATTTATGCAAATATGTACCTTCAGTCTTATCTAAACAGTGCGTGCATGCCTTATATCCCTTGTTTGTCTGTCCTGAAAGGTTACTAAGAGCAGGCCAATCATTGATGGTTACGAAAAGCAACCCTCGTAGATCAACTGGCTCCTGTTTGTTCTCATCCCACACACGTACACCTGGTTTGCCCCACAGCTGTAAGAGTTCTTCAACTAATGGCCTAAGGTACACATCAATGTCGTTTCCCGGTTGCTTCGGGCCTTGGATGAGCACTGGCATCATAATGAACTTATGCTTCATGCACAACCAAGGAGGCAAGTTGTAGATACATAGAGTCACGGGCCAGGTGTTGTGACTACAGCTCTTCTCCCCAAAAGGATTCATGCCATCCGTACTTAGACCAAACCATAAGTTCCTTGCGTCATCTGCAAAGTCTGGGAAGTCTCTCTCGATTTTTCTCCACTGTGACCCATCAGCAGGGGGTCTCAACTTCCCGTCTTTCTTACGGTCTTCTTTGTGCCATCGCAACAACCTGGCATGCTCTTTGTTTCTGAACATGCGTTTCAACCTTGGTATTATAGGAGCATACCACATAACCTTAGCAGGAACCATCTTCCGGAGGGGCTCTCCCTCAACATCAACAGGGTCATCTCGTCTGATCTTATACCGCAATGCATTGCATACCGGGCATTTATCTAAATTCTCATACTCCTTACCGCGGTAGAGGATGCAGTCATTAATGCATGCATGTATCTTTTGCACATCTAATCCTAGAGGACAGAGAGTCTTCTTTGCTTCGTAGGTACTCTCGGGAAGTTCGTTATGTTTTGGAAACTTCGGCTTCATTATTTTCAGCATCTTTTCAAATGAGGAGTCAGTTAGACCACACTCTGCCTTCCATCGCAACAATTCCAGTGTGGTATCGAGCTTTGTGCTGCTATCTTCACAATTTGGGTACAACAATTTCTTGTGATCTTCTAACATGCCCTCCAACTTCAACTTCTCATTTTCTGTTTCACAGTCTCGCTTTGCATCAGAAATGACCCTACCAAGTTCATCAGCCGGCTCATCTGATGCCCGTTCTTCACCTCCTTCCTCTTCATTGTCTTCCATTGCAGTATCACTGTATTCAGGAAACATATGATGGTAGCTGTTATCATCATCTTATTCTTCACCATCTTCCATCATAACCCCTCTTTCCCTGTGCTTGGTCCAGCAATTATAGTTGGGCATGAAACCTTTCATAATCAGGTGGCCGCGAATGATTTTCGAGGAAGAGTACTCCTTGTTGTTCCGACATTGAACACATGGACAACGTATAAAATCATTCTCTTTTTTGCCGTAGCCACATCGATAAATTTATCCACGCCTTTCATATACCCGGGTACACGCCGGTCACCGTACATCCATTCCCGACCGTTCATCTGCATCATATAAGTAAGTTTATCAAAAATAGGACATCATAAATAGTGAAATGACCAATTCACATCGACACATGCATTGTATCAATGACAGAGAAAAGATAAGATTGCTAACCTCGATCGAGGGAAATAAAGAGGAGAGAAAGCTCAAGTGCGTCTCGGACACCTTCTATATTTTTGTTCTATGAGAATTAAACGGGATCATTCACTCAAACATTTCAGCAAACACCTTGAATGCATGCATAGGGAAAAAACTAGCACACCTCTCACACCTTCCACCAAGAAAAAACAGAGGGGAGGCAGAGGGCTGGGGCGTCGTATTTATAGAGGGCAGGATCATGCGTCCCGGTTTGTAACACAAACCGGGACTAAAGGTAACCGGGACGCATGCCTTCGGCCCCCGTGCCCGCTCGAACCGGGACGCGTGCCAGCATTAGTCCCGGTTCGTGGCGGAACCAGGACTAATGCTGTTATCAGGCACGAACGGATGGCCTCTTTTCTACTAGTGTGGCCCTGATCGATCCACATGTAAGATGGGAAAGCCAGCAGCTGCCATGGCAGCGTCTGGGGTTACGGTGCGCCGGATCTTAACCGGCACGATTGTTGATGCTAACATCATGCTCACGATTTGAAAGTGGGTCCGACAGAGGTAGAATGTGATCTTTCCACTGCAACACCAAGGTGATGATGGATGCTTCCGAAATACATTTTATGTGCAGTGTGCCATGACAACAAATACTCTAATGGAATGGTGCCGTGGGAGTTCGAGATAGAGTGGTAGCCCTAGTTCTTCGATAGTGGCGTCCATTATGTTCGTATGGATGCAACGATGACCGGATCTTCGCCACCGAGCCACAAAAAGCTCGGATTGGATTTGCCAAGCTCGAGCCAGCTCGTCGCCACCGGCGAGCCACATAATTAAGCTCGGCCCGAGCTTCCGACGAGCTCGGTCCAGCTCGGTGCAGCTCACGAGCCTCGCAGGGCTACATCACTGGTGGGTGGACCTCTTCAACGGCAGCGGCGGTACGGGCGGCGCGTGTGTAGGCAGCTGGGCAGTGTCAGAGAGGGGGTAGCGGAGAGGAGCGTGGCGGCGCGGCGGAGCTTCCAGGCAGCGATGGTGCGAGTGGCGCGACATCGTTTGGGTGGCGGCGGCAGCTAGCACAACCTAGAATGAAGAAGAACTGAACGTCACGACTTGGAACACGACCTAGAGGCCCAATTTTTTAGCCCAACTCGCTATCCCTTGCTTAAATTGGCCCTAACAAATTCGAAAAAAAAGCGAGCCAAACGAGCCGGACCGGGTCGAGCCCGAGCCAGCTCGAGCTTGCTGCAGTCCAGCAACGAAGGCTAGGCTCGGTCCTGCAGTGCTAGCGGGCCGAGCCCAGCTCTCCCTGAGCCACGAAAACTCGGGCTGGGCCCAGTAGTCCGAGTTTGGCGTCCATGTATACTTTTGAGGATATTGTCAACGGAAAGTTTATTTTGGACCCTAATGAGAAGCAAACGCATACAACTCATCCACCTGTCAACTTTTTTTTTTGAAATGGATCCACCTGTCGAACTGCCCTGTTGGACCCCTCCATCGGAAGGTTAGCTCAAGCTAAATAGTGATGGTTCTTTCGGTAATGACAGTGGTGTGCAGGAGCTTGTATTGACCTTCGAGATCATAAAGGCGATAATTGTTCTCTCTTGATGTCGTCAGTTATTATGCAGGGATGCATTAGGTGCAACACTAAAATCACTCTTGTTTTGCACTGAGTTAAATACACAGTAGGTCCCAAAAGTTGTCTACCAGATGCACTTTAGTCCACTACTTGTAAATTAGGATGGACTAGTCACAAAAGTTGTCGAGCGATTCAAAACATATTCTAATTAGTCCGAGTTAGCCATGAGGAAGCCAAGCAGAGGTCTCGCATGCGGCTGTTGGCCTATCCTCTGCTTCCAGATCATGCAGCGCCCGTCCTTATTACTGCTCAACAGGTCTCAGCACTTGCTACTTCCGGCATTAAGCAGGTTCCTGTGCTCGCGCTGCGCAGGAGTGGTCGTCGTACAGTATGTGCATATGGGTCTAGTGAAACAGATGAAGATTCTCTCTCAAAGGCTATGCGTAGGAAGGCAGAAAAGAACTTGAATTCTAATGGTACTTACTCGTCATCTAAATCTTTTGTCTCTTTTTCATCTACACAAATTTCTTCTAAACTTAATAATATTGGCATTAGGCTTGGTAAAAATGCTAGAGACGTTTCTATTTCTACCAAGGTCTTGAAGCGGATGGAATACGACCGTCTAACGGTGGTTCCAAAAGCCTCGACCTCTATTGTTTCCACTTACTCTGATGATGACGAGGATGCGAATGCCACAACAGATGGTCAGCTCCTTTCTCATTTAGTTGGTGAAGTTCTAGAAGTTGGTTTCGATGAGGACAGATTAAGTTCAGTATATGAACTAACTGCTTCCTGTCGAAAATCTTTTTCTGGGAAAAAATGCAATAAATCTCGGAAACGAGATTTGTCTCCTAAATCCATATTTATTTCCCAATGAATGGCATGTTTCTGAATAGCAGAGGTCTTCGTGATTTGGCTAAACATTTACATATTGCAATGTGTACTAGGGAACATAATTTGGATTTTATTGCTATTTCGGAAATGGGTAGAAGAGAGTTCTCTCAAAGTCTACTAGACTGCCTCTCGGGGGGTATAGACTTTGTGTGGCATTCTCATCCACCTAGGGGACGATTCGGAGGCATTTTACTTGGCGTAAGGGCGGACACGATGGATATTTTAGCTAGTTCGGAAGGAGAGTTTCACATAAAACTCAACATCCGCAACAAAGCTGACAATTTCACATGGAGCCTAGTCGCTGTGTATGGTGCGGCCCAGGATGAGTTCAAGGACGATTTTCTTCGTGAACTGGTGAACCTAGCAAAAGATAATTTGTATCCTATTATTATATGGGGCGATTTTAATCTGCTTCGGTTTCCATTCGAGAAGAGTAAAGGTCGTTTTGATGATCATTGGCCATTCCTGTTTAATGCTGTCATTGACAGCCTTGACTTGAAGAAAGTAACCATGACCGGTCGTCAGTTTACTTGGCCAAACAGCCTGCCTGAACCTACATATGAAAAACTAGATCGCGTACTGATGGACTCGGAGTGGGAAGAACATTTTCCCCGAGTCTTGGTTCGTGCTCTAGAACGTATTGAGACGCTGTCTAACCATGCTCCTATCCTGTTGACTACTGGATTACCTCGAACATGATGTTCCCATCCATTCAAATTCGAACTTGGATGGTTACAACGGGATGGTTTTCATGATATGGTCAAAACAGTATGGGAAATACCGGTTACGGATAGCACACCAATCCATAGATGGAACAATAAAGGTGCGTATATTACGCAAACACCTTGGGGGTTGGGCGCACCACGCAACCGGTATTCTTAAAAAAGAAAAATTTCGGCTATCGTCTACTATTGATGACCTTGAAGCTATAGCATAAAATCGTTTGTTAACTACGCATGGGATTGGGCTCAAAAGCCAAGCGAATGCGGAGTTGGCACGCTTACTGCGCGAAGAGAAACTCAAATGGTATCAACGTTCGAAAGCCCAAATTATTTTGCATGGGGAATCGATTACTAGGTACTTCCATAGTGTTGCTAATAGCATACACAAGAAGAAACTTATTCGATCTTTAACGCAAGATGAGAGGACGATTGAGGGACATGAGCAGCTGAAAGCTTATATTACAAATTACTATAAATGTTTGTTTGGGGAACCAGATGAGGGAACTATCTCTCTGGATGAATCTCAAACAGATAATGTGCCTCAGGTTTCTGTCGAGGAAAATGACCTATTGATGGCTCCCTATTCTGAGGAGGAGGTCAGGAAGGCTGTTTTCTAGATGGAACATAACAAAGCCCCTGGTCCTGATGGCTTCCCAACTGAATTTTACCAAACCTTTTGGGATGTTATCAAAACAGATCTACTTCAAATGTTTTGTGCTTTGCACGCTGGTCAACTAGATTTGTTTCGTTTGAATTTCGGAGAGATAATTCTTTTGCCTAAAATTAATGAAGCAGAACGGATCCAACAATATAGACCAATCTGTCTTCTTAATATTAGTTTTAAGATTTTTACAGAAGTTGCAACGATCCGTCTAAATTCTGTAGCGGATCATGTAGTTTGTCCTTCACAAACTACTTTTATGCAAGGTCGCAACATACTTGACGGTGTGGTTACCTTGCATGAAATAGTTCATGAACTACATAGGAAAAAGTTGAACGGAGTTATTCTTAAAATTGACTTTGAAAAAGCCTATGATAAAGTCAAATGGCCTTTTCTTCAGCAGACTCTTAGAATGAAAGGTTTTTCATTTGAGTGGCAGGATTTAATCAACACCTTTGTGTCGGGAGATAGTGTTGCCATAAAAGTTAATGACGATGTTGGTAAATACTTTCAGACGTAAAAAGGCTTGAGACAGGGAGATCCATTATCACCAATGCTATTTAATATAGTGGCTGATATGCTCGCTGTCATGATTGAGCGTGCCAAGCTTGATGGCCAAATTGAAGGTGTCATTCCCCATCTAGTCGATGGAGGTTTATCAATCCTTCAATATGCCGACGACGGAATTTTATTTATGGAACATGACCTTGAAAAAGCAAAAAATCTGAAACTAATACTTTCAGCTTTTGAGCTACTATCAGGGTTGAAAATCAACTTCCATAAAAGTGAATTGTTTTGTTTTGGCGAGGCCCGAGATGAAGTTAGTCTCTATGCTGATGTCCCTGGATGTAGTCAAGGTGTTTTTCCAATTCGGTATTTGGGCATTCCGGTTCATTACCGGAGGCTCACAAATGCTGAATGGAAGATCGTTGAGGAAAGACTACAACTAAGATTGAGCAGTTGGAAAGGTAAATTGCTCTCCATAGGAGGGAGATTGGTACTTATTAATTCGGTACTAAGAAATATGGCAGTGTATATGATATCTTTCTTCCAACTACCAAAAGGAGTCTTAAAAAGATTGGATTATTTCCGATCAAGATTCTTTTGGCAAGGAGACAATGAGAAAAAGAAATGTAGACTAGCTAAATGGATTGTACTGTGCCGCCCCAAAGATCAGGGTGGGTTGGGTATTCATGATCTTGAGATCAAAAATACAGCCCTACTCGGTAAATGGCTCTTCAAATTACTATGTGAAGACGGGGTATGGCAAACTCTACTTAAAAGAAAATATGTTGGTTCAAAAGCATTGTCACAGCTGGTTTGGAAACCAGGTGACTCTCACTTTTGGGCCGGTCTGATGGCAACGAAGAATTTTTTTTCAGATTCGGAACTTTTTCTATTAAGGATGGGTCTGAGATAAGGTTTTGGGAGGATAACTGGCTGGGTAATGCTACACTCTGGGAACAATATCCTGCTTTGTATTCTATTGTTCGTCACAAGGATGAGACGATCTCCTCTGTTTTGGAATCTTTCCCGCCTATGGTGACCTTTAGACGAGATTTAATTGGAACCAGACTTGACGCTTGGATCGCATTGCTACATCGTCTAGCAAATGTACAATTGCCGCCTGGGCCAGACGAATTTCGATGGAACTTAAGTATGAAAGGTTCTTTCTCTGTTAGTTCCTTTTACAATGCACTAGCCCAGCCGGTCTTACCTGTTTTAGATAATAGGATGATTTGGAATATGAAGATACCCCTAAAAAATAAAAAAATTGTGTGGTATCTTCGTCGTGGAGTTATCCTTACTAAAGATAATCTTATTAAACGGTATTGGCATGGAAATCCTATGTGTCTTTTTTGTCATCACAATGAGACAATCAAACACCTGTTTTTCCAATGCAATTTCGCTAGGTCTATATGGTCAGTTACCCAAGCAGCTTCAGGCTTGTATCCACCGCGTGGTATTGTCAATATTTTTGGGAATTGGTTACATGGGATATGTAGAATTGCGGAATATTATCTGTATTGATATTGATTGAGGTGATTACAACGTGAGCCCTTGGGTTGTTTATATATATTAAAAGACTTGGAGGGCAAGAAGACTACTAGAGATATAATTGGATTACAAACTTAAACTACCAAATATAGTCCAAACCGTGATATACTCTAATACTCCCCCGCGGTCGGATCGATAGTGACGCGAACGGTCTGACTGGAGCATAATCCGAAGGCGGAGATGGGAGAGGATGTCGATGTCTATGTAGCCGGAAGTATGGCGTTGTAGTCGTGGTCGATGATGCCATTGGTGATGTAGTCGCCGTTGATGAAGTCGATGAAGTTGATGATGTCGTTGTGTTGTGGTCGATGTTGTTGTTGAGCCGGGAGAATTCGCCGTAGTGGTTGAAGTAGATGTAGTTTGAGTTGGAGTAGTTGAGGTAGGAGACACGCCTTGCCGAGCATGCCAAACTCGGGAGCATGCCGGGACGAAGACACGCGTCGATGTTGCCAATATCGGACGTGCGAAGACAGGAACCATCACGAGCCATGCGAGCCAGAGAAGGAGGGAGCAGCAGAGAAATTCTCCGTGAACGGTCGGTGCGTAGAAGTTGTCCGCCGATTTATCGGAGTAGATGAAGTAGTTATAAGAAGAAAATAAATTTAGTGCAAAATAAAAATTAGACTGCGACTCTGGCGACGAGGTCATGGTGGACGAAGACGATGAGGTAGATGTTGATGACGATTGAATTGTTGCGGTAGTCGATTTCGGGGATTAGACCCGTATTTTCCGCTTGTATGAGCGTGGCGTCGCTCGTGGAGAAGAACTTGTTGGCATTGACGATGACCATGATTGGTGGTGGCAGCGACGATGTGACGATGATGTTGGTGTAGATGATTATCGGCGATGATGACCACGGGTGATGAAGGTGTATCCCTTTGTTGACGGCGAGGCACGTACTCGGGGACTTGCGTCCCGATTGATGTAGACGAAGACGGGCCAACGTGGTGACGAAGTGAGGACGGAGAAGCCGACGTAGCGCGTGAAGGCGTCCCTTGGGGCGCCGCGCGGAGCCTCCTTGGCACGATCGTTGGCGATGATTTGCCGGAGATGAGTCGATGTCGAGGTTGAAGTAGAGGCGCGTGATGACGACATGTGGTTGTGGACGACGCAATCTGATCTATGATCGGCGAAAGAAGAAGAAACGTCGGTCAAGCGGCCGGCGAGAAAATTTTGGCGAAGAAAGATCTAATCTACTATTTGCGCGGCCCCTGGCGGAGAACGATCTCCCCGGGGGCGGCGCGGCGGAAGTGGTGGTGCTAAACCCTAGGCGGAGAGAACCGCTCTAATACCATGTAGAATTACGAAATATTATCTGTATTGATATTGATTGAGGTGATTACAACGTGAGCCCTTAGGCTGTTTATATAGATTACAAGACTTGGGGGGCAAGAAGACTACTAGAGATATAATTGGATTACAAACTTAAACTACCAAATATAGTCCAAACCGTGATATACTCTAACAGGATAGATAACAAGTATAAGCTACTTCTTCGGGTCGGAGCGATTGCCATTATATGATCGCTATAGATGTGTAGAAATGATAAAGTTTTTAATGATATTAATTGATCTCTCCTGCAGGTTATTTACCGATATACCGGCACTCTGCGCTCTTGGTTACTCCTACATCGTGCGGAGTATCACGATCTTTTTACGGAGGTGTGTATGCGGTTAGAGGATACGGCACGGGATTTGTTTACCCGACATGGATGACAGCATAATCTACGGATTGGCCCTCCCTCTACATCCTAGGCGTCTTACAATTTCTCAATCTGATATGTAATTCGCTTCTTTATTTTCTTGTTTGAACTTGTGAACTATGATGGCTGTGTGTATCTTAGTATGCAGAGGCCGGGTTAATAATGCTTAAACATTTAAGTAATAAAATCGCCTTTTATCGAAAAAAAATGAGGAAGCCAAGCTGGCGCTAATCGGCCCGAGTATGTTTCAGAAAAGTCCTTCAGGTTGTCACAGATTTTTGGAACGAGGTTGCTGGAACGGTTGCGTGCAGTGAATTTGATGGCTGACAGGCTGAGTCCCTGTTCTCTTCCATATGGCCGCACGAGCAGGACGGTGCCGAGGGAGGCACCGGAGTTGGCCGCTGCTCTGCAATGTCGTCGTTGCCGTTGAGGTGAGGTCATGACGATGGCACCGGACCCATGTTATCATGGATGGGAGGACAAGCCCCGGACTAAGGTAATTCTTATTTCCCTCAATTAGACTTGATTTTCAGTTCGTTATCTGGCTGAAACGGCCATGGATTCGGTTGGAGTGAGAATTGTAGTACCCTTTGAGAAGGTCTTGATCTTTCTCTGGCTGAAACGGCGATGAGCTCATGTGGTCTCAAAGCCCGTCTAGCTCAGAAATATGGGATCACTGTTGATAAATATTCTCTTATATAAAATCACTTTTATGTTTTTCTTTCACACAAATGTGGCTGTCGACCATTGACAGGCTACAATACACCATAAGACACGAATGATGTTGAGACGAATGCCAGATAACCTGTACTGCCAGATTTGTGTAGTGGTTGTCTAGCTTAGTCAATTGTGAAGAAGTGGAAATATTCTGATTTTGAATGTTATGTTGCTTGTAGCTAGTACTAATGATTAGTTTCTAACCTGGATGCTATATGTGTGGTGTCTACAGCCTTGAGCAAAAATGGTATCGCTATGTAATTACGTTGGAACTAAACTGATTTGAACTCTTGCCATGAATAGTATGTTGCTGCTCTGAAGCCTGAATCTCTAAATTACATATAGCAGAGCAGAGTACAGCTCCGTTTTCTTGTTTTGATTTCAGCGGACCAGAGTACTTACTGGCTGTTCAATTCCCTTCTGTGTAGATCTTCATCAGGGTGGATTTGGGATGCCATAGTTAATGTTGTCTCATTAGCCCAGAAACATATATAGCCTGATTCAGTCATTAAGTCACCCAAGAACACATCAGATTGCCATTCAGGAGGCAAATATGCAAGTACCAGATAGATACAATAGACAGGGACAAGAAAAACTCAGAGCTTGCGATATGCAACAAAGAGGTTATTCAGGAGGCCAACAATGGCTTACAATCACTTTTGCTTCGATGTCCCCTCCCCCTTCTTGTCAAACTTTGACAACAAAAACTCGATACTGACTCGTTTTTCAACGTACGGTCCTCTTAGATGTATACTCAACATACGCGTATACTCATGTGCTTGCGGAGACAAAAATCGGGACTTATATAGCAACAACAACAACAAAATTTCAAAACATGGCATGTAAAGACGTAGATCACGATTAACGGGAGGTGGGATCAGCCGGTGAGAACATAAAGTATATCCAGCTCGATCGAGTACACATATCCAAAGAGATACATAGCCTAAATATGGGTTTTGACGGGTCAAAGAAAAATTGGCCTATGTAAACTTAAGTTTGACGGGAGGACACCGAAGCACACCTTACTTACAATAGCCAACATGTACATTCACATTCAGGAACAACTCCCAAACTGATTCAGGAGGACACTACACTACACGCACACACAATGAGAAATTGATTAGCTATTCAGAGGCCAATATGCAATATACAATGGGAATCGATTAGCTACGCCTCCTCTGCGGGTGCGCTTGCTGGGCCCTCGCCGCCGCCACGGCCACCGACATCGCCCGAACAGAGGCCTCGGTGCGGGGTTGGGGTGCTTGCCGAAGGCCATGTCGACGGGTGGGCGGGTTGGTGGACTAGTTTGCGTTGTGACCACCGCATGGATCGCCCGCTCTACGATCGCCGTCCGCATCCCGCCCCGCCTCCTCTCTCTCACAATGCGGAGGCGCAGCCAGTGGTCGCTGCGGGGAAGATTGCTGAGGGATTTGAGGAATACTGGAATCAATATCGATTTGGGATTGAGGATTACAAACCAATATAGAAAAAACTGAGGCTGTTTCAGCAAAAGTCGCTAGCCTAGGTGTGTGCCATTAGCCACCGTGGCACGCGACGTGTCGAGCTCTCACCGCCTGGGACTAACAATCAGTCCGCTTGACAACTTTTGGGACTAATTCACCCCACTTTGCAAATAGTGGGACTAAAATACACCTAATGGACTACTTTTGGAACCTTTGGTGTAATTTAGCTCTTTTGCACTGGTGCAAGTAACCTTTGCTTATTGAAGTGGAGTGTTTGGAGATTGTCAATATTCTGAAGAATAGAGAAGTGGATCTGGTCGATTTATTCAAGAACAATTAATAGAAGAGATCAAAACCTTGATGAAGGTTAGACTTGTATTACTCATATTACTAAGATAAGTCAGAACAAAAGTAGTCATTTTATGGCAAACTTATCTAGAACAAATGCTCATACAACAGTATGGTTTCGGTCTGCCCCCAATGGTCTAGAAAGCATGTGTTGTGGAGAATGTAATTCCTGATTTTCTGAGTAATACAAGTTGCCTCGAAAAAAAAGGGAGCCACGATCGATAACGAGGAAAGATGATTTGCGGACACTGTCCAAGCAAGGTCCTGAAATGCCAGATAACCGAATCGATGGATGTGACATTGTTAATGGACGCGGCATGTACCACGGGCACGCAAGCTTCATGTGCTAGACGTTTCATTGGGCAATCTCGATTTGAACAAGTACGCACGGCCGGTGCGTCGTTCACTTCCCGATTTGAACAAGTGCACGCAGATTTCATCTGAGTTCTTGTCACATCAGCAGCGGGCTTTCGAGGAGCTATACTGCAAATTGCATCTTGCCGATGTATGCGCCTTCCCATATCGGGAAAAACGCCGAAACGGATCGATATGGAAAGCTCTGATTTCTGGGATCGAAGTGCTTGCATGCATGGGCTTCCCAAAAAAAATATAGATCGTACTGCTAAGCATGCCGCATGTAGTACGTCCTCTTAGAGCATCTCTAACATTCCTTGTACTCCTGAAGACTGTAAACGCGAGTGCAGGACGTGGTAAACATGTTTTGCGGGGCAAAAAAACGCCGGCGCGGATCAGTTCCCGCAAAGAAAAATTACAAAACAGAATATTATGAACACATATACTTATCCAAATTTTACAACAAATAAATGTCTCAGGTCAACATAAAATCATCCAAATTATTACAACAAATGTCTCAACCAAATTACAACAACAGTTCCTGAATGAATAAATAAACAAATAAATGTTCCGATCGAGTTCATCTCACACATAAATGTTCCGAGCGGTTCCCCAATTCGAAGATACTCGTCCGTGTAATCAGCGGGAACACCATATGCAACCACCCTCATAGCGGCCGCAATTTTTTGGTACCCACTAAATCCTAGCGTCCTAGCCGCGTTTCTACGTTGCTTGAAACTTTTGGAATTTCGCTGGCAATCTTTAACTATTTTCACGAACAAAGAACGCCGCATGCGGAACCGCCTATGGAAGAGATGTGCCGGATAGGTAGGTACCTCAGCGAAGTAGTCGTCCATGAGGGTTACGTGGCCGAGGGCGTGGTTGCGGTAGATGTAGTTGCGGCCCATGACCGAGCCGCGCCTCCGATTCAGCAGCCGCGCGCGGTCCTCCAGCTCCTTGACGGTGAGGAGGAGGATGGTGATCTCGCAGTCGTCGTCCTGGAGCATCTCGTTGAGGTCCGAATCATCCGAGGAGGACGAATCGAACAAATCGAGACGCGCCGACGAGCTCATCCCCGATTCGGGCGGCGGCGGAGGATGGGCCGCGAAAGCGAGGAAGAAGAGGAGGAATAGGTGCGGGAGGTGGCGGCGTGGCGGGATCTTGCGGGGGGCGGCGGGGGTGGCGGGATCTTGCGGCGAGTGGGTGGAACGGGGAACAGGAGGGCTGAGTCAGCTGAATATTCAGCGCGCCTTTTCTACTCGCTGAATGCAGTTGCTCGCCCGGTTTCCTCTCAGAGCCCGCGAAGACCCAGGTCACGGCTGCGATTCCGCACCCATCCTGCAAAATAATTTACAGTTTTCGCCGTTTGCAAGGACTAATCTGTGCCCCTCCGCGAACTAAACTCGCAGTTTAGCGGTTATTATGCGGGTTTCGCCCATTTGCGGAGACTGTTAGAGATGCTCTTACCCAGCATGTGTTTCGGTGTTGATCATTTGATTTTTTTGAAGTAAACGATCCATTGAATGGACAAGCAAGCCGCTTCATTAAAAACCTTCCAGTCCCCTTAGGTACCCTGGTAAGGAAAAGAGTGCGTCTGAAACTTGTTGCCCTTATACATAGAATTACATCGTTTTACAATCACTTGTGATCAGATCCTGCACGCAGTCAGGAGCCGCATCACGAAGGAGCCCGAATAAGCCCGATTTACCTAGCTGTGCCAGCACATGAGCCACACCATTGCTAACTCGGTCTACTTTCCTAATGGCAATATCACATTAAGTTTCCATTAGACTTCTAGCTTCTCGTACCAACGCCCAGTTGTGCTGATCATTTGATTTATTTTGGATAAAGGATCATTTGATTTATACATTAAACTTACGACAGGCCATTGCCGAGGGAAAATGGCCAACTGGTCTGCAGCCAACTAGGAGGTTAGGGCGGCACCTCTAACAGATCCTCTAAAAACGGTTAGAGGAGTAAAAATCTGTAAGGGACACACCTAACCGATTCCTAAAACGATTAGAGAAGTAAATATTTAGGAGTTGAAGGAGTAAACTTCGCCGCGGAGGAGTAAATTTAGGAGTTGGCTGCCACTTTAGAGAAAAACACCCGCCGCACCCATTCTCGTCGGTGTCGTCGCTGGTGACCGCCATACCCCGCCGCCCCCACCCCGGTCCTGTGCCGCCTTCCAGCCCACCTCTTCGTCGCTCGCCTCTTCTCATTGTCATCGGAATCGATGAGAGGATCATGTTTTCGCTAGCCGCCGCCCCAATTTGTTCCAAATCGGCTACCGTCGGGCTCGATTCATCACAACGTGGCGCCGGCGTCACCTCCGGTGATAACGGCAACCCGCCGCCGGCTCCCTGGAGGCCAACCACCACCGGTGTTGTAACACCCCCGGTCACTCCGGACCAACGGCTGTCACTTCTGGCAGCTCAATAGGATCTCTAGACTAACCCCACAGACCAACATTAGTCTTTTCTGCGCACTTTGTCCTCACTCATTCGCACCCAGTATCCACTTCCCGGTCGGTAACCCATCCTAGAATTGCTCTAGGCCAAGCACACTTAACCTTAGAATTCTTTTCAAATGAGTTTCCGGAAAAAAGTTGCAACTTGTTGGTATTGGTTTCCTATCAATCCTATTGAGCCATGCGCCAGCGTCTCACATATACCCACCCTTAGAAGATCGACGTCATCGTCGATCAACCACAAGCCAGGAACGTCCCCTCTTACCACACGTTTGTGCGTCCATTGCCGGCACATGTGCCATGATGTGTCCACTCCAGGCCACACGCGCCATCCGCCACATGTTCGCCACTGACTCGCACACGCCCATGTAACCGCGAGGATCGGCTCGGATACCACTCTGTAACACCCCCGGTCACTCTAGACCGACGGCTGTCACTTCTGGTAGCTCAATAGGATCTTTAGACTAACCCCACAGGTCAATAGTAGTCTTTTCTGCGCACTTTGTCCTCACTCATACGCACCCGGTACCCACTTCCCGGTCGGTAACCCATCCTAGAATTGCTCTAGGCCAAGAACGCTTAACCTTAGAGTTCTTTTTGAATGAGCTTCCGGAAAAGAAGTTGCATCTTGTTGGTATGGGTTTCCTATCAATCCTATTGAGCCATGCGCCAGCGTCTCACAGGTGTCGCGTCAAAGCTTTCCCCCTTCTCCTCGCCCACCGCAGATCCTGCCCGGCCTGGGGTAGGCACCGTCGGTATCGCCGCCCACAACGGGTTGGGTCTGCAGTAGCGGTCGTGGGAGGGGAGGCGTGTGCCACCGAAATCACCGACTGCAACACCCACTGGAAGGTCTGGATCAGTAGCTTCCAGTCGCCAGAGCAGGCGGTGCTGGCGTATGATGTGAAGAACGTTAGGCTCCACGGCTCTGATTGCGGTGAGCTCAACTTCCCGCTAGGATGATGCACGATGCCAGACTTGGAGCCGGCCGGCATCTGATTCGTCTCCAACTACGAGCGGCAAGAGGACGGGGAGGCCCGCGAGCGCCTCAAGTCGAAGCGGTAGAGGCTCGAGAAATTCGTCGAGGCCAAGCGAAAGGCGGACGCGGCAAAGAAGAAGGGGGTCGCCGATGCTGCGAGGCAATCGGTATCTCCAGCGTTGACCAGGGTGAGGGAGGAGGACGTCGGCAGCTGCGGTGACCTAGCATACCACTACATGATGTAGTACACTATAGTCGTTGATATAACACCAATGAAACACCATTCCACCAGTGTTACATCCCTCAGATTGGTACAATAGAAACATAGCAGGTCTAAGACATGACTATAGATTATAACTTGACTCTTTACAAAAGATCCAGAGAACACTCTAGGTTAAAGAGAGAGAAAGAAAACAACCCAACACATGAACTTATTATAGAGTTAGAGTGCGAATTTGCTGCCAGGGGGATAGCTGCCCCCTTGTCATTATCGTACGATGTGTGTTTTGATCTACACCATCATCTTCCTACCATTTGTTGTTTTACCAGCTATGTGCTATTAATAAGCAATTAGAGTGCGCATGGACTATCATGCTGGCAGTGATGTGTCATTCTCTGCCTCTTCGTCTAGCCGTAGGAAAGATAATGATGTGACAAAACGATGCGCTACATGCTCAGTGTCTGCCTCGTCAACTGAATCAATAGCCACACTATGTACTATTCATGTTGCTAGTATTGTTTATCTAACACAAGCCTATATATGGATATGTTGACTTTAGTTTGATCATGTTCCTTGTGTTGCCCTTGACTTGTCTTATGTTGTGTTTCCTTCGGCATGTCTTTAATTTAAAAAGGCCATGTTTGGCAATGTGTAATGTATCACCATGATTAAGATTTTTTTCATGTATGTTTCAATGTTCTCGCAATCTGGGCTTAGTGATTAACGTGTGGTGTTATTTGCTACTCCCTCCGACCTATATTAGTTGACTTAGATTTATCTAGATACAAATGTATCTAGTCAATATTTAGAGCTAGATACACTCATATCTAGACATATTTGGATCAACTAATATGGGTCGGAGGAAATATATTGTACTTGTACTCTAATGGTGTGTTGGAATAGTAAAACTCCCATGACAACATATATATACTTACATTAAAAGTGACGCATAAAATTGTTTGGAGATAGGATAGATAAATGACACCAAAAGATTCTGGGAGATGTCGACATGACTGCTGGCAGGCCTTAGTAACATGTACCACCATGCGTATACATCACGGGTCATGATGTGTATATTCTACAAGTTACTTATGACAACACGAGCTGTACTTTTAAAGAGTACTACAACACAAATAGTAAAATAGTAGGGCCATGGGCATGCTTTTGAGATAGATAGTGATTTCAAGAACAGTCAATGGATCATAAGAGATGGCCGATGCATCCAGAGGTGCTGCCTCCATACTGTTAGGAATAGACAAGTTGTATTTCTCTAGGGGCCAAATGCCACAATATATAGTACAGGTACAGGTGCAAATATGCAGGAAGCCCCTAACAAATGGGGAAAGTACAATATACAAATATATACATCTAACATCCCCCATCAAACTATGGTGGATCCACAACACTGAGTTTGGAGAGTAAGAAATAATGTTGTGCTCTGGTCTGTGCCTTCGTAAAGAAATCCGCCAACTGTAAATCTGAAGGCACATACTGAAGCGCAACAACCTGAGCCTGCACCTGAGCACGTGTATAGAAAGCATCAACACCAATATGCTTGGTAAACTCATGATTGACCGGATCACGTGCAACACTAATAGCACCTGTACTGTCACACAAAACCAGAGTGTTGTGTGGTAATAGAGACCCCAAAATCCGCAAGTAACCACTGTAACCAGGTCACCTCAGCAGTCAACAAGGCCATAGCATGCAACTCAGCCTCAACACTCGAACGAGAAACCGCTGTCTGTTTCTTCGTCTTCCAAGCAATGAGCGAACCACCAAGAAACACACAGTAAGCAGAAAGTAAACGGCGATCCGAAGGATCACTCGTCCATGTAGCGTCCGAATAGCACTGGAGCTGGAGAGAGCTGGAACGAGGAAAGAAAAGGCGACGAGTGATCATACCCCGAAGATAACGAAGAACACGGAGGAGAAGACTATAGTGAACAGTGGTAGGAGCAGAAACAAACTGACTCAGAATATGAACAGGATAAGAGATGTCAAGACGAGTGACAGCAAGATAAACAAGACTCCCAACAAGATGACGATAACGCGTCGGATCAGGAAGAGGATCACCATCAGTAGGTTGAAGCTTAACATTAAGCTCCATAGGGGTCTCAACAGTGCGCTCATCCCCAAGAGCAGCACGAGCAAAAAGATCCTGAATATAGTTTTCCTGGGAGATGTAAAAGCCATCAGAAGTGGAGGAGACCTCAATCCCAAGAAAGTATCGAAGAGGACCAAGATCAGTCATAAGAAACTGATCACGAAGACGAGCCTTAACAAAGGCGATATACTCAGGATCATCACCGGTGATGATCATATCATCAACATAGATGAGAAGAAGAAGAGTGCGTCCACGAGGAGAAGTGTGAACAAACAACGCTAGATCATGAGCACTAGGGGAGAATCCAGCAGCAGTCACTACAGAAGCGAAGCGCTCAAACCAGGCACAGGGGCCTGTTTGAGGCCATAAAGAGAACGTCAAAGACGACAAACCATCCCCTCGGGAACAGAATACCCAGGAGGAGGCTGCATATAAACCTCCCCACTCAACTCACCATTGAGAAAGGCGTTCTAAACATCAAGATGAGACACAGACCAGTGACGAACAGAAGCAACAGCCAGAAGAGTACGCACAGTGGTCATATGAGCCACAGAAGCAAAGGTCTCATCATAGTCACGACCATGCTCCTGCTGAAAACCACAAGCTACAAGACGCGCTTTATAGCGCTCAAGAGATCCATCAGAGCGGGTCTTAATCTTATAGACCCACTTACACGTGATAGGACGAACACCGGGAGGGGGAGAAACAAGATCTCAGGTGCCAGTGCGCTCAAGCGCAGCAATCTCCTCATCCATGGCCAGCTGCCATTCAGGATGATGCTCAGCATCCCGATAAAAAGTTGGCTCGGAGGCAACAGAAAGACCATACTGACTAGGAGAGTAACGGTTGGGGGCACGACGCTGACGAACAGGACGAGTAGAGGGAAGCTCATCAGAGGAAGACAACTCAGGAGACGACGATCAAGAAGGAATAGTAGAGGAAGACTCCAGAGAACGAGGAGAACTAGGAGAACTAGATGGAGCAGAGGAGGATGGTGTCGAAGAAGATACATCAGGGGGAGGTGATCCTGAAGAAGACACAATAGGAGTAGAAGGAGGTGTGTCAGGAAAGAGAAGAAAAGAGATATCTTCCACTGGGTAGGTACCAGCGGTGGGACGAGGATAGAAAGGACGCGTCTCATCAAAAATAACATCACGAGAGATACGCATCCGACGGCCAACGGGGTCCCAACAGCGATAGCCCTTATGCTCATCACTGTATCCAAGGAAGACACACTCAACAGACTGAGCGGTCAGTTTGGTGCGTTCGCGAGGAGCAAGGAGAACATAGCAAACACAACCAAACAAGCGAAGCATGGAATAGTCTGGAGACTGTCCAGATAGGCGCTCAAGAGGGATACCACCCTGCAGAGCAGCAGAAGACTGAATATTGATGAGGTAAGCCGACGTAGCGACATCCTCAGCCCAGAAATGCGGCGGAAGAGAACAATCAATCATCATGGCACGAGTGGTCTCAAGAAGATGGTGATGCTTACGCTCAACAACGCCATTTTGGGCATGCGCGCCAGGACAGGAGAACTGAGCAAGGGTGCCCTGCTTAGCAAGAACACCTCGCAACATCTGGGAGATATACTCATCAGCAGAATCAGCACGAAACACACGAATGGGGGTAGAATATTGAGTATGGACCATGGCCGCAAAACGCTGATATATGGAGAGCACTTCACTGCGAGAGCGCATAAAATACAACCAAGTGTACCAAGAAAAATCATCGATGAATAAAATATAGTAGTGATGGCCTCCTTTCGAAGCGAAAGGAGCCAGACCCCAAACATCGGAATGAACTAAATCAAAAGGTCGCTGAGATACAGACGCACTAGTAGGATAGGGAAGCTGAATCTGTTTAACCAACCTACAACCCTGACAATGTAAAGACCCATCTCCTGAGACAGACCCAGAAGACCATGATGAACTAATGACGACAGACAAGAGTCACAAAGGTGACCAAGACGATGATGCCACTATTGAAAGGAGCTGGTAGGAGAGGCGACGACCGGAGAAGAACTGGCAGATGAAGTGGCAGTGGAAGGAACACGAAGCCAGTCTAACTCCCAAAGTCCTAAAGAGTCACGGCTGCGAGGGCCAGCTCCAACCAGAGCATGTGTACGACGATCCTGAACAACATGATAATCAGCATCAAGAATGATGCGACAACCAGAGTCAATAAGCTGGCTAGCAGAGAACAGATTCATCCTAAGAAGAGGGACATGAGAAATATCACGAACAGAAAAAGAAGAAGAGAGGGTGCCCCGACTAGAAACAGGAAGAGAGGTACCATCAGCCGTAAAAACACAGACAGGAGAAGGGAGAGAACGAAGAGCGAACATAAAAGAAGACTCAGAGGTCATATGAAAGGAAGCTCCAGAATCCAGATACCACGGAGACGTACCTGACTATGTAGAAGTTGGTGGTCACGCAGTGCCTGAAGAATCAGTCACAGAACCAGCAGTGCCCATCGAAGAAGATCCTGTAGAAGAAAGCAGACCGCGAAGACTCCTGATAATGTCCTGATCAAAGAGAGCAACTGCTGAAGACCCGAAAGGAGCCGACTGCCCACGAGCCTGGTGTTGCTGACGTAAACTGGGGTCCCGTGTATAACAGGTGGCCCAAGTGTGGCCATCCCTGTTGCAGTAAGAGAAGTGACGAAGAGAACCACGGCGACCCTGACCACGAGCCTGCTGGTGCTGACTCTGACCCTGAGGCTGCTGGTGCTGACTCAGATCCAGAGATTGCTGGTCCTGAAGCTGACCCTGACCTGGAGGAGTGGATAGTATCGGCGGCGGCACAGAGGATCGCGGCTGAGTCGAGGGAGCGGACGACATAGGAGGACCATGAGTAGCAAACACAAATGGAACCGCAAGAAGACCAGCACCACGGAGACGGGTTTTCTCAGCCCGAAGCTCAGACAACACCTTAGAGAGCGGAACACGACCACGAGCATTCAACTGAGCACGCCGGGGCTCAAACTCCCGGCGGAGCCGAGTTAGAAACTCATAGATGCGGTGAAACTCCAAATCCGAGCGCACAATATGGCAGCACGAGCATGTGCCACAAACAGCAGTACGGAGAAAATCAAGCTGACGCCAGATAGCAGCACTCTGAGTATAGAACTCATCAATAGTGGAATCACCCTGCTGAAGAGCATTCTCCTGGCGAACCACAGACAGGTAAAGAGCATCCCTAGACGGCTGATAGCGCTGACGAAGATGTTCCAACTGAGCGGCAACAGTAGGGAGACTCATGAACTCAGCAGCATACTGGGGCAGAACACTGGAGGTGAGAACAGCAGCAGCACGAGCATCCTCATCGACCCACTGAGTGTAGGCAGTCAGATCGTGGCGATAGGACTCGAGATCAGCAGAGTACTACTTGAACTTCAGGTCATAAGCAGCAACAGGACTATCATCAGCACTCTGAGCAACATCCTTGGCCTCCTAAGAAGCATCAGCGCCGAGAACAATCGGCGTCGGCGGAAGAGGAGCCACAGGATCAGGGAGGCACGGCGGACAGGAGACCTCGCCGGAGAGCACACCCCAAAGACGGAGACCGCGCATGTGAACGCGCATAAAGGCAGCGAAATCAGGATAATTCGCGCCATCGAAGATCACCGGTTAGCGAGGAATTGCGACATAGCCCGATGTAGAAGACATTTTTTGTCAACTAGGAGACCGACGGGGGCTGACACCGGCAGTGGAGGGCCTGGTGAGTAGACGCGGGGCAGGTGGCGGTGCAGCAGGGGGCACGGGCAGGGGAGGGCCAGCAGGAGATGGCAGGACCCTCGCGCGCAGGAGGTGGCGGCAGGGGCCCGTGCGCGTGCGCAGACGCGGGGCAGGGCGATGCAGATGGCGGGGCCCTCGCACGCAGGAGGTGACGTGGGGCAGGGCGATGCAGGATGATGCAGGAGATGCGCGCGCAGACGCGGGCAGGGCGGTGCAGCAGCAGATGCGTAGGACGAGGATCGGCGGGTGCGAGGACGAGGTGGCAGGGCCCGATCGGCGGTGGAGGGGGCCGATCGGCAGTAGGAATATAGTAGGAGGGTGAGGCGGACGAGGGTGTAGATCCAATCGAAGGTGGTTTTAGCAGATCCGATCGGGACAGATCGAATCTGGGAAGCAGAGACCACGGACTGGTAAAGAACGAAAGGACTTCACACAAGCGGCCAGAACGGGAACCGGCGGTGGCCGGGGAGAGCTGACGGCGGCGATCACAAGGAGAGGACCGGTGGGCACGGGAACCCTAAAATCGGCTCTGATACCATGTTAGGAATAGAAAAGTTGTATTCCTCTGGAGGCCAAAGGCCATAATATATAGTACAGGTACAGATGTAAATATGCAGGAAGCCCCCTAACAAATGAGGAAAATACAATATACAAATATATAATCTAACACATACTATATAACACGTACTATATAAGAATGGACGGCGGGAATGGAAATAGCGCGAAAGGATGCCCTGCAACCAATTTTGAGCTGGCCATTCCGCGAGACAGAAAGGAATATTGATTGCTGCTACTACTTGTTTCTTTGGTGCGACCATTCAACACACTGATTTAGCGTGTGTAGAGAGCTACTATCATGTTGTGACAATTCGTGGTATGGGTAGACTCCCAATGAATGCTTATCAAGATACCAGTGACATGTGTATGCGACATGCGGACAAGACACAATTACCTGTTGCATGCTTATCGAGATATCAGCGTTGGATTTTCCAAAGCAACGTGGTGAACACATGAAACATCCCTATCTGCTACGCTTCAGTGTTTATGGTGTGTTGTACCGTGTACAAGTGTAGAGTATGTGTGTTTTCTCTCTTTGGGTGTTTTTGGTACATGTTGTTTGTCGAGCTGCACCTAGCTACCCCTGACTACTAGCCTATGGTCTGCGCATGGAAACGCGCGCACGGATCCGAGTTGGTACCGCCTTAGGCTGTGTTGGTACTATTGTGCCAGCCATCCAGTTCGTCTGTGCTAGTAACTCACCGTGTTGTCGTCTGAAGTGCTGCCATTAGTCAGCTTATTACGGAAGGTTAATCAACATCCCCAGAAAATGCATCTTCTAAACAGGGTTGGCACGTATCTCAACGAGGTGAACTGGATCTGGATGACATCCACCTAGAGGGCAGCTATCCCCCTTGATAGGAGACTATTAACCTATAGAGTTATTGTTTGAAGTGGAAAGAAATAACCTTCGAAGAAAAGGTTTCTTTGATAAGGTTTAAACAATCATTACGATTGATAGAACGTGATCGATGTTGTTTGTGTTTGCTCGAATAGGTTGGACTTGAGATGCCTTGTGTCTTAATTGAACAGACCAAAGTTAACTATAAAAATAATAATAATATTTAGACATGATGTTTATAAGCTTTTAGACTCAAGTTAACTTTAATAACATAAATAAACTTAAGATATAATGCTTATGATATTTTAGACTAAAGTTAACTTTAAAAACATGAATAATCATAGAACATGATTTTTTATGGTATTTTAGACCAAAGTTAAACATAAATAAATTAATGTGTAATGGTCTAAATTATTACTAAGTTTTAGAGTTTTGATAAATATGATTAAGAGTGTGAGATCATTCACTTTCAATTTATGTAAATGATGAGTATAAAATATTATTTGCTATTATGAAAATAATATGCAACTTATTAATGGAAGCATAATTATAGATGATATTATTACTTTGTTAGGGTTTAAAGTTATGTTAAGTATGGTTAAGAGATAAAGATCATTCACCCTTAATATAAGTGAATGATGCATTAGGTTAGCTTAGAGGTTGTTGGTTTAAATTTGGATTTAAGGTTCCAAAGGAGTATTTTAAGGTTAACGGTTTACACTTATGGAATTATAGTTAGGGTTTTGGACTTAGTACTTAGACTTAAAAGATTATTTTTAAGATTGTAATATTTTATAAAGAATTATGATTATCTCTTACTTAGGAAACAATTTTGAAGAATTACAAAACAAGTATTTTATTTAATAATATAGATAAAGATTATTACTTTGGAATCTTAAAATCTTTTGGGAATAAAATATTTAGTATTTTTCTAGTAAAATATATTTACTTAAGATCTTAAAAATGATTTTTATTTATTTTTAAGTAATATCTTTATTTCTATAAAATTCCACAAAAATTAAATGTCCTTAATTATTATTTCAAATTTCATTCATTTAATAGACAAGTTATTATTTTTATAAAATAGTAGATTTATTTATACATACAAAAATGATTTCTCTTTATTTTATATCTTTATCTATATTTTATTGTAATTCCTTAAAGGAATAAATACATTCTTCAATTTTTATTAGGTTAAATAACAACTAATATTTTTCTTTCATGAAGTAATTATTTAAGATCTTTAAAATGAATTTTATTTATTTATAAGTATAATCCTTATTTTTAGAAAATTTCCTAAATAAATTATTGACTTAGATTGATCAAATTAAGTTTTATCCTATTAATAGTATTTTTATTGGGTAGTTTATATTTTTATGAACATTTAGAGATATTATTTGTATTTTTTGGATTTTCTTTATTTTTATAGAGCTTGTATACTTTTAGGGTTATATTTGTAATTTGTATGTTTCCTTTGCTTATTTTTTTGTTTTAAAAATTGTTCTGGCCCATTGGAATTTGGCTAGGCTAGCCCAAATGGCTCACTGGGCCAGCCCAACCGGCCCAGTCCACACCCTGCTCCCTCCTTCAACTTGATCCTATCCTCTCTCGTACTCACGCTGGTGACACCGCGGCACTGCTGCTACCACGGCCAGATTCCAACGAGTCTTGTGTAACACCCTCAGAATCGACCCTATGCAAGTTTCAGCGGTTCCCGCCAAACCCGCATAGAAACGATTCAAAGGTGCCCACCAGGCACTTTCGTGCGGGTGGAAAACGAAGTAATAACATTACACAATAGTCCTCGATGGGACCCACAGAACCGATATATATACAACACGACTCCATGAGTCAAGAATACAGACATAATATACAAAGATCCAAATCACCTTGAAAACGATAGAGCGTCCGACTACGGACAAGATGCAAATGGGGCTAAGAGCCCTGAAGAATAACCAATGGCGTCCATAACCCTGCCCAGGCCAAGCCAGAAGGGTAACCCTGCTAACGACGTCGATCGCAAAACCTGCTTAAACAAAAGGGGTGCCGGCAAAGGGGCAAAGGAAAAAGAGAGAGCGGTCAGTACTGAGGCCAGTACACGGCGAGACTAGAATTCGGCGGTCCTCGCCTACATAGGTATGGTGGACTGAAGCGGCAGCGGCAGCATGCACTAGACAACCTATAGAGACTCGATACAACCGACGGTTATCAGAGAGGGATAAGAATGACCTATCCGGATCCAACCTGAAGCTAACACCAAACAATCCCATCCTGGTGTTTCCCCCCTCGAGACCAAACGAGGAAGTCAACCGAGGAACTCACACAATTGGCAGTTTTATTTATTCAGTTATCGTTGCAGCAATTACTAGTCAGGTATAGATAATCATCCTGATAAAATAAGCAGTGGGCCGTTTTAGTTAACCATTCCATTGTAGTTGCGACACTTACTAGTCAAATACAATTACCATGAGATAACCCAACACCCAGCAGTTGTTGGTACTTTTATTTAGCCATTCCGTTGTAGTTGCAATACTTACTAGTCGGGTACAATGGTCGCAAGCGACACCCAAACAAGCAATTGTTGGCAGTTTTATTTAGCCATTCCATTATAGTGAAGCTGCTTACTAGTCATTATAAAGTCAAATTTATAGCACTACTTTAGTTATAGTTGTCTATGATCGAGATATTGTGCTCCAAGTCGTCCATAACCGCGGACACGGCTTTCAGAAAGTTTTACCCGGCCGGGGTGCACCAATAGCAACACACACACGATCAACCTCGGAAAAACCAAATCAAAACCCAACGAGGCTTTCACGACAAAGCAATCACAGGATTCAGAAATATTTCAGGGGGGCACCCCTTAAAGTAGACCCGCAACGAAGTCGGCCGGCTCCGAGACGGCCTCAAGGTTTGGGTGGACGGCTGTGAACGACTGGGAACCCAAAACTGAGCTTGTCGACACCATGGAATCGTGTCCCGATCCTAAACAGTACAGTGTGCTCCTCGCACAATCGTAAATAAAGCAGTAAAGCATGGCATAAGTACAGGATAGTAATAAAACCCCAAACTAGTTTGTGGCCCCAAGAAATAAGACTGAATCAAGCTCTGGCTAAGGGGGGCCCATAATTCCCCGTAGGTGGATAGCGCGATAAATCAAGGAACAGGTATCAAGTACTCGGGGTCCTACGGGACACAAGTGGACGGTTAACAACCAAATAACATCTATTGCCCACCTGTGCCTCTGCTTACCTACTTCAATTTTAGTTGTTAAACAGTAAATAAAGTGAACAATAATTAAAACCATGATCATCTCCAACATTAAACAGGCGGCAATGCTCCAATAACTGTGGTACTTGACGACACGCACATCACTTAAGCAAGCGACTACGACGCGCAAGACCAACTATCTACCAAACAGCAGGTGTTAGGATGTGTCCAAGGCAATATGCGGCTGCAAGGGATTTCACGGGTACGGAAACTAGAGCATCGCGACACAGATAGCAATAGATCAACAGGAGGGAATAAATTCTATAAAAGTAAGATAGGTAGAAAGGGGAAGATGCTCGCCTGAAAACATTGCCGAAGGTTCAACCGAAGATCGGGTTGACACTCGCATCAACTCAACGGCCTTATCCGCGAAGAAGCAAAACACTAGAATAAACACCGGATGCACTATTTAATACAACGGCAGAAGATCGGGCATGATGCATGCATGATGCATGACATGGCAAAGGTGCGATGCAATTAGGTCATATTAAGCGGAACCGGGGTCCCGACAATTAAATATATGGTTCAAGTTGTTTATCTACCCCGCAAATTAAATGTTGTGTTAACATAGCAAAAGATAGCACTGGTTCGCTACACCAATTTAAATGAGGCCAATATGAGACTAGATTTGCCCGCATATGGGCCTCATATTTGATTATATGGTGAATCGGCATAAGGCCCCCAAACCACACGAATATGCATGCGAGATGAATGATTAATATGCAACAGGTTTTATATTTAGCATTTATAAAATAGGGTTTCGGAAAGGGGTTCACACATTAGGGGGTCTCGACGAACTTGGGGTTCCGGGGTTCGGGGTTCGGTCTCAGGGTCCGGATCTGGGGTTCGGGCTCGGCGGGGTCGTTCTCGGATAATGGAGGTAGATCTTGTCGCATCCGGGAAGCAGGACTTGGTTCGGCGTCCGGGGCGCACCGGACTCGCCCTGGTCGGTGTCGCTCTTGTCGGGCCCGCGTATCAGGCCGGTCTTGACGTTCGGGGACGAAGATCTTGATGTTCTGCGTCGGTGTCCTTACCGTCCGTGTTCTCGAGCAACGCATCCGGGAAGGAGTACTTTTCGCACCGGGGTCTTCGGATCCGTGAAGTAGATCTTGGCGTGCGGGTTCGGGATCGGTCTTCAGACTCCGGGGGGGATCGGTTTTCAGGGTCTCGACACCTTCGATTCCATGTGGCCGATCTTGGCGTCCGAGGGTTTCTCTGAGTCCGTGGTGCGTCCGTGTGGTAGATCTTGGGGTACCGGCGCCATCGGGTTCCACCTCGCACATTGGTCGACGAAACACGTAGCGATGCAGATCTTGGCGATTAAAGGGCATCGGGGCTCTTGTGATGAGACGGTCTTGTCGACGGTCCCTCGGGTTCGTGCGGCTCCTCGTGGCGAACTTGTCGATGTGTCGGATCGGAGAGCTTGCGGAGATGCACAAGGCATGCGGGGTCTTCGAACAATCCACTCTGCCTCACTCGATCACACGCACCATCCTCACCACCCCCTTAGCAGAGCTGCACAACTGGACGCAAGCAGCGGACAGCGGCACATGCGGCGAGGCGAGGGTCGATGACGAGCTTGGGCCGGGGTGGCGCGGGCTCGGACGCGGGACGGAACGGAGGAGACGGCGGGCCGGCGAACTCTGCAGCGAGGCCGAGGGCGTCGGAGGAGGCCGACGCGAGCGGCGGGGAGGTACTCGGTCCGGCGGGGCTCGAGGAGGTTGGCGGCGGATTGCAACGGGACTGCGCAGCGAGGTCGGGGAGGGCGGCTTGCAGCGAGGCCGACGAGGTCGACGAGCTGGACAGCGCCGGCGAGGCCGACGGGAGGAGGAGGAAGGGGCACCGGCGGGGAGCGCGGTTGGAGGCTCGCCGGAGAGGGGCGCCGGCGGGCGGGCGACGCAGAGAGGCAGCCGACGGAGGGCGCGAGGCGGTCTCGATGCGAGCGGCGGGCCGGCGAGCTCGGAGCAGAGGGCGCCCGGGACCGCGGCCGGGGCGGCGCGGCAGAGGAGGCCGACGGCGGCGTCGGGCTTGGCGGCCAGGGGGCCCTGGAGGTGAAGGAGGGAGCACGGCGGATGCGGGCCGGAGGCGAGGTCGGTAGAGGCGGGACGCGGAGGGCGGCCGCGGCTGCCAGTGAGGAGGAGCCGGGCGGCGGAGAAGAGGGGGAGGCGCGGGCCGGCGAGCGGCGGAGAAGAAGGGGAGGGAGGTGGCCGGCGAGGAGGAAGATAGGACGACGGGGGAGGGGCGGAGGACGGACCCGGGGCGGCGGAGGCGCGCTCGACGGGGAGGCGTCGCGAGGGGAGAGGGGCGCCCACAGGCGGCCGGCGAGGGGAGGGTGCGGCGCAGAGGAGAGGAGAGGGAGGGGAGCGGTGGCATCTGGGGGAGAGGACCGCGAGCGGGGCGAGAGGAAGGGGACGTGCTCAGCGGGGGAGGAGGGAGCGTCGGGTTGGGGAGGTGGGTCCGGGGTGGGCCAGGAGGAGGGGGTTGAATGGAGAGGAAGCTGGGTCCAGGGAGGTGGGGGCCCCAGGTGTCGGTGGGTGCTGTGGTGTGGGGCGGCAGGGTGAGTTGGCTGGAGAGAGAGTGGGGAGGGGAGAGGGGTAGGTGACGTGGCAGCTAGGGAGTGGTGGAGGGAGGGAGAGAGGTGAGGTGGCGGCAGGTTATTGGGCGGGGTGAGGTGGCTGAAGGGGTGGGTAGATTAGGACTAGGTAGTTTAGGGATTTTTGGGTGGGCCGATTTGTTCTGGGGGTGGTCGTCCGGGTCGATTCGGCCTGTTCGACTGCCCCCACTAAAATAATTAAAACTTTTATTTGTTAAACCGGCTTTTACAAACCAATAGCAGACAAAACAAAATAATCCGGTGACCCGGGTTTTGCGTTTGAATAAAGACGGGGCGTTTAGAAAACAAATTAGGTTTTTCCGAAAATAGTTTTATGCACACAAATGCAAGATGATGACGATGCTCAAATGCAATGCGGCATGATGACATGAGCATGCGGTCATGACGATGCAATGCACAAAAACAACGCGATTTTCTAGTAGTGGTTTTGCGGAATGCCACATCTTGCCACTCTAGTCACTATCGTTTGTGGTTAAGGGACCATCGTGCCCCACTCTACCTCTCTATCCAACTCGATTTAGGGCTTGAACCCTTATTTTGTCGTCCCTCTCGTTGCTACGGTGCTATGCTACGGTGCTAGGGTTCTGATGTCGTGAATTGATTATACACCAGCGGTTTTCTGGTGGTGTGGTGGTGGTCATGTGGTGCTAGTAGGATTGTACCACTTCTGACAAGATGGTGGTGGTTGTTGCGTGTGGCTCGGCGTGATACTTCCATAACGTATCTATAATTTTTTATGGTTTTATACTATTATTATGCTTTTAACACTTCTTTTTATATAAAGTTCATGAGTTATTTGGACTAATCTACTAATAGTTGCAGAAGTACACAATGTTCTTGTTTTACACTATGATGTGTAGGAATTATCAAGAATACAAGTGGAACCCTTGTTGGAATCAAATTGGGATTTTCCAGAAATCTGTCTCAGAACTCTTTTTGAAGATGGTAACATTTCGGGTCGAAGACGGCATCAAACGGAAAACTCTTCTCTACGAAGTTGTCAGAAATTTCACGACAATCGTTCTAGACATAAAATTTAGCTGATTCCGAGTACATACAGGCTCGCTAGGCCCGATTTACTGCAGCCCAAGATGAGGTGACGGGAATCCGAGAAACTATATAAAGGGAGGAAACCTAATTCGTGGGAGACACCTCCACCCATGAATTTGCAGCCACCAAAGCCACGTTTTTGCCTCCCCATGGATCCCATATCCATGGGGGAGGGCTCCCAAGAATCCATGAAGGAAGGGGGCTAAGAGGCGGTGCTCCCGCACGATACCGGCGGCGGGGAAGGAGTCCCCCGCGCCGCCGCCCTCTTCACCATCTTCACCGCCATCTCCATCACCTAATCCTCCTCGTATGCAGTGGTTCATCCTCCCACACACACCTCTGTATCGTCCTATGTAAACATGGTGCTTGATGCTATAATTATAATCCTATGATCTATGCCATGTTTGTGTAGTTTCTTTGTTCTTAGATTGAATGGTTGAACGTCTTTGGATTTATTAGTGTTGTATGTTGATATGGCACAGTCATTTGGTGTCCTTTTTATTTGTGCGCGTATGGATTAAACATCGGGTGCGGTGACCCAGCATACCACTGCATGTGTAGTACACTATAGTCGTTGACATGACATTCACAAAACACCGTTCCGTAAATTTCACATCCCTCAGAGTGGTACAACAGAAACATTGCGGGTCCATATTACAAATATACACACATTATTATTATTACAATACCGGAAATTCAAGACTTCCCAAAGATTCAACTTACAAACCAAAATATAAAGTGCTTCAGCGGAATTTAAAAGTAACAACTCCGACTAGGAGTTGAGCTCAGCAGCTTATTCTATAGAGTTCATGCTGCTCGGCTCCGCTGGTTACTACTACCTAGGGATACTTAGTTGTACTCGATATCATCAACACCATAGCGGATTTCGTAATCCACTCCTTCAACTCCTCCTGACAGATCAGGTTCCTCGTAGAACACATCTTCTTGGCATTCAGCTGCATACATTGGCACGTCTTCGGGATCCTCAAAGTCTAAGCAAGGGATCAAAGGAAAGAATGAGTAACAACATTACCCAACAAGTTCATTATATGCAAGGTGGGAAGTTTGATGCTCTAACTACCACGTCGGATTACAAATCCTTGGAACTATGCAATTTTGGTAAATCTTTCTTCAAAGATTGATTTTATTCTGAAAAACTATGACAATCATCCTTCACAGGTTAACCAGAACTTTCATGGAGTTCCTTTCCTGCCACGTTCGTAGCTCCTTCCCGGAACAGGGAGTAACAAGTTACAGTTCTTACACTCTGCAGAGGTGCGTTACTTTACCCATGAGAGATCAACTCCTTGTTGCACAACCGGGCGTACTTTCCCGTCCACACTTCCATGATGTGGGGCCCAGTAGTTGGTCCAAGCCAATCACTTCCCTCTTCGCGACCCCGCATGCCTCCTTGTTGTACACCATGCCCACATAATGAATTACGGCAATGGTTTGTACAAACCGTTAGATGCCAGAACTATCGTGGGACGATGAGGGTTCCCACCCATATGCTGCATATCCTCTACGAATTACCAATTAATATGCATGCTACAAGGATAACAGCCATGACCTGCACATCCGGCTTCATGCGAGAGGAATAAGATACAGCTGACTTCTCTGTCCCATTCCAAATCTCATGGCTAACGCGTAATATACGGCGCTAGAATCACTGATGTCAGGGGTTATTAAGTCCCTACTTGATCATTATTGTTGCAAATAGAACCCTAAGTTATATTGCTCCATTATATCCCCACTTAGGATGATATCTATGATTTCTTTATTTGTGAAATTAATATTTTCTTTCTTTTATAGCATATATGATAACACACAATTTGCAAATACTTTGATAAAGACTCTTCAAAGGACATCAGCAAGTGATGAACTTGCCTTGTGATGGCAAGGTAGTGAAGTCTGATGCTTGCACTAGACCTTGAGCTTCTAGTTCTACAAAAACATCATTATTGCCCGGTAAGGACAATATTTAAAGAAGCAAAATGATTATGCAATAATGTAATGCATCATTTTAACTTGATATGTATTCACCCTATTATTATGAAAAGTTATTTTTAATAATAAGGGATTTATAAATATTACTTCTTAATATTTATAACATATATTGAATTATTTTATTTTATTTCCCTTTTATTTGACTTTTATTGATTTAATAATTCTTTTAGGAATTATCAATTATACATTAAAAATTGTTATTAAATATTTATTTAGCATTTTTCAAAATACTACAATATAAATACATAATAAATGTGAATTTTAATTAATTTTATCACTTTTCAATAATTTTGTAAAATTCTATAAGGAATATATAATTTACAAAAATCCTAATAAGATTTAAATGTTTAAAATTTTATATTTTAATTTATTTGGTTAGTGTGGATTATTGTGAATCCAAAAATATTTTATTTATAATTTTTGGACTTTTATTTTATTTTCTAGAATTTAATTAAGTTCAGGGGTATTTTGGTCTTTTCCTTTTTATTAAAACAGGCCTTAAAGGGTTTTGGGATGACTTAATTTTATTGGGCCCTGGTGGCCCATTAGACAGAGTCAAAATGGCCACCCCGGAGGGTCTGGCCCAACTCAGCCCACCTCCTCGCTGCCTCTCACCCCCGAGCTCACTCCTCTCCTCCTCTGACCTCGACCCCGTGGTCGGTGATGCCGCCGCCGTCGATTCCCACCGCCGTGGGCCGTTCTAGTCGCCGCTGTGCTGCAACAGGGGGTTATCGACCACGATTGTCCTTTCTAATAAACTGGATTAGAGCCTAGGGCTCTCTTGTGATGGATCGATGACGTCCCGAAACCTAGGGTTTGGGGGTTGGCGTGGATCCTGGTGGTATCGCTGCCGTCACGCGTCGTGGTGATGCTCCTCGCCTCTATGCGGGTTCATGGTCGCTGTCGTGGCGCTGTATGGGTTGTAGCGTCCCTCATGGGGTGCTCCCGTGCCGCCATGGACGTCGGCCACTCTACTTCCTCTTCTAATATCCAGCGAGGACCTATGATGAGTTCATTTCATCTCTCCCTTGTGCTCTCTGTGCTCGTTCATCCCATGCTGGATGTTGGCAGTGACCTCTCTGGTTAGTGTATGGTTCTGATTAGGATGATTTATCCATTTAGGGTTCTTATCCTGTGGTTGATCATATACTGGATGAATTAGATCATGTCTGGATTGTCTGTAAACATGCTAAATGATTATTGGCATGAGACTTGTTGCTTGATATGAACTATGATGGTTCTGGTGGCTGATTAGATGCTTTTATGCTTGGGTTGCATATGATTCAGATGGTATAGTTGCTTTGGAATCATGCTTGGTAAAGTCAGTGGCTTGATAAGTTTTCACTGTCATTCTTGGTTTATGATCATGGTTATGATATGATGAAACCACTGTCTTAGTGTTGTTGGCTTAGAAATTAATAGGTGTTTGATCTCAAACAGTGAAGATGAACATAGGAATATCCTATTTATGATTCATGTATTAATAGGAAAGTGATTAGTAGATTGTTTTGTTGAACTTGTGATGATTGGATATTTATCCTGATTCATATAGAATTGTTCTTGTGACACCATCTTGGTATGGCACACAAGATTGATTCTCATTCATTGATTGGGTTGGTTTAAGCTTAAAACAAGCTAGGATTTATAAGATAAATAGAAATGCTCTTCTCTGAATTCCCTAAGACCAATGATGTTGGTCTGAGGCTTAGGGGTTCAGACCTTATCTAGTTGATTCATATAGATAGCCTTGGTAGTGGTACCAGCTATTATTGTTGAATCAAAGCTTGGTAAAAAAATTGATAGTAAGCTTGATCATTATCTGGATCCAAAGGATTAGTTTCTAAGGTGGTACCCTTACTTTAGGGATGTGCCTAGAAATTAGATCTTAGCTATATTTATGCTTGAACTGTAATATATATCTTGATAACCAGAGCAATGATATTGTTCTGAGCTTTGGTTGGATCATGGTACTTTGTTGTTTGCTTTTTAGAGTTTAAAATCTCTATGATGGATTCACCCCACTTGGGTGTTTTCTGAGAGTTTGTTCATAAAATAACACATGCTTCTGTCTAGATAAGATGATTATATCATGTGAGGGTTTTATGATGCTCACCACAAAATCTGATGATTGTGGAGTAAGTTGGTGATGATCTTGATCTGGTTTTGCTGGACTCTTGTGCTTGCTCTTGAGTTAGCCTGCTCCTCCTAGCTCCTGGACTTGATCTTGCTGTCCACCTGATCCTTCCCCCTCCTTATGTCACCATCTGGTGATGTTTGGTTGATCTTTGGTGGTTTAGTTTGCCTGTTGTGCTTGGTAAGCTGCTGTCTAAGCTGGTTGTTCTTGTGTGCAAGCAGTGGAGAGATGCACTAGTGCCTCTCCACGGCTGTGCTGGTGGTTTTGTGAGTTTGGGGCTGTGATGTGAGGCTGACAGCACAACACATGCATTTAGTTGTGTGTCCTGCCTGTGTGCTTGCTGTGCACCTATGGATATGTTCAGAATTTTGAAACTTACTGTTATCTGGTTACTTTCACCTGGCTGGTGAAACTTGCCCCTCTTGGCTGTCATTTGTCTTCTGGCTTCAAATTTATGAAAGATGGATTCTTGCCTATTGGTGAAACTTGTCCCTTTTATAAATTTCTCAATGATGAATTTGTTCAGTGCACCTCACTGACATGTCTGAGAGAAAAATAATTATAACCTAACTTTCCTTTTTCTATTTAGTTTCTGTTTGTTTTGCAGGTACAGATATAAAGATGAAGATTTTAGTTTAGGTTTTCTTTTATAGAATAATCTATGTAATTTTCTTATTCTTTTGTAATTTTCATTTTATTATTTTGTAATCTTCATTTTATTCTTCTGTAATAAAGATTATATAATTTTTAATAAAGAAATATTCTTATACTTTATTCATTTGTTATTGGGAAGTTTGGAAATGATTTCAATCAGTTTCATTTTTGTAACTTGTTTATATATAGATAATATGAAATAAGTTTTCATATTCTTAATTGTTTTCTTTAGATAAGGTTTAAGTTAAAAAATAGTTAACTCTTAATTAGATTAAGATTCAAACCTTATTCCTAATTCATTAGAATTATAATTTAAACATTCAAGTTTAAAATTCAAATTCATTTTCCAAAACACATAATTCCTCAGAGATCATCTCAAAGTCTATAGCAATCATCCTTTAAGACTAAACCTAATCTCAAAGTATGAAAGAAACCTTGATCACTTAAGGTTTTTATTTGGATAAAATTTTACCCACATTTTGACAGATAAATGCATGCAACATTCCATATTCCTAAATCTACCCTTCGTTAGTTCCTAAATGCTGGGATGTTATAGACTTCCCCCCTTAAATTAAACTTCGTCCCGAAGTTTGTGGAGATGTACCTGAATAGTTCTGGATAGGCTTTCCTTAAATCCTCTTTTTTCTCCCACGTGGCTTTCCTTTCAGGGTGGTGTTCCCACTGTACCTTGCAATATTTGATTGCTCTATTCCTCAATCTTTTCCAGTTTTCTTCCAGAATCTTGCAGGCTTTTCAATATAGGTTAGGTTTGCTTGTAGTTCTATCTCCTGGTGTGTGATTGCCTCATCTGGAACTTTCAAACATTTACAAAGTTGTGACACATGGAAAACATTATGTACTTGAGCCAATCTTGATGGTAACTCTAAAGCATAAGCTATACTTCTGTTTTGACTCAGTATCTTGAATGGTCCGATGTATCTTGGACTCAATTTTCCTTTAACTCCGAACCTTTTCACCCCTTTCATTGGACTTACTTTCAAATAGACCAAATCTCCCACTTCTGGATGCCATGATCTTTGACTTTGATCCGCATAACTTTTCTGCCTGCTCTGGGCTATTTTCAGTCTATCCCTAAGCTTATCAATGATATCTTGTCTTTCCTTGATATAATCTGGCGCAAATTCTTTGCTGCTTCCAAGTTCATACCAACATATTGGTGATCTACACTTCCTTCCATACAGAACTTGGTATGGAGCTGCCTTCAGACTACTCCGATAGCTATTATTATAAGAAAATTCTGCCAATGGTAGATGATCTTCCCATGTTCCTCCGAAATCTAGTGCACAAGCTCTTAACATGTCTTCTAGTATTTGATTTCTTCTTTCAGTTTGACCTCCTGTCTCAGGATGATATGTTGTGCTGAAATCTAACTTTGAACCAAGTGCTTCATGCAATTGCTTCCAAAATGCTGAAGTAAACACTGATCCCCTATTAGTTACGATCTTTTTGGGTACTCCATGCTTACTTACTATCTCTTTGACATATACTTCAACTAACTTCTCGGCATTATCCTTTTTATTTACCGGAATAAAGTGTGCACTCTTAGTGAGTCTGTCCACAATTACCCATATCATATCCTTCCTTTTTTGGTGTCATGGGCAATCCTGTGATGAAGTCCATACCTATTTCCTCCCACTTCCATTCAGGAATTTCCAAGGGTTGTAATGGTCCTGCTGGACTTTGATGTTCAGCCTTAACCCTTTGGCAAGTATGGCATTCAGATACATATTTAGCAATATCTCTTTTCATGTTATTCCACCAGAATAGTTCTTTCAAATCCATATACATCTTAGTACTCCCTGGATGTATAGAATATGGTGTTTCATGTGCTTCTCTGAATATAACATCTCTAATCTCAGTCACATCTGGAACACAAAGACGGTCTTGAAACCATAAAGACTCATAATCCCCAAGGCGAAAAACTGATTTTTGCCCTTGAGATATCCTCCGAATTTCCTCAGCAATAAAAGGATCTTCTCCTTGATGTCTAAAAATTTCTTGTTTAAGATCACTGTTTTGCTCTGCAACTACCTGCATAGTAGCTAATCCTCCAAGAACCTCTGTTCTAATGAATTGAAGTTCTAATCTTTTCAAGTACATTTGTAACTCTTTTGGTAGCTCCCTATTACTAGGCTAAATATATGCACTCTTTCTGCTTAAAGCATCTTCTACAACATTTGCTTTCCCTAGAGTGTAGTGGATTGTTAAATCATAATCCTTGATTAGTTCCAACCAACGTTTCTGTCTCATATTTAATTCCTTTTGAGTGAAGAAATATTTGAGACTTTTATGGTCAGTGTATAACTCACATATGGCTCCATAAAGAAAATGCCTCCACCCTTTTAGTGTGAAAACTACTGCTGCTAACTCTAAATCATGAGTTGGATAGTTGACTTCATGTGGTTTTAGTTGACTTGAACCATAAGCAATCACTTTCCGATCTTGCATTAATACACAACCCAAACCTTCTTTAGACGCATCACAGTATACGGTGAAGTCCTTCCTTGTTTCAGGAACTGCTAAGATTGGAGTTGTGGTTAATCTAGTCTTCAACTCTTGAAAACTTTCTTCACATTTGTCATCCCACTTGAATGGTGTATTCTTCCTTAATAATTTGGTCATTGGTCCGGCTATTTTGGAGAAACCTTCAATGAATCTCCGATAATAACCAGCCATTCCTAAGAAACCTCGAATTTCCTTCACATTGGTCGGTGCAGTCCACTCTAGTACTGACTGAACTTTAGATGGATTCACAGCAATTCCATCCTTACTGATCACATGACCGAGGAATTCTACCTCATCAAGACAAAATTCACACTTACTGAACTTAGCATAAAGTTTGTGTTCTCTTAAAGTCTGCAATGATATTCTCAAATAATCAGCATGCTCTTCCTTATCCTTGGAATATATCAGAATGTCATCAATAAAGACTATGACGAACTTGTCCAAATATGGCATGAAGATCTTGTTCATCAGATTCATGAATATTGCCGGTGCATTGGTCAAACCAAATGGTACTACCAGATACTCATGGTGTCCATATCTTGAGACAAATGTTGTCTTTGGAACATCTTCCGGTTTGATTTTTATTTGATGGTATCCAGATCTTAAATCGATCTTTGAAAATACTCCAGCTCCTTTCACTTGATCAAACAAATCTTGGATTCTTGGTAAAGGATACGTATTCTTGATAGTCACGTTGTTCAGATTTCTATAATCTCCACACATTCTTCTTCCACCATCTCTCTTATCCACAAAGATTACTGGTGTTCCCCATGGGGATACACTTTCCTGAATAAATCCTTTTCTAGCTAACTCATCAATTTGCTCTTTGAGTTCTTTCAACTCTTTGGGTCCCATCTTATATGGTGCTTGATATATTGGTGTTGTACCAGGAATTAGGTCAATAGTGAATTCTATCTCCCGGTCTGGTGGCATTCTTGGTAGCTCTGCTAGAAAAACATCTTGAAATTCATTTACTACAGGAATCTCTTCCAATTTGACCTCTTTCATTGAGTTTAACTGCAGATCCACCATGATATGACTATGTTTATCTGCTTGGTAAACTATCCTTGCTCCACTTGGAGTTTTGATTGAGACAGTTTTCTCCTCACAATTTATCTGAGCTCCATGTTCCATCATCCAATCCATCCCCAGCACTACTGCAATTCCCTTCAAAGGAATCACATAAAGGTCTGTGAAATATGTACAACCACAGATCGAGATAACCTGATCTTGTTTTATGTGGTGTACAATCACATTCCCTCCTGCCGTAACTACTGTCATAGGACTTTCTAACATTGTCCTTCTAATCCCAAACTTATCACAAAATTCTTCAGAAATGAATGAAGTAGTTGCACCAGTATCAAATAGAACTTTGTCAGGATTGGTAAGGATATTGAGCGTACCTATCACTACATGCTCTGAATTATCCACCTCCTCGAGGGTTGCACGGTTAATTTTCCCCGTAGGTCGGTTCCTCTTGCCATTGTTGTTCTTGCCATTATTTCCTCCTTTATTGGGTTGTCCATTTCCTCCACTGGCTTGTCCTCCTCCCTTGGTAGGCCAACCTCCCGGTGGTTTGCTCGGACAATCGGGCTTGATATGCCCCCTCTGACCACAACCATAACAAATCACTACAGGCTTTTTGCATTCCCTCTGGAAATGCCCTGGAATTCCACAGTTGTTACAAATAACATTCCTTCTCAGATTGGGTTGATTTCCACCACTGCCCTTGTTGTTGTTATTGTTATTGTTACCATAATTCCTATTCCGAGGTTTGAACTCCAGGTTGGGTTTAGGTTTGCTTGCCTGAATTCTCTTGGTTTCCTTCTTGGCTCTCTTCCTCCTGTCCTCTTGGACATTCTTATAATCATCTTCAAAAGTAATGGCTGCATCCAACAACTGCTGATAAGTTTGCTTGTTGGCTAACCTTAGTTGCATCTTCACAAATGGATTTAATCCACGCAGGAAACGCTTCTTTCGCTTCTCTTCGGTGTTGACATCCTCCTCAGCATAGCGAGACAGTTGACTAAAGTCCCGGATGTACTTCATGACACTAGTATAACCTTGCTGAAGCTCCTCGAATTCTCTCCGCTTCAACTCCATAACACTTTCCGGAACATGATATTCACGGAATCTCTGCCTGAACTCTTCCTAGGTAAACTCCCTTCCTAGTGGTTGCATTGCTAACTGATTTTCCCACCATGATGTTGCAGGTCCAGTCAGAAGATGAGTTGCATACCTTAATTTTTCCTCATCATTGCAACCTACAGTTTTCAGCTTCCTTTCAGTATCTGCTAGCCAGTCCTCTGCATCCATTGGTTCAGGAGCTGATGCAAAAGGTAATGGTCTTGCATTCTGGAAATCAGATAGACTCACTCCTCCACCTTCAGTTGCCCTCTGATTTGCTCGCCCCAGCAACTCTTCCATAAACTTGTTCTGGGTCTCTTGCATCATTTGCATGCATTGCATAAAGTTCTGCTCCATTAACGGCCTCATTGGTGGTGGTGGTGGTGGTAATATTCCTTGATTTGATACATCTGCATCGGCCTTCTCCTTGGCCTCTCGCTCCATCCGCTGCTGCTCAGTTTCCATTTCTACACCCGTATCCATGACCCTCTAGTCCTGCAACATAAAGCGAATACTCATAATTACATCATGCACATGTGTTCTGAGCTCGACTTTACGCACAGAACTAGTCACACAATGAAGATTCAAAGAAAATCCAAATATGCATTTCACATATTTTACATACTATCATAATAATACAAAGTCATTACAACATATACCATATAGGTATAATCACAAACTACCTTACTCATCTCACTAACTTATTTCTTGGAGTACAATACACGATACTTGATATTAATAACTAGTTGCCTCCTTCTAGTATTAACTACGCTCATCGTACATGCCTGATGTCCAACCGTGATGATGTGTTGTTCGTCGCACAGTTTGTGGAACATATGGCCTTCCAGAAGGAATATACTCTGTATCTGAAGTGTCAGGACTTGAGTCATTACTCAGCCTGAGCGCATTGACTCCCTCCAGCTCAGCTGAAAAGTCTTCAGAAACATATTCAACATTATCTCCGGCCTGCATCTCCTGAGCTTCATTTCTTGAGTTGTCAACAGGATACGCAGATCCTGCTGCTTCCCAAGTGCTCTCTTGGACAAGATAGTTAAACACTGGATAATGTATATTCCCTGGGTTTTGAGAAGAGGTTGATGATTAAAACACTCTTTCTTCAGGATCTTCTTATTCATCCTGATTATCTATCGACATGGTATTTCTACTACTATTATTAGAGTTCATTCTTGCACCCATCCAACTAGATTGTCCAACATTCCTATCGGAACCATCTGTGGACATCTGGTGTTCATGAGATCCATTATATGATCCCATTCTCCAACCATCAGAATTCTCAATAGGAAGTTCTGATTCAGAACCATCCTCTGAGCCCTGTGGTACTGCATACCTCATATCCATATTAGGATCATGTATAGGTTCAGGTCTTGGTGAATAAGGATATGGTATAAAAGATTCAGGATCTATAGGTATATCCTTAAAGATAGGTGTTGCACTACTACTTGCTTCCTTCTCTAACTGGAATGCTAGCTGCTTCCTCCTTTCCGGATCAGTTAGATCCTCTAACATATCATTTTTGTCTTCAACAATCACTTGATGGGTCTTATAAAAAGATGCAACGAGTGTTTGATATCTATCCATAAACTTGGAAGCTAACTTAGGATGCTTCTTAACCAAAGTAAGATGATCTGGTATAGGCTTCGAGTCTATAGAATAATGGGGTATCACAGAGAATGTGCTACCTTCTAACTCCTTGGTTTTCAGCTCCCGGATATTAGCTATCGCCTCCACAACAGCAACATGATATGCTGCTAAGTGACTCCTACCTTCTCCTATAGGTAGATCATGATATAATCCAAGCTTCTCTGGAAGTTGGATACTCACACGATACTTGGATAACATCCGACCATCAAGGTAAGTGATAGTGTTCACTGGAATTCTAGTTGGACAACTAAAGAGCTTTAAAAGTTGAAGAAGTTTGTCTGTGAATGATCCTTGATAATCATCAAGAGTCTCCTCTTTCCTTACCAGAGTCTGTTTTGGAAACTTTGGTGTCATATCTCTGTATATCAGAAAAATAGTTTTGATTAGTATCCAATAATATCATAACAAAGAATTATCGCACTAAAATATATAACAGAATATTCTCATTTGAATACCCATTATATTACTTTTAGAGAATTCTTTATCGTTGCTAAGCTTTTCTACAGGTAATACCCTTTACTAGGTTTCCAACCTAAGGTCAAAGCAATTTGCTCTGATACCAACTACGGTGACCCAGCATACCACTGAATGTGTAGTACACTATAGTCGTTGACATGACATTCACAAAACACCATTCCATAAATATCACATCCCTCATAGTGGTACAACAGAAACATTGCGGGTCCATATTACAAATATACACACATTATTATTACAATACCGGAAGTTCAAGACTTCCCAACGATTCAACTTACAAACCAAAATATAAAGTGTTTCACCGGAATTTAAAAGTAACAACTCCGACTAGGAGTTGAGCTCGGCAGCTTATTCTATAGAGTTCATGCTGCTCGGCTCCGTTGGTTACTACTATCTAGGGTTACTTAGTTGGACTCGATATCATCGACACCATAGAGGATTTCGTAATCCACTCCTTCAACTCCTCCTGACAGATCAGGTTCCTCGTAGAACACATCTTCTTGGCATTCAGCTGCATACGTTGGCACGTCTTCGGGATCCTCAGAGTCTAAGCAAGGGATCAAAGGAAAAAATGAGTAACAGCGTTACCCAACAAGTTCATTATATACAAGGTGGGAAGTTTGATGCTCTAACTACCACCTCGGATTACAAATCCTTGGCACTATGCAATTTTGGTAAATCTTTCTTCAAAGATTGATTTTATTCTGAAAAACTATGACAGTCAGCCTTCACAGGTTAACCAGAACTTTCATGGAGTTCCTTTCCTGCCGCGTTCGTAGCTCCTTCCCAGAACAGGGAATACACAAAGGTTTGAAACTAGATTATTGACTCTAGTGCAAGTGGGAGACTGTTGGAGATATGCCCAAGAGGCAATAATAAAGTGGTTATTATCATATCTTCACACTTATGATAAATGTTTACATACCATGCTATAATTGTATTAACCGGAAACATTAATACTTGTGTGATTTGTAAACTAAAATAAGAGTCCCTAGTAAAGCCTCTTGTTAAACTAGCTTGTTGGTTAATATATGATCATGGTTTCCTGATCGTGAACATAGAGATGTTATTAACAACTGGATCATATCATTAGGAGAATGATGTGATGGACATACTCCTATAGATAAGCGTAGCATAAAGATCAAGTCATTTAAATAGTTCAATTGCTATATGCTTTCTGATACATAGTAACCTAATTCCTTCGACCATGAGATCATGCATATCACCTTTACCGGATGGATGCTTTGATGACATCAAACACCACACCGTAACTGGGTGGCTATAAAGGTGGCATTGAGTGTTCGGAAAGTATTGGTTGAAACACATGGATCAAGAGTGGGATTTGTCCATCCATATGACGGATAGATATACTCTGGGCCCTCTCGGTGGAATGTCATCCAATTAGCTTGCAAGCATGTGACTAGGTCACAAGGGATCACATATCACGAGAACGAGAAAAGAGTACTTATCGGTAACGAGGTTGAACTAGGTATGCAGAGATACCGACGATCATAACCTCGGATAAGTAAACTATCGTGAGACAAAGGGAAATTGGTATCGTATGTAAGTGGTTCATTCGATCGCAAAGTAATCGTAGAAATATGTGGGAGCCATATGAATTTCCAGATTCCTCTATTGGTTATTGTTCGGAGAAGTGTCTCGATCATGTCCGCATAATTCACGAACCGTAGGGAGACACACTTAAGGATTCGACGTTGTTTGAGTAGTTATGGTATTATGAGAAAGAGACCGAATGTTGTTCGGAGTCTCGGATGGGATCCGGGATATCACGAGGTGATCCGGAATGGTCCGGAGAATAAGATTCATATAAGGAAAGTCCCGTTTCGGAGTTCGGGAATGATTCCGGTGTTTTCATCGGGAATGTTCTAGAAGGGTCTGGATTGTCCGGCACTCCGGGGGGGGGGGGGGGGGAAGGTACATGAATGTGTCATTGGATGATTGCATCATGTACTAAGTGTTCTTGCTGTTCCAAAAACATGAAAGTCAAATTGCTAGTTTGAAAGTCAAACGGCTAAAACAGGAAACTGTGGAAAACAGGAAACTGTGGGAAACAGGAAACTGTGGGAAACAAGCAAGAGGAGGTTGAAACCAACTTGGAGGAGGAGTTCCTCTCCTCCTTGGCCGGCGCCCAGCCCTAGGCCGAGTTGGGGAGGGACTCCCTCCCTCCCTGGCGCGCCTAGCCCCTCCACCTATAAAAGGAGGGGCAGGGCTCCTCCTTGAGACACACAAGTTTCTACCTCTAATCTCCGGTTTAGAGCCGTTCTGGTTTAGAGCTTCTAATTGCTTTAGCCTGCGGTTTAGAGCCTTCTAATTGGTGAGTCTAATCTCTAGACCACTAATAGCCCTCTCTCATAATCCACCATACTCGCTCCGGCTTAAGGCGAAGCCCTGCGGGATCTCCCCTCTACTTCCGGTACCACGCCGTTGTGCTGCCGGAATCGCGAGGAGAGTGCTACAACCTCCGCTGCCTGCTGGAACAAGGGAGAGGAAGGTCTTCGTCGAGTACCGAACGTGTGACCGACTGCGGGAGCGCTGCCGGAACGCAGCGCCGGAAGGATCGTCTACACGATCTTGAGATCGGAAAGAGTACGACTACATCACCCACGAGAATCTGCTCTCGTTAACCGCTTTGGAATCTTCGAGGGTAAGTTATTCCATCGACTCGTTGCTACAATCTAGTAGATAGATCTTGGCTTATTTGTTTGTATGCGATAGAAAATTTTGTTTTCCATGCTACGAACCCCTACAGTGGTATCAGAGCCGTGTCTATATGTAGATCTGTTGCACGAGTAGAACACAATGGTCATTGTGGGCGTTGATGCTTTTATTGTCGATTGCTTTTTGTGTACTTTGCATCTTGCGGTATGTTGGGATGAAGCGGCCCGGGCTAACCTTACATGACATCGTTCATGAGACTTGCTCCACGCTCGACATGCAACTTGTATTGCATAAGTGGCTTTGCGGGTGCCTGTTTCTCCTAGCATAGTTAAGATTCAATTTACAACGGGTGATTGACAATACTAGTATCAATGTTGTGGTTCTTGTTCGTAAGTTAGAACGACACTTATTGAAAGCCCCAAACCACGTAAAACATGCAAAGAAAATTAGAGGCGTCTAACTTTGTTTTGCAGGGGTGTGCTGTGATGTGATATGGCCATGATTGTGATTATATATGATGTATGCAATGTTCCTTATTGTAAGTTGGCAACCGCCAGGAGCCATATGGTTGTCTTCAATTTATGTTAAGACCCGCGTGTCTATTCAAAGTAGTTGTAATAGTTGAAGCCGGTGGACGACAACCATGGAGAAGCGTCATTGACCTTGATGCAATGCCGGTGATGATGGAGATCATGTTCGTGCTAGAAGATGGAGATCGGAAGCACAAAGAAGAAAGGCCATATCATATCACATATTATTGAATTGCATGTGATGTTAATCCTTTATGCATCTTGTATTGCTTAGTAGACGACGGTAGCATTATAAGATGATCCCTCATGCACATGAATTTCAAGTCATAAAGTGTTCACCCTTAGTTAGCACCGTTGCTAAAGCTTGTTGTTTCGAAGCACCACGTGATGATCGGGTGTGTTAGATTCTGCAAGTGTATACAACGTGAGCAAGCCAGATTTGCTCATGCAGAAACTAAGATTTGATCTTGACGAGCCTAGCATGTACAGACATGGCCTCAGGAACACGGATTACCGAAAGGTAGAGCATGAGTCATATAGTAGATATGATGAACATGTTGATTGTTCGCCATTGAAGCTATATCAACTCTCGTGATGATCGGTTTTGATGTGGTGGATTTGGTTCGTGTGATCACTAAAACAATGTGAGGGATATTGTTTTGAGTGGGAGTTCACCTAGATTAATTTAATTATTAATTAGAACTCAATTTATCATAAACTAAATCAAAGTGAATTTGCATAGTTGTTATAGTCATTGGCATCCGTTTACCACCTTGCGCTTAGTTATAATTGAGATAATAGAACTATAGAATTCTGGTTAGATACTTTACGAACTGGTATCGTATTGTCTGAAGTGTTAATCTAAAGTTTAAAAGTCCTATTGCAAACTTTCAGTAAGTTCCGGTTACTCCATCAAGTTTAATAATTAGTATTAAATCAAGAGTAACAATTCCAAGTGTTAGTATATAAGTATCATGTTTGTCTCCATGATTCTTGATATTCAAAGGATTCTCTTAATATCAAGGTTATCTAGGATCTGAAAGAGTTGTTTCAGAAACCATGATGTGTGGAAGATATTGTGATATCTGAAACGAAGTTTTGGTTACAACATGATAGAGTATAATATGTCTAAAGTCATGTTCTCATATTTGATGAGAATTTGCAAAAGGTTGGAGACACTTGTTGTCCCAATCCTCCAAAAAGTTTTGGATAGCAACATTATACTCATAAATTCATCGTTACAAGCTAACAGTAGCTTGATCATGGACAATTCCATGATAAGGGTGAATATTTGATGTAGGTAAAATGTTTACTACACCAAGAGATTACTAAAGAAAGGAATTTTAAAGAACACCAAATATTTGATGATGGTGATCTACTTCAAAGTGCAAGTCCAAAGACATTGGTATTTAATTATACACGCTTTGGACTATATGTCATATGTATGACTCCACTATTGATATTGATAGATTCTTTCAAATAGAAAAGGAAATATTGAAAGAGAATCTCATAAATATATGGCAGAAAAGAAAAGACTAGAATTGTTCAGTTTAAGTATATAGATGATATACATATTATGGCTATATTATTTGCTTATTAAACAATGTGGTTCTCAAGTATTTGATACTGAATTTGTTGGTGTGAATCGTCATACGAAACAACACAATTCATGAACTACAATGGCCTAAGTAACTAGCAAAAGAATATGTGATGATGTTCATCGAGAACAAATAAAGGGTTATTGTGTTGCTCGTTAAACATCAAAGCTTTGCCTTCAAGATTTGTTTTATCAGGTATTATGAGAACAAAAGGGTTGTTCAAATAATTGCTGTAATCCATAAAAGATGGATGATTCACAAATCACGTTGGAGAAATCACATCCATAAAACTAGTGCTAAAAATGTCGAAAGACAAATTGATTGAAAGATCACTTAGGAAGTGACATCGCCGTTTAAATTATAATGGAAAGAAAACATGAAGAAACTCCATGTGGATGGAATTTTGGAGTCTTCTGATTTTTGATCAAATGACGCTTGTGAAACTTTCCTAGAGATAATTAAAATTTCGTTCATAGGCCAAAAGGGAACGAATGACTAGCTTATTGGAACTTATACATATTGTTGTACGAAATCCATTATGTGTAGTCAAGAGCGATGGATTTCAACTTCATATGCTTTCTCCGAAAATTTGAGTGAATATATGAATATTTACTTAATAAGGATGAAGTATGAAACATTTGAAAAGTTCAAAGACTTTCAAGATGAAGTGCAAGATCATTGTAACAAGAGTATAAACAGTTTATGATAAAGATCATAAAGGAAGATATTTGAGTTACAAAGTTTAGCATAATACCTAAGATTTAAGGAATCGTTCCGTGGATTTGCATTTCCCGAAACACCATAAGAGTATGGAGCGTTCGAGATATGTAATTAAACCTTGTTTGACATGGTAAGATCAAAGGTATAATTCATAAAACTACCATTATATTTTAAAGATTAAAAGCTTTAGAGATTACCGTTTTTCCACTGAAAAGAGCTTCATCATAATCCGTTGAAATGACACCATATAAGGTTATGGTTTGGGATAAAACCCAAGTTGTCCTTTCTTAAACATTGGTATGCTATGCATAAGAAAGATGTGTGCAACCAAAGTCGGATGAACCTGTCTTTGTATAAACTGTTAAGTATTCCTCCATAAAACACCGGAGACAAAAGTGTTTGTTGCTTAGAACGTCAAGTTTCTTTGAGAAGGAATTTTTCGTGAAAAGTTAAGTGGGAGGACAATAGAACTTTGATAAGGTTAAAAGAACCTTAGCTATATGTGTAGAGTTGCGCAGCGCCGAAAAGTGTTTCGGAGGCAGCAACAATGCTCATGGCTCACGTGCTTCAAGGGTTGTGGTCACGGAGATCTAAGTTCCTATTGAAACAAGTAGGTCAAGTAAACAATCAAATACCAAGATTTGAGGGTTGAATCATTATTTGAGAATAATGAACGGACTACATGCAAAGAAGTGATGATGGGCCCTGACTCCGTCAAATGGCTTGAAGCCATAAAATCCGTGATAGTTCCATACACGAGAAATCAAGTTTTGAACTTGAAGGACCCTCGAGAAAGGTGTAAGACCTTACAGTTGTGTTTGGATCTATAAATAAATAGACATGGATGTTGCACATCTATGAAATAGTCGACATGTTGGGAAAAAAGTTCACAACAATGTTCAAAGGTTGACTATGACAAGATCTGATCTTTCATAGCGATATTTAGTCTAGACGGATTAATGTAGCAACCACTACATATAATTTGTTATATGGTAGTTGAATAAACAAAACAAGTTCTTCTAATAGAATCGTTACCTAGGACATGTGCATAACACAGTCCATAGGGTTTTGTTAATTCAAAGGATGCTAAAAGCATATGCAAACTTCAATGGTTAAACTGAGCATCGCGGAGTTGGAATCTTCACTATGATGAAACTAAAAAGAGTTTAATTTCATCAGAGACAATGAAGATGCTTGCGTTTGCAAGAAATTAAGTGGGAGCGCTAAGACATATTTCTAATACATTATGTGGAGGACATATTGTTGATTGGAAATAATGTATCTTTTATTAACACATATTAAGAATTTCATCCCGATGAAAGACTTAGGCAAAACCCAAATATTTGGCATCAATAGACGCTAATATGGTTGTGCCATAAGTACATAGACAAGATATTGAATGAGTTCAATATAGAAACTACAAGAGAGGTTCTTGTCGCACAGAAATGATTGAATGAGTTCAATGTTGATGATATATTCAAGTGTATTGACATTTGGTAAAGTGAAACAAATAATCAAGTATAGATTGATACTTGATGTATGAAATCACAAAGAATATTTATATCAATCATACTGTGATATGTATAAATCCAGATATGTCCTATGCTCTAAATGTTGTGAGCATATACCAGAATGATTCGTAAGAAGATCATTGGACAATAGTAAGGATATTCTTATGATCTTTTGAAAGAACTAAGAGTATAATATTTGTAGAAGTGACAAATAGATGGTTAGTTCATTGTAAAAGTACTACATTAATACTAGCTTTGTCACAAAGTACAAATTAAGTTTATCTCAATCTAAACTAAGGGTGGCACAATATAATGGAAAGTGAGTTCCATAATGGATTTGGATGAGTTCCAAAGTTAAGACATTGTGACAGATACTACAACAAAAGGCTAAGTATATGACTGCTATTATAGCAGCAAAAGAGGGCATTTGTGTCAAGTAGTTTGTTATCAAACTAGGTGTAGTTCACAGTGGGATAATACTATGAAGATATATTGTGCGACAATATTATCAACATGTTTTAACCCCAAAGAGCTAAAGGTCACACCAAAAGACCAAATTTATACAAAGCCATCTCATTAGAGAATGAGTGATGCGTAGAGACGCAAAGACATGCAATTACACACGGACCTGGAAGTGTCAGATCCGGAGATCAGTTGACCACTAGCAATCGTGTACATACAACACCAGAAAGCCATAGGTGTTGAATACACAAAGGTTTGAAACTAGATTATTGACTCTAGTGCAAGTGGGAGACTGTTGGAGATATGCCCAAGAGGCAATAATAAAGTGGTTATTATCATATCTTCACACTTATGATAAATGTTTACATACCATGCTATAATTGTATTAACCGGAAACATTAATACTTGTGTGATTTGTAAACTAAAATAAGAGTCCCTAGTAAAGCCTCTTGTTAAACTAGCTTGTTGGTTAATATATGATCATGGTTTCCTGATCGTGAACATAGAGATGTTATTAACAACTGGATCATATCATTAGGAGAATGATGTGATGGACATACTCCTATAGATAAGCATAGCATAAAGATCAAGTCATTTCAATAGTTCAATTGCTATATGCTTTCTGATACATAGTAACCTAATTCCTTCGACCATGAGATCATGCATATCACCTTTACCGGATGGATGCTTTGATGACATCAAACACCACACCGTAACTGGGTGGCTATAAAGGTGGCATTGAGTGTTCGGAAAGTATTGGTTGAAACACATGGATCAAGAGTGGGATTTGTCCATCCATATGACGGATAGATATACTCTGGGCCCTCTCGGTGGAATGTCATCCAATTAGCTTGCAAGCATGTGACTAGGTCACAAGGGATCACATATCACGAGAACGAGAAAAGAGTACTTATCGGTAACGAGGTTGAACTAGGTATGCAGAGATACCGACGATCATAACCTCGGATAAGTAAACTATCGTGAGACAAAGGGAAATTGGTATCGTATGTAAGTGGTTCATTCGATCGCAAAGTAATCGTAGAAATATGTGGGAGCCATATGAATTTCCAGATTCCTCTATTGGTTATTGTTCGGAGAAGTGTCTCGATCATGTCCGCATAATTCACGAACCGTAGGGAGACACACTTAAGGATTCGACGTTGTTTGAGTAGTTATGGTATTATGAGAAAGAGACCGAATGTTGTTCGGAGTCTCGGATGGGATCCGGGATATCACGAGGTGATCCGGAATGGTCCGGAGAATAAGATTCATATAAGGAAAGTCCCGTTTCGGAGTTCGGGAATGATTCCGGTGTTTTCATCGGGAATGTTCTAGAAGGGTCCGGATTGTCCGGCACTCCGGGGGGGGGAAGGTACATGAATGTGTCATTGGATGATTGCATCATGTACTAAGTGTTCTTGCTGTTCCAAAAACATGAAAGTCAAATTGCTAGTTTGAAAGTCAAACGGCTAAAACAGGAAACTGTGGAAAACAGGAAACTGTGGGAAACAGGAAACTGTGGGAAACAAGCAAGAGGAGGTTGAAACCAACTTGGAGGAGGAGTTCCTCTCCTCCTTGGCCGGCGCCCAGCCCTAGGCCGAGTTGGGGAGGGACTCCCTCCCTCCCTGGCGCGCCTAGCCCCTCCACCTATAAAAGGAGGGGCAGGGCTCCTCCTTGAGACACACAAGTTTCTACCTCTAATCTCCGGTTTAGAGCCGTTCTGGTTTAGAGCTTCTAATTGCTTTAGCCTGCGGTTTAGAGCCTTCTAATTGGTGAGTCTAATCTCTAGACCACTAATAGCCCTCTCTCATAATCCACCATACTCGCTCCGGCTTAAGGCGAAGCCCTGCGGGATCTCCCCTCTACTTCCGGTACCACGCCGTTGTGCTGCCGGAATCGCGAGGAGAGTGCTACAACCTCCGCTGCCTGCTGGAACAAGGGAGAGGAAGGTCTTCGTCGAGTACCGAACGTGTGACCGACTGCGGGAGCGCTGCCGGAACGCAGCGCCGGAAGGATCGTCTACACGATCTTGAGATCGGAAAGAGTACGACTACATCACCCACGAGAATCTGCTCTCGTTAACCGCTTTGGAATCTTCGAGGGTAAGTTATTCCATCGACTCGTTGCTACAATCTAGTAGATAGATCTTGGCTTATTTGTTTGCATGCGATAGAAAATTTTGTTTTCCATGCTACGAACCCCTACACATGCTGCAACAGGGGGTTATCAACGACGCTTGTACTTTCTATCCAACTGGATTCGAGCCTGGGGCTCTCCTGTGATGGATCGATGCCGTCCCAAACCTTAGGGTTTGGGGGTTGGCGTGGATCCTGGTGCTACCACCGCCGTCACGCGTCGTGGTGATGCTCCTCGCCTCTATGCGGGTTCATGGTCGCCGTCGTGGCGATGTATGGGTTGCAGCGCCCCTCCTGGGGTGCTCCTAGTGCCGCCATGGACGTCGGCCACTCTACTTCCTCTTCTAATCTCCAGCGAGGACCTACGGTGAGCTCATTTCCTCTCCCCCTTGTGCTCTCTGTGCTCGTTCATCCCATGCTGGATGTTGGCAGTGACCTCTCTGGTTAGTGTCTGGTTCTGATTAGGATGATTTATCCATTTAGGGTTCTTATCCTGTGGTTGATCATATACTGGATGAATTAGATCATGTCTGGATTGTCTGTAAACATGCTAAATGATTATTGGCATGAGACTTGTTGCTTGATATGAACTATGATGGTTCTGGTGGCTGATTAGATGCTTTTATGCTTGGGTTGCATATGATTCAGATGGTATAGTTGCTTTGGAATCATGCTTGGTAAAGTCAGTGGCTTGATAAGTTTTCACTGTCATTCTTGGTTTATGATCATGGTTATGATATGATGAAACCACTGTCTTAGTGTTGTTGGCTTAGAAATTAATAGGTGTTTGATCTCAAACAGTGAACATGAACATAGGAATATCCTATTTATGATTCATGTATTAATAGGAAAGTGATTAGTAGATTTTTTTGTTGAACTTGTGATGATTGGATATTTATCCTGATTCATATAGAATTGTTCTTGTGACACCATCTTGGTATGGCACACAAGATTGATTCTCATTCATTGATTGGGTTGGTTTAAGCTTAAAACAAGCTAGGATTTATAAGATAAATAGAAATGCTCTTCTCTGAATTCCCTAAGACCAATGATGTTGGTCTGAGGCTTAGGGGTTCAGACCTTATCTAGTTGATTCATATAGATAGCCCTGGTAGTGGTACCAGCTATTATTGTTGAATCAAAGCTTGGTAAAAAAATTGATAGTAAGCTTGATCATTATCTGGATCCAAAGGATTAGTTTCTAAGGTGGTACCCTTACTTTAGGGATGTGCCTAGAAATTAGATCTTAGCTATATTTATGCTTGAACTGTAATATATATCTTGACAACCAGAGCAATGATATTGTTCTGAGCTTTGGTTGGATCATGGTACTTTGTTGTTTGCTTTTAGAGTTTAAAATCTCTATGATGGATTCACCCCACTTGGGTGTTTTCTGAGAGTTTGTTCATAAAACAACACATGCTTCTGTCTAGATAAGATGATTATATCATGTGAGGGTTTTATGATGCTCACCACAAAATCTGATGATTGTGGAGTAAGTTGGTGATGATCTTGATCTGGTTTTGATGGACTCTTGTGCTTGCTCTTGAGTTAGCCTGCTCCTCCTAGCTCCTGGACTTGATCTTGCTGTCCACCTGATCCTTCCCCCTCCTTATGTCACCATCTGGTGATGTTTGGTTGATCTTTGGTGGTTTAGTTTGCCTGTTGTGCTTGGTAAGCTGCTGTCTAAGCTGGTTGTTCTTGTGTGCAAGCAGTGGAGAGATGCACTAGTGCCTCTCCACGGCTGTGCTGGTGGTTTTGTGAGTTTGGGGCTGTGATGTGAGGCTGACAGCACAACACATGCATTTAGTTGTGTGTCCTGCCTGTGTGCTTGCTGTGCACCTATGGATATGTTCAGAATTTTGAAACTTACTGTTATCTGGTTACTTTCACCTGGCTGGTGAAACTTGCCCCTCTTGGCTGTCATTTGTCTTCTGGCTTCAAATTTATGAAAGATGGATTCTTGCCTATTGGTGAAACTTGTCCCTTTTATAAATTTCTCAATGATGAATTTGTTCAGTGCACCTCACTGACATGTCTGAGAGAAAAATAATTATAACCTAACTTTCCTTTTTCTATTTAGTTTCTGTTTGTTTTGCAGGTACAGATATAAAGATGAAGATTTTAGTTTAGGTTTTATTTTATAGAATAATCTATGTAATTTTCTTATTCTTTTGTAATTTTCATTTTATTATTTCGTAATCTTCATTTTATTCTTCTTTAATAAATATTATATAATTTTTAATAAAGAAATATTCTTATCCTTTATTCATTTGTTATTGGGAAGTTTGGAAATGATTTTAATCAGTTTCATTTTTGTAACTTGTTTATATATAGATAATATGAAATAAGTTTTCATATTCTTAATTGTTTTCTTTAGATAAGGTTTAAGTTAAAAATAGTTAACTCTTAATTAGATTAAGATTCAAACCTTATTCCTAATTCATTTGAATTATAATTTAAACATTCAAGTTTAAAATTCAAATTCATTTTCCAAAACACATAATTCCTCAGAGATCATCTCAAAGTCTATAGCAATCATCCTTTAAGACTGAACCTAATCTCAAAGTATGAAAGAAACCTTGATCACTTAAGGTTTTTATTTGGCAAAAAATTTATCCACATTTTCACAGATAAATGCATGCAACATTCCATATTCCTAAATCTACCCTTCGTTAGTTCCTAAATGCTAGGATGTTACATAGGGTTTGTAGTATGTGTAAGAGGAAGGGGAAAGTTCTGTCGGAGTGACAGAAACCTAAGGACGCGAACCGGAACGTTGCACGTATGGGAGTAATAGGACCATTAACTTAAGGCTATGGTTGGGGAAACCTTAATGCATTGTTAGTATTTACGGATGTTTGCTAGCAATCCAATCATACAGTACATGTAATTCTAAGTAGTGAAGCGCATGTATATTTAGCCTCTCCCACATACAAAACCGCATCAAAGACAATGAACCTGATTTATTCGCCAATTAAACTTGGACAAAGCCACCACAATTACCACCACTATTCCACACTCATGGTTCTATTTATTTAGTGTATTTTATTGTTGCAACTAGCTTTACTTTCTTGTTATTTATTATCTTGCAAAGCTATCTCTACTACTCGTTTTGTTGCTCTAGTTTTATTTCCTATATAATGCAAACGTTTAGTGTGCGTATAGTTGTATTAGTGGTTGATAGGACTTGAGAGAATATTTATCCTACCTTTAGCTCCTCGTTCGGTTTAACACTCTTACTTATCAAAAAGGCTACACACGATCCCCTATACTTGTGCGATATCAAGACCTTTTCTGGCGCCGTTGCCGGGGAGCAATAGTGTGTGGGTGAATATTCTTGTGTTTACTTGTCTGCTTTATCTCTAAGTAGTTTTTACTTTCAGTTTTAAGTTGGTATCTATCTTAGTATGGATAGGGATTGCGAATTACAAAAAATATTAGTTGTACTTGTTACCTAAAAACATTTTCAAAAAAGAAAGTGATTGGAAAGATGAGTAATGGTTAAGTGGGGGTCAACCTTAATAACACTTGTGTTCATGCCTATGAAACCAAAACAAATCTTCCCATGGAAGCTTTTCAACTGAAGGAAGGCACCATTAAATATCAGATCCCTTCTGCCTCTCCTAATTAAAACAAAAGTTGCTCTTAATGCTTCTTTATTTTAAAATACTTGTGTAACATCCCAGGATTAGCACCTAGAAATAAAGAGGACACAGGGTTGTGCATAGCATTCATGCATAAGGAAATCTGGGGAATTTTCGCGCAAAACTACAAGAGCTGTAGAGGGATCGAGATCTCTCTTGTTCTGATGGAAACTTCGGAGCAAGTGCGCTAGATTTCGACATGACCTTTATAGGATTCCTTGTTTAGGGGAAAGTTGCTCAAGCATGTATTTGAATTTCAAATATGAAATTCAAATGAATTTATAAAATTCACAAATGGAAATTAGAAACACTTAATAACTTGAATTGAAGTGATTACAAAAGAAAATGATATAAAAAGATTTCATATAGTATTACATCGTTCTTTTACAATAAATGAATAAAAGTAAAGTATCAGGAATTAAATAAGCAGGAAAAAGAAATTACATTGCTGAAATAAATAAAAGAGCTCTTTATTACAACAAAATAAATATGACATTGTCTTTACAAAAGAATTGTAAAAGAAAAAGGAAATAAGTAAACTTTATTAAATAAGATGCAGATCCTTACAAGTTTCAACTAACCAAGAGAAAAATGAACTTTATTACACTAATAAAAGAATACAATATTATTTACAATATTCTAGAATCAAATAAAGTTGTAAAATAATATATAAAAAACCTAAAATATTTTCCTAATTAGTCCTATGTCTTCTGTTCTTCAACTCTCCTTATTCTTCACCCTGCAAAACAAAACAAAACAAAACAAAAAGACAAGAAAGAAATAGAATGGGGACTTGGTTAAATCTTTGCTCTTAGTCTGACAGTGAAATGCACTGTTGGACACATCATTGAGCTTTTAAATTTGAAGGGGCAAGTTTCACCAATGTGTGTATCTGATCTTATCATAAAAAGAGACTTCAGGCTTAGCATCATAAGCTAGGGGGCAAGTTTCACCTTGGTTTTATATAGTAAACAGATAAGAAGTAAAAAACCATCCAGAAATATCAAGGAAGTACCTGATCTGATCCATGAGTCACAACAAGCAAGAAAGCTGCTCACACAACCATGCATATGGGTGTGCTGTCAACACAGCAGCATCCCAGGAAGGAGACAAGAAAGCCAACTTATGTACACAAAGGGGTGAACCAGCCGTAGCAGCAAGCTACCATTTTCCCTCCACACTCCAGAGCACATTCCCCATCTCATCCTCTCATCATCAAACCAAGAATACTTAGATCATCCCACCAAATCCACCACCTAATCAGTATCTGGTTGCTTACTTAAGCCATCCAAGAAATGATCAAGTGAGCACAAGGAGAAGTAGATCAAGATCAACAGCACCACAAGGAGGAGTAGATCAAGAACAGCAGCAACCATAAGAGGAGCAGAATAATGGAAGTGCCTAGGAGGAGTAGGGCTAGTAAGAAGAGAGGCCAAGAACTAACCAATATTAAGATCAACATCACCACAAAAGGTAAATCACATAAATTATTTCTAACCATCTTCTGAACATAACTGGTCCAAACCAACATGGATCTGTACCAGAAATGTTTACACACCCATAGTAATTATGCATCCATCAAGTATATTTAATTGGTAGGTGTTGTCATCATTTGGTCTCAAAAATAATTATGGCAATCAATCTAGCTAGCCATCTACAGCACACAAACTAGCTAAACAAGTGGGTATATATGCACCTTCCAAGGAAGTACCACATAACTTGCCATCATGCCTAGCTAGTGACACATGAGTTACTAAGCTAGACTTAATCACCATATTTTTCTTTAAACCATCAGTACACATGAATAAATTTTATACCTTAACAACTGCTTGCTCATCATATATGGACAAACAAGGAGAACAATAACAATCTCAAGGAGATCATTATCTTCATCAATTATATCATAAAAGCATCCATAAGCTAGTATACCATCCATTTATGTGATTCAAATGATTTCAAATCATTTTCCTAGTTTAAACAACAAGGAATCATTCAAATCTTCTATTACCTTGTTGACAGGACAATTCCAAAAGCCTCAAACTAAGATATCATTGGCTAAGGAAATTCCAAATTTTTAACAAGAAATGTTATAGAAAGATTATACATATGAACTAGTCATATGCATCCTTGACCGTCAGATCTGAATTCCTAGCCAGCCAATTTAAAACAACTATAGCTTCAGGCTTTTGAATCACTAGCTATAGGATTATTTCCATACTTTACCACTTAGGGTACATCATAGTAGCATTTTATCATAGCATATCATGTTATCTGATTATTACTGTGCACACTCACATTATAAGGCACCACAGTAACAACACAAAATAGCAGAAGCCACTATTTAATTTTGCCAACATTCATTTCAAACAAATGTGATTCCCAAATCATTTTCCTAGTACCTTTCTCTTAGGAATCATATATCTGTTTTGTCAAGTTGATACCTTAAAACACTACCAACACATAGATATAATACTTAATCAACTTGGCACAACAGCATAGTCACAAGAATCAGGCATATACAAGCCAAATAGGAATCCATAAAGTAAATAATTCAACCACATATTGTTATACTTGTTCCTTGCCATGATTTAATTCAAGAGTGAGATAAAACAACACTGTAAAAGTTCAGTGTCATCAAGAATAATATCATAGCAACCAAATATTCCACAAATGACCACATTATCCAAACAGAGAGATAAGATTGCATGTTTCTATCACGTGTTAATCGGGTTATATTACACAATCACCTAGTATAGGACCAGGAAATCACCATACAGCCTTAAACCTAACCCAAAATAATGCATTGGCCAGAGAGCCGGTCACACAGGGATTACCTGAATTAGAGTGGAGGAAGAGGTAGCAGGAGCACAGCAGGTTCGGCGTCGGGGTTGCGCAACTACAGCGCCATCTCTCTAGTGCCAGAATCGAGGCAGCCAAACCCCCAACACACCATCAGCACATCAGAGTCCATAATTGAAGAACACCAGGTTGCAACCGTGGTCACCGTCCCACTGGCATAAAATTGGTAGCAGCATGGCCATAGTTGAGGAAGCAAGAGGTCAGGGCTAATCTGAGTAGCAGACACGTAACCATGAGGAGACAAAACCGAACCCTAGTCAGGAAATCAAGGAGGGGGAGGGAGATTAAGTGAGCTTCCCTTTCAAATCTAGTTGGTCAGAAGTGAAGGCCTTCGGGTGGCAAGGCTTCGGCGGCCGATATCAACGGCCACAACGGTAGGTGCTCGCCGGATTTGAGCCGCCAGCCATGGCATCGAGCGCAGCAAGCAAAAGAACCACGGGGCGTGCGAGGGTGGGGATTCTGTGTGTGTGTGTACGGGTGTGTCTGTGTGTGTGGAGAGGGGTATACCGGGTTGAAGGGGCCGAGCATGGTCTAGTTGGGCCAGGACAGCCCATGCACCTAACCAACGACCCAAGTTAATTAAGATAAAAAAACAAATGAATTACCAAAATAACCTCCAAACATTTTTAGCTATAGAAAATTATAGAAAAATGATAAAAAATATATTTAACATGTTAGAATTATCATATGAACAAAATCTATTTAATAAAAATATAACTTTATTTATTTAAAATAAATATATTATTAGAAAAGTCTTTAATCTTTTAAATAGTAAATCCTTACCTAATACCTATTTTGTGAATTCTTTAAAAATAATTGTTAAATAAGAAAAATCACCATTCTTATAAAACCTTGAGCAATTAGTGTCTTTGTATCAAATTCCAAACCATAACTTAAATTCATAATCAAATTTAAGTATAACTTTTAACTTTAAAATATTCTTTTAAAAATCTTATTAAGGATTCTTTTAAATAAACATTGGGTATCACCCATTTATACAATATGGTGAATAACCATTATATCTTAACCATTATTAACATAACTTCAAATTTTAACAAATTACTAAGATCATCTAATTATGCTTCCATTAAATAAATACATATTCCTTTCATAATAGCAAAACAAATTTAATATAATCATTCACTTAAATAGAAAGTGAATAATTCCACACCTTAGTTATACCTATCATAAATCTAAAACTTGGGAATAATTAAAATATATTACATCTTAAGTTTACTTAACCTTTTAAAGTTAACTTTAGTCTCAAACCTTATAAACATCAGGTCTAATAAATCACTTATGTTTTTATAGTTAACTTTGGTCTATTTAACTTAAGACATAAAGCATCTCAAGTCCAAGCTAATAAATCAAACACCAACAGACATTAATCATGTTCTATTAATATGATGATTGTTTAAACCTTAGAAAGGAAATCTTTTCTTCATATGTCATTCTTTTTGCCACTTCAAAGAATAATCTCATAATAAATTCTTCAACTCTTAACAACTAAAACCAAGGACTCTTACCTTAGTCACCAAATAACAATTAAACATAATCACATTACTTTATACTTTACATGTGTATTAAGAATTATTATCACTTAGGTTCCTTATAAAGATCATTACTTATAAAGTAAAATTTGAAGATAAACCAACTCTTAAAAGAATCACTTGAATTCACTTCACTCAAAGTATTGGGGATTCAATTTGGGAGTTTTACAAAATGCATATCATTACTTATGCATAACTGCATCTTGCTTCTTTAAACATTAGTCCTTACCGGACCAATGATGCTGATTTCAGATATTGGATCTTATGTCGTCTCGAAGACCGTGAGTGCATAATCTTACAATCACAAAAGGCAAGTTCACACTTGCTCATGTCCTTTGATTATTTTCTGCAAAGTGTTTTATAAATACAACCTTTTCATCACCTGCATTTCAAAAAGGTCTGAAAAAGGTAATAACCTACTATGAAAGTTCCAGTGGTAAAGGAACATATTATCTAGGACTTAACAACCAATGTCGCCAGTGATTCTAACGCCGTATATCACGCGTTAACCATGATATTTGGAATGGGACAGAGAAGTCAGCGGTATCTTCTTCCTCTCGCACGAAGCCGGATGTGCAGGTCGTGGCTTTTATCACTCGTAGCATGCATATTAATTGGTAATTCGTAGAGGATATGCATCATATGGGTGGGAACCCTCAACGTCCCACGATAGTTCTAGCATCTAACGGTTTGTACAAACCATTGCCGTAATTCAATATGTGGGCATGGTGTACACCAAGGAGGCATGCGGGGTCGCGAAGAGGGCAGTGATTGGCTTAGATCTTAGACTGGGCCGCATTCCAAGGAAGTATGGACAAGGTCATGACTTGGTTGTGCAACAAGGATAAGGTATCTCATGGGTAAAGTAACGCACCTCTGCAGAGTGTAAGAACTGTAACTTGTTACTCCCTGTTCCGGGAAGGAGCTGCGAACGCGACGGGAAAGGAACTCCATGAAAGTTCTGGTAAACCCGTGAAGGCTGACAGACATGGCTTTTTAGAATAAAAGCAACCTTTCAAGAAATGTTTACGAAAACCTGCATTGCCTACGACCTATGGTCTGTGGCTGTAGATATAGTGCATCAAACACTCCTTTTCTAGTGAACTTGCTGAGTACGCTCGTACTCAAAGTATCTTCTTAACCCTTGCTAGGTTCTAAAGCCAGTACAGACGATGACTACACCAAGCCATGCTCCAGGAATCATCATCAAAAGCTAAAGCTCTTCAATGAAGTCAAGAAAGTCAACATATACATCAGCTCAAGTGAAGACGAAGTTGTTGACTAGATAAGAATAGAATCTCTAGCCATAGAACCTATTTCTGTAGTGTATTGCAATAGCAGCAATGCAAGACCATTAGTTAAGATATTAGTCTTAATAGTATTATAATTTTGGAGTTGTTTATTTCTGATTCTTCTTTGTAAGAAGTTTCTTTCTCTCTCTTTAACCTAGAGTGTTCTCTGGATCTTGTGTAAAGAGTTGAGTTGTAACCTATAGTCATGTCTTGGACCTGCTGTGTTTCTGTTGTACTACTATGAGGGATGTAATACTAGTGGACGGTGTTTCATTGGTATTATGTCAACGACTATAGTGTACTACATCATGTAGTGGTATGCTGGGTCACCGCAGATCTTATGTGCCAGTTGTGTACACATATCATTGTCCGGATGCAAAGGCCCCGAAGTGACAGAAATTGGGACAACCGGAGGGGGTGGCTGTGATGTGAGGATCACATGTGTTCATAGAGTGTTAATGCTTTGCTCCGGTGCTCTATTAAAAGGAGCACCTTAATTTTCAGTAGTTCCCTTGACGCCCTGCTGCAACGGGCTGGCAGGACAAAAGATGTTGTGCAAGTTCTCATTGCGAGCACGCATGACTATATATGGAGCACATGTCTATGATTTTTTAGTACTTGGATGCTTTATCTTATTTATCTGCAATTGCCCTGGATCTTGAAGTTACATGTTTAGACTTGTCCATGCAACGCCCGTCCATCCATCCCTATGCCTACCACACTCATATCCTACTGTTTGCTACTACTGTTACTATTACTCTTATTTTAATATTGTTGTTACTTTGCTATTGCTACTACAAAACTGTTGCTACTAATAAACTACGGTGAGCGAGACTATTTCCAGGTGCATCTCAATTGATAACTCAGTTGTTAAGGCTTATAAGTATTATTTGGCTCCCCCTGTGTCGATTCAATAAATTGGGTAATACTACCCTCGAAGACTATTGCGATCCCCTATACTTGTGGGTCATCAAGACTATTTTCTGGTGTTGTTGCCGGGGTGTATAGCTTTATTTGTAAGTTCACTTGGATCTATTACTGTTCACTGCTATTCCTTTCATTATGGGGAATTCTCGTGATGGAAAGTTTTCTATTTTACCATCCACTACAAGAAGAGGTACGGTCCTAAACACCTCTGCTGCTCTTGATTGACCGTCTATTATAAGTAAGCTTGTTACACCACCACCACATACACATTCTACACACACTGCTACTGCTGAATCTGAAATTGCTTCTGATACTCATGATATTACTTCTACTGTGCTTGATGGGAGTGGTGAAGGGAATATGCCCTGAGAGGCAATAATAAAGTGTTTATTATGTGTATTCCAAGTATATGATAGATGTTTATTTTGCATGCTATAATTGTATTAATACGGAAACGTTAATACATGTGTGTTTAATAAACAAACAGAAAGTTCCTAGTTATGCCTCTCTCATAAACTAGCTCGTTGATTAACAAGATGATCAAGGTTTCCTGATCATGGACATTGGATGTTGTTAATAACGGGATCACAACATTAGTGTAATGATGTGATGAACACTCATCCGAAGTATAGCATTACGATCAAAGTCATTGAGTTTATATTGCTATAACAACTTACGAAGTGATCCTAATCCTTAGACCATGAGATCATGTCAATCACTAACACCGGAAGAGTTTCTTGATAACATCAAACGTCACACCGTAACAGGGTGATTATAAAGATGGATTCAGAACTAATAAAGTGTTATGTTGAGGCTCATGGATCAAGAGTGGAATTTGTTCATCCCGATGACGGATAGATATACTCTGGGCCCTCTCGGTGATATCACATTGATTAGCTTGCAAGCAAGTGATTTGATCACTAGAATGTTATATCACAGGAACGAGAAAAGAGTGCATGTCGGTAACGAGATCAAACTAGGTATGGAGATACCAATGATCGAATCTCGGACATGTAATATATCGTGAAACAAAGGGATTAAGATACTAGCGTAAAAGGTTCCGACGATCACAAGAAAGTCATCGTTGAATGTGTGGGAGTCAGTATGGGTCTCCAGATCCCGCTTCTGATTATTGATCTGAGAGGGGTCTCGATCATGTCCGCATTATTCACAAACCGTAGGGTGACACACTTAAGAGACACCGACATCCAATTGGAGCAAATGTTTCATGCCGAAAGAATGAACAAGCGCAGGAATTTATTTCACTAGATACCGAAACAGGTTTTCGGGTGAAATTGCATAAAGTGGTTATGCATGTGAAATAGAATTCTAGCAAGGGGTTATTTGTGAATGTTTGTCATTAAAGTAATTGACAAAATTCTGAATAAAATAAAAGAGTTTTATTTAATGAGAGTTTGCATTAAATTTGGTGGAAATTTAATGGGATTTTTGAGTGGACTTTTGAGTGGAGGGAATTTAGAGGAGTTTTGTGAGTGGAGTGTCCACCCACATGAAGAGGGGAGGGCAAGGGGGCAGCCCCCATGCGCCGGCCACCCCCTTGGGGTTCCCCCCCCCTCCTCCTATAAAAGGAGCCCCTCCTCCTCACTTGTCTCACACACCTCCTCGTGAAGGATCTCTCTCCCCCTCTAGAATTTATCCCCCATGGTCTCGGACTAGCGAGATACATGTTCCCGGTGGCTATTCGGCAAGAAAGAGTTGTGCTTCCGTTGCATCGCTGGAGCGAGGAGGCGGAGGTTACTCGGTGCCTCGAACGTGTGTGCGAGCACGGATGCGCTGCTGATTTGCGGCGCTAGGACTTCCTCTCGATCTTGAGATCGGCAAGAGATCGTCTACATCAACCACGAGTTGAACTCGTTAAGCTTTGTCGGTCTTCAAGGGTATGTTCTCTACAGATATACATCCGCCCGTTGTTTGTATCTAGTATATATAGATCTTGGTATATAGTTCACATCGTAGGAAAATTTTTGTTTTCTATGCTGCGAACCCTACAGTGGTATCAGAGCCGGATCTATGCGTAGATACTTTACACGGGTAGTACACATATGAGTATGTGGGCGATGATGATCATGTTGTTGCTCCTTTGTTGTGATTTTGGATATTGGTGGCATAGTGGGATGAAGCGGCCCGGACAAACTTTACATGTCCTCGCACATGAGACCTGTTCCACGCTTGACATGCAACTAGTTTGCATAAGTGGCTAGCGGGTGTCTGTCTCTCCTACTATAGTCAATATCTATTTTGCAAGCGAGTTGTCAACAATTTGATTATCCTCGTTGTGGTTCATGTTCGTAGGTAAGAACGGTTCTATCTCGAAAGCCCTAAGCCACGTAAAACTTGCAATGGATAAATTAGAGGCGTCTAGTTTAGATTGTTGCTGGGCTAGTGTTATGATATGGTAGTGTTGTAAGTAGAAGTATGAGATGATACTCTTACAACACACATAGCGTGTAAAATCCATAGACCTTGGATTTACACATATAAGTATGATAGTGATCATACCACGATGCACATGATAGAGATCATCTGCGGGAACCATATAATTTCACTAATAAACATATGATGTTTGATTACATCTTATATTGCTTGTTTAGCGCTTTGTTAAGCATAATAAGATGATCCCTCATTTAAATATCAAGATAAGAATGTGTTCTTCCTTTAGTATGCACCGATTATGTTTTCGTCGCTCCAAGACATCACGTGATGATCGGGTGTTCTTGGATCCACGACCATATTTCGGGTGTAAAACAGTTACACACGCAAATACTAAGGTTCTAACTTGGCAAGCCTAGCATGTACAGACATGGCCTCGGAACACAGACCGAAAGGTTAAGCATGAGTCATATAGTTGATATGATGCCCATTTGATGCTCGCCTTTGAAGCTATACCGACTCACGTGATGATCGGACTTGGTGTAGTGGATTTGGTTCATGTAATCACCAAAAGGACACGAGGGATGTCGCTTTTGAGTGGGAGTTCATTCGTAATATAGATTAGTTGAACTCGATCTATCATACACTTAGTCTAAACTTTACAAATTCTGTTGTAGATGGCACCACCTGCTTTTAATTTCAATGCGTTCATGGAGAAAGAGAAACTAGCAACGAACGGTAGCAACTTTACTGAATGGGCCATGAATTTGAGGATTCTCCTCTCTGCTGCACAAAAGCAATATGTGCTAGAAGCGCCGTTAGGCCCCCCACCTTTTGATGATGCTCCTGACGAGGAGAAGAATGTCTATCAGACTCGTCAGGAGGACCACAACTTAGTTCATTGCGGCATATTGTATGGGCTAGAGCTGGAACTTCGAAAGCATTTCGAAAACGGCAATGCATTTGATACAATGGGTGAGTTTAAAATGATTTTCGACACACATGCTGCTGTAGAGAGCTACAATGCTTCAGAAAAGTTCTTTAGCTGCATGATGGAAGAGCACAGCTCCGTTAGTGAGCATGTACTCAAGATGTCGGGTTACGCCGATAAGCTTGTGTCCTTGGGAATATCGATTCCCATTGACTTAGGCATCCATCGTGTTCTGCAGTCTCTGCCACCTAGCTATAAGAGCTTCGTGATGAACTATAATATGCAAGGCATGAAGAAGTCTCTCCCCGAGCTTCTGTCAATGCTTAAAACTGCAGAAGTGGAGATCAAAAAGGAACATCAAGTGTTGATGATCAATAGGAACACTGGTTTCAAGAAAGACAAGAAGGGAAAACAGAAGGGAAGTAAGGGCGCCAAGCCTGTTGCCGCGCCTGAAAAGAAACCCCGAGTTGGACCTAAGTCTGATACCGAGTGCTACTATTGTAAGGGGACTGGCCACTGGAAGCGCAACTGCCCCAAGTATCTGGCAGACAAGAAGGCCGGCAAGGCAAACAAAGGTATATATGATATACATGTTATTGATGTGTACTTGACTAGTGCTCGCAGTAGCACCTGGGTATTTGATACCGGTTCAGTTGCTAATATTTGTAACTCGAATCAGGGGCTGCGGAACAAGCGACCGCTAGCAAGGGGTGAGGTCAAGATGCGTGTCGGCAATGGATCAAACGTTGATGTAATCGCCGTCGGAACGCTGCCTCTCCACTTACCGTCGGGATTAGTCATAAACTTGAATAAATGTTATCTGGTGCCTGCACTGAGCATGAACATTGTATCTGGATCATGTTTGATGCAAAGTGGTTATTCATTTAAATCTGAGAACAATGGTTGTTCCATTTATATGAATGAAATCTTTTATGGTCATGCACCAATGATGAATGGTTTATTTCTGTTAGATCTCAATGATAATGTTACACATATTCATAATGTTGATGCTAAAAGGATTAAACTTAATGATGATATATCCGCATATATGTGGCACTGCCGTCTAGGTCATATTGGCATTAAACGCATGAATAAGCTCCATTCGGATGGACTTTTGGAATCACTTGATTATGAATCATTTGATACATGTGAGCCATGCCTTATGGGCAAGATGACTAGAACGCCGTTTTCCGGTTCAATGGAACGGGCGACAGATTTATTGGAAATCATACATTCTGATGTATGTGGTCCAATGAGTGTGTCGGCGCGAGGTGGATATCGTTATTTTGTTACTTTCACGGATGATTTGAGTAGATACGGTTATATCTACTTGATGAAACACAAGTCTGAAACCTTTGAAAAGTTCAAGGAATTTCAGAATGAAGTGGAAAATCATCGTAATAGAAAGATCAAATTTCTACGGTCCGACCGTGGAGGTGAGTATCTAAGTTACGAGTTTAGCACTCACATGAAAGATTGTGGAATTGTTTCACAACTCACACCTGCCGGAACACCACAGCGAAATGGTGTGTCGGAACGTCGTAATCGTACTTTATTAGATATGGTTCGATCTATGATGTCTCTGACAGACTTGCCGTTGTCATTTTGGGGTTATGCACTAGAAACTGCTGCATTCACTTTAAATCGGGCACCATCTAAATCCGTTGAAAAGACACCGTATGAATTGTGGTTTGGAAACAAACCTAAGCTGTCATTTCTTAAAGTTTGGGGTTGCGATGTTTATGTGAAGAAACTTCAACCGGATAAACTCGAACCCAAAGCGGAAAAATGCGTCTTCATAGGATACCCTAAAGAAACTATTGGGTATTCCTTCTATCACAGATCCGAGGGCAAGGTTTTTGTTGCCAAGAATGGATCCTTTCTAGAGAAAGAGTTTCTCGCGAAAGGTGTGAATAGTCGGAAGGTAGAACTCGAAGAGGTTGTGGAACCTTCTCTTCAAAGTATGGCGAGTAGCGCAGCGCCGGAAGTTGTTCCGGAGTTGGCTCCACCTGTTGAAGAGGGAACTAATGATAATGATCATGAAACTCCGAAAGAGAGTACTACCGAACCTCGCAGGTCAAACAGGACGCGTGCAGCTCCCGAGCTGTACGGAAATCCTGTCATAAATTTCATGGTTGATGAAAATAATGACCCTGCGACGTATGAAGAAGCGATGATGAGCCTGGATTCCAACAAATGGTTAGAAGCCATGAAATCCGAGATGGAATCCATGTATGAAAATCAAGTTTGGAACTTGGTGGAATTACCTCACGACCGAAAGGCCGTGGAGAACAAATGGATTTTCAAAAGGAAAACTGATGCTGATGGTAATGTGACCATCTATAAAGCTCGACTTGTCGCAAAGGGGTTTCGACAAATTCAAGGAGTTGACTACGATGAGACTTTCTCTCCCGTAGCGATGCTAAAGTCAGTTAGGATTATGTTAGCAATTGCTGCATATTTCGATTATGAAATATGGCAGATGGATGTCAAAACCGCGTTTCTCAATGGTAATATTGAAGAAGAGTTGTATATGATACAACCAAAGGGTTTTATCGATCCTAAGGATGCTAACAAGGTGTGCAAGCTTCAGCGATCCATCTATGGATTGAAGCAAGCATCGCGAAGTTGGAATCTCCGCTTTGATGAGGTGATCAAAGAGTTTGGATTTGTCCAAACTTATGGAGAAGCTTGTATTTACAAGAAAGTGAGTGGGAGCAATGTGGCATTTCTGATATTATATGTGGATGACATATTATTGATCAGAAATGATATAGAACTTTTAAACAGTGTTAAAAGTTATCTAAACAGCAAATTTTCAATGAAGGACCTAGGTGAAGCGTCATACATATTAGGCATAAAGATCTATAGAGATAGATCTAGGCGCCTAATAGGGCTATCGCAAAGTACATACCTTGATAAGATTTTAAAGAAGTTTAAAATGGACGGAAGTAAGAAGGGGTTCTTACCTATGTTGCAAGGCAAGACATTGAGTAAGACTCAAAGTCCGGCTTCGGCGGAAGAAAGAGAGATAATGGACAAAGTCCCCTATGCTTCAGCCATAGGCTCTATAATGTACGCCATGCTATGTACAAGACCGGATGTGGCACACGCTATTAGTTTGACTAGTAGGTACCAATCGGATCCAGGTTCGGAACACTGGATAGCGGTCAAGAATATCCTTAAGTACTTACGAAGAACTAAGGATATGTTTCTTGTATACGGAGGTGAAGAAGAGCTCGTCGCTAAGTGTTATGTCGATGCTAGCTTTGACACCGATCCGGATGACTCTAAGTCTCAATCCGGATACGTATTTCTCATGAATGGCGGAGCGGTTAGTTGGAGGAGTTCCAAACAACCTGTGGTAGCGGGATCAACAACGGAGGTCGAATATGTTGCTGCTTCAGAAGCAGCTCAGGAAGCAGTTTGGATGAAGGAGTTCATATCCGAACTAGGAGTTGTGGCAAACGCATTGGACCCAATGGTGATCTATTGTGACAACAATGGTGCCATTGCCAATGCCAAAGAGCCAAGGTCTCACAAGCATTCCAAGCATATTAAGCGCCGGTTTCACTCCATCCGCGAGCATGTCAAGGATGGAGATATAAAGATTTGTAAAGTACATACGGATTTCAATGTAGCAGATCCGTTGACTAAAACTCTCCCTAGAGCAAAACATGATCAACACCAGAACTCAATGGGTGTTAGATTTATCACTATGTAACTAGATTATTGTCTCTAGTGCAAGTGGGAGACTGAAGGGAATATGCCCTGAGAGGCAATAATAAAGTGTTTATTATGTGTATTCCAAGTATATGATAGATGTTTATTTTGCATGCTATAATTGTATTAATACGGAAACGTTAATACATGTGTGTTTAATAAACAAACAGAAAGTTCCTAGTTATGCCTCTCTCATAAACTAGCTCGTTGATTAACAAGATGATCAAGGTTTCCTGATCATGGACATTGGATGTTGTTAATAACGGGATCACAACATTAGTGTAATGATGTGATGAACACTCATCCGAAGTATAGCATTACGATCAAAGTCATTGAGTTTATATTGCTATAACAACTTACGAAGTGATCCTAATCCTTAGACCATGAGATCATGTCAATCACTAACACCGGAAGAGTTTCTTGATAACATCAAACGTCACACCGTAACAGGGTGATTATAAAGATGGATTCAGAACTAATAAAGTGTTATGTTGAGGCTCATGGATCAAGAGTGGAATTTGTTCATCCCGATGACGGATAGATATACTCTGGGCCCTCTCGGTGATATCACATTGATTAGCTTGCAAGCAAGTGATTTGATCACTAGAATGTTATATCACAGGAACGAGAAAAGAGTGCATGTCGGTAACGAGATCAAACTAGGTATGGATATACCAATGATCGAATCTCGGACATGTAATATATCGTGAAACAAAGGGATTAAGATACTAGCGTAAAAGGTTCTGACGATCACAAGAAAGTCATCGTTGAATGTGTGGGAGTCAGTATGGGTCTCCAGATCCCGCTTCTGATTATTGATCTGAGAGGGGTCTCGATCATGTCCGCATTATTCACGAACCGTAGGGTGACACACTTAAGAGACACCGACATCCAATTGGAGCAAATGTTTCATGCCGAAAGAATGAACAAGCGCAGGAATTTATTTCACTAGATACCGAAACAGGTTTTCGGGTGAAATTGCATAAAGTGGTTATGCATGTGAAATAGAATTCTAGCAAGGGGTTATTTGTGAATGTTTGTCATTAAAGTAATTGACAAAATTCTGAATAAAATAAAAGAGTTTTATTTAATGAGAGTTTGCATTAAATTTGGTGGAAATTTAATGGGATTTTTGAGTGGACTTTTGAGTGGAGGGAATTTAGAGGAGTTTTGTGAGTGGAGTGTCCACCCACATGAAGAGGGGAGGGCAAGGGGGCAGCCCCCATGCGCCGGCCACCCCCTTGGGGTTCCCCCCTCCTCCTATAAAAGGAGCCCCTCCTCCTCACTTGTCTCACACACCTCCTCGTGAAGGATCTCTCTCCCCCTCTAGAATTTATCCCCCATGGTCTCGGACTAGCGAGATACATGTTCCCGGTGGCTATTCGGCAAGAAAGAGTTGTGCTTCCGCTGCATCGCTGGAGCGAGGAGGCGGAGGTTGCTCGGTGCCTCGAACGTGTGCGCGAGCACGGATGCGCTGCTGATTTGCGGCGCTAGGACTTCCTCTCGATCTTGAGATCGGAAAGAGATCGTCTACATCAACCACGAGTTGAACTCGTTAAGCTTTGTCGGTCTTCAAGGGTATGTTCTCTACGGATATACATCCGCCCGTTGTTTGTATCTAGTATATATAGATCTTGGTATATAGTTCACATCGTAGGAAAATTTTTGTTTTCTATGCTGCGAACCCTACAAGTGGTTCATTAGGTCCTTTCCTAGATGCTACTATTGCTAGAACTATTTTAGGAAACACTAAAACTCCTAGTGAAGACACTATTACACCTGTTAGCTCACCTGATGTGATATTAGTGATGGTTACATTGAAATGACTGATGAATTTATTGAAGAGTACCAAAACACACATGGTGCTAGTGCTATTAGGAGTCCCCTTGAGAGACGTACCATTATTCCTAATCTGTCTTATGATTCTAAGTTTGCCACATCTCCCATAGATATTAAAGATGAAGATTATGATTTTTCTCTTGATTTATGTAACATCCCAAATTTCATCAAATGAAAATTCATATTGTTGCATTCATAGCATCATAGCATATTGATCTTGCACAAAATTTTCAAACCAAAACCCTAAATAAATCCATATTTTAAACCCCTCTTTATTTATTATATATGAAGCAAGGTTTTATTTTATTTTCAAACCCAAAAAGGTTTTTGAATGTTAGTTTGTGTTTGACACACTTTTGGACACTAGGGTCATAGTACAAACCTTAGTGAAAGTTTGAATTCAAACAGATTTGAATTGAGCTTTGAAAACCATTTCAGAAAATCAAAACAGAAATTGAAAAAGAGAAAAGGAGAAAAAATAGCCAGCGCTACCTATCTGGCCCAGCAAGCCTTTCAGCCCAGCAATCCCACCCGGGTTTTTCCCCTCTCCTCCCTCTCTCACCCTCGCACGCACCCACTCTCTCACTACCACTGGGCCTCGTTGCCATGTTAGCTCCGTCGTCCCCAAACCGCGCGCGACGACCAGCTCCTCCACCTGTTTCCTCCCTGCAGTGACTGCCGTGTTAATTCGTTAATTCCCATTGATTCGATGCGTGATTGCCGCCCCTACTCTGGCTACTTAAGCACCACCCCTCTGCGACCATTTCCCCCTCACACTGCAAACCCCTAGCGCCGCCAAGCTCCCCGAATTTCAGCTCGCACCACCGCAGTACCGAGCAACTCCGGCGACGCATTCCAGTGAGCTCTGTGTTCGCATATGTCTCTCGTTCATACGATTGTGTCCCGCTTGCCCTTGCGCATCATCTCACCCCTCTGGTTTGTCCTATATCGCCCTAGGTCGCCGTCCCCGTCCACCCCTGTGAACAACCGAGGCGCCGCTCGACTCCGACGAGCAATTACGGTAATTTCCGAGCGCCCCTTGACATATGCCCCATACAACTAGGTTTGTCGTGTCTATTGCCTCTATGGCATATTTCCAACACTTGTTGCACTTCCTGCACCTCATAACTTAATACAGGACTTGTTCTACATCAGCTTCCTGCACTTCCACAACTTCCTCAATGAAAACTTTGTATTTTCTCTTCATCATTCCCTTTTTCTTGTTCTTCTTTTTTTTCTTTCCCTTTGATCCATTTCTCAGAAGAAGAAGCTTCATCTTCCAGCTGAGAAGCTTCAATCTCTGCCTCCTAAATCTGAACAGAGACACGGTCATCATCATGCATAACTGGGTATTTGCATAGCCTCCTGGTATGGACCGATCCTCCACACCTTTTGCATCTTATTTCCAATGCTCCTAACCTCGAACCTTTTTCAGTGGAGGTTATCATACTTATCTTTCTAAGCCTCCTAAGCGGCCTCCTAAGAGTGGATTGGAAAATTTCCAATCATTTTCATCTGTCATGAGTGGTACTTTTTGCATAACTTGTAGCAAACTTCGCCACAGAAAAATAGGCATCAACAATATGTTCTATTTCAGTACCATCACCTCTCAACTTAAAGATGAAGTACAGTGCATGATGACATGGCTGACCAGTAATTTGCCACTTTCTGGATGACAATTCATGTTTGCAATTTCTATAGGATAGCACTTTTCAGTTCCATGTTTATCCTTTGCATAAACCTCAGATAGTATATTAACATGTCTAACCATCCTCATCTTTATTCCTCTTATTGTCTTGGTTCTTGTATTCAGTAACAAAACAACCTTTAACACTATTATATGGCTTCCAAATTTTCTTTCACAAATGTTTTGCCTAAAATCTATCTTCACCATTATGCATTGTCTTATTGCATCTAGCAAAATAAAATTGCAAAGTGATTTAAGTCTCATAATCTTAGAATTGAAACTCTCTGTCAAATTGTTGCAAACATAATCCACTTTGACTAACTTACCAAAATTGATTTTAGCCCATAGTTTGGTGTGATGTTCTTAAAAGTATTATTTCACCTTAGTTGTATATACATGTTCTGCATGTAAGTGGAATTCCTCATTGGGGTGTATGTATAAGCTATTGGCCACATGTTTTCTTTAAAGATTTTTCCTTTGAACTTTTTCATGAAGTTAGTAGCGAGGTGCCACATACATTCTCTATGCTCAACCCTGTTAAATACGACATCAACAATATTCTCTAGCCCCTTGCATGCGTCAATATGTATTACCAACCTTCAAGGTGACTATTCACTACATGTAGCCTATCCATGAACCATATCCACCTTTCATTAGATTCACCCTCAAGAATAGCATAAACCACATGAAATAGCCAATTATGGGCATCTACAGCACATGTTGTAGCAAGCTATCCTCTGAACTTCTTTGTTAAAGAAGCAGCGTCTATTGGTAACTACGGCATGCATCCCTCTAGAAACCCCTTCCAGCATGCCTCTTAGACAGACTGAACATCCTAAATTAATTCTTATATTTAATCTAACACATCTTCCCTCTTGGGGTATTTTGTCTTCCTTAACTATCTCATAATGAGTGTCAACAACACTCCTAGGTGATCTCTTTCCACCTCACATTTGAAACTATACAATATGTGGAACCTGTCATTCCACTTGTCTTGAATCATCTCCAAATCAATCGTTTTCCCATAAAAACACCTCTAGGGTAAGAAATTAGAACGTTAAACTTATCACTAAGCTTTAATCTAAGTTCAGCATGTTCAATGTTATGATCCTGCCTCGCCCAATCAAGTATAGTAGCAGCAATACACTTGGTTGAAGCGGTTCTTATAATGAAGTATTATGGCGGTTTTTACCTTGACCTATACAGCAAATAGAATATAATAAATATTATTTGGTTATTGCAACCTGAAATGGGTGTCCACCTTCTCTAGGGATGCATGTAGTCTCCATTTACACACCTTACTTTCCCTATAATTTATCCTTAGTCTTTTGTCACTCTTCTCTACTACGCAATTATTAAGTAAAACATACCAAAGATTTATAAATAGTGATGTCACTATGATTCCCAAATAGATCTCGGACAACTAGTGAACTCCCCTTGATGCCACTGGGCTTCACAACGTACCTGCAGATTACCACTCATCTCACCTCATTACCTTTATCAATCCTTAAGTTCTTAGGTACCTTACAAGTTATTGGATCGAGGTAAGATACAATGATACAAATACAAGTATACTATTCAATCAAAAAAACTATTCCCATGTGACAAGATGCGCAAATCGCTGCTAGGCTAGGCCTTGGCCCGCAGCCCGTGAGGACTGCCCACTCATGATAAGATCCACAATCATAAACATCGTATAGAGATGACTATGGTGATGGCTATGGCGCCGACTCTGTGATGGATCTCCTCTCCTCTAGTATGTTTTCTGCGAATGGTTTCTGATGCGTTAAGGTTTGTGACGGCTCTGATGCGAATTATATATATGTGCTTTCACGAAAGTTGCTCGGTTTGACTCGACGAAGGCGGTGCTACTTGGTACGGATAGGCAGTACTACGTGGCTCCATCCCTAACGATGATCGGTAAACCTTCTTAACGCCTCTCCATGGCCTCTTTGACTTGGAAAAAATAAAAAAACACGAATCTTCATTAATTACTCCAAATTTCTTCATAAAAGTGTATATTTCTGCAAGGAGAAAAATAAAACAATATATTTGCACATCTATGCAATAATTAGGGATTAGTGGCAAGGCTAGAGAGTGATTCTATCGAATACATGACTTATATATAGTTTAAACATAGATAAAAATGGTTGTATTTCATAGCCATCATCCATCTCCGTGTTGAATCATGTCATAGGCGTGCAGCCAACTGCGGGCTCACAGTTTTTGCTTCCAGCTGCCTAAGCAAGCCAGGACAAGGCACAACGGCCAGGAGAAAGTGCAGGGAGGGAACAATAGGAAGGATGGTGGGGGATGGCGACGAACAGAGGCCCAAGGGCAGGGCAGCAGAGGGCGGGGATGGTGAACGGCGGAACAGTATGGCGTTCGGAGCAATAGGATATTGGAGCGAAGCGGGGAAGTGACAAAATATGGGAAATTGCATAATAGTGGAGGCCGTAATCCTCAAACCTAGGATGTGCGCCATCTACTGTTAAGGTGGTGGAGCCCGTTCATCATATAACGGTCACAACAACGACTAAGCCAGATGGCACCCAGATGTAAGGAAATGAATCAAACAGATGGGAAGTTAGGCCGAGAAAACGGCAGATGAAGTCAAACAGATCCAAGGGCATAGACGTAACGAGTTCTTGGAAGTTGGTTACATTTTTCTAGTTGGTCGGATCATAGTAGCACAATTGGAGACATGGGAAAACAGTCGTAATAATCACTAATTTGGAGGTGAACATGGAGTACAAGCATACATCGGCTCAAAACTAGTATAGTCCTATATAAAGCACATCTCCAAATCAATCGGAGTCACGAATCACCAAAGATCACCCTGGGATCGGCGCATGTGCCCAACAAGGCCATGAAAGGCCAAAATCGTTTGATCGATTGGACATTGTTAATACGCGAGCGGCGTGTACCCTGCCATGCATGGGGGGGCGCAAGCTTCATGTGCGAGACGTCCCATTGGGCAATCCCGATCGCGAGTACGTACGGCCCGGTGCGTGCGTTCACTTCCCGATTTGAACAAGTGCGCGCGCGCGCGGATTTCGTCTCAGTTGTTGTCAATGTCACATCACCAGAGATCAGGGGAATCCGAGGAGATATACCGCAAATTGCATCTTGCCGATGTATGCGCCGTCCCATTTCGGGAAACGGACGCAATACTAGTCTCCCATGGCACTAGTAATTTGTACCGTAAAAGCACTCTTTACTCCAATCAGATTTTTGTTCTATTATATTAATATAGCAATTACACGGTATAACGAACATGAAGCTGCGGCACCACTAAGCCCAAAAGAAATAAAGAGAACAAAAGAAGAACAAATGCCAACATTGGGAATTCGATGAAACGGAGACGGTCATCTACCGTTGCGCCCCCCGGAAAGGTCCCACCATGCTCCTGGCATTCCGGACCGCTGTGTATCAAGCAGCACCTTCAGCAAGAAATGCGATGACGACGCCGCTGGCAACCGGACTGGTTCCAAAGGAGAAACTAATGACCGTACTATCAAAGGGGCAGTACCTCCTCTTGTCAAGCATGTGTGTAGGATAATTTTCAATGTTTTCCATTCCTATGAATTCCTATGAAAAACATTTGCTCCAAATCGAGATTTAACAGTCATTTTACAGAATAATTTGAGGCGTACCAAATTCACTGAATGTAATTGAGATGACATGGAGTCGTGGATACATCAGTATTGAGACATATACAGCAATAAGTGCGGTTAGTGGGATCACTTGTCACTTGTCCACAGAAAAAATACAATGGACATAACTCTGCTTAGTGCCGACATATACCATGAGATGGGCACAACTAGAATGTACCACGGCGATGGCTAAGGTATTGAAGTCTATATCGGTTTACACAAGTCACAGATGACATGACTACGCCGAGGGCAAAAGATCGTTGGCGTAGGCCAAAATGTCCTTGGCGTAGCCTCCTCGGCAAAGGTCACGGAGGCCATCGGCGTATCGAAATGCCGACGCCGATGGCTGCCCTTGGCGTAGTGGCCGTCGGCGTATCTTGTCGGCCGGTTGCAAAAATATATTTTTAAAAATATATATTTTTATTTTTAAAAAATACAATGGACATAAATCTGCTTAGTGCTGACATATACCATGAGATGGGCACAACTAAAATGTACTACGGTGATGGCTAAGGTGATGCAGTCCGTCCTACGACCGCTACTACATCTACTCCCACAAGCTCCCCAAGTGGACCCATGACTCGCGCCCGAGCCAAACTCCTTCAAGCTAAGGTGAACTCGCTCCTCTCCTTGTGTGACTTCGATACACCTTTGGATGGCCTGCTACTTCATAACCATGCCTTGTGCATCATCAGGTACGAAGAGAAGAACCCACAGGACGGAGGCGCGCCAGCAGACAAGACCAAAAACTCTCTATCGCCAGCGGTACTACCGGCCCCGGACCCGGTACTACCGCTTGGCGGTACTACCGCCAAATGCTACTGCCAACAACAGAAGGTTCCAGAGCTGCCCAAGAACTCTCTGTCACTGGCGGTACTACCGGCCCCGGACCCGGTACTACCGGGCTGCGGTACTACCGCCCCCTGCTACCGCCACCAACAGAAGGCCCCAGCGCAAGTCCCAGGATGACAAGCGGTACTACCGCACGACCGGTACTACCGGTCGGGCTGGACCGGTACTACCGGATCTGGCAGAGCCTAAACATGTTAATTCGGCCCAGCGCCTTGTAACCCTCTCTATATTTCGCTATTTGTTCCCAAAATACCCCTGTTTATGTGGTTGGCCTATATATAGCCCCCACCCTCTATTGTAAACCCGAGACTTGGATAATAATAGATATTAAGGAACCCCCTTTGAGGAACTTATATCTATTGGTCTCATGCTCCTACCAAGGAGCACCGGATTATCCACCCCCCTCTTGGATCTTGCCTAGTGCGTTCAAGTTGTACAAGGCCTTGGGTTCTCGGTTTCTCGCCCCCAAGTCGTCAAGATCTCACCAAGCACCTCATCCCCCGTTGTTGGCGTGGAGAGCGAGCTTCGCCCAACACCGATCCTAGGGATTATGTTGGACCGGTTGCCACCGGCGTGAGGAGTAGGCGTGTATCGTGTTTTGGTGTGCGTGTGTTCGCGGATTTCATCTCCTTCCTCGATTTCATCCCCCGACCCCCGCTTTCCCCTCGTTTCTCGCGGAATTCGTGAAAGATCGGGCCAACCCCAGGGTTACCCCCACAACATATTGGTATCAAGAGCACGGTTGATCACGAATTTGCCCCCAATTTTTCTTTTTTCCACCTTAAAATCGAAAATCCCACCAAAAAGAGCCCCAACTTGCCTTCGGATCGATCTCTGGATTTGGTGAGTTTTTCGTGGTTTTGGTCCATAGATCTGTTGCTTTGGGAGTCGATCTATAGCCCCTGTTGTTCCTAGCCCGCCTTTCGATCAGTTTTCCCACGGATTTGAGGTTTGTGTCAAGTGGATCTCGTTTTCGTTCGTGATTCTGTTACCAGCGGTACTACCGCCCGTACAAGCGGTACTACCGCCGTCCGGTACTACCGCCCGTAACAAGCGGTACTACCGCCGTCCGGTACTACCGCCTGTCCCAAGCGGTACTACCGCCAGCAACAGAAACTTTTTCCTTCTTCTTGACGCCTCATTTTTGCTGGCTGACTTTTTCCCCTTTTGCTTGTTCGTGTTCCGCGTGTTTGTCGCCATCTCAACAAAAGCTTCCGCATCCAAGTATTCCGCGCTCATCGACACCGCGACACTCGAACATCATCCACCACCAACGGTTGCAAGTCCTCAACAATACCAAAGGTATAACTTGCGCCACTTTGACAGCCCCATATCTTCCTTTGTGTGTATCTATCCTTTGAGAGCAACTCATTTTGTGTTTGTCTAAGCATTGTGCACTTGCCTTCGGAAAGTGAGAGTGTGAGGCCAAATACAAAAGCTAACATAGTAGCATAGCAAGGGAGAAAAAGGCGAAAGAATCAAAAAAAAAAGAACAAAAGAAAAAGAGAAAAAGATACATAGTCTCCCAACCAAAGAGAATACCAAGCTTGTAAGCCAAGAAAGAGAGAAGAAAGAGCGCACCGAGGCAAGTGCACAAATCTATTGCTTACCCTCTATTGGCAAACGAGTTGTGGTCTCTCCTTGAGTTGGCACGACACCCGAGCGTAGTCTTCGTTAGGACCTTTTGTGCTCATTTTTATAGTCGTGCTAACCCCGTTTTTCTCCACGTGTGTGTTTTCCGTGTTTTTCGTAGATCGTATCCTTTTGCTTTTGATCTTTGGTTCTTTACCACGTTAGACAATAACCTTTTGCTTGGATCGTTTTGTTTGGTTTTCCACAATCCTAACCTTCCACCAAAAGCCTTTTGAGAGTTGTAGCATATTTGTGTGTGAGTTTCTTGCCATTTCACTTTGCACGCTCTTCGCTCATTTGTGTGGCAATTGGTTTGATATAATCTCCAAGGTGAGGTAAAAGGCTAACTCTACACATCCTTTCTCTCCATATACAACCCTTGTGGCTTTGCATCATGGACAGGCATGGAGAGCCATCCCAACCACCACCTCCGGAGGATGACACACAATTCATGACAAGATGGGACCATTGGAAGGTCCGAGGTGAATTTAACTATCGTTGTGAAGCTCTCGAGCGGCGCCAAGATGAACAATTTAGTGAAGCCCGTGTGGAATTCAAGAACATCGACAACCGCTTCGAAGAAGTCCGTGGCCAAATGCATGCCATGCAACACAACCTCGGTCATCAAAATGAAGCTCTTGGTCGTGCACTCGCCTCAACGGATGAGAAGCTTCAACGCATCATCGATGGACTCGCAAGGCCACGCTCGCGCGAATCAAGCTCATCTCGGCACTCCTCAAGTGAATCAAGTGCACCTCGCCGTCACGCTTCAAGGCATCGGGATGGACCCGTTCTTCAATCCATGATCTCTTCGCAAGCGGTACCATCTCCGCGTCACGCCGCAACGTCAAGCTATGATGGTGACCTCTCCGCAAGACCGCCAAGGCGCGAAGCGAACCGGACACAACCAAGGGCACTTGTGATTCAACAAGAGCAACCTCGCATGGACCACCAAGGCCATCGACGTCGACATGTCCTTTCAACAACAAGTGAAGCTTCCGAAGAGGACGAACAAGATCACCGTCGACGGGAAGCACTCGAAGATCCTCCAAGGCGTCATCATCGACATGATCGTCCACGTCGGCACCATGATGGTCATGACGAGCCTCCCCTACACCAAGAAGAAGAAGAGCTGCTCATGGCGCACGCGGCTCGACGTCCTCCTCGCCATATGGCGCAAGCTAATGCGCCTCGGCATCAACCACGACAAGAACAAGAGCAAGCTCCCCAAGCTCGTCGTGAGGACCATCAACCTCCTCCTCGTCCTCAACCGTGTCAACAAAACGAGCAAGCTCCCCAAGCTCGTCGTCAACAACAAGTTCCACCACCAAACGCGGCACCTCAACAACCGCAAGAGCAACGCAACAATCACCAAGCAAGACATGAGAGCTCGGATGATGATGATGATGACCGCCAAAATCATGGCAACCGACGCAACCGGAACCGCAATGGAGAAGAAACTTTTGGCAAGATCAAATTCACCATGCCCAAGTTCACCGGTTCCAATGAGCCCGAAGAATATCTCTCTTGGGAACTCAAGGTCGACAAGATCTTCCGCATGCACAACTATAGCAATGAGAAGATGATGGCCATGGCCTCCCTCGAGTTTGATGAGTATGCCAACCTTTGGTGGGAACAAGTCCAACTCGCTCGTGAAGCAAAAGAAGAGCCTCCAATCACAACTTGGCAAGATATGAAGGCTCATATGAGATCCCGCTTTGTTCCTTCACACTACACGCGTGACCTTTTCAACAAGCTTCAAACGCTTAGTCAAGGGACAAAGACCGTGGAAGAGTACTTCAAGCAAATGGAGCTCAACATGATCCGTGCCAACATTAAAGAGCGAGATGAACAAACAATGGCACGCTTCCTCAATGGCTTGAACCATCCCATCAAGCGCATCACCGAGTTCCAAAGGTACAACAACATGGTTGAGCTTGTGCACATCGCATCCAAGGCCGAGCGTCAAGTGCAAGAGGACATCAAGTACAACAAGCCAAAAACGTACTTCACCTACAAGCAAGCATCAACCACTACCCCAACAATACCAAGTGGAAGCCCCTCAAGTACCACCAAGCTTCCCTTCAAGCCCACTCTCCCTCAAGGAAAACAGCCCCCAAGTGGCAAACACACAAGGGATGATCTACCATTCAATGGTGCATGCTACAAGTGTGGAGGCAAAGGGCACAAGTCGAATGCATGTGGAAACAAGAAAGTTTTGTTCATCCATGACAACGGCGATGAAGAATACTTGAGTGAGGAAGAGTTTGATGCAAGAGTGAAGGAAGCTATGGCAAGGCAACATTTGGAAGAGGACCAAGAACTTCTCGTGTGTGAGCATGACGCAAGTCCATCGCTTGTGGTCACAAGGGTCTTGACTACCCAAGCCAATGAAAATGAAGACCAACGCTCGAACATCTTCCAAACTCGTGTCGGCATCAATGGGAAGTCCATCAAAGTTGTCATCGATGGAGGGAGTTGCCACAACCTTGCAAGTACGAAATTGTGTGAGAAACTCAACCTCACCCTTCATCCGCATACACACCCCTACCATATCCAATGGCTAAGTGACCAAGGATCCGTCAAGATCAAGCACACCGTCTCGGTGACGTTCTCAATTGGACACTATAAGGACACGGTGGAATGTGACGTGGTCCCAATGACGGTTTGTCACATGTTGCTCGGAAGGCCGTGGCAATATGACAAGTGTGCTTTGCATAATGGTCACTCAAACACTTACACCTTCAAATGGCTTGATAAAACTTGTGTGTTGCAACCAATGACTCCTAGCCAAATAATTGCAGACAATGCAAAGGCTTTAGCGAGGGCGCAATACACAAAAACACCTTGTGAGAAGAGTGGTGAGCGAGAGAACCACACCATAGTGAGTGAGAGCTACAAGCCAAACTCGAGTGGAAAAACTAAGAGTGTTCTTCTTGCCACCAAAAGTGAGATGAGAGAAGTGCGGAACAACCCATCCATCTTGCACTATGTCCTTGTTTGCAAGGGACTAGCGCAAGGAACTAACGACTTGACAAATGTTCCTCCTTCTTTGATGGCTATTTTGCAGGAATTCCAAGATGTATTTCCCGAAGAGCTTCCTCATGGCCTTCCTCCTCTTCGTGGAATCGAGCACCGCATCGACCTCATACCCGGCGCTCCACTCCCAAACCGCGCCGCGTATCGCACGAACCCGGAAGAGACGAAGGAGATAGAACGTCAAATCAACCAACTCGTCTCCAAAGGTTTGATCCAAGTAAGCACTAGCCCAAGCGCGGTTCCCGTGATCCTAGTCCCAAAAACGGATGACACGTTGCGGTTATGCATGGACTGCCGTCCAATCAATGCTATCACCGTGCGTTATCGACATCCTATACCGCGTCTTGATGACATGCTTGATGAGTTATGTGGAGCCACTATATTTTCGAAAATTGATCTTCGTAGTGGGTACCATCAAATTCGCATGGCTGAAGGTGATGAGTGGAAAACCGCCTTCAAGACCAAGCTTGGTCTCTATGAATGGTTGGTTATGCCTTTTGGCTTATCCAATGCCCCATCTACCTTCATGCGTCTCATGAACCATATTTTGAGATCTCTCATTGGGAAGAGTGTAGTTGTTTACTTTGATGACATACTTGTCTATAGCAAGTCACTAGTGGAGCATGTTACTCATGTTAAGGAGGTCCTTCAAATCCTTCGTCATGAAAAGCTTTATGCTAATCTCCCAAAGTGCACTTTTGCAAGAGACAAGCTGATTTTCCTTGGTTTTGTTGTGTCTTCTAATGGCATAGAAGTGGATGTATCAAAAGTCAAGGACATACGAGATTGGCCCATCCCAACAAATGTTAGTGAACTTCGTAGTTTTCATGGGTTGGCTGGCTTTTACCGTCGCTTTGTGAAAGATTTTTCTACCATTGCTTGCCCCCTTAACGAATTGACCAAGAAAAATGTCACGTTCGTTTGAGGAAAAGCACAACAAAAGGCTTTTGATGAGCTCAAAAAGAGGCTCACCGAAGCACCACTTCTTGCTTTGCCGGATTTCACAAAAACTTTTGAGATTGAGTGTGACGCTAGTGGTATTGGCATTGGTGGCGTCCTTATGCAAAATGGGCGTCCAATTGCTTACCATAGTGAGAAACTTGATGGCGCACGCCTCAATTATCCCATTTATGACAAAGAACTTTTTGCCTTGGTTCGAGTTCTTCAAGTGTGGCAACACTATCTTTGGCCTAAAGAATTTATCATCCATTCCGACCATGAGTCGTTGAAGTATCTTAAGGGTCAAGCCAACTTGAGTAAAAGGCACGCAAAATGGGTTGAGTTTATGGAGTCTTTTCCTTACATTGTCAAATACAAGAAGGGCAAAGAAAATGTGGTAGCGGACGCCTTGTCTCGCAAAAACACAAGCCTTCTTACACGACTCGAAGTCAATGTGTTGGGTCTTGATGACATCAAATCTTTGTACGCGTCCGACCCTTTCTTTGGTCCAATATTTGCCCAATGTTCTTTAGACAAAGGGATTGATGATTTCTATTTGCATAAGGGTTTTCTTTTCAAACAAAACAAGCTTTGCATTCCGAAATCGTCTCTCCAACTTTTGCTTCTTCAAGAGTCCCATGGTGGAGGGCTTATGGGTCACTTTGGCCGTGACAAGACATATGACATGCTCTCCACTCACTACTTTTGGCCAAAGATGAAGCGCGACGTGGAGCGCCACGTTCAACGATGCACTACATGTATCCAAGCTAAGTCTAAGTCCAACCCCTTTGGTCTCTATATGCCATTACCTATTCCTCATGCACCTTGGTCGGACATTAGCATGGACTTTGTATTAGGCTTGCCTAGATCTAAACATGGACATGATTCCATATTTGTAGTCGTGGATCGCTTTTCTAAAATGGCACATTTCATTCCGTGCCATAAGACCGATGATGTTTCACATGTAGCCAATTTGTTTTTCAGGGAAATAATTCGGCTACACGGTGTGCCTAGAACAATCGTCTCCGACCGCGATGTAAAATTCATGAGCTACTTCTGGAAGACTCTCATGGCCAAGCTCGGCATCAAGCTCCTCTTCTCGTCCGCCTCGCATCCTCAAACCGATGGACAAACCGAGGTCGTCAATCGAAGCCTTGGAACACTCCTCCGGGTGTTGATAAAGAAGAACCTTAAAGACTGGGAGGAATGCATTCCACACGCCGAGTTCGCCTACAACCGCGCCAAGCACTCCACCACCATGAGGAGCCCGTTCATGATCGTCTACGGTTTCGAGCCTCTCACCGCGCTCGATATACTTCCACTTCCACTTCATAAACGTGCCAATATGGACGTTGTCAAGCGTGCCCAAACAATGAAGAAACTCCACGAAGACACTCGAGCTACTATCGAGCAACATGTCCTTCGCCAAGCTTCAAGGCTAAACAAGACCAAGAAAGAGATGATCTTTGATGAGGGCGACCTTGTGTGGATCCACTTGAGTAAAGACCGCTTCCCCAAGGAACGCGACTCCAAGCTAAAGCCAAGAGGTGATGGACCATTCAAAGTGCTCAAGAGAATCAACAACAACGCTTATGTCATCGATATCCCAACATCAAAGTATCTTGTGAGCTCGACATTCAATGTCAAGGACCTCTCACCCTACCATGGAGAAGATGAAGTTGAGAAGGTTGAAGAGTCGAGGACGACTCTTTCCCAAGGGGGGGGGAGCTGATGCAGCCCGTCCTACGACCGCTACTACATCTACTCCCACAAGCTCCCCAAGTGGACCCATGACTCGCGCCCGAGCCAAACTCCTTCAAGCTAAGGTGAACTCGCTCCTCTCCTTGTGTGACTTCGATACACCTTTGGATGGCCTGCTACTTCATAACCATGCCTTGTGCATCATCAGGTACGAAGAGAAGAACCCACAGGACGGAGGCGCGCCAGCAGACAAGACCAAAAACTCTCTGTCGCCAGCGGTACTACCGGCCCCGGATCCGGTACTACCGCTTGGCGGTACTACCGCCAAATGCTACTGCCAACAACAGAAGGTTCCAGAGCTGCCCAAGAACTCTCTGTCACTGGCGGTACTACCGGCCCCGGACCCGGTACTACCGGGCTGCGGTACTACCGCCCCCTGCTACCGCCACCAACAGAAGGCCCCAGCGCAAGTCCCAGGATGACAAGCGGTACTACCGCACGACCGGTACTACCGGTCGGGCTGGACCGGTACTACCGGATCTGGCAGAGCCTAAACATGTTAATTCGGCCCAGCGCCTTGTAACCCTCTCTATATTTCGCTATTTGTTCCCAAAATACCCCTGTTTATGTGGTTGGCCTATATATAGCCCCCACCCTCTATTGTAAACCCGAGACTTGGATAATAATAGATATTAAGGAACCCCCTTTGAGGAACTTATATCTATTGGTCTCATGCTCCTACCAAGGAGCACCGGATTATCCACCCCCCTCTTGGATCTTGCCTAGTGCGTTCAAGTTGTACAAGGCCTTGGGTTCTCGGTTTCTCGCCCCCAAGTCGTCAAGATCTCACCAAGCACCTCATCCCCCGTTGTTGGCGTGGAGAGCGAGCTTCGCCCAACACCGATCCTAGGGATTATGTTGGACCGGTTGCCACCGGCGTGAGGAGTAGGCGTGTATCGTGTTTTGGTGTGCGTGTGTTCGCGGATTTCATCTCCTTCCTCGATTTCATCCCCCGACCCCCGCTTTCCCCTCGTTTCTCGCGGAATTCGTGAAAGATCGGGCCAACCCCAGGGTTACCCCCACAACATAAGGTATTGAAGTATATATGGGTTTACACAAGTCACAGATGACATGACGCCATCACTATACGACGCCTGCGCTACGCCTAGGGCAAAAGATCGTTGGCGTAGGTTAAAATGTCCTCGGCGTAGCCTTCTCGGCAAAGGTCACGGAGGCCATCGGCGTATCGAAATGCCGACGACGATGGCTGACATCGGCGTAGCGGCAGTCGGCATAGCCTGTCGGCCGGTTGCAAAAATATTTTTTTAAAATATATATTTTTTATTTTTTTTCAATTTTTTTAATCTTTAAATTGTTTGACTCTTAATCTCTCACTTTGAACATTTTTAACACTAATTACAATTAATATTTGATTAAATTGCAGATTTGGTCAAACTTCTTGATCGGTCACCCATCCTCACTACTTTAGCTCCAGCACGCTTAACTTTCTCGTTCTTTCAGAATCTGTTTCCGCAAAGCAATTCATACATTGTTGTCAATACTATGATATCAATCCTATTAGCTCTTATATCGTCATGTCACATATTTGTATTTTTTGAAACTACGAACAATTATTTAAGTAAACAATAATGAATAAGTAAAAATATTATTAAATTCAAATAAAAATATAATGATTTTATTTTTTTTGTATTTTTCTATTTAATATGGAATAATTAATATCTTTAAATCCGTAAATCGGAATTCGACAAATAATATGTCTAGATTGATCAAAAAACGAGAGGAATCCAAATATGATATCAATATCAACTTATCACAAACTATGCGGTGATTCTAGCCATAATTTTATTTGCCCGTTTAAAATGCAAAATAGCTTTTTCGCAACCTCGAATGAGATAGCTCGGGGCTGATCCTCGATAAACTTGAAGTCGATCTCTATGAAATAGCATATTGTGATACTAAAAATGATTTTTTTAAAAAATCATGAGCATCGGATCATGTACCTATAGTTCATATCTGACCTACTTTCTACTGATTCGGCAGGAATTTGTCTTTTTTACCAGGGATAGACGGGAAGGTTTGAGATCCCCCTATTAGGACATTATCCATGTAAGGTGGTATAGTATTTTGGAAAAATATGGTGGTAGCATTTTGAATTAGCCATTTGGTGGTTGCTTCACAAAACCGTCTGTTTTTGCACTCTGAAAATAGAAAATGGCTTTTTGGTGCGACGAAAAGGAAAACTTCATCCTTCAACATTGTTCGTCATCCCATGATGCATATGTATGCACAATTTGGACACATTATCACAAACTATACCTTGATTTTAGCCATAACATTGGTCATTTGACCCGAAAGCCAAGAAACCTCGAATGAGATAGGTCATTTTATGAAGGTTTTTTTAGACATAATCAATATAACAAGTTTGATATTTTTCCTTGTAACTATGTCATATAATATGACACCACGTGAAGGTTTCGCATTGTTTGGATTGTTTTTGAATTTCGTATGCCCGTTTAAACTATCGTCAAACTTTGTCGAACGGTGGGCATGAAGATTCTTAGCTCAGGGCTGAGCCTCGATAAATTTGAAGTGGATCTCTGATGAAATAGCATATTGTGAACCTAAAAATGATTTTCATAAAAAAATATGAGCATCGTATCATGTACCTATAGTTCATATCTGACCCACTTCCTACCGATTTGGCGGGAATTTGTCTTTTTCACCAGGGATGCACGGAAAGGTTTGAGATCCCCCTGTTAGGACATTGTCCATGTAAGGTGGTATAGTATTTTGAAAAAATATGCTGGTAGCATTTTGAATTAGCCATTTGGTGGTTGCTTCACAAAATCGTCTGTTTTTTGCACTCGAAAAATGGAAAATGGCTTTTTGATGCGACGAAAAGGAAAACTTCCTCCTTCAACATTGTTCGTCGTCCCATAATGCACTTGTATGCATAATATGGACACATTAACAGAAAGTATGCCTTGATTCTAGCCATAACATTGGTCATTTGACCCGAAAGCCAAGAAACCTCGAATGAGATAGGTCATTTTGTGAAGGTTTTTTTTAGACATAATCAATATACCAAGTTTGATATTTTTCCTTGTAACTATGTCACATAATATGACACCACGTGAAGGTTTCACAATTTTTGGATCGTTTTTGAATTTCTTATGCTCGTTTTAAACTATCGTCAAACTTTATCGAACGGCGGGCATGAAGATTCTTAGCTCGAGGCTGAGCCTCGATAAATTTGAAGTGGATCTATGATAAAATAGCATATTGTGAATCTAAAAATTATTTTTGTAAAAAATCATGAGCATCGGATCATGTACCTATAGTTCATATCTGACCCACTTCCTACCGATTCGGCGGAAATTTGTCTTTTTCACCAGGGATAGACGGAAAGGTTTGAGATCCCCCTATTAGGACATTGTCCATGTAAGGTGGTATAGTATTTTGGAGAAATATGGTGGTAGCATTTTGAATTAGCCATTTGGTGGTTGCTTCACAAAACCGTCCGTTTTTTGCACTCGGAAAATGGAAAATGCCTTTTTGGTGCGACGAAAAGGAAAACTTCCTCCTTCAACATTGTTCGACGTCCCATGATGTACATGTATGCACAATATGGACACATGAACAGAAACTATGCCTTGATTCTATCCATAACATTGGTCATTTGACCCGAAAGCCAAGAAACCTCGAATGAGATAGGTCATTTTGTGAAGGTTTTTTAAGACATAATCAATATACCAAGTTTAATATTTTTCCTTGTAACTATGTCACATATTATGACACCACGTGAAGGTTTCGCATTGTTTGGATCGTTTTTGAATTTCTTATGCCCGTTTTAAACTATCGTCAAACTTTGTCAAACGGCGGGCATGAAGATTCTTAGCTCGGGGTTGAGCCTCGATAAACTTGAAGTCGATCTATGATGAAATAGCATATTGTGAACCTAAAAATTATTTTTGTAAAAAATTATGAGCATCGGATCATGTACCTATAGTTCATATCTGACCCGCTTCCTACCGATTCGGCAGGAATTTGTCTTTTTCACCAGGGATAAATGGAAAGGTTTTAGATCCCCCTGTTAGGACACTGTCCATGTAAGGTGGTGTAGTATTTTGGAAAAATATGGTGGTAGCATTTTGAATTAGCCATTTGGTGGTTGCTTCACAAAACCGTCCGTTTTTTGCACTCGGAAAATAGAAAATGGCTTTTTGGTGTGAAAAAAAAGGAAAACTTCCTCGTTCAACATTGTTCGCCATCCCATGATGCACATATATGCACAATATAGACATATTATCACAAATTATGCCTTGATTCTAGCCATAACATTGGTCATTTGACCCGAAAGCCAAGAAACCTCGAATGAGATAGTTCATTTTGTGAAGGTTTTTTTAGACATAATCAATATACAAAATTTGATATTTTCCTTGTAACTATGTCACATAATATGACATCACGTGAAGGTTTCGTATTGTTTGGATCTTTTTTGAATTTCTTATGCCCGTTTTAAACTATATATAATGTTTTATGTTTCACTTAATTTTTATTTATAAATGTCTAAAATTTGAGTGTAGATAGATAGATCTTATTTTTGCAAATTTTTATATATTATTTGTATTTTTATAAATTAAAATGATTTAGTTATGATTTTTCAAAGTTTAATGAGGTAAAAGGTACGCCGAGGCCAGCCATCGACGTAGCATGGGCTACGTCGAGGGTAATTTTACGCCAACGGCGACTTGGGAGGGTTGGCTTGGTCACGGCCTACACCGACGGCCCCGGCATTTGGCCGTCGGCGTAGCTCCCGGCCGTCGGCGTATCCATCCATTCCTGTAGTGCATCACTAATGGAGAAACCCGTCATACAATCCAAAAGAGAAAAAGGGAGGTGTGCATGTGTGCGTCCATGGGGGTGGGTGCATGTTCGTGTTGTGAGCGTCTACGATTTGCACTGTGTTTTTCAAAAAAAAAGTGCGGTTAGTGGGATCACTTGTCACTTGTCCAATGAAAAAATACAATGGACATACATGCTTAGTGTCGATATATACCATGCGATGGGCACAACTAAAATGTACTACTACGTTGATGGCTAAGGTATTGAAGTCTAAATCGGTTTACACAAGTCACAGATGACATGACGCCATCACTAATGGAGAAACTCATCATACATTCCAGAAGAGAAAAGGGGACACACATTTGTATATCATGGTTGTTGAGTCCATCCTGCTAAGGCCATACCAAGGGTTTTCAACCCTAGGCTTTCATCCACCACCTATATAGCCGATCACCTCCGTTCGCTGTAAATCCCACTTCAATCATTACATATCGTCATGGTCGCCGCCTGTTCTCGAGACTGAGAATGCATGGATCGAAGCTACTAGATGGGACGCATGGTGGCTAAACACAAGAGAAGGTCGAAGAGGGAATTAAGCATCCATTCAAGTTAGTGGATGAGATCACTTATTTGGTCATATGAAATTCCATACCATGTACTAACTGATTTTACTTGCTAATTCTACACTCACACCAAGTCAAAAACATTGGTACGAGTGTACCTCAGTCCTCAGCTAGCTACCTATGTATCACCCCATCTCAAGAAGTACATGTGTACGTGAAAATAGTACATAAGTTTATCGATCAAATCATCTGTTAATCTTCCCTAGAACTGGACCCCTAATAGCCCCTTAGGAAACATCAAATCAAACACATAAACGAGCAAATTGCATGGGTGTGAATTGGCTAAGTCCAAGGTTGGAGTTGAATGACCCTTCAAGCAAGGTCAGAGACTATGCTTGGAGATGGTAAGTCGTGTACTAGCTGGTCCCTGGCTAAGAAAAACAATTGGAGCCTCCCCTTGGCCCTTGTGACAAGTGTCAATTGTCATGCAAGTTTACTGCCTTAGTTAATTAATAGCCAGATAATTATCACCATCACCAAGGGGTGAGGACCACATAGAGATTAAGTAAAGCTAATTGTGCATAGTTCTTGTGCTAATCTCCCTCACTTTCTGCATGGCACATGCTCTTTGTTCCCTCCAGATAGGATGGCTATAAGATATAAATTGCCAGGGCCAACTCTAACTAGTTGTCCCTTTGATTGTGGTAGGATCTCGTATAAGCTCTTTTGCCCTTTTCTTTTGAGTCCTTTTGGCTTTCCTCTTAAATATTTCTATTAATCTAAGAAAGTCGCTAGTTTACAGATCGAACCTTTTCAGTAACCTACATGCATCCACGGTGCTCTGTCGAGGATGTACATACACGCTTATTGCTCTGCAATGATGTCCCTGAAAAACAAATCCGGAGTTTGGGCTGGTTGGTAAGTACTCGACAGAGCACATTTTCTCAATGTTCCAATAATGTGCAATCTTATTATAAAAATTTGCAGCCGTAGTGGACTGTTTTTTGCAAGAAAAAAGTACTTGCGGCCAACAAAACTGTAACATGTTTAGTTCAGTCACAACTATAATTTGTAATACTTTTGGATGTTGAATCTTTAATAAAAGATTGTGTGTATCAACCGACGCATAGGCCGGGGTTATACTTGCCTTTTTGGAAAAAAAAAGTTACAACTATAATGAGTTGACAATATGTACTATACTTTAGAGTTTCGACCATTTTGCACAACATTTCTTTTGATTTTTTACCACGTCCGATGTTTCAAATTGGGTATCATAATCTCAACAAAAAAATGCGGTGAGACAAAAGTTTGGAACCTCGCCAAAAATATTCTTTTGAGTTTTGATCTCTCAAAATTGACTAGATTTTGACACAAAATGACACAATTTAAATTTTCTTTGAAAATAGTTTGAATCCGGCTTGAAATTTTGAGACTATAAATATTTCGATACGAAATTTCAGAAATTTCATAGAAATTTTGAACCCTCACCATCCATCACATGAACAAAAGACAATGAGTTCGCCAAGAATTGAAAATAAAAATGGGGAGTGCAAAACGAAAATATTGATCCAAAATGTGGTGCAAAATGGAATTAACTCGGTGTATTCATATAATCCTCTTGTGTTAAAGTGAAGACATATAAGAGATTAAGTGGAAGATTATATGATTCAAAACACCTAGGTCCCAGGATGGATTTTGCATGGTTTTGTATACCTCCTCACGAACACTTGGGTGGTATTCTGGTTGGGGTTAATATGACATCTGTTCATGTCACGAAGATCTATACTCGAGCTTTCTGCGTCAAAATTTATATGACGTGTTGAAATGATGGTTTTGAATGGGTTCTTGTTCCAGTCTATGGTGCTACTCAAGACTCACATAAACCACAATTTCTCGCAGAATTAGCCCGCATGTGAGAAGCTGAATCGCTCCCTGTGTTGGTAGGGGTTATTTAAATATTATAAGACGAATAAAAGAGAAGAATAATGATAATTTTAATGCAACATGGCCGTTTTTGTTTAACGCCATTATTGAAACTCTGGACTTCATGAAAATTGTTCTCTCCGGACATCAATTCATGTGGGCGAACCAAAGGGAAACACACACTTTTGACATCAGTTCACGTGGACATCAATCCATGCACGTAAATCATTCCCCTCCCTCTCCTCCTCCATGCAAAGGCGTCTAGGGTTTCGTTGCCTCCCGTCGGTGGCACCATCGGTCTGCCTCTCTTATGTGGCCTTCGGGCCATGGAGGCCGGGTGGATCTAGGATCCCGTCGGCATGAGGATTCTATTTTCCTATTTTTAGGGTTCAAGTTTTGTGGGGCGGAGCTTAGGTGATGGTGGCGGGATTTCTTCTAATAAGGTCTCCCCAGTTCCAATCCCATCTCAATGGCAACGTCAAGGAGTTTGTGGGAGTGGTGTGGTCCCCGAGGAATTCTTCTGGTTGTGGGGATCTTTGGATCGTCAAGGATCTTCATTAGCAGTTCAACCTTCTTGTTCATCTCCGGGGCGGATGTGGTCTTTTTGACCTGTTTGGCAACTTCCCTCTGCAACCAACAACGTCAGGACATCTCAGGGAGGAGCGGAAGCGGCAGCGTGCCGTCGACATGGTCTGGAGGTTGAAGATGAAGGGCTTCTTAGGGATTTTGATGTAATTTTTGTTTTTGTTGAGCTGCTTTGTACTATTCGATGTTTATTTTAATGCCAGAGTCCTATTTGCAAAAACAAAGAATCTGGATCGCACTCTAGCAAGTGTAGAATGGAATAAAAATTCTGGTTGGTGACAATGTGTGCTATTACTCGTGCAGGGTCGGATCATACACCTTTACTAATTGACACGGGAAATGGTGCTCACTTGGGAAATAAAGCCCACTTATCTTGGCTTTGCCAAGAGGGTTTCCACGAGATGATAGCAACTGAATGGGTTGTTGTTCATAATGGTAATTCATCTCTTTCTAAAGGGGTGGGCGAAGAATCTCAGTGGAAAGTATAAAAAGGAGAAGGAAAGGTTGTTGCTTATCATTGAGATGTTGGATCTCAAAGTTGAATCCGTTCCCCTCAGTGAGGCCAAGAAGGAGGCTTTATGACTCACATATGAGCAAATGAACTAGCTTAGGCATGTTGAGGAAGTTAAATGGGTTCGACATGGTAAAGTTAAACATGTTCAAGAAGGAGGCAATGATACTAGATACTTTCATTTGATTGCAAATGGGAAGCATAGAAAAGAAAAAAATCTTTCAACTAGATCAAGATGAAGGAACCATAGTGGGGAAAGACAACCGCAAGGTATATATTTCTGAATACTATAAGAAGTTGTTTGGGGCGCTGGATCCGAATATTTTTTCTTTGGTGGAGGAAGAGATTCAGGATTTACCGCAACTATCTTCAGACGAGAACACTATTTTAGTTGTTGACTTCACTAAGAAGGAGGTACTAGAAGCTATTTTTTTAATGGAACATAATAAACCTCCTCGACCATATGGGTTTCCAGCTGAGTTTTATCAACAGTTTTGGGATGTGATTAAGGATGACTTAATGGCATTGTTTGTGCACTTACAAATCAGAGAGTTACCATTGTTTAAGTTAAATTTTGTGGTTATAACTCTCTTACCCAAAAATAACGTGGTTCGGATCCAACAATAGAGACCCATATGTATCTTAAAGTTAATTGTGCATTCATGCAACAAGTCATGCGTTGAATGGTGTGACTAGATGGCCAATGGTGTTGGAATTAGAGTCAGTGATGATATTGGTCACTATTTCCAAAATAGAACAGTATTAGGTAAAGAGATTTTCTACCTCTCGTGCTTTTTAATATTATTGCGGATATGTTGGCCATCCTTATTGCAAGGGAAAAAAAGGATTCTCGGGTAGGTGGACTTGTCCCTCATTTTGTTGAGGGAGGAGTTTCTACTCTACAATACGCATATGATATATGGGATTTTGAGATGGACATGAATATGAAGTCGATTCTTTGTATCTTTGAACAACTTTCCGCTTGAAGATTAATTTCCACAAGAGTGAGATCTTTTGCTTTCACAAGACTAAAGATAAAGAACACATTTATAAAGAGATCTTTGGATGTGAATCAGGGTCTTTACCTCTAAAGTATCTCAACGTACCGATACACCATCGAAAATGGAATGGAATCCAATGGAGTCTTGATTTAAGGAAAGTTGGGGTGCTAGCAGTTCAATTTACTATCCTATGGAGATAGGTTGGTACTGATAAATTCTTTTCTTACTAGCCTTCCCATGTTTATGCTATCATTTCTAAAGATACCTAAGAGGGTACAAAAACGATTAGACTTTTATCGTTCTAGTTTTTTGGCAAAACGATGAACATAAGAAGAAATTTAGACTTACCAAATGTAATATCCTTTATAGACCTAAAAACCAGGGGGCCTTGGTATAGAGGTACTAAGACTTAAAAACATATGTTTGCTCAGTAAATGGTTGTTCAAATTGTTAACTGAGGAAGGGATGTGGCAGGAGCTACTACATAATAAATTTCTCAAGAATAAAACATTGACTCGGGTTCAAGATAAGCCTACAGACTCACCTTTTTTAAGGGCTTAACGCGAGCTAAAGAAAATTTCTTTAATAGTGGACATTTTAGTGTCGGTAATGGTAGACGTACCAGATTTTGGGAGGATGTATGGTTAGGTGATCCGACGTTGTCTCATCACTATCCATCTTTACATAACATAAATGTTTTAGTTGCTGATTGATGTTTTAGCTCATGTTCCACCAAATATTAGTTTTAGAAGAACTTTATCTCATAATAATTGGATATCATGGATTCATTATGCCAAAGACTGATGGATATAAATATTTATGATGAACCTGATAGATTTGTTTGGAAGCTCACTTCCTCAGGCGCTTTCTCAGTCAAATCCATGTATGCAGACCTTATGAATGATCAACAAGATTTTCCTAGAAAATACCTATGAAAACTTAAAATTCCACTAAAAATTAAGATTTTCATGTGGTTCCTCAATAGAAGAGTGTTACTTACAAAAGATAACTTTGTTAGAAGAAAATGGACGGTGAGTACAACATGTTGTTTTTGTGATTCAGAGGAAACCATTCAGCATCTATTTATTTCCTATCCTTTTGCACAACTTGTATGGCGTATGATTTACTTTACCTTCAATGTTCCTCCACCAACCAATATCACCAATATATTTAGAAATTGGTTGAATTAAGACTAGAATATGCATATATAGGTGTTTATGCTTTATGTTGATCTATTTGAAATTGCAAGAGTAACATTATGTTTAGCAAAGTTGGACGTACAAACTTTTTGCAGGTTATCCACTGGATTCAGCAGTGGTCGGTTCTTCTACCTTTGGAGCAGCGGAAACCTATGGCTATTGGCTGCACTCGGCTAGACGATCGCACAGGATAATGTTAAGTCTTTGTTTGGCTGTCATTTTCTTTTGGCTCATATTTTGAGTGATCCTTGAACTGTAATAATGTGATTGACAAATCAGTAAGAAATCAGGCTGTGTGCATCATTTTTTATCCCTTTTCAAAACCCTAGCTAGACCTTTCCACATTAGGGACCGGCCTCCCCCACGTCCTGCACTCCTGCCCTTCCTCCTGCATCCACATGCATGGCGATGGTGAGACATGCCATGCTCCCCAAATCATCACAGCTACTGTACCTTCTGGTGTATAGAAGTATATATATTCTTCTCCTCTTTACACCTGTTGCACACACACTACACTACCCAGCTCGATCGATCGGTCTCAGTTGCGCGCACTCAACTCCCTCTGATCTCTCTCTAGCCAGCTTCTCCTCCTTCCTCCAAGAAGCTGCCGAGAGAGAGACAGATATGGTGGGCAGTAGCAAGACGCACCACCACGCCTCCTCCTCCCTCCTGCCGGAGGAGCTCAACCTCCTGCATCACAAGGCAATGTGCTCCCCTGAAGGCGGCGGCGTCGTCCATGGCGCCGGCGCGGGCGGCCGGGGCGCGCTGGGCCAGTGGAAGTGCCGGCTGCTCGGCGCCCTCCGGCCCCGGCGCCCGCGCTGCGTCGTGTGCCTCCAGGTGCAGCGCGTCACCGGCATGCCCCCCGCGGCCGAGGGCCGCGGCGTGGTGGTCGGGTGGAGGAGCAAGGGCGGCGAGGGGGAGCACACCGCGCCAGCGACGGTGTCGCGCGGCGGCGCGGCCGCGTTCGACGAGACGTTCCTGCACTACTTCAGCGCGGGCGGCGCCACGCTGCGTAGCTTCACCGTGTGGGCGGCGCTCGTGGCGGACTCGGCGATCGGCGCAGGAGGAGGGGACCTCGGCGCGTTCCCCGTCGACCTGGCCGAGGCCGCCGCGGACGAGAGCAACAACCCGAGGTTCGGCGGCAAGGCTCTCAGCTTCCCGCTCGGCGGGGCCGCCGCCGGCGCGGTGCTCACCGTGAGCGTGTACTGCCGAGTGATGGAGGAGCAGGAGATGATCCATGACCCCAACGGTACGTACCGTACGATGTCACTACAGATGCAATATATGCATCAAAATTCTAGAGATCCAACAGGGTCATCCAGATTAATCTTCTATAGACCTAGCTAGCTTCTAGCCTCCATAGTTAACAAGAAACGAGCCCTAGTCGCCACTGTTCGATGTGACACTTGGCATGTTATCTTACTCATCATCAGATGGTGCACGCACGCTAATTACATGGGCACATATGTGTGTGACGTGACAGGCCATGCGCGGGAGAGGAAGAACAAGGGCAAGGGCAAGGGGTCCTACGCGTCGTGCCTGCCGGACCTGAGCTGCCTCCGGAACCGGCCACCGGCGGCGGTGGACACGTCAGGCTCTGCGCGCCGTGCCACGTCGCTCCGGTCAGACCGCGGCGGCTTCATCACGATCGAGAACTCGGTGGCCGAGATGGACGACGGCGCGTTCGGGCGGGTGGAGGACGACGAGGAGGTGGCGGGGTTCATCACGATGGAGAAGGGCAAAATCTCGTCAGGGTCGCGGCGGGCGCTGAACCCGGAAGAGACCTACGACGAGGAGGAGGAGGACGAGAAGCCGTGCCTGTTCATGGAGCTGTCGGGGGAGGCGGGGTTGGACGTGGAGGAGGTGGAGGACGAGTTCCTGGCGATGCTGGAGGACAAGTACTGGGCGGAGCTGGCGCGGAGCAAGGAGATCGAGAAGGGGCTGAGCGTGAGCCTGGACGTGGGGCTGGACCTTGGCCTGGACCTGGACTCGCTGATCCGGGACGCCGAGGCGGAGCTGGGCAGGGCGGAGCAGGCGTGGAAGAGCAAGGTGGGCGCCGCCATCGTCGAGGAGGAGGAGTACAAGGAGCTCGTCCGGAGGTGGAGCGCCAACGCCAACTCCGGCTGCTCCTGGGGCTTCGGCTTCGGCAGCCCCATCTGATCTGATCACCGCAACACCCTCACTGGTACACTGTTACATCGCTCATGCGACATGGGCCAAGCGTACGTGTAAGCATAATTAAGTAGAGTACGTGTATGAAATATATAAATACCAAGGGTTGATGTAATCTAAAGAAAAAGGATTGATGTAACATTTGGGAGAGAAGGAACACGGATCAGAAATCGTTTCTTCGCACTATTGTGTGCTCTGCATGAGAGTCAGCATCCACAGTGCAAAATCTATACCGAGGCGCCTGTAGATTTTGCCTGAACAAGTACTACTATTATTAAACCCTTAATTAGGACCGAAGCAAAGCGAGAACCAGCAGCAGCTCTTGGCCGGACGGTACAGCCAGAGGCGACCGGCCCAGTGGAATGGAACTTTGGAATGTTCTCCAGTGGAGTACGGAGTAATAGGGAATCGGGCAGAGCATATGGCAATATGGGGATCGGCGAACAGAGCAGATGGTCCCCGCAGGCCACATAGCAACACCGCCTGGTTTCACGCTTCATTCATCAGTAAAATACTACACACAGATTGCATCATCATCATCCAGCTGAGTCTCTCAGCGCAGCATTCGGGTGAGTTTAGGTGTGGTTATTTTACACGGGATACTGAACAAAAAAAGGTGGGGAACTGTGTCAATTATGCCATTGCCTCCTAACTAGGATTATACAGGTGTTACATCACAAAATTCAGAAAGACCGACTCGGTTCCAAAAGAAAAAAATGAAACCAGCTTATAGTGATGACCCCTAAAGCTAAGTAGCTAGTACTAGCTGGCTAAGAGATGGTTTGTGTACAGGTACAACAAAAAAATAAGCAATCTACCTGGCCCTGGATCTCTTCCAAAACCTGCAGGGCCTGCTGCCAAGAAATGGTTTACGTCATGAGGCGCGCCGCGAGTCCATCCACCAGCTACTGTGTAATGGTGACGTGGTTTTCAAGATCCCACACCACGATCTTACCATCCAATCCTACAGCCATGAGACAAAGGTGTCAAGACATTGTTCAAAACACAACAATGGAAACACTAGGAGAGTTCGATATATTTTGAACCTGATGTGCTGAACCGCTTGACAATACTCTCACTGCCTTTTCTCAAGGGTACGATGCAACTGGGAATACAAGGAAATAATTAGCATATATCAAAGATGAGGATGTGTCACCAGAAGACAGTATTCGGAAGTAGGGATTCTACGTTATGCAGTTTTCATGAGCACCGCCACGAGGCTTCGATGGTTCAACAGTGTCACTGCTACCTTGCCTCGATTGGCCATATAGCTTTCCCAGGGCTTCAGAGAGCTGAAACATAAATTGGTACAGTATTAGCTACTGCATACTTTCAACTAAGATATTCACATAGCTCTAAACAATAAGAAATGGTTGTTTCCTTTGCATGGTCTCTCTAACTTTAGCATCTGAAAAGCAGCAACTAGCAGCATATAGTTTACATAAGCTTCAGTAACCTAACCATTACCTTCCGCCATTTAGAAACAGCAGACTATGGAAATCAGAAGAGGCCATAGCGGTCACTTGTTAATACTTGAGTAAGATCAGCTGTCATATGCAGAGTACCAGTTTCATTCAAGTTACTGCTCTTTGTCAAAATCTAGAGAGGTTTGACCTCCAAGTAGAGGGGACCAGATTGTTCATGTAAAGGAAAACCACTTCATGCAACTAACAAAACACCACCTCAGAACATCTAACACCCATGCCTGTGTACAACTCAAATAGCCAACAACTAATTCATTCAGGATGTAGTTTGCCATAGGTTCTAGAGATGCAGAATAGACATTCTCATGAACAAGGAATAAATAGCATCCACCTTTGACAGCATACAATGAGGCATAATAGAAATAAAGCATCTACCAACATAAATTATTGACTGGGGGTTGGTGGTGAATTGGAGACCTGTGAGGCTTTTGAAGCAGATGGAGTAACTTTCCTTTCATCCAAATATCTGACGAAACTCCTACAGTAGATATATGCATACATTTTGTTACAAAAGAAGATCATGGCCAAAAAGAAAGAACACTGAAGACAAGTATCAAGAAAGAAAGTAGCTACTAGCATACCCTGTAATTTAGCTATTGCCATGTGTCAAAGATTGAGTAATGCAACAAATTGGCAGCATACTATGGGATTACAAGAAATGGCAACCTTAAGGTGCCTCAAGATGAAGCTAACAATTCACATCATTTTGCAGGATGCAGTGACTCACTTCAAAGCACTGCCAGAATGAGAAGAAAGCACAGCTAGTTTGACAAAAGAATTGCTATGCACATCCATCTTACCAAAGTCCAGTCTCGTCTGCAGAAAATATCAAAGGATTGCAGTCAAATCCAACACCAATCGCCATCTTTTCAGAAACGAAAAGAATCTGAAAGTTTGAAGAGTTCACAAAATATTATGAAATTTGGAGATCATCACATGCAACTAAATACTAGCAAAAGGGAAAATGCTGACCCACATCACGGAGAGGCAGATCGCGCAGTGCCAAATTTTGTGCGGCAGGAGATGCTTCAACATCATCAACGAAATAAATCATGGAACTGTGCCCTGGCAAGAACACAAGACACACCAATTCAATATACATAAAAGTTTGCAGGGGGCTGCAAATTAGAGTCCCATGGATATATCAAGGCGTTGTGGGGAAAAAAGAAAAAGAAAATTGTAGAAACCACTCCTAATCTCAACAATGTTCAAAATGAACAGGAGAAAAGGTGAACTATGGAGTGCAAGGCAACTACCATGCCAGAAGGGTATCCGTGTGTCAGTACAATGGAAATACATGTTAAAAGATGATGCTGATGAAGACACTTGGCATGTAACAAATGTCGGTTAGAAAACGGTTATTGGCTTATTATGCACTAAAAATGGCTGCTGAAAGTAATGCAAATAAACGGTACTCTTGGAAACAAGAAAATAGGAGGGAAAACCTGCATAAGCCAATGTTTTTCCACTTGGTGACCAACTTACTCCAAATGCCCAAGTAGTTGTTAGATCAAGTTGAGCAATTTGCTGTGTCCGAATAGAAGAAAGTGTTACAAGCATGAACACATAAACTGATCAGCATAGTCTTGCAAATATTCTAAACCAATCGGATCATGGGTTCTTAGCCTTTCGACGAAATAAAAGATTTAGGTCAAGGACTTCATACAGAAAATAAGTAACCACATTGGTCGGAAACTAACTTTGTAAATCAGCAGATGAACTATTGTTTTACTTCTTAGGTACAGATAGGGCACAAAGTGCTAAAAAAAATTAATATATGTGACATAACTTCCTAACTACTCATGAAGCCATAGATGTTCAATTGCATGTCATTAGTAAATAAGACAAAGAAAGAAAGAAGCTCATTCGAAAGGAGTATAGTCTGAGATGTATATTACATGCCAAGTGACAGCACTTTATTAACTTATCAATAAGTAGCATACCTCTCCGAATTTCCAATCAGCTGAGGCGCTCGATTGTGATCCTCTGATCAGAAAGAGAGAGAAAAGTGTGAGACAGCTAAAGCATTTGGAATATCCTAATAGCTATACGAATGGCAAGATTTTCAGTTCAAAAATAAGATTGGCAAGGTCCACCTTGTATCTACACCCTTGATGATCGTGGAGAATACTCTGCATTTACCATCGGCAGAAGTTGTTGCAAGATGTATCTGAAGGACCATGAAAGAAGACATGTTAATATTGCATTCAATGGAACAGGTCGTGCATATACATGGTAATACCAGTGCATATAGATGTTCTTTTTTTGAAAGCCCTGTGCATATAGATGTTAATATTGCATTTAACAACTGTAGCAAACAGAATCACATCACATCAAGTTCAGCCACACCATAAATTAACTAGGATTAAATAAACAGAGGAATTCAGCTGCCATGTGTCTATGGAAACTTTCCATTTAACGTGCGCGCGAAGAAGGAAGGGGGGCATATAGGATTTTGGTTTTTCACTAATCATTACTCACGATCGATAAAGAAAAGAACCATCATGAAAGCAAACCAAAAATAACTGCCCCTTATTTTGTTCACTACAGATTATTATGTTCTGTTCGCACAACTTCGAAGAGAGGCATAATATGATGCTCACATTGTTTGGATGCCACGCAAGACTAGTGACAGAAGATTCATGCTTCTTTCTAATAACCTTGCTGATCCACCTGCAGCATGAGAAAGAATCAAAACAGTCCAAGAACTCACATCAACAATGACACATTTCCTTCAATAAATGCATGAACAGAAGAAAACACTCTTATCAATTATAGGACAGTGTGCATCATTAACGGAAAATTAAGTTAACAAGTAAATAGTACACAACTAAAGAAAGTGGCAGCGACCAATACCAGTTGTTCTCTTGTTCATAGTAGCAAATGCATACAGACTTGGCACCACTTCCCACAGCAAACTTATTTTCTGCAAAGAATAGAAAGAATTTTAGAGGGAGCAGAATGTCAAGCTACATATGCTTCACTTATGGTTGGTTGCTAAGTAGTTAATGTGCTCTCTCAAAAAAAGTTAATGTGCAGCTATGTTCTATTATGGGAGGGAAGTGATCAGAACCAACCAAGAAACATAAGTTAAAAGCCTTGGATAATAGGATCATTCAGTAACAAAAGAGATAAGAGAAATGTGCTTGCATATAAGTATGAAGATTAAACGAACCTTTTGGACTCCATTGGACACACAAAGCTGCACGATTCAGCTTGAGAATAACAAGGGTAGGTACCCAGTCTTGTCCTTCTTGTGTCCAAACATATCTGCAGGTAGTAAAATGGAACAAACATGTCTGTATTCGCTTTGAACAAGAGGCACAATTAATATACTTTAACATTAGAAATTTAAGCCTGAACACTTACGAGTTTCGATCATGTGAGACTGTGACGATTTTGTTTGTAGATCTACCCCAGTCTATTCCAGACACTATTTGATCATGCTACAAGATATAACAATAAAAATAAATCGAGTTAATTAATTACATCCTGATTAAACACTAGTAGATGAAAATATTTGATGAGAGAGAGTCCAAGTGCAGATGCTATGGCACTTGTCAGAAATATTACCTTGGAAAGAACATGAAGTTTCTCCCACTTGTCTGCAATGAACTTGTAAATATGTACTTCAGTGTTATTTGGACAAAATGCAATCACTGAAAGAAAGAAAAGGTTCCAAGTCCAAGTTAAAGTACCAACTGACAAGCCACATACATTTATAAATTGCAGAATGAGAACACTTGTGAGATATTAGTAGTGTTTTCATTTCGGAGGAAAAAAACCAAGTAGTGTTAGCAGTATTAGAAGGCAGTGAATGAAGTTTTGTCATTAGAAGCAGATTGTATTATCTACTGCTGTTTATTTTTCTATGATCAATTGAAAGGACAACATATACCACAGAGCAGTCAGCAAGCAGCAGAAAGAAACATTTCTGTACAATTTTCAGAACCGCAAGAGCTCGTACTAGGTAACAGGATTACAGCATGGCAATACACGGGTTGGTGTGATTCACAGAAATCACCAACTTGTTTGGTCAACTGCTAGATTTTGTTCTAGATGCCCAAATCAACTCGCCGGTGAAAATTCCTCTCACACATGCGGAAGGGTTTCCAGCATGGAAATCTAAGCACAGACACCTGGGTTTGTTTCATGTCACCTATACTACCCCAATATAGTATGAGTGAAAGCACCGCAACAGGGCATTTACCTGGCACCAACCGACAGCCCATATAAATCACGAAATGCTCAGCATTCCGAATGAGGAATCGTGCAGCACGTGAAACGAAAAGCGGCGGACCACCCTACAGGTTGCTCCTAGAAATGAACCGCAGTTAACTTTTGGGAAAAATCAGATGACTTATCATGTGAAAAAACACCCGGGTGTTGGAAATGATAGGTAATCGACGGGCTTGACCGAAACCCTAGGAACCCGCCTTGAATTCGACTCGTACGGCTACCAATCGGTCGCGTTCGGAGCTATCCTACAGGGCGCGGCGAATTGAGGAGCAAATCAGAGGGCCGTGAGATCTAGAGCGTAGGGGAGAGGGAGAGGAGAGGGAAGGGCGTTACTGGAGTGGTCGGGGCTCCATGCGTGGCAGGTGATGCACTCGGCGAACTGGTGGATCTCCTGCGCGGCCATCGGGCGCCGGAGGAGAGCCCCGCGGCGAGGCGACGAGGACGGAGAGAGGCGGAGGTGGGAATTGTTAATGGAGCCTTGGTGGCGAAGGGATGGCGAGGAGGAGGAAGGTGCCCAGTACCGGTACAACTACACTGCCACTATGCTAGACCGCCATCACTAGGCCGTCGAGGCGGGTGGTGGTGCCGCTAGTAGGATGGGCCATTGCCCGCACGCTTCGCGGCCTGCCCTGCCCGGCCCACACTTGACACTTGTAATGGTGGGTGTGGGTCCCACGCACCAGTTCAACAAGAAACACTACCATAGAATTTTGGTTCAATCCAAAGTAAATAAATAAATTTACATATCTATGGTTGGTATTATCTTCTTCTTAGATCTTTACATACCTTATTGATAGAGTGTTAGGTATCATAACAGGATGGAAGGAGAAGATGTTGTCCATTGGTGAAAAGGGGTTTTAATAAAAGCGGTTGCTCAAGCTATACTAGTATTTGCAATGATAATATTAAATATCTAAAAAAATATAAGGAATCATTGATGCTATTTCGTAATTCTGGTCGGGTGAGCATGATGACTGCAAGAAAAATCATCGGGCAGCTTGGTCAAAGATGTGTATGCGAGAAGAGAGAGAGGTCGGATTAGCTTTCGAGATCTGCATGCTTTCAACGCCACTATGCTAGATAAACAATGTTGGAGATTAATGGGAGAACCAAATTCACTATGCACACTTGTGTTGATGGTCATAAATAATATCCTGATAGTAATCTTCTAAAGGCAAAACTAAACGGTGGGAGCTCTTTTACTTGGCAAAGTGTTATTTATGGAATACAAACAAGTTTAATTGTGGATGCATTTGGAGGGTTGGGGATGGAGACCAAATCAACATTTGCGGATGCATACTTCTAGACGGTGGCTCCCTCGCCATAATCAAGATTACAAACATGCGGCATACCTACTAAAATTCTAGCCTCCGTAACTTTGTCTCCTCCATTCATCCGTTCCCATTCCTTCGATCTTCCTAGATGACATCGAGAGGTGCGGATAACCTAATTTATGGATAGAGTTTTTTAATAATTTAGTTCATTCGGCATATTAGTTTTGGTTTTTTTGGTTGTCTTCTTCTTGGTCTCCTTGTCATTGAAACGACAACTTTTTAATAAGTGTTCTTTGGTTATTATTTCGATGAAAAGAGTTCCTTACCGACGTCAATGGTGATGTTAAAAGATCAAATTTTCCTAGTGATGGACTTTTAGATCTTTCTTCGTCGGATCGTTTTGGATGGTTTTTAGTGATTGTCTCAAGGAATATTGTCCTCGTAATATCTATATCATGGATGACACATCCTCAATAATGGTGATTCTTACTCTTGGTTCTTCAACGACGTCGACTAGGTTGTTCAGTTTGTCTTCTATGTAATATTGGTGTTGATATTTTTGTTGACATTGGTCGATTAATTTAATAATTACATGTGTGCACATAGCCTTGACATTGCGGCTCAAATTAAAATTATGGGAGAACCATGTTGGTATTTACAAGTATGTGGTTTGGCATCCTTGCGGTTTTCCTGTGGCTCTTTTTGAAAAGTACAAGATTATGTCATGAAAGAAGAAAGAATTTAAAGACCTCGACAAATTATTACTTTCTTTTAAACTTTATTTTTTTAACAGTTTAACACAGCTCATGTATCTTTACCCCATAATATTCGTTATTCTAAATATATCATGATATTGATTGTGCTGACCAACCTAAAAAGGTACTTCTATATAGTGGCAATGGCGTATTCATCTTTTTATTTTGCGTCCTGACCATGGCGTCGCCTCGATACTTCACATGGAGTGACAATGTTTTTTTGGTCTTTGCTAGCTAATTCCCGGTCGATGGGGAATTAAGTTACAGCTCAGTCAGATTCTAATTTATTGGATTTGCATAACGATTTATGCGCATGTGAGATGCAGGTGAGATTCTTAGGAGGGTGTATATGGGGTTGCAATATTTCTAGTTGCGGCCACGTCCATATATATTTTTTCACCGAGAAAGAAAAGGTAACGACAAGAATCTCAATTTATATTGCTGCAATCATAATGGCATTGTTTCATCACCACGATTCACGGCGATTATTCTCTGCGTGATTCTCGCTTACTGAAAGTGAAAGATCATCATTCATGAAGCGGGCCATAACCTAGCTCGGTATCTTTGGGCCTATCAACGTGGGTTTCCTGGACGAGCAGGCGCTGGCTGTGCTGGTGCCTTCCGCGCGCTCGACTGGGACCCCCGGACGCTCTGCTCCCGTGGCGTGCGTCAGCCCGTGCCTTCGCACAGTCGCCGAGCGCGTGCTGTGCCTCTCGCGGCCGCCGCCGGCGCTCACGGGCGCGGCGATGGGCGGCCGACGCTGGCTAAGCTGCTCCACTTCGCCCCCGTGTCCCGCTTCTCCAAGTCGTCTGGGCGGAGCTTCTTGTCGCGGCGGTGCGGCCGGGACGACGTCGTGTACCTGGTGTGCGGCCGCGGCCCGCCGGAGCCAAGCGTGCGGTGGCCCTAGTGCGGCGCGCGCCACCGCCTCGACGCGCACAAAGCATGATCGACAGCCGCCTCGACCCAGCAAGCAAGCGTTCCAATCTGACCACGCCTGAAGCTTGTTCGCCAGTCAGTCTACTACCTTAGCCTGAAGTATTTCCGTAATCGTGTTAATAGTCTAGCCCCACACACACACACACACACACAGCCTAAATCAGTCCTTCAATAAGATGACAATCAAACAACCTGAACCAAGATATGCAGCTATGCTAGTCCGATTTTTTTACAAATATGACCCTCTGCAATTTAACAACGCTAAAAATACACTACTTTAAAAGTGATTGTCAATACTACCCTGGCGGGATGTGGAAAAGCCGGCACGTGGCACATCCCGCCACCGTGCATGGCGGCCTAATCCTCCCGCCACGAAGAGGGGCGGAAAGTGCATCCCGCCCAAGGCGGTGGCGGAATGGGGCCTAACCAAGTCGATGCATGGCGGGAGACGATTCCAGCCCAAGAGGTTGGCGGGATGTACTTCCAGACATAACGATTGCCGCCGAGGGTCTCATCGCTGCTCCCTGCAGGCAGTTAAACAACCATTGATTGCATGCGTGTAACAACAGCAGGACACTAGTAGCGTTTAGAGTTTTCAATGCATAAGTAGTTGATTCAGCAAACAGATCAATGTTACAACAACTCCATTCGTCGGAACATTCAGGGTCCATTCTATTTAGCGCTAAACGGATGTAAAATTCGTCTTGTTTTTCACCGTGTTCTCAGATCGAGTTTTCGTTTTTGGCTAAAATTTGAGCAAACACGGTAAAATATAGAAAAATATCAGGGATTTAATTAAAATATAGACGAGTTCGTACATATTGTGTTAAATTCAGAAATATACTCGAATTTTGACTAGAGTTGGCTAAGAAAAACCTAAAAACATAAAAAAACTAATACTAATAACGATGTCGATGCCGACGGACACGCCCTTCACATGCCTAAGTGGCGATAGAACGACGTGTAGTCGACGTCCTGAGCCCGTTATCATCGCTGGGCTGTTGCGGTGACCAGGAGCTGCCCTGTCGGGGCCGCCGCAGCGCTACAACTGCGATGAGGACGATGAGCGGGGCGCCTTGGTATGCGTGCTACGGGAGAATGCCATGCGGCCTAGCACTTGGCCTGCTGGTGGTCGACGAAGGCGGGAGGGGTGCACCGCCGTCTGCACCAGCAGGCCAAGTGCCAGGACGCACGCGGCATTCGCCCGTAGCACATCTACCAAGGCGCCCCGCTCATCGTCCTCATCGCAGTCGTGGCGCTGCGGCGACCCCGACAAGGCAGCTCCCAGTCACCGCAACAGTCGAGCGACGACGACGGGACTCAGGACGCCGACTACATGTCGTTCTATCGCCACTTCGGCATGTGAACAGCGTGCCCTTGGGCATCGGCATTACTATTAGTTATTTCTGCTCCGATGGCATAATTTTTATGACATATTATATAAAATTTGTTGACCATAATTATTGGTTAAAGTTATTCTTAAACTACGTGTGTGCCTAATAAACTCGACCTGAGGGAGTTTGTTTTTTAGGTTTTTCTTAGCCTACTGCAGTCAAAATTCGGTTATATTTTCGAATTTAACACAATATGTACGAACTCGTCTATATTTTAATTAAATCTCTGATATTTTTCTACATTTTACCGTGTTTGCTCAAATTTTGCCAAAAACGAAAACTCGACCTGACTACACGAGTGAAAAACAGACCGAATTTTATATCCGTTTAGCGTTAAATAGAACGGCCCGAACGTTCCAAGAGTGGAGTTGCTCTAACCTTGATCTGTTTGCTGAAATCAACTACTCATGCATTGAAAACTCCATTCTAAATCTACTAGTGCATGCTGTTATCACACGCATGCAATCAATGGTTGTTTAACTGCCTGTCAAAGGGAGCAGCGATGGGACGCCTCGGCGGCAACAGTTATTCCTGGAAGTACATGCCGCCAACCCCTTGGGCTGGAATCGCCTCCCGCCATGCATCGACTTGGTCAGGCCCCATTTCGCCACCGCCTTGGGCGGAATGCCCTTTCCGCATCTCTTCGTGGCGGGAGGATTGGGCCGCCATGCATGGTGGCAGGACGTGCCAGGTGCCGGCTTTTCCACATTCCGCCAGGGCAGTTTTGACAATCACTTTTAAAATAGGGTATTTTTAGCGATGCTAAATTGCAGAGGGTCGTATTTGTAAAAAATCCTGGTAGTCCAGGGAAACTAGAGACACGAATCTGCATTTGTGTACTCGACGACTTTCGGCAATATATCTGCGTGGCCTTACACCTGGAACCAAGTGAACTCAATGAAATGGAATAAGAATTTGCCAGAATCCTCAAAAAAAAAATACTAAAACTCTTGCTGGTCTTGTCTAAAAAAACTGCATTGAGTTTTCATGGTCGAGCTGAGATAAGTTTGGGCCACGGTGATTTCTGAAAAGTGAATTCAATGCCGGTCGGGTTCCTACGACGTGTTCCTCAATTGCATCCAACCATTGTGTAGCTTGTGCCCAACTTTGCTTCCAGTTTTACTTGTCGATTTTTTTTCCTTATGGACACCACTCTTTTGTGCCCGCCCTGATGGCTCCCAGCTTGTGATTGATTCTTGTTATAGTAATTGCCATCGGCCTAGTGTTCCCCTTGCAAGCTTCTGTCTGGTTAACTGAACTAACCGGAACGTGGCCCAAAACCATTACGGACCAGTTCAAGTCCCACTAAAACCTGCATATGCTCCGTAATATGCGGATCTAACCGGTAATTAAAACGATTAAACAAGCGGGGCCTAATGGTTCCACTGGGCATTCAGTAACAGTCTTTCTAGACGCACAAGTGCGTTGGGTTTCTTCGTTTGTTACTCCACGTGAAACTCCTGCCCATAAGCTGCAACCTGCAACCCATTTGTCCATTCACTGAAATTCAACCATCGCCTGCCAGTCAGCATCATTGTTACAGTATTACTGTTCTTTTCTCAGCTGATCCTTGCTATGTTGAAATCCCCTATGAGAAGCCATGGCCTGGCATCCGCTGGTTTCACAGATTTCATATCATCAAAGAACACATTGCCCTGTCTGAACGCTCATTAATTAATTAGGTGCATGCATAAACGTTTGAAAGTTGAACTGAAGCGGCATCTCTCACTGACTGTGTGACCTGAACGATGCACGACGAAGCTGGATATATGGCATGGCAGGAACTGAGCTGATTCGAACTTTGTAATGTTTGCAAAGCTTTGTTCCTTGTATGGACCAAAATACCAGGGTTTGCGTTTGTCATTTGGGCTGTAAATTGTTGTGTGTTTTTTGTCAGTATATCCCCTAGCGCCCTTGTGTTCCACGATGCAAGTCTCGTTTGCAACCGACGATTCCGTGGGAGAAAGTAAATCGCGTGACAACAGAAATGTAAAATCCAGAGGAAACAATGTGAGAGGAAACAATGTGAGCTGCAATGGAAACTAAGCTTTCATTTTCGGTGTTACAGGGAGGAATACATGAAAAGTGAAGGCGAAACTAAGCACTGATCTTGGACGCGGCCGTAAGGGTGCATCACCAGCTTCAAAGGAAAAGTAAAATGCAGGTGGTTGGAATGGAAACTAGACCCGGATCTACAACACCAACTGGATGCTTCATCTTCTGCGGTTGGCGTTCTGTACAAGACCCCCGCTGCTAGCGATATATACATCTAATGCGAATCGTTACGGTCGCAAGGTTGTTTGAACACCCTTCAGTAGTTGGTACAACGTCTCGACTTTCCCTTCCTTTCAGAGATTAGATGCAGATAGAGACATGGCCTTGCAATTTCGAGCATGCATGTGCTGAGAGACATGTAGTTTGATGAGACGATTTGAGAGCATGTCAACTATGAACTCACTAGCGGCACCCGAGTGTTCCGCAGTTGTGATATCGTGGTTTCGGTTTCCTCCAACATCTCAAACATGATAACAACAGACAGGACGGCAGAGGCTAGAGGCTGGGGCATCCCCCTCTTCTGAAAAACAGAGAGGCCCCTATTAAAGGCATAGCTTTGCTAGAAAAAAAATGCTTTTGTGTCGACAGCTTGGCTAATTTTGTTTCATTCTTACACGGAGTTTGCTGCCTATTTATAACCAAGCCTGAGTTCATCACAAACGTGTGAGGTTGGTCATTGCAATTACGGAGCAAAGCAGGAATTCCGAGAGTCATGCATTCAGCAAGGTGAAGTTCCGTGCCTTCGTCACGACATTTGGGCAGTGAAATGTGGGTCTTTCTATTAGTTTTCAACTAATTGACGAAGCCTCATGTAAAAACCATGCAGCCAGCAACTCAAACGCATGAAACATTCTTATGCACACAATACGGGCTTGTTTGATTCATAGGATAGGAAAAGTATAGGAATAGGAAAACCATAGGATTGATATGTCATGCCAATGTGAATCCTATAGGAAGAGGGATCTTGTTTGATGTGGCAAAGGAATTTTTCCATGAGGTGTGACCTAATGTTGTTTTTCTATAGGAATTGCACTACAAGATTCCTATAGGATTAATTCCTATAGGATATGTTCCTATGAATCAAACACTAACATAGGAAAAATTTCCATAGGATTCAAATCCTACACAATTCCTATAAATCAAACAAGCCCTACATGTCAAAGGATGATACCGTGTGGTGGGTAAGACTTGTGACCCAAACGCTACCCAAGGCTTAGCTTCCTTTGATGGAAGATAGTAAACCTCATTCCATGGTTTATGTCTGATAAACAAATTGTGATATCCCCATTTTTTCATTTCGTTGATATGTGCGGATGAAAGAGGAGAAAAATAGGGGCTGGGAAATGAAGGTTGTTGCTAGAGCTAGAGCCCATTATTTGGGACCGGTGAAAAAATAGGGGCAGAACCCATTTGGACGTGGGCTCTATTTTCTGAGCTACTGCTTGAAATACTCTGAACAAAGTACAACACCACCAAAATTATACACTTTCGGCAGTCTACTACCTAGTCTGCTACTTGCAGATCTCTTTAGGAGATTAAATGGTTTGTGTTAATAATCTAACTAAACAGCAAAGACAAGTCAACCTGGTCCTTCAGTGAGATGTGCAAAATCACATAACTTGAACCATTCCAATTGTATAGTTTGAAATGCATCCAATAACCATTTGTGTGTTGGATGACTTTAAGCAATATTTGCTTTGTAGAGCCTTACAAATCGTAGAGATGAACTGATAAGAACTAGAATTGAACTGTTTTTGGAGTGTGAACTGAATCGATTTATGAGCGTGCATATTAATTCTTAATAATACCAATGCCGCAGAAAAATTTGGTGTCGTCCACCGGAGTAAAATATAACTCTATCAAGAACCTGCAGGCCTAAGCTCGTCAGTCAAGCAGAATCTGCTACCTCGGCGCTCGTTCGAACCGTTCCCAGAATCTCCGATCTCAATTGCATCAGCAGTCTACCCAGGTAGTTCAGACCTTCGCCCTCACGCCCACCGCCCCAGAACAAATCATGGGGCGAGGACTCAACAAGAACAGAGCCAGCCGTCGACAGCAGCATCTCAGTCAGGTGGGGATAACTCGAAAACTTGCATTTTAGAGCTCTGTACATCACATCGATCTTCATGGACTCCCAATCCGGCCGTACCTAACAAGGAAATAAAGAGTTCAATAGGGAGAAACAGAATTGGTTTGCAGAATCAACCAAGAGTATGCAGCAGATGGTCCTTGTAACAAGCGAGCGAAGGAGCCAAGACAAATATATTATGTGGTTAGTGTCGTCATGGACACCCTACCGATGATTCTTTGGCACAGGCCTGCTGGTAACACCTAGCCAGCCAATAGCAGACAGTGATGATATACACCCTAGAACTAACACATACAGTACATGATGAGGAAAATTAAGGGGAGTTCCTGTCCACTTTTGTGATTTGAGGATAAAAGAATGGTTCCAAAATTTCTGAAATTTTTCTACACGTAACGTGATGCAAACTTACATAATTTCAGATACTCACTCGCGTCTGCTATCAAGAACCACAAAAAAAAAAAGAACAGACAGTGATGAGGGAATTCATTTACTACAGTACTACATTTCTTCTTTTAGCTGGGACACATTTGAAGGGAAAATTTGAAGATATGATTTATGAATTACTCCCAGAGCACTGCATGTTGACATTAATGAATTTTGTCAAAAAATCATAACACCCTTTCATGGTCAAACAGCCAAATTGATCAATTATTTTGCTACAAAATATGCATTTGGACTGGTGATAATTCTCATCCAACTGGTTGATCTAGTAGTGTTGACAGCAACAGGTAACATACAATTTGATTAACGTAATACAACGGCAGGTAAGGTTGGAAATATTTTCTGGTAAAGGCGGGTAAGAATACAGTGTGATGTACTTTCCAATACAGTGTGTGCACATAAGATACCTAATGAATTACAGTTGATACACGTGGTGGAATAGAGAGGCTGGAAGTGGATAAAACAAATGTCACTTCAGGCATCAGGACAGTTTTACCACGAGTTATATATAACCTATCAATAAGGCCCATCAAGTAAATATTGGTGGCATTATACTGAAACTGTTAGATGAAATAATTGTGGCTTAGCGTGTACTTATGGGTTCAATTGGCAGAACTAGATGTAAAGATTGCATAATGAGACTACAATCATGCCAGCAGGATGGAAAATAACATCAATGTTATCTTCTTGCCAGTTATTTTCCAATTCATATATCTTCTTCCCTCTCTAGCAATCTTTCAGGTTCTCTTTGACTCTGAGTTTGGGTGCGTATTTCTTGATTGAAAAGACACCTACTTCCTCCTAGGTACTCTCTCTATAATACCTTTCATCAGAAAGAAGATCCAAATTTTATATATTTTATCTAGAAGGTCTGTTGATCCTTTCCCACAATAATCAGCAAACATTAAAGCGGAATATTCAAATATACCAATTCAGGGAATTCTCTTTGTCGGGTCCTTCCTATTCTAGCAGCTTCTTCAGGACTCCTTGCCTTCTTTATTTCTTTCACAATGTCTCTTGCTTGAGGATTGTCAACACCAGCAAATTTATGTGCCTGAAAAAACTTTTGGACTCACTGGCAGGTTCACAGGTGCAATTATAATGTTGAAGGTTTAGAAAATGCTGCAGTGAAACATGGTCAAGAATTCATTTTCATATGAGAAACACAAAAGTAGCACTATAAACATCATGAAGGGAAACCTGGTAATAGTGCTCCACTGTTGACCATGTCAAACAATCTCCTTTTTTGTCGGGCATGTGAATTGGATGAGGAGAAAAGTTTGAGAAAGCCCCAAAGGTATCCCAAGTCTTGTAAAAAGATATAATATTTGTCTCGTATGGAGATACTTCTGGATCAACTGAAGGTATTTCATCCACAGATGGTATCACAGGTGACAGATCAGGAATAGGTTGGATGAATCCACTCATGAGCATGTCACGGTCAATCTGCAATATTGTAAGGAAATATATGGTATTACTACCATGAAACTAAGAGGGGCATATGCAGATGCCACTACTACTACTAAACAATATACATATATAAGATAACACATGTATGAACTTTTATCGAAAGCTGGAGCCAGTAGGGGACTACTGAATTCTACAGAAATATATCTTACACAACTCCCTCCGTTCCAAAATGACTGAGGTTATAGTTTTGTGCTTATGTCGAGTTTGACCAAATTTATATACATCTACAACACCAATTTAGTTCTATTAGATTCCTCATACAATATATTTTCATACTATATAGATTTCACGTTGTAGATATTGATGTAGTTTTCTTTAAATCTGGTCAAACTTAGACAAGTTTGACTTAGGACAAAACTAGAACTTCAATTATTTTGGAACTGAGTGAGTAGCAGCTAGCGAGTACATATAATTGACGGAAAACAAATATGAGAATTTGAAATGGAACATAGGAATTAACCTGCTCATATGAAACATCAATTAAATCAATTGCCTGAGTCATTTGATTCATCCCTAGTTCACCTACTGGCGTTGGAGCATTTGCTCCACCAATTATTTTTGGGGCACAGAATGCGTACACCTGTTGGAAGAACAAAAATACCAACATGAAGTCGTAAGCAGAGCTCAATCATAATATGGCATACAACATGCACAAAAAGGAAAAGAGCAAACCTAATAAAATGAAGCCATCTAATGCACATGTGGGAACTGGCTAACGTTAATGATGCATGGTGGTTATAAAATGTTTAGAAAACTTAATGCACGGAGACTATCCCTACGGTTCTGTGACTCCCCGTCCAAAGAGTGGTCCCTCCCCCCTGAGCAGTACTACACTTCTCCCTGATATAAAGTATGGCTACATAATGCTGAAACTGGGGAGCATCTATATATCCAGGTCATAAGATTATCCTTTTAACATTCCTATTCTAAAATGTGAAAGCTGCTTACGATGAAGTAAAAAACAAATAGCATATCAATGTAATATCCTATGTGGGAAGTTACCAAAGTTCAACTGCAAAGACATTGAACATAGCTTGTTGACCAGTTCAATAGATAACATGAAATTAATGGTGCCACTTCTTTTTGAGAAGGATACAAATTATAAAAATCATGCAGATTTGGTACTTGTGAACTTGCAATAATAGGAAGAGTACTATTTCACCCAATAATTCAAGATAACTCTATCAACTTCTTCACTCCAACAGTAAATAGAACAGTGCCTTAACATTGCTAGGTTTGATTTCAAATCCAGAACTCAAACAAGTATTAGCTGACGAACTAGAACAACAAAGGCAACAAATAAACATTCTGGGTAACTATGTAATATGTTCGATACATAAGTGAATGCGCATGGCACAAATATAGTGAAATAAAAAGCATTTACCTTGTGAATAACTCTTGCAGATATAGCAGCAGCTGATAGGGTCCCACCACACTCCCATAATACAGAAAGGTAACCACGATCATAACAATATGACATAACATCTCTAGGATTTAGCATGTCAAATTCCACTACTTCCACACCCTTCATAGCAAGCTTCTTTTGGAAATCTCTCCGAGCACCTCTTTGTGTTGCAACTATTGTGTAGGCCTCATGAACATTCCATAAATTTGCTTCTTCAGGAAGGTTACAAGTTTGTGACATTACAATGCGCACTGGAACATGTCCCTTCACATGCCTTGCAGTTAATCGAGGATCTGTAACACAACTAACAGCTTCTTAATCCTAGGAAGGAACACCAATATAGAAAACACAAAAAAAAATTACTGCATTGTTTCTTCGTTACCATCACGGCGGACTGTATTTCCACCAACTATAACAGCATCACTTCTTCCACGCAATTCAAATACTCGGCCTCTGGATGCTCTGCCACTTACCCAAGATGCGTGCCCACTACTGGCTGCAATTTTGCCTGTCATTTCCATCGATGGAAATAAAATAAAATACAAGTTGGATATTACTGCTCAGCTGTAGTACGTACCAAGCGAATATAAGCAAATGAAAAAAAATACTAGGCCTCACCATCTGCAGTCATAGCATACTTCAGAACCGAGAATGGAACACGAAAGGCGGCTCGGTAAAGTAATGGAGCATTTACGATGAGGCATGAAGTTAGAGCTTCCTACAGTGAACACCTTAAAACACATTAGCAAGTCAGTGAAATTCAAGTTTGTGGCTGCTGCACTGTAATGTTCTTATTTGAAAAGCTGCTGGGGAACGATTACCATAACCTATTGCAATGCCAAAGAAAACCTAAGTAACCAGCACCTAACGCACAAAAAAGCATTGAAATAGAAAACTAAAAGAGCAAATTGGCAATATACATTTCTGAGATACTTACTAGGTTAAACACGAAAATACATTAGAAAAAAGGGATTGTAGATGCTCCGAACTCGTAACGAAAGAACTGGAGTGAATAAATGAGTGGTGAGGTCAAGAAAGCTTCCTAAATCAATATAAGTATAACAACCATACAAGAAAATTAAATCATTATGCTACATTGTAATCTGCAACTAGTACGGGTGCTGAACCTACAGCTTAAATGGGCATCAAGGACTTCTTAGCTTTAGTGAGATACTCGGTGTTTGTTAGTAATTATACTTGAAATGTTAATGGAGTTGTCTCCTATGGGCTGAAAACAATACATAATCTCAGATATAATCCTTATGTCCGCCATTTCAAATATGCTATAAAAGAAGTTAATGAAGTTGGATTTCTGATTAAACTCTGATAGATTAATAGAAGTTGTCACTAAGACATTTGTAGTTAAAGAAAACGTAATAACATACAAAACAAATTATCATTAGTGTCAACTGTCAAATACACAAAACCATAACTGTACATTCAGGAAACACGTGATCTTACAAATCAACGGTTGTACAGAGATTTATACCGAATGATTACTCAAGGTAAAGCACACAAGATATTTCTGGAACTTATTGCCCAGTTGCATGCTTTTCATTAGCATTCATATTGCAGAAATAAATATTTGTATTTTAAAATTGTTAAACCCATTCTAAAGCTGGTTTATAGAGAACATGATGCAACAGCGCTACAAGGTAGGGTGCCTCTCGCTAAGTGCTTACTACTATTTTGACATTGCAGCTAACAAAAGATAATTTATATAAGCCAAGAATCACCTTGAACAATTTGCTCTGGAGATCTTCCCCCACTACATCAACTTGAATGCCTTCACTTCGTAATGATTGAATTGCTTTCCCTCTCAAGTGCTTCAGGGGATGTCTAAGACCCACCACAACTCTTGTAATTCCTGCCTGATAAAATCATTAGTTTTCTCCCTGCATTTAGGACATAATTTACATGAATATAATTCTATGTAAATGTGTATGGGTAAATTATCAATAAAAATGTTGAGCAAATCTAATGCAGCAATCCTGTATAAAATGTAAACATCCTAATTCGAACATAAATGAGGTCCGATTTGCACACCTTATATTGTTCTCTTCAGTAATACTACCTTTGTTCCATAATGTACCTTTCTAGCAGTGCAAATTGAACGGCTAAAAACGCTTATATTTTGGAACGGATGTACTATAATACTCTGCATCGTATGCTTGTAGTAATATACACATTTTGTTTTACAGCAGTTTTCAGAAATACAGCAATCTTCTTAGAAGAAACCGAAGGGAGATGGTGAAGAGCATTTCGTCGAGCACCTGGACGAGGGAGGACACGGCGGTGCTGTCCCCGTAACAGTCGCCCGGCTCGAGGTTGAGGTAGGCCGTGGCGCCGCGGGCGTGCTCTCCGGACTGCTCGGCGGCGAGTAGCTCAGCGCAGGGCGTGCCCTGCGCGTAGAGGAACCCCTCGCCGGCCACCCAGGCATCCAAGTTCTCGGTCTCGAGCTGGGGCCGTGCGATGACGCACCCGAAGTTGGGGTGCGGGGAGGTGAGCCCCGCGGAGCGATCGGCCACTTCTGCGGCGCGGCGGAGGAATACGGCGTCGTGGGCGTGGGACGCGGCGGCGGCGGAGACGGCGCGGGGGGCGGGGAGGCAGCGCCTGCTAGGTACGGGGCGGAGCGGGTAGGATGCCCGAGCAGGCGCGACCCCGAGCGGCGGCGGAGCGGGTGGTGCCAGCATAGGGACTCTGGGTATGACACCCCGGCCTTGCCGTTCGTCGACGTAGCAGAGCTCCGAGCTTCAGTCCGGCGCTGCGAGGATTTGGAGATGTGGGGGAAGGAGACAGACGTCCCACGAGGGTCCTCACATTCAACGCCCTGGGCCGGCCCAATTAAAAACGATGGTCGTTGTCTCTATGTAATAGCGCTCCGTTTTGTTTTTCGATTTTCCTGGTTTTTAGATATTTCATTCAAAACTATTTCTAATTTATAAAAAGTCCAGGCTTTAAAATTGTTTAGTTTAAAAAAATTAAAAATAAAACATTAGGACTGTTCAAACTTAAAAAAGGGTCAGATTTAGAAAAAAGTCCAGATTCTAAAAAAGTTTAAAAAAATCGACAGAAAACTACAAAAAATCCAGAAAAAAGTTTGCTAGAGGGACAACCCAGGCAATCGCCCCACGTGAGTGTGCACCAATGGTGCACCCGGGCATCTCCATGCCGATCCATCCGGTTGTTTCAAATGGTCAGGTTGATTTAGGGTCGTGGTCCGGCCTATTCGGTTAATTGCGGCTAACGGGCCGATCCATATGTTAGTATCCCTTCCGCTGTCACGCTTGACACTCTTGCAATGAGACGTTAATAGCCACGATACGTAGGCTATCAGCGTCGGCGAATTTCTCGCATGCGCATCACTTCCCGGCCAAAAAACTACCCCCATCCCCAAATCTGGCGGGTACCCACTCTCCGTCACATAATTCATGGGTATCTCGGCATTACGACACCTCATCCTTGCATCGACACGATGACTGATTATCCTTGCCTCGATGTGATGACTTCTTGCCACTAGAGTTGCTCACAGGCATTTTCTCACCTACCTACTGAAAGTAGAAAGGAAGTCGCCTAGAGGGGGGTGAATAGGCTTTTAAAATTATTACGGTTTAGGCTCAAGTAAATGCGGAATAAAACTAACGTTTAATTTATTGAGCACAAAACCTAGCCACTAGGTTCACCTAAGTGCACCAACAACCTATGCTAAGCAATACAAGCAACAAGGTGATAGCAAGATATAAATACTTTAAGCACGATGGCTATCACAATGTAAAGTGCATAAGTAAAGGGCTCGGTTGAGAGATAATCGATGGATGCAGAGACGAAGATTTGTTTCCTGAAGTTCACTTCCAAAGAACCTACGTCTCCGTTGGAGAGATGCGATGGCGCAATGCTCTCTGAACGTCACAAATGGCTCACCTCGAGGTGTGGTGGCTCGATGCTCACCCAACGCCACACAAGGACTCACCCCGAATGTGGAAGCACGCAACTCACCAATGCCACAAAAGGCTCACCCTATTCTCCCGAGTGCGCATCACAAAAGGCGGGCACTCGCTCCACTATGGGACGCTTGAGGGCGGTCACTGAATCCGTACAAGATTGGGGATTACTCCACAACTCAATTGGAGGCTCCCAACAACAAAGCCACAAAAGGCTATAATGCCACAAAAGGCCAACAAAGCCACAAAAGGTCAACAAGACCACAAAAGGTCAATAAGACCACAAAAGGTCAACAATCCAACCACACAACCATCTAGGGTGATACGTTGGAAATGTATCTATAATTTTTTATGCTCCATGCTTGTTTTGTATCTACTTTGCTTTACTTGTCCACACTTTGAGGTGCTTTTTACATGTTTTCTGGTACTAACCTATTAACAAGTTGCAACAGTGTCAGATACTTGTTTTCTGCTGTTTTTGGTTTTAGAAAAGTTAGTAAAGAAATATTCTCGGAATTAGACGGGACAAAGGACAAAGTCAATAACTTTTCATGGGGAACAAGAAGTTCAGAGGGGAGCCCGGGAGGCCAGCCAGGGGGAGCAGACCCACCCCAGGTGCGGGTGGGCCCCACCCCGCGCCTGGCTAGGGTTTGGCTACCCTGGCCGCCTCCTTGGCCTCCCCTTCGCCTATAAGAAGCCTTCGATGCAGAAACCCTTAGAACCCGATCAAAAATCCACGAAACCGTCTGTAGCCACCGCCACCACCGTCCCTAGATCGGGGGGATCTGAAGTTCTTTCCGGCGCCCTGCCGGAGGGGAGATCATCCCGGAGGCCTTCTCTCCGGTATGATACGTGAGTAGTTCCACCTTGGACTATGGATCCATGTAGTAGCTAGATGGTTGTATCTCCTCCTTGTGCTTTCATGTATAGATCTTGTGAGCTCCGTTCATGATCAAGATCTAATATATTTGTAATCATGCATGTTGTGTTTGCGAGGATCCGATGGATATTGAGATTATTATGTTGGTTTGATTAATGGTTTTATCTTTATGATTCTATCATGTCTGTGTTGTTTGTGATCTTGCATGCTCTCCGTTGTTAGTAGCTATCTTGGCCAAGTAGTTGCTAGTGACTCCAAGAGGGGGTATTTATGCTCGATAGTGGGTTCATGCCTCTAGTTTCCAAGGGAAGTGACAATAATCTCTTCGGTTGTAGATGTGCTGTTGCTACTAGGGAGAAAACAACGGTCTCTTATTCATGGAACATGTGGACTGTTTACCTTACACACTTTGTTGAAAACAGTTGTCTGTTGCTTGCAACTTAATACTGGAGGGGGGTCGGATGATAACCTGAAGGTGGACTACTAGTCATAGATGCAGTTTGATGGCGGTCTATGTATATTGTTGTATTTCCCAATCAGCCTCATAGGATCTTTCTAACTAGTAATTGCATTGTTATGCCTTGCTCAGTTCCTGTCAATTGCCCCGCTGTAATTTGTTTACCCTTCATGTCATGTTTATCTAAAGAGAGCACCTCTAGTGAACTATGGACCCCGGTCCAATCTTTACCATTGATACATCTTCCACTGTTACTGTTTACTTGCTGCAAACCATTGCCTTCCACACCATACGTTTAATCCTTTGTTACAGCAAACCGGTGAGTTTGCAACCTCACTGATTCGTTGGGGCAAAGTCTTGAGCTTGTGTTGTGCAGGTCTCCGCGTTGCTTGCAACACCTTTGTGACGTTTCCTTCCTCCTACTGGTTCGATAACCTCGGTTTCTTACTGAGGGAAAACTTGTTGCTGTGCTCCTTCACATCTTGCTCTTGGGGTTCCCAACGAATCACTCCTACATCAACTCAGTGTTGCATCAAGCTTTTCTGGCGCCATTACCGGAGAGGCTAAGGACGTCTTCACTAGGGGAGTCCTTCACTTCCTTTATCTTCACTTTGTTTTTAGTTTGCTTTGTTTCTTTTGCTTGATTTTGTTTGCCTCTTCAAAAAATTAGTCTAGTTTGGTTTGCTTGCTTTAGTAAAAAAACACAAAAATTAGTTCCCACTCTGGTTGCTGGTCTGTTATTGCCTTGCTTGGTCATGCTTTCTATCAATGGATGGTTTCTTTGAAACTAGTTCTTATTGGCAAGGTGGATTCACGGAAGAACAAAAGTATTATTATAAGGAACACCGTTTGTCACAAAAAGGGAAACACTTATGGGAACAAATTGATAAGTTGAATACTATTGCTAGAGAGGTGTGCTCCACTTATAATGTTACTTATTGCTTTGATAAAGCTTGTTGCTGCAGGAGGTATAAACACCTACCCTTTCAATGTGAGTATAATGATAATGTTACCATATCTTCTTATGTTAAAGGAAATTATGACTTTTATGATGTGGAACAAATTGAAGAATTTATTGCCTTCAAGGGTGCATTTGAACTTGCCAGTTTGCTTGAAAATGCTGATGACGCACCTTATGAATATGAGGTTTATGAGATACTTAAATTTTGCTTTGATAATTACAGGGAAGCAAATGGCTATATCCTTGAATATTTTAATAGATGCTTTCCACACATGGAAGAGACTAATGCTTTGCAGGAGCCTATGGAAGAATAAATTGCTGAAACTGAAAGCTCATTAGATGAAAAAGAGGAGGAGAGTGATTAACAAAGGGAGGAAGAACGGATCTACCCATGTCTAACTTCTAATGAGAGTAACTCCTTACCTCTTATATTATTTGATTGTCCTCCATGCTTACCAAAGGAGGATGAATGTTATGTTCCTATGGATCTTTTTGAAGTATCTACTTTGGATAAAACCTGTGAAGGTTTTAATCCCACTATTTTCGAGCTTGATAGAAATTATGTGTTTGTAGCTCATGAAAAGCCTGCTTTATGTGATATTTATATTGTTGAGTTTATTCATGAGGCTACTGAAAATTATTACGAGAGAGGAAAATATGGTTATAGAAGTTTTCATGGTACTAAAACAACTCTCTTTGTGCTGAAAGTTTTGAAGTTACTCTTGTTTTATCTTCCTATGCATGTCACTTTGTTCTTTGTGAATTGATTTTCTTATAAGATTCTCATGCATAGGAAGTGGGTTAGACTTAAATGTGTTTTGAATTTGCTTCTTGATGATCTCTTTGACTTCAATTCAAATTTCTTATGTGAACATCTTCTCAAGCTATCAAGCCTAACTTAAAGGCGCTAAAGAAAAGTACTTGTTGGGAGATAACCCAAGAGTTTCCTTGAGTCTACTTTAGTAATGACCTCTACTTATCCTTTTTGTTTGCTTTTTGTGCCAAGAATGACCTCTAATGAGAGGTAAGTAAGATTTGAGGAGTTGCTATCCCGAAACAGATTTCTGTCCTCCACCAAAAATATTTGTGAGGAGGTTCTGTCACTCGGATTGAGCTAAATATTTACAAATAAATCCCCTAGTATGTTAGATAACTTTCGTTAGTTCAAAACTTTTTGATTTGAGCAACAAAAAATGTTCAAAAAAAATCGTTTCTACCTACTGGTCTGTTTTGACAGGTTTCTGCCATTATTTGCATTTACTTCTTATTGATTCCTTTTTGAGTTATCTTTAGGTAAATTGAGCTTTTTGAAGGAGTTACTATAGTAGCTTGTGTTTTTATTGAAAAGCCTTGCTATTCCAAAGCTTTGACAGTGGTCTAATATATTTTGAATACACTAATGTTGCTAATGAAGATTGTGTGAAGGAAAATTTTCAAGTGTAGAGAGAGGATGATGCAATAAGATGAAGAATCGACAAAATCTCAAGCTTAGGGATGCCACCATGGTGTCACCCCAAGAAATATCCAATAGGTACAAGCATCAAAGCTTGGGGATGCCCAAGGCATCCCCCTTCTTCATCAATAAAAAACTCAGGTCTGTCTAGACACTTCGTTTTTATTGTTTCATGCACAGTTGTGTTGTTCTTGGAGCGTCTTAGTTTTTGTTTGCTTTGCTTAGGTTTTTTAGTTTTCTTGAATAAAGTAGTTTGGACCCCCATTCTCGCTGTGTTGTTTGCAAATAAGTTTGCTTGGTGTTTGGAAAGGAGTAGTAAGTTCTTGCTTGAAGTGCAAGAGGAGCTTGCATTGACTGTGACTTAGACTTTAGCATGACATGCTAGGTGTTGTTTTAGCATTGTGCTTAGTAATTATTGTTGTAGCATGTCTTGTTCCAAACAATTGGGATTGCTTAGTGTGCCTTGAAGAAATTATGCGTTGTTTTAGCATGCAAAAACATAGTATTGTGGTAATTCTTCTTTGATGTTTTGCTTGAGTTGACTTGGCACATGCTCACTGTTGGAATTATGCCCTATAGGCAATAATAAAGATGTTATTATTATAATTCTTCTTCATGATAAAGTTTATATTCCATGCTAGAATTGTATTAAGCGGAAACTTTGATACTTGTGTGGTTTATGAACAACACCGTGTCCCTAGTACGCCTCTATGGACTAGCTCATTGATTAATGATGGTTAAGGTTTCCTAACCATAGACATGAGTTGTCGATTAATAATGATATCATGTCATTAGGATAATGATATGATGGACATACCCAAATTAAGCAGAGCAATTAGATCGTGTCATCGTGTTTATCTTTGCGAAGCTTTTTCCTATGTCAAGTATTGTATTCCTTAGACCATGAGATAATACAACTCCCTGGTATTGAAAGAAAGCTTTGAGGTCATCAAGCGTCATCCTATGTGAGGGTGATCATAAAGGTGCCTCTCAGGTGATCGGAAAGTACTTGTTGGGTTGTATGTATCGAGATGGAATTTGTCCCTCCCGAGTCGGAGAGATATACTTCGGGCCCACTCGATAATCGATATCAACACCGCTTGCAAGCACGTGGTTAAGGAGTTAATCACAAAGTGATATCGGATTACGGAACGAGTAAAGTACTTGCTGTGAACGTGATTGAACTAGGTATGCCGATACCAACGATCGAATCTCGGGCAAGTAAAATATCGAGTGACGAAGGGAATACATATATGGGATTAATTCAATTTTGGCATTGTGGTTCATCCGATATGATCATTGATGAATATGTGGGAGTCAATATGGGTTTCCAGATCCCGTTGTTGATTATTGATAGAAGATCATGTCTGCATATTCTCGAACCCGTAGGGTCACACACTTAACGTGCATCGACGCTAGGATAGAATGGATAATTGGTTTATGAGTTTTTGTTCGGAGTCTCGGATGAGACCCAGGACATCACGGGAGGTTCCGGAATGGTCCGGAGAATAAGATTCATATAAAGGAAAGCATTTTTTGGATTTCGGAATCGTTTCGGAGTTTATCGGTATTGTACTGGAAGGTTCTAGAAGGTTCCCGAGTGGGACCAACGTGGGACCACTTGTCGGAGGCCTGCGTGGGCCTAAGGGGAAGTTCCCTGGCCACTTTGGGCCAGGGGCACAAGGCCCCTAAGGCCCAGCCGGCCAGCCCTTAGGGGAAACCCTAAGGGAACCTTCCAGAAGAGGGGGATGACTTGCCCCCCACTCCACCCCTTGGGCCGCCGCCCTAGGGCTTGGAGGAGGGGTCAAGGGGCCAGCCAGCCCCCTATATAAGAAGGGCAGGGGCACAGCCTCCCCCCACTCCAACCCTGGCCGCCGTCCAACTGCTGCCCCTTCACCTCTCTCTCTCTCTCTCTCTCTCTCTCTCTCTCTCTCTCTCTCTCTCCTCTCTCTCTCTCTCTCTCTCTCTCTCTCTCTCTCTCTCTCTCTCTCTCTCTCTCTCTCTCTCTCTCTCTCTCTCTCTCTCTCTCTCTCTCTCTCTCTCTCTCCCGACTGCGCGTAGGCGAAGTCCTGCCGCAGAAACTCTCCACCATAAGCACCAAGCCGTCGTGCTGCAGATCCAATATATCTCTCCACCATACTTGTTGGACCAAGGAAAGGAGGAGACGTCGCTGCACCGTACGTGTGCATCTCTCGGAGGCGCCGCCACTTGCGGTGTAGGATCGGATCGGATCGCGAGAAGGAGACGGCGAGTATGACTACGTCAACCACGTTCTGTTGAGCATTTCCGCTGTGTGATTTCTTCAAGGGTATGAAGATCTCATCAATCGCTCTCGTTGATTACATCTCCTAGATTAGATCTTGGCTTTCTTGTTCGCATCCGTAGGAATTTTTTTGATTTACTATGTTGTGAATCCCATCAGTGGTATCAGAGCTAGATCTATGCGTAGATGTGTTTCACGAGTAGAACGCAACATGCTTGTTGCGGACGTTGATGTTTTCTGTTGCAAACCTCTTGTTGTGTATTTCTTATGGCGCGACATAGTGAGATCGAAGCGGTCCAGGCCAACTTTACGCGACCTCGTTCGCGAGACCGGCTCCGCACTTGACGTGTGGCTTGTTCCACACATGCGGCTGGTGGATGCCAGTTTCTCTCACTATAGTAGTCATGGGATTTACAACGGATGTTAGCAACCATAATATCACCGTTGTGGCTTTCCGTAGGTAAGAATCGTTCTTAGCTTACTCCCATAAGCCACGTAAAACATGCAACAACAATGTAGAGGCGTCTAACTTGTTTTTGCAGGGAGTGTTTTGTGATATGGTATGGCCCAAGACATGATGTGTATGAATTGAGATGTATGCAATGATCATGTTTTGTAATATTTCATGACTTGCATGTCGATGAGTTCATAACCGACAGGAGCCGTATGGTTGTCTTTATAATTGTATATGACCTGCGTGTCAACTTCTTATACGCCATGTAATAGCTTTACTTTATCGCTAAGTAGTTAGCAATAGTTGTAGTTGCTATTCGTGGTGGAGGCAATCATGGTGAAGTGATGGAGATCATGCTGGCGCACACAAGATGGAGATCATTGCGCGGAGATTGGCTATATCATGTCACATAAAATTATATGCATGGGATGTTTATTCTTTTATGTATCTTATTATGCTTAGATCGCGACGGTAGCATTATAAGATGATTCCTCACTTAAAGATCAAGATAAAATTGTGTTCTCCCCATGTATGCACCGTTGCGAAAGTTCGTCGTTTTCAAGCACCTCGTGATGATCGGGTGCTATAAACTCTACGTTCACATACAACAGGTGCAAGCCAGTTTTGCACACGCGGAAATACTTGGGTTTGACTTGACGAGCCTAGCATATACAGACATGGCCTCGGAACACACGAACCGAAAGGTTAAACATGAGTCATATGAATGATATGATCGACACTTTGTTGTCCACCATTGAAACCACATCTCTTCTCGTGAAGATCGGATTAGGTGTGGTGAATTTGGATCGTGTTCACTAAACAACTTGAGGGATGTTGAATTTAGTGGGAGTTTATCTAGTAATTTGATTAAGTTGAACTAGTTATCACGAACATAGTCTAAATTGTATTTGCAAATTTTGTAGATCAAATGGCTAAGCCCAACTTCAACTTCAACGTTTTTGCTGAGAAAGAAAAGCTTAAGAACAATGGGTCTAACTTCACCAACTGGTTCCGCAATCTGATAATCATTCTCGCTGGCGGACAAGAAGCCTATGTACTTGAGAAAGCGCTAGGTGACGCCCCTGCTACTGATGCGCCGACTGATAAAAAAGATGTTTATCAGTCACACAAAGATGATTATGGAGTGATTAAGAGTACCATGTTGTTTGCTATGGAACCGGAACTTCAAAATCGTTTTGAGGAGTTCGACGGGCCCTTTGAGATACTTGAGGAACTGAAAACCATGTTTCAGACTCAGGCCCGTTCTGAGAGATATGAGATCTCTGAGAAGTTCTTTAACTGCAAGATGGAGGAAGGGAGATCCATTAGTGAGCACGCCATTAAGATGTCGGGCTACACTCAACGTCTTGAGCAACTGGACTGCAAGATTCCAGAAGAGCTCAAGATTGACAGAGTTCTGCAATCACTCCCTCCTAGCTACAAAGGTTTTGTAGTTACTCACAATCAAATTGGTTCCACTGATACGATCACTGAGCTCTTCGCTAAGCTGAAAGCTACGGAGGTGGATATCAAGAAAGAGAATCATGTGTTGATGGTCAACAAGACCACTGGCTTTAAGAAAGCTAAGGGTGCAAAGAAATCCTTCAAGAAAGGCAGCGGCAAGCGCGTTGCCCCTGCTGAGAAGAAGCTCAAGTCTGGACCTAAGCCGGACACTGAGTGCTTCTATTGCAAGGACAAGGGTCACTAGAAGCGTAGCTGTCCGAAGTACTTAGCGGACAAGAAGGCTGGCACCATTAAAGGTATATTTGATATACATGTTATTGATGTTTACCTTACTAGCGCTCGTTGTAGTGCCTGGGTATATGATACTGGTTCAGTTGCTAATATTTGTAACTCGAAACAGGAGCTACGGAATAGACGGTGACTAGCAAGGGATGAGGTGACGATGCGCGTTGGCAATGGACCAAAAGTTGATGTGATGGCCGTCGACACGCTCTCCTTAGTTTTACCTTCGGGATTAGTTTTAAACCTTAATAAGTGTTATTATGTGCCTGCGTTGAGCATGAACATTATATCTGGTTCGTGTTTATTGCAAGACGATTATTCATTTAAATCAGAGAATAATGGTTGTTCTATTTATATGAATAACATCTTTTATGGTCATGCACCTGTTGTGAATGGTTTATTTCTTCTGAATCTCTAAAGCAATGAAACGCACATCCATAACATTGAGGCTAAGAGATGCAAAGTAGATAGTGATAATCCAACTTATTTGTGGCACTGCCGTCTAGGTCATATTGGTGTAAAACGCATGAAGAAACTCCATTCTGATAGACTTTTGGAGTCTCTTGATTTTGAATCATTTGACACGTGCGAGCCGTGCCTCATGGGAAAGATGATCAAAACCCCGTTCTCCGGAATAATGGAGCGAGCAACGGACTTATTGGAAATCATACATACCGATGTATGCGGACCAATGAGTGTTTCGACGCGCGGTGGATATCGCTATTTTCTCACTTTTACTGATAACTTAAGTAGATATGGGTATATCTATTTAATGAAACATAAATCTGAAACGTTTTAAAAGTTCAAAGAATTTCAGAACAAAGTGGAGAACCATCGTAACATGAAAATTAAATTTCTACGATCTGATCGTGGAGGTGAATATTTGAGTTATGATTTTCTCACGCATCTTAAAACAAGCGGAATCGTTTCGCAACTCACGCCACCCGGAACACCACAGCGCAATGGTGTGTCTGAACGCCGGAGTCGAACTCTATTAGATATGGTGCGATCAATGATGACTCTTACATATTTGTCGTTATCATTTTGGGGTTATGCATTAGAAACCGCTGCATTCACTTTAAATAGGGCACCATCTAAATCCGTTGAGACGACACCATATGAACTATGGTTTGGTGCTAAACCTAAGTTGTCGTTTCTTAAAGTTTGGGGATGCGAAGCCTACGTCAAGAAGTTGATACCGGACAAGCTCGAACCCAAAGCGGAGAAATGCGTCTTCATAGGATACCCTAAGGAAACGATTGGGTATACCTTCTACCACAGATCCGAAGGCAAATTGTTTGTTGCAAAGAACGGATCCTTTATTGAGAAGGAGTTTCTCTCGAAAGAAGTGAGTGGGAGGAAGGTAGAGCTAGACGAGGTTATTGAACCTTCTCTCGAGTTGGAGAGTAGCGCAACACCTAAAATTGTTCCAGTGCCGTCTGCACCAACAAGAGAGGAAGCTAATGACGAGGATCATGAAACTTCAAACGATGCTACTATTGAACTTCGCAGGTCGACAAGGTCACGTGCCACTCCTGAATGGTACGGCAACCCTGTCTTAACCGTCTTGTTGTTAGACAACAGTGAACCTGCGAATTATGAGGAAGCAATGATGAGCCCAGACTCTGAGAAATGGCTAGAGGCCATGAAAGCCGAATTGGCATCCATGAGCGAAAACCAAGTATGGACTTTGGTGGACCCTCCTAGCGACCGTAAGTCCGTTGAGTGCAAATGGATTTTCAAGAAGAAAACGGACGCGGATGGTAATGTTACTGTCTATAAAGCTCGGCTTGTCGCAAAAGGGTTTCGGCAAGTTCAAGGTGTTGACTATGATGAGACTTTCTCTCCCGTAGCGATGTTTAAGTCCATTCGGATTTTTATTAGCAATTGCTGCATTTCATGATTATGAAATATGGCAGATGGATGTCAAGACTGCGTTCCTCAATGGCAACATTGATGAAGAGTTGTATATGATACAACCCGAAGGTTTTGTCGATCCTAAGGATGCTAATAAGGTGTGCAAACTTCAACGTTCCATTTATGGACTGAAGCAAGCATCTCGGAGTTAGAACCTTCGTTTTGATCAAGTGATCAAGAGTTTTGGATTTGTTCCAATTTGCTACGAAGCTTGTATCTACAAGAAAGTGAGTGGGAGATCGGTGACATTTTTAGTACTATATGTGGATGACATATTGATTATTGGAAATGACATTGGTATGCTTAACGATGTGAAGAGTTATTTGAATAAATGTTTTTCAATGGAAGACCTAGGAGAAGCTGCTTATATATTAGGCATCAAAATCTATAGAGATAGACAAAGACGCCTAATAGCTTTAAGCCAAAGTACATATCTAGACAAAGTTCTGAAAAGGTTCAGAATGGATAAAGCAAAGAAAGGTTCATTGCCCATGTTGTCAGGTAAGATATTGAGCAAGGCTCGGTGTCCAGCTACGGTAAAAGATAGAGATACTATGAGCAAAGTGCCATATGCCTCGGCCATAGGTTCAATCATGTATGCCATGCTGTGTACTATACCAGATGTGTCCAATGCTCTTAGTTTGACGAGCATATACCAAAGTGATCCAGGAGTGGAACACTGGACAACTGTAAAGAACATCCTAAAGTATTTAAATAGGACTAAAGAAATGTTCTTGGTCTATGGAGGTGATGAGCAGCTCGTCGTAAAAGGTTACGTCGACGCTTGTTTTGACACCGACCCGGATGATTCTAAATCTCAGAAAGGATACGTTTATATTTTGAATGGTGGAGCTGTGAGCTGGAGAAGCTGCAAGCAAAGCGTGATCGCGGGATCTACAACAGAAGCGGAATACATGGCTGCTTCAGAAGCGTCAAGTGAAGGAGTTTGGATCAGGAACTTCATCACTGAGCTTGGTGTGGTTCCAAGTGCCTTGGACCCACTGGAGATATTGTGCGACAACACTGGCGCCATAACACTGGCTAAGGAACCAAGATATCATCCCAAGACCAAGCACATCAACCGCCGTTTTCATATAATTCAAGATTATATAGCAGATGGAGATCTGAAGATTAGCAAAGTACATACGGATCTGAATGTCGCAGATCCGTTGACTAAACCTCTTCCACGAGCAAAACATGATCAACACCTTAATGCCATGGGTGTTAGATTGTTGCCATATGTAAACTAGATTATTGACTCTAGTGCAAGTGAGAGACTGTTGGAATTATGCCCTAGAGGCAATAATAAAGATGTTATTATTATAATTCTTGTTCATGATAAAGTTTATATTCCATGCTAGAATTGTATTAAGCGGAAACTTTGAGACTTGTGTGGTTTATGAACAACACCGTGTCCCTAGTACGCCTCTATGGACTAGCTCATTGATTAATGATGGTTAAGGTTCCTAACCATAGACATTAGTTGTCGATTAATAATGAGATCATGTCATTAGGAGAATGATATGATGGACAAACCCAAATTAAGCAGATAAATTAGATCGTGTCGTCGTGTTTATCTTTGCGAAGCTTTTTCCTACGTCAAGTATTGTATTCCTTAGACCATGAGATAATACAACTCCCTTGTATCATAAGAAAGATTTGAGGTCATCAGACATCATCCTATGTGAGGGTGATCATAAAGGTGCCTCTCAGGTGATCAGAAAGTACTTGTTGGGTTGTATGTATCGAGATGGAATTTGTCCCTCCTAAGTCGGAGAGATATACTTCGGGCCCACTCGGTAATCGATATCAACACCGCTTCCAGGCACGTGGTTAAGGAGTTAATCACAAAGTGATATCGAATTACGGAACGAGTAAAGTACTTGCTTTGAACGTGATTTAACTAGGTATGCCGATACCAACGATCGAATCTCGGGCAAGTAAAATATCGCGTGACGAAGGGAATACATATATGGGATTAATTGAATCCTGGCATCGTGGTTCATCCGATATGATCATCAATGAATATGTGGGAGTCAATATGGGTTTCCAGATCCCGCTGTTGATTATTGATAGAAGATCATGTCTGCATATTCTTGAACCCGTAGGGTCACACACTTAACGTGCATCGACGCTAGGATAGAATGGATAATTGGTTTATGAGTTTTTGTTCGGAGTCTCTCTTGAGACCCAGGACATCACGAGAGGTTCCGAAATGGTCCGGAGAATAAGATTCATATAAAGGAAAGCAGTTTTTGGATTTCGGAATCGTTTCGGAGTTTATCGGTATTGTATCGGAAGGTTCTAGAAGGTTCCAGAGTGGGACCAACATGGGCCCACTTGTAGGAGGCCTCCGTGGGCCTAAGGGGAAGTGCTCTGGACACTTTGGGCCAGGGGCACGAGGCCCCTAAGGCCCAGTGGGCCAGCCCTTAGGGGAAACCCTAAGGGAACCTTCCAGAAGAGGGGGATGACTTGCCCCCCACTCCACCCCTTGGGCCGCCGCCCTAGGGCTCGGAGAAGGGGTCAAGGGGCCGGCCAGCCCCCTATATAAGGAGGGCAGGGGCGCAGCCTCCCCTCACTCCAACCCTAGCCGCCGTCCAACTGCTGCCCTTCCACCTCCCTCCCTCTCTCTCTCTCTCTCTCTCTCTCTCTCTCTCTCTCTCTCTCTCTCTCTCTCTCTCTCTCTCTCTCTCTCTCTCTCTCTCTCTCCCGACTGCACATAGGCGAAGCCCTGCCGCAGAAACTCTCCACCATAAGCACCACGCCATCGTGCTGCAGATCCAATCTATCTCTCCACCATACTTGCTGGACCAAGGAAATGAGGAGACGTCGCTGCACCGTACGTGTGCATCTCTCGGAGCCGCCACCACTTGCGGCGTAGGATTGGATCGTATCGCGAGGAGGAGACGGCGAGTATGACTACGTCAACCACGTTCTGTTGAACGTTTCCGCTGTGCGATTTCTTCAAGGGTATGAAGATCTCATCAATCTCTCTCGTTGATTACATCTCCTAGATTAGATCTTGGCTTTCTTGTTCACATCCGTAGGAATTTTTTTGATTTACTATGCTGCGAATCCCATCACTCACACCATGTTATTACTATGACAAGTCACCATTAGCCTCTATGATCATTTAGTCCTTGACTTGTAGCACCACTCTTTGCTTTGGTTAGTTTGCTTTGTCGCGTTGCATGATTATGGCCATTATTGCTCTCTTAGTTGGTTGCTCCCAGTCTTTTGCTAGCCTCCGCTTATATGAGTAAGTTCTACTCATGCTTCCAACTCCCAAGAAACTAAGTTATTCCAAAGTGTCCACTATAAACTCCTATGCATGGTGTGTTACACCATTCCAAAGTATATTCTTGCTTTTAACTATCTTCCAATTAAAAAACTATTTTGTTATGTGAAAACTTAATGATTAAAGCCCTCACGAACTTGATGGCACGTTTTATTCTTTGCCCCTAATAAACTTGAACCATTGTGACAACTTTGTTGTATATGCTTGCACTTATAAGTTGGAATTAGCAGAACCGTGCTGTCACGAGGAACGTTTTCAATATCGCATTTGTACCTTGTTGTACTCAGTTGATATCATGTTCTTTTGTCTATGGATGTCACCGGTGTGAAATAAAGAGGGGACTTGTAAGTCCATGGACTTTGTATTTTATGTTAGAAAAACGTCTGGGCCGCTAGCCTAAGCCATGCCTAATCATGGTGGAAACTTGCAGCATCACCATAGTGAGCTATCTATGAAGCATCCTCAATAACAAACTATGCATATGGTAAATAAAAAGATTGCTGAGATGCTCACTATGGGAAAGCTCCTGTACCATGTGCAAGGGGTACCCCGTTGGCGGCTCTCAATGATATGCAAATACTTACAGTGACAAGAACTTACAGGTGACTAAAGTAGAGTAGCATGAGGTGTGACCCTCGTATTCAAGGGACTTGAGATTGCCAACTTATACTTCGTCAAGCATATACTCCACCTTTGTTCACTTTAACCTTAATCACTTCAAGATGCTTATGATAGGGGCAATGAGGGCTGAAAGCTAACAAGTACCATAATTTTTGGAAGCTCTTTTTGAAACTTGAAATCCCTGCTTCCTTTATAAAAGGCCTTTCTTCCACCATTATGTTGAGTCTCCACCTTCAACCTTTAAGCACCATTAAGAGAGCATAGTTGCCATTCTATGTGAAGTGTTCCAAAGCTTATTGATTGATGCATATTGTGTTATTACTTGTTCTTGTGCTACTTGTTTCTAGTCACCCTTGTGAACTTTGCAGGTGTCCTATGCATTTATATTGCTACTCTATGAGGGTCAAGCTGATTGCCACTATGCAATGTTTTCTGCATGTGAAACTAACAAATGTTTTTAAATGCATGTTATTCATGATCTTTGTTTGTAGCTTGCCATGTTGCATGCATAGTTACTATGTCCTATTGTTAGAACTCCATCTTTAATGCACATGTTTAGAGTTCTTTGATACCAGCTTTCAATGCTTGCAAATGGCTGGATATTTATTGTGTGGGTGCATGTCACCTCAAAAAATATTCTTTTATCACACTCGAGGACGAGAAGGAGTTAAGCTTGGGGATGCTGATACGTTGGAAACATATCTATAATTTTTTTATGCTCCATGCTTGTTTTGTATCTACTTTGCTTTACTTTTCCACACTTTGAGGTGCTTTTTACATATTTTCTCGTACTAACCTATTAACAAGTTGCAACAGTGCCAGATGCCTGTTTTCTGCTGTTTTTGGTTTCAGAAAAGTTAGTAAAGAAATATTCTCGGAATTGGACGGGACAAAGGACGAAGTCAATTACTTTCCGTGGGGAACAAGAAGTCCAGAGGAGAGCCCGGGAGGCCAGCCAGGGGGGGCCAGACCCACACCAGGCGTGGGTGGGCCCCACCCCGTGCCTGGCTAGGGTTTGTCTACCCTGGACGCCTCCTCGGCCTCCTCCTCGGCCTCCTCCTTCACCTATAAGAAGCCCCCGATGCAGAAACCCTAAGCACCCGATCAGAAATCCACGAAACCGTTTGTAGCCGCCGCCACCATTGTCCCTAGATCGGGGGGATCTGAAGTTCTTCCCAGCATCCTGCCGGAGGGGAGATCATCCCGGAGGCCTTCTCTCCGGTATGATGCGTGAGTAGTTCCACCTTGTACTATGGGTCCATGTAGTAGCTAGATGGTTGTATCTCCTCCTTGTGCTTTCATGTATAGATCTTGTGAGCTCCGTTCATGATCAAGATCTAATCTATCTGTAATCATGCATGTTGTGTTTGCGGGGATCCGATGGATATTGAGATTATTATGTTGGTTTGATTAATGGTTTTATCTTTATGATTCTATCATGTTTGTGTTGTTTGTGATCTTACATGCTCTCCGTTGTTAGTAGTTATCTTGGCCAAGTAGTTGCTAGTCACTCCAGGAGGGGGTATTTATGCTCGATAGTGGGTTCATGCCTCTAGTTTCCAAGGGAAGTGACAATAATCTCTTCGGTTGTAGATGTGTTGTTGCTACTTGGGAGAAAACAATGGTCTCTTATTCATGGAACATGTGGACTGTTTACCTTACACACTTTGCTTAAAGCAGTTGTATGTTGCTTGCAACTTAATACTAGAGGGGGTTCGGATGATAACCTGAAGGTGGACTACTAGTCATAGATGCAGTTGGATGGAGGTCTATGTATATTATTGTATTGCCCAATCAGCCTCATAAGATCTTTCTAACTAGTAATTGCATTGTTATACCTTGCTTAATTCCTGTCAATTGCCCCACTGTAATTTTGTTACCCTTCATGCCATGTTGTTTATCTAAGGAGAGCACCTCTAGTGAACTATGGACCCCGGTCCAATCTTTACCATTGATACATCTTCCACTGTTACTGTTTACTTGCTACAAACCATTACCTTCCATACCATACGTTTAATCCTTTGTTACAGCAAACCGGTGAGCTTGACAACCTCACTGATTCATTGGGGCAAAGTCTTGAGTTTGTGTTGTGCAGGTCTTCGCGTTGCTTGCAACACCTGTGTGACGTTTCCTTCCTCCTACTGGTTTGATAACCTCGGTTTCTTACTGAGGGAAAACTTGTTGTTGTGCTGCTTCACACCTTGCTCTTGGGGTTCCCAACGAAGCACTCCTACATCAACTCAGTGTTGCATCATAGGGTTCCAAGAACCTAAGAGTAACAAGCCCACAAGCTTGTACTCGCCGAATCTCCGAGGAGAACTCAAACCTATGCAACAAATGCAAGGGAAAGTCCTTCACTCCCAAATTCCAGCAAAGCTACAAAAGCTATTGGGGGAATAAGGGAGAAAGCACAAAGAGGAGAACACAAAACTCTCCAAGATCTAGATCCCAATGATTCCTTCACAAAGAAGGGATTTGGCTTGTGGGGAGTATAGATCTAGATCTCCTCTCTCAAATCCCTCAAAAAGATGCAAGAATCATAGGAAGGGAAAGGGGAGAGGGAAAGCCTCTTCAAGGTCAACAATGGAGGAGAGAGAGAAAGCCAAGAACCAAGAAGAAAATCTAGTACCCACGAAGGGGGAGAGGAACCCCTTTTAAAGGGCTCCTAGATCTGCCGTTATGGGCATTCGCGAACCTGTCCGGAAATTTTGGTGGGAGGCCGAAAGTTCCGGTGGCACACAACCAACGGTCAAAAACTGCGAAGCGAGAATCTGATAACACGAGTCCTGGTCGGAACTTCCGCCGGTCCACCGGAACTTCCGGTGGAAGTTCCGACTGAAGTTCCATCAAATAGACACATACAAAACAGAAGGTTACTGAACGTGAGCGGAACAAGAGTCGGATTTTCAATTGGTACTTCCGGCGGCAACTAGGCCCGAGCGGAACTTCTGGTCCCTGGCCAGAACTTCCCGTGGGGTCGGTATTACCGCTGCAACGTTTGGCCCAAATTCCGTCAAATACAACAAACCAAATAGAGAGGATACAATACGTGAGCGGAAGAAGAACCGAAACTTCCGACGGCAAAATTCCCTAGCGGAACTTCCGATGAGAAGCCGGAACTTCCGGTCAGGGAAATTCCAGAAACCAGAAATGCAATAACTTTCGCGTCCGAACTCCAAACGAGATGAAACCAATTTTTTTGAAAAGATAACAACGAACTACAATATTGGGTATCACCTTGGGAGAAAATACCATGAATATATATGTGAAGTATCCCCCAAGGTGTGGAGCCGGAAAACTCGCAAGATCAAAAAACTACAATAAGACATGCAAGGGAAATCCTTAGACGATGAACTAGAGCTTGTTATGATGGTGACCACAAGCTCTAGATCCTCTCATCGACAAGAACCAAGAAATATGATGCTATGAATGCAAAAGTTTGAGCTCTCTACGAACGATGCAATCGAGACACCCGCTTGAGAGCCCCTCTTGATAGTACGGCTATCTATCCTAAACCCGGTCTCCCAACTAACAACATGAGACCGGCAAAGGAGAAGCCCTATCAAGAACATACATTTGCCTTGAGCACCCCACTTGAACTTGATGTAGACCGTCTTGTTCTTCTATAGAGGAAATACCTTTCTTGTTTGCTCTTGCTTGATGAAGATGAAGACTTGCAAATTGCTCCCCCATACTCCATGGGGAAACCTCTTCTTTGAACATGTCTTCATCACTCCATAATCATGAGATCTTCTAGATATGGAGCATCTTGAGCTTGCCCTTCTTCATCCCTTCTTGAGGTTGATCCATCTTGATGCAACTCTTTGCACTTGTCTTGATCAATCTTCAAGCTTCTTCTTTCTTCATGTTTCCAATGGCACAAAGCCCTTGGACATTTCTTCATCTTTCAACCTTGAGACCAACACATGGCCCAAGCGATGCCAATGGACAAACCTACAAGTGAAACTCAATTTACACATTAGTCCATAGAGATTGTCATTAATTACCAAAACCACACATGGGGCATACATGCCCTTTCACCTATCCCTCGCCAACGAGATTGAGGTCGATAGGGATCCCTTTTGCTTCGAGTAAAAATCGGGATGGCTCGTGGTCGGCATGGCATGTGGTTGGATATTATGTGGAGTACTGGAGTTTGGAGGATCTCCTCGCAATGAGATGCGCCAGTGGCCACCAATTTGTGCGAGTCATGGTCTTGTGGATACACAACAGAGAGGGGGATCACGATTCGTGGTCTCGTAGAGACAAGAGAGAGAGGGAGGGGAGAGGGAGTCACGAGTCGTGGCCAGGGGCGGTTGTGATATGTTATAAGTGGAGCGAGTGCTAAGAGATTAGGGTTTCTAGTGTATTTAGCATAGTTTGTTGCATTGACATGTATGGTCCCGGGTCCCCGTGGAGGCTCCATGGGGGAGTTTGACCCCATCTCTCCCCTGTTAAGCTATCGGGTACCTGTCCCGCTATCTCAATGGGGCTTATTTGCCCCTGTTCCCGGTTCTTAGCAGGTAAATGCCCGTGAATACCCAGGGGAAAACTGCCAACTTGATGCATCACTGGTTACTCGTGTTGCATGTTTTCGCAGGGATGGTTTCGAGGTTTTATGTCTACTGTGCTATCTTTGCCCTCTTTTCTTGTCCCCTGAACAAGAGCAGCTAGTTCACGTCAAGTTCACACTACACAAACGTTTTTCCTCTCGAAGAAGGCGACTATCTAGGGTTCCACCTAGTTGCTCGTTATTGCCATCGCTCACTCTTAACCTTCTCTAACCGGAAATCGATGCTTATGTTGCTTCTCTTCTTGTTGCTCTGACGACGGGAGGGGTGGAGACCTTTGACCTACGGATGGTGTTGCGATAAGGTCCATAAATATAGAGTTTGTTCAACATTGATGTTATGGTGGCTAGGATAGCGCTATGCGGAATAAGAATAAGGTATGTCCGCCTCCTTGTCCACCTCTTTAGTGGTGATCTCGTGCCGTGGATGGCGAGAAAGCGTCTGTTCGCTGCTCCCATGTGGTGGATCTCGTTTAGTATGCATGTATACTAGGATTGGTGTGAGAAGATTCGGAACAACTTAAGGGTTTAATGGCGACCATTTCGAATATAGAAAGATGGTACTCCCTCCGTTTCAGGGCTTAAGGCGTCCTCGTTTTGCGTGTTTTTTCTTTGACCAAGAATTACTCTAAATACGTAAAGAGTTTTGGTATAAAACTAGTATCACTGGAAAGTATTTTTCAATACGAATCCAACGGTACTAATTATGTACAATATAATCAAGATTTTGTTGCTCAATTCTTTTGGTCAAACTTTGCTTTAAAAAGTGTGTGCGCCTTAAGCCTTGAAACGGAGGTAGTACTAAGGGACGTGTGCACGAAGACTTTGGGCTAACTTTAGACCGACTCCGATAGTGGACCGATTTGATTTGATTTGATTTTGAGGTGTGCTGCATTTTCTTTTTTTTTACAGGTAAAGCATAGCTTTATTACGGTAAACTGTTGGGCAAATCGCCCATTACAATCACACCGATATTAGGCGGTAGATCATCATCCCACATACTCATTATACCAGGATCACATTTAGACCCAAATTGGGCTAACTCATGTGCCACACCATTGACACTACGTCTGCAAGAAATGATGGAGCACTTTGAGAACCAATTCCTGCACTGGATGTTGAGGTCTTGGACAATCGGCGCTGCAGCTGAGAAATCGTCCATTGTATTATTCATGACATACATCACCAACTGTGCATTAGTTTCGAATATAACCCTGATAGCACCAAGACTAGATGCAAGTTCGATAGCTTGTTCTAGAGCCTTTAGCTCCGCCACGAATGCATTTGTAACGCCCTCAGCTCTGCCTGCAGCTGCAGTAACGACAAAGCCAGATTCATCTCGAGAAACCACACCCCAGCCACCATGCCGTTGACCTTCAGTGAATGCTCCGTCAATGTTCAGTTTTAGGAACCCATTGGGCGGAGGCACCCACCTCTCAGAGACTTGCTGCTTGAGTGGTTTTATAGCCTTGCAATATTTCAGACAATCAGCAGCCAGATTCCGAGCTCGGGAGACAATCTCTCTCGCTCTCATCATCAATCCCCCTTCTCGGACTTTGTGTATTTTCGGTGCGTAGATTGATCACTTGCCAAGTGCGACACTGAAGAGACGACGAGCAGCGCCTTTCGCCTTTTCTTCTTCGGACACACACACACAACGCCAGCACGCACGCCTACCTGTCAGCAAGATGCCGATCTTGTCTTGGCTGGCCCCCCACGTCAGGTATCCGATCGATTCCCGCCGGTGAAACCGCTGGACTCGGGCCCACCACCCTTGTCCCCACATACCGTCCACCAGAAGAGTACAGCGACTGCTCATCCCTCTCCGTCCCACTGACCCTAGGGCCCAGCACAGCCAGGTCCACCTGTCAGTCCCCGGGGCCGCCACACGCGCCCGCCTACAAGTGGGCTTAGAAATAGCCACATCCATCCACACTCTCCAGTCCCAACCGTCTTCTTCCGCTTCCCCAATCACACACAGATCTAAACCCCACCGTCCAGCCGCCGTCGCCGAAGAGCAAACCGCCGCCGCCGCCGCCGCCGCCGCCGCGATGCAGTACAACAACCTGGGCCGGTCGGGGCTGCGGGTGAGCCAGCTCTCCTACGGGGCCTGGGTGACCTTCGGCAACCAGCTCGACGTCAAGGACGCCAAGACCCTCCTGCAGGCGTGCCGCGACGCCGGGGTCAACTTCTTCGACAACGCCGAGGTCTACGCCAACGGCCGCGCCGAGGAGATCATGGGGCAGGCCATCCGGGACCTGGGCTGGCGCCGCGCCGACGTCGTCATCTCCACCAAGCTCTTCTGGGGCGGGCAGGGACCCAACGACAAGGGCCTCTCCCGCAAGCACATCGTCGAGGGCCTCAGGGCCTCGCTCAAGCGCCTCGACATGGACTACGTCGACGTCGTCTACTGCCACCGCCCCGACGCCACCACGCCCATCGAGGAGACCGTGCGCGCCATGAACTGGGTCATCGACCAGGGCTGGGCCTTCTACTGGGGAACCTCCGAGTGGACCGCGCAGCAGATCACCGAGGCGTGGGGCGTCGCCAACCGCCTCGATCTCGTCGGGCCCATCGTTGAGCAGCCTGAGTACAACCTCTTCTCCCGCCACAAGGTACCTCCACTAAACTCTTATCCCTTCTACTACTAGTACTTGCGCAGATTTCGATTAGTTTCATCTCTAATTTCTCCGTATAATAATTGGTGCTGTACTTGTCCGTATGCCCAGTCCTTTCCCATGTTTTCAAGTCCCAGAGTGTGCCTCCGTTGAAATTCGTAGGGAATGGGATAATCTGATTAAATGTACTAGTACAACCGTTGCTGCTGTACTGTAGATCATAATAGAGCGAATTTGAATATATTATATCCTTCTCTCCTAGGCATTTAATTGGCTCTCTGATAAGGTACAAATTGATGGTACTACTAGTAGAATTTACTCGTGGACTCTGTACACTCCAATACCATTCCCCAATTGCACATTTGTCACTCAAGAGAACACTAGTTTTTCTAGTGATGGCAACAGCTGCCCCTTTTCCACTGGAACATGTGAAAACTAGAATAGAGTGAATTTCAATAGATCCTTGACCTTCTCTTCTAGGCATTTAGTTGGCTCTCTGAAGAGCTACAATTGATGGCAGGAGGGGAATTTCCTCTTGGGACACTGTGGACATCAAGTACCATTCCCCATTAGCAATTTACCTACACTAAAAGGACTAAAGGAGTACATGGGGAAATTGGTTTCTTTAACAAAACAACCTCAATTGCACATTTGTCACGCAACACTAGTTTTTTTCAGTGACTGGGATGGCTTCCCTTTTCCCACTAGAACATATATGAAAGTTGCAAGTAGTATAGATAGGAGTATCATCTTTCGTGATGTGACCTACAACAACAATGGAGTAGGATAGCTCCTAAATTATGTGGTGGCCCTGGCCGTGCAATGTTTAATATACTTTTGCATCATGAAATTTTCCAGGCAAACAACAGCACAATGCTGATAATGAAAGGTTAGGTATAAGTAGAGACAGCTTAGACCAGACGGAAGATGCTTACATGATCATTATTGGGATCGTTGGTTAGTATCTAGTCTTAATCAAATAGACAATTTGATACTGGTCTTGACCAACTAGAAAAAAGGGCACAACCTGTCCTTGTCATTTTTTATCTGTGTATTCGATTGGCCGATGCTCGCTTCCTGGTTAACTTAGTAAGCTGTCTTCAAAGTTGCTTTATAAAAGGCTTGTATTTAAATTCCCATAAACATTCTGTTATGGAATTGTTATTAGCAGATCACTCATGCCAAATCACACACTTAGAGTAGTATGCTATGTCTGTGTCCATTTGGAGTATGTTTCTTGTTTGGACTGAACCATTTTTGGCATTCAACTGAGTATGTGTCAGCCCTGCTTTTATCACAGTTGCCTTGTGGACTATTTTTGGAATATTCGCCGAAATAATTTATGCATGCAAATATCTGCCATGTGCCATGCAGATTTCTGCGAGCATAATCTTGTGTCAACGTATTTTTGAAAACCATTGAGTCTATTTCCTTGGGGGAAATGGAGAATGGAAACCGGTGCATGGAAGTTGAAGGACTTTGGGTTACAAATCAGCAACATTTTTTCCACTCGATATTTTTGAACTCTATAGTCCACTCAAGCTGACTTGGATGCCCAGTTAGGCATAGCAGATTGCTTGTATGAAACATTTTGAGATGTTGAACTACCGGAGCACACATTTAGTATACTGTGTTACATTTATTTATGCCTATTTGGAGTTTCTTTTGCTTGCACTGAACTGTAGTTGGCATTTAACTGAGCAAATACCTGCCCAGCTTTTATTACCCAAGTTCTGTGGACTGTTTTCCAGAATATTGGTCGAAACAGTTTGTTCTGTTTTCAGGTATGCTGGCATGCAGGTATTTTCATGATTACGTTACAAAAGCTAAGAAGCATTTTGTATTTTTGCAGGTTGAGTCTGAGTTCGTACCTCTTTACAATACGTATGGCATCGGATTGACTACATGGAGTCCTCTAGCTTCAGGAGTTCTCACTGGAAAATACAGCAAAGGGAATATACCTGCTGAAAGTCGGTTTGCCCTAGACAATTACAAGGTAACTTGTGTGATCTGCTCCCGACAAACATACCCGTGCTAAATCACTTTTCCTATGTGATGTGTATTATTATTCCCAAACGATACTTTAATTAGTGCTTTGTTTCCCTTTCCAGAACCTGGCCAACAGGTCTCTGGTCGACGACACACTTAGAAAAGTGAACGGGCTGAAACCTATCGCCTCCGAGCTTGGCGTCTCGTTAGCCCAGCTCGGTATCGCCTGGTGCGCGTCGAACCCCAACGTGTCGTCCGTGATTACTGGAGCCACTAAAGAAAGCCAGGTATGCCACACTCACCTCTGATCTGCATAAGATAAATTGTTATTGCAACTGAGAATAGTGACACATCACATGGCGTTATCATGAACAGATCGTCGAGAACATGAAGGCTCTCGAAGTCATCCCCCTGCTGACGCCGGAGGTCCTCGAGAAGATCGAGGCGGTCGTCCAGAGCAAGCCGAAGCGCCTCGAGTCGTACAGATGAAGCGTGTTTTCACGAGTCTGAGGGATTTGGCGTCCACCTCGTGGCTTTTTTCTAGCCAGCTTGTATCTCCAGTACCCGATTTCCTGAACCTGTATGCCTTGTTCTGTGTAGTCGTTATATGCCCAGCGTGTGAAAACATTTTTCTCGGGTGGACCTGATGATACTTTGTCACAGACGCTGAGTCTGTTCCCTGTGTATCCTGCGTTTCTTGTGGCTTGGATGGATGGATGGCATCTTTCGTGATTCCTGGAATGTTCTGCCTGGACCGTTGCTGCACTGTCGTAGTGACCCGTTCTTCTGCCATTGCTTGCGAGCATCCAGCTGTGGTGTGGACCGCGAATCTGGAGAGCTTGTCTCCCTGCTCCTCTTTCCTTGGTGGAGCTGCGAGATCTCAATGGCAGGCAGGGCAGGGCAGTACGACCACTATGTTTTGTGCCTCTGTTTTTAAACTTTTGCTGTTGAAGGTCTCTCTGTTTCGGGTGGGTGCTCCGGAGCAGAAAAAAGTAATCTCGTTTGCTGCTGAAGCTTGCAGAATGCACGATCTGTTCTAATTCATAGCGAAGGTGAACTGTTTCCAGTGAAATTTATGAGCTAGACAGGTCTGAATAGGGTGTCAAGCGGGGTGGGTTGCGGCACTTGCTTTTTCACTAATCCTTCTCTAATTTCTCTAACTTTACTAGCTTTTGGGACCCTTTTTGCCTATATTTTGGGGCGGGTTGCTTTTTCACTAATCCTTCTCTATTTTACTAGCTTTTCGGACCCTTTTTGCCTATATTTTGTTTTTGCGGGTCATTGTGCGGGTGCCGCTTTGCCACCCTAGGTCTGAAGCATGCTTGTCTACTATCAGCTATCACCAAGATCATGCGGTGGGCGTGTGCTTTTTGCCTGACGGGCAGAGGAAATGTAGCTATTTGGTATTGTTGGTTGGTTGACAGGCACAAATTGCCTCCCAGGAGATCTCTCTACGTTTTGTCTTCTGAAGCTGGCTTCTCATCTCACAACTAAGGGGAACATTTTCAGAGTAAACGCCGGTACATTCTCCAGGCACACAAAAACCATGTCATGCTCGCACTGACCGATGCTCTGAATTAGCGCAAGCGAAAGGGGGCGTGAAAAAGAGTTACATTGCTCAGAAGAAGTAACCAGGACAGGAGGCAAAAATAGAATCAAGCTCGGAAGAAGTCGGTCGCCAGGAGAAGAGGTACTGGCTGCACAAACGTGGTCTCGACGCATCCAAAGCTCGGGATAGCTTCTTCGCCAGCTCACCGAGCGCCTCTCATGATCTCCCTCTTGTCGAAGCTGCGGTTCTGTGAACGGCTTGAACCCGGGGTCCTGAGGTAGAACGTTTGCAAAATGAGGGACGTCAATCAAAGTAGAAGTAGAACCAAAACAGATACGCATGTTAGCTCATTGCTATGCTGAAAGAAAGCTTTCTAGTGTTAAAACAATGGTCATGTCAGAGCCTATAGGTCAAGTTGAGTGTGTTTTAACTGAAACTTCCTTCAAATGCTTGGGTATGTGTTGATAGTAGGAGAGGTGAGAAAGAATCTAACCAAGACCGCTGGCATCCGATGTCCTCATGATCCTAAGCCTCTTCACGGAGCCAACAAACATTCTGCACACACAGGCATCAGGAGAATTATTCCAAGGAATCTGGAAGCTTTCAAGTACAGAACTTAGTAGCGACGATTTTTTATAAAGATGCGCAGTCCAGATGGCTTACTCCCAAGGGACGTCTCCAACAAGCATCCAGTCCCCGTCCCTGTCTTCGTATGTGAGCTGGTATTCGGAAGAGCTGTCTAACAGCTTCAGAGACTTCGTACTATCTGACAATGGCAAGATCATCATGACTTAGGTTCATGATTGAACAAAAAATGTACCAAAAGCTTGAAATGTATGCTGCATTTGCAATTAAAGTTGCCGTCAACTTGTCAAGTAGTAGTTGTATGCAACTAGGCATGCTCAATGCCCAGAGATACTGCACTTCACCAACACAACTCCGCTGCCATAACTATAGCACCATAAATCTAATGAAGTAGTAGCATTGAATTGACAGATCATGAAATCAACATAGGGTTAATGGTTTATGTGAAACTAAATTCTATACCATTTAGATTTTATCATCAATATCAGTGTGTGTAGCTATGAAACTATGCAAGGTAGTAGTTGCAATCAAGGCTTACTAGATGCACAAAGACCGGCGGATGGCTTGGTGAACATGATCTCAAGGGCTAAGGCAAGGGTCTTGTACGAGCGATGGGCGTTGAGATCCACCTTCCTTCCAATGACCTCTCCATCCATGTTCACCTTGACCCATCCAGGCACCCGTCCCTTCTTCTCGCTCTCCTCCTTGTCTTTCTGCAAGCCGGATTCATCAGCTGCGGTCTTCTTGGTTTCGATGTCTGGAGCATTGTCTTTAGCCTGACCGAACAGGCTGTTCATCCTGTATGTTCTTATTGGTGGCCATCCCACCACTCCAAAGCTGCGGCCAAAACGGGAAAGAAAGTAGTTGGGATTAGTCAAGATGAAGTTGATATGGGTACCTCAGCAGATCAGGCAACTCTGACATCATGTTCAGGGAGTAAAGGTGTTGGTGTCTGCGGATCGGAATGGCAAATCAACCACCAGATATCCACGTTTCATGATTCTGATTGCACTATTTTGGGAAGTGTAAACTAGACAGTGCTACAAGTGTGCAGTTCAGAGTTTCAGATGGTCAAAAAAATTAGACTTCTGTGAGGGATCTGTAAGGTGCTGAACTGCTGATGCGAGTTAGCGATTAATCTACGCAGTGATGCAGTAGCTTTGATGGAATGAGACACAAATTTTACTCTCAAAACTACCAGGAAGGCATACGAGAGCAAGAAGCTTGGTTGGAGCTGCTCGTGCTGCTCACCTCTGCGGGTGGCTTGGCGACGCGGCGGGCGCGGAGCCCTCCTCCGCCTTGGCCCTCCTGCTCGCAGCCGTGGGCCCGGCCATCGCGGGGGAGGAGGACGACACGGAGGAGTCCGGCGACAGCGCCGCCGCCGGATGCAGGTCCCGGGCCGTCAGGATACGGCACGGCGTCGGCGCTGGCGACTGCTGGTGCTGTTGCTTCTTGGACCCGAGGCAGAGCCCCAGCTCGAGCTCTTCCTCTTCCCCGCCCGAGTTCTCCTCTACCACCTCCTCCTCCTCCGCAGCCGGAGGCGGCTCGCCGGGACCGAACGCCGCCGCAGCTCCTCCCCCTAGCCCTCGCATCGCTCTTCTCTGCTGCTGCTGCTCAGGTTTCTTGGCTGTTCGTGTGTGTGAGGGTGAGAGAGGAGAGAGGGGACACCTCGAGAAGGAGGAAAGGGAGAGGGCTATGATTATCTGACCTCTGGGTAAGCGTGTAGTGTAGCCGTGTAGCGTAGGAAGCTTTCGCCTCCTGCTGCTTTACTGACATGTGGGCCATGGGGTGCCGGATGGGCTTTAACTGCTACGGGTCGCCAGCTATTTTTGTTGTGGAGTGGGAGATATGGCTCCCGAGCTCTAGGAGCCTTGTTTTTTTTAAAACAATAATCCAAAATCGTATTCACAAATTTAAAAATCTGATATGTTTATACACACAGAAGATAATTCGATGGATGTGCAAAATTTTGTTGAATTTTGGTCTACACAAAAATATGGCATTTAAGTAGGCATTAAAAATTATTATTTTTATCATTTTTTTGTAGGCCACAAATAAATACATAAATCGAAATAACTATGCACACTTGCATTACATCCATATGTACTTGAATTCTTTTCGAAATTTAAAATTGAAAGGTAAAGTTTTTTAAAACATAAAAAGTTTGGCTCCTTGGAGCTCGGTCTCCATTTGAAGTTTTCGACGAGTATCCACAAAAGGAATTTTGTTTTGTGCTTGTAAAAACTAAAGCAAACAGTAACCATTCAAGAAATATTGTGTTTTCCCCCATGACAACCAAAGCATGTTTATATTTATATTGTCGCATTTTCAACATCTCTAATTTTCAACTTCTGTAACACTCAACCATGGCATGTAGTTCTCTTGTTTTTTGAATCATGCAAACCAAAGATAGCCTAAATCATGCAATATATTAAATATAAAAGAAGGGACAAGAAATGTTTGTATTACCTACATTTAGATAGGCACACAAACTTTAATAGTGTTTTGGATGTTCGTAGAAAAAAGGAATTACTAAATGTCAATTCAAAGAAAAGAAACACGATATATATGGTAGCTCCTAATAGCACGGTGAGTTTTTTTTAGAAAAGAAGGGATTTGTCCCTAGTTCCTTTATTGAATGAAACTCGTGGCACAACTCTAATAACAAACTTCCTAGTCCATAAACAACATTTAATAGAAACATATCAGAAGATGGCAAACTACATAAACATTTTGGTTATGAGGCATCATCAATGTATTATGTGGTGGGAAAGGGGTCAAGAACATCTTCCAGTGTTAGGCTGGAGTAGTCTTAGTCTCAAGTCCCACCTTATTACTAGATCAAGAGAGTAGGGGTCATTAGTGGGAAGTCTCCCTAGCTATTAGCCACTAGATGTCGAAAACGAGAAGGCGCTTGAGATACAACATCACCCTAGTAACAATTGGGGTTAGTGTTGGTCCAATGATAATCGAACATATTATGTCTCAACACACATCAATCCTCAACCGTCGACAACAAGAAACTATATAGGCAGAAAATGTAGACTTTGTCTTACATAGCCTCCTTGAATACTAGTTCCCACCACTTCAATGTCTTGAGGATGAGTAACTAGGAATGCATGCCATTTTTATTTTTTCACAAGCTCCAAAGTATAGTTGAATCATCGGGATTTAATATTGCGTGTTTCTAGCAATAATTTGTAACTATATTCTACATCGTGATTTAAGATGGCATAACTAAAGAAAGATATTCTATGGATTCGTTTGTGGCAGCCGACTTAGTTGGCATGGAGGCTGGTTCGCCAAGTCTACCACCAGTTCGCTATACTGAGGTCCAAATTGGCGTGGCACCGACTCACTTGGCATGACATCGGTTCAATTGGTGTGGATGCCGGCCCGCTGAGTCTTTCACCAGTTTTTCTGGCCCAGGTTCTAGTCTCACCGGTTTTCCACTAGTTTTGCTAGAGAAAACCCCCAACGGCCAGATTTGCTTTTCCCATAAAAGGGACTTCTTCCCCATTTTTCCACTAGTTTCTAGGGTTCCTAAGACTAAATTGACCTCCATTTTTTACCATTTTGAGCTTGCTTCCTCTCACATCCCTCATATGATTCTTGCATCTATTTGAGGGCTTTGAAAGAGGAGATCTAGATCTACAATCCCCACCAATCAATTCCCCCTCTAAGTGAGGGAAACTCATTGGATCTAGACCTTAGAGTTGTTTGTTGATTTTTACCATTCTTTTTCCTCTCTAATTTCTTCCTAGCACTTGTGGCCAATGGCGGACCTTAGTGGAGGCCAACATGGGCCATACCCCCCCAACTAAATGAAATTTTGCGTGGTACTACTATCTATTATCAGTTTTTTACCATACAAAACACAAAATTCTCTAAATTGGGCCCTCAGATCTTAGCTAATCACTTTTAGCCCCTTCTAAGCTGATGGTCAAGGTCCGCCACTGCTTGTGGCTTTGGCGGGATTTGAATGTGAAGGATTTGAACACCTTTGATGTTCTTGTCTTGCATTCTTGCATAAGTGTTGAGCTCTTCATTACGATTTGTTAGAGTGAGAGACCGTGCAATTTTTACTCTTGGAGGGTGACCTCCTAGTTGGCTTGGCGGTTGGTGCTGCAGTGTCCTCTTCGTGGAAGATTGGGAAGAGGACCAGGCTTCTCCTTCAAGGAGCTTATGAAGTGGTTGTGGAGCTTGCCATCTCTAGAGTAGAGAAAATCTAGCCATAAGAAAAGTGGTTAATGTATTAGCCTTGGAGAATAAGGTGTCATTCGTGGCGTGGAGAAATCCTTCATGGAATCTCTCACCTTTCCAACGTGACGTATATTACTTATAAGGGACCACGGGGATATATCTTCGACTCCGCGTGTCTCTGTTATATCTATACCCGAGTTTACTTTCCTTGTGATAGTCATTGAGCTTGAAGTACATACTTATATATTGTGCTATCTTGCTTAGCTTAACTTTTTGTTGGTGCACTTTTTGTGCTTATAAAATAAAATTAGTTTAATTCAGCATTCTTTTAATCCAAACCATAATAGTTTTCAAATCGCCTACTATCCCATCTAGCTGACACCTCTATCCTTTCAGTATCCCACCAAGAACCTTGAGACCAGTAAAACTAGAAAAACCTAAAAAAATGTTGGCTTGGTGTAGACTGACAAATGGATTCCCCATGTTACATTATAGGAACCATCATTTAGGAACATCTTCACATGACCATTATACCAAAATGGACAACAATGTTCAAGCATATAACCTCTCGGGGTTTATTATCTTGAACCTGCACTTCTCAACTTGATAATCATCATCACTTGATGTCATCCTCTCATGGATAATACATAGGCTTCCTTTTTATGTAAGCCCATGAGTGCATCACCATAACTTTATCTTGAATCCTTATCTTGTATTTATCTCTCGAGATCTTGATCCTCTATGGCTTAATTGATAAGCTAAAGTATGGCTATCTTTGAGTTTCTCTAATGAAATATATCTTGTTCAATAATGCTCCATCATCATATGAACTTCATATTTTTTTTGAAAAGGAATGCGGTAGGGTAAGCCCCTACAATGAGATTTTTTTTAAAATAATAGGAACCCAAATTTGCGTCCATGAGGACATCCGCTTCCCTAGCGAAGTGAGCTTGGATCACTTCTTATATGAACTTCAATTTGATTATAGTTTCTCAAACAATGAACACAATCTTTATCACTTAAAGTTCTCTTCACTAGTATTATTGATCATATCATATTCATATCTTCAACTCAAGGATATTGGTGCCTATTTTGACTTTTATGGGATTCGTTATCTATCCAATAGCCTTTATGAATCTCATATTGAAAATTTCTTCACATGTAACTTAATTAGGTACTTATTCCTGCCATTACTCATTATCAAACCACACATGTTGGCTACGTGCGCTTTCAATATCTACAACAATCAATGCAATTACACCAAAAACATGAAGTGCATGTGATGCTACTCATGGTGATATGTATTGTTTCCGTATCTAGGATGTGATCAGTTGTCACCTAGTGTTGAAGCCATGAATATGAAAGACCTATATGATCACAAAAGAACCAATAAATCCATGGTACCTAATATTCAAGAACAAACCTCACATAGACAAATTATATACTCTAGAACTTTCTATCTTATTAAACATAAGATAGAAAAGATAGTGTCTCTGAAAACCCCACGTAATATATGTTTAAGACTATAAGGTTTTAAGCTCACACAAAATATTCAAGATCTAATATATACCTAAAATTCATCTACCAGGAAAATAATATTATGAAAATACTAGATCTTGTTATTGTTAATCTCTTGAACTTGGGGATATTTGTTGGACCAAAATTTCGTTAACATGCAATGTTTAAAACACAAAAACATAAATAGCACTTTTCTCAAAGGGTATCTAGTGTTCAAATTATGCATATATTAAATTATTGTATCCTAATATTTGTATCGTATTTTAGCAACTAAATTTATTGTCTAATCCAAATAAATAAATAAATAAATAAATAAATATGGGAGTTAATATTGTATGTTGATAGAATGAGTTATAAAGGACGTCGCATAACATGCAATGTTATGTGCTTAAAATCTGCTTCTAGGTGATCGTAATGGAGGTGGTTGTACGGTTTATATTGCTAGGTAACTTGCGCCCCGTTTGCTGGCCTAGGCTGGCTTTGCTTGGCTTGGCTGTCTCCAGTGGTTAGCCCAGATGTTTTGTTTTGTTTATTCATTTTTAGATCCCAAGTCATTAAAATAGGATATAGTATGAGAGTGAATGAAAAAATATCTATGTCATGGGTACTTAAGTTTGTATCGTTAAACAAATTAAATTTTTAACATGGAACTCTTACAAACATGTGAGATTCATTCTTAATATATTCATATACAATATTGTACTCATACAATGGTCTAAATGATTACGTTGTGTTACACTTTCCAATTGGTTAACAATGAGGTGAAAAAATAGGTTATGTTTGACTGATTGCTTTGAGTATTTTAAGGGTTGCTATCCTTATCGTTTCTATAATATTTGATTTACTAATGTTGGAAACAATGTGTTACCAACCTTTTCCTTCGTAGTTTTAGTCTCTTTATGCATGTGCTTTATAAGTTACAAATTAATATAAGTGTGTTGGTTGTCTCCAATGCTTGGCCTCTCCTTTTAGAGCTCCCATATATTACCACTTATTGTCTACTCGAGGCAGTCTCTTCTGACATATGTTTTGGGATGTAAAGAGATCATTTATGAGTTGAGAATGCTTATATATGTGGAGACATGCAAAAATGTGAGGGCAAAGATAGATTCAACTCAGCTATGTACAATGTAATGCGATAACATGTTTTGAAGTGAGGGGCATTATGTGTAGAGCACATATTATTCTTGTTAGATATTAAATTTTCTACTTGACTTAAGCCCATACTCCAGTTTTGAGCTCACAACTTAGATTGGCAATATGACATCTATCTCCTAGGTAGTGTCTGCCCACATGTATTCCCCATTTCTTTCGTTAAAACTTTTGGATTCCATATGTGAATACACTTACGAATAGCTATAATACCCATCATTTGAAATAGCAACTCTACCACATGTTGCTTATATTACAAACTACAAAGTCTTCCGCAAAATATCCATGCATATCAGGACATAGAGTCGATGTCAACCTCTTGTCAGGCCCCTGATATCCGAACTGTTGAAGGGACTGATATTACTATAGGGGTTCGTAGCATGGAAAACAAAAAATTTCTACCGCATGCACAAAAACAAGCCAAGATCTATCTACTATATTGTAGCAACGAGTCGATAGAAGCACTCACCCTCGAAGATTCCAAAGCGGTTAACGAGAGCAGATTATCGTGGGTGATGTAGTCGTACACTTGCCGATCTCAAGATCGCGTAGACGATCCTTCCGGCGCTGCGTTCTGGCAGCGCTTCCGTAGTCGGTCATACGTTCGGTACTCGATGAAGACCTTCCTCTCCCTTATTCCAGCAGGCAGCGGAGGTTATAGTTCTCCCCTCGCGATTACGGCAGCACGACGGCGTGGTGTCGGAAGTAGAGGGAAGATCCCGCAGAGCTTTGCCTAAGCCGGTGCGAGTTATGGTGGATCTAGGGTTTCCCGGTGATCTAGGGTTTAGAAGACCGGGAGGAGGAGGAGGTGTCACTGGCGGCTAGGGCGATGGCGACGGGCCGGCGGCGGCGGCGCGGGTGTAGAGGGGCTAGGGCTTGTTCTTTGGGGCAGCCCTCCCCCTCTATTTATGAGAGGGGGCAACCTTGGGAGGGGTGGGTTTGAATCCAAACCCAAACCCAAGTTGGATTGAGAGAAGGACTTTTCCTTCTTCCACTAGGAAACCATTGTTCTAGTTTGACTTTTCAAACTCCCGTTTGACTTTCAATTTAGATCTTTAATTCTCTCTTGCAAATGCCCAAACCAAGCGACCTTGGATATGATTTAATCATTACACTTACGCATGACACACTCATGGACCATTCCCCTTCCGGATCGGTGAACCTTCTAGAACCTTCTAGAACCTCTCCGATGAAAACATCAGAATCTTTCTCGAACTCCAGAATTGTACTTTCCTTATATGAATCTTATTCTCCGGACCATTCCGGATCTCCTCGTGATATCCCGGATCCCATAAGAGACTTCGAACAACATTCGGTATCCCTACTAACATTCCATATCTACTAAACAACATCGAATCCTTAAGTGTGTCTCCCTACGGTTCTTGAATTATGCGGACATGACCGAGACACTTCTCCGATCAATAACCAATAGAGGAATCTGGAAATTCATATGGCTCCCACATATTTCTACGATTACTTTGTGATCAAATGAACCACTTACATACGATACCAATTTCCCTTTGTCTCACGATAGTTTACTTATCCGAGGTGTTGATCGTCGGTATCTCTGCATACCTAGTTCAACCTCGTTACCGATAAGTACTCTTTTCTCGTTCTCGTGATATGTGATCCCTTGTGAGCCAGTCACATGCTTGCAAGCTAATTGGATGACATTCCACCAAGAGGGCCCAGAGTATATCTATCCGTCATATGGATGGAAAAATCCCACTCTTGATCCATGTGCCTCAACCCATACTTTACGAACACTCAATGCCACCTTTATAGCCACCCAGTTACGGTGTGGTGTTTGATGTCATCAAAGCATCCTTCCGATGATGGTGATTAGCATGATATCATGGTCGAAGGAATTAGGTTACTATGTATCAGAAAGCTTATAACAAACAAACTATTGAAATGACTTGATCTTTATGCTACGCTTATCTATAGGAGTATGTCCATCATACCATTCTCCTAATGATATGATCTTGTTGTTAATAACATATCAATGTTCATGATCGAGAAACCACGATCATCTATTAACCAACAAGCTAGTATTATAAAGAGGCTTTACTAGGGACTCTTGAAAGAACATGTTGGGCCCCCATGTGTGGTTTTGGTAATTAATGACAATCTTTATGGACTAATGTGTGTATTAAGTTTTACTTGTAGGAATTGTCCATTGGCATTGCTTGGAGCATGTGTTGACTTCAAGATAGATGAAATGAGAAGAAGATGTGTTGTGCAAGCTCAAAATGCGCCATCTATAGAAGATCTCATGTTTGATGCTTGCCATCCTCGGTGATCATGGATCGATGATGAGGAATCAAGAAAGGTGTCCATCTTGAGAAGGACAAGATTGTCTACATCGATCTCAAGTGGATTGCTCAAGGCAAAGGTATAATATTGATAGGTTTTCCCTTTTGCCGGTCTCATGTTTGTTGGGAGACCGGGTTTAGGATAGATAACCGTACTACCAAGAGGGGCTCTCGAATGAGTAACTCGGTCACATCGTTCGGAGAAAGATCAAACCTTTGCATACTTGCATCATAATATTTGGTTGTTATTTGGTCTTATCCATGTGAGGATATAGAGCTTGTGGTAATTTCCATAACAAGCTCTAGTCCATCAAAAACGGATTTCCCTTTTATATCTTATTGCGTTTTGATCTTGGAGGTTTTACTGCTTTGTATTTTAGAGATAGGTAAAACCTTCCATTATTTGGTTCTTACTCATGTGAGGATTTAGATCTTGTGTTAATCTCCATGACAAGCTCTTGTTCATCGAAAACGGATTTCATATGCATTTTCTATTACGTTTTTGATGTTGGAGGTTTTATCGGTTCATCTTTTTGATAGAGGTTAAACCTTTCGTCATTTGTATCTATCCTCCCTTTATGGACTATAATGTTTCTTTGCATTATCTTTTAGATCTTGTTGTCCTCTTCGAAACGAGCCCAAGATCATCAAAATCGGAGTCCGGATGCAAAAGTTATGGCCGTTTTCGTTCAGGGATGACCGGTAGTACCGGACCAGGGTCCGGTAGTACCGGAGGTCCGGTAGTACCGCCCCGTAGTATCGTTCGGTACTGAAAAAGGTGCGTTTGGCGACCTGGGATCCCCAGGGATTGTCCGGTAGTACCGGGATTCGCGTTTTTTTGGCTTCAACGGTTGGATTTTCGGGGAACCTATTTAAGGGGCCTTCTTCCCCAATGGTTCCCTAACCATTCTTGCAAGTTTTCCCCTCCATTGTTGACCTTCTTGAGCTTGCTTTCTCTCAATCCCGCCAATGATTCTTGCATATTCTTGAGGGATTTGAAAGAGGAGATCTAGATCTACAATCCCACCAATCAATCTCTCCTCTAAGTGAGGGGAACATATTGGGATCTAGATCTTGGAGTCTTTTGTGGATTTCCTCCATTGTTCTTCCTCTCTTATTCCCCCATAAGATTTTGTAGCTTTGGTGGAATTTGGTAGAGAGAGATTTGAGCACCTTTGTGGTGTTCTTGCCATTTGCATTTGGTGCATCGGTTTGAGTTCTCTTTGGAGGATTTGATTTGATTTACTCATTAGAGCTTGTCCCTCTTGGGTTCTTGGAACCCTAGACGGTTTGTGGCCTTGGTGGCATTGTGTCCTTGGTGGCATTTGTTGGGAGCCTCCAATTAAGTTGTGGAGTTGTGCCCCAACCTTGTGAGAGGTTCCGGTTGCCACCGACAAGTGCACCGATAGTGGAAGCGTGGATCGATCCCATTGGGGTGAGATTCACCGGAGAATAAGGGAGGCCTTTTGTGGCGTTGGTGGTTTGATACCACCCCCTCTCCAAACGATACGTACTCCATGTTGGGAGGAACTCGGTAAAATATCGGTGTCCTCGCGTGCCTCGGTTATCTCTATACCCGAGCTCTTTACTTATGCACTTTACATTGTGATAGCCTTCGTGCTTGAAGTAATATATATCTTGCTATCACTTTGTTGCTTGTATTGCTTAGCATAAGTTGTTGGTGCACATAGGTAAACCTTAGTTGTTTCTAGGTTGTGCTTTACAAAGTAAACTTTAGTTTTATTCCGCCTTTGTTGAGCCACTCTAGGAAAAGTTTTAATCGCCTATTCACCCTCCCCCTCTAGGCGACATCCGTATCCTTTCAATTGGTATCAGAGCCCGGTCTCTCATTTTAGGCTTTACTGCCTTGAGAGTAAAGATGTCGGCTAGAGGATTAGTGCACAATGACATGCTCACATTCGATTGCACAAATTATGATGTTTGGAAAATTCGCATGCTTAATTTATTTCGGGAAGTTCACCCAATCATCGAGGGCTATCTATATGTGGGTTTCTCTTCTCCTATGGATACACAAAACGAATCTTTAGAGGAGAAGTTGAACTCTCATATAGATGCTCTAGCTACTAAAATTCTCTTGCATGTTGTGAGCAATGTAGTTCTTTCGTCTATCATGCCTTATTCAAGCACTCGTGAGATATGGACCAAGCTTCAAGATAAATATAGCAAGTCCAACATTATTGAGGATGATTGTGTTGCTTCCACTTCTGGTCGAGATGAGTTCTCATCCTCTACCACTTCACCAACATGTGATTTTTCACAAGGTAATGAAATGGTGAGTGGTGATAGAAATTGCAATATGGATAGTGTGTTCACTATTTGTAATCCCTCATATCTATCTAGTTGCAATGATTTATCTTTGGACCTTAACACTTCTAGCACTCAAAATTCCTCACATGCTTGTGTTAATAGTCCTTGCATATCATGTAGAAATGACTTGAACAAATCTCATGATGATATGTTCATGTTGTCTTGTTGCCATGATAAAAATGCTTCTATTTCCCCTAGTACTTGTGTTGCTAACCATGTAGAGGAAAATGAAGATTCTATGGGCCAAGACAAGGTCTTGAAGAGATTTACAAGTGCAATCTCATCATCACCGTCCTCCGGTTCTCACATGTGCCTTATGGCTAAGGGAACAAAGGTAACCTCTTTGAATCCCATTGTATCTCATGATGATGATGATGAGGTTGAGAATGATAATGATGATTATAGAGGTAAGTATGATATTACCTCTATTAAGAAAATGGGAGAGGTTGTCTATAGTGCTCTCTACAAAAATAAAATTGCTTCCTCCAACCTTCTTGAAATCTTGAATTATGCTATAGAAGGCAATGATCTTATTGAGGAGCAAGAAAACATAATTGATGAAAAGTTTGCACTTGAGCGTGAATATGCTAATGAACTTGCTCAAGTAAAGGACTCCCTTGAAGAAGAACAAACCACCAAAGAATCTCTTGAGGAGACTTTTACTCTAGAATTATTTAGAGTAAAGGAATACCATGATAGAGAACTTGCGGTGGCTAACTCCTTCAAGACTAAAAATGATGAACTTGAAGTTGCTTATGATAAACTTGTTGAGGATTTTAAGCACCTCGAAAATGGCTCTTGGGTCATTAAGAGGGAGCTCATCAAACTCACCGAGTCACATGAGCAACTTAAAGCTTCATATTCAAAGGAGCTTGCCAAGTTGCCCTCACCTCTCACTAATAATGATGATGCTTGTGCTACTAACTCTATTTCTTGTGAAGCATCTATTTTGAAGGAGAATGTTGAGCTAAAGGCTCAACTTGCTTTGCTAACTAGCAACTATGGGAAATTATAAGAAAGCCATGTTAAGCTCTCAAGCTCGCATGAGGATCTCCTAGTCTCCCATGGTAGCCTAAAGTTAGCTCATGAGGCCATCATGTCAAAGGTAACATCTAGTGGGCCTCATGTGGACATTAGCACTACATCTAATCCAAATGTTATATTGCCATGTGCTAGTCCTTGTAGTTCATCCTCTCACAACCATGCTATATCTCGTGATGAATTACATTCCATGCCTTGTTGCTCTAACAATGTAGCATCTACTTCCTCTAGTACTTGTATTGAAACTAACCATGCAGAGGAAATCAAAGAGCTCAAGGCTCAAGTCTCTTCTTTGAAGAATGACTTGAAAAAGGGTCAACAAGGGAAGGCCGCACTCAACAAAATCTTGAGTGTGCAAAAATCCCCCAATGATAAGAGTGGGCTTGGATTCAACTCCAATGTCAAGAACAAGTCCACTATCATGTTGAAGCACAAGGACAACAAGAAGAATGGCCAACATCAAGTCAAGAATCCGGCCAACATTGTTTGCTTCAAGTGCAAGGAAGAAGGGCATCATGTTAGATCTTGCCCATTGAAGAAGAAGTCTCCTAGTGTGAAGCAACAAGGTAAGCGGCCTCAAGCTCCACCTCAAGTAATTAATGGGCCTCTTTCTAAGAGGACTACTCGAGCTCTTCCTCGAGTTGTGGCTTCACCTAAGAAGAAAGATGGCAAGAGTAGAACTTGCTACTTATGCCGTGAGAAGGGGCATATTTCTTCCTCATGCACTATTGGTATCTCCTCATCCAACCCTATCATTATTGATGATGTTTATTCTCTTTGTAAGGATGAGGTTGGCAATGTGTTTGCCAAATTTGTTGGTACCCAATGTGGTGTCAAGAAAAGATACATTTGGGTTGCCAAGCCTATTGTGACTAACCTCTTAGGATCCAACTTGGTTGGGGACCAACAAGCCAAAACTTGATCAATAGGTGTTTATTGGAGGGCATTGGAGTCTTGGCTACATCATGAAGAATTAAGGGATCTTCATTATTATTTTTGTCAAGCCAAGTCATGTGGATTATATTGCTCCTATTATATTTCCAATGTTCCTCCTTGCGGTAACATATGCTTAACTCATTTCATTGAAAGTTACCCGCCCCCTTGTGCATGTGTTGGTTTTGTATCTTCCATGCTTTTGTACATGTTGTGTTTTCCACCTAATTATCTTGAGGTATCAAACATATTTGTGTATGATTAGGTGGCACACCATGTATGTGTGTTTCTTGTATTGTAGCCTTACTTGTTTATATTTGGTATCTTTTTGGCTCTTGTGAGAGATTAATGGACTATCCCATTTTGGGGGAGTGTTATGCTTAGGCATTCCACAATCCTAAAAATGTGTGTACATGAGGATTACCACCTAGTATTTATATTGGATTATTGTCTAGTCTCTATGTGGTATAATTCTCATGAGAAATTTAATTTTATAATGTCCACTAATTATCTCTATTTGTATCCTTTTCCCTCATGTTGGTTTTATGGTAGTATCACATTATGGGGGAGTCATATGCTTAGTGCATATTACAATCCTAGAAATTGTGAATATTCGAGGTTGTGTCACTTAGAATTGATATTGATAATTATCTAGCACCTATGTGACACATTTGCTCATACAAGTTCCAATTTGATTGAATGGCTTTATTGATCTTATGTTGGATCTTGTATATGAGAATGGTTCTTGGTATGTGTTTCCTCATATTTAGATATTTATATTCGCATGGAAACCATTTGCTTCAAGTTACTCTATTCACTAGTGATTGTGTGACTTGGGGAAGCTACCAAGAATCTTGTTCGAAGTATCATGCTCAATTTCTTATATTTAGTTATATGCTTCTTGTTGTGACTATGATCTTGGATATCCATGCAAGCTACCTTGGGAAAATTATTCTATTTCTTGTCCTTGGACATTGAGTACCCAACTTATGGTAGAATTTATTGATCATATTCACTTTGGCCCTTGCTTAATTTTATCCTATATTTGGCCAAGAAAATGTTTTGTGTTGTCTCCCAAGCCTTCCTTGCTTCTTGTGGATCTTCTTATTTTATTGATATCCTCTTGTGTTTTACTTATTATAGGTACTAGTGATGATCCCATTTGTGTGCATTTTGCATTTAAAAGGAAAATCCTACAAAATTCACTATTCATGGGGGAGCTATCCTATATTATTTAGAACACTCATATTTATGCTTCTTTGTTTTGATCCATATCGTGTTTTATGTGCTTGGAACCTCAATCTTTTCATTTTGGTACTTGTGCCATCATGTGAAGTTTGGGGAGTTTGGTTTCTTGTTGGAACCTTGCTCTTTTTGGGAGTTGGTTTTGTCTCATTCCTTGTTTCATGATTTGACCATTTTAGAATGAGATAAATCCTTAAGCATTTTTATTTCTATCTATCTTTTGCTCCTTGGATTATGCCTAGTTCATTTGTTGAAATTGTGATCTTTCATGTGTTGAATTGGTTCGTTGATACAATTTGGACATCGTTTGTCATGTCACACTCTTGTGTGTGCAATCTCGATTTACTTGGTGTTTTGTTCAAATTGTATCTCCGTTTTGGTTCTTGAAAGCTTCATGCATGCATATTTACTATATGATTATATTATGGCATGCTTGCTTTCTTTGATCCAATATATAGGGGAAACTCCACCAATTCCCATCGGCTAAGTTGTGCATGAAATTCAATTTCATATCAATGTGCACATAATTATGTGGAGTCTCTCCTATGTATTGTAGTTTCTCTAACTACTTTGGACCCAATAAGTTTGGGGACCATTTTGTACTTAATTGTGTTTTAGGTACATTGGAGATATATTGGATGCTTGTCTCTCAATTTTGAAGAAGAGGTGCATACATGAAAATTTGAGACAAAGATATAGGATGATCAATGAATTCATATCCTCTACATCCTACCAATTATATCTCGGTAACAAGTATCTCTTTCTCATGCTCATATATCTTGATTCCAACCGTTTGACGGTTGCCTTCTAGCATGAATTAGTGTATTTTTAATTGTTGTAGTTCTAGCCATGGTTTTAAGAGGACTCTATATTGTATATGTGTTTAAGTTGAGATGAGTGCATATAATTGGGACTATAAAAAATCATGCATATGATCCTCCAATCCCAAATATGTCAATCTAGCAATTTTATTGCCTATCATCTCCTCAACTTCTCTCATATGCAATAGTGAGATTTTGCTAGTCTATTTTCTCTTATGATACTTGTTGCCTTTCTTCATATATTTCAACTTTCAACTTTTCCCTTGGTGATAGTTGTAATATATGTAGTGTGTTTGTGTTTGAAGTCCATTATGTACAATAAGATATATGTGAGCCTTTGGCCATGCTTTGAAGCAAAAATCTTATTGATATATGTTATGACTTCATTTTTGCCTTTCATGTGCTTTCTTGTATAATCTTCTTGATGTGTGCATTTTTCTTCTTTGGAATATGTCTTTGTGATATTTTCCACTTAGATACATATACACATGTGAGAAGATAATTTTAGTTGATTTTTAATCCTTGGAGACCACCTTTCTATTCCTTTTGATTCTTCGGTGGCTTCCAAATTTATTTTCCTATGAGTGCTTGTTCCTCTTGTTTGCATCTTCGGACACTCATATTTGTTCTTTCATGTCTTGTACTGTTAAATGAATTTGGATGAGTGAGGAGTCCATGACTATGCACCTCGTCCCCAAATGCAATTATCATAATTGGTGCATTCTCTTTGGGGAGCTCATCTAATTCATTTAATAATACTCATTTGCATTCTTTCACATTTGTTGTGTTTTAAATGCTTATGGGGGAGCAAGGATTCCATATTTGTGCATTATGTATTCCAATACATTTATTTTGAATTGTGCACAAACCTTGGAGAGCTTCTCTATTTGTTATTTAAAACACTCTTTTGCTCATATCATAATATCTTGTTGTTTCCATTTGGACTCATTTGTTGTTTTCAAATTGGTTTGTCGGACCTTGTAGTTGCTTGCATCATTTGACTTTATTTTTGCAATCTTCGGGTCCTCGATATAGTTCTACTCCCTCCCAAGTATTCATCATTGGATATGTGCGAAGACACACCTTTGGAGGAATTATTACTATATTTGCCTTCTAGAACTTGTCACCCATTTCGGCAATTGATGCCAATGGGGGAGAAGTTTTAGAGGGTTTAAGGGAAGTTGATTTATGCATTGAGTTTGTTCTTGTGCATTTGCTTCTCATGCTCTTGCATCTTTGTTGTTGCTTAGCATGTGGTATATATAGAGGAAACTCCACCAATGATAATGATTGGCAATATATGCAATGAAATTCAAGTTCATCACACATGCATAGATTGTGGGGGAGTTTGCTCTATATATGATGGTGGTACCAATATCACATACTTTTGTAGTATTTGATATTGGTATTACCATTTTATTCATTAAAATTCCTTATATAAACCCTCTATTTATGAGAGGGGGCAACCTTGGGAGGGGTGGGTTTGAATCCAAACCCAAACCCAAGTTGGATTGAGAGAAGGACTTTTCCTTCTTCCACTAGGAAACCATTGTTCTAGTTTGACTTTTCAAACTCCCGTTTGACTTTCAATTTATATCTTTAATTCTCTCTTGCAAATTCCCAAACCAAGCGACCTTGGATATGATCTAATCATTACACTTACGCATGACACACTCATGGACCATTCCCCTTCCGGATCGGTGAACCTTCTAGAACCTCTCCGATGAAAACATCAGAATCTTTCTCGAACTCCGGAATTGTGCTTTCCTTATATGAATCTTATTCTCCGGACCATTCCGGATCTCCTCGTGATATCCCGGATCCCATACGAGACTTCGAACAACATTCGGTATCCCTACTAACATTCCATATCTACTAAACAATATTGAATCCTTAAGTGTGTCTCCCTACGGTTCTTGAATTATGCGGACATGACCGAGACACTTCTCCGATCAATAACAAATAGAGGAATCTGGAAATTCATATGGCTCCCACATATTTCTACGATTACTTTGTGATCAAATGAACCACTTACATACGATACCAATTTCCCTTTGTCTCACGATAGTTTACTTATCCGAGGTGTTGATCGTCGGTATCTCTGCATACCTAGTTCAACCTCGTTACCGATAAGTACTCTTTCCTCGTTCTCGTGATATGTGATCCCTTGTAAGCCAGTCACATGCTTGCAAGCTAATTGGATGACATTCCACCAAGAGGGCCCAGAGTATATCTATCCGTCATATGGATGGAAAAATCCCACTCTTGATCCATGTGCCTCAACCCATACTTTACGAACACTCAATGCCACCTTTATAGCCACCCAGTTACGGTGTGGTGTTTGATGTCATCAAAGCATCCTTCCGATGATGGTGATTAGCATGATATCATGGTCGAAGGAATTAGGTTACTATGTATCAGAAAGCTTATAGCAAACAAACTATTGAAATGACTTGATCTTTATGCTACGCTTATCTATAGGAGTATGTCCATCATACCATTCTCCTAATGATATGATCTTGTTGTTAATAACATCTCAATGTTCATGATCGAGAAACCACGATCATCTATTAACCAACAAGCTAGTATTATAAAGAGGCTTTACTAGGGACTCTAATTTAGTTTACAAATCACACAAGTATTAATGTTTCCGGTAATACTATTATAGCATGAATGTAAACATTTATCATAAACACAAAGATATAATAATAACCACTTTTATTATTGCCTCTAGGGCATATCTCCAACAATTACAGCGACTGATATATTAGTAAACAATTGAATAAAAGATGAGAAATATATGTGTATACTATGAAAGATGAATCATTATCTTGTAGCCAAATAGACTAACACAAAATATGACCGTGAAATGAATTCCTCTCTAGTCAATTGCCGAACTGAAAAACAAACCAGTAGGAGGCGATGGTTCAAGGATACTAATATCGGAGCACCAAAATATTACACATAAATATACCATGGAATTAACATATTTTGCATAGTGTATTTACTTGATATTCTCATTATTGTGTTCATTTGGCAAAATAAGTGTTCGTATCTTCCTTCTATACACAATATCCATGCGGTCAAACCTGGCTTGCTTTTTCTGAAAGGAATGTAGTGGAGTAGTAGTAATTCCAGCCCTACTTTCACCGTGGTTGGGTTTTACTTCTATATAGCTTACCAAATTCTCTAGCTCATGAATTTGAGGGTACATCTCTTGTTCTAGAGACGCATATGATGAGAACATCTCCACCCGCTCCGCTCAGCCTAGTCTCCAACCAGAGTTGGGGTTGGAGGTCAAAAAAGGCTCACATCGGCGGTCCCCCGGGCGTTCATGCCGCCCACTAAACTGTCCCCCACCCCTCTTGTCGTACCTGGCAATCAGGGGTCGGGCTAGGGCTGTCAGCAATGCAAGCCATGTCGGACGAGTTGCGTTTGTCAACGTTGGGCCTAGTTGACAACCACTCAACGCAGGAGGTGGATATAATTAATGACCCTATCGCGTTGGTCTTTGCCGGTTTAGATGCCCGCGCCAGCGCCCGCATGACGGTTCGGATCCCGATGGTGGCCCTTTCAATCGGGACGGCCTCCATGCCTGCTAGAACGGCCTCGACGTTGACGACGTCCTCGCCAGTTGTGCCTACGCCCTTGCCGCGGCTGCCCTAGCCTCCACGCCTTCTTCGACGAGCCACGACTGATCGGGCTAGTGCCAACATCATCCTCCCTCCCCAACGTCGTGCTACAACGCGGACGCAGCCGCCACGCCGAGCACGCGGCGTCTTCTTCCGCCCCGTGGCGCCACCGCCACCGGTGAGGCCCAACGAGCGCGTGTACCCGAAGGGACTCATTGCCTAGGCAGTGGAGCTGGCGGCCATCGGCTTTCACATCCCAAATTTTAGATTTGGTAATGCATATCATACATGACATTGCATCATGAGCATCATTGCAAAAAAAATCAGTTTCAAAGTTTTGCCAAAATCCCACTTGCTTTGCCTTTTGTCACATACACATGATTGCTTGGTTTCTACCTTGCATCTGCTAGGAAGTTGTGGTTTAGTGTTTTGGAAGGCAGAGATGTGTAGAGGGTTCCAACACGAATCCATAGCACTTTGAACACCTCAATCGGATCAACAAATCAAAAGTTACAGCGATCTGGATTTTCAGTTAAAATTTTGGAATGTTTCAGATAGTTGGTTCAGTCTAGAAAAGCCGCTGGAAAAATTCAGAAAAAGAAAGAAAAAAAAAGAAACAGTGCACGCCAGCATGCCGGCCAGCCCGCGGCCCAGCGCCGGCCCACCCGGCCCCGCCAGTGCTAGCAGCCAGCATAGCCAGCAGCGCATACCGCGCGAGCGGCAGATAGCAAAGCGCCGCCGCAGCCGGCCCGTCCTTCCTCTGCCGCTGACTTGTGTGTCCCACCTGTCATCCCGACGAAGCAAGCGAGCTCGACCCGGACTCCGCCGTCGTCACCGATTCTCGCGGCAGCCGTTTCCGTGCGGGGATCCGTTTCAATCTTTCCCCCTACCACTTAAACCACCGCAACCCTATCTTTCCTCTCTGGAACCTCTCACATCGTGCCGCCAGCCCTGCGCGAACGCTCGCCGCCGTCGCCTGGAAACCTCACGGTAGGAGCTCGAACCACGAGCTACCGCACGCCCTGGCCCCGTTCTTCTTGCAGAGACCCTCGCCACCGTGCACTGATTCTTCCTGAATGTGTTTCCCCGTCCGCAGAGTCACGTGGAGACGACAATTTCTCGCCGTTGTTTCGCTGGAGCCGAGGAAGACGACGCCATCGGGGACCTCATGAGCAAAACGGGAGGACACTGTTGACACCGAGACCCCGCGGACCCCCTGACGAGCGGAGCCGCACCCTCGTACACGCCTCAACGGACCGCCACCCGCTGTTGTCGCCAAGTCACCGCCGCCGCCCGTCGACCACACCGGTGAGCCCCCCAGATGGTTTCTCTCTCAGCCATTAGATCCTGAGCCGATGCTCCAGATTAGAATGGCCAGCGAAGGGATACCAGCCAGTACCGGGCTGCCTCGGACCCACCGGTCGCTTTGACTGCACAGTAGTAATATCTTTTAATAAATTTGGAAATTGCAAAAAATAGATGAAACTTAGGGTCCAAAATTGCAAATAAGATACAGTTGGATTCAGACTTTCACGTAGAATATTTCTGTGCAATTGTTTCAGACTTTTGCAGCAATGTTTTGCCGTGGTTAATTAAATGGTTTAATGGTCTATTTAGAGTAATAAAATCATAGGAAAAATTTTACCACTCAGAAAATTGCAAATGAGGTGTCCCTGGAATCAGTAGAACGAGTAGTATCTGTTTATGAATTAAAAGGATGGCCTTACAGTACTTAGTTTTGCAGAAGTAATTAAAAAGCTTTCTGGAGTATTTTAATTGTATAAAAAAGTTCTGTAAATCCTTTTTGAGTGATTTCAGTTGGCCTTGGCTCTATTTTAGATTGCCTACACAACATTTATTTTTCCAAGATTTTACAAACTAGTCAATAGCAGTAGCTTAATAATTGGATTATAGCTCCATTATTTGGCCATTTAAAATTGCATGTTTTGTTTTCAATACTTTAAAAATGTTTTCCATGCATGCATACAGTAGGTATACTGAACAAAGGCTGTAGAATAATACTAAAGTTTTGTTCAACCTGTCATGCATGCATCTTGCACTATTATGGTTGTGTATGATTGTTTATGTGATGCAATTGTGTATCGTGTAGATTGTCCTACTATTTTTCCTACTATTTTTCCCTTGTGCATTTGTAGTATATTTTTGTAGCTACATGTGTAGGTATTACTATGCTATGCTATATCCTATGTATTATGGTAGGGAATTCCTTTATAGTTGAGCCTCCGTATGGTAGATGTGCTTAGCATTGCTGTAGATACAAGGAAGGGATCATGCTTTGGTAAAGTAAATGTTTTGTTCTACTAAAACAACATAATGTCAACGAACTACCTGGGCGAAGTGGCTGGATTGGTCATCGGAGTGTGAATAATGGTGGAGAATGCCGCCCAGGACACTGAGAAGGATTAATTGTCTTTATTCCAGTAGCTTACGTGTGCAACTTTGTGCCAGTAAGAAATGGGTGGCTGGTTGGACTCAGTAGGTCGTGGTGACCTGAACCCAGCGTAGCCAGAGATGTGAATGGTAGGTTGGGACATGTGCGCAGTGGGGTTTGGGGATCTACTTCTCGAACGGTCTCTTCTTGGGCTTCTACCTATCGTCACACAATATGAGTGTGGTGGTACGAGCTGGGCTGTGCAAGTCATATGGGTAAAATGTACAAACCCTTGCAGGGTGTATAAACTAAGTGCTTAGCCATGTTCCCGGTTACGGACAAATGAGTTGCTTGATATTGATGCTATGACATATTCTCGCTCATCCTTATTTCTTGATTTCTAAAATTTGATGGGTAAACTTAATGGGTTGATGTGAATCAAATTGGTTTAATAAAATAGGACAAAGTGTTTGGAAAATGTAAGCTAGCCACAGCTCCACCAGCCAAATAAGCATGTAGTTGCTAGGTCTATTGTCTCCCTATTTAGCACTACTTGCCATACATTCCATGTATTGGCCCTTCGGGGCTGCTACGTTTTATGTTGTAGGATATTCCGACTCTGAGTGATCAGCTAGGTCGCGGTACTTACACTTGTTCGCTTGTGGGAAATTTGGAGATTGAAGGAGTTATTTATTTATATTTGATACTTGAAATTGAGCTAGCCTTCGAGCTAAGCATTATTGTAATAAATGTATACTCTGGATCTTCGTTATTTATGATACACGGATATTTTACTTTGTTATTCATCTAAGTTCTATATAAGCAAATGAACCGATCTAGGGATTGGTATGTTGCATAGAAGCTACAGTCTTTTCAGTACTGTAGTGTTACATCGGCGCCAGCCAGGAGGTGAAGGAGGAGGAGTACATCGTGGATCTCATGTCGTCGAGCCTCACCGAGGAGGACGGGTTCGAGCTCTCCATGTGCGAGTCGGAGGCGCCTCCAGAGCCACAGGTGGCGCCGCCTACGTCGCCGCCGCACGTCCAATAGGGAGAGTCCGAGGCGCAGTGTGCATTAGAGGAGGAGTCACGCTGGCTGCAAGCCTCTAGGTCCGCGCCCACGCCTCCACCGCCGCAGGTGGCGCCGTCTCTGTCACCATCACCCGTCCAATAGCACCACTAGTGGGGGCCTTCCCCCGACACGCGTCAGACCGGGTCAACAACCTTGTCTCCGACGATGAGGAGTAGAACGTGGCAGCGCAAACCCTAGCGTCGCCGCGATTAGTAGTACTTTTATGTTTTTAGTTTGTGTTTAGGTTTATTTTCGCCTAAATTTCAAATCTTGTAAATTTCCTAAATTTGAATGAAACATGTTCTCTGTCTCATTTTTTTTTTTCGAGCCGTGATCGTTGGGTGGCCGATTGTTGAGGAGATGCCAGTGTAGGGCGAGATCTTCAAACTGCTGACAGTGTTTGGCCAGCGCCTCCAAACCAATCGCGGGCACCCTTGCCGGCCACCCGTTGGGGGGCGCCGGTGGTGATGCTGCGAGGCATCGTGTTTATGAGGAGGTGACCGTGCCGCGGGAGGACATAGCGTTTTTGTGCCGTTTCCGCCCGTCTGAGCAGAAGGTGGCGGGTCCCAGGCTCCCAGCCACCCGGGGGTTGCTGTTTTGGGCGCGCGAGATCGAGAAGACACACGGGGGAAAATGGTGAAAGATAAGGAGACCTGGGAGCTGAAATGGATAGACAAAAAAAAAGGGCAGGATTAGCATCAGCAGCGAGCGACTGCAGTGGACGTGGGGGGAGAGAACAACGTACGTCTTCGTTGTTGCGAGAAAACGTCTCTTCTCGTCGTCCGCTTCTCTCAAGCAATTTTGCCGATGAAGGTGTCAAGGATATTCTCGATTCCACAGTCGCAGAAGCAGGCAGGCATGCACGCACGAAAGGTAGATCTTGTCTGTCCGTGGTCGCGCCTGTGCGTGCCTATTTTGGGGGGTACAGAGCGCGTGCGCGTAGCGTGGGTATATGCAGATCAGGAGTACACGGCTGCTGAAAATCGTGGTGGGTTTGCGTTGCGTGGGGGTGGGGGCAGCAAAGCAAAGCAGAGCAGGGGTGGGAAAGGGTAAGGGGACAGGGGACAAGCCGACAAGGCGCGCAACTGCTTCAACCCGTGCCCCGCCGACACACTTCGCTCTCGACGGCCCCACCACCCGCTCCTAGCAGTTAATTAATGCGCACACTTTTCTCCCTTTCGCCTCCCAAGTCTCGAGCCCCTCGAGTCTCTCTCGGGCGGGGCTAGTAGTACAAAATAAAACTCTCAATCTGCATAAATATGGTTTGATGCACGCTCCTAAATCGCCAATTGTTTTTGGTGTAAATTGCTGCGGAGAGATCAATCTTCCGGGCATACTAGCTCCGCGTAGACGACGGTGTTTGTGACGGCCGGATAGGACCCCGGCCGGCTGCTTTTGCTTAAATAAACCACCTACTATTCGAAAATACAAGTACTATACGAGTATGTACAACCGACTGAAAAATGTCTGAATTCTTAAAACGGATACTCGGTATTATTCACCCAAAAGTTACCTAGACTATTCGCGGCGGTGAACCTCGAGACTGAATGGCTACGTTTTCCTCACGTAAGTTTCCAAATTTGTTTGAATGCAACGAAAATAAACTCGACTTTAGAAACGGCTAGATTGGTCAGTAAGAAATAATCGAGTTGTTGGAATCAGTACGTAAATTTTTTAGACTCAGACACTTTTGCTCAAAAGGCAAAGCAATCCTCTCAAGGCGCTGTGAGTCACCTGGATATTATCTCGGCTTTGGAGAAAAGCTTGGCGTTTTCTCGAGCAAAATGAAGCCATGATCGATCTATGGAGTTGAGGTATTAGTAGTAGAAATTTGGAAACGCTCTCGCCACATGGCCGCCCCTGCGGGCAACTAGGCCCCAACTCACCCCCCTGCTCCCTCCCTTCCCCGTCGTCCTTGGCATTGCGTCGGGCTAGGCCCGGGCGATGTCGGCGGCGACCCTCAGCCATATCTCCTTCAGACAAGCACACGCGTGGGGCGGCGTGAATCGGAGGGCTGTCCCCAAGCGGCGACGCTCCGATGAGGCGACGGGGCTTCCCGGTGCTGGTGAGGTTGGGAAAGAAGGCGGTGGTGCTTCCCTTGCAGCAATGGCAGCGGATTCCGCGGGCCTAGATCTAGGCCCTTCGTGCCTGATCTAGGACAGAGTGGGTCGGGAAAGACTCGACCTCTTCACCTTCGATTGGACCGACGATAGGATTGTGACGGGAGTGGCGTTGACGTGGTCACGCCTGCTGTAGCATGGCGGCGGGAGCTTCGCGGGCCCGTCTGCGCTCGGCGGGGGATATGGCGCCGAACAAGAGGTAGCATCGGCGATGGCCTATGAGAAGCAATGTGACGACGGGGACTTCACAGACCCTTTCGGTGCCCGACCTGGCCTGCCCTTGCTGTTGCACACGGTCGGCTCCTGTTGTGGCGATGGAGGATGTCCTGCATGTGGCTGTGCTGCTGCCACCCTCTGGCTCCAAGTGGCCTGGTGTTCTCTTGCTGCTGCGTCCGGCCGGTTACCACCTATGGCGGTGGGACTACTGCTCCTTGTCTACGGTTGTTTCTTCTCGGTCCGGCCGACCTCATGCCTTAGAGAGACGATGACGGTGACTGCAAGACCGGCCGTGGTGACACATGTTGGTGGGCGACAAGTCGGTGGACCGCGATAGATTGTATGGGCTCGTTGTTTCTTGGGGGTCGGGAGAAATCCTGGTCGGCTTGGCCAGCACCGACGCGGTAACGCATGCGGGCGTCACCCTTCCTCTTGAAGGACACTGGGTGTACTCCTTCCCCACTCCCCTCCGTGTACCACCAGGAGAAATCCTAAGAGTAGTCCAATCAGCCGCGCCGTTGTCGCATTCCTTCTTAAAGGTGTTGCTTCGTATATGACGATTTTGGTCATCAGCGCATGATGATTCGGCGTTGTTGGCATTTCTCTCTCTTGTTTTCTTCTTTTGAGATTGGCTGTGCTGTTTTTCCTAGCAATGAACTCATTGCACAGTGTGGTTGCTATATTAATATAGCGAGCGAAAGTCAGTTTTGAAGAGAATTAAGAAAGTGGCGATTGTCTTTTCTTAGCTAATGACGATTTCCTTCATAAATAAGACAAGTCTTTATACCATATGTCTTACCCTTATTAATATTTTTTTTTACTAGAGTAATTTTGTAATTCACATTAATCGTTAGAGATGACAATAAAAATTGATGCTTGGATGACTTGCTTTTATTGTCTTTTCTACATAACATGGACTTGCTTAGATGTAGGATTATCGATAAATCAACGCCACAAGCCCGTGACGTCGGTCGTTGAGGTGTAAACCTCCCGTTCTGCTCGTGAAAAAGCCAAGTTTTTCTCATCACCCACGTACGTACGTGTACGTACGTTGTTATAGCAAGTCAAGGACGGCGTTGAGTTAATTGGTCATACTCCGTATTTGGCTAACTTCGATTGATATATAAGTAGTAGATAGAGGTGGGTTTTTTTTTCCGGCTGAACTTGGATCGATCGTCAACCCTCTGCTTTTGCCCCGCCAGTTTGTTCGCGCCATGAATGCACGTGCGGTACAATAGTACGTACTGTACTTGAGCAGTACAAGGATGGATTCAGGTGCGCACATGCCCAAGCAAAGAAGCTGAGCAGCAGCTGGTGAGAGCCCGAGCCGGCGCAACGCAAGCTAAACGGCAGTACGAAGCGGGCCCAGACGCCGGAGCTGATTCGCGATCAATGGGGGCCCATGTCTTGTCCGGTTGCCTGCTAGTCATCACGATCACGGGCCGTCCTCAATCTCGTCTCCCTCGTCCGAGTCCTTTTTATACCCACCCTATACACGGGTTTTCCCCTTTAAAAAACCTCACACCCCCAAAAAAAATCGGGCTTCTTTTTTTTTGGAGAAAAAAAGTAAGGCTTCATGGGCTCTATTTACTGGTACTAAGGGAAAAGGCCAGCAGAAAACAAAATGAAAATCGGGATCGGTTTAGGAGTCAGATACGCGCCAGATTCTGATTCAGTTTCATACTGCTACACTGCCAGTTATTTACCCCACCATGATGATATGGACTACTAGTAGTAGGTGTACGCCCCATACAGTAGCAGAGTACTCCCACCGGGTTAGTGCTGCAGTGGTAGTAGTATTACCTGACCTACTATGTACTACCCGCAGCACAGCACGCCCAGCCTGTCCTGGGTCAGCTTCGATCCATACCAAGTACTCATAGAAATACACTCGAGTAATGCAGGTAAAACGCACAAGAGACTTGGCACCGCATTCCTTCCCCTGCTCGGCCAAGATCAAGCAAAAGGGAGTCCAAGCAAGCTAACAAAACAACAAGTCTCCATTTTCATCTTCACAAATTACAACCGAGGGCATTACAGTGGAAAATTATTTTTATTAGTCGCCGAGTGCAAAGGGTACATGGGAACCTTACGTCGACACTACTACATCATCTTCTGTCCCAGGGAATTTTACATTTCTTCTTCTTTCTTGAACTATTTATTATCACGCTATATGCGTCTTGCTGCTTGAGGATCTACGCCTCGATGCTTGGAAGACGGCAACCAACCACTCCGTGCCCTCTACTTCACGTCCTTGGACAGGAAATTGTGGGACTGGATCTGGCGCGCGTTGGAGAGCTCGTCCACCGAGTCGCCCCGCTCGAAGACGGCAGCGGCTCCCATACCAGATCCTGCGGTGGAGACCAACAAAACATGTTAAGCTACCAGCATGATGTTCTTTAACAGCACCTGTCGTGGCGCGGGTGTGAGCACCAGAATCTAGAGAGCAAGGGGAACTGACCGATGCACATGGTCACAACGCCGAATCTGCAGTCTCTGCCGCGGCGCTTCATTTCATTCAGAAGGGTCGAGATGCACCGGGCGCCTGAGAAGAACAGCAGGACTAACAGTTACAACCTTTGCTCGGATGATGCAGCGACAGTTTATTTGCAACTTCAGTAGTACTTCTCTTGGCACCATCACAGATAATCTCGCATACAGATACAAGTGAACGGACATTCTATTACCTGTCGCGCCAAGGGGATGTCCCATAGCGATGGCGCCTCCGTTCACGTTTACTTTTGACCGGTCGAGTCCCAGCTTGTTGCAGCAGTACACAAACTGAGAGGCAAAGGCCTGCGAATGGATGAACAACCAGGCATCAACAACTGTTACTTGGATATAAGATTAAAAACTGGGATACAAACAACAGAACATACCTCGTTCAATTCAAAGAGATCAATGTCATCAATCTCGAGGCCAGCAGCCTTCACCGCAGCAGGTATTGCCACCGCAGGACCAACACCCATGACAGCTGGATCCACTCCAACAGCAACGAAGCTCCTAAAATGGAGTGATTAGAGGAGACACGACGATTAGTTCAGCAACTTATCAATAACTGGACAAATGCTCTTTCCATACATAAGGGAAGGCAAATGCAGCACCTGAAAACACCAAGTATAGGAAGCCCCTTGCTTGCTGCTACAGATCTCCTCATGAGAAGAACAGCTCCAGCACCATCACTCACTTGACTAGAATTGCCTACATAGGTTCAACAGAATCTTAATGACGTGCTACAGACCTCTGGTTGCAATAGTAGTGTCAACAGAAAGAGTTCTGCAATACCTGCTGTTGTAGTCCCATCCTTCTTAAAAACCGTTTTAAGCTTCGCCAGTCCAGATACTGTGGTCCCTGGCCTAATTCCATCATCAACTGATATCACAACTTTCTTTTCCTCTCCAGTTTTTGGGTCAATGATCTGCAGAATGAGATAATATTAGTGAATACTAATATTTACTTTCTGATTAAACTAGTTGTGGCCAGATAAAAATAACAATAAATTTGAGGCTGTTAAAGGCATTCTGATCAGAAAACAGTCCAGTCTCCTCCTAGTTACCAGATAACATGAATACAGTGCAAAGAGAAAGGGCAATGTCGTTTACCTTCGTATGCACTGGAATAATCTCATCCTTAAACTTTCCAGAAGCTGTGGCTGCGGCAGCTCTCATATGAGACTCAGCCTGTCAAAAGGCAAAATTTATCCACATTTTTATGTAAGGAGGAGCAATGGAAATAAAACATAAGTGCATGCCCAAGGAACTCACAGCAGCCTTATCTTGCTCTTCTCTGGTTACACCGTATCGCTGAGCAACATTTTCAGATGTTATTCCCATGGGCAGAAGACAATCCTGTGCTTTCTGTAATTCAATTACCTGCAAAGAAGAATGTGTTACCAACGCACGACTAGAGGATGTGCAACAAAATACAGGGCGTGCACAGAATCCGTACCCTCGGGTTTACTTGGCCTTCCCAACCAACAGAATTTACCGACATGGATTCCAGACCAGCACCAATCCCTGTATTGGATGAAAAGCTGTAGCTTAGCGCCTAAAACTTAAAATAAAGCAGCTATGCATAAAAAATAGCATAAAGTGTGTTGTAACTACCTATGTCATAGAAACCAGCTTTAATAGCAGCAGCGACATCAGCTACTGCCTGTAGCCCAGATGAGCATTGCCGGTTCACAGTTCTCACGGGAACAGTTTCTACATCAACGAGGAGGAAATTATTACAAGGAAATAGATATCACTATGCACAATAAAGAAACCCCTTCCTTCATACTAGGGTGACATATATGACTGAAAACATAGTATTTACCAGGAACTCCAGCCAATAAAGATGCCGTTCTGCACTCGATTGCACGCTGAGAACCTGGGCCTAGCACTGTTCCAACCACGACGTCGCCGATTTCAGCTGGGTTGATTCCAGTTTTGTCCAGAACAGCCTATACAAGGAAATATGAAGTGGGCAACAAACTGAGAACACATGCCCTCTTGGTATGAACGAGCCAGTGAATCGTACAATAATGGACAAGATGGCAGGTGCAAACCTTGAGGACAGGAGTGAGGAGGTCCTCCGGAAACGTGTCCTTGAAACCTCCACGCTTGGCCTTGCATATCGGTGTCCGGTATGCACTGCAGGTGGCACGGTGAAAAGACAGCGATCAGAACAAATAACATCAGTCGGAAATTTTACACGTGTGATAGGTTCAAACAGTAACTTTCTATAGCATTGTACACCCATGGAAGAACACAATGTTTTGCACTTCTAAGAACCTAGCAATTTGGACCGTGACCATGATTATGAGCTAGGCGCTGGCAAAGTCTAAGACCTGAACTGTGTAGCTTCTGTGGATCAAGTGCTATTAACTACAGTAGCACAATTTTAACATGCTTGGTATAAAAGGCTACGCTACGCCGTGGAAGATATCAGTCCCCTTCATAACCACCTGAACTCAACTACAGTTGGGGGTTGGACTATCTACCAACTCAAGATATTGTGCAATTACATCAACAAAACGACATCATCAAGTAGATTTAAATGCGCAGGATATTGTCACTGTAAATACTAAAAGCATGGCGCACCACCTGAATTTTATATACTCCAGTAGTAGTTTTTTTTTATAAGAATAGTGTTGGTGGATCAAGTGTTTCTTCTTGTAACATAGTGAGCACGATTCAGCATGCTTGGTGTACTACTCAATTGTGTAGCGTTGGTAGTAGCGAGTCACGAGTTGGCATGCTTGGTGTACTACCTGCAAGGCTAGGCTGTGGAAAACATCCATCTGCCCCCTTCGTAAGTCGTGAACACCTTAAGTCAACTGCAGCTGGGGGCTCGGCTGTGTAGCAGCTCAATGACTAACTAATTCTCCCCCTTCAAGCTGGGAGATACTTTTTTTTTCGAAGAATGACCGAGATGTGCTAAAAGCAGAACGACTGGATCAGCGGCGGGCAGGTAGGTGGGCAGGAGGAGGAGGAGGAGGAGGAGGAGGAGGAGGAGGAGGAGAAGGCTTACGCGACGATGACTACGTCGTCCCCGAAGCAGGAGCTCCTCTGGTAGGCGGCGCTGTCCCCCGCCGCGCACTCCGACGCCTGAAAGCGAAAGCCAGCAGCAGATCAATCAGTCAGCTCGTGAAGCTCCCGCGGGGAAAAAGAAGCCTCGCGCGCGTGAAGATGAGAAGGGGGGAGATCGCGGGACGGGAGGTGGAGGAGATCTCACGGATAGCTGCTGGGGCTGGTTGCTGGAGGATGAGGGGAGGAGGTGCGCGAGGAGCACGCGCTGCCGGTCGATCGCCTTCTCCATGGAAACGCGGCAGAGATCGCCCGGTGGTGCGGTGTGGTGGTCGGAGGAGTTTTTGGTCCTGGGGGGGTGGGGTGGGGTGTGGGAGCTGGGGTGGGGTGGGTTCCGGCCGTTCTTATCGAAAAGGGGGAATACAAGCGCCGGAGGCGAACTAAAGCGGTTGTTCAAGAAGAAGTTGCAGTTGCAGGTAACGTGACGCAACCGCGTGGAGTTTGTGTAGGCTACGGCACTGCCTCGGCACGTTCAGTTTCAGACCGGATTATTTTGGCCGTATTTGTGTGTTCTAGAAATGCAGAGCCGTGGTATAAAGGGTTTCTCTATGAAAAATAAATTACTACTCTCGCCGTTTACTAATACTCCATCCGTTTCAAAATATAAGATATTTTAGTTTTGATAATATTCTAAAACACACGTAAATAGACATATTACAGCGTGAAGGTCTACTTAGTTTAGATTGTATCTACTCACTCCGTCCATAGTTTAGTTTGTATCTACTCACTCCGTCCAAAAATAGCTGACTTGGTTTTGTCTAGATTTAAATGTATCTAGACATATTTTTATATATAGATACACTTAAATCTAGACGAATTCAAGTCAATTATTTCTAGACGGAGGGAGTACTTGGTTCATTTTAAAATACTCGGTATCTAAAATGTCTTACCATTTTAACATTAAGCGAGCTTAATTAATCATCAAACATAGTTACATCTGCTAGCAGAAAATCACGAATAAAACCAGGGGATCGTCGAGCCAAACATGTTCCTCCGATCTTCTAGCTGCCTTGGCCAGCTCATATGCTACACAATTTGCTTCCCCGTGAGAATGATCAAAAATAATCTTATGGAACTCTTTTACAAGATGGTAGTGGTTATCTAAAAGTCTTACTCCCTCCGTTTTAAAATATAAGATGTTTTAGTTTTGTGAATCAAATATATCTAGACTATTTTTAGTATGTTGGTTCACTCATATTTGGATTTAACCTACACACTAAAAAATAGGCTAGATTCATTTACTTCACAAAGCTAAAATATCTTATATTTTGAAACCGAGAGGTACTTAATTAGTGAATCGCATGGACTATGGTGATTTTCCGTTAGAGAATATTAGTAGGATGTATTTTGAGTTTCCGACAGTGCTAGGACAGTCACAGCGTTGATAGTTCTAAATCTGACACGAAGTTGTATTTGGCAAGGGAGTAGAATTTGACGATGACTTCACTTTGTAGGTGGTTCCAAGCTGTACCATGGGTCCCCTTTTGAATAAAATGACATAATAAATTTGCTTTCTCACTCCTCACCTCACATAGAAGAGCCTTATACGGTTGGTAACATGCAAAGATAGAATATTTTTTTGGTTTAGGTGAATTTGGCATAGCATGCTCTTGCTCCGGTTTCATCTTTTCCTTTTTTGGAACCACCCTCACAATGCTAATAACTAGTTCTTAAAAGCCCAAAAGCAAATATGTAACTACTTTTGGCTACACACTGTGGGTGCCGTTAGATGACTTTTGAAACCACCCTCACAATGGTAGGAACTAGTTCCAAAAGCCCAAAAGCAAATATAGAATTACTTTTGGCTACACACTGTGGGTGCCGTTAGATGACTTGTGCTCTGGTCAATAGCTAATCAGTTAACAGCGACATGTGGAAGTTTACGAATTAGGGTGCCAACTTTAGAGAAAAATATAGGAGAGAAAGGAATATACTATGCCATACAAAGACTTGATTGACTCGCCATAAACTTTCCGACGGTGTTGGATGACTTGACTCGTGTTCTGGTCAACAACTAGTTTGTTCATACAGTGTATGTGAGAGGGTGGTTTGTTTCAGTCTAGTAGTGAGGGTGGTTCTTAGTTTTCGAAAATCTTGCATGTTGTCAAAGATTGGTTTAGGAAAGGGTGTCTTATGTGGTTGGGAATGGTAAGGAAACAATGTCTTGGGAAGATGTATGGAAGACTGATTGTCCTTTGAAAATAAGTTTTCCTCACATTTTCTCCTACCGTGAGCAGAAAATTCACATTGTTGAGATCTATAGAAGTGAGGGTATCTTCCTAACCTTCAACAAAACTTTTGGGCCTTTGGTGGTGGAGGAATGGAATGAGTTAATGGGGATGTTGGAAAATTTTCAACTTATTGACAAGGAGGATAGTGTGCTCTGGGTTTTGGAGAAATTATAAGTTTTCAACAAAATCCCTTTATCGTTTCATTCTAGACCCGAATATGAGAGATCATACAATGATGGATATGTGGAAGACCAAATTTTCTTTGAAACAATAGAATTTTGTTTGGCTTTGTTTTAGAGGTGAAGTTCAGTCGGCAACCCAATTAGTGATTCGTAAGTGGCCAGGTTCTGAGAACTGTACTGTTTGTGGTGGTATTGAGGATGCTAATCACATAATCTTTAACTGCCCCATTGCCAAATTCCATTGGTGCGTTATTAGAGATTGATTTTTGTATCGATGTGATCGCTAGATCCCATTGCCAAATCCAGTAAGATTTCCTTTTATTGTTCACTGATGTGTGCTAGGCTCTATGGCTTACCAGAAATGAACGCATTTTTCATCATATAAAGTGTTTTCTAATCCTAATTCCCTTCTACAGCCTACAAGCCTTCTGTCATGTGGTAGTGGAAGCCGCTGATCACGGCTAAGTGTCTGACTGCGATTGAGGGAGTGAAGATGAAGTTTGACAACAAGCTGAATGAGTTGAACCCGCCTAGGGGAGTAGGTTGATAACTGGCGTGTAATAGGTAAAACAGCCCTCTCTCTTTGTGTGAGCTGTGTTCTCAGTTCTCACCTGTTGCTAGACTCAGTATGCTTCCCTAGTTGTTGATACGCAAGAGCGGAGGTCACTACGGGACACGCGCGCTACGCCGAGGGCAAAAGGCCGTCAGCGTAGGCCAAAATGCCCTCGGCGTAGCCTCCTCGGCAAAGATCTCCCTCGGCGGAGCACAGTCAAGCCGTCGGCGTATCAAAATGCCGTCGGCGTATGCTACGCCGAGGGCTTTGCCGTCGGCGTAGCGGCCGTCGGCATAGCCTGTCGACCGGTTGCAAAAATATTTTTTTTTTGAAAAATAATAATTTTTTTATTTTTTTTCTCAATTTTTTTATTCTTTGAATTGTTTCGCTTGTTAATCTCCTACTTTGAACATTTTTAACACTAATTATACTTACTATTTGATTAAATTTCAGTCTTAGTCAAACTTTCCAGCAGGTCACCCATCCTAATACTACTCCAGCTTCAGCACGCTTAACATCCTCGTTCCTTCAGAATCCGTTTCCACAAAGTAATTCATACATTGGTGTCAATACTATGATATCAATCCTATTAACTCTTATATCATCATGTCACATGTTTGTATTTTTTGAAATTACAAACAATTATTTAAGTAAATATTAATGAATAAATAAAAATATTATTGAATTCAAATAAAAATATAATAATTTTTTTTTGTATTTTTCTATTTAATATAGAATAATTAATATCTTTAAATCTGTAAATCGAAATTCAACAAATAATATGTTTAAATTGATCATAAAAATGAGAGGAATCCAAATATGATATCCATATCAACTAATCACAAACCCTCTGTTTTTGAATTAGCTATTTGGTGGTTGCTTTAGAAAATTCCCTTTTTGAGCTCGGATAATGAAAAATGCCTTTTTGGTGCGATGAAAAGGAAAACTTGCATTGAATCTTTGATAAAATAGCATATTTTGAACCTAAAAATGATTTTTGTAAAAAAACATGAGCATCGGATCATGTACCTGTAGTTCATATCTGACCCACTTCCTGCCGATTCGGCAGGAATTTGTCTTTTTCACCAAAGGTGGACAGAAAGGTTTCGGATCCCCCTGTTGGGACGTTGTACATATAAGGTGGTATAGTATTTTTGTAAAATATGGTGGTAGTATTTTGAATTAGCCATTTGGTGGTTGCTTCACAAAACCGTCCGTTTTTTATACTCGGAAAATAGAAAATGGCCTTTTGGTGCGACGAAAAGGAAAACTTCCTCCTGCAACATTGTTCGCCATCCCATGATGCATGTGTATGCATAATATGGGCACATTATCATAAACTATACCTTGATTCTAGCCATAACATTGGTCATTTGACCCGAAAGCCAAGAAACCTCGAATGAGATAGATCATTTTGTGAAGGGTTTTTTGAGACATAATCAATATATCAAGTTTGCTATTTTTCCTTATAAATATGTCACATAATATGACACCACGCGAAGGTTTCGCATTGTTTCGATCATTTTTCAATTTTTTATGCCCGTTTTAAACTATCGTTAAACTTTGTCGAACGGCGGACATAAAGATTCTTAGCTCGGGGCCGAGCCTCGCTAAACTTTCATTAGATCTTTGATCAATAGCATATTGTGAACCTAAAAATGATTTTTGTAAAAAAACATGAGCATCGGATCATGTACCTGTAGTTCATATCTGACCCACTTTCTACCGATTCGGCAGAAATTTGTCTTTTTCACCAAAGGTGGACGGAAAGGTTTCGGATCCCCCTGTTGGGACATTGTCCATATAAGGTGGTATAGTATTTTTGTAAAATGTGGTGGTACTATTTTGAATTAGCCATTTGGTGGTTGCTTCACAAAACCGTCCGTTTTTTATGCTCGGAAAATGGGAAATGGCTTTTTGGTGCGACGAAAAGGAAAACTTCCTCCTGCAACATTGTTCGCCATCCCATGATGCATGTGTATGCACAATATGGGCACATTATCACAAACTATGCCTTGATTCTAGCGATAACATTGGTCATTTGACCCGAAAGCCAAGAAACCTCGAATGAGATAGGTCATTTTGTGAAGGTTTCTTTGAGACATAATTAATATACCAAGTTTGATATTTTTCCTTCTAACTATGTCACATAATATGACACCACGCGAAGGTTTCGCATTGTTTCGATCATTTTTCAATTTTTTATGCCCGTTTTAAACTATATATAATGTTTTATATTTTACTTAATTTTTATTTATAAATGTGTAATATTTAAGTGTAGATAGATAGGTCTTATTTTTCTGCAAATTTTGATATATTATTTGTATTTTTCCGAATTAGAATGATTTAGTTATGATTTTTCAAAGTTTAATGAGATAAAATAAAAAATAGCTACGCCGAGGGCAGCCGTCGGCGTAGCATAGAATATGCCGATGGCAATTTTACGCCGACGGCTGCTTGGCGGGGCTGGCCTGGACGATGGCTACGCCGACGGCCCCGACGTTTGGCCGTCGGTGTAGCTTCCCAGTCCTGTAGTGGGTAGCAGCTTGCTTGTTCTTTTTTCTTCTTCTTTTACTTTGTTGTAAGACTACTCCGAGAGCTTTCAATATAAGCTGGGCCAGGTCTTTGATAAAAAAACACCATGAACGTCAGAGAAAAAAAACAACACCATTGTAGTCGGAACGTCAAAGAAAAAAATCACCATTGCATTCGTCCTCGGCAGCGTTTTCTTGCAACTGTGTTTTTTTTTTCCAAAGCATTAGCAATATAAGTAGTAGTATTATATATGAGAGGTTCATGACCGGAGCTAGCCCAATTTAGAGGAATCCATGGCAGTCCACTGAATCAGATTTTTCCACCTCGTTTATTATTAACTGCCACCTTTATTTATTTTATATACTATAGGTTCTGGCCTCCATCATACAGTTTATTTAGTAGTATTTCGTCACAAGTACGACCTCTCTTTCAAATTATATGACGTTTTGTTTCGCAAAAAAATAAATCATATGGCATTTTGGCAGGCTTAGACTAAAATAGTCTACTATCTACTAGTGTTATAATTTGGAAATGAGGTAGTAGTACTTTTGAAAACAATTTCATTGAAAAAAAAGAGTTGAGCACGACGGCACAATTGTTTGGTCTTTGGTGTCTTGAGTGAATCACACGCTTCAACGAGACAACAGCTACGTCGACGAGATATAGCAATGGAAACGGTTCCTTCGATCGGATATGCTATATATGTGCACGTAATATCCATATCCGCATGGAATGGTGGTGCTGAACCGCGAGATGGCTCCAGAACCCGTCGGTCGTCACGCCTGGCTCCGTCACCTCCTCGGAGCGTAACGGCTCCATCTGGATCACCAAACCGACATGGCCTCCTCCCTCCCCTCAAGAAAGCTAATAATAAATGCAAACAAACTTTGCATTTGATCTAGTACTAGTATGTTCCAACAAAAGGAACTCGCAACTTGTTTCCTCGTTATAAAAACTAGAATTTGCATTTCAAAAAAGAAAAAACTAGAATTTGGTCTAGTACTAGCAAAACTGCCCGTGCGTTGCAATGGAAAGACCAATCCAATTCGATGAAGAATATTTTACCTTGCCTCATGAAACCAAGTCTCGAGTTGGATTTTTTCTTATATTGGACGAACTTATTTACACCGGTTACGAAGCTATGCCACAACTTATAAATCATTTACGTTGTCTATATTGACATGATTTTTAGATACATATTTGAATAAATCATATTCAAGAATATAGTATCCTAAAACTCATACCGATTTCACATAAAAGGACAAATGTATTTATTTGACGGACCCTTAATGCGGAGGGCGCATGGAGATTATTTCTATTCCTAAACTCCTCTTCCTTTTTCTAGAAAACCAAAAAATAGAAAAGGCAAAGTGAAGAAAGGAAAAACATGTAAAAGCTCTCACCTAAAAGTCCACGTAGTTTATTAACCTGCCGGTTAACTCCCTATTGTGTATGTATTTTTCATGCAAATTCTATTCGATTAGCTTTCCAGCAGCAAACTCGGCGAAATAATTTGAGGCTATTACAGAAATTCTGCTCCAGCACCAGCTTGCGTCCCTAGTATCAAGTCTAGCAGAGTGCAGCCTGCAAGAAAGAGAGACCAAAAGTAATATGAGCTGGATGTAGACCGTGGATTAGCAATTAAGCGTGGTAGTGAAAAAGAAGATAAACCAACCACAAATCTTTCGTGGATGCTATTATATAGCTGTTGGATGATATTCAAAGATCGGATCTATTCCTCCGACCCATATTAAATGATTTGGATTTGTTAAAATTTAGATAAACCTATATACTAAATAGTGTCTAGATTCATCTAAATCTAGACAAATATGAGTCAATTAATATGGGTCGGAGGGAGTAAGTAAAACTGATTGGATCAACTGTACTGGCATCACATGGTAAGAGCAAGAACACGTCTGCTTCAGGGAAAGAGTGGCATTGCTGGCAGCCCGAGCACCACTGCGACTTCCCGTCTTATAGTTCAGGTCATACACCTCCTCATCCGACCCAGGAAGAACAGGGGAGCAGCAAAGGTCAGGGACAAACACTCCATTGTCTTGGATCAGCACTTGCGGGGCGGCCGGTCATCGTGGTTGAGATCCAGCGTTGTCCGGTCATTGTCTTGGTCCACCTCCTGCTGTGGCTGGTCGTTGTAGTCGAGCTCCCATGGTGGGATGAAGGAAGATGGTAGGTAGATAGGGTTGGGAGCGGCCAGCGGATTGCTCAGGTCATGGGGATTGGGGATTGAGAGATATCGTTGGACGCGGTTTAGCATAAAAAAAAGGAAGGGATAAATTGACTTACGGCTGACGTGGTGGGTAAATATTTTCAAACTGATAGGGGTAAACCTGTCAAAAAAGTGTTGGACCGGAAGAAACACTTCGTGCTTTATTATTAGGTATAGATAGATAGATATAGATATTGTTTCTCTAAAAAAAGTTTTTTTAAGCACATATTTCAATTGGTGAAGGCGAAAATAGCCACCTTCTTCAGGAAAAGAAATAGATTTGCATTTTATCCGTGTTTCATAATAGACCTTGGAATTTTTTTTCCTTCAAGAAAAACCCACATTTCCTCTCACCTCTCTAAAAATACATAGCAACTGGTTAAAGCAGCTGCACAACAGCTGCAATGGAGAAACAATCAGCACGTTCGTTCATTTATGGACAGACACACAGTTTTGCCTTTTTTTCCTTCGACGAATCATTTTTAGTTACACGCCTCAAAACTCAAAACAACCATAGCCAGGGCTGTGAATCTGGAGCCATGCACATCCAGTCAATACCCAAACCCTTTGAGCCGAGCCGAGCCCTCTCCCTAACATACATACATTGTCCACCAGGGACAACTTTTTTTTTACAGAAGGACACCAGAGCTTGCCTTCTTCCTAGGTGAGACAGGTCTCAGGCTCTCAGCAGCAGGGCTGGTGCTGGTCCTCAAGCTTTGGCTGGCGAAGGGACCAGTAGGCCTGCGCGGCGAGCACGCGGTCGAGGAGGTCCTGCGACGGGATCGCCTGGCCTCTCCGCAGCTGCGGGGGGATGCTGGCGGTGTGCACTAGGTTCTTCCACTTATCCTGGTTCATCGAAACATTTCAGGGATGTTAGGAGAAACTGGGGGTTTTGTGTTAAGGCATGTTCTGATCTAATAATACAAAGAAATGCAATCCAGTCCTCTGTGCTAAAAGCAGAAACATATGATAACCGAGTAGCTACAGGGGAGTATTACGTGGCGAGATATAAACTATGAAATGGAACAGTGCCAGGATGGAATGATAGTGATGGCTGCTAGTGGCTTGAAGCGTTTCAAGCCGAGCAGTTTGCCGAGGAATTACCTTGAGGTCAACATAGGTCCTCTCCTGGTTGTCGCCAAACGCATGGTATTTAACGTTCTTCCACCTGGACAAACAGTTAAAGAGGCTGACGTGAGACCAAAAAAAAAAGCGGTACGCAGTGACCTTGGGCCTGACTGTAAGATTTATTCTGAGCACAAACCTTCCAAATCCAAGCTTCTCGACAGCTTCCACCAGCGACACCACCTCAGGAATAGAGAAGGGCCTTCGTTTACGTCTTTGCCCAAAATCCCTCTGCTTTGACCTGGGAGCTGGCACAATGGCCAGGGCCAGCTCACCGACACCTGAAGTTCCAGCAGCGGCAATCCCTTGGGAGATTTCTGACTTTACTTGTGCAGCCCCTCCAAGAAGATAATCAACAGGATCATTCAGAGTGAAGCTTGGAGAAGGTTCTTCGCACTTCACCCTGAAAATGGAATATAGGAAATCCTTGGATGAGCATAAACAGCAGAAACCAATTGAAAAACTGTTTCAAAACATCTGCAGAACAACTATGCTAACATTCATTATCTTATGCATCTCGACAACCAGTACACCTAATCCAAATCTCCAGTATAATATTGCAGGAAGAGACGGCTTCATAGTAACTTACTTAGATAATTGTTGCACAATAGATGTACCAACAGGCTGCGTTTCTTCAGGTGCTATTACTGAAGGTTGAGAATCTTGCTTAGCTTCACATTCTAGTGAAAAGCCTATGCTATCTAGTTTTGCCCCGTGGCAAATCCCAGCCTGTTGAAGCGTCGTATTGTCGTCTTGAATGATCTTTCCTTGAAGAAGTACACGGACACGTAGGCTGCCTTCAACTGTACTGGTGACAGCATCTGTTACAATTCTCTAAAGACAAATTGAAACATGTTATTCATAAGAAGGTAATATTTATGCAGCAACAGAAAATTGAAAAGCAATTATCGTAACACATCAGGACAGAAAAATGGTACTGAATTTTCCATTTGGGATAGATCAAAATTATTGTGAAAAAGCATCATCCTTCCAGTATAACAATATTTTATAATGCTGGAATTTAGAACCTCAAACGCCAAACAGTGACAACTGTTGTGGATAATATTAATGATAATAGGTTATTGACCGCAAAGAGATTGAGAATATCCTGCTAGATACAACAAAGAGATTGAGAATATCCTGCTAGAGACATCGGGTGCATGGTTGCTAATAAGCCAATAACTTTTATACAGTTGGATGCCCATATAGTGTTTTACCTTCAGTGAACCAACCGTTGCATTTTCAGGGACCTCAATTAATAGCTCAGGAATGTTGAATGACTTGATGATGAACTTGACTGAAAATAGACAAAAACAATAGTAAGTCATTGTGTTAATGAATTAAGTAAAGGTTCCACGTATGTACACACTACAGAAACAAAAACAGCATACCATTGCAACCCTCGGAAGCACATGGCCTTTTTTGACCAGACTCAGAAGCACATGGTGGATCCTGACCTCCCATGGGGAATGATGTCCCACTGGCTGGAAATGGCAACCGGCATTTTAATTTAGGACGTTTACCAAAACAGGAAGTGAGGCTATCCAATACTGTGCATAAAGTGCTAAGTTGTACCAACTGTGTGCAGTGTTACAATTAATCATCCTAAATAACTTGCATCGTTGAAAAAGCGCAAAGGTAAATGGCAATATATGTAAGCTACATACTTTCAGTTAGGGTCTCTTCATCAGATGGTTGTGCAGAGTAACATTCAGCAACTTTTTTTGTCTTCAGCATTGTTCGTTGCATTTGCGCCCTTCGGCGTGTGGTGGCTATCTTCTTTCCACGAACATTCAGCTTGCTACCTATAAATAATACAACACTATTCAGTACAACTCCTGCTATAACTAGAGCCGACGATATAGTAGAGTAGCAAAAGAAAGAAACTTTTCTTCATGGAAGCTATGGAGCTGTAGAGGAAATGAAGATCAACTCCAAATACCTTTATTGGACATCTCTCCACATATCTTATTACGAGCTGCCTTCCTCATTCTGGTGGCGAACAATCTCCTTGTCCTACAGTCACCTAAATAATGTGGCAAATAGCCACCCTTACTTCTCGAGGTGCTTGGAAGGACACTCTGGGGAAATTTTCCGTCATCATCTCTATGTGCAGCATGCTGCACTTCACCAAAACAGAGTTGGGAAGACTCATGGCCCTTGTCAGGGCCATCCAAGTGCACTCCTGAGCTACTCTCAGAAATAACCACGGGTGGAGGTTTGGTATCCATATCCATGGTGCCGACTGCATTATGCAGAGTTGCGGCACTACCATCTACTTGACTTGTGATCATTGCGGGTATGGACTGAGGCTCTTGTTTAACAAGTGCTAATCCTGTGGAACAAGGAGGGCATACTGCAATAGTTCCATACTCTGGAATTGTGCCAAGACCATGACCCAATGGGGATGGTTTTGTACAGCTAACCAGTGAGCCCTCAACAAGCACATCTGGCTCTTTTACTAGTGACTCCAATGATACCGTGTCAGCAACATTTTGGGTCGATACGCACTCACTCAGGCATAAGTTAGTTTGTCTGAGAGATGCGCAGATACCAGCACAGCCCACTGCATATCCTTTGCAGCAACCATTCTCCAACGCTGTGCTCTCGAGCGGTGAGCAGTCATTCTCCAACGCCATGCTATCGAGCACAGGAGGTGCGACGACTTCATCTAATTGCTCCATTTTAACAGAAGTCCCTTTTGAATTGTCACCTGCCTCTTCATCCAATTGCTCTACTTTAACAGATGTCCCTTTTGAATTATACCCTGCCTCTGTTTCCTCCATGTCGCTCCCGCTCGATGAATCATCCTGATCTGACGACAGAGATTCCGCGACCGTGGCGAGCAAATTGAGAGCATACATCTGCTTCTTCTTCAATCGCGCGGAGCGCTTCACCTGGATTACAATCGAGCATCAATACAGACCCGATATGCAGTTTCAAGATATTCAATACAGAACCCGATAGTATGTAGCAGAGCATATCAGAAGAAGAAAAAAAGAATGGAAATTGTGTATGTACCGGGCCCGAAGGTATAACACGGGGTTTACGGACTTGGGGTCGGCTAGGGCCGCCGGATCCTTCATCCAGCTTCTTCCGGAACACCATTTCTTGAAATCTGCAAAGGGCAGGGCGCTCGCTGAGGGGATCTCAAAAAATTGCAGAGGTCGGTGGGGTTTATCCAATCGACGGGAGGAAATCGAGTAAACAAAGCTCGTACCTCGGGACCGAAATGGGCAGAGGTTGCGGGCGGGGCGGGGACGAGCGGCGACGCGCGGGGGGCTTGGAGGGGATTCGAGGGCGCCGGCGGTGACCGCTATGCTACGGCAACGGCCGATTTAGACTGGGGTTTGGTCGGGTTGGTTGGTGGGTCGGGGAGTAGAACCCGTCGCAGAGGAGGGGGGGTTGCTCTGATCCGATCTGGCCAGAGGGGAGGTGGTGGAGGGGGGAGATGGTCGCCGCCCGAGCTCTCGCCGGGGACGGGGTCGGGGCAGAGGAAGGCGGAGAGGAACGGCCGGGTAAAACCCTGTGAGCGGAGATGATTTGGGCCTCTCTGTGTGTGTGATGTGTGTGTGGTTTGGTTCTCGCTGGTTCCGATTGCTTCTACCTCGGTAAAACCCTAGCATATTTTCCGTCCTTTTTTCCTAGAAGAAAAAGGATAATAACACCTAAAACCCACTGACCCGTCCACATGGTAATTCCAGGCCGTGTATTGCAATACCGTGCGTGCAGTGCAGTGGGTGTGATGTAATGTTGATTTAGTGGATATAAGTATTTTAGAATTTAGACATGTACACCATATAGAGAAGGCTCGTGTTCTCTTAGTCCTTCACGTCATCTAGAACAGACAACAAAAATAAATTGTATAGTGCATTATCTCTTGTTGTCTCACCTAGCAATTGATAAGAGTTAATTAATTTTTATTACTACAAAATTGGTTAATAAGAAAATGCATGTGGTATAATGGAGAAATAGTATTTTCTTGGCTAAGGAAAGACAACAATCTTTTTCTCAATTCTCTCTCCTATAAATAAGAAATAATACAGTGGAAACTCTAAGGGAAGACTGGTATAACCCTATTGTACTTGCCTTTAGAGATCCCTAAAATGGCGGAAAAAATATTTATGATTTTAGGGCGAGGAAAACGACCCGATTAGATAAAATAAAATTGTTTGGACCGTATATTTTTTGATAAATGAACCAATCGCCTCACATATAGCCAGTTTGGCTGTCCAAATCTTAGATATACCATAAACGTAGAGTAACTTGTTGGGAGGGGCATTTTCACCTCCCAAGTTTCCCATTCTTGCACCGTTGCCGCCAGTTCGTTTGCCGATTCGTTGTTCGACTTCCCCACACATCCGACCCATTGTTATGGACCTCCGCTAGTATAGAGCAAAGCTATGAACACGGGTCAAAAAATCCATCGGCAACGGAATACGTGAGGAGGTTTAACATCAGTTTGAAATATGATGAAAATGACTTAAAAAGAACCATGCATAACTTTAATACCCATAATGACATGATAATAAAGTAAAGCTAAAATGATAAAGAAAGTTTTTATGTTCCCTTACTGAACCAACTCACTAGTAGCGCTACGCTTTTCAGCAATGGCGTCAGAAAAGTATCTTAATAGTGTAGGGGGTTATTTGTAGTGCCTTTTGAATAGAAAGGTTGTCGAACCCACGAGGAGCTAAAGGTATTGGTTAGCTAATTCAAGTAAATAATAATAAAAATGCAGAAATTTGTATTTTTTAGGTTAATGTTTGCTCTAAAGTAAATAACAAGTAAAGTACTAGTAAAGTAAACTACAAGTGACTTGAATTCTCTTTTTAGAGACAACCCAACCCTCTGTGCTGAAAGAGAACAAGCTTCGGTGTGTTCTTATATGTGACAAGCGTTTCCAAGGGTGATAGACTTCATGTCATAAATATTTCTAGAAAAGTATGGTAAATATTTTATCAAGTTTTATTCTCATTGGATGGAGCCTATAAATAAGTGTAGCCACGCGCATGAGCAAATCCACCCCTAATGGTTGGTCTCCAAGGACAAACAAGAAAAGGCAAGAGATTAAATAAGACATAAATGTTCAACCATTACTTTAACTTTTCTGGTCCCTAATCATATAAACCCCCTAATGCAACTCCAAAGATCTAAACAAGGTTTCTATCATCTCCTGCTATCCATACTCCCTTTCATTATATTAAGGAACAACCCTATGAGCCCATATATAGGTGAATAAACATAGGTCGACATTTGCATGTTCCATCATAGAACCATAAAAAAACATAAACCTTTACCAACTACTCATAGTATACTATATAGAAATCAGAGCCAATCTATTTGGTGCCCTCGTGAACATGGGGAACTACTCAAAATGGTGAAACATGACGATGATCAGTGCCATATGGTATACAACACAATCAATTAATTTAACTTCCCCACAAAATAACTACAAGCTACCGAGCATAAGCATACACACATCACTAGATACTTATTCAGGATTTCGATATATCACTAACTATGAGGGGGGTGAAGTAGAACTTGAGATGGGGATGGTGCTGATGTTGGGGACACTCTCCCTACACCAAGGAGGGGTTGTTGATGATGATGGCTTCGATCTGCCCTCTCTGACAGCCTCAGAGAAGCATGGTATGTCCTCTCCCGGAGTAGGAGAATACTTTCGCCTCCGCCGAGCCATATGCGCCCCATGGCGCAGTAGGGGTATCTGGACATGCCATGGGGCCCACTTCAGACCTCGTGGCGTCCCCCGACTTCTTCTGCATATGGTCTTTGTTTTGATGAAAAACTTTCATGTTATTTCCCCAGATTAATTGAGTACCTAAAGTCCCTAAAACATTAAAATACAAAAAAGGAGGTTTTCTACCTCCAAAAAATTAAATACAAAAATAAGGGACTTTATAAAAAGTCTTAATGATCACCAAAATAACTAGAAATTAAGTGAAATCAATGCATAAAACATTATACATTATCACTATATGATGCAAATATGATGATATAGGATGCATGTATCAAGCGTGCGGGGCACTATATAGAGGGACTGTGTAACATCGGAAATGGGTCTTATTGTACAAACGTTTTCATAGAGCCCATCTAGATAACGATTCATTAAAGATAACCATTAGAAATATAATTGTGACAGAGATGTCAAGATATTTTTGGCTATAACACACATCACGTATTGGGCAGGCCTTGTCGGCTACACACAATGTCATTTGACCGTGCATCGTCTCGTTGTCGTTTTGGATGGGGGTATCCTTAGGGTCAGTCTGTATTGGTGTCCCATGCCTCCAGTTGCCATTTCTAGGGTCTCGCCCCTCCCCTATCTAGGCTAAAGAAGACGAAGAAGGAGGAGACGCGTGGACCATTTCCTCCTCCACCCCCTATTTTATGAATCTAGGAGAGAGGCAAAATCTAAGTCCATAGAGACCTTGACTTTTTCAGGTAAAAGAGGACTCCAGTTAGAGTATTGATGAGGGTACTCACTTTGGTGTCCGGGACCACGCCTCCATCGTGACCATCTCTAGCACCCACAACATGGTTGCCAAATTGTCATACAGGTTAACATTTTCCCCTAATAATCAAATGTGTGTCAAATTATTTTAGATGAATAGATTGTTTTTTTGCATTGTGTAGTTCTAATTTGTAGTCGGTTCCCACTTCGTATGTGCGTGCGTGATGCATGTAAAATGCATACATGAGATTTGTAGTTTATTGATACATATTCTCATATATTTACATCATATAGAATGTCATATCCATGTTTTACATTAATTTATGGGGATTTACCAATGATCTTATTTATTTGGCTTATAACTCTGCACGACAGGAAAATCCTGGTTTGCGTATTTTTAACTTTCAGGGACTTAAACAAAGTCAAATGGACTTGGGAATTTTGGAGGATTAGTTTTTGGCAAGAATAATAACCTGGAGCACTGGATCCTCACGAAAGGAGTCCGGAGAACCAAAAGAGTCTGGGTGGCATGGGCCCCACCCTAGTCCATGCCACCCATTCTCTTTCCCTCCTCGAGTGTCTGCGGCTGTCCATCTTCATCTCAGCCTCGAAGTCTTGACCTAAAAATGTATATAAAAAGTTCCCCCAACATGTCATTGGAGGAGGCGACACAGAAACACAGAAACACCAAAATAGAGCCAGAATCAGCAAAGATTGCAGGGGGAAACACCACCAGAGCTACCACGGGTTGGATCTCCACCTTCTCCAACATCATCTATATCATATCCATGATGAAGAGGGAGAAGTCCACCGCTGTAATATGGGTTTATGGTGGTAGCTTGATCTATCTCTCTGTCTATCATTGTTTTAGTACCATATGAGCTGCCCAACATGATTATGGTCATCTTTATAATTCCTACATGGTGGATCTTTGTTTTATGAGTTGATATTTGAGATTGGAATTCTATTATGTGTAATATGTATTCATAGATTCATATTATCTACTCGTTTAAAGTACTTGTTATGATGAAACTTGTATGGAGAAACATGTGTGAGAGAAACATGCCAAGGAACTCAAACACTTCACTTGTGTGTTACTGGACAAGTTTGTCGTCGGAGGCATAATTGCCAAACTTCCCCCGTCATAGAGGAATTTTGCTACTTCTCTGAAACACAAGAGACAAGAGTTTTCTGTCATGGATCTCATTGGGACTCTTGATGTGGAAGAAAAGGCAAGATTAAAAGACACACGTGCTCGAGGTCTCGATGGAGCTTCTAGTGCCAACTTGGTACAAAAGAAAAACTTCCAGCCCCACAAGTTAAAGAACAAGAACAATCCTAATGGCAAAGGAAAGTTTGATGAGAAGAACAAGGCATCAGTCTACCAACTTTAAAAGGAAGACTGATAAGAAGAATGGTGCTTGTCATGTGTGCGGTGATCCCGATCATTGCCCCCCTAGTTTCCCAACCTATTTTGGCAAGCGCCAACATGGGAAGAGTGGAAAGGCTGCAAAAGTTGTCATGGGCGATACTGAAATGAAGTACACCGGGTAACGTATATTTCCTACTCCTTTCAGTATGCCATTCTCCTAATTGGTGGATTGATATATGGTGCCAATGTACATGTTTGTTCTGATATTTCTATGTTTTCTTCATATCAGATCGCATGGACTTCCTCCATGTTGATGGAAAACGGATCACATGCTTCTGTTCATGTTGTTGGTACGGTCGATCAGAAGTTCACTTCGGGAAAGATCGTGCGCCCAAAGAACATGCATCATGTGTCCTCAATAAATAAAAATCTTGTTAGTGGATCTCTTCCGTGCCGAGATGGCTACAAGATTGTGTTTGATTCCAATAAATTTGTAATTTCTAAGTATGGAACCTTTGTTCGTAAGGGCTATGAGTGCGGAGACTTGTTCCGCTTATCCCTATCAGACATTTGTAATAAAGTCATTAATCATATTTACACAAATTTTGAATCAAATATCTGATATTATCGTCTTTATCATATTAATTTTGGTTGTATGATGTAGCTAGCCAAAATGAACTTAATCCCTTATTTCACCACTATGAAGGGATCTAAGTACCGAGTTTGTGTGCAAGCAAAGAAACCTCGCAAGTCACATACGACTATGGAGATGAGAAATTTGACACCACTAGAACTCATATATTCAGATATTTGTGAGATGAATCGTTTGTTGACAAAAGGTGGAAAGGAATATTTCATGACTTTGATCGATGACTCCACTAGATATTCTTATGTGTATATTCTGAAAATAAAATATGAGGCTTTGAGTTCTTTAAAATCTATAAAGCTGAAGAAAAAAACTAACTTGATCGAAAGATCAAGAGGCTTAGGTCCGATCGTCGTGGAGAGTATTTTTCCAACCAGTTTGATTTTTTTGTGCGGAACATGGTATAATCCATGAGAGGACATCTCCCTACTAACCTCAATAAAATAGGATGGCCGAAAGAAAGAACCACACTCTAACATATTTGGTTAACACCATGTTAGATACATTAGGCTTGTCTAAGAAATGGTGGGGGGGGGGCACTTTTAACTGCGTGTCATGTCCTAAACCAAGTTCCCACAGAGAACAAAGAAATTACTCAATTCGAAGAATGGGAGAAGAAAAGGTTAAAACTCTCTTACTTACAAACTTAGGGTTGTTTGGCAAAGTTTAATCTGCTAATCCCCAAGAAGCGCAAGCTTGTACCAAAAACCATTGATTGTGTTTTTCTCGACTAAGCCATAGCATTTGTTATTAGAATTGGCCCTTTAATCTAGGTTGGTATGTAAGGATTTGATCATACCTCTAATGAGAATATGTTCCTTTAAGCATTATATGATTGCCATTCAAATTAGCTACACAGACTGCAAGGTTGTGTAAAGATCAGGTGTGCCTCCGCTCTGATTTGTTTTCAATTATTGGGCATGAATCTTTGTTCTGATCACAGTTTGTTTTATTTCCAGGATTCATTTCACACTGATGAGGCTATGTATCTGCGGCTTATGTAATTTTTCCGATAATAATGGCTAGTGTATAGACTTATTAGTGGTTTATGTTGGAAGCATCTAAGTAAGGGGCTTCACCTTGAAAGGTAAGTGTAAAAACCACATGTTAATATACGAACACACTAATTTTAGTTTCCTTTTTTTCAGTGAGCAGCAAAGTTTCATCTGCTCCAACAAATCAGGCTGATCCAATCGGTAAGAATAAAGAAATATCCACACTAGTGAAACGGAAACTTTACTCGAGAGCACCTACTTCATTTACTCCCGTCATCATAAATGTTATGTGTGGAATAGGTTATCTGGAACTATCAAGCATGTACTCTTTCACCATGCTGCAATATTAGTTTTCTACATTATTTTGTATAATTATGTACCAACTGCTCTTTTGTTTGTCACTGGTTGCTACTTTGATGTCTGATTATCAACTGGTTTTTTCGACTCGTCTATCCCATTCAGCAAATTAAACTGTCATTACTTGAATACAATTTATCAAGAAGGGACACCTCCTTTCTTCTGACACACAAAATATCTAGCAGAATATGTACAATATCACTATGATTACCGCTACCTTATTCCTGCCACTATACGCAATCGACATACTGACTAAACTGAAACAATATGCAAAGACAAGGATTCACGCATCTTAGTTCCATTCACCAGCTATAAACATACACACATACTTTTTTCTTTGCGAATCACACTGGTCCATACACATCACATAGTATTTACACATGCAAAACAAACCGCCATCTGCCCAACACTTTCAGCAACAAAAAATACAAAAAGTGAGTTTGTGCACGTCGCGCCATCTTTTCTAGTATATTCTTGATAGTAAAATCTGAAGTACCCGATATACATGTTGATACAATCATGGAGTCGGCTGATGCAACTTTCTTTAAGGATATCTTTCCTATGAAGGATATGCCTAACTCATCAAATTAGGAGATGCCTACTTCATCTAATCGGGAATTCGCTACAATTTCTAAACCTACCATTCCAATTGAACACTGATACCTTCGATCTGGATTACGGATGCAGTATGGTAGCTTTTTACTTAGTAGACCTAGGTTTAACCGAACCTTAGGAAACAACATTAATAGGAATAAAAATAAGAACACATATACAAGACTTTGTTTTTTCGTTTTTACCTTTGTTTATTGGACCAATCTAGTTTACTTTATATTGTGGGTTTAATCAATGGATGGAGATAGGACAGGGTTGAAGATCCATCTGCAGCTGCACATCATATGGGATAAAAGATAATAATAATCACAATCATGTGTAAGGTTCCAATAGAGATAATATTTTATGGGCAAAACATCCTAATATACTAGAGCCCCTGAGAGGCCACATGCATAACAATAGTATTTTAATCCAACCGAGTGTACCACGAAGCACCAGGTTACAAACGATTATTAAGTGGATAACACAGATCGAAGCATTAAGTGGTGATGTTGTTGTGATCCTGAATGGGTCGCTAAGCGAATACCTTACTACCCTTGTTGTCACTAGGGTTCCTGTGAGATCGCCGCTATCCAAGTATCTCACCTCAAGTTTTGATCGATCTCGGGGGGTCTTGGGTACCTACAAGTCCAAAGATCGAGGCAAGAGACAAAGAAACGAATGTTACAAATCCTTCTTAAAAACCAATACACAATTCTCATGTAGATTAGATGCACAAAAATGCTACAAGGTTTCTCCCCAACCCGTAGCTCGTGAGGACTACTCACTCATAACAATAAGATTAAGGATAGAAAACATTGTGTAATACTTAGATTGAAATCAAATATTCTTACAATGGTCGCCGAATCACAAGGAGATCTCAAGCACAAAGTAATGGCCATGGCTAATGGAGAGGATTGGGTATGGAAGGTATGAACTATGGTCTGGATCTCATTTGGTGGTGTTGTGATGCAATATGAGAATGGCGGTCCTCTGCACGGCGATTAGGACCTCAAAATATATAGGCGCCTTCGTGATAGTTGTAGGGTTTAACGAGAAGAAGCCGCCGCCACCCCGTACGGTCGAGCGGTATGGGCGGGGAACGCCCGTACTAGTGGTCGTTATGCTGGCTGGCGCCTGGTTTCAGCTCCAGGAATACTTGGTCGTCAATATACTTCCTCAAAATCATCATTTATGACTCCAGATTTCGCAATAAAAGTCTAATTTCCCGCACAACATAAATCAAAGGAAGGTTTTGCATATCTTTGCAATAATTAGTCATTAGTGGAAAATCAAGAGAGAATAATGTCAATTGCTTGACGAAAAACAATGTTTAAACATGGAGAAAGATGATGCCTTTTGGAGCGATCAAACACTTTGAAAGTCCTAAGGAGGAGAATAATGAAATTCCTAAAAGGAGCAACATACAGAGGATTGCAAAATCCTTTGGTGATGATTTCATTGTGTACCTCATGGATGACACTCCCACTTCTATTTCAGAAGCCTATGCATCTCCTGATGCTGACTACCAGAAGGAAGTCGTCCATAGTGAGATGGATTCCATATTAGATAATGGAACATGGGAAATCACTAATTTTCCTTATGGGTGCAAACCTGTAGGATGCAAGTGGGTGTTTAAGAAAAAGCTTAGGCCTGATGGTACTATTGAGAAGTACAAGACACGACTTGTGGCCAAGGATTACACTCAAAAAGAAGGTGAAGATTTCTTTGATACTTACTCGCATGTTGCCAAATTGACCACCTTTAGATTACTACTTTCATTAGTTGCCTCGCATGGTCTTATGTTCATCAAATGGACATTAAGACATCTTTCCTAAACAGAGAGTTGGATGAGTAAATTTTCATGGATCAATCAGATTGTTTTGTGGTGAGTGGTCAAGAAGGAAAGGTGTGCAAGTTGTTGAAGTCTCTATATGGCCTAAAACAAGCCCCTAAGTAGTGGCATAAGAAGTTTCAAAGAACTTCAACTGCTGCGGGATTCATTGTAAATGAAGCTGACAAGTGTGTGTACCATCGCCATGGTGGGGGCAAGGGAGACATCCTATGTTTGTATGTTGATGACATACTAATTTTTGGAACCAATCTTAATGCGATTAAGTAGGTCAAGGATTTCTTATCTCGTTCTTTTGAGATGAAGGATCTAGGAGTATCTGATGTTATCCCGAACATCAAGCTATTGAGAGATGATGATGGTGGGATTATGTTGCTTTAGTATCACTACGTGGAAAAGGTTTTGAGTCGTTTCAGGTATAGCGACTTGATGGCGCGGTGTTGATGTGGGAGCGCTTCGTCGGGAAACCCCAAGAGCAAGGTGTGATGCAGCACAACATCAAGTCTTCCCTCAGTAAGAAACCAAGGTTATAGAACCAGTAGGAGGAAGGAAACATCTCAAAGGTGTTGCAAGCAACGTGGAAACCTGCACAACAAAACTCAAGACTTTGCCCCAACTAACAGCGAGGTTGTCAATCTCACCGGTTGCTGTAACAAAGGATTAACTGTATGGTGTTGAAGGTGATGATGGTTTTCAGCAAGTAAACAGTAACAGTGGAAGATGTATCAATGGTAAAGATTGGACCGGGGTCCATAGTTCACTAGAGGTGTTCTCCTTAGATAAACAAACATGGCATGATGGGTAAACAAATTATAGCAGGGCAATTGACAGGACTAAGCAAGGCACAATAATGCAATACTAGACAAAAAGATCCTATGAGATTCGATTGGGCAATACAACAATATACATAGGCCGCCATCCAACTGCATCTATGACTAGAAGTCCACCTTCAGGTTATCATCCGAACCCCCTTCAGTATTAAGTTGCAAGCAACAGACAACTGCTTTAAGCAAAGTATGTAAGGTAAACAATCCACTTGTTCCATGAACAAGAGACCATTGTTTTCTCCCTAGTGGCAACAGCACATCTACTACCGTAGAGATTTCTGTCACTTCCCTTGATAAGTAGATGTAGGGGTTCGTAGCATGGAAAACAAAAAAATTCTACCGCATGCACACAAACAAGCCAAGATCTTTCTACTAGATTGTAGCAACAAGTCGATTAGAGTACTCACCCTTGAAGATTCCAAAGCGGTTAACGAGAGCAGATTCTCGTGGGTGATGTAGTCGTACACTTGCCGATCTCAAGATCGTGTAGACGATCCTTTTGGCGCTGTGTTCCGGCAGTTCTCCCGCAGTCGGTCACACGTTCGGTACTCGATGAAGACCTTCCTCTCCCTTGTCCCATCATGCAGTGGAGGTTGTAGTTCTCCCCTCGCGATTCCGGCAGCACGACGGCATGGTGTCGGAAGTAGAGGGAAAATCCTGCAGGGCTTCGCCTAACCTGGAGCAGGTTATGGTGGAGAAATAGGGTTCCCCGGCGATCTAGAGTTTAGAGGCCGGAGAGGAGGAGGTGTATTCGGCGGCGGCTAGGGCGGCGGTGATGATCCGGCGACGGTACGATGGCGGCACGGCTAGGTGGGGAGGGGCTGGTTGTGTGTGGTCTTGGGGCACCCCTCCCCTCTATTTATGAGAGGGAGGGCAGGTTGGGAGAGGGGAGTTTGAATGCTTCCTCAACTCCCTCTCCTTGTTGGCTTGTGGTGGAATGAAAGAAGGATTCTTTCCTTCCTCCACCACGACACATTGTCCCAGTTTGACTTTTCAAACTTGCCTTTTGACTTTCAATTTGGAGCTTTATTTATTTCTTGCAAATGCCCAACCAAGTGACCTAGGACATGATCCAATCATTCCACTTATCCATGACACATTCATGTACCCTTCCCCTTCTGGTCCGGTGAACCTTCTAGACCCTTCTAGAACCTCTTCGATGAAATCATCAGAATCATTTCCGAACTCCGGAATTGGACTTTCCTTATATGAATCTTATTCTCCGGACCATTCTGGATCTCCTCGTGATATCCCGAATCCCATCCGAGACTCCAAACAACATTCGGTCTCCCTACTTACATTCCATATCTACTAAACAACATCGAATCCTTAAGTGTGTCTCCCTACGGTTCGTGAATTATGCAGACATGACCGAGACTCTTCTCCGATCAATAACCAATAGAGGAGTCTGGAAATTCATATGGCTCCCACATATTTCTATGATTAATTTGTGATCGAATGAACCACTTACATTCGATACCAAATTTTATTTGTCTCGCGATAGTTTACTTATCCGAGGTCTGATCGTCGGTATCTCTGCATACCTAGTTCAACCTCGTTACCGATAAGTAATCTTTTCTCGTTCTTGTGATATGTGATCCCTTGTGATCCAGTCACATTCTTGCAAGCTAATTGACATTCCACCGAGAGGGCCCAGACAATATCTATCCGTCATATGGATGGACAAATCCCACTCTTGATCCAATGTGCCTCAACACATACTTTCCGAACACTCAATGCCACATTTATAGCCACCCAGTTACGGTGTGGTGTTTGATGTCATCAAAGCATCCATCCGGTGATGGTGATTAGCATGATCTCATGGTCGAAGGAGTTAGGTTACTATGTATCAGAAAGCTTATAGCAAACGAACTATTGAAATGACTTGATCTTTATGCTACGCTTATCTATAGGAGTATGTCCATCACACCATTCTCCTAATGATAAGATCTTGTTGTTAATAACATCTCAATGTTCATGATCAGGAAACCATGATCATATATTATCCAACAAGCTAGCTTAACAAGAGGCTTTACTAGGGACTCTTATATGTTTACAAATCACACAAGTATTAATGTTTCCAGTTAATACAATTATAGCATGGTATGTAAACATTTATCATAAGCATGAAGATATGATAATAACCTCTTTATTATTGTCTCTTGGGCATATCTCCAACAGTCTCCCACTTGCACTAGAGACAATAATCTAGTCTCAAATCTTTGTGTATTCAACACCTATGGCTTTTCGGTGTTGTATGTACATTATTGCTAGTGATCAACCGATCTTCTGATCCGACACTTTCAGGTCCGTGTGTAATTGCATGCCTTTGCGTATCTACGCATCACCCATTCTCTAATGAGATGGCTTTGTATAAATTTTATCCTTTGGTGATACCTTTAGTTCCTAGGGGTCAAAACATGTTGACAATATTATCGTACAATATATCTTGATAGTATTATCCCTCTGTGAACTACACCTAGTTTGATAACAAACTACTTGACACAAATGCCCTCTTTTGCTGCTATAACATCAGTCATATGTTGGAATTATGCCCTAGAGGCAATAATAAAGATGTTATTATTATAATTCTTGTTCATGATAAAGTTTATATTCCATGCTAGAATTGTATTAAGCGGAAACTTTAATACTTGTGTGGTTTGCGAACAACACCGTGTCCCTAGTATGCCTCTATGGACTAGCTCATTGATTAATGATGGTTAAGGTTTCCTAACCATAGACATGAGTTGTCGATTAATAATGAGATCGTATCATTGGGAGAATGATATGATGGACAGACCCAAACTAAGCGAAGCAATTAGATTGTGTCATCATGTTCATCTTTGCGAAGCTTTTCTTATGTCAAATATTGTATTCCTTAGACCATGAGATAATACAACTCCCTGGTATCGGAAGAAAGCTTTGAGGTCATCAAACGTCATCCTATGAGAGGGTGATCATAAAGGTGTCTCTCAGGTGATCGGAAGTACCTGTTGGGTTGTATGTATCGAGATGGGATTTGTCCCTCCCAAGTCGGAGAGATATACTTCGGGCCCACTCGGTAATCGATATCAACACCACATGCAAGCATGTGGTTAAGGAGTTAATCACAAAGTGATATCGGATTACGGAACGAGTAAAGTACTTGCTGTGAACGAGATTGAACTAGGTATGACGGTACCGACGATCAAATCTCGGGCAAGTAAAATATCGCGAGACGAAGGGAATATATATATATGGGATTGATTGAATCCTGGCATCGTGGTTCATCCGATATGATCATCGATGAATGTGTGGGAGTCAATATGGGTTTCCAGACCCCGCTGTTGATTATTGATAAAAGATCATGTCTGCATATTCTCGAACCCGAAGGGTCACACACTTAACGTGTCTCGACGCTAGGATAGATTGGATAATTGGTTTATGAGTTTTTGTTCGGAGTCTCGGATGAGATCCAGGACGTCACGAGAGGTTCTGGAATGGTCCGGAGAATAAGATTCATATAAGGCAATGCAGTTTTTGGAGTTCGAAATTGTTTCGGGTTAATCGGTATTGTACCAGAAGCTTCTAGAACCTTCCAGAGTGGGACCAACGTGGCCCCACTTGTCGGGAGGGGGCATGGGCCTATGAGGGAGTGCCCTGGCCGCATTGGGCTAGTGGTAACAAGGCCCCATAGGGCCTAGCCGGCCAAACCCTAGGGAAACCCTAGGGGAGCTTCTAGAAGGGGGGGGACTTGCCCCCCACTCCTCCCTCCTTTGGCCGCCGGCCTAGGGCTTTGGGGAGGGGAAAGGGCCAGCCGCCCACCCCTCTATATAAAGAGGGCTGGGGGCGCACCCTCCCCGCACCTCCTCCACAACCCTAGCCGCCCTGCTGCCCCTCCTCTCTCTCTCCCTCCCGACTACGCGTAGGCGAAGCCCTGCTGCAGAAACTCTCCACCGCTTGCACCACGCCGTCACGTTGTAGATCCAATCCATCTCTCCACCCTACTTGCTGGACCGAGGAAGGAGGAGACGTCGAGGTGACGCACGTGTGCATCTCTCGGAGGCATCGCCACTTGCGGTGTTAGATCGGATCGGATCACGAGGAGGAGAAGCGAGTACGACTACATCACCCACGTTCCATCGAACGTTTCGCTGTGCGAATCTTCAAGGGTATGAAGATCTCATCTATTCCCCCTCGTTGTTTGCATCTCCTAGATTAGATCTTGGCTTTCCTGTTCGCATCCGTAGATTTTTTTTGATTTACTATGCTGCAAAACCCTTCAGTGGTATCAGAGCTAGATCTATGCGTAGATGTGTTTCACGAGTAGAACGCAACATGGTTGTTGCGGGTGTTGATGTTTTCTGTTGCAAGCCTCTTGTTTGTGTACTTCTTATGACGCGGGATAGTGAGATCGAAGCGGTCCATGCCAACCTTACGCGACCTTGTTCGCGAGACCGGCTCCGCACTTGACGTGTGGCTTGTTCCACACATGCGGCTGGTGGATGCCAGTTTCTCTCACTATAGTTGTCATGGGATTTACACCGGAGTTTGGCAACCATAATATCACCGTTGTGGCTTTCTGTAGGTAAGAATCGTTCTTAGCTTGCTACTCCCATAAGCCACGTAAAACATGCAACAACAAAGTAGAGGCGTCTAACTTGTTTTTGCAGGGAGTGTTTTCTATGATATGGTATGGCCCAAGATGTGATGTGTATGTTGTATGCGATGATCATGTTCTGTATTGTTTCACGACTTGCATGTCGATGAGTACACAACCGGCAGGAGCCATATGGTTGTCTTTATAATTATGTATGACCTGTGTGTCAACTTCTTATACGCCATGTAATAGCTTTACTTTATCACTAAGTAGTTAGCAATAGTTGTAGTTGCTATTCATGGTGGAGGCAATCATGGTGGAGGGATGGAGATCATGCCGGCACGCACAAGATGGAGATCATTGCGCGAAGATTGGCTATACCATGTCACATAAAGTTATATGCATGTGATGTTTATCCTTTTATGTATCTTATTATGCTTAGATCGTGACGGTAGCATTATAAGATGATTCCTCACTTAAAGATCAAGATAAAACTATGTTCTCCCCATGTATGCACCATTGCGAAAGTTCGTCGTGTTCAAGCATCACGTGATGATCGGGTGCTATAAACTCTACGTTCACATACAACGGGTGCAAGCCAGTTTTGCACACGCGGAAATACTTGGGTTTGACTTGACGAGCCTAGCATGTACATACATGGCCTCGGAACACATGAACCGAAAGGTTAAGCATGAGTCATATGAATGATATGATCGACACTTCGTTGTCCACCATTGAAACCACATCTCTTCTCGTGAAGATCGGATTAGGTGTGGTGAATTTGGATCATGTTCACTAAACAACTTGAGGGATGTTGAATTTAGTGGGAGTTCATCTAGTAATTTGATTAAGTTGAACTAGTTATCATGAACATAGTCTAAATTGTACTTACAAATTTTGTAGATCAAATGGCTAAGTCCAACTTCAACTTCAACGTTTTTGCTGAGAAAGAAAAGCTTAAGAACAATGGGTCTAACTTCACCAACTGGTTCCGCAATCTGAGAATCATTCTCGCTGGCGGACAAAAGGACTATGTCCTTGAGAATGCGCTAGGTGATGCCCCTGCTGTAGATGCGCCGGCTGATGAGAAAGCTGTTTATCAGTCGCGCAAAGATGATTATGGTGTGATTAAGAGCACCATGTTGTTTGCTATGGAATCGGACCTTCAAAATCGTTTTGAAGATTACCTCGGGCCATTTGAGATTCTTGAGGAACTGAAAACTATGTTCCAGACTCAGGCCCGTTCTGAGAGATATGAGATCTCTGAGAAATTCTTTAACTACAAGATGGAGGAAGGGAGTTCTGTTAGTGAGCACGCCATAAAGATGTCGGGCTACACTCAACGCCTTGAGCAACTGGACTGCAAGATTCCAGAGGAGCTCAAGATTGACAGAGTTCTGCAATCACTCCCTCCTAGCTACAAAAGTTTTGTAGTTACTCATAATCAGATTGGTTCCACTGATACGATCACCGAGCTCTTCGCTAACTGAAAGCTGCGGAGGTGGACATTAAGAAAGATAATCATGTGTTGATGGTCAACAAGCCCCCCAGCTTTAAGAAAGGTAAGGGTGCAAAGAAGCCCTTCAAGAAAGGCAGCGGCAAGCGCGTTGCCCCTGCTAAGAAGAAGCTCACGTCTGGACCCAAGCCGGACACTGAGTGCTTCTATTGCAAGGACAAGGGTCACTGGAAGCGCAACTGTCCGAAGTACTTAGCGGACAAGAAGGCTGGCACCATCAAAGGTATATTTGATATACATGTTATTGATGTTTTCCTTACTAGCCCTCGTTGTAGTGCCTGGGTATTTGATACTGGTTCAGTTGCTAATATTTGTAACTCGAAATAGGAGCTGCGGAGACGACGGCTAGCGAGGGATGAGGTGACGATGCGTGTTGGCAACGGATCAAGAGTTGATGTGATGGCCGTCGGCATGCTCTCCTTAGTTTTACCTTCGGGATTAGTTCTAAACCTCAATAAATGTTATTATGTGCCTGCGTTGAGCATGAACATCATATTTGGATCGTGTTTATTGCAAGACGGTTATTCATTTAAATCTGAGAATAATGGTTGTTCTATTTATATGAGTAACATCTTTTATGGCCATGCACCTGCTGTGAATGGTTTATTTCTTCTGAATCTCGAAAGGGATGAAACACACATCCATAACATTGAGGCTAAGATATGCAAGGTAGATAGTGATAATACTACTTATTTGTGGCACTGCCGTCTAGGTCATATTGGTGTAAAACGCATGAAGAAACTCCATTCTGATGGACTTTTGGAGTCTCTTGATTTTGAATCATTTGACACATGCGAACCATGCCTCATGGGCAAGATGATCAAAACCCCGTTCTCCGGAATGATGGAGCGAGCAACAGACTTGTTGGAAATCATACATATCGATGTATGCGGACCGATGAGTGTTTCGACGCGCGGTGGATATCGCTACTTTCTCACTTTTACCGATGACTTAAGTAGATATGGGTATATCTATTTAATGAAACATAAATCTGAAACATTTGAAAAGTTCAAAGAATTTCCAAATGAAGCGGAAAACCATCGCAACAGAAAGATTAAGTTTCTACGATCCGATCGTGGAGGTGAATATCTGAGTTATGATTTTCTCACGCATCTTAAAGCAAGCGGAATCGTTTCGCAACTCACGCCACCCGGAACACCACAGCGCAATGGTGTGTCTGAACGCCGGAATCGAACTCTATTAGATATGGTCTGATCAATGATGTCTCTTACTGATTTGCCGTTATCATTTTGGGGTTATGCATTAGAAACCGTTGCATTCACTTTAAATAGGGCACCATCTAAATCCGTTGAGACGACACCGTATGAACTATGGTTTGGTGCTAAACCTAAGTTGTCGTTCCTTAAAGTTTGGGGATGCGAAGCTTACGTCAAGAAGTTGGTGCCGGACAAGCTCGAACCCAAAGCGGAGAAATGCGTCTTCATAGGATACCCTAAGGAAACTATTGGGTATACCTTCTATGACAGAACCGAAGGCAAAGTGTTTGTCGCAAAGAACGAATCCTTTCTTGAGAAGGAGTTTCTCTCGAAAGAAGTGAGTGGGAGGAAAGTAGAGCTAGACGAGGTTGTTGAACCTTCTCTTGAATTGGAGAGTAGCGCAGCACCTGAAATTGTTCCAGTGCCGCCTGCACCAACAATAGAGGAAGCTAATGACAAGGATCATGAAGCTTCGGACGATGCTACTACTGAACGTCGCAGGTCGACAAGGTCGCGTGCCCCTCCTGAGTGGTACGGCAACCCTGTCTTAACTGTCTTGTTAGTAGACGACAGTGAACCTACGAACTATGAGGAAGCGATGATGAGCCCAGACTCTGAGAAATGGCTAGAGGCCATGAAATCCGAATTGGGATCCATGAGCGAAAACCAAGTATGGACTTTGGTGGACCCTCCTAGCGACCGAAAGGCCGTTGAGTGCAAATGGATCTTCAAGAAGAAAACGGACGCGGATGGTAATGTTACCGTCTATAAAGCACGACTTGTCGCGAAAGGTTTTCGACAAGTTCAAGGTGTTGACTACGATGATACTTTCTCTCCCGTAGCGATGTTTAAGTCCATTCGGATTTTATTAGCAATTGTTGCGCTTCATGATTATGAAATATGGCAGATGGATGTCAAGACTGTGTTCCTCAATGGCAACATTGATGAAGAGTTGTATACGATGCAACCCGAAGGTTTTGTCGATCCTAAGGATGCTGATAAAGTGTGCAAACTTCAGTGTTCCATTTATGGACTGAAGCAAGCATCTCGGAGTTGGAACCTTCGTTTTGATCAAGTGATCAAGAGCTTTGGATTTGTTCCAAATTGCTACGAAGCTTGTATCTACAAGAAAGTGAGTGGGAGCTCAGTGACATTTCTGGTACTATATGTGGATGACATATTGATTATTGGAAATGACATTGACATGCTTAACGATGTGAAGAGTTATTTGAACAAATGTTTTTCAATGAAAGACCTAGGGGAAGCTGCTTATATATTGGGCATAAAAATCTATAGAGATAGACAAAGACGCCTGATAGCTTTAAGCCAGAGTACATACCTAGACAAAGTTCTGAAAAGGTTCAGAATGGATAAGGCAAAGAAAGGTTCAGTGCCTATGTTGTCAGGTAAGATATTGAGCAAGGCTCAGTGTCCAGCCACGGTAAATGATAGAGAATCTATGAGCAAAGTGCCTTATGCCTTGGCCATAGGTTCTATCATGTATACCAAAGTGATCCAGGAGTGGAACACTCTACAGCCGTGAAGAACATCCTAAAGTACCTAAATAGGACTAAAGAAATGTTCTTAGTCTATGGAGGTGATGAACAACTCGTCGTAAAAGGTTACGTCGACGCTAGTTTCGACACCGACAAGGATGATTCTAAATCTCAGACAGGATACGTTTATATTTTGAATGGAGGAGCTATGTAAGGTTCCCAACCTTTAATAAGGTAGAAATCCCTGTGTTTACAATGCTAGTCCCTGGATCAATAGCTAGCATCCACAGTTAAGATGTAATATCAAGAAACAAAGGTCATAATATAACTTTATAACCAGGAATAAAATAATTTATTAAATCTTACATAGCTCATTTGGCTATCTCATTACAATGCAGCAGAATATAACAATAGCATGGGGTCCTTCATCTTCAAAGTGCCACAGGCAAACATGTTGGTTGTAGACTTGTAATCCTAATTCAACATACTTCACTAATATCAAACAAACCTGCAACATAACAAGTTACTGCCACAAGGGTCAATACATTTGAATTGTATTGGCAAGTGATACTATGGTAGTATAGTGGAGTCTATCATATATATGCATTTGGCTAAGTGGAGCTTAGGCTTGCTTTGCTCAAAATATATTTTCCTTATCATTTGAAAACACTAAGTTTTTTGCTTGACAAAATCACCCAAGGCATCTCCCAATAGAAATTGGTGATCCTTCAACCCTTGTTCAACCACAAGTTTTTACTTAGAAATTGGGATGAGGAGATTCTTGATAACTTCCATGTCTTGATGCTCAAATTGTCCTTTACCAGGGACATGGCTAAGTACTTAGATTTTACACTCTGCAGAGGTGGTGCACTTTCCCCACAAGACTTGGTTTCACCAAGACAAGATCTTTCAGAAGCCTTCCCTTAGACCAGAATGGACGCATTCCAACCTATCATTCCCCTACCACTAACTGTCCATTTGGCTAAGTTATTGCAACCTATATGATCCAGGCAGAGCCCATAATGCCAAGTGGCTGCACTTGAAGCTTCTCAACATTTGACATCTCAAATCTCTTTGTTCCTGGGTGGCAAACCACAAGTGAGATACACTAGGGTAGTCCATAGGTATGGGCCCTGTGTAACCACTCAACATAACCCATTCACAACCATTCCACCCAGGTGATTCATTCACATAGTTGTTTTATTAAACAAAACACAAGTCATAGACTTAGAAATATTTCATAGCATGAATATAATCCACCCTTGTTTTCTACTAGATAAGCTAAGCATGATAGTAGTAGGAATATTAACTTAGGAGAATTCTACTAAGGTTTCATCTACTAGGATTTCCCATGGCATAGTTTACACTTAGCAAAATTCCATGCAAGTCCTACTTTGGAAATATCACTAATGCATAGTGAAAATAATGGGACAAAAGTATGAAGCATCACTTGCCTTTTTGGTAGAGAATATAAGTTCACTCCTTGTCTTTGCAATGACCACACTCTTCAAATCACTACATTTCAATCAAGCAAGGGCACAATTTCAATCTACCATTCAAGCAACATCACATAAAATAATGGAAACAAAACAATGCATGCAAGCATGCCAAACTTTGTTTTATTTTTAAAAGTGGTTTATAATAGGTTATAAACATTCTAAAACACTTATTGGTCATTTTATAAAGTGGCAAAACTATTTGCAAAAGATTTTACCTATAAACCTTTTTTTAACCAAATCGTCATTTTATGGGGTTGAAAATGCCTTTATCAAAGTAACAATCTTTATAGAGTTCACCAAATACATTTTTAATTCATAAAACTTGGTGTTTAGGGTCAGAGAGTTTAAATCAAAATATTTCCCAAAGGTTTTCCTCCAAAATCATTTTTAACAATTAAACCATATTTTTATTTGACTAGAAATGGTTTAAATCAAAGATTTATTATTTTGCTTCACCAAACATATTTTTGAAACCACAAAGTGATTCCTATGGTTAGTAGGTTAAAAAAAACCATTTTCCAAAGGTTTTATCCCAAAAATCATTTTAGAACAATTTTTATATTCTAAACATGCATACACAAGTTTCTGCAAAAACAATCAATTTGACAGAAGCAATTTACCAAACAAAGGGCATGGTCAGAAAGTACTTGTTTTGCTGAATCCATTGATATAAAATTTGCAAAATTTGGACGTGTGGTTTGAAAGTTATGATTTTTACAAAATTGAACCACAAATAGATCAAATCTTGTTTTTAAAACAGACTCTGTGACACGCGGCGCTATCCTATTGGCGCATACCGTTTCACGCGGATCAGCAAATACAGCCGTTAGATCTAATTACATCGCACGGCTCAGAGGCACTACTTACCTCTTCGGGCTACGTTCTATCGCATCCGTCAGATCAAGATCCAGTGGCTCAGGGCACTGTGACCAAATGTCAGCGGCGCTGGCGGCGCGCGGTCAGACGGTGGTGTTGCTGGCGATGCAGGAAGTGAGAGAGGGTGGGGAGAAGCTCACCAGGTTCGCAGGAGGTTGCAGAAGCTCGACGTGGTCGTTTCAGCGTCAGGGGCGCACAGTGTTACTAGCTATTGCTCGCCGTAGTTCGTGGAACCGTCGGGTGCGGTCAGTCATCGACGAAGGCGACTCTACGGTGCACGAGAGAGCAAGCAAAAGGCGTGGTTAGATGCACAAATGAGTGGAGAGTGTTAGAGCATCAAAGAGGAGTGGAGGCGCGGTCAGAGACTACCTTCAAGGCTCGTCGGAGTAGAGGCAGACGGCGACAGAGTTCAGTCGAGGAGGTTGCCCACGATCTGGGTCAAGCGCGGGCAAGATGAGGATGCAGAGAGGAGCGCCAGGGGGTGGGGAGTATGTTCTTGTGGTTGAGGAGGCGAGGGGCGACGTCGACTGGCTAGAATTGGAGGTGGAGCTCGCCGGAGACAGTGGCGGTCGAAGCAGAAATCGGGGCAGCCTGTGGGCTCCGGTGGTGCGGTGTCTAGGGGGAAACAGAGAGGAGGAAGAGGCGGTTAAGTAGGCGGGGTCGCGAGGAGGATTAACTGCGCCATTACTCATGAATTCAATCGAAGAAACGGCGACAGATAGCCAGGGAGGGGGCGTGGTCTACGCGCGGGTGGAGATGATGGTGAGGTGGCTGTGGGGCCTGGCGTCAGCGAGAGAGGAAGAGGGGGAATGGGATCCAGTAGTCAGCGACCTTGCGGGTTCATCTGTGGGTGCGAATTGTTTTTCTGCGGGAGAGAAGGAGTGGGCTGGTGTTGGGCTTAGTTGGGCTAGCTGGGCTGGGCTGGGTTTGTTTCCATTTTTTTATACTAAACCTTTTTCTTTTCTGTTTTTGAATATTCTGATTTGATTTTCATTCAAACAATTCAAGCAACAAATCAATTCAAACTTCAACCAAAATTTGTATAAATTCATATACTGATTAATAGCACATTCCAAAGTCAAATTTAGAATAAAATATTTATCCTTTTTAGTGTCTTTTAATTATTTGAAATAGGCTCTAGTATTAATTAAATAAGATTTAATAATAATTTTTAATCTCCATTTGAATTCAAATCACCACCAAACTTTGGGTGAATTTTTATTCTGTTTATCAACATATTTCAAAGTCAAAAATAAAATAATTCTTTTATTCTTTTTAGGATCTATTAATAATTGAATAAATAGACCATAGCCTTTAATTCAAATAGGTTTTAATTTATTTTAAAACTCTTTTTGAAATCTAAATAATATCAAAAAAAATTCAGTAGGTTTCAACAAAAACACTTGGAAATCTTCTTTTAAAAATAAATTAACAAGCTTTAGTGTTTATTTAAAATGGAAAAGCCTTTACTTTAATAAAAATGGATATTAATAAATCCTCATTATTTTATTTAAATAAACCTTTACTATTTTTATCAAATAGAAATATTTTATTTCAAAAGCTTGGCCAAGATTTAATTTGGCTCTATAAAATAATCCTTATCTATATTTCTACCTTTTCTTTTGAAAACCATATCTTTTTATTTAAAGATCCAAAAATAGTGATTCCAATTATTATAACTTTATTATTTATTTATCTTTTTAAATCCCTTTAGGATTTTATTTGATCAAAATAGGTTTTGATGTTTCCAATTGGAATCAAAAAGTTTCTTCTCACCCTAAAAATCAACAATTGTTTATTTTGTTTATTTATTTTTTACATTACAAGATTTGGAAAATCTTGGGATGTGACAAGCTGTGAGCTGGAGAAGCTGCAAGCAAAGCGTGATCGCGGGATCTACAGTAGAAGCAGAATACATGGCTGCTGCAGAAGTGTCAAGTGAAGGAGTTTGGATCAGGAACTTCATCACTGAGCTTGGCGTGGTTCCAAGTGTCTTGGACCCACTGGAGATATTGTGTGACAACACTGGCGCCATAGCACTAGCTAAGGAACCAAGATATCATCCAAAGACCAAGCACATCAACCGCAAGTTTCATCTAATCCGAGATTATATAGCAGATAGAGATCTGAAGATTAGCAAAGTACATACATATCTGAATGTCGCAGATCCATTGACTAAACCTCTTCCACGTGCAAAACATGATCAGCACCTTAGTGCCATGGGTGTTAGATTGTTGCCAGATGTAAACTAGATTATTGACTCTAGTGCAAGTGGGAGACTGTTGGAATTATGCCCTAGAGGCAATAATAAAGATGTTATTATTATAATTCTTGTTCATGATAAAGTTTATATTCCATGCTAGAATTGTATTAAGCGGAAACTTTAATACTTGTGTGGTTTGTGAACAACACCGTGTCCCTAGTATGCCTCTATGGACTAGCTCATTGATTAATGATGGTTAAGGTTTCCTAACCATAGACATGAGTTGTCGATTAATAATGAGATCATATCATTGGGAGAATGATATGATGGACAAACCCAAACTAAGCGGAGCAATTAGATCGTGTCATCGTGTTCATCTTTGCGAACCTTTTCTTATGTCAAATATTGTATCCTTAGACCATGATATAATACAACTCCCTGGTATCGGAAGAAAGCTTTGAGGTCATCAAACGTCATCCTATGAAAGGGTGATCATAAAGGTGTCTCTCAGGTGATCGGAAAGTACATGTTGGGTTGTATGTATCAAGATGGGATTTGTCCCTCCCAAGTCGGAGAGATATACTTCGGGCCCACTCGGTAATCGATATCAACACCGCTTGCAAGCATGTGGTTAAGGAGTTAATCACAAAGTGATATCGGATTACAGAATGAGTAAAGTACTTGGTGTGAACGAGATTGAACTAGGTATGACGATACCGACGATCAAATCTCGGGCAAGTAAAATATCGCGAGACGAAGGGAATATATATATGGGATTGATTGAATCCTGGCATCGTGGTTCATCCGATATGATCATCGATGAATGTGTGGGAGTCAATATGGGTTTCCAGACCCCGCTGTTGATTATTGATAAAAGATCATGTCTGCATATTCTCGAACCCGAAGGGTCACACACTTAACGTGTCTCGACGCTAGTATAGATTGGATAATTGGTTTATGAGTTTTTGTTTGGAGTCTCGGATGAGATCCAGGACGTCACGAGAGGTTCCGGAATGGTCCGGAGAATAAGATTCATATAAGGCAATGCAGTTTTTGGAGTTCGGAATTGTTTCGGGTTAATCGGTATTATACCGGAAGCTTCTAGAACCTTCCGGAGTGGGACCAACGTGGCCCCACTTGTCGGGAGGGGGCATGGGCCTATGAGGGAGTGCCCTGGACGCATTGGGCCAGGGGGCACAAGGCCCCATAGGGCCCAGCCGGCCAAACCCTAGGGGACCTTCTAGAAGGGGGGGGGGGAGACTTGCCCCCCACTCCTCCCTCCTTTGGCCGCCGACCTAGGGCTTTGGGGAGGGGAAAGGGCCAGCCGCCCACCCCTCTATATAAAGAGGGCTGGGGGCGAACCCTCCCCACACCTCCTCCACAACCCTAGCCGCCCTGCTGCCCCTCCTCTCTCTCTCCCTCTCGACTGCGCGTAGGCGAAGCCCTGCTGCAGAAACTCTCCACCGCTTGCACCGCGCCGTTGCGTTGTAGATACAATACATCTCTCCACCCTACTTGCTGGACCGAGGAAGGAGGAGACGTCGAGGTGCCTCATGTGTGCATCTCTCGGAGGCATTGCCACTTGCGGTGTTAGATCGGATCGGATCGCGAGGAGGAGAAGGGAGTACGACTACATCACCCACGTTCCGTCGAACGTTCCGCTGTGCGAATCTTCAAGGGTATGAAGATCTCATCTACCCCCCTCGTTGTTTGCATCTCCTAGATTAGATCTTGGCTTTCCCGTTCGCATCCGTAGATTTTTTTTGATTTACTATGCTGCGAAACCCTTCATCATATACTTAGCCTTTTGTTATAGTATCTGTCATAATGTCTTAACTTTGGAACTCATCCAAATCCATTATGGAACTTACTTTCCATCATATTGTGCCACCCTTAGTTGAGATTGAGATAAACTTAATTTGTACTTTGTGACAAAACTAGTATCAATGTAGTACCATTTACAATGAATTAACCATCTATTTGTCACTTCTACAAAATCATATATTATTAGTTCTTCCAAAAGATCATAAGAATATGCTTACTCTTGTCCAATGATCATCTGATGAATCATTCTGGTATATGCTCATAACATTTAGAGCATAGGACATATCTGGATTTGTACATATCACGGTATGATTGAAAAATACTTTTTGTGATTTTATTCATCAAGTATCAATCAATACTTGAATCTTTGTTTCACTTACCAAGTGTCGATACACTTGAATTTCGATTTAATCCTTTCTGTGTGGCAATAACCTTTCTTGTCATTTTCATATTGAACTCATTAAATATCTCATCTATGTACATTTGGCACAACCATATTAGCGTCTCAATCTATCTATATAGATATTGATGCCAAATATTCGGGTTTTGGCCTAAGTCTTTCATCGAGATGAAATTCTTAACATGTGTTAATAAAAGATACATCATTTCCAATCAACAATATGTCTTCCACATAATGTATTAGAAATATGTCTTAGCGCTCACACTTAATTTCTTGCAAATGCAAGCATCTTCATCGTCTCTTATAAATTTAAACTCTTTTAATAGTTTCATCATGGTGAAGATTCCAACTCAGCGATGCTCACTTCAACCATTGAAGTTTACATATGCTTTTAGCATCCTTTGAATTAACAAAACCCTTTGGACCGTGCTATGCACACGTCCTAGGTAACAATTCTATTAGAAGAACTTTGTTTTGTTTATTCAACTATCATATACCAATATATGTAGTGGTTGCTACATTAATCCGTCTAGACTAAATATCGCTATGAAAGATCAAATCTAGTCATAGTCAACCTTTGAGCATTGTTGTGAACTCTTTCCCAACATGTCGATTATTTCATAGATGTGAAACATCCATGTATATTTCTTTATAGATCCAAACATGACTGTAAGGTCTTACACCTTTCCAGAGGGTCTTTCAAGTTCAAAGCTTGATTTCTCGTGTATGGAACTATCACGGATTTTATGGCTTCAAGCCATTTGACGGAGTCAGGGCCCATCATCGCTTCTTTGCATGTAGTCTGTTCATTATTGTAAAATAATGATTCAACCCTCAAATCTTGGTATTTGATTGTTTACCCAACCTACTTGGTTCAATAGGAACTTAGACCTCCGTAACCACAACCTTTGAGGCACGTGATTCATGAGCATTTTTGCTGCCTCCGGAACACTTTTTGGTGATGCGCAACTTTGCACATACAGCCAAGGTTCGTTTAACCTTATCAAAATTCTATTGTCCTCCCACTTAACTTTTCACAGAAAATTCCTTCTCAAAGAAACTTAACGTTCTAAGCGACAAACATTTTTGTCTTCGGTGTTATGGAGGAATACTCAACAATTATTCAAAATAACATAAAAAGACATGTTCATCCGACTTTGGTAGTAGACATCTATTTTATGCATAGCATACCAATGTTTAAAAAGGACAACTTGGGTTTTATCCCAAACCATAACTTTATATGGTGTCATTTCAATGGATCATGATGGAGCTCTTTTCAGTGAAAAAGCGGTAGTCTCTAAAGTTTTTAATCTTTAAAATATAATGGCAGTTTTATGAATTACACCTATGATCTTCCCATGTAAAACAAGGTTTCATTGCATATCTCGATTTATTCCATACTCATATGGTGTTTTGGGAAACGCAAATCCATGGAAAGATTCATCAAATCTTAGGTGTTATGCTAAACTTGTAAGTCAAATACCTTCCTTTATGATCCTATCATAAATTCTTTATTTTCTTGTTACATTGATTTTGCACTTCATCTTGAAAGTCTTTGAACTTTTCAAATGTTTCACACTTCATCCTCATTAAGTAAAATATTCATATATTCACTCAAATTTTCAGATAAAGCATATGAAGTTGAAATCCATCGCTCTCGACTACATGTAATGGACTTCATACATCAAATATGTACAAATTCCAATAATCTAGTCATTCGTTCCCTTTTGGCCTATGAATGGAGCTTTAATTATCTCTAGGAAAGTTTCACAAGCGTTATTTGATCAAAAATCAAAAGACTCCAAAATTCCATCCACATGGAGTTTCTTCATGTTTTCTTTTCAATATAATTTAAACGGCGATGCCACTTCCTAAGTGATCTTTCAATCAATTTGCCTTTCGACATTTTTAGCACTAGTTTTATGGATGTGATTTCTCCAACGAGATTTGTAAATCATCCATCTTTTATGGATTACGGCAATTATTTGAACAACCCTTTTGTTCTCATAATACCTGATCGAAATAACAATTATTGAAACAAATCTTGAAGGTAAGTTTTGATTTCAACGAGCAACACAACAAACCTTTATTTGTTCTCGATGAACATCATCACATATTGTTTTGCTAGTTACTTAGGCCATTGTAGTTCATGAATTGTGTTGTTTCGTATGACGATTCCCACCAACAAATTCAGTATCCAATACTCAAGAACTACATTATTTAACAAGCAAAGAATACAACCATAACATGTATATCCTCTATATACCTAAGCTGAACAATTCTAGTCCTTTCTCTTCTGCCAAATATTTCTTAGATTTCTCTTTCAGTATTTATCCTTTCAAAAGAATCTATCAACATCAACAATGGCGCTATACTCATGACACATAGACCAAAGCGTGTATAGTTAAATACCAATGTCTTTGGACTTGCACTTTGAAGTAGATCACCATCATCAAATGTTTGGTGTTCTTTCAAATTCCATTCTTTAGTAATATTTTAGTATAGTAAACATTTTACCTACATCAAATATTCATCCTTATCATGGAACTATTCATGATCAAGCTACTTTAGCTTATAACTGTGAATTGCGAGTATAATGTTGCTCTCCAAAACCTTTTGGAGGATTAGGACGACCAACGTCTCCAACCTTTTGCAAATTCTCATCAAATATGAGAACATGACTTTTTCCATATTATACTCTATCATGTTGCAACCAAAACTTCATTTTAGATATCACAATATCTTTCACGCATGATGGTTTCTGAAACAATTCTTTTAGCTCCTAGATAACCTTGATATTAAAACAATCTTTTGAATATCAAGAATCATGGAGATAAACATGATACTTATTTACTAACACTAGAATTGTAACTCTTAATTTAATACCAATTATCAAACTTCACGAAGTAACCGAAACTTACTGAAAGTTTGCAATAGGACTGTCGTGGTATTGCACGGCAGATGCTACTGGGGGTAGCTTACGTAGAGGGAGCAAGGCGACGTAGGAGAATCCGGGAGCGAGATTGGCACACGATGTACCCAGGTTCACGTCCCCTCGATGGAGGATCGCTACGTCCTGCTATCAATCCAGTATGAGTATAGATTGGTTTACATGGGAGCCGCCGTAGGCGGGGGGAGAGACTAGATCTAATATGACGTACCCCTTGGGGGTGCCCCTGGTGGCTTTATATATGCAGCCAGTTAGGGTTTACAAGTGCTAGTGGGCTTTGTATACAAGTCGCCGTCTTGGGCCTCCAGTCGCAGCCAGTCGTCTGGGTCCAGCGTGCGCCGGTCGCCGCATTGGGCGAGTCGACCCGCTCTGGGCTCGGCTTCAGTCGGCTCGATCCAGCTGGCGAATCCGCTTCGTGGGTATACCCCGGTTGGTATTCCCCCATCAAGGACTTTTATACATTAGATTAACACTTCGAAACAATATGATACCAGTTTGTAAAGTAACTAACCAGAATTCTATAGTTCTATTATCTCAATTATAACTAAGCGCAAGGTGGTAAACGGATGCCAATGGCTACAACAACTATGCAAATTCACTTTGATTTAATTTATGATAAATAGTGTTCAACTTTTAATCATATTACTGTTAAAATCCCACTCAAAACAATATCCCTCACATTGTTGTAGTGATTACATGAACCAAATCCACTACACCAAGTCCGATCATCACGTGACATGGTGTAGTTTCAAAGGCGAATAATCATCATGTTCATCATATCATCTATATGACTCATGCTTCACCTATCGGTATTCCATGTTCCGAGACCATGTCTGTACATGCTAGGCTCGTCAAGATCAAACCTTAGCTTTCGCATGAGCAAATCTGGCTTGCTCCTGTTGTATACACTCGCAGAATCTAACACACCCGATCATCACGTGGTGCTTCGAAACAACGAACTTTGGCAACTGTGCCTACTAAGGATGAACACTTTATAACTTGATATTTTGTGAGAGGGATTATCTTATAATGTTACCATTGCCAACTAAGCAATACAAGATGCATAAAAGGATTAACATCACATGTAATTCAAAATATGTGATATGATATGGCCTTTCTTCTTGTGCCTTTGATCTCTATCTTCAAGCACGAACATGATATCCATCATCACCGGCGTGGCGTCAAGGTCAATGGCACCGCTCCATGGTGGTCGCCCACTAGCATCAACTATTACAACTACTTTGAATAATAGACACGCAAGTCTTAACAAAATTAAAAGACAACCATAAGGCTCCTGGCGGTTGCCGACTTACAATAAGGAACATTGCATACATCATATATAATCACAATCATGGCCATATCACGTCACAACACACCCCTGTAAAACAAAGTTAGACGCCTCTAATTTTCTTTGCATGTTTTACGTGGTTTGGGGCTTTCAATAAGTGTCGTTCTAACTTACAAACAAGAACCACAACATTGATACTAGTATTGTCAATCACCCGTTGTAAATTGAATCTTCACTATGTTGGGAGAAACAGGCACCCACAAAGCCACTTATGCAATACAAGTTGCATGTCAAGCGTGGAGCAAGTCTCATGAACGATGTCATGTAAGGTTAGCCCGGGATGCTTCATCCCACCATCCCGCAAGATGCAAAGTACACAAGAAGCAATCGACAACAAAAGCATCAACGCCCATAATGACCATTGTGTTCTACCCGTGCAACAGATCTACATATAGACACAGCTCTGATACCACTGTAGGGGTTCGTAGCATGGAAAACAAAAAATTTCTACCGCATGCACACAAACAAGCCAAGATCTATCTACTAGATTGTAGCAACGAGTCGATTAGAGTACTCACCCTCGAAGATTCCAAAGCAGTTAACGAGAGTAGATTCTCGTGGGTGATGTAGTCGTACACTTGCCGATCTCAAGATCGCGTAGACGATCCTTCTGGCGCTGCGTTTCGGTAGTGCTTTAGCAGTCGGTCACACGTTCGGTACTCGATGAAGACCTTCCTCTCCCTTGTCCCATCATGCAGTGGAGGTTGTAGTTCTCCCCTCGCGATTCCGGCAGCACGACGGCATGGTGTCGGAAGTAGAGGGAAAATCCTGCAGGGCTTCGCCTAACCTGGAGCAGGTTATGGTGGAGAAATAGGGTTCCTCGGCGATATAGGGTTTAGAGGCCGGAGAGGAGGAGGTGGAGTCTGCGACGGCTAGGGCGACGACGACGATCCGGCGGCGGCAGCGGCGACGACACGATTAGGTGGGGAGGGGTTGGTTGTGTGTGGCCTTGGGGCACCCCTCCCCTCTATTTATGAGAGGGAGGGCAGCTTGGGAGAGGGGAGTTTGAATCCTTCCCCAACTCCCTTTCCTTGTTGGCTTGTGGTGGAGGGAAAGAAGGATTCTTTCCTTCCTCCACCAGGACACATTGTCCCAGTTTGACTTTTCAAACTTGCCTTTTGACTTTCAATTTGGAGCTTTATTTCTTTCTTGCAAATGCCCAACCAATTGACCTAGGACATGATCCGATCATTCCACTTATCCATGACACATTCATGTACCCTTCCCCTTCCGGTCTGGTGAACCTTCTAGACCCTTCTAGAACCTCTCCGATGAAATTATCGAAATCATTTTCGAACTCCGGAATTGGACTTCCTTATATGAATCTTATTCTTCGGACCATTCCGGATATCCTGGTGATATCCCAGATCCATCCGAGACTCCAAACAACATTCGGTCTCCCTACTTACATTCCATATCTACTAAACAACATCGAATCCTTAAGTGTGTCTCCCTATGGTTCGTGAATTATGCAGACATGACCGAGACTCTTCTCCAATCAATAACCAATAGAGGAATCTGGAAATTCATATGGCTCCCACATATTTCTACGATTAATTTGCGATCGAATGAACTACTTACATATGATACCAATTTCCCTTTGTCTTGCGATAGTTTACTTATCCGAGGTCTGATCATCGGTATCTCTAAATACCTAGTTCAACCTCATTACCAATAAGTACTCTTTCTCGTTCCTGTGATATGTTATCCCTTGTGAGCCAGTCACATGCTTGCAAGCTAATTGGATGAAATTCCACCGAGAGGGCCCAGAGTATATCTATCCGTCATATGGATGGAGAAATCCCACTCTTGATCCAATGTGCCTCAACACATACTTTCTAAACACTCAATGCCACCTTTATAGCCACCCAGTTATGGTGTGGTGTTTGATGTCATCAAATCATCCATCCGGTGATGGTGATTAGCATGATCTCATGGTCGAAGGAATTAGGTTACTATGTATCAGAAAGCTTATAGCAAACGAACTATTGAAATGACTGTAGGGTTCGCAGCATAGAAAACAAAAATTTTCCTACAATGTGAACTATATACCAAGATCTATCTACTAGATACAAACAACGGGCGGATGTATATCCGTAGAGAACATACCCTTGAAGACCGACAAAGGTTAACGAGTTCAACTCGTGGTTGATGTAGACGATCTCTTGCCGATCTCAAGATCGAGAGGAAGTCCTAGCGCCGCAAATCAGCAGCGCATCCGTGCTCGCACACACGTTCGAGGCACCGAGCAACCTCCGCCTCCTCGCTCCAGCGATGCAGCGGAAGCACAACTCTTTCTTGCCGAATAGCCACCGGGAACATGTATCTCGCTAGTCCGAGACCATGGGGGATAAATTCTAGAGGGGAGAGAGATCCTTCACGAGGAGGTGTGAGAGACAAGTGAGGAGGGGGGCTCCTTTTATAGGAGGAGGGGGGGCACCCAAGGGGGTGGCCGCCGGCCATGGGGCTGCCCCCTCCCCTCCTTCATTCATGTGGGTGGACACTCCACTCACAAAATGCCCTTTAAAATCCCTCCACTCAAAAGCCCACTCAAATGCCCATTAAATTTCCACCAAATGTAATGCAAACTCTCATTAAATAAAACTCTTTTATTTTATTCAGAATTTTGTCAATTACTTTAATGACAAACATTCACAAATAACCCCTTGCTAGAATTCTATTTCACATGCATAACCACTTTATGCAATTTCACCCGAAAACCTGTTTCGGTATCTAGTGAAATAAATTCCTGCGCTTGTTCATTCTTTCGGCATGAAACATTTGCTCCAATTGGATGTTGGTGTCTCTTAAGTGTGTCACCCTACGGTTCGTGAATAATGCGGACATGATCGAGACCCCTCTCGGATCAATAATCAGAAGCGGGATCTGGAGACCCATACTGACTCCCACACATTCAACGATGACTTTCTTGTGATCGTCGGAACCTTTTACGCTAGTATCTTAATCCCTTTGTTTCACGATATATTACATGTCCGAGATTCGATCATCGGTATCCCCATACCTAGTTTGATCTCGTTACCGACATGCACTCTTTTCTCGTTCCTGTGATATAACATTCTAGTGATCAAATCATTTGTTGGTATCCCCAAACTTGATTTTCATACATGGATTCCATCTCGGATTTCATGGATTCTAACCATTTGTTGGAATCCGGGCTCATCATCGCTTCTTCATACGTCGCAGGGTCATCATTTTCATCAACCATGAAATTCATGACAGGATTTCCATACAGCTCGGGAGCTGCACGCGTCCTGTTTGACCTGCGAGGTTCGGTAGTACTCTCTTTTGGAGTTTCATGATCATTATCATTAGTTCCCTCTTCAACAGGTGGAGCCAACTCTAGAACAACTTCCGGCGCTGCGCTACTCGCCATACTTTGAAGAGAAGGTTCCACAACCTCTTCGAGTTCTACCTTCCGACTATTCACACCTTTCGCGAGAAACTCTTTCTCTAGAAAGGATCCATTCTTGGCAACAAAAACCTTGCCCTCGGATCTGTGATAGAAGGAATACCCAATAGTTTCTTTAGGGTATCCTATGAAGACGCATTTTTCCGCTTTGGGTTCGAGTTTATCCGGTTGAAGTTTCTTCACATAAACATCGCATCCCCAAACTTTAAGAAATGACAGCTTAGGTTTGTTTCCAAACCACAATTCATACGGTGTCTTTTCAACGGATTTAGATGGTGCCCGATTTAAAGTGAATGCAGCAGTTTCTAGTGCATAACCCCAAAAAGACAACGGCAAGTCCGCCAGAGACATCATAGATCGAACCATATCTAATAAAGTACGATTACAACGTTCCGACACACCATTTCGCTGTGGTGTTCCGGCAGGTGTGAGTTGTGAAATAATTCCACACTCTTTCATGTGAGTGCTAAACTCGTAACTTAGATACTCACCTCCACGGTCGGACCGTAGAAATTTGATCTTTCTATTACGATGATTTTCCACTTCATTCTGAAATTCCTTGAACTTTTCAAAGGTTTCAGACTTGTGTTTCATCAAGTAGATATAACCGTATCTACTCAAATCATCCGTGAAAGTAACAAAATAACGATATCCACCTCGCGCCGACACACTCATTGGACCACATACATCAGAATGTATGATTTCCAATAAATCTGTCGCCCGTTCCATTGAACCGGAAAACGGCGTTCTAGTCATCTTGCCCATAAGGCATGGCTCACATGTATCAAATGATTCATAATCAAGTGATTCCAAAAGTCCATCCGAATGGAGCTTCTTCATGCGTATAACGCCAATATGACCTAGACGGCAGTGCCACATATATGCGGATATATCATCATTAAGTTTAATCCTTTTAGCATCAACATTATGAATATGTGTAACATTATCATCGAGATCTAATAGAAATAAACCATTCATCATCGGTGCATGACCATAAAAGATTTCATTCATATAAATGGAACAACCATTGTTCTCGGATTTAAATGAATAACCACTTCGCATCAAACACGATCCAGATACAATGTTCATGCTCAGTGCAGGCACCAGATAACATTTATTCAAGTTTATAACTAATCCCGACGGCAAGTGGAGAGGCAGCGTTCCGACGACGATCACATCAACGTTTGATCCATTGCCGACACGCATCTTGACCTCACCCCTTGCTAGCGGTCGCTTGTTCCGCAGCCCCTGATTCGAGTTACAAATATTAGCAACTGAACCGGTATCAAATACCCAGGTGCTACTGCGAGCACTAGTCAAGTACACATCAATAACATGTATATCATATATACCTTTGTTTGCCTTGCCGGCCTTCTTGTCTGCCAGATACTTGGGGCAGTTGCGCTTCCAGTGGCCAGTCCCCTTACAATAGTAGCACTCGGAATCAGACTTAGGTCCAACTCGGGGTTTCTTTTTAGGCGCGGCAACATGCTTGCCGCCCTTACTTCCCTTCCGTTTTCCCTTCTTGTCTTTCTTGAAACCAGTGTTCCTATTGATTATCAACACTTGATGTTCCTTTTTGATCTCCACTTCTGCAGTTTTAAGCATTGACAGAAGCTTGGGGAGAGACTTCTTCATGCCTTGCATATTATAGTTCATCACGAAGCTCTTATAGCTAGGTGGCAGAGACTGCAGAACACGATGGATGCCTAAGTCAATGGGAATCGATATTCCCAAGGACACAAGCTTATCGGCGTAACCCGACATCTTGAGTACATGCTCACTAACGGAGCTGTGCTCTTCCATCATGCAGCTAAAGAACTTTTCTGAAGCGTTGTAGCTCTCTACAGCAGCATGTGTGTCGAAAATCATTTTTCAACTCACCCATTGTATCAAATGCATTGCCGTTTTCGAAACGCTTTCGAAGTTCCGGCTCTAGCCCATACAATATGCCGCAATGAACTAAGTTGTGGTCCTCCTGACGAGTCTGATAGACATTCTTCTCCTCGTCAGGGGCATCATCAAAAGGTGGGGGGCCTAACGGCGCTTCTAGCACATATTGCTTTTGTGCAGCAGAGAGGAGAATCCTCAAATTCATGGCCCATTCGGTAAAGTTGCTACCGTTCGTTGCTAGTTTCTCTTTCTCCATGAACACATTGAAATTAAAAGCAGGTGGTGCCATCTACAACAGAATTTGTAAAGTTTAGACTAAGTGTATGATAGATTGAGTTCAACTAATCTATATTACGAATGAACTCCCACTCAAAAACGACATCCCTCGTGCCTTTTGGTGATTACATGAACCAAATCCACTACACCAAGTCCAATCATCACGTGAGTCGGTATAGCTTCAAAGGCGAGCATCAAATGGGCATCATATCAACTATATGACTCATGCTTAACCTTTCGGTCCGTGTTCCGAGGCCATGTCTGTACATGCTAGGCTCGCCAAGTTAGAACCTTAGTATTCGCGTGTGTAACTGTTTTACACCTGAAATATGGTCGTGGATCCAAGAACACCCGATCATCACGTGATGTCTTGGAGCGACGAAAACATAATCGGTGCATACTAAAGGAAGAACACATTCTTATCTTGATATTTAAATGAGGGATCATCTTATTATGCTAACAAAGCGCTAAACAAGCAATATAAGATGCAATCAAACATCATATGTTTATTAGTGAAATGATATGGTTCCCGCAGATGATCTCTATCATGTGCATCGTGGTATGATCACTATCATACCTATATGTGTAAATCCAAGGTCTATGGATTTTACACGCTATGTGTGTTGTAAGAGTATCATCTCATACTTCTACTTACAACACTACCATATCATAACACTAGCCCAGCAACAATCTAAACTAGACGCCTCTAATTTATCCATTGCAAGTTTTACGTGGCTTAGGGCTTTCGAGATAGAACCGTTCTTACCTACGAACATGAACCACAACGAGGATAATCAAATTTTTGACAACTCGCTTGCAAAATAGATATTGACTATAGTAGGAGAGACAGACACCCGCTAGCCACTTATGCAAACTAGTTGCATGTCAAGCGTGGAACAGGTCTCATGTGCGAGGACATGTAAAGTTTGTCCGGGCCGCTTCATCCCACTATGCCACCAATATCCAAAATTACAACAAAGGAGCAACAACATGATCATCATCGCCCACATACTCATATGTGTACTACCCGTGTAAAGTATCTACGCATAGATCCGGCTCTGATACCACTGTAGGGTTCGCAGCATAGAAAACAAAAATTTTCCTACGATGTGAACTATATACCAAGATCTATCTACTAGATACAAACAACGGGCGGATGTATATCCGTAGAGAACATACCCTTGAAGACCGACAAAGCTTAACGAGTTCAACTCGTGGTTGATGTAGACGATCTCTTGCCGATCTCAAGATCGAGAGGAAGTCCTAGCGCCGCAAATCAGCAGCGCATCCGTGCTCGCACACACGTTCGAGGCACCGAGCAACCTCCGCCTCCTCGCTCCAGCGATGCAGCGGAAGCACAACTCTTTCTTGCCGAATAGCGACCGGGAACATGTATCTCGCTAGTCCGAGACCATGGGGGATAAATTCTAGAGGGGGAGAGAGATCCTTCGCGAGGAGGTGTGAGAGACAAGTGAGGAGGGGGGCTCCTTTTATAGGAGGAGGGGGGCACCCAAGGGGGTGGCCGCCGGCCATGGGGGCTGCCCCCTCCCCTCCTTCATTCATGTGGGTGGACACTCCACTCACAAAATGCCCTTTAAATTCCCTCCACTCAAAAGTCCACTCAAATTCCCATTAAATTTCCACCAAATTTAATGCAAACTCTCATTAAATAAAACTCTTTTATTTTATTCAGAATTTTGTCAATTACTTTAATGACAAACATTCACAAATAACCCCTTGCTAGAATTCTATTTCACATGCATAACCACTTTATGCAATTTCACCCGAAAACCTGTTTCGGTATCTAGTGAAATAAATTCCTGCGCTTGTTCATTCTTTCGGCATGAAACATTTGCTCCAATTGGATGTCGGTGTCTCTTAAGTGTGTCACCCTACGGTTCGTGAATAATGCGGACATGATCGAGACCCCTCTCGGATCAATAATCAGAAGCGGGATCTGGAGACCCATACTGACTCCCACACATTCAACGATGACTTTCTTGTGATCGTCGGAACCTTTTACGCTAGTATCTTAATCCCTTTGTTTCACGATATATTACATGTCCGAGATTCGATCATCGGTATCCCCATACCTAGTTTGATCTCGTTACCGACATGCACTCTTTTCTCGTTCCTGTGATATAACATTCTAGTGATCAAATCACTTGCTTGCAAGCTAATCAATGTGATATCACCGAGAGGGCCCAGAGTATATCTATCCGTCATCGGGATGAACAAATTATACTCCCGATCCATGAGCCTCAACATAACACTTTATTAGTTCTGAATCCATCTTTATAATCACCCTGTTACGGTGTGACGTTTGATGTTATCAAGAAACTCTTCCGGTGTTAGTGATTGACATGATCTCATGGTCTAAGGATTAGGATCACTTCGTAAGTTGTTATAGCAATATAAACTCAATGACTTTGATCGTAATGCTATACTTCGGATGAATGTTCATCACACCATTACACTAATGTTGTGATCCCGTTATTAACAACATCCAATGTCCATGATCAGGAAACCTTGATCATCTTGTTAATCAACGAGCTAGTTTATGAGAGAGGCATAACTAGGAACTTTCTGTTTGTTTATTAAACACACATGTATTAATGTTTCCGTATTAATACAATTATAGCATGCAAAATAAACATCTATCATATACTTGGAATACACATAATAAACACTTTATTATTGCCTCTCAGGGCATATTCCCTTCAGTCTCCCACTTGCACTAGAGACAATAATCTAGTTACATAGTGATAAATCTAACACCCATTGAGTTCTGGTGTTGATCATGTTTTGCTCTAGGGAGAGTTTTAGTCAACAGATCTGCTACATTGAGATCCGTATGTACTTTACAAATCTTTATATCTCCATCCTTGACATGCTCGCGGATGGAGTGAAACCGGCGCTTAATATGCTTGGAATGCTTGTGAGACCTTGGCTCTTTGGCATTGGCAATTGCACCATTGTTGTCACAATAGATCACCATTGGGTCCAACGCGTTTGCCACAACTCCTAGTTCGGATATGAACTCCTTCATCCAAACTGCTTCCTGAGCCGCTTCTGAAGCAGCAACATATTCGGCCTCCGTTGTTGATCCCGCTACCACAGGTTGTTTGGAGCTCCTCCAACTAACCGCTCCGCCATTCATGAGAAATACGTATCCGGATTGAGACTTAGAGTCATCCGGATCGGTGTCAAAGCTAGCGTCGACATAACACTTAGCGACGAGCTCTTCTTCACCTCCGTATACAAGAAACATATCCTTAGTTCTTCGTAAGTACTTAAGGATATTCTTGACCGCTATCCAGTGTTCCGAACCTGGATCCGATTGGTACCTACTAGTCAAACTAATAGCATGTGCCACATCCGGTCTTGTACATAGCATGGCGTACATTATAGAGCCTATGGCTGAAGCATAGGGGACTTTGTCCATTATCTCTCTTTCTTCCGCCGAAGCCGGACTTTGATTCTTACTCAATGTCTTGCCTTGCAACATAGGTAAGAACCCCTTCTTACTTCCGTCCATTTTAAACTTCTTTAAAATCTTATCAAGGTATGTACTTTGCGATAGCCCTATTAGGCGCCTAGATCTATCTCTATAGATCTTTATGCCTAATATGTATGACGCTTCACCTAGGTCCTTCATTGAAAATTTGCTGTTTAGATAACTTTTAACACTGTTTAAAAGTTCTATATCATTTCCGATCAATAATATGTCATCCACATATAATATCAGAAATGCCACATTGCTCCCACTCACTTTCTTGTAAATACAAGATTCTCCATAAGTTTGGACAAATTCAAACTCTTTGATCACCTCATCAAAGCGGAGATTCCAACTTCGTGATGCTTGCTTCAATCCATAGATGGATCGCTGAAGCTTGCACACCTTGTTAGCATCCTTAGGATCGACAAAACCCTTTGGTTGTATCATATACAGCTCTTCTTCAATATTACCATTGAGAAACGCGGTTTTGACATCCATCTGCCATATCTCATAATCGAAATATGCAGCAATTGCTAACATAATCCTAACTGACTTTAGCATCGCTATGGGAGAGAAAGTCTCATCGTAGTCAACTCCTTGAATTTGTCGAAACCCCTTTGCGACAAGTCGAGCTTTATAGACGGTCACATTACCATTAGCATCAGTTTTCCTTTTGAAAATCCATTTGTTCTCCACGGCCTTTTGGTCGTGAGGTAATTCCACCAAGTTCCAAACTTGATTTTCATACATGGATTCCATCTCGGATTTCATGGCTTCTAACCATTTGTTGGAATCCGGGATCATCATCGCTTCTTCATACGTCGCAGGGTCATCATTTTCATCAACCATGAAATTCATGACAGGATTTCCGTACAGCTCGGGAGCTGCATGCGTCCTGTTTGACCTGCGAGGTTCGGTAGTACTCTCTTTTGGAGTTTCATGATCATTATCATTAGTTCCCTCTTCAACAGGTGGAGCCAACTCCGGAACAACTTCCGGCGCTGCGCTACTCGCCATACTTTGAAGAGAAGGTTCCACAACCTCTTCGAGTTCTACCTTCCGACTACTCACACCTTTCACGAGAAACTCTTTCTCTAGAAAGGATCCATTCTTGGCAACAAAAACCTTGCCCTCGGATCTGTGATAGAAGGAATACCCAATAGTTTCTTTAGGGTATCCTATGAAGACGCATTTTTCCGCTTTGGGTTCGAGTTTATCCGGTTGAAGTTTCTTCACATAAACATCGCATCCCCAAACTTTAAGAAATGACAGCTTAGGTTTGTTTCCAAACCACAATTCATACGGTGTCTTTTCAACGGATTTAGATGGTGCCCGATTTAAAGTGAATGCAGCAGTTTCTAGTGCATAACCCCAAAAAGACAACGGCAAGTCCGTCAGAGACATCATAGATCGAACCATATCTAATAAAGTACGATTACGACGTTCCGACACACCATTTCGCTGTGGTGTTCCGGCAGGTGTGAGTTGTGAAATAATTCCACACTCTTTCATGTGAGTGCTAAACTCGTAACTTAGATACTCACCTCCACGGTCGGACCGTAGAAATTTGATCTTTCTATTACGATGATTTTCCACTTCATTCTGAAATTCCTTGAACTTTTCAAAGGTTTCAGACTTGTGTTTCATCAAGTAGATATAATCGTATCTACTCAAATCATCCGTGAAAGTAACAAAATAACGATATCCACCTCGCGCCGACACACTCATTGGACCACATACATCAGAATGTATGATTTCCAATAAATCTGTCGCCCGTTCCATTGAACCGGAAAACGACGTTCTAGTCATCTTGCCCATAAGGCATGGCTCACATGTATCAAATGATTCATAATCAAGTGATTCCAAAAGTCCATCCGAATGGAGCTTCTTCATGCGTTTAATGCCAATATGACCTAGACGGCAGTGCCACATATATGCGGATATATCATCATTAAGTTTAATCCTTTTAGCATCAACATTATGAATATGTGTAACATTATCATCGAGATCTAATAGAAATAAACCATTCATCATCGGTGCATGACCATAAAAGATTTCATTCATATAAATGGAACAACCATTGTTCTCGGATTTAAATGAATAACCACTTCGCATCAAACACGATCCAGATACAATGTTCATGCTCAGTGCAGGCACCAGATAACATTTATTCAAGTTTATAACTAATCCCGACGGCAAGTGGAGAGGAAGCGTTCCGACGGCGATCACATCAACGTTTGATCCATTGCCGACACGCATCTTGACCTCACCCCTTGCTAGCGGTCGCTTGTTCCGCAGCCCCTGATTCGAGTTACAAATATTAGCAACTGAACCGGTATCAAATACCCAGGTGCTACTGCGAGCACTAGTCAAGTACACATCAATAACATGTATATCATATATACCTTTGTTTGCCTTGCCGGCCTTCTTGTCCGCCAGATACTTGGGGCAGTTGCGCTTCCAGTGGCCAGTCCCCTTACAATAGTAGCACTCGGAATCAGACTTAGGTCCAACTCGGGGTTTCTTTTCAGGCGCGGCAGCAGGCTTGCCGCCCTTACTTCCCTTCCATTTTCCCTTCTTGTCTTTCTTGAAACCAGTGTTCCTATTGATCATCAACACTTGATGTTCCTTTTTGATCTCCACTTCTGTAGTTTTAAGCATTGACAGAAGCTCGGGGAGAGACTTCTTCATGCCTTGCATATTATAGTTCATCACGAAGCTCTTATAGCTAGGTGGCAGAGACTGCAGAACACGATGGATGCCTAAGTCAATGGGAATCGATATTCCCAAGGACACAAGCTTATCGGCGTAACCCGACATCTTGAGTACATGCTCACTAACGGAGCTGTGCTCTTCCATCATGCAGCTAAAGAACTTTTCTGAAGCGTTGTAGCTCTCTACAGCAGCATGTGTGTCGAAAATCATTTTTCAACTCACCCATTGTATCAAATGCATTGCCGTTTTCGAAACGCTTTCGAAGTTCTGGCTCTAGCCCATACAATATGCCGCAATGAACTAAGTTGTGGTCCTCCTGACGAGTCTGATAGACATTCTTCTCCTCGTCAGGGGCATCATCAAAAGGTGGGGGGCCTAACGGCGCTTCTAGCACATATTGCTTTTGTGCAGCAGAGAGGAGAATCCTCAAATTCATGGCCCATTCGTTAAAGTTGCTACCGTTCGTTGCTAGTTTCTCTTTCTCCATGAACACATTGAAATTAAAAGCAGGTGGTGCCATCTACAACAGAATTTGTAAAGTTTAGACTAAGTGTATGATAGATTGAGTTCAACTAATCTATATTACGAATGAACTCCCACTCAAAAACGACATCCCTCGTGCCTTTTGGTGATTACATGAACCAAATCCACTACACCAAGTCCGATCATCACGTGAGTCGGTATAGCTTCAAAGGCGAGCATCAAATGGGCATCATATCAACTATATGACTCATGCTTAACCTTTCGGTCCGTGTTCCGAGGCCATGTCTGTACATGCTAGGCTCGCCAAGTTAGAACCTTAGTATTCGCGTGTGTAACTGTTTTACACCCAAAATATGGTCGTGGATCCAAGAACACCCGATCATCACGTGATGTCTTGGAGCGACGAAAACATAATCGGTGCATACTAAAGGAAGAACACATTCTTATCTTGATATTTAAATGAGGGATCATCTTATTATGCTAACGAAGCGCTAAATAAGCAATATAAGATGCAATCAAACATCATATGTTTATTAGTGAAATGATATGGTTCCCGCAGATGATCTCTATCATGTGCATCGTGGTATGATCACTATCATACCTATATGTGTAAATCCAAGGTCTATGGATTTTACACGCTCTGTGTGTTGTAAGAGTATCATCTCATACTTCTACTTACAACACTACCATATCATAACACTAGCCCAGCAACAATCTAAACTAGACGCCTCTAATTTATCCATTGCAAGTTTTACGTGGCTTAGGGCTTTCGAGATAGAACCGTTCTTACCTACGAACATGAACCACAACGAGGATAATCAAATTTTTGACAACTCGCTTGCAAAATAGATATTGACTATAGTAGGAGAGACAGACACCCGCTAGCCACTTATGCAAACTAGTTGCATGTCAAGCGTGGAACAGGTCTCATGTGCGAGGACATGTAAAGTTTGTCCGGGCCGCTTCATCCCACTATGCCACCAATATCCAAAATTACAACAAAGGAGCAACAACATGATCATCATCGCCCACATACTCATATGTGTATTACCCGTGTAAAGTATCTACGCATAGATCCGGCTCTGATACCACTGTAGGGTTCGCAGCATAGAAAACAAAAAATTTCCTACGATGTGAACTATATACCAAGATCTATCTACTAGATACAAACAACGGGAGGATGTATATCCGTAGAGAACATACCCTTGAAGACCGACAAAGCTTAACGAGTTCAACTCGTGGTTGATGTAGACGATCTCTTGCCGATCTCAAGATCGAGAGGAAGTCCTAGCGCCGCAAATCAGCAGCGCATCCGTGCTCGCACACACGTTCGAGGCACCGAGCAACCTCCGCCTCCTCGCTCCAGCGATGCAGAGGAAGCACAACTCTTTCTTTCCGAATAGCCACCGGGAACATGTATCTCGCTAGTCCGAGACCATGGGGGATAAATTCTAGAGGGGGAGAGAGATCCTTCACGAGGAGGTGTGAGAGACAAGTGAGGAGGGGGGCTCCTTTTATAGGAGGAGGGGGGCACCCAAGGGGGTGGCCGCCGGCCATGGGGCTGCCCCCTCCCCTCCTTCATTCATGTGGGTGGACACTCCACTCACAAAATGCCCTTTAAAATCCCTCCACTCAAAAGTCCACTCAAATGCCCATTAAATTTCCACCAAATTTAATGCAAACTCTCATTAAATAAAACTCTTTTATTTTATTCAGAATTTTGTCAATTACTTTAATGACAAACATTCACAAATAACCCCTTGCTAGAATTCTATTTCACATGCATAACCACTTTATGCAATTTCACCCGAAAACCTGTTTCGGTATCTAGTGAAATAAATTCCTGCGCTTGTTCATTCTTTCGGCATGAAACATTTGCTCCAATTGGATGTCGGTGTCTCTTAAGTGTGTCACCGTACGGTTCGTGAATAATGCGGACATGATCGAGACCCCTCTCGGATCAATAATCAGAAGCGGGATCTGGAGACCCATACTGACTCCCACACATTCAACGATGACTTTCTTGTGATCGTCGGAACCTTTTACGCTAGTATCTTAATCCCTTTGTTTCACGATATATTACATGTCCGAGATTCTATCATCGGTATCCCCATACCTAGTTTGATCTCGTTACCGACATGCACTCTTTTCTCGTTCCTGTGATATAACATTCTAGTGATCAAATCACTTGCTTGCAAGCTAATCAATGTGATATCACCGAGAGGGCCCAGAGTATATCTATCCGTCATCGGGATGAACAAATTACACTCCCGATCCATGAGCCTCAACATAACACTTTATTAGTTCTGAATCCATCTTTATAATCACCCTGTTACGGTGTGACGTTTGATGTTATCAAGAAACTCTTCCGGTGTTAGTGATTGACATGATCTCATGGTCTAAGGATTAGGATCACTTCGTAAGTTGTTATAGCAATATAAACTCAATGACTTTGATCGTAATGCTATACTTCGGATGAATGTTCATCACACCATTACACTAATGTTGTGATCCCGTTATTAACAACATCCAATGTCCATGATCAGGAAACCTTGATCATCTTGTTAATCAACGAGCTAGTTTATGAGAGAGGCATAACTAGGAACTTTCTGTTTGTTTATTAAACACACATGTATTAACATTTCCGTATTAATACAATTATAGCATGCAAAATAAACATCTATCATATACTTGGAATACACATAATAAACACTTTATTATTGCCTCTCAGGGCATATTCCCTTCAATGACTTGATCTTTATGCTACGCTTATCTATAGGAGTATGTCCATCACACCATTCTCCTAATGATATGATCTTGTTGTTAATAACATCTCAATGTTCATGATCAGGAAACCATGATCATATATTAACCAACAAGCTAGTTTAACAAGAGGCTTTACTAGGGACTCTTATATGTTTAAAAATCACACAAGTATTAATGTTTCTAGTTAATACAATTATAGCATGGTGTGTAAACATTTATCAGAAGCATGAAGATATGATAATAACCTCTTTATTATTGCCTCCTTGTCATATCTCTAACAGTAGAGGCATGAACCCACTATCGAGATAAATACCCCCTCTTGGAGTCACTAGCAACTACTTGGCCAAGATAGCTACTAACAACGGAGAGCATGCAAGATCACAAACAACACAGACATGATAGAATCAATAATACAAAACCATTAATCAATCTGACATAGTAATCTCAATATCCATCGGATCCCCACAAACACAACATGCATGATTACAAATATATGAGATCTTGATCATGAACGGAGCTCACAAGATCTAGACATGAAAGCACAAGGAGGAGATACAACCATCTAGCTACTACATGGACCCGTAGTCCAAGGTGGAACTACTCACGCTTCATACCGGAGGCTGGCATGATGAAGAAGAAGGCCTCTGGGATGATCTCCCCTCCGGCAGGGTGCCAGGAAGAGCTTCAGATCCCCCCGATCTAGGGACGATGGTGGCGGCGGCTATAGACAGTTTCGTGGAATATTGAACGGGTACTTTGGTTTTCGGCATCGGGGGCTTCTTATAGGCGAAGAGGCGAGGCTGGGAGGCGGCCAGGGGGCCCACACCCTACCCAGGTGCGGGCCCACCCTAGGACACGCCTAGGAGGGTGTGGCCACCCTGTGGCGCCCCTCCGTCTCTCCTCTAGACTCCGTGTTCTCCTCGATGAAATATGGACTTTGTCTTTTGTCCCGTCCAATTTCGAGAATATTTCCTTACTAGCTTTTCTGGAACCAAAAACAGCAGAAAACAGGCAACTGGCACTGTGGCAACTTGTTAATAGGTTAGTACCAAAAAACATGTAAAAAGCACCTCAAGTGTGGACAAAGCAAAGCAAAGTAGATACTAAACAAGCATGGAACATCAAAAATTATAGATACGTTTCCGATATATCAAGCATCCCCAAGCTTAACTCCTGCTCGTCCTCGAGTAGGTAAGTGATAAAAGAATAATTTTTGAGGTGACATGCACCATCAAAACCAAGATCAAACCATTTGCAAGCATTGAAAGTTGGGATCAAAGAACTCTAAACATGTGCGTGAAAGATGGAGTTCTAACAATAAGACAAAGTAACTATGCATGCAACATGAAAGGCTACAAACAAAGATCATGAATAACATGCATTAAAAACGTTTGTTTGTTTCACATACAGAAAACATGACATAGTGGCATTCAACTTGTCCCTCATAGAGTAGCAAATAGATGCATAGGACACCTTCAAAGTTCATAAGAGTGACTAGATAGAAAAAACACAAGAACAAGCAATATCAACAATATGCATCAATCAATAAGTTTTGGGAAACTGCACATAGAACTAAGAATGGCAACTATGCTCTCTTAATGGTGCCTAAAGGTAGAAGGTGGAGACTCAATATAATAATGGAAGAAAGACCCTTCATAAAGGGAAGCAGGGATTTCAAGTTTCAAAAAGAGCTTCCAAAAATTATAGTACTTGTTAGCTTTCAGCCCTCATTGCCCCTATCATAAGCATCTTGAAGTGATTAAGGTTAAAGTGAACAAACTATGGAGTATATGCTTGACAAAGTATAAGTTGGCAATCTCATGTCCCTTGAATACGAGGGCCACACCTCATGCTACTCAACTTCAGTCACCTGTAAGTTCTTATCATAGTAAGTACATGTGTATCATAGAGAACTGCCAACGGGATGCCCCTTGCACATGGTACATGAGCTATCCCATAACCAAAATGACAAGGCAAGCAAACAATGAGCATCTCAGCGATCTTTTTATTTACTATGTGCATAGATTTTTATTGAGGATGCTTCACAGATAGCTCATTATGGTGATACTGCAAGTTTCCACCATGATTAGGCATGGCTTAGGCTAGCGGCCCAGGCGTTTCACTAACACAAAATACATAACTCTATGGACTTACAAGCTCCCTATTTATTTCACACCGGTGACATCCATAGACAAAAGAGCATGATATCAACTATGTACAAAGTACAAGTGCAATGTTGAAAACGTTCCCCATGACAGCATGGTTCTGCTAATTCCAACGTATAAGTGCAAGCATATACAACATAGACGACACAATGGTTCAAGTTTATTAGGGGAAAATAATATAAAGTGTGCCATCAAGTTCGTGAGGGCTTTAATCACTAAGTTTTCACATAACAAAATACTTTTTAATTGGAAGATAGATGAAAACAAGAATATATACTTGGAATGGTGTAACACACCATGCATAGGAGTTTATAGTGGACACTTTGTAATAACTTGGTTTGTTGGGAGTTGGAAGCATGAGTAGAGCTTACTCGTACAAGTGGAGGCAAGCAAAAGACTGGGAGCAACCAACTAAGAGAGCAATAATGGCCATAATCATGCAGAGCGACAAAACATTACTAATCAAAGCATATAGTGGTACTACAAGTCAAGGACTAAATGATCATAGAGGCTATGGTGACGTGTTCATAGTCATAACATGGTGTGAGAATGTGCCAAGTCAACCCAAACAAAACATCAAAGGAGAAAACCACAATACTATGCTTTTGCATGCTAAAACAACGCATGATTCTTTCAAGGCACACTAAGCAATCCCAATTGTTTGGAACAAGTCATGCTACAACAATAATCACTAAGCATAAGGTCAAAACAACACCTAACATGACATGCTAAAGTCTAAGTCACAGTCAATGCAAGCTCCTCTTGCACTTTTCAAGTAAGAACTTTCTACTCCTTTCCAACACCAATCAACTTATTTGAAAGAACACAGCGAGAACGGGGCCCAAACTACTTTACTCAAGCGAACTAAACAAACTTATCAAATCAAACGAAAACTAAGATGCTCCAAGAACAACACAACAGTGCATGAAACAATAAAAACGAAGTGTCTAGAAAGATTTGAGCTTTTTATTGATGAAGAAGGGGATGCCTTGAGCATCCCCAAGCTTTGACGCTTGTACCTCTTAGATATTTCTTGGGGTGACACCGGGGTGGCACCCCCAAGCTTGAGATTTTTCCATTCTTTATCTCATTACATCATTCTCTCTCTACACCTGAAATTTTCCTTCATACAAAACTTCACACAATCTTCATTAGCAACATTAGTGTATTCAAAAGATAAAAGACCCTTGGGCTTAGCTTTAGAACAGCACAAAATATCACTAAAAACACAAGCTACTGTAGTAACTCCTTCAAAAATCTCAGTTCACCAAAATAGAAGTCAAAAAGGAATCAATAAGAAGCAAATGCAAATAGTGGCAGAAATCTGTCAAAACAGACTAGCAGGTAGAACTGATTTTTTCGAAGGCCTTTTGTTGCTCAAATCAAAAAGTGTTGAACTAACTAAAGTTATCTCACATACTGGGGGATTTATTCATAAATTTTCAGCTCAATACGACTTACAGAGACTCCTCACGAATTTTTATGGTAGAGGATAGAAATCTGTTTCGGAACAACAACTCCCCAAATCTTACTTCGCTCTCATTAGAGGTCATTCTTGGCACAAAAAGTAAACAAAAAGGATAAGGAGAGGTCATTACTAAACTAATAACTTCCAAGACTCAAGAAAACTCTTGGGTTATCTCCCAACAAGTACTTTTCTTTAACGCCTTTAAGTTAGGCTTGATAGCTTGAGAATATGCTCACATAAGAAATCTGAATTGAAGTAAAAGAGAGCATCAAGAAGCAAATTCAAAACACATTTGAGTCTAACCCACTTCCTATGCATAGGAATATTGTAAGAAAATAAATCAAAGAAACACATAGTAACAAGCATAGGAAAGCAAAACAAATGCAACTTCAAGATTTTCAACATAAAGAGAGGAAACTTAACATTGTTGAGATACATAAGACCATGTTTCCCTCTCTCATAATAACTTTCAGTAGCATCATGAATAAAATTTACAATATAACTATCACATAAAACATTCTTATCATGAGCCACATGCATAAAATGATTATTACTCTCCACATAAGTAGTGGGAGCAAATTCAACAAAATAGCTATCATTATTATTCTCATCACCATAATCATCAAATATAGGAGGCATATTGTAATCACAATAAATTTTATCCTCAATAGTAGGTGGACTGAAAATATCAATATCATCATTGTAATCATCATAAATTGGAGGTAAAGTATCATCATAGGCAATAGAATTTTTAGAATTGGTACCAAAGAGGTTTTCAATATCAAAAGTAGTGTGCTTTTACCAATCATGATCACTACTATAGGTAACAGTCATAGGAACATCATCACAAGTCTTACCCATAAAAGAATCCACGGGAGAAGAACATTCATCCTCCTCCTTTTCATCTAATGAGCTTCCCGTTTCAGCAATCTCTTCTTCCATAGGCTCCTGCAAGGCATTAGTCTCTTCCGTTTGTAGAAAACGCCTATTAAAATATTCAAGAATATAGCCATTTTCTTCCTTGTAATTATTAAAGCAAAATTTAAGTATCTCATAAACTTCATATTCATAAGGTGCATCATCAGTATTTTCAAGCAAACTGGCAAGTTCAAATGCACCCATGAAGGCAATAAATTCTTCAATTTGTTCCACATCATAAAAGTCATAATTTCCTTTAACATAAGAGGATATGGTAACATTATCATTATACTCACATTGAAAAGGGAGGAGTTTATACCTCCTAAATCAAAAAGCTTTATCAAAGCAATAAGTAATATTATAAGTAGAGCACACCTCTCTAGCAGTAGTATTCAATTTATCAATTTGTTCCCATAAGTGTTTCTCTTTTTGTGACAAACGGTGTTCCTTATAATAGTACTTTTGTTCTTCCGTGAACCCACCTTGCCAATAAGAACTAGTTTCAAAGAAACCATCCATTGATAGAAAGCATGACAAAGCAAGGCAATAACAAACCAGCAACTAGAGCAGAAACTATTTTTTTTTTGTGTTTTTGATAAGAGAAAGCAAACTAAACTAAACTATTTTTTTGGAGTTTTTGATAAAAAGAGGCAAACAAAACCAAGCAAAATAAACTAAGCAAACCAAAAACAAATTAAAGAGAAAGGTTGAGGAGGACTCCCCTTGTGAAGACGTCCTTAGCCTCCCCGGCAATGGCGCCGGAAAACTTGTGATGGCGCTGTGTTGATGTGGGAGCGCTTCGTCAGGAAACCCAAGCGCAAGGTGTGATGTAGCACATCAACAAGTCTTCCCTCAGTAAGAAATCAAGGTTATCGAACCAGTAGGAGGAAGGAAACGTCTCAAAGGTGTTGCAAGCAACATGGAAACCTGCACAACATAAACTTAAGACTTTGCCCCAACAAATAGTGAGGTTGTCAATCTCACCGGTTGCTGTAACAAAGGATTAACTGTATGGTGTGGAAGGTGATGATGGTTTGCAGCAAGTAAACAGTAACAGTGGAAGATGTATTAATGGTAAAGATTGGACCGGGGTCCATAGTTCACTAGAGGCGTTCTCCTAAGATAAAAAAAACATGGCATGCTGGGTAAAAAAATTACAGCAGGGCAATTGACACGACTGAGCAAGGCACAATAATGCAATACTAGACAAAAAGATCCTATGATATTCGATTGGGCAATACAACAATATACATAGACCGCCATCCAACTGCATCTATGACTAGAAGTCCACCTTCAGGTTATCATCCGAACCCCCTCAAGTATTAAGTTACAAGCAACAGACAACTGCTTTAAGCAAAGTGTGTAAGGTAAACAATCCACTTGTTCCATGAACAAGAGACCGTTATTTTCTCCCTAGTGGCAACAACACATCTACTACCGTAGAGACTTCTGTCACTTCCCTTGATAAGTAGAGGCATGAACCCACTATCGAGCATAAATACCCCCTCTTGGAGTCACTAGCAACTACTTGGCCAAGATAGCTACTAACAACGGAGAGCATGCAAGATCACAAACAACACATACATGATAGAATCAATAATACAAAACCATTAATCAATCTGACATAGTACTCTCAATATCCATCGGATCCCCGCAATCACAACATGCATGATTACAAATAGATGAAATCTTGATCATGAACGGAGCTCACAAGGTCTAGACATGAAAGCACAAGGAGGAGATACAACCATCTAGCTACTACATGGACCTGTAGTCCAAGGTGGAACTACTCATGCTTCATACTGGAGGCTGGCATGATGAAGAAGAAGGCCTCCGGGATGATCTCCCCTCCGGCAGGGTGCCGGGAAGAGCTTTAGATCCCCCCGATTTAGGGATGATGGTGGCGGGGGCTACAGACGGTTTCGTGGAATATTGATTGGGTACTTAGGGTTTCGGCATCGGGGGCTTCTTATAGGCGAAGAGGCGAGGCTGGGAGGCGGACAGGGGTCCACACCCTGCCCAGGCGTGGGCCCACCCTAGGCCGCACCTAGGGGGTGTGGCCACCCTGTGGCGCCCCTCCGTCTCTCCTCTGGACTCCGTGTTATCCTTGATGAAATATTGACTTTGGTTTTTTTGTTCCGTCCAATTCCGAGAATATTTCCTTACTAGCTTTTCTGGAACTAAAAACAGCAGAAAACAGGCAACTGGCACTGTGGCAACTTGTTAATAGGTTAGTACCAAAAAACATGTAAAAAGCACCTCAAAGTGTGGACAAAGCAAAGCAAAGTAGATACTAAACAAGCATGGAACATCAAAAATTATAGATACGTTTCCGACATATCACGACTACTAGTCTTATCCTACACCGTATGATCCTAGTGTGTTACTTCGAAAGAATCGAGGAATTGCTAGAGATCAACTAAAATAATCTCAAATTATTAGCTCATTTATGTATTTAGCTAGTGCCACGTGGAATTCTTCCTTCGATTCAGATTACTGATGTAGTATAATAGTTTTTTCCCTAGTAGACCTAGGTTTATCGAATCCTTGGGAAACAACGCTAATAGAAATAAAAATAAGGACACGTCTACAAGACTTTGTTTTGTCAATTTTACCTTTGTTTACCGGACCAATCTAGTTTACTTTATATTGTGGTTGAATTGATGGATGGAGATAGTCCAGGGTTGAATATCCACCTGTAGCTGCATGTCATATGGGAATAAAGATAATAATAAGCACATTCATGTGTAAGGTTCCAATAGAGATAATCTTTTGTGGACAATACATCCTAATGTACTAGAGCCCCTGAGAGGCCACAAGTATAGCAATAGTCTTTTGATCCAACCGAGTGCACCACGAAGCACCAGGCTACAAACGATTATTAAGTGCAAAAACACAGATCAAATCATTAAGTGGTGATGTTGTTGTGATCCCAAATGGGTCGCTAAGCTAAGATCGTACTACCCTTGATGTCACTGGGTTCCTATGATATCTCCGCTTGCCAAGCATCTGACCTCAAGCCTTGATCAATCTACGGGATCTTGGGTACCTACAAGTACAAATATCGAGGCAAGAGACAAAGAAACAAATGATACAAATCCCTCTTACAAACCAATACACAATTATCCCATAGATTAGATACACATAAACGCTACGAGGTCTCCCCAACCCGCAGCCCGCGAGGACTACTCACTCATAACAATAAGATCAAGGATAGAAAACATTGTGCAATGCTTATATTGAAATCAAATATTCTTACAATGGTCGCTGAATCACAAGGATATCTCAAGTACAAAGTAATGGCTATGGCTAATAGAGAGGATGGGGTATGAAAAGGATGAACTATGGTGTGGATATCCTTTGGTGGTGTTGTGATCCAATCTGATAATGACAGCCCTCTGTGTGGCTACAGGGGCTTCAAAATATATAGGCGTCTTCATGAGTATTGCAGGGTTTGATGAGGCGAAGCCGCCGCCACCCCGTATAGTCGGGCATTATGGGCGGTGCGCGCCCGTACCAGTGGTCGTCACGCTGGACGCGGCCTGGCTTCAGCTCCAGGAATACTTGGTCAGCAATACTTCCTCAAAATCATCATTTATGACTCCAGATTTCGCAATAAAAGAGTGGTTTCCTGCATAAAATAAATCAAAGGAAGGATTTGCATATCTTTACAATAATTAGTCATTAGTGGCAAATCAAGAGAGAATAATGTAAATTGCTTGACAAAAACAATGTTTAAACGCGGAGAAAGATGACGCTTTTTAGAGCCATCACGGCTTGACATCACTTCTGCTTAGTCCATTTGTTTCAAATCTGGAAGATGATCACTGGCATGCTCGAGAGAGAGTAGTGCGATATCTAAAAGGCATTGCGATCAATGGCATTCACTATACCGGGTATCTGATGATACTAGAGGGTTATAGTTATTTAAATTGAATATCTGATGCTAACGAGATAAAGACCATGAGTGGATATGTATTTACACTTGGTGGTGGTGCTGTTTCTTAAAAGTCTTGCAAGCAGATCATCTTAACGAGGTCAACTCTGAAAGCAGAACTCATAGCATTAGACACAACCATTGTTGAAGCAGAGTGGCTTCATGAACTCTTGATGAATTTACCTATGGTTGAAAAACCAGTACCCACAATCCTTATGAACTGTGCTAATCAAACTGTGATTTTCAAAGTAAACAGTTCTAAGGATAACATGAATTCATCAAGGCATGTGAAGAGAAGACTGAAATCTATCAGAAAAATTAGAAACTCCGGATTTATTCTTTTGGACTATATCCAAACATCTAAAAACTTGCTAGATCCCTTCACAAAGGGTCTACTACGTAATGTGATAGATAATGCATCGAGGGAGATGGGTATGCGACCCACTATTTAAAGTTGCCCGCAGCAATAACCCAATCTAAGTGATCGGAGATCCCGTGAAGTAGAATTGGGAGACAAGCTATTGGTCAATTGAGATAAGAGTATGCTTACTTTTGTAAAATACCACTCCATGAAGATGCAATACTCTTCTATTATATATGGAAGGATGATTTTATCTTAATGTGTTCTAAGTGGATTAATTCTTAAGCAAATATGTTGTCTTGTAGAACATCTTTTAAAGAACACAACTATATGAGTACGATTGTTAATGTCGTAGTCTATAAGAGTTGGATTCTTTCTAGTAAACTCATGAAAGGCCACAGAGTATGACGCGTACGCTCCACCCACGGAGAAGTTCCGGTTGCCTAGTTCAGGTCAAGGATTTATGTGAAACTAGATTTGCAGCCAACTTGTACTTCAAGGCATCACTATACAAGTTGCAGTTTAGTGTAGCATGAAGTCTAGGCGGAAGTTCAACTTAACAGTCTTCACTGTAGTGCCGATATATAATTTTTTTTGTGGAACCATAGGAAAATATTGTGTGCCTCTAGGATCTGGTGGGGGATTATTGAAATTTTTCCTAAAAATAGGCCCAGCCCATTTATTATATGCCAATAATTCCTGAAATCCTAGAGGCCCACTTGGCCCATTCATGCAAGGCAAGAGGTGGAACAAAAGTTTAGTCCCACATTGCTAGTTGAGTGGAAGTTGAACCATCTTATAAGTTGAGATCTTCCACCACTTGTACGAGCTTGAGAAGAGAAGACATATATACCCGCGCTCCTCCTCCTCTATCGCCTCTATAGAGATCCCAACCTGATAAGGTAGAGATTCATGTGTTTATAGTGCTAGTCCCTAGATTTAATAGCTAGCACCCATAGTTTAAGATGTAATATCAAGAAACAAAGGTCATACTAAAACTTATAACCAGGAATAAAATAATTCATTACATCTTACATAGCTCATATGGCTATCTTATTACAAAACAACATAAATAACTATATAGCATGGAGTCCTTCATATTCATGTGACATAGGCAATCATGTTGGTTGTAGACTTGTAATCCCTACTCAACAAACATCACTAACATCAAACAAACCTGCAACATAAATTCTTCTTAGTTGATACATCATGAACAAGATCATGGTATTCTTGTAAGAAATTCTTGCATCTTGGTCACAAGGTTCCAAGGTGATGATGGTCCCTCCTAAATTGTGTTTCCTTAGTCTCCAAGTCTTGAGTATTGTCCTTATCTCACTTGAGGTCCTTAGTGATGTCCAAGTTGAAGTCCTTGGTGTTACTGAAGTTGAAATCATTGGTGATGGTGAAGTCCTTGCTCATGTTGAAGTTTTTGTCTATAAAGTTGAAAAGGGAGAGATGTAGAATCAAAACAAAATGTTGAGGAAAGAGTTTACAAGATTGTTTGTAAATAAGTTTAAACAAATACAACTCTTATTTTTCTAAGGGGTTTTGTCCAATCCTAGGGTTACAATCCTACAGGCAACACAGTGCTCTGATACCATCTATAGATATCCCAACCTGATAAGGTAGAGATCATGTGTTTACAGTGCTAGTCCTTGGATCGAATAGCTAGCACCCATAGTTTAAGATGTAATATCAAGAAACAAAGGTCATATTACAACTTATAACCAGGAATAAAATAATTCATTACATCTTACATAACTACATAACTCATATGGCTATCTTATTACAAAGCAACAGAAATAACTATATAGCATGGAGTCCTTCATCTTCATGTGCCACAGGCAATCATGTTGGTTGTAGACTTGTAATCCCTACTCAACAAACATCACTAACATCAAACAAACCTGCAACATAAATTCTTCTTAGTTGATACATCATGAACAAGATCATGGTATTCTTGTAAGAAATTCTTGCATCTTGGTCACAAGGTTCCAAGGTGATGATGGTCCCTCCTAAATTGTGTTTCCTTAGTCTCCAAGTCTTGAGTATTGTCCTTATCTCACTTGAGGTCCTTAGTGATGTCCAAGTTGAAGTCCTTGGTGTTACTGAAGTTGAAATCATTGGTGATGGTGAAGTCCTTGCTCATGTTGAAGTTTTTGTCTATAAAGTTGAAAAGGGAGAGATGTAGAATCAAAACAAAATGTTGAGGAAAGAGTTTACAAGATTGTTTGTAAATAAGTTTAAACAAATACAACTCTTATTTTTCTAAGGGGTTTTGTCCAATCCTAGGGTTACAATCCTACAGGCAACACAGTGCTCTGATACCATCTATAGATATCCCAACCTGATAAGGTAGAGATCATGTGTTTACAGTGCTAGTCCCTGGATCGAATAGCTAGCACCCATAGTTTAAGATGTAATATCAAGAAACAAAGGTCATATTACAACTTATAACCAGGAATAAAATAATTCATTACATCTTACATAACTACATAACTCATATGGCTATCTTATTACAAAGCAACAGAAATAACTATATAGCATGGAGTCCTTCATCTTCATGTGCCACAGGCAATCATGTTGGTTGTAGACTTGTAATCCCTACTCAACGAACTTCACTAATATCAAACAAACCTGCAACATAATAAGTTACAGCCACAAGGGTCAATACATTTGAATTGTATTGGCAAGTGATATCATATTGATATGGAGATTCTAACATCTACATGAATATTTGGCTAAGTGGAGTTTTGGCTGGCCTATGCATCAAACAAGTTTTTCCTATCCTTTGAAAATAGTTTTCTTTATGTTTTCAAAACATTTCATCAAACAATGGCACACTGGTTACACACCAGGTGCTTCCCTTGTTCACCCAACAAGTTTTAACTTAGAGAAATTGGGATGAGGAGATCCTTGATAGCTTCAATGTCTTTGATGCTCAAATTGTCCATTGCCGGGGACACGGCTAAGTACTTAGGTTTTACACTCTCGAGAGGTGGTGCACTTTTCCCACAAGACTCAACATGCATCGAGACGAGACTTTTTAGAAACAATCCCTCAGAATCAGCACAGACGTGTTCCACCTATCATCACTACCACCAACTATCTGCCCGTCTGAGTTCTTGCAACCTATGTAGTCAAGGCAGAGCCCATATGCCATGTGGCTGCACTAGAAGCTTCTCAACACAAAACATCTCAAATCTCTTTGTTCATGGGTGGCCATCCACAAGTGTGATACACAAGGTAAACCATAGACATGGTCCTTGTGTAACCACTCAACACAAACCATTCTTACCATTCCACCCAGGTGATTCATTCACATAGTTGTTTTATTAATCAAAACATAGTCATAGACTTTACATAATATCATAGCATGAATATTCCACCCTTGTATTCTAATAGCTAGGATAAGCATACTAGCATAACTTATCTCTTATCTTAGGAATATTCCTACCAAGATTTATTCTATAGGATCTACTATAGCATAGCAATATATAAAATAGTCCTATCATGCATACTACAAAAAAATCACTTATCCAATATTGAAAAGATAGGACTTTTGATGACCAAAGTATCACTTGACTTTTTGTATAAAAACTAGGTACACTCCTTGATATTGCAATTGTCACACTCTTCAAAGTTCACTACAATTCAATCAAGCAAGGCACACATTCAAAACTAGCATTCAAACAATTCACCACATAAAATGATAAAAACAAGGAAATGCATGCAACCATGAAAGAGGTTGTTTTATTTGAAAAGGTTTATAACAAGGTTCTAATATTTCAAAACACCTACTGGTCATTTATAAAATGTGGAAAATCATTTGAAACCAAGTTAGTGAAAATAGGCCTTTTAAATCATTTTTGTTTTACTAGAAATGCTTTTATTCAAAGAAATAATTTCTAGTGTTTACCAAATATATTTTTAAACTCAAATCTTAGTGTTTATGGTTAGAGGGTTCAAAACAAATCCATTTGCAAAAAGTTTCACTCAAAAAACATTTTTAGAACAATTTTTATACTCAAAATAGTCCTAATAATATTTCTGCAAAAACACCTAATTTTTAGAATAAAATGACCAAACCAGGGTCATAGTTGCAAATATTACATTTTTCTGAATCCATTGATATAAATTTTTCAATTTTTGGACATACAGATCAAAAGTTATGATTTTTGCAAGTTTAAACATTCAAAAACATTTTCTGGAATTTTGAACAGACAGACTGGCCACGTGTCTTAACCTTACTGGTCAATACCGATTCGCATGGATTGAGCTATGTGGGTTGTAGGATTTAAGTTGCATCACACGGCACAGATCAAGTCGTACCCCTTCGCTAAATATTTCTATCACAGCCTCTGGATCTCCATCTAACGGCTCACAGCGCACTAACCAAGATCTGGCAGCGCTGGCGACGGTGCACGGCGGCGGCGCGTCGGGTGGTGGTGTTCCAGCGAATCTAGGAAGCAAGGAAGAGGATGCGGTGGCTCACTAGGTTCACAGGAACGGGCCGATGCTCAACGTGGCCGTGGTTGGCGAAGGGGCACACTAGGACGACGGGAACTCCTCGCCGGAGCTAGCGTCGGTGTCGGGAACGTACTGTCGTCATCGGGGGCGAAGATACAGAGCATGCTAAGGCAAAATAAAGATGGAATTAGATGCGCAAGAGAGAGGTTAGTGCGAGAGCGTCAACGAGAGGGAGAGGGGCGGTCAGGGCTCACCAGGAGAAGTCGCCGGAGCTAAGGCAGACGACGGTGCGAGCAGGCGTGGTCATTGCCGAGCCTCTAGGGAGCGCGCGCGCAACCATAGGTTGCAGGAAGATGCGCATGACGATGGCGAGTGAGCTAGTGGGAGCTAGGGGGCAGGAGGGTCTGGTATCGCCGGAATTGGCGCCGGAGCACGTCGGAGCCAATGATGGTGCGAGAGATAATTCGAGTAGCCTGGGGGATCCGGTGGCATGGTGACTGAGGGGAAATGGAGAGGAGGGCGAGGCGATTAAGAAGGCCAGTTCAGGGGAGGAATTAACTCGCGCGTTTACGCCAATTCAATCGGATTAAACGCCGGTAGAAACAACAAGGGGGAAAGGGCGAGCTCAGCGCGTGGGGAGGACGACGATGAGGTGGCAGGGTGGGGCCTGGGCGTCAATGGGGGTGAGGGTGTTCTACACGGTGAGAAAAGAAATGAGGCAGAGAGGGAGAAAGCCGGGTGGGCTGTGCTGGGCCAAGTTGGGCTGGGTGCTGGGTAGGTTAGTTGGGTCGTTTCTTTTCCATTTTTTTCTTCTCTCATTCTTTTCCTTTTTCCATTTCTATTTTCTGTTTTAATTTGATTCAAATTATTTCAATCTCTATTTGATTTCAAATCTTTTCCAAACTTTCAGTAGGTTTTTAAATCATTTATGAGTGTGTTTAAAAGTCCACTTTAGAATATTTCAAATATTCTCTTATGATTTATTATTTATTTAAATTAGGCATTTTGTCTTTATTTAAATAAAATTGAATATGGTTCAAAAACCCATATAATTTTTTTTAAATAATCCTTTATTCTTTTATTTTATTTCTTTTACTTTTATTCCATTTGCTTATGAATTTGGCCAAGGTTTGAATTGTCTTTTAATTAATTCTTATTTATTTAATTCTTTCTTTGTCTTATAAAATCCATATCTTTTTATTTATATTTCCAAAATTGGTGATTCCACTTTGTATAATTTTATTTAATATTTGTTTATCTTTTAAAATAATTTTAGGATTACTTTGCTCACAATTTGGTATATATTTTTGTTAGGAGCTTTGTTAGCCTTGGAATTACTTTCTTTTATCTTATTAAAATCATAGGTTTTTATCCATGGCTCCAAAATGAATGAAACCAATTTCCATGGTTTTGTAATATTTTTGTTTACCATTTTTGATCATTTAGAAATGTTTTTTTCTGAATTTTTATATGGGAAAAAGCCATAGTCTTGGGGTGATCTTGGATATGATTTCTTTCATTAGGGTTTTAGGGTTTTGGTTTAACTTTTCCAAGAGTTTTAAATTCAAGATTATTTCCATGCATGAATGCATTTGATCTTTGGAATATTTGTTTGTTGCTTTCTTATTCAAATTTGTTCAAGTAGGGTTTTGATGTTTCCATTTAGAAGCAAAAAGTTTCTTTTCACCCTAAATTTCAACATTTGTTTCTTTTATTTGTTTATTTTTCACATTTCAAAATTTGGAGAATTTTGGGATGTGACAGACTACCACCCTTAAAAGGAATCTCGTCCCGAGATTCGGGAAGGCTAGAGGTTACAAGTTGGCTTCAAGACAACTAGGGTACTACCACCCTTAAAATGTTTTTAACTAGATTACATATTGGCTTACTTGGTATCTTGGTGTAACTTCTCTGGACAGTTGTTTGCATAATGTCCTTTGTTATCACACTAATAACATGTGACAAGGTTTATGTATCTCACAAGTTTGCTTGTCTTGTCTTTCTCCCTTTCTGGATAGTTGATGCATAATGGCCTAGCTCTTTGCATTTGTGGCACTGTATATTGTTGATGTCCTTCTTCTTTTTGGGTCTCTCGAAAGCTAGGAGTTCTCTTAGTTCATGTTCCTCATATTTCACCACAAATGTTGGAAAACTTCCTCGGTTCTTAGAACGTTTTCTAGGATAACGTCCATGTTTCCTCTTTGTCCACCATAGTGGGTTACAATGTATGGAGGTGCATACTAAGATTTGACTTTGTCTTTATCCTTCTTGGTAGAAGTTGTACCTTAATGAATGTTTCCAAACATTTGATGTTTTCCATCTTGTTTCATCTATTGAACTATAGGGTAGATTTGGCATTGGATAGGGACATGATCATTTCCTTCACATAGGAAACAGGTAACTTGAGATGTGGAGCATTGTCTAGCTGGATGTTGAAAGAACATTTCATAATCCCTAGTGTTTTGTGTGTTAGATAACAATATCAAGGATTATTTAATGTGTCTTGAAGTGCTGCAGATCTTTACATTAAAAAGGTAAAAGGAAATCTGCTTTTGGGGGCGGATAATCCGCCCCGCCCCATACCCAGAAGGGCGCAACCCCCAGAGAGGGGGCGGAGAATCAGCCAGATTTTCCGGCATGGGCGGATAGTCCGCCCCTCGTGGAAATTCACCAAGACTCGCCCTGCGTCTCTCTCTGTATGAGGGGTGGATTTTCCCCCGGACTTTCCGGCTCGGGGCGGAGTTTTCCCCTAGGCCAGATAGTCCGCCCCTTGAGGGGGGCGGATAATCCGCCCCTCGAGGAATTTTGCCAAGTATGGACCTGCGCTGCTCTCTGTATGGGGGGCGGTTTTCCCCCCAGAGTTTCTGTCCTGGGGGTGGAGTTTTTCCCCAGGGAAGATAATCCGCCCCTAGTGGGGGGCGGATAATCCGCCCCAAACTTCTTCAACAGGCAGAACTGGACAGGGGGTATTTAAGCCTGCCTTCCCCCTCCTGCCAGAACTCTTGGTTCATTCGAAAAAGTCAAGATCTGATCCGCAATCTCCATCCAAGAGAGCTCCACCTTGATCCACCCAAAGGCCCCGTCCATTGGGGAATCGAAGGAGGAGGACTTGATCTTCAACAACTGCAATCAAGCGCTTCATCTCCTCTCCATTCATTTGGAGAATCTCTGATCTAGTATTTCTTACAAATATCTAGATCCTTGCTTTTGATTATATTGATAATCCTTGTTCTTGTGACAACTTGTTGTCATCACGGGATCCCCCAATTCAGTTGTGGGTGTGTGCCCCGGTAGAGTTGTAAAGGCACTGGTTCCCGCCTCGAAGGGTACCAATAGTGGAGAAGGTGGATCAGGCCTTTCGTGGCGAGATCCATCGCAGAATAGGGTGAGGCCTATTGTGGCGTGGTGGTCTTAGAACCGCCCACCCCTCCAACGCAGATGTACTTCCCTTAACAAGGAAGGAACTGCGGTAAAACAAATCCCTGTGTCTCCGCGTACTCCACTACGGTTCCCTCGATCCTCTCTTTACGTGCTTAGTAGCTAGGGTTGCATATAGGGAAATTCTCGTAGTTGCATATCTAGAGAATTTACTTTATGCCAAGCCTAAAATTGAAAAAGAAATAAAAAATTAAGTATCACCTATTCACCCCCCTCTAGGTGCCCATACGATCCATTTCAATTGGTATCAGAGCCCCGACTCCTAATTCGGGCTTAACCGCCTAAGAGAAGTATGGGTTCCAAGGGAGATGGGAGTGATGCTCCGGAGGTAGTCACCATGAATGATCTCAAGATGTTGGAAACAACCTTGGTGAGTTCAATGGAGGCTAAGATGGAAGAGATGCGTCAATTGATAATGCGTCTCTCCACATCCGCAGCATCACCCCCATCTAACTCTGAGGCTACCACTTCGCAATCCAAGGAAACGGGTAAAACCGATTCCAAAGATAACGAAGTGGTTGGTGATGGCACTATCAAGAGCTCCTCCTCGAAAAAGGATAGTGGTAAGGTGTGGCATCCCGCAAAAACCACTACTAGAAAATCGCGTTGATTTTTGTGCATTGCATCATCATGACATCATCATACATCTATCTGTCTAAAACTATTTTGCTAAAAGCCCTATTTTGTTTTCTATATTAATTCCTCCCTATTACTTTAAATCAAAACACCGGTGCTTCCGGATATCTCAGTTTGTCTAAAAACAATGTACAAAAAGGCTCTTAAAATAAATTATAAAACCTACCTACCCCAGAATCTACCCTAACCCTTTTCTACCAAAAACTCTACCCAACCTTATCCTACCCAGCCCCTCCACATCATCCCCACCAATCCCCTCCCTCCACCTCCCCGTTTCCTCCACCTCATCCTCGGCTCAGCCACCTCACCAATCCCAGCCTCCACCCCCCTGGTCAACAACCTCTGGCCCCACTCCCTTTTCCCCCCACCGAGCTGGCCCCACCATGATGCCAGCCGGCCCCTACCTCCCCACCTGGCCCACACACACCGCACCCACCCCTCTCTCTCTCCCCCTGGCGCGTCCCACACACCCTTCCCCGGCCCCGCTCCCTCTTGGCCCCACCCCACGTCCCCAACCTCACCTCCCTCCTCTGGTCCTCCTCATCGCTTGTCCTCAACCGCGGCCGCCCGTGGGCCTCCGTCGCCGCCACCGGACGACCCCACCCCGTCGCCACCCTCCCTCCGCCGCCAGGCACAGCGCACGCACGCCTCCAGCACACCCGCACCTTCCCCACCGATCAGGACCACCGCCGCCGCCTCCTGTCATGAGGCCTGGCTCGAGCTCCTCCCCGCCGGCCTCCACTTCCTCCATCGGCGTCCACCGCCTCTCCCCCTCCGTTCGACGGCCTCCCCAGCGAGCACCTTCCTCGACGCCTTCCCTCCTCCCGCCAAGCTCCCTGCCGGCCTCCGCGAGACCAACACCCCGCTGCTCTCCTGCAAGCTCGTCGGGCCCGAGTGCCGCCCTCCTCGTGAGCGTGCCGCTGCCGCCTTCCTCCGGACGCCTGCATCATCTCCCTAGCTCCGGACGGCCTCGACCGCCTCTGCCCGCCTCACCGGCGCAGCAGCGCGTCCCCCGGCCGCCTTCTTCGATCTCCGCCGTCGCCTCCTTCCTCTCCGGCCGCCGCCCCTCCCGGCCAGCGAGCCTCGCCGTCGTCGCGGTCCCGCCTCCAACGCCGGCCGTCGGGCCTCCTCCTTCCCGCGACCATGCCGCCAGCGTCGCCGGGTCCGTCGGCTTTGGCACCAAGGATGGCCGCCCTACCCTCTCCCCTGTCGGGAAGCTCCGTGACCCTGCTGTGGCTCGCCGTGGCCGCCCGCTTCTCGCTGGCAGTCGCCGCCATGGAGCTGTCGCCTGCGTCACCCGAGCGCCTTCCATCCCCGCTAGTGCTCGCCGTCCTCCACAACCGCATGCCGCGCCTCCTCGTCGTCCTGTCTCTGTCCTGCGTCGCCCTGTCCAGTACCATGTACCTCGCCGTTTGAACCCTCTGTGTGTGTGCGTGTTTGTCCCGCAGCGGACATGTTTTTCCCCATCGGCAAGATCAGCCACAACATGTACCATGTTACAAGTACGGTCACGACGACTCATGTCGCTCTCAAGATCTACCGACGCCAAGATATTCTTCGTGAGCTCAAAGAACCCCGGTACCGGACATGAAGGCGACAAGACCGACATGAGTCGAGACCCGGGGAACTATGCAAAACCACGGCGCTGGACCCGAAAACCGAACCTCGACATGTCAAGTTCGCCGAGACCCCGTACCCGAGGGCCTTCGACGCGGAACCCCAAGATCTTCTCCTGGAGCGACGAGGTCTTCTTCCCGAACGCCAAGACTAGCTACCGCAGATCGCGGACCCAGAGAATCCCCGGACTACGAGCTCTTCTACCTGAACCCGAAGACCGCAGATGCGACAAGTACTTCTTCCCGGATCTGATGCCGAGAACCCGGACGCCCAGGTCGTCGACACGGATACGCCAAGTACTTCCTCGAGGACGCCCAGTTCTTCACCCCGAATGCCAAGACCGACTCGATGACACGGACCCGACAAGATCTTCGCGACGACCAGATCGACCCCGACCAGGGCGGATCCGATGTGGCCTCGACGCCGAGCCAAGTCCTCCTTCCCGGAACGCCAAGATCTACCTCCGTTATCCGAGAACAATCCCGTCGAGCTGTTTCCCCGTTGTGGCATCCCGCAAAACCACTACTAGAAAATCGCGTTGTTTTTGTGCATTGCATCATCATGATCGCATGCTCATGTCATCATGCCGCATTGCATTTGAGCATCGTCATCATCTTGCATTTGCTTGCATAAAACTATTTTCGGAAAAACCTATTTTTGTTTTCTAAACGCCCCGTCTTGTTTTCAAATTAAAATCCGGGTCTCCGGATTAATTTGTTTTGTCTGCTATCGGTTTGCAAAAGCCCTGTTTAAATAAATAAAATATTTAATTATTTTGTAGGAGGCAGCCAGCCAGGCCCAAAAGCCCAGCCGGCCACCTCCAGATAAAAATCCTGGCTATCCCTAACCCTTTTCTACCTAGTTCTAACCTACCCAGCCACTCCTAGCCCTCCACCTCACCTCCCTGAGCCACCTCACCCCCTGGACCCCAATCCCCACCCGCCTTGCCACCTCATCAATCCCTCTCCACTCCACCAGCCACCACCCTCCTCCCCGGTCCCACCCCGCAGCCCCCTCTCCCTCTCTCCTCCTGGGCCCCACCCCAACCCCACTCACTCAACACACCTGTCCCACCCCACCCCACACAACAAACACACACACACCCGGCCCCGCCTGGACCCACTCCCCGGCCCCACTGGCCCCACCATCGCCTCTCTCCCCTCCCCACCCTCTCTCTCTCCCCGACGCGCTCGCCCCTCCCCTGGTCCTCTCCCACCTCCCGCCTCTCTCCTCTCTGCCCCCGCCGGTCGCCCTCCTTTCCCCCCCGCTCGGCCGCGCCGCCTCGCCTCCGGCGAGCCGCCGTCCTCCCCATCGCCTCCGCCCGAGCCCAAGCCCGCCGCACCGCCTCTGCCCGCCTCCCCAGCGCAGCAGCGCGCCCGCGGCCGCTCCTCTCTCCCTGGCCGCCGTCGACCCCTGCCTCCTCCACCGGCTCCCCGTGCGCCGCTCGCCGCCGGCGCCTCCCTCCGCCCGCGTCCGCCCTCGACCTCCCCGTCAACCACCGCCCGCCCGACGCCGGTCTTCTCCTCCATCGCCCCGCCTCAGCTCACCGGAGGCCGCCTCCCGGTCGCCTCCTCGCCGCGCCCCCTCTAGCTCCTCTGGCCGGAGCCCGCCTCCCCCGCCAACCACCCGCCGCCGCCTCTTCCGCCGTCGTGCTCTGCCGCCACCCCCGTGCCGGCCCGTGCTCCTCCCCAGGCGGCCTCACGCCGACCGTCGCCGCCGTGTTCCCCGGCCACCGCTCGCCCGCCGCCCAACCACCGTTCCGCCACCGCGCCAGCAAGCCGCCGTCCCGGTGCCCTTCTGCCTCGCAGTACCACCACCGGCCCGCGTCCTCGCCGTCGTTCCTCCGCCGCAGTGGTGCTCCGTCCAGCGCCGACCCCACCTCGTTGGGCCCCACCGTCACCCTGGTTGCGTTCAAGCCTGTAGCTGTAACCGTTGACCTCAGGACGTGTGGACCGGTTGTATCTGAATATTCGATGTCGCCATGTTGTTGTCCAAGATACCAAGACCCACAAGGTTTTCCTCGGTGGCAAGACCGTCGTGAATCGTCAAGTTCATCAACCGACAACGCCTCTCAAGCCCGTCTTCGCAAGATCTCCGTCTTCGCAAGTTCTCCGATCCCGATGAACCATCGGCGCCACATTCCCAGATCGCCCCGAACCCGATGACCGCCAAGCTCTTCTTCACGGAGATCAAAGGCCGTTGTCCGAGACCCTGAAGACCGATCCCGGCGCCCGAAGCCGAGAACCCCGACAAGAACCACGACACGGATACACCGAGTTCTCCATCGAGGACACCAAGGCCGTCGACATGGAACCGAAGGACGTCAAGCACTGCACCCCGAACGCCATGACCGTCTACACGGACCCGAAGACGCATGACCCGGACGCCAAGATCTCCGCGTGAGACGACAAGACCGACAACATGGCCCGACTACCGCGGATGCGACAAGATCTACTTCTGTTGTCCGAGACCGGTCCCGTCGAACCCTGAACCCTGAGACCGACCCCGAACCCCTGGACCAAGATCGCCGAACCCTAATGTGTGAACCTTTTCTCGAGCCCTATTTTATGAAAATAATATAACTTGTTGCATATTAAATTGTCTTACTCGCATGCATATTGTCTGTGGGTTGGGGCCTTATGCCGATTCACCTAATTAAATATGGGGTCCATATGCGGGCAAATCTAGTCGTATATTGGTCCCATTTAAATTTGTGTAGCGAACCGGTAACTTATCTTGCCCTGTTATTACAACATTTAATTTGCAGGGTAGATAAATAACTTGAACCGTTTAATTAAATTGTCGGGACCTCGGTTCCGCTTAATATGACTTAATCGCATCGCATCTTTGCCATGTCATACATCATACATGCATCATGCTCGATCTTTTGCCGTAGTATTAAATAGTGCATCCGGTGTTTATTCTAGTGTTTTGCTTCTTCGCGGATAAGGCCGTTGAGTTGATGCGAGTGTCGACCCGATCTTCGGATGAAACTTCGACAATGTTTTCAGGCGAGCATCTCCCCCTTTCTACCTATCTTACTTTTATAGTATTTATTCCCTCCTGTTGATCCATTGCTATCTGTGTTGCGATGCTCTAGTTTCCGTACCCGAGATATCCCTTGCAGCCATATAATGCCTTGGACACATCCTATTACCTGTTGTTTGGTAGATAGTTGGACTTGCGCGTCGTAGTCGCCTGCTCGAGTGCTGTTGCGTGTCGTCGAGTACCACAGTTGTTGGAGTGTTTCCGCATGTTTATTGTTGGATATGATCATAACTTTAATTATTGTTTAATAACTAAAATTGAAGTAGGTAAGCAGAGGCACAGGTGGGCAATAGATGTTATTTGGTTGTTAACCGTCCACTTGTGTCCCGTAGGACCCCGAGTACTTGATACCTGTTCCTTGAATATTCGCGCTATCCACATCCGGGAGGATTATGGGACCCCCCTGAGCCAGAGCTTGATTCATTCTTATTTCTTGGGGCCACAAACTAGTTTGAGGTTTTATTTACGATCCTGTACTTATGCCATGCTTTACTGCTTTATTTACGATTATGCGAGGAGCACACTGTACTGTTTAGGATCGTGACCCGTTTTCGCGGTATCGACAAGCCCAGTTTTGGGTTCCTAGTCGTTTACAGCCGGCCCCACAAACCTTGAGTCCGTCTCGGAGCCGGCCAGTTTCGTTGCGGGTGTACTCCAAGGGGTGGCCCCCTGAAATATTTCTGAATCTGGTGATTGCTTTGTCGTGAAAGCCTCGTTGGGTTTTGATTTGGTTTTTCCGAGGTTGATCGAGTGTGTGTTGCTATTTGTGCACCCCTGCAGGGTAAAACTTTCTGAAAGCCGTGTCCGCGGTTATGGACGACTAGGAGCACAGTATCTCGATCATAGACAACTATAACTAAAGTAGTGCTATAAATTTGACTTTATAATGACTAGTAATCAGCTTCACTATAATGGAATGGCTAAATAAAACTGCCAACAATTGCTTGTTTGGGTTGTCGCTTGCGACCATTACATCTGACTAGTAAGTATTGCAACTACAACGGAATGGCTAAATAAAAGTACCAACAACTGCTGGGTTTTGGGATATCTCATGCTAATTGTATTTGACTAGTAAGTGTCGCAACTACAATGGAATGGTTAAATAAAAGTGCCCACTGCTTATTATATCAGGATGATTATCTATACTGACTAGTAATTGCTGCAACTATAACTGAATAAATAAAACTGCCGACTGTGTGAGTTCCTCGGTTGACTTCCTCGTTTGGTCTCGAGGGGGAAACACCAGGATGGGTATGTTTGGTGGTAGTATCAGGTTGGATCCGGATAGGTCTTTCTTATCCCTTTCTGATCGCCGACAGTTTTATCGAGTCTCTATAGGTTGTTTAGTGCATGCTGCGCTGCCGCTCAGTCCACCATACCTATGTAGGCGAGGACCGCCGAATTCTAGCCTCGCCGTGTACTGGCCTCAGTACTGACGCTCCTCTTTCTCCTTTGCCCTTTGTCGGCACCCCTTTTGTTTTAGCAGGTTTCGACGTCGTTAGCAGGGTTACCCCTCCGGCTTGGCCTGGGCAGGGTTATGGACGCCATTGGTTATTCTTCAGGGCTCTTAGCCCCATTTGCATCTTGTCCGTAGTCGGACGCTCTATCAATTTCAAGGTGATTTGGATCTTTGTATATTATATCTGTATTCTTGACTCATTGAGTCGCTGTTGTGTATATATCTGTTCTGTGGGTCCCATCGAGGACTGTTGTGTAATGTTATTACTTCGTTTTCCACCCGCACGAAAGTGCCTGGTGGGCACCTTTGAATCGTTTCTATGCGGGTTTGGCGGGAAGCGCTGAAACTTGCATAGGGTCGATTCTGAGGGTGTTACACCCGTCGAACCCTGAGACCGACCCCAAACCCCTCGGAACCCAAGTTCGCTAAACCCAGATGTGTGAACCTTTTCCCGAGCCCTATTTTATAAATGTTATATATAAAACTTGTTGCATATTAAATTGCCATGCTGCACACATATGTGGTTTGGGGGCCTTATGCCGATTCACCTAAATTAAATATGGGGCCCATATGCGGGCAAATCTAGTCTTATATTGGCCTCATTTAAATTTGTGTAGCGAACCGGTAACTTATCTTGCCTTGTTATTACAACATTTAAATTTGCGGGGTAGATAAATAACATGAACCATCTAATTAATTGTCGGGACCCCCCGGTTCCGCTTAATATGGCCTAATTGCATCGCATCTTTGCCATGTCATGCGTCATACATGCATCATGCCCGATCTTTTGCCGTAGTATTAAATATTGCATCCGGTGTTTATTCTAGTGTTTTGCTTCTTCGCGGATAAGGCCGTTGAGTTGATGTGAGCTTCGCCCCGATCTTCGGATGAACCTTCGGCAATGTTTTCAGGCGAGCATCTCCCCCTTTCTACCTATCTTACTTTTATAGTATTTATTACCTCCTGTTGATCTATTGCTATCTGTGTTGCGATGCTCTAGTTTTCGTACCCGTGATATCCCTTGCAGCCTTATATTGCTTTGGACACCTCTTATTACCTGTTGTTTGGTAGATAGTTGGACCTGCGCGTCGTAGTCGCTTGCTCAAGTGCTGTTGCGTGTCGTCAAGTACCACAGTTGTTGGAGTATTGCCGCGTGTTTATTGTTGGAGATGATCAAGACTTTAATTACTGTTTAACAACTAAAATTGAAGTAGGTAAATGCAGAGGCACAGGTGGGCAATAGATGTTATTTGGTTGTTAACCGTTCACTTGTGTCCCGTAGGACCCCGAGTACTTGATACCTGTTCCTTGAATATTCGCGCTATCCACATCCGGGAGGATTATGGGACCCCCCTGAGCCAGAGCTTGATTCATTCTTATTTCTTGGGGCCACAAACTAGTTTGAGGTTTTATTTACTATCCTGTACTTATGCCATGCTTTACTGCTTTATTTACGATTGTGCGAGGAGCACCTGTACTGTTTAGGGAAGCGGAGTGTTTTCGCGGTATCGACAAGCCCAGTTTTGGGTTCCCAGTCGTTTACAGCCATTGACGCAAACCTTGGGTCCGTCTCGGAGTCAGCTAACTTCGTTGCGGGTGTACTCAATGGGGTGGCCCCCTGAAATATTTCTGAATCTTGTGATTGCTTTGTCGTGAAGGCCTCGTTGGGTTTTGATTTGGTTTTTCCGAGGTTGATCGAGTGTGTGTTGCTATTTGTACACCCCTGCAGGGTAAAACTTTCTGAAAGCCGTGTCCGCGGTTATGGACGACTTGGAGCACAGTATCTCGATCATAGACAACTATAACTAAAGTAGTGCTATAAATTTGACTTTATAATGACTAGTAATCAGCTTCACTACAATGGAATGGCTAAATAAAAGTACCAACAACTGCTGGGTTTTGGGTTATCTCATGCTAATTGTATCTGACTAGTAAGTGTTGCAACTACAACGGAATGGTTAAATAAAGTGCCCACTGCTTATTTTATCAGGATGATTATCTATATTTGACTAGTAATTGCTGCAACGATAACTGAATAAATAAAACTGCCAACGGTGTGAGTTCCTCGGTTGACTTCCTCGTTTGGTCTCGAGGGGGAAATCCCAGGATGGGTATGTTTGGTGGTAGCATCAGGTTGGTTCCGAATAGGTCTTTCTTACCCCTCTCTGATAGCTGACAGTTGTATCGAGTCTCTATAGGTTGTTTAGTGCATGCTGCCGCTGCCGCTTCAGTCCACCATACCTATGTAGGCGAGGACCGCCGAATTCTAGCCTCGCCGTGTACTGGCCTCAGTACTGACCACTCTCTCTTTTTCCTTTGCCCTTTGTCGGCACCCCTTTTGTTTAAGCAGGTTATGAGGTCGACGTCGTTAGCAGGGTTACCCTTCTGGCTTGGCCTGGGCAGGGTTATGGACGCCATTGGTTATTCTTCAGGGCTCTTAGCCCCATTTGCGTCTTGTCCGTAGTCAGACGCTTTATCATTTTCAAGGTGATTTGGATCTTTGTATATTATATCTGTATTCTTGACTCATTGAGTCGCTGTTGTATATATATCTGTTCTGTGGGTCCCATCGAGGACTGTTGTGTAATGCTATTACTTCGTTTTCCACCCGCACGAAAGTGCCTGGTGGGCACCTTTGAATCGTTTCTATGCGGGTTTGGCGGGAATCGCTGAAACTTGCATAGGGTCGATTCTGAGGGTGTTACAGAGTGGTATCAGAGCTCAGCAGTTGCGATACCCCACAAGTCCAGCCTGTAGGATAACCTAGCTAACGGCCGAAGTAGAGTGTCAAAACTATTTTTGCAAAATCGGTTGGATAGTTCTGATTAGGTCTGATTTTACTCCTTACCCCTCTGCTGCTCTCCTCTCACCTCTGCGTGTTTTGAATCCACTCTCTTCTCTCTCTTCGAGTCCAGGATTTCTCGTGGTTGGGTTCCGTCGTACCTTCAGGGTTTCGCTTCCTCCTTTGGTAACGGTGTTCTACCATCCGGTGTTCATGTTGTCTGAGGAATCCGTCTACTGTGGTACCATTCTTTGTTCCTTGTTTGTGCCTTCCGGTGTTTTCCGACGCGACGACATCATCTACGCTAGATCCGATGCAGAGTCTGCATCACTCCCTTGTTTCTGAACCTCGCTTGTCGAGATCTACAATCTGAATCCTGAGAGTTGGTTGCATAATTTCCTATTCATGTGCAGGGTAATGCTTTGGGTGCGCGATGGACTGATCACCATCCGACTACTCTTATCATTCGCTCTTGCACCTTGAATGGTGAATCATTGCAGTTATACTCATTCCGTGGAAGTTAGAGGTCGCCTTACCTTTCGGATACCTCTACCTTCGTCCTTTGTTTCTCCGGAGTGTTCTCTCGATGGACGTGGGCCCCGACCATTGTTGGTGGTGTCGCTAATTTCAAGATGAAGAAGGAACCCTCGTTAGTGGTGTCGCGAGGATCTACACGAAGCGAGAAGACGCAGATCGCCGACCTTCCTTCCAGTACCATGAGGCGGATCTCGAGGGCGAGATCCATTGTTAGTGGTGTCGAATTGTGGCATCCCGCAAAAACCACTACTAGAAAATCGCGTTGATTTTTGTGCATTGCATCATCATGACATCATCATACATCTATCTGTCTAAAACTATTTTGCTAAAAGCCCTATTTTGTTTTCTATATTAATTCCTCCCTATTACTTTAAATCAAAACACCGGTGCTTCCGGATATCTCAGTTTGTCTAAAAACAATGTACAAAAAGGCTCTTAAAATAAATTATAAAACCTACCTACCCCAGAATCTACCCTAACCCTTTTCTACCAAAAACTCTACCCACCCTTATCCTACCCAGCCCCTCCACATCATCCCCACCAATCCCCTCCCTCCACCTCCCCGTTTCCTCCACCTCATCCTCGGCTCAGCCACCTCACCAATCCCAGCCTCCACCCCCCCCTGGTCAACAACCTCTGGCCCCACTCCCTTTTCCCCCCACCGAGCTGGCCCCACCATGATGCCAGCCGGCCCCTGCCTCCCCACCTGGCCCACACACACCGCACCCACCCCTCTCTCTCTCCCCCTGGCGCGTCCCACACACCCTTCCCCGGCCCCGCTCCCTCTTGGCCCCACCCCACGTCCCCAACCTCACCTCCCTCCTCTGGTCCTCCTCGTCGCTTGTCCTCAACCGCGACCGCCCGTGGAACTCCGTCGCCGCCACCGGACGACCCCACCCCGTCGCCACCCTCCCTCCGCCGCCAGGCACAGCGCACGCACGCCTCCAGCACACCCGCACCTTCCCCACCGACCAGGACCACCGCCGCCGCCTCCTATCACGAGGCCTGGCTCGAGCTCCTCCCCGCCGGCCTCCACTTCCTCCATCGGCGTCCACCGCCTCTCCCCCTCCGTTCGACGGCCTTCCCAGCGAGCACCTTCCTCGACGCCTTCCCTCCTCCCGCCAAGCTCCCTGCCGGCCTCCGCGAGACCAACACCCCGCTGCTCTCCTGCAATCTCGTCGGGCCCGAGTGCCGCCCTCCTCGCGAGCGTGCCGCTGCCGCCTTCCTCCGGACGCCTGCATCATCTCCCTAGCTCCGGCCGGCCTCGACCGCCTCTGCCCGCCTCACCGGCGCAGCAGCGCGCCCCCCGGCCGCCTTCTTCGATCTCCGCCGTCGCCTCCTTCCTCTCCGGCCGCCGCGCCTCCCGGCCAGCGAGCCTCGCCGTCGTCGCGGTCTCGCCACCAACGCCGGCCGTCGGGCCTCCTCCTTCCCGCGACCATGCCGCCAGCGTAGCCGGGTCCGTCGGCTTCGGCACCAAGGATGGCCGCCCTACCCTCTCCCCTGTCGGGAAGCTCCGCGACCCTGCTGTGGCTCGCCGTGGCCGCCCGCTTCTCGCTGGCAGTCGCCGCCATGGAGCTGTCGCCTGCGTCGACCCGAGCGCCTTCCATCCCCGCTAGTGCTCACCGTCCTCCACAACCGCATGCCGTGCCTCCTCGTCGTCCCGTCTCTGTCCTGCGTCGCCCTGTCCAGTACCATGTACCTCGCCGTTTGAACCCTCCGTGTGTGTGCGTGTTTGTCCCGCAGCGGACATGTTTTTCCCTATCGGCAAGATCAGCCACAGCATGTACCATGTTACAAGTACGGTCACGACGACTCGTGTCGCTCTCAAGATCTACCGACGCCAAGATCTTCTTCGTGAGCTCAAAGAACCCCGGTACCGGACATGAAGGCGACAAGACCGACACGAGTCGAGACCCGGGGAACTATGCAAAACCACGGCGCCAGACCCGAAAACCGAACCTCGACACGTCAAGTTCGCTGAGACCCCGTACCCGAGGGCCTTCGACGCGGAACCCCAAGATCTTCTCCTGGAGCGACGAGGTCTTCTTCCCGAACGCCAAGACTAGCTACCGCAGATCGCGGACCCAGAGAATCCCCGGACGACGAGCTCTTCTACCTAAACCCGAAGACCACAGATGCGACAAGTACTTCTTCCCGGATCTGATGCCGAGAACCCGGACGCCCAGGTTGTCGACACGGATACGCCAAGTACTTCCTCGAGGACGCCCAGTTCTTCACCCCGAATGCCAAGACCGACTCGATGACACGGACCCGACAAGATCTTCGCGACGAACAGATCGACCCCGACCAGGGCGGATCCGATGTGGCCTCGACGCCGAGCCAAGTCCTCCTTCCCGGAACGCCAAGATCTACCTCCGTTATCCGAGAACAATCCCGTCGAGCTGTTTCCCCGTCGAACCCTGAGACCGACCCCAAACCCCTCGGAACCCAAGTTTGCCAAACCCAGATGTGTGAACCTTTTCCCGAGCCCTATTTTATAAATGTTATATATAAAACTTGTTGCATATTAAATTGCCATGCTGCACACATATGTGGTTTGGGGGCCTTATGCCGATTCACCTAAATTAAATATGGGGCCCATATGCGAGCAAATCTAGTCTTATATTGGCCTCATTTAAATTTGTGTAGCGAACCGGTAACTTATCTTGCCTTGTTATTACAACATTTAAATTTGCGGGGTAGATAAATAACATGAACCATCTAATTAATTGTTGGGACCCCCCGGTTCCGCTTAATATGGCCTAATTGCATCGCATCTTTGCCATGTCATGCGTCATACATGCATCATGCCCGATCTTTTGCCGTAGTATTAAATATTGCATCCGGTGTTTATTCTAGTGTTTTGCTTCTTCGCGGATAAGGCCGTTGAGTTGATGTGAGCTTCGCCCCGATCTTCGGATGAACCTTCGGCAATGTTTTCAGGCGAGCATCTCCCCCTTTCTACCTATCTTACTTTTATAGTATTTATTACCTCCTGTTGATCTATTGCTATCTGTGTTGCGATGCTCTAGTTTTCGTACCCGTGATATCCCTTGCAGCCTTATATTGCTTTGGACACCTCCTATTACCTGTTGTTTGGTAGATAGTTGGACCTGCGCGTCGTAGTCGCTTGCTCAAGTGCTGTTGCGTGTCGTCAAGTACCACAGTTGTTGGAGTATTGCCGCGTGTTTATTGTTGGAGATTATCAAGACTTTAATTACTGTTTAACAACTAAAATTGAAGTAGGTAAATGCAGAGGCACAGGTGGGCAATAGATGTTATTTGGTTGTTAACCGTCCACTTGTGTCCCGTAGGACCCCGAGTACTTGATACCTGTTCCTTGAATATTCGCGCTATCCACATCCGGGAGGATTATGGGACCCCCCTGAGCCAGAGCTTGATTCATTCTTATTTCTTGGGGCCACAAACTAGTTTGAGGTTTTATTTACTATCCTATACTTATGCCATGCTTTACTGCTTTATTTACGATTGTGCGAGGAGCACCTGTACTGTTTAGGGAAGCGGAGTGTTTTCGCGGTATCGACAAGCCCAGTTTTGGGTTCCCAGTCGTTTACAGCCATTGACGCAAACCTTGGGTCCGTCTCGGAGTCAGCTAACTTCGTTGCGGGTGTACTCAATGGGGTGACCCCCTGAAATATTTCTGAATCTTGTGATTGCTTTGTCGTGAAGGCCTCGTTGGGTTTTGATTTGGTTTTTCCGAGGTTGATCGAGTGTGTGTTGCTATTTGTGCACCCCTGCAGGGTAAAACTTTCTGAAAGCCGTGTCCGCGGTTATGGACGACTTGGAGCACAGTATCTCGATCATAGACAACTATAACTAAAGTAGTGCTATAAATTTGACTTTATAATGACTAGTAATCAGCTTCACTACAATGGAATGGCTAAATAAAATTGCCAACAATTGCTTGTTTGGGTTGTCGCTTGCTACCATTGTACCTGACTAGTAAGTATTTGTTGCCTACCAAAACCCACCGGCGAGCAGCGACGGGCAACACGAAGAGCCGGGAGGCTCCCAGGACTGCTGGTGGGCCCTGGTCCCTCGGGCAACGGCCCGCAAAACTCCGGCACGCGCCCTGGCTGGTTCGAGGGCGTGCCACCTGACCTATACCTGGTCAGGAAGGTGAAGGATTGCTTTGATTGGTTTCCTGCATGGTAAACAAGTATACGTAAAATTCGAGCCGTGACCGGCTCCCAGGTTTCCCTGTGAATCGGCTCCTAGAGCCGATTAACCCATGGTTCTGCATTAGATCTATGATAACATGGGGTTTTGCTTCATCGTTACAAGTTAAATCGATCTACGATAGTTTAATGTTTTCACTACATAATTGGAACGTCCTACACGTAATTGAGCCTGGTAAATACAAAAGATAATAGAAAACCAACTCTAGAGAAGGCCTAAAAACCAACTTAACGTTAATTCCCGGAACAACTCCTCTTGGATTGGTAAACCGTATCTTCCATACTACTGGATCGTTCAACCCGTTTGCAAGGCCTGATCATGTAGATATCAAACTAAACCTTGGAGAGCAAGGCACAACTATAACAGATCAAATCGACTTAAATAAAGATCAAGCAAAGTGCCACCCTTACACCCGGGAAAAGGTGCAAAGGCGGCGAGATAACTAGAGGCAGCATATCTAAACGATCATAGCAAAAAGTACCGATGCTAGCCTAAACAAATCTATGATAATAGTGTTACTCGCCATCAACAAGGCTTCAGTACGAGTAACACCAAACAATCGCATAAGTAGATACTGCCTAGATCGCAAGATGCGATCTAGGCAGCATGGCACTTACCCGAGAAAAACCCTAGAAACAAGGGGTGGCGATGCGCCGAGATTTTGTTTGTTGTGAACGTGATTGTCCTCCTTTTTTTCAATAACCTTAGGTACATATTTATAGTCCGGAGACTTTCTACCTTTGGAATAACTCTACAATTCTATCTCTTACCTAAATCGAAACGGAACCTATTACAATATAAGATACACGGGCAATTTAGCCCAAATCAACGCACGAGGCCGATTCAATAACACGTTTGCATATACGTATCTTCTAAGCCCATCTTGATTGCGGCCCAACTCCTTCTTTGGCCAAAATATGGCGATAACACATGCCCCCCTGGTTTTGGCAATAATAATTCCAAAACCACTCCGTTTTTTCCTTCTCCTCTTTTTTTCTGTATCGGGTTACGCGTTGCCAGAATGCGTTGCAGAACAGAATCGTCACGCCACCCCCTCATCATGATGCCCTGTCTTCTCCACTTCTCCGCAGTACATGATTTGACAATTTCGGCAGCACATTCTGGGAAACCGCTATAGCATTGAACCACTTCATACTATTCCCCTTATTTATATTCATCTTAGCAGTTTGCAGCCCCATCTTCCTCCAGCAGCCAAGAAACCCTTCTTCCTCCGCCGAAAAAACCCTCTTCCTCCGCCATGGCCTCCTCTGCTTCATCTGGCCTGTCCTCCCAAGCCTCCAACTCAATGAGCGACCGGGAACCGACGCCAGAGCACCCGCCGACGGCGGCGTACAATGCTCTCGCCCCACAATGGTGGGACGAGAGGGATTGGGATTTCGCCACCTGGTCCGAGGACGACGAGTCCTTGACCGATGGCGAGGAGGGCCTGCAGTTCCTCGCCGATGGGGAACTGGAGGCGGACAACACCGACGACGCCATGTCCTGGGACGGCGTCGACTCCTCCGACGAGGAGGAGGAAGCAGAGGAGGACAACTCCTCCAACGAGTACCAGCCGGTGAAGTACTTCCGCGCCGGGTCCAGCGAGGACACCGAAGACGACGACGAGGACGAGGAGGCCCCCGCTAGCATCTGGATCAGCAGCAGCGAAGACGACGCCGGCAGCAGCGCTGATGACAGCGAACAAGACGGCGGCGAAGACAGCGGCGACGACCTTGGCCTCTAGATTAGGAATCAGTAGTCGTAGTAGTAGATTCCCTTTTGTAAGCAACCGGCTCCTTTTGTAAGCAATCAACTTTTGAATGAACGAAGATTGCTTTTCCAACTCGAAGATTGCTTTTCTGACCCAATTTCGCCGATAGTCACATAGGTCGATGTTCTAGAAGCCGATAGCAACGCATCGGCTTTTACCCTGCTGCGCTCATACAATCAACCAAGTCACAGCCCAAAGAACCATCGGCTTTCCCAAAAACGTTGACAAAGTCAAGTTCGGTCGCATACTTAGACAAATCTGAGCGGCCACTTTCCAGTTTCAAACGGTAACCTGCGACCCTCTTCAAAAAGGGCGACCCAGATCTCCAATTGCTCATCGACCAAATCGAGCTCACAGCGACAAGACCCCTCGATCCCCAATTTGCACAGATCCATCTTCGCCAGCAAACTAGATGGCGGAATCATCCAACACCAACCCAGAGGTCTCCGGTCTGAAGGTACGCCTGCTCCCCGCAATCTGAACGCGATGCTAGAATTAATGGCGAATACCTGAATTAATGCCTTATTCCATTATTAAATCTTCTAGGTTTCAGACATCCTGCTGCCACATCCTTCTCTCCCAAATTCTCTCTGCCTTGGCCCTCGTGCAGCATCTAGTCCGGCCCATCTGATTTCTTGCGAAGCAAACCGAATCCCCTTCGTAAGCCAAGACCTAGATTTAAACTCTTGGGCCGACTGCTTGCGAGCCTGGCCTAATCCCCCTGAACATTGGGTCACTTGGTTCAGCAGGGTAGCTAGAGCTTACCAATCCCAATGGGAAACCACGGGAATAGCCGATGCCTTGCATTTGTCATTGTCTCCTCTTGAGAAACATGAGAATCTTCTCAAAACCATCGGCTACTTCTGGTCTGACGCTCTGAATTGCTTCATGTTCGGTCATGGCCCTATGTCACCAACCTTGTTAGACGTGGTGATGATTACTGGTCTGGATGTTACATCACCCAGTCCTTCTGCTTTTACACTGACCAAAGTCCCCTACAAACTGTCTTCCAAAACAGAATGCACAAACTGGGGCGCATATATTCAAAACCACATGAAAACTAGGGGTCCTGTCACCGATAAAGAACACACGGCTTTCCTCAACCTCTGGCTAGAACATTTCATATTCTGTGGCCCTTCCCTTGCTCCAACCAAAAATTACCTCTCCCTGGCCTATGAACTCGCTAAAGGCACTCAACTTGGCATCGAAAAATTGTTCCTTGGAGAGGTCTACCGATATCTCCAGTTGATGTCTGTCAAGCTGTTCTCTGGCATAGCAGTCAAAACAGGTGGTCCTTGGTGGTTCATCCAGCTATGGGCTCAGCTGTATTTTCAAAACCACGTCCCAAACTTCCCCCTTTTGGCGAGCTGCACCTTTCCAGATGTCAAAGGGAGGCAGATCCGATGCACTAGCTATGGCCAAGCTTTGTATAGACTGCCAGGTAGCAAACTATCCCCTCAGGAAGCTTCCAAGTGGTTCAGTATTTTCTTCCAAGGCCTGGATAATCCTACCTTCTTCCCTTACATGGAAGAATCAGAACATTTTGAGAATCCCATCTCCTTCAGGCTAGACAGCTTTGCCGATGACACCAGCACCCGGCAACTCTTTTCCATTGTGATCCGTCCCTGTTTCCTTCCAGTTGGCATGAGTACATCCAATAGAATCATCAAGCCTGGGTATGAATTCTACCAGCCGATCATAGTGGCTCGGCAATTTGGCCTTGGACAAGTACCTCCCCATCTCTTTCTTCATCACCTGACAGAGAGCAGAGTCGACCTGCCTGATCCTCTCACCAGTCAAAGGTGTTACTCCTTCTTTGATGCTCTGACCATCCCAATTCCCAACGACCTCACCTTCGCCTCATCCACCGATGGCTTCGAAGATTGGTGGTCGATGTGGAAGACTCACGCCTTCAGGAGAGCTCTGGGACCATTGCTGAAACAGCTCGACGCTGACTATGACATCCCCGTGGAACAGGTACCACTACTTGTAAATTTTCTTGATGCAGCTTGCAAATAACTCTTTTACTAACCCACTCTCTCTCTTTGCAGCAACAAGATGGCCCTGAACCTACGCACAGTGATGGCTCCCCCTTTGAGTTCTTTCCACCAGCTCCTGTGGTCCTCTTCTGCAAAAACTCGCCACCTCTGAAAAAGGTCATGATGCAGAAACAGCCGATCACACCACAATCGGCTTCTAAGAAACTAGTAACTTCACAATCAGCTGCTCCTCGAGTTCCAACTAAGACAAGAACGATGGTGAGGAATGTAGCTGCCAGGAAGACCTTAAGACGCCGGAGCCCTTCTCCAGAAAGCTCGCATGTAGGCTGATCCATGTCTTGGTCGATCCTTCTCGTTCTTTCATCCTTGCAGACATGCTCGTGTTTAATAGCTTTCCTCCTCTTGCAGGCTTCTGTCGAAGACACCTCCCACGAGGACACACAACCTGATCAAGGAGAATCGAGCCCAACAGACTCTGAGAGGACTGCCACACCAAACCAGCCAGATGTGCCACCATCGGCTCCCAGGAAAAGGCCCGTTCCTGAACCTGCTGCCCCCCGAGCATCAGTCGAGGCGGGGCCAACTGTGGGTCCCAAGAGAGCTCGCAAAGGACCGCAAACTTCTTCGTCGAGCCAGGAGGTTTCGAAAATCATCACCCTTCATGCTCTTACCACTTAATTACTTCTTATCTGCCGATTCATCATCACTTACATCGGCTAAACACCTTCAATGCAGACGACTGACGTCTCTAGTGGGAAGGCTGGGGCAGTGCCGATGCCCCTAACCGAGCCGGATTCAGCAATCCCCGAAGGTGCAGACGAAACGGCTACCCCTTTGGCCAGGCCTCCAGCAGCTACATACAAGCCGATTGCCTCGTCATCCGCAATCCCCTCGATCTTAGGAGAGGTACGTTAGCTTCTTTCGGCTAATCCTTCCATGTTGGACACATACTGACGTACTTTCGGGCTGGCAGAGTTGTGATATTTCAGGCTTGCTGACGTTCGACCCTGAATCCATCGAACCAACTCCCTCTGTCGCCACAGATGAACCACAAGCCAGGGCTGTTCTACCTCAATTCCAACGTCTTAGAGCCTTGCTGTCTTCCCCGATCGAAGAGCTTATTGAGGGTTCTGAGGAGGTGAAGAGCGTTCTTGCTGAAATAAAAGACCAACTCCCAGTAGCATTGCAGGTGAAGCTTTGGCCCGTTGTAACTCTGTCTTTCTACGGGTCAAGAGTGAAGCTAGCTCGTGAAAGGATCAACCTGCGTCGTGCCCAACTTCCGCTGAAGGCCAATATTGCAGACAGATGTCAGCAGCTCAACGAGAAAAAGGTGTCTCTGGATGCCAAAACTGACACCTCTGCCAGTACCGCCGAGCTCGCCTCCTTAAAAAAGGAGTTGGAAGATCTTGAAGAAAATGTCCGGGCGACTAAACAGCTCATTCGTGACAAGGAAGCATCCATCGCCTGCTCCCACGACGAAGCAGAAGGCCTCAGAGGTCAACTGAAGACTGATCTGGCAGAGATACGTATCCTGAACAAGCAGCTCGTGACGGGCAAGGACGAAGATGACGAAGCCGAGATCGCCGAGGTGGACCGTGTCCGTGCTGACGCCCTTCACGCCTTCGAGGCATTTCTTCAGTAGCTCGTTTATGTAAACTGGCACCTGCTTGTAACAGTCTGAACCTCTAGAGTCGATGGCTGTGCATCGGCTGTATCTTTTTATTGGCCGATTTCATGTATCGGCCCCCATATCTCACTGTCCATCATCCCACATGCTTTGGGAAACATACATTTTTATATTTTTTTTATTGGCCGATTTCATGTATCGGCCCCCATATCTCACTGTCCATCATCCCACATGCTTGGGAAATATTTCTTGAGATGCTGACCGTTGACAGCCACTGGGAATTTCACGCCATCCAGCTCCTCTAGCATGTACGCGTTCCCCCTCAAAACTTGATCGACCCTGTATGGCCCGTGCCAATTTGGAGACCATTTACCATATGCTGCATCCTTAGTTCCCAATGGCAATACAGCTTCCCATACCAAATCGCCAACGTGGAACTCTACCTCGGCCTTGTTTTTCTTTGATTTTCTCAAGCGACCATAGCCTAAGCTCAGTCAGATCCTCAACACTGTCACTCATCAGGGCCGCGTATTCTTCAGTTGTTAGATCGTTCTGAAAAGTGACACGTCTCGATCCAGCCGTGATTTCCCAGGGCAATACGGCTTCTTGTCCATAGACTAGATGGTATGGCGAGGTTTTTATCGCTCCATGACATGACATGCGGTAAGCCCATAAAGCCTCTGACAAAACCTCGTGCCAACGCCTAGGGTGCTCATCGATTTTCCTCTTGATCAACTTGATAAGGCTCTGGTTGGACGCTTCAGCTTGCCCATTTGCTTGAGCGTAGTATGGAGATGATCGAATCAGCTTAATCCCTGTGTCCTCACAGAACTTTCTGAACTCGTGAGAAGTGAAGACCGAACCCCCATCGGTCGTGATAGTCTGGGGAATCCCAAACCTATGAATGACGTGTTCTTTCACAAAATCGACAACATCCTTCGAGCTTACTGACTTCATAGGGACGGCTTCCACCCATTTTGTGAAATAATCCGTAATGGACAAAATCCACATGTGGCCTTTGCTTGACGGAGGATTGATCTTGCCAATCATATCCATGCCCCAACCTCGGAATGGCCAAGGCTTGATGATGGGGTTCATCGCTGACGCGGGTACCATCTGAATTTTTCCAAATCTCTGACATGCTTGACACCCTTTGTAGTACTTAAAACAGTCCTCCAGCATGGTAGGCCAATAAAACCCTGATCGCCTGATCAACCACTTCATCTTGTGAGCCGATTGGTGAGTTCCACAGGCGCCTTCATGTACCTCGTGTAGGAGCCGATTGGCCTCGGCTGTCCCCAGACATTTGAGCAATAACCCTTCCAGAGTCCTGTAAAACATGTCGTCCCCAATGAGCACATACTTCATGGCCTTGTACCTTATCCGTTTAGGTGCCCCCCGAGCCGAATCCTTCAAGTAATTGAAGATATCGGCTCTCCAGTCGTCTGCGTCCAGGAACTGTACCTAAACATCGGCTCCCTCTGCTACGTCCTTGTAGCCTGAAGCCATTTGTGCAAGATCATTCGCCTCGGTATTCTGCGACCGTGGGATCCAGGTGAAGTTCATGTACCGGAACTGTGCCATCATCTCACGGCATTGCAGCCATAATGGGAAGAGCGACTCGCTCTCACACTTGTATTCCTCCGTGAGCTGAGAAATCACCAACTTGGAGTCTCCAAAAATTTCCACTGCTTCTGCTCCAGCTTCGATGAGCAACTCCATTCCCTTGCGTATCGCCTCATACTCAGCGACGTTGTTGGTGCGAGGGGCAGACAACCTGATGGAGAAGGAGAATGTTGCCCCCCGGGGCGACACGAGTAGCACGCCGATGCCGCACCCATCATCACAAACCGATCCATCAAAAAACATAGCCCACGCTCGTATAGATAGTGCTGCTATATTAGTGTTGATCCTTTCAGCGATAAGGTCGGCCAAAGCCTGTCCCTTAACTGCTTTCGCGGGTTGATACCGGATGTCAAACTCTGATAATGCAAACATCCATTTGCCCAGTCGGCCTTTCAACATAGGAGCCGACAGCATGTGCTTTATGACATCTGATTTGCATATGATGACAATCTCTGCTGATAGCAAAATGTGGCGCAGCTTGGTGCAGGTAAAAAACAGGCAGAGGCACAACTTGTCGATCTCAGGATACCTTGTCTCTGCGTCCAGCATCCTTCTGCTGATGTAAAATACAACTCGCTCCAGCCCATCATAAACTTGCACCACCACTGAGGCGATGGACGTGTCAGCTACTGATAAGTAAATGTAGAATGGCCTATCCGGCTGGGGCGGAACCAATACTGGCGGCTTCGTCAGATATTCTTTGATCTCGTCGAAGGCTCGTTGTTGTTCTGCCCCCCAGCTGAACTCCTCATCAGATTTAATCTTTACAAGTCCCATGAACGGCTCTATCCTTCCTGACAGATTGGAGATGAATCTTCTGACGAAGTTGATCTTGCCGATGAGAGACTGCAGTTCTTTCTTCGTGGTAGGTGGCTTCATTGTTCGCACTGCCTCCTGACTTTTCAGGCCAATCTCAATTCCTCGTTCATGGACCAAGAAGCCCAAGAACTGACCGGCCGTCACACCGAAGGCACACTTCTTTGGATTCATCCGTAGCCCGAATCTTCTTGTTCGGTCCAGGACGTGTCGCAGGTCATCCAAGTGTCCTTGTACTGAAGCTGACTTGACCACGACGTCATCGATATAAATTTCCACCAGCTTGCCGATCAGATCATGGAAGATGTAATTCATGGCTCTTTGGTATGTGGCGCCGGCGTTCTTCAGTCCAAACGTCATGACTACATATTCAAACAACCCCATCGAACCTGGGACTCTGAATGCAGTCTTGTGTATATCTTCCGGAGCCATAAAAATTTGGTTGTAACCGGCATTGCCATCCATGAAGCTCAAGATTTTATGACCAGCAGCTGCGTTGATTAACGTCTCTGCTACTGGCATCGGATATTCATCCTTCGGAGTAGCTCTATTGAGATCCCGAAAATCTATGGCAACACGCCAGCAGCCATCCTTTTTCTCTACAGGTACGATGCTAGAAATCCACTCAGCATACCTGCATGGCCTGATTAAATCGGCTGCCAACATTTTCTCGATCTCCTTCTTGACTTCTTTCAAAATTTCGGCCTTCATCTGTCGTGCTCGCTGCTAGAATGGCCGAAATCCTTTTTTAAGTGGGAGTCGATGCTCGATGATGCTCCTGTCTAGCCCAGGCATCTCTGTATAATCCCAGGCAAAGCAATCTGGATATTCTTTCAACAAAGCTATCATCGGACCCCGCAGATTCGGATCCAACTTCTTGCTGATAAATGTTGGTCTTGGCTTATCCCCAGGACCGATGTCAATCTCCTCTAGCTCATCAGCGGATGTAAACCCATACCCTAGCTTTCCATCACCTGTTAAATCGATGCTAAACACGGGACAAACAGTTGGTGAGGATAACAAAGATAGTTTGGGCCGATTGCCGGAATCGGCCCCCTTTTTCATTGCCTTAGTCAAGGAAGGTTTACAACTTATCTTTTCTCCACAATGGCAGGGCACCTCCCTGCTACGACTGCATGACCTGTTTGTCGTAAGATTGCTGCTTTTTATTTTTTGCGGCCGATCGCAGGGATCGGCCTTACCACGTACGATCGTGGAATTTGCTACTCTGTCAGGCCAGTGGATAAGACCAGCCTCACCCCGTTTTTTGTAGCTTCAATGCGCTCACAGCCATCTAGACTGATTCCAGAGATCGGCTCTTGGTCTTCTGCTTCCCAGATGTTCATGCCAGCTATGGAGATCTCGATAGAATCATCTGCATGAATGACCTCCACTTCATCTCCATCCCACTGTATTAGGCACTGGTGCATCGTGGATGGAATGCAACAGTTGGCATGAATCCAATCTCTCCCTAGCAAGACAGCGTAGGTGCTTTTGCTATCCACGACGAAGAATGACGTAGGGATGGTTTTTCTGCCCACGGTCAGATCCACGTTCAGCACGCCCTGCGTTTCTGAAGTTTGGCCGTTGAAGTCGCTTAACGTGACGTTGGTTTTGATCAGATCTGCAGTGGAGCGTCCCAAACGCCGTAGCATGGAGTATGGCATTATATTGACTGCCGCTCCGGTGTCAACCAGCATCTTGCGGACAGGCTGCCCATTGATATAACCTCGCAGGTACAGGGCTTTCAGATGTTTGTAGCCCTTCTCTTGTGGCTTTTCAAAGATAACCGGTCGTGGGCCGCAGTCCAACTGTGCCACTGGTAGTTCTTTGGCTCTTGGAGCGCAGAACTCTGACGGAAGTGTAAACACCATGTTTGTGCCAGCCGATGTCTTCGCATCGGCTTTTACCGGTTTAGGGCACCACTCTTTCCTTTTCGGGCGATCTTCCGTCTCCAAGGTCTGCCGAATTTTAACGGCCAAATCGGGTCGTGCTTTCTTTAAAGCGTAGAGATACCGCGCTTCGGCTTCCTCCAAGTTACGCAGCCGCTGCACTTTACGCTTTTGGGTGTGTCTGAGTCCGTCGGGACACCACCTTGGACGGTGATATCTGTCCTTTCCTTTGTCATCCATTGGCTCCTCGAGATCTTTTGCTCGAGCGAACTCCCTGTATCGGCTCTGAGGTGGGAGAGGCCCTAGACGCTTGAACACTGACACTGGCCCCGTGTCCTCCTTCTGCTGGCTACATTCTGGGCAGTTGTCGATTGTAGGCAATCGGCTCATTCCTGCGTCCCAGCAATACTTGAAGAAAGGGCAGTCCCAATGTTTGTCCACGCCTTCCTTTTCTTTTGGCGGTCCCCTAGCGAGGTGCTCATATCCTTCATCGTCTCCATCGCGCCGGCGACGTCGGTCATACTGACGCTCATACTTGTTAAGGAGATGCGTGGAATGTGGCTTCTGATATCGCACGCTCCTCACCTGTTCCTTAGTTAAATACCGCCTGTCATTGTAGCTGGGCCGGTCGCGTGGACCAACCTCCTCTCTTTCTTTGCTCCGAGAGCGACCGTCTTCTTCCTTAAATGCGCCACGGTGGTACACAGGTCTTGCCATATTAACATCGAACGAGAAATCCAACTGACGCCTTGTGGACTGTCTGTGTTCTACCATGTTGACGCCGGGAAACGGGTTAGTGTCTACTTTCATGGCGAATTGCCCCAGGATCAGACGACCTTGCTCTATCGCCGTTTGGATCTGGCGACATAGCTCTTTGCAGTCATTGGTGGTGTGGGTGAACGAGTGATGCCACTTGCAGTATGGTCTTCCGTTCATCTCTTGAGCCGTAGGGATTTTGTGGCCTTCGGGTAACTTCAGCTGCTTTTCTTTTAGCAGTAAATCGAATATCTGCTCAGCTTTGCTCACATCGAAGTCAAACCCTTTTGCAGGCCCTTGCTGCTTTACCCATTTGCAGGATACAGGATCTGCCCCCCGAGCCCATTCAGCCACGGCCACCTCCTGGTCTTGCGTAGGATCTTCTTCTTCTGTATCGACCAGGCCTACCGGACGTTTGAACTTGTCTTGGTACAACTCAGGGTGGCGCTGTTCATACATCGTCAGCTTCTGGGCCATGTGCGCCAACGAGTTGTACTCTACTTGGAAAGCCAGATCCTTGATAGGTGCTGAGAGACCCAACGCTGCCAGTTCGACTGCTTCCTTTTCAGTTAACCGAGCTGAGTAACATCGGTTCTTTACAGTCCTGAAGCGCTGGATGTACTCGGCTACCGTTTCTCCCCGCTTTTGCCGCACCTGTGCCAGGTCTGCAATGCCAGCCTCGGTAGCCTCTGAATGATACTGAATGTGGAACTGTTCTTCCAGTTGCTTCCAGGTCTGGATCGAATCAGGTGGCAGCGAGGTGTACCACCCAAAAGCTGGTCCTGTCAGAGATTGCGCAAAGAACCTCACGCGCAACTGATCCGATGCCGAAATCATGCCTAACTATGCTAGGTATCGGCTCACGTGCTCGATCGAGCTCGACCCTTCTGACCCGCTAAACCTTGAGAACTCAGGGAGCCGATACTTGGGTGGCAGCGGAATCAGGTCAAACTCGTTGGGGTACGGCTTTGAATAGCCGATTGTCCTTCTCTTCGGCACGAAGCCAAACTGATCTCTCAAGATGGTACGGATTTGCTCCACTGTCTGGGATGCAGGGGCTAGGTTCTCATGACTCGTTCCAGTGGCGTACTTGGCTAGCCATGCCTGTTTATCAGCGTCCATCCCAGAGATTCCTGTTCCAGAAACACCTGCTCCCGAAGCCCCTGCTCCAGAAACTCCTGCCCCAGCGATCCCTGCGGTCGCGATCTGGTTCGTGCGTGTCCAGCTGTTGCAGTCTGGCACTTAGGTGCACACATATCCATGTGGGATTTCTTTAGGTGGTTCACACAGGAATTGGCAATCGCCAGGGTCACCTCCGATCTTGTAGACGACGTACGCCGGTGCCCCTGGTGGCTCCGGAGCTGCAAGCGTGAATGGCAGTTGTGGCCTGGTCTGGAGCGGTCTTTCTCCCTAGTGAGTCCCTAAAGTAGGCCCCGACGGAGAGTACTGATGTTTCATGATCTCCTGAACCACGCGAACTGCAATCCGCTCAAAAGCGTTCACCAGGCTCTCAGAATGGCGGTGGAGAGAATGAGCCACCATGTAATTGACTTCCTGTCGCAGAGCTCTGGTGCGTTCTTCTGAAGGAACAGATAGATCCACCTCGTCAAGAGCACCCTCGGGCGAGAACCCTTTCCACCTGATGCCATGCTTACGAGTCCTCTCAAAAGAGCCGATGAGATCGGCTTCGAAGAGAGCTTTGACGTCATCATACTTCGCCTTGTGCTCCTCAGGCAGCTCATCGTACGTGACTGTTCTGTTCTCCATCGCAGCGTCGGATGTTGATGTAGACGTTGTTGAATGTCCCACCGGGCGTGCCAGAATGTGTTGCCTACCAAAACCCACCGGCGAGCAGCGACGGGCAACACGAAGAGCCGGGAGGCTCCCAGGACTGCTGGTGGGCCCTGGTCCCTCGGGCAACGGCCCGCAAAACTCCGGCACGCGCCCTGGCTGGTTCGAGGGCGCGCCACCTGACCTATACCTGGTCAGGAAGGTGAAGGATTGCTTTGATTGGTTTCCTGCATGGTAAACAAGTATACGTAAAATTCGAGCCGTGACCGGCTCCCAGGTTTCCCTGTGAATCGGCTCCTAGAGCCGATTAACCCATGGTTCTGCATTAGATCTATGATAACATGGGGTTTTGCTTCATCGTTACAAGTTAAATCGATCTACGATAGTTTAATGTTTTCACTACATAATTGGAACGTCCTACACGTAATTGAGCCTGGTAAATACAAAAGATAATAGAAAACCAACTCTAGAGAAGGCCTAAAAACCAACGTAACGTTAATTCCCGGAACAACTCCTCTTGGATTGGTAAACCGTATCTTCCATACTACTGGATCGTTCAACCCGTTTGCAAGGCCTGATCATGTAGATATCAAACTAAACCTTGGAGAGCAAGACACAACTATAACAGATCAAATCGACTTAAATAAAGATCAAGCAAAGTGCCACCCTTACACCCGGGAAAAGGTGCAAAGGCGGCGAGATAACTAGAGGCAGCATATCTAAACGATCATAGCAAAAAGTACCGATGCTAGCCTAAACAAATCTATGATAATAGTGTTACTCGCCATCAACAAGGCTTCAGTACGAGTAACACCAAACAATCGCATAAGTAGATACTGCCTAGATCGCAAGATCTAGGCAGCATGGCACTTACCCGAGAAAAACCCTAGAAACAAGGGGTGGCGATGCGCCGAGATTGTGTTTGTTGTGAACGTGATTGTCCTCCTTTTTTTCAATAACCTTAGGTACATATTTATAGTCCGGAGACTTTCTACCTTTGGAATAACTCTACAATTCTATCTCTTACCTAAATCGAAACGGAACCTATTACAATATAAGATACACGGGCAATTTAGCCCAAATCAACACACGAGGCCGATTCAACAACACGTTTGCATATACGTATCTTCTAAGCCCATCTTGATTGCGGCCCAACTCCTCCTTTGGACAAAATATGGCGATAACAGTATTGCAACTATAACGGAATGGCTAAATAAAAGTACCAACAACTGCTGGGTTTTGGGTTATCTCATGCTAATTGTATCTGACTAGTAAGTGTTGCAACTACAACGGAATGGTTAAATAAAGTGCCCACTGCTTATTTTATCAGGATGATTATCTATATTTGACTAGTAATTGCTGCAACGATAACTGAATAAATAAAACTGCTAACGGTGTGAGTTCCTCGGTTGACTTCCTCGTTTGGTCTCGAGGGGGAAATCCCAGGATGGGTATGTTTGGTGGTAGCATCAGGTTGGTTCCGAATAGGTCTTTCTTACCCCTCTCTGATAGCCGACAGTTGTATCGAGTCTCTATAGGTTGTTTAGTGCATGCTGCCGCTGCCGCTTCAGTCCACCATACCTATGTAGGCGAGGACCGCCGAATTCTAGCCTCGCCGTGTACTGGCCTCAGTACTGACCGCTCTATCTTTTTCCTTTGCCCTTTGTCGGCACCCCTTTTGTTTAAGCAGGTTATGAGGTCGACGTCGTTAGCAGGGTTACCCTTCCGGCTTGGCCTGGGCAGGGTTATGGACGCCATTGGTTATTCTTCAGGGCTCTTAGCCCCATTTGCGTCTTGTCCGTAGTCGGACGCTTTATCATTTTCAAGGTGATTTGGATCTTTGTATATTATATCTGTATTCTTGACTCATTGAGTCGCTGTTGTATATATATATCTGTTCTGTGGGTCCCATCGAGGACTGTTGTGTAATGCTATTACTTCGTTTTCCACCCGCACGAAAGTGCCTGGTGGGCACCTTTGAATCGTTTCTATGCGGGTTTGGCGGGAATCGCTGAAACTTGCATAGGGTCGATTCTGAGGGTGTTACATAAGGAAGGATACAATGAGGTTTCCCATGTGTATTCTCCTGATCCACCTATCCCTCACCCACATATACATAATAGGTGTGATCCGCCCAAACTTTCAGCATCTAGTTTCATTCAATGGCAATTTTCGATGAAGTCTCATGTGTGCAGTTCCTCGATTGAGTTGTGGAAAATCATCGAGAATGGTCTTCATGTTGGAGATCCCAACAATCTAACAAGAAGAGCGGTTGTTGATAGTCAACTCAACGCTACAGCTCTACACATGATACAACTTGGTGTGGGTGACAAAGACATGCCACACATTCAGCATCTTAGTACAACTAAGGAAGCTTGGGATGCTCTCACCGAGCTCTTCATCGGAAATGAAAGTATGAGAAGGAATATATATGATGCTTTGAGCAATGAAGCTGAAGGATTTTATATGTTGGATGGATAAAACCACGAGGACATGTATAGGAGGCTCAAGGCAATAGCCACCACTTTCAGGAATCATGGTGCCTCTCATGTTGATGATGCATGGATCAAGCGCAAGTATGCCAGTGCTCTTATGCCATTTGAGCCAACAGATTTGAAAAGTCTCCAAGGCAGGCATAACTACCACCTTATGACATCCAATGAGGTAATGCAAGAAATGGCCGCTTTCAAAGTGGCTGCCAAGAATGCCGAAGATGCTCGTGCACGAGCTATGGGGATGCAAAAGGGGGTCAACATGGCCTTGAAGACTAGTGTGATTGATCATGATGAATATGTCATAGAAGGTATGGATTGTCCTGAGGATATAAAAAGGATCCACGGACAATACCTGGCCCTTTATGCTAGAAACTTTTGGAAATACCCGGCCAAGGCTAAAGCTGAACTAGAACGCAAGAGTGGAGCTTATGGAAGAAAGGAAAATGGTCCCAAGCTAAGAACATGTTTCAACTGTGGAGACCGGCTGCACTTTGTAGCTGAGTGTCCATATCAAAATAGGGAAGATAATGGAGGAAGACTTATTTTCAAGGACAAGTCAAAGGCTCAACGCAAGAAACAGTTTGTAAAGAAGAATGCTCCTTTCAAGAAGCAACCAAAGATTGTTCTAGTGGCTCAAGAAGAATATTCTCCGGGAAGTGAAGATGAGGACGAGGATGATAGCTCTCAAGAGGTGGCTGCTATAGTCACCACATCTACATCAACATCACTCTTCGACTCCCCGAACGAAAACGTCATCAACAAGAATGCTACTTGTCTCATGGCAAGAAGTTTCGAGGTAACTACTTCTAACTCTTCTTTTCCTAAGGCTATGATTGACATGGATGATCCTACTAGTCTTAAGGTTAACGAAGAGATTATTGCTTTGGACTATTTCTTCACTAACTTGCAAGGTGAGCACAAAATACGTTTTGAGGCTCTTATGGACCAGCTGGCCCAAAATGAAGTTCTCCTCGAAGAAAAGGGCAGAATTGAAAGGGAGGATGCTATGGAAATTGCATCCTTAAAAAATGCTCTAGAAGAAGAAGAGGCTCGGGTTTATTTTGAAGAGAGGCTTGAGTCCATTGAGGAGTCACATGAAGAAATAGTGGCTAAGCTTGTTAAGGAACGTGACAATGCAGTTGCCAAAGCAAAGAAGTTAAAGAAGGAAAATATTGACTTTGGGGCTGCTCATGATAGACTCTCCGAGGAATTGGAGAAACTTGACATCGCTCACAAGGCGTTGAAAAGTGATTTCTCCATTCTCAATGAGTCACATGATCAGCTCCAAATTCGATTGGCCAAGTATGATGTTCCTAGCACATCTAAGTCAACATATATTCACAAGTAAAATGCTAGTGTGGAAGAAGAATCTGTCAAGGACATCACTCCCAAAGATAAGGGTGTTCTTGATGAAGTTCTTGGCAAGCAAAAGTCAAATCTTGGTAAAGAGGGACTTGGGTATGTCACCAAGTCCAAGAAGAATAAAAACAAGAATAACAAGACCAAGAATGTACATTCAAAGACAATCACCGCTGAGAAGAATGTCACAAAAGACAAAACTAACAATATTGGTTTTGCAGGGTCTCACAATCCAAACTATAAACTCTTTTGTGATTTTTATGGCGATGTTTATGCTTATTATGTCGGTCCTTTTGATGAATATGTAGCTTGGTCTATTTGGGTTCCAAAGACCCTTGTTACTAACATGAGAGGACCCATTGAAAAATGGGTACCTAAAACCCAGAAGTAATTCTCTTGCAGGGCTATGCTTCTGGTGGGTCGAAATGGGTGCTGGATAGTAGATGCACTAGTCATATGACCGGAAGCAAGGATATCATCACGGATATGCGTCCCAATCATGATAATATTATAGTCTCCTATGGTGATAAGTCTAAATCTCAGGTCTTGGGTCTTGGCAAGGTTGTGGTTGCCCACGATATCTCTCTCATGGATGTCATGCTTGTTGAGACCCTCGGTTACAACCTTGTTTCTGTTCGTGCCCATGGCAAGATGGGTTTTGCTGTTTTCATTGATGATGATTTGGTGGTACTCTTGTGGAGCAAGTCTCTAAAGGTCGCTTTCGTTGGGTACGTCGAAAACGACCTGTATGTGATGGACTTTTCGGGGAAAACCACTTCGGGTCCGATGTGCCTATTTGGAAAGGCCGACGTGGGCTGGTTATGGCATCGCCATTTAGCCCATGTCAACATGAGAACTTTGCAAAGTCTCCACAAGGGTGGCCACATCCTTGGACTAAAAGACAATGTCTCCTTTGCCAAAGATCGTGTTTGCTGGGCTTGTGTTGAAGGCAAAATGCATGACTCTCCCCACAAGAGGAAGACTATTGTGTCTTCAAAAAGCATCTTGGAACTTCTTCATGTGGATTTATTTGGTCCTCCATCTCATGCCAGTCTCGGTGGGAAGAAATATTGCTTGGTCATTATCGATGATTACTCAAGATATACATGGGTCTATTTCTTCAAGCTAAAGAGTGAGACTCAACAAACGGTCATTGACTTTGCCAATGAAGTTCAACGTCAACACAATGTTCCTATCTTGGCAATAAGAAGTGCCAACGGCTCCGAATTCAAGAACTACACTTTGAATAAGTTTCTAAGTGAAGAGGGGATTAGACATCAATATTCCGCTGCGTACACCCCTCAACAAAATGGTGTAGCCGAGAGGAAGAACCGCACTTTGATGGATATCGCAAGATCAATGTTGGCTGAATTTAAGTCTCCTTACAATTTTTGGGCTGAAGCCATATCCACCGCTTGTCGCTCATCTAACCGGCTCTACCTCCAAAAAATCTTGGACAAGACTCCGTATGAAATACTTACCGGTAACAAGCCCAACATCTCATACTTCAGGGTATTCGGGTGTAAGTGTTTCTTTCTTATCAAAGGTGTCCGCTTGTCTAAATTTGAGTCCAAGGCTTTAGAAGGTATTTTTGTTGGTTACGGTGCCGAATCCCACACTTATAGAGTCTACAACAAGCTCACCGGGACTATTGTAGAATCTTGTAGTGTGGAGTTCGATGAAAATAACGGCTCCTATGTGGGGCAAGTTGATGTTTGTGATACAGATGTTGAAATACCCCAAGATGCCATAAGAAGAATGGGCGTGAGATTTTTCCGCCCCATTGAGGAAACCCTTGTGCTGGATCGGGAAGGACAATGCTCCACTCAAGTGGAGCCCTCATCTACACAAGATCAACAAGCTCCTACTGCTGGAGAAAACTCTACACCAACACCACAACTTTCTAAAGCTCATCAGTCTCCTAGACAAAATGGTAGTCCCAGGTAAGGATGGCAATTTCACCCATGGGTACGGGTAGCCACGGGTTCCGTACCCGCATGGGTAGGGTATGCGCACACTTTTATACCCATGGGTAATACCCAAACCCTACCCGTTAAGTCACGGGTACGGGCATGGGTATAGACTTGTACCCACGGGTATACCCATACCCTCCCCGTTTAAACTGACATGTCAAACTTACCTATAGAGTTTGAACCTATATGGCCAAGAAGCCTAGGGACGAGTATGAGATTGCGACTTCTAAACTTTAATTTGATACTTTTATGTACTTGTCTACTATTAGTAAGTAGAGATTATTGTCTTTTTTCAAATATGCTATTGATGAAAGTAAATTTTGAATAACTTGTATACTATTGGATATACCCGCCGGGTACCCAATGGGTATGGGTACCCGCCGGGTATGGGTATGGGTAAACTTTTATACCAGCGGGTATGGGTATGGGTAAGCTTTTGTACCCATTGGCTACACGGGTATGGGTATGGTATTGATCTACCCTGCCCATACCTTGCCCATTGCCATCCTTAGTCCCAGGCCGGACAATCCGCCCCCTCCAAGGGGCGGACAATCCGCCCCTAGCACTCCAACTCGTCCTAGGGGATCAGAAGAAGAAGAAAACAGCCAAGAAGACTCTAGGCCGGATTCTCCAGCCCGTGAGGGTGGATTATCCGGCCCTAGATCTCCCAGCTATGTCAGGCATTCTCAGGAAGAGGAAGTTGTAGCTACATCTCCCAGGACGGATAGTCTGGCCCCACCAAGGGGCGGATTATCCGGCCCTGAAGAAAATAATCAGCAGCAAGCTCATGTTGTCAACTCAGATCAAGATCAAGGGCAAGGTAGTGAACAAGACAAGGATACAAATGTTGAATCAACTCCTTTGAGAAACAATAAGGACATTGAGGCTCGTGCTGATCGGAACCTTGAGCTAAGGGGTCACACTCTTGACAAGGTTGTCGGTGACCTACGAAGAAGGGTGTCTACTAGAAGAGAACTTGCAAGCTTCTATGATCATCAAGCTCACATTTCTATGGTTGAACCAAAGAAGGTCTTTGATGCTCTTGAAGATCCCAATTGGGTAGTTGCAATGCATGAATAATTAAATAACTTCGAGCACAACAAAGTTTGGAAACTTGTTGAGATACCAAAAGATTGCCGCAATGTTATCGGCACCAAGTGGATTTTCAAGAACAAACAACATGAAAATGGCATTGTTGTGAGGAACAAAGCAAGACTCGTGGCTCAAGGATTCTCTCAAGTTGAAGGAATTGATTTTGGCGAGACTTATGCTCCTGTGGCACGTCTAGAGTCCATCTGTATCCTTCTTGCATATGTCGCTCATCATAATTTTAAATTATAGCAAATGGATGTTAAGAGTGTGTTTCTTAATGGTCCAATACATGAGTTGGTATACGTCAAGCAACCCCCGGGTTTTGAGGACCCCAAATTTCGGAACCATGTCTACAAACTCGATAAGGCGCTCTATGGCCTTAAACAAGCCTCACGTGCGTGGTATGAGCACCTTAAAGAGCTTTTGTTAGACCGTGGATTCGAAGTTGGGAAAATCGATCCCGCTCTTTTTACTAAGAAGGTTAATGGGGATCTTTTTGTATGCCAACTATATGTAGACGACATTATTTTTGGCTCTACTAACCAAGCTTTTAACAATGAATTTTCAAAGCTTATGACTGACAGGTTTGAGATGTCTATGATGGGTGAATTGAGGTTCTTTCTTGGATTCGAGATCAAACAACTTAGAGAGGTAACTTTTATTAATCAAGCTAAGTACATCCAAGACATGCTCAAGAGGTTCAAGATGACGGATCTCAATGGCGTTGCTACTCCAATGCAAACAAAGTGTCATCTTGAGCTCAATCCCAAGGGTAAAGACGTGGACCAAAAGGTATACCGATCCATGTTCGGCTCTCTCCTTTACCTTTGCGCATCTAGGCCCGATATCGTGTTAAGTGTAGGAGTGTGTGCAAGGTACCAAGCCGCTCCTAAAGAAAGCCACTTAGTGGCGGTCAAACGAATCTTCAGATATTTGGTTCATTCCCCAAATTTTGGGTTATGGTATCCCAAAGGTTCAAGTTTCTCTCTATGTGGTTACACTGATTCAGATTGGGCTGGTGACAAAGATGATCGAAAATCAACTTCTGGTGCATGTCAATTCTTGGGAAGGTCTCTAGTGTGTTGGTGTTCAAAGAAACAGAATTGCATATCACTCTCAACCACCGAAGCTGAATATGTTGCTACTGCAAGTGCTTGTACACAGTTATGATGGATGAGGCAAACTTTAAAGGAATATGGTGTCAATTGTGACAAAGTGCCTCTTTTATGTGACAATGAAAGTGCTATCAAAATTGATTATAATCCAGTGCAGCATACAAGAACAAAACATATTGAGATTCACAATCATTTCATTCGGGATCATGTTGCTCGTGGCGATATTGCCCTATCCTTTGTGAGCACGAAGAACCAACTTGCTGATATTTTCACGAAGCCTCTTGATGAAGCAAGATTTTGTTATTTTATGAATGAGCTAAATATCATAAATTCAAGGAGCTTGGCTTGACTACCCTTGCACACTCACTTGCTCTTATTCATGTATTTGGTTTAGATGCGGGCATGGACATAGGGGTAGTGTGGTTCTAATTGATTGGGCTAATCCTCCCCCATAATGCCGAAAGCAAGACAAAATCATTTCCCTTAATATCATTTTGTGATATGTGGGTTATTGATGAGCATTGGTTTTGAACTCAAGATACATTTTCGCGGTGTCATACCATGCGCTCCAACATGGTGGCTTCGGCCACTGCTCTCTTCCTTGCGAAGAGTTGGTTTCTAATGGCTCTCTTTGTATTTTCTTGCATATCTCTTGTTCTTAGCATCGCTCTTCTTCCTTTTTGGCGTTTCGATGCCAAAGGGGGAGAAGTAGTTCTATTAGGTCTTGCGGATTTGCATGGGTCGGGCGCAAGCACTTGTCTCTCTTTCAGTCGTTTATTTGCTTGCTTGTGCCCCTTTAGCATGAACTTATTTGTTATTTGTGCTTGGTTTATGTAAGACTCTGTCGTGATTTACTCTGTATGGTCTTCTAGAATTCTGGATTTATATTGTGGATCTACTCTCATGGAATTCTGGATTTATCTATGGAGTCAAGTTCATGGCATATGGAATCATGGGATTATCTAGTGTATGCATCAATATTGTGGGATGTGCTTCGAGCCTGACAATCTCATTATTTTACTTGGCTATATTCACATCCCGGTGGTATGACCTCGTTTCCTAACTCACCTTGTTTTAATGTCTTTGCTATGAAAGTTGCGTATTCTCTAGTGTGTGCATTTGTATTCAAATGCAAATAATAAATATGCACACATCTAGGGGGAGCCTCTTTCATTTGGTCTAAGGTGTTGTTAGTAGGTTTCTTTGCAAATCCTAGTATTGTCATCTAACACCAAAAAGGGGGAGATTGAAAGAACATTTCATAATCCCTAGTATTTTGTGTGTTAGATAACAATATCAAGGATTATTTAATGTGTGTTGAAGTGTTGCAGATCTTTACATTAAAAAGGGAAAAGGAAATCTGCTTTTGGGGGTGGATAATCCGCCTCGCCCCATACCCAGAAGGGCGCAACCCCCAGAGAGGGGGCGGAGAATCAGCCGGATTTTCCAGCATGGGCAGATAGTCCGCTCCTTGGGGGGGGGCGGATTTATCCGCCCCTCGTGGAAATTCACCAAGACTTGCCCTGCGTTGCTCTCTGTATGGGGGTGGATTTTCCCCCGGACTTTCTGGCTCGGGGGCGGAGTTTTCCCCTAGGCCGGATAGTCCGCCCCTTGAGGGGGGCGGGTAATCCGCCCCTCGAGGAATTTTGCCAAGTATGGACCTGCGTCGCTCTCTATATGGGGGCGGTTTTTCCCCCGGAGTTTCCGTCCTGGGGGCGGAGTTTTTCCCCAGGGCGGATAATTCGCCCCCAAACTTCTTCAACGGGCATATCTGGGCAAGGGGTATTTAAGCCTGCCTTCCCCCTCCTGCCAGAACTCTTGGTTCATTCGAAAAAGTCAAGATCTGATCTGCAATCTTCATCCAAGAGAGATCCACCTTGATCCACCCAAAGGCCCCGTCCCTTGGGGAATCGAAGGAGGAGGACTCGATCTTCAACAACTACAATCAAGCGCTTCATCTCCTCTCCATTCATTTGGAGAATCTCCGATCTAGTATTTCTTACAAATATCTAGATCCTTGCTTTTGATTATATTGATAATCCTTGTTCTTGTGACAGCTTGTTGTCATCATGGGAGCCCCCAATTCAGTTGTGGGTGTGTGCCCCGGTAGAGTTGTAAAGGCACCGGTTCCCGCCTCAAAGGGTACCAATAGTGGAGAAGGTGGATCAGGCCTTTCGTGGCGAGATCCATCGGAGAATAGGGTGAGGCCTATTGTGACGTGGTGGTCTTAGAACTGCCCACCCCTCCAATGCAGATGTACTTCCCTTAACAAGGAAGGAACTGCGGTAAAACAAATCCCTGTGTCTCTGCGTGCTCCACTACAGTTCCCACGATCCTCTCTTTACGTGCTTAGTAGCTAGGGTTGCATATAGGGAAATTATCGTAGTTGCATATCTAGAGAATTTACTTTATGCCAAGCCTAAAATTGAAAAAGAACTAAAAATTGAGTAGCACCTATTCACCCCCTCTAGGTGCCCATACGATCCATTTCAGATGTTTCTCTTCACAATTAGGGCATTGGTCAATATGCTCTTTATAAGTGTGTCCTATGTCTCCACAGATTTTGCAAGCTTGTGTTCCTTCTATAACATCATCCTTGATATCATTGTTGTCACAATCTCTTTGGGAAGGGTTTCTTCTCATGTTGATCATCTGATTGGTCATATTTTGCAACAATTGAGATTGGGATTCTAAAAACTTTAGCATGGTTGGGTCTAACTCAATGTTGTTGGCCAAAACTGAGTTGTCACCTGATTCAACTGGGCTTGGGTTGCTAGTAGTTGTTTAGACATGTGCATCTATTGGTTGTTGTTACCATCATCCTTGATGTTAGAGTTGTGGTCTCTTGGAGAAGTCATCTGTTTGGGTTGGATTGGGATTAGATTAGGAAAAAGATTTTTTAGAGGAAGAATTCTACTCACAGACAACAAATCACATAAAGCAATGTGCAAGAAATCACAATCATGCATTCCACTCAAACAACAAGATTCAAGCACATTTTGGGCAACAAAAATATTTTTGCTACACCACATAAGTTGGTGTGATCAATAAATCGATTTAAACTAAACACTAGTGTGGTGGTTCAACTATAGGGTTTACTTGAGATAATTCCATTCTTCTTAGTTGATACATCATGAACAAGATTATGGTATTCTTGTAAGAAATTCTTGCATCTTGGTCACAAGGTTCCAAGGTGATGATGGTTCTTCCTAAATTGTGTTTCCTTAGTCTCTAAGTCTTGAGTATTGTCCTTATCTCACTTGAGGTTCTTAGTGATGTCCAAGTTGAAGTCCTTGGTGTTACTGAAGTTGAAATCATTGGTGATGGTGAAGTCCTTTCTCATGTTGAAGTTTTTGTCTATAAAGTTGAAAAGGGAGAGATGTAGAATCAAAACAAAATGTTGAGGAAAGAGTTTACAAGATTGTTTGTAAATAAGTTTGAACAAATACAACTCTTATTTTTATAAGGGGTTTTGTCCAATCCTAGGGTTACAATCCTACAGGCAACACAGTGCTCTGATACCATCTGTAGATATCCCAACCTGATAAGGTAGAGATCCTGTGTTTACAGTGCTAGTCCCTGGATCGAATAACTAGCACCCACAGTTTAAGATGTAATATCAAGAAACAAAGGTCATATTACAACTTATAACCAGGAATAAAATAATTCATTACATCTTACATAGCTCATATGGCTATCTTATTACAAAGCAGCAGAAATAACTATATAACATGTAGTCCTTCATCTTCATGTGCCACAAGAAATCATGTTGGTTGTAGACTTGTAATCCCTACTCAGCAAACTTCATTAACATCAAACAAACCTACAACATAATAATTCACGGCCATAAGGGTCAATACATTTGAATTGTATTGGCAAGTGATATCATATTGATATGGAGAATCTAACATCTACATGAATATTTGGCTAAGTGGAGTTTTGGCTGGCCTTTGCATAAAACAAGTTTTTCATATCCTTTGAAAATAGTTTTCTTTCTCTTTTCAAAACATTTCATCAAACAATGGCACACTGGTTACACACCAGGTGCTTACCTTGTTCACCCAACAAGTTTTAACTTAAAGAAATTGGGATGAGGAGATCCTTGATAGCTTCAATGTCTTTGATGCTCAAATTGTCCATTGCCGGGGACACCGCTAAGTACTTAGGTTTTACACTCTCGAGAGGTGGTGCACTTTTCCTACAAGACATGACATGCATCGAGACGAGACTTTTCAGAAACAATCCCTCAGAATCAGCACAGACGTGTTCCACCTATCATCACTACCACCAACTATCTGCCCGTCTGAGTTCTTGCAACCTATGTAGTCAAGGCAGAGCCCATATGCCATGTGGCTGCACTGGAAGCTTCTCAACACAAAACATCTCAAATCTCTTTGTTCCTGGGTGGCCATCCACAAGTGTGATACACAAGGTAAACCATAGACATGGGCCTTGTGTAACCACTCAACACAAACCATTCTTACCATTCCACCCAGGTGATTCATTCACATAGTTGTTTTATTAATCAAAAACATAGTCATAGACTTTGCATAATATCATAGCATGAATATTCCACCCTTGTATTCTAATAGCTAGGATAAGCATACTAGCATAACTTGTCTCTTATCTTAGGAAGATTCCTACCAAGATTTATTCTATAGGATCTACTATAGCATAGCAATATATAAAATAGTCCTATCATGCATACTACAAAAAAATCACTTATCCAATATTGAAAAGATAGGATTTTTCATAACCAAAGTATCGCTTGCCTTTTTGTAGAAAAACTAGGTACACTCCTTGATCTTTCAATTGTCACACTCTTCAAAGTTCACTACAATTCAATCAAGCAAGGCACACATTCAAAACTAGCATTCAAACAATTCACCACATAAAATGATAAAAACAAGGAAATGCATGCAACCATGAAAGAGGTTGTTTTATTTTAAAAAGTGGTTTATAACATCTAATATTTCAAAACACCTACTGGTCATTTATAAATGTGCAAAATCATTTGAAACCAAGTTAGTGAAAATAGGCCTTTTAAATCATTTTTGTTTTACTAGAACTGCTTTTATTCAAAGAAATAATTTCTAGTGTTAGCCAAATATTTTTTTTAAACTCAAATGTTAGTGTTTATGGTTATATGGTTCAAAACAAATCCATTTGCAAAAAATTTCACTCAAAAATCATTTTTAGAACAATTTTTATACTCAAAATAGTCCTAATAATGTTTCTACAAAAAAACCTAATTTTTTAGAATAAAATGACCAAACCAGGGTCATAGTTGCAAAGTTTACATTTTTCTGAATTCATTGATATAAAATTTGCAATTTTTGGACATACAAATCAAAAGTTATGATTTTTGCAAGTTTAAACATCCAAAAACATTTTCTGGAATTTTGAACAGACAGACTGGCCACGTGTCTTAACCGTACTGGTCAATACTGATTCGTGTGGATTGAGCTACGTGGGCCATAGGATTTAAGTTGCATCGCACGGGACAGATCAAGTCGTATCCCTTCGCTAAATATTTCTATCGCAGCCTCTGGATCTCCATCTAACGGCTCACAGCGCACTGACCAAGATCTGGCGGCGCTGGCGACGGTGGGCGGCGGCGGCACGGCGGGTGGTGGTGTTCTGGCGAATCTAGGAAGAAAGGAAGAGGACGTGGTGGCTCACCAGGTTTGCAGGAACGGGACAATGCTCAACGTGGCCGTGGTTGGCGAAGGGGTGCACTAGGACGACGGGAATTCCTCGCCGGGGCTAGCGTCGGCGTTGGGCACGTACTGTCATCGTCGGGGGCGAAGCTACAGAGCACGCTAAGGCAAAATAAAGATGGCGTTAGATGCGCAAGAGAGAGGTGAGTGCGAGAGCGTCAACGAGAGGGAGAGGGGCGGTCAGGGCTCACCAGGAGAAGTCGCCGGAGCTGAGGCAGATGATGGTGCGAGCAGGAGTGGTCGTTGCCGAGCCTCTGGGGCGTGAGCGAGCAAGCGGAGGTTGCAGGCAGATGCGCACGACGATGGCGAGTGAGCTAGTGGGAGCTAGGCGCAGGGGGTCTGGGCTTGCCGGAATTGGCGCCGGAGCACGTCGGAGCCAGTGATGGTGCGAGGGATAATTCGAGCAGCCCGGGGGCTCCGGTGGCGTGGTGACTGAGGGGAAATGGAGAGGAGGGCGAGGCGATTAAGAAGGCCAAGTCAGGGGAGGAATTAACTCGCGCGTTTATGCCAATTCAATCGGATTAAAAGTCGGCAGAAATAGCAAGGGGGAAAGGGCGAGGTCAGCACGTGGGGAGGACGACGATGAGGTGGCAGGGTGGGGCCTGGGCATTAGTGGGGGTGAGGGTGTTCTGCATGGTGAGAAAAGAAATGAGGCAGAGAGGGAGAAAGCCGGGTGGGCTGTGCTGGGCCAAGTTGGGCTGGGTGCTGGGTAGGTTAGTTGGGTCGTTTCTTTTCCATTTTTTTCTTCTCTGAATCTTTTTCTTTTTCCATTTCTATTTTCTGTTTTAATTTGATTCAAATGATTTCAATCTCTATTTGATTTCAAATATTTTCCAAACTTTCAGTAGGTTTTTAAATCATTTATGAGTGTGTTTAAAAGTCCACTTTAGAATATTTCAAATATTCTCTTATGATTTATTATTTATTTAAATTAGGTATTTTGTCTTTATTTAAATAAAATTGAATATGGTTCAAAAACCCATATAATTTTATTTAAATAATCCATTATTCTTTTATTTTATTTCTTTTACTTTTATTCCATTTGCTTATGGATTTGGCCAAGGTTTGAATTGTCTTTTAATTAATTCTTATTTATTTAATTCTTTATTTGTCTTATAAAATCCATATCTTTTTATTTATAGTTCCAAAATTCATGATTCCACTTTGTATAATTTTATTTAATATTTGTTTATCTTTTAAAATCCTTTTAGTATTACTTTGCTCACAATTTGGTATATATTTTTGTTAGGAGCTTTATTAGCCTTGGAATTACTTTCTTTTATCTTATTAAAATCTTATGTTTTTATCCATGGATCCAAAATGAATGAAACCAATTTCCATGGTTTTGTAATATTTTTGTTTACCATTTTTTATCATTTAGAAATGTTTGTTGCTGAATTTTTATATGGGACAAAGCCATAGTCTTGGGGTGATCTTGGATATGATTTCTTTCATTAGGGTTTTAGGGTTTTGGTTTAACTTTTCCAAGTGTTTTAAATTCAAGATTCTTTCCATGCATGAATGCATTTGATCTTTGTAATATTTGTGTGTTGCTTTCTTATTCAAATTTGTTCAAGTAGGGTTTTGATGTTTCCATTTAGAAGCAAAAAGTTTCTTTTCACTCTAAATTTCAACATTTGTTTCTTTTGTTTGTTTATTTTTCACATTTCAAAATTTAGAGAATTTTTGGATGTCACAGCCTCGCCTCTTCACAACGCGTGCGCCACGGGTTGCGGCAATCTCGCCGAGTCGAGCTTTATTTTTTTACGCATGATTGGTATATGAACAGTTCTATGGAAGTCGAAATGTTTTACTCGAGTGGATTTTTAATACGAGCTAAGTGCAAAATGAATGCAAACTCAGTGGAGGCTATCTGGCTTTGGTTGTCGCCTGTTCATTTCAGCTTACGTCTCTTCGTTTCATCTCCCATGCAGCTTGTTCGCCTTCTCTCTGTGCCTATGTAAGAGAGGACACTCCTGTCAACAAGAGACACCACCATAGTCAGCGCCTCCGGTTCTAGAGCTTGAGCAATCTCCAAGTCTTTCCCATCCCGGCTTGCGGCGTGCATCGCGATTTAGGACAATAGCCCTTCGGAACCCCACTGCTCCGAGTCCTATACAGGAGAAGGGTGATAAGGTTTTGGGGAGCGCTCCGTGTGACTACTGGCTTCATCACGAATGCTGATGACTACTTCCTGGACGACGACTTCTTCCCCGACGTCATCCACCTCTACGACGACATGGCCGACGACAACTCCAATGCCAACCGCAACCTCAACGCCGGTCCCTCTGCTAGACCATATGATACCTTCACCTATCTTGTTCAGATCATACTCCTTATGTTATTCGTAGCAATCTATTTAGAATTGCTAGTTTCTTTTTATCCTATAGACTTTATTCCTTTATTTGGATTAAATATTGTGTTAAATTGTTCATTTCTCCAATAGTATGCAACCCCAAACTTTGTGGCTTCATCTATTATATTACTCTCTCTTCTAGTGACAAAAGGAAGAGATAGATGAGTTCATGTGATCCTTTGATCCAGAGTGTATTATTGACTTGCGTGAGTGAAAATGACACGAGGCTCTATGTAGTACACACGTGTGTCAACCCGAAATCATTGGGGATCATTTATTTATCTAAATATGTATCTTGTGTAATCCCAATAGATGGATACATTGTTGCCCCTCTAGTACTAGTGAGGCCGAAAGCCTAGATACCTCCTTTACTCCGGTAAATTCTACATCTACAATCCCTCTTGTTTACTTTTAGTTTTATTTTACGTTGTTCTTGTTTAGTTCTTTGTTACTAGTTACTTTAAACCTCTCCCATTTATCGCTATTATAGTAACTTATAGAATAGGCTATTTTCAAACACGGTTTGGGTGCGAACGTGGCTACACCTGATAACGCAATTGTGGGGTTGTGTTATTTCCATTTGTAAAGCTTTCGTGGGACAAACTTCCTAATAAATATTTGTTGCTACAAGTACTGCAATAATCTTGTTGTTGGTGTAGGAACCGAGTCATCAACGAACCAAAGAGCATGCAAAACATTGGTTGTTGTATATGTTTCTAGGTTTAGTCGCACCATCCTGAGAATCATCAGGCCTAATATTCGTCCATAAGCACAATAGTTACAAAAATATTGTCTATAGGCCTCATAAGACAACATGACACACAATAACCATGAGATAAATCTAATATTTAACAAATTTCTGGCGAAACCAAAGTAGTTGTAAATGACACATGGAAAATGCAGATTATCTGATGGACAGCCATAGTGCAAATATTTAATCAATGGACAAAGGGAAAATCCTCATCGTCTACCGCAACTTCTAATAATCTAATTGTCTACCGTAGAAATACAAGAAATTTAAGGTAATTGGTCGAAGCAATCGACTAGAGGAATAGAATCCATAGAGAAATGCCCCAAATCTGACCGAAATCGCACTAATCGGAAGTTTGAACCTAGCTACCACAACGGTTACCTAATCATATATACGATGCATGTCATCCATAACCCATCTACAAGACATGTACATGTAGATCTATAAAGGCAAAACCTAGGTACGAGTCAAAGTAGAGCTTATCGCCATTACTGAGCCGCCAAATACGAAGACAAGGTACACGGGGCGTTGATGATGTTGTCCAATAGAGGTCGTGGTCAAGGTCGCTTTTTAGATCTTCCTGATTGTGCCATCGCAAAGGATAGGTCGGCAGCTGTGAAAGCACGACGTGATGTGGAAAGAGAGTGAGACGAGGGAGAGTGGCAGGAGGGTGGGCGGTGAGGGGATTTATGGCACGTGTTCATGAAGGGACGCGACGCCCCTTCTACTTCCTCATACGTGCAACTGAGGAATCTCATCGGGCTCTTCTGGGCCTGACTCCACGAAAACTGTCTATTTGGCAGTTCTTTTAGGGCCTAGATCAAGGGTGCTTTGAGACTCGTTCGGGCCACAATACAGAGGCAGACAGGTAACCAATCGACCCAGTTTCGCCGCCACCGGGCCTATCCCAACCTCATGCAGGCTACTAAATATGCCCTAGGTCATCACTCTAACAACTAGTATTTCTAAGAGACCAGAAATTCCCAGGTTCAATCAAGGAGAAATAGGAGGATTTGATCCTTTGTTACCATGAGGCCATATAATAAAGCTACCGGATTAATCAAGCATGTATTAGAACCGTTACAACTGCACCAAAATATAACATTATTTACAGTCATAATCATTACAACTATTCAAATAGATGCATAGGCTTAAAAGTCTAGAAAGACAGTTGCACAAAGAATTCAACTATTTATTTGTATAATGCGCTTAATCTTTCTTTCAAATAGTCACCCACGGTGATAGGTGGAAACCTGAAATACGCACCTAAAAATTATGACAATCAATATTAAACATAAATAATAAAATATCCAACCAAGATAAGAGATGTGACCTTGGAGGATATGCCTCACAGCAACAGCTTTCCAAGCACTGCACCACTAAATCAGGGTTTGTATTGAGAAAATAAGCCGCCTAATACAAAAACACGTCTAAAATATTTGCACGAAAACATGTTTTAACATAAAATCCTGAAATCTATCAGCTGTAATGCCACTTCTGAATTAATTCTGCTAGTTTTTTCACATGAAAAAGTGCCATCCGACTTCTTCAAGAGAAATAGTGACGGGAGCTGAAAACCCTTTAACAAAATTCTGAATTCAGTAGTTAGGATACTCACAGAATATCTGTCTTTCCCAACTGTGACAACACGGTGAATTGTAGATCTGGAATTTATAACAAAATTGTATAACAATCAAATTTCTTATACAAGGTTTTCATAGAGAAAAATTAACAACATAAGTGCATTAGATTATAATAATCCAAGACAATATTCTGAGTAGAATTTCTAAATAACATGCCATATTTTAGTATGATCCATATTTACCTAAAAACCGTGTCCAATATGTTAACATGCTGAATCCAATTATATTTAGCAACATTGCGTTGCAAAAGAATAATTTCTTGATTGCAAGTACTCACAACTGTTGCTACTTGCTACTATAGATCACCTTACTGTAATTTTTCAATTACGGTAAGAATGGATAGAGTACCTGAAAACACAATTCGTCCACCTTTCTAGCAAATCACCAATATTAACAATAAGGGTCCTACGAGTTCATAAGATTCGTTAATATCATTTGGCATACCTGCAAGATATTGTCTAGAAATCATGCAAAATAGGGGCTCGGCAAGTTGACGGAACAAACAAGCAAATATAGTATAAGGCATATCAAGATTCTAAAATATAATCACTATCCATAAACCCTTAATGCTGTTTCAGAAGAAGTATTTACCCCTCAATGTGATGAACATCTTCCCAGAGCTGGGGATAATTATCCTTCTCCCTGCAAATCTGCACACTCACGGCAGTTCAAGAATCCAACATAAAGTTACAAATGCTAAAACACTGTTGTCACCATTTCTAAATTTCCTAAAACAAGATTTACTGTTTGTTAAGGTGGCAAAAGATGGGCACATAATTCCCTGCTCAAACAGAACTTCCAGAATATATATTTACACTGCAAATAGAACAAAACTAAAGTTGATAACGAAATACCTGCAAGCCAGGAGTGCCATCAGTTACCAGAAGAGTTATCATTCCATAATCTGAATGAGCCGATGCACCATAATTTCCCTTATCAGACTCGTTTACTTCACCTGCAGTAAACTTGATATTATTTTCCATTCTTTTTCTCTACAAAGATCTAAATTTAGACAAAATCAAGAAATATTATGGAAGGAAATAATGCAGAATTACTCAATTGGTTCCACAAAAATAATGAGTAAAGAATTACTCAATTGGCTCCACAATAGTAAGTAAAGAATACTCAATTGGTTCCACCTAGTATGGAGACATAATTATCTCAGAAACAATATCAATGTGGTTTTTTCTATTTTTGGTTTTTTTACGAGAGTTTCTGGTGCAAAATCGGACGTCAAGCAAAGCAGTGTGCACAGATATCACTACAAATTTATTAATTTTCCACAGCCCTCAATCCACACAAGGCACATCACATCGGAGGAACTCCAAATTTCCGTTCATTAGAATGGGACGTATTACATTCATTTAGGAAAATGATTATTCTTTCAATTTTTCATGGGTTCATTTAGATGCATATGTGTCAAAGAAGCCACCCAGGCAACTATCATCAATCATGCAAGGAGCAAGCACGAGGCAACATGAAGCATGTATCCAGCTCTTCACAAATTATAACTAAAATAGAACTTTCTGGTTGTTTCAAATGATATACTAAAGGAAATACAGTTATGTAACCTGAGTAGTGCAATAACCGAACAAGTGCTGAAGGGCGGTCAAATGCCCCAATGTTCTGAAAGAAGTCAGCTTCTAGGTCCAAACTCAGAGCAATTAGTGAGACTATCCTTTTGCCTGCAGCCCTGGTTAGGGAATAAGAAACAGAAACATGGGCTAGTGATTTACACTACAGCACAATCAATGGAACATACAAATGCAGTACTGAAAATCTGAAGCGCAATGATGGTCGTAACACAACGGTTCAAATCCTTGTTGCCAAAGAGATTGGAAAAGAAAAAGGACTCACAGTGCAGCTGCATGGTACAGCTTCATTGTATCCTTCCAAGATGGAAAGCGCTCTGCAGATAGTTTAACCAGACAAGGCTTCATTTTTGTGTTCGAATAACATGATTGATGTCTACTAGATGGCAGTTGAAAAACTGGCCAATTCGTAAGAGATGACAGAGCAGATTAATAAGTCTACCTTTAGGAGGCCACTGGTTAGGATCATTCGGCATATCTGCGTCCCCTACCGGCCCAATGTCGAAAATCTCCTTGAGGTCGCCTGCACAATATATCACAAATCATAAAATTCACAATCAGGGGATCTCAACTGTATCGCTAGAAACAGCAGAAACGCAGAAGGTGAAACCTATAATGCTCGGTGGTTGTTCGAAGCTAGCTATAGGATGTGAGGAGCTGAGGATATTATCAAGGATGCTCGGTGGTTGTTTGAAGCTAGCTAAATACATCTGAGTGAGTCTATGAGTATACATGCTTTTATACTTCAGAAATTCACCACTCCAATTAGGAAGATGAGGAACCTTGAAATTGGGACGTGGCGTCGAGCTTCTCGGCGTAAGGAGGGGTGTAGCCCCGTTGGGCGCTGTTCCTCTGCAGCAGCATCTTCTGCTCCAGCGGTTGGTCGAAGAACTTGCTGCTCTCCGCGAACACGGCATCCAGCAGCTCGTCCTGGATCCCGTGGTTGGCGACGTAGAAGAACCCGCTCCCCACGCATGCCTGTAGTACAAGCATGCCAAATTAACCAAATCGTGTTACGCTTCTTCTTGCTGATCGAGTCCACGCCATTATTAACAGAGAAAGAAATCGTGTGAAGGAACCTTTCGGACGGCCTCTGCGGCGGATCGGAGGTCGGGGGAGGCGAGGTCTACCACGGGGAGCTCCAGGCTCCCGGCAGCCATGTCTGTATGATTCGCAGCTCCGCACGCTGCTGCTGCTCTGTCTGAATCTCTGTTTTTCCTTTTCTTTTGAAACTTTCGGCATTAAGAGCTTGATGATTGGGTAGTCTATCTATCTCCATGGGCCACTTCTAGACGTGGCTCGTGTATAGCCATGCATGCTGAGGAATAGAGGAGCGATACAATTTAAGATTTTTTTCAATTCACTAGCAAATTGACCGTGCGATTGCAACGGTTCTAGCAAGATTGTGACGACATAAAAATTGCATCATTTTGACTGTATGAAAATTGTGTCTTTGAGAACTGAATTTGGTTAATATCTGTTAGAATATGTGTATTAGTTGTATATGTGTAGGTTAGGTCCATTCTAGAAAGTAAGCCCATGTGGCCCATGTATTTTAGATATATGTCTCTGAATCAAGTAATAGTAAAAGTTAGACTTCAAAAAAAATAGTAAAAGTTGCTGGCTATTTGACATGGTATCATAGCAAGGTCTGGTCGTGACCTAGCTCTTGGCCGCCATCGCCGGCAAGTCATCGGCTGCCGCTCTTGTCATCTCCGCACAAGTCCAGGTTGGACTTGTGCCGTCTCCCGTCGCGCTGCTCGCTAAGTCCAGGCCGGATTTGGCGTTCGTCGCTCTGACCAGACGAGTCCAGATCGAATTTGTGTCCTGCTGCGCCTCTCCTTCTTGCTACTGCAGGAGCCTGTTTGCTGCTGGACTTGGTCTTTTCTGCTGGCCAGCTACAACAAACTACTGCAAATCAGTTATAAGTCTTTGTTCTGCTATCTGAAGCAGCTTGTTCTGCCCGTTTGCTCAGCTTTGCAGCTGTTTTAGCTGCTGTATTTTAGTCTGATCTGCTCCATAGCGGCTGCAATAAGTGCTTGCTTGCTACAATGGCCAAGGACGGGTCTATTTTCTCTAGTGACATCAAGCTTGATGTCTCAAATTACAGAGAGCGGGCATTCTTGGTCAGAACTATTGTGAGAACTGCTGGTTATGATGAGCATTTGACTGGCGATCCTACGAAGGAGGATGAGGCCACAAGGAAGGCATGGAGAAAAATAGATTCTAAGGTCATGGGTGCCTTAATTCTTAATGTTAGTCCTTCACTGCAGATGAGTCTTGAGAATCATTCAACTGCAAAAGAAATATAGAAGTATTTGGAGTAGTGGTATCTTCAGCCGAGTGGGGCACTTCGTTATTCTTTGCTGCAAAATTTGCAAAATCTTTAGCAACAAGAGATGTCCATAGAGGAGTACCATGCAGCTTTCACTCGCATCAGTAGTTAGCTTATGTCTACAATTCCATAGAGGAGTACCATGTCACTGGTAAGCAGTTAAAATATTTAGGTTTTCTCAATTGCGAGACAGAGAACTAGATGACACTCCAAGTTGAGCATGCTCAACTCGCTGAACTCAGTTTTAAGGATTGCCGTCTTGGCAAAGTCGAACTCAAGTGGCTCCCAAAACTCACTCGAACAAACTTATTGGATGAATTACAAAGAACTAGCACTCTCATTTGTTCATGTCCCATTGCCTAAGGCCGTGACCCTTATAAATCTTGCTCTCGGTTGGCACGAAATGGTCAAGTTAAGCATGTTACTTTTTGAGACCTCCGTACGAAATCCGCACTTGGGGTTTAGATACGGAAAGGTAACTCGGGATGATTGCTTTGTTCTTGCCTCACTTGGTTCTCTACTCATCCTATAATGTGTTTATTATTGATGTAGATTTGGGTTCAACCAGAGTGTCTAACCAAAAGGCTAGCATCTGTGTTCCACCGACTAAGGATTGTCAATCTAGATGGCATTCCTGAAGGGGATGATCTCACGTGGACAATGTTCGTGCCGGAATCACTGGAGGAGTTCTGCATGACGGTATGCTCACACCTAAAGTTTGTATTGTTTTCTGTTTGACACCTGTGTTTTCACTTGGAGTACATATGTCTATGGCAAAATTAACATGTTCCATTTACCTATGTCCTATGGGTGGAATGCGGGTAATGGATCACCCATGTGAAATGGAAATGGATGAGGAGGAAAGGAGGCAACACTTGTATAGCGAAAACAAGGGCGTAGAGTGGGAATCACCGACATCAAATTTCAAGCACCACCATTTTACCAAGCTCATCATCCTCTGCTTTGAATCTTGCATGGCGAGTCATGTAAGGCGTGTGATGAAGCCAGCGGTGAATCTAAAGGATGTGTACCTGTATGATAGACTGACATGTAATGAGTGCGAACACCTGGAACCTCTGAAGCTGACTACATTTCCGCTGTCAAAGAAGCATAGGTGTTCAATGAGAAAGCGGCTGACCCAGGACATCGAGTCACGTGCCAGCATTCGCTTCCTTAGCAGTTCTGAAATTATCGATGATCATGATGCAATGATACTTTGAAGCAGTGTTTTCACTAAAAAAGACTCTGCGTGCCAGAGAAGATAGCTTGAGGCTTTTCATGAAGTTTGTTTAATAAAACGGATTTGCTAGTTCTCATGCGCCCGAGAACTTCTTAGTTCTCAGTCACCTCTCTCGCCATTAGATTTACCTCGCGATTCGTGCAACACGAGACTTTCACATGAGTTGCAACTAGGTTGTAATTGGGATTTTAATGAGTTGCAACTAGGTTGTAACCGAGAATTAGTACAAATTATATAAGTTGCAACTAGGTTGTAACTAGCACAAATAGTAAGATGATGTCAGCGACTTAGACATAAGAAGTTCTCAGGCGTCTGAGATCTAGACACTCCCTAAAATGGTCCAGCATTGTTTGTACTCTTATTATGAGTTGTGTCTGGTTTTCTTATTCGTTCTTGCTTTTATAGCTGCAGCGGCGCAGTGTCTTGTATAAACAAAAGCAGTATTAGTGTACTCCCTCCGGTCCATATTAATTGACTTGGATTTATCAAATTTTGGATGAACCTATATACTAAATAGTGTCTAGATTCGTCCAAATTTTGACAAATCCAAGTCAATTAATATGGGTCGGAGGGAGTAAGAAATTGTGTCTCGATCTATTGGATGAATTCGAGAATGACTTTTCAATTTTAGACCAAGCTTGTAACTAGTGTCACGTTGGATCTTGATCTAACAAGGCAGAGGAGCTCTACTAATTTAGAGTTGCAACGTTTTGAATCGAAAATCTCGAGAAGAGGGGAGTCTCATCAAACCAGCTACACTCCTGCAAAAATCTTTGCCTGTAGGAAAGTCTGCCGCGTTGTTTTCACGGCTGGGGGATAAGATCGAAAACGATCTCTTATACATTTCCATCAACGAAAAAAATAGCGTGCTATTTCGGCGCTATAGCGCCGCTATAGCGTTTTCGGGAGTCAGACACTACGTTGTGCATAAAATGCTCGCTATGACGCTAATCGTGTTTTAGCGCTAAATGACGCTAAACACTCTATACGTTATAGCGTTATAGCGGTGCTACAAAATCTTAAAATTATCGGCAGTCTATCCGGCCTATTCAGCCCGCACGACTTACCATCTGACGGTGGTGGCAGCTGCGGGCTCCTCCATCTCCTCCAGCTCCGGTCGGCCGTCCGCCTCCATCCGGCACATCCCTGACCAAAAGGAGTACAACTAGCAACGCTGCGACCAAGGATCTCCCACAGTAGCAACCAACGCCACGCCTAGCTTCATTCCCACCGATTCTGAATAAGTAGTTTCTTCTATGTTATTGCTTGGATGCCCTGTCTGAAAAATATGTTCTTCATTTTGAATTTTCCAAACATTTTAATCCGTACTCTATTATTTAGTCATCACTGGTTAATTGGCTATGCATGCATGTATTACTTTGGACAATTTTTTAGCTACTGAAATCCTTAGTATACAGACTGTACCTATCAAATTTTTTTATTGTTTTATAAAACGCTATTTTAAAAAATAGCACGCTATTAGCGCGCTATAGACTATACCTATCTAGAGAGAGGCGGCGCTAAAATAAATAGCGCGCTATTTTTTTTCATACAACGCGTTAGCGCCGAAACAGTTCATAGGAATATGGATGAGATTCTCAACTTAATTCCAATTCTAGTCCAGACATTTGTAAAGGTTCCAAGATCGTTCATAGGAAGATGAATGGGATTTTTAACTTAATTTGAATTCTAGTCTAGGAATAGGGAAGGAACCCTTTATGATAGTGGGCGATCATCACTGGCACCCCGCGGTGGGGTTTCTCCTCATACTCGTGGGCAGATACAACACTAACTCCCAATATGGTCAGCGGAAAGATCCATGCGACTGATCGCGGGAGAAAAAATAGAAACAACTAGACGAACAAACATGCTTTGCCGCGCCACTTGCTATGGCGTTGTCACATGGCGTGGCTGCTGCGGTACGCTCGCAGACGCTTTAGTTTGTGACACAGTGGGGCATAACATGTTTGTGTTTCTAGTGTTATCGTCCAGGCGACACTTCAACCCTTCTCTAGCAGTTGGTCCTTTTTGGTCGCATCTTACTTCTCAGTGAGGATATTTGGCCATTCGTTCGAATAATAAAATACGACTTATTTAGCACCGATTGGTTGTTTATTTTATAGAAGACGGGCTATCATAGTTCACTGCAACACTGCATAAAGGATTTCTTTTGGGCTCCTGCGGAAGCAAAGCATGTTGGCGCTTCCTAGAGTGGTGATGTGTTTAACTACTCGTTCTTCAAGGACTACAACAGATTCGAGGACCGTTTTAGAGTATGTGGCACACGGGTCCGACTTTTACTTATTCTACCTTGTGTTAGACCAGGTAGCGGCACATGACTTCTCTCCTAACTCCCACACGAACGGTCGGCTAACGGTGTCGTCAACAATGGTGATCGTGCGACCCCTAGCACACGGGCATCCATGTCTGTTCACCTACGGCACAAGATCGTCAACAACCACGCTGGTGGTCGCCCATATCGATGTTGTGTCCCTGGCTAGGGCAACACGGTGCGTGCAGGAGGTCTAAATTCAAGCGGCAGACCGTTCGCTCAATTAAGAAAAATCAAAGTTGTTGTGTTACACGGTCCGTCATTGTCTTTCCCCTTATTTTTTGAGCTAGCCTACCGATTCCTTTTGTCCCTTATTTGATCATTTTCTTATCGGATCCACAAGCCATAAACACATTGTTTCACATGGTCTCAGAATGCGTCCCTTCAACCAGACATAAGTTATGGCGCGGCGACACATAACGATTTTATCTGATTGTATTATTAGATTTGAAAAAATGATCTAGTTTCAAGTTGATGCAGGACAATGAATAGTACGAAGGTGAAGTCGACAATAGATATTTGTTTTTGAGGAATGACAGTAGATATATTCACAGTGGATTACACGGTAGGTTATAGCTAATCAGACTATATTACTAATTACTCCAACATATGCTACCGCCGGCAAACAGAGGCACCTAGGCCGCATCAGCTTACATGAAAGAAGGATGCTGATGCTATTCTACTCTTACACTTTCACTAAGCATCAAAGTTCTATCTACGTAAAGGGAAGCATCTGTGTACGAAGCATCACTGTTTAGCCGGATGAAGAAGCCCCTGATGAACTGGTATGCCAAACTGCTGTGGAATCTGATGTATCTTAGGTGCCTCAAGGTGCCATGTTGACATAATGGAATCTGCAGATTATAGATCATATGACTGAAAGCTAAAGAACTGCAAGGAAAGAGTTTTTGCACAGTTGAAACTTGTAATCTTCAAAGGTCGACATGCCAAATGATAGTATTTTTTGACGTATGGCATTAAATTAAATCAAGATGTATTTCACTCAAGACAAAGAATGACCATATTGAAAATAAAAGAATTCTAATTTGCAAGGTGTTATTGAACTTGGCATAAAGGAAAAAAATTCAGGACTCATTTACAAATGCTAGATCAGAAGGGAAATAAGAAGCAGCAAAATAAATTTATATTAAAGTATACCTTGCCGGCAGCAACCAGTGATTTATCTCCGTCAAAAGCAAGAAGACCTGGGAACATTGCAAGGTGATACACGTGCTACAACATGGCACCCTACATAGAACATTGGGAAGAACGATGGTATGCTTCGTGAGTCTTAACCATAACATTAGCTCTAATGAATTCAGTGCGGGCTTGATTCAGTTGATGATATAGTTATTTGGCTGTGTATAACTTTACCTGCAGAGGTTTTCTATTGTAAGAATAGTGCGATCACTTTATATTTATAAATGTGGATACTTCTTGTAGCAAGAATTCTAAATGTTATCACAAGCTGTATAACTTACAGGTGGATATGTAAATGATCCGTTGGACAGATTGAAGTGAGCAAGGGGCTCTGGCTAATAGCATATGGATTTATGGAGCTCCCTAATGGCGATTTCTTCATGGGTGTAAATTGCGCATTTGTTGTCTCACTATCCCACTGCTGTAAGAATATCATGTAAGAGTTGACGGTAAAGTAATGTTCACAAAGAAAATTAGAGAGGTTTTGACCCAACAAAATTCTCATAATAAAAGGACCAAAATTGGTAATCTGTGGCACCCATAATTAGAAGGGAAAACATAAAAGATGCTATAACTGATAATGCACACGGTAATTTAATTTAAAGCTGCCATCTTGCCTAAGCATGCTGAAAGCAAATCATTCCCACATTCTAAATTCATAGAAAACATAAACAATGAACTTGATTATATAGAGGATAATGTGGTATAGCCATTTATCTCAACAAAAAAGGTTCAACGGGTGACGAAATAAGTTCTTAAATTGCACGGAACCATAAAACTTATGGGACTTGTTTTCCCATTGATGGTCCAGGGTGGAAAACCTTCTACACCGATGGATGCACATTCGGTAGCAATTTTCTTTCTATAACCTATGAGCCATAGTACTGTCAAATTAAACTCTTCGAACTGCCTACAAACAAATATCAAGTTTAGTTGGCGTGCTTAACTTCCTATGTGAAGTAGAAGTGCAAAACTCCCTAATGACAAATGAGATGAATCCTATTAAATATACCTTGTATCAGGTTACTTGCTACTACCAACACTGAACGTAGACTTGGCTGCCGCTCCGCTTGAAGATTCTTATTCTGAATAATTGGAAACAACCAGCAAGCACAACAACCATGGAATGATTTTGTGTTCGGATCGACCATGCATACCCCTGCTGGATATTCCGAAAAGAGTAATATTGGCTAGAGAGAAGATTCAGGCATGGAAAAAACAAAATAAGATTGTACCAGTATTAATTGGATACTGGGTGGGGCTCATCAAGGGGCTGCAGGTTGAGAGCTGTTAAGCTTCATGCACTAGTCAACGCAGCCAAAAGTCCGAACTGATGGAAAAGGCTAGTGCAATCCACTTATACACTTTAACACCCCCTCTCACGTGTGACGGGTAGAGAGCGACGGCGCGCGAAACTCACGTATGACTCAAGAGACCTATACGTGGACACAGAGGGGTCAACAGCAATTTTAGGATAAATTGTGAAAGTTAGGACTCGAACTCGAGACCTTAGGCTCTGATACCATGTTAAGCTTCATGCACTAACCAACGCAACCAAAAGTCCGAACTGACGTAAAAGGCTAGTGCAATCCACTTATACACTTTTACAAGAGCCAACTATGCACCGGTGCTGAGAATCCTGGTGGATCACAAGAAAATCATGAAGTATTCTTTACATGTAAACATGCATCTAGCTTAATTATTTATCTAGGAACAATTTTAAATCTAGATACCAGATTTACAAACAAATGATGGTACACTCTATTAGCATTAGCTCAAGAAATCTAGCAAGCTTGTATATGCCAAAACGATAAATGTGTAAATTATTCAGACTTAAGCATCAACACCTTCGGTTAATGTAGGGAAGGAGGTTAGATATTCAGAAACTAAGCATTATTCCTTCGTTTAATGGTGAGAGAGAGGAGGGCTAGATATACCATGAAGATAATCTGAGATTTAGCATGTATTGAAAACACGCAACATGCAAATCCTCTCCATGAGGAACATCATCCAATTTCATCGGCTAACACTCCAGTTAGTAAATGTTAGCAAAGTTAGCATGGAGAAACGTCTAAGATTTTGTGGTGCCGCTTGTGGCGTTGCAAACCAAATTTCGATCCCTTCATTCGGCTCAAAACTGATAGAGCTACAAAACTGGATTTTCTTTCCACATCAGGCTTAAGTGGATTCATGGGGATTTTTTGCTGAAATCAACGTGTAGGAAAATAGAGCAGGATCTAATTGGTGAGTGTTACTTTCCTGTGTAGTAATGGGAGCAATATAGTTCATCCACTCTACCTAGCTGACGGCTACGTCTTCTGAATCATGTTCACCGGCCGTACACAATCTTCCTTTGTTTCATTGATTGTTCTGAAAAGGACCGCGTGTTAAGTGAAGCTGTGGAAATTCGAAGGATTAGAGTGAATCTCTTACATTTCCAAAGATTTGTGGAGGGCACGGAGAGAGGACGAAACAACATCGCTGCCTTGGGCCTCTGCCACTGACCGCCTCCACCGTCCCCTGCCAACGGCACCCAACATCGTCTGTGGTAGCAGAGCAGCTTCAGGTGAGGCCGTGCAGCCAGATAAATAGCAGCCGGCGGCGCTGCTGGGAGACACACAACCACACAGGGGACCAGCCAGTGAGGCCGCGGGGAACTGCAGCCGGCAGCCCCCGACGCTGCTGGGAGACACGCAGCCACACAGGGGACCAGCCGGTGAGTAGGGCCTACCGGTGAGGCCGCGGGGAACTACAGCCGGCAGCCCCCGGCGATTGAGTGTCCAGGTGGCCGACGTGCGCGTACCGTCCGTGTTGCTCTGGCCGGCGAGGTGGCACCGCCGCAGCTCCGAGTCCTCCGCGTACTGCCGTCTTTAATGGGTAGGGGATCCAAGACGGCAGTTTTGGCTTCCCAAGAATAGGATCCCTGAGGTCGGACGGCGTGAGGAAGGAACCTCCACCGCTTTGACCGAGCCACCGCATAGGCCAATCCGGCAAGACTACGTGATAAGAAAAGAGGCAACGTGGCGACGTAATGGAAACGTGTGGATCGCTAAGAGGGCGCGCGTTAGGATCGCTGACAGAGCTCCCTGCAGCTCACGCTTAAGTCTTTAGATGATGTTGGTGGCGGAGGAGAGAGGATAGCTATCGCATTGCATGGAGAAGGTCATGCTATTTTATATGCAAAGCGTTGGCGCAAAAGCTTGGATGGACGACACATTAGAGCCATGCGACAAACCGTGCCTCGTGGGGAGAAGTGACAGAAATCCCAGCGATGCGCGATCCCTCCCGATACGCGAGTGTCACGTGACATGGGTGGTAACGTAATTTGCAACCCTCGTCCTCATCAGATGGGCTAACCGAATTGTTTTATATTCAAAATAGCCAAACTATGAAACTATCATCGAGGAAGTGCAGCAGGGTGGACTGCGTGCGATTGGCATCCGAATTTGTGAACAAAGGCAGCGTTTACAAATTCAGACTAGGCGGAGACTTGCTATCTTTTTCATTGAACAGGAAGAAGGGTCTCGAAGGACCCCCCCCCCCCCCCCCCGATAGCTGCAATTATATATCACTGTCGGTGGAGTCATTGTTACATAAAGGACCTCAAAATAAATGTAAAATGCAATTTGGTCCCTAACCTTTTCATCTAAGACCTTGGAGAAAGATTGAAAAAAGTATCCAAATTCAGATCTTGTTCCTGCTCCATCTCTAGCGGTTCTTGAACGAAGCAACCAAGCGCAGTCGACCACAGCACCACCGGGGACTCTACCACTTGGGGTGCGACAGCGAGAACAAACCGCCTCGGAGCCATAGAGCCTCCAACATGGCACAACATCCTAGAGGTTTAGCAACGCCCTTCGCCAGCTTGACGGCGACCAGGGTGGGAGAAGCTACCCTACAACCATTAGGTTCAGAAGCTTGACGGAAGATGGCCATCGAAGAAACGCTGTTGAGAAGAAACTCCTAGAGATGCGCAGCCAAGACCTTCCCTCTCCTTCTCCTGTTGTAGAAGCCGCCATACCAGTCCCCTTTCTCCCCTCGCCACCAAGGCTGGACGAAGAAAGGTTCACAGCGCCGCATCTCTGCATCGAGAGAGGGCACAGAACAACGGCTTTATTAAGGGAAACGGTGGCCTTCCCCTCCACTCATAGCTCCGACGAGAGGAGCATCAGAGCAAGAAGGAAGAACCCTAAATCGTCCCAGATCTTGCCGCCACGATCTAGATCTCCTCTCCAAACTACATGCATGAACGCATGAAGCCCACAATCGGCATGACACCAAACCCTAGACTCCTACATCTACTATCTACAGAGGGCTGGCCTCCTCCCCCACCCCCCATCCCCTCCAGTCGGCGAGGCCGCCGAAGGAGAGGGGGAAAGAGCTGGCGGGGGGGGGGGGGGGGGAGGGGGCTGAGAGACTCTCAAGGGGAAGGGAGAGAGCGGGTGGGACGAGAGGGAGAGTTGGACTTACTATCTAGGCAAGCCATGATCCTGAACCCTGATATATGCGTCTAGATGATTTCCTCTCTTTCTTTTTTTTTGGAAATGGTTCCTCTCTTTTTTGTGATGCCTATGCTTGTAAATGACTTACTTTCTTTGAATCTAGATAAATTTGAGTACTAATTTGGATCGGAGGGAGTATCTATTTTCGAGTCATAAAGGTTGCGTTCTCTGCCAAAAAAAGTATAACTTCAAGAAACCTTGATGTGACATTTTTTTTTATTTGGGGATAATATGATGTGTGTTTTATCTTCTGTATTCCCTTAAAAAGGACTAAGATGCCAAAAATGCCAAGAGACCGTGATTTCACAAATTCGAAAAATGTCTGGAGAAAAAGAAATCTATACATACATCCAGATTTACTTGACAAGTGTGCACTCGATATGAAACGCATTATATACTCCAGGATATAATAAAAAGGAAGACAAACGGCGGTAAATTGTTTGTCCCATAAAAGTGCACTGCCCGCTTTTTTCAGATCCGTGTTTTTCTCCCTCTAATAACCTAGAGGATAAACATTTCATAACGAAATTGTACATGAATATATAATGCATACATATTCTTTTCAGATTCTTTTTGAAACTTTCTTACAGTACCATTTCTGTTTTTTTTTTCAAAATTCATGCTTAGAGCATCACTCCAAAGACGCTCCTTTCTCGTTCTCTTTGTAAGAAAGAAGAAAAAAAGAAAGACTTGGGGGTCTTCTAGCTACCACATGAGGTGGTGTGCTAGACATCACAAGTTCAAATCTCACCTTCTCCTATATATGAGTAGTGTTTAGTTTCTCCTAGACACTCTTTCGTCTTTTGTAAGAAAGAAGAAAAAAAGAGTTTGTAGGATATACCATTGACAAAGTCCAGAATTGATTTCTGTTTTTTTAATGATTTATTTTTTTTAGCAAAGATTTCTATTTTTTGAAACTTATAAATATGATTTTTAAATTTGCTAATATAGAGATCACCTATTTTGCGGGTAATATAGAGAGATCGCCAGGGCTCATGTGCTAGAAGAACTTTTTGTAAAAGTTTAATTGCTCTATCTTTAGAAAACAAAGTTTGACTTCAAGAAACCTTGGCGTGACTTTCTGCCCGGTTAGGGATAATGTGATGTGTGTGTTATGTTTTGTATTCCCTAAAGCCAAAGATGCCAAGAGCCCACGATTTTGGAAATTCAAAAAGGGTAATGTCTCAAAGCTACTGAAATATCTGCAAAAAATCTATACATACATATGTATTTACTTTACAAGTGTGCACTCGATATGAAACACGTTATATTCCAGGATAGAAAACAGAGGAAGACAAACTGGCAAATTGTTTGTCCCATAAAAGCGAGTGTCCGCTTTTTTAGATCCATATTTTTTTGGTGTAACCTAGATGATAAAGGCTGTGTGCGTCAACCGATGCAGAGGCTGGGGTTTCATTCCCCTTTTTGAAAAAAAAACCTAGAAACTGTATATGATTACAGAATGCATATTCGTATGTACACGTAGACTTCTTTTCAGATTCTTTTAAAACTTCTTCGCATTTTTTGTCACAATTCCGGCTTAGAGCCTCACTCCAAAGACGCTGCTTTCTCGTTCTCTTTCTAGGAAAAAAAAGATTTTGCTTCGAAGCGTCCGGTCAATTGCGGTGAAACCGTCGGCCGTTTGGCCCTTCCGGTTTCGACAGGACAACAGCGAGACGAAAACCAACTGGATGAAAAACCCATGCCACGACGAGCTCGAGCTCTCCACCAACTGTACCGGAGGGAGAGACTGATTCCGCACTCCTCAATCCTTATCCTCTGCCACGTGACGGGGCCCCACGGGAATCTCGCCGGCCAATCGCGCCACGCCACGCCCCGTCGGCTCTTTGTATCATTCGGACAGGAAGCACCGCGTGTCCGGAAATTCCACGTCAATCCACATCCGAACCTGGGCAGGATTCCAGAATTTCGGAGCAGTGACAAAATGCCGGAAACCAGGTGCGGCGGCAACTTGTTTTTCAGAGTTAGGTACATATCCAGATCGCCCAAGCCTCCATGGAAGGGTAAAAACATCATCATGATCAACAGTCCAGTTTCTGCCACTGTTCCTCACAAAGAACTGCCATGGTTCCACCTTTACTGAGCTCACTGCGTGATTTACTAGATATTTATCAGCACACACGTCAGTCATCAAGTCAAAGTGCAATAATAATGGAATCTGAGCGGTAGCAGTCACTCGCTAGTGGGCCAGCTAGCTAGCCCCTTCCCATGCAAGCATGCCCATCCAGCTCAGCTCATTGACAATACACAGAGTGAGCTTCCTCCAGTTCCATTATAAATGCAGCTCTCCCCGCCAGGATCTGAAAGAGAACAGAGTTAGACACCACTGCAACATCCCACAAGAAAAGTTGTGTCCATCCATGGCTTGCATCAATACCTTGCAGAGCTGCTCCATGTTCAAAGGGGCCAAGGCCGAGGGCGGCGCCAGGAGGGGCAGGGCCAGCGGCCTCGGGTGCCGGGCGTCGACCTTCATGGACGGGAACGGGCTCCGGCTCGGCCTCGACGAGAACCCCGACGCCATCATATCCGGGGAGTGGCCAGAGAACTTCTCCCTCGTCAGCTACGACGACTTCCGCGCGTACCTTCAGTCCCAGCAGCAGCAGGATGCCCAGGCCGGCGATCAGGTGCTTGCTTGTTCCTGCAACTCTTCTTCTTTCTCTTCTTGTTGCTGTGTCTGTTGATCTTCACCGTTGACACTTCTTCTTGAGACCTTTGCTTGACTATTGGACTTGGCTGGATGGTTAAAACAGCAGCGGGTGGCGCTCTTGCGCGAGGCCATGTCGACGCCTGTGCTGATGGTCACGGCGGAGCAGACGCTGGAGGAGGTCCAAGGCCACTTCCAGGTCGTGTCGGGCCTCCCGGTTGTAGACAGTGCTCGCAGATGTGTCGGCGTGGTCGTCAAGAGCGATTGGGCAAGGGCTTCACATGGGGTCAGCTCCCCCTTCTTCTCTCTTGATCTGTTTTACTTACACACAACTCTTGCCACCTAGTGGGCAGAAGAACAAAGACATAGAAAAAGAAAACACACCCACACACATACAAGTTGCTACATCTTGTTTGCTAATCTATTTACTACTTGTTGTAACAGTCCAAGACAAAGATTGCACAGGTGATGACCTCTCCAGCAATCACACTATCATGTGATAAAACAGTGACAGGTAATACTTGTTTTCACTCTTTTTTGTTTATTTTCCCATACATTTTTCCAGTTAATTTGACAGTATGCACATACATGCCAACAGATGCCGCGGCTCTGATGCTCAAGAAGAAGATCCACAGATTGCCAATAGTAAATCAGGACAACCAAGTAATCGGTAAGTAACAGAAACGTGACAAACCAGGAGCAGAGCCTGAATATATTAGATTATACTAGATCTGTAGTATTCCCTTAACACTGAGACTATTCAGAGTATGTAAAAAAGCAAGCTTAATGGGATTCTGAACACTACTAACAGGTATAGTTACCCGTGATGACGTTCTTCGTGCGTTGGAGGCCATGCTGAAGATTTAGAGGTGCAGGAGAGCCATGCTCGGTACTTGTGGATTTGTACATATGTGTCCACGGTACTCTTGAGTAGCAGGCAGATGTATAATCTGTATAACTGTTGTAGCCCGAATCACAAAAATAAGCCTGGGAGAATTTAGGAGAGCTTTTCCTTGTAAAGAAGCGTGCCAGGAAGCTTCTGCCTATGTATTGTACTGTCTCGTGTCTGCACATGAAAATGTTTCCGTGAGCAATGACTTCCACATTCCACGACAAGAAAAACAAAAGCTCATAGTAATGTTTCAGAAGAATGGAGGCAATATGCTTAAAAAAGGATAGACTCAAATTGATCATGAAATTTGATCAAGTGCAGCCAGTCATGCAGGTTCATAGACATTAGGCAATGATGATAGCAGAATGCGGTTTCCAAAGCCAGTACAACAGTTTTATAACCAAAAGATGTATAACATGATATAATTTACTAAATAAAAGAGACAATTCATGATTAACAATAAGAAACGCAAACGAAGTTCCTTTTGCCCTAGCCACTTGAAGGACGAGGACTACATGCCTTTGAACACTTCTTCTTGAAGAAAAAGAGGCACCTTTTATTTACGTATAGCATCCTTTGGGCACTTTGTTAGGTAAATAGATTGTTTGGTATGAAAACTACAGCAGGACAATGCAAAAGAAAGGCCGGAAAAGGCCAAAGGATGCCCATACCAACAAAAAAACCAACTCAGAGATGAAGGAACTATAAGTACGTCAATTTTCAAGTATATCTGAGATAAGAACGTACTCATTATGTATGTCACTGTATTCTGAGCATCAAAAATGATAAATCACACTCTACTTGTCGACACCTCTTGCTGATCTTCTCCAGAAGCAACACTCGCAGTAGACACAGCCACTGATGCAGTAGAAAATGTGCGTTCTTCTGAATCAGAAACGACTCTCATCTCTAAGTTCGGAATTACAGGTGGCTTTCTCCTCCGAGTAACAGTCATGTTCAACCCCTTAGTTGTGTGAATTGTTGCTCCAGTTGTCATCTCGACCTATATGTATTGCTCAAAATATGAGAATATATTTTATTAGCTATCATGAAACAGAAAGCTGGTTGGAAACATACCGGAGGTGCTCCTGGAGCCATCTGAAAATCAAACCGCTTGACAAGCATTGCCGTTGCCACCACATTCTGCATAGAAATAGCAGAGTGTCAGTGGTTCTCTCAATACTCAATAGTCACAGAACAAATGACTATCTGATGGCTGTGCACCCTCTTGGTGCATCAGCTGGGAGAGCAACAAATCTTCATTTTAACAAAAAAATGAAATCACAGATACCACGAAGCCCAGAAGGTGAAATATAGAAAATAAATAAGACCTTAATATGTCTAAATCAAAACAGTATGGAGTAAATTTCATGAATTCTCAAAATGCTATTTCGATATTATCAGCTGTGAATCAATAAGTAGTAAAATAGAATACCTCAAAAGTAGCAAACATATCACCTACACATTTCCTTGGTCCGCCACCAAATGGTAAGTAACTGAAAATTCAACAAGACTATATAAATACAATTGAGTTATAACTTGTAACAGGTTTATCAGGCATTAGTGAAACAGTGATAGAAAACACATGCCATGAATATTCTTCAGAAGGAATGCTACCACAACTACACAATGGATTTCTATGAGCTTGACATGGAACCCAGGACCACAACCTTTCTTTTGTTGTTTATCTGAAGTATGTGATCTCATAAGACAGATATCAACTCTACAGTACTAATAGTTCTGATGTCAGTGGGATGCTTAGCAGTTAGGACTGCATCTCAAAAAAAAAAAACAAGAACTCGACAGACAAAAAATAGTGACACTTGGAACCACAAGCAGCACAAGAACATAGTTGCATCAACTTTTTTCTTTCTAATTTTGAGTTTCAGTGGGATGCTTAGGAAACTACTTATATCTACTAAATGGTGACCTTTACTTTATAAACTAATATGACGTTGCATCAACCCTAGATCAAATCGTTCTGCTGCAGCCATTGTTCAAATTGTTAGATTCACCGCAGCTCAGGATACTCCATAGCCTATACTCCTTTAGAAATGTATCGCATGAGCATGATGATTTATCATTCATAACAAAATAAAGAATATAAAAAATCCACTAATTATGTCCCATTAAGGCAAGTACTTATTACTGATTACTACAGAGTAGGTTGTAAAATTCTAACACATAAGCCTACCAGTCTATTCGAAGTTACAATTCCTAATATTTATCGGAGGAAAGACGTGTGAATCTTTTTTGAGACATTCACAAAGCAACAATATGGTCACAAAAAATGCAGCAGAGATATCCAGTGCGATGGATTCTTGCTTCTCGAGAAAATCTTAAGATGACAAACAACTCATTGCTGCGTTTTGTATCAAAAGTGTGATTTCCTTTTTTTTAGGTAAAGTGTGATTTCCTGTTGTTCTTTGGACTATAACTTTAACATGATATCATGGATACAATTTTTATTCATTAACCGTAAATATTAAATTCGAGTTTTTTATGTCTGCATCACTGTTCATACCCAATAAGATTCATCTATTTAATCCATCTCATTATCTCTGCATCACACACTAAGATTCATCTAACTATATTCCATGTAATTGTCTCAATACCTTCTGCAAATCATAGGGATATGGCTATCTGCTAGTGTGCTACAACTTCGGTGTGCTTTTGGGTATCAGTAAGGTCTCCTGTAAACACCTCTGACCCATTTTTCTAACTATATGTTCATAAATTATAGTAGAAAACAAGAATCAACAGGAGTTGCACATTCAATGACCAACTTTGGCCATTTGACCTAAAAAGGTATATAGTCTGTTCTGACAACAAGAAGAAATATAGCTACAATAAGCAATTAAGCATGTTCAAACGTCTCCCAATTCTTGCAACAGAATATAGAAACAACCACTCCCTCCGATCCAAATTAATGGACTCGGATTTGTCTAGATTGGGATGTATATAGCACTAAAACATGTCTAGATACATCCGAATCTAGACAAATCAAGTCCATTAATTTGGATCGGAGGGAGTAATAAACTTGATAACTGGAGTCTGGACTGGCATATTGTGTGCCAAAAAGCATTTCATTACAGTAAGAGGGATGGAACCTGAATTTTTGGTTTGTCTCATTTGGATTGGGCCCATCCAAAGGCCACCTTTCTGGATTGAAAACATCTGCATCCTCCCAATACTTTGGGCAGCGATGAAGGTTCCAGACAGATATAAAAATGTCTTCTCCCCTTGGAAAAAATAATATATATCTTTAGACCTATAGTATAAAAGTTTAGCTTTCTACGGAAATGTTAACACATATATAACAGCAACAATTAAATAAACTTTGCTACTACTACCAGCATTGACATTAGGACAAGCTGAAACTAAATATTTAAGTAGAATAGTCTGCACAAGATTGGAAAGAGGCTGTAATACTGCATGCAAATATGTTACTCACAGGAGTATCTAAGGGAAAACGAAGAGAAAAGCCCAAATTAGACGAAGGGAGCAGAGCTCAATGGTAGCCCAGGTGCTTTTGTGATAAACACATAGATGGTGCTTTTGTGATAAACACGTAAATGGTCCTTACTCCTTACACTTGACTTGAGACTAAAGCTGGCTTTTCTGTGACTTAACAGACGGAATACTTATGGAAAATCCTTACTTGCCGATTGGGTACTCCCCTAGCATGTCATCCTCAAGGGACCGGCGAATTAAAACTGGCGGCTGCGGATATAGTCTCAAAGACTGCAACAACGGTAATATTATCATTCAATGACGAAACTCACCATGTTGCGAGGTACTGTAAAACTTTTTGGTACTTACTTCGTTAATAACTCGAGTAGTGTACTTTAGTTTCTTCACATCCTCAAGTGTTGGCAGACCATCTCCTAGAACAGCATCAGCCTGTGGATAATGGAGGGAAGAAATTTCAGTTGTCATTTGTAAGATTCAGACACGCGAACTTCCATGGAAAAAAAACCTTAAAGATAAAGTGAGTCTACCTCAGCTTGGAGCTTGGACATTACATTTGGATACTGCACATTATAGCAATATAAAACACAATGAGAATAAGTTAAAACATTGATGGTTTGGTGAATATGAAGATGCCCAATGACACTGTATCATTGGATATTGATATTACTACTACAGCATTTAGTTATGAGTTTTGACCATATTAAACCTTAGATAGAAGATAAAATGTCCATGTCAAGACTGCTGCAGAGGTCTCATGGCCAGCTATGAGCATTGTCATCAGATCATCACGGAGCTGCTTGCTGGATACCTGAGGTAGATGATTGAACATTGAAGCAATGTAAATATTGGAAGGTCCAAACATCTAATGTCTTCTATAAATGCAGCTATATCATACATCATCTCCAGATGCTAATAGGAAGTGAAGAATGCTAGGATCTTGTTCATTAATGTATTCCTCATGAAACTGTAGATCTTCTTCATCTACCATCCTCTGCAGCAGTAAGAAGAGGAATTCCTAATGTCATATTTTTTCTAAATACAGTACACAGTAATAAGAAAAGGTTAAAGTATAAGAAAATGGTTACCTTGCATGTAGCAATCAGTTCATCGAGAATATTATTTATCAGTGTAAGAGCTTCATTGACCTTCCTCTGCCGAGGGGAGATGTCTTTCCATATGGGTATTTCCCAAGTTGGTATAGGAGAAGTGCTCCTCATTTCTGCTTCTCGTAGTGTTATATACACAGCCTGATCGTGAACCAACAAACCAAAAAAGGTCAACATGAGAAAATGGAATTTCATGATGTACTCATGGGTAAGGCAAAATCTGAAAAATAACCTCAACTATTCCATTATCGTAAGATAATGAATCGAACTCATAATTGAACACTGCCTTCCCAATGACATCCAGCGTGAGTCGGGAGAAGAGAGATTCCATCTCCACATCCTCCCCATCAGATGCCGCCTTGTCCAGCTTCTGGCAGAGCCTGTCTGAAGCTTTTCCGAAGAGACCTATCATCGCTGTGACATACTGCCGAGCATAATTCAAGTGAATAAAATTATATCAGAAAGAAAGCAATAACAGAACCTTAACATGAAGTAGAAAGTGAGAACCTTCTGGTGCATTGCTGGTACGATGGCACGGCGTCGGACACGCCAAACCTCGCCATCAGCTGGGATCAAACCTGTACCCATCACGAACTCCAATATCTCTGCGAGAATACCCTGCACCCACCACGATCAAACAGCACATTACTTTGGTCTCTAAAGAGCAAAAGCATTTCTTACTGTCGGACAAAAATGACTGCGTCCAATCCAAACTGGTAACCGAACCTTGGAATAAGCCTTGGCGTTGTCTCTCAGAATGTGCTTGGCTACGGCCGGATCAGAGACAATAAGGAAAGACTGTAAGAAGGAAGAAAACGTACAGATCATTAGCAGCAACGTTGCAGGGTTCAGACTTGAGAAGGCTGCCGCCCTTTTGGGAGCAGTTGATTAACTGAACATTAGCAGCAACATGGTAGGGATTTTCAGGTTAACGGCGTGCGCATCCATTCACCTTGGGCCCGAAGTTGAGTCGGAAGACGCCGCCGTAGGTGAGGAAGAGGTCGTAGAGCGGAATGAAGAAGGCCTCCCCGACGACGGAGCCCAGCGACCCCGTCGCCTGCGGCAGCTCGGGGCCCCTGCGCGCCGCGCCGCCGCCCGCGACCTTGGTGAGCAGCCCCGCCGCGAGCTCGCCCGGCGGGCCAAGCCTGGCCAGCTTCGCCGCGAGGGGGGCGAGCCACCTGACGAATATTCCAGTCCAATCACCACGGGAGCTACACGAGGGGGGAAAGGAAATGCGGAGAGACGATACGGGGTGAAGCGGGGAGCACTTACGCGGGACCTTGGGCGGTGAACTCGCCGGACGAAATGCGGGCGGTGAGCTCGGCCTGGCGCCGCCTCTGCTCCTCAAGAACCGGGTCGGGTCCTCCGCCGCCGTCACCGCCACCGGACGCGGAGCAGCGGAGGAGCGGGCCACGGCGGCTGTGGGCCGGAGCGAGGCGGAGGCGGCCCTGGCCGGAGCCGGAGTACCGGAACGGCGGGACGGCGGCGGCTGTGGGGGAGAGGTTGCCGGCGGTGGTGGCCATGGCCGCGGCACCGGCGGCACAGCAGTGGTGCAGGTGGACTGGTGGCAGAGAGGATGAGGTGCGTGGAGGGCAGAGCGAGGAAGAAAAAAAGGAGGGAGGGGGAGGGGTGGACGTGGGGTTCGGTGCTCCGTCTGTTTGTTGTTGCTAACGAGGCCGACGGCGACTCGCCGGATTTGGAAGCTGCCGTAACGGAATCTGTCGCCCCGGGCTGGGAGGTATCTTTCCGGAGCGAGTGACTGGGTCATCGTCTTCTCCACCACCCTGCCATAGTACTGACAAAAATCAACACAGATTAACTAAAAGTAGTACAAAATTTCACACAGCTGCAGAAGTGACAATCATGTGGTGTATGAAGATTATTTTTCCCCAATTGCTGAGGCAGAATGATTCTGCGGGCTGGACAAACCAGACAGGTGGAGGCAGTCGCAAAGCATCGCATAACCTGACAAAACGCCATGCGTGATAATCTAAGCCAACAGGAAGACGTCGAGATGCCGATAGGAATTTTGTCATCTTCAAAGTGGAAACGTCGTGTGCAGCAAAAATAAACATCAGTATAGATTGTTCTCTATGTAAATATAATCACGTGATCTTCGATTGCCGTCCCGGCGGAATTTTTCGACGGCGAAGAAGTGTAACATATAGAGTACACTGTTAAGGAGATCTATTCTCGAAAGGAAAAAAAACTACTACTATAGAGTACACTACTCCCTTTTGTCGTCCTTCTCTAAAGGGAGACGTGGTCGGGTTGAAGGGTGTCGTGATCCGCCTCCTCCCATCGATCTCTACGGTTGCGTCCTGATAAAAGAAAAGACCTGCTTGCAATATTGTTTTGCAAGCACTTCTCTTGTGGTGTATCGGAAACAAGAAAAAGACACGGAAACATTTTAAACACACCCATATGGCAAAAAAAAATGTGCGAATCCCCATATAGTCGCAATAAATCGCCGAGAAAACTCAACACGTGTTACATGCGTGTAGCATAGGACAGTGCTTGCAACATGAAAGTAACATTTGCAACCGACAAATAGCCATCCGTGGGTTTGCAACAAAACAAACATGAGCTTGCAACATGTAAAAGCAACATACGCAGAATCAAAGAAAAGTAAATCACTCACCTCGCACTACTATCCATGGACGCACCGGCTTCATCCATTATGGAAATCCCTATCCTTTCTCCTCGGCTCAACCGTCTTCTCCTTACTTCGAAAATGAAGAACTTTGTTTCAAGCTTAGCGAGTAGTCATCTACGGTGTTGACCTCCTAGACCTGCCAACGCAAGAGGAGAAGGATGATGTGTAGATTGGAGAGGAGACATCACGGAAGAGCTCAGTAAATGCAAGAGGCGGTTGTGAAGGGGAAGACACCAGCATTAGTTGCGGGATGAGAAGCCGAGAAGTGCAATCTTGGACTTTGGTTGTTGTTGTGCGAACAAACATGCGGAGCAACATAAAGCAATCCACATATTGAATGGATGATCTAAGTCATTACACTTGAAATAATTCCTTCTTTTATAATATCCCATTGATTTTGTTCATTTAACTTGAGTGGTAGCAAGTGAGAAAGTGACACATGCCCATACAACCGTGGAGGTAGTATGGACAAAATATTTTGTGTTTTTGCGAGTTGCTCACTCTTTAAACTACGTGAAAAAGGACCTAGCTAGCTTGATTTAAACAAGGCATGCCTATAACTAGACCACTCGTAGTATTACTCACAAAGATTTGCACTAATTATGACCCGGGACCATGGAGGCTCTCTTTTCCCCTTCTTCTTCTATCTCTTTCTCCCCCTTACTTGAGAGTTGCTTTATTCTCCCCATCTCTTGTCCCCTTCTCCTCTGGCGCCACCGGCTAGAGTGTGGATGGGAGGAGATGCACGAGTCACTATAGATAGTACGGATATTCTAGTTATAGAGTTTAGCTTAGGGGCATCTAACTCTATGGCGTTTTAGAGATCCTCTCTATAGCACTCACATGCAGGGTCGGGTGATGGCTGGTTGTCTCATGACTCGTCATCAATTTTAGAGCGAGGCTGCTTGTGGGAAGTGTATCTGACCAAAGATCTTCAAATAATTCTAGTCTTACTCAAGACGGAGCAGGGAGCTTCCTTCGTCCTCCCCAGTCGGAGCTATGTGAAAGTACATTCGTCTTCCTCGAGGTGGACCAAGAAGTTGCCTTTTTCGTCCCCAAGACGGCGTCCGGCTTCATCGTGCCGGAGCGGGAGCAGGCCGGCTTCATCACGCCCAAGCTGGAGCACGTTATCTTCGTCGTGCCCAAGCCGGAGCACCCCCACGGTGGACGGTGGTTTCGTCCTCCCCAAGACGGGGCATGCTGACATTGGCTTCGTAGTCGAAAGCAGATCCCATGCACGATTAGTTTTATGTATTTCTTTAAATTATGTTCAGATACTAATGTAAAAAACTATTGAGTTTTGATGAATTAGGTATTGTTTGTCAAAAATATAATGATATAAATCGCTTTGTTCATCCTATTTAGTTTTTGTATGATGTATTTAGGGCAGGTTCAATGGGGAGCTAAATTAAAGGCGCTAGTGAGAAAATACCGGTTGTTTCAGCGGTTTCACAGAGTTTTCAGATCGTTTTTCTGGCATCGATGCATAAAGAAGAGTCTGTTGCTTAGAAAACACGTACAAAAATGTTGTTTCTAGCGCCTGAGCGCTTGTGCACCGAACGGGTTGACTTTTTTAGCGTCCTGCAATGTACGTGCCCTTACAATTGCAGTTTGTTTGTCTGCCCCGTCTTCATAGGACATGCCCATCCGTGTAATTTTGTTTTGAATGGTCACCGCGGGGGAGAGGTTCCCACCTGAATTTTTTCATTCAATGGTGGCTCAAAATCCAGGTGTTTAACAACAGAGAGAGGGAGGGGTCAGGCGAGAGAGAACAGCGGAGACAGGGAGGTGACGCGGGAGCAGAGATACATAGCACCGTCTAAGTCATCTACCTAGGCAAGAAACCTAGGTGTCCGCGTCATCTTGGATCCTGGCAGAAAGGCGTAGACGCCACAACAGAGCGTCTTCTCTGCAGGCAACGAGGATACGCGCTTGACTAGCACGCTCACCACGGAAGGTCACGTTGTTCCGGAGTTTCGAGATGTTCCAGCAGCAAAGGATGACGAAAGTCGATACTGTGGCGTCTCCGATCGCCGCAGGGGCGACGTAGCTGTGCAGGACGCGGACGTCGGCATCGCGGGAGAACCGCCCTCCGATGGAGGACCAGAAGCGAGACGCAAAGGATACCAAGGATGATGTGGGTGGCCATCTCATTTTCACAGCCACAGATGGGGCAGCAGGCTTCAGCAGCACAGAGCATCTTCTTTTTGAACAGCGACTAAGATAGAAACAGGCAAAATTGGTTTCTATTTTTTGAGAAATCTATTTGGGATTTCTTCACAAGACTTTTGTTGATGGTTAGAATCTTATTTAATTTTTACAAGCTTGGAGTATGCATGTGCTCTCGTAAACTTAGTTTGCTGAAATGTCCTGAATACATGATGAACTTTAGGTCTATACTATCATAATACATGCTGCCAAAAGGATTCAAGGTTCTCTTCAGGTCTTCATAAGAGATCAGGGTTATTTTTTTAAATGGCACTCTTATTTTAAAATTTGTAGCCGGGCATTAATTCTTTGATTTTCATGTCGGCATCCGAGAAAAAAAAAGGTTGTTGGCATAGGTATGGACAAAGCCGGTAAGTTTGAAGCCACTATTCGCCACTCTATTCCTGTATCGGGCCTCGGCAAGCAGCGCCAAAAAAATGTTCTCCAAATTGGTGAAATTCGCATCAATTTTATCGAGGCAAGCAACTCCAAATAAAATAAAACCATCTATTTATATATTTTATTTTCGTAGCAATCGTACTGACATTTAACTAGTAACAAGTAAAAGTATTGTTCTACTACATATCTGCTGATCAAAAGAAATAGTTAGCAGATAAACTGCTGACGGCTGACTGAACTTGGTGAATTTTGAAGATGCTGCCGACTGCCTTGGAGAAACAACTGAGGAAAGTAAAACAACTGAGCTGGTCATCCTTCCTGCTTGCTACCGAGCCCTTGCCCTCTGCACTCAAGCTCTTGGACAGGATGCTCTCGCACTGCGCCTTGAGCCTGTCCATGCCGTACCGGTCTGCTGCGGCGAGCAGGTGCCGCGCGAGCTCTCGGTTGGCGTCCTCGCTGAGGTTGTCCATGGTGGGGAAGGAGTCGCTGTAGATGACGTCGAGCAGGGCCTTGAAGACGGCGGGATCCACGCCTTCGATCGTGATGTTGCAGGAGCCGTCCTTGCCCTCGCTCATCGGACCGAAGAGCGAAGCCTTGAACACCGGCGACCTCATGGCGAGCACCAGCCTGTGCGCCGGCAGGTCCGACGGCGGCGGCGGCACAGGGACGCCCAGCGGTGTCGTCGCGGACGCGCGCGGCTCCCCGATGACGCTGAGGCTGCATTCGATGATGAAGCGGTCACGATCCCGGTCGACGTAGGTCCTTTCCAGCTCGGTCGTCCTCATCAGTCTGATCCCGTTCATGGCGTCCGTGCTCGTCTCGTCGTTGCTGTATAGCCCGATCCCGGCGTGCCCGTGCAGCCGCGACTGCCCCGACGCCGGGTTGATGATCCGCACGAGAAAGGTCGCCCTCGTCGTGGCGCCGCTGGTCATGAGCTGGAGATACACCGCCGAGTCGCCTTTGGGCACGCGGCGGCCTCCCGAAGGGTAGAAGAGGAGGCACCAGTCGTAGCCGCCGACGGTGAAGGCGCCGGACCTTACCGGCGAGTTCCCGGTGGCGAGGTCTTTGATCAGACTGTAGTTGCGGATCTCGCAGCGGTGGAGGCCCTCCACCTTCTCCGTCGTGCACGTCGACTCCGTGGCCCTCGCCGTTTGGCTGGACGGCGGCGACGAGACGGAAACCATCCTCGATTAATTTGGCAACGCGACGAGAGGGTCAGTCGGTCAGCAAGTGCGAACAACTTCGTTGTTTAGTGCGTACTGCCTACTCGATCTGCGCGTTAGTCAATTTAAAAAGGAGACGAATCGTCCGATATCGAATAATATTCTAGGCCGATTTGGAGTAGGAATTGGAATAGGTACTATCCATGACCTGGGTACGGGATTGTATGGCTCATACACCGCGTACTCATCTACCGGTATAAATTTAATAATTTATTTTTTTAATTATATATGCATTCACTACGCAAGAAGGTTTCTACGCCCACCGCGAAAGATCAGACCGTCGGCATAGATGGACGGGCTCGACAGCCGGATACTAGAAAGGTCCTCTTGTGCTTCCTAGTCCCACTATTGCCAGTAGGTTACTTAGTATCGCTTCATCTACCGTCAGGTAACTATGGTATTAAATATCTTTTTTACATGATTATATCCTGATTCTCGAGCAACTAGCATTGAACTCGTATTTCTTCTATCCATCGCAACTTCGTGAGTCGCTCCCAAGGTTACCGCCAGACTGTTGTCGATGTGTCTATTTCAAGATTGGCTGTTGTTTATAATGTGTCAATATTTATAATTTTCTACTATTTTTTCTTACTTTGATGTGTTATAAACACGGGTAGTTTTACATGCAGGTACCCATTTAATCTGCCAGGTGAGGGTATAGAAAAAACTTGTACTCTCGTTGACAGGTATGGGTATGTGTGATGGGTAAGATCAGAGAGGACACGTAAGGGTATGGAATGGCTCCACCCGAACTCAAATACTCCATGTGCCATAATTAATGTTTGTATGGCCTGATGTTTTACCAATTAACTCGACACCTCTTTAGCTTTTCTTAATTAAATATTAAGGAAAAAGTTTGTTGGCAAGGAGTGAAATTCACGGTTTTTCAATTGAAAAATCGTTGTTGTCGCCCCCCCCCCCCTCGGGGGCTCGCATCATTCGGGTCTCCGCTCGTGACACGACTACCTGTGGGTCAAAGAAAAAATTCTGCATGCCTTCGTCAACGACTCAACGCACACTCTAGCAGCGCCACCGCCTACCACGTTTCTTCTTTGCCGCCGCCCGTACCCACCGTGCCGATCCAAAATACCACTTGTTCAGATGAAGTTGCTATCGCGCCTCCGTGACGAAGCCGGTGTCGCCGCCGCGCCACAACGCCACCGCGTGGGAGCTGCTGTCGCGCTGCCGTCGTGAGGAAGCTGTTGCGCACCACCGCGGGAAAGCTGATGCCGGCCATGAGCTCCACCTGCATCGGCCGTCGCCGGCGGTGCTCCCTCCTCGATGGCCGCAAGGACGGCGGCCTGCGCGCCCGTTATCCCACGGGAGTCGGGTGCTGCGAGCAATTCCGGTGTTGCTACCACAGTCTTTGCGAATTTGCAAATTTGTGTCACAAGGCGGAATTTTTGTGCTACAATAGTTCTTTGGTTTGCACGATGTGAAGAATTTTTTTACTACAATCAACTGTCGTTTTTGCATGAATTGTGGATTTGCATCATACGAAGGACTTTTTTTTGTTAGAACTGTTACGTGGTGTTACTATATTAATACAATGTTTTTTCTATGAGGTCTCCGGCGAGAGTCTCCGGTGAAATCGGTTTTACTATAGTGAAATTTTTTTTGCTACAAGGCCTTCGGCGAGCGAGGTTAGTTTTGCTACGACAGCACAAGTTTTTTTGCTCAATACATTCTATGAATTTGCATCACTAGAAGAATTTTTTTGCTACATGATCTCTGGCGAACTTTGTTTTGCACAACCGTCCAGGATTTTGCTACACTAGCATATCCTTTTTTTCTAAGAGGATTCTGGCAAGATCTCTGGTGGTCTCCGGTGAACTATTTTGCTACAGCCGTCCGGTCATTTTGCTATATTAGCGTATCCTTTTCTGCTGCAAGGATCCGGCGAGGTCTCTGGTGATCTCCGGTGAACACTTTTGCTACAACCGTATAGTTATTTTTGCTATATTAGCGTTTTCTTTTTTGCTATAAAGATTCGGCGAGGTCTCTGGTAAGGTCTCCGGTGAAGTTGGTCTTTCTCTTAATTTTTCAGATGTTTTTTTTTTTGCTACACGCAGCAAAAGCGAGAAGATTTTTTTCTCAGTCCCGTCCCTTTTCAATTAGCCTTCTGCTTGAACGACATAAACAGTAGTCAAATGATCTGTGTTTAATTGTCCTTGTGGAGATATAGTTGTCTCTGTTTCAAAAAAAAATAGTTGTTGTCTCAAACCTACCCACGTTAAACTCCAAATCGACCTCATCACGTGAAAAAAAACTCCAAATAGACCTAGGATCCTATTCAGGAATCTCCTCGCTTATTAATTAACTAGTAGTTGTATACTCCAAACAAGGAAAAGGAAGTGTGATTAACCCTGTCGTGGGCGTTGCCGAATCTTGGACGATGGCTTCCACCTCCTCGCCGCCGTCCAGCCAAACGGGGACGAGGGCGACAAGATCGACGTGCACGACGGAGAAGGCCGAGGGCTTCCACCGGTTTGAGATCCGCAATTACAGTCTGGTCAAAGCCCTCTCCACCGGGAACTTCGCAAGGTCCGGCACCTTCCCCGTCGGCGGCTACGACTGGTCTCTCCTCTTCTACCCTTCGGGATGCCTCTACGTAACCAAAGGCTCCGCGTCGGTGTACCTCCAGCTCATGACCAGCGGCGCCACGGCGAGCGCGACCTTCCTCGTGCGGATCATCAACCCGGCCTCGGGGCTGTCGCGGCTCAAGGGGCACACCGGGATCGGGCTATACAGCAGCAAGCAGAAGACGAGCGGCAAGGACGACGACGACAAGCTGGGATTCAGACTGATGACGACGGCCGAGCTGGAAGCGACCTACGTCGACCGAGACAGCGACCGCCTCGTCCTGGAGTGCACCGTCAGCGTCATCGGGGAGCCCCGCGCGTCCGCGACGACACGGCTTGGCATCCCGCTGCCGCCGTCGTCGGACCTGCCGGCGCACCTCGGGCGTCTGCTGGAATCGCAAGAACTGGCGGACGTGACGTTCGACGTGCAGGGTCAGAGATTCGCCGCGCACAGGCTGGTGCTCGCCATGAGGTCGCCGGTGTTCAAGGCGTCGCTCTTCGGGCCGATGAGCGAGGGTGGCAGCTGCATCACGATCCAAGACGTGGATCCTTCCGTCTTCAAAGTCCTGCTCGACGTCATATACACCGACTCGTTCCCCGCCATGGACGATCTCGACGACGACGCCAGCCGAGACCTCGCGCGGCACCTGCTCGCCGCCGCGGATCGGTACGGCATGGACAGGCTCAAGGCGCAGTGCGAGAGCATCCTGTCGACGAGCCTGAATGCGCACACCGTTGCGAGTACGCTGGCTTTAGCTGACCTGCATGGCTGCCACAAGCTTAAGGATGCTTGTGTTGAGTTTATTATCTCGTTGGGCATGCAGAATGGCTCGGTGGCAGGCAGCGAGGATGACCCACAGGACCAGCAGCTCAGTTGTTTCAAGTTCCTCGGATGTTTCTCCGAGGCAATATGCAACATCCTCAGAATCCACTAATAAGTTCAATCAGTCGGTGGGATTTAGAGTGTCTGCTAACTATATCGAGTTGACTTGTATTCTGTATATCTCTTCTAAAATATAAGATGTTTTAGTTTTTGTGAAACAAATGTATCTAAACATTTTTGAATGTGTAGATTTAGAGTGAACTTGCACATTAAAAGATATCTATATGCATTCCTTTCATAAAAGATAAAACATCTTATATTATGGAACATAGAAAGTAGCTCCGTTGCAAGCTTATATTCTACTCACTCCGTTTCAAAATATAAGATGTTTTAGTTTTGTAAAGTATCTAGACTTTTATAGTGTTTAGCGAGGCTCAACACTGCGCTAAGAATCTTCGTGCCCGCCGTTTTGATTATAGTTTGAAATGGGCATTAAAAATTCAAAAACGATCTAAACAATGTAAAAACTTTGCGTGGTGTCATATTATGTGACATAGTTACAAGAAAAAAATATCAAACTTGGTATATTGATTGCATCTCAAAAAAAGATTTCATAAATGGGCTATCATGTTCGAGGTTTCATAGTTTTCAGGCCAAAAGACCAATGTTATGGCTAGAATCACGGAATAGTCTGTAATAATATGCTCACATTATACACATATGTGCATCATGGGATGGTGAAAAATATTGTTGGAGGAAGTTTTTCTTTTTGTCGCACTGAAAAGCCATTTTCCTTTTTCTGAGTGTCAAAAATAGGGTGTTTTGTGAAGCAACCACCAAATGAAAATTTTAAAATGGTATCACACCATTTTCAAAAAGACAAAAATACTAGGCCCATTTAAATGGACAATTTCCCAATAGGTATATCTTAAACCTTTTCGTCCACCTCTTGTAAAAAAGACAAATTCCTGCTGAATCGGTACGAAGTGAGCTAGATTTGATCTACAGGTACATGATCCGATACTCATGATTTTTTTGGAAAAATCATTTTTAAGTTTACAATATGCTATTTTATTAGAGATCTATTGCAAGTTTAGCGAGTCTTAGCCCCGAGCTAAAAATCTTGGTGACCGTCGTTTTGACCATAGTTTGAAACGGGCATAAGAAATTCAAAAACTATCCAAACAATGTAAAACCTTTGTGTGATGTCATATTATGTGACATAGTTATAAGAAAAAATAACAAACTTGGTATATTACATCTCAAAACAAATCTTCTAAAAAAATGAGCTATCATGTTCGAGGTTTCATGGTTTTTTGCCCAAAAGACCAATGTTATGGCTAGAATAGCGTCATATTTTGTGATAATATGCATATATTGTGCATACATGTGCACCATGGGATGGTGAAAAATATTGCAGGAGGAAGTTTTTCTTTTTGTCGCACCAAAAAGCCATTTTTATTTTCCAAGTGTCAAAAAGGATGTTTTATTAAGCAACCGCCAAATGAAAGTTTCAAAAAGGTACCGCCCCATTTTCAAAAACTACTAGGCCACCTTGAATGTACAATGTCCCAACTGGGATATATTAAACCTTTCATTCTATCCCTCATGAAAAAGACAATTTTTTACTGAATCGGTAGGAAGTGGGTCAGATTTGAACTAGAGGTACATGATCTGATGCTCATGATTTTTTAGAAAAATCATCTTTAAGTTCACAATATGCTATTTTATCATATATCCATTGTAAGTTTAGCGAGACTCATCCCCGAGCTAAGAACCTTCACGCCCGTCGTTTTGATCATAGTTTGAAACGGGCATAAGAAATTTAAAAATGATCTAAATAATGTAAAACCTTCACGTGGTATCATTTTATGTGACATAGTTATAAGGAAAATATCAAACTTGGTATATTGATTGCATCACAAAAAAACATTCTCATAAATGAGCTATCATGTTTGAGGTTTCATGGTTTTCACGCCAAAGACCAATGTTATGGCAAGAATCGCGGCATAGTTTGTGATAATTTGTTCATATTGTGCACACATGTGCATTATGTGATGGTGAACAATGCTATAGGAGAAAAATTTCCTTTTTGTTGCACCAAAAAGCCATTTTCTATTTTCCGAGTGTCAAAAATGGGGTGTTTTGTGAAGCAACCACCTAATGAAAGTTTCAAAATGGCACCACCCTATTTTTCAAAATACTAGGACACCTTGAATGGACAATATTCCAATCGGGGTATCTTAAACCTTTCCTTCAACCCCACGTGAAAAAGACAAATTTCTGCCGAATGGGTAGGAAGTCTCCTAGAAGCCGATCGGCGAGATCGGCGAGAATCCGCCTGGCGAGCCGAATCTTGGGTGGCTTACGGCGCCGGGACTACCTGCTTCGCCAACATATCCGCCCAGGACACCGTCGTCTGCTTCGCCCTTATCGCCGCCGCCTGCTCTTCGGCGAGCTCCTGCTCTTGCCTGATCTTCGCCCTGTCCTTTTTCTCCTTGTGGCCGCCCGACTCGACCTTCCTCTTCGCAAAAATGGTTGCCCACTCAGTGTTGGTCACGCCTGGCGGCCTCACTGTCGGCACTCTCGGTTTCCTCGCCTTTTTCTCCCCCGTTTCCTCGCTGAGGTTTGATCTGGGTTTGACGAAACTCTTGGGCGGCATGTCAGGCTGGCGGGAGCTCGACGAACTAGCAGGAGTGGGGGAATAAGGAAGAAAGGTGGGAGGGGGAGCAAGAAAAGGGCGGGATTTTGGCCTTCTATCGCCAACAGAGCTGGCCCACGCCCGTTTTCGCTTCGTCCGACGTTTCCAGGGCGATCTCGGGATGTTGGGAATGGCCTGGAAAGTCCGGACCAAAGTTGGCCCAAATCTGGACGAAACCAGGGGCCTAGGAACATGACTGGACCGATTTTCAGCGTCCGGACCTAAATTTCGCCCTGGGATCAGCGTCGTGGAAAGCTGAGTGGAGATGCTCTTAACATGAGAGAATTATGGAGCTAGGGAAGAAAGGCTACCAAGATGACTCGAGAAATACTAATCATGGAAACAGGCCAAGAGAAAAAAAAATATATCTCTTTCACTTAAAAAAAGGATAGAAAAGTCGAATTGTGAGTCTTTCTGACTCACTGGTTTACTAGCACCCTTGAAAAAAAGCAAATGAAATAGTAAGTCTTTGTGTTGTTGATGAACCACTATGTTGTTGTAGTCAATTATACGTTTTGTCAATGTAATATCACAAAAAAATAATAAACAAAATTAGCTACTCCCTCCGTCCTAAAATAGATGTCTTAAATTTGTTAAAATTTGAATAAACCTATATATACTAAATAGTGTGTAGATTTATTTAAATTTTAATAAATCTGAGACATTTATTTTAGGACGGAGGGAGTAGATGTTTGCAAGGAAAACCACTCTACCGCGAATCTCTAATACGTACGTATGTATTTTCATTTTTTCGTGAAGAGTAACAATCTTGGGTTTTCAGATTTTTTCGCCCGACCACCGTCTCGCGGATCGCGATCCGCGCCACCCCCCACGCCAGCCAATGATATCGCAGCGTTCCTGGCGCCCCGGATCGCACCCCTCCCCTGGTATAAATAACCCTGGACCCGGCCCTCTCCACTCCATCCAAGCAATCGAGCTCTCTTTCTCAAATCCCCAAAGCGAGCAGCGAGCATACAGCGCAGCGCAAGTTTCAGTTCCAGCGTTCTGCTTCAGTTAGCCGCCGCCATGTCTGCCGTCGCTAAGCCCGCAGCCGTGGCGCCGAAGCCGAAGCCCTCCGCCGCCAAGCCCAAGACCGCTGCGGCCGGCGCGTCCCACCCGACCTACTTCGAGGTGGCCGTCTGAACCTCTCCTGTGTTCCTGTTTACTCATCGATTTTGATCGGAATTGGGGCTGATTGGTTTCTCAATTTGATGTGCGCAGATGATCAAGGAGGCGATCGCGGCGCTGAAGGACAGGACCGGGTCGAGCTCGGTGGCCATCGCCAAGTACATCGAGGAGAAGCACGGCAAGTCCCTGCCGCCCAACTTCAAGAAGATGCTCTCCGTCCAGCTCCGTGGGTCCGCCGCCAAGGGCAAGCTCGTCAAGGTCAAGGCCTCCTACAAGCTCTCCGACGCCGCCAAGAAGGACTCCAAGCCGGCTCCGGCCAAGGCCGCGCCCAAACCCGCCAAGGACGCCTCCAAGCCCAAGAAACCCAAGAAGGATGCCGCGAAGAAGCCCAAGAAGGCGGCCGCTGCCGCTGGCGCCAAGCGCAAGGCGCCCGAGAAGAAGATGGCCGCCAAGGCCAAGAAGTCGCCCGCGGGCAAGGCCAAGGCGAAGCCGAAGACCGTCAAGTCCCCGGCCGCCAAGAAGGCCCGCAAGGTCGCCGCCGCTTGATCTGATCTGATCTCTCCGACCTGATCTGATAGCTCTAGGTTTGCTTGGTGTGTGTGGCGTGGTGTTCAGTTCAGGGCCTGTACAAAAAGGATTCCTCATCCTCCCTGTGTTAGGTTTTGGTTCTGCTGGGCAAGTACTGTGCATCGTTTCGGTGGTGTTCAGTGTATGAAAAATGGTTTCAGGAGATGTTGCTCTCAGCTAATTGCCTAATTATGTGCAATGAACGTGCAGTTTTTCCTCCATAGGTATTACAGTCACTCTAATTTCGTTTCCTTGATGAAAGCTGATTTCATTTTCTTGGTGTGGATGTCGACCTGCATCTTTGCTAATCGTCGTGCTGTTATTCGTTGCTTCATTTCCCCTTTGATTTTCCTAGATTACTCCTTTGATCTGCCATCCCAATTCCACCTCGTGCCTCTATTTGTTGCTGAAAACAGAGCAAATTAAAACGAGATTCGAAGTTGTTACGCTGCATATTGCTTGTTATTCAAGCATCAGGGGAAGGAGGGCTACAGTACGTCAGCATACGCAAGGATTGCTACAGAACATGAGCATACACTGAGTTGTAGCAACGCAGTAATAACTTTGATCTGCACATTGCTTGTTATTCTAGCATCAGTGGAAGGAGGGGCTGCACCAATGCTTTCAAGCAAGTTTCAAAGCTGAAGAAAGACATGACAGGGCACCTGTTATGTTCCTCCCTTAGCGCAAATAACGGAGCAGATCAGCTGCAGGGTCTGACCTTGAGATTTTGCTGAGATCGATTTCACTCTGCTGTTATAGCCAGCAGCATTTCACACCTTGTGCAACAGCAAGTGCGTCGCTCTGGGCTTGCCCATGTACCTGGAACTTCCCGTTCTAACTTGCAGAGAGCTACTTGTCCGGCGGAGCACAAGAACAACGGGGCAGGTCACTTGCAGTCTGCAGTCTTGGGCACAATCAAGGTGACTGATCTGTGTCTGAAATGGGGTTGCTTTATCAGTCATTCATTCGTTGTTAGTAGTGACAGTGCCACATGACCTCTCACTTTGTTGCATCATTAGTAGTGGTTTTCATCAGTGGGTGTTCAATTCCTGGAATGCTTATGGTTGGTTTGTCTCATGTCTTCATGAACCTACATGGCTTGAACTACTAGTAGAAATTAGAGTACACCTTTTTATGGCAAGGGAAATAATATGAAAAAAAAAAGATGTTCAGCTTCACTGGAGTGCAATTATCATGTCACACACAATAAAGTACAACATCAACGCTCATAAAGTGGTCTGTCATATCCAATCTCATGTTAGCTTCACATCCTTGAGAAGTCTTGCAGCCATAGCCCCTGACCTTCTGATCTCCCAGTCATCCATGTTACCGTTCTCCGCTTCCTTTGAAGCTGCACAAGGTTCAGTCTTCACTCCTAGATCTTCGTCTTCTCCTGGGTTGGAGGCGTCGTCATCCTCCTCCTCGGTGATCCCATTATCGTTGGGTCCAGCATCGGGGACATGTGGAGCTTTCAGGTCCATCATGTAAAGATTTATACTAGGATGTTGATATTTAGCATCCATCTGTGAAAGAGTTCAGAGGGCATGAAGATGAAAAACATCTTAAACACCGATGCAAACAAGTACAGAGAATACAACAATCTGCTGAGTAGAACCCTGAAATACCATTACCTTCGATTTAGATATAGTTTTCACATTGAAGTTACTTTTCCACATCTCCATCATCTGCTCATGGACGGTGGTAGAACGGATCTCATATCCTAGCTGGTTATAAAGCAACTAAAATTTCAGTTGTGCCATTCTACAGACCTTTTATGAAAAATGAAACTAACTGAAGAGGGGAAACTACGCACCAATACTTTTGTCTTAGGACCAGATAGTGCAATAATTGTCTCCAGTAGAGGTTGCAATAGTTGTTCTGAATAAACCTTGAAAACAAGCAAATGAAGAAGTGGTTAACTCTTTGTGTTGTAGATGAACCACTATGTTGTATATTGTCGACTACAATTTATTCTATTGAATTTTTGCCATCTGCATTTAAATTTCATATGTTCTCGGAAATTATAATTCAATTCATAGGTTACGGCCAGAATTTATCTAGAAAGGTAAGTGTTCCGAAGAATCTGTAATGTGACCAAGAAAATAAATAGATGTACTGATTCTGTTGAATGTTTGCCATCTGCCTTTAAATTTAGTATGTTCTCTGAATCTATATTTCAATTCACAGGGCATGCCTACAATTTATGACATCTAGAAGAATAAGTGTTCCCAAGAATCTGTAATGTAACCAGTAAAATTAGATAGATGTCTAAGAGGTTCCCGTGTAAGAAATGGTAACCTGGTTATGCACAGGTCATGGATGCTGTGTATAACATCATCCAGTAGTTACATTACTACATTAGACTATTTCCTATTTGTAATTCAGCACACAAACTTTGCATAAGTAGGATATGCTATTTGAGGGAAGAACTTGCATCAAACACAAGGCTACAACAGAAAGCTTACAACATCAGTTCCAATGATGTAATCAAATGGAGGTTCAACAGCTCTGATATGTTCTTTGTTCCCCCAATCCAGTTCTGCAACCGTAACAGTGCCAAAGGAACCTACATGCCACATACACTTTGTAAGAACTAGGAATATCCATGTGCGGTAAGATACATTTGGATAACTACAAAGCATTGCTATTAAAAGAGTACTTCTCTTTGACAACAAAACCTGAGTCAGGATTGGACTGCGCGATCCACGACTTGTTGCGCTCGACATTCCTCATGAGCAGCGGGAGCACCTCGACTTGATCAGTTGTAACAACGTCACAGCCCAGCAACGCCATTCCTAAATGAGAAGCATACATTATTTTCCTCGAGAGAGAAACCCCAAGATCTAACGTCTGAAAGGACAATGAGATTCAGCTTACCGAGCCCAGCAAGACCACAACCGGCTCCTAGCTCGATCGCCCTTTTCCCTTTCAGTTTAGATGGGCAAAACCTGCCTTTCCTGCTGTTCTTTTCCTGCAAACATCAAGTGTGCTGCTGCTGGTGACAAGATTCAATTGGTAGGGTTCAGTTACTGAAGTCAAATTCAGACATCGACATCCACATTAGCAAATCAAGCCTCCAAACTGCAGAATTGCTAATTCCAGGAGAGGTAAGAACTAACAGGCCATTACCAAGAATTTGGCGAACACCATCGATGCGTCCCATACTGTAGTCCCGAGGTGCTTCGAATTAGGGTCCTGCAAGTAAGAAACAGACAGAAAATTCAGACTGCAAGCTAGTGGCAGCACAGAAGCTCGGAAACAACATCGCATCACGCAGCATGACCTGAGAAATGTGCAGGCGGTGGCCCATCAGTTCCAGTGTGATCGCCGACGTGCTCGGGGAGTTCAGCCTGCCATCAGATGCCACCATATGAGTGGACCAAGATAGTCTAACTACAACTAGGTGCAGAGTAAAACGAATAGGACTAGAGTATAGTTGTAGAGTAAAACGAATAGGACTAGAGTAAGGGAGTCGCGTGCTTGCCTGTCGTAGTCCATGGCCGCCGGTGAACTGCCGGTCGGAGCTCCGGTGGCGTCGGGGTGCGGCGGCGAGGGTTTCGGCGAGGACCGGAGGAGCAGAGGCGTCTAGCTGGGTTGGCGTTGTGTCGCGGAGGCCCATATGTTTGCTCGGTTGGGCTTCACGCAATTACCCCCAAAGCCCACACCACGTGTCCGATTCAAACTCCAGATGAGCAGCGCCGCGTCTCCCTCCACCTCTCCGGCGCCGACGAGGCCTCCCGCCATGCGCCGCCTGTCGACGCTCCGCCGCGCCGGCGGCGCCATCGCCTCCCCTGCATCTGGAGGCTTCCTCCACCTCTCCCTGCTCGCGTCTATCCGCCGCCGCCCCTCCCTCCCGGCGCACGCGCAGCTCCTCCTCCTCGGCCTCCCGCTACCCGCCCACGCTGCCTCCCGCCTCCTCCGCCCGCACCTCCGCTCGGGGAACCACCTCGCCTCCCTCCGACTCTTCCTCCGAATCCTACGCGACCGCCATCGAGAAACGTCGCCCAATGCCTGCGTGGAGACGGAGACCGTCCCCAACTCACACTCCCTCTCCGCCGCCCTCGCCGCTTGCTCCCGTCACGCGTCCCCCTTCCCCGGACTCTCCACCCACGCCTTCCTCATCAAGTCAGGCTACGCCTCCGACCTCTTCGCCGCAAACTCCCTGCTCCACTTCTATTCATCCTTCGGTCTATCCTCACTAGCACGCAGGCTGTTCGATGAAATGCCTGTTAGGAACACCGTATCGTTCAATACTCTGATCGATTCATATGTGAAGTCGCGCTGTATTGACGACGCTTTATGGACATTCAGGATTATGCTGGACACAGGATTCCGGTTGGATGGGTGGACCGTCACGGCGTTGTCGGGCGCATGTGCTGGATTGAGGGATCTGAGGGTGGCAAAAGCGGTGCACGGGGTTGCTATGAGAGCACTTGCCAGGAAGATTTTTCATTCACAAGAGGTGGCCATCAGGTTGGTGGACATGTATGTGCAGTGCAGGGGGCTGGTGCTTGCCAGGAAGGTGTTTGATTTGGCAGGGGAGGAGGCCAGGGATTTGAGGTTATGGAGCACGATGGTGTCAGGGTATGCGAGGTCTGGTGAGGTTAAAGTGGCTAGACAGTTATTTAATAAGATGCCCAAGAAGGATTTGGTCGCATGGACAGCTCTTATTGATGGATATGTGCAGGCCGGCAGATACACGCAGGCATTGGTGTTATTTGAGGAGATGGATGAGGCAGGATTTGAGGCAGATGAAGTCATGCTAGTTACACTGATTTCAGCTTGTGTTCAGTATGGCGCGCTCGATGTAGCAGAGAGGCTTCATCATCGTGTGAGGTGTAATGGGCTGATTAGCAGAGATGCAAGACTTGCTACATCCTTCGTGGACATGTATGCAAAGCATGGGTTTATACAGATAGCTATGGATGTGTTTTGTGGTGTCAGTGACAAATTTAAGACCGTGGAATTGTTCAATGCTATGATAAATGGACTTGCTCATGGCAGTTTTGGTGAGAAAGCTGTTGCGCTTTTCGATGAAATGATGTCACTCGGGCTCCATCCTGACAAGATCACGTTTACAGCAGTCCTGTGTGCATGCAGCCGCAGTGGCTTGGTGTCACGAGGGTTTGAAATATTTGATGCAATGGTAGACATGCATGGCGTTGAACAAGACATTAAGCATTATGCTTGCATGGCTGAAGTTCTTGCAAGAGATGGACGGCTTGACGATGCTTACCATTTCATCCAAAACATGCCTCTCAAAGCAAATAAGATTATATGGTCATCTCTTCTGAGAGCATGTAGGATCCATGGAAATATTAAGATTGGAAAACTTGCAGAGGAGCAGCTTCTTCAGTTTGATCCTAGCTGCAAGGCTAAAACCCTCTTGTCTGACTTGTTTGCAGATGGAAAGAAAAAAGAGAGGGCTGCAAGGGTGAGAAAGGCTATAAACCATAAACCTTATCAAAGGCATCCAAAATATAGCTATATAGAGTGGAATGGTAAGGTTCATCAATTTGGGACTACGACTGGTACTTCCCACCCGCAGGCTAAGGAAATCAAATTGATCCTTGAAGATATGTCGAAGCAGTTGCATATTTCAGGACACAGTTTGAGTAGGAGGGGGACTGGTCATGATAGTGAGATGGTTGCTCTAGCATTTGGGTTGGTAAATTTAGTCCAAGACCCTCAAACCCCAGTAAAAATTGTCAGTAATCGTCGGATGCATGTTTCTTGCCATTCTTCATTGAAGTATTTGTCGAAGATTTACAACAGGGACATTTGTGTGAATGATGGGATCAGGCTCCATAAAATGAAACAAGGGTCATGCTCTTGCATGGACTACTGGTGATGCTGTGGTTCACTCTATATTACTTTCCTTTTTTCTTTTTGTGTGCTGCACATGGGGACTTTTTGTTCAGAATTTGGAAACATAAAACTTTTCCTGCCTGTTAATTAATATTTAAACCAGTGAGTTGACCAAAACCAACAACTCACAACTGAATGCAGATTGACAGCTGACCTACCTATGTCAGAATTATAACTCAACACTCCGCATCATTATGCTGTTAAATGGAAGAAAGAAAAATAAGAGCACATAAAGAAGCTCGCAATTGCTAGTTGCAATGGCAAACTACTGGTTTTTCCTCATTTTGTTGAAGACAAATATGTGCTGTCAAATAAAAATTCGTATTCTCAAAATTAATTCAAATAAAAATTCATATTCTCAAAATTAATTCTACAATGTAAAACCTACATTTTTTTATATTTATATTTTTTGTTCCTTCTGGATATCTAAAGTCAGAATAAGCATGGCTTGAACTATTTTGTGGGAAGCTTTCCTTTTCATTAATAAGAATAAGAATGTCAAGAAGGTGATGGCCAACCACAACAGTAGCTAACCTTTCCTTTCTGCTCCACCTTTTTTGCTCTCAGTATAAGTAAGGTACTCACACTCTTCCCGGACAGAGAATTGAAGTATCAAGACCAATCTCAATACAAGTTCTAAGTGACCATGGGAAAGGTATGTTCTTCTGAGCATCTAAACCTATGTACACAGCCATGGTGCAGCTTATTTTCGTATTATGTTATGAGATTGAGAGGTTCTTATGGATGTGTGACAGGAACAACACAAGAACAATGTGTCAAAGACTTATGTTCTGAAGGTTGTCATGCACTGCCAGTGCAATGGTTGCATGAAGAAGATCAATGATGGGGTAAGAGAGATCGCCCTTTCAGAAGGTACATACGCAAGTCGCTCAAATCCGCATCTCTTTGTGATAGACTGATAGTAGTTCATTTTGTGTACGTATGTGTATTTCTGCATGTCTTCTGTTGCACTGCATCGATGAGTGATATAAACTTTTTCCTGCACGTTTCTCTGTTATGAAGGGGTGGAGAGGGCTGATCTGGTGGTGGAGACAGCAGAGGTGATAGTGGTTGGCAGAACGGACCCAGAGAAGCTGTGCTGTTTGTTGCAACAGCTAACACAGAAGCATGTGAAGATAGAAACCCAGACAACTGTGTTCGAAGAAGATACCCCAGCATCCGAGCAAATCAAGAATCGAGTTTGCCAGGTACCAATCATTTCCATCCTAAAAAGTCAATTTACCATCAAAAGTACGATGATAAATCATAGATGTACAAAGTTGGTTGCTGTAGGTTGGTAGAGCATTGTCTTTCGGTCCTATACATGTAGTTATTACTTGATGTTCATTTGTAGTTATGGGAATAACAGATGCGTAGAACACTGAATGCATGGTGCACTGAATTTGGTAGTGTAGTGCTACTACGCATGTGCTGATTTTCCGTCTGATGCATGTGCGACACCAATTAATCACGTTTAGATCAAACCCTTGGGTGAACAACGAACGAACGTGGAATCACAGTGTCGTAGGCATGTCGTACATAGAACATTGTCTCAAAGCTATTCTGATTAGGTAGATTGGCTACCGAGGACTTCTCACTAGCTAGTCTAATCAGGATTGTTTGTGTCCAAACCGCACATCATTTAGTAAAACTTTACCTCCATTTCATCATAGCAAGGCAAACAGTAGGTTAGTAGGTCACCAGCTATCTTTATTTAGGGTGGTCACCAGCTATCTGATCAACTTCATTCTCACACTTCGTCAACTAGATGTTCCAGACTCCGGAGAGCCCTGGAAGATTGCAAAATGGCCTCGGCACCTTCCCTGTGACGCCGAGCGCCCCGCCACTGCCAGAGCCGGACACATGGAAGTGCCCGGCCTCACCTTGCGGTCGACGCACATACCGCTGGTCGACACCTTCTCCTGGAGAGCTCGGCATGTGGGCTGCATCTGACGTGACTGGGACATTGGCGGTCTACGAGCTCTGAAGGCTAAACAGCCACCAGATGCTGCACTCCGACATCGCTTCATACTAGTAGTTGCAATGGCAAACTACTGTTTTTCCCTCATTTTGTTTGACAAAAATATGTGCTGTCAAATCGAAATGCATATTCTCAAAATTAATTCTACAATGTAAAACCTACATTGTTTTTGATAATTATATGTTTTTGTTCCTACTGGATATCTAAAATCAGATTAAGCATGGTTGAAATTTTTTGCTGGAATGTTTCCTTTTCATTAATAAGAATAAGAATGTCAAGAAGGTGATGGCCAACCACAACAGTAGCTCACCTTTCCTTTCTGCTCAACCTATTTTGCTCTCAATATAAGTAAGATACTCAAACTCTTCCTGGATGGAGAATTGAAGTATCAAGACCAATGTCAAGACAAGGTCTAAGTGATCATGGGAAAGGTATGTTCTTTCGAGCATCTAAACCGATGTCCACATCCACGGTGCAGCTAAATTTTCATATTATGTTATGAGATTGAGAGGTTCTTATGGGTGTGCGACAGGAACAACACAAGTACAATGTGTCAAGGACTTATGTTCTGAAGGTCACCATGCACTGCGAGTGCAACGGTTGCATCAAGAAGATCAATGATGGGGTAAGAGAGATCGCCCATTCAGAAGGTACATGCTCAAGTCGCTCAAATCCGCATCTCTTTGTGATAGACTGATAGTAGTTCATTTTGTGTGTGTTTATTTGTGCATGTCTTCTGTTGCACTGCATCGATGAGTGATATAAATTTTGCCCTTCATGTTTCTCTGTTATGAAGGGGTGGAGAGGGCTGATCTGGTGGTGGAAACAGCAGAGGTGATAGTGGTCGGCAGAACGGACCCAGAGAAGCTCTGCTGTCTGTTGCCAGAGCTAACACAGAAGCATGTGAAGATAAACCCAGACAACTGTGTCCGAAGAAGTTACCGCAGCACCCGAGCAAATCAAGAACCGAGTTAGCCAGGTACCATCATTTCCAGCCTAAAAGGTCGATTTACCATCAAAAGTACGATGATAAACTGTACTATAGATGTACAAAGTTGGTTGCTGTAGGTCGGTAGAGCATTGTCTTTTGGTCCTATACTTGGTAGTTATTGCTTGATGTTCTTTTGTAGTTATGGGAATAACAGTTGCGTAGAACACTGAATGCACGGTGCACTGAATTTGGTAGAGTGTAGTGCTACTCATGTGCTGATTTTCCGTCTGATGCATGTGCGACGCGAATTAATCACATTTAGTACTCCCTCCGTCCCAAAATAGATGTCTCAAATTTGTCAAAATTTGAATGAATCTAGACACTATTTAGTATATAGATTCATCTAAAATTTAAAAAACCTAAGACATCTATTCTTGGACGGAGGGAGTAAAACTTTTCCTCCATTTCATCATAGTAAGGCAAGTAGCAGGTTAGTAGGTCACCAGCTATCTTTATTTAGAAAGGTCACCAGCAATCTGATTCACTTCATGGTCACACTTCGTCAACTAGATGTTCCAGACTCTGGAGAGCCCAAGAACACTGTGGAATGGCACCGGCACCTTCCCTGCGACGCCAAGCGCCCCGCCACTACCGGAGCTGGATACATGGAGATGCCTGGCCTCACCTTGCGGTCGACGCACATACCGCTGGTTGACACCTTCTCCTGGAGAGCTCGGGATGTGGGCTGCATCTGACGTGACTGGGACATTGGCGGTCTACGAGCTCTGAAGGCTAAACAGCACATGCGCACAGCCACCAGATGCTGCACTCCGACATTGCTTCATACTAGTAGTTGCAATGGCAAACTACTGGTGTTTCCTCATTTTGTTTGACAAAAATATGTGCTGTCAAATCGAAATGCATATTCTCAATATTAATTCTACAATGTAAAACCTGCATTGTTTTTGATAATTATATGTTTTTGTTCCTACTGGATATCTAAAGTCAGATTAAGCATGGCTTGAACTTTTTTGTTGGAAGGTGTTCTTTTCATTAATAAGAATGTCAAGGTGATGGTCAACCACAACAGTAGCTAAACTTCCCTTTCTGCTCAATCTATTTTGCTCTCAATATAAGTAAGATACTCACACTCTTCCTGGATGGAGAATTGAAGTATCAAGACCAATCTCAAGACAAGGTCTAAGTGATCATGGGAAAGGTATGTTCTTCCGAGCATCTAAACCTATGACCACATCCATGGTGCAGCTAATTCTTCATATTATGTTATGAGATTGAGAGGTTCTTATGGATGTGCGACAGGAACAACACAAGTACAATGTTTCAAAGACTTGTGTTCTGAAGGTTGTCATGCACTGCGAGTGCAATTGTTGCATGAAGATCAATGATGCTGTAAGAGAGATTGCCCTTTCAGAAGGTACATAAGCAAGTCGCTCAAATCCGCATCTCTTTGTGATAGATTGATAGTAGTTCGTTTCTGTATGTGTATTTGTGCATGTATTCTGTTGCACTGCATCGATGAGTGATATAAATTTTGCACTTCATGTTTCTCTGTTATGAAGGGGTGCAGAGGGCTGATCTGGTGGTGGAGACAGCAGAGGTGATAGTGGTCGGCAGAACGGACCCAGAGAAGCTCTGCTGTTTGTTGCAACAGCTAACACAGAAGCATGTGAAGATAGAAACGCAGACAACTGTGTCCGAAGAAGATACCGCGGCACCCGAGCAAATCAAAGAACCGAGCTAGCCAGGTACCAATCATTTCCAGCCTAAAAATTCAATTTACCATCAAAAGTACGATGGTAAACCATAACTATAGATGTATACACTTGGTTTCTGAGCATTGTCTTTCGGTCCTGTACATGTAGTTATTGCTTGATGTTCTTTTGTAGTTATGGGAATAACTGATGAGTAGAACACTGAGTGCACGGTGCACTCACATTTAGTAAAACTTTTCCTCCATTTCATCATAGTAAGGCAAGTAGGAGGTTTAGTTGGTCACCAGCTATCTTTATTTAGAAAGGTCACCAGCTCTCTGATCCACTCTATGGTCGTCACACTTCTGTCAACTGGGATGTTCCAGACTCCGGGGAGCCCAGGAAGGCGTACGGCGGAATGGCACCGGCACCTTCCTTGTGACGACGCCGAGCGCCCCGCGACTGCCGGAGATGGACACATGGAGGTGCCCGGCCTCACCTTGCCATCGACGCACGTACCGCTGGGCGACACCTTCCCCTGGAGAGCTCGGCGTGTGGGCTGCGTCCGAGCGTGACGGGCACATTGGCGGTCTACGAGCTCTGAAGGCTGAACGGCACAGGCGCACAGCCACCAGATGCATGCTGCACAACGCCGTCGTCGCTTGGTACTATTGTAGTTCATTTATTTCCATTATTTTTGGGTCTTCTTTAATGAGATCTGTAACATTTGTCGGAATTTTTGCACATGGTTATACAGAGCCTTGGAGAGTTAACAATGGAGCCAGAGAGTTGGAAATTGATCGATTCAACAGGGCTGTCTACACATACAATACAGCCAACAACAAATACACGCACAGCTACGACCATACAATCAACTGCTGCAACAGCAGACCTGTCACGGAGACAGGATGACACGTCTCTGTATAACCATGTGTGTGTGGTAAGATTTGCCATGTGTGTGGCAGCAAAAAAAAAAAAAAGTTGCGAGCAGCAGGAAGCAAGGAACCAGCAAGGAAAGTAAGAGAGGCCAAGTCCTGCGTCAACCACGCGTTGGATCGCCACTATGATTAAGAAGAAGGAAAGCTGTTACTATATACAGTAGATTTCGTTGGAACATGGGATCTGAGGTCAGATCCCGACGTACGTACGCCGTGTCTGAACGATCTATCACGTGGCGCGACTCGAGTCCGGTCAATGGGCTCGAGTCTTTTGCTGCCGTTGCTCTGTCTTCTCTCTGCAGCAGCAGCCAGCCAAGAGCCAAGCCTGGGTCCATCCATGCATGTGGTCGGATGGATCTCCTCGAGTTCCTTCCCCGTCCCATTGGGAGTCGTGGGACGCAACAACGCCACGCGCAGAATCCATCGAAACCCACTCGTTTTGGCCAAGAGGAAGGGCCTGTTTTTGGTCAGTGCCAGAAAAAAAAAGAGATCCACACAAGGCAGGATTTGGCAGCAGGCAGGCAGGCCTGCAGGGCGACACAAAACTCGGCCAACGTCTGGCTTTGCAATGAATGGGATCGCCACTCACTTGTTTAGCCGAGGCATTCTCCGTTGACAAGGGAGATTTGTGAAGGCGTTTTTGGGCACCCAACCATCCCTGGTTGGTTCTGATTTAGTACTAGTTGGGAGTTGGGACGATCTGTTCTTGCTCGAAGAAATGCTGATCAATGTGGATTAGCCTAGACACCTGTTTTAGTATCCTGGGAAATTGATCCAATTGTTTTGTGGGATTCTTCGTTGCGAAGAAAGGAACGGTCCTGCCCACGGCGGTCAAAGAGGAGCGAGCTGGGGCTGGGTCTGGCAGCAGTGCAGGAGCAGTGAGTGACGCGAATGGTCACGTCCGTTTCAGCCAATCACGTCGGGAACAGATCAGCTGCTCACACTCAACACCCAACCCAGACCGCGCTTTCCTTCACTTTGCTGCCGTTGACTGACTTTGCCATTGCTTTGACTCCACACTCCATACACACACACTGCTGTCGCGCTCTCTCTCTCTACACATGGTGCCTAGCTCGACCTCCACCCTCCCGTCCCGCTATATATAGCCCACCACGGCCCTCCTCCTCTTTCAGCCACCTTCCACCCCTCCAGTTCTAGCTCCAGTCCCAAGTCGATCCTTCGGTCAGAGAGAGAGCGAGAGAGAGAAGCAAGTCGGTCGGTCGGTCGGGCATGGGGAAGAAGAAGGGTGGCTGCGGCGGGGAGAAGTACTTGGCGGAGACGGAGGCGGAGGTGCCGGCGGCGCGGGAGTTCGCGCTGAAGGTGACCATGCACTGCCGCTGCCACGGCTGCACGGACAAGCTGCGCGCGGCGGTGCGGGACCTCACGCAGGCGCCCGGCGTGGAGGCGGCGGACAGCTCCGCGGCCGAGAGCACCGGCGAGGTGCGCCTGCTCGCCACCGCCGACCCCGAGAAGCTCCGCCGCCGCCTCCGCAGGGCCACGGGGAAGAGGGTCGACCTCCTGCTCCCCAAGGAGCGCGCCGCCGCCGCCAAGAAGCAGCAGGAGGATGTCCACGCCGACGCCGCTGCACTGCAGGCGCTCCTCGCCGAGCTGCAGCTGCAGGCGCCGGCTCCGGTGGCTCGTCAGGGGTACGGCGGCCAGATGAGCGCCGCGCCGTGGGCGAACCAGCAGCAGCAGCAGCAGATGCAGATGCTCGGCACCAGCAACACCGGGGGATACGGGACGGCGTACCCGTGGCCATCCTCCTCCTCGTCCTCCTACTACCACCCGGCACCGCCCGCCTCTGTCTGGGGAGGCGCGTACGGGTACGCTCCTCAGGCTCCGGCCCCGGCTCACGGCGGCTACTACGGCGCACCAGCATGGCTCGGCCACGGCTACTGACCTACCGGCCGGTCGCCGCATCGAGCTGAACTGATGATCAGTCGGAGACGAGGATGACAATGCTGCCTACTACCACTAGTCGCTAGCTAGCTACTCAAGATTTCCATTTAGCGCGCCCTTTTGTACTAAGTATGTTCGGTTCTGTTATTATTAGTTCGCCCTCGCTCAGTTAGTTTAGCCGATGAAGATTTGTAATGTTAGTACTACTGCTACTAGTATATACTCCTACTATATATATGGATATCTAGCTTTTATTATAAAGCGGTAATTCTGTTTCTCTCTCGTCATGTCTAGAATGCTACTAGCTGGGTCGTGTTTCTGTGATACTCCTGCATCTTATTGTGCCACCGGTTATTCGAACTGTTTGTGGCTAGACCAGCACCCGAAGGATGAAGACAATGCAATGTTGAAAGTAAGGGAGAAGAAACAGAGCGCCGGAGTACAGTACAGTAGATGTAGATCAGTAATAATACACTGTGTTTTGTTTGTGGTTCAGTCTGTTTGTCCGTCCCGTTCAGTCCCCATTTAGCGCGCTCTTTTTTTGTACTAGGAAGTATGTTCTGTTCTGTTACTCCTATTAGTTGGCCCTCGCTCAGTTATTAGCTCATGAAGATTGTACTAATGTTAGCACTACTAGTAGTATATGGATATATCTAGCCTAGCTTAAAGCTGCAGTATAATTCCACTCACTCCCGTCTTGTGTGTAATGCTGCTGGGTTTAGCCTAGCTCAAACCGGCCAAAATTTTGTATAGTACAAATTCATTCACAAGCCCAATCTCGAGTTTGGAAATAGTACTACAGTACAAAATTCTATACCGGCCCAAAGCCGCGGTCGAACCGGGTTTAGCTGGGTCGCGTTTGTGTATCGTGCCACCGGTTACTGCTCGAACTGTTTGTGGTCAGATCGTCTTGATCGATGCCGTCCGTTCAGTAGCTCGGTCGACAAAATTCTGATACACCAGCAGCTAGCTAGGCCAGCACCCAAACGATGATGGCAAAATGCAGTGTTCAAAGTGGGGAGAAGAAACACGTCGAGCGGGGGGAAACCAGAGCGCCGGCCGGTACGTACGGTATGATGTACAGTAGGAGTAATAAATTGTGTTTTGTTTGCGGTTCAGTCAGTCTGTCTGTCTGTCCGTCGCCTTGTGGAGAAACCGTGAGGAGACAAACCGGCGTCGCATCGGCCGTGTCCGGGCGGCGAGGCGACAGTACAGGCACGGAGGGATTGGAGGGAACCGGGACCGGGCCGGGGTACACGACGATCGAACAGTGCTGATTCTGAGTTCACTGGCTGTAGCTGCATGCGCGCTGTCAGCTGGGCTGATTCCAGTTCAGAGATTTGGCTTGGCTGGCTATCCTCCTCCGACGACGACGGCGGCGGCGGCGGCTACTTGTGATGACGGCGACGTCCGCTGCTCCGGCAACCAGCGCGCCGCCGTGGCTGGCACGGCCGGCCACGGACGATCGAAGCATTCATGTCTGTCCCGTCCCGTACCCGTACAACGACGATGGCCTCTTGTGTGTCCAGACCAGTTGATTACAAACGCTCCTGCTGCTACACGGTACTATGCATGCCTTGTCAATCAGACTGCGACGTAGTACTGATAAAACTAGTGCCGCTGCTGCTGCTGTTTTGGAAGTAAAGATGGCAATCTCTGGTTTTCCTTTTCTGGTGGTCACCGCATTTTCTGCTCTACCCGTCTGTCTGTCGTGCCATGCTAGCTGTCTTCTCCGGCCTTGTGTGTGTTGTCCCGTCGAGGCACGGGCGGAGGGCAGTCGTACCGTATATGCATGTACCCGAGCACGCAACCGATGTACTACTACTACATGATGGATGGATCGATGCAGCGTGACTGCCACTCTTCTTATGCAGACATAGAGGGCATTGATCATGGTCTACTCTGTCTCCGTCCCGTCCAAATAAACCACGAGAAGGTGGAGGATGAGGCAGCGTACGTAGCATGATCGACCTGCCACTGCCAGTGCCAGGGAGAGTACGTGGTAGAGAGGAGGATGTGTAGGCGAACAGAACGGGAACAGTGTGCGGAGGAGGCCTATGGCTGGCCCTTGGCAGGGATGTCTGCATGCATGCATGTGGTGCCCGCTGCTGTCAGTTCCGAGGGAGCTGCATTGCAGTTGCAGAGCACAAGGAGCCAAGGCGAGCCAGGAAAGCGAGCAGCAGGCTTTGACGCCCCGAGCGCGCAACTGGTTGTCTGGTTTGCCTCTCTTTCCTGCTTTCATTCACGTCATTTATTGATTCAATTCAATTCACGATCGTCATATAGTATTGATTCAATTCAATTAGGAATAATCTTTTTTTTCTCGCTTCACGGTAATTTCTGTGCTTGTGAGCTTGGAAACCGGCCGGCGACGCGAGTCGCGGCGCGGCGCGGCATGCGCATCGGCCGGCTTGCACGTGAACGAACGGTGTGTGTGCACGTACACGTACACGTACGGTGGCTGCAAGTGCAGGTAGCCCCCACCTGCTGCATGCAGAACCCCACCACCACTACGAGTTGGGCTGAGCTGAGAGTTCAGAGGTAGTAGGCATGTATGCAGAGCAGAGGCATGCAGAAGAAGCCAAGAGATATCATTTGGCTGGCTAGAGGTGGAAGAAGACGCACACAATAGATACAAGTATGAACACGAGAGTTTCACCGGCAACACACGTCTGCCTTTTCTTTTGTTCTCTCTCAACTCAAACAAACTGATTACAGTTCCTTATAAAGGGAAACACACGCGGCCAAGTCATACAACAACTTGATCCTATTTCTACTCCACTAGCTGCATACACGCACGCACGCATGGCACACGTTTAGCACTAGCAGAACTAACTAGATAATTAACTCACACGTATATGCAGCACTCTGATGGACCAACTCAACTAGCGTATTTACCTCAACTAACTCGGTTTATATAGAGCTAGTCTCTTGGCTCCCAACGTACCGATCCACCCAAACTCTCAGCTGCATGCACTAACGATTCTAAACACACGCCTAAAACTTGACAGACTACATGCATGTACTCACAACTAATGGCTTCACTTGACGGTCGATCCACTCGCTATCACTGCAGATCGATCCGTCCACTCACCATGACGACATGCATCAGCTATACTAGACTTAGACCGAATAAAAACTAAACGGAAATAAAACACAATGAACTACTAACAAGGTTAACTCCAACAGCGGACGCGTTCGGCATGTGCTTCCACGACCGCCCTGGCCCACTTGGCAACCTTGTGACCCATCTCCTCCCGTGATCCAACTCCCGTCGCCACCCATCGCCACCGCCCGTCGCTACCCATCGCCACCGCCCTTCCCCAGCTCCCGTCGCCTCTCTTCCCTATCTCCGGCCGGCGAACTCCCGTCCTTAACCAACCCTGGCCGACCTCGCACCGCCACCCTTCCCCAGCTCCGACCGGAGAGCTCGCGCCGCCTCCCTATCCACGGTCGGCGAGCTCCGTGCCCCGCATGACGCGTGCCTTTCCAGCTCCCGCCGCCTCCCTTCCCCATCTCCGGCCGGCGAACTCCCACCCTTCACCGTCCCTGGACGACCTCGCGCCACCACCCTTCCCCACCTCCCGCCCCGTGACCCCCCGCCCTTCTCCGCCCCAAGCTCCCGCCCGCGTGCCGCCCGAGCTCCGGCCGGCGAGGTCCCGAGCTTCTGACCCGTGAGCTCCCGCCCGTCCTCGAGCTCTGCCCCGCGACCTCCCGCCGCCCACGCTGTCGCCCCCCACCGCCCACTCCGTCGCCTTCCTCTCCACCACCGGCCGCCGGGAAGGTCGCGCTCGCCCGAGGCTGTCGGCCGTCGCCATTCCCCACCACCCAGCATGCGCAAGCTCGCAGCAACCTACCAGCCGCCGCTGCCATCGATCCTAGGTCGCCGGCCTAGGCGTGTCCTCGTTCCTCGATGCAGAGCTCTCGGTGCGGCGGCGATAGAAAAAAAAGACAAACGACCTGGAGAGGGTGATGCCGTTGGGTGCAGCTACACAATAGGCTCGGACAAATGCCGGATTGCCCCGTCAAAATCGGACGTTTTGGCTGTCTGATTTGGGGAGTACCGTTGGAGACTGGAGTTGGCCTAAGGGCCAGTCCGTTTGGGCCACGGGTGTTTTTGGCCATGGCCCGGCCTATTCGATCAACTACGTTCAGCAGTGCGATTCAAACAGACAAAATCGGACATATCAATTCAAGAGAGAGAAAAAAGAAGACCCATCGTGTGACTGTAACTGGACCAGTCTGCTACAGACCAGCGTACTGCGTACACATCTATCCGGACAAACCCATCCAGGCATCAGATTTGGGTCATAGATGGATTCGTCCAGCCTGAGTTAGTTTAGATAGGTCATCCCACTGGGACGCCTTCGTGCACCAATTAGAGGGCAATCAGACATGTCGGGTCTTCCCGATAGAGATAGGGATGCAGAAGTGGGACAATTGGGACAAGTGGGATACCATTTTTTGACTACTAGACTAACTCAAAACTAAGTGGGACAAGTGGGATAAGCTAGATTTGACATATCCCGCTTATTCTACTTATCCCATATAAATTAGAATTAATCTAGTAGTCTAAAAGTGATATCCCACGTGTCCCAATTGTCCCACTTCTGCATCCCTAGATAGAGATGCCCTAAGTAATTTTATTTTGACATGCCTAAGTACTCTTCTTCGTAGAATCACTGGTAGAAAACGCCCCATGCGTCCCGGTTGGTAAGCGCCATTAGTCCCGGTTGCCCAACCGAGACGGGGCAATCGGGACTAAAGCTCTAACCTTTAGTCCCGGTTGCCTCACCAACCGGGACAAATGGGGGCACACGTGGCGGCATCAGAGCGCGAGGGGGGTGGAGCATCCGGGACTAATAACCTGCTGCAGCGGCAGAGATTTGGCCCATTTCTCTGCCGCGGCAGAGAATTCATTTTGGCACATTTTGTTGCCGCGGCAGCATTTTCGCCACTTTTTGTGCCGCGGCAGAGAATTCATTTAGGTTGTTTTATTGTTTATTTAGTGTTTTCCACTTATCAACGAAGGAACCTTATATTACACAAGATCATCATGACAATATTACATTCAATACACGGATCGAGTTCATGCACTACATACAAAAGTTGCTATTCGATGCTACCGGCCAATTCCTTCAAAGTTGCTATTTTTACAATCCCTATTGTCTATACACAGCAGAATAGTATTCCCCTTTCGGGTCTAGGACTTCTGCATCCAAAAATCCCGCCAATTCCTCCTGAATTGCTCGTACGCGATCCGTTGGCAGAAGACCGTCCCGTAGACGTTCGATCTGATTTAAAAAAGGAGTCAGCCTATATGAATGAAACTAAACACAATTTGTTTGAAATTAGAAACTATAGAAATTGTTTACGTACGTGGAGTTGCTCTAAATTTCTGCCCTTCTCATCGCACGTCTGCCGGATGAACTCGCAAACATAGTATCCACAGAGATTGTTACCTGGTCCCTGCGTCAGGCACTTTACGAGAACAGAGTCAATCAAAATAATAATCAAGCATGATAATAACTGTATCAAAACTAGAATCAAAGAGATGCATGGATATAGCTAGTGGTGCTTACATCTAGTGCTTCAAATGTAAGCTCCTCTTTCCAAACACCCCTAGCCTTTTTGGTGAACCTTTTCCAAGCGCTGCCCGGCGAAGAAAACGAATAAAATAAGTTATTAAGTACTTGATATCATAAAATTCACGAACGTGCCGATATAGTGTCGTAATGATTAGAATTACCGCTGGAGAAGTATCTGCATGTCCTTCCACGTCTCAAGGGGTTTATGTTTCGAGTTCATGACTAGTACACGCCCTTTGTCAAGTTGAATGATTAACAGAATATAGTGGTACCTGCGAATGCAGAACTAATCAATTATATACTTAACATCGAGTAAGCGAAATAGAAAGTGTATACAAGACAATAACACTCACTGGAAGTTGTAAGGAAATAGTATTTCCCTTTTGGTTTTTTGAAACCTTAACGCGTGTACTATATTATCCTCTGTATTCTGAGGGCTTATTTTGAGATTAGCTTCATGAACCCAATATGGGTCAATGAAGCCAATGTCATAGATTTGTCCTCTGCTGCATTCGAGAATCTTCATTCTGCATATTACAGTATGATTATATACATGCAATAAACAAAATAATATAGCTGGAGACTAAATTAATTACAGAATTAGTACTTACAGACAATAGGCACTGATGATCGATTTGTCCAAGGCGTCTTGATTGAATAATTGAAATAGTTCATCAAATTCAATGGATATCATGTCATCCCTTTCTTTCCCATGATGCTTTTTTGTAACCCTCAGCACTATCCAGTTAGCCCCGGCGGACGTGGCATGCATGTACCAGTTATGCAATCTTCGCATTTTTGTTGAAAGATTGTTTACCTCCTCAGGTTTGACGAGAGGTTTGTCGTACTGGTATTTGTATGCTACTTCACTCACGGGGAAGAACTCTAACTGGGATAAGTACTGGGCAATACTCATACCTTGAGCAGCGGCAGCTTCTCCGTATTGTGCAACTACCTCTGGATCATACTGCTCTTCGGTCCCATATTTGCTCGACCCCACATTGGTTTGAGAAATCACCTTGAGAGGGGCGCAAGTCTGTTTTGCTTGTTCTCCGAGCTGGGCAACAGATTTCCCGCTTGCATCAGTACTGCTCTTCGAGGCTTTTTGTGCCGCATGTGACTTGAGAATAGAACGGTCATAGTCTGATGACAGCTTTGGCTCGGGTTGATGAAGATTCTTTAGCATTTTAAACACTTTGGCTTTTTCTTCTTTGGTGCTGGGGAACTCTGGCTCTTTCGGCCGCCTCAGCTTAGCGAAAAACGCTGTCGTTTCCGCATCAACGATCGCCGCAGTCTCCTCTTCAGTACAGTCATAAGCTCTCTTGGGAGGAACCTTTGGTACTTTAGGAAGAGGCTCTTGTTTACGTTTCGGCGATCGCTTACGACGCACAGTAGCGGTACGCTTGTGTTTTTTATCCTGAGGCGCCGGCGATGGCTCCCGCGGCGATGGCTGCACCGGAGATTGGTGAGGCGACGGAGTCGGGTGAGGCGACGAAGACGGCTGCCGCGGCGGCGACGACCTCGCTGGAGACGGGTGAGGCGGCGGTGAAGATGGCCTTGGCGTGTGATTTTGAAGCACGATACATTCCTTCGGCCATAGAATGGTGACGTTTTTTGCGTCACCCAGCACAGTCACATCCCCTTCACCAGCAGGGTAGTGAAGATCCAAAACCTCAAAGGTGGGCATGATTTCATCCACGCCGACAACAGCGTAGCCCTCTGGAACCGGACAACAGTGGTAAGTTGGTGTGGGTCCAATTGGTAAGGCATAGCCGATCGCCACCTTCATTGATATGTTCACAACTTTGACATGTAGCTCGCAGTGTGTCATCTCTGTGATATCATCCACTGGGTAGCCAACAGGAGCCATCGTCGGTGCATCATCGTCATCGCCATTGTCATCACCCGGGACCTCGGTGGAAGCCACACTGCTTTTTTGATTATTCGATAGGCCGGTAGCATCGAATGCAGTGTGCTGCTGAGATGGGCCGGTAGTACTTTGCTCTTTAAGTGCGTTAATTTCATCTTGTTGTTGCTTTAATCGTTCTTCAATTAAACGCATTCGCTCTTTCTGACTTTCTGCTTCAACTGCCGCCCTGTCCTTACTCCTCTGACGGCTTCTATCAGGATATTTCTTCCTCTCTTCGGGAAACCCAGTCCTCCATGATTGGGAGCCTATTGTGCCTCGTGTTCGTCCATCATGTTCCTTATTTCCAAGGGCGAGTGTGAGCTCATCATTCTCTCTATCGGGAATGAATTCCCCATCTTTAATAGCCTTTACTGCTTTTCTGATCCTCTCGATTGGCAAGGGGTCTTCTTTATGTCGTATGTTATATATACACCTCCCTTCCGAGTCCAACGTGCCCCCATGCCCGTAAAACCAATTCCTTTCACGTTCTACCCAATCGTCTGTCTCTGGGGTGATCTTTTTATCACGCAGTTCCTGCTCAAGTTTCTCCCACTTAGGAATGCCAGCCCTGTAGCCACCTTGCCCCATAGTATGGTGATACTTCTTGTTAGCAGCATTCAGCTTATTCGTTTCAGACATTTTCTTAGCTTTTTCTGACTTCTTGTATTCCACAAACTCAGCCCAGAATGGTTTTATCTTCTCAAACTGAATATTCTTGAAATCGGGAGTCTTCTTTTTCACGACATAGTCAAGGTGCAATCTTTTCTTCCAGTTGGTGAAACACTGGGCCATCTTCTTCAAAGCCCACTCCCTGACCTTAGCCTCCATGGCTCTCCCATGTTGTAAGGCGTCCTCAACTGGAACCTCCGCATTTGGATCCAGCTCTATCTTCGGTAGTTTGAAATTAACCATGAGCCTCTTCCACAGTAAATCTTTGGCGTGGTTAGGGACAAATAAACATGTTCCCTCTTCATCCGCATTAGCAGGCCTATTCCAATTTCTAATGGTGATCGGGATTAAGTCCCTAACGATTACTCCGCATTGTGCCAAAAATTTGGTTGCGACAACTTCGGGAGCCGTCGGTTTGCCGTCTTCAGCGACATCTTCGATCCTGAACCTCTCATGGTCTTGCAACTTTTTGGTTGGGCCTCGTCCGCTCTTTTCAGTAGATTCCTTTGATCCGGAGGGCTAAAAGAAGAAAGATCGTCGTTACTATTTCTATATAGATAGCAGATGATTAATTAATGAATTGATTTATATTACATGCACCTCGCCGGAGCGGTCGTCTTCCCGATTACACAAGGCATCACCTTCTCCCTCGCGGAAGGCAACACCTTCAACCTCAAACAAGTTGTCTACTCCGGTAAAAAGAGGATCACCCTCACCGGAGTTGTTCAGAAACGTTGATACGTATAAATTATCTTCCCCACGGATCACACCTTGGATCAACTCTTCCTTTTCTTCGTCTCTGACGTGTGGGTCCATATTTTCTGCATAGGTGGAAAAACGAATAAGTCAAAGCGGCTAAAGGAGAAAGTTAAGTACGGTGTTGAGAGATATAAACCCTAATTCAGAGAAACCCTAATATATACATACACAATAATAAAAATGAAGAGAAAGGGAAACCGTGTAGTAGATAGGCACATCGTCGAACCCACATGCACCTAAGTTGCTTGACAATGTGAATCGGGTCTGGGGCTACCCACAGTGACTGACCAGTGGGGCCGAAGACCAATAATACCAAAGTAATTAATAAACCTAATAATACCTAACTAATAATAAACCTAATAATCGAAACACCGAAAAGAAAGGGAAACAATCAACACATGGCATCGATGCAATGCTCAAGCAAGTATGATGATATGACAAGTTAATTTGCATTGAATGTAACCCTAAGACATGCTCTACGATTTAATCGGGGTTCCGAGGGGTGAAAACCCTAACTCGGGGAAACTCCGGAACATATGAGCGGGGTGCATTTGTTCTTCTAATTATACTTGTCATTTAAGTTGTTGAACAATGCATGATTATAGTTTAGATAGATAGGTTTCATTTTTCTGAACAATTTGATATATTATTTGTATTTTTCTGACTTATAAACAATAAGTTATTGATTTTACAATATTAAATCATTTTCTGGAATTAAAAAAAAGGCAAATAGTTTTTCGGGGCGCCCCCTAGCCAGTGAGACTGACAGAAGGGCCCCAGTGCCAACTCAGCCTCCACGCGTACAGATCATTTTCCTACCACAGAGAAATCTACCCACTGAGGCTGACTGATGGGCCCCAGGCCACATCAGCTGCCACGCGAGCACGAGTGACGTCAGCACGACGTCACGCTGGCGGTGAGCTCCCAGGCAGCGGCAGCGGCGGCGATAGCGGGCACCCCTGGACGCGCGGATGGGCGCGTTAGAGAGAGCGCGATGCAGGGAGAAAGGGAGAGGTGGCGCCGCTCCTTGTTGGTCACCGGAGCGTCGCCTCCGTCGAGCTCGAGCGGCGGCGTCGTCGGGCACACGCGGGGAGAGTAGTACAGGAGGAGAGGGAGAGAAAGAAGAACACCGTGAGGATCAGCAGCTCACCAGGAACACGACAGAGGTGGTGGTGAGGCCGGGCGAGCTCGGGAGACGCCGGAATCGACGGAGGCGACGCGCGGACGGAGCTTCCAATCGAGGCGATTGAGGTCACGCGCGAGGGGGAAAGTAGCAGGGGCGCGCGTGGACGGAGGCAGCGGCGGTGGCGGACGAAACGCGCGGGTGGCGGCGAGCTCGGGCAGCCTGCCGGCGTAGAGGGTGCGCGCGCCGGTGAGAAGCAGAGAAGTGAGATGGGGAAGAAGAAAGGAGACGCGTCAGTTATAAACGAAGGGCCTTTAGTCCCGGTTGGTGGCTCCAACCGGGACTAAAGGGGCATACGTCCCGGTTGGAGCCACCAACCGGGACGTATACTCCAATATTTTTAGCAGACCAAGGGTTGGCGCGCAGGGGGTCTTTAGTCCCGGTTGGTGGCTCCAACCGGGACATATTCCCCTGATTTCAAAAAATTTCAGGTATTTTCTCTCTGTTCCCGCCTTATTTTTTATTTTGGGGTTTAAATTTGTATTGTTTTTTAAATTATAATTAATTTGGAATTTAGAAAAACTTTAAACATAAAAAGTGTTTGGATTTGAATAAATAATTCAAAACCATTTTCTGTTTTAAAAAATAATTAATGTAACCATTTAAAATATGAACCATTTACAATTAAAAATGAATTACCTTATATTTTTTTAATATCAATTTGGAATTTATAAAAACTTTAAACATAAGAAGTGTATGGATTTGAATAAATAATCTAAAACCATTTTCTATTTTTAAAAAATAATTAATGTAACCTTTTAAAATGAATTAACTTATATTTTTGAATATTAATTTGGAATTTAGAAAAACTTTAAACATAAAAAGTGTTTGGATTTGAATAAATAATTCAAAACCATTTTCTGTTTTAAAAAACAATTAATGTAACCATTTAAAATATGAACCATTTACAATTAAAAATGAATTAACTTATATTTTTTTAATATCAATTTGGAATTTAGAAAAACTTTAAACATAAGAAGTGTATGGATTTGAATAAATAATCCAAAACCATTTTCTATTTCTAAAAAATAATTAACTTATATTTTTGAATATTAATTTGGAATTTAGAAAAACTTTAAACATAAGAAGTGTATGGATTTGAATAAATAATCCAAAACCATTTTCTGTTTCTAAAAAATAATTAATGTAACATTTTAAAATGAATTAACTTATATTTTGGAATATTAATTTGGAATTTAGAAAAACTTTAAACATAAGAAGTGTATGGATTTGAATAAATAATCCAAAACCATTTTCTATTTTTAGAAAATAATTAATGTAACCTTTTAAAATGAAGATTGGGGACGAGCATAGTTAGAACTTGCATTGGATCTATGAAGAAACCACATATTGCGAGTCTAAAAATGATTTTTTCAAAAAATCACGGGCGATAGATCATGTACCTGTAGTACAAACCGGACCCACTTCCTGCCGATTCGGCAGACATATGTCTTTTTTACCCGGGATGGACGAAAAGGTTTGAGATGTACCGGTTGGGAGATAGTCCATGTAAGGTGGTCTAGTATTTTAGGAAAATGGGACGGTAGCATTCTGAAACGGCATTTTGGTGGTTACTTCACAAAACGACCCGTTTTTTGCGCTCGGAAAATGGAAAAGGGCTTTACCGTGCGACAAAAAGGAAAACTTCCTCCTGCAACATTGTTCTCCATACCAATGTCCACACATATGCATAATATGGGTACAACATCACAAACTATGCCGTGATTCAGCACATAACATCGGTCATTTGGACCGAAAGCCATGAAACCTCGAACATGATAGGTCATTTTGTGAAGGTTTTTTCGAAACATGATCAATATACCAAGTCTGGTATTTTTCCTTTCAACTATGTAACAAAATATGACACCACGCGAAGGATTTTCATTGTTCGGATTTTTTTTGAATTTATTATGCCCGTTTTGAATTATCTGAATTTCTAACTATGGTCGAACCGGTGTGCATGAAGATAGGGGACGAGCATCGTTAGAACATGCATTGGATCTCTAAAGAAACCACATATTGCGAGTCTAAAAATGATTTTTTCAAAAAATCACGGGCGATAGATCATGTACCTGTAGTACAAACCGGACCCACTTCCTACCGATTCGGCAGACATTTGTCCTTTTTACCCGGGATGGACGAAAAGGTTTGAGATGTACCGGTTGGGAGATAGTCCATGTAAGGTGGTCTAGTATTTTAGTAAAATAGGACGGTAGCATTCTGAAACGGCATTTTGGTGGTTACTTCACAAAACGACCCGTTTTTTGCGCTCGGAAAATGGAAAAGGGCTTTTCCGTGCGACAAAAAGGAAAACTTCCTCCTGCAACATTGTTCTCCATACCAATGTCCACACATATGCATAATATGGGCACAACATCACAAACTATGTCGTGATTCAGCACATAACATCGGTCATTTGGACCGAAAGCCATGAAACCTCGAACATGATAGGTCATTTTGTGAAGGTTTTTTCGAAACATGATCAATATACCAAGTCTGGTATTTTTCCTTTCAACTATGTAACAAAATATGACACCACGCGAAGGATTTTCATTGTTCGGATTTTTTTGAATTTATTATGCCCGTTTTGAATTATCTGAATTTCTAACTATGGTCGAACCGGTGTGCATGAAGATAGGGGACGAGCATCGTTAGAACTTGCATTGGATCTCTGAAGAAACCACATATTGCGAGTCTAAAAATGATTTTTTCAAAAAATCACGGACGATAGATCATGTACCTGTAGTACAAACCGGACCCACTTCCTACCGATTCGGCAGACATTTGTCCTTTTTACCCGGGATGGACGAAAAGGTTTGAGATGTACCGGTTGGGAGATAGTCCATGTAAGGTGGTCTAGTATTTTAGAAAAATAGGACAGTAGCATTCTGAAACGGCATTTTGGTGGTTACTTCACAAAACGACCCGTTTTTTGCGCTCGGAAAAGGGAAAAGGGCTTTTCCGTGCGACAAAAAGGAAAACTTCCTCCTGCAACATTGTTCTCCATACCAATGTCCACACACATGCATAATATGGGCACAACATCACAAACTATGCCGTGATTCAGCACATAACATCGGTCATTTGGACCGAAAAAGCCATGAAACCTCGAACATGATAGGTCATTTTGTGAAGGTTTTTTCGAAACATGATCATTGTTCGGCACACATTTAGTCCCGGATGTAGTCACAAACCGGGACTAAAAATATTTTCCGCCATTTCCCACCTCTTCCCGCCAAGTTTTCCCGCCCTTTCCTTTCTACTAGAGCTTTTAGTCCCGGATGTAGTCACTAACAAGGACTAAAGATATTTCCCGCCATTTCCCAAAGCTTCACGCCAAGTTTTCCCGCCCTTTCCCTCTATATTTAGGGTGATCGTGTCATGGCTATCCACACATCCACACCTTCCTCTCTTAGAACAATGGACAACGCCTACTGGGCCATTCTGACCCTCGAGGAGACCGAGGCGCTGTGCGCCTCCAACTACCCTTGTCCGCCGGGCTACCGGCCGCCCGCCGGCTGGATGCTGAGCGCAGGAGGGGTTCCTGTCCCTCCTGTCCTTCAAGGTTTCGCACGCCAGGTGGCCATCACAAACCACTTCTACCACGAGCTCACGCCGGAGCAGCGGATGGATCCCCAGTGGGATCCCGACAACTACGACACCTGGAATGCCTTCTTCGCTAATAGGCGGGAAAGGGAGCTCGCCAGGTACGAGGGTGATGGCCCGCCACCGGTGAACCACAACGAAGTCGGCCGTCGTCTGTGGTGGGCGAACCGTACTATCATCGAAGTGATGCGCTACATCGCCGGGGGAGACCATCCTCGCCTACGGTGCCCACGAGTCCACCCGCCACAGGCCCCACACTGTCCCGGCGGTAGCGGCATCGTCTTCCAGGAGACCCCTCTCCCACCCGCCGTGAATCCGAGGCTGGAATGGCCCCTGGTATATGCCATGGATGGGCTGAGGATCCCCGGAGTGGCAGGTGACGATAACGATGATGATGACGACGACGATGAAGACCCTGAAGCTGCGTACTATAGGACTAGGCATGATTATGACTAAAGGGGGCGGCTTTAGTCCTGAGTGTTAGCTAGTCCCGGTTTGTCCCGGTTTTTAATATTAATAAATGTCTTGAGTGTTACCTAATAAATAGAGGGAAATGCCTATATAAAGAGAGGGTTCATATTTAGTCCCGGTTGGAGAAACCAACCGCGACTGAAGGGATTGCGGCAGAGTGGGCCAGGCAACACTAATAATAGGGGTGAGTGTCGACATTATGTCGTGCGGCTTGTACCTTGTCCCGGATGGTGTCACCAACCGGGACTAAAGATGAACCTTTAGTCCCGATTGGAGACACCAACCGGGACTAAAGATGAGTCAACACTAATAATAGGGGTGAGTGTCGACATTATGTCGTGAGTGTCGACATTATGCCGAGCTGCTTGTACTATAAATATGCATCCTTGTGAGTCCAGTCCTCCAGCCAGTTTGAGGCATCTCCAAGATGGTTTTAGAGAGCAGGGACACCACTACGGCCAGTTTCAGGGAGATGCCGACGGAGCCCAGTCCTCCGGCATCTCCGAAAAACTGGTCATAGAGGCACTCCCTAATATGTGAAATTAGTTAGCTCCGAGGCGTATTGATCTAGTTAGTGAAGTTACAAGCTGCAAGATGGTTTTCGAGAGCAGGGACACTACTGCGGCCAGTTTCAGGGAGATGCCGACGGAGCCCAGTCCTCCGGCATCTCCGAGAAACTGGTCATAGAGGCACTCCCTAATATGTGAAATTAGTTAGCTCCGTGGCGTATTGATCTACTTAGTGAAGTTACAAGCTGCAAGATGGTTTTCGAGAGCAGGGACACCACTGCGGCCAGTTTCAGGGAGATGCCGACGGAACCCAGTCCTCCGGCATCTCCGAGAAACTGGTCATAGAGGCACTCCCTAATATGTGAAATTAGTTAGCTCCGAGGCGTATTGATCTAGTTAGTGAAGTTACAAGCTGCAAGACATTTATTAATATTAAAAACTGAGACTACAAAACCGGGACTAAAGGCCACAAACCGCGAAAGATATCCTTCGGTCAAGCCACAAACCGCGAAAGACATGAACTAGAGTTACATAATATGAGCATGAACTTCTTGGCATATGTCATTCCTTATGACCGCTTCAGACGTAACCATGGAGCATCTTCTTTACTTAACAGAATGCTTGGGTCAGTTTTCACTGTGAAGGGCGGAATTTCATCAAACTTATTATAATCTTCTGACATGTCTGTCTTGTCCTCGATTCCCACGATGTTTCTTTTCCCTGAAAGAACTATGTGACGCTTTGGCTCATCATATGATGTATTCGTTTGCATATTTTTTTCTTTTTTTCGGTCTGGAGGACATGTCCTTCACATAGAAAACCTGAGGCACATCATTGGCTAGGACGAATGGTTCATCTCTATAACCAAGATTGTTGAGATCCACTATTGTCATTCCGTACAACTGGTCTATATTTACCCCTTCCCCATTCAGGTTGACCCATTTGCAGCGAAACAAAGGGACCTTAAAAGAGACTCCATAGTCTAGTTCCCATATCTCCTCTATGTAACCATAATATGTGTCCTTTTGTCCATTCTCGTCTATTGCATCAAAGCGGACACCACTATTTTGGTTGGTGCTCTTTTTATCTTGGGCGATCGTGTAGAATGTATTCCCATTTATTTCGTACCCTTGGAAATTCAATACAGTAGAAGATGGTGACGCGGCCAACAAGTATAGCTGATCTCCAACAGTGGTGTCATTCAAGAGATGTGTCCGCATCCAACCACCGAAAGACTTCATGTGTTCATCTGTAATCCATGATTCAGGCTTCCCCGGGTTTTTGGAGCGTACAATATTCTTGTGTTCCTCGATATACGGAGCTGCCAAGGTGGAATTATGTAGAACTGTGTAGTGTGCTTTAGTGACCCCGTCCCTACATATCATTGCTTTATTTCCCAGCGTGACTTTTCCACTTAGTCTTCCCTCATGCCGCGAGTCAGAAACACCAATCGGCTTAAGGTCAGGAATAAAGTCAACACAAAACTCAATGACCTCCTCTGTTCCATATCCCTTGGAGATGCTTCCTTCTGGTCTAGCACGGTTATGAACATATTTTTTAAGACTCCCATGAACCTCTCAAAGGAGAACATATTGTGCAGAAATACCGGACCAAGAATGGCAATCTCTTCCACTAGATGAACCAGGAGATGCGTCATAATATTGAAGAAGGATGGTGGGAACACCAATTCAAAACTAACAAGACATTGTACCACATCCTTCTGTAACCTTGGCAGAATATCTGGATTGATTACCTTCTGAGATATTGCATTGAGGAATGCACACAGCTTCACAATGGGTACTCGAACATTTTCCGGTAGAAGCCCCCTCAATGCAATCGGAAGCAACTGCATCATAATCACGTGACAGTCATGAGACTTCAGATTTTGGAACTTTTTATCTGCCATATTTATTATCCCCTTTATATTAGATGAGAAGCCCGACGGCACCTTGATACTGTAAAGGACTTCAAAAAATATTTCCTTCTCTGCTTTGGTAAGAGCATAGCTGGCACGACTTAAGTGACGCCCTTTATCCGTCTTGTTATCTGTATGCATGTTCTTTGGGTCTTTCATAATTTGTTGGTCCTCCCGTGCTTCAGGTGTATCTTTTGTCTTCCCATACACGCCTAGGAATCCTAGCAGGTTCACGCAGAGATTCTTCGTCACGTGCATCACGTCGATTGAAGAGCGGACACGCAGGACTTTCCAATATGCAGCTCCCAAAATATAGATTTCTTCTTCCACATGGGTGCGTGTCCTATAGCGACGTCGTTCGGAACTGATTGACCGCCGGGACCCTTTCCAAAGATTACTTCTATGTCCTTGACCATACCAAATACATCATCACCAGCAGGGAGTTCAGGCTTCTTTCGGTGATCTGCCTCACCTTTGAAATGCTTGCCTTTCTTTCTTACGGGATGATTGGTCGGAAGAAATCGTCGATTCGCCAGGTACACAACCTTCTTGCATTTATGAAAATATGTACCTTCGGTCTTATCTAAACAGTGGGTGCATACCTTATATCCTTTGTTTGTCTGTCCTGAAAGGTTACTAAGAGCAGGCCAATCATTGATGGTTACGAATAACAACCCTCGTAGATTAAATGGCTCCTGTTTGTTCTCATCCCACGCACGTACACCTGGTTTGCCCCACAACTGTAAGAGTTCTTCAACTAATGGCCTAAGGTACACATCAATGTCGTTGCCCGGTTGCTTCGGGCCTTGGATGAGCACTGGCATCAATGAACTTATGCTTCATGCACAACCAAGGAGGCAGGTTGTAGATACATAGAGTCACGGGCCAGGTGCTGTGACTGCAGCTCTGCTCCCCAAAAGGATTCATGTCATCCGTACTTAGACCAAACCATAAGTTCCTTGCGTCACCTGCAAAGTCTGGGAAGTCTCTCTCGATTTGTCTCCACTGTGACCCATCAGCAGGGTGTCTCAACTTCCCGTCTTTCTTACGGTCTTCTTTGTGCCATCGCAACAACCTGTCATGCTCTTTGTTTCTGAACATGCGTTTCAACCTTGGTATTATAGGAGCATACCACATAACCTTAGCAGGAACCCTCTTCCGGAGGGGCTCTCCCTCAACATCACCAGGGTCATCTCGTCTGATCTTATACCGCAACGCGTTGCATACCGGGCATTTATCTAAATTCTCATACTCCTTACCGCGGTAGAGGATGCAGTCATTAATGCATGCATGTATCTTTTGCACATCTAATCCCAGAGGACAAAGAGTCTTCTTTGCTTCGTAGGTACTCTCGGGAAGTTCGTTATGTTTTGGAAACTTCGGCTTCATTATTTTCAGCATCTTTTCAAATGAGGAGTCAGTTAGACCACACTCTGCCTTCCATCGCAACAATTCCAGTGTGGTACCGAGCTTTGTGCTGCCATCTTCACAATTTGGGTACAACAATTTCTTGTGATCTTCTAACATGCCCTCTAACTTCAACTTCTCATTTTCTGTTTCACAGTCTCGCTTTGCATCAGAAATGACCCTACCAAGTTCATCAGCCGGCTCATCTGATGCCCGTTCTTCACCTCTTTCCTCTCCATTGTCTTCCATTGCAGTATCACTGTATTCAGGAAACATATGATGATAGTTGTTATCATCATCTTCTTCTTCACCATCTTCCATCATAACCCCTCTTTCCCCGTGCTTGGTCCAGCAATTATAGTTGGGCATGAAACCTTTCATAATCAGGTGGCCGCGAATGATTTTCGAGGAAGAGTACTCCTTGTTGTTCCGACATTGAACACATGGACAACGTATAAATCCATTCTCTTTGTTTGCCGTAGCCACATCGATAAATTTATCCACGCCTTTGATATACCCGGCTACCCGCCGGTCACCGTACATCCATTTCCGACCGTTCATCTGCATCATATAAGTAAGTTTATCAAAAAACAGGACATCATAAATAGTGAAATAACCAATTCACACCGACACATGAATTGTATCAATGAAATAGAAAAGATAAGATTGCTAACCTCAATCGAGGGAAATAAAGAGGAGAAAGGTCAAGTGCGTCTCGGACACCTTCTATATTTTTGTTCTATGAGAAATTCAACGGGATTATTCACTCAAACATTTCAACAAACACCTTCAATGCATGCATGAGAAAAAACTAGCACACCCCCTCACACCTTCCACCATTCGAAAAAACAGAGTGGAGGCAGAGGGGGCTGGGGCGTTGCATTTATAGAGGGCAGGGGTCTTTAGTCCCGGTTGGAGCCAGCAACCGGGACTAAAGGTGCGTGCCACTCCACGTGGCTGTGGCCAAACCTTTAGTCCCGGTTGGTGGCTCCAACCGGGACGCATGCCCCCTTACCAACCGGGACGCATGCCCCCTTACCAACCGGGACGCATGCCCCCTGGCCCGTGCCCGCTCCAACCGGGACGCGTGCCAGCATTAGTCCCGGTTGGTGGCGCAACCGGGACTAATGCTCCGAGGGGTCGCGAACGGATAGCCCTTTTTCCTCTAGTGAATGGATTGATTGATCGCTGAAAATGAGCGTCAGACTCGGCCAGGGGATGATAGGCGTGTACTTGAACACCACAGATGGTACATGCATAGAGCTACCACAAATAATTAGTGTACGTACATAACGGTGCCTTTGGATGCACCACAACACCCCTCACCACCCCGAAGGACATCACTGGCCGAAGGGCTGATGCTGACGGCGATAGTGCCTCTTCCTCCTCATCGCGCGTGTTTCTGGGCGCGGACCGATGGCCTCAACTTGTAGCCGTGTTGGGCAAGGGGTGGCATCCTCGACTGTCGGCAAGGGTTGGGACAGACCGTAGCGGCTGGCATCGGTTCGGTGGGGCGCAAGCTGCCCCCGTCGGCCATTCTGGGACTTGGACAGAGGTGATGCTACTCCGGGTGTCGACATCGGCGACGCACAGGGCATTGCAACTGAGTTTGCTGGGGCCTGCAGGACTAGATCTTGGCCCTTACGGGTTTGCTCTGGGTCAGGCAGGCCCTAGCCAGAGTCGTCGATCGGCGAAAAGCTGTCTGCACCCAACGGGAGTTCGGTGACATATCAACAGATTGGCAGAGATATCGACCGGGGTGTCCCGGTGGTATGACCACTCCCTTGTATTGGGAACCCTCCTAGGCACGGTTACCACCCCGATATGTTCGGAACCCTAACACCTCCACGCAGTCCACACCGATGTAAAGGACCTAGCAGTCCATCGCCAGAACTCCTCCGCATACGTGTAGATATCGGCACAGATGCTGCACTTCGACGATTTCATGGGATCGGACGTGGGATCAGACAGGATCGAGGACTGCACTGTCCGAACGCGCTTAACCGTACCTGTCCGCCTAGTGGTAATTCTCGTGGCTTCCAATCTCGGCTAGATCTTGGGAGCACTGCATAGGAATATTTTTTTATCTCTATGTGGCCGAATAATTGGTACCTAACAATAACCCAGAACCGCATCTAAGATATTTGTTCGACAATACGATTTAGAGATATGTGTCATGATATTTGTGGATATTAATATATACACCAACTGCATACGTACACATATAAAACACCATATATTTTTGCAATATGTGAAAATAGTGAAAGGAAAAAACATCTGTTGCAACATAAATGTAAATTAGCACAAGGAACTTTGCATTATATACATTATAGCCATACAATAGAGAAGTAATATTCAGAAATAGTGTTATGTTGCTAATCATGCAATATATGAAATCTGAAATTGTACTCATTATTAATATAATACAATAATATTAAGATCAACAAAAGTGTAAAAGCTTAGTATAAAAAGATGTGTCTCCCGTTCAACTGGTTTTTCTCTCTCTCTCTTGCTTTCATTCACGTGCTAGTAAGTACATCATATCGAATTGATCCCCTCCCTTTGATGTGCCTACCTGCTGCGAAGCTGCAAAAGACACCAACTGGTCTCATCCATCCGATCAATATATAAAGTGGACGTAGTACAAGCAAATAATATAGCATTGCACATGGTAGTAGTGGTTCAAGTAGGAGTATTAATTTTTCTTCTTGCTTCGCGGCAATTAGCTATCTACTTAATGAACCATCAGCCTCCATGTTGCGCTGATCTGATATGATCGGGGAGTTTGCGGGGACTCTGCAAAAACTGTTGTGCATCGCCGAGCTCCGACACACTCAGCGGCGCATCGACCGGCTCGTCTCGGAGTAGGAGGGGCTACAATACGTGAATGAACCGTGTGTGTGCAGGTACGATGGCTGCAAGTACAGGTAGCCCCACCTAAATGCAAAAAATGTATATCGCGAAAGGTCTTGTTCCTCTTGCTCATACTTTGTTTTTATGTACGTACTATGAGTAATTTTATTTTCCGACGAGGCGTCCTTATGCTTTCACCAACCGGCGGCGGTGACCACATTCAAAATGATCGATCGGTTGGTCGGTCTCCGGCGCGTCGTGCAGCGCGGAGTGCGGTGCCGCTCGTCCTAGTCTTGTATTGACATGTCTTCCTGCCTGCGACAACACTGCAAGTGTGGCATCGTGCATTTCTGAAGAAGAAAAAAAGGCGTTGTCTTTGTCCCTGCCTGCGACAGCACTGCAAGTGTTGCATCGTGCATTTCTGAAAGAAAAAAAAGATGTTGTCTTGGTCTCGTTTAGAAAAAACGACGGATGGTCGTGCATGCTCGCTCTGCTGCAGCCAGACGGACCACAGCTCTGCCTCCGCCTCAGACTCTGTCACTGCCAACGAGAGGAGACGGGTGTACTAGTATAGGGACGTTGTTTTGCCAATCAGCACATTCAAATTGACAACCATCTTGCGTTCGGTTTTCCTTTTCACTCGTGGCCAGAAAATTTCCCTCACCTAACCTGTCGTTTTTCGTCTTTAACGCGGTCTATAAAAGACGGCCACCGACACGACAGAGACAACAAGCCCAAGCAAGACCAACCACCGCCGGAAAAAACGCCAACTACTAGCAGCCATGTCTCGCCGCAAGATCGCCAATTGAACAAGGATCAGGGAGATGTGTCGCACCCCCCTCCTGGAGGCCCACGTCGACGCTGTCGAGCTTCAGGCCACATTGCTGGCCCAGCGTGTGGCTGAGGAGGTTGGACGCCTTCGAGGATGAAGGTTGTGTGGCCGAGGAGGCGCTGGAGCAGGTGGTGGAGATTTGTCATGGCGCTACCGCGCACACAGAGGCGTAAACAGGCGCAGCACGAGCACACACCCGCCAAGGTGGCAGCCGCGTGGGCTCTCATCGATGGAACGGGGCGGGGGTGGAGAAGGACGACGAGGAGGTGGAGGCACATGCGGAGGTGGGGGAGGGGGATGGGGGAGGAGGCGATCGCTGTCCCCCTGCAGATCGCATAGGCATTGGGCCTCGGACCCAACAGAGCTCCGGCGAGGGTGACATCGGCGGCGAGGTGGCAGCGTAGGGAGGAAGAACGTGCCTGGTGGGTTGAGGACGCGACAACGAGGGTGGCGATGGAGTTGGAGGTGCTGGAGACGACTCTGGCCGACCAGGAGGCGAGGGACCACTGGGCGGTCCAGATGAAGAGGGCCCTGGCCAGCCGGACGACGGCAAACCGCCAGAAGGCGGCGAGAAAGACGGTGAATTGTGGCCGAGCGCGCGAGCGTTACCACGAACGCCTCCAGCAGAACGCCATCTGGACGGCGAGGGCGACGATCGACGGGCCAGCGATAGCGACAACGGTAGCCATGCCAACAACGACGAGTAGCCATAAGAATGGCCTTCTCCGTGCTGATCACTATCCGTGAGATTGCAGCAGGCACAAATCGATCCCCTGTGCCTGCTGCGATCTCACGGATAGTGCGTAGCATTGCGTGATACTAGTATAGTGCATTAGTGATTCAGTCAGGACTATTCTCTTTCTTGCTACACGGTAATCAACTACACCCTCTGTGCTTGTGAACTTGGAAACCGGCGACGCGAGGCGAGGGTCTGGGAGCGACGGAGTTGGAGACTTGGAGGGGCTACAGCAGGTAGGTGAACACGGGCGGTCTGTGTGCACGTACGGTGGCTGCAGTACGTAGCCCCACCTGCTGCCTGCACAACCCCACCACTACGAGTTGGGCTGACCCGAGTTCAGAGGTAGGCATGTATGCAGAGCAGAGGCAGAGCAGACGCATGCAGAAGAAGCCAAAGGGCAGGAAAGAGCTCTGCTGGCCAAGCCGAAGCGGGCAGGCAGGAAAAGGTGTATCGCGAAAGGCCCTGCCTGTTTTCTTTTGCTCAATGCTTTCTTCATTTTTATTTACTCGGAGTAATAATCTTATTTATTCTCCGACGAGGCGATCTGCCGTTCCTACATACTACACCACAGCGAAGCGACCAGATTCAAACTGATACTACATCGATCGGCTTCCCGCGTCGTGCACTGCCGCTGGTCCGAGCCTAGTTAGAGATGCAGAAGTGAGACAATTGGAATAAGTGAGATATTATTTTTAGACTACTAAACTAACTCAAAACTAAGTGGGACAAGTGGGATAGGCTAGATTTGACGTATCCCAAGACTAGGGCAACTGTTGTGTCGTGCATCACAGCTCTGCTCAGAAAAAGAAAAGCGTACGTCGTCCTGGTCTCGCCTCCAAGTCCAACTGGACGGATGGTCATGTGCCATGCATCCTTCTGCTGCATCTGCATCCAATCCACGGCAAGCCAGCCGCACCACGGCTCTGCCTCTGCCACAGTCTGAGCAAGAGGAGACGGGTGTACTAGTACAGACAGAGAGAAAGGGAGATGGATGGACGACGCTGCGCGCGGGACCGTCGGCAATTAGCGGCCGACTCGGCGGGGGATGATGGGCGTGTAAATAGAGCACCACTGACGGTGAGATATTGACGTACACGCATAGGTCTAGAAATAACTTACTTGTATTTGTCCAAATTTCGCAGATATCTATACTGTTGAAAATATAGTATGCAATAGAATTAAAATAATTCTAAATTTGTGTGACAACAAATATAGATCTAACAGAATTACACATGCGATTATGAACATGAAATCTAACATGGCACAGCAGATCGACATGGATCTCAAACCCTCTTCTAGAATACGAAAGAGAGGATCACGAGATTGATTTCTTACAGTGATGCAGACGAACATTGATGAAGAACAGTTGGGGAAGATGAAGCAGACGGTTGATGCAGTCGATGAAGAAGAACCAGCCGTGCGAAGCACTGCCCAAAAACTTTATCGCCCGGCTCCCTCGCGCGGGACGCCAAACGCCGAGGAAAGTCCGGAGACTACTGCTTTCCTCTCCCCGCGGCACAGCAGGGAAAGGATCGGCGAAGATCGGTGGCGGCTGCAGAAGAGAACGGAGTAGGGTTTTGTGTATCTGGTGTCTTCTGTCGAGAGGGACGTCTTCCTCTTATAGACTCGAAAGGATAACCCCCACGCAGCATGTTCCGCCTATATTCTAGGATCCGCCCCCTGGTATATCTCCATCACGAGCGATCTCCTAACTTCCCTCAACGGGAAGTCTATCTTCGAGTCTTGCGTGAGACAGGCGCGGGTGGATAAGATAAGTAAACTGCTCGGCAAAAAGATTAAAAAGAGATGCAATTTAACAGGCCACCGTCGCACTCGCCTCGCTTCACCAAAGGCACAAGTAATTAAACGCGAATAAATGCGAGCGAGCGCGCGCGTGCGCGTGTGGCGTACACTTAGCATAACTCTCTCTAGTCTTTCCAACTAGTCTCACCATGAGATGCCCCCTTATAAGCAGGTCAAAATCTTGCTCCCTTGGCAACGTGGGACTCCCACAGCCTCCACTCCCTTGACTTCTCTCCAATTTCTGAAATTTATATGGGTCCAATTCTTGTAGAGACCTATTTATTCCAACATACACACTAATACATGTCCAGATACTTATGAATTTAAACACGTCCAAGTCACTTATTTATAGATGGAGCAAGTAGTATAAAACCATACGTTTGGTTGCACTATGGCGTCCCTCGCCGTAAACGATGGATACTAGGTGTCGTGCGGCTCGCCCTGTGAAGTGTTGTAGCTATTTTATCGCCACCGGCCGAAGGCCATGTGCTAGCGATGAGGGGTCTCTTCCTCCTCCTTCCACGGGTTTCTTGGTAGGGTCCAAGGGCCTCGGCTTGGTGCCATGCTAGGCAAGGGCTATGGTGGAGCGGAGATTATCGTGTCGGTTGTTTGTTTTGGTGGAACGATCGTTGTCCTAATGGGTCAAACAGTTGCGTGTTATATAGGTAGAGAAAAGCACTCTACGTGGCAACACAAGGATATACAAACTCTAACGCTCACTCTTAATCTAAAGCTTGGAACGCTTAAACTCATCTAATTTCTTAGAACAAAAAGAGTTTTGATAAAACCATCAACTATCTGATCTTTGCTGGAGATCAACTTGACATCAAGCATGAAAAGGTGGATTTGCAGATAGGAATATAGCACCAAGATTGTCACACCATAAATATGGTTTCTCGTAGAGAGACACACCAAGCTCTCGAACAAGGGCTTCGAGCCAAATCAATTCAGTTGTAGCATTAGTACTAGAACGTGACACTGTAGGTTGTTTTCTGAAACTCCAAGATATAAGATTAGAACAAAAAAATAGCAAACCCTCTAGTAGAGCGTATGTGTCGCATCCGTGAATCCCGGATACCCCGGAGACGACGGGCGGTCTGCGACCCTTGTGCAGTCCCCGCGTGGGGGCTTGGCCAGGGGATCCCCCACCCCTCCCAAGAGCTCGATCGAGAGTCCCGGGGGACCTTGCGCAGGATACTCGTAGTCCTATAGGTTTCAGAGTCACGGTTCAATGGGCTTTGAACCAAGCGCTCCGTGGGGACTAGTGCCAGAGGCTCGAAGCACCCACCCAAGAAGAATACCCCAAGAAAGAGATCAAGATTAAGATTGGAGTTGTGGAAGCTGTAGAAGGAGATATTGGCCATACCCGCCGGCAGTAGTACATATTAGTCGGCGAGATAAGACTGGCCAGTCAACACGAGGTGCTATACTGGTGGTAGGCTATGATGACCCACAAGTGTAGGAGATCGCAACAATCTTCGCAGGTAGTATTACCCAATTTATTGATTCGACACAAGGAGAGCCAAAGAATACTTGCAAGCCTTAACAACTGAGTTGTCAGTTCAGCTGCACTTGGAAATAGTTCCTGCTCACAAAAGTTTATCAGTAGCAACAATTTGGTAGTAGCAACAGCAAAGCAACAACAGCAGTAACAGCAAAAGTGAAACAAGAGCAATAGTAATAGTAACGGTAAACAGTGGGATTCGAGTGTGGTAGACATAGGGATGGATGGATGGGTGTTGCATGGACGAGTCTAAACATGTAACTTTAAGATCTAGGTCATTGCAGATAAATAATAACAAGCATCCAAGTACTAAACAATCCTAGGTATGTGCTCCAAATATAGTCATATGTGCTCACAATGAGAACTTGCACAACATCTTCTGTCCAGCCAGCCGGTGGCAGCGGGGCCTCTAGGGAACTACTGGCAATTAAGGTGCTCCTTTTAATAGAGCATCGACAAAGTATTAACACTCCGTGAACACATGTGATCCTCACACCACAGTCATCCCCTCCGGTTGTCCCAATTATTGTCACTTTGGGGCATTTGGATCCGGACAATGATATGTGTACACAACTTGCAGATAAGATCACAAACAATACTATCATAATGATTCAATAATAAGTTCAGATCTGAGATCATGAAACTCGGGCCCTAGTGACAAGCATTAAGCACAACAAGTTGCAACAAAGTCAAATAGCACAAGAGATACTAGGCACTATGCCCTAACAATCTTATTCGATTACATGATAGAACTCATCCAAACCCTACCATCCCCAAGCCTACAGCGGGGGATTACTCACTCATGAATGAGGGAAACATTCGTGGTTGATGGAGATGCGTTGGTGATGACGATGGTGATGATCCTCTCCAAATTCCCCGTCCCAGCAGGGTGCCAGAATGGAGTTTCTGGATCCGAATCTTGGTTTTTGGTGGCGGCGATGGAGCGGAACTCTTTCTGGAAAACTATCAAACCCCCCTAGGTTTTTAGGTCGAAGGACAACTTATAGGCGCAGAGGGAGGCCGAGGAGCTGCCTGGGGTGGCCCCACCCCTACCAGGCGCGGCCAGTGGTGGGCCCATGCCTGGGGTGGGTCTGCCCCCCCAGGCCCCCTCTCCGTCTCTCCTTCTGGCTCCGTGGATCTTTTGGTGAAATATAGTTTTTGGCATATTTTCCGGGATTTTACTTGATAGTTGATTTTCTGCAGACACCAAAGTAATTTTGCTGAAAACAGCGTCAGTCCGTGTTAGTTGTATCCAAATCACACAAGTTTAGAGGAAAAACTATAGCAAAGTGTTCGAAAAAGTATATACGTTTTGGACGTATCAACTCCCCCAAGCTTAGCTTATTGCTTGTCCTCAAGCAATTCAGTTGAAAACTGAGTGCGATAAAAAACTTTCATGAACACATTGCTTCATATGATGTAAATATTCTCAGCACGGGAGTAGATTCTTAGACAATTCATAATAAGAAGTATGCAACTAAGTCTACTCAATAGTCATTGCAAGTTATGAAAAGAAACCAACTCAAGAATAATAAGTATCATGAAACATAAACATAAGCAACATTGCAATGCTCATAATAAGGTATGATAGAGTGGTATCTCGCTTGCCTTTGTTTGAAGAGCACAATATAAATGCCAAGGCACCTCTGAAATTCAAGTGAAGACTAGAGATAAATATATCAGAGATACAAGCATCAAAGTCATGACATAATTAACCAAGTTTTGAGACAAACACAAGAATGACAAATATGCTCTCAAGAAGGTGCTCATAGAATAAGTGGTGACTCAACAAGGTTGTGAAAACGGTTTATGAAAGGTTTGAAAGGCTTGTAAATGCTGAAAGGAAGGTACTCATTAGCTTTGAGCTCTCATTGCCCCTATCATAAGCATCTTTATGTGGTTAAGGTGAAAGTGAGGTCCACTCTGAATTATATGCTTGACAGACCATAGACTGGAAATCCCAAGTCCCTTTAGTGCGAGGGCCACTCCGCATACTACTCAACTTTGGGTCCCGGCAAGTTCTTGTCATTGTAAGTATTTTCATATCATCGAGAACCACCAACGGGGTACCCCTTTTATATGGTACAGGAGCTTTCCCATAACCAAAATGACAAGGCAAGCAGACAATGAGCATCTCAGTAATCTTTTTATTTACTATATGCATAGTTTTTATTGAGGATTCTTCATAGATTACTCATTATGGTGATGCTGCAAGTTTCCACCATGATTAGGCATGGCTTAGGCTAGCGGCCCAGGCGTTTCTCTAACACAGAATACAAACTCCATAGACTCACAAGTCCCCCTTTCATTTGGCATCGTTGACATCCGCAAACAAAAGAGAAAGGTATCAACTAGATATAAATATATCTAAAAGGTGTTGAAAGCGTTCCCCATGACATCACATTTCTGCTGAGTCTCAGCATATAATTTGCAAGCATATAACTTTCATGAACTAGTCACAATGGTTCAGGATTATTAAGTGCACATAATAAAGTGTGCCATCAAGTTCGTGAGAGCTTTACTAACTAACTTTCTCAACACAGACAAACATTTTATTTTGGAAGAAAACACGGCATATAGAATATGCACTGAGGTAGCAAATGATGCTAATAGGTAGGTATGATGGACACAGCTGACAATATTGGTTTTGGGGAGTTGGAAGCATAGGTAGAGCAAATACTCAGTGCAAGTGAAGGCTAGCAATAGAGAGGGAGCAACAAACGAGAGAGCAATAGGTGTCATAATCATGCTTGCAACAAAACATGACTAATTATGGCATGAAAGTGATACAAGAAATCTGAGGCAAAATAAATCATCGAGGCTTACTGACTATTGATTAGTCATATGCATGCGTGAGCACGTGCCAAGTCGATTCACATGAACAGTCATAGGAGGATACCACAATATCATACCAAAGTATGAATAAAACAATGCAAACAAACATTCATGTGACATGCTACAAACTATTAGCAAGCTGGAGCTAATCATGGACAAGCAAGAACTACTAAGCATCCATAATGACATACACCTTACACAAAGAGGCTAAGCATGCTCACAATGATGAGTATATGTACAAAAATGAAACAAACAGAGTTCGTTACCAGCCTCTTACCACTCCTCGAGTTGTCTTAATCTTCATTATTGCTCTTCACTTGTGTGACTTGAATGATTAACATGAAACCAAAATCAACTGAGAACGGCTGAACCCTGCAAAGAACTCATAAAACCAAAGAAGAACAACAAATATTTTTGGTGTTTTCGATTTTTTAGAAACAAGCAAACAAATAAAAACAAACCAAACAAGAAGCAAACAAAGCAAAGCAAACAAAGCAAAAGAAAACCAAAAAAAACTAAGACACTCCAAGAATAACACAACTATGTATGAAACAATAAAAACGAAGTGTCTAGAAAGACCTGAGATTTTTATTGATGAAGAAGGGGATGCCTTGGGCACCTCCAAGCTTTGACGCTCGTACCTCTTGAGTAATTCTTGGGGTGACACGGAGTGGCTCCCCCCAAGCTTGAGATTTTGTCCATTCTTCATCTCATTACATCATCCTCTCTCTACACCTGAAATTTTTCTTTCATACAAAACTTCACACAATCTTCATTAACAACATTAGTTTATTCAAAATATATTAGACCTCTGGAAGGAACAACAAGAATTTTCATTAAAAACACAAGATACTGTAGCAACTCCTTCAAAAAGCTCAATTTCCCAAAAAGAACACGAAAAGGAATCAATAAGAAGCAAATACAAATAATGGCAGAAATCTATCAAAACAGACCAGCAGGTAGAAACCGATTTTTCCGAAGACCTTCTGTTGCTCAAATAAAAAGTGTTGAACTAATGAAAGTTAGCTAACATACTGGGGGATGTATTCGTAAATTTTTAGCTCAACCAGACTCACAGAGACTCCTCAAGAAATTTTATGGTGGAGGACATAAATCTGTTTCGGGGCAGCAACTCCCCAAATCTTACTTCCCTCTCATTAGAGGTCATTCTTGCCACAAAAAGCAAACAAAAAGGATAAGGAGAGGTCATTACTGAAGTAATAACTTCCAAGACTCAAGGAAACTCTTGGGTTATCTCCCAACAAGTACTTTTCTTTAACTCCTTTAAGTTAGGCACGGCGAAGAGCAAAGAATGGAAAGGAGAAAAATAAAAGTGAGCAAGTATAACCACTATTAAAACATTATTTTGTTCATTAAAATCCTTTTGTTAACAAGGTTGATCAAGTCTTGTTACCAAAACAATCTTATATGAATCAAAACTTTGCATTCCACAAGGTGATTATGTTACCTCATACTTGATAGCAATGGTCCCAATCATAATAGTTTCAAAATTTTCTCGTGGAATGGGACAATATATTTCTCCAACTTTGATGCTCTCAATGTTTTCAATGGAATTCAGGCAATAGCTCTTAACAATCTTCTTTGGGAAATAGACAGTGTGCTCTTTGTCATTAATATTGAATGTTACTTTTCCTTGATTACAATTGATGACAGCACCTGCAGTATCAAGAAAAGGTCTCCCATGAATAATAGACATATTATCATCTTTAGGCATTTCAAGCACAACAAAATCAGTTAAAACCATGCAATTATGAGCTACTTGAACAGGAACATCCTCACATATACCAACAGGAATAGTAGTTGACTTATCAACCATTTGCAAAGATATATCAGTTGGTATCAACTTTTCTAGCTGGAGTCTCTTATAGAGAGAAAAAGGCATAACACTAACTCTAGCTCCCAAGTCACATAAATCAGTTCTAACATAATTATTCTTAATAGAGCAAGGAATAGTTAGTATACCTGGATCACCAAGTTTCTTTGGAACCTTACCATTGAAGGAGTAATTAGCAAGCAAAGTAGAAATCTCCTCATTAGGAATATTCCTTTTATTAGAGACAATATCCTTCATATACTTTGAATAAGGAGGCAACTTAATAGCATCAGTCAAAGGAATTTGCAAGAATAAAGGTTTCATCCACTCACAAAACTTGTTGTAGTGTTCTTCCTCCTTTGACTTGTGTTTCTTGTTGGAGATATGCCCAAGAGGCAATAATAAAGTGGTTATTATCATATCTTCACACTTATGATAAATGTTTACATACCATGCTATAATTGTATTAACCGGAAACATTAATACTTGTGTGATTTGTAAACTAAAATAAGAGTCCCTAGTAAAGCCTCTTGTTAAACTAGCTTGTTGGTTAATATATGATCATGGTTTCCTGATCATGAACATAGAGATGTTATTAACACAGGATCATATCATTAGGAGAATGATGTGATGGACATACTCCTATAGATAAGCGTAGCATAAAGATCAAGTCATTTAATATAGTTCATTTGCTATAAGCTTTCTGATACATAGTAACCTAACTCCTTCGACCATGAGATCATGCTAATCACCATCACCGGAAGGATGCTTTGATGACATCAAACACCACACCGTAACAGGGTGGCTATAAAGGTGGCATTGAGTGTTCGGAAAGTATGTGTTGAGGCACATGGATCAAGAGTGGGATTTGCCCATCCACATGACGGATAGATATACTCTGAGCCCTCTCGGTGGAATGTCATCCAATTAGCTTGCAAGCATGTGACTGGCTCACAAGGGATCACATATCACGGGAACGATAAAAGAGTACTTATCGGTAACGAGGTTGAACTAGGTATGCAGAGATACCGACGATCATAACCTCGGATAAGTAAACTATCGTGAGACAAAGGGAAATTGGTATCGTATGTAAGTGGTTCATTCAATCGCAAAGTAATCGTATAAATATGTGGGAGCCATATGAATTTCCAGATTCCTCTATTGGTTATTGTTCGGAGAAGTGTCTCGATCATGTCCGCATAATTCACGAACCGTAGGGAGACACACTTAAGGATTCGACGTTGTTTGAGTAGTTATGGTATTATGAGAAAGAGACCGAATGTTGTTCGGAGTCTCGGATGGGATCCGGGATATCACGAGGAGATCCGGAATGGTCCGGAGAATAAGGTTCATATAAGGAAAGTCCCGTTTCGGAGTTCGGGAATAATTCTGGTGATTTCATCGGGAATGTTCTAGAAGGTTCCGGAATGTCCGGCACTCCGGGGGGGAGGGGTACATGAATGTGTCATTACATATTGGAATGATTGCATCATGTACTAAGTGTTCTTGCTGTTCCAAATAAAGGATTAAATTGAATCCTAAAACAGAAAAGTCAAATGGCCAGTTTGAAAGTCAAACGACTAAAACAGGAAACTGTGGGAAACAAGCAAGAGGACGCAAAACCGACTTGGGGGAGGAGTCCCTCCTCTCCAAGACGGTGCGCCAACCAAGGCCGACTTATGGAGGGACTCCCCTCCCCTTGGCCGCACCTCCCACCTATAAAAGGAGGGGCAGGGCCTCCTCCTCTAGACACACAAGTTCCTATCCTCTAATCTAAATCCTAGCCCTAGACTCCGGTTTAGAGCCGCTTTGGTTTAGAGCTTCTAATTGCCCTAGCCTTCGGTTTAGAGCCTTCTAATTGGTGTGTCTAAACCCTAGACCACTAATAGCTCTCTCATACTCCACCATACTCGCTCCGGCTTAAGGCGAAGCCCTGCGAGATCTCCCCTCTACTTCCGGTACCACGCCGTTGTGCTGCCGGAATCGCGAGGAGAGTGCTACAACCTCCGCTGCCTGCTGGAACAAGGGAGAGGAAGGTCTTCGTCGAGTACCGAACGTGTGACCGACTGCGGGAGCGCTGCCGGAACGTGGCGCCGGAAGGATCGTCTACGCGATCTTGAGATCGGAAGTGTACGACTACATCACCCACAAGAATCTGCTCTCGTTAACCGCTTTGGAATCTTCGAGGGTAAGTTATTCCATCGACTCGTTGCTACAATCTAGTAGATAGATCTTGGCTTGTTTGTTTGTATGCGATAGAATTTTTTTGTTTTTCATGCTACGAACCCCTACAGTGGTATCAGAGCCGTGTCTATATGTACATCTGTTGCACGAGTAGAACACAATGGTCATTGTGGGCATTGATGCTTTTATTGTTGATTGCTTCTTGTGTACTTTGCATCTTGCGGTATGTTGGGATGAAGCGGCCCGGGCTAACCTTACATGACATCGTTCATGAGACTTGCTCCACGCTTGACATGCAACTTGTATTGCATAAGTGGCTTTGCGGGTGCCTGTTTCTCCTAGCATAGTTAAGATCCAATTTACAACGGGTGATTAACAATACTAGTATCAATGTTGTGGTTCTTGTTCGTAAGCTAGAACGACACTTATTGAAAGCCCCAAACCACGTAAAATATGCAAAGAAAATTAGAGGCGTCTAACTTTGTTTTGCAGGGGTGTGCTGTGATGTGATATGGCCATGATTGTGATTATATATGATGTATGCAATGTTCCTTATTGTAAGTTGGCAACCGGCAGGAGCCATATGGTTGTCTTTAATTTTTGTTAAGACCCGCGTGTCTATTCAAAGTAGTTGTAATAGTTGAAGCCGGTGGACGACAACCATGGAGAAGCATCATTGACCTTGATGCAATGTCGGTGATGATGGAGATCATGTTCGTGCTAGAAGATGGAGATCGGAAGCACAAAGAAGAAAGGCCATATCATATCACATATTATGAATTGCATGTGATGTTAATCCTTTATGCATCTTGTATTGCTTAGTAGACGACGGTAGCATTATAAGATGATCCCTCATGCACATGAATTTCAAGTCATAAAGTGTTCACCCTTAGTTAGCACCGTTGCTAAAGCTTGTTGTTTCGAAGCACCACGTGATGATCGGGTGTGTTAGATTCCGCAAGTGTATACAACGTAAGCAAGCCAGATTTGCTTATGCGGAAGCTAAGGTTTGATCTTGACGAGCCTAGCATGTACAGACATGTTCTTGGAACACGGAATACCGAAAGGTAGAGCATGAATCATATAGTAGATATGATGAACATGTCGATTGTTCGCCATTGAAACTATATCAATTCTCGTGATGATCGGTTTTGATATGGTGGATTTGGTTCGTGTGATCACTAAAACAATGTGAGGGATATTGTTTTGAGTGGGAGTTCACCTAGATTAATTTAATTATTAATTAGAACTCAATTTATCATAAACTAAATCAAAGTGAATTTGCATAGTTGTTGTAGTCATTGGCATCCGTTTACCACCTTGCGCTTAGTTATAATTGAGATGATAGAACTATAGAAATCTGGTTAGTTACTTTACGAACTGGTATCGTATTGTTTTGAAGTGTTAATCTAAAGTTTAAAAGTCCTATTGCAAACTTTCAGTAAGTTCCGGTTACTCCATGAAGTTTAATAATTAGTATTAAATCAAGAGTAACAATTCCAAGTGTTAGTATATAAGTATCATGTTTGTCTCCATGATTCTTGATATTCAAAGGATTCTCTTAATATCAAGGTTATCTAGGATCTGAAAGAGTTGTTTCAGAAACCATGATGTGTGGAAGATATTGTGATATCTGAAACGAAGTATTGGTTACAACATGATAGAGTATAATATGGCAAAAGTCATGTTCTCATATTTGATGAGAATTTGCAAAAGGTTGGAGACACTTGTTGTCCTAATCCTCCAAAAGGTTTTGGATAGCAACATTATACTCATAATTCATCATTATAAGCTAAAAGTAGCTTGATCATGGACGATTCCATGATAAGGGTGAATATTTTATGTAGGTAAAATGTTTACTACACCAAGAGATTACTAAAGAAAGGAATTTGAAAGAACACCAAACATTTGATGATGGTGATCTACTTCAAAGTGCAAGTCCAAAGACATTGGTATTTAACTATACACGCTTTGGACTATATGTCATATGTATGACTCCACTATTGATGTTGATAGATTCTTTCAAACAGAAAAGGAAATATTGAAAGAAAATCTCATAAGTATATGGCAGAAAGGAAAAGACTGGAATTGTTCAGCTTAAATATATAGATGATATACATGTTATGGCTATATTCTTTGCTTATTAAACAATGTGGTTCTCAAGTATTTGATACTGAATTTGTTGGTGTGAATCGTCATACGAAACAACACAATTTATGAACTACAATGGCCTAAGTAACTAGCAAAAGAATATGTGATGATGTTCATCGAGAACAAATACAAGGTTATTGTGTTGTTCGTTAAACGTCAAAGCTTGCCTTCAAGATTTGTTTTATCAGGTATTATGAGAACAAAAGGGTTGTTCAAATAATTTCCGTAATCCATAAAAGATGGATGATTCACAAATCTCGTTGGAGTAATCACATCCATAAAACTAGTGCTAAAAATGTCGAAAGACAAATTGATTGAAAGATCACTTAGGAAGTGACATCGCCGTTTAAATTATATTGGAAAGAAAACATGAAGAAACTCCATGTGGATGGAATTTTGGAGTCTTTTGATCACATGACGCTTGTGAAACTTTCCTAGAGATAATTAAAACTTCGTTCATAGGCCAAAAGGGAACGAATGACTAGCTTATTGGAACTTGTACATATTGTTGTACGAAATCCATTATGTGTAGTCAAGAGCGATGGATTTCAACTTCATATGCTTTCTCCAAAAATTTGAGTGAATATATGAATATTTACTTAATAAGGATGAAGTGTGAAATATTTGAAAAGTTCAAAGACTTTCAAGATGAAGTGCAAAATCATTGTAACAAGAATATAAATAGTTTATGATAAGATCATAAAGGAAGATATTTGAGTTACAAGTTTAGCATAATACCTAAGATTTAAGGAATCGTTCCGTGGATTTGCATTTTCCCGAAACACCATAAGAGTATGGAGCGTTCGAGATATGTAATTAAACCTTGTTTGACATGGTAAGATCGAAGGTGTAATTCATAAAACTGCCATTATATTTTAAAGATTAAAAGCTTTAGAGATTACTATTTTTCCACTGAAAAGAGCTCCATCATAATCCGTTGAAATGACACCATATAAAGTTATGGTTTGGGATAAAACCCAAGTTTCCTTTCTTAAACATTGGTATGCTATGCATAAGAAAGATGTTTGCAACCAAAGTCGGATGAACCTGTCTTTGTATATTATTTCGAATAACTGTTCCTCCATAACATCAGAGACAAAAATGTTTGTCGCTTAGAACGTCAAGTTTCTTAGAGAAGGAATTTTTCGTGAAAAGTTAAGTGGGAGGACAAAAGAACTTTGATAAGGTTAAAAGAACCTTAGCTATATGTGCAAAGTTGCGCAGCGCCGAAAAGTGTTCCGGAGGCAGCAACAATGCTCATGGCTCACGTGCCTCAAAGATTGTGGTTACGGAGATCTAAGTTCCTATTAAAACAAGTAGGTCGGATAAACAATCAAATACCAAGATTTGAGAGTTAAATCATTATTTAACAATAATGATACGACTACATGCAAAGAAGCGATGATGAGCCCTGACTCCGTCAAATGGCTTGAAGCCATACAATCCGTGATAGTTCCATACACGAGAAATCAAGTTTTGAACTTGAAGGACCCTCGAGAAAGGTGTAAGACCTTACAGTTGTGTCTGGATCTATAAAGAAATAGACATGGATGTTTTACATCTATGAAATAGTCGACATGTTGGGAAAGAGTTCACAACAATGTTCAAAGGTTGACTATGACAAGATTTGATCTTCCATAAGTGATATTTAGTCTAGACGGATTAATGTAGCAACCACTACATATAATTTGTTATATGGTAGTTGAATAAACAAAACAAATTCTTCTAATAGAATTGTTACCTAGGACATGTGCATAACACGGTCCATAGGGTTTTGTTAATTCAAAGGATGCTAAAAGCATATGCAAACTTCAATGGTTAAAGTGAGCATCGCGGATTTGGAATCTTCACTGTGATGAAACTGTTAAAGGAGTTTAAAAATTCATTAGAGACGATGAAGATGCTTGCATTTGCAAGAAATTAAGTGGGAGCACTAAGACATATTCTAATACATTATGTGGAGGACATATTGTTGATTGGAAATGATGTATCTTTTATTAACACATATTAAGAATTTCATCCCGATGAAAGACTTAGGCAAAACCCAAATATTTGGCATCAATAGACGCTAATATGGTTGTGCCAGAAGTACATAGACAAGATATTGAATGAGTTCAATATAGAAACTACAAGAGAGGTTCTTGTCGCACAGAAAGGATTGAATGAGTTCAATGTTGATGATATATTCAAGTGTATTGACATTTGGTAAAGTGAAACAAATAATCAAGTATAGATTGATACTTGATCACAAAGAGTATTTATATCAATCATACTGTGATATGTACAAATCCAGATATGTCCTATGCTCTAAATGTTGTGAGCATATACCAGAATGATTCGTAAGATGATCATTGGACAATAGTAAGGATATTATTATGATCTTTTGGAAGAACTAAGAGTATAATATTTGTAGAAGTGACAAATAGATGGTTAGTTCATTGTAAAAGTACTACATTGATACTAGCTTTGTCACAAAGTACAAATTAATTTTATCTCAATCTAAACTAAGGGTGGCACAATATAATGGAAAGTGAGTTCCATAATGGATTTGGATGAGTTCCAAAGTTAAGACATTGTGACAGATACTACAACAAAAGGCTAAGTATATGACTGCTATTTTAGCAGCAAAAGAGGGCATTTGTGTCAAGTAGTTTGTTTTCAAACTAGGTGTAGTTCACAGTGGGATAATACTATGAAGATATATTGTACGGCAATATTATCAACATGTTTTTAACCCCAAAGAACTAAAGGTCACACCAAAGGACCAAATTTGTACGAAGCCATCTCATTAGAGAATGAGTGATGCGTAGAGACGCAAAGACATGCAATTACACACGGACCTGGAAGTGTCAGATCCGGAGATCAGTTGACCACTAGCAATCATGTACATACAACACTGGAAAGCCATAGGTGTTGAATACACAAAGGTTTGAAACTAGATTATTGACTCTAGTGCAAGTGGGAGACTGTTGGAGATATGCCCAAGAGGCAATAATAAAGTGGTTATTATCATATCTTCACACTTATGATAAATGTTTACATACCATGCTATAATTGTATTAACCAGAAACATTAATACTTGTGTGATTTGTAAACTAAAATAAGAGTCCCTAGTAAAGCCTCTTGTTAAACTAGCTTGTTGGTTAATATATGATCATGGTTTCCTGATCATGAACATAGAGATGTTACTAACACAGGATCATATCATTAGGAGAATGATGTGATGGACATACTCCTATAGATAAGCGTAGCATAAAGATCAAGTCATTTAATATAGTTCATTTGCTATAAGCTTTCTGATACATAGTAACCTAATTCCTTCGACCATGAGATCATGCTAATCACCATCTGTTATCGCCATATTTTGGCCAAAGGAGGAGATGGGCCGTAATCAAGATGGGCTTGGAAGATACATATATGCAACGTGTTGTTGAATCGGCCTTGTGCGTGGAATTGGGCTAAATTGCCCGTGTATCTTATGTTGTAGTAGGTTACGTTTCGGTTTAAGTAAAGAGATAGGATTGCTAGGTTTATTCCAAAGATAGGAAGTCTCCGGACTATAAATATGTACCTAAGGTTATTGAGAAAAGGAGGACGATCACGTTCACAACAAACACAATCTCGGCGCATCGCCACCCCTTATTTCTAGGGTTTCTTTCGGGTAAGTGTCATGCTGCCTAGATCGCATCTTGCGATCTAGGCAGTATCTACTTATGCGTTATTTGGTGTTACTCGTGCTGAAGCCTTGTTGATGGCGAGTAATACTTTTATCATAGATTTGTTTAGGCTAGCATCGGTACTTTCTGCTATGATTGCTTAGCTATGCCGCCTTTGCTTATCTTGCTGCCTTTACACCTTTTTGGGTATAAGGGTAGCATCTTGCTTGATCTTTATTCAGTCGATTTGATCCGTTATAGTTTTGCCTTGCTTTCCAAGGTTTAGTTTGATATCCACGTAGTCAGGCCTTGCAAACGGGTTGAACGATCCAGTAATACGAAAAGATATGGTTTGCTAATTCGAGAGGAGTTGTTCCGGGAATTGACTTTACGTCGGTTGTTAGGCCTTCTCTAGGGTTAGTTTTCTATCCTCTTTTGTATTTACCAGGCTCAATTACGTGTAGGATGTTCCAATTACGTGGTGAAAACTTTAAACTGTCGTAGATCGATTTAGCTTGTATTGATAAAGCAAAACCCCATGTTATCATAGATCTAATGCAGAACCATGGGATAATCGGCTCCAAGAGCCGATTCACAGGGAAACCTGAAAGCCGGTCACGGCTTGAATTTTACGTATGTTTGTTTGCCATGCAGGAAACCAATCGAAGCAATCTTTCACCTTCCTGATCAGGTATAGGTCAGGTGGCACGCCCTCGAACCAGCCAGGACGTGTGCCGGAGTTTTGCGGGCCGTTGCCCGAGGGACCAGGGCCCACCAGCAGTCCTGGGAGCCTCCCGGCTCTCCGTGTTGCCCGTCGCTGCTCGCCGGTGGGTTTTGGCAGGCAACACATTCTGGCACGCCCGGTGGGACATTCAACAACGTCTACATCAACATCCGACGCTGCGATGGAGAACAGACCGGTCACGTACGACGATCTGCCTGAGGAGCACAAGGCGAAGTATGATGATATCAAAGCTCTCTTCGAAGCCGATCTCATCGGCTCTTTTGAGAGGACCCGTAAGCATGGCATCAGATGGAAAGGGTTCTCACCCGAAGGTGCTCTTGACGAGGTGGATCTATCTGTTCCTTCAGAAGAGCGCACCAGAGCTCTGCGACAGGAAGTCAATTACATGGTAGCTCATTCTCTTCACCGCCATTCTGAGAGCCTAGTAAACGCTTTCGAGCGCGTCGCGGTTCGCGTAGTTTAGGAGATCATGAAACATCAGTACTCTCCGTCGGGGCCTACTCTAGGGACTCACCAGGGAGAAAGACCTCTCCAGACTAGGCCGCAGCTGCCATTCACGCTTGCAGCTCCGGAGCCACCAGGGGCACCGGCTTACGTCGTCTACAAGGTTGGAGGTGACCCTGGCGATTTCCAATTCCTGTTTGAACCACCTAAAGAAATCCCACATGGATATGTGTGCACCTACGTGCCGGACTGCAATGCCCTGACGCGCACGAACCAGGTGGCAACTGCAGGGATTTCTGGTTCAGGAGTTTCTGGAGCAGGGGCTCCGGGAGCAGGTATCCCTGGAGCAGGGACGTCTGGGATGGATGCTGATAAACAGGCATGGCTAGCCAAGTACGCCACCAGAGGGAGTTCTGAGAATTTAGCCCCTGCAGCGCAAACGGTGGAGCAAATTCGTACCATCTTGAGAGACCAGTTCGGCTTCGTGCCGAAGAGAAGGACAATCGGCTATTCTAAGCCGTACCCCAACGAGTTTGATCTGATTCCGCTGCCACCCAAGTATCGGCTCCCTGAGTTCTCAAGGTTTAGCGGATCAGAAGGGTCGAGCTCGATCGAGCATGTGAGCCGATACCTGGCACAGTTAGGCATGATTTCAGCATCGGATCAGTTACGCGTAAGGTTCTTTGCGCAATCTCTGACAGGACCAGCTTTTGGGTGGTACACCTCGTTGCCACCGGATTCTATCCAGACCTGGAAGCAACTGGAAGAGCAGTTCCACATCCAGTATCATTCAGAAGCTACCGAGGCTGGCATTGCAGATCTGGCGCAGGTGCGGCAAAAGCGGGGAGAAACGGTATCTGAGTACATTCAACGTTTCAGGACTATCAAGAACCGATGTTATTCGGCTCGTTTAACTGAGAAAGAAGCAGTCGAGCTGGCAGTGTTGGGTCTCTCAGCACCTATCAAGGATCTGGCTTTCCAAGTAGAGTACAATTCATTGGCGCACATGGCCCAGAAGCTGACAATGTATGAACAGCGCCACCCTGAGTTGTACCAAGACAAGTTCAAACGTCCGATAAGCCTGGTCGATACAGAAGAAGAGGATCCTACACAAGACCAGGAGGTGGCCGTGGCTGAATGGGCTCGGGGGGCAGATCCTGTGTCCTGCAAATGGGTAAAACAGCAAGGGCCTGCAAAAGGGTTCGACTTCGACGTGAGCAAAGCTGAGCAGATATTCGATTTACTGCTGAAAGAAAGGCAGCTGAAGTTACCCGAAGGCCACAAAATCCCTACGGCTCAAGAGATGAACGGGAGACCTTACTGCAAGTGGCATCACTCGTTCACCCACACCACCAATGACTGCAAAGAGCTACGTCGCCAGATCCAAACGGCGATAGAACAGGGCCGTCTGATCCTTGGGCAGTTCGCCATGAAAGTAGACACAAACCCAATTCCCGGCGTCAACATGGTAGAACACAGCCAGTCCACGAGGCGTCAGTTGGATTTCTCGTTCGATGTTAATATGGCAGGACCTGTGTACCACCATGGCACATATAAGGAGGAAGACGGTCGCTCTCGGGGCAGAGAAAGAGAGGAGGCCGGCCCACGTGACCGGCCCCGTTATGATGACAGGCGGTATTTGACCGAGGAGCAAGTGAGAAGCGTGCGATATCAGAAGCCACACTCCACACATCTCCTTAACAAGTATGAGCATCAGTATGACCGACGTCGCCGGCACGATAGAGATGATGAAGGATATGAGCACCTCGCTAGTAAAAAGCCAAAGGAAAAAGAAGGCGTGGACAAACATTGGGATTGTCCTTTCTTCAAGTATTGCTGGGACGCGGGAATGAGCCGATTGCCTACAATCGACAACTGCCCAGAATGTGGACAGCAGAAGGATGACACGGGTCCAGTCTCGGTGTTCAAGCGCCTAGGGCCTCTCCCCCCTCGAGCAAAAGACCTCGAGGAGCCAATGGGTGGAAAAGAAGAAGACAGATATCACCGGCCAAGGTGGTGCCCCGATGGACTCAGGCACACCCAAAAGCGTCGAGTTCAGCGGCTGCGTAACTTGGAGGAAGCCGAAGCGCAGTACCTCCACGCTTTAAGGAAGGCACGGCCCGATCTGGCCGCGAAAGTGCAGCAGACCTTGGAAACGGAGGCTCGTCCAAAAAGAAAAGAATGGCGCCCCAAACCGGTAAAAGCCGATGCGAAGACATCGGCTGGCACAAACATGGTGTTCACACTTCCGTCAGAGTTCTGCGCTCCAAGAGCCAAAGAACTACCAGTGGCACAGTTCGACTGCGGCCCACGGCCGGTTATCTTTGAAAAGCCGCAAGAAAAAGGCTACAAACATCTGAAAGCTCTGTACCTGCGAGGTTATATCAATGGGCAGCCTGTCCGCAAGATGTTGGTTGACACCGGGGCGGCAGTCAATATAATGCCATACTCCATGCTACGGCGTTTGGGACGCTCCACTACAGATCTGATCAAAACCAACGTAACGTTAAGCGACTTCAACGGCCAAACTTCAGAGACGCAAGGCGTTCTGAATGTGGACCTAACCGTGGGCAGAAAAACCATCCCTACGTCATTCTTCATCGTTGACAGCAAAAGCACCTACGCTGTCTTGCTGGGAAGGGATTGGATTCACGCCAACTGCTGCATTCCATCCACGATGCACCAGTGCCTGATACGGTGGGATGGAGATGAAGTGGAGGTCATTCATGCAGATGACTCGATTGAGATCTCCATAGCTGGCATGAACATCTGGGAGGCAGGAGACCAAGAGCCGATCTCTGGAGTCAGGCTAGACGGCTGTGAGCGCATTGAAGCTACAAAAAACGGGGTGAGGCTGGTCTTATCCACTGGCCTGACAGAGTAGCAAAGTCCACGATCGTACGTGGTAAGGCCGATCCCTGCGATCGGCCACAAAAAATAAAAAGCAGCAATCTTACGACAAACAGGTCATGCAGTCGTAGCAGGGAGGTTCCCTGCCATTGTAGAGCACAGATAAGTTGTAAACCTTCCTTGACTAATGCAATGAAAAAGGGGGCCGATTCCGGCAATCGGCCCAAACTATCTTTGTTATCCTCACCAACTGCTGGCCCCGTGTTTAGCATCGATTTAACAGGTGACGGAAAGCTAGGGTATGGATTTACATCCGCTGATGAGCTAGAGGAGATTGACATCGGTCCTGGGGATAAGCCAAGACCAACATTTATCAGCAAGAAGTTAGATCCGAATCTGCGGGGTCCGATGATAGCTTTGTTGAAAGAATACCCAGATTGCTTTGCCTGGGACTATACAGAGATGCCCGGGTTAGACAGGAGCATCATCGAGCATCGACTCCCGCTTAAAAAAGGGTTTCGGCCGTTCCAGCAGCGAGCGCGACAGATGAAGGCCGAAATTTTGAAAGAAGTCAAGAAGGAGATCGAGAAAATGTTGACAGCCAAGTTAATCAGGCCATGCAGGTATGTTGAGTGGATTTCTAGTATCGTACCTGTAGAGAAGAAGGATGGCCGCTGGCGGGTCGCCATAGATTTTCGGGATCTCAGTAGAGCCACTCCGAAGGATGAATATCCGATGCCGGTAGCAGAGACGTTAATCAACGCAGCTGCTGGTCATAAAATCTTGAGCTTCATGGATGGCAATGCCGGTTACAACCAAATTTTTATGGCTCCGGAAGATATACACAAGACTGCATTCAGAGTCCCAGGTTCGGTGGGGTTGTTTGAATATGTAGTCATGACGTTTGGACTGAAGAATGCCGGCGCCACATACCAAAGAGCCATGAATTACATCTTCCATGATCTGATCGGCAAGCTGGTGGAAATTTATATCGATGACGTGGTGGTCAAGTCAGCTTCAGTACAAGGACATTTGGACGATCTGCGACGCGTCCTGGACCGGACAAGGAAATTCGGGCTACGGATGAATCCAAAGAAGTGTGCCTTCGGTGTGACGGCCGGTCAGTTCTTGGGTTTCTTGGTCCATGAACGAGGAATTGAGATCGGCCTGAAAAGTCAGGAGGCAGTGCGAACAATGAAGCCACCTACCACGAAGAAAGAACTGCAGTCTCTCATCGGCAAGATCAACTTCGTCAGAAGATTCATCTCCAATCTGTCAGGAAGAATAGAGCCGTTCATGGGACTGGTGAAAATTAAATCTGATGAAGAATTCCGCTGGGGGACAGAGCAACAACGAGCCTTCGACGAAATCAAAGAATATCTAACGAAGCCGCCAGTATTGGTTCCGCCCCAGCCGGATAGGCCGTTCTACATTTACTTATCAGTAGCTGACACGTCCATCGCCTCGGTGGTGGTGCAGGTTTATGATGGTATGGAACGAGTTGTGTTTTACATCAGCAGAAGGATGCTCGACGCAGAGACAAGGTACCTTGAGATCGATAAGTTGTGCCTCTGCCTGTTTTTCACCTGCACCAAGCTGCGCCACATCTTGCTCTCGGCAGAGATTATCATTATATGCAAATCATATGTCATAAAGCACATGCTGTCGGCTCCTATGTTGAAAGGCCAACTCGGCAAATGGATGTTTGCATTATCGGAATTTGACATCCGGTACCAACCTGCGAAAGCGGTTAAGGGTCAGGCATTAGCCGACCTTATTGCTGAAAGGATCAACACTGATATAGCAGCACTGTCTATACGAGCGTGGGCTGTGTTTTTCGATGGATCGGTTTGTGATGATGGTTGCGGCATTGGCATTCTACTCGTGTCACCCCGGGGGGCAACATATTCCTTCTCCATCAGGCTAGCTACCCCGTGCACCAACAACGTCGCCGAGTATGAGGCGATACGCAAGGGAATGGAGTTGCTCATAGAAGCTGGGGCAGAGGCAGTGGAAATTTTTGGAGACTCCAAATTGGTGATTTCCTAGCTCACGGAGGAATACAAGTGTGAGAGCGAGTCGCTCTTCCCATTATGGTTGCAATGTCGTGAGCTCATGGCACAATTCCGGTACATAAACTTCACCTGGATCCCGCGATCGCAGAATACCGAGGCGAACGATCTTGCACAAATGGCTTCAGGCTACAAGGACGTAGCAGAGGGAGCCGATGTTCAGGTACAGTTCCTGGAAGCAGACGACTGGAGAGCCGATATCTTCAATTACTTGAAGGATTCGGCTCGGGGGGCACCTAAACGGATAAGGTACAAGGCAATGAAGTACGTGCTTATCGGGGACGACATGTTCTACAGGACCCTAGAAGGGTTGTTGCTCAAATGTCTAGGGCCAACCGAGGCCAATCGGCTCCTGCACGAGGTACACGAAGGCGCCTGTGGAACTCACCAATCGGCTCACAAGATGAAATGGTTGATCAGGCGATCAGGGTTTTATTGGCCCACCATGCTTGAGGACTGTTTTAAGTACTACAAAGGGTGTCAAGCATGTCAGAAATTTGGAAAAATTCAGATGGTGCCCGCGTCAGCAATGAACCCCATCATCAAACCTTGGCCATTCCGAGGTTGGGGCATGGATATGATTGGCAAGATCAATCCTCCATCAAGCAAAGGCCACATGTGGATTTTGGCCATTACGGATTATTTCACTAAATGGGTTGAAGCCGTCCCTATGAAATCAGTGAGCTCAAAGGATGTTATCGATTTTGTGAAAGAACATGTTATTCATAGATTCGGGATCCCCCAAACGATCACGACCGATGGAGGTTCGGTCTTCACTTCTTACGAGTTTAGAGAGTTCTGTGAGGACACGGGAATTAAGCTGATCCGATCATCTCCGTACTATGCTCAAGCAAATGGGCAAGCTGAAGCGTCCAACCAGAGCCTTATCAAGCTGATCAAGAGGAAGATCGATGAGCACCCTAGGCGTTGGCACGAGGTTTTGTCAGAGGCTTTATGGGCTTATCGCATGTCATGTCATGGAGCGATAAAAACCTCGCCATACCATCTAGTCAATGGACAAGAAGCCGTATTGCCCTGGGAAATTACGGCTGGATCGAGGCGTGTCACCTTTCAGAACGATCTAACGACTGAAGAATATACGACCCTGATGAGTGACAGTGTTGAGGATTTAACTGAGCTTAGGCTGTGGTCGCTTGAGAAAATCAAAGAGAACAAGGCCAAGGTAGCTCGTGCATATAATAAGAAGGTGAGACCGAAGGAGTTCCACGTTGGCGATCTGGTATGGGAAGCTGTATTGCCATTGGGAACTAAGGATGCAGCATATGGTAAATGGTCTCCAAATTGGCACGGGACATACAGGGTCGATCAAGTTTTAAGGGGAAACGCGTACATGCTTGAGGAACTGGATGGCGTAAAATTCCCAGTGGCTGTCAACGGGCAACACCTCAAGAAATATTTCCCAAGCATGTGGGATGATGGACACTGAAATATGGGGGCCGATACATGAAATTGGCCAATAAAAAAACATACAGCCGATGCATAGCCATCGACTCTAGAGGTTCAAACTGCTACGAGCAGGTGCCAGTTTACGTGAAGAAGCTACTGAAGGAATGCCTCGAAGGCGTGGAGGGTGTCAGCACGGACACGATCCACCTCGGCGATCTCGGCTTCGTCGTCTTCGTCCTTGCCCGTCACTAGCTGCTTGTTCAGGGCACGTATTTCCGCCAGATCAGTCTTCAGCTGAGCTTTGAGACCTTCTGCTTCGTCTTGGGAGCGGGCGATGAATGCTTATTTGTCACGGATGAGCTGTTTAGTCGCCCGGACCTTCTCTTCAAGATCTCCCAGTTCCATTTTCAAGGATGCGAGCTCGGCGGTACTGACAGAGGTGTCAGTTTTGGCATCCAGAGACGCCTTTTTCTCGTTGAGCTGCTGACATCTGTCTGCGATATTGGCCTTCAGTGGAAGTTGGGCGCGGCGCAGACTGATCCTCTCACGAGCTAACTTCACCCTTGACCCGAAGAAAGACAGAGTTACAACTGGCCAAAGCTTCACCTGCAATGCTACTGGAAGTTGGTCTTTTATTTCAGCAAGAACGCTCTTCACCTCCTCAGAACCCTCGATCAACTCTTCGATCGGGGAGGACAGCAGGGTTTTAAGACGCTGGAATTGAGGCGGAACAGCCCTGGCTCGTGGTTCATCATCGACAACAGAGGGAGTTGGTTCGATGGATTCAGGGTCGAACGTCAGCAAGCCTGAAATATCACAACTCTGGCAGCCCGAAAAAAGCGTCAGTACGCGTCCAACGTGTAAGGATGAGCCGAAAAAAGCTAACATACCTCTCCTAAGATCGAGGGGATAGCAGATGAGGAGACGATCGGTTTGTGTGTGGTTGCTGGGGGCTTGGCCAAAGTGGTAGCCGTTTCATCTGCACCTTCGGGGATTGCTGGATCCGGCTTGGCTAAAGGCATCGGCACTGCCCCAGCTTTCCCACTAGAAACGTCAGTCGTCTGCATTGAAGGTGTTTAGCCGATGTAAATGATGATGAATCGGCAGATAAAAGAAGTAAGTGGTAAGAGCATGAAGGGTGATGATTTTCGAAACCTCCTGGCTCGACGAAGAAGCTTGCAGTCCTTTACGAGCTCTCTTGGGACCCACAGCTGGCCCCGCCTCGACTGGTGCTCGGGGGGCAGTAGGTTCAGGAACCGACCTTTTCCTGGAAGCCGATGGTGGTGAATCTGGCTGGCTCGGTGTGATGGTCCTCTCAGAATCTGTGGGGCCTAGTTCTCCTCGATTGGTCTGAGTGTCCTCGCTAGAGGTGTCTTCGACGGAAGCCTGTAAAAAAGGAGAACCAGTAAGCATGAGCATGTCTGCAAGAATGGAAGAATGAGAAGGATCGACCAAGACATGGATCAGCCTACATGCGAGCTTTCTTGAGAAGGGCTCCGGCGCCTCAAGGTCTTCATGGAAGCTACCTTCCTCACCATCGTTCTTGTCTTAGTTGGAACTCGAGGGGCAGCTGACTTAGGAGTTGCTTGGTTCTTGGAAGCCGATTGTGGTGTTATCGGCTGGTTCTGCATCATGACCTTTTTCAAAGGTGGCGAGTTTTTGCAGAAAAGAACCACAGGAGCTGGCGGAAAGAACTCGAAGGGGGAGCCATCACTGTGCGTAGGTTCAGGGCCATCTTGTTGCTGCAAAGAGAAAGAGTGGGTTAGTAGAAGAATCATTTGTGAGCTGCATCAAGAAAATTTACAAGTAGTGGTACCTGTTCCACGGGGATGTCATAGTCAGCGTCGAGCTGCTTCAGCAACGGTCCCAGAGCTCTCCTGAAGGCATGAGTCTTCCACATCGACCACCAGTCTTCAAAGCCAGCAGTTGATGAGACGAAGGTGAGGTCATTAGGAATAGGGATGGTCAGAGCATCAAAGAAGGAATAACACCTTTGGCTGGTGAGAGGATCAGGCAGGTCGGCTCTGCTCTCTGTAAGGTGGTGGAGAAAGAAATGGGGAGGTACTTGTCCAAGGCCAAATTGCCGAGCCATTACGACCGGCTGGTAGAATTCATACCCAGGCTTGATTATTCTGTTGGATGTACTCATGCCAACTGGAAGGAAACAGGGACGGATCACAGTGGAAAAGAGCTGCCGAGTGCTGGTGTCATCGGCAAAATTGTCTAGCCTGAAGGAGATTGGATTTTCGAAGTGTTCCGATTCTTCCTTGTAGGGAAAAAAGATAGGATTGTCCAGGCCTTGAAAGAAAATGCTGAACCATTTAGATGCTTCCTGAGGGGTCAGTTTACTACCTGGCAGTCTATACAAAGCTTGGCCATAGCTGGTGCATCGGATCTGCTTCCCTTTGACATCTGGAAAGGTGCAACTCGCCAAAAGGGGGAAGTTTGGGACGTGGTTTTGAAAATACAGCTGAACCCATAGCTGAATGAACCACCAAGGACCACCTGTTTTGACTGCTATGCCAGAGAACAGCTTGACAGACATCAACTGGAGATATCGATAGACCTCTCCAAGGAACAGTTTGCCGATGCCAAGTTGAGTGCCTTTGGCCAGTTCATGGGCTAAGGAGAGATAATTCTTGGTTGGAGCCAGGGAAGGGCCACAGAATATGAAATGTTCCAGCCAGAAGTTGAGAAAGGCTGTGTGTTCTTTCTCTGTGACAGGGCCCTTTGTTTTCATATGGCGTTGGAGGTAGGCACCCCAGTTCGTGCAGTCTGTTTTAGAAGACAGTTTGTAGGGGACTTTGGTCAGTTTAAAAGCAGAGGGGCTGGGTGATGTAACATCCAGACTAGTAATCATCACCACGTCTAACAGGGTTGGTGACATGGGGCCATGACCGAACATGAAGCAGTTCAGAGCGTCAGACCAGAAGTAGCCGATGGTCTTTAGAAGATTCTCATGTTTCTCAAGGGGAGACAATGACAAATGCAAGGCATCGGCTATTCCCGTGGTTTCCCATTGGGATTGGTAAGTTCTAGCTACCCTGCTGAACCAAGAGACCCAATGTTCAGGGGGATTAGGCCAGGCTCGCAAGCAGTCGGCCCAAGAGTTTAAATCTAGGTCTTGGCTTACGAAGGGGATTCTGTTTGCTTCGCAAGAGATCAGATGGGCAGGATTAGATTCTGTGCGAGGGCCAAGACAGAGAGAATTTGGGAGAGAAGGATGCGGCAGCAGGATGTCTGAAACCTAAAAAATTTAATGGTGGAATAAGGCATTAATTCAGGTGTTCGCCATTAATTCTAGCATCGCGTTCAGACTGCGAGGAGTAGACGTACCTTCAGACCGGAGACCTCTGGGTTGGTGTTGGACGATTCCGCCATCTGGTTTGCCGGCGGAGATGGATCTATGCAGTTGGGGATCGAGGGTTCTTGTCGCTGTGAGCTCGATATGGTCGGTGGGCAGTTGGAGATCTGGGTCGCCCTTTTTTGAAGAAGGTCGCAGTTTACCGTTTGAAACTGGAAAGTGGCCGCTCATATTTGTCTAAGTATGCGACCAAGTTTTGACCTTGTCAACGTTTTTGGGAAAGCCGATGTGTTGTCATCGGCTCTTTGAGCTTTGACTTGGTTGGCTATATGAGTGCAGTGTGGTGAAAGCCGATACAGTATTATCGGCTTCTGGAGCATCGACCTATTTTGACTATCGGCGAAATTGGGTCGAAAAAAGCAATCTTCGAGTTGGAAAAGCAATCTTCGTTCATTCAAAAGACGATTATTTACAGTGGAGCTGATTGCTTACAAAAGGAAATCTACTACTACTACTACTAGTTCCTAATCTAGAGGCCGAGGTCGTCGCCGCTGTCTTCGCTGTCGCCTTGTTCGCTGTCATCAGCGCTGCTGCCAGCGTCGTCTTCGCTGCTGCTGCTGAAGATGCCAGCGGGGGCCTCCTCGTCCTCGTCGTCGTCTTCGGTGTCCTCGCTGGACCCGGCGCGGAAGCGCTTCACCGGTGGATACTCATCGGAGGAGGTGTCCTCCTCCGACTCCTCCTCCTCGTCGGAGGATTCGACGTCGTCCCAGGACCAGGCGTCGTCGCTGCTCTCCGCCTCCAGTTCCTCGTCGATGAGGAACTGCAGGCCCTCCTCGCCGTCAGTCAGGGACGCGTCGTCCTCCGACCAAGCGGCGAAATCCCAATCCCTCTCGTCCCACCATTGTGGGGCGAGAGTCTCGTACGCCGCCGTGGGCGGGTGCTCCGGCGTCGGCTCCCGGTCGCTAATGGTGTTGGAAGACTGGGAGGAAAGGGCGGAAGAAGAGGAGGCCATGGCGGAGAAAGAGGGGTTTTTCGGTGGAGTAAGAGGGTTTTTTGGCTAAGGGAGGAAGATGGGGGCTGCAAACTGCTTAGATGAATTTAAATAAGGGGAATAGTGGAAGACGGTTCAATGCCATAGCAGTTTCCATAATGTGGTGCCAAAACGGTCAAATCGTACACTGCGGAGGAGTTGAGAAGACAGGGCATCATGATGAGGGGGTGGCGTGACGATTCTGCTCTGCAACGCGTAACCCGATATAAAAAAAAAGAGGAAGAAGGGAAGAAGAAAAACATCAACATAGTGGTTTTGGAATTATTATTGCCAAAACCAGGGGGGCATGTGTTATCGCCATATTTTGGCCAAAGGAGGAGATGGGCCGTAATCAAGATGGGCTTGGAAGATACATATATGCAACGTGTTGTTGAATCGGCCTTGTGCGTGGAATTGGGCTAAATTGCCCGTGTATCTTATGTTGTAGTAGGTTACGTTTCGGTTTAAGTAAAGAGATAGGATTGCTAGGTTTATTCCAAAGATAGGAAGTCTCCGGACTATAAATATGTACCTAAGGTTATTGAGAAAAGGAGGACGATCACGTTCACAACAAACACAATCTCGGCGCATCGCCACCCCTTGTTTCTAGGGTTTCTTTCGGGTAAGTGTCATGCTGCCTAGATCGCATCTTGCGATCTAGGCAGTATCTACTTATGCGTTATTTGGTGTTACTCGTGCTGAAGCCTTGTTGATGGCGAGTAATACTTTTATCATAGATTTGTTTAGGCTAGCATCGGTACTTTCTGCTATGATTGCTTAGCTATGCCGCCTTTGCTTATCTCGCTGCCTTTACACCTTTTTGGGTATAAGGGTAGCATCTTGCTTGATCTTTATTCAGTCGATTTGATCCGTTATAGTTTTGCCTTGCTTTCCAAGGTTTAGTTTGATATCCACGTAGTCAGGCCTTGCAAACGGGTTGAACGATCCAGTAATACGAAAAGATATGGTTTGCTAATTCGAGAGGAGTTGTTCCGGGAATTGACTTTACGTCGGTTGTTAGGCCTTCTCTAGGGTTAGTTTTCTATCCTCTTTTGCATTTACCAGGCTCAATTACGTGTAGGATGTTCCAATTACGTGGTGAAAACTTTAAACTGTCGTAGATCGATTTAGCTTGTATTGATAAAGCAAAACCCCATGTTATCATAGATCTAATGCAGAACCATGGGATAATCGGCTCCAAGAGCCGATTCACAGGCAAACCTGAAAGCCGGTCACAGCTTGAATTTTACGTATGTTTGTTTGCCATGCAGGAAACCAATCGAAGCAATCTTTCACCTTCCTGATCAGGTATAGGTCAGGTGGCACGCCCTCGAACCAGCCAGGACGTGTGCCGGAGTTTTGCGGGCCGTTGCCCGAGGGACCAGGGCCCACCAGCAGTCCTGGGAGCCTCCCGGCTCTCCGTGTTGCCCGTCGCTGCTCGCCGGTGGGTTTTGGCAGGCAACACCATCACCGGAAGGATGCTTTGATGACATCAAACACCACACCGTAACAGGGTGGCTATAAAGGTGGCATTGAGTGTTCGGAAAGTATGTGTTGAGGCACATGGATCAAGAGTGGGATTTGCCCATCCACATGACGGATAGATATACTCTGGGCCCTCTCGGTGGAATGTAATCCAATTAGCTTGCAAGCATGTGACTGGCTCACAAGGGATCACATATCACGGGAACGAGAAAAGAGTACTTATCGGTAACGAGGTTGAACTAGGTATGCAGAGATACCGACGATCATAACCTCGGATAAGTAAACTATCGTGAGACAAAGGGAAATTGGTATCGTATGTAAGTGGTTCATTCGATCGCAAAGTAATCGTAGAAATATGTGGGAGCCATATGAATTTCCAGATTCCTCTATTGGTTATTGTTCGGAGAAGTGTCTCGATCATGTCCGCATAATTCACGAACCGTAGGGAGACACACTTAAGGATTCGACGTTGTTTGAGTAGTTATGGTATTATGAGAAAGAGGCCGAATGTTGTTCGAAGTCTCGGATGGGATCCGGGATATCACGAGGAGATCCGGAATGGTCCGGAGAATAAGGTTCATATAAGGAAAGTCCCGTTTCGGAGTTCGGGAATAATTCCGGTGATTTCATCGGGAATGTTCTAGAAGGTTCCGGAATGTCCGGCACTCCGGGGGGGAGGGGTACATGAATGTGTCATTACATATTGGAATGATTGCATCATGTACTAAGTGTTCTTGCTGTTCCAAATAAAGGATTAAATTGAATCCTAAAACAGAAAAGTCGAATGGCCAGTTTGAAAGTCAAACGGCTAAAACAGGAAACTGTGGGAAACAAGCAAGAGGAGGCAAAACCGACTTGGGGGAGGAGTCCCTCCTCTCCAAGCCGGCGCGCCAACCAAGGCCGACTTGGGGAGGGACTCCCCTCCCCTTGGGCGCACCTCCCACCTATAAAAGGAGGGGCAGGGCCTCCTCCTCTAGACACACAAGTTCCTATCCTCTAATCTAAATCCTAGCCCTAGACTCCGGTTTAGAGCCGCTTTGGTTTAGAGCTTCTAATTGCCCTAGCCTTCAGTTTAGAGCCTTCTAATTGGTGTGTCTAAACCCTAGACCACTAATAGCTCTCTCATACTCCACCATACTCGCTCCGGCTTAAGGCGAAGCCCTGCGAGATCTCCCCTCTACTTCCGGTACCACGCCGTTGTGCTGCCGGAATCGCGAGGAGAGTGCTACAACCTCCGCTGCCTGCTGGAACAAGGGAGAGGAAGGTCTTCGTCGAGTACCGAACGTGTGACCGACTGCGGGAGCGCTGCTGGAACGTGGCGCCGGAAGGATCGTCTACGCGATCTTGAGATCGGAAGTGTACGACTACATCACCCACGAGAATCTGCTCTCGTTAACCGCTTTGGAATCTTCGAGGGTAAGTTATTCCATCGACTCGTTGCTACAATCTAGTAGATAGATCTTGGCTTGTTTGTTTGTATGCGATAGAATTTTTTTGTTTTCCATGCTACGAACCCCTACATTTCTTACCTGGAAAAGACATAGGTTTCTGCACCCAAGATTCTCTCTCTATACCATGTTTATTTGCAATAAAATCTTCCTTAGTGTACCTAGTGTTCTTAGTGTGTTTCTCAGGTTCTTCCTCAACTTCTCCCTCAGGAGCATCATTTTTATCGTTACCATTCTCAGTTTCAGCATCAGAAACAGATATACTATTAGGATCTACAGAAGGTTCAAGTGGTTCCTCGACTATTTTATGTGTCCTTTTCTTTCTTTTACGAGGACTACCACTATCTTCTTGTTGGGAATCCTTCTCAATTCTTTTAGGGTGTCCTTTAGGATATAAAGGATCTTGAGTAGCCATACCACTCCTAGTTCTAATTCCATAATCATGTTTATCTCCTGAAGCATTAACTAGCATATCCTTTTGTACCTTAGCAAGTTGATCGAGTTGGGTTTGAACCATTTGAAAGTGTTTACAAAGCATTTTAATGTCATTAGAAGTTCTTTCACAATATCTTTCAACTCATTTATAGCTCTAGAGTTTTCCAGTAAATGATTCTGAACTTGTTTATTAAAATTACCTTGTTTAACAATAAAAATGTCAATTTCCTCTAAGCATTGATCAGGAGGCTTACTATAGGGAATATCACCTTCATCAAATTGTTGGAGAGAGTGTACCTCAATAGTAGATAAGTGGAGAATTGGCTTACATAATTCTTCTATAGGAGGTAGATTCTTCACATCTTCAGCTCTAGTACCTTTCTCCTTAAGACACTTCTTAGCTTCCTTCATCACTTCATCATTTAATGCAATAATTTATATCTTCTTTGGTGTTGGTGTTGGTGTTGGAATTGGTTCAGGAACATCTGGTTCAGGAGTAATAAGCTCAGGTGTATTCAGCTGAGTTGAAGTCCAATCATCATAATTCTTGCTTATCTTAGCCATTAATTCTTTAGCATCTGTAGGAGTCATTTTCCTGAAAACACAATCAGCAAAGCTATCTAGGTATGTCCTAGAATCATCTGTTAGTCCATTATAATAAATATCAAGAAGCTCATTCTTAGGTAATGGACATCCAGGATATGCATGAATCAAGGCACAGAACCTTGTCCATGACTCAGGCAATTTCTCTTCTTCTCCCTGTTTAAAATCAAAAAGTCTCTACAAAGCAGCTTGTCTAGCACTGGGAGGAAAATATTTCTGGAAGAAGGAAGAATCAAACAATCAGGGCTATCAATGGAACCAGGAGGTAATCTATTAAACCAAGCCCTAGCTTCTCCTTTTAGTGAAAAAGGGAAGATCTTAGTAACAGAGTACTTGCGCATTTTAAAATCATCAGAGAATAAATCACTCATGGTAGAAAGCTCATTCATATGATCCACAACACTCTCATTTTTAGTCCCACAGAAAGGTTCTTTCTCAACAATATCAAAATAAGATAAATCATGAGAGAAATCATAATCTTTATCTTTAATGTCTATGGGAGAAGTAGCAAACTTAGGATCAGAGGACAACTTAGGCATAATAGTACGTCTAGCAAGGAGACTCTTAATAGCACTAATACCATATGTGTTTCGGCACTCTTCAACAAAATCATCAGTGAGCTCAATGTAACCATCATTAATATCATAACTCTCACTAGCAGGTGAGCTAGAAGGTGTAATAGTGTATTCACTAGGAGTTTTGGTATTTCCTAGACTAGCCATAATGGCATCTAGAAAAGGACCTAATGAACCACTCGCATCAAGCACAGTAGAAGTAACATCATGAGTATCAAAAGCAGTTTCAAATTCAGCAGTAGTAGCAGTGTGTGTAGCAGAAGCATGTGGTGGTGGTGTGACAAGCTTACTTAAAACAGACGTGAATCAAGAGCAGCAGAGGTGTTTAGGACTGTACCTCTTCTTGTAGTGGATGGTAAAATAGGGAACTTTCCATCATGATACTTCCCCATGATGAAAGGAGTAGCAGTGAACAATAATAGATCCAAGTGAACTTACAAATAAAGCTATGATCCCCGGCAATGGCGTCAGAAAATAGTCTTGATGACCCACAAGTGTAGGGGATCACAACAGTCTTCGCGGATAGTATTACCCAATTTATTGATTCAACACAAGGGGAGCCAAAGAATACTTGCAAGCCTTAACAACTGAGTTGTCAATTCATCTGCACCTGGAAATAGTTCTTGCTCATAGAAGTTTATCAGTAGCAACAGTTTGGTAGTAGCAACAACAAAGCAACAACAACAGTAACAGCAACAGTGAAACAAGAGCAATAGTAATAGTAACGGTAAACAGTGGGATTCGAGTGCGGTAGGCATAGGGATGGATGGACGGGTGTTGCATGGATGAGTCTAAACATGTAACTTCAAGATCTAGGGCTTTGCAGATAAACAATAACAAGCATCCAAGTACTAAACAATCCTAGACATGTGCTCCAAATATAGTCATACGTCCTCGCAATGAGAACTTGCACAACATCTTCTGTCCAGCCAGCCCGTGGCAGCGGGGCCTCTAGGAAACTCCTAGAAATTAAGGTGCTCCTTTTAATAGAGCACCAGAGCAAAGCATTAACACTCCATGAACACATGTGATCCTCACACCACAACCATCCCCTCCGGTTGTCCCAATTATTGTCATTTTGGGGCCTTTGGATCCGGACAATGATATGTGTACACAACTTGTAGATAAGATCACAAACAATACTATCATAATGATTCAATAATAAGTTCAGATCTGAGATCATGGCGCTCGGGCCCTAGTGACAAGCATTAAGCACAATAAGTTTCAATAAAGTCAAATAGCACAAGAGATACTAGGCACTATGCCCTAACAATCTTATTCGATTACATGATAGAACGCATCCAAACCCTACCATCCCCAAGCCTATAGCGGGGGATTACTCACTCATGGATGAGGGAAACATCGGTGGTTGATGGAGATGCGTTGGTGATGACGATGTCGATGATCCTCTCCAAATTCTCTGTCCCGGCAGGGTGCTAGAACGGAGTTTCTGGATCCGAATCTTGGTTTCTGGTGGAGGCGGCGGAGCGGAACTCTTTCTGGAAAACTATCGAACCCCCCTCAGTTTTTAGGTCGAAGGGCAACTTATAGGCGCAGAGGGAGGCCGAGGAGCTGCCTGGGGTGGCCTCACTGTTGGAGATATGCCCTAGAGGCAATAATAAAAGTGGTTATTATTATATCTTTGTGTTTATGATAAATGTTTACATTCATGCTATAATAGTATTAAATGGAAACATTAATACTTGTGTGATTTATAAACTAAATTAGAGTCCCTGATAAATCCTCTTTATAATCCTAGCTTGTTGGTTAATAGATGATCGTGGTTTCCTAATCATGAACATTGAGATGTTGTTAACAACAAGATCGTATCATTAGGAGAATGGTATGATGGACATACTCCTATAGATAAGTGTAGAATTAAGATCAAGTCATTTTAATAGTTCGTTTGCTATAAGCTTTCTGATACATAGTAACCTAATTCCTTTGACCATGAGATCATGCTAATCACCATCACCGGAAGGATGCTTTGATGACATCAAACACCACACCGTAACTGGGTGGCTATAAATGTGCCATTGAGTGTTCGGAAAGTATGTGTTGAGGCACATGGATCAAGAGTGGGATTTGTCCATCCATATGATGGATAGATATACTCTGGGCCCTCTCGGTGGAATGTCATCCAATTGGCTTGCAAGCATGTGACTGGCTCACAAGGGATCACATATCACGGGAACGAGAAAAGAGTACTTATCGATAACGAGGTTGAACTAGGTATGGAGAGATACCGACGATCAAAACCTCGGATAAGTAAACTATCGCGAGACAAAGGGAAATTGGTATCGTATGTAAGTGGTTCATTCGATCACAAAGTAATCGTAAAAATATGTGGGAGCCATATGAATTTCCAGATTCCTCTATTGGTTATTTATCGGAGAAGTGTCTCGGTCATGTCCTCATAATTCACGAACTGTAGGGAGACACACTTAAGGATTCAATGTTGTTTAGTAGATATGGAATGTTAGTAGGGAGACCGAATGTTGTTCGGAGTCTCGTATGGGATCCGAGATATGATGAGGAGATCCGGAGAATAAGATTCATATAAGGAAAGTCCGATTCCGGAGTTCGGGAATGTTTTCGATGTTTTCATCGAAGAGGTTCTAGAAGGGTCTAGAAGGTTCACCGGACCGGAAGGGGAATGGACCATGAATGTGTCATGGGTAAGTGGAATGATTGGATCATATCCTAGGTCACTTGGTTTGGGCATTTGCAAGAGAGTATTAAAGCTCTAAATTGAAAGTCAAACGGGAGGTTTGAAAAGTCAAACTGGAACAATGGTTTCTAGTGGAAGAAGGAAAGAGTCCTTCTCTCAATCCAAATTGGGTTTGGGTTCGGATTCAAACCCACCCCTCCCAAGGCTGCCCTCCTCTCATAAATAGAGGGGGAGGGCTGCCCCAAAACAAACAAGCCCTAGCCCTCCCCACACCCGTGCGCCGCCGCCAAGCCGCCGCCTAGCGCCGTCACCGCCTCGTCGCCGCCGCCCTAGCCGCCGCCGACACCTCCTCCTCCTCCCGGCGTTCTAAACCCTAGATTGCCGGAAAACCCTAGATCCACCATAACTCGCACCGGCTTAGGCGAAGCCATGCGGGATCTTCCCTCTACTTCCGACACCACGCCATCGTGCTGCCGGAATCACGAGGAGAGAACTACAACCTCCGTTGCCTGCTGGAACAAGGGAGAGGAAGGTCTTCATCGAGTACCGAACGTGTGACCGACTGCGGAAGCGCTGCCGGAACGCAGCGCCGGAAGGATCGTCTACGCGATCTTTAGATCGGCAAGTGTACGACTACATCACCCACGAGAATCTGCTCTCGTTAACCGCTTTAGAATCTTCGAGGGTGAGTGCTTCTATCGACTCGTTGCTACAATCTAGTAGATAGATCTTGGCTTGTTTGTGTGTATGCGGTAGAAATTTTTTGTTTTTCATGCTACGAACCCCTACACTCACCCCTACCAGGCGCGACCAGTGGTGGGCCCGCGCCTGGGGTGGGTCTGGGCCCCCCAAGGCCCCCTCTCTGTCTTTCCTTCTGGCTCCGTGGATCTTCTGGTGAAATATAGTTTTTGGCATATTTTCCGGGATTTTTTCTGATAGTTGATTTTCTGCACAAAAACAAGACACCAAAGTAATTCTGATGAAAACAGCGCTCAGTCCGTGTTAGTCGTATCCAAATCACACAAGTTTAGAGGAAAAACAATAGCAAAGTGTTCGAGAAAGTTGATACGTTTTGGACGTATCAGGCCATAAATATTGCGTACAATGGACGACGAATAGTATACATCTCTATCCATCTACTCTGGCATTAAAATGTGCCTCACCTACCATGACACAATTATCTATAGGTACTATGTGTACCATGGCGTATATAGGGCCGCCACAGAAAATGGTGCCACACTTGCTCATCCGCCGGCTAACCTATTTTTGTAGGCGCATTTTGCTTATACCACACTTGAGGGTTTATTTTTGTAGTGTACGTGGACCAACAATAGATACCTAACAATATCCCAAAATCATAGTAAGATATTTGCTCGACTATAATCCACGTCATGGTATTTGTGGATATTAATATATATATATATATATATATATATATATATATATATATATATATATATATATATATATATATACACACACACCAACGAGCATACATACATTTGTAAAAACACCACATATTTTTTGGAATATGTGAAAAATAGTTAAAGGAAAACTTTTGTTGCAACATAAATGTAAATTAGCTAAAGAAAAAATTGTATCATATAATATTACAGCCATAAAACGGAGAAGAAATAGTGCATGTGGTTAATCATGGAATATAAGTTGTACTAATTAAGAATATAATACAATTACAATAATATTAGCAAAGTATAAAAGTTTAGTATAAAAATATGCGTCTTGCCTCCAATAGTGTTCCACCCGCTAGATAATGGCAAGGAAAGAATGAAATGCTTTAAAGATTCCAAATTTTTTGCCACCAAAAGAGTTTTCTACAATAAATTTAGTTTTAGCCTTTTTCCATTTTGAACTTGACCGAGCTGCTAACTTTTATAAATTAAGGTGATAGTTGATAAGCTTTTTGAGTGCAAAACTCTTGTTCACACGGAAGCATGTCAACCAGGGTAGGCCTTGCGGCCTGATGTATTCTTAACAGATGAGAATAAGCAAGACCTAATGTTGTCTTATTGTTATTTTAATTAAGTTGGTCATGAGTCATTATAACTTTTTTGTTTCCAATATTTATAATGTCAAGCTTAAACACTTACAAACTAATCTTGCATTTCAATCCATATGTGCACAATTATTTGTTGTCATACAGTTTTTTTAGGGATGACAACACCAATGATCCTAGAAAGCATGTCTCTCATATTCAGTTATGTCACGCTGAATATTATCTATTAAAACCATGTATATATGCATATATATATATATACATATATACATTTACATCATTCAGTTAACTACTTGTGTTCTTATTGTCTACATATTTGAGTCGGACGCTTGACTATCTCTACCATGATCTTGTTCTAGTTTCCTTGCAATAGTGAAACCACATGAAGATTCAGCATATGAGGATCTCATCGACATGAAGATGAGGCCTATAAGGATCCTAGCCACATGAAGATAATGGTCCGTGCTCTGTGATACAAAATTCATAAAATTTCTGAACTTGATGAGCTGCAAAGTTTTAAAAATTAAGGTGATACTTGTTAAGCTTTATATGTCATGTTTGTACCTGACAAAATATGTTGCACAATTATAACTTATGGATACATTAGTGGTTTTATTAGCACCAATTGGATGCATTGACCTGTGTATTAATATGTATAACAACCTAAAATTTATTGATAAGGAATATGTAGGATTTTATTTTTTAAATTTTAGGAAAATTAACCTAGGACGACCGGTAAATCTGTGTGCAGTCAGCGATATGCCATCACCAGCATGGATAATGAAAAATAGTCTGTCAATGCGTTACTTAGTGATGATGGTCATCTACAAAGTAGGCTAGCATAAGTAACTTCCATCTGACGAGAATTACGCTACTTTCCCCATTTCTGGTTCCCGTGACCCCATTTTCGGCCGTTCCCGCTTAAAGAGGATTTGGTGGAGAACCCTGAAGAAATGAAGAACTACGAGCATCAGTGTGACACCCCCGGCATCAGGGCTAAACAAATCCCATACCTCCGTCTTACATAAGCTTAACCTTGAGCTCGGGGATATCTAGTGAAGAATCGGTAACACAAAAGTGACCCTACGACACAAAATTTATTACAGCAAGCTCATAACTGAGTAGAGAACCAAATTATTATAAGCAGAGGTCACTGACCACAAACATCAAACAGCGGAAGGCAAATTATGCTATTAAGTATAGCAAACTTAACAAATAGCCTAAGAGGCCTGAAGTATAACGATGATGTCCTAGCCCATAGATTCCAGGATGTCGGCCCGGGAACCCTAAGCTACTCATCGGTGTCGATGTAATACCAAACTTGTCTCCAGGGGAACACTTACTCTGCTACAAAAGTATCAACAAAGCAAGGGCGGGTACAGGGTGTACTCCGCAATACTTATGGCTGGTGAAGTTGTTTTGCATAAAGCCATCTTTGTTTATAAAACAAGAGAGAGAGAGAAGAATCTCATCTAAGAAGAATATTTTAAAAGGGGATAAGAGAGCGACATATCCAAAGAATTGATCATCATATTTTGATATCCACCAAGCCATCATCATCTGAACCTCTACGAGGTGCTAGACTGGTGGTGTGATACATTGGAAATGTATCTATAATTTTTGATGTTCCATGCTTGTTTAGTATTTACTTTGCTTTGATTTGTCTACACTTTGAGGTGGTTTATATCTTTTCTGGAACTAACCTATTAACAAGTTGCCACGGTGTCAGTTGTCTGTTTTCTTCTATTTTTGGTTCCAGAAAGGCAGAAAATCAATATTCTCGGAATTGGATGGGACAAAAGCCAAAGTCAATATTTTACCGTGGGCGACACGGAGTCCAGAGGAGAGACGGAGATGCAGGTCAGGGCGGTTAGACCCCCTTGTTGGAGATATGCCCTAGAGGCAATAATAAAAGTAGTTATTATTATATCTTTGTGTTTATGATAAATGTTTACATTCATGCTATAACAGTATTAACCAGAAACATTAATACTTGTGTGATTTGTAAACTAAATTAGAGTCCTTGGTAAAGCCTCTTTATAATACTAGCTTGTTGATTAATAGATGATCATGGTTTCTTGATCATGAAAATTTGAGATGTTGTTAATAACAAGGTCATATCATTAGGAGAATGGTATGATGGACATACTCCTATAGATAAGCGTAGCATAAAGATCAAGTCATTTTATTAGTTCAATTGCTATAAGCTTTCTGATACATAGTAACCTAATTACTTCACCATGAGATCATGCTTATCACCATCACCGGAAGGATGCTTTGATGACATCAAACACCACACTGTAACTGGGTGGCTATAAAGGTGGCATTGAGTGTTCGGAAAGTATGGGTTGAGACACATGGATCAAGAGTGGGATTTGTCCATCCATATGACAGATAGATATACTATGGGACCTCTCGGTGGAATGTCATCCAATTAGCTTGCAAGCATGTGACTGGCTCACAAGGGATCACATACCACGGGAACGAGAAAAGAGTACTTATCGGTAACGAGGTTGAACTAGGTATGCAGAGATACCGACGATCAAAACCTCGGATAAGTAAACTATCGTGAGACAAAGGGAAATTGGTATCATATGTAAGTGGTTCATTCGATCGCAAAGTAATCGTAGAAATATGTGGGAGCCATATGAATTTCCAGATTCCTCTATTGGTTATTGATCGGAGAAGTGTCTTGATCATGTCCGCATAATTCACGAACCGTAGGGAGACACACTTAAGGATTCGATGTTGTTGAGTAGTTATGGAATGATGAGTAAGAGACCGAATGTTGTTCGAAGTCTCGGATGGGATCCGGGATATCACGAGGAGATCCGGAATGGTCTGGAGAATAAGATTCATATAAGGAAAGTCCTGTTTCGGAGTTGGGGAATGATTCCGGTGTTTTCATCGGGAATGTTCTAGAAGGGCCCGGAAGGTCCGACACTCCGGAGGGGAAGGGTACATGGATGTGTCATGACAATGTGGAATGGTTGCATCATGTACTAGGTAACATGGCTGGGCAAAATAAAGGGAGAAATCAAATCCTAGTTTGAAAGTCAAACGCCAATTTGAAAAAGTCAAATAGCAAGTTTGCTTGGTGGAGGGAGAGTAGGAAACCTACTTGGGGAGGAGTTCCTCTCCCTCCACCCGCCGGACAAGGAGGCCGACTTGGGGGAGGACTCCCTCCTCCCAAGCTGCACCCTCCCACCTATATAAGGAGGGGCAGGGCTGCCCCTCTTCCCTACACCCAACACACCCAAAACCCTAGCCCTAGCCGCCGGCCACCTCCAAGTCGCCGCCGCCTCCTAGGGTTTCTCCAACCCGTCGAGTTGGGGATTCCCCAAGCCCTATCCGCCGGCCAAGCTCCCCCCTTTGGTGCCTCTAAATCCTAGATCACCAAGGCCTCTCTCATAGTCCACTATACTCGCTCCGGCTTAAGGCGAAGCCCTGCGAGATCTCCCCTCTACTTCCGGTACCACGCCGTCGTGCTGCCAGAATCGCGAGGAGAGTGCTACAACCTCCACTGCCTGCTGGAACAAGGGAGAGGAAGGTCTTCATCGAGTACCGAACGTGTGACCGACTGCGGAAGCGCTGCCGGAACACAGCACCGGAAGGATCGTCTACGCAATCTTGAGATCGTCTACGCGATCTTGAGATCGGCAAGAGTACGACTACATCACCCACGAGAATATGCTCTCGTTCACCGCTTTGGAATCTTCGAGGGTGAGTTCCTCTATCGACTGCTTCAATCTAGTAGATAGATCTTGGCTTGTTTGTTTGCATGCGGTAGAATTTTTTTGTTTTCCATGCTACGAACCCCTACACCCCTAGGCGCGGCCAGGGTGGGCCCGCGCCTGAGCAGGGTGTGGCCCCCTGGTTGCCTCCCTGCCTCGCCTCCTCGCCTATAAGAAGCCCCGATGCAGAAACCCTAGGCACCCAATCAAAACTCCACGAAAGCGTCTGTAGCCGCCGCTACCATCGTCCCTAGATCGGGTGGGGGGATCTGAAGTTCTTCCCGGCACCCTGCCATAGGGGAGATCATTCCGGAGGCCTTCTTCTCCGGTATGATGCGTGAGTAGTTCCACCTTGGACTATGGGTCCATGTAGTAGCTAGATGGTTGTATCTCCTCCTTGTGCTTTCATGTATATATCCTGTGAGCTCCGCTCATGATCAAGATCTAATCTATTTGTAATCATGCATGTTGTGTTTGCGGGGATCCGATGGATATTGAGATTACTATGTCAGAGTGATTAATGGTTTTGTCTTTATGATTCTATCATGTCTATGTTGTTTGTGATCTTGCATGCTCTCCGTTGTTAGTAGCTATCTTGGCCAAGTAGTTGCTAGTGACTCCAAGAGGGGGTATTTATGCTCGATAGTGGGTTCATGCCTCTAGTTTCCAAGGGAAGTGACATAAATCTCTTCGGTTGTAGATGTGTTGTTGCTACTAGGGGGAAAACAACGGTCTCTTGTTAATGGAACAAGTGGATTGTTTACCTTACACACTTTGCTTAAAGGAGTTGTCCGTTGCTTGCAACTTAATACTGGAAGGGGTTCGGATGATAACCTGAAGGTGGACTTCTAGTCATATATGTAGTTGGATGGCGGTCTATGTATCTTGTTGTATTGCCCAATCGAATCTCATAGGATATTTTTGTCTAGTATTGCATTGTTATGCCTTGATCAGTTCCTATCAATTGCCCTGCTGTAATTTATTTACCCTTCATGCCATGCTGTTTATCTAAGGAGAGCACCTCTAGTGAACTATGGACCCCGGTCCAATCTTTAGCATTGATACATCTTCCACTGTTACTGTTTACTTGCTGCAAACCACCATTACCTTCCACACCATACAGTTAATCCTTTGTTACAGCAAACCCGTGAGCTTGACAACCTCACTAATTCGTTGGGACAAAGTCTTGAGTTTGTGTTGTGCAGGTCTCCATGTTGCTTGCAACACCTGTGTGACGTTTCCTTCCTCCTACCGGTTCGATAATCTCAGTTTCTTATTGAGGGAAGGCTTGATGTTGTGCTACTTCACACCTTGCTCTTTGGGTTCCCAACAGGCTCACGTGTAGCCATCAAAAGCTTTCTGGCGCCGTTGCCGGGGAGGTTAAGGACGTCTTCACAAGGGGAGTTCTCCACTTCCTTTCTCTTTACTTTGTTTTTAGTTTGCTTTGTTTCTTTTGTTTGGTTTTGTTTGCCTCTTTTTATCAAAAACTCCAAAAAAAATAGTCTAGTTTGGTTTGCTTTCTTTATTCAAAAACACAAAAAAATTAGTTCCTGGTCTGCTGTTGCTGCTGCTATTTTTGGCTTGCCCCACTTTTGCCAAAATGAACTCTGCTGAGAACACCAAGTTGTGTGACTTCACTAGCACCAACAACAATGATTTCCTAAGCACTCCCATTGCTCCACCTGCTCCTGATGCTACCTTTTATGAAATTAAGCCTGCTTTGTTGAATCTTGTGATGAGAGAGCAATTTTCTGGTGCTAGCTCTGATGATGTTGCTGCCCATCTCAATAGCTTTGTTAAACTTTGTGAGATGCAAAAGTATAAGGATGTATATGGAGATATTATTAAGCTCAAGCTGTTTCCTTTCTCCTTGAGAGGAAAAGCTAAAGAATGGTTGCTATCTTTGCCTAGAAATAGTATTGATTCTTCGATTAAGTGCAAAGATGCTTTTATTGGAAAGTACTACCCTCCTGCTAAGACTATATCTATGAGAAGTGATATTATGAAATTTAAACAACTTGATAATGAACATGTTTCCCAGTCTTGGGAAAGAATGAAATATTTGGTTAAGAATTGTCCCACTCATGGACTCACTGCTTGGATGATTATCCAGACTTTTTATGCAGGTTTGAACTACTCTTCAAGAAACCTGCTGGATTCAGCTGCTAGAGGTACCTTTATGGGCATCACTTTGGGTAGTGCAACAAGACTCCTTGATAATATAATGGTTAACTACTCTGAATGGCACACTGAAAGGGCTCCACATGGTAAGAAGGTAAATTCTATTGAAGAAACCTCCTCTTTGAGTGATAAGATTGATGTTATTATGGCTATGCTTGTTAATGGGAAAGCTCCTCTAGATCCTAATCATGTTCCCTTAGCCTCTTTGGTTGCTCGAGAAGAGCAAGTTGATGTGAACTTCATTAGAAACAACAATTTCAACAACAATGCCTATAGGAATAATTTTGGTGGTAACAACAATTATAGGCCTTATCCTCCTAATAATGACAACACCTATGGAAGTTCCTACAACAAAGCTATAAGTCCCCCCTCTAAACTTGAAGTCATGCTCAAAGACTTTATTACTAAACAAACCACTTTCAACAAGACTATAGAGGAAAAGCTTTTAAATGTTGAGTAAAATATATCCTCTTTGTCTGAAGCACAGTCCTCCTTGATTAATAAAATGGGTGCTAAACCTGAAACCATGGAAAGTACCTTTGCTGCTAGTCATGCCATACAAGTTACTATTGATGAAAATGTTAGACTGTTAGCCCAACTTCATGCTAGGTGGGAAAGGGAAGCTGGAATTGATAGAAACACTAGTGTGTGCACCATCACCACTAAACCACAAGTAGTCCCTATTCCTCATCCTACTATGCCTAAGCCTATTGAGCCTACTACTAGTGATGCTAAGTTTTATCTTGATATAGATGGTTGCAATATTTCTAAAGTGATTATGTTCCTACAAAAGCTTGCTAGAAGTCCTGATGCTAGTGATATGCATGTTGCTTTCACCAAACACATTACAGATGCTCTTGTTAATATTAAGGAGGAGAAGTTAAAACACAAAGCTTCTATTCCTAGGAAAGTAGAAGATAGTTGGGAACCCATTATTAATATGCAAGTGAATGACTTTGATCTCAAAGCTTCATGCGATCTTGGTTCTAGTGTCTCTATTATGCCTAGGAAGATTTATGAAATGCTTGATCTGCCACCTTTGAAAGATCGTTATTTGAATGTCCCACTTAATGATAATGCTAAGAAGAAACTCATGGGGAGTGTTAATGATGTTATCATTATGGTTAACAATGCCTATGTCCCTATTGATTTCTATGTTTTGGATATCGAATACAATGCTTCTTGTCCTATTACTTTGGGAAGACCTTTTCTTAGAACTGCTGGTGCCATTATTGATATGAAATAAGGCACCATTAAATATCACTTTCCATTCAATAAAGGTATTGAACACTTCCCTATGAGGAGAGAGAAGTTGCGTTTTTCTCCCCCTTTGAAATCAAGGTTTGATGTTAATGCTTCTTCATTTGAAAATACTTGATTCTTCTTGCTTCTTGTGCCTAAGTTAAAGGCGTTAAAGCAAAGTACTTGTTGGGAGATAACCCAAGAGTTTCCTTGAGTCTTGAAAGTTATTACTTCAGTAATGACATCTACTTATTCTTTTTTGTTTGCTTTTTGTTCCAAGAATGACCTCTAATGAGAGGGAAGTAAGATTTGGGGAGTTGTTGTCCCAAAACAGATTTCTGTCCCCCACCATAAATATTCGTGAGGAGTCTCTGTAACTCGGATTGAGATGATATTTTACGAATAAATCCCCCACTATGTTATATAATGTTTGTTCGTTCAAAACTTTTTGATTTGAGCAACAGAAGATTTTCGAAAAAATCGGTTTCTACCTGCTGGTCTGTTTTGACAGATTTCTGCCATTATTTGCATTTGCTTCTTATTGATTCCTTTTTGAGTTCTCTTTGTGGAACTAAGCTTTTTTGAAGGAGTTGCTACAGTAGATTGTGTTTTTAGTGAAAAGTCTTGCTGTTCCAAATCTTTGCCTAAAGGTCTATTATCTTTTGAAAACACTAATGTTGCTAATGAAGATTGTATGAAGTTTTGTATGAAGGAAAAATTTCAGGTGTAGAGAGAGAATGATGTAATGAGATGAAGAATGGACAAAAGCTCAATCTTGGGGATGCCACCATGGTATCACCCCAAGAAATATCCAAGAGGTACAAGCGTCAAAGCTTGGGGATGCCCAAGGCATCCCCTTCTTCATCAATAAAAAGCTCAGGTCTGTCTAGACACTTCGTTTTCATTGTTTCATGCACTGTTGTGTTGTTCTTGGAGCGTATTAGTTTTTGTTTGCTTTGCTTAGTTTGCTTGAATAGTTTGCCCCCTGTTTTTTCTGTGTTTTATTTCAAATAAGTCGATTGGTGTTGTAAAGGAGTAGAAAGTTCTTGGTTGGAAGTGCAAGAGGAGCTTGCTTGGACTACGACTTAGACTTTATCATGCCATGCTAGGTGTTGTTTTGACTTTATGCCTAGTAATTATTGTTGTAGCATGGATTTCTCCAAGTCATTGGGATTGCTTAGTGTGCCTTGAAAAAATCATGCGTTGTTTTAGCATACAAAATCATAGTATTGTGGTTTTCTCCTTTGAGGTTTGTTTGGGTTGACTTGGCACATGCTCACACCATGTTATGACTATGAACAAGTCACCGTAGCCTCTATGATCATTTAGTCCTTGACTTGTAGTACCACTCTATGCTTTGATTAGTATTGTTTTGTCGCTCTGCATGATTATGGCCATTATTGCTCTCTTAGTTGGTTCCTCCCAGTCTTTTGCTAGCCTCCACTTGTATGAGTAAGTTCTACTCATGCTTCCAACTCCCAAGAAACCAAGTTATTACAAAGTGTCCACTATAAACTCCTATGCATGGTGTGTTATACCATTCCAAGTACATTCTTGTTTTCAACTATCTTCCAATTAAAAACTATTTTGTTATGTGAAAACTTAGTGACTAAAGCTCTCACGAACTTGATGGCACACTTTATATTCTTTGCCTCTAATAAACTTGAAACATTGTGTCGTCTATGTTGTATATGCTTGCACTTGTACGTTGGAATTAGCAGAACCATGTCGTCATGGGAACGTCTTCAACATTGCACTTATACTTTGTACTCAGTTGATATCATGCTCTTTTGTCTATGGATATCACCGGTGTGAAATAAAAAGGGAGCTTGTAAGTCCATGGAGTTATGTATTTTGTGTTAGAGAAACGCCTGGGCCGCTAGCCTAAGCCATGCCTAATCATGGTGGAAACTTGCAGCATCACCATAGTGATCTATCTGTGAAGTATCCTCAATAAAAAGCTATGCACATAGTAAATAAAACGATCGCTGAGATGTTCATTGTCTGCTTGCCTTGTCATTTTGGTTATGGGATAGCTCCTGTACCATGTGCAAGGGGTACCCCGTTGGCAGTTCTCTATGATACGCATGTACTTCCAATGACAAGAACTTACACGTGACTGAAATTGAGTAGCATGAGGTGTGGCCCTCATATTCAAGGGACTTGAGATTGCCAACTTATACTTTTTCAAGCATATACTCCATAGTTTGTTCACTTTAACCTTAATCACTTCAAGATGCTTATGATAGGGGCAATGAGGGCTGAAAGCTAACAAGTACCATAATTTTTGGAAGCTCTTTTTGAAACTTGAAATCCCTGCTTCCCTTATGAAGGGCCTTTCCACTATTATATTGAGTGTCCACCTTCTACCTTTAGGCACCATTGGAGAGCATAGTGGTCTTTCTTAGTTCTATGTGGAGTGTCCCAAAACTTATTGATTGATGCATATTGTGATACTGCTTGTTCTTGTGCTACTTGTTTCTAGTCACCCTTGTGAACTTTGAAGGTGTCCTATGCATCTATTTGCTACTCTATGAGGGACAAGATGATTGCCACTATGCTATGTTTTCTATATGTGAAACAAACAAACGTTTTTCAATGCATGTTATTCATGATCTTTGTTTGTATCTTGTCATGTTGCAACAATAGTTGCTTTGTCTTACTGTTAGAACTCCATCTTTCATGCAGATGTTTAGAGTTCTTTGATACCAGATTTCAATGCTTGCAAATGGTTTGATCTTTATTGTGAAGGTGCATGTCACCACAAAAATTATTCTTTTATCACTTACCTACTCGAGGACGAGCAGGAGTTAAGCTTGAGGATGCTTGATACGTCGGAAACGTATCTATAATTTTTGATGTTCCATGCTTGTTTAGTATTTACTTTGCATTGCTTTGTATACACTTTGAGGTGGTTTATATCTTTTCTGGAACTAACCTATTAACAAGTTGCCACGGTGTCAGTTGCCTGTTTTCTTCTATTTTTGGTTCCAGAAAGGCAGAAAATCAATATTCTCGGAATTGGACAAGACAAAAGCCAAAGTCAATATTTTACCGCGGGCGACACGGAGTCCAGAGGAGAGACGGAGAGGCAGGTCAGGGCGGCTAGACCCCCTAGGCGCGGCCAAGGTGGGCCCGTGCCTGAGCAGGGTGTGGCCCCCTGGTTGCCTCCCTGCCTCGCCTCCTCGCCTATAAGAAGCCTCCGATGCAGAAACCGTAGACACCCGATCAAAACTCCATGAAACCATCTGTAGCTGCCGCTACCATCGCCCCTAGATCGGGGGGAGGGTCTGAAGTTCTTCCCGGCACCCTGCGGGAGGGGAGATCATCCCAGAGGCCTTCTTCTCCGGTGTGATGCATGAGTAGTTCCACCTTGGACTATGAGTCAATGTAGTAGCTAGATGGTTGTATCTCCTCCTTGTGCTTTCATGTATAGATCTTGTGAGCTCCGTTCATGATCAAGATCTAATCTATTTGTAATCATGCATGTTGTGTTTGCGAGGATCCGGTGGATATTGAGATTACTATGTCAGATTTATTAATGGTTTTGTCTTGATGATTCTATCAAATTTAGTTTTTGCCTTTTTCCATTTTGAACTTGACCGAGCTGCTTAATTTTAGAAATTAAGGTGATAGTTGATAAGCTTTTTGAGTGCAAAACTCTTGTTCACACGGAAGCATGTCAACTAGGGTAGGCCTTGCGGCCTGATGTATTCTTAACAGATGAGAATAAGCAAGACCTAATGTTGACTTATTGTTATTTTAATTAAGTTGGTCATGAGTCATTATAATTTTTTTGTTTCAAATATTTATAATGTCAAGCTTAAACACTTAAAAACTAATCTTGCATTCCAATCCATATGTGCACAATTATTTGTTGTCATACAATTTTTTCAGGGATGACAACACCAGTGATCCTAGGAAGCATGTCTCCGATATTCAGTTATGTCACGCTGAATATTATCTATTAAAACCATGTATATATGCATATATATACATATATATATTTACATTATTCAGTTAACTACATGTGTTATTATTGTCTACATCTTTTGAGTCAGACGCTTGACTATCTCTACCATGATAGAGGGGAGATGGGAGATGGGCCGACTTGGTAGCTAGTCTGGCTCTGTTTTTTATTTACAAAACATTTTCCTTTTTAGTTTCCTCTAGTTTCTCTTTTGTATTTCATTTCTAATTTGTTTTGGGTATTTCAAAAATACCAGAGGGGTTTTGTAAAATATATAAATTTCTCAAGAGCCCTCATATTCAATTTGGGCTCCATTGTTTTTGTAGTTTTCAAAATATTCATATACTTTTTAAATAGGTTTTCAAATATAGATATAGGATTAGGGTTTAGGGTTTGTATTTCATCTTGTTTTCTTGCTTGCATTTATTATAAGATGATGCTCATGATGCACAATTAACCCTAAATATAATATTAACTAAAACTGGGGTGTTACAACCGGTACCCCACGACCTTCAGGGCACAAGCACTCCCAACAGAAGCCCGACAGAGGGAGATGGCCCCGGATTAAAACCCGAGCCAAGTAGCCCTCCCCCCGACTTCAAGCTAGTGGAACCTACTCAGATGCCCAAGATGCCTCCTCTCGTCATTCTCAGCCTCGACACCGCCACCTCAAAGATATCGAAGGACTAGTCATTGCTATGATGCCAACCCGAATGCCTTAAGGGTCCCCACAGCATCCACGATCTCGAAGGTCGCCTTCGACTAAAAACCCAAGAAGAAGCCCCGAGGGGGATCGCTGATGGCCCCAACCTTGCTCTGAGCTAGGAGCTACCCTATGGACTCGCGCGGGAGCCCGAGAACGTTCACAGAAGCCTGAAAGCGCCTCCCTCTACCTGGGCAAGAGTCTGTTGCAACGATGCTTTGCCCATGACGCAAGCACTCTGCCTCCAAGACTGAAAAACAAAAATAATAGAAACCATCACCGGCCAACACCCCGGTCGTAAAGGTTTGGGAGGGAGATGACTTCTAAAACTCATTGCACATGGCCCCGGGGTAAAACCTGAGCTCGTTTTCCCTTTCTTTTGGTCTCAAGGGGCCAAAGAGGGAAGGCCGGGATGCCTGAAGGCGAATCCTCGCAACCCATTGGGTTGGTCTGACCGGGAAACCTCCAAACAGTGTTCCCGGTCAACACTCGGCCTCTGCAAAGCAGCAATCATTGGAGAAGAAATCACCCAGAAGACAGCAAACCACGTTGGCAAGCCACTTCGCTAGCACATCCGGCAGGGGCATTCTGCCCTAGCCAGTGATGTCATGAGAATCCCGGGGGGATCAGGACACCCGAGGCAGGAGGTCAACGATCTTCCCCCTTTTCCCTCGTACAAGCAATATTGGAGGGGGCGCGTGAAGAGAATATGCCCGAGAGGCAATAATAAAGTGGTTATTATCGTATTCCTTATTTATGATAAATGTTTATTTTGCTTGCTATAATTGTATTAATACAGAAACATTAATACATGTGCGTCTAATAAACAAAAAGGAAGTTCCTAGTTATGCCTCTCTTATAAACTAGCTCGTTGATTAACAAGATGATCAAAGGTTTCGTGATCATGGACATTGGATGTTGTTAATAACAAGGTCACAACATTGTTGGAATGATGTGATGAACATTCATCTGAAGCATAGCATTAAGATCAATGTCATTGTGTTTATATTGCTATAACATCATACAAAGTAATCTTAGTCCTTATACTATGAGATCATGTCAATCACTAACACCGGAAGAGTATCTTGATAACATAAAATGTCACACCATAACAGGGTGACTATAAAGATGGGTTCAGTACTACGAAGGTGTTATGTTGAGGCTCATGGATCAAGAGTGGAATTTTTCCATCCCGATGACAGATAGATATACTCCGGGCCCTCTATGTGATATCACATTAGTTAGCTTGCAAGCAAGTGATTTGATCACTAGAATGTTGTATCACGGGAACGAGAAAAGAGTACATGTCGATAACGACATCAAAATAGGTATGGGGATACCGATGATCGAATCTCGGACATGTAATATATCGCGAGACAAAGGGATTGAGTTCCATGCGTATAAGGTTCACACGATCACAAAAGTCATCATTGAATGTGTGGGAGTCAGTACGGATCTCCAGATCCCGCTGCTGATTATTGATCGGAGAGGGTCTCGATCGTGTCTCATTATTCACGAACCGTAGGGTGACACACTTAAGGGATACCGACACCATTCGGAGCAAATGATATGTCAGAGAAAGAAAAAGAAAGCGCAGGAATTTATTTCACTAGACATCGGAACTATTTCGGTTGAAATTGCTGAAACTGGTTCTGCATGTAAAATTGAAATGTTATAAGGGGTTTTATGTGAATGTTTGTTAATTAGATTAATTAAAAAAATTCTAAATAAACAAAAGAGTTTTATTTAAATGAGAGCTTGGTGATACGCGTAAACGTATCTATAATTTTTGATGCTCCATGCTTGTTTAGTATCTAATTTGCTTTCCTTTGTCTACACTTTGAGGTGTTTTTATATCTTTTCTGGAACTAACCTATTAACAAGTTGCCACAGTTCCAGTTGCATGTTTTCTTCTGTTTTTGGTTCCAGAAAGGCAGAAAATCAATATTCTCGGAATTGGACGGGACAAAAGCCAAAGTCAATAACTTTCTGTGAGGGACACGAATCCAGAAGGAGGGACGGAGAGGCACCAGAGGGTGGCTAGACCCCCCTGGGCGCGGCCAAGCCTGGACCGTGCCTGGGGAGGGTGTGGGCCCTCTGGCCGCCTCCTCGGCCTCCCCCTTCGCCTATAAGATGCCTCCGACCCAAAAACCCTAAAGTAATCCCGAAGAAATCCACAAAAACCTCCGTAGCGCCGCCGCCACTGAAGGGGAGATTCGGGGGATAGAAAGTCTCTGTTCCGGCACCCTGCCGGGACGGGGAAGTGCCCCCGAAGCCATCTCCATCGATCTCCACCATTATCTCCATCACCATTGCTGATTCCCATGATGAGGAGGGAGTAGTTCTTCCTCGAGGCTAAGGGCTCTACCGGTAGCTATGTGTTCATCTCTCTCTATGCATGATCTTGTGGTCATGAGCTTTGTAATCAAGTAGATCTACCTTGCTACTCAAGTGCTTCATTAGATCTCTGCTCTCCCCATGTGTGTGAAAGTGACAGCGTGCACGCCATGGTGGCACTTAGGCTTGAGTCTACATAAATACTCTTTGTGCTTTAATAGATCTATGCTTTTCCCCACGTGTGTGAAAGTGACAGCGGGCATACCGTGTGTGGCACTTTGGCTAGATTGAATATTTGTTATGAGTTATATTTGGAGTTGGATGTCTCTATGAAATTGTGGTGTTTGTTGGAACCATCTAGCACTCAAGGTGACAGTGTGGGGTTATCTAGTTTGGGAAAGACGGACTTTGTGGTGTTCTGTTGTAGCCCTACCATGGATTAGAGTGTCCAACTGGAGAGTAGTTAAGAGTAGTATCATGAAGAGAGGATATTTATATGAGAGAGTGTTCACTAGTGAAAGTATGATCCCTAGGCCTATTGAAACACTGTTTGCTACTAGATCTATTGCATGTTTGCTTGCTTTAGTCTTTACCTCACCGTCAAGCTCCATCAAAGTATTTTCTGGCACTGTTACCCCACGTCAACAACAAGTCAGAAGCTCTTTTCTGGAACCGTTACCAATTGTATTTCACCATCTCTTCGCTGAACTAGTGCACCTATACACCTGACAAGTGTATTCGGTGTGTTGGGGACACAAGATACTTCTTGTATCTTAATTGCAGGGTTGCTTGAGAGGGGAAACCTTTGACCACTTCCTCCCGAGTTCGATAAACCTTGGGTAATCCACTTAAGGGAAACTTGCTGCTGTTCTACAAACCTCTGCACTTGGAGGCCCAACAACTGTCTACAAGAATAGAAGTGCGTAGACATCAAGCTCTTTTATGGCGCCATTGCCGGGGAGGTACGGTAAAAGGTACTCACATCCTCCGGTGTGAGTGCTCGAAGTTATTTCCTTTAGATTCTACAATTTTGTCTTTTTGTTTCTTGTTTTCACTAGTTAGTCTTAATGGAAAACAACAACAAAATTAGAGAGCTTTATAGTATTTATCTTGAGTTAGGACATGAAGTGTTTGAAGAGAAAATTAAAAAACCTATGGAACTTTATTTGCATGCTAATAGTAATGTTATTAGTATGAAATCTTTGGAAACCATTACTGCTAATGCTATGGAAACATCTAAGCTTGGGGAGGCTAGTTTTGATGAGCATGATATTTTTAGTCCCCCGGGCATGGAGGAGAAAATTTACTTTGATGATACCAAAATTCCAATATATGATGATTACAATGATGAGTATGACATTTTTAGTCCACCTACTATTGAGGAGAAAATTAATTGTTATTACAATATGCCTCCTATATTTGATGACTATGGTGATGAGAATAATAATGATAGCTATTTTGTTGAATTTGCTCCCACTACAACTAATAAGAATGACTATGCTTATGTGGAGAGTAATAATCATTTTATGCATGTGGCGCATGATAAGAATGTTTTATGTGATAGATATATTGTTAATTTTATTCATGTTACTACTGAAAGTTATTATGAGAGAAGGAAACATGGTCGTATGCATCTCAAAAATATTAAGTTTCCCCTCTTTATGTTGAAATTTTTGAAGTTGCACTTGTTTTGCTTTCCTATGCTTGTTGCTTTGTGCTTTCATGACTTGTTTCTTTACAAGATTATTATGCATAGGAAGTGTGTTAGACTTAAATGTGTTTTGAATTTGCTTCTTGATGCTCTATTTTACTTCAATTCATATTTCTTATGTGAGCATCTTCTCAAACTATCAAGCCTAACTTAAAGGCGATAAATAAAAGTACTTGTTGGGAGATAACCCAAGAGTTTTCTTGAGTCTTGGAAGTTATTACTTCAGTAATGACCTCTCCTTATCCTTTTTGTTTGCCTTTTGTGCCAAGAATGACCTCTAATGAGAGGGAAGTAAGATTTGGGGAGTTGCTGTTTCGAAACAGATTTCTGTGCTCCACCATAAAAATTCGTGAGGAGTCTCTATAAGTTGGATTAAGCTGAAAATGTACGAATAAATCCCCCAGTATGTTAGCTAACTTTCGTTAGTTCGACACTTTTTTGATTTGAGCAACAAAAGGTCTTCGAAAAAATCGGTTTCTGCCTGCTGGTCTGCTTTGACAGATTTCTGCCATTATTTGCATTTGCTTCTTATTGATTCCTTTTTGGGTTCTTTTTGGGAAATTGAGATTTTTGAAGGAATTGCTATAGTATCTTGTGTTTTTAGTGAAATTTTTGCTGTTCTAAAGCTAGCCCCAAAGGTCTATTATCTTTTGAATACACTAATGTTGCTAATGAGAATTGTGTGAGGTTTTGTATGAAGGAAAATTTTCAGGTGTAGTGAAAGAATGATGTAATGAGATGAAGAATGGACAAAAGCTCAATCTTGGGGATGCTACCCCGTGTAACCCCAAGAAATATTCAAGAGGTACAAGCGTCAAAGGTTGGGGATGCCCAAGGCATTCCCTTCTTCATCAATAAAAATCTCAGGTCTTTCTAGACACTTCGTTTTTATTGTTTCATGTACATTTGTGTTATTCTTGGAGCGTCTTAGTTTCGTTTTTGGTTTTTGTTTGCTTAGTTTGCTTGAGTAAAGTTGGTTGATCACAACACACTTATTTTGGAGAGTCACACACTCAGTTTTCATTGCCTAGAACACTCTAGTTTTCATTCTTATTGTTTTGTGAGTGTTCTCTTTTGCTAGCACTATGTTTAGCCTTAGTTTTATTGTGCTTTCAGCTTAGAACTTTTTAGTTCTTCTTTGTGGATTTGTGAGACAATATCACTAATTTTTATTTATTATCATGTTTTTGAGTTGTTTCGAATAAGTTGCTTGGTGTTGGAAAGGAGTAGAAAGTTTCATGCTTTAGTGGTACAAAAGTGAGCTTGCTTAGACTATGGATTAGACTTTGTCATGTCATTCTATATGTTGTTTTTACCTTATGCTTAGTAATTATTGATGTAGCATGACTTGCTCCAAATCATTGAGAGTACTTAGTGTGCCTTGAAAGAATCATGCATTGTTTTAGCATACAAAAGCGTAGTATTGTGACATTCTCCTTTGATGCTTTGTTTGGGTTGAATTGGCACATGCTCACACCATGTTATGACTATGAACAAGTCACCATAGCCTCTATGATCATTTAGTCCTTGACTTGTAGTACCACTCTATGCTTTGATTAGTAATGTTTTGTCGCTCTGCATGATTATGGCCATTATTGCTCTCTTAGTTGGTTGCTCCCAGTCTTTTGCTAGCCTCCACTTGTATGAGTAAGTTCTACTCATGCTTCCAACTCCCAAGAAACCAAGTTATTCCAAAGTGTCCACTATAAACTCCTATGCATGGTGCGTTACACTGATGACCCACAAGTATAGGAAGTGTATCGCAGTACTTTTGATAAATAGGAGTGTCAATCCCAATGAGGAGCAGAAGGTGATAAACAGTGGTATGGAGCAGGAAATCCTTGTGAATACTTAGCAAACAGATTTTTAGTGGTTTTCTGACAAGGCAACAAAACAAAAAGCAAGTAACAAAGGTAACGAACAAATGGAGCAAGTGGCCCAATCCTTTCTTAGCAAAGGATAAGCCGGTGGAAATACTTATAAGGACCAAACGTTCTCGAGGACACATGGGAATTATGTCAAGTGCTTTCGCTTCAAATAGCTGAGTCCTCTTCTTTGGTGTTTGTAAGTGTTGTGTGGGTGAACATGTGCTAACATACCGCCCTTCCTAGGACTAATACATACTTGTGATTAAACCCCCTGCAAACATCCGTAACTACAGGAAAGTAATTAAGATATAAATCTAACCACAACCTTAAACTCTGAGATCCTACACTCCCTTGTGCGAAGGTGTCCTAACGGGGGTTTAGGTTTTTGTCACTCCGGCAACCCCATGATTACTAGCCAAATACACAATGCATCCCCCTAGGCCCATAAAATGGTGAAGTGTCATGTAGTCGACGTTCACATGACACCACTAGAAGAATAGCACCATAACTTAAATACTAAATCATTGAATAATAACTCATCACGGATTCACTACTAACAACATGACTTCTCCCATGTTGTCGAGAACACAACGAACTACTCACAAGACATCATATGGATCAAGATCAAAGATGATATGGTAATGGATAACAATCTGAACATAAACAATAATCCAATAGTTCCACTCACAAGCATCAACTACAATAGTAATTAACACCAGGAAAGTTTCCCTAAGAACTATAGCAATATCCAACACAATTGTTACAGCGGGATGGAGTGGTGATGATGGTGCTGGTGGAGATGATGGTGTGGATGATGATGATGCTGATCACGATGAAGCCTAGCTTGATGATGGTATTGATGGCGACAGTCTCCCCTCTCCGGGAAGGAATTCCCCCGACAGAAATCTGTCTACCAGAGAGATCTTTCTCTCTCAGTGTTTTCCGCCCCCAGAGGCGGCGGAAATCTATCTGTGGTCGCTCCTTGAGGCTTAGGGTTCCGAAGGGAAGATATAGGCGAAGGGGGAGAATCGGAGGCCGGGCAGGTGGGCCACACCTGCCCTAGGCGCGGCCTTTGGTGGGCCCATGCCTAGGGGGTGTGGCCCCCTGCGGCCCTCTTCGCTCCTCCTCTGGCTTCCTTCGTCCTCAGGTAAAATAACATGTTTCCATATTTTTCTGGTATTTTCTGATCTTCGTGAAATTGCACTGAAACGCCTTCTTTTCCATCAGAATCCAGACTCCGGCAGTCCATCCTCCAAGAATCATCCAACATGCATAAACAGATGAAAAGCCATAAGTAATACCTCATAATAAGACAAATATCAATGAATAGAGGTAAATTATGATATAGAATGGTGATGTAAATTGGGCGTATCAACTCCCCCAAGCTTAGACTTCGCTTGTCCCCAAGAGAAAACTGAGCTCAGTAAATGTCGTGGGAATGGTCACGGCAGATGCTGCAATCGGCAGCGAGTAGTAGAACGAGGGGCAAGGGCGGCCAGCCATCTGCGGTGCGAGATGAGGGCAGAGACACAGGGTTTTACCCAGGTTCGGCCCCCCGGAGGGTAAAGACCTACTCCTGCTAGATTGTATTATGGAGGTGGTACAATGGGCGAGCTCGGCGGCTAGGCAGCGAGTCACTTGGGTGTATGAAGGAACGTATCTCTACTCACCCCATAGGGAGGTTTATATAGGCTCACCTCCCCTAGGGTTTACATATCTCAACCGATTCAGTTAAAGCTTCGGTACTCGTTTAACCTAATCCGACTAGGCCTATCTACTCGCCTGGGCCTTCAGCTTCCAGTCGCTTGGTTCCTCGCTGGGCTCCAATCCAGTCGCCGTCTTGCAGGCCCACTCGCCGGTTCTTGGGCCAGTCGGAAACGTCCTGCTGGGTATACCCCGGTAGGCACATCCCCATCAGTAGTCCCCGAGGCCGTCATCGATTAGGCATAGGTGGCTGCTGGCAGTCGGAGTATACGGCTTGAGAGTAGGCATCCAGTCGAATCGTCGGCGGGCTCCTATATAAAGGAGGAAACCAGTGATCCAGGTCGCAGCTTTGGCGAGTCGAGTCGGCGAAACACTGTCATAGTGATTGGGTCGGCGAGCCGAATGGCCGTAGTTGGACCGTCAAACGTGGTCAAACTAGCCGTTGGGGTAATCCAACGGTAACTTTTGGCGTAATCATCGCGCGGTAACGGTTCCCTGATTTGGCGGGTAACATCCACTATATAAGGGGAATGGCAGGCGATCGGAGAGCCACCTTCTCACCATTTCTTCCGACTCCACGCATTTTCGCCTCCCTTCACATCGCGATCCAGCCGACCCGAAATCCCCCGACCCCCAACAAACCTCTCGGCCATGGCCCTTTCCACCGAACCATGGGGTAGATCCAAGTGCACGAGGGCGCAACTGGCCTCTTTTGAGGAGGCCGGGATCTTGCGAGCCGGCTGTTGGCGTATTCCCGCAGCCGGAGAGACGACGCCGAATCCGCGAGAGAGGGAATTCATCTGTTTCACCAGTCATCTCGAGCGGGGGCTAGGGTTTCCTACGTCCCTGTTCTTCCGGCGCTTCTGCGCCTACTACGGGATCCAGCCTTCAGATCTGGGTCCCCACAGCATCGAGCAGCTCGCCATCTTCGTGGCATTTCTGCGAATTCTACTTGGGCTGCCGGCCCTACTTTCCCTTGTGGCAAGATCTGTTCCACGGACGGATCAGCCGCGAGGAAGCAGGCGGCCCAATGCTAGCCACAGGCGGCCTGACGTTCCAGCTCAAGTCAAAAGCTTCATTCTTCGATCTGATGCTGCCCGCCAAGGCAGCGAGCGACTGGAAGAAGTCGTGGTTTTACGTGGCCGAGGCGACCCCGGAGGACGAGGCGGCGATCCCGCGGTATTCCTCCAATCGATCCGAGCCGCGCCATATCCAAGTCGGCAAGCTCCCCAACGATCAGCGGATGGTCGTCGACGAGATGCTCCAGACCATCCGCGGTCTGAAAAAGAAGGGCCTCCAGACGATAAACCTGTACAACTGCTGGCTCGGGCGGCGGCTCGTCCCGCTCGCCCAGCGCGACCACTACATGTACCAGTACACGGGCCGGGGAGACTCGACGAAGGCCTGTCTCGACGAGTGGAAGCTGGAGGACTATCTCCCAGCACTGAAGAAAATTACCCAGGCGGTGTACCTGGATGCGCAGGCTGGGGTCGCCCCCTATACCGCAAAGCGTCCAGCTCCAACGGTAATCATTTCACTTCGCTCGCAGTCGCAGTTTATGCAGTCGCGGTAATTCTGATTTCATTTTGTATTCATCGCAGCTATTCCAAGTGGTGGAAGGGTGGCTCCCACCTTCGGACGACGAGAACTCGAGCTCGTCCGCCCAGGACGTAGGCGAGTCGCCACCCGCTAAGGGCGACGAGGATGACGACGACGAGTCCGAGGAGGAGGTCGCCCCGCTGGTCCGAAAGACCCGCGGACAACGACAGCGCGAGCTCGAGGCAAGCAGAAGCCTCGAGCGTCACGATGACGACGACGAGCTCCCAGATACCACCTCGCGCCGTCAAGCCACTCCGTCAAAGAAAAAGAAGAAGAAAGAGAAGGAGGCAAGGGCCCCTCCGAAGAAGAAGACAAAGCCATCGAAGCCGGCCTCGCCGCCTCACTCGGCGAGCAGCTCTGACGCTCCCAGCCCGGCCCGTGACGATGCGCCACCAGTGACAGCCGTGCTGGACGCGGCAACCGTGGAAGTGCCGCTGGCTTTAATGCCTCCGCCATTCACCCCAGTCTCTGGGCTGGGGGATGCTCCGGCTGCAGCGGCTTCGCCTCGCAAGGAGGCTCCTGCCGAAGATATCCCAGAGGCTCCAGCTGCGGCCTCAACGACGAAGAAGCCGTCCGTGTCTTGGGCACGCGACGTCCTGGAGATGGGGCTCAGTCGCCAACTGGGCCCTGAACTGGAAAAACCAGCCGGCCTCCGTACAGGGCTACGCTTTATTCCAGTCGCCAAGTGAGTACACTTACCCTTCTTTGTCTTTCATAATCACTTCAATTATTTTTGCTTATACGATTGATGCACAGGACCGGAGTGAAGAGGATGGGCCATCCGAACGTGGATAAGGTGCCGCCCGTCGTTAGCGAGGAGGATCCTTCCCGCAAGAGGAAGGCGGACGAGGTCGTCGTCTCTGCGGATGGCAGCAAGAAGGCCAAGGGTGACGACGGCGTCACCATTTCTGACGACACGGCGGTTGCGCCAGCCGGACTCGTGATGGAGGCAGCCGCGTCTACGAAGGAGGGCGCTCCCTTGCCTGGACCAGCAGAGCCGACCTCTTTTGGAGCGGGTGCCTCTATCGCTACCTTCCCACGCTTCGTGACCAAGGCGGCCGCGGCGAGTGGGACTTCGCCCTCAAGCCACGCTCCTGGGACCGCCGATGCTGAAGTCGACCAACGTCGTGGGCATACGCCGGCTCTCCTCACGTCCGTGGACGCGATGCAACTCCACGGCATGCTTGGCGCAGCCATCCAGGTACATCCAGTCCCCGAGGATCAGGTCGGTGCTTTGCAGCGGCCTGATTCTTATAATATATTAACTTTATTTTTCGCAACCAGTCCCCGAGTGTGCACGCGCTAAATTTTAGCGGGTGGGCACTTAGGAATTTCTTTGAGTACCAGTCCCCGAGTGCGCACTCGCTGAATTTCAGCAGGTGGGCACTTAGGAATTTTGTGATCGCCAGTCCCCGAGTGCGCACTCGCTGAATTTCAGCGGGTGGGCACTTAGGAATTTCGTGATCGCCAGTCCTCGAGTGCGCACTCGCTGAATTTCAGCGGGTGGGCACTTAGGAATTTTTGATTTGATTAACCTTTTTGATGATATGCAGGCTCTACAGCTTGAATCGGCTGACCGATTGGCCGCGAAGCAGCGCACGGAGAAGGAATTGGCCATCGTCCAGGAGGCAAACAAAGGGCTTCAGGCTGTTGCCGCGAAGGCAGAGGAAGCTCGCCAGGGGCTTGTCCCCGCTGGTGATTTGGTGGCGGCACAATCGGCTTTGAGTGCGGCTGAACAGCGGGTCGCCAACCTCGAGCGCGAGCTGCGGGAGGCAAAAGAAGAAGCGAGCTCGGCTGACGGGCGGGCCAAGGCCGCCATTGTAGCCGCCGAAGAGGATCACAAAGTGTCCGATGCCCTTGTTGCTGGGCTTCAGGACGACCATACGTCACTTCAAAGCTTCATCACGGAACTCGCCCGCCCGTTGATTGGTAAGTGCATCTGCCCCTTCCGGTGGTTGTGTCTTTTGTGGTGTCCGTCGTACTCATTATTGTCTTCTACTCGCAGGTCGCATCATCGATAGCGAGGAAGAGGCGAGCTCGTTCGACGCGAGGCAGTGTGTAAGCATGCTTGTCGACTCGACAACGTTGTCGGCGACGTGCATACGCGCCTATCTCCAAGAGATATCGCCCATGGAGGTGATTCCTAGCGACCTCGTTGAGGTGTGGAAGTATTTGGAGAAGGCGCCCGCGGTCGTTGAGTTCATGACGCGGTCGGCGTTTCGGCGCGGAGCGTCGACGACACTTAGTCTTGGACTTGCCCACTTCCCCGAGGACTTCGACATCGACGATGTGACGAGTGGATACCCATCGTCGACTGGTGCGGTGGAGTTGTCCGAGGTTCTCAAGTTGCAGGACCGCGCCGCCACGTACTCGGAACGTGTCTGGGCAATGGGTGACCTCCTTCCGTACCAGGAGACGGTCGTCATGCCGAACGACCCCGAGCCGCCGCATCGTGACTTCAAGGTCGAGCAACCTTTTCGTGCGGCAATGGCGGGTGAACTGACGACGTATCCGTCGAACCCGTACACGCCGTTCATCCGCAATCGCCGGGATGTTGGCGAGTCGTCATCAAAGCCTGCAGAGTAGGATAGTTTACCTTGTGGCGTTAGCAGCAGGTCTGCCATGCAGGCATATTTTGTAACATGAGACAATGCGATATGCGATTGAATGAAACATCGTGTCTATTTTGGTATTTGTCGTGTGTTTGTGATTGATGTTTGAACGAGTCCCCGAGCGCGTCCGCCCTTTTTGTGGGGTTTACCTCGTATGTGATATGTTTGTTGATGTTATGTATCTTATTATTGTGGTCGACTCGCCCGGGCTCGGAGAGCCAGTCGCTGGGCGACTCCCTTGAATGGTCTGTACTTTACCGTTTTCCCTTGCGCGAGCGAGGTCGGGTGGCCGAGTCCCCGAGCGTGGTACTTGGTTGTTCTAGGCGCGACTCAAGGGTGGTTGAGGACTTAGCGCGTTGGTTTGAGCGCGTCACTCCTGCCTGGCCCGTTGGGTCAGTCGCGTGGCGAGTCCTGGGCATGCTCTCATACTTGGCGTTTTCCCGAGCCGCCCGCGATGAACTGGTCTTCAGTCCCCGAGCGTGGTACTTAGCCGTTCGAGTCGCTATGCCGAGGATGCGGAGGACCAAGGTCGCTGTGAGAAGCGAGGGCAGTTGTCTTGGTTCGTAGAACCAGTCGAGCTAGGAGACTCCAATGGGGCTCCGGGTAGGCGTTTTCATGGACGATGCAAGACTTGAGGTGATTCAGTGCTCTTACACCGCACTACTTAGCCGTGCCGATCGCTGTACCAAAGGTTGACTTCTGCGGTTAGCGTAACGCTATTATTACGAGTGCGAGTGGCACAAGTCATGGAGAGTAGGCGCAATTTGCGGTAACCGTTTCTTTTTATTTCATAGCGACTGGGGAGTACATGTGTGGGGTTCTAGGAGTAGAACTTCCGTAGGAGGTTTACATTCCATGGTCGCTTGACGTCGAGTTCGCCGTCCCCGCGGACGTCGATGAGGTAGTAGGCGTCGTTGCCGAGTACGCGCCCGATGGAGAATAGGCCTTCCCACGGAGGGGAGAGCTTGTGCATGCCCTTCTTGTCCTGTATGAGGCGTAACACCAGGTCGCCTTCTTGGAAGGTGCGAGTTTTCACCCGCCGGCTATGGTAGCGGCGGAGTCCCTGCTGGTAGATGGCGGTGCGTGACCGAGCGAGGTCACGTGCTTTGTCGAGTTGGTCGATCCCGTCTTGGCGGGCAAACTCGTTCGCAGCCTCCGTATAGTGGACGATCCGCGGCGAGTCGTGCTCGAGGTCGGTGGGCATGACTGCCTCTGCGCCGTAGACCATGAAGAAGGGGGTGAACCCTGTCGATCTGTTGACTGAGGTGCGGATCCCCCATATGACAGAGGGCAACTCCTCGACCCAGCACCCGGCGGTGCGCTCGAGTGGTACTTGGAGTCGCGGTTTCAGGCCGTGGAGGATGCTTTGGTTGGCCCGTTCTGCCTGGCCGTTGGATTCCGGGTGGGCGACTGACGCGAGGTCGAGCCGAATGTGGTGCTCTTCGCAGAATTCGGCCATGGCTCCCTTGGCGAAGTTGGTGCCGTTGTCCGTGATGATGCTGTTTGGGAACCCGTAGCGATATATGAGCTCGCGTAGGAATTTAGTGGCGGTCTTCCCGTCGCATTTCTGGACTGGCTTGGCCTCCACCCATTTCGTGAATTTGTCGACGGCGACTAGCAGGTGGGTGTAGCCGGAGGGGGCCTTCTTGAAGGGGCCTACCATATCCATGCCCCACACAGCGAATGGCCAAGTGATGGGGATTGTTTTGAGCGCCGAGCTCGGCACGTGCGTCTGGTTGGCGTACTTCTGGCACCCGGCGCACCGCTGGACAATGTCGACAGCATCGGCGTGTGCGGTGGGCCAGTAGAAGCCATGTCGCATAGCCTTGGAGACCAGGGAGCGAGCGGCGGTGTGGTGGCCGCAGTCACCGGAGTGGATGTCATGCAGGATCTTGTGTCCTTCGGCTGGTTGGACGCAGCGTTGGAACACGTCGGTGACGCTGCACTTGTGGAGCTCGCCGTCGATGATGGTGTAGGACTTGCATCGACGAGCGATCATCCGAGCGTCCGTCTCGTCTGTCGGCAAGGTGCCGGCTTCCAGGTAGGCGATGTAGGGCTTGGTCCAGTCGTCTGGCTCGTTGACGAGTGCGACCAAGGCTGCCTCTGGTTGGAGTGGGACTCCGATGTCGATCTCCCTCGGGGGAGAGACTGATGGCTTGGTGATCGTGTCGAGGAAAACGCCGGCGGGTGGTGCGAGTCGAGCCGACCCAATGCGAGAGAGTGCGTCGGCCTCCTCGTTTTTCCGTCTGTCGATCCACTCGACGGAGTAGCTGGTGAAGTGTCCGCCCAACTTGTCCACTGCTTGGCGGTACGCCGCTATGGTAGGGGAGACGGCGTCGCAGGTGCCAGTGACTTGCCCCGCGACAAGGTCGGAATCTCCGTAGCAGCGGAGGCGATTGACGTTCATCTCCTTGGCAGCTCGCATGCCGTGGAGTAGGGCCTCGTACTCAGCCATGTTGTTGGTACAGGGTGTGAAGTCGAGGCAGAGGATGTAGCGGAGCTTGTCGCCCTTTGGTGAAGTGAGCACTATCCCTGCGCCTGCGCCGTCCGCGTTCTTGGAGCCGTCGAAGTGCAGGCTCCAGTAATGGAGGTACGGCAGCTTCTCTGGCTGCTAGGCCTCTTCCCAGTCGGCGATGAAGTCTGCCAGTGCCTGCGACTTGATCGCTTTTCGTGGCTCGTATTTGATGTTGTGGACGCCGATCTCGACGGCCCACTTGGCGACCCGCCCGGTCGCCTCGCGGTTGCGGATGATGTCTTGCAGTGGTGCTAAGGAGACGACCGTGATCGGGTGCTCCTGGAAGTAGTGCGGCAGGCGCCGCTGAGCTCTGAAGACCGCGTATACTAGCTTTTGGTACTGTGGGTACCGCTGGCGCGACTCGGTGAGGACCTCGCTGATGTAGTACACCGGCCGCTGGACTGGGCGCTCCTTTCCTTCCTCTGGTCGCTCGACGACCATCACGGCGCTGACGACGCGCTCGGAAGCTGCGACGTAAACCAGCATGGGTTCTTTGTCGGCGGGGGCAGCGAGTAATGGTGCGACGAGTAGCACCTTTTTGAGGTCGCGGAGCGCGTCATCCGCCTCCTTGTCCCACTGGAAGGTGGGGTTCTTGCGCATCAGGCGGTATAGGGGCATCGCCTTTTCGCCCAGGCGGGGGATGAAGCGACTGAGAGCCGCTACTCGCCCGGCCAGCTTCTGGACGTCGCGCAGGCACTCGGGTTTGCCGAGCCGGGCGATCGTGTTGATCTTCGTGGGGTTCGCCTCGATCCCTCGTTTGGAGACGACGTACCCCAGTAGTTGTCCGGCAGGTACACCGAAGGTGCATTTGCCTGGGTTGAGCTTTATCTTATATCTTCGCAGGTTGGCGAATGTTTCCGCCAGATCGGCGAGTAGGTCGCCTTGGCGAGCGGACTTTACGACCACGTCGTCGATGTAGACGTGGATGTTGCGGCCAATTTGGCTCGCGAGGCATTCTTGCATGCACCGCTGGTAGGTCGCCCCGGCGTTCTTGAGGCCGAAGGTCATGGCGGTGTAGCAGAAGGCTCCGAATGGCGTGATGAACGCCGTCTTCTCCTCGTCTTCGACAGCCATTTTGATCTGGTTGTACCCAGAGTAGGCGTCGAGGAAACATAGCGACTCCGAGCCCGCGGTTGAATCGATTATCTGGTCGATCCGCGGGAGGACGAACTGCTCCTTTGGGCAGGCGTTGTTCAGGTTTGTGTAGTCGATACACATTCTCCAGGTCCCGTTCTTCTTCTCGGCCAGGACTGGGTTTGCCAGCCACTTGGAGTACTTGATTGGCCGGATGAAGCCGGCAGCGAGTAGACGCTGCACCTCCTCGGCGATTGCTCGATGACGTTCTTCATTGAAGGGCCGCAGCGACTGCTTGAGAGGTTGCACTTTGGGGTCGGCATTTAGCTTGTGCTCAGCGAGCTCCCTAGGGACACCGGGCATGTCAGAGGGTTTCCATGCGAAGATGTCCCTGTTCTCACGGAGGAACTCGATGAGCGCGCCTTCCTATGCTGGGCTCATGCCCGTCCCAATCGTCACCGTCTGGCTGGAGTCGCCTGGGACCAGCTCGACGGTGCGGGTGTGCGTCGTGGCCTCAAAGGTTGAGGTGTTCGCGCCCTCTGAGTTGGGCTTCTTGAGTATGGTGGGGTCGTCGTTGTTGACCCCGCTCGCGTACTTGGCGAGCTCATCGGCGTGGTTGGTCTCCGCCGCGATGACGGCGCCAGCGAGCTCGGCTCCTTTGGCCTCGTACTCGGCGGCCATGTCGGGGTCGCCGTTGATGGTGATGACGCCGCACGGCCCGGGGAGCTTCATCACGTTGTACGCGTAGTGGGGCGCTGCCATGAATTTAGCGAACGCCTGGCGCCCCAGGACGCAGTGGTAGGGGCTGTCGAAGGGCACCAGCTCGAAGACGATCCGCTCGGTGCGGAAGTTTGCCGGTGTGCCGAAGGTGACCGGCAGCATGACCTTGCCGATCGGGTACACCTTCCGACCGGGGACGATGCCGTGGAATGTGGTGTGGGTCGTCTCGATCATCGACTGCGGGAGCCGCAGCCGCCTGAAGGTGTCGAGGTACAGGATGTTGATGGAGCTGCCGCCGTCCATCAATGTCTTGGGGAGCCAGTAGTCGCCGACCTTGGGCTAGACCACCAGGGCGACTCGTCCTGGGTACTCGATGCGTGGCGAGTGGTCTTGGCGGCTCCAGGTGATGGGCTGCTCTGACCAGTTTAGGAACTGGGGAACGTCCATCTGGGCCACCGCGTTGACGGCGACAGCGCGGGCGATGACCTTCTTCTCGCGCTTCGTGTTGAAGCCTGTGAAGGTATGGAGCGAGCCGGCCACTTTGCCGAATTTTCCGCCGTTTGGCGGGTCGTTGTCGGGGTCTTCCCGCGCTCGCCGTGCCTTCTCGATTTCCCTGAGGGTGTGGCAGTCGGCGGTGGTGTGCGTTGCGGGCTTCCCTTCCCTGCTATGAAACGCACATGGTTGGTTAAGGAGAGCCGCGGGGTCGAACCTTGGCTTGGCCTTGTAGTTTCCACCGTCGTGGCGTTGTCCTCCGTCGCGGCGGAAGCTCTTGGGCTCGCGTTGCACGTGCCCGGCGTTGGCGACGAAGTCGACTCGCCCGTCACTGCGGCGCTTGCCGGTGAGGCGAGTGTTGCTGTAGCGTAGGTCGGACCGTCGTCCGCTGTCGTTGCCGCTCGTGCGGCGTTGACCTCCTGACTCGTCGTCAGTTTCCTGGTTTGGATCTTCCTCGGCGTACCGTTTGGCGATCTCGAGGAGGTCGGGGATGTTGTCGAGTGTGCGGGAGTGTCGCTTGAGCTTGGCGACCAGGGGCTCGTAGCGACACGAGGTCTTGAAGCAATGGATCGCGGTGTCCGGGTGGATGCCGACCGCGTTGTACCAAAGTTCTTGCCACCGTTGGACCCAGTTGCGGGTCGAATCACGGGGTCCCTGGACGCATCGCTCCAGGTCCTCGATAGTGGTGGCGCGGGTGTAGGAGCACTCGAAGTGCCTGACGAAGGCGTCGCGCATCTCCTTCCAGGAGTCGATACTGTCCTGGGGGAGGGTGTTGATCCACTGTCTGCACGTCCCCTCCAACATCAGGGGGAGGTAACGGGCGGCTAGCAGGTCAGTGTGGCCAGCGATCCCCATCACCATGAGGTATGTGTCGAGCCAGACGGCGGGGTCGTACGAGGAGTCGTACTTTTCTATCTCTTTTGGCGCCTTGAAGTTTGGCAGGTACTTCTCGCCTCGGATCATTGGTCCGAAGCACTTGGGTCCGAGTCGACTGAGCGACCCCATGGGCTCACCGTCGCGGCGATTGGTTAGGGTATGTCGCAGGTCGTCGGGCTGGCGTGCGCGCCAACTTTGGTTGTTGATGATGTGGGTGCGGGCGTCGATGGGTTGCCCGTTGCCAGCGACAAAGTTGGTTGCCGGCCTGGGGTCGTTGGTGGAGAGTGCCGCGTTCGCGGGTCGGTGTTGGAGCTGCAGCGGCTCTGGTGGCGGGCAGTTGAGGGTGTTTGCCACCGCTGGGCGGCCGCTGAAGGCCGCTCTGCTTCCCGAGGAACGCGAGTATACTCGACCTTGCGAGTCGGCGCCCGCTCTTTGCTGCTCGACGGCCTTCGCGAGCAGGGCCCTGACGTATTGGATCTGTAGGGCACCGTCGCCGGTGGCCGTGATGTTGTCGGCTGCTGCTCGACCTGCCACGAGGTTGTCCATCGGGGTGGAGAACAGTGGGAGGACGTTTGAGTCTCGCTCCCGTGAGGAGACTACTATCCGCGGCTGGTCCCTGGGAGGGGTGCGGTTGGGTGGAGGTGGGGCACCCATTGCCGTTGATCCTGGCGGGGGCCGGGCGCTTCCTCCTGGTGGCGCGTTCTCGCAGATTGCGCGCTCGGCCACGCGGGCCGGGTCGTTTTCGTCGTCGAAGTTCAGGGCACGCCCCTGAACGGTGGGGTTCAGGCGCGACCTGATCCGATGCTGGTGGTAGCGTGATAGTTCCTGCGCCGTCACCTGCTCGAGGCGAAATTTTTCGCGCTCGGCTTGCTCCTTGCGCACCGCCTCCGCCAGTTTCAGGCGGAGTTCCTCGACCTCCGTTGCCGTGGCGTTAGGAGGGATTGGGGTGGAGAATGGATCCTCCGGCGGATCGGTGCCGGTCGCCATGTAGGTCGCGGCGTGGCGACCGGTTCCGTCGCGGAGGTCGGTGGAGTTCTCCGACCCGGAGTCGAATTTGAAGATCCGGAGGATGGAGGGTTCCTCGAAGTCTCCCACGTTGGAGACCTGGGCGATGGAGCCCGCGGATGAAGCCGCGGTGATGGATCTGGCGAGTGACGCCGGGGTCGCCGAGTCGGCGTCGTCGTTGAGGGCCGCATCCTCTACGGCCGCTGAGTTTTCGGCCACGTTGCTGTGGGCCGAATTGTACTCGGAGGCGAGGCGATGGATCGTGCGGACCTGTCTCTCGGAGAGCCGGTCGCATGGCGGCGACTCGCGGATGCGAGCCGAATCCTCCGAGACGATGACGTCGGTGAGACCGACGAAGAGGCTGATCGTGCCGATCGGAAGGATCACGCTGTGCGTGACGGGTCACGCCGCCGGGACGTAGCTGCTCGGCAAGATTTGGAGCATCTCGCCGATCGCTATCATGCGTCCGGTGGCGACCGTCTCGTTGATGGGCAGATTGGATCTCGCCGCAGAACACCGGCCGGACCGGCCAGGCCCCACGGTGGGCGCCACTGTTGTGGGAATGGTCACGGCAGATGCTGCAATCGGCAGCGAGTAGTAGAACGAGGGGCAAGGGCGGCCAGCCATCTGCGGTGCGAGATGAGGGCAGAGACACAGGGTTTTACCCAGGTTCGCCCCCCCCCGGAGGGTAAAGACCTACTCCTGCTAGATTGTATTATGGAGGTGGTACAATGGGCGAGCTCGGCGGCTAGGCAGCGAGTCGCTTGGGTGTATGAAGGAACGTATCTCTACTCACCCCATAGGGAGGTTTATATAGGCTCACCTCCCCTAGGGTTTACATATCTCAACCGATTCAGTTAAAGCTTCGGTACTCGTTTAACCTAATCCGACTGGGCATATCTACTCGCCTGGGCCTTCAGCTTCCAGTCGCTTGGTTCCTCGCTGGGCTCCAATCCATTCGCCGTCTTGCAGGCCCACTCGCCGGTTCTTGGGCCAGTCGGAAACGTCCTGCTGGGTATACCCCGGTAGGCACATCCCCATCAGTAAACATGTCCACAGGTTTATGGATTGAAGTGTCGATAAAATCATATGAACAAGAAGCATCACACTTACCATTGCACAACTCATAGAAGAAAGCAACTTACCATTATATAACTTAGCTTGCCACCAAGTACAGCAGTCATAATAGAGATGAATAAAGATAAATCATAATTGGAATTGGAAAAATTATTCTTGGTCAGAGAACACTTGGCAAACAGTTTCACAAAAGATTTTTGGTAGGAGTTTCAAAACAGGAGAACTCTTTGCTCAAAAAGGTTTTCACAAGTGAAGCCTTTCAAAGTAATACTCAATAGATAAGAGTTTTCTGCAAACAAGCAAGATAAAGAACATGATTGAATAAATCGCCATATGAATGCTTGAAACACAACAACTCAAAATGCTTGCTTGAGATAGAGAGGAAATAGGTTTACTGACTTAACTTGGAAGTGGGAGAAAGGTCCCTTCAAAGAGGGAAGCGGGGATTACAAGTCATAAAGAGCTTCCAAAAGATTATGGTACTTACTAGCTTTGAGCCCTCATTGCCCCTATCATAGGCATCTTGAGATGATTAATGTTAAAGTGAACAAAGATGGAGTATATGCTTGACGAAATATAAGTTGGCAATCTCATGTCCCTTGAATACGAGGGCCACTCCTCATGCTACTCAACTTTTGGGCCCAGGCAAGTTCTTGTCATTGTAAGTACTTGCATATCATCGAGAACCGCCAACGGGGTACCCCTTGCACATGGTACATGAGCTTTCCCATAACCAAAATGACAAGGCAAGCAGAAAGTGAGCATCTCAGCAATCTTTTTATTTACCATATGCATAGCTTTTTATTGAGGATGCTTCACAGAGTGCTCATTATGGTGGTGCTGCAAGTTTCCACCATGATTAGGCATGGCTTAGGCTAGTGGTCCAGGCGTTTCTCTAACACAAAGTACAAACTCCATGGACTCACAAGTTCCCCTTTTATTTCACACCGTTGACATCCATAGACAAAAGAGCACGATATAAACAATGTACAGAGTACAAGTGCTATGTTGAAAACGTTCCTCGTGACAGCACGGTTCTGCTAATCCCAACGTATAGATGCAAGCATATACAACTTCGATGTCCACAATAGTTCAAGTTTATTAGGGGCAGGAAATAAGGTGTGCCATCAAGTTCGTGAGAGCTTTACTAACTAGTTTTCACATAACAAAATACTTTTTAATTTGAAAGGTAGATGAAGCTTGAGAATTTGCTTGGAATAGCAAAAAATGCTACTAGGTAGATATGGTGGACACAGGTGGAAAAAGTTTGGTTCAAAGGGATTTGGAATCATGAGAAGTATGCCTTCTCAAAACAGGTTTTTGGCTAGCAAGGATGGGTAGCAAGCAAGAGAGTTGAAAGAAACAAGCAAACATACAAGTAATAAAGCCAAACATGCAATCTTCCTTGAATACACAAAAGATCTTAAATAAAGAATACTAAGCTTATGAGCCAACAAGAAAGAAAACAAATGATACAAAATACCTGTAAGCTTTTTGTTTCTCTTTTTCTTTCAAACCTCAAAAATTGTTGCTACTGACCAAAACTCGGTTTGCCAAAACCAATTTAGATCCACTTGATGCTACCAAAGTGGTGCCAATACTGATCAACAAGATCCATCATATAATAGAGACTTCAAACTAAAAAAATAAGTGCAAAAAGTAAAATATGAGACTTCTCATTAATATTCAATAAAGGCACTCACATCAAGGGATACATAGATAATCAAATAAAGGAGAGATATTTCCACATGCAAACCAAACTATAAGATAACTTCTCTACCACAGATATGAATCCACTAAAAAGGTAAAATATGAAAGATAATGCTGGTGATACCGCGGCACTCCCCCAAGATTGGAACAAGCCAAGGGGATACCAAACCTGATAGTGAATTACTCCTTTGGTGGTGGTGGTGTTCTCTTATCATCATAAAGCTTCCAAGGCAATGGTTCCCCATCCAGAAAGGATGTCCTTGTCCGTGCACTCGTGAAACTAGCAGCAGAGCTTATGCAATCGAATCTAGCCTCATACTCGCAGTTTTGATTCTGTATGTCATAGAGTTGTGCTTGTAGTTGGTTGGTGGTCTGACGAAGTGAGAAGATCTCTTCTCGGAGCTCAGCCACCTCTTCTTCGTGCTTGGTATGAGTTCTGAACTTATCTTGTGGGTAACATCCACTTCGCGTTCCGCCATCTTCTTGTACCTGAAAACCTCCTGCTCCAATGCTTCCATCATGTCTTCCAGACTTCCTTCTCCCTTGGGGCCTTCAACTTCTTTCATATTTACCTTCCCATCTTTGAGAATCAGCTCCTTTGGATGGATCTTCAACTCATACATGTATGGGTTAAGAACATCCGCAGAGGAATCCTCCATGGGTGATCCAGAGGAAGACATTGTAGCTCCAAAACTAAGAAATTTGCCTGACAGAAACAGATCGAAAGAAAAACACGACGAGAACTCGATGCAAGAACCTCGGAGGATCCGGAGGGTTATATATTACGAAGTTTCAACACATAAGGAAGGTTTTGACACGGAAACGAGGCGGAGACGGAGTGCGAGGGGGAAACACCCCCCTCAGGCGCGGCCAGGCTGGGCCCACGCCTGGGGTGGGTTTGTCCACCCCGGGATCTGTTTCCTCTTGAGTTTCATCTCGCAATTTCCCTCATGTATTAAAAACATAAAAAATATAAAAAGACTGGGGTTTCACGAACCTTCAGTTCACCACTTTTACCTATTCAAAGACGAACTCTGCAGATTCCTTTTCTCCTTCTCCTGAAATTTTCCTTCTTACAAAACCCTTGCACAAACTCAATGACAACATTAGTGTCAGAAAAAACAACATCCCTTAGGATCACACTTCAACTTAAAACCCATCAAAACAAAATCTTCTATAAGAGGCAAATGCAAATGATGCCAGAAATCTGTCAAAACAGAACAGCAGGTAAAGATTGATTTTTTCAATAACCTTCTGTTGCTCAAATAAAAAAGTGCATAACTAATGAAAGTTGGGTAACAACCTGAAGAACAAGCTCAAAAAAATGCAGCTCCATCCGAAGTTCTGAACTCCCTCACGAATTTTTACAATACAGCACAAAAATCTGTCCCAGGACAACCACTTTTCACAACTCCTCTACTTCACAAAAGTAGTTGAACTTGACACAAAAACCAAAACAAAAAGGATACAGAGCGGTTATTACTGAGGTAATAACTTCCAAGACACGACAAAACTCTTGGTTATCTCCCAACAAGTAGTTTTCTTTAATGCCTTTAGGTTAGGCTTGAAACTTTCAAAGATGCTCACATAGGATATATATATTTGAAGTGAAAGAGAGCATCAAGAAGCAAATAACCAACACACTTGAGTCTAACCCACTTCCTATGCATGGGGGTATCATGAGAAAACGAATTGTTGAAACAAAAATCCACAAGCATAGGAAGGCAAAACAAATGCAACTTCAAAGCCCTCAACATAAAACATGGAAACTTAACATCATTGAGATGCATAAAACCATGCTTCCCTCTTTCAAAATAACTTTCAGTAGCACTTTGAATAAACTTGACAATATAACTATCACTGGAAACAACTTTATCATTAGAGTGAGCATACTTACAATCATCAAAAAGAGGTCCAAAGTCATAGACTGGATCAATAGAAGCAAGTTGTTCCATCCTAAAATATTTATTAGGCAAGCTATTTTCACAAGGAGCTTTAGCAAATTTGGAAACATTAAACTCATAAGAATCTCCATCAAACTTAGTTAAAACCTTTTCCTTCTTACTGTCGTGGTATTGCCGACGAGTACGCCATGGAGGGGTCCTCACAGTGCGTGTTTAGAGACGTGGGGTAAGGCGGACGGTTGACGGGTACGAGGTAACACAGCTTACCCAGGTTCAGATCCCACGACGGTGGCTGAATCCTACTCCTGCTGTAAATCACTATAATGGCAATACGTCGAGTTACAGAGATAGGTTTGATGTGCGAGGTGTATGTAAAAACGATGCCCTAAAGGCTCCCATAGGCCCGACTTATATAGTCGTCAGGTCCTAGGGTTACAGGGAAAAGTCCTAGCCGGACAGGTTATAGAGTCCTACACCGTCTATCACTAGTCTTGTGTATCTTGTACTCCAAGGCTCCGGGTACGCTGGTGACTCCACCGTAGCCTTCCTTTATCCGGCATGGGCCTCCCTTCTGGATCCACCTAACTAGGCCGCCCAGCAGGCCATAGGCCATGCTACCGACTATGGGCCACCCGAGTTAGTCGGATAAGAGACATGCTATGAGGATACCCATATAGCATATCCCCAACAGTAGCCCCCGGAGAACTCCGAGATCTTGCGTCGTCTTGCCTCTTCCCGTGGAATACTCCGTCTAGATGAATGTCGGCAAATCGTCAAGCAATATCTTGTAGTCCTCCCAAAGAACCCTGCAAAGGTTTCTCCGTCTTCTATGAGTAAGTCGGAGAAAAGCTGAATCTTCCATCGTACGCTTCCGTAGTCGGATGAAATCCGTCCATGCCGGAATCTTTGATGGGACGGCTCATCTACCATGTCAGTTATGACGATGTAGGTTGTAGCTCATCGACGCCTCGTAACTCACACATGCAGAGAACGTAATCATATCCGATTTTCCCGCGCGAGCGATACGAACCGTTGGCGGCGGCGGTTGGAGACGTGGCGAAATTACCGCGCATGTTCGCGAACACGTCGTCTACGCGGCAACCGTCCGATTAGCTGCACGAATCTTGACGCAGAGTAAGATAAATAGTAACCGTGGGACATTGCCACTTTTTCACCCCATTCTCTCGCGTCATCATCTTCTTCCTCCAGCCGCACGCCTCCTCGAGCTCTCCACGGAAAACCTCGAAGAAACCCTAGCCTCTCTCTCTGCACCAGTCGCGTCCTTCCAGTCCTCCATGGCTAGCAGCAGCTCATCCCCGTCGATGGCGGCGTCGAGCGAAGCCAAGGCGAAGCCGGCGAGCTCCGTCGTCGTGCCCCCAGAGGGCCTGGTCATCCCCGCGTCGGCGGTGATTTAAACCACCGGCGGTGACCACAATCTGGCGGCGCTGGAACCTCTGGAAGAGGATCTAGACTCGCACAAGGGCGACTGGCGCGGCTCGGACATCACCGACCGCGACATCCAAGAGATGGTCGTCGAAGGCTACCTCCCCGCGACGGAGGGGCTCGCCTAGCGGGCGGCGCCGACCGGCGAGGTGACACCTTCTTCCCAAGCCGGAGAAAAGGTGTACCTCAAGGCTCAGCTGGTACGCGGCGTTTCTCTGCCCATCTCCCACTTCTTTCTGTCCGTCTTGAACCACTTCAAAGTCCAACCCCATAACCTCTCCCCCAATAGTATCTTAGTGCTTAGCAACTTCGCGGCACTTTGTGAGGGTTACCTAGGGATCAAGCCTAGGTTAGACTTGTTCGTGTACTTCTTCACCGTCAAACGTGAAGCCGGACATAGTAGGGAGGAGCTTAGGAACTGCGGCACCATAAGCTTCAAGATCCGACCTGGCCGGCGGTTCCCCGACATCGTCGGCCATGAGTCGTGCAAAAACTGGTAGCGGACGTACTTCTACGGCCCCGACATTCCTTTGGCGGGCCGAGAAGTGTCGTACCCGGACTTCGTGGACGGAGCCGCCGCTAAAGTTTCCACATGGAGATCCCATTCCTCCCTTCCCTCCGACCTCAACGCTTCTCGCGCAATAAGGCGGATCGAGTGGTTCGTAGAGATGGGTTTGACCGGCTTGCACCTAGCCATGTGCTGGTTCATTAGGCGAATCCAACCTCTGCAGCACCGTGCGGAGTTCATGCATGAGTACACGGGTGATCGAAAGGATACCCTCAGGATCTCCGTGGATAACTTCTCGAGCGACTCCGTCAAGCTCCGTCTAAAGGACATCATCAAGGTGAAGGATAAGAAGCGCGGATTCACCATCACCTACGACATGTGCGTAGATGGCAAGTGCCCAAAGGTAGGTATTTATTTTTCATGTATGACATTGCTCCAGTTTCTCCGTCTTGCCAGTGCCATCTTATCTAACACGGTGATTTCTTACTTAACAGCTTAGCGATCTAGATGAGGACAACCTGGCTGCCCAAATCTACGATCCAAAGATGAAGGAAGTCACGGTCGTGTCCGACGACGATGCCCCGTTGGCGCGAAAGCGGAAGAGCTCCACCTCCGACGCTGCCGACAGAGGCAAGAAAAAGAAGACGGAGGGTGGAGCCTCCAAAAAGAGTACTGCCGCCCTGGAGGCGGAAAAGAATAAAGCCACCGGGATGTTTGCCAAAGCGCCCCCCTAGTCTAAGCCTCTCATTCTCCGACATTGTCTCATTTATCTGTCTTGTTCCTGTACTTATGCACTTTGCACATTTCAGGAAGAAAGCCACAACCAGCCTCAAGAAGTCCTCCAAGACTCTTGGGGCTTCTAGAAATATTAAAGATATGCTGCATCGTGACTCCTCCCCCGCCATCGCCCTGCCACTCCTGCCGTCAAGCCCTCCTCTGCTTCGACAAGCTCTAAAGTCCAGGAGGCACCAGGCCCTTCCGCCATGGAAGTGGATTCTGGCGCCTCTACCGAACTCGCTGTTGTCGGCGAGCAGGCGACGCAGGAGAGCACTGCTCTTCAAATGGATGAAGCTCCGGCTAAGGATGCCATCGGTAGTGGCAAGGCGGTGGTGGGAGCTGGTACTTCTGCCAAAGGCGGCGCCTCTGCTCCCCAAAAACCCTTCGAGTTCCCAAAGATAGTTTACCCGGCGCTCATCCCGAGTAACACAACTATGGTTCCTGGAGGAGTGTCGTCATCTCCGACGTGCGGTCTTGAGGAGCTACTCCGACAAGCAGACATCTTGCGAGGAAATAGCATTTCCTTTGGCAAGCTGCTGGCCGAGAGCGCTACAAACCTCAAGATCATTGCACTTGTAAGTTTTACTTTACCTTTTTCATTTCGTATGAGTATCCCACTGTAGCCCCCGAGGATGTAGACGGAAAACCATAGGTTTTGCATCTATATGCTGTAAGAGTGACTAAGTTAGAAAAAACTCTCACTGTAGCCCCCAAGCATTTAGATGGAATGAATTATTCCGACTAGATGATTTAAGAGTAGCATACACAGTGTTCATAATTTTAAGTGCTGTAGCCCCCAAGCCTCTAGTTGTAACTGAATTAGTTCCGACTATATGCTAAAAGAAAAGCTAAGCATTTTCCGAGCTAAAACTTTATACTGTAGCCCCCAAGCTTCTAATCGAGAACTGAACTAGCTCCGACTAGATGCTTTAAAGAAGAGCTAAGTATATTGCTAAGTTAAAAAACTTGCGCTGTAGCCCCCGAGCACCTAGATGGAAAATCTCCGACTAGGGGCTCCAAGTAGACTAAACAACGACTTAACTTTGTATTTGTTTCCACAGAATGAGAATGCTCGGCGGGGCATGGCCAACGACAAGTATCAGAAGATGCGCGCAGATCTTGAAGCCGAAAAGGGTAAAACTGCCATCTTGAAGGAACAGATCATCAAAAACAAGAGTCTGTTTTCTTTTTGCGCATTTCCGTCTTACTTTTGTGCCCATAATCTCTGAGTACTCACCGTGTACTTTGTTTTCTCCGACTCGCAGAACATGTTGCCAAGGCCAAGGACATTGTCGAGCAGTCCAAGTATATCCAGCAACTGGACAACGAGAACAAGATCCTGAAGAAGGAGAGGAAGGAGATGCTGAAGATGCACGAGGACTACATGAAAGCCCTGCAGGACTCCACCTCCGCGGAGATCAATCGCTTGAAGGAGGAGCTTGCGATCCTAAAGGATCAGAAGCAAGCTGCTGATGAGCAAAACCTTCGCCATAGCGAAGCGTCTAAGCTCCTCCAACAATAGAAGAAATCCTTGGCGGACACCGTCTGGCAGGCTAAGGCCAGCATCTTCAGTAAGTGTCCTCCGCCTTGTAGCTCTGTAGTCTGGATACTTAGAATCTATTGAACTCATGCAATCCTTATCGGAATTTTCAGCGCCCATGGGTTTAACCCACTCGCCTTCTTCGGACAAGGAATGCATGGTTCTTGCCAGCAAATTCATCAATACCGCCATCGCCCAAGCCAAAGAGATCGCCAAGCCCCTCCAGATTTATATCAAGGCCTTGGACTCCGTGACGAAGTACTCGGAGATTCTGCGCCGAGACCCCGAGCGTGTCGCGAGATGGAAAGCTTCATGCGCACGGGCTGGCGCAAGGATGGCTCTATCTATGGTGAAGGCACACTATGAAGATGCCGACATCGACACGGTGACATCTGGTATCCCCGACGTGGATGATGACGGCAAGGAGATCGATCACGAAGCCATCCTATCATCACTCGCGGGTTATGACACCAGGGTTGCCGAGTTGGTGGATGTTGACGTCTTCGTGCCCAGGAACTTCATCGACAACGTCAACCAGGACTCCTCCGAGTCTCATCATAGCGCCGACGTCGAGGGCACTTCTCCGGCTGGCGATGATGCGGCCTCCAAGTCTCCTGCGCCCAAAGAATGAAAAACACTTTGTAATTTCTGTTTCACCTCTGGAGTGTGCGCGGGAAAAAACTTGTTGATGTAATCTTAAGGCGGAAAACAATGGTTGTCGTATCCTGCTACTTAAGAACTAAGTTTCAGCATGTATATATTTTTTAAGCAAGTGTTGGCTTATCCATTACTCTGGTTCTTATGCTTGACTTTTCGTGAGTCGGAAGACTCGTTGTCGGAACCATGCGCTTAGGTGATGATGCCCAGTGGCACCGTCAATAACCTGACCACAAAATCACCGACAATAAGTGCCAAAAGTCACTACTCGAGAATCCACATAAAAACAACAAAGAACGTGTAGACCAGAAAACTCAAGCTAACGCCCGTAGGCGGAATTTTCACAAGTGCAATCACAAGACTTGTGCAAAAGGTTTTATATGATCCAAAAATGAACACTAAAGGAGGTAAAAGACTCAGCAATATGAGTGAACCAAAGAGCTTTATTTCATTGATCATATAAGAAGTACACAATTAAATAAAAATGCTAAGTGTAGAAAGGACGTAGCTGTGCTATGTTCCATGGCCGATCAAGCTCCGGGTAGTCATCATCCGGGTCATGTCGCTTACGCTTATGATCCTCGCTGGGTCTATCCTTGAGTTCACGATTGTCGACAAGGTAGTAAGACCCATTGAGCAGTGCCTTGCTTATGATGAACGGTCCTTCCCATGGCGGGGATAATTTGTGTGACTTCTTCTGCTTAAGTCGGAGTACTAGATCCCCCTCTTTAAACGAGCGATGCCGAACGCGGCGACTATGGTAGCTGCGTAGCTTCTGCTGGTAGATGGCGGACCTTTGGCATGCCAAAACACGCTCCTCCTCGAGAAGGTCCACATCTAGGCGTCTGGATTCTTCAGCGTCATCTTCGTCGTAGGCGGCAACTCTTGATGCATCGTGGAGGATGTCGGAAGGTAGGATGGCTTCTGCTCCATATACCATGAAATAAGGGGTGTAGCCGGTGGATCTGTTGGGTGTAGTTTGTAAACTCCACAGCACATATGGCAATTCTTCCGCCCAGGCTCCAGCTGCTCTATGTAGCGGTGCCTCAAGACGTGGCTTGATTCCCTGCAGAATTAATCCATTGGCTCACTCAACCTGACCATTGGATTGTGGGTGTGACAAAGATGCAAGGTCAAGTCAGATGCCTTTGTCCCAGCTATAGGCCTCCACTTCTTCGAGTGACAAGTTGCTTCCATTGTCGGTGATGATGCTATGTGGGAGACCAAATCTCACCACTAGATCTCGGACAAACCTGAGGGCAGTTGCCCCATCAAGCTTTCTAATGGGTTTAGCCTCTATCCATTTGGTGAATTTGTCAACTGCTACAAGCAGATGCGTAAACCCACACGGTGCCGTCTGTAATGGTCCCACCATGTCTACCCCCCAGACTGCAAACGGCCAAGTTATTGGTATTGTTCGCAATTCTTTAGCAGGAACATGTGGTTGTCGGGCATAATACTGGCATCCCGTGCATGTCTCAACCAGCTTGTCGGCGTCCGCCTTCGCGGTCAACCAGTAGAATCCTTGCCGGAAGGCTTTCGCGACCAGCGATCGAGGAGCGGCGTGGTGCCCGCAATCTCCGAGATGGATCTCACGCAGGATTTCCATACCTTCTAGCTGGGAAACGCACTTTAGGTATACACCAGTAGTGCTCCTTTTATAGAGTTGCCCATTGATTATGGTATAACCCTTTGCTCGCCGTACTATTTGCTGTCTTTCGACCTTGTCGTCGGGCAAAGTTCCGTGTTCGAGATACTCCATGAACAGTTTTGTCCAAGCCGGAGGGGTCTTTGTCACCATGTTGACGAAAGAGTCAGCTCTATCCGGGTTGTCGATGTCGGCGCGCTTCACGGATGGTGTGCGTAGATGCTCTAGGAAAACTCCTGGTGGAATTTGCTTGCGCCCTGATCCAAGCTTAGATAGTAGATCAGCCGCCTCGTTTTGCTCCCTAGGCACATACTTGACTTCGTAGCCCAAGAAGCTCTTGGCTATCTCGTCCACTTCGTCACGATATGCCGCAATCATAGGGTTCCGCGCATTCCAGGTGCCAGCCACCTGCTGAGCAACCAGGTCAGAATCTCCACAGCAAACTATGCGCTTGATGCCAATATCCTTGGCTACACGTAGTCCATGAATGAGTGCTTCATACTCCGCCATGTTGTTTGTAGCCTCGAAGTGGATCTGCAGAACATAGTGCAACTTATCTCCTTTTGGTGACTATAGGAGTACACCAGCCCCCGAGCCGTTGAGCAACTTTGATCTGTCAAAGTGCATCACCCAGTAATCTGGTTCTGGCAACGGAGTAGCATGTGGCATCTCTGTCCAATCCGCAATAAAATCCGCCAAAGCTTGTGACTTAATAGCGTCGCGTCTCTTGTAGGTGATCTTGAAGGTGGCAAGTTCAATGCCCCACTTCGCGACCCTTCCTGTAGCGTCGCTGTTATTGATAATGTCGGACAGTGGAGTCTTGCTCACTACTGTGATTGGGTGCTCCTGAAAGTAATGCCTCAACTTCCGAGAAGCGAGGAATAGTCCATAGGCTATCTTTTGGTAGTGCGGGTAATGTTGCTTGGACTCCGTCAAGACCTCGCTTACATAGTAAACTGGTCGTTGAACTCCGTGCTCATGGCCTGGTTCCTTCCGCTCTACCACGACGACGATGCTGATAACCCGGTTGGTTGCCGCCATGTAAATTAACAGGGGCTCTCCAGGCTCGGTTGCTGCAAGGATGGGCGCTGAGGAAAGAATCTCCTTGAGCTGCTTCAATGCCGCATCTGCTTCGTGTGTCCATGTGAATTTTTCCACCTTCTTCATCAACTTGTACAGCGGCAAGGCCTTCTCTCTAAGTCGGCTGACAAACCGACTAACTGTTGCGACGCAACCTGTTAGTCGTTGGATGTCCTTTAGGCATGTCAGACGGTTTATGTTTAAGATGGCCTTGATTTTCTCCGGGTTGACCTCGATTCCGCGCTGGGAAACGATCAAGCCCAACAATTTGCCGGCTGGAGCCCCGAAGACGCACTTCTTAGGGCTAAGCATCATGTTGTATTTCCGGAGATTATCAAAGGTTTCTTTTAAGTCGGAGATTAAGTCGTTTGACTTTTTAGACATCACCACGATATCGTCCACATAGGCGTGAACGTTCCGACCAATTTGGTCGTGGAGGCAACGCTGCATTGTCCGCTGGTAGGTAGCACCTGCGTTGTATGGGGTAGTGAACGAAGTGGCCAATTGGTCCGACTTCCTCATCTTGATCTGGTGGTATCCTGAGTATGCATCGAGAAAACACAAAAGTTCCGAGCCAGCCGTCGAGTCAATGACTTGGTCAATGCGAGGCAAAGCAAACGGATCTTTGGGACATGCTTTGTTCAAGCCGGTGTAATCAACGCACATTCTTAATTCATTGGTTCCCCTTTTGGGGACAAGTACAGGATTGGCCACCCATCGGGTGTGAAGGACTTCTCGGATAAACCCATCCTTAAGTAACCTAGCTATCTCTTTGCCAATGGCGCGTCTCTTCTCATCTCCGAAGCGTCGTAGAGGTTGTTTCACTGGTTTACATTTTGGATCTATGTTTAAGCTGTGCTCGGCAAGTTCCCTAGGTACACCTTTCATGTCGGCAGGTTGCCAGGCAAAGATGTCCCTATTCTCACGGAGGAACTCGACGAGCGCGCTTTCCTATTTGGGATCCAGGTTCGTCCCAATGGCGACGGTCTTGGAGGCATCGCCTACCACAAGTTCCACCGTCTTGGTCTCGATGGCGGCCTTGAACGCAGGAGCGGATTCGTAGATCTGCTTCTTCGATGCGGGCATCTCTGAGTCATTGACCTTGCTCTGGATCTCCTTGAATTCTTCACTGTAGAGGACAGCTTCTGCAACGGCTGCTTCGTTGATCTCGCATTCCCTTGCCTTGGTAAAGCTTCTGGATACGGTGATGACACCGTTTGGTCCAGGTATCTTGAGTTTGTTGTAGACGAAGCATGGCTTGGCCATGAACGTGTGGAATATGTCGCGGCCGAATATGACGTGGTACACGCTCTTGAAGGGGACCACCTCAAAGGTCATGCGCTCTTGGCGGTAATTATTGATGTCGCCAAAGGCTACCTGAAGTGTGATGCACCCAAGGGACCGAGCTTCCCGACCAGGAACTACGCCATGGAATACGGTGTTGGTCTGCCTTAGGTTTGCCTCCATCAAGTTCATCTTCTGCAGTGTATCCAGGTACATGATGTTGATGCTGCTTCCATTGTCCACCATGCACTTGGTGAACTCCATGTCGTCAATAAATGGGTTGATGACCATGGCGTACTAGTTCTCCGTGGGCACAAGGTCTGGGTGGTCCGTCCTGTCCCAAATTATTGGAACCTCCGACCAGCGCAGGTATTGGGGAACTGGGGAGAGTGGCCATCAGGATCCGTAGAGAGGTCTTCTGTTGTTGGACGGTGGGGGTGCCAAGGAAAGTGTGGTAGACCGGGGCCTTCTTTGCGAAGGGGTTCTTGCCCTTTTCGTCGCTCTTGGCGGCATGCTTGGGGTCAACGTCCTCGTCCATGTCACTTGAATCCTTGGACTCCTCCTCCTACTTCTTCCCCTTGCCCTTGCCTCGCGGTCTGTTCTTCCGACTTCGCTTATAGCCGGACTCCGGGTCTTCCTTGAGGTCGTTGACGAACTTGCAGTGTCGATTGGTATGGGTGGCCTTGCCATTGACATCGAGGTGTAAGAGGCACGGCATATCGCGGTACTCCTCGTACGTTTGGTGAACGTGGAGCAGCGCCGAGTTGGTTTCACTTCCTCGTTGCTGCCCGCGGCCTGCTCCCCTTCCTCGGCCACGTTGTTCGCCTTCTCCTCGTCCTGCAAAAGTCATAGCGACCATGTCGGTAGATTGCTTTTCTTCTGGAGCGGTTTTCCGCTTTGTACTGCTGTTCCTCCGAGCTTGGGTTGGAACGGCCGTTGCCGGCAAAGAGCCACGAGCATCGCCGGCGGCAGCTGCGAACTCACTAGCTAACTGAATCATATGATTCAAGTCAAGCTGATGATTGTCCTGCAAGCGCTTTAGCTTATGTCGGAGTAACGTGCCCCTTTCCAACCCATCAATGAAGGCGGCCATAGCGGTCTGAGCGTGAACTTCTGCGCAAGAATTCTTCATGTCCAGCCAGCGGGAGAGGTAGGCGCGAGATGTCTCATATTTCTCTTGCATGCACCGTTGTAGATCGCCCACAGTGCAGGGACGCTTGTATGTACCCTCAAAGTTCTTGGTGAATGCTTCTTGCATATCCAGCCAATTGTAGATAGATTTCTCCGGCAAGTCGTCGATCCATTGACGGTCCGTACCCGCCAACATTAACGGGAGGTACTTGACGGCGACGTTGGGGTTGCCTCCGGCAATCTCCACCGCGTTGCCGTAGTCCTGCAACCATGTGGCGGGCTTGGCGGTGCCGTCATAGGGATTGATGGTCTTGTCAATCCAGAAACCTTTTGGGTAAGTTGCAGACCGTATTGCAGGTCCAAAGCAACGTGGTCCCAGGTATGGTCCTTCCCGAGCCTCGTGGATCTTATCGATCCGCGAACGTGCATCGTATGGCTCCGGGTTCTTCTTCTTGTTGTAAACAGGGGAGGGGCTACATGAATGACGCGGGCCTCCTCCGCCATGGTGACTGCTTGGTGGTGATGGAGGCGGAGGTGGCGGTGGGTTAGCCTTCTTGCTGTTACCCTCCTGCGACGCCTCACGCCTGTCACGGTTTCTTGTCGGACGCTGAGGGTCGTGGTGTGACCTGCTCTTGTGTCCTTGGTGGCGTTCTTCATCATGACGGGTCTGTGCCGCATTGTCACAGATGACGATGCCGCACTGCTTTGGTAGGGGCATATCCGTACGATGGTGAGCCTTGTAATCTTCCTGACGTCGGGAGATCAGGGCGGTGGCGATGGGCAGCGAGGTCGGGCTTTTTCTCCGTGGTCGGAGGATATGGGGATAGCATCCTTCCTGTTGCGCGCATCCCTCCGTCTTCGTTCTGATGAACCCGTCTCTGATCCGACATCCTGAGGAGATCTGTCGCTTGGCGGTTTGTACTGGCTAGATCGGCAGAGCGCTGGGTCAGACTCAAGCCTCTGGGAGGTGGCCTTTTCCTACTGCTTTACCGCCTTGGCTAGTAGGTCATATACCTGTTCTACTACCTCCGGCGATCTATCCTGCTCCAGAAGGGTCTTGGCGACGGCGAGGTTAAGGAGTGGGGTGGGCATCACCTGCTTGCCTTCACTATCAATGTATGGCTTGGCATGTGCCGGCTTCGAGGGAGCCCATACTAGGTTGCGCCGTACACCAGGATCGTTGATGACGTGAGCTGGAGCCTTCTTAGCCTTCTGCTGCTGTAGCAGAGTCTTGTACTCGGCCTCCATTGCTCTAGCTTTCTCTATGGACTTCTGCGCATTGACCAGATCTCGATCTAGTTTAGCGCCTTACTCCGCGATGGCTTGCGCCTCCTCCAGCAGCTGCTGGAGCTTCTCGTCAAGCTGAGTCACGTTCCGGATATGATCAACGATTACTGGCTCAACGAGGAGATTGCCGTACATCACTCTATCAGCTGGAGTAACATGGGCTGCTGCCAACGTGGATGCTGGAGGCGGCAAGTTTGCGGTGTTGTTGTTGCTCGGACCGGTGCCTAGTTCCTGCGGCTGCTGCACTGGGTTAGGCGGAGGAGGCATGACCTTTGCGCGATCATCGTCAACAGCAATTAGTGGCCCCTTCCCCTTTTCCAGCGCTGTAGGCGGAGCTTGCCTGGGTTGATCTTCATCCATCGCTGTCCCAATGGTGACGAACACCCCTCGAGACATGACGGTGTTATTAGCTTGCTCATCGCGCGAGTACTCCTCCTCTATCTCCTGCATAGCGGAGTCTAACTCTTCTGGACTGAAGTTTATTTCCTCTGAATCTGCACTGAAATCAGCATAAAGCGCGTCAAAGACAGAGTCGGAGGGTGCCAGGACTTCCTCGATGATGGGCGGTGGAGGTGCAACGGCCTCGACGATGACTGGGGTGGTGGTGCTGCTACGACGATGGCGGCCGGAGGCGGTGGCGGCTGAATCGGAGGGGCTCTGTCAATGAGCGCAAGCGCTGTCTGAGCTGCCGCTTCGGCCTCCGCGTAGTTGTTGACGGTGTTCACCATGCCTTCGAAGGTAAGGCGTCCTGACGCCTGTTGCCGTCTTAGAGAGTGTCGGAGAAGCATGCCATGGTCCAGTCCTTACACAAAGTGATATATAGCATCATCATTGGGGTAGTGGGCCAGATCGGCTCGTATACGAAGCCACCTGGCCAGGTAATCGCGGGGGTTTCACCCTCTCTCTGAACGCAGTGCGCCAGATCGAAGATGGTAACCACGCCGACGAACTTGGATCTTTGCTGTCCAGACGCGCGGATGAAGCCGGCGGACTTGAAGTGATCTTCCACCTTTATATCCTGCACAGGGGCGGTTTGGGTGGGTCTTGAATTTTTCCGATCTTTGCCGGCAAACTCCGAGGAGAGATCCGGCATCGATCCTTCCGCGAAAGTATCCTGCCCGTAGGCGGTCCGTGCGGGTCTTGATGCTTTCCGATCTTTGCCGGCAAACTCCGAAGAGAGATCCGACATCGATCCTTCCGCGAACGTATCCTGCCCGTAGGCGGTCCGTGCGGGTCTTGATGCTCCTCTGACTCCCAGGGAACTAGTGCCCGAGTCGGTTTCGCCGATGAAGGGGTGGATGTCTCCGATAGGAACGATCGAACACCGCGTAGGGTTCGTCTTTGCCGGGATCCAGAACTATTAAGGGATACGATCGGAATGTTGCCAGAGAAGAGAACACGACCGATGGCTACGGTTTCGCCGATTCCCGCGAAGATCTTGGTCCTCGCCCGCTGAAGAGCCTGAAGCGCCTCTTGCCCCACGGTGGGCGCCAACTGTCGTGGTATTGCCGATGAGTACGCCATGGAGGGGTCCTCACAGTGCGTGTTTAGAGACGTGGGGTAAGGCGGACGGTTGACGGGTACGAGGTAACACAGCTTACCCAGGTTCAGATCCCACGACGGTGGCGAAATCCTACTCCTGCTATAAATCACTATAATGGCAATACGCCGAGTTACAGAGATAGGTTTGCTGTGCGAGGTGTATGTAAAAACGATGCCCTAAGGGCTCCCATAGGCCCGACTTATATAGTCGCCAGGTCCTAGGGTTACAGGGAAAAGTCCTAGCCGGACAGGTTATAGAGTCCTACACCGACTATCACTAGTCTTGTGTATCTTGTACTCCAAGGCTCCGGGTACGCTGGTGACTCCACCGTAGCCTTCCTTTATCCGGCATGGGCCTCCCTTCTGGATCCACCTAACTGGGCCGCCCAGCAGGCCATAGGCCATGCTACCGACTATGGGCCACCTGGGTTAGTCGGATAAGAGACATGCTATGAGGATACCCATATAGCATATCCCCAACACTTACAATCAATAATAGCTCCACAAGTGTTCAAAAAAGGTCTACCAAAAATGATAGGACAAGTTTTGCTAGCTGCTGAATCAAGCACTAGAAAATCAGCAGGATACTTAATCTTACCACAAAGAACCTCCACATCTCTTACAATGCCAATAGGGCAAATGGTTTCCTTATTAGCAAGGTGGATAACCACATCAATGTCCTCAAGCTCACAAGGACCAATCTCATGCATAATTTCCCTGTAAATCTCATAAGGAATAGCACTAGAACTAGTACCAATATCACATAAACCATAGTAGCAATGATCACCAATTTTAACAGAAAGCACAGGAACACTAGCTTTTCTAGCTTTACTAGGATGAGAAATAATATTAGAAGCATCTTCACAGAAGACAATGTGCTCATCCTCCTAGTCCCATAACTACCACAAGTTCATCACTCAATTGCTTACCAGGCTCCACAGTTTTCTTTGTACTTTTGTTATTTGCACTAATAATCATAGAATACTTATTCCATGAGGTTCAGGCACAATATGATTAGTAGTACAAACTTGAGTACTTCTAACTGGAACATGATTAACAACATCTTTATAAGGAGCATGGTACTTATTCCACTTCTTCTTGGGAATTTCTATGTAAGGGCCAAAGGCCTTAAAACATTTGGCAATACTTTGGGAATCAAGACCAAACTCATTGCTAATATCACGGAAGTCATTAGTTCCCATAAAGGATTTAATGCATTCATATTCATAGTTTCTACCTGACTTTCTTCCTTTGTCATTCTCCCAAGATTCAGTATTATATTGAATACGGTCTAAAAGATCCCATTTAACTTCTTCCTTCATACATGTGAATGATCGAGCACAAGAAGCATCTAGTAAATCTTTATCATGAAGAGAAAGCCTAGCATAAAAATTATTGAGAATAATATTGTTAGGGAGTTCATGAATAGGACATTTAAGCATTAGTAACTTCAATCTCCCCCAAGCTTGAGTTGTACTCTCTCCATCAAGAGGCCAAAAGTTTTATATAAGATTTCTATCCTTATGAATCTCACTAGGAGGATAAAATTTAGAATAAAAGAGAGATGCCATCTCCTCCCATTCCATGGATTGTCCATTCTTTAGCAACTTATACCATTCTTCAGCTCTCCCTTTCAAGGATATGGAGAGTAACTTCTTCTTCACATGTTCAGTTGTGATACCTGCACACTTAAACAACCCGCATAATTCATGGATAAAAAGCAAATGATCACCGGGATGGACTGCTCCATCCCCTAAATAATAATTATCCATAGAACGATCAACAATACTTGTAGGTATCTTAAAAGGATCTATCTCAATAGGTGGTGGTTCATCTACTACCCTAACAGTGGTAGTAGTTTTTCCAAACAGAAAACCAAGTGGGTTATCCATATTGGGAACAAAGTAACAAGCAGTAACAAAAGCAATACTCACAGTAAAAGTTTCCTTTACCAGTTCCACTCTTCAAAAGCGCTTCACTCCGTGGCAACGGTGTCGGAAAATAGTCTTGATGACCCACAAGTATAGGGGGTGTATTGCAGTACTTTCGATAAATAGGAGTGTCGATCCCAACGAGGAGCAAAAGGTGCTGAACAGTGGTATGGAGCAGGGAATCCCTGTGAATACTTAGCAAACAAATTTTTAGTGGTTTTCTGACAAGGCAACAAAACAAAGAGCAAGTAACAAAGGTAACGAACAAATGGAGCAAGTGGCCCAATCCTTTCTTAGCAAAGGATAAGCCGGTGGAAATACTTATAAGGACCAAACTTTCTCGAGGACACATGGGAATTCTGTCAAGTGCTTTCACTTCAAATATCTGAGTACTCTTCTTTGGTGTTTGTAAGTGTTGTGTGGGTGAACATGTGCTAACATACCTCCCTTCCTAGGACTAATACATACTTGTGATTAAACCCCCAGCAAACATCCGTAAATATAGGAAAGTAATTAAGATATAAATCTAACCACAGCCTTAAACTCTGAGATGCTACACTCCCTTGTGCAAAGGTGTCCTAACGGGGGTTCAGGTTTCTATCACTCCGGAAACCCTGCGATTAGTAGCCAAATACACAATGCATCCACCTAGTCCCATAAATGGTGAAGTGTCATGTAGTCGACGTTCACATGACACCACTAGAAGAATAGCACCACAACTTAAATACTAAACCATTGAATAATAACCCATCACAGATTCACTACTAACAACATGCCTTCTCCCATGTCCTCAAGAAAACAACGAACTACTCACAAGACATCATATGGATCAAGATAAAAGATGATATGGTAATGGATAACAATCTGAACATAAACAATAATCCAATGGTTCCACTCACAAGCATCAACTACAATAATAATTAACATCAGGAAAGTTTACCCTAAGAACTATAGGAATATCCAACACAATTGTCACAGTGGGATGGAGTGGTGATGATGGTGCTGTGGAGATGATGGTGTGGATGATGATGCTGATCCCGATGAAGCCAAGCTTGATGATGGTGTTGATGGCGATGGTCTCCCCTCTCTCGGAAGGAATTCCCCTGATAGAAATCTGTCTGCCGGAGAGATCTTTCTCTCTCGGTGTTTTCCGCCTCCAGAGGCGGCGAAAATCTATCTATGGTCGCTCCATGAGGCTTAGGGTTCCGAAGGGAAGATATAGGCGAAGGGGGAGAGTCGGAGGCTGGGCAGGTGGGCCACACCTGCCCTAGGCGCGGCCTTAGGTGGGCCAGCGCCTAGGGGGTGTGGGCCCCCTGCCCCCCCCCCTTCGCTCCTCCTTTTGGCTTCCTTCGTCCTCAGGTAAAATAATATGTTTCCATAATTTTCTGGTATTTTTTTATCTTCGCAAAATTGCACCGAAACACCTTCTTTTCCATCAGAATCCAGACTCCGGCAGTCCATCCTCCAAGAATCATCCAACATGCATAAACAGATGAAAAACCATAAGTAATACCTCATAATAAGACAAATATCAATGAATAGAGGTAAATTCTGATATAGAATGGTAATGCAAATTGGGCGTATCATACACCATTCCAAGCATATTCTTGTTTTCAGCTATCTTTCAATTAAAAATTATTTTGTTATGATAAAACTTAGTGACTAAAGCTCTCACAAACTTGATGGCACACTTTATATTCTTTGCCCCTAATAAACTTGAACCATTGTGTCATCTATGTTGTATATGCTTGCACTTATACGTTGGAATTAGCAGAACCATGTTGTCATGGGGAACATTTTCAATATTGCACTTGTACATTGTACACAGTTGATATCGTGCTCTTTTGTCTATGGATGTCACCGGTGTGAAATAAAAAGGGAGCTTGTAAGTCCATGGAGTTATGTATTTTGTGTTAGAGAAATGCCTGGGCCGCTAGCCTAAGCCATGCCTAATCATGGTGGAAACGTGCAGCACACCATAGTGAGCTATCTATGAAGCATCCTACATAAAAAGCTATGCACATAGTAAATAAAAAGATCGCTGAGATGCTCATTGTCTGCTTGCCTTGTCATTTTGGTTATGGGATAGCTTCTGTTCCATGTGCAAGGGGTACCCCGTTGGCGGTTCTCTATGATATGCATGTACTTACAATGACAAGAACTTACAGGTGACTGAAGTTGAGTAGCATGAGGTGTGGCCCTCGTATTCAAGGGACTTGAGATTGCCAACTTATACTTTGTCAAGCATATACTCCATAATTTGTTCACTTTAACCTTAATCACTTCAAGATGCTTATGATAGGGGCAATGAGGGCTGAAAGCTAACAAGTACCATAATTTTTGGAAGCTCTTTTTGAAACTTGAAATCCCTGCTTCCTTTATAAAAGGCCTTTCTTCCACCACTATTGAGTCTCCACCTTCTACCTTTAGGCACCATTAAGAGAGCATAGTTGCCATTCTTAGTTCTATGTGCAGTGTCCCAAAACTTATTGATTGATGCATATTGTGATATTACTTGTTCTTGTGCTATTTGCTTCTAGTCACCCTTGTGAACTTTGAAGGTGTCCTATGCATCTATTTGCTACTCCATGAGGGACAAGCTGAATGCCACTATGCTATGTTTTCTATATGTGAAACAAACAAACGTTTTTCAATGCATGTTATTCATGATCTTTGTTTGTAGCCTTTCATGTTGCACGCATAGTTACTATGTCTTATTGTTAGAACTATATCTTTCATGAACATGTTTAGAGTTCTTTGATCCCAGCTTCAATGCTTGCAAATGGTTTGATCTTGATTGTGATGGTGCATGTCACCTCAAAAATTATTCTTTTTATCACTTACCTACTCGAGGACGAGCAGGAGTTAAGCTTGGGGATGCTTGATACGTCGTAAACGTATCTATAATTTTTGATGCTCCATGCTTGTTTAGTATCTACTTTGCTTTGCTTTGTCTATACTTTGAGGTGTTTTTATATCTTTTCTAGAACTAACCTATTAACAAGTTGCCACAGTGCCAGTTGCCTATTTTCTTCTGTTTTTGGTTCCAGAAAGGCAGAAAATCAATATTCTCTGAATTCGACGGGACAAAAGCCAAAGTCAATAACTTTCCGTGAGGAACACGAATCCAGAAGGAGGGACGGAGAGGAACCATAGGGTGGCTAGACCCCCCTAGGCGTGGCCAAGCCTGGCCCACGCCTGGGGAGGGTATGGGCCCTTTGGCCGCCTCCTTGGCCTCCCCCTTCGCCTATAAGATGCCTCCCACCCAAAAACCCTAAAGTAATCCTGAAGAAATCCACGAAAACCTCTGTAGCGCCGCTTCCACCGAAGGGGAGATTCGGGGGACAGCAAATCTCTGTTCTGGCACCCTGCTGGGACAGGGAAGTGCCCTCGAAGCCATGTCCATCGATCTCCACCACCATCTCCATCACCGTTGCTGATTCCCATGAAGGAGGGAGTAGTTCTTCTTCAAGGCTAAGGGCTCTACCGGTAGCTATTTGTTCATCTCTCTCTCTATGCATGATCTTGTGGTCATGAGCTTTGTAATCAAGTAGATCTACCTTGCTACTCAAGTGCTTCATTAGATCTCTGCTCTCCCCATGTGTGTGAAAGTGACAGCGTGCATGCCATGGTGGCACTTAGGCTTGAGTCTACATAAATACTCTTTGTGCTTGAATAGATCTATGTTTTTCCCCACGTGTGTGAAAGTGACAGCGAGCATACTGTGTGTGGCACTTTGGCTAAATTGAATATTTGTTATGAGTTATATTTGGAGTTGGATGTCTCTATGAAATTGTGGTGTTTGTTGGAACCGTCTAGCGCTCAAGGTGACAGTGTGGGGTTATCTAGATTGGGAAAGGCGGACTTTGAGGTGTACTGATATAGCCCTTCCATGGATTAGAGTGTCCAACCGGAGAGTAGTTAAGAGTAGTATCAGAAGAGAGGATATTTATATGAGAGAGTGTTCACTAGTGTAAGTATGATCCATAGGCCTTGTTTCTAAACATTGAAACACTGTTTGCTACTAGATCTATTGCATGTTTGCTTGCTTTAGCCTTTACGTCACCGTCAAGCTCCATCAAAGTATTTTCTGGCACCGTTACCCCACGTCAACAACAAGTCAGAAGCTCTTTTCTGGCACCGTTACCACTTGTATTTCACTATCTCTTCGCCGAACTAGTGCACCTATACACCTGACAAGTGTATTGGGTGTGTTGGGGACACAAGAGACTTTTTGCATCTTAATTGCAGGGTTGCTTGAGAAGGGATACCTTTGACCACTTCCTCCCTGAGTTCGATAAACCTTGGGTAATCCACTTAAGGGAAACTTGCTGCTGTTCTATAAACCTCTACACTTGGAGTCCCAACAACTGTCTACAAGAATAGAAGTGCGTAGACATCACTTGCATTAAATTTGGTGGAAATTTAATGCATGTGAGTGGATTTTTGAGTGGGGGCATGTTTATGTGAGTGGAGGATTTTCATTTTGAGTGGGAGCTCCACCCACATGAATGTGGAAGAGGTGGGGGCAGCCACCATGGGCTGGGCGCCATGCCCCTTGGGGTCTCCCCCTCTCCCTATAAAAGTCCTCCCTCTCCTCCTCTCAAAGCACACCTCCTCGCGAAGGATATCTCTCCCCCTTTAGAATTTCCCCATGGTCTCGGATCAGCGAGATACATATTCCTGGTGTCTTTTTGTAGAAGGATTTGTTGCTTTCGCTGCTTCGCTGGAGCGAGGGCGCGGAGGTTGTCGGGGTACCCGGACGTGTGGACCACTGCTTTGCTGTACTGGACTTGATGGTGCTGGACCGGCTGGACCAGATGTACTTCATCGTGATCTTGAGATCGGCAAGCGTTCGACTACATCATCCACGAGTACAACCTCGTTAACGCTATACTGTATTCGAGGGTATGTATTCTATGGATGTATATCCACCCATTGCTTGTATCTAGTAGATAGATCTTGGTACTTATTTCCCATCTTAGGAAATTTTTTGTTTTCTATGATGCGAACCCTACATCGAGCGCCCCCTCCCGAAAGAATAGGTGCCCCCACCCACTCGGTGGGGGCACCCGAAGACCAAGATCCCCGGGGGCTGCTCGTAGATTGGAGTGACCCTCACCTGGAGGCGCCTGGCTATTGTTTCCTGGTGCCGAAGGGGCTATCGCGAAAACAAAAAGGCGGTTGCCCATTCCCCCTTCACCCGCCTGGGCTGGTGGAGGGGCGTAGGGAATGCAGCAACTCTCCAGGCATGGGAACCTGATTGGTCATTCCTCGACCTCCTTAAAAACCGGGTGTGGCTTGCCCAGGACGGAATGTGGGAAATGACCACCTAGGTTCTCCAGGAGAAGCGTCACGACCCGGCCTCGAAAGATGGAAGGTCGAGTTTATCCTGAAGAAGCTCTTAGCAAAGTGACCTTTGGTCCCCTCGCGACAGTGTGGCCGGGCTTGCCCGTGGTTAGTCTCCGATGGTGATCGAGTCACCGGGGGAGCAGAAACGCTAGGGGCTACCCCTAAACACCTAAAAATCCTTGTGCGCCGGTTGGGTTCGACGACACAAGCAATATATCCATAAGAAATCTCCATGGATGAATACAGATGAGTGACACCTGTCACTCATTTTGATTATCGTTCATCCTTATTGTTTCATAATGGAGAATAGCACTGAGAATAGTCGCGTGTCCTTCTTGGCACCCCTCGAGGAATGGGGGGCACAAATCCAACTCAAGGCTCACCCACTTCTTCCCGGATGCGAAACGAGAAGCTCTCCCTCGAGAATCGAGAGAGTGGGTGGGAGGCTTAGCAAAAGGTTTCAATCTCGATCGTTGCAGCAAGATAAGTTTTCTTTATCTTGGCGCATTGTGTCGAACACGCCTCTTTCAATGTCGGGAGAATATTCTCCCCAAGGAGAGAATCATGACCAAGAAAAGGAAGGCCAATAGGACAGGTGATTGAACCGTTTCCTTCCTTTTTATACCCTAGCCTACCCAACAATGGATGCTTTGGTTACACGGGGGTCAAGATCCGAGATGGCAACAATAATAGGCAATACAGATATAGCAACCTTTCGCACCCGCAAGCCTGAATTGCACACGCCTTTGGGAGATGTCAAAAACTTTGAGCCTGAAGTCGCCATGACCGTCGAAGAAGATAAGATCGCCAAGCTCCAGGCGGTGGGATGACGCAAAGCGGTCCCACCCCTTCCCAGAGCACAGCCTCTCGTAAGCGCCAAGGACGATCTTCACCGGCATCGCCCTGGAACCGCATCCCTCAACCACCAAACATACTAAGGAGGGGAAGTCGCCGAGGCCTCAACCACCGCCTTGGGGAATTCTAGAACTCCCTCGGGTTCGCGGACCAGCATAAGAACTCGAAGCTGACAAGATGAGGCCATCTCATGGAGGAATGGCCGCTCGAATACCCATCAGCCCTCGAGGTACCTCCCCCGCCTCCCGAGTTGCCCTGTCCATTTGGCAAGGCTCGCCCTCCGAGGAGCAAGATGGCAGATCTATAGAGGGAGTTCAGTGGGTGAAACGATGCATCTTGGAAGAAGACGAAGTCATATGAACACCACGCTCCACAACGGATAAGGACTAGGGCCATATAAAGAGGAGCACGCCCCATACTCGGGAGTAGCAATCAAGGCAGCACCCGATCTCCATCCCCGTGAAACTCGGTCGCCTCACCTGGGCCGTGCAACTTGCATGTCAGGACACGCCCCCAGCTTGGCCCACCCAGAATAAGGCGCGTTCGGGGGGCTACTGTCGTATCCGCGGGAATTGGGGTGTCCCGGGGCGTGAGGCCGGTGCGCGTCCCAGAACCGGTGACCGCACCGACGCTTAGGAGAGGCCTTTCGCGGGATCCCGACAACAACCCCGACTACAAGATAATCCCGAGGAGCCGTCGAGAACAAGGATCTGACTGATTGTATGCATGCTGGCGCCAATCTACACCAAATACACTCCTAGTGACATGTGGTGCTAAGGCAGGGGCACCTAGCCATGTTGTAGGACAAGACCAGCCGCGTGGCAAGGTCACTCAGACGCGTGTATTTCAACCCTTGTGGTGTCCCCTTAGAGTAGGGATACTTCCTGGGAGAAAGAACCAGTTGTAATCTAGTGACAATCAGATAGTAGACATTGTAGGACGCGGGGCTCCGCTCACGGGACCTGAACCTAGGTAAAACAACAATGCTACACTTACGGGCTGTTTCTTACGGGGATCTGGTATCGAGTTAGTTTTGATCAACTATTCGAAGGCATCAGGCACGGGCGTGTCACCACTGCACGTTTCCTAGTAACAACGAATAAAGAAGCATGAAACCTGGATTAAGTAGCGAAGTGGTAACACCAGACATGGGGAGTTTGGTTTAAGACCGTACACAAGAAGTTATGCATGCAGACAGAGGCAGAGCAAGCACACTGTCAGTTGCGGCCGAGTGTGAGTTCAGAGGTAGGCAGAGGAGAGGCATGATGCAGAAGAGGAAGAAGCCAAAACGGGCAGGCAGGAGAGCGGTATGGCGAAAGGCAGTGTTTCCTTTTCCCCTGCTTCGCTTTGTTGCTCTTTTTTCTAATTTTATTTATGAATCTTTGTGCGGGAAAGCGGTATGGCGACCAGATTCGAAAGCGAGGAGACTTTTCTCATACGAAACGACAGGCTTGATCCAAGGTAGTAGCTGCAACCCAGCCGGCCGGCCGGGAAAATCAGGCCGTCAATACCTCTTCCGAATCTGGTCAGTACACGGACAGAGCATGATCAGCCAGGCCAGGGATCGGAGGAGGGTAGGCAGAGCAGCAAAAACTACACGGCGGCAGCGGTAGAGGCGGTACCTTTCTTGCATGCATGCATGTGGGTCCTACCGTCGGTCCAGAGGGAGCAGAGCACTACCACTCTTTTACCCGCTGTCCATCCCTGTGAAAGCAGCAGAAGCAGCCAAACCTAGCCACGAAAGCGAGCCAGGTTTTGAATTGATCGCTTTGTTTGTTTTTCACATCCAGATCGAGTAGACCATCTGCTTTGCTCCTCGCTTTCTTTCTTTCTTCCGCGTACGTACATGCACACGTCGCGTCACACGTCGATCGCTGCAATCGTTTTACGCGTGCCATCGATGACGGAATCGTCGTCTCCACCACACCACACCATTTCCATGTGTGTGCTCTTGAAAGAAAAAACACAACATTTGTACTGGTATTGTGATAGATACAGAGAGAGTGGTCTCGGTCTCTGCCTCCGGTGGCGGGTATTCATTTTACAAAAAAAATTAGTTTTAATGCAAAATATAAACTATGAGAATTGATAGCAATAGCACAAAATAATATAGAAACAGTAACAAAGTTTTATTAAAGCCACAATTCATAAATCATAAGACGATAATTTTATAATAACAACAAAGTACCAATCTACTGCAATAGTACAAAACATAATTGCATTGAGGCATTACCTCTTGATTGAAGCCAAATTATAATACAACTTTGCGATCGCCTCGTTGAAAGAGATAGATGACGTGTTTATCTTTTACAAGAACTCTCTCTCAACAAATATAGATTGTTCAAATATCCAGCAACACCCTTCTTCTTCATCTAAATTACAAGAAACCGAGAGAGGAAAAGTCAATATGGTATTGTTAATTGATAGTACACGGCTAGTAGTGGATACATACAAAACCGAATCGGCTAGTAATAATTGATACAAAACTGAAATACGGAATCTGCTAGCTACAACACCGAATCTGCTACTCCATCTGACCCATATGACCAGTTGACTCAAATTTGTCTAGATTATTATGTATCTAGCATTAAAACTTGACTAAGTCAACTAATATGTGTCGAAGGGAGTACTAAAAAATCTAGAAATTGCTACTAAGCATCATAAATCAACAAAATCTACTCCAGGCATTTACGAAATCTAAAAAATATGGTAGGGGGCCGAGGGATTTGGAAAAGTACCTTGCCCTGGTTGGCCGGATTTTGGCCGCCGCTAGCCACATGCTTCTGCTCCGCGCTTCCCGCCGGTTAGCCGCTGCAGCGCTGCTCGTCCGGCCAGGGGGCCTGCTGCAGTGCCACGCCGCCGCCTCCTAGGTCGCATGTCCCGCTGACCTATGTGCGTTCGTTTCCGTGGTGGTCGACTAGTCAGCGTGCGGTGCGATCGTGCGAGCGAGGAGGTCACGTGCGATGCGAGGAGCGGATCGAGCGATGACTCGATGGGCTGGCCGTATTGACTAGTTGTACTATAAAAATTTGGCTCAAAATCATTGGTATTCACGGGAATACACAGGAATACCCCAGCGCCGCCATTGACTACGAACATTGACATAGATGACTCACTTTGCTGCGTAGCTCTCCCTACAAACATTCTATTTTCGCGCCCGCCGCCTCACGCAAGTGTCTTAGCTTGTGTTCTCCTGAATTTGAGTGCCTTGCTTCGTTCCCTTATTTCATTCAAGAGATCCTCAAGAAAACGAATTTGGTTTCCACCGAGCTGAAACAAAATAATGATGGTTCTAGTTAACCAAAACTATCGTATTTTAGCTATTTGACTTCCTTATTCCTTTTTTAACAAACAAGTTAAATGTCCGTGCATTGCTACGGATGATAAACAAAACAAATCGTGTCTTATTTCACGAATATGCTTAACTTTACCCTTGTTCCTTTTCTCTCTCACCTTGCAACAAGAGAACATGTTGTTTTCCTTCTCTACCCGCTCTCCCCCCCCCCCCCCCCCCCCAAACAAAACATTCTTTAAAATATGCAAAGTGTCTTTGCTCCCGATCAAAACCATGTTTGTAAATTTGACATACATGCGCTAGGTAAGCATCTTCCAACGACATACATGCCTACAAAATAAACTGGACATCATAAGTGTTAAAAATCTAGAAATGATCATATTATCTCATTTTTTCAAAGCTAACAAATGAACTAACCTGCTTTTTAAAAATTTGATAGAAAGCACCACAAGTGAGTAAGAATATCTATCATCCTTCTAGAACAAAAATAGGAAAAGGTGTAAAGAAAGAAGACTTAAACAGCAAGGCCGTAAATCAAGTGAAATTAACTCGAATTTTCAGCAGTGGTAGTATAACACAAACAGTTGAGATGTTACAAAGTATTGGTGTCCAAATATCCCATCCAGGGGAGAATATAATAAAATCTTAGCCGACGGCTCTTAACATGTTCAGTGTCACTCGTAGTAAAACAAATAAGTGTTCCTAGAAACCACAAGAGAAAAAACATAACGAATTTTCACTATCCAAAGAATACAGATTGTATACATTAAGCTAAATCTTGTGTATACCTCTTAATCTGACCCAAAGACACCAATATAACATCACTCTTAATGAAGAAGTTGTTTTGGCACTTGAGAACTAAAGCGCAGAATATATTCAATTCCATAGAAGATTAACAGGTTATCGAACGAATCATCCATGTACAACATATGTAAAACTGCAGATTAATGTACAATAATAATAGATAGATGAACTATATAGATTATGCAAATTAATAGCAAGGTGCTTCCTGATTAAACAGAATAACGACTCATACGATAGCTAGCATAAAGTGGTAGAATGTTAGGCATCAAATCGAGAAAGAGAGGAAAATAGATAATGCACCTTGCTAATTTTGTTAAGCGGATTATTATGTCTCTCGCCGATATTGGTGCAATTAGCTTCTGAAAAATTACAAAGAGTTATGTAGGCATGTTTTTGTTTTCTATGTTGCGAACCCAACTGTCAAAGGTAACAACTTTATTATTTGTAATCTTAAATTCGAAAGCGAGGAGACTTTTCATAGTATACTTATATGAAAGGAAGGGCTTGATCCATTTTATTGCCCACCAAGCAAAGCAAGCAGAGTACACGAACAGAGCATGGTCGGCCGGCCTGGCCAGGCCAGGGGAGCAGGGTACGCGCTACGCGCGGCGGCAGCGGTAGAGGCGGTACTACTGTCTTTCCTTTCCTTCCTGGCTTGCATGCATGCATATGGGTCCCACCTACCGTCAGTCCAGAGCAGTTGAGCAGAGCACTACCACTACCAGTCTACTGGCTATCCATCCTGTGAAAGCAGCAGAAGCAGCCAAAGCTAGCCACGAAAGCGAGCCAGGCTTTGATGATCGCTTTGTTTGTTTTTCACATCCGGAGTAGACCATATGCTTTGCTCCTTGCTTGCTTCCTTTCTTCCGCGTACGTACATGCACACGTGGCGTCACACGTCGATCGCCTCCGGCAAAAACTGCAATCGGCGATTTTTTTTGTACATGTATACTCCCTCCATTTCAAATATATAAGTTACTTCGTGAAGCAAATGTATCCAGATGTTTTTAGTGTGTAGTTCGGAGTGAACCTAAACACTAAATAGGTCTAGATACATTCGCTTCACAAGTCTAAAACATTATATATTTTAAAACGGAGGGAGGACTAGCTAAACGATGATACTCGTTCACGCATATGCTTGACGGCCGACAAGAAGCTCGAGCTCGAGACAAGAGAGAGCGGTAGTGAAGAAGAGAAAAGGATGAATTCGCTCTCTTGATGGACAACATGTCGATGTGTTCGATGAAGAGGTGAGGTGAGGACAACCCATGAAAAGATCCACAACGACATCCTGCTGGAGATGGGCATGACGAGGAGTACTCTGCCGTCACCACCACCGGCGAGAGCGGGCGACACAAACCACCACCGAGAGAGGCGATGCCACCACCGGAGTTTAGCATCGTATTGTCAATTTGTGATATGTAATATGTGGCCGGACTTGGCGGCGTTTTGGTGGCCTCGATTTTGAATAGCTAATAGTTTTATTTGTACTTTGATTCGAGTTTGCCTAAAAACATTCTAAAATCGTATAGGAATCCTCCTTTCGGGGTCGCGGCTAGGGAGAGAGGCGTTCCCTAAAGACCGAGCGTTGTACTAGCGCTCCCCAAGCTACCGGTCCAACGCTTTTGCCGAACATCACTTGGGAAGCATGGATGGAGATGCTCTAACGCCAATACATCACTCCAAGCTAGGAGTCCGGGACCATTAATGAGCAAGTCTATAAAACATGTTAATAGAAAATACTACATATGAACAAAATTTGCTATTTGTTCAATTTATACTCTAAAAATTTCTATAAAGTATAGGAACCTAACAATAGACCAGAACATAAACTAAGATGCTAGTTCCATTGTCGATTTAGAGATTTCTACATGGTGTTTGTAAATATTATTATATGCACCAACACACATACATATATATATATATATATAATTTTTGCAACTGCAAAAATTAGTTTAAGGAGAGCTGATGTTCAGAAACAATGTTATGTGGTTAATTATACAATTTAAGTAATCTAAATTTCTTCTCGTTAAGACTACAATGGTTTTTGGACGTGTAGATTATAATGATAATAATAAATTTATCATAAGTATAAAAGTGTAGTGTAAAATATAAATATTAGCTCGAACTAATTAATGTAATTATTTTTATGTATCAACCTTCAGTGCTATGTGCTCGCCACACGATTGGAAAGGACCCGGTTCTTTTCTTACTGCATCCTTGGAAAATAGTGTGAATAAGAACATAAATGAGAAAGTCGGTGAGGCCCTGAGTTCCGAGCTTCTCCGCTTCTATTATGGCTCCGCTCGCTGATAATGTTTTGATCGGGTATACTTCCTGTGTGCTGTGAGTGAAAAAAGTTCACTTACTGGACCGATGGTGGAGAATAAGGTGGAGAGATGATCCAACAACTCAATTTTTATGTAAACTTGTAAATTCCATATATTGAGCTAGGAAGCTCCAAAACTATTAAACCAAATTTCTAAATTCATACTTTAACTCTTTTACATGATGATGTTGTTTTTGGCCACCGTTACATTTATGTGAAAATGCATGTATGTGACGGGTAATCTGAATGACTATTTTGTAATAGTGCATTGCTATTCACTTGCTCATGACGGACTCGAATTATTTGCTCAATATCATCATGTCATGAGCGTCATGAAATCATCATCATGGAATTTTATTGAATTGTGTACAAGGAAGAAATCATTGTTGAGTAAGTGACTTATTCGTATTCTATTTGGATATTTTTGTTTCTTCTTTCATATAGGTGATGAGTGGGGCATGAATTGCGAGGACGACGATCAAGAGTAGATCATAACTAGTTACAATTAATCAGTACAGTTGCACTCATCACACTTCCATTCTAGTCTACGTGCGGCTGGCCCTCCTCTACTCCATCCCTGTGACCGTCGACCCATGAGCTTCCTCTACTCCATCCCCGTGACCGTCGACCCATGAGCTTCCTCTACTCCATCCCCGGGTACCAACTATTTCTTTATTTTAAAACCTGTAGAAATTGTAGGAAACTCATACTAGCTCCATTTGGTTGATTCAAATTTTCGAATTCATTATTTTAAAAGATCCCCATTGTGGTATATAGATGTTCATGAGCACGTACACAGAAGTCCCTCCCCGTACTGGAAGGAAATGAAAACCCTTCTTATCTGGGTGCCACGCCACCGTATCATTCGTCCCTCCCCGGCTGTACTGGAATTTTCAGGATATCACTCACATCTTCAAGACAGAATAAACCCTGCGAAACCTCCACATCCTATTGATTTTGTGACCGGTTCGATAAGATCCGACACTTTCAGATCCTCATCTAAATCATCTAGGGTTCTTCCTCTCGGTATCCAGGGGTCTTTCCACACATGGATACTTTCTCCTGTCGACCCCACGCGCCAAATGACTCCTTCTTTCAACAGGTCTTGGATAAGGAACCATATATAGTTGAGTGAGCGACTTATTTGGCTTCTATCTGGATATTTCTTTTTGTGTGTTTCTTCTTGCCACAGGTGATGAGTGGGTTGCGAATTTTGTTCGGACGGCCGGCGATCCAGAGATACGGGCATGCATGGCGATCAAGGCAAGCGGCCTTTAGGATGGAGGTGTCATTCTTAATATGACAGTCTTGGATAACTTGGAAACTTTGGGCATGGCATCGGAGCTGGTGGTTTAGCGTTTTCTGGTCTAGTTGTCATCATGAATCTTGAAACACGATCATCAGACGCGCGGTTCCTCTCCGCTTAGTGCTTTTCTTCTCCGTTGCCTTCGTTTGTGCCGCGCCAGTGCAGCAGCTAGCAGAGCCGCGCGGCGGCCATCCACCACCTGCCTAGCTAGTGCCTAATAGCTACCAACTTTTTTTTTTTTTAAGAATGCCTAGCTACCAACTTGATCGTGGTATGTGCTGTACGCTCCACGGCGGGCAGCAGGGCGAGCCGATCAATCCTCACTCTCCCTTCGTTGATGAATATTAGTGAGACATAGTATACCGGGGCGTACGCGTACTAGGTCGAATCGATCGTCACCTGGTCGCTTTGCGACTGCAAACACCAACACACATGCAACGTGGTTACGACAGCAGCAGCATGCAGAGAGGCAGAGCAAGCCCACTGTCAGTTGGGGCTGAGTTCAGTCCAGAGGTGGTGGACAGCCGCAGAGGGCAGAGGCAGAGGCATGCAGAAGAGAAAGAAGCCAAAACGGGCAGGCAGGAAAGCGGTATGGCGAAAGGCATTGTTTCCTTTCCCCTGCTTTGTTGCTCTTTTCCTAATTTTGATCTTTTTGCGGGGAAAGCGGAATGGCGACCAGATTCGAAAGCGAGGAGACCTTTCTCATAAGAAACGAGAGGCTTGATTCATCCAAGGTAGTAGCTGCAACCCAGCCGGCCGGCTGGGAAAATCAGGCCGTCAATAATACTTCCTCCATAAAAACTTCAGGTCGACTCAGCTAAATTTCGAGGGGAAATGGTAGGCAAAACTAACAAGCGGATCATTCATCTGGCATGCCGCCCGATTGCTGGATCGTCGATCTGCCGGATAGATAGATAGTGGACTGCTGCTGCTGCTGCTGCTGGTCCAAAGCAAAAATAATCCCCGCGCCTGCGGACAATCTCTATCGGTGGCGCTGGAAACTCGATAAGCTACTACACAACCAAGCAAAGCAAGCGGAGTACACGGACAGAGCATGATCAGCCAGGCGAGGGAGTGGAGGAGGGTACGCGGGCGGGCAGGCAGAGCAGCAAAAACTACACTGCGACAGCGGTAGAGGCGGTACTAGTACTGCCTTTCCTTTCCTGCATGCATATGGGTCCCACCTGCCGTCAGTACAGAGGGAGCAGAGCACTACGAGTCTACTGGCTGTCCATCCATCCTGTGCAGCAGCAGAAGCAGCCAAACCTAGCCAGTAGCCACGAAAGCGAGCCAGGCTTTGATCGATCGCTTTGTTTGTTTTTCACGTCCAGAGTAGACCATCTGCTTTGCTCCTTGCTTGCTTTCTTTCTTTCTTCCGCGTACGTACATGCACACGTCGATCGCTGCAATCGCCTCCTACTTTTTTTTTACACGTAACACGTACTACCACTAAACGATGGCACTGGTTTAGTCATCTATTTTGTGCTACCCGATCGATCGATCGATCGTTTTATGCGTGCCATCGATGATGGGATCGTCGTCGTCTCCACCACACCACACCATTTCCATTTGTGTGTTCTTGAAAAAAAACACAACATTTGTACTCAAGATAGCAGTTTTACCTATGGAGGCGGGTACCCGCGGGGATATACCCGCTAAGAACCGGGGATGAGGGACAAAGTGCCTCCATGGGGCTAGCGGGGCGGGTACCCGATAGGTTGGCGGGGCAGGGATGGGGGCCAGATTCCCTCCATGGGGACTCCATGGATACCTGAGACCCTACCCGTCAGTCGGATAATCATTCAATATCAGGTGAAAAAAAACCTGTAAGGTCGTAACCCCCACTCCACCCCTCGTTCCCCTCGCCCTAGCGTTCCAGTCGCCGCGAGTCCGCGACTCTCTCTTTCCCAAAGCCGCCAGCGCACCTCCATTCGGCCGTCAGCAGCCCAACACACCTCCATCCGGGAGTCCCTCCTCACCGGCGCCGCTGCAGATCAAGTCATCGCCTCCGCGCATCAGGTCATCGCCGCCACGCCTCCATCCGGCTGCCAGCGCACCTCCATCGGGCAGTCCCTCCTCACCGGCGTCGCCGCGCATCAGGTCATCGCCGCCGTCCCGCATCAGGTCATCGCCGGCGCCGCCCCACATCCACATCTGGTAGCTTGGGCATCGATGGGAGGTCCCCGTGGAGACCCCGACGGGGGGCGGGTACCCGATATTGGCGGGGATGGGGGGCGTTTCTGCCCCGATAAGCTAACGGGGACTGGCGGGTATGGGTACTCGCGGGGATCGGGGCGGGTATGGTGGAGTCATCATCGGCAATCCCCGGCCCCGTTGCCATCTTGAATTTGTATTGGTACTGCGATAGATACAGAGAGAGTGGTCTCAGTCTCGGCCTCGGCTAGTCAGCAGTATGTTCCTGTTGCGCTACAAACACTGCCATATATGAGACATAGAGGGGAGACTATTTCGATGACTCACTCTCAGTGGCGGAGCTTGCCAAGAAACGATGGTGTGTGTGTGGGGGGGGGGGGCAAAACACAGAACTTCATTGTTTGGGAGGGGGGCAAAATGCTCTAATTTTTCAATTCTAGGCATTGTAGAATTTTTTTCTTCAATAACTTTCAAAAATCTGGAGGGGCGGTGGCCCCTCTGACTCCTTCATAGCTCCGCTAGTGCTCACTCTGTTGTGTCGCTCTCCCTAGAAACATTCTCTTTTGGGCGCCCGCCGCCTCGCGCAGTGTCTTAGTATTTGTGTGCTCATGAATTTTGAGTGCCTTGCTTGGTTCCCTAATTTGATTCAAGAGATCCTCAAGGAAAAGAATTTGGTTTCCACCCAGCTGAAACAATATAATGATGGTTCTAGTTAACCAAAACTATCGTCTTTTAGCTATTTGGCTTCATTATTTTTTTTTAACCAAACTAGTTAAATGCCCGTGTGCTGCTACGGATGATAAACAAACCGTGTCTTGTTTCACGAATATGTTTAACTTTTACCCCGTGTTCCTTTTCTCTCTCTCTCGCCTTGCAACAAGAAAACATGTTGTTTTCCTCCTCTACCCGCTCCACCATCACATGTCTCCCCCCAAACAAAACATTCTTTAGAAATATGCAAAGCGTCTTTGCTCCTCATCTCTAGTGCTCTCTTCATTTAAAAAAATTGAAAACCATATTTTCATAACTTTTTTTAAAAAATAAAAATAAATTCTGGATGTAGTCAACGTTGTATCCTATAAGCATGAGAAATTTCAAACCAAAATTATTTATGTTGTAGGCTAAGAAAGTAACAAAATCAAAGTAAATTTAAAGATATACTTAAATCCACACTTTTTTCATTTCCATGTATCTCATAATACAAAGTATGTTAAATAGTATTTTGCAAGTTTGTGGGATAACTCAGTGGCTACGTCTGTGATTTTTTTTTCAGAATTTTTTGGAACTCAAAAATATGATTTCGAATTTTATTTTAAAACTAGAATCACTGGTTCTCATGTGCACGAAATATTTGCTAAAAAATATACCTGGATAATTAACCATTCAACACATCAAACAAAGATTCACATGATGCATTCAAGTAAAAATTACATTGTAAATATACACGACCGTTGGAACAGCTCCAAAGACCAATAGGGCTATTTAAATCAAAAAACAATATGCGCTAGGTAACCATCTTCCAACGACATACATGCCTCCAAAGTAAACTGGACATCATAAGTGTTAAAAATCTAGAAATGATCATATTATCTCATTTTTCCAAAGCTAACAAATGAACTAACCTGCTTTTTAAAATTTTGATAGAAAGCAGCACAAGTGAGTAAGAATATATATCATCCTTCTAGAACAAAAATATGAAAAGGTGGTAAAGAAAGAAGACTTAAACAACAAGGCAATAAATTAAGTGAAATTAACTCGAATTTTTAGCAGTGGTAGTATAACATAAATAGTTGAGATGTTACAAAAGTATCAGTGTCCAAATATCTCATCCAGGGGAGAATATAATAAAATCTTAGCTGACGGTTCTTAACATGTTTAGTGTCACCGGTAGTAAAACAAATAAGTGTTCCTAGAAACCACAAGAGAGAAAAAAACATCACGAATTTTCACCATCTAAAGAATACAAATTGTATAAATTAAGCAAAGTCTTGTGTATACCTCTAAACCTGACCCAAAGGCATCAATATAACATCACTCTTAATGAAGAAGTTATTTTGGCACTTGAGAACTAAAGCCCAAAATATCTTCAATTCCATAGCAAATTAACAGGTTATCGAACAAATCATCCATGTACAACATATGTAAAACTACAGATGAATGTACAATGACATTAGATAGATGAACTATATAAATTATGCAAATTAATAGCAAGGTGCTTCCTGATTAAACAGAATAACGAATCATACGAGAGCTAGCATAAAGAGGTAGGATGTTAGGCATCAAATCAAGAAAGAGAGGACAATAGATAATGCACCTTGCTAATTTTGTTAAGCAGATTATCATGTCTCTCGCCGATACTGGCGCAATTAGCTTCTGAAAAATTACAAAGAGTTACATGGGCATGTTATTGTCGTGTAGCTACATTGTTGATCCATAAGCACGTATCTGAAAAATCAAATAACTGGAGCTCATAACTCAATTAGGCATCATTGTAAACAAAATTGATTAGGAGTCCGTAAAATCCCTCTTAATTTATATATCTTGGAAATATAAGATTACAAATAATGAAGTTGTTACCTTTGACAATTCAACACATCTTTATCTCATTAACATCGGTGTTGCGCTAGCTAGATCTTGGTATCGGTGTTGCACTAGCTAGAATTTTTTTGTTTTCTTCTACGAACCCCTTAGCAACCTGTCTGGAGGAGTGTGTGGGCCTTGTGGGAGGGCTGCGTGTCCTACATGGTCCAAGGCGCCCAGCCCTCCTAGCCTATGTGCCCCTCCCTTCACCTAAGTCCTAGATGCCCTGCGATCATATGCATCTATCACTACACCAAAGACATACCAAAAATTTGCAACATCATATAATCATCTCATAAAACAACGATCCACCACAAGGAAATTACATATATGTGACCATAATCTTGTTGGGTTGCTCATATGGTTATAAAACAATCATACTAGGAGAGAGAGAGAGAGAGAGAGAGAGAGAGAGAGAGAGAGAGAGAGAGAGAGCTACTTCCACAAACCTGTAGTCCGGGAGTGGAGTACTCTTCATCATGGAGATGGTGGTGGAGATGCAACTGCGGATGACTCCGACAGCGTTTCCCCTTCAATTTTCGAAGGCTATAGCCTCTATATCTGTTTATGTATCTTCGTGATGAACACTACTAAAAGTTTAAATAATATCTTTTTCTTTTTGCATGTGACTTGAAATTGTGTATGGAATGGAACACTGACATGTCTCAACATCATTGATATGATCATAGATACTAAGCAAAAAATCTGAAATACTTTCTTCAAGGAATGTATGCTTGTTAGATTGTGAAGCTTATGAAAACACAGGAAAAAGGTTTAGAGAGACATGGATTAGTGATACAGTATGTTCAAAGGTTATATTGAAATTGTCAAACTTAGAGTTAAGCGTAGTATAAAAAGGTATGCAACCCGGTTGTACACTTCGTAGTTTCTATTCTTCCTTTTATTTATTTATAACATCCCTACCTAAACATACCCCTCTATTTTTAAATTGAATATGACCCAATATGGGCCTTCCGTATTTTATTTTGCCAAAAAACTACTTTGGTCGCTATGAGAGCAAAAAAATAGCTATTAGTCTATTTAAAAATTGTTGGAATGGGATAAAGATTTCTACATTCTCATGTATTCGATAAACTCGGACCAACTTAACCAATCAGGAAAAAACTAACGCCAATACACCACTTCCAACTAGGAGTCCGACCACTATCCATTAATTAGAAAGTCTATAAAACATGTCAATAAAAAATACTACATAGGAACAAAATTTGCCATTGGTTCAATTTATACTCTAGAAGTTTCTATGAGTATAGGGACCTAACAATAAACCAGATCATAAAACTAATATATTTGTTCGATTGTCGATTTAGAGATCCCTATCATGGTGTGTGAATATTTATTATATGCACCAATGCACATCTATATACACCATATACTTTTTGCAAATGGAAAAATAGTTTAAGGAGAGATGATGTTCGAAAATAGTGTTAAGTGGTTAATTATACAATCTAAGTAATCTAAAATTCTAGTCATTACAATTGTAATGATTTTTTTTGACTCGTGAAGACTATAATGATAATAATAATGTTATCATAATTAAGTATAAAAGTGTAGTATAAAATATAACTATTAGTTCGAGTTAATAAATATAATCATTTTTGTTTGAGAGTCTTCTGCACCGTGCGCTCGCCACACTCTTCGAAATGATTCACTTTTTTGCTCGCCGCACCCTGAGAAATAGATTAGAACACTTGTGATGCCCTGAGCTCCGAGCTTCTTTGCTTCTGCTCTGGCTCCGGCTCCACTCCCTGATAAGATCTTGATCTTGCCTACGGTCTTTCCGCCGCTGAATTTAACCTGATGGTCGCGACTTTGGTAAAAATCTTAAAACTAACATTAGGAAGACAGATCGGTCTCTATTGTCGGATAGGTTCTGCTTTATTAATCTTAGGTAATAAGATAATTTATCCAAAATTCAATCAAACCAAAATCCAATTGTCCATCGTGGAAAGCACTAAACAATTCTATAAGATCTATTTTGATAACATCCCAAAAGGTTTGGTAAAACTCAACTGGGTATCCATCCGAACCAGGGGCCTTATTGTGTTCCATTTGGAATACAACCTTCTTGACCTCCTCCTCCGTATAGGGAGCGATCAATAGATTGTTTGGGATTCATCCAGGGAGAAAGAACCCTCGTCTGGTTTCCCAAACAAATATTTATAATAATTTGTGATATAAGATTTCAGCTGCTCATGCCCTTCAATCGTTTCACCTTCATCTTGCATTAAGGATCGAATTAGTTTCTTCTTATGTCTACCATTGGCAACACTATGAAAGTATCTAGTATTCGAATCCCCATGCAAAATAAATTGGGCTTTGGAATGTTGATACCATTTAAGTTCCTCTTCACGCAAAAGACGTGTTATCTCCGTGTTCGACTGGCTTTTAAGCTCAATTTCTTGCGAATATAACAAACGTGTTTCTGCTAATGCTACGAGTTCATCAATAGTGGACGAGAGCCATTGTTTTTCTTTTTTAAGAATACCAGTTGTATGACGTGCCCAACCCCCGAGGTGTTTGCGTGTGGCTCGAACTTTGTTGTTCCATATGTGGATAGGAGTAGCCCCCTTAACCGGTCTTTTCCAAACAGCCTTGACCATATCCTGAAAATCGTCCAGATGTATCCATCCTAGTTAAAATTTGAACAGACGGGAACAACGAGCCTTAGGTATGCCAATGGACAACAAGATGGGAGCATGGTCTGAAAGGGTCTCGATACGTTCTAGAGCATGTACCGAGACTAAGGGAAACTGTTCTTCCCAATCTTAGTTCATCAAAACGCGATCCAACTTTTCGTAAGTAGGTTTCGGTAGACTATTTGCCCAAATAAACTGTTGCACAATCATAGTTATTTTTGTAAGTCAAGACTGGTGATGACATCATTAAAAAGGAACGAACAGTGATCATCAAACCGGTCTTTACTCTTTTCAAATGGAAACCGAATTGAAGCAAATTAAAATCATCTACTCCCTCCGTTTAGAAATATAAGATGTTTTAGATTTGTGAAGTAGATGTATCTAGACACGTTTTAGTGTATAGGTTCAAACGAATCTAGACACTAAAAGGTGTCTAGATACATCTCATTCATAAACCTAAAACATCTTATATTTCCAAACAGAGGGAGTATATAAAAATAGAGTATAAATTATCTTTCGCTAGGTTCACCAACTCACGAAGAAAATCAGCCTTAAAAACATCCCGTGCAGCACCGTACACAGCACCTTGACGCGCTATGGGCTTCATTTTCCTTTTCTTCTCCTCGCGGCCTAACTTGAATCGCTCTACGGCAGGGGTGAGCAGATCGATCCCTTCCTCGATGATTAGCGAGACGTACCACGACGCGTACGACGATCTTCCCTGCGCCGCACGGCACGGCCGCCGCGTCATTGACCTGCACCTGTCTCTGTCTCATCTCCGGCGGTTGCGCCGAGTTGAGTTGAGAGATACTGCTACTACGTACTACCACCAAGTTAGTAGAGCAACTCAGCAACAGCAGAGACCGGCGTGCTTTCTGATCGGTCTCCTCATATCCTACGGTGCCTGCCGCCGCGGTCCGATGGAGCGCGGCGGCGCGGTACCTCCGTGGCCGAACACACACGGAACGAGAGAGCGCCCCCCCTGCGCAGCTCGGCCGATTGCCAGTCCACAGGAGTGGGAAGCAGGGGTGATTATTATTATATTGGTGCACAAGAAAGGAGCAGGAAAGACAAGGTGCTATGCTACACAGGTGTTGTACGGATACCATTCGTGTCGCGAGAAGAGCGAATGTGCTTTGCGCTCTAGCTTGGCGATGGCGACCGTACGTACGTGTCGCTCCGGTGGAGTAGCTGCGACCTGCGACTGCGAGGCTGCGATTCGTGGACCGGTGGACTTGTGCTTTTCTGCTGCCTCCTACTCCCTTTCCTTTGTATACTCCCAGCAAAACTTTGTACCGCCGCAGCAACACCCAGAGGCCAGAGCCAGCCAGCATGCATGCATGCATGCATGCCTGTTTGCCAGAATCGACCGTACAAGAACTCGACCTTCTTCTGCACGCATGCATGGTCAAGGAGGAGCCACATTGACTGCTTCATGCCGAACCCACGGCCCTGCGTCTGCTCTGCGATCCGCGATGCGCTGCGTGGCCACGGAGAGGAGAGGAGACGGACGATTCCTCTCTGCACCCTTCGCCTCCTTTTTTTTTTTGATGACGGGCACTTCTTTTCTTCTCCATTCACGTTGTAACTAATAGGCCCGGTTCTTTTGCAGCTTTTGAACAGCTTAGAGGTCAAAATAAGCTTAAGCTGAAAAGAACTCGAATTTAAGCCGTTTTTCGGGCCAGCCGGCTTCCGCAATTCCTTCACAGTGGCAAGAAGCCGGGTTACCCCAGCTTCCCGCAGCTTCCCGAGCTCAGCCGAAACGGTACATGGGTATACCCCTATTCGTTGCGCTAATTACACGCACATGCCACCGCACACTGTATGAGGATGAACGAACCGTTTTCTCCTTGGTCTGCCCTCCTCTAGCGCCAGGATTCATCCCCCACACCTCCCCCGCCGCCGCCGTCGCCCCCGGCAACTCCGGCTGCCGCCCGCCGCTCCTCTCGCCGCAAAATCGCTCCCTACCTCGCCCCAGTTCTATTCCATGGAGGCGGGGTAACCCGCGGCCACCCCCCGCACCTCGTCAAGTCCCAGATCGAGCGGTCTCCCCAAGATCTGGCCGCCGACCTCGCCTACTCAACCTCCGGCCGGCCGGCTATTGCCTGCAATACATGGAGAGATACAGCTTGATTTTTTTATACCCAGATACTACCTGCAATACATGGAGAGATACAGCTTGATTTATTGATACCGCAAGATCCGAAGCTCGTTGGTTCAAATTTATATCTCTCTGACTCCCACGACCATTGCTAGCACTGCCCCTGTATGTTATGTCTGTACAGTTAGTTTTTTTTCTCTCAGTTAACATTTGTAGCTAGTGGCTCTCTTGTTGCTACTTGGTTTACTTGTTGGTTCACAGAGAACATGTGTAGCTAGTTCCACTAGAGGAAAAAGGGTCATCCGTTCGCGACCCCTGGGAGCATTAGTCCCGGTTGCGCCACTAACCGGGACTAATGCTGGCACGCGTCCCGGTTGGAGCGGGCACGGGGCCAGGGGGCATGGGTCCCGGTTGGTAAGGGGGCATGCGTCCCGGTTGGAGCCACCAACCGGGACTAAAGGTTTGGCCACAGCCACGTGGCGTGGCACGCACCTTTAGTCCCGGTTACTGGCTCCAACCGGGACTAAAGACCCCTTGTCCTCTATAAATGCAACGCCCCAGCCCCTCTGCCTCCACTCTGTTTTTTCGAATGGTGTAAGGTGTGAGGGTGTGTGCTAGTTTTTTCTCATGCATGCATTGAAGGTGTTTGTTGAAATGTTTGAGTGAAAAATCCAGTTGAATTTCTCATAGAACAAAAATATAGAAGGTGTCTGAGACGCACTTGAGCTTTCTCCTCTTTATTTCCCTCGATCGAGGTTAGCAATCTTATCTTTTCTAGGTCATTGATACAATTCATGTGTCGGTGTGAATTGGTTATTTCACTATTTATGATGTCCTGTTTTTTGATAAACTTACTTATATGATGCAGATGAACGGTCGGGAATGGATGTACGGTGACCGGCGGGTAGCCGGGTATATCAAAGGCGTGGATAAATTTATCGATGTGGCTACGGCAAACAAAGAGAATGGATTTATACGTTGTCCATGTGTTCAGTGTCGGAACAACAAGGAGTACTCTTCCTCGAAAATCATTCGCGGCCACCTGATTATGAAAGGTTTCATGCCCAACTATAATTGCTGGACCAAGCACGGGGAAAGAGGGGTTATGATGGAAGATGGTGAAGAAGAAGATGATGATAACAACTATCATCATATGTTTCCTGAATACAGTGATACTGCAATGGAAGACAATGGAGAGGAAAAAGGTGAAGAACGGGCATCAGATGAGCCGGCTGATGAACTTGGTAGGGTCATTTCTGATGCAAAGCGAGACTGTGAAACAGAAAATGAGAAGTTGAAGTTAGAGGGCATGTTAGAAGATCACAAGAAATTGTTGTACCCAAATTGTGAAGATGGCAGCACAAAGCTCGGTACCACACTGGAATTGTTGCGATGGAAGGCAGAGTGTGGTCTAACCGACTCCTCATTTGAAAAGATGCTGAAAATAATGAAGCCGAAGTTTCCAAAACATAACGAACTTCCCGAGAGTACCTACGAAGCAAAGAAGACTCTCTGTCCTCTAGGATTAGATGTGCAAAAGATACATGCATGCATTAATGACTGCATCCTCTACCGCGGTAAGGAGTATGAGAATTTAGATAAATGCCCGGTATGCAACGTGTTGCGGTATAAGATCAGACGAGATGACCTGGTGATGTTGAGGGAGAGCCCCTCCGGAAGAGGGTTCCTGCTAAGGTTATGTGGTATGCTCCTATAATACCAAGGTTGAAACGCATGTTCAGAAACAAAGAGCATGCCAGGTTGTTGCGATAGCACAAAGAAGACCGTAAGAAAGACGGGGAGTTGAGACACCCTGCTGATGGGTCACAGTGGAGAAAAATCGAGAGAGACTTCCCAGACTTTGCAGGTGACGCAAGGAACTTATGGTTTGGTCTAAGTACGGATGGCATGAATCCTTTTGGGGAGCAGAGCTGCAGTCACAGCACCTGGCCCGTGACTCTATGTATCTACAACCTGCCTCCTTGGTTGTGCATGAAGCGTAAGTTCATTATGATGCCAGTGCTCATCCAAGGCCCGAAGCAACCGGGCAACGACATTGATGTGTACCTTAGGCCATTAGTTGAAGAACTCTTACAGTTGTGGGGCAAACCAGGTGTACGTGCGTGGGATGAGAACAAACAGGAGCCATTTAATCTACGAGGGTTGTTATTCGTAACCATCAATGATTGGCCTGCTCTTAGTAACCTTTCAGGACAGACAAACAAAGGATATAAGACATGCACCCACTGTTTAGATAAGACCGAAGGTACATATTTGCATAAATGCAAGAAGGTTGTGTACCTAGCGAATCGACGATTTCTTCCGACCAATCATCTTGTAAGAAAGAAAGGCAAGCATTTTAAAGGTGAGGCAGATCACCGGAAGAAGCCTGAACTCCCTGCTGGTGATGATGTATTTGGTATGGTCAAGGACATAGAAGTAATCTTTGGAAAGGGTCCCGGCGGTCAATCAGTTCCGAACGACGTCGCTACAGGACACGCACCCATGTGGAAGAAGAAATCTATATTTTGGGAGCTGCCATATTGGAAAGTCCTGCGTGTCCGCTCTTCAATCGACGTGATGCACGTGACGAAGAATCTCTGCGTGAACCTGCTAGGATTCCTAGGCGTGTATGGTAAGACAAAAGATACACCTGAAGCACGGGAGGACTAACAAATTATGAAAGACCCAAAGAACATGCATACAGATAACAAGACGGATAAAGGGCGTCACTTAAGTCGTGCCAGCTATGCTCTTACCAAAGCAGAGAAGGAAATCTTTTTTGAAGTCCTTTACAGTATCAAGGTGCCGTCGGGCTTCTCATCTAATATAAAGGGGATAATAAATATGGCAGAGAAAAAGTTCCAAAACCTAAAGTCTCATGACTGTCACGTGATTATGACGCAGTTGCTTCCGATTGCATTGAGGGGGCTTCTACCGGAAAATGTTCGAGTACCCATTGTGAAGCTGTGTGCATTCCTCAATGCAATATCTCAGAAGGTAATCAATCCAGATATTCTGCCAAGGTTACAGAAGGATGTGGTACAATGTCTTGTTAGTTTTGAATTGGTGTTCCCACCATCCTTCTTCAATATTATGACGCATCTCCTGGTTCATCTAGTGGAAGAGATTGCCATTCTCGGTCCGGTATTTCTGCACAGTATGTTCCCCTTTGAGAGGTTTATGGGAGTCTTAAAGAAATATGTTCATAATCGTGCTAGACCAGAAGGAAACATCTCCAAGGGATATGGAACAGAGGAGGTCATTGAGTTTTGTGTTGACTTTATTCCTGACCTTAAGACGATTGGTGTTTCTGACTCGCGGCATGAGGGAAGACTAAGTGGAAAAGGCACGCTGGGAAAGAAAGCAATGATATGTAGGGACGGGGATTCTTTCACTAAAGCACACTACACAGTTCTACATAATTCCACCTTGGCAGCTCCGTATATCGAGGAACACAAGAATATTGTACGCTCCAAAAACCCGGGGAAGCCTGAATCATGGATTACAGATGAACACATGAAGTCTTTCGGTGGTTGGATGCGGACACATCTCTTGAATGACACCACTGTTGGAGATCAGCTATACTTGTTGGCCGCGTCACCATCTTCTACTGTATTGAATTTCCAAGGGTACGAAATAAATGGGAATACATTCTACACGATCGCCCAAGATAAAAAGAGCACCAACCAAAATAGTGGTGTCCGCTTTGATGCAATAGACGAGAATGGACAAAAGGACACATATTATGGTTACATAGAGGAGATATGGGAACTAGACTATGGAGTCTCTTTTAAGGTCCCTTTGTTTCGCTGCAAATGGGTCAACCTGAATGGGGAAGGGGTAAAGATAGACCAGTTGTACGGAATGACAACAGTGGATCTCAACAATCTTGGTTATAGAGATGAACCATTCGTCCTAGCCAATGATGTGTCTCAGATTTTCTATGTGAAGGACATGTCCTCCAGACCGAAAAAAAGAAAAAATATGCAAACGAATACATCATATGATGAGCCAAAGCGTCACATAGTTCTTTCAGGGAAAAGAAACATCGTGGGAATCGAGGACAAGACAGACATGTCAGAAGATTATAATAAGTTTGATGAAATTCCGCCCTTCACAGTGAAAACTGACCCAAGCATTCCGTTAAGTAAAGAAGATGCTCCATGGTTACGTCTGAAGCGGTCATAAGGAATGACATATGCCAAGAAGTTCATGCTCATATTATGTAACTCTAGTTCATGTCTTTCGCGGTTTGTGGCTTGACCGAAGGATATCTTTCGCGGTTTGTGGCCTTTAGTCCCGGTTTTATAGTCTCAGTTTTTAATATTAATAAATGTCTTGAGTGTTAGTCCCATTTTGTGGCTGGACCGGGAGTGCCTCTATGACCAGTTTCTTGGAGATGCCGGAGGACTGGGCTCCGTCGGCATCTCCCTGAAACTGGTCGTAGTGGTGGCCCTGCTCTCGAAAACCATCTTGCAGCTTGTAACTTCACTAACTAGATCAATACGCCTCGCAGCTAACTAATTTCACATATTAGGGAGTGCCTCTATGACCAGTTTCTCGGAGATGCCGGAGGACTGGGCTCCGTCGGCATCTCCCTGAAACTGGCCTCAGTGGTGTCCCTGCTCTCGAAAACCATCTTGCAGCTTGTAACTTCACTAACTAGATCAATACGCCTCGGAGCTAACTAATTTCACATATTAGGGAGTGCCTCTATGACCAGTTTCTCGGAGATGCCGGAGGACTGGGCTCCGTCGGCATCTCCCTGAAACTGGCCGCAGTGGTGTCCCTGCTCTCGAAAACCATCTTGCAGCTTGTAACTTCACTAACTAGATCAATACGCCTCGGAGCTAACTAATTTCACATATTAGGGAGTGCCTCTATGACCAGTTTCTCGGAGATGCCGGAGGACTGGGCTCCGTCGGCATCTCCCTGAAACTGGCCGTAGTGGTGTCCCTGCTCTCTAAAACCATCTTGGAGATGCCTCAAACTGGCTGGAGGACTGGACTCACAAGGATGCATATTTATAGTACAAGCAGCTCGGCATAATGTCGACACTCACGACATAATGTCGACACTCACCCCTATTATTAGTGCTGACTCATCTTTAGTCCCGGTTGGTGTCTCCAACCGGGACTAAAGGTTCATCTTTAGTCCCGGTTGGTGACACCATCCGGGACAAGGTACAAGCCGCACGACATAATGTCGACACTCACCCCTATTATTAGTGTTATCTGGCCCACTCTGCCGCAATCCCTTTAGTCCCGGTTTGTGACTACATCCGGGACTAAATGTGTGCCGAACAATGATCATGTTTCGAAAAAACCTTCACAAAATGACCTATCATGTTCGAGGTTTCATGGCTTTCGGTCCAAATGACCGATGTTATGTGCTGAATCACGGCATAGTTTGTGATGTTGTGCCCATATTATGCATGTGTGTGGACATTGGTATGTAGAACAATGTTGCAGGAGGAAGTTTTCCTTTTTGTCGCACGGAAAATCCCTTTTCCATTTTCCGAGCGCAAAAAACGGGTCGTTTTGTGAAGTAACCACCAAAATGCCGTTTCAGAATGCTACCGTCCTATTTTCCTAAAATACTAGACCACCTTACATGGACTATATCCCAACCGGTACATCTCAAACCTTTTCGTCCATCCCGGGTAAAAAGGACAAATGTCTGCCGAATCGGCAGGAAGTGGGTCCGGTTTGTACTACAGGTACATGATCTATCGCCCGTGATTTTTTGAAAACATCATTTTTAGACTCGCAATATGTGGTTTCTTCAGAGATCCAATGCAAGTTCTAACGATGCCCGTCCCCTATCTTCATGCACACCGGTTCGACCATAGTTAGAAATTCAGATAATTCAAAACGGGCATAATAAATTCAAAAAAAACGGGCATATAAGTTAATTCATTTTAAAAGGTTACATTAATTATTTTTTAAAAATAGAATATGTTTTTGAATTATTTATTTAAATCCATACACTTCTTATGTTTAAAGTTTTTCTAAATTCCAAATTGATATTAAAAAAATATAAGTTAATTCATTTTTAATTGTAAATGGTTCATATTTTAAATGGTTACATTAATTATTTTTTAAAACAGAAAATGTTTTTGAATTATTTATTTAAATCCAAACACTTTTTATGTTTAAAATTTTTCTAAATTCCAAATTAATATTCAAAAATATAAGTTAATTCATTTTAAAAGGTTACATTAATTATTTTTTAAAAATAGAATATGTTTTTGAATTATTTATTCAAATCCATACACTTCTTATGTTTAAAGTTTTTCTAAATTCCAAATTGATATTAAAAAAATATAAGTTAATTCATTTTTAATTGTAAATGGTTACATTAATTATTTTTTAAAACAGAAAATGGTTTTGAATTATTTATTCAAATCCAAACACTTTTTATGTTTAAAGTTTTTCTAAATTCCAAATTAATTATCATTTAAAAAACAATACAAATTTAAACCCCAAAATAAAAAATAAGGCGGGAACAGAGAGAAAATACCTGAATTTTTTTGAAAACAGGGGAATATGTCCCGGTTGGAGCCACCAACCGGGACTAAAGACCCCCTGCGCGCCAACCCTTGGTCTGCTGAAAATATTGGAGTATAGGTCCCGGTTGGTGGCTCCAACCGGGACGTATAACTCTTTAGTCCCGGTTGGAGCCACCAACCGGGACTAAAGGTCCTTTGGTTATAACCCTTTAGCCCTTCCTCTTCTTCTTCCCTTCCCCATCACTTCTCTGCTTCACCGACGCGCGCACAACCGCCCCCGACGCCGGCAGGCTGCCCGAGCTCGCCGCCCCCGACGCCGTCAGGCAGCCCGAGCCCACGCGTCGCCATCAGGCTCCATCCGCCAGCACCGCCGCCTCCGTTCGTGCGCGCACCAGTCGTCGCCCACGACTCCATCTTCCTCGACCCCGACCGTGCTCGCCGGCGTCGATTCGCTCAACCTCGACCTCCCGCGCTCTCTCCGACCAACCTTACGCGCTCAGGGTGAGCAAGCAAACCTTCTGGATGCTTCCTTCCTTCCCCTCTCACTGTAGTTCATGCCTGCGCCGTTAGATTCCGCGTTCGCCGCCGTCGGCCGTCGTTGTACCACCTTCAGAGGGCGGCGCCGCCAATTTTGAGTAGGAGCGGGCGGCGCGGAGGGATCGACGAGGCGAGGCGCGGTCGGGAAGCGTCGGAATTGTTGTCGGGGAGCGACGGGTGGCCGGCGGCGAGCCACCGAGCTGCTTGCGTCGGGGAGGAAGAAGACAGAAACAGAAAGGCCGATGGGGTACGGGCCTGGCTGGGCTGCTCTTGGGCCCCGGGTGGGCTTCCTGCTAGCGCCAGAGAGAGAGAAGGAGAGATGGGCTCGGCCCAGTAGCTAGGTTGGATACATTTTTTATTTCCAGAAATTTTTTTCTATTTCTATTTCTGATTTCCCTTTTGTAATTTGAATTTCAAATCTGTTTTGAATCTTTTCAACTTACAGAAACTTTTATAAAGTATATGAAATAGTGTGAGACCCTTTTATACACTTTGGGCTCAACTCATGTAGTTAGTTGTTTAAATACAAAACTCATTTGAATGGTTTTCAAATGGAGGGGGAAGTTAGGGTTTAGGGTTTGATTTGTTCTTTCTTTATTAAACCAAAATGCAAGTTCAACAATTTAAATGACAAGTATAATTAGAAGAACAAATGCACCCCTCTCATATGTTCCGGAGTTTCCCCGAGTTAGGGTTTTCACCCGTCGGAACCCCGATTAAATCGTCGAGCATGTCTTAGGGTTACATTCCAATGCAAATTAACTTGTCATATCATCATACTTGCTTGAGCATTGCATCGATGCCATGTGTTGATTGTTTCCCTTTCTTTTCGGTGTTTCGATTATTAGGTTTATTATTAGTTAGGTATTATTAGGTTTAATAATTAGTTTGGTATTATTGGTCTTCGACCCCACTGGTCAGTCAATGTGGGTAGCCCCAGACCCGATTCACATTGTCAGTCACTGTGGTTAGATAAGGAATCATTAATACCCCTTAGGTGCATGTGGGTTCGACGATGTGCCTTCGCCAGGGCATTCTGAACCCTCTTAAATCGATTCCAATATGGTATTTTGTTAGTATCTAGTGTTACCTATCTGCTGGATAGTTTCCCTTTTGTAGCCTTATACTCATGTTCCCCTCTCATATGCATCGGAGGTTTCTCCGAACTAGGTTACACCCCTCGGAACTCCGGAATATTGATTTTAGTTGATTTTAGCTAGAGTTACCTATCTACTACACGGTTTCCTTTTTGTAGCTAGGTTTAGGGTTTCTCTTCATTTTTATTATTGTGTATGTATATATTAGGGTTTCTCCTTAACTTTCTCCTTTAGCCGCTTTGACTTATTCGTTTTTCCACCTATGCAGAAAATATGGACCCACACGTCAGAGACGAAGAAAAGGAAGAGTTGATCCAAGGTGTGATCCGTGGGGAAGATAATTTAGACGTATCAACGTTTCTGAACAACTCCGGTGAGGGTGATCCTCTTTTTACCGGAGTAGACAACTTGTTTGAGGTTGAAGGTGTTGCCTTCCGAGAGGGAGAAGGCGATGCCTTGTGTAATCGAGAAGACGGCCGCTCCGGCAAGGTGCATGTAATATAAATCAATTCATTAATTAATCATCTGCTATCTATATAGAAATAGTAACGACGATCTTTCTTCTTTTAGCCCTCCGGATCGAAGGAATCTACTGAAAAGAGCACACGAGGCCCAACCAAAAAGTTGCAAGACCATGAGAGGTTTAGGATCGAAGATGTCGCTGAAGACGGCAGACCGACAGCTCCCGAAGTTGTCGCAACCAAATTTGTGGCACAATGCGGAGTAATCGTTAGGGACTTAATCCCGATCACCATTAGAAATTGGAATAGGCCTGCTAAAGCGGATGAAGAGGGAACATGTTTATTTGTCCCTAACCACGCCAAAGATTTACTGTGGAAGAGGCTCATGGTTAATTTCAAACTACCGAAGATAGAGCTGGATCCAAATGCGGAGGATCCAGTTGAGGACGCCTTACAACATGGGAGAGCCATGGAGGCTAAGGTCAGGGAGTGGGCTTTGAAGAAGATGGCCCAGTGTTTCACCAACTGGAAGAAAATATTGCACCTTGACTATGTCGTGAAAGAGAAGACTCCCGATTTCAAGAATATTCAGTTTGAGAAGATAAAACCATTCTGGGATGAGTTTGTGGAATACAAGAAATCAGAAAAAGCTAAGAAAATGTCTGAAACGAATAAGCTGAATGCTGCTAAGAAGAAGTATCACCATACTATGGGGCAAGGTGGCTACAAGGTTGGCATTCCTAAGTGGGAGAAACTTGAGCAGGAACTGCGTGATAAAAATATCACCCCAGAGACAGACAATTGGGTAGAACGTGCAAGGAATTGGTTTTACGGGCATGGGGGCACGTTGGACTCGGAAGGGAGGTGTATATATAACATACGACATAAAGAAGACCCCTTGCCAATCGAGAGGATGAGAAAAGCAGTAAAGGCTGGTAAAGATGGGGACTTCATTCCCGATAGAGAGAATGATGAGCTCACACTCGCCCTTGGAAATAAGGAACATGATGGACGAACACGAGGCACAATAGGCTCCCAATCATGGAGGACTGGGTTTCCCGGAGAGAGGAAGAAATATCCTGATAGAAGCCGTCAGAGGAGTAAGGACAGGGCGGCAGTTGAAGCAGAAAGTCAGAAAGAGCGAATGCGTTTAATTGAAGAACGATTAAAGCAACAACAAGATGAAATTAACTCACTTAAAGAGCAAAGTACTACCGGCCCATCTCAGCAGCACACTGCATTCGATGCTACCGGCCTATCGAATAATCGAAAAAGCAGTGTGGCTTCCACCGAGGTCCCGGGTGATGACAATGGCGATGCCGATGATGCACCGACGATGGCTCCTGTTGGCTACCCAATGGATGATATCACAGAGATGACACACTGCGAGCTACATGTCAAAGTTGTGAACATATCAATGAAGGTGGCGGTCGGCTATGCCTTACCAATTGGACCCACACCAACTTACCACAGTCGTCCGGTTCCAGAGGGCTACGCTGTTGTCGGCGTGGATGAAATCATGCCCACCTTTGAGGTTTTGGATCTTCACTACCCTGCTGGTGAAGGGGATGTGACTGTGCTGGGTGACGCAAAAAACGTCACCATTCTATGGCCGAAGGATTGTATCGTGCTTCGAAATCACACGCCAAGGCCATCTTCGCCGCCGCCTCACCCGTCTCCAGCGAGGTCGTCGCCGCCGCGGCAGCCGTCTTTGTCGCCTCACCTGGCTCCGTCGCCTCACCAATCTCCGGTGCAGCCATCGCCGCGGGAGCCATCACCGGCGCCTCAGGATAAAAAGCGTAAGCATACCGCTACTGTGCGTCGTAAGCGATCGCCGAAACGTAAACAAGAGCCTCTTCCAAAAGTACCAACGGTTCCTCCCAAGAGAGCTTATGACTGTACTAAAGAGGAGACTGCGGCGATCGTTGATGCGGAAACAACAGCGTTTTTCGCTAAGCTGAGGCGGCCGAAAGAGCCAGAGTTCCCCAGCACCAAAGAAGAAAAAGCCAAAGTGTTGAAAATGCTAAAGACTCTTCATCAACCCGAGCCAAAGCTGTCATCAGACTATGAGCGTTCTATTCTCAAGTCACATGCAGCACAAAAAGCCTCGAAGAGCAGTACTGATGCAAGCGAGAAATCTGTTGCCCAGCTCGGAGAACAAGCAAAACAGACTTGCGCCCCTCTCAAGGTGATTTCTCAAACCAATGTGGGGTCGAGCAAATATGGGGCCGAAGAGCAGTATGATCCAGAGGTAGTTGCACAATACGGAGAAGCTGCCGCTGCTCAAGGTATGAGTATTGCCCAGTACTTATCCCAGTTAGAGTTCTTCCCCGTGAGTGAAGTAGCATACCAATACCAGTACGGAAAACCTCTCGTCAAACCTGAGGAGGTAAACAATCTTCCAACAAAAATGCGAAGATTGCATAACTGGTACTTGCATGCCACAAAGGCCGGGGCTAACTGGATAGTGCTGAGGGTTACAAAAAAACATCATGGGAAAGAAAGGGATGACATGATATCCATTGAATTTGATGAACTATTTCAATTATTCAATCAAGACGCCTTGGACAAATCGATCATGAGTGCCTATTGTCTGTAAGTACTAATTCTGTAATTAATTTAGTCTCCATCTATATTATTTTGTTTATTGCATGTATATAATCATACTTTAATATGCAGAATGAAGATTCTCGAATGCAGCAGAGGACAAATCTATGACATTGGCTTCATTGACCCATATTGGGTTCATGAAGCTAATCTCAAAATAAGCCCCCAGGATACGGAGGATAATATAGTACACGCGTTAAGGTTTCAAGAAACCAAAAGGGAAATACTATTTCCTTACAACTTCCAGTGAGTGTTATTGTCTTGTATACACTTTTTATTTCGCTTACTCGATGTTAAGTATATAATTGATTAGTTCTGCATTCGCAGGTACCACTATATTCTGTTAATCATTCAACTTGACAAAGGGCGTGTACTAGTCATGGACTCGAAACATAAACCCCTTGAGACGTGGAAGGACATGCAGATACTTCTCCAACGTTCGTGAATTTTATGATATCAAGTACTTAATAACTTATTTTATTCGTTTTCTACGCCGGGCAGCGCTTGGAAACGGTTCACCAAGAAGGCTAGGGGTGTTTGGAAAGAGGAGCTTACATTTCAACCACTAGATGTAAGCACCACTAGCTATATCCGCGCATCTCTTTGTTTCTAGTTTTGATACAGTTATTATCATGTTTGATTATTATTTTGATTGAACTCTGTTGTCGTAAAGTGCCTGACGCAGGGACCAGGTAACAATCTATGTGGATACTATGTATGCGAGTTCATCCGGCAAACGTGCGATGAGAAGGGCAGAAATTTAGAGCAACTCCACGTACGTAAACAATTTCTATAGTTTTTAATTACAATCAAATTGTGTTTAGTTTCATATTCATATAGGCTGACTCCTTTTTTAAATCAGATCGAACGTCTACGGGACGGTCTTCTGCCAAAGGATCGCATACGAGCAATACAGGAGGAATTGGCGGGATTCTTGGATGCAGAAGTCCTAAACACACAAGGGGAATACTACTCGGCTGTGTATAGACAATAGGAATTGTAAAAATAGCAACTTTCAAGAAATTGGCCGGTAGCATCGAATAGCAACTTTTGTATGTAGTGCATGAACTCGATCCGTGTATTGAATGTAAAATGTTGTCATGATGATCTTGTGTAATATAAGGTTCCTTCATTGATAAGTGCAAAACACTAAATAAACAATAAAACAACCTAAATGAATTCTCTGCCGCGGCACAAAAAGTGGCGAAAATGCTGCCGCGGCAACAAAATGTGCCAAAATGAATTCTCTGCCGCGGCAGAGAAATGGGCCAAATCTCTGCCGCGGCAGCAGGTTATTAGTCTCAGTTCGTGTTACGAACCGGGACTAAAGCCCCCCCCCCTCGCACGGAGCAGATGCCATGTGTGTGGTCTTTTGTCCCGGTTGGTGGGGCAACCGGGACTAAAGCCTCGGGACCTATAGGGCGTTTTCTACCAGTGTTCGTTCTCCTAATAGCTATAAGATCCTGCTAGTTCACACAGCTTAGCATCTTTTGTTACAATGTATAGACTTTCCATCATACAAAATGACTCAAAAACAGTTAAGTCGGAAAAATTAATCTCAAGGGCAGTATGGACTTTCTCTCATATAGCTCAACAAATAAGCTAGGACATAAGAAGCCAAAAGAACTGGACTGCAGTTTCTTATTAGCTTATTTTCACTGCTGTTTCTCTGAACAGCTCAAGCCAAGAGTGGCTTATGCACAAGCCTGAGCCAAAAAGAACTGTGTCTAACCCAATCGCGCCACGGCAGGACCAAATCGCGATAGGCGCGTCCAAAAATAAAAAATAAAACATTACTTCGAGAATCTGCGCCAACTCAAACTTCATAGGACTCGCCCAAATTTACAGAAAAAAATGTAGAAGCATTTATGGCACTAGTTTAGCATCATTATTAGATTTCCTTTTGAAATTTAGCTTCAAAATATATAACGAATTTATGTGATATATGTTGCTAGTACTCTTTTATACAATGTATAAAATGTTTGACTTAGGACAATATTTGCAAGTACACAGAAAGGGTGGTACGAGCGATCGAATTTAAAACGCACCCACGCCAGCTTACACCGTGCTAACGAATTACGACCGCTTATGCCACGCCATCTCATAGCATCTCTAGCACTCCGTAAAGCGCGGCATGAAAAATCGGTGATATGGGACACCGATAACACAGATTTAGTTCATAAACAGGCGAGCTTCGATCAAAACATGTAAACTATAATTGAATAATTTAAAAAAACCAGCATACTTTTTACAGCAAAATTAGAGAATAACGGAGAAAATAGCACGATTTACCAGAGTTTTATTTTTTACAATAATTTGATCACAAAAGTTACTTCTAAACGGAGGCACGCATCTAGCTACCAAAATATGGCTCGTATGAAGCCTTGCGCGTTGACGAACACGGCGAAGACGACGCTGCCGCTCAGTCGAGGTTGATCACCTCAGCCTTCTCCGTCTCCTGGCGTCGGAGGCATTCCACCTCGCGCTCCTCCGCCTCCTGGCGCTCGATGAGGCGGAGCGTGTCCGCGAGCTCCTTCTCCTCCTTGGCGACGACGTGCAGGTGCAAGTGCACCAAGCGGCGAAGGCGCGCCACCACGCGGTGCTCCGCCTTATGGAAGTTGATGAAGTCGCGCGGGATCACCGTCCCGCCGTCACTCTTGTCGGAGTTGTCGCTCTCTCCGGACGTCGCGTAATCGCGATACCCGGAGCTATCACTCGACGAAGACGACGGGCGCGGCCGCGAGGATCCCGTCCCCGAAGGGCCGCTTTCAGTGTACCACGCGGGGTCGTAGGGGAGAGGGAGGCCGACATGTGCGGCGAAGACACACACCAGAGCTTCTTGCGCTTTTTGGCGCCGATGCTGCGGTTGCGCTTGAGCTCCTCCTCTGACTTGAGGAGCTGGCCACGCGGCCCGATGTCGGGGCGCATGACGGCGAGGCGGGTTGTTTAGCAGGCGTAGCAAATGGGGCGGCGAGGCGGACGGATTTGGGCGCTAGAGGGCTTGCTGCCGGCGGCGGAGTGGGAGAGGGCGCGTGGCGGAGGGGATAGGGTCTCCGCTCGGGTCGCTCTCTCCGACCGCTTGATGTAGTGGTTCAACTAGGTGTTAAACGGGACGCCGAATAAGTTTTACGGGCCGGGTAGTATCCGGGATCTGATATGCGCCAAAAACTGGGCACTTCCCGTATGTCGCCGGGAAATTTTGGTTTCCGGCCGTATTACGGGGCACTGCTAGAGATGCTCTCATGCCCTCTCGGACAACCAATGTGCCATAGGGGAAGCTTTCCTCGATACGGTGGTTCACGTTCGGAGAAACGTTTAAATATAAATATTGTTTAAATTAAAAAGGTTCAGATTTTGAAAGATGGTCGGATTTGAAAAAACAGAAAAGAAAGAAACAGAAAACAGCAAAAATGAGTCAGTAGAGAAACGAACTTGAAAAAAACATGAGAAAACCTCCCAAATCGTTGCTGCCTCATTACTGGGTCGCGGTCCAGGGAGCCTCCACGCGCGGGTCGAAAGTACACACGGGATATAGGGATTTGCAGGTGGGCTGGACAAAGCTGATTCGGTTTATGATCGTTTTTTATTTCTTTTCTTTTTTTCCTTTCTTTGATTTCTTGTTTCTTTTGCTTTAGGAGGAATCCAATACCTAAATTTTGTAAAATTCAAAATAAAGCTTCTAGACTTTAGGAAACCACTTTTTCTTAAAACCAAAATGACAAGAGTGTTCTTTGCACATATTGCATCATATGACTATTTGGGATTTTGAAAAACGAAATATGATTTAGTATTTTAAGAAAATCACCAATTTGTTTTTAGGACCTTAAGGAATAATTTCTTGTCCAACAAAGCAGAGTATATTTTGCATACAAAATCCTTAATAGGTGAAACTAGAGAGTTTCATGACAGAATTTGAAGAAAAAAGTTTTGAATCACGATTTTCGACATGCTAAATTCATTGAACATGTAGAAAATTGGATCAGTTAATGAGTAAAACCAGACCCTAAAACCATACATTTGCCTAGTATATTATGGAAAACCGGCGAAAACCATTACAACCACAACGAGCCCACACCAACAACACCACCAACCCAAGAGCCCAGCCGCGCCGCAACATGGCAGGTCGCCGGCCCCATAGCCACGCTGCAATATGGCCGGTTGTCGGCCTCGAACACCTTCGCCTCCATAGTCACGTCCGCCCACCGATCGGATCTCCCCACTGTGCCACGCACCGCCAAGGTCGGGAAGCTGTGCCGGACAGCCCGTTGGCCAGCCCGAAGAGGAACGAGGGCACTGCGGCGAGGGATCGGGACCGGAATCCTTCGTGAGCGGGGAATCGCCTTCGAAGTCGCCTAACCCTTAATTCCCTGGAAGGTGGGGCCCTGCAGGTGCCACGTTGCAAAAGTGACGGTAGAAAACGGGAACAATGTATTGAGTGTAGTACCTGACGGGGCTGTTGGTGTGTTTACTCTGCTTGCTCCCACCCTTCGCACCCTTTGCTTCCTTTTGTACCGCGCAAGTGCATTGTCAGCAGGCCAGCAGCAAGCCAGGGACAGAGGCAGAGCCAGCCACCACCTACACAGATTCCAATTGGCGGCACGGCAGGACAGGACCAGATCGACCGTGGCGTGGCGTCCTCCGTCGTCGTTAATGACCAGCTAAAGCGTACTCCCACGACGCGCTTACGACGACGATCCGCACTGCACGGCCGCCGCCGTGTTTCACCGCAGCGTACCGTGTCGCGTTTGCATGCGCACCGGACGTCCTCCGCCTCCGTGATTGCAATCGAATTACGGCTGCCCAGCGCTCACGGCACGTACGCCGTGGTACCAACAGTTACGGCTTCCCCTCTCGCCCCTGCCGCTTCCGGCTCCTGCCCTGCTGGCCGGAGGGCCCGCCAGGAGGACCTCTGCCCCCAATACGGTGGGCCCGCATCCAGAGAGAGACAGGCGGCAGATTCCGTCCAGTCCGGAAGGAGGCACGGCCAGCCCAGCCAACACGAGCCGGGCGGGTGGTGTGGTGGTCGGTCGTACCCACAGTCCGTCCGCACAACACATATACCTCGCCGCTCTCCATCCGTCTCCAACCTCCCCAAAACCCCAACCCTCCGCACCACTGCCGCAGCCGCAGATCAAGGAGGAGACGCGGCGTCGGCGGCGGCCATGGGCAAGGTAAGCCGCCGCCTCTCCACCAGCTCGCCCGTGCTCCTTTCCTCCTCCTCATCTCTCTAACTATGGTCGGTTCCCTGTTCCGTGTCACGTTGCAGAAGAAGAAGAAGGGCGGTGGCGGTGGCGGCGGAGGCCAGCAGCAGCAGGAGCACGAGGCCGAGGAGCGCGACGAGAAGCCCTGCGCCGACGCGGAGAAGGGCGACGACGCCGCCGCAGGATGCGAGGGCAAGGACAAAGACAAGGAAAAGGAGAAGGCGGAGGACAAGAACAAGGACAAGGACAAGGGCGGCGGATGCAAGGACGAGAAGGGCAAGGAGAAGAAGGCGCCGCCGCCGCTCCCCGTGGTCACCGCCGTCCTCAAGGTCGACATGCACTGCGACGGCTGCGCGCGCCGCATCCGCGCATCCGTCCGCCGCTACGCAGGTAACCGTTCCGTCACGACCCTCTCCTCTGATCCTCTCGCGAGCGCGCGCGTGTGCGCGGGCGCCGGCGGCGGCGCCGGCGGCGTGCGCGTCGCTCGATCCTTGTTTTCTCCGGCGCGCGCGCGTCCTACGTGATTCCGTGTCCTGCGCTTGCTTCTGACGATCGGCTCGGCTCCGGTGCGCGTCTCGTGTCGTGCGTTGGCAGGCGTGGAGGGCGTGGCGATGGAGGTGGACAAGGGCTCCATGACCGTCGTCGGCCGCTTCGACGCCAAGAAGCTGCGGGACCGCGTCGCCAAGAAGACCAGGAAGACGGTCGAGGTCGTCGGCAACAAGGGCGGTGGCGGTGGCGGGGACAAGGGCGGAGGATGCGGCGGTGGCGAGGGCAAGCAGGAGGCAGACAAGAACGGGGAGGGGGAGAAGAAGGACGACGACAAGGAAGACAACAAGTGCGGCGGCGGCGGCAATGCTGGGAAGGGGAAGGGCGGCAAGGACAGCAAGAAGCCAGCCGTGGTGCGTTCTCGATCCTAACTCCTCCTTCTTGACACGCATACATATTCTGCCGCACCAGTAATTGATTATCCGGTTGTTCAGCCGGTGATCGTGACGGTGGTGCTCAAGATCGGCTCCGTCGGGCTGCACTGCGACGGCTGCATGCGCCGGATCCGGAGCAAGCTCTTCAAGATCAAAGGTACCCCTGCTTGCCCCGAGTCCCCGACCTGCATGCATGACAGGTGTTCGACGCAATTCTCCATCCATCCATCCATCCATGCGCATGAACATTTAACTGTCAGTGCTTGTTCGTTTGTGCTTGTCTGAATATGATGCGAAGGTTCTCGATGGAATTTCCCCATCACATTACCGAGCACGAAACGTTATATCAGTCAATGATCGTTTGCACTTGTGAACGCAGGCGTGGAGCAGGTGCGCATGGACTTGCCGAAGAACCAGGTGACGGTGGTGGGCACCATGGACGCCAAGGCTCTCCCTGAGAAGCTCCGCAAGAAGCTTCGCCGCCCCGTGGACGTGGTGCCGGCCGGCAAGGACAAGGACGGCAAGCAGCAGGGGGACAGCAAGGAGGGCTGCGGCAAGGACGGCAAGCAGCAGGGGGACGGGAAGCAGAGCAAGGAGGCGGCGGAGAAGGCGATTGCGGCGGAGCTGGAGCTGTGGAAGACTGCCTACTACGACAGCCAGGGCTTGCAGGCGACGCAGTTCCTGCTGAGCGACGAGAACCCCAACGCGTGCGCCGTCATGTGATGTGAGGCAGGTGATCGAGATCGAGTGATCATCGGAGTGCAAGACAGACAGACAGAATAGCGATAGATACTGAGTAGGAAATTGGCGATGGGATTACTGTTAATTTGCTGTGGGTTTTTTGGGGGCTGGGGTTTGGAGCCGGTTCATGCGAGTTACTGAGACGACGTGTGGCGGTCGTACGTACAGTAGACTGCTAATTAAGTTTTTGTCGTGGATGGTAGTACTGCTCTGTTTATATTTCGAGACCTGGATATCTTCATACCTCCATTGCTCTGTTCATACATTTCTCCGGTCCACCATGATTCTGGTAGCCAGATGTATTTTCTGTTGGTTCGACATGCTGCACTGACAGCATGTGTGACGGTGCTGTCGAGTTGGCGAGGCTTGATCGAATCGATCGGCAGCAGCTGCTAGCCGTGACAAAAAAGAAGGCTGTCGTGTGCTCTGCCATTCCGTACTACTACCCCCATTCCAAAAAATTAATAGAAAAATGAATTAGCAACATTACAAAATCTGGTATTCTTGCAATACACTCCGTGTGTATATTTTTTCTTGTAAATGTTAGTTAATTCTATAAGTTTGGTCAACCTTTACATATCTTTATAAAAAATTATATGTTTTCTTTTGGATGGAGGTAGTACCGCTCAACTCAAGTTCGCGCAACATGGAGTGTAGACAGAGTGTTTTTTTTATATTGGAAAGAAGCAATATATTAATATCATGATGATACCAATTACATCACATCTTTGCATAAACGTATTATTCTATTGGCATTACGGATACACGTAGCCGAAAAAAAAAGAATTATAAAAAAGAAAAAGTCTCTTTACAACGATAAGATCTTTAGTAGCAGCGACACTAACCCCACAAGAACAATACCAGAAGTCCAACATCTCCAACAGCGACGTCTTCAAGAAGGAAACAGAGCACAAACACCGTCGTCGCTCGATCAAAGATCATAGGTTTTCACCCTGGAGAAGTCCCCGCTCACAAAACAATGCCTTCAACAAGGTCATTGCCAGACACAACCAATTAAGGTTAGATCTTGGAGTTTCACCCTCCAAGGTAAGACTGTGAAATCCTCCTGTGTTGCCGCCCTCATTTTTTGATGCCGCTGCTACAATTCACAAATCACCAAGCCAATTACTCATCGTCATCAGGACTCTACCCAGAATAGCTAGTCCATAAAATCTTGCTTCCATGACATTCTTCGGCACACTGACTTCACCATGAAACTAAAGACATGTTCCACGACGGCAACAGATTGCAGAGCTTCGCTCCCTCTAAAACCAAACGGTCAGAAAACACCGGTTGCGCGCGACCGTATCGCGTCCGTTCCAGCAATCTCCAGGCATGAATCGCCCATGGGAGTTCGCCGACGGAGCCTCCGGAACACGACACTGCCACCGGATCAATGAGAACATGCCGAAGGTAGATCTTCGTCTTGGCGTGATAGAAACCCTATGACCGCGCCCCTGACAGCAGATGCGACCTGCGCCACCATCCGCCGAGGGAGAACCACCATCAAAGCCTAAGGCCGTCGCCCCGGCTTCCAGGCCCCGCTGCATCAGATCGTCGTCGGGGCGACAACCTTCGAGTGCCAAGGGGCTCCCTGCAGGGGAGAGACCACCACGCGAGGAAGCAGCCCCGCCGCCACCGTTAGCCGACCAGGCTTTGCCCATCGGCGTCCTCCGATGGCAGCGGGGGAGAGGCGGAAGGAGAAGTCGGGCATACGGCGACTTAGGGTTCCGCCCGTGCCGCCTCCCCCGAGAGCGGCGCGTGCGCCCATCGGAGACGGAGTGTTGGTATCAGGCTAGAGGTGGATGGAAAAGAGAAAAAGAGTAGGAGGCAAAAGTTTATAAATCAAATTCCACACCGAACTTGGATCCAAATCCGTTCTAAGATATATATATCTAATTTAAAAATATGACGGATAAGAATATTAGATTCGGAAGTGGTGTCGCCGATACGGTAAAAAAAATAGCACGCGGATATGGATTGTCTGAAAATTTTAGTTAGGATCGTCTCAGCGTTTCAAACCAGATAATCCGATTTGCGAGTTGATAATCAAGTCCAATTTACAAAAAAATAGCAGCTATTTAGTTACTACCAAATCCCTTTGGCGAACATGACTAGCTCCGAAGTCTACCATCTTATGTTCTCTATCTTCTGAACTAGTCGATTCCGGCAAGGCTGAAAGTTTAAATCCCTCTCAAAGTTTTTGATAGAAAATGGACCTATGCGTCCTTCTCTTAACCTCTTGTTCTGTTTCCAGTTTCGAATCCGCTGTCAGATATATCAGCATTCCAATCCGAATCTCGTGATTACCCGCTAGACTTCTGAATATTATGAAACAATAATATGGTACGAGCAGGATTTTTTTACACCCGTACAGAATCCTAGAAAAGAGAGAGAGCGCGCGCTGCTGCAGCTGCATCTGGCGGTGCTGGAGATGTAGTAAGTACCAATTTTACCAGCATGCTTCTTTAAAAAAAAATCAGTAAGAAAAAGCGAAATGGAATCGTGTTTTTGCCGGTGTACTGCTGCGAATTCGAGAGGATGGACACACAGTCACACAGAGAGACAGAGGTGTGACGACGTCGGCATTGGACTTGGACCGGACGAAAACGGCTCGCCTTTGGCCTTGGACTGGAAAATGAGAATCGAGCAAAAGAGGAAAAAAATAAAAGAGAGGCGCTGCTTTCGCGCGCGCGCTCTCTCTCTCTCTCTCTGCGCCCTGCAGACGGAAGGCTGCGCGGGCGTTGCTGTTCTTCAGCTTCAGGTTTTGTCGTGGCAGGCACTGTGAGTTGCCATGATGTTTGGTAGTGCAGTCAGGGAGGCACAATTTTTTTTTCAAGTTTATGAAATAATTATGAACAACTACAATACAAAATCTGTATGATTACATAGAGCTTGCAATATACAGTACTTTCATAGTTTGTCTTGTAAATATTGGTAGTTTATTATACTACCTCCGTTTTAAAATATAAAATGTTTTAAAATAACATGAGTAGCGACTAGCCTTTGGCCCTTGGACTGGAAAATGAGAATCGAGCAAAAGAGGAAAGAATAAAAGAGCGGCGCTGCTTTCGCTCCCTCTGCGCTCTGACGATGTACCACCGTCAGAAGGCTGCGCGGGCTTCGCTGTTCTTCAGGTTTTGTCGTGGCAGCAGGCAGTGTGAGTGGCCATGGATGTTTGGTAGCGGAGTGGAGGCACAAATTTATATTTTCTTAAGTACTAGAATCCATGGAACTCGTACCGTCGCTTGGGTTCCATCTGTGTTGATCTGGAGATCGTTTCGTCAGCTCCAGTGCTGGTAACAGGGACAGGGAAAGCAAAGCGGCCTGCCTTTGCCCTTTGCTCTGCTGTTGCGCGGAAGAAGAAAAAGAGAAGCAAACAAGAGAGGGAAAGTGGAGTTGCAGCTAGCTGCGCGCGAGGCTGCGACGGAGATGTGGTGCAGCCAGGCCAACCGGAAGAAAGGCTGCCGCCAAGACCGGTCTTGGCAGCTGGCGCCTACCCATCGTCTCCTCCGACTCCTCCTTTGAACTGCAGTGTGGATCGCGGGCAGATTCTTTGGAACCAGGTTGTCCATGGGCGGATCGACTGCTTACAATTTGACCGAACGGGAGTATATCACTCTTACGGATGCAACGGTCAAATACTCACTCCGGTATATATGAAAGCCCCCCTCAAATTTGTCTAGATATGAATGCACTAGTCTAAACACGTGATAATAAAAAACAAAACGTTTGTGTCAACCAGTTTTTTTCTCAAAATCTTATTTTTATCTATGGATTGTAGATATTTCGTAGGATTCAAATACTACTTAGGATTCTTTTTTTCAAAATCTTATTTTTTTCTATGTATTAAAGGATAATCCAACCGAAATTCCTATGGATTGGGATTCCTATTGAAGGCAAATATAATTATTGCACTTCATTGATTTGTCCAGGGGCGGATCTAGGCCCAGGGCAACCAGGGCCATGGCCCGGGGCGCAGCAAATTTTTCGGCCTACCATCTAATCACAACTGGCCTCGAGCGCAGCCCAGGTCTGGCCCAATTCGATGTGGCCTCCTTCGCTTCTGCAGTCCAACGTTTCCTGCCTTGTTCAACCGCGGCGAAACCACTTTGGCCTCATGTGGCTCGCGTGCAGGTCTCCTCGCTGGCTTTGTCGCTGGGCCAGGAGGAGCGCGTCGGCGCCGCCACGCCCACGCTAGCAGGTCGCAGCTTTCCACTGACCTCCCTCCCTCCTCGCTACCCCGTCTCACCTTGCCTCTCCGCCGCTACCTAACCTCCACGCGGCGCCGCCCGCCGGCTGCTGGGCCGCCCTGCTTGGTCGTCGCCTCCTGCTGTCCGGCCCGCCCTCCTCTGGTCCTCCACCACGCGAACATCGGCCGGCGCCGCCCGATTTGCTGAGGGCGTGCGGCTGTGCATCCTCTAACCCAACCTTTCTCTCTTGGGTGTTGCTGACGACCCGGCGGCTGAACTGCACTGCTGATTGCTCCTATATCGTCTACAGATCTCCTTATTAGGCCTCAGCTGGATGATTTCTTCATTATTCAATTGGATATTTAGATTTATTTGTATGAACTAACTAGTTGATTTAACGGTTGTTTGTAATCAATTTCATGTTTTAGGAACAAAATATGAAGATATTTTATTGATTCATCTTGCCGAACCAATCAACAAATGTAAATCTTCAAAACAAAATTACAATAGTTTTTTGTGATATTAAAGAGTTTTTGTGTGATCAGTTTTAAAAGTTTTTGCAACCGTACCAAGTTTTCTACAATCGAACAAAAATTTATATGCATTACAAGAGTTTTTTCTAATATGTTTTGAGCTTAATTTTTTGGCCCGGGGTTTGCTCCAATCCTGGATCCGCCACTGGATTTGTCCCACGGCTGGGATTATAAATAGTACAAAGAGACTTGGTTGCCAAGCTAGAGATTATAATTTGGAAACTATACGGCCGGGTAGACGTGTCCTATACGTACACGTCCAACACCTCCCCCCTCCCCCCCCCCCCCCCCGCAGTCGGAGCGGGAGCAGGGCGGACGTTCATACTAGAGCAGAACTCGGTGAAGACCGTCGATGGCAACCCTTTGGTGAAGATATCTGCATACTGTGAAGATGTTGGGACATGGAGAACACGAACATCTCCGAAAGCAACTCTCTCGCGGACAAAATGAAGATCAATCTCCACATGCTTGGTACGTTGATGTTGAACCGGATTCGTCGATAGGTAGACCGCAGATATGTTGTCATAGTAGACCACCGTAGCTCGATGAAGGGGGCGATGTAGCTCGGATAGGAGCTGACGTAACCAGCATGCCTCAGCAACGGCGTTGGAAACTCCTCGGTATTCTGCTTCCGCACTCGATCGGGACACAGTTTGCTGGCGTTTAGAGGACCAAGAGATCAGATTGTCGCCAAGGAATACTCCGTAGCCTGAGGTGGACTTGCGTGTGTCGGGGCAGCCAGCCCAGTCAGCATCAGTGTATGCAGTAAGCGATGTCGGCGACGATCGATGTAATTGTAGGCCATAGTCGATGGTGCCACGAAGATACCGGAGAATCCGCTTAACCGCATTGAGGTGCGGCTCACGGGGATCGTGCATGTATAAGCATACCTGCTGAATGGCATAGGCGACATCCGGTCTGCTGAATGACAAGTATTGGAGGGTTCCCACCAGGCTCCGATAGGTGGATGGGTCAGCAACGACATCGCCATCAGCGCCAAGCTTGGACTGTGTATCGACAGGAGTGGAGCAAGGGCTGCACTCGCTCATACCTGCACGCTCGAGGACATCGAGGATGTACTGTCGCTGTGAGCGGAACATGCCATCAGAGGAGCGAGTAACAGCAACTCCCAGAAAATAGTGTAGTGCACCAAGATCCTTGAGGGAGAACTCGCGCTCAAGAGCCATGATGGTTTGCCGAAGTAGCTGCTCGGATGAGGCCGTGAGTACTATGTCGTCAACATATAAAAATAGGTAGACAGTCTCCGTGTTGCGGGTGTATATGAAGAGCGATGGATCCGTGCGGGAACCAACAAAACCGAGTCGAAGAAGATGATTAGCGAAACGGCTGTACCATGCACATGGCGCCTGTTTAAGCCCATAGAGAGACTTATTTAGGCGGCACACATGGTCGGGCTTGGAGACGTCGATGAAACCTGACGGCTGCGCATAGTATACTGTCTCGGCGAGAGTACCATGTAGAAAGGCATTGTTGATGTCGAGCTAATGAGCAGGGCAGTCTTGAGAGATGGCAATGGAGAGTACGGTCCGAACAGTAGTCGATTTGACAACCGGGCTAAAAGTCTCTCCGTAGTCGACGCCGGCACGCTGAGTGAAGCCTCGGAGGACCCAACGTGCTTTATACCGATCCAAAGAACCATCCGGCTTGAGCTTATGCCAAAATATCCACTTGCCAGAAACAACATTAGCTCCAGGAGGACGGGGGACAAGATCCCATGTCTGATTGTTCTTTAGGGCAGTAAATTCATCGACCATAGCAGAATGCCAATGAGCATCTTTCAGGGCACTACGGTAGCTCTTAGGAAGGGGACTGGGAACATCAGCAAGGAGAGTAAGGCGATCAGCAGGCTTTGGCACCATACCACGTTTTCCACGAGTATACATTGAATGAGTGTTATCGACCAGAGGAGGACCGACGGGCGCCAGGACCACAGGAGGTGTAGGAGGTGTAGGTGGAGGTGTAGGCGGTGTGTGTGGCTCGGGTTGAGGGGCTTGAGGCTGTGTAGGAGGTATAGGAGGGGTAATAGGCAGCGGAAGGATGGGGGGAAGATTATCCAGAAAGGATAGATCGGTGGCGGTAGGAGGGGGTGTTGAAGTTTTGGAGAAAGGGAACGAATTTTCGTCAAAGATGACATGACGAGATATGATAATTTTGTGAGTGGTAAGGTCAAGACATCGATAGCCACGGTGATTAGAGAGGTACTCTAGGAAGACGCAAGCGGTTGTGCGAGGAGCTAGTTTGTGAAGTGCTGTGGCGGAGATGTTAGGATAACATAAACAACCAAAAACACGGAGCTGGTCTAATGGAAGTGGGAGACCTAGGAGAACTTCGTGTGGTGTATGCTGCTGAAGGGTTTTGGTGGGGTGAAGGTTGAAGAAAAAGGTGGCAGTGTGAAGAGCTTCAACCCAATAGACCGGAGGCATGCTTGCTTGGAAAAGAAGTGAACGCACCATGTTGTTCGTGGAACGAATGACACGTTCGGCTTTGCTATTCTGGATGGATGTGTATGGGCAAGATAGACAAAGCGTGGTGCCTAAGGATGAGAGAAAAACACGAGCTGCATTGTCGTCAAATTCACGGCCATTGTCACATTGCAAGGACTAAATAGTTGTGTTAAATTGTGTAGAGACATAAGCAAAGAAATTTTTGAGGGTGGAGAAAGTATGGGATTTGACGCGCAAAGGAAAAGTCCAAAGATAGTGAGAGAAATCATCTAACACAACTAGATAGCATTTGTAGCGAGACACACTAGAGAGAGGAGAAGTCCACAAATCACAATGAATTAGTTGAAAGGGGCGAGTGGTTTGAGTAGATGAATTATCAAAGGGTAGTCGAACATGTTTCCCTAATTGACAAGCATGACATAAATGATCATCGGGGTTATTCTTAATACACGGAAAATAAAATGCACTTGCTAGGTGCGACAAAGCTTGACTATTGAGATGTCCTAGACGACGATGCCATAATGTTGACGATGATGTAGTGGTGGAGAGGGCGTGCGCAGGAGAAGACGGCCACCCGAAGGGGTAGAGGTCGCCAACACTATTGCACCTGACAATCTCGTTCTTGGTGCGGAGGTCTTTCACAGAAAGACCAAACGGATCAAACTCAATAGAAACGAAATTATCAGTGGTGAACTTGCGGATAGAGAGAAGATTTTGATGAGGTTGGGGGTAACTAAGACATTGTTAAGTTGAAAAGACTGATTAGGTGTAGAAATAGTTGTGTGACCGACGCTGGTGATTGGAAGGGTATGACCATTGCCGACGATGACATGTGGATAAGGGGAGTGAGAGGGGAGGATGTGTGAGAGGTTACCCTGGTTGCCGGTCATGTGAGCGGAAGCGCCTGAATCCATGAACCACGCATTCGATGACGGTGGCGTCAGGGACATGGTGTTGAAAGCCTACATGAGGGAACCTTGGTCGAAGGACGGAGATGGAGCAGTGTATGTCGGTGCAGGCGGTGGAGTGGTCGGCAACGGTCCTGGTGCTCCTTGCATCCACGACATGTGAGGTAGAGGTGTCCCAGGTGGCCATGGCAAAGTCGGGGAAGCAGCATAGGGCCACAAACTCGGAGGTGACACCACGGCGTGATGAGCCTGAGGTGAGCCTTGCTGCTGGTGAGCCTTGCTGCTGGGGAGGCGCCTTGCTGCTGGGGAGGCGCCGAGTGGAGGTAGCGGCACCGCGCGCCGAAGCGGCAGCTTCCTCGCTGGAAATTACGGCACACATCAGGGCGGCGTGGTGGTGCATTATTGTCTGCTGGACCACGCGGTGGTGAAGGCGTTGGAGCACCTCGAGCGACGAAGGCGGATGGAGCCGAGGAGGATGACTCGTCGGACTGCTGTAGTGTGAGCTCCTCGAGGAGAAGCGATGAGCGCACGTCGAGGAACGACGGTAGGGGGCGCTGCTTGAGGGTCAGCGTGCGCATGTACGCAAGTTTAGACCCGAGCCCACGGAGCGTGTTCTGGACAAGGCGCTTGTCGGTGATGGTCGTGCCCAACGCATTGAGCTCATCGGCGAGGATCTTCTGCTTGCGGCAGTAATCCGCCACGGTCATGGGGCCCTGTTTGAGACCTTGGAATTCTTGCTCAAGGTAGGAGGACCGCGTCTCAGAGTTGTCGTGGTAGATGTTGGAGAGACGCGTCCATAAGGCGTGTGCAGGCAGCGGCGTGGTGGTGTCGACAACCATGGCCAGAAGCTCGGGTGCAACAGCGCCATTGAGCCATGATCGAACGATGGCGTCGTTCCGAAGCCACTGTGGCGTGGGATTGGCAGGGTACTCTTCCTCGAGAAGATGATCCTCGAGGGCGTACTTCTCAGCTGCGTCGGTGAACATGCCACTCCATTGGAGGTAGTTTGACGTGGAGAGCTCGAGGGTGACCGGAACAACGGCGCGAATGCTTGGGCGCGCGGCGGCGAGCGCCCAGAGAGAGGCCTTGGCGGCGGCCTCGCCAGCAACCGCCGCGAGATCGGAGGCGGAGGGATCTTGCGGCGCCATGGAGGGAGAGGATCGTAAACCCTAATCTGATACCATGAAGGCAAATATAATTGTTGCACTTAATTGATTTGCCTCACGGCTGGGATTATAAATAGTACAAGAAAACTTGGTTGCCAAGCTAGCTAGAGATTACAATTTGAAAACTATACGGCCGGATAAACGTGTCCTATACGTACACGTCTAACACCTATGTCTCGACTCCATAGGAATCTAAACATCCACTCCAACCTCACTTTTAGACTCGCAAGTGGATAGCACCGAGGCACCTCTCATGTGTTTCATGAGTTTCTTGTGTGTTTTAGAATCTTTTGTTTTACGCAGGCAAATTAAAAACTATGACGATTAATTTCCAAAGATCATGGCTTCATCTCTTGAACTAGATCCTATGCAGATCACATGTTTTTAAGGAGCCACGAGGTGGAATAATCCTCCTTTGTGTACACCCTAGTAATGGCCAGCCACCGTGCGGCCTCTGCTAGAGGCGACCCTCCTCCTAAAAAACTCCTCCCCCATTATTGAGAGTTACTGAAGAACTTTTTTTAACAATGCCTACAACTCCACACACACCCCCCCCCCCCCCCCCCCCCGCCCCCCGGCACTTTAGCAGTGTTAGTGAATGGGGAGAACATGAGACGAGAGGAGAACTCGATTATGCAAGGGAGGAGACCTGGAGTGAACACAGAACACGTACATGCAAATCGCTATTTTCTTCTTTAGGCTGTTCATAGTGAAAAGTAATATAGGCTAGTAACATGTATAAATTGCAAGTTTATATTACTATCTTCATAGTGGAGAGTAACATACAAGTGATGTTATGTAAAGTATTATTTATTACTCATTTCTCCTTGATATATGCGATGTTATAGTATCCAAATATGTTACTCCATCTATGTAAGCAATTTTTCTAAATTAAACCTTTAGTTACTTGTACAATGACTAGCCTTAGCGCTAAGTGCGTGCCTACATAGGCTCGAGCTGCTAGCAATCTTGCTTGATTGGTTGATATATTTTTTTACGCTAACACGCGTGCATATGCGTGCCTATATGGGGGCCGTAGCAATCAGGAAGGAAACAATTTTGTTAGTTAAAATCTCCAACAGTAAAAATATTAACAAAATCTCAGTCATATACAATCAATAATATACATATTGTTTGAGTAGATATTAATTTTGAACTCATGCCAATAACACTAAACTTTAAGCAACAAAAATTAATAATGTAGACATGGGGACTTGTGACCTAGTATGCACGTTCGAGTTTATGATCTATTACCTCCGTTCCAGAAGGCATATGATTTTCTTCCGAGGCGGAGACACGCATAGGCGATTGTGAGGCGGCCGTCTCGTGCCTCCCGTCACGGTGCCGCCGGGCGATCTTCCCCACTCTTGTGGCCTTCGGGCTATGGAGGCAGGGTGGATGTCAGCCCCCGTTGGCAGGAGGGCTCAGTTTTCCTGTTTTAAGGTTCAAGGTTTGGCGGGACAACGCTCGGATTGTGGTGGCTGCGTCTTCTCCAATAAAGTCTCCCCGACTTCAGCTCCATCTCCCCGGCGATGTCGAGAAGCTTTTGGGAGTGGTGTGTTTCTCAAAGACTTCTTCTGGCTGTGGGATCTTCAGATCGTCAAGCAGCTTCATCGGCGATTCATCTTTCTTCTTCGTCTTGGGGACGGATGTGGCCTTTTGGGCTAGTTCGACGACTTTCAATTCCGTCCGCAACCAACAACGTCAGACCGGCTCTGGGAGGAGCGGCAGCGGCGGCGCACCGTCGACACGGTCTGTAGGTTGAAGACGAAGGAGGTCTCAAGGATTTCGATGTAATTTTAGTTTTTATTGAGATGTTTTATACTGTTCGCTGTTTCTTTTAATGGCAATGTCCTATTTGCAATTTTTTAAAAGTTTAACCAAATTTACAAAATAAACTATTAACATTTACTAGACATAAGTGATTTTTACTGTTTCTTAATATTGATTTTGCATAGTCAAGCCTACTCCGATTCCAAAGTGTCTAGTGTGGTGGCCTGATCGGCAGAAGCCCAAAACAATTAGCCAACACGGGCCAAGGCCTCAATGGCACGCACGTGCTGAACTATCAGAAGAAAAAAAGGCGATCAACTGATCAACTCCGATGAACGCGACAAGGTCTGATTTTCGACTCTCTGTCTGTGGGCAGATACGTTTGGTTACGAGGAGCACCACTTCCTGGAATATTTTTTGAGAGGAAATTGCGGTACTTTATTAAAGCTCAGCTACATCCTGAGCCAACAGGTTCAACTCGATTAGCCGTGCGCCGTGCCCACTTGACCGAGAAGTCATCCAGGTCCTGAAGATCATTTTTTGATCTCTTCAACTAGCATGCCATGCATCGACATATCCTTCTCCGCGCTATTCAGCTTGGCCGCCACCATAGCATTGTCCGTTTCTAAGATGATTTTCCGAAGGTTCATTTCCTTGCCTAAAGCCATTGCGCGCTTGCATGCTCGCAGTTCCGCATCCTTGGCATCAAGGAGGGAGGGGGGGAGGGGGGAATGGCTTGCCCATGCTATTAACATGCCTATATATGAAAAAAAAAAAAGGGCGTGTGAGTTAAAAATACAACAACGCGACTTTTTGTTAAAAAATAAAATCTGACCAACACGACTCAGTATACGCTATATTGATTTGTTTGATCTCCTTGACGTAGATCCACATTAAAATTACTAATAGTTGACTTCAAATGTAGATTTTTTTTAACTGCCTAACAATACTATATTGTAAAAATTCGATATCCATAGTAAACTTGTAGGACTTGTAATATTTCCATGCTGTATCACTTGTGTGCTCATGTCTTCTTGGCCCCTGGCATGGTTAAATCCTTGATCCGGGCATGATCATATTCTCTTCATGCAGGTTCACTCTCTTCTGGTTCAGTGCAACTTTTTTTTTTCAGGGGACTTTCCCTTTCGGTGCAACTTTTTTTTTCAGGGGACTTTCCGTGCAACACTGCAACTGAAGAAACAAAAGAAAGAGACTGCTGCACGAGCTCTCAACCAGTCGTCGGCCTGTGTTTGTGCATTGGGCTTTAATGTGGCGGATTAGGCTGTTGTAGGTGCTCGACAAGCTTTTTTGGGCTTTGAGAAGATGCTTGGCAGGTGTTAAACGAAAATTCTAAATGTACGGACGGGTGACTTACCAAACTTTTTACGGACATACGTGTATTTTTTTGGTTGGCTGAATATCAGTGGGTTCCTTGAAAAACGGACCACACTTCTATTTCTAGCAGAGTATACAGAATACGTAAAAGTCTTGGTATGTGCTGAGGTACGAGTAGGAAGACCAGACATGTGCCCTGAGTTTAGAGCAAAGCATGTATGTTATGACACGTGGCTGCCACGTATGGGCACACGGAGCTTATTATCTCTCTGAATTTCGTTATTGGTAACACAGTTCAGGTATGCTACCGAGACAGACAGACAGACAGGCAGGCCAATCCAGCCTCTGAAGAAAACTGTCAAGTATGTACAACAAAACCTCAGCTAGCTGCATGCAGAACTCTTACCAAAGCGCGCGCCTACAAGCAATGCCATTGAACCCACAGAATGTACTACAGTACGTAGCAGCTGTAAATTGGATACGTAGCGCTTCAACCATCAACAGTAACTTACCGCTAGCTGGACATATATACGTACGTACCACGTATACGTGTCTAAACCAGCAGATCATCCGATCGGCTAGCTTACCTAGCTAGAGTGGTCGGCCATATGGAGATGCAGGCCGGGGTCCGTCGGATCGGATCGACCAGTAAGCGTATACGCATGAGGTGGAAACTGTACGCTCGTATGTGCGTGCCTACATACTATAGGTGCCCTGCGTGCGAATCCATGTCACTGGACACGACCTACGCACGCGCAACAGTAGTCGACAGTACAATCATTCAAGATACCCGAAAATTTTCTCGAAACAGGCTTTCGTTTAGATTTATAAATAAAGCACACAGGTAAGACCATTGCTGGACCAAACAACACAACGTTCAAAGACATAGACACAACACGGTATACGATGCTGGGGCAGCAGCACACACACGCCCGAACACAAACACGAAAAAAACAAAAAGGAAGGAAACGGAGACGGATCAACACGGCGAGGAAGACCGCAACCGCTGCGCCCTCCGAAGAATGCCCACCACGCTCCTAGCCTCGACTCGTCAAGCACCAAGCAACACCCTCAAGAGGGAAAGTGACCGCTGCTGTCCGGACCAGAGACTGGCCCTAAGGTTTCCCCTGACACATAGAGGGGAATGGATGAAGGGAAGCCGCGACACCCTCCAAGAAGGAAGATGCCACCCGCGGGTGGCACCGCGTCGGTGTCGATCGAGCCGACAAGGATTTCTCCCGAGGACCCTATCCACAACCCTCGGACGAGCCATTGCACAGGAGACCCGCGAGGGTGAGGCCTCGCCACCACCAAAACTTGCCGCCCACGAGCATGCGCCACTCCGGTTCCGACTCCGTCATCATCGTCTCACCGAGCAAGCCGTCGCGAGGTCTGCAACACCGCGACACAGGTAGAAATGAAACGGGGCCCACAGTACCGCGACCGCGCGGGAGGGAACTTACTCTACCGCCGGAGACGATAGTCGACCGGACGCGGCCCTAGACAAACCAGTCCTCCATACATCCGGCCGGGCCCAGCAGGTCCGTAAAGCCTCCACAGAGGCAAACCAGTCCCATGGCGGTCTGCCCGGGCCCGACGGGCCCGTAAAGTCCGCCACCGCATTGCAACAGGACGGACGAGGACGCCGAGGATCCCATCCACCCTAACCCACCAAGATCTTGCAGCACAGTCAAAGCAAAGCCGGCCGGCCCGCCTAACCCAGATCCGGGCTCAAGTGAGCCAATCTGGGCAGCCATAGCCACGCCCTCCCCGAGCTCTGCCTGCCGTGGAAGCACCATGCTGCCCCGCCGCCCAAGACCGCGCTGCCACGCTGGCATGCCCTCTGCCATCGCAGGCCCTCCCAAAAGGCCATGGCGGATCCGTTGACTAAACCTCTCCCGATGGCAAAACATGACCAGCACCAAACCGCCATGGGTGTTCGGTATATTACCATGTAATCTAGATTAGTTGACTCTAGTGCAAGTGAGAGACTGTTGGAGATATGCCCTAGAGGCAATAATAAAAGCAGTTATTATTATATCTTTGTGTTTATGATAAATGTTTACATTCATGCTATAATAGTATTAACAGGAAATATTAATACTTGTGTGATTTGTAAACTAAATTAGAGTCTCTGGTAAAGCCTCTTTATAATACTAGCTTGTTGATTAATAGATGATCGTAGTTTCTCGATCATGAACATTAAGATGTTGTTAATAACAAGATCATATTATTAGGAGAGTGGTATGATGGACATACTCCTATAGATAAGCGTAGCATAAAGATCAAGTCATTTTAATAGTTCGTTTGCTATAAGCTTTCTGATACATAGTAACCTAATTCCTTCGACCATGAGATCATGCTAATCACCATCACCGGAAGGATGCTTTGATGACATCAAACACCACACCATAACTGGGTGACTATAAAGGTGACATTGAGTGTTTGGAAAGTATGGGTTGAGGCACATGGATCAAGAGTGGGATTTGTCCATCCATATGACGGATAGATATACTCTGGGCCCTCTCGGTGGAATGTCATCCAATTGGCTTGCAAGCATGTGACTGGCTCACAAGGGATCACATATCACGGGAACGAGAAATGAGTACTTATCAGTAATGAGGTTGAACTAGGTATGCAGAGATACCGACGATCAAAACCTCAGATAAGTAAACTATCGTGAGACAAAGGGAAATTGTTATCATATGTAACTGGTTCATTCGATCGCAAAGTAATCGTAGAAATATGTGGGAGCCATATGAATTTCCAGATTCCTCTATTGGTTATTGGTCGGAGAAGTGTCTCGGTCATGTCCGTGTAATTCACGAACCGTAGGGAGACACACTTAAGGATTCGATGTTGTTTAGTAGATATGGAATGTTATTAGGGATACCGAATGTTGTTCGGAGTCTCGGATGGGATTCGGGATATCACGAGGAGATCCGGAATGGTCCGGAGAATAAGATTCATATAAGGAAAGTCCTATTTCGGAGTTCGGGAAAGTTTCCGATGATTTCATCAGAGAGGTTCTAGAAGGGTCTAGAAGGTTCACCGGTCAAGAAGGAGAATGGTCCATGAATGTGTCATGGGTATGTGGAATGATTGGATCATATCCAAGATCACTTGGTGTTGGCATTTGCAAGGGAGAAATAAAGCTCTAAATTGAAAGTCAAACTGGAATAATGGTTTCCTAGTGGGAGAAGAAACAAGTCCTTCTCTCAATCCAACTTGGGTTTGGGTTTGGATTCAAACCCACCCCTCCCAAGGCTGCCCCTCCCTCTCATAAATAGAGGGGGAGGGCTGCCCCAAACAACACAAGCCCTTGCCCATCTCCACGAGCCGCCGCCGCACAGCCGCCCGCGCCGCCGCCGGTCCGTCGCCGCCGCCCTAGCCGCCGCCGACACCTCCTCCTCCTCCCGGATCTCTAAACCCTAGATTTCCGGGAAACCCTAATCCACCATAACTCGCATCCGGCTTAGGCGAAGGCCTACGGGATCTTCCCTCTACTTCCGACACCACGCCGTCGTGCTGCCGGAATCGCGAGGGAGAACTACAACCTCTGCTGCCTACATGAACAAGGGAGAGGAAGGTCTTCATCGAGTACCGAACGTGTGACCGACTGCGGAAGCGCTACTGGAACGCAGCGCCGGAAGGATCGTCTACGCGATTTTGAGATCGGCAAGTGTACGACTACATCACCCACGAGAATCTGCTCTCGTTAACTGCTTTGGAATCTTCGAGGGTGAGTGCTTCTATCGACTCGTTGCTATAATCTAGTAGATAGATCTTGGCTTATTTGTGTGCATGCGGTAGAATTTTTTTGTTTTCCATGCTACGAACCCCTATAGTGGTATCAGAGCCGTGTCTATATGTAGATCTGTTGCACGAATAGAACACAATGGTCATTGTGGGCGGTGGTGCTTTTATTATCAATTGCCTTTTGTGTACTTTGCATCTTGCGGTATGATGGGATGAAGCGGCTCGGGCTAACCTTACATGACATCCTTTATGAGACTTGCTCCGCGTTCAACATGCAACTTGTATTGCATAAGTGGCTTTGCGGATGTGTGTCTCTCCCATCATAGTATAGATTCAATTTACAACGGGCACTTGATAGTTCAAGCATCAACGTTGTGGTTCTTGTTCGTAAGCTAGAACGACACTTATTGAAAGCCCCAAACCACATAAAATATGCAAAGAAAATTAGAGGCGTCTAACTTTGTTTTGCAGGGGTATGCTGTGATGTGATATGGCCATGATTGTGATTATATATGATGTATGCAATGTTTCTTATTGTAAGTTGGCAACCGGCAGGAGCCATATGGTTGTCCTTTAAATTCCATTAAGACCTGCATGTCTATTCAAAGTAGTTGTAATAGTTGAAGCTGGTGGAAGACAATCATGAAACGGCGCCATTGACCTTGACGCCATACCGGTGATGATAGAGATCATGTTCGTGCTTGAAGATGGAGATCGGAAGCACAAGAAGAAAGGCCATATCATATCACATATTATGAATTGCATGTGATGTTAATCCTTTATGCATCTTGTATTGCTTAGTTTGCGACGGTAGCATTATAAGATGATCCCTCAAGCACAAAAAATTCAAGTTTTAAAGTGTTCATCCTTAGTAAGCACCGTTGCTAAAGCTCGTTGTTTCGAAGCACCACGTGATGATCGGGTGTGTTAGATTCTGCGAGTGTATACAACGTGAGCAAGCCAGATTTGCTCATGGGAATCTAAGGTTTGATCTTGACGAGCCTAGCATGTACAGACATGGTCTCGGAACACGGATCACCGAAAGGTAAAGCATGAGTCATATAGTAGATATGATGAACATGTTGATTGTTTGCCATTGAAGCTACATCAACTCTCGTGATGATCGGTTTTGATGTGGTGGATTTGGTTCGTGTGATCACTAAAACAATGTGAGGGATATTGTTTTGAGTGGGAGTTCACCTAGATTAATTTAACTATTAATTAGAACTCAATTTGTCATAAACTTAGTCTAAACTATTGCAAATAAGTTGTAGATCAATGGCGGCCCCTACCATCAATTTTAATGCGTTCCTAGAGAAAGAAAAGTTGAAAAACAATGAAAGCAACTTCGCGGATTAGTTCCGCAATTTGAGGATTGTCCTCAATGCTGGTAATTTGACCTATGTGCTGGATGCACCGCTGGGTGACCCGCCTGCAGCTACTGTTACCGATGAAGTAAAGAATGTTTACCTCACTCGGAATAATCAGTACTCCACAGTTCAGTGTGCTATCTTGTATGGTTTGGAATCAGAGCTTCAGAAATGGTTTGAGAACCATGACCCACATGATATTGTCCGTGAACTCAAAGTGATATTTGAGGCTCATGCGGCAGTTGAGAGTTATGAGGCTTCTGAAAAGTTCTTTAACTGCAAGATGGAAGAGGGCAGCTCCGTCAGTGAGCACGTGCTTAAGATGTCTGGGCACGCAAATAAATTCCAAAGTTTGGTTATAGTGATTCCTAATTCTTTGGGGATTCACCGTGTCCTCCAATCACTGCCACCAAGTTACAAGAACTTTGTGATGAACTACAGTATGCAAAACATGGACAAGACGTTGCCAGAACTCTTCTCCATGTTGAAATCTGCAGAAGTGGAGATCAAGAAAGAGCACCAAGTGTTGTCGGTCAATAAGACCACCAAATTCAAGAAGCAAGGCAAGTCAAAGAAAAAGGGAAACTTCAAGAAGGGCGGTAAGAAAGTTGCCGTGCTGGCGAAGAAGACCAAGGCTGGGCCTAAGCCTGATACTGAGTGCTTTTACTGCAAGGGAGAAGGTCATTGGAAGCGGAATTGCCCAAAGTACTTGGCGGATTTGAAGGACGACAACATCAAAAAGAAAGGTATATCCGATATACATGTTATTGATGTGTATCTCACCAGTAGTCGTAGTAGTGCCTGGATATTTGATACTGGTTCGGTTGCTCATATTTGTAACTCGAAACAGGTACTGCAGAATAAACGGAAGCTAGCGAAGAACGAGGTGACGATGCGCGTAGGAAATGGATCAAAGGTTGATGTGATCGCGGTCGGCACGCTACCTCTTCATCTACCATCAGGATTAGTTTTATACTTAAATAATTGTTATTTGGTGCATGCATTGAGCATGAACATTATATCTGGATCATGTTTATTGCGAGACGGTTACTTGTTTAAGTCCGAGAATAATGGTTGTTCGATTTATATGAGTAATATGTTTTATGCACATGCACCTTTGGTAGATGGTCTATTCTTATTGAATCTCGATTGTGGAAATACACACATTAATAACATTGAAGCTAAACGTTTGAAATTGAGCGATAACTCGACCTATATGTGGCACTGTCGTCTTGGTCATATTAGAGTGAAGCGTATGAAGAAACTCCATTCCAATGGACTTCTTGAATCACTTGATTTCGAATCACTTGATTTCGAATCACTTGAAAGATGCGAAGCATGTCTGATGGGTAAAATGACTAAGACTCCATTTTCTGGTATGATGGAGCGAGCTACGGACTTATTGGAAATCATACATACCGATGTTTGTGGTCCAATGAGTGTAGCATCGCGCGGTGGTTATCGTTATGTTCTTACCTTCACGGATGACGTGAGTAGATATGGGTATATCTATTTCATGAAACATAATTCCGAAACTTTCGAGAAGTTTAAGGAATTTTAAAGTGAGGTAGAGAATCAACGTAACAAGAAGATTAAATTTCTGCGATCTGATCATGGAGGTGAATATCTAAGTTACGAGTTTGGCGAGCATTTAAAGAACTGCGGAATACTTTAACAATTGACACCGCCGGGAACACCACATCGTAATGGTGTGTCCGAACGTCGTAATCGAACTCTCTTAGATATGGTTCGTTCTATGATGTCACTTACAGATTTACCGCTATCATTTTGGGGTTATGCATTAGAAACGGTCGCATTCACTTTAAATAGGGCACCATCTAAATCCGTTGAAACGATACCGTATGAATTATGGTTTGGGAAGAAACCTAAATTGTCGTTCCTTAAAGTTTGGGGTTGCGAAGCCTATGTTAAGAAGTTACAGCCGGACAAGCTTGAACCCAAAGCGGAAAAATGCGTCTTCATAGGATACCCGAAGGAAACTATTGGGTATACCTTCTATCATAGATCTGAGGGAAAAATCTCCGTTGCCAAGAATGGATCCTTTCTAGAGAAGGAGTTTCTCTCGAAAGAAGTGACTGGAAGGAAAGTAGAACTCGACGAGGTTGTTGAACCTTCTCTCGAACTTGCGAGTAGCGCATCACCGGAAGTAGTTCCTGTGGCGCCTGCACCAATAAGAGAGGAAGCTAATGATGTTGATCATGAAACTTTGGTTGAAGTTACTACAGAACCTCGCAGGTCAACGAGAACTCATACCACTCCTGATTGGTATGATCCCGTTATGAGTGTCATGTTGGTGGACAACATCGATGACCCTGCGACATATGAGGAAGCGACGATGAGCCCAGATTCCAATAAATGGCAAGAAGCCATGAAATCCGAGATTGGATCCATGTACGAAAACCAAGTATGGACTTTGGTGGACTTACCGGATGGCCGGAAGGCTGTCGAGAACAAATGAATTTTTAAGAAGAAAACAGATGCTGATGGTAATGTTACTGTCTATAAAGCTCGACTTGTCGCAAAAGGGTTTCGACAAATTCAAGGAGTTGACTACGATGAGACTTTTCTCACCAGTAGCAAAGCTAAAGTCTGTAAGGATTATGTTAGCAATCGCTGCATATTATGATTATGAGATATGGAAGATGGATGTCAAAACGGCGTTCCTCAATGGAGACATTGATGAAGAGTTGTATATGATGCAACCCAAAGGTTTTGTCGATCCTAAAGATGCTAACAAGGTATGCAAACTTCAATGGTCCATATATGGATTGAAGCAAGCATCCCGAAGTTGGAATCAACGTTTTGATAAGGTAATCAAAAGCTTTGGTTTTATATAAACTTATGGAGAAGCTTGTATTTATAAGAAAGTGAGTGGGAGCTCTGTAGCATTCTTAATACTATATGTAGATGGCATATTGTTGATTGGGAATGATGTAGACCTTCTTAATAGTGTCAAGGATTATTTGAATAATAGTTTTTCAATGAAATATCTTGGCGAAGCAGCTTATATATTAGGCATAAAGATTTATAGAGATAGATCGAGACGCCTAATATCATTGTCACAAAGTACATATTTGGACAAAATTTTAAAGAGGTTTGGAATGGAAGATAGCAAGAAAGGGTTCTTGCCCATGTTGCCCAATACGACCTTGAGCAAAACTCAAAGTCCTGCATCGGCAGAAGATAGAGAAAGGATGAGTAAGACTCCCTATGCCTCAGCCATAGAATCTCTTATGTATGACATGCTATGTACTAGACCCGACATTGCATATGCTGTTAGTTTGACTAGTAGATATCAAAGTGATCCAGGAGTGGATCATTGGACAGCGGTCAAAAACATCCTTAAGTACTTGAGAAGAACTAAGGATATGGTTCTTTCTTATGGAGGTGATGAACAGCTCGTTGTTAATGGTTACACTGATGCTAGTTGGAACACCGATCCGGATGATTCTAAATCTCAATCTGGATACGTGTTTACTTTGAATGGTGCAGCAGTTAGCTGGTGGAGTGCAAAGCAAAGCATTGTGGCGAGATCTTCAACTGAATCGGAATACATAGCTGCTTCGGAGGCTTCACAAGAGGCGATATGGATGAAGGAGTTCATTACAGAGCTCGGTGTGGTTCCAAGTGCGCTGGACCCAATGTCTATCTACTATGATAACATGGGCGCCATAGCCAATGCGTAAGAACCAAGGTCACACAAGAAGCTGAAGCACATCAAGCTACGTTTTCACGCTATTCGAGAACATGTCCAAGATGGTGACATAAAGATTTGCAAAATACACACAGATATGAATGTGGCGGATCCGTTGACTAAACCTCTCCCAAGGGCAAAACATGACCAACACCAAACCACCATGGGTGTTCGGTATATTACCATGTAATCTAGATTAGTTGACTCTAGTGCAAGTGGGAGACTGTTGGAGATATGCCCTAGAGGCAATAATAAAAGCAGTTATTATTATATCTTTTTGTTTATGATAAATTTTTACATTCATGCTATAATATTATTAACAGGAAACATTAATACTTGTGTGATTTGTAAACTAAATTAGAGTCCCTGGTAAAGCCTCTTTATAATACTAGCTTGTTGATTAATAGATGATCGTGGTTTCTCGTTCATGAACATTAAGATGTTGTTAATAACAAGATCATATCATTAGGAGAATGGTATGATGGATATACTCCTATAGATAAGCGCAGCATAAAGATCAAGTCATTTTAATAGTTCATTTGCTATAAGCTTTCTGATACATAGTAACCTAATTCCTTCGACCATGAGATCATGCTAATCACCATCACCGGAAGGATGCTTTGATGACATCAAACACCACATAGTAACTGGGTGGCTATAAAGGTGGCATTGAGTGTTCGGAAAGTATGGGTTGAGGCACATGGATCAAGAGTGGGATTTTTCCATCCATATGACGGATAGATATACTCTGGGCCCTCTCGGTGGAATGTCATCCAATTGGCTTGCAAGCATGTGACTGGCTCACAAGGGATCACATATCACGGGAACGAGAAAAGAGTACTTATCAGTAACGAGGTTGAACTAGGTATGCGGAGATACCGACGATCAAAACCTCGGATAAGTAAACTATCGTGAGACAAAGGGAAATTGGTATCATATGTAACTGGTTCATTCGATCGCAAAGTAATCGTTGAAATATGTGGGAGCCATATGAATTTCCAGATTCCTCTATTGGTTATTGATCGGAGAAGTGTCTCGGTCATGTCCGCGTAATTCACGAACCGTAGGGAGACACACTTAAGGATTCGATGTTGTTTAGTAATTATGGAATGTTAGTAGGGATACCGAATGTTGTTCGGAGTCACGGATGGGATCCAGGATATCACTAGGAGATCCGGAATGGTCCGGAGAATAAGATTCATATAAGGAAAGTCCTATTTCGGAGTTCGGGACAGTTTCCGATGATTTCATCGGAGAGGTTCTAGAAGGGTCTAGAAGGTTCACCGGTCCGGAAGGAGAATGGTCCATGAATGTGTCATGGGTATGTGGAATGATTAGATCATATCCAAGGTAACTTGGTGTTCGCATTTGAAGAGAGAAATAAAGCTCTAAATTGAAAGTCAAACTGGAACAATGGTTTCTTAGTGGGAGAAGAAACAAGTCCTTCTCTCAATCCAACTTGGGTTTGGGTTTGGATTCAAACCCACCCCTCCCAAGGCTGCCCCTCCCTCTCATAAATAGAGGGGTAGGGCTGCCCCAAACAACACAAGCCCTTGCCCCTCTCCACGAGCCACCGCCGACCCGCTGCCGCGCCGCCGCCGCCGGTCCGTCGCCTCCGCCGACACGTCCTCCTACTCCCGGATCTCTAAACCCTAGATTTATGGGAAACCCTAATCCACCATAACTCGCATCCGGCTTAGGCGAAGCCCTGCGGGATCTTCCCTCTACTTCCGACACCACGCCGTCGTGCTGCCGGAATCGCGAGGGAGAACTACAACCTCTGCTGCCTGCTGGAACAAGGGAGAGGAAGGTCTTCATCGAGTACCGAACGTGTGACCGACTACGGAAGCGCTGCCGGAACGCAGCGCCGGAAGGATCGTCTACGCGATCTTGAGATCGGCAAGTGTACGACTACATCACCCACGAGAATCTGCTCTCGTTAACTGCTTTGGAATCTTCGAGGGTGAGTGCTTCTATCGACTCGTTGCTACAATCTAGTAGATAGATCTTGGGTTGTTTGTGTGCATGCGGTAGAAATTTTTTGTTTTCCATGCTACGAACCCCTACAGATTTGACAAATTCAAACAACCAGATGGATTTGATGGATAGTAGGGTTCAACTCCATAACCCATCTGTCCAGAAGAGGCTAGCCCTGGATTCTTCCTAGCCTAACAGGGAGATGGAGGCAAATTTAAGTGTGAAAGATGGTGGCATTCAGTCTTCAATAGTTCCTAACCTCGTGGAATAGCTAGAAGAGGGTCTGACTGAGAGAAATGATACAAGAGTTGCTACCCAAAAAATGTGAACAAGAAGAAGATGAGAACGGATGTGATGGTTATACAGATGATATGCCTATTGATGGATCGTTGGCCTCTCTCGAGGAGGGCCGTCGGGAGCAATGAAACTCCTAGGTTTAAACTGTCAGGGCCTTCAGGGGGCATAAACTTTCGGGGCCTTCAGGGGGCACCGACAGTAACATTGCTTCTGAAAATCCAGAAGTGAAGGGGGTTGACGTTCTTTTTCTCTCTAAAACTCACCTCGATGAGTGGCCCGCTGAATGTCTACGTTGCAACTAGATGGACCATAAAATCGTCGTGAGAAGTGATGGGCGAAAAGGTGGTTTATTATTGCTTTGGAAGAACGATGTTGGAGTGGAACTCCAACACAAGATGGATAACTACATTGATGTTACTATTGGGAGAGGTCAGGAGAACATTTGGCGTTTTACTGGTATGTATGGAGAGCCCAAGTGGGAGACAAACACAAAACATGGTCAAGGATTAGAGATCTTCATACCCAAAGTACTATGTCGTGGCTGATATTGGGTGACCTTAATGAAATTCTTTACCCTTTTGAAAAGGAAGGTGGAAACCAAAGACCATTGCAATATATGCAAGTTTTCAGATATATTCTAGTGAATTGTAACTTGTTGTATTTGGGCTATGTGGGGGACAAATTCACTTGGCATAGATGATTGATTAGAGAACAATTAGACAGAGCCTTAGTAAATGAGGATTGGAAAGATAAGTTTACTTTACCATTATGCCGAGAGGTTCATGCATAATGCTAAAGTAAACTTATGCATTGAACTATAATGGTGCACATGATTTGATCAACAAGCAATTCATGCAGAGAGGTTCTTACAGGATTAGAAGCAAGATATAGTGCAGAAGTCAGCGAAGAGGGGGGTGACGAGGGGTAACCTCGGCAATGCCCATGATTATGGACTTAGGGTTTTGTGAAAAAGAGAGCGTTGGGGATTTTATCGGCTAATCAGACAAACAAGAAAGTCGATGTAGTCTGATTATTAGAAAAGCTTGGTTATAAAGTCGTCGGTTTGCTAGTTGCGATCTAGATCATGGTGGATTGCTGGAAAACTAAGGTGCCCTCTCCATTGGGTTCTCTCAGCCTTTATATGAGAGGCTGGATCATGGGTCCGTAGCCAGAGAGGTTACAAGTTTATGTTTACAACACAAACTCTATGTCGGTTACTGATTATTCCTTGGCAAGTAAGAAAGGTCTTTATTCGTCGGGTGCTTTTTGGACTTTGTTGGCCCTTCGTGGCCATAATATTTTATACGCCTAGGTTAACTAATCATAGAGACCCGATAGGTCATACCAATGTCAGGGGGCGTCGGCATGACCACCATGTATGTGCTTGACGGGCGGGAGGATCACCGTCCCTGTGCTAGAAACATAAGAAGGCACACACACCATTGTTGTGCTGGGTGGTGAAGAAGGCATGACAACCTACAAAAGATTTCACACATAAACCATTTAGCTCAAAATCTACAGCGACCATCTCGAATCTATCATATTCTAAGCATTGAACTACTAAGGTGTGCCAATCAACGCAGATCCACGAACCTCCATAGCAATCTTACAGATCTAATTGGCCGCATCAAGGGTTAAATCTTTCTTATCGATAGAACGCGGGACGGGGAAGATGGAGAAGGCATGTCAGCAATGACCGACTCCGAGCTCTTTGTCCAGGCCTGTGAACAAGCTTGTCCCGCTAGCGCCATGGATATCGGGAGAGGGGAGAGTTCGATTGGGGGAGGGAATGGTGGATTTGGAATTCGGCGATGATCGAGCGACGCTAAATAGGAGGGCGAGTTTCGACGGACGGTGATCAACTTCTCCTGTCGAAATTTCTATGCAGCGGTAGAGCTCGCGCCATCTTCCACGGTTGCAGCTGCTCGTATGCCGTGATCCTCCAAAAAAAGCTCGCAACGAGGGTGGCTCTAAGAAAACGTTTGAGAGACGTGGCGGCCACAACGTGGAAGACGGCCAAGCATCCAATCGACACGATTATATGTATCTTGTTTCCACTTCATGCGAGCTACCAATGAAGCTCTAAATATCCATTTGGGTCGCCGGTTGGGTACGCTCGGAACGCATGAGGCGCAGCAGCTGGACTGACGATGGTCCGTACAACAGTGGCCGTGACCAGCACCGCAATGCACGTTTGCCGTACAGCAGAAAATTATACACGGACAGACAAAGCGAGATCCACCACACGATACGTACGGATGCACATGCATGCAGCTACTAGCGGGACCAGCAGCTAGCGTCACGTAGCTTCGCCCAATCGCCATGCATGTCCGATCGACACATCGATCGCCTCTCTCTAGGAGAGGCTAGGACGGTGCATGGTCCTTACAATTAAAGTACGTAGTACGTGCTCGCTAGCGTGTATAGCTAGCTGTTATTGGCATGCATGCATCGTCCCAGCAATCATCACCCAGCCAGCCATGAATGTATCCATCATCATCATCGACCTTCAGCTTCTCTCAACACAGACCAAGATCGACCATGCATCGTTGAAGCCTGAAGGATGTTATATGTGAACAAGCCGATCGATCTGAAGTTTGTTTTTCGTCAGACAGAAGCTAGTGCAGCACTGTTGCAGTGGTTAGTGGCGGTAGCTGTTGCTGTGTCCATCTGGTTGTCTGAAGAGGCATGCGGCGGCTGAAGTACTGGCAATAGGAGTTTGCAGTTGCAGGCTTTCGCTCGCTCACTCATGCATTGTTCAGGCACACCAGCTAAGCTACAAGCTAGAGCTAGCTTCTAGCCTGCTATAGGCATTGAGATCATTAATTAAAACTTAAGTACAACAGCAGCATAATAACTCTCGAGTTTATGCATGGCAACTATAAGGAGTATATAGTACTCACTCCGTTTCGGTTTATAAGACATACGCGTGTTTCTAGGTCGATAAATTAACCAACTTAGCATGAGTACATAAGATAAAAATTATAATATTAGAAACTTCAAATGTTATATTTTCTAATGATATAATTTTTATATTATATAATTCATAGAGGTACATAAGATATAATATTAGAAACTTCAAATGTTATATTTTCTAATGATATAATTTTTATATTATATAATTCATATTATATAGCTCATGCGGACGATCTAGGTATACGCGTAAGTCTTATAAACTAGGATAGAGGTAGTAGTAGTTCAGGTCCAGTAAATATACAGATCAAGCTACAAACAATTTTTTTTCACTGGTTTTCTTTCTACGTGGCACTATCATCTTACAATTAACTAGACAGACGATGACAAAAATAAAACCCCATGGTTTGATCTATACTACTTTTTAGATAAAGATCGTGAGGCTGGTCATAGTACTAATAACTTGCACATGTTACTAGTTCATGTTACTACTTTTATAGTAAATAGTAACATGTGTGTGGTGTCATGCAATGTCTAATAAATTAGGTTATAGACTCATATTATCTTGATATTTGTGATGTTATGGTAACTAGCTAAGTTATCACCTCCCTATCTTTCTTCATTAATTATTATGCCATGTCACCAATTTGCTTACTCCCTCCATCACGGTTTGGAAGACGTCTTACAAAAATTATGCGTTTCCAAAACTTCTCTCCTCCTAGGCGCGTTAGACTTAATCACAAAATTAATGTCCCATCTTTTCACCCCACTACAACCAATGCATGCGTCTAAACTTCTTGTTTTTATTGAGTAATTACGTTTAATAGGGCGCCGAATGATTAATGGGCCTATTTTTTCCTAAAGAATTTGCATGTTTTTAACACAAATCTGCCCAATCAACACCCACCTTGGTCCCAACAATCTTTCTAAAACGCCCTCCAAACCGTGACGGAGGGAGTACTTAGCATTGCATGTACATGAATGTTACTAACTGACTAGCCTGAGATTGATTACTAAGGCCTTTCACAATGAGTGGTTTTTAGCGGTGTATCCTAGACACTTTGCTTATATGGCACTATAGTTAATGAGGAAAGAGACTGAGGTTGTATCTTAGTAGCTAAGAAACACCTCTTGCACGAAACCATAGGCAAACGACATGGTTAGGCCAATCAAATGCATGCATGTCATCTAAATCAGTAAATATAGATACACCACTTAAGAAACAATGCATTGGAGGAGTTGTCTCTTAATCATTTATTTCTTTTAGGATAATGTGCTAAGATACACCCCATTGTGACAGGCCTAAGGTTACATTCATGGGACTAAGCAACTGCGCCCAGAAATCGGACAGTTGTAGGTACCTAATGCCTGTGTTTCTAACTTTGGGAGTTCAAATTAACTCTTAAAAAATCTTATGTTTAGGAACAGAGGTAGTAGATAGCTAGCATGCATCCACGTTTTGCTCGCAACTAACGCAAAATATACTTACTATACATGGGACAAGTTGCGGAACAGTAAAAAAAGAACAGCTCTCGCGTCCCTCCTGAGGCAACACGGGGTTGAACCCTAGCGCCGCACAACCAGCTCCCTCAGCATTCCTCTTCTCCCTGCCGCCAATGCTGGCGACTCGCCTGATGTCAAAGTGGCGGGGAGGAGGAACAAAAGCAATCGGGAGGTTGCATGTGCAGGGAAATGGCCACTACTAGCGAAAGCGGCTTGAACCAGATTATGCAACATTGCCCTGTCTTACTAGAATTTACTGAATCCAAGAACGAAACCTTGAGCGGCGGCCGGAGAGAAGAATCCATGCGGTGGCCTGAGATGGTGTTGTTGGCGGCCAACTTGGACGCCTATCGAGGAGGCAAACACGGGAACCCGTCGTCGCATTAAGGTGTGGCGTCATGCAGGTAAAAAGTGTAGGAGCAGTCAATCTCGGCGTGGCAATGAAAGGTGCAGGAGGGGCGGGTGTGCTGTGTGTGGCGACATTGGAAGCCCCCGATAGCTGGGGAACTACGGTGGCGCCATGGTCTTGATCTAGCCCGCCTAGGCCCGATCTGGTTTGTGAGGGATCTATCACCGTGGTAGTCGTTGTTGTGTGTGTGTGTGGCTAGGAGGTGGTGGTGGATGGAGGGAGATGAATTGCAAAATTGAGTGTCTTGCATATCCTACCATCTAGAAGGGCGCCAGGCTTGCCGGGAAGGTGTGATTCGCCGTGGAGACATGTGCAACGAGGTGGCATGATGTGTGGTAGTCGGTCGCGGTTCCATGCATGGTAGAGGGCCATGGTTCCATGTGCGGTGTCTAACAAGGTCTAGTTTTGGGCTTGTAAAGGTGAGGCTACTGCTGAAGGCCGTACTCTAGCAGTGGCTGATGTCATCAATGACGGCGTCTAAGGATGTTGTTCCCTCATTGGAGGCATCATCATCTCCCACCTGCCATTCTTTACATGATCCAGGGAAAACCCTAAATTTTGTTCCAGATCGAACGATGGCAGCGCTACTCTGTGTCGTGTTCCCTCTTGGTGGCATAATTTTGGAGATGGATTCGGTCATAGTGACCCGTGGCTCGCGAGGGTGTTCAGACGAGGTGGGCAGACGGAGCCCCCTTCCACATGCAAGGAGCATCAGATGATCAACATTGGTCACTACTTGTGGGATCAGAGAGGCATATGTCCCCCCTCTTTTTGGAATATCATCCCTCACTAGTGTATACGAATTTGGTGAATATGGTCAGATCCAATCGACATGATGGTTTGCAGTGTGCACTTCGGTGGCGACGAGCCGGCCAAGTGCCCGGCGTCTTGTATGTCTTGTGGTGTTTTTTTTTTGACAAACTGAATATATTAATATCACGAAGATACCAATTATACCCAGCCGCTGCAACAACACACTTCCATAGAGGCATTACGAATGCACACAACCGTAAAACAATAAGAGGAAAAAATCCCCACTACAGTAATGTATTCTTTGTAGCAGCAGAACAAACACCACCAAGATAACACCCAAAGTCCAAATCCTCCAAAAGTGACGCATTCAAAAAGAAAATAGTGCACAAGCGCCGTCTTCATCTGATCAAAGATCATGCGTTTTTACCCTAGAGAAAGTCCGCGCTCTCAAAACAATGCCTTCAACAAGACCATTGCCAGACACAACAAATCAAGGCCAGACCTTGGATTTTCACCCTAAAAGATAAGACTTTGTACTTCTCCTATGCTGCCACCCGCACTTGTCGATGCCACTGTTATGAGCCACGAATCACCAAGCAAATTCCTCATCGTCTCTAAGACTTAAACCACCATGACTAGTCTTCGGATCTCAGCCTCCATGACATTCTCCGCATCTGACTTCATCATGGATCACAAAAGACATGTTCCATGATGGTAACAGACATCAAAGCTTCGTGTCGCTCCCTCTTGAAACCGCATGGTTGGTAAAACAAGGGTGCGCACGATCTAATTCCATCTAATCCTGGAATTTCCAGGCATGAGACACCTAATAGAAGTCGCTGGTGAAGCCTTCCGGAACTCGTCACCGGCCATAATTGAGTGCAGGCTTCAAGCAAAAAACTGTCTTGTCGTGAGAAGAACCATATTGAGTGCCTCCTTATTGGAGCACACCAGCAGGCCCCCACGTCGCCCATCTGAGCAACCAAGGGAAAGGCATCCGCAAAGCATCCACGCCTGCAACCTCCATTGAAGAGACCACTAGATTGGACCTTAAGGCCCAGATCGTCGTCGTCACCTGAGATGTGTACCGGAGCTCCATGTTGTCCTCCACCCTCCTGTCGCTTTGGCTACTAGGCCTTAGCCCCATAGTCGTGCCACCTTGTGCCGCCATCAGCACGCCACCACGACACACTCTCCTCCCCTCCAACATTTGCCGAGAGGGGGCCTCCACTACCGCGGGCGTTGGCGACATCACTAGTCAAGATCAGCCGAGCGGAGAATGGCTGCTGACGGATCGAGATCCCCTCTGGAGTGTGCTCAGGTGGGGAGCAACCCTGAAGGCAGTAGGTGAAGCGTTGAGGGGAATCTTTTATGAGATCTCATCATTTATTTCCATCTTAGATGTGGCTACCGGTTGTCGAGGTTTTCACCTGGTTTTCCTCAAATATACCAAGCAATGACCTCCTTCTTTTTATAGATGATTTTAGCAGCTCTTCTAATATAAAAAACACTCGCATGTATTCCCTTCGTTTCATAATATAATATGTTTTAGCTTTGTGAAGATAATGTATATGTATTATGAAACGGATGGAGTAGTAACTAATATATGTGATCAATGGAAGTCTTTGAAGGCTGAAATGAACCAGAGAGTCTAGGTACACTGACCTGAAGTTGGCCACTTGGCCGGTTGCAGCCTTGAAGCAGCATCATGATGCAGAAGGGCAAAGTAACAACAATAGCAAGTAGTAGTAAAGCGATGATCAGATCAGATGAAAAACCTCACCTTTGATGACTGACGAGACAGTTGTACCGGCCGGCCACACCATTCTGCAAGGGCTCGCCACTCTCTGCCGCACCACATTGGTCCCCTTCCTTGGGCACAATAATAGCAATGTACCAAGTACCCGTACTACATATTACCCCTAGCTAGCTACCTCCGCTCCGCTCCTCCCCCAGCTGCATGCGCCATGGTCCACTTAATTGAACCGTCCATCATCCAGCCACACACTGTGATCCATGGTGAGATTTTTCTGCAGAGCAGCCGGCCATCAGCACCGGCAGGCAGCAGGGCCAACTGTAGTTCTTGATGCCTGCATCTCCTGTCCTCCCATTCCATCCATCATTTCCTGGATTTCACTTTTTTTGTTATGGTTTAATTTCTTTAAAACACATACACCACCTCATCAGTATCAAAATATCAAGGAAAGGTTGTTTTTCAGTTTTCCCGATGATGAACCAACCCGCGTCCGACTGTCATGAGTTTCCATGATTTATTTTTGGCAATACAGTAATATCAGATTAAAGTCCGGATCAAAGGATTAAGGATTGGTAGACAGAGATCACAGATTCATTGTTCATCTGTTAATTAATCACCGGAAGTACCTACATGGTGTTTTCTTATATGAACAAGGACATGACCGCATCCTCTACACGTATCACTCCCAGGCGAAAGATTCTGAAACGCACAAAATGCAAATGTATACAGGTAGTAAACACCAGGGGAGAATATTGAGAACAGCAAGAATATACTCAAGCAAGGTGGCCAGCCATATATATGGCTCAAAGTGCATGTGTGCCTTCCTTGGACAGGTCCCCCTTTTCGCAAGGAAATAGCTAGAATGCAAGGGTGTACATGCATGTGCCATGTACATATATATGGCTTGAGAGAATATATATGATGGAGCCTTGCTAGCTAGAGTGGCACACACCCTCATCATTCTCAAACTAATGGTATGAGGTGGATCGAATAATATGTATGCAGAAATTAAAGAAGCATGACGGCATCAATCAGAGGATGCTATAGGATAAATAACTAAAGGCATCATGGACTGATTAAGGGAAACATCAGCCGGCGAATTAACAATAGACAGAGATAACAATGTTTAACTCAAAGCACTGTACGTGTTCATACGTATCCTGTCCCCCTCTCTGCAAACCCAACGACTGGTTGATTAATTTAGCACGAAAACATGCAATATTTTGTCGTTAGGTATAGCTATGTCCAGTGTATACATCTACATGTCTCAAAAGAAAATTAATGAGCTGAGCGGCTACGATGGGCATTTATAGAAGATACAGAAGTGCAGAGAGCTTACTTGTCACAAGCTTGAAAGCTAGCTAGCGTCCATGTTACAAGTGTACCACATGCTGCCAACATACTGATGAGCTTACTTGGCACAGAGGAATCTTCCAAAATAAATGGCATTACTAGTGGTAGATGTCATAAAATCATGGCATATTATGCATGCATCCCTTAGTCAAATGTTGAAATATATAATTATTATCGAGCCTTCCATCAATTTTGTTTGTGTATATAGCCCATGAAAAGGAGATCCCAAGTGAAAAGCACCAGAGGTACATAAGCACACCACCACCAGGACTGAATTTAACCAAGCAACCACCCAGGAGAATTACAGCATAAACTTCCTGTGCATCTATTGATGCCGGGGTACTCCCCCATTTTGAAAGAAAAAAAGAGAATTGCAGCATTAATTAGTTATCTGATGCACTTGTTGCTTTTGTCAAACCTCTGTCAAGACTTACAAACATTCGCAAGTGAACTAAAAGGCAATCTTGCTAGCAAGAAGTACCAGATAAAAAAGGAAATTACTACTACTAGCAAATGAAAAGATGGATGGGAGCTCATCTTACCGGGTGGACGGTGCACCTGCAGCAGCGAGATGACTCTTGGCCAGCCGATGAGTCGAGCGGTTGCTGATGCAGCATCATCAAGATTCTCATCTCATTTACGACAGGGACGAGATCGAATCTGATGTGAATCTTGGTGGTGCTGCACCTGCAGCCGCCGACTGTGATCTGATCCTCATACATACAAAGCCATGGCGAGATCGATGATATATAATAAAAGTGGAGACAAATTTAGACGAAGAAGAATGAGATGGATTCCACACATCGATCTGTGCAGACGAATGGATGGATCAAGACAGAGAGCGATGGTATATATGTATGTGGAGAAAGGAAATAATTAAGAAGGGAAGCCATAGCGACCTATTAAACAAAAGAAAAATCGGGAGCCGGCCAGACGGCCGGCGGATCGATGACTTCTGCCATAGACGACCGGGGCCGGAGACGAAGAAGGCCATCCGGGATGGGAAGGGAGAGGAGAGGGGCTGGCTGTGGAAATTCTTTAGATGTAAAGATCGATGGATGGAGTACAGTATGGAGGCAGGGAGGTAGGTAGCTACGTTAAGATCGATTGGTTGGCATGGCCGGCCGCCTCCACAGAAACAAGGGAGGTAGCTGAAGCTATATATAAGGCAAAGGCCCTGAGCTAAGCTAGAACGAGAGGGAGAGAGGGGGAGGCCAAAACCCTAGATAGATAGAGAGGGAGGAATAGTGGTGGCGCTGGCATGGCTAGTTGGATCTTGTGAGAGAGATTATATAGATGGCGAGAGAGCAAGAGCGGCAGAGAATTAATTAACCTTGCAATACCTTAGCATAGCTAGCTAGCCAGCTAGGAGTGTACTGTTAGCTCTGAAGCTCCTCCATGGAGGTGAAAGCCTGACTAATGGAGAGAGAGAGAGAGAGAGAGAGAGAGAGAGAGAGAGAGAGAGAGAGAGAGAGAGAGAGAATAAATGGAGAAGAGGAAGGAGGAGGAGGTGGAGGGGGAGCAGTTGCTGGTTGAGGCGAGACCAACGGCGCAGCATTGGATTGGTCCACTTCTACTGCACATCGTTTTCACAGGCCTCTGGCCGGGCACATGACAGCGCCAACCACTCACCCTCCACTCGATCCTCTCCTCTTCTTCCTTAATTAGTCAATATATAATCATAATCATACTGACTTCACAGAATACATTACTCTGGAAACTTTTTCATCAAGCTAGACGGACATATGGCAACCTGAACACCGCACCTCGCACACTTATATGCAATTGGTGGAGCTAGAGATGGTGAATTCAGAGTGTTTTGGCATAACTTTAGAGTTTATCGACGTTCTTTGTTGGTCTTCGTTCGATCTTATGTAATGTATTTTATGAATTCGGAACGCATGTTTAACAAAAAGAAAAATTACAAGGCCCCGAAAATGACATCCTAATAGAAATTCAATGTGCTCAAAAACTCTTTGCGAGAAATGCAATAGATGGCAATTTAACTAATCGTAGTATTGTTGTGATGCTTTTTGCCCTAGTATACCATATATGACCAATTCATAAACAAACATATATATCATAGTACATAATTAGTCACATGCATGATTCGTCGCGCATGTTTGATTGGTAGTCATTTCCATACCATACATTTTAACAAATAAGTATTATACACGATCAACTAAGAGAAATAGCCGGTTTGGTATGTCTAATCATGCGGAAGAACCAATAAGTATTTCTTATGCTAATTAAACACCCACTAACAAACTTTTATGTTTACAATAAGACCTCTTGTTTTTTAAACTTGGTCATCATCATTTGAACACAAGAATATAAGCTTATCCATGGTATAATTGGCAGAAATTAAATATTGGTAGGGGCAAAGTTTGATCATTAGTTTTACTAGTATCAAATTGCACTACCTAAGATCTCAAAAAAAAAAAATTGCACTACCTAAAAGTTCAAGTTGGCCAGATCAGCCACCGTTTGTCATGAGTTCCAAGACAACCATTTTCATACAATACAATTTAACAAATAAGTATTATACACGATATGAACCAAACCGGTACGTGGAGTCCAAAGAGAGGCGATCGCCAGGCGACAACCAAAACCCATCTAGGGTTACGTTCCTCTTGTCGGCGATGAAGTCAGTCTGCTCCGCCACCAACAGCCTTGATGTGGCGGACTACGGGCTCTCACCGGCGGAAGGTTTTCTGTTCTTTGTTAAGCCTGTTTTTAAGTGTCTTCTTTAGAATGTTGAGGTGGTATCTATGTCCTAAAGTCATAATAAGTTCTTTCCCGCTTTATCCCCGCTCTATCCCCGCTCCGGTAGTGCATCTAGACCAGCGGAGGATGCGTGGAGTCGTGTGTCCGGCGGATCTCCTAGGAACCGATTGTTTTTCATGTTTGCTGGTGTATTTTCAAGTTAGTCTCTTCCGATCTACTATTGTTATAATTGGCGATGGTTGTTGCTCTGGTACGCTGGTCTTTTTTTTACCTTAGCGAGACGACTTTCTGTATGTCTGTTACAACAAGATCTACTACGACAAGCTTTGTCCGGATCCGGTGATGGAGGGATGAGGACGACATCACGCTTTCGGCTCGCGCTAGTGATTGTACTCGTCACTAGGTGGTCCAATGATATATTTGTAATTTTTTTTACTTTTGGGTCTCTTTGTAATAATGTTGACGATTTTTAATAGATCGGTGGAATTTCACAGAGAAAGTATTATATACAATCAACTCGGAGAAATAGACGGTTTGCTGTGTCTAACCATGCCATGCGGAAGAACCAATAGGTATTTTTTGTGCTAATTAAACACCCACTAACAAACTTTTCTGTTTACAATAAGACCTCTTGTATTTTAAACTTGGTCGTCATCATTTGAACACAAGAAATATAAGCTTATCCATGGTACAATTGGCAGAAACAAAATATTGGTAGGGGCAAGTTTGATCATTAGTTTTACTACTATCAAATTACAGTACCTAAAAGTTCCAATTGGCCAGATGCCCATTAATTAGAAAGGCGAGGTGGAGGACAGGGGCATGTTCAAGCTTAGGGAGAGCGATATGTGTAGGTTGGGTTGTCTTGTGCGTGCAAGTATCAATTAAGAGAAGTTTTGCAATGCCAGGCATCACAACTCACAAGATGGTGACTGGCACAAAGCAGCGGGGGTCGGTCCGTGTCTAAAGTTAAGGTCCATTTCCACGCTGACGTGATGGCGATGGCGTGTGACATGGGTGTGCGTGAGTGTCACCTGGCCACGAGTGCCCCAAGAAATGTCCAGCTAGAATTTGTTTCACAAATTGCTAGTTTAAACAAATTACGTACTCCCCTCCGTTCATCGATGTAAGACATCCATGTAGACGTATTATGTAGGGTTCTCTCATTTTGTAGCGTATCTAGTCCACATTAAAATATCTAAAATATCTTACATTAGTGAACAGAGAGAGTACACCATTTACTATAACTATTCATGTACGGAGTTGGGCGCCATAATTTAATTAATATACAGTACTGAACTGATCTAGTGATATGTCATTTTACTTTTTGAAAAGGGTGGATCAAGAGAAAAGGAGAAAACAAGGTGCAGGTTGCAACAGCAATGGCAGGGCGGCAGGCCATTGGTGGCTCCAGAGAGCAGCCTGAGCTGTTTGTTCGGTGGCACTGTACTGCTTGCTGCCATGGCCACCATGCACGGTCCCCTGACTGAAGAACATGCCTCTCTACACACACAAACGCACCCTTATTCTCTACCTCTACATGCATGGATCGATCTGTCCTGAAACAACACTACACCAAATTATTGCCCTTAGTGATCACCACAAACTTAATTTGTACCTTTTTCCTTCACTCCTAGAGGTTCCTAGCTACTATGGTAGATCCTCCACAAAAAAAGCTATATGTATGGTAGAGTATAGAGAGTGGACAAATGGAGTCCGAGCTCCAAGGTACCCTTTTTTTCCTAAATATAAAAATCATATTTACAAGTTTGAAAAAATTGTGAAAAAAAAAGTTTTGATGTAATCAATGAAGTATTCTATAATCCTGCAAAATCTCAATGCAGGCCACTCATAACTGACAAAATCTAACAAATTTTATAGTTTTGAAACAAGCACTATTTACTATACTTAGATCCAAACTTTTTTTATTTTTGTGTAGCCTAGCTAAAATACAAAGTATTTTCACACTGAGATTTTGCATGCTTGTAGTATACACCAGTGACTGCATCCAGGCTTTATTTGGATTTAAAATTTGAAATATAATTTCCAAAATTTTGGAAATAAATGGCTCCCTAGAGCCCAGCCTCCTTTTGGATTTTTTGCAATATATCATCAAGATATATTAAGTGTGTCATGGTTACATCTGGTGTGGAGACATGCTAAGGCACACATGCATAATTTTGGCGTGTCACTCTTAGTCAAACCAGTTAATTCAAAAAGTAAATGGGTTTTAGAAGTTTTAGATTACAAAACTTGATGTTTCATGTCGAATTGCAACAATTTTTCCTTTTCTAATGGGTGATACATTAATATCAAGATGATAGTAAGTACACATAGCGGTAGCCAAGCCAACATCTGGGTATGCACACAATTACTTTTTTAGAAAATAAAAATGAATAGAATTTAAACCTTTTAAGTAATAAAGCTCCCTTTATCGAAAAAATGAATAGAAAGGACATCACGCAAAATCTATGGGCAACACACACCAATATCGACCACCATTTGTAATTTTTATTACTTTTAGGACTCTTTGTACTCTTGTTGATGATTATTAATAGATCGGTGGAATTTCGCCAAAAAAATATCGACCACCATTGTTGATAGCACTCATAGTATAAGAAAGTGATGTCGTCTAGAAGAAAGCGTCACCGAGAGGCCGCCTTTGCTGGATCCAATCACTAAGGATTGATCATGAGTTCCCTTTCCACTACATAGATTCTGGTCAATTTTGATGCAATTTCCTCAATAAAAAGGAACACCATGTAAACACGGCCATTGCCAGATACAACTAACAAATACTAGACTTATGGTTCTTACGCTAGACCTAGATATACCAAGTACTCGAAGAGCACCGCGAAACCGAATACATTGTTGTGTTGCCGTCCCACTTGCATATCCAAGACTTCCATACCTCCTAGCCCGTATAATACTGAACACGAACCAAACACCCATATGCATGCTTACGCGTCTTACCTTGAGTTATATATGGCGCTATGTTCAAACGAACTTATAATAAATGATACTTAATTTTCTTTGTAGACTATAGACTAATTTTTTCTCTTCAGTGCTAGATGGTCACCAGTTCGAGTCAATCGGTTGGAGCACAAACCTCAAAGTACATGGCACAGCTGGCTTTCACATTATGGGTGGTGATTAATTAGTAAACTAAGCATGATGCTTAGGGCTAATTAAAGCCCATACATGCGCGGCTGTGTGTTGGGCACGCTAGCCGTGCATCATGCCGACATCTTCACACTCCTTAAGTCAACTTATATCTTCTTACCATGTCAGTACAACTTGCCAAGCAGATCATCAAAGCATTGACTGTTAAATAGTTTACAGAGGTAACCCATGTTACATAGTACAAAAAATATGAACACCTATATTAGTACTTACAGGAAATTGTAACCATTATTAATTCCTAGCTACAAGGCGATTGCCATTTTTGTGTTAGGGGTTAACGAGTCAAATGATGATCATTGTCTTTACTTTACTATGGGAGAAACAAAAGATCATACAAATGGGTTAAGGCTAGCTAGGGTGTGTTATTAGACATATATAATATGAATGTAGTTTGTGATTTTATATGTTCAGTCAGTTCCATTAGCTGATTTGGCAGATAAGTGGGCACACACATGGATGACATCAAAAAGTTGGTGCTCTCGATGACACAACATTAGACGTTAAAAGATAGATTATGCAAAAGAGCTGTACGGACCGAATATGATTTTGATTTGTTGCAGGGATCGATCATGAGCAGACTGGTTACTTTATGGTTCGCGGCCACGACGAAAACTATAAACCAAGCATCTGGTCTGCCACCTTTCCCCAAAGATTCCTCGATTCCATCTCAGGTAGGTACGAACTGGTTTTGTAGTTAAGGAATAATTAACTAATATTAAGTATAGATGTTATAATGATTGAGGGTAAGTCCAAAGTAAGAATATCTAGAAAGATTTACACTGCAAATTAAAAGAAAGACATACATGTTTCACTTCAAAAAAGGGAGGAAAACATGAAACAGGGCTAAATATGTACGTACAACGCTTCATTAATTGTTCTTTCGAGTAATGCATATACACTATATATAATTTGTGTGCTTAAGGATAACTTACGGTCTTAAAAGTGTGTAAGCATGCGGCCTAACAAAAAACACTATAGTCAAATGTGGTTAATTCAGAAGTCACTAAGACCATATCTAGCAAATCTTGGATAAACCGAACCCATATATAGCGGATCAAGGGAGCTAGAAAATAGTTATCTAGTTTCTGAATTCATCTACAAGAACAAATGCTAGAAAAGTCTACTAGATATTTAAAAACCGACATGCCGCCATAGATTTCATCTCATTCAATGTTTTTCGCAGATTCAAAGGAGGCATAGCTGGTTCATCAAGCATAGGATGATCTGATACATAGCTAGATCAACAAACCCTAACCCTCACTAAACCCTAGATCTAAGCCACCGCTCACTGGTGCTACTCCTCACCTCCGCTACCACCGCCAACGCTGGGCATTAAGTCATGCTCGACCTCCATGGACTGCCCGACCCCCTTCAGCAGATTGTACTCGTCCTGCGCATCATCGACTTGGTGGTGTGTGCACGCTCATCGTGTCACTCTTCTGAAGAACTGCTGAGAGCAATACACCTTGGATGGGATCCCAGTAGCGAGCCTCAGAGTCCTGTTGGGAGCCACTTCGGGAGAGCATGCCACGACCTCTCGCATGTTGTGTGCACGAAGAACCTGAGCTACCGGCCTCCGTGTCGTGGGAGCGGGCCAACTTTTGCATGTGGGAGCTTCATGTGTTCGCGGCGGGGGTGCGGTCCTCCTCGATCGACGCCACGACCACCACACACAGGTTCACCTAGTTGGTTGTCTGCCGCTTCGCTGGTTTTCAAGCACCCTCCAAGCGCACGCAGCAGCGCCATTTATCTTCCTCGCCAGAGGGAGGGCCTCATCCACCGCACACATTTGAACTCCCACGTCACAGAGGCTGGAAAGAGCGACAACCATGGTCATAGCCATGCACCATAGAAATCGACGATGATTTGATGCCAGAGGAAGAGATTGCGGCTGTGGAGGATAAGGTTGCAGCGGAGAGGCTTTGGGGGAACGGGGACTTATCGCTTGAAAATTCTTCCAGTCCGGGTCTATATCGCCCAGCCGGGCCAATATCCGGGCTATTAGATATTTTTATCCGGGTTGGGCCAGTATGTGGTATCTATTCTGGGCACGAAACAACCCAAACCCGTATATCATCCGGCATTTTCGGGCCAGGGAGGGTTATCCAGGATGTGCTAGAGATGCTCTAAGCATGGTTAATTGGGGAGTGATTGTGTCTACTAGATAGTTGCCATGCATGTGCTTTATTATATATAATATGCATATATTACCTTCTTTATTTTTTGGATCAACACCCTTTGTGCAACTCAAAGGTTAACCCCGTAAATATTAGTTGGAAGAATACATTAGTCTTAAGTTGTTGATTTTTTTTGTTAATGTACTTATGGTTGCCATAAGATTATGCATTATATTATATTTATTTTGAAGAATTGATATCTTGTATATGATCAACGTTTCATCTGGCCTTGTAGTAGAGCTTGCTTTTTATAGACTTGTGAGCACTGAATGTTTACTTGGCGATCATGTGTCCGGCATGAAAACGTCCCGCATTTTGTGCATTTTGTGTCGTTAATTTTAAAATAGGAGTGGATAATTGATTGCATTGTATAAGATGATGTTTTGGCCCCTAGCATATGCATCGAGGTGTACTTATGACTTTAGGTATGTATTATTGCTAGAAATTTTGTGCCTACTTTATCATAAGTTATGTTATCCTTCACAGAGGGAAGAGTGAGCTCCACCTGAAAAGCTTGTATTCTTAAATCTATACTGATTCTTTTTCTAAACCTAGTCAAATGAAGACACATCAGAGAGAGAAGAAATAAGGAGTTAATTAGCTTAGCCTAGCTTTAGTTAGTTGGTACAATAAGAAATTATGTGAAGAGGAAAGCAGGCTAGCTCCTAGTAAAATAATAATCTGTTGTAAACTACTATGAGCTGCAAAAGTTAAGGCACCATGGAAAGCGCCAAATAAGCATTACGATGTTTAATTAGGCAGTGGCGCCAAAAGCAACAGTTTTCTACATGAAAGGAAACATTTTCATTAGTCATTATTTGTCTTGGTATCAGAAAAGAAGAGGAAACAAACCTTAAAAGTTGCCGAGGTTTAAGGTCCCCTGGATTCTATGGAGTTGAGCCCTAAAACTAAACAAGGGCTAGCTAATCTTTGGTTCCAACGCCCGTCCTATCAGCACTAGCATCAAGGAAGTAGTTTATTGCAATGAAGCAAAGGACAGTACGAGGAAAAAGGGCACACATGATTGCACTGCACGCCTACTGCTCTAGCTACCTCACAAAAAGGGTAAAAACTAGGAGGTTGTTCTACCTCCGGTGGTTATATATAATTAAGAGAAAATCTAAAGGCTACTATGCCAAACATAACTCCTGTACATGTGAGATTTCATAAGACGTTGTGTTTTCAGATCTAATCAGACGAGATGTCACGGACAATAACATGTGGAATGTAGTACCGCTGCAGAGTTTTCTGAGAATTCTAGATCTAACAGTACAACACATACACTGCTGTGAGTTAGATCTAACCGTACAAGATAATAGGGGACAATAACCCGTGGGTTGATAAATGTCATATAAGATGATCTAATAGTAAAAGATAACATTGGACAGTAACCTGTGAGGTGATAAAATGGCATACAAACTAATATGATTTGAAATAGAATCTACACTCGACAACAACATCGTAATTTGTGGGATGCTTTTCAGCTGGTTACAAACCAGTTACAGCCGGTCACCTAGTGATGTTTTTGGCCAGTAGTTTTACAACTAGCTCTATTGTTTTCTTTGCACTCAAATGCTCAACGATGTGATCAATACGTTGAGCAGAGATGAGAGACAAGTGGTTTCCTGACGCACCACAAATTTATAAATTTATGGTGCGCGTCTGGTTACTTATCCAATTCAGAGCTAGCTTGTCACCTACATGGTGTGAGTTAGAAACACCGGTGGGATGATAAAATGTCATGTACATTGATGTGAGCTAGAAACAATATCAGGTAGAATCAACATTTTAATCTGTGGGATACTTACCACGCTCACCGCCGGTCACCTATTCAAGCTTTTTCTGAACTTTGTCGTTTTCTTTTGCACTGACATGGTCCGTATCACCTATGGTGCTTATATATAATAAAGAGAAAAATTTAAGGTTATTGTGCCAAAATTTAAATCTTGTGCGAATTTTATGGAAGAAGGTCCAAGTTTCTAGATCTACTAATCCGAGATATGACAATAACATGTGGAGCAACTTGTTGCTATAGAGTTTTATGTGAACATAGATCTTACCGTGCAAGATAAGCGAGGACAATAAACCGTGGGGTAATAAATGTCATATAGGATGATTTAACAGAAAAAGATAACATAGGACAATAACCCGTGGGATGATAAAATGTCATATGGACTGATGTGAGTTGAAATAGAATCGACTCGACAACAGACACCAGACATCATAATTTGTGGGATGCTTTCCAGCTGGTGTACAGACCAGTAACAGTCGGTCACCTAGTGATGCTTTTCGCCAGTAGTTTTACAGCTGGCTCTATCGTCTCCTTCGCACTGGCATGCGCAACAACACGGTCAACACGTTGGGCGGAGATAAGAGACAAGCGATTTTCTCGTTGCACCATGAATTTATGGTGCGCGTATGGTTACTTATTCGATGCCTTGCTAGCTTAGCCATCTACTAGTCAGCAAATGCAGCCAACATCTATTTTAATTTTCTAATAGTATACAAGGCTCGAAGAAAAGATGGACCATACGAAATAGAGCGCGGGTCGTAGAAAAGCTAATTTAAAAGGTGTGATTCAGACCATACAATTATTTTTATCATACACTATGAAATCATTAACTTTTTTGTAATTTTTATGTAAAAAAGGTCCAAGTTTCTAGATCTAGTCATACGAAAATGACAACAACATGTGGAACAACTTGTTGCTATAGAGTTTTATGTGAACTTGGATCTAGCCGTACAAGATAATCAAGGACAATAACATGTGGGTTTATAAATGCCATATATGTTGATCTAACTGTACAAGATAACATAGGACAATAACCCGTGGGATGATAAAATGTCATATAGACCGATGTGAGTTGAAATAAAATCGACTCCACAACAAACATCGTAATTTGTGGGATGCTTTACAGCTGGTGTACAAACCACAAACAGTCGGTCACCTAGCGATAATTTTCACCAGTAGTTTTACAACTGTCTCTATCGTTTTCTTTGCGCTCACAGTGCTCAACGATGTGGTCAATACGTTGGGCGGAGATGAGAGACACGCGGTTTTCTCGTGCACCACATATGTATTGGTGCGCACACAGTTACCTATTCAATGCGGAGCTAACTTGGTCACCTACTAGTCAGCAAATATAGCGAAGTAAAGGATCTATTTTAATTTTCTACAGGGTTTTATGTGAACTTAGATCTAATAGTACAAGATAATAGAATACAACATACAGGCTGATCTAACATAACACAGAACAACAGCCCGTGGTATGATAAAATGTCATATAAACTGATGTGATTTGAAATAGAATCGACTCGACAACAAAGATAGTAATATGTAGGATACTTTCCATTTTACGTACAGACCACAGACAGTCGGTCACGTAGTGATGCTTTTCACTAGTAGTTACAACCGGCTCTATCATTTTCTTTGCACTCACATGCGCAATGATGCGGTCAATACGTTGGGCGGAGATGAGCAAGTGGTTTTCTCGCGCACAACGGATATATGGTACCGCGGCTGGTTACTTATTCAATGCGGAGCTTGCTTGGTCACCTACTAGTCAGCAAATATAGCCAACATTTATTTTAATCTTCTCAGAGAGTACGATGCTAGAAGAAAAGATGGACCGTTCAGATGAAGCGTGGAGAAGTATAAAAGATAGTTTAAAAGGTTTGATTCGGACCATAGAATTCCTCTCCTCGTAGACTATCAAGTCATCTTTCTTTTTTTCAATTGGAGGAGACATTTTTTCTTTATAGATGCATCATTAAGGAGGAATGCTTGGAACTTAAAAAGAGGAAAGAAAAGGGACTTTGATCCAGTACACCCCTTCTTCTAAACTCGTATGTTGTGCGTGGAAGAGGAAAAAACCATTGGGGGGTGGAAGAAAACCATGTGGGAGGAAAATAGGGAAATGGGTGTGACCTGAGCGTGGGATGAGTGATGATGGGGGCGCGTGTGTTGTGTCGACTGTCGAGGTGGTTGTGGCTGGTGGGCCCGGGTGCCCGCGATGTGGGCAACAACCTAGTACCGATCCCATTGAGCCCAATGCAGGTGGGCCCCCACCGCACCACTACCCCCTGCCCACACCAGACTTTCACGAGCCAGCCTACTGTTCAACTCTGCCCCCCACCCTGCTCCCCCCGGGCCCCACGTCCCAGTCAGCACTACTCTCCTCACCCTCACCTGCTAACTTTGGCAGCTGATCGCTGTTAGCGCTAGTACTTACTCCTGTGCGTCCATCATCCTCTCCTTAACACAAAATCACACACTTCACATCGAGTGATCCATCGACCGACCTCGCTTAGCTTAATTAACGACGATCGACAAGGATGGTGCTAGTGTTGTTACCTGTAGGGACATGCAAGCAGGGGCAGCGATGGCATGGTACATGGTACCACGGCTGCATTATTGTGTCAATAATAATTTGGATGGGATCTGTGGTAGTAGTAGCAGTAGTACTGGGGTTTTTATTTTGAGGAGGACGCGCGGTACTCGAATTGGTGCAGGCCGTGGAAAACCCACTGTTCATGTCCTGGATGCTCACTCGCCTCTCGTTTTCTTTGCAGGTACGTAGTTCCATCTGATTATATGGAAAATCTGTGATCATTGGATGCCCGCGGTACTGTGCTACTTACTGACCCGAGGTACAGTGTCGTGTCACGTCGTGTCGTGTCGTGTGTGCATTGATCTTCCGCTCCACGCACCGGTGCTCGAAATTTTTATTCGCCGATTTCTCGGTGACATTCCTAGGGTTCCATATGCCAGTGAAACATGGGATAGCACAAAGCAAGGTTTTAAATTAAATATCTAGAGATGGTCATGTTATGCTCCCATTTTTTCTCCTTAAAAACAAGGCGTGTGAAATTGCTTTTGCAAAGACCATGACAACAACGTGACAACCGTTTTAGGACCCCTAGTCTCGAAGCGATGGTCCAGTGTTCCGCTATAATAGCTTCGATGACCGCCATATATATGTAGCTTCAAATGGCTCTCCTATTTGTCTTGGCTTATAGCTAGCCGTAGCTACTAGCTAGCGCCAGCCCAAATGTTTTGTATTGACGTATTTTTTGCTAAAGCATGGCATGCTAGCTAGATTTGAAATTTAGCCGAGCTTACACATATCTCGTATGAAAAAAATTAAATTAAAGAAATGGCTTGATTCATCCTTTTTAACAATCTAATCCATATTTCGCTACTGATTACATACTTGTTGTGGGCAAAACTATGCCGATTATGGTCATTTGTGTTAGCACTTGAACTGTACTATGTGGCATGTGTACTATGCATTGTTTAATACTAATACACAGTAATCGGTATCCATGATAGGTTTCAATAGTTAGCTAAGACCCTAGCCTGAAGTATCCCTTTGGAGGGAAAGATCACAACACAAAACTATGACAACCATGATTTGAAACCTTCCATAAGTGTAATAATGTGATTTCGAAGGGAAAAAACTTGTACTTGCTCCGTCTATTTTTTTTTTTTTGCTTTTGCTGGTCTCGTGTGCGTAAAGAATACTAAAATCACATGATTGGGTTCTTGGAAGCCATTTCTGTATGTACCTATATTTTTTGGTGAGGCATTGTTTTCTTCTCTATGTTTTCGCGTGGAACCTTGGTTCTATAAAGTGTAAGAACCCATAAATCTAAGAGTTGGGAACTGTTCAGTCCAATCTAGAACAAACTACATAATATCTATTTACAAAAAAATGGTGTTATGAACTTATGATGATCGATGATGATTTGTAGGAATTCAAGGAGAGAGAAAAGTCCATGCAAGGCACAAAATAAGTTCTCCCTGAGATCCAACCTCTTGCCAGGAATCTCATAAGGCTGAGTGATATAAGAGAGGAGATCATATAAATTTTGGTGGCCTCATTCCTTTTATCAAAACAATATTCATAGGTCTATCTATTAAAAGCTAAAAAAATATAATTTTATAAAAAAGCTCCTTTGAAAATCCTCAGAACTATCTTTTCAGCATGTACATTACCTAGTAATTCTTAGCCGCCATATCATAGGTTATTATGGTCCATACTATGGTTTTATTTATATCAATATATTGACACTTATAATATACTACTCCCTCCGACTCATATTACTTGACTTAGATTTGTCTAGATATGAATGTATCTATCTAAGTTTTAATGCTAGATACCGCACCGAAACAGTGCTTTACCCCTAGATGTCCAGTCAACTGCTGCAAATCTAGATAAAGTTAAGCTAACTAATATGGATCAGGGGGAGTAGTAACACCAATTGTGCTCTCTAGACTATAGTGTAGTAATAGCCACATCGACAAGCCAAGAGACAATACAACATTTGTACCTACCCATGAAAACAGGTTAACAAGAAAATATAAAAGAACTTAGTTTCTTCGTTTCCTTAGGATATTTTTCTTCCATTTATTTCTTAGAACAATTTGGATTGATTTGTTAGGGAATGATTAGATTTTTCCTAACCATGAAGGTACAAACATGAATTAGATGGGCTAACGTAAAGCCCATATGATAGAAGCTGGGCCTGTTACCAACCATTCAGTCGAATCCCAATTCTTCAACTAGGCCAGCTGTGTTAAAAAAAAAACTAGTCCACCTGACAGGCCCACGGGAGTGTTGAAGAGAGACATCGCCGGAGATGGCGCGCAGGAGGGGCGCCGCGGCGGCGGTGGCGGCGGCCGCGTCCTCGCCGGCCCTGGTGGCGGCGGTCTCCGTGATGGCGCTGGGGTATTACTCCACGGTGTTCGTCTTCCTGGACCACTGGCTCGGCCTCGGCACGACGGCCGGCGCTGTCCACGCCGCTGCCTTCTCCCTCGTCGTGGCCGCCTGCTTCTTCTCCTTCATCTGCGTCGCGGCCGCAGATCCAGGATCCGTACCCACCGCCTTCACCCCCGACGCCGAGGACCCGCAGGTACCAGTCCCACCGTCCCAGATCTCTCTTGCCTTCTTTTAGCCCCTCCCGTTCCTTTTGCTTGGAATTTAGGTGCTTGATCGAACTGCAGCATATGCTTCTGTCTTACACATAGTCTATACTAGTAGAAGGTACGTGGTGTATCACGAATCAAACTGCAAACAAGATTTGATGATACATATATGTGATAATGGGAAATACATTCATGGACATAGGGACACCTTTTCCAAAAACTCCGGTCCTAAACGTAAAAATTCTCCGAAAAAAGTTGCAGCCGTATTTCTCCGCAAGATATGTGAGCCGAAAGTTTCGCGGAAAAATCATTTTTTTCACCTATATAGAAAAGGCAAAAGAATGCCTGTAACTTTTTTGTAACACTGGAAATTTGTCTTGCGTGAAAATTTTCTTCGCAAAATTTTGTGCCGCGTATATATTTTTCTTAGATGTACTCCCTCCGTTCACTAATGTATGTAAGACATTTTAGATATTTTAAAGTGGACTAGATACACTCCAAAATGAGTGAACCTACGTACTAAACATGTCTACGTGCATGTATTTTAGAAAAAGGCTAGAAAGTCTTATATTAGTGAACAGAGGGAGTACGTGCATAATTTTGTTATGGAATTCTTTTAACTTTCTAAAACACGTCTAAAATGCATTCTTAGAAAAACAGGGCAGATGAGTTAAGTGTGCCGCCTCATAAGTATATTCCTTAAAGAACTCGTTTGTTGGCAGATCTTCTATGTCTATACTCTGTGAGTACTTCACAAATCAGCCACAAAAGATCTCGAGTGGAGCTGAAGGGTCGATATGTGAAGCTCCAATCCGTCTAGAGTGTTCACGATAACTCCATAAAAATCCAGTAGGCCTCGTTTTGGCGCGCGGCTGTGCGGAGCGAATCCGGCGAATTTCAGCCATTGGATACCATGAGTTCACTATTGATAAATGGTAGCGATTCATGCTATGAAACAAACCAACGGCTAATAAGTGGTTCTATATCACGGTGCGTGGCTAATCCAAGTTCAAAAACTGGTGTACTATAGTACTCCCTCCGTCCAAGAATAGATGTCTTAGGTTTTTCAAATTTTGGATAAATCTATATACTAAATAGTGTCTAGATTCATTCAAATTTTGACAAATTTGAGACATCTATTTTGGGACGGAGGGAGTAGTAGAGATCACAGTAGCTCAACTGTCTGCCGGTTGATCATGCTGAACCAGTTGTGAATCCATTATGCTTTTCTCTTGATTTCATCTATTCCTTGAGCAGTGGGTAGGTTGTAACCACAGCTGTAAATTTAGGATCATGCAAACTGAGCATGTGAAATCTCCCTGATAAACCTCATTTGGTCGTGACAGGGGCTAAAATCAAGGTATTGTGACAAGTGTTGCATGTACAAGCCTGCTCGAACCCACCATTGCAAGGTCTGCAAAAGGTGTGTTCTGAAAATGGTAAGCGTCGATATCAATATTGGTAGTGAATTAGTGATTCTGCTAGTTGAGATACGAAGCTATGCTAAAACTGCTTGGTAATGGTTTTAATGCCAGGATCATCACTGTGTCTGGATTAATAACTGCGTGGGTTATGCAAACTACAAACCCTTTATCATCTGCGTCCTGAATGCAACCATAGGGTCTCTTTATTCATCGGTATGTTACTACATCCAACCAACATTGTCACATTTTCACCGAGCATTTCGCGTGACCATGTCAAAATATATTGTAGGTGATATTTGTATGTGACCTTCTACGGACAGAGCATGACTATGGTATTCTTTATGTGAAGATAATCCATGTAAGTGACTCACTATACATTCAGTCATCTTTTCCTACTACCTTCCATATTAGTAATTTTATTTGAGACCATCCTACAATATTAGTAATCTCGCCCCTGTTAATTATGATTTACCATGCCATTATCTATTACCAATTTTTTTCATTTATCTCCTAGATATTGGCACCGTTATGATTAAAGTAAAAAATATTAGACTTTTTGCCTTCTAATGCCATAAAGGTTAAAGTACATTTCATTCCTATTGTGTTCCTATGATGATCACCAGCCAAACCCAAGGGTTGATTTAGGGTACCAACAGGGGCAGGAACCACTGGCGCTTTTAAATTTATTTTGACCTGCCAGGGTCCAGTGGAAATGAACATAAAAATACTTATCTTTATGCAAGTTGTGAGTTTTTCATAGATTTCAACTCAGCTGTGACCTGTAACTGATCATTAATCCTGGAAAGCAAACATAAGGACTCTGGTAACTTCGTTGCAGGACAAATGGAAAGAATCTGAACTTGTGGAAGAGCTTCCTGGCTTTTGGAACTCATAGGATATAATAATAAAAAACTTGTGGTTTCTACTTCTCTATTCTGGTCTAGCAAGAGCATTATTATGAAATCAAAGAACATGGTTGTGCCATTGGTATAAATATACTCGTTATAGTAAAATGTTCGTGAGAAAGTTGTTATGCATAGGATAACTGTGTATGATTCTTTATCCGGGCTGTAACATTGCGGCAAACATGTCATGCAGTTATTCTTTATGTTAGTTATTTACTTATTTTTCTGTTTATTTCCTTACTTCATACTATAAGAACCAAGCAATGATTTAGTGCTCTCATAAAAACGCAGATCTTGGCTGGTCTCGTCTTATTCTCCTTGTGCTTGACAATAGGTTCTTTATTATGCTGGCACATCTATCTCATGTGTCATAACATGACAACCATCGAGGTAAGCTACTGTTTCGAATTCCAGGTGTGCATTCACCTCCTAACCATTTGGTTTCTTTATACCTTATTTAATTATTTTTACTGCCGCCTTGGCATCAGTATCGAGAGGCAGTAAGAGCAAAGTGGCTTGCAAAGAAGAGTGGACAGAACTACCGTCACCGGTTTGATCAAGGCACGAGGAAGAATATTCAAATGGTAGTGCTACACACAACACAAAAAAAAACGCATAAACATCATAAATTCACATTTTACAATCTTTAGAACTTCAGTTTCTAAGCCTTCGAATTTGGTGCTGAAAATTTAGCATGTTTTAACAGTTCAGCTCTATTCACCATTCTTTCGGTGCTCCAGTTATCTGAACCGTTGATTTTTCTGTACAGATCATGGGTACAAATGTTTTCTGCTGGCTTTGCCCCACAGCGACGGGACATCTCAAGGATGGCACCGAGTTCCAGAACACAAACAACTGATCAGGGCAAAGAACAGCATTGCTTGACAAACACACCATCTAGATGTGCAGATTATTTTATGAGCAAAACGATCATTTGTACCATTGGCTTGTTGACACCCAGGCAGACGTGAAGAAATTTGGAATTTTCATGCGAAGCTTAGCTCCCCCTCCCCCTTCCAACTTCAGTGTATGATCAAATGTATAGGTGCATGTACAGTATCTTGAGTTTGGGAATTGTTTGTGTGTTCAATTGCAAATGTAACCAGAATATGTGTGTCAAAATTTGAGATGCAAACATGGCACGTCTGGGAATGGGAATGTGGAAGAAAGTTTTTTCTGGCATTCTTCATTGTGTTAATTCTGACCCCACCTACAAGTCATGCATCTTGGCGGCTATCAAAAGGAAAGGGCGCAAGGAGTTGTCACAATAGGACAAATACAAAGCCTCAAAATGATAATGCGTTGTTTCATTGGTTTGTTAGCATAGGTCACACTCACTCGGTAATCGGTTAGTTTTTTCCTTAGTACAGTTACAACGTTTGCGAGCGTATTTTGTTAATTGAAAGTCTGGATGAAATCAAAACATGAAGTAGAAGACCCCTGCAAAAGTACGACAACTCCTTGCCTTCAGGACACCACATGGATGAAATTCTCCTCTTAGTGTGACTGGAGGTACTCTAGCGTTGCGCGCCCTCCATAGATTGAAGAGGCATATGACTTCTAGGTAGAGATCAACTTGAAGCCAGTGTACTTTAAGTCTCTGCATCGTCTTGTTCATGAACTGATAGATTTTCGCGCCCTCCAAATCTTTGAACAAAATCTTCCAATTTCTCATGTACCACAAGACTAGCCGCCAAACCTGTTTCATACTAATCCAAGTAGTTTTTTTAAACACCAAAATATTTCTATTATTCAACAAACCCCCACAGGATTGCAGAAGTTACTACGTTGAACTGCAAGAACCTTTTATTAGCTAGCCATTTAGATGCAATGGATTCAAAGTTGCTCATAGTTACATCAAAAGCCTCAAACACATCACCCAAAGCAGCGTGGCCACAATGCATTCAAAGAAAAGGCGTTTAACAGACTCAAATTCTTTACACAACTCACATTCTAGAGGTTTTACCATGCCCCTCGCTCTTAGATTGTCTCTATTCATTGGTTTATTCCAAGAGAGGAGCCACAAAAATATTTGAATTCTGGGAGGTATTTTAAGGCTCCACATAGCTGGTAAAAAATTGATTGTATCCCTCTAAAATTAACTAAAGTATACATAGATCTAGAAGAATAAACCTTTTAGACTCATATTGCCAGATAAGCTGGTCTTCCTATCGTGAGTGTGAAATTGAGCTACCTATAGCTTACACTTAATGCCATAATACCATCATACTCTCAGTAAAGGTTCTTCGAAAATCACACTTTAATTGGGAGTCATCCCACAGTTCACTTACGGTTTCAGTTATTGGTTTGAGACAAAGTATATGTCCCAGAAATGTGAGTCAAGAGGTGAATTCTCAAACCAACTATATTCCCGGAATTTAATTGGGTTTTCATCACCTACATGCCATATATATCCTACTTTGATAGGTCTAGTGGCACACATCACACCCTTCCAGAAGATGGAAGGTTGAACATCATGACAACACAAAATGTTGTGGGCGGGGGGGGGGGGGGGTATTGTATTTTGCGTCTATAACTTTTTTCACGAAGCCCCTTCTCCCTGGCCAGCAACCTATCAAACATAATTAAGGTCTTGAAGATTAGGGCCCAAACCTTCCAAATCTTTCTTCATGTAGCCAGACTCTCTAGGTGCCATGATGTGCCTATTACCATAAGAGGAGAACTTATGCATGTCTCCTAGAAAAAATTATAAAACGGAAACAAATAAAAATAGAGAAAAGAAATATGATGACCAACCAGCCACCCTCATTATTTGGCACCCCTGCGGTGCAGAACCATGGTTCGCATCATGGAGACATTGTCACCATGCTTCCCGAGGTCATGGCCTCAGTGCATGTCCACCATCTAGGGGCCACGAAATCACAAAGCCAACCCACACGATAGCTACGAACATGACATATAGCAAGAGCTAAGAAACAACAAAGAAACATCTCCAAGAAGTTTCTATGTGTTCGTCGCCGCCACCCACTCCAAAGGAACTTAGGTTTTCACCTGAAGATACATAAGACAAATTTAAGGACTGGCCGATAGAGGATCAGAACTCCTGAACGGCGAATTTAAGGAGGAGAACAACACCCTAGGGTGTCGCCTTCATCGACACCTAAGTGTGAGGGCTTTTACTTGGAGTGCGATCTCGACCACCAAGTCGTAGGGCCTCGGGTAAGGAGCAACAACCCAAGCAACACAAATCTAGCGCCAATCTCTGATCCCAACCACATGTTGCAAGGATAGCGACACCTCAGGTCGCGATGGCCATGCCATGTATGTGGGAGGCTAGAGTCGCCTCTCTACACCATGGACACCTATCCAGGGCAGCCGTCCATACTTCTTTGCTGCCTAGAGGGCGCTGTTGTAGGGTTCGCAACATAGAAAATAAAAAAATTCCTACGATGGGAACAACTATGTACCAAGATCTATCTACTAGATACAATCAACGGGCGGATGTATATCCGTAGAGAATATACCTTGAAGACCGACAAAGCTTAACGAGTTCAAACTCGTGGTTGATGTAGACGATCTCTTGCCGATCTCAAGATCGAGAGGAAGTCCTTAGCACCGCAAATAAGCGGCGCATCCATGCTCGCACACACGTCCGAGGCACCGAGCAACCTACGCCTCCTCGCTCCAGCGATGCAGCGGAAGCACAACTCTTTCTTGCCGAATAGCCACCGAGAACATGTATCTCGCTAGTCCGAGACCATGGGAGATAAATACTAGAGGGGGAGAGAGATCCTTCACGAGGAGGTGTGAGTGCGAGAGAGGGAGGGGGATCCTTTTATAGGATAGGGGGGACCCCAAGGGGGTGGCCGGCGCATGGGGATGCCCCTTTCCCTCCCCTCATTCATGTGGGTGGACACTCCACTCACAAAAATCCCTTTCAATTCCCTCCACTCAAAAACCCACTCAAATTCCCATTAAATTTCCACAAAATTTAATGCAAACTCTCATTAAATAAAACTCCTTTTATTTATTAAGAATTTTGTCAATTACTTTAATGACAAACATTCACATATAAACCCTTTCTAGTATTTCATTTCACATGCAAAAAAAACTTTCTGCAATTTCACCGAAAACCTGTTTCGGTATCTAGTGAAATAAATTCATGCGCTTGTTATTCTTTCCGGCATGAAACTTTTGCTCCAGATGGATGTCGGTGTCTCTTAAGTATGTCACCCTACAGTTCGCGAATAATGCGGACATGATCCAGACCCCTCTTAGATCAATAATCAGAAGCGGGACCTGAAGGTCCATACTGACTCCCACACATTCAGCGATGACTTTCTTGTGATCGCGAGAACCTTTTACGCTAGTATCTTAATCCCTTTGTTTCGTGATATATTACATGTCTGAGATTCGATCATCGGTATCTTCATACCTAGTTTGATCTTGTTACTGATATGTACTCTTTTCTCGTTCCCGTGATATAACATTCTAGTGATCAAATCACTTGCTTGCAAGCTAACCAATGTGATACCACCAAGAGGGCCTAGAGCATATCTATCTGTCATCGGGATGAACAAATTCCACTCTTGATACATGGGACTCAACATAACACTTTAGTAGTATTGAACCCATTTTTATAATCACCCTTTTACGGTGTGACCTTTGATGTTATCAAAATACTCTTCCGGTGTTAGTGCTTGACATGATCTCATGGTCTAAGGATTAGGATCACTTTGTATGATGCTATAGCAATATAAACTCAATGACTTTGATCGTAATGCTATACTTTGGATGAATGTTCATCATATCATTACACTAATGTTGTGACCTCATTATTAACAACATCCAATGTCCATGATCAAGAAACCTTGATCATCTTGTTAATCAACGAGCTAGTTTATGAGAGAGGCATAACTAGGAACATTCTGTTTGTTTATTAAACACACATGTATTAATGTTTTCGTATTAATACAATTATAGCATGTAAAATTGAAGGGAATATGCCCTGAGAGGCAATAATAAAGTGTTTATTATGTGTATTCCAAGTATATGATAGATGTTTATTTTGCATGCTATAATTGTATTAATACGGAAATGTTAATACATGTGTGTTTAATAAACAAACAGAAAGTTCCTAGTTATGCCTCTCTCATAAACTAGCTCATTGATTAACAAGATGATCAAGGTTTCCTGATCATGGACATTGGATGGTGTTAATAACGGGATCACAACATTAGTGTAATGGTGTGATGAACATTCATCCGAAGTATAGCATTACGATCAAAGTCATTGAGTTTATATTGCTATAACAACTTACGAAGTGATCCTAATCCTTAGACCATGAGATCATGTCAATCACTAACACCGGAAGAGTTTCTTGATAACATCAAACGTCACACCGTAACAGGGTGATTATAAAGATGGATTCAGAACTAATAAAGTGTTATGTTGAGGCTCATGGATCGAGAGTGGAATTTGTTCATCCCGATGACGGATAGATATACTCTGGGCCCTCTCGGTGATATCACATTGATTAGCTTGCAAGCAAGTGATTTGATCACTAGAATGTTATATCACAGGAACGAGAAAAGAGTGCATGTCGGTAATGAGATCAAACTAGGTATGGAGATACCGATGATCGAATCTCGGACATGTAATATATCGTGAAACAAAGGGATTAAGATACTAGCGTAAAAGGTTCCGACGATCACAAGAAAGTCATCGTTGAATGTGTGGGAGTCAGTATGGGTCTCCAGATCCCGCTTCTGATTATTGATCCGAGAGGGGTCTCGATCATGTCCGCATTATTCACGAACCGTAGGGTGACACACTTAAGAGACACCGACATCCAATTGGAGCAAATGTTTCATGCCGAAAGAATGAACAAGCGCAGGAATTTATTTCACTAGATACCGAAACAGGTTTTCGGGTAAAATTGCATAAAGTGGTTATGCATGTGAAATAGAATTCTAGCAAGGGGTTATTTGTGAATGTTTGTCATTAAAGTAATTGACAAAATTCTGAATAAAATAAAAGAGTTTTATTTAATGAGAGTTTGCATTAAATTTGGTGGAAATTTAATGGGAATTTGAGTGGACTTTTGAGTGGAGGGAATTTAAAGGAGATTTGTGAGTGGAGTGTCCACCCACATGAAGAGGGGAGGGCAAGGGGGCAGCCCCATGCGCCGGCCACCCCCTTGGGGTTCCCCCCTCCTCCTATAAAAGGAGCCCCCCTCCTCACTTGTCTCTCACACCTCCTCGTGAAGGATCTCTCTCCCCCTCTAGAATTTATCCCCCATGGTCTCGGACTAGCGAGATACATGTTCCCGGTGGCTATTCGGCAAGAAAGAGTTGTGCTTCTGCTGCATCGCTGGAGCGAGGAGGTGGAGTTTGCTCGGTGCCTCGAACGTGTATGCGAGCACAGATGCGCTACTGATTTGCGGCGCTAGGACTTCCTCTCGATCTTGAGATCGGCAAGATATCGTCTACATCAACCACGAGTTGAACTCGTTAAGCTTTGTCGGTATTCAAGGGTATGTTCTCTACGGATATACATCCGCCCGTTGTTTGTATCTAGTAGATAGATCTTGGTATATAGTTCACATCGTAGGAAAATTTTTGTTTTCTATGCTGCGAACCCTACAGTGGTATCAGAGCCGGATCTATGCGTAGATACTTTACACGGGTAGTACACATATGAGTATGTGGGCGATGATGATCATGTTGTTGCTCCTTTGTTGTAATTTTGGATATTGGTGGCATAGTGGGATGAAGCGGCCCGGACAAACTTTACATGTCCTCGCACATGAGACCTGTTCCACGCTTGACATGCAACTAGTTTGCATAAGTGGCTAGCGGGTGTCTGTCTCTCCTACTATAGTCAATATCTATTTTGCAAGCGAGTTGTCAACAATTTGATTATCCTCGTTGTGGTTCATGTTCGTAGGTAAGAACGGTTCTATCTCGAAAGCCCTAAGCCACGTAAAACTTGCAATGGATAAATTAGAGGCGTCTAGTTTAGATTGTTGCTGGGCTAGTGTTATGATATGGTAGTGTTGTAAGTAGAAGTATGAGATGATACTCTTAAAACACACATAGCGTGTAAAATCCATAGACCTTGGATTTACACATATAGGTATGATAGTGATCATACCACGATGCACATGATAGAGATCATCTGCGGGAACCATATAATTTCACTAATAAACATATGATGTTTGATAGCATCTTATATTGCTTGTTTAGCGCTTTGTTAGCATAATAAGATGATCCCTTATTTAAATATCAAGATAAGAATGTGTTCTTCCTTTAGTATGCACCGATTATGTTTTCGTCGCTCCAAGACATCACGTGATGATCGGGTGTTCTTGGATCCACGACCATATTTCGGGTGTAAAACAGTTACACACGCAAATACTAAGGTTCTAACTTGGCGAGCCTAGCATGTACAGACATGGCCTCGGAACACGGACCGAAAGGTTAAGCATGAGTCATATAGTTGATATGATGCCCATTTGATGCTCGCCTTTGAAGCTATACCGACTCACGTGATGATCGGACTTGGTGTAGTGGATTTGGTTCATGTAATCACCAAAAAGGCACGAGGGATGTCGTTTTTGAGTGGGAGTTCATTCGTAATATAGATTAGTTGAACTCAATCTATCATACACTTAGTCTAAACTTTACAAATTCTGTTGTAGATGGCACCACCTGCTTTTAATTTCAATGTGTTCATGGAGAAAGAGAAACTAGCAACGAACGGTAGCAACTTTACCGAATGGGCCATGAATTTGAGGATTCTCCTCTCTGCTGCACAAAAGCAATATGTGCTAGAAGCGCCGTTAGGCCCCCCACCTTTAGATGATGCCCCTGACGAGGAGAAGAATGTCTATCAGACTCGTCAGGAGGACCACAACTTAGTTCATTGTGGCATATTGTATGGGCTAGAGCCGGAACTTCGAAAGCGTTTCGAAAACGGCAATGCATTTGATACAGTGGGTGAGTTGAAAATGATTTTCGACACACATGCTGCTGTAGAGAGCTACAACGCTTCAGAAAAGTTCTTTAGCTGCATGATGGAAGAGCACAGCTCCGTTAGTGAGCATGTACTCAAGATGTCGGGTTACGCCGATAAGCTTGTGTCCTTGGGAATATCGATTCCCATTGACTTAGGCATCCATCGTGTTCTGCAGTCTCTGCCACCTAGCTATAAGAGCTTCGTGATGAACTATAATATGCAAGGCATGAAGAAGTCTCTGTTGGAGATATGCCCTAGAGGCAATAATAAATATAGTTATTATTATATATCTTTGTGTTTATGATAAATGTTTGCATTCATTCTATAATAGTATTAACAAGGAAACCATTAATACTTGTGTGATTTGTAAACTTAATTTGAAGTCCCTAGTATAGCCTCTATACTTCACTAGCTTGTTGGTTGATTGATGATGTGGTTTCTTTGTCATGAACATTGAGATGTTATCAACAACAAGATCATATCGTTAGGAGAATGATATGGTGGACATACTCCTATAGACAAGCGTAGCATAAAGATCAAGTCATTTCAATAGTTCAATTGCTATATGCTTTCTGATACATAGTAACCTAATTCCTTCGACCATGAGATCATGCATATCACCTTTACTGGATGGATGCTTTGATGTCATCAAACACCACACCGTAACAGGGTGGCTATAAAGGTGGCATTGAGTGTTCGGAAAGTATTGGTTGAAACACATGGATCAAGAGTGGGATTTGTCCATCCACATGACGGATAGATATTCTCTGGGCCCTCTCGGTGAAATGTCATTCAATTAGCTTGCAAGCATGTGACTTGGTCACAAGGGATCACATATCACGGGAACGAGAAAAGAGTACTTATCAGTAACGAGGATGAACTAGGTATGCAGAGATACCGATGATCATAACCTCGGATAAGTAACATATCGTGAGACAAAGGGAAATTGGTATCGTATGTAAGTGGTTCATTCGATCGCAAAGTAATCGTAGAAATATGTGGGAGCCATATGAATTTCCAGATTCCTCTATTGGTTATTGTTCGGAGAAGTGTCTCGATCATGTCCGCATAATTCACGAACCGTAGGGAGACACACTTAAGGATTCGACGTTGTTTGAGTAGTTATGGTATTATGAGAAAGAGACCGAATGTTGTTCGGAGTCTCGGATGGGATCCGGGATATCACGAGGAGATCCGGAATGGTCCGGAGAATAAGATTCATATAAGGAAAGTCCCGTTTCGGAGTTCGGGAATGATTCCGGTGTTTTCATCGGAGATATTCTAGAAGGTTCCGGATTGTCCGGCACTCCGGGGGGGAAGGGGTACATGAATGTGTCATTACATATTGGAATGATTGCATCATGTACTAAGTGTTCTTGCTGTCCCAAATATAGGATTAAATTGAATCCTAAAACAGAAAAGTCAAATGTCCAGTTTGAAAGTCAAACTGCCAAAAACAAGAAACTGTGGGAAACAAGCAAGAGGAGTTGGAGTCGACTTGGAGGAGGAGTTTCTCTCCTCCAAGCCGGCGGCCAGCCTAGGCCGAGTTAGGGAGGGACTCCCTCCCTCCCCTGGCGCGCCCACCCCCTCCCACCTATATAAGGAGGGGCAGGGCTCCCCTCCTAGACACACAAGTTTCCTATCCTCTAAACTAAACCCTAGATCTAGACCCCGGTTTAGAGCTATTCGGTTTAGAGCCTTCTAATTGGTTTAGAGCCCTCTAATTGGTGTGTCTAATTACTAGACCACTAATAGCCTCTCTCATAAGCTCCACCATACTCGCACCGGCTTAAGGCGAAGCCCTGCGGGATTTCCCCTCTACCTCCGGTACCACGCCGTTGTGCTGCCGGAATCGCGAGGAGAGTGCTACAACCTCCGCTGCCTGCTGGAACAAGGGAGAGGAAGGTCTTCGTCGAGTACCGAACGTGTGACCGACTGCGGGAGCGCTGCTGGAACGTGGCGCCGGAAGGATCGTCTACGCGATCTTGAGATCGGAAAGAGTACGACTACATCACCCACGAGAATCTGCTCTCGTTAAACACTTTGGAATCTTCGAGGGTGAGTTATTCCATCGACTCGTTGCTACAATCTAGTAGATAGATCTTGGCTTGTTTGTTTGTATGCGATAGAAAATTTTTGTTTTCCATGCTACGAACCCCTACAGTGGTATCAGAGCCGTGTCTATATGTAGATCTGTTGCACGAGTAGAACACAATGGTCATTGTGGGCGTTGATGCTTTTATTGTAGATTGCTTTTTGTGTACTTTGCATCTTGCGGTATGTTGGGATGAAGCGGCCCGGGCTAACCTTACATGACATCGTTCATGAGACTTGCTCCACGCTTGACATGCAACTCGTTTTGCATAAGTGGCTTTGCGGGTGCCTGTTTCTCCTAGCATAGTAAAGATCCAATTTACAACGGGTGATCAACAATGCTAGTATCAATGTTGTGGTTCTTGTTCGTAAGTTAGAACGACACTTATGGAAAGCCCCAAACCACGTAAAATATGCAAAGAAAGTAGAAGCGTCTAACTTTGTTTTGCAGGGGTGTGCAGTGATGTGATATGGCCATGATTGTGATTATATTTGATGTATGCAATGTTCCTTATTGTAAGTTGGCAACCGGAAGGAGCCATATGGTTGTCTTTAATTTCTGTTAAGACCTGCGTGTCTATTCAAAATAGTTGTAATAGTTGAAACTGGCGGACGACAACCATGAAGAAGCGTCATTGACCTTGATGCTATGCCGGTGATGATGGAGATCATGTTCGTGCTTGAAGATGGAGATCGGAAGCACAAAGGAGAAAGGCCATATCATATCACATATTATGAATTGCATGTGATGTTAATCCTTTATGCATCTTGTATTGCTTAGTAGACGACGGTAGCATTATAAGATGATCCCTCATGCACATAAATTTCAAGTTCTAAAGTGTTCACCCTTAGTATGCACCGTTGCCAAAGCTTGCTGCTTCGAAGCACCACGTGATGATCGGGTGTCTTTGATTCCGCGGGTGAATACAACGTAAGCAAGCCAGATTTGCTTATGCGGAAGCTAAGGTTTGATCTTGACGAGCCTAGCATGTACAGACATGGCCTCAGGAACACGGATCGCCGAAAGGTAAAGCATGAATCATATAGTAGATATGATGAACATGATGATTGTTCGCCATTAAAACTATATCAGCTCTCGTGATGATCGGTGTTGATGTAGTGGATTTGGTTCGTGTGATCACTAAAACAATGTGAGGGATGTTGTTTTGAGTGGGAGTTCACCTAGTTTAATTTCATTAATTAATTTGAACTCAATTTGTCATAAACTTAGTCTAAACTATTGCAAATATGTTGTAGATCAATGGCAGCCCCTACCATCAATTTTAATGCGTTCCTAGAGAAAGAAAAGTTGAAAAACAATGGAAGCAACTTCGCGGATTGGTTCCGCAATTTGAGGATTGTCCTCACAGCTGGTAATTTGACCTATGTGCTGGATGCACCGCTAGGTGACCCACCTGCAGCTGATGCTACCGATGAAGTAAAGAATGTTTACCTTGCTCGGAAGAATCAGTACTCCATAGTTCAGTGTGCTATCTTGTATGGTTTAGAATCGGAGCTTCAGAAAAGGTTTGAAGAGTCAGATCCATATGATATTGTCGAGGATCTCAAATTAATCTTTGAGACTCATGCGGCAATTGAAAGTTATGAAGCTTCTGAAAAGTTCTTTAACTGCAAGATGGAAGAGGGTAGCTCCGTCAGTGAGCATGTGCTTAAGATGTCTGGGCACGCAAATAAACTTCAAAGTTTGGGTATAGTGATTCCTAATACTTTGGGAGTTTACCGCATCCTCCAATCACTACCACCAAGTTACAAGAACTTTGTGATGAACTACAACATGCAGAACATGAACAAAGAGTTGCCAGAACTATTTGCTATGTTGAAATCTGCAGAAGTAGAGATCAAGAAAGAGCACCAAGTGTTGATGGTCAATAAGACCACCAAATTCAAGAAAGGCAAGTCTAAGCAAAAGGGACACTTCAAGAAGGGTGGTAAGAAAGTTACCACGCCGACGAAGAAGACCAAGGCTGGACCTAAACCTGAAACTGAGTGCTTTTACTGCAAGGGAGAAGGTCACTGGAAGCGGAATTGCCCAAGGTACTTGGCGGATTTGAAGAACGGCAACATCAAGAAGAAAGGTATATCTGATATACATGTTATTGATGTGTATCTCACTAGTACTCGTAGTAGTGCCTGGGTATTTGATACTGGTTCGGTTGCTCATATTTGTAACTCGAAACAGGAGCTGCAGAATAAACGGAAGCTAGTGAAGAACGAGGTGACGATGCGCGTAGGAAACGGATCAAAGGTTGATGTGATCGCGGTCGGCACGCTACCTCTTCATCTACCATCGGGATTAGTTTTATACTTAAATAATTGTTATTTGGTGCCTGCATTAAGCATGAACATTATATCAGGATCTTGTTTATTGCGAGACAGTTACTTGTTTAAATCCGAGAATAATGGTTGTTCGATTTATATGAGTAATGTGTTTTATGCACATGCACCTTTGATAGATGGTCTATTCATATTGAATCTCGATAGTAGAAATACACATATTAATAACATTGAGGCTAAACGTTTGAAATCAAGCGATAATTTGACCTATATGTGGCACTGTCGTCTTGGTCACATTGGAGTGAAGCGTATGAAGAAACTCCATTCCGATGGACTTCTTGAATCACTTGATTTTGAATCACTTGAAAGATGCGAAGCATGTCTGATGGGTAAAATGACTAAGACTCCATTTTCTGGTATGATGGAGCGAGCTACAGACTTATTGGAAATCATACATACCGATGTGTGTGGTCCAATGAGTGTAGCATCGCGCAGTGGTTATCGTTATGTTCTTACCTTCACGGATGACTTGAGTAGATATGGAAATATCTATTTCATGAAACATAAGTCCGAAACTTTCGAGAAGTTTAAGGAGTTTCAAAGTGAGGTAGAGAATCAACGTAACAAGAAGATTAAATTTCTACGTTCTGATCGTGGAGGTGAATATCTAAGTTACGAGTTTGGCGAGCATTTAAAGAAGTGCGGAATACTTTCACAATTGACACCGCCGGGAACACCACAGCGTAATGGTGTGTCTGAACGTCGTAATCGAACTCTCTTAGATATGGTTCGTTCTATGATGTCACTTACAGATTTACCGCTATCATTTTGGGGTTATGCATTAGAAACAGCCGCATTCACTTTAAATAGGGCACCATCTAAATCCGTTGAAACGACACCGTATGAATTATGGTTTGGGAAGAAACCTAAATTGTCGTTCCTTAAAGTTTGGGGATGCGAAGCCTATGTAAAGAAGTTACAGCCGGACAAGCTTGAACCCAAAGCGGAAAAATGCGTCTTCATAGGATACCCGAAGGAAACTATTGGGTATACCTTCTATCATATATCCGAAGGCAAAATCTTCGTTGCCAAGAATGGATCCTTTCTAGAGAAGGAATTACTCTCGAAAGAAGTGACTGGAAGGAAAGTAGAACTCGACGAGGTTGTCGAACCTTCTCTCGAAATTGCGAGTAGCACAGCACCGGAAGAAGTTCCTGTGGTGCCTGCACCAATAAGAGAGGAAGCTAATGATAGTGATCATGAAACTTCGGTTGAAGTTGCTACAGAGCCTCGGAGGTCAACGAGAACTCGTACCACTCCAGATTGGTATGATTCCGTTATGAATGTCATGTTGGTGGACAACACCGATGACCCCGAGACATATGAGGAAGCGATGATGAGCCCAGATTCCAATAAATGGCAAGAAGCCATGAAATCCGAGATTGGATCCATGTACGAAAACCAAGTATGGACTTTGGTGGACTTACCGGATGGCCGGAAGGCTGTCGAGAACAAATGGATTTTCAAGAAGAAAACAGATGTTGATGGTAATGTTACTGTCTATAAAGCTCGACTTGTCGCAAAAGGGTTTCGACAAATTCAAGGAGTTGACTACGATGAGACTTTCTCACCGGTAGCGAAGCTAAAGTCTGTGAGGATTATGTTAGCAATCGCTGCATATTATGATTATGAGATATGGCAGATGGATGTCAAAACAGCATTCCTCAATGGAGACATTGATGAAGAGTTGTATATGATACAACCCAAAGGTTTTGTCGATCCTAAAGATGCTAACAAGGTATGCAAGCTTCAACGGTCCATCTATGGATTGAAGCAAGCATCCCGAAGTTGGAATCAACGTTTTGATAAGGTAATCAAAAGTTTTGGTTTTATACAAACTTATGGAGAAGCTTGTATTTACAAGAAAGTGAGTGGGAGCTCTGTAGCATTCTTAATACTGTATGTGGATGACATATTGTTGATTGGGAATGATGTAGACCTTCTTAATAGTGTCAAAGAGTATTTGAATAATAGTTTTTCAATGAAGGATCTTGGCGAAGCAGCTTACATATTAGGCATAAAGATTTATAGAGATAGATCGAAACGCCAAATATCATTGTCACAAAGTACATATTTGGACAAAGTTCTAAAGAAGTTTGGAATGGAAGAAAGCAAGAAAGGGTTCTTGCCCATGTTGCCCAATACGACCTTGAGTAAAACTCAAAGTCCGACATCGGCAGAAGATAGAGAAAAGATGAGTAAGACTCCCTATGCCTCAGCCATAGGATCTCTAATGTATGCCATGCTATGTACTAGACCCGACATCGCATATGCTGTTAGTTTAACTAGCAGATATCAAAGTGATCCAGGAGTGGATCATTGGACAGCGGTCAAAAACATCCTTAAGTACTTGAGAAGAACTAAGGATATGGTTCTTTCTTATGGAGGTGATGAACAGCTCGTTGTTAATGGTTACACCGATGCTAGTTGGAACACCGATCCAGATGATTCTAAATCACAATCTGGATACGTATTTATTTTGAATGGTGCAGCAGTTAGCTGGAGGAGTGCAAAGCAAAGTGTTGTGGCGAGATCTTCAACTGAATCGGAATACATGGCTGCTTCGGAGGCTTCACAAGAAGCGATATGGATGAAAGAGTTCATTACAGAGCTGGGTGTGGTTCCTAGTGCGCTGGACCCAATGTCTATCTACTGTGATAACATGGGCGCCATAGCAAATGCGCAAGAACCAAGGTCACACAAGAAGCTGAAGCATATCAAGCTACGTTTTCACGCTATTCGAGAACATATCCAGGATGGGGATATAAAGATTTGCAAAGTACACACAGATCTGAATGTGACGGATCCGTTGACTAAACCTCTCCCGAGGGCAAAACATGACCAACACCAAACTGCCATGGGTGTTCGGTATATTACCATGTAATCTAGATTAGATGACTCTAGTGCAAGTGGGAGACTGTTGGAGATATGCCCTAGAGGCAATAATAAATATAGTTATTATTATATATCTTTGTGTTTATGATAAATGTTTGCATTCATGCTATAATAGTATTAACAAGGAAACCATTAATACTTGTGTGATTTGTAAACTTAATTTGAAGTCCCTAGTATAGCCTCTATACTTCACTAGCTTGTTGGTTGATTGATGATGTGGTTTCTTTGTCATGAACATTGAGATGTTATCAACAACAAGATCATATCGTTAGGAGAATGATATGGTGGACATACTCCTATAGACAAGCGTAGCATAAAGATCAAGTCATTTCAATAGTTCAATTGCTATATGCTTTCTGATACATAGTAACCTAATTCCTTCGACCATGAGATCATGCATATCACCTTTACTGGATGGATGCTTTGATGTCATCAAACACCACACCGTAACAGGGTGGCTATAAAGGTGGCATTGAGTGTTCGAAAAGTATTGGTTGAAACACATGGATCAAGAGTGGGATTTGTCCATCCACATGACGGATAGATATTCTCTGGGCCCTCTCGGTGAAATGTCATTCAATTAGCTTGCAAGCATGTGACTTGGTCACAAGGGATCACATATCACGGGAACGAGAAAAGAGTACTTATCAGTAACGAGGATGAACTAGGTATGCAGAGATACCGACGATCATAACCTCGGATAAGTAACATATCGTGAGACAAAGGGAAATTGGTATCGTATGTAAGTGGTTCATTCGATCGCAAAGTAATCGTAGAAATATGTGGGAGCCATATGAATTTCCAGATTCCTCTATTGGTTATTGTTCGGAGAAGTGTCTCGATCATGTCCGCATAATTCACGAACCGTAGGGAGACACACTTAAGGATTCGACGTTGTTTGAGTAGTTATGGTATTATGAGAAAGAGACCGAATGTTGTTCGGAGTCTCGGATGGGATCCGGGATATCACGAGGAGATCCGGAATGGTCCGGAGAATAAGATTCATATAAGGAAAGTCCCGTTTCGGAGTTCGGGAATGATTCCGGTGTTTTCATCGGAGATATTCTAGAAGGTTCCGGATTGTCCGGCACTCCGGGGGGGAAGGGGTACATGAATGTGTCATTACATATTGGTATGATTGCATCATGTACTAAGTGTTCTTGCTGTCCCAAATATAGGATTAAATTGAATCCTAAAACAGAAAAGTCAAATGTCCAGTTTGAAAGTCAAACTGCCAAAAACAAGAAACTGTGGGAAACAAGCAAGAGGAGTTGGAGTCGACTTGGAGGAGGAGTTTCTCTCCTCCAAGCCGGCGGCCAGCCTAGGCCGAGTTAGGGAGGGACTCCCTCCCTCCCCTGGCGCGCCCACCCCCTCCCACCTATATAAGGAGGGGCAGGGCTCCCCTCCTAGACACACAAGTTTCCTATCCTCTAAACTAAACCCTAGATCTAGACCCCGGTTTAGAGCTATTCGGTTTAGAGCCTTCTAATTGGTTTAGAGCCCTCTAATTGGTGTGTCTAATTACTAGACCATTAATAGCCTCTCTCATAAGCTCCACCATACTCGCACCGGCTTAAGGCGAAGCCCTGCGGGATTTCCCCTCTACCTCTGGTACCACGCCGTTGTGCTGCCGGAATCGCGAGGAGAGTGCTACAACCTCCGCTGCCTGCTGGAACAAGGGAGAGGAAGGTCTTCGTCGAGTACCGAACGTGTGACCGACTGCGGGAGCGCTGCTGGAACGTGGCGCCGGAAGGATCGTCTACGCGATCTTGAGATCGGAAAGAGTACGACTACATCACCCACGAGAATCTGCTCTCGTTAAACACTTTGGAATCTTCGAGGGTGAGTTATTCCATCGACTCGTTGCTACAATCTAGTAGATAGATCTTGGCTTGTTTGTTTGTATGCGATAGAAATTTTTTGTTTTCCATGCTACGAACCCCTACAGTCTCTCCCCGAGCTTCTGTCAATGCTTAAAACTGCAGAAGTGGAGATAAAAAAGGAACATCAAGTGTTGATGATCAATAGGAACACTGGTTTCAAGAAAGACAAGAAGGGAAAACGGAAGGGAAGTAAGGGCGGCAAGCCTGTTGCCGCGCCTGAAAAGAAACCCCGAGTTGGACCTAAGTCTGATTCCGAGTGCTACTATTGTAAGGGGAATGGCCACTGGAAGCGCAACTGCCCCAAGTATCTGGCAGACAAGAAGGCCGGCAAGGCAAACAAAGGTATATATGATATACATGTTATTGATGTGTACTTGACTAGTGCTCGCAGTAGCACCTGGGTATTTGATACCGGTTCAGTTGCTAATATTTGTAACTCGAATCAGGGGCTGCGGAACAAGCGACCGCTAGCAAGGGGTGAGGTCAAGATGCGTGTCGGCAATGGATCAAGCGTTGATGTGATCGCCGTCGGAACGCTGCCTCTCCACTTGCCGTCGGGATTAGTTATAAACTTGAATAAATGTTATTTGGTGCCTGCACTGAGCATGAACATTGTATCTGGATCGTGTTTGATGCAAAGTGGTTATTCATTTAAATCCGAGAACAATGGTTGTTCCATTTATATGAATGAAATCTTTTATGGTCATGCACCGATGATGAATGGTTTATTTCTATTAGATCTCGATGATAATGTTACACATATTCATAATGTTGATGCTAAAAGGATTAAACTTAATGATGATATATCCACATATATGTGGCACTGCCGTCTAGGTCATATTGGCGTTAAACGCATGAAGAAGCTCCATTCGGATGGACTTTTGAAATCACTTGATTATGAATCATTTGATACATGTGAGCCATGCCTTATGGGCAAGATGACTAGAACGCCATTTTCCGGTTCAATGGAATGGGCGACAGATTTATTGGAAATCATACATTCTGATGTATGTGGTCCAATGAGTGTGTCGGCGCGAGGTGGATATCGTTATTTTGTTACTTTCACGGATGATTTGAGTAGATACGGTTATATCTACTTGATGAAACACAAGTCTGAAACCTTTGAAAAGTTCAAGGAATTTCAGAATGAAGTGGAAAATCATCGTAATAGAAAGATCAAATTTCTACGGTCCGACCGTGGAGGTGAGTATCTAAGTTACGAGTTTAGCACTCACATGAAAGAGTGTGGAATTGTTTCACAACTCACACCTGCCGGAACACCACAACGAAATGGTGTGTCGGAACGTCGTAATCGTACTTTATTAGATATGGTTCGATCTATGATGTCTCTGACGGACTTGCCGTTGTCATTTTGGGGTTATGCACTAGAAACTGCTGCATTCACTTTAAATCGGGCACCATCTAAATCCTTTGAAAAGACGCCGTATGAATTGTGGTTTGGAAACAAACCTAAGCTGTCTTTTCTTAAAGTTTGGGGATGCGATGTTTATGTGAAGAAACTTCAACCGGATAAACTCGAACCCAAAGCGGAAAAATGCGTCTTCATAGGATATCCTAAGGAAACTATTGGGTATTCCTTCTATCACAGATCCGAGGGCAAGGTTTTTGTTGCCAAGAATGGATCCTTTCTAGAGAAAGAGTTTCTCGCGAAAGGTGTGAGTAGTCGGAAGGTAGAACTCGAAGAGGTTATGGAACCTTCTCTTCAAAGTATGGCGAGTAGCGCAGCGCCGGAAGTTGTTCCGGAGTTGGCTCCACCTGTTGAAGAGGGAACTAATGATAATGATCATGAAACTCCGAAAGAGAGTACTACCGAACCTCGCAGGTCAAACGGGACGCGTGCAGCTCCCGAGCTATACGGAAATCCTGTCATGAATTTCATGGTTGATGAAAATGATGACCCTGCGACGTATGAAGAAGCGATGATGAGCCCGGATTCCAACAAATGGTTAGAAGCCATGAAATCCGAGATGGAATCCATGTATGAAAATCAAGTTTGGAACTTGGTGGAAATACCTCACGACCGAAAGGCCGTGGAGAACAAATGGATTTTCAAAAGGAAAACTGATGCTGATGGTAATGTGACCGTCTATAAAGCTCGACTTGTCGCAAAGGGGTTTCGACAAATTCAAGGAGTTGACTACGATGAGACTTTCTCTCCCGTAGCGATGCTAAAGTCAGTTAGGATTATGTTAGCAATTGCTGCATATTTCGATTATGAGATATGGCAGATGGATGTCAAAACCGCGTTTCTCAATGGTAATATTGAAGAAGAGTTGTATATGATACAACCAAAGGGTTTTGTCGATCCTAAGGATGCTAACAAGGTGTGCAAGCTTCAGCGATCCATCTATGGATTGAAGCAAGCATCACGAAGTTGGAATCTCCGCTTTGATGAGGTGATCAAAGAGTTTGGATTTGTCCAAACTTATGGAGAAGCTTGTATTTTACAAGAAAGTGAGTGGGAGTAATGTGGCATTTCTGATATTATATGTGGATGACATATTATTGATCGGACATGATATAGATCTTTTAAACAGTGTTAAAAGTTATCTAAACAGCAAATTTTCAATGAAGGACCTAGGTGAAGCGTCATACATATTAGGCATAAAGATCTATAGAGATAGATCTAGGCGCCTAATAGGGCTATCGCAAAGTACATACCTTGATAAGATTTTAAAGAAGTTTAAAATGGACGGAAGTAAGAAGGGGTTCTTACCTATGTTGCAAGGCAAGACATTGAGTAAGACTCAAAGTCCGGCTTCGGCGGAAGAAAGAGAGATAATGGACAAAGTCCCCTATGCTTCAGCCATAGGCTCTATAATGTACGCCATGCTATGTACAAGACCGGATGTGGCACATGCTATTAGTTTGACTAGTAGGTACCAATCGGATCCAGGTTCGGAACACTGGATAGCGGTCAAGAATATCCTTAAGTACTTACGAAGAACTAAGGATATGTTTCTTGTATACGGAGGTGAAGAAGAGCTCGTCGCTAAGTGTTATGTCGACGCTAGCTTTGACATCGATCCGGATGACTCTAAGTCTCATTCTGGATACGTATTTCTCATGAATGGCGGAGCGGTTAGTTGGAGGAGCTCCAAACAACCTGTGATAGCGGGATCAACAACGGAGGCCGAATATGTTGCTGCTTCAGAAGCGGCTCAGGAAGCAGTTTGGATGAAGGAGTTCATATCCGAACTAGGAGTGGTGGCAAACGCGTTGGACCCAATGGTGATCTATTGTGACAACAATGGTGCCATTGCCAATGCCAAAGAGCCAAGGTCTCACAAGCATTCCAAGCATATTAAGTGCCGGTTTCACTCCATCCGCGAGCATGTCAAGGATGGAGATATAAAGATTTGTAAAGTACATACGAATCTCAATGTAGCAGATCCGTTGACTAAAACTCTCCCTAGAGCAAAACATGATCAACACCAGAACTCAATGGGTGTTAGATTTATCACTATGTAACTAGATTATTGTCTCTAGTGCAAGTGGGAGACTGAAGGGAATATGCCCTGAGAGGCAATAATAAAGTGTTTATTATGTGTATTCCAAGTATATGATAGATGTTTATTTTGCATGCTATAATTGTATTAATACGGAAACGTTAATACATGTGTGTTTAATAAACAAACAGAAAGTTCCTAGTTATGCCTCTCTCATAAACTAGCTCGTTGATTAACAAGATGATCAAGGTTTCCTGATCATGGACATTGGATGTTGTTAATAACGGGATCACAACATTAGTGTAATGGTGTGATGAACATTCATCCGAAGTATAGCATTACGATCAAAGTCATTGAGTTTATATTGCTATAACAACTTACGAAGTGATCCTAATCCTTAGACCATGAGATCATGTCAATCACTAACACCGGAAGAGTTTCTTGATAACATCAAACGTCATACCGTAACAGGGTGATTATAAAGATGGATTCAGAACTAATAAAGTGTTATGTTGAGGCTCATGGATCGAGAGTGGAATTTGTTCATCCTGATGACGGATAGATATACTCTGGGCCCTCTCGGTGATATCACATTGATTAGCTTGCAAGCAAGTGATTTGATCACTAGAATGTTATATCACAGGAACGAGAAAAGAGTGCATGTCGGTAACGAGATCAAACTAGGTATGGAGATACCGATGATCGAATCTCGGATATGTAATATATCGTGAAACAAAGGGATTAAGATACTAGCGTAAAAGGTTCCGACGATCACAAGAAAGTCATCGTTGAATGTGTGGGAGTCAGTATGGGTCTCCAGATCCCGCTTCTGATTATTGATCCGAGAGGGGTCTCGATCATGTCCGCATTATTCACGAACCGTAGGGTGACACACGAGACAAAGACATCCAATTGGAGCAAATGTTTCATGCCGAAAGAATGAACAAGCGCAGGAATTTATTTTACTAGATACCGAAACAGGTTTTCGGGTAAAATTGCATAAAGTGGTTATGCATGTGAAATAGAATTCTAGCAAGAGGTTATTTGTGAATGTTTGTCATTAAAGTAATTGACAAAATTCTGAATAAAATAAAAGAGTTTTATTTAATGAGAGTTTGCATTAAATTTGATGGAAATTTAATGGGAATTTGAGTGGACTTTTGAGTGGAGGGAATTTAAAGGAGATTTGTGAGTGGAGTGTCCACCCACATGAAGAGGGGAGGGCAAGGGGGCAGCCCCATGCGCCGGCCACCCCCTTGGGGTTCCCCCCTCCTCCTATAAAAGGACCCCCCCTCCTCACTTGTCTCTCACACCTCCTCGTGAAGGATCTCTCTCCCCCTCTAGAATTTATCCCCCATGGTCTCGGACTAGCGAGATACATGTTCCCGGTGGCTATTCGGCAAGAAAGAGTTGTGCTTCCGCTGCATCGCTGGAGCGTGGAGGCGGAGGTTGCTCGGTGCCTCGAACGTGTGTGCGAGCACGGATGCGCTGCTGATTTGCGGCGCTAGGACTTTCTCTCGATCTTGAGATCGGCAAGAGATCGTCTACATCAACCACGAGTTGAACTCGTTAAGCTTTGTCGGTCTTCAAGGGTATGTTCTCTACGGATATACATCCGCCCGTTGTTTGTATCTAGTAGATAGATCTTGGTATATAGTTCACATCGTAGGAAAATTTTTGTTTTCTATGCTGCGAACCCTACAAAAATAAATATCTAACACATACTTGGAATATACATAATAACCACTTTATTATTGGCTCTCAGGGCATATTCCCTTCAGCTGTCACGACACCTTGGAGTAGCCTCCTGCTCAGCACCACTACACGAACCACCTCACGCAACAGCATCACGTACAAAACCATCCATGCCAAAGCCGCTGATTTCAGGGCCACCACCCTATCTTCCTCCCTCCGAGGAGCGCGACAAGCCAAAGAGAGGCACCCAGGCACCCACACTAAATATATTGAACTCATTTGTCTCTATTCCTTTCATGGACATCTTGATGAATATATTTGTGGCACCATATTGCAATCTATGTGGCATTTTATTTTCGTCGATTAAACTATAAGCAATGTTATTTTGATACCAAGTGCTTAATATGCACATATTGCCAGCTTATTAATGAACTCAACTTTCAAGAAACAATAAAAAATATATCCTAGAAGCTTCCATAATTGTACATATATATAGTACTTCCTCTGTTTCTAAATATAAGGTGCATAGTTTTTGGCACGGAAATTAAAGAACGGACATGGAGGGTAAGATACACAAGTTTTGGGCGAGATTATACCTCACTAGTTGGTATGAGAAAATAGACGAGCTTGCTTGATATAAAGAAATGTAACCAAATCCCTAAATATATTATCCAAACGACTTTTTCAATGCAATACACCTTATATTTTGGATATTTTTTCAAAAAACTATACACCTTATATTAAGGAATGGAGGGAGTAATACACTAAAACTACTACTCATATATTTGTTCGAGTAGGTCCCTATCATGATATTTAACGATAGTAAAATATACACTAATACATACATCCACACGAAACATATGTACACACTATTATTTACGCGACTATGTAAAATTTATTCTTGGAGAACTTTTATTATAATATGCAATTTAAATTTCGTACAAGCAATCATTTGAGTGACATACATTACAATTGGTATACAAAACAATATAACTAATGTGAAGAAACATTTTTGTGTGATTTATTATGAATTCTAAATATAAAATTGAACTCACTAAGACCGTAGAACAATGACAGTAAGGTCAAAAGAGATATAAAAGTTCAGTACAAATTGTTTGGACGGGCGATCATAGCATCGACAACTACAAAATGCTTTATTCTTGCATCCCGCAATAGACCCGATCCCCCAATGACCGCATGCGAGCGTATCTTTTGAAAATGCACCGATACGGGATATGTTTTAATATTTTCTAAAATAAAAAAATAAATATATGTTTCAGCAAATGGGTTTGCACTCTAGAGTAGCTAGAAGTGGCTACATGATTATAGAAATTACACCGGCATTTGGTATTTCCCCCAGCCCCTTGTTTCTATAAAATCGTAACATGACGCCATAGAGGAGCCCTAAGATTTGTGGCAGGTTTCTCTACCATATGTTGATCTACAAGATAAAGAGAGAGAGAGGGATCTGCTATTAGATTGTAGCCAAGAGTCAGCAAAGGAAAAACTGAATAAGAAGCCAAGAAGAAGCAGACTACGGGACAAAGAGGAGGAAGGGGAAGGAGACTGCTACCTACCGGTGAGCTGCGGGTTCCTGGCTCCTGCTGCCGGCTGCCGGAGATGGAATGGTGGCCGCGGCGCCGCCGGCTGCTGGCCGTGGATCTTGCGTTTCGCCCAGGAGAGAGGAAGAGGAGGCAGCTGTGTCGGTCTGTCGAGGAGAGGGAAACTGGTGATAACAGAGGGTAGGGGTAACAAGGGGGTAGAGTTTAGTATTTGGGCTGGGCCATATCCAATATGTGTCCAGACGGTATCCAATTAGGTATCTGGATTATTATTTATTTTTTAATTCAATAAGTTTCCGATACGAGAATCCGTAGGGATACGGTATCCGGGCCATATCCGTATCGGATGCCGTATAAGATACGATTCGAGTTTCAGCCACCGTGTTCGTGCAGCCGAGGTTACCGGAAAGGCGGGAAATGAGCTTATGCTGTCGGTGGCTTTGCTGTGGTTATTTTCTGAATTCTAACCCTCTGTCCGCGGGGCAGGCATGAGCATCTGAAACCCAAGCCCAGCAGAAGCGAGCTACAAACCGGCGATATCCGGATGATTTTGTTTGTGAAAATCAACATTGACGCATCATTTTGCGAGCTGACAAGTGTTGGTCGGAGAACGAAGAAATTGAGAGGAAGAAGATGACACAGGTGGTTTGTGCTGCGTAAAACTTGACAGCTTTTCATGTTCCTTGTCTATATTCCGTTTACTCTGGATTACACAGATGGTGTGCTGATCGCAACATTTTTTCTCTCGTCCCATCCCATCCCACGAGCAGATCAGATCGTATAACCAACGACCCGGTCTGGTTGTTACATAAACAAATCGACAAGTCGTCCTAGCTACTAACTGAAAAGTGATGAAAAAAAGCTTGGTGTTCTCTTCTCCAAGTTAAAGTTCAGGCTTAGCACCTATTTTATTCAGTCCAATGTCATGTATGTCTTGTAATAAGACGGCGGCTTTGTGGTTCCAGGGAAGTTCACAAATATGGACGACGACCAACTTTCCTCATCATGTATTGGTGCAGCGGTCAGCGATTCAGTCATATCTTAACGGAATATCATTGTTCCATGTCCAAAAAAAAAAGAGAGACATGTGTAACCCTTGACTCCTGATTCAGGGTACCGCCTCTGTGACATATATAACAGTCTAACAGTGAGGACCCAAACATAAACACAGTTTGGTTCGCGTTAACATGACGAATATGATAGTCTATATCTACATAATCTGACGCAGAAACTACTCTACTGGGTCAGATTAACATGGTTATCACAACACACATATATATATATATATATATATATATATATATATATATATATATATATATATATATATATATATATATATATATATATATATATATATATATATATATATATATATATATATCCGTCCAACCGAAACTCACGCTTCTTCAGAAAAGCCATGTCGCCCACACTACCTTGGTTCAATGACATCTGATTCTGATGGTTCCCCTGCATCACGGTGAGCCATTCCACTACCAGACGCCTCTGGGTGTTGTGTACTCTGCGTGCTCTCGCCTCGTGGCCTAGGGACTGCAGGTATGACAGCACTCCCGCAGCTGAGCATTAGAAGAACATCCCACATGCTCAGCGACTCATCCTCATTGGATCTGACGCACAACAGTGCTACCTGAATGCATCTCATTATCTCCGTTCGAGGTTCACCATCCAATGCTGGATCTATTTGCTGCGTAATCCTTTCCATCGACCATGGTCCCTGCAAAACATTCAAATGAATCTCATTATATGTTTTTTGTAGCTAAGGAGAGATGACTCAACATGCGTATTAGTTAGACTCGAGGCCCACTAGCCACTTAATTTTTGTGTTTAGATAAAAGGCATGCATATGGCCGACTTTCAGTTTAGCCCCTTAAGTTAACTCTTATATCTTTCCTCCGAGAAAATTACAAAACCCTACCCTTAAGTTGTCTGATACCCACCATTTCATCGTAACTCTTGTCGTCGGACAGTTAACGCGGAATTGACAGGTGGGCCTCCTCTATTGGGCCTACGTGGCAACTGGGAGACGGTTCCGATGGGACGACCGCTAATAGAAGTTTGAGTCTTTTTACAAATTTACCGGCCCCACATGTCAGCCTCCATATCTCTTTCTTATTTATCTTTTCCTAAAAAATATCCTCACGCCCCTCCCTGCAACTTGGCCAGTGGCTCCCATGCCTCTCCCGTGCAACCAGACCGACGACACCATGCCTTCCCCTTCATCTCGGCCGATGGAGGAACACCCTTCCACTTAGTAAAACTATTTGAATCAAAACTAGATCTAGCAAGGTTATGCGCCACCTTGTTTGCTTCTCGAAAGCAATGCTGAAAAGAGATACCACCAATGTGTTGAGCTAATTGAAAACAGTCAGCTAAGATAGCTGTGCAAGGGTTCCATATATCACTAACTCCATTGCAAGCGTTGACAAGATCTAGGTTGTCCGATTCAACAATGGTAGGAGAACATCCGACTTCCTCAAGTAGATTTAGGCCATACCTAAGAGCCAAAGCTTCCGCTGATGCTGCATCAAGAACATTTTTCAGTTTCCAAGCACATCCAGCAACCGCTTCTCTCATACTATTACGGATTATTGCTGCAGCTGCACCCGCTCCATTTGGGAAGAAAACAACGTCAATATTTATTTTGTACTGTCTAGCCTGAGGTTTTTTCCATAGCCCTATCCGAGGAGTAGCTTTAGTCTTTCCAACACCAAAATTTGTTGTCAAGGCCTGTATTGAAAAAGCAGAGGTTTCAACAGAAGCTACTCGTTCCCCCTTCACTATTTCTCGCCTCTGCCACCATATATACCAAGCCACAACAAGCACTGTTTCCTGGAGCCCCAACTGTCCCAAAACCGGTGTTTTCTCCTTAGGATCTCTCAAGATTTCCTCTATAATCACAGATCCCGATCTGTCTATGGATACGGCTCGGTTGATCACTTCCTCAAGTCCAAGAGCACTCCATACTTCCTTTGCTCTCTTACAAGTAAAAACCAAGTGCTTAATATCCTCGGGACCTTGTTGACAGATGGGACATTGTGCCGAGACCTTAATATGCCGATTCGCAAGAACGCCCATACCAGGGATCAAACCATGTAAAGCTCGCCAAGCAAAGACTTTAACTTTTGCTGGAATATTCAGGCTCCAAAGTTTGTCCCATACAGGGTTTACGAAAGATGTTCCTTGTCCATCTCGACGTCCAAATTTGTTTCCAAACTGGTGTTCCCATTCTGTATAGTATGCCGACCGAACCGAGAAGGTATATGATTTAGTTTTATGCCATGCCACAAAATCATCCTCAAGGTTAACACTGATGGGAATTTGCATAATTCGCCGCACCTCAATGGGGTTGAAAATATCTCTGAGGAGGATCTCATCCCATTGGCCAGTACCCGGATCTATAAGCTCATCTACAGTTGTATACACAACCTGTCCCCTTGGTGTATCAATCTTCCTTGAAGGACTACTCGGAACCCAATGATCCTTCCAGATGTTTATACTCCTGCCATTTCCTACTCTCCAAATGTGTCATCGTTTAAAAGTTTTGATACCCTCCACAACACTTTGCCACGTAAATGAAGACCCTTTCTTTGGCCCCGCATTTAGTAAATCACCATCCGGGTAATATTTTGCATGTAGAACTCTTGCACAAAGGGTGTTTGGGCTAATGAGCAGCCTCCACCTGTCATAATCAATGTTAGCGCTACTATAAGGGTGGGCCCACATGTCATAATCGTGTTTATTTCGGGGGGTTACGATGAAGTGATGGGTATCTGACAAGGTGTTACGCTAGCCTAGTGCTGACTTTTTGTCACAGACCTGAATGGTGGTGGTTTTATGTTACCTAGCCTAGTTGTGGTTGGTTTTTGTAATTTTCTCCTTTCCTCCGCCGGTCACAGTGAGTGTGGCGTGACACGTCCACCTACACACTGCCATTTCCTCCACCATGCCCACACGAAGTCGTTGCGCCCTCATGGAACGTCGCCCGCACTCTGCTTCTTGGAACTACGCCCGTGCTCTACTACTGTCTCGCAACAGTTATCATGGGGGCGCACAATGGCGAATCCCAAGCCACAAACTGCTAGTCAGTTGAGGCGAGCGAGCGGGGAGTTGGATCATCAGGGGAGGATCAAGGAATTTGTACTGCCAGTGGCGGCGATGCCCCGACCTTAGCCATATGACCTAGGAGGAGCGGCGGCGGGGAGATCTCACACCGGAATGATTATCAAAACAGTCGGTGAGATGGGCTCTGTTTCGACAACATATTTTTGGGACTAGTACTACCCCTTTTGGCGTAAATTTGTAAAACGTTAACCGAGTTTTAAGTTTGATCAAGTTTATATAGGAATTTATCGACTAGTATAATACTATGAAGATATAGTATGAAAATATGTTTCGCAATGTATCTAACGTTACACTTTGACATTGTAAAGTTAATACTTTTGTCAATAATCTTGGTCAAACTTGACATGTTTGACTTTTCAAAAAATTATACGTCTTCCTTTGCGGAACGGAGGTAGTATAAATTAACATGGGCCATTGGATGGACTAAAATAGATGGCTCACATTGATTTGGGGTACTGTAAAAGAGCTCCAAGTAGTACATGCATTACCATCAAGAGTATGTACTTACATCATAGTCGTCATCACTGTAAAGTTCAGACGGGCACTTCGTAGTTATGATTTCAAGAAGTGTAAAACCAAAGCCACGCATGTCGCTCCTCCAACCGTAAACTCTGTGACCATAATAATCCATATGACCCAGTTAGAAAACAGAATAAAATACTCAAGGTGAAAAGGGAAAAGGCTTATTTTCAGTGCATTTGATAAGTTCATACATTGTGTTTTGTACACTACCACCGTGTTTATCCGGATCATAATTGTCTGCGTGGGCAAAGTTAGTAATCTTGGGAGCCATCTCAGAATCTAAGAGAATACTTCGTGGACTTAAATCGCCATGTATAATATACATCCCACAACACTCATGTAGATAAAGAAGACCACGGCCTATCCCTATAATAATTTTGAAGCGCTCAGACCAGTTAAGAAACCTCTCTCCCATGCCTGAAAATTGTTACATGATGGCGATCATGGGAAGGAAAACTAAGTGAAAACAGACCAATAATACACTATAAGGAACATTAAAGGAGGCTTACCACCAGTTATGGCGTCACTCAATAACCTTCCATTTTCCATGTACTCGTAGACAAGAATTAACTCTCCTCTTTCATAGCAGCATCCGATAAGCTTAACTATGTTCATGTGTCGAAGCTTCGCAAGAGTCTGAACTTCATTTTTCAACATCTCCATATTTCGGAATGGTTCCCTTCTGATCATGATGTCAACTCCATTAGCTAATCGTCCCTAGAAGTACCAAAAGTAGATTTAGACTAATGACATAGTCATTATGACTTAAGGCAGTCAAAGCAATATTTTACTCAAATTTGATCCAATATTATTTTAAATTTTCCTACATGTGATAATTTAAGTTATTTTTATGAAAACAAGCATTAACTTCTTTAAATGTAGATTTTAGTGTATTTGAAACCTACCTTACAACTTTTGTATTCTATTATAGAAGTTACTCAACTGTGCTTCTTTCAAGGATTATAAAACAAGGTCAAAGTAAGTTCAGAAAGCAAAAATTGGAACATTGTTGAAAATGCTTGTGTGTGTTTTAGAGTCTCATTAAAGAATACATGAAGTAGATTTAGAGTAATGACAAAGGCATTATGACTTAAGGCAGCCAAGCCAATATTTTACTGAAATTTGATCAAATATTTATTTTAAATTATTCCTGCATGGGACAATTTAAGTTATTTCTATGAAAAACTTTCACTTTTTTACATGTAGATTTTAATGTATTTCAACCCTACCTTAAAACTTTAGTATTATATTATAGAACTTGTTCAACTGTGCTTCTTTTAAGGATTATAAAACAAAGTCAAAGTAAGATTAGAAAATCAAAAAGTGGAACATTTCTAAAAATGCTTGTCTATGTTTTAGAGTCTCATTGACGAATACAAGATGTAGATTTAGACTATTGACAAAGCCATTATTATGACTTAAGGCAGCCAAGCAATATTTTATTGAAATTCGATCAAATATTATTTTAAATTAATCCTACATGGGATAATTTAAGTTAAAAAAATTCACTTATTTACATGTAGATTTCAATGTATTTCAACCCTACCTTACAACTTTAGTATTCTGTTAGAGAAGTTGTTCAACTATGCCTCTTTCAAGGATTATAAACAAAAATAGGAGCATTGCTGAAAATGCGTGTGTGTGTTTTAGAGTCTCATTCAAGAATACATGAATAGAATAAGGAATATTTCTTTGTTTTCTAGAGTATTGTATTATGGAAGCAAGCATACGACATACCTTGTAAAAATCATAATGTTCCCAACCTTTAATTTCACATTCAGAAGCAAAATCATTTGTTGCAGAGGACAATTGAGCGAAGTGGAAAAATGTGAAGTCTGCATATAAAAGAAAAGCAATGCACCATGAACTGATTGATGTATCCTAGAGTTTCTTTGCATAGTTGATTCATATGGGTTGGGTTGCTGCATGTCCAAATAATACTGCACCACTCAAGCATTCTCTAATATTTAGTTAGTAATGTAGCTAGTACCTGGTCGAGTGAGTTCACAAAGGAAAGGAGGTGTTTCTACTTTTCCCTTATTCAGTGCAATCCTTGACCTTTGTTTCCTTGAAAGAGGAAACTTCAACCCAAATCTCCACTTCTTAGTCACGAATGATACATTGGTTTCATTATTACCTAAAGAAAAAGTCAACTCAAAATTGTTGTACCACAAAATATCTGGAAAGAAAATAGAAATGTATTTTTATTAAACCATGTTGAACCCATTTTCATGCTTGCACATAGGCCTCAACCAGATGCACAATACATATCTAGTCCATGAGGTGGTTTAATGGTTTTAGAATTAACACACGAATCAGGGGCGGAGCTAGGATTTGACATTGAGGGGGGCAAAGATATTGATGATCATATATACGATTTTTTTCTCATGAAGGCTACAACTACCTCTCATTTTGTGTTGGAAGAACTGTTTGGACAAAAAACATAACGGTACATCAAAGTATCGGCATAGAACTGATATTAATACGTAGCACTAAACCTTGACAATACACAACAAAAGATTGGTTTATTTTGGATCAACTTTATATCTATGAGTATAAAGCATGATAATTCCATTGCAGGTGACCTTCCTATTATTATTTTCCAATTATTAAGCAATAAGTTGTCATCATCACCGAACAAACACCAAACAAAAGACACATCTTTTTTGTAAATTAATTAATTAGAATATAGGTTATGCAATCAATCAACAAAATACTAATGACTTGGTACCTTCAATCAGAGTGAGGAAGATGGATTCCTATACTCGATGGCACAACATGCCTGTCGCTAGCATTGCGGCAGGATTTACAAAGATAGAAACTGGCAAACAACATAGCTGGCTCGCATGGCGCCACGGCCACGGTATCGCGTGGCATCTAGCTACTGAGTAGGAGCGAGCGACGGTGGCATGCATCCAGTCAGTTGATCTGAACGATTGCATATGGTGCTAGCTACTAGGTCTAGTTACACAAACCAAGAATATTGGAACATATTACTATGGTTGACTAATAAACCGAATTCATGGGCTACATTTGGCATTTGGTAGAGAGAAGCACGACAAATAAATTAAATTTGGGCTTAGTGTTAATTAAGTCCATGAGGCCATTTGTTCAGTACTGAAATCTGCACCTATTGAGGGGGGCCGATGGTTAGGGGGGGGGGTCTAGCCCCTGCTGGCCCCCCTTGGCTCCGCCCCTGACACGAATTATGTCATGTACAACGGTTGAGATAGTTTCCTTCTCTCCTAATCATCCATGGTAATAAGAGAAGACATAATGGCAATAAAGTTGGATATTTTCTCTCGCAAAAAATATTATGGTGTCATATATATGCGAAGTTGGAATATCCTATGAGACATGTTTGAAAGAAGTCTAATTTCACCCTTTTGGTCATTCCTTTATTCCCTAAAAGAGGTTACTATCATCTAATACACATTCTGAATAGTTTCTGCTTATTAGGCACTAGCACTTGTATTAATGGAGACCATAATTGTCAGCAAGGAAGAAAGCAGAGAAAAGTAAAGAAGCTCTTCATGCTCTATGGTATTCAATTACCCTATTTAGTGATATGGATTGTTGCAGTCCTGAAGAGGAATAGTTAAGAAAAACGATTTTTGATATTTTTGTTACATTTGCAAAAAAAAAAAACAGTGCAATAAATTTGAAGTAACACATGTAGACTTCCTAGTCAGTTGTCCCACTCCCGCCTTCCATATACAGAAACAGTATTAGTTAAGCACTAAACCTAGGTGAAAGATATATATACCTGCTAGCTGGTGTTCCTCAACTGTAGTGGACTCACTTCCTGCTTGGGTCAATTCAATTTCAACAGGCTCAGTTTCATCTTCAAGAGGCTCAGTTTCAATTTGAGCAGGTGTGCCAACTCTGTTCCTAAAAGAAAAAATAGGTTATGTTGTTGCTAGGGGATCAATTAAATTCTGATTATCTTATTTAGGGAACATGAAGCAGGTATGTGCATTCTGTAGAACAACATGTAAACGGTGTGAGTTTGTAGACAAAAAAACAAATTGCCACTAACCGAGCTTCAGGGTTTCGGCTGCTAGTACTAGCAGACGATGTCACCTCTTCTGCGTCCTGGAAAAATAAAAATCTCAAGCAAATGGGAACACGGACGGGCACACGACGAGGTATTCCGGGAAACAAACTGAAGAGATTCTGAGGCATGAACGAGCTAGCAGAGAGCGTGTACCTGCTGCGATGACGATGACGACTGCACAGTCTTGCCAAGTTCTTCCAGCCTGCGGGTTATGTCGGCGTGGCTGATCATGGGGTAGAACCTGAGGTGCTTGGCGATCTTCTTCTTAACGCGTCGAAACTGGTCGCTCTGCTTCCACCCCATGAAGACGCGGTAGGCGAGACTGCAATCCCGGCAGGACTGAACGAGGCTGTCAGCCTCCTTGAGAGTTCTGTCCAGCCCATTGAGCACGTTCTTGATCTCGTCCTGCCTCATCATCTCCGGCTCCATTAGCAGCTTGAGCAGGTCCTCTATCATCTGCAGGTCCTGCACCAGCTCTAGGCAGGTCTCCCTGTTGTGGCGGACCGCCTGCGCCGCCTGCAAGATCGTGGAGATGAGCCCCAGCGCATCCACTCCGGTCAGCTGGGCGATGGTGGCCGCGCGGCCTAGGTTGTCCCACTGCGCCATGGCTGGTCAGTCAGATGCAATTTCTGCCAGGGTCTGGTCAGGGACAAGGACTTAGTCAGGCAGCAGGGAGAAGAAGAGCACCGGAAGAAGAAGAAGACGCACGCATGCAGTTAGCAGCGTACCTGAAATAAACCGCAGGCCACAATAAAAACCTCTCTGTGGTTTAGGAAGGAGAAGAGCATGCGAAAATGGGGAGGGGTGGCATTGTTTGGATTTATCGTATGCATTCAAGGTGAAGATGACTATGCAAACAAACGCGTCCTAGTGATTGTATTCATCGCCAGAGGAATTGCTTGCATGCTGGAACTGAGAGCAACGGGTGGTCTCACCGAAACCACCTGGAAGGTGGCTCTGTAAAATTGATCAAATTTTGTTACGTTTGACTTAAAACAAAGGCTAGAAATACACTTATTTGTGGACGGAGAGAGTAAATGGGTCAACTGGTCAGGTGAAGTGTTCAGACTTCAAAAACAATGAATCAGTTTATTCGCAAAAAAATTTGAATCAGTTGAAAAAAAATTACTCACGGTCAGAGTGCCGGCACATTTTAAAAAATGGTCACGGACCGAACAATGGTCAAAATACGGTGACACATGATTTGGGGTGCCAATTGTGGTCTATCCCACATCACATGGGGATAGAGAGAATAGGAGTTTGCCACCACATGCTTTTGCAAACGAGTATAGGCAGTAATCTTCTTCCTAAATTGCTAGAGTATTGTAAGAACCTGGTATGGTCTCTGCTGGGGCGGTAACAAAAACTGGATATGTCCATGTGAATAATCATGTTGACCACAAGGAAGCAAATCACATGCGATCTGTTTGCTTACCTGACCAGTATACGATGAGTCCATAACAGAATCAACAAGAAGATGTATTACCTCTGATGTTGCATCCACCTAAAGAAAGGGTGACCAACGGGTTTTATTCCAAATGTAACGAAAGAAGTATTTGAAAAATGTGTGGTATTCTTAGATTTAGATAGTCAGCGCATTAGTATATGCTCCAAGGTTTAGAGGCCAACGCCGGTAGGAAGGAAGCCTTCCAAACAAATACATTCTCGGTTTTAAAATGTAAGATGTTTTAGCTTTATGAAATAAATGTATCTAGATTTCTTTTAGTATATAGGTTTTCTTGAGTTTGGAGTGAATCTACACGCTAAAATAAGTCTAGATATAGTTTTATCTACAAAACTAAAACATCTTATATTTTAAATGGATGGAGTAGTTAGGACCTATAGTACATAGCCGGTAAAAAATTAAATGTATTTGCTTACACTACTAGAAAAACAGCTATAGATAATCCCGATATCCGTGGCACACATGGTTTGTAGTGCCCCACCTACGTCCCTTCCTTCCTCCCTCTCTTTCTACCTACATTCCTTCTTTTCTTCATCCTCCCTTCCTCTTCTCTTCCTCACTCTTCTCCTTCTCCTATCTTCGGCCTCCTTCGACCACGGCCGACCACGGGTAACCACCACCTCTGGACGCCTCCTCCGACCACACCTCCTCCGACCGCACCTCTGGCCGCCTCCGATCGCACCTCTGGCGACCACACCTCCTCCTACCGCCTCGATGTCGGCGAGCACTAGCGCGGCCACGACCTCCCGCACCTCTCTGCGGTGGGCCGGCCACCAAACTCGGCGAGGCGACACGACGGCGGCGATGTGTGGACTCGATTGCTTTTGCAATTCAAAACAAGGGTATTTTTTGCACTTTTTTCAAAAAACATACCCTTGACGCACCTGGACCCCTTTCCGTTGCGCACTGGGTGGTGCGCCACGGGTAATATTTTTACTCATAGCGCACTAGTCAATGCGCTACGGGTAAATTTTAGCTATGGCGTGTGGTTAGTGGCGCACTGCTGATGCGTTACGGATAATCAAAATATGTGCACTTTTTCCGCTTTTTCTAGCAGTGTTAGCTTCCTGGTTATGTTTTATATGACCTAAAAGTACATTTTTAGATCATCGTATATGATGGCTCTGCCAATGATACCCATATTCCATATGATTCTTGTTGCTCTTTTGGTATTTTTGTGAGTGAGACTGCATGACATTAAATGCAGTACCACTTCTTGTAAGCAGGCCTGGCTCTGGGGGTGGGCGGGAGGGGCAGCTGCCCTAGGCCCAAAAATAGTTAGGGGCCCTCTTAGGGATATGTGCACGCATCTAGGAAGCACGATGGCCTTTTTGGCTACATGATCATAGAAATTACACCGGCATTTGGTATTTCCCCCACCCCGTTGTTTTTATAAAATCGTAACATGACGCCATAGAGGAGCCCTAAGATTTGTGGTAGGTTGCTCTACCATCAGAAGTTGATCTACAAGATAAAGAGAGAGAGGGGGATCTGCTATTAGATTACAGCCAAGAGTCAGCAAAGGAAGAACTGAAGAAGAAGCCAAGAAGAAGCAGTTCACGAGACAAAGAGGAGGAAGGTGAAGGAGACTGCTACCTGCCGGCGAGCTGCTGGTTCTTGGCTCCTGCCGCCGGCTACCGGAGATGGAATGGTGGCCGCGGTGCCACCGACTGCTGGCCGTGGATCTTGCGTTTCGCCCATGAGAGAGGAAGAGGAGGCAGCTATGTCGGTCTGTCGAGGGGAGGGGAACTGGTGGTATCGACGGGAGGGGTAACGAGGGGGTAGGGTTTAGTATTTGGGCTGGGCCGTATCAATATGTGTCATGTATGATAGTTCCCCCACATCATTGTGAGCCCATCCACTACCAGACGCCTCTGGTTCTTGTCTACTCCGCGGGACTTCAGGTATGACAACACTCTCGCAGCTGAGCATTAGAAGAACATCCCACATGCTCAGTGAGTCATGTAAGGATCCCGCGCACAACAATGCTACCTGAATGCATCTCCTTATCTCTGTTTGAGGTTCACCATCCAATGATGGATCTATCTGCCGCGCCATTCTTTCCACTGTAAAAAATCCCTCAGCCTGCAAAATATTCAGGTGGATCTCATTATATGATATTTTTAGATAGTACAAGGACATACTATTTCTCAACATATCAGTTAGAATCGAGGCCTGACTTCTGCTTCATTGCTCCACCCTATCCAAATTTTAAACACAATAAGGGCTGAAATTGCTCCGTATTCCTTCATAACTAAGGGTATGATGGTCTTTAACGAATTATTAGGTCATCATTAACGAAAAATTAATCCCTACATATAGCCTTATAAACCCGTACATACACATATACATATGAAATGGAATATGTATGTCGTGGTGCGTCCGTCCTTGTTGCTCACGATTCATGGTGACTCCGTTCTCGTCTGCGACGAGCGATGGCACGCTCTCGATACTGTCTATGGTGAGCAGTAGTCGCCTACTGGAAGTATCGGGCTTCATTGTTGCCAGAGGCATCGATCGAGAGAATTCGATCCTCTCATTGTGTGGGCACTGGTTTATAATTGAGCTAGCGACTAACAGTGAGTTCGGTCGAAGGTGCCAAGGTGGAAGGGAGGGGCGAGTGAAGAGGAAATAGTGTCGCTACCTCTGACTCCCCTCCGCCTCCACGTCTCGCGGCGGCTATGTCATCATTCTCATCTGCATCTATTAGACACTTATGTCGAGGAAAGCGGGAACCTAGATCGATTCCGGTATAGCAATACGTGGATATGCACGTCCGTAATACGAGTTTGAGTTTAGATTAAACAGTTAGTATAATTAATAGAAGTTGAGAGATTAATTAATGGTAAAAAACTAAATTGGCCTTTTAAGTTCAGGGAAGGGAGAAGCACCGGAGCAGGACTCCTCGAGGCCCACTAGTCCGTTGAGATTTTTTTCTAGATAAAAGGCAATGCATATGTCCGACTTTAAATGTACTCCCTAGCCCGTTATGATAACTCTTAGGCCTTCCACAATGGAGTGTTTTTTAACACGTTATCATAGGCAAAATAAATACTTAAGAGACCACCACTCCAATGGATTGTATCTTAGGCGTTGTATCTACATTTAATGATTTTGGTGATTTATGGGTATGCTATTGGGCTAGCCATTCTTTTTTGCCTATGGTCTCGTGCAAGCTTGTATCTTACTCCCTCCGTCCCGGTTTAAAGGACACAATTTGCAATTCTCTGGGCCCTAGGTGTCATCTAATTGGTACATTTAATAGTATGGAGTAAAACATGCATAAGGAGAAAAAGAGTTTAAAAAGTGTTCACATTTGTTCACACATGTGCATGCAAGCATTTTATTGCTTTCACACAGGAGTAATTACAGAGATTAAATGCTTTTGTGTCTAAGTATTTTGGGATTGCATGGTTTACAAATTGTGTCCTTTAAACCGGGACGGAGGGAGTAGCTAAGATACAACATCACCATCTCTCCTCATTTAGTATAGTGACACATAAGCAATTTGCCTATGACCGCGTCAAGAACCTCCCATTGTGAAAGGCCCTCTTTGCTCCCCAGTCACCGTGCCTGACGCCATGTGCATCCTGTTCGTGCCACGTCACGTCCACCTGCGCCCCACTGTTTCCTCCACCATGGCCATACGAAGGGGCTGTGCTCCCCCCGATTCCCTGCTGTCGCAGCCGCTTGTAGAAGAGCGCCGCCGTCTATAGCATAGCGGCGCTGCCGCTGTAGCAAGCACCGCGTTCGCTTGTAGCAGATCCCACCACCGATGTAGTAGTGTGGCACCGCTGTAGCAAGCGCATCCGCCATTGTAGCAGAGCGCCACCACCACTATGGCCGCCGCTGTAGCAGAGAGCCGATGTTGCTTGTAGCATTGGGGTCGAACCGAGAAACGCAGGGGCCTTGGTGAAGCTCGCAGTGATGCAGGTGTTGGGGCTATGGCCGGAAAAGGCGTGAGGAAGCAGGAGCCGGGCGAGGTCGTCCACGGGGCACCAGCCGTAGTAGGGGACATGAGGCGGAGGCGGCGGTGGAGGGTTTGGAGCACAACAGCAACTCATCAGGAGATGGTGGGGTTGGACCCAGCGGCCGGCGGAGCCTGCGTAGCTGCATCGGCGGAAGGGAATGCATTGTTTTCCGTGAGATTGGGACAGACGAATACTACGATAAAGTGATAAGGTGGGCTTGATACTCGTCGTGTCGCTTCGTAGCGGGTCGAGCGATCCGGAGGATTCCTCTCCGGCACACACACGCCCGAACGAAAACAAAGAAAAACAAAAAGAAATGGAGAGAGGGAGATGGATCAACTAAACGCCGAACCCGCAATCGCTGTGCCCTCTGGTGAATTACCACCATGCTCCTTGCCCCAACTCGTCGAGCACCAAGCAACACCCTTAAGAGGGAAAGCAACCGCTGCTGCCCGAACCAGAATGGTCCTAGGGTTTCCCCCGACACATAGAGGGAGGTCGAAGAAGGGTAGCCACGACACCCTTCAGGAAGGAGAGATGCCACCTGCGGGCGGCACCGCATCAGTGTCGGGCAAGCCGAGAAGGGTTTCTCCCCAAAACCCTATCCACAACCCTCGAACGAGCCGTTGCACAGGAGCCCCGCGAGGACAAGGCCTCGCCACCACCAAAACTAGCCGTCCACGAGCATGTGTCACCACGGTCACGAGGCTACCATCGTCAGCTTACCGAGACATCTGTCACGAGGTCTACAAAGCAGCGGCGAAAGGTAGCAAGAATCGGGCCAACAGAACCATGTTCGCGGGAGGGAACTACCTCCGTCGCCTGGGCAGTAGTCGACCGGATGCGACCGCAGACACCGTAGTACCAATTAGCTACGACCGGGTCCAATGGTCCCGTGAAGCCCCCGCGGGGGCAGACGAGTCCCAAGAGGGTCCGTTCGGGCCCAGACAAGCCCGCAAAGTCCGTCGCCATGCTGCAACAAGCCCGAACGCAGTGGCCGCTGGATCCCTGCACGAGGGAGGCCCGTGCGACGGGCTATTAGCTCAGTGGTAGAGCACGCCCCTGATAATTGCGTCGTTGTGTCTGGGCTGTGAGGGCTCTCAGCCACATGGATAGTTCAATATACTCATCAGCGCCTTGACTCGAAGATGTGGATCATCCAAGGCACATTAGCATGACGTACTCCTCCTCCTGTTTGAATCGGAGTTTAAAACCAAACAAACTTCTCCTCAGGAGGATAGATGGGGCGATTCAGGTGAGATCCCATGTAGATCTAACTTTCTGTTCACTCGTGGGATTCAGGCGGTGGGGGGGAGGGGGGCACCCTGACTCCTCTCTTCTCGAGAATCCATACATCCCTTATCAGTCTTATCAGTGTATGGAGAGCTATCTCTCGAGCACAGGTTGAGGTTCGTCACACGAATATTCTACAATATCAGGTATTGAAGAATCCGTACAAGAAGTTTTACTAAATTTGAAAGAAATTGTATTGAGAAATAATCTCTATGGAGTTAGAGACACATCAATTTGGGTCAAAGGTCCTAAGTACATAACTTCTGAAGATATAACCTTACCACCTTCCGTAGAAATCGTTGATACGGCACAACCTATAGCTAACTTCACAGAGCCCATTGATTTTTTGTATTGAGTTGCATATAAAGAGAGATCATGGATATCAGACATAACTCAGAAATAACTATCAAGATGGAAGTTATCCTATAGATGTTGTATCCATGACTGTTCGAAATGTGAATTATAGTATTTTTTTCTTGTGGGAATGGAAATAAAAAACACGAGATACTTTTTTTAGAAATATGGACTAATGAAAGTTTAACCCCTAAAGAAGCGCTTTATGAGGCTTCTCGTAATTTGATTGATTTATTCCTCCCTTTTTTACATGCGGAGGAATAGGGAACGAGTTTCGAAGAAAATAAATGCCATGTGAATCGCTAAAAACATGTGAAGTGTAGATGCTGCCCGCAGATCAAGCAGAGGGCAAGGCCCGCCAGCCCGCCCTAGACCCAGATGGAGCCCAAGGGGCACAGATCTAGGCTGATTGGGGTTGTCCAGCGCAGCCTCGTTGCTGCCTGCCACCTACAGCGCCGCCTCGCCGCGACGCCATCTCCCGCCCATCGTCAGACCACCGTCGCCCGAGCCCAGCGTCGTCCTCCGCCGCGGGGACTCCAGGGAGCCGCCGCCACCACGAACCCGCCACCGTGTTGCCACCACGCCGCCGCCAAAGCACCGCACCACCATGCCTGACGCCTAGTGCAGCGCCCTCACTGGCCGTCGATGCCTGCGCCGCCACGACCACGAGAGGGGGGAGAAGGGCCCCACCACCGCTGGAGCCGCACGGGCTTCGCCCGGTGACCCCCTCTGGTGGCGGCGGGAAGGGGAGATGGGGTGGAGAGGGAGGGGGAGGGGCACGCCGCCGGAAGCCTGCGCCACTCGCGGGAGTGACGCGAGACTCCTCGCGAGAGTTTTCTCCATCCCCTCTCCTTTGCACGACTGTGCCTGTAGTGTTCAGTCTCCTTATTGTAGCAACCGGAGAATCTTTGTATCGATTTTTTGGTATGCAGAAAGAGCCGTAACTTATTATTTGTACTCTCTCTGTTCAAAATAAGTGACTCTCGTGTTTGTCTAAATTTATATATATATATATATATATATATATACTAAAACATGTCTAGATATATGTAAACTTAAACGAAGTTAAGTCATTTACTTTAGGATGGAGGGAGTATGTACCAGTTTCCCACTGTCAATGGCTCAGGGCGTGTCTGTTCATAGCCACACTATAGAATCTAAGTTTGGCAAGTGAGATTGCTACAAAAGTGTGACTGAAAAATTGAACACCACAAAGTGTGATAAATAAAAGTAGACAAAATACCACTCTATCACAAGTGGGCCTACGGACAATAAAGTGTGACAAAACCAAATATACGACAAACTGCTCCATTCAATCAGCGCGCGGGTGGAAGCAGTAGTTTGATCAAGAATATATAAAATAATATGATTATGTATGATATGAAATACATATATTATGAAATGTGGCATAATATGTGACCCTCTCCTCCATCACGACATATATTATGAAAAGTAGCATAAAAGTAACATATCCTATCCTCCATCCAATCGGCACGTGGGTAGGAGAGCAGTAGCACTTGCCAAACTTAGCACGGGAGCTCCCGTAGGCCGGAGAACCGGGGCTCACAAAGGCCGAAAGAGGGTCCCTCCGGAGGCCAGCACAGCTGTATCAAGGGCCGGCCAATGTTTCCGGTGGTATATCCTCAACAACGTCATGCTGCCGAAATACCTCGAGCGAAAAGAACTCATCGAGGCTCACTTAGAGTTCCAATGGGAGGAGCTCGACACATAGTGGGAAGTATGACACTCTCTCGAAGAGGAGTGGGATCTCGTTGACCCGCCGCGCTCGAATAACGAGGCAATTTTCCGCTCCCGTGGCCTTTGAGGTTCGTAGCCAGCGTATTCGCATCAAATTTTTTTTTGGAAAGAAGGGCGCTTTTATTACTTATAGTAATATTTACACCCGCCCTCTGCATAACCAAGACGCACACAGCAGCACAAACCACACAACCATAGAAAAATAAAGCATAGCAAAATTACAAAATCTCAACTAAAAACAAAAGGCCTCAACTATGATAGATCAATGCGCAAATCACACGGCCATCCATGTCTTTGCATCATGTAGTTGTTTAGTTTGTTGAATTTCATTCAAACTCTGTAAAAATCGCCTAATATATGAATAGAGTTTGTTTTCTAAATTGTACGGGTCCAATGTGTCACTTCCACACCTTGCGTGCAGATGGCGCTAAGGCATGCACGTGATTCACAGCGCATCCGACCAAACACATTCGTTGAACAAATTTAGTGAGAGAATGGATCGCGGCAGACTTATAGATCGGTTTGGATCGCGCCCCTAGAGCATGCGTACCCTATCCTCCTATCAGCGGTCGGACGACCTTGGACTGGATCACGTTGGTGAAAAGCTCACATTGACTAGGGTGGGGTACACTAAAAGAACTACCTATTTAAATTAAGTAGTACTCCCTCCGTTTAGAAATATAAAATGTTTTAGGTATGTGAAGTAAATGTGTCAAGATACGTTTTAGTGTGTAGATTCATTTGAACCTACACACTAAAATGTGTCTAAATATATTAATTTCACTAACTTAAAACAAATTATATTTCCAAACAGAGATAGTACATGCATTACAATCAAGAGTATGTACTTACATCAGAGTCGACGTCAACGCAAAGTTGCAATAGGCGCTTCGCAGTTATGATCTCAAGAAGAGTCAAGCCAAATCTATATATGTCGTCGCTCCTCCAACCGTTAACCCTGTGAACATGATAATTCATCTAACCCAGTTAGGAAACAGAATATAATACTACTCAAGGTGAAAAAAAAAAGGCTTACTTCTCAGTGCGATTGATAAGTTCACCCGTTACGTCTTGTAAACTATCACCGTGTTCATCCTGATCATAATTGCTTGCGTGGACAAAGTCAGTAATCTTAGGAGCCATATGCGAATCTAAGAGAATACTTCGTGGACTTAAACCGCATTGTATAATGCACGTCCCACAACACTCATGTAGATAGAGAAGACCACGGGCTATCCCTATAATTATTTTGAAGCGCTCAGGCCAATTAAGAAGCCTATTTCCTGAACCTGCAAATTCTTAGATAATTACGATCATGGGAGGGAAAACTAAGTGAAAACATGCCAATAACGAAATAAAAGAAACTTAAGAGGATGCATACCATGGCCACTAGTTATGGCGTCAGACAACCTTCCATTTGCCATGTATTCGTATACTAGAATTCCCTCTCCTCTTTCAGTGCATAATCCGACCAGCTTAACTATGTTCATGTGTCCGCTTTGTAAGAATCAAAACTTCATTTCTCAATTCGTCTGAGGACTTCAAAGTATTTGGATGTCGTCTCCTTTTGATCATGATGTCAAGCCCGTCGGGCAATTGTCCCTAATAGTTCCAAAAGTAGATTTAAACTGCTTTCTCCGTCCGAAATACGTGACACGAATTTGTCTAGATTCGTATGTATCTACCCAATAAAACATGTCTAGATATACGTGAATCTAGAAAATCCGAGTCACTTATTTTCATACAGAAAGAGTACGTCAAAGCCATTATAGATTGAGGTAGGCACACCAATGTTATTTTCATACGGAAAGAGTGTCAAAGCCATTATAGATTGAGGTAGGCACACCAATGTTATGATACTTAAAAAACATGAAACATAGTTTACTCAAATTATATGTTGAATTAGTACACTTTGATACTTTTCTTTATCATTGGCGCAGAGAGGTGACGTTAACTTGCTACTACGTTTGTAAGTTTGCTTTATCTCACTAGTCATAGTTTAGATAAACAAAGCTAAAAAAGTAGTAAACACGCCACCGTCAACTCAAATATTTATAAATTGGATTGATTTGACTCAGTACTATTTTAAATATAATCCTACCTAGGAGAACTTAAGTTATTCTCATGACAAATTTTCATTCACTTCGTTACATGTTGATTTCAGCGTATTTCAACCCTATCTTATAAGTTATAACTTTGGTGATTTTTCATAAAAGAAGTTCAACTATGCAATAAATGAGTGGGGGTTGTATGCATCACTTTGATACAGAGGACCACGCCTTGTTCCCCATTTGGATTTTTCTTATCTCTAAGTTAACACATTTTATTTGGCACAAAGGCTTGGTTATTGTGGTTGTTGTTGTGCAGAATAATGCCAAAAATGCATGTCTGCATTTAGAAGTCTCATCTAAGAATACTTGAATAGTGTAAGACAAAAGAGAACAAAGATCCCTTGTTTTCTGGAACTTTTTTTCTTATGGACGCATGCACACCACGTACCTTGTAAACATCATCTAATTCCAAACTTCCAATTTTGCATTCAGATGCAAAATTATCTGTTGCAGCGCACAATTGAGTGAACTGGAAAGATGTCAAGTCTGCAGATAAACGAAAATCAATGCACTATGAGCTCATTGCTTGATACGTATAGTTTCTTCGCATAGTTGATTCTTATGGGTTGGGTTGTTGCGTGTCCAAACTATACTATGCATTGTCCTAAACTCAAACGTTCACTAATCTTTAGGGTAGTGATGTAGCTAGTACCCAATCCAGTGACTTCACAGGTGAAACGTGGTGTTTCTACTTTTTCCTTCTTCTGTGCCACCATTGACCATTTTTTCCTTGAAAGAGGCAACTTCAATCCAAATCTCCACTTTATAGTCCGAAATGATCCAATATTTTCATTATTACCTGAAGAAAAAGTCAATTCAAAATTCTTGTACTAAAGAAATACCGGAATGTATTTTGATTAAACTATGTTAAACGCATTGCCATCTTCACATATGCCTTAACTAGATGCACAATAGTCCATGGAGATGGTTTAATGATTCAGCACTAATGCTTCTAATTTATTTGATGGCATGTATAATGGTTGAGATAGTTTCCTTCCCTTATAATAATCCATGTAATTAAGAGAACACATAACAAATAGCAATAAATTTGTAGAAAAGGCTATTTTATCACCCTTTTCACATTAATTTATTCCCTAAAATTGTTATTGTTTTTATAATTCTATGAGGATGGTCCTCGCAATATTTGTCCAGGATACTATTTCTTCAGCGATCGTGGTTCGTACACTTGTCTTCCGGCGACGCCGACAATGCAGTTCAGCTAGTGTTCCCTAAAATGCTAGTGTTGTTGCCAATGTTGGTTAATTATTTTAATGGTTGTGTCAAGCACGCAACCATTGCATTGTGGCCAAAAAAAATTATTGGAAACCCCTCATTGGTACTCATGGGTCTTTTGTTTGGTTTCTATGTCATTTTTCGCTGCCTTTAGAAGAATAAAAGATTGCACCTTTGAAGAAAGAAAGAGCTTAGAGACCTCAATGATTTGGTAATTTCTTTTCTAAATCGTTGGAGACAACTCTTGTATCTCTACAATGTACTATTCATTATTAATATATACTATGGTATTTGATTGTCAAAAAACAATAGCTGGTCTAAAGGGTTACTACTCCTTGTAGCACTACTAAATTGTACTCTAAAAGAGCTCAAAGGGGGAGGGGGCTTGATTTGATACTATGATTGTATTGGCAAAAATTGGTAAGAATTTCCGTGAAGAACTTGGAACCGTGAAATATATTGGCACCTCAATATATTTGAAGCAAATATGTAGTTTCCAAGTCAGTGGTCCCCACTTCCACAAAGAAGCTTTTTTTTTGCGAATGCACACAGAAATACTTAAGCACTAAGTCTCATCGGTGAAAGAAAATACCTGCTTGTTGGTGTTCCTTGGCTGTAGTTGACTCGGTTGCTGCTTGGGCCATTTCAATTTCAACAGGCTCAATTCCAATTTCAACAGGTGTCCCAACTCGGTTCCTGAAAGAAACAGATTATCCGATTCTGATTACTTATTAGGGAGCATGAATGTGTGTGTATTCTCCAGAACGAAAAAAATATAAGTGAGACCACCAAAGACATATTGCTACTGACCGAGCTTCAGGGTTTTGGCTCCTGGTAGACGACGTGTGCTCCTCTTGTGCTTCCTGAAAAATACTTAAATGTCAAGCAAATGGGAGCTAGCAATCCAATTGCGCAAGATGAGGTTCCGAAATTGATTCCGAAGCATGGAGCGTACCTGCTGGGATGACGATGATGACGACTGCACAGTCTTGCCAAGTTCTTCGAGGCGACGGGTGATGTCGGCGTGGCTGACCATGGGGTAGAACTTGAGGTGCTTGGCGATCTTCTTCTTAACTCGTCGAAACTGGTCGCTCTGCTTCCACCCCATGAAGACGCGGTAGGCAAGAGTGCAATCCCGGCAGGACTGCACGAGGCTGTCAGCCTCCTTGAGAGTTCTGTCCAGCCCATTGAGCACGTTCTTGATCTCGTCCTGCCTCATCATCTCCGGTTCCCTCAGCAGCTTGAGCAGGTCCTCCATCATCTGCAGGTCCTGCACCAGCTCCTGGCAAGTCTCTCTGTTGTGGCGCACCGTCTGCGCCGCCTGCAGGATCGTGGAGATGAGCCCCAGCGCGTCCAGTCCGGTCAGCTGGGCGATGGTGGCCGCGCTGCCCAAGTTGTCCCACTGCGCCATGGCTGCAGTACCACCGGCCTCTCAGTCAGATACAATTCTGTCAGGTACAAGAACCAAGTCAGGCAGGCAGGCAGGCAGGGAGAAGAAAAGCACCGGAAGAAGAAGATGCAAATACTGTACTCCCTTTGTTTCAAATTATAAGATACTTTTTTAGGTGTTCTCTGAAACACATATGTATATATCTAGATGTCTTTTTATGTAGGTCCGAAGCAAAGTGAGTGAATGCAAATACTAAAAAACACATAGATATATCATGTGTTTCAAAAAAGTCTTAAAACATACTCCTTCCGATCCATATTACTTGTCACTAAAACGGATGTATCTAGACATATTTTAGTGCTAGATACATTCATTTCAATGACAGGAGTATTATATTTTCAAACAGAGGGAGCAACTAACATGCATCGTACCTGAAATCAACCGCTCGCCGCAGTAAAACCTCTGTGTACTGTGATTTGGGGGGAGGAGAAGAGCATGCCCGAAACACCATGGAAGATGGAGAGGGGGCATATATAGTGCGCCGTACGCGGGCTTGCTGATTCCAGCTTCCTTTCACCTTAGGCGTCGTTTGGACGTACGTATGCATTTTGGGAGAACAAGAGGATGCACCAAACAACGTACGTGTCCTACTGATTGTCTTCATCCCAAGAGGAATTGCTTGCATCATCATGCTGGAACTGAGAGCAACGGGCAGTTACAAAAATCAATGGTGGTGGATGCGTAAGTCTCACAGAATTGGTCAGACTCTGAGTTTATTACTGTTCTCTTGGAGCCATCATCATTCAGCAGTGGGTGTCAGTCTACGCGTATACATGGGTCAACTTCTATACAGGTGAAGTGTTCAGACTTCAAAACCAGTGGTCAGTTGACTGATCGTCGGGTCATCTTGTATGCGGCTGTGTCCGCACTAGCTTGACCAACGGAAAAACCTGGTGGTCGTGCCCACCTAGATGGACCCCACACGTCCATAACAGAGCGAAAAATAAGATATACACCAGCATCAACTAGAAGATGTATTTGTTAGACGTATATATTTGTATATTATAGTTTTCTCATATGTTAGAGGGTTTCCTGCATATTTGCACTTATACATGTACTATATATTGTGGCATTTGGCCCCAGTTAATACAAGTTGCTTATTTCTAATATGGTATCAAAGTCCAGATTAGGGCTTTTTTTTGACGCGCAACTCGTCCAGTAGAATCCATGATTTTTTTTCGTCCGATGCTCCACGATCCGTCCGCTGCCTCCCTCTGGTAGCTGCCTGGCTGCCTCTCGTCCGCTGCCTGGCCGCTCGTCTGCCCACCCATCGCCCGGCCGTTGCTCGTCTAGTGTTCGGTCGCCGCCTCTCTCCGGCCGCCGTCCGCTTGGCCGCTGTTTTCCTCTGGCTCTCGTGCGCGTGCGTGCATGCGTCTCTGCTTCTCACGTTTGGCTCGGGCGTGTGATGCATGGCTGTTGCTTCTTACGTCTCTGGCTATTGCTTCTTAGATCTGTTTTGATCACTAGTTGACCAGGCCAAAAAAAAAATGTCGTTTTCTTCTCTGGATGGTGTTTCTTCCGACGCTCCTTATGTGTGTTTGGGTCTTCCTTCGTTACTTGGTCATTGTCCACCGACTTCGTCTTTGTCGTCACGCTGCTCTATATCTGTCCTCGCGGCTTCTTCCCACGGTTGTGGCCACCGTTCGCCGACTTCTTCTACGTTGGCTCGTCGCTCTTCGTCGATTTTCGCTGCCTCTTCACATGGTTATGGTCGCCTTTCGCCGACTTCGTATATGTCGGCCTACCGCTCTACATCGACTCTCGCGGCTTCTTTAGGCGGTTGTGGCCGCCTTTCACCGACTCCGTCTACGTCGACTCTGTCTATGTCTGCTCGCCGCTCTTCGTCGACTTTCGCGGCCTCTTCACGCGGTTGTGGCCGCTTTTCGCCGACTCCGTCTACGTCGGCTCGCCGCTCTACATCGACTCTCGTGCCTTCTCCAGGCGGTTGTGGCCGCCTTTCGCCGACTCCGTCTTTATCGGCGCATTGCTCTACATCGCCACCTTTGGCGGCCTCTGTGTGTGTTGATGACCGCTCTTCGTCGGCTCGTGATTCTACCTCGACCTCTTCGGTCGTGTCCCTGTCTGCACATGAGATGGCGCATCTTCGATGCCTGCCTGATGCTTGGGATTCTTCACCGACATGTTCTGCTGGTTCTGCGACTGACTTTTTTAGCATTGAGAGACCACCTCCTCCTTCTCCAGGTACATCCCCATGGCTTCTTGATACTGGAGCTTCTTTTCATATGACTCCTGATTCTTCCTTGTTGCATTCTGTTCGACCTGTCGACCCTCCTGTTCGTGTTCTTACTGTCGATGGTACCCCCCCTCCCAGTCATTAGTCGAGGCATTATTAGTACTTCCTCGTTTCATGTTCCTTCTGTTGCACATGTTCATCAACTTAACATGCCAATATTTTCTGGTAGTCAGATCGTCGACTCTCATTGTAGCATCACTCTCGAATTTGATTCATGTTCTGTTCAGGATCGTCGCACTGGCACTATGCTTGGTGCTGGCCCCGCCGCCATGATGGCCTCTGGGAGCTTCACTGTCTTCGTATTCCTTCTGATGCCACCGTCGCCAGTTCCTTGGCATCTGTAGCCATCGCTACTAGCTCTTTTCAGCAGTGGCATCATCGTCTTGGACGTTTATGTGGTTCTCGACTCTCGTCTTTAGTTCATCGTGGTGTTCTGGGGTCTGTATCCGGAAACGCTTCTTTGGATTGTCAGGGCTGTCGGCTTGGTAAGCAGATTCAGCTACCGTATCCTCACAGTGAGTCTGTGTCCGAGCGTCCTTTTGGTCTTGTTCACTCTGATGTTTGGGGTCCAGCTCCCTTCCCCTCGAAAGGGGGTCATCGCTACTATGTTTCTCGTCACACTTGGATATATTTTATGTCTTCTCGTAGTGAGGTATTGTCTATCTATAAGAAATTTGCTGCCATGGTTCGTACCCAGTTCTCCACTCCTATTCGTGTGTTTCGTGCAGATTCTGCTGGCGAGTATATCTCTCATTCACTGCGCGCTTTTCTTGCTGAGGAGGGTACTCTTGCTCAGTTTTCTTGTCCTGGTGCTCATGCTCAGAATGGTGTGGCTGAGCGCAAGCATCGTCGCCTTCTTGAGATGACTCGTGCGTTGATGATTGCCGCTTCTCTTCCGCCTCACTTTTGGGCTGAGGCTGTTTCCACTTCCACCTATCTCGTCAATATTCAACCCACTGCTGCTCTGCAGGGTGGTATTCCTCTAGAGTGCCTCTCTGGTCATCCTCCTGATTACTCGGCGCTTCGTTCGTTTGGTTGCGTTTGTTATGTTCTTCTTGCCCCTCGTGAACGCACCAAACTAACCGCTCAGTCTGTTGAGTGTGTCTTTCTTGGATACAGTGATGAGCATAAGGGCTATCGGTGTTGGGACCCCGTTGGTCGTCGGATGCGCATTTCTCGTGATGTCACGTTTGATGAGACGCGTCCTTTCTATCCTCGCCCCACCTCCTTGACCTATCCGATGGAGGATATCTCCTTTCTAATTTTTCCTAACACACCTCCCTCTGTTCCTATTGATCCTCCTTCGGGACCTATTATTGCTGATGTCTCACCTTCGACCCCGTTGTCTTCCTCCCCACCTAGTTATCCTACTTCTTCTCCTGATCCTCCACCCACCTCACCGTTGTCTTCTTTTCCCTTCCATTATTCTCGTCGCTCTCATGTTCCGGATCCTCCTCCTGATGTCCCTTCTTCTTCTTCTTCTTCTTCTTCTTCTTCTTTCGATATGTCTTCTTCTTCTGACGATATTCCCTCTACTCTTCCGGCGACTCGTCTTTGTCGTCCACCTGATCGTTACTCTCCTAGTCAGTACGGTCTCTCTGTTTCCCTCGAGCCAACTTCTTATCGGGATGCTGAGCGTTATCCCGAATGGCAGCTTGCCATGGCTGAGGAGATTGCTGCGCTTGAGCGCACTGGCACCTAGGATCTTGTCTCTCCCCCTCCCGGTGTTCGTCCCATCACGTTCAAGTGGGTCTATAAAATTAAGACCCGCTCTGATGGATCTCTTGAGCGCTATAAAGCGCGTCTTGTGGCTCGTGGCTTTCAGCAGGAGCACGACCGTGACTATGATGATACTTTTGCCCCTGTGGCTCATATGACCACTGTGCGCACTCTTCTTGTTGTTGCTTCTATTCGACACTGGTCTGTGTCTCAGCTTGATGTTCAGAACGCTTTCCTCAATGGTGAATTGAGTGAGAAGGTTTACATGCAGCCTCCTCCTGGGTATTCTGTTCCCGATGGGATGGTTTGTCGTCTTCGGCGTTCTCTTTATGGCCTGAATGTAGGGGTTCGTAGCATGGAAAACAAAAATTTTCTATCGCATACAAACAAACAAGCCAAGATCTATCTACTAGATTGTAGCAACGAGTCGATGGAATAACTCACCCTCGAAGATTCCAAAGTGTTTAACGAGAGCAGATTCTCGTGGGTGATGTAGTCGTACTCTTTCCGATCTCAAGATCGCGTAGACGATCCTTCCGGCGCCGCGTTCCCGCAGCGCTCCCGCAGTCGGTCACACGTTCGGTACTCGACGAAGACCTTCCTCTCCCTTGTTCCAGCAGGCAGCGGAGGTTGTAGCACTCTCCTCGCGATTCCGGCAGCACAACGGCGTGGTACCGGAAGTAGAGGGGAGATCCCGCAGGGCTTCGCCTTAAGCCGGTGCGAGTATGGTGGAGCTTATGAGAGAGGCTATTAGTGGTCTAGTAATTAGACACACCAATTAGAGGGCTCTAAACCAATTAGAAGGCTCTAAACCGAATAGCTCTAAACCGGGGTCTAGATCTAGGGTTTAGTTTAGAGGATAGGAAACTTGTGTGTGTTGGGAGGGAGCCCTGCCCCTCCTTATATAGGTGGGAGGGGCTGGCCGGCCAAGGGGAGGGAGTGGAGTCCCTCCCCAACTCGGCCTAGGTGGGGCGCCGGCTTGGGGAGGAGGACTCCTCCCTCAAGTCGGTTTCCTCCTCTCCTCCCACTTCCCAAAAACTGCCGTTTGACTTTCAAACTAGCCGTTTGACTTTTTCAATTTAGGATTCAATTTAATCCTTTATTTGGGACAGCAAGAACACTTAGTACATGATGCAATCATTCCAACATGTAATGACACATTCATGTACCCCTTCCCCCCCGGAGTGCCGGACAATCCGGAACCTTCTAGAATATCCCCGATGAAAACACCGGAATCATTCCCGAACTCCGAAACGGGACTTTCCTTATATGAATCTTATTCTCCGGACCATTCCGGATCACCTCGTGATATCCCGGATCCCATCCGAGACTCCGAACAACATTCGGTCTCTTTCTCATAATACCATAACTACTCAAACAACGTCGAATCCTTAAGTGTGTCTCCCTACGGTTCGTGAATTATGCGGACATGATCGAGACACTTCTCCGAACAATAACCAATAGAGGAATCTGGAAATTCATATGGCTCCCACATATTTCTACGATTACTTTGCGATCGAATGAACCACTTACATACGATACCAATTTCCCTTTGTCTCACGATATGTTACTTATCCGAGGTTATGATCGTCGGTATCTCTGCATACCTAGTTCAACCTCGTTACTGATAAGTACTCTTTTCTCGTTCCCGTGATATGTGATCCCTTGTGACCAAGTCACATGCTTGCAAGCTAATTGGATGACATTTCACCGAGAGGGCCCAGAGAATATCTATCCGTCATGTGGATGGACAAATCCCACTCTTGATCCATGTGTTTCAACCAATACTTTCCGAACACCCAATGCCACTTTTATAGCCACCCTGTTACGGTGTGGTGTTTGATGACATCAAAGCATCCATCCAGTAAAGGCAATATGCATGATCTCATGGTCGAAGGAATTTAGATAACTATGTATCAGAAAGCATATAGCAATTGAACTATTGAAATGACTTGATCTTTATGCTACGCTTATCTATAGGAGTATGTCCACCATATCATTCTCCTAACGATATGATCTTGTTGTTGATAACATCTCAATGTTCATGATAGGGAAACCACAATCATCAATCAACCAACAAGCTAGTTTAACAAGAGGCTTTACTAGGGACTCTTATTTTAGTTTACAAATCACACAAGTATTAATGTTTCCTTGTTAATACTATTATAGCATGAATATAAACATTTATCATAAACACAAAGATATAATAATAACTATATTTATTATTGCCTCTAGGGCATATCTCCAACAGTCTCCCACTTGCACTAGAGTCATCTAATCTAGTTTCAAACTTTTGTGTATTCAACACCTATGGCTTTCCGGTGTTGTATGTACACGATTGCTAGTGGTCAACTGATCTCCGGATCTGACACTTCCAGGTCCGTGTGTAATTGCATGTCTTTGCGTCTCTACGCATCACTCATTCTCTAATGAGATGGCTTTGTATAATTTGGTCTTTCGGTGTGACCTTTAGTTCTTTGGGGTTAAAACATGTTGATAATATTGTCGTACAATATATCTTCATAGTATTATCCCGCTGTGAACTACACCTAGTTTGATAACAAACTACTTGACACAAACGCCCTCTTTAGCTGCTATTATAGCAGTCATATACTTAGCCTTTTGTTGAAGTATCTGTCACAATGTCTTAACTTTGGAACTCATCCAAATCCATTATGGAACTCACTTTCCATTATATTGTGCCACCCTTAATTTAGATTGAGATAAACTTAATTTGTACTCTGTGACAAAACTAGTATCAATGTAGTACTTTTACAATGAACTAACCATCTATTTGTCACTTCTACAAATAATATACTCTTAGTTCTTCCAAAAGATCATAAGAATATCCTTACTATCGTCCAATGATCATCTTATGAATCATTCTGGTATATGCTCATAACTTTTAGGGCATAGGACATATCTGGATTTGTACATACCACAGTATGATTGATATAAACACTCTTTGTGATTTCATACATCAAGTATCAATCTATACTTGAATCTTTGTTTCACTTACCAAATGTCAATACACTTGAATATATCATCAACATTGAACTCTTTCAATCCTTTCTGTGCAACAAGAACCTTTCTTGTAGTTTCTATATTGAACTCATTCAATATCTTTGTCTATGTACTTCTGGCACAACCATATTAGCATCTATTGATGCCAAATATTTGGGTTTTGCCTAAGTCTTTCATCAGGATGAAATTCTTAATATGTGTTAATAAAAGATACATCATTTCTAATCAACAATATGTCCTCCACATAATGTATTAGAAATATGTCTTAGTGCTCCCACTTAATTTCTTGCAAATGCAAGTATCTTCATTGTCTTTGATGAAATTAAACTCTTTTAACAGTTTCATCATAGTGAAGATTCCAACTCCGCTATGCTTACTTCATCCATTGAAGTTTGCATATGCTTTTAGCATCCTTTGAATTAACAAAACCCTTTGGACCGTGTCATGCACACGTCCTAGGTAACAATTCTATTAGAAGAACTTGTTTTGTTTATTCAACTACCACATAACAAAATTATATGTAGTGGTTGCTACATTAATCCGTCTAGACTAAATATCGCTATGAAAGATCAAATCTTGTCATAGTCAATCTTTGAACATTGTTGTGAACTCTTTCCCAACATGTCGACTTATAGATGTGAAACATCCATGTCTATTTCTTTATAGATCCAAACACAACTGTAAGGTCTTACACCTTTCTCGAGGGTCCTTCAAGTTCAAAACTTGATTTCTCGTGTATGGAATTATCACGGATTTTATGGCTTCAAGCCATTTGACGGAGTCAGGGCCCATCATTGCTTCTTTGCATGTAGTCCGTTCATTATTCTCAAATAATGATTCAACCCTCAAATCTTAGTATTTGATTGTTTACTTGACCTACTTGTTTCAATAGAAACTTAGACCTCCGTGACCACAACTTTTGAGGCACGTGAGCCATGAGCATTATTGCTGCCTCCGGAACACTTTTCGGTGCTGCGCAACTCTGCACATATAGCTAAGGTTCTTTTAACCTTATCAAAGTTCTATTGTCCTCCCACTTTAACTTTTCACGAAAAATTCCTTCTCAAAGAAACTTGACGTTCTAAGCGACAAACACTTTTGTCTCCGGTGTTTTGGAGGAATACTTAACAGTAATACAAAGACAGGTTTATCCGACTTTGGTTGCAAACATCTTTCTTATGCATAGCATACCAATGTTTAAGAAAGGACTACTTGGGTTTTATCCCAAACCATAACCTTATATGGTGTCATTTCAACGGATTATGATGGAGCTCTTTTCAGTGGAAAAACGGTAATCTCTAAAGCTTTTAATCTTTAAAATATAATGGCAGTTTTATAAATTATACCTTTGATCTTACCATGTCAAACAAGGTTTAATTACATATCTCGAACGCTCCATACACTTATGGTGTTTCGGGAAAATGCAAATCCACGGAACGATTCCTTAAATCTTAGGTATTATGCTAAACTTGTAATTCAAATATCTTCCTTTATGATCTTTATCATAAACTATTCATATTCTTGTTACAATGATTTTGCACTTCATCTTGAAAGTCTTTTGAACTTTTCAAATATTTCATACTTCATCCTTATTAAGTAAATATTCATATATTCACTCAAATTTTCGGAGAAAGCATATGAAGTTGAAATCCATCGCTCTTGACTACACATAATGGACTTCGTACAACAATATGTACAAGTTCCAATTAGCTAGTCATTCGTTCCCTTTTGGCCTATGAACGAAGTTTTAATTATCTCTAGGAAAGTTTCACAAGCGTTATTTGATCAAAATCAAATAGACTCCAAAATTCCATCCATATGGATTTTCTTCATGTTTTCTTTCCAATATAATTTAAACGGCGATGTCACTTCCTAAGTGATCTTTCAATCAATTTGTCTTTCGACATTTTAGCACTAGTTTTATGGATGTGATTTCTCCAACGAGATTTGTGAATCATCCATCTTTTATGGATTACGGAAATTATTTGAACAACCCTTTTGTTCTCACAATACCTGATAAAACAAATCTTTGAAGGCAAGCTTTGATGTTTAACAAGCAACGCAATAACCCTTTATTTGTTCTCGATGAACATCATCACATATTCTTTTGCTTGTTACTTAGGCCATTGTAGTTCATGAATTGTGTTGTTTCGTATGACGATTCACACCAACAAATTCAGTATCAAATACTTGAGAACCACATTGTTTAATAAGCAAAGAATATAGCCATAACATGTATATCATCTATATACTTAAACTGAACAATTCTAGTCTTTTCTTTTCTGCCATATATTTATGAGATTCTCTTTCAATATTTCCTTTTCTATTTGAAAGAATCTATCAACATCAATAGTGGAGTCATACACATAATCCAAAGCGTGTATAATTAAATACAAATGTCTTTGGACTTGCACTTTGAAGTAGATCACCATCATCAAATGTTTGGTGTTCTTCCAAATTCCTTTCTTTAGTAATCTCTTGGTGTAGTAAACAATTTACCTACATCAAATATTCACCTTATCATGGAATGTCCATGATCAAGCTACTTTTAGCTTATAACGATGAATTATGAGTATAATGTTGCTTTCCAAAACACTTTGGAGGATTAGGACAACTAGTGTCTCCAACCTTTTGCAAATTTTCATCAAATATGAGAACATGACTTTTGCCATATTATACTCTATCATGTTGTAACCAAAACTTTGTTTCAGATATCACAATATCTTCCACATATCATGGTTTCTGAAACAACTCTTTCAGATCCTAGATAACCTTGATATTAAGACAATTCTTTGAATATCAAGAATCACGGAGACAAACATGATACTTTATATACTAACACTTGGAATTGTTACTCTTGATTTAATACCAATTATTAAACTTCATGGAGTAACCGGAACTTACTGAAAGTTTGCAATAGGACTTTTAAACTTTAGATTAACACTTCAAAACAATACGATACCAGTTCGTAAAGTAACTAACCAGAATTCTATAGTTCTATCATCTCAATTATAACTAAGCGCAAGGTGGTAAACGGATGCCAATGACTACAACAACTATGCAAATTCACTTTGATTTAGTTTATGATAAATTGAGTTTCTAATTAATAATTAAATTAATCTAGGTGAACTCCCACTCAAAACAACATCCCTCACATTGTTTTAGTGATCACACGAACCAAATCCACCACATCAAAACCGATCATCACGAGAGTTGATATGGCTTCAATGGCGAACAATCAACATGTTCATCATATCTACTATATGACTCATGCTCTACCTTTCGGTAATCCGTGTTCCTGAGGCCATGTCTGTACATGCTAGGCTCGTCAAGATCAAACCTTAGCTACCGCATAAGCAAATCTGGCTTGCTTACGTTGTATTTACCCGTGGAATCAAAGACACCCGATCATCACGTGGTGCTTCGAAGCAACAAGTTTTAGCAACGGTGCTAACTAAGGGCGAACACTTTAGAACTTGAAATTTATGTGCATGAGGGATCATCTTATAATGCTACCGTCGTCTACTAAGCAATACAAGATGCATAAAGGATTAACATCACATGCAATTCATAATATGTGATATGATATGGCCTTTCTTCTTTGTGCTTCCGATCTCCATCTTCAAGCACGAACATGATCTCCATCATCACCGGCGTAGCATCAAGGTCAATGACGCTTCTTCATGGTTGTCGTCCACCAGCTTCAACTATTACAACTATTTTGAATAGACACGCAGGTCTTAACAGAAATTAAAGACAACCATATGGCTCCTGCCGGTTGCCAACTTACAATAAGGATCATTGCATACATCAAATATAATCACAATCATGGCCATATCACATCACTGCACACCCCTGCAAAACAAAGTTAGACGCTTCTACTTTCTTTGCATATTTTACGTGGTTTGGGGCTTTCCATAAGTGTCGTTCTAACCTACGAACAAGAACCACAACATTGATACTAGCATTGTTGATTACCCGTTGTAAATTGGATCTTTACTATGCTAGGAGAAACTGGCACCCGCAAAGCCACTTATGCAATACAAGTTGCATGTTAAGCGTGGAGCAAGTCTCATGAACGATGTCATGTAAGGTTAGCCCGGGCCGCTTCATCCCAACATACCGCAAGATGCAAAGTACACGCAAAGCAATCTACAATAAAAGCATCAACGCCCACAATGACTATTGTGTTCTACTCGTGCAACAGATCTACATATAGACACGGCTCTGATACCACTGTAGGGGTTCGTAGCATGGAAAACAAAAATTTTCTATCGCATACAAACAAACAAGCCAAGATCTATCTACTAGATTGTAGCAACGAGTCGATGGAATAACTCACCCTCGAAGATTCCAAAGTGTTTAACGAGAGCAGATTCTCGTGGGTGATGTAGTCGTACTCTTTCCGATCTCAAGATCGCGTAGACGATCCTTCCGGCGCCGCGTTCCCGCAGCGCTCCCGCAGTCGGTCACACGTTCGGTACTCGACGAAGACCTTCCTCTCCCTTGTTCCAGCAGGCAGCGGAGGTTGTAGCACTCTCCTCGCGATTCCGGCAGCACAACGGCGTGGTACCGGAAGTAGAGGGGAGATCCCGCAGGGCTTCGCCTTAAGCCGGTGCGAGTATGGTGGAGCTTATGAGAGAGGCTATTAGTGGTCTAGTAATTAGACACACCAATTAGAGGGCTCTAAACCAATTAGAAGGCTCTAAACCGAATAGCTCTAAACCGGGGTCTAGATCTAGGGTTTAGTTTAGAGGATAGGAAACTTGTGTGTGTTGGGAGGGAGCCCTGCCCCTCCTTATATAGGTGGGAGGGGCTGGCCGGCCAAGGGGAGGGAGTGGAGTCCCTCCCCAACTCGGCCTAGGTGGGGCGCCGGCTTGGGGAGGAGGACTCCTCCCTCAAGTCGGTTTCCTCCTCTCCTCCCACTTCCCAAAAACTGCCGTTTGACTTTCAAACTAGCCGTTTGACTTTTTCAATTTAGGATTCAATTTAATCCTTTATTTGGGACAGCAAGAACACTTAGTACATGATGCAATCATTCCAACATGTAATGACACATTCATGTACCCCTTCCCCCCCGGAGTGCCGGACAATCCGGAACCTTCTAGAATATCCCCGATGAAAACACCGGAATCATTCCCGAACTCCGAAACGGGACTTTCCTTATATGAATCTTATTCTCCGGACCATTCCGGATCACCTCGTGATATCCCGGATCCCATCCGAGACTCCGAACAACATTCGGTCTCTTTCTCATAATACCATAACTACTCAAACAACGTCGAATCCTTAAGTGTGTCTCCCTACGGTTCGTGAATTATGCGGACATGATCGAGACACTTCTCCGAACAATAACCAATAGAGGAATCTGGAAATTCATATGGCTCCCACATATTTCTACGATTACTTTGCGATCGAATGAACCACTTACATACGATACCAATTTCCCTTTGTCTCACGATATGTTACTTATCCGAGGTTATGATCGTCGGTATCTCTGCATACCTAGTTCAACCTCGTTACTGATAAGTACTCTTTTCTCGTTCCCGTGATATGTGATCCCTTGTGACCAAGTCACATGCTTGCAAGCTAATTGGATGACATTTCACCGAGAGGGCCCAGAGAATATCTATCCGTCATGTGGATGGACAAATCCCACTCTTGATCCATGTGTTTCAACCAATACTTTCCGAACACCCAATGCCACTTTTATAGCCACCCTGTTACGGTGTGGTGTTTGATGACATCAAAGCATCCATCCAGTAAAGGCAATATGCATGATCTCATGGTCGAAGGAATTTAGATAACTATGTATCAGAAAGCATATAGCAATTGAACTATTGAAATGACTTGATCTTTATGCTACGCTTATCTATAGGAGTATGTCCACCATATCATTCTCCTAACGATATGATCTTGTTGTTGATAACATCTCAATGTTCATGATAGGGAAACCACAATCATCAATCAACCAACAAGCTAGTTTAACAAGAGGCTTTACTAGGGACTCTTATTTTAGTTTACAAATCACACAAGTATTAATGTTTCCTTGTTAATACTATTATAGCATGAATATAAACATTTATCATAAACACAAAGATATAATAATAACTATATTTATTATTGCCTCTAGGGCATATCTCCAACACTGAAACAGGCTCCTCGTGCCTGGTTTGAGCGCTTTGCCTCTGTGGTGACTGCTGCTTGTTTCTCTCCCACTGTTCATGATACAGCCCTGTTTGTTCACACTTCTCCTCGTGGACGCACTCTTCTCCTTCTCTATGTTGATGATATGATCATTACTGGTGATGATCCTGAGTATATTGCCTTTGCTCTTCGTGATCAGTTTCTTATGACTGATCTTGGTCCTCTCCGCTACTTTCTTGGGATTGAGGTCTCCTCCACTTCTGATGGCTTTTCTATCTCTCAGGAAAAGTATATTCAGGATCTTCTTGCTCGTGCTGCTCTTGGGGATGAGCGCACTGTTGAGACTCCTATGAAGCTTAATGTTAAGATTCGTCCTACTGATGGTGATCCTCTTCCTGACCCGACGCGTTATCGCAATCTTGTTGGGAGTCTTGTTTATCTTGCTGTCACTCGTCCTAATATATCTTATCATGTTCATATTCTGAGTCAGTTTGTCCCAGCTCCTACCACTGTTCACTATAGTCATCTCCTTCGTGTTTGCCTCATCTGCTGCATTCATTTAAAGAAAAGGATGACCAGTGGGTTTCACTCCAAAAAAAAATCTTTAGAAATGGCAGATCGTCAGTCCAGCCTTTGCATCAATTGATGCACACAGCCTTTAAGATAGTCAGCAATTTTTATCAATTGAAAAAAGATAGTCAACGATCAATATATGCTCCAAGGTTTAGAGCACCTCCACTCGCCGGATGGATGTAACTTTCGGCCTAGGAATGGCCAGTTTTCCATTCGTGTTTCTATGCGCGATTCACAGACAAGGAAAAATTGGCGATATTTCGCCCGAATTCGGCTCAAGTTTGGCCTAGTTGGTATAGTTTGCCTAGTTTGGCCTAGTTTGACATAGTTCCGCCTAGTTTGGCGATATTTTGCCCGAATTCGGCTCAAATTCGTCATAGTTCGGCCTAGTTTGACATAGTTCGGTCTAGTTTGGCAACATTTTGCCCGAATTCGGCTCAAATTCGTCATAGTTTGGCCTAGTTTGGCGATATCCCCAAACAAGATTAAAGAAAACTATCTCTCTCTTTGTTGTTTCATCAATTCTTTTCTGTGGTAAAGCCAATTATGGTTGATGCCATCAGCCGCAAATCTATTGCGTTAGCCTCAAGGCTAAAGAAAGCAATAAGTATCTCTACAATAAACTCTAGATCCTCCATATTCTTTGCTTCTCGGGATTCCACCATGATCTGGCTTCACATCCATCTCTGGAAGTTATATCTGCGCACCTAAATTGCGTGATCCTTGGTTCTTACCGGCGCAACAAGAATCTAATCCGACGATGTCTAACTAAATCTTTCTGTTGTTATCAAGGGACTCTATTGTTTGAAGGCAATATTGTTTCCGAACTTCTTTTCTCAAATCCGAGAGAAGATACAATGCTATTGTAATAGTGGTTCAAAACCTCTCCAATCTAGCTCCTTTCTTCCGGCGAGATAAAGATTCATCCTCTCTCGTATCGGTAAATCTTTAATCTTAATGGTGTGTCTTTCTTTATCCATGATGCATCATCTTGTCCTTTCTTTCACAAGTGGTTCTATTCTCTTATCAGGTTTCTTGAGAAAACCGAAGCTATGTTCATCCTATCCTTTTTGTCTCACGACAATCCTTCAACTCTTCTAACCTGTTGTTTCTCAAGCAAAACGCAAGACTCGCAACAAGTCTAGCAAGTTTTGCAAGGTGTAGTGGTCGCACCATTCCGTTGTTCATTAACTTCGGAACGTGAGGGTCACCTTCGTTCGAACACCCGCCTCTCCTTGTGTTGTTTTCTTTTTCCTAGGAATCTCGGGGCAAGATTCTTGTTTAGTGGGGGAGAGTTGTAGCATCCCAATTGTCTAACAGTTGCAATACTACTAGCCTAGTCTATTTAAATGCTGCTTCCTATATAAAATTGTTGCATCATAATTATATCATGCTCATGTCATCATGCCACCTTGCATTTGAGCATCATATAAAACCCTTTTTGGTTTGGTTCTTCTCTCATATGCATTGTTAATTGTATTTGCCTCTTGATATTGTATTTGGTTATTAATATATTGTTTAAATGCCCAAGTTGAGTTGGGGGCATATCTTTTATTCAACTCCACCACCTTCTCTGTCACCACCTTATAATTCCACCATCCAACTAAATATGAGCTTTGCACTTTATTTGGTTTTACCTCTAGCTCATGTGGATTGGAACGGATCCAATTCTATCTCCACATGCTCTCATATATGCACCATATTGTTTCCACATTATTGGTTTATGAGAGCCACATGGCCACCTTTGCATGACGTGAGAGTGGAACCCTTTTCTAGCTTCCATATGGGTTGTTTTGGGGTTTATGCTCATGTTGGGATATTTTCGGGCTTACTAAATACCTAGTGGCACATACACACTAGCAAGTCCCATTTTTATTCAAATATGGTCATCCCCTTTCACTCCACATAGAACATTCCTTCAATCCTTAGCTTGGCCCTTACTCCATCTTTTGAGGATGCACATAAATAAATGCCATGAGATTTTATTTTGTTTTCACAAGATTAACACATGGCATTAAATACTTGCATGGGCCATGCAACCATCACCCCCATTTGATCTCTTTTGGTCTTTCTTTGGTTTTTGAGTGAATCATCCTCTATCCCTCCCTACCACTCCTTTTGCTTGATCTAGTTTGGTCTTGCCAAAAAGCCACCACCACATCATCCTCTCTCTCTTATCCTCTCTCCAAAACCCTAACCCTAGTTGCCTCTCTTTCTTCTAACCCTAGTTCTAAACCAAAACCCTAACCAAGCCCCCCCTCTCTCATCTCTCCTCTCTATACCATGCAGGCCCCACCTAGCCACCTACTCCCCCTGGCCGAGCTACCACCACCCCAAGCCCTAACCCGAGGCCACCATCTAACCTAACCCGAGCTAGTCCCTCCCTCTCTTCTCTTCCTCACGCTGGCCCCACCCAGCAGCCTCACTGCCTCGCCCTGGACCAGCCCCAGCCAGCCCAGCCGGCCGAGCACGTGCCGAGGAGGAGAGGAAAAAGGTGGCACCGAGGCCACCTTATCTACCCCCTGCCACAGCTGGCCTCCTCCCTCTCCCTCCTTTTTCCTCCTTCCACACGGCTCCTCTGCCTCTCCCAGATCCGCCCAGCGCCCTGCCCCTCCTCCCCTTCCTCTGCACCGACGCCCACCCTCTCTCGCCGGCCACCGCCAGATCCGACGTCGCTTCATCGTTTCGGCGTTCAGGGTTGACGTGGAGGTGAACGAGAAGACCGAGGAGGACCCTCTGCTTCGCCCTGTACCCGCCAGCGAGGAGGAGAAGCACCAGGCTCGCCAGTACCTGCGCCATCCCGACGAAACCCTAATTCCGCCTGGCGCCTGCTACGTCGACGATCGGCCGCTCCTCTGCCCGAACCACCACCGCCAGCAGCATCGCGGTAAGCCAAGCTTTCTCCCAGACATCCTTGCCATCGTCGTCGTTGCCTGGTCGCGCCGCGCGTTCCGTCGAGCGCCCTCGGGACGCTGCCAGACGCTGGTGTCTGCCCGGCGTACGCGCCGCATAGAGCCTTACCTAGCCGCGTTACCCTCTCCTGTCAACTACCCCGCCCTACCGCACTGGTCACCGCCGCCTAGCCCGAGCTCTAGGTCCCCAGTTCGAGTCCTCGATCCACGCCGCGCGCAGATCTGCCGCCAGACGGTGGAGAAGAGAAACAGTACCGCGACCCTTTTTTTTGCAGAAAACTCCCCTTTTGTTTTTCGCTCAACCCGCAGTCCGCCGAGCCCACCAGCCAGCCTCTATGGGAATTTTACAAAGAGCACCCCGTAGATTCTTAGCCTCAACCCGCGGTCCTCAGCTGATCCACGTGGCTCTGCACGGTACACCCGCTGGTGCGTGGGCCTGCAAGCCGCTGGTCCCACCTGTCGGTCTCCGGGGCTAGCCTCTGTGCTGGTAAGAAAACCTGTTCTGCACGCTGTGTCGCCCAGTCAGCCCTGGCCCCACTTGTCACTGTCTGTGGCTAGGTCTGGCTGAGTGACAAAAGACCTTATGTTTTTCTGTTTTAATTCAAACATTTCCAAATTAATTTAAATTCAAATTTCAAATCTGTTTTCATATAACTTTTAAAATATAACTCCAAATTAAACATGTAATATATGTTTTGAGATCAGAAAAATGTGAGGAATTCAAATATGCTATTCAAATATATTTTGGACACTTTAAATTTCGAGTTGATTTAAATTACAATAAAATGCCCTTGGCCTTAATTAATTAATAACTTTTGTTTTATGACTCCAAATTTGACAAATAATATGTCTAAAATGATCAGCTCGACGAGACCTTTCTGTTTATGCTTTCCATGTTCTGAATTGCAGCATGCATCATATAAATATAAAGTATACAGTAACTTTTATGAGGTTAAAATGTGACCAAAACTCAATAAAATGTTTATTTCTTGTATTCTACACCTCACCCATGCCATGCTACTTTATTGCCATGCAAATTGTGCATCATTCATCATGACATGATTGTTTGCTTGTCGCATTTTATTCTTATGCTTGTGCACTTTATTTATGTTGGCCCTTGTTTGTTTGGTTCTTCTTCGAATAGACGCTGAGCAGGGGATATATCAAGAAACCCAGGAGCACTACCCAGATCCTTCTCTCGCTTCAACTGAGCTGCCAGGCAAGCACTACCACATGATTGCATACATACAGTACCTATTGCCTCTATCTTATTCTTGCATCATCGAGTCGCGATTGCATTAAACTGAATCCTAAGTACTGCATAGCCTTTACTTTTAAACCCCACCGAAACTTGTTCCTCCATCCCATGAGCCATTACTACAGGAGTTGTTTGAGCCATGCGAGTCGTAGAACAGCATGTGTAGGGTATGTGAGTGTCTGATGGATAACAAGGTACCTAAACAACTTAACCTGAGTAGTATGGGATAACTAATGAAAGTGGCACCGGTGAGCAATATCTGCTATTTGGTTTTTCATGCTCACTTGTGTCCCATAGGACCCCGAGTACTTGATTCCTGTTCCTTGAATATTCACGCTATCCACATCCGGGAGGCTTATGGGACCCCCCCCTGAGCCAGAGCTTGATTCATTCTTATTTCTTGGGGCCACAAACTAGTTTGAGGTTTTATTTACTATCCTGTACTTATGCCATGCTTTACTGCTTTATTTAAAATTGTGCGAGGTACTGCACCTGTACTGTTTAGGATCGGGACACGATTTCACGGTATCGACAAGCCCAGTCACACTTTCGGGTTCCCAGTCGTTTACAGCCGTCCACCCAAACCTTGAGTCCGTCTCGGAGCCGGCCAGCTTCATTGCGGGTATACTTAATGGGGTGGCCCCCTGAAATATTTCTGAATCTTGTGATTGCTTTGTCGTGAAAGCCTCGTTGGGTTTTGATTTGGTTTTTCCGAGGTTGATCGAGTGTGTGTTGCTATTTGTGCACCCCTGCAGGGTAAAACTTTCTGAAAGCCGTGTCCGCGGTTATGGACGACTTGGAGCACAGTTTCTCGATCATAGACAAGTATAACTAAAGTACCGCTTTTAATTTGACTAAGTAACTGACTAGTAAATAGTGCAACACTCATGGAATGGATAATAAAACTGCCAACGGATAGGGGGGGTGTTCGTCCGCTTCCTCGTTGGTAAGCGAGGAGGAGGATGGATCTGTTAATATTACTGTTATAACTGTTGTTCTTAATTCACGGACATCCGTCTATCTTTGGTTAGGCGGATGGTTAGCGAGTATCTATAGAACTGATAGGTATTATCTTTTGCTGCAATTGCGTCACCCCAGGTTGTGTCCCCTTTAGAGGCATAAAGACTTGCTGAGTACCCCTAGGGTCTCACACAATAAATTATTTGATTCAGATGAACAGGTACACTCACGAGATGGATACTGGGTGGAGGAGACGGACGATGTGGGCAACGATCATTCGGTGTAGAGATTCCGGGAACGGGGATCCGTGAGATCTGTGGGCGGGATGTGTTTATTATGGGGCATCTTATGCCGATTTGCTTCTTATCCGTACTCGGATCTTGTTTGCCGCTTCCGCCTGATACTCTGATGTTTGATGTATGAGGAGATATCCTAAACTATTATATCTATCTAGGACATTTGGATCTTGCCGTATGGCGTTGCATTATTTCTATTTCTTTTAGATGGAATGGCTCTGAGGACTATTGTATGGTGGCTTGCATACATACTCATTTGTGTATGTAGTTGATCCCTTCGCCTGCCGATTACGCCGCCCGTTCTTGTCCCGATGTTTGGAAATGGTTAGGACGGCCGAAAGGTCTACCTGTGAGTGGCATTTGGGCCCCACCGTACTATTTTAACCATTTCCGCTCATCCAGGCTTGTAACTAGGAGCGTAATTCACCGAGGTAGTTACAGGCCTGTAGTACATAGCCGGTAAAAAATCAAATGTTTTTGCTTAGCATTCCTGGTTATGTTCTATATGATCTAAAAACCTTTTTAGATCACGTAGATGATAGATTTGCCAGTGTGATATCCATATCACTTTCGCCAGTGAGACTGCATGACATTAAGGGTCTGTTTGGAAACACAGTTTTTTCTCAGTATTTGTAGATATCATAGTTTATTAAAATGCCATAGTTTGTAATACTTTAACCTGTTTGGCTACAATAAAATACCATAATTTTGAAACTGTGGTAGAGTAAAAACTGTGTTATTTTTGCCTTACTAAAGAAAGAGGTCTAAACCTCCCGAATATTATGATTTTATTAAAACTAAAGTTTCTCATTGCCGGGCGTAGCAATTCTATGGTCTTGAAATACTTCGGTTTTACAAAAATTAAGTAGCCAAACAGAGCCTAAGTGCGGCAATAGAACCACTTCCTTCAGAGGTGTGCTTCATGTAAGCTTGTACCACATTAGCTTCAGACAACTGTTGTGCTCGTTAGCTCTTGCAGTAATTTAGCTCATAGCAACTCATGTATCGTATTATCTATCCTTTCTAGTTACTTAGGCCATTGTAGTTTATGAATTGTGTTATTTCGTATGAAAATTCACACCAACAAATTTGGTATCCAATACCAAAGAACCACATTGTTTAACAAGAAAAGAATATAGCCATAATATGTATATCATCTATATACCTAAACTAAACTATTCTATTCTTTTATTTTCTGCCAAATATTTCTGAGATTATCTTTTAGCATTTCCTTTTCTTTCTAAAAGAATATATCAACATCAACAGTGGCGCCATACACATGACACATAGTCTAAAGCGTGTATAATCAAATACTAATATCTTTAGACTTGCACTTTGAAGTAGATTACCATCATCAAATGTTTGGCGTTCTTTTGAATTCCATTCTATAGTAGTCTTTTAGTTTAGTAAAAAAATTACCTACATCTTTTATTCATCCTTATCATGACAATTCTCATGATCAAGCTACTATAGCTTATAATAGCGAATCACGAGTATAATGTTGCTCTCCAAAACCTTTTGGAGGATTAGGACGACTAGCATCTCTAACCTTCGCAAATTCTCATCAAATATGAGAATATATATTTTGCTAAATTATAATCTATCATGTTGCAACCAAAACATCGTTTCAGATATCTCAATATCATCCACACATGATGGTCTCTGAAACAATTCTTTCATCTCCTAGATAACCTTGATATTAAAACAATCTTTTGAATATCAAGAATCATGAACACAAACATGATATTTATATACTAACACTGGAATTGTTACTCTTGATTTAATACCAATTATTAAACTTCATGGAGTAATAGGGAGTTTGCCGAAAGCTTGCAATAGGACTTTTAAACTTTAGATTAACACTGAAAACAATACGATACCAGTTCATAAAGTAACTATCCAGAATTCTATAGTTCTATTATCTCAATTATAACTAAGCGTAAGATGGTGAACGGTGCCAATGACTACAACGATTATGCAAATTTACTTTAATTTAATTTATGATAAATAGTGTTCAAATTCACATTACTTTTAAACTCCCACTCAAAACAACATCCCTCAAGTCGTTTTGGTGATTACACGAACCAAATCCACTATACCAAGTCCGATCATCACGAGAGATGATGTAGTTTCAAAGACGAATAATCAACATGTTTATCATATCATCCATATGACTCATGCTTTAACTTTCGGTATTCCATGTTTCAAGACCATGTCTGTACATGCTAGACTCGTTAAGGTTAACCTTAGTATCCACATGTGCAAATCTGTCTTGCACCCATGTATGCACACGTAGAATCTATCACACCCGATCATCACGTGATGCTTCGAAACGACGAGTCTTAACAATGGTGCCTACTAAGGATGAACACTTTATTACTTGATATTTATTGAGAGGGGTCATCTTATAATGCTACCATCGCGATATAAGAAATACAAGATGCATAAAAGGATTAACATCACATGCAATTCATAATATGTAATATGATATGGCCTTTCTTCTTGTGCCTTTGATCTCCATCTCCAAAGCACGAACATGATCTCCATCATCACCGGCTTGGCGTCAAGGTCAATGGCGTTGCTTCATGGTTGTCCTCCACCAACAACAACTATTACAACTACTTGATAAATAGACACACATGTCTTAACAAAATTTAAAGACAACCATAAGGCTCCTGCCGGTTGTCAACTTACAATAAGAATCATTGCATACATGAAATATAATCACAATCACATCATGTCCATATCACATCACAACACATGCCTTGCAAAAACAAGTTAGACGCCTCTAATTTTGTTTGCATGTTTTACGTGGCTTAGGGCTTTCGAATAAGAACCGTTCTTACCTACGAACAAGAACCACATCATTGATACAAGTATTGCCAAGTGCCTGTTGTAAATTGAATCTTAACTATGGTGGGACAGACAAACACCCGCAAAGCCACTTGTGCAATACAAGTTGCACGTTGAGCGTGGAGCAAGTATCATGTGCGACGACATGTAAGGTTAGCCCGGGCCACTTCATCCCACCATACCGCAAGATGCAAAGGACACGAAAAGAAAGCGACAACAAAATCTTCAATGCCCACAAAACCATTGTGTTCTACTCGTGCAACATATCTACGCATAGACTCGGCTCTGATACCACTATAGGGTTCGTAGCATGGAAAACAAAAAAAATCTATGGCATGAACACACAAAACCAAGATCTAATCTATGGCAAAACCAAGATCTAATCTACGAGATCGGTGCAACGAGATTGTAGAGAACTAACCCTCATAAATCCAAAGCATTTAACAAGATCGGATTCTCGTGGTTGATGTAGTCGATCACTTGCCAATCTCAAGATCGTGTAGACGATCCTTTCGGCGCCGCGTTCCGGCAGCGCTTCCGCAGTCGGTCACACGTATGGTAGTCGATGAAGACCTTCCTCTCCCTTGTTCCAGAAGGAAGCGGAGGTAGTAGTTCTCCTCGGAATCCCAACAGCACAACGGTGTGGTGGTGGTGGTGGAGGAGGAGAAATTTCTGCAGGGCTTCGCCTAAACCGGAGCAGGACGGTAGACGAGAGAGAAGAGGGGGCGATAGCTAGGGTTAGGTGCCAAGGTGCAAGGGTACAATGGGGGCGCCCAATGAGTGAAATTTATGTACACTTTTTATAGAAGTATTTTATGCATATCAACCACTCATCTTATGCTTTATCCAGCTGCAGTTATGCCAAATATGCATGTTTTCTGTTTTCATTCATTTTCATATGAGCTTTGCACATTTAGTAGTTTAGGTAGCATTTTATCTCTCTTCCTAGTATTTTACATGTGTGTAGGTGTTGATGATGATTATGGATAAAACAAATGCAAAAGGAACAAAGAGAGCATAGTATGGAGGAGCTGGAGGGACCAAACTTAGTCATTTGAGAGGTTGGAAACGTGATTTTTTCCAACTTCTCAAAATAAAGATCCAAGACCATGGGGTTGTAGCCCTCGTCAATATGAATCCAACGAGCCCAAGAACACCCAAAACGGAGTTCGTATGAAGAAATGGCGACCAAAATGCCGAAGACACCCGAAGGTTTAACGACCAACTACACGGCCGTATAGTTGCGACAAAGGTCGCAAACGACGGGATTTCACCCTCCAGAAGCTCCAGAACCTTCCCTAAGTCATATGACGATATTGGGGGAACGAACCCTAGGGCACCCCAAGGCCTATATAAAGGTGGGAGGAGCCAAGAGAGAGCCACCAATTCATATTTTCCACCACGGCGGAGCCCCGCCACCGTGCCACCGCCATAGTTGCCTCCAATCAGATCTACAACATCACCAAGAGGAGAAGAGATTAGGATCTTGAAGACCTCCACATCGATTTACATCGTCATCTTCATCAACAACGTCTCCATCACCGATCCCTTTTGATTACTTGTTGTAACTAGTAAACATGCACGTGCAACGCACGTTCATAATCTATTATAAAATATCTAATTTAAATTTTATTTCTCGTTTAGCGAGATTTTTTTATCGAGCAACATAAATGTGTCTCAAGCTCAATGATGTGAGCTTGCGTGTAATGCACGCTTCACACACATGATTTCACATAAAATTCACAAACACATAAATGTATTAGTATTAGTTACAAAAATACATAATTTTTTTAATTAAGCAACATTATTTATAATTTATTCATGCTGATGTTTCTCTCTTGAAGACCCATCTTTTTATATGATCTTTGATGCTTCGTTCCATTACTGGGATATTATTTAGAGCTTCATTCTCTTTGGGTTTCAAAATATGTACTCCCTCCGTCTAAAAAGGATGTAACCAATTTGTCTAAAATTAGGTATATCTAGTCACTATTTAGGATATAAATACAACCAAATTTAGAAATTTGCAACAACCTTTTTGAGACAGAGGGAGTATCTGAAATCGTCTCCTCAATTCAATATCACCCTACATATGTGTTATAGAAACATTGTAATCAAAAGTAATGTTCAACATGTATACAAATAAGCATGATGTAAATACTTGGGTATTAGAAAATGTAGCACTCCATCATCCCATCCCAGGAGAGAACTAAATTAAACACCAAATAACCTGACAAAGTGACTAAGTCCTGACCATGAAAACGAAATCTCAACTATTGTTGCTGCAAAGTTGGCTCTAGACGAGAGCGTCATTTTGTAGCCCATCCTCCATGGAGGACAATATTTTTTTTTGAGAATTTTAAATTTAAAGATAAACAAAAATCTGAAAAAAAATACCGCAATGTAGATAATGTTTTATAATAGATGCGTGTAAAAACTCATGTGAAAAAACTTTGTATTCTTTGTCCGCAAAAAAAGTGTAGAACTGGGCATGAACAGTGTAATTTTGAATGGGCCTCGGTTTTCCTAAAATTTGTCATATTTGCTGATACATGATTTTCCAGGCTCTTGATATGTTATAAAGCTAGTAAGTACTCCCTCCGTTTCAAAATATAAGATGTTTTAAGTTTGTGAAGAAAATAAATCTAGACTTATTTTAGTATGTAGGTTCTGCCTAAAACATCTTATATTTTAAAACGGAGGGAGTAGTTACTAACTCATGTAACCGGTGACACAACACGCTAGTATTTCTCTATTTTGTTAATTACTGACGTATGTGTATTCAGAAAGTTTTTTTTTTTTGAGAATTTAGACAAAGAGATGCATCTATCCTCACTGACACCGAGCCGCATCTCTTCTGCCTCCCCTCACTCGCATCACTCCAATCTCCTCCCCTCTGCTTTCCCCATGCCCCAGCCTAACCAGCGCCTTCGTCGCCAGTCTCATCCTATTCTCTCCCCGTCCCCCATCATGGCGTCGGCCGAGGGCATCGCCTCCTGCCGCCTCGACCTGTCGCGTGCTCGCTCGTCAACACAGATCCCCATGGGAAACCATCTCCTGCCCAACCCATCCGCGGCGGAGCTGTTGACCGGAGACCATCCGCCGTCGTGCTCCTTCTCCCCCACCCCCGTCCCTCGTCCCTACGACACCCGGCTCTAGCTATCCCCCATCTCGCCTCCAGTGTGACCGACGGCTACAGCGACCTCCGGCGACCGGTGACCCACGACCGGGAGGACGACCATTCCGTCGACGACCACCTCCAGACGTAAACCCTGCTCCACGCCTCTGCCCTCCAGGGAATCCATCCAGGCCGGTTATCCTCTCCAGATATGGTAAAATTCCTCATTATTTATCTGTTTCTTATTGCAATATGAGAGTTTTTTTATTAAGCTTAGGCTCAAGATTTAAGAATCAAGATATGTCGTGTGCTTATTTTGTAGACCTAATGATTGTTTTGGTATTCAAGTACGCCATTGTGTCCCTGTCTCATTTGGTCCTCTCCACGATTGTGATAAAATGATAATCAATAGTAATGGAGATGTAGCATGAACTTCCTTTCTCTCTGATCAATTTCGCATGCACGCCACTGTGAGTATGTGGTGACTGGGCCTGGGTCGTAGTCATTAGTGCAGTCATGACATGCAGATGCAGAATGGCGAAAAAAATTCTCACACACGACAGGAATGCCGATCACCTGTTTGATCAATTTCTCATTAAAAAGTTCATGAATTTTGCACTGCTCCAAAAGTTATGTCGTTTAAAAATTACTCGGTTTGTGCAAGCTAGCTTTCAAAAAAATTACTCCGTCTATCATGTCCCTGCACCACTTCATGTGCTGATATGGTTATAACAAATGGACAGCTTGATATTTTCATCAGGGTCATATATGTTTATAAAGTACTTTTTGACTACTAATGAGTATGTTGTTCAGGAAGAGAACCTTGGCCATCTATTTTCCCAAGGCCTTATCGATTGTGTTGTGCTACTCTGTCATTGAGAACAGACTAAAAAAATTAGGCGTCATACCGTTGCTCTCTCCTATTAATGTTGTATCTAAAGTAATGAATATTTTCATAGCAGACTAAAATATAAAGACAGTTTGTTGTTGAGGCATGACATATGAGAGAAAAAACATACATAAAACACATTGTTATTGACCGATTCTATGGGCCTTTGGTGATTATTTTGTAACAAGTAAAGTGGCCATCTTAAGTCTGGTGGTTGATACAAAGCTGCAATGATTGTTAGTTTACTTGGATGTCTCTGTAATATGGAAAGTATCTTTTTTTCAGTCCAATTGCTACAATGAAAAATTCCTTTGATGATGTTATATTGTTATACTCTCATTAGGAAAATATCGGTTTTTCCATAGTATGCTTCCTTTTTGAACCAAAGCATGCATGCATGTTCTATAGGTGAAACTTATCTGTCGAAAGTGAATGCTGGACAGATAACCAAAATGATTTTTCTATAGTGGGAAAATTCAAACGCCAATCCGTCGGCTTGTTCCTGTACTGAAATTTGTGGTGTCCCCATTTGCCTTTCTTTTCATTAATGAAGTGGAGATTGGAAGTATATCATTTCAGTGCAAAATTCGTTAACCTGTTTCTTTATCTTCTCTTATAGGTTAATTATTTTATGTTACAGCCGTGGCACCAGAATACGAACCAACCAGAGAATAACTGAATAATTTTTTGGGTACTTGTGTTGCACAATTTTCCCTCACGGCGAGGAGGGCACGGCGAGGTGGATCCCTGAACTCATATACATACCTCACGGCAGATTGCATCTACGCACCCTGTAAACCTTCGATTCCTTCATCAATCAAGAACAGACAAGCAGGAGTAGGGTTTTTCCTTCGGGGGCCTGAACTTGGGTAAACCTTGTGTCCCCTTGTTGCGTGTCTGTTAACCGTCTCGCGATTTCTAGCATCCCATCTTCTCCAAAACCCTAGTCCATAACAATGGACATTGACAAGTCGAACCCTCGTCACACTCAGTTTCCTTTTCTTGAGGTCATTAGAAATAAGTTTCCTTTTCTTGAGGTCATTAGAAATAGCCTTGCGTGATTACAGGTTGTGCAGACGTGGGTATGGGATTTCCTCTGACGGTGGAGTATGGTCAGCCGATTGTAATTGCTAACTGCACAGAGGAACCGATGAGATTAATTGTGGCTGTTAGATTGAGCGTATTGGGCCGTGTGGTGCTGATTGGTATATGTGTGTTGAGCGGGGTGCACGTAAGAAAGATCTTGTTTGCTTGTTAATAGTAGTGGTGATCTGGTGGTTGATACAAAGCTGCAATGATTGTTAGTTTACTTGGATGTCTCTGTAATATGGAAAGTATCTTTTTTTCAGTCCAATTGATACAATGAAAAATTCCTTTGATGATGTTATATTGTTATACTCTCATTAGGAAGATATCGGTTTTTCCATAGTATGCTTCCTTTTTGAACCAAAGCATGCATGTATGTTCTATAGGTGAAACTTATCTGTCGAAAGTGAATGCTGGACAGATAACCAAAATGATTTTTTCTATAGTGGGAAAATTCAAACGCAAATCCATCGGCTTGTTCCTGTACTGAAATTTATGGTGTCCCCATTTGCCTTTCTTTTCGTTAATGAAGTGGAGATTGGAAGTATATCATTTCAGTGCAAAATTCGTTAACCTGTTTCTTTATCTTCTCTTATAGGTTAATTATTTTATGTTACAGCCGTGGCACCAGAATACGAACCAACCAGAGAATAACTGAATAATTTTTTGGGCACTTGTGTTGCACAATTTTCCAGCAAGAAGCATGCTACTCCTACCTAATGTTGCTATTTCAGTGAGCATCCTGGTGCGATTCAGGTTAATTACAACATGTGCTCGGGCATCCTTACTTTTGAAAAGGAAGTGGATTGTCTAACAATTGTCAAAATGCATGCAGGTTTAGCTATGACGCGGAAATAAATATAGGACTGGTACAACATGAAGTCGTGTCTTGTGGTGTCTTAGATACGGTACGGTTACATCTTCCTTGCTTTATCTAATACTCCCTTTGTTCCTAAATGTAAGCATTTTTAGTAGTTCACTTTTAGGAACAGGGGTAGTAATATTTTATTCTCTTGTATTCCGTATTAGGCACTAATGGTAGATTTATATCCTTTTCGGTGTTGAACAATCACAAAGGGAAGAGTAAGCAGCCAACCAGATGAGGAAATAAGGATATAAAAGAGAAGGCAGAAGAAAAATAAATCGGCAACTACGCTTCAAGGTAATCTTCCATTTACTCTCAATACTATATTTGGATGCATGTATTTGTTCCTTGACTAAAATTGATACCTTGCTTGCATATGTGTTGTGAGGTGTGCTGGATGAGAGAGAGAGAGAGAGAGAGAGAGAGAGAGAGAGAGAGAGAGAGAGAGAGAGAGAGAGAGAGAGAGAGCAGAGAGCAGATCTTGTGTGAGAAAAGGAAGCTATTAGTCCAAGTTGTATTTCTCATTCGAGGTTTTAAGTTTTTTTTTTGAAATACGAGGTATGTTCTAAATTATTAGTTAGTGTTCTTCCTAGACTCTATTTGCTTATGCACATTCTCACACACGCACACACACTTGTTTCATGGTTCTAGTCTAGGTAAATTCCAAAATAGAGGTTATATTTCAGCATGTTATCGCAATTAGAGAGAGAGAGAGAGAGTAAAAGGTTATATTCCTTAGGGCCTACAAACGTGATACATTATACTAAGAATCTAGGCCCATCTATTATCTGAGTAACATGCAGTATTAGTTAACAATTACCTGACTTGTGGGTGTTAGTGATGTCCTGAAATGTGGTATTTTCCCCACCGGGAGCATCATACGACGTAGCATCATGAGCTTCAATTGTGTGAACATGTGCCACATCAAACCACGCATCAGATAATTAAATTATGCCATTAGCGCCCTGACAATTTTAGAAGCATGAAGAAGAAGGTCATCCTTACCGCGGGGCATGGTCAGGGGTGTATGTGGTACATCTTGCTCATCATTAAGTTGTGTAGCGGAAGCCTGTTTATTTTCACGGGCTTGACGACGTCTTTTCAGAATATCATCTTTATTTTGGGCATAATATTCTCGATTCCCGCTTCAACTCTTTAGGATCTGTTACATACCTCAAGTTAGCACATCAGCAACAATACTGTTGATTACGTAAAAAAAATTAGGTTGCTCATACTTACCCGAGTGGGTGTAGCTTATATCCTGAAACAGGGTGCGTGAATCACCGTGATTGGAAGATGACATATTGTCGCCCTCCTGTGAATATCCCCGTCACCAAATTAAAATTTATGGATATGTGGAACATAATATCCTACATATTTCTTGCCTATGTACTGTAAGACAAAAGCCCCACAACCCATATCTTATTCTCAACAAAAAGTATCTGAGCAAATCTGAGCAATGTAAAGAAGGGGAAGAAAGAGAGAACTAACCTAAAAGGAGGGGGGCAAATCTAAGCAAAATCTAAACAGAGAGAGAGAGGCAACTATCAAAGAAAAAAGGCTCTACATATACAAGTGATGCTACCTCCAGCAAGAAGTTTTTTCTTATGTATAGGCTTCACTCTATGCGTCTAGATAGAAATGTGTTGGATATACCTACTTTTCCAGGTAGCAAACCGCTGGCTTACTTGTTAATTTTTTTGACATTTCGGACCATCCATATATTTCAGGTGACCAACAACAAAACCTCACTTCTGCCTTACTTGTTCAAATATGTATTGCCTTGGTTAATAGATAGAGCAAATAAGATGTTATAAACTGATAGTATTTTACTATATTTAGATTTGGTTAATATACATATTTTGATATGCTGACATTGATGGTATTTTGGTACAGATTGGTCATTGCAATGCAGACGCTTTACTTACGTGCAGTGATGTACCCGATAAAATAGGTAGAAACTGAGGCAGAGCTACACGGTTTAGTTTGTCATTGCAATGGAGACCGCCGGGAACTGATGTACCCAAGAGAATATGGAGGATTAACACAAAACTGATGCAGAGCTACACTGTGAAGGTATATGCGGGACCAAACAGAAAATTAAACGCACAAACAAGGTAAGCTTAAAATTCCTCCACCGAGACTGATAACCCTGGCTGTCGTGCACACACCCAATCTGTTCACACCGATGAAGGTCGTCTGATACTTCAAAATGTCATCAGTTACTCCATAGTATTGTTGTTGTTGTAGCCTGCAAGTAATTCAAAGCTCTGCATCAATTTATGCATAATAATATATAGAGGTAATCTTATGACCCCTGTTGTGATGATTGAAATTGTGTGTTTTACAGGATGGCGAAAGAGGAACGGCCACCCACCCGACGTCGCGGTGCAGGATGTCGAGGCCGTCCTGCAGGGAAGCGACATGCTTGCAATCGTCTGGCGGTGGCTCGCGACATCTCGTGGCGTCTGGCGGCGGCATTTGGCGGTGGCTCGCGGCGGCGTCTGGCGGTGGCTTGCGGCGGCTCGCGGCGGTGTCTGGCGGTGGCTTGCGGCAGCTCGCGGCGGCTCGTGGCGTCTGGCGGCGGCGTCTGGCGGTGGCTCGTGGCGGCGTCTGGCGGTGGCGTTTGGCGGCGGCTCGCGGCATATGGCGGCGGCGTCTGGCGGTGGTTTGCGGCGGCGTCTGGCGATGGCTTGCGGCCTCTCGTGGCGTTTGGCGGTGGCGTTTGGCGGCTCGCGGCGGCGTCTGGCGATGGCTTGTGGCGGCTCGCGGCGGCGTCTGGCGGTGGCTAGCGGGGGCGTCTGGCTTTGGCGAGGCAAGGATTCCGGTCGTTAAGATTGGGGATGATTTAAGGCGATTGCACTCAGTTTCCTTTTTTTGAGGTCATTAGAAATAGCCTTAGCGTGATTATAGGCTGTGCATACGTGGGTATGGGATTTCCTCTGTCGGTGGAGTATGGTCAGCCGATTGTAATTGCTAAGTGCACACAGGACCCGATTACATTAATGGTGGCTGTTAGATTGAGCGTATTGGGTCTAATCGTGTGGTGCTGATTGGTATGTGCGTGTTGAGCGGGGTGCCGTAAGAAAGATCTTGTTTGCTTGTTTAATAGTAGTGGTGATTCTAGATTGAATCTTGGATTTGTATTTGTCCTCAATTGTATCATCATACTTTATACATATTCTATTCATGATGTTGATTGCCTTCATGTGTGAGTTGTTTATTTGTTCTTGGGGAGATGGAGAAACCCTAGTATGTGATTAAACTGAGATAAAAATTATTATGTGATATTGTTCATTATGTGTGTGTGTTAGATTTGCTTCATCTTGATGTTGGATGAAGCGCGCCACTCAATATTTGTCTCACCGAGGAATAGATGAAGGGAACTACTTGTTGGTAGACGGAGGGTGATTATAAAATTGTTGTCATTCTTGGGAACCGAGGAGAACTCACAGAACATTGTCCATGCCATGGGATACATCATACGGGATAAAGTTCCTTAATAGCGCAACAATTCAATTGATATCGATTGCCGTCTGATGTGGTTATGACGGATGATGTGAGCAGTGGTTGCTGCATATTCCTTCATATATGGAGCACCTCCCACACATATCATAAATATTCTTATTCATTGTAATAATTTTGATCACTCTTTCTAATTACTAGCGGTGGATCCACTATTACCTAAGAACTCTTTCCATCATCTTGCAGACTTTTGTAATCATACTCGCATGCTCTTGTTTACTTACAACTTTAGTTTACTTATTATTCACTTATTTGAAAACCCAAAAATACCTTTACAGAAAACTCGTATTTTATCTTGTTACTTAGAACGTTATTTAGCATTACTATTTCAGTATTTAGTTCAAGAGTTATTAGACTTCGGACTCCTGCTCCGTGTAGGATCGATATCTTTATTTCAAAACTAGTTACAAAAGATCTGTACGCTTGCAGTCATCAGCGCCCCACCTCTCCTTATATAGGTGGGGGCGGACAAGGGTGTTCCCATCCCTAGTTGAGTCCCTCCCAACTCGGCCACCAAGAGAATAGCTTGAAACCTTTTCCAACAAGTTGTAAGACCCCACCTTTATAGGTAAAGGTCTTTGTGATTGCAATGCTAGTCCCTGTATTAAATGCTAGCATCCACAGTTTAAGATAAAGTACATAGATATAAAGGTCGTTATTACATCGTCATTCCAGAGATAACATAGTCTTTACAACTCAATAGCCAAAGGCTAGTATAAGAGTTCATAACATAAAGTAAATAACTACAAGTCTTCATCCTCATGTGCCACAGGCAAGCATGTTGAGTGTAGACTCACAACCCTAATCTCCATCAGAGTAACCTGCAACATCATAAGTTATAGCCACGGTGGGTCGATACATTTGAAATTGTATTGGCAAGTGATACCATAGTAGAATAGTAGTATCTAACTTCTATATGAATTTGGCTGAGTGTAGCTTAGGCTTGCTTTGCTCAAAATAGGTTTTCCTTATCAGTTGAAAACACTAAGTTTTTATTTGACCAAATCACCTAAGGAACCACCAATAGACATTGGTGAATCTTTACCCTTGTTCAACCACAAGTTTTGAACTTAGAAATTGGGATGAGGAGATCCTTGGTAGCTTCAATGTCTTTGATGCTCAAATTGTCCGTTGCCGGGGACAAGGCTAAGTACTTAGGTTTTACCCTCTCGAGAGGTGGTGCACTTTCCCCACAAGACTCGACATGCATCGAGATGATACCTTTCAGAAGCATTCCCTTAGACCACCATGGACGCATTCCATCCTATCACCCTACCACCAACTGTCCATCTGGCTAAGTTCTTGCAACTTATATGATCAAGGCAGAGCCCATATGCCATGTGGTTGCACTAGAAGCTTCTCAACACTAAATATCTCAAATACCTTTGTTCCTGGGTGGCTTTCCACAAGTGTGATACAAGAGGTAAACCATAGACTTGGGCCTTGTGTAACCACTCAACACAAACCATCATACCATTCCACCCAGGTGATTCATTCACTTAGTTGTTTTATTAATCAAAAACATAAGTCATTGACTAAGCAAAATTTCATAGCATGAATAATCCACCCTTGTTTGCTAATAGCTAGGCTAAGCATGATAACATAACAAGTATCTTAATTTAGAGAAAAATCTACTAAGACTACAAACTACTAGGATTTCCCAAGGCATAGCATATATATACTTAGCAAAAATTACATGCAAGTCCTATTCAAAATATCACTAATGCATAGTAAAAAATAATAGGAAAAAAATACATGAAGCATCACTTGCCTTGGTAGTTGGGGTAGTAGCAACGATCCTCACAATCATAATCACCACTAGCACCAAAATCTACACATAAAATCATAGCACCAAATTCACATTCAAATAATCAATAAAAAATATACATGAATGCATGCAAATGCAATGAAATGATTTTTATACACTAAACAAGTCAAACCAAACATTACTGAACACAAAGTAAACTATCTCAAGTCTAAATAAACTCAAATTTGCCTCAAAACCATTTTATAAACATTTTATATAGTCAAAATAAGCATATAATTGGTTCTGTAAATAAACCTATTTTTCCAGAAGCAAAATACAAATTCAATCCCATAGTAATGTAGGTATTAATTTTCTGAATCCATTGACATATTATTTGCAAAATTTGGCCAAATTTTATAAGTTTAAATCCTTAATAGATTCAAAAACAGATTTTAAATCCAACTGCCAGACACGTGGGCGCATCTGTTTGGCCCGTACCGCTTCGCGCGGATCGATCAATGTGAGCCATAGGATTTAAGTGATGACGTACGGCCAGATCTACTGATACCGGTTCGAGTAAGTGATCTAATCCTAACCTTTAGATCTAGATCTAACGGTGCTAACCACTCTGACCACAGATGGGCGGCGCGAATGGGCACTGGCGGCGGAGGCGCTACTAGCGATGAAGCTCTGGCGATTCTAGAGGGGGGTAGGGGCGGTGGCGATGCTTACCAGCGTCGCACAGATGCGAGGATGCTCGAGGTAGCCTTGGCTTGGACGGGGGCGAGCTGCTGCGACCGTGGAAGCTCGTCGGAGTTGCGGACAGCATCGGGTTGTTGCAAACGGCGACGGAGGCGACGACCTGGGCCACCCTAGCGCAAACCAAAGGCATCAGGACATGCACAAGGACCAGGCGAACAATTTGGTTTGAATTAGGAGGCGAGGGGCGCTCGTTTCTTACCGGGATTGTTCGCCGGAGATGAGGACGGCGTCGGATGCTCACAGTGCTTGATGAAGACGACGACCTAGGGGGTTATAGGATGAACCAGTGGTGTTAGAAGAAGCGCAAAGACCAGAGAAACAATCTTGTATGAACGAGGAACATGGGGCGCTCGAGGCTCACCGCAATGTCTCACCGGAGTTCGTCGGGCAGCGGCGGTGCAAGTTCAATTGCGAGCAGCCTGGCGGCGATTAGGGGGTGGCGATAGAGGGGAAATGGCCATAGTGAGGTGGTGCTTAAGTAGCCAGAGCGGGGGGCATTCACACGGTGAATCAATGGGAATTAGGAAGCTTCAATCGCGGCACTTAATGGGAGAGGAAACTGGCGGCGACGGCGTCTGCGCGCGAGGTTTGGGGGAGAAAATGCTGATGTGGCGCAGGGCCCAGTGTCAGCAGCTGCGGGGTAAGGTTCACGCGGGTGAGAGAGGGGGCAGAGGGGGAGAACCCCGGGTGGGCTTTTGGGCTGGTTCTGGCGCTGGGCCGAATAGGTGGCGCAGGGTTTTTCTTTTTCTCTTCTCCTTTTCTTTTTCTAAATTGATTTTCAGGAATGAATTTGAATCCTTTTTCAAACCTGTTTGAATTCAAACCACTTATGGATTTTTGTAATATGATCCTTGAACTCAAAAGTGTGTCAAACACATCTATCTACTCAAAACAGCTTGGTCCTTTGAAAAATAAAAATAAAACCATGACCCGTAATATAAAAAAGAGGGGTTAAATATGGTTTTATTTTAGGGTTTTGGTTTGAAATTTTTGTGTAAGACAAATATGATATGCTTATATGAATGTAATGCATGCTTTTACAATTCATGAATTTTGGGATGTTACAAATCTAACCCCCTTAAGATGAATCTCGCCCTCGATATTCGGATTGGCTAGCAAATAGGTGTGGGTGGTCTTTCCGAAGATCATCTTCTCTTTCCCAAGTTGCTTCTTCTTTGGTATGATGATTCCACTGTACTTTGCAGAATTTGATAGTCTTAGTACGAGTAACTCTTTTTGCAGTCTCAAGAATCTTGATAGGTTTATCCTCATAGGTACGGTCACTCTCCAACTGAACCTCTTCCAAAGATATAGTGTCCTTCAATGAAGTTTCTTCCATCTCCGGATGACACTTCTTCAACTGACTCACATGAAACACATTGTGAACAGCTAACAGTGAATCAGGTAATTCAATCTCATATGTCACTTCTCCTTTGCGGCTCAAAATCTTGAATGGTCCAACATACCTTGGTGCCAATTTTCCTTTAACTCCAAATCTCTTCACACCACGAAGTGGTGAGACTCTAAGATAAGCTCTATCACCCACCTCATATGTGACTTCTCTACGCTTTGGATCTGAGTATCTCTTTTGTCGGGACTGGGCTATCTTCAATCTGTCCTTTAACAATTTAATTTTCTCTTCAGCTTCCTTGATCAGTTCTGGTCCGAACAAATTTGTTTCTCCTACACCACTCCATAGCAATGGTGTAGTACACTTTCTTCCATAAAGAAACTCAAATGGTGCCATCTCAATGCTGGCTTGATAGTTGTTATTGTAAGAGAATTCTGCGAAGGCAAACTTTCATCCCAGCTAGCACCATAGTCTAGGGCACATTCCCTTAATATATCCTCCAACATTTGATTGGTCCTTTCTGTCTGTCCATCAGTCTGGGGGTGAAAAGCTGTGTTGAACTCTAACCTTGTTCCCAATGATTCATGTAGTTGTCGCCAAAAATGCGAAGTCAACTGAGTTCCTCTATCAGACACAATACTCTTAGGTACTCCATGTAGACATACAATCCTGTTCATATAGATCTTGTCTAACTTAGCACTTGTATAGGTAGTCTTTACGGGTATGAAATGAGCCACTTTAGTTAGGCGATCCACAACAACCCAAATAGAATCATATCCGGATCTATTCCTTGGCAGTCCGTGATAAAGTCCATACCAAACTTATCCCACTTCCAATCAGGAATAGGTAGTGGTTGTAATAACCCTGCCAGTTTCTGATGTTCTGCCTTCACTCGGCTACACACATCACACAAGGCAATATGTTCCGCAATATCCTTCTTGAGATTGTTCCACCAAAATCTTTCCTTCACATCCATGTACATTTTGGTGTTACCTGGATGAATATAATATGGTGAATTATGTGCTTCCTGCAGAATCAATTTCCAAAGTTCCGGATCTTGCGGAATGCAGATACGCTTTCCATACCATAAAGTACCTTGTTCATCTTCATGGAATCCTTTAGCCTTTCCTTTGCTATTTTTTCCTTTAATCTCTTCAATTTCTTTGTCCAACTTTTGGGCTTCTTTGATCTTGTCCAACAATGTTGGTTGAACATCCAAAGACATGACATATCCTTCAGGCACTATCTATAATCTGAGATCTTTGAATTGAGCACATAGATCATGTGGCAATTCTCCTTTAGTAAGTCCATTCACATAAACCTTACAACTTAAAGCATCCGCTACAACATTTGCTTTACCAGGACGGTATTGCAAACTCAAGTCATAGTCCTTGATGAGCTCTAGCCACCTTCTTTGTCTCATATTGATTTCCTTCTGAGTGAAGATATATTTCAAACTCTTGTGATCTGTGAACACTTCACAACGTTTTCCCAAAAGGTAATGTCTCCATGTTTTGAGTGCATGGACAATAGAGGCTAACTCTAAATCATGAGTAGGATAATTCACTTCATGAGTTTTGAGTTGTCTCGAGGCATAAGCCACAACTTTCCCTTCTTGCATCAAAACTCCACCTAATCCTTGGTGAGATGCATCACAATAGACTCGGAAATCCTTCTCCAAATCTGGCAGACATAAGACTGGTGCCGATACTAGTCTCTTATTCAATTCTTGGAAACTGACTTCACATCCTTCAGTCCAATCGAACTTCTTATCTTTCTTAAGTAACTCCGTCATCGGCTTAGCTACCTTTGAGAAATTCTCAATGAACCTTCTATAGTATCCTGCCAAGCCTAGGAAACTGCGAACTTCTTTGACTGACTTGGGAGATTCCCACTCAGTTACAGCTAACACCTTTGCGGGATCGACAACTATACCATCTCTCGATACAATATGTCCGAGAAATCCAACTTAATTCAACCAGAATTAACACTTACTAAACTTGGCATACAACTTGTGCTCCATGAGCTTCTCAAGTATCAAACACAAATGTTCTTCGTGTTCTTATTTGCTCTTGGAATAGATCAAAATGTCATCAATGAATACAACAACAAACTTGTCAAGAAACTCCATGAACACTTTGTTCATCATGTTCATGAAATATGCTGGTGCATTTGTCAATCCAAATGGCATCACGGTATACTCATACAATCCATACCTGGTGGTAAAAGAAGTCTTAGGTATGTCTTGCTCTCTAATCTTTAGCTAAAAGTAGCCTGATCGGAGATCAATATTTGAGAACACACGGGCTCCTTCTAGCTGATCAAATAGATCATTGATTCTAGGTAAAGGGTACTTGTTCTTTATAGTCACTTCATTGAGTGAGCGATAGTCTATGCATAACCTTTGACTTCTATCCTTCTTCTCAATAAACAGAACTGGTGCACCCCAAGATGAAGAACTTGGTTGAATAAATCCTTTCTGTAACTGTTCTCCAAGTTGTTTCTTGAGTTCTTTCAACTCATCAACTGACATCTTGTAGGGTATTTTTGCTATGGGTCCATATCCTGGTAACAAGTCAATCAGAAACTCCACATCTCTATTTGGTGGCATTCCCGGCAATTCCTCCGGAAACACATCCGAATATTCCTTCACAACTGGTACACCATCTATGCTAACCCCCTTAAGAAAATTTAGCTTACTCCCTTTAGATTCAAAGTTAGACTTGAACCTAATCCGTTTCTTATCCGGGGTTGTGAGTGTAATAGTACGATTGGCACAATCTAGTACTCCTTCATACTTAGTCATCCAATCCATGCCCAAAATTACATCCAATCCTTGGGAGTCTAGGATTATCAGACTAACTAGAAACTTATACTTTCCAAATTCTATCACTAGATCATGACATCCAAAATTCACTATCATCTCTCCACCGGGAGAGCTTACTTTAATAGGACACCCAATAGTTTCAGTTGGAAGTCCATTTTTATCAACAAATGCTCTTGATATGAATGAATGCGATGCGCCGGTATAAAAAAGAGCAAGTGCTGGAAAATAATTAAGCTTGAACTTACCAGCCACAGCATCAGACTCTTCATATATTTCTTCCACATTGATGTGGTTCACTTGTCCCTTCTAAAAAGGGTTGGGCTTGTTGGGTCCTTCAACTTTCTTCTTTGGGCATTCGTTTGCATAGGTCCCAGTTTTCTTGCATTTGAAGCACTCAACCTGACTGATGTCTCTTTTTGCAGGCTGACTTCCATTGCCATTCCCACCGTGGTGGCTCTTATGTCCACTCTTGTGGTTCTTATACCTATCATTGTCATGGCTGCGGTGGTGCTTGTTGTAATGGTGACGGTTACTGTTGTGGTGGCTGTTATACTTCCCATGCTTGTGGGATCCAGAACCTCCACTATCATCACTATGGGAACACTTATGAGACGATCTCGAGTGGTGCCTGTCAAAGTGATTCTTTATCTTCCTGTTCTCAACCTACTTCATCTTCCTTTCCAATATGGTGGCCTTGTCACACAGTGATTGATATGTTTGGACATAGGCAACAGATAGCTGCAGGTTCATCTCATCATTCAGTCCCTCGAGGAATTTTTCCTTCCTCTTGGCATCAGTATCAACCTCATCCGGTGCATAGTGTGCCAGATTGTTGAACTCCTCAATGTATTCAGCCACACTGCGGTGACACTATTTCAGATTGTGGAACTCCTTCTTCTTCAAGTTCATCACTCCCGATGAGATATGGGTAGTGCGGAAACCATCCTCGAATATTGCCCAAGTCAAGGAGTGGTGATCTGGAAGTTATCCCACCATGTTGCTGCTGGTCCTTCAAGTAGATGTGCTGCGAATCTGACCTTTTCCTCATCGGTGCAGCCAACAGTGACTAAGTCCTTGTTCATAGAGCATAACTAGTCATTGGCTACCATTGGATCAGTGGTTCCCAAGAACTTGGCTGGCCTCAACCTTAAAAACCTTGTAAGCGTGTCAAAGGCTGGTGGGTTGTTTTGGTTGTTGTTGTTGTTATTGTTGTTGTTCTGGTTCTGATTTTGATTTGCCATGAACTGGGTCATCATCTGCATTAGTTGAGTTTGAGTTGTCATCGTCTGCTGCATCTCGGGATTGACGTTATTATTGTTGTTGTTTGGGTTGGGATTGGCACGACAGGGAGGCATCTGTGGTTTCAATAAGGATAAGTAATGAGATATAACCCATAGATTCAATCATGCACAATACATCACATAGTAACAATCACATAATAATCAACCACAAAATAATCATAGAGTTTGAACAACGTAAACAACAATTTTTTGGAAAAGTAACACACTAGCAAGCCATCCACATGTTGGATGATCATTGCGACTCGATAAATCAAAGGGTGATAGATAAATAGGTAGTCATGTAGTCATCACTACTCCACCATGTCGACCTCCTCGTCAACAAGAGCAAGGCCTGTTGTCTCCATGGCCGTCTTGTACTCCTCCACGCTAGTGGTCAAGGCCTCAATCTTCACGCGAAGGGCTCTCTTCTGCGAGCGAAGCCTCTCAATCACTCCCTGCTGTGTCTCTAACTCAAAGTCCTTGGCCTCTATCTCGGCCCTCATGTCCTTGATCTTCTTGTTTCTGTCCTGAACTCTCTTCTCCTAATTCTTGAACTTCTTGTCCTGGCTCTCGAATCTGGCCTCCATCTCCTTGACAATCTTGTCCTGCTCCGCGAAGAGCTTGTCCTTCTCCCTCAACTGAACCTGAAACTCGTCATTGCTGAGCATGACGTTGGTCCTATCTGTGTCGAGGTGTCTAATGAGACTATCTAGGTCCTGGAGGTAGAGACGATCATGCTCAATCGTCTCTCTAGTAGCGTCATCATACACTACATCCTCACCCTGCTCGTCTCGTCTCCCGAACGGGTGAAAGTAGAGACCCCGGAGCTTGGTGGAGTGTCGTCCGCAGAGGCGTCCAAGTAGCTCCTGCATGACTACATCTAGTCCCTTCTCCTTGTCATCATGCATCAGCTTGAAGGTAATCTCCTCTGTGGGTGGCTCCGTATGGCGTCCAGGCTGCGAGACTCTAAAGCCCCAAAGATCCTTCCTCTCGAACTTGGTGAGCTGAAGTGCCTTAATACTAGGAAGTGGGAGGTTGAGCACACTAGTGAGCTCCACAAGACGAGAACCGAAACGAGTTCCCTAGAACTCCTCGGCAGTGCTCATAACAAGGTTAGGCATCTATTGCATAAGATAGAGAAAAAATTAGGAACAATACAAGTAGAGAGAAACACAAGATGATAAAACAAAAGCCAAAAGCATACATTCATCAATAAAAACATACAAGTCATGGCATACAAAAACCCACCACAAGCACTAAGATTCAAACATAACTTAGACAAATTTTTGCGAGAAAACGACAAGTGTGGTGGTCCAACTATTTGGAATACGTCTCAATTCTCACTCATATGCTAAGTCTATGATATCTTCCCTTATACGTTTTATGGCGGTCTCTAAGTCTTGGGTATACTTCTTCTCCTCCTTAAGGTCATTTTGGTTGTTGAGCATTCTACACTTGAGTCTTTCACCAAGCTCCTTGATAGCATTCCAAGCTGCATTTCTTGCAGAATCAAAGAATGTCGTATACATTTCTGAGTTGGTTCCCATGTAGAATCCCGACTCTTTGTGGTTGTCTCGCTTGTTTTTGTACAAGTGAAGTTGCACCCACCAATATTCTTCTACTTCATCCATCACTGGAAATCCCTTGTACACGGCCTCACCATGTATCCCCAAGCTAACCATAAGGTTTTTGAGTGCTTTGGAAAACTTTGTCTCACATTCTAAAGTCATGGTCATGAGTGGTCCCTTCCTAACGGCTTCGTTGATGCTGGCCATCTAGAAATAGAGATGAGAAAGAAGATTAGAAGAGGTTTACTAGAAGAAAAAGACAAGTGTGGAATTTGCAAAGAGTTGAATTATTTTTCCTTAGTGGTTTCTTAGTCTAATCCAACTTAGGGTCATAATCCTACAGGCAACACAGTGCTCTGATACCATCTGTAAGACCCCACCTTTATAGGTAAAGGTCCCTGTGATTGCAATGCTAGTCCCTGGATCAAATGCTAGCATCCACAGTTTAAGATGAAGTACACAGATACAAAGGTCATTATTATATCGTCATTCCAGAGATAACATAGTCTTTACAACTCAATAGCCAAAGGCTAGTACAAGAGTTCATAACATAAAGTAAATAACTATAAGTCTTCATCCTCATGTGCCACAGGCAAGCATGTTGAGTGTAGACTCACAACCCTAATCTCCATCAGAGTAACCTACAACATCATAAGTTACAGCCATAGTGGGTCAATACATTTGGAATTGTATTGGCAAGTGATACTATAGTAGAATAGTAGTATCTAACTTCCATATGAATTTGGCTAAGTGTAGCTTAGGCTTGCTTTGCTCAAAATAGGTTTTACTTATCAGTTGAAAACACTAAGTTTTTATTTGACCAAATAACCCAAGGAACCACCAATAGACATTGGTGAACCTTAACCCTTTTTCAACCACAAGTTTTTATCTTAGAAATTGGGATGAGGATATCCTTGATAGCTTCAATGTATTTGATGCTCAAATTGTCCGTTGCCGGGGACACGGCTAAGTACTTAGGTTTTACCCTCTCGAGAGGTGGTGCACTTTCCCCACAAGACTCGACATGCATCTAGACGAGACCTTTCAGAAGCATTCTCTTAGACCACCATGGACGCATTCCATCCTATCACCCTACCACAAACTGTCCATCTGGCTAAGTTCTTGCAACCTATGTGATCAAGGCAGAGCCCATATGCCATGTGGTTGCACTAGAAGCTTCTCAACACTAAATATCTCAAATACCTTTGTTCATGGGTGGCTTTCCACAAGTGTGATACACAAGGTAAACCATAGACATGGGCCTTGTGTAACCACTCAACACAAACCATCATACCATTCCACCCAGGTGATTCATTCACTTAGTTGTTTTATTAATCAAAAACATAAGTCATTGACTAAGCAAAATTTCATAGCATGAATAATCCACCCTTGTTTGCTAATAGCTAGGCTAAGCATGATAACATAACAAGTATCTTAATTTAGAGAAAAATCTACTAAGACTACAACTACTAGGATTTCCCAAGGCATAGCATATATATACTTAGCAAAAATTTCATGCAAGTCCTATTCCAAATATCACTAATGCATAGTCAAAAATAATAGGACAAAATACATGAAGCATCACTTGCCTTGGTAGTTGGAGGAGTAGCAACAGTCCTCATAATCACAATCACCACTAGCACCAAAATCTACACATAAAATCATATCACCAAATTCACATTCAAATAATCAATCAGAAATATACATGAATGCATGCAAATGCAATGAAATAATTTTTCTACACTAAACAAGTCAAACCAAACATTACTGAACACAAAGTAAACTATCTAAAGTCTAAATAAACTCAATTTTGCCTCAAAACCATTTTATATAGTAAAAATAAGCATATAATTGGTTCTGTAAATAAACCTATTTTTCCAGAAGCAAAATACAAATTCAAGCCTGTAGTAATGTAGGTCTTAATTTTCTGAATCCATTTATATATTATTTGCAAAATTTGGCCAAACAGAACTCAAGATATGAATTTTACAAGTATAAATCCTTAATAAATTCAAAAACAGATTTTAAATCCAACTGCCAGACACGTGGCCGCATCTGATTGACCTGTACCGCTTCACGCGGATCGATCAACGTGAGCCGTAGGATTTAAGTGATGATGTACGGCCAGAACTACTGATACCGGTTCGAGTACGTGATCTAATCCTAACCTTTAGATCTAGATCTAACGGTGCTAACCACTCTAACCACAGATGGGCGGCACGAATGGGAACTGGCGGCAGCGGCGCTACTGGCGATGAAGCTCCGGCAATTCTAGAGTGGGCTAGGGACAGTGGCGATGCTTACTAGTGTCGCATGGATGCAAGGATGCTCGAGGTGGCCTTGGCTTGGACGGGGCGAGCTGCTGCGACCGTGGTAGCTCGTCGGAGTTGCGGACAGCGTCGGGTTGTTGCAAACGGCGACGGAGGCGACTACCTAGGCCACCCTAGTGCAAACCAAAGGCATCAGAACATTCACAAGGACCAGGCGAACAAGTTGGTTTGAATTAGGAGGCGAGGGGCGCTTGTTTCTTACCGGGATTGTTCGCCGGAGATGAGGACGGCGTCAGATGCTCACGGTGCTTGACGAAGACGATGACCTCGGGGGTTATAGGATGAATCAGTGGTGTTAGAAGAAGCGCACAGACCAGAGAAAAAATCTCGTATGAACGAGGAACAGGGGGGCGCTCGAGGCTCACTGCAATGTCTCAACGGAGTTCGTCGGGCAGCGGCGGTGCAAGTTCAATTGCGAGCAGCCTGTTGGCGATTAGGGAGTGACGAGTGAGGGGGAATGGCCGCGGTGAGGTGGTGCTTAAGTAGCCAGAGCGGGGGTGGCCTTCACGCGGCGAATCATGGGAATTAAGCAGCTTTAATCGCAGCAGTGAATGGGGGAGAAAACGGGCGGCGACGGCGTCTGCGCGCGAGGTTTGGGGAGACGATGCTGAGGTGGCACAGGGCCCAGTGTCAGCGGCTACGGGATAGGGTTCGCACGGGTGAGAGAGGGGGCAGAGGGGGAGAACCCCGGGTGGGCTTTTGGGCTGGTTCTGGCGCTGGGCCGAATAGGTGGCGCAGGGTTTTTCTTTTTCTAAATTGATTTTGAGGAATAAATTTGAATCCTTTTTCAAACATGTTTGAATTCAAACCACTTCTGGATTTTTGTAATGTGATCCTTGCACTCAAAAGTGTGTCAAACACATCTGTCTACACAAAACACCTTGGCTCTTTGAAAAATAAAAATAAAACTATGCCCCATAATATAAATAAAGAGGGGTTAAATATGGTTTTATTTTAGGGTTTTGGTTTGAAATTTTCGTGTAAGACAAATATGCTATGATTATATGAATGTAATGCATGCTTTTACAATTCATGAATTTTGGGATGTTACACAAGTCTTCCTTCTTACAAAAACTAGAGTTTGACTTTTCAAACTAGGATTTGACTATTCAAATTAGGGTTTGACCCTTTTACTAGTCTTGGCCGAATTGGCCCTTTAGGGTTTGGTGTGGCCAGCCCCTAGGGCATGCCACATCCCAAGTGACCCCTCCCGGGGTGGTGGACCTTCCAGAACATTCTAGAAGTTTCTGTTCAAAACACCAAAAATATTTCCGAACCCCGAAAAACCACTTTCGTTATATGAATCTTATTCTCCGGACCATTCCGGATCTCCTCGTGATGTACTAAATCCAATACAAGACTCCGAAAAACATTTGGTCTCCAACTCACATTCCATATCTACTTCAAACATCATCAAATCCTTAAGTGTGTCTCCCTACGGTTCGTGAACTATGCACACATGATCGAGACATCTCTCCGATCAATAACCAATAGTGAGATCTAGAAATACATAATGGCTCCCACATATTTCTACGATGACTTCATGATCGAATAAACCATTTACATACAATACCTATTTCCTTTGTCGCGTGATACTTTACTTATCCGAAGTCTAGTTGTCGGTATCTCTATACCTAGTTCAACCTCGTTACCGATAAGTACTCTTTACTCGTTCCGTGATATGACATCCCTTATGACCTAGTCACATGCTTGCAAGCCAATTGGATGACACTCCACCGAGAGGGCCCAGAGTATATCTATCTGTCATATGGATCACTACTAGGATCCTAATCTTTTCCTAGAGTTAGAAAACCGTCGGCTATTTTCGATAACTGTCGTCTATGACAATAGCCGAGAGTGGACCGTCGGCTATTTAACGTAGGCCATGCTTGGTCGGCCATTTACATGATAGCCGACGGTATCGTCATCTATTACCATTGCCTACGGTATAAGCCCGACGGTGCGCCGTCGGGATTTTCTTGGTCAACATCTTCCTTGGGATTAGCTGATAAGATTAATACCCGACGGCTACCTCTCATTTATTGTAATTTCTAACTGTTATGGGTGCCCATCGTTGGTTTATTTGCCTACTGTTGTCCTCCCCGTTGGTATTTTTGTAACTGACAGTGTATGTTTACCGTCGGCAAAGGGAATAGCTAACAATATATGTGCACCGTTGGCTTCGTTAATAACTGATAGGCTTACATCACTGTCGATACACAATATAAGCGAGAGATACCACACTACCATCATTAATTCAATTATCCGACAGTACATCATCCCCTAGGCATAGTACAAAACCTGAGAAATATTATTGCACATGATGTGTGCACTAGACATTAGCAACCGCAAATCCTATAGGTAACTTTTAGGCAGCATTGCAAAACAAGAATATATTTAACTCCGTGCAGCAAAAGAAGTAATTTACTCACAAGTATAAAGGTTTGTTTCCATAATAAGTACACTATTAATCCTTAATCAGCCATCTATATAAATGGAAATGCAAAAGTACTAGTAGAAAGAAGTAATATGTCCTAAACAACTTGAATAGGCAATATAGACTATTTTGAAACAGTAATCTTTCGTTGAACTGCACCATAGAAACATTCCTTCATCTCATGACTTCCCAAAATGCGAAGTCTAATTAAAATCTGCCCAATCGTCTTCATTGTCACAATAATTGTCACCACCTTCAATACCCCTTCTAGTGCCCTGAGAAATAGCACACTAGTTGTAAGAAATGAAACATGAGTGATAATATACTAGAAAGGATAATTTGATAAGTGTTTCGATTTTAAAGTTTTCAAAATTCTAATAATGTCACTAAGGATTCTCTTGTCTGGGAGGTTGTGAAGGACAATTGTTTTACTCAAATAGTTCGGCAACAACAAGGTGAAAGTTTAGTTTAGCAAGGATACTAACAACCTCTACAAGCAAAGGTGATCATTACTTTATCTCCTAGAAGGACATTACTGAAACGCTTCCAATAAAATGTATTCGTGTATGTTGATTTCCCTTTCAAAATCCAGCTTCCTAGTTGCATGTTAACCAGTTTTGAGTTCTAGGTTGGCATGAATGCAAAGAATGTCCATTGATCAAAATCCATATTCACCACATCATGTGTAGGGTGATTTTTTGATGAAATTGTTTTTCTCTTACCGGTTCAGCTCCATATTGACCATCACTGTTACTGTAGTATTCATGTTCAGAATCATAGGTGTCCTATATATGAAACAGAAGGAAACATTGAATAAGTTGCTGCTGATACAAATAAAAATTGACTTTAGAAGTAAAGTTTCTGTAACTCTACACTTGAAGTTGTCACTAGTGTTTGTTAGCATGAGTTAGTTTGGTGCTAAACTTACCGAGTCATGTTGTGCACCTTCCCGCATTAGAGCATCAAAGTCTAGACCTCCTTGATTGGTCAAAGCCTACAAAAATACACAATCAACACAACTCAATTGTTATATACTCTTATTTACAAGAGAAGTTAATATTACCCTCACAACATGTGTCACGCCTCGCAGTTGTTCATTCTCCTTCCGCAAATTGCGATTTTCCTCCGTAGTCGCTCATTTTCATTAGCAGATTGTTGTTCTAGTTGTGAAACTCTGAATCTTGTTGCCTTAATAGTGGACTTCTCTACTTTGTCAAATGCTTCATTAGCGATCCCTAGCCTACCATGTGGCATTCTACCAACTTTTTCATAGATGACAGATCCATCTAATTCTATATGCTCCACTTCCCAATTTGGCCCATACAGGTCAGTCATTCCATCATTAATTTTTTCCTTTTTCAAAGATGAACCAATAAGTAACATGTCAATATGAAGAAGAGTAGTGCAAAAATAGAAATGATTGAACTAAGTAGCTAATTAAGTTGCACATGCGCTTAAATATTGGGAACTTGTACATCTGACAATATCAGCATGAGCATATACATATTTTATTAGATCAGCATAATCAAAGTTCAAGAATAATTGCAACTAAATTGCAGAATTTACACATGCATATTCTCAAACACAGAAGGTGTGTAAGTAGAAAATACTAACCCAACGATCAGCTATTTTTTGGCTACACATCTATCCACGATTATTTCCTTGCTTCAATTTGTGTGTGTGTGTTGCCAAGCACCGGCAAGTCCTGGGTCTTTACCAGTTATATGTTTCTGCATTATAGAAAGAGATCAAAATATGATTGATTATTATCCTTCAGCAATAACTAAATATAGAAATATGCTTTAGAAGATAGTTACGAGATATTGGCGTGTAGCGACTATGCTTCTTGCACCACTAGAATGGTAAACCATGTCTCCATTAGCTAGCCTATTCCTCTTCCCACATAAAGTTTTGTTTCTAGACTCCCGCGTACACCAGTGTTCACAAAGTAATCGCCAACCATAGTTGGTACCGAAGTCAGCTGGCTTCATAGAAACCAATTCTGCAATAGTTGTCCAGCGATTACCCTCCTCATCTTCTTCCTCGATCACATTGCCGCGCTTGTATAATCGTTTGATGGCTGCTTTCTTTAACTCATGTATCATCTGCCTCACTTTTTCAGTGAGGTTTAACTCCAAAGTATTTTCTGCTTTAGGTTGGTCTGACGCATTGCACTTGAAACCACTGCCACAATATCAATGGTTTCATTAGACAACCAAGGACTCTACCAAGAAAATACAAGTAAATAATGAAAAACTTGGCATTCAACAACTTGTATATCTATCTTCTAAGTAACCATATCATTTATTCATTTTACACTATTACCAACAACAGGCGGTACAAAACTGTAATATACTTGCCTCCACATATAAATCTGTAATAAATTTTAAGATCATACTATCAATTCTATCTATATGCTTAATTTTATGAAACTGTGCATACTTTTCTTACAGGTTTTTTTGACTCGTCATATTCAGGTCTGGCCTGATAAGTGCCATGATTTGACTTGTAACCAATAGATTTAAGAATGGCTATGGTGAATGTTTACTTGCTAATTGTTCAAATGATCTACATATTTTTATAGTTAAATACTTGCATCGCACGCTGCATACTAAATAGTAAGGAACAAATTGGCAAACTATGTAATGCAATCAAAACAATTGTAGTAGCACCACCACATCAGAAAGACCATATTTTGTAGTAGCACTAACCAGGTTACCTAATAACAGTAATCATGCAAATACAATATGAGTGCTCCAAACTGATGAACTTACCCAGAATTCTTCCTTAATTTTGGAAGCTGAAGTTTGTAATTGAGGATTGCTGGACCACTTGTAGTCATCCCAAGTCAACACAGGTTTCTTATTATCATCTGGACCAATTGGCTCTGGATAGTACTCGCGTACTAATGCGCCTTGCACCGAGGATGGTTCGCGAGCTTTGTATGGGTGCTTTTCCCATGGACTGTTATGGACACAAACAACAGAATATTAGAATATGAATGGTCATCAAACAAGAATAAATAACTTAAAATTTTAGCACTTACATTCCAATAGGTATGATGAGAGGTCGATCGATCTCCTCAAGTCTATCACCACTTGAAGTCTTGGATCTAGGGGTTCTAGCCTTTTCAGTCCGTGTAGTTGACCGAGATGACCCATTGGTTCCAACTGAGGTTGTGGCAGATCCATTACGAAAATCTCTTGAGATAGGTCTATGATTTAGGCGCCTAGTTGTCCTGTTTGCAACATAAGTTTGCAGACTCGTTAGAAACAATATAAAAATGAGAAGTACACCATTATGAAAGACATATGTACTGATTAAATGAAACAAAATATTCTATATCAAGTTAACTGAATATTACTAAGCACCATGAATTGAAATTTACTAGTCTTGTAACAAGTACACTGAATATCACTAAGAACATAATTGTGAACTAAAGTATCCTACAATCTAGAGTACTTCAACAAATAACTGAACACGTCATGCACACAAAAAATATATGATTAGTAATCATCATCATCATATTCAGAATCATGCACGAAGTTGTTATCCTCGTCTTCATCCTCCTCTGTTTCTTCTTCTCTTTCCTCTTGTGGTGGTAGTTCTTCTTCATCATCACTACTATCATTGATATAGATGTCATCCAAAGGCTGTTCATTTCTTCTATGCTTTTCTATAGTCTCAATTTCATAGGGATCAATCACATCATCTGACTGATCTGTAGATGTCATGATATCATCAATAAAGTTTCCAATATCTACAGAGAGACTGCCCTGCTGACTATCTTCTTGGAAAAAATCATTTTCAGACGGCGTGTCATGTGCAGTGTCATCAAGGTTGCTCAAACTGCTACTTGGTTGTATCTTGTATACAACCCGCCAATCACGAAGATCACGCTTTGAAGAAGGATATTGCAAGTAATAAGCCTGCGTAGCTTGGTGAGCCATTGCAAATGGTTCAAAGTTTGCAAGCCTTGAAGATGACTTTATCTCCACTAAACCCAATTTTGCTTCAGACCTCGTACCCTTAGTCGGATCAAACCAGCGACATTGGAAGAGTACCATCTCAATTTTTCGGCCACCAGTAAAGGACAATTTGATAATGTCCTCAATCACACCATAGTAGTCTACTTGTTCGTTGTTTGATGTGAAGGAAGACAAGCAAACTCTGTTGTTAACCGTTGTCAGCCTTGTTTTCTTTTTCTCATATAGTTCAGATCTAAAGCGAAAACCATTCACATCATAGGAGTTATATGACAAGACTTTAGAACTGCATCCATTAGCTAAATTCCACAAGTCCTGATCAGAGTTTGGGTCCTTTTTACACTGTAGTTAGTAGACAAATATGTCTGGTTAGTTAACGTATCAATAATAGAGTCTAACTTAACAAGGTTAACCAAATAGTGATTCATACAGCAGTCTTGAACCAATCCACAAATTCCTCTTCCATCATTTTATCAAGGCCCTCCACTGACAAATTGGGGTGCTTCGCGAACTTCTCTTCAGCAAATGCTCTACAGATGGCATGAAGTTAGAGACATGCAGCAAATAAGCATGAAGTTTAATTTTTCATCACTTACTCTCGAAATGTATCAACATCAGAGCAATTGGTCAAAATGTAAAGCTTCACAGCATTCAACTCTTGAGGTGTGAGGTATCTAGTGTACCTTGATGTTGGAACACATCTAATGAGAAACCATCATTTTGAACCTTTTTTCCTCCATTGTTATATATGTGCTTACTCTTCCATGAAGTGTGAACATGGTCACTGAAGTACAAAGAAACACAGTTTGTAATTTCTTGTACAATGCAAGCCTCCACAATTGAACCCTCCACTCTTGCCTTGTTGCGAACTTTTAAGCGAAGATATATTGTGCATCGCCCTACAATGTATTATTGCCATGTGATATTCGACATAAGAATATACTAGTTAAATGACGTTGCAACATAAGATTATTTAGCATACCTTTCAAATATGTACATCCAACGGTATGTCACAGGCCCCCCAACTCGCGCCTTATACGGGAGATGCACAATAAGATGTTGCATCACATTGAAGAATCCCGGTGGGAATGTTTTCTCAAGCTTGCATAACAGAATAGGAATCTCTGCTTCAAGTTCACGCATTCATTCTGGATTGATTTCTTTGGCACATAATTGTCGATAAAAGAATCTTAATTCCGCTATCTCCCTCCATTCTGCCTCAGGGATGAAGCCCCGTAGAGCAACTGGTAGGAGGCGTTCCATAATTGTGGTGGTCATGGCTTTTCAATCCAATAAATTTTTTTTGGGCTAAGTTAACAACTCTTCTTAAATTAGCCGCAAAACCATCTAGAAACATTAAATGTTTGAACCACTTAAGGATGATTATTTTATCATCCTTGCTCACACAATAATTCGCTCTTGGTTTTTCCCACCCACCATTTGGCTTCGGCCTCTTACAAATTTCCTCCATATCCAAACGTGCTTTAATATTATCCTTAGTTTTATCTGGAATATCCAAGCATGTGCTTAGCAATGCCTCACCAACATTTTTCTCATTGTGCATTACGTCGATGTTATGGCGAAGAGTCAACTTTTTAAAGTACTCAAGCTGCCACAGACCACTTATGCTGATCCAATTGTGCTCCTTCCCAAATCCAGCATAGGTAGTCTTTCCGGTTTCATCAGGAACAAGGCTTTGAAGTTGTTCATATACTTGCTCCCCAGAAAGGCGCTGTGGTGGAGGATCAAAATTTTCTGTGCGCTTACGAAAACCATTCAAACTCTTGCGGAATGCATGCTCAGGTGGAAGCAATCTCCTATGGCAATCGAACCAGCACGATTTTCTCCCATTCCTCAAATAAAATGTGTCTATGTCACCTCCACATATAGGACAGGCAAGCTTTCCATGAGTGCTCCAGCATGCTACTAAGCCATAAGCTGGGAAGTCATGAATAGTCCACAAGAGAGCTGCCTTCATGGTGAAGTTTTTATTATTATGACAATCATAAGTGAGCGCACCATTTTTCCATAAATCATCCATTTCATAAATTAGGGGCTGCATGAAAACATTTAAGTCCTTTCCCGGATAATCAGGACCAGGAATTACAAGTGCAAGAATAAGTTTATTTTGCTTCATGCACATTTCAGGTGGGAGATTATAAGGAACAACAAAGACCGGCCAGCAAGAGTATGAGGCTGCTGAAACATCAAAAGGTGTGAAGCCATCGGTCGCAAGACATAACCGTATATTCCTTACTTCTTGGGCAAAATCAGGAAATTCCTTGTCGAAGTCCTTCCAAGCTTCTCCATCGGAAGGATGAACCATTATTTTCTTGAAATCACGTGGCCTAGCATGATAGTCCATGTGTTTGGCAGTGCTCTGTGACATGTACAAGCGTTGCAGTCTAGGTGTAATAGGGAGGTAGCACAGAACTTTGCGTGGAACCTTCCTAGACTTGTTTCATGTGGTTGTTTCTTTATATCTAGGTTCATTGCAGATTGTGCATTTCTCTTTATTTTCATTTTCTTTGTAATAAATCATGCAATTTTTGGGGCATGCATGAATCTTTACATATGGCATGGCTGAACTATGCACAAGCTTCTTTGACCTATGGAAGTTTGCAGGTAGTTTTTTGGCAACATCATCTCCAAGAACGTCATGTATTAGGGTCATCGTTTCATTGTAACAAGCTTCTGTCAAATTGTGTTGAGTCTTTATGGTCATTAGTCGTGCTACAGTGGATAAACGAGTTTGTGTTGTCTTCTCATGCAGCGGGGTGTCAGCTTCCACTAGCATTCTGTAGAATTCTTTGGCAGCATGTGTTGGCTCCTCGCCTGGAAAAACTCCTTCTGCGGCAATTGCATCAACTAGCATCTCATCCATTCTATCTATATCTTCCACAAAATCATTTTGCTCTATGTTTTCAATTGTATCAGACTCCCCATGGCTACTCCATTTCGCATATCCTAACTGAAAACCATTGGCGCACAAATGGATGGTCATCTCATCCCTTTTGCGCTTATGACGGCATACACACTTAGTGCATGGACAATGGGATTTTCCATCTAGAGTGGCCTCGGGTAGTGAAAATGCATGATCCAAAAAATTATCTAACCCCTCTTTCCATGTTTCAGTGAACAGTTTTCCTTCTCTCTCTTTGTACATCCAACTACGGTTGCAACCCAAATTTCTACAAACATATAGATAGAAGTTTGGGGTTTAAAAATTAGCCATGTTGAAGCATCGTACTAAAAAGAACTTTCTAGAACTAAAACAACCTATTAAGTATCGTTGCTCATGTAAATTGTGAGCATCCAAGCAAATAGAAATGTTAAACAGAGAAACAAAGGAAGATCAAATATTATATCATTGGTCTTGAGTAATCTGATAGCAACCTACATCTGATGTAGTCATATATTTAGAACTAGGTTTCAGTTAGTTTGTATCCATGTATTAAAAGTTTAAACTTCATACTAAAACATTGATTCCATGTGTGATATGCAAACCAGCAATCAATTAAACTAGCGAAAGCACTGCCTATGAATGGGATTTCGGAAATTTTAGAGGCTAGACACATAAGTGTGATGGCCCATTTCAAGCTATGACCGGGTCGACTTGTCTTATCTATTCTGAAAGATCAACTATTAGCTATAGACAAAATCTACTGCACCAGCTAATTTTGGTATCATTTGAAAATAAATTTTGAACTTATTGTGTAATCACACCGACAAATCAATTCAGCAAGTCATATATGTGTTGTTGCACAGTTTGTACACACGACAAGAAAACAAAGATACCAGCAACACTCTCATAGATATAAGCAAGATGGCGTATAACAATGGTCAAGGCGTAAAGAGAAGAGATCATGAAGATGGGAGAGATACCTTGGTGCGCCGCCATCGTTGCCTCCTGATGTTTCTTCCCTTCCTAGGGAAGCAGAGGAGCCACCGTCCGTGGCGTGGTCGTCGTCCATAGCAGGTGAAGCAAATGAACCACGCCTCAAACGTCAGAGAGGAAGCAGGTTCTCGGCCGGACTTGGATCGATTTAGGGTGGGAAAGTGGATGTGAACGTTATGATCGGGAGAGGCTTAGGAGACCGCAAATGTTGGGAACTGGTGGGCGACGAGGGTGCGAATTCTGTTCGTGGGCGGGGAGTGCGCGAATTCTGTTAGTGGGCGGCGAGGGCGCCAACTCTGTTCGTGGGCGCGCCAAAGTAGCAGGGAACGGGGTTCAGTACTCCATCCCCTGACCCGGATCGAGTCTGTGTTGCGACCAGAACAAACGACCCCAAAAATCAGAAAAATAAAGGAAATTAAAATTCACGAACAAGCAATTTTGATGGTCGGTTCATCGAAACATACCAGATAGTCCACGCATAATTGCACTGCCGCTGTCCGCGCCTAAGCGTACAGTCGCATGAGCATGCCGGCCGCCGCCACTCATATGTGTGCCGCAGGCCGCCGTCACTGGTGCGCACCTCCGGCCGCACGCCACCGTCCATTCACACGAACTGCGCGAGATGCTCTGCGGGTAAAGAATCTCCTTTGCAATTTCGTCACGGCATTGATCTATTCAGGGGCAGCTGAGATTAGACAAGAGATTAATGGGGAATTTTCGTAGATCTGGGACAAGATGGTAGACGATGGGGCTACCTTCAGCTCGTTGACTAGACTAGATAGCTTGACTACCGCAGTGACCGCAGTATACAGTTTAGCTTTGCCTCCTCGGTACACATTGTGGTACGTGGTAGAAAATTAAAACAGTACCGAAAATGAAAATTAAATCAATTTCGAGAATAACATAAGTAACTAATATTTTAGGAATTTTATAAAAAGATCATATACATACATAGGAAACCATGTATTTCCAAAAACAACATGTATTTTTTAATTAATCCTTAAGTGTTTCGATAACTTTTCTAGACATTTCCTCTTTTCCAAATTATGTACTTTAATTTTTAATTTTTTTCTTCATGTATTTTTTCATGAAATATTTATTCTTTAATAAAAATAAATATTTTCTTTCTTTTCATTTTCAAAATATTTTCTATAATTAGCTTTATGTGAATCCACTACAATATTACCACCGACACCAGCTCCAATTTCGAAGAGGGCCAAATATAAACCAGTGTTATATAAAAAATACCAGCAAATTCAAGGCTTTGGTGAAATTTGTAAGTAAAATACAAAAACCAACACATTCAAGACAATTTTCAAAAAGGGCCATCATTTTGGGGAATTTTTCAACATATACTACAGAGGTTGGTCGTTGTAACCACTTATCATCGTCTAAGACCATTCTGGCAGTGAATCAGAAACAAGCAATATCTACATGAGGAATGACATGCCAATGCTCATACATAATGAACTTTAGGGTGAGATGGATTTGGATCTCATTGGCCATCTTTCATCTTTTCTTCACTCTTCTCTCTCCACATGGAAGTGGAGAACACGAGATACTTTCGATAAATATGGACTAATAAATTTAACCCCCGAGGAAGTGTTTTATGATGCTTCTCGTAATTTGATTTCTCTATTTCTTCTTTTTCTACATGTGGATGAAGAGGACACCAGTTTGTTTGGAAAATAAAAATAGGTTAGTCCACCCTTTAACTTTCTTTAAAAAGGACTTCCAGTGAATTATACTTTCGGTATTCAATTAGAACTGCCTTCAAGAATGTACTCCATATTTTCTCAAGACACCAGTTTGTTTGGAGTATAATTTTCTCAAGTCGGGAGGAAAAACTAGGAAAAATTGCAAAACCATCCACTCTGGTTCTAGATTTGTTTGGATAAATATGTTTGGATGTTTCAATAATAAGACTCTCCACGTTCGTATTTTCCTATCTTCTCGTTTATCTCTGGTCTACCTATCACACACACAAACAAAGGTACCCTTACTTGGCGCAATGACGTATGATTTGGTCATATGCCATAAATGTTGACTGCCTTCGAATACCACGACTCGGCATGACCTATAGGTTGTTGAGTTCTTCCTTCTTACGCATGGCATACTTCCCTGGTGGCGCGAATGTGATGCGATACCTTTGAGAGGCATGAACTTACGCATGATCTATCTTTGCATAGTGTCCATGTACGTCAGTATAACATGTCAACCTTGATGTATGGGTCGAGCTAGTAAAATTTGTTGAAAAATTACTCTCTCTCTCATACAATTGTATGTGGTAGGTGATTGTTAGAAAAGATAGTACTCTCTCTATCCCAAAATACAAGGCGTCTAAGATTTAGTCAAAAATCAATGTTTTATAAGTTTGATCAAGATTATATATAAAAATATAATTATTTACAATACCAAATCAATATTAGTAGATTTATCATAGAGTATATTTTTTTAATGTGTCTATTCCATAATGTAGATGTACATATGTTTTTTTAAATATTTGGTCAAAGTTACTAAGATTTGACTTTTGACCAGTCCTTAAACGCCTTATCATGTCAAATAAACGAGCATTGCTACCTCACAATCGGCTATACATCAAATAAAATTAGCATAGTTTTCAATGTATGATATTTTCGAACACCGTCAGCTATCAAATCAAATAACCGAGTGTTGATATATCACGGTCGCATTTAAGGACTAATAACTGTGTGTTACGAGGTCACCGTCGGGTATTGCACAAAATAACCGTGTGTTATGTAGTCTCCCTTGGTTATGTATTGATACTGTCGGGTATTATCGCATATAAATGTGTGCCCATTGTGGACTCTCAGTAATTGGTAACCCCTGTCGGCTATCTTACCATATGAATGTGTGGTTTCTCAAACCCCTCGATTATTACATGGGACTGTCGGATATTTATGATCATAGGCATGTGGTTGACTTTAACCGTAGGGTATTTTCCAAACAGTCAGTTATTCAAGTAATTCCCGACAGTCCCGATTAACCGTCGTCTATTATTCAACACCGTCGGTATATAGTAGATTTCTAGTAGTGGATGGACAAATCGCACTCTTGATACACGTGCTTCAACACATACTTTTAGAATACCTAATGTCACCTTTAGAACCATTCAGTTATGGAAGTGGTGTTTGATGTCATCAAAGCACTCATCCGGTGACGGTGATTAACATGATCTCATGGTCGAAGGATTAGGTTATTATGTATTTAAAAGCTTTGTAGCAGACAAACTTTAAATGACTTGATCTTATGCTATGCTTAATATGGGTGTGTGTCCATCACATCATTCTCCTAATGATATGACATTGTTATTAATAACATCCAATGTCTATGATCAGGAAACCATGATCATCTATTAATCAACAAGTTAGTTTAACAAGAGGCTTACTAGGGAATCTTTCATATTTACAAAACACACAAGTATTAATCTTTCTGGTTAATGAAATTATCGCATGGGATGTAAACATTTATCATAAACATAAAGATATGATAATAACCACTTTATTATTGCCTCTTGGGCATATCTCTAACACAAGCCACCACACCTCAAGGTGAGCCATTTGTGGCGTTTGGAGAGCATTGCGCCATCACACCTATTTAACAAATTCATAGCTTCTTTGAAAGTGAACTACGGGATAAAAATCACCATCTCCACGTCCATCGATTATCTCTCAACCGAGCCCTTTACTTATGCATTTTACATTGTGATAGCCTTCGTGTTTGAAGTATTTTCATCTTGCTATCACCTTGTTGCTTGTCTTGATTAGCATAGGTTGTTGAGGCACTTAGTTGAACCTAGTGGTTAGGTTTTGTGCTCTGTAAATTAAACATTAGTTTTTATTCTATATTTATTAGAGCCTAAACCGTAATATTTTTAAAATCCTATTCACCCCCCTCTAGGCGACGTCCTTTGCACTTTCAGTCTGTCTTGCAAAGAGATGATGCAAAAAGAAATTTTTCTTTGCTGCCACATACAGAGTTTCTAAATGTTGGATATGTTGTTGAATTTCTGTTGGATAGAATATTTGGATATGTTGCAAATACTCTCCCAAAAGGTGGCGTACTTTGTTAATGTTGGATAAGTTGTGATCTTCTATTGGACAATTTATTTGGGAATGACTAGAGGTGTGAGCATGAAATCGGGTTCATATTGGCTAGAGGTATAAATAGAATAGGAGAGAACTCCTGACGTAGCCAAGCAGATAGAGGGCACAAACTAACAACATCAATGTCACCAGAGGTGGAGGTGGCAGCCAATAGGTCAGGGAAAGTTCATGACCAACGCCCGGAGGCAGCAACCGGCGGGGTGGGGGTGGGGGATTGAGTAGGGAGGGAGGGGCTAGAGGAGGACGGGGGAGATCCCCCAGTTGCCTCACTCGAGGAGGCGATGCGGGGGACGAAGGGGTCGGTTTCAGTACCACTCCTTCAGATCACGGCCCTCACATTTGAAGTGGACAAAGATGTGTGATACGCCCAATTTGCATCACCATTCTATACCATAATATACCTCTATTAATTGATATTTGTCTTATTATGAGGTATTATTTATGTCTTTTCATCTGTTTATGCATGTTGGATGATTCTTGGAGGATGGACTGCCGGAGTATGGATTCTGATGGAAAAGAAGGCGTTTTGGTGCAATTTCGTGAAGATCAGAAAAATACCAGAAAAATATGGGAAAATATTATTTTTCCAGAAGATTGAGGAAGCCAGAAAGAGGAGCGAAGAAGGGCCGCAGGGGGCCCAAACCCCCTAGGCGCGGGTCCATCCTAGGCCGCGGCTAGGGCAGGTGTGGCCCACCTGCCCGGCTCCCGACTCCGCCCCTTCGCCTATATCTTCCCTATGGAACCCTAAGGGTAGGGGAGCAACCACTGATAGATTTCCGCCGCCTCTGCGGGGCGGAAAACACCGAGAGAGAAAGATATCTCCGGCAGACAGATTTCTGCCGGAGAAATTCCTTCCCGGAGAGGGGAGATCATCGCCGTCAACACCATCGTCAAGCTAGGCTTCATCGGGATCATCATCATCCACACCATCATCTCCACCAGCACCATCATTACCACTCCGTCCTGCTGTAACAATTGTGTTGGATATTGCTTTAGTTCTTAGGGGAAACTTTCCTGGTGTTAATTACTATTGTATTTGATGCTTGTGAGTGGAACCATTGGATTATTGTTTATGTTTAGATTGTTATCAATTATCATATCATCTTTGATCTTGATACATATGATGTCTCGTGAGTAGTTCATTTAGTTCTTGAGGACATGGGAGAAGTCATGTTGTTATTAGTGGATTTGTATTGAGTTATTCTTCAATGTTTAATATTTAAGTTGTGGTGCTATTCTTCTAGTGGTGTCATGTGAACGTCGACTACATGATACTTCACCATTTAGGGGCCTAGGGGAATGCATTGTGTATTTGGATACTAATTGTGGGGTTGCCGGAGTGACAGAAACCTGAACCCCCGTTAGGACACCTTTGCACAAGGGAGTGTAGGATCTCAGAGTTTAAGGCTCTGGTTAGATTTATATCTTAATTACTTTCCTATAGTTACGGATGTTTGCAGGGGTTTAATCACAAGTATGTATTAGTCCAAGTAAGGTCGGTACATTAGCACAGGTTCACCCACACAACACTTACAACACCAAAGAAGAGTACTCAGCTATTTGAAGCGAAAGCACTTGACAGAATTTCCATGTGTCCTCGAGAACGTTTGGTCTTTATAAGTATTTTTACCGGCTTGTCCCTTGCTAAGAAAGGATTGGGCCACTTGCTGCATTTGTTCTTTATTACTTGCACTTTGTTTTGTTGCCTTATTAGAAAACCACTAAAAATCCGTTTGCTAAGTATTCACAGGGATTTCCTGCTCCTTACCACTAGTCAACACCTTTTGCTCCTTGTTGGGATCGACACTCCTATTTATCAAAAGTACTGCGATACACCCCCTATACTTGTGTGTCATCAAGACTATTTTCTGGCGCCGTTTCCGGGGAGTGAAGCGCTATTGAAGAGTGGAACTGGTAAAGGAAACTTCTACTGTAAGTATTTCTTTAGTTACTGCTTGTTACTTTGTTTCCAATATGGATAACCCACTTGGTTTTCTGTTTGGAAAAACTACTACCACTACTAGGATAGTAGATGAACCACCACCTATTGATATAGATCCTTTTAAGATACCTACAAGTATTGTTGATCGTGTTATGGATAATTATTGTTTAGGGTATGAAACTGTCCATCCTGGTGATCACTTGCTTTTTATCCATGAATTATGCGGGTTGTTTAAGTGTGCAGGTATCACAAGTGAGCATGTGAAGAATAAGTTACTCTCCATATCTTTGAAAGGGAGAGCTGAAGAATGGTATAAGTTGCTGAAGAATGGACAATCCATGAAATGGAAGGAAATGACATCTCTCTTTTATTCTAAATTCTATCCTCCCAGTGAGATTCATGAGGGACCGTATATTGCAGCGTTGGCAGGGAGGCAGGGTAGGGGAAGCCACTTGAAGGCAGGGGAAGGCCGGATCTTGGTGTCGGCAGATGGAACGAGGGGAGGAGCCGGTCTTGGCGCCGACGGAGGGGAACCTAGGGAGGAGCCCATCCTGACGCCAGCGGAGGGGAACCTGGGGGGACGCTCTCGCGCCGCTGGTGGGGAGGCAGCGGCAATGGCAGCGGTCGACGAGGCCAGCTCTTGGGAGGAGGAAGTAAAGACCAGCGGCGAGAGCAGATTGGAAGGGGAGGAGTACGAGTGGTGAGTGGGGAGGTCACTCCTTTTCTTCGGTCACTCCTTTTTTTCTGCGGTCACTCCTTTTCTGATAATTGTTTGTCTTTTATAAACTACTGGCATTTTTGTCTTACAAACAGGTATCCCTCCATCCGGAAATAAGTGATACCGAGTGAAATCAACTCCGTAACAGAGATATCAATTTCAACGACAATTAATATGGATCGAAGAAAGTACATAACTTTTGTAACTAATTATTATAATTTTTAATGATCATGAATTTTATGTTAAAACATATGTATAGATTGTGTGTTACACACATGCTCACATTGTTAGGCATGAGATACATTTAAGCGAATAGCTAAAAAAACTCGCCAGCAGATAAATGGCATTCACAATAGATGTTTTTATTATAGATTTAGAGACGTGCGTGCACGTGCAGGCTTACTAGTTGGTAAATAAATGTCATATTGTCCATTCCAACCAACCACACCCCCCTCCTATCCGTCCCACTGTGTTTTAATTAGGTGTTTTTTCTTGTCATCTAACATTCAAAAGAAATTGGTCCCATCATGCCATAGAGGGAAGACGGGAGATCAATTTGCCATCCATGCTTTTGCCAATGATGAGTATAGGGTGAAGAATCTTCCCAGACTGCTCAAGTATTACCAAAAACTGGTATGGTATGCTGGGGCTTGCCAAAAAAAAAAGGAATTTGTGTAAGTTGATGTGCATAATCATGTTGACCACAAGGAAACAAATCATGTGAATTTTTTTTGCTGACCTGACCAGTATATGTTGAGTCCATATAACAGTAAGAAAAACAAATATCCACCAGGATCAACAAGATCATATATTACCTCAGCTGCTGTGTTTCACCTACAGAAAATGATGACCAATGGGTTTCATTCTAAATGTAATGAAAGAAATTTAAGAACAATATATGGTCTCATTCCATATAGATAGTCAGCAGCTCGGCGTAGACTTGAAGGTTAGAGGTCCAGAGACTGATATACAAATGAAGCCTTCTAAATAAGTAGTTAGCTTAGATGTGGATTGTGGTAGTTAACCATAAAAACATAACTGTAGTTGTTTACATTCCTGGTATTTATATGATCTATGATCTAAGACACAGTCCGCTCTGTCTAAGGATCACGTAGATGATAATCTGTCGGTGTGATATCCATATGCCACATGATTTTATTTTTTTGCTCTTAGCATTTTTTTGTCACCGAGACTGCATGACAGACTGACAGTAAGTACTACTTGTAGGCTTGTAGCACATCAGCTTCAGACAACCCATACCCATTTACTCCAGAGCACCTTGCCAGTCATATTCTTCGACGATGGCATGCCAGTCTACCGTATCCACAGTTAGTTTGCTCTGAGCCGAATTCACCAGAAATCACCACAGGAACATGCCCCAGATTTGAAGTGGTGGAACCTGCTACAGTCTCGCATGATGATCTCCCTGTCCTCAACCGCCGACACCATCTTCATTACTGTATGGCAGTCCCCGCACACTCGTAGGTTTTTGACAATCTGAAGGGGTGTCCCTGGCGGTGTAGCTATGAGGCCAAAGGCAAGAGCTAGCCGCTCACTGTGCATAGCCAGCATGGCTTCCTTCTGCTCTTCCTCCATGTCATGAAGCACGAAACTAGTGTTAGGAAAATAACCTTCTTGCTTCAACCTGGCTGTCATTCCCTTGAGCTTTGCATATATCTGGTCAGACAGAGGGTGTGATTTGTCGGAGGCGATAAAGGAATGGACTTTGTTCTTGATCTGAATCCAGCTGCATCCAGCTACTTTCTTCACCGTTTTAGAATCCATGAGCTTCCTCACTTCATCCCTCTCTTTCCACTTCCCTGCAGCCGCATAGATGTTGGAGAGCAGCACATATGTAGCCGAATCATGCGGCTCAAGCAATAGCAGTTTCTCTGCAGCAAGCTTCCCAAGCTCAACATTCTTGTGAACTCTGCAAGCACCTAGCAGCGTGCGCCATACCATTGCACCTGCTGCGAAGGGCATGCCTCCTATAAGGCTCATTGTTTCATCCAACTTGCCTGCACGGCTATAGAGATCCACCATGCACGCATAATGCTCCATGGTGGGACTGATCTTGTGGTCTCTGACCATGGAATCAAAGTATTGCTGGCCCTCTTTTACGAGGCCAGCATGAGTGCATCCTATGATAACAGCAAGGAATGTGACGCCATCCATCTCGATGCCCATAGCTTCCATCTGTCGAAATGTATCAAGGGCCTCTTTGCTGTAACCGTGCTGCGCATACCCTGATATCATTGAGTTCCATGATACCAAGTCTCTATCCGTCTGCCTCTCAAAGACACTTCGAGCACTGTCAATGCTCCCTTTTCGTGCATACATGCTGACAAGTGCACTGCCCACACAGATTGCATCCTGGCATCTGTACTTGATGGAAACAGCATGGAACTGCCTACCCTGGTCAACCCCGGCTGTCGGACTAGCACAGGCATCGATGGCACTAGATATAGTGAACTTATTTGGCTTCATGCCTTGCATGGACATCTTGATGAATACATTTGTGGCACCGTCGCAGTCGCCAGCTTGAGAATAACAAGACAACATTGCAGACCATGCAACAACATCCTTCTGGTCAATCATTTTAAATATGGAGAGGGCTTCATCAGTACTGCCAAGCTTTGAGTACGAGGCAAGAAGTGCCGTTCCAACAGATGGCGCATGTTGGTAGTTGGTTTTGATGATCTGGGCATGAATCTGGGGAGGCAAGATGGATAGTGACGTCATGAGCATTGTCGAGTAGGTGAACTCATTTGGCTTGACATTGTCTTCTCTCATTCTGCTAAAGAGAGCAGCAGCGAGGGGGATATCACCGTTCTGAATGCACCCACTTATCATAGCAGTCCATGAGACGACATTCTGAGATCCTGGCATCAGCAAGAATATGTTAAAAGCATCATCCAATTCACCGCATTTGCTGTAGGCATCCATAACGGCTGTCATGACATTGCCATCTGAACTGAACCCATGTTTTAGCACACAGCTGTGAAGCTGCCGAGCCAGGGCCAGCTGTTTGAGGTTTGCACATAGCTTGATCGCTGTAGAGTAGGTCGACTGCGACATCTTCGCCATACTTGCTCGCGAGTCATGGAACAGCTGCAGCGCTTCCAGTTCCCTCCCATTCAACAGAAGGCCTGTCATCAATGTGTTCCACGACACCATGTCCCTGGTCTCCATCTCGCAGAACACAGCCTTGGCTTCTTCAACCAGCCCAGACTTTGAATACATGTTCATCAGAGAGTTGCACACAACGGTCGAGCGGCACCCGAACTTAACTGATTGAGCGTGCACCCGCTGCCCAACATCGAGCGCGCCCTGGCTCGCCACCGCGGAGAGCACGCTCGCGAACGTGAACGGATTAGGACACACACCCTCGGCGCGCATCCTGAAGAAGAGTGCCATCACGTCCGAGTGTTCCCCTCCCTGGGCATAGCCGGTGAGCAGCGACGTCCATGTGATGACGTTCCTCTCAGGCATCCCCTCGAACACCTGCCTCCCGTCTTCCACCCTGCCTCCGCTACACTTCATGTACATGTCGACGAGTGCCGTCCCGACACTGACCTCGCCCCGGTCGAGCCCGCACTTGGCACAAAGGCAATGCAGCTGCTCTCCAACGACCCTGCAGCCCGGCATCACCCCACATACCTTGAGAGCACAAGACAACATGGTGCCGTCAACTCTGCCGCAGCGGCGTGCAACGAGGAAATGGTCCAGCGCCTCCCGCCCCATCCCACGCCGCGCGTAGTCCAAGAGGTCGCGGCTGGAACTGGTGCTAGGATCACCATCCCGGCCGGGAATTCCGTCAAACGCCTGCCAGGCGCGTCGAGCGACGCAGATGTCCGCGCGAGCGCCATCCTCGTCTAGGCAAACCGATGAGGCGAGCGTGGCTAGCAGCTCGCGGGACGCGAAGGCTGCCGAGTCCTTGCCCCGGAGGAGAGCTGGGAGCGCGGTCCTCACCGCCACCGCCATGCTACTTCCCTGAGTCCATGGCGGCGTGGGGCGTAGCGAGTGAGGACTGAGGAGTCAGACTATCGGTTTGACTTTGGCTCGGTGACTGACGGTGAGTCGCTATGGTTGGGTCGATAGGGGTTGGACGCGAACGCGACCCGACGCGCCAAGCCAGACCCGACGTGTCTCTATGGCCACCACCTCAGCCTACGCAGTGGCGGCCGGCGGGGAAGCGGCGGCGGCGCCGTCCCGTGGTACCCTCCTGAGGCCACGGCCTCCGGCGTCTCGCCTCGCCTTCCCCTCCAGAACTCCCGCTCGGTGGGCCTCGATCTCACTTCCTCCGGGGCTTCACCACGCGGCTCCGGCGGGGGCGGCCGCCGAGGGGAGTACGGGGATGGAGATGGAGGAGGAGGAGGGGCCGGCGTGGGTGGAGCTGGAGCCGATCGGCAGCGAGGAGCAGCTGGACCGGGCCCTCGCGGCGGCCCAGCAGCGCGGTGCCCCCATCGTCCTGCTCTGGTAACTGTCTGTCAGGTTCAGAAGTTCAGAAACTATAGTTTCCTGTGAATGAATGAAGGAATCTTCGATTTTTAGGATTCGTAACAGTGGTGTAGGATTAGAGTAGGACGAAATGATAGCCATGAACCATGCGCTTCAGCTAGCTTGGATTAGGCATCAAAGGCATACACCCTTATGGGAGCAGAAACATTGTCTATTTATGGTATTTAGGGCTCTTGGTAGCTTAGTATGTCATTGTTCATCCGGCGTGGACAAAACCTTCTTCATCAGCATCTTGGGCGAAAGGGTTGGTTCGAGTGGTAATAGAAGGGCATGTACTACGCAGAGGCGCTTGTACGGGCTCTTGAGGGGAAAAAATCGACCGGTAGCGTGTATCAGGAAATCGATCTTGGCACCCACTCTAGATGGCCTAAGGCGCGTAATCGTGCGCTGTTAAGTGATAAGATCTAGGTCTTCTGGTATCCTTGGCGATTTATTTCTTGTCTGTGTCTATGCTATCTTTCTTAGGTAGGTCCTTACTAGTAGATTATTTCTGCAATTGGCATCACAGTCATGCTCGTTGCCTGAGAAGTGAGAACTCAAATTTGTCTCTGGCTGTGTTAGAGCACAATAAATATTAGTGGTTGTGGATGTAGATTTCAAGTCTCGTTCTCCTTAAAAGACACAGATATGCAGCCCCCCTGCGCTGTCCAACTTTTCTGGTGTAGTTGCAAGTTATTGGACTCTGTCCTTTTAGTCCTGGCTGATCAGCAGGATGCTTGCCTGTATTATCTTTACCATTTAAGAAATAGTGCCACTGTACAAGGTATTGCATGTTTACCTCACATACACTCTTTTATGAAGGCATTTCATAATGCCTAAAAGGATTAGCAGTTGCAGTTGAAGTAGTCATCTGCCGCAGTAGTAACTGGTGCATTCCAGTCATTGATTTTTGTATTCAACCTAGCTTTTGCAACATGTAGGACAGCAAGTTGGTGCAGAAAATGTATATATCTGAAGCCTAAGCTGGAGAAATTGGCAGCAGAGTACTACCCGAGGTTAGTGCCGGTTTCCCACATTGAAAAATGACAGTTACCGCACTGCTGGAACTGTTATCGACATACTGATGATCTCTGCCGGAACTTGCTATGCAGAATTCTGTTTTACTGCGTCGATGTCAATGCTGTTCCTCAAAAGCTTGTGAGTCGTGCAGGAGTAACAGTAAGTCTTGCCATGCATTGAGCTGGTTCTTCAGCTCTCGTCTCTTGTTAATGGATAGTGACGTGACAACCTTTTATTGATGCCTAGTTGTGCCTTCTTGTTAGAAGACAATCCAAAGACGTTTCTATTTTCATCTTATTTTTTGAAGTCCTCGAGCCCCTTTCTTGTTCTTCTTCCCCTATTTTGGAGGAAGTGGTTTCCTCTACTGCCCCCTGCAAGCTTTGCTATCGTTTGCCGGCTTTCTGCAACTTGTCCCCAAGTGTTTCTTAGCCCTATGCCCTTATCCTTTTGCTTTGGTAACAGAGAACCATAGTATCGATTATCCCCCCACCATGTATTTGGCTTCATTGTTATCTTGTCCCACAGCAATTAAATACATATCGGGATCCCAAGTATGTATATATTAATCTAAGCACTAATGCCCTTCTTTTGTCCAATGTACGCGATCTGTTATGCGGAACTCGAGCAGAAGATGCCGTCTATACAGGTACAAGTTGAGCTTGTCTCTTTCTTTATGGTCTCCATCTTGCCATTGTATATCCTGAGGTTGCTGTTTCTTGTCCTGTAAAGACATGGAGCGACTCCCAGAAGCAGGGTGAGGTGATTGGCGGGCACGAATCATGGCTGGTAATTGACGATGTTCGAAAGATGATCGAGCAGGAGGAATGATCATCCAATGCTTGTTTCGGTGCAACGATGGTTTTCGGGACAAGACCGGCCTTTCAGCGCCGTAAAATTGATAAAATCAGATAATGGCACAGCATCAAGGCAGCTATATGCTTAGTCCTGTATAATCACCATGCATGAACACCAAGGGGGTTCTCCAAGGAAGGGGACTTTACTTCTTGGAGTTCTCTTTCAAATTTAGACCTATTTAGTTTATTAGTTACCGTTGGCCGCGGGAAATTAATGATACCCTTGTTTGTACTATCTATTATCTGGAGTTTGCGGGATTAAAGGCTTTTTTACATTAGTCATTACTAGAGAAGAAAATACTGAGTCTGGTGATCTTCCTGAAATTAATCAGAATACATGTTGAATGCTCTGGTTCCAATTAATTCAGGACTCGGTTGTTGATTTACCCAGTTCAAGTATATGACTACAGGAACATATGACATGTTAAAATCTTTTGTTCAAAAACTCAGGTTCATGGTTTTGTTAAGATTAGCATCCACACAAGTTCCGGTGTTGGTTAGGGTAATCTCTCTGGACTCTGTTGACTTGGATCAAGAGTCAAGACACTATAGGATGTGTCAATTATGGAGTATAGGAAGTAGTAGTATTTAATTTGCAAGTTGTGGCATCATGCTGTATTTTTTTTCCAACCCACAAACAATATAAAATCTTTTTCTCTCTGCCCAATACTTTTTTCTCAATACCGTAACTACCTCAGCACTTTCTCGTGTCTTGAAATTTCAACAAATAGCCGCACTATCTTTTGCTTTACACCTCAAACAATTCAGGGTCGAAATTTCAACAACATAGCCGCACTATCTTGTGTACTGGTTTGACTCGACAATGCCTCATGCAGTCAACAACTTGTGTGTTTCTTTCTCCCTCGTGGGCCCACCGTTTCGGAGATTCAGATGGATGGTGGAGCCCACCTGTCGGACTGTAGCCCAACAGAAATTAGGATTTTAGTAGCAGGCAAACACGTAGGCACACGAGGTTTCTTTTTTTTTTTTGACCTAAGCACACGAGGTTTCTGTTACAGAGCATGAGATATCTTCGGGAAAGTTTGTTAAAGGGTGACGCTTTGAGATTCGTGTGGGTTTCCATCGGGTGGTGGACATGGTCCGCTGAGGCGGCCAGAGGTGGGGTCCCCTGGTGGGGAACAAATAATGTCACACGTTGCTTTCAGTATCCGCCTCTTCTGCGCTCTCTTTCCCGTTGGCTGCCTTGGTGCATTGGTCTCTCTTCCCCAAACACCATCCAAGGAATTTTAACAAAGGAAACCTGATTAATGTCCTTTTGGTTCTATTCATGTCCTTTGTTTCCATAACTTTTTTCCTTGGACTTTTTTTTTGAACGGAGATTTCCGAAGGGCCTGGAAGCATTTGTATTAGACACAAACAGAGAATGTGTACAATATTACAGAAGACCCCAAAGGAAATAGAAAAAAACATATAGGTCCTCCTTTTATGTGGAGAAGACCTCGCTGAGTTGCACTTTCCCCCCTCGCACTCTCTTCTTTCTCCAGTCAAGTACTCCCTATGTTTACTATACCAGAAGCTATTTATTTTTTCTAGTAATATAAAACGTTTTGGAGAGAGTAACATATCCTCTTAGAAGCTAGTATTTATTTTTATTTTTCTTTGTAGCATCAAGCACATTTTTCTAGAGACTCTACAAATTTTGATCCGTCCAACATTCAACATGTCATGGAGTTTTGATTCTGCGATTTTGAATTCGAGGAGAGGCTCTAAATAAGCCGCTATAAGTATCGAAACTAGTTGTGTCCAATTTTTGAAAAAGAGTAAACATATGGAAATAGATTCAATAAACAAAGTGTCACCTTTTAGAAGAGAAAACTTTGAGCGGGCCATGATTTTTAGTCTGGCTTGTTCACCTTTTCGTAAATCGTAGGAGACCTATAAAATAAATTACCACTATGTTTTTTTGCTTTTCAAAAAAAGAGGACATTTAACATGTCAAAGTGAACCATTTGACATGAGAAATATTGTGACCTTCACTTTTGTTTACATCTAGCCACCATAATTGATATATAAGCCAAAGACCAAATAATAAGAAGAAATCCATTCACTAAATCTAAGGGCCTCTTTAGACTGAATTAATTTCATGAACTTTTTGCAGGATTTTAATCCACATGAATTCTTTCCATGGAATCCCTTTAGATCAAAAGAATAACACCACCAAGATTCCTACATGTTATACCCTTTAGATTCCTACACTTATTACTTATTCGGATAGTATTTGGACGCTTTTGTTGTCTTTCATGCGTTCCATCCAAATGACTATTTCTACAATTTGTGTGCGTCCTACAATCTTTTGTTCCACGCCTCTATTCATGTCAAAATAATGTGTTTTCCATGTTCATACCTTTCTCAACAAAAGCCATGAATCATATTGGTAGTATGAACAGATTCAATGGTCTTACTACCATGGAGCCAGGTGCCAATTATCCCGGTGAAGTGAGTCAAGAAACCTTCATGGATGTCATGGGTATGCTCGACCGCATGACAAGGTACGCGCTTTGTTTGTACATTTTTTTTAATCTCACATGTCTAATATCTATATCATCATTCACTCTTGAAATATTATCATAATAGATCTATGGCATAATATGTTTTAAAAGTTTTTAACTTTTCATCCAAGACTCTATTTCTTGCCTATCACGTATTTGCTCCCCCAAAATAACAAATACTCCCATAAAATAGAAACAAATAGTTCTATTACTACATAGTACAAAAAAACAGCTAAATAATATTTTGTTTTTTCATCCTTAAATAAACAATATTAACAGAAAAAAGGTGCATAGCATAGGGTCATAGGAGTAAGCTGCACCAAATCCGCCAAGGCTGGTTCGGTCCACTAGCCAAAGCTAGCCCCTAAGCTAGGGCCTCGCCTCGCCTCGCCTCCCTCGGGGATCGACCAACAAAAACAACAAGAAGCACGCAGCTCCCCTTTCCCCCTCCGCCCCCCCGCCGAACCCTCCACGAATTCTCCTCTCCTCTCCTCCCGTAGCCGCCTTCCCCCTCCCCCTCCGCGCCGCTCCGCTCTACTGGCGTGGAGCGGAGATCCGTCCGCCCTCCCGCCCGGGCTCCGATTGATTCCTTCCTTCCGTCGCAGGTGACGAACCCTAACCTGCTTGGATTGTTCCCGGGGTTACTCTCGGGAGCAATCTAATCGAGATACTTGTTTCCTCTTTCTCTCTCCCTCCAGTCCGGTATTGTTTGTTGCCGATTTGTTCGCTGCTTCGTTGGAGCAGGTAGTCGTGGATAGGTAGCAGTGGGTTTATTTTGTTTTTTTCTCCCCAGGAAATTAGGGGTTCAGTTGCTTGAACCCTCGGCAGGTCCGCCCCCTAAAGCTGCTGCGATAATTATCTGGGTTTCTATCAACTCGCGAGAATTTTACTTTGATTCGGGCCGTTTCTTTTTTTTCGCCTGTCCGTGTTCCCCCTATGCGCCGATCGTTTCTGTTCGTCGAGTTTCTTCTCTTCCTCTTCAATCCGCGTGCGAAATTCGTCTTCTGATGATCACCGTCACGGTTTTGGTTTCAGGCTTTTCCGTGGAAAGTAAGGGACGAAGCGGAGCGGGCTGTGACCAAGGGAAGGCGCGGCCATGGCTCCGTCTCAGGCGGGAGCGGCCGGCCCCACCTTCGAGGACCTCGAGCGCGACCTGCAGGCGGTGCTCATGGACCAGAACCACCACGGCGGGGGCGCCTCCGCCGAGGAGCTCAGCATGTACCGCAGCGGCAGCGCTCCCCCCACCGTGCAGGGCGCCCGCGCCGCGCTCTTCTCCGCGCCGCCCCAGCCTCATCTCGACAGCCTCGGCGGCGGCGGCGACATGCTCTCCGAAGAGGAGATACTGTCCCACCCGGCATACCTGCAGTACTACTACAACAACGAGCACCTCAACCCGCGGCTGCCGGCGCCCATGGTGTCCAAGGAGGACTGGCGCACGGCGCAGAGGTTCCAGGCTGTTTCTGGAGGCATCGGGGATAGGAGGAGGAGGCCCTCGGAGGGCCCCGGTGGGAGCTCCCTGTTCTCGGTGCAGCCTGGAGCGCGTGAGGGCAATGGGGCGGAGTTTCTTATGAGTGATAGGATGGGCAGGAGCGACAGGAACGGGCTTGCACGTCAGCAGTCGTCGGACTGGCTCGCACAGGGCGCCGATGGGCTTATTGGGTTGTCTGATGTTAATGGCATCGCGTCCCGTCGCAAGAGCTTCGCGGATGCCCTACAGGTTGAAAGTATTTCCTCGTTGCCTTTTTTTTTTACTTTTGCTATGGTCTATATGTTTTGACCTGCAATAGAAGTAAATGCTTTATATGAATTGCCTGTGTAGTCTTAGCTATTGGTAGTTCTGTGTTCTTGGATTCTCACAAGTCAACAGCAATTATTCTGTCCATACCTTAATTTGTCGCGTGGAAGGGTGGCTGTATTTTTCTACTTAATAATTCAAAATGAAACTTTCCACATATATATACTAATGATAGGCCACTTCTAATGCTATCACATTTATTTCTATTGTAGCCTGTAGCTTCATGTTTGTTTGCTTGTTTGTTTTCCTCACTTATTACAATGGTTTCCATTGCAGGAAAATATTAGCCGTCCTGGTTCTAAAGCCGGTCATCTTTCCCGCTCCAATAGCCGGAATGCTTTCGAGAGCCCAAATCCAATTAATCTTTCACGCTCCAGTAGCCGGAATGCTTTCGAGAGCCCAAATCCAATTAATCTTTCACGCTCCAATAGCCGGAATGCTTTCGAGAGCCCAAATCCAATTAATCTTTCACGCTCCAATAGCCGGAATGCTTTCGAGAGCCCAAATCCAATTAATCTTTCACGCTCTAATAGCCGGAATGCTTTTGAGAGCCCAAATCCAATTAGATCTTCTGATTCATCATATGCACAACTGCCGACTAGGCCGGAATCCGTGAATGGCTTTCGATCCGGCTCAGCTTCACCCAGTCTTGTCAGGGTTCAAAGTTTGGGTTCTTCAATGTCCCATACATTTTCTTCTGCAGTTGGCTCCTCAATCTCAAGAAACACCACTCCTGATCCCCAGTTGATTCAGAGGATTCCAAGCCCGTGTCTTCCTCCAGTTGGAGTTAGGATGGGGAAAGCTGATAGAAAAGTTGAAGGCACAGGGGCCGCTTCTCATAATTATGATGGTTCCGAAACTGCAGCAGCTCTATCTGCTATGTCCAATTTAAACCTCTCGGGGAACAGGATGACCAACTTAGAAACTGATGTGCAAAACCATATTTACCAGAACTTTGGTGATCAAAGAGATGTGCTCTTTAATGCTCCTAAGGAGCATAGACAGTTTTCACAGCAGAAGTTAGTTCACAATACTGATGAAGAGCCAATGAATGCCCTGGAGTATTCAGCCTTTCCCAATGGTACCAGTAACATAAGTAGTTCAAACATGAGTGAACTGGCAGCTGAAAGCAAGAGCAATTTTCCTACACAATCACCACATGGCAATGCCAACAAGAAGGAATCTATACTGAGCCCAAACGGATCTGTGTATCTCTACCAGAACCTGAATGGTGATAGCCCATCTGGACGACATACAAAGGCTAATTCACGAAGTTCTGGTTCAAACATGCTGAACAATCACATGAATCCTGGTACTCTCTCTCCCCCTCTGCCCACTGTTCCCCCTTTATCCCTGTTTCCACTGTTTCCTGACTATTGTTTTCCTGTTCAGATGGTGAATATGTCAACCACCTTTCAAGTCAAGGTGGTTTTCAGGGCCAACCGATGGACCCAATGTATCCGTCTTACTTGCAGGCAAACCCCAACTCTCCCCTTGGTGCAGCTGCGAGCATGAGTCCTTTCAGAGGAAGTAACTTCTCTGGTTCAGGCCATCTGGATACTTCTGGATATCAGAAGGCTTATCTTGCATCGTTACTTGCTCAGCAGAAGCTACAGTATGGGATGCAATACTTGGGGAAGTCTGGTGGTATTAACCCAACACTTTATGGCAGTGAACAAGCATATGGCATGGAAATGTCATATTTAGCAAGTCCAAGATCTAGCCCTTTTATCTCATCTCCCCAGGGCCATGCCAGGCAAGGAGATAGGCAAACACGTATTCCATCCATGGCGAGGAGCACCGCTGCAGGAACTATGGGATCATGGAATTCAGAGAATGGTCTAATTGATAGTGGTTATGGGTCTTCTCTGCTGGAGGAATTCAAGACCAATAAGACTCGATCTTTCGAGCTGCTAGATATTGTGGGTCATGTGGTCGAGTTCAGGTGATTACTTACTGCATTTAAACAGAGTAGATTTGTTCTTTACATGGGATGCTAATATGATTCTTTTGCTGCAGCTCGGACCAGTACGGAAGTCGCTTTATACAGCAGAAACTTGAAACAGCTTCGACAGAAGAGAAGGACATGATTTTTCCAGAAATCCTTCCCCAAGCACGAACTTTAATGACTGATGTTTTTGGAAATTATGTTATACAGAAGGTGGGCAACCATCTTATGCTCCAGTGTTGAGCAAATTAGATTTGGTTATTTATTAGCAACGTCTTCTGAAATCTTATTATCCAAGACTTCTCACCTTGACTAATTGATCTTGGCAGTTCTTTGAATACGGGACTGAATCACAACAGAAGCAATTGGCAAGCCTACTCAAGGGTTATGTATTAACGCTGAGTCTTCAAATGTATGGCTGCCGGGTGATTCAGAAGGTATGTATCGTTGCAGACTAAATATTTCCTCTCTAATCATATAATCAGTTTACAAACTAGCTGTTGATTTATCAGCCACTTATCTCTCTGAAGTCTTAGGAGCTTTCTATTCTGCTGTAGGCTTTAGAAGTGGTTGAGGTGGAACAACAAACACAAATGGCTTTGGAGCTTGATGGAACTATTATGAAATGTGTCCGTGATCAGAATGGCAACCATGTAATCCAGAAGTGCATAGAATGCATCCCTCAAGAAAGGATACAGTTCATTATTTCGGCTTTTTACGGGCATGTGGTTGACCTTTCCACCCATCCATATGGTTGTCGTGTTATTCAGGTTCTATACCAACCTATATCTGTTTTTAATGGCTTTAATGATTGGCAATTTGCTAAGTTTGTACCTATAATTGGATACCACCAGCGAGTCTTGGAGCACTGTGATGATGAAAGCACCCAAAGCGCCATGATGGAAGAGATCATGAAGTCTGTGGTTCCTTTGACACAAGATCAGTATGGCAATTATGTTATCCAGGTGGGTGCTTATTCATCTTGCTTGTTAATTGTTTTTACTGAAACATCAATTTCACTTGCTTCTATTAGGTCATGTTGTTGAATTTATCTGCTAACAAGTTGACAGTTAGTCATCGTGTAAATTGCAATTTCTCTTGTTTTATTTCTTGATGGAAGTAATTTTTAATTATTTTATATGTTGCTACTGTTTTTACTTTTTACTCATCATTTTGTTTACTACCAGAAGACTTTTTTATTTGTTTGGTGGTCTTCTTTTGTCATTCCCTATGATACTAGAAATGTACAATTTTTTCACCTAAAGAAGTACAATTTCTTTCTGTTTTATCATTTTTTCTTATTTCTTATTGCTCTATAGGCTAGCCATCACCTTGTACTTGAAATGTCATGTGTTCCACTGATGCGCGGAGCTTTATGTTTCTTATTTTATAGCATGTCTTGCAACATGGAAAACCAGAAGAACGTACTTCTATAATTAGGCAACTCGCTGGACAGATTGTGAAGATGAGCCAACAGAAATTTGCTTCCAACGTTGTTGAGAAGTGCCTTTCTTTTGGTTCTCGTGAGGAGCGCCAGATTCTAATTGATGAGATGCTTGGCACTACCGATGAGAATGAGCCATTACAGGTGTGTTTTCAACCAACTGTTTAGGTGTACTATATGCTTGAAACTCTTTTCCTTGTCTATTGTTTCAAGGTGCAAACTATGGATACTATATATATATATATATATATATGTTAATAAACTTTGAATTTTGTTCATTCTTGAAGTCTTCTGACGTATAGCTTATGTTTCCAGGCAATGATGAAAGACCAGTTTGCTAACTATGTTGTGCAAAAGGTTTTGGAGACCTGTGATGACCATAACCGTGAGCTGATTCTTTCGCGTATCAAGGTCCACCTGAATGCACTGAAGAGATACACCTACGGGAAACATATTGTTGCCCGGGTCGAGAAGCTTATTCAAGCAGGAGGTACTAAATCCAAATCCCATAGGCATCCTGATCGATATCCATTCTTCTTTTTGTATGCTTTCCTGGTTATAGACGTGTTTGCTTATTGCTCAATTTTCTTTCCTTTTTTGCATTTCAGAAAGGCGTATTGGAGTCTCGTCTCAGTCTCTCAGAGATTGATGAATGTTTAGCTTGACAGAATAACACCTGTACAGACAGATAGCGAGGCTAGCCTTACCAGTAGTCCTGTCCAGTGCCGTCTTCGGAGGAAGGTTAAGCTCGGGAAGCCTTTGATGTAAATAAAGGAGGAATAAAAAAGAGAAGAGATTTTGCTTGTTCTAAAAGGAGAGAAGTTGTATATTTGTACCTTTGTTTCCTCTTCAAGTAAGATACATATATATATGAAAGAAGGCGAATCAATTAGCTGGAATATTTAGGAGGGTAGATGATGATGGGAAGCAAGGACACCTGTAGATCTTTTTGCCTTGGGTTTCATCACTGTATAAGGTCGATAAGGTTTCCATCTCTGTAAAGGTTTCGATTTTACTGACGTCCTGCAGAAATCAAATGCATGTCTGTCTATCAAATGCCTGCAATGCAGCTCTCAGAGTAGCAATGTTTTTTTCCTCGTTATTTGTCATGGGGTGCTTTCACCATTTTGTGTATGTTGGTGTATTTTCTATCTGTGTCCCGCAATTTGCAAATTCGTTACATTTCTCTTCATACATACAAATCCTTATCGGAGTTCAGTTCTCTGGTGCATTTCACAGGACATACATCCTCTGTTTCATAATGTAGTATGTCTTGGAAAACTAATTTTGCCAAAACATAATACACTGTGGAACAGAGGAGTACTTCAGTTGCAATGTCTATCAAGTTTAGTGTCTTTAGGAAGTGAAAAAAAGAGATGAATCAGCTTAATGTATTGCACTGGCACTAATTTAGCAAAATAAAAAATACTCTGTCCCTTCCCAAATTTGAGGCGTATTTTGCTTTGTCAAGACAAGACCTTTACCAAATATACTATTTATGTGACTTAAGTTGATATCAGCACATTCATATTAAAAAGTATTCACAGCTGAGATTCGTATCAGATCATGTAGTTTTGGTCAAAAGTCAAGCCATGTCCTATACCAAAATAAGCCTTACATTTTGGGATGGAGCGAATAAGCTGTACTTGATCGTTCTACAAAATCACAACCATGAGATGATTCTGAATACACATACTACAAGAGTAATCCATCTTTTGTCACAACGCCAAAAATAATCAGATGAAACTGCTGTTGAAAGCATTTCAAAACTTGGGGCGTACATGTCCACCTTAAGCATGTACTACTCTGCCTGCCAGAGATTCTTACACGTCTCCTTAAGCATCTGTTCTCTGCAACCTATTCAATTGACGGACGATGCAGACAAGATCGAGTGGAAACACTTGGGCTAAACTTAGCTGCTACTTAGTTTGATCGCAGTCTACGTGGCCTGGCATCTTTGGAAAAAGAGAAATCGGAGGATTTTTGAAAATTGCTCCTGTTCTGTTACATGGCTTTTGATTTTTGAAAATTTGTTATAGGGCTTTTAGTGCAAATTCGAGAGGACTTTGTAAATTGGTCCTCGGTACGCCGCGAGTAGTTGTCTCGGCTAAGATGGCTCTGCTTTAGCTGAGCTGAGTAGTTATTTTTGGGATGTTGGGTTTTTTTTTTGCCCCTTTCTTTGCTCTTTCGCTATGCCTTTACGGTTTTCCTTCTTCTATAATGCAAAAGGAGAGCTCATCCTAGTTCCGTCAAAAAAAAAAACCTGCAAGTTTTTGTTATAGGTACTTAGAACATGGTCATGGTGGGAACGGAAAGGGCGGGCGGGAAAATATAGGCTTTTTTATGTTTCCAAATGTCCTTTAGGGACACTCAACAAACATGGGCGAGAAAGGAAAGGACGCGGAGGAAAATGTGGCAGGAAAAGTACAAAAATGTTTTCTCAATATTCATTAGAGGACACTCAACAAATATGGGTGAGAATTGACATTTGGCCCCAGAGGCGGATCCTGGGAGGGGCAAGCTGGTTCGACCACCCTCAAGGATATCCAGCGGTAGCAATCACTAATTTTGATGCTAAACCGTTAATTGTAATACTCTGTCCATTAGCCTAAACAAATATGTGTAACGTGCTGATTCCTGAGCTTTATGGGCCAAGCCTAAAACATTTAGCCATCGAGGATAATCTATACCTATTGAAGCATCGGCAAGACCACAGATCGATCAACTGGTCCATGAGACGCATCTGGATTTCTGCTCTATTCGCTTTCCCTCCACGATCAAGCCGTCTTATTTCCCCTTCTCCAACCTTTGTCGTGGCTGCGCCTACCCAGGGCTAGGGTCTCGTTTGTTGAGTGCCACCGCCCGGATTGAGATTTCGTATCCAGGCGTCGTCGTGTCCATGATTACCCATTAACGGATGCACAAAGCATAACACTCGTGGTCCGAGAACTATTATGATCTGCCGCCGCATGTCATGCCCAATTCGTGAATTAATCGCCAGAAGGTATGATCCCAGATATCTACTGGAGTTGCTAGTTTGATTATCCCATCTAATAGCATTTTTTGTCAAATCAATTGCAGATATATACATCAGCATTTTTCTTACGAATTATTTAGTGATTAACTAATTATTGAGTTATTTGATAGGTTTGGGCTTAGACCTACACTTAAACTAGTAGAATATAGTTTGTTTTTTATTTTAAAACATATAATGCTACAATTTAATATCCATGGCACTTAGAAGACTCGATTTTTTTTTTGTGTGTATCTCTTTTATGGTAAATTTCTTCTTGGCCCCACATGCTCATATACCAGATTTTCCCCTATTTAGTATTGTTCTACAACCTTATATAATCATCCAAATTTATAAAGAATCTTTTTTATAAATCTTACCTTTCATGAGATCATAGACTTGTCTGATGGGTTTATAGTCGTAAAGCGAATAAAATGAAACATTAATTATAGAACATGCATTCGAATTACAAAATTACACGTATTTAAAATTCAATAAAGTGTGTGTTGTATACCTATTTTACGGTCACTCTCCTATGGTTAAATCATAGATCCACCCCTGCTTGTCCCCTACTTTGCGCGGATTCCGTGTCTATCGTTTCCTGGGTGCCAGTAGAAAATGGTCGGCATCTTGTCAATGTTGCCGAGTATTTCATTGTATGCCGGGCGATACTTCTTGGCAAATACTTTATATATCGAGTACCCGTGGTGGTAAAGTACCAAAGACTTGGCAACGGCGTTTTGTCGGTAGTGTACATTCCATCTAAAGAAGATCCATGTCTAAGTGGCCAGATCGAGGAATCAGTTTAAAACTAGCTTTGTACGCATGACAACAAGGGATTGTTCAATAGTCCGCTTCAAGTGGGCGGTGTGTACTTAGGCGGGCACCAACGACGCATCTCGATCTCCATCTCAGACAGGACCATCTCGACGGCAACATGCCAGTCAACTCGCTCGGAGATTCCAATTAGAAATTGGCATTTAAGTACGTAGTATATCGATGGACAAGTCTTTTTTCTGGGTACTCATATTGATCGACATGTGCATGTTTACTGATCGGCTATGAAGAGAATGGTTACAAGCAGTCAAGCAGCATTGTGGGCTGACATGGGCGTTCTTGCTGAGTACTACTAGCCTTTTTCGCAGTTCATTTGTACTATTCCCTCCGATCAATATTAGTTGACTTCAATTTGAATGTATCTAGACATGTTTTTGTAATAGATATATTTAAATTGAAGTCAACTAATATGGGTCGGAGGGAGTATTAGAAAGGCTATATTGTAAAACAAAGGTAGTACTTGATAGGATCTGTTGTTCGCGTGAGGCAAACCTCGTATATGGAGGAACGTCACGGTCTCCATGCTCTTTGTAAATATGCTCCAACATAACCCATCATGTCACAAGATTGTACTCATTCCCATCGTACAAGGAGAAACGAAAACTCAGAAGATTGGATCCAGGTGCAGACTCCCTCGATACAACGCCCCATCGACAGCGACCGGATTTTCAGGGCCCTAAATCCTCCCCTGGTCGTGCGCCCCCAATGCACACGAGGATCGATCGATATTCAACAAACATAGTAGGTCACAACTTTCAAATGCCAAATTGATAAAGAGCCACATTACACTTCTTACCAAGTACGAATCACATCCCGACAACATTAAAAGTTTAATAATAATAAGATAGATGCAGATCAACGCCATACGAGCCCTAGGCTTCAAGACGACATCCAACCCAGGCCAAAGAGGCGGCGGCGGCGCTGGAGATGGAGGGCGTTGCGGAAGCGACTACGAGCGGAGCGAAAGGTGACAGGTTTGGCCCAAGGTGGAAGAAGACTCTCGCACACACATAACACACGGGAGAGGAACACACAGTCTACACACTTGTGCCTTATTCTCACTTAGCTGATTACAGGTCTTTTTTTTAAAAGGAATGCGGTAGGGAAAGTCCCTACAGCGAGGTTTTTTTTAAAAAATAATAAGACCCCAAATCTACGTCTCTAAGGACTTGAACCTGGATGGCTAACCAAGTAAGCTAGACTCACTTCTTAGCTGATTACAGGTCTTATATAGAGAGGAAACACACGCACGTATTACTGCACCGATCCACTAATTGCTCTCCCCTAGCCGCTAGCATGCCATGGATAACCACCTTTGCCGACCACACGATTCAGCCGGTGTCCACTCGTTTTGCTGATTACTCCGTCGTACCCACGTATGCATCAATTCTATACCATACTAGTTCAACTAATTAAATGTAAACGATTCAAAGATGCCCACCAAGCATTTGTTTACGGGTGAAAAACGAAATAATATCATTACACAATAATCTATGATAGAACCCACAGAACATATATTTACTATTAAAAGCAAAGTTGCGGTGGTGTGTGGTGTCATATAAGTATAATTACTGATAAAATGCCACCCAACAACCTCTTCCTTCCCTTTCTCTTACCGACGCATAAAAACACAACAACTTTGCCTCTCCTATCTCTCTCCACCCACACAACCAGCGCCCATAACTAACAAGAAGCAGCATGTTCCACTATTAGTGTAGCATGCAAATACAATCCATCTACCTAGCTATAACCAAGAGACCGAAAATTGCGCGTTCTAATCTCATGTACATGAGCTAGAGGAAAACAATTCCCATGATATTCTCAACAAGCAAAATCCCTGTGTTTGTTAAGGACGACCTCCTCGCATCACATGCATCTGTCGCGGCTCTAGCGCCGATGCCAACAACTATCGTAGCAGCCGATGATCCTCCGGGCTCAGGTGTTTGTCTTCGTGGTTGAGGTAGGAGATTACTTCAGGTCATTTTTCTTCTGCCGCGAAAATGTAAGTGTACACAATGCACTGACGTATTGCTCATCCATCAGATTGGTGAGCGGTTCCTTTCTTTTATTTATGTTTTTTGCTGAGATTACAGGTAGTTCTATGCATAGTTATAGCATATTTCGCCTCTTCAGGTTTCCATCAGATTCTCCAGATGAGAACATGCAGCGAGGAACAATCAACACCAACTCGAGTCACCAGACAAGATATCAGTATATAGTCGAACAATTTCTTCTATTCATGTCTACATGTCCTAGATCAATGGTCACGCTGCCGTCATCTGGAATGTGTGCTTCATGCCGGGGATGTGCGATCGAGTTCTTCCTTGACCGACAACGGCAATATTGTGCGCTCTTCCCTGCATGTCCATCCTCGACTCCGGTGGACACCGTTCAACATGGTGAGATGTTCTTTTTGCTAATTCTAATTTTTCAATAAGATAAAACATTGTTAATCTTACAAGTCGCACTTTTAATTTGGTAAATAAAACGGAAGATACATGATGTGAAGTGTGTTTTCTTTCTACCATATTTTCAAGTTTCCTCAAGGTAATGCTATTTGAATTTTTCCTTTGCCCTGGAGATTGCAACCTTGCTTTCATGTTAGCTGGATAGTTCCATTGACTGAGTTCAGTTGATATGTTTCAGGTTATGCCCTATGAAATATATTTTCACAACTCTTTGCAAAAGAAAAATAGAGGTCTGAGTAATGGGTGCCTTAGAAAGGAAGAGTATATTATTCTATCCCGGGAGATACGTACAGAGAAGGAAAACAATTGTTCAGGTGAATGGTTTGAAGTCAAATTTTTGAAAATGGTGATAGTTTGATTTAACAAAGTTTATAGTTAATTTATGCATCCATATTTACCTGAATGTATTTCGAAACGCAGAGACTCGTTTGATTAATGATCTCATTGTTCAACTTCTTTTCTTTTTTCTATCTGCTATTTTTCAGAAATCATGGGTCTAAGATATATAAAGCTTGATGTTTGCTCACCTTTACGTTGGCTATTGATCCATGGGTTTTCAGTTATATCTACATACTGCCAGTCCAATGATTAGGTTGCATCGGTTTCCATGACCCGAGGCTCCTCCATGCCGCTCTCAGAGCCAAGTGGAGTTGGACATAAAAAACGATCAGTGACAAGCCATGGAGTGGTAGGACGGAGCTTCGGTGACTTGGTGTTTTCAAGTCTCGCTGTGACTTGGTGCCAATATCTACCATCCATCTCAGATCCAACGTACCAGATTGTCTCAGATTTCGAACTAAAAACCTAAAACTATTCAGAAAATTTTGAAAAAAATCCAGTAAACTATAAATGCCCCGTTTTATAATATGTGAATGTTTCATCCCATTAGGATAACTGGTTTGTGATGAAATAGCTTTTTACGTTTTTATACACTAGTTTAAACTAAGAACCCATTTAATCACAACTCCGTGATCCAAATGAAATGAAATTCCACCAGAGTATAAATCGAAACATTCATGATTTACTAGAATTTTTTCAAAATTTTCTGAGTAGTTTTAATTATTTTGTTTAAAATCTGGTTCAATCTTGTACGTTGGATCAGAGACAAATGATGGATGTTGACACCAAGTTACGGTGAGACTTGGAAGCATGAAGTCACTGAAGCAGCTTCAGTGACTTGGTGTTTTCAAGTCTCGCTGTGACTTGGTGCCAATATCTTTGATGTAAGTGTACGGGAGTGGACGGGAGGTGCATATTTTCCCATTGGCACGATCCATCTTTGATGCCACCCCTATCAGTTTTCCAAAACTCTCTCACCGCTTACGAGTCCTCTCATATCCTCCACGCTACATTCCCTCTCGTTGCCGTCAAATTAGATGAAAATATCCAGATCATAACAACCCTAACTAACGTACTGATTTCCACGCCAACTATCATAGATTATTAAAAAAACAGCTTGATGCCCCTATCGAAATAGAAAATTTCCCAACCAATGTACTCCTATATGATTGCCAAATCATTCATTTCTACCCTTTAGAGTTGCACAATTGCATGGATTGCAAATCATCGCAAAAATTGACCGCCATCAGGCAGTTAGATAGGATTGTTTTGAAGATTGTAGCGGTTCGATCATCGACCTAAACTGTGACCTGGAGTGGGATTACAACGACGAAGGTAAGTTTATGCCTGATTGATGTGTGGGTGTGTAGCGGGATCTTCCTATCTTTTCCTCTCTAATTACTTAATTAGTCGTTGTTCTAAGAATGGAAAAGGTTCTGCCGAGGGAAGCAACAACGATGGATGTCCTAAGCCTAAGGGTGAAGGTGAATAAAATGGCCACGTTCACAATGAGCACGCTGGAAAAGAAGATTTCGATTGCAGGGGCGCATGGATAAGGGCGAGCAATCGTGGTTTGCCAACATAGCCAGATATAGTCGTAGGCGCACACGGCTTGACCTTGCCGGTCGATGCATGCTAGGGCGTGGCCTCGTCGGACGTGGTCTCCTTGGCCGTGGCAACAATATGATTGATGTTGCTAGCCATGGTGTTGATGGACATGGCCACCGAAGGTTAGGCCTGACTGGTCATGGTGTAGGATCGGTGACGACCACGATCAACCTTGAGGCTGCACTGGCGAGAAAGGCAATGTGGAGCCTGACCACGATGATGGCATCAGTGGTGATCACGGGAATGGAGAGCGTGACATGGCAACAACGGGCATGGCCACCCCCAATCAGGGTGACTGCGAGCATGCTAATGGCAACGCGAAGGAGGTGGTGCAGGTCTAAGTAAGTCAATTCGAGCGACGACATAAGTTTCTTTATTACATCCATGTTGTAGGAGTAAACATGTTGATTCACTTAGGTTCTGGCGAAGGAGTATAGGAGTTTGAATCCATTTAGAAGCATACATATCTTTCTACTGGTTCACAAGCATACACGGTTTTAGTTTTTGTGATCTCCAAGAAGAGTACCATTTGTATTCTCGTGTTCACATGTAGCTGCTCCTCAGATAATACTGTCACAAGTATATGCAAACCTATGATTCTCATGTTGACCAATAGCTATTCAATGGATCGTAACAAATAATGTGCCCACCTGTAGCCGCAACATATTAAGGTGTTGTGTTACAGTAAAAGCCGTCAATTATTGCGAGTCTGGGTGGAATTTCATCAATGTCGTGCCTAATGTCATTTTTCTGTTAGGCATGCAAATATTCAGAGTGTTGAATTTAATATGTGTCATGCCAGATGTCATTTTTCTGCTCGCCATATAAATATTCGGAGTCAAGGAAATCATATGGTGCAAAGATGTTAAATGGAGGTTCACGACGGTGGAGAAGTTAGTAAGGTGGATCGAGCAGCGCGTCACTCGCATGTGGATCGAGAAGGCCTCGTCAGGTCTAGGAGAGTGATCGTGGTTGGTGGAAGCACCCAATCACAAAACAAAGTGGCGACAAAGGGGGTCTTCTATAAAAGAGCCATGGAGTTTGGCCTCTCTCCTCTAAGGGTTTAGAAGGAGGTAGATGGGCTGCTATGTGATTCGATGGGGGTCACAGGCTGCAGCTGGCTTTGGCAGGCCCAATTCGGTTGCCTCCCAATATTTATTTAATGTTTTTCCTTTTATTAGTTATTATGTCCTTCTATTTTTCTACCAATAGCCCTAGCAGGGTAGCTGTATACACAATACACTAAATTTTCTAAGAAGCACCCTATGCTCTGCCAAGAAGCACACTATGCTATGCGAGTAGGACATTAGCTAAAGATATGTATATTTTTTTATTTGGTAGATACTGTCATGACATAGAGAAAGTTCATGACAAGAGAAAGAAAAACCGATGATGATATTTACTGAAATAATATTACTAAATATCTCATACTACCCACTTTGCTTATGCAGTACAAAAGGGTAGATTAAAAAAGATTAAGACTAAAGGATGAATGCACACGAAAGAGAACATGATGAACTTGAATGTGCGAAAACTAATTATAACAAATTATTCTTATTCGTTGGAAAAACATGTTTCAAAGTATAAGGCGTTGATTTTCTTGTAACTATTGTATATTATTTAAATTAATTCTTATATAACCATGGCAACGCATGGGTATTCAGGTAGTGTATATATACAACAATGACTCACTGAGTCAAGAATAAAGATATACAGTATAAAGATCCAAATCACTTTCAAAACACTACAACATCCGAGTATGGATAAGAAGCAAATTGGGCTAAGAGCCCTGAAGAATAACCAATGGCGTCCATAACCTTGCTCAGGCCAAACCGGAAGGGTAACCCTACCAACGACGCCAATCTCAAACCTGCTAAAACAAAAGAGGTACTGATACGTCGTAAACGTATCTATAATTTTTGATGTGCCATGCTTGTTTAGTATCTACTTTGCTATGCTTTGTCTACACTTTGAGGTATTTTTATACATTTTCTGGGACTAACCTATCAACAAGATGCCGCAGTGCTAGTTGCCTATTTTCTGCTGTTTTTGGTTTTAGAAAAACTAGTAAGGAAATATTCTCGGAATTGGACGGGACAAAAGCCAAAGTTAATATTTTACTGAGGAGAACACGGAGTCCAGAGGAGAGACGAAGGGGAGCCACAGGGTGGCCGCACCCTAGGTCGCGCCTGAGAAGGGTGTGGCCCCCATGGCCGCCCTCCTGCCTCGCCTCTTCGCCTATATAAACCCCCCGATGCCAAAACCCTAAGTACCCGATTAGATCTCCACGAAACAGTCTATAGCCGCCGCCACCATCGTCCCTATATCGGGGGGATCTGAAGCTCTTCCCGGCACCCTGCCGTAGGGGAGAGATTATCTCGGAGGCCTTCTTCATCACCATGCCAGCCATCGGTGTGATGCGTGAGTAGTTCCACCTTGGATTATGGGTCCATACATTAGCTAGAGGGTTGTTTCTCCTCCTTTTTTCTATCATGTTTAGATCTTGTGAGCTCCGTTTATGATCAAGATCATCTATTTATAATCATGCATGTTGTGTTTGCGGGGATCCGATGGATATTGAGATACTACGTCAGATTGATTATTGATTCTATCATGTCTTATGATTATTGATTCTATCATATCTATGTTGTTTGTGATCTTGCATGATCTCTATTTCTAGTAGCTAGCTTGGCCAAGTAAATGCTAGTGACTAATGACCCACAAGTATAGGGGATCGCAACAGTCTTCAAGGGTAGTATAACCCAATTTATTGATTCGATACAAGGGGAGCCAAAGAATACTTATAAGCCTTAACAACTGAGTTGTCAATTCAGTTGCACCTGGAAATAGTCTTGCTCACAGTAGTTTATGAGTAGCAACAGTTTTGTAGTAGCAATAGTGTAACACCCTCAGAATCGACCCTATGCAAGTTTTAGCGAAACCCGCCAAACCCGCATAGAAACGATTCAAAGGTGCCCACCAGGCACTTTCGTGCGGGTGGAAAACGAAGTAATAACATTACACAACAGTCCTCGATGGGACCCACAGAACAGATATATATACAACACGACTCCATGAGTCAAGAATACAGATATAACATACAAAGATCCAAATCACCTTGAAAATGATAGAGCGTCCGACTACGGACAAGATGCAAATGGGGCTAAGAGCCCTGAAGAATAACCAATGGCGTCCATAACCCTGCCCAGGCCAAGCCGGAAGGGTAACCCTGCTAACAGCGTCGATCTCAAAACCTGCTTAAACAAAAGGGGTGCCGACAAAGGGCAAAGGAAAAAGAGGAGCGTCAGTACTGAGGCCAGTACACGGCGAGACTAGAATTCGGCGGTCCTCGCCTACATAGGTATGGTGGACTGAGCGGCAGCGGCAGCATGCACTAAACAACCTATAGAGACGCGATACCACTGACGGCTATCAGAGAGGGGTAAGAAAGACCTACTCGGAACCAACCGGATGCTACCATCAAACAAACCCATCCTGGTGTTTCCCCCTCGAGACCAGACGAGGAAGTCAACCGAGGAACTCACACCGTTGGCAGTTTTACTCATTCCGTTGTAATTGCGACAATTACTAGTCAAATATAAATAGCATGAGTCATCCTGATATAATAAGCAGTGGGCAGTTTTAGTTAACCATTCCGTTGTAGTTGCAACACTTACTAGTCAGATACGATTAGCATGAGATATCCCAAAACCCAGCAGTTGTTGGTACTTTTATTTAGCCATTCCGTTGCAGTGAAGCTGATTACTAATCATATCAGATACAAGTCAATTTATAACAGTAAACTTTAGTTATAGTTGTCTATGATCAAGCACTGTGCTCCAAGTCGTCCATAACCGCGGACACGGCTTCTCGAAAAGATTTAACCCTGCAGGGGTGCACCAAAGTATCCACAAGCACTTCGACCCTTTTTGCCAGATCAGTTAACATACACCCATCGGTATGTCGGCGGGGCCTAAGTCATGACGTTTCCAGACCCAAAGCAAGCACGGGGGGCCACCCCACTAAGTACACCCGCAACGAAGTCGGCCGGTCTCCGAGACGGACTCAGGGTTTGGGTAGACGGCTGTGAACGACTGGGAACCCGAAAACTCGGGGTGTCGACACCGCGGAATCGTGTCCCGATCCTAAATAGTACAGTGTGCTATCCATCGCACAATCGTAAATAAAGTAGTAAAACATGGCATAAGTACAGGATAGTAATAAAACCCCAAACTAGTTTGTGGCCCCCAGTACAATACTTTGAAATCAGGTACTAATCAATGGGGGGCCCATATCTCCCCACCTGTGGTTAGCGCGCTCGATCTCGGAACAGGTGTCAAGAACTCGGGGTCCTACGGGACACAAGTGGACGGGCAACAACCAAATAACATCTATTTCCCACCTGTGCCTCTGCTTACCTACTTCAATTTTAGTTGTAAGATAGGTAGAAAGGGGGAGATGCTCGCCTGAAAACATTGTCGAAGGTTCAACCGAATATCGGGTCGACACTCGCATCAACTCAACGGCCTTATCCGCGAAGAAGCAAAACACTAGAATAAACACCGGATGCAATATTTAATACTACGGCAAAAGATCGGGCATGATGCATGATTGGTGTATGACATGGCAAGATGCGATGCAATTGGGCAATATTAAGCGGAACCGGGGTCCCGACAATTAATTAGATGGTTCAAGTTATTTATCCACCCCGCAAATTAAATGTTGTATTAGCAGGCAAATGATAGCACAGGTTCGCTACGCAAATTTAAATGAGGCCAATATGAGATTAGATTTGACCGCATATGGGCCCCATATTTAATTTAGGTGAATCGGCATAAGGCCCCCAAACCACACAATTATGCAGGCGAGCATGAACAATTTAATATGCAGCATGTTTTATATTTAGCATTTATAAAATAGGGGCTCGGGAAAAGGTTCACACATCTGGGTTCGGCGAGCTTGGGGTTCCGAGGTTCGGGGTTCGGTCTCAGGGTCCAGGGTTCGACGGGATCGGTCTCGGCAGAAACATTCTCGAACAACGGGGCAGATCTTGTCGCATCCGGGTAGCAGGACTTGGTTTGGTGCCGGGGGTGCATCGGACTTTCCCCTGGTTGGTGTCGATCTTGTCGTCGATGGCGAACTTGAGTGGATCGGGTACCGGGTCTTCGGATCCGTGAAGTAGATCTTGTCGCACGGTGTCCGGGGTAGATGATCTTGGCGTATTCGCATCGGCGCTCTTGACGTTCGGGTTCTCGGGCATCAGATCCGGGAAGACGTACTTGTCGCTTCTGTGTCCTTCGAGCCGAAGAATTTGGCATGCCCGGGTTCGGTCTTCGGATCCGGATTCAGGGTCTTCGGTTTCCATGGGTCGGGGTCTTCGGATGTCCATGAAGGAGGTCTTGTGGATCCATGATGGCGACCTTCGGGTTCCACCTCTTACGTCGGTACCGGTACACGGGGGTCTCCGCATCGAAGATCTTGGAGACGCCGTGGAGTAGGAGGACGGAAGGCGTCGGTGCAGAGGAGATCCAGGGTGACGGGGTCCGTGCGAGGCGGCGGACGGGGCCTGCAAGGCGGGTCCACCTAGGTCGGCGGCGGGTCGGAGCGGGGCGCCTGGGCGACGGTGGCTCGGGGACAGGCTGAGCTCGGGCGGGACGGGGCGAGGCGCGGCGGTGGAGGGGGTCCGCGACAGAGCGGCGCCGGCGAGGTCAGCGGCCGAAGGAGCAAGGAGGGGGCTGGCCGGAGGCAGAGACGAGGTCGGCCCGGGGCGCTCGGCGCAGAGCAGCTCCTGGCAGCGGCTGCGCCGTGGCGACGGAGAGGTGCAAAGGGGTCGCGCGGCGGCCAGCAACAGGAAGGGGAACCGGAGGAGGACGACGGGGAGCGGAGGTCTAGGGACGCCGGAGCTCGAGGCGAAGGAGGCGCTGGTGGCGGAGGGAGCTCGCCGGAGGGAGGATGGCGACGGCGAGCCAGCGGCGGCTCCGGCGGAGCGCGCGGGCCGGAGGCGAAGACCGGCGGACGGCGGCGGTTGGGAGACGCGGCTGCGCCGGCGGGAGGAGGAGAGGCGGTCCGGTGGAGCAGGCGGAGGGCGGTGGCCGGTGGTGAGCGGGCTGACGGCACGGAGAGGCAGAGGGGAAGCGGCGGTGGCCGGAGGCGGCTCTGGGGCGGCGGCGGTTGGGCAGAGGCGCAGGGGCGGCGGAGGGTCGAGGGCGCTCGCCGGCGAGGACGCGGGGGAGGAAGGCGAGGCGAGGCAGAGGAGATGGCGAGCGGCGGCGCCTGGCGAGGAGAGAGGAGGGAGAGGGGCGAGGCGCGGCGCCTGGCGAGGAGGATGCGGGGTGGGGCAGAGAGGAGGAAGGAGAGAGCGAGCGGTCGGGGTCGGGTGGGGAGGCAGGAGCGACGGGGTGGGCCGGGGGCGTGGGAGGTGGGACCCAGGGGCGTGGGGTGGGACAGGTGGAGAGGGAGAGAGGGTCAGGCGGGTGGGGCTGGCTCGGTGGGGCCCGGGTGCAGAGAGAGGGGGTAGGGAGGCTGTGGGTGAGAGAGGGAGAGGGGAGGGAGAGGGGGATTCGTGAGGTGGCAGGGTGGGTAGCGATTGGGGAAGAGGGTGAGGTGGCGAGCTGTGAGAGGTGGGTAGGATAGATTTGGGTGGGAATAGGATTTAGAGTTTAGGTTTTATTAGTTTTGTAAATATGTGTTTGTTTTGTTTTGTTTATTTTAAAACAAGGCTACTTTGCAATTAGTTTATAGGTAAATAAAATATTCGATACGATCGGGGTTTTGCATTTGAAATAAAGAGGGGTATTTGTACAAGCAAAACTAGGCTTTTCGAAATAGTTCAGACAAACAATGCATGATGATGACGATGCTCAAATGCAATGCACAAAAACAACGCGATTTTCTAGTAGTGGTTTTGCGGGATGCCACAATTCGACACCACTAACAATGGATCTCGCCCTCGAGATCCGCCTCATGGTACCGGGAAGAAGGCCGGCGGTCTGATCCTTCGCGCTTCGTGTAGATCCTCGCGACACCACTAACAAGAGGTCGTTGTCCGTGATCGTCGATAGAACACTCCGGAAACAAAAGGTCGAAGGTAGAGGCATCAACAAATAAAGCCACCCCTAACTTCCGTGGAAGGAGTAAAATTACACTAATTCACCAATTCAATGTACAAGAGCGAATGATAAGAGTAGTGGTATGGTAGCTACTCCATCCCGCACTCAAACCATTAATTTGCACACGAATAGGCGGATTATGCAACCAACTCTTGGAATTAGACTGAAGATCTCGACAAGCGAGGTTCAGAAACAAAGGAGTGATGCAGACTCTGCATCGGATTTGGCGTAGATGATGTCGTCGCGTCGGAAAACACCGGAAGGCACGAGAAGGATCAAAGAGAAGTCCACCAAACGAAGGATTCCTCGGATAGCATGAAGACCAGATGTGGACACACCGTTACCAAAGAGGAAACGAAACCCTGAAGGTACGATGGAACCCAACCACGAGAAATCCTGGACTCGAAGAGAGAGAAGAGAGCGGATTCAAAACACGCAGAGGTGAGAGGAGAGCAGCAGAGGGGTAAGGAGTAAAATCAGACCTAATCAGAACTATCCAACCGATTTTGCAAAAATAGTTTTGACACTCTACTTCGGCCGTTAGCTAGGTTATCCTACAGGCTGGACTTGTGGGGTATCGCAACTGCTGAGCTCTGATACCACTCTGTAACACCCTCAGAATCGACCCTATGCAAGTTTTAGCGAAACCCGCCAAACCCGCATAGAAACGATTCAAAGGTGCCCACCAGGCACTTTCGTGCGGGTGGAAAACGAAGTAATAACATTACACAACAGTCCTCGATGGGACCCACAGAACAGATATATATATACAACACGACTCCATGAGTCAAGAATACAGATATAACATACAAAGATCCAAATCACCTTGAAAATGATAGAGCGTCCGACTACGGACAAGATGCAAATGGGGCTAAGAGTCCTGAAGAATAACCAATGGCGTCCATAACCCTGCCCAGGCCAAGCCGGAAGGGTAACCCTGCTAACGGCGTTGATCTCAAAACCTGCTTAAACAAAAGGGGTGCCGACAAAGGGCAAAGGAAAAAGAGGAGCGTCAGTACTGAGGCCAGTACACGGCGAGACTAGAATTCGGCGGTCCTCGCCTACATAGGTATGGTGGACTGAGCGGCAGCGGCAGCATGCACTAAACAACCTATAGAGACGCGATACCACTGACGGCTATCAGAGAGGGGTAAGAAAGACCTATTCGGAACCAACCGGATGCTACCATCAAACAAACCCATCCTGGTGTTTCCCCCTCGAGACCAGACGAGGAAGTCAACCGAGGAACTCACACCGTTGGCAGTTTTACTCATTCCGTTGTAATTGCGACAATTACTAGTCAAATATAAATAGCATGAGTCATCCTGATATAATAAGCAGTGGGCAGTTTTAGTTAACCATTCCGTTGTAGTTGCAACACTTACTAGTCAGATACGATTAGCATGAGATATCCCAAAACCCAGCAGTTGTTGGTACTTTTATTTAGCCATTCCGTTGCAGTGAAGCTGATTACTAATCATATCAGATACAAGTCAATTTATAACAGTAAACTTTAGTTATAGTTGTCTATGATCAAGCACTGTGCTCCAAGTCGTCCATAACCGCGGACACGGCTTCTCGAAAAGATTTAACCCTGCAGGGGTGCACCAAAGTATCCACAAGCACTTCGACCCTTTTTGCCAGATCAGTTAACATACACCCATCGGTATGTCGGCGGGGCCTAAGTCATGACGTTTCCAGACCCAAAGCAAGCACGGGGGGCCACCCCACTAAGTACACCCGCAACGAAGTCGGCCGGTCTCTGAGACGGACTCAGGGTTTGGGTAGACGGCTGTGAACGACTGGGAACCCGAAAACTCGGGGTGTCGACACCGCGGAATCGTGTCCCGATCCTAAACAGTACAGTGTGCTATCCATCGCACAATCGTAAATAAAGCAGTAAAACATGGCATAAGTACAGGATAGTAATAAAACCCCAAACTAGTTTGTGGCCCCCAGTACAATACTTTGAAATCAGGTACTAATCAATGGGGGGCCCATATCTCCCCACCTGTGGTTAGCGCGCTCGATCTCGGAACAGGTGTCAAGAACTCGGGGTCCTACGGGACACAAGTGGACGGGCAACAACCAAATAACATCTATTGCCCACCTGTGCCTCTGCTTACCTACTTCAATTTGAGTTGTTAAACAATAATAAAAGTGAACGATAATTAAAGCCATGATCATCTCCAACATTAAACATGTGGCAATTCTCCAACAACTGTGGTACTTGACGACACGCAACAACACCTGAGCAAGCGACTACGACGCGCAAGTCCAACTATCTACCAAACAACAGGTAATAGGATGTGTCCAAGGCAATATAAGGCTGCAGGGGATATCACGGGTACGAAAACTAGAGCGTCGCAACACAGATAGCAATAGATCAACAGGAGGGAATAAATACTATAAAAGTAAGATAGGTAGAAAGGGGGAGATGCTCGCCTGAAAACATTGTCGAAGGTTCAACCGAAGATCGGGTCGACACTCGCATTAACTCAACGGCCTTATCCGCGAAGAAGCAAAACACTAGAATAAACACCGGATGCAATATTTAATACTACGGCAAAAGATCGGGCATGATGCATGATTGGTGTATGACATGGCAAGATGAGATGCAATTGGGCAATATTAAGCGGAACCGGGGTCCCGACAATTAATTAGATGGTTCAAGTTATTTATCCACCCCGCAAATTAAATGTTGTATTAGCAGGCAAATGATAGCACCGGTTCGCTACGCAAATTTAAATAAGGCCAATATGAGATTAGATTTGACCGCATATGGGCCCCATATTTAATTTAGGTGAATCGGCATAAGGCCCCCAAACCACACAATTATGCAGGTGAGCATGAACAATTTAATATGCAGCATGTTTTATATTTAGCATTTATAAAATAGGGGCTCGGGAAAAGGTTCACACATCTGGGTTCGGCGAGCTTGGGGTTCTGAGGTTCGGGGTTCGGTCTCAGGGTCCAGGGTTCGACGGGATCGGTCTCGGCAGAAACATTCTCGAACAACGGGGCAGATCTTGTCGCATCCGGGTAGCAGGACTTGGTTTGGTGCCGGGGGCGCATCGGACTTTCCCCTGGTTGGTGTCGATCTTGTCGTCGATGGCGAACTTGAGTGGATCGGGTACCGGGGTCTTCGGATCCGTGAAGTAGATCTTGTCGCACGGTGTCCGGGGTAGATGATCTTGGCGTATTCGCATCGGCGCTCTTGACGTTCGGGTTCTCGGGCATCAGATCCGGGAAGACGTACTTGTCGCTTCTGTGTCCTTCGAGCCGAAGAATTTGGCATGCCCGGGTTCGGTCTTTGGATCCGGATTCAGGGTCTTCGGTTTCCATGGGTCGGGGTCTTCGGATGTCCATGAAGGAGGTCTTGTGGATCCATGATGGCGACCTTCGGGTTCCACCTCTTACGTCGGTACCGGTACACGGGGGTCTCCGCATCGAAGATCTTGGAGACGCCGTGGAGTAGGAGGACGGAAGGCGCCGGTGCAGAGGAGATCCAGGGTGACGGGGTCCATGCGAGGCGGCGGACGGGGTCTGCAGGGCGGGTCCAACTAGGTCGGCGGTGGGTCGGAGCGGGGCGCCTGGGCGACGGTGGCTCGGGGACGGGCTGAGCTCGGGCGGGACGGGGCGAGGCGCGGCGGTGGAGGGGGTCCGCGACAGAGCGGCGCCGGCGAGGTCAGCGGCCGAAGGAGCAAGGCGGGGGCTGGCCGGAGGCAGAGACGAGGTCGGCCCGGGGCGCTCGGCGCAGAGCAGCTCCTGGCAGCGGCTGCGCCGTGGCGACGGAGAGGTGCAAAGGGGTCGCGCGGCGGCCAGCAACAGGAAGGGGAACCGGAGGAGGACGACGGGGAGCGGAGGTCTGGGGACGCCGGAGCTCGAGGCGAAGGAGGCGCTGGTGGCGGAGGGAGCTCGCCGGAGGGAGGATGGCGACGGCGAGCCAGCGGCGGCTCCGGCGGAGCGCGCGGGCCGGAGGCGAAGACCGGCGGACGGCGGCGGTTGGGAGACGCGGCTGCGCCGGCGGGAGGAGGAGAGGCGGTCCGGTGGAGCAGGCGGAGGGCGGTGGTGAGCGGGCCGACGACACGGAGAGGCAGAGGGGAAGCGGTGGTGGCCGGAGGCGGCTCTGGGGTGGCGGCGGTTGGGCAGAGGCGCAGGGGCGGCAGAGGGTCGAGGGCGCTCGCCGGCGAGGACGCGGGGGAGGAAGGCGAGGCGAGGCAGAGGAGATGGCGAGCGGCGGCGCTTGGCGAGGAGAGAGGAGGGAGAGGGGCGAGGCGCGGCGCCTGGCGAGGAGGATGCGGGGTGGGGCAGAGAGGAGGAAGGAGAGAGCGAGCGGTCGGGGTCGGGTGGGGAGGCAGGAGCGACGGGGTGGGCCGGGGCCGTGGGAGGTGGGACCCAGGGGCGTGGGGTGGGACAGGTGGAGAGGGAGAGAGGGTCAGGCGGGTGGGGCTGGCTCGGTGGGGCCCGGGTGCAGAGAGAGGGGGTAGGGAGGCTTTGGGTGAGAGAGGGAGAGGGGAGGGAGAGGGGGATTGGTGAGGTGGCAGGGTGGGTAGCGATTGGGGAAGAGGGTGAGGTGGCAAGCTGTGAGAGGTGGGTAGGATAGATTTGGGTGGGAATAGGATTTAGAGTTTAGGTTTTATTAGTTTTGTAAATATGTGTTTGTTTTGTTTTGTTTATTTTAAAACAAGGCTACTTTGCAATTAGTTTATAGGTAAATAAAATATCCGATACGATCGGGGTTTTGCATTTGAAATAAAGAGGGGTATTTGTACAAGCAAAACTAGGCTTTTCGAAATAGTTCAGACAAACAATGCATGATGATGACGATGCTCAAATGCAATGCACAAAAACAACGCGATTTTCTAGTAGTGGTTTTGCGGGATGCCACAAATAGCAAAGTAACAGCAACAGTAAAACAAAGGTAGTAGTAACAATAGTAGCAAACAACAAGATTTGAGTGCAGTAGGTATATGGATGGATGGACGTGCGTTGCATGGATAAGACTATTCATGGAATTTCAAGATCCAGGGCATTTGCAGATAAATAAGATAAAACATCCAAGTACTAAACAATCATAGGAATGTGTTCCATATATAGTCATACATGCTCGCAATGAGAACTTGCACAACATATTTTGTCCCGCCAGCCCGTTGCAGCGGGGCCTCAAGGGAATCTACTGGCAATTAAGGTACTCCTTTTAATATAGTACCGGAGCAAAGCATTAACACTCCATGAACACACGTGATCCTCATATCATAGCCATCCCCTCCGGTTATCCCAATTTCTGTCACTTCGGGGCCTTTGGTTCCGGACAATAATATGTGTAAAAAACTTGCAGATAAGATCACAAACAATACTATCATCATGAATCAATAACATGTTCAGATCTGAGATCATGGCACTCGGGCCCTAGTGACAAGCATTAAGCACAACAAGTTGCAACAAAGTCAAATAGCACTAACAAAGATACTAGGCACCATGCCCTAACAATATTATTCGATTACATGATAGATCTCATCCAATCCCTACCATCCCCATAGCCTACAGCGGGGGATTACTCACTCATGTATGGGGGAAACATGGATGGTTGATGGAGAGGCGTCGGTGATGATGATGGCGATGATCTCCTCCAATTCCCCATCCCGACAGGGTGCCAGAATGGAGATTCTGGTTCCGAATCACGGTTTCTGGTGGTGGCGGTGCAGCGGAACTCTATCTGGAAAAACGTCGAACCCCCCTCAATTTTTAGGTCAGAAGGTTTTATGTAGGCGAAGAGGGAGACCGAGGGGGTGACCCAGGTGGCCACACCCCCCCAGGCGCGGCCTGTCCTGGCCCGCGCGGCCAGGGGGTGTGGGCCCCTCGTGGCCCTCCTCCGTCTCATCTTCTGGCTCCGTGAGTCTTCTAGTAAAATAGGAGTTTTGCGATATTTTCTGGGATTTTTCCTAAAAGTTGATTTTCTGCACAAAACCAAGACACCAAAGCAATTCTGCTGAAAACATCGTTAGTCCGTGTTAGTTGTATCCAAATCACACAAATTAGAGAAGAAACAATAGCAAAAGTGTTCGGGAAAGTAGATACGTTTTGGATGTATCAACTCCCCCAAGCTTAGCTTATTGCTTGTCCTCAAGCAATTCAGTTGAAAACTGAGTGCGATAAAAGAAACTTTCACGAACACATTTGCTTCATGTAATATAAATATTCTCAACATATGATCAGTACTTAGACAATTCATGATAAGGAGTATGCAACTAAGTCCACTCAATAGTTATGCAAGGTATGAAGAGATTCCAACTCAATAATAATAAGCAGCATGAAACATAAGCATAAGCAACATTGTAATGCTCATAAGAAGGTATGATAAAGTGGTATCTCGCTTGCCTTTGATTGTGAAGAAAAACATAAATTTCAAGGCACATCTGAAGTTCAAGTGAAGACTAGAAGTGAAGATATCAAAGATACATGCATCAAAGTTATGTCATAATTAACCAAGTTTTGAGACAAGCACATTACACTAAGAATGACAACTGTGCTCTCAAGAAGGTGCTCATAGAATAAGTGGTGACTCAAAAAGGAAGTGAAAAGGTTTTGAAAGGCTTCCAAATGCTGAAAGTATGGTACTCATTAGCTTTGAGCTCTCATTGCCCCTATCATAGGCATGTTTAAGTGGTTAAGTTTAAAGTGAGGTCCAATATGAGTTATATGCTTGACAAACCATAAACTAGAAATCACATGTCCCTTGAGTACGAGGGCCGTTCCTCATGCTACTCAACTTTAGTTACCGGTAAGTTCTTGTCATAGTAAATACATGTGTATCATAGAGAACCGCCAACGGGGTACCCTTGCCCCATGACATAGGAGCTATCCCATATCAAAATGACAAGGCAATAGACAATGAGCATCTCAACAATCTTCTTATTTACCATAGGAAAATGGTGCTTTTTTCTCTTCTTTCCTCTTTTTCCCCTTTTCTCTTTATCGTATCTCTTTTTTTATAAGAAGAATGCTTCATGGATTGCTCACTATGGTGATGCTGCAAGTTTCCACCATGATTAGGCATGGCTTAGGCTAGCGGCCCAGGCATTTCTCTAACACATATACATAACTCCATAGAATTACAAGCTCCCCTTTTTATTTCACACCGCCGACATCCTTAAACAAAAGAGCATGCTATCAACGGGATAATATTTATAGGTGTTGAAAGCATTCTTTGTGATAGCACGGTTCTGCTAAGTCCTAGCCTATAATTTGCAAGCATATAACTTTCATGGACAGTCACAATGGTTCAAGTTTATTAAGTGCAAGAAATTAAAGTGTGCCATTAAGTTCGTGAGAGATTTACTAAACAACTTTCTCAAAACAAGCAAACATTTTATTTGGAAGAAAACGAGGCATAATAAATATGCACGAAATAGCAATGATGCTAATAGGTGGATATGGTGGACACTTTTTGACAATTTTGGTTTTGGGGAGTTAGAAACACGAGTAGAACTCATACTCAGTGCAAGTGAAGGCTAGCAATAGAAAGGGAGCGACAAATGAGAGAGAAATATCTGTCATAATCATGCTTGCAACAAAACAAAATTAATTATGGCATAAACGTGATACAAGAACTCTAAGGCAAAATAAATCATCAAGGCTTAACTGACTTTTTGTTTAGTCATATGCATGCGTGATCATGTGCCAAGTCGATTCAAATGAAGCATTCAGAGGAGGATACCACAATGTCATACCAAGTTATGAATAGAACAATGCAAGCAAACATTCATATGACATTCTACAAACTATTAGCAAGTTGGAGCTAATCATAAGAGAGCAAGAACTACTAAGCATCCAATAAATACATACACCTTATATGAACAGACTAAGCAGGCCCACAATGATGAGTATATGTACAAAAATGAAGACAAATAGAGTTCATTACCAGCCTCTTACCACACCTCGAGTTGTCATAATTCATCATTATTGTCTTTCACTTGTGTGGCTTGAATAATAACATGAAACCAAACTCCAAAGGAGTCACTAAGGACCGCTGAACCCTGCAACAAACTTATAAAACCAAAAAAGAACAACAAATATTTTTGGGTTTTCAATTTTTAGCAAGCACTGAAGGCAAGAGCAAATAAAGCAAAATCTTTTTGGATTTTTCTTATAACAAACCAAAGCTAAAAGACAAAGAAACAAACAAATAGAAACAATGGAAATATTTTTGGTCCTTTTGTGTTTTGGAAAGCAGAAACAAAAACTAAAAAGAAAGCGAAACATGGATATACAAAGTACCGACAGAACATGATATGTAGATGAGTGTGGTGTCGGTATACCTACCCCCAAGCTTAGGCTTTTGGCCTAAGTGGAGAACAATAAAAACGTGGGTAGTAACCCCAAGCCGGTGGATCATCATAGGAATGATCATAATCAGGCCCTCGTGAAGAAGAAGAAGAAGAAGAAGAAGAAGCGCCCCAATCGTAAGAGGGCTGCTGGTATGAAGACTCCCCCATGTTGGAGGGCTGAACCGAATTATCTTCGGCATCCTCTCCAACATTCTCCTCTTGCTGGGAGAGCTCCTCCATGTATGTGTCAAGTTCTTCCTTCGTGAGTGACCATCCTTTACTGGCATCAAAGTTAAATAAAGCAGGTGCAGGCAAAGGGACTACTTTATCAGTCTTACCCCTCTCCAACCACTCTTGACAAAGGTTATTTCCTAAGGTAACTCGCTCAAACTAGCCCAAGAAGAAACAAACTTATGCTGTACCACGAAATTGGGATCAAGTCTCTCTATGGGGAATTGAAAATCTGAATGATGAGGCGCTAAACCATGCAAAGCTAATAAACGGGATGCAATAATACCTCCACAAATTCCACCTTTCTCGCGGTTAGCAGTAAGACAGAAGGCTATCAAAGCACCCAAATTATAAGTTCTATCCCTTTTCAAAGTGGCTGATATTAAAGCTAGGTCAAATGAAGATAATTTTCTAGCAGTCTTCCTAGCAAGAACACACTTGGCAATGAAATAGGAAAAATATCTAATGGATGGGAGATGAATATTACGAATTTTACCACTCTCCTTTGAGAAGCTGCAACCTTGGCAAATCTCCGCATATCCACGAGTGGCGTAGGCCTATCTCTAATCTTCTCACATGAACCCCACTGTGGCACTCTGATAGCTGCACAAAAATCATCAAAAGGGAGGTTGACAACTATATTATAAATCTTGTAGTGGACCATAGGGTTAGGCAAGGACCGACTAAACTGAAAGTCCTGCATAACAGACATGATTAGTTTAACATATTGGCAAGGTTCCTCTCCAACAAAATGCTCCAACCCTGCATTAGAAATCAGAGTTTGGAAATCCTGAAATATCCCTACAGCTCTCAAGAATTCTGGGCATGGATAAATGGAGAAGAAGACTTCCTCCTCGCGGGGGACTTTAATAACCTCCGGTACCCTCAATTCATTTTGACTCAGCTAGTATTCACTCGTCTTATTTTCTGAAATTTTTAGACAAACATCAAACCAAGTGATTTCCAAGCTAATAAGTGATGGGGAACTACTATAGGAACTTGCTAGAGGGCTAAACATGCATCAAAATGAAATCCCTAAGCATAGAACAAGCATGCAAGCTCATACAACCTATCACCTACAGTAGCAAAATACTCAAGATACAAACAACCAATCAAAAATCTAATTGGACAAGCAGAGGAGGCACTTACCGGAGAGAAATCCCTCCAAAAATCAGCAGCAAAGATGTACTGAGCAAGGAGATCGAAAATTGGGATCAAGAACAACAGGAACTCGAGCTATGCAAAGTTTTTTGGTGTTTTTCGGGAGAGAAAGAAGTGGCTGGAAGGAGGCAAGGTGGAGGGCCAGGGGTGGACCACACCCAGGCCAGGCGCGCCCTAGGGCTGGCCTCACCACTAGGGGGTGTGCTGGCCTTGTGGGTTCCCCTGGGTCACTCCAGGTGCCCCTCTGCCCCTTTTTTCATGAAAAAATTTAATATGAATTTTCTAGAAGTTTTTCGAAAAACTTTATTTTTGGCCAATTTTCAGGTTATGAAAACCGATTTTCTCGCAGAAAAAGATTTTTGAGAAGAAGCAAAAACAAACCCAAACTAAAACTACAGAAGTTCTAAGACACTCTAACAAGCAAGCAACTAGCAAAACTAAAACTAACAAGAAGAAAAACAAAGATTGGAATGGAGAAAATAAAGGCGAGCAAGGATAATCACTGTGAAAGCATTGTTTTGTTTATTAAAATCCCTTTGTTAACAAGGTTGATCAAATCTTGTTACCAAAACAATTTTATATGAAACAAAACTTTGCATTCCACAAAGTGATTATGTTACATCAAACTTGATAGCAATAGTCCCAATCATAATAGTTTCAAAACTTTCTTGTGGAATGGGACAATATATTTCTCCAACTTTGATGCTCTCAATATTTTCAATTGAATTCACGCAATATCTCTTATCAATCTTCTTGGGGAAATAGACAGTATGCTCTTTATCATTAATATTAAAAGTTGCTTTTCCTTGATTACAATTGATGATAGCACCTGCAGTATTAAGAAAGGGTCTCCCAATAATAATAGATATCTTATCATCTTCAGGCATCTCAAGCACAACAAAATCAGTTAAAACCAAGCAATTATGAGCCACTTGAATGGGAACATCCTCACATATACCAACATGAATAGTAGTAGACTTATCAGCCATTTGCAAAGATATATTAGTTGGTATCAATTTTTCTAGTTGAAGTCTCTTGTAGAGAGAAAAAGGCATAACACTAACTCCAGCTCCTAAATCACACAAAGCAGTTCTAACATAATTAGTTTTAATAGAGCAAGGAATAGTTGGAATACCAGGATCACCAAGTTTCTTTGAAACCTTACCATTGAAGGAATAATTAGCAAGCAAAGTAGAAATTTCCTCATTAGGAATCTTCCTTTTATTAGAGACAATGTCCTTCATATAATTTGAATAAGGAGGTAACTTAATAGAATCAGTTAAAGGAATTTGCAAAAATAAAGGTTTCATCCACTCACAAAACTTGTTATAGTGTTCTTCTTCCTTTGACTTGTGTTTCTTATTAGGAAAAGACATTGGTTTTTGCACCCAAGGTTCTCTTTCACTACCATGTTTATTAGCAATAAAATCTTCCTTAGTGTACTTAGTGTTCTTAGTGTGCCTCTTAGGTTCTTCTTCAATTTCTTACTTATCAGGAGCATCATTTTTATCATTACCACTTTCAGTTTTAGCATCAGAGGCATATATACTATTAGGATCTATAGCAGGTTCGGAAGGATCCTTAATAGTTTTATGTTTCTTGTTCTTTCTCTTAGAAGGAGTACCACTATTTTCAGCTTCTTGAGAATCTTGTTCAATTCTTTTAGGATGTCCCTCAGGATATAAGGGATCCTGAGTGGTAGCACCACTCCTAGTTCTAATTTCATAAGCATGTTTATCTCCAGAAGCATTAACTAGCATATCATTTTGTACTTTAGCAAGTTGATCAATTTTAGTTTGAACCATTTGGAAGTGTTTAACAAGCATTTTAACATTATTAGAAGTTCTTTCCATAATATCTTTCAGCTCATTAATAGCTCTAGAGTTTTCCAATAAATGATTCTGAACTTGTTTATTAAAATTACCTTGTTTAACAATAAAGATATCAAGTTCCTCTAAGCATTGTTCAGGAGGTTTACCATAAGGAATATCACCTTCATCAAAATGTTGGAGAGAGTGTACCTCAATAGTGGATGAGTGGGAGATTGTCTTACATAATTCTTCTATAGGAGGTAAATTCTTCACATCATCAGATCTAATACCCTTCTCCTTAAGACATTTCTTAGCCTCTTTCATCACTTCATCATTTAGTTCAATCACTCCCCTCTTCTTGGGTGTTGGTGTTAGAGTTGGTTCAGGTGTAGTTGGCTCAGGTGTAATTGGCTCAGTTAAAGTCCAATCATCATAATTCTTGCTTATTTTAGCCATTAATTCTTCAGCTTCTGCTGGAGTTCTTTTCCTAAAAACACAATCAACAAAACTATCTAGGTATGTCCTAGATTCATCAGTTAGTCCATTATAATATATATCAAGAAGCTCATTTTTAGGTAATGGACATCCAGGATGTGCATGAATCAAGGCATATAACCTTTTCCATGACTCAGGCAATTTCTCCTCTTCTCCCTGTTTAAAATCAAAAAGTTTCTACAAAGCAGGATGTCTAGCACTAGTAGGGAAATATTTCTGAAAGAAAGTAGCAATCAAGCAATCATGGCTATCAATGGATCCAGGAGGTAAATTGTTAAACCAAGCTTTGGCTTCTCCTTTTATTGAAAAACGGAAAATTCTAGCAACAAAGTAGGTTCGCATCTTAACATCATTAGAAAATAAGGCACTCATAGTGGAAAGCTCATTCATATGTGCCACAACCCTTTCATTCTCAGTCCCACAAAAATGTTCTTTCTCAATAATGTTTATATAGGATAAATCAAGAGAGAAATCATAATCTTTATATTTAATGTTTATGGGAGAAGTGGCAAACTTAGCATCAGGAGATAGTTTTGGTATAATAGTACGTTTCTCAAGGAGACTTCTAATAGCACTAGCACCATGTGTGTTTCGGTATTCTTCAATAAATTCATTAGTCATTTCAATGTAACCATCATTAATATCATAACTCTCTCTAGACTCAGGTGAGCTAACAGGTGTAATAGTGTCTTCACTAGGAGTTTCAGTGTTTCCAATATAGTTCTAGCAATTGTAGCATCTAGGGAAGGACCTAATGAACCACTCTCATCAAGCATAGTAGAAGTAACATCATGAGCATCAGAAGCAATTTCAGATTCAGCAGTAGTAGCAGTGTGTATAGCAGGTGTATGTGGTGGTGGTGTAACAAGCTTACTTATAACACATGGTGAATCAAGAGCAGCAGAGGTGTTTAGAACTATACCTCTTCTTGTAGTGGATGGTAATATAGGAAATTTTCCATCACGAGTTTTCCCCATGATGAAAAGGATAGCAGCAAACAATAATTGATCCAAGTGAACTTAGAAATAAAGTTATGCTCCCCGGCAACGGCGCCAGAAAATAGTCTTGATGACCCACCAGTATAGGGGATCGCAACATTCTTCGAGGGTAGTATAACCCAATTTATTGATTCGACACAAGGGGAGCCAAAGAATACTTATATAAGCCTTAACAACTGAGTTGTCAATTCAGCTGCACCTAGAAATAGTCTTGCTCACAGTAGTTTATCAGTAGCAACAGTTTTGTAGTAGCAATAGCAAAGTAACAGTAGCAGTAAAACAAAGGCAGTAGTAACAATAGTAGCAAACATCAGGATTTGAGTGCAGTAGGCATAGGGATGGATGGACGGGTGTTGCATGGATAAGACTATTCATGCAATTTCAAGATCTAGGGAATTTGCAGATAAATAAGATAAAGCATCCAAGTATTAAACAATCATAGGCATGTGTTCCATATATAGTCATACGTGTTCGCAATGAGAACCTGCACAATATCTTTTGTCCTGCTAGCCCGTTGCAGTGGGGCCTCAAGGGAATCTACTGGAAATTAAGGTACTCCTTTTAATAGAGTACCGGAGCAAAGAATTAACACTCTGTGAACACACGTGATCCTCATATCACAGCCATCCCCTCCGGTTATCCCAATTTTTGTCACTTCGGGGCCTTTGGTTCTGGACAATAATATGTGTAAACAACTTGCAGAAAAGATCACAAACAATACTATCATCATGAATCAATAACATGTTCAAATCTGAGATCATGGCACTCGGGCCCTAGTGACAAGCATTAAGCACAACAAGTTGCAGCAAAGTCAAATAGCACTAACAAAGATACTAGACACCATGCCCTAACAATCTTATTCGATTACATGATAGATCTCATCCAATCCCTACCAGCCCCATAGCCCACAACAGGGGATTACTAACTCATGGATGTGGGAAACATGGATGGTTGATGGAGAGGCATCGGTGATGATGATGGCGATGATCTCCTCCAATTCCCCATCCCGGTAGGGTGCCAAAACATAGTTTCTGGTTCTGAATCATGGTTTTTGGTGGTGGCAGCACAACAGAACTCTATCTGGAAAAATGTCGAACTCCCCTCTATTTTTTAGGTCAGAAGGCTTTATATAGGCGTGGAGGGAGACCGAGGGGGTTCCCGAGGTGGCCACACCCCCCCAGGCGCGGCCTGGCCTGGCCCGCGCGGCCAGGGGGTGTGGTCCCCTCGTGGCCCTCCTCCATCTCATCTTCTGGCTCCGTGAGTCTTCTGGTAAAATAGGAGTTTTGCGCTATTTTACGGGATTTTTCCTGAAAGTTGATATTCTGCACAAAAACGAGACACCAAAGCAATTCTGCTAAAAACATCGTCAATCCCTATTAGTTGTATCCATATGACACAAATTAGAGGAGAAACAATAGCAAATGTTCGAGAAAGTAGATACGTTTTGGACATATCAGTGACTCCAAGAGGGAGTATTTATGCTCGATAGTGGGTTCATGCATCTATTGAATCTGGGGAAGTGACAGAAATCTCTAAGGTTGTAGATGTGTTGTTTCCACTAGGGAGAAAACAACAATCTTTTGTTCATGGAACAATTGTATTGTTTACTTTACACACATTGCTTAATGCAGTTATTCGTTGCTTGCAACTTAATACTGGAGGGGGGGGTCGGATGATAACCTGAAGGTGGATTACTAGTCATAGATGCAGTTGTATGGCGGTCTATGTATATTTTTGTAATGCCCAATAAAATCTCATAGGATCATGAATGTCTAGTATTGCATTGTTATGCCTTGCTCAGTCCTGTCAATTGCCCCGCTGTAATTTGTTTACCCAGCATGTTATGCTATCTATCTGAAGGAGAACACCTCTAGTGAACTATGGACCCCGGTCCAATCTTTACCATTGATACATTATCTACTGTTATTGTTTACTTTCTGCAAGCAACCATTACCTTCCACACCATACGTTTAATCCTTTTTTCAGCAAACCAGTGAGATTGACAACCTCACTGTAAGTTGGGGCAAAGTCTTGAGTCTGTGTTATGCAGGATTCCAAGTTGTTAGCAACACCTTAGAGTTGTTTCCTTACTCCTACTGGTTCGATAACCTTGGTTTCATAACCGAGGGAAAACTTGATGCTGTGCTCATCATACCTTCCTCTTGCGGTCTCCCAACGAAGCTCTACTACTGAGCCGCATTAGGTACCGACAAAGGGCAAAGTAAAGATAGAGAGAGAGAGGTCAGTACTGAGGCCAGTACATGGAGAGTCTTAGAATTCGGTGGCTCTCGCCTACATAGGTATGGTGGAATGAAGCGGCAGCGAAGCAGACACTAAATAACTTATAGAGACTCGATACAATTGGTGGCTATCAGAGAGAGGTATGAAAGAACTATCCATAACCAACCTGATACTAACACCAAACATACCCATCCTGACATTTCCCCCTCGAGACCAGACGAGGAAGTCAAACCGAGGAACTCACACAGTTGGCCATTTTATTCATTCCATTGTAGTTGCAGCACTTACTAGTCAGAAACAGTTAGCATGAGTCATCCTGATATCATAAGCAATGGGCAGTTTTAGTTAACCATTCCATTGTAGTTACAATACTTACTAGTTAGATACATATAGCATAAAGCATCTCAATTCCGGAAGTTGTTGGCACTTTTATTTAGCCATTCCATTGTAGTGAAGTTGATTACTAGTCATTCCAAAGTCAAGTTTATAGCACTACTTTAGTTATAGTTGTCTATGATCGAGATACTGTGCTCCAAGTTGTCCATAATCGTGGACACGACTTTCAGAAATATTTACCCTGCAGGGGGCACAAATAGCAACACACGCATGATCAAACTGAGAAAAGCCAAACAAAAATCCAAGGAGGCATCACGACGGAGCAATCACAAGATTCATAAAATATTTCTGGGGGCCACCCAACTAAGCTACCTGCGACGAAGTTGGGCGGCTCTGAGACAGACCCATAGGTTTGTGTCAATACCGCAAAATCATTCCACTTACCTAAACAATACAGTAGTAAATGCTCTCCACGATAAACAGTAATAAATAAAACAATAAACATGGCATAAGCATGGCATAAGTACAGGATAGTAGTAAAACTCCATACTAGTTTGTGGCCCCAAGAAATAAGAAATGAATCAATCTCTGGCTAAGGGGATTCATGGTCCCACATGCGGATAGTGCGATAGTCAAGGAACAAGTATAAAATACTAGGGGTCGTACGGGCACCAGTGAGCGGTTAAAAAACCAAATAACATTTATTGACCCTCTGCATTATTTATATCTAGTCCCAACATTTTAATATCAAGTTGTAATTAAAGTCATGATCATCTCCAACATTAAGCATGAGGCATTCCTCCAACAACTGTGGAACATGGACGGCGTGAAGCAACACCTGCGCAATCAACTACGACTGGCAAGACCGATTATCTACCAAACAACCGGTAATAGGAGGTGCCCAAGGCAATATAGGCTGCAAGGGATATAAAGTGGTACGGAATCTAAAGCATCACAACACAGATATCAATAGATCAACAAGAGGAAGTAAAGACTATAATGGTAAAATAGGTAGAAAGGGGCAGAATGCTCGCCTGGGAAACACTGCCAAAGGTTCATCCGAAGATTGGGTTGATACTCGCATCAACTCATCGGCCTAATCTGTGAAGAAGCAAAGCACTAGAAGAGACACCGGATGCACTATTTAATACTACAACAGAAGATCGGGCATGATGCATGCATGTATGATGTATGACATGGCGAAGATGCGATGCAATTAGGCAATATTAAGCGAAATCGGGTCCCGACAATTAAGTAGGTGGTTTATGTTGTTTAGAAATCTCTTATTTTAAATGTTATATTAACAAGGCAAAATATGGCACCGGTTCACTACACAAATTTAAATGGAGCCAATATAAGACTAGAAAACCCCGCATATGGTCTCCATATTCAATTATGAGGTGAATCGTCTAAAAGGCCCCAAACCACATGATATGTGTGCAAACATGAATAATTAATGCAACAAGGATATGTGTCATATATTATAAAAATATGGGTCGAGATAGGTAGGGGCCACACTTCTCGGATCAAAGATCTTGGGGTTTTCGAGGGTGTTCGGGTTTGGTCTCCGCGAGATCGATCTTTAGATCCGTGTAGATGGTCATTGCGTCCGGGAAGGCGATATTGGTTCGGGGCTTCGGATCCTCGAGACCGGGGTCGGGGCCTCGGACATCGGATCCATGACAGAGCACTTGTTGTTCCGGGAAGGAGAGCTTGGTGGTCTTCGGGCTCGGACTTCACCTCCGGGAATGGGGTCTTGGCATCCGATGTCAGTGTCTTTGAGGAGTGCCATGCACATTCTTTGGCATCCATCTGGTCTTGTCGGTCTTGGTGAGGTAGTCGTATAAATCGTCTCACTCGTACGACGGAGGATCGCCGGACTCGGAGCATCGCCACTGATTCATCTTCACACGGTCGTCGTTGCAATCGACATCACACCCCATATGCACATGATCAGTACCAAAACATAGCACATGAAGCAACCTCACTAGTACTAGGGGAGCCCATCAAAGTGGAACCCAACATGGTGACAGGTACCAAAACGAGGAGGAGGGCTAGAAGGAAAGGCGATGTGCATGGACGAGCTTGGCGTCCAAGCGATGGGGACGGTACATTGGGGCGACAGCGGGCGGCGGGGAGGGCTCGAGGTGGCGGCGATGGTTTAGGCTGACGGAGGCGGGGTCGGGAGAGGCGCTGCAGGAAGAGGACGATGGTCGAAGGAGGACCTCACGACGTCCTGAGGCGGCATCAGGGCACATGGCGGAGGCCGGGAACGAACCGGGACGTTGTAGAAGAGGGGATGCTACGGAAGAGGGCTACGGCGGCGAGCGGGGATGGCGCAGCGACGTCAGGTGCGACGAGGCAGCGAGGAGCACCAGGGAGGAGTGCGGCGGCACTTACGAGAGGCGAGGAGGAGCACGACGGGCTCATGCACAGGCCGGCGATGTCGGGTGTGATGAGGCGGGGAGCTCGTCGAGCGGCGGTAGGCGCGATGCATGCCGAGAGAGAGAGAGAGAGAGAGAGAGAGAGAGAGAGAGAGAGAGAGAGAGAGAGAGAGAGAGAGAGAGAGAGAGAGAGAGAGAGAGAGAGAGAGAGAGAGAGAGAGAGGGGCAGACGAGGCTTGCTAGCGACACGCCGAGGGAGGCGAGAGGGAGGCGATGGCCGCGGGGGGCTCTGCTGGAGCGGCGGGGAGGAGACGACGTGCGTGAGGGTAGGTCGGGGCTTGCGAGAAGGGGGAGATAAGAGGGGGTGGGGCGGGCGGTGGGGTGGGGCCGGCTCACGCGGGGATTGCAGCTGCGTGCGGGCATGTGCATGTCGGGGTGCGGAAGTTGGACTGGGTAGACCTAGGTTTAGTCTAGGGCTAGGTGATGACCCACAAGTATAGGGGGTGTATGGCAGTACTTTCGATAAATAGGAGTGTCGATCCCAACGAGGAGCAGAAGGTGTTGACTAGTGGTATGGAGCAGGAACTCTCTGTAAATACTTAGCAAATGGATTTTTAGGGGTTTTCTGATAAAGCAACAAAACAAAGTGCAAGTACTAAAGACAAAGAACAAACACAAAAAGTGGCCCAATCCTTTCTTAGCAAAGGATAAGCCGGTGAGAATACTTATAAGGACCAAACATTCTCGAGGACACATGGGAATTCTGTCAAGTTCTTTCGCTTCAAATAGTTGAGTACCCTTCTTTGGTATTGTAAGTGTTGTGTGGGTGAACCTGTGCTAATGTACCGACCTTACTTGGACTAATACATACTTGTGATTAAACCCCTAAAAGCATCCGCAACTACAGGAAAGTAATTAAGATATAAACCTAACCACGGCCTTAAACTCTGAGATCCTACGCTCCCTTGTGCAAAGGTGTCCTAACGGGGGTTCAGGTTCCTGTCACTCCGGCAACCCCACAATTAGTATCCAAATACACAATGCATTCCCCTAGGCCCATAAATGGTTAAGTATCATGTAGTCGACGTTCACATGACACCACTAGAAGAATAGCACCACAACTTAAATACAAAACCATTGAATAAAAACTCAACACAAATCCACTACTAACAACATGACTTCTCCCATGTCCTCAAGAACTAAACAAACTACTCACAAGACATCATATTGATCAAGATCAAAGATGATATGGTAATGGATAACAATCTGAACATAAACAATAATCCAATGGTTCCACTCACAAGCATCATCTACAATAGTAATCAACACCAGGAAAGTTTCCCCTAAGAACTAATGCAAGATCCAACACGATTGTCACAGTGGGATGGAGTGGTGATGATGGTGATGATGGAGATGATGGTGTGGATGATGATGATGATCCCGATTAAGTGTAGCTTGATGACGGTGTTGATGGCGATGATGTCCCTTTTCCGGGAAGGAATTTCCCCGGCAGAAATCTGTCTGTGAAGAGCTCTTTATATCTCGGTGTTTTACGCCCTTCAGAGGCGGCAAAAATCTTTCTGTGGTCCCCCTGGTATTAGGGTTCCGAGAGGAAGATATAGGCGAGAGGGTGATGACCCACAAGTGTAGGGGATCGCAACAGTTTTCGCGGGTAGTATTACCCAATTTATTGATTCGACACAAGAGGATCCAAAGAATACTTGAAAGCCTTAACAACTGAGTTGTCAATTCAGCTGCACCTGGAAATAGTTCTTGTTCACAGAAGTTTATCAATAGCAACAGTTTGTAGTAGCAATAGCAAAGCAACAACAACAGTGAAACGGGAGCAATAGTAACAGTAATGGTAACAGTGGGATTCGAGTGCGGTAGGCATAGGGATGGATGGACGGGCGTTGCATGGACAAGTCTAAACATGTAACTTCAAGATCTAGGGCATTGCAGATAAATAATAATAAGCATCCAAGTACTAAACAATCCTAGGCATGTGCTCCAAATATAGTCATACGTGCTCATAATGAGAACTTGCACAACATATTTTGTCCAGCCAGCCCGTGGCAGCGGGGCCTCTAGGTAACTACTGGCAATTAAGGTGCTCCTTTTAATAGAGCACCAGAGCAATGCATTAACACTCTGTGAACACATGTGATCCTCACACCATAGCCATCCCCTCCAGTTGTCCCAATTATTGTCACTTTGGGGCCTTTGGATCCGGACAATGATATTTGTACACAACTTTCAGACAAGATCACAAACAATACTATCATAATGATTCAATAATAAGTTCAGATCTGAGATCATGGCACTCGGACCCTAGTGACAAGCATTAAGCATAACAAGTTGCAACAAAGTCAAATAGCACTAATAGAGATACTAGGCACTATGCCCTAACAATCTTATTCGATTACATGATAGAACTCATCCAATCCCTACCATCCCGAAGCCTACAACGGGGGATTACTCACTCATGGATGAGGGAAACATCGATGGTTGATGGAGATGCATTGGTGATGACGATGGCGGTGATCCTCTCCAAATCCCCTGTCTTGGCGGGGTGCTAGAACGGAGTTTCTGGATCCGAATCTTGGTTTCTGGTGGCGGCAGCGGAGCAGAACTCTTTCTGGAAAACTATTGAACCCCCCTCGGTTTTTAGGTTGAGAGGTAACTTATAGGCGCAGAGGGAGGCCGAGGGGGTGCCTGGGGTGGCTTCACCCCTAGGCGCGGCCAGAGGTGGGCCTATGCCTGGCAGGGGTGTGGGCCCCTTCTCCGTCTCGTCTTCTGGCTCCGTGGGTCTTTTGGTGAAATATAATTTTTGGCATATTTTCCGGGATTTTTCCTGATAGTTGATTTTCTGCACAAAAACAAGACACCAAGGTAATTCTGCTGAAAACAGCGTCAGTCCGTGTTAGTTGTATCCAAATCACACAAGTTTAGAGGAGAAACAATAGCAAAAGTGTTCGGGAAAGTAGATACATTTTGGACGTATCAACTCCCCCCAAGCTTAGCATATTGCTTGTCCTCAAGCAATTCAGTTGAAAACTGAGTGCGATAAAAGAACTTTCACGAACACATTTGCTTCATATGATGTATATATTCTCAGCACGGGAGTAGATGCTTAAACCATTCATAATAAGAAGTATGCAACTAAGTCTACTCAGTATTCATTGCAAGCTATGAAGAGAAACCAACTCAATAATAATAAGTAGCCATAAGCAACATTGCAATGCTCATAGTAAGGTATGATAGAGTGGTATCTCGCTTGCCTTTGTTTGTAGAGCACAATATAAATGCCAAGGCACATGTGAAGTTCAAGTGAAGACCAGAAGTAAAGATATCAGAGATACAAGCATCAAAGGCATGACATAATAAACCAAGTTTTGGAACAAACACAAGAATGACAACTATGCTCTCAAGAAGGTGCTCATAGAATAAGTGGTGACTCAACAAAGTTGTGAAAAGGTTTTGAAAAGTTTGAAAGGCTTCCCAATGCTGAAAGGAAGGTACTCATTAGCTTTGAGCTCTCATTGCCCCTATCATAGGCATCTTCATATGGTTAAGGTAAAAGTGAGGTCCAATCTGAGTAATATGCTTGACAGACCATAAACTAGAAATCCCAAGTCCCTTGAGTACAAGGGCCGCTCCGCATGCTACTCAACTTTGGTTACCTGCAAGTTCTTGTCATTGTAAATACATGCATATCATAGAGAACCGCCAACGGGGTACCCCTTGCACATGATACAAGAACTATCCTGTGATCAAAATGACAAGGCAAGCAGACAATGAGCATCTCAACGATCTTTTTATTTACTATATGCCTAGCTTTTTATTGAGGATGCTTCATAGAATGCTCATTATGGTGATGCTGCAAGTTTCCACCATGATTAGGCATGGCTTAGGCTAGCGGCCCAGGCGTTTCTCTAACACAATGTATAGACTCCATGAACTCACAAGCTCCCCTTTTATTTCACATCGTCGACATCCGTAAACAAAAGAGCAAAGTATCAACTGGATAGGATATCCAAAAAGTGTTGAAAGTGTTCCCCGTGACAGCACGGTTCTACTGACTCCGAACATATAATTTGCAAGCATATAACTTTCATGGACAAGTCACAATGGTTCAGGATTATTAAGTGTAAGGAATAAAGTGTGCCATCAAGTTCGTGAGAGCTTTACTAACTAACTTTCTCAAAACAGACAAATATTTTATTTGGAAGAAAACAAGGCATATTGAATATGCACTGAAATAGCAAATGATGCTAATAGGTAGGTATGGTGGACACAAAGGAAATATTGGTTTTGGGGAGTTGGAAACACAGGTAGAGCTCTATTTGTTATTGCACTGAGTATGAGCTCTACCTGTGTCTTAACCTTACACAAATAGGCTAAGCATGCTCACAATGATGAGTATATGTACAAAAATGAAACAAATAGAGTTCGTTATTGCCACACCTCAAGTTGTCTTAACCTTCATTATTGCCCTTCACTTGTGTGACTTGAATAATAACATGAAACCAAAATCCACTGAGGACGGCTGAACCCTGCAAAGAACTCACAAAATCAAAGAAGAACAACAAATATTTTTGGTGTATTTGATTTTTTTAATGAAAGCAAACAAAGCAAAACCAAACAAAGAAAAGGCAAACCAAAGCAAAGAAACAAACCAAGAGAAACAACGAAAAATATTTTTGGTATTTTTGAGTTTTTGAGAAAGAAGCAACAAGAACCAAAAAGAAAGCGAAACAATGGATATACAAAGAACCAACCGAACATGATATATATATGAGTGTGATGTCGGTATACCTCCCCCCAAGCTTAGGCTTTTGGCCTAAGTGGGGCTCAATCCCATGGTGCCCAAGTAGAAGCACCTCCGTAGTATGACGAGGAGGCTCCCTCGTCGTGGTACGAGCTCGAGGACTCCCCTGTGTAGTGTACAACGGGGTTATATGAGGGCGCTTCCTCCTGATAGTGTCCATGGAAGTTAAAAGAGCGCAACAACTCATCCATATCCTCCTTGGAGCGTGACAAAGGTCCCTGAGAAATACTGAACAAAGTGGTTTGGGGGAGAGGGATCTCTCTCTCTCTTCCCCGTCAATAAACAACATTCTATAGACCAAATTCTCAAGGGTAGAGCTAGTGGTGACAAAGTGATGCGCCTTCATGGCAGCAATATCAAGCCTCTTAGGAGCCAAGACTGTATCATTTGGATCAACAACAATGTCCAAGGTAGCAGCAACACGCATAGCAATAATTCCCCCATAAATGGGTCCCTTAGCCGTTAAGCGACGATCAATGAGAGAACCAAGATTGTACTTGGTTTCATTGTTGAGCCCGGCATCTAAGAAAGCCAAATGATAACTGGAAATATTACAAGTGTTCTCCCTACCAAGAACACTGGTGGCAAGATAGTAAGTGAAGTACCTAATGGCTGGAAGCTAAATGTTTCTTATCTTTCCCCGTTGAGCTCTACGGTTATCATCATTGGTTATTTCGCGATAGAGCTCCAACAAATCAGTGGGTTGAGCTAGAATCTTCTTTGCTGACCCAGCTATACTAAGTCTTAGAGCTTCACAAAATTTATTCAATGTCATATGGTAAGACCTGCCATAAATTTTGAAAGAAACATCTAGATGGAACAAGCTGTTAGTGAAGGAGAAGCTCTCCACAAATGTTTTAGTGAGCATAGCATATTGCACGCTCTCATCCTGCATAAGACTTGTTAGACCAGTCCTCCGAACCAAAGTCATAAAATCATCAAGAATCCCAGGAGCCCGCAAGAAGGTTTGGCAAGGAAAGGCGGAGGGATGCGCATCCCCCTCATCTCCCTCGTCACCAAATCGCGGAGTGATGAGATCCTGATTGTATGAGGGCCTGGCACTGGTGGATGATCTTGGAAGACTTGCCCTTCTAGGTGGATCACCCTCAAATATTTCACCAAATGTGTGGTGGTCCATAACCTCTGTTTTATGAAATTTTAGGCAAGCATCAAACCAAGTGATTTCTAAGTTGATAAATGATGAGCAACTATTATAGGAACTTGTTAGAGGCCTACACATGCATCAAAATGAAGTCTCTAAGCATAGAACAAGCATGCAGGCTCACACAACCTGACACATATAGCAGCAAAATACTCAAGATATAATCTACCAATCACAAATCTAATTGGATAAGTGGAGGAGGCACATACCAAGGAGCAATCTCTCCAAAAATCAGCAGCTAAGATGGGATGAGCAAGGAGATCGAAAATCGCAAGCAAGAATAGCAAGAACTCGAGCTTGAGCAAGTTTTCCAGTGTTTTTCGGGAGAGAGAAAGAAGATGGCTGTGAGGGGGCACCTTGAAGGGGCCCAGGTGGGCCAGACCCCCCTAGGCGCCACCCACAGGTAGGCCATGCCTGCCATGGGTGTGCTGGCCTGGGGTGGCCCCCTGGGTCAGTTCAGGTGTCCTTCTGCCCCTTTTTTCGAGGAAAATTTTATTTTGAATTTTCTGGGATTTTTCGGGAATTTTTTGGCCAATTTTCAGGGTATGAAAATTGATTTTCTCGCAGAAACAGTTTTTTTTCAGAAGAAGCAAAAGCAAACCAATGGCCAAACTACAGGATCTCTAAGACAAACTAACAAGCAAACAACTAGCAAAACTAAAGCTAAAAGCAAAGACTAGGAAGGAGAAAAGTAAAAGTAAGCAAGTATAACCACAGTGAAAACATTATTTTGTTCATTAAAATCATTTTGTTAATAAGGTTGATCAAGTCTTGTTACCAAAACAATCTTATATGAAACAAAACTTTACATTCCACAAGGTGATTATGTTACCTCATACTTGATATCAATGGTCCCAATCATAATAGTTTCAAAATTTTCTTGTGGAATGGGACAATATATTTCTCCAACCTTGATGCTTTCAATATTTTCAATGGAATTCAGGCAATAGATTTTAGCAACCTTCTTGGGGAAATAGACAATATGATCTTTGTCATTAATATTGAATGTTACCGTTCCTTGATTACAATTGATGACAGCACCCGCAGTATTAAGAAAACGTCTCCCAAGTGACATGGTTATACCCTACAGGTACATAACTTCAGCATACCTGGTCCAGCCCAAGGAAGGCCCACAGCTGATATACGCTGGCCCATGAAGATTTTCGGGTGGCCAAGGCCCATGACGCCTTCGGATCCTTGGAAAGCAAGACTAGAGGAGATAGGAAATTCAAAGGGGTAAAACCCTAGAACTTGTAACCGACTAGGACTACGCCCGAGACCTGCCTAAGTCTATATAAAGGCCAGGAGGGCACGTCCTAGGGCAACTCGACTCATATTTTCGCACACGCATCCACGCCAGATCGAATCTGCGCACCCTGTAACCTTCGGTTCCGCCGTAATCAAAGAGCAGACAAGCAGGAGTAGGGTTTTCCCTCCGGGGGCCTGAACCTGGGTAAATCTCGTGTCCCCTGGTTGCTTGTCTGTTAACCGTGCCACGATCTCCAGCATCCCCATCTTCTCCAAAACCCAAGTCCATAACAATGGGCATTGACGAGATTAAACCTCGTCAATTGGCGCCGTCTGTGGGAACTGGGGCTGCTGATTGTGCGGTCGTGACGGTTCCGACCCGATCGATCTACAACTCCGCGGCGACGGAGAATCACCTCCTATTCGGCGCTTTCAACTTCACCGCCCACTCGCCGGCCACTCTGAAGGATTTCGAGCCCGTAGGCGACGGACTCGAAATTTTGTTCGGGAGCTTCTGCTTCCAGGTGGGACAAACTGGCACCCTCCGCCTCCCTGAGCGGGTGCCCGTGCCGTCAATCAGGCCCGCTTCATGGGCTCCACACCCCGTGCTACGCACGTCACCATCAACAGATGAGTTCTACAGCAGCAGCAGCTGCAACTCCGATCTGTGCGATCCACCTTCGGATGAAGGGACCTACGGTTCCGGATCCGAAAGCTGCGGCAGCAGCCAACCAATCTGCAGGCGCTATCTGTGCGCCGCAGTCATCCAAACCGACGAGGAAACGCCTAACCTGCCGCCCAACCCTAACCCGCAGGACAGAAACGGCGAAAACGGTGGAAACGGCGATAACAGGGAAAACGGCGGCCACCTCATCCAACTTAGCAAAGAAGGATGGATCGAAGCACGCCGCGCCGTCGCGGGCGAAATAGTCCTACCTCTGGACTCCCCACGTGATCTGCTGAGGGCATACCACTACCTCCTCATCGAGGAGCACAAGAAGCAAGTCGAGATGCAGAAGACGCTCGACAAACGCAAGCAAGCAGCCTCTGAGTCCAGTGCGCGACGAGCTGCGCTCTCCGCCATGGAACCCGGCTCTAGCACAAACAGAAACCAGGGAAACAAGCACCGCTCTCGGGTGGAAAACATGGACCCGAAGGAACGGCGTGACGTGACCCGAACTCTCCATACATCGTTCATGGATATGGACGCTGACGGCAACATCATCCCGAAGACGCCACAAGCTGCGATCATGGCAGCCACTGCGTATCTCGCGGCTCACCCACCTCCGGAGGGGGACCCGAAAAGGGCCATGCATAAGTCCGCACTCACCGGACTAGGACTAATCGGAGCTGCGCTCCACGAAGACGCTCCTGCAGAGCCGAAGAAGAAAGCTCCGGCCAGGCGCGACCGGAGCCCCACACCCTCATCCGAAGAGGAAGAGGAGCACGATCTTCCTCGAAGGAAGAAGAGCTCCAACCGCCACAAACGCGACTACGACGCCAGAGACAAGCTTACACAGCGCAAGATCGACAAAGCACGCGCCAAACGCGCATGCTCGTCTGAATCTGAGATGGATGAAGACGAAGGAGAACTCTACGGAGCCCGATGCTTCAGCAGATCTGTTCGGCGAACACAGATGCCACGCAACTTCAAGCTTCCTTCGGATACTCCGAAGTTCAACGGCACGCAAGATCCAAAATCCTGGCTTAGTGACCATCTGTCATCCGTCAAGCTTCATGGAGGCAACAAAGAAACCGCCATGCAATGCCTTCAGCTGCAGCTAACAGGCGCAGCGCGGGTCTGGCTTAGCAGCCTATCATCAGGATCCATCCGAAGCTGGGAGGAGCTTGCTTACAGCTTCATCCGAAACTTCAAAGGCACCAGCAAGAGGCCCACCTCAATCGAAGAATTGCGAGCCTGCACTCAAAGAACGGGTGAATCTATTCGCTCGTACATACTACGCTGGTCTACGACCAAAAACTCCGTAGCACACATCTCCGAAGAGAGGGCCATCGACGCCTTCAGGGACGGCGTCAAGCGCCAAGACTTCAAGGAGGAACTTGGGCGTGTAAAGCCCAAGACACTCGACCACCTCATGGAAATCGCCAACAGTTGGGCAGACGGCGAAGATTGCATCTAGCGACCGCAATCAGATGAAGAGGACGACTACGGCCGAAGACGCGAACGCCGCAGCAAGAGGAGATCGCGCGTCTACGAGGACCGCGACGGACCCGACATGGTCGCGGCCGGCTACGCCGATCGCCGCAACGACAACAGCCGCAACAGCGGAGGATACCGCAGCGGAAACTTCCACGACAACGGACGACCAACGCAGTCGTGGCAACGCCGCGACCGCGACAACAGACCCTCAGCATTCGACAAACTTTCGGGTCCATGCACCATCCACTTCTACATCGACAAACAAGATGGCAAAAAGAAAGCCAGCCACATGCTCAAGGACTGCCGCGAGTTCCAGAAACTCAGCGAAGGCATGATGCAGATGAGGCAACAAGCTCCAATTCCTGCGTTCGGAAACGCACCTGCGCCAGGTGAAATAGCACACGGAGCTCCTCCACCGCCGCCTTTTGGAGGCCAAAACCAACCAGTCGCACCAGCGCAAAACAACGCCGGGGTACCATACCCCCCACCAAAAGGAGCACTCAATATGATACAGAAGGGACGCCCCACAAATAGGGTGCAGAAGAAAATCACCCGACAAATCAACTTGGCCGTGGCAACTCCGCCTGCAATCCCTGAGTACCTCAGCGGATCGGAGTCCTGCATCACATTCACTCGCGCGGATCACCCTTGCCAGATCCCTCGCCCAGGTCATGCTGCCCTGGTGCTGGAGGCGCAGATCGGAGGCTTCGAGATGAGTCGCGTCTTGATGGACGGTGGCAGCAACATCAACCTAATGTTCGCAAGCACTCTAGCAGCTATGCGGATCCCGCAATGCAGCCTGGAACAATCAGACACAACGTTCCACGGCATTGTCCCAGGGAAGGGCATCTTCCCCCTGGGCAAAATAGGGCTCGACGTCATCTTCGGGAAGCCGGACAACTTTCGGCAGGAGCGCCTAGAATTCGAAGTGGTGGACTGGCCGTCGCAATACCATGCCATCCTGGGACGTGTAGCATTCGCAAGGTTCCTGTCCGTCCCACACTACGCATACCTACTACTCAAGATGCCAGGACCAAGGGGCGTCATCACAATCCACGGGAGCTTCACCCGATCGGACCAATGCGACAGGGATTTCAACAAAATCTCCCAGTCCTTCGGCATGCAAGACGAGCTCGTAAGGCTCCGCGAGGTGACGGACAATGGGCTACCCCCAGTCACAAGGCAGAACGCACCTGACATGTCCTTCGACTCCACCGTCAACACCAAGAAAGTGCAGGTCCATCCGACAGACGCCTCCAAGACGGCGCTGATCGCCAACGACCTCAGCACAACATAGGAAGGCGCGCTCGTCGAATTCCTCCATGAGCGCTGGGAAATATTCGCCTGGTGTCCTGCGGACATGCCAGGAGTTCCCAGGGAATTCGCCGAGCACGCACTCAATGTCTTCCCAGACACCAAGCCAGTCAAACAGTCTATCCGAAGACTGTCGGAGCCACGAGCCGAAGCTATCGGCAAGGAGATCAACAGATTACTCGTAGCAGACTTCATCCGGGAAATCAAGGAAAGCGAGTGGCTGGCAAATACGGTGATGGTCCCGAAGAAGGACACGGACATCCTGCGGATGTGCGTGGACTTCACGTCACTAAATAAACACTGCCCAAAGGACCACTTCCCTCTTCCTCGGATCGACCAGATCATCGATTCAACTGCAGGTTGTGAGAAGCTCTCCTTCCTCGACGCCTACTCAGGCTATAACCAGATTCGACTCAAGGTCGAAGATCAAGAGAAGACGGCGTTCATCACACCGTTCGGAGTATTCTGCTACAACACAATGCCCTTCGGGCTAAAGAATGCGGGTGCCACGTACCAGCGATGCATGCAGGCCTGCCTCAAGGAACAGATCGGTCGCAACGTCCAAGTCTATGTCGACGACATAGTCATAAAAACCAAGGAGGCAAGAACACTTATCGACGATCTCCGCGAGACGTTCGACAACCTTGACCGCTACAGGATCAAGCTCAATCTAGAAAAGTGCGCCTTCGGCGTCCCCTCGGGTCAGCTGCTCGGGTACTTCATCTCTCAGCGAGGGATCGAAGCGAACCCGAAGAAAATCAAATCTATCATGACAATGGAGAAGCCGAAAAACCTCAAGGGCGTTCAGCAGCTCGCAGGACGAGTAGCGGCACTAAGCAGGTTCATCAGCCGCATGGGCGAGAAGGCCCTACCATTTTACCAGCTGCTGCGCAAGGCAGACAAGTTCGAGTGGACACCAGAAGCCAACGACGCATTCGAAAGCCTCAAGCGGCTCCTCTCCACCTCGCCCGTTTTGGTCACGCCAAAAGAGCGCGAGCCCCTGCTGCTGTACATAGCAGCCACGCACCAGGTGGTCAGCACAGTACTCGTGGTCGAACGACCCGAAGAAGGCAAGACCCACGGGGTACAACGCCCAATTTACTACCTCAGCGAGGTAGTCACTCCAACAAAACAACGGTACCTGCACTACCAGAAGCTGGCCTACGGCGTGTTCATGACGGCTCGACGACTGAGCCACTACTTCCAGGAGCATCAGGTGATGGTCGTCAACGAGGCACCCCTGAACAGCATCCTGAATAACCCAGAGGCTACAGGACGTGTGGCCCTTTGGGGCATTGAACTATCACCCCTGGACATCATCTACGAGAAGCGACACGCAATCAAATCTCAAGTCCTTCCGGACTTCCTGGTGCACTGGATGGAGCTACAGCTGCCTGACACCCCAGACATGTCGCAGTCCTGGACAATGCATTTCGACGGCTCCAAGCGTGAAGCCAGAGCAGGGGCAGGAGTCATACTGACCTCCCCGCAAGGTGACAAGATGAAGTACGTTCTTCGGATGAAATTCAGAGCCTCCAACAACGAGGCCGAATACGAAGCCCTCATCCATGGCATGAAGATGGCAAAAATATGCGGCGCAACGCGCCTGGTCATCTACGGTGACTCCAACCTTGTCGTACAGTAGACGATGAATGAGTGCGACGCACACGCCGAAAACATGATCGCGTACCGCGCGCTATACAACGCACTCGAAGGAGAATTCGACAGCTGTGAACTTCGGCACGTTGGAAGAGAGAGCAACGAGGAGGCCGATAGACTCGCCAACATCGGCTCCACTTGTGCAAAGGTACCACCAGGTGTGTTCCTCGAACATATCTGCGTGCCATCCATCAAGCGGAAATTCCCCAAGGGATCACCCGAAGAAGCAGAACACGCGGGGGCTACGCTACCCGAAGGTCATGAAGGACCCAAAAAATTGGATACCGAAGTTGCCACGGTCAACCTGATGCAGGTCATGGCAGTCGAAGAAACTTGGACACGTCCATACCTCCAGTTCCTGATAAACGGAGAATTGCCTGACAGCCCGACAGATGCCCGGCGCATATCTCGTCGGTCAAAAGACTTCACCATCATCAACGGCGAGTTGTACAAACGCAGCATTACGGGTGTACTACAACGGTGCGTCACCATCAACGACGGCAAGGCCATACTCCAAGATATCCATGAGGGCATCTGTGGCCACCACGCTGGTAGCCGCTCCCTCGTCGCCAAAGCTCTGTGAGCAGGATTCTACTGGCCAACGACCATGAGCGACGCGAAGGACATCGTCCGAAGATGCAACGGGTGCCAACGGTTTGCCGACAAACCGCACGCACCTGGGTCCAAACTTCGACCCATACCCATAGCCTGGCCTTTTTCCCAATGGGGCCTCAACATGATCGGCAAACTGCCAAAATCTTCGAAAGGAGGACACGTCTTCCTCCTGGTCGCAGTCGACAAATTCACCAAGTGGATCGAGGCCATGCCAGTCACCAACCAGAAGGGCAAAACCGCCGTCAAATTCTTCGAATCCATTGTCTACAGGTTCGGCGTACCACACAACATCATCACCGACAACGAATCAAACTTCATCTCCGAAGAATTCCAGGACTTCTGCGAAGGCCTCGGGATCAATATCACGTATGCCTCAGTGGCACACCCGCAAACAAACGGGCAAGTGGAAAAGGCCAACGGCCTAATCGGCGCTGGCATCAAGAAGCGCCTCATGAGCTCACTCGAGCACAAAGCTGGAAACTGGATGAAAGAGCTACCGTCTGTCATGTGGAGCTTACGTACTACGCCAAACAGCTCCACCGGCTACACACCGTTCTTCATGGTGCACGGAGCTGAGGCCGTGCTACCAGCCGAAGTACGCCATCAGGCTCCACGAATCGTCGCTTACAGCGAAGCCGAGTCCACGGCTGCACTCGAAGATGCCGTCGACACACTCGACGAAGCACGGGATATAGCAGCAGCTAGATCAGCGGTGTACCAGCAAAATCTCCGCAACTATCACAGCCGCCGGCTGCGCCCCAGGTCCTTTGTCGAAGGAGACCTCGTCTTGCGACTCAAGCAAAAGCGACCGAACAAACTCGATTCACCATGGGAAGGACCCTACGCCATCACCGAGGTCATCCCAGGTGGCGCCTATCGCCTCAAGCACGTGGAGTCTGGAGTCGCATACTCCAACCCGTGGAACGTCTCGCACATGCGACGATTCTACCCGTAGCAACCTACCCCCTTTTACTTTCAATAAGGCTTTCAGCCAAGGCTACTCAGCCGAACCATGTACCTCCTCCATTACGATATAAATAAAGCTAAGTGTCTCGCCCCCAACCTTCGGTTGACTATTTTTCTGCAACTTTGCTACATGCTACAAACGCACTCGGGGGCTCCCCCCACCTCACGATTTCATCGACTGAGGACCAAACATGTACACCTGAGTAGCTGACCACGTCAGGCAAACGAAAAGGACACGTACTAAATCAAAGCACTGCGTGCTCGCAAACAAGCAAACCTTTACAACAAAGGGCACATACACGCCCAGCCGCAATATACAAATTTTACATCTATCTGTTTCTTTTCAGGTCCTACCTATTCTGAAGAATAACCTGAGAACGCTGCTCAAACAAATCTACAATCTGTTCGGCATACTGCCTTACAGCCGCGTAATGCGGACGCATGTTCCACTCGCCACCATCTGGTCGAGGAGGTGGCCCAGTCGCCACAGCAGCCAAGTCTACTTCAGGGCGGTGCACCCTCACAAGAGACAAGGCAGCCTTCACCCCTGCGACGAGCTGCTGCCGCACCAGCTCCTTGACATTGCTGGCACTCCGAAACTTCATCAGAAGACCTACAAGGGTCGTTGGCACGGCATCCAACGGAAACATAACGTGCAGCACCGAGGAAAGTGATGTCTGCACCTGGCGGAGCACCCGCGAAACCTAGTATACACGATCTTGCACCGTCGCAAGAACCATGGCGCGATCACGATCCATCCAGAAGAAGCCGCCGGCCTCCATGTCCTGTTGAGTCAAGCAATTGACTCGAACAACGATACGCTCCTTTTCTTCCCTCGGAGCAAGATTGGCACCTGCGACAACCGCACAAAACAAGAGTAAGGCTAGAAGGCTCACCCGAAGAACTGAGCTACAGCCCAAAAGAAGGATCAACTTACACTGCAGCTGCTCGGACAGCCGACCCAGCTCCGCCATCAAATACTCCATTCTGGCTGCACCACGGTCCGCTTTGGATTTCCAAACATCAGCGCGACCGCGTAACCCAAGCAAATATCTCTCCAAGCTGCGCACGCGATCTCGAAGAAAAGCGAGCTGCGAAGAATCATCCAATGATGCTCGCAAGGTCCTTTCGGATGAGGTATCAACTAGGTCAGCACCCGAAGGAACCTATAGCAGCAGAAAAAAGAAGGCACACAGACATTCAGGCAAGGATAGAGCACAACTCGGAGGAATTCATTAAAATATATAAGGCCACTACGTGGCACAAGGATGGTACTACAAAAGATATTGACAACAGAAGGAGACTACAAACTACCCTATGTCTACTATGCCTCAGGTGCAGGACACTGAGTCGCCTCAGAACCAGACGGCCTAGCTTTGGCCTCGCCCTGCTGCCGCAGTGCGTACTCAGACAGCAAGTCAATGAGCTTGGGCCCATATCGTCTGCAGCGAGCGGAGTAGGCGGAGAAAGCTACCTCGGATCCATCCGCAGTCGTAGGCATCCGAGAAGTAATCTGGGGCTGGTCCAGCTCCGCCCCAGACGCCATGGCCATCGCCAGCCCGACAGCCGCGCCGATGCCCTTCTGCTTGCGCTTGTACACTGCAGGCGCTTCGGCTGACAGAGCCTCTGCCAGGGCATCCACATCTTCAAGGGGTGCGCCCTTCGGGAAGAGCTCCTGGTAGAAGCGACCAAGGACCTCTTTCGACTTGGCAAGGGAGTTGACGACGGTGCTGCAGCGGTCTTCGACCGCCACAGTGGCATTATCTAGAGCACTCCCGTGCTCCAGAGCACCGCGGTCGAACTCGATGCCTGCGGCATCTGAGACAAAAATAAGAAAACATGAAGAAAGGCAGCATAGAAGAAGATCCGTAGAAAAAGAAACAAGTCCAAAAGCTTGTACTCACCCGAAATAGCCTTGGCAGCAGCCATGAGCTTATCCGCCACCCCTTTTTCACGAGCAGCCGCAATGGTGGCCAGCTGCTCCTCACGATCTGCGGCCTCCTGCAGCAGATGCTCCTTCGCTTCGGCTGCCTTCGTCAGCTCCATCTCAAGGCGCTCTTTTGCACCAGCGGCAGCTTCGGCCTTCTGCTCCGATTGGCCAAGGCTCTTCTTCAGAGCGTCGACCTCACAAAGAGAGTCGTTATGCTCCTCTGCATTTATAACAAGCAAGTGTCAAAAAACAGGACAAGGATAAGCAAGAGAAGTACTACAAGGCAGACGAATACCTTGAAGCTGCCGCAGTTTCGCCTCCAGCGTCAGGCGTTCCTCCACCAGCCGCTTGGCCTCTTGGACAAAAGGCTGCAGCAATAGGCAATAACAGTAAGAACAGGACTTGGGGGCTACGCCCAACAAAAAGAAGCATAAACAAACATCGGCATACGAAGACACTTGGGGGCTCCCCCCGTAAGATCAAGCAGAAGAAACTTACGTGCTCCGAAGGCGAACCCGCAGGCCCGCCTGCGAAATTCTGGGGCGCAACCACCATCCTCTCCTGCACAGGAGGAACTGGTGCAACGTCACCCGAAGTCGCCACCGTCTGAGGAGAAGACAACGCAATGTTCGACTCCCCCATCATCTCCTGCCCACCATCACTAGAGCCGTCGGAGGATTGCCTGCATACGAAGCCAATCAACACAGGTGCAAACACCATCAAGGAAAAAGGGTAACAATACAAAGAAAACTTACGAGCCCAATGCGCTCAGGTCGAAGATGGGAGAAGCCCTTCGGGCCCTCTTCTCCTCCTTCTTCTCTTCCTTCTTCTCCTCCTTCTTTTCTTCCTTCTTCCGCTTTGCTGGCGGGTGCGGAGCAACAGCCCGCACAGGAATGGCAGGAAGGGGAGAGGAAGAACCCCCATGAACATCATCATGACGCTCAAGGCCCAGAGGATTCCTGGGAGTCGGAGGAGTCGAGGCATCCGAAGATTCGCTGGAGCTCCGTGATCGCTCGCGCGAATGGTCCTCACTCGACTCGTCGGCATCCTCCGCTGGTGATCGCGCCGACGGTAGCTCGGACACGGAGTCCACCACTTCATTATCCGGGGCATTCAGATACCTTTCGGGCAACGGTGGTGCCATGCCCGGCACTTTGAAGCTCTACAAGATGAGAAGGAACTTTGTCAGCAAACAAAGGAAACACATACACATTCGACAAAAACAAAAGGAGAGCACTACGTGCGCAAATCTACACCTTCGGTACGACCAACGTCGAAGAAAAGGGAGGAGTCTGCGACTTCCCCGGGATTTCTTCGTCGGCCTTGAACTTCAACAGCGCCCGAAGAGCCTTGTCAAGTTCCACCTTGGAGATTTTCTCACTCGAAACCCTCGTCGGATCACGGCGCCCAGAGTAAAGAAACATCGGATGCGCCCTCGCTTGGAGAGGCTGCACCCGACGCTCAAGAAACATCCGGATGACGTCGACACCGTTCACCTCCTTCTCAGGAATCAGTTGGAGATCCTCCACCCGACGGTACAGGGCCTCTATCTCCGCCACCTCACCGTCTAAGATTTGGTTTTTCCAGGATCTTTTCTTCTCAATCAATTGGGAGGGGTCAAAAGGAACGGGACCAAAATCTTGCCCAGGAAGTACGGAGTCACGGATGTAAAACCATTTCCTCCGCCAGTACTGGACAGATTCGGACATGGAAAAGGAAAAGAATTGCACATTGGGACTGAGGGAGATGATGAAACCCCCAATGGGATCCACACCATCCGAACCAGACTGCCTCTTCACGGAATAAAGCTTCCGGAAGAGGCCAAAGTGCGGCACAATGCCAAGCCAACACTCGCAAAGCGTGATAAAGCACGCAATGTGGAGAAGGGAGTTGGGAGACAGATGATGGAGTTGAACCCCATAGAAAAAGATCAGTCCACAAAGGAAGTCATGGAATGGATATGAAAACCCACGCAAGATGAAGGCAACAAACATAACCCGATACCCAGATGGGGGACGGGGGATTACCTCATTGCCGGGGAGTCTCACGGCCGTCGTGTCTTGCGGGATCAGGCTCCGCTCGCGCAGTTTGCGGAGATCGCTCTCCCGCGTCTCTGATCGCCGCCAGCCACCATCGGTGACGCGAGCAGCGGCGGTGCTCTTCTTGCCTCCGGCGGCGCTGGTCCCAACCGCAGATGAGGACTTTTTTGTTTTCCCCATGGCGCTGCAGCGGTGGTGGCAATGACAACGCAGAAAGAACGAAGGAAATGTGGAAGGAAAGCTCCGCGCGCAGCAAGAATCGCTCAAGAACAAGGAGGCAGTGAACAGATGAACTGGTGCGGTGAAAAACAAACCACGATTTCACCCAGGATTATAACAGCGAAGACGACGCACGCTGGCCGTCCATCGAGAAGACCTAACGCCAACGGTAGATCTGGCCGTACACGTGTCAACACCACAACAAACCGTCGTTACCACGCCATCCACTATGCGCGGAAATTGAGGAGGCGCCGTAATCATCTCCACGCCCCGCGTGACTGGTCAATTCAAAGTCAGCAAGTGGGACCCACGCTTCGTCCAGTCAAGTCATCTCTGGCGTAGCAGACGCTTGAGGTCATCGATCGTAAGCACTGACGTCATCAAAAGCTAAACTGGCACCACTTCGGCTCCACAGCTAAAAGTACTCACTCGAATCTACGATTCGACTAAATACTTAGGGGCTACTCCTATCAGGAGCGCTGTCCGCGCACCCGGCGGACAAATGAAGACAAAATTACTTCTCTGAGTCCTACGTCGAGTCTACGACTCCACTATGGACTCGGGGGCTACTCTCATAGGGAGGATGGATTTAAGCATCCGAAAATTTTCGAGTCCTGCGGACCTAATGATTGAAACAATGCTTGAACTGAAAGTCTCCGCTCGAGTCTACGACTCGAACAGACACTTGGGGCTACTCCCATAGGGAGCGCTGGTCGCGCACCCTATGAAATCTTCGACTGCGATCTTTCGGATCAGCACGCAAAAACTTTTTTGGCAACTCTGCCCCAACAAAACGCTGAGTGAGCAACAATCTCCTTGGCCACCCGAAGCACCTCCGAGGTGATAAATGTTCGGATGCTGCGTCTGCAACGCAAAGATAAGACCTACAGATATCATCTGATGGCCTGGCAACGCACCTGACTGCGCTCTGCTAGTATGAATCCGTACCAGCAGGTACGATGAAAAATCCTGACGGACGCGTTGGGTACACCAATTAAAATCCACTCCTGTAAGTCCTCCGCGGCCTGAGTCGAATTACGCCAGCATATGTTCCAGGTCCGGGTTGAGGGACCCGAATCTGAAGAAGATCGTGTCGTTTCGTCCTAAGACAGTTAACTGACCATGATTCGTCGGGTGAGTCAGGCACACGCATCAACAATCCCTGCACACATATACTATTAATGTATAGCTGCACCCGAAAAATGGAAGAGTCCTCAGCCGAATCTACGATTCGACTGAACACTCGGGGGCTACTGACATGGTTATACCCTACGAGTACATAACTTCAGCATACCTGGTCCAGCCCAAGGAAGGCCCACAGCAGATATACGCTGGCCCATGAAGATTTTCGGGTGGCCAAGGCCCATGACGCCTTCAGATCCTTGGAGAGCAAGACTAGAGGAGATAGGAAATTCAAAGGGGTAAAACCCTAGAACTTGTAACCGACTAGGACTACGCCCGGGACCTGCCTAAGTCTATATAAAGGCCAGGAGGGAACGTCCTAGGGAAACTCGACTCATATTTTCGCACACGCATCCACGCCAGATCGAATCTGCGCACCCTGTAACCTTCGGTTCCGCCATAATCAAAGAGCAGACAAGCAGGAGTAGGGTTTTCCCTCCGGGGGCCTGAACCTGGGTAAATCTCGTGTCCCCTGGTTGCTTGTCTGTTAATCGTGCCACGATCTCCAGCATCCCCATCTTCTCCAAAACCCAAGTCCATAACAATGGGCATTGACGAGATTAAACCTCGTCACCAAGAATAATAGACATATTATCATCTTCAGGCATTTCAAGCATAACAAAATCAGTTAAAACCAAGCAATTATGAGCCACTTGAACAAGAACATCCTCACATATACCAACAGGAATAGTAGTTGACTTATCAGCCATTTTCAAAGATATATCAGTTGGTATCAACTTTTCTAGCTGGATTCTCTTGTAGAGAGAAAAAGGCATAACACTAACTCCAGCTCCCAAATCACATAAAGTAGTTCTAACATAATTATTCTTAATAGAGCAAGGAATAGTTGGTATACCTGGATCACCGAGTTTCTTTGGAACCTTACCATTGAAGGAATAATTAGTAAGCAAAGTAGAAATCTCCTCATTAGGAATCTCCTTTTATTAGAGACAATATCCTTCATATACTTTGAATAAGGAGGCAATTTAATAGCATCAGTCAAAGGAATTTGCAAAAATAAAGGTTTCATCCACTGTAGTGTTCTTCCTCCCTTGACTTGTGTTTCTTACCTGGAAAAGGCATAGGTTTCTGCACCCAAGGTTCTCTCTCTTTACCATGTTTATTAGCAATAAAATCTTCCTTAGTGTACCTAGTATTCTTAGTGTGCTTCTCAGGTTCTTCCTGAACTTCCTCCTTATCAGGAGCATCATTTTTATCATTACCACTCTCAGTTTCAGCCTAGAGACAGATATACTATTAGGATCTACATCAGGTTCAAGTGGTTCCTCAACTACCTTATGTTTATTTTTCTTTCTCTTACGAGGACTACCACTACTTTCACCTTGTTAAGAATCCTGCTCAATTCTTTTATGGTGTCCTTCAGGATATAAAGGATCTTGAGTAGCTATACCACTCCTGGTTCTAATTCCATAAGCATGGTTATCTCACTAGCATATCCTTTTGTACCTTACCAAGTTGATCAAGTTGGATTTGAACCATTTGAAAGTGTTTACAAATCATTTTAATATCATTTGAAGTTCTTTCCACAATATCTTTCAACTCATGGATAGCTCTAGATTTTTCCAATAAATGATTCTGTACTTGTTTATTAAAATTACCTTGTTTAACAATAAATGTGTCAAGTTCCTCTAAGCATTGATCATGAGGCTTACCATAGGGAATATCACCTTCATTAAAGTGGAGAGAGTGTACCTCAATAGTAGATGAGTGGGGAATTGGCTTACATAATTCTTCTATAGGAGGTAGATTCTTCACATCTTCAGCTCTAATACCTTTCTCCTTTAGGCACTTCTTAAATTCCTTCATCACTTCATTATTTAATGCAATAACTCCCCTCTTCTTTGGTGTTGGTGTTGGAACTAGTTCAGGAGTAATAGGCTCACGTGTATTTAGCTCAGTTGAATTCCAATCATCATAATTCTTGCTTATCTTAGAATTCTTCAGCATTTGTAGGAGTTCTTTTCCTGAAAACACAATCATCAAAGCTATCTAGGTAGGTCCTAGAATCATCAGTTAGCCCATTATAATAAATATCAAGAAGCTCATTCTTAGGTAATGGACATCCAGGATGTACATGAATCAAGGCATAGAACTTTGTCTATGACTCAGGCAATTTCTATTCTTCTCCCTGTTTAAAATAAAAAAGTGTCTGCAAAGCAGCATGTCTAGCACTAGGAGGAAAATATTTTTGTAAGAAAGAAGCAATCAAGCAATCAGGGCTATCAATGGAACCAGGAGGTAATATATTAAACCAAGCCCTAACTTCTCCTTTTAGTGAAAAAGGGAAGATCTTAGTAACAAAGTACTTGCGCATCTTAAAATCATCAGAGAATAAAGCACTCATAGTAGAAAGATCATTCATATGAGCCACAACACTCTCATTTTCAGTCCCATAAAAAGGTTCTTTCTCAACAATATCTAAATAAGATAAATCAAGAGAGAAATCATAGTCTTCATCCTTAATATCTATGGGAGAGGTGGCAAACTTAGGATCAGAAGACAGTTTAGGCATAATAGTACGTCGCAAGGAGACTCTTAATAGCACTAGTACCATGTGTGTTTCGGCACTCTTCAACAAATTCATCACTGAACTCAATCTAACCATCATTAATATCATAACTCTCACTAGACTCAGGTGAGCTAACAGGTGTAATAGTGTCTTCACTAGGAGTTTCGGTATTTCCTAGACTAGCCATAGTAGCATCTAGAAAAGGACCTAATGAACCACTCGCATCAAGCACAGTAGAAGTAACATCATGAGCATCAAAAGAAGTTTCGGATTCAGCAGTAGTGGCAGTGTGTGTAGCATGAGTATTGTTGGAATTATGCCCTAGAGGCAATAATAAAGATGTTATTATTATAATTCTTGTTCATGATAAAGTTTATATTCCATGCTAGAATTGTATTAAGCGGAAACTTTAATACTTGTGTGGTTTGTGAACAACACCATGTCCCTAGTATGCCTCTATGGACTAGCTCATTGATTAATGATGGTTAAGGTTTCCTAACCATAGACATGAGTTGTTGATTAATAATGAGATCATATCATTGGGAGAATGATATGATGGACATACCCAAACTAAGCAGAGCAATTAGATCGTGTCATTGTGTTCATCTTTGCGAAGCTTTTCTTATGTCAAATATTGTATTCCTTAGACCATGAGATAATACAACTCCCTGGTATCGGAAGAAAGCTTTGAGGTCATCAAACGTCATCCTATGAGAGGGTGATCATAAAGGTGTCTCTCAGGTGATCGGAAAGTACCTGTTGGGTTGTATGTATCGAGATGGGATTTGTCCCTCCCAAGTCAGAGAGATATACTTCGGGCCCACTAGGTAATCGATATCAACACCGCTTGCAAGCACGTGGTTAAGGAGTTAATCACAAAGTGATATCGGGTTACGGAACGAGTAAAGTACTTGCTGTGAACGAGATTGAAGTAGGTATGACGGTACCGACGATCAAATCTCGGGCAAGTAAAAATATCGCGAGACGAAGGGAATATATATATGGGATTGATTGAATCCTGGCATCGTGGTTCATCCGATATGATCATCGATGAATGTGTGGGAGTCAATATGGGTTTCCAGACCCCGCTGTTGATTATTGATATAAGATCATGTCTGCATATTCTCGAACCCGAAGGGTCACACACTTAATGTGTCTCGACGCTAGGATAGATTGGATAATTGGTTTATGAGTTTTTGTTCGGAGTCTCGGATTAGATCCAGGACGTCACGAGAGGTTCCAGAATGGTCCGGAGAATAAGATTCATATAAGGCAATGCAGTTTTTGGAGTTCGGAATTGTTTCGGGTTAATCGGTATTGTACCGAAAGCTTCTAGAACCTTCTGGAGGGGGACCAACGTGGCCCCACCTGCCGGGAGGGGGCATGGGCCTATGAGGGAGTGCCCTGGCTGCATTGGGCCAGGGTCACAAGGCCCCATAGGGCCCAGCCGGCCAAACACCTAGGAAACGCTAGGGGAGCTTCTAGAAGGGAGGGGGAAACTTGCCCCCCACTCCTCCCTCCTTGGCCGTCGGCCTAGGGCTTGGGGGAGGGGCTAGGGCTGGCCGCCCACCCCTCTATATAAAGAGGGTTGGGGGCGCACCCCTCCCCTACACCTCCTCCTCAACCCTAGCCGCCCTGCTGCCCCTCCTCTCTCTCTCCCTCCCGACTGCACGTAGGCGAAGCCCTGCCGCAGAAACTCTCCACCGCTTGCACCGCGCCGTCGCGTTGTAGATCCAATCCATCTCTCCACCCCACTTGCTAGACCAAGGAAGGAGGAGATTTCGAGGTGCCGCATGTGTGCATCTCTCGGAGGCATCGCCACTTGCGGTGTTAGATCGGATCGGATCGCGAGGAGGAGAAGCGAGTACGACTACATCACCCACGTTCCGTCGAACGTTCCGCTGTGCGAATCTTCAAGGGTATGAAGATCTCATCTATTCCCCCTCGTTGTTTGCATCTCCTAGATTAGATCATGGCTTTCCCGTTCGCATCCGTAGAATTTTTTTTGATTTACTATGCTGCGAAACCCTTCAGTGGTATCAGAGCTAGATCTATGCGTAGATGTGTTTCACGAGTAGAACGCAACATGGTTGTTGCGGGCGTTGATGTTTTTTGTTGCAAGCCTCTTGTTTGTGTACTTATTATGACGCTGGATAATGAGATCGAAGCGGTCCAGGCCAACCTTACGCGACCTCGTTCGCGAGACCGGCTCCGCACTTGACGTGTGGCTTGTTCCACACATGCGGCTGGTGGATGCCAGTTTCTCTCACTATAGTTCTCATGGGATTTACACCGGAGTTTGGCAACCATAATATCACCGTTGTGGCTTTCCGTAGGTAAGAATCGTTCTTAGCTTGCTACTCCCATAAGCCACATAAAACATGCAACAACAAAGTAGAGGCGTCTAACTTGTTTTTGCAGGGAGTGTTTTCTGTGATATGGTATGGCCCAAGATGTGATGTGTATGTTGTATGCGATGATCATGTTTTGTAATGTTTCACGACTTGCATGTCGATGAGTACACAACCGGCAGGAGCCATATGGTTGTCTTTATAATTGTGTATGACCTGTGTGTCAACTTCTTATACGCCATGTATAGTTTTACTTTATCGCTAAGTAGTTAGCAATAGTTGTAGTTGCTATTCGTGGTGGAGGCAATCATGATGGAGTGATGGAGATCATGCCGGCACGCACAAGATGGAGATCATTGCACGAAGATTGGCTATACCATGTCACATAAAGTTATATGCATGTGATGTTTATCCTTTTATGTATTTTATTATGCTTAGATCGCGACGGTAGCATTATAAGATGATTCCTCACTTAAAGATCAAGATAAAACTGTGTTCTCCCCATGTATGCACCGTTGCGAAAGTTCGTCGTGTGAAGCATCACGTGATGATCGGGTGCTATAAACTCTACGTTCACATACAACGGGTGTAAGCCAGTTTTGCACACGCGGAAATACTTGGGTTTGACTTAACGAGCCTAGCATGTACAGACATGGCCTCAGAACACATGAACCGAAAGGTTGAGCATGAGTCATATGAATGATATGATCGACACTTCGTTGTCCACCATTGAAACCACATCTCTTCTCGTGAAGATCGGATTAGGTGTGGTGAATTTGGATCATGTTCACTAAACAACTTGAGGGATGTTGAATTTAGTGGGAGTTCATCTAGTAATTTGATTAAGTTGAACTAGTTATCATGAACATAGTCTAATTTGTACTTGCAAATATTGTAGATCAAATGGCTAAGTACAACTTCAACTTCAACGTTTTTGCTGAGAAAGAAAAGCTTAAGAACAATGGGTCTAACTTCACCAACTGGTTCCGCAATCTGAGAATCATTCTCGCTGGCGGACAAAAGGACTATGTCCTTGAGAATGCGCTAGGTGACGCCCTGCTATAGATGCGCCGGCTGATGAGAAAGCTGTTTATCAGTCGCGCAAAGATGATTATGGTGTGAGTAAGAGCACCATGTTGTTTGCTATGGAATCGGACCTTCAAAATTGTTTAGAAGATTACCCCGGGCCCTTTGAGATTCTTGAGGAACTGAAAACTATGTTTCAGACTCAGGCCCGTTCTGAGAGATATGAGATCTCTGAGAAATTATTTAACTGCAAGATGGAGGAAAGGAGTTCCATTAGTGAGCACGCCATAAAGATGTCGGGCTACACTCAACGCCTTGAGCAACTGGACTGCAAGATTCCAGAGGAGCTCAAGATTGACTGGGTTCTGCAATCACTCCCTCCTAGCTACAAAATTTTTGTAGTGACTCATAATCAGATTGGTTCCACTCGTATGATCACTGAGCTCTTCGCTAAGCTAAAAGCTGCGGAGGTGGACATCAAAAAGGATAATCATGTGTTGATGGTCAACAAGCCCCCTAGCTTTAAGAAAGGTAAGGGTGCAAAGAAGCCCTTCAAGAAAGGCGGCGGCAAGCGCGTTGCCCCTGCTGAAAAGAATCTCAAGTCTGGACCTAAGCCGGACACTGAGTGCTTCTATTGCAAGGACAAGGGTCACTGGAAGCGCAACTGTCCGAAGTACTTAGCGAACAACAAGGCTGGCACCATCAAAGGTATATTTGATATACATGTTATTGATGTTTTCCTTACTAGCCCTTGTTGTAGTGCCTGGATATTTGATACTGGTTCAGTTGCTAATATTTGTAACTCGAAACAGGAGCTACGAAATAGACGGTGGCTTGCGAGGGATGAGGTGACGATGCGCGTTGGCAACGGATCAAGAGTTGATGTGATGGCCGTCGGCACACTCTCCTTAGTTTTACCTTCGGGATTAGTTTTAAACCTCAATAAGTGTTATTATGTGCCTGCGTTGAGCATGAACATCATATCTGGATCGTGTTTATTGCAAGATGGTTATTCATTTAAATCTGAGAATAATGGTTGTTCCATTTATATGAGTAACATCTTTTATGGTCATGCACCTGCTATGAATGGTTTATTTCTTCTGAATCTCTAAAGGGATGAAACACACATCCATAACATTGAGGCTAAGAGCAACTCCAACAGCTTACCCATAAATGGGTAAGCAAAAATCATTTAGGTAAGAGGAGAGAGAAGGTATGGGTAAGCCAAAATATTTCTACTTTTCTAGCTTACCCATATTCGTCTACCCAAAACTACTACAAAGAAATATCTTTACGTAGGACCTACTTGTCATTGGATCATATTTTTCCTATTTTGTTTTTCTCTCCCTTTCTTTCTTCTTCCTCGTGACACGACGGCACGACGTATGGCAGAGACGGGGCACGGCGGCGGCCTAGGCTAGACCGAGCATGGCGGTGGGTAGAGTTGGGCGAGGCACGATGTGCGGCCAGAGATGGGCCACAACGGCGACCTAGGCTAGGCCGAGCATGGCGGCAGGCTACCGGCGACCGTCCTCGACCGAATCGATGCAAGTGGTTGGCTATAGGGCTCGAGGGGGTGCCAGGGGAAGGCGTGCGGTGGCGGAGACGGCCTAGGTATGGAGTATTTCCCGCACCGACGATGAGAGGAGTGCAGCAATGAGGGCTCGATTCCGTCCCAAGAGGGCAGCGCTAAAGAGGCGGCGATCGTCGTGGATGTGGGGGTGCGCTTGGGGCGGCGCGGGGAGGGTCGCCGACAACCGGAGGCGTCAGGGACGGCGATGGCTGGCGCCGAGTCGAGCAAGGCAGCTTCCGTGCGTGTCCATTGCAGCCTCCCGTCTCCTTTTGCTGACGTGGCAAACATATGGGTAGGATTTGCATCTTACCCATATTTTGTGTCTATCTACCCATATATGGGTAGGAGGTGTCAAAATTTGGGTGATCACCCAATTTTTTTTCAATGGGGACCACTTATAGGTAAGCTGTTGGAGCAAGTTTTTTGTCCATCTTACATATAAAAGTGATTTTTGGCCCTCTTACCCATATATGGGTAAGCTGTTGGAGTTGCTCTAAGAGATGCAAAGTAGATAGTGATAATACTACTTATTTGTGGCACTGTCGTCTAGGTCATATTGGTATAAAACGCATGAAGAAACTCCATTCTGATGGACTTTTGGAGTCTCTTGATTTTGAATCATTTGACACATGCGAACCATGCCTCATGGGCAAGATGATCAAAACCCCGTTCTCCGGAATGATGGAGCGAGCAACGGACTTGTTGGAAATCATATATACCGATGTATGCAGACCGATGAGTGTTTCGACGCGCGGTGGATATCGCTACTTTCTCACTTTTACCGATGACTTAAGTAGATATGGGTATATCTATTTAATGAAACATAAATCTGAAACATTTGAAAAGTTCAAAGAATTTCAGAATGAAGTGGAGAACCATCGTAACAGAAAAATTAAGTTTCTACGATCCGATCGTGGAGGTGAATATTTGAGTTATAATTTTCTCACGCATCTTAAAGCAAGTGGAATCGTTTCGCAACTCACGCAACCCGGAACACCATAGCGCAATGGTGTGTCTGAACGCCGGAATCGAACTCTATTAGATATGGTCCGATCAATGATGTCTCTTACTGATTTGCCATTATCATTTTGGGGTTATGCATTAGAAACCGCTGCATTCACTTTAAATAGGGCACCATCTAAATCCGTTGATACGACACCGTATGAACTGTGGTTTGTTGCTAAACCTAAGTTGTCGTTTCTTAAAGTTTGGGGATGCGAAACTTACGTCAAGAAGTTGATGCCGGACAAGCTCGAACCCAAAGCGGAGAAATGCGTCTTCATAGGATACCCTAAGGAAACTATTGGGTATACCTTCTATCACAGAACCGAAGGCAAAGTGTTTGTCGCAAAGAACAGATCATTTCTTGAGAAGGAGTTTCTCTCGAAAGAAGTGAGTGGGAGGAAAGTAGAGCTAGACGAGGTTGTTGAACCTTCTCTTGAAATGGAGAGTAGCGCAACACCTAAAATTGTTCCAGTGCCACCTGCACCAACAATAAAGGAAGCTAATGACAAGGATCATGAAGCTTCAGACGATGCTACTACTGAACGTCGTAGGTCGACAAGGTCGCGTGCCCCTCCTGAGTGGTACGGCAACCCTGTCTTAACTGTATTGTTAGTAGATGACAGTGAACCTGCAAACTATGAGGAAGTGAGGATGAGCCCAGACTCTGAGAAATGGCTAGAGGCCATGAAATCCGAATTGGGGTCCATGAGCAAAAACCAAGTATGGACTTTGGTAGACCCTCCTAGCGACCGAAAGGCCGTTGAGTGAAAATGGATTTTCAAGAAGAAAACAGACGCGGATGGTAATGTTACCATCTATAAAGCATGGCTTGTCGCAAAAGGTTTTCGACAATTTCAAGGTGTTGACTACGGTGAGACTTTCTCTCCCGTAGCGATGTTTAAGTCCATTCGGATTTTATTAGCAATTGCTGCGTTTCATGATTATGAAATATGGCAGATGGATGTCAAGACTGCGTTCCTCAATGGCAACATTGATGAAGAGTTGTATATGATGCAACCCGAAGGTTTTGTCGATCCTAAGGATGCTGATAAAGTATGCAAACTTCAGCGTTCCATTTATGGACTGAAGCAAGCATCTCGGAGTTGGAACCTTCGTTTTGATCAAGTGATCAAGAGCTTTGGATTTGTTCCAAATTGCTATGAAGCTTGTATCTACAAGAAAGTGAGTGGGAGCTCAGTGACATTTCTGGTACTATATGTGGATGACATATTGATTATTGGAAATGACATTAACATGCTTAACGATATGAAGAGTTATTTGAACAAATGTTTTTCAATGAAAGACCTAGGGGAAGCTGCTTATATATTGGGCATCAAAATCTATAGAGATAGACAAAGACGCCTGATAGCTTTAAGCTAGAGTACATACCTAGACAAACTTCTGAAAAGGTTCAGAATGGATAAGGCAAAGAAAGGTTCAGTGCCCATGTTTTCAGGTAAGATATTGAGCAAGGCTCAGTGTCTAGCTACGGTAAATGATAGAGAAGCTATGAGCAAAGTGCCTTATGCCTCGGCCATAGGTTCTATCATGTATGCCATGCTGTGTACTAGACCGGATGTGTCCAATGCTCTTAGTTTGACGAGCAGATACCAAAGTGATCCAGGAGTGGAACACTGGACAGCCGTGAAGAACATCCTAAAGTACCTAAATAGGACTAAAGAAATGTTCTTAGTCTATGGAGGTGATGAACAGCTCGTCGTAAAGGGTTACGTCGACGCTAGTTTCGACACCGACAAGGATGATTCTAAATCTCAAACAGGATACGTTTATATTTTGAATGGAGGAGCTGTGAGCTGGAGAAGTTGCAAGCAAAGTGTGATCGCGGGATCTACAGTAGAAGCGGAATACATGGCTGCTGCAGAAGCGTCAAGTGAAGGAGTTTGGATCAGGAACTTCATCACTGAGCTTGGCGTGGTTCCAAGTGCCTTGGACCCACTGGAGATATTGTGTGACAACACTGGCGCCATAGCACTAGCTAAGGAACCAAGATATCATCCAAAGACCAAGCATATCAACCGCAAGTTTCATATAATCCGAGATTATATAGCAGATGGAGATCTAAAGATTAGCAAAGTACATACAGATCTGAATGTCGCAGATCCATTGACTAAACCTCTTCCACGTGCAAAACATGATCAGCACCTTAGTGCCATGGGTGTTAGATTGTTGCCAGATGTAAACTAGATTATTGACTCTAGTGCAAGTGGGAGACTGTTGGAATTATGCCCTAGAGGCAATAATAAAGATGTTATTATTATAATTCTTGTTCATGATAAAGTTTATATTCCATGCTAGAATTGTATTAAGCGGAAACTTTAATACTTGTGTGGTTTGTGAACAACACCATGTCCCTAGTATGCCTCTATGGACTAGCTCATTGATTAATGATGGTTAAGGTTTCCTAACCATAGACATGAGTTGTCGATTAATAATGAGATCATATCATTGGGAGAATGATATGATGGACATACCCAAACTAAGCAGAGCAATTAGATCGTGTCATCGTGTTCATCTTTGCGAAGCTTTTCCTATGTCAAATATTGTATTCCTTAGACCATGAGATAATACAACTCCTTGGTATCGGAAGAAAGCTTTGAGGTCATCAAAGGTCATCCTATGAGAGGGTGATCATAAAGGTGTCTCTCAGGTGATCGGAAAGTACCTGTTGGGTTGTATGTATCGAGATGGGATTTGTCCCTCCCAAGTCGGAGAGATATACTTCGGGCCCACTCGGTAATCGATATCAACACCGCTTGCAAGCATGTGGTTAAGGATTTAATCACAAAGTGATATCGGATTACGGAACGAGTAAAGTACTTGCTGTGAACGAGATTGAACTAGGTATGACGGTACCGACGATCAAATCTCGGGCAAGTAAAATATCACACGACGAAGGGAATATATATATGGGATTGGTTGAATCCTGACATCGTGGTTCATCCGATATGATCATCGATGAATGTGTGGGAGTCAATATGGGTTTCCAGACCCCGCTGTTGATTAATGATATAAGATCATGTATGCATATTCTCGAACCTGAAGGGTCACACACTTAACGTGTCTCGACGTTAGGATAGATTGGATAATTGGTTTATGAGTTTTTGTTCGGAGTCTCGGATGAGATCCAGGACGTCACGAGAGGTTCCGGAATGGTCCGGAGAATAAGATTCATATAAGGCAATGCAGTTTTTGGAGTTTGGAATTGTTTCGGGTTAATCGGTATTGTACCGGAAGCTTCTAGAACCTTCCGGAGGGGGACCAACGTGGCCCCACCTGCCGGGAGGGGGCATGGGCCTATGAGGGAGTTCCCTGGACGCATTGGTCCAGGGGCACAAGGACCCATAGGGCCCAGCCGGCCAAACACCTAGGAAACCCTATGGGAGCTTCTAGAAGGGAGGGGGAAACTTGCCCCCCACTCCTCCCTCCTTGGCCGCCGTCCTAGGGCTTGGGGGAGGGGCTAGGGCTGGCCTCCCACCCCTATATATAAATAGGGCTGGGGGCGAACCCCTCCCCTACACCTCCTCCTCAACCCTAGTCGCCCTGCTGCCCCTCCTCTCTCTCTCCCTCCCGACTGCGCGTAGGCGAAGCCCTGCCGTAGAAACTCTCCACCGCTTGCACCGCGCCATCGTGTTGTAGATCCAATCCATCTCTCCACCCCACTTGCTGGACCGAGAAAGGAGGAGACTGAGGTGCCGCATGTGTGCATCTCTCGGAGGCATCGCCACTTGCGGTGTTAGATCGGATCTGATCGCGAGGAGGAGAAGCGAGTACGACTACATCACCCATGTTTCGTCGAACGTTCCGCTGTGCGAATCTTCAAGGGTATGAAGATCTCATCTATTCCCCCTCGTTGTTTGCATCTCCTAGATTAGATCTTGGCTTTCCCGTTCGCATCCGTAGAATTTTTTTGATTTACTATGCTGCGAAACCCTTCAAGTATGTGGTGGTGGTGTGACAAGTTTACTTATAACAGACGGTGAATCAAGAGCAACAGAGGTGTTTAGGACTGTACCTCTTCTTGTAGTGGATAATAAAATAGGAAACTTTCCATCACGAGACTTCCCCATGATGAAAGGAGTAGCAGTGAACAATAATAGATCCAAGTGAACTTACAAATAAAGCTATGCTCCCCGACAACGGCGCCAGAAAATAGTCTTGATGACCCACAAGTGTAGGGGATCGCAACAGTATTCGCGGGTAGTATTACCCAATTAATTGATTCGACACAATGGGAGCCAAAGAATACTTGCAATCCTAAACAACTGAGTTGTCAATTCAGCTGCACCTGGAAATAGTTCTTGCTCACAGAAGTTTATCAGTAGCAACAATTTGTAGTAGCAACAGCAAAACAACAGCAATAGTGAAACATGAGCAATAGTAACAGTAACGGTAACAGCGGGATTCGAGTGCCGTAGGCATAGGGATGGATGGAAAGGCGTTGCATGGACAAGTCTAAACATGTAAATTCAAGATCTAGGGCATTGCAGATAAATAATAATAAGCATCCAAATACTAAACAATCCAAGGAATGTGCTCCAAATATAGTCATACGTGCTCGCAATGAGAACTTCACACCATCTTCTGTCCAGCCAGCCCGTGGCAGCGGGGCCTCTAGGGAACTACTGGCAATTAAGGTGCTCCTTTTAATAGAGCACCGGAGCAAAGCATTACCACTCCGTGAACACATGTGATCCTCACACCACAACCATCCCCTCCGGTTGTCTGAATTATTGTCACTTTGGGGCCTTTGGATCCGGACAATGATATTTGTACACAACTTGCAGATAAGATCACAAACAATACTATCATAATGATTCAATAATAAGTTCAGATCTGAGATCATGGTACTTGGGCCCTAGTGACAAGCATTAAGCACAACAAGTTGCAACAAAGTTAAATAGCACTAATAGAGATACTAGGCACTATGCCCTAACAATCTTATTCGATTACATGATAGAACTCATCCAATCCCTACCATCCCCAAGCCCACAGCGGGGGATTACTCACTCATGGATGACGGAAACATCGATGGTTGATGGAGATACATTGGTGATGACGATGGCGGTGATCCTCTCTAAATCCCCCATCCCAGCAGGGTGCCAGAATGGAGTTTCTGGATCCGAATCTTGGTTTCTGGTGGCGGCAGCGGAGCGGAACTCTTTCTGGAAAACTATCGAGCCTCCCTCGGTTTTTAGATCGAGAGGCAACTTATAGGCGTAGAGGGAGGCCGAGGGGGTGCCTGGGGTGGCAGCACCCCCCTAGGCGCGGCCAGAGGTGGGCCCGCGCCTGGCAGGGGTGTGGGCCTCCCAGGCCCCTTCTCCTTCTCGTCTTCTAGCTCCGTGGGTCTTCTGGTAAAATATATTTTTTGGCATATTTTACGGGATTTTTCCTGATAGTTGATTTTCTGTAGAAAAACAAGACACCAAGGTAATTCTGCTGAAAACAACGTCAGTCTGTGTTAGTTGTATCCAAATCACACAAGTTTAGAGGAGAAACAATAGCAAAAGTGTTCGGGAAAGTAGATACGGTTTGGACGTATCAGAGGGCGGAGTCAGAGACCGGCCAGGTGGGCTACACCTGCCCTAGGCGCGGCCTAGGGGGACCCGCACCTAGGGGGGTGTGGGCCCCCTGTGGCCCAACTATGCCTCCCCTTCTGGATTCCTTCGTCTTCTAGGAAAATATAATTTTCCAATATTTTTCTCGTATTTTTCTGATCTTCGCGAAATTGCATCAAAACACCTCTTTTTCCATCAGAAACCTGACTCCGGCAGTCCATCCTCCAAGAATCATCCAACATGCAAAAATAGAGATAAAGACAAAAGTAACACCTCATAATAAGACACATATCAATGAATAGATGCAAATTATGATATAGACTGGTGATGCAAACTGGACATATCACTTGGGTTAGGGTTTGTCTAGATATTTTAGGGTTTTGGTTGCCGGGGTTGTAGGATGCTGCCAGCTGGGCCCTTTTGGCCTGGCCGGTGGCGCCCTCTCCCGGTTTCTAAAATGCTTTATTTTTATTTATTTAGTTAGTTTATTTTTAAAGATTTTTGTAAATAGTCTTAGACAAACAAAAGATCCTGGTGGACCGACGGTTTTGATTTGAATTGAAGAAGGGGATATCTAGAAACAAAAGTAGGTTTTATAAAATAGTTTTAAGTTTAAATATGCATGATGACATGACGATGCTCAAATTCAATGTGGCATGATGACATGAGAATGCAGTCATGATAATGCACAAACTTGAGCAATTTTGTAATAGTGGTTTTACTCGGCTGCTACACTAAAGTACTAAACTCACTTAGCTTGCATGCACACTTGAACACCTCTCTGCGCATGCACTGCCGCAGCTAATGCTACTTGAACTAACTCAGAAAACACAATGAAATAAACATGCTAATTAATAGGGATACCAAGGTTAACTCCAACAATCACCCCCTTAATCTTGTTATCCTTTTATTTTGGAGCATCATTCTGGACTTCAAAGCAGCACCGGATGCTCGTCGACGTCCGTGGCGGCAAGATGCGCCCGCTCATTCCTTGGCTTGGTGCAGTCACAGGAGAAAAGGCCATACTCTTGGCAGTTGTAGCGGGGGATCTTCTTGATGTCGAAGGTGCTCTTCTTCTTGCCGGCGCCGCTGCTGTTGCGAGCACGCCACTCGGCCTCCATGAGCAGAAGCTGGCCGTCGCTCCGTTCGCTGACACCAGACTATGCACGCTACCGTGAGAATTCATCGAACGTCTTGAGCCTACCCAGCGCCTCATCGAACGCCATCTTCTCTGGGTCGCAGAACTCATCGATCCTGACCACCGCCTGGTATAGCCGGTCGGGCATGGTGTTGAGCAGCTTCTTCACCATGTCGGCGTCGCTGAGAGTCATGCTGAGGCTCGCGTACCTCGCCGCCATGCCGCTAATATTGCCGGTGAAGTCGTCTAGCCGCTCCTTGTTCGCCATGCATAGTTTGTCGAACTCCCCTCGGAGAGTGGAGAGTCGCGCCATCTTGACGCGATCGGCACCGACGAACCTCGTCTTGAGGGCCTCCCACACCTCCTTTGTCGTGTTCTTTGTCGACACCTGCATGAGGATGTCCTCTGACAGCGCACCAAGGAACTGTGCGCTCGCCGTGTTTTTCTTCGCCGTGTCCACCATCACGCCATCCGCAGGGGACACCGCCTCCCAAAAACCCGCGGAGACGAGCATCGCCTCCACCTTGATAGCCCAGACGGTGTAGTTTGCCGGCATGAGCACCGGGTAGGTCAGCGACACCGAGCTCCCCTCCCCCCACACCATGCGGAGCCAACGCCATGGTTCTGATACCAAATGACAGGTTTGGCCCAAGGTGGAAGAAGACTCTCACACACACAACACACACGGGCGAGGAACACGGTCTTATGCACACGCACTTGTGCTTTTTTCTCTTATTCTCACTTAGCGAGAGGAAACACAGAACACACTACTGTACTGATCCACTAATTGCTCTCCACTAGCCGCTAGTAGGCCACCAATAGCCACCTTTGCCGGCCACACGATTCAGCCGGCGCCCACTCGTTTTGCTGATTACTCGGTATACTCCTGAAGCCTCCAATGGCCATGCAACTTGGCTAGCTACATCACAAGTACATGCATCATACTTATCCTATCGATGCCCACACATGCATCAATTCTACACATGACTAGTTTAGCTAACTAAAGTACTAAACTCACTTAGCATGCCTGCACACGTGAACACCTCTCTGCGTGTGCACTGCCGCAACTAATGCTACCTGAACTGACTCAAAAAAAACACAATGAAATAAATATGCTAATTAACAGAAGGGGTAGAGCAGCTGGATTCATCACTGGTCTTGGCTTGGCGATCTTATTCTCAATGGAGGCGACTGGGGCGGCCTCCTACTAGTTATTTATTACAAAATCAACAACGTAAGTGAGAGGGCACGGGAACATGCACTCACTAGCGATGCGCATAGCCCTAATGAGGCGGCGCCAGAGGTTGACGACACAAGGCCGGTTAAAACAAATTTGTACTGAAATTTTATACCTCGATTGAATACAATTTTCTATTACTGAGAATTCATAGTCAACCACACAACAATGTTTTATAAAATTAGTTATATAGTTTGTTATTGGATTGTAATGTATGTTAGTCGAATGATTTATTATGCAATTTAATTATTCTATTATAATAAAAGTTCTCCATAAACTAACTTTTCACATCCGCATATTAATTATGTTGTATATAAATATGTATTTGTACGTGTGTGTGTGGGGGGGGGGGGGGGGGGTGGGGGGGGGGAGGGGTGTCTTTTGTTTGTGTACCCATGTATATATTTTAATATGATGGAAAAAATCGCGTAAAACCGAAATAGTAGGAGACGAGGTTCTTTCCCGAATGCCATGGAGAAGGATAATTGAGTCAAAAGAAAATAATAAATATCATAATAGAAAGCTGCTCGAACAAATGTAGTAATAGTAGTTCTAGATTATTATTATATAAGTACAACTATGGAAGCTTCAAGATTATTCTTAAGATGTCTTACAAGTTGAGTTAATAATAAGTGAGCTACACCTGGTTAGGGAAATGGATGTACAGTCCAACCACCAAGGTTTAAGTCCTGACGAGCATAGATTTGGATTCTTATTATTTCATATTTTAAAAACGAAATCGCTATAGTGGCTTCCTCTACCGCATTCCTTTTAAAAAAATAAGTTGACAATATGTGTGCATACTTTTTTTTCACGGGAAGTCAATATGGAAGCTTCAATATGTGCATATATACTCTGTACTTGGTAATCAAATAATATTGCTTATAGCATTATCCGTGGAAATAAAATTGCCGCTTAGATGGTGACGCAAATGTATTAATCAAGATGCATGTCCATGATAGGAATGAAGCCAAATTAGTTCACTATCTCTATTACCGTCCAAAAACCGGGGTTGACCAGGTTAGGCAGTTCCATGCCATTTTGATGAAGTACAGCTGTAGACCAGGATTTTCTATGTGTGGGCATTACACTCATCAGCGTACCAACTGTCTTTGAGAGGGAAACAGAGGCTTGGTGTCATGGAACTCGCAGGCTTGGTGTCATGTAATTTCTCGTGAATGTAAGAGTAGATAATCTCGGCAAGGAAGGAAGAATAAAAGTCAAAAACCTTAATAGGTCCAAAGTAGGATTTTCAAATAGGATTTGATAAAAAATTGAAACAAGCTTTTGCATGATGGCATGATGCAATGCGTATGGATTTTTTTAAAATCCAAATTTATAAAAACTTGGGAAGTTATAACATCAATCAGGACAGTAGATGGATACTACACATACATGCAATAATGTAGTGTCTCCGTTTCAACACTGAGACAACAATGGTTGAATGCAACACTTAAAGTTAGGAAGGATTAACCAACGCCAATGTACAACCATGTTGGTCACTTGCGGCTAAAGAGTGAAGATCTATGAGCACGGCAGAGAGAGAGAGATGATGTAACGATCGATGAACAATCACTAATTTTCTAGTGACTTTGAAATAGAAACACAACAAAGTAAAAAAAAAATGCTACATAGAAATAAATATACCCATATGAGTCCTCGTACATATTACTCCAACATTTTTCAAGATAGAGCAATAGACAACTCGGAGGAACCATTTGACATTAAATAATGAACACCATGACACTTGAGATAAAACAACAATCTAATATCATGCATGATATACATGATGGATTTATCATGGAAGTGTGTGGGTTACCTTTACTAGCTAATTAAATGAAATATAGTAATTAACTCATATTCTCGGCAATAATTGTGTTTTCTGATACGTTTGATTAATTAGTACTCATAAACACCAAAGACTAAATGGTGAAACATATTGCGTTGCTAATGCATTTCACGGTAAGCATACTTTAGAATATTATAAGTGAATACCCACGGGGTTACATACCCATTGCATGTCGCACCGTTGGATGCCCATTCCCTTAGGCTGGTTCTAGTGCTACTATTATAAGGTGTATCATGCATGCCAACTTGGCAAAAATCTGATGTGGCGTCATAATTAATTAAGAGAGGTGGTTGGAGTATCATAGGTAGATACCGTATCATAGCACGTAAAACTAGAAATCATAATTGCAAGTAAATCTTGTACACATATTTTACATAGAGATTCTACAAATCAATAAATATACCACTACTATGATACTACTACATGATACAATGCACTAGAGACATAGTATCATACACTAGTATCATATGCATGATACTAATATTATGATACTCCCACTATAACCAGCCTTATATGAATGGATGAAAACTAAGTACTCCCTCCGTTCGCAAATAAGTGTACATCTAGAAAATACTAGACAAATTAGTTCTCTCTCTTTTTTATAAGGCTTTATTAATTATTAAGAAAAGAGAAGAATGAGGACTGGTGGATAATATGGAGGAGAAGAATAGAGATTGGAGGATAAGGTGGGGGAGTGATTACGAGGAGCTAATCGCATTTATTTAGTGTCTTGGTATTGTAGATGTACACTCTTTTTAGAACAAATTTTGAGTGCTAGATGTACACTTATTTGTGGACGAAGGGAGTACCTATGTAAGCATGGGTTTATCACAAAGTTTTACAAAAGTATGTGGCTATGGTACATGTACGTCGTTTGCAGGTCGGCCGGCGCCATGATAGCCCTAGCCAGTGTGATTTTATCAGGAGCGTAGAACATCTATTCTATTATATACTAAAAGTAATATACGGATGTCTAACGAAGTCATCAGGTTAAGCCACATCACTAAAATAATCTAATTCGTCTGATTTTGGTGGGACCAAATTATAACGGCTTAGATCAACCGACTTTTTGTTAACGTAAATATGCATAGACATTGCAAAACGAAACAAACACCAGATTTGACCAGACCGAATCGTGACTAAAATTAAAATTGGAGATCGCATATAGACTGGGAACTGTCGGTCGTGACGGGATTTAGATTCAGGAAGTCCGTGTCAATAATAAACACCAATCCTTATCTCTACGGTAAACCTATCTTTTCTCTCTTGAATAACCAATGGGCCATGTCAGATATGAAACTAGCTAGCATTCTAGCAAGATCGCACCCGCCAGCCGGTGGCCAGCGCTAGGTGCTGTTAAGTTAAGCATGTTTTCTTCGCTGCGCCGACTACTTGCTCCGGCGACCCATCTTCATGAAAACATTCCTGTCGTACTGCACAAATCGAGAAGAAAAAATGAATCAGGAAATGCCAGTGATGAGAACATATGCATGAGGTCCCGTATATAAATAATTACAGACTAATTATTCGACACAAAACTGCTTGGTGTATTCCCATTAGTACCTCACAAGTATCACTTAAATTTTTTTCGGACAAAAGAGTATATCTGGTGGAACAAATTTTGATAAGCTAAAAGTGTACTTGAAGCAAAGTCGCGAAACATCTCACGTCACTAGAGAAAAAATGGCTATCCGTTCGCGACCCCTCGGAGCATTAGTCCCGGTTGCGCCACCAACCGGGACTAATGCTGGCACGCGTCCCGGTTGGAGCGGGCACGGGGCCAGGGGGCATGCGTCCCGGTTGGAGCCACCAACCGGGACTAAAGGTTTGGCCACAGCCACGTGGCGTGGCACGCATCTTTAGTCCCGGTTGCTGGCTCCAACCGGGACTAAAGACCCCTGCCCTCTATAAATGCAACGCCCCAGCCCCCTCTGCCTCCACTCTGTTTTTTCGAATGGTGGAAGGTGTGAGGGGGTGTGCTAGTTTTTTCTCATGCATGCATTGAAGGTGTTTGTTGAAATGTTTGAGTGAAAACCCCCGTTGAATTTCTCATAGAACAAAAATATAGAAGGTGTCCGAGACACACTTGAGCTTTCTCCTCTTTATTTCCCTCGATCGAGGTTAGCAATCTTATCTTTCTAGGTCATTGATACAATTCATGTGTCGGTGTGAATTGGTTATTTCACTATTTATGATGTCCTGTTTTTTGATAAACTTACTTATATGATGCAGATGAACGGTCGGGAATGGATGTACGGTGAACGGCGGGTAGCCGGGTATATCAAAGGCGTGGATAAATTTATCGATGTGGCTACGGCAAACAAAGAGAATGGATTTATACGTTGTGCATGTGTTCAATGTCGGAACAACAAGGAGTACTCTTCCTCGAAAATCATTCGCGGCCACCTGATTATGAAAGGTTTCATGCCCAACTATAATTGCTGGACCAAGCACGGGGAAAGAGGGGTTATGATGGAAGATGGTGAAGAAGAAGATGATGATAACAACTATCATCATATGTTTCCTGAATATAGTGATACTGCAATGGAAGACAATGGAGAGGAAAGAGGTGAAGAACGGGCATCAGATGAGCCGGCTGATGAACTTGGTAGGGTCATTTCTGATGCAAAGCGAGACTGTGAAACAGAAAATGAGAAGTTGAAGTTAGAGGGCATGTTAGAAGATCACAAGAAATTGTTGTACCCAAATTGTGAAGATGGCAGCACAAAGCTCGGTACCACACTGGAATTGTTGCGATGGAAGGCAGAGTGTGGTCTAACTGACTCCTCATTTGAAAAGATGCTGAAAATAATGAAGCCGAAGTTTCCAAAACATAACGAACTTCCCGAGAGTACCTACGAAGCAAAGAAGACTCTCTGTCCTCTGGGATTAGATGTGCAAAAGATACATGCATGCATTAATGACTGCATCCTCTACCGCGGTAAGGAGTATGAGAATTTAGATAAATACCCGGTATGCAACGCGTTGCGGTATAAGATCAGACGAGATGACCCTGGTGATGTTGAGGGAGAGCCCCTCCGGAAGAGGGTTCCTGCTAAGGTTATGTGGTATGCTCCTATAATACCAAGGTTGAAACGCATGTTCAGAAACAAAGAGCATGCCAGGTTGTTGCGATGGCACAAAGAAGACCGTAAGAAAGACGGGAAGTTGAGACACCCTGCTGATGGGTCACAGTGGAGAAAAATCGAGAGAGATTTCCCAGACTTTGCAGGTGACGCAAGGAACTTATGGTTTGGTCTAAGTACGGATGGCATGAATCCTTTTGGGGAGCAGAGCTACAGTCACAACACCTGGCCCGTGACTCTATGTATCTACAACCTGCCTCCTTGGTTGTGCATGAAGCGTAAGTTCATTATGATGCCAGTGCTCATCCAAGGCCCGAAGCAACCGGGCAACGACATTGATGTGTACCTTAGGCCATTAGTTGAAGAACTCTTACAGTTGTGGGGCAAACCAGGTGTACGTGCGTGGGATGAGAACAAACAGGAGCCATTTAATCTACGAGGGTTGTTATTCGTAACCATCAATGATTGGCCTGCTCTTAGTAACCTTTCAGGACAGACAAACAAAGGATATAAGGCATGCACCCACTGTTTAGATAAGACCGAAGGTACATATTTGCATAAATGCAAGAAGGTTGTGTACCTGGCGAATCGACGATTTCTTCCGACCAATCATCCCGTAAGAAAGAAAGGCAAGCATTTCAAAGGTGAGGCAGATCACCGGAAGAAGCCTGAACTCCCTGCTGGTGATGATGTATTTGGTATGGTCAAGGACATAGAAGTAATCTTTGGAAAGGGTCCCGGCGGTCAATCAGTTCCGAACGACGTCGCTACAGGACACGCACCCATGTGGAAGAAGAAATCTATATTTTGGGAGCTGCCATATTGGAAAGTCCTGCGTGTCCGCTCTTCAATCGACGTGATGCACGTGACGAAGAATCTCTGTGTGAACCTGCTAGGATTCCTAGGCGTGTATGGGAAGACAAAAGATACACCTGAAGCACGGGAGGACCAACAAATTATGAAAGACCCAAAGAACATGCATACAGATAACAAGACGGATAAAGGGTGTCACTTAAGTCGTGCCAGCTATGCTCTTACCAAAGCAGAGAAGGAAATCTTTTTTGAAGTCCTTTACAGTATCAAGGTGCCGTCGGGCTTCTCATCTAATATAAAGGGGATAATAAATATGGCAGAGAAAAAGTTCCAAAACCTGAAGTCTCATGACTGTCACGTGATTATGACGCAGTTGCTTCCGATTGCATTGAGGGGGCTTCTACCGGAAAATGTTCGAGTACCCATTGTGAAGCTGTGTGCATTCCTCAATGCAATATCTCAGAAGGTAATCAATCCAGATATTCTGCCAAGGTTACAGAAGGATGTGGTACAATGTCTTGTTAGTTTTGAATTGGTGTTCCCACCATCCTTCTTCAATATTATGACGCATCTCCTGGTTCATCTAGTGGAAGAGATTGCCATTCTCGGTCCGGTATTTCTGCACAATATGTTCCCCTTTGAGAGGGTCATGGGAGTCTTAAAGAAATATGTTCATAACCGTGCTAGACCAGAAGGAAGCATCTCCAAGGGATATGGAACAGAGGAGGTCATTGAGTTTTGTGTTGACTTTATTCCTGACCTTAAGCCGATTGGTGTTTCTGACTCGCGGCATGAGGGAATACTAAGTGGAAAAGGCACGCTGGGAAAGAAAGCAATGATATGTAGGGACGGGGATTCTTTCACTAAAGCACACTACACAGTTCTAAATAATTCCACCTTGGCAGCTCTGTATATCGAGGAACATAAGAATATTGTACGCTCCAAAAACCCGGGGAAGCCTGAATCATGGATTACAGATGAACACATGAAGTCTTTCGGTGGTTGGATGCGGACACATCTCTTGAATGACACCACTATTGGAGATCAGCTATACTTGTTGGCCGCGTCACCATCTTCTACTGTATTGAATTTCCAAGGGTACGAAATAAATGGGAATACATTCTACACGATCGCCCAAGATAAAAAGAGCACCAACCAAAAGAGTGGTGTCCGCTTTGATGCAATAGACGAGAATGGACAAAAGGACACATATTATGGTTACATAGAGGAGATATGGGAACTAGACTATGGAGTCTCTTTTAAGGTCCCTTTGTTTCGCTGCAAATGGGTCAACCTGAATGGGGAAGGGGTAAAGATAGACCAGTTGTACGGAATGACAACAGTGGATCTCAACAATCTTGGTTATAGAGATGAACCATTCGTCCTAGCCAATGATGTGTCTCAGGTTTTCTATGTGAAGGACATGTCCTCCAGACCGAAAAAAGAAAAAATATGCAAACGAATACATCATATGATGAGCCAAAGCGTCACATAGTTCTTTCAGGGAAAAGAAACATCGTGGGAATCGAGGACAAGACAGACATGTCAGAAGATTATAATAAGTTTGTTGAAATTCCGCCCTTCACAGTGAAAACTGACCCAAGCATTCCGTTAAGTAAAGAAGATGCTCCATGGTTACGTCTGAAGCGGTCATAAGGAATGACATATGCCAAGAAGTTCATGCTCATATTATGTAACTCTAGTTCATGTCTTTCGCGGTTTGTGGCTTGACCGAAGGATATCTTTTGTGGTTTGTGGCCTTTAGTCCCGGTTTTGTAGTCTCAGTTTTTAATATTAATAAATGTCTTGCAGCTTGTAACTTCACTAACTAGATCAATACGCCTCGGAGCTAACTAATTTCACATATTAGGGAGTGTCTCTATGACCAGTTTCTCGGAGATGCCGGAGGACTGGGCTCCGTCGGCATCTCCCTGAAACTGGCCGCAGTGGTGTCCCTGCTCTCGAAAACCATCTTGCAGCTTGTAACTTCACTAAGTAGATCAATACGCCTCGGAGCTAACTAATTTCACATATTAGGGAGTGCCTCTATGACCAGTTTCTCGGAGATGCCGGAGGACTGGGCTCCGTCGGCATCTCCCTGAAACTGGCCGCAGTGGTGTCCCTGCTCTCGAAAACCATCTTGCAGCTTGTAACTTCACTAACTAGATCAATACGCCTCGGAGCTAACTAATTTCACATATTAGGGAGTGCCTCTATGACCAGTTTCTCGGAGATGCCGGAGGACTGGGCTCCGTCGGCATCTCCCTGAAACTGGCCGTAGTGGTGTCCCTGCTATCTAAAACCATCTTGGAGATGCCTCAAACTGGCTGGAGGACTGGACTCACAAGGATGCATATTTATAGTACAAGCAGCTCGGCATAATGTCGACACTCACGACATAATGTCGACACTCACCCCTATTATTAGTGCTGACTCATCTTTAGTCCCGGTTGGTGTCTCCAACCGGGACTAAAGGTTCATCTTTAGTCCCGGTTGGTGACACCATCCGGGACAAGGTACAAGCCGCACGACATAATGTCGACACTCACCCCTATTATTAGTGTTGCCTGGCCCACTCTGCCGCAATCCCTTCAGTCGCGGTTGGTTTCTCCAACCGGGACTAAATATGAAACATCTCTTTATATAGGCATTTCCCTCTATTTATTAGGTAACACTCAAGACATTTATTAATATTAAAAACCGGGACAAACCGGGACAAGCTAACACTCAGGACTAAAGCCGCCCCCTTTAGTCATAATCATGCCTAGTCCTATAGTACGCAGCTTCAGGGTCTTCGTCGTCGTCGTCATCATCATCGTCATCGTCACCTGCCACTCCGGGGATCCTCAGCCCATCCATGGCATATACCAGGGGCCATTCCAGCCTCGGATTCACGGCGGGTGGGAGAGGGGTCTCCTGGAAGACGATGCCGCTACCGCCGGGACAGTGTGGGGCCTGTGGCGGGTGGACTCGTGGGCACCGTAGGCGAGGATGGTCTCCCCCGGCGATGTAGCGCATCACTTCGATGATAGTACGGTTCGCCCACCACAGACGACGGCCGGCTTCAATGTGGTTCACCGGTGGCGGGCCATCACCCTCGTACCTGGCGAGCTCCCTTTCCCGCCTATTAGCGAAGAAGGCATTCCAGGTGTCGTAGTTGTCGGGATCCCACTGGGGATCCATCCGCTGCTCCGGCGTGAGCTCGTGGTAGAAGTGGTTTGTGATGGCCGCCTGGCGTGCGGAACCTTGAGGAACAGGAGGGACAGGAACCCCTCCTGCGCTCAGCATCCAGCGGGCGGGCGGCCGGTAGCCCGGCGGACAAGGGTAGTTGGAGGCGCACAGCGCCTCGGTCTCCTCGAGGGTCAGAATGGCCCAGTAGGCGTTGTCCATTGTTCTAAGAGAGGAAGGTGTGGATGTGTGGATATCCATGACACGATCACCCTAAATATAGAGGGAAAGGGCGGGAAAACTTGGCGTGAAGCTTTGGGAAATGGCGGGAAATATCTTTAGTCCCGGTTAGTGACTACATCCGGGACTAAAAGCTCTAGTAAAAAGGAAAGGGCGGGAAAACTTGGCGGGAAGAGGTGGGAAATGGCGGAAACTATTTTTAGTCCCGGTTTGTGACTACATCCGGGACTAAATGTGTGCCGAACAATGATCATGTTTCGAAAAAACCTTCACAAAATGACCTATCATGTTCGAGGTTTCATGGCTTTTTGGTCCAAATGACCGATATAATGTGCTGAATCACGGCATAGTTTGTGATGTTGTGCCCATATTATGCATGTGTGTGGACATTGGTATGGAGAACAATGTTGCAGGAGGAAGTTTTCCTTTTTGTCGCACGGAAAAGCCCTTTTCCATTTTCCGAGCGCAAAAAACGGGTCGTTTTGTGAAGTAACCACCAAAATGCCGTTTCAGAATGCTACCGTCCTATTTTCCTAAAATACTAGACCACCTTACACGGACTATCTCCCAACCGGTACATCTCAAACCTTTTCGTCCATCCCGGGTAAAAAGGACAAATGTTTGCCGAATCGGTAGGAAGTGGGTCCGGTTTGTACTACAGGTACATGATCTATCGCCCGTGATTTTTTGAAAAAATCATTTTTAGACTCGCAATATGTGGTTTCTTCAGAGATCCAATGCAAGTTCTAACGATGCTCGTCCCCTATCTTCATGCACACCGGTTCGACCATAGTTAGAAATTCAGATAATTCAAAACGGGCATAATAAATTCAAAAAAAATCCGAACAATGAAAATCCTTCGCGTGGTGTCATATTATGTTACATAGTTGAAAGGAAAAATACCAGACTTGATATATTGATCATGTTTCAAAAAAACCTTCACAAAATGACCTATCATGTTCGAGGTTTCATGGCTTTCGGTCCAAATGACCGATGTTATGTGCTGAATCACGGCATAGTTTGTGATGTTGTGCCCATATTATGCATGTGTGTGGACATTGGTATGGATAACAATGTTGCAGGAGGAAGTTTTCCTTTTTGTCGCACGGAAAAGCCCTTTTCCATTTTCCGAGCGCAAAAAACGGGTCGTTTTGTGAAGTAACCACCAAAATGCCGTTTCAGAATGCTACCGTCCTATTTTCCTAAAATACTAGACCACCTTACATGGACTATCTCCCAACCGGTACATCTCAAACCTTTTCGTCCATCCCGGGTAAAAAGGACAAATGTTTGCCGAATCGGTAGGAAGTGGGTCCGGTTTGTACTACAGGTACATGATCTATCGCCCGTGATTTTTTGAAAAAATCATTTTTAGACTCGCAATATGTGGTTTCTTCAGAGATCCAATGCAAGTTCTAACGATGCTCGTCCCCTATCTTCATGCACACCGGTTCGACCATAGTTAGAAATTCAGATAATTCAAAACGGGCATAATAAATTCAAAACAAATCCGAACAATGAAAATCCTTCGCGTGGTGTCATATTATGTTACATAGTTAAAAGGAAAAATACCAGACTTGGTATATTGATCATGTTTCGAAAAAACCTTCACAAAATGACCTATCATGTTCGAGGTTTCATGGCTTTCGGTCCAAATGACCGATGTTATGTGCTGAATCACAGCATAGTTTGTGATGTTGTGCCCATATTATGCATGTGTGTGGACATTGGTATGGAGAACAATGTTGCAGGAGGAAGTTTTCCTATTTGTCGCACGAAAAGCCCTTTTCCATTTTCCGAGCGCAAAAAACGGGTCGTTTTGTGAAGTAACCACCATAATGCCGTTTCAGAATGCTACCGTCCTATTTTCCTAAAATACTAGACCACCTTACATGGACTATCTCCCAACCGGTACATCTCAAACCTTTTCGTCCATCCCGGGTAAAAAGGACAAATATCTGCCGAATCGGCAGGAAGTGGGTCCGGTTTATACTACAGGTACATGATCTATCGCCCGTGATTTTTTGAAAAAATCATTTTTAGACTCGCAATATGTGGTTTCTTCAGAGATCCAATGCAAGTTCTAACGATGCTTGTCCCCTATCTTCATGCACACCGGTTCGACCATAGTTAGAAATTCAGATAATTCAAAACGGGCATAATAAATTCAAAAAAATAGAATATGTTTTTGAATTATTTATTCAAATCCATACACTTATTATGTTTAAAGTTTTTCTAAATTCCAAATTGATATTAAAAAAATATAAGTTAATTCATTTTTAATTGTAAATGGTTCATATTTTAAATGGTTACAATAATTATTTTTAACAGAAAATGGTTTTGAATTATTTATTCAAATCCAAACACTTTTTATGTTTAAAGTTTTTCTAAATTTCAAATTAATTATCATTTAAAAAACAATACAAATTTAAACCCCAAAATAAAAAATAAGGCGGGAACAGAGAGAAAATACCTGAATTTTTTTGAAAACAGGGGAATATGTCCCGGTTGGAGCCACCAACCGGGACTAAAGACCCCCTGCGCGCCAACCCTTGGTCTGCTGAAAATATTGGAGTATAGGTCCCGGTTGGTGGCTCCAACCGGGACGTATGCCCCTTTAGTCCCGGTTGGAGCCACCAACCGGGACTAAAGGTCCTTTGGTTATAACCCTTTAGCCCTTCCTCTTCTTCTTCCCTTCCCCATCACTTCTCTGCTTCACCGACGCGCGCACAACCGCCCCCGACGCCGGCAGGCTGCCCGAGCTCGCCGCCCCCGACACCGTCAGGCTGCCCGAGCCCACACGTTCCATCCGCCAGCACCGCCACCTCCGTCCGTGCGCGCACAGTCATCGCCCACGACTCCGTCTTCCTCGACCCCGATCGTGCTCGCCGGCGTCGATTCGCTCAACCTCGACCTCCCGCGCTCTCTCCGACCAACCTCACGCGCTCAGGGTGAGCAAGCGAACCTTCTGGATGCCTCCTTCCTTCCCCTCTCACTATAGTTCATGCCTGCGCCGTTAGATTCCGCGTTCGTCGCCGTCGGCCGTCGTTGTACCACCTTCTCCGGCAACCAACAGAGGGCGGCGCCGCCAATTTTGAGTAGGCGCGGGCGGCGCTGGCGAGTAGGCGCGACGGCGCGGGCGGCGCTGGCGAGTAGGCGCGGCGGCGTGGGCGGCGCTGGCGATCAGTAGGTGCGGGCGGCGCTGGCGAGCCGCGGCGTCACGCTGACGTGGCCCACGGGCCCGCTGACCTTTGACCACCACGGTGGCTTGCTGATGTGGCCTAGGGCCCAGCACTCAGTGACAGTGGCTAGGTTCTGTCTTGGTAAAAAAACCAACCCTTTGCTGATGTCATATTGACACAGTAATTCAATTTTAAATGATTTAATAATTCCAGAAATTGATATAAACTTGTAAATTCAATATCTTTTTATTTATAAGTCAGAAAAATACAAATAATATATCAAATTGTTCAGAAAAATGAAACCTATCTATTTAACCTATAAACATGCATTGTTCCACAATTTAAATGACAAGTATAATTAGAAGAACAAATGCACCCCTCTCATATGTTCCGGAGTTTCCCCGAGTTAGGGTTTTCACCCGTCGGAACCCCGATTAAATCGTCAAGCATGTCTTAGGGTTACATTCCAATGCAAATTAACTTGTCATATCATCATACTTGCTTGAGCATTGCATCAATGCCATGTGTTGATTGTTTCCCTTTCTTTTCGGTGTTTCGATTATTAGGTTTATTATTAGTTAGGTATTATTAGGTTTATTAATTAGTTCGGTATTATTGGTCTTCGGCCCCACTGGTCAGTCACTGTGGGTAGCCCCAGACCCTATTCACATTGTCAGTCACTGTGGTTAGATAAGGAATCATTAATACCCCTTAGGTGCATGTGGGTTCGACGATGTGCCTTCGCCAGGGCATTCTGAACCCTCTTAAATCGATTCCAATATGGTATTTTGTTAGTATCTAGTGTTACCTATCTGCTGGATAGTTTCCCTTTTGTAGCCTTATACTCATGTTCCCCTCTCATATGCATCCGAGGTTTCTCCGAACTAGGTTTTACACCCCTCGGAACTCCGGAATATTGATTTTAGTTGATTTTAGCTAGAGTTACCTATCTACTACACGGTTTCCTTTTTGTAGCTAGGTTTAGGGTTTAGAGTTTCTCTTCATTTTTATTATTGTGTATGTATATATTAGGGTTTCTCCTTAACTTTCTCCTTTAGCCGCTTTGACTTATTCGTTTTTCCACCTATGTAGAAAATATGGACCCACACGTCAGAGATGAAGAAAAGGAAGAGTTGATCCAAGGTGTGATCCGTGGGGAAGATAATTTAGACGTATCAACGTTTCTGAACAACTCCGGTGAGGGTGATCCTCTTTTTACCGGAATAGATAACTTGTTTGAGGTTGAAGGTGTTGCCTTCCGCGAGGGAGAAGGCGATGCCTTGTGTAATCGAGAAGACGACCGCTCCGGCGAGGTGCATGTAATATAAATCAATTCATTAATTAATCATCTATATAGAAATAGTAACGACGATCTTTCTTCTTTTAGCCCTCCGGATCGAAGGAATCTACTGAAAAGAGCAGACGAGGCCCAACCAAAAAGTTGCAAGACCATGAGAGGTTCAGGATCGAAGATGCCGCTGAAGACGGCAAACCGACAGCTCCCGAAGTTGTCGCAACCAAATTTGTGGCACAATGCGGAGTAATCGTTAGGGACTTAATCCCGATCACCATTAGAAATTGGAATAGGCCTGCTAATGCGGATGAAGAGGGAACATGTTTATTTGTCCCTAACCACGCCAAAGATTTACTGTGGAAGAGGCTCATGGTTAATTTCAAAGTACCGAAGATAGAGCTGGATCCAAATGCGGAGGATCCAGTTGAGGACGCCTTACAACATGGGAGAGCCATGGAGGCTAAGGTCAGGGAGTGGGCTTTGAAGAAGATGGCCCAGTGTTTCACCAACTGGAAGAAAAGATTGCACCTTGACTATGTCGTGAAAAAGAAGACTCCCGATTTCAAGAATATTCAGTTTGAGAAGATAAAACCATTCTGGGCTGAGTTTGTGGAATACAAGAAATCAGAAAAAGCTAAGAAAATGTCTGAAACGAATAAGCTGAATGCTGCTAAGAAGAAGTATCACCATACTATGGGGCAAGGTGGCTACAGGGTTGGCATTCCTAAGTGGGAGAAACTTGAGCAGGAACTGCGTGATAAAAAGATCACCCCAGAGACAGACGATTGGGTAGAACATGCAAGGAATTGGTTTTACGGGCATGGGGGCACGTTGGACTCAGAAGGGAGGTGTATATATAACATACGACATAAAGAAGACCCCTTGCCAATCGATAGGATCAGAAAAGCAGTAAAGGCTGTTAAAGATGGGGACTTCATTCCCGATAGAGAGAATGATGAGCTCACACTCGCCCTTGGAAATAAGGAACATGATGGACGAACACGAGGCACAATAGGCTCCCAATCATGGAGGACTGGGTTTCCCGAAGAGAGGAAGAAATATCCTGATAGAAGCCGTCAGAGGAGTAAGGACAGGGCGGCAGTTGAAGCAGAAAGTCAGAAAGAGCGAATGCGTTTAATTGAAGAACGATTAAAGCAACAACAAGATGAAATTAACACACTTAAAGATCAAAGTACTACCGGCCCATCTCAGCAGCACACTGCATTCGATGCTACCGGCCTATCGAATAATCGAAAAAGCAGTGTGGCTTCCACCGAGGTCCCGGGTGATGACAATGGCGATGACGATGATGCACCGACGATGGCTCCTGTTGGCTACCCAGTGGATGATATCACAGAGATGACACACGACGAGCTACATGTCAAAGTTGTGAACATATCAATGAAGGTGGCGGTCGGCTATGCCTTACCAATTGGACCCACACCAACTTACCACTGTCGTCCGGTTCCAGAGGGCTACGCTGTTGTCGGCGTGGATGAAATCATGCCCACCTTTGAGGTTTTGGATCTTCACTACCCTGCTGGTGAAGGGGATGTGACTGTGCTGGGTGACGCAAAAAACGTCACCATTCTATGGCCGAAGGATTGTATCGTGCTTCGAAATCACACGCCAAGGCCATCTTCGCCGCCGCCTCACCTGTCTCCAGCGAGGTCGTCGCCGCCGCGGCAGCCGTCTTCGTCGCCTCACCCGACTCCGTCGCCTCACCAATCTCCGGTGCAGCCATCGCCGCGGGAGCCATCGCCGGCGCCTCAGGATAAAAAGCGTAAGCATACCGCTACTGTGCGTCGTAAGCGATCGCCGAAACGTAAACAAGAGCCTCTTCCAAAAGTACCAACGGTTCCTCCCAAGAGAGCTTATGACTGTACTGAAGAGGAGACTGCGGTGATAGTTGATGCGGAAACGACAGCGTTTTTCGCTAAGCTGAGGCGGCCGAAAGAGCCAGAGTTCCCCAGCACCAAAGAAGAAAAAGCCAAAGTGTTGAAAATGCTAAAGAATCTTCATCAACCCGAGCCAAAGCTGTCATCAGACTATGAGCGTTCTATTCTCAAGTCACATGCGGCACAAAAAGCCTCGAAGAGCAGTACTGATGCAAGTGGGAAATCTGTTGCCCAGCTCGGAGAACAAGCAAAACAGACTTGCCCAGCTCGGAGAACAAGCAAAACCCCTCTCAAGGTGATTTCTCAAACCAATGTAGGGTCGAGCAAATATGGGGCCGAAGAGCAGTATGATCCAGAGGTAGTTGCACAATACGGAGAAGCTGCCGCTGCTCAAGGTATGAGTATTGCCCAGTACTTATCCCAGTTAGAGTTCTTTCCCGTGAGTGAAGTAGCATACAAATACCAGTACGGAAAACCTCTCGTCAAACCTGAGGAGGTAAACAATCTTCCAACAAAAATGCGAAGATTGCATAACTGGTACATGCATGCCACAAGGGCCGGGGCTAACTGGATAGTGCTGAGGGTTACAAAAAAGCATCATGGGAAAGATAAGGATGACATGATATCCATTGAATTTGATGAACTATTTCAATTATTCAATCAAGACGCCTTGGACAAATCGATCATCAGTGCCTATTGTCTGTAAGTACTAATTCTGTAATTAATTTAGTCTCCAGCTATATTATTTTGTTTATTGCATGTATATAATCATACTGTAATATGCAGAATGAAGATTCTCGAATGCAGCAGAGGACAAATCTTTGACATTGGCTTCATTGACCCATATTGGGTTCATGAAGCTAATCTCAAAATAAGCCCCCAGGATACGGAGGATAATATAGTACACGCGTTAAGGTTTCAAGAAACCAAAAGGAAAATACTATTTCCTTACAACTTCCAGTGAGTGTTATTGTCTTGTATACACTTTCTATTTCGCTTACTCGATGTTAAGTATATAATTAATTAGTTTTGCATTCGCAGGTACCACTATATTCTGTTAATCATTCAACTTGACAAAGGGCGTGTACTAGTCATGGACTCGAAACATAAACCCCTTGAGACGTGGAAGGACATGGAGATACTTCTCCAGCGGTAATTCTAATCATTACGACACTATATCGGCAACGTTCGTGAATTTTATGATATCAAGTACTTAATAACTTATTTTATTCGTTTTCTACGCCGGGCAGCGCTTGGAAACGGTTCACCAAGAAGGCTAGGGGTGTTTGGAAAGAGGAGCTTACATTTCAACCACTAAATGTAAGCACCACTAGCTATATCCGCGCATCTCTTTGATTCTAGTTTTGATACAGTTATTATCATGCTTGATTATTATTTTGATTGAACTCTATTCTCGTAAAGTGCCTGACGCAGGGACCAGGTAACAATCTATGTGGATACTATGTATGCGAGTTCATCCGGCAGACGTGCGATGAGAAGGGCAGAAATTTAGAGCAACTCCACGTACGTAAAAAATTTCTATAGTTTTTAATTACAATCAAATTGTGTTTAGTTTCATATTTATATAGGCTGACTCCTTTTTAAAATCAGATCGAACGTCTACGGGACGGTCTTCTGCCAAAGGATCGCGTACGAGAAATTCAGGAGGAATTGGCGGGATTCTTGGATGCAGAAGTCCTAAACACACAAGGGGAATACTACTCGGCTGTGTATAGACAATAGGAATTGTAAAAATAGCAACTTTCAAGAAATTGGCCGGTAGCATCGAATAGCAACTTTTGTATGTAGTGCATGAACTCGATCCGTGTATTGAATGTAATGTTGTCATGATGATCTTGTGTAATATAAGGTTCCTTTGTTGATAAGTGCAAAACACTAAATAAACAATAAAACAACCTAAATGAATTCTCTGCCGCGGCACAAAAAGTGGCGAAAATGCTGCCGCGGCAACAAAATGTGCCAAAATGAATTCTCTGCCGCGGCAGAGAAATGGGCCAAATCTCTGCCGCGGCAGCAGGTTATTAGTCCCGGTTCGTGTTACGAACCGGGACTAATGCTCCACCCCCCCCCCCCCCCCCCCCCGCGCTCTGATGCCGCCACGTGTGCCCCATTTGTCCCGGTTGGTGGGGCAACCGGGACTAAAGGTTAGAGCTTTAGTCCCGATTGCCCCGTCCCGGTTGGGCAACCGGGACTAATGTCCCTTACCAACCGGGACGCATGGGACCTTTTCTACCAGTGCGTCTCATCTGGAATTAATAGTACATGTACACTTTGAGGTGCGTTGATCCAGATAAAAGCATAACTTATGGATTGTATTAACCAAAATGTATAATTTTGTAATTCAGCTTTGGCTGTGTGGGTTACTCACAAAATCATACAATGAGGAGTAAATATGTTCTTTCAAGAATGGCATATGGTAGTTCAGTAAATGTATGTATGCATTACCCGACTAGGATCTGGTGGGACAACCGATATATTACAGACATTCTAATCTATCAGGAGTATTTTGATTGTCTAAATTATATTTTGACTAACAATGTTTTTTTAGAAGTTTTTCTTACACAAAATTAGCAACATCATATTTATTGGGAAGCACCTTGGCGTGGTTGTGGTTTGCTAATAACCACAGTGACTACATTTTGTCTTAGAAATTCAATATATAGTGAAAGCAGGATTCACACCGAAAAATAGAGCGAGATACTTTTTTAGTTCCCATTTTCTAGCGAGAAGTTGGTGACTATTCTCCTTTCAATAAATTAATACTCCCTCCGACCCATATTAGTTGACTCAAATTTGTCTATATACGGATGTATCTAACACTAAAATTTGACTAGGTACATTCATATCTAGATGAATCCAAGTCAACTAATATGAGTCAAAGGGAGTAATTAAAAACATTATCCGATAAGTTTGCTTTCGAGAGCTCACATGGCATTTAATCATGCATGTCTTAGTCACAAATACTAAGCAACTAGAAATACTTGGCATTTACTCATGCATGTCTTAGGCACGAAGTGAAAGAGGGACATATATTAACGGATATGACACGAACATAGATAGTTAGTCACAAATACTAAGCAGTTAGAAATATTTTTTGTTACTTTTGGTGCTTAATTTAGTATGTATAATGTTTATTATACTATTACGGGTTGTTATAAGTTTTTTGAGGGGAACCACTAATTAATTGTTATGATAATTATTCATATACTATATATTCTGGAAGATGTAAATTATATCATATATATTGTTGAAAAAAAATAAGTATCTCAACTAAAATGTGAAGTGAAAAATAATAATTAATTGACTCGATGAGCATCGACCAAGTCATGAAGGTAATATTGCCTCAAGAGGAAAGGGATACCTAGGTTGAACTAGGCTTATAGATTCCAACAATGTGGATCTTATGTGTTGAATTGTTGTCAGTGGAACTACATTACCTTAGTGGGAAAGCATAGATGATATAGAAAATATAATAGAAATATAGAAAAAATAAATAAATTTAGATCGAAAGAAGCAGTAAGAGGGCATAACATGGTAAATAACAACATAGCAAGTAGATGAGTCAATACAAAAGACGGAGCCAAGTAAAATATACGATATTTTGATGGGCCACCTATATATGTTAGATGAATATTTATGTTGTAATTAATTGATTGACGTAATATCATTTTTATTTAAAATTTGTGTTTACTTCAGATTTCCATGCTTCATTTAGTCTAATTTAATTCAACATCGGACATTACTACTATTTACATGGTCCAACTGACTACGTATTTTTTGCCAAATCTGTCCAAATCTGTTAACATCAACCGAGTCTAACCCCTCCACGAAACTATTTCGGAATCTGACCCCTCGGATCGGCACCATTTTAAATGGCGCCGAAGTTGTACAGTTTGGCGCCAAGTCGCAGCAGCCGGGGAGCAGGCCAGAGGGGTCGGCGCCATTTGAATTAGTTTCGCCAAAAGGTCAGATTTGACAAAAAATACACTGACTACAATCCAAACAAATGAAATAGGTCCAAAAATGTAAACTTATGGTTACATATTTCTTAAATTTTGTAGCATAAAAATTCTAATGAAACTAATGGAACAACATGCTGGTTTATTCTGATGAAAGTGTAAAATTTAACAATGATATTAATAGTTATATCAAACATACTATATAAAGTTCATCTAAAAAACATACTATATAAGTTATACTTTACAATCTATATGTAAGTGTGATCTAAAGCGCATTTTTATTGATGTTAGAGCTTTGATACCCTTCAAACTTCAAAATGTAGGGAAAATTAAAACCAAAGAAAGGGGCATGATGATATGGTCATTAAGTTTCACACATCATAGCTAAAAAATGTGAACATAAATGCACATTGTAATTTGTTTTATATGTATAAAATTGTTGTGTATTTTTCAATGAAGGAGATAATTAGGAGGAAAATATTTGCCATAAGGGTTTCCTATATATACGAATGTGAGGGAAAAATAGTTTCTACATATAGCTACAAGTTCCTTTTATCAAGGAGTGGGAAGATTATAAGTATTCCTTTAGTTAACCATCATCGCTAACAAAAAAATACCTGTATGCACACAAAACCCTGAGTTCCGCGGGATGGATCTATTAAAAAGGACGATTAGCAAGGAAAAAATAGCGCGCTATTTATTTTAGCTCGTCTCTCTCCAGACGCTACGCAAGTTATAGCGCGCTAATAGCGTGCTATTTTTCAAAATAGCGTTTTGCAAAACAATAAAAAATTGATAGGTATAGTCTGTATACTAAGGATTTCAATAGCTAAACAATTGTCCAAAGTAATACATGCATAGTCAATTAACCAGTGATGACCAAATGATGACTAAATGATAGAGTATGGATCAAAATAATAGGCAAATTCAAAATGAAGGACATGTTTTTCAGACGGTCACATCAACAGCCAACAAGGCACCCAAGTAACAACATAGGAGAAACTACTTATTCAGAATCATGGGGAATGGGATGCGACGTGGGGGTGAGAGTTGGTTTAGCTAGGTTTGTTCAGTCGTGCAGGCTGAATAGGCTCCATAGATGGCCGATAAGATTTTGTAGCGCCGCTATAACGGTATAACGTATAGCGTGTTTAGCGCCATTTAGCGCAGCTAAAACATGATTAGCGTCATAGCGAGCATTTTATACATAGCGTAGCGTTTGACTCCCGAAAACGCTATAGCGGCGCTATAGCGCCGAAATAGCGCACTATTTTTTTCGTTGACAATTAGACATAAGTGGTTAAATTTTTTAACATAGTAATGATGATGCCCTCGCATTTGCGAGGGCCACTGTGCTAGTTTCAAAAAAAAATCAGGAGCGTAGAAGGATCTTACGGAGATCTCATATGGGGATGGCGGGGGGACTTCACATCAGAAAAAACTCGCCAAGCAAAAGGGTGGTAATATAAAAGATCGTGTACTCCAACCATATTATTGATGAAGTGTTACAAGCAAAAGGGAGCATGCATGGTGCCAAGCAAAAGGGGGCTAAGCTAGCATGCTGGCTAGCCAGTTATAGGAAAGAAATAAGCACACTTAAAGGGCTGCAGCATTTCTCCATCGGCCTCCGATGAAAACGGCCAACTATTTTCCTCCTGCTACTGGCAGTAGGATGGCGGAGTTGAAACTTGCGGTGAGTGGAACAACGGTGGACCTGCAAGGACCGTCCTGGCAGCCGGCGCCGCAGAAGGCGCCGCCGTAGCCGCATGTCCCATCCTTGCTGCAACACTGGCTATTTTTGCACCCTAGCCCACCGGCCTGATCGCCGCAGCTTTTGTTGTCGCTGTGGCAATATGCGCCACTATGGCAACCTTTGGTGCAATAATCAGGGCCAATGCCGCACCAGCCGTCCACGTTGCAGCACTAGTTATTGGGGCATGGGTTGGTCTTGCTGCACGCCCTGTTACCGTCGCACGGCCCACTCTGGCAGCCCGCTTCGCCGCAGTATATGGAGCCGAACCCGCAAGTTCCACGCGGGCTGCAGCACATGTTGTGTTGAGTAATAGAGCAATTTACCAAGCGGATTATCCATAATAAACGCTAAATAAAACATGACTAGAATAATAGGCAATATACTAATCATGTTAAATAGTGAATACAAATTAAGGCATATAGTCAAACAAACTGCAAGACATAAAACTTTGGATAGAATCAGAACAAGATTGAGACAGAAGATGTACACGGCAGTAGCAGAAGTGGAACCGCTGGCGTTGGAACCATCGTTGGCCTTGTCGTCGAGGAAGAGGGTGCTGATGTCGGGGAAGAATTCCTCGTCGGGGAAGACTTCGCTATCTGTGAGGGAGTCCGTGACGAAGCCAGTAGTCGCGCTGATAGCGCTCCCCAAAAACCTTATCGCCCTTCTCCCGTACAGGACTCGAAGTAGCGGGGTCTCGGAGGCCTACTGTCCCGGCTCGCGGTGCACGCCGCAAGACGGGATGGGGAAGAAGGAGATAGCGCAGTGCTCTGGAACTGGAGGCGCAAGGGATGTGTGGCAGTGTGTCTGAGAGGAGGCGCGACCTCTCTCTCTTATAGGTGCAGAGGGGAAGGCAGACAGAAGATGAAACGAATGGACGGAAGATGAAGCGAACAGGCGGCAGCCCAACGGACAGCCTCCACTCAATTCGTATTCATTTAATTCATTTAACTCGTATTAAAAGTCCATTAAAGTCCATTCAAAGCAAACGTTTCACCTTCTGTACATCTGTTCATATACCATTCATGCGTGGCAAAATAAAGCTCGGCTCGGCGAGATTCCCGCAACCCGCGGCGCGCGCGCGTCGTGTCGTGACGAGGCGAGGCGAGCGAGGAGGAGGAGGAGCGCGCGTGTGGAACTCTCTCCTTCTCCTTCTCATCCTTTTACCAAGTGGTAGGAGAGCTCACCTTATAAGCTGGTCCAACTTCCACTCAACTAGCAATGTGGGACTAAACATTTGTCCCAGCTCTTGTCTTGCATGAATGGGCCACATGGGCCTCTAGGATTTTCAGGAATTATTGAAATAGAAAATGGGCTAGACTATTTGGGCCAAAATTCCAACAATCCCCCACCAGATCCCAGAGGCACATGTAATTTGCCTTTGGTTCCAAAACACTGTTTATATACCGGTACAATAGTGGAGACTGTTAAGTTGAACTTCCACCTAGAATTCTATGCTACACTAGGTTGCGACTTGTACAGTGGACTATGCTTTGAACTGCAAGTTTGCTGCAATCTAGCTTCACACGAAGTCTTGACCGATACTGGGCTACCGTGGGACTTCCCCGAGGGTGGAGCTTATACGTCATACTCCATGACCTTTCATGAGTTTATTAGAGAGCACCCTACTCTCATAGACTGCGACGTTTTAACAGTCAGACTCATATAGGTGTGTTCTTCAAAAGATGTTCTGCAGGACAACATCTTTGCTTAGGATAAGCCACTTAGAACATATTAAGATAATAAATCAACCTGCCATGCAGAATAGGAAAGTATTGCATCTTTATGGAGTGGTGTTTATTAAAGTATGGATACTTTCCTCTCAGCTAACCAACAGCTTGTTTCCCAATTCTAATTCACGGGATCTCCGATCACATAGAGTGGTTTACCACTGTGGAAAGCTCAAATTGTGGGTCTCATACCCATCTCCTTCGATGCATTTTCTATCACGTTGCGTGATAGACCCTTTGTGAAGGGATCTGCCAAGTTTTTAGATGTTTGGATATAATCCAATGCAATAACTCCGGAGTTTCTCATTTTCCTGACAGATTTCAGTCTCCTCTTCACATGTCTTGAGGACTTCATATTATCCTTAGAACTGTTCACCTTAATAATCACAGTTTGATTATCACAGTTCATTGGAATTGCGGGTATAGGTTTTTCAACCACATGTAAGTCCATCAAGAGTTCATGAAGCCACTCTGATTCAACAGTGGCCGTGTCTAGTGCAGTGAGTTCTGCTTCCATAGTTGACCTCGTTAAGATGGTCTGCTTGCAAGACTTCCAAGAAACAGCGCCACCACCAAGTGTGAAAACATATCCACTCGTGGCCTTTATCTCGTCAGCATCAGATATCCAATTTGAATCACTATAACCCTCCAGTACCCTTGGATACCCGGTATAGTGTATGCCATAGCTCGCAGTGCCTTTTAGATATCGCATAACTCTCTCAAGAGCATGCCAGTGATCATCTCCTGGATTTGAGACAAATCGACTGAGTTTGCTTACAGCAAAGGCGATGTCAGGTCTCGTGGCACTAGCTAAATACATAAGCGAGCCAATGATTTGAGAGTATCTTAGTTGGTCTCTAGCATTTCCTCGATTCTTTCGAAGCAACACACTAGGATCATACGGTGTAGGAGAAAAATTGACGTCGCTATACCCGAAACGACTCAAGATCTTTTCCACATAGTGGGACTGAAGCAATGTAATTCCACCATCATCATCTCTCAATAGCTTGATGTTCAGGATGACATCAGCTACTCCCAGGTCCTTCATCTCAAAGGAACGAGATAAGAAATCTTTGACCTCCTTAATTGCATTAAGATTGGTTCCGAAAATCAGTATGTCATCCACATACAAACAAAGGATGACTCCCTCACCCCCACCATGGCGATAGTATACGCACTTATCAGCTTCGTTTACAACAAAGCCGGCAGCGGTTAAGGTTTTATCAAATTTTTTGTGCCACTGCTTAGGTGCTTGTTTAAGACCATACAAAGACTTCAGTAGCTTGCACACTTTTCTTTCTTGACCATTTACTACAAAACCATCTGGTTGATCCATATAAATTTCCTCATCCAACTCTCCATTTAGGAAAGCCGTCTTAACGTCCATTTGATGAACGAGAAGACCGTGTGAGGCAGCCAGAGAAAGTAGTACTCGAATGGTGGTCAACCTTGCTACAGGTGAGTAAGTGTCAAAGAAGTCTTCACCTTCCTTTTGGGTATAACCCTTGGCCACAAGCCTTGCCTTGTACTTCTCAATAGTACCATCAGGCCTTAGTTTCTTCTTAAACACCCATTTACATCCTACAGGTTTGCACCCATAAGGACGATCAGTGATCTCCCATGTTTCATTAGCTAAGATGGAATTCATCTCACTATGAACAGCTTCCTTCCAGTAGTCAGCATCAGGAGATGCATAAGCTTCTAAAATGGAAGTGGGAGTGTCATCCACAAGGTACACAATGAAATCATCACCAAAAGACTTTGAAGTCCTTTGTCTCTTGCTCCTTTTAGGAATTTCATTATCATCCTCCTTAGGACTTTCAGAGTGTTCAATCGGAATGGTAGGTTCAGAAAATATAGCAAATTCCTGATTAGATGAACTAGGTATCTCCGGATTTGATGAGTTAGGTTTATCCTTCATTGGAAAGATATCCTCAAAGAAAGTCGCATCAGTCGACTCCATGATTGTACCGACATGAATGTCAGGTACTTCAGATTTTACTATCAAGAATCTATAACCAATGCTATGAAAAGCATAGCCCAGAAAAACACAATCAATGGTTTTTGGTCCAAGCTTGCGCTTCTTGGGGATTGGTACATTAACCTTTGCCAAACAACCCCAAGTACGTAAGTAAGAGAGTTTTAGTCTTTTCTTCTCCCATTCTTCGAATGGAGTAATTTCTTTGTTCTTTGTGGGAACTCGGTTTAGGACATGACACGCGGTCAATAATGCCTCCCCCCACCATTCCTTAGAAAGACCCGATGTGTCTAACATGACGTTAACCAAATCTGTTAGAGTACGGTTCTTTCTTTCGGCTACTCCATTTGACTGGGGTGAGTAGGGAGGCGTCCTCTCATGAATTATACCATGTTCCGCACAAAAGGAATCAAACTCGTTGGAAAAATACTCTCCACCACGATCAGACCTAAGCCTCTTAATCTTTCGATCAAGTTGATTTTCTGCCTCAGCTTTATAGATTTTGAAGAAATTCAAAGCCTCATCTTTTGATTTCAGAAGATACACATGACAATATCTCGTAGAGTCATCGATCAAAGTCATGAAATATTTATTTCCACCTTTTGTCAACACACCATTCATCTCACAAAGATCAGAATGTATGAGCTCTAGTGGTGTTAAATTTCTCACTTCTGCAGTCGTATGTGACTTGCGAGGTTGTTTAGCTTGCACGCAGACTTGACACTTAGATCCCTTAACAGTTGAGAAATCAGGGATTAAATTCATTTTGGCTAGCCGCGTCATACAACCAAAATTAATATGACAAAGACGAGAGTGCCAGACATTTGATTCAGAATTTGTGTAAATATGATTAACAACTTTATTACAAATGTCTGACAGAGATAAGCGGAACAAGCCTCCGCATTCATAGCCTTTACCAATAAAGGTTTCATACTTCGAAATTACAAATTTATTGGACTCGAATACAATCTTGTAGCCATCTCGACACAGAAGAGATCCGCTAACAAGATTTTTATTTATTGAGGGAACATGATGCACGTTCTTCAGGCGCACAATCTTTCCCGAAGTGAACTTCAGATCGACCGTACCAACACCATGAACAGAAGCATGCGAGCCGTTCCCCATCAGCACGGTTTGAGTCCCTCTGACCTGAAATGAATAAAACATGGAAATATCGGAACAGACATGTACATTAGCGCCTGTGTCAATCCACCAATCAGGAGAAAGACATAATGAAAGAATAGTAGGTAATATACCATACCCAACATCTTTCATCTCAACGTCGCCCATGACAACATTAGCAGTCTTGCTGCTCTTCCCATGTTGGCGTTTATCAAAGCGGTTGGGACAAGCAGGAGCCCAATGATTAGGATCACCGCACACATGACAAGCACCTTTCCTCTTATCAGTCTTCTTCTTGAAGCTGGTGGACTGTGAGGCCTTGTTCTTTCCATCGAACTTTCCTTTGTCATCAAACTTTCCTTTGTTCTTGAACTTGTGAGGCTGGAAGTTCCTTTTCTGTACCAGGTTGGCATTAGAACCTCCCTCGGTACCTCGAGCACGTGTGTCTTTTGCTCTCGCCTTCTCTTCCACATCAAGAGTCCCAATGAGATCCGTCACGGAGAACTCTTGTCTCTTGTGCTTCAGAGAAGTAGCAAAATTCCTCCATGACTGGGGAAGTTTGGCAATGATGCCTCCGGCAACAAACTTGTCCGGTAACACACAAGTGAAGTGCTCAAGCTCCCTGGCAAGTGACTGTATCTCATGAGCCTGCTCCACAATGGAGCAGTCATCAATCATCTTGTAGTCATAGAATTGTTCCATGACATACAGTTCACTGCCAGCATCAGAGACTCCAAATTTTCTCTCGAGCGCATCCCACATATCTTTGCCATTGCTAAATGACAGATATGAATCGACAATATTGTCGCCAAGGATGCTGATCAAGGCAGCCTTGAAAGTGGTATCAAGTTTTTGGAACGCCTCTTCCTGAGCGGGATTAAGTTCCCCCTCAGGTGCGCCATAGATGGCGTTATAGCAGCTCATGGTCTGAAACCAGAGCACTGCTCTCGCACGCCATCGTTTGTAATTCACACCTTCAAACACAGGTGGCTTCATAGAAGCAACAAAGCCACTTGGGGAAAATTGCCTGAAATAAGGTTTTTGGATTGTTGAGTAATAGAGCAATTTACCAAGCGGATTATCCATAATAAACGCTAAATAAAACATGACTAGAATAATAGGCAATATACTAATCATGTTAAATAGCGAATACAAATTAAGGCATATAGTCAAACAAACTGCAAGACATAAAACTTTGGATAGAATCAGAACAAGATTGAGACAGAAGATGTACACGGCAGTAGCAGAAGTGGAACCGCTGGCGTTGGAACCATCGTTGGCCATGTCGTCGAGGAAGAGGGTGCTGATGTCGGGAAAGAAGTCGCTATCTGTGAGGAAGTCCGTGACGAAGCCAGTAGTCGCGCTGATAGCGCTCCCCAAACACCCAGGTTTAAGTCCTCACGGGCATAGATTCGGTTCTTATTATTTCCAAAACTCACTGTAGTGCCTTCCCCTACCGCATTCTTTTCAAAAAAAAAATATAAGTTGACAATATGTGCGCATACTTTTTTTTTGCGGGAAGTCAATATGGAAGCTTCAATATGTGCATACTCTGTACTTGGTAATCAAATAATATTGGTTATAGTATTATCCATGGAAATAAAACTGCCGCTTAGCCTACAAGATGGTGACGCAAATGTATTAATCAAGATGCATGTCCATACAAGGAACGAAGCCAAATTAGTTCACCATCTCTATTCCTCGCTAAACCATCTTATATTATGAAACGGAGGGAGTACCGTCCCAAAACCCATATTCTCGGCAATAATTATGTTTTCTGATATGTTTGATTAATTAGTACTCGTAAACCCACGGCAAGCTAATAATGCATTTCACGGCAAGCATACTTTAGACTATTATAAGTGAATACCCACGGGGTTACTTACCCATTGCATGTGGCACCGTTGGATGCCCATTCCCTTATATGAATGGATGGAGACTAAGCACGGCGGGTTTATCACAAAGTTTTACAAAGGTATGTGGCTATGGTACATGTAGGTCGTTTGCAGGTCGGCAGGCGCCATGATTTTATCAGGAGCGTAGAACATTTCGAAAAAAAAATCAGGAGCGTAGAAGGATCTTACGGAGATCTCATATGGGGATGGCGGGGGGACTTCACATCAGAAAAAACTCGCCCTAGTACAACATCACGAGCTAGGGTGGTAATATAAAACATCGTATACTGCAACCATATTATTGATGAAGTGTTACAAGCAAAAGGGAGCATGCATGGTGCCAAGCAAAAGGGGGCTAAGCTAGCATGCTGGCTAGCCAGTTATAGGAAAGAAATAAGCACACTTAAAGGGCTGCAGCATTTCTCCATCGGCCTCCGATGAAAACGGCCAACTATTTTCCTCCTGCTACTGGCAGTAGGATGGTGGAGTTGAAACCTGCGGTGAGTGGAACAACGGTGGACCTGCAAGGACCGTCCTGGCAGCCGCGCCGCCGTAGCCGCATGTCCCATCCTTGCTGCAACACTGGCTATTTTTGCACCCTAGGCCACCGGCCTGATCGCCGCAGCTTTTGTTGTCGCTGTGGCAACATGCGCCACTGTGGCAACCTTTGGTGCAATAATCAGGGCCAATGCCGCACCAGCCGTCCACGTTGCAGCACCAGTTGTTGGGGCATGGGTTGGTCTTGCTGCACGCCCTGTTACCGTCGCACGGCCCGCTCTGGCAGCCCGCTTCGCCGCAGTATATGGAGCCGAACCCACAAGTCCCGCGCGGGCTGCAGCACATATTGTTGGGGCACGGCCTGCCGCCGGCTCGGTGGCCACATAGAACGTCGGTGCAGCAGGGGCCGCTCTAGCAGCCCGTGCCGCAGTGTGTGGCGGTATTGCCACAGTACCCGTTCCTACCGCAACACTGGTTGTTGGGGCACTCCATGCCGTTGCCCTGCCACCCGCACATCTGGGCGTGGCAGCAGTGCGCCGCAAAGGCGCCAACCAGCACCGCTGCCAGTGCTAGGGCATCCATCTTCATCTTCATTTTCATGGGTTTTTTGTGTGATTGGGTTGAGATGAGGGTGTTCCTTCAGCAGCGATCGCTTAATATAGGGAAGTCATCAGCTAGACCTTACAACATTAAGTAATTTTGTATGTCCCGACGACTCGACGTGTGCGGAGCACCGATGATTTGGGAAGGCCGTGCGCTCCGTGGCTTGCATGCATGCTATTCGAGATTTAGTACATGATAAAATATCTCTACATTAATTTGAGCTCACTGTCTTAGAGATCCAATCAACTTGCTACAGTCTTAGATCTACCAGCCAATTTTTCTTCTCCAATCCGTACAGTTTTCTAGTAACCGGGACACAGATACGGGCGTACGCTAGGTTGTTATGATATTCGTAAGTTTTGTCTAAATTTAAATAAATCTAAACATGTTTTAGTCTATAGATACATCTAAATTTTAACAAACCTAAAACATCTTTTTTAGGACGAAGGAAGTACTATGAATTGTACTGACTTTTCCATAAGTTTGGATTTTGGAGCATAAAGTCTCGAGTTTGAGTTCGTGTCTTTCCTAATTTTTTGAAAATTACTGGTAGTCATTTTTATATCCACGTATAGACCTCTTAAGTCGTGCCTACACTGTTTATGTCACGTGAGGAGAGTGGTAATGTATACTACAAGGATTGCACTAGTATAGATGTAATCATTTTACTATTGTTTTCTTGGCATCCTTATGGAGTAAGCATCCTATCTAACGGAAGTCTAGGTATAGCCACTAGCCAGATTCTTTTTACAGTGTTCTGATGCCTAACTATTGCAACAAGTCCCTATTCTCTATTGTCTAAACTACTATATATACTATCTCCGTCCTAAATCTTAAAACTTATGTTTTTTTACAAAAAATCAAACTATATAAAGTTTGACTAAGTTTTTAGAAAAATATATTAATATTTACAATATGAAATTCATAAATTTTGGTACATCATAGTTCTTGATAGTTATTTTCTTAAAAATTTGGTCAAACTATCTATGATTTAACTTTTCAAAAAAAAATACAAGCCTTAAACTTTGAGACAGAGGTAGTATATTTTAGTGTTACGTTGCATTAATGGCACTTGCATCTAAACACTATGCATGAACGTGAGAGAAGATCCTCGATCCCAATCCAGTCAGATCTAAACATAAATATCCAGAAATTTAAAATAATTTGCCATTGCAGAGCTTTTTTTAACAAGAAAGGCCACGAATGGCCCAGAAGCTGGGATAAAGAATACTAGGTGGAAACAGAATTATATCGAGGCTCTTGCCCTACTAATTTAAAGATAAGGCCTCGAAACTTACAAAAAATACCCTTAGAGAAAATCTAAAAAAGCAATCCAGTCGTCGGTCTTCTCAACCACCGGTAAGCCTCCATCGCCGGCTGCCTTTGCACCGACGGGAACGGACCACTTGGTTGCGCAGAGCCGGTGGTTCCGGCGAGAAGATCTGACACGGGCCTCCACCCTGGAGGTTGTGTAGACGGCCATCCTTCTGGCCAAAGATCGCAGAGGCCACCGTTGCCACCGTGTGGGATGCTCGATGAAGCATCTTCACGAATCGTTGCCCAGGACCAGCAACTGAAGGGCCACCCCCTCTCTCTCTCTCTCGCCGCCATGGTTGGCGGAGAGAAAGGAAGCAGCACAAAAGCTACCACTAGGACAGCGGCGACGCTTGAAGAAGGGGTCTTATAGCTCCTATGCGACGTCTTTACGTGGAATTGGAAGGAAAGCGACATCGTTGAAAAGAATAACTCGCATGCGACGGTTGTGAGGCAGCTAATATCCCAGGGCCACACGGGCCATAAAACGGTCGTAAGGACACATTTAACTTTGTTCCAAGATTAGGGTTAAGCCAAACCGGTTGGTTGGGACAGCCAGTCAAGCCAGTCAAACCAACCGCTTCCGACCGAGAGCGCGCGTCACACTGATTGTAGCTTCCCCGACGGCGGCGGCGGACCTCACCCATCGTTCTCGGCGCCGGCGCCGGCGGCACGTCAATTAATTTAGGCGGCGGCTCTTTCGTTCGACGGCGAAGGTGGTGAGTGCCATTTGAAAGCTAATTCCTCTCCCATTCTTTTCAATTCGAGATCTGAGCGTGCCCATTGATGCTAGATTGTGGAGGCGAGGGTGTGCTGAATGGGGCGAGGGGGAACGATATGGAGCATGGAGAGGGGACTTCTAATCGGTATATCCCGTATCTCTGCACTTAATTTCTCTAAGGTTGAGCTCTTTGTTCGCTTCCGCTAGCTCACAGTGCCCGCCAAAAACAGGGGAGACGATGTTGCGCGCCAAACCTTCAAATTTCGCATCAATTTTTTTCCCTCTAGGGATGTTTTAGTTAATGGCAGCACGCAGATCATTGAGAGAGACACGGTTGTTAAATGGGAGGTGGAATTATAACATGTTGATCCCCAAGAGCTAACAAACATGGGAGAGGAGGCGGTGAGGAAAATGGTGGAAAAAATTGGGGATAGTGTGGTTTGGGGGCCAGAGCAAGAAGTTTCTTTGTTATGATTTGATGATTGCAAATGTGACTATGTTAGGGTTGAGACAGGGGAACATATAGTTGATGAAATCGATGAGCGAAACGGTTGGACAAGCAAAACTGTTCTGTTTTTAGCAAAGCTCATTGATCTGAAACCTGATTCGAGGGTTGGATATGTGGCCTCGAAGCTGGCTGCTCAGATGGTCGAGGATGATTGGGCTGCACAAAGGCAAGTAATGCCTATACTTACTGAGTTGGAAGTGTTAACAGTGGAGGATGATGATGCTAATGCACAAGGGGAGGCTGCAGATGGTAATGCACAAAGGATTTTAACTGTTGATTGGAATTCAGTTGAGATACATGACCGGACTGATTTGGTCATTGCACCAATAGATGACATTGAAATGGAAAAGCTTTTTGGCATTCCTATAGATGACAGAGACAAGGAGAAGAAGAGGGATGAAGCTGCAAATGATGGTGACAACCATTTAAGAGATGAAGAGGCAGATATAGATCTAGAGTTGTTGGAAAATGCTGCAGTTCATGTAGATGATGCACATGATGATGAGCTAGTAACAGTTTATGACAAAGAGGACCCAGTTATTGAAGTTGGGAGATTGTTTCCAAGCATGGATGAATTCAGGATGTGTTTCAGGACATATGCAGTCAAACGTGAGTTTGCTACCAAGACTATGTGGACTGATAAAAAGAAGTTCTATGCAAAATGCATAGGTTATGATGGTGGTGCCAAGCCTTGCAAGTGGTATATATCTGCTAGACGCCAACCTGATGGAAGGACAATAAGAGTGAATCAAATTCCAAAACCTCATACTTGCATTACAAGTTCTCAAACAGTTACAAAGATGACATCACAATTATGGGTTGCAGAAAAGATCAAGCCCATTTTAGCCACAACACCAAACAACACTGCAAAGAGACTGAAAATAGACTTGGAAAAGCAGTACCCCATTAAGCTGAATTATACTATAGTGTGGAAGGCAAAGCAAAGGGCAATGAAAGAGATATATGGTGATTGGGCAAATACCTTTCGAATGCTTTATAACTTCAAAGCAGAAGTAGAGAAGAGGTCACCTGGCAGTGTTGTGGAGATAGATACTGAGGTAACAGCTGATGGGAAAGTCTCCTTCTCTAAATTCTTCATGGCTTTAAAGCCTTGCATCGATGGCTTCAAAGCAGGGTGCCGTCCATATTTGAGTATAGACTCATCTTTCTTGACTGGAAAGTGGAATGGTCAACTAGCAGCATGCAATGCTTTAGATGGACAAAATTGGATGTTCCCTGTAGCTATTGGCATGTTTCAGTCTGAGACAGAGGCATCATGGACATGGTTCATGATGCAGTTGAAAAGATGCATAGGGCCAGTCTCTCCATTGGCAATGCACACAGATGCATGTAAAGGTTTAGAAAATGCAGTGAAGATTGTTTTCCCTCATGCTGGGCAGAGGGAGTGATTCGACCATATGTAGATGAATTTGATCAAAAAATTCAGAGGAGATGATTTTGGACGCATGTGGCCAGCAGCAAGATCTTACACCAGGCAGACACATTCATATCACCTTGAGAAGATTAAGGCAGCATGCTCTAAGGAGGATAGGGTCAAGTTTTGTACATGGTTGGAAACCTACCATTCTCTTTTATGGTACAGGTCTAGTTTTAACACTGCCATCAAATGTGATCATATCAACAATAATTTGGCAGAAAGTTTCAACAACAAAGTGAAGGAGTTAAAAGACTTGCCTGTCCATGACATGGTTGACCAGATCAGGATCATGATCATGAGGTTGTGGGAATTGAGAAGAAGGCTTCGTGATGCTCTTCAAGGAGATAAGCTTCCTGATGTTGTGCAGCAGGTGGTCAACAGGAGCAGAAATCTTGGACATTTGCGTGTTGAGAAATCCTTATTGTGGGGTGCTGAAGTCAGAGATACAAAGACTGGCAGGAGGCATGTTGTTGACACTCAATTGCATGAATGCACATGCCTTGAGTGGCAACACACTGGAAAGCCTTGTGAGCATGCCATACTTTTCTTGGCCTCCAAACACAAGCTAAATATGCACCCATATTTGCATGAGTATTATTCTGTAGAAAAATTCAAGGCTGCATATGGAACACCAATTCCAGCACTTACAGATCAGTCTCAGTGGCCTGAAGTGGACATTCAGTTCTCCTTGTGCCCTCCTTTGATGAAAAGAAAGGCTGGCAGGCCCAAGCAGAGTAGATTCAAGGCTTGGTTTGAGAAAGGTGGGACCAGCAAGAAGGGAAATAAAGATGAAAAGAAAGATGCCAAGCCAAAAAGGTAACAAGAATAGATGCAAACTCTGTGAAGAACTTGGACACCGAGCTGGCTCTACCAAGTGCAGATACACTGCTGAAAAGCCAAAGTATGTTCATCCAAAATCTATCCCATTTCTTTTTGATGATTTTTCTCCCCCAGCTAACTTGCTTGTTTTCAGGAGGAAGCGTGGAGAAAAAGGCCCACCTCTTGTTGTTGACGAATGATGGCCAGTGAAAAGGGCAAGAATCAATGGCCAAAGAAAGAAGAGAACTAACCAGATCATGTTTGGTGCTGCTGAGGTGCAATCTGAACTTGTTTTGGAGGATGATGTGCAAACTGTTGAGGCTTTAGGGCACACCGTTTCTGATTTGGAAGCTCTGGTGCAAAATGAGAGGCAAAATGAGCCTGTTGTTGAGGCTCTAGTGCAAAATGAGCCTGTTGTTGAGGCTCTGGTGCAAAATGAACCTGTTGTTGAGGCTCTGGTGCAAACTGACCATGTTGTTGAGGCTCTGGTGCAAAGTGACCATGTTGATGAGGCTCTGGATCATGATCATGAGGTTGTTGAGGAGGTGCAGGAGGTGAAGGAGACTCTTGGACGTGCTGTGGGGAGGCCAGATGGTAATGGTAAGAAAAATAAGAGCATAAACCTGTTGTGTGGTGTGAAACTTGTGAAGGAGAAGAAAACGAGGAGTAAGAAGAGCCAAAAGAAATAGACTTTGAATTTGGCACTTGTTGTTGTAAACATTTGTTATTGTAATAATTTGGCACTTGTTGTTGTAAATATTTGTTATTGTAATAATTTGGCACTTGTTGTTGTAAACATTTGTTATTATAATAATTTGTCACTTTTGATAATTTGGACAAAATTCAAATATGATGGTAAATTTGAATTTCAACAAATGTAACTATGTCACTCTTCTATGTTTGTATGAGCTTCCAACGTTTTTCTCATATGTACAATACAACTCATCCTCACCCTGATCCCTTTTGTGAAGTACAACTCACCCTCACCCAAAATGGGGTAGAAATTGGCTCCAAAGCTAGGGTAAACCACCCCATTTCTAAGCAAGTTTTTTCGACCATTTGTAAAACCAAGTTTGATATTTTTCCTCAGAACTATGTCACATAACATGACACCATGCGAAGGTTTTGTATTTTTTTGATTTTTTTTGAATTAGTTATGCACATTTGAATGTCTGATCAAACTTGAAGGGTTTTCATAAATATTCTTAGCTAGGGGCTGAGGCTCACAAAACTAGCATTGGATATCTGATGAAATAGCATGTTGTGAACCTAAAAATGATTTTTACAAAAAATCATCAGCATGAAATCATGTACCTGTAGTTCATATCTTACCCACTTCCAGCCGATTCGGCAGGATTTGTCTTTTTACCAGGGATGGAATAAAAGGTTTGAGATACTAAAGTTGGGAAATTGTACATTCTAGGTGGTCTAGTATTTTTGAAAAATAGGATGTTACCATTTTGAAACTTCAACTTGGTGGTTGCTTCACAAATCCCCCCCCCCTCTTTCGGCACTCAGAAAATAGAAAATAGATTTTTTGTGCGTCGAAAAGGAAAACTTCGTGCTACAACATTGTTAGTCATCCCATTATAGACATGCATGCTAAATATGGGCACATTATCACAAACTATGCCTTGATTCTAGCCATATCATTGGTCATTTGACCCGAAAGCCAGAAAACCTCGGAGGAGATAGGTCATTTTGTGAAGGGTTTTTTGAAATATAATCAATAGACCAAGTTTGATATTTTTCCTCACAACTATGTCACATAACATGACACCATGCGAAGGTTTTGTATTTTTTTGATTTTTTTTTTGAATTAGTTATGTACATTTGAATGTCTGGTCAAACTTGTAAAACCCCGTTGACTGCATCCTAAACCCCGCTAACCCTAAGGCCGAATGAGGAACGTAGATCTAACCCTAGCGTGACACTGTGGCGGTCCGATCGCGTCTTCTAGAAGGATTCCGCGGGTGGCTCTGGGCGATCCGTGGAAGGGCTTGTTCTGCAACCTGATTGGTTGGCGTCTCTTAGAAGGATTTCGTGGCTAGCTCTTGGCGATCCGTGGGATGGATGATTCTGGAATCTGATTGGCTTTATCGTTTTTACGTGCAACAGCGTGACATGCGAGCGTGACACACTCCATTGACCGTTGGACCGAGCGTAGCATGCGAGGACGCTGGGCGGGATGGGCTGCACCATGCATGCAGCTGCCCCTAGCGTCGCAGGCTAGCTATTTTACGTGCAACAGCGCTGCAGCGTATTTACTCCCTCCGTCGCATTAAATGAGTGTACGTGTAACAACTTTCTTCGGTCAAACTTACTCCCCTCAGGTTCATTGTAATAAATGAGACTTTGCATGATACCACATCTATGTTATTTTGCACTATGGAGTAGTAACTTAGACTAGTAACATATGCATGATACCACATCTAAGTGCATTGGAAAGGTAGAAGTACATTTTTTGTGGACAAATTTTGAAGCCAAACGTACACTTATTTGTGGACAGAGGGAGTATGCATGTCACTATGACCAGCCTAAGAAAAAATATCAAAATCTAAAACATGTAACAAATATAACGTACAGCGTGACACACTCTATTGACCGTTGGACCGAGCGTGGCATGCGAGGGCGCTGGACGGGGCGGGCTGCACCATGCATACAGCTGCCCCTAGCGTCGCAGTCTAGCTATTTTGCGTGCAACAGCGCTGCCCCATTAAATAAGTGTACGTCGAACAACTTTTTTCAGTCAAACTTACTCCCATTTGGTTCATGCGCCATACAAAAAGTCAATATTTATAAATCTAAAATATCAACTTTGACTACGTATATAAGAAAAAAAATCAAAATCTAAAATATTATAAACTTAGTTTCATACTCCCTCTATTCCCTCCAATTGACATCCCTCTGATTACTCCCACCGATTTTTCTTGCGTGTGTAAAAACGAACGAGTTTGTTGCATGCGGTGTGTAAAAACGAACGAGTACCTTGGTACTAGATTCCTGCATTTATTACCGAAGTAAATCAAGGCCAAATTATATTTTCCCTTTTATTTTCACTGCCAATGAACAACTACCTTGGACGTTTTTTTCTCTCTTTCGCATTAATGCATGCATGCATGCAGGGGCGGGGGCGGCGGTGCAGGGGTTACGTCGCATCCTAGCTATTTTTTTCTCTCTTTCGCATTGATCACGCCCGCTGCCCACGCAACGCAGCGCACGCGTCTGCGCCAACGCGACGCTGGATTCCCACGCCGCCCTTCACGCCCCGCCCTTAATAAATAGGCAAAACGTCTTTGCCTCCTCATCTCATCTTGCCCCTCATCTTCAACCTCGAGCCCGTCCCTTTGCCTCCTCCGATCCCAGCCCCCAAACACTCCGGCGACCATGGCGACCTCCCCCTTCCGCTTCCCTTCCGACACCGAAGTAAGCGACGAGGACAACCACCCGGACCACAAGCAGTGGTGGGAGCAGGAGGCACCCACGCGCCCCAAGCGTGGCAAGAAGAAGAAGTCCCCGCCCTGCCCCTGGGGGGAGCAGGGCCCCATCGTCACCAACCCAGTCCCCAACCTCCCCGGCGGCGGCGACCTCCCCTCCGAAAAGTACTGGGCTACGGCGGAGGAGGAGGAGGCAAAGCAGGAGGCTGCTATCGCCAGGTGGGAGGAGAAGCAGGCCCAGCGCGCCTTGAAGAAAAGGCGCATACGGCAGGACGAGGAGCGACGGGAGGCCAATGGCTGGGCCTTCCGGGAGGAGAAGCGGAAGCGGGAGCAGCGGAAGCGGGAGTAGCGGGAGAGGCTGGCGGCGTGGAATGTCGCGAAGGCGGCTGCACCGGCACCGCCTCCACCGCCGATGGAGTAGGGTAGCTAGGGTTAGGGTTTAGGGGCTAGCCCAGGGTTTAGGCGGGGCGCCTATTCCCTTCTATATTATTGTACTTTTTCTTTTTATTGTAATGTTATCGATCCCCCCTATCTAATATAAGTAATGTTATCCCAATATTATCTATCCCCTTGTTTTATTGTAATCTGTGTTTTATTGTATTCTCATTTGTCAAAACACCCAAAACAACAAGTGTATAAAACAAAAGACACAAAAACAAGTTCATATAATACTCGTGCAATATTTATATATTTACAAGTGTATAAAACAAAAGACATAAAAACAAGTTTATACAACACATGGTTCATTTTCAAACAAGACATTTACATATTTACATAAGTTAAAGGAGCGCTCAAGTTATGTTAGTTAAATGGATGTCCTTGGACTTCATTTATATATTTACTTTCGCAAAAAAAAAAGATTGCGACCTGAGCACGAGTATCTGCAGATCCACACGTCCCTATTTAGATTGTAACGTGAGTACCATTTTTTTTTGCCCAATCAACATATAGTTACTATTGGGTCTGGATACGTCCATTTTGGCCTGACTAAGTTCTATTTGGGTCTGGCCTTTTTCAATCCTCGTCAATTGTTTTTTTTACTTTTCAACCCCTCCCCCTCCGCTGCACACGGGCGCCCCCTGCACACTGATAAAAGGAACACTGACGAAACTGAAGGAACACTGATTTCGAAAACAGAGCAGCTCAAAATTAGCCCGAATTTGTGTTGCATTTTATTCAAGCCAAAGACATAGACCATTACATCCATTACAAAGCATCACTCAAACACTGACTGCGCTGTCTAATGACTAATGATCAGGAGATAAACTAATCCGACAGAAATTACACAAAAATAAAAAACCGGCTATCAGATTGTCCTGCTTCTTCAATTCGATGATTTGCCTTAGCTGCTTGATCATCTTCTTCAGCTCGGCCTTCACTTCCGCATCCACCGTAGTACCAGCGGAAATGGGGTTGCCACATCCCAATCGCTCCACCACGGACGGGTTTTCGAGCTCCCGGGATGCTACCTCCACCCCAATTCGCTCGATGTACTCATCAAGCCACTCAAAATGCCCACATTTTGGCAGTTCCTGAAATCGCAGAGATGAACCCTAAATCCCAAATTCGATGAAATGCATGAAATTTCGAAAGAAAAGCGAGAAATTGGCGCTCGGAACACTCAGATCTCACCTTTCCCGGCTCGGGCTTGCTCTCACACTTCACAAATTCCCGGCCAATGTTGCCGTTCTTGTCGGTGGATGTGACAAGCCGCTTCAGGGGCGCGGTACGGGGGCAATCGGGGCACCTCCTCATCGGCACCGCACCATACCGAGGCCATGAGCGGTGGGAGGAAGCAGAGCTCGACATCCCTCGCCGGTGTTGCCGCACTTGCTCGCCGGAGAAGAAAACGGAAGGGGATGAGATGCTGGAACGGTGGCGGGAGTGCTCGGGTGCGGGGACGGATCAGGGCCAACGGCTCTCTTCAACCACAGGGTGGGTCCCACGATATGAGGTGGACATCAGGTGAGTTCCGCCGTGACGTGGAGAGGCTGTGGGTCCTACTGTGCTCAGCTGATTCGAATTCGTTGATGGTCTCGTGGGGTTAAGTAGAAGTGTCGCACGGGAGCTATTTGCCGCTTCAGAAGTGTCGCATGCGAGCTATTCTTTGCAACGATGCCGCTTTCCTTCCAATTCCACGTAAAGACGTCGCATAGGAGCTATAAGCCCTGAAGAAGGAGGAGCTGGATGCTCGCCACCTCGTCGTCAGCTTCATTCCCTTGCCTCCACGGACGGTCAGATAAAGACGCAATAAAGGTCGAGACGAGGCAGGCTAGCGCCTGGCACCGCGCGCACGCGCTAGAGCGGAAACTACCTCGTCGCCTCCAGAACTGAGGGTGACCAAGCTTTCCACCTCCTCCCCCTCGCCACCATGGTCGGCCAGAGGAAGATGGAGGATCTCGGGAGCAGCCCAAGCTAGGAGGCAGCACACGGCCTCAAATTTATTGATGGGTGAGGTTGTTGTCGACATCTCCCATCGCTCCAACTAGAGGAGCTTGAGAGCGAGGAGGACGAACCCTAGAGCCCCAGTTCGGTCACCATGAATCGGAACTCTACATCAGGGCACATGCCCACTATCGCCAAGAAGCCAAAACACTAACCCTAGTTACTCCGCTACCCCTAACTACTCCGGCGCCTCTCCCTACCCAACTCGAGCCGGCTATTTTGGCGGAGAGTACCTGGGAGATGCTCGGCCTCCGGCGACGCGAGCGCGGGTACTATAGAGAGAGGAGAACTTTGACTTCTGAACTGGTATCGCTCTCCCATTGCAAAGATTAGTTGTGACTATACAGGACAAGATACATGTGATGCATTGAAGATACTTGATCTAAGTCACTTTCCCTTACACAATTTGAGAAGCAAACTTAATTGCATGGAAGTTAGGCCATAACTGTCGGCATAGGTCGAGCTAAGCCGACGTCGAGCTACGCTGACGTCCTTTTTGACCATGGGCATACTAGGGTTACGCCGACGGCCCCAGCAAATGGTCGTCGGCATAACTTCTGGCCGCTGGCGTTTGATTGTTTTCCCCTAGTGCTTAATCATTTTCTTGTTAAATATTTGCAGCAGGCATGTTCATCGACTCACAAAACTTCGTTGGCGATGGTGCTTTTTTGGATTTTGCAATGGTGGAGGCTCGGCATCTCTTTTGGTGTTCGTCTCGGCGGCGCTGGAGTTTGGCGGCGGCCGATCGATTCGGTGGTTGCAGGATAATCATTTGTATCCCGGTCTGTCTTTTGTATATCTTGATCTCTTAGTTTTTGCAGCAGGCATGTTCATCGACTCACAAAACCTAGGGGTCAATTTGTATATCTTGATCTCTTAGTTTTTTCTCTGTAGTGTTTTCAGGATAATCATTTTATCTCGGTCTTTCTTTTAGTGTCCACATGTGTTGCTTCGTATAACTTGATTTTCAATTAATAAAATATGTGGTTGCTCTCAATTTTTTTTTGTCATGGTAACATTAATGGGAGGGACGGGTTATGTTGTTGGCTTTATATTTTACCAAGTTGGCACTAATTTTTCATGCAAATACGTCTTCTCTTTATTATGTATCATTTGAAGTGAATTTTAATTATCTTATATGATGTTACTGTTTTATTCATACTTTCTGTTAAATGACCACTTAATTTATTAGGTTGTTTCGCTGTAGTCTTCTTCTATCATTCTCATGTATGATATTAGATATGATAATTTTCTATTTACCGTTTTCTTGTATTGCTGCAGAAGTATATGCTAACCATTATCTTCTGCTTCAAATGTCCTGTAATCCCACTCACGGAATGAAATTTAATACTTTCTTCGGTTCATATTAATGTTATAAATTTTGTCTAGATACGAATGAATCTGGTCTAAATACTTAACTTGATACATATGAATTTAAATAAAGTTGAGATCATTAATATAGACTGGTGGGAATAATTATATTGAAAACTTAGTTTCTAAACATAGACCCACATGGTCTATTATTCGAATACACATTGTTTAGAAAGTAGGAGGCGGCGAGGTAAGTTGCATCCCGTGTGTGGGAAAAGGACAGGTAGTATTGCGGATGGGTACATGATTAGGGTACTTTTTAGCGGGAGAGACATACATCGTTGATTTAGATATTCGTGGTCCAAATGCATTGGGTCTACCCCTTCCCAGTCTTTTATGATAAACCAAACTGACAAATTCTATCCAACTATGAGAAATCTGAGTTCCTAGATACATTTTATCATAGGTATATGGAACTTTATGCTACCACTATGCCTCCTAGATGTATAATAAAACAAGCATAAGAAAGGGGTGTTTAGTAAACAAAAAATCCGTAACCACCTAAATTTGTCTCGAGAGAGTGAAACACCTTTAAGAACAAGCTATACATGTGTTCACCCTTAATCATTCTTTTTTTCTACACCCAACATGTAGGGGCATTTATAAACAAAGAAAAATAAAAAACAACATAGATAATAGACTGAAGGAGAGTAGTGTGCCACTTTTTTAAAAACCACCACAACAACTTTATTAATTAGGAAACAAGCTTACATCGTCTACTGAAAATCTCAAAAAAAAAAGGTGGATCCTCACGCCAAACTACCGACAGATGTCCCTCCACATTACAAGCCAAAGTATGAGCTACCAAGTTGCTTTCCCTAGTATAGTACACAAATTTAACATGAGAAAAATTACGAGCTAAGAAGGAGCATTCTTCATAAACAGCACCCGCACCCTGGACTGAGTTCCCTCTATTTTGCATTATGTCAGTGACATCCATACATTCGCTATTAACTTTGATCCGGCTACATCCGGGCTGACCCGCAAGAAGTAAACCATCTCTAAGTGCTCTTGCTTCAGCCAAAGCTGCATCGCCAATCTGAGGTATACCACAGCAGCTACCCGCAATAAAAATACCTTTTCCCTAATAACAGTACCAGTGGCTCCTGAGAAATTTGACGGTTATTTAGCTTCACAAAATCTTCAGCTGGTTTTTCCCATCCACGACGTTTGATGCCTGAGATCTTCTTACAAGCGCTATTATAATTCAGTGAAAGAGCTAAGATTGCATGTGTACTATGAGATGGTTTTTGAACATGCTCCTCTCGGATGAAATTTTGCATCTCTTCCACCATATATACCAACAGGCTAAAACGATCAGCTCCTTGAGGCCTAGATCGCCTATTCCTTAAGTCATACTATCACCCTTCCTCAGGATAAATTCTAGAACCGCAGGCCCTTCTTGATCAGCCATGCACACCTCTTTGTTAGCTCCTTGTAGACCCAAGTTTTCCCAGATTTCAAAAGCTCTAGGACATTCAGAAAAATGCATTTTTGTTTGTCTCACAACCCATTTTGCAAATAGGGCATAGACTCGATGTTATTGTATGCCTATTTACCAGGATACAGTTACAGAGTAGTGTATCACTTGGCCTAGAGCTCCACCAAGATTTCCACTCTCCTCTTTATCTGCTACGTATGTCATTCTTTTTCCTTTTTTTACCTCCTTCAGGTGTTATACCAACTATCACAGGATAGCAACACCTAAAAACATGTTGGCAAACTTAATAATCCCTTTTAGCGTATGCATTGGATATCTCCCACATTTTCAAATATCCAATATGAATTAATGCTTTTGATCTTATAAATTAGAGAAAACAATGAATTAATTCTTCATGCTATGTCTAGCAACACATTCGAGGGAAGACAATATCTTATTATGATAAATATGCCTCTGTGCATAAACTTTCCTCATGGGTGCAGAAAGAGAATCTATTCAGCAAGCTAGCATGAGCCATATCGAATCCATAAGAAAAGCATAGGAAGATCTAATACCACAGATACGAGCCCCAAGATATTTCTTAACTTTCTAGAGTTAACAAAGCATACAGTGTATTGATAACATGTAACTTTCATATGCAACAATCGTTAAATGAGCATTAAGAAGACTTTATTAACTTATGACCAGTCCAATGCCCATCTAGTGAATGTATCGCTTCAAGAAAAAGAGCCTAGGTTTTAGACAGTCCAATGGTTTGCTAAAAAAGCTGAATGGCAAATATGGAATTATCATTTGATGCAAAATAGCTATGCTAATATGATGGTTGAATGCATTATGCCAAGATGCGAAAGGTGAATCCATGATTTCACATGCGATATTTCTCGTGTGAAAACCAAGGCCAAGCAGCAAGAAGTTCATTAACTTTGTTCCAGCAACTCTATATACAGAACATTTCATAATTTTATAATGTACAAGTAATGAGAAAGAAAAGAGGCAAAGAAAACAAATGAAGCTTATGGTAGCTACTTAAGGTCCTCCACGTGTTCACTACAAATACTACACATATTGAATCTCCATACTGCATACCTGCCTAGATGAGATGAACTATCGAACGCAGATGTTCTCTTCCATTCCAAAATTTATGCACCCATTCGAATAAATAACTTTCAATCGGAACAACAGAGGACATGTAACCCGTGTACAGAATAACAAACGCCAGCGACAGCCTCACCTAAGATATTTACCTCTCTATCATACTGGTTTATGCACACCACGTCCTCAATGATTATGCTTGAAAGCTTAGAAAAAAACCTACTTCTTGATCATCTTTGCATCGGTATATGATTCACTCGTGGAGCTACATGAGGGCCAAACCAGGCCGTGGCCCGCCCAGGTCTGGATCAGAACAAAAACTATCTAGGCGTAAGCACAACTCACCAGCAGCACTGCAGTGCATCGATCCGCCCTCAGCACCCCTGACCATGGCATAGTCTAGGGAAGAAGCATAGAGGTTAAGTTCATCCCCACTGAACCAGGAACCTCGATCCGGCTACGGGCAAGCTTCCAACAGCGATTAGCGGCGGCGGACGGCCAAGGGCACCCAACCCCCAAACCCCAGACGCACACAGCTAAGTGCTAGCAGCGGCAAGTCGGCGACCCAGCCACCAGTGAAGGTGCATGGCACACAGACTCCTGTCCAATTTTTTGTGCAACTGTAAGCCCACACATGTAATTTACTTTCATCGAATTTCACTTCATGGCATCGTCTCAAAACTCAAATTCTCATTAGCGAATTCTAGAAGTATGAAGATGGCATGAAGTGGTCAGAAAGATGATTTTCTAGTGTAACTCCATATACCTGATGGTTAATTGGATCAATTTATGGTTTATTTTGTTTGAGATATATTTGTATGTTCTGAATCAATATGAACAATCGGTACCTAGTACTGACTAATGCCTACAGAAGTAGCTTTGCTCTTGCTTGGCCCACCCAGTTGTTTGTTTGAAGCTCCACCACTGATATGATTTCCTAATTTTTATATATGTGTGTTCAAATCATAAAATATAGAGATAGTGAAGAAACATTTTTTTCATTGTGAAATTTCTACGTCTTTCATCTATTTTACTAAAGAAATAGAAATGCAATATTAGTGGAAAAGGACAAAAAAGGGCACATAATAATCAGAAACTCTTTTCTCAAAGATCATTTCTAAGACCTAAAAATATATCATGAATATCACATAATAATCAAAATTTAACAAGTGCATTGCATATATTTAAATCACATTGATGTCAGTACAGCCTTACCTAGCATGCCGTTAAAAACATTAATTATTATCTGAGTTTCTGATTCAGTTGGTAAGGTACGAGATTATCTATTGCAATTTGATTCTTGCATCTCCACCTTAAGAGTAATCGCATATTTGGGATTCCCATTATCTGTCTCCATCCGTCTTAACTTCTCTATAGCACATATCTCGTACCTGTAAGAACACAAAAATTTATCTTCGTTCTCAAGTACCAATGGTTGTTGACAAGGGGTAGCTCACAATTTTTTTTCCAGAAGACTGCAAATTAACTAACTGCACGCATTTTGTTCCACTTTTGTGCTTGATTGCCAATTATCTTAGCTGAATTACGGAAGTCACTCACAATACTTTAATCTTAAAACAGGAACAACTTAGTGAATACATCTTCACGAACAACTAAGCATTAGTTCTTCTTTCAGGTTCTCAATACATTCACTCTATCCAGTCTTTCAGGTAGTGAAAGTTAGTGAATTAGTTGACTTGGTTTTATCTAAATTCGGATGTATCTAGCACTAAAACAAGTCTAGATACATTCAAATCTAAACAAATTTGAGTCGAGTAATTTGGGTCGAAAGAAGTACCGGATCTTAGCTAGTTACATCAGGAAGCACAACTCAAAGTTCAGATCCATGATCCATCACATCGGAGAAAAAGTGGCCAAAGAATTTAAACAGTGCGGATCAGTTAATCCTGACAATGACGATGGATCTTATTTAGAGCGAATCAAAGATTGGACATCAAAAAAGGGATGAATGATCTCACCTGGCCATTCATGTTTGTGCGGCTAGCCTCGTTGCCCACAACATCAAACTTCCCTCTACAAGCTTTGGTTAGCAGCAGAGATGGGAACCTCGACCAAGAGAATGACGGGCCTGCGGCTGCAACACGAACTATCGATCCCCATCTCCTCCACCTTCCTCACACACGCATTATAAGGTAGCCGCTGCTATGGTCCTCCTTGCTGTATGCCTACCAACCTAACCCTCTGTCGCGCTATGACGGGAGCAAGGGATCGGGGAGGGAACATCTCGGGCGGGGAGAGATCTGCAGGAGACCTACCTTGGTTCCAGCGAGCACGAGGAAGGTGTGCCACTGCGGCCACTTTGAGAGCTCGCCCGCCGCCTCCACGAAGCCACCTCTCAATCTGCATATATATAACACACATCACCATCAGTTATTCAGGAAGTGCGAGTAGGGGCCCTTGGTTGAGCTGGAGGACGGAGGCCTTGAAGGTGAAGGGAGAGCGCCTCCTCCTCATCCTTCCCCTCCGCGGCCGCTTCGGCCGACCCCGCCGAAGCGGTTGATTCGGTAGTGGAATGACCACGTGAAATAGGAGAAGGCCATGGATACCATGTTGTCTCCTTGGTCATCTTGGTGTTGCCAGATCTGACGAGATGCAGCGGAGGGGGCACGACTGATAAGGTCTAGGCGTCGGGTTTCCATGCCATGGAGACGTGCGTGTTAGAGGATAGGCATAGTCGAGGGGGAGGCGATGACAGACAATTTCGGGTGCAAAAGGTGCTGCTGGAGACCTTTCGCGTATCAAGGTCCACTTGAATGCACCGAAAAGATACAACTAATTGCAAGCAGGAGGTACCAAATTCCTAATTGCCGTCCATCCTTGTTCCTCCTAGTACGTATATGTTTTTCCTGGTTAGAGAAGTGTTTCCTTTACCGCTTGAAATATTACTACAGTACTTTTTTTTCCTGAATTTCAGAGAAAGAAGCGTATTGGGGTCTCATCATCGCAGCAGAGACTGATGAGTGGTGTTAGCTTGACAGAACAACACCACCAGCTAGTAACAGACAGATAGCGAGGGTAGCCTTACCAGTAGTCCTGTCTGAGTGCCGTCGTCCTCGGAGAAAGTTTAAAGCTCGAGAATCCTTTGATGTAAATAAAGGAGGGGGAAGTAAAAAAAGGACTGCAGATCCTTTTGCCTTGGGTTTCATCCGTGTATTTATTTTTTAATTAAGGGCTCCATCTCTGTAAAGGTTTCAAATTTACTGACGCTTATTCGCATATCTGCTTCTATATAAAAAAATAAAATACCTGCATGAAGCTTTGCTGCTTCTTATTATCTCATCTTTGTAGGGTGTGATTTTGTACTGTGTGATCTGCTGGTCGACGATGTTGGAACAATCAGCTGACTGTGTAGGATGACCTTCTGCCTTTTCGGCAGCAGCATCCAGTCCCCATTTGCAGGCCAGCAGGAACTCGGTGATAATAGGGAGTATATGCGTTGAGCTCGGCCTGGCCGCTTGTGATCGTCGTAGATAATACGGAGCGGCCCGGACTGACGACACGCCCCGATGGGTTGCTGACTGACTGACTGGAGGAGGGAGGCCCCGATGGGTTGCTGATAAATGTGAGCAAAGTTGAATTTGGAACCCTGGTGGTTAACGTACAGGTTGATTATGCCAAAATCAGAGTATTACTACTTGTTATCTGGTCGTGCTGAAGAAGAAAATCCTGAAATTTCCATGTTTTTATTATACTGCAAGTAGTAGTATCCTGAAATTTTTGCACAAGACAGCATTAGGAGTTGGTAATATTCATATACAGAGAGAATTTTTTTTGCAAAATACAGCATTAGGAGTCAGAACGAGATTCCCCTCTTCTTTAAGTTCCTGCCTACAGAAAGATTCAAATACGCTGCCAGCCACTCTAAATTAATGCTACATATTCCCTCAAAATAAAAATTTAATGCTAGATACATCTCCTATATATGTTTGCTGGATAAGATCCAATATGACACTGCAAACTTGGTCTAAACTTTCCTTGCAGTCCAACAAGGAATAGGCCATTCTAGAATCCATGCAAAGAGTCGCAACAGAGACACAATTTCTTACAGTCTGCATCGCTGCAGCTACAAAAGCAAAATCAAATAGGTGAGAAAACCCGAAACAACTCATAGAAGACCTTTAGCTATCCTCTCACAGGCAGGAAGCCCTTTAACGAGAGCACTAGTACAGTATCATCGCAGCATGATCGTCGCACATTTTACGATGGTCGAGGAAGCGAATCCTGGCGCGTGACTCGATGCCCCGGGTCATCATCTTCCTCATTGAGCACCTATGCTTCTTTGACAGCGGGAACGTAGTCGGCTTTAGAGGTTCCAGGTCCACGCAGTCATCGCATGTCAGTCTATCGTACAGGCACACGTCCTTGAGATTCACCGCTGCTTCCATGACACGCCTCACATGGCTCGCCATGGAAGACTCGAAGCAGAAGATGATGAGCCTGGTAAGTTGGTGGTGCTTGAAGTTTGACGTACTAGCTGATCCCCACTCTACGCCCTTCTTCTCGCTATACAAGCCCTGCCTCCTCTTCTTCCTATTCATCTCCATTTCACATGGGTGATCCATTACCTGCATAGGTAGGACAGGACAGAGGTAAATAACAGAGCAAAACCGCTCAAACAGAAAACCATACAACAACAACAAGCTTTGCTTTTGGTGTGAACATACCGTCATGTACAGCTCCTCCAGCGATGGCGCGGCTTCCATAATGAACATTGTCCATGTGAGATCATACCCTTCAGGAATGCAATCTAGATTGACAACCCTAAGCCTCCGGAACGCATATGCCATCCTTTTGGTCAGACTCTCTGGCTGAACCCAAATCTGCATAAACACAAGACTGGATGAGTAGGCAACCAAGTGAAGCCAGAACAAAGCAATCACCCCAAAAAATTACCTTTTCACATTTAAACCCAATTGCAGCTCTTGTACAGAGGTCCCAAGAAGTAGCGTGCTTAACTTGACCATTTTGTGCCAACTAAGAGCAATATTTTCAAGGGTCACAGCCTCGAGCAATGGGACATGACCAAATGACAGCGGCAGGTCTTGGTAGGACGTCCAAAGCACGAAGTTTGCTCGAGTGAGTCTCGGGAGCCACTTGAGCTCCACTTTGCCCAAATGGCAATCCTCTAAACTGAGCTCGCCGAGCTGCGCGTGCTCAACTTGGTGCGTCGTCCACATCTCCGTCTCGCAGTTGAGCAAACCCAGGTATTTCAAGTGCTTACAGGTGGCAAGGATGTTGGAGACGAAGTCGGATTCAGCGAACCTCAGATTCTCGAGGTAGAGCCGAGTCAGACCAGAGAATGCATCCGGACACCCGTTGAAAAACGATACAAACCGTGCCTCGTATTTCACCATATCAAGAACAGTGCACTGCAGGTGTTCCTTCTCCGTCAAAACAGTGAATTCGGCTTCCTCGACCTTATGCGTGGCCATGGCACTGCCAACGGCATGTCCGATGGATATGGGGACATCATCATCATCATCTCTCAAGTAGAATGTCGTTGACAGGAGGCGGATGGTGTGTTCACCGGGGTGTCTGCGTGCCAGTATGTTCTTTGTCGCTTCGACAGCGGCCGCATTCATCCTAACCAGATCATCATCGGACAAGCCGGCGCTCCGCGCATCCCTGGCCTCGATGTCCTGGGAATTTATTACAAGTCGAGAGAGCTTGGCAGAAAGCCGGCTCCACCGTCTAGAGAGGATGCTGGTTCTTGCAGCTTGAGTGAAATCGAGACGGTCAAGGATGTTGACGAGAATGTCATCGGGCAACGGGCTGAGCCTGTCCTCTCTCTTGGGTTTCTGCGTTTGGCATCGAGACAGAAATAAGAGCTGGTGGTTTCACACAAAAACGTAATAAAGATGCAATTTCGATATCAACAGCCAATGATGCAGTTTCTTGTATACAGTGAGAAAGACATAATTTCGATGTAGTAGTACAAGCTTTACAGATTTGATGTTATAATGTTTCTCCAAAGAAAACAACACAACTATGAAGGAAGCCGTTTTGATTCAGACATTCAGTCTCAGAGGTACATAAGAGACGTACAGATGCAATTTTAGATTAGAAAGAGTGTTATCTCTAATCTAATGAAGTAAAAACAGAAGGGGATGTACAGGAAAAAGAAACTCACCCGTATGGTCGAGAGGGATGGTCGCCGGAGTTGAGGGTTGGCCATCGCCGGAGAGGATTTCTGATGACTGCCTTTGAGGAGATCCCCTGGGAAGATAATATATATACTCCCTCATACGGGTCGGAGGGAGTATATACAATAGCTGGTCTCCTCGGATACCAACTCGCAGACTGAAATCGAGAAGGACTCAATCTCCTCGTGTAATCTAAACCGAAAGGGGATCAAATTCGCAAAGGACCCGCTGCTTAATTGGACTAGATGGCCTCTGAGTTGCTGCGGCGGCGGCTTCTTCGAGGCAGGAAGCGACCTCCTCCGCGCGTGGCCGTCGGTGGCGGCGGCGGCGGCCATGGGATTCGTTTTGGGGTTTCACCATCAGGGCAGGGGTTAATGGCATTTTTTTAGCGGGTAAATCTACCCGACTTGCTGGGTGGGTTTGTTTCTGCTTAATGAGAGTAGATGGTGGAATCCGGACATGTCTCACCGGAGGTGCCTGTCATTTTCTTCGTCCTTCAGAAACTCGCCTGTCAGAACACCTTGATTTTCTTCGTCGTCGCATTTTTCAGTTTCATCACAGGACAGCTTTCTTGTTCCTAATAAGTTTAGCATTGCATGATCCTACCAGGGAGGGTAAAAGAAAAAAAAAAGCGACGAATCACGGGATCAGTCTACGCTAGACTTCACGCTGTCTCCCAGTTCACTCGTCCCTTTCTTCCCAAATGTGACAACTATTTTGTTTCAGATTTTGACCAACCATTACTTACTTTGTTATAATACTATGTCGCTTATGTACCATAAAACTGGCCTCATTAGATTCATGTTAAAAAAAAGCATTACAATTGGGAATTGTATGGCATAAACGGCATATTATGAAGCAGTTTTGGTCAGAGCCAAAGCCTTGTCTTAATGACTCAGAAAACAATGTCCCAGTAAGATGCATTTTACTGTTCTAAACTGTAACCGCAAGATTGTGCTTCTGAACAAGAACCGAACCGCATATATCTTGCGTCTCAGCAACCAAAAGTATTAGACTAGTTCCTGCTCTAGCACAACTAGAACGGACACTGTATCTCAAAACTGGGGGCACCTTCAGCGGCCACTTTGGGTGCCAAGAGATTCTTGTGCAATTCCAAATGCATTTTTCAACTTTTCATTATTCCAGTTTCATCAGAAGGGCAAAGCCCAAGACTACTAAATATACTTAAGCTTACACAAGCATCAGGTCCTAACTAGCATCCATAACCACCATATAATAAGCTCATATGGGTACACAGCAACTGGTGCAGGCTCCAAATTTTTCTTCCCATATATGGGTTGGTCGCGATTGAGGGCATTACGCGCAGGGCAACTCTGTGGCGGCTGCTTCCTTGGACATCTTGAAGAAGAGATCCAGGCTGTGGCGGTACCTGCCCTCCACCATGGCATCATCACCAGCAGCTGCTCCAAGGATGTTCTCATCCAGGGCTAGTGAGCTCATGGCGCCAGGCCCTGCAGCCTGCTCGTCGTCCTCGTCAGAGCAGTCCTCGTTCTCCATCACGTCCTGCATGGCGAGGTCATCGTACTCCTCGTCGGACTTGGTGGAGTGTTCGTCAACAGAGCCTGCTTCGATCTGAAGGAATTGGGTGACACAGAAAAACATTTAACAATTAGTTCTCAGATCACTACTGATGCACAAGCTTTCGAAATGGGGCACACTATCAACTGTGGTTCCTGGCTCGTTTATGGCACAACATACTTGCAATAGTTTTAGGAAGCAACGCGATCAAGTGTTCGCTACCCAAATCGAAATAGACCACACTAGGAAAGTTGCTGGATAAAAATAGCCACTACCTCGTGAACGTCTCTTTCTTCGTCAGTTAGATCTTCATCAGTTTCAGCATCAGGTGGGTCATCAGCATCTTCTTCGCTACCATAGACTGAATAATCCTCCATGTGCTGAAAAGTTCACAGAGCATTTGTTAGGTTGGATTTTATATAGCATAGGCAATCTACTGATAGAACAGAACACCCTACTGCCATACTAATGGCAAAAATACCAGACACTGCTGCCATATTAAAAATAAAAATAGCTTAGTTTTGATGCATAATACTGTACCTCTTTAGAAGCACAATCTGACATCTTTGGTGAACTGCAGCATGAGGAGAAGTGTCTACTGCCTGTCTCGATGCCATCAACCTTCAGGTCATCTACACTTCCAGTATGGCTGGTGCCACCTGTATCACTCAGCCATGCGCTGATCCCGAAAGAACCAAATTGGAGATTAACCGACTCTGCCTTCCCAATTTGTGATGGGTTAACCATAGGATTTCTCATTGATTTATCCCTGTCTGTAATACGATTCCCATTGCTGTCACTTGAATCTACATGCCAAGCCTTAGTTACAGAACCATCAGGGTTAAGGAGTGCCATCAGATTCCTTGATGACCCCTTTCTTTGAATAAACTGGAACATGCCCTTGGAACCCAAAGAATTGGCTGCACGCTGGTTCCTGTATTCCTCATCCACTACAGAAACAGTGTTTGTGTTGATATCATACAACTGCTCCCCAGCTTCTCGCCTGCGAAGACAGCTGAAAACCGTGGCATGGATGGCAGCCACACTCTGGTCAACATTAGTATTGTTAATCTTGGGAACCAGATGCTTGTCTGCTCGGTGACAAAGATACTCTTGGATAGCCCTAATATTCCGAATGTATTTGATATATCTGTTCTTTGCTGGGTCCAATGTCATGTACTTTGCACGTACAGCAAATCGTTCCATGTGTTTCTCCTCATTTGTAATATACACCATAAATGGTATTATGGAAGGATGTTTCTTCATTAGCCCCATCTATGGATATTGAAAATAAAATAGCTCAGTTATTCGGAGTGCAAAATAATATAAAAAGGTAAATGATGGAAGAACGAAGAACACTGTAATACAAGATTCATGTTGTTTCTTGACTAGTACGCACCACAAAATTGAGGCTTAAATGAACTCCTTCAACAATAACTGACTGTTTCTGCCCTTCCCATGATGTAATTAATCTGTCCAGGCTGTCAATAACCATTTCACTTTGCGCCTTGAACCCTTCTATTGCCATTTGCTTGCTGCCAATCAACTCGGTTCTAGGAGGTAATTCTGAGGCTCCATGATGAGATTTAACATTTGGAGTGTCATCTTTGTCTCCATTGGTGTTAGGATGAGAATCCGTTGCGAGCTTCTTCGCCTGGCGTTTTGCCATTGACTGAGAAACTGCAATAGGGTCCAAGTATTCGCCTGCATGGTAGGTTGACGCATAGAGAAGAGGATTTTGCTTTTCATCTGCAAAGCTTCTCATCATATGGCGTATTGAATCAGTGGAAACCACTGTCGTGATGCCCAACCTACTACCCTGGTAAAAACAAATAAACTGCATTAAGCATTCAGCAGGAGTCAGCATCGATCATCTATTTGATTTATAGTACAATTTTCTTAAAGCAACAAGACACCATGGAACTGGGAAGGATGAGCACTTTAAATTAGTTTTTGCTTTGCAGATACTTGTTATCAAAATGCTTCTATCCAAATGTAATGAACTACTGTGTGTCTATTACATGATATATCATTCATCTGAGAAATAAATAAGATTCTTATGTTAAATAATAAACATACCAACAAAGATGATAGAGTGGACTTTCCACATCCACTTGTCCCGCATAACAGTACTGTCACCGATTCCTTTTTCTCCTTAAGTCTGTTCAGAACAATCGGAAAAGGCACAGTTGCAAAAGTAATCTGTTAATAAATTCACCGTGGTTGTGATGGAATGATGTGGTAAATTGATGTGTCTTTTAATGAATAGTTGGAGCATAATGCATACACCATGCTCATAAGAATAATTTGGCCCTTTCCAATGGAATCATTTGATTTAAAAAAAGGACTTTAAGCATGCACTATTGTGAAGATAGTAGATGAGTAGGGTATGCACACAACATAACAGAGGAAGAAAGAGTGCAGAACTGCGGCACCTGAGCTCCAGTGAACTCCGTTTAAAAATTTTGAAACATGGTATTTTGAAGTTTCAAAAAATTCCAAAAATATTACGTGGATAAATGCACATGTTCTAGATTTCTGCAACCGTTTTGGTAATAAAACCGTTCAATTTTTTAAATACAGAAAAGGCAAAATTTGTGGCTGAAAGAATAAAAAATTAACTAATTTTTATCCTGAAATTTCTCTTTTTTGTGTAGCTCAAAATACAATGTTTTTTAACAGAACTTGTGGCATACATACTAGATGTGCATATGCAGTTGTATACTTTATTTCGGAGTTTTTTGAGACCTAGAAATATCGTTTTTGATTTTTTGAAAAAACGAGCTCTAGTGTGCTCGGGAGCTACAAGGAGAGTTTCCCACAAAGAAATATGCTTGTTGCTTCTAATTCATATGGAATAAGAGAGGAAGAGACAGGGTAATACCTGCAAGCAAGAAGCAAGTCAGCCTTCTGGTTTGGTCCAACATATTTATATGAAGACAGCGCATCACATGCAACATTCAGAAACTTCTCTCTTGAAATAATAATTGTTGTCTGGGTCTTGTACAACTCAAATGGCACGCTGCTACTGCTTGCATCTGGAATTTCTGGGTTCGGCATCTCAGGATCTTCCCCAGTTGCGAGGTTAGGGCCATTTTCCGACTTTGATGCATCCAAGAATTCAGTCTTCATCATACTGAATACTCTCTTGCTAATCTGATAGTGCAACAAGGAACGAAAAGAACTTTGTCAAACATCAACGAAATACATACACCTGTGCAGTCAACAACTCAACATAACAGTGTACATCAAAAGTTAATTAATGTACAACTTGTCTAAATGGACCACCACGAAAAGAGAATATGTCAAACAGCCATGACCAAATCAGAATAAAACAAAGCATATCAAGTGAGAACCCACTAACAGCTCAAGTCAATTCAAAGATACGGACTAGAGCTGTAGCCCATCGAACCACAGTTCCCACATGCAAGGCAAAGCTTAAGCGTCTACATCATCATAACATGGTGATGTCCTTGTCATCAGAACATAATAAAGTGAAGAAAGGAACTGCAACTCACACTAGCCATAACAACATTTGCATGATAGTGTATGATTGTAACGGCCCGCAAGCAAAGCATCGCCAAAAGACATTTTTCAGACTGCAACAAGAACAATGGCTTGGAAAAGGAACGGTGTGTTTTGGGCATCCAGAAATACGCCTGAATCAGATCCAATCTTTTTGTTGCAAAGAAAGACCCTGGCCAAAAGTCCAAGAAAAGAATATGCTTATCGATTAGTTGGGAGAAAAGTTGTCACCTTCTCATGTCAAAATCGTCAACCACGATACGGCCAAACACTATGCTATTGCTACGCATGCCTGACTATCATTTGAACCAAGAACAAGCGATCCAAGCACAAGCATCAGAACCAAGAATACTATGCTATACATATGCTGTCCATGAAGGATCTACCGCATAAAGTCATGCATCAACAACAGTTACTTTTCAGTTTGTCTAAATGGACCTTCAGGAAGAGAGAATATGTCAAACAGCCATGACCAGATGAGAGTAAAAAACGAAGAACATCAAGAGAGAACAAGATACCACCGCAAGTCAATCCGAAGATACGGTAGCCCATCAAACTACAGTTCCTAGGCAGAAAGATCGTGCAGGGGAAAAGCCTATGTGTCCACATCTTTAGAACATGGTGCTGTCTCTGTCATTAGAACATTATAGACCGAACAACAATTGGCACCGGCTGCAACAAAGGGAAACAGTTGCATGACGGTGTATGGTGATACCGACCCGTAAGGCAAAGTATCACCAAAAGGACAAATTCAGCCTGCAACAAGAGCAATAGCTCGGAAAGGAATGGTGGGTTTGGGGCATCCGAGATAGGCCGAATCAGTTCCAATCTTTCCTTGCAAAGAACGTCCATGGGGAGAGAGCTTTCGATCTAATCCGAAGCGGCGAAACGATCCCGAGGGGAGTTTGGATCTAGCTACGAACAAAATATGCTCTTTTTCAAGCTTCCCATGTCAAAATCGACCCTCGTAAACAACACTACCGCGGAACACTATGCTAGACATGTAACTGCTAAGTTAGAATTAAACCAAGGAGAAGCAATTCAGAGCATCATCGCCACAGCATCTGAACTAATAACGAGACAGAAATACAGAATATAAGCAGGAGTTTATGCTCAGTCTAACTGCAGCAGCGGAAGCACGACGTGGGCATCTCGGATCGGATGGGAACTTTGTAATTGGAGGCGCCTCTATTGTTGGGATCAAGATCACAGACAGCAACAGAGGAGGGAGAAAGAGGAGGAGGAGGGGTGGACCTTGAAGGCGTGACGAGCCTTGCATCCCATGAGCTGGAGGGTGCTCTGCAGCACGGGGCGCGTGTACCGGAACGCCCTCCGGCCGCCGCCGTCGGCGACGGCAATGTAGAGCAGCTTCGGTGGCGGCGCCTCCGCCATACCTGCGCCGGCGGCCGGATCAAGAACCCTGACGGAGCCGGATCAAAGATCGGGGAGGGGAGGACGAGGGTGGGGTTTTGAGGCGCATTGCGGCGGCGGCACGGACACCGGCGCTCGGGGCGTGGGGATGGGCATGGCGAAGAAGCGTGGCGGGGTGGGGGGAGGCAGGTGTCACGACGCCCACGCCGCGCGCGTCCATGGCTTCCACATGGCCGTCCGCACCTTCCACGCCCTCCGTCGACTTCCTCTCTCTCTCCCCCTCTCTCTCTCTTTCTCTCTCTAAAACTTCGGGATTTTTGTCTGCCCCCTGGTTTTCTCCTCTTCTCCGGCCGCTTTTATGGTGTCGTTGCCCCCTCGATTTTTCCTTCTATGAGTATTGTTTTCTGTTTTTGATTTTTTAATCTATATCTATACCTAATAATAAAGTACGAAGTGTTTCTTCCGGTCCAACACTTTTTCCGACCTTTTTACCCTTTCACAAAACCACATATTACCTGTGGATGCCACCTCTAACTGGATCGGACGCGTTCATGTACTCCCGGTCCAGTCGGAAGTTGCCGCTGCCGTCTACCTCCGCTCACGCGAGCCAAGAAGGTCGGCGGCTTGCGAGCATGGCTCGTCCGTCCCATACACGCAATCTGCGCGTACGGCCGCCTTCGACCACCGTCCTAACAAGGACGTCCCGGCAAGGATCGATGGGACCTGACCCAAATTTCCCGCGCCATGGCCCCGCAGGTCGACCTAGAATGCCGCTTGCCCGAGCCCCTCGCTCTCTTCTTCGGCGCATCGCCACCAACAGTGCGCTTGCCGCCCCCGCCATCTTCCCTATTGCCAATGTTCGGCGAGCTCCGCATTCCTCTGTTCTCATCAATGGATAGGATCTCGGCGACAAGCTGTGGCGTCCTTGCCGGCAGAGCGACGTTCCACTGCTGAGGCCCATGATCCTCCACATGCGACTTCAGCTATAGCTATATCGGGGCACGTGAGCAGAGCGGAAACGCAGCTTCGGAATTTTGATGCGCTATGTGGGGCAGATGTTGGTGAGGTAGCCAGAGATGTTGTTGCCCGTCCTACCCCAAGCAGACGGACGTAGTTGTGGCTAGGAATAGCTAAGCCTGCATCACCGTTTGGTGCTGAAGCCTGGCTCGACTATTATCACGTGTATACATGGGCCAAGGCCCAACATTAATTATACGTTGGTTCGACCGTCGGGCATAATTAAGATTAAGATCTGGTATAACTCATATTTAGTTCCATACTGCTCCCTTAAACTAAGCCTCACCTATTTATATTCGTCGGCAAGTTGGCTGAAGTATCAGCAAGCCAACTCGAGAAACAACAAGCAGCTGCACGCTAATTATTGTCAGAAAATAATAGTCCCCCGCTGATTGGATAGTGAGCATGAAGGAAAGGAAGGATTGTGATCTGATTAACCAGAGGGATTAAAGGGAAGGAGTTACTATGGCCGGAAAGGAAGGACTGTGATCTGATTAACCGGAGGAATTAAAGGAAAGGAGTTACCGTGGCCGGAAAGGAAGGACTGTGATCTGATTAACTGGAGGGATTAAAGGAAAGGAGTTACTGTGGCCCCAATTGCATGATGTTGCATAGTTAGAGGAGCAACCGAGGTGGAGGATACGCGCAACACTGGACGAAGCGTGCATAATTAAATCAGTCGAGGGTTATAGCCCTTAAGAAGAAGTTTTCCTGACTATATTGCCACCGTCCAACATTCAAGGCTATCTAAGATGTTTCTATCTCATAGAGCTTGGAAGCTCCACGCGCGGAGCTTATTTTTTCCTTCACGAGGTAGAGATTTGTCACTTACAAATAAAAACTGCGAGAGTTCGAGTGTTGATTGCTCTGTGTGGTGCTGTGCCATTGATTTTCAAAAAATAAATTTATATTTTTTACTGATACTACCATTTGCATGCTGCCATTTTATTTTACTGGTGATTAATATAGTTTTGCTAATTTGATTCGAGCTCGTAACATACTGTCTTCAAGTTTCATATGCATATGGTAATGTGTGGTGCTAAAAGGAAATTATAAAAACCGTGGCAACACGACGCGCGGGCATTCTTCTTCCGCCGCAACGCGCGGGCATTTTGCTAGTAAAGAAATTAACGCGTAATCATAATTACTCCAGTCCTTAAAAGCGTGTTTTTTTGGCGTCGACATAATTTCACAAGTATAAGTTTGACCGTTATCATGACAAAAATAAAAATAAAAAGATACATATACATTATTTCATAGAAAGTGATTTATGAGACAAAATTTACTCATATAATTTTGGAAAATAATATCAATCCTCCGGACGATGCCATCGTCCGGGTTGAACCACTCGCTACTATCCAAGGAGTAGGGCCCTACCCATGCGTCCTTATCCTTTCCATGACCTTCGTTCTTTCTCATTTTTTTTCTTTTCTCCCTGCGCGAGCACGTCGTACGTGGAGGAGCTCGCGTCCTCGCGCCGCCACGACGTCGGCCACCCAACTCCGTAGCTCGCCGGCGACTAGCAACCCCGCGGTCTCCTCTGTCCTTCTCCCTCGCCAACCTCGTATTTCATGCGCCTCTAGTCGAGCCGTCGCGCGGAATCCTAGCGGCTTCTGCACGAGGACACCACCTAAGCGCCGTCGCCAGTTCATCCTCCTCAACGAACGCAGCACCGGCCTGTCACGCGCAGCCGGTCACGAGCCCGCAAGCGCTGCAGCAGACCGCGAGGCGGGCTCAACAATGGAAGGCTGATGACCCACAAGTATAGGGGGTGTATCGCAGTACTTTCGATAAATAGGAGTGTCGATCCCAATGAGGAGCAGAAGGTGCTGGACAATGGTATGGAGCAGGAAATTCCTGTAAATATTTAGCAAACGGAATTTTAGTGGTTTTCTGATAAGGCAACAAAACAAAGAGCAAGTAGCAAAGACAGTAAACAAACGGAGCAAATGGCCCAATCCTTTCTTAGCAAAGGACAAGCCGGTAGAAATACTTATAAGGACCAAACGTTCTCGAGGATACATGGGAATTCTGTCAAGTGCTTTCGCTTCAAATAGCTAAGTACTCTTCTTTGATGTTTGTAAGTGTTGTGTGGGTGAACCTGTGCTAACATACCGCCCTTTCTAGGAATAATACATACTTGTGATTAAACCCCCTGCAAACATCTGTAACTATAGGAAAGTAATTAAGATATAAATCTAACCACAGCCTTCAACTCTGAGATCCTACACTCCCTTGTGCAAAGATGTCCTAACAGGGGTTCAGATTTCTGTCACTCCGGCAACCCACAATTAGTAGCCAAATACACAATGCATCCCCCTAGGCCCATAAATGGTGAAGTGTCATGTAGTAGACGTTCACATGACACCACTAGAAGAATAGCACCACAACTTAAATACTAAACCATTGAATAATAACTCATCACCTATTCACTACTAACAACATGACTTCTCCCATGTCCTCAAGAACACAATGAACTACTCACAAGACATCATATGGATCCAGATCAAAGATGATAACAATCTGAACATAAACAATAATCCAATAGTTTCACTCACAAGCATCAACTACAATAGTAATTAACACCGAAAAGGTTTCTGAAGGGAATATGCCCTGAGAGGCAATAATAAAGTGTTTATTATGTGTATTTCAAGTATATGATAGATGTTATTTTGCATGCTATAATTGTATTAATACGGAAACGTTAATACATGTGTGTTTAATAAACAAACAGAAAGTTCCTAGTTATGCCTCTCTCATAAACTAGCTCGTTGATTAACAAGATGATCAAGGTTTCCTGATCATGGACATTGGATGTTGTTAATAACGGGATCACAACATTAGTGTAATGGTGTGATGAACATTCATCCGAAGTATAGCATTACGATCAAAGTCATTGAGTTTATATTGCTATAACAACTTACGAAGTGATCCTAATCCTTAGACCATGAGATCATGTCAATCACTAACACCGGAAGAGTTTCTTGATAACATCAAACGTCACACCGTAACAGGGTGATTATAAAGATGGATTCAGAACTAATAAAGTGTTATGTTGAGGCTCATGAATCGAGAGTGGAATTTGTTCATCCCGATGACGGATAGATATACTCTGGGCCGTCTCGGTGATATCACATTGATTAGCTTGCAAGCAAGTGATTTGATCACTAGAATGTTATATCACAGGAACGAGAAAAGAGTGCATGTCGGTAACGAGATCAAACTAGGTATGGAGATACCGATGATCGAATCTTGGACATGTAATATATCGTGAAACAAAGGGATTAAGATACTAGCATAAAAGGTTCCGACGATCACAAGAAAGTCATCGTTGAATGTGTGGGAGTCAGTATGGGTCTCCAGATCCCGCTTCTGATTATTGATCTGAGAGGGGTCTCGATCATGTCCGTATTATTCACGAACCGTAGGGTGACACACTTAAGAGACACCGACATCCAATTGGAGCAAATGTTTCATGCCGAAAGAATGAACAAGCGCAGGAATTTATTTCACTAGATACCGAAACAGGTTTCGGGTGAAATTGCATAAAGTGGTTATGCATGTGAAATAGAATTCTAGCAAGGGGTTATTTGTGAATGTTTGTCATTAAAGTAATTGACAAAATTCTGAATAAAATAAAAGAGTTTGCATTAAATTTGGTGGAAATTTAATGGGAATTTGAGTGGACTTTTGAGTGGAGGGGTTTTAAAGGGCATTTTGTGAGTGGAGTGTCCACCCACATGAATGAAGGAGGGGAGGGGGCAACCCCATGGCCGGCGGCCACCCCCTTGGGTGCCCCCCTCCTATAAAAGGAGCCCCCCTCCTCACTTGTCTCACACACCTCCTCGTGAAGGATCTCTCTCCCCCTCTAGAATTTATCCCCCATGGTCTCGGACTAGCGAGATACATGTTCCCGGTGGCTATTCGGCAAGAAAGAGTTGTGCTTCCGCTGCATCGCTGGAGCGAGGAGGCGGAGGTTGCTCGGTGCCTCGAACGTGTGTGCGAGCACGGATGCGCTGCTGATTTGCGGCGCTAGGACTTCCTCTCGATCTTGAGATCGGCAAGAGATCGTCTACATCAACCACGAGTTGAACTCGTTAAGCTTTGTCGGTCTTCAAGGGTATGTTCTCTACGGATATACATCCGCCCGTTGTTTGTATCTAGTAGATAGATCTTGGTATATAGTTCACATCGTAGGAAAAATTTTGTTTTCTATGCTACGAACCCTACAGTGGTATCAAAGCCGGATCTATGCGTAGATACTTTACACGGGTAGTACACATATGAGTATGTGGGCGATGATGATCATGTTGTTGCTCCTCTGTTGTAATTTTGGATATTGGTGGCATAGTGGGATGAAGCGGCCCGGACAAACTTTACATGTCCTCGCACATGAGACCTGTTCCACGCTTGACATGCAACTAGTTTGCATAAGTGGCTAGCGGGTGTCTGTCTCTCCTACTATAGTCAATATCTATTTTGCAAGCGAGTTGTCAACAATTTGATTATCCTCGTTGTGGTTCATGTTCGTAGGTAAGAACAGTTCTATCTCGAAAGCCCTAAGCCACGTAAAACTTGCAATGGATAAATTAGAGGCGTCTAGTTTGGATTATTGTTGGGCTAGTGTTATGATATGGTAGTGTTGTAAGTAGAAGTATGAGATGATACTCTTACAACACACATAGCGTGTAAAATCCATAGACCTTGGATTTACACATATAGGTATGATAGTGATCATACCACGATGCACATGATAGAGATCATCTGCGGGAACCATATAATTTCACTAATAAACATATGATGTTTGATAGCATCTTATATTGCTTGTTTAGCGCTTTGTTAGCATAATAAGATGATCCCTCATTTAAATATCAAGATAAGAATGTGTTCTTCCTTTAGTATGCACCGATTATGTTTTCGTCGCTCCAAGACATCACGTGATGATCGGGTGTTCTTGGATCCACGACCATATTTCGGGTGTAAAACAGTTACACACGCGAATACTAAGGTTCTAACTTGGCGAGCCTAGCATGTACAGACATGGCCTCGGAATACGGACCGAAAGGTTAAGCATGAGTCATATAGTTGATATGATGCCCATTTGATGCTCGCCTTTGAAGCTATACCGACTCACGTGATGATCGGACTTGGTGTAGTGGATTTGGTTCATGTAATCACCAAAAAGGCACGAGGGATGTCGTTTTTGAGTGGGAGTTCATTCGATTAGTTGAACTCAATCTATCATACACTTAGTCTAAACTTTACAAATTCTGTTGTAGATGGCACCACCTGCTTTTAATTTCAATGTGTTCATGGAGAAAGAGAAACTAGCAACGAACGGTAGCAACTTTACCGAATGGGCCATGAATTTGAGGATTCTCCTCTCTGCTGCACAAAAGCAATATGTGCTAGAAGCGCCGTTAGGCCCCCCACCTTTTGATGATGCCCCTGAAGAGGAGAAGAATGTCTATCAGACTCGTCAGGAGGACCACAACTTAGTTCATTGCGGCATATTGTATGGGCTAGAGCCGGAACTTCGAAAGAGTTTCGATAACGGCAATGCATTTGATACAATGGGTGAGTTGAAAATGATTTTCGACACACATGCTGCTGTAGAGAGCTACAACGCTTTAGAAAAGTTCTTTAGTTGCATGATGGAAGAGCATAGCTCCGTTAGTGAGCATGTACTCAAGATGTCGGGTTACGCCGATAAGATTGTGTCCTTGGGAATATCGATTCCCATTGACTTAGGCATCCATCGTGTTCTGCAGTCTCTGCCACCTAGCTATAAGAGCTTCGTGATGAACTATAATATGCAAGGCATGAAGAAGTCTCTCCCCGAGCTTCTGTCAATGCTTAAAACTGCAGAAGTGGAGATCAAAAAGGAACATCAAGTGTTGATGATCAATAGGAACACTGGTTTCAAGAAAGACAAGAAGGGAAAACGGAAGGGAAGTAAGGGCGGCAAGCCTGTTGCCGCGCCTGAAAAGAAACCCCGAGTTGGACCTAAGTCTGATTCCGAGTGCTACTATTGTAAGGGGACTGGCCACTGGAAGCGCAACTGCCCCAAGTATCTTGCAGACAAGAAGGCCAGCAAGGCAAACAAAGGTATATATGATATACATGTTATTGATGTGTACTTGACTAGTGCTCGCAGTAGCACCTGGGTATTTGATACCGGTTCAGTTGCTAATATTTGTAACTCGAATCAGGGGCTGCGGAACAAGCGACCGCTAGCAAGGGGTGAGGTCAAGATGCGTGTCGGCAATGGATCAAGCGTTGATGTGATCGCCGTCGGAACGCTTCCTCTCCACTTACCGTCGGGATTAGTTATAAACTTGAATAAATGTTATCTGGTGCCTGCACTGAGCATGAACATTGTATCTGGATCGTGTTTGATGCGAAGTGGTTATTCATTTAAATCTGAGAACAATGGTTGTTCCATTTATATGAATGAAATCTTTTATGGTCATGCACCGATGATGAATGGTTTATTTCTATTAGATCTCGATGATAATGTTACACATATTCATAATGTTGATGCTAAAAGGATTAAACTTAATGATGATATATCCGCATATATGTGGCACTGCCGTCTAGGTCATATTGGCGTTAAACGCATGAAGAAGCTCCATCCGGATGGACTTTTGGAATCACTTGATTATGAATCATTTGATACATGTGAGCCATGCCTTATGGGCAAGATGACTAGAACGCCGTTTTCCGGTTCAATGGAATGGGCGACAGATTTATTGGAAATCATACATTCTGATGTATGTGGTCCAATGAGTGTGTCGGCGCGAGGTGGATATCGTTATTTTGTTACTTTCACGGATGATTTGAGTAGATACGGTTATATCTACTTGATGAAACACAAGTCTGAAACCTTTGAAAAGTTCAAGGAATTTCAGAATGAAGTGGAAAATCATCGTAATAGAAAGATCAAATTTCTACGGTCCGACCGTGGAGGTGAGTATCTAAGTTACGAGTTTAGCACTCACATGAAAGAGTGTGGAATTGTTTCATAACTCACACCTGCCGGAACACCACAGTGAAATGGTGTGTCGGAACGTCGTAATCGTACTTTATTAGATATGGTTCGATCTATGATGTCTTTGACGGACTTGCCGTTGTCATTTTGGGGTTATGCACTAGAAACTGCTGCATTCACTTTAAATCGGGCACCATCTAAATCCGTTGAAAAGACACCGTATGAATTGTGGTTTGGAAACAAACCTAAGCTGTCATTTCTTAAAGTTTGGGGATGCGATGTTTATGTGAAGAAACTTCAACCGGATAAACTCGAACCCAAAGCGGAAAAATGCGTCTTCATAGGATACCCTAAAGAAACTTTTGGGTATTTCTTCTATCACAGATCCGAGGTCAAGGTTTTTGTTGCCAAGAATGGATCCTTTCTAGAGAAAGAGTTTCTTGCGAAAGGTGTGAGTAGTCGGAAGGTAGAACTCGAAGAGGTTGTGGAACCTTCTCTTCAAAGTATGGCGAGTAGCGCAGCGCCGGAAGTTGTTCCGGAGTTGGCTCCACCTGTTGAAGAGGGAACTAATGATAATGATCATGAAACTCCGAAAGAGAGTACTACCGAACCTCGCAGGTCAAACAGGACGCGTGCAGCTCCCGAGCTGTACGGAAATCCTGTCATGAATTTCATGGTTGATGAAAATGATGACCCTGCGACGTATGAAGAAGCGATGATGAGCCCGGATTCCAACAAATGGTTAGAAGCCATGAAATCCGAGATGGAATCCATGTATGAAAATCAAGTTTGGAACTTGGTGGAATTACCTCACGACCGAAAGGCCGTGGAGAACAAATGGATTTTCAAAAGGAAAACTGATGCTAATGGTAATGTGACCGTCTATAAAGCTCGACTTGTCGCAAAAGGGTTTCGACAAATTCAAGGAGTTGACTACGATGAGACTTTCTCTCCCGTAGAGATGCTAAAGTCAGTTAGGATTATGTTAGTAATTGCTGCATATTTCGATTATGAGATATGGCAGATGGATGTCAAAACCGTGTTTCTCAATGGTAATATTGAAGAAGAGTTATATATGATACAACCAAAGGGTTTTGTCAATCCTAAGGATGCTAACAAGGTGTGCAAGCTTCAGCGATCCATCTATGGATTGAAGCAAGCATCACGAAGTTGGAATCTCCGCTTTGATGAGGTGATCAAAGAGTTTGGATTTGTACAAACTTATGGAGAAGCTTGTATTTACAAGAAAGTGAGTGGGAGCAATGTGGAATTTCTGATATTATATGTGGATGACATATTATTGATCGGAAATGATATAGATCTTTTAAACAGTGTTAAAAGTTATCTAAACAGCAAATTTTCAATGAAGGACCTAGGTGAAGCGTCATACATATTAGGCATAAAGATCTATAGAGATAGATCTAGGCGCCTAATAGGGCTATCACAAAGTACATACCTTGATAAGATTTTAAAGAAGTTTAAAATGGACGGAAGTAAGAAGGGGTTCTTACCTATGTTGCAAGGCAAGACATTGAGTAAGACTCAAAGTCCGGCTTCGGCGGAAGAAAGAGAGATAATGGACAAAGTCCCCTATGCTTCAGCCATAGGCTCTATAATGTACGCCATGCTATGTACAAGACCGGATGTAGCACATGCTATTAGTTTGAATAGTAGGTACCAATCGGATCCAGGTTCGGAACACTGGATAGCGGTCAAGAATATCCTTAAGTACTTACGAAGAACTAAGGATATGTTTCTTGTATACGGAGGTGAAGAAGAGCTCGTCGCTAAGTGTTATGTCGACGCTAGCTTTGACACCGATCCAGATGACTCTAAGTCTCAATCCGGATACGTATTTCTCATGAATGGCGGAGCGGTTAGTTGGAGGAGCTCCAAACAACCTGTGGTAGCGGGATCAACAACGGAGGCCGAATATGTTGCTGCTTCAGAAGCGGCTCAGGAAGCAGTTTGGATGAAGGAGTTCATATCCGAACTAGGAGTGGTGGCAAACGCGTTGGACCCAATGGTGATCTATTGTGACAACAATGGTGCCATTGCCAATGCCAAAGAGCCAAGGTCTCACAAGCATTCCAAGCATATTAAGCGCCGGTTTCACTCCATCCGCGAGCATGTCAAGGATGGAGATATAAAGATTTGTAAAGTACATACGGATCTCAATGTAGCAGATCCGTTGACTAAAACTCTCCCTAGAGCAAAACATGATCAACACCAGAACTCAATGGGTGTTAGATTTATCACTATGTAACTAGATTATTGTCTCTAGTGCAAGTGGGAGACTGAAGGGAATATGCCCTGAGAGGCAATAATAAAGTGTTTATTATGTGTATTCCAAGTATATGATAGATGTTTATTTTGCATGCTATAATTGTATTAATACGGAAACGTTAATACATGTGTGTTTAATAAACAAACAGAAAGTTCCTAGTTATGCCTCTCTCATAAACTAGCTCGTTGATTAACAAGATGATCAAGGTTTCCTGATCATGGACATTGGATGTTGTTAATAACGGGATCACAACATTAGTGTAATGGTGTGATGAACATTCATCCGAAGTATAGCATTACGATCAAAGTCATTGAGTTTATATTGCTATAACAACTTACGAAGTGATTCTAATCCTTAGACCATGAGATCATGTCAATCACTAACACCGGAAGAGTTTCTTGATAACATCAAACATCACCCCGTAACAGGGTGATTATAAAGATGGATTCAGAACTAATAAAGTGTTATGTTGAGGCTCGTGGATCAAGAGTGGAATTTGTTCATCCCGATATATATACTCTGGGCCCTCTCGGTGATATCACATTGATTAGCTTGCAAGCAAGTGATTTGATCACTAGAATGTTATATCACAGGAACGAGAAAAGAGTGCATGTCGGTAACGAGATCAAACTAGGTATGGAGATACCGATGATCGAATCTCGGACATGTAATATATCGTGAAACAAAGGGATTAAGATACTAGCGTAAAAGGTTCCGACGATCACAAGAAAGTCATCGTTGAATGTGTGGGAGTCAGTATGGGTCTCCAGATCCCGCTTCTGATTATTGATCCGAGAGGGGTCTCGATCATGTCCACATTATTCACGAACCGTAGGGTGACACACTTAAGAGACACCGACATCCAATTGGAGCAAATGTTTCATGCCGAAAGAATGAACAAGCGCAGGAATTTATTTCACTAGATACCGAAACAGGTTTTCGGGTGAAATTGCATAAAGTGGTTATGCATGTGAAATAGAATTCTAGCAAGGGGTTATTTGTGAATGTTTGTCATTAAAGTAATTGACAAAATTCTGAATAAAATAAAAGAGTTTTATTTAATGAGAGTTTGCATTAAATTTGGTGGAAATTTAATGGGAATTTGAGTGGACTTTTGAGTGGAGGGATTTTAAAGGGCATTTTGTGAGTGGAGTGTCCAACCACATGAATGAAGGAGGGGAGGGGGCAGCCCCATGGCCGGAGGCCACCCCCTTGGGTGCCCCCCCCTCCTCCTATAAAAGGAGCCCCCCTCCTCACTTGTCTCTCACACCTCCTCGTGAAGGATCTCTCTCCCCCTCTAGAATTTATCCCCCATGGTCTCGGACTAGCGAGATACATGTTCCCGGTGGCTATTCGGCAAGAAAGAGTTGTGCTTCCGCTGCATCGCTGGAGCGAGGAGGCGGAGGTTGCTCGGCGCCTCGAACGTGTGTGCGAGCACGGATGCGCTGCTGATTTGCGGCGCTAGGACTTCCTCTCGATCTTGAGATCGGCAAGAGATCGTCTACATCAACCACGAGTTGAACTCGTTAAGCTTTGTCGGTCTTCAAGGGTATGTTCTCTACGGATATACATCCGCCCGTTGTTTGTATCTAGTAGATAGATCTTGGTATATAGTTCACATCGTAGGAAAATTTTTGTTTTCTATGCTGCGAACCCTACAGTTTCCCCTAATGAACTAAAGAAATATCCAACACAATTGTTACAGCGAGACGGAGTGGTGATGATGGTGCTGGTGAAGATGATGGTGTGGATGATGATGATGGTGATGATTCTGATGAATCCTAGCTTGATGATGGTGTTGATGGCGACGGTCTCCCCTCTCCAGGAAGGAATTCCCCCGGCAGAAATCTGTCTGCTGGAGAGATCTTTCTCTCTCAGTGTTTTCCGCCCCCCAGAGGCGGAGAAAATCTATCTGTGGTCGCTCCCCTAGGCTTAGGGTTCCATAGGGAAGATATAGGCAAAGGGGGAGAGTCGAAGGTCGGGCAGGTGGGCCACACCTGCCCTAGGCGCGGCCTCAGGTGGGCCCCCTGTGGCCCCTCTTCGCTCCTCCTTCTGGCTCTCTTCATCTTCTGGTAAAATAATATGTTTCCATATTTTTCTGGTATTTTTGTGATCTTCGCGAAATTGCACCGAAACGCCTTCTTTTCCATCAGAATCCAGACTGCGGCAGTTCATCCTCCAAGAATCATCCAACATTCATAAACAGATGAAAAGCCATAATAAGACAAATATCAATGAATAGAGGTAAATTATGATATAGAATGGTGATGCAAATTGGGCGTATCAACTCCCCCAAGATTAGACTTCGCTTGTCCCCAAACGAAAACTGAGCTCAGTAAACATGTCCACAGGTTTATGGAGTGAAGTGTCGATAAAATAATACGAACAAGAAGCATCACACTTACCATTGCACAACTCATAGAAGAAAGCAACTCACCATTATATAACTTAGCTTGCAACCAAGTACAACAGTCACAATAGAGATGCATAAATATAAATCATAATTGGAATTGGCAAACTTGTTCTTGGTCAAAGAACACCGGGCAAACAGTTTCACAAAAAGCTTTTTGTAGAAGTTTCAAAACAGGAGCACTCTTTGCTCAAAAGGGTTTTTCACAAGTGAAGGCTTTCAAAGTAATACTCAATAGATAAGAGTTTTGTAAAAACAAGGAAGATAAAGAACATGATTGAATAAATCACCATATGAATGCTTGAAACACAACAACTCAAATGCTTGCTTGAGATAGAGAGGAAATAGGTTTACTCACTCAACTTGGAAGTGGGAGAAAGGTCCCTTCTTAGAGGGAAGCAGCGATTACAAGTCATAAAGAACTTCCAAAAGATTATGGTACTTACTAGCTTTGAGCCCTCATTGCCCCTATCATAAGCATCTTGAGATGATTAAGGTTAAAGTGAACAAAGATGGAGTATATGCTTGACGAAATATAAGTTGGCAATCTCATGTCCCTTGAATATGAGGGCCACTCCTCATGCTACATCAACTTTGGGCCTAGACAAGTTCTTGTCATTGTAAGTATTTGCATATCATTGATAACTGCCAACGGGGTACCCCTTGCACATGGTATGGGAGCTTTCCCATAACCAAAATGACAAGGCAATCAGACAGTGAGCATCTCAGCAATCTTTTTATTTACCATGTGTATAGTTTTTTTTATTGAGGATGCTTCATAGATTTCTCACCATCGTGATGATACAAGTTTCCACCATGATTAGGCATGGCTTAGGATAGCGGCCTAGGTGTTTCTCTAACACAAAGTACAAAGTCCATGGACTCACAAGTTCTCCTTTTATTTCACACCGTTGACATCTATAGACAAAAGAGCACGATATCAACGATGTACAGAGTATAAGTGCTATGTTGAAAATGTTACCCGTGACAGCACGATTCTGCTAATTCCAACATATAGATGCAAGCATATACAAGTTCGATGTCCACAATGGTTCAAGTCTATCAGGGGCAAGAAAATAAGGTGTGCCATCAAGTTTGAGAGATTTACTAACTAGTTTTCACATAACAAAATACTTTTTAACTCAGAAGGTAGATGAAGCTTGAGAATTTGCTTGGAATAGCAATAGCTATTAGGTAGATATGGTGGACGCAAATGGCAAAGGTTTTTGGTTCAAAGGGGTTTAGAAACATGAGAAGTATGCCTTCTCAAAACAGGTTTTTGGCTAGCAAGGCTGGGTAGCAAGCAAGAGAGTTGAAAAAACAAGCAAACATACAAGTAATAAAGCCAAACATGCAATCTTCCTTGAGAACACAAAAGAACTTAAATAAAGAATACTAAGCTTATGAGCCAACAAGAGAGAAAATAGATGATACCAAATACCTGTAAGTTTTTTCTCTTTTTCTTTCAAACCTCAAAAAGTGTTGCTACTAAACAGAACTCGGTTTGCCAAAACCAATTTAGATTTACTTGATGCTCCCAAAGTGATGCCAATACTGATCAACAAGATCCATCATATAATAGAGATTGCAAACTAAAATAAGAAGTGCAAAAAGTAAAAGATGAGACTTCTCATTGATATTCAATAAAGGCACTCACACCAAGGGATACATAGATAATCAAATAAAGGAGAGATACTTCCACATGCAAACCAAACTATAAGATAACCTCTCTACCAAAGATATGAATCCACGACACTCCCCCAAGCTTGGAACAAGCCAAGGGGATGCCAAACCTGATGACGAATTACTCCTTTGGTGGTGGTGGTGTTCTCTTGTCATCATAAAGCTTCCAGGGAAAAGGATCCCCATCCAAAAAGGATGTCCTAGTCTCCGCAATCCTGAAACTAGCAGCAGAGCTTATGTGATCAAACCTAGCCTCATACTCACAGTTTTGATTTTGAATGTCGTAGAGCTATGCTTGTAATTGGTTGGTGATCTAACGGAGCGAGAAGATTTCTTGTCGGAGCTCAGCCACCTATTACTCGTGCTTGGCGATGAGTTCTGAACTTATCTTGTGAATAATATCCACTTTGTGTTTCACCATCTTCTTGTACCTGAAAACCTCCTGCTCCAATGCTTCCATCCTATTTTCCAGACTTCCTTCTCCCTTGGGGCCCTGAAATTATTTCATCTGTACCTTCCCATCTTTGAGAATCAGCTCCTTGGGATGGATCTTCAACTCATACATGTATGGGTTGAGGACATCCGCGGAGGAATCCTCCAAGGGTGATCTAGAGGAAGACATTGAGGCTCCAAATATGAGAATTTCCCTGACAGAAACAGATCGAAACGAAAACACGACGAGAACGCGATGCAAGAACCTCGGGGAACCCGAGGGGTTATATATTACGAAGTTTCAAGGCATAAGGAAGGTACTAACATGGAAACGAGGTGGAGAAGGAGTTCGGGCGAGTCAAACCCCCTCTAGGTGCGGCCAGGCTGGGCCCGCGCCTGGGTGGGTTTGTCCACCCCGGACTCCGTTTCCTCCTCTGTTCCGTCTCGTAACTTCCCTTATGTATTAAAAACATAAAAAATATAAAAATATTGGGGTTTCACGAACCTTCTGTTTTCACCACTTTTACCTATTTAAAGACGAACTCTGTAGATTCCTTTCCTCTTTCTCCTGAAAATTTCTTTATTACAAAACTTGCACAAACTCAATGACAACATTAGTGTAAGCAAAAACATTATCCCTTAGGATCACACTTTAACTGAAAACCCATCAAAACAAAGGCTTTTGTAAGAGGCAAATGCAAATGACGGCAGAAATCTGTCAAAACAGACCAGCAGGAAAAGATTAATTTTTTCGAAGACCTTATGTTGCTCAAATAAAAAAGTGCAGAACTAATGAAAGTTGGATAGCAACCTGGAGAACAAGCTCAGAAAAATATAGCTCCATCCGACGTACTGAGCTTCCACACGAATTTTTACAATGCAGCACAAATATCTGTCCCAAAACATCCACTTTTCACAACTCCTCTACTTCACAAAAGTAGTTGAACTTGACACAAAAAACAAAAGGATAAGGAGAGGTTGTTACTGAGGTAATAACTTCCAAGACTCGACAAAACTCTTGGGTTATCTCCCAACAAGTACTTTTCTTTAATGCCTTTAAGTTAGGCTTGAAACTTTCAAGGATGCTCACATAGGATATATATATATATATGAAGTGAAAGAGAGCATCAAGAAGCAAATAACCAACACACTTGAGTCTAACCCACTTCCTATTCATGGGGGTATCATGAGAAAACGAATTGTTGAAACAAAACGCCACTAGCATAGGAAGACAAAACAGATGCAACTTCAAAGCTTTCAACATAAAACGGGAAAACTTAACATCATTGAGATGCATAAAACCATGTTTCCCTCTCTCAAAATAACTTTCAGTAGCACTTTGAATAAAGTTGACAATATAACTCTCACTGGAAACAACTTTATCATTAGAATGAGCATACTTACAGACATCAAAAAGAGGTCCAAGGTCATAGACTGGATTAATAGAAGCAAGTTGTTCCATCCTGAAATCTTTATTAGGCAAGCTATTTTCATAAGGATCTTTAGCAAATTTGGAAAAGTTAAACTCATAAGAATCTCCATCAAACTTAGTTAAAACTTTATCCTTCTTACAATCTATAATAGCTCCACAAGTGTTCAAAAAAGGTCTACCAAAGATGATAGGACAAGTTTTGCTAACTGCTGAATTAAGCACTAGAAAATCAGCAGGATACTTAATCTTACCACAAAGAACCTCCACATATCTTACAATGCCAATGGGGTAAATGGTTTCCTTATTAGCAAGGTGAATAATCACATCAATGTCCTTAAGCTCACAAGGACCAATCTCATGCATAATTTCCCTGTAAATCTCATAAGGAATAGCACTAGAACTAGCACCAATACCACATAAACCATAGTAGCAATGATCACCAATTTTAACAGAAAGCACAGGAACACTAGCTTTTCTAGTCGTACTAGGATGAGAGATCATATTAGAAGCATCTTCACAGAAGACAATGTGCTCATCCTCTATATTTCTAGTGACAGGGTCTTTCACAATAGCTACCACAAGTTCATCATTCAAATGCTTACCAGACTCCATAGTTTTCATTGTACCTTTGTTATTTGCACTAATAATCATAGAATACTCCTTTACCTTAGCTGGGAAAGGAATTTTCTCAACATAAGGTTCGGGCACAATATGATTAGTAGTACAAACTTGAGTACTTCTAATAGGAACATGGCTAACAACATCTTTATAAGGAGCATGGTACTTATTCCACTTCTTCTTGGGAATTTCTATGTAAGAGGCAAAAGCCTTAAAATAGTTGGCAATACTTTGGGAATCAAGACCAAACTCATTACTAATATCACGGAAGTCATCAGTTCCCATAAAAGATTTAATGCATTCATAATCATAGTTTATACCTGACCTTCTTCCTTTGTCATTCTCCCAAGCTTCAGTATTCTCTTGAATACGGTCTAGTAGATCGCATTTAGCTTTTTCCTTCATACGTGTGAATGATCCAGCACAAGAAGCATCTAGTAAATCTTTATCATGAAGAGAAAGCCTAACATAAAATTTATTGAGAATAATATTGTTAGGAAGTTCATGAATAGGACATTTAAGCAATAGTAACTTCAATCTCCCCCAAGCTTGAGCTGTACTTGTTGGAGATATGCCCTAGAGGCAATAATAAATGTAGTTATTATTATATCTTTGTGTTTATGATAAATGTTTACATTCATGCTATAATAGTATTAACCAGGAAACATTAATACTTGTGTGATTTGTAAACTAGATTAGAGTCCCTAGTAAAAGCCTCTTCATAATACTAGCTTGTTGGTTAATAGATGATTGTGGTTTCCCTATCATGAACATTGAGATGTTATTAACAACAACATCATATCATTAGAAGAATGGTATGATGGACATACTCCTATAGATAAGCGTAGCATAAAGATCGAGTCATTTTAATAGTTCAATTGCTATAAGCTTTCTGATACATAGTAACCTAATTCCTTCGACCATGAGATCATGCTTATCACCATCACCGAAAGGATGATTTGATGACATCAAACACCACACCGTAACTGGGTGGCTATAAAGGTGGCATTGAGTGTTCGGAAAGTATGGGTTGAGACACATGGATCAAGAATGGGATTTGTCCATCCATATGACAGATAGATATACTCTAGACCCTCTCGGTGGAATGTCATCCAATTAGCTTGCAAGCATGTGACTGGATCACAAGGGATCACATACCACGGGAACGAGAAAAGAGTACTTATCAGTAACGAGGTTGAACTAGGTATGCAGAGATACCGACGATCAAAACCTCGGATAAGTAAACTATCGTGAGACAAAGGGAAATTGGTATCGTATGTAAGTGGTTCATTCGATCGCAAAGTAATCATAGAAATATGTGGGAGCCATATGAATTTCCAGATTCCTCTATTGGTTATTATTCGGAGAAGTGTCTCGATCATGTCCGCATAATTCACGAGCCGTAGGGAGACACACTTAAGGATTCGATGTTGTTGAGTAGTTATGGAATGATGAGTAAGAGACTGAATGTTGTTCGGAGTCTCGGATGGGATCTGGGATATCACGAGGAGATTCGGAATGGGCCGGAGAATAAGATTCATATAAGGAAAGTCCTGCTTCGGAGTTGGGGAATGATTCCGGTGTTTTCATCGGGAATGTTCTAGAAGGTTCCGGAAGGTCCGGCACTCCGAAGAGGAAGGGTACATGAATGTGTCATGACAATGTGGAATGGTTGCATCATGTACTAGGTATCATGGCTGAGCAAAATAAAGGGATAAATCAAATCCTAGTTTGAAAAGTCAAACGACAGTTTTGCTTGGTGGAGGGAGAGTAGGAAACCTACTTGGGGAGGAGTTCCTCTCCCTCCACCCGCCGGCCAAGGAGGCCGACTTGGGGGAGGACTCCCTCCTCTTGGTCGGCGCCCTCCCACCTATAAAATAAGGGGCAGGGGTGTCCCCTCTAGCCTACACCTCTCTCCACCAAAACCCTAACCCTAGCCGCCGGCCTCCTACAGTCGCCGCCGCCCTAGGGTTTGCCCTAGCCGCCGAGTTGGGGCTCTCCCCAAGCCCTAGCCGCCGGCCTAGCCTCCTGTGGCATCCCGCAAAAACCACTACTAGAAAATCGCTTGGTATTTTGTTTTGTGCATCATCATGCATATTATTTTTACTTGAAACTATGTTGCGAAAGACTATTGTTTTCTGAAACTAGCCCTCCTTCTATTTCAAATTAAACCCCCGGATGTTTTCGGATATTTTGTTTGTCTAAAACTAATTACAAAATCATTTACTAAAATTAAAATAAACAATATTTCTTTTAAAATAAAACTGTTTTGATCGGGGGAGGCAGCCCGGCCCGAAAAGCCAGGCCGCCTACCACCCCGATCGGCCCAACCCAATCTCACCAAACCCTAATCTATTCCTACCCAATCCTAGTCTACCCAAACCCCCTCCACCTCACCCCACCCAATCCTCTCTCGCCACCTCACCGTCATCCCTCCTCCCCACCACTCAACCGCCGCCACCTCATCCCAACTCCCTCCCCTCTCTCTCTCCTGGACCTCCCCACACACAAGCACACACGCCCAGCACGCACACACTCACCCGGCCCCACCACTCCTCGGACCCGCACCTCCCCACGAACCCCGCGTCCCCTCCACGCGACCCCGCTCCCCGTCGTTCTCCTCTGCCTCCTTCCTCCTTTTCTGCCGCCGCCAGCGCCTTCCTCCAGGCTCGATCCCCACACACCGTCGCCGCCTCCACGACCACCTCCTTCGCGCCTACCTCGTCGTCCGCCTCCCTTCGAGCTCCACCGCCGGCGCGCCCCCACCCCGTCCTCCACCGCCGTCAGGGACCGCACGCCCCGCCTTTCCTCTCCGGTCGCGGCCCCGCCTCGACCCTGCCGTCCAGCGCCCTCCTCTGCGACCACCCTGCTCCCCCACCTTCCGTCCTCCCGCACGTCGCCTCGGCTGCCCTCTGCAAGCCCGGCCGCCCCGTCTTCCCTGCCCGGGCCGCCGGCGCCCCTCTGCAGCCGCCCGTCGAGCTCCCCGCGACCCGAGCGCCGCCTCCCTTCTCCTTGAGATCTTCCGCCGTCGTGCTCTGCCACCACCCCGTGCTCGCCCGTCGCCCTCCTCCTCGGCCATGCCCGCCCTGCTCGACCCCTTCGTCCCGCGGCCCCGCCCGCCGAGCCCTGCAGCACCTCCTTTCCGCGTTTCCTCGCCGCCTTGACCAAACGCGGCCCGTGCGCCTCCCTCTCTGGTGTGCCGAGCAGCGCCAGCCTCCGCCCTCCTCTCCCTGGGCCGCTCTGCCTTTCCTTCGCGAGCCCTGCAGCGCAGCGCCCCGAGTTCCTCCCTTCCGGCCGTGCCCTGCCCTCTCTGCCGGCCGTCTTCGACCCAACGTCGTCGGCCGCCGTCGTCGCCGAAGCCATCTGCCTCCACCCGTGTCGGGTTCCTGTGTAGTACCAAGTTGGTGCCGTGTTTTGTTTTCTGTTTGTAACCTCTTGGAGGTTGTAGCAGAGCAGTGACCAGATCCTGTCGTGCAGGCTTTTGTACTGCTCGACCAAGTGGGGTTCCAGTTCGAGTTGCTGTACCCAATAGGTGCTCCACATGATGTTTCTTCCAAGTCCAAGGTCTCCCGAGCTGCAAGGTCTCCATGATCTACAAGGATGCGACACCCTCTTCATCGACAAGACCATTGGTCAAGTTCACCACCGGCAAAAGACGGACGACAAGACTCCAACCGAAGATCGGATGTGATGGTGTCGGAACGACAAGTTCTACTTCACGGGCACCGAGCGTCAAGATCGCCTTCATGGGAAACCGCAAGACATCCTTCCCGGGATTTGAAGACCGAACCCTCGGCACGCCAAGATCTTCTCTTCGGGACGCCATGATCTTCTTCACAGATCCGAAGACCCTAAATCCCGGAGTCCGAATCTCGTTTCCCGTCGAACCGATCCCCGTCGAACCCTGTCGAACCCCGAACCCCCGGAACCAAGATCGCCGAACCCTATGTGTGACCCTGATCCGAGCCCCTATTTTATAAATTGTCAACTATATAAATTGTTGCATATTTAATTGTTCATGCATGCATACATTGTGTGGTTTGGGGGCCTTATGCCGATTCACCATATAATTAAATATGGGGCCATATGCGGGCTCATCTAGTCGTATATTGGTCCCATTTAAATTTGTGTAGCGAACCGGTGCCATCTTTTGCCTTGTTAAGACAACAATTAAATTGCGGGGTATCTAAATAACATGAACATATTAATTAATTGTCGGGACCCCGGTTCCGCTTAATATGATCTAATTGCATTGCACCTTTGCCATGCCATACATCATACATGCATCATGCCCGATTTTCTACCGTAGTATTAAATAGTGTATCCGGTGTTTCTTCTAGTGTTTTGCTTCTTCGCGGATTAGGCCGATGAGTTGATGCGAGTGACGCCCGTTCTTTGGATGAACCTTCGGCAATGTTTTCAGGCGAGCATCTCCCCCCCTTTCTACCTATCTTACTTTTATAGTATTTATTCCCTCCTGTTGATCTATTGCTATCTGTGTTGCGATGCTCTAGTTTTCGTACCCGTGATAACCCTTGCAGCCTTATATCGCCTTGGACACCTCCTATTACCTGTTGTTTGGTAGATAGTTGGACCTGCGCGTCGTAGTCGCTTGCTCAAGTGCTGTTGCGTGTCGTCAAGTACCACAGTTGTTGGATTTTTTGCCGTGTGTTTAATGTTGGAGATGATCATGGCTTTATTTATCGTTTAATTTAATTACTGTTTTAATAACTAAAATTGAAGTAGGTAAATGCAGAGGCACAGGTGGGCAACAGATGTTATTTGGTTGTTAACCGTCCACTTGTGTCCCGTAGGACCCCGAGTTCTTGACACCTGTTCCGAAATCGAGCGCGCTAACCACATGTGGGATGTATGGGCACCCCATCGATTTAGTACCTGATTTCAAAGTACTGTACTGGGGGCCACAATTAGTTTGGGGCTTTATTACTATCCTGTACTTATGCCATGTTTTCCCGCTTTATTTAAATTGTGCGATGGATAGCACCTGTACTGTTTAGGAAAGCGGAGTGTTTTCGCGGTATCGACAATCCCAGTTTTGGATTCCCAGTCGTTTACAGCCACTGACGCAAACCCTGAGTCCGTCTCGGAGACCGGCCGACTTCGTTGCGGGTAGACTTAGTGGGGTGGCCCCCCGTGCTTACTTTGGGTCTGGGAAACGTCATGACTTAGGCCCCGCCGACATACCGATGGGTGTATGTTAATTGATCTGGCAAAAAGGGTCGAAGTGCGTGTGGATACTTTGGTGCACCCCTGCAGGGTTAAATCTTTTCGAGAAGCCGTGTCCGCGGTTATGGACGACTTGGAGCACAGTGCTTGATCATAGACAACTATAACTAAAGTTTACTGTTATAATTTGACTTGTATCCGATATGACTAGTAATCAGCTTCACTACAACGGAATGGCTAAATAAAAGTACCAACAACTGCTGGGTTCTGGGATATCTCATGCTAATTGTATCTGACTAGTAAGTGTTGCAACTACAACGGAATGGTTAACTAAAGTTGCCCACTGCTTATTATATCAGGATGACTCATGCTATCTATATTTGACTAGTAATTGCCGCCACTATAACGGAATGAGTAAAACTGCCAACTGTGTGAGTTCCGTGGTTGACTTCCTCGTTTGGTCTCGAGGGGGAAATGCCAGGATGGGTATGTTTTGTGGTAGTATCAGGTGGTTCCAAATAGGTCTTTCTTATCCCTCTCTGATAGCCGACAGTTATATCGAGTCTCTATAGGTTGTTTAGTGCATGCCGCGCTGCCGCTCAGTCCACCATACCTATGTAGGCGAGGACCGCCGAATTCTAGTCTCGCCGTGTACTGGCCTCGGTACTGACCGCTCTCTTTTTTCCTTTGCCCTTTGTCGGCACCCCTTTTGTTTAAGCAGGTTTGAGATCGACGTCGTTAGCAGGGTTAACCTTCCGGCTTGGTCTGGGCAGGGTTATGGACGCCATTGGTTATTCTTCAGGGCTCTTAGCCCCATTTGCATCTTGTCCGTAGTCGGACGCTCTATCATTTTCAAGGTGATTTGGATATTTGTATATTATATCTGTATTCTTGACTCTGTGAGTCGCTGATGTATATATATCTGTTTTGTGGGTCCCATCGAGGACTGTTGTGTAATGTTATTACTTCGTTTACCACCCGCACGAAAGTGCCTGGTGGGCACCTTTGAATCGTTTCTATGCGGGTTTGGCGGGAAGCGCTGAAACTTGCATAGGGTCGATTCTGAGGGTGTTACACCTCCTCCCGTGGTGCCTCTAAACCCTAGATCGCCAAGGCCTCTCTCATAGTCCACTATACTCGCTCCGGCTTAAGGCGAAGCCCTGCGAGATCTCTCCTCTACTTCCGGTACCATGCCGCTGTGCTGCCGGAATCGCGAGGAGAGTGCTACAACCTCCGCTGCCTGCTGGAACAAGGGATAGGAAGGTCTTCATCGAGTACCGAACGTGTGACCGACTGTGGAAGCGCTGCCGGAACGTAGCGCCGGAAGGATCGTCTACACGATCTTGATATCGGCAAGAGTACGACTACATCACCCATGACAATCCGCTCTCGTTAAACACTTTGGAATCTTAGAGGGTGAGTTCCTCTATCGACTCGTTGCTACAATCTAGTAGATAGATCTTGGCTTGTTTGTTTGCATGCGGTAGAAATTTTTTGTTTTCCATGCTACGAACCCCTACAGTGGTATCAGAGTCGTGTCTATATGTAGATCTGTTGCACAAGTAGAACACAATGGTCATTATGGACGGTGGTGCTTTTATTATCAATTGCTTCTTGTGTACTTTTCATCTTGCGGTATGATGGGATGAAGCGGCCCGGGCTAACCTTACATGACATCGTTCATGAGACTTGCTCCACGCTAAACATGCAACTTGTATTGCATAAGTGGCTTTGCGGGTGTCTGTCTCTCCCATTATAGTGTAGATCCAATTTACAATGGGCACTTGATAGTTCAAACATCAACGTTGTGGTTCTTGTTCGTAAGTTAGATCGACACTTATTGAAAGCCCCAGACCACATAAAATATGCAAAGAAATTAGAGGCGTCTAACTTTGTTTTGCAGGGGTGTGCTGTGATGTGATATGGCTATGATTGTGATTATATTTGATGTATGCAATGATCCTTATTGTAAGTTGGCAACCGGCAGGAGCCATATGGTTGTTTTTAATTTCTGTTAAGACCCGCGTGTCTATTCAAAGTAGTTGTAATAGTTGAAGCTGGTGGACGACAACCATGAAGCGGCGCCATTGACCTTGACGCCATACCGGTGATGATGGAGATCATGTTCGTGCTTGAAGATGGAGATCGGAAGCACAAGAAGAAAGGCCATATCATATCACATATTATGAATTGCATGTGATGTTAATCCTTTGTGCATATTGTATTGTAGGGTTCGCAGCATAGAAAACAAAAATTTTCCTACGATATGAACTATATACCAAGATCTATCTACTAGATACAAACAACGGGCGGATGTATATCCGTAGAAAACATACCCTTGAAGACCGACAAAGCTTAACGAGTTCAACTCGTGGTTGATGTAGACGATCTCTTGTCGATCTCAAGATCGAGAGGAAGTCCTAGCGCCGCAAATCAGCAGCGCATCCGTGCTCGCACACACGTTCGAGGCACCGAGCAACCTCCGCCTCCTCGCTCCAGCGATGCAGCGGAAACACAACTCTTTCTTGCCGAATAGCCACCGGGAACATGTATCTCGCTAGTCCGAGACCATGGGGGATAAATTCTAGAGGGGGAGAGAGATCCTTCACGAGGAGGTGTGTGAGACAAGTGAGGAGGGGGGCTACTTTTATAGGAGGAGGGGGGCACCCAAGGGGGTGGCCGCCGGCCATGGGGCTGCCCCCTCCCCTCCTTCATTCATGTGGGTGGACACTCCACTCACAAAATGCCCTTTAAAATCCCTCCACTCAAAAGTCCACTCAAATTCCCATTAAATTTCCACCAAATTTAATGCAAACTCTCATTAAATAAAACTCTTTTATTTTATTCAGAATTTTGTCAATTACTTTAATGACAAACATTCACAAATAACCCCTTGCTAGAATTCTATTTCACATGCATAACCACTTTATGCAATTTCACCCGAAAACCTGTTTCGGTATCTAGTGAAATAAATTCCTGCGCGTGTTCATTCTTTCGACATGAAACATTTGCTCCAATTGGATGTCGGTGTCTCTTAAGTGTGTCACCCTACGGTTCGTGAATAATGCGGACATGATCGAGACCCCTCTCGGATCAATAATCAGAAGCGGGATCTGGAGACCCATACTGACTCCCACACATTCAACGATGACTTTCTTGTGATCGTCGGAACCTTTTACGCTAGTATGTTAATCCCTTTGTTTCACGATATATTACATGTACGAGATTCGATCATCGGTATCTCAATACCTAGTTTGATCTCGTTACCGACATGCACTCTTTTCTCGTTCCTGTGATATAACATTCTAGTGATCAAATCACTTGCTTGCAAGCTAATCAATGTGATATCACCGAGAGGGCCCAGAGTATATCTATCCGTCATCGGGATGAACAAATTCCACTCTCGATCCATGAACCTCAACATAACACTTTATTAGTTCTGAATCCATCTTTATAATCACCCTGTTACGGTGTGACGTTTGATGTTATCAAGAAACTCTTCCGGTGTTAGTGATTGACATGATCTCATGGTCTAAGGATTAGGATCACTTCGTAAGTTGTTATAGCAATATAAACTCAATGACTTTGATCGTAATGCTATACTTCGGATGAATGTTCATCACACCATTACACTAATGTTGTGATCCCGTTATTAACAACATCCAATGTCCATGATCAGGAAACCTTGATCATCTTGTTAATCAACGAGCTAGTTTATGAGAGAGGCATAACTAGGAACTTTCTGTTTGTTTATTAAACACACATGTATTAACATTTCCGTATTAATACAATTATAGCATGCAAAATAAACATCTATCATATACTTGGAATACACATAATAAACACTTTATTATTGCCTCTCAGGGCATATTCCCTTCAGTCTCCCACTTGCACTAGAGACAATAATCTAGTTACATAGTGATAAATCTAACACCCATTGAGTTCTAGTGTTGATCATGTTTTGCTCTAGGGAGAGTTTTAGTCAACGGATCTGCTACATTGAGATCCGTATGTACTTTACAAATCTTTATATCTCCATCCTTGACATGCTCGCGGATGGAGTGAAACCGGCGCTTAATATGCTTGGAATGCTTGTGAGACCTTGGCTCTTTGGCATTGGCAATGGCACCATTGTTGTCACAATAGATCACCATTGGGTCCAACGCGTTTGCCACCACTCCTAGTTCGGATATGAACTCCTTCATCCAAACTGCTTCCATAGCCGCTTCTGAAGCAGCAACATATTCGGCCTCCGTTGTTGATCCCGCTACTACAGGTTGTTTGGAGCTCCTCCAACTAACCGCTCCGCCATTCATGAGAAATACGTATCCGGATTGAGACTTAGAGTCATCCGGATCGGTGTCAAAGCTAGCGTCGACATAACACTTAGCGACGAGCTCTTCTTCACCTCCGTATACAAGAAACATATCCTTAGTTCTTCGTAAGTACTTAAGGATATTCTTGACCGCTATCCAGTGTTCCGAACCTGGATCCGATTGGTACCTACTAGCAAACTAATAGCATATGCCACATCCGGTCTTGTACATAGCATAGCGTACATTATAGAGCCTATGGCTGAAGCATAGGGGACTTTGTCCATTATCTCTCTTTCTTCCGCCGAAGCCGGACTTTGAGTCTTACTCAATGTCTTGCCTTGCAACATAGGTAAGAACCCCTTCTTACTTCCGTCCATTTTGAACTTCTTTAAAATCTTATCAAGGTATGTACTTTGTGATAGCCCTATTAGGCGCCTAGATCTATCTCTATAGATCTTTATGCCTAATATGTATGACGCTTCACCTAGGTCCTTCATTGAAAATTTGTTGTTTAGATAACTTTTAACACTGTTTAAAAGATCTATATCATTTCCGATCAATAATATGTCATCCACATATAATATCAGAAATGCCACATTGCTCCCACTCACTTTCTTGTAAATACAAGCTTCTCCATAAGTTTGGACAAATCCAAACTCTTTGATCACCTCGTCAAAGCGGAGATTCCAACTTCGTGATGCTTGCTTCAATCCATAGATGGATCGCTGAAGCTTGCACACCTTGTTAGCATCCTTAGGATCGACAAAACCCTTTGGTTGTATCATATACAACTCTTCTTCAATATTACCATTGAGAAATGCGGTTTTGACATCCATCTGCCATATCTCATAATCGAAATATGCATCAATTGCTAACATAATCCTAACTGACTTTAGCATCGCTACGGGAGAGAAAGTCTCATCGTAGTCAACTCCTTGAATTTGTCGAAACCCCTTTGCGACAAGTCGAGCTTTATAGACGGTCACATTACCATCAGCATCAGTTTTCCTTTTGAAAATCCATTTGTTCTCCACGGCCTTTCGGTCGTGAGGTAATTCCACCAAGTTCCAAACTTGATTTTCATACATGGATTCCATCACGGATTTCATGGCTTCTAACCATTTGTTGGAATCCGGGCTCATCATCGCTTCTTCATACGTCGCAGGGTCATCATTTTCATCAACCATGAAATTCATGACAGGATTTCCGTACAGCTCGGGAGCTGCACGCGTCCTGTTTGACCTGCGAGGTTCGGTAGTACTCTCTTTCGGAGTTTCATGATCATTATCATTAGTTCCCTCTTCAACAGGTGGAGCCAACTTCGGAACAACTTCCGGCGCTGCGCTACTCGCCATACTTTGAAGAGAAGGTTCCACAACCTCTTCGAGTTCTACCTTCCGACTACTCACACCTTTCGCGAGAAACTCTTTCTCTAGAAAGGATCCATTCTTGGCAACAAAAACCTTGCCCTCGGATCTGTGATACAAGGAATACCCAATAGTTTCTTTAGGGTATCCTATGAAGACGCATTTTTCCGCTTTGGGTTCGAGTTTATCCGGTTGAAGTTTCTTCACATAAACATCGCATCCCCAAACTTTAAGAAATGACAGCTTAGGTTTGTTTCCAAACCACAATTCATACGGTGTCTTTTCAACGGATTTAGATGGTGCCCGATTTAAAGTGAATGCAGCAGTTTCTAGTGCATAACCCCAAAATGACAACGGCAAGTCCGTCAGAGACATCATATATCGAACCATATCTAATAAAGTACGATTACGACGTTCCGACACACCATTTCGCTGTGGTGTTCCGGCAGGTGTGAGTTGTGAAACAATTCCACACTCTTTCATGTGAGTGCTAAACTCGTAACTTAGATACTCACCTCCACGGTCGGACCGTAGAAATTTGATCTTTCTATTACGATGATTTTCCACTTCATTCTGAAATTCCTTGAACTTTTCAAAGGTTTCAGACTTGTGTTTCATCAAGTAGATATAACCGTATCTACTCAAATCATCCGTGAAAGTAACAAAATAACGATACCCACCTCGCGCCTACATACTCATTGGACCACATACATCAGAATGTATGATTTCCAATAAATATGTCGCCCGTTCCATTGAACCGGAAAACGGCGTTCTAGTCATCTTGCCCATAAGGCATGGCTCACATGTATCAAATGATTCATAATCAAGTGATTCCAAAAGTCCATCCGAATGGAGCTTCTTCATGCGTTTAACGCCAATATGACCTAGACGGCAGTGCCACATATATGCGGATATATCATCATTAAGTTTAATCCTTTTAGCATCAACATTATGAATATGTGTAACATTATCATCGAGATCTAATAGAAATAAACCATTCATCATCGGTGCATGACCATAAAAGATTTCATTCATATAAATGGAACAACCATTGTTCTCGGATTTAAATGAATAACCACTTCGCATAAAACACGATCCAGATACAATGTTCATGCTCAGTGCAGGCACCAGATAACATTTTTTCAAGTTTATAACTAATCCCGACGGTAAGTGGAGAGGCAGCATTCCGACGGCGATCACATCAACGCTTGATCCATTGCCGACACGCATCTTGACCTCACCCCTTGCTAGCGGTCGCTTGTTCCGCAGCCCCTGATTCGAGTTACAAATATTAGCAACTGAACCGGTATCAAATACCCAGGTGCTACTGCGAGCACTAGTCAAGTACACATCAATAACATGTATATCATATATACCTTTGTTTGCCTTGCCGGCCTTCTTGTCTGCCAGATACTTGGGGCAGTTGCGCTTCCAGTGGCCAGTCCCCTTACAATAGTAGCACTCGGAATCAGACTTAGGTCCAACTCGGGGTTTCTTTTCAGGCGCGGCAACAGGCTTGCCACCCTTACTTCCCTTCCGTTTTCCCTTCTTGTCTTTCTTGAAACCAGTGTTCCTATTGATCATCAACACTTGATGTTCCTTTTTGATCTCCACTTCTGCAGTTTTAAGCATTGACAGAAGCTCGGGGAGAGACTTCTTCATGCCTTGCATATTATAGTTCATCACGAAGCTCTTATAGCTAGGTGGCAGAGACTGCAGAACACGATGGATGCCTAAGTCAATGGGAATCGATATTCCCAAGGACACAAGCTTATCGGTGTAACCCGACATCTTGAGTACATGCTCACTAACGGAGCTGTGCTCTTCCATCATGCAGCTAAAGAACTTTTCTGAAGCGTTGTATCTCTCTACAGCAGCATGTGTGTCGAAAATCATTTTCAACTCACCCATTGTATCAAATGCATTGCCGTTTTCGAAACGCTTTCGAAGTTCCGGCTCTAGCCCATACAATATGCCGCAATGAACTAAGTTGTGGTCCTCCTGACGAGTCTGATAGACATTCTTCTCCTCGTCAGGGGCATCATCTAAAGGTGGGGGGCCTAACGGCGCTTCTAGCACATATTGCTTTTGTGCAGCAGAGAGGAGAATCCTCAAATTCATGGCCCATTCGGTAAAGTTGCTACCGTTCGTTGCTAGTTTCTCTTTCTCCATGAACACATTGAAATTAAAAGCAGGTGGTGCCATCTACAACAGAATTTGTAAAGTTTAGACTAAGCGTATGATAGATTGAGTTCAACTAATCGAATGAACTCCCACTCAAAAACGACATCCCTCGTGCCTTTTTGGTGATTACATGAACCAAATCCACTACACCAAGTCCGATCATCACGTGAGTCGGTATAGCTTCAAAGGCGAGCATCAAATAGGCATCATATCAACTATATGACTCATGCTTAACCTTTCGGTCCGTGTTCCAAGGCCATGTCTGTACATGCTAGGCTCGCCAAGTTAGAACCTTAGTATTCGCGTGTGTAACTGTTTTACACCCGAAATATGGTCGTGGATCCAAGAACACCCGATCATCACGTGATGTCTTGGAGCGACGAAAACATAATCGGTGCATACTAAAGGAAGAACACATTCTTATCTTGATATTTAAATGAGGGATCATCTTATTATGCTAACAAAGCGCTAAACAAGCAATATAAGATGCTATCAAACATCATATGTTTATTAGTGAAATTATATGGTTCCCGCAGATGATCTCTATCATGTGCATCGTGGTATGATCACTATCATACCTATATGTGTAAATCCAAGGTCTATGGATTTTACACGCTATGTGTGTTGTAAGAGTATCATCTCATACTTCTACTTACAACACTACCATATCATAACACTAGCCCAGCAACAATCTAAACTAGACGCCTCTAATTTATCCATTGCAAGTTTTACGTGGCTTAGGGCTTTCGAGATAGAACCGTTCTTACCTACGAACATGAACCACAACGAGGATAATCAAATTGTTGACAACTCGCTTGCAAAATAGATATTGACTATAGTAGGAGAGACAGACACCCGCTAGCCACTTATGCAAACTAGTTGCATGTCAAGCGTGGAACAGGTCTCATGTGCGAGGACATGTAAAGTTTGTCCGGGCCGCTTCATCCCACTATGCCACCAATATCCAAAATTACAACAAAGGAGCAACAACATGATCATCATCACCCACATACTCATATGTGTACTACCCGTGTAAAGTATCTACGCATAGATCCGGCTCTGATACCACTATAGGGTTCGCAGCATAGAAAACAAAAATTTTCCTACGATGTGAACTATATACCAAGATCTATCTACTAGATACATACAACGGGCGAATGTATATCCGTAGAGAACATACCCTTGAAGACCGACAAAGCTTAACGAGTTCAACTCGTGGTTGATGTAGACGATCTCTTGCCGATCTCAAGATCGAGAGGAAGTCCTAGCGCCGCAAATCAGCAGCGCATCCGTGCTCGCACACACGTTCGAGGCACCGAGCAACCTCCGCCTCCTCGCTCCAGCGATGCAGCGGAAACACAACTCTTTCTTGCCGAATAGCCACCGGGAACATGTATCTCGCTAGTCCGAGACCATGGGGGATAAATTCTAGAGGGGGAGAGAGATCCTTCACGAGGAGGTGTGTGAGACAAGTGAGGAGGGGGGCTCCTTTTATAGGAGGAGGGGGGCACCCAAGGGGGTGGCCGCCGGCCATGGGGCTGCCCCCTCCCCTCCTTCATTCATGTGGGTGGACACTCCACTCACAAAATGCCCTTTAAAATCCCTCCACTCAAAAGTCCACTCAAATTCCCATTAAATTTCCACCAAATTTAATGCAAACTCTCATTAAATAAAACTCTTTTATTTTATTCAGAATTTTGTCAATTACTTTAATGACAAACATTCACAAATAACCCCTTGCTAGAATTCTATTTCACATGCATAACCACTTTATGCAATTTCACCCGAAAACCTGTTTCGATATCTAGTGAAATAAATTCCTGCGCTTGTTCATTCTTTCGGCATGAAACATTTGCTCCAATTGGATGTCGGTGTCTCTTAAGTGTGTCACCCTACGGTTCGTGAGTAATGCGGACATGATCGAGACCCCTCTCGGATCAATAATCAGAAGCGGGATCTGGAGACCCATACTGACTCCCACACATTCAACGATGACTTTCTTGTGATCGTCGGAACCTTTTACGCTAGTATGTTAATCCCTTTGTTTCACGATATATTACATGTCCGAGATTCGATCATCGGTATCTCAATACCTAGTTTGATCTCGTTACCGACATGCACTCTTTTCTCGTTCCTGTGATATAACATTCTAGTGATCAAATCACTTGCTTGCAAGCTAATCAATGTGATATCACCGAGAGGGCCCAAAGTATATCTATCCGTCATCGGGATGAACAAATTCCACTCTCGATCCATGAACCTCAACATAACACTTTATTAGTTCTGAATCCATCTTTATAATCACCCTGTTACGGTGTGACGTTTGATGTTATCAAGAAACTCTTCCGGTGTTAGTGATTGACATGATCTCATGGTCTAAGGATTAGGATCACTTCGTAAGTTGTTATAGCAATATAAACTCAATGACTTTGATCGTAATGCTATACTTCAGATGAATGTTCATCACACCATTACACTAATGTTGTGATCCCGTTATTAACAACATCCAATGTCCATGATCAGGAAACCTTGATCATCTTGTTAATCAACGAGCTAGTTTATGAAAGAGGCATAACTAGGAACTTTCTGTTTGTTTATTAAACACACATGTATTAACGTTTCCGTATTAATACAATTATAGCATGCAAAATAAACATCTATCATATACTTGGAATACACATAATAAACACTTTATTATTGCCTCTCAGGGCATATTCCCTTCATGTATTGCTTAGTTAACGACGGTAGCATTATAAGATGATCCCTCATGCACATTAATTTCAAGTTTTAAAGTGTTCATCCTTAGTAAGCACCGTTGCTAAAGCTTGTTGTTTCGAAGCACCACGTGATGATCGGGTGTGTTAGATTCTGCAAGTGTATACAACGTGAGCAAGCCAGATTTGCTCATGCGGAAGCTAAGGTTTGATCTTGACGAGCCTAGCATGTACAGACATGGTCTCGGAACACAGATCACCGAAAGATAAAGCATGAATCATATAGTAGATATGATGAACATGTCGATTGTTCGCCATTGAAGCTACATCAACTCTCGTGATGATCGGTTTTGATGTGGTGGATTTGGTTCGTGTGATCACTAAAACAATGTGAGGGATATTGTTTTGAGTGGGAGTTCACCTAGATTAATTTAACTATTAATTAGAACTCAATTTGTCATAAACTTAGTCTAAACTATTGCAAATATGTTGTAGATCAATGGCGGCCCCTACCATCAATTTTAATGCGTTCCTAGAGAAAGAAAAGTTGAAAAACAATGGAAGCAACTTCGCGGATTGGTTCTGCAATTTGAGGATTGTCCTCAATACTGGTAATTTGACCTATGTGCTGGATTCACCGCTGGGTGACCCGCCTGCAGCTGATATTTACCTCGCTCGGAAGACTCAGTACTCCACAGTTCAGTGTGCTATCTTGTATGGTTTAGAATCGGAGCTTCAGAAAAGGTTTGAGAATTCAGACCCACATGATATTGTCCGTGATCTCAAATTGATCTTTGAGACTCATGCGGCAATTGAGAGCTATGAGGCTTCTGAAAAGTTCTTTAACTGCAAGATGGAAGAGGGCAGCTCCGTCAGTGAGCATGTGCTTAAGATGTTTGGGCACACAAACAAACTTCAAAGCTTGGGTATAGTGATTCCTAATGCTTTGGGGATTTATCGTGTCCTCCAATCACTACCACCAAGTTACAAGAACTTTGTGATGAACTACAATATGCAAAGCATGAACAAGAAGTTGCCAGAACTCTTCTCCATGTTGGAATCTGCAGAAGTGGAGATCAAGAAAGAGCACCGAGTGTTGATGGTCAATAAGACCACCAAATTCAAGAAAGGCAAGTCTAAGCAAAAGGGAAACTTCAAGAAGGGCGGTAAGAAAGTTGCCGCACCAGCGAAGAAGACCAAGGCTGGACCTAAGCCTGATACTGAATGCTTTTACTGCAAGTGAGAAGGTCACTGGAAGCGGAATTACCCAAAGTACTTGGCGAATTTGAAGAACGACAACATCAAGAAGAAAGGTATATCCGATATACATGTTATTGATGTGTATCTCACTAGTACTCGTAGTAGTGCCTTGGTATTTGATACTGGTTCGGTTGCTCATATTTGTAACTCGAAACAGGTGCTGCAGAATAAACGGAAGCTAGCGAAGAACGAGGTGACGATGAGCGTTGGAAATGGATCAAAGGTTGATGTGATCGCGGTCGGCACGCTACCTCTTCATCTACCATCGGGATTAGTTTTATACTTGATATTTGGTGCCTGCGTTGAGCATGAACATTATATCTGGATCATGTTTGTTGCGAGACGGTTACTTGTTTAAGTCCGAGAATAATGGTTGTTCGATTTATATGAGTAATATGTTTTATGCACATGCACCTTTGATAGATGGTCTATTCTTATTGAATCTCGATAGTGGAAATACACATATAAATAACATTGAAGCTAAACGTTTGAAATTGAGCGATAACTCAACCTATATGTGGCATTGTCGTCTTGGTCATATCGGAGTGAAGCGTATGAAGAAACTCCATTCCGATGGACTTCTTGAATCACTTGATTTCGAATCACTTGAAAGATGCGAAGCATGTCTGATGGGTAAAATGACTAAGACTCCATTTTCTGGTATGATGGAGCGAGCTACAGACTTATTGGAAATCATACATACCGATGTGTGTGGTCCAATGAGTGTAGTATCGCGCGGTGGTTATCGTTATGTTCTTACCTTCATGGATGACTTGAGTAGATATGGGTATATCTATTTCATGAAACATAAGTTCGGAACTTTCGAGAAGTTTAAGGAATTTCAAAGTGAGGTAGAGAATCAACGTAACAAGAAGATTAAATTTCTACGTTCTGATCATGGAGGTGAATATCTAAGTTACGAGTTTGGCGAGCATTTGAAGAAATGCGGAATACTTTCACAATTGACACCGCCGGGAACACCACAGCGTAATGGTGTGTCCGAACGTCGTAATCAAACTCTCTTAGATATTGTTCGTTCTATGATGTCACTTACAGATTTACCACTATCATTTTGGGGTTATGCATTAGAAACAGTCGCATTCACTTTAAATAGGCCACCATCTAAATCCGTTGAAATGACACCGTATGAATTATGGTTTGGGAAGAAACCTAAATTGTCGTTCCTTAAAGTTTGGGGTTGCGAAGCCTATGTAAAGAAGTTACAACCGGACAAGCTTGAACCCAAAGCGGAAAAATGCGTCTTCATAGGATACCCGAAGGAAACTATTGGGTATACCTTCTATCATAGATCCGAAGGCAAAATATTCGTTGCCAAGAATGGATCCTTTCTAGAGAAGGAATTTCTCTCGAAAGAAGTGACTGGAAGGAAAGTAGAACTCGACGAGGTTGTTGAACCTTCTCTCGAACTTGCGAGTAGCGCAGCACCGGAAGAAGTTCCTGTGGCGCCTACACCAATAATAGAGGAAGCTAATGATGATGATCATGAAACTTCGGTTAAAGTTGCTACAGAACCTCGCAGGTCAACGAGAACTCGTACCACTTCTGATTGGTATGATCCCGTTATGAGTGTCATGTTGGTGGACAACACCGATGACCCTGTGACATATGAGGAAGCGATGATGATCCCAGATTCCAATAAATGGCAAGAGTCAATGAAATCCGAAATTGGATCCATGTACGAAAACCAAGTATGGACTTTGGTGGACTTACCGGATGTCCGGAAGGCTGTCGAGAATAAATGGATTTTCAAGAAGAAAACAGATGCTGATGGTAATGTTACTGTCTATAAAGCTCGACTTGTCGCAAAAGGGTTTCGACAAATTCAAGGAGTTGACTACGATGAGACTTTCTCACCAGTAGCGAAGCTAAAATCTATGAGGATTATGTTAGCAATCGCTGCATATTATGATTATGAGATATGGCAGATGGATGTCAAAACAGCGTTCCTCAATGGAGACATTGATGAAGAGTTGTATATGATGCAACCCAAAGGTTTTTTCGACCCTAAAGATGCTAACAAGGTGTGCAAACTTCAACGGTCCATATATGGGTTGAAGCAAGCATCCCGAAGTTGGAATCAATGTTTTGATAAGGTAATCAAAAGTTTTGGTTTTATACAAACTTATGGAGAAGCTTGTATTTACAAGAAAGTGAGTGGGAGCTCTGTAGCATTCTTAATACTATATGTAGATGACATATTGTTGATTGGAAATGATGTAGACCTTCTTAATAGTGTCAAGGAATATTTGAATAATAGTTTTTCAATGAAAGATCTTGGCGAAGCAGCTTACATATTAGGCATAAAGATTTATAGAGATAGATCGAGACGCCAAATATCATTATCACAAAGTACATATTTGGACAAAGTTCTAAAGAGGTTTGAAATGGAAGATAGCAAGAAAGGGTTCTTGCCCATGTTGCCCAATACGACATTGAGTAAAACTCAAAGTCCAGCAACGACAGAAGATAGAGAAAGGATGAGTAAGACTCCCTATGCCTCAGCCATAGGATCTCTAATATATACCATGCTATGTACTAGACCCGACATTGCATATGCTGTTAGTTTGACTAGCAGATATCAAAGTGATCCAGGAGTGGATCATTGGACAACGGTCAAAAACATCCTTAAGTACTTGTGAAGAACTAAGGATATGGTTCTTTCTTATGGAGGTGATGAACAACTCGTTGTTAATGGTTACACCGATGCTAGTTGGAACATCGATCCAGATGATTCTAAATCACAATCTGGATACGTATTTACTTTGAATGGTGCAGCAGTTAGCTGGAGGAGTGCAAAGCAAAGCGTTGTGGCGAGATCTTCAACTGAATCAGAATACATAACTGCTTCGGAGGCTTCACAAGAAGCGATATGTATGAAGGAGTTCATTACAGAGCTCGGTGTGGTTCCAAGTGCGCTGGACCCAATGTCTATCTACTGTGATAATATGGGCGCCATAACCAATGCGCAAGAACCAAGGTCACACAAGAAGCTGAAGCACATCAAACTACGTTTTCACGCTATTCGAGAACATGTCCAACATGGTGACATAAAGATTTGCAAAGTACACACATATCTGAATGTAGCGGATCCGTTGACTAAACCTCTCCCGAGGGAAAAACATGAACAACACCAAACTGGCATGGGTGATCGGTATATTACCATGTAATCTAGATTAGTTGACTCTAGTGCAAGTGGGAGACTGTTGGAGATATACCCTAGAGGCAATAATAAATGTAGTTATTATTATATCTTTGTGTTTATGATAAATGTTTACATTCATGCTATAATAGTATTAACCAGGAAACATTAATACTTGTGTGATTTGTAAACTAGATTAGAGTCCCTAGTAAAAGCCTCTTCATAATACTAGCTTGTTGGTTAATAGATGATTGTGGTTTCCCTATCATGAACATTGAGATGTTATTAACAACAAGATCATATCATTAGGAGAATGGTATGATTGACATACTCCTATAGATAAGCGTAGCATAAAGATCAAGTCATTTTAATAGTCCAATTGCTATAAGCTTTCTGATACATAGTAACCTAATTCCTTCGACCATGAGATCATGCTTATCACCATCACCGGAAGGATGCTTTGATGACATCAAACACCACACCATAACTGGGTGGCTATAAAGGTGGCATTGAGTGTTTGGAAAGTATGGGTTGAGACACATGGATCAAGAATGGGATTTGTCCATCCATATGACGGATAGATATACTCTGGGCCCTCTCGGTGGAATGTCATCCAATTAGCTTGCAAGCATGTGACTGGATCACAAGGGATCACATACCACGGGAACGAGAAAAGAGTACTTATCAGTAACGAGGTTGAACTAGGTATGCAGAGATACCGACGATCAAAACCTCGGATAAGTAAACTATCGTGAGACAAAGGGAAATTGGTATCGTATGTAAGTGGTTCATTCGATCACAAAGTAATCGTAGAAATATGTGGGAGCCATATGAATTTCCAGATTCCTCTATTGGTTATTGTTCGGAGAAGTGTCTCGATCATGTCCGCATAATTCACGAACCGTAGGGAGACACACTTAAGGATTCGATGTTGTTGAGTAGTTATGGAATGATGAGTAAGAGACTGAATGTTGTTCGGAGTCTCGGATGGGATCCGGGATATCACGAGGAGATCCGGAATGGGCCGGAGAATAAGATTCATATAAGGAAAGTCCTGCTTCGGAGTTGGGGAATGATTCCGGTGTTTTCATCGGGAATGTTCTAGAAGGTTCCGGAAGGTCCGGCACTCCGGAGGGGAAGGGTACATGAATGTGTCATGACAATGTGGAATGGTTGCATCATGTACTAGGTATCATGGCTGAGCAAAATAAAGGGATAAATCAAATCCTAGTTTGAAAAGTCAAACGACAGTTTTGCTTGGTGGAGGGAGAGTAGGAAACCTACTTGGGGAGGAGTTCCTCTCCCTCCACCCGCCGGCCAAGGAGGCCTACTTGGGAGAGGACTCCCTCCTCTTGGTCGGCGCCCTCCCACCTATAAAAGAAGGGGCAGGGGTGTCCCCTCTAGCCTACACCTCTCTCCACCAAAACCCTAACCCTAGCCACCGGCCTCCTACAGTCGCCGCCGCCCTAGGGTTTGCCCTAGCCGCCGAGTTGGGGCTCTCCCCAAGCCCTAGCCGCCGGCCTAGCCTCCTCCCTTGGTGCCTCTAAACCCTAGATCGCCAAGGCCTCTCTCATAGTCCATTATACTCGCTCCGGCTTAAGGCGAAGCCCTGCAAGATCTCTCCTCTACTTCCGGTACCACACCGTTGTGCTGCCGGAATCGCGAGGAGAGTACTACAACCTCCGCTGCCTGCTGGAACAAGGGAGAGGAAGGTCTTCATCGAGTACCGAACTTGTGACCGACTGCGGAAGCGCTGTCGGAACACAGCGCCGGAAGGATCGTCTACACGATCTTGAGATCGGCAAGAGTACGACTACATCACCCACGAGAATCTGCTCTCGTTAAACACTTTGGAATCTTCGAGGGTGAATTCCTCTACCGACTCGTTGCTACAATCTAGTAGATAGATCTTCGCTTGTTTGTTTGCATGCGGTAGAAATTTTTTGTTTTCCATGCTACAAACCCCTACAGTACTCTCTCCATCAAGAGGCCAAAAGTTATATATAAGATTTCTATCTTTATGAATTTCACTGGGAGGATAAAATTTAGAGTAAAAGAGGCATGCCATCTCCTCTCATTCCATGGATTGTCCATTGTTCAGCAGCTTATACCATTCTTCAGCTCTCCCTTTCAAGGATATGGAGAGTAACTTCTTCTTCACCTGTTCAGTTGTGATACCTGCACACTTAAACAACCCGCATAATTCATGGATAAAAAGCAAGTGATCACCGGGATGGACAGTTCCATCCCCTAAATAATAATTATCCATAACACGATCAACAATACTTGTAGGTATCTTAAAAGGATCTATCTCAACAGGTGGTGGTTCATCTACTTCCCTAGCAGTGGTAGTAGTTTTCCCAAACAGAAAACCAAGTGGGTTATCCATATTGGAAACAAAGTAACAAGCAGTAACAAGAGCAATACTCATAGTAAAAGTTTCCTTTACCAGTTCCACTCTTCAATAGCGCTTCACTTCCCGGCAACGGCGCCAGAAAATAGTCTTGATGACCCACAAGTATAGGGTGTGTATCGCAGTACTTTCGATAAATAGGAGTGTCGATCCCAACGAGGAACATAAGGTGCTAAACAATGGTATGGAGCAGGAAATCCCTGTGAATACTTAGCAAAAGGATTTTTAGTGGTTTTCTGATAAGGCAACAAAAACAAAGAGCAAGTAGCAAAGACAGTAAACAAACAGATCAAATGATCCAATCCTTTCTTAGCAAAGGACAAGCCGATGGAAATGCTTATAAGGACCAAACGTTCTCGAGGACACATGGGAATTCTGTCAAGTTCTTTCGCTTCAAATAGCTGAGTACTCTTCTTTGGTGTTCGTAAGTGTTGTGTGGGTGAACCTGTGATAACATACCGCCCTTCCTAGGACTAATACATACTTATGATTAAACCCCCTGCAAACATCCGTAACTACAGGAAAGTAATTAAGATATAAATCTAACCACAACCTTAAACTCTAAGATCCTACGCTCCCTTGTCCAAAGGTGTACTAAGGGGGGGTTCAGGTTTCTGTCACTCCGGCAACCCCATGATTAGTAGCCAAATACACAATGCACCCCCCTAGGCCCATAAATGGTGAAGTGTCATGTAGTCGACGTTCACATGACACCACTGGAAGAATAGCACCACAACTTAAATACTAAACCATTGAATAATAACTCATCACAGACTCACTACTAACAACATGACTTCTCCCATGTCCTTAAGAACTAAACGAACTACTCACAAGACATCATATGGATCAAGATCAGAGATGATATGGTAATGGATAAAAATCTAAACATAAATAATAATCCAATGGTTCCACTCACAAGCAGCAACTACAATAGTAATTAACACCGGGAAAGTTTCTCCTAAGAACTAAAGCAATATCTAACACAATTGTTACAGCGGGACGGAGTGGTGATGATGGTGCTGGTGGAAATGATGGTGTGGATGATGATGATGATCCCGATGAAGCCTAGCTTGATGATGGTGTTGATGGCGACGGTCTCCCCTCTCCGGGAAGAAATTCCCCTGGCAGAAATCTGTCTGTCAGAGAGATCTTTCTCTCTCGGTGTTTTCTGCCCCCCAGAGGCGGCGAAAATCTATCTGTGGTCGCTGCCTTAGGCTTAGGGTTTCGAAGGGAAGTTATAGGCGAAGGGGGAGAGTCGGAGGCCAGGCAGGTGGGCCAAACCCACCCCAGGCGTGGCCTCAGGTGGGCCTGCGCCTAGGGGGTGTGGCCCCCCTGCAGCCCCTCTTCGCTCCTCCTTCTGGCTTCCTTCATCTTCTGGTAAAATAATATGTTTCCATATTTTCTGGTATTTTTCTGATCTTCGCGAAATTGAACCGAAACGTCTTCTTTTCCATCAGAATCCAGACTTCGGCAGTTCATCCTCCAAGAATCATCCAACATGCATAAACAGATGAAAAGCCATAAGTAATACCCCATAATAAGACAAATATCAATGAATAGAGGTAAATTATGATATAGAATGGTGATGCAAATTGCGCGTATCAAAGGCCGCGGCGGATGCGGGGCAAGGTGGGAGCACATGGACATCAAGGAGGCCATGGATTGATTCATGGAGGTGTTGGCATGGGGGAGATGAGGGTTGTTGTGCTTCTACTAACGATGATGCTATAATGGGCGGGTGGAGTTTCTACCGAAGGCGAACGACGTTGCTAAGTCGGGCGACGTTTTGCCACCAAAGGTGTCTGGTGATGCTACTAACGACGGGCGGCTTTGCTCCTGACGGCGGACGGTGTTGCTACCCAAGGCAGACTGAGTTGCTACAGGCGGTCTTGATAGTGCGGGTCGCGTTTGTGGATTTGCTGCATACCTATATATTTTTGCTCTTTTGTTGTTCTTGAAATGCTAAAATATCGCAAAGGTTTTTGCTGCCACGTCTCCGATGAGGTCTGAGGCGATTTCTTTGACGAAGTCAAATTTTTGCTACATTAGCACAACTCTTTTGCTATAAACGTTTTTTAGTTTTGCTACAACCATGGCAATTGTTTGCTATGATGTCTCCGGCGAGAGTTTTTCCGGCTATATCTCCGGCCAAGTTCATTTTGCTACATTAGCACAATTTTTTTGCTACATGGTCTCCGGCAAGGTCTCCGACGGGATGTTCTATTTTCTAAAACGAACCTTTTTTGTTTCGGATTCAAAAACGAGGAATTTGTAGCAAAATGGGGATGTTTTACAGTAAAATCAGGATTAGGGTCTTTTTTGGGAACACGTGGCAGCAGGGAACGCTCGCCTATAACTTCTGAGCTACATATCATCTGAAGTTTCAAAGTTGGCTTTACCTATGTCTAAGACAAAAATGTAGAAAAAATAATAAAACCATCAGCTGGGGTGAACGGATCCAAGACGGAGATTGTCAACGTAAAGATGCAGTTTGCATCCTGGCATTGTAAGATTCCACACTCTAATTCTGTAAATCACGACTAAATCAACAACACACATTTTAGAAGATGGTCATTTCTTGTGTCAATCGTGTTTTATCCTCTCTAGTGTAGATTTGTTATGTAACGTGTTTCCTTTTAGTTTGATTGATGCTTTGGATGGAGTAGATCAATCTCATCAAAATTAATCACGTGTTGGTTCAGTGTGGTCTTTTCTCGTCGAATCCTATTCGAGTAGGTTAAGTTTTTCTAATGGTAGAACAGAAAAAAAAAATACTTTGTCTCTGCCTCACTCTGGCTGTTCTCTTCTTTTTATACTTGGCTTTATCTAGTTAAGAAAGCTTGTTGTGTTGGACGTGAACATAATTTATGAATGTAAAAGTTTCTTGTGTATAAGTTTGACCATTATCGCGACAAAAGATTATAAAGTGTTGCATCTTGGCACCACAAGATTCTACAATCATATTCCTATTTGATTTGTTATATCGTGCTCTTAGGACCAGGACAACAAATTAACTTACACTCATTTCACGCTCCATTAAAAAGATCATGGGCATTTCTTGTCTTGATTGTTTCAGATTATCTCTTGTGTTGAATTTTGCATACCGAACCTCTTTTTTGTTCGTTATAATGCTTTGATCGAGTAGATCAACCTCATCAAAGTTCGTTACACGCTGAGCTTCGTTGGAGTGTGATATCATCCGTCGAATCGTGTCCACATTTCCAGTAGAAAGAAAAAGAAATAAGTTTTATAGTTAATCTGAGTGAGAAGTGCTCTATTTTATTAGAAATATAATTAGCTTAGATCATATGATTGCTTCACGTTAATAAGGCAACTGTAAATATGGCATGCTTTTCACATGCTCTCGAAAAAGAAAGTTAATAAGAACCGTAGGCTTTTGCTATTTGTCTAAAATCGTACAAGCGTTGGGCCTTTTCGCGCGGGTAAGTGGAGCTGGCGCACGAAGGGAGTGCAAATTATCAATTAACACTTTATGCTCATCCATTACACATTTGATGGTCACATGAAAAAAGTACTACACATTTGATGGCGAATCTGTTGCTTGTGGACACCTGGCAGCATTAATAAATTTCCTTGATGATGCCGGTTTTCCATGTGTGAACAAATTAAGAAAAGAGAGCGGAAAGGGAAAAAAAGTATAGGTTAACTTTGGATTAGGCATCTGCATTTTATCTGCACTGCCCACTGGGTGCCGACCACGTACTGGGAACAGACAAATATCTTGTTCTTAGAACGAGTCGGAAGACAAGATCTCCAACTGTTTTCGTTTTAACTTCCTCTAGCTTATCACTTGTTGTCACTAATAACTAGGCATAATTACGGTCGAGTACGTGTCGAGCTAGGGTGTGCATTATTTCTTGGATCATATACCTAGGAATAAACAAGATCTGGATATGAGCACGGGGTTTCTCCCAATGTTTCTACTAGTACTCCCTTCGATCCATATTAATTGATTTTTATTTGTCAAAAATTAGATAAAACTATATACTAAATAATATCTAAATTTATTTAAATATAGACAAATTTGAGTTAATTAATATAGGCCGGAGGGAGTAGCTTTTTTTGCCCTTGTGCTGGTGTTTCCATCCATGATTCGACCCCCGATCGAGAGCTAGAACGGAAATCTTTGTTCTAGCCGTAACATGCTGGAATTGATGGCGTCAACAAGATTGATTTCCAAAAAGATGTTGGTGTGGCATATATAATTGCAACTTAGGCATAGATGTGTGTAGGGCCATGTCTTGTCATGGTTTTTTCATTGTTGTATATTCGATGTTTGTTGATGATTTAGTGTCGTTACCTCTGTATAATAACTTTATTAATAAAATGATGGATGGATGGATGGATGGAAGTGCGCATACGCGGATACAGAAACCGATCAGGGGTATGCCCTTCCATCATTATCCAAACGAAATAAAAACATGCAATTATATATAGTTCGACTTCAACTATGTCCAAGCTCGTTGTCTAGAAAATAACTAGGACATGAAAGAGATGTGATTAGTAGTAAGTCTGTTCTTTGTGGACACCTGGCAGAAAGTAGAGATTAACAATTGTGCTTTGTATGTAGCCTGTGTCTTGTTCCCATCATCTCCAGTGTGAGAATTAAGTAACACACTGAGGAAAAAGTGCACGCTTGGATTAGGCGGCTAGGTGCATCCGCACGAACAAGTGCCCAGCACGTACGTGTAGGCGCGGCCTCTCTTGTTTGATCCACCGGTATTTTACGGCTTAATTAATCTACCGGCAGTGATGGTCGTTGTTCGGGGAAGACCACGAGACAAGACAACAGCTAGCTATAAGACTTGTCATCTATAGTCAATTTAAAAGCTAATATGTACTACTTCTGTCCTAAAACTTAAGACATATAAGCTTTTTCAAAAGTCAAACCAACTAAAGTTTGACCGACATTCTAGAGAAAAATATTAATATTTATAATACGTAATACATAACCTTTATACATCATGAAACATATTTTCATATGATATCTATATAATATAATATTTTTAATAGTTTTTTTTCTAAAAGTTTGGTCAAACTTTATATGGCTTGCTTTATCAAAAAAGTTATATGCAAGCCTTGGGATGGAGGGAATATAAGAAAAAGTTCAATAATATAGCTCGTTGTTGGCTATAAAAAAGTGTCATGTCATTTATAGCCAGTCTTATAATCTATTTGTACAATAGTTAATTATAAAAGTCTATTATTTAATCAATATGTGACACATATTTCACTCTCATGGGCTGTTTAGGAGCACGTGGTATGCATGAGAGTATATTACTTTTTTCTCTCCTTCATCTCATCTTAAATATATTATTTAAAGTTTTATAGCTTGCTGAGACGTGAGAGACGAGCCGAGAGCCCTTTCCTCGGTACCGGCGAGAATATTTTGCACTACCCTGGTCAGAGACCAGCAGCGTCATGTCATACTCATGCCAGCAGCCTCCTCCTCTCTTGACCTCGTCTCGATCGTCCGCTCTTCGTTTTCTTCATTCTGAGCCGTTCTTCGATCGATTGCGGCCATGGAATGGAATGAGATGCATATGCGGCGCACACACGCTACGTACTTATGATGCGGCTGCCGTCTCGTGCATGGCAGTGTGGCGTGTGACCTTTTCTATGGAATGCACTATATAAATATTTCTACTTCCTCTGATCCATATTAATTAATTTTAATTTATTAAAATTTAGATAAATCTATATACTAAATAGTGTTTAGATTTATTTAAATTTAAATAAATTTAAGTCAATTAATATGGGCTGGAGTGAGTAGCTAGAATCTTATTCTATCACGGCTTAGAAAAAAATAACGGCTTTCAGGTGCCATCGTATCCTACCAGCAGCAGGGAGATCACGATCCCTCCCAGGAGAAGCAATCATCTGATCTTATTATACGATCCTATATATCTCGACAACATTTTTCGACCGACCGATCTGCTTTCTTCTTGATTCTAGCAGCACGTACGTGATGATTTCCAATTATTCCGTTTATATTTACTATTATTACGAGGTGACCGCCCGTCCAATTGTATATGGATCCATCTTAATTAATCGTGATCCCGTTGGTCGGTTTAGGATGTTTGGATTATTACTAGCCAAATCTAGCTTAATTATTCGATGTGGTGAGTGCTTGCATCTGTTCTCTTCTCTCTCTGTCGACACCTGGCAGAAAAGTACTCTTACGATAGATTCTTGCTTTGTGTCTTTGTTCCCATCATCCGATGTGAGGAATTACTAGTTAACTGAAGAGGTAGGCATGCACCGACGAAAAGGTGTAGCTAGCTTTGGAGTAGTAATTAAGTGCCCAGCACGTAGCGTACGTACGTACGTATGCCCTCTCTCTTGTTTAGTCCACCCTCCACGGATTATGCTAATCGGGACGCGATATATTGGAATTATTGGAGCATACAGTACAATACAATTCTATCCTTGATTGATTTCAATGAACCACGTACGACATGGAAGTCGTAAAGGTGAAAGGAATCAATTGGTTGGGACGAAACCCGCTCGTCTCGCTCGCCCCCCGCGTGGGCGATGAGGCGGGCCCCTACCGCCGCCGCCTCTCCTTTCCCTCGCCCTCCTGCCGCCGTCGGTGCCTGTCGCCGGACTAAGCCCTGGCGGTGCCGGCTCCCGTTTCTCCCGGCGACGGTAGAGGAGGCGTGGGGTCTTCTCGCCGGCGACGGAGCACCTCGGCGACGTCGGGGGCTGCAGGGCGTGGTCCTGGCATGCATCGCATCTTCTCTGCAGCGGTGGCTGCCTCCAAGATCGGCGACGGGAGGTCCATGAGCTCCACGCGGTGGCGCTTGCAGGGCCGGATCTAGGCCAGCTTGGGCCCAATCTGGCACTGGCCACGGCCCTTGCTCACTTCAGGTGGGCACCTTCCCCTGGTTGTCCTGCGGCCGGGGTACTGGATCTGGGTCGGGCGGGCCTAGATCTGGTACTCGTCTGACATTCTTGGTCGGGGGCCCTGCGGGCGGCACGGAGACGCTGTGCTTGCCAGGACCTTTCCTTTGCGCCCTCGCGGGTCCAGGTGAAGTTGCTCAGACCGTCGATGGGCCCATTCTCCCGGGTGAGCGTGGAGGTGGAGGTGCGGCCACTTGGCGGCAGGGACCGACGGTGGCGGTTGATCCCCTAGTGGACGGAGTAGTAGGGGCTAGTGTAAGGGTTGCTTGGAACGATGGTTCCCTTGCTGCAGTGCGGCGGCGGGGCTTCACGGACCCTTAGGGGTTGGCCGGGCCAGGAGGGCCTGGTTTGCCTCTGCGGTCGTATCCGGTCGGCTGCCGCCTTCTGGTGGTGGAGGTTGTTCCCTCCCGCGCGCCGTTGTTCCGGCAACCCTGACCGAAGTTCCTGTTCTCTATCTTACTGGCCCTGCTTCGGGTTTCACGGTAAGACAGTGGTGGCGGCTGCATGACCGGGATGGCGTGTGTTGGCGGGCGGCGAGCATGGTGGAGCACTGTGAAGCGTTCGAGAGTGTGTTTTTTCTGAGGGGTCAGGAGAAATCCCTGTTTCGTGACACCGACGCGGTGACACCCGCGGATGCCATCGTCCTTCCTGAAGGGCGTCGGGTGCACCTCTTCCCTACCTCTCGAAACGCACCGGGGGAAACCCTAGGACTTGTCCGGGCAACAACGTCGTCATCGTCGCCCCCTTCTTGGAGGTGTTACTTGGTGCGCGGCGCTTTGGAGTGCTAGGCTTGTGGTAGTACTTAGCTGGGGTCGCAACGGTCGTGGGTCGTCCTCGTCTTTGTCGAGCCACTGTTGTCGGCTTTATTTTCTCTTTTGTTCTTCTTCTTTTCTGTGTTTTTTTTTCTTTAGGCGTTGTGTTGTCTGGCCCAGCAGCGGTCTTAACTGTGGTTGCTATATTTATATAGCTGGGCGTATGCCTGTTTCGAGGAAGTCGTAAAGGTGACACCAACAAAAGTGAAAACAAAGCGAGCGTCTGGTCGGGGAGTGGGCATCTTCATTTTGTTCATTTTCGGTGTTTTTCTCCTCTTGGGCATGCTTTGGGGAGTTTTTTTTTACCTTTTATATGTTTTCAGGTAAAAGGACGGCGACACAGTGGCGTGGAGTGTAGGTACTGGATTAGAATCAGCCGCTTTGCATAATAAAAAAGTAAAAAAAAATCATTCATTCGCACGCAAAAAAAAGAAAAAAAGTCTGACTAGATATATCCTTTCCTAGCTAGCTAGACTCGCTAATGTTTTGGAGCTTTCAGCACTAGGTTCGACCTTTTTTATGTATGTTTTCATGAGGTTTTGTGTTTGCATTGTCTTCAGAGTCATCGCTATCACACGCGTATGGTGTTGTTTGGTGTCGATTATACCGGGTGGGATCACGATGTCTCAATTGTTAAAGTGTATAAGTGGATTGCACTAGCCCTTTCCATCAGTTCGGACTTTTGGTTGCGTCGGCTAGTGCATGAAGTTTGACATGGTATCAGAGCCTAAGGTCTCGAGTTCGAGTCCTGGCTTTCGCAATTTATCCTAAAATTGCCGTTGACCCCTATATGTGTCATACGTGAGTTTCACGCGCCGTCGCTTTCTTCCGGTTGCACGTGTTGACTTCTCCCCATCACACGTGAGAGGGGGTGTTGAAGTGTATAAGTGGATTGCACTAGCCCTTTTCATCAGTTCGGACTTTTGGTTGCGTTGGCTAGTGCATAAAGCTTTTCATCGTTTGCCGGTCACCGCTAAGGCACTCTGAACCTATACACTAAAATGCGCTATATTCACTTATTTCATAAAATCTAAAATATCTTATATTTTAAAACAGAGGAAGTACTATACATCCCATAGAGAAAATAAATACTTTCTTAGTTCATATTAATGTTTTCAACTTTATCTAAATTCGTATATATCTAGTTAAGTATTTTATATAAATACATTTATATCTAGATAAAATTGTGACTATTTATACGGATCAGAGGGAGTAGGGAGAAGTCGCCGCACGCACCACGCAGCCAGGCTCGCATCTTGTCTCTTGAGCTCGTCAAGTTTGGTGAGGTGACGATGCGATGCGTTCGACGCTTCTGTCTAGTTCTCGCGCCTTTCAGCATCAGTTATTACTAATTGACTATACTGGAGTAGGAATGACGATGCTAGAACTAGAATATATACCTCTGCTTCTGCTTGTTGGTTTTCCTCATGTGTGAAGACATCTATTACTGTCTAAATTCGCAAAAAAGAGACATCGATACTGATGGATAGTGAAACCACGTACGGACCATGGCAGGCTGCTCAAGTCAGAGACCAGCCGAGCCGTCCATCAACACCGGTGGGAGAATGTTTCGTAGAGAGCTTTAATTTGCATCCTAATAAATTTTCCAGCCGTATTTTTTTCATTTCTTTGAATTCTTGACTAATCCTTCCTAATAAAATAAGTTGTGCTAATTCTTGACTAATCCATGTAGCCTGAAATTTAGAATTCAAAGTTACAGTTTTTCTTATAAAAATACCAGGATGCAGTCAATGTTGTATTCTGTCAATGTACAAATTTTCAATATGAAATATATTGTATTCTGGGCTCGACAAAAAAAAATGATAAAACGAGATTTTGTCATCAGAGAACAGTGGTGAAAACCGAACCGTGCACTAAAAAGTGGAGGTTTTGTATTGTTTTGTAGGATTAGTCATTTTTGTTTAGTGAAAATTACAAAGTATTTCGATCTGTAAATTTACACACTTGTCGAATTCATATATAGTTGGCTACACCTAGATATTCTTTTCTAATTTTTATGAAACATTAAAGTCACAATTTTATTTTTGAAATTTTTTTTGCAGGTTATTTTTAAGAACTTAAGGCAGGCATTCTGCCATTCGATTAGATAAGAGCATCATATACACCGAACCCCGAGGGTAAGAATTCAGAAAAAAAGGTTTAGCTCTAGGTCTAGCTCTAATGCATAGTTTTTTACTCCATACGCAATACGGACCATTTTTTCTCTAGGAGCCCATGCACGCGGAGATATAGAGGCGATCTAGTTCAACCCTCGGCTGCCGGAGCCATCAGAGCCGCTTCCCCCGTCCTCTGCCGGATGCTGCGACGGCCAGAGGGTGGGCGGACCTCGGATCGGATGACGGTTCTGTAGGGTCTTCGAGTTCTTCGACTCTCGTGTAGGGACATCAACGGCGACAAGAATAATGGTCCTTCAATCCATCCCAAATCGGTGTTCTTCCCTGGAGGAGCATCGACGGGCTGGAGTTTGGAGTCGATTGTTGGGCATTAGGTCTAGCGTGTTAAAGGTTTGTCTACAGCGACGATGTTGATGTCATAGTGTATTGGTGTCCTCGAGTTTCGCCTCCGCATGATGAAGCTCAGCTAGGTACAGTTTCGTCGGGAACTTGTGAGTATGGTGTCCCCCATCTCCGTCTGGACGAAGCTAGGATTATGTCCCTGCCCTTGTCGGTACTAGCTTCTCCGGGACAGCGATCTCTCAAGATCGTCGTGGTCACTGGCATCTTTTGGTTTAGGTTGACGACTTCCCGGCCGCTGCTTCTACGAGTGCCTGGGTTCTTTCAAAGTTTCTCCGACACGAGCTTTGCTATGCCGGAGACCTAGAGGCGCCGTCGAGGAATGCAGAAGGAAGATGGTGATGAAATTTTCAATAACTTATATTTTATTTCTTTTTGTAAGTATGGTCTGGTTTCAGATAATATATGGCTTTTATGCCTTTTTTCGCAAAGAAAAATCTCTAATGCATCACTTGGTCTCCTGGACCAGCGAGTGTCCAAGAGCCCGCTACTCGATCTCCAGCCAACCAAGCTGGACCACGGGAGAGTAATAGGTTAGTGTTAGTGACCTTATATATTTGTAAAATGTATTTTTAGTTATAGTCTTATATATTCAACGGAGGGAGTATCATTTGTATTATATGTCACAAGAGTTATACTATTAAAATCATATTTATATGAAGTTGTTCACAGTTTAAGAGCATCCCTACTCGTTGGGCGAACCCGGGCGAAATCCGGACCTTCTTTTGGCCGGACGAAACTTGTTTTCGGCCTGGAAACGCCGAGTTTCCCACTCGCTTTCTCAGGTCGAGTTCCCAGGTTCGGCGAAATTCAGTTAAACTCGGCGAAATTTGGTGAATATAGGTGAATTTCATTAACTAGGGCAAGAACGCACATGTTACATCGAATTTAAGTAGGAAAAGGCCGCCGCCGTGGTCGACGATGGACGCCGCTTCTACAGGACGAGGCGGGGGTGGTTGCCGGCCTAGATGCACTCCATGACGACGGCGAGAGTTCGCCCTGGAACGCTCCACCAGCGGCGGCGAAAAGCCACATTGTGACGCGGCGGCGGCGAGCCCGGCGGTCCCTCGTGTCGGGTGAGATCCTGGAGGCGCCTGTCAGCGAAGAACTGACTCCAGAAGACCAGGTTGCCAGGATCCTCGGCGAGATCCGGGTCTTGCATGGCGACGATAGCCGCCTGGATCTCTCCGCCAATGTCCTCGTCGGCTGACACCGACGGAATAGGGATCCCGTCGGCGCTGAGTTGCCAGGCGAAGGGGAGACGAAAATCCGGTGGCGCCGTATAGCCCGCCTCGTGGAGCAGCCGGGCTTTCCACGTCTGCAGCGTGCGTCGGCCGGGAAATCTCTCGGCCATGGCTTTTCGGCGGAGTTGAGGAGGTAGAAAGGTCTGGAGTTCGCCGGAGCTGGGAGCGGTGTGTGAGACTGTGCAGGGAGACGACGAGATGTGCGCCTTTTATAGACCGAGTTCGGCGACGAGGGTGGGAGGGGTGTAGCGGCGAGGACGGAAAAAGGTAAACGGCGGGAAGGATGCCGACGACTCGGTTTCTGTCACTGAGTCCACTCGGCCAATTCGCTTTGTTCGGCGTTCGCAGGGCGTACCCGGGATCCTGGGTATTGCATGGGTAGTCCGGACCAAAGTTATTCCAATTCCGGACGAAAACAAGTTCCTGGGTACACGACTGAGCCGATTTTCTGGTCTGAACCTAAATTCGGCGTTCGGATCGACGTCGTGGGTAGCCGAGTGGAGATGCCTGATTGTTTTGTGAAATTAGTGGTTCAAGTTTAGATACCGAAAACGAGGGGCACCACTTCCTTCCGGACGGAGGGAGTGACCCTTTCCTTGTTACAAGGCGGCGAATGCGATGCTTCATGTCCTTCTCGTGGGTTTCGACGATCACCAATTGACGCATCGTGTTCTCGTGCACGGCATTTGGCAATGGCCGGCGTCCGTTGCTCCTCTAGCTGGAACAACGGCGTCTTTTGCTTTTGAGTTATATATGTTTTTCCTCGTGTGGATATGGATAGATGGAGATGGATTCGGACAGCGATTACGGCCACGAAGCCAGCGCAAGTGAGAGACCAGCTAATTAATGGACCGCGCTAGCCGTCCCCGGACGATGGGGGCTTCCCATCGTCCTGGTCTCCCGTGCGCCACATGTCCCCTAAATAGTTCAAAATCCCGTGTTTTGCTTTAAAACATCCCGCTTTTGCTACATATGTCCCCTTTTTGCTTCCGAAGCAAAAAAAAAAAAACGGTTCGTTTTAGAAATAGAACGTCTCGCCGGTGACCTCACCGGAGACCTAGCCGGAGACCATGCAGCAAAAAAAAATATGCTAATGCAGCAAAATCGACTTCGCCGGAGACATCGTCGGTGACTCTCGTCGGAGACCTTGTAGCAAAAAGTTGACACTGTTGTAGCAAAACCACAAGACGGTTGTAGCAACAAAGTTCTTCTAATGTAGCAAAAAAGTGACTTCGTCGAATACATGGCCGGAGAATTTAGTCGGAAGAGCTCGCCGGAGAACTTGTAGAGAAAGCTAGACCAGCTGCAGTTGGCAGCAACCACGGCCGCCCATGGAAGCAAGCTCGGCCACCGCTGGTAGCAACCACGGCCGCCCATGGAAGCAAAGCTCGGCCACCGCTGGAAGCAAGCTTGGTCGCCCGTGGAAGCAAGCTCGCCCACTGCCGGAAGCAAGGTCGGTGGCCGCTGGCAGCACCCACGACCCCCCGTGGCAGCAAGGTTGGCGGGGTTGGTCGCCCGTGGAAGCAAGCTCGACCACTGCCGGAAGCAAGGTCGGCCGCCGGAGTGGCACCACCATCCTTAGTTTGTAGCTCCAACAACCACTACTCACAGCAACACCGGCCCGCCTTGCAGCAAGAGCGGACTACCGTGAGCTCAACCGCTAGGGCGGCCGTGACGAACAGCTGGAACCGCGCCACCATACGTACGCAGCGCAGCGCAGAGGAGCTGTATATGGCAGCGGCGCTGGGAAGCTGCGGGGAGCCAGTGGCGGTGCTTGGCGTCGGGGGCCAGCACTCAGCAGCTCTTCTCGGAGGCGCGCGACGTGGGATTTTGATGGCAGCACAACAGCGGCGAAATCCAGCCCGACGGCGGGGATCCGTGCTGGCCGGCGGCGAGCAAGACATTCCAGCCCAGCGGCAGGGAGAAGGCACTCCGACCAGCCACGGGGAGAAGGGGCCGGCAAGATCAAGCCATGAAAGAGGAACCGGCCGGGAGGAGAAGAACCAAACGAAGATAAGGTACTGGGTCCCACAGCGCTGACCGCGTGAGGCGCACGAACGGACCCGGACGATGCGAGCGACGCAATCGTCCGGGGGAACTGGATCATTTTCCCTAATTAATCCCTCCCCCAGCACCGTACAACGTCAGCTGATGCCGAGCCATTTCACACGGACTTGCAGCTGTAACTCTCAATTGTTTTATTTTTTTGAACAAAGGAGGGGTCTGGAAGGACCCCGACGCTGCCAATATATTTAAAACGGTGGGTACAAGTTACAAACAGGTCCTTTAGAAAGCAAGAATTGCAGAGAAGACCTGTGAATATGCAAGGAGGACCTTAAAAATATTAGAGAAAACTCCATTAGGTCCTTTTACCTTGCCACCGCCACTGAACCCTTGTCGCCGGCCACCTCCATCCCGCTGGGGACGGACCACTTGGCTGAAGGGAGATGTTGGATGCCGAGCAGAGCTCCGAGGAGGCCTCCATCTTGGAGGTTGAAGCCACGCCCTCTTGGCGCGGAACCGGCCCATCACGGCCGCGGATGCCGGTGGCAATCATGGCCACCGAGCGAGACACACGTTGAGGCAGCAGAGAGCCGCAGAAGCAGGTAGCATCAACGCCCTTCCCATCTTCCCCCTCGCCTCCTTGTCCGGCCAGGTCGAAGGAAAGGTCGTCGAAACCGCTGAACCGTAGCGGATAGCGCTTATGGCGACGGGGCCTTGCAGAAGGAGTTGTAGTCGTCGGCTCCCACCATGGGAGCACCACACCGCAGCTCCACCACACCAACCTGGTCCAGCGCCTTTGCACCAGAGAAGAAGAACCCCGCCCTCCTCCTACTCCACCGCTGCCCATGCTCAGCCTTCTCCTCCTCGCCGCCATGGCCGGCCAGAGAGAGAAAACCGAGGAGAGCAGAAACCCGAAGCTGAGAGGAGAGCAACAACTTGGGCTTATTTTCAGAGATCCTTGCAGTGGTGAAGCTTGTTGTTGGCTCCGACCGCCGGAGCTCGCCACCAATACTTCACCAGCACAAGATGCACCAGATCTGGCCCAAACAGATCGATGACCTACTCCATACTACCCGCAAGAAGCAAAAACTCCTACATCTACACCTAGAAACTACTCTGGCGTGTCCCCCTCGCCATCTCCGGCCGGCAGAGCCGTCGGAGAAGGCTCGAGTTCGGCCCGGCAATCTCAGGGAAACGGGCAGGCGAGGGGACCTGGGGAGAGAGGAGGGGGAGGAAGGGGAAATGTGCCTTTAGGTAGCGGCGTTGTAACTCTCGATTGTTGTAGACAGTATCCAACTCTTACATATTTTTTCTTTCATTTTTTGGAAATTTTGTCGCCAGTGGTAATTAACTAGCTACTTTTTTTTCCATATCTGTCTGGGCGTTCATTTCTTCATAATAATGCTATATCTGAGTTACATCAGTCCGAAATTAGAAATAAAAGGTCGCATGCTATTTCAGTGGGAAACAAAGATCAGGATATTTCGTGGGTTTTCCCAATGGGTTAAGCCATGTGAATGTTTTTGGGCACGGCACACTTTATGTCCTGCTTATATTCTCTTATTTCTTCTTTTAGACGATGGCGAGTTTGCGAGCGTGGTGAGTCTACGAGCGTGGCGAGTATGCGATGGCGAGTCCGCGATGACGAATATGCGAGAGCGAGTCCGCGATGACGAATCCGCGAGCGTGGTGAGTCCGCGAGAGCGAGTCCACTATGGCGAGTCCCCGAGCATGGTGAGTCCGCGTACGTAGCTGAGTCCGCGATGGCGAGTTCACGTATACGCCACGGCAATCACATGTGCACAATGACTCAAGAGTGATGTCGCACTCGAGGGGGAATGTTGTTGTCGAGCCCTGAGCCGAACAACTAAAAATTTGATGAGTCGTCTGCCGATTGGAGTTGACTTGCTTTATTCTTAGCTCAACACTATGCCTAGGAGTAGTTCCCGAGACTCGAGTTGGCATGTAGAGGCAACTTGAGACTCTTTAGAGATGCATATTCTGAAAATAGTAGTTGTTGTTACCGAGCATGGCAAGTGGCGAGTCCCTGAGTGTTGCGAGTGGAGAGCTTGACGAGTCTCAGAGACCGTCGACTGACAGATCACCGAGCGTGACGATCCCGCTTTGAGCGAGTCCGCGATGGGAAAGTCCCCGAGCGTAGAGAGTCCGCGTTGAGCGAGTCCGCGAGCGTGGCGAGTTCGCGAGAGCGACTCTGCGATGGCGAGTCTCCGAGCGTGGCCAATCCGCGAGTGTGACGAGTACGCGAGAGCGAGTCCACGCTGGCGAGTCCCTGAACGTGGTGAGTCCGCGTACGTGGCGAGTTCGCGTATATGCCACGGCAATCACATGTGCACAATGACTCAAGAGTGATGTCGCGCTCGAGGGGCAATGTTGTTGTCGATTGGAGTTGACTTATTTTATGATTAGCTCAGCAATATGCCTAGGAGTAGTTCCCGAGACTCGAGTTGGCTTGTAGAGGCAACTTGAGACTCTTTAGAGATGCATATTCTAAAAATAGTAGTTGTTGTTGCCGAGCATGGCAAGTGACGAGTCCCCGAGTGTTGCGAGTGGAGAGCTTGACGAGTCTCAGAGACTGTCGACTGGCATATCACCGAGCGTGACGAGCTCAAGTTTAGCGAGTCCACGAGGGGAGAGTCCCCGAGTGCGGTGAGTTAGTGTTGAGCGAGTCCGCGAGGGGAGTGTCCCCGAGCGTGGAGAGTCCGTGTTGAGAGAGTCCACGAGGGGAGAGTTCCTGTTGAGCGAGTCCGCGGTGGCGAGTCCCGAAGCGTGGCAAGTCCGCGTTGGGCGAGTCCGTGAGGGGGAGAGTCCCCGAGGATGGAGCGTCTATGTAGGGCGAGTCTGTGAGGGGAGAGTACCGAGCGTGGAGAGTCGCTCATCCAATGTTGACAAGAATTGATTGCGCTGTTTTTCTTAGCGAGTCTCTCGTCTTGGTCCGAGGAGCCATTAGAGGCATGCTCCACGTCGGTCTAGCACCGTCAAGGCCTGCTTTAGGCCCACCACTATTCATAAAGCCCGTGGTCGACCGCCCACCATAAGCCCATTCGCAAGAAGGTCTGTTACTGTTGGAGCCTACCAGATGCGGGCCGCCTACTGACGACCCATATGTGAGAAATTCCACTACCGTTCTGGCATGCTACTGTTATGACCTTTCACTATTCTCTTACTGTTCAAGCCTTTCACTGTTCGGGCCGCAAGGATGTAGGCTTTTTATCGCTTTGCTGTCTGTTATGATTCTGGCTATTTATTATTCCGCCTTTTTGCACGTGAGGCCAATTATTGTTCCGGTCTTTTACTATTCATCAAGCCCGTCCATGTTGTCCCTTTCGGCCTTTTGCACGTGATGCCCATTACTATTATGAACATTTACTGTTTCGGCCATTCTGAGGCCCACGTCAATCGCAACAATAAAAAAAGGTGACCATCAACGAGCATCATTTACCGTTCATCGCCGATTCAATACATTAGATTCCAATACCAAATCCCAATAGACCCAGTTATGATACCGCCTACCTCAAGGTGGGGATAACGTCAACTAAATGCCTACATGGCCTATGCGATTTTACCTAAATATTACATCAGCTGCAAACTTCTTAAAATTATTACATATCATCAACAAACTAAAGGGTAAGAAAATTTAGCATTTCAGTTGCCAGTCGAGATTGAGCCTACGGGCAGCAGAGTCCCCAGTTTGCTTTCTCAATCTATCAACAACATCTCCCTTTGAGTGTGAAAGCTACAGTGGAAAACCACCGTGAGACATGGTAAGAAAGCAAAAACATCTCCATTTGGACTGGAGTTTACTACAAGTCAATGATTTAATTAAACAAATAGAACAAGCAAGCAAGCATTAAGCAAGTGTGCCTTCAACATTAAAAAGGTTTAGGGTTTAATTAAACAGGTCCACCTTGAAATGGAGTATGGCTCAGACCGGGAGGAAGATGATAAAGGAGAGACATTAGTCCCGGTTTGTTACTAGAACCGGAGCTAAAGGATCACCTTTAGTCCTGGTTCATGTAACATACCGGGACTGACCTGTGTGGCACCGGTCCTATCCTGCCGGATGGACATTAGTCCCAATTTGTTACATGAACCGGGACTAAATGTCCCGTTTGAACCGGGACTAGTGAATGCTGTGCCCTGCGACCATTTCTAGCCGTTGGAACCGGGACATTAGTTTCGGTTTGTAGCAAAATCGGAACTAATGATCCAAACCAAAGGCCTGTTTTCTACTAGTGAGGTTATATACCTAGACATTTTATATCTGTTGCAACTACGGACATTTTTCCTACTCTGGACTCCGACTCCGAGCGAGGACTCTCAGTGCATTGCTTATACGATAGATTTCAGGTCTCCTCTAGCTGCATGTCTCAGGAAGATGAGGTATCGTTCGTGTAAATAAACACTAGCTAAATACCCGTGCGTTGTTACGACATAAAAACACATGATTATCTTAAAACAAAAGGTTCAAACAATCCAATCAAATCACTCATTTCCCGGTAGCCATCGACATTGCCCTTCAAGATTGTCTAAGCGATAGCGACCAGGTTGATTGGATTCCATGGCCGACGGCGATGGTGCTCCCAGTCGAGATAGATGGCGGTAGATAAATTCTCGGTTGACAAAGTGGAGAGGGAGGGTGACACAAATCCCCCGGCCAACGAGGCCGAGTGACAAGTCGGACAAGCTCGTTCAGGTGGGACCAGTCGGAGGACAAGAGCCCGACAACGCCAATCAAGTTGTGTGGTCAATCTCCAATGGCTAGAGTCAGGCGACCCAAGATGGGCAGTTGGATCAAGCTTAGACAGCGAGATTTGGCGCCAGGATGGGTGGCATGGCCCACAAATAGATTAGGGGCTATGGCGGTGAACGTTGGAGAATTGGGACGCGTGTGGCTTGCCGCCTGTTTATGCATAAAGGTTATAGGTTGTAGGTTTCAGATAAGCTCGGAAGGAGAAGGATATTTCGAAAAATCTTAAACTTTAGATATTGATATAAAAAAGAATTCTTAGAACCGTGAAATCAAGTGTGATGAGATTTATCACAAATATACTTTGTAAATATTGTAATGTATGTTTAGATGGTCTAACTAATGCACCTGTATCTTTAGATGGTCTAACTAATTCACCGATGTATAAAATAGTGGTCGTATTTATGAACTTGAAGCTGTGCATACACACTTTTTTCACCTCAGTCGAAAATAGTGTTTTCAATGAAAAACAGTTTTACAGCCAGGAATTGAATAAAGGGCAAAAGTCCCCGTGCGTGATAAAGATTTTGAGCTGGGCTGGGCAGGATGTGTGCATGCACTGCTTACTGCTTGATTGCACCAAGCGATCCGGACTGGGAGTTGGAGAGGTCGTCGATCGGTTCTTTTTAGGCTACTGATTTTCTTTTACGGAACTCAGATTGACGCAGCTAGCTGGTTTTTATGACCGATCGGGATAAAGTCTGATCGGGAGACTGGTTTGACGCTGCTGGTCTTTATTACGGAATCTGGTTGGAGTCTGATCGAGAGACTTTTTTTCACCGGGAGGACGTACCACGGAGGAAGAAATTAATAGTACTATATAAGTATAGATAGATAGATACGGTAGGTAGTTCATCGGGTGTATTACATTGCAGTCGTCGATCGAGTAGTCAGCTCTTTTTCGATCGAATCGAGATCGAGCGTAGCATCATCGGAAATCACGGTATGTGTTTGATGTTCGTTAATTGCTCGATCATCAGCTCTGGATTTTGTTTTGTCTCGGCCATGTTAGTTAATTAATTTGTCCGGCGACGGATCATCATCAAACCAGCGGGAGATGGCTGCAGCGGAACGTAGTAGCTTCTTCTTCTTCCTCCTCCTGGCGCTGCTTTTGCTCGTATTCCCGGAGGCGGGGGCCGCTCGATCTGCGCCTGCCGATGGTCACCAAGGGAATATCTACAGCGTCATGGATTTCCATGCTGCTGGGGATGGCAACACGGACGATGCAAAGGTAGTAAATTTAAACCTGATCTATGACATGATTCTGTGACTTCACCATCACAGCACATTGCTGATCTATCAGAAAATCTTCTACGTAGTACTTATCTGTCGTCCATCTTCTTCTTTGTCTGTGAAAATTAAAGGCGTTTGCGGCGACATGGAAAGCAGCTTGCGGTGACGACAGCGGCCGTCCGACCATGGTGATCCCTGGAGGAAAGACGTTCCTGCTGAGCAAGATCAGCTTCAACGGAACCTGCAGGTCGCCGATGACCGTACAGGTATATAACGCCAATCGATCGACGATCAATATCCATCATCCAGCTGATCGACAATAAGAAAAAGTAGTACTAGCTAGTGTACTTATTAACTGTGCGTGTTCATCCTGGCTGCAGCTGGACGGGGTCATCGTGGCGCCAAACAACACTGCTTGGACGACGCCGCCAGCAAACTTCCTGACCTTCTACCGCGTCGACAACCTGACGGTGCACGGCGGCGGGCAGATCGACGGCCGAGGCCCCATCTGGTGGGAGTGCTTCAACCAGAAGAGATGCACGGTCCGTCCAATTGTAAGTACACAACAACACATCTCTTCTTCATCACTTCCAATTAATTGTAAGGAATCTCGATCGCTCAGTCTTATATAGTACTATTATTATTATTTGTAAATCCTCCACCAGTTGCTGGCATTCGTGTTCTGCGACAATCTATCGGTGAGGAACATACACCTCAAGGACAGCCCGGACAAGCACATGACCCTGCTAGGGTGCAGCCAGGTGCGCGTGAACAATGTCTCCGTTACGGCGCCACGCAACAGCCCCAACACCGACGGGATCAACATGGCCAGATCCCACCACGTCTATATCTCATCTTGCACTTTCCAAACCGGTATATATACAAATCCATTGTTCAAATGTTTTGGTGTTTTTGGAATAATGCTATATACTGACATACATATTATTGGACGAATATTAATTGCAGGAGATGATTGTATATCGATTCTATCAAACACCACTGATGTTAAGATTACTGACATCAAGTGCGGGCCTGGTCATGGAATCAGGTACATCGTCGATGCATATATATGCAGTATCGAAATACTGATCAATTAATTACTACTCTCTCTAGCAGTAGCAGTAAAAGACAGCATTCAGCTAATTAAGAACCTTTCTTTTTTCTCATCTTATGTACTAGTGTGGGAAGCCTTGGAGGCGATAGTTCGCCAGCGCTGGTGGAAAGGATTACAGTATCCAACTGCAGCTTCTTTAAAACTATGACTGGTGTGAGGATCAAATCGTGGCAGGTACCAACTAAAACAGCATGCATCAGCGTGCCTTGCAATGTAGTATTCAGAGATATTTACTGATGGTTGTGTACTACTTAACATAATAAGCTAGCTGCAAATAACAGGCATGCATATCTAGCAATATTATTCCGCTAATATATATATAGAGAGAGTATGACGATGTTAATTGGATGATGCAGGGAGGGAGTGGCAAAGCACAAGGGTTCCTATTCGAGAACCTCAACATGACTAAAGTCCAACATCCAATTTACATTGACCAGTTCTATTGTCCCAAGGGAAACTGTCCGACAAAGGTGAAATCTAGCTACTACTCAAGTCATCACCACATTCATGAGATGCATGCGATCCCTAGCTAAGGTCATCAATGGTTAAAACTTATACGGGTGCTATTTTGTTTGCAGGATGGTGGTGTGGCCATATCGGACGCCAGGTTCGTCAACATCCAGGGGACATCCTCCAACCCGGAGGCCATCAAGATCCTGTGCAGCGAGAGCGTGCAGTGCCGCGGCATCTATCTCGACAACGTTAACCTCTCGTGTTCTGGGCATCACTCCTCCACACGAGCCACTATTCAAAATGCCTACGGAACCATTGTGGGCAAGGTGAACCCGAAAGTACGGTTCTCGTCGGATCAATAGATTAGTGCTAGCTAGCTCTCCGTTGTTGACATGCAGAATTAATACCTCTAGACTAGATAGAGAGGAGCAGGACAATGCTGCTACCTTATTAGTAGATGATGATCCAGTGTGCTATATATGATGTGTGAGGAGTAGAGTACCACTTAAATTAGGTTGATTCTATTGACAGTTAATCTCTTATATTTTATTGACTAGTAGCAGTAAATTTTCTTTTTAATGCATGTGAATTTTTTTTCGCGAACATCCTTCTGGAATTTTTAGTCTTGACTGAAGTGAACTGTCAAATATAACAAGAACCCACTGTCGCGTTCGAGGTGAACTTTGTTTTCACAAAAGAGTGAACTTTTTTTTAATGCATCTGAACTTTTTTTTGGGATAAACGAGTGAACTGTTTTTTTAAAATCTTTGTGAACTTTATTTTTTATTGAGCGGGATGGTGTGATGGGAAGGGAGGAGGCGGGCGGTTGGGAACCGGGGCGGCGCCCTAGGGAGGGAGGAGGCGCTGGTGGCGGGGAACCGGGGCGGCGCGCTAGGGAGGGAGGAGGTGCCGACGGCAGGGGAACCGGGGCGGTGCACTGGGGGCAGGAGGCATCGACAGCGCGGCCAGGGCGGCGTACTGGGGGAGGAAGGAGGCACGGGCAAGGCCGAGGCGGCGCGCTGGGGAGGGAGGGGCGCGCGGGGGTGGAAGGGTCCGGGACAGGGAAGAAGGTAGTTAAGGTGGAAGGGTTCCTGTTTATGCTATATAGGAAATCTTTTAAAAGGTTTCTATATAGTATAGCCTACTACCATTACTCTCGAAATAGGCTTTCATCCCGCTTTATATATAAAGCAACCGTCCACCACAACAAGCATCCAAGGGTCACAAATAAGCACATCACAAATGTTAGGGCCACAGCATAAACCGACCCAAAAAAAGACATAGAGAAAGACGGCTACGGTGGAAGGGGCCATCTCGCCCGCCGAAAGGACGCCGAAGTGGAGCTACGCCGGGCTAGGGGGGGAGACGCCTGGCCGCCTCCAAGAGCTGACAAAGGGTAGCGTCCAACCTCGGCTTGTCCCGCTTGGCCGCCTCCAAGAGCTGACAGAGGGTAGCGCCCGTCGGTCAGAGCCTACTACCATTAGAATATAAGAGTCAAAACGGATGCCAACAGACGGTCTAAATCACTTGTACCCGGCCACACAAGAGGCGCTTGCGGAAGTAGGACTTAAGCCTTACTTTAATATAATTTCGTTTTCTAAATTTCCCGTGTGAAATCATGGTGGTGGATGGGTTCTGACTGACGGGCGAGCGTGGATTACCACAAACGCAGTTCACACAAGTCAGGGACCAGCGGAGGCGCCGGCGCCGGCGCCGGCCCTCCCTCAGCACCGGCCGGCGGAGAATATTTCGCACACAACCGAGCTAGCTAGTCAGAGACCAGCATGCATCGATCGTGTCATGTCAGTCAGACTCCTCTCTCTCTTTTTTTTTGACTTGGTCAGTCTCCTCTTGCTCTTCTTTTTCTCCAGAAGAGCAGACGGAATGTAACGAGATCTGCTGCACATATATACGGCCCAGCTAGCTAGCGGTGAACGTGCGGTGTGTGTGGTTGCCGTCTCATGCATATGCATGGCATGCAATGGCGTCCGTCCGTTGCTATCGAATGTATGTATGTTTCTACGGTACTTATATGATTCCTCTTATCGTGAATAATAAGTGCGACCATAAACTACTCCCTCCTTTTAGATAGAAATATAAGACATTTTAGTTTTGTGAAATGAATATATCTAGACCTCTTTTAATAAACAGGTTCACTCTGAACCTCTCGACGAATCTCTACACTAAAAGACGTCTACATACATTCGATTCACAAAGTTAAAATATTTTATATTTCTGAATCGGAGGGAGTATAACTCAATGTTTCATCACGGCTTTAATTGTAGAAAGAAAGGCTTTCAAGGCCTATCCTATACGAGGAGATCAGGATCCAAGGAGAAGAAATTATCTGATCTATACGGTGAAATCCCAACCTTCTAGAAATTCAGATTTACTACATATCATTCTTGTGCATTGCTTCATGACATCATGCAAAACCCTAATTCAAAAGGATCTTCGTTGGTTTTCAGATTCTTTTCTAAAACCTTTTTTTTCTATGAAAGGCTTTTACAATAAAAAAACATATTTTATATTTTGTTAGGCAGGAAAATTAAAGGATATATCTAATGTCCTAACAATAATAATTTGGAATTTGTCATGAACTCTAAACCTTATTTCAATTTCCCCATGCATGGCGCGCGTTTCATAGCTTAATTGCAAAAAAGAAAGGCTTTCATGTGCCCTTTCTATACGAGGAGATCACTATCCTGGGAAAAGAAATTATATGATTTATACGGCAACATGCCAATCTTCTAGAAATTAAGATTTATATATCATTCATCTGAACTGCATCATATCATAGTGCAAAACTCTAATTCAGAAGGATCTATGTTGGTTTTCAAATTCTTTTATAAAACCTATTTTTTATAAAGGATTTTGCAACAAACACATATTTTATATTTTGTTGTGCATGAAAAGCATATGAAACATAAACTCTGCTTGCTGCAGGCATCTTGGCTATGACTGGTTCTCCACAGCAAAGACAAACACAATCAGAGTAGTTCATTTGGGAGCTCAAATTAGACAAGATATCAGAGCTCTTTTAAACAACTTTCTTCTTCTGATTCTTGGGCGACTAATTTTTTGCTGCGTATCCCCTCCCTGATATGGAGCAATCCACTTGTTCGATTGTTGCCCAAAAGGCTGTTGCTGGAAAGGATGAAAAGGCCCTGGAAAACCCAGGAAGGCTGCATGTGCCTTGGATAAAACGTTGACTTTCTTTTCTCTCATTTGTAATTATTACACGGTGTCCTTCCTTCCAATTGTATATTAATCCATCCTAGTACTATCATGTCGAATCGTGTTCCCATTGCATCGGTCGGTTCAGTTATATTTTGGATCAATAGAGCAAGAAACAGGTGTGTGTTAAGCCAAATCTTGCTTAATTTGATGGCAGAGTGCTTGCTTCTGTTCTGTGTCGACACCTGGCAGAAAGAGTAACAGATTAACTGTTGCTTCTTGCGTTGTCAGTGCAGTTTTGGATTTAGGCATCTGCATCTGCACTGATAAGTGCCCAGCACGTACACCCTTTTGTTTAGTCCATCGATGATTTTTAAGTTAACCCCGCAATGATATATTGGAATTGAGGCATACAATTCTGTCTTTGTTTAATATCAAGGAACCACGAGACAAAATTTGTAAAGGTACACGATGGGATATTAATTTAATTTCTGTTCCATGGGTTTTCATTTTTCTCCCGGTGGAACAAGAACAAAGTGAGCATCTAGGGAGTGGGCATCTTCTTCTCTGTTCATTTTCAGCAATTTTCTTGTCTCGGGGCATGCTCGAGATTTTTTAAAAAAAACTTTTTTATATGTTTTGTACAAATTTTGGCTATGAATACCGATGAGGGTCCCGGTGATGTCTCCGACGAAATTTGCTTTTGCTACATTGATATTTTTTTTTTGCTATAATTGTTCACCAATTTTGCTACATTAGGACAACGTTTCTGCTATGAGGTCTCCAGGGAGATCTTCCGGCGAAAGTTGACGAGTCTTTGACGAAGTTGGATTTATTACATTAGCACATTTTTGCTGCAAAGTTTCTGATAAGATCTCCAGAGAGGCCCCGTCTAGTATGGCCTTATTACAAGGCTAGCTAGCTTGATGTGAGAGGAATAATTTTGTTTCTTTGGCGGCATGGTACAGACTATATTTATGCAAAGCTTAGTCTCGGAGTCAAACACTAGATGACTGTTTTTGTTTAGATGAATATTAATATGGTGTGCTAGCTAGTACATATACTTTGTAAAAAAAACTACTTTCTCCATTCACTAATGTACGATTTTTTAGATATTTTAAAATGGATTAGATAAATTTTAAAATGAGTGAACCTACCTACTAAAACATGTCTAGATACATATGTTTTAGAAAAATACTAGAATGTTTTAAGTTAGTGAACAGAGGGAGTAGTAGATATACGAGTTAATTAATATTCAAAAAAAAAATACAAGTTAATTCATCTATTGTTAGTTCGGAAAAGCTAGAAGCTGCATCATACAATTTTGGTTTTGCTATCTCCGATATCTTTTTTTGGTTGTCCTCTCGCCAATTAAAATCATCTAATGTAAGCATAGAAATTATGCAAGAAGAATAAGTATAACTAGCTAAATACCCTTACATTGCAACGGGTCAAATCAATTGGTTGGTAAAAGATTTAGTCTTTACTTCTCTTAGTAATTTAGATTTTTTAATTTTAAGCCGTCGTCCTCATCCCTCTATTACCGAAGCTCGGCAAATTTTGTTGTAGTAGATGAGTGTGAAGTCATCGTGCTAAGAGCACAAAGGACCATCACATCAGAGTAGCAACCGTTGCCGAAGCAGGCAACTGTCGATCGAAAGAGACTAACTTCAAACCACACAAATAAATACAGAAAAGACCGGATCCTAGGATCTGCCAGACACATTACCCCACGCGCCTTCTGCTAGTGCTAGGTGCACCACTAGAGCAAGGATATGGCAGGGAGGAACTTATTATGACTTAATGATGTAGTTGCCGTCTCAACATCCCGGAAAAGACACTGAAAGCAGTCTAAACAAATAACGTGAACCCTAGTCTGTGAGAGACCATGATCCGAACACCTTCAAGGCACCAACACCACCGGAGAGACGGAGCGGACTAACGACATTGCCTATGAGAGGGACGGAACTATAGATGGTTTTACGTCGCCTCCCTCTTGTCCTCACGCGTCGTGCACCGGTTCGGTGACAACGATTTGAGATGAGCGATTTTCTTATCTCAAAGTTTCAGATCTGATTCAGGTTAGAAATTTTACCCCTTGCAAGTTGCATGCACGTGTCTATATTAGCTTAGAAAGTTCTATTCGGCTAGGTTTTTGATAGCTACTCTCTCCGTTTTAAAATATTAATTGTTTTAGTTTTATGGAGAAAATGTATCTAGACTTGTTTTAGTGTGTAGATTCACTCCAAATCTTAGTGAACCTATTTAGTAAGTCTAGATACATTTATTTCACAAATCTAAAACATCTTATATTTTAAAACGGAGGGAGTAGATTTTGAGGTTGTGTAAGTTACAAACCGGGACAAAAACAAGCTGATCGACTCCTCGCGTCTCGCGTGGGCAGCTGGCTCACGGATGAAAAGGAGAAAAACGGAATCAGCTCGGTTTTGCTATCTGCGATATCTTTTCCCGGTCGTCCTTTCGTCAGTTAAAACCATCTCCTCCCTATGTTTCAGTTTATAAGTCTTAAGCATATATTTAGGTTATTAATTTGACCTATATAATATAAATTATATAATATAAAAATTATATTATTAGAAAATACAAAGTCTAAAGTTTTTGGTGATATATTTTTTATAATATATACCTCGTACTAAGTTGCTCAATTTGGCGACATAGAAGTACACGCAGGACTTATAAACCAAAATGGAGGAAGTAATGTAAACATAGAAATTATGCAAGAACAATAAGTATAATATCAGACGGCTAGGCGGGACATGAACAACGCCGGCCAATCTATCTCAATGGGCACCGCCATTATACTCAAGCTATTGTGGAACATCCCCGCCGTCACATCCTCCATTACTCCAGTTTCTGGGTCGACCTTGTGCACGCCTCCGTAGGCATCTGCCATAAACAAGGTACCGCTCTTTTCTCCCGACAATATGGCTACATAAAGAGGATCCCGTGCCTGGTTTTGTGGTTTTAGCTCGATCACTCTAGTGCGTTCCCAGGATCCATCGTTTCCCCGTGTCCACGTGTTTAGTCGGAGACCTTCCTTTTGCAAGTGGAACAGGGAGAGCCGTCCGTCGATGGTGAGGCTAAGCGTTAGTCCAAAGCAATCATGTGCATCAAGTTCGATCGCCGGGATGGAGAGCTCGGTTAAGGAAGTTTGGCCGGTCTTAACGTTGACACCAAAGGTGAAATACCGTGGCGAGTTCCATGGATCCGTCAAGTACGACCCAAGCCAGTATGCCACACCACGACATACATTGACCTTGTTCGTCCCTCGTAGAATCCGGGGAGCGAATTTATCGCGCTGCCAAACTTTATCGAAGCACTTTCTTGGTTCGCTCCAGTTAGACTCGGAGGACGAGAAGGTGTAGAGGTTGCAATCCTGATCAATCCTGCCTATGACCATGGCTAGCACCTTAAAGAATGTCGAGTAACCGGCCAATGGTGTGTCCAAGGAGCAACAATCTTCACGGGATAGAATGGCGCATGTACATTCAGTGACTCTGCATTCGAGTAGGGGGAGCCTGTCGCAAGTCCCGGTAAGTAAGTCGCATATAGCAAGGTGGAGAGAATCAGCGGTGGTGGCGAGGCGCACGAGGAGGAGGCCGTCCCGCGTGGCAAGCGGCACCGCGTCGTCCAAGACACGGCCTGGAGGTGCGCCAGATTTGATGAAGGAGGAGAGGGGACGGAGACGAGCACCAAGTATCGATCCTTGCGATATCGGGAAGAAAGAGAGTGGCCCTAGATTGATGTATCGCTTGTTGAAGAAGCCGAGAAGGGAAGACGGGTGACACGCGTTCTCTGGCCAGTGGTGCCGAAGGAACGAGAGATCGGCCACGACAGTGCGCCACTGCTTGCAGGTCACGGCACATCGGAACAGGGCGGCGACGTCGTTGGTGGGCAGGCGCAGGAGGATCTCGCGGACGACGTCGTCCGGGAGCACCGTGGCCTCCGTTTGGTCCATGTCGTGAGCGATCGATCGACCTAGGTGGCTGGGTATATATATGTATCATCCAACCTCGCTGTGTGGACGTGTCGTGTTGGGGTCGGACACACATTACGTATATATATCCCCGTTTCCTTCTCCAACTCACACACGGACTTAATAATTAATCAATTGCAGCCCTGCACGTTAATTAATTGAACATTTTCTACACGAAACTTGGACGAATTTCATGAACAAATTTTTGGTTTCCTACAGTAGAAAAAACAAACACTGGTTAATCTTATTCTGTTGTTAAACTTTATTCAACACCATGATCGCTGATTTCTAAACCATGATCACTTTGCAGCGATGCAATGTTGAATGTTGTCTGTCACGAAGTTTTTTTTGTTGTTGGTTGCGCTAACATAATTTAGTCATAATACTTGCACGTAACGCAAGGGCCTTTTGCTGAAACATCCTGGCCAGACACCTAAATCAGTGCCACGAGTTTAATCGGCTTTGTAGTTTTTCGAAATAGGCTTTCGCCCCGCTTTCTAGGTAAAGCATACAGGTGAGACCGCTGCTGGGCCAGACAGCACAACGCCCAAAGAACCAACACGATACACGGACCGAACAGGCAGGTCCAAACCTAAAACAAGAAGAATGAAAAGAAAACAAAGACGACAACAGCGAAGCGACGAAACAGAGAAGATTCGCAACCGTTGCGCCCACCGGAGAAGTACCTGTTGGAATTATGCCCTAGAGGCAATAATAAAGATGTTATTATTATAATTCTTGTTCATGATAAAGTTTATATTCCATGCTAGAATTGTATTAAGCGAAAACTTTGATACTTGTGTGGTTTATGAACAACACCGTGTCCCTAGTATGTCTCTATGGACTAGCTCATTGATTAATGATGGTTAAGGTTTCCTAACCATAGACATGAGTTGTCGGTTAATAATGAGATCATGTCATTAGGAGAATGATATGATGGACAGATCCAAATTAAGCAGAGCAATTAGATCGTGTCACCGTGTTCATCTTTGCGAAGCTTTTTTCTATGTCATATATTGTATTCCTTAGACCATGAGATAATACAACTCCCTGGTATCGGAAGAAAGCCTTGAGGTCATCAAACGTCATCCTATGTGAGGGTGATCATAAAGGTGTCTCTGAGGTGATCGGAAAGTACTTGTTGGGTTGTATGTATCGAGATGGAATTTGTCCCTCCCGAGTCGAAGAGATATACTTCGGGCCCACTCGGTAATCGATATCAACATCGCTTGCAAGCACGTGCTTAATGAGTTAATCACAAAGTGATATCGGATTACGGAACGAGTAAAGTACTTGCTATGAACGAGATTGAACTAGGTATGCCGATACCAACGATCGAATCTCGGGCAAGTAAAATATCGCGTGACGAAGGGAATACATATATGGGATTAATTGAATCCTGGCATCGTGGTTCATCCGATATGATCATCGATGAATGTGTGGGAGTCAATATGGGTTTCCAGACCCCGCTGTTGATTATTGATAGAAGATCATGTCTGCATATTCTCGAACCCGTAGGGTCACACACTTAACGTGCATCGACGCTAGGATAGAATGGATAATTGGTTTATGAGTTTTTGTTCGGAGTCTCGGATGAGATCCAAGACATCACGAGAGGTTCCGGAATGGTCCGGAGAATAAGATTCATATAAAGGAAAGCAGTTTTTGGATTTCGGAATCGTTTCGGAGTATTTGGTATTGTACCGGAAGGTTCTAGAAGGTTCCGGAGTGGGACCAACGTGGGCCCACTTGTCGGGGGCCTGCGTGGGCCTAAGGGGAAGTGTCCTGGCCGCATTGGGCCAGGGGCACAAGGCCCCAAAGGCCCAGCCGGCCAGCCTAGGGGAAACCCTAGGGGAGATCTTCTAGAAGGAGGGGGAAACTTGCCCCCCACTCTAACCCTTGGGGCCGCCGCCCTAGGGCTTGGAGGAGGGGTCAAGGGGGCTGGCCAGCCCCCTATATAAGGTGGGCAGGGGCGCACCCCTCCCTCCCCCCCACTCCTCCAACCCTAGCCGTCCTACTGCTGCCCTCCACCGCTCTCTCTCCCGACTGCGTGTAGGCGAAGCCCTGCTGCAGAAATTCTCCACCATAAGCACCACACCGTCGTGTTGTAGATCCAATCTATTTCTCCACCCCAATTGCTGGACCAAGGAAGGAGGATACGTCGCGGCACCGTACGTGTGCATCTCTCGGAGGCGCCGTCACTTGCGGCGTTGGATCGGATCGGATCGCGAGGAGGAGAAGGCTAGTTCGACTACATCACCCAGGTTCTGTTGAACGTTTCCGCTGTGCGATTTCTTTAAGGGTATGAAGATCTCATCTATCTATCTCGTTGATTGCATCTCCTAGATTAGATCTTGGCTTTCTCGTTCGCATCCGTAGAATTTTTTGATTTACTATGCTGCGAAACCGATCAGTGGTATCAGAGCTAGATCTATGCGTAGATGTGTTTCACGAGTAGACCGCAACATGCTAGTTGCGGGCGTTGATGTTTTCTGTTGCAAGCCTCTTGTTGTGTATTTCTTATGGCGCGGCATAGTGAGATCGAAGCGGTCCAGGCCAAATTTACGCGACCTCGTTCGCGAGACCGGCTCCACACTTGGCATGTGGCCTGTTCCACACATGCGGCTGGTGGATGCCAGTTTCTCTCACTATAGTAGTCATGGGATTTACACCGGATGTTAGCAACCATAATATCACCGTTGTGGCTTTCCGTAGGTAAGAATCGTTCTTAGCTTGTTACTCCCATAAGCCACGTAAAACATGCAACAACAAAGTAGAGGCGTCTAACTTGTTTTTGCTGGGAGTGTTTTGTGATATGGTATGGCCCAAGATATGATGTGTATGATGTATGCAATGATCATGTTTTGTAATAGTTCACGACTTGCATGTCGATGAGTTCACAACCGGCAGGAGCCGTATGGTTGTCTTTATAATTGTGTATGACCTGTGTGTCAACTTCTTATACGCCATGTAATAGCTTTACTTTATCGCTAAGTAGTTAGCAATAGTTGTAGTTGCTATTCGTGGTGGAGGCAATCATGATGGAGTGATGGAGATCATGCTGGCGCGCACAAGATGGAGATCATTGCGCGGAGATTGGCTATACCATGTCACATAAAATTATATGCATGTGATGTTTATCCTTTTATGTATCTTATTATGCTTAGATCGTGACGGTAGCATTATAAGATGATTCCTCACTTAAAGATCAAGATAAAATTGTGTTCTCCCCATGTATGCACCATTGCGAAAGTTTGTCGTGTTCAAGCACCTCGTGATGATCGGGTGCTATAAACTCTACGTTCACATACAACAGGTGCAAGCCAGTTTTGCACACGCAGAAATACTTGGGTTTGACTTGACGAGCCTAGCATGTACAGATATGGCCTCGGAACACACGAACCGAAAGGTTAAACATGAGCCATATGAATGATATGATCGACACTTTGTTGTCCACCATTGAAACCACATCTCTTCTCGTGAAGATCGGATTAGGTGTGGTGAATTTAGATCGTGTTCACTAAACAACTTAAGGGATGTTGAATTTAGTGGGAGTTCATCTAGTAATTTGATTAAGTTGAACTAGTTATCATGAACATAGTCTAAATTCTACTTGAAAATTTTGTAGATCAAATGGCTAAGTCCAACTTCAACTTCAACGTTTTTGCTGAGAAACAAAAGCTTAAGAACAATGGGTCATACTTCACCAACTGGTTCCGCAATCTGAGAATCATTCTCGCTGGCGGATAAAAGTACTATGTCCTTGAGAAAGAGTTAGGTGATGCCTCTGCTATTGATGCGCCGACTGATGAAAAAGCTGTTTATCAGTCATGCAAAGATGATTATGGAGTGATTAATAGTACCATGTTGTTTGCTATGGAATCAGACCTTCCAAATCGTTTTGAGGAGTTCGCCGGGCCCTTTGAGATACTTGAGGAACTGAAAACCATGTTTCAGACTCGGGCCCGTTCTGAGAGATATGAGATCTCTGAGAAATTCTCTAACTGCAAGATGGAGGAAGGGAGTTCCGTTAGTGAGCACGCCATTAAGATGTCGGGCTACACTCAACGTCTTGAGCAACTGGACTGCAAGATTCCAGAAGAGCTCAAGATTGACAGAGTTCTGCAATCACTCCCTCCCAGCTACAAAGGTTTTGTAGTCACTTACAATCAAATTGGTTCCACTGATACGATCATTGAGCTCTTTGCTAAGCTGAAAGCTGCGGAGGTGGATATCAAGAAAGATAATCATGTGTTGATGGTCAACAAGACCACTAGCTTTAAGAAAGCTAAGGGTGCAAGGAAATCCTTCAAGAAAGGCAGCGGCAAGCGCGTTGCCCCTGCTGAGAAGAAGCTCAAGTCTGGACCTAAGACGGACACTGAGTGCTTCTATTGCAAGGACAAGGGTCACTGGAAGCGCAACTGTCTGAAGTACTTAGCGGACAAGAAGGCTGGCACCATTAAAGGTATATTTGATATACATGTTATTGATGTTTACCTTACTAGCACTCGTTGTAGTGCCTGGGTATATGATACTGGTTCAATTGCTAATATTTGTAACTCGAAACAGGAGCTACGAAATAGACGGCGTCTAGCAAGGGATGAGGTGACGATGCGTGTTGGCAATGGATCAAACGTTGATGTGATGGCCGTCGGCACGCTCTCCTTAGTTTTATCTTCGGGATTAGTTTTAAACCTTAATAAGTGTTATTATGTGCCTGCGTTGAGCATGAACATTATATCTGGATCGTGTTTATTGCAAGACGGTTATTAATTTAAATCAGAGAATAATGGTTGTTCTATTTATATGAATAACATCTTTTATGGTCATGCACCTATTGTGAATGGTTTATTTCTTCTGAATCTCGAAAGCAATGAAACGCACATCCATAACATTGAGGCTAAGAGATGCAAAGTAGAAAGTGATAATCCAACTTATTTGTGGCACTGCCGTCTAGGTCATATTGGTGTAAAACGCATGAAGAAACTCCATTCTGATGGACTTTTGGAGTCTCTTGATTTTGAATCATTTGACATGTGCGATCCGGGCCTCATGGGCAAGATGATCAAAACCCCGTTCTCCGGAATAATGGAGCGAGCAACGGACTTATTGGAAATCATACATACTGATGTATGCGGACCAATGAGTGTTTCGACGCGCGGTGGATATCGCTATTTTCTCACTTTTACTGATGACTTAAGTAGATATGGGTATATCTATTTAATGAAACATAAATCTGAAACGTTTGAAAAGTTCAAAGAATTTCAGAACGAAGTGGAAAACCATCGTAACAGGAAAATTAATTTTCTACGATCCGATCATGGAGGTGAATATTTGAGTTATGATTTTCTCACGCATCTTAAAGCAAGAGGAATCGTTTTGCAACTCACGCCACCCGGAACACCACAGCGCAATGGTGTGTCTGAACGCTGGAATCGAACTTTATTAGATATGGTGCGATCAGTGATGTCTCTTACAGATTTGCCGTTGTCATTTTGGGGTTATGCATTAGAAACGGCTGCATTCACTTTAAATAGGGCACCATCTAAATCCGTTGAGACGACACCGTATGAACTATGGTTTGGTGCTAAACCTAAGTTGTCGTTTCTTAAAGTTTGGGGATGCGAAGCTTACATCAAGAAGTTGATGCCGGACAAGCTCGAACCCAGAGCGGAGAAATGCGTCTTCATAGGATACCCTAAGGAAACTATTGGGTATACCTTCTACCACAGATCCGAAGGCAAAGTGTTTTTTGCAAAGAACGGATCCTTTCTTGAGAAGGAGTTTCTCTCGAAAGAAGTGAGTGGGAGGAAGGTAGAGCTAGACGAGGTTATTGAACCTTCTCTCAAGTTGGAGAGTAGCGCAGCACCTGAAATTGTTCCAGTGTCGTCTGCACCAACAAGAGAGGAAGCTAATGACGAGGATCATGAAACTTCGAACGATGCTACTACTGAACTTCGTAGGTCGACAAGGTCATGTGCCACTCCTGAATGGTACGACAACCCTGTCTCAACCGTCTTGTTGTTAGACAACAGTGAACCTGCGAACTATGAGGAAGCAATGATGAGCCCAGACTCTGAGAAATGGCTAGAGGCCATGAAATCCGAATTGGGATCCATGAGCGAAAACCAAGTATGGACTTTGGTGGACCCTCCTAGCGACCATAAGGCCGTTGAGGGCAAATGGATTTTCAAGAAGAAAATGGACGCGGATGGTAATGTTACTGTCTATAAAGCTCGGCTTGTCGCAAAAGGGTTTCGGCAAGTTCAAGGTGTTGACTACGATGAGACTTTCTCTCCCGTAGCGATGTTTAAGTCCATTCGGATTTTATTAGCAATTGCTGCATTTCATGATTATGAAATATGGCAGATGGATGTCAAGACTGCGTTCCTCAATGGCAGCATTGATGAAGAGTTGTATATGATGCAGCCCGAAGGTTTTGTCGATCCTAAAGATGCTAATAAGGTGTGCAAACTTCAGCGTTCCATTTATGGACTAAAGCAAGCATCTCGGAGTTGGAACCTTCGTTTTGATCAAGTGATCAAGAGCTTTGGATTTGTTCCAAATTGCTACGAAGCTTGTATCTACAAGAAAGTGAGTGGGAGCTCGGTGACATTTTTAGTACTATATGTGGATGACATATTGATTATTGGAAATGACGTCAGTATGCTTAATGATGTGAAGAGTTATTTGAATAAATGTTTTTCAATGAAAGACCTAGGAGAAGCTACTTATATATTAGGCATCAAAATCTATAGAGATAGACAAAGACGCCTAATAGCTTTAAGCCAAAGTACATACCTAGACAAAGTTCTGAAAAGGTTCAGAATGGATAAAGCAAAGAAAGGTTCATTGCCCATGTTGTCAGGTAAGATATTGAGCAAGGCTCAGTGTCCAGCTACGGTAAACGATAGAGATACTATGAGCAAAGTGCCATATGCCTCGGCCATAGGTTCTATCATGTATGCCATGCTATGTACTAGACCAGATGTGTCCAATGTTCTTAGTTTGACGAGCAGATACCAAAGTGATCCAGGAGTGGAACACTGGACAGCCGTAAAGAACATCCTAAAGTATTTAAATAGGACTAAAGAAATGTTCTTGGTCTATGGAGGTGATGAGCAGCTCGTCGTAAAAGGTTACGTCGACGCTAGTTTCGACACCAACCCGGATGATTCTAAATCTCAGACAGGATACGTTTATATTTTGAATGGAGGAGCTGTGAGCTGGAGAAGCTGCAAGCAAAGGTGATCGCGGGATCTACAACAGAAGCGAAATACATGGTTGCTTCGGAAGCGTCAAGTGAAGGAGTTTGGATCAGGAACTTCATCACTGAGCTTGGTGTGGTTCCAAGTGCCTTGGACCCACTGAAGATATTATGCGATAACACTGGTGCCATAGCACTGGCTAAGGAACCAAGATATCATCCAAATACCAAGCACATCAACCGCCGTTTTCATATAATTCGATATTATATAGCAGATGGAGATCTGAAGATTAGCAAAGTACATACGGATCTGAATGTCGCAGATCCATTGACTAAACCTCTTCCACGAGCAAAACATGATCAGCACCTTAATGCCATGGGTGTTAGATTGTTGCCAGATGTAAACTAGATTATTCACTCTAGTGCAAGTGGGAGACTGTTGGAATTATGCCCTAGAGGCAATAATAAAGATGTTATTACTATAATTCTTGTTCATGATAAAGTTTATATTCCATGCTAGAATTGTATTAAGCGGAAACTTTGTTCTTGTGTGGTTTATGAACAACACCGTGTCCCTAGTACGCCTCTATGGACTAGCTCATTGATTAATTATCACATCCCAAGATTTTTCAAATCTTGTTATGTGAAAAATAAATGAATAAAATAAAACTTTGATTGATTTTCAGGGTGAGAAGAAACTTTTTGATTCCAATTAGAAACCTTCAAACCTATTTGATCAAATAAAATCCTAAAGTGATTTAAAAAGATAAATAAACAATAAAGTTAAAAATATTTGGAATTACTATTTTTGGATCTTTTAATAAAAAGATTTGGATTTTTATAAAGCAAAGGTAGATTTATAAATAAGGATTATTTTATAGAGCCAAATTAAAACTAGACCAAGTTTTTGAAGTAAAATATTTTGTTTTGATTAAAGGAGTAAAGGGTTATTTAAATAAAATAATAAGTATTTATTAATATCCAATTTTATTAAAATAAAGGGTTTTACCATTTTAATTAAACATCAAAACTTGTTAAATTATTTTAAACAAGTTTTCCAAGTATTTATACTTTCAAATAAACCTACTGATTTGGTTTTGTTAATATTTAGATTTCAAATGGAGATTTTAATAAATCAAAACCTATTTCAATTATTAGCTAAGGACTATTTTATTTAATTATTAAATAGATCCTAAAAGGAATAAAAATATTATTTTGTTTTGGACTTTGAATTATGCTGATTAACAGAACTGGAATCAATGCAAAGTTTGGCAAAGATTTGAAATCATTTGAGTGTTTGATTTGTTGTTTGAATTTCAAAACAGAAAATCAAAAAAGAAAAAGAAAAGCTTTCAGTACAAAAAAAATGAACCAAACCACAGCCCAACCCATCTGGCCCAGCAAGCCCAGCTCCAGCCCAACTTTTCCCCCCACGCGCGAAGCGTTTTCCACCTAAACACGCACCCACAGAGCGACAGACAGGTGGACCCCATTTCCCTTTTCCCTCTCTCGCCGCCAGACGGCCCCACCGCCAGCTCATCTTCTTCCTCCCCACGACCAGTTCATCCGAGCGTTCTCTGCGTTGATTTCGCGAGTTAAATTCGCGTTACTGCCGCTGTTATACCCCGCCGTGACAACGCTGATTTAAAAGCCAGCATCTCCTCTCTCTTTCCCCTCTGTCTCCTCACCCAAGCGCGCCCCCAGGCTGCTGAATTTTGCCCCTCCCCTCCACTGTCTCTGGCGAGATTCTCCATTGATTCCGGCCAGTAGACACCGCCCCTTTGCCCCTCGACCACCCTCACATGATCCCCACATCCTGGCGAATCTTCCCGTAACGTTAGCTCGCCCGCGTGTGCTCTGCAGCGTCGACAACATTGACGAACGGTAGCGCCACCGTCTGTTTGCTACTCCGGCGACTCTTCTGGTAAGAACCTGACCGCCCCTCTCCTTCTCCTTCACGCACACATCATCGCCATGACCTTGCGCGTCTAACCGTGCTTCCCGTTTGTTTCCTCGTGACCCGTAGCCTCGCCTCCAACGTCGACTGAGCACACCCGACGCGGACAAGAACTGCGGTGAGCAATAGCTGTGAACTCCATGCGCCCCTTGCCTCCTCGAGAGCACCTTGAGCTTCCCCACGACGTTGAGAACACGGTGAGCATCTCCCCTTTCCCCCTCGCCTCCTGTAGCATCGGCACCGTCGTCGTCCGACAGCTCCGCCGCCAGTAGTCACCGCAGCGCCGCCCATCTTTGGCTAGTAAGCTTAGCACCGTCAGATCTAGATCGTAAGGTTGAGATAGAATGACTAACTGAAGCGGTATGGAGCTACCTGTGCCGCACGATTTCATTTTGATCCAACGCCTCACAGCACGCGATCCAGTCGAACCGTTTTTGTCCAATCAGAAGAAGACGCGTGTCCCAGAGTTTGTTCTAAAAACAGAATTTGATCTATTAGATATGTGATTTTGTAAATTTCATAACTTTAAATCTACACGTCCAAATTTTGCAAACTTTATATCAATGGATTCAGAAAAGCAAGACCTAGCCAACCATGCCATTTGTTTAGCAAAAATCTTCTGTTAAAATGTTTGTTTTTGCAGAAACTTATGTATGCTTGTTTAGGTTATAAAAATTGTTCTAAAATGTTTTTGGGGATAAAATATTTTGCAAATGGTGTGTTTTAAACCTACTGACCATAGGAATCACTTTGTGGTTTCAAAAATATATTTGGTGATGCAAAAGAATGAATCTTGGATTTAAAACCAATTCTAGTCAAATAAAAATATAGTTTATTTATTAAAAATGGTTTTGGAAGAAAACCTTTGAGAAATGTTTTGGAAATAAACTCTCTGACTCTAAACACAAAGTTTTATGGTTTGAAAACATATTTTGTGAACCCTATAGATTAATGCCTTAGTAAAAACATTTCTACACCACATAAAATGATACCTTGTATTGAAAATGGTATATGAAGTGAAACCTTTTGCAACTGACTTTGCCACTTTATAAAATGACCATTAGGTGTCTTCAAATGTTTGTGAACCTTTAGAAACCACTTCTCCAAATAAAACAATCCTTTAGCATGCTTGCATGCATTTTTTTGTTATTGTTATTTTATGTGATGAATTGCTTGAATGGTAGATTGAAATGTTGTTTGCTTGATTGAATTGTAGTGACTTGAAGTGTGTGAACATTGCAAAGATCAAGGAGTGAACTTATAACCTCTACCAAAAATTCAAGTGATGCTTCATACTTTGTCCCATTATTTTCACTATGCATTAGTGTTATTTCTAATTAAGACTTGCATGGAATTTTACTAAGTATAAACCTTGCTATGGGAAATCCTAGTGGATGAAACCTTAGTAGAAATTTCCTAAGTTAAGATTCCTACTACTATCATGCTTAGCTTAGCTAATAGAAAGCAAGGGTGGAATATATATTCACACTATGGAAAAATTTCTAAGTCTGAGGACTTGTGTTTTGTTTAATAAAACAACTAAGTGAATGAATCACCTGGGTGGAAAGGGACTTGCTTGGTGGTTTTTGGTTGAGTGGTTACACAAGGCCCATTTTTATGGTTTACCTTGTGTATCACACTTGTGGATTGCCACCCAGGAACAAAGAGATTTGAGATGTCAAATGTTGAGAAGCTTCAAGTGCAGCCACTTGGCATTATGGGCTCTGCCTGGATCATATAGGTTGCAATAACTTAGCCAAATAGACAATTGGTGGTAGGGGTTTGATAGGTTGGAGCGCATCCATTTTGGTCTAAGGAAAGGCTTCTGAAAGATCTTGTCTTGGGAAACCAAGTCTTGTGGGGAAAGTGCACCACCTCTGCAGAGTGTAAAATCTAAGTACTTAGACATGTCCCTGGTAAAGAACAATTTGAGCATCAAGACATGGAAGCTATCAAGAATCTCATCATCCAAACTGAAGGGTTTCGCGACATAGTAAATCAAAATTTTCTACGGAGCGAACAGAGGGAAAGCCAAGATCTAATCTAGGAGATGCAAACAACGAGAGAGATTGGATTAGATCTTCATACCCTTGAAGATTCGCACAGCGGAACGTTCGTCGGAACGTGGGTGATGTAGTCGTACTCGCTTCTCCTCCTCGCGATCCGATCTGATCTAGCACCACAAGTGGCGGTGCCTCCGTGAGATGCACACGTGCATCACCTCGACGTCTCCTCCTTCCTCGGACCAGCAAGTATGGTGGAGAGATAGATTGGATCTACAACACGACGGCGTGGTGTATATGGTGGAGAATTTCTGCAGCAGGGCTTCGCCTACAAACAGTCGGGAGGGAGAGAGGAAAGCTAGCAAGGCGGCTAGGGTTTGGAGGAGAGGTGTGTGGGGTTGGTGCGCCCCCACCCCTCTTTATATAGAGGGGGGCGCAGCCCTAGCCCCTCCCCAAAGCCCAAAGGATAAGGAGTGGGGGGCATGGACTCTCCCCTCTTCTAGAAACCCTATCTCTAGTTTAAACGATTTAAACTCTCTAGGATCGGCTGGGCCCTATGGGGCCTTGTGCCCTTGGCCCAATGCGGCCAGGACACTCCCTCATAGGCCCATGCCCCCTCCCGGAAGGTGGGTCCACGTTGGTCCCCTTCCTGAAGGTTCTAGAAGCTTCCGGTACAATACCGATTAACCCGGAACAATTCCGAACTCCAAAAACTGCATTGCCTTATATGAATCTTATTCTCCGGACCATTCTGGAACCTCTCGTGATATCCCGGATCCCATCCGAGACTCCGAACAAAAATTCATAAACCAATTATCCAATCTATCCTAGCGTCGAGACACGTTAAGTGTGTGACCCTGCGGGTTCGAGAATATGCAGACATGATCTTCTATCAATAATCAACAGCGGGGTCTGGGCACCCATATTGACTCCCACACATTCATCGATGATCATATCAGATGAACCACGATGTCAGGATTCAAACAATCCCATATATATATTCCCTTCGTCTCGCGATATTTTACTTGCCCGAGATTCGATCGTCGGTATCGTCATACCTAGTTCAATCTCGTTCATAGCAAGTACTTTACTCGTTCCGTAATCCGATATCACTTTGTGATTAACTCCTTAACCACATGCTTGCAAGCGGTGTTGATATCGATTACCGAGTGGGCCCGAAGTATATCTCTCCAACTTGGGAGGGACAAATTCCATCTCGATACATACAACCCAACAGATACTTTCCGATCACCTGAGAGACACCTTTATGATCACCCTCTCATAGGATGACGTTTGATGACCTCAAAGCTTTCTTACGATACCAGGGAGTTGTATTATCTCATGGTCTAAGGAATACAATATTTGACATAGGAAAAGCTTCGCAAAGATGAACACGATGACACGATCTAATTGCTTCGCTTAGTTTGGGTTTGTCCATCATATCATTCTCCAATGATATGATCTCATTATCAATTGACAACTCATGTCTATGGTTAGGAAACCTTAACCATCATTGATCAATGAGCTAGTCCATAGAGGCGTACTAGGGACACGGTGTTGTTCACAAACCACACAAGTATTAATGTTTCCGCTTAATACAATTCTAGCATGGAATATAAACTTTATCATGAACAAGAATTATAATAATAACATCTTTATTATTGCCTCTAGGGCATAATTCCAACAGTCTCCCACTTGCACTAGAGTCAATAATCTAGTTTACATCTGGCAACAATCTCACACCCATGGCACTGAGGTGTTGATCATGTTTTACACGTGGAAGAGGTTTAGTCAATGGATCTGCGACATTCAGATCTGTATGTACTTTGCTAATCTTCAGATCTCCATCTGCAATATAATCTCGGATTATATGAAACTTGCGGTTGATATGCTTGGTCTTTGGATGATATCTTGGTTCCTTAGCGAGTGCTATGGCGCCAGTGTTGTCACAGAATATCTCCAGTGGGTCCAATGCACTTGGAACCACACCAAGCTCAGTGATGAAGTTTCTGATCCAAACTCCTTCACTTGACGCTTCTGCAGCAGCCATGTATTCCGCTTCTACTCTAGATCCCGCGTTCACGCTTTGCTTGCAGCTTCTCCAGCTCATAGCTCCTCCATTCAAAATATAAACGTATCCTGTCTGAGATTTAGAATCATCCTTGTCGGTGTCAAAACTAGCGTCGACGTAACCTTTTACGACAAGCTGTTCATCACCCCCATAGACTAAGAACATTTCTTTAGTCCTATTCAGGTACTTTAGGATGTTCTTCACGGCTGTCCAGTGTTCCACTCCTGGATCACTTTGATATCTGCTCGTCAAACTAAGAGCATTGGACACATCCGGTCTAGTACACAGCATGGCATACATGATGGAACCTATGGCCGAGGCATAAGGCACTTTGCTCATAGGTTCTCTATCATTTACCGTAGCTGGACACTGAGCCTTGCTCAATATCTTACCTGACAACATAGGCACTGAACCTTTCTTTGCCTTATCCATTCTGAACCTTTTCAGAACTTTGTCTAGGTATGTACTCTGGCTTACAGCTATCAGGCGTCTTTGTCTATCTCTATAGATCTTGATGCCCAATATATAAGCAGCTTCACCTAGGTCTTTCATTGAAAAACACTTGTTCAAATAACTCTTCACATCGTTAAGCATGTTGATGTCATTTCCAATAATCAATATGTCATCCACATATAGTACCAGAAACGTCACCGAGCTCCCACTCACTTTCTTGTAGATGCAAGCTTCGTAGCAATTTGGAACAAATCCAAAGCTCTTGATCACTTGATCAAAACGAAGGTTCCAACTCCGAGATGCTTGCTTCAGTCCATAAATGGAACGCTGAAGTTTGCATACTTTATCAGCATCCTTAGGATCGACAAAACCTTCGGGTTGCATCATATACAACTCTTCATCAATGTTGCCATTGAGGAATGCAGTCTTGACATCCATCTGCCATATTTCATAATCATGAAACGCAGCAATTGCTAATAAAATCCGAATGGACTTAAACATCGCTACGGGAGAGAAAGTCTCATCGTAGTCAACACCTTGAACTTGTCGAAAACCTTTTGCGACAAGCCGTGCTTTATAGACGGTAACATTACCATCCGCGTCCGTTTTCTTCTTGAAGATCCATTTGCACTCAACGGCCTTTCGGTCGCTAGGAGGGTACACCAAAGTCCATACTTGGTTTTCGCTCATGGATCCCAATTCGGATTTCATGGCTTCTAGCCATTTCTCAGAGTCTGGGCTCATCATCGCTTCCTCATAGTTCGTAGGTTCACTGTCTTCTACTAGAAAGACAGTCAAGACAGGGTTGCCGTACCACTCAGGAGGGGCACGCGACCTTGTCGACCTGCGACGTTCAGTAGCAGCATCGTCCGAAGCTTCATGATCCTTGTCATTAGCTTCCTCTATCGTTGGTGCAGGCGGCACTGGAACAATTTCGGGTGCTGCGCTACTCTCCAATTCAAGAGAAGGTTCAATAACCTCGTCTAGCTCTACTTTCCTCCCACTCACTTCTTTCGAGAGAAACTCCTTCTCAAGAAAGGAACCGTTCTTTGCGACAAACACTTTGCCTTCGGTTCTGTGATAGAAGGTATACCCAATAGTTTCCTTAGGGTATCCTATGAAGACGCATTTCTCCGCTTTGGGTTCGAGCTTGTCCGGCATCAACTTCTTGACGTAAGCTTCGCATCCCCAAACTTTAAGAAACGACAACTTAGGTTTAGCACCAAACCACAGTTCATACGGTGTCGTCTCAACGGATTTAGATGGAGCCCTATTTAAAGTGAATGCAGCGGTTTCTAATGCATAAGCCCAAAATGATAACGGCAAATCAGTAAGAGACATCATTGATCGGACCATATCTAATAGGGTTCGATTCCGGCGTTCAGACACACCATTGCGCTGTGGTGTTCCGGGTGGCGTGAGTTGTGAAACGATTCCACTTGCTTTAAGATGCGTGAGAAAATCATAACTCAAATATTCACCTCCACGATCGGATCGTAGAAACTTAATCTTTCTGTTACGATGGTTCTCCACTTCATTCTGAAATTCCTTGAACTTTTCAAATGTTTCAGATTTATGTTTCATTAAATAGATATACCCATATCTACTTAAGTCATCGGTAAAAGTGAGGAAATAGCGATATCCACCGCGCGTCGAAATACTCATCGGTCCGCATACATCGGTATGTATGATTTCCAACAAGTCCGTTGCTCGCTCCATCATACCAGAGAATGGTGTTTTGATCATATTGACCATGAGGCATGGTTCGCATGTGTCAAATGATTCAAAATCAAGAGACTCCAAAAGTCCATCAGAATGGAGTTTCTTCATGCGCTTTACTCCAATATGACCTAGACGACAGTGCCACAAATAAGTAGTATTATCACTATCTACTTTGCATATCTTAGCCTCAATGTTATGGATGTGTGTTTCATCCCTTTCGAGATTTAGAAGAAATAAACCATTCACAAGAGGTGCATGACCATAAAAGATGTTACTCATATAAATAGAACAACCATTATTCTCCGATTTAAATGAATAACCGTCTTGCAATAAACACGATCCAGAAATAATGTTCATGCTCAACGCAGGCACATAATAACACTTATTAAGGTTTAAAACTAATCCCGAAGGTAAAACTAAGGAGAGCGTGCCGACGGCCATCACATCAACTCTTGATCCGTTGCCAACGCGCATCGTCACCTCATCCCTCGCAAGCCGCCGTCTATTCCGTAGCTCCTGTTTCGAGTTACAAATATTAGCAACTGAACCGGTATCAAATACCCAGGCACTACAACGAGGGCTAGTAAGGAAAACATCAATAACATGTATATCAAATATACCTTTGATGGTGCCAGCCTTCTTGTCCGCTAAGTACTTCGGACAGTTGCGCTTCCAGTGACCCCTGTCCTTGCAATAGAAGCACTCAGTGTCCGGCTTAGGACCAGATTTGGGCTTCTTCTCAGCAGGGGCGCGCTTGCCGCCGCCCTTCTTGAAGGGCTTCTTTGCTCCCTTACCTTTCTTAAAGGAGGGCTTGTTGACCATCAACACATGATTATCTTTCTTGATGTCCACCTCCGCAGCCTTCAGCTTTGCGAAGAGCTCGGTGATCGTATCAGTGGAACCAATCTGATTATGAGTCACTACAAAACTTTTGTAGCTGGGAGGGAGTGATTGCAGAACCCTGTCAATCTTGAGCTCCTCTGGAATCGTGCATTCCAGTTGCTCAAGCCGTTGAGTGTAGCCCGTCATCTTAATGGCGTGCTCACTAACGAAACTCCCTTCCTCCATCTTGCAGTTAAAGAACTTCTCGGAGATCTCATATCTCTCAGAACGGGCCTGAGTCTGAAACATGGTTTTCAGCTCCTCGAGAATCTCAAAGGGCCCGGGATACTCTTCAAAACGATTTTGAAGTTCCGGTTCCATAGCAAACAACATGGTGCTCTTAATCACACCATAATCATCTTTACGTGACTGATAGACAGCTTTCTCATCAGCCGACGCAGTTGCAGCAGGGGGTTCACCTAACGCTTTCCCAAGGACATAGTCCTTTTGTCCGCCAGACAGAATGATTCTTACATTGCAGAACCAATTGGTGAAGTTAGACCCATTGTTTCTAAGCTTTTCCTTCTCAGCAAAAACGTTGAAGTTGAAGTTGGACTTGGCCATGTGATCTACAATATTGGCAAGTACAATTTAGACTATTTTCATGATAAATAGTTCAACTTAATCAAATTACTAGATGAACTCCCACTAAATTCAACATCCCTCAAGTTGTTTAGTGAACACGATCCAAATTCACCACACCTAATCCGATCATCACGAGAAGAGATGTGGTTTCAATGGTGGACAACAAAGTGTCGATCATATCATTCATATGACTCATGCTTAACCTTTCGGTTCTTGTGTTCTGAGGCCATGTCTGTACATGCTAGGCTCGTCAAGCTAGACCCAAGTATTTCTACGTGTGCAAAACTGGCTTGCACCCGTTGTATGTGAGCGTAGAGTCTATAGCACCCGATCATCACGTGATGCTTGGACACGACGAACTTTTGCAACGGTGCATACTTGGGGAGAACACAGTTTTTATCTTGATCTTTAAGTGAGGAATCGTCTTATAATGCTACCGTCGCGATCTAAGCATAATAAGATACATAAAGGGATAAACATCACATGCATATAACTTTATGTGACATGGTATAGCCAATCTTCGCGCAATGATCTCCATCTTGTACGTTCCGGCATGATCTCCATCACTCCACCATGATTGCCTCCACCACGAATAGCAACTACAACTATTGCTAACTACTTAGCGATAAAGTAAAGCTATTACATGGCGTATAAGAAGTTGACACACAGGTCATACACAATTATAAAGACAACCATATGGCTCCTGCTGGTTGTGTACTCATCGACATGCAAGTCGTGAAACATTACAAAACATGATCATCGCATACATTATACACATCACATCTTAGGCCATACCATATCACAGAAAACACTCCCTGCAAAAACAAGTTAGACGCCTCTACTTTGTTGTTGCATGTTTTACGTGGCTTATGGGAGTAGATGCTAAGAACGATTCTTACCTACGGAAAGCCACAACGGTGATATTATGGTTGCCAAACTCCGGTGTTAATCCCATGACAACTATAGTGAGAGAAACTGACATCCACCAGCCGCATGTGTGGAACAAGCCACACGTCAAGTGCGGAGCCGGTCTCGCGAACGACATCGCGTAAGGTTGGCCTGGACCGCTTCAATCTCACTATCCCGCGTCATAAGAAGAACATAAACAAGAGGCTTGCAACAGAAAACATCAATGCCCGCAACAACCATGTTGCGTTCTACTCGTGAATCACATCTACGCATAGATCTAGCTCTGATACCACTGAAGGGTTTCGCGACATAGTAAATCAAAATTTTCTACGGAGCGAACAGAGGGAAGGCCAAGATCTAATCTAGGAGATGGAAACAACGAGAGAGATTGGATTAGATATTCATACCCTTGAAGATTCGCACAGCGGAACGTTCGTCGGAACGTGGGTGATGTAGTCGTACTCGCTTCTCCTCCTCGCGATCCGATCTGATCTAGCACCACAAGTGGCGGTGCCTCCGTGAGATGCACACGTGCAGCACCTCGACGTCTCCTCCTTCCTCGGACCAGCAAGTATGGTGGAGAGATAGATTGGATCTACAACACGACGGCGTGGTGTATATGGTGGAGAATTTCTGCAGCAGGGCTTCGCCTACAAACAGTCGGGAGGGAGAGAGGAAAGCTAGCAAGGCGGCTAGGGTTTGGAGGAGAGGTGTGTGGGGTTGGTGCGCCCCCACCCCTCTTTATATAGAGGGGGGGCGCAGCCCTAGCCCCTCCCCCAAGCCCAAAGGATAAGGAGTGGGGGGCATGGACTCTTCCCTCTTCTAGAAACCCTATCTCTAGTTTAAACGATTTAAACTCTCTAGGATCGGCTGGGCCCTATGGGGCCTTGTGCCCCTGGACCAATGCGGCCAGGACACTCCCTCATAGGCCCATGCCCCCTCCCGGAAGGTGGGGCCACGTTGGTCCCCTTCCTGAAGGTTCTAGAAGCTTCCGGTACAATACCGATTAACCCGGAACAATTCCGAACTCCAAAAACTGCATTGCCTTATATGAATCTTATTCTCCGGACCATTCCGGAACCTCTCGTGATATCCCGGATCCCATCCGAGACTCCGAACAAAAATTCATAAACCAATTATCCAATCTATCCTAGCGTCGAGACACGTTAAGTGTGTGACCCTGCGGGTTCGAGAATATGCAGACATGATCTTCTATCAATAATCAACATCGGAGTCTGGGCACCCATATTGACTCCCACACATTCATCGATGATCATATAGGATGAACCACGATGTCAGGATTCAAACAATCCCATATATATATTCCCTTTGTCTCGCGATATTTTACTTGCCCGAGATTCGATCGTCGGTATCGTCATACCTAGTTCAATCTCGTTCACAGCAAGTACTTTACTCGTTCCGTAATCCGATATCACTTTGTGATTAACTCCTTAACCACATGCTTGCAAGCGGTGTTGATATCGATTACCGAGTGGGCCCGAAGTATATCTCTCCAACTTGGGAGGGACAAATTCCATCTCGATACATACAACCCAACAGATACTTTCCGATCACCTGAGAGACACCTTTATGATCACCCTCTCATAGGATGACGTTTGATGACCTCAAAGCTTTCTTCCGATACCAGGGAGTTGTATTATCTCATGGTCTAAGGAATACAATATTTGACATAGGAAAAGCTTCGCAAAGATGAACACGATGACACGATCTAATTGCTTCGCTTAGTTTGGGTCTATCCATCATATCATTCTCCAATGATATGATCTCATTATCAATTGACAACTCATGTCTATGGTTAGGAAACCTTAACCATCATTGATCAATGAGCTAGTCCATAGAGGCGTACTAGGGACACGGTGTTGTTCACAAACCACACAAGTATTAATGTTTCCGCTTAATACAATTCTAGCATGGAATATAAACTTTATCATGAACAAGAATTATAATAATAACATCTTTATTATTGCCTCTAGGGCATAATTCCAACACAAACTTCTAAAGTTAAAAACTTGTGGTTGAACAAGGGTTAAAGGATCTTCAATCTTTGATTGGTAGATGCCTTGGGTGATTTTTGTCATGCAAAAACTTAGATTTTTCAAATGATAAGGAAAAATCTATTTTTGAGCAATGCAAGCCTAAAGCTCCACTTAGCCAAATGCATATAGATGATAGATTCCACTATACTACCATAGTATCACTTGCCAATACAATTCAAATGTATTGACCCTTGTGGCTGTAACTTGTTATGTTGCAGGTTTGATTGATTTAGTGAAGTGTGTTGATTAGGATTACAAAGTCTACAACCAACATGTCTGCCTGTGGCACTTTGAAGATGAAGGACCCCATGTTTATAGATATTCTGCTGCAATGTAATGTAATAGCCAAATGAGCTATGTAAGATGTAATAACTTATTTTATTCCTGGTTATAAAGTTGTATTATGACCTTTGTTTCTTGATATTACATCTTAACTGTGGATGCTAGCTATTGATCCAGGGACTAGCATTGCAATCATAGGGATCCTTTTTCCTTTACAAAGGAGGGATCTTACAGATGGTATCAGAGCATTGTGTTGCCTGTAGGATTTGTAACCCTAGGATTGGACAAAACCCTTAGAAAATAGGAGTTGTATTTGTTCCAAAACTTATTTACAAACAATCTTGTAAACTCTTTCCTCAACCATTTTAGTTTTGATTCCACATCTCTTCTATTTCAAACTTGATGGACAAAACCTATCCCATGGCCAAATACTTCACCATGACTCTAATGACTTCAACATCTTCAGCATTTTCACCAAGGACTACAACCTTGGATATCACTAAGGACAAGTGAGACAAGAAATCATGCCCAAGACTTGAAGACTAAGGAAATACAACTTAGAAGGAACCATGATCACCTTTGAAGTTTTGTGACCAAGAATTTTCTCAAGAATAAAAGATCTCATTCAAGGAGAATCAACCAAGAAAGAAGAAAAGAATGCAAGTGAACCCTATAGATGGACCACCATATTTTGTTTAAGTCAAACCCACCAACTTAAGTGGTGTAACAAAATATTTTTGGTTGCCTAAAAATATGCTTGAAACTTGTTGTTTGAGTGTTTGTTTGTGATTGCTTGCACATTGCTTGTGTGAATTGTGATGTGTGTGATTAGAATCCTTAGAGATATTTTGCCTATTCTAATCTCAATTCAACCCAAACAGATGACTACTCCAAGAGACTCCAACATCAAGGTTGATGACAACAACAACAACCAAGAGGACAACATGAGAGAACTTATAGCAACCCAAAACCAGTTGAGCCAAGTGACAACTAAGCTTTTAGCCAACAACAATGGACTAGATCCAGTCATACAAAGGATTTTGAAACTTCAATCCCAATTGTTGCAAGGATTGGTTACTCAAATGATCAACATGGGAGAAAACTTTTCCCCAGGAGCTAATGACAACAAAGATGACAAAGATGTTATTCTAGAAGGAACCCAAGCATGCAATATTTGTGGAGACAAGGATCATACATCCAAGGAGCATGAAGATCAATGCCCTAATTGTGAAGAGAGACATCCAACTAATCAATGCCCCACATCTCAAGTGACTTGTTTCCTATGTGAAGGAAATGATCAAGCCCCTATTCAATGCCCCATCTATCCTATAGTTCAACAAATGAAGCAAGATGGAATGCATCAAATGTTTGGAAACCTCCATAAGGGAACAACTTCTACCAAGATGGATGAAGGCAAAGTCAGAACCATGCCACATAAGGCCAAATCCAAAGTGACCATAAAGTGTTGCTACTCTTGTGAAGAAGAAGGTCGTATCTCTAGTAACTGCCCCAAGAAGAGAGAAAGATTTCCCACCTTTGAGGTGAGGTATGAAGAGCATGAACTAGAAGAACTCCTAGCTTTCGAGAAACCCAAGAAAAAGAAGGACAAAAGCCATGTGCAATGTAATCATTGTAAAGAAATGGGACACTATTCCAGTGAATGTCCAGAGAAACAGAAGTATAAGGAGATTGGCCAAGTATGGTGCAACAATAGCAAAGAGCTAGGCCATTATGAAGCAACCTGTCCACAAGAGATACGTGATGAACTCAAACTTATCACATGTTACAATTGTGGTAAACAAGGACATTATGCAAGCAACTGTCCAGAAAAGATGAAGCATAAGATAAACAAGCCTATGAAGGATCTCAGCCTTGTCACATGTTTCAAATGCAAGGAGCTAGGCCACTAGGCAAACCTCTGTCCAAAAAAGTTACATCAAGACCCCAAGCAATCCAAAATGTAATCTAGTTGGAAAAAATTTTAAGGGTGGTAGTACCTTAGATGCTTTGAGCCAACTTGTAACCCTAGCCTTCCCAAATATCGGGACGAGATTTATTTTAAGGGTGGTAGCCTGTCACATCCCAAGATTTTCCAAATCTTGTTATGTGAAAAATAAATGAATAAAATAAAACTTTGATTGATTTTCAGGGTGAGAAGAAACTTTTTGATTCCAATTGGAAACCTTCAAACCTATTTGATCAAATAAAATCCTAAAGGGATTTAAAAAGATAAATAAACAATAAAGTTAAAAATATTTGGAATTACTATTTTTGGATCTTTTAATAAAAAGATTTGGATTTTTATAAAGCAAAGGTAGATTTATAAATAAGGATTATTTTATAGAGCCAAATTAAAACTTGACCAAGTTTTTGAAGTAAAATATTTGGTTTTGATTAAAGGAGTAAAGGGTTATTTAAATAAAATAATAAGGATTTATTAATATCCAATTTTATTAAAATAAAGGGTTTTACCATTTTAATTAAACATCAAAACTTGTTAAATTATTTTAAACAAGTTTTCCAAGTATTTATACTTTCAAATAAACCTACTGATTTGGTTTTGTTAATATTTAGAGTTCAAATGGAGATTTTAATAAATCAAAACATATTTCAATTATTAGCTAAGGACTATTTTATTTAATTATTAAATAGATCCTAAAAGGAATAAAAATATTATTTTGTTTTGGACTTTGAATTATGCTGATTAAGAGAACTGAAATCAATGCAAAGTTTGGCAAAGATTTGAAATCATTTGAGTGTTTGATTTGTTGTTTGAATTTCAAAACAAAAAATCAAAAAAGAAAAAGAAAAGCTTTCAGTACAAAAAAAATGAACCAAACCACAGCCCAACCCATCTGGCCCAGCAAGCCCAGCTCCAGCCCAACTTTTCCCCCCACGCGCGAAGCATTTTCCACCTAAACACGCACCCACAGAGCGACAGACAGGTGGACCCCATTTCCCTTTTCCCTCTCTCGCTGCCAGACGGCCCCACCGCCAGCTCATCTTCTTCCTCCCCACGACCAGTTCATCCGAGCGTTCTCTGCGTTGATTTCGCGAGTTAAATTCGCGTTACTGCCGCTGTTATACCCCGCCGTGACAACGCTGATTTAAAAGCCAGCATCTCCTCTCTCTTTCCCCTCTGTCTCCTCACCCAAGCGCGCCCCCAGGCTGCTGAATTTTGCCCCTCCCCTCCACTGTCTCTGGCGAGATTCTCCATTGATTCCGGCCAGTAGACACCGCCCCTTTGCCCCTCGACCACCCTCACATGATCCCCACATCCTGGCGAATCTTCCCGTAACGTTAGCTCGCCCGCGTGTGCTCTGCAGCGTCGACAACATTGACGAACGGTAGCGCCACCGTCTGTTTGCTACTCCGGCGACTCTTCTGGTAAGAACCTGACCGCCCCTCTCCTTCTCCTTCACGCACACATCATCGCCATGACCTTGCGCGTCTAACCGTGCTTCCCGTTTGTTTCCTCGTGACCCGTAGCCTCGCCTCCAACGTCGACTGAGCACACCCGACGCGGACAAGAACTGCGGTGAGCAATAGCTGTGAACTCCATGCGCCCCTTGCCTCCTCGAGAGCACCTTGAGCTTCCCCACGACGTTGAGAACACGGTGAGCATCTCCCCTTTCCCCCTCGCCTCCTGTAGCGTCGGCACCGTCGTCGTCCGACAGCTCCGCCGCCAGTAGTCACCGCAGCGCCGCCCATCTTTGGCTAGTAAGCTTAGCACCGTCAGATCTAGATCGTAAGGTTGAGATAGAATGACTAACTGAAGCGGTATGGAGCTACCTGTGCCGCACGATTTCATTTTGATCCAACGCCTCACAGCACGCGATCCAGTCGAACCGTTTTTGTCCAATCAGAAGAAGACGCGTGTCCCAGAGTTTGTTCTAAAAACAGAATTTGATCTATTAGATATGTGATTTTGTAAATTTCATAACTTTAAATCTACACGTCCAAATTTTGCAAACTTTATATCAATGGATTCAGAAAAGCAAGACCTAGCCAACCATGCCATTTGTTTAGCAAAAATCTTCTGTTAAAATGTTTGTTTTTGCAGAAACTTATGTATGCTTGTTTAGGTTATAAAAATTGTTCTAAAATGTTTTTGGGGATAAAATATTTTGCAAATGGTGTGTTTTAAACCTACTGACCATAGGAATCACTTTGTGGTTTCAAAAATATATTTGGTGATGCAAAAGAATGAATCTTGGATTTAAAACCAATTCTAGTCAAATAAAAATATAGTTTATTTATTAAAAATGGTTTTGGAAGAAAACCTTTGAGAAATGTTTTGGAAATAAACTCTCTGACTCTAAACACAAAGTTTTATGGTTTGAAAACATATTTTGTGAACCCTATAGATTAATGCCTTAGTAAAAACATTTCTACACCACATAAAATGATACCTTGTATTGAAAATGGTATATGAAGTGAAACCTTTTGCAACTGACTTTGCCACTTTATAAAATGACCATTAGGTGTCTTCAAATGTTTGTGAACCTTTAGAAACCACTTCTCCAAATAAAACAATCCTTTAGCATGCTTGCATGCATTTTTTTGTTATTGTTATTTTATGTGATGAATTGCTTGAATGGTAGATTGAAATGTTGTTTGCTTGATTGAATTGTAGTGACTTGAAGTGTGTGAACATTGCAAAGATCAAGGAGTGAACTTATAACCTCTACCAAAAATTCAAGTGATGCTTCATACTTTGTCCCATTATTTTCACTATGCATTAGTGTTATTTCTAATTAAGACTTGCATGGAATTTTACTAAGTATAAACCTTGCTATGGGAAATCCTAGTAGATGAAACCTTAGTAGAAATTTCCTAAGTTAAGATTCCTACTACTATCATGCTTAGCTTAGCTAATAGAAATCAAGGGTGGAATATATATTCACACTATGGAAAAATTTCTAAGTCTGAGGACTTGTGTTTTGTTTAATAAAACAACTAAGTGAATGAATCACCTGGGTGGAAAGGGACTTGCTTGGTGGTTTTTGGTTGAGTGGTTACACAAGGCCCATTTTTATGGTTTACCTTGTGTATCACACTTGTGGATTGCCACCCAGGAACAAAGAGATTTGAGATGTCAAATGTTGAGAAGCTTCAAGTGCAGCCACTTGGCATTATGGGCTCTGCCTGGATCATATAGGTTGCAATAACTTAGCCAAATGGACAGTTGGTGGTAGGGGTTTGATAGGTTGGAGCGCATCCATTTTGGTCTAAGGGAAGGCTTCTGAAAGATCTTGTCTTGGGAAAACAAGTCTTGTGGGGAAAGTGCACCACCTCTGCAGAGTGTAAAATCTAAGTACTTAGCCATGTCCCTGTTAAAGGACAATTTGAGCATCGAGACATGGAAGCTATCAAGAATCTCATCATCCAAACTTCTAAAGTTAAAAACTTGTGGTTGAACAAGGGTTAAAGGATCTTCAATCTTTGATTGGTAGATGCCTTGGGTGATTTTTGTCAAGCAAAAACTTAGAGTTTTCAAATGATAAGGAAAAATCTATTTTTGAGCAATGCAAGCCTAAAGCTCCACTTAGCCAAATGCATATAGATGATAGATTCCACTATACTACCATAGTATCACTTGCCAATACAATTCAAATGTATTGACCCTTGTGGCTGTAACTTGTTATGTTGCAGGTTTGATTGATTTAGTGAAGTGTGTTGATTAGGATTACAAAGTCTACAACCAACATGTCTGACTGTGGCACTTTGAAGATGAAGGACCCCATGTTTATAGATATTCTGTTGCAATGTAATGTAATAGCCAAATGAGCTATGTAAGATGTAATAAATTATTTTTTTCCTGGTTATAAAGTTGTATTATGACCTTTGTTTCTTGATATTACATCTTAACTGTGGATGCTAGCTATTGATCCAGGGACTAGCATTGCAATCACAGGGATCCTTTTTCCTTTACAAAGGAGGGATCTTACATTAATGATGGTTAAGGTTTCCTAACCATAGACATGAGTTGTCGATTAATAATGAGATCATGTCATTAGGAGAATGATATGATGGACAGACCCAAATTAAGCAGAGCAATTAGATCGTGTCATCGTGTTCATCTTTGCGAAGTTTTTCCTATGTCATATATTGTATTCCTTAGACCATGAGATAATACAACTCCCTGGTATCGGAAGAAATCCTTGAGGTCATCAAACGTCATCCTATGTGAGGGTGATCATAAAGGTGTCTCTCAGGTGATCGGAAAGTACTTGTTGGGTTGTATGTATCGAGATGGAATTTGTCCCTCCCGAGTCGGAGAGATATACTTCGGGCCCACTCGGTAATCGATATCAACACCGCTTGCAAGAACGTGCTTAAGGAGTTAATCACAAAGTGATATCGGATTACGGAACGAGTAAAGTACTTGCTATGAACAAGATTGAACTAGGTATGCCAATACCAACGATCGAATCTCGGGCAAGTAAAATATCGCGTGACGAAGGGAATACATATATGGGATTAATTGAATCCTGGCATCGTGGTTCATCCGATATGATCATTGATGAATGTGTAGGAGTCAATATGGGTTTCCAGACCCCGCTGTTGATTATTGATAGAAGATCATGTCTGCATATTCTCGAACCCGTAGGGTCACACACTTAACGTGCATCGACGCTAGGATAGAATGGATAATTGGTTTATGAGTTTTTGTTCGGAGTCTCGGATGAGATCCAGGACATCACGAGAGGTTCCGGAATGGTCCGGAGAATAAGATTCATATAAAGGAAAGCGGTTTTTGGATTTCGGAATCGTTTCGGAGTATTTGGTATTGTACCGGAAGGTTCTAGAAGGTTCCAGAGTGGGACCAACATGGGCCCACTTGTTGGGGGCCTGCGTGGGCCTAAGGGGAAGTGTCCTGGCCGCATTGGGCACCCCGGCACAAGGCCCAAAAGGCCCAGCCGGCCAGCCTAGGGGAGATCTTCTAGAAGGAGGGGGGAAACTTGCTCCCCACTCCAACCCTTGGGGCCGCCGCCCTAGGGCTTGGAGGAGGGGTCAAGGGGGCCGGCCAGCCCCCTATATAAGGTGGGCAGGGGCGCACCCTCCCTCCCCCCACTCCTCCAACCCTAGCCGTCCTACTGCTGCCCTCCACCTCTCTCTCTCCCGACTGCGTGTAGGCGAAGCCCTGCTACAGAAATTCTCCACCATAAGCACCACGCCGTCGTGTTGTAGATCCAATCTATTTCTCCACCCCACTTGCTGGACCAAGGAAGGAGGAGACGTCGCGGCACCGTACGTGTGCATCTCTCGGAGGCGCCGTCACTTACGGCGTTGGATCGGATCGGATCGCGAGGAGGAGAAGGCTAGTTCGACTACATCACCCACGTTCTGTTGGACGTTTCTGCTGTGTGATTTCTTCAAGGGTATGAAGATCTCATCTATCTCTCTCGTTGATTGCATCTCCTAGATTAGATCTTGGCTTTCTCGTTCGCATCCATAGAATTTTTTTGATTTACTATGCTGCGAAACCCATCAGTACCACCACACCGCTAGCAATCCAAAGCGTCGTGTACCAAAGCAGCACCTCCAAGAAGGGGAGTGACGATGACGACACTGCTCCCCGAACTAGTCCTAGGGTTTCCCCCGGTACGCCATGGGAGACGCGGAGGAGATGCCACCAACGCCCTTCAGGAAGGAAGGCGATACCCAAAGGCGTCACCGCGCCGGTGTCAAAGCGACAAAGATTTCTCCCGGTCCCTCCAACGACCCTCCCAACCGCTTTGAATTGCTCCGCCAAGCTTGCCGCCCACCTGCACGCGCCCACACGGTCTTGAAGACTTCACCACCGTCACACCGTGGAACTCAGACCGAGGCCGATAGGAACGAGAGAGCGGGGCCATCGACGAGGATAGGCATGACATCAGCATGCGGGAGAGCACAGTCTCCACCGCCCGAAGGCGATAGCCGACCGGATGCAGCATCAGGCCATACCAGGCCTTCTTGGCCCGACCAAGCCCGTCAAGGCTCGTGAAGTCCCGCCGCCGCACTGCAACAAGGGTGCCTCCGCATACGCCTCCCCTAGCACCAGGCTGCACTCCTCCCTCCACCAGAAAATCCGCCACCTTGACAAATCCCCGCCGCCAAGAAGCAGCACCATCACCACCGAGACCACCCAGGCACACCGAGTCGTTGGCAGTCTGAGGAACAGCGACCGAACCTCGCCACCCCATGGCCTGAGGAACGGCCACGCAAGCCACCTTCCGGGGACGCCGCCCCGGCTTCCACGCGCTCGAGCCAAGGCTCCGGCCACCGTCACACCGCACAGTCGCCGAGAGTTCCGGCGAAGGGCATGACTTGGATTCGCAGTCACTGAGCACACGGGAAACCTAGGGGAGGAGATCATCCCTCCATCACCTTGCGGTGGGTGCCGTCCGGATGGGCAACGACATCCGTAGGGCCAAGATCAGACCCAGATCAGGCCCGGCCAGGCCCGGATTAGGCCCAGATCTGGCCCACGGAACTGCTCCCCGCTGTTGCAACCAGGTCTCACCGCTGCCGTCGAGCTGCTCCGCAAGGCCCCTCCCACCGGCTCCACTGCAGAAGCCGCGCCGCCATGACCCACCACTGGCCGCCCTAAGCCGCGCCACCGCGGCAGATCGTGTCCGCTAGCTGCGCTGGCCGAGCCGCGCGCGACCAGCAGGAGAGCTCCACCGATGTGGCCCCTAGAGGCACGGCACGTCGTCGCCGCAGACGCGTCGCCGCCGAAGCCCTGCCGCAGGACGAGCACGACGCCGCCCCCGGGTCCCTGCCGAAGCCGCCAGGGCCGGGCCGCCGCCACCAAGCCGCGTGGTCCTCCGCGCCACCGCGTCGCACCTCCGCCGCCGCCGAAGCCACCGCACCGCGCGTCGCCGCGCCCGCGCAATGCGCCGCCGCTACTCTGAACGCCCAGCCCGTGCCAGACGACCGAGAGCAGGGGGAGAGGGAGGCCCCGCCGCCACCGACGCCGAGCGGCTTTGCCGCCAGCGCTACCCAGTGGCGACGAGGGGGTGAAGGGTTTGGCGGCGGCGGGGAGCCCCCGGTCGCTCGCGAGAGCGACGCGGGGGGCTAGGTTTTTTTTTCCAGGTCAAAATACCTTCTGCAGAATACAAGAGGTGTTTTGAGGTATGCGTCCTCCGGCTTTGTAGTTTCAGCATATCGTGCGGTTTAGTCTCTAGCTCCCCTCGGTTTTCCTTACCTAGTTGATCTACTCCCTCCTTCTTGGAAAGGATGTCACAGATTTGTATAAATTTAGGAGAAATCTAACTAGCGACCGGTCGGTAGAAATAAAAACCTGGCAGGTGTTCGCGTACTGTACTGCTGTCTTTCCATCCGTCCGACAAAACGAATCAAAACTAGTAAAGAGTCAAATCGAAAATTTAAAATGTTTTCTAGAACAAACCGTTCATCTGAATTAGGATCTGTTTTCACATTAGGCTAGTCGCGACGAGATCTTCGAAACTAGATCCCATGTTGGTATGTTTCGATGAAAAAAATTCGGACCAAAAAGTTATTCACCCCTAACACATATCAAAATATATACGTTATCCATATCAAAATATATACGTTATCCACCTTATATCATATAAGTTATTCATAGTATAAATGAGTTGGGTCGAGGTGTTCTCATATTTCTCATGTGAATAATTTTTATATATTTTTTGTCTTATGAAACCTCGATTAATGCATCAGCGAGCGATGAATGCTCGGTACATAAAACCTTTTGAGGATTTATCACTCATACGCCATGGTAGCGACAACGGGCAAAGCCGAATCGCTAGACTACTGATTGCCCGCTACGTTTGTTCATTTTTAACTTTGGATGATGGGTGATGGGGCATAAGATCTCATTTATTATATTATGTAAAAAGAAGTTTGGATTTAATTTCTTTTAAAAATATATCCTTAATGTTTGACGTGGTAACTTTTCAAGGTTGAGTCGCTCTTACGCCTCTCGTGAAAACAAACGACGAAGCCGAGCCATTAGAATAACTTTTGTATTTTATTTTTAGTTAATTTTTATAGTGATGGATAACTTACATGTTATTGGGTGGGTAACTTAAATGCCGGAGTATGGATAACTCTCTTATTATTAGTGGATAATTATTGTACAATGTCATGGATAGTTTTTTGTTCATCCCTGTGAATAACTTTGTACAATTTTCAGGATAACTTTAGTTCTCTTTGTGGCCACTATAATTTTTAAGCCTTGGTTATCTTCATCGTAGTTAATTACATGTACAATAGACTTACTTGATTTGGACACGTTAGCTTAGGTGTTAGGATACCGTGTCTTTGAGGTCGACGTGGTAAAAAAACTTATATCGTTGAAGTTCACATGCATACAAAAACTCAAACATAAGATCTGTTCATAGGATGAATAACTTACGTATAATTTAGTATGGATAACTTTTGTGTTACAGGTGGATAACTTTTCGGTCCGAAAAAAAAGTTCTCGAAACATATTGATATGGGATCTAGTTTTGAAGATCTCATCAACTAGCCCAACAGTGAAAACATATCCAAAAACGGATATACGATTTGATCTACAAGTCATTTTGAATTTGAAGATTTTCAAAATTAAATTAGACATCAGCTATTTTATCGTTTTGTGATTAACAATTAAATTGCCAATTATTAGACCTGGACCATCTCATGCAACGTACATATTCACGCATGCATGCTCGGCCGTGAACAAACACCCGCCAGATTTCGTCATTTATAGAACGGTTGTTGGGTAGCAGCACTAGTGGAAACGAGGCCTTTGGTTAAGCTTGGAAATGGACCGGTGTTAAAGGAGGGCCCGTATGCAGCAAAAAGGAGCCCCCTTTAACACCGGTTGGCCCCTGCACCAGTGGCCCGAACCGGTGTTAAAGGGGGAGGGGGGCATATAACACACCGCAGCCTACACCCCTCAAAGGGAGAGGGCCTCTAACACCGAACCCTCAACAGCGGTTCTACAACTGCTGTTAGAGGGCCTTAGGAACCGGTGTTAAAGGCCCCCGTCTGCACTAGTGCAGTGTCCTAAATTTAGGCGCATCTAGCCATTATATAGTATAAAGATAAATCTTGATTTAGACAAATTTGCAATATTCTTTTTTGGACGGAATGAGTAGTTTGTTTGTCTCTCACACACACGCCTGGCAAGAAGAAACTGAATGAATGACTTATCCTATCCTTTTGATCATCTCAAATCCTAGAAGTCTAAGAACCATCAACCTGAGCATTATCGCCACCACTGAGTTTAGAGCAGGTACCTAGTAGTGCGCGCACCGACGAGGACCCCCGCCTCGTTGAGGAGAACGAGCCGTCCTTTCGCCGGCCGGAGGATGACGGTCGCCGTCGACCAACCAGGACGACACCCGGCGAAGATGGATGCCGTCAACGGAGCAGGGAGGGGGACGAGGAAGGGGACGGGAGGACAGCGGCATGGCGGCCGCCGCCGCCCGCCGGCGGGTTCAAAATTTGAATCGCCATGGGCGCGCAGGGGAGCGTCCGCCATCCGATCACTAATTTCTACACCATGATCACTTAGCGATGCAATGTTGTCTGTCACGAAGTTTTTTTTTGTGTTGGTTGCGCTAACATAATTTAGTCATAATACTTGCACGTAACGCAAGGGCCTTTTGCTGAAACATCATGGCCAGACACCTAAATCTGTGCCACGTTTAATCGGCTTTGTAGTTTCAGCATACGTGCGGTTTAGTCTTTAGCTCGCCTCGGTTTCCTTACCTAGTTAATCTGTACTTTATACTCTCTATCCTGGAAAGGATGTCACAGATTTGTACTTCGAGAAAAATAGTTTGTCTACTATCTGTATTTAGTTTGTACTTCGGGAGTATAAATTTAAGTGTAGCCATTATTTAGTAAACTTCCTTCGGTTTATATTAATGTTCTCAATTATGTCTACTATCTCTATTCCGGTTTATTATGATAATACGTACTTAGAAAAAAATAGTTTGACCGTAAATTTGGCCAACAATATATGAATCATATGCCACACAAATTATACCATTGAAAAACGTATTTTAAATATAAATCTAATGGTATAATTTTTTAAAATATAGTTTATATTTTGTTGACCAAATTTACGGTTAAACTATTTTCTCGATATACGTATTTGTCTTATAAACCGGGATAGATGTAGTAGATACGAATGCATCTAAATACTTAACTAGATATATACGAATTTAAGACCAATAATATAGACCAGAGAGAGTATAAAGGTACATCTTGATTTCTGTGTCTTTTTAAACGGAATGAGTAGCTTGTTTGTCTCTCTCACACACACATGCCTGGCAAGAAGAAACTGAATGAATGACTTATCCTAGCCTTTTGATCATCTCAAATCCTAGAAGTCTAAGAACCATCAACCTGAGCATTATCGTCACCACTGAGTTTAGAGCAGATACCACATTGTCGTTAGGTGATATTTCAACTGTGACGAAGTATTAAAAACAAGTCCAACATGATATTTCAATGTTGCTGTCGAAAATTTACATTATGCAGTAATTTAATCATAACTAAACAAATGATAGACTAGCCTGTGGGGATGCATATGTCGCCGACTAATATAAAAAAATAGCAGAAAAGTATCCAAATAAACGTGCTCTGTTCTAAAAAAAAAGACACATCGAAGAATAAATCCATTTTTCTAGCAATGGCATTATATGCACATACATTTGTAAGCATAACCAGCAATTTTCTATGTAATCTCCAGCACTACCCCTACATGGAGATGCCATGGCGCCCCGTAGACCTTATAGACAATGCGAGGTACAACAAATGTTTAACCCGAAACTCTTTACAAGATGCACTCTGCATAGTTATATTCTAAGGGCATCTTCAAATCATCCCAGACCCAGCCAGAAGACAAAGTCGTTGTGAGTATTATTTAGACCATATAGAACTCCTGATTCAAGAGAAAGATGGGAGATGACATGTGGGTTAATCATTGTTTTCACAAGGGGATTCAACAGCAGCGAGTATTTGATTTGGCACGCGGGGGAGTCGACGTAATCAGTGGACAAGAAAAGTGATGCATGCAGTGTGGACAAGAAGACCTAGCTAGCTAGCTAGTTGACGGTCTGAACTGAACCCCGCGTCCGATCCTGGTCTTGTCTTGCCGTCCTGAGGGAGGGAGCTCTCGATTGTCTCCATGACCACCATTATTTCCACCGTCTATCCTTAGTCTTTGAGCTTGTACTACCTTGTTGGTCATTAGTAGGAAGTACCTGGTGATGAAGACATCAATCATTGCTAAGCACATGACGCCGACCCGGCAAATTATTGGAGCCCAAGTCCTGACGGCCTCGCTCATTTAAAGGCCTTCACGCATGGCACCTATAAGGCAAGGAGTGAAGGAGGTGAAGGCAGGAAGGCCAACTTCTCTTGGCGAGTCTGCAGCGGAAAACAAACAAAAAAGGTATTTAATCCATATATATCTCGATTTTGTATAGCTGTATCTTTAAAAGGGACCTTTTTGTTACTCCCTCCGTCCAGAAATAAGAGTTTGTCTAGATTTGAATGTATCTATACACTAAAATGCGTCTAGATACATCGAATCTAGACGAACCCAAGTCAGTTATTTCTAGACGCGGGGAGTAGATGTGTTTGCAAGGGACGATGGTTGAACACTGTGTACATTTTTTCTATCTTTGGATATCCTAGTGCACGAAATCACCATGCAAAAAATGTGACCAGATTCTTAATCGGCAAGGACAATGTCCTAGTCTCAGAGCACAGAAATGCAATATCTCATTTCTAGAGCTGAATGCAGGAGCAGCATATCAGGCAAGCAAGGTGCAGTCACCGTCTGGAAGCCAATCTTTTCTTCAGAAGCCAGCAAGCAGGGATTCAGAAAGGTAAAGCTTTTTAAAACTCCTTTTCGGGTGAAGCCATATGCAATCTTATATTTGGGCATACCAGTGTTTTGGATATTGTGGCATGTTATGGACTGCAATTCATAGTTCAAACAAAATACTCCCTTCGACCGGTATTACTTGACTTAGATTCACCTAGATACATTTTAGTGCATCCGTATCTAGACAAATTTGAGTCAACTATTATGGGTCGGAGTCGGAGGGAGTAATAAAGTTAGATCTCATATAATCATTTATCCTTAAAAAATTCCCGTACAAGTACAAAGCTGGACTCTAATAAGAAACAGACATCTTATACCTGAGGTAAATAAGTATTAGATCCTAACAGAAATGGTAAGGCCCAGAGAATCGAGTTGGGGTTCTAAAAAGATAAATTGAGAATAAAAACACTGGAAGAAGGTGGCGAAAAAGGAGAATTGAAAATGGATTTCAAGCAGCAGAAGAGGTTGCCGTAAAAAAGATCAGAAGACACTGACGTTCAAAAGATGTGATTAAAATGTTAGTTCTGCCAATATTCTGGCATCTGGTCCAATTAAAATGTACAATTAAGCAACCAAGTTTGATTTCGTCTCAACCAAAAAATCAGCAATTTTAAACACCGGAACCATATATATTCAGAGTAGATACCATCCTAATTTCGTAATCTTCTCCTCAGTGAAATAGTGAAGCTTTGGCACAATAATAAGGATATAATATGTCCATTGCCTTCCAGTGTAACATATGGAATGATATAAAGCTTACTCATTTCTTCTCTTCTCTCTGCTTCCCAGTGCATCGATGTTCCCTGTTCTTCTGTTGCTTCTTTTGCCGTATGTACTACTCCAGGCAGCATCAGCAAGAACATTCAGCAATTGGACTGATGTGGATGCCTTGTTGGCATTCAAGGCAAGCATAAGCAACCAGCGGGGTGGTGTCCTAGATGCATGGAACACAAGTACTCAATTCTGCCAGTGGCCAGGTGTGGGTTGCAGCATTAAGCATAAGCACAGGGTCACAGGGCTTCACCTCACTTCGGAAGGCCTTGCTGGAACAATCACGCCTTCTATTGGAAACCTCACTTTCTTGAAAATTCTAGACCTCAGCCTGAACAATTTGCATGGTGAAATACCTTCATCAATTGGTCGTCTGTCTCGTTTACGATATCTTAACTTGTCCAACAACTCACTTCATGGTAATATAGACACTGGCTTGAAGAACTGCACCAGTCTTGAAAACATCTACCTTGGAGCAAACAAATTCACAGGAGAAATTTTCCCTTGGCTCGGAGGATTATCAAGTCTCAAGCTCATAAGCCTAAGGAAGAACAACTTCACCGGAACCATCCCGCCATCGCTTACTAACCTCTCAGCACTGCAATATATCACTTTAAACACAAACCAACTCCAAGGTCCCATCCCTGAGGGCCTTGGCAGGATCACTAGTCTCACCACGATTCAAATGAGTGGAAACCACCTCTCAGGCATCATCCCTGCAACTTTCTTTAACCTTTCCTCTCTGACCGTCTTTGCTGTGACGGAGAATGAGTTGCATGGTGAACTTCCCTCAAACTTGGGGGATCACCTCCCAAATCTCCAGAGCCTATTGCTCGGTTTGAACTACTTTACAGGAAGCCTTCCAGCTTCTCTTGTCAATGCAACGGAGATGCAATTCCTTGAGATGTCATCCAACTACTTGACTGGTAGTTTGCCACGAGAGATTGGAATGCTCTGCCCATACTACCTCGGTCTAGAAATGAATCAGCTAACTGCAGCTACTGCTCAGGACTGGGAGTTCATGACATTCTTGACAAACTGCACACGCCTCGGTACACTTGGCCTCTCTTCCAACAATTTAAGTGGCGTGCTACCAAGCTCTGTTGCCAACCTATCAGCACAACTCAAAGAACTAAATGTTGCAGACAATCAGATTTATGGAAATATACCATTTGACATAAGCAATCTCGTTGGACTAAATCGACTGGTCCTCGCCGGTAATCAGTTTATTGGTGCCTTGCCCGGCAGCATCGGGAGGCTAAATTTGCTACAAGGTTTGCATGTCGAGGATAATCTATTGTCAGGGTTGTTGCCATCTTCCCTTGGGAACTTGACACAGCTAGCAACTCTTTCCGCAAGTGGGAACAAGTTTGAGGGGCCTCTTCCAACAAGCCTAGGGAACCTCCAGGAACTAACTGCAGCAGACTTTTCAAACAATGAGTTCATAGGTCCATTGCCTAAGCACATATTTAACATGTCATCGCTGTCAGACTCACTAGATTTGTCTGGCAATTACTTTGTTGGTACTCTTCCACCAGAAGTTGGCGGCCTGACAAAGCTTGCACACCTATATGTATCAAGGAACAACTTATCGGGGCCCCTACCCAATGAACTCAGCAACTGCCAAAGCTTGACAGAACTCAGGTTGGACCATAACTACTTCAGTAGTAGCATCCCCTCATCCATCAGCAAAATCCGAGGTCTGATGTTGCTAAATCTTACAAAGAACACACTCTCTGGTGCGATTCCTCAAGAGTTGGGGCTAATGGGTGGCATTGGAGAGTTATATATCGGACAAAACAACCTTTCTGGTCATATCCCTGAAAGCATGGAAAACATGGCATCATTATACCGGCTTGACCTGTCATTCAACCATCTAGATGGCAAAGTTCCATCACGGGGCGTGTTCAGTAATGCATCTGGGTTTCTGTTTGGTGGTAATTTGGGGCTATGCGGTGGTATCTCTGAGTTACATTTGCCCTCCTGCCCAACAGAACCCTTGGGGCACGGCTTGAGGAAACACCATTTCATTACTACAGTAGTTGCCCCAATCATTGCTGGCATAATTCTGTGTATGAGTTTGATGCTTCTTTTCTTCACAATGAGAAAGAAATCAACAGCCAAATCTACCACCAGTGAACAAGTGGTAGAAGGATTTCGGTTGATGGATGTTGTTTATCCTAGAGTTACTTATGCTGAATTGGTCCAGGGAACAAGTGGCTTTGCATTGGAAAATCTAATCGGTGCAGGAAGGTATGGGTCAGTGTACAAGTGCCGTTTGCTGCTAAAAGAAAAGATGGCCCCAGTTGCTGTAAAGGTTTTTGATCTTCAACAGGCTGGCTCTTCCAAAAGCTTCCTAACGGAGTGCGAGGCACTTAGTAAGATTCGCCATCGTAATCTGATCAGTTTCATAACCTGTTGTTCAAGCTCCGACTCAAACCAAGACGACTTCAAAGCCATCGTGTTGGAGTTCATGCCTAATGGGAGCCTGGACAGGTGGTTACACATCGACATGCATGCATCGCGTCAACTCCATGGAGGCATTACATTGATGCAGAGACTAAATATCGTGGTTGATATCGCCGATGCAATAGATTATCTGCACAACAGCTGTGAACCACCGGTAATTCACTGTGACCTGAAGCCAAGCAATATACTTCTCGATGAGGATCTTGTCGCTCACGTTGGGGACTTTGGCCTCGCGAAGATTCTTCCTGAACCAGCCAGGGAGCAACCGATTAATTCAAGGAGCTCGGTTGGAATAAGAGGAACTATCGGATACGTCGCTCCAGGTATGTAGCTTCGTTTTTCTCTAACATTACATACTCCACCACATCAATTTTGCATGGAAATTAACTCATTGTTCTGTTTTCTTCTTTCTTGCAAACGTAGAATACGGCCAAGGTTGTCAGGTTTCTCCATGTGGAGATGTGTACAGCTTCGGAGTCATCATCCTCGAGCTGTTTACAGGGATGGCGCCTACTCATGACATGTTCAGAGACGGGCTGACATTGCAGAAGCATGTGGAGAAGAATGCATCTTCAGGGATGCTGATGCAGATCGTTGATCCGGTCTTGCTGTCCATCGAAGAAGCCATGGCGAGCAGTTTGCGGGACAGAAGCAGCGCAATGGGGCATGTAAGCGATGTGGTATCCTCCATTATGAAGGTCGCGCTATCATGCTGTGAGCATAATCCGACGGAGAGGGTGTGCGTGAGAGACGCATCTGCCGCGACTCACAGGATAAGGGATGCCCTTGTTAAGATGAGGCGTGATGAGGAAGACGTCAGGATCGCACATAATCCAGGCCAGCTCCCTAAATTGGCTTAGTAGTGGTGATCTATTTCAGTCTAGGTGTGGTTTTAGTTCTGTAGCTGCCCCGTTTGCCTAGCTTGTTGGTATGTACTTTGTGGTTTGTCTCCCTGCCTGTGTGCAGCCTAGTGGTTCTTGTGGTTTCTATGTGGGGAATAATTATGTATAGTGAACTGGTAATCGCATCTTTATGCGGCAAGGGTAGGGAGCATCTCCAGCGGTACGGCATCAAGGATTTACTTTGAGTGCCAATTGTTAGTTTCTAGATCTTCAACTACTCAGATGAACACTAGGAACTCTTGTACACAGACTCGTCTTTTGGTGCTGCACAACTTGCTGCTTTTCTCCTTTTGCTCTCTCTAGCTATCTAGTAGCAAATGCAAGACATACAAAATGTATGTACTGTACAGGCCACAATGTGTGGTGGACTTGACCCCTAGGTCAGGTCTCTTCTCATGGGCTTGACTCAAGTCAAAGTCTTTCTTTGGCATATACTTCACGATGTGCTTCCTGATATGCAATTAGTGATCACCACCATTACTTCCACCATCTTTCCTCGGTCTTTTGAGAACTTCTACACAGCCAGGCACTATTAGGAGCACTTAACTGCTGATAAAGATCTCTCACCACTCGCTGATGAAGACATCACTCACTGCTAGTGCTAACCAACAGTCCGACTGTCCTCGGACGACCTCAGACTGGCATCACTCACTAATGAAGACATCACTCACTGCTTGCTGAGGAAGTCCTGAACTCGCCCATTTAAAGGCCTTCAACGAAGGTAGAAATTGCATCTCAGGCAAGAGGTGAAGGCAAACTTTTCTTCGGGAGTCTACACTCCAGCAGGAAATAGAAAAGGTATTCAATCCATAACTCTATCGCTTTGTATATCAGTAGGCGAAATTCATTATGTTTGGAAGAGACGTTCAAGATGGTACACACTTAGTTTTTCTATTTTGCATATTCTAGTGCACAAAATCACCAAAAACAAGCTGTTCTGATCATCCTTTTCTGTTGCCATGATATATCAGAGGGATACACACAGAAGAAAAGCCAGAACCAATAAGACTGATTTTATTTGAAAATAAAAGGTAAAAATAGCTCATACTCTAATAAAGAAGAAAATATCTCATAACCCAAAGAAAACCATACTAGATTGTCATAGAGCTAATTATCAGCCACCTGGTTTTCGCTAGTGAATTTCTTTTTTTCGATAAAGGGAATATATTAATATCAAATTGTTTTCGATTTCACCCGGTCTCTTCAACAACATAATGTGGAAAGCTAGTCTAAACATTAAGGGTGCACATGGACAAAAAAGAAAAGAAGAAAAAGAGAAAAAAATCTCTGCCGGATGCGATCGGATTTGCAATATCTAGAACAAACCACCACCACTGGTGACACCTAGACTGCGAAAAAGGTTCTCCAAAGCAATGCCTCAAAGAAGTTAAAAGTGCGTCAGTGTCATCGTCACCCTATCTAACCACCATGGTCAGATCAAGGGTTTCACCCCGTAGGTCTGATCAACCTCGAGACAATGCCTTCAAAAAGGTACCGACCAGAGTGCTGTCATTGCCAGGTACAACCAATTTAGGTCAGACCTAGGGTCTTCCCCCCTGAATACTGAAATGCGGAGCTCAAAGAGCACCACCAAGAACAAAGTCACCCCGTGTCGCTGCCCACACATGTGGAGGTCACCACTTCAAAGTACTAATCATCTGACTCATAGTCGCCACACACATAGATTTCATGTGAACATTGTCACACAACGAAACCATGTGTACACTCGAACAGTGAAGCGTCAACTTCTACACATGCTGTGTGAATACTTCCTGGAGCAGCCGCGAGTACATCTCAACTCGAGCCTAGCCAATCCTCCTTTATCACGATCACCTTGAATCCTCATAAGGGTCAGCTCCTTGGTAATCATGGAGATGGAGGTGCCATGGTCAATGTACCAAAGATGTTGGCCTTATGCGTTGAAGGTTGCCAACAAACTCCGTGGCACGTGGCCGTCTATGGTGTCAGGGATGACCTAAAACGGCATCGGAGGTGCAGTGTCAGGGTGGATTGGAAGGTAGGAGGCGGTAGACATTCGATGTTTTCTCATTAGTGCTAGTGAAGCCTTGGCAGAGTAAGAAGCATATAACATGTTCATTGCATTCAAGTAAAGCTTACGTTGCTTCTCTGCTTACCAGGTGGCATCGATGTTCCCTATTCTTTTGTTTCTTCTTTTGCCATATGTATTCCAGTCAACATCAGCGAGAACATTCAGCAATTGGACTGATGTGGATGCCTTGTTGGCATTCAAGGAAAGCATAAGTAACCAGCGGGGAGGTATCCTAGATGCATGGAACGCAAGTACTAAATTCTGCCAGTGGCCAGGAGTGAGTTGCAGCATTAAGCATAAGCATAGGGTCACAGTGCTTAACCTCACTTCGGAGGGCCTTGGTGGCACAATCACGCCTTCCATCGGGAACCTCACATTCTTGAAAACTCTAGACCTCAGCTTGAACAACTTGCATGGTGAAATGCCTTCATCGATTGGTCTTCTATCTCATTTACAACATCTTGACTTGTCCAACAACTCACTTCATGGCAATATAGATACTGGCTTCAAGAATTGCACTAGTCTTGAAAACATCTACCTTGGAGCAAACCAATTCACTGGAGAAATTTCCCCTTGGCTCAGAGGATTGTCAAGTCTCAAGGTCATAAACCTAATGAAGAACAAATTCACCGGAACCATCCCGCCATCAGTTATCAACCTCTCAGCACTACAAACTGTTGATTTCACCTTAAACCAACTCCAAGGTCCCATCCCTGAGGGCCTTGGTAGGATCACTAGTCTCACCAAGATTCAACTAGGTGGAAACCACCTCTCAGGCATCATCCCGACAACTTTCTTTAACCTTTCCTCTCTAACTGCCTTCGTTGTGCCGAAGAATGAGTTGCATGGTGAACTCCCCCCAAACTTGGGGGATCGCCTCCCAAAACTCGAGCACCTGTTACTCGGCGGGAACCACTTTACAGGAAGCCTTCCAGCTTCTCTTGTCAATGCAACTGAGATGTATACCATAGATGTGTCATCCAACAACTTCACCGGTAAATTGCCTCGAGAGATTGGAATGCTCTGCCCAGACTACCTAAGTCTACAAATGAATCAGCTAACAGCAACTACTCCTCAGGACTGGGAGTTCATGACGTTCTTGACAAACTGCACACGCCTCGGTACACTTAACCTCTTTTTCAACAATTTTGTTGGCATGCTGCCAAGCTCTGTTGCCAACCTATCAGCACAACTCCAAGTACTAGATGTTTCACACAATCAGATTTCTGGAAATATACCATCTGGCATAAGCAATCTTGCAGGGCTAAATCAGTTGTTCCTCCAAGATAATCAGTTTACTGGTGCCTTGCCCGACAACATTGGGAGTCTAAATTTGCTACAAATCTTGTACTTCTCTGGTAATCTATTGACAGGGTCCTTGCCATCGTCCCTTGGGAACATGACACGCCTAATACAACTTACCGCAGCCAACAACAAGTTTGGGGGGCCTCTTCCAACAAGCCTAGGGAGCCTCTGGGAGATAACTGAAGCTGACTTTACAAACAATGTGTTCACAGGTCCATTGCCCAAGGAGATATTTAACCTATCATCCCTGTCAAACCTCCTAGATATTTCTAACAATTACTTTATTGGCCCTCTTCCGCCAGAAATTGGCAGCCTGACAAACCTTGAATCCTTATATGCATCATGGAACAACTTATCAGGCCCCCTACCCGATGAACTAAGCAACTGCCAAAGCTTGACAGAACTATGGTTGGACCATAACTCCTTTAGTGGTAGCATTCCCTCATCTATCAGCAAAATGCGAGGCCTGACATCCCTAGATCTTACAAAGAACACACTCGCTGGCGTCATTCCACGAGAGTTGAGTTTAATGGGTGGCATTGAAGAGTTATATCTCGCACAGAACAACCTTTCTGGTCATATCCCTGAAAGCATGGAAAACATGGCATCATTATACCGGCTTGACCTATCACTCAACCATCTAGATGGCAAAGTTCCATCACGGGGCGTGTTCAGTAATGCATCCGGGTTTCTGTTTGGTGGTAATTTGGGGCTATGCGGAGGTATCTCTGAGTTACATTTTCCTTCCTGCCCAACAGAATCCATGGGGCACGGCTTGAGGAAACACCATTTCATTACTACAGTAGTTGCCCCAATCATTGCTGGCATAATTCTGTGTATGAGTTTGATGCTTCTTTTCTTCACAATGAAGAAGAAATCAAAAGGTCGATCCACCACCAGTGAACAAGTGGTAGAAGGATTTCGATTGATGGACGTTGTTTATCCTAGAGTTACTTATGCTGAATTAGTCCAGGGAACAAGTGGCTTTGCATTAGACAATCTAATCGGTGCAGGAAGGTACGGGTCAGTGTACAAGTGCCGTTTGCTGCTAAAAGAAAAGATGGCCCCAGTTGCAGTAAAGGTTTTTGATCTTCAAGAGGCTGGCTCTTGTAAAAGCTTCCTAGCGGAGTGCGAGGCGCTTAGTAAGATCCGTCATCGTAACCTGGTCAGTCTCATAACTTGTTGCTCAAGCTCTGGCTCGAACCAAGACGACTTCAAAGCCATCATGTTGGAGTTCATGCCTAATGGGAGCCTAGACAGGTGGTTACACATGGACGTGCAGACATACCATCAACTCCAAGGAGGCATGACACTGATGCAGAGACTAAACATCACGGTTGATATCGCCGATGCAGTAGATTATTTGCACAACAGCTGTGAACCACAGGTAATTCACTGTGACTTGAAGCCAAGCAACATTCTTCTCGGTGAGGATTTCGTTGCTCACATCGGGGACTTTGGCCTCGCGAAGATTCTCTCAGAACCAGATGCAGAGCAACCGATCAATTCAAAGAGCTCGGTTGGAATCAGAGGAACAATCGGGTATGTTGCTCCAGGTAAGTAGCTTGGTTTTTCTCTAACATCACGTACTCCACCACATCAATTTTGCATGGAAATCAACTCATTGTTCTGTTTTCTTCTTTCTTTCAAGCGCAGAATACGGCCAAGGTGGTCAGATTTCTCCATGTGGAGATGTGTACAGCTTCGGAGTCGTCATCCTCGAGCTGTTCACAGGGATGGCGCCTACTCATGACATGTTCAGAGACGGGCTGACCTTGCAGAAGCATGTGGAGAAGAATGCATTTCCTGGGACACTCATGCAGATCGTTGATCCAGTCCTGCTATCCATCGAAGAAGCCACGTCCAGCAGTTTGCCGGACGGAAGAAGCCCAATGGGACATGTAGGCGATGCCATATTTTCCGTCATGAAGGTCGCGCTATCATGCTGCGAGCATAATCCGACGGAGAGGATGTGCATTAGAGACGCATCTGCCGCAATTCACAGGATAAGGGATACCCTTGTTAAGATGAGACGTGGTGAGGAAGTCGTCAGGACCGCACATAATGCAAAGCCTTAGGCTGAAACAAGTTCGGCAGCCAAGACATCTAGGCCAGCCCGCTAAATTTGTGTCAAGCTTGATTGGCTTTATAGTGGTGATCTATTTCAGTATGTGTGTGGTTTTAGTTCTGTAGCTGCCCCGTTTGCCTAGCTTGTTGGTATGTACTTTGTGGTTTGTCTCACTGCCTGTGTGCAGCCTAGTGGTTCTTGTGGTTTCTATGTGGGGAATAATAATGTATGGTGAACTGGTAATCGCATATTTATTGGCCATTGTTGGTCGAGGCTTTAATTTGATTCATGCCGCTGCAATTTTCACTCATACCTCTACATATGCAATTAGTATATGTATTTCAATGTGTATTTCAGTAGTAGTACTATATACCCCCTTTGCCCAAAATTTGGGAAGCAATTTCATGGCGAGTCGGTGAGATTGATTGATCACTAAATGACAAATCAGAGATGGACAGTGACAAACTAATGGCGATGGGAGCCTGAAGTTCTGCATATGCTAGTGGAACTCACCGACGAGGCGTAGCGTACAGTATGAGGCAGAGCCAGCGGGCGAAGTCCTCTGCGGCGGCCGCCAGGCGCTAGAAGGGCGCTCCGTGCGCCCATTCTTCCACCTCCTCGAACGGCGACGGAGACACCATGCCCAATCCTCGCCATCCCCTGCCTCCTATGGCCTTGGCAGCCATGGATCCGCGAGGATCCCGATCGGCGCCGGTGCCAGACGGATTGGGTAGCTGAGGATAGGGTACGGACGGCTGCGGGAGGAGTTGACGCGTCGCCGTCGCATCCATCTCTCCCGACGGCGGCTGCACAGGAGGACCAGGGCGGCGCGGATAGGCGGCACTGCGCGTTTAATTCCTTTACTTAGTCCAGGGGTATTTTGGTCCGTATATCTTTGTATAATTTACATTAGCAAATACTGCCAGAGAAAATAATGCTCGTATCTAGTTCGGTATTAATGACATTTTTCATAATATGGAAAAGTTGTAGTGGCATATTTTTAACTTCTGCCTTTTAACGGCATTTCTCCAACTAAGTGAAAATAACATGGCATAGAACCAACTACTCCTAAAGTCTAAGCCAGGAATGATAGATTTTATTTTTTTTAAAACAAGGGAAAGACCAGAAGGTCCAGCGCTGCAAATATTATTAAGTGGTGGGTACAATTACAAACAGGGCTCTAAGAGAAATCAATATTACAAATAAGTTTAGGGCTTAGGCCCACCCCTGTTTGCTCCTTCTATATCAATATAAGGCAAAGTTTTTGCCTCGTTTCAAAAAAAACATTACAAATAAGCCCTGGTCTTTTGCCAAAAGGACCTTAGATAAAACATGAAAACTGCAATCAGGCCCTTCTCCACCGGGGACGATGTCGCACTCGACGCAGCAGCAGACCATTCCACCGCCGGGGACGAACCCACTTGGCGGGGAAGTGTCGAAGAGTGTCGCGGCGGAGTGACGAAGGGGCCTCCATACAGGCACGACATCCAGGAGGTTGAAGAAGAGGCGGCTCGTCCCGAGCCGCACCGCGGAGTGGTTGCTTTGACCGAGGATAGTGGCGGTGTTAGGTCGCAGTCGCTTGGGAGCTCCGCCAAGAGAAGCAGCTATTCCCCACCGAGGAGGAAGAAAGCAGAGCAAATCCCAACCGACACCATTGCCATCTCCTTGACGGCTGCAAAGGGCGACTGGGAGGTTGCAACTAGCCTTTTCCTCATCGGCACAGCAAGATCTCGACCACTGCTTGAGGCATAGGCCGCAAGCCTCCAGGCTGCTGCCACAAGCCAGAGGCTGCCACCGAAGAAGAAGAAGGTCAAAGAAAACTCGCCAGATGCGGATCTTATTTGGCAGGTGAGTGGCGGTCATCCTCCGCGTCAGCTGGAATGGTGGATTTCATTCATCTAAATTTCAAAAGAACTCATGCTGATATGCACCAAGGTATCCTCTCAATATCGTTTCATTCCGCTTGCCATTTTAGCTCTACCAAAAATAATTGGGTTATCTTCTGTTGGGTACAATCTTCCCAACTTCTCGGTGCAAAGCCAATGCAAGCGTGCAGTCTCCTATTTGGAACGAATCCAGTGTTGCAGCACTACAATGCTTGATACATCGTAAACGTATATATAATTTTTGATGTTCCATACTTGTTTAATATCAACTTTGCTTTACTTTGTCTACACTTTAAGGTATTTTTATACATTTTCTAGGACTAATCTATTAACAAGATGTCATAGTGTCAGTTGCTTGTTTTATGCTATTTTTGATTTTAGAAAAGCCAGAAAAGAAATATTCTCGGAATTGGACGAAACAAAAGCCAAAGTTCCTATTTTTCTGACACGTTCATGGAGTCCGAAAGGGAGACAAAGTAGGGCAACAAGGCGGCCACACCTGGTGGTGGCACGGGTCCCCCTGGCCGCGCCACCCCATGGTGTGGGCCCCTCGAGGCTCCACCGACCTCGCCCTTTCTCCTATTTAAGCATCCTGAGGCAAAAACCCTAGGGGAATCAGCCTCCATCCACGAAAAGTTCTGCAGCACCGCCGCCACCGAAGAGTAGATTCGGAGGACAAAAGTCTTTGTTTCGGCACCCTGCCGGGATGGGTAATTGCCCCCGGAGCCATCTCCATCGATCTCCACCACCATCTCCATCGCCGTTGCTGATTCCCATGATGAGGAGGGAGTAGTTCTCCCTCGAGGCTATGGGCTCTACCAGTATCTATGTGTTCATCTCTCTCTCTATGCATGATCTTTATGTGATCATGAGCTTTGTAATCAAGTAGATCTACTCTGCTACTCAAGTGCTTTAATTATAATCTCCGGTTATCCCCACGTGTGTGAAGGTGATAGTGTGTACACCGTGTGGCACTTAGGCTAAAGATTGCATATATACTTATCATGAGTTATATTTGGAGTTGGATGGCTCTGTGAAATTGTGGTGTTTGTTGGAACCATCTAGCGCTCAAGGTGATAGTGTGGGGTTATCTAGATGGGGAATGCGAACTTTAAGGAGTGCTTTTATAGCCCTACCGTGGATTAGAGTTGTCCAACCGGAGAGTAGTTCAGAGTAGAATAATGAAGAGAAGTTATTTATATGAGAGTGTCCACTAGTGAAAGTATGATCCCTAGGCCTTGTTTCTAAGCATTGAAACACTGTTTACAACTAGTCCTGCTACATGTTTTGCTTGCTTCCATCTTTATTTCAGATTGCCTTAATCTCTTCCTCCCCGTCAAGCTCTTTTCTGGCACCGTTGTCTTATAATCATCCATATTACTTGTATTTCACTATCTCTTTTCCGAACTAGTGCACCTATACACCTGACAAGTGTATTGGGTGTGTTGGGGACACAAGAGACTTCTTGTATCTTGATTGCAGGGTTGCTTGAGAGGGATACCTTTGACCACTTCCTCCCTGACTTCGATAAACCTTGGGTAATCCACTTAAGGGAAACTTGTTGTTGTTCTACAAACCTCTGCACTCGGAGGCCCCACAACTGTCTACAAGAATAGAAATGTGCATAGACATCAAGCTCTTTTCTGGCGCCGTTGCCGGGGAGGTAAGGTAAAATGTACTCACATCCTCTAGCTACTAAGCTATCTTCTAGTACTGTTGCTGGTGTGTGAGTGCTCGAAGTTATTTTCTTTAGATTCTGCAATTTTGTCTTCTTGTTTTTATTTTCACTAGTCAGGATTAATGGAAAACAACAACAAAATTAGAGAGCTTTATAGTATTTATCTTGAGTTAGGACATGAAGTGTTTGAAGAGAAAATTAAAAAACATATGCAAGTTTATTTGCATGCTAATAGAAATGTTATTAGTATGAATTCTTTGAACACCATTATTGCTAATGCTATGGAAAAGTCTAAGCTTGGGGAAGCTAGTTTTTATGAAAATGGTCTTTTTAGTTCCCCATCTTTAGAGGAGAAAATTTGTTATGATGATACTATACCTCCAATAATTATGATGATTACAATGATGAATATGATACTTTTAGTCCCCCAGCTTTAGAGGAGAAAATTTGCTATGATGATATACCTCCAATATATGATGATTCCAATGATGAATATGATGTTTTTAGTCCACCTAATATTGAGGATAAAATTAATTATGATTACAATATGCCTCCTATATTTGATGATTATGGTGATGAGAATAATAATGATAGCTATTTTGTTGAATTTGCTCCCACTACAGTTAATAAGAATGACTATCCTTATGTGGAGAGTAATAATTATTTTATGCATGTGGCTCATGATAAGAATGTTTTATGTGATAGTTATATTGTTAATTTTATTCATGATGCTACTGAAAGTTATTATGAGAGAGGGAAACATGGTTTTATGCATCTCAACAATATTAAGTTTCCCCTCTTTATGTTGAAAATCTTGAAGTTGCACTTGTTTTGCTTTCCTATGATTTTTGCTCTGTGCTTTCATGACTTGTTTCTTTACAAGATTATTTTTCATAGGAAGTGGGTTAGACTTAAATTTGATTTATATTTGGTTCTTGATGCTCTCTTTTACTTCAATTCATATTTCTTATGTGAGCATCATCGAAATTATCATGTCTAACTTAAAGGCGTTAAAGAAAAGTACTATTGGGAGATAACCCAAATTTTAGTAGGTTTTTATTTTTTTAGTCTTGGAAGTTATTGACTCTGTAATAACTTATCCTTAACCTTTTTGTGTGGTTTTTGTGCCAAGAATAACCTCTAATGAGAGAGAAGTAAGATTTGGGGAAGTTGCTGTCTCGAAACAGATTTTTGTGCTTCACTCTAAATATTCGTGAAAAATATCTGTATGTCGGATTGAGCTTTAATTTTCCGAGTAAATCTTCCAGGTTGTTATATAACTTTATTTAGTTCAAAACTTTTTGATTTGAGCAACATAAGGTCTTCGAAAAAATCGGTTTTTACCTGCTGGTCTATTTTGACAGATTTCTGCCATTATTTGCATTTGCTTCTTATCGATTTCTTTTTGAGTTCTTTTTGGTGAATTGAGCTTTTTAAGGCAATTGCTTTAGTAGCTTGTGTTCTTAATGGAAGTTTTGTTGTGTTGAAACTAAACCCAAAAGGTTTATTACTTTTGAATGCACTAATGTTGCTAATGAAGATTGTGTGAAGTTTTGTTTGAAGGGAAATTTTCAAGTGTAGGGGAAGAATGATGTAATGAGATGAATAATGGACAAAAGCTCAAGCTTGGGGATGCCACCCCATGTCACCCCAACAAATATTCAAGAGGTACAAGCGTCAAAGCTTGTGGATGCCTAAGGCATCCCCTTCTTCATCAATAAAAATCTCAGGTCTCTTTCTAGACACTTCGTTGTATTGTTTCATGCACTATTGTGTTGTTCTTGGAGCGTCTTAGTTTTTGTTTTTGGTTTTCGTTTTCTTAGTTTGCTTGAATAAAGTAGTTGGACCCCCGCTTTCACTGTGTTGTTTCAAATAAGTTGATTGGTGTTGGAAAAGAGTAGAAAGTTTCATGCTTATAGTGGTACAAAAGAGAGCTTGCTTTGACTATGGCTTAGACTTTATCATGTCATGCTAGATGTTGTTTTGACCTTATGCTTAGTGATTATTGTTGTAGCATGACTTGTTCCGAACAATTGAGATTGCTTAATGTTTCTTGAAAGAATCATGCGTTGTTTTAGCATACAAAGCATAATATTGTGGTATTCTCCTTTGATGCTTTGTTTGGGTTGACTTGGCACATGCTCACACCATGTTATGACTATGAATCAGTCACCTTAGCCTCTATTATCATTTAGTTTTTGACTTGTGATACCACTTTATGCTTTGATTAATAATGTTTTGTTGCTATGCATGATTATGGCCATTATTGCTCTCTTAGTTGGTCGCTCCCAGTCTTTTGCTAGCCTCCACTTGTATTGAGTAAGCTCTACTCATGCATCAAACTCCCAAGAAACTAAGTTATTCCAAAGTGTCCACTATAAATTCCTATGCATGGTGTGTTACACCATTTCAAGTAAATTCTTGTTTTATCTACCTTCCAATTAAAAAGTCACTTTGTTATGTGAAAATTAGTGATTAAAGCTCTCACAAACTTGATGGCACACTTTATTTTTCTTGACCATAATAAACTTGAACCATTATGTCATGTATGTTGTATATGCTTGCACTTATAAGTTAGTAATTAGCATAACCATGCTATCACGGGGAACGCTTTCAACACCTGTAAATATCTACCCAGTTGATATCATGCTCTTTTATTTATGGATGTCAGTGGTGTGAAATAAAAGGGGAGCTTGTAAGTCCATGGAGTTATGTATATGTGTTAGAGAAACGCCTGGGCCGCTAGCCTAAGCCAAGCCTAATCATGATGGAAAGTTGCATCATCACCATAGTGAGCAATCTATGAAGCACTCTTCTTATAAAAAAAGAGAGATAGAAAAAAGAGAAGAGAAAAAGAAAAAAGAGGAAAGAAGAGAAAAAAAGCACCATTTTCCCATGGTAAATAAGAAGATTGTTGAGATGCTCATTATTTGTTGCCTTGTCATTTTGATATGGGATAGCTCCTATGTCATGGGGCAAGGGGTACCCCGTTGGCGGTTCTCTATGATACACATATACTTACTATGATAAGAACTTACCGGTAACTAAAGTTGAGTAGCATGAGGAACGGCCCTCGTACTCAAGGGACATGAGATTGCCAACTTATACTTTATCAAGCATATACTCCATAGTTTGTTCACTTTAACCTTAATCACTTAAAGATGCTTATGATAGGGGCAATGAGAGTTGAAAGCTAACAAGTACCATAATTTTTGGAAGCTCTTTATGAAACTGAAATCCCTGGTTCCCTTTGAAGGGCCTTTATTCCACTTTTATATTGAGTCTCCACCTTTTATCTTTAGGCACCAATTAAGAGAGCATGGTTGTCATTCTTAGTTCTATGTGCATTGTCCCAAAACTTATTGATTGGTTCATAATGTTGATATTGCTTGTTCTTGAACTATTTGTATCTAGTCACCCTTATGAACTTTGAAGGTGTCCTATGCATGTTTTGCTACTCCATGAGGTACAAGCTAAATACCCCTATGCTATGTTTTCTATATGTGAAACAAACAAACTTATTGCAATGCATTGTTATTCATGATCTTTGTTTGTATCCTTTCATGTTGCAACATGGTTGCTTTGTCTTATTGTTAGAACTTCATCTTTCATGCTCATGTTTATAGTACTTTGATCCCAGCTTTCAATGCTTGCAAATACTTTGATCTATTGTGATGGTGCATGTCACCTCAAAAATTATTCTTTTTATCGCTTACCTACTCGAGGACGAGTAGGAGTTAAGCTTGGGGATGCTTGATACGTCATAAACGTATATATAATTTTTGATGTTCCATGATTGTTTAGTATCAAATTTTATTTTCTTTGTCTACACTTTGAGCTATTTTATACATTTTCTGGGACTAACCTATTAACAAGATGCCATAGTGCCAGTTGCCTGTTTTCTGCTGTTTTTGGTTTCAGAAAAGCCATAAAAGAAATATTCTCGGAATTGGACGAAACAAAAGCCAAAGTTCCTATTTTCTGACACGTTCACAGAGTCCGAAGGGGAGACGAAGTAGGGCAACAAGGCGGCACCACCCCATGGTGTGGTCCCCTCGAGGCTCCACCGACCTCGCCCTTTCGCCTATTTAAGCATCCCAAGGAGAAAAAACCTAGGGGAATCAGCCTCCATCCATGAAAAGTTCCGCGGTGCCGCCGCTACCGAAAAGGAGATTCGGGGGTCAGAAGTCTCTGTTCCGGCACCCTGCCGGGACGGGGAATTTCCCACGAAGCCATCTCCATTGATCTCCACCACCATATCCATCGTCGTTGCTGATTCCCATGATGAGGAGGGGGTAGTTATCCCTCGAGGCTAAGGGATCTACCGGTAGCTATGTGTTCATCTCTCTCTCTATGCGTGATCTTTATGTGATCATGAGCTTTGTAATCAAGTAGATCTACTCTGCTACTCAAGTGCTTTAACCTTAATCTCCGGTTATCCCCATGTGTGTGAAGGTGACAGTGTGCACACTTTGTGGCACTTAGGCTAAAGATTACATAAATACTTATCATGAGTTATATTTGGAGTTGGATGTCTCTATGAAATTGTGGTGCTTGTTGGAACCATCTAGCGCTCAAGGTGACAGTGTGGGTTTATCTAGATGGGGAATGCAAACTTTAAGGAGTGCTTTTGTAGCCCTACCGTGGATTAGAGTTGTCCAACCAGAGAGTAGTTCAGAGTAGAATAATGAAGAGAAGTTATTTATATGAGTGTCCACTAGTGAAAGTATGATCCCTAGGCCTTGTTTCTAAGCATTGAAACACCGTTTACAACTAGTCCTGCTACATGTTTTCCTTGCTTCCATCTTTATTTCAGATTGCCTTAATCTCTTCCTCCCTGTTAAGCTCTTTTCTGGCACTGTTGTCTTATAATCATCCATATTACTTGTATTTCACTATCCCTTCGCCGAACTAGTGCACCTGTACACCTGAGAAGTGTATTGGGTGTGTTGGGGACACAAGAGACTTCTTGTATCTTGATTGCAGGGTTGCTTGAGAGGGATACCTTTGACCACTTCCTCCCTGAGTTCGATAAACCTTGGGTAATCCACTTAAGGGAAACTTGCTGCTATTATACAAACCTCTGCACTTGGAGGCCCAACTGACATGGATATACCCTATGGGTGCACAACATTGGTATACCCGGTCCAGCCCAAGGAAGGTCCACGCGAGGGTTTGCAGCCCAAGGAGATTTCGGGTGGCCTAAGCCCGTGGAGATTTCGACTCCTTGGAGAACAAATCTAGATTAGATAGAATTTCAAAGGGTATCAACCCTAATTTGTAACCGAATCGACCTAACCTAGGACCTGTCCTATCTATAGAAAGGCCAGGAGGGTACGTCGAGAAGGACAATCGCCACCTCATACGCACTTCCACGCTAGATTGCATCTGCACACCCCTGTAATATTCGGTTCCGCCGTAATCAAGAGCAGACAAGCAGGAGTAGAGTCTTCCCTCCAGGGGCCTGAACCTGGGTAAATCTCGTGTCCCTGTGTTACTTGTATGTTAACCGTTCCACGACTTCCAGCATCCCCATCTTCTCCAAAACCCAAGTCCATAACAATGGGCATTGACGAGTCGAATCCTCGTCAATTGGCACCGTCTATGGGAACTGGGGACGCTGATCGTGCGGTCATAATGGTCCCATCCAAAGCGATCTATGACTCATCGGAGACGGAGAATCATCTCCTCTTTGGCGCCTTCGACTTCACCACCCACTCGCCAGCCACCCTCAGGGATTTCGAGTCCGTAGGCGATGGAATCGAGATGCTGTTCGGGAGCTTCTGCTTCCAGGTGGGGCAGTCCAGCACCCTCCGCCTCAAAGAGCAGGTGCCACTACCATCCATCAGGCCCGTTTCGTGGGTCCCACCGATCGATTCCCTGCGCACATCGACGCTAATGGGAGATTCAGATGACAGCAGCAGCTACAACTCTGATCTGTGCGGTCCCTCTTCAGATGAAAGAAACTACGGTTCCAGATCTGAGAGCTGCGATAATAGCAACCCACTTCATGAGTGTTACATGTGCGCCGCCATCCATGATGGCAACGCCAAAAATGTAGCGGATCCACCGCTAGGTTCGGGTTCCCAACCACCTTCCAATCCCCCTCCCAACCCTCAGGTTGAGAACGAGGGAAATAGGGGAAACCTGATCAACAAAGCAACTAAGGGCAGTAACCGCAGCTATGACCAGATCCACCTCAACGAGGAAGGCTGGCGCCAAGCACGCGAAGCCGTGGCAGGAAACAAAATCCTACCCGTGGATGCCTCTCATGACAGCCATAAATTTTCGATGTATTTTGCAAAAAAAGATCATGGGACAGTAAAACAGCCTTAACTTTTGCATACAATGTCGGAAAAAAGTTTAATATACCAAAATGATCGTCAAGAAATTTTCTACTCGATTTCAACGGCCGGAGGCCGTTGAAGTTTTACAGCTTCCCCAAATTCGAAAATAGTAAAAATTTATGGAAAAAGGAAGATTTTTTCCTGCAAAAAAATAAAAAGGGGGGAGAAACTTCTGTGGCGCATTGCTCCCATATGCGCCACAGAAGTCTTGGGCGGGATTCGAAATTTGAATCCCGCCGCCCCTTCTCCCTCTCTTATCCTCTTCCACTCCTCCACCCTTCTCCTCCTCCACTTCTTCTCTCCTTCTCCTCCCCTTCTTCCTCACCTTCTCCTCCTCCTCCCTCCTCCTCTACCCTGGTGAGCTCCTCCCTCTTCCCTCTTCCACCCCGGTGAGCTCCTCCTCCTCCCTCCTCCCTCCTCCCTCCTTCACCTCGGTGAGCTCCTCCTCCGGCGGCCTCCTCCTCTCCTCCACTGGCGACCTCCACCTCCTCCTCCGGTGAGCCCCGCCTCCATCGGCGGCCTCCTCCTCCGGTGAGCCCCTCCTCCACCGGCGGCCTCCTCCTCTCCTCCACCGACGACCTCCTCCTCCTACAGCTACCATCGGCCTCCTTTTCCTCCTCCGGTGACCCCTACCTCCGGCGATACCCACCTCCAGCCAGATCTGGCCGGGTTTTTTTAATTTTTGAAAAAAAAATCAGTGGCGCATATTGGCAATATGCGCCACAGAAATTTTTGAGACTTCTGTGGCGCATTTCAATATGCGCCACAAAACTTCACTTTAGTGGCTGATAATAGTGGCACATCCCATATGCGCCACAGAAGTTGAAAAATGGTGCACCATTGATGAGCACTTTCCTAGTAGTGTGGTTTAGTAAATACATCATCCAACTGATCAACTGAAGAAATAGATCACACATCTAAGGCACCATCAGCTACTTACTCACGCACAAAGTACAAGTCTATCTCAATATGCCTTGTGCAAGCATGAAACACTAGATTTTCTATTAGGTAAGTAGCCCCTAAGTTATCACACCATAAAATGGGAGCACGCTGATGGGGAACCCCAAGTTCCTTGAGCAAAGACTTTACCCAAATAACTTCACTAGTGCCATTGTCTGAAGCCTTATATTTAGCCTCTATACTTGACCGCGAGACAGTAGGCTGCTTCTTTGACCTCGATGACACAAGATTAGACACAACAAAGACCATAAAGCCTCTAGTAGAGCAGAGATCATCAACACATCATTTCCAGTTTGCATCTGTAAAAATGCTAATACCCACAAAAGGTGTCTTGTGGATAGTCAACCTTTTTTTCGGAGTTCCTTTAACATTTAACAACTTTCCAATGTACATCTGTAGGCTGTGGGAGAAACTGACACACCTTGTTGACAACAAAACAAGTATATGGATGTGTGAGTGTCAAGCAGTGGCGGAGCCAGCTGGGTGGAAGGGTGGGGCTGGCCCCACCCTAAGACTTGGCCCAGCCCATACTGCATATATAGAAAATAAGAAAAAATGAAAAAGCCTGGCCCAAGTTAGGCCTGCCCCACCCTAACAAAATGGGTTAGATTCGCCACTGGTGTCAAGTATTGTAAACCACCAATAATACTGGTAACAGAAAGAATCATCAGTACCCAATGGTGAACCGGTATCTCGGGACAAGTGTTCCGTAGAGGAGATGAAGGTGGCTTGCAATTCTCCATGCTAACATGATGATGAAGATCAAGTGCATACTTACGTTGAATCAATGCCATGCCCCGGGAAGTGTAAGCCGCTTCAAGTCCGAGAAAATATGTAAGCACACCAAGAACCTTGATAGGAAAAGTCTCAGAAAGAGAGTGCACAAGACAAGAAACATCAATAGGACTAGAGCCAGCAATCACAATATCATAAACATAGACCAGCATATAAATACAAATTGTGCAAGAAGATGAACAATGATGTATCAACCTTGGAGGATGTGAAGCCTAGCTGATGTCGACGAGTGATATGTCCAATTTGCATCACCATTCTATATCATAATTTGCCTCTATTCAATATATTTCATATTAAGTGTTACTTATGTCTTTTCATTTGTTTTTGCATGTTGGATGATTCTTGGAGGATGAACTGCCAGAGTCAGGATTCTGATGGAAAAAAGCGGTGTTTTGATGCAATTTCGCGAAGATCAGAAAAATACCAGAAAAACTACGGAAAATTATATTTTCTCGGAAGACGAAGTATGCTAGAAGGGGAGGCGGAGTTGGGCCACAGGGGGCCCACACCCCCGCCCCCAGGCGCGAGCCACACCTGGTCGCGCCTATAGGGGGTGTGGCCACCCTGGCCTACCTCTTGCTCCGCCCTATCACCTATATATTCTCCTTGAAACCCTAATACACGGGGAGCGACAATATAAAGATTTCGCTGCCTCTGCGGGGCGGAAAACACCGAGAGAGAAAGAGCTCTCCGTCAGACAAATTTCTGCCGGGAAAATTCCTTCCCGGAGAGGGGAGATCGTCGCCATCAACACCATCATCAAGCTAGACTTCATCGGGATCATCGTCATCCACACCATCATCTCCACCAGCACCATCATCACCACTCCATCCCGTTGTAACAATTGTGTTGAAACTTGCATAGTTCTTAAGGGAAACTTTCCCGGTGTTGATTACTATTGTAGTTGATGCTTGTGAGTGGAACCATTGAATTATTGATTATTTTCAGATTGTTATCCATTACCATATCATCTCTAATCTTGATCCATATGATGTCTCGTGAGTAGTTCGTTTAGTTCTTGAGGACATGGGAGAAGTCATGTTGTTAGTAGTGGAATTGTGTTGAGGTATTATTCAATGGTTTAATATTTAAGTTGTGGTGCTATTCTTCTAGTGGTTTCATGTGAACATAGACTACATGATACTTCACCATTTATGACCCTAGGGGAATGATTATGTATTTGGCTACTAATTGTGGGGTTGCCGGAGTGACAGAAACCTGAACCCCCATTAGGAAACCATTGCACAAGGGAGTGTAGGATCTCAGAGTTTAAGGCTGTGGTTAGGTTTATATCTTAATTGCTTTCTTGTACAGATGCTTGCAAGTGGTTTAATCACAAGTATGTATTAGTCCATGTAAGGTCGGTACATTAGCACAGGTTCACCCACACAACACTTATGAAACCAAAGAAGACTACTCGGCTATATGAAGCGAAAGCACTTGACAGAATTCCCATGTGTCCTCGAGAACGTTTGTCCTCATTAGTATTTCCACCGGCTTGTCCTTTGCTAAGAAAGGATTGGGCCAGTTGCTGCAATTATTTGCTGTCTTTATTTACTTACACTTTATTTCCTTGCTTTATCAGAAAATCCGTTTGTTAAGTATTTATAGAGATTTCCTGCTCCATACCACTAGTCAACACCTTCTGCTCCTCATTGGGATCGACACTCCTATTTATCGAATGTACTACGATACACCCCCTCTACTTGTAGGTTATCAAGACTATTTTCTGGCGCCGTTGCCGGGGAGTGAAGCGCTATTGAAGAGTGGAATTGGTAAAGGAAACTTCTATTGTGAGTATTGCTTTTATTTTCTATTTGTTACTTTGTTTCCAATATGGATAACTCACTTGGTTTTCTATTTGGGAAAACTACTACCACTTTAGGGTAGTAGATGAACCACCACCTATTGAGATAGATCCTTTTAAGATACCTACAAGTATTGTTGATTGTGTTATGGATAATTATTATTTTGGGGATGGAACTGTCCATCCTGGTGATCACTTGCTTTTTATCCATGAATTATGTGGGTTGTTTAAATGTGCGAGTATCACAACTGAACAGGTTAAGAAGAAGTTACTCTCTATATCATTAAAAGGAAGAGTTGAAGAATGGTATAAACTGTTGAAGAATGGATAATCCATGGAATGGGAGGAAATAGTACCTCTCTTTTATTCTAAATTCTATCCTCCCAGTGAGATTCATAAGGATAGGAATCAAATATATAACTTTTGGCCTCGTGACGGAGAGAGTACAGCTCAAGCTTGGGGGATATTGAAGTTACTAATGCTTAAATGTCCTATTCATGAACTCCCTAACAATATTATTATCAATAACTTTAATGCAAGACTTTCTCTTCATGATAAAGATTTACTAGATGCTTCTTGTGCTGGATCATTCACACGTATGAAGGAAGAAGCTAAATGGTATCTTCTAGACCGTATTCAAGAGAACACTGAAGCATGGGAGAATGACAAAGGAAGAAAGTCAGGTATAAACTATGATTATGAATGCATTAAATATTTTATGGGAACTGATGACTTCTGTGATATTAGTACTGAGTATGGTCTTGAATCTCAAGTTCTTGCAAAATGTTTTAAGGCCTTTGACTCTTATATAGAAATTCCCAAAAAGGAGTGGGACAAGTACCATGCTCCTTATAAAGATATTGTTACCCATGTTCCTGCTAGCATTCAAGTTTGTATTGTTGATCCTATTTTTCCTAACCTTATGTTGAGAAAATTCCTTTTCCTGTTAAGGTAAAGGAACATTCTATCATAGCTAATGTGGTTAGCAAAAGTGCAAAGAAAACTATGGAACCTGATTAGCAAATAAACATTGAACCTATAGTAGCCCTTGTGAAAGATCTTGTCACTAAAAATATAGAGGATGAGCACATTGTCTTCTGTGAAGATGCTTCTAATATTGTATCTCATCCTAGAAAATCTAGAAAAACTAGTGTCCATGTGCTTTCTGTTAGATAATCATTGCTATTATGGTTTATGTGATATTGGTGTTAGTTCTAGCGCTATTCCTTATGAGCTTTATTATGCATGAAATTGGTCCTTGTGAACTTGAGGACATTGATGTGGTTATTCACCTTGCTAATAGAGATACAGTCTGTCCAATTGGCATTGTAAGAGATGTGGAGGTTCTTTGTGGTAAGATTAAATATCCTGCTGATTTTTTAGTGCTTGGTTCTGAAGCTAGTAAAACCTGTCCTATTATCTTTGGTAGACCTTTCTTGAATACTTGTGGGGATATTATAGATTGTAGGAAGGAGGAAGTTTTGACTAAGTTTGATGGAGAATCGTATGAGTTTAATTTTTCCAAATTTGCTAAAACTCCTTATGAAAACGAATTGCCTAATGAGGGTTTCAGGGTTGAACAACTTTCTGCTATTTCTCTTGCTCCTAACAATGCCTTGTAGCAGTTTATGGAAGATCATGAAAGAGAGGTCTTCATGAAGGAAAGAAATGAGATTGGAGAGGTTTTCCTTTGTCAACCTGAGCTACTTAAGCATAACCTACCTATGGAAGATTTGGGTACCACACTACCACCTAAAGGGGACCCTGTTTTTGAATTAAAACCTCTGCCTGATGATCTTAAATATGCTTATCTAGATGATAAGAAAATTTATCAAGTTATTATTAGTTCTAAACTTTCAGGAAAGGAAGAGGAAAGGTTATTGGAAATATTGAAGAAACATCGAGGAGCTATGGGGTATACTCTTAATGATTTAAAAGGGATTTCTCCTACTATATGTCAGCATGCTATTAATATAGAACCTGATGCAAAACCAGTTGTTGAACACCAACACCGTTTAAATCCTAAAATGAAGGATGTGGTAAAAAATGAGGTATTAAAACTCCTTGATGCTGGTATTATTTGCCCTATTGCTAATAGTCAATGGGTTACCTCTGTTCATTGTGTTCCAAAGAAATGGAGAATCACTGTTGTGCCTAATGAAAATAATGAGCTTATACCCCAAAGAGTAGTGGTCGGTTATAGGATGTGCATTGATTTTAGAAAGGTCAATAAATTTACTAAGAAAGATCATTACACTATGCCTTTTATTGATCAAATGTTAGAAAGATTGTCTAAAAATACCCACTTTTGTTTTCTTGATGGTTATTCTGGGTTCTCTCAAATTGTTGTGAGAGCACAGGACCAAGAGAAAACCACCTTTACTTGTCCTTATGGGACTTATGCTTATAGGCGTATGCCTTTTGGTGTATGTAATGCTCCTGCTACCTTTCAGAGATGTATGTCTGCTATCTTTCATGGTTTTTGTGAAGAAATCGTGGCAGTTTTCATGGATGATTTCTCCGTCTATGGAACTTGTTTTGATAATTGCTTGCACAATCTTGATAAAGTTTTGTAGAGATGCGAGGAAACTAATCTTGTTCTTAATTGGGAGAAATGCCACTTCATGGTTAATGAAGTGATTATTCTTGGACACAAATTTTTTTAAAGAGGTATTGAAGTAGACAGAGCCAAAATTGGAGCAATTGAGAAGATGCCCTGTCCTAGGGATATTAAAGGTATTCGTAGTATCCTTGGTCATGTTGGTTTCTATAGGAGGTTTATTAAAGATTTCTCCAAAATTTCAAAGCCCCTTACTAATCTTCTTCAAAAAGATGTACCTTTTGTTTTTGATGATGATTGTAAGGAAGCTTTTAAAACTTTGAAGAAAGCTTTGACTACTACTCCTATTGTTTAACCACCTGATTGGAATTTACCTTTTGAAATTATGTGTGATGCTAGTGATTTTGCTGTGGGTGCTGTTCTTGGGCAACATGTTGATAAAAAGTTGAATGTTATTCACTATGCTAGCAAGGCTTTAGATGCTGCTCAAAGCAATTTTGCTACTACTGAAGAGGATTTCTTAGATGTAATCTTTGCCTATGATAACTTTAGACCCCTATATTGTTGATTCAAAGGTTACTATTCATATTGATCATGCTGCTATTAAGTACCTTATGACAAAGAAAGACGCTAAACCTAGGCTTATTAGATGGGTGTTGCTTTTACAAGAGTTTGATCTATATATTGTGGATAGGAAAGGTGCTGAAAATCCTGTTGCTGATAATTTATCTTGTTTGGAAAACATTTCTTTTGACCCTATGCCTGTTAATGATAGTTTTCCAAATGAACAGCTAGCTGCAATAAGGGTAAGCCCACATGAGAGTCCTTGGTATGCTGATTATGTTAACTTTATTGTTTCCAAGTATTTGCCTCCAACCTTTACAGCTCAGCAAAGAAGGAAATTCTTTTATGATCCAAGGCATTACTTTTGGCATGACCCACATTTATATAAAGGAGTATATGGTATTATGCGAAGATGTGTCCCAGAATATGAACAACAAGAGATATTGAGAAAATGTCATGGTAGTGCTTATGGAGGACATCATGCTGGGGATAGGACTGCACAAAAAGTTTTACAATCTAGTTTTTATTGGCCTACTCTTTTCAAGGACGCAAGGAAGTTTATTTTATCATGTGACGAATGTCAAAGAGTTGGTAACATTTCTAAACGGAATGAAAGAGAATGGATTTTGTACTTGCACTCATGGGTATGGGACCTATCCTGTCCGTTGATGCATCCATCGGGATCTGTGCCAACTCTTGACCTAAACAATATGCCAAGCATTGCTTCCATTTAACCTATCACGTCCCCGTGCATTTCTCCTGCCTTTACGCCAGGTGAAACGGGCATGGGCACTTTATTCTCCCTACCCCGCACCCATCATGTGCTAGTAGATAGGATAGAATTAATCAGTCCATCGATCACCCCCGCACAGTTTTCCTCCATTCCCCATTTGCCTTCTTCAACACCAACAAGGCTCGTTCCGGCGACGACTTCACCTACTCTGGCGAGGTCCACCGCCCAGATTTTTTCCGGCGAGCCCGTGATATCCCTTCCCTCTTTCTTGTCGCAACCATTTTTTGCTGCGGTATGCATCTAGTTTCATCTGATTTAGTCGATTTTGGGTCTTGTTTTGAGTCGAGAAATGTCTGCCCTTCTTGTTCTTTCCTCAAGTTGCTATACATCCCTTCCCCTCCATCCTATGCTGTATCGACGAATCGATTTTTTAGCTATCTGTAGTGGACAAGCGGACGGGACTGGTGCAGGAGTTCCATCCAGTGCATTGCCTATGTCCAGGGAGGCCGCCGATCCAGTTCCTTCCGGCGCTGCGCACGGTTCCATCGACGAGATCGGAGGCAGCTGCTCGCAGGGTAGGGAAGGAAGGCTGTGGCCGTGGCAGTCAGCGTCGGGAAGAATCAGGTGCCGGACGTAGGAAGGTAGGCGACGATCTGGAGTTTGATTTTGTTCTTCTCCCTTTATTTTTCGATTCAATTTGTTTTTTCTCCTGTTTCTTTTACGGATCTCGATTTTCTTCCTGCACGCATACTTCCTATTTCTTTCCCTCATCTGTTGCGCGTCGTGGGCCAGCTAGATCAAGAAGCTGGTTCTCTTGTAGTAGTAGGTTGTAGCTGGATCGATCTTGGCCATTTATGAAGGATACAATTTCCAATGATTAGAGGTTACAGTACTTCTGTTTGCAGGTATGAACGGATCAAACAATGATGGATGCATGAGCTTGTGTTGTGTGTCGATGATAAAAGGCATGTAAATTACTCCAAGTCAAGAAAGATTGGCTGTTGATGCTTCTGCTCGTAACTATGTGCTGCCTCTTTTTTCATGTATGTAGTGTAGGCTTGATTTTTCTAGAGTAGCATCATGTATCTCTAGTTGCTGATGTACCCTAATTAATCCCCAATTTGTAGCTATGAGAGTAATGGAAGCAATGAAATATGTCGTGTTTTGCATTCATGTACTCATGTACAGGTGCAGACACTACATTTTTTATATTGATTTGTGATGAAGACCATGACTAGTTTGTGTAGAGTGATGAAGACCGGGTGATCTGTGATAAAAGTCCAAGTGAATAAAAATGTGGACAGGTAAAAAAATGATTGCAGCATGTTCATGCCTTGAGACTTATCTTCAAAGATGAGACGAAGATGAGACGAAGTCTATACTCTTATGCTTGAGAGAGAGAGAGGGGTTTGGATGGTTATAAAATTTCATGGTCTATTCATGGAGAGAGAAAGAGAGATTGATGATGAGACGAAGTCTATACTCTTATGCTTGAGAGGAGAGAGAACAGGGAAATGGAAAGAACAATGAGAGATCCATAGGCTCTGTCCTCGCACGTGTAGTGCAGCGCGGAGGTAGGACCGGATTAGTATTGGTCAAGCAAGCGAAGAAGACGAGGGTGCGCTTGAGCTGAAAAGCAATGTACTGATGCAAGACTGTAACTAGGCCACTACGACCCTATTCCGTCCAAAAAGGCTATATGCATGCAGGGTAGGGTAGTTGTTCTTCTCCGGAATTCCTGTGCATCGTGGCACTGTAGAGACCTTTCTGTCCCATCTGAACAGTCTGGCACACTTTTTGTGCAGTTTATGAAAATGAAGAAAAACTAGAATATTGTTTCTCTCCCAACAGCTTTATTCGGATCTCAAAGCACCAAAAAGTGGCTCAGTGGACACGATAGCTCTTGTACCCATGTGTGCAACCACAAATGTATTTCCGCGCAATGAAATGCCTATGAATTATTCTATTGTTATTGAACCTTTTGATTGTTGGGGATTTGACATTATGGGCCCCTTTCCTCCTTCGAAAGCGTATACTCATATTCTTGTTGCTATTGATTATGTTACAAAGTGGGTGGAATCCATACCTACAAACAACGCTGATGGTAAGAACTCTTTAAAAATGCTTAAAGATGTTATTTTTCCTAGGTTTGGTGTGCCTAGATATCTCATGACTGATGGAGGTTCTCATTTTATCCATGGTGGTTTTAGGAAGACTCTTGCTAAATATGATGTTAACCATAGAATTTCTTCAGCTTATCACCCCCAAACCAGTGGGCAAGTAGATCTTTCTAATAGATAAATTAAATCTATCTTGCAGAAGACTGTTAATAGATCTAGGAAAAATTGGGCTAAAAAGTTAAATGAATCTTTATGGGCTTATAGAACTGCTTATAAAAATCCTATGGCAATGTCTCCTTACAAAATGGTTTATGGTAAATCTTGTCACTTGCCTCTAGAATTAGAACACAAAGCTTATTGGGCAGTAAAAGAAATGAATAGAGATTTTAGACTTGCTGGTGAGAAAAGATTGCTTGACTTGAGTACCTTAGATGAGTGGAGAAGTGAAGCTTATGAAAATGCTAGACTCTTTAAGGAAAAGGTAAAAAGATGGCATGATAGGAGAATTCTAAAAAGGGAGTTCCATGTTGGTGAGAAAGTTCTTTTGTATAGATCTCATCTCAGATTTTTTTGCAGAGAAACTACTCTCAAAGTGGGAATGACCTTTTGTAATTAAGGAGGTGTATCATTCAGGAGCTATCAAAATATCTTCTTTGAGGGACAACACCTCACAGGTGGTGAATGGTCAAAGGCTCAAACACTATATTTCTGGAGATTCTTACAATGAAGATGTTGATATCATTCAAATGGCAACTCCGAAAGAATTTATTAGAAACCAAACTCCGGAATCTGTAGAGTACGTTTGCAAATATGTAAAGGTACTGAAAAATAAAGGTTCGCGGAAAACTCTTTTCTCTATATTTTGTTGTTTTTTTACATATGGAAGGTTACGAGACGAAACAGAGGAGGAAACAGAGCTCAGGAGGGCCACACCCACCAGTGGCGCGGGCCCCAGCTGGCCGCGCCACCAGGGGGTGTGAGCCTCCTAGACTTCGTCTCCATCCCGTTTTCATTCTGTACTCTTCCTTATGTTGTAAAACTTCATAATATATAATTACCCAGACCCCCGAGGTTCGTATACCGTGTTCTCGTCGTGTTTTCATTTTGATCTGTTTTTGTCACGAGGATTCTCATATTTGAAGCCTTCAATGTCTTCCTCTAGATCACCCAAGGAGGATTCCTTCGCGGACATCATCAACCCATACATGTATGAGTTGAAGATTCATCCCAAGGAGTTGATTCTCAAGGACGAGAAGGTGCAGATTAAAGAAGTTCAAGGCTCTAAAGGAGAAGGCAGCCTGGAAGACAGGATGGAAGCATTGGAGCAGGAAGTTTTGAGGTACAAGAAGATGGCGGAACGCGAAGTGGATGTCATCCATAAGATAAGTTCAGAACTCATCGCCAAGCATAAGAGGGAGACTGCCGAGATTTGGGATGAAATCCTCTCAGGCCATCATACCACCAACCAATTACAAGCACAGCTCTATGACATACAAAATCAAAACTGTGAGTATGAGGCCAGGTTTAATTGCATAAGCTCTGCTGCTAGTTTCAGGATGGTGGAAACCAAGACATCCTTCATGGATGGGGAACCTTTACCTTGGAAGTTTGATGATGACTAGGGAATACCACCACCACCGAAGGAGTAATTCTTCATCAGGTTTGGCATCCCCTTGGCTAGTTCCAAGCTTGGGGGAGTGCCGCGGTATCACATCACTATCTTTTATCTTTTTACCTTTTTAGTAGATTCATATCTTTGGGTAGAGAAGTTATCTTATAGGTTGGTTTGCATTGTGGAAGTATCTCTCCTTTAGTTGGTTATCTATGTATCCCTTGGTGTGAGTGACTTTATGGAATATTAATGAGAAGTCTCATTTTTACTTTTTGCACTTCTTATTTTAGTTTGCAATCTCTATTATATGATTGATCTTGTTGATCAGTATTGGTATCACTTTGGGAGCATCAAGTAGATCTAAATTGGTTTTGGCAAACCGAGCTCTGGTCAGTAGCAACAACCTTTTGAGGTTTGAAAGGAAAAGAGAAAAGCACTTATAGGTATTTTGTATCATTTGTTTTCTTTCTTGATTGGCTCATAAGCTTAGTATTATTTATTTAAGATCTTTTGTGTCTTCAAGAAAGATTGCATGTTTGGCTTTATTACTTGTATGTTTGCTTGTTTCTTTCAACTCTTTTGCTTGCTACCCAGCCTTGCTAGCCAAAAACCTGTTTTGAGAGGGCATACTTCTCATGCATACAATCCTTTAAACCAAAACATGTGCCATTTGTGTCCACCATATCTACCTATTAGCATTATTGCTATTCCAAGTAAATTCTCAAGCTTCATCTATCTTTCAAATTAAAAATTATTTTGTTATGTGAAAACTAGTTAGTAAAGCTCTCACGAACTTGATGGCACACCTTATTTTCTTTCCTCTAATAAACTTGAACCATTGTGTCATCGAAGTTGTATATGCTTGCACCTATACGTTGGGATTAGCAGAACCGTACTATCACGAGGAACGCTTTCAACACCTGTAAATACATACCCAGTTGATACCATGCTCTTTTGTTTGCGGATGTCGTTGGTGTGAAATAAAAGGGGTGCTTGTAAGTCCATGGAGTTATGTATGTGTGTTAGAGAAACGCCTGGGCTGCTGGCCTAAGTCATGCCTAATCATGGTGGAAACTTGCAGCATCACCATAATGAGCAATCTATGAACCTTTCTTATTATAAAGAGAGAGAGACAGAAACATAATGAAAAGAGGAAAGAGAGAAAAAAACACCATTTCCCATGGTAAATAAGAGATTGCTGAGATGCTCATTGTCTGCTTGCCTTGTCATTTTCATTATCGGATAGCTCATGTATCATGTGCAAGGGGTACCTGATACGTCGTAAACGTATCTATAATTTTTGATGTTCCATGCTTGTTTAGTATCTACTTTGATTTGCTTTGTCTACACTTTTAGGTGTTTTTATATGTTTTCTGGAACTAACCTATTAACAAGTTGCCATAGTGCCAGTTGCCTGTTTTGTTCTGTTTTTTGTTCCGGAAAGGCAGGAAATCAATATTCTCGGAATTGGACGGGACAAAAGCCAAAGTCAATATTTTACCGTGGGGAACACGAAGCCAGAGTACGAGACGGACAGGCACCAAAGGGTGGCCAGACCCCCCTAGGCAGGGTGTGGCCCCCCTGGCTGCCTCCTCGCCTTGCCTCCTTCGCCTATAAATGTGTAGGGCTCGCAGCATAGAAAACAAAAAAAATTCCTACGATGGGAACATCTAAGTACCAAGATCTATCTACTAGATACAAGCAACGGGTGGATATACATCCATAGAATACATACCCTCGAAGACCGAATAGCGTTAACGAGGTTGTACTCGTGGATGATGTAGAAGAATGCTTGCCGATCTCAGGATCGTGATGAAGTCCATCTGGTCCAGCCGGTCCAGCACCATCAAGTCCAGCACCGCAAAGTAGTGGTGCATCCATGAACGCACACACGTCCGGGTACCCCGAAAACCTCCACGCCCTCGCTCCAGCGAAGCAGCGGAAGCAACAAATCCTTCCAGAAAAAGCCACCGGGAACATGTATCTTGCTGATCCGAGACCATGGGGGAATTCTAAAGGGAGGAGAGAGATCCTTCGCGAGGAGGTGTGTGATGAGAGGAGGGAGTGGGGTGCCTTTTATAGGGAAAGGGGGGAAGCCCCCTCCCATGGCGTGGCAGCCATGGAGGTGCCCCCACCTCTTCCACATTCATGTGGGTGGAGCTCCCACTCACATAAATAGCCACCCACTCAAAATTCCACTCACCTTCATTAAATTTCCACCAAATTTAATGTAATCTCTCATTAAATAAAACTCTTTTATTTATTTATTCAGAATTTTGTTAATTACTTTAATTAACAAACATTCACATAAAACCCCTGCTAGTATTCAATTTCACATGCAGAACCAGTTTTAGCAATTTCAACCGAAACAGTTTCGGTGTCTAGTGAAATAAATTCCCGCGCTTTCCTTTTTCTTTCTCTGGCATATTATTTGCTCCAAATGGTGTCGGTATCCCTTAAGTGTGTCACCCTACGGTTCGCGAATAATGTAGACATGATCGAGACCCCTCTCCGATCAATAATCAGCAGCGGGACCTGGAGATCCGTACTGACTCCCACATATTCAATGATGACTTCTGTGATCATGTGAACCTTATACGCATGTAACTCAATCCTTTTGTCTCGTGATATATTACATGTCCGAGATTCGATCATCAGTATCTCCATACCTAGTTTGATCTCGTTACCGACATGTACTCTTTTCTTGTTCTCGTGATATAACATTCTAGTGATCAAATCACTTGCTTGCAAGCTAATTAATGTGATATCACCGAGAGGGCCTAGAGTATATCTCTCCGTCATCGGGATGGAAAATTCCACTCTTTATCCATGAGCCTCAACATAACACCTTTGTAGCACTGAACCCATCTTTATATTCACCCTGTTACGGTGTGACGTTTGATGTTATCAAGATACTCTTCCGGTGTTAGTGATTGACATGATCTCATGGTCTAAGGACTAATATAACTTCGTATGATGTTATAGCAATATAAACACAATGACTTTGATCGTAATGCTATACTTCAGATGAATGTTCATCACACCATTACACTAATTTTGTGACCTCATTATTAACAACATCCAATGTCCATGATCAGGAAACCTTTGATCATCTTGTTAATCAACGAGCTAGTTTATAAGAGAGGCATAACTAGGAACTTCCTTTTGTTTATTAAACACACATGTATTAACGTTTCTGTATTAATACAATTATAGCATGTAAAATAAACATTTATCATAAACAAGGAATACGATAATAACCACTTTATTATTTCCTCTCGGGGATATTCCCTTCAGTCTCCCACTTGCACTAGAGACAATAATCTAGTTTGAAAGCTTTGCGTATTGAACACCTATGGCTTTCTGATGTTCCATATACGCAATTGCAAGTGGTTAACATAATCTACGGATCTAATGCTTTAGGTCCGTGTGTATTTGCATGTCTTTGCATCTTCACGCATCACTCATTCTCCAATGAGATGACATTGTATAAATTTGGTCTTTCGGTGAGACCTTTAGTTCCTTGGGGTTAAATCATGTCGATACTATTGCCATACAATATATCTTTAGTGTTATCCCGTTGCGAACCACACCTTAGTTTGATAACAAACTACTTGACACAAATGCCCTCCTTTGCTGCTACTATAGCAGTCATATACTTAGCCTTTTGTTGTAGTGTTCGTCACAATGTCTTAACTTTGGAATTCATCCAAATCCATCATGGGAACTTTCTTTCCATTACATTGTGCCACCCATAGTTTAAATTGAGATAAATTTAATTTGTATCTTGTGACAAAACTAGTATCAATGTAACACTTTATAATAAACTATTTGTAATTGTTTGTAACCTATACACAAATATATTCTTAGTTCTTCCAAAAGATCATAAGAATATCCTCACTAGCGTCCAATGATCATTTTATGATTCATTCTGGTATATGCTCATAACACTTAGAGCATAGGACATATCTGAATGTGTACATATCATGGTATGATTGATCAAAACATCCTTGTGATTTCACTCATCAAGTGTCAAAGCACTTGAATCTTGTTTCACTTATCAAGTGTCGATACACTTGAATCTTGATTCAATTCCTTTCATGCGACAAGAACCGTTTCTTGTCGTTTGTATATTGAACTCCTTCAATATATCATATATGTATGTTTGGCACAACCATATTAGCGTCACAGTCTGTCCACTATATACATTCATGCTAAATATTCGGGTTTTGCCTAAGTCTTTCATCGAAATGAAATTCTTAACCTATGTCAATAAAATATACATCATTTCCAATCAACAAGATGTCCTCCACATAATGTATTAAAAATATGTCTCAGTGCTCCCACTTAATTTCTTGCAAATGCAAGCATCTTCATCGTCTCTAGATGAAAACTCCTTTTTTCATCACGGTGAAGATTCCAACTCCGCGATGCTTACTTCAACCATTGAAGTTTGCATGACCTTTTAGCATCCTTTGAATTTACAAAACCCTTTGGACTGTGTCTTGTACACGTCCTAGGTAACCATTCTATTAGAAGAATTTTGTTTTGTTTATTCATCTACCATATACCAAATTATATGTAGTGGTTGCTACTTTAATCCGTCCAGACTAAATATCGCTATGAAAGATCAAATCTTGTCATAGTCAACTCCTTGAACATTGTCGTAAAATACTTTACGACATGTCGACTACTTCATAGATGTGAAACATCCATGTCTGTTTCTTTATAGATCCAAATACGACCGATAGGTTTTTACACCTTTCCAGAGGGTCTTCCAAGTTCAAAACTTGATTTCTCGTGTATGGAACTATCACGGATTTTATGGCTTCAAGCCATTTGACGGAGTCAGGGCCCATCATCGCTTCTTTGCATGTAGTCGGTTCATCATTGTCAAACAATAATGATTTACTCTCAAATCTAAGTATTTGATTGTTTATCCGACCGACTTGGTTCAATAAGAACTTAGATCTCCGTGACCACAACCTTTGAGGCACATAAGCTATGAGCATTATGGCAGCCTCCAGAATGATTTTCGGTGCTACGCAACTCAGCACATTTAGCTAAGGTTTGTTAACCTTATAAAAGTTCTATTGTCCTCCCACTTAACTTTTGCAAAAAATTCCTTTTTCAAGAAACTTCACATTTCAAGCGACAAACCCTTTTGTCCTAGGTGTTATGGAGGAATAACCAATTGTTATTCAAAATAACCTACAAGTACATGCTCATCCGACTTTCGTTGTAAACATCTTACTTATGCTTAGCATACCAAAATTTAAGAAATAACAACTTGGGTTTTAATCCAAAACATAACTCATATGGTGTCATTTCAACGGATCAAGATGGAGCTCTTTTCAGTGTAAAAGAGGTAGTCTCTAAAGCTTTAATCTTTTAAAACATAATGGTAGTTTTATAAATAACACCTTTGATCCAACCATATCACACAAGGTTTCATTACAGATCTCAAACACTCCATACTCCTATGGTGTTTTGGGAGATGTAAATCTAGGTGTTTTGCTAAACTTGTAACTCAAATAAATACCTTTATGATAAAATCATAAATCATTTATTTTCTTGTTATGCTTGCAACTCAAATAAATCCCTTATGACAAAATCATAAATCATTTATTTTCTTGTTACAATAATTTTCCACTTCATCTTGAAAGTCTTTGAACATTTTCAAATATTTCATACTTCTTTCTCATTAAGTGAATATTCACTCAAATTTCCAGAGAAAGCATATGAAGTTGAAATCCATCGCTTACGACTATACATAATGGACTACATACATCGATATGTATAAATTCCAATATTTTAGTCGTTCGTTCTTCTTTGGCCTTTGAACGAAGTTTTAATTATCCCGAGGAAAGTCACACAAGCGTCATTTGATCAAATCAAAGACTCCAAAAATCCATGAAAATGGAGTTTCTTCATGTTTTCTTTCCAATATAATTTAAACGGCGATGTAACTTCATAAGTGATCTTTCAATCATTTGTCTTGTGACATTTTAGCATTAGGTTTTATGGATGTGATTTCTCCAACTAGATTTGTAAGTCATCCATCTTATATGGAATACGGTAATCATTTGAACACCCTTTGTTCTCATAATACCTGATTTAAATAACAATTATTAAAACAAATCGTGAAGTCAAGCTTTGATGTCAACGAGAAATACAAACAACGGTTTGTTTGTTTTCGATGAACATCATCACATATTCTCTTGCTAGTTACTTAGGCCATTGTAGTTCATGAATTGCGTCGTTCTGTATGATATTTCATACCAACCAATTCGATATCCAATACCCAAGAACCATATTGTCTAACAAACAAAGAATACAACCATAACATGTATATCATCTGTATACCTAAACTGGACATTTCCAGTCTTTTCTTTTCTGCCAAATATATTTTATAGATTCTCTTTCAGCATTTCCTTTTTCCTTTTAAAAGAATCTATCAACATCAAAAGTGGCGCCACATACATGACACATAGTCCAAAGCGTGTATATTCAAATAATAATACCTTTGCACTTGCACTTTGAAGTAGATCACCATCATCAAAATGATCGGCATTCTTTGAAAATCCATTCTTTAGTAATCTTTTAGTGTAGTAAACACTTTATATACATCTTCTATCCATCCTTATCATGACGACTTTCATTATCAAGCTAATGTAGCTTATAAAGACGAATCGTGAGTATAACACTACTTTCCAAAACCCTTTTTGGATGATTAGGATGTCTAGCATCTCCAACCTTTGCAAATTCTCATCCAATATGAGAACATATATTATACTCTATCATATTGCAACCAAAACATTGTTTCAGATATCGTTATATCTATCACACATGATGGTTTCTGAAACAATTCTTTCAGCTCCTAGATAAACTTGATATTAAAACAATCAAGAATCATGGAGGCAAACATGATACTTAAGATACTAACACTGAAATTGTTACTCTCGATTTAATACTAGTTATTAAATTTCACGGAGTAAACAAAGTTTGCTGAATGTTTGCAATAGGACTTTAAACTTTAGATTGACACTCAACACAATACGATACCATTTCATAAAGTATATATCCAGAATTCTATAGTTCTATTACTACAACACATTATGCAAATTCACTTTGATTTAATTTATGATAAATTGAGTTCTACTAATCCAAATTAGAAATGAACTCCCACTCAAAAACGACATCCCTCGTGCCTTTTTGGTGATTACATGAACCAAATCCACTACACCAAGTCCGATCATCACGTGAGTCAGTGTAGCTTCAAAGGCGAGCATCCATATGGTCATCATATCAAAACATATGACTCATGCTTAACCTTTCGGTTCGTGTTCCGAGGCCATGTCTGTACATGCTAGGCTCGCCAAGTAAGAACCTTAGTATTCGCGTGTGTAACTGTCTTACACCCGAGATATGCTCGTGGATTCAAGTACACCCGATCATCACGTGATGTCTTGAAGCGACGAAACATTGTCGGTGCATACTTATGGAAGAACACATTTTTATCTTGATATCTAAATGAGGGATCATCTTATTATGCTAATGAAATGCCAAACAAGCAATATAAGATGCAATCAAACATCACATGTTTGTAAGTGAGATGATATGGTTCCCGCATATGATCTCCATCATGTGCACCGTGGTATGATCTCTATCATACCTCTATGTGTAAGGCCAAGGTCTATGGAACCTACACGTTATGTGTGTTGTAAGATTATCATCTTATACTTCTACTTACAACATCACCATATCATGACACTAGCCCAGCAACAATCTAAACTAGACGCCTCTAATTTATCCATTGCAAGTTTTACGTGGCTTAGGGCTTTCGAAGATAGAACCGTTCTTACCTACGAACATGAACCACAACGAGGATAACCAAATTGTTGACAACTCGTTGCAAATTAGATATTGACTATAGTAGGAGAGACAGACACCCGCTAGCCACTTATGCAAAACTAGTTGCATGTCAAGCGTGGAACATGTCTCATGTGCGAGGACATGTAAAGTTTGTCCGGGCCGCTTCATCCCACTATGCCACCAATATCCAAAGTACAACTAAGAAGCAATAAAATGATCATCATCGCCCACATATACATATGTGTACTACCCGTGCAAAGCATCTACACGCAGCATAGAAAACAAAAAATTCCTACGATCGGAACATCTAAGTACCAAGATCTATTTACTAGATACAAGCAACGGGTGGATATACATCCATAGAATACATACCCACGAAGACCGAATAGCGTTAACGAGGTTGTGCTCGTGGATGATGTAGACGAACGCTTGCCGATCTCAAGATCGTGATGAAGTCCATCTGGTCCAGCCGGTCCAGCACCATCAAGTCCAACACCGCAAAGCAGTGGTGCATCCGTGATCGCACACACGTCCAGGTACCCCGACAACCTCCGCGCCCTCACTCCAGCGAAGCAGCAGAAGCAACAAATCCTTCCAGAAAAAGCCACCGGGAACATGTATCTCGTTGATCCGAGACCATGGGGGAATTCTAAAGGGGGGAGAGATATCCTTCGCGAGGAGGTGTGTGATGAGAGGAGGGAGTGGGGTGCCTTTTATAGGGAGAGTGGGGGTAAGCCCCCTCCCATGGCGTGGCAGCCATGGAGGTGCCCCCACCTCTTCCACATTCATGTGGGTGGAGCTCCCACTCACATAAATAGCCACTCACTCAAAATTCCACTCACCTTCATTAAATTTCCACCAAATTTAATGTAATCTTTCATTAAATAAAACTCTTTTATTTATTTATTTATTCAGAATTTTGTTAATTACTTTAATTAACAAACATTCACATAAAACCCCTTGCTAGTATTCAATTTCACATGCAGAACCAGTTTCAGCAATTTCAACCGAAACAGTTTTGGTGTCTAGTGAAATAAATTCATGCGCTTTCCTTTTTATTTCTCTGGCATATTATTTGCTCCAAATGGTGTTGATATCCCTTAAGTGTGTCACCCTATGGTTCGCGAATAATGTAGACATGATCGAGACCCCTCTCCGATCAATAATCAGCAGCGGGACCTAGAGATCCGCACTGACTCCCACATATTCAACGATGACTTCTGTGATCGTGTGAAACATATACGCATGTAACTCAATCCTTTTGTCTCGCGATATATTACATGTCCGAGATTCGATCATCGGTATCTCCATACCTAGTTTGATCTCGTTACCGACATGTACTCTTTTCTTGTTCCCGTGATATAACATTCTAGTGATCAAATCACTTGCTTGCGAGCTAATTAATGTGATATCACCGAGAGGGCCTAGAGTATATCTCTCCGTCATCGGGATGGACAAATTCCACTCTTGATCCATGAGCCTCAACATAACACCTTTGTAGCACTGAACCCATCTTTATATTCACCCTGTTACGGTGTGACGTTTGATGTTATCAAGATACTCTTCCAGTGTTAGTGATTGACATGATATCATGGTCTAAGGACTAAGATAACTTCGTATGATGTTATAGCAACATAAACACAATGACTTTGATCGTAATGCTATACTTTGGATGAATTTTCATCACACCATTACACTAATGTTGTGACCTCGTTATTAACAACATCCAATGTCCATGATCAGGAAACCTTTGATCATCTTGTTAATCAACGAGCTAGTTTATAAGAGAGGCATAACTAGGAACTTCCTTTTGTTTATTAAACACACATGTATTTACGTTTCCGTATTAATACAATTATAGCATGTAAAATAAACATTTATCATAAACAAGTAATACAATAATAACCACTTTATTATTGCCTCTCGGGGGTATTCCCTTCAAAATGCCTCTCGGGGAGAAAACTCTATATCATCTGGCGGAAATCCACGAAAACCTCCACAACGCCGCCGCCACCGAAGGGGAGATTCGGGGGACAGAAAGTCTCTATTCCGGCACCCTGCCAGGACGGGGAAGTGCCCTCGGAGCCATCTCCATCGATCTCCACCGACATCTCCATCACCGTTGCTGATTCCCATGATGAGGAGGGAGTAGTTCTTCCTCGAGGCTAAGGGCTCTACCGGTATATATGTGTTCATCTCTCTCTCTATGCATGATCTTGTTGTGGTCATGAGCTTTGTAATCTAGTAGATCTACCTTGCTACTCAAGTGCTTCAATAGATATCTGCTCTCCCCATGTGTGTGAAAGTGAAAGCATGCACGCCATGGTGGCACTCAGGCTTGAGTCTACATAAATACTCATTGTGCTTTAATAGATCTATGATTTTCCCCACGTGTGTGACAGTGACAGCGTGCGCGCCGTGTGTGGCACTTAAGCTAGATTACATATATATATTCATGAGTTATATTTTGAGTTGGTTGTCTCTATGAAATTGTGGTGTTTATTGGAACCATCTAGCGCTCAAGGTGACAGTGTTGGGTTATCTAGATTGGGGAAGGCCCTACCGTGGATTAGAGTGTCCAATCGGAGATTAGTTAAGAGTAGTATCATGAAGAGATGAAATTTATATGAGAGAGTGTTCACTAGTGAAAGTATGATCCCTAGGCCTTGTTTCTAAACATTGAAACACCGTTTGCATCTAGATCTGTTGCATGTTTGCTTGCTTCCATCCTTTTGCCTTTAGTCGTTACCCCACGTCAACAACAAGTCATAAGATATTTTCTGGCACCGTTACAACTTGTATTTCACTATCTCTTCGCCGAACTAGTGCACCTATACACCTGACAAGTGTATTGGGTGTGTTGGGGACACAAGAGACTTCTTTTATCTTGATTGCAGGGTTGCTTGAGAGGGAATACCTTTGACCACTTCCTCCCCAAGTTCGATAAACCTTGGGTAATCCACTTAAGGGAAACTTGTTGCTGTTCTACAAACCTCTGCACTTGGAGGCCCAACAACTTTCTACAAGAATAGAAGTGCGTAGACATCAAGCTCTTTTCTGGCGCTGTTGCCGGGGAGGTAAGGTAAATGGTACTCACATCTTCCGGTGTGAGTGCTCGAAGTTATTTACTTTAGATTCTGCATTTTTTTCTTTTTGTTTCTTGTTTTCACTAGTTAGGCTTAATGGAAAACAACAAAACATTTGAGAGCTTTATAGTATTTATCTTGAGTTAGGACATGAGTGGTTTGAAAAGAAAATTAAAAAACCTATGGAACTTTCTTTGCATGCTAATAGCAATGTTATTAGTATGAATTTTTTGAACACCATTGTTACTAATGGTATGGAAACGTCTAATCTTGGGGAAGCTAGTTTTTATGAGAAAGATCTTTTTAGTTCCCCATCTTTAGGGAAAAAAATTGCTCTTATGATACTCTATCCCCCATATGTGGTAATTCTAATGATACTTGTGATATTTTAAATCCACATACTGAAAGTGTCCCTTTTAAAATACCTATTGAAATTGTTGAACGTGTTATGAATAACTGTTATTTTGGAGATGGAACTGTCCATCCTAGTGATCATTTACTCTTTATACATGAATTATGCGAGTTGTTCAAGTGTGTAGGTATTTCAATGGACCAAGTTAAGAGGAAGCTATTCCCTTTCTCACTTAGGGACAAAGCAAGGGAGTGGTATGAGCTACTAGATGAGCCTCATCATTTGGAGTGGAAGGAACTTGAATCTCTCTTTTACTCTAAATTTTATCCTCCTCATGAAATTCATAAAGATAGGAACTATATTTATAATTTTCATCCTCATGAGGGAGAAAGTATTGCCAAATCTTGGGGGATATTGAAGTCACTAATGCTCAAATGTCCCATTCATGAGCTCCCCAGTATATTATTATCAATAATTTTTATGCAAGGCTTTTAGGACATTACAAGGACTATCTAGATACTTGTTCAGAGGTATCCTTCACAAGTAAGAATGTCAAAGCTAAGTGGGATCTTCTTGAAACAATTCAAAGCAATACCAAAGATTGGGATAACGACAAAGGTAAAGAACCAGGTATAAACTATGAGTATGATTGCATTAAGTCTTTCGCTGAAACTGTTGATTTTCAAGAGCTTAGTGCTAAATATGGTCTTGATCCTCAAATTCTTGTTAGATATTATAGAGCCTTTGCTTCCCATATTAATGCTCCTAAATAAAAATGGGATGTGTATCATGAACCTTTTAAAGACACTTGAATGGAAAATGAAAATGTTATTAATGATTGCAATAAACATGCTCAAACTTCTGAAAGTACTATTTCTTATAAGCATGTTATTTTTTGTGGTATGCACAGACCTTGTGAGAAGAATCAAATAGAAGAATAATATTGTATCACCCACTGGAATGAAAAAACCAGAACGTGGTATAAGGCTCTAAATGATCTTGGTAAAAAAATTGTGCCCTCTACCCTTTTATTTGTGAACTCTGCTATGAAGTGGGTCATTTCAATTTTCAATACTCAGGCCATAATAATAACATTTCTAATCCAATGAGTGCTGCAAGCTTGTATTGTGATAACGCGATCAATGATAATCAACATGATGAACTTACATTGTTTTTGGGGTGTGAAGAGTTATCAAGAAAAACTTCTTTGGTAGACATGAGTGCTTTTGGTATGAATTGCGTCCTGCATGGGTGTCATCTTTATTGTGTTGATAATTGACACGCGAATAATTACATACAAAATCTTATAAAAGATGACATTTTACCAAAGTATGACAGGACTGATATGAGTTTTGTTCTTATTAATGAAAAGGAGGAATCCTCCAAAGTTTCTTCTATTGTCTCTAACAATAAACCAGCGTATGTGGAGAAGCTTCCTTTCAATCCTATCCCTCCTAAAGAGGAGAAGAAAAAGAAGGAGAGGAGTAAAAGGAGAGAGGAAACGGTATCTTCCCCTAATCATGTTGCTCTTATTGTAGTTTTTGCTGATGAGTCTGAACTAGATGATGTTCCTATGCATGTTACCCATAGTAGTGATCATGATTGGGAAAAGCACACTACTTTTGATATTGGAAATCTCTTTGGTACCAATTCTGAAAATAATGATATTAATAGTTGTTGTGCTATTAGTGATATACACGTTCCTTCCAATGATGATATGTTTACAAATGAACACACTTGGGAAGATAACTATTCTATTTCTTATGATGATACTATACCTCCAATGTATGATGATTGCAATGATGAATATGATATTTTCAGTCCACCTAATATTGAGGAGAAAATTATTTATGATTACAATATGCCTCCTATATTTGATGATTATGGTGACGAGAATAATAATGATAGCTATTTTGTTGAATTTGCTCCCACTATAATTAATAATAATGACTATGCTTATGTGGAGAGTAATAATCATTATATGCATGTGGCTCATGATAAGAATGTTTTATGTGATAGTTATATTGTTAATTTTAGTCATGTTGCTACTCAAATTTATTATGAGAGAGGGAAACATGGTTTTATGTATCTCAACATTAATAGGTTTCCCCTCTTTATGTTGAAAGTCTTGAAGTTGTACTTGTTTTGCTTTCCTATGTTTGTTGCTTTGTGCTTTCATGACTTGTTTATTTACAATATTCCTATGCATAGGAAGTGGGTTAGACTTAAATGTGTTTTGGATTTGCTTCTTGATGCTCTCTTTTACCTCAATTCATATTTCTTATGTGAGCATTTTCTCAAACTATCAAGCCTAACTTAAAGGAGGTAAAGAGAAGTACTTATTGGGAGATAACCCAGGAGTTTTCTTGAGTCTTGGAAGTTATTGCTTCATTAATGACCTCTCCTTATCCTTTTTGTTTGCTTTTTGTGCCAAGAATGACCTCTAATGAGAGGGAAGTAAGATTTGGGGAGTTGTTGTCCCGAAACAGATTTCTATCCTCCACCATAAAAATTCGTGAGGAGTCTCTGTAAATCGGACTGATCTGAAAATTTACGAATAAATTCCCCAGTATGTTAGATAACTTTCGTTAGTTCAACACTTTTTTATTTGAGCAACAGAATGTCTTCGAAAAAATCGGTTTCTACCTGCTAGTCTGTTTTGACAGATTTCTGCCATTATTTGCATTTGCTTCTTATTGATTCATTTTTGGGTTCTTTTTGGGAAATTGAGATTTTTGAGGGAATTGCTACAGTAGCTTGTGTTTTTAGTGAAAGTTTTTCTATTCTAAATTTAAATCCAAGGGCCTATTATCTTATGAATACACTAATGTTGCTAATAAAGATTGTGTGAAGTTTTGTATGAAGGAAAATTTTCAGGTGTAGAGAAAGAATGATGTAATGAGATGAAGAATGGACAAAAGCTCAAGATTGGGGATGCCACCCCGTGTCACCCAAGAAATATTCAAGAGGTACAAGCGTCAAAGCTTGGGGATGCCGCATCCCCTTCTTCATCAATAAAAATCGCAGGTCTCTTTCTAGACACTTTATTTTTATTGCTTCATGCACTATTGTGTTATTCTTGGAGCGTATTTGTTTTTGTTTTTAGTTTTATTTTGTTTGGTTTTCTGCAATAAGTTGGTTGGATCCGGGCACACTTATTTTGGAGAGAGACACACTCTGTTTTCATTGCCTAGAACACTCTGGTTTTCATTCTTATTGTTCTATGAGTGTTCACTTTAGCTAGCACTATGTTTAGCCTTAGTTTTCTTGTGCTTTTAGCTTAAAACCTTTTAGTTCTTATTTGTGGATTAGTGAGACAAGATCACTGATCTTTATTGATTATTATCTTTGTGAGTTATTTCAAATAAGTTGCTTGGTGTTGGAAAAGGGTAGAAAGTTTCATGCTTATACTGGTACAAAAGTGAGCTTGCTTTGACTGTGGCTTAGAATTTATCTTGTCATGCTATGTGTTGTTTTGACCTTATGCTTAGTGATTATTGCTGTAGCATGACTTGCTCCAAATCATTGGGATTGCTTAGTGTGCCTTGAAAGAATCATGCATTGTTTTAACATACAAAAGAATAGTATTGTGGTATTCTCCTTTGATGCTTTGTTTGGGTTGACTTGGCACATGCTCACGCCATGTTATGACTTTAAAAAGTCACCATTATCCTCTATGACCATTTAGTCCTTGACTTGTAGTACCACTCTATGCTTTGATTAGTAACGTTTTGTCGCTCTGCATGATTATGGCCATTATTGCTCTCTTAGTTGGTCGCTCCTAGTCTTTTGCTAGCCTCCACTTGTATGAGTAAGCTCTACTCATGCTTCCAACCCCCAAGAAACCAAGTTATTCCAAAGTGTCCACTATAAATTCCTATGCATGGTGTGTTACACCATTCCAAGTATATTCTTGTTTTTAGCTATTTTCCAATTAAAAAGTATTTTGTTATGTGAAAACTTAGTGATCAAAGCCCCCATGAACTTGATGGCACACTTTATATTCTTTGCCCCTAATAAACTTGAACCATTGTGTCGTCTATGTTGTATATGCTTGCACTTATACATTGGAATTAGCAGAACCATGTTGTCATGGGGAACGTTTTCAACATTGCACTTGTACTTTGTACTTAGTTGATATCATGCTCTTTTGTCTATGGATGTCACTGGTGTGAAATTAAAAGGGAGCTTGTAAGTCCATGGAGTTATGTATTTTGTGTTAGAGAAACGCCTGGGACGCTAGCCTAAGCCATGCCTAATCATGGTGGAAACTTGCAGCATCACCATAATGAGCTATATGTGAAGCATCCTCAATAAAAATCTATGCAAATAGTAAATAAAAAGATCGCTGAGATGCTCATTGTCTACTTGCCTTGTAATTTTGGTTATGGGATAGCTCCTGTACCATGTGCAAGGGGTACCCCGTTGGCGGTTCTCTATGATACACATGTACTTACTATGACAAGAACTTATAGGTGACTGAAGTTGAATAGCATGAGGTGTGGCCCTCATATTCAAGGGACATGAGATTGTCAACTTATACTTTGTCAAGCATATACTCCATAGTTTGTTCACTTTAACTTAATCACTTCAAGATGCTTATGATAGGGGCAATGAGGGCTGAAAGCTAACAAGTACCATAATTTTTGGAAGCTCTTTTTGAAACTTGAAATCCATGCTTACCTTTATGAAGGGCCTTTCTTCCACTATTATATTGATTCTCCATCTTCTACCTTTAGGCACCATTAAGAGAGCATAGTTGTCATTCTTAGTTCTATGTGCATTGTCCCAAAACTTATTGATTGATGCATATTGTGATATTACTTGTTCTTGTGCTATTTGTATCTAGTCACTCTTATGAACTTTGAAGGTGTCCTATGCATCTATTTTCTACTCCATGAGGGACAAGCTGAATGCCACTATGCCATGTTTTTTGTATGTGAAACATGATCTTTGTTTGTAGCCTTTCATGTTGCATGCATAGTTACTTTGTCTTACTGTTAGAACTCCATCTTTCATGCACATGTTTAGAGTTATTTGATCCCAGCTTTCAATGCTTGCAAGTGGTTTGATCATGATTGTGATGGTGCATGTCACCTCAAAAATTATTCTTTTTATCACTTACCTATTCGAGGACGAGCAGGAGTTAAGCTTGGGGATGCTTGATACGTCATAAACGTATCTATAATGTTTTATGTTCCATGCTTGTTTAGTATCTACTTTGCTTTGCTTTGTCTACACTTTGATGTGTTTTTATATGTTTTCTGGAACTAACCTATTAAAAAATTGCAACAGTGCCAGTTGCATGTTTTCTTCTGTTTTTGGTTCCAGAAAGGCAAAAAATCAATATTGTCGGAATTGGACGGGACAAAAGCCAAAGTCAATATTTTACCGCGGGGACCATGAATCCAGAGTACGAGACAGAGAGGCACCAGAGGGCGGATAGACCCCCCCTAGGCGAGGGCCAGCCCTGGCCACGCCTAGGCAGGGTGTGGGCCCCCGGGATGCCTCCTTGCCTTGCCTCCTTCGCCTATAAAAGCCTCCCGGGGAGAAACCCGAGATCATATGGCGGAAATCCACCAAAACCTCCACAACACCGTCGCCACCGAAGGGGAGATTCGGGGGACAAAAAGTATCTGTTCCGGCACCCTGCCAGGACGGGGAAGTGCCCCCGGAGCCATCTCCATCAATCTCCACAACCATATCTACGGTGACCCAGCATACCACTGCATGATGTAGTACACTATAGTCGTTGACATAACACCAATGAAACACCGTTCACTAGTATTACATCCCTCAGAGTGGTACAACAGAAATACAGCAGGTCCAAGACATGACTATAGGTTACAACTCCACTCTTTACACAAGATCCAGAGAACATTTTAGGTTAAAGAGAGAGAGAAAAACTTCTTACAAAGAAGAATCAGAAATAAACAACTCAAAAACTATCATACTATTAAGACTAGTATCGGAACTAGTGGTCTGGTATTGCTGCTATTGCAATACACTACAGAATTAGGTTCTATGGCTAGAGATTATATTTCTATCTAAGCAGCAACTTCGTCTTCACTTTAGTTGATGTATATGCTGACTTCCTTTACTTCATTGAAGAGCTTGAGCTTTTGATGATGATTCCTGGAGCATACTTGATGTAGACGTCGTATTAATGGCTTCGGAATCTAGCAAGGGTTAAGAAGATACGTTGAGTACGACCGTACTCAGCAAGTTCACTAGAAAAGGAGTGTTTAATGCACTATATCTACAGCCACAGACCGTAGGTCGTAGGCAATGCAAGTTTTCGTAAACATTTCTTCAAAGGTTGCTTTTATTCTGAAAAACTATGTCCGTCAGCCTTCACGGGTTTACCAGAACTTTCATGGAGTTCCTTTCCCGCCGTGTTCGCAGCTCCTTCCCGGAATAGGGAGTAACAATTTACAGTTCTTACACTCTGCAGAGGTGCGTTACTTTACCCATGAGAGATCAAATCCTTGTTGCACAACCGGGCGATCTTTCCTGTCCACACTTCCTATGGTGTGGGGCCCAGTAGATGATCCAAGCCAAACACTGCCCCCTTCTCTACCTCGCATGCCTCCTTGGTGTACACCATGCCCACACATTGAATTATGACAATGGTTTGTACAGACCGTTAGATGCCAGAACTATCGTGGGACATTGAGGGTTCACACCCATATGCTGCATATCCTCTACGAATTACCAATTAATATGCATGCTACGAGTGATAACAGCCACGACCTGCACATCCGGCTACATGCGAGAGGAAGAAGATACAGCTAACTTCTCCGTCCCATTCCAAATCTCATGGTTAACGCGTGATATACGACGCAAGAATCACTGGCGACATTGGTTGTTAGGTCCTAGATAATATGTTCCTTTACCACCGGAACTTTCATAGTAGGTTATTACCTCATGGTAAATAACCTATAATCGTATTATTATGAAAATAGTGTTTTCTGACCTTTTTCAAATGCAGGTGATGACAACACTGGATTTGCAAAATACTTTACAGACAATAATCAAAGGACATGAGCAAGTGTGAACTTGCCTTTTGTGATTGCAGGATTATGCACTCACAGTCTTCGAGACAATATAAAAGATCCAATATTTGAAATCAGCATCATTGGTCCGGTAAGGACTAATGTTTAAAGAAGCAATATGCTATTATGCATAAGTAATGTAATGCAATTGATAAACGCAAATCCTGGGGATAACGTTGATCTAGGGTTTGTATACTGGTATGTGTTGTACTTTTAGATAAGCTTCACACTTGTGATTCTTATTAAGGCTTGTGAGTGTATGTGAAACAACATGTGAGTATAATAAAGCACACACAATAATAGAATACTCAGGTGGGAAAATGTATCTGAAGACTATGTATATAAGGTTTGTTCATCATTTAGAGCTTTCAGGAAAATGCTTATGTCTTGCTTTATAATGTATGTTAAAAGAATAACTTTTTGAAGAAAATCTTACTTAGCTAAGCGGAAGTATTTAAACTTTAAGTTAACCTTATTAGGTGTTCTTTCTAGTTATAACCTTTAAGTAAGAAAGAATTACTCCATTTAATTAATGATATTAGTAGTATTTGAGACTTATCTATCTTGGTTTTTAGCTTGGTTAGTTTGATATTGAGATGCTTTAGGTCTAAGTTAAAATAGACCAAAGTTAACTATAAAACACATAATAAAGTCTTTATCATAATATTTAAAGTATTGTAGATTAAAGTTAACTTTAAAGACATAGACGGACTTAAGGTATATTGCTTATGTTATTTGTATCTTGTTTACTTTATAATGTTTCATTAAAGTTATTTAAGAATGGTTATATTTTTATTTGGTGTAGTGGTTTCTTGAATTTATAATAGAATAGAATCATTTATCTTTTTGTGAATGAGTGTTATAGTTTGTAAACAAGGAAGTAATATTACTTAACTACTTATGTATTTACTATAGGGTTTTGGTATGTTTATAGTTTTGTGATTAAAACAATGGTAATAGATTTTATCAAGTCAAAATAATAATCTTGAGAATTTAATATTTGATAACTCTATTTGGAAAATAATATATACTTAATGTTGAATGATAATTCAAATAGAATTGTATTTAAAATGTGTTGAAACATTTTGACTTCATAATATCAATGTTGAAGACTAATACTATTTATTAGACTCAATTGGCTAATTTTTGAAATATTAGCAAATTTTATTTACCCTTATATGAATTATTAACTAAGGAGTTAGGTTTAAATTCAAGTTGTTAAAGTGTTTAAATTTTTTATTTACCTCAAAAGTGGAATATTATATTTTTAATATGTAGGTATTATTTTTGTGATCATTTTGGTATATTACATTTATTTTTATGATTTATAAATAATAAGATATGATTTTTATAAGATTTATTACTTTATAAATACTTAATACTTAATAAATATTTAATTAAGTGAAATAATAATGCATGATTATAGTTTTAATTTATAGTTCTTATTTTTCTAAGATTTTTGGTATTTTATTTATATTTTTATCATTTACCATTATTTAATTATCAAAGTGTTATTACTTATAAAACCTTTATTATATAATAATTATTTAAGTAACTAACATAATAATGTTTGATAATAGTTTAATGTTATATATTTTATTTTTCTAAAAAATTTCATATATTATACACATTTTTCTGAATTATAAAACAAAAGTTATTAATTAAACAAGATTTAATCATTTTATTACATTTCAGGAAATATTTATATTTGATCTTATAATGTTTTTATCTAATTCCTAAATAGAAAATACTTCTTACACCGAGGCTAAACCTAGACCTAGACACTGACTAGTGGGTCTGTAGCCCTGTTGATGTGCCACGCTGGCGTGGACCCATCAACGGACCCAGTCAAACACGATGACGTGACCAAGGTGACCTCACCCTGACGTCACCTCACCGGTGGCATGGCAGACGACGGCGAGGATGGCAGTAGAGGGCGAGCGAGCATATGTGCAGGGGCTTACTCGAATCAGCGCGTCAGGGCGAACAATAAACTAGCAGCGCCACCCAAGATTGGTCATCGGCACCGGAGTTGCGACGACGACGAGCGGCGGAGCTCTCTGCTACACGGCGAGCGATCAATCTAGGAAGCAAATTAAAATTTGGAGAGCCTCGGGAGGATCAGGGACTCACCACGATTCTCGTAGTGAGGTCAGTTAGGTCGAGGGGAAACGAAATCGATGATGATTGACGATGACCGGCGATGGTGGTTGTCAGGGATTGAGTCGATATGGTCGATTCAGAGCCCGTCTGCTCGATTCCTTCTAGCTAGAGCTGCTACACACCATGACGAAGCTTGTGGTACGCTTGGCTAGTTGTGGGGAGATCTCTAGCGGCAGCGACAAGCGTCTCCGGCGAGCTAGGGTTTGGTCACTAAGAGGAAAATGGGGAAGAGAGGGTGCTGGAGTTAGCGAGAAGGGGAATGCAGAGATGAGGATGAGAAGGGGCATCGCCGTGGCCTCCTTATCCTCTCCCGGTGATGGCGGCGTGCATCTTGACGCAAGGACGGCGGCGGACGGCCTCGGCATCGCCACCGAGCTGCTTCCAGCTAGAGGAAGATGACGTCGTGACATTTTGCGGATACCCCCTGGCATGTTTCAAGATTCAATCCACAGTCCTTGGTAGTGCCCCACCTGTCAGTCATAGAGTGAGATGAGCCGGGCTGGTTCTTGGGCTATTGTTGGGCCGACGTGGGCCAATGTTGGGCTGCGACTAGGTGCACCTGGCAGTAAATAAGGGAGGAGAACACTGGGCTGAGGCCTGGTTTTGTTTTTCTTTTTCATTATACATTTTCTATTTTCTGTTTTGTTTTTAGATTTGTAATTATACATTTGTTTGAAATTTTCCTTATAGAATTTATTTGTTAGATAGTTGCAGCAATGCTAAAATGTATTTAGAATCATTTTGTGAGCCTTTACTGTGTACTGTTATCATTTTTTATTTTCATTATATATATACTTTTCCTCTTAGTATTTGTAGGATCTTTTCATATGAATTTATTTTATCTAATATCCATAACTTATTAAAGAATGCATGACTATTAACTTATGAGATTTGATTCTTATTATCTTATAATATTAAAGAAGTTTTTATATATAGTGATTCTTCATTATTATTTGATACATGATATACTAAAGAATTAATATGGTTAATATTTTTAACATGAATTTAGGGAATAGCAATGTAAGTATTTTATTATAACTAACATAAGAGTTAGGATTTGAATTGTGAAGGCTTACCCTAGGGTCTAGGGTACTTAATACACTTATTTTCTTTTGTTGATGTGAATAAAGATTAATGGCTAAACATATTGTCTTCATGTTTATGATCTTTAATGATATCACCCTTTAAAATAGAAAGTTATTATCTGGAATTTCTAATGGAAAAGAATTGATAAAGATAACTCCTAAGCACATATGGTTGTGATAATTGGAATTGACAGAGATGTGCTTAAGTGATTTGCTATAGGAAAATATTCCTATAAGGCTTTATGGAAATAAGAAGATAGATCAATCAGATGAAATGGATATTAAGCTTGATTATAAATTTAGGGTTTAGTGTTTACCAAGAATTCCTATCTTTCATACTTCATAATTCTTGACTTCTACTTAAAGAATTCCTTTCCTAGATATACTACTTCTTCCTATCCATCATCATGTGTTAACATGATGAGCTTTACTTCACAAGAATATTCTTATCCACCTTTTATTCTTCTTAATCCATTTATAAATTCAATGAGCTTGACACTAAAACTTTTCATAATCTTCTCATATCCATACTTGGTTATATCAACTACTCTACTGCTGATAATGTCCAATCCAACAGTTGGTTAATTCTAACTCTATTCATACTCTTCCTTAATCATCCATCACTAACATTACTCCAGTAGATGTATATATCAAACTACTTTCCTTAAAACTTTACTATCCTTTAAGAGGAATAACACTACTTCAATAACTCCATGCTACTCTAGCTTCAACTTAATTATACTGTCTTATATCTACTTGAATCCAATATCTTATACTTAACTTCACATTCTATCATGGGGACTTATCATGGTTGACTTAGGATACATATTTATACTAGGGTTCAATCATGTTCTACCCACCAATGTCACTTATACATGATATAAGCATTCAATCTTGGTGGCTAAAGCATCATCATTATAATCCTTTGATCCTTTATGGTTTAGGTTTCCAGTTGGCTAACCAAGGCTTCATCAATACAAGATTACAATTGTATTATAATTATCTTCTTAGTACCTCTATTGGATTAAGGGATGTTATTCATGGACTATGCCCCTAAACACAACTGGTTATAATAATTGGAAAGGACAAGAGTTAATAGATCAAGAATTGATAGACTAAGGATTGGTGAATCAATAGTTGATTTCTCAACATTGATGAACAACAGATATTAGAAAATGATTCAATAGAAATGATAAGGACTGATATGGGAAGAAAGATATGTGGTGAATGGTTTTGAATTTCTTTCCTTCCTACTCCATATAACTTAAAAGTTATGATTAAGTATTACCATGATCCACATGGTAGAATTGGATAAGAATAAAATAAGTCAAGGGTTAGTTATTACATTCTTGTTACTTGAGTTATATATTCTTAACTTGGTATTCATGGTTTGTTGTAATGAATACTATGATATGATCACCTAAGGATAAAATATAAATCATTAATCAATGTATTAGGGTTTAATTTTATTACATTTGATCTACCCTTAGATCAAACCTCCCTTACCCAAAATAAGGTTTTAGCAAAGGTCATATTGAAACTTATCGCAGTCAACTTGATGATCTACTTAAATTCCATCAAGTTAAGAGAAGCTTCAATCACTTTGCCAAGTTTTGTTTAAAACCGCGAAAATTATTCGGATTTTCTATGCATGAATGCAATGCACACATATGTTGGAGATATGCCCTAGAGGCAATAATAAAAGCAGTTATTATTATATCTTTGTGTTTATGATAAATGTGTATATTCATGCTATAATAGTATTAACCGGAAACTTGTGTGATTTGTAAACTAAATTAGAGTCCCTGGTAAAGCCTCTTTATAATACTAGCTTGTTGATTAATAGATGATCGTGGTTTCTCGATCATGAACATTGAGATGTTGTTAATAACAAGATCATATCATTAGGAGAATGGTATGATGGACATACTCCTATAGATAAGCGTAGCATAAAGATCAAGTCATTTTAATAGTTCGTTTGATATAAGCTTTCTGATACATAGTAACCTAATTCCTTCTACCATGAGATCATGCTAATCACCATAACTGGAAGGATTCTTTGATGATATCAAACGCCACACTGTAACTGGGTGGCTATAAAGGTGGCATTGAGTGTTCGGAAAGTATGGGTTGAGGCACATGGATCAAGAGTGGGATTTGTCCATCCATATGACGGATAGATATACTCTAGGCCCTCTCGGTGGAATGTCATCCAATTAGCTTGCAAGCATGTGACTGGATCACAAGGGATCACATATCACGGGAACAAGAAAAGAGTACTTATCGGTAACAAGGTTGAACTAGGTATGCAGAGATACCGACGATCAAAACCTCGGATAAGTAAACTATCGTGAGACAAAGGGAAATTGGTATCGTATGTAAGTGGTTCATTCGATCACAAAGTAATCGTAGAAATATGTGGGAGCCATATGAATTTCCAGATTCCTCTGTTGGTTATTGATCGGAGAAGTGTCTCGGTCATGTCCGCGTAGTTCACGAACCGTAGGGAGACACACTTAAGGATTCGATGTTGTTTAGTATATATGGAATGTTAGTAGGGATACCGAATGTTGTTCGGAGTCTCGGATGGGATCCGGGATATCACGAGGAGATCCGGAATGTTCTGGAGAATAAGATTCATATAAGGAAAGTCCTATTTCGGAGTTCAGGAAAGTTTCCGATGATTTCATCGGAGAGGTTCTAGAAGGGTCTAGAAGGTTCACCGGTCCGGATGGAGAATGGTCCATGAATGTGTCATGGGTATGTGGAATGATTGGATCATGTCTAAGGCCACTTGGTGTTGGCATATGCAAGAGAGAAATAAAGCTCTAAATTGAAAGTCAAACAGGAAGTTTGAAAAGTCAAACTGGAACAATGGTTTCCTAGTGGGAGAAGAAACAAGTCCTTCTCTCAATCCAACTTGGGTTTGGGTTTGGATTCAAACCCACCCCTACCAAGGCTGCCCCCTCTCATAAATAGAGGGGGAGGGCTGCCCCAAGACAACACAAGCCCTAACCCTCTCCACGAGCCGCCGCCGTCGACCCGCCGCCGCCGCGCGCCGCCGCCGGTCTGTCGCCGCCGCCCTAGCCGCCGACACCTCCTTCTCCTCCCGGATTTCTAAACCCTAGATTTACCGGGAAACCCTAATCCACCATAACTCGCATCCGGCTTAGGCGAAGCCCTGCGGGATCTTCCCTCTACTTCCGACACCATGCCGTCGTGCTGCCGGAATCACGAGGGGAGAACTACAACCTCTGCTGCCTGCTGGAACAAGGGAGAGGAAGGACTTCGTCGAGTACCGAACGTGTGATCGACTGCGGAAGCGTTGCCGGAACGCAGCGCCGGAAGGATCGTCTACGTGATCTTGAGATTGGCAAGTGTACGACTACATCACCCACGAGAATCTGATCTCGTTAACCGCTTTGGTATCTTCAAGGGTGAGTACTTCTATAGACTCGTTGCTACAATCTAGTAGATAGATCTTGGCTTGTTTGTGTGCATGCGGTAGAAAATTTTGTTTTCCATGCTACAAACCCCTACAGTGGTATCAGAGTCGTGTCTATATATAGATCTGTTGCACGAGTAGAACACAATGGTCATTGTGGGAGGTGGTGCTTTTATTATCAATTGCTTTTTGTGTACTTTGCATCTTGCGGTATGATGGGATGAAGCGTCCCTGGCTAACCTTACATGACATTGTTCATGAGACTTGCTCCACGCTCAACATGCAACTTGTATTGCATAAGTGGCTTTGCGGGTGTCTGTCTCTCCCATCATAGTATAGATTCAATTTACAACGGGCACTTGATAGTTCAAGCATCAACGTTGTGGTTCTTGTTCATAAATTAGAACGACACTTATTGAAAGCCCCAAACCACGTAAAATATGCAAATAAAATTAGAGGCGTCTAACTTTGTTTTGCAGGGGTGTGCTGTGATGTGATATGGCCATGATTGTGATTATATATGATGTATGCAATGTTCCTTATTGTAAGTTGGCAACCGTCAGGAGCCATATGGTTGTCCTTTAAATTCCGTTAAGACCTGCGTGTCTATTCAAACTAGTTGTAATAGTTGAAGCTGGTGGAAGACAATCATGAAACGGCGACATTGACCTTGACGCCATACCGGTGATGATGGAGATCATGTTCGTGCTTGAAGATGGAGATCTGAAGCACAAGAAGAAATGCCATATCATATCACATATTATGAATTGCATGTGATGTTAATCCTTTTATGCATCTTGTATTTCTTAATTCACGACGGTAGCATTATAAGATGATCCCTCAAGCACACAATTTCAAGTTTTAAAGTGTTCATCCTTAGTAAGCACCGTTGCTAAAGCTCGTTGTTTCGAAGCACCACATGATGATCGGGTGTGTTAGATTCTGCGAGTGTATACAACGTGAGCAAGCCAGATTTGCTCATTAAGGTTTGATCTTGACGAGCCTAGCATGTACAAACATGGTCTCAGAACACGGATCACCAAAAGGTAAAGCATGAGTCGTATAGTAGATATGATGAACATGTTGATTGTTCGCCATAGAAGCTACATCAACTCTCATGATGATCGGTTTTGATGTGGTGGATTTGGTTCGTGTGATCACTAAAAAAATGTGAGGGATATTGTTTTGAGTGGGAGTTCACCTAGATTAATTTAACTATTAATTAGAACTCAATTTGTCATAAACTTAGTCTAAACTATTGCAAATATGTTGTAGATCAATGGCGGCCCCTACCATAAATTTTAATGCATTCCTAGAGAAAGAAAAGTTGAAAAACAATGGAAGCAACTTCGCGGATTGGTTCCGCAATTTGAGGATTGTCCTCAATGCTGGTAATTTGACCTGTGTGCTAGATGCACCGCTGGGTGACCCGCCTACAGCTACTGCTACCGATGAAGTAAAGAATGTTTACCTCGCTCGGAAGAATCAGTACTCCACATTTCAGTGTGCTATCTTGTATGGTTTGGAATCGGAGCTTTAGAAAAGGTTTGAGAACCATGACCCACATGATATTGTCCGTGAACTCAAAATGATATTTGAGGCTCACGCTGCAGTTGAGAGTTATGAAGCTTCTGAAAAGTTCTTTAACTGCAAGATGGAAGAGGGCAGCTCCGTCAGTGAGCACGTGCTTAAGATGTCTGGGCACGCAAGTAAACTCCAAAGCTTGGGTATAGTGATTCCTAATTCTTTGGGGATTCACCGTGTCCTCCAATCACTGCCACCAAGTTACAAGAACTTTGTGATGAACTACAATATGCAAAACATGGACAAGTCATTGCCAGAACTCTTCTCCATGTTAAAATCTGCAGAAGTGGAGATAAAGAAAGAGCACCAAGTGTTGTTGGTCAATAAGACCACCAAATTCAAGATGCAAGGCAAGTCTAAGAAAAAGGGAAACTTCAAGAAGGGCGGTAAGAAAGTTACCGTGCCGGCGAAGAAGACCAAGGCTGGGCCTAAGCCTGATACTCAGTGCTTTTACTGCAAGGAAGAAGGTTACTGGAAGCGGAATTTCCCAAAGTACTTGGCGGATTTGAAGAATGGCAACATCAAGAAGAAAGGTATATCCGATATACATGTTATTGATGTGTATCTCACTAGTACTCGTAGTAGTGCCTGGGTATTTGATACTGGTTCGGTTGCTCATATTTGTAACTCGAAATAGGTACTACAGAATAAATGGAAGCTAGCAAAGAACGAGGTGATGATGCGCGTTGGAAATGGATCAAAGGTTGGTGTGATCGCGGTTGGCACGCTACCTCTTCATCTACCATCGGGATTAGTTTTATACTTAAATAATTCTTATTTGGTGCCTGCGTTGAGCATGAACATTATATCTGGATCTTGTTTACTGCGAGACGGTTACTTGTTTAAGTCCGAGAATAATGGTTGTTCGATTTATATGAGTAATATGTTTTATGCACATGCACCTTTGATAGATTGTCTATTCTTATTGAATCTCGATTGTAGTAATACACACATTAATAACATTGAAGCTAAACGTTTGGAATTGAGCGATAACTCAACCTATATGTGGCACTGTCGTCTTGGTCATATTGGAGTTAAGCGTATGAAGAAACTCCATTCCGATGGACTTCTTGAATCACTTGATTTCGAATCACTTGAGAGATGCGAAGCATGTCTGATGGGTAAAATGACTAAGACTCCATTTTCTGGTATGATGGATCGACCTACGTACTTATTGGAAATCATACATACCGATGTGTGTGGCCCAATGAGTGTAGCATCACGCGGTGGTTATCGTTATGTTCTCACCTTCACGGATGACTTGAGTAGATATGGGTATATCTATTTCATGAAACATAAGTCCGAAACTTTCGAGAAGTTTAAGGAATTTCAAAGTGAGGTAGAGAATCAACGTAACAAGAAGATTAAATTTCTACGATCTGATCGTGGAGGAGAATATCTAAGTTACGAGTTTGGCGAGCATTTGAAGAAATGCGGAATACTTTCACAATTGACAGCGCCGGGAACACCACAGCGTAATGGTGTGTCTGAACGTCGTAATCAAACTCTCTTAGATATGGTTTGTTCTATGATGTCACTTACAGATTTACCGCTATCGTTTTGGGGTTATGCATTAGAAACAGCCGCATTCACTTTAAATAGGGCACCATCTAAATCCGGTGAAACGACACTGTATGAATTATGGTTTGGGAAGAAACCTAAATTGTCGTTCCTTAAACTTTGGGGTTGCGAAGCTTATGTAAAGAAGTTACAACCAGACAAGCTTGAACTCAAAGCGGAAAAATGCGTCTTCATAGGATACCCGAAGGAAACTATTGGGTATACCTTCTATCATAGATCCGAGGGCAAAACCTTTGTTGCCAAGAATGGATCCTTTCTAGAGAAGGATTTTCTCTCGAAAGAAGTGACTGGAAGGAAAGTAGAACTCGACGAGGTTGATGAACCTTCTCTCGAACTTGCGAGTAGCACAGCACCGGAAGTAGTTCCTGTGGCGCCTACACCAATCAGAGAGGAAGCTAATGATGTTGATCATGAAACTTCGGTTGAAGTTACTACGGAACCTCGCAGGTCAACGAGAACTCGTACCACTCCTGATTGGTGTGATCCTGTTATGATTGTCATGTTGGTGGACAACACTGATGACCCTGTGACATATGAAGAAGCGATGATGAGCCCATATTCCAACAAATGGAAAGAAGCCATGAAATCCGAGATTGGATCCATGTACGAAAACCAAGTATGGACTTTGGTGGACTTACCGGATGGCCTGAAGGCTATCGAGAACAAATCGATCTTCAAGAAGAAAATATATGCTGATGGTAATGTTACTGTCTATAAAGCTCGACTTGTCGCAAAAGGGTTTCGACAAATTCAAGGAGTTGACTACGATGAGACTTTCTCACCAGTAGCAAAGCTAAAGTCTGTAAGGATTATGTTAGCAATCACAACATATTATGATTATGAGATATGGCAGATGGATGTCAAAACAGCTTTCCTCAATGGAGACATTGATGAAGAGTTGTATATGATGCAACCCAAAGGTTTTGTCGATCCTAAAGATGCTAACAAGGTATGCAAACTTCAACGGTCCATATATGGATTGAAGCAAGCATCCCGAAGTTGCAATCAACGTTTTGATAAGGTAATCAAAAGCTTTGGTTTTATACAAACTTATGGAGAAGCTTGTATTTACAAGAAAGTGAGCGGGAGCTCTGTAGCATTCTTAATACTGTATGTAGATGACATATTGTTGATTGGGAATGATGTAGACTTTCTTAATAGTGTCAAGGATTATTTGAATAATAGTTTTTCAATGAAAGATCTTGGCGAAGCAGCTTATATATTAGGCATAAAGATTTATAGAGATAGATCAAGGCGCCTAATATCATTTTCAAGAGTACATATTTGGACAAAGTTCTAAAGAGGTTTGGAATGCAAGATAGCAAGAAAGGGTTCTTGCCCATGTTGCCCAATACAACCTTGTGTAAAACTCAAAGTCCAGCAACGGCAGAAGATAGAGAAAGGATGAGTAAGACTCCCTATGTCTCAGCCATAGGATCTCTAATGTATGCCATGCTATGTACTAGACCCGACATTGCATATGGTGTTAGTTTGACTAGCAGATATCAAAGTGATCCAGGAGTGGATCATTGGACAGCGGTCAAAAACATCCTTAAGTACTTGAGAAGAACTAGGGATATGGTTCTTTCTTATGGAGGTGATGAACAACTCGTTGTTAATGGTTACACCGATGCTAGTTGGAACACCGATCTGGATGATTCTAAATCTCAATCTGGATACGTATTTACTTTGAATGGTGCAGCAGTTAGCTAGAGGAGTGCAAAGCAAAGCGTTGTGGCGAGATCTTCAACTGAATCGGAATACATGGCTGCTTCGGAGGCTTCACAAGAAGCGTTATGGATGAAAGAGTTCATTACAGAGCTGGGTGTGGTTCCTAGTGCGCTGGACCCAATGTCTATCTACTGTGATAACATGGGCGCCATAGCCAATGCGCAAGAACCAAGGTCACACAAGAAGATGAAGCACATCAAGCTACGTTTTCACGCTATTCGAGAACATGTCCAAGATGGTGACATAAAGATTTGCAAAGTACACACAGATCTGAATGTGGCGGATCCGTTGACTAAACCTCTCCCGAGGGCAAAACATGACCAGCACCAAACTGCCATGGGTGTTCGGTATATTACCATGTAATCTAGATTAGATGACTCTAGTGCAAGTGGGAGACTGTTGGAGATATGCCCTAGAGGCAATAATAAATATAGTTATTATTATATCTTTGTGTTTATGATAAATGTTTACATTCATGCTATAATAGTATTAACAAGGAAACATTAATACTTGTGTGATTTGTAGACTAAAATAAGAGTCCCTAGTAAAGCCTCTATATAATACTATCTTGTTGGTTAATAGATGATTGTGGTTTCCCTATCATGAACATTGAGATGTTATTAACAACAAGATCATATCGTTAGGAGAATGATATGGTGGACATACTCCTATAGATAAGCATAGCATAAAGATCAAGTCATTTTAATAGTTCAATTGCTATATGCTTTCTGATACATAGTAATCTAATTCCTTCGACCATGAGATCATGCATATCACCTTTACCAGATGGATGCTTTGATGACATCAAACACTACACCGTAACTGGGTGGCTATAAAGGTGGCATTGAGTGTTCGGAAAGTATTGGTTGAAACACATGGATCAAGAGTGGGATTTGTCCATCCATATGACAGATAGATATACTCTGGGCCCTCTCGGTGGAATGTCATCCAATTAGCTTGCAAGCATGTGACTGGCTCACAAGGGATCACATATCACGGGAACGAGAAAAGAGTACTTATCAGTAACGAGGTTGAACTAGGTATGCAGAGATACCGACGATCATAACCTTGGATAAGTAAACTATCGTGAGACAAAGGGAAATTGATATCGTATGTAAGTGGTTCATTCGATCGCAAAGTAATCGTAGAAATATGTGGGAGCCATATGAATTTCTAGATTCCTCTATTGGTTATTGTTCGGAGAAGTGTCTCGATCATGTCCGCATAATTCACGAACCGTAGGGAGACACACTTAAGGATTCGACGTTGTTTGAGTAGTTATGGAATGCTAGTAGGGATACCGAATGTTGTTTGGAGTCTCGGATGGGATCCGGGATATCACGAGGAGATCCGGAATGGTCCGGAGAATAAGATTCATATAAGGAAAGTCCTATTTCGGAGTTCGGGAAAGTTTCCGATGATTTCATCGGAGAGGTTCTAGAAGGGTCTAGAAGGTTCACCGGTCCGGATGGAGAATGGTCCATGAATGTGTCATGGGTATGTGGAATGATTGGATCATGTCCAAGGTCACTTGGTGTTGGCATATGCAAGAGAGAAATAAAGCTCTAAATTGAAAGTCAAACAGGAAGTTTGAAAAGTCAAACTGGAAAATTGGTTTCCTAGTGGGAGAAGAAACAAGTCCTTCTCTCAATCCAACTTGGGTTTGGGTTTGGATTTAAACCCACCCCTCCCAAGGCTGCCCCCCTCTCATAAATAGAGGGGGAGGGCTTCCCCAAGACAACACAATCCCTAGCCCCTCTCCACGAGCCGCTGCCGCCGACCCACCGCCAGCGCCACCGCCGACCCGCCGCCGCGCCACCGCCAGCGCCGCCGCCGCCGTCTAGCGCCGCCGACACCTCCTCCTCCCAGATTTCTAAACCCTAGATTTCCAAGAAACCCTAATCCACCATAACTCGCATCCGGCTTAGGCGAAGCCCTGCGGGATCTTCCCTCAACTTCCGACACCACGCCGTCGTGCTGCCGGAATCACGAGGGGAGAACTACAACCTCTGCTGCCTGCAGGAACAAGGGAGAGGAAGGTCTTCGTCGAGTACCGAACGTGTGACCGACTGTGGAAGCGCTGCCGGAACGCAGCGCCGGAAGGATCACTACTAGGAAAAACGCTACTAGTGGCGCACCAAATTGGAATTCTGTGGCGCATATGGGAGTCGCCACTAAATCCTCGCCACTGAAATTCAACATTCTGTGGCGCATATGGCATATGCGCCACAGAATTCTCAACATTCTGTGGCGCATATGCCATATGCGCCACAGAATTTTGTCTCAGGATTTCAAAAAAATACCAGAATACAGAAGAAATACCTAGAATACACAAGAAATATACCAGAATACAACAATATATCACAGAAATGCACAAAACTCACAGGAATACCCAGAAACTCACTGAAATTCATACAAAGTGACAAAATACATCAATATAGAGTCCAAGTGTTACACACAAGTCATGGGAGAGTACAAGTTCGAAATCACACAATCGCACGAATTCACAATTGATGCAGATTCGATTGCTCCAGACGAGCCCCCGCAGCCTCTATCTCCTGAATGAATTGCAGACGGAACGAGTCGAGCTCCACTCTGCTCAACCTCGGGGACGCTCGCTGGGCATGGGTGGAAGCCAGTAGGTGGACCGCGCTCTGTTGCTCCACGGCCATCAGGCACTGCTACGAGGTGCTGGTGTCCCTGACCAACAACACCACCGGGTGTTCCGCCGATGGCAAGTCGGCTGACGCAGCCTGACGCATCTCCGCCATGACATCCGATATCACCGCTAGGGCCCACAACAGTCGCCCACCAGAGTCCGTCTGAGTCAGAAGCGGCCAGCCCCGCACCTTGCATCTCTCCGAGATCTCTAAGGCAGCTGCTCGCTGATGCAGAGGCCGCTGCATCGCGTGGACCACCTCAAGGTCATATTCCGGAAAAATCGCCCTGCGGAACCTCTGTCCTCGCCCGGTATCACCTCCACGAGCACCAGCAGGGTCTTCGCTCCTTCCCTCTCCGGCGCAGCCGGCTGCTGCATCGAATCCCTTTGCCACCTCCAAGGGCACCACTCCACTCCCCCGCACCGAAACATTAGTCTTGTGATGGGCTGCATGGTGAAACAAGATTTACAAATCAGCCTGCCAGTAACAAGATTATTACCAGGCCATGTTTACAAACCCATAATGCATCAGAGCACATCCTAAAGATTATTACCAGGATCCTAAGCACAAGTGTTAACTGAACAAAGAAATAACCTAAACTACTAAGAGCCTCCTATTAATTCACCATTACAAAGCAATTGCTAGCAATATATATGAGCAGTAAAGAGATCCCCATAAGAAAATGCCATAAGCATACTTGGTTCATTTTTTCCAGGAATAAGCAATTGCGTACTTTATTTTATACAAGTCAGAGATATGTACAAGATCAAACAGTAGCATTTCATACATATCTACAGTTATACAAGCATGGAGGAGATGCCAATAAGGACTCAAAATCTAACATAAAGCATTTGCTACAACTAAGGACTGAATCTTGTGTCTCAAATACAACTAAGGACTGAATCTTGGGTCTCAAATACAACTAAGGACTGAATCTTGGGTCTCAAATACAACCATGTGTTGCCTCTGCTTCCAAGTGTTCACTTTCTGAAATCATGGGCTACAGAACTCAGCCCAGTTGATTTTGAAGAATTCATCTTGCCATATCTGAAACAATAGCTTTGGTGGTTGTCCTATATTGTTAATTCTTACAGTAGCTTTGGTGGTTGTCCTATATTGTTAATTCTTACAGTAGCTTTGGTGATTTAAAACAGATTTCATCTCCAAATTTAAAAACAGTAGCTTTGGTGGTTATCCTATATTGTTAATTCTTACAGTAGCTCTGGTGGTTGCCCTATATTGCAAAAACAGTAGCTTTGGTAGCTTTGTAGCTTTGCAAAAATAGTAGATTTGCAAAAACAGTAGCTAGCTAGCAATTATTATCAAATGCATTATTATCCCCTGCTTAGGAAAAGAATGCAATGATCACTAAACAATGGCACCAAACAATGATCACTAAACAATGGCACCAATGGCACCAAACAATGATCACTAACCAATGGCACCAAACAATGACACCAATGATAAGTTAACAGTAGCTAGCTTTACATGATCACTAAACAATGGCATTCTTTTCTAAAGCCTACTGCAATCTGCAATCTGAAATCTGTAGCCATTTCTAAACAATGGCACCAATTGCAATCTGCAATGGTGTCATAAAGAATGCAGTACCACTCTTTTCTAAAATTTCTTGACTGCTTTAAAGTGCACAATGATCTTCACTTTCCTCTGAACTAGTTAGCGTGCACGTGCAACGCACGTCTTCATTGGAGATGACAAAACAAAATCCTTGAAATTTTAAGTATATAAATGTGAATGTTTCTACATGATACTAATTGTCATGGTAAGAAAAAATCATAAAGTATTTTTTACATAGGTTTGTTCATCTGGAATGGAAAACCATCATATAGGAATCTATCATATGGTTTATAGATCATAGATCTTATGTCTGGAAAGCTAAATAAAAACAGCATAATTTCCCCCAATGAGAATTTGATTTGTGACACACATAAATATATTAAAACGTGAGTATCCGAGGATGTCGTGATAAAATCTTATCAGCACAGAAATATATGGTTTATAGATTATCCTTACAGTAACAATGACTTGCAAGTTAACTTATCAGCACAATACGTAATCAACAAATCTAATTAACTATGACTAGCAAGTGTAAACTGCCTGGCACTTTAGGGGAATGCCTGGCACTAAGATGGTGCACGGGCAAGCTCTATAATCTACCTATCTTGTTAACTAAGAAAGAGGAGAGATTGATAAGAGGTAAGAAGAGATTTGATAGAACGACCAGTTCATACCTGCAGGGGCGATGGAGAGCAGCTCGTCGGGGAGGATGCAGGAGGTCTTCAACAGAAATCAGGCAGGAGCTAGCGTCCGTCGGTGGAGGAAGGAGGTCTGGCGGGGTAGCGGTTCCTAGACGAGGCAGTTGGCAAGGTCAGCATGGACAGAGAGGAAGGGGGCACAGAGAAGAAGGAGGGGAGGGGGTCACCTGCGCGGGGTGTGGTGGCGGTGGTGGTCCTGGACGCCGGCGGAGCCTCCTCCTCCTGGTGCTCTGCGCGCACCACGGCGAGATCAGCACGTGGACAGAGAGAGGAAGGGGGCAGGGAAGAAGGAGGGGATGAGGGCCGAGGGTCACCTGCGGGGTGGTGGTGGCGATGGTGGACGACGGGCGCGGCATAGCGGGGCAAGCGCGGCGCGGCGACACGGCGGGGCAAGCGCGGTGCGACGACGAGATCGAGCGGAGAGAGTAGCGCGGCGGCACGGCTAGGGTTCGACGATTGGCGCGGGTCAAACATTTGGGGAAGAAAGAGGTGCGACGCGGCTCAAAAAGGGCAAAGTGTGGGAATTCTGTGGCGCATCAGCTCAGAATGCGCCACAGAATTTTTTGTGATGGTACAAACAGAGTGCTGCATAGATGTTCAACACCAAACACACCTTACCAAAGTGGTTCAGCGCTAGCTTGCTCCTTCACTCTCATGTGCCCTAGGTTCGATTCCTGGTGGCCACATTTTTTTAATTTTTTTTAAAATATTTAAAGATGGTAATAATATAATAAAGGCAAGAACTAATATATTTGCCTATTAAAAATAAGAATTAGTATATTTATTTTTTTAAAAAAATATTTTAAGGATGGTAATAATATATTAAAGGCAAGAACTAATATATTTGCCTATTAAAAACAAGAATTAATATATTTATTTTTTTAAAAATATTTTAAGGATGGTAATAATATATTAAAGACAAGAACAAATATATTTGCCTATTAAAACAAGAATTAACATATTATATTATATGTTTGTATTTTTTTAGATCTGTTTCGCATATTTTGTGGCGCATATGGCAAATGCCCCACAAAATGTTAAAATTTTGTGGCGCATACGCTATATGCGCCACAAAAAGTGAGAATTATGTGGCGCATATAGCAAATGCTTCACAGAATTCTAGCATGCCCATGTGTTGGGTCAGGTCCACATGGGGCCCACAGGAATTCTGTGACGCATATAGCCATATGCGCCACAGAATTCTCACTTTCTGTGGCGCATATAGCTATATGCGCCACAGAATTACAAGAATTTTGTGGAGCATTTTCTATATGCGCCACAGAATAAATTTTAGTGGAGCATTTTTCCTATATGCGCCATAGGATTAAAATCTACCTATAATCATTTTCCTAGTAGTGGATCATCTACGCGATCTTGAGATCGGCAAGTGTACGACTACATCACCCACGAGAATCTTCTCTCGTTAACCGCTTTGGAATCTTCAAGGGTGAGTACTTCTATCGACTCGTTGCTACAATCTAGTAGATAGATCTTGGCTTGTTTGTGTGCATGCGGTAAAAAATTTTGTTTTCCATGCTACAAACCCCTACAACATATGTGTTCAGCTTATTTCTAAGCTCAAATGCTGGGATGTTACAATATCCATCACCGTTGTTGATTCCCATGATGAGGAGGAAGTAGTTTTTCCACGAGGCTAAGGGCTCTCCGCTAGCTATGTATTCATCTCTCTCTATGCATGATCTTGTTGTGGTCATGAGCTTTGTAATCTAGTAGATCTACCTTGCTACTCAAGTGCTTCAATAGATCTCTGCTCTCCCCATGTGTGTGAAAGTGACAATATGCACGCCATGGTGGCACTCACGCTTGAGTCTACATAAATACTCATTGTGCTTTAATAGATCTATGCTTTTCCCCATGTGTGTGAAAGTGACAGCATGCGTGCCGTGTGTGGCACTTAAGCTAGATTACATATATATTCATGAGTTATATTTTGAGTTGGTTGTCTCTATAAAATTGTGGTGTTTGTTGGAACCATCTAGCGCTCAAGGTGACAGTGTGGGGCTATCTAGATTCGGGAAGGCCCTACCATGGATTAGAGTGTCCAACCGGAGAGTAGTTAAGAGTAGTATCATGAAGAGAGGATATTTATATGAGAGAGTGTTCACTAGTGAAAGTATGATCCCTAGGCCTTGTTTCTAAACATTGAAACACTGTTTGCATCTAGATCTGTTGCATGTTTGCTTGCTTCCATCCTTTTGCCTTTATTCGTTACCTCACGTCAACAACAAGTCAGAAGCTATTTTCTGGCACCGTTACCACTTGTATTTCACTATCTCTTCGCCGAACTAGTGCACCTATACACCTGACAAGTGTATTGGGTGTGTTGGGGACACAAGAGACTTCTTGTATCTTGATTGCAGGGTTGCTTGAGAGGGAATATCTTTGACCACTTCCTCCCTGAGTTCGATAAACCTTGGGTAATCCACTTAAGGGAAACTTGCTGCTGTTCTACAAACCTCTGCACTTGGAGGCCCAACAACTGTCTACAAGAATAGAAGTGTGTAGACATCAGTACCCCGTTGGCGGTTCTCTATGATACGCATGTACTTACTATGACAAGAACTTACCGGTAACTAAAGTTGAGTAGCATGAGAAGCGGCCCTCGTACTCAAGGGACATGAGATTACCAACTTACATTTTGTCAAGCATATACTCCATCTTTGTTCACTTTAACCTTAATAACCTGAAGATGCTTATGATATGGGCAATGAGAGATCAAAGCTAGTAATTACCATAATCTTTTGAAAGCTCTTTATGAATTTGTAATCCCTGCTTACCTCTATGAAGGGCCCCTTTCTTCTACCTCTAAGTTGAGTCAGTAAACCTATTCCTCTCTATCTCCAGCAAGCATTTGAGTTGTTGTGTTTCAATCATTCATATGATGATTTATTCAATCATGTTCTTTATCTTCCTTGTTTGCACAAGACTCTTATCTAAATGAGTATTACTTTGAAAGCCATCACTGTGAAAACCCTTTTATGATTGAGCAAAGAGTACTCCTGTTGTAAACTTCTTTATAAAAGCTTTACTTGAAAACCGTTTGCCAACTGTTCTCTGACCAAGAACAAAGTTTGCCAATCCCAATTATGATTTGTCTTTATGTATCTTTATTGTGACTCACATACTTGTTGCAAGCTAAGTTATATAATGGTGAGTTGCTTTCTTCTATGAATTGTGTATTGGTAAGTGTGATGCTTCTTGTCTGTATTCTTTTTATTGACACTTCACTCCATAAACCTGTGGACATGCTTACTGAGCTTAGTTTTCGCTTGGGGACAATCAAAGGTCTAAGCTTGGGGGAGTTGATACGTCCAATTTGCATCACCATTCGATATCATAATTTGCCTCTATTCATTGATATATTTCATATTAAGAGGTGTTACTTATGTCTTTTCATCTGTTTTTGCATGTTGCATGATTCTTGGAGGATGAACTGCCGGAGTCAGGATTCTGATGGAAAAAAGCAGTGTTTTGATGCAATTTCGCGAAGATTAGAAAAATACCAGAAAACTACGAAAAATTATATTTTCCCGGAAGACGAAGTATGCCAGAAGGGGAGGTGGAGTTGGGCTACAGGGGGCCCACACCCCCCTCCCCAGGAGCGGGCCACCCCTGGCCGCGCCTACAGGGGGTGTGGCCACCCTGGCCCACCTCTGGCTCCGCCCTCTCGCCTATATCTTCTCCTCGAAACCCTAATTCACGGGGAGCGACCACAGAAAGATTTCGCCGCCTCTGCGGGGCGGAAAACACCGAGAGAGAAAGAGCTCTCCGGTAGATAGATTTCTACCGGGGAAATTCCTTTCCGGAGAGGAGAGATCGTCGCCATCAACACCATCATCAAGCTAGACTTCATCGGGATCATCATCATCATCCACACCATCATCTCCACCAACACCATCATCATCACTCCATCCCACTGTAACAATTGTGTTGAAACTTGCATAGTTCTTAGGGGAAACTTTCCCGGTGTTGATTACTATTGTAGTTGATGCTTGTGAGTGGAACCATTGAATTATTGTTTATGTTCAGATTGTTATCCATTACCATATCATCTATGATCTTGATCCATATGATGTCTCGTGAGTAGTTCGTTTAGTTCTTGAGGACATGGGAGAAGTCATGTTGTTAGTAGTGGAATTGTGTTGAGGTATTATTCAATGGTTTAATATTTAAGTTGTGGTCCTATTCTTCTAGTGGTGCCATGTGAACGTCGACTACATGATACTTCACTATTTATGGGACTAGGCGAATGAATTGTGTATTTGGCTACTAATTATGGGGTTGCCGGAGTGACAGAAACCTGAACCCCCGTTAGGAAACCATTGCACAAGAAAGTGTAGGATCTCAGAGTTTAAGGCTATGGTTAGGTTTATATCTTAATTGCTTTCTTGTAGTTGCGGATACTTGCAAGGGGTTTAATCACAAGTATGTATTAGTCTAAGTAAGGTCGGTACATTAGCACAGGTTCACCCACACAACACTTATGAAACCAAAGAAGACTACTCAACTATATGAAGCGAAAGCACTTGACAGAATTCTCATATATCCTCGAGAACGTTTGGTCCTCATTAGTATTTCCATTGGCTTGTCCTTTGCTAAGAAAGGATTGGGCCACTTGCTGCAAGTATTTGCTATCTTTATTTATTTGCATTTTATTTCTTTGCTTTATCATAAAACCCCTAAAAATCTATTTGTTAAGTATTTATAGAGATTTCCTGCTCCATACCACTAGTCAACACCTTCTGCTCCTCGTTGGGATCGACACTCCTATTTATCGAAAGTACTACGATACACCCCCTATACTTGTGGGTTATCAACGAGCACTCAAACGAGCGTACCAGGCCCAGGGTAACTGCTTCAGAGCATAAATAGCACGTTGCAGCTTACAGACGTGAGACGGGTACCGAGCATCCTCAAAACCAGGTGGTTGCTGCATGTAAACATCCTCAAACAAGAAACCATGCAGGAAAGCATTGCTAACATCAACCTGACGCGGAGTCCAGCCACGAGAAATTGCAAGAGCGAGAACCAAACGTACTGTAGCTGGCTTCACCACTAGACTGAACGTGTCGTCGTAGTTGATACCATGCTATTGTGTGAAGCCACGAGCAACTAGACGATCATTGTGCTTGTCAACTGAACCATCTGGTCGAAGCTTGGTTTTGAAGACCCATTTACTGCCAACAACATTGACGCCAGACGATTGAGGAACCAAAATCTAGGTATGCGTCTGGCACAGAGTGGAGAACTCGTCAGTCATAGCGGCACACCACTATGGTTTCCGAAGAGCATCCTGATGAGAAACTGGTGTAGCAAAGAAGGCGCGGCGACCTAGATCATCGTGAACATTACCATCGATATAGCGCTTCTCTCGTCAGGTGGAGTCACGATTTCGCGTGACCATGGCGTGATCGGTCGCATCGACAGCAGCAATCGAGGACGTCGCAGCTGGAGGCGGTCTAGCGGAAGGTGACGTGGACTGCTGCGAAGGATGGGCCAAATCCGTGAACGACCCAGCTGTAGAGGCCGAAGGTGGTCTAGCTGCGATAGGAGACGAGCTAGCAGGCTCGGGGGAGGCCACGCCAAGCATCGTCGAGCCAGGAGCGGGCGATCGGGACGAGGGCAGACCAGGCGAGGGCGGGCTGTGCGCACCGGGAGACGCGTCCGATGCATGCACATCGGGGTCGCCATGCACGTCGATTGGCGACGTGGTGGAGGGTGCGGCGCCTCCTGCGGATGTAGCGACAGGATCCTAAGACGGTGAAATATCAACTGCAATCACATGATTAGCATACAGGTAAGATAAGTCATAATCACGCACATGGTCACTCATGAAGAAAAAGTGATGGCGCGGCGAAGAGTGGGAATATTAACTGTAACTCCATAAGTGGTAAATAGAAAGACCAACTCGTCAAACACGATATCATGAGAGAAATAAATGCTGAAACATCTTGGCCAGGCGCCTAAATTTGTGCCACGCTTAAATCGGCTTTGTAGCGGTGATCTATTTCAGCATACTTTAGTCTCTAGCTAGCTGGCCTTCGTTTGCTTACCTAGTTGATCTGTTCTTTGCAGTTTGTTTGGGCGTGTTTGATAGACCGGCTCGTCTCAACAATTCTCATCTCAACAGAGAATTCTACAATTTTAGGTGTTTGGTAGACCGTCTTTCTCACGTCGGCACTGTCCAACTCGCCCGAAAAACGCCCCTCGGCAGGGCTGAACTCGCTCAAATCCCCCCCCCCCTCCCGCATCCTGGGCCCATGCTCGCGCCCACAGAGGGCAACCCAACCTAGCCTCATTCCCCCCTTCTCAGCTCTCTCTCTTCCCTCCTCACACATGTACCTCCACCGACGCCGACCTCCGCCTTCTCCGTCGATGCCGGCCTCTGCCTCCTTCGCCGATGCCGGCCTCTGCCTCCTCAACTCTGGCATGCGCCGCTGTCTCCTGGACCAGCATCGCATCCTCAAACTCCCCTTGTCGTCGCCTACGGGCGAGCTCTTCTCCTCGACGAGCACGGCCGCCGCCGCCGCCTCGACGAGCACAGTCTCCACCTCCGACTCTCCGCCTTCATGACGCAGCCCTCCGACGTTGCCCTTTCTCCCTCCTCGACGCCAGCCCTGCAGCTCGCCGTTCCCGCCCTGATCTGCACCGCAACTCGCCGTCCCTCCCCCATATGCACTGCAGCTCGTCGTCCCCGCCCCAACCTGCACCTCTGCTCGCCGTCCCCGTCCCCATCCCGACCTGCACCTCTTCTCGCCGTCCTCGTGCTTCACGGCGGCCAGCTCGCTGCCTTTATTCCCACCGGCGGCAGCAAGGGGAGTTTGAGGACTGGATTATTTTTGTTTTTTTATTCAGGGTGATGCGTGTAAAATGTTGGACTTGTTTGCAATTTGGTTTCTAGTAGAGGGTCTTGTGTGTAAATAAGCAGATCTAACCCAGATCTCAATGTATACAAGCTACCAAACAACATCTTGACACAACATGGGCGAACACACACGAGCTACCAAACACGTGATAGAATCTTGATGCAGCTTGTATGAGGTGAGAATATCTGAGGCGAGAAAGTCATTCTCTGATGACCCAACCTACCAAACACACCCTTTGTCTCTCTGCCTGTGCACAGTCTAGTGCTTCTCTCTTGTGGTTTGTACATGGGGAATTTTGCGTTTTGAACCGGTAACCTCATCTGCATTGATCCTAGCTTTTCTCAAGCCAAGAAATAGTGAATAACCTTTTATCTAAGAGAAGGCATACGCATCAATGGATAGAAAGGACAGGGTTATCGCCTTTTTGCTTTTCTTGAAGAACCGATGGTGATAAAGATATACACTGAGGAAGCCTATGGTTGATGATATACACTAATAAGGAAGCCCTTATGAGTTTTAAAATTTGTAAACGATATTTTGAAGTTTTCAAAAAAATTATACTCCGTAGAAAAATATGTATTGTACATATAGGTAATGATGCTTGCTTCGAGCGTCCAAAGTCTTAATCTGAAATACGCCATATTATAGGCTATACAAAAATGACAAAATCTAACAAGATTTGAATGTACGTACATAGGCTGAAGAGTCCAGACTAAAATCTGGAACGTCCATATTTCCTATCAGCAAAAAAAGTACTACAGCAATTTGTACTAATACTACAACAGCAGGAACTCAAATTGAAGTACATCTCGGCATTGGACGAACCCAACTGGAGCCTAAAATGCAATTCTCTGTTTGATTTCTGGCAGAAAATCAAAGGTTAAGTTCACAGCTACCCTGCTTCCTAGCGGAAATAATATATCCAGTTAGTTTTCCAAAATCTTCTCTTTCCTTACACATACATACATACATACGCCGCACGCCCGCCGAAAGAAATTGAATGACTTAAACTCTTTACGACGAACTCTGCAGTTATATATACCTGACTACACCATCTTCAAACCGTATAGTGCAAAGTTGTGGGTGTATTTTTACATCGTCTCTGACAGTGGTGCATATACGGACGAACTGAACACCTAGTTTCTTCTGGAGAAAACATGGCGGTTGGCGCTATCACAAAGATCCAAGTGCTCTTTGATTTGACAACGAGGGGAATCGTAATTAGTGGACAAGAAGAGCTGCAGTACGCAGCACAGTGGACAAGAAGACCCAGGCCAGTTGAACCCCGCCGAGGCTCCTCCTGGTCTTGCCGTGCGACGCTGGCATGAGGGAGCTTTCCTTGACCAGTGTCCACCACCATTTCCCACCATCTTTCCTCACAACTTTACCTTGCCGGTCACTACTATTATGGTGATGGAGACAGCACTGTGCAAGGGCATGACACCTCGCCCTTCTTCACCCGGCGAGTCAAGGAGAGGATGCTTTCTTGCTTTTTCATGTCCTCGGCCTCCGCCATTTTTAAGGCCTTCACTCAAGGTACAAAGCTGCATTCTAGCTCATTTCGTGGACTAGAGCATCAGGCTAGAGAGGCGCAGACACGGGCAGGCAGGAACTTCTCTTCGCAAGTCCGCGGCAGGAAATACAAAAGGTATCTAATCCATATCTCCCTTAATTGGTATGTCAGTTTGCGAAATTCTGTATGTTTGCAGTGGGGGCGCTGGTTGAACATGGTGTACATTTCTTTTTAGTGCACCTAATCACCAAAACAAAACAAAAAAAGGAGCAGATGAAAAATTAAGTGAGAAAGGTATGGAGGGAGGTAGGGGACAAAAAAAAAGGAGTTGAAAAATATACGAAACAACATCACGGAGAGGTAAATATATAAGAAAGCAACATGAACAAAAATGGATTAAAGTAAGTAGTATCGGTTTTGCAAACTATCGCCACGGCAGCAATACGATTAGTTAGGAACAAGCCCAAATTTTCTACCTGTTGTGCTTGGATAAATATGTTATTTCACCTGTTGGATGTTGCTCCGGTACGGTGGACAAAAATGGACTTCTTCCTAGCGAGGAAATCAGGAACATGATGATGTACAGACGGCCTCTAGAATATTCTGTCAGCAAATTTCTGCACTAAAACCATATATATATCCAGATTAGATGTTTCCAACCAAGACATTACCAAAAAATGAAGCTATGGGACCTTTACATATTCAGAGTAGATACCATCCTAACTTCGGTATCTTTCTCAGTAAACTAGTGAAGCTTTGGTAGACTAGTAAGCATACAATATGTTCATTGATTTCGGTATAGAATGTGGCATAAATCTTACGAATTTCTTCTCTCTGCTTACCAGTGGGATCGATGTTCCCTGCTCTTCTGTTGCTTCTTTTGCCGTACGTACTACTCCAGTCAGCATCAGCGAGACCATTCAGCAATTGGACTGATGTGGAAGCCTTGTTGGCATTCAAGGCAAGCATAAGCAACCAGCGGGGTGGTGTCCTAGATGCATGGAACACAACTACTCAATTCTGCCAGTGGCCAGGTGTGGGTTGCAGCATTAAGCATAAACACAGGGTTACGGTGCTTAACCTCACCTCCGAGGGCCTTGCTGGCACAATCGCGCCTTCCATTGGGAACCTCACATTCTTAAAAACTCTAGACCTCAGCTTGAACAATTTGCAAGGCGAAATACCTTCATCAATTGGTCGTCTATCCCGTTACGTCATCTTCGCTTGTCCAACAACTCACTTCATGGTAATGCACACACTGACTTGAAGAACTGCACACATCTTGAAAACATCTACCTTGGGGCAAACCAGTTCACTGGAGAAATCCCCCCTTGGCTCGGAGGATTGTCAAGTCTCAAGGTCATAAGCCTATGGAACAACAACTTCACTGGAACCATCCCGCTATCACTTGCCAACCTCTCAGCACTGCAAAATATCGATTTCACCACAAACCAACTCCAAGGTTCCATCCCTGAGGGCATTGGCACGATCACTAGTCTCATCATGCTTCAACTGGGTCAAAACCACCTCTCTGGCATCATCCCTGCAATTTTATTTAACTTTTCCTCTCTAATTTTCTTCAGTGTGGCGTTGAATGAGTTGCATGGTAAACTTCCCTCAAACTTGGGGGATCACATCCCAAATCTCCGGTATCTATTACTGGGAAAGAACCACCTTACAGGAAGCCTTCCAGCTTCTCTTGTCAATGCAACTGGTATGTATGGCCTAGACATGTCATCCAATAACCTCACTGGTATATTGCCTCGAGAGATTGGATTGCTATGCCCAGACTACCTCAGTCTAGAAGTGAATCAGCTAACGGCAGCTACTGCTCAGGACTGGGAGTTCATGACGCTCTTTACAAACTGCACAAGTCTTGGTACACTAGACCTCTATTTCAACAATTTAGGTGGTGTGCTGCCAAGCTCTATTGCCAACCTATCAGCACAACTCAAAGAACTAGATGTTGGATACAATCAGATTTCTGGAAATATACCATTTGGCATAAGCAACCTCGTCGGGCTAAATCAACTGGACCTCTCCAATAATCGGTTTACTGGTGCCTTGCCCGACGGCATCGGGAGGCTAAATTTTCTACAAGCCTTGTATTTCGAAAATAATCTATTGACAGGGTCCTTGCCACCCTCCCTCGGGAACTTGACACGGCTAGTAATTCTTCCGGCAACAGGTAACAAGTTTGAGGGGCCTCTTCCAACAACCCTAGGGAGATTCCAGGAGATAACTACAATAGACTTTTCATACAATAGGTTCACAGGTCCATTGCCTAAGGAAATCTTTAACCTATCATCCTTGTCATTCTTGCTAGATTTCTCTGACAATTATTTTGTCGGTCCACTTCCCTCAGAAGTTGGCGGCCTGACAAATCTTGCATACCTATATGTATCAAGGAACAACTTATCGGGGCCCCTACCCAATGAACTCAGCAACTGCCAAAGCTTGACAGAACTCAGGTTGGACCATAATAACTTCAGTAGTAGCATCCCCTCATCTATCAGCAAAATCCGAGGCCTGATGTTGCTAAATCTTACAAAGAACACACTCTCTGGTGTGATTCCTCAAGAGCTGGGGCTAATGGGTGGCATTGGAGAGTTATATCTCGGACACAACGACCTTCCTGGTCATATCCCTGAAAGCATGGAAAACATGGCATCATTATACCGGCTTGACCTGTCATTCAACCATCTAGATGGCAAAGTTCCATCACAGGGCGTGTTCAGTAATGCATCAGGGTTTTCATGTGGTGGCAATTTGGGGCTTTGTGGTGGTATCTCGGAGCTGCATTTTCCCCCATGCCCAGAAGAATCCAAGGGACACAGCTTGAGGAAACACCATTTCATTATCACGGTAGCTACCCCAGTTGTTGCTGTCATAATTCTTTGCATGAGTTTGATGCTTCTTTTCTTCACAATGAAAAAGAAATCAAGAGCTCGACCTACAACCATTAGAGGATTTCAACTGATGGGTGACCGTTATCCTAGAGTCTCTTATGCTGAATTGGTCCAAGGAACGAGCGGTTTTGCCACAGGAAATCTGATTGGTAAAGGAAGGTATGGATCAGTGTACAAGTGTGGTTTGGTGCTCAAAAATATTATGACGACAGTAGCAGTGAAGGTTTTTGATCTTCAACAGTCTGGTTCCTCAAAAACCTTTCTGGCGGAGTGTGAAGCACTTAGTAAGATTCGCCATCGTAACTTGATTAGTTTCATAACTTGCTGCTCAAGCTCAGATTCAAACCAAAATGACTTCAAAGCCATCGTGTTCGAGTTCATGACTAATGGGAGCCTAGATAGGTGGTTAAATCTGGATGTACGGGCATCACAGGAACTGCAAGGTTTGACACTGGCGCAGAGATTGAATATTGCAGTTGATATCGCTGATGCACTAGATTATCTGCACAACAACTGTGAACCGCCAATAGTTCACTGTGACTTGAAGCCAAGCAACATTCTTCTTGACGAGGATCTAGTCGCTCACGTTGGGGACTTCGGCCTCGCGAAGATTCTTCCTGAACCAGCCACAGAGCAACCGGTTGATTCAAAGAGCTCGATTGGCATAAGAGGAACAATTGGATATGTTGCTCCAGGTACCTTAATTTTTCCTCTAACATTACATACTCCATGACATTAATTTTGCATGCAAAATCACTAATTTTTGGTCTATGAAACACAGAATATGGCCAAGGTGGCCAGGTCTCTCCATGTGGAGACGTATACAGCTTTGGAATCGTCATCCTCGAGCTGTTCACAGGGATGGCGCCCACCCATGACATGTTCAGAGACGGGCTGACCTTGCAGAAGCATGTGGAGAGGAATGCATTTGCAGGGACGCTGATGTAGATCGTTGATCCGGTCCTGCTGTCCATCGAAGAAGACATGGCGAGCAGCTCGTGGGAAGGAAGCAACGCAATGGGACATGTAAGCGATGCCGTATTGTCTATCATGAAGGTCTCGCTATCATGCTGCGAGCATAATCCGGCAGATAGAATGTGCATGAGAGACGCTTCGACCGCGATTCGCGGGATAAGGGATGTCCATGTTAAGATGGGACATGGCGAGGAAGTCGTCAGGACCGTATATAACGCAAGGCCTTTTGCTGAAACAAGTTCACCAGCCGAGACATCCAGGCCAGCCCCCTAAATTTGTGTCAAGCTTGATTGGCTTAGTAAATGGTGATCTATTCCTGTCTAGGTGTGGTTTTAGTTCTGTATCTGGCCCTGTTTGCTTAGCCTGTGTGCGGCCTACCGGTTCTCGTGATTTGTATGTGGAACTGGTAATCCCGTCTGTATTGGTCATTGTTGGTCCTGGCTTTAGTTGGATTCATGCCACTGCAATTTTCACCACAGTTGGAGAAATGCCATCATAAAAAACCAAGTTGTGTGAACATGTTCCATACCTCTGCATATGCAATTAGTATATGTATTTCAGTAGTACTACAATATTACCCCTGTGCCCAAATGTGGGAAGCAATTTCAGGGCGAGTTGTGAGATTCATCACTAAATGAAATATCAGGGATGGACAGTGACAAAGTAATGGCGATGGGAGCCTGAAATTCTGCATATGCTTGTGGAACTCACCGAGGCGTAGCGTCAGCCGTGGTGCCTGGGGGCGTTGCCTACGTACAGTATAAGGCAGAGCCGGCGGGCGACGTCCTCTGCTGTGGCCGCCAGGCGCTGGAAGGCCGCTCCGTGCGCCCATTCCTCCCCCTCCTCGAACGGCGACGGAGACGCCTGCAAGTTGCCCAATCCCGGCCACCCCCTGCCTCTGACGACCTTGGCAGCCATGGATCCGCGAGGATCCCGGCCGGCGCTGGAGCCAGACGGATGGCTGCGGGAGAAGTTGATGCGTCGCCGGCGCATCCATCTCTCCCGACGGCGGTTATCTTCTGTTGAGTACAATCTGTCCGAACTTCTCAGTGCAAAACCAATGCAAGCATGCACAGTCTCTCATTTGGAACCAATCCAGTGTTGCGGTACTATAGTGCCCTAATCTTCATTTTTTTTTACTTGCCTGGATAATGATTCACAGATATTGTCAGCACAGAGAATATCTCAGAAACAACTTAAAACTGGCAGATTCAACAAAAATGGATTCAATGTGTTGCAGTGAACTCCTTGCTCCATAGCTGGACCAATATAATAAGATAAGGTGAAGTTTCACCTCGTGGAGTTAGTATAAAGAGATAATCCAATCCTGGCATAGGCATTCCATATTATAGTACTAGTATAAAACATTCTAATTGCAAAGAGAAAACATGACAAAAGGTTACGGAAGTCTAAAACAAAATAGCTCCAGACCTAACGGAAAGTGTCTTTGGCTCACGAGTCCCAGTGCTCCATTCGTTCAAGAAAATTCAAAAACCATATTTATAACTTTCAGAAAAAATATAAAATAAATTCTAGATATAGGCAATGTTGTATCCTACAAGTATGAAAAATCGTAACCCGGAATTCTTTATATTGTGGACTGCACAAAAATGACAAAATCTAATAAAATTTAGAGACGTCAAACTACATATAATTAGATCCACACTCTCATAATATAAATTATTTTAAATTGGTATTTTGCACGTTTGTGGGATAAATCATTGATACATACCATTTTTTTTCAGAATTTTTTGAAGCTCAAAAGTATGTTTTTTAATGCCCATGTGCACCAAATCTTCACTCATCAGGCTTATAAGATCTATAACATACGGAATAAGTTTTTTCCTTCTTAATCCGTGTATGGCTTTTATCTCCACCAGAGAATCGCTCGTATACTCAATAAGTTTTATGTTGCCAATAGAAAAGGTACATCATCCATGATACAAGAAGGGAAAAAAGGCATCTCACAGGGATAAATACATGAATGAGACAAAGAGAGGGAGAGCGAATGTTATTATGATCATTATCATCATAACATTGTATTATGAATCAATGATTAATTGTAGCCTCATTCCGGCAAAATTTTGTAAATACAAACATGTAATGCAAGCCTGCAACCCCCAAACTATATACGGGACATATTGCATGTTTATTCCTTCCATGTATCTATATAATCTCAGTAATGCCTTCCCCTTTGTATCAGACGGACTGACAGGACATCATCAGGGCAATGACCCCTCCCAGGAGAGGGCCTCCGGGTCATCTTGATGAAGAAAGAAAAAGAAGCTCTGCACGCCGACGTGCCGAGGCTGAGGAAAAAAAAGCATCATCAATGGTTGTGCTGTGAGAACTGCCACCATCTCCTCTTCTTTGCCGTATGCAACCTCGGAGCGTCTGTTCACAAACCATCACGAAAGACAGGTTTTCAGAAACTACTGTAATCAGGCAGACTGCGGGGTCGACGTGAAATGTTGGTTGCATACATTGGCGACGAGGACCGGACACACATTGCATGTATGCCTATAGCAGGCAGGCATGCTACTCACCGTTCTGCGGGGATATCGAATTGTAGTGAACCTCCGCCCAAAAGCTCAACAGTACCACTGCAATCAGGACAACAACAGTGGATCTAAAGTTAAGTACCAATTGAAGCATGACCAAGACCACACACTTGCAAGTGGAAGCTAAATATAAGTATACCTTTGTTGGACTTCACAACCTTAGGCTGGATCTCGATGTAGCATGTATCCTTGAACGAGGTCATGACGAAAATTTTCACTCCGTACTGCATCAGATTGTCAACTGGCGTTAGAATGACCTTTAAAAAGTACAACCCTTGCCAGCTGTGATATGCTATACCATAAGTAAGACAGTATGCAGAGGGGTAATATAAGCACCTTGTCAGCAGCTGCCTGTAAAGTCACGTGGTCACCCCATTCACCGTTTCTGTTGGTTTATGCACTAAAACGTTAGTTAGGAAAGCACTGGCATGCACCTAATTTGTATATTTGTCATGAATGGTTCTCTAACTGCGGAGCGTACCGCGATACTTTGTCCAAATACTCATCATATGCCATGGGGACATATCCATCATAGGCATCGCGGTTACTTTTAAGCTGGAAGAAGATTATTTATCAGATAAACAATGGAAGTGAAAAAAATAAAGAATAAGATTAAGGATCATGAAACAACCATTAATACTGTTGATTACCTGACTAATTATCTGCTCCCTCACAAACTCATGATGGTCTGGAGTTTGGTAAAGCTGATCTGATAGCGCACGGAACTGTGGAGTTGAGAACATCAGATTAGCATCAATAGCTTGTGTCTAGTGTACCATGTATATAACAGCTAGTAACAGTGGAATAACTCAGTGAACTGACCTAGCTACTGCTGCTTTCCACAAAATAAAAAATCATGTATTCAGGTTGAGGATGGTACTGAGTACTAACCTGACAGTTACCATCACCTTTTACCTTGTGCTCAACTAGTTCATACAGCCTCAACCTACAACAATACACATGTAAAAATACTGAACTACACCTGGACACTTTTATGCTTCAAAAATATATGAAGAAACATTATCAGACTTGTTATAGTAATTTCGATCCATCATAAAATTCAATGCTTTGCTTCCACAGCATTTACTAACAAACAGAATCCCATGAAGCATGAGACTTGCATATAACATAAAGCTGGAATTAAAGGCAGACCTGTCTGACAGCCTTTCATGGTCCATGGTGGCTTCATCGAATGATGGAATTTGCCCATTAATTTTTGGGACATGCTGGATAAGGCAGAAAGAAATTATTTAATCTGACTTGCAAATGTAATGGAATAAAAGCTAATAATAAATGCAGCAGATATTTGCAGTGGTTTATTTCCTTCTAAATAATGGAGGTATCTGAAAAATAAAAGTATAATCTAGGATTAATTGTGCAGATATCAGTTGTGACTTGTTTTTTGTTAGATGTTGAGGTATGAGTAACAAGGTGCTCCCATGACGGTATACAAGGCAGTAATCACACCTTTATAAGCAAAGTTCTATAAATTGAACCTGGTAGGCACAGTTTTCAGTGGAATGTTGCCAGATTTTACAAGACATGAACTGACACGGATTATTGAATATTGAATTTAATTCACCTTTTAATGTATTTAAAGACTTTTGGATAATTTTCTATCATGTTGTCTATTGAAGCAAATGATATTTACGGTCAGTTAAACAACTGACAGATAAAATTTAGTTAAACACGTATGCAGGTAATTTGTCGAGGATCCTATGTTGTGGTCGCTTAAAGCTGTGACCTAAGGTGGCCATTGCTTAGTAGTTACTTCAGTTCCAAACTTCCTTAGAAGAAAATATTCATGTATTCTGGTTCCAAATGAGACAAACCAAACTAGCAAAACAATGATAATTCTTAGCCTCACTTAAAGGATTGATAGACTCACGGGAACTGGGACCATGGGGAAAAATCTCTTCCCTACTTCTTCCTCCATTTCAAAACAGTCGTCGCTTTCAGGGTATGAGGAGGAACTAGACGGATCTACATAGATTGCCTCATGCTCCTGCCCACCAACATTTCCTGAAACACACGACAAACGTTAAGGGGGGGGGGGGGGGGGGGGGGGGGGAAGCAAAAGTGTGGAAGGTAAACGCTGAATCAGACGATGGATTATTTTCACTACCATGATGGTACATGTCTACCGACGGGTTGTACATATCATACGTAAGTGCAGAAGAATGCAAATGTGTCTCGTCTGGATGTGATGCATCTGCAGAACCAAAAATATATACATGAGGAATACTGTCTCCTTTTTTTTCATGGCTTTTGCACAAAATACTTGCAACACATTCCACAGGACTACCTCTAGGATAATGGTGGTCACAGTAGTTGCCATCAGCGTAGCCATTAGGATGTGGGTAGTACCCGGTAGAAGCAAAAGGGTCACGGAAAAGGTCGTAAGCCCAGTGGAAACTTTGATCTCTCTCACACATGATCATCCGTTGGGACTCAGAATTCTCTGTCAAAAGCACTGCCGTACCAAGCAGATGCAGTGATTTTAGCATTAGGGAATTAACACTAAAAGAAGAATAGAAATGCCTGATAGAGACCTAATTTTGCGCGGTCCCAACAGTGTCAAGCACTGGTGAGACTTGATATAAATGAATGATTCGAGTCGTCACGTTAATGTGTGGCATACTATAGCAGCGATAAGGACACATTGCAGAAAACAAACAAATCATTACGCGATCCTCCGGGGACCGCTGCCGCATTATTAGATATTAGCACATCATCTTATCAATCTAAGCAACCAGATCAACGACCTAACAACAAGCAAGATGGAAGCCTTTTCTGGTTTGTTGCGCACTGATCGAACAACCCAGTATTATTACTCCCACCATACAGATAGCTGCAACGGCCTCACAGTCCAATCAGACTCTTTTTAAGCAGCCTTAGAATACTAGATTGCCGCTTAACTGCAGATTACGCTGGAAAGGTCGTTCAGACTTCAGAGAGTCAGCTAACTACAACTGATGTATCTACCTTAATTTTTCTGATACGAACAGCTCAAGTATTCATTATAAACTGCTAGAGTAGGGCCTTCCCTGCTGTTTTCCGCCAAACTAAATCTAAACCATTAATGATAAACATGGATAGCTGTATCTAGTCAAGACTGTTTTCCTGCATAGTTCGAAATGGTGGAAAAGTTGCAGGATTAATAATACTAATCCAGCAAGCCTCGCCCAATCAGAAAAGCGAGTAAACAACAGACACATCGTGTTCTGCCCAAAAAGGCAGACTCAACGATCATGAACCAAACTGCAGAAACCTTAGCTTGCAAGACTGCAGCTTCGTTCCTTTCTGTTCAAGGCCCAGGACAGATCATTTCCAAGCAGAAATTAAAGTTAAAAAGAGGAAAAAAGACGCTCCTTTTTGCTGCAACAAGCTATCACTGCCAAACAATTTAGCACGGGATTGCAGCCTCCTCGCTTCGATTAATTCAGACGTACGCACAGATACAGGCAAAACAGAGCATCATCACCAGTTGGTGGATTATCAGCAAAGGTAGCAACAGAAGGCAATCAGCAAAAACAGAAAGTGTAAAACGAAAGCGGTAAAAGCGAAGCATCTCAGGATCACGACCGGGTTACCTCCCGAGACCTGCCGCATCGATCAATAGGAAGTTACCGCGTCAAACGAGGAACCGGAGAAAGCGAGGCGCACTAACCTGGACGAGGACGGTCAAAAATGGATCTTCTCTTCTCCCGCCGGACGGAACTAGGCGGCTCCGGGCGGGTTCGGCGTGTAGGCGAGAGAGCCGCGGGTCGAGGCGGCGGGGATCATCCAGGAGGAGGAGGCGAGGGGCATGGATCGACGACGCGACGGCCGGCCGCGGAATTGGTGCGGCGGGACGGAGGGGATTGAGGAACGGTGTAGTGGGGAGGAGTGGTGTGAAACGAGCGCGAGAGAGACGAGAGAATTTTATTTTTATTTTTATAATTTTTCTCTCTTCGGGCCGGCACGCGGCTCCTGTACTTTATAGTGGTATAACTGCAACTGCAGGAGGGTGGTTTTTTTACGAAAAGGTCCTCGATGGTTTCGTGTGGCTGAGACTCGTCCTCGGAGTGACCAAGATGACCTTCTCTCTTGTGGCGGCAAGAAGGACGCCTCTTGGAACATTAGTTAATGACTTGTCCTTTTGGCTTTTGCAGATGAGAGGAACACATGGTGGCGACTCTAAAAATTAAAAAAAAACCTGCCAAACATGACTATGTATGAAATAGATAGGGGAAGGTAGCAACAATAATGGTGTAGCTCTCTGAGAGGTATGGGGCATGTTGACGGTGACATAATCAGGGACGGCGGCGACCCTTTTGGATTGTTTTGTTTTACCCGTCCTAGGGTGGAAGGAATTCGCAGTGATGATGACACGGTCCAACGGAAAAACATAACATGAGCCATTACAGGATGGATGGGAACATAGTATTGACGACGGTGCTGAGAAAGAATGGAAGACGCCCTACTGATATCACAACGACATCACTACATATATGGTTAGCTATCTGGATTGGTGTGGAAAGCGTAGCGTGGTAAAATGGAGGCTCGAAGCATGGCGTTTTAGGTCTTGGACGATAGTGAGCTCGTTTTTTACTAAAAGCTAGCAAAATGTCAATTTCCTAAAATTCTGAAAAGGTATACTGGAGGTAGTAAATGATCCATATTACACACCGTGCAAATCTCAACGACAAGTATTCTGTATTCGATCTAGGCTACACAAAAATGAAAAAAAAAACTGAAATTTTTTGGGGTTTTAAGAAATCTTATTATTCAGTATACTCATATCCCTTGGAAGATATATGCATGTTGACTGTGACACTTGTGGGATAGCTGCGACCCTTTTGCATCGTTTTGTTTCTATGTATATAGCTTGTGATGAGAGGAACGGTAGCGAGGATGATGCTGGTGGACACAATGGACGAGACAAACATAGCATGATCGGAGTGAAACTGTGATAAGACAACGACGCGAGGCCATTGGAGAACCAGAACCTGAGTACCTGCATTCACTGAGGGACAACCGGAGGCGATCTAGTGAGATAATGAGGACATCGTTGAATAATAGATGGGTAGCTATTACTTATCAGGCTTGGTTTGAAAAGACTAGCCAGAAAGAATCGAAACAAAGTCCTCGGAACGAAGTTGGGAAGTGGGAACCGCATAGAAAGGAGGTATAGCGTTTGCAAACTCGTTGTTGGTAAAAAAGAAATGTATGAACCATCGACGGTAATAGTATTTAGGACCGATCTCAGCGTTACAGCGGAAGTACTCCACGCCCGACGACGTGTAGTAAATATTCGGCCATGTATAATCCAATCCTTCATACTCCATAGTTGTGTTTTACTTTCGTTCCGGGGACGACACCTGGTTTGCTTGTGGAATACGTATGTGTTATTTATGGGTACACTAGTATTGTTGATGCATGGCAAGACGGAATGTCTACTTATGCAAGGAATAATGATTCCTTCACTTTTATCACACGCTAGCCTTAGTTGTTTGGTCGTGTCAAGAGATAGATAGATAACGGAAACGGCAAGGACCTTGTGCCAACTTGGCTTGTCCATGCAAGGAACCACCCCCTTATACCTACACATGCCAATGCTGCGTTGATCAAGTTGAACACGTGTGCCCACTTTTATAAATGAAAAAAAAAACATTCGAAATAAGAAAGAAAAGCAGAAGCACACGGTCCATAAAACGAATTCGAAGCAACAGCAGGGTCCGAGCCGCAAAACCGAAATAGCAGCAGTACTAGTCCTGTAGTCCATGTCAATTCGAGGCGTCGACCGGCGGAATCACGTTCAGCGGGCCGGGGCCCCAATTTGGCAGAGGCGCTGACGTCACAGGGCACAGGCGCTGCGCGCGCGGATTCCAAGGGAATCTGGGCGCTCTATCCCAGCATTTGACGGCCGTCAGCGCAGCGGGCCCCGCGTATCGTACCCGCACCTTGGATAGTACGTCCAACCCGGTGGGCCTGGCTCCTTTTTTTTTTTTTCTCTCGACGACTCCCTCATGGTCACGGTGGCTGCTGCTGGCTGGCTGGCCGCCGGGTATGGGGGTGGCAAAAGGCCAGATTAGACGCCCACGAATTCCTCTTGGTTTGTTGTGGTTGGACATCAAGGTCAAACTTTTTTACATTGATATTAGTACTCTTTTTAAGGAGCATGAGAGTGACCGCCATTACATTAGTACATGCAATGGATTAATGGTTGAAAGTTACTTTGTTGTTCATCCTTTGGAGTTAAAGTTGAGGCGACACTGGATTTACGGGTGGATAGGGTAGCACTCGAAGCATTGGTGCGTGTCGCCGCAACTACTGAACATACTACTCTTTCTGACCCATATTAGTTGACTTAACTTTGTTTAAAAATGGATGAATCTAGACTACAATTTAACTAGATACATATGAATTTAGACAAAGTCGAGTCAACTAATATGGATAGAAAGAAGTAGTAAAAAGATAGAGTGATGTTACGAAATGTCATTGGTAAAAGAAAAACTAGCGGCAAAGATCTTAGCAAGAAAGCGGAGCTTCGAGCATATGCAACTCACATGGCCAAAACCACATGTTGTGATAATCCTGAAAAGGAAGTGGACGTGTCAATTTGGACTCCATGTCACGACTCTTAAGTTACCTCTCTCTCTTTTTTGCGAGTGAAACTTGTATTACTCAAGATGAACAGGTATTACAATCCGAATGACATATGCTCAACCTTAGGTCACCTCTCTATTTCATCATTGGGTGCTCACATAGAAGTTGAGGCGTAAGGTGGTTGCTAACCTTTTTTTTACCTTACTAAATAGTATTAACAAGGCTTGACGGCGGCGTGACGCTTGTATTTTATAATTTTCTATTGTGATTTTATTCAAAAAAAATAGCATCTTAACCTCGGTTGCCAAGGCTTTTGGAAATTTTTGGGTCTGTCATTTATACCTACACATCTATTAGCATCGATCGTAGATAAACCCTCCAAGCTACCTTTTTGCAGGACCTACGATACGAATGTTCTTAACACATACATGGAATTTTTCCTCAAGAAAACACCCGTCGCCTGGTGGGTCGTCATACATCCACCCCAACCACACGCAAATTTTTTCTAACCCGTAATGTCGGCTGCTAGGAATAAAAAAATACAAAAGTTCCGCAAAATTCTCTTGCTTTTGTACTCGGACACCGACGTCAAACTTTAATATTTTGGTGAAAAGATGATATTCTTTTCAATGAATTCATGAGAGTGACTCATATTGTAGACAATAGCTTACTGGTTGAAAATTTACTTCATTTTCCTTTTGGTGTTAAAGTTGAAGTGATACTAGATTATGGGTGGATAGGGGTCACACTCACCACCTTGGTGCGTGCTCTTGCATCTAAGAGCATCCAAGTCCTTAGACACTAAACATGAGATAAAGTGGTAAAAAAGTTAGCTGCGGTGTTACGAAATGTGATTGGTAAAAATAACTAATGGTGAAAATCTTAGCATGAAAACATAGCTTAGAGCATATGCTCCTCACATGGCCAAAACCAGGTGTTGTGATAATCCTGAAAAGGAAGTGGACGTACCAATTTTGGACTCCATGTTACGACTCTTAAGTTATCTCTATTCCATCCTTGGGTGCACACCTTTTTTTACCTTACTATCACCTTGGCTTGCACTCTTGTATTTTATGATTTTCTATTGCGATTTGTTCAAAAAGTTAGCATCTTCACCTCGGTTGTCCGGGCTTTCGGAAATTTCTGGATCCACCATTGTACCTACACATCTATTAGCATCGATCACACATAGACCCTCCAACCTACCTTTTGCAGGACCTACGATACGAATGCTCTTAACACATACATCAATCGACTTATCGAGGCAAGAAGATTTTTTCTCAAGAAAACAACCTTTGCCTAGTGGGTCTCGTGTGTCATATACATACCATGGATACTGTTGGGTTCGCAGCATAGAAAATAAAAAAATCTATGATGGGAAATGTATACGCCATGATCCATCTATCTAGATACAATCAACGGGTGGATACACATCCAGAATACATACCCTCGAAGACCGACAAAGCTTTACGAGTATGGACTCATTGGTGATGTTGTCGATCTCTTGCCGATCTCAAGATCGTGTAGAAGTCTGATAGCCCCACAACTTAGCGGAGTATCCGTGATCGCACACACGTCCGGAACCCCGACCACCTCCGCGACCTTGTTCCAGCAATGCAACGGAACTAGCAAATCCTCGATCCAGAAAAAGCCACCGGGAACATGTATCTCGCTAGTCTGAGACCATGGGGGAAATACTAAAGAGGGAGAGAGATCCTTCATGAGGAGGTGTGATAAGAGAGAAGGAGAGGGGGGATTTTATAGGGAGAGGGGAGGCAGCCAAGGGGCATGGCGTGGTGGACATGGTGGCTGCCCCCACCTCTTCCACATTCATGTGGGCGGAGTTCCCACTCAAAATAAAAAGCCTCCACTCACATAAACATGCCTCCACTCAAAAATCCACTCACATCCATTAAATTTCCACCAAATTTAATGCAAGTTCTCATATAATAAAACTCTTTTATTTATTTTATTCATAATTTTTTAATTACATTAATTAAAAAACATTCATATAAAACCCCTTACAACATTTCAATTTCACATGCAGGACCAGTTTCTGCAATTTCATCCGAAACAATTCTGATTTCAATTGAAATAATTCCACGCTTTCTTTTTCTTTCTCTGGCATCTTATTTGCTCCAAATGGTGTCGGTATCCCTTAAGTGTGTCACCCTACGGTTCGCGAATAATTCAGACATGATCGAGACCCCTCTTCGATCAATAATCAGCAGCGGGACCTAGAGATCCGTACTGACTTCCACACATTCAATGATGACTTCTAGTGATTGTGTGAACCTTTTACACTTGTAACTAAATCCTTTTGTATCGCGATAGTTTACATGTCCGAGATTCGATCATCGGTATCCCCATACCTAGTTTGATCTCGTTCCCGTGATATAACATTCTAGTGATCTCCATCACTTGCTTGCAAGCTATATCATTGTGATATCACCAAGAGGACCCAGAGTATATGTCTTCGTCATTTGGATGGACAAATCTCACTCTTGATCCATGAGACTCTACATAACATTATCGGAGTATCTGAATCCACCTTTATAGTCACCATGTTACGGTGTGACGTTTGATGTTATCAAGACACTCTTCATATGTTAGTGATTGACATGATCTCATGGTATAAGTACTAAAGTTACTTGTAATGATGTTATAGTAATCTAAACATAATGACTTTGATTGTATTACTATACTTCGGATGAATGTTCATCACATCATTCCACCAATGTTGTGACCTTGTTATTAACAACATCCAATGTTCGTGATCGAGAAACCTTGATTATCATGTTAATCAATGAGCTAGTTTATATGAGAGGCATAACTAGGAACTCTTTATTTGTTTATTAAACACATATGTATTAACGTTTCCGATTAATATAATTATAGCATGAGAAATAAACATTTATCATAAACAAGGAATAAGATAATAACCAGCTTGCCTCTCGGGCATATTCTCTTTAGATACGGCATACATACACCCCAATCACACCTGACTTTTTTTCCTAACCTGTAGTGTTGGTTGCTAGGAGCAAAAAAAATTCAAACATTCCACAAAATTCTCTTGCTTTTGTACCTGGACACCGACGTTAAACTTTAATCTTCAAGTGAAAAGATGATATTCTTTTCAAAGCAATCATGAGAGTTACTGATATTGTAGACAATGGCTTACTGGTTGAAAAATTACTTCATTTTCCTTTTGGTGTTAAAGTTGAAGTGATACTGGATTATGGGTGGATAGGGGTCACACTCGCCACCCTAGTGCGTGCTCTTGCATCTAAGAGCATCCACGTTCACGGACACTAAACATAAGATAACATGGTGAAAAAGTTAGTTGCGGTGTTACGAAATGTGATTGGCCAATAAACTAGTGGAGAAAATCTAAGGAATAAAGTAGAGTTTTTAGCATATGCAACTCACATTGCCAAAAACTAGATGCCAAACTCTGAAAAGGAAGTGGACGTACCACTTTGGACTCCATGTTATGACTCTTAAGTCATATCTATTCCATTATGGAAGCACACAAAGAAATTGAGACGTAAGAGTGTAGGTATTTTTATCTAGAAATGAAATGTATGTATTATGACGAAGAGATTGAGCTTAGCACCTATTCTAGATGGAACCTATAACATTTAGCTTTGGCAACATCTAGTGATGTTGACGCTCTTCGAGCAATTACAACCATTCTCCCTAAATTTACCTCCATATTCTTTGTTTATGTGCAATGATATCTCCTAAATTCTGCTCCACATGTTTCTATTTTCGCATGAGAAAAAAGAAAAGGAGGGAAAAAATGTTTGGAGGTAGTGAATTGTTCCTTGGCAAACTACTCCGTCCCCTCTTTGAATTATTACAATTGTCATTATTATTATTCAAAAAGGAAGGAAATAATGCCAATTTTTGAAATTTTAAAGTTCAACCAAACCCGGGGGTATAAGACATAACAGATGGGAGTTTGGTTTTTTATATTCCTTATTAAAAAAACTGTTGTAAGAGTCTCCCACGTAGTTATTGAAGAAAACAAAACGAAGGAGAAGTGGTAAGATGACATGTGATGGAAAAGAATAGTGTCAAAGGAAATACTAGCACCAAAGTAGAGCTTAGAGCATCTACATCTTGAATTGCCAAAACCGGGTGCTAACCCGGGGAAAGGAAACGGACTCATCTATTTGGCTAGTGATATGGTTGCTCCTATCGGCCATTTTAGATGACTTCTCAAAGATGAGAAATTCTTCACCACAAGAATTCCACCATCTTCTTTAATTTTAAATTGTTCGATTTTGGTTCATCATTGAACCATCTCTTTCCATCGCTCGTCACCCGTCATGGGGGGAAGATACCGAAACAACACTCAACGATTTTGCGTGTGCCGCCCTAGCTGGTTGCAGATCAGAAAGCGAAACCTCCATGGCTATTTCATACGTGACACAACAAAAGAGTCACATAGTTTATTTATTTTTCCTTTGCTGAATATATATATGTGTACGTGCATGCATCCGGTGTTGCTTCAGCTATACACACCTCTTGCTGGCTTTTGTTTTTAAAAAATGTTATACTGAGTTGTTGTTTTTCTCTTGAGGACTTTATTATGATTTTATAGTTTGAACCGCAGCTTTACTGTTTCGTGACAGAGACTGATTAGGCCATGAAAAGAAAGGAGGGAGAAAAATTCATAATGAGACCAAATTAAAAAGGTGGGGTCAGAGATCGATCTTAATCAGGGTGACTTGGATCCTACACGACATCGTCCGTCCTGTTACCTAATGCTCGGTGAAGAGGGCCTCGTTGTTCATGTCAACGTTAAGAAACCACGTGAAAGTTTTTTGGTTCATTCAGAAAAGGAAGAAAAGAAAAGTATATAGATCCAAGTGATCGATGACGGCGGCGACGATGGCCGGCGTCGCGGGACGGGACGGCGGCGATAGGGTCGAGAGAACCGAAAAAATATTATCACTTCTTTTTCAGAACCTAACAAATCTGGTGACCTCCTGGACGGTTTTCGCCCAACTTTCTGCCAATAAAGATGATAGAGAGAAAAAAAAGACTTGCATCATGAATGTTGCCGCGGTTTCCTCTTTTTCCAGGGGCTTGTTTCAGAAGGCAGCAGGAAGCCCTCGCCATCGGTTGCAGCTGCAAAAGCAATGGCTGCGAATGGCGAGCCATGTGACAGGTTGGGCAGAATACCTATCCGCCTCTCCATGTCACAAACACATTTCGCATCTAAATTCTGAATATGATGATGCATCGTCACAGATACACACCATGTGCTAATCTCTGAAGATGATCAGCACAGGCAGGCAGGCAGAGATGTACCCTTGACAAGGCATATGAGATGTCAGGCGAGCTGAGGGAGACCTCACCTCCTCTGCTTTGCATCCAGGAGGATGGAGGATTCAGAGTTCTTGCGAGCCAAGTGCCGTGGTACCGGTCCAATTCGTCGAAAACGAAAGGAACCCTAGATTTCCTGCCCACCACATACAAATCTGCCAGAATTCTGGTCCATCATCCATTGCACAATATCACTGGAGAAAAAGTGGTGAAATGAAGCTAATGTTCTGACAGATGGAATGGAAAGTGTGCGCAGAATTACTTTGTTTCCAGCCACAGTGCTATCTACAGGGGAAACAGCAGAATGAGACCTCCACCACTAGCAACTCCTTTTCTTCAGATGAAATTACCTGCAGAGTGGAAATCCGATCATCCTGGGTAACCAAGGCTCGCCGAAAAAGTCGAGCTGACTTGCACCCGAAAAATTCCCCCAATTGGAGGAAAGGGTCTCTTTCTGATGTGTGCGGCCAGGTCTTATCTGACCAAAAGGATGGCTGGCAGGAATGTACCGGCAGGCTATGGTGTCCACACCAATCCGATATTCAGAATCATTCTGCAATTGAGGTGATGAGATAAGGTGCATTTTCCCATTGGTCGGCACCAATCCACAGGCACAGGTCACATCTTTGCCTGAATCACAACCATTCCCTGCATTATAACCCTATCTAGAAGAAAAATGACAGGTTTCTGGATACCCTTCTATGCTATCAGCTCACATTGCACCAAAAACTCAGGTTCAGAGAAGATTTTGTACCACGGAAGGGCTGAAACTGCACCGAAAACACACAAGGCCCTATCGATCGCCATCTCGCTCGCAGCACGGACAGTCACACGCGAAATCAGATGCATTACACAGAAAACTAGAGGACAAAAAGGTCGCACGCCGCAACTCAACTGTGCACCCCGAATGCAACAGCTATACTATACTTACAGACATGGACCACATAATACTACCTCTTCAGCAGGTCTTTATGACCTCAGGCTTCCAGCCCCGCCACACGATCAGGCGAGAGCCGAATTTGAACTCGTGGAACCTTCTCTTCAGCGATCCTTTCTTCGTCCGCTTCGCTCCCGGTTCAGAGACCGAGCCGTGGTAGTGCAGAGGAGGCTGCGGCGGGCCGCTCTCGACACTGTCCACGATCTTCTGAACCATCTCGTACACCTCGCTCATCTTCGGGCGTGATTTCGGTAGCCGGAGGAGGCAGCGGTTTGCCACGCCTGCCAGCTTTGTCATAGACTTGAGGTTGTAGTGCCCCTCGAGCCTCGGGTCTACGATGATGGGGAACCGTTTGACATCGGAGATGTATGGTTTTACCCAGTCCAGGAGCTTCTGCTCGCCCTTTGGGCGGTTCCTGTCAATGGGACGACGACCCGTGATGAGCTCGTAGAGGAGCACACCATAGCCCCATATGTCACTTTTTGCAGTGAGGCGCCCAGTTTGCAAGTACTCCGCCCGCTGCATATCCTAGAGTCCCAACGACCTGCGGAACCATAAGTATTTAGTATGTTACTTCAGATGGACGGATGTATCAAGTTCAAGTTGTGCTGGGAACTGAAGAAACTGGCAAGAAAACGAACTTCACAAAATTATTACATGGAGAATCTGCTACCATTCCTAAAAGAGACTAAAGCAAGCCTTTAGTAGGACTCCAGGTGGCAGTGCATAGGTATAGCTATTATTTAGCTTCACATAGTGGTACTCGTCTGTCATGAAAAGAAATAATATGGCTACCTTTCTGTGTGAAGGTTCTTTTAGTAAAACCAGGGATTGTGTGCATCATGTATGCTATGAGTGTCTTCCTAACGAAATGATAGTTTAAGTAATACATGTAATATATATCCTGCACAATCTTTGACGAATTTTCCAGCACAGCAAGCATGCGAAATCACCCTAGTTGTTATGGTAGTTAAACCGAACTCTTGTTACTTGTACATGTAGTTGGTTTTCTCTGAAGAAGAGAGATGCGATTGTTTTAATAGGTATATTATTTTGGCTAGGATACATGTCCATCCTGCACTCTGAAGCTGCTATAGAATGGATGTAGCTCTCGTTTACATTTATTCAAGCTGAAGTACTCACTCCTTTCTACTACCTCCGTTCCATAGTGTAGAACGTTTAGGACTTAAGTTGTTGAGCACTTCAGAAACTAAACATACACACTGAAGCTTCGATAGCATACCCCAAAAAATTCATACCAACAGGGTATCCATTTTCCAATTTCATTGCTATCAAAAAGGAAATCATGACAGGAACAGAAAATACTGCTAACTTGCTGCCTAATTGGCACCATGACCATCTACATCTGGAGCATCATACATTTTGCAAGCTCAATAATTAAAAGAATGTGGAACAGAATGCTGTTAGAACACATTAATGCAAAATGGTTCTTGGTTAGGAGATGTTCATACCGCTGTGGAAACATGGGATAGACCTTCCTGTGGCCCATGCCTAGCCAACCCAAAGTCTGACAATTTTGCATTCCAGTTCTCATCTAACAGAATGTTAGATGTCTTCAGGTCTCGGAAAATAACCTGCATGCATGCTGGAATAGATAAATACAGCGAGACTTTTCATATGCATGTGTTCTTTTTGCTCAACATAGTTAGTCAGTGATGCTAATGTCACACAAATGTTTCACATTTTAATTGGCTTAGTATTGATCACCAGAAAGCAAATGATTACCTGAAAATCCATCTCTTCGTGCAGATACTTCAGCCCTCGAGCAGCATCAAGAGCTACTTTTAATCTCATTGGCCATGATAGAGTGGAATTTGACCTGCTTGCCAAGTGGTCATCCACGCTTCCGTTGGGCATGTATTCGTATACTAGAAGCCGCTGCATTCCACGCTCATCATCATCAGCGCAATAACCTATTAGTTTGACGAGATTGGGATGATCCACAATCCCAAGCACATTCATTTCTGTTAACCATTCCTTCTGCCCCTGAAGAAAGATGAATACTATATTAGAAACCCAAACTAGTGGCTCAAGCTAGGTTCCAGTGAAAGTTACTTAAGAAAGGCTCATCAAGCAAGTGGAATTGAAATGATGGCATGATATGCTTGGTTTACACCTTTAGTTTACCAGTTTTTCCAATGCTCTGGCTGGTTGACTAACTATACGCTAGGATAGAATAACATGTAAGTAAACATGGATTGTAAATGCAAGGAAATTAACAGGTAACAGTATAGTGCATTTCCTGAAGCAAGCATACCTACTGAATGGTTTTTCTGTTAAGAAATGATGAGTTCAAAAGTCCTGGTTTGGTTTCAAGATGCTGACATTGAGTACTCTGGCACTTTCTGACTCACTATACCCTAGGCTAGAGCATGTAATTAAACATGGACTCTAAATGCACAGAAATTAACAGGTAAAATTACAGGGCATTTTCCAAACAACCAGCCCTACTACTGAATGTTTTCCCCTTAAGAAATGATGAGTTCAAAAATCCTGGTTTTAGTTTCAAAATGCTGGTATTGAAGATTCAGAAATAATTCCAACTTTTTATGGTATATGTTCTTGCTGTCTAATAACTTTTTAGAGCAATCCCTAACAACAATACTGTCAGGCAGTAGAAGATGGTGAAAGAACTTGCCTGAAGCCCTTTGCGGTTCAACTGCTTGACGGCGATCTCGATCCGCTCGTTCGGTTCATCTGAATCCTTGATGACTCCCCTGTACACACACCCGAACCCACCCTCGCCAACCATGAGCGAGCGGCTGAAGTTGCGAGTGGCGCTCTTAAGCTCGGAGAAGGTGAACAGCCTGAGGTTGCTGGGGCGGTCGGTGAAGCTGGGGTACTGCGTCCTCCGTATCGACTCGGCGCTCATGTCAGAGATGTTGATGAGGTCCGAGCCGGAGCGGACGTCGCGCTCCGTGGACGTCGTGCTGAAGGACCGCACGGAGGCCGAGTTGGTAGCGGGACGGTCTTCCTTGGTATCTCCATTAAAGAAAGGCAGGCACCTCATCCCTGTGCTGCAATACAGTGGGGATTAATCAGGGAATCGTTCAGGAGTGAACCTCCATAGTCCAAATAAACTTGCTCCAATTGCTACAAATTAATTAACAGAGATTAAAAGACTGGACCAAGAAGGGGTGGCACGAGCTCTGAATTCAGGAAATCTCAGTTTTCTTCCTTTTTGTATGTCATGGACGGTGTTTTTCGGCATGTTTACACTATAATCAAAACATGCCCGACCTGTACTGAACGTTTGGTTTTCCCTTCTTCCTAACTGAAAAGGCAGAGCTCCTGCCGGTTGCTCAAAAAAAAAGGACAGAGACAGAATCCTGAGATTTCTAACTCGTGACATTTTCAGGTTCAGTTTCGGGGATGACGGATTCTCCGTATAAATTACTGTTGGTGCGGGTTATGTATGTATAACATAAATGCAGCGAAATGGCTATGTATGAGCTGTGAAGACGGTGTAGAAAGAATTCCTATAGATGACAGGTACTAGAGTACTTTAGCATACCTAGAATCGTGATGTAAAAAATAAACTTTGCACTGCTACTAAGACATGCACCGAATTCTGAACTTCCGGGGGGCTGTAGTCTCCTCGTGGTGTCAAAGGCAGTATTTTCCGGAATCAGTTTTTGGGGCATGGCAAATTCAAGGTATCCACCAGTTAGTTACTCCTGTAGCTAGTTAGTTACTTGGGTAGATAGATAGATGCAGCGAGCGAACGCACGGTTAGTGGAGACGACCTAGAAATCACTCCCGCAGATGATAAGTACAGTACTCTGTAGTAGTGGTAGTAGTACAGCGAATCGAAATCGCTGATGTGAAAGAGAACCCTTTTGCTGCAACAGCCAACAGGGAAAGGATCCACGCTGGCTGGAATCAACCTAGTAAGCACTAGGCAGGAAAGAATTCTCCATAAATGACAAGTAGCGGCGTAATAACTTGCGAATCTAAATCCCTGAAGTGAAAAGACACTTTTTTTTTACTGCAGCGGCCAGCGGGGGCTTTAGGCCGACCGAAATTAACCTGAGCACTTCGGGTGAGTGGAGGTGCAGGCTGTCCGTGCGACCGCCGTGATCCGGTTCCGACCAAACCCCTGCTTGGATCAATCCCCGCCCAGATCGGCGACTGGGACGGATGGCACAAGACGAGACCAACACGAGAAATCAACCAGCCACGGGAGCGGAGCAGAGCAAAGCAGGAGTAGTGGGGTGGACGAACCTTGGGTGGGGAAGTGCGTTGGGTGGCGCCGGCGGAGGAGCAGGGGTCGCGGTGGTCCGGCGGCGATCCGGGCAGCGGGGCGGGAAGGGAAGCGAGGAGGAAGGAGGAAGGGGGTGGAGACAATGATAGGCGCGCCCCGGAGAGACGGCCACCTCGGAGCAGGGGGGGAGGTGGGAAAGGGATTGGTGGTGGACTGGACTGGGGCAGGAGGAGGCGGTCAAAGCTGGGAATGGAGTTATGGTCGGGCGATATTTCCTCGTCTGGTCTGGTCCCTCTCTTTCACACACACACACCTGCTGAGGGAGGGCAGCGGAGGAGAGGGTTGAATGGGGCTGCCGGACCGAGGAGGAAGAAGAAGGAGAAGGGGATGGAGAATTGAGAAGTCCTCTTCTTGTTTAGTCGTGGTGGTGGTCGTGGGGCTGGGAGAGGGAACAAAGATCGGGATTTGTTGGGAGGCGAGGCTGGCCGAGGAATGATGAACGGAGTCGGGATTCGGGGAGAGCACGCAAACACACCAAGCGGAACGCACGCGAAATGATTAGACTAATCCAGGATAATTTATTGCCCGCCGTGATCTATGTCTACCGAGTAGTGGTAGTACTACATCAGCTGCGTTTGTCTGGGTCGAAACCATGGTCACAGGAATACTTATCTGAGAATAGGTTCTCAATCAAGAAGAACAAAAAAAAAAAGATTTTCAAGAAAAAAGAAAGGTCGTGTGGTGTGTACAAAGTTATGTATAGTTTAGGTAGATCTGAGATGTTTTTCGCGATCAAAAATCTTTTTTTTTTGTTAGCCTAGCGACGATGATGATTTACTTTATTTGCTTCAACTACTACTACTATTACTGGCTCCGTATGAACGTTCTCTTCTTCTTTCAGGCCGTGTCATGGCTGGTAGGTGGGGGAGGAAATGCTCGATCGGCTGAGCGATCAACCACCCCAACACAACCCAAGAAATCTTCTTTGGATCATACTCCTACGTACGTACGCACGAGCCCGGAGCCCCTCTTCACACTCGCTTTCAAGCCACGGACCGTGGTGGAGCTCGATCGTACTAGTACCTGCTACGATCCAAAGAAAATTTCTTGACTCGCAGCCAGCCAGCGTGCAAACACACACACACACACGCATAAAAGGTCGGTACAGTGTAGAACAAGGGCACGGGAATTGGGCAGCCAAGGGTAATCGATCTGCTGGTGACACGACACGTCACCGATGGGCCATTCAAACATCTCACGGGCTCCAGTCCGCTTTACTTGCATTTTCTGATTTTGATGATTGAGAACGAACGGACCAACAACCAGACCTTGAGATCGGTCGATCGACGACACGTTGCACATGCAAGTGTTTAGCAAACAGCAATCCGCGTCTCGGGATCTTCTCCCCCTCGTCTCCAACGGCTCCGCTGGCCGAAGGGGATGGGGGAGAGGACGCCGGCCTTCTGTAGTTAGGTTTTTTAGTTTTGTGTTGCCCTATGTGGCGTATGGCGCTGATGCCGGGAGTGAGGCGGCGGATCTCGGCCAGATCTGGCGCTGCACTGCTCTTCTTTGCCTCTTGGTGCTTCTTGGCCGAAGTGTAAGAGCATCTCCACTCGTTGGACGAACCCAGGCCGAAATCCGGACCAAACTTTGGCCGGACGGCGCAAGTTTTCGGCCTGGGTATGCCCAGTTTCCCACTCGCTACCCAGCCTGAGTTCCTGGGTCGCCCGTTTCCGCTCAAATTTGGCTCATATTCGGCTCAAGTTCGTCCAGATTTCGGCATAGTTCATCATACAATAAATACATAACTTTTTAAGACCAAAGTTCGGCGAAATTTTAAACACAGTTCGGCGTAAATGTAAACATAGTTCGGTCAGAAGTAAAATTACAACATATTTCGTCCAAGTTCGGTCTAGTTCACGCTGAGCATCTACGACGTGTTGCCCCTGCGTATCCATAGGTGCTCAACAAGATCATCCTGCAGCTATTGATGCATCGCCGGATCTCGAATCTCCTGACGCATTGCGATGAATGCAGCCTAGGTTGGAGGCACATGCGTCCTCCTCGAGCAAACTCACTGGATCTTTCATCTCATCCTCAATGATCATGTTGTGCAAGGTCACACACAGTTTACCACTTCCCACATCTGATCTTTCGACCAGGTCATAGAAGGGAACCGGGCAACTGCAAACCTCTGCTGGAGCACACCAAATACCCGCTCCACGTCCTTCCTGTAAGCTTCCTGTTCCTTGGCAAAGTGAGAATGCTTGGGAAGCATTGGGCTTGAGATAGTCATGGCGCGGTGGAGCTCCGCCGGCTAAGTCATGGCGACAGGGGGCGCTGGGAGCTCTTCGCGGCAGTCTGGGCGAGTGGAGTGGGTGGGAATGGACTGTCTCGCCGACAGAGCTGGCCTACGCCCTTTTTTGCGGCGTCCGGCGTCCCCAAGGCATACCCGGGAACCCGAGTTCGGCCTGGGTAGGCCGGACCAAAACACGCCGAAATCCGGACGAAAACAGGTCCCTGGGTACGCGACTGGGCCGATTTTCGGCGTCCGGACCTAATTTCGGCGTCCGGATCGGCGTCCTGGGTAGGCGAGTGGAGATGCTCTAAGTCCTAGTCAGCTAGCTATAAGAATTAAACTAGTATTGTTTTGTTTAGTTGGATGAGAGAGAAGAGGTGGGAGAAAAGAGGTGGGCTCTCATGCAATAGCTAGCTCTTGCGCGTGCTCCTAGGCACATTGTGAGTATGTGAGTGGGTCATTCACTTATAAAGTAGTACTTTTTAAAAGTAATTATTATACTATTTGACTACTCCCTCTGTTAGAATTATAAGGCTTAAGAGATTTTTTAAAATGTTAGGAATTACAAGGATCTCTCAATGCATGGTCTTCTTTTTATTCCCTCCCGCGTGCTCTCCCTTTGCTGATCTAGCCAATGTTTCTTCGTTTCGGTTTACCGGCCTCGCAACATGGGCCAGGGTGTGACATTGATGATGATTACAAGACCGGTGTGGCATTTGTTGGTGGGGGCAAGCTGGGTGGATCGAGGCGGAGCGTCCAGGGGTTTGGTTGTTTGGGGGTCGGGAGAAATCCTTGCCATCTTTAGCAGGCCACGTGCGTGCATGTTTTAGTAGGCCACGTGAGTGATCGATCGACGTCTATAGGCAGAAGGCGGCCACAAGGGTCGTGCCATATATATTGCGGTTTACTTTTCTCTTTTGATGAAAAAAAAGGCATGCATCGTGAAAAGGCACCACGATCTCGTAAAATGACTCACGTCAAATTAATAGTGGCGGTTTAGAAGTCTGGTGGTCGTCGATGTCTTGTGAAGGAGGGAACGGGATCGGGAGGAGACCGAGGAATGAATAGAGTCGATGACCGAGGATGGATACCCACGCAGCGGAACGCACGCAACCATCGTCACTGGTATGATCCATCCTACTAGTGTAGTACCTCGTAGCATCTCCACTCGTCTACTCAGGACACCAATTCAGACGTCGAATTTAGGTCTGGACGCTGAAAATGCGTATGAACTGTGACGTTCTTCTACCTTCTCACGCACTGAGACACCCGTATATGAATACGTCTTTCTCTTTCTCTTTCAGGTTAACCACAGTAGTCCGACCTGCTGGTTCGTTGGTTGGTGGGAATGAAAAAACAAAACAAATGTTGGGCTCATCACCGGTCGATCAACCACCACAACTAAATTTCCCTTTGGATCGTTCATACTACGATCCCAAACTTCACACTCGCTTTCAAGCATATGCAGCTCGTACGTACTAGTACTGCCCCAAGAAAATTCTTGAGTACTAGCATCCAGCTAGCAGGTGCAAAAAAAAAAAAGGTTGGCACAGGAGAAGATAAGCACGGGAACTGTATCGTATCACGAGTGGATTGTAGTACGTGGTCTACACGTTGGACAGCGAGAGTACGTAATTTGGTGACACGTACGTCATCGATGGGCCATCATTGAAACATCTCACGGGCTCCGTTCCGCTTTTTAAGCTCACGCTTCATTCCGGTTGCTTTCTACTCCCTCCGTTCCAAAATATAAGACGTTTTAGGTTTGTGAAGAAAACGAATCTAGACTTATTTTAGTATGTAGTTCATTCAACTTTGGAATGAATCTACACACTAAAAAAAGTCTAGATTCATTTTCTTCACAAACCTAAAACGTCTTATGTTTTGGAACGGAGGGAGTATATATCTATCTGTTGGACGATACATTTTTTATCCGTTTTGACCATCTAACGACCACTAAATACACTAGCACAAGCCAAATTCGCGTCGTCGGCATCGTCCCTTCATATACCGGAGTCGAACAAAACTTATTATAGTAAAACTTGTTGTAATAGACAGACAAAAAATCATCGTGCTAAGGGCCCATAGGACCACCGCACCAGAACACTTATTACAAATTTATGTATTCTCAGTTCTTGTAGGATTCAACGCCGTCGTGGCATTGTGTTCCTAAATTATTTTTCCAATCCATCGCTAAGCTTTGAAAATCTTCTAAACCAAACATGCCCTTAGACATGTTTCCAATTAGGGTTGCACAAGCGGGCCCGCTTTAACCCGCAAAACCCAATCGGTACTATAAATTGTGCTACAGCTCTCCATCCAATCCCTAGCTAAATTGTACTACTCGGAATAGGGAATCCGCCCCGCAACTCCCGCCTCCGGCAACCCTATTTCCAATAGTGGTTGTTTGACTTGTGTAACTGAATTCCACATGATTTTTTCATCCTTTGCACTATATTTTTTTTTGTAGGAATCGTTTGAAGAAGTGTATGGATCAATCACAAAAAACAAAACCAACAGTTTTATCTGATTTGAGCCGAATGATGCTATTTCATTAACAAGTGCAAAGTATGAATGGGATGTCAGTCGATTGTTGAACCCTGGGATGTGCAAGATAAACCTGGCCATGAGTGGACTAGTAAATTAGCAATGCAACTGTCCCTAGATAAATTCCTGTACAAATATTTTGTACTTTCTAGAATCTTCTACTATCTCCGTCCTAAGGCTTAAGGCATATAACCTTTTCTAAAAGTCAAAGTACCTAAAATTTGACCAAGTTTTTAGAGAAAAATATTAATATTTACAATACATAATTCATAATATTTCATACATCATGAAACATTATTTTACATGTTATCTATATAATATAATAGTTTTTGATAGTTTTTTCTGAAAGTTTGGTCAAACTTTACATGGCTTGACTTTTTTTAAAAGTTATATGCCTTAAGCCTTGAGATGGAGCGAGTAGTTACTAGATTGATATTTTTCACTTATATATATAATACACTACAAATAGCTATCATGTACTCCAGAAAACTCTATCAAATTAAGAGGACCCTCATGTTATTTAGGAAAACATGAACACATGCATATATTTGTAGTTCATCTGGTTGACAAGCATTTATCTCTGGAGACATGTAATTTTACGATCGAGAAGAATACATTTAAGCAAATAATTTAAAAAGTAGTTTATAAATAAGGAAACAACTAACATAAATTATGTTCCAATGTATGTTTCAGGTTTAGCATAAGTGCAATTACCACAATCAAAGATAAAATAAAACGACCATAACTTGATTGTGCTGTTATATTAGGGCATGATTAATATTCAAAATTTGAAAAATAGAGTAGTGGTCAACATCACATGTAGAGAATATTTTCTAAAAAACAAGTTAAAAAGTTTAGTATAAGTAAAATATATATTTATAGGGCGTGTCTAATCAACAACTAGCTATTTTTCATTTTAGAAATAGTCATACTTTCTAGAAAAATCAAAAATTGATTACTGTACAAACTAAGCTCATGACAACATATTATTATCTTCCTCCTCCAGTTCTATGATGTGCTTTACTGCATCTAGGTATCCTGGTCTAAGTAGTCCCACATGTTTTAGGATAAAGTATTAGAAAAGTTACTAGTTGTGGCATTAATTATGATGCTTTATGCAATGACTTCACTGCATCAATTAACAAAGTATGCAACAACGTCATAAGTCTCACAAGGTTCTTTACAAAGTATGCAACATATTTTTGTATGTAGAAAATGCCTTAAAAGTTGATATATAAAATTCAAAGTATGTGATGGAAATAATATGTTTTATATTGACCATAATGTTAAGCTATGTGCAGAAAAATACTAACCATCTTTAACTTGTGAGTCATGATTTTTAGGTCATCTCAAAATCACCATAGTTACTACCATATGTATCATTCATACCTTATATTATACCGATAGTCCATAAGTAAGGTGATAGTTTCTATGTGATGCTTTGATTTTCTTCAGCTTTACTCTATTCACATCACTTGTCTAGAACATTTCATATATGGTATACTCCAACTTCTTGTTTTCTTCTTTATGGGCAACTCTATCTGCCTCCCACCTTTTCTTCTCTTCCAGCAGGGCATCTCTTTCAGCCTCTAGCTTATTTTGTTTGGCCTTAAACACATCAGCCTAGGATTTTAACACATTCTTCAATTCTTGTTTTGCATTCTTTGGTACCTCAACCTCATACTTCAAAGTTTGTATGTACTTCTGCTCCTGCAACTCACTTCTCCTTCTCTCATATCTCTAAAAAATTATAGTACTATTGATGGCATCATACATTGACCACAACTTGCTTAGTGCATTATTGAGAGTGTCAAGCCATTCTTTATCTGTCCAAGACTGGAACCCAGAGTTGATTGCTTGCTGCAAATTAAACATAACATGGTACATGGGTATAAGTATGGGTGTAAACACAGATAGTAACAGATTGAGATATTTCATTTCTTTATGTCTGTCAGTATCAACATTTCATTCCTTTATCTGTCAGTACCAACATTTCATTCGAATGTGAGCTAAACTAATTCAGTGGCTTAAGCTATATGCACTAAACTAACATGATAAGCTATATGCACTAAAGTAAACTAGGTTAGTGGTTTAAGCTATATGAACTCAAAAAGATGCATTGGCAGTAACAGGTCGAGATAACCAAAGATAAATTAATTCAGTGGCAGTAATAGATTCAGATGCTCAAAAAGGGTGAAGTAAAAAGGAGAAAATTACTTACATTTTAAATCTGACACATGTAGAATCTCCTCCCAGTGTCTGTCCCTTCAAAGGCTACGCATTTGCACGGCTCGAGGTTGTGCATGTCACAGATCTCGGTGCCCATGGCTATCCCGCAAAATGTCGGGTCATCAATCACATTAGGAGCGTAGTCGAGGCCCATGAGGCCCTAATCAAAGAAGAAATTGAATTTAATCAACCTAATTCGATGACAAATCGACAAATTCCAATTTCGGATGAACCCTAATTTGAGAAATGGGGGAGGGGAATGGACTGGAGCTTACCCCCATGTACGAGTTGCTCGACTCAGAACCGTCATGCCAGCTAGGCATGGCGACAGCTGCGCTCGACTAGGACGACGGCGATAATGGCGGGGTGGTCGACAATGGCGCTTTGTCGCAGGAGCATGGTCGAGCGGGGAAGAACAATGGCTATGAGGCGCCAAGTGGTAGGTCTCACCCTTGCCGTTAACGGGCATAAACGGCCGTGTCGGCCGCCGTATGGACTAGCCATGTTCGCGCTTACGGTGGGCTAGCCTTGTCAGTTCCAGTGTAAATTCTCGATCATCCAAGTTTAGTGCGATTTAAAAAAACTGACTCGAAATGTGGTAGATTTTGCTGCGAAAACGTAAAGTGGTAGATTTTTAAAATTTCGCTCTCAAAGTTGCAGTTTTATGCTAACAACTCTCCGTAGCACTTTGGAGGGCTTTAGGACCCCGGGTGAAGATGCTCTAAAAGCCGTAAAAAATAAACGCTATCTTCAAGCCTGGATCTACAACGCCACAAACAGAAAAGGGGATGGACTACGTATGAATAGCGACTCATGTGAACGACAGAAGACAAGAATTAGACTAGACGCATTTCTTGTTTATTATCTGGTATAGATTACACTTGTCTGACCTGGTTGGTTGGTTGGAAGGAAAAACAATGCTCGACGCGCACGAATCAACCACCCCAACTCAAGAAATTTTCTTTGGATCGGACGAGCTGCAAGTACCGCGGTCCATGGTTTCAAGTGTTTAAAGCAAATGTGAAGACGCACGGTCCATGGCTTTCAAGCGTTGAAAGCGAATGTGAAGAGGCTCGTACGATCCGAAGAAAATTTGTTGACTAGCCGGTGCTGCATATGCTAAAAATGGCGATGTAGAAGAAGAGCAGGGGAACTTGATTATGGATGGGAGTAGGCCAGGTGGATCAACTGGATATCACGAGTGGATTTCTGGCTGTAGTTGGTTGCGAGAGCTAGCCGATCCTCATCGATCGGCCGCCATTGAAAGGTCTCACACGCTCCATTCCACTTTAATAGGAGTAGTACCCCCTTTTGGTTGCCTTTTTTCAGCCCGTTGATCAACTTTTCGTTCATGGTTGGTCACATCGATCATTTGAAGTCACGGGTGCCTTGCTAGATTGGCGTCTATATATAGCACCTGGAGAACCGACCGTCGTGAGTAGTGATCGGTCGATGACACGTGCCGTGCATCCACGTGTAAAAGTGATAAGTTTGTGTGTGGTGCGTGTTCAAGCCTCCAAGGCCTTGGCAGGTTCAGTACGTGCCAAGTGGCTGTCGTCCGCGCCGGATGATGAATTTTCCGGAGTGTGTCTTTTTCTCGCCTAGGCAGAGAAGTTTTCCCGGGGTGTGTCTCCAGAGGTGCGTTACGACAATGCCAACGAGGAGAGGGAGCATCGGCGGGCGATGCAACCGATTGCGGCTCACGAAGCCGACGAGAGGAGGATGGCTTGGTACGCGGAGGACTGATGTCTACGCACGCTTCTATTCTTATAGACAGTGTTGGACCTCCAAGTGCAGATGTTTGTAGAACAGCAGTAAATTTTTCTTAAGTGGATCACTCAAGGTTTATCAAACTCAGAAAGGAAGAGGTCAAAGATATCCCTCTCAAGCAACCCTGCAATTAAGATACAAGAATCCTCTTGTGTCCCCAACACACCCAATACACTTGTCAGGTGTATAGGTGCACTAGTTCGGCGAAGAGATAGTGAAATACAAGTAATATGGATGATTATAAGTGGTAAATGCAATCTGAAATAAAAATGGCAGCAAGCAAACATGTAGCAAGACGGTTGTAAACGGTGTTTTAATGCTTAGAAACAAGGCCTAGGAATCATACTTTCGCTAGTGGACGCTCTCAACAACGATAACATAATTAAACAATAAATATCTTCTTTTCACTATGCTACCCTAAACTACTCTCCGGTTGGATAACGAACACCAATTCACCGCGTAGGGCTATAAAAACACACCTTAAAGTTCGCATTCTCTATCTAGGTAACCACATACTGTCACCTTGAGCGCTAGATGGTTTCAGACAAACACTACAATTTCATAGAGACATTCAACTCAAATTATAACTCATGATAAGCATTTCTGTAATCTTTAGCCTAAGAGCCACACACACGCGGTGCGCACACTGTCACCTTCACACACGTGGGACAAGGTGTCTCCGGAGATCACATTAATAAAACACTTGACTAGCATAATAGACAAAGAGTAGCATCTACTTATTCAACTAGATTACAATGCTGATAATCAAAATAAGATCACACCATGGAGAAAGAGATTAACACATAGCTACCGGTAGAGTCCTTAGTCTCGGGGGAGAACTACTCCCTCCTCATCATGGGAGTCAGCAACGGCGATGGAGATAGCTCCGGGGGCAATTCCTTGTCGTGAGTAGTGATCGGTCGATGACACGTGCCATGCATCCACGTGTAAAAGTAAGAAGTTTGTGTGTGGTGTGTGTTCAAGCCTCCAAGGCCTTGACAGGTTCCGTACGTGCCAAGTGGCTGTCGTCCGCGTCGGATGATGAATTTTCCGGAGTGTGTCTCTCTCGCCTAGCAGAGAAGCTTTCTTGGGTGTTGAAATATTAGGCATAATTTCCACGATTAATTCTAAAATATAAATCATGACAAAACAAGCTACTGGCTTATGTAACTCGAACATACTAGATGTACTAAACAACAGGATGATCGAAAACAAACAGCAGCTTAACATGTACTCGCAGAACATGATGAATAACCAAACAGAAGCACGTAGTGCGTACCATTCAGTTGTCGTAGTAGAAACTTTGGGGAAGACTGATCGAAGCAGATGGCGACGAAGACGACGATAGGCAGCACCGCCTGACTTGGATGGAAGACGACCTCTGATGGGGAACTCGAGCAGCCGCGCGGAGCGCTTCCCAAAAACCTTATTCGCCCTCTCCCATACAGGAACACAAGGGCGAGTGGTTCCGGAGACCTGCTCTCCCGTCCGCCAGTGCATGCCGGCAAGCGGGATGGAGCGCGCGCGTCGTGACGTGACGTGACGGCGGGCAGGCGGGCGAGCGGTGGCGTCGTCGGAGGAGGAGCGTGCATGTATCTCTCTTATTGCTACTCACTTACAAAGTGGTGCAACACTCCACCTTATAAGGTGGTGCAACTCTCCTTCAACTTTTCATGTGGGACTAAACTTGAGCTCCCACTCCACTTCCATGTGAGCTGCCACAAACATGGTCCCAAACACATATGAGCTGCCACAAATTTGGGCTTTGAGATTTAGGAAAAATCTGAAATGCACATGGGCCTAAATGAATTGGCCCATTATTTTTAACATCGGGGTGTATCTTCGGAGGTGCGTTACGCCAATGCCGACGAGGAGAGGGAGCATCGGTGGGCGATGCAACCGATTGCGGCTCACGAAGCCGACGAGAGGGGGATGGCTCGGTACGCTGAGGACCATCCGGATGTGGTGCAAGCAGAGCTCGACTTCTATGCGAGGAAGGAGGCCACCAGGAAGAAGCAGAAGAAGATGGGGTGCGGTCCTATCTCCTCTTCGCACCCAGTGTCGGTGGACTCCGACCACTCCGAGGGGTGGATCCACTACTACTTTGGCGACTCCGACACCGATGACGAGGAGTAGATGTTTGTCTAGTATGAATGTCAAGTCGTTTTTACGTTAAGTTTGTTTGAATTTCCAAGTGGCATATGTTCAAATGTGGTTAAATTTCGGAGTTTGATGTTCAAATGTGGTCGATGGTGCCCTATTTTAGGGCTTCTGTAATTTCACTAGTGCTCTACCTTTATCATCTGAAATAGCAGACCAACATTCGATGCCTAAGAACTACAGATATGGTGCCCAAAAAACGAGAATCAGGTGCGCCCTTTTTACTTGATTTTTGTGTTGGATGCTCCACTTTTTGCTTGACCATATCATTTGAACTCAGTCACGAGGAGTGTGAAAATTTTGCCATGCACGTTTTTACCCCACCTTCTCTCTGTCTAGCCTACTCTTTCTTCTTTCATAATTTCAAACTTTCGTAGATTTTGATTTAGAAGACCGATTTGAAAAACGTTTGAATATTTAAGCTTTTAGTGGAGAGAGCTTTAAAACAAGAACAATATTGAATTTCTTTTGACAATATTTAAAATTTTCTTCGAGGAAAGCCAGAGCTTTAGGGCGGTGGCGCCTTCCTGGTCTCGATTTTTTGTCTCCCGAGATCGATAAAACCCCTAATGATACCAACGCGGTGTTCTTGCTGATTCTCCCATACGATGATGGCGGTCGGCAGAACCAAGACCGCGCCCACCTCGGCCTCAACCTCACCGGCCTTGCGCAGAGAGACACTCTCCTTCGAACAGTTTTTCGCCGACTTTGAATGCTTGAATATTCAAGATTTAGCTTGAATCGTGGACTTCGTCATTTGGGCGCAGGTTCAGGACGGCTTCCCCAAACCGCCGGCAGTTTGGGCAGCGCCCCCCAAAAATAACTGCCGAAGCGTTTGTCGGTCAGTGGTTGGGGGCGCCCATGGAGATGCTTTAACTCCATTTTTTGCACATGAAAGGCCACGAAGGGGCTGGACTCTGCATTAAGCGGCAAGGGGTGTACAACTTACGGAGAGGACCCTAAACAAAAAGGAAATTACATCATGGTCTAGAACTATTGCACCAAACACCCTAGAAGCAACCGCAGAAACACGATCAGGACCTTTGTTGCCGCCGATAGCTCGCCTCAGATTCTGGCCACCACTGCAAGAACCGGGGATGACACCACTTGGAACTGCAGCAGCGATGAACGCTGGATTGAGGGAGAGAGAAGGCCTCCCTTGGTGGAGGTTGAAGTAGCTCTGGCCGTCTTGGCCAACGATCCCGGCTCGGACTGGATCTTGGCCTGAAGTAGCGATTACCCACCATGGGCTCCGCTTAGGATACGCCGGAGTAGCAGCAGAGTCGCCCGGAGAAGCCAGGCCATGATCTTCACCAAACGGAAACACCTGAGCGACATCTTCCCATCTTCTCGTTGATTCTCCCAGACGATGATGGTGGTCGGCAGAACCAAGACCACGCCCACCTCGGCCACAACCTCAATGGCCTTGCGCAGAGAGCCACTCTCCTTCGAAAAGTTTTTCTCCGACTTTGGATGCTTGAATATTCAAGATTTAGCTTGTATCGTGGACGTGATCATTTGGGCGCAGGTTCGGGGCAGCTTCCCAAAACCGCCGATAGTTTGGGCAGCGCCCACAAAATAACTGCCGAAGCGTTTGCCAGTCAGTGGTTGGGGGCGCCCATGGAGGTGCTTTAACTCCATTTTTTGCATATGAAAGGCCACGAAGGGCCTGGACTCTCTGCATTAAGCGGCAAGGGGTGTACAACTTATAGAGAGGATCCTAAAGAAAAAGGAAATTACATCATGGTCCAGAACTATTGAACCAAACACCCTAGAAGCGACCACAGAAACGCGATCATGACCTTTGTTGTCGCTGATAGCTCTCCTCAGATTCCGGCCACCGCTGCAAGCACCGGGGAAGACACCACTTGGGCATGCAACAATGATGCATGCTGGACTGAGGGAGAGAGAAGGCCTCCCTTGCTAGAGGTTGAAGTAGCTCTGGCCGTCTTGGCCAACGAGCCCGGCTAGGCCTGGATCTTGGCTTGAAGTAGCGGTTACCTACCATGGGATCCGCTTGGGATACATCGTAGTAGTAGCAGAGTCGCCTGGAGAAGCCAGGCCATGATATTCACCAAACGGAAACACCTGAGCGGCATCTTCCCGTCACTCGCCTCGGTCGGCCATGAGACCAAGAAAGACACCAAACCTGAAAATCCGTTGGAGAAGCTCGGGCAAATTGATACGTCGGGAATGTATCTATAATTTTTTATGCTACATGCTTGTTTAGTATCTACTTTGCTTTACTTGTCTACACTTTGAGGTGTTTTTTACATATTTTCTGGTACTAACCTATTAACAAGTTGCAATAGTGACAGATGCCTGTTTTCTGCTGTTTTTGGTTCCAGAAAGTTAGTACATAAATATTCTCGGAATTGGACGGGACAAACGTCAAAGTCAATTACTTTCCGTGGGCAACAAGAAGTCCATAGGGGAGACAAGGAAGCGGGCCAAGGCAGCCAGACCCCTCCCCCCAGGCGTGGCCAGGGTGGGCCCGTGCCTGGATAGGGTTTGGCCCCCTTGGTCGCCTCCTCGGCCTCCCCCTTCTCCTATAAGAAGCCCCCGATGCAGAAACACTAAGCACCCGATCAAATATCCACGAAACCGTCTGTAGCCGCCACCACCATCGTCCCTAGATCGGGGGGGGGGATCTGAAGTTCTTCCCGGCACCCTACAGGAGGGGAGATCATCCCGGAGGCCTTCTCTCAGGTATGATGCGTGAGTAGTTCCACCTTGGACTATGGGTCCATGTAGTAGCTAGATGGTTGTATCTCCTTCTTTGTGCTTTCATGTATAGATCTTGTGAGCTCCGTTCATGATAAAGATCTAATCTATTTGTAATCATGCATGTTGTGTTTGTGGAGATCCGATGGATATTGAGATTATTATGTTGGTTTGATTAATGGTTTTGTCTTTATGATTCTATCATGTCTGTGTTGTTTGTGATCTTGCATGCTCTCCGTTATTAGTAGCTATCTTGGCCAAGTAGTTGCTAGTGACTCCAGGAGGGGGTATTATGCTCGATAGTGGATTCGTGCATCTAGTTTCCAAGGGAAGTGACAATAATCTCTTCGGCTGTAGATGTGTTGTTGCTACTAGGGAGAAAATAAAGGTCTCTTGTTCATGGAACATGTGGACTGTTTACCTTACACACTTTGCTTAAAGCAGTTGTCTGTTGCTTGCAACTTAATACTGGAGGGGGTTTGGATGATAACCTGAAGGTGGACTTCTAGTCATAGATGCAGTTGGATGGCGGTCTATGTATCTTGTTGTATTTCCCAATCGAATCTCATAGGATCTTTCTGACTAGTAATTGCATTGTTATGCCTTGCTTAGTTCCTGTCAATTGCCCTGCTGTAATTTGTTTACCCTGCATGCCATGTTGTTTATCTAAGGAGAGCACCTTTAGTGAACTATGGACCCTGGTCCAATCTTTACCATTGATACATCTTCCACTGTTACTTGTTTACTTGCTGCAAACCATTACTTTCCACACCATATGTTTAATCCTTTGTTACAGCAAACCGGTGAGCTTGACAACCTCACTGATTCGTTGGGGCAAAGTCTTGAGTTTGTGTTGTTGGAATTATGCCCTAGAGGCAATAATAAAGATGTTATTGTTATAATTCTTGTTCATGATAAAGTTTATATTCCATGCTAGAATTGTATTAAGCGGAAACTTTAATACTTGTGTGGTTTATGAACAACATCGTGTCCCTAGTACGCCTCTATGAACTAGCTCATTGATTAATGATGGTTAAGGTTTCCTAACCATAGACATGAGTTGTTGATTAATAATGAGATCATATCATTGGGAGAATGATGTGATGGACATACCCAAATCAAGCAGAGCAATTAGATCGTGTCATCGTGTTCATCTTTGCGAAGCTTTTTCTTATGTCAAATATTGTATTCCTTAGACCATGAGATAATGTAACTCCCTGGTATCGGAAGAAAGCTTTGAGGTCATCAAACGTCATCCTATGAAAGGGTGATCATAAAGGTGTCTCTCAGGTGATCGGAAAGTACTTGTTCGGTTGTATGTATCGAGATGGGATTTGTGTAGGGTTTCGTAGCATGGAAAACAAAAAATTTCTACCGCATACAAACAAACAAGCCAAGATCTATCTACTAGATTGTAGCAACGAGTCGATGGAATAACTCACCCTCGAAGATTCCAAAGTGTTTAACGAGAGCGGATTCTCGTGGGTGATGTAGTCGTACTCTTCCCGATCTCAAGATCGCGTAGACGATCCTTCCGGCGCTACGTTCCGGCAGCGCTCCTGCAGTCGGTCACACGTTCGGTACTCGACGAATACCTTCCTCTCCCTTGTTCCAGAAGGCAGCGGAGGTTGTAGCACTCTCCTCGCGATTCCGGCAGCACAACGGCGTGGTACCAGAAGTAGAGGGGAGATCTCGCAGGGCTTCGCCTTAAGCCGGAGCGAGTATGGTGGATTATGAGAGAGCTCCTCGGCGATCTAGGGTTTAGACACACCAAGGAGGAGGTGCTAGAGCTGGCGGCTAGGGCTTGGGGCAGCCCAAGTCGGCGGCTAGGGCAACCCTAGGAGGCGGCGGCAGCTGCAGGAGGTGGTGGCGCCAAGCTAGGGTTTGGGGCAGGGAACTTGTGTGTGCTAGGAGGGAGCCCTGCCCCTCCTTATATAGGTGGAGGGGTCGGACGGCCAAGGGGAGGGAGGGGAGTCCCTCCCCAACTTGGCTTGGGTGGTGCGCCGCCGGTTGGAGGAGGGATTCCCTCCCCAACTCGGTTTCCCACTCCTCCTCCTCTTTCCAAAACTTGCTGTTTGACTTTCAAACTAGCCGTTTGACTTTTCAATTTAGGATTTGAATAAACCCTTTATTTTGGACAGCGAATACACTTAGTACATGATGCAATCATTCCAACTTGCAATGACACATTCATGTACCCCTTCCCCTCCGGAGTGCCGGACATTCCGGAACCTTCTAGAACATTCCCGATGAAAACACCGGAATCATTCCCGAACTCCGAAACGAGACTTTCCTTATATGAATCTTATTCTCCGGACCATTCCGGATCTCCTCGTGATATCCCGGATCCCATCCGAGACTCCGAACAACATTCGGTCTCTTTCTCATCATACCATAACTACTCAAACAACGTCAAATCCTTAAGTGTGTCTCCCTACGGTTCGTGAATTATGCGAACATGATCGAGACACTTCTCCGAACAATAACCAATAGAGGAATCTGGAAATTCATATGGCTCCCACATATTTCTACGATTACTTTGCGATCGAATGAACCACTTACATACAATACCAATTTCCCTTTGTCTCACGATAGTTTACTTATCCGAGGTTATGATCGTTGGTATCTCTGCATACCTAGTTCAACCTCGTTACCGATAAGTACTCTTTTCTCGTTCCCGTGATATGTGATCCCTTGTGAGCCAGTCACATGCGTGCAAGCCAATTGGATGACATTCCACCGAGAGGGCCCAGAGTATATCTATCCGTCATATGGATGGACAAATCCCACTCTTGATCCATGTGTTTCAACCAATACTTTCCGAACACTCAATGCCACCTTTATAGCCACCCAGTTACGGTGTGGTGTTTGATGTCATCAAAGCATCCATCCGGCAAAGGTGATATGCATGATCTCATGGTCGAAGGAATTAGGTTACTATGTATCAGAAAGCATATAGCAATTGAACTATTGAAATGACTTGATCTTTATGCTACGCTTATCTATAGGAGTATGTCCATCATATCATTCTCCTAACGATATGATCTTGTTGTTAATAACATCTCAATGTTCATGATAGGGAAACCACAATCATCTATTAACCAACAAGCTAGTATTATATAGAGGCTTTACTAGGGACTTCAAATTAGGTTTACAAATCACACAAGTATTAATGTTTCCTTGTTAATACTATTATAGCATGAATGTAAACATTTATCATAAACACAAAGATATAATAATAACTATATTTATTATTGCCTCTAGGGCATATCTCCAACAATTTGTCCCTCCCAAGTCGGAGAGATATACTTCGGGCCCACTCGGTAATCGATATCAACACCGCTTGCAAGCACGTGGTTAAGGAGTAAATCACAAAGTGATATTGGATTACGGAACGAGTAAAGTACTTGCTGTGAACGAGATTGAACTAGGTATGCCTATACCAACGATCGAATCTCGGGCAAGTAAAATATCGCGTGACGAAGGGAATATATATATATGGGATTAATTGAATCCTGGCATCGTGGTTCATCCGATATGATCATCGATGAATATGTGGGAGTCAATATGCGTTTACAGATCCCGCTGTTGATTATTGATAGAAGATCATGTCTGCATATTCTCGAACCCGTAGGGTCACACACTTAACGTGCATCGACGCTAGGATAGAATGGATAATTGGTTTATGAGTTTTTGTTCGGAGTCTCGGATGATATCCAGGACATCACGAGAGGTTCCGGAATGGTCCGAAGAATAAGATCCATATAAAGGAAAGCAGTTATTGGATTTCGGAATTGTTTTGGAATGTTCAGTATTGTACCGGAAGGTTCTAGAAGCTTCCGGAGTGGGACCAACGTGGCCCCACTTGTCGAAGGGGGCGTGGGCCTACGAGGGAGTTCCCTGGCCGCATTGGGCCAGGGGCACAAGGCCCCATAGGCCCAGTCGGCCAACACCCTAGGGGATCTTCTAGAAGGGAGGGAAGACTTGCCCCCCACTCCACCCTTGTGGCCGCCGGCCCTAGGGATTGGAGGAGGGGAAAGGGGGCTGGCCAGCCCTCTATATAAAGAGGGCAGGGGCGCACCCTCCTCCCACCCCTCCTTGAACCCTAGCCGCCTACCTGCTGCCCTCCAGATCTCTCTCTCCCTTTTGCGCGTAGGCGAAGCTCTGCCGTAGAAACTCTTCACCTTTGCACCACGCCGTCGTGTTGTAGATCCAATCTATCTCTCCACCCCACTTGCTGGACCGAGGAAGGAGGAGACGTCGCGGTGCCGTATGTGTGCATCTCTCGGAGGCGTCGCCACTTGCGGCGTTGGATCGGATCGGATCGCGAGGAGGAGAAGGCTAGTACGACTACACCAACCACGTTCTGTTGAACGTTCCCGCTATGCGATTTCTTCAAGGGTATGAAGATCTCATCTATCCCTCTCGTTGATTGCATCTCCTAGATTAGATCTTGGCTTTCCCGTTCGCATCCGTAGAATTTTTTTGATTTACTATGCTGCGAAACCTTTAAGTGGTATCAGAGCTAGATCTATGTGTAGATGTGTTTCACGAGTAGAACGCAACATGATTGTTGCGGGCGTTGATGTTTTCTGTTGCAAGCCTCTTGTTGTGTACTTCTTATGACGCGAGATAGTGAGATCGAAGCGGCCCAGGCCAACTTTACGCGACCTTGTTCGCGAGACCGGCTCCGCACTTGACGTGTGGCTTGTTCCACACATGCGGCTGGTGGATGCCAGTTTCTCTCATTATAGTTGTCATGGGATTTACACCGGATGTTGGCAACCATAATATCACCGTTGTGGCTTTCCGTAGATAAGAATCGTTCTTAGCTTGTTACTCCCATAAGCCACGTAAAACATGCAACAACAAAGTAGAGGCGTCTAACTTGTTTTTGCAGGGAGTGTTTCTGTGATATGGTATGGCCCAAGATATGATGTGCATGTTGTATGCAATGATCATGTTTTGTAATATTTCACGACTTGCATGTCGATGAGTACACAACCGGCAGGAGCCATATGGTTATCTTTATAATTGTGTATGACATGTGTGTCAACTTCTTATACGCCATGTAACAGCTTTCCTTTATCACTAAGTAGTTAGCAATAGTTGTAGTTGCTACTCGTGGTGGAGGCAATCATGGTGGAGTGATGGAGATCATGCTGGCACGCACAAGATGGAGATCATTGCGCGGAGATTGGCTATACCATGTCACATAAAATTATATGCATGTGATGTTTATACTTTTATGTATCTTATTATGCTTAGATCGCGACGTTAGCATTATAAGATGATTCCTCACTTAAAGATCAAGATAAAACTGTGTTCTCGCCATGTATGCAACGTTGCGAAAGTTCGTCGTGTTCAAGCACCACGTGATAATCGGGTGCTATAAACTCTACGTTCACATACAACGGGTGCAAGCCAGTTTTTGCACACGCGGAAATACTTGGGTTTAACTTGACGAGCCTAGCATGTACAGACATGGCCTCGGAACACACGAACCGAAAGGTTAAGCATGAGTCATATGAATGATATGATCGACACTTTGTTGTCCACCATTAGAGCCACATCTCTTCTCGTGAAGATCGGATTAGGTGTGGTGAATTTGGATTGTGTTCACTAAACAACTTGAGAGATGTTGAATTTAGTGGGAGTTCATCTAGTAATTTGATTAAGTTGAACTAGTTATCATGAACATAGTGTAAATTGTACTTGCAAATTTTGTAGATCAAATGGCTAAGTCCAACTTCAACTTCAACATTTTTTCTGAGAAAGAAAAGCTTAAGAACAATGGGTATAACTTCACCAACTGGTTCCGCAATCTGAGAATCATTCTCGCTGGCGGACAAAAGGACTATGTCCTTGAGAAAGCGCTAGGTGACGCCCCTGCTGTAGATGCGCCGGCTGATGAAAAAGTTGTTTATCAGTCGCGCAAAGATGATTATGGTGTAATTAAGAGCACCATGTTGTTTGCTATGGAATCGGACCTTCAAAATCGTTTTGAGGAGTTCGCCGGGCCCTTTGAGATTCTTGAGGAACTGAAAACCATGTTTCAGACTTAGGCCCGTTCTGAGAGATATGAGATCTCTAAGAAATTCTTTAACTGCAAGATGGAGGAAGGGAGTTCCGTTAGTGAGCACGCCATTAAGATGTCGGGCTACACTCAACGTCTTGAGCAACTGGACTACAAGATTCCAGAAGAGCTCAAGATTGACAGAGTTCTGCAATCACTCCCTCCTAGCTATAAAGGTTTTGTAGTTACTCATAATCAGATTGGTTCCACTAATACGATCACTGAGATCTTCGCTAAGCTGAAAGCTGCGGAGGTGGACATCAAGAAACATAATCATGTGTTGATGGTCAACAAGCCCCCCAGCTTTAAGAAAGGTAAGGGTGCAAAGAAGTCCTTCAATAAAGGCAGCGGCAAGCGCGTTGCCCCTGCTGAGAAGAAGCTAAAGTCTGGACCTAAGCCGGACACTGAGTGCTTCTATTGCAAGGACAAGGGTCACTGGAAGCGCAACTGTCCGAATTACTTAGCGGACGAGAAGGCTGGCACCATTGAAGGTATATTTGATATACATATTATTGATGTTTACCTTACTAGCGCTCGTTGTAGTGCCTGGGTATTTGATACTGGTTCAGTTGCTAATATTTGTAAATCGAAACAGGAGCTACGGAATAGACGGCGGCTAGCAAGGGATGAGGTGACGATGCGCGTTGGCAATGGATCAAGAGTTGATGTGATGGCCGCCTGCACGCTCTCCTTAGTTTTACCTTCGGGATTAGTTTTAAACCTTAATAAATGTTATTATGTGCCTGCGTTGAGCATGAACATCATATCTGGATCGTGTTTATTGCAAGACGGTTATTCATTTAAATCGGAGAATAATGGTTGTTCTATTTATATGAGTAACATCTTTTATGGTCATGCACCTGCTATGAATGGTTTATTTCTTCTGAATCTCGAAAGCAATGAAACACACATCCATAACATTGAGGCTAAGAGATGCAAAGTAGATAGTGATAATTCAACTTATTTGTGGCACTGCTGTCTAGGTCATATTGATGTAAAACGCATGAAGAAACTCCATTCTGATAGACTTTTGAAGTCTCTTGATTTTGAATCATTTGACACGTGCGAGCCATGCCTCATGGGCAAGATGATCAAAACCCCGTTCTCCGGAATGATGGAGCGAGCAACGGACTTGTTGGAAATCATACATACCGATGTATGCAGACCAATGAGTGTTTCGACGCGCGGTGGATATCGCTATTTTCTCATTTTTACTGATGACTTAAGTAGATATGGGTATATCTATTTAATGAAACATAAATCTGAAACGTTTGAAAAGTTCAAGGAATTTCAGAATGAAGTGGAAAACCATCGTAACAGAAAAATTAAATTTCTACGATCTGATCGTGGAGGTGAATATTTGAGTTATGATTTTCTCACGCATCTTAAAGCAAGCGGAATCGTTTCGCAACTCACGCCACCCGGAACACCACAGCGCAATGGTGTGTCTGAACGCCGGAATCGGACTCTATTAGATATGGTGCGATCAATGATGCCTCTTACAGATTTTCCGTTATCATTTTGGGGTTATGCATTAGAAACCGCTGCATTCGCTTTAAATAGGGCACCATCTAAATCCGTTGAGACGACACCGTATGAACTGTGGTTTGGTGCTAAACCTAAATTGTCGTTTCTTAAAGTTTGGGGATGCGAAGCTTACGTCAAGAAGTTGATGCCGGACAAGCTCGAACCCAAAGCGGACAAATGCGTCTTCATAGGATACCCTAAGGAAACGATTGGGTATACCTTCTACCACAGATCCGAAGGCAAAGTGTTTGTCGCAAAGAACAGATCCTTTCTTGAGAAGGAGTTTTTCTCGAAAGAAGTGAGTGGGAGGAAGGTAGATGTAGATGAGGTTATTGAACCTTCTCTCGAGTTGGAAAGTAGCGCAACACCTGAAATTGTTCCAGTGCCGTCTGCACCAACAAGAGAGGAAGCTAATGATGAGGATCATGAAACTTCGGACGATGCTACTGCTGAACGTCGCAGGTCGACAAGGTCACGTGCCCCTCCTGAGTGGTACGACAACCCTGTCTTAACTGTCTTGTTGATAGACAACAGTGAACCTGCGAACTATGAGGAAGCAATGATGAGCCCAGACTCTGAGAAATGGCTAAAGGCCATGAAATCCGAATTGGGATCCATGAGCGGAAACCAAGTATGGACTTTGGTGGACCCTCCTAGTGACCGTAAGGCCGTTGAGTGCAATTGGATTTTCAAGAAGAAAACGGACACAGATGGTAATGTTACTGTCTACAAAGCTCGACTTGTCGCGAAAGGTTTTCGACAAGTTCAAGGTGTTGACTACGATGAGACTTTCTCTCCCGTACCGATGTTTAAGTCCATTCGGATTTTATTAGCAATTGCTGCGTTTCATGATTATGAAATATGGCAGATGGATGTCAAGACTGTGTTCCTCAATGGCAACATTGATGAAGAGTTGTATATGATGCAACCCGAAGGTTTTGTCGATCCTAAGGATGCTGATAAGTTGTGCAAACTTCAGCGTTCCATTTATGGATTGAAGCAAGCATCTCGGAGTTGGAACCTTAGTTTTGATCAAGTGATCAAGAGCTTTGGATTTGTTCCAAATTGCTACGAAGCTTGTATCTACAAGAAAGTGAGTGGGAGCTCAGTGACATTTCTAGTACTATATGTGGATGACATATTGATTATTGGAAATGACATTGGTATGCTTAACGATGTGAAGAGTTATTTGAATAAATGTTTTTCAATGAAAGACCTAGAAGAAGCTGCTTATATATTAGGCATCAAAATCTATAGATATAGACAAAGGCGCCTAATAGCTTTAAGCCAAAGTACATACCTAGACAAAGTTCTAAAAAGGTTCAGAATGGATAAAGCAAAGAAAGGTTCAGTGCCCATGTTGTCAGGTAAGATATTGAGCAAGGCTCAATGTCCAGCTACGGTAAACGATAGAGAAACCATGAGCAAAGTTCCATATGCCTCGGCCATAGGTTCTATCATGTATGCCATGTTGTGTACTAGACCGGATGTGTCCAATGCTCTTAGTTTGACGAGCAGATACCAAAGTGATCCAGGAGTGGAACACTGGATAGACGTAAAGAACATCCTAAAGTATTTAAATAGGACTAAAGAAATGTTCTTGGTCTATGGAGGTGATGAGCAGCTCGTCGTAAAAGGTTACGTCGACGCTAGTTTCGACACCGACCCGGATGATTATAAATCTCAGAGAGGATATGTTTATATTTTGAATGGAGGAGCTGTGAGCTGGAGAAGCTGCAAGCAAAGCGTGATCGCGGGATCTACAGTAGAATCGGAATACATGGATGCTGTAGAAGCGTCAAGTGAAGGAGTTTGGATCAGGAACTTCATCACTGAGCTTGGTGTGGTTCCAAGTGCCTTGGAACCACTGGAGATATTGTGCGACAACACTGGCGCCATAGCATTGGCTAAGGAACCAAGATATCATCCAAAGACCAAGCACATCAACCGCCAATTTCATATAATTCGAGATTATATAACAGATGGAGATCTGAAGATTAGCAAAGTACATACGGATCTGAATGTCGCGGATCCGTTGACTAAACATCTTCCACGAGCAAAACATGATTATCACCTCAATGCCATGGGTGTTAGATTGTTGCCAAATGTAAACTAGATTATTGACTCTAGTGCAAGTGGGAGACTGTTGGAATTATGCCCTAGAGGCAATAATAAAGATGTTATTGTTATAATTCTTGTTCATGATAAAGTTTATATTCCATGCTAGAATTGTATTAAGCGGAAACTTTAATACTTGTGTGGTTTATGAACAACACCGTGTCCCTAGTACGCCTCTATGGACTAGCTCATTGATTAATGATGGTTAAGGTTTCCTAACCATAGACATGAGTTGTCGATTAATAATGAGATCACATCATTGGGAGAATGGTATGATGGACATACCCAAATCAAGCAGAGCAATTAGATCGTGTCATCGTGTTCATCTTTGCGAAGCTTTTTCTTATGTCAAATATTGTATTCCTTAGACCATGAGATAATGCAAATCCCTGGTATCGGAAGAAAGTTTTGAGGTCATCAAACATCATCCTATGAGAGGGTGATCATAAAGGTGTCTCTCAGGTGATCGGAAAGTACTTGTTGGGTTGTATGTATCGAGATGGGATTTGTCCCTCCCAAGTCGGAGAGATATACTTCGGGCCCACACGGTAATCGATATCAACACCGCTTGCAAGCACGTGGTTAAGGAGTTAATCACAAAGTCATATCGGATTACGGAACGAGTAAAGTACTTGATGTGAACGAGATTGAACTAGGTATGCCGATACCAACGATCGAATCTCGGGCAAGTAAAATGTCGCGTGACGAAGGGAATATATATATGGGATTAATTGAATCCTGGCATCGTGGTTCATCCGATATGATCACCGATGAATATGTGGGAGTTAATATGGGTTTCCAGATCCTGCTGTTGATTATTGATAGAAAATCATGTCTGCATATTCTTGAACCCGTAGGGTCACACACTTAACGTGCCTCGACGCTAGGATAGAATGGATAATTGGTTTATGAGTTTTTATTCAGAGTCTCGGATGAGATCCAGGACCTCACGAGAGGTTCCGGAATGGTCCGGAGAATAAGATTCATATAAAGGAAAGCAGTTTTTGGATTTCGGAATGTTCGGTATTGTACCGGGAGGTTCTAGAAGCTTCCGGAGTGGGACCAACATGGACCCACTTGTCGGAGGGGTCGTGGGCCTACGAGGGAGTGCCCTGTACACATTGGGCCAGGGGCACAAGGCCCCCTAGGCCCAGCTGGCCAAAACCCTAGGGGAAACCCTAGGGGATCTTCTAGAAGGGGGGGGAAGACTTGCCTCCCACTCCACCCTTGTGGCCGCCTGCCCTAGGGCTTGGAGGAGGGGCAAGGGGGCCGTCCAACTCTCTATATAAAGAGGGCAGGGGCGCACCCTCCTCCCACCCTCCTTGAACCCTAGCCGCCTACCTGCTGCCCTCCAGATCTCTCTCTCTCCCGACTGCGCGTAGGCGAAGCCGTGCCGCAGAAACTCTTCACCTTTGCACCACGCCGTCGTGTTGTAGATCCAATCTATCTCTCCACCCCACTTTCTGGACCGAGGAAGGAGGAGACGCCGCGGTGCCATGCGTGTGCATCTGTCGGAGGCATCGCCACTTGCGGCGTTGGATCGGATCGGATCGCGAGGAGGAGAAGGCTAGTACGACTACATCAACCACGTTCTGTTGAACGTTCCGCTGTGCGATTTCTTCAAGGGTATGAAGATCGCATCTATACCTCTCATTGATTGCATCTCCTAGATTAGATCTTGGCTTTCCCGTTCGCATCCGTAGAATTTTTTTGATTTACTATGCTGCGAAACCCTTCATGTGTTGTGCAGGCCTCTGTGTTGCTTGCAACACCTGTGTGACGTTTCCTTCCTCCTTATGGTTCGATAGCCTCGGTCTCAACTGAGGGAAAACTTGCTCCTTGCTCTTTGCACCCTGCGCTTGGGGTTACCAACGAAGTGCCACGTTGAGCATCATCAAGACTTTCTGGCGCCGTTGCCGGGGAGGCTAAGGACATCTTCACAAGGGGAGTCCTTCACTTCCTTTCTCTTTATTTTGTTTTTAGTCTGCTTTGTTTCTTTTGCTTGGTTTTGTTTGCCTCTTTAAAAAACCCAAAAAAATAGTTCCTGCTCTAGCTGTTGCTATTGTTTTTGGCTTGCCCACCTTTGCCAAAATGAACTCTGCTGAGAACACCAAGTTGTGTGACTTCACTAGCACCAACAACAATGATTTCCTTAGAACACATATTGCTCCACCTGCTCCTGATGCTACCTTTTATGAAATAAAGCCTGCTTTGTTGAATCTTGTGATGAGAGAGCAATTTTCTTGTGCTGGTTCTGATGATCCTGCTGCCCATCTCAATAGCTTTGTTGAACTTTGTGAGATACAAAAGTATAAGGATGTAGATGGAGATATTATTAAGCTCAAGCTTTTTCCTTTCTATTTGAGAGGAAAGTCTAAAGAATGGTTGCTTTCTTTGCCTAAAAATAGTATTGATTCTTGGACTAAGTGCAAAGATGCTTTTATTGGAAAGTACTATCCTCCTGCTAAGATTATTGCTATGAGAAGTGACATTATGAAATTTAAACAACTTGATAATGAAAATGTTGCTCAAGCTTGGGAAAGAATGAAAACTTTGGTTAAGAATTGTCCCACTCATGGACTCACTGCTTGGATGATTAACCAGACTTTTTATGCAGGTTTGAACTACTCTTCAAGGAACCTGCTAGATTCAGCTGCTGGAGGTACTTTCATGGGCCCCACCTTGGGTGCTGCAACAAGGCTCCTTGATAATATGATGGTTAACTACTCTGAATGGCATGTTGAGAGAGCTCCACATGGTAAGAAGGTAAATTATGTTGAGGAAATCTCCTCCTTGAGTGAAAAGATTGATGTTATTATGACTATGCTTGTTAATGGGAAAGCTCCTTTAGATCCTAATAGTGTTCCCTTAGCCTATTTGGTTTCTAAAGAAGAGCAAGTTGATGTGAACTTCATTAGAAACAACAATTTCAACAACAATGCTTATATGAGTAATTTTGGTGGTAACAACTATAAGCCTTATCCTCCTAATAATGGCAATTCCTATGGAAACTCTTATAACAATGCTAGAAGTGCCCCCTCTGAACTTGAAGTCATGCTCAAAGGCTTTATTAGTAAACAAACCACTTTAAATAAGACTATAGAGGAAAAGCTTTCAACTGTTGAGAAAAATATATCCTATTTGTCTGAAGCTCAGTCTTCCTTGATTAATAAAATAGCTGCTAAACTGAAACTATGGAAAACACCTTTGCTACTGCTCATGCCATACAAGTTACTATTAATGAAAATGTTAGGCTGTTAGCTCAACTCCATGCTAAGTGGGAAAGGGAGGCTGAAATTGATAGAAGCAATAGTGTGTGCACCATCACCACTAAACGACAAGTAGTCCCTATTCCTCCTCCTACTATGCCTAAGCCTATTGAGCCTACTACTAGTGATGCTAAGTTTGACTTTGATATTGATGGTTGCAATATTTCTGAAGTGATTATGTTATTGCAAAAGCTTGCTAGAAGTCCTAACGCTGGTGATATGCATGTTGCTTTCACTAAACACATTACAGATGCTCTTATTAAGATTAAGGAAGAGAAGCTAAAACACAAAGCTTCTATTCCTATGAAAGTAGAAGATAGTTGGGAACCCATTATTAATATGCAAGTGAATAACTTTGATCTCAAAGCTTCATGTGATCTTGGTTCTAGTGTCTCTATTATGCCTAAGAAGATTTATAAAATGCTTGATTTGCCACCATTGGAAGATTGTTATTTGGATGTCCCACTTAATGATAATGCTAAGAAGAAACTCATGGGGAATATTAATGATGTTCTCATTATGGTTAACAATGCTTATGTCCCTGTTGATTTCTATGTTTTGGATGTTGAATACAATGCTTCTTGTCCTATTACTCTGGGAAGACCTTTTCTTAGAACAGTTGGTGCCATCATTGATATGAAAGAAGGCACTATTAAATATCATTTTCCATTCAAGAAAGGTATTGAAAACTTCCCTATGAGGAGAGAGAGGTTGCTTTTTGTACCTCCTTTGAAAGCAAGATTTGATGTTAATGCTTCTTCATTTGAAAATATTTGATTCTTCTTTCTTCTTGTGCCTAATTTAAAGGCGTTAAAGAAAATTACTTGTTGGGAGATAACCCAAGAGTTTCCTTGAGTATTGGAAGTTATTACTTCAGTAATGACCTCTCCTTATCGTCTTTGTTTGCTTCTTGTGCCAAGAATGATCTCTAATGAGAGGGAAGTAAGATTTGGGGAGTTGCTGTCCCAAAACAGATTTCTGTCCTCCACCATAAAAATTCGTGAGGAGTCTTTGTAACTCGGATTGAGCTCAAAATTTACAAATAAATCCCCCAGTATGTTACATAACTTTCGTTAGTTCAACACGTTTTGATTTGAGCAACAGAAGATGTTTGAAAAAATCGGTCTCTACCTGCTGGTCTGTTTTCACAGATTTCTGCCATTATTTGCATTTGCTTCTTATTAATTCCTTTTTGAGTTCTTTTTGGGAAATTGAGCTTTTTGAAGGAGTTAATATAGTAGCTTGTGTTTTTAGTGAAAATCCTTGTTGTTCCAAAGCTTTTCCAAAGGTCTAATATCTTTTGCATAAGCTAATGTTGCTAATGAAGATTGTGTGAAGTTTTGTATGAAGGAAAAATTTCAGGTGTAGAGAGAGAATGATGCAATGAGATGAAGAATGGAAAAAATCTCAAGCTTGGGGATGCCACCACGGTGTCACCCAAGAAATATCCAAGAGGTACAAGCGTCAAAGCTTGGGGATGCCCAAGGCATCCCCTTCTTCATCAACAAAAAGCTCAGGTATGTCTAGACACTTCGTTTTTATTGTTTCATGCACAGTTGTGTTGTTATTGGAGCGTCTTAGTTTTCGTTTGCTTTGCTTAGGTTGTTTAGTTTGCTTTAATAAAGTAGTTTGGACCCCCGTTCTCACTGTGTTGTTTTGCAAATAAGTTTGCTTGGTGTTGGAAAGGAGTAGTAAGTTCTTGCTTGAAGTGCAAGAGGAGCTTGCATTGACTATGACTTAGACTTTAACATGACATGCTAGGTGTTGTTTTGACCTTATACTTAGTGATTATTGTTGTAGAATATCTTGTTCCAAACAATTGGGATTGCTTAGTGTGCCTTGAAGAAATTATGCGTTGTTTTAGCATGCAAAAGCATAGTATTGTGGTATTCTCCTTTGATGTTTTGCTTGGGTTGACTTGGCACATGCTCACACCATGTTATGACTATGACAAGTCACCATTAGCCTCTATGATAATTTAGTCCTTGACTTGTAGTACCACTCTTTGCTTTGATTAGTAATGCTTTGTTGCTCTGCATGATTATGGCCATTATGCTCTCTTAGTTGGTTGCTCCTAGTCTTTTGCTAGCCTCCACTTGTATGAGTAAGTTCTACTTATGCTTACAAATCCCAAGAAACCAAGTTTTTCCAAAGTGTCCACTGTAAACTCCTATGCATGGTGTGTTACACCATTCCAAGTATATTCTTGTTTTCAGCTATCTTCCAATTAAAAACTATTTTGTTATGTGAAAACTTAGTGATTAAAGCCCTCACGAACTTGATGGCACACTTTATATTCCTTGCCCCTAATAAACTTGAACCATTGTGACAACTTTGTTGTATATGCTTACACTTATACGTTGGAATTAGCAGAACCGTGCTGTCACGGGGAACGTTTTCAACATTGCACTTGTACTTTGTACTCAGTTGATATCAGCTCTTTTGTCTATGGATGTCACTGGTGTGAAATAGAGAGGGAACTTTTAAGTCCATGGAGTAAGTATTCTGTGTTAGAGAAACGCCTGGGCCGCTAGCCTAAGCCATGCCTAATCATGGTGGAAGCTTGCAGCATCACCATAGTGAGCTATCTATGAAGCATCCTCAATAAAAAACTATGCATATAGTAAATACAAAGATTGCTGAGATGCTCATTGTTTGCTTGCCTTGTCATTTTGGTTATGGGAAAGCTCTTGTACCATGTGCAAGGGGTACCCTGTTGGCGGTTCTCAATGATATGCAAATACTTACAATGACAAGAACTTACCTGTGACTAAAGTTGAGTATGCATGAGGTGCGGCCCTCGTATTCAAGGGACTAGAGATTGCCAACTTATACTTCGTCAAGCATATACTCCATATTTGCCACTTTAACCTTAATCACTTCAAGATGCTTATGATAGGGGCAATGAGGGCTGAAAGCTAACAAGTACCATAATTTTTGGAAGCTCTTTTTGAAACTTGCAGTCCCTGCTTCCTTTATAAAAAGGCCATTCTTTCACCATTATTGAGTCTCCACCTTCTACCTTTAGGCACCACTAAGAGAGCATAGTTGTCATTCTGTGTGCAGTGTTCCAAAGCTTATTAATTGATGCATATTGTGATATTACTTGTTCTTGTGCTATTTGTTTTTAGTCACCCTTGTGAACTTTGAAGGTGTCATATGCATCTATTTGCTACTCTACCAGGAATTCTAAAAATAGGACATAGTAACTATGCATGCAACATGAAAGGCTACAAACAAAGATCATGAATAACATGCATTGAAAAACGTTTGTTTGTTTCACATACAGAAAACATAGCATAGTGGCATTCAACTTGTACCTCATGGAGTAGCAAATAGATGCATAGTACACCTTCAAAGTTTACAAGGGTGACTCTAAACAAATAGCACAAGAACAAGTAATATCACAATATGCATCAATCAGTAAGCTTTGGAACATTGCACACAGAATGACAACTATGCTCTCTTAATGGTGCCTAAAGGTAGAAGGTGGAGACTTAATAATGGTGGAAGAAAGACCTTTTTGTAAAGGAAGCAGGGATTACAAGTTTCAAAAAGAGCTTCCAAAAATTATGGTACTTATTAGCTTTCAGCCCTCATTGCCCCTATCATAAGCATCCTGAAGTGGTTAAGGTTAAAGTGTCAAAGCTGGAGTATATGCTTGACAAAGTATAAGTTGGCAATCTCAAGTCCCTTGACTATGAGGGCTACACCTCATGGATACTCAACTTAGGGCCCAGGCAAGTTCTTGTCACTGTAAGTATTTGCATATCATTGAGAACCGCCAACGGGGTACCCCTTGCACATGGTACAGGAGCTTTCCCATAACCAAAATGACAAGGCAAGCAGACAATGAGCATCTCAACAATCTTTTTATTTACCATATGCATACCTTTTTATTGAGGATGCTTCATAGATAGCTCACTATGGTGATGCTGCAAGCTTCCACCATGATTAGGCATGGATTAGGCTAGCGGCCCAGGAGTTTCTCTAACATAGAATACAAACTCCATGGACTTACAAATTCCCACTTCATTTCACACCGGTAACATCCTTGACAAAAGAGCATGATATCAACGGAGTACAAAAAGTACAAGTGCAATGTTGAAAACGTTCCTTGTGACAGCACGATTCTGCTAATCCCAACTTATTAGTGCAAGCATATACAACAAAGTTGCCTCAATGGTTCAAGTTTATTAGTGGCAAAGAATAAAATGTGCCATCAAGTTCGTGGGGGCTTTAATCACTAAGTTTTCACATAACAAAATAGTTTTTAATTGGAAGATAGATGAAAACAAGAATATACTTAAAATGGTGTAACACACCATGCATAGGAGTTTATAGTGGACACTTTGGAATAACTTGGTTTCTTGGGAGTTGGAAGCATGAGTAGAACTTACTCATACAAGTGGAGGCTAGAAAAAGACTGGGAGCAACCAACTAGGAGAGCAATAATGGCCATAATTATGCAATGCAACAAAGCAAACTAATCAAAGCAAAGAGTGGTACTACAAATCAAGGACTAAATTATCATAGAGGCTAATGGTGACTTATCATAGTCATAACATGGTGTAAGCATGTGCCAAGTCAACCCAAGCAAAACATCAAAGGAGAATACCACAATACTATGCTTTTGCATACTAAAACAACGCATAATTTCTTCAAGGCACACTAAGCAATCCCAATTGTTTGGAACAATACATGCTACAACAATAATCACTAAGCATAAGGTCAAAACAACAACTAGCATGTCATGCTAAAGTCTAAGTCACAGTCAATGCAAGCTCCTCTTGCACTTCAAGCAAGAACTTACTACTCCTTTCCAAACACCAAGCAAACTTATTTGCAAAACAACACAACGAGAACGGGGGTCCAAACTACTAAAGCAAACTAAAAAAACTAAGCAAAGCAAACGAAAACTAAGACGCTCCAAGAACAACACAACTGTGCATGAAACAATAAAAGTGAAGTGTCAAGACAGACCTGGGCTTTTTATTAATGAAGAAGGGGATGCCTTGGGCATCCCCAAGATTTGACGCTTGTACCTCTTGGATATTTCTTGGGGTGACACCATGGTGGCATCCCCAAGCTTGAGATTTTATCCATTCTTCATCTCATTGAATCACTCTCTCTCTACACCTGAAAATTTTCCTTCATACAAAACTTCTCACAATCTTCATTAGCAACATTAGCTTATTCAAAAGATATTATACCGCTGGCAAAGCTTTGGAACAACAAGGCTTTTCAATAAAAACACAAGCTACTATAGCAACTCCTTCAAAAAGCTCAATTCCCCAAAAGAGAACTCAAAAAGGAATCAATAAGAAGCAAATGCAAATAATGGCAGAAATCTGACAAAACAGACCAGCAGGTAGAAACCAATTTTTTTGAAGACCTTCTGTTGTTCAAATCAAAAAGTGTTGAACTAACGAAAGTTGGCTAACATACTGGGATTTATTCGTAAATTTCCAGCTCAATCTGAGTTACAGAGACTCCTCACGATTTTTTTGGTGGAGGACAGAAATATGTTTCGGGACAACAACTCTCAAAATCTTATTTCCCTCTCATTAGAGGTAATTCTTAGCAAAAAAGCAAACAAAAAGGATAAGGAGAGGTTATTACAAAAGTAATAACTTCTAAGACTCAAGGAAACTCTTGGGTTATCTCCCAACAAGTACTTTTCTTTAACGCCTTTAAGTTAGGCACAAGAAGCAAGAAGAATCAAGTATTTTCAAATGATAAAGCATTAACATCAAACCTTGCTTTCAAAGGAGGAGCAAAAAGCAACTTCTCTATCCTCATAGGGAAGTGTTCAATACCTTTCTTGAATGGAAAATGATATTTGATGGTGCCTTCTTTCATATCAATGATGGCACCAACTGTTCTAAGAAAAGGTCTTCCCAAAGTGATAGGACAAGAAGCATTGTATTCAACATCCAAAATATAGAAATCAACAGGGACATAAGCATTGTTAAACATAATGAGAACATCATTAATACTACCCATGAGTTTCTTCTTAGCATTATCATTGAGTGGGACATTCAAATAACAACCTTCTAATGGTGGTAAATCAAGCATTTCATAAATCTTCCTAGGCATAATAGAGATACTAGAACCAAGATCACATGAAGCTTTGAGATCGAAGTCATTCACTTGCATATTAATAATGGGTTCCCAACTATCTTCTACTTTCCTAGGAATAGAAGCTTTGTGTTTTAGCTTCTCTTCCTTAATATTAACAAGAGCATCTGTAATGTGTTTGGTAAAGGCAACATGCATATCACTAGCATCAGGACTTCTAGCAAGCTTTTGTAAGAACATAATCACTACATAAATATTGCAACCATCAATATCAAAATCAAACTTAGCATCACTAGTAGTAGGCTCACTAGGCTTAGGCATAGTAGGAGGAGGAATAAGAGCTACTTGTGGTTTAGTGGTGATAGTGCACATACTATTGTTTCTATCAATTTCAGCTTCCCTTTCCCACCTAACATGAAGTTGAGCTAACAGCCTAACATTTTCATCAATAGTAACTTGTATGGCATGAGCAGTAGCAAATGTGTTTTCCATAGTTTCAGGTTTAGCAGCCATTTTATTAACCAAGGAAGTTTGAGCTTCAGACAAAGAGGATATATTTTTCTCAGCACTCAAATTTTTTGACTGTAAACTAGGAATTTCTCTATTCAGATTCTCAAGTAGAAGACTAATGTTTTTCAAGATAATAGATTGTTCGTCCATAGTTTTAGTGAAAATCGTGTTTTGCTCATATTGCATTTGCATAAAAAATTTAGTGGATCTCTCAACTTCTAGAATCCTCTCTTCACTAGGCATTCCAGATCTATCCTGATAAGAATTTCCACTAGGAGGGTAAGGCCTATAATTGTTGTTGCTACCAAAATTATTCCTATAGGCATTGTTGTTGAAATTGTTGTTTCTAATGAAGTTCGGATCAACTTGCTCTTCTTGAGCAACTAAAGAGGCTAAGGGAACACTATTAGGATCTAGAGGAGCTTTCCCATTAACAAGCATAGCCATAATAACATCAATATTTTCACTCAAAGAGGAAGTTTCCTCAACAGAATTTACCTTCTTACCATGTGGAGCTCTCTCAACATGCCATTCACAGTAGTTAACCATCATATTATCAAGGAGCCTTGTTGCAGCACCCAAGGTGAGTCCCATAAAAGTACCTCCAGCAGCATAATCCAACAGGTTTCTTGAGGAGAAGTTCAAATTTGCATAAAAAGTTTGGATAATCATCCAAGTAGTGAGTCCATGAGTAGGGAAATTTTTAACCAAAGATTTCATTCTTTCCCAAGCAGGAGCAACATGTTCACTATCAAGTTGTTTAAATTTCATTATATAACTTCTCATAGCAATAGTCTTAGCAGGAGGGTAGTATTTTCCAATAAAAGCATCTTTGCACTTGGTCCAAGAATTAATATTATTTTTAGGAAAAGATAGCAACCATTATTTAGCTTTTCCCCTCAAGGAGAAAGGAAAAAGCCTGAGCTTAATAATATCTCCATCTACATCCTTATACTTTTGCATCTCACAAAGTTCAACAAAGCTATTAAGATGGGCAGCAGGATCATCAGAACCAACACCAAAAAATTGCTCTCTCATCCAGGGCCGGCCCTTGGGGGGGACCGGAGGGGCAGCCGCCCCGGGCCCAAAATTTTGGGGGGCCCTCCCCGGATATATGCTGCATATATATGCTATAATAGATCTTAGAAAAGATAAAAAAAATAACAGTTTTGAGTTTTCTATTGGGCTAGATTGGGCCCTCTAATTTTCTAGACATACAAATACGTTTCAGATTTAGAGTCCATCACGGCAACACGTACCTATCTGCGATTAGATCAGCTATCCTCTTTGATTGTATTGTACGAAGGCACGCCGCACCCCGGTTCCTGCCTCGACCTTGACTCAACGCTGCGCTGTCGATCGTAGGAAGGCCCGCACGTGGCAAGAAGCAAGCCGCTGCCTGTTGGCCGATCGTCGCCTATCGCCTCGCCCCTCGCCCTCTGCCTGTGTCTATGGCCTGTCTCTCGTCTTGCTTTGACCGTTCAGCGTCTGCAGGTCTGAATTCTGAATTTCTGACCTCGGTCTTCTGCAGTCTGACATTGCCCCTAATTTTTGTTCTAATTAGTTCTTCTTCTTTATATTTTTAGTGTGGTTAATTGGTTATGACACCTTATTCCGGTGCTAAGAAAAGTAAAAAGAGGAAGGAAGAGCAAAAGTTGATTGACTCACAGAGAGGATCCATTCATAAATTTTTAAAGAGTAACACGAGCACTTTGAGGAATCCAATTGAGTTAGCACTACTTCCTCCGTTTCGGTTTACAAGTCATTCAGGTGTATCTAGGTTATCAATTTGACCCATATAATATAAAAATTATATCATTGAAAAATACAAGGTCTAAAGTTTTCGATGATATACATTTTATAATATATATACCTCATACTAAGTTGCTCAATTTGGCGACATAGAAGTACACACAAAACTTGTAAACTGAAACAGAGGTAGTAGTTCTTGTTGAGGAACATAGTAATATTGATCTAGAGGATGAGATCGGTACAGAGGAGAACGATGACATCAACACGGGTAATAACAATGGAAGTGATCATGATATCACATTTTATTCATGTCCTACAAAATCTTCTAGTGTTGATGAGAAACCAATTAGTGTGGTTATTTATGATCCGGCATCGAGAAAAAGTTATTGGATGAGATTGATATTGATTTCATTATCACCGACTTCGCTTCTAGGAATACACGGAGAAATTTTGAAGGTAATATATAAATATTGTCATTTTTATATGAATATTGCAAATGAGTATACTTGAAGTATTTATTCTTCATCATTTCATTCTTGTATATAAAAAATTAGCAAGGGGCCCAAAATTTTAATTTCGCCCCGGGCCCCTAAAATCTCAGGACCGGCCCTGCTCTCATCACAAGATCAACAAAGCAGGCTTAATTTCATAAAAGATAGCATCAAGAGCAGGTGGAGCAATAGGTGTGCTTAGGAAATCATTGTTGTTGGTGCTAGTGAAGTCACACAACTTAGTGTTCTCAGCAGAGTTCATTTTGGCAAGGATGGGCAACTAGAGCAGGAACTAATTTTTTTGTGTTTTTGAATAAAGAAAGCAAACCAAGCTAGACTAATTTTTTTAGGTTTTTTTGAAAAGAGGCAAACAAAACCAAGCAAAAGAAACAAAGCAAACTAAAAACAAAGTAAAGAGAAAGAAAGTGAAGGACTCCCCGAGTGAAGACGTCCTTAGCCTCCCCGGCAACGGCGCCAGAAAAGAGCTTGATGTCTACGCACTTCTATTCTTGTAGACAGTTGTTGGGCCTCCAAGTGAAGAGGTTTGTAGAACACCAGCAAGTTTCCCTTAAGTGGATTACCCAAGGTTTATCAAACTCAGGGAGGAAGTGGTCAAAGGTATTCCCTCTCAAGCAATCCTGCAATCAAGATACAAGAAGTCTCTTGTGTCCCCAGCACACCCAATATAGGTGCACTAGTTCGGCGAAGAGATAGTGAAATACAAGTGGTAACGGTGCCAGAAAATAGCTTCTAACTTGTTGTTGTCATGGGGTGACGGTGCCAGAAAAGAGATTGATGGTGAGGTAAGGTAAAGAACCAAAACCTCCCCGGCAAACGGAATAAAGATGAAAGCAAGCAAACATGCAACAGATGTAGTAGCAAACGATGTTTCAATGTTTAGAAAAAAGGCCTACGGATCATACTTTCACTAGTGAAAACTCTCTCATATAAATATCCTCTCTTCATGATACTACTCTTAACTACTCTCCGGTTGGACACTCTAATCCAAGGTAGGGCTATAGCAGAACACCTCAAAGTCTGCCTTTTCCAATCTAGATAACCCCACACTATCACCTTGAGCACTAGATGGTTCCAACAAACACCACAATTTCATAGAGACATCCAACTCCAAATATAACTCATAACAAATATTCAATCTAGCCAAAGTGCCACACACGGTATGCACACTGTCACTTTCACACACGTGGGGAAAAGCATAGATCTATTAAAGCACAAAGAGTATTTATGTAGACTCAAACCTAAGTGCCACCTTGGCGTGCACGCTGTCACTTTCACACACATGGGGAGAGCAGAGATATAATGAAGCACTTGAGTAGCAAGGTAGATCTACTTGATTACAAAGCTCATGACCACATCAAGATCATGCATAGAGAGAGAGATGAACACATAGCTACCGGTAGAGCCCTGAGGAAGAACTACTCCCTCCTCATCATGGGAATCAGCAACGGTGATGGAGATGGTGGTGGAGATCGATGGAGATGGCTCCGGGGGAACTTCCCCGTCCCAGCAGGGTGCCAGAACAGAGACTTTCTGTCCCCCAAATCTCCCCTTCAGTGGCGACGGCGTTGTGGAGGTTTTCGTGGATTTTTGCTAGATGATCTAGGGTTTTCTCATTTGGGGTCTCTTATAGGCGCATGAATCAAGGTCGGTGGGGGTCCAGGGGGCCCACACCTTCTCCAGGCGCCCCCAGGGCTTTCCCGCGCCTAGGGGGGTTTGGCCACCCTGTGGCCCCCCTCCGGCTCTACTTCGTGGTTCCGTGTTGCTCCGGAAAAAATAATAACTTTGGCTTTTGTCCCGTCCAATTCCGAGAATATTGATTTTCTGCCTTTCTGGAATCAAAAACAGAAGAAAACAGGCAACTGGCACTGTGGCAACTTGTTAATAGGTTAGTTCCAGAAAAGATATAAAAACACCTCAAAGTATAGACAAAGCAAAACAAAGTCGATACTAACAAGCATAGAGCATCAAAAATCATAGATACGTTTCCGACGTATCAGGGCCAGAAAACGCTGGAAGGCTCTTGAAAACTGCCTCTCATTTCGTGCGGGAGGAAAGGGGGAGCTTGGGTGATGAGTGGATGATTTGCTCCAAACAGTGGCACTCGGGCTCTGTTCGCTTCATTTTTTTTTCGAAACTCCTCAATCCCATTACCTCAAAACCATAAATACTAAATCCTTTCATCAAAAGATAAGTGGCTCACGCCTGTAACTACACACTGAAATAAATTTAGATAAATCTGAATCACTTAGTCTCTCCGACCCATATTAGTTGACTTAGATTTGTTAAAATTTGTATAAATCTATATTACTAAATACTCCTTCCGTTCCTTTTTATAGTGCCTATAGTTTTTGAAAAAAATCCAAAATATAAGATATATTGCGTTACATAACTCGTCTAGAAAACTTTTTTAGGGTTTTTACATAAAATATATAGCATTTTATGTCTCCCGCAAACTCCTCTGTTTTATCTCGTAAATTAGCCAAGAGAAATCTCACCAAAAACTATTTTAATTTTCTCACCACATGTGTTTCTTATTTTTTGTGCCAAAAACTATAGCCACTATAAAATAGAACGGATAGAGTAGTGTTTAGATTTATCCAAATCTAAACAAATAAATTTGAGTCAACTAATATATGTGGGAGAGAGTATTTATTGGATATAGGAGAGAGTATTTATTTCTAATCTGAGAAGGGACTCCCTTTCCCTTTGAGCTGGATCGCTGACAAGTGTGTGCTTCCTCCCTCGCCTCGCCACCTGCTTAGAGCTGCCTACACCAGTTCCACAACACGGAACGTGCATCCAGCCATCCACGTGGCCCTCTGAACCACCACACCGTCCGATGAAGCTCACTCCGTGGACCGTGGTCCCGCCCCATTCCCGACCATCCTTTTTCCCCTCCTTGGCGCGCGCGGCCACCCCCCGCCCTCCTATTTCCGCTCTCCACCACCACCGCCCCGCGAGCTTCCCTCCCCATCATGGCATCCTGCCCAATGCCTACCTCTGCCACCACCACCACCAACCCCTAATTTTTCCCACCTTGGTTCGACGGCCAACGTCCCCCCGCTCGTCCGTCCGGATTTCCATGGCCCGTGTGGCGGCGCAGCAGCTCGCCGCCGCGCTGCTCCTCGTCTTTCTACCCGCCGCCATCGCCACCTCCTTCGACGTCCCCTTCACCACCCCGCGGCTGTACCTCGAGGAGGACGTCCCCGAGGACGACTACGGCGGGAACGGGGTCGGGGGAGGCGCCGCGGCGGGCGGGGGCGGGACCAAGGGCCTCGCCGGGAACCCCGTCGTCGCCGAGATCGTCAACAAGCGCCTCAAGGCACTCACTGGCACCTTCGCCAAGTCCATCCGCGGCGAGCTCGGATACTGCATCACGGACACGTACGTACTAGTAGCGTTCTCGCCTCCTCATTTCATCACCATATATATATATCGCGGATTCTGAATTTCGGAATCTCTGCAGGGACTCGGAGTGGGACGCGGCTTTCAATTTCACCAAGGACACGACCTTCCTCAACAACTGCATGAAACAGACCAATGGTATGTACATGTACGCCATAGACAACATACTCCTGAACTATACAATCACGATGATGATGATGAAATGAAACTAGCTAGTATTCACCTTGCCTGTCTCTGTCCATTATGCTGTTATTCATCCCACAGTCTAAACCTGCATGTTTAATTAAGAAAACCAATACCACCATTCACCTAGAACTGTTCACTAGCCTCTGTCGCGAACTACATTTGATGGATCATGGATGATGCATTCCCAATCCCAATCATCGTTGCCGGTTGCCATGAACTGACCTGGATCGCTGGCGACAGGTGACCTGCACCAGCGCGTGTGCACCGCCGCGGAGATGATGTTCTACTTCAACAGTCTAATGGACAGTGGGGAGGAGACGAGGGGCGAGAAGAGCTACATCAGGCCCAACAAGAACTGCAACCTCAGCTCCTGGATCGACGGCTGCGAGCCCGGCTGGGCCTGCAGCGCCGGGGATCAGAAGGTCGACCTCAAGGACTCAAAGGACATCCCCTACAGATCTGATGATTGCAAGGCTTGCTGCGCCGGATTCTTCTGCCCCCATGCTCTCACCTGCATGATACGTAAGATTATTATGGAACATTTGTAAAACTAGGACTGTTTTCTGAACTTTTAATTATCATAACGAATTCAATGCTTCAGGATTTAGGTGTTCCTTATGTTTTGATGCATCAATTTGTCTTGATGCATTCCATTCTTAGTCATTTGTTTGCCTTGTATGTTGGCCTACAATCAACTTGCCTAATAAATTTACACTCCATAACAGCTTACAGTGCTTTTTTAGGTGTAAACAGTAGACTTTTAATTGGTCAAAATAAAATTGTGAAGATGCTATACATGTCGTCATCGAATTATTAGAGGCACTTATCCTATGTTTAACATCAAGAGTAATTAGAATTTTGCTGATTTCTCTTGTGTGCTGTCATGTGCAGCTTGCCCTCTTGGAGCATACTGTCCACAATCCACCTTGAACAAAACTACAGGCATCTGTGACCCGTAAGTCAGCTGTCTTTAGAATTCTTAACTCCGCACGAGCGTAATAGGTTCATCCCTTAACCCTGAAAATGCATTCCAGATACAACTATCAACCACCAGCTGGGAGCCCCAATCACACTTGTGGCAGTGCTGATAATTGGGCAGATGTGATGAGCACCGAAGATGTTTTCTGCCCAGCTGGATACTACTGCCCGAGCACAACGAAGAAACTCCCTTGTAGTAGTGGGTAATCCTATCTATCTGATGTTTCAAATTGTTAGTTCCATGAGAATCATTAATTGATGATATAATACCCTGCCACTGATATTTACTGGGCACGTTCTTTCCTACGATAATTGACTTCTTTACTACTGTTATATTCTGTCAAGATGCTGAGAGTATCAGGTGTTCTTTTGCAGGTTTTATTGCAGGAAGGGATCTACAACGCCAACCAGTAAGCTCAACTTCCTTTTGCAAAGTTGGTATCCAGACTTGTTGATTTATTCCCATCCTTTTGTGGCCACTTCTTCGCTGCAGAATGCTACAAGAAGAGCGCTTGTCCACCGAATTCTGCTAATCAGGACATAACAATTTTTGGTGTGCTGTTAGTGGTAATGCACTAGCAAATCGATACCATGATAGATATCCCTTGGATGTTGCAGCAATTGAGGTTGAACTAACACTAGTCTTGTGTTTTTTTTTTTTTCCACGGTTCTACAGGTTGCCTCCTGTTTAGTCCTTTTGATCATCTACAATTTCTCTGGCCAACTTCTGACCAACCGTGAGAAAAAGCAAGCAAAATCTCGAGAGGCTGCTGCAAGGTATGCGAAAGATACCGCACAGGCTCGGGAAAGGTGGAAAGCTGCTAGAGATGTCGCCAAGAAGGCTAGCAGTGGCCTGCAGTCGCAATTGTCCCGCACCTTCTCTCGCAAGCAGAAGCCTGGACAGACAGGGGGGATGTCATCGAAAGGTCTACCTTCAGTGGTAGCAGATGGGGGTGGAAAGAAGAACAACTTCTCCGACATGAATGACGAGAACCCAGATGCGGACGAGTTTCATCTGGAAACGGGAGAGAAAGGCAAAAAAGGACCAAAAGGGAAAGAGATGCACAGTCGGAGCCAAATTTTCAAGTATGCATACGGTCAAATTGAGAAGGAAAAGGCCCTGCAACAGGAGTTGCAGGAGAACGAAAACAACTTGAGCTTCTCTGGTGTGATAAACATGGCCAAGGATCATGACGAATGTTCGAGAAGGGTCATTGAAATCTCTTTCAAGGACCTAAGTCTGACATTGAAAGGCAGCAAGAAGAAGCTCTTGAGGTCCGTGACAGGAAAGCTCATGCCTGGCCGTGTGGCTGCTTTCATGGGTCCGTCCGGTGCTGGTAAGACCACATTTCTAAATGCTATCGCCGGCAAGGCAACTGGTTGTGACACATCAGGCTTGGTACTCATCAATGGTAAAGTAGAGCCCATTCGTGCGTACAAGAGGATTATTGGCTTTGTTCCCCAAGATGACATTGTCCATGGCAACCTAACCGTCGAAGAAAATCTCTGGTTCAATGCAAGATGCAGGTACTTTCCCTAAGAGTTAAGCCATCTATCTTTTCAGCCTGTACCACCAGTGGACTTACTATATGTGTATATGTTGTTGAATCTCAGGCTTTCAGCAGACATGTCAAAAGCCGATAAGGTCCTCGTCGTGGAGAGGGTGATCGAGTGTTTGGGGCTGCAGCCAGTTCGAGATTCTCTGGTCGGGTCGGTGGAGCAGCGTGGCATCTCCGGTGGCCAGCGCAAGAGAGTCAACGTCGGTCTAGAAATGGTCATGGAACCCTCGGTGTTGATCTTGGATGAGCCAACTTCTGGTTTGGATAGCGCATCCTCCTTGCTTCTTCTTCGTGCCCTTCGCCGGGAAGCTCTTGAAGGCGTCAACATCTCCATGGTCGTTCATCAGCCTAGGTTCACTACTTTCAAACTCAACACAGATCAACAACAATATACGTATGATGTTTGCCTACACTTTCTCCCGGACTAATAAATACGAGTAACCTCCTTTTGTTGTCTCAGCTATACGCTGTACAGAATGTTTGATGACTTGATACTTCTCGCAAAAGGGGGCATGACTGTTTACCACGGGCCGGTGAAGAAGGTGGAAGAATACTTCTCAGGCCTGGGCATTGTTGTGCCGGACCGCGTGAACCCACCCGACTACTACATCGACATCTTGGAAGGCATTGTGAAGCCAAACATGAGCGCGGGCGTAACCGTGAAAGACCTGCCGCTCAGATGGATGCTGCACAATGGCTACGATGTTCCACGGGACATGCTGCAGAGCTCCTCCACGTCTGAATCTTCATCCGGAGGAAGCGCAGACCCTTCCTCCTCCAGTGCTAAAGCGGGCCTATCCTTCGTAGCAGAAATGTGGGCCAATGTCAAGGACATCATCATGTGGAAGAAGGATGAGTTTGACTATAACAAGTCAACCGAAGATTTGTCGAACCGCTGCACTCCCGGCCTCCTTAGGCAGTACCGGTACTTCCTGGGAAGGTAAGGGGTCTTTCTCATATGTGTATTAATTAGAGAGATAGTACAAATTTTGTGGGGACTTCTTTCTCTACTCTTCCTCTAAAGAATGATGATGACACTGTTTATCTCCTTCTTTAGGGTTGGCAAGCAGAGGCTCCGGGAAGCAAGGATACTGGGTGTTGATTACCTGATACTCTGCCTCGCTGGGATATGCCTAGGGACGCTGGCCAAAGTGAGTGATGAGACATTTGGTGCGCTTGGGTACACTTACACTGTCATCGCTGTCTGTAAGTCTGGCTTGCCTTGTCTCTCTCTCTCGCAAGCTCTGCAGCTACATGTCCACCTCTCGTTGTTCACTCATGTCAAGCTGCCTGTGCAATGTGTGTGTGCCAGCCCTGCTATGCAAGATCGGAGCCCTGAGGTCGTTCACGCTGGATAAGATGCACTACTGGAGAGAGAGGGCCTCGGGGATGAGCTCGTTGGCTTATTTCTTGGCCAAGGACACCATCGACCACTTCAACACCATCGTCAAGCCCATTGTCTACCTCTCCATGTTCTACTTCTTCAACAACCCCAGGTCGTCCATCTGGGAGAATTACGTCGTCCTCGTCGTACTTGTCTACTGCGTCACGGGCATTGGATACACTTTTGCCATCTTCTTCCAGCCTGGATCCGCACAGCTGGTACTACTCACAAATGTTCCCATTCCACAAATTTCATTAAGAAAAGCTCTCGACGCTCCCTTGAAGTGGTCTGTGCACTGCTGCTGATGATAGATACATGCTTTGTTTGCAGTGGTCTGCGCTGCTCCCAGTTGTTCTGACCCTGGTAGCAACTCAGCAGAAGAACACCATCATTGCTGACCTTTGCTACACAAAGTGGGCTCTCGAGGCGTTTGTGATCGCCAATGCTCACAAGTACACCCCCCATCAAATTCTTCCCTTGACATACATGAACCCATAAGTAAATATATCTCTGTATCAAACACCGGTTGTTCATGGTTGCAGCTACTCCGGGGTGTGGCTGATAACACGGTGCGTTTCTCTACAAAAGAGCGGCTACGACATCAGCAACAGGAGCCTCTGTTTATGGGTCCTCATGGCCAATGGGGTGATCTTCCGCTGCGTAGCCTTCTTCTGCATGGTAGTCTTCCAGAAGCACTGAGGCGGCCCCCTCCGCTGATAGATACAGCTGATCCATTCACTAATTCTCTCTCTGCGTAACAGAAAATGTACAATTAGAACTTCCAGTCTTTACAGCATGAGGTGTAGATATGAACAGATTGTTTTTTCTTTTTTACCTTTTTGTTGTTGATATGTAAGAGTAGTTGTTCATTTCAGTTGGTTGTTGAGTAGCAGGCAGCTGGTCAGGAATGCCCTAATTTTATATAGAGGCGTTGTCCATTTCAGTTTAGCTGATAGCACATGTCAGAGAAACAGTTCACTTGTTGCATATATAATGTAAAATTCGAAATGCAACTGTCAAATTATTTGTGCCTGTTCATTGTTAGATAGCTCAGCCATTAGCACTGTCAGATAAAGTGACAGTTTTTATAACTAGAAAGAAGTTCAGAAGGCAACATTTTGTGTTCTTGTTTTGTCAGAAACATGATGGAACAAGGATGATAACACACAACTTACTACAGAATGTGGGTGTCCACTAGAAATTCACTACTGCTGCTTTAAGCAAGAAACTTGGCAATTTGTAATCCACTTTGGAAGCCACGAAACCGAGTCGAAAACTCACGAAGTTTCCCTAAGGAGCTAACCATTTCATAACTGCTGGACCCATCAGCCAAGATGTTACAATGAAGCCTAATTTTCACCAGAAGGTTCCTTAGATTTGACCTGAGCCCCGGCCAAGTCCTCCAGAGTGAAGTTGAGAGTATCTGTCGCGCCTTTCTTCACCTCCTCTCCTTTCTCTGCCAGGAAGTCCTCGATGCTCCCCGGCTGACCGAACCAGCCAAGCCTGTCAGCCATCAGGTGGAGGTTGTTGCAGCCACCACAGCGGGCGACCACCACCCCGCTCTCGTATGACTCCCTGCTGGCCATCTTCATGGACCTGGTGTCGCAGACCTTGCACGTGAAGATCATTGCCAGGTCGTGCCTTGGCGAGATCTTCAGGCTCGATGCGTCTCTGACTTTGAAGCTCGACTCTGCCGCGGTGACCGGAGCTGGTGGCGGTGGAGTGTCAGGTTTGGAACCCTCTGGTTCATGGCGATGCTCGTGCGACGCGCTGTTGGTCGCGTCAATGATTGTTTGGAGGGACCTTAACCCTGCGGTTGCAGAAGGAAACAGTAGTCCTGCAGTAACAAGAGTAATCAGTTGACTGTTGGCTCATTACATTTGCAGTTGAGAAAATAACAGAGATAGTAGATATGATGAAATCTTCAGTAATTCGACTAATAGCTTCCCACAAAGAAACATGTCCTGCACCAACCACAGCCAGGGTCACACTCCCATAAGATGGATTCAGCAACAGTTGTGAGACCAGCACGGGTAGATATAGTAAGTGTCAATTCCCATTCGCATGCTGAACTTTGAAGTATAGATTCGTCCTAATACTCTATTGATTTGAGCCCCCAAATGACCTAAAATTAAATCCTGACGGAGCAAAAGGCGCAGTTGCAGCATCGCTCGCCCGCACAGAATATTGAAAAAAATGGCGCACTAAATTGCGATTAAAGGCATCTGGACACCGAAGGAACATATTTTGACCACATGAATCAGGCCGAGCTCCACGAGAAAGATATATGCTGCTAAAGATTTACACGGGGACGAAAGAGGGGGGCTAGGGAGTTTGGGGATCACCTCGGGACGAAGGGGCGGGCGGTTGTGAGAGGACGCCGAAGAGGCGGCGGCGCAGCAGAGGGAGCATCCGGGCAGCGGCCATGGCGTCGGCGGAGGAGAAGGGGGAGAACGGCGGCCGCGGGTGCTTTGTTAATGTCCGTGTCTGTTTTTTTTAAGCAAAAAATGTCCGTGTCTTCTTGGAGGAGAAGAAGAAGAGAGCCGTGTCTTCTTAAGCTGGGCCGTGCGTTGTATATGGGCCTCAACTACGGTAAAATGCGCCAGTATCCACAACTTCAAATAAAAAATAATCCAGAACTTCAAATATTATTTCAGGATGAGAAAAAAAAGGACGAGTTTTAAAATCAATAGACGTTGATAATTTTTCTATAAGCCCAGTCAAACCTATATAAATTTAACATGCGGCAAAGTTAGAACTTCAAATAATTTGAAACGACGTCCATAGCTAACACTTTTTTTTTGGCATATCCATGAGACCATGACATAAAGGAATCAAATCACAGCTTCATACTATGTGTTAGAACATGAGTTACAAACAAATGCACTAGAACATGATGGTCGTTCTTTTTCGAACAATGCAGAAGAACCGCATGTGATATATTAAAAAGGAAAAAAAGCCATATAGATGACAAAAGTACAACAGACCACAAGGTCTGAACGATCAAAATGTATAAAACGCACTACTTTTAAGTTTTCAACCAACGACCTCCCCCAGGTAATGAACTAATCTACTAAAACAAACACTAGCAGAACCAACTCTCACACGGAAACAAAAAAACTACCCAAGATTTTTTTTTTGACTATGTTCGTCTGTGGGCATACATTAGTTGTATTTATAACTGTAGAAATACAAAGATGGTACACGTACAAGCAATAGAAAACGAGAAAACAAACGGTTGGACAACTGTAAAACGTACTCGTCGCAACTACTAAAAACCCAAATACTTCACCATCGCTGGAGAAGAAGAAGATCACCAGCAGCTAGTCCAAATTTTAGCACTGAAGAAACCCCAAGAAAAACACAAATTACCCCCCATTTACTATAATAATTTTGCACGGAGGTGAGGCAGGCTACCGTAAGAATCTTTCTTGTTTATTTCTTCAACGAAACATGTCTTGTTCATCCTGAATATCAGGGATTTCTTGTAGGAACAAGTGCTGCTCTTGTTGGTATCCCGAAGCAATTTTGGATCGATTGATTTACGATGGTGGCTTGATCCTTGGTCGAGGCATTCACGCCCATGACCCAATGCATTGGCATGTATAAATGAAGATCTTGATTTTGGGAGGGATCTTAATATTCCAAAGAAACTTATGTCAGTAATTTGCATGGGACCGCAATTTCTTGTTCACTTTAAAGTGTTAGAGTTTCCAATTTTCTAGCCCACTCTAGCAGGATGATCATTGAGATCAAAACCATCAACACTTATTTTCAAGTTATTCCACTGATCTTACGTCTCCCCAAACAGGAGTCTCCTCGATCTAATGAAAGCCCAACCTTCCTTCTTAACTTTTCTCAGTGTCACCAATCTGGTGAAAGTCAAATTTAAGAGCCTTGGAAGCTGAATTGCCAAGAGTGAATTCATTACCCAAGTATCTTCCCCAAAAAGGGTTTTCTCTCTATTGTTTATTTTTCTAATGGAAAATTGCTGGAAGGTATGGTTAAGACCCATTAGAATTTGTAGAAAAATGAGAACTCCACAACCATGTAGAAGGTGTGATAAAGTTTGATTGTGTAGATATTTTCTTGAAATAAGTTGCTGCCAGATATTTTCTTGAAATAAGGTGTGAATAAGTTTGATTGTGTAGATATTTTCTTGAAACTCCGATTCATGGTTGTGAGGTCAATAACACCAAGTGCACCACAATCTTTTGGCAAGAAGACAGAATCCCAGGCCACAAGATGATATTTTCTTTCATCTCCAGCTCATCCAAAATAATTCTTTTCCTATATGAGTGTAGCACCCCGGGTAAATCAACTACTAGAAATTACATGTTGTTTATATTTATGTGCATCATCATGACATCAGTATCCATCTGTTTGCCTAAAAGTCTTTTTCTAAAAGCCTAGTTTTGCTTTCTACAAATATCTCTCTTTACTTCAAATGCGAAACCCCGGTCGTACCGGATATTTTATTTATCTATAAACTAATTGCAAAATAGTCTTGTTTTAAAATAAATAAATAAATAAATAAAATGTTTTGCCCGGAGAGACAGTCCGACCGGTCAGGCCAGAGGCCCAATCGGGCCAGACTACCTACAATCCGGTCCACCTAAACTAAACCTCTACCTACCTACCCCCAAACCCTAGGAAACCCTAATCCCCACCTACCTCAGATCCCTACTCCCTCTCTCACCCTGCCGCCGCAGCACACATAAAACGCACACCACGCACGCGGTCAACACCATCCCCACCCTCTGGCCCCACCAACCACTCACGCCTCCACCCCACTGGACACACACCACGCACGCCTACCCACCCATCGCGACCCACCCCGCGAACCAGACCCCGGCCCCACCCCGTGAACCCAGCGGCCCGAACCCACCTCCTTCCTCGCGACCTTCCTCTCCCCATCGCTCTCCTCGCCGCCGCCAGCACACCCTCGCTCGCCCCGCACGGGAACCACGCCCCCGACCCCAAACCCCTCGAGGGCCTCCCTCGAGTCAAGCCCCGCACGCCAGGAGCCCGCCGCCTCCATCGATCCTTGATGCCCGCCGCCGCCATGCCTTCTCCGAGAACCTCCTTGAGCATTCGCCGCCCGAGCCCGTCGCCCCTCCGCTCCAGGCCCGCCTCCCCGGCGCTCTCCTCCCTGTCAAGGCCGCGCCTCCCTCTCCCTCCGCGGTCGCCCCGTGACCTCCTCTGCCGCCTCCTCTGGTCACCGCCCATTGGAGACTGCCGCCGCCTCCTTCCTCGCTGGCCAGCGAGCCCCGCCGCCATCGCGGTCCCATCTCCAACGCTGGCCTCCGTGACCTTCTCCTATGTTCGTGCCCTGCCGCCATCGTCCGCCCGTCGGGCCTCTCCTCTGCGTCGCGTTTCTTCTTCTGGCTTGTACGGCGCCGGTCGCTTGCGTCGCCGGCCTCCGCCTTCCTTTGGTCGTTGCCACCCTCGTCCTCCCAGCGAGCGTCACCTCCCTGGCGCTCTTCTATTGGTGTCCGTTTAAGTGTTCTTCGGCGGCCATCTGTTGGTAGGGCTCGGTCCCTGCTGCTACACGTTGATGTTCCTGGAGTTTCTGTGCATGTTTGCCTTATGTGAAATAGCAGGCCGATTGCCATCTGCCTCGCTCTGTTCAACTACACCCGAGTTCCTTTGCTACACTACCCAAGGTCGTCACCAACCGAGGGGCCTCGATTTTTGTTTGATATCGCCCCTCTAAACCGCATCTCCGCCACCGTTGGTGAACCTACCAAGGACCATACCAACAAGATGTCGACAACCCGAAGATCGTACATGGTATCTCATGAAGATCTCGACGCTGATCCAAGTTCGACATAGAAGAGGATTTTTATGGCAAGATCTCCTTCACGGATCTGAAGCCCCGACCCCGACCCCGGAGTCCGAAGATCGAGCCCGAACCCCGAACCGAGATCGCCGACCAATGTGTGACCCTTTTTTTGAGACCTCCCCTATTTTTACAATATATATGACATCCATATTTCTGCATATTAAATTGTTCATACTTGCATATTGTGGGTTTGGGGGCATTATGCCGATTCACCTAATAATTAAATATGGAGACCACCTGCGGGCTTTTCTAGTCTTATTTTGGTCCCATTTAAATTTGAGTAGCGAACTGATGACTTAATTTCGTCTTGTTAAGACAACATTTAAATTGCGGGCTATCTAAACAATATGAACCATCTAAATAATTGTCGGGACCCGGTTCCGCTTAATATGGCCTAATTGCATCGCATCCTTTTCATGCCATACATCATACATGAGTCATGCCCGATCTTTTGCCGTAGTATTAAATAGTGCATCCGGTGTTTCTTCTAGTGCTTTGCTTCTTCACGGATTAGGCCGATGAGTTGATGCGAGTGTCGACCCGATCGTCGGATGAACCGTCGGCAATGTTTTCAGGCGAGCAATCCCCCTATCTACCTATCTTACTTTTATAGTATTTATTCCCTCCTGTTGATCTATTGCTATCTGTGTTGCGATGCTCTAGTTTTCGTACCCGTGATATCCCTTGCAGCCTTATATTGCCTTGGACACATCCTATTACCTGTTGTTTGGTAGATAGTTGGACTTGCGTGTCGTAGTCGCTTGTTCAAGTGCTGTTGCGTGTCGTCAAGTACCACAGTTGTTGGAGTAATGCCGCATGTTTAATGTTGGAGATGATCATGGATTTAATTACTGTTTAATAACTAAAATTGAAAGTAGGTAAATGCAGAGGCACCGGTGGGTAATAGACAATATTTGGTTTTTAACCGCTCACTGGTGTCCCGTAGGACCCCGAGTTCTTGACACCTGTTCCGAGATCGAGCGCGCTAACCACAGCTGGGGTGTGTGGGCACCCCCATCGATTAGTACCTGATTTCAAAGTACTATACCGAGGGCCACAAAGTAGTTTGGGGCTTTATTACTATCCTGTACTTATGCCATGCTTTACTGCTTTATTATGATTGCGCGTGGAGCGCTTGTACTGTTTTGGAACCCCGTGCCACGTTTTCGCGGTATCGACAAGCCCAGTCACACTTTCGGGTTCCCAGTCGTTTACAGCCGTCGTCACAAACCCTGGGTCCGTCTCGGAGCCGGCCGACTTCGTTGTGGGTAGCTTAGTGGGGTGGCCCCCATGTGCTTGCTTTGGGTCTGGGAAACGTCGTGTCCGAAACCCCGTCGACATACCGTTGGGTGTATGTTTTGTGATCTTGTACCTACCTGATCTGACAACAAGGATGTAGGTGCGTGTGAAAACTTTGGTGCACCCCTGCAGGGTTAAATCTTTTCGAGAAGCCGTGTCCGCGGTTATGGACGACTTGGAGCACAGTTCTCGATCATAGACAACTATACCTAAAGTTTACTATTATAATTTGACTTGTATCCGATATGACTAGTAATCAGCTTCACTACAACGGAATGGCTAAATAAAAGTGCCAACAACTGCTGGGATTTGGGATGCCTCATGCTATATGTATCTGACTAGTAAGTACTACAACTACAACGGAATGGTTAACTAAAACTGCCCACTGCTTATTATATCAGGATGACTCATGCTATCTATACCTGACTAGTAATTGCTGCAACGATAACTGAATAAATAAAACTGCCAACTGTGTGAGTTCCTCGGTTTGACTTCCTCGTTTGGTCTCGAGGGGGAAATACCAGGACGAGTATGCTTGGTGATAGTTTCAGGTTGGTACCGAATAGGTCTTTCTTATCCCTATCTGATAGCCGCCAGTTGAATTGGGTCTCTATAGGTTGTTTAGTGCATGCTGCGCTGCCGTTTCAGTCCACCATACCTATGTAGGCGAGGACCGCCGAATTCTAGTCTCGCCGTGTACTGGCCTCAGTACTGACCGCTCTCTCTTTTTCTTTGCCCTTTGTCGGCACCCCTTTTGTTTAAGCAGGTTTTGAGATCAACGTCGTTAGCAGGGTTACCCTTCTGGCTTGGCCTGGGCAGGGTTATGGACGCCATTGGTTACTCTTCAGGGCTCTTAGCTCAATTTGCATCTTGTCCGTACTCGGACGCTGTATCGTTTTCAAGGTGATTTGGATCTTTGTACTGTATATTGTATTCTTGACTCATGGAGTCGTTGTTGTATATATCTGTTTTGTGGGTTCCATCGTGGACTATTGTGTAATGGTATTACTTCGTTTTCCACCCGCACGAAAGTGCCTGGTGGGCACCTTTGAATCGTTTCTATGCGGGTTTGGCGTGAATCGCTGAGACTTGCATAGGGCCGATTCTGAGGGTGTTACAGAGTGGTATCAGAGCTCAGCAGTTACGATACCCCACTGGTCCAGCCTGTAGGATAACCTAGCTAACGGACGTTGTAGAGTGTCAAAACTATTTTGAAAAATCGGTTGGATAGATCTGATTAGGTCTGCTTTTACTCCTTACCCCTCTGCTATTCTCCTCTTACCTCGACGTGTTTTGAATCTGCTCCCTTATCTTTTCTTTGAGTCCAGGAATTCTCGTGGTTGGGTTTTCGTCGTACCTTCAGGGTTTCGCATCCATCCTCTTGTAACGGTGCTTCGACATCCGGCCTTCATGCTATCCGAGGAATGTTTCATCTGTTGTACCTTCTAGTGGACCCAAAAATTCACTAAAAATGTTCTTTGTATCCTCTGGTGTTTTTCAATGCGACGACCTCATACCCATCAGATACGATAAAGACTCTACATCACTTCTTTGCTCCCAAACCTCGATTGTCGAGACCTTCAGTCTGAATCCAGAGAGTTGGTTGTATAGTCTGCTATTCGTGTACAGAGTAATGCTTTGAGTGCGGGATGGAGTCGCGACCATACCACTACTCTTATCATTCGCTTCTGTATACTGAATGGTTGATCGAAGCAATTCTTACTCCTTCAATGGAAGTTAGAGGTGGCCTTACCTTTAACTCCTCTATTGTTTGTCCGGTGTGTTCCCTCGACGAACGGGAGCATCGACCGTTGTTGGTGGTGTCGCCGATTTCAAGACAAAGAAGGATCCATTGCTAGTGGTGTCGTGAGGGTCTACATGAAGCGAGAAGATTCAGACCGTCGACCTTCTTCCCCGTACCAGGAGGCGGATCTCGAGGGCGAGATCCATTGTTAGTGGTGTCGAATTGTAGCACCCCGGGTAAATCAACTACTAGAAATTACATGTTGTTTATATTTATGTGCATCATCATGACATCAGTATCCATCTGTTTGCCTAAAAGTCTTTTTCTAAAAGCCTAGTTTTGCTTTCTACAAATATCTCTCTTTACTTCAAATGCGAAACCCCGGTCGTACCGGATATTTTATTTATCTATAAACTAATTGCAAAATAGTCTTGTTTTAAAATAAATAAATAAATAAAATGTTTTGCCCGGAGAGGCAGTCCGACCGGTCAGGCCAGAGGCCCAATCGGGCCAGACTACCTACAATCCGGTCCACCTAAACTAAACCTCTACCTACCTACCCCCAAACCCTAGGAAACCCTAATCCCCACCTACCTCAGATCCCTACTCCCTCTCTCACCCTGCCGCCGCAGCACACATAAAACGCACACCACGCACGCGGTCAACACCATCCCCACCCTCTGGCCCCACCAACCACTCACGCCTCCACCCCACTGGACACACACCACGCACGCCTACCCACCCATCGTGACCCACCCCGCTAACCAGACCCCGGCCCCACCCCATGAACCCAGCGGCCCGAACCCACCTCCTTCCTCGCGACCTTCCTCTCCCCATCGCTCTCCTCGCCGCCGCCAGCACACCCTCGCTCGCCCCGCACGGGAACCACGCCCCGACCCCAAACCCCTCGCAGGCCTCCCTCGAGTCAAGCCCCGCACGCCAGGAGCCCGCCGCCTCCATCGATCCTTGATGCCCGCCGCCGCCATGCCTTCTCCGAGCACCTCCTTGAGCATTCGCCGCCCGAGCCCGTCGGCCCTCCGCTCCAGGCCCGCCTCCCCGGCGCTCTCCTCCCTGTAAAGGCCGCGCCTCACTATCCCTCCGCGGTCGCCTCGTCGACCTCCTCTGCCGCCTCCTCTGGTCACCGCCCATTGGAGACTGCCGCCGCCTCCTTCCTCGCTGGCCAGCGAGCCCCGCCGCCATCGCGGTCCCATCTCCAACGCCGGCCTCCGTGACCTTCTCCTATGTTCGCGCCCTGCCGCCATCGTCCGCCCGTCGGGCCTCTCCTCTGCGTCGCGTTTCTTCTTCTGGCTTGTACGGCGCCGGTCGCTTGCGTCGCCGGACTCCGCCTTCCTTTGGTCGTTGCCACCCTCGTCCTCCCAGCGAGCGTCACCTCCCTGGCGCTCTTCTATTGGTGTCCGTTTAAGTGTTCTTCGGCGGCCATCTGTTGGTAGGGCTCGGTCCCTGCTGCTACACGTTGATGTTCCTGGAGTTTCTGTGCATGTTTGCCTTATGTGAAATAGCAGGCCGATTGCCATCTGCCTCGCTCTGTTCAACTACACCCGAGTTCCTTTGCTACACTACCCAAGGTCGTCACCAACCGAGGGGCCTCGATTTTTGTTTGATATCGCCCCTCTAAACCGCATCTCCGCCACCGTTGGTGAACCTACCAAGGACCATACCAACAAGATGTCGACAACCCGAAGATCGTACATGGTATCTCATGAAGATCTCGACGCTGATCCAAGTTCGACATAGAAGAGGATTTTTATGGCAAGATCTCCTTCACGGATCTGAAGCCCCGACCCCGACCCCGGAGTCCGAAGATCGAGCCCGAACCCCGAACCGAGATCGCCGACCAATGTGTGACCCTTTTTTCGAGACCTCCCCTATTTTTACAATATATATGACATCCATATTTCTGCATATTAAATTGTTCATACTTGCATATTGTGGGTTTGGGGGCATTATGCCGATTCACCTAATAATTAAATATGGAGACCACCTGCGGGCTTTTCTAGTCTTATTTTGGTCCCATTTAAATTTGAGTAGCGAACTGATGACTTAATTTCGTCTTGTTAAGACAACATTTAAATTGCGGGGTATCTAAACAATATGAACCATCTAAATAATTGTCGGGACCCGGTTCCGCTTAATATGGCCTAATTGCATCGCATCCTTGCCATGCCATACATCATACATGAGTCATGCCCGATCTTTTGCCGTAGTATTAAATAGTGCATCCGATGTTTCTTCTAGTGCTTTGCTTCTTCACGGATTAGGCCGATGAGTTGATGCGAGTGTCGACCCGATCGTCGGATGAACCGTCGGCAATGTTTTCAGGCGAGCAATCCCCCCTATCTACTATCTTACTTTTATAGTATTTATTCCCTCCTGTTGATCTATTGCTATCTGTGTTGCGATGCTCTAGTTTTCGTACCCGTGATATCCCTTGCAGCCTTATATTGCCTTGGACACATCCTATTACCTGTTGTTTGGTAGATAGTTGGACTTGCGTGTCGTAGTCGCTTGCTCAAGTGCTGTTGCTGAAGGGTTTCGCGGCATAGTAAATCAAAATTTTCTACGGATGCGAACAGAGGGAAAGCCAAGATCTAATCTAGAAGATGCAATCAACGAGAGAGATTGGATTAGATCTTCATACCCTTGAAGATTTGCACAGCGGAACGTTCGTCGGAACGTGGGTGATGTAGTCGTACTCGCTTCTCCTCCTCGCGATCCGATCCGATCTAGCACCACAAGTGGCGGTGCCTCCGTGAGATGCACACGTGCAGCACCTCGACGTCTCCTCCTTCCTCGGACCAGCAAGTATGGTGGAGAGATATATTGGATCTACAACACGACGACGTGGTGTATATGGTGGAGAATTTCTGCAGCAGGGCTTCGCCTACAAACAGTCGGGAGAGAGAGAGGAAAGCTAGCAAGGCGGCTAGGGTTTGGAGGATAGGTGTGGGGGGTTGGTGCGCCCCCACCCCTCTTTATATAGGGGGGGGGGGGCGCAGCCCTAGCCCCTCCCCCAAGCCCAAAGGATAAGGAGTGGGGGGCATGAACTCTCCCCTCTTCTAGAAACCCTATCTCTAGTTTAAACGATTTAAACTCTCTAGGATCGGCTGGGCCCTATGGGGCCTTGTGCCCCTGGCCCAATGCGGCCAGGACACTCCCTCATAGGCCCATGCCCCCTCCCGGAAGGTGGGGCCACGTTGGTCCCCTTCCGGAAGGTTCTAGAAGCTTCCGGTACAATACCGATTAACCCGGAACAATTCCGAACTCCAAAAACTGCACTGCCTTATATGAATCTTATTCTCCGGACCATTCCGGAACCTCTCGTGATGTCCCGGATCCCATCCGAGACTCCGAACAAAAATTCATAAACCAATTATCCAATCTATCCTAGCGTCAAGACACGTTAAGTGTGTGACCCTGCGGGTCCGAGAATATGCAGACATGATCTTCTATCAATAATCAACAGCGGGGTCTGGGCACGCATATTGACTCCCACACATTCATCGATGATCATATCGGATGAACCACGATGTCAGGATTCAAACAATCCCATATATATATTCCCTTCGTCTCGCGATATTTTACTTGCCCGAGATTCGATCGTCGGTACCGTCATACCTAGTTCAATCTCGTTCACAGCAAGTACTTTACTCGTTCCGTAATCCGATATCACTTTGTGATTAACTCCTTAACCACATGCTTGCAAGCGGTGTTGATATCGATTACCGAGTGGGCCCGAAGTATATCTCTCCGACTTGGGAGGGACAAATTCCATCTCGATACATACAACCCAACAGATACTTTCCGATCACCTGAGAGACACCTTTATGATCACCCTCTCATAGGATGACGTTTGATGACCTCAAAGCTTTCTTCCGATACCAGGGAGTTGTATTATCTCATGGTCTAAGGAATACAATATTTGACACAGGAAAAGCTACGCAAAGATGAACACGATGATACGATCTAATTGCTTCGCTTAGTTTGGGTCTGTCCATCATATCATTCTCCCAATGATATGATCTCATTATCAATTGACAACTCATGTCTATGGTTAGGAAACCTTAACCATCATTGATCAATGAGCTAGTCCTTAGAGGCGTACCAGGGACACGGTGTTGTTCACAAACCACACAAGTATTAATGTTTCCGCTTAATACAATTCTAGCATGGAATATAAACTTTATCATGAACAAGAATTATAATAATAACATCTTTATTATTGCCTCTAGGGCATAATTCCAACAGTCTCCCACTTGCACTAGAGTCAATAATCTAGTTTACATCTAGCAACAATCTCACACCCATGGCACTGAGGTGTTGATCATGTTTTACACGTGGAAGAGGTTTAGTCAATGGATCTGCGACATTCAGATCCGTATGTACTTTGCTAATCTTCAGATCTCCATCTGCTATATAATCTCGGATTATATGAAACTTGCGGTTGATATGCTTGGTCTTTGGATGATATCTTGGTTCCTTAGCGAGTGCTATGGCGCCAGTGTTGTCACAAATTATCTCCAGTGGGTCCAATGCACTTGGAACCACGCCAAGCTCAGTGATGAAGTTTCTGATCCAAATTCCTTCACTTGACGCTTCTGAAGCAGCCATGTATTCCGCTTCCACTGTAGATCCCGCGATCACGCTTTGCTTGCAGCTTCTCCAGCTCACAGCTCCTCCATTCAAAATATACACGTATCCTGTCTGAGATTTAGAATCATCCTTGTCGGTGTCAAAACTAGCATCGACGTAACCTTTTACGACAAGCTGTTCATCACCCCCATAGACTAAGAACATTTCTTTAGTCCTATTTAGGTACTTTAGGATGTTCTTTACGGCTGTCCAGTGTTCCACTCCTGGATCACTTTGATATCTGCTCGTAAAACTAAGAGCATTGGACACATCCGGTCTAGTACACAGCATGGCATACATGATGGAACCTATGGCCGAGGCATAAGGCACCTTGCTCATAGCTTCCCTATCATTTACCATAGCTCGACACTGAGCCTTGCTCAATATCTTACCTGACAACATAGGCACTGAACCTTTCTTTGCCTTATCCATTCTGAACCTTTTCAGAACTTTGTCTAGGTATGTACTCTGGCTTAAAGCTATCAGGCGTCTTTGTCTATCTCTATAGATTTTGATGCTCAATATATAAGCAGCTTCACCTAGGTCTTTCATTGAAAAACACTTGTTCAAATAACTCTTCACATCGTTAAGCATGTTGATGTCATTTCCGATAATCAATATGTCATCCACAGTACCAGAAACGTCACCGATCTCCCACTCACTTTCTTGTAGATACAAGCTTCGTAGCAATTTGGAACAAATCCAAAGCTCTTGATCACTTGATCAAAACGAAGGTTCCAACTCTGAGATGCTTGCTTCAGTCCATAAATGGAACGCTGAAGTTTGCATACTTTACTAGCATCCTTAGGATCGACAAAACCTTCGGGTTGCATCATATACAACTCTTCATCAATGTTGCCATTGAGGAACGCAGTCTTGACATCCATCTGCCATATTTCATAATCATGAAACGCATCAATTGCTAATAAAATCCGAATGGACTTAAACATCGCTACGGGAGAGAAAGTCTCATCGTAGTCAACACCTTGAACTTGTCGAAAACCTTTCGCGACAAGCCGTGCTTTATAAACGGTAACATTACCATCCGCGTCCGTTTTCTTCTTGAAGATCCATTTGCACTCAACGGCCTTTCGGTCGCTAGGAGGGTCCACCAAAGTCCATACTTGGTTTTCGCTCATGGATCCCAATTCGGATTTCATGGCTTCTAGCCATTTCTCAGAGTCTGGGCTCATCATCGCTTCCTCATAGTTCGTAGGTTCACTATCTTCTACTAACAAGACAGTCAAGACAGGGTTGCCGTACCACTCAGGAGGGGCACGCGACCTTGTCGACCTGCGACGTTCAGTAGCAGCATCGTCCGAAGCTTCATGATCCTTGTCATTAGCTTCCTCTATTGTTGGTGCAGGCGGCACTGGAACAATTTCAGGTGCTGCGCTACTCTCCAATTCAAGAGAAGGTTCAATAACCTCGTCTAGCTCTACTTTCCTCCCACTCACTTCTTTTGAGAGAAACTCCTCAAGAAAGGAACCGTTCTTTGCGACAAACACTTTGCCTTCGGTTCTGTGATAGAAGGTATACCCAATAGTTTCCTTAGGGTATCCTATGAAGACGCATTTCTCTGCTTTGGGTTCGAGCTTGTCTGGCATCAACTTCTTGACGTAAGCTTCGCATCCCCAAACTTTAAGAAACGACAACTTAGGTTTAGCACCAAACCACAGTTCATACGGTGTCGTCTCAACGGATTTAGATGGAGCCCTATTTAAAGTGAATGCAGTGGTTTCTAATGCATAACCCCAAAATGATAACGGCAAATCAGTAAGAGACATCATTGATCGGACCATATCTAATAGGGTTCGATTCCGGCGTTTAGACACACCATTGCGCTGTGGTGTTCCGGGTGGCGTGAGTTGTGAAACGATTCCACTTGCTTTAAGATGCGTGAGAAAATCATAACTCAAATATTCACCTCCACGATCGGATCGTAGAAACTTAATCTTTCTGTTACGATGGTTCTCCACTTCATTCTGAAATTCCTTGAACTTTTCAAATGTTTCAGATTTATGTTTCATTAAATAGATATACCCATATCTACTTAAGTCATCGGTAAAAGTGAGGAAATAGCGATATCCACTGCACGTCGAAACACTCATCGGTCCGCATACATCGGTATGTATGATTTCCAACAAGTCCGTTGCTCGCTCCATCATACCGGAGAACGGGGTTTTGATCATTTTGCCCATGAGGCATGGTTCGCATGTGTCAAATGATTCAAAATCTAGAGACTCCAAAAGTCCATCAGAATGGAGTTTCTTCATGCGCTTTACACCAATATGACCTAGACGACAGTGCCACAAATAAGTAGTATTATCACTATCTACTTTGCATCTCTTAGCCTCAATGTTATGGATGTGTGTTTCATCCCTTTCGAGATTTAGAAGAAATAAACCATTCACAAGAGGTGCATGACCATAAAAGATGTTACTCATATAAATAGAACAACCATTATTCTCCGATTTAAATGAATAACCGTCTTGCAATAAACACGATCCAGAAATAATGTTCATGCTCAACGCAGGCACATAATAACATTTATTAAGGTTTAAAACTAATCCCGAAGGTAAAACTAAGGAGAGCGTGCCGACAGCCATCACATCAACTCTTGATCCGTTGCCAACGCGCATCGTCACCTCATCCCTCGCAAGCCGCCGTCTATTCCGTAGCTCCTGTTTCGAGTTACAAATACTAGCAACTGAGCCGGTATCAAATACCCAGGCACTACAACGAGGGCTAGTAAGGAAAACATCAATAACATGTATATCAAATATACCTTTGATGGTGCCAGCCTTCTTGTCCGCTAAGTACTTCGGACAGTTGCGCTTCTAGTGACCCTTGTCCTTGCAATAGAAGCACTCAGTGTCCGGCTTAGGACCAGACTTGAGCTTCTTCTCAGCAGGAGCATTGCGCTTGCCGCCGCCCTTCTTGAAGGGCTTCTTTGCTCCCTTACCTTTCTTAAAGGAGGGCTTGTTGACCATCAACACATGATTATCCTTCTTGATGTCCACCTCCGCAGCCTTCAGCTTTGCGAAGAGCTCGGTGATCGTATCAGTGGAGCCAATCTGATTATGAGTCACTACAAAACTTTTGTAGCTGGGAGGGAGTGATTGCAGAACCCTGTCAATCTTAAGCTCCTCTGGAATCGTGCATTCCAGTTGCTCAAGGCGTTGAGTGTAGCCCGACATCTTTATGGCGTGCTCACTAACGGAACTCCCTTCCTCCATCTTGCAGTTAAAGAACTTCTCAGAGATCTCATATCTCTCAGAACGGGCCTGAGTTTGAAACATGGTTTTCAGCTCCTCGAGAATCTCGAAGGGCCCGGGATACTCTTCAAAACGATTTTGAAGCTCCGGTTCCATAGCAAACAACATGGTGCTCTTAATCACACCATAATCATCTTTGCGCGACTGATAGACAGCTTTCTCATCAGCCGGCGCAGTTGCAGCAGGGGGGTCACCTAACGCTTTCCCAAGGACATAGTCCTTTCGTCCGCCAGACAGAATGATTCTTAGATTGCGGAACCAATTGGTGAAGTTAGACCCATTGTTTCTAAGCTTTTCCTTCTCAGCAAAAACGTTGAAGTTGAAGTTGGACTTGGCCATGTGATCTACAGTATTTGCAAGTATAATTTAGACTATGTTCATGATAAATAGTTCAATTTAATCAAATTACTAGATGAACTCCCACTAAATTCAACATCCCTCAAGTTGTTTAGTGAACACGATCCAAATTCACCACACCTAATCCGATCATCACGAGAAGAGATGTGGTTTCAATGGTGGACAACAAATTGTCGATCATATCACTCATATGACTCATGCTTAACCTTTCGGTTCTTGTGTTCCGAGGCCATGTCTGTACATGCTAGGCTCGTCAAGCTAGACCCAAGTATTTCCGCGTGTGCAAAACTGGCTTGCACCCGTTGTATGTGAGCGTAGAGTCTATAGCACCCGATCATCACGTGATGCTTGGACACGACGAACTTTCGCAACGGTGCATACTTGGGGAGAACACAGTTTTTATCTTGATCTTTAAGTGAGGAATCATCTTATAATGCTACCGTCGCGATCTAAGCATAATAAGATACATAAAAGGATAAACATCACATGCATATAACTTTATGTGACATGGTATAGCCAATCTTCGCGCAATGATCTCCATCTTGTGCGTTCCGGCATGATCTCCATCACTCCACCACGATTGCCTCCACCACGAATAGCAACTACAACTATTGCTAACTACTTAGCGATAAAGTAAAGCTATTACATGGCGTATAAGAAGTTGACTCGCAGGTCATACACAATTATAAAGACAACCATATGGCTCCTGCCGGTTGTGTACTCATCGACATGCAAGTCGTGAAACATTACAAAACATGATCATCGCATACAATATACACATCATATCTTGGGCCATACCATATCACAGAAAACACTCCCTGCAAAAACAAGTTAGACGCCTCTACTTTGTTGTTGCATGTTTTACGTGGCTTATGGGAGTAGATGCTAAGAACGATTCTTACCTACGGAAAGCCACAACGGTGATATTATGGTTGCCAAACTCCGGTGTTAATCCCATGACAACTATAGTGAGAGAAACTGACATCCACCAGCCGCATGTGTGGAACAAGCCACACGTCAAGTGCGGAGCCGGTCTCGCGAACGACGTCGCGTAAGGTTGGCCTGGACCGCTTCAATCTCACTATCCCGCGTCATAAGAAGAACACAAACAAGAGGCTTGCAACAGAAAACATCAACGCCCGCAACAACCATGTTGCGTTCTACTCGTGAAACACATCTACGCATAGATCTAGCTCTGATACCACTGAAGGGTTTCGCGGCATAGTAAATCAAAATTTTCTACGGATGCGAACAGAGGGAAAGCCAAGATCTAATCTAGGATATGCAATCAACGAGAGAGATTGGATTAGATCTTCATACCCTTGAAGATTCGCACAGCGGAACGTTCGTCGGAACGTGGGTGATGTAGTCGTACTCGCTTCTCCTCCTCGCGATCCGATCCGATCTAGCACCACAAGTGGCGGTGCCTCCGTGAGATGCACACGTGCAGCACCTCGACGTCTCCTCCTTCCTCGGACAAGCAAGTATGGTGGAGAGATAGATTGGATCTACAACACGACGGCGTGGTGTATATTGTGGAGAATTTCTGCAGCAGGGCTTCGCCTACAAACAGTCGGGAGGGAGAGAGGAAAGCTAGCAAGGCGGCTAGGGTTTGGAGGAGAGGTGTGGGGGGTTGGTGCGCCCCCACCCCTCTTTATATAGAGGGGGGGGGGCGCAGCCCTAGCCCCTCCCCCAAGCCCAAAGGATAAGAAGTGGGGGGCATGGACTCTCCCCTCTTCTAGAAACCCTATCTCTAGTTTAAACGATTTAAACTCTCTAGGATCGGCTGGGCCCTATGGGGCCTTGTGCCCCTGGACCAATGCGGCCAGGACACTACCTCATAGGCCCATGCCCCCTCCCGGAAGGTGGGGCCACGTTGGTCCCCTTCCGGAAGGTTCTAGAAGCTTCCGGTACAATACCGATTAACCCGGAACAATTCCGAACTCCAAAAACTGCACTGCCTTATATGAATCTTATTCTCCGGACCATTCCGGAACCTCTCGTGATGTCCCGGATCCCATCCGAGACTCCGAACAAAAATTCATAAACCAATTATCCAATCTATCCTAGCGTCAAGACACGTTAAGTGTGTGACCCTGCGGGTTCGAGAATATGCAGACATGATCTTCTATCAATAATCAACAACGGGGTCTGGGCACCCATATTGACTCCCACACATTCATCGATGATCATATCGGATGAACCACGATGTCAGGATTCAAACAATCCCATATATATATTCCCTTCGTCTCGCGATATTTTACTTGCCCGAGATTCGATCGTCGGTACCGTCATACCTAGTTCAATCTCGTTCACAGCAAGTACTTTACTCGTTCCGTAATCCGATATCACTTTGTGATTAACTCCTTAACCACATGCTTGCAAGCGGTGTTGATATCGATTACCGAGTGGGCCCGAAGTATATCTCTCCGACTTGGGAGGGACAAATTCCATCTCGATACATACAACCCAACAGATACTTTCCGATCACCTGAGAGACACCTTTATGATCACCCTCTCATAGGATGACGTTTGATGACCTCAAAGCTTTATTCCGATACCAGGGAGTTGTATTATCTCATGGTCTAAGGAATACAATATTTGACATAGGAAAAGCTACGCAAAGATGAACACGATGATACGATCTAATTGCTTCGCTTAGTTTGGGTCTGTCCATCATATCATTCTCCCAATGATATGATCTCATTATCAATTGACAACTCATGTCTATGGTTAGGAAACCTTAACCATCATTGATCAATGAGCTAGTCCTTAGAGGCGTACCAGGGACACGGTGTTGTTCACAAACCACACAAGTATTAATGTTTCCGCTTAATACAATTCTAGCATGGAATATAAACTTTATCATGAACAAGAATTATAATAATAACATCTTTATTATTGCCTCTAGGGCATAATTCCAACAGTTGCGTGTCGTCAAGTACCACAATTGTTGGAGTGTGCCGCATGTTTAATGTTGGAGATGATCATGGATTTAATTACTGTTTAATAACTAAAATTGAAAGTAGGTAAATGCAGAGGCACCGGTGGGTAATAGACAATATTTGGTTTTTAACCGCTCACTGGTGTCCCGTAGGACCCCGAGTTCTTGACACCTGTTCCGAGATCGAGTGCGCTAACCACAGGTGGGGTGTGTGGCCACCCCCATCGATTAGTACCTGATTTCAAAGTACTGTACCGGGGGCCACAAAGTAGTTTGGGGCTTTATTACTATCCTGTACTTATGCCATGCTTTACTGCTTTATTATGATTGCGCGTGGAGCGCTTGTACTGTTTTGGAACCCCGTGCCACGTTTTCGCGGTATCGACAAGCCCAGTCACACTTTCGGGTTCCCAGTCGTTTACAGCCGTCGTCACAAACCCTGGGTCCGTCTCGGAGCCGTCCGACTTCGTTGCGGGTATCTTAGTGGGGTGGCCCCCATGTGCTTGCTTTGGGTCTGGGAAACGTCGTGTCCGAAACCCCGTCGACATACCGTTGGGTGTATGTTTTGTGATCTTGTACCTACCTGATCTGACAACAAGGGTATAGGTGCGTGTGGAAACTTTGGTGCACCCCTGCAGGGTTAAATCTTTTCGAGAAGCCGTGTCCGCGGTTATGGACGACTTGGAGCACAGTTCTCGATCATAGACAACTATACCTAAAGTTTACTGTTATAATTTGACTTGTATCCGATATGACTAGTAATCAGCTTCACTACAACGGAATGGCTAAATAAAAGTGCCAACAACTGCTGGGATTTGGGATGCCTCATGCTATATGTATCTGACTAGTAAGTACTACAACTACAACGGAATGGTTAACTAAAACTGCCCACTGCTTATTATATCAGGATGACTCATGCTATCTATACCTGACTAGTAATTGCTGCAACGATAACTGAATAAATAAAACTGCCAACTGTGTGAGTTCCTCGGTTTGACTTCCCCGTTTGGTCTCGAGGGGGAAATACCAGGACGAGTATGCTTGGTGATAGTTTCAGGTTGGTACCGAATAGGTCTTTCTTATCCCTATCTGATAGCCGCCAGTTGAATTGGGTCTCTATAGGTTGTTTAGTGCATGCTGCGCTGCCGTTTCAGTCCACCATACCTATGTAGGCGAGGACCGCCGAATTCTAGTCTCGCCGTGTACTGGCCTCAGTACTGACCGCTCTCTCTTTTTCCTTTGCCCTTTGTCGGCACCCCTTTTGTTTAAGCAGGTTTTGAGATCGACGTCGTTAGCAGGGTTACCCTTCTGGCTGGCCTGGGCAGGGTTATGGACGCCATTGGTTACTCTTCAGGGCTCTTAGCTCAATTTGCATCTTTTCCGTACTCGGACGCTGTATCGTTTTCAAGGTGATTTAGATCTTTGTACTGTATATTGTATTCTTGACTCATGGAGTCGTTGTTGTATATATCTGTTTTGTGGGTTCCATCGTGGACTATTGTGTAATGGTATTACTTCGTTTTCCACCCGCACGAAAGTGCCTGGTGGGCACCTTTGAATCGTTTCTATGCGGATTTGGCGTGAATCGCTGAGACTTGCATAGGGCCGATTCTGAGGGTGTTACAATGAGTCAGTCTTTTTGATACAACCCTTAGAAGAAACAAGTGTTGTAGATGCATTTATTTTCCATTTAGCATTGTTTTCCAAGGTTTCATTAAACCTAAGTCTACTAGGAAAAAAGTTACTATACTGCATCTGTAAATTCGGATCAAAAGTATCAACCATTTTTCTGTCGCCGTTGCCGGGGAAGCAATTCCTATCCTGGTGAGGTCACTAGAGACCATGTTTGTTAGTTTACTTTTTGTTATCTATTAAAAACCTAAAAAAATAGTTACTTAATTGTTTATTTATTTTTCTTATTGTAAAAATACAAAAAATAAAAAGCCATGGCTCAGATTTTTTTAGGAAGTATGCTAGTCCCACTGATGATTTATTTGTGCACCTATTACTCAGCCCGTTGTTGATGCGGAAGCTTATAAAATTAAGCCTAACCTTTTAAGTTTGGTTTAACAGAATTAACTTGGAAGCTCATCTGCTAATGACTCAGGTTTGCACCTAAGACTAAGGACTGGTTGCTAGCTTTGTCTAAAGGCACTATTACGTCTTATTACGTCTTAGGAGAAATGCACTAATCTTTTTATGACTAAAATTTTCCCTCTAACTAAGACTATGCAGTTAATATCAAACATTATAACCCTAAATAAAGAATATTATAAGATTTAGTCAAGAAGACCGCGAGCCACTAGAGCTTGCTTGGGATCAACGCGACCTTCATCAAGATCGCGAGCGGTTGCCGTAGTGTCATCAAGAAAATCGAAGAAGGATCATACGAAGTGTACGCTCATATTATCCTTGAGCTAAAGGATTCGAGCCGCGATTTTGAAAGTATGTCTGACGAGGGGTAACCTTGGCAGAGCCCATTGTTATGGACTTAGGGTTTTACAGAAAAGAGAGCGTTGGTGATTTTGTCAGCTGATCAGACAAACAAGAAAGTCGATAAAGTCTGATTATTGCGAAAGCTTGGTTACAAAGTCGCCGATTTGCTAGTTCCATCTAGCTCACGACGGATTGCTGGAAAACTACTGTGTCGTCTTCGTCGGGTCTTCCCAGCCTTTATATAAGAGGGTGGGTCCTGGATCCGTAGCCGGAAATGTTACAAGTTAATACAAACTCTGTGTAAATTTTTCCTTGTCAGTCAAGACAAGTCTTCATTTCGTCGGATGCTTCCTAGACTTCGTTGGGCCTTTATGGGCCATAAGATTTTATGCGGATAGGGTGACCAAGCAGAGGGATCCAATTAGTCATACCCATGTCAATGTCCTTCTGCCATGAACAAATAAACTTAAACAAGAATGCTCATTCTTTAGCTAGAAGTGTTGTTCGAAATGTCCCAGGTCACCGGACTTGGCAAGTGTCACCGCCAGACGTCTTATGTATCCCTATTGCTATTGAGTTTTAATAAAGGTCGGTTCCTTGGAAAAAAACTGAGTATAAATTGATAATGCCGCTATACCTTTCAGATGGGCCAGGCCATGTAAATTGGCCTTTATTTGGATATATGTTTATTTATTTTCGGAAAAGAACATTTTTTTAGTCCTCCACAAGACCACAACAGAACAAGAGGTCTACATTATCAGGGCACTCACTCTTACAGATACAAACGTGATACCATTAACTTCACAAGGACACCCCCATAGACGTACGCTGCTCTAAAAAATCACTTAATTTTGCGGATTTTCAACAAAAAAAAATCTTGTAACCACCATGTACGAAAAATGATTCCTACAAAGGTAACATCGGAGTAAAGCGATCCCCTGAAACAGACCCACGTGCCGCTAATGTAGCTAGTCCCCAGGCTGACAAAGCATAGTGCCACAAGGATCACAAGCGTCCTGTTTTTCATGGTGATGGCCTCCTTGTGGTATATCTTCCTGGCGAGCATCCCAATGATCATCAGGACGGAGAAGAAGGTGTTGGTCTTGCTGAGGTGGAAAAACCAGTACCTGATGGGAACTTGCTATGCATGACCGAGGTGCCGACGACGAACCCTTTCGCCTTGGAAGCAATCATACGAATATCAACAGAGGGTTTTAACATCAGAAACACAATATTCAGACAAAAACAAGCAAGTCTCATTTTGAAAACAATCAAGGGGAGCATACAGTAGCTTTAACGAGCAACTATACAGCAGGAATATTTTTCGACCGTATAGTTCCTGTCGTATAGTTGTCATCTGCTTCTTCTTGTTAAAAAGGACAACTTTCGTGAAGAGGCGGATAACGAAAACAGAACACACGAGTCGTCATCCCATCCAGAAGGGAGAAAGAAGAGATCCGGAGAAGAATGGGAAAACGTTCTTCATCTCGCTCCACGATCTTTTATCTCCTAGCCACCACACCTCTATAGCCATTACTTGTACTTGAGAGAGAGATGTCCACCTTGCAAGATTAGGGTTTGAGATTGTTCTTCCCATCTTGAATTGTGTTGAATTTATTTTTATTTTTTAATGTGGATCTCCACGGTAATATCGAGAAGAACTCCCTTTATTTAATTATATCGATGATGCTTTATTTTCTCATGTGTGAGTAATTTTCCTTAGGCGTGGGAGATGTAGGAGATTGGTGAGATGTGATATGCCTATATAATTCCCATTAAGTCTGTGGTTAATTTTAATTACTATATTATGTGTGCTTGATTATTTGTGGCATGCTTAATGCTCGTTGTCCAATTAAGGGCCCAGATAACATGATGTTTTGTTCTACATAGATAGCATCTTGTTCGCTAGCATACCGGCGATCCCCGAGTGACACGGAGATATCAATGAGAAACTAGTTTAACTCGAGGATCGCGAGGTTCCACCGTGCTTATTGCATTAGTCCGATCCAAGGAGCTTAGTTGCTAAGCAACCCGAAGAATCTTAATCGTCTAGTGACTGACCATGGTTGTGGTAACATGCTAGTAGGATTATTAAATTTGAGATGAAATCTATCAAGAGGAGTTCCGACTAATTATGGATTGCTCGCCTATACACATGCTTATAATATTATAATTTTTACACTTATCACTTATCCATCCGGCACATTCACTATCATCATGTACTGAATCTCTCCGCGTCTATTTTGTCATCTACAGGAAACAACAAGCAAAGTGTTCTTTACTTTTATGCTTTTTATTTCTGAAGTTTACATTTACTTTTATTTAAATACATTCTTTTAATCTAAACTCTATTCTTATTTGAACGCTTGCAGTCAATTCACTCGAAGACCTATGACAACTTCGGGTGTGACAGAGGCTTCATCACCTGGCCATGTAAATGGGCCTATATTTGAAGATATTACTATTTTTTTCTCGGGTAAGATCATTTTTTCTGTAGTCCTCCACAAGACCACAACAGAACAAGATGCCTACATTATCGAGGCACTCACTCTTACAGATACAAACATGGTACCATTAACTTCACAAGGACACCCCATGTAGGTACGCTGCTCTAAAAATTCTCCTTTTATTTTTTGGATTTTCTTACCAGACCTATGATCAACTTATCGTAACCACCATGTAGGAAATGATTCATACAAAGGAAACAGCAGAGTAAAGCGATCCCCTGAAGCTGACCCACGTGCCGCTGATGTAGCTAGTCCCCGGGCTGACAAAGCATAGTGCCACAAGGATCACAAGCGCCCTGTTTTTCATGGTGATGGGCTCCTTGTGGTATATGTTCTTGGCGAGCATCCCGATGATCATCAGAGCGGAGAAAAAGGCGTTGGTGTTGCTGAGGTGGAAGAACCAATACCTGATGGGGAACTTGCTATGCATGACCGAGGTGCCGTCGATGAACCCTTTCGCCTTGTCATCGGCGCCCCAGAAACCACCGGGCGGGGCGAACCCCGCGGTAAAGGTGATGGTGGCGGCCAGTGACGTGAGGAGAAGTAGCCCGGCGTGGAAATCCTCGAGCTTATTTTTAGTGGCGCCACCGAAAAATGTCATGATCATAATGGCATAAATCCTATCCTAATCTCCTAAGCAACACAGCTATATAGAGAAGATCATGGTGCGTTCATTAATCTAGACCGCAAGATCGATTCGTTCTACAGGGGTTGGCAGACACAGAGAGAGAGAAGACAAGAGGTGTGTACATGCATGGCCTCGTGGTGCTAATTCCTTCTTGATTTGGTTAGCTTGCAAGCAAGTGATTTAATCACTAGAATGTTATATCACGGGAACAAGAAAAGAGTACATGTCATTAACGAGATCAAACTAGGTATTGAGATACCGATGATCGAATCTCGGACATGTAATATATCACGAGACAAGGGGATTAAGATTTTAGCATAAAAGGTTCTCACGATCACAAGAAGATCCACTGACGCCGAGCAGCGATACCGACGAGGAGAATTCCGGCCGCCAATATCCGTCACCGCTTATGTAGAATCAAAATCAAAGCTTTCCAGGCCATGTAAGTCCAGGCCGCACCCCCGCGCCAACACCAAACCAAGCAATAGCTATATGTTGATGACTAAACACACAAAATAATGATGACAACCAACCTAAGATTGTTGTTACTTCAAATCGACCAATTTACATCGAATCAAATGGTGTAGGGGTTCGTAGCATGGAAAACAAAAAATTTCTACTGCATGCAAACAAACAAGCCAAGATATATATACTAGATTGTAGCAACGAGTCGATAGAAGAACTCACCCTCGAAGATTCCAAAGCGGTTAACGAGAGCAGATTCTCGTGGGTGATGTAGTCGTACTCTTACCGATCTCAAGATCGCGTAGACGATCCTTCCGGTGCTGCGTTCCGGCAGCGCTTCCGTAGTCGGTCACACGTTCGGTACTCGATGAAGACCTTCCTCTCCCTTGTTCCAGCAGGAAGCGGAGGTTGTAGTACTCTCCTCGCGATTCCGGCAGCACGGCGGCGTGGTGTCGAAAGTAGAGGGGAGATCTCGCAAGGGCTTCGCCTTAAGCCGGAGCGAGTATGGTGGAGTATGAGAGAGGCCTTAGTGATCTAGGGTTTAGAGGGAACCAAGGGGAGGGCTTGTCCGGCGGCTAGGGTTTGGGGAAACCCCAACTCGCCGAGTTGGAGGTGCCCTAGGCGGCGGCAGCACAAGGAGGTGGTGGCGCCGGCGACTTGGGGCTAGGGTTTTGGGTGTGAGGGGTAGGGGGCACCCTACCCCTCCTTATATAGGTCGAGGGTGGACGGTTGGGAGGAGGGAGTCCTCCCCCAACTCGGCCTCCTTGTCCGGTGGGTGGAGGGACGGGACTTCCTCCCCAAGTACGTTTCCTACTCTCCCTCCACCAAGCAAATTTGCCGTTTGACTTTTTCAAATTGGTGTTTGACTTTCAAACTTGGATTTGATTTCTCTCTTTATTTTGACCAGCCAAGTGACCTAGTACATGATGCAACCATTCCATATTGTCATGACACATTCATGTACCCTTCCCCTCCGGAGTGCCGGACCTTCCGGACCCTTCTAGAACATTCCTGGTGAAAACACCAGAATCATTCCCCAACTCTGAAACAGGACTTTCCTTATATGAATCTTATTCTCCGGACCATTCCGGATCTCCTCGTGATATCCCGGATCCCATCCGAGACTCCGAACAACATTCGGTCTCTTACTCATCATTCCATAACTACTCAACAACATCGAATCCTTAAGTGTGTCTCCCTACGGTTCGTGAATTATGCGGACATGATCGAGACACTTCTCCGATCAATAACCAATAGAGGAATCTAGAAATTCATATGGCTCCCACATATTTCTACGATTACTTTGCGATCGAATGAACCACTTACATCAGATACCAATTTCCCTTTGTCTCACGATAGTTTACTTATCCGAGGTTTTGATCGTCGGTATCTCTGCATACCTAGTTCAACCTCGTTACTGATAAGTACTCTTTTCTCGTTCCTGTGGTATGTGATCCCTTGTGAGCCAGTCACATGCTTGCAAGCTAATTGGATGACATTCCACCGAGAGGGCCCAGAGTATATCTATCTGTCATATGGATGGACAAATCCCACTCTTGATCCATGTGTCTCAACCCATACTTTCCGAACACTCAATACCACCTTTATAGCCACCCAGTTACGGTGTGGTGTTTGATGTCATCAAAGCATCCTTCCGGTGATGGTGATAAGCATTATCTCATGGTCGAAGGAATGAGGTTACTATGTATCAGAAAGCTTATAGCAATTGAACTATTAAAATGACTTGATCTTTATGCTATGCTTATCTATAGGAGTATGTCCATCATACCATTCTCCTAATGATATGACCTTGTTATTAACAACATCTCAAATGTTCATGATCAAGAAACCATGATCATCTATTAATCAACAAGCTAGTATTATAAAGAGGCTTTACCAGGGACTCTAATTTAGTTTACAAATCACACAAGTATTAATGTTTCTGGTTAATAATGTTATAGCATGAATGTAAACATTTATCATAAACACAAAGATATAATAATAACTACATTTATTATTGTCTCTAGGGCATATCTCCAACAGTCTCCCACTTGCACTAGAGTCAACTAATCTAGATTACATGGTAATATACCGAACACCCATGGCAGTTTGGTGTTGGTCATGTTTTGCCCTCGGGAGAGATTTAGTCAACGGATCCGCCACATTAAGATCTGTGTGTACTTTGCAAATCTTTATGTCACCATCTTGGACATGTTCTCGAATAGCGTGAAAACATAGCTTGATGTGCTTCAGCTTCTTGTGTGACCTTGGTTCTTGCGCATTGGCTATGGCGCCCATGTTATCACAGCAGATATACATTGGGTCCAACGCACTTGAAACCACATCGAGCTCTGTAATGAACTCCTTCATCCATATCGCTTCTTGTGAAGCCTCCGAAGCAGCTATGTATTCCGATTCAGTTGAAGATCTCGCTACAACGCTTTGCTTTGCACTCCTCCAGCTAACTGCTGCACCATTCAAAGTAAATACGTATCCAGATTGAGATTTAGAATCATCCGGATCGGTGTTCCAACTAGCATCGGTGTAACCATTAACAACGAGCTGTTCATCACCTCCATAAGAAAGAACCATATCCTTTCTTGCTATCTTCCATTCTTGCTATCTTCCATTCCAAACCTCTTTAGAACTTCCATTCTTGTTCATTACTCAAGGTCGTATTGGGCAACATGGGCAAGAATCCTTTCTTGCTATCTTCCATTCCAAACCTCTTTAGAACTTTGTCTAAATATGTACTTCGTGACAATAATATTAGGCGTCTCGATCTATCTCTATAAATCTTTATGCCTAATATGTAAGCTGCTTCACCAAGATCTTTCATTGAAAAACTATTATTCAAATAATCCTTGACACTATTAAGAAGGTCTACATCATTCCCAGTCAACAATATGTCATCTACATATAGTATTAAGAATGCTACAGAGCTCCCACTCACTTTCTTGTAAATACAAGCTTCTCCATAAGTTTGTATAAAACCAAAACTTTTGATTACCTTATCAAAAACGTTGATTCCAACTTCAGGATGATTGCTTCAATCCATATATGGACCGTTGAAGTTTGCATACCTTGTTAGCATCTTTAGGATCGACAAAACCTTTGGGTTGCATCATATACAACTCTTCATCAATGTCTCCATTGAGGAACGCCGTTTTGACATCCATATGCCATATCTCATAATCATAATATGCAGCGATTGCTAACATAATCCTCACAGACTTTAGCTTCGCTACTGGTGAGAAAGTCTCATCATAGTCAACTCCTTGAATTTGTCGAAACCCTTTTGCGACAAGTCGAGCTTTATAGACAGTAACATTACCATCAGCATCTGTTTTCTTCTTGAAAATCCATTTGTTTTCGACAGCCTTCCGGCCACCTGGTAAGTACACCAAAGTCCATACTTGATTTTCGTACATGGATCCAATCTAGGATTTCATGGCTTCTTGCCATTTATTGGAATCTGGGCTCATCATCGCTTCCTCATATGTCGCAGGGTCATCGGTGTTATCCACCAACATCACACTCATAACGGGATCATACCAATCAGGAGTGGTACGAGTTCTCGTTGACCTGCGAGGCTCTGTAACAACTTCAACCGAAGTTTCATGATCATCATCAATAGCTTCCTCTCTTATTGGTGTAGGCGCCACAGGAACTTCTTCCGGTGCTGCGCTACTCGCAATTTCGAGAGAAGGTTCGACAACCTCGTCGAGTTCTACTTTCCTTCCAGTCACTTCTTTCGAGAGAAATTCCTTCTCTAGAAAGGATCCATTCTTGGCAACAAAGATTTTGCCTTCGGATCTATGATAGAAGGTATACCCAATAGTTTCCTTCGGGTATCCTATGAAGACGCATTTTTCCGCTTTGGGTTCAAGCTTGTCCGGCTGTAACTTCTTTACATAAGCTTCGCAACCTCAAACTTTAAGGAACGACAATTTAGGTTTCTTCCCAAACCATAATTCATACGGTGTCGTTTCAAAGGATTTAGATGGTGCCCTATTTAAAGTGAATGCGGCTGTTTTTCTAATGCATAACCCCAAAACGATAGTGGTAAATCTGTAAGTGACATCATAGAACGAACCATATCTAAGAGAGTTCGACTACGACGTTCGGACACACCATTACGCTGTGGTGTTCCCGGCGGTGTCAATTGTGAAAGTATTCCGCATTTCTTCAAATGCTCGCCAAACTCGTAACTTAGATATTCACCTTCACGATCAGATCGTAGAAATTTAATCTTCTTGTTACGTTGATTCTCTACCTCACTTTGAAATTCCTTAAACTTCTCGAAAGTTTCAGACTTATGTTTCATGAAATAGATATACCCATATCTACTCAAGTCATCCGTGAAGGTAAGAACATAAGATAACCACCACGCTATGCTACACTCATTGGTCCACACACATCGATATGTATGATTTCCAATAAGTCCGTAGCTCGCTCCATCATCCCGGAAAATGGAGTCTTAACCATTTTACCCATTAGACATGCTTCGCATCTTTCAAGTGATTCGAAATCAAGTGATTCAAGAAGTCCATCGGAATGGAGTTTCTTCATATGCTTCACTCCAATGTGACCAAGACGAAAGTGCCACATATATGTCGTGTTATCGCTCAATTTCAAACGTTTAACCTCAATGTTATTTATGTGTGTATTACTACAATCGAGATTCAATAAGAATAGACCATCTATAAAAGGTGCATGTGCATAAAACATATTACTCATATATATCGAACAACCATTATTCTCCGACTTAAACAAGTAACCGTCTCGCAATAAACATCATCCAAATATAATGTTCATGCTCAACGCAGTTACCAAATAACAATTATTTAAGTATAAAACTAATCCCGATGGTAGATGAAGAGGTAGCGTGCCGACCGCGATCACATCAACCTTTGATCCATTTCCAACGCGCATCGTCACCTCGTTCTTCGGTAGCTTTCGTTTATTCTGCAACACCTATTTCGAGTTACAAATATGAGCAACCGAACCAGTATCAAATACCCAGGCACAACTACGAGTACTAGTGAGATACACATCAATAACATGTATATCGGATATACCTTTCTTCTTGATGTTGCCGTTCTTCAAATCCGCCAAGTACTTTGGGAAATTCCGCTTCGAGTGACCTTCTCCCTTGCAGTAAAAGCACTCAGTATCAGGCTTAGGCCCAGCCTTGGTCTTCTTCGCCGGTGCGGCAACTTTCTTACCGCCCTTCTTGAGGTTTCCCTTTTGCTTAGACTTGCCTTTCTTGAATTTGGTGGTCTTATTGACCAACAACACATGGTGCTCTTTCTTGATCTCCACTTATGCAGATTTCAACATGGAGAAGAGTTCTGCCAACATCTTGTCCATGTTTTGCATATTGTAGTTCATCACAAAGTTCTTGTAACTTGGTGGTAGTGATTGGAGGACACGGTGAATCCCCAAAGAATTAGGAATCACTATACCCAAACTTTGGAGTTTGTTTGCGTGCCCAGACATCTTAAGCACATGCTCACTGACGGAGCTGCCCTCTTCCATCTTGCAGTTAAAGAACTTTTCAGAAGCCTCATAACTCTCAACTGCCGCGTGAGCCTCAAATATCATTTTGAGTTCACGGACAATATCATGTGGGTCATGGTTCTCAAACCTTTTCTGAAGCTCCGATTCCAAACCATACAAGATAGCACACTGAACTGTGGGGTACTGATTCTTCCGAGTGAGGTAAACATTCTTTACTTCATCGGTAGCAGTAGCTGCAGGCGGGTCACCCAGCGGTGCATCCAGCACATAGGTCAAATTACCAGCATTGAGGACAATCCTCAAATTGCGGAACCAATCCGCGAAGTTGCTTCCATTGTTTTTCAACTTTTCTTTCTCTTGGAACGCATTAAAATTGATGGTAGGGGCCGCCATTGATCTACAAAATATTTGCAATAGTTTATACTAAGTTTATGACAAATTGAGTTCTAATTAATAGTTAAATTAATCTAGGTGAACTCCCACTCAAAACAATATCCCTCACATTGTTTTAGTGATCACACGAACCAAATCCACCACATCAAAACCGATCATCACGAGAGTTAATGTAGCTTCAATGGCGAACAATCAACATGTTCATCATATCTACTATATAAATCATGCTTTACCTTTCGGTGATCCGTGTTCCGAGACCATGTCTGTACATGCTAGGCTCGTCAAGATCAAAGCTTAGCTTCCGCATGAGCAAATCTGGCTTGCTCACGTTGTATACACTCGCAGAATCTAACACACCCGATCATCACGTGGTGCTTCGAAACAACGAGCTTTAGCAACGGTGCTTACTAAGGATGAACACTTTAAAACTTGAAATTTGTGTGCTTGAGGGATCATCTTATAATGCTACCGTCGTTAAGCAATACAAGATGCATAAAGGATTAACATCACATGCAATTCATAATATGTGATATGATATGGCCTTTCTTCTTGTGCTTCCAATCTCCATCTTCAAGCACGAACATGATCTCCATCATCACCGGTATAGCTTCAAGGTCAATGGCGCCGTTTCATGGTTGTCGTCCACCAGCTTCAACTATTACAACTACTTTGAATAGACACGCGGGTCTTAACAGATTTTAAAGACAACCATATGGCTCCTGCCGGTTGCCAACTTACAATAAGGAACATTGCATACATCAAATATAATCACAATCATGGCCATATCATATCACAGCACACCCCTGCAAAACAAAGTTAGACGCCTCTAATTTTCTTTGCATATTTTACGTGGTTTGGGGCTTTGAATAACTGTCGCTCTAACTTACGAACAAGAACCACAACATTGATGCTTGAACTATTAAGTGCCCATTGTAAATTGGATCTATACTATGATGGGAGAGACAGGCACCCGCAAAGCCATTTATGCAATACAAGTTGCATGTTGAGCGTGGAGCAAGTCTCATGAACGATGTCATGTAAGGTTAGCCCGGGCCGCTTCATCCCATCATACCGCAAGATGCAAAGTACACAAAAAGAAATTGATAATAAAAGCACCACCGCCCACAATGACCATTGTGTTCTACTCGTGCAACAGATATACATATAGACACGGCTCTGATACCACTGTAGGGGTTCGTAGCATGGAAAACAAAAAAATTCTACCGCATGCAAACAAACAAGCCAAGATCTATCTACTAGATTGTAGCAACGAGTCGATAGAAGAACTCACCCTTGAAGATTCTAAAGCGGCTAACGAGAGGAGATTCTCGTGGGTGATGTAGTCGTACTCTTGCCGATCTCAAGATCGCGTAGACGATCCTTTCGGCGCCGCGTTCTGACAGCACTTCCGTAGTCGGTCACACGTTCGGTACTCGATGAAGACCTTCCTCTCCCTTGTTCCAGTAGGCAGTGGAGGTTGTAGTACTCTCCTCGCGATTCCGGCAGCACGACGGCGTGGTGTCGGAAGTAGAGGAGAGATCTCGGAAGGGCTTCGCCTTAAGCCGGAGCGAGTATGGTGGAGTATGAGAGAGACCTTGGTGATCTAGGGTTTAGAGGGCACCAAGGGGATGGCTTGGCCGGCAGCTAGGGTTTGGGGAAACCCCAACTCTCCGAGTTGGAGGTGCCCTAGGCGGCGGCAGCACAAGGAGGTGGTGGCTCCGGCGACTTGGGGCTAGGGTTTTGGGTGTGAGGGGTCGGGGGCGCCCTACCCCTCCTTATATAGGTGGAGGGTGGCCGGTTGGGAGGAGGGAGTCCTCCCCCAACTCGGCCTCCTTGGTCGGCGGGTGGAGGAAGGGGACTTCCTCCCCAAGTAGGTTTCCTACTCTCCCTCCACCAAGCAAACTTGTCGTTTGACTTTTTCAAATTGGCGTTTGACTTTCAAACTTGGATTTGATTTCTCTCTTTATTTTGCCCAGCCAAGTGACCTAGTACATGATGCAACCATTCCATATTGTCATGAAACATTCATGTACCCTTCCCCTCCGGAGTGACGGACCTTTCGGACCCTTCTAGAACATTCCTGGTGAAAACACCGGAATCATTCCCCAACTCCAAAACAGGACTTTCCTTATATGAATCTTATTCTCAGGACCATTCCGGATCTCCTCGTGATATCCCGGATCCCATGCGAGACTCGGAACAACATTCGGTCTCTTACTCATCATTCCATAACTACTCAACAACATCGAATCCTTAAGTGTGTCTCCCTACGGTTCGTGAATTATGCGGACATGATCGAGACACTTCTTCGATCAATAACCAATAGAGGAATCTGGAAATTCATATGGCTCCCACTTATTTCTACGATTACTTTGCGATCGAATGAACCACTTACATCAGATACCAATTTCCCTTTGTCTCACGATAGTTTACTTATCAGAGGTTTTGATCGTCGGTATCTCTGCATACCTAGTTCAACCTTGTTACTGATAAGTACTCTTTTCTCGTTCCTGTGGTATGTGATACCTTGTGAGCCAGTCACATGCTTGCAAGCTAATTGGATGACATTTTACCGAGAGGGCCCAGAGTATATCTATCCGTCATATGGATGGACAAATCCCACTCTTGATCCATGTGTCTCAACACATACTTTCCGAACAATCAATACCACCTTTATAGCCACCCAGTTATGGTGTGGTGTTTGATGTCATCAAAGCATCCTTCCGGTGATGGTGATAAGCATGATCTCATGGTCGAAGGAATCAGGTTACTATGTATCAGAAAGCTTATAGCAATTGAACTATTAAAATGATTTGATCTTTATGCTATGCTTATCTATAGGAGTATGTCCATCATACCATTCTCCTAATGATATGACCTTGTTATTAACATCTCAAATGTTCATGATCAAGAAACCATGATCATCTATTAATCAACAAGCTAGTATTATAAAGAGACTTTACCAGAGACTCTAATTTAGTTTACAAATCACACAAGTATTAATGTTTCTGGTTAATACTGTTATAGCATGAATGTAAACATTTATCATAAACACAAAGATATAATAATAACTACATTTATTATTGCCTCTAGGGCATATCTCCAACAAATGGATCAACAATAATAATATGATGATGTTTCCTAAGCACATCAGCTGCACCTGACCTACACCTATATTTTCATTTGCTTCCCTCAAAGCCAAGTAAATACTACTCCCTCCCTCTCTCCATCCTGACAAGGAGTCGCAAATCTGCCTGAATTTGAATGTATCTATATACTAAATACTATCTAGATACATCTGAATTCACACAAACATACGACGTCCTTTTCAGGACCGAGGGAGCAACATAGATTTCTCTTGACACATGTAGCAGCATCATCAATGGAGTGCGTATACTACTTGTTCGCATAGGGAACCCAATAACAACTAGGGGAGTATAGTATTTGTTTAGGGATCCATTTGGGAGTAACAACATCACTTCTTAAGGTTTTGATCTATATTTTACTTAATAATTGTTATATCCCGGTGCTTTGTGATATAACGTTTGGATCACAAGACTATTGTCGTACCTGTGGCTCGCAGGGGCTCTAGTATATATTAGGATGCTGCCTATAAATTTTATCTTTGTTAAATCATTACACAAGAATGTGTGTATTACTATCTTTATCCCATATGATATGCAGCTGCAGATGAATCTTCAACCCTAGCCTATTTCCATTGATTGCAACAACCAACCATTAAAAGTAAACTAGAAAGGTGTGGTAAATGTAAGCTAAAACGAATAAACAAGTCTTGTATATGTGCCTCATTTATTTTCCATTTAGCATTATTTCACAAGATTTGATTAAATCTAGGTTTACTAAGGAAAAAAGTACTATACTGTATCCGTAAATCCGAATCGTAGGTATCAACCCTTTTTCTGGTGCGGTTGCCGGGGAAGCAATTCGCTATTCTGGTAAGGTCACTAGAGACCTTGTTTTTAGTTTTATTTTTTTAGTTCATTTCTTGTTATTAGTTTACTTTTTGTTATCTATTGGAAATACCAAAAAATAGTTACTTATTTAATTGTTTCTCTTATTCCAAAAATATCAAAAATAAAAGGGTCATGGCTCAAAAGAAATTTGGGGAGTATGCTACTTCCATTGATAATTTTATTCGTGCACCTACTAATTAGTCCGCTGTTGATACAGAAGCTTATGAAATTAAGCTTAACCTTTTAACAAAATCGATTTGGAGGCTCATCTGCTGAGGACTCAGGTTTGCATCTAAATACTTTTACTTAAATTTGCGACATGATACGCATTAAAGATATTGACCCTAATGTGATAAAATTATTTCCTTTCTCTTTAAGAGGAAAGGCTAAGGATTGGTTGCTACCTTTGCCTAAAGGCACTATTACATCTTTGGAGGAAAACACTAATCTCTTTAAGCTGTAGACAAGAAGATCACGAGCCACTAGCGCTTGCTTGGGATCAACGCGACCTCCGTCAGGATTGCTAGCGGTTATCCGTAATGAAATCAAGAACATCGAAGAAGGCTCAAACGAAGTGTACGCTCTTATTATCCTTGAGCTAAAGGAGTCGACCCACGATTTTGAAAGTATGGCTGATGAGGGGTAACCTCGGCAATGCCTATTGTTATGGACTTAGGGTTTTGCGGAAAAGAGAGCGTTGGTGATTTTGTCGGCTGATCAGACAAACAAGGAAGTCTGATTATTGTGAAAGTTTGGTTACAAAGTCGCCAATTTGCTAGTTTCGTCTAGCTCACGACGGATTGCTGGAAAACTACGATGCCCTGTCCATCGGGTCCTCCCAGCCTTTATATAAGAGGCTGGGTCCTAGATCCGTAGCCGGAGAAGTTACAAGTTAATATAAACTCTATATCAATTTCTACATATTCCTTGTCAGTCAAGTCAAGTCTTTATTCCGTCGGATGCTTCCTGGATATTGTTGGGTCTTTATGGGCCATAAGCTTTTATACGTCTAGGGTGACCAAGCATAGGAACCCGATTAATTATACCCATCTCAATGTCCTTCTGCGAAGAAACTCAAACAAGGTAGCCCATCGTTTAGCTAGAAGTGTTGTTCGAAATGTCCCCGGTCGCCAGGCTTGGCAAGTGTCACCGCCAGACGGCTTATGTATCCCTATTCGTATTGAGTTTTAATAAAGGCGGTTCCCCTGGAAAAAACTGATTAAATTGATAATGCTGCTACACCTTTCAGATGGGCCAGGCCATGTAAATTGGCCTATATTTGAATATATGTCTATTTATTCTCGGGCAAGATCATTTTTGTGTAGTCCTTCGCAAGACCACAACAGAACAAACAAGAAGTCTACATTATCGAGGCACTCACTCTTACAGACAGATACAAACATGATACTTCCATTAACTTCACGAGGATACCCCATGGATGGTACGCTGCTCTAAAAATTCTTCTTTTATTTTGTAGATTTTCTTCCAGGCATATGATCAATTTCTCGTAACCACCATGTAGGAAATGATGCCAACAAAGGTAACAGCAGAGTAAAGCGATCCCCTGAAGCTGACCCACGTGCCGCTGATGTAGCTAGTCCCCAGGCTGACAAAGCATAGTGCCACAAGGATCACAAGTGCCCTGTTTTTCATGGTGATGGGCTCCTTGTGGTAAATGTTCTTGGCGAGCATCCCGATGATCATCAGGGCGGAGAAGAAGGCGTTGGTGTTGCTGAGGTGAAAGAACCAGTACCTGATGGGGAACTTGCTATGCATGACCGAGGTGCCGGCGACGAACCCTTTCGCCTTGTCGTCGGCGCCCCAGAAACCGCCGGGCGGGGCGAACCCCGCGGTGAAGGTGATGGTGGCGGCCAGCGACGTGAGGAGCAGTAGCCAGGCGCGGAAATCCTCTAGTTTCTTTTCGGCGGCGCCACCACTGGATGCCAGATTACAGAGGCCCTCCACGGCTATCCCGGCGAGCTGTCCGTCGACGGCGGATGGGACGAACAGCACCGGCATGCCGTTTGCCCCTTTGATTATCTTCAGCAAGTCGTCAACCGACATTTGCGGACAACCACCAACACTGATAACTTGGTGCTGATGCTGCTGTGAGTCTCCAACTACATCGTGTCCTGACGATACTGCCATGGTGTTTGCTTCTGACATATTGTCTGCCACAAACATCAGCTCGATCAGTTTTGTTCTTGGAAAAGGCCAGAGCGTGCGTGCGTGAGAGAGTGAGTGAAAGAGAGAGCGAGCATACCTGTTGGAGGCGGTAGAGCCCTCTCAGGTGAACGTACTTGAAGGGGTTACCAGATCTGCTGTAGCTCAACAAAAATGTTCAGTGTCGTATATATAGAACCGTAGATCGGGTAAATGGCAGTGTCGTAAGTTAGATGAAAAATCGATATCTACAATGTACCGGTACGAGTGTGACAGTATTAAATCTCTCGCTGTCTACTATGCTACTCCCTCGTCCCCACACAAAATCCATATATATCTAGCCTGGATGGATGACATGCGTTAACCAGCAATGAGCATTTTGTTGGGTATCATGGGAAGGAAACACTAAAGGGACATGTTTTGTGGGAAAGACGGAGTACACTATATAGTAGTACGCAGTGCTCTATTTTTAGTGTGGGAGTGGGGCCGTGGAGTACTAATTAACAAGTCTCAAATTATTTTCGCCAACAAAAAATATATATATGAAAATTTGGTAATTTCAAATATTACTTCAAGATTGGTTTGTCCAAAATTCACCATTTTTGGCCATTTTTTGAATTTGGTTTGAATATGCCCTGGAATTTTGAGACCCAATATATTTAGTACACACAAAAATTACAAATAATTCGATCATAATTTGAACCCCCGTTCCTAGTGAATAAGAGTCCGGCCGTCCGGGCATCGAAGATTGGTTCTTGGGCTAGGCTAGGCGGGAGGCAGACGCGCTGTGTGGCCACTATTCAGCACGTTCACCATTTGAGCTCGAACTAGCTAAACCCTCTTGGGTGCCACCTCCTGCAAATGTGCACAAGATCAACGTGGACGGTGCTGTTGCCAAGATGCAGAACCAAGGAGAGCTGTTAGCGCGGTTTTCCGTGATGAGCATGGTACCTTTGTGGGAGCTTCTGCTGTCACAATAGCAGGGATCACGGATCCAACGATATTGGAAGCAATGGCGTGTGCGGAGGTGCTGAGTCTGGCTGCTGATTTATTTCTGGCTAAAGTGCAGGTTGCTTCAGACTGTTTGCGGATTATTCATGAAATCCATTCGGAGATGGGGCGAGGACCTCATGGTATGATCATCAAGGAAATTCTCGCAAGAAAGGCTAACTTCCGGGAAGTGGCATATGTCCACGAACGGCGCGACTCAAATGCCGATGCTCACTCTTTAGCTCGAGCGGCAACTTTGGGTCGACATGTGTGGCTTGTAAACCCTCCTTCGGAGGTGGGAAATTGATGTAAACATTCTTATTCCCGTGTAATAAAGAGTCGGCCGTTTATCTAAAAAAAAAAGCTAAACCAGCTAAACCACAGCTCGGCATGCACCTCACAGATCCATTTTCTTTTATCTTGGGTTCGCAACCCGCAAGCAAAATTCAACTAGCAATACAAATTTCAAGATTATTCTGTTCAAAATTCAATATTGGCAGTTCTTTACTTTGAATTTGGTTTGAATCTTCTCTGGAATTTCAAGCACAAATACACCTTAATTAGTACCCATTGGAACTTCTGAAATTGGAACCTTGTTCCAAGTGGATGAGGGTGCGGGCTTAGAAATGTGGAAGGCATGTGCAGTGTGTGTGGAGACGCTAGGCTTGGGCGTATATGGGCCATTTGGAGGCTATTCAGCAAGTTCAGCGTCTGAAGCGCATACAGACCTGCATACAAGCGTATGTTTCTCAGGAACTATATCCATATGCTTAACATAGATATTCCAAAAAGAGCTGATGACAAAGGCAAAGGGCCGCTGTTCAGCACAGTTAACCAACACAATTCAAATATTTCGCCTCGCAACACTGTCTGGGAAGAAAAGCCTCTCTGGACCCCTTTGATCGGCGACTGTATTAAGATCAACATTGATGCCTCATTCATTTCTGAAACTGGTCAGGCTGCTATTGGCCTGATTACTCGCAACAGTACTGGGCTGTTTTGTTTTTGTGTAGGCAAACAACTTGAAGGAATAACTGAGACGGAAGAGCCTGAAGCTTATGCAGTTTTAGAAGAAGGTGTGCACCTAGCTAGCGTCCAGGTTGCCACATGGTCCTGTCATTGTGGAGAGTGACTGTGCCACTGTCATTGCAAACCTACAGCAGCGAAAACTATAAACAGATTAAAACTGCATGTCGTCTACAATGCTGTTGCTGAGTTGGCTGCAAGCCTACCGTGTTGCTGCTTCAAGTTCATGAGAAGAGATGGAAATCTGATTGCCCATGAATTAGCAATTAGCAATTCCAAAGTAATATATATTTAGGCACAAAAGCGGCTCCCTGTATATAGTGATGTGAACCAAAACAATATCCGATTTCGGCCTGCTTTCTCGACTGAATCCGTGACCGCCAATCAGCTAGTCCACCGAATCCAGAGCGCTGCTATAGATTATGTTGTGCCTGGCCTAATCCACCACCGCATGCCCGACTTTCATGATGTTTGGCTCCAGTTGTCCGGCCGATATGTGGCTGAGAACTACAGTAGCTTGTTTCACGGCACTCGGCAATGGCTTGACACAATCGGTCCAGACGCTAGAGCTCGCCTGTGTGTGCGTACAAATTTGCGGGGCTTCAAGGTACTGCTGACTCAAGTCGGAGCTCACATCTTCCTGGATGTCACAAGCTACGAGGAGGTCGAGTTCGTCGCTCCTGAAGTGCGGGTAGTATCTCGCAGGGAGAAGACAGCCTCGCCGTGCCACGGTCCACCCCAATTGCTTGAACATATGTGCAGTTCCACTTTACTTTTGTATAGAGACGCTCAAGGAGTACAACTCAAGTAGAAGTTTTGTCAAGCTTCATGCACTAGCCAACGCAACCAAAAGTCCGAACTGATGGAAAGGGCTAGTATACACTTCAACAACCCCTCTCACGTGTGACGGGGAGAAATCAACACTTGCAACCGGAAGAGAGCGACGGCGCGCGAAACTCACATATGACTCAAGAGGTTTATACGTGGACACAGAGGGGTCAACAGCAATTTTAGGATAAATTATGAAAGTCAGGACTCGAAAGACCTTAGGCTCTGATACCATGTCAAGCTTCATGCACTAGCCAACGCAATCAAAAGTCCGAACTGATGGAAAGTGCTAGTGCAATCCACTTATACACTTCAACAAGTTTTATTTTCGATCAAACGACCAGGAAGACATACATCGTCACGATGAGGATCGACAACATAATGGAAACGTTTTTCAGAATGGAAACGCTCAAGCCGAACAGTCGGCTGCATTGTTTGTACGGGGCAGCCTTGTAGGGCTGCACCCTCACGATGGGGATCGACAACATAATGGACGGGTTCAAGATAAGAATTGTACAGTCCAAATTAATTGATGATGTGGTTGTGTTGCATGTCAAGATAGACAACGTAAATACTCTCTAGCTAGTGGGGTTTCGATTTATAAAGAGTAAATTATATTTTTCACCCCCTGTGTTGAGTTTTTTTTACAAGAATTATCCTATTTTATAAGAATTCTCCTCATTTACCCCATTTAGCTAAACTTGTGCCACTTCTTACCCCATTTAAATTTTTAACCTGCTATATATATCACATATGCTCCCTTTCGCCTGCACTATTCTTCGCCACGACGTCCTCATTTCCTCTCCTGCTGGCATCGTGGCTAGCGGTATCCCTTAAAAATATCCTGGGGAGTAGTCCAGAACAATCCGTGATATGTGGACATGGCGACCAGATCCCACTTAACAGAAAGTGTATTAGTTTAAATAGGGTAAAAAGTGGCACAAATTTCTCTAAATGGGGTAAATTGGTAGAATTTCTATTAAATGGGGTAATTCTTGTGAGAAACGAAACTAGAGGGTAAAAAGTGAAATTTACTCATTTATAAAAGATACATATAGCTAGTGGGGTTTCGATTTATAAAAGATACTTAGGGCATGACCAACGCATAGCTCTAGGGATGCTGTCTGTCTCACATCTTTAGCTAGGTTTGGATGGTTCCAGCCATGCTCGGATAAGGAATGGAACCAGGCTCGGATAATGAAGCGGTCTCTTCCGTACGAGACGGCCTCTTGGGAAGTAAAGTGAGGAGTGGGAAAAAAGTGAGAGAAAAAGAGAAAAATTAAGACAACTTTTAAAAGGGAGATGATGCTGTTGAGACCAAAACATAGTATACATCATCTTTTACTCTTTTCCAAACCTAGGTGGATGTATCGGGGAGGCACCTACCACTGCCTTCATAAATAGTTGTGCTCTTATTGACACAAGCACCAAGACCCCACCGGTACAAAGTGATACTAAGTGCATACCCTATTGCAACTACAGCTAGAAACCCTAAAAGAATTTGTGTGTAGCTATTGGGGGTTGCATCATTTAGTTGCCAATGAAGATAAATTTTGTTGTATGCCGACGGATGAAGCTACGCCGATGACCTGACATGTATGTCGACGCTGCCGTCAGTTACATCTGTGCCGACGGTTCTGCAGGCTATGCCAATGGCTTCCGATGGCTTCCAGCTATCGGCGCAGCCCCTGTTTTCTTGTAGCCGAGGGTGCCAATATTGGGGATCGGGAGTTTAGGGTTTATTTCAGACTTTACTCTTTTATTACCCTTCTTTCAATAAGGAACACAACATTTGAGAATTCAGATAAAGGCGTGAGACTTCAAGTTCAAGTGCGTTGGGTGAGACGCGCCGAGAGGGGCGTCTTGATCAACTTGACGAAGGTGTCTAGCTCTGTGAGGTCGACGCCACCACCAAAATCCTCTGAGTCTGTGGGCGGCGTCCACTCGAACTCACGCACGAGCGCAGCCAGGAAACACTTGGTGTTCATCATCGCCAGACCCACGCCGGGGCAGAACCTATGCCCCGCACCGAACGGCATCATCTTCATCTCCTTGGGCCCTGGCAGAGGGCCCACATTCTCTCCCTCGCCTCCGGGCAGGAACCGCTCGGGCCGGAACTCGTCCGGCGCCTCCTTCCACGTCTTCTTGTCCCTCCCGATGTCCCCCACCGTGAACTTCACAAACAGATCGCCCCCGCTGGCCGTTGCACCGAGCACCGCGGCGGCCGCGTCTCCATGGACGTGGCGCTGGACGAACGACACCTGTGGGTGCAGGCGTAGGGTCTCTAGCACGACGGCGTTCAGATACGGCATGCCACGGATCAGGCTCCTTCCGCCGGAGACCGCGTCCCCGCCACCGTCGACCTCACCGCGAAGCTTTTTCTGGACCTCCTGCGAGTTCACGAGGTGGGCGAGGGCCCATTCGAGGCATGCCGCCACCGTCCCCGTGCCAGCGCCGAGGAACTCCGACACGAGGTTCACCATCTCGTCTTCCCTAACTCCGCGCTGTTCTCCTTCCTTGGCCTGGTGGTTTCCATCTGCCGCCGGGACGCGGAGGTCGATGAGCGAGTCGACGTACGGACGACGGCCGTCGCATGGTGGCGGACGAGACTCCCGGCGTGCGGCGATTAGAGGCAGGAACAGCTCGCCCATCCGTCTGTGGAGAGCCAAGAGCCGGCGGAGCCGCCTCCACTCGGCGAGCTTGGCCCGCACGGACCCGGGCGAGGCCCTCACCTCACCGACGGCGTACTTCTGGAAGTCCCGTATCACGTAGCGCATGGCGCGCACGTGGCGCTCGTCGACGCCGTCCCCGAAGCACAGGCGCGCGACCACGGAGAACACCGCGGCATAGAGGTCGTCACGGACGGAGACGGCACCCTCGCCGGCGGACAAACGAAGGGAAGCCACGAGATCGGTGATGGCCTCCCGTTGCAGCGGCGCGAGGTACGCGAGGCGCGACGGGTGGAGTGTCTCGGAGGTCAAGTTGCACCGGAAAGCACGCCAGAGCGGACCGTATGGCGCGGTGGCTAGGCTCTCGCCGCGCCGGCCGCCGTTGCTATCGGCCAGAAAGGTGATGAAGGGCGGCACCGGGCGGTTCGAGAAGTCGTCGGCGTTCTCGACGAGCGCGCGGTGGGCAACGGCAGGGTCCATGATCTTGTGGATAGCCACCGCAGCAGCTGGAGCACGGGAAGTGTGGCTACGGCGCCGCCGCCGGAACAGTACCGACAAGCCCAACAGAAGAAGGGCATATAGCACAAACAGCTCCATCGATGAGCTCTGACTTAATTTGTTGTCCTCTCTCTCGTTCGTGTGTGTGTGTGCAGTGCATGCATGGAGGTGCTTATATAGACTTTTTTTTTTCTTATAGACTTTTAGGTAGCAATGTGATCGATGCACAAATCACCTTGAGATAACTTAACCGATCCACCGAGAGATCACCTTCAAATAATTTAGCCTATCCAGCACCATCATGCATGCTAAAGTGTGATATAAAAACTTGGATCACCACTCAGCCGATAGTCGACATTAATTTATATATCCATAATTGGTTTTTTCTCTTCTTTAATAATTAGTGCGCGTAAGTAGTAGCATGAGCTATATATATGCTGTATAACTAAGCTAACTAGGGTCAGTTTTGTGCAATGTGATGTATTATTTGCACTTTACTAAGTGGGAGCAGGCGTGCCACATTTTTGTAGGCAACGCGTGTGGTGCATGGCCAAAAAAATAACGGAAGACCATATATATGGGACATCGTACCTACCCAACTTACACATATCAAAGGTATACATATCTAAAAGGCTATGCACTAAAGTTACATATATCTAAGGTTTATATATGTAAGGTATATGTATCCCAGAAAATTGAAACGAAATACCGGAAGCGGGCAAAATAATTGTTGCATATTGCTTTACATGAGCACTCTCGAAAAGTGAATTAATGTGTCTCTTGGGGTGTACATGATTCCCACCCTAACGGCGATGTAAGTGTGCTGGGCTAAGTGTGCATTTGGTTGCTGGACAAATGTGTATGGGATGGATGATCCATGATTTTGTGGATGGGACGGTTTACATTAGGATGATCCCATATTTCCATTGGTTCGTAGGGCTCGAGGGATGGGTTAAAATCTGCTTAGCTTAATATACTTAACAGCAATAGGTTAAGAGATGAGTAATTGCAAATAGCTTAACAAATATGGGGAAATTGGAACCGCAGGGGCGAGGAGCCCGTCAAGAGTGGCGTGTCGGGATTGCTGTTGGCCGACCCTAGAGCGCAGGGAGGCGAGAGATTGCCGGCCGACTCTATAGCACACATAGGTGGGATGTAACATCCCATAGTTCAAGAGACTCGAAATGGGTAGAGAGCAGATGCATGCATTGCGTTCATGCATGTAAATTTCGTGGAAATTTAAAAGTTTTTTTAACAAGACAGGTTTTGAAATTTAGACAAGTGAGACACTAGAGCAAGGTCAACACTAGGAACTGATCTAAATTTTGACATGACTCTTTCTCATTTCAAATTGGGAAATTAAGACTTGATAAAACAACACAAACAAGTTCAATGACTCATATACAATTACACAAAGATTGTAGAACAAACAAGAATCAGAAAAAAATATTTGAATACATAACTGAAGTTATGCAAACTTGAGTTCAAACCCAAACTTTCATAATGAAATAAATAAAATATAGAATAATACAATGATAATAGAACAATATTCAAAGTCCAATTCTCATTCAACATAAGATCATTACAAGATTCTTACAAGTTCAAATAAGAAAGAATATTACAAGAAGTAAACCTATTACAAAATACTTGGGAAATTCCTATATATTTTCTATCTAGACCTAATTTATCTATCTATTCTCCCATTCTTCTTCTCATCCTATTCTTATTCACATCTTGATCATCTTTTGAACCCGCAAAACAAACACAAAGATGGAAACCTTTGTTAAGGTTCAAATGTTGGTTTCACTTGAGATGAAACCTTTTGTTGTAGAATCCGACTAAAGAGTCTAGGAACAAGTCCTAAACACTTTGTAGCTCGAGGGTTTTAAGAAAGTAACATCATCAACAAAGAAATAGATAGTAACCAATGCATTAAAAGGAAACAAGGCCACGGACTATGCATTGGATCATGATCAAGTGACCAACAACAAGAAACAGTAGCAACTGAACCATATGCAAGGCCAAAAACCGAAGTTTCAACAAGTCCATAAGTAGTAATCTAGATAAGAACTCAAAGTAACAAATCATTTACCTCAAACCAAATGGATTTGTTAAAAAGAATCAAATAAAAATAACTTACCAACACTTGGCAATCATCAAGTTATTATAAAACTCTAAGTAAATAATCTTGAACAACAATAATAAGCTAGCAAGAATAAAACAAAAAATAAGCCGAAGATTAAACTTCACAATACTAAAACACAAATCTAGTGTTTATTGGCACTATCCAAATTGAGCACAAAACCTTGGCAGTATCAAATTTAAGAAACAAGACAAAACAATCCACTTGTCAATTCCAAAATAAGATAAGGGCCAAAACCAAACCTTCATGCCAAATTTTGAATACAACAAATGCAATGAACTTGCACATGAGACAAACTACAAGGAAGTTTACATGATTCCCAAGCAGCTCACACAACACTGCATGTCAGTGAGGTTTCAGTGCCAAAGGGCTCAAGTGCCACTATAAATATCCCAATCATTCGACCTTAAGCCTCACAAATCACCTGAGAAACTCAGACCACAAACATAAACTCACTCACTTAGAGAGAGATATGAGATATGAGATATGAGAGAGAGAGAGGGGGAGAGAGAGAGAGGAAAGGAAGGAAGGCAAAGAAGAAAAGGATCAAGAATAGGAGAAGAAGGAATCGAGAACATGTACAGATCTTCATCAAGCACACTAGGAATTCTTTAAAGGTTAGTTGCCAAATCTCTAGGATTAGAAGAAGGTTAGAAGTAGTAGCAAAGATCACTGGGATCTGGAGTAGGATTAATGAGAAATGATCCATAGGATCATCTCAATCCAATTTTAATGCTTGGTACGAGTAGATCATGTTTAAGCATGAATCCTATTATTGGGAAAGCAAACATAACAACACTTAAGCATGTCATACATGATCACACACTTGTGCACACTCTTAAGAGGAACCAAAAGCATGATCTACATGATGGCAGAGCACCATTACCATGGAACTAGCCACTTAAATAATTAACCAACACCGATTCATGATATACATCATCAACAAATATAATATCTACAAGTAATAAAATACAGAATCTACCTGAACATCAAATAAAGCTAAAGACACAAAAATACATAATCACTAATAATAAAGAACACCTAAACCAAGTAAAAATGTCAGTGGAGCACTGACAGTACACTACCCGAATACAAAAACAACTAAACAAGAATGACAAGAAAAAATGGGACACTAGGAATTGATCAACTCAAACTAAAATATAATTAAACCTAACCTAGATACAATGTCTATTCAATTACCCTAAACATCTAAACAAGAAACATCTACAAAAATTCAATAAGAAAAGAACATTTCACTATTAGATAACACTGACGGAACAAAACCCTAACTACATAGTAAAGCAAACTAGCCTGAATCAATGAGAACTAATCAATCAAATAGACTAATTACATCTAAGAAGCCATTACCTAGTTCATCTACTCCAGTAGAAAATAAAGAATTAAGTTAGAAACCCTAGAACTGTTAACCGAAGAAAATGAACTTAAGAAAAAATCAATGAACACTAGAACTAGGTCTTTTCTTGAATATTCCCATACAATGAAACAAGGAAAAAGAAATCTCGGTATCAGTGACAAAAGCCATCAGGTTCTACGCTTCACGGAAACAATCGTGCAGAAATATACAATGCAAAAAAGGCCCAAGTGGCAAATGGGCCGCGTTGCACTTGCCTCGCGTCCAGAAACACATGCAGAGTATCCCTGACATACGGAGTATTCAAATTACAACTTAAAGTGTCAACAAAGGAGTTACAAATGAGTAGCAAACCAGGGTTCTCACGCACATATACCAATAGGTACTTACAGACACAAACCTGATGTAACTACCTCGGTTAATTACGCTCCTAGTTACAAGCCTGGATGAGCGGAAATGGTTGAAATAGTACGGTGGGGCCCAAATGCCACTCACAGGTAGACCTTTCGGCCGTCCCAACCATTTCCAAACATCGGGACAAGAACGGGCGGCGTAACCGGCAGGCGAAGGGATCAACTACATACACAAATGGGTATGTATGCAAGCCACCATACAACAGTACATCAGAGCCATTCCATCTAAAAGAAATAGAAATATTGCAACACCATACGGCAAGATCCAAATATCCTAGATAGATATAATAGTTTAGGATATCTCCTCATACATCAAACATCAGAGTATCAGGCGGAAGCGGCAAACAAGATCCGAGTACGGATAAGAAGCAAATCGGCATAAGATGCCCCATAAATAAACACATCCCGCCCATAGATCTCACGGATCCCCGTTCCCGGAATCTCTACACCGAATGATCGTTGCCCACATCGTCCGTCTCCTCCACCCAGTATCCATCTTGCGAGTGTACCTGTTCATCTGAATCAAATAATTTATCGTGTGAGACCCTAGGGGTACTCAGCAAGTCTTTATGCCTCTAAAGGGGACACAACCTGGGTGACGCAATTGCAGCAAAAGATAATACCTAGCAATTCTATAGATACTCGCTAACCATACGCCTAACCAAAGATAGACGGATGTCCGGGAATTAATGACAACAGTTATGACGGTAATATTAACAGATCCATCCTCCTCCTCGCTTACCAATGAGGAAGCGGACGAACAACCCCCCCATCCGTTGGCAGTTTTATTATCCATTCCATGAGTGTTGCACTATTTACTAGTCAGTTACTTAGTCAAATTTAAAAGCGGTACTTTAGTTATACTTGTCTATGTTCGAGAAACTGTGCTCCAAGTCGTCCATAACCGTGGACACGGCTTTCAAAAAGTTTTACCCTGCAGGGGTGCACAAATAGCAACACACACTCGATCAACCTCGGAAAAACCAAATCAAAACCCAACGAGGCATTCACGACAAAGCAATCACCAGATTCAGAAATATTTCAGGGGGCCACCCCATTAAGCTACCCGCAACGAAGTTAGCTGACTCCGAAACGGACTCAAGGTTTGGGTGGACGGCTGTAAACGACTGGGAATCCGAAAGTGTGACTGGGCTTATCGATACCGCGAAAATGTGTCCCGATCCTAAACAGTACAGGTGCTCCTCGCACAATTGTAAATAAAGCAGTAAAGCATGGCATAAGTACAGGATAGTAAAAAAACCTCAAACTAGTTTGTGGCCCCAAGAAATAAGAATGAATCAAGCTCTGGCTCAGGGGGGTCCCATAATCCTCCCGGATGTGGATAGCGCGAATATTCAAGGAACATGAATCAAGTACTCGGGGTCCTACGGGACACAAGTGAGCATGAAAAACCAAATAGCAGATATTGCTCACCGGTGCCATTTTTATTAGTTATCCCATTACTTCTCAGGTTAAGTTGTTTAGGTACCTCGTTATCCGTCAGACACTCACATACCCTACACATGCTGTTCTACGACTCGCATGGCTCAAACAACTCCTGTAGTAATGGCTCATGGGATGGAGGAACAAGTTTTGGTGGGGTTTAAAAGTAAAGGCTATGCAATACTTGGGATTCAGTTTAATGCAATCGCGACTCAATGATGCAAGAATAAGATAGAGGCAATAGGTACTATATGTATGCAAGCATGTGGTAGTGCTTGCCTGGCAGCTCAGTTGAAGCGAGAGAAGGATCTGGGTAGTGCTCCTAGTTTTCTTGATATATCCCCTGCTCAGCGTCTATTCGAAGAAGAACCAAACAAACAAGGGCCAACATAAATAAAGTGCACAAGCATAAGAATAAAATGCGACAAGCAAGCAATCATGCCATGATGAATGATGCATAATTTGCATGGCAATAAAGTAGCATGGCATGGGTGAGGTGTAGAATACAAGAAATAAACATTTTATGGAGTTTTAGTCACCTTTTATCCTCAAATAAGTTGCTGTACTCTTTATATTTATATGATGCATGCTGCAATTCAGAACATGGAATGCATAAACAGAAAGGTCTCGTCGAGCTGATCATTTTAGACATATCATTTGTTAAATTTGGAGTTATAAAACAAAAGTTATTAATTAATTAAGAAAAAGGGCATTTTATTGTAATTTTAATCAACTTGCAATTTTAAAGTGTTCAAAACATATTTTGGATGGCATATTTGAAATCCTCACATTTTTCTGATTTCAAAACATATATTATTTGTATTATTTGGAATAATATTTGAAAAGTTATTAGGAAACAGATTTAAATTTGAATTTGAAACAATTTTGAAAAGTTTAAATTTAAACAGGAAAACAGAAAATCTTTTCTCACTCAGGCAAACCTAGCCACAGACAATGACAGGTGGGCCATCTGCTGACTGGACGACGCAACGCGCAGAAACCGTCTGTCACCGCGAGGCTTCCTAGTCACTGCGACTGACGGGTGGGGCCACGGCAGCCTCAGGGCCACACGCGGGCACGGCCAGCCGTTGGGCGACACGTGGTGGATCCGGGGACTGCGGGTTGAGGAGTACCAAATCCCGGGAGCCTTTTTGCAAAATTGCCACGGGGCTGACATGTGGGACTGGCTGGACCGCGGGTTGAGCAGGTAAAAACTAGGGGGGGGGTAAGTGCAAAAGGGGCCGCGGCACTGTTGATCTTCTCTGCGTGTGACGGTTGATTGGTGCGCGACAGCGGACGGCGCGGCGCGCAGGGTTCGACCCTGGGTCGCGGGCGTGCGCGCTGCGGGTGGTAGGCAGCGCGGCTGGTTGAGGGTTGGTGACAGCAAGGTGGGTGGGGGCCAGATATGCCGTCTGCGATGCGCTACGCCGAGTGAACGCAGCGACCGCCGGCGCGCAGAGGGTGTTTGGTGTGTGGTCCGGCGTGGCCAGGCAACAACAGCGAAGAGAGGGGTGTCTGGGAGGTACAGAGGCTCACCGCGGGCTCGACGGAGGGCTCGGATCGGAGCGGGGAGCTTCGGATCGGTGACGAGGCTCACGAACGGCGGCTAAGGTTTTCGTCGGGACGCGTCGGCGTGCAACGGGTACAGGCCTCCTCCTCCTCGCTGGCGGGTACGGGGCGACGCAGAGGGACCTCCTCGTCCTCCCCGACCACCTCCACGTCGCGCTCGTCGGCTGGATCGAAGAAGCGTCGGTGGAGCAGACGGTGGCCGGCGTCGGGGTAGATGGTGGCGGTGGGGGAAAAGAGGGGAGAGGCAGGGACCTGGGGTGGATCTGGGGGAGGCAGCAGGCGAGTGAGAGGGGGTAGATAGGGACGGGAGAGGGAAGGGTGCCGTGGGGGAAAAGTGGAGGAAAAAGGTGGTCTCGGCCACCTTTTGCTTCTCCCTCCCTCACGTGCTCGGGCAGGCTCGGCCTGGGGCTGGTAGGGCAGCTGGCAGGTAGGCCAGGGGAGGCACGGCAGACGGTCTCGGGCTGGTGGGGTCGCACGGCCGAGAGAGAAAGGGAGGAGGGTGGCTCGGGTTTAGCTTCGGCTAGGGCTAGAGGCTCAGGTTAGGTTTTGGCCTTAGGTTAGAGAGGGTATGTAGGCCCAGGTTAGGGTGGTGTCTCGGCATGGAGAGAGGAGGGTGGTGAGGTGAGGTTTGGATAGAGGGGGTAGATAGCTAGGTTAGCTTAGAGGGGCTCGGGTTAGGTTATATGGTGGCTATGGTAGATGGTGGTAGATAGGATTTGAAACAAGACAAAAACAAGAGGTGTCAAAAGAGAGGAAAGAGGTTAGGGGGAGGAATTAGGGTTTAGATACTTGCATGCACCAAGCTTAGATCAACAAGGATAGGTGGAAGAGGTGTAGGGTTTAGCAAACTCAAACAAGATCAACAAAGAGGAGTGGAAGAGAGGGATAGAGATGTGGTGGTGGATTTTAGCAAGACCATACTAGATCAAGCCAAAAGAGAGGTAGAGAGGGAGATGGATGATTCACTCAAAAGATCAAATAAAACAAAGGAGGACAAAAATAGAGATGGTTGCATGGCCCATGCAAGTGCATTAAATGCCATGTCTTAATCTTGTGAAAACAAAATAATTAATCATGGCATTTATACATATGCATTCCAAAATATGGAGTAAGGGCCAAGCTAAGGATTTACATGAAAGTTCCAAGTGGAGTAGATGGAGATGATCATATTTGAATACACATGGGACATGCTAGTGTGTAGGTGCCACTAGGTATTTAGTAAGCCCAAAATATCCCAACATGATAATAACCCCAAAACAACCCATATGGAAGCTAGGTAAAAGGTTCCACTCACAAGGCATGCAAAGGTGGCCATGTGGCTCTCATAAACCAATAATGTGGAAACACTATGGTGCCTATATGAGAGCATGTGGAGATAGAGTTGGATCCATCCCAACCCACATGAGCTAGAGGTAAAACCAAATAAGTTTCAATGCTCATATATGGTGGAATGGTGGAATGATGGGGTGATGACAAGAAAGGTGGTGGAGTGGAATAAAAGATATGCCCCCAACTCAACTTGGGCATTTAAACAATATATCAATAACCAAATACAATATCAAGAGGCAAATACAATTAATAATGCATATGAGAGAAGAACCAATACAAAAAGGGTTTTATATGATGCTCAAATGCAAGGTGGCATGATGACATGAGCATGATATAATTATGATGCAACAATTATATATAGGAAGTAGCCATTATATAGACTAGGCTAGTAGCATTGCAATTGTTAGACAATTGGGATGCTACAACTCTCCCCCACTAAACAAGAATCTCGCCCCGAGATTCCTAGGAAAAAGAAAACAACACAAGGAGAGGCGGGTGTTCGAACGAAGGTGACCCTCACGTTCCCAAGTTGATGAACAACGGAGGTGCGACCACTACACCTTGCAAAACTTGCTAGACTTGTTGCGAGTCTTGCGTTTTGCTTGAGAAACAACGGGTTAGAAGAGTTGAAGGATTGTCGTGAGACGAGAAGGATAGGATGGGCATAGCTCCGGTTTTCCCAAGAATCATGATAAAAGAATATAACCACTTGTGAAAGAAAGGACAAGATGATGTATCATGGATAAAGAAAGACACACCATTAAGATTAAAGATTTACCGATACTAGAGAGGATGAAATCTTTATCTCGTCGGAAGAAAAAGAGCTAGAATGGAGAGGTTTGAACCACTATGACAATAGCATCGTATCTTCTCTCGGATTTGAGGAATGAAATTCGGAAACAATATTGCCTTCAAACAATAGAGTCCGTTGATATCACCAGAAAGATTTAGTTAGACATCGTCGGATTAGATTCTTGTTGCGCCGGTAAGAACCAAGGATCACGCAATTGAGGTGCGCGGATATAACTTCCAGAGACGGATGTGAAGCCAGATCATGGTGGAATCCCGAGAAGCAAAGAATATGGAGGATCTGGAGTTTATTGTAGAGATACTTATTGCTTTCTTTAGCCTTGAGGCTAACGCAATAGATTTGCGGCTGATGGCATCAACCATAATTGGCTTTACCATAGAAAAAGAATTGATTAAACAAAAAGAGAGATAGTTTCCTTTCATCTTGTTTGGGGATGTCGAGCATCGGTAGAAAGACGAGGATAGAAAAAGGTTTGCGTATGTTTCCACCAGATAATTGAGGATTTTGCTCCGTGTAGAAAGGGTGACATCACCAACAAGAGATTATTGATTACTTTCTTCGAGAGAGCACTCCGGAAAAACAAGGACGGAAGTAAAAGTGTCGAGGGATAAAGGCCACTTCTAACTTCCGTGGAATGAGTGAAATCACATAAATTCACCAATTCAATGTACAAGAGCGAATGATAAGAGTAGTGGTATGGTATCTACTCCATCCCGCACTCAAAGCATTACTCCGCACATGAATAAGAAAATCATGCAACCCAACTACCGAAACAGACTGAAGGTGTTGGCAAAAACTCATAGAACTCCGTTAGAAAACAAGGATAGATGCAAACGATTCGCCGGATTCATAGATAGATAAAGATGATGATGTTGTCGTCATGTCGGAAGTACCAAGTCACCGGAAAGATATAAAGGAAGATCACGGAGACAACTGCAAAATTTCACAGATATAGAAAAATATAGCACCACTTGAACAGAAGGAATACAAGATCTGAAAGGTCTTCATGGCCTCCGGTGGATTGAGCATAGACGATAGAGCGAGAGGGTTTCAAGAGATTACTTAACGAGATTGAGGTGAAAGAACTCCATGTTCTTCTTGAAATGATTGAGAGAGATTTAGCAGCCTTGAGGAAATCTTCAGCGGAACGACGATGATAACTTGCCAACAAGGAACAACTCCGGATTGGTTGAAGATGGAGGATGGAATTAACAATGGACTTGCTGATTCCAGAATTGAAGCGACCTATTTAGCAGAAGGACGTGGTCGAGATATGTGACTTCAAAAAGTCAGAATTCTCACTTTGAGACTTTGCACACAGGCAGTGCTCACGAAGCTCGAGAGAAAGAGACACATACGATCTTCCATGTCCCTCCATAGATATCGAATAGGCAAGCATATTATCAACATATACCACCATGGATTAACAAGATATTCCCAGAATACCAAGTTCAAGAGGCGGAAGAATGAACATATGCTCGAAACACTTTCTGAGCTCAACGCTCTTTGAAAGATCAACGTTACGAGTAAGGATTCCTGTTGAAGAAGATGCGCTGACAGAATAGGTGAACTGGTCCTTCGGAAGAAAAAGAGATGTCACCTGGTTCACATTGTCGATCGGATCCCAGTTACAAAGATAAAGAGATCTTGGATAAGAACCGGTGATAGCTCATACCTTAAGAAAAGCTATCAGAGACGAAAAGATGCAATTCCCTCGTATCCAGGAGAATTATGCAGATATGGGGTTCAAAAGGATGTGCAGCATGATGGACAGATGATAGACCGCCGTAGTGCTTGGAGAAACTCTGGATTGCCAAAGATGCTTGAATATGCATAGATATGATCGCGGTGTACTCAAAATCACAGGAGATAACCGTCACCATTTGGAGGATAGTGGTGATTGCATTTTCCATATTCCACTCAAGATAAGTGTCATATAGCTATGCCGAGAACCAAATTACAATCACCAGCATCGGATCGACACATGTTATGTAATTAGCCCAAGAGAATTGGAGATGAAATGAAACTCTAGGATTAAGCGCCGGTGACAAAAGAATGAGTTAGCATGGACATGCTGATAAAAGGGAGATAGATAATGTTTCACACACGACTGAAAAGGAGTGTGGAAGCACAGATGTATCAAAGAAAATTTTTCCGCATTTTTCGGCATTAAAATACCAATAGATGCGCAAAAACACTTATCAGGTAGCGATTAGCCACTGATGGTTTCACAGAATGTGGAGTTGCTAGAAGGAAGGACACCCTTAGGAAGATGGCATCGGTTAACAAGGAGTCAGATAGATCGCGCCGGTATTCAAAAGCCTGTCAGTATGGAATGTACCAACAGTTGATAACCAAAGGCAGATAAAGATAACATGTTGGATACAACAGATAGACAAGGAATTACACACACACACACACTCAACCTATGGTACTACGGAAACCCAGAACACGTGAATCCTAGTTTGAACTTTTAAGAAGAGGATTGAAAACGTTACACTTCCTTACCAGAAAAGGGTGGGTGGGTGGGTAAGAAGAAAAGTGGAAGCATTCCTACTCTCGCGTTTTGTTTTTCCCTAGTATACATAGCTACCAAAAATATTTGCTAGACTGACAACGACCATTTGGCTGAGACCCTGAAGGGCGGGATGGCTCTGATACCAATTGTAACTACCTCGGTTAATTACGCTCCTAGTTACAAGCCTGGATGAGCGGAAATGGTTGAAATAGTACGGTAGGGCCCAAATGCCACTCACAGGTAGACCTTTCGGCCGTCCCAACCATTTCCAAACATCGGGACAAGAACGGGCGGCGTAACCGGCAGGCGAAGGGATCAACTACATACACAAATGGGTATGTATGCAAGCCACCATACAACAGTACATCAGAGCCATTCCATCTAAAAGAAATAGAAATATTGCAACGCCATACGGCAAGATCCAAATATCCTAGATAGATATAATAGTTTAGGATATCTCCTCATACATCAAACATCAGAGTATCAGGCGGAAGCGGCAAACAAGATCCGAGTACGGATAAGAAGCAAATCGGCATAAGATGCCCCATAAATAAACACATCCCGCCCACAGATCTCACGGATCCCCGTTCCCGGAATCTCTACACCGAATGATCGTTGCCCACATCGTCCGTCTCCTCCACCCAGTATCCATCTTGCGAGTGTACCTGTTCATCTGAATCAAATAATTTATCGTGTGAGACCCTAGGGGTACTCAGCAAGTCTTTATGCCTCTAAAGGGGACACAACCTGGGGTGACGCAATTGCAGCAAAAGATAATACCTAGCAATTCTATAGATACTCGCTAACCATCCGCCTAACCAAAGATAGACGGATGTCCGGGAATTAATGACAACAGTTATGACGGTAATATTAACAGATCCATCCTCCTCCTCGCTTACCAACGAGGAAGCGGACGAACAACCCCCCCATCCGTTGGCAGTTTTATTATCCATTCGATGAGTGTTGCACTATTTACTAGTCAGTTACTTAGTCAAATTTAAAAGCGGTACTTTAGTTATACTTGTCTATGTTCGAGAAACTGTGCTCCAAGTCGTCCATAACCGCGGACACGGCTTTCAGAAAGTTTTACCCTGCAGGGGTGCACAAATAGCAACACACACTCGATCAACCTCGGAAAAACCAAATCAAAACCCAACGAGGCATTCACGACAAAGCAATCACCAGATTCAGAAATATTTCAGGGGGCCACCCCATTAAGCTACCCGCAACGAAGTTAGCTGACTCCGAAACGGACTCAAGGTTTGGGTGGACGACTGTAAACGACTGGGAACCCGAAAGTGTGACTGGGCTTGTCGATACCACAAAAACGTGTCCCGATCCTAAACAGTACAGGTGCTCCTCGCACAATCGTAAATAAAGCAGTAAAGCATGGCATAAGTACAGGATAGTAAAAAAACCTCAAACTAGTTTGTGGCCCCAAGAAATAAGAATGAATCAAGCTCTGGCTCAGGGGGGTCCCATAATCCTCCCGGATGTGGATAGCGCGAATATTCAAGGAACAGGAATCAAGTACTCAGGGTCCTACGGGACACAAGTGAGCATGAAAAACCAAATAGCAGATATTGCTCACCGGTGCCACTTTCATTAGTTATCCCATTACTTCTCAGGTTAAGTTGTTTAGGTACCTCGTTATCCGTCAAACACTCACATACCCTACACATGCTGTTCTACGACTCGCATGGCTCAAACAACTCCTGTAGTAATGGCTCATGGGATGGAGGAACAAGTTTTGGTGGGGTTTAAAAGTAAAGGCTATGCAATACTTGGGATTCAGTTTAATGCAATCGCGACTCAATGATGCAAGAATAAGATAGAGGCAATAGGTATTATATGTATGCAAGCATGTGGTAGTGCTTTCCTGGCAGCTCAGTTGAAGCGAGAGAAGGATCTGGGTAGTGCTCCTGGTTTTCTTGATATATCCCCTGCTCAGCGTCTATTCGAAGAAGAACCAAACAAACAAGGGCCAACATAAATAAAGTGCACAAGCATAAGAATAAAATGCGACAAGCAAGCAATCATGCCATGATGAATGATGCACAATTTGCATGGCAATAAAGTAGCATGGCATGGGTGAGGTGTAGAATACAAGAAATAAACATTTTATGGAGTTTTAGTCACCTTTTATCCTCAAATAAGTTTCTGTACTCTTTATATTTATATGATGCATGCTGCAATTCAGAACATGGAATGCATAAATAGAAAGGTCTCGTCGAGCTGATCATTTTAGACATATCATTTGTTAAATTTGGAGTTATAAAACAAAAGTTATTAATTAATTAAGAAAAAGGGCATTTTATTGTAATTTTAATCAACTTGCAATTTTAAAGTGTTCAAAACATATTTTCGATGGCATATTTGAAATCCTCACATTTTTCTGATTTCAAAACATATATTATTTGTATTATTTGGAATAATATTTGAAAAGTTATTAGGAAACAGATTTAAATTTGAATTTGAAACAAATTTGAAAAGTTTAAATTTAAACAGGAAAACAGAAAATCTTTTCTCACTCAGGCAAACCTAGCCACAGACAATGACAGGTGGGCCATCTGCTGACTGGACGACGCAGCACGCAGAAACCGTCTGTCACCGCGAGGCTTCCTAGTCACTGCGACTGACGGGTGGGGCCACGGCAGCCTCAGGGCCACACGCGGGCACGGCCAGCCGGTGGGCGACACGTGGTGGATCCGGGGACTGCGGATTGAGGAGTACCAAATCCCGGGAGCCTTTTTGCAAAATTGCCACGGGGCTGACATGTGGGACTGGCAGGACCGCGGGTTGAGCAGGTAAAAACTAGGGGGGGTAAGTGCAAAAGGGGCCGCGGCACTGTTGATCTTCTCTGCGTGTGACGGTTGATCGGTGCGCGACAGCGGACGGCGCGGCGCGCAGGGTTCGACCCTGGGTCGCGGGCGTGCGCGCTGCGGGTGGTAGCCAGCGCGGCTGGTTGAGGGTTGGTGATAGCAAGGTGGGTGGGGGCCAGATATGCCGTCTGCGATGCGCTACGCCGAGTGAACGCAGCGACCGCCGGCATGCAGAGGGTGTTTGGTGTGTGGTCCGGCGCGGCCAGGCAACAACAGCGAAGAGAGGGGTGTCTGGGAGGTACAGAGGCTCACCGCGGGCTCGACGGAGGGCTCGGATCGGAGCGGGGAGCTTCGGATCGGTGACGAGGTTCACGAACGGCGGCTAGGGTTTTCGTCGGGACGCGTCGGCTTTCAGCGGGTACAGGCCTCCTCCTCCTCGCTGGCGGGTACGGGGCGACGCAGAGGTACCTCCTCGTCCTCCCCGACCACCTCCACGTCGCGCTCGTCGGCTGGATCTAAGAAGCGTCGGTGGAGCAGACGGTGGCCGGCGTCGGGGTAGATGGTGGCGGTGGGGGAAAAGAGGGGAGAGGCAGGGACCTGGGGTGGATCTGGGGGAGGCAGCAGGCGAGTGAGAGGGGGTAGATAGGGACGGGAGAGGGAAGGGTGCCGTGGGGGAAAAGTGGAGGAAAAAGGTGGTCTCGGCCACCTTTTGCTTCTCCCTCCCTCACGTGCTCGGGCAGGCTCGGCCTGGGGCTGGTAGGGCAGCTGGCAGGTGGGCCAGGGGAGGCACGGCAGACGGTCTCGGGCTGGTGGGGTCGCACGGCCGAGAGAGAAAGGGAGGAGGGTGGCTCGGGTTTAGCTTCGGCTAGGGCTAGAGGCTCAGGTTAGGTTTTGGCCTTAGGTTAGAGAGGGTATGTAGGCCCAGGTTAGGGTGGTGTCTCGGCATGGAGAGAGGAGGGTGGTGAGGTGAGGTTTGGATAGAGGGGGTAGATAGCTAGGTTAGCTTAGAGGGGCTCGGGTTAGGTTAGATGGTGGCTATGGTAGATGGTGGTAGATAGGATTTGAAACAAGACCAAAACAAGAGGTGTCAAAAGAGAGGAAAGAGGTTAGGGGGAGGAATTAGGGTTTAGATACTTGCATGCACCAAGCTTAGATCAACAAGGATAGGTGGAAGAGGTGTAGGGTTTAGCAAACTCAAACAAGATCAACAAAGAGGAGTGGAAGAGAGGGATAGAGATGTGGTGGTGGATTTTAGCAAGACCATACTAGATCAAGCCAAAAGAGAGGTAGAGAGGGAGATGGATGATTCACTCAAAATATCAAATAAAACAAAGGAGGACAAAAATAGAGATGGTTGCATGGCCCATGCAAGTGCATTAAATGCCATGTCTTAATCTTGTGAAAACAAAATAATTAATCATGGCATTTATACATATGCATTCCAAAATATGGGGTAAGGGCCAAGCTAAGGATTTACATGAAAGTTCCAAGTGGAGTAGACGGAGATGATCATATTTGAATACACATGGGACATGCTAGTGTGTAGGTGCCACTAGGTATTTAGTAAGCCCAAAATATCCCAACATGATAATAACTCCAAAACAACCCATATGGAAGCTAGGTAAAAGGTTCCACTCACAAGGCATGCAAAGGTGGCCATGTGGCTCTCATAAACCAATAATGTGGAAACACTATGGTGCCTATATGAGAGCATGTGGAGATAGAGTTGGATCCATCCCAACCCACATGAGCTAGAGGTAAAACCAAATAAGTTGCAATGCTCATATATGGTGGAATGGTGGAATGATGGGGTGATGACAAGAAAGGTGGTGGAGTGGAATAAAAGATATGCCCCCAACTCAACTTGGGCATTTAAACAATATATCAATAACCAAATACAATATCAAGAGGCAAATACAATTAATAATGCATATGAGAGAAGAACCAATACAAAAAGGGTTTTATATGATGCTCAAATGCAAGGTGGCATGATGACATGAGCATGATATAATTATGATGCAACAATTATATATAAGAAGTAGCCATTATATAGACTAGGCTAGTAGCATTGCAATTGTTAGACAATTGGGATGCTACACTTGAGACATATGAATACCAGTAATGGCCTTTGGGCCATATACAAATAACTAATTGTTCTTGTTGTTGATTCTTCCGTGACATCTTCCTTACGAATTATTTGTACTAGGGATTTTACTTGCCGTGACGGAATGAGGTGATCCAAGCTACTATGCGCCCTCAATATGGGAGAATAGGAAGACTACCAACGGTCAAAGGCTACGCCGTCGGTGTAGGCCCTGAGGCAGGTAGCCGAGCAAATGTGCCATCGGCCCAGGTTTGTCGTCGGTGTAGGACATTTGCCTTGTCGTTGACAACCTAGAAACCACCTGGTGGGGTAAGCCCCACGGTGACTATCACGGTGGCGGCCAGTGACTCTATGAGCAGCAACTAGGCATGGAAATCCTTTTGTTTATTTTCAGTTGTTCCTTTGGCTTCATGACGGGGGGTGGGGGATGAAATCCGTTCATAGCTATTGCCAACAAGCGCCCGTCACCGAAGGGGATGAGGAGAACCAACGTGCCATTGGCTCCTTTTAGCACAATCAACAGCTCATCGATCAACATGTGCTTAGGATGGTCAACAATGATCTCTTGCTGCCGAGGCTGGCGGCAAAATCTCCTGATGATATTGCCACCACCTTGTCACCTCCACTCGACATTGTATTATTCTCTGCAGGCTCCAAAGGCCATACCAAAAACATCAGCTCGGTTAGTGGCTCTGGTTTCTTGTGTAAAGACACACCATAACTTTGGGCGGCACGCGATAAGTTGGAGAATCCCAAGACCACCAAGCTTCTTTGGTCAGCACACCGTCTCCTAATTCACTTTGAATTTGGCTCCGGGGGTAGTGTCCTTTGCCTCCCAAAGGAAATCCCTTGGCAATTTCTTCATGAAGTTTATTGTACCCGGAGTGATGACAAGAGGTGTCAAGTAGTAAAGGGCTTGGGAAGCAATGACCGACTTAACAAGAGAGGCCCAACTGGCTGTAGTAATGAATTTGCCATTCCAATGTGGGAGATTCCCGCCACATTTATCTTCGAGATGTTGGATGTTGACCCTCTTTACTTGTCATATAGATAGCGGGAGGCCAAGATACTGTAGGGGTTCGTAGCATGGAAAACAAAAATTTTCTATCGCATACAAACAAACAAGCCAAGATCTATCTACTAGATTGTAGCAATGAGTCGATGGAATAACTTACCCTCGAAGATTCCAAAGCGGTTAACGAGAGCAGATTCTCGTGGGTGATGTAGTCGTACACTTCCGATCTCAAGATCGCGTAGACGATCCTTCCGGCGCTGCGTTCTGGCAGCGCTCCCGCAGTCGGTCACACGTTCGGTACTCGACGAAGACCTTCCTCTCCCTTGTTCCAGTAGGCAGCGGAGGTTGTAGCACTCTCCTCGAGATTCCGGCAGCACAACGGCGTGGTACCGGAAGTAGAGGGGAGATCTCGCAGGGCTTCGCCTTAAGCCGGAGCGAGTATGGTGGAGTATGAGAGAGGCTTTAGTGGTCTAGGGATTAGACACACCAATTAGAAGGCTCTAAACCGAAGGCTAGGGCAATTAGAAGCTCTAAACCAAAACGGCTGTAAACCGGAGGCTGTGGCTAGGGTTTAGATTTAGAGGATAGGAACTTGTGTGTCTAGAGGAGGAGGCCCTGCCCCTCCTCTTATAGGTGGGAGGTGCGGCCAAGGGGAGGGGAGTCCCTCCCCAAGTAGGCCTTGGTTGGCGCGCCTGCTTGGAGAGGAGGGAATCCTCTCCAAGTTGGTTTCAACCTCCTCTTGCTTGTTTCCCACAGTTTCCTGTTTTAGCCGTTTGACTTTCAAACTTGCCATTTGACTTTTCAGTTTTAGGATTCAATTTAATCCTTTATTTGGAACAGCGAGAACACTCAGTACATGATGCAATCATTCCAATATGTAATGACACATTCATGTACCCCCTTCCCCCCCGGAGTGCCGGACATTCCAGAACCTTCTAGAACATTCCCGATGAAAACACCAGAATCATTTCCGAACTCCGAAACGGGACTTTCCTTATATGAATCTTATTCTCCGGACCATTCCGGATCACCTCGTGATATCCCGGATCCCATCCGAGACTCCGAACAACATTCGGTCTCTTTCTCATAATACCATAACTACTCAAACAACGTCGAATCCTTAAGTGTGTCTCCCTACGGTTCGTGAATTATGCGGACATGATCGAGACACTTCTCCGAACAATAACCAATAGAGGAATATGGAAATTCATATGGCTCCCACATATTTCTACGATTACTTTGCGATCGAATGAACCACTTACATACGATACCAATTTCCCTTTGTCTCACGATAGTTTACTTATCCGAGGTTATGATCGTCCGTATCTCTGCATACCTAGTTCAACCTCGTTACTGATAAGTACTCTTTTCTCGTTCCCGTGATATGTGATCCCTTGTGAGCCAGTCACATGCTTGCAAGCTAATTGGATGACATTTCACCGAGAGGGCCCAGAGTATATCTATCCGTCATATGGATGGACAAATCCCACTCTTGATCCATGTGTTTCAACCAATACTTTCTGAACACTCAATGCCACCTTTATAGCCACCCTGTTACGGTGTGGTGTTTGATGACATCAAAGCATCCATCCGGAAAAGGTGATATGCATGATCTCATGGTCGAAGGAATTAGGTTACTATGTATCAGAAAGCATATAGCAATTGAACTATTGAAATGACTTGATCTTTATGCTACGCTTATCTATAGGAGTATGTCCATCACATCATTCTCCTAATGATATGATCCTGTTGTTAATAACATCTCTATGTTCATGATCAGGAAACCATGATCATATATTAACCAACAAGCTAGTTTAACAAGAGGCTTTACTAGGGACTCTTATTTTAGTTTACAAATCACACAAGTATTAATGTTTCCGGTTAATACAATTATAGCATGGTATGTAAACATTTATCATAAGTGTGAAGATATGATAATAACCACTTTATTATTGCCTCTTGGGCATATCTCCAACAGTCTCCCACTTGCACTAGAGTCAATAATCTAGTTTCAAACCTTTGTGTATTCAACACCTATGGCTTTCCGGTGTTGTATGTACACGATTGCTAGTGGTCAACTGATCTCCGGATCTGACACTTCCAGGTCCGTGTGTAATTTTATGTCTTTGCGTCTCTACGCATCACTCATTCTCTAATGAGATGGCTTTGTATAAATTTGGTCTTTTGGTGTGACCTTTAGCTCTATGGGGTTAAAACATGTTGATAATATTGTCGCACAATATATCTTCATAGTATTATCCCACTGTGAACTACACTTAGTTTGATAACAAACTACTTGACACAAATGCCCTCTTTTGCTGCTAAAATAGCAGTCATATACTTAGCCTTTTGTTGTAGTATCTGTCACAATGTCTTAACTTTGGAACTCATCCAAATCCATTATGGAACTCACTTTCCATTATATTGTGCCACCTTTAGTTTAGATTGAGATAAACTTAATTTGTACTTTGTGACAAAGCTAGTATCAATGTAGTACTTTTACAATGAACTAACCATCTATTTGTCACTTCTACAAATATTATACTCTTAGTTCTTCCAAAAGATCATAAGAATATCCTTACTATTGTCCAATGATCATCTTACGAATCATTCTGGTATATGCTCACAACATTTAGAGCATAGGACATATCTGGATTTGCACATATCACAGTATGATTGATATAAATACTCTTTGTGATTTCATACATCAAGTATCAATCTATACTTGGTTATTTGTTTCACTTTACCAAATTTCAATACACTTGAATATATCATCAACATTGAACTCATTCAATCCTTTCTGTGCGACAAGAACCTCTCTTGTAGTTTCTATATTGAACTCATTCAATATCTTGTCTATGTACTTCTGGCACAACCATATTAGCGTCTATTGATGCCAAATATTTGGGTTTTGCCTAAGTCTTTCATCGGGATGAAATTCCTAATATGTGTTAATAAAAGATACATTATTTCCAATCAACAATATGTCTTCCACATAATGTATTAGAAACATGTCTTAGCGCTCCCACTTAATTTCTTGCAAATGCAAGCATCTTCATCGTCTCTAATGAACTTTTAAACTCCTTTAACAGTTTCATCACAGTGAAGATTCCAACTCCGCGATGCTCACTTTAACCATTGAAGTTTGCATATGCTTTTAGCATCCTTTGAATTAACAAAACCCTATGGACCGTGTTATGCACATGTCCTAGGTAACGATTCTATTAGAAGAACTTGTTTTGTTTATTCAACTACCATATAACAAATTATATGTAGTGGTTGCTACATTAATCCGTCTAGACTAAATATCACTATGAAAGATCAAATCTTGTCATAGTCAACCTTTGAACATTTTGTGAACTCTTTCCCAACATGTCGACTATTTCATAGATGTAAAACATCCATGTCTATTTCTTTATAGATCCATACACAACTGTAAGGTCTTACACCTTTCTCGAGGGTCCTTCAAGTTCAAAACTTGATTTCTCGTGTATGGAACTATCACGGATTTTATGGCTTCAAGCCATTTGACGGAGTCAGGGCTCATCATCGCTTCTTTGCACGTAGTCGGATCATTATTGTCAAATAATGATTTAACTCTCAAATCTTGGTATTTGATTGTTCATCCGACCTACTTGTTTCAATAGGAACTTAGATCTCCGTGACCACAACCTTTGAAGTACGCGAGCCATGAGCATTGTTTGCTAACTCCGGAACACTTTTCGGCGCTGCGCAACTTTGCACATATAGCTAAGGTTCTTTTAACCTTATCAAAGTTCTATTGTCCTCCCACTTAACTTTTCACGAAAAATTCCTTCTCAAAGAAACTTAACGTTCTAAGCAACAAACACTTTTGTCTCCGGTGTTTATGGAGGAATACTTAACAGTTATACAAAGACAGGTTCATCCGACTTTGGTTGCACACATCTTTCTTATGCATAGCATACCAATGTTTTAAGAAAGGACTACTTGGGTTTAATCCCAAACCATAACCTTATATGGTGTCATTTCAACGGATTATGATGAAGCTCTTTTCAGTGGAAAAATGGTAATCTCTAAAGCTTTTAATCTCTAAAATATAATGGCAGTTTTATGAATTATACCTTTGATCTTACCATGTCAAACAAGGTTTAATTACATACCTCGAACGCTCCATACCCTTATGGTGTTTTGGGAAATGCAAATCCACGGAACAATTCCTTAAATCTTAGGTATTATGCTAAACTCTGTAACTCAAATATCTTCCTTTATGATATTTATCATAAACTATTTATATTCTTGTTACTATGATTTTGCACTTCATCTTGAAAGTCTTTGAACTTTTCAAATGTTTCATACTTCATCCTTATTAAGTAAATATTCATATATTCACTCAAATTTTCGGAGAAAGCAAATGAAGTTGAAATTCATCGCTCTTGACTACACATAATGGACTTTGTACAACAATATGTACAAGTTCAAATAAGCTAGTCATTCGTTCCCTTTCGGCCTATGAACGAAGTTTTAATTATCTCTAGGAAAGTTTCACAAGCATCATTTGATCAAAAATCAAAAGACTCCAAAATTCCATCCACATGGAGTTTCTTCATGTTTTCTTTCCAATATAATTTAAACGGCGATATCACTTCCTAAGTGATACTTCAATCAATTTGTCTTTTGACATTTTTAGCACTAGTTTTATGGATGTGATTTCTCCAACGAGATTTGTGAATCATCCATCTTTTATAAATTACGGAAATTATTTGAACAACCTTTTTGTTCTCATAATACCTGATAAAACAAATCTTGAAGGCAAACTTTGATGTTTAACGAGCAACACAATAACCCTTTATTTGTTCTCGATGAACATCATCACATATTCTTTTGCTAGTTACTTAGGCCATTGTAGTTCATGAATTTTGTTGTTTCGTATGACGATTCATACCAACAAATTCAGTATCAAATACTTAAGAACCATATTGTTTAATAAGCAAAGAATATAGCCATAACATGTATATCATCTATATACTTAAGCTGAACAATTCTACTCTTTTCTTTTCTGCCACATATTTATGAGATTCTCTTTCAGTATTTCTGTTTGAAAGAATCTATCAACATCAATAGTGGAGTCATACATATGACACATAGTCCAAAGCGTGTATAGTTAAATACCAATGTCTTTGGACTTGCACTTTGAAGTAGATCACCATTATCAAATGTTTGGTGTTCTTTCAAATTCCTTTCTTTAGTAATCTCTTGGTGTAGTAAACACTTTACCTACATCAAATATTCACCCTCATCATGGATTTATCCATGATCAAGCTACTTTTAGCTTGTAACGGTGAAACGCGAGTATAATGTTGCTCTCCAAAACCTTTTGGAGGATTAGGTGTGGCATCCCGCAAAAACCACTACTAGAAAATCGCGTTGTTTTTGTGCATTGCATCATCATGACCGCATGCTCATGTCATCATGCCACATTGCTTTTGAGCATCGTCATCATCATGCATATTATTTTACTTGAAACTATGTTGCGAAAGTCTACTGTTTTCTGAAACTAGCCCTCCCTCTATTTCAAATTAAACCCCGGATGCTTCCGGATATTTTGTTTGTCTAAAAACTATTTACAAAAGTTTATTGCAAATTAAATAAAAGTTATATTATTTTAGGGGGCAGTCGAACGGGCCGACCCGACCCAGTCGACCACCCCTAGTACAAAAACGGTCCACCCCAAACCCTTTTCTACCTAGTCCTAAACTACCCACCCTGCCTCCACCTCACTCCCTCCAACCCCATGCCGCCACGTCACCCTGGCCATTCCCCCCACCCTATCAAACTTTGCCACCTCATCCTGACCTCTCCCCACACCCGCCGCCTCTCACCCCTGAGACCCACTCACGCACACACACAGCACGCACACCACGCACGCTCCCACCCCACCTGCCTCTCCCTGGCCGCCCGACAGGCCCCACCACCCGCCTCGGGATCCTGCCCGCGCCCCGCTCCCACCAACCCCGCCTCCTTCCTCGCGCCTCCCTCTCCCAATCGCCCTCCTCTGTCGCCGCCTCCCCTCTCTCTGCAGCGAGCCCGGCAGCGCGCCCTCGCCTTGCGCCTTCCTCCCCCAACCTCGAGCTCCCTCGCCGCCGCTCGCCGTCCCCTCCTCGCTGCCCCGCGCTCGCCCCACCTCCTCTCCCCTCGCCAGGCGTCACCGGAGCCGCCCTCGCCGGCGACCCTCCTCTGCGCTCCCCCGACCTCGCCCCCGAGCGGAGCCGCCTCGCCGCCAGGGAGCCTCCCCGTCGCCGTCCTCCGCCCCTGTCCACCGCTGCCGTCGGCCTCGCCCCGCCTCCGGCCGTCTCCGCCTCCGCGCCTCGACCCCGTCGCTCCGGACCACCCCCCACCTCGTCTGGCATCGCCGCCTGCGCCTCTCCTTCGGCCGCCTGCGCTCCCCGCCTCCTCCACCGGGCCCGCCTCAGAGCGCCGCCGCCCTCTGCTCCCCGGTTGCCGTCGACCTTGGCCGCGAGTCCCGCCGCGCGAGCTCGCCTCCCAGACGCTCCCCGCCGGCCTCGCCCCGCCAAGCTCCTCGCCGGCCTCGCCCCGCAAGCCTCGCCCTCTGGCCGAGCCACCCCTCTGCCTCGCCGGGTCCCCCGCCTCCTCCCGCGGCTCGTCCCTGAGCGGCCCCGCGCGCCCTGTGAGCTCGCCCGCTGCCTTGCCTACCATCTGAGCCGCCTCGCGTCTCCGAGCCCTAGCCCGAGGCTGCTGCCCCATGAGACGCAGCCCGCGTCGCCCTGGGCTTGTCCTTCCTCGGCTCGAGTTGGACTCGCCGTATCAGCTCACAAGAGCCTTCCGTTGGATATCACCGTGTGGAGGAGAGCTTCCGTCGGCCAGCACTCGTCCGGATGTCGCTTTATCTGATGCATCTCATGATGTCGTGCTCAGTCCATCGCCAAGTTCTACTTCCCTTGTGGCCAAGACCCAATGCACACCGTCGCCACGACGTCAAGGTCCAAGATCTCCATCGACATCAAGGAACCGAAGGAGGGCTATGAGGTACCTGGTACCGCACAAGCTCGTCACCGACCCCCGAAGCGCGAACCCCAAGGCCTTGAGGAGGAGCCGACAATATCACCTCCACGGAACGCCAAGATCTCCTCATGTACCCCGAGACCGAACCCGATAACCGCCAAGAACCTCGACACAAAAACGCCGAGTTCCCTTCGCGGACACCAAGCTCTTCGACCCTGGATCCATAGAACGTTCCGCCGAAGCCATGGACCCTCGGGATGACAAGTTCTCCACCCAAGGGCGACAAGGCTTTCTTCACGGATTTCAAGACCCCGACATCGAAACAACAAGATCATCGTCATGGAACCCGAAGACCACATGTGCGACAAGTACTCCCTCGAGGACGCCGAGTACTTCACCCCGGACACCGAGACCCTGGACGACAAGTTCTCCTTCCCGGAAGCATTGACGCTCATGCGACAAGATCTACTTCCCCGATCCGAAGACCCTAAATCCTGGAGTCCGAGAACGATCCCGTCGAACCCTGAACCCCGAGACCGGACCCCGAACCCCCGGAACCAAGACCTTCGCAACCCTAATGTGTGATTCCTTCCCGAGCCCTATTTTATAAAATGAAATATAAACTTGTTGCATATTAAATTGATAATGCATGCATATTTGTGTGGTTTGGGGGCATGATGCCGATTCACCTTACAATTAAATATGGGGCCCATATGCGGGCAAATATAGTCTCATATTGGCCGCATTTAAATTTGTGTAGCGAACCGGTAACTTATCTTGCCTTACTAATTCAACATTTAATTTGCGGGGTAGATAAATAACTTGAACCGTTTAATTAATTGTCGGGACCCTGGTTCCGCTTAATATTGCCTTATTGCATCGCATCTTTGCCATGCCATTCATCATACATGCATCATGCCCGATCTTTTGCCGTAGTATTAAATATTGCATCCGGTGTTTCTTCTAGTGTTTTGCTTCTTCGCGGATAAGGCCGTTGAGTGGATATGAGCTTCGCCCGATCTTCGGATGAACCTTCGGCAATGTTTTCAGGCGAGCATCTCCCCCTTTCTACCTATCTTACTTTTATAGTATTTATTCCCTCCTGTTGATCTATTGCTATCTGTGTTGCGATGCTCTAGTTTTCGTATCCGTGATATCCCTTGCCGCCTTATATTGCCTTGGACACATCCTATTACCTGTGGTTTGGTAGCTAGTTGGACCTGCGCGTCGTAGTCGCTTGCTCAAGTGCTGTTGCGTGTCGTCATGTACCACAGTTGTTGGAGTATTGCCGCATGTCTGATGTTGGCGATGATCCTGGCTTTATTTATCGTTCACTTTAATTACTGTTTAACAACTAAAATTGAAGTAAGTAAGCAGAGGCACAGGTGGGCAATAGATGTTATTTGGTTGTTAACCGTCCACTTGTGTCCCGTAGGACCCCGTGTACTTGATACCTGTTCCTTGATTATTCGCGCTATCCACATCCGGGAGGCTTATGGGACCCCCCTGAGCTAGAGCTTGATTCATTCTTATTTCTTGGGGCCACAAACTAGTTCGAGGTTTTATTTACTATCCTGTACTTATGCCATGCTTTACTGCTTTATTTAAATTGTGCGATGGATAGCACCTGTACTGTTTAGGATCGGGACACATTTTCGCGGTGTCGACAAGCCCAGTTTTGGGTTCCCAGTCGTTCACAGCCGTCCACCCAAACCTCGGGTCCGTCTCGGAGTCAGCTAACTTCGTTGCGGGTGTACTCCAAGGGGTGGCCCCCTGAAATATTTCTGAATCCTGTGATTGCTTTGTCGTGAAGGTCTCGTTGGGTTTTGATTTGGTTTTTCCGAGGTTGATCGAGTGTGTGTTGCTATTTGTGCACCCCGGCCGGGTAAAACTTTCTGAAAGCCGTGTCCGCGGTTATGGACGACTTGGAGCACAGTATCTCGATCATAGACAACTATAAATAAAGTAGTGCTATAAATTTGACTTTATAATGACTAGTAATCAGCTTCACTATAACGGAATGGCTAAATAAAACTGCCCACAATTGCTTGCTTGGGTTGTCGCTTGCGACCATTGTATCTGACTAGTAAGTATTGCAACTATAACGGAATGGCTAAATAAAAGTACCAACAACTGCTGTTTTTTTTTTTGGGATATCTCATGCTAATTGTATCTGACTAGTAAGTGTTGCAACTACAATGGAATGGTTAAATAAAAGTGCCCACTGCTTATTTATCAGGATGGTTATCTATACTTGACTAGTAATTGCTGCAATGATAACTGAATCACTAAAACTGCCAACTGTGTGAGTTCCTCGGTCGACTTCCTCGTTTGGTCTCGAGGGGGAAACATCAGGATGGGTTTCTTTGATGGTAGTATCAAGATGGTTCCGAATAGGTTTTCTTATCCCTCTCTGATAGCTGCCAGTTATATCGAGTCTCTATAGGTTGTATAGTGCATGCTGCCGCTGCCGCTTCAGTCCACCATACCTATGTAGGCGAGGACCGCCGAATTCTAGTCTCGCCGTGTACTGGCCTCAGTACTGACGCTCCTCTTTTTCCTTTGCCCTTTGTCGGCACCCCTTTTGTTTTAGCAGGTTTCGACGTCGTTAGCAGGGTTACCCTTCCGGCTTGGCCTGGGCAGGGTTATGGACGCCATTGGTTATTCTTCAGGGCTCTTAGCCCCATTTGCATCTTGTCCATAGCTGGACGCTCTATCGTTTTCAAGGTGATTTGGATCTTTGTATATAATATCTGTATTCTTGGCTCATGGAGTCGTGTTGTATATATATCTGTTATGTGGGTCCCATCGAGGACTGTTGTGTAATGTTATTACTTCGTTTTCCACCCGCACGAAAGTGCCTGGTGGGCACCTTTGAATCGTTTCTATGCGGGTTTGGCGGGAATCGCTGAAACTTGCATAGGGTCGATTCTGAGGGTGTTACATTAGGACAACTAGTGTCTCCAACCTTTTGCAAATTTTCATCAAAATATGAGAACATGAACTTTGCCATATTATACTCTATCATGTTGCAACCAAAACTTCGTTTCAGATATCACAATATCTTCCACACATGATGGTTTCTGAAACAACTCTTTCAGATCCTAGATAACCTTGATATTAAGACAATCCTTTGAATATCAAGAATCATGGAGACAAACATGATACTTATACACTAACACTTGGAATTGTCACTCTTGTTTTAATACCAATTATTAAACTTCATGGAGTAACCGGAACTTTACTGAAAGTTTGCAATAGGACTTTTAAACTTTAGATTAACACTTCAAAACAATACGATACCAGTTCGTAAAGTAACTAACCAGAATTCTATAGTTCTATCATCTCAATTATAACTAAGCGCAAGGTGGTAAACCGATGCCAATGACTACAACAATTATGCAAATTCACTTTGATTTAGTTTATGATAAATTGAGTTCTAATTAATAATTAAATTAATCTTGGTGAACTCCCACTCAAAACAATATCCCTCACATTGTTTTAGTGATCACACGAACCAAATCCACCATATCAAAACCGATCATCACGAGAGTTGATATAGCTTCAATGGCGAACAATCGACATGTTCATCATATCTACTATATGATTCATGCTCTACCTTTCGGTATTCCGTGTTCCGAGACCATGTCTGTACATGCTAGGCTCGTCAAGATCAAACCTTAGTTTCCGCATGAGCAAATCTGGCTTGCTCACGTTGTATACATTGCAGAATCTAACACACCCGATCATCACGTGGTGCTTCGAAACAACAAGCTTTAGCAACGGTGCATACTAAGGGTGAACACTTAAGAACTTGAAATTGTGTGCTTGAGGGATCATCTTATAATGCTACCGTCGTCTACTAAGCAATACAAGATGCATAAAGGATTAACATCACATGCAATTCATAATATGTGATATGATATGGCCTTTCTTCTTTGTGCTTCCGATCTCCATCTTCAAGCACGAACATGATCTCCATCATTACCGGCATTGCATCAAGGTCAAGGACGCTGCTCCATGGTTGTCGTCCACCGGCTTCAACTATTACAACTACTTTGAATAGACACGCGGGTCTTAACAGAAATTAAAGACAACCATATGGCTCCTGCCGGTTGCCAACTTACAATAAGGAACATTGCATACATCATATATAATCATAATCATGGCCATATCACATCACTGCACACCCCTGCAAAACAAAGTTAGACGCCTCTACTTTCTTTGCATATTTTACGTGGTTTGGGGCTGTTAATAAGTGTCGTTCTAACTTACAAACAAGAACCACAACATTGGTACTAGTATTGTTAATCACCCGTTGTAAATTGGATCTTAACTATGCTAGGAGAAACAGGCACCCGCAAAGCCACTTATGCAATACAAGTTGCATGTCGAGCGTGGAGCAAGTCTCATGAACGATGTCATGTAAGGTTAGCCCGGGCCTCTTCATCCCAACATACCGCAAGATGCAAAGTACACAAGAAGCAATCAACAATAAAAGCGTCAACGCCCACAATGACCATTGTGTTCTACTCGTGCAACAGATCTACATATAGACACGGCTCTGATACCACTGTAGGGGTTCGTAGCATGGAAAACAAAAAATTTCTATCGCATACAAACAAACAAGCCAAGATCTATCTACTAGATTGTAGCAACGAGTCGATGGAATAACTTACCCTCGAAGATTCCAAAGCGGTTAACGAGAGCAGATTCTTGTGGGTGATGTAGTCGTACACTTCCGATCTCAAGATCGCGTAGACGATCCTTCCGGCGCTGCGTTCCGGCAGCGCTCCCGCAGTCGGTCACACGTTCGGTACTCGACGAAGACCTTCCTCTCCCTTGTTCCAGCAGGCAGCGGAGGTTGTAGCACTCTCCTCGAGATTCCGGCAGCACAACGGCGTGGTACCGGAAGTAGAGGGGAGATCTCGTAGGGCTTCGCCTTAAGCCGGAGCGAGTATGGTGGAGTATGAGAGAGGCTTTAGTGGTCTAGGGATTAGACACACCAATTAGAAGGCTCTAAACCGAAGGCTAGGGCAATTAGAAGCTCTAAACCAAAACGGCTCTAAACCGGAGGCTGTGGCTAGGGTTTAGATTTAGAGGATAGGAACTTGTGTGTCTAGAGGAGGAGGCCCTGCCCCTCCTCTTATAGGTGGGAGGTGCGGCCAAGGGGAGGGGAGTCCCTCCCCAAGTCGGCCTTGTTTGGCGCGCCTGCTTAGAGAGGAGGGACTCCTCTCCAAGTTGGTTTCAACCTCCTCTTGCTTGTTTCCCACAGTTTCCTGTTTTAGCCGTTTGACTTTCAAACTTGCCATTTGACTTTTCAGTTTTAGGATTCAATTTAATCCTTTATTTGGAACAGCGAGAACACTTAGTACATGATGCAATCATTCCAATATGTAATGACACATTCATGTACCCCCTTCCCCCCGGAGTGCCGGACATTCTAGAACCTTCTAGAACATTCCCGATGAAAACACCGGAATCATTTCCGAACTCCGAAACGGGACTTTCCTTATATGAATCTTATTCTCCGGACCATTCCGGATCACCTCGTGATATCCCGGATCCCATCCGAGACTCCGAACAACATTCGGTCTCTTTCTCATAATACCATAACTACTCAAACAACGTCGAATCCTTAAGTGTGTCTCCCTACGGTTCGTGAATTATGCGGACATGATCGAGACACTTCTCCGAACAATAACCAATAGAGGAATCTGGAAATTCATATGTCTCCCACATATTTCTACGATTACTTTGTGATCGAATGAACCACTTACATACGATACCAATTTCCCTTTGTCTCACGATAGTTTACTTATCCGAGGTTATGATCGTCGGTATTTCTGCATACCTAGTTCAACCTCGTTACTGATAAGTACTCTTTTCTCGTTCCCGTGATATGTGATCCCTTGTGAGCCAGTCACATGCTTGCAAGCTAATTGGATGACATTTCAGCGAGAGGGCCCAGAGTATATCTATCCGTCATATGGATGGACAAATCCCACTCTTGATCCATGTGTTTCAACCAATACTTTCTGAACACTCAATGCCACCTTTATAGCCACCCTGTTACGGTGTGGTGTTTGATGACATCAAAGCATCCATCCGGAAAAGGTGATATGCATGATCTCATGGTCGAAGGAATTAGGTTACTATGCAGAAAGCATATAGCAATTGAACTATTGAAATGACTTGATCTTTATGCTACGCTTATCTATAGGAGTATGTCCATCACATCATTCTCCTAATGATATGATCCTGTTGTTAATAACATCTCTATGTTCATGATCAGGAAACCATGATCATATATTAACCAACAAGCTAGTTTAACAAGAGGCTTTACTAGGGACTCTTATTTTAGTTTACAAATCACATAAGTATTAATGTTTCCGGTTAATACAATTATAGCATGGTATGTAAACATTTATCATAAGTGTGAAGATATGATAATAACCACTTTATTATTGCCTCTTGGGCATATCTCCAACAGATACTTTAATGGGAAAGAGGCTCGGGTTGCCGGGATACCCTTGAGAATATCATAAAGGTTGATTTGCCCACATCTAAGATGGTTGCCAAATTTTTAAAGTTGGTGCATAACCCGGTGACCTCAGTAAAGCTCTCTAAGATGGTTGCCAATTTTGGAATATCTTCCTTGTATGGAGCGACAAATACCGCGACGTCATCCGCATAGAGGGAAGTTCTCTCCTGGTACTGATGCAATTTTTCCTGAGGACCAGGCTTGGTGTTTAACCAAGTTTAAAAATCCTGGTACTCATGCTTAATGGCTATGTGCATCCCTAGTTGGTGCAGAGGTCGGGGAAGTAAAATCCTCAATCCATTTTAAAACATTTGAACGCTCCCACACCCTAACCCCTCCCGCACCCGTGTGGCGGTGCCGCGCCGCGCCGGGCACCCCTCCCCGTCGAGCCCTCCCTCCCCCGTGTTCTCTCCTCCCGCCGCCACCGCCCGGATCGTCGCCGGGCAAAGACCTGGTGGCGGCGGCGATCTTTTAAAAAGTACAATCCTTTTTTAAGTAAGGCCGAAGGCGCCCTTTAATAGTTATGTACTTAAAAAGAATAAGGAAAGGATCTCCAGTTTTTTTCGCGAAGGATTCAATCCAGCCATGCTTCTTATCTTTGGCTTCGAACAAGGGGAGTCATTTCAAGCTTCATCAAATCCATGGCACCCTGTCCGCGATCTGGCGGGAAGGCGGTGGCATCCGCCCCTGCTAGTTCAGTGGTGGTGTTTCGGAGGGCGGCGGCTGGTGATCCGTCGACCCAGATGGAGGCAAGCGGCGGAGGGGACTTGGGCCTAGTCGCAATCTGTCCCGTCTGTTGCCCTCGACGCTGGTGCCTAGGCTACCCGGGACTTGTCCGCGACACTAGGGAGCTTGGGGCATCTGCCCCCGGCATGGTGGTGGTGGCCTCCTTCTCTGTCGGAATGGTCGGCCGGGTGGTCTTGCCATCTTGCAGCGGAGCCTGCTGGTTTCCGGCGGGTGGCGTGGGGGCTGCTGGCTCGGTTTCAATAAAGAAGGTTGTTCTGGATCCCTCTCAAGCCAAGACGAAGATCTGTCGGATTTTGGTCTCCATTGGTCTGGTTTTTGTGTCATGTTCCGGAAGGCTCCGTCGGCGAACTCCATAAGTGCACTCATGTCGTGAATTTGCTGGAAGAATTGAATTCGGTCGTGCGCACCCATGTTTTACTCTGACCGTTTGGTTTCAGAGTGTGTGCTTCGAAGCTTTGTTGGCTGTTATTATCATGGGGCATGTTCTCATTCCATGGTGCTGACGGAGAAAGTCATGGTGACCAAGATCTGAGGACTGACAATGGTGGTTCGAGTCTGGGTGGTGATGAGGAATTGGCTAGGTGACTTGTGAATTGGGGCAGTGGCATGCAAGTGGGGGCGACTGCACAGGAGAGGTTCATGGTTCTACCTCTCAGGGTGAAAACCCAGGGTCTGGCCTTAATTGGTTGTGCCTGGTAATGGCCTTGTTGAAGGTATTGTTTTGAGAGTGTGGACTTTGTTGAAGGTATTGTGTTGAGAGCGTGGACTTTCTTCAGGGTGAAAACCTAGATCTCTGATCGGGCGATGACGGTGTTTGTGCACTGTTTTCTTCTTGGAGGCGTCGTTTTTGGAGAAGCTGGACTTCTGGTGCTGTCTTGGTGGTGGTAGTACTGATGTTTCAATGAATGAGTCACTGTAGCGGGACTTTTCTTTTTTGTAATTCTTCTTTTTTTGGCTGTGTGTATCTGTGTGGCAGCTAGGGCAATGCGTTGTTGCAGAGGCTGGGTGTAATTGGTATCCTCTGATATTAATATATGCTCCTTTCCAAAATAAAAAGAGGGAAGTTCTCAAGATGGTGCCCCTTCCCGTTAGCTTATGGAGTATCCTATGAGTTGTTGTGAGGTCCAAGAGTTGGGTAAGCGGATTAATATCAAGGACAAATAGCAACGGAGAGAGCGGGTCGCCTTGCCGGAGCCCGTGGCCATGAGAAATAGGACTCCCCGCAGTTCCATCTAGGAGGATACGTGAGGAAGAAGTTGAGAGCAAGGCCACAATCCAATTGCGAAACCGAGTTGGGAAGCCCCGACGTTGAACAAGGTCAATGATGTATTCCCAAGGGGCAGGGTTAAAAGCTTTGTAGATGTCTAGCTTGAATAGAAGAGCCAGGATCTTGTTTATGTGGAGCTTCTTAGCAAGGTTCTTGACATAAAGGAAGTTGTCGTGAATGCTTATTTTCTTTATGATGAAAGGCGCTTTGGGCGTTGAAGACGAGGTCATTCATGAGCGGCCCAAGCCGAAGAGCAATCATCTTAGCAATAATTTTGCCAGTAGCATGAATTCGGCTAATAGGCCTAAAGGTTGAAATGCCTTCTGCCCCTTCTTTTTTTTTTTTGGCAAAAGAGCAATGTTGACCGAGTTGAGCCAATAAAATTTTGTAACATGTAGGTTCCCAAATTGGTGGACTACATTCAAATCATAGTAAAAAACAGCCACAAAGAGAATAAAGGTGTATATAAGCGGACCCAGGCTGGTCCGCGTGCCACTGATATAGCTACACCCCAGGCTCAGATAGCAAACCCCTACAAGGAATCGGAAAAGACGTTTTTTGAACAGCATGATCTTGGGGTTACTTTTGTTGCTTGCAAGCATTACTACGATCAGTAATGACGAGAAGAAGGCGGTCGTGTTGCAGCAGTAAAAGACCAAGTACTACCTCCTAGGGAATATGTGACGCTGCATAACTGAGGTGCCAGCAACGTACCCCTTGGCCTTGTCGTCCGCTGCCCAAAAACCACCCGGCGGGGTGAGCCCAGCGGTGAAGGTCACTGTGGCGACAAGTGACGTCAGCAGTAGCAACCAGGCACGATAATCCTGCTGGTTCTTTTCAGCAGCTCCGCTGTCCTTGCTATTGCTCGTGGTGGTCACCAGATTCTGAACGCCATCTACGGCAACTGCCGCAAGCCGCCCGTCGCTGGAGGGCACGAACAGCACCGGCATACCATTGGCACCTTTTATCACTTTCAGCAAATCATCAATCGCTCTCTCCTGTTCTCGCTCCTCCCCCCCCCCCCCCCCCCCTTGAGAGTCCCCTGGCCGTCCCCGGCTCTTCTCCCCCTCGTCTCCGGCGGCTCCGCTGGCCGGAGGGGATGGGGGAGAGGACGCCGGCCTTCTGTAGTTAGGTTTTTTAGTTTTGTGTTGCCCTATGTGGCGTATGGCGCTGTTGCCGGGAGTGAGGCGGCGGATCTCGGCCAGATCTGGCGCTGCCCTGCTCTTCTTTGCCTCTTGGTGCTCCGGCGGTCGGAGTTGGAAGGGAGGCGGTGGAGGAGTAAGGATAACTCCATAAATAAGGCTTTCTTTTGCAGATTTGGCTGTCAATCTTGGCGATGGAGGGATTCTTCTGATGCTCGTCGTGGTGGCGAGCTTGGAGGTGTTCCCCTGCATCTCGAGGTCCGGCGGCTGCATCTGCAGCAGGGGAGGGCAACTGCTTCTCCTTGGAGGTTCCCAACGGCGACGAGCTCGTCGGCGTTCATCATGGTCGAAAGGCGACCCCTCCTCCCTCAAGCAGCGGCGACGAATCTTGTCCGCTGTCTTCAGGTGCATACTAACCTCCAGGCCTGTGTGCCATTTAGGAGGCCCTCTGGCTTCGATGTAGCTTGTGTGGCATCCCGCAAAACCACTACTAGAAAATCGCGTTGTTTTTGTGCATTGCATCACCATGACATCATCATGCATCTTTGGCTCTCAGAATATTGTAGCTAAAAACTATTTTGTCTGATACAATACCTCTTCTCTTATTTCAAAACAAGTCTTATAATTATCTGTTAAATTAATTGCCTAAAAATTATTTTGCTAAAAAGAGTTAAAACAAGACAACACCATAAATATTTTACAAACTAATAAAACCCAAACCCTAATCTATTCCTACCCAAACCTAGTCTACCCACCAACCGTAGCTTGCCACATCACCTTTCCCTCCACCTCACCCTCGGCCCAGCCACCTCACCAATCCACACCCCATCCCCTCTCTCTCTCTTCGTCACAGCCTGGCCCCACCCCTTTCCAGCCCCACTCTCCACCCCATCTCTCACACACGCGGTCAACCCCAGCCCACCCGCTGGCCCCACTCCCACTCTTCCCCGGCCCCACCCCGCAGCACCCAACGCACACCGACGCACCCCCTGCTCACCCCCTGGCCCACCCCGACCCCGCCTGTCCCCATCCTCCCTCTCCCCCGATGCTCCTCTTCCCCCTTTTTCCCTCCTCTCTGCTCGCAGCCACCGGCGGCCTCGCTCCCTGCCGCCGGCAGCCTCCACCTCGTCGCCGCCGGACCCCACCTCGCCTTCCTCTCCTCGGCCCTCTCGCCCCTCCCCTGGCCCGCGGCCACCGTCACCGGCCCGCCCGCCTCCGGTGCCTCGCCCCACCCTCGCCTCTCCCTAGCCTCGAGCCGCCGCCGCCCCTCCGCTCGCCGTCTTCCTCTCTGCTCGTCGGTGCCCCTCCGCGCAAGCTCGCCACCGCCCTCTGCTCCTCCTCCCCGCTGCCCTCCGGCCACCCCGCGCCCTCACCTCGCAGCTCCTCCAACCGCCGGCCTCCTTCCTCCCTGGCGCCGCCGCGCAGCCCCGCGGTCCCGCGCCCTCGCCTCCGCCGCGCCCTCTTCCCGTCCCCGACGGCCCCGGCCCTCCCTCGTCGGCCCGGGTCTTCACCGCCTCGCTCCGGCGCCGCCTTGGGCCCCGGCCACCGCTCGACCTCGCCGGAGCCTCGTCGGGTCCGCCCGCGGCCTCCCTGAGCCGCGACCGTTTGCCCATGGCCGCCGTCTCCCCGTCAAGCTCCTCGCCGCCCGGTCCGTGCCCGAGCTCGCTGCCATCCTCTGTACCGAGGCCGCATGTCCTCTGCATGCTGCTGCTGCCGTGGTGCTTTGGTGCTAGTCCAGGGTACCTCTAGTACCAGCGGGTTGCCCCATGTGTCGTGTTTTGGTGCTGATCAGTAGAAGGACCGACAGGATCTCCAACACGGCCGCTAGTAACCTCATCGTGGAACGCCAAGCGCTCCTCGGGGACCGAGAACGCTCCCGCTGAGACCGAACCCGATAACCGCCAAGGCCGCCGACACGGATACACCGAGTTCTCCATAGAGGACACCAAGACCGTCGACATGAAACCAAATGACGTCAAGCACTTCGCCGCGGAACGCCAAGTACTTCACCCCGGACATCGAGACCCTGAACGACAAGTACTCCTTCCCGGATGCGATGCTCGAGAACCCGGACGATAAGGACACCGACACGAAATGCCAAGTTCTCCACTTTGAACGCCATGACCGTCTACGCGGACCCGAAGAACACGAATGCGACAAGATCGACACCGACCAGGGCGAGATCGATGCGCCCCCCGACGCCAACCAAGTCCTCCTTCCGGGATGCGACAAGATCTACTTCCGTTTTCCGAGACCGATCCCATCGAACATCGCCCCCGTCGAACCCTGAGACCGACCCCGAACCCCTCGGAGCCCAAGTTCGCCGAACCCTAATGTGATTCCCTATCCGAGCCCCCATTATTTTATAATATGCCATTATCAACTGATGCATATTAAATTGATCTCGCATGCATATTCGTGTGGTTTGGGGGCATTATGCCGATTCACCTCATAACTAAATATGGAGTCTATATGCGGGATATCTTTGTCTTATTCCGGACTCCATTTAAATTGGTGTAGCGAACCGGTGCTATCTTTTGCCATGTTAAGACAACATTTAAAATGCGGGGTATCTAAACAACTAGAACCATATATTTAAATGTCGGGACCTCTGTTTCGCTTAATATGGCCTAATTGCATCGCATCCTTGCCATGTCATACATCATACATGCGTCATGCCCGATCTTCTGTCGTTGTATTAAATATTGCATCCGGTGTTTATTCTAGTGTTTTGCTTCTTCGCGGACTAGGCCGTTGAGTTGATGCGAGTGTCGATCCGATCTTCGGATGAATCTTCGACAATGTTTTTCAGGCGAGCATCTCCCCCTTTCTACCTATCTTACTTTTATAGTATTTATTCTCTCCAGTTGATCTATTGCTATCTGTGTTGCGATGCTCTAGTTTTCGTACCCGGGATATCCCTTGCAGCCTTATATTACCTTGGACACCTCCTATTACCTGTTGTTTGGTAGATAGTTGGACCTGCGCGTCGTAGTCGCTTGCTCAAGTGTTGTTGCGTGTCGCCAAGTACCACAGTTGTTGGAGTATTGCCGTGTGTTTATTGTTGGAGATGATCATAACTTTAATTATTGTTTAACAACTAAAATTGAAGTAGGTAAGTAGAGGCACAGGTGGGCAATAGATGTTATTTGGTTGTTAACCGTCCACTTGTGTCCCGTAGGACCCCGAGTACTTGATACCTGTTCCTTGAATATTCGCGCTATCCACATACGAGGGAATTATGGGACCCCCCCTGAGCCAGAGCTTGATTCATTCTTATTTCTTGGGGCCACAAACTAGTTTGAGGTTTTATTTACTATCATGTACTTATGTCATGCTTTACGGTATTATTTACGATTGTGCGAGGAGCACCTGTACTGTTTAGGACCGTGACCCGTTTTCGCGGTATCGACAAGCCCGAGTTTTCGGGTTCCCAGTCGTTTACAGCCGGCCCCACAAACCTTGAGTCCGTCTCGGAGCCGGCCAGTTTTGTTGCGGATGTACTCCAAGGGGTGGCCCCCTAAAATATTTCTGAATCCTGTGATTGCTTTGTCGTGAAAGCCTCGTTGGGTTTTGATTTGGTTTTTCCGAGGTTGATCGAGTGTGTGTTGCTATTTGTGCACCCCTGCAGGGTAAAACTTTCTGAAAGCCGTGTCCGCGGTTATGGACGACTTGGAGCACAGTATCTCGATCATAGACAACTATAACTAAAGTAGTGCTATAAATTTGACTTTATAATGACTAGTAATCAGCTTCACTATAATGGATGGCTAAATAAAACTGCCAACAATTGCTTGTTTGGGTTGTCGCTTGCGACCACTGTTTCTGACTAGTAAGTATTGCAACTACAACGGTATGGCTAAATAAAAGTACCAACAACTGCTGGGTTTTGGGATATCTCATGCTAATTGTATCTGACTAGTAAGTGTTGCAACTACAACGGAATGATTAACTAAAACGGCCCACTGCTTATTTTATCAGGATGATTATCTATATTTGACTAGTAAATACCGCAACTATAACTGAATAAATAAAACTGCCAACTGTGTGAGTTCCTCGGCTGACTTCCTCGTTTGGTCTCGAGGGGGAAATACCAGGATGGGTATGTTTGGTGATAGTATCAGGTTGGATCCGGATAGGTCTTTCTTATCCCTTTCTGATAGCCGTCAGTTGTATCGAGTCTCTATAGGTTGTTTAGTGCATGCTGCCGCTGCCGCTTCAGTCCACCATACCTGTGTAGGCGAGGACCGCCGAATTCTAGCCTCGCCGTGTACTGGCCTCAGTACTGACCGCTCTCTCTTTTTCCTTTGCCCTTTGTCGGCACCCCTTTTGTTTAAGCAGGTTTTGAGATCGACGTCGTTAGCAGGGTTACCCTTCCGGCTTGGCCTGGGCAGGGTTATGGACGCCATTGGTTATTCTTCAGGGCTCTTAGCTCAATTTGCATCTTGTCCGTAGTCGGACGCTATCTCGTTTTAAAGGTTATTTGGATCTTTGAATTGTATATCAGTATTCTTGACTCTTTGAGTCGCTGTTGTATATATATCTGTTCTGTGGGTCCCATCGAGGACTGTTGTGTAATGTTATTACTTCGTTTTCCACCCGCACGAAAGTGCCTGGCGGGCACCTTTGAATCGTTTCTATGCGGGTTTGGCGGGTTTCGCTAAAACTTGCATAGGGCCGATTCTGAGGGTGTTACAGAGTGGTATCAGAGCTCAGCAGTTACGATACCCCACAAGTCAAGCCTGTAGGATAACCTAGCTAACGGCCAAAGTAGAGTGTCAAAACTATTTTTGAAAAATCGGTTGGATAGTTCTGATTAGGTCTGATTTTAATCCTTACCCCTCTGCTGCTCTCCTCTCACCTCTGCGTGTTTTGAATCCGCTCTCTTCTCTCTCTTTGAGTCCAGGATTTCTCGTGGTTGGGTTCCATCGTACCTTCAGGGCTTCGCTTCCTCCTTTGATAACGGTGTTCTACCATCCGGTGTTCATGCTGTCTGAGGAATCCGTCTACTGTGGTACCATTCTTTGTTCCTTGTTTGTGCCTTCCGGTGTTTTCCGACGCGACGACATCATCTACGCCAGATCTGATGCAGAGTCTGCATCACTCCTTTGTTTCTGAACCTCGTTTGTCGAGATCTTCAGTCTGAATCCCGAGAGTTGGTTGCATAATCCGCCTATTCGTGTGCAGAGTAATGGTTTGGGTGCGCGATGGACTGATCACCATCCGACTACTCTTATCATTCGCTCTTGTACATCGAATCAGTGGATCCAGCAATTTTACTCCGTCCACGGAAGCTAGAGGTGGTTTTATTTGTTGATACCTCTACCTTCGACCTTTTGTTCCCGGAGTGTTCTCTCGACGGTCACGGACAACGACCTCTTGTTAGCGGTGTCGTGAGGATCTACGCGAAGCGAGAAGACGCAGATCGCCGACCTTCCTTCCGGTACCATGAGGCGGATCTCGAGGGCGAGATCCATTGTTAGTGGTGTCGAATTGTGGCATCCCGCAAAACCACTACTAGAAAATCGCGTTGTTTTTGTGCATTGCATCACCATGACATCATCATGCATCTTTGGCTCTCAGAATATTGTAGCTAAAAACTATTTTGTCTGATACAATACCTCCTCTCTTATTTCAAAACAAGTCTTATAATTATCTGTTAAATTAATTGCCTAAAAATTATTTTGCTAAAAAGAGTTAAAACAAGACAACACCATAAATATTTTACAAACTAATAAAACCCAAACCCTAATCTATTCCTACCCAAACCTAGTCTACCCACCAACCGTAGCTTGCCACATCACCTTTCCCTCCACCTAACCCTCGGCCCAGCCACCTCACCAATCCACACCCCATCCCCTCTCTCTCTTTTCCTCACAGCCTGGCCCCACCCCTTTCCAGCCCCACTCTCCACCCCATCTCTCACACACGCGGTCAACCCCAGCCCACCCGCTGGCCCCACTCCCACTCTTCCCCGGCCCCACCCCGCAGCACCCAACACACACCGACGCACCCCCTGCTCAACCCCTGGCCCACCCCGACCCCGCCTGTCCCCATCCTCCCTCTCCCCCGATGCTCCTCTTCCCCCTTTTTCCCTCCTCTCTGCTCGCAGCCACCGGCGGCCTCGCTCCCCGCCGCCGGCAGCCTCCACCTCGTCGCCGCCGGACCCCACCTCGCCTTCCTCTCCTCGGCCCTCTCGCCCCTCCCCCGGCCTGCGGCCACCGTCACCGGCCCGCCCGCCTCCAGTGCCTCGCCCCACCCTCGCCTCTCCCTAGCCTCGAGCCGCCGCCGCCCCTCCGCTCGCCGTCTTCCTCTCTGCTCGCCGGTGCCCCTCCGCGCAAGCTCGCCACCGCCCTCTGCTCTTCCTCCCCGCTGCCCTCCGGCCACCCCGTGCCCTCACCTTGCAGCTCCACCAACCGCCGGCCTCCTTCCTCCCTGGCGCCGCCGCGCAGCCCCGCGGTCCCGCGCCCTCGCCTCCGCCGCGCCCTCTTCCCGTCCCCGACGGCCCTGGCCCTCCCGCGTCGGCCCGGGTCTTCACCGCCTTGCTCCGGCGCCGCCTTGGGCCCCGTCGACCGCTCGACCTCGCCGGAGCCTCGTCGGGTCCGCCCGCGGCCTCCCTGAGCCGCGACCGTTCGCCCATGGCCGCCGTCTCCCCGTCAAGCTCCTCGCCGCCCGGTCCGTGCCCAAGCTCGCTGCCATCCTCTGTACCGAGGCCGCAGCATGATGCTGCTGCCGTGGTGCTTTGGTGCTAGTCCAGGGTACCTCTAGTACCAGCGGGTTGCCCCATGTGTCGTGTTTTGGTGCTGATCAGTAGAAGGACCGACAGGATCTCCAACACGGCCGCTAGTAACCTCATCGTGGAACGCCAAGCTCTCCTCGGGGACCGAGAACGCTCCCGCTGAGACCGAACCCGATAACCGCCAAGGCCGCCGACACGGATCCTGTGATTGCTTTGTCGTGAAAGCCTCGTTGGGTTTTCATTTGGTTTTTCCGAGGTTGATCGAGTGTGTGTTGCTATTTGTGCACCCCTGCAGGGTAAAACTTTCTGAAAGCCGTGTCCGCGGTTATGGACGACTTGGAGCACAGTATCTCGATCATAGACAACTATAACTAAAGTAGTGCTATAAATTTGACTTTATAATGACTAGTAATCAGCTTCACTATAATGGAATGGCTAAATAAAACTGCCAACAATTGCTTGTTTGGGTTGTCGCTTGCGACCACTGTTTCTGACTAGTAAGTATTGCAACTACAACGGAATGGCTAAATAAAAGTACCAACAACTGCTGGGTTTTGGGATATCTCATGCTAATTGTATCTGACTAGTAAGTGTTGCAACTACAACGGAATGATTAACTAAAACGGCCCACTGCTTATTTTATCAGGATGATTATCTATATTTGACTAGTAAATACCGCAACTATAACTGAATAAATAAAACTGCCAACTGTGTGAGTTCCTCGGCTGACTTCCTCGTTTGGTCTCGAGGGGGAAATACCAGGATGGGTATGTTTGGTGATAGTATCAGGTTGGATCCGGATAGGTCTTTCTTATCCCTTTCTGATAGCCGTCAGTTGTATCGAGTCTCTATAGGTTGTTTAGTGCATGCTGCCGCTGCCGCTTCAGTCCACCATACCTATGTAGGCGAGGACCGCCGAATTCTAGCCTCGCCGTGTACTGGCCTCATTACTGACCGCTCTCTCTTTTTCCTTTGCCCTTTGTCGGCACCCCTTTTGTTTAAGCAGGTTTTGAGATCGACGTCGTTAGCAGGGTTACCCTTCCGGCTTGGCCTGGGCAGGGTTATGGACGCCATTGGTTATTCTTCAGGGCTCTTAGCTCAATTTGCATCTTGTCCGTACTCGGACGCTATCTCGTTTTAAAGGTGATTTGGATCTTTGAATTGTATATCAGTATTCTTGACTCTTTGAGTCGCTGTTGTATATATATATCTGTTCTGTGGGTCCCATCGAGGACTGCTGTGTAATGTTATTACTTCGTTTTCCATCCGCACGAAAGTGCCTGGTGGGCACCTTTGAATCGTTTCTATGCGGGTTTGGCGGGTTTCGCTAAAACTTGCATAGGGCCGATTCTGAGGGTGTTACAGCTTGCTCCCGCCTCCATGCCCCAAGTGGTTTCGTCCCCGGTGACATCGAGGTCGGCTGCATCGAGTCTTTGCGCGGCGGAGTTGGAGCTGGACCTGATTGCTTTTCTTGTGTTCTATCTGAGGTCCTAGGTGCAAAGTGTAAGGGTTGGACTGTAATTTCTTATTTCTTTGAGTCCCTTTTTATAAGATGTAACTCCTCCGACGGATATGAATGATGCTCTAGGTCCTTCGGGACCTACCCCTGTTCAAAAAAAAAAAGCAAATCATCAATCGACATGTGCGGATGTTGCTAGTCAACAGTGATCTCTTGCTGCGACGAGGAATCCCCCAGCGGGGCATCGCCCCCTCTCAACAGTGATATTGTCACTTTCTCAGCAGCTTCTTCTGACATGCTAGTATTATTTCCTGGAGGCTCCATAGAAACATATGCTCGCGGTCAGTCAGTCAGTCACTCGTGTGCAAAGACACACGATCGATAAAAATGGAAGACTCATTTGTGAAATATAAAAATACAGAGACAACCACCTGACACTTAACCACAAGATATAGATGTAGCTACGTTCCCCACGGGTTTATCCCAGACGTCCATTCGTGCTTTGAGATTCGTGTGGCTTTTTTCTTGCGCATTGCTGAGAACACCCTGTCGTATATCCCTTTCATGTGAGTAAGCCCCTCCAATTTTACAGTAACTACTCCTCGTCTTGTTTATATTCCATATAAACGATCGATCGAGGTCACCAGCGCTCCCTTAAACGAACGCAACTCCAAGGGGCTGGCTGGCTACTACTACGCACCGAGATGTAAGCTTTGTATCCAGGAGGAAGTAGCGAGTGTTCTATATATAGAACTGGAGAAGGTCAGTGGCCAGTGGAGAGCCAGGCAGTATACTCAACCCGGTCCTAGAGACAACAGTCTAAAGCTCTTAGATCTAAAATCGGTATACTCGTGATTCCACTTTTACGGAAGACAGCAGGAACTGCCTGCCGAGGCAACTGCGTGACCACCATCATAGTCACAATGGGGAGTATCATATAGTAGTATCATGTATATGATATTAGTATATGATACCATGCCCACATTGCATAGTATCATGTAGTAGTATCCTAGTCTTAGCGTATTTATTGTTTTTTAAAATCTCGATGTAAAATTGTGTACAAGATTTATTTGAGATCATTTTTTCTAGTTTCACGTGCTATGATATCGTATCTACCTATGATACCAATACAACCTCTTTCATCATTAATTGCAGTGACACATAGCATTTTGCATGCATGTAGTGCATGATACTAGCTATGATACCCCCATTGAGACTAGTCTAAGGTAGGTAGCAGGAAGCACCAGGGAAAGAGCATCGTTCCTGCTGCTTAACTTAATTGAACGCGTCAGGAATGAAACACGCTCATAAAGCTCCAGCTCCAGCGACCGAGCGGGCGACTCGCCGTTGACCCTTGTGACGACCTCGCTGGCCTAGTCTGCATGTGGCCGCGACATGTTGGAAGAAATTCAGCTTCCTCAGCTGCACTGTCTGCATTTTTCGATAAAACCAAGTGAGCTGTGGGCCTGTCCACACCTTGGATCCTAAGTCGTGATTTAGTCGTGGGATGCTGAACAGATCATGACAACATAGTAGGGCGACAATTGAGGGGCATTGGGATGGCAGTGCTCCTAAGTCGGTCGTGGCCTGAATTTTAGGATCATCCGGTTAAGCTTTTGTAACCAAAAGTATAAATAAAGAGAGAAACAGAAAAGGTTGCAGTGATTGAACGCACCGTAAAACCATCGTGTCTTTGCCAAATTCTAGAGCAGAGTTTAGAGTTTGGCAACAACAAGTGGTATCAGAGCCTGCCTGCCAATCATGGTTGGGACACCTCCACCGCCGAAGCCAGCCGCATCCAAATCGCTTGAGGGGTCGGTAACCCCGAGTCACGTGCGCTCGCCAAGCCGTGAACGGAGCAGGCGGTGGCGGTGAGATCGTGGTGCGGGAGATTGTGAGGGAGAGCAATGGCGGAGGCAGTGCCGCCACGTACCCGACCCTCACCAACACCAACTACACCGAGTGGGCTATCCTGATGAGGGTGTCACTCCAGGCGCTGGCCTCTAGGAGGCCATGGACATCGGCGATGTAGCGCAGCGGTAGGAGTGACAGGCGTCGGTCCATCCCGCCGGAGATGGTGTTGATGCTCACCGCAAAGGAGGACCGGGACGCGATCAAGACGATGTGCATCGGCGTCGACCACGTCCGTGAGGCGCGCTGTCAGAAGCTCTGTAAGGACTTCAACAATCTGGCATTCAACGGTAGGGAGACGGTGGGAGACTTCGCTCTGCGCATCTCCGGCATTATCATTGAACTCCAACGGCTTGGGGACAAGACGATGGAGCTCGACGCCCTGCATAAGTTTCTGCAGGTCGTGATGTTGGAGATATGCCCAAGAGGCAATAATAAAGTGGTTATTATCATATCTTCATACTTATGATAAATGTTTACATACCATGCTATAATTGTATTAACACGAAACATTAATACTTGTGTGATTTGTAAACATAAAAGAGTCCCTAGTAAAGCCTCTTGTTAAACTAGCTTGTTGGTTGATATATGATCATGGTTTCCTGATCATGAACATAGAGATGTTATTAACAACAGGGTCATATCATTAGGAGAATGATGTGATGGACATACTCCTATAGTTAAGCGTAACATAAAGATCAAGTCATTTAATATAGTTCATTTGCTATAAGCTTTCTGATACATAGTAACCTAATTCCTTCGACCATGAGATCATGCTTATCACCATCACCGGAAGGATGCTTTGATGACATCAAACACCACACCGTAACTGGGTGGCTATAAAGGTGGCATTGAGTGTTCGGAAAGTATGGGTTGAAACACATGGATCAAGAGTGGGATTTGTCCATCCATATGACGGATAGATATACTCTGGGCCCTCTCGGTGGAATGTCATCCAATTAGCTTGCAAGCATGTGACTAGCTCACAAGGGATCACATATCACGGGAACGAGAAAAGAGTACTTATCGGTAACGAGGTTGAACTAGGTATGCAGAGATACCGACGATCAAAACCTCGGATAAGTAAACTATCGTGAGACAAAGGGAAATTGGTATCGTATGTAAGTGGTTCATTCGATCGCAAAGTAATCGTAAAAATATGTGGGAGCCATATGAATTTCCAGATTCCTCTATTGGTTATTAATCAGAGAAGTGTCTCGATCATGTCCGCATAATTCACGAACCGTAGGGAGACACACTTAAGGATTCGATGTTGTTGAGTAGTTATGGAATGATGAGTAAGAGACCGAATGTTGTTCGGAGTCTCGGATGGGATCCGGGATATCACGAGGAGATCCGGAATGGTCCGGAGAATAAGATTCATATAAGGAAAGTCCTGTTTCGGAGTTGGGGAATGGTTCCGGTGTTTTCATCGGGAATGTTCTAGAAGGTTCCGGAATGTCCGGCACTCCGAAGGGGAAGGGTACATGAATGTGTCATACCAAGTTGGAATGATTGCATCATGTACTAGGTGTCATCGCTGAACAAAATAAAGGGTTTAATCAAATCCTAGTTTGAAAAGTCAAACGCCAATTTGAAAATCAAACGGCTATTTTGGGAAGTGGAGGGGAAGTGGGAAACCGAGTTGGGGAGGAGTCCCTCCTCCACCGCTGGCCCACTTGGGATCCGAGTTGGGGAGGGATTCCCCTCCCCTTGGCTGGCGCCTCCCTCCTATAAGAGGAGGGGCAGGGCTCCCCTCCAAGAACACAAGTTCCCTACACCAAAACCCTAGCCCGGCGCCGCCACCTCCTGCTGCCGCCGCCTAGGGCTCCCCTAGCCGCCGACTTGGGCACTTACAAGCCCTAGCCGCCGGCCCTAGCACCTCTTCCTCGGTGTGTCTAAACCCTAGATCGCCGAGGGCTCTCTCATAGTCCACCATACTCGCTCCGGCTTAAGGCGAAGCCCTGCGAGATCTCCCCTCTACTTTCGGTACCACGCCGTCGTGCTGCCGGAATCACGAGGAGAGTGCTACAACCTCCGCTGCCTGCTGGAACAAGGGAGAGGAAGGTCTTCATCGAGTACCGAACGTGTGACCGACTGCGGAAGCGCTGCCGGAACGCAGCGCCGGAAGGATCGTCTACGCGATCTTGAGATCGGAAGTGTACGACTACATCACCCACGAGAATCTGCTCTCGTTAACCGCTTTGGAATCTTCGAGGGTGAGTTCCTCTATCGACTCATTGCTACAATCTAGTAGATAGATCTTGGCTTGTTTGGTTGTATGCGGTAGAAATTTTTTGTTTTCCATGCTACGAACCCCTACACGTGCCTTCACCGTACGCGCAGAAGGCATGCTCCATCGAGACGCTGCTGTACCTGAAGGACATCTCCATAGAGGGTATGAGTGGGCGTCTCGTGGCATCCGATGGGCGTGGCGAGCAGAAGCAGGATACGAGCGGCCGACTACTTATCACGGAGGAGGAATGGCGCGCCCGCCAGTCAAATCACCGCCCAGGAGACGAATCGTCCACCTGCGGCGGCAAATTGCAGGAAAAAGGGAAGAAGCCCCAAGCTCGTGCATCTAGTGATGGTAGCGGCAGAAAGAATGACAGTGGTAGCAAGTCTTCGGGCTGAAACAACAAATGCAACTACTGCGGCATCGACGGCCACTGGGTGCGCGAGTGCCGCAAGTCCAAGCATGAGCGTGGAAAAACAGGGGAAGCGCGAGGAAGCGCATCTGGCCTAGGGCCAGGAGGAAGAGAGCGGCGCGCCGCTGATGGCAGAGGTGAACGAGGGTGTCGGGTACATGCCCGGTGCCAGAGGCGCGCCTGGTGCGCACACGGCGATCACCATCGGTGTTGGGAGCGCGGGAGTGCACCATGTGTACCTCAACAAGGAGCACGCCGTGCCCACACCGGCGGCAGAGGGATGTTGGTTCCTCGACACCGGGGACAACAACGATATGACTAGAAGCCACCGAGCCTTTACTGACATTGACCTGCGCATCGTAGGTATGGTGAAGTTTAGAGATGGCTCCATCACTACAGGAATAGGAAGCTACGCCGACGGCCAAACGTTGTAGCCATCGTCCAGACTAGCCCCGCCAAGCAGCCGTTGGCGTATAATTGCCCTCGGCGTATCCTATGCTACGCCGACGGCTGCCCTCGACGTAGCTATTTTTTATTTTACCTCATTAAATTTTGAAAAATCATAACTAAAATCATTCTAATTCAGAAAAATACAAATAATATATCAAAATTTGCAAAAAAATAAGACATATCTATCTACACTCAAATATTATACATTTATAAATAAAAATTAAGTGAAATATAAAATATTATATATAGTTTAAAGCGGGTATAAAAAATTCAAAAACGATCAAAACAATGCGAAACCTTCGCGTGGTGTCATGTTATATGACATAGTTACAAGAAAAAATATCAAACTTGGTATATTTATTATGTTTAAAAAATCCTTCACAAAATGACCTATCTCGTTCGAGGTTTCTTGGCTTTCGGGTCAGATGACCAATGTTATGGTTAGAATCAAACCATAGTTTATGATAATATGCCCATATTGTGCATACATGTGTATCATGGGATGGCGAACAATGTTGCAGGAGGAAGTTTTCCTTTTCGTCGCACCAAAAAACCATTTTCCATTTTTCGAGCACAAAAAATGGACGGTTTTGTGAAGCAACCACTAAATGGATAATTCAAAATGCTACCACCACATTTTACAAAAATACTAAACCATTTTATATGGACAATGTCCCAACAGGAGGATCTTAAAACTTTTCGTCTACCCCTGATGAAAAAGACAAATTCCTGCTGAATCGGCAGGAAGTGAGTCAGATATGAACTACAGGTACATGATCTGATGCTTATGTTTTTTTACAAAAATTATTTTTAGGTTCACAATATGCTATTTTATCAAAGATACAATGCAAGTTTAGCGAGGCTTGTCCCGAGTTAAGAATCTTCATGCCCGTCGTTCGATAAAGTTTGACGATAGTTTAAAACAGGCTTAAAAATTCAAAAACAATCGAAACAATGCGAAACCTTCGCGTGCTATTATATTATGTGACATAGTTACAAGGAAAAATTTCAAACTTGGTATATTGATTATGTCTAAAAAAAACCTTCACAAAATGACCTATCTCATTCGAGGTTTTTTGGCTTTCGGGTCAAATGACCAATGTTATGGCTAGAATCGAGGCATAGTTTGTGATAATATGCTCATATTGTGCATACATGTGCATCATGGGATGGCGAACAATGTTGGAAGTTTTCCTTTTCGTCACACCAAAAAGCCATTTTCCATTTTCCGAGCACAAAAAACAGACGGTTTTGTGTAGCAACCACCAAATAGTTAATTTAAAATGCTACCACCATATTTTACAAAAATACTAGACCACCTTATATAGACAATGTCCCAACAGGAGGATCCGAAACCTTTTCGTCCACCTCTGGTGAAAAAGACAAATTCCTGCCGATCGGTAGGAAGTGGGTCATATATGAACTACATGTACATGATACGATGCTCATGTGTTTTTAGAAAAATCATTTTTAATTTCACAATATGCTATTTTATCAAAGATTCAATGCAAGTTTTCCTTTTCATCGCACCAAAAAGCATTTTTTATTTTCCAAGCGCAAAAAGGGGGATTTTCTGAAGCAACCACCAAATAGCTAATTCAAAAACGGAGGGTTAGTGTTTAGTTGATATGGATATCATATTTGGATTCCTCTCATTTTTCTGATCAGTTTAGACATATTATTTGTTGAATTCCGATTTACGGGTTTAAAGAAATTAATTATTCCATATTAAATAGAAAAATACAAAAAAGTAAAATTATTATATTTTTATTTGAATTTAGTAATACTTTTACTTATTCATTAATATTTACTTAAGTAATTATTTGTAATTTCAAAAAATACAAACATGTGACATGATGATATAAGAGTTAATAGGATTGATATCATAGTATCGACAACAATATATGAATTACTTTGCGCAAACAAATTCTGAAGGAACGAGGAAATTAAGCGTGCTGGAGCTGGAGTAATATTAGGATGGGTGACCGGCCGGAAAGTTTGACCAAGACTGCAATTTAATCAAATATTAAGTGTAATTAGTGTTAAAAATGTTCAAATTGAGAGATTAACAATTCTAGCAATTCAAAGATTAAAACAATTGAGAAAAAAATAAATTTTTTTAAATGTTTTTGTAACCGGCTGACAGGCTATACCGACGGCCGCTACGCCGAGGGCAAAGCCGTCGGCGTAGCGTACGCCGACGATATTTCTATACGCCGACGACCTGTATGTGCTCCGCCGAGAAAGACCTTTGTCGAGGAGGCTACGCCGAGTACAGCCGTCGGCGTACCATATGTCGGGGCTGGCCTCGGCGACACACGCCAAACCAGCCCTCCGGCGACAAACGCCGCTGTCCTCTCTCTCTCTCTCTCTCTCTCTCTCTCTCTCTCTCTCTCTCGGGCCGGCGCACGAAGGTAGAAGAAGAAGTGGAGACAGCAGATGTTTCCGGGCCGGCGTTTCCAACGCCCTAATCTTATCTCTGTTTTCAGCTGGCTCAGAACCAGTTGTTTTACATCAACGAGTAGTAGGGATTTTATACCTGGGCTACACACATACGCACGCACGCTGCCTACCTCGCTCCCGTTGCACCCACGACGCGCACATACGCGTCTGTTGATCCGCTCAGCCCGGGCTGCACGGACGACCTGGCCAGCGTCCAAGGGACTGCACAAGATCACCCCTAATCTCGCCAACTACCACACACACGCATATGATTCGTAGGAAAACAAAACTCCAAGTCACGATTAATCCTAACAAACTCCTACTAATCCTGACTTGCCTTCTCGTTGCACCATCACAGGAGACATGGCTCATCAACGACCGTCGCGAGGAGGACACCGGCTCGCCGCGCGCTTGCCTTTGCCGGAGTTGACGCTGCTGCTCCCATTGTCGCTGTTGCCATGGCCGACGACTCGACGCGAACCCTGCAACATGCATCGCGGCGCGAACGTCGGAGTCTTCTTCCTCGGCGACGCACGCCGAGCACCTTGATGACGCCACGCCCTGCACGCCCTGGCTCGCGCACACGATCACGCACTGACGTGATCGACGCGGCCGTCCTGCGCTCCGTTGGACACAACCGCTGATCCGCACGCCCTCGGCTCACGCACATGCCGTGCCCTGACGCAAGCAACGTGGCCGCTCGAGCTGCCTCACCCGCCGCACGAACGGCTTCTCCTCCATGCCGCCGAGCCACGCCGCGCCACCACAGCCTCTGCTCCACCACGCATGTCCGTCGCGGCCGCCACGCTCCCGCACGCACCATGGCCACTGTGCTGCGCCGCTGCGGTCTCAGCCGCAGCACAGCACCTCCATGCCACCACGCAGCCCCGCATGTACGGCATCACAGCGCGCCGCCTTCGCGTCCACCGCGCTCGCCGCGGACTCACCGCGAGCCATGGCCTAGAACTTGAGGCTCTGATACCAAATGTCGGGGCTGGCCTCGGCGACACACGCCGAACCAGCCCTCCGGCGACAAACGCCGCTGTCCTCTCTCTCTCTCTCTCTCTCTCTCTCTCTCTCTCTCTCTCTCTCGCACAGACGAAGGTAGAAGAAGAAGTGGAGACAGCAGATTTTTCTGGGCCGGCGCACGAACGCCGCCGTGGGCGCTCCAACGCCCTAATCTTATCTCTGTTTTCAGCTGGCTCGGACCCAGTTGTTTTACATCAACGAGTAGTAGGGATTTTATATCTGGGCTACACACATACGCACGCACGCTGCCCACCTCGCTCTCACTGCACCCACGACGCGCACATACGCGTCTGTTGATCCGCTTAGCCCGGGCTGCACGGACGACCCGGCCAGCGTCCAAGGGACTGCACAAGATCGCCCCTAATCTCGCCAACTACCACACGCACGCACATGATTCGTAGGAAAACCAAACTCCAAGTCACGATTAATCCTAACACCATACGTCAAGGGTATTTTGGTCTACGCCGACGGCTTTTTGTCCTCGATGTAGCGCGCGTGTCCCATAGTGCATGGCGGAGATCGAAGGTCACAGATATGTTCTATTCATGTGCACGAACGGAGAGCACAAGGTAATGGCAGAGGTATACTATATACCTCGTCTGAAGAGTAGTATCATCTCCCTAAACCAGCTCTCTGAAGTTGGCGTGAAGAATGTGATCGAGGAAGATGATATGCTGCTATACGACCACCGCCGCATGCAGCTGGTGAGGGTGAAGCAAATGTGAATAGGTTGTACGTGGTGACGCTGACGCACGATACCGGTATGCCTGCTTGTATGTGGAATTGGTTCTATCGAATCACCTACTATTATCTATGAGGATAATATGGCTTATGTTGCACAGATGCAAACACGATACATCAAGAGCAATATCACTAAGCATATTGCCCCAAAGTTGTTTTATACCCATGAACTCCAAAAGAGTGGAGAAATAAACATCTTGCAAGTCAAATCATGTGCTAATCTCGCCGACTTGTTTACGAAGTTTCTACCAACTTCAACATTCCAGAAATATATTCATGGAATTGGTATGCGACGGCTTCGAGATTTGCAGAATCAGGGAGAGTGTCTTCCTGAATTATGCTTGTTCAAAGCATCATATTACACTATTTTTCCCTTGATGAGTTTACTATTTAGGTTCTCATTAAGGTTTTTAATGAAGTAATATCAACATAAGATTATATGTCATACTATCTGTTTTTCCCACCGAGGTTTCTAGGATGGTATAAATAACATATTTATTGACCTCTATATTCTATGGATTTACTTCATATCGAGTTAACATCGGCAATAATCATTATATACTGTGTCATTTTTTCCTTATTTTCCTAATGGGTTTGAAGGAGTTTTAACAGCATATCCTACTCAACTCCTCGTATTTTTTCTACAGGGTTTTTGGAGGAGACTATTTAAAGATGATAAAAATTCACAAGTACAAGCATAGATTAGGGGGGTGTTAGAATTTAATTAGTCTTTAATTAAATGGGTTAATCCCTGCTTGTAACTACTCGTTGTGGAACCGTCATTAAGCGGTTATTCCCCTGGAGCGTCGCCTCCAGGGAACCGACTTAATCGCGTCGTTTGACGTCCTATATATATATATATATATATATATATATATATATATATATATATATATATATATAATCATTATCAATCAATACAAGGATTCATTCCATTCTTTCTCTCTACTTTCGATTCCAACATGGAGCAGCCCCGTCGATGAGGGAGTTCTAGGAGATCAACGGTACAGGGCCCCCGATTTCCAAGGCCCCCGATAACGTGCAACCTGAACTTGTGCTAGCGCTAGACGGTACCAGGTGTAACTTTACACAGCACGAAACAAGAGGCAAGTTCCCCCTTGAGAGTCCCCTTCTCCTCCCCGGGCCCCTCTCATGCCTCCCTCGCCGGATTAGCCGGTGAGCGGCGGCGAGAGGATGGCGCCGGCGTAGATGTAGGTCCTTGTAGAGGTCGTAGGTGTAGGGTTTGGCTTTATGCCATGTTTGGGCGATGTGCCCGAGGGAGTAAGTCTCCAGATTTCTTCGGCTGGATCTGGAAATTTCTCCTCCCCCTGTTCCTCGCGGTGGTGCTTCGGCGGTCGGAGGCGGATGCTGTGATGGACATGGGTGAGGTCATCTCTGTCAATAAAGCCGCTTTGTTCCATCAGTGTGAAGGCAGTAATGGTGCAGTGGCGCTCCTGGCCGGCCGAGGTGGCGAGGAGGAGCGGAGCGGTGCCAGGAAGGCGGTGGATGCACTCCCTATGGCCGGCCGTGGAGGCGAGGGTAGGTATGGCGTCCAAGGTCCTTCTGTTCTTCCTCCTCACCGATGGACTGTGATCTTTCGTGCTGGGAAGATCGTCGTCCTGGAGAAGTGGTGCTGGTGGACGGCGGGCGATCTATCTGCTTGGAGTCATCGCGGTGGTGGGCTCAAGTGGACGGCGAGCCTTCGTCAACTTTCTTCTGCTTCTCCTCAAGCTGCTCCCTATGAGGCAAAATCGCAGTGGCTCATCTATGGAGTTGTTGCCTGCTATGGTCGAAGGGCAACCGTTTGGCGCCGTGTCTGCGCAATCTCCAACCTTCAAGACGGAGGCCCTGTGTGGAGCTTCTCGTCGGGTTTCCCTCCTAGGTGTTGCCAAGTGGTTCGTCCCCGGCGGCGCCATGGAGTCGGACGGAAGGAGCTCGTCGTCGGTTGCGGTGGAGAAGAAACCTGGGGACATGATTGCTTTTTTACTTCTAGTTTTAGGGGTTTCTTTGCAATGTTACAAGTACTGTTTTTACCTTGCGTCTTCTCTAGGTGCTTTATTGTAAAATGTACCCACCGCTTGATAAATAAGAAGCTTCTGGGGTCTTCGACCCCTTTTACCGTTAAAAAAAAAGTGCAGCCTAGCAGGGAATAGTCAGCCCATTAGTCAATTTCCACCACTAGTCGCTAGACGTTCGTTTGGCTCCTGATCCTGGATCCATCCACCGATCTGTCTCCAATATGTACGGCGCTGCTCCCGTCCCGTAGTCCCGTTCTTCAGTTCGGTTCGGTTCGTGATGATCGATAGTACTAGCCTGTAGCCAGCGAAGCATCTTCAGTTCCTTTTTTGACAGCGCCCAGATCGATCTCGGCTTCTTGCTCGCATCGCGCCGTCCGGCCGGACTTCATACTAACTCTTGACCTGTTCTGCAAACTAGAATCCAGATCGATCGCCGGGCTTGGACGGTTGGCACCACAGAGCACTGCAGCAGCAGATCAATCCGAGAGATTCAATTTTAATTAACAACGGCACGACAGCTAGTACGTTGAACTACGTTTCCACTAGCTAACATACCTGATCACGCTACCTCTCTCATCAAGTTTGAAACTAAACTATATTAGTATTAATTTATTCATCCGTAAAATAGGACGAATCATAAGGAAAACAAAGTGTCAATTTGCCGGTGAAAAGAGAAAGAGAGTACAAAGATTAGAAGCTTTTTGGTAGAACATCGGGTTCGTTTATTTCTTTAGTGTTATATTTACTCTTTTTAGAATGAATACTTGACATATTTCTGAACATTGAACGGAATATTACATTCTGAAGTTATATAATTAGTGAATATATGATTTTTTTACTATTTATTAAGTTTGAACAAAAATATAGGCTTATTTTATAATTCGCACCGGGACCCCCGAATTGTGGAGACGGGGCTGCTGCGGAGAAGAGAGTGATCGAGATGATAGACAGCCGATGGGGTGGAGCCACATGAGGGGCCACTAGACTCAAAAATGACCTATCTACCCTTTTAATAATTAAAATAAATCAGTACTTACCAGTACTTCTCGATACTTTCCCGTGCTTATTTTTTGGGTACTTCATGGTACTACCTATTTTTGCACCGTTGGATCAACCCCGGTTGGACAGTTCCTAAAATCACCAACCATGATAAAACTTGTATAGAAAAATAGGAGTGGTGTAATTATTTTAGGAATAGAAGACAGAGGATGACCATAGATTTAAAACCAGATGGATAGGAGCAATTGAGGTGATGTGTGGCTACACTAGATTTCAGCTTGCAAACATTATATACATGTTAGTGGGGATAAACTTTATAGATATTATAAATTATAAATTTGAGTGAGTTTGATACTGTGTAATCTGCGTTTTTTTTTTACGTGTACGAGTTTTCTTAATCCCCAAATCGAAGAAGGGGCCAATTTCTGCCGACGAGCTTTGCATGATTGATCCGGCCGTTCCATAGATGCACGTTACATGTACTGCTGCGCACTTACGATATCCGAAATTCTGAAGAAGTACTACGTACAGGTGCACCTAACAAGCGCGGTCCGGAAATTCTGGCGGCCCTTCTGCTCCTTTGAAACATCATACCCCGTTGGAAAATTTTCATGTACAATTAAATCAATGACTTGCACTAGCACATGGGATGGGTCGTGATCACTGTAGTGTAGTCTGTACCATGCATGGTCCTGACACATATCCTAGCTAGTGCATCATCCATTACTGCACACTGTGCCACACTAGCTAGGACTACAGATCACCCACAGGCATGTCCCAACATGCAATGCATCAATTAATGGCTCGTGACTCTTGCACTAAGGCTAGTACGGGTCATACTAGGAGTAATTTGGATAGTAACGTAGTCCTACATGTATTATAAATAAAGCAATTAGATGACATTGCATGTAATTAAATGATGAGAGAGAGGCTTGTAATAACTAGCTATGTTACCATAACATCACACATTCCTAGACAAAATGAGTCTTGTAATAAATGAGGCTTTGCATGATACCACACCTATGTTATTTTGCACTATGAAGGTACTCCCTCTGATTCGGTTTATTAGGCACGTACGTATTTTAAGAACAACTTTGATCATCAATTTTGGTCAACAAATTTTACATAATATGTAAAAAAAATTATACCATTGAATATTTCTTCAAAAATAGTTTTCAATGGTATATTTTTTGGACATATAATACATATTTTATTGGTCAAAATTGATGGTTAAAGATTTTTTTAAACTATGTGCGTGCCTAATAAACTGGACCGGAGGGAGTAGTAATTTAGACTAGTAACATACACTAGAGGAAAAATGGCCATCTGTTCGCGACCCCTGGGAGCATTAGTCCCGGTTGCGAACCGGGACTAATGCTGGCACGCGTCCCGGTTGGAGCGGGCACGGGGCCAGGGGGCATGGGTCCCGGTTGGTAAGGGGGCATGCGTCCCGGTTGGAGCCACCAACCGGGACTAAAGGTTTGGCCACAGCCACGTGGCGTGGCACGCACCTTTAGTCCCGGTTGCTGGCTCCAACCGGGACTAAAGACCCCTTGCCCTCTATAAATGCAACGCCCCAGCCCCCTCTGCCTCCACTCTGTTTTTTCGAATGGTGTAAGGTGTGAGGGTGTGTGCTAGTTTTTTCTCATGCATGCATTGAAGGTGTTTGTTGAAATGTTTGAGTGAAAAATCCAGTTGAATTTCTCATAGAACAAAAATATAGAAGGTGTCCGAGACGCACTTGAGCTTTCTCCTCTTTATTTCCCTCGATCGAGGTTAGCAATCTTATCTTTTCTAGGTCATTGATACAATTCATGTGTCGGTGTGAATTGGTTATTTCACTATTTATGATGTCCTGTTTTTTGATAAACTTACTTATATGATGCAGATGAACGGTCGGGAATGGATGTACGGTGACCGGCGGGTAGCCGGGTATATCAAAGGCGTGGATAAATTTATCGATGTGGCTACGGCAAACAAAGAGAATGGATTTATACGTTGTCCATGTGTTCAATGTCGGAACAACAAGGAGTACTCTTCCTCGAAAATCATTCGCGGCCACCTGATTATGAAAGGTTTCATGCCCAACTATAATTGCTGGACCAAGCACGGGGAAAGAGGGGTTATGATGGAAGATGGTGAAGAAGAAGATGATAATAACAACTATCATCATATGTTTCCTGAATACAGTGATACTGCAATGGAAGACAATGGAGAGGAAAAAGGTGAAGAACGGGCATCAGATGAGCCGGCTGATGAACTTGGTAGGGTCATTTCTGATGCAAAGCGAGACTGTGAAACAGAAAATGAGAAGTTGAAGTTAGAGGGCATGTTAGAAGATCACAAGAAATTGTTGTACCCAAATTGTGAAGATGGCAGCACAAAGCTCGGTACCACACTGGAATTGTTGCGATGGAAGGCAGAGTGTGGTCTAACTGACTCCTCATTTGAAAAGATGCTGAAAATAATGAAGCCGAAGTTTCCAAAACATAACAAACTTCCCGAGAGTACCTACGAAGCAAAGAAGACTCTCTGTCCTCTGGGATTAGATGTGCAAAAGATACATGCATGCATTAATGACTGCATCCTCTACCGCGGTAAGGAGTATGAGAATTTAGATAAATGCCCGGTATGCAACGTGTTGCGGTATAAGATCAGACGAGATGACCCTGGTGATGTTGAGGGAGAGCCCCTCCGGAAGAGGGTTCCTGCTAAGGTTATGTGGTATGCTCCTATAATACCAAGGTTGAAACGCATGTTCAGAAACAAAGAGCATGCCAGGTTGTTGCGATGGCACAAAGAAGACCGTAAGAAAGACGGGGAGTTGAGACACCCTGCTGATGGGTCACAGTGGAGAAAAATCGAGAGAGACTTCCCAGACTTTGCAGGTGACGCAAGGAACTTATGGTTTGGTCTAAGTACGGATGGCATGAATCCTTTTGGAGAGCAGAGCTGCAGTCACAGCACCTGGCCCGTGACTCTATGTATCTACAACCTGCCTCCTTGGTTGTGCATGAAGCGTAAGTTCATTATGATGCCAGTGCTCATCCAAGGCCCGAAGCAACCGGGCAACGACATTGATGTGTACCTTAGGCCATTAGTTGAAGAACTCTTACAGTTGTGGGGCAAACCAGGTGTACGTGCGTGGGATGAGAACAAACAGGAGCCATTTAATCTACGAGGGTTGTTATTCGTAACCATCAATGATTGGCCTGCTCTTAGTAACCTTTCAGGACAGACAAACAAAAGATATAAGGCATGCACCCACTGTTTAGATAAGACCGAAGGTACATATTTGCATAAATGCAAGAAGGTTGTGTACCTAGCGAATCGACGATTTCTTCCGACCAATCATCCCGTAAGAATGAAAGGCAAGCATTTTAAAGGTGAGGCAGATCACCGGAAGAAGCCTAAACTCCCTGCTGGTGATGAGGTATTTGGTATGGTCAAGGACATAGAAGTAATCTTTGGAAAGGGTCCCGGCGGTCAATCAGTTCCGAACGACGTCGCTACAGGACACGCACCCATGTGGAAGAAGAAATCTATATTTTGGGAGCTGCCATATTGGAAAGTCCTGCGTGTCCGCTCTTCAATCGACGTGATGCACGTGACGAAGAATCTCTGCGTGAACCTGCTAGGATTCCTAGGCGTGTATGGTAAGACAAAAGATACACCTGAAGCACGGGAGGACCAACAAATTATGAAAGACCCAAAGAACATGCATACAGATAACAAGACGGGTAAAGGGCGTCACTTAAGTCGTGCCAGCTATGCTCTTACTAAAGCAGAGAAGGAAATCTTTTTTGAAGTCCTTTACAGTATCAAGGTGCCGTCGGGCTTCTCATCTAATATAAAGGGGATAATAAATATGGCAGAGAAAAAGTTCCAAAACCTGAAGTCTCATGACTGTCACGTGATTATGACGCAGTTGCTTCCGATTGCATTGAGGGGGCTTCTACCGGAAAATGTTCGAGTACCCATTGTGAAGCTGTGTGCATTCCTCAATGCAATATCTCAGAAGGTAATCAATCCAGATATTCTGCCATGGTTACAGAAGGATGTGGTACAATGTCTTGTTAGTTTTGAATTGGTGTTCCCACCATCCTTCTTCAATATTATGACGCATCTCCTGGTTCATCTAGTGGAAGAGATTGCCATTCTCGGTCCGGTATTTCTGCACAATATGTTCCCCTTTGAGAGGTTCATGGGAGTCTTAAAGAAATATGTTCATAACCGTGCTAGACCAGAAGGAAGCATCTCCAAGGGATATGGAACAGAGGAGGTCATTGAGTTTTGTGTTGACTTTATTCCTGACCTTAAGACGATTGGTGTTTCTGACTCGCGGCATGAGGGAAGACTAAGTGGAAAAGGCACGCTGGGAAAGAAAGCAATGATATGTAGGTACGGGGATTCTTTCACTAAAGCACACTACACAGTTCTACATAATTCCACCTTGGCAGCTCCATATATCGAGAAACACAAGAATATTGTACGCTCCAAAAACCCGGGGAAGCCTGAATCATGGATTACAGATGAACACATGAAGTCTTTCGGTGGTTGGATGCGGACACATCTCTTGAATGACACCACTGTTGGAGATCAGCTATACTTGTTGGCTGCGTCACCATCTTCTACTGTATTGAATTTCCAAGGGTACGAAATAAATGGGAATACATTCTACACGATCGCCCAAGATAAAAAGAGCACCAACCAAAATAGTGGTGTCCGCTTTGATGCAATAGACGAGAATGGACAAAAGGACACATATTATGGTTACATAGAGGAGATATGGGAACTAGACTATGGAGTCTCTTTTAAGGTCCCTTTGTTTCGCTGCAAATGGGTCAACCTGAATGGGGAAGGGGTAAAGATAGACCAGTTGTACGGAATGACAACAGTGGATCTCACCAATCTTGGTTATAGAGATGAACCATTCGTCCTAGCCAATGATGTGTCTCAGGTTTTCTATGTGAAGGACATGTTCTCCAGACCGAAAAAAAGAAAAAAATATTCAAACGAATACATCATATGATGAGCCAAAGCGTCACATAGTTCTTTCGGGGAAAAGAAACATCGTGGGAATCGAGGACAAGACAGACATGTCAGAAGATTATAATAAGTTTGATGAAATTCCGCCCTTCACAGTGAAAACTGACCCAAGCATTCCGTTAAGTAAAGAAGATGCTCCATGGTTACGTCTGAAGCGGTCATAAGGAATGACATATGCCAAGAAGTTCATGCTCATATTATGTAACTCTAGTTCATGTCTTTCGCGGTTTGTGGCTTGACCGAAGGATATCTTTCGCGGTTTGTGGCCTTTAGTCCCGGTTTTGTAGTCTCAGTTTTTAATATTAATAAATGTCTTGAGTGTTAGTCCCATTTTGTGGCTGGACCGGGAGTGCCTCTATGACCAGTTTCTTGGAGATGCCGGAGGACTGGGCTCCGTCGGCATCTCCCTGAAACTAGTCGTAGTGGTGGCCCTGCTCTCGAAAACCATCTTGCAGCTTGTAACTTCACTAACTAGATCAATACGCCTCGGAGCTAACTAATTTCACATATTAGGGAGTGCCTCTATGACCAGTTTCTCGGAGATGCCGGAGGACTGGGCTCCGTCGGCATCTCCCTGAAACTGGCCGCAGTGGTGTCCCTGCTCTCGAAAACCATCTTGCAGCTTGTAACTTCACTAACTAGATCAATACGCCTCGGAGCTAACTAATTTCACATATTAGGGAGTGCCTCTATGACCAGTTTCTCGGAGATGCCGGAGGACTGGGCTCCGTCGGCATCTCCCTGAAACTGGCCGCAGTGGTGTCCCTGCTCTCGAAAACCATCTTGCAGCTTGTAACTTCACTAACTAGATCAATACGCCTCGGAGCTAACTAATTTCACATATTAGGGAGTGCCTCTATGACCAGTTTCTCGGAGATGCCGGAGGACTGGGCTCCGTCGGCATCTCCCTGAAACTGGCCGTAGTGGTGTCCCTGCTCTCTAAAACCATCTTGGAGATGCCTCAAACTGGCTGGAGGACTGGACTCACAAGGATGCATATTTATAGTACAAGCAGCTCGGCATAATGTCGACACTCACGACATAATGTCGACACTCACCCCTATTATTAGTGCTGACTCATCTTTAGTCCCGGTTGGTGTCTCCAACCGGGACTAAAGGTTCATCTTTAGTCCCGGTTGGTGACACCATCCGGGACAAGGTACAAGCCGCACGACATAATGTCGACACTCACCCCTATTATTAGTGTTGTCTGGCCCACTCTGCCGCAATCCCTTTAGTCCCGGTTTGTGACTACATCCGGGACTAAATGTGTGCCGAACAATGATCATGTTTCGAAAAAACCTTCACAAAATGACCTATCATGTTCGAGGTTTCATGGCTTTCGGTCCAAATGACCGATATTATGTGCTGAATCACGGCATAGTTTGTGATGTTGTGCCCATATTATGCATGTGTGTGGACATTGGTATGTAGAACAATGTTGCAGGAGGAAGTTTTCCTTTTTGTCGCACGGAAAATCCCTTTTCCATTTTCCGAGCGCAAAAAACGGGTCGTTTTGTGAAGTAACCACCAAAATGCCGTTTCAGAATGCTACCGTCCTATTTTCCTAAAATACTATACCACCTTACATGGACTATATCCCAACCGGTACATCTCAAACCTTTTCGTCCATCCCGGGTAAAAAGGACAAATGTCTGCCGAATCGGCAGGAAGTGGGTCCGGTTTGTACTACAGGTACATGATCTATCTCCCGTGATTTTTTGAAAAAATCATTTTTAGACTCGCAATATGTGGTTTCTTCAGAGATCCAATGCAAGTTCTAACGATGCCCGTCCCCTATCTTCATGCACACCGGTTCGACCATAGTTAGAAATTCAGATAATTCAAAACGGGCATAATAAATTCAAAAAAAATCCGAACAATGAAAATCCTTCGCGTGGTGTCATATTATGTTACATAGTTGAAAGGAAAAATACCAGACTTGGTATATTGATCATGTTTCGAAAAAACCTTCACAAAATGACCTATCATGTTCGAGGTTTCATGGCTTTCGGTCCAAATGACCGATGTTATGTGCTGAATCACGGCATAGTTTGTGATGTTGTGTCCATATTATGCATGTGTGTGGACATTGGTATGTAGAACAATGTTGCAGGAGGAAGTTTTCCTTTTTGTCGCACGGAAAATCCCTTTTCCATTTTCCGAGCGCAAAAAACGGGTCGTTTTGTGAAGTAACCACCAAAATGCCGTTTCAGAATGCTACCGTCCTATTTTCCTAAAATACTAGACCACCTTACATGGATTATATCCTAACCGGTACATCTCAAACCTTTTCGTCCATCCCGGGTAAAAAGGACAAATGTCTGCCGAATATTAAAAAAATATAAGTTAATTCATTTTTAATTGTAAATGGTTCATATTTTAAATGGTTACATTAATTATTTTTTAAAACAGAAAATGTTTTTGAATTATTTATTTAAATCCAAACACTTTTTATGTTTAAAATTTTTCTAAATTCCAAATTAATATTCAAAAATATAAGTTAATTCATTTTAAAAGGTTACATTAATTATTTTTTAAAAATAGAATATGTTTTTGAATTATTTATTCAAATCCATACACTTCTTCTGTTTAAAGTTTTTCTAAATTCCAAATTGATATTAAAAAAATATAAGTTAATTCATTTTTAATTGTAAATGGTTCATATTTTAAATGGTTACATTAATTATTTTTTAAAACAGAAAATGTTTTTGAATTATTTATTTAAATCCAAACACTTTTTATGTTTAAATTTTTTCTAAATTCCAAATTAATATTCAAAAATATAAGTTAATTCATTTTAAAAGGTTACATTAATTATTTTTTAAAAATAGAATATGTTTTTGAATTATTTATTCAAATCCATACACTTCTTATGTTTAAAGTTTTTCTAAATTCCAAATTGATATTAAAAAAATATAAGTTAATTCATTTTTAATTGTAAATGGTTCATATTTTAAATGGTTACATTAATTATTTTTTAAAACAGAAAATGTTTTTGAATTATTTATTTAAATCCAAACACTTTTTATGTTTAAATTTTTTCTAAATTCCAAATTAATATTCAAAAATATAAGTTAATTCATTTTAAAAGGTTACATTAATTATTTTTTAAAAATAGAATATGTTTTTGAATTATTTATTCAAATCCATACACTTCTTATGTTTAAAGTTTTTCTAAATTCCAAATTGATATTAAAAAAATATAAGTTAATTCATTTTTAATTGTAAATGGTTCATATTTTAAATGGTTACATTAATTATTTTTTAAAACAGAAAAATGGTTTTGAATTATTTATTCAAATCCAAACACTTTTTATGTTTAAAGTTTTTCTAAATTCCAAATTAATTATCATTTAAAAAACAATACAAATTTAAACCCCAAAATAAAAAATAAGGCGGGAACAGAGAGAAAATACCTGAAATTTTTTGAAAACAGGGGAATATGTCCCGGTTGGAGCCACCAACCGGGACTAAAGACCCCCTGCGCGCCAACCCTTGGTCTGCTGAAAATATTGGAGTATAGGTCCCAGTTGGTGGCTCCAACCGGGACGTATAACCCTTTAGTCCCGGTTGGAGCCACCAACCGGGACTAAAGGTCCTTTGGTTATAACCCTTTAGCCCTTCCTCTTCTTCTTCCCTTCCCCATCACTTCTCTGCTTCACCGACGCGCGCACAACCGCCCCCGACGCCGGCAGGCTGCCCGAGCTCGCCGCCCCCGACGCCGTCAGGCTGCCCGAGCCCACGCGTCGCCGTCAGGCTCCATCCGCCAGCACCGCCGCCTCCGTTCATGCGCGCACCAGTCGTCGCCCACGACTCCATCTTCCTCGACCCCGACCGTGCTCGCCGGCGTCGATTCGCTCAACCTCGACCTCCCGCGCTCTCTCCGACCAACCTCACGCGCTCAGGGTGAGCAAGCGAACCTTCTGGATGCTTCCTTCCTTCCCCTCTCACTGTAGTTCATGCCTGCGCCGTTAGATTCCGCGTTCGCCGCCGTCGGCCATCGTTGTACCACCTTCAGAGGGCGGCGCCGCCAATTTTGAGTAGGCGCGGGCGGCGCGGAGGGATCGACGAGGCGAGGCGCGGTCGGGAAGCGTCGGAATTGTCGTCGGGGAGCGACGGGTGGCCGGCGGCGAGCCACCGAGCTGCTTGCGTCGGGGAGGAAGAAGACAGAAACAGAAAGGCCGATGGGGTACGGGCCTGGCTGGGCTGCTCTTGGGCCCCGGGTGGGCTTCCTGCTAGCGCCAGAGAGAGAGAAGGAGAGATGGGCTCGGCCCAGTAGCTAGGTTGGATACATTTTTTATTTCCAGAAATTTTTTTCTATTTCTATTTCTGATTTCCCTTTTGTAATTTGAATTTCAAATCTGTTTTGAATCTTTTCAACTTACAGAAACTTTTATAAAGTATATGAAATAGTGTGAGACCCTTTTATACACTTTGGGCTCAACTCATGTAGTTAGTTGTTTAAATACAAAACTCATTTGAATGGTTTTCAAATGGAGGGGGAAGTTAGGGTTTAGGGTTTGATTTGTTCTTTCTTTATTAAACCAAAATGCAAGTTCAACAATTTAAATGACAAGTATAATTAGAAGAACAAATGCACCCCTCTCATATGTTCCGGAGTTTCCCCGAGTTAGGGTTTTCACCCGTCGGAACCCCGATTAAATCGTCGAGCATGTCTTAGGGTTACATTCCAATGCAAATTAACTTGTCATATCATCATACTTGCTTGAGCATTGCATCGATGCCATGTGTTGATTGTTTCCCTTTCTTTTCGGTGTTTCGATTATTAGGTTTATTATTAGTTAGGTATTATTAGGTTTATTAATTAGTTTGGTATTATTGGTCTTCGACCCCACTGGTCAGTCAATGTGGGTAGCCCCAGACCCGATTCACATTGTCAGTCACTGTGGTTAGATAAGGAATCATTAATACCCCTTAGGTGCATGTGGGTTCGACGATGTGCCTTCGCCAGGGCATTCTGAACCCTCTTAAATCGATTCCAATATGGTATTTTGTTAGTATCTAGTGTTACCTATCTGCTGGATAGTTTCCCTTTTGTAGCCTTATACTCATGTTCCCCTCTCATATGCATCGGAGGTTTCTCCGAACTAGGTTACACCCCTCGGAACTCCGGAATATTGATTTTAGTTGATTTTAGCTAGAGTTACCTATCTACTACACGGTTTCCTTTTTGTAGCTAGGTTTAGGGTTTCTCTTCATTTTTATTATTGTGTATGTATATATTAGGGTTTCTCCTTAACTTTCTCCTTTAGCCGCTTTGACTTATTCGTTTTTCCACCTATGCAGAAAATATGGACCCACACGTCAGAAACGAAGAAAAGTAAGAGTTGATCCAAGGTGTGATCCGTGGGGAAGATAATTTAGACGTATCAACGTTTCTGAACAACTCCGGTGAGGGTGATCCTCTTTTTACCGGAGTAGACAACTTGTTTGAGGTTGAAGGTGTTGCCTTCCGAGAGGGAGAAGGCGATGCCTTGTGTAATCGAGAAGACGACCGCTCCGGCAAGGTGCATGTAATATAAATCAATTCATTAATTAATCATCTGCTATCTATATAGAAATAGTAACGACGATCTTTCTTCTTTTAGCCCTCCGGATCGAAGGAATCTACTGAAAAGAGCAGACGAGGCCCAACCAAAAAGTTGCAAGACCATGAGAGGTTTAGGATCGAAGATGTCGCTGAAGACGGCAGACCGACAGCTCCGAAGTTGTCGCAACCAAATTTGTGGCACAATGCGGAGTAATCGTTAGGGACTTAATCCCGATCACCATTAGAAATTGGAATAGGCCTGCTAAAGCGGATGAAGAGGGAACATGTTTATTTGTCCCTAACCACGCCAAAGATTTACTGTGGAAGAGGCTCATGGTTAATTTCAAACTACCGAAGATAGAGCTGGATCCAAATGCGGAGGATCCAGTTGAGGACGCCTTACAACATGGGAGAGCCATGGAGGCTAAGGTCAGGGAGTGGGCTTTGAAGAAGATGGCCCAGTGTTTCACCAACTGGAAGAAAAGATTGCACCTTGACTATGTCGTGAAAAAGAAGACTCCGGATTTCAAGAAGACTCAGTTTCAGAAGATAAAACCATTCTGGGATGAGTTTGTGGAATACAAGAAATCAGAAAAAGCTAAGGAAATGTCTGCAAAGAATAAGCTGAATGCTGCTAACAAGAAGTATCACCATACTATGGGGCAAGGTAGCTACAGGGCTGGCATTCCTAAGTGGGAGAAACTTGAGGAAGAACTGCGTGATAAAAATATCACCCCAGAGACAGACGATTGGGTAGAACGTGCAAGGAATTGGTTTTACGGACATGGGGGCACGTTGGACTCGGAAGGGAGGTGTATATATAACATACGACATAAAGAAGACCCCTTGCCAATCGAGAGGATGAGAAAAGCAGTAAAGGCTGTTAAAGATGGGGACTTCATTCCCGATAGAGAGAATGATGAGCTCACACTCGCCCTTGGAAATAAGGAACATGATGGACGAACACGAGGCACAATAGGCTCCCAATCATGGAGGACTGGGTTTCCCGAAGAGAGGAAGAAATATCCTGATAGAAGCCGTCAGAGGAGTAAGGACAGGGCGGCAGTTGAAGCAGAAAGTCAGAAAGAGCGAATGCGTTTAATTGAAGAACGATTAAAGCAACAACAAGATGAAATTAACTCACTTAAAGAGCAAAGTACTACCGGCCCATCTCAGCAGCACACTGCATTCGATGCTACCGGCCTATCGAATAATCGAAAAAGCAGTGTGGCTTCCACCGAGGTCCCGGGTGATGACAATGGCGATGCCGATGATGCACCGACGATGGCTCCTGTTGGCTACCCAGTGGATGATATCACAAAGATGACACACTGCGAGCTACATGTCAAAGTTGTGAACATATCAATGAAGGTGGCGGTCGGCTATGCCTTACCAATTGGACCCACACCAACTTACCACAGTCGTCCGGTTCCAGAGGGCTACGCTGTTGTCGGCGTGGATGAAATCATGCCCACCTTTGAGGTTTTGGATCTTCACTACCCTGCTGGTGAAGGGGATGTGACTGTGCTGGGTGACGCAAAAAACGTCACCATTCTATGGCCGAAGGATTGTATCGTGCTTCGAAATCACACGCCAAGGCCATCTTCGTCGCCGCCTCACCCGTCTCTAGCGAGGTCGTCGCCGCCACGGCAGCCGTCTTCGTCGCCTCACCCGGCTCCGTCGCCTCACCCGGCTCCGTCGCCTCACCAATCTCCGGTGCAGCCATCGCCGCGGGAGCCATCGCCGGCGCCTCAGGATAAAAAGCGTAAGCGTACCGCTACTGTGCGTCGTAAGCGATCGCCGAAACGTAAACAAGAGCCTCTTCCAAAAGTACCAACGGTTCCTCCCAAGAGAGCTTATGACTGTACTGAAGAGGAGACTGCGGCGATCGTTGATGCGGAAACGACAGCGTTTTTCGCTAAGCTGAGGCGGCCGAAAGAGCCAGAGTTCCCCAGCACCAAAGAAGAAAAAGCCAAAGTGTTGAAAATGCTAAAGACTCTTCATCAACCCGAGCCAAAGCTGTCATCAGACTATGAGCGTTCTATTCTCAAGTCACATGCAGCACAAAAAGCCTCGAAGAGCAGTACTGATGCAAGCGGGAAATCTGTTGCCCAGCTCGGAGAACAAGCAAAACAGACTTGCGCCCCTCTCAAGGTGATTTCTCAAACCAATGTGGGGTCGAGCAAATATGGGGCCGAAGAGCAGTATGATCCAGAGGTAGTTGCACAATACGGAGAAGCTGCCGCTGCTCAAGGTATGAGTATTGCCCAGTACTTATCCTAGTTAGAGTTCTTCCCCGTGAGTGAAGTAGCATACCAATACCAGTACGGAAAACCTCTCGTCAAACCTGAGGAGGTAAACAATCTTCCAACAAAAATGCGAAGATTGCATAACTGGTACTTGCATGCCACAAAGGCCGGGGCTAACTGGATAGTGCTGAGGGTTACAAAAAAGCATCATGGGAAAGAAAGGGATGACATGATATCCATTGAATTTGATGAACTATTTCAATTATTCAATCAAGACGCCTTGGACAAATCGATCATGAGTGCCTATTGTCTGTAAGTACTAATTCTGTAATTAATTTAGTCTCCATCTATATTATTTTGTTTATTGCATGTATATAATCATACTTTAATATGCAGAATGAAGATTCTCGAATGCAGCAGAGGACAAATCTATGACATTGGCTTCATTGACCCATATTGGGTTCATGAAGCTAATCTCAAAATAAGCCCCCAGGATACGGAGGATAATATAGTACACGCGTTAAGGTTTCAAGAAACCAAAAGGGAAATACTATTTCCTTACAACTTCCAGTGAGTGTTATTGTCTTGTATACACTTTCTATTTCGCTTACTCGATGTTAAGTATATAATTGATTAGTTCTGCATTCGCAGGTACCACTATATTCTGTTAATCATTCAACTTGACAAAGGGCGTGTACTAGTCATGGACTCGAAACATAAACCCCTTGAGACGTGGAAGGACATGCAGATACTTCTCCAGCGGTAATTCTAATCATTACGACACTATATCGGCAACGTTCGTGAATTTTATGATATCAAGTACTTAATAACTTATTTTATTCGTTTTCTACGCCGGGCAGCGCTTGGAAACGGTTCACCAAGAAGGCTAGGGGTGTTTGGAAAGAGGAGCTTATATTTCAACCACTAGATGTAAGCACCACTAGCTATATCCGCGCATCTCTTTGATTCTAGTTTTGATACAGTTATTATCATGCTTGATTATTATTTTGATTGAACTCTGTTGTCGTAAAGTGCCTGACGCAGGGACCAGGTAACAATCTATGTGGATACTATGTATGCGAGTTCATCCGGCAGACGTGCGATGAGAAGGGCAGAAATTTAGAGCAACTCCACGTACGTAAACAATTTCTATAGTTTTTAATTACAATCAAATTGTGTTTAGTTTCATATTCATATAGGTTGACTCCTTTTTTAAATCAGATTGAACGTCTACGGGACGGTCTTCTGCCAAAGGATCGCATACGAGCAATACAGGAGGAATTGGCGGGATTCTTGGATGCAGAAGTCCTAAACACACAAGGGGAATACTACTCGGCTGTGTATAAACAATAGGAATTGTAAAAATAGCAACTTTCAAAAAATTGGCCGGTAGCATCGAATAGCAACTTTTGTATGTAGTGCATGAACTCGATCCGTGTATTGAATGTAAAATGTTGTCATGATGATCTTGTGTAATATAAGGTTCCTTCATTGATAAGTGCAAAACACTAAATAAACAATAAAACAACCTAAATGAATTCTCTGCCGCGGCACAAAAAGTGGCGAAAATGCTGCCGCGGCAACAAAATGTGCCAAAATGAATTCTCTGCCGCGGCAGAGAAATGGGCCAAATCTCTGCCGCGGCAGCAGGTTATTAGTCCCGGTTCGTGTTACGAACCGGGACTAAAGCCCCCCCCCCTCGCACGGAGCAGATGCCACGTGTGTGGCCTTTTGTCCCGGTTGGTGGGGCAACCGGGACTAAAGGTTCGGGCTTTAGTCCCGATTGCCCCGTCCCGGTTGGGCAACCAGGACTAATGCCCCTTACCAACCGGGACCTATAGGGCGTTTTCTACCAGTGACATATTACATGTTATTACTCTAAGGCTAATCATAATGGGAGTATCATAATACTACTCCCTCTGTTAGGGATTATAAGGCCTATGGGCCATTTTGATAGGATTAAGAAAATTAATAATTCACCCATTTGATTACTACATGCACCAATAGTTATACATACATGAGAGAAGAGAAAGAAAAAGAAGACCATGAATTGGATGAAAGATGATAATAAATGAGAAAGGACTTATAATTCCTAACATTTTAAAAAAGCTCTTAGGCCTTATAATCCCTAACGGAGGGAGTAGTATCATGCATATCTCCACTATGACCAGCCTAAGTCCTTTCACAATGCACCGTATCTTAGCATGTTATCATATGCATAATAAATACTACCTCTGATCCTAAATAAGTGTCGCCATTTTGAACTAGCGTTAGTTCAAAATCATGACACTTATTTAGGATCGGAGGGAGTAATTAAGATACAATCTTTACAATGGGTGGTTTCTTACTCCCTCTATTCCGGATTATATGGCTAATATGTACTTTAAGACAATAGTTTGACCATAAATTTGGTTAACAATGTATGAATCATATGTCGCAAAAATTATACCATTAGAAGCCTATTTTGAATATGAATCTAATGATATAATTTTTGTTAAATATAGTTTATATTTGTTTGATCAAATTTACGACCAAACTAATTTCTGAAAGTACGTATTTGATTTATATAAACCGGAATGGAGGTAGTAGTAAGAGTTGTTTTTATATTTAATGAATTTGGTGACATGTAGACGTGGGATTGAGGCTAGCCATTAGTTTTGCCTATGATTCCGTACAAAGGATGTATCTTAGCTAGTAAGATACAACAACCCCGCTAAGAGACTACCATTATCACATGCCTAATCGATTTGCCATTTCCCCCGGCTGGGCAGTAAAAGAGTATCAACACGGACCACCTTCTCCGTCCAGTCATCCAAAAAATTCATTGCAGAATCAACATGTGAATGGCGGTCGTTTTTTTGCTCTTTCTTGTGTATCCATCCATCTGCCAGTCTGTCCTCTGCAAACCCTATTTACTCCTCCCATCACCACCCCAACCACCAAACTGCGTTCTCCTTCATTGCGCCACCGCCATGGCCACCACCCCATCTCACATGGCCAGTCCAGTGCATAGCTGACCATCAATGAATGCTACGCAGCTTTCCAGCAGCTATATAACACAGCGAGCTGCTCGCAGACAATGCAGACCCAAGCTAGAACCAGCTTCTTCATTCGGTAGCTCTTACACTTAGCTAGTTAGCCATGGGGAGAGGAGGCGGAGCGATGGAGATTAAGGCGGTGGCGCTCACCCTGCTCCTCTGCCTGAGCAGCGCGGCCGTGGGCGCGTGGGCAAGGCCCGTGGCGAACAAGGGGAAACATGCTGCCCACGACGAGAAGTTTCTCTTGTTGAAGAAGCACTTTGGTAAGGGGCTTGGAGGAGGTGGTGGGCTCGGTGGAGGGTACGGCAAAGTTGTTGGGCTTGGTGGAGGGGGCGGTGGCGGCTACGGCGGAGGGGGCGGTGGAGGACTGGGTGGTGGACTTGGCGGTGGGTTCGGCAAAGGTGGTGGCATTGGCGGTGGGTTCGGCAAAGGTGGTGGACTTGGAGGGGGTATTGGTAAAGGTGGCGGCCTTGGTGGTGGAATAGGCCATGGAATTGGTGGTGGAGGTCTTGGCGGTGTTGGCCAAGGTGGGGGACTTGGTGGAGGTATTGGGAAAGGTGGCGGCCTTGGTGGTGGAATAGGCCATGGCATCGGCGGAGGTATTGGCAAGGGTGGAGGTCTTGGCGGTGGCATCGGTCATGGCCTTGGTGGTGGAATCGGCAAGGGTCTTGGTGGAGGCATTGGAGGTGGCTTTGGCAAGGGCGGCGGTCTTGGTGGCGGCATCGGCAAGGGTCTCGGTGGAGGCTTTGGAGGTGGCTTTGGCAAGGGCGGCGGTCTTGGTGGCGGCATCGGCAAGGGTCTCGGCGGAGGCATTGGGGGTGGGTATGGAAAGAGCGGCGGTCTTGGTGCCGGCATCGGCAAGGGTCTCGGTGGAGGCATTGGAGGCGGGTATGGCAAAGGTGGCGGACTTGGTAGCGGCATCGGCAAGGGTCTCGGCGGAGGCATTGGAGGTGGGTATGGCAAGGGCGGCGGTCTTGGTGGCGGCATCGGCAAGGGTCTTGGTGGAGGCATTGGAGGTGGCTTTGGCAAGGGCGGAGGTCTTGGTGGCGGCATCGGCAAGGGTCTCGGCGGAGGCATTGGAGGTGGGTATGGCAAGGACGGCGGTCTTGGTGGCGGCATCGGCAATGGGCTCGGTGGTGGCATCGGAAAGGGCGGCGGTCTTGGAGGCGGCATTGACAATGGTTTCGGTGGTGGCATCGGAAAAGGTGGAAGTCTCGGTGGTGGCTTTGGCAAAGGTGGCGGGCTAGGTGGAGGGCTAGGCGGCGGAGGCGGCAGTGGTGGTGGCGGCGGCGGTGGTTTGGGAGGAGGCTTTGGCAAGGGAAGCGGGTTTGGTTTTGGCTTTGGCAGAGGTGGCGGCGGCGGAGGGATTGGTGGCGGCCACTGATGCTTATGTGCGTTCGGCTCTCGGCTCTGCTCTCGTGAGCTCCGTTTGCTATCATATAATTGTACTCAGTTTGTTGATGAGGCCATCAGTACGTACGATGGAGATTGTCACCGTGGAGATTCTTCCTAGCATGTACTCTTGTGTTGTGTTTATTGGGTCCTCTGGTTTATTTGTAGACGTTTGCTCGCCATGTTGTTAATTTGTTGATGATAATATCGCAGTATGTACTTCCCCATGTCAGTGTCTCTTCCAATTGCTATTAGAAATACCAAATCAATAAGCTGAGAAAAGTGCAACTGTAGACTGTACTAGTTAAAAAAATATACAACTTGTTCAAGTTGCATAGAAAAGTGCAACCAAAGCCAGTTACTCCCTCCAACCCATATTAGTTGACTCCAATTTGGATGTATCTAGACAGGTTTTTATGATAGATACATCCAAATTGAAGTCAACTAATATGAGTCGGAGAGAGTACATTTTTTTAATAGATGGTTGCACTTTTTATAGGTAAGTGAGACTTAAGTAATTCTTAGTTGACTAAGAAATAGCAAAACCGATCGATTAAGTAAACAAGAACTCCTAATGTTGTCTAAAATACGTATATGATACTCCCTCCGGTTTCTAAAAAAGTAATAGGCATATATTTCAAAACTTAACTTTAACCAAGCATTTTGATCATTAAAACACTACGGAATCTGGGTACTACTAGTAGATAAATATAAAAAAGACTTATGCTTCGGTACACTTCTTTCTCCAAATGAAATACAAAACAACTGAGATACGCTCGATACCTTTCGTAACTAAGGACATAGGCAGTCTAATCTTTTATAAATTACTACTAATTTATAATTAACGATTAAATTAAGTCGTATCTAGGCTTGTAGAAAGCCCTACGGCCTAACTAAGACACTTATCCGTGTATGCACGAAATTAGTGGCGCTCCTCCTTTGTCCTCCCTTGTCCCGTGCCTCAGCGGATGTTGACTGGGAGGGGCAACGATGGCGGCCGCCGGCGGCGGCGGCTAGCGCCCAGTTTTATCAGTTTCATCGTAGGTATTTCCTGAAATGACGCTCAATGATGGATGCATCCATGATTAGAGCATCTCCACCGGACGACGCCCAATACGGCACTCAGTAGACCTATTGGGCGCCGGATGCGTTTTGGGCTTACATTGGCGGCTTGGCGCGCACAATAGGGTGTGAGCAGTTTCCCCCCCCCCCCCGAAAAAATGCCGGCACACCCAATCCAACCCCGACCAAGAGGAGCGGCATGGGAGCGCCGCCACGTCTAGCCACGTCGGATGCAGCGAGTCGGGTCCACTGCCAGCGACTGAGCGGGAGTGAGAGAGCGCGGTCAGCGATGGTCAACAGTATTAGTGGTCGGCATACCCTGCTTGTGCCATCACCTACGGAGAGTGCCAACACGTGAGCAGTTTTTCACCCCCGAAAAAATGCCGGCAAACCCAATCCAACCCCGACCAAGAGGAGCGGCATGGGAGCGCCGACACGTCTAGCCACGTCGGATGCAGCGAGTCGGGCCCACTGCCAGCGACTGAGCGGGAGTGAGAGAGCGCGGTCAGCGATGGTCAACAGTATTAGTGGTCGGCATACCCTTCTTGTGCCATCACCTACGAAGAGTGCCAACACGGGTCACGACGCACGAGTAATGTCGCCCCACCATCTCACATGCCCTGCCGACAACAAAAAAAACCTCAATGATGCATTGTTCTCCCTCGCACTGCCTCCCCATCCTCCTCCTCCCAGTTCACCTCGCCTCTAATCTCGTCGGTGAAGGCGCACAATGGAAGCTCGCGCAAAGGCAACTTGGTTGTGGAGGACGAGCCAAGCGTCCACAACCTCAATCTTGAGGAGGCAGCGGTTCTCGTAGACAGCCGCTACATCTTGGGCCGCAGGCTCTTGTATATGGGCCTAAACTTGAAGGTATATCCTCTTTTTTACAAGTAAGATCATCTCCGCAACAAAATATTGCTTTGAAAAAAACTCGTTCTAAAATAAAGTATCTTTCATTTTTTTTCTGGTATCCTCTGCAGAATAGCATGAATATTCTTCCCTGTTAGTTAAATTTCAAGTTACAGGAAAAGAAAAAGGGGATGCGGCTCGTCTTCTCTTCCGGCTGTTACGAGTCAAACAATTTCAGTAAGGCAGGTTCTAGTTGGAGGTTCCGTTGTTCGTACCCTGAATGCATCAGCATGTAGTAGCTACTGCGTCGTCGTCAGTAGTAGAAAACCACACGGTTAGGGCCTGCTTGGAATGTTGTTTTTTAAATAAAACATCCGGATTATACGGAGCCTCAGGGTTTAGCATCTTCACAGAATAAAAACGACATGATTAAATACGACAATCCAAACGGGGCGTTAGTAGTTTTTCTTACGCACACACACAGACCTGTCACTGTCGAAGGAATCGGCTGGCCATCAACACCTGATTTAATTTATCGGTTGTCGCAGCAAAACCCTGAAAAATAAATAATTATATATTTCCCGTTCCATAATTCTTGCCGTTGTTTCAGTTTAAGTTATAAACTAAAACAACGGCAATAATCATCAATACTAAAACAGAAGTAATACTTAGAACTAGAGCAGTGAAGGCCCATCAGTTGACCATAATAATCCTAGTAACAAGTACTCCCTCCATTTGGAAATATAAGATGTTTTAGATTTGCGAAGAAGATGTATCTAGACATTTTTTAGTGTTTAAGTTTAAATATATTTAGACACTAAAATATGTCTAGATACATTTTCTTAACAAATCTAAAACATCTTATATTTCTAAACGAAGGAAGTAGTGGTATAGTAATATTATATTCCGTCATCATGCAGACGTGGCACATACGCACCACGGTACAGCAGCTGCATCCATGTGTAGCCAGCTTTATTAAGCATATACGAGATCAAAGCAGCAGCTAGCGAGTAGATCAGCAGAACAAGGACACGCTGCACGGTCTAATTTAGCATTGCGTATATTTGTTCCGTTGTGTGTTTTGAATTGGCACGACGATTATTCGAGTCGCCGAGTTGATTATTTTTACGGTGGTTTCCGATTAGCCAGGACGGACGCAGGCGCCTACGTACGCGCGCGTATGCAGGAGGAGGAGGAGGAGGATGGAAGTTTTTTTTGCAGTCACGTCGCTCTCTGACGTAGTACCAATTCGTGCCAGGCGCGCGCGTCCGCTGTTTTAATTTGTTCTCTTCCCTCTTCCGTCTGCCACCCTTTCACACACACCGGCCGACATCTCGTACGGTGGAGTGAGTCCATCGTGCATTTTCCTTCTCTTTAACAAAACATGCAACGTACTGCTCCTGCTTGAGGAAACACTGCCGTACCGTCCATATGCCGTCCTGCTGTGCATATGTGTAGTACTCCTAGATGAGTTGATTTATGTAAGCAGACCTGCCAAACCCTGGTGGTCGTCCGTCGTTGCCTACTTTTGCCTGCCGTGGATGCCACGGCTCGAAGCTGCCATCGACTTCCTCGCCACTGGTGTATTTTTTTTTTTTGCCAAATCTGCCTAAATCTAAGAAGTTCAACCGAATCTGACCCTCTCTCAAAACTAATTCGGAATCTGACTCGTAGGTCGGCGCCGTTTAAAATGGCGTCGATGTTGTACATGTCGGCGCGTACACACCAGAAAACCGAACCGAAGGATCTCTCAGCTGCTTCATCTTGGCGCCGATCTCCCTAGTTTGCCTTCTAGCTGCTTCATCTTGGCGCCGACCTGTACAACCTCAGCGCCATTTAAAATGGCGTCGACCTCAGGGGTTAGATTCCGAATTAGTTTCGGGAAAGGGTCAGATTTGGGCAGATTTGGCAAAAAAATACGCCACTGGACGTGCGCGTGCCGGAGACGACAATAATGAGTCAAGTACTCCTACTTTTAGAAATATAAGATTTTTTAGGTTTATAAAATAAATATATCTAGATACTTTTACAGTATATATTTAACACTAAAATGTGTTTAAATACGTTAGCTTCACTAACCGAAAATATCTTATATTATATTTACAAACGGATGGAGTATCTCTATTTTAGAATATAAGATGCTCTGATAGGACACTTCTGCTTCGCTCCCCCACCCTGCGTTGGCATCGATGCCGTATCGAGTGCCCATTTATCACCTAGCCATTGGCCTTTAAGTCCACCTCCTTTCCCGCGTGGCCTTCAGATCCACCCTGTATTACTCGTTTGTCCATCTACAAATACATACGCGTGTACTCCGTCTGTACAGGGAGACGTGAGCGGTGTGATCCCAGACCGAGGCCTTCGCCCGCATCGAACTCGCCTACCATGTCGTCAATCTCGCGCTGCGTCGAGTTCCTCGTTGGCGAACGTCCGCCCTCCGGCACCGGCAAGCCCGACGACCGCATGGTCGGCTACTCGGGCGACACGGTCGTGTCGCCGCCGCCAACGACCACATCTTCAGGTCTGATCGGTTGGTACCAGGTCCGAGTTAGCTCCCTGTTTCCAATTCGGGCCCCGTACATACACATATCAGCTGATCGATCTGCCTTTTAATTTATGTCATGTACGTACACATATCAGCTGATCGATCTGTCTTTTAATTCATGTCACATACATACACATATCAACCGATTGATCTGCCTTTTAATTCCCGTATATATCACATATCAATTGATCGATCTGTTTTTTTTTACTAAAGTCCGCGTATAGTATACAACTGTATAAGTGGACAATATAAGACTCTCGGCCAGCCCACAACCCGTCCGTCAACTAACCCATCAAAACATCCTTTTAGGGTGGAGGACTCGGGTTGGTAGTGATTACTCGCCCGTGTCGCCTAGAACACCAGACACGCACACAAACGTATAAGGAATAAAAATAAGCTACTCACCGAGTTCCAAAATACATGGTGTTTTGGCATTGCGACAGATCATCATAATTTCCCATTCGCGTCGTCTAGTCTTTCTTAGTCTACTTTATGTTTGTTTCATCCACTTTTTTCTATTTTTACGGCTAATTCTCAACACCAGGTAATAAAATAATGGTAGTGCATTGCGATTCAGATCCAAGATACAATCCAAGTAGACTGCTGGATGACCGCGTTTAGCTGAGAGCAGGGGTCAAAAGCTGCGACTCTGGGCGGTCGCCCCGAACTCCGACGACGGCCGCCGATCGATTTGGTCGCTTGACACACCTTTCTACAATATGTAGGACACAATGATCCGAGGAGTGCGATCTCAGGCCTATTTCGTCAAAGGCGGTTTTGAGGAACGAAGAGCAGAAGCAGATCATGTAGCGAGCGTTAGGGCATCTCTACTCCCCTACCCACTACGCCAGTCCGAACGCTGAATTTAGGTCCGCACGCCGAAAATCAGCACAGTCGCGTACCCAGGAAACTGTTTTCGACCGGATTCGGGCCAACTTTGGTCCGGACTACCCAGGCCATACCCAGGATCCTGGGTACGCCCTGGGAACGCCGGACACAGCGAATTGCCCGAGTGGACCAGCCTGTCAGCGACAGAAGCCCGTTGCCGTCCTTTCCGTCGTTTTCCTTTTCCCGCCCTCGCCGCGACACCCCTCCCGCCCTCGCCGCCGAACTCGGCCTATAAAAGGCATACATCTCGCCATCTCCCTTCATAGTCTCTCACACTACTCCCAACTTCGGCGAACTCCGGACGCTCGCACCTTTCTTCCTCCACAACTCCGCCGAAAAGCCATGGCCGGGGGATTTACCGGCCGGCGCACGATGCAGCAATGGGAAGCCCGGCTGCTCCACGAGACGGGCTATACGGCGCCGCCGGACACTCGTCTCCCCTTCACCTGGCAACTCAGCGCCGGCGGGATCCCTATTCCGCCGGTGCCGGTCGACGAGGACCTCGCCGGAGAGATCCAGGTGGCTATCGCCGCCATGTAAGACCCGGATCTCGTCGAGGATCCTGACAATCTGGTCTTCTGGAGGCAGTTCTTCGCCGACAAGTGCCTCGAGGAACTCGCCCGATACGAGGGACCGCTGGGCTCGCCGCTGCCGCGTCACAATGTGGCTTTTCGCCGCCGCTGGTGGAGCGTTCCAGGGCGAACTCTCGCCGCCGTCGTGGAGCACATCCAGGCCGGCAACAACCCCCGCCTCATCCTGTAGATACGGCGTCCGGCGTCGACCACGGCGGCGGCGGTGGTCTTTTCCTAGTTATTAATAAATTCGATGTAATATGTGCGTCATTGCCCTAATTAATCAATTCCGCCTATATTCGCACAAATTTCGTCGAGTTTAACTGAATTTCACCGAAGATGGAAACTCGGCCTGGGAACGCGAATGAGAAGCTCGGCGTTCCCAGGCCGAAAACGCGTTTCGTCCGGCCAAAAAAAGTCCGGATTTTGGCCTGGGTTCGCCCAACGAGTAGGGATGCTCTTAGCGGTGATTTTGGATGCAGGAGGGAGTCTGGTAAGTGATCATCGACTAGCCTTTTTCCTTGTGCAGGGCGGCGAAAGACAATGCCGATTATATTACTTTTAGTGCAACGCAGGAAGCTGATGAGGGAGATCAAACTGACTAATTAACCTCTGAAAAGGAAAGAAACCTCTTTTTTATTCTAGTTGTATTTAATACTAGTTGACTGTCCATGCGTTACTACGATTCATTTTTATTGTTACACATATTACACTTGTCAAAAAAAATCGGTGGTCCTCCTTTCCTCGGAGTGCTGCCTGGCGAACTCGGCGAACGCGTCGTCGTTGCTCCCATCCCCCACACCTCCTCGTACCTCCCCGTCTTCACGTTAACCCTCGACATGCGCTGAGCCACCATCCGCTCGCCGATCCTGACAAGCTCCCGCATGTTGTCGGGCGTCGCCGCGTCCACCGTGGCTGCCGCACCCCGGAGCGAGTTGTTCTGGATCCGGAGATAGTTGTTGTCGCTGTGCAGCGACTGGAAGAGCACGGCAGCGTGGATGTCCACGAGGTCCGAGCTGGCCGCCAGGAAGATGCCCGACCGTGTGCACTACTGCGCCGTGTACAGCCCCGGTCAGACGTACTGCTGCTTGAGGAAACACTGTACCGTCCATATGCAGTGCAGTCCTGCTGTGCATATGTGTAGATGAGTTGATTTATGTAAGCAGACCTGCCAAACCCTAGTGGTCGTCCGTCGTTGCCTATTTTGCCTGCTGGGGATGCCACAGCTCGAAGCTGTCATCGACTTCCTCGCCACTGGACGTGCGCGTGCTGAAGACGGCAACGAGTTAAGCGTTTCAGTTTACAAGTCCTCGCGTATATATATAAATTGTTATTTTTTGGGAGGGGGGTATATATACAAATTGTTAATTTACTTAATAAAATATAAATAATATAGCATAAAAATTATACCGGTAGAAACTTTAGATGTTATATTTTTGTATAATTTAATTTTTATACCATAAAATTAATAGTATTTTAGTGGTCAAATTCCTCGGAGGGAATACCACTGAGTACCCCTTTTCTGAAATATAAGATGTTCTGCTAGATATATTAAATCGGGTGACACCTATGGCTTGTCTGCCTCCTCTAAAACACGAGACACAAACATATAGAGAATACAAATAAGTTACTCTCTCGGTTCCAAGTCCCAACTTTGTCTAAACATGCATGTATCTAGTTCTAGACGTGTTCCATGCATGTATCTAGTTCTAGGAGTACCTAATTACAACGGAGGGAAATACTATACATAGTCAGTTCATGTTCGTGTTTGATTGTATTTTCTGAGACCTGTCTTACCAGAAGTAATCACGGTAATAGCATTGCCATCGTGGTCTCCTGTGGAGTAATCCTGTTCCCTGTATGCCTAGACTTATATTGGTTTTGGCATTGCGGTGGATTATCATAATTCCCATTTGCCCCATCCAATTTTTTTTTGTCTACCTTATGTGTGTTTGATCCACTTTGTCCATTTTATGGCTAATTTTCAACATTAGGTTATGAAATAAGAATAGTGCACCGCAATTCAGATCCAAGATACAATCCAAGTAGAATGTTGGATGACCATGCCTGGACGAACACATTTAGCGGAGAGCCAGGGTCAAAATGTGCGACTCTGGGTGGTTGCCCTAAACTCCGACGATGAGGACAAAACTACGCCGCCGATTTGGTCGTGTGACACGCCGGAGATGCCCTTTAGGTCATGGTCATGTCTCTGTAGGACACGATGCCCCAAGGAGTGTGATCTCAGGCCTATTCCGTCAAAGGAGGTTTTGAGGAAGGAGGAGAAGAAGAAGACGTAGCGAGTGTTAGCGGTGATGTTTGATGCGGGAGGGAGCCTGATAAGTGATCATCGACTAGCATTTCCTTGTGCAAGGTGCCAAAAGACAATGTCGATGATCTCACAGACAACCTTTCTGCTGGATACTTTTAATGCAACGCCGGAAGCGGATGAGGAAGATCAAACTGATTATTTCGTCTTGTCCTCTGAAAAGGCTGGAGATATCGTATTTGAGTCAAACGATTCTCCTTGTGGAGATTTCGTATTCCTAGTCAGATGATTCCGGTTGAACAATTATCCCGATTTATCAAATTATTAGAAAATATTTTTTAAGTTCGGAGAGTTATTTGTTCCTACCCTGGACACATCAGGAACGTGCTGTATTATATTACGTGCATAGTATATGGATAAGACCAGACGATTACTAGGTTATTGCAAATCTACTAGTAGTAGTATTTGAAAATAGCTAGCTTGTCAACTCAACCTACTAGCGTTGTACATTACAAATTCAGTCAATTCAGACATCTAAAATTTGACTTGGTTGGTTGAACTGTGCATCATGACAATCAGCTAGCTGCAGCAAAACCTACCGGAACAGGTAAGCAATCTACTACCACTGTACATGTGTGACGATCCTGGCTAGTGGCAACACACCAAATAGCGTCGAATCTCTCAATTAATTATCCTCCAAATTAAAACAGAGATCTGGATACAGATAGAGTTCAGTTTGGGGAGGAAGGAAGGAAGGAGGAGGAAGAGAGGTTCATGTAACATGTAGTTCACCTACAATAATGATCATCGATGCCTTTACTCTCAATTATCCTCTTCTTTGCATGGGCGGTGCCCTCTCATAGTTGGACATCTATGCATCGATGAATGTGATCTCAGGCATGTTTCGTCAAAGGCGGTTTTGAGGAACGAAGCGCAGAAGCATATGTAGCGAGCGTTAGCGGCGATGTTGGATGCAGGAGGGAGTCTGGTAAGGGCGTGTGCAGTGTTTAGCTATTCCCACCCATGTCTAGAGAATTTACTAGCGATGAGTCTAAGGAAAGAAAGATACTGCAGTGTTTAGAGTCAGTATAAAGTGGGGCCGTCGAACTGATGTGCTTAGTATGACAGATGGGCCAGGTTGCTGTGTCCATTTGCTTAGCATCGTGTCTAGTACTAGACATAGGACTAGAAATTTTTTCCTTAGGGCATGTGCAGCGTTATAAGCCTTAGACGCGAGCTAAGAACTAACACCCACATAGAGTCTAGCTACAAAAAATCGATGCAGTGTCTTAGACTCATGCCAGCTCTGGTTGTTGGGCCCACTGTGAACAAAAAGCCAAATAGTTTTTCTTTTCTCTGCACATTACTCAGCCATCTTGTGAGTACTTTAGAATTGACATGTGGGCCACCTGAATTGTTTATTTTCTTGGACATGGAGTCTAGCACTAGACTCAAGTTCTAAAATTTCTTGCTTAGCGTTGGCTCCGCAGCGTGCTAGACTCGAGTCTAGAGCAAAAAGTTGTTCTTAGACATAGCATTTTGACTACGCTGCACATGCTCTTAGCTCACGGCGCGCACCGTTTAGACTCGAGTCTAAGACTTCAAAAGTTTTCTTAGCTGTAGGTTTTTGAGCACGCTGCACTACACGCTCTAATAAGTGATCATCGACTAGCCTTTTTCGTTGTGCAGGGCGGCGAAAGACAATGCCGATTGTACTTATAATGCAACGCAGGAAGCCGATGAGGGAGATCAAACTGATTAATTAGTTCCTCTTGTCCACTGAAAAGGAAAGAACCCACTCTTTTTCGTTCTATTTAAGAAATATATATTCTCCATCTGGAGATATCGTATGTGAGTCAAACGATTCTCCTTGTGGATCGGAGTTCCAAGTCAGATGATTTGGGTTGAAGAATTCTGCACAGGTTTATCAAACTATTTCTAGAAAATATATATTTCAAGTCCGGATCGAGAGTTATTTGTTCCTCCCCTGAGCATATCAGACCGTACTGTATTATATTGGAATCTACTAGTAGTAGTATTGTAAGTAGCTAGCTTGTCAACTTCAGACATCTAAATTTGACTCGGTTGGTTCAACCGGTGCGTGCATCGTGCAAATTAACTAATTGACGCAGATTTAGAAAAAAAAATCGTCTAAATCTTGTATGTTCAGTGAACATACGTCAGTTAATTTGAACACGCGTCAGTTAATTTGTAATGGAGGAAGCATATCAACCCTTTTTTTCTTCATTCAAGAACACCCGAGAGCCGCGTGTATTCATTCATTACGATTGAAACCCGAACCTGACAAAACACTGTTTTAGATTTTTCAAAATTTGAATGAATCTATATACTACTGTCTAAATTCATTCAAAATTTGATAAATTTTAGATATTTTTTTTGAGACGGAGAAAATAATATGTTATCATCATACCAAACTTATTGCCAATACAAAATAAGTTTACAAAATAATAAATAAACATGTCTGTGTTACCATTCATTCGTTCCTTCGTACTTTTGGCGCATCCATGAGCTGTTACTAGAATCTACGCTAGTAGTAGTGGCCAACTGTTCGATTCAGATGAAAAGGGAGTTGACAAAACTATATTATGGTTGACCCGATCGATCGACAAGCCGCCTTCGTCGTCTCCAGGGCAACGACCACTCTATCGTCCACTACTTTGGCAGGGAAAGTGAAAAGGCCGAAGGTTTATTTATTACGCGCGCCCGCAGCTTGCGACCAGCTCGCGCGTATGCTCTCCGATACGTACATTTCTACGCGTGCTAGCTGCTTGATCCAAATGCATGTACTGTAGTATGTCGTCATCGCGCCTATATGTGATTTCAAATAATGATTTCGTCGGTTCCAAATTAATTTAATTTTTTGTGAAAATTCTAGTGATACATTAATAATCATCAATGGAAGTAGTATAAAAAGTTTCAACAAGCTAGACCCACTAGACCTATATCTGAACCTAACTCAGGCGCCTCTTCTTGCCTAAGAGCAAGGTTAATAATATAGTCAGCAGCTGGCTACAAGAACATGCCATGTCATCTAAGAGTTATCGTATAGCCAACCCATATAATAGATAAGCTATTAGTTGGCTCTTAACTAGATATTAGTTAATATTTAATTATTTAATGCATGTATGCGTATCAGCTTTAGGCTACATGCAAGCCTTCTTTTCTTGATTCTTGTGCTATAGCCGGGCTACAACATAAGAGCCGGCTCTTCTCTCTTTCCTCCTTTCTCTCTCCTCCAACTAGTACTTTTGATGATGTGGCAAGTACTATAGCCTGCTGACTAGGCTTATTATACTTGCTCTAACTCCGGCCGGCTAATCCAGCAAGGAGGGAGCGAGAGGATAAGAGAAGATTTGCGCTAATGTCATCGGTAGTGCTAGTAATTACTTATGGACGTTTGCAGTCACGTCCCTTTCTCTCGTAGAATTTGGACGTTTTTTTGTTGTTATTGTTCTGCTGCATTTAGCTAGCATTCGCGCCAGCATGCGTGAAGAGGTCGGTCAACGGTTTCGACTCATTTTTTTTGCTTTATAAAATCTGGACCTGACAGGACAAACATGCGTGCGTGTGCATATTATGTGTAGATTCGAGGTAAAAACCCAGACAGTTGTGTAGCGTGCAGTGCTGGCGGCGGCAATATGTCACTCATCTCTCCACGTACAAGTGTACAACCACCGGAGACACGGCATGTGCACGCCACGTAGCCACTTTCCTAGAAGCTCACGCCGGGATGAAGCAGTCGATCGGCATCCCTTCGTTCAATTGGGCGCGTTTGGAAGACTCCACGCAATTTTCAATTGGGCGCGTTTGGGAGACTACTTCCCTCTTCGGTTAAAAATATAAGATATTTTAGGTTAGTAAAGCTAATGTATTTAAAAACTTTTTAGTACGTAGATTCATTTGAATCTATACATCAAAAGATATCTATATACATTACTTTATAAATCTAAAACATCTTATATTTCTAAAATAAGTGAGTAGTGTCCAAGTGGACATGTCCAATCATAAAACCGCATGAACAACTTACCATGCACAAATAAACAGTCATTAGCGATCATGTTCTTTTTCATGTGCGGGTTGGAGCACCTGCTGGCGCGACGCCTGCTACGGTGGCGACAGAGGGTGGACGCAGAGAGCGTGACTTCGCTCCAGGGCCAGCTACACCAACTCTTCCACCTGCATGACACAGACGTCAACCCAGGGCCTTCATCTTCAACCTACGTTAAGTTGGGAGAGCTACGGATGGATTTCTCTACCTTCACAAAAACGAATGACATGCAACAGAAGAGTTTTGCAGGAAGACCGAAATCAAGTTACTCTTGAAAAAGAAATTTCGAGCGGTTAATTATGTACGATGAATCTGACAAAATTCATCTAAAATGCCAAACATGAACATTTGAGAAGATGAAGTTTACGAGACTCGGTGCCTACGGTCGGAACGGAACCCATCGTTGCGGGATAAATTCCTCTATCCCCACTAAAACGAAAAACATGCAACACGAGAGCTGCAGGGAGACCGAAATGAAGCTACACTTGAAAAAAAATTGAGCGGTTAAACCCATCGTTGACGTGCACTTTTTACGCAGACCTTGATTTGAATCGGGTCATGTTTGTGCTAACTCAAAATGGTTAGGGATAAACACATTTATAAAGGAGAGAGAAAACCAACTCATCTCCAACCTCGCCAACCTCACATATAAGCTGGCAGAGGTATAGATGGATTCCTTACCTCCACCAAAACGAAAACTTGTAACATGAGACATGTGCAAGGTCGATCTACACTTAAAAGAAAATTTCGAGCGGTTGATTGTGTGCGATGAATCTAATAAAATTTGCCTGAAAAAGCTGCAATTTTAACCACGATTCTAAGAAGATAGAATTCAAGAAATATATATTCTCCTTATGGAGATATCGTATTTGAGTCAAACAATTCTCCTTGTGGAAATTTCGTATTCCGATTCAGATGATTTGGGTTGAAGAATTCACCAGATTTATCAAATTATTAAAATGTATTTCAAGTTCGGAGAGTTATGTGTTCTTGTTCCTACCCTGAACGCATCCGAATATATTATATTGCGTGCATAGTATAGGATGAAGACCGGACGATTACTACATTATTGCAACCTACTAGCAATAGTATTGTAAAATAGGCAGCTTGTCAACTCAACTTACTAGTGTTGTTCATTTCAATTCAGTCAATTTATAGACATCTAAATTTGACTCAGCTGGTTCAACGGTGCATCCGTATCAGCTACAGCAAAACCTACCGGAACAGATAAACATCTACTACCACCACGTATGGCCCACATACTTCTATCTAATCCCTCTATTCTATAATATAAAATGTTTTAGATTTAATAAAATAAAATATATCTAGACATCTTGTCGGGGATAACCCCGGTAGGGTCACGAAAGGTAAAACATAGCGCAACTTGGCTAGCTCCGAGTAAAGAAAGAACCAGGCCGGGTAAGAGAAGCATGAGCGGCCGACATATAAACTATGTCGGTCCGCCTAAGACAAAGTTATAATTCTTGCAGAAACCGACGAGCCGATTCTACCGAGGAAGGGCCGAGTCAAGTAGGACGCGTGACACCTTTCCGAGTAAGGTTCAGGAGGGACCATGGTAAAGCGTGGTCAAAAGAGAAGGGCGACGCCGGGTGACACAAAAGGAGCCGGGTGACGCCCAAAACATATGCTGACGTATAAAGTTACAGCGTGACGCCAAAAGGAAACAGGAAGTAGCGTACCAGAAGACCGTTAGCTGTCAAGCTTTGAGGACTGGGCCATTGGGCTTAGGGCAAGCCCATGACCCGGCCCACATTATAGGGACCAAGATTCAAACAGTAAATCTTAGAACCCAAAGGGGTATAAGTTAGCTAGCACTGCCTATGTAAGGAAGGGCATAGTTGTAGTAGAAAGGAGGTTGGACCGAGTAGTGAACTAGTGCACTGAACCCTAGTTCATACAGCTCAAGGAGCACTTGTAATCTTTGGGTGTCAATAAAATTGCTAAGTCTGGAGAGTTCTTCTTGTTCTTCGTGCATGGCTCGACCGTGCACTCCCTCCCCGGTGACCACAAGCATCCATTCGGCCCCCAACTTAAGCCTACCCAAGGCATCTGCCGTGCCACCGCCACGACAGTTGGCGCCCACCGTGGGGCAGAAGCAGGTGCTTGATGAAGTCTTCATCCGGACGGGCAACATCATCGCCAAGACCGGCGAGCGCGTCTACTCCAGCCTCATCCAGAGGTTTGGAGCGCTCAACTTCGTCAGCGACAACGCGGGCTGCTTCGGGACCAAGCCGTTCCCTAGGGGCGGTCGCTTCATCAAGTTCGGCGATCACCAGGTCTACGTCGCAGTGCGCGTGGAACGCGCATATCCCGAGTGCGTCGTCCTAGCGCCGGATCCTCCAGCAATTCCTGTCGCTGGGAAGCTCCCCAACTCGTCTCCATGGAGGTAATGATGACAGCGCCAAACCCCGCAGCTCCCCCAATAGTTCCAGTAGTGAATGAGAATGCTGAGGGAGGAAATCATGAGGAAACGCCAAGAGCTGCAAGGACAGCAAAGGCACCACTAAAAAACCAGAAAACATAGCTAGGAGTAAAAGGGCTAAGGAACTGTAGAAAGCGATAGACAAGTTGGCAAAGCCAGTGGCACAGGGAACTGACCCGGCACGTGTGCAAGCCGAGTTGGAGGAAGCCATGATAAAGGTTTTGGAGAAAGCAAAGGAATTAGCACAGTTACAGCAGGACGTGGATATCACCATCCGAGAGCTTAACTCGGCAATTCGAGTCAAGGGCGCAAAGACCCGGCTTGATGCAACGAGATTGAGAGGAAGGAACCTCAACACGGAGCTGGCAGATGCGACGTCAAAAATAATGCCAGAGAACAGCAACGAAACAGCCATGCGGCCAACATATAACACAGCAGCAGCTAATCTGCGAGCAGCAGAAGCAGCGATGGTAGAATTACCCCATTTGGAGGGAGAAGCAAAGAAAAGGCAACAAGAACGAGTCAATGAACTAGTAAAAGCAGCTAGCATGCTGAATGAGGCGTATTACAGAGCAAATCCGGGTATAGCAGGAAGGTCACAGCTAGTTCACTCGGCGACTCCTATCCCGGCGAGATCGGCTGGGCACACGGCATCCTCACCCGGAGGGGCGCCTAGGCCGAGAAAAGAAAAAAGTGTGGATTCTGAAAGAAACAAGCAGATGGTCGCCTATGATCCGGCAGTGGTTCAAGGAAACCCGGCACATGCGCAGGGGGCGAGAAGGAATAATGTCCCAGGAAATGAAAACCGGGAGAATGCAGGCCGAGAAAGGCAAGTAGGGCAAAGAAATGACAACGGAGGGCAGAATTTTGCGCCTCAAGCTAGGCGCGGAACTCACTCGGCAGGAGGAGGAAATCCAGCGCCGAATAACGCACCAGCTCATCCTGAAAGAAGACAGCAAAGTGCGGGAAAGGCAGCTCAACAGTCTGCTGACCCAAACGCAAATAAGTATAATGATGGTTACTCGGCTATGGTGAATGACGGATATGAACTGTCGGATCACGCATATCAAGCAATGGGAGCAAGACTTGGAGGCAGGAACCTTTAGCCGGATGATGCAAGGTTGAAGCTTGACCGAATAAAAATGGCAAAGATAATTTAATCGCAAGGTCCGAAGGGTCCACCGTGCTTTGGCCCAAGGATCATGAAGGAGCCACCGGTGCCAAATTTCTAGCTGGCCAGAGGGACAAAGACGTATGATGGAAGCACTAAGACAGAGGACTGGTTCATAGATTATGGAACTGTTATGAAGATCGCGCAGGGAAATTTGAGATGGGTGGTACGTTATGTACCGCAGATGCTGGAGGGACCAGCTCAGATATGGTTGAATAATTTGCCACCCGGAAGCATTAACAGTTGGATCGATTTTCACGATGCTTTTGTGAGCAATTTCACGAGCACTTACAAGAGGCCGAATCGCCCACAACAACTGGCGATGTGCAAGCAAAGACCGAATGAGACGGACAGGGAGTTCCTCACAAGGTGGTGTACAATGCGTAACTCTTGTGAAGGGGTAATCGAGTCACAGGCAATCACATGGTTTGCACAAGGATGTAGACATGGAAGTGTGCTGTGGCTGAGGTTACAAAGAGATATGACAGCAAGCCTGGCAGAGACGATAAGAATCGCCGATTCATATGCGTTTGGAGATCCGACTCAGCCGCTGCATAAGTCGGCACAGACTCGGATCTATGACGTTGCCGGGTCGCAAAGGCGCCAGGAAAGGTCTAAATACATAAGCAAGAGAAGATACGAAAAGCCAGATTACAGGTATGGTTCGAATCAGGTGGCGGCCGTGAGTCAGGATCATCTAGATGCTGGAAGCAGTCAGCGTCAAAGGACAAGTGGACAAAAACAATGGGTGCCAAAGAATGACGGCAAAAGGCCATACGATCAGAGGAAGCAATATCAGGACCGGCAGAAATATACCTATGAGATGATGCTGCACCAGCCGTGTAAGTTTCACACGCCTAGTCCGAGTAAACCGGCCAATCACACAACAAGGCAATGCACTTGGTTTCAGAAAGGAGATAGAGTGGATTTGTCGAATAAGCATCTTCCACCACCTCCCCCTCCACCACTTATAGGAGGAAATGCTCAGACAGTGGGAGGGACAACATATACGAAAATAGGCAGCCGAGGTATCAGAATCAAGAAAGAAGAGAAGCTGTGCACCAGGTGCACAATCCAAGAGGTGACGACGCTCATGTCGGTCACAGAACTAGAAATGAGTATAGAGAACATCACCAGAGCTATGTTGTCTTTGTCACAGAGCCAAATGACAAAAAGAGCCAGAAGCGACGAATGATGGAGGTGAATGCCACGATGCTGGCAATCCCCAAGTACATGTATTGGTCTGAGCAAGAAATAACTTGGCGTATAAAAGATCACCCCAAGATCATGCCAGCCCCAGGAGGATATGCTCTAGTTTTGGATCCAACATTCATGGGCCCAGATATCAACGTCAAGTTTTCAAAAGTACTGATTGATGGTGGCAGTAGCATCAACATCATGTACAAGGATACAATGCTCCAGTTAGGCATTACCATGAACATGCTGGATCCGACTAAGACCACTTTCCACGGTATTGTGCCGGGATTGTCCTGTGAGCCAATTAGCAAAATCTGGGTCGACGTCTTATTCGACAACAGAGAGAACTGTCGCACTGAGGCCATAGAGTTTGAGGTAGTGGATTTGGTCATCTCATATCACGCCTTACTCGGCAGGCCGGCTATGGCAAGATTCATGGCTACTACCCACATTGCTTACTTAAAGATGAAGCTGCCAGGCCCATGTGGGGTGATTACAGTTGAAGGGGACTACAAAATATCTATTGCTTTTGCCTCAGCCGGATCTTCACTGGCCGAGTCGCTCTTCATAGCACAAGAAAAAAGTCAAATGTTGGAAGTGGCAGCATTGGCCAAAGCAGCACAAATGTCCATGCCGGCACTCACCAACCCGCATGGCAATGTGTCATTTCAAGCTACCAAAGAAACCAAGAAGGTACAAGTAGATGAGACTTTCCTAGAGCGCACAGTTACCATTGGGGCTGGCCTCACAGACAAATAGGAAAGCGAGCTCACCAGCTTCCTCCGTGAGAATCGGGATATCTTTGCATGGTCCACTCAAGATCTGCAAGGAGTTCCGAGGGAGCTGGCTGAGCACTCTCTTCATGTAAGACCAGATGCCAAGCCGGTGAAGCAACCCCTCCGCTGATTCGCCGAAGATAGGAGGAAAGTGATAGCTGCCGAGATTGCCAGACTTTTAGCTGCTGGATTCATCATGGAAGTACTGCACCCGGATTGGTTGTCAAATCCAGTCTTGTTCGAGAAGAAAAAAGATGACCCGAACGTGGCAGTGGTATGGCGCATGTGTATTGATTACACGAACCTCAATAAGGCGTGTCCAAAAGATCCATTTCCCCTGCCACAGATCGATCAAGTCATAGATTCTACTGCTGGGTGTGAGTTGTTGTCGTTTGTGGATGCGTATTCAGGATCCATCAGATACCACTGAATCCGGGTGATCAATAAAGACAGCTTTTATCACCCTGTACGGGGCTTATTTCTATCGTACCATGCCATTCGGATTGAGAAATGCAGGCGCAACATATCAAAGATGCATGCAAAAATGCTTGCAAGATCAATTGGACAAAAACGTTCAAGTATATGTCGATGACCTGGTAATAAAAACCAAACAAAGTCATACTTTAATTGAGGACTTGTGTCAAACATTCGCAAACTTGAGAAGATTCCGGATGAATCTCAACCCGGAGAAGTGTACATTTGGTGTCCCGGCTGGCAAGTTACTCGGATTCCTTGTATCCAGCAGAGGAATTGAAGCCAACCCGACAAAGATAAGGGCCATCGAAAGAATGGAATTGCCAAAAACCCTCAACGATGTCCAGAAGTTTACTGGATGCATGGCCTCGTTGAGCAGGTTTGTTAGTCAGCTAGGTGAAAAAGCCCTACCACTATATCAACTGATGAAGAAATCAGACGAATTCACGTGGACACGGCAAGCTGATAGCGCTTTCCATGAATTAAAGAAAATGTTGACAACAACACCAATATTAGCATCACCACTATCCAAAGAGCCAATGTTGCTCTATGTCGCCGCAACCAACAGAGTTGTAAGTGCAGTAATAGTGGTTGAACATGAAGAAGGGGCAAATCAGTCCAAAGACCGGTGTATTACTTGAGCGAAGTGCTCTCTGTCTCGAAATAGAATTACCCGTATTATCAAAAGATGACATATGGGGTATATATGGCAGCAAAGAAGCTGAAACATTATTTCCAAGAACACCCAATCCGGGTAATATGCGAGGCACCTATCTCGGATATATTGGGCAGCAAAGATGCCAGCGGCCGAGTCACGAAATGGGCCATAGAACTGGCACCATATACTCCACAATATGATAGGAGAGATGCAATAAAGTCTCAGGCTATTGCAGATTTCTTTGTAGTCTGGATGGAAATGCAGTACAAACCACCACTGCCAGATCCGAACTACTGGAAAATGCATTTTGACGGGTCCAAGACGAAAATGGGTCTAGGCGTCGGGACAGTGTCACATCTCCAAAGAGGGATCAACCGAGGTACGTGTTACAGATTCATTTTGCTGCTTCCAACAACGTTGCCGGGTATGAAGCACTTGTCCATGGCATCAAAGTAGCCAAGGAAATTGGTATCAAAAGGATCATGTGTTTTGGCGATCCAGATTTTGTGATTCAGCAAGTGTCTGTACATTGGGATGCGTTGTACGCAAACATGGCATTATATTGTTTCCATGTGCAACAAATTTCGGGATATTTCGACGGATGTGAATTCCATCATGTTCCTAGAGCAGAAAATGAGCCAGCAGATGTACTATCCAAACTAGGATCATCTCGGCAAGCAATACCACCAGGGGTAGCGCTGGATCACCTCAGGAAACCATCGATCAAGCTGTCACCAGAATCCGACTCGATCAGGGTTACCCCAGCGATTCAGGAGTCAGACGTGGTACCAATGGATATCGACTCAGGGCTAGGTCCGAGTCACTCAGGGACTGATCCTCTCGATTCAGGGGTCGCCGAATCACACTCGGGGACTCCTCAGGTCATGTCGGCAGAGCATATGTCGGCGGATCCAATGGACATTGGTGTTGAAGCAGACCCGGAACCACTGATACCAACATGGGCACAACCAATATTCAACTACTTAAAAGACGGGACCTTGCCGAGTGATGAAACGTTGGCAAGGCAAACATCACGAAGAGAAAAAGCGTACACCATAATCAACAAGGAACTATAAAAGCAAAGTGTGACGAGTGTACTGCAGCGTTGTATCAGCCCAGAGAAAGGCCAGGAGATCTTATTGGATATTCATCAAGGAGAATGCGGGCACCATGCATCATCAAGAGCGTTGGTGTCCAAGGCATTTCGACATGGATTCTACTGTCCAAGCGCATTGGCACAAGAGCAAGAGTTAGTCGGAAGATGCAGTGGTTGTCAACACTATGCATCCAAGTCACATTTACCAGCGTCTGAATTAAAGACTATATCAATCACTTGGCCTTTTGCAGTGTGGTGCCTATATATGGTAGGACCATTCAAACCAGCAAGGGGAGGCATGACTCATATTTTGGTCATGATTGATAAGTTCACCAAGTGGATAGAAGTGAAAATCAATCAAAAAGTTGGACGGTAAAACAACTGTCACATTCTTAAGGGATATAATTCTCAGATATGGTTACCCACATAGTGTAATCACTGGTAATGGCACAAACTTTGCCGAAGGAGATTTTGCTCGCTTCTGTGGGAAACATCGAATAATACTCGATGTAGCATCAGTCGCCCATCCAGAATCAAATGGACAAGTTGAACGAGCTAATGGCTTAGTTCTATCAGGGATAAAACCCCGCTTAATGGAACCACTCCAGAGGTCACCTGGTTGTTGGACAGAGGAACTACCCTCAGTGCTATGGAGTCTAAGAACAACTCTGAATCGATCAACTGGTTATACGCCATTTTTCCTCATGTATGGGGCAGAAGCAGTTTTGCCTGCCGACATAGAATATGACTCGCCAAGAATAAGGCAATACTCGGAAGCCGAGGTAAAAGAGGCTCGAGAAGATGGAGTAGACTTACACGAAGAAGCAAGGGAACTGACATTATCCAGATCCACTATATATCAACAAAATCTCCGACGCTACCATAGCCGGAAAGTGCTGTAGGGGTTCGTAACATGGAAAACAAAAAATTTCTACCGCATACAAACAAACAAGCCAAGATCTATCTACTAGATTGTAGCAACGAGTCGATGGAATAACTCACCCTCGAAGATTCCAAGGTGTTTAACGAGAGCGGATTCTCGTGGGTGATGTAGTCGTACTCTTGCCGATCTCAAGATTGCGTAGACGATCCTTTTGGCGCTGCGTTCCGACAGCGCTCCCGCAGTCGGTCACACGTTTGGTACTCGACAAAGACCTTCCTCTCCCTTGTTCCAGCAGGCAGCGAAGGTTGTATCACTCTCCTCGCGATTCCGGCAGCATGACGGCATGGTACCGGAAGTAGAGGGGAGATCTAGCAGGGCTTCGCCTTAAGCCGGAGCGAGTATGGTGGACTATGAGAGAGGCCTCGATGATCTAGGGTTTAGACGCACCAAGGAGGAGTGGCTAGGCCGGCGTCTAGGGCAAGGGGATGCCCCAACTCGGCGGCTAGGGTTTTGCCCTGGGCGGCGGCGGCAGCAGGAGGTGGCGGCGCGGGCGGCTTGGGACTAGGGTTTGCAGGGTGCAAGGTGTGTTCTTGGAGGGGCAGCCCTGCCCTTCCTTATATAGGTGGAGGGGGCCGGCCAAGGGGAGGGGAGTCCCTCCCCAACTCGGCTTCCAAGGCCGGCGGTGGAGGGAGAGGGACTTCCTCCCCAAGTAGGTTTCCTACTCTCCCTCCACCAAGCAAAATAGTCGTTTGACTTTTCAAATTGGCGTTTGACTTTTCAAACTAGGATTTGATTTATCCCTTTATTTTGCCCAGCGATGACACCTAGTACATGATGCAACCATTCCAACTTGTTATGACACATTCATGTACCCTTCCCCTCCGGAGTGTCGGACATTCCGGAACCTTCTAGAACATTCCCGATGAAAACACCAGAACCATTCTCCAACCCCGAAACAGGACTTTCCTTATATGAATCTTATTCTCCGGACCATTCCGGATCTCCTCGTGATATCCCGGATCCCAGCCGAGACTCCGAACAACATTCGGTCTCTTACTCATCATTCCATAACTACTCAACAACGTCGAATCCTTAAGTGTGTCTCCCTACGGTTCGTGAATTATGCGGACATGATCGAGACACTTCTCCGAGCATTAACCAATAGAGGAATATGGAAATTCATATGGTTCCCACATATTTCTATGATTACTTTGCGATCGAATGAACCACTTACATACGATACCAATTTCCCTTGGTCTCACGATAGTTTACTTATCCGAAGTTTTTATCGTCGGTATCTCTGCATACCTAGTTCAACCTCGTTACTGATAATTACTCTTTTCTCGTTCCCGTGATATGTGATCCCTTGTGAGCCAGTCACATGCTTGCAAGCCAATTGGATGACATTCCACCGAGAGGGCCCAGAGTATATCTATCTGTCATATGGATGGACAAATCCCACTCTTGATCCATGTGTCTCAACCAATACTTTCTGAACACTCAATGCCACCTTTATAGCCACCCAGTTACGGTGTGGTGTTTGATGTCATCAAAGCATCCTTCCGGTGATGGTGATAAGCATGATCTCATGGTCGAAGGAATTAGGTTACTATGTATTAGAAAGCATATAGCAATTGAACTTATTAAAATGAATTGATCTTTATGCTACGCTTATCTATAGGATTATGTCCATCATACCATTCTCCTAACGATATGATCTTGTTGTTAATAACATCTCAATGTTCATGAAAGGGAAACCACAATCATTTATTAACCAACAAGCTAGTATTATGCAGAGGCTTTACTAGGGACTTCAATTTAAGTTTACAAATCACACAAGTATTAATGTTTCCTTGTCAATACTATTATAGCATGAATGTAAACATTTATCATAAACACAAAGATATAATAATAACTACATTTATTATTGCCTCTAGGGCATATCTCCAACAGTCTCCCACTTGCACTAGAGTCAACTAATCTAGATTACATGGTAATATACCGAACACCCATGGCAGTTTGGTGTTGGTCATGTTTTGCCCTCGGGAGAGGTTTAGTCAACGGGTCCGCCACATTCAGATCTGTGTGTACTTTGCAAATCTTTATGTCACCATCTTGGACATGTTCTCAAATAGCGTGAAAACGTAGCTTGATGTGCTTCAGCTTCTTGTGTGACCTTGGTTCTTGCGCATTGGCTATGGCGCCCATGTTATCATAGTAGATAGACATTGGGTCCAGCGCACTTGGAACCACACCGAGCTCTGTAATGAACTCTTTCATCCATATCGCTTCTTGTGAAGCCTCCGAAGCAGCCATGTATTCCGATTCAGTTGAAGATCTCGCCACAACGCTTTGCTTTGCACTCCTCCAGCTAACTGCTGCACCATTCAAAGTAAATACGTATCCAGATTGTGATTTAGAATCATCCGGATCGGTGTTCCAACTAGCATCGGTGTAACCATTAACAACGAGCTGTTCATCACCTCCATAAGAAAGAACCATATCCTTAGTTCTTCTCAAGTACTTAAGGATGTTTTTGACCGCTGTCCAATGATCCACTCCTGGATCACTTTGATATCTGCTAGTCAAACTAACAGCATATGCAATGTCTGGTCTAGTACATAGCATGGCATACATTAGAGATCCTATGGTTGAGGCATAGGGACTTTTACTCATCCTTTATCTATCTTCTGCCGTTGTTGGACTTTGAGTTTTACTCAACGTCGTATTCGGCAACATGGGCAAGAACCCTTTCTTGCTATCTTCCATTCCAAACCTCTTTAGAACTTTGTCCAAATATGTACTTTGTGACAATGATATTATACGTCTCGATCTATCTCTATAAATCTTTATGCCCAATATGTAAGCTGCTTCGCCAAGATCTTTCATTGAAAAACTATTAGTCAAATATTCCTTGACATTATTAAGAAGGTCTACATCATTCCCAATCAACAATATGTCATCTACATATAGTATTAAGAATGCTACAGAGCTCCCACTCACTTTCTTGTAAATACAAGCTTCTCCATAAGTTTGTATAAAACCAAAACTTTTGATCACCTTATCAAAACGTTGATTCCAACTTCGGGATGCTTGCTTCAATCCATATATGGACCGTTGAAGTTTGCATACCTTGTTAGAATCTTTAGGATCGACAAAACCTTTGGGTTGCATCATATACAACTCTTCATCAATGTCTCCATTGAGAAACGCTGTTTTGACATCCATCTGCCATATCTCATAATCATAAATGCAACGATTGCTAACAAAATCCTCACAGACTTTAGCTTCGCTACTAGTGAGAAGGTCTCATCGTAGTCAACTCCTTGAATTTGTCGAAACCCTTTTGCGACAAGTCGAGCTTTATAGACAGTAACATTACCATCAGCATCTGTTTTCTTCTTGAAAATCCATTTATTCTCGACAACCTTCCGGCCATCCGGTAAGTCCACCAAAGTCCATACTTGGTTTTCGTACATGGATCCAATCTCGGAATTCATGGCTTCCTGCCATTTATTGGAATCTAGGCTCATCATTGCTTCCTCATATGTCGCAGGGTCATCGGTGTTGTCCACCAACATGACACTCATAACGGGATCATACCAATCAGGAGTGGTACGAGTTCTCGTTGACCTGTGAGGCTCTGTAGCAACTACAACCGAAGTTTGATGATCATCATCATTAGCTTCCTCTCTTATTGGTGCAGGCACCACAGGAACTTCTTCCGGTGTTGCGCTACTCGCAAGTTTGAGAGAAGGTTCGACAACCTCGTCGAGTTCTACTTTCCTTCCAGTCACTTCTTTCGAGAGAAATTCCTTCTCTAGAAAGGATCCATTCTTGGCAACGAAGATTTTGCCTTAGGATCTATGATAGAAGGTATACCCAATAGTTTCCTTTGGGTATCCTATGAAGACGCATTTTTCCTCTTTGGGTTCAAGCTTGTCCGGCTGTAACTTCTTTACATAGGATTCGCAACCCCAAACTTTAAGGAACAACAATTTAGGTTTCTTTCTAAACCATAATTCATACGGTGTCGTTTCAACGGATTTAGATGGTGCCCTATTTAAAGTGAATGCGGCTGTTTCTAATGCATAACCCCAAAATGATAGCGGTAAATCTGTAAGTGACATCATAGAACGAACCATATCCAAGAGATTTCGATTACGACGTTCGAACACACCATTACGCTATGGTGTTCCCGGCGGTGTCAATTGTGAAAGTATTCCGCATTTCTTCAAATGCTCGCCAAAATCGTAACTTAGATATTCACCTCCACGATCAGAACGTAGAAATTTAATCTTCTTGTTACGTTGATTCTCAACCTCACTTTGAAATTCCTTAAACTTCTCGAAAGTTTCGGACTTATGTTTCATGAAATAGATATACCCATATCTACTCAAGTCATCCGTGAAGGTAAGAACATAATGATAACCACCGCGCGATGCTACACTCATTGGACCACACACATCGGTATGTATGATTTCCAATAAGTCCGTAGCTCGCTCCATCATACCAGAAAATGGAGTCTTAGTCATTTTTCCCTTCAGACATGCTTCGCATTTTTCAAGTGATTCAAAATCAAGTGATTCAAGAAGTCCATCGGAATGGAGTTTCTTCATACGCTTCACTCCAATGTGACCAAGACGATAGTGCCACATATAGGTCGAGTTATCGCTCGATTTCAAACGTTTAGCTTCAATGTCATTAATATGTGTATTTCCACTATCGAGATTCAATAAGAATAGACCATCTATCAAAGGTGCATGTGCATAAAACATATTACTCATATAAATCGAACAACCATTATTCTCGGACTTAAACAAGTAACCGTCTCGCAATAAAAAAGATCCCGGTATAATGTTCATGCTTAACACAGGCACCAAATAACAATTATTTAAGTATAAAACTAATCCCGATGGTAGATGAAGAGGTAGCGTGCCGACCGCGATCACATCAACCTTTGATCCGTTTCCCACGCGCATCGTCACCTCGTTCTTCGCTAGCTTCCGTTTATTCTGCAGCACCTGTTTCAAGTTACAAATATGAGCAACCGAACCAGTATCAAATACCCAGGCACTACTACGAGTACTAGTGAGATACACATCAATAACATGTATATCGGATATACCTTTCTTCTTGATGTTGCCGTTCTTAAAATCCGCCAAGTACTTTGGGCAATTCCGCTTCCAGTGACCTTCTCCCTTGTAGTAAAAGCACTCAGTATCAGGCTTAGGTCCAGCCTTGGTCTTCTTCGTCGGTGCGGTAACTTTCTTACTACCCTTCTTGAAGTGTCCCTTTTGCTTAGACTTGCCTTTCTTGAATTTGGTGGTCTTATTGACCATCAACACTTGGTGCTCTTTCTTGATCTCCACTTCTGCAGATTTTAACATGGAGAAGAGTTCTGGCAACTGCTTGTTCATGCTTTGCATATTGTAGTTCATCACAAAGTTCTTGTAACTTGGTGGTAGTGATTGGAGGACACGGTAAATCCCCAAAGCATTAGGAATCACTATACCCAATCTTTGAAGTTTGTTGGCGTGCCCAAACATCTTAAGCACATCCTCACTGACGGAGCTGCCCTCTTCCATCTTGCAGTTAAAGAACTTTTCAGAAGCCTCATAGCTCTCAACTGCCGCGTGAGTCTCAAAAATCAGTTTGAGTTCATGGACAATATCATGTGGGTCTGAATTCTCAAACCTTTTCTGAAGCTCCGATTCTAAACCATACAAGATAGCACACTGAACTGTGGAGTATTGATTCTTCTGAGCGAGGTAAACGTTCTTTACTTCATCGGTAGCATCAGCTACAGGCGGGTCACCCAGCGGTGCATCCAGCACATAGGACAAATTACCAGCATTGAGGACAATCCTCAAATTGCAGAACCAATCCGCGAAGTTGCTTCCATTGTTTTTCAACTTTTCTTTCTCTAGGAACGCATTAAAATTGATGGTAGGGGCCGCCATTGATCTACAACATATTTGCAATAGTTTAGACTAAGTTTATGACAAATTGAGTTCTAATTAATAGTTAAATTAATCTAGGTGAACTCCCACTCAAAACAATATCCCTCACATTGTTTTAGCGATCACACGAACCAAATCCACCACATCAAAACCGATCATCACGAGAGTTGATGTAGCTTCAATGGCGAACAATCGACATGTTCATCATATCTACTATATGATTCATGCTTTACCTTTTCGGTGATCCGTGTTCCGAGACCATGTCTGTACATGCTAGGCTCGTCAAGATCAAACCTTAGCTTCCGCATGAGCAAATCTGGCTTGCTCACGTTGTATACACTTGCAGAATCTAACACACCCGATCATCACGTGGTGCTTTGAAACAACAAGCTTTAGCAACGGTGCTTACTAACGATGAACACTTTAGAACTTGAAATTTATGTGCTTGAGGGATCATCTTATAATGCTACCGTCGTTAAATAAGCAATACAAGATGCATAAAGGATTAACATCACATGCAATTCATAATATGTGATATGATATGGCCTTTCTTCTTTGTGCTTCCGATCTCCATCTTCAAGCAAGAACATGATCTCCATCATCACCGACATTGCATCAAGGTCAATGATGCTGCTCCATGGTTGTCGTCCACCAGCTTCAACTATTACAACTACTTTGAATAGACACACGGGTCTTAACAGAAATTAAAGACAACCATATGGCTCCTGTCGGTTGCCAACTTACAATAAGGAACATTGCATACATCAAATATAATCACAATCATGGCCATATCACATCACAACACACCCCTGCAAAACAAAGTTAGACGTCTCTAATTTCTTTGCATATTTTACGTGGTTTGGGGCTTTCAATAAGTGTCGATCTAACTTACGAACAAGAACCACAACGTTGATGTTTGAACTATCAAGTGCGTGTTGTAAATTGGATCTATACTATAATGGGAGAGACAGACACCCACAAAGCCACTTATGCAATACAAGTTGCATGTTGAGCGTGGAGCAAGTCTCATGAACGATGTCATGTAAGGTTAGCCCGGGCCGCTTCATCCCATCATACCGCAAGATGCAAAGTACACAAGAAGCAATTGATAATAAAAGCACCACCACCCACAATGACCATTGTGTTCTAATCGTGCAACAGATCTACATATAGACACGGCTCTGATACCACTGTAGGGGTTCGTAGCATGGAAAACAAAAAAATTCTACCGCATACAAACAAACAAGCCAAGATCTATCTACTAGATTGTAGCAACGAGTCGATGGAATAACTCACCCTCGAAGATTCCAAAGTGTTTAACGAGAGCGGATTCTCGTGGGTGATGTAGTCGTACTCTTGCCGATCTCAAGATCGCGTAGACGATCCTTCCGGCGCTGCGTTCCGACAGCGCTCCCGCAGTCGGTCACACGTTCGGTACTCGACGAAGACCTTCCTCTCCCTTGTTCCAGCAGGCAGCGGAGGTTGTAGCACTCTCCTCGCGATTCCGGCAGCACGACGGCGTGGTACCGGAAGTAGAGGGGAGATCTCGCAGGGCTTCGCCTTAAGCCGGAGCGAGTATGGTGGACTATGAGAGAGGCCTCGGTGATCTAGGGTTTAGACGCACCAAGGAGGAGTGGCTAGGCCGGCGTCTAGGGCAAGGGGATGCCCCAACTCAGCGGCTAGGGTTTTGCCCTGGGCGGCGGCGACAGTAGGAGGTGGCGACGCCGGCGGCTTGGGGCTAGGGTTTGCAGGGTGCAAGGTGTGTTCTTGGAGGGGCAGCCCTGCCCCTCCTTATATAGGTGGAGGGGGCCGGCCAAGGGGAGGGGAGTCCCTCCCCAACTCGGCTTCCAAGGCCGGCGGTGGAGGGAGAGGGACTTCCTCCCCAAGTAGGTTTCCTACTCTCCCTCCACCAAGCAAAATAGCCGTTTGACTTTTCAAACTAGGATTTGATTTATCCCTTTATTTTGCTCAGCGATGACACCTGGTACATGATGCAACCATTCCAACTTGTTATGACACATTCATGTACCCTTCTCCTCTGGAGTACCGGACATTCCGGAACCTTCTAGAACATTGCCGATGAAAACACCGGAACCATTCTCCAACCCCGAAACAGGACTTTCCTTACATGAATCTTATTCTCCGGACCATTCCGGATCTCCTCGTGATATCCTGGATCCCATCCGAGACTCCGAACAACATTCGGTCTCTTACTTGTCATTCCATAACTACTCAACAATGTCGAATCCTTAAGTGTGTCTCCCTACGGTTCGTGAATTATGCGGACATGATCGAGACACTTCTCCGAACAATAACCAATAGAGGAATCTGGAAATTCATATGGCTCCCACATATTTCTACGATTACTTTGCAATCGAATGAACCACTTACATACGATACCAATTTCCTTTTGTCTCACGATAGTTTACTTATCCGAAGTTTTGATCGTCGGTATCTCTGCATACCTAGTTCAACCTCGTTACTGATAAGTAATCTTTTATCGTTCCCGTGATATGTGATCCCTTGTGAGACAGTCACATGCTTGCAAGCCAATTGGATGACATTCCACCGAGAGGGCCCAGAGTATATCTATCCGTCATATGGATGGACAAATCCCACTCTTGATCCATGTGTCTCAACCAATACTTTCTGAACACTCAATGCCACCTTTATAGCCACCCAGTTACGGTGTGGTGTTTGATGTCATCAAAGCATCCTTCCGGTGATGGTGATAAGCATGATCTCATGGTCGAAGGAATTAGGTTACTATGTATCAGAAAGCATATAGCAATTGAACTTATTAAAATGACTTGATCTTTATGCTACGCTTATCTATAGGAGTATGTCCATCATACCATTCTCCTAACGATATGATCTTGTCGTTAATAACATCTCAATGTTCATGAAAGGGAAACCACAATCATTTATTAACCAACAAGCTAGTATTATACAGAGGCTTTACTAGGGACTTCAATTTAAGTTTACAAATCACACAAGTATTAATGTTTCCTTGTTAATACTATTATAGCATGAATGTAAACATTTATCATAAACACAAAGATATAATAATAACTACATTTATTATTGCCTCTAGGGCATATCTCCAACAAGTCCAACCTCGTGTTTTTCGAGAAGGGGATATGGTGCTGAGGCTGGTGCAGCACACAACGGGAATGCATAAATTATCACCCCCATGGGAAGGTCCATTCATCGTGAGCAAAGCCTTGCACAATGATTCCTATTATCTCATAGATGCTCGTGAAGCGCAAAAGAACAAGGCAGACAGGTCAGGAGATGAGACCAAAAGGCCATGAAATGTGGCGCTACTTCGTCCCTTCTATACTTAGGAGAAGCAATGCATGTATCACTTGAACTCTCATATGTCGGACATGTGTGCCGGCTATGTGCTGATAATAAAATGGTATGATTCGAAAAACTGACTCGGGGACTACCCCTTAAGTTTTCCATTTCAATTATTTTATGTCGGCTGGCGTGACACCCAAAATTTATCTCGGAAAAGTAGTGTTTACTCGGAAGAAATCAACTCTTCGACTATGCTGTTGTCCGAAAACACGGCTTCATGGCAAGCAAGAGAAAAGGATGTATGACGGGTAAACACGAACGCCGGATAAGTACAAAGGAGAAACGCGAGCCGGCTTTATATTTCTGCCTAACTCTCTGCGGGTCACGTTATACTATGTGTCGAGTAATCTCGGCCAAGTGATCCAAGTTTCATACCCGCTAACTATATCCTTAGTACTTTGAGACTCTAATGTCGAACACCGAAAAAGGTAGACAGGGGCCAAAGTCAAGGAAAGGTGACACGGCAAAATGAAGCTCGGGGACTTGCCCTGGAATGATTCACACTTAGAACATAACGCAAATATATAAAACCTATCAAAAGGCGCATAATCAAACTTAAAGTGCAATGTATGTTACATCTGTACCCGGCATACCGGGGATTTAATCAAAGTTCGAGTATGTGTTATCCTAAGAAGCAGAAGGACTCGGAGGAGCACTCTCGGAGCCAGGAGCATTGCTTGGAGCATCGGTCGAGTGAGGGGCATCCGTGGCCGGGTCATCCGGACCATCTGACTCGGTTGCTTCGCTATCGCCGCCCTCTTCATTAGCAACTTCTACGAGTGGATCACCAAGGTCGAGGAAGCTGGGCCCGTCGCACCAAGCATGCACCATGGTATACTCGTGAAGGGTTTCGCAGCATAGTAAATCAAAAAAAATCTACAGATGCGAACAAGAAAGCCAAGATCTAATCTAGGAGATGCAATCAACGAGAGAGATAGATGAGATCTTCATACCCTTGAATAAATCGCACAGCAGAAACGTTCAAGAGAACGGGGTTGATGTAGTCGAACTAGCCTTCTCCTCGCGATCCGATCCGATCCAACACCGCAAGTGACGGCGCCTCCTAGAGATGCACACGTACGGTGCCGCGACGTCTCCTTCCTTGGTCCAGCAAGTGGAGTGGAGAGATGGATTGGATCTGCAGCACGACGGCGTGGTGCTATGGTGGAGAGTTTCTGCGGCAGGGCTTCGCCTACGCGCAGTCGGGAGAGAGAGAGAGAGAGAGAGGTGGAGGGCAGCAGGACGGCGGCTAGGGTTGGAGGAGTGGGGGGAGGGGTGCGCCCCTGCCCACCTTATATAGGGGGCTGGCCGACCCCCTTGGCCCCTCCTCCAAGCCCTAGGGCGGCGGCCCCAAGGGTTGGAGTGGGGGGCAAGTTTTCCCCCTCCTTCTAGAAGATCTCCCCTAGGGTTTCCCCTAGGCTGGCCGGCTGGGCCTTTGGGGCCTTGTGCCCCTGGCCCAATGCGGCCATGGAACTCCCCCTTAGGACCACGCAGGCCCCCGACAAGTGGGCCCACGTTGGTCCCACTCCGGAACCTTCTAGAACCTTCCGGTACAATACCGAACACTCCGAAACGATTCCGAAATCCAAAAACTGCTTTCCTTTATATGAATCTTATTCTCCGGACCATTCTGGAACCTCTCTTGATGTACTGGATCTTATCCGAGACTCCGAACAAAAACTCATAAACCAATTATCTATTCTATCCTAGTGTCGAGGCACGTTAAGTGTGTGACCCTACGGATTCGAGAATATGCAGACATGATCTTCTATCAATAATCAACAGTGGGGTCTGGAAACCCATATTGACTCCCACATATTCATCGATGATCATATCGGATGAACCACGATGCCAGGATTCAATTAATCCCATATATGTATTCCCTTCGTCACGCGATATTTTACTTGCCCGAGATTCGATCGTTGGTATCGACATACCTAGTTCAATCTCGTTCACAGGAAGTACTTTACTTGTTCCGTAAGCCGATATCACTTTGTGATTAAATCCTTAACCACGTGCTGGCAAGCGGTGTTGATATCGATTACCGAGTGGGCCCGAAGTATATCTCTCCGAATCGGGAGGGACAAATTCCATCTCGATACATACAACCCAACAAGTACTTTCCGATCACCTGAGAGACACCTTTATGATCACCCTCACATAGGATGATGTTTGATGACCTCAAAGCTTTCTTCCGATACCAGGGAGTTGTATTATCTCATGGTCTAAGGAATACAATAATTGACATAAGAAAAAGCTTCGCAAAGATGAACACGATGACACGATCTAATTGCTCTGCTTAATTTGGGTCTGTCCATCATATCATTCTCCTAATGACATGATCTCATTATTAATCGACAACTCATGTCTATGGTTAGGAAACCTTAACCATCATTAATCAATGAGCTAGTCCATAGAGGCGTACTAGGGACACGGTGTTGTTCATAAACCACACAAGTATCAAAGTTTCCGCTTAATACAATTCTAGCATGGAATATAAACTTTATCATGAACAAGAATTATAATAATAACATCTTTATTATTGCCTCTAGGGCATAATTCCAACAGTCTCCCACTTGCACTAGAGTCAATAATCTAGTTTACATCTGGCAACAATCTAACACCCATGGCATTAAGGTGTTGATCATGTTTTGCTCGTGGAAGAGGTTTAGTCAATGGATCTGCGACAGTCAGATCCGTATGTACTTTGCTAAACTTCAGATCTCCATCTGCTATATAATCTCGAATTATATGAAAATGGCGGTTGATGTGCTTGGTCTTTGGATGATATCTTGGTTCCTTAGCCAGTGCTATGGCGCCAGTGTTGTCTCACAATATCTCCAGCGGGTCTAAGGCACTTGGAACCACACCAAGCTCAGTGATGAAGTTCCTGATCCAAACTCCTTCACTTGACGCTTCTGAAGCAGCCATGTATTCCGCTTCTGTTGTAGATCCCGCGATCACGCTTTGCTTGCAGCTTCTCTAGCTCACAGCTCCTCCATTCAAAATATAAACGTATCCTGCCTGAGATTTAGAATCATCCGGGTCGGTGTCGAAACTAGCATCGACGTAACCTTTTACGACGAGTTGCTCATCACCTCCATAGACTAAGAACATTTCTTTAGTCCTATTTAAATACTTTAGGATGTTCTCTACGGCTGTCCAGTGTTCCACTCCTGGATCACTTTGGTATCTGCTCGTCAAACTAAGAGCATTGGACACATCCGGTCTAGTACATAGCATGGCATACATGATAGAACCTATGGCCGAGGCATATGGCACTTTGCTCATAGTATCTCTATCGTTTACCGTAGCTGGACACTAAGCCTTGCTCAATATCTTACCTGACAACATGGGCAATGAACCTTTCTTTGCTTTATCCATTCTGAACCTTTTTAGAACTTTGTCTAGGTATGTACTTTGGCTTAAAGCTATTAGGTGTCTTTGTCTATCTCTATAGATTTTGATGCCTAATATATAAGCAGCTTCTCCTAGGTCTTTCATTGAAAAACATTTATTCAAATAACTCTTCACATCGTTAAGCATACCAATGTCATTTCCAATAATCAATATGTCATCCACATATAGTACTAAAAATGTCACCGAGCTCCCACTCACTTTCTTGTAGATACAAGCTTCGTAGCAATTTGGAACAAATCCAAAGCTCTTGATCACTTGATCAAAACGAAGGTTCCAACTCCGAGATGCTTGCTTTAGTCCATAAATGGAACGCTGAAGTTTGCACACCTTATTAGCATCCTTAGGATCGACAAAACCTTCGGGCTGCATCATATACAACTCTTCATCAATGTTGCCATTGAGGAACGCAGTCTTGACATCCATCTGCCATATTTCATAATCATGAAATGCAGCAATTGCTAATAAAATCCGAATGGACTTAAACATCGCTAGGGAGAGAAAGTCTCATCGTAGTCAACACCTTGAACTTGCCGAAACCCTTTTGCGACAAGCCGAGCTTTATAGACAGTAACATTACCATCCGCGTCCGTTTTCTTCTTGAAAATCCATTTGCACTCAACGGCCTTACGGTTCGCTAGGAGGGTCCACCAAAGTCCATACTTGGTTTTCTATCATGGATCCCAATTCAGATTTCATGGCCTCTAGCCATTTCTCAGAGTCTGGGCTCATCATTGCTTCCTCATAGTTCGCAGGTTCACTGTTGTCTAACAACAAGACGGGTAAGACAGGGTTACCGTACCATTCAGGAGTGGCACGTGACCTTGTCGACCTGCGAAGTTTAGTAGTAGCATCGTTCGAAGTTTCATGATCCTCGTCATTAGCTTCCTCTCTTGTTGGTGCAGACGGCACTGGAACAATTTCAGGTGTTGCGCTACTCTCCAACTCGAGAGAAGGTTCAATAATCTCGTCTAGCTCTACCTTCCTCCCACTCACTTCTTTTGAGAGAAACTCCTTCTCAAGAAAGGATCCGTTCTTTGCAACAAACACTTTGCCTTTGGATCTGTGGTAGAAGGTATACCCAATCGTTTCCTTAGGGTATCCTATGAAGACGCATTTCTCCGCTTTGGGTTCGAGCTTGTCCGGCATCAACTTCTTGACGTAAGCTTCGCATCCCCAAACTTTAAGAAACAACAACTTAGGTTTAGCACCAAACCATAGTTCATACGGTGTCGTCTCAACGGATTTAGATGGTGTCCTATTTAAAGTGAATGCAGCGGTTTCTAATGCATAACCCCAAAATGATAACGGCCAAATCTGTAAGAGACATCATTGATCGCACCATATCTAATAGAGTTCGATTCCGGCGTTCAGACACACCATTGCGTTGTGGTGTTCCGGGTGGCGTGAGTTGTGAAACGATTCCGCTTGCTTTAATCTGCGTGAGAAAATCATAACTCAAATATTCACCTCCACGATCGGATCGTAGAAATTTAATTTTCCTGTTACAATGGTTTTCCACTTTGTTCTGAAATTCTTTGAACTTTTCAAACGTTTCAGATTTATGTTTCATTAAATAGATATACCCATATATACTTAAGTCATTAGTAAAAGTGAGAAAATAGCGATATCCACCGCGCGTCGAAACACTCATTGGTCCGCATACATCGGTATGTATGATTTCCAATAAGTCCGTTGCTCGCTCCATTATTCCAGAGAACGGGGTTTTGATCATCTTGCCCATGAGGTACGGCTGGCACGTGTCAAATGATTTAAAATCAAGAGACTCCAAAAGTCCATCAAAATGGAGTTTCTTCATGCGTTTACACCAATATGACCTAGACGGCAGTGCCACAAATAAGTTGGATTATCACTATCTACTTTGCATCTCTTAGCCTCAATGTTATGGATGTGCGTTTCATCGCTTTCGAGATTTAGGAGAAATAAACCATTCACAACAGGTGCATGACCATAAAAGATGTCATTCATATAAATAGAACAACCATTATTCTCCAATTTAAATGAATAACCGTCTTGCAATAAACACAATACAGATATGATGTTCATGCTCAACGGCAAGCACATAATAACATTTATTAAGGTTTAAAACTAATCCCGAAGGTAAAACTAAGGAGAGCGTGCCGACGGCCATCACATCAACTTTTGATCCATTGCCAACGCGCATCGTCACCTCATCCCTTGCTAGCCGCCTTCTATTCCGTAGCTCCTGTTTCGAGTTACAAATATTAGCAACTTAACCAGTATCATATACCCAGGCACTACAACGAGTGCTAGTAAGGTAAACATCAATAACATGTATATCAAATATACCTTTAATGGTGCCAGCCTTCTTGTCCGCTAAGTACTTCGGACAGTTGCGCTTCCAGTGACCCTTGACCTTGCAATAGAAGCACTCAGTGTCCGACTTAGGTCCAGACTTGAGCTTCTTCTCAGCAGGGGCAACGCGCTTGCCGCTGCCTTTCTTGAAGGATTTCTTTGCACCATTACCTTTCTTGAAGCTAGGGGTCTTGTTGACCATCAACACATGATTATCTTTCTTGATATCCACCTCCGCAGCTTTCAGCTTAGCGAAGAGCTCAGTGATCGTATCAGTGGAACCAATTTGATTGTGAGTAACTACAAAACCTTTGTAGCTAGGAGGGAGTGATTGCAGAACTCTGTCAATCTTGAGCTCTTCTGGAATCTTGCAGTCCAGTTGCTCAAGACGTTGAGTGTAGCCCGACATCTTAATGGAGTGCTCACTAACGGAACTCCCTTCCTCCATCTTGCAGTTAAAAAACTTCTCAGAGATCTCATATCTCTCAGAACGGGCCTGAGTCTGAAACATGGTTTTCAGTTGCTCAAGTATCTCAAAGGGCCCGGCGAACTCCTCAAAACGATTTTGAAGGTCCGATTCCATAGCAAACAACATGGTACTCTTAATCACTCCATAATCATCTTTGTGCGACTGATAAACTGCTTTTTCATCAGCCGGCGCATCAATAGCAGGGGCATCACCTAGCGCTTTCTCAAGGACATAGTCCTTTTGTCCGCTAGCGAGAATGATTATCAGATTGCGGAACCAGTTGGTGAAGTTAGACCCATTGTTTTTAAGCTTTTCTTTCTCAGCAAAAACGTTGAAGTTGAAGTTGGACTTAGCCATTTGATCTACAAAATTTGCAAGTACAATTTAGACTATGTTCATGATAACTAGTTCAACTTAATCAAATTGCTAGATGAACTCCCACTAAATTCAACATCCCTCAAGTTGTTTAGTGAACACGATCCAAATTCACCACACCTAATCCGATCTTCACGAGAAGAGATGTGGTTTCAATGGTGGACAACAAAGTGTCGATCATATCATTCATATGACTCATGTTTAACCTTTCGGTTCATGTGTTCCGAGGCCATGTCTGTACATGCTAGGCTCGTCAAGTCAAACCCAAGTATTTCCGCGTGTGCAAAACTGGCTTGCACCCGTTGTATGTGAACGTAGAGTTTATAGCACCCGATCATCACGAGATGCTTGAACACGACGAACTTTCGCAACGGTGCATGCATGGGGAGAACACAATTTTATCTTGATCTTTAAGTGAGGAATCATCTTATAATGCTACCGTCGCGATCTAAGCATAATAAGATACATAAAAGGATAAACATCACATGCATATAATTTTATGTGACATGGTATAGCCAATCTCTCCGCGCCATGATCTCCATCTTGTGCACGCCAGCATGATATCCATCACTCCACCATGATTTCCTCCACCACGAATAGCAACTACAACTATTGCTAACTACTTAGCGATAAAGTAAAGCTATTACATGGCGTATAAGAAGTTGACTCGCAGGTCATACACAATTATAAAGACAACCATATGGCTCCTGCCGGTTGTGAACTCATCGACATGCAAGTCATGAAATATTATAAAACATGATCATTGCATACATCATACACATCATGTCTTGGGCCATACCATATCACAAAACACTCCCTGCAAAAACAAGTTAGACGCCTCTACTTTGTTGTTGCGTGTTTTACTTGGCTTATGGGAGTAACAAGCTAAGAACGATTCTTACCTACGGAAAGCCACAACGGTGATATTATGGTTGCTAACATCCGGTGTAAATCCCATGGCTACTATAGTGAGAGAAACTGGCATCCACCAGCCGCATGTGTGGAACAAGCCACACGTCAAGTGCGGAGCCGGTCTCGCGAACGAGGTCGTGTAAAGTTGGCCTGGACCGCTTCGATCTCACTATGCTGCGCCATAAGAAATACACAACAAGATGCTTGCAACAGAAAACATCAACGCCCGCAACAAGCATGTTGTGTTCTACTCGTGAAACACATCTATGCATAGATCTAGCTCTGATACCACTAAAGGGTTTCGCAACATAGTAAATGAAAAAAATTCTACGGATGCGAACAAGAAAGCCAAGATCTAATCTAGGAGATTCAATCAACAAGATAGATAGATGAGATCTTCATACCCTTGAAGAAATCGCACAGCAAAAACGTTCAAGAGAACGTGGTTGATGTAGTCGAACTCGCCTTCTCCTCCTCGCGATCCGATCTGATCCAACACCGCAAGTGACGGCGCCTCCGAGAGATGCACACGTATGGTGCCGCGATGTCTCCTCCTTACTTGGTCCAGCAAGTGGGGTGGAGATATGGATTGGATCTGCAGCACGACGGCGTGGTGCTATGGTGGAGAGTTTCTGCGGCAGGGCTTCGCCTACGCGCAGTCGGGAGAGAGAGAGAGAGAGAGGTGGAGGGCAGCAGGACGGAGGCTAGGGTTGGAGGAGTGGGGGGAGGGGTGCGCCCCTGCCCACCTTATATAGGGGCTGGACGGCCCCCTTGGCCCCTCCTCCAAGCCCTAGGACGGCGGCCCCAAGGGTTGGAGTGGGGGGCAAGTTTCCCCCCTCCTTCTAGAAGATCTACCCTAGGGTTTCCCCTAGGCTGGCCGGCTGGGCCTTTGGGGCCTTGTGCCCCTGGACCAATGCGGCCAGGGCACTCCCCCTTAGGCCCACGCAGACCCCGACAAGTGGGCCCATGTTGGTCCCACTCCAGAACCTTCTAGAACCTTCTGGTACAATACCGAACACTCTGAAACGATTCCGAAATCCAAAAACTGCTTTCCTTTATATGAATCTTATTCTCCGGACCATTCTAGAACCTCTCGTGATGTCCTGGATCTCATCCGAGACTCCGAACAAAAACTCATAAACCAATTATCCATTCTATCCTAGCGTCGAGGCACGTTAAGTGTGTGACCCTACGGGTTCGAGAATATGCAGACATGGTCTTCTATCAATAATCAAAAGCAGCGTCTGGAAACCCATATTGACTCCCACATATTCATCAATGATCATATCAGATGAACCATGATGCCAGGATTCAATTAATCCCATATATGTATTCCCTTCGTCACGCGATATTTTACTTGCCCGAGATTCGATCGTTGGTATCGACATACCTAGTTCAATCTCGTTCACAGGAAGTACTTTACTTGTTCCGTAAGCCGATATCACTTTGTGATTAAATCCTTAACCACGTGCTGGCAAGCGGTGTTGATATCGATTACCGAGTGGGCCCGAAGTATATCTCTCCGAATCGGGAGGGACAAATTCCATCTCGATACATACAACCCAACAAGTACTTTCCGATCACCTGAGAGACACCTTTATGATCACCCTCACATAGGATGATGTTTGATGACCTCAAAGCTTTCTTCCGATACCAGGGAGTTGTATTATCTCATGGTCTAAGGAATACAATAATTGACATAAGAAAAAGCTTCGCAAAGATGAACACGATGACACGATCTAATTGCTCTGCTTAATTTGGGTTTGTCCATCATATCATTCTCCTAATGACATGATCTCATTATTAATCGACAACTCATGTCTATGGTTAGGAAACCTTAACCATCATTAATCAATGAGCTAGTCCATAGAGGCGTACTAGGGACACGGTGTTGTTCATCAACCACACAAGTATCAAAGTTTCCGCTTAATACAATTCTAGCATGGAATATAAACTTTATCATGAACAAGAATTATAATAATAACATCTTTATTATTGCCTCTAGGGCATAATTCCAACAACTCGATCATGGCGTAAGCTCGCTCCTGGCGTTTCTTGATCAACTCCGGATCAATCAGCCATTTGCCATCTCCTCTTATGCGAGCAAGAACATCAAGGTTGATGTCCTCGTACCATGAAATCACGAAGGAGAGAGCCTTGTCCGCTGCAGCTCGGCCGACCGACTCACGCCATTGATCCAGCCGGTCTTCAGTAAGGAGAAATCTCTCAGCAAGGGGCTCGATGAGAGCAGGTACGTCTTCATCCGGCCAGAGCATGCGAAACGCATGAATAGCCGACTTGAGCAGATCCACACCGCAAGACTTGATGGTCCTGACCCGTTCTGACACCGCTTCAAGAAGCTCCTCCATGGACACCTCGCCGTCGGCCGGAGCACCAGATTCGGCCCTCACTTTCTTCATGGCTCGGATGGCAAACATATTGGCCTCAGGAAAATTCTCTGCAAGCAAAAAGAGAAAGTTAGCAAAATAACAAAAGTGAATGGAAGAAGTTCAGAGCGACTTATACAGTGCAAAAAAGAGTAAGAACTCACTACCGAGAAACAAGTTGATAGCGGTGAGCTTGCTATGCCAAGATTTAGCCTTGGCTTGGAGGGCGTCAAAGTTCAGATTTGTCGACTCAACCGATGCCTCGGCCTCGTCGAGCAGCCTCTTGGTCTTCTCGGCGCTGGCGGCCTGCTGATCATTCTTCTCGGCAAGCTCCTCTCTCAGACTCTTCACCTCGGACAAGTGCTTCTGATCCGTCTCGGCCATCAGCTTCTTCAGCCGAGTCACCTCATCTCGCTCCTTCTGGAGTTCGGCTTGGTGCTTCTCTGCTTATTCGGAACAAATTACTTGTCAGCACCAACAAAAACTTTCAGCTATCACATCAATGGGGCAAGAAACTTACTCTCGGCCTCGCCGATCTGCGAGTGAAGAACCTCGATGGTGGACTGAGCGGAGGCTGTGAGAAAAGAGCAAGAGAAGATTGAGGAAATGTACCAAAGAAAAATACACCGAATAGGGAAAGAATGACTAAGGTTGGTACCTTGGCCTTGGGTATCAGTCTGCAGCTTTTCATACGCAAGTTCGAGCTTGCGATGCGCCAGAACGAGAGCTTGGTGCACCTTGGTGCGCTCGTTATGCGTGAGCTGATCAAAGAAGACAGATAGTAAGAAAGGGTCAGGTCAAGTAGCCTGCTGAATAAAAAATCTTAAGAGCTTACAGCCGAGTAAGTTCCTTACTCGACAGTAACCTTAAGGGCTAGGGATTGAAGCTCTAACATATGAGTTTAGCATAAGGAAATCAAAAAGCTTAAGAGCTTATAGCCAAGTAAGTTCCTTACTCAACAGTAACCTCGAGGGCTAGGGATCGAAGCTCTAACATGCAAGCTTGGGGTGAAGGATTTGAAGACTAAAGTGATTAGTGAGAGCTTACGGCCGAGAAAGTTCCTTACTCGGTCGTAACCTCGGGGACTAGGTGATATGTATAAAGGAAATACTAAACAATACAAAAGAGTAAGGAGTTACTTTACCTCGTTCACTTCGTCGGCGCGGGCCATCAAGGAAATGGCCTGCTGGGTCATGTCAGAGACGGCCTTAGGGCCCAACTTTAGTTTCTTGCCAGCGCGGGTGCTGACCTCCCGCTCGCCAGCTGCATTCCATGCCACAGCATAAGGCTCAGCCGAACCAAGGCTCTTGCCACTGATCGTCCGAGTGAGAACTTGACCCGTTTTCAGGGTAGAACTGTGAGACTCTGGCGCATGGCTCAATAGAATTGATAGGAAACTCATACCAACAAGTTGCAACTTCTTTTCCAGAAGCTCATTCGAAAAGAACTCTAAGGTTAAGCGTGCTTCTTCATACTAGGTCTATGCCCGGGACCTGCCTGAGTCTATATAAAGGCTAGGAGGGCACGACCTAGATCTTCTCCTCATACTTTCGCATACACACCTCCACGCCAGATTGCATCTGCGCACCCCTATAACCTTCGGTTCCGCCATAATCAAGAGCAGACAAGCAGAAGTAGGGTTTTCCCTCCGGGGGCCTGAACCTGGGTAAACCTTGTGTCCCCGTGTTGTGTGGCATCCCGCAAAACCACTACTAGAAAATCGCGTTGTTTTTGTGCATTGCATCATCATGACCGCATGCTCATGTCATCATGCCACATTGCATTTGAGCATCGTCATCATCTTGCATTTGCTTGCATAAAACTATTTTCGGAAAACCTAATTTATTTTCTAAACGCCCCGTCTTTATTCAAACGCAAAACCCGGGTCTCCGGATTATTTTATTTTGTCTGCTATCGGTTTGCAAAAGGCCTGTTTGAAATAAATAAAATAGTTAATTATTTTTAGTGGGGCAGTCGAACGGGCCTATTCGACCCAGTCAACCACCCCCGGTATTAAAACGGTCCACCTAAACCAGCCCCCTCTAAATCCTAAAACTACCCAACCTAACCTACCCAGCCCCTCTCCACCTCACCCCCTCCAATCCCTGGTCGACACGTCACCCTGCCCCTTTTCCCACCCAACCAAACAATGCCACCTCACCCCCCAACTCTCTCTCCCTCCACCCACCTCACCCGCCGGCCCCACCCCACACACCCTGGCCACCACGCCCTCACACCGCACGCACGCACGCACACAGAGCACACACTCCCACCTGCCACCGTGGCCCCACCTCCCCTGGACCCGGTCCGCTCCCCTCCCTCTCTCTTCCTCCCCAACCTCTCTCTCCCGTCGCTCGCGGCCACCGCCCACGCTCCCGCCTCCTTCCCCTTCCGTCGGTCCCGCTCGCCACCGGCCGCTGCCGCGTCCCCCTCCCGCTCCCCTCTCCGCCCAGGCCTCCTCCTCCAGGCGCCGCCGCCCCGCGGGCCTTCTCCTCCATCTCCGTCCGCCTCGCCCGACCCCGCCCCTTCTCCCCTCTCCGGCGATCTCCCCCTCCGCCGCGGCCGCCCGCCCTTGGACCTTCCTCCTCCTTCGCCCCTCCCCGTCGGCTTCCTTCCCTCCGGCCCCTCCGCCGGCCGCTCGTCCTCCGCTCCCCTCCGCCCCGTCGCCACCTCCCCACCTCGCCTGACCCCAGCACGCCGGCCTCCTCCGCCCCTTCTTCCGCCCGGTTGCCTCCCCCTCGACGCCGGCCGCGCCTCCCCGTCTCCGGCCCGCTCGCCTCCGCCGCGCCCGACCCTCCGCTCGCCGGCCTTCCACCGCCTCGCCGCCGGTTCTCCTCCGAGCGCCGCCGCTCCCGAGAGGGACCCCCGACCTCGCCATCGCCCCCTGCTTGCCCCGCGTCGGCCCTGCCTCGAGACGCCGCCCCGTCTCCAACTTGGGCCGCCTCGCGAGGCTCTGCCGCTTCCCTGTCACCGTTCGCGTGCCCCGTGGTCGCCCTTTGACCGTCTGCTCGCCCGCGTGTGAAGGCCTCGGTCGAGCCAGTGTGGATCCTGGTGCCCCTGCTCTGTTCTGCATGTAGGGATGTTGTCTGTTGTTGCTGCTGCTACCGACGACCAAGGCTCACCCTTCAACTCAAGAACACCTGGATGGAGTGTAGTGTGTTGGCGCACATCTTCTGGGTACAGTAACTGTGTAACTGAGAGGCTCCTCGATCTGTTACCTGGAAGGCAAACGCCAAGCTCTTCCTCATGAACCACAAGATCGGTGAACGTCAAGATTGCCTCACGGACGCCATGACCTCCTTCAAGGATCCGATGGCCGAGACCCTGAAGACCGATCTAGAGCGCCAAGGCCTTCGCATGGAGTCGGCAAGATCATCCGGAAACACCAAGATCTACTGCGCGGGCCCGACAAGATCGACACCAATCGGGGCAAATCCGATGCCCCGACGCCAGAACAAGTACTTCCTCCCGAAACGCCAAGAACTCCGCGTGAGACGTCAAGACCGACAACATGGCCCGACCACCGCGGATGCGACAAGATCTACTTCTGTTGTCCGAGACCGATCCCGTCGAACCCTGAACCCTGTCGGATCCCGAAACCCCGGAACCCCAAGATCTTCCGAACCCTAATGTGTGACCCCTTTCTCGAGCCCTATTTTATAAATGTAATAACAACTTGTTGCATATTAATTGCCATACTCGCATGCTTATTTGTGTGGTTTGGGGGCACTATGCCGATTCACCTTATAATTAAATGTGGGGCCCATATGCGGGCAAATCTAGCCTTATATTGGCCTCATTTAAATTGGTGTAGCGAACCGATGCCATGTTCCGCCCTGTTAACCCAACATTTAATTTGCGGGGTAGTTAAACAACTTGAACCATTTAATTATTGTCGGGACCCCGGTACCGCTTAATATTGCCTAATTGCATCGCAGCTTTGCCATGTCATACATCATACATGCATCATGCCCGATCTTTTGCCGTAGTATTAAATATTGCATCCGGTGTTTCTTCTAGTGTTTTGCTTCTTCGCGGATAAGGCCGTTGAGTTGATGTGAGCTTCGCCCCGATCTTCGGTTGAATCTTCGGCAATGTTTTCAGGCGAGCATCTCCCCCTTTCTACCTATCTTACTTTTATAGTATTTATTCCCTCCTGTTGATCTATTGCTATCTGTGTTGCGATGCTCTAGTTTTCGTACCCGTGATATCCCTTGCAGCCTTATATTGCCTTGGACACATCCTATTACCTGTTGTTTGGTAGATAGTTGGACCCGCGCGTCGTAGTCGCTTGCTCAAGTGTTTTTGCGTGTCGTCAAGTACCACAGTTGTTGGAGAATTGCCGCATGTTCAATGTTGGAGAAGACCATGGCTTTATTTATTGTTCACTTTAATTACTGTTTAACAACTAAAATTGGAGTAGGTAAGCAGAGGCACAGGTGGGCAATAGATGTTATTTGGTTGTTAACCGTCCACTTGTGTCCCGTAGGACCCCGAGTTCTTGACACCTGTTCCGAGATCGAGCGCGCTAACCACATGTGGGGAGATATGGGCCCCCCATCGATTTAGTACCTGATTTCAAAGTACTGTACTGGGGGCCACAAGTAGTTTGGGGCTTTATTTACTATCCTGTACCTATGCCATGCTTTACTGCTTTATTTACGATTGTGTGAGGAGCACGCTGTACTGTTTTGGAAGCGGAGTGTTTTCGCGGTATCGACAGTCCCAGTTTTGGGATTTGCTGTCGTTTACAGCCACTGTCGCAAACCCTGAGTCCGTCTCGGAGACCGGCCGACTTCGTTGCGGGTGTACTTAGTGGGGTGGCCCCCCGTGCTTGCTTTGGGTCTGGGAAACGTCATGACTTAGGCCCCGCCGACATACCGATGGGTGTATGTTAATTGATCTGGCAAAAAGGGTCGAAGTGCGTGTGGATACTTTGGTGCACCCCTGCAGGGTTAAATCTTTTCGAGAAGCCGTGTCCGCGGTTATGGACGACTTGGAGCACAGTGCTTGACCATAGACAACTATAAACTAAAGTTTACTGTTATAATTTGACTTGTATCCGATATGACTAGTAATCAGCTTCACTACCACGGAATGGCTAAATAAAAGTACCAACAACTGCTGGGTTTTGGGTTTATCTCATGCTAATCGTATCTGACTAGTAAGTGTTGCAACTACAACGGAATGGTTAACTAAAACAGCCCACTGTTTATTTTATCAGGACGATTATCTACACCTGACTAGTAATTGCTGCAACAATAACTGAATAAATAAAACTGCCAACTGAGTGAGTTCCTCGGTTGACTTCCTTGTTTGGTCTCGAGGGGGAAATACCAGGATGGGATTGTTTGGTGTTAGTATCAGGTTGGTTCCGGATAGGTCTTTCTTACCCCTCTCTGATAGCCGTCAGTTGTATCGAGTCTCTATAGGATGTTTAGTGCATGCTGCCGCTGCCGCTCAGTCCACCATACCTATGTAGGCGAGGACCGCCGAATTCCAGTCTCGCCTTGTACTGGCCTCAGTACTGACGCTCCTTCTTTTTCCTTTGCCCTTTGTCGGCACCCCTTTTGTTTAACCAGGTTTTGAGATCGACGTCGTTAGCAGGGATACCCTTCCGGCTTGGCCTGGGCAGGGTTATGGACGCCATTGGTTATTCTTCAGGGCTCTTAGCCCCATTTGCATCTTGTCCGTAGTCGGACGCTCTATCATTTTCAAGGTGATTTGGATCTTTGTATATTATATCTGTATTCTTGACTCATGGAGTCGTGTTGTATATATCTGTTCTGTGGGTCCCATCGAGGACTGTTGTGTAATGTTATTACTTCGTTTTCCACCCGCACGAAAGTGCCTGGTGGGCACCTTTGAATCGTTTCTATGCGGGTTTGGCGGGTTTCGCTAAAACTTGCATAGGGCCGATTCTGAGGGTGTTACAGAGTGGTATCAGAGCTCAGCAGTTGCGATACCCCACAAGTCCAGCCTGTAGGATAACCTAGCTAACGGCCAAAGTAGAGTGTCAAAACTATTTTCGAAAAATCGGTTGGATAGTTCTGATTAGGTCTGATTTTACTCCTTACCCCTCTGCTGCTCTCCTCTCACCTCTGCGTATTTTGAATCCGCTCTCTTCTCCCTCTTCGAGTCCAGGATTTCTCGTGGTTGGGTTCCGTCGTACCTTCAGGGTTTCGCTTCCTCTCTTGGTAACGGTGTGTCTACATCCGGTCTTCATGCTATCCGAGGAATCCTTCGTCTGGTGGACTTTTCTTTGTTACTTGTTTGTGCTTTCCGGTGTTTTCCGACGCGACGACATCATCTACGCCAGATCCGATGCAGAGTCTGCATCCCTCCTTTGTTTCCGAACCTCGCTTGTCGAGATCTTCAGTCTAATTCCGAGAGTTGGTTGCACAATCCGCCTATTCGTGTGCAGAGTAATGGTTTGAGTGCGGGATGGAGTAGCTACCATACCACTACTCTTATCATTCGCTCTTGTACATTGAATTGGTGAATTAATGTGATTTTGCTCCTTCCGCGAAAGTTAGAGGTGGCCTTACCTTTAACTTCGTCCGTTGTTTATCCGGAGTGTTCTCTTGACGAACGTGAATAAAGAACCATTGTTAGTGGTGTCGCGAGGATCTACACGAAGCGAGAAGACGCAGATCGCCGACCTTCCTTCCGGTACCATGAGGCGGATCTCGAGGGCGAGATCCATTGTTAGTGGTGTCGAATTGTGGCATCCCGCAAAACCACTACTAGAAAATCGCGTTGTTTTTGTGCATTGCATCATCATGACCGCATGCTCATGTCATCATGCCACATTGCATTTGAGCATCGTCATCATCTTGCATTTGCTTGCATAAAACTGTTTTCGGAAAACCTAATTTGTTTTCTAAACGCCCCGTCTTTATTCAAACGCAAAACCCGGGTCTCCGGATTATTTTATTTTGTCTGCTATCGGTTTGCAAAAGGCCTGTTTGAAATAAATAAAATAGTTAATTATTTTTAGTGGGGCAGTCGAACGGGCCGATTCGACCCAGTCGACCACCCCCGGTATTAAAACGGTCCACCTAAACCAGCCCCCTCTAAATCCTAAAACTAACCAACCTAACCTACCCAGCCCCTCTCCACCTCACCCCCTCCAATCCCTGGTCGACACGTCACCCTGCCCCTTTTCCCACCCAACCAAACAATGCCACCTCACCCCCCAACTCTCTCTCCCTCCACCCACCTCACCCGCCGGCCCCACCCCACACACCCTGGCCACCACGCCCTCACACCGCACGCACGCACACAGAGCACACACTCCCACCTGCCACCGTGGCCCCACCTCCCCTGGACCCGGTCCGCTCCCCTCCCTCTCTCTTCCTCCCCAACCTCTCTCTCCCGTCGCTCGCGGCCACCGCCCACGCTCCCGCCTCCTTCCCCTTCCGCCGGTCCCGCTCGCCACCGGCCGCTGCCGCGTCCCCCTCCCGCTCCCCTCTTCGCCCAGGCCTCCTCCTCCAGGCGCCGCCGCCCCGCGGGCCTTCTCCTCCATCTCTGGCCGCCTCGCCCGACCCCGCCCCTTCTCCCCTCTCCGGCGACCTCCCCCTCCGCCGCGGCCGCCCGCCCTTGGACCTTCCTCCTCCTTCGCCCCTCCCCGTCGGCTTCCTTCCCTCCGGCCCCTCCGCCGGCCGCTCGTCCTCCGCTCCCCTCCGCCCCGTCGCCACCTCCCCACCTCGCCTGACCCGAGCACGCCGGCCTCCTCCGCCCCTTCTTCCGCCCGGTCGCCTCCCCCTCGGCGCCGGCCGCGCCTCCCCGTCTCCGGCCCGCTCGCCTCCGCCGCGCCCGACCCTCCGCTCGTCGGCCTTCCACCGCCTCGCCGCCGGTTATCCTCCGAGCGCCGCCGCTCCCGAGAGGGACCCCCGACCTCGCCATCGCCCCCTGCTTGCCCCGCGTCGGCCCTGCCTCGAGACGCCGCCCCGTCTCCAACTTGGGCCGCCTCGCGAGGCTCTGCCGCTTCCCTGTCACCGTTCGCGTGCCCCGTGGTCGCCCTTTGACCGTCTGCTCGCTCGCGTGTGAAGGCCTCGGTCAAGCCAGTGTGGATCCTGGTGCCCCTGCTTTGTTCTGCATGTAGGGATGTTGTCTGTTGTTGCTGCTGCTACCGACGACCAAGGCTCACCCTTCAACTCAAGAACACCTGGATGGAGTGTAGTGTGTTGGCGCACATCTTCTGGGTACAGTAACTGTGTAACTGAGAGGCTCCTCGATCTGTTACCTGGAAGGCAAACGCCAAGCTCTTCCTCATGAACCACAAGATCGGTGAACGTCAAGATCGCCTCACGGACGCCATGACCTCCTTCAAGGATCCGATGGCCGAGACCCTGAAGACCGATCTAGAGCGCCAAGGCCTTCGCATGGAGTCGGCAAGATCATCCGGAAACACCAAGATCTACTGCGCGGGCCCGACAAGATCGACACCAATCGGGGCAAATCCGATGCCCCGACGCCAGAACAAGTACTTCCTCCCGGAACGCCAAGAACTCCGCGTGAGACGTCAAGACCGACAACATGGCCCGACCACCGCGGATGCGACAAGATCTACTTCTGTTGTCCGAGACCGATCCCGTCGAACCTTGAACCCTGTCGGACCCCGAAACCCCGGAACCCCAAGATCTTCCGAACCCTAATGTGTGACCCCTTTCTCGAGCCCTATTTTATAAATGTAATAACAACTTGTTGCATATTAATTGCCATACTCGCATGCTTATTTGTGTGGTTTGGGGGCACTATGCCGATTCACCTTATAATTAAATGTGGGGCCCATATGCGGGCAAATCTAGCCTTATATTGGCCTCATTTAAATTGGTGTAGCGAACCGATGCCATGTTCCGCCCTGTTAACCCAACATTTAATTTGCGGGGTAGTTAAACAACTTGAACCATTTAATTATTGTCGGGACCCCGGTACCGCTTAATATTGCCTAATTGCATCGCAGCTTTGCCATTTCATACATCATACATGCATCATGCCCGATCTTTTGCCGTAGTATTAAATATTGCATCCGGTGTTTCTTCTAGTGTTTTGCTTCTTCGCGGATAAGGCCGTTGAGTTGATATGAGCTTCGCCCCGATCTTCGGTTGAATCTTCGGCAATGTTTTCAGGCGAGCATCTCCCCCTTTCTACCTATCTTACTTTTATAGTATTTATTCCCTCCTGTTGATCTATTGCTATCTGTGTTGCGATGCTCTAGTTTTCGTACCCGTGATATCCCTTGCAGCCTTATATTGCCTTGGACACATCCTATTACCCGTTGTTTGGTAGATAGTTGGACCCGCGCGTCGTAGTCGCTTGCTCAAGTGTTGTTGCGTGTCGTCAAGTACCACAGCTGTTGGAGAATTGCCGCATGTTCAATGTTGGAGAAGACCATGGCTTTATTTATTGTTCACTTTAATTACTGTTTAACAACTAAAATTGGAGTAGGTAAGCAGAGGCACAGGTGGGCAATAGATGTTATTTGGTTGTTAACCGTCCACTTGTGTCCCGTAGGACCCCGAGTTCTTGACACCTGTTCCGAGATCGAGCGCGCTAACCACATGTGGGGAGATATGGGCCCCCCATCGATTTAGTACCTGATTTCAAAGTACTGTACTGGGGGCCACAAGTAGTTTGGGGCTTTATTTACTATCCTGTACCTATGCCATGCTTTACTGCTTTATTTACGATTGTGTGAGGAGCACGCTGTACTGTTTTGGAAGCGGATTGTTTTCGCGGTATCGACAGTCCCAGTTTTGGGATTTGCTGTCGTTTACAGCCACTGTCGCAAACCCTGAGTCCGTCTCGGAGACCGGCCGACTTCGTTGCGGGTGTACTTAGTGGGGTGGCCCCCCGTGCTTGCTTTGGGTCTGGGAAACGTCATGACTTAGGCCCCGCCGACATACCGATGGGTGTATGTTAATTGATCTGGCAAAAAGGGTCGAAGTGCGTGTGGATACTTTGGTGCACCCCTGCAGGGTTAAATCTTTTCGAGAAGCCGTGTCCGCGGTTATGGACGACTTGGAGCACAGTGCTTGACCATAGACAACTATAACTAAAGTTTACTGTTATAATTTGACTTGTATCCGATATGACTAGTAATCAGCTTCACTACCACGGAATGGCTAAATAAAAGTACCAACAACTGCTGGGTTTTGGGTTTATCTCATGCTAATCGTATCTGACTAGTAAGTGTTGCAACTACAACGGAATGGTTAACTAAAACAGCCCACTGTTTATTTTATCAGGACGATTATCTACACCTGACTAGTAATTGCTGCAACAATAACTGAATAAATAAAACTGCCAACTGAGTGAGTTCCTCGGTTGACTTCCTCGTTTGGTCTCGAGGGGGAAATACCAGGATGGGATTGTTTGGTGTTAGTATCAGGTTGGTTCCGGATAGGTCTTTCTTACCCCTCTCTGATAGCCGTCAGTTGTATCGAGTCTCTATAGGATGTTTAGTGCATGCTGCCGTTGCCGCTCAGTCCACCATACCTATGTAGGCGAGGACCGCCGAATTCCAGTCTCGCCGTGTACTGGCCTCAGTACTGACGCTCCTTCTTTTTCCTTTGCCCTTTGTCGGCACCCCTTTTGTTTAAGCAGGTTTTGAGATCGACGTCGTTAGCAGGGATACCCTTCCGGCTTGGCCTGGGCAGGGTTATGGACGCCATTGGTTATTCTTCAGGGCTCTTAGCCCCATTTGCATCTTGTCCGTAGTCGGACGCTCTATCGTTTTCCAGGTGATTTGGATCTTTGTATATTATATCTGTATTCTTGACTCATGGAGTCGTGTTGTATATATCTGTTCTGTGGGTCCCATCGAGGACTGTTGTGTAATGTTATTACTTCGTTTTCCACCAGCACGAAAGTGCCTGGTGGGCACCTTTGAATCGTTTCTATGCGGGTTTGGCGGGTTTCGCTAAAACTTGCATAGGGCCGATTCTGAGGGTGTTACATGTTGCTTGTTTGCTAACCGTTCCACGATCTCCAGCATCCCCATATTCTCCAAAACCCAAGTCCATAACAATGGGAATTGATGAGATCAAACCTCGTCAGCTCATTCAAAAAAAACTCTAAGGTTAAGCGTGCTTGGCCTAGAGCAATTCTAGGATGGGTGACCGACCAGGAAGTGGGTAACCGGGTGCGCATGAGTGAGGACAAAGTGCGTAGAAAACACTAGTGTTGGTCTATGGGGTTAATCTAGATATCCTATTGAGCTGCCAGAAGTGACAGCCGTCGGTCCGGAGTGACCGGGGGTGTTACAATTGGTATTAGAGCCGACCCACGCGGTTACACGGGTGTGTGCGGGTCAGTGGCGGACATGTGGCGCATGGCGCGTGTGGCCCGGAGTGGACACGGCATGGCACATGTGCCGGCACTGGACGCACAGACGTATGCCAAGAGGGGATGTTCCTAGCTTGTGTTTGATCGATGATGACGTCGATCTTCTAAGAGTGGGTGTATGTGAGACCCTGGCGCATGGCTCAATAGGATTGATAGGAAACCCATACCAGCAAGTTGCAACTTCTTTTCCGGAAGCTCATTCGAAAAGAACTCTAAGGTTAAGCGTGCTTGGCCTAGAGTAATTCTAGGATGGGTGACCGACCGGGAGTGGGTAACCGGGTGCGCACGAGTGAGGACAAAGTGCGTAGAAAAGACTAATGTTGGTCTGTGGGGTTAATCTAGAGATCCTATTGAGCTGCCAGAAGTGACAGTCGTCGGTCCGGAGTGACCGGGGGTGTTACAAGAACCCACATTGGCACGAGTCGTAGCAGCGGAAGTATGGAGGGTAACAGCCTTAGAGCCATCACCTGACCTGGCATCCGCGTATTCGCCCCCCTTACCCGTTGAAACGACCATTGTCGCCAACGTCGGAGGCCGGATCTGGGAGCAGAACCCGGAGCGCAGACCAGCATTGTCTACTTGGAGGAGGTGGATTTACCGGGAAAAGGGCGAGTAGAGCCAGAAGCCTTGGGCTGGGTATGGCACTTTGACAGAATTGGAGAGCGAGCAGGGGGATTTGGAGAAGAACGTGGATCCGGCTGACTGGGCTCAGCAGTTTTCTTGGCTCCAACATCAGGAAGTTGTTCATTCACACCATCCTGAAGGCCGATGCCAGAGGAACTAGTGGCGGAAGGTTTCTCGGGGCCAGAATCACTGGCACCAAGATCAGAAAATTGTTCCTGGCCCGCGCCAGGGGCGCCAACCGAATGACCCATCAGGTCTGACTCACACTGAGAGGCGTAAGCCTCAACAGTGGGAGCCTCGACTCGGACGGGACTCGGCGCCACCGACTCAGCTGGAGGAGGCGCATGCCTTAGCGGCGAGGCAATGCTAGAAGCAGCCTGGTTCGCCAACAAAGGTGCGGCACTGAAAACAACGAGACATATATAAGAGAATATCAATGACGAAAAAGAAAAGAACGAAGAAAGCAGAGTACAAAAACTTACCCGGTGACAACCAGAGCCAAAATAGACTAAATATAGCCTGAACGATCCTAGAAATCCCTCGAAGGAGATAATAAAGAACCAGCGGCTTGGCGAGTCTCAGCCAGGCTAGTAGCAGCAGAGGCAGCAAGAGCTGCTGGAGTGGGCTTGCTTTTCTTGGCCGGCTGAGTGCTGGAGGAGGCTCCGCGTCGCTTCGGCTTGGCGACGGGGATCTTGCTGACTCTGCCCACGGCGAGAGGAGGAGTGTCATGTACCTGGCCAGCTGCATAAGTAAATAACAGGCTTACTCGGATAAGTTGGGAAACTGAGGTCGCAAGGCATGTACCTCCAAAACCGTACAATCATCATCGTCAGACCAATCTTGTAAGGGATTGCGAGATTGACTCTTACCCAAAGCTAAAGCAGCCGCAGCGTGCGGGATAGGCATGAAGCACTCCAGGTCATACTCGACTTCATCCGAGTCGGAGCGATCCCCGTTATAACCAAGGGAGGGACAGTACTGTCATCAACCTGGTGAAGGAGATTCTGCGAAAGACAAAGAGAATGAGTAACGAAGAAACTAAACTAAAAGTGGCAAAAGAGCTAAAGCTTACTCGGCAAGGAAAACGACACGGAAAACTTACCCAGGGGACAGGCTTGACCCGGCTAAATGGAGGGCAACTCCAAGTCCAATCATCCGCCAAGTTCAATTTAAAGATTGAGCTTACTCGACGGGCAATGGAGTCATGGGTGAGCTCCTTAGTGGAGTGCCGAGTGGGATCGTGGGAGCCACTCATGAAGCACATCTTGTGGATCCTCGCTTGGATGGGGCTTGCCCGGCGTGAGATGAAGGCGCACATGAGGTCAGTGTCGGCAAGATGAAAGTTCTCATCCGGCGACAGCAACCTTTCCAAGATCGCGTTATCCTCGTTCACCGCAGCGTCTTGGTCACGCGGGTCAAGCTGCTAGAGCTTCTTGTTGGGGACCTCATCTGAGAAAGGGGGAGCCAGATGTTATCGGTGGACCAGCTGTTTTTGACATAGAAAAAGGTTCTATGCCACTTTTTGCAAGAATCAAGCACAGCAACCCGAGGAAAGATGGAGTCTCTCCTGGGCGTGATGCTAGCTGCACTGCACCAAGTCGGCTTTTTCTCGGCACGAGGAGCACCGGGCTGGGGTGCAACCTGAACCCTAAATCTAAAATACTTGGCCCACAGAAGAACTGTAGGCCAAATCCCGAGGTAAGCCTCGCAAGCAGTAATAAAGCAAGAAAGAGAGCCAATGGCGTTATTAGGAAGATGATGGGTTTGCAGATGGAAGGTGGAGAGAAACGAGGATAAGAAGGAGCTCACTGGAAGAGCGAAACCACGCTCAAAGTGAGAAAGGAAAACCACCCGCTCATTAGCATCGGGTTTAGGGGAGATCTCACCGACGGGGAGGCGGCAATCCACTTGCAGTGGAATGCGCCTGGTGGACTGGAGCCATTCTACCTCCTAGGTGGAGACCTCCAAGCCTTCCCAGCCGCCGCGCTCGCCGGCGGGAACCTCCTGCTCCTCCGCACCATCAGCACCGTCGCGAGCATACATCAGCCTCGCAGACTGAGTCTCCTCCGCCATCGGGAGTGGCTTGGGAGAGCACGGACCAGTGGTGGAATGGAAAGAGAAAAGGAGCAATTGCAGGACAAGAACAGGAGGAAGAGGAAACCGCAAAGGGGGCGGTTCGATCTTGCAGGCGCAAGGAAGAAGAAGAGGCAAGGGAAACTGAACGGGCGTGGGGGAAGTGGAAACCCCCAACCCCTACTTAAGGGCAGTAAAAACCCCAGTCGTGGGATCCATCTGCGCTGTGCATCCAGCGTGCGGCCGTGTACCGGGCCGAGTAAGCCAATCAGCAGGCGCCACGTAGCCAGAGATACACGAAAAATCCCGTGCCACGTCGTGACTGGAAGGACAAGGGGCGCAGGCCGATGGGACTGCCATAGTGACGGGGAATAACTGCGCAGCCATCACCGTGCTGCCAGAGCTTGGAACAAAATTTGAGGCAAGTAATCATGATTACCAGCTGTCAGTGACTGAAGCACGCCAAAAATGACTCAGAATTGGTCAAAGTGACTCGGCTCGAGGCAAAAATGAGCCAAGAAGTCAAAGAGTGGATCCGAAAACTGTCTGATAGACTCGGCAAGGTGCAAGATTGCGACAGACAAAAACAAAAGCTAAGTTCCAATCACATAAAAGGAACCTGGAGACGCCTAACAGCTTGAACTGCTAGACCTCACCAGCTTCAAGGACTAATGTCGGGGGGATAGCCCCCGGTAGGGTCACGAGAGGTGAAACATAGCGCAGCTTGGCTAGCTCCGAGTAAAGAAAGAACCAGACCGGGTAAGAACGACCGGGTAAGAGAAGCATGAGCGGGCCTAAGACAAAGTTGTAATTCTTGCAGGAACCGACGAGCCGAGTCTACCGAGGAAGGGTCGAGTCAAGTAGGACGCGTGGCACCTTTCCGAGTAAGGTTCAGGAGGAACCATGCTAAAGCGTGGTCAAAAGAGAAGGGCGACGCCGGGTGACACAAAAGGAGCCGGGTGACGCCCAAAGCATATGCTGACGTACAAAGTTACAGCGTGACGCCAAAAGGGAACATGAAGCAGCGTACCAGAAGACCGTTAGCTGTCAAGCTTTGAGGACTGGGCCATTGGGCTTAGGGCAAGCCCATGACCCGACCCACATTATAGGGACCAAGATCCAAACTGTAAACCCTAGAACCCAAAGGGGTATAAGTTAGCTAGCACTGCCTATATAAGGAAGGGCATAGCTGTAGTAGAAAGGAGGTTGGACTGAGTAGTGAACTAGTGCACTGAACCCTAGTTCATACAGCTCAAGGAGCACTTGTAATCTTTGGGTGTCAATCAAATTGCTAAGACTGGAGAGTTCTTCTTATTCTTCGTGCATGACTCGACCGTGCACTTCCTCTCATGTGACCACAAGCATCCATTTGGCCCCCAACTTAAGCCTACTCATGGCATCTGCCGTGCCACCACCACGACACATCTTTTAGTGTTTAGATATCTAGAAACATTTGTTTCAAAAAAAAACTAAAAACATCTTATATTTTAAAATGGAGAAAGTAGAAGCTAATGGATCATCAAGCAGTACGGTGTACTACTAGTATCTATTTGCACCGTGACGCAATTTGCACCGTGACGCAATGCTTGCGTACGGTAGATACATCCCATGATTTGGATGGACGTGATCAGACTACGTACGGGAACACATATGTCAACTGAAGAACGGCCGGAACTGATCAGAATAATACGCGACTTGTTGCCCCTTTTGTTGTAAATGTGTACTATAAATTAGGTGACATGAAGTATACTACTCCCTTCGTTCAAGAATAGATGACTTAGGTTTTTAAAATTTTAGATGAATTTATAAATAGTGTCTAGATTTATTTAAATTTTGGTAAATTTGAGACATCTGTTTTAGGACGGAGGGAGTATGTTTCATATTTGATTCGAATCCTCCAAAATTTGGTCAAATTTAATTGAATTTTACAGCAGTGATCGGTGGTTTTACTCCTCTAGCTATTGATGATCGGTTAGGAACCACTTTTGGTTAGAGGAGTAATTTTACTCTTCTAACTTTTAAGGAGCCATTTTGTTTCTCTAAAATTTGTACATTGGTTTTAGAGATGCCCTTAATTGCCTAATTGTTTATGGACGTTTGCAGTCACGTCGCTGTCTTGTAGAAGTTGTACATTTTTGTTTGGTTCTGCTGCATTTAGCGTTCGCACCAGCACGACGAGTGAAAGTCAGTCAACCGTCGGCTCTACTCGTGTACAGTAGTACTACCTGCCAAACAATGACCATAGGTCGGTTAATTTGTAACGTTGGGAGCAAATTAAACCTGGACCTCGCAAAACCTGGATTAGAAGGGAGTTGACAAAAATATTTAAGGTCCTAAAATAGAGTAAGACGTCCAAGGACTAGTCGAAAGTCTGATATTTTCTACTACGTACTATATATTTAAATCCGTTTTGCAAGTTTGTGTACAAGTTCCTGGGGAACACACCGTTTATTTAACTCTTCACGAACGGAATGTGTGGTTAGGAAAGAGAAAGACCACGTTTGCCAGTGTGGTTTGTGCAGACCTGTTCAGGGCCGAGTTCTTTTCTTACCTCCCATAGACCATATACAAATGATAAATACAGTTGTTTTTAAATATACGATTTATTATTTAGGATAAGTATAACATCCGGTCTATGCATGGCATAATTAAGATGCACACATCCAATCCGAAATTTCAAAGCAAAAAAACAGCAGATGACAAATGCAAGAGTGAATTCCACTTTTTACCCTCTATTTATATACTTGAGACACTAATTACCTCATTTAGTAGAAGTTGTATCTGAATGTCCAATTTTAAAAAATTATGAGCATGATTTTGCTCCGTTTTAGTATTCAACACGTGTTCATGGATAAGGCCGACATGTTAGGACAATGTGCTGCAGCAAAATATATCAAGATCGAAGGACGTTGTTGCCGATCATATCTACCCTTCGCTGCACCAAATGTTCTATTTTTTGTTGCCATCTAGATAATTTCGAGATTCAATCGTCATCTCGCACCTTGCCCAATAGATATGGATCAGAAAATGAGTGTTTAAAGTTTTCGAACATGGTACTAATTTAGATGAATTTTCACTACATATGGTAATTAGTGTCATAGATGCACAAGTAAAGGATAAAAAGTGGAATTCACTCCAAATACAAATGCGAGATGGAATCAAATTATGCGAGAGACACGATCGACACCGTACGCTCGTGGGCTGCGAAGAACGACAGGGAGTTGATTCTTTTATTACGTATTATTATGCAAGAATAATTGAATGCATGCTATCCCCAAGTCGCTTCTGGTCGTGACATGTAGCACCGCCAGAACATATACTAATCTGGACGTGCGTATGTTCGCACTCACGTCGCTCTCGATTAACCTATTAGCAGCCACGAGAATTAATTAAATTTGATTCTGTTCCATTTTGTATCTCATTCACACGGGTAATTCAGGTCAACCAAACCGACCCATTTCGATCGCCTTCCTTGTTCGGGCACTCCATCTTAATTTTTTCTTCTTGCATCTGTTCATGCATTGATTCCCGCCTCGGTGTGCTATCGATGTATGCACTAAGGGCCATAAGCCGCACTCCACAAAAAGAAAGAAAATTAACACGATGTTAGTGTAAACATATGGCATCCTTTCTTTTTAAGACACTCCGAAATACCTCGGTCGTCCATGCTCACTGATGTCATATAATTGCAACTAAGTTTGAACAGATTTCTTCTTTTTAGATGGAGTTTGAATACAATGATATGAGCTTCATAATGCTCATGTGTTCTGACAAGCGCTATGCTACCATTGTTGGGTTGATTGGCTGGTTCTAGTGACCTTTTTTTTCCTTGTGAAGAAGGCAGAGCTCTTATATTACCATCAACTAATCCTTACACATGATCGTCCCTAAAAAGGAAAATTACACGAGTAACTACGTAGGGAAATTTTTGTTGATATAGCATCCAGAAAATCAACGGCGGAGAGGATTCGAGGAATAGATCACAACCTTTGAGAGGAGATCTCTACAAAGAGGGCTAGACGACCAGGGGCGGACCCAGAAGAAATTACGAGTGGGGGCAAATAAATTGACTGGGGGCCTTTCTTCCATAAATTTGTAAAATCTAAAGAAATTTCTTCCAAATATGAACAAATAGTGAAGGAATTTGAAATTTTGAGTGGGGGCAGCTACACTTGGGTCCGCCCTTGTAGACAACCATCCTAGCTCTGGCGAGATATATTCATGGTGATCATCCGCCGTGAAACCAAAGCATTTTTATCTGTCTATATATATTGTGATTTAGGTTTTGACATGAATTGATTAACCGGTCGTAATCCAAGATTTAAATTATCGGGTTAATAACATCTTATTGCGAGAAAAAGAATATATATGAGATAAAAACAACATAAGGTGCGTGGAAGGGTATATATAGAGTTGGCACTTTGACTTGAGCTCATGTCTCCTTCATGGCTTCATTGATTCGCAAGAATTCGTCTATAAATAGAAACACACGAACATTTCGCAGTGCAGAACGGTTCAAAAAATGTACTAGCGGATGTTTGTTTGACTTGTCTTTTACCCGATCGACACTCCCATCCTCTTCTTCGTCTCTCTCGAGCGAGGTAACAAGTCGGCAAGGTAAAGTGGGAGAGATTCGAAGAAAAAAAGAAAGAAAGGCGAAACCTTTATTACGCCCGGCCGCATTCTGAAGAAGGGGAGGGGAAGCTTGGTCTCTCGGTCACCAATGGTTGGCGTGCCGAGTCGGTCGATGTGCAAGTCCAAGAGCTCCACGGCCACCTCCCCGTCCGCCACCGCCGCCGCCAAATCCATGGCCCGCTCCTCCACCACCGCGCCGTCCACGTCCCACCACCGCCGCTCCCCCCGCGCCGCAGCCACCAACACCACCAACGGCACCCACCCGCCCAACCACGCCTCCTACAACTCCACCAGCTCCTCCCTCTCCACCGCCTCCTCCTCCGCCGCCTCATCCCTGCAGGCCCTCAAGCAGGGCTCCCTCCCGGACCTGCCGCTCCTCCTCACCTTCGCCGAGCTCGCCGCCGCCACCTCCAACTTCGCCCCCTCCCACCGCCTCACCCCCGCCTCCTCCAACTCCTTCCGCTGCGCGCTCCGTGGCCACCCGGCCGCCGTCTTCCGCCGCGCGCTGCGGCGCGACCCGTCCGAGGTCTCCGCCCGCCTCGCCGTGCTCGGCCACTGCCACCACGCCGCCATCGCGCGCCTCTACGGCGCCGCGGCGTCCCCCGACGGCTCCCTCTTCCTCGCCTACGAGCTCGTCCCGGACGCCGCCCCGCTCTCCTCCCTCCTCCGCGGCAACGCCCACAACCCCGCCTTCACGCCGCTGGCCACCTGGAGCGCGCGCCTCCGCGTCGCCGCCGGCGCCTGCGACGCGCTCAGCTACGTGCACCTCCAGGCCGGCACCGTCCACAACCGCCTCTCCTCCTCCTCCCTCCTCGTCTGCGGCGACGGCGCCCTCCTCCGCGCCAAGATCGCGCACTTCGGCGCCGCCGACCTCGCCGGCGAGCTGCCCCCGGACGACGACGACGACGACGACAAATCCAAGGCCGCCAGCGCCAGGCACCGCCGCACGGGGAGCCGCGGGAGGCGGATCGAGGGCACGCGCGGCTACATGGCGCCCGAGATCATCGCCGGCGGCGCGCCGTCGCGCCGCTCCGACGTCTTCGCGCTCGGCGTGCTGCTGCTGGAGCTGCTGTCCGGGGAGGAGCCCGTGCGGTACGACTACAACAAGGCCACCAAGGACTACGAGCGGACGTCGCTCATCGAGAGCGCCGAGGCCGCGGCCGCGGAGAGCGGTGGCGAGGGGATGCGGCGGTGGGTGGACCGGAGGCTCAGGGACTCCTTCCCGGTCGAAGCGGCCGAGACGCTCACGGCCGTGGCGCTGCGGTGCGTGGCCAAGGACCCCGCGGCGCGCCCGGAGATGTCATGGGTCGCCGCCAAGGTCTCCAAGCTCTTCCTGGAGGCGCAGGACTGGGCCGACAAGTTCCGCGTCCCCACCGACATCTCCGTCTCCATGGCTCCCAGGTGAATGAATGAATGAATTCACCTAGTAGCTTACCTGCTGCTCGCTCGCCGGAGCGGTGATTGTACCTGCCGGAATAGTGGCATCACCAGTTGCTCGCCAGAGCTGAGTGGCATGGAAATTCCTGATAGATATCTGATTTGTTCTTGCCATGGCTACCGCATGATGCTAACAGAAAACAGATGAGTGTTACTCCTACCACCACTAATGGTGCCATCACCAGTTGCTCGCCAGAGCTGAGTGACATGAAATCGCTGATAGATAGCCGATTTGTTCTTGCCATGGCTACCGCATGATGCTAACAGAAAACAGACGAGTGTTACTCCTACTACCACTAATGTGTACATGTTCATCATAGTAAATCAGCTTAGGTCTCGTCTTCTTCTTCCTGGTTCCTACCTTTGATGTGCCATCGCCGATTGCTCAATTGCTCATCGGAGCTTTCCCCACGGTGTAGTTACTGAATGATGATCGTGTTGCTGAGTAGTGAAGCAGAATTGCTGATAGATAGATATTGTCGAAAAAGATAGATGACTGTTCTTGCCATGGCTGTCACCATGATAATGCTAACAGAAAAACAGATTAGTGCTACAACTACTACTGCTAATGTGGAGGACATGCATGTACAGATAGCATAGATCTTGTCTTCTTCTTCTTGGTTCTCACCGTTGATGTGCACATGAGTGGTATGTAATGTAGTTTAGTATATACCCCCAGATCCAGGTTTGTCACAGTCAGAAAAAGAGAGAGATAAGATGCAAAACACTTGAAGATCTGAAAAGGTTCAGGAGTTGGAAATGTTAGGCGAGTCAATCTACGCTGCTCCTCCAACCCATAGACAAAGCAAGACACATTCGCCTCATTGACTCGAATGATATCTGAGAACCGTAATTCATGCCGTTTTTTGCTACGAAAATATCTGTCTGACTCAAGGTTACATAACACTTCAAATTTCCGAGTTTTCGGTGTCCCGTGAATCAAAGATTTTTAAGAAATTTCGTTGCCAGTGGATCATGGATGCGAGTGGAAAATTGTTCTTGGTTTCTTCTTCCTACGATAACGATGTGTCTCGGCCTTTTTACACAGTTTGCTAGTCACATTTGACGTTGCGTCCTATCGTCTTTGTTCGACCGAGTGAGGCCTGCGGTGATGGAGAATCGGATTCCTCTTGTCCAACATTTCTCTGCCTCTATTTGCGAGATAGAGACTTGACTGAAGAAATTCTTCGAACAGATCAAATCCACCGACGACACTTATCATCTTGTTTCGACAGAACCTATTCCGATGCATCGTCTCGCCTTCTTTTCATCTATTTTGGTCCTCTGATTTATCGGTCTCAACTCTCAAAGAACATAAATAAAATGCTCCCAGGTCCCAAAAGGCAAACACGGTTAAATTGTTTGAGCAATGAGTGCCTACAAAAGGCAAACAAAATAGATGTACACATACGTATACAAAACTACCGAAAATAGATGTACATACACACATATAAACCTACTAGTTTCCCCATTTCCGTGTTTCTGAAGTCCCACGAATCAAAGAATTTTGTTGTTCAAGTTGATGACATTGTGGATCTTCGATGTGAGCAGAAAATCCATCTTGCGTCTTGCGGGGGTTCCTTTTTTTAAGGGAGTGTTTCTACTTCAGTTCTTCGCTTGGCCAAGTGATATTTGATGAATCAGATTTGTTTGTCCAACATTTGTGTGCCTCTACTTGTAAGGAAGACTTGACAGAAATTCTTCACACAGAACAAATATAGCCACCACTCTGACCATCTTTTTTGACAGAACCTATTCCTACACATCATCCTCTTGTCTTCCCCAAGTTGTCGATCTCAGACTCTCGAAAGAGCAAACAAAGATGCCCCCAAGAAAGTGTCAATTCGAATAAGATCTACTCCACATTGTAGCCAGTAATTCAGGCCAACATGGTTAAATTGAACAGTAAGTACCGAGAAGAACCACAAACAGAATACAATGTAACGCAGATTTGAAATAAGCTCGGCCTCAATCAAGCAGGTCCACAATACCAGGTTATGTTGCTCCCTCTCATGATCCTCTGCCAGCACCGAGGACAATATTAGCTGTTTTATTGGCCTGTCTGAATTGAAAATCCTTGGAACTTAAGAGGGGAAAAGAGAGAGAGAACGGTTTCATTCACATCATCTTCGCATACGATATGAGATCCGCACGGTAGGAAAAATAGTAATACATTACAAGAGTGTTAATCCGACATGAACGATGTACAGTTCTACCGACGAGAGAGTTGTACACATCTGCATTCTTGTTCCGGGACCGAGGTGCAGGCCAAAATGCCAGTTAGTCGCAACCGCTCGAGTATGTGCCCTTCAGATCATTTCACAGTTCACTCACCAATCACCACGCCACCGCCACCATCACCATCACCATCACCATCCTCTCAATGACTAGTCAAAGATGGAAGAAACCAATAATTGAAGGTTAGTTGAATTTTCAGCATTGGCATCAGAGTATCATAGATGAAGAAACAACTCATGATCATCATCCATTCATGATTAGTGTCTAAATTATTATTTCTCCAGTTAGTATGCTAATTAGTCTAGCACCAAATAATATATTTAGTCTAGCACAGGTCCATAGCTAGATCCCAATGCTGGCGTCAGGATGGTTTTGCTCTTATGTGAAAATGATGTACATATGGATGGGTTCCTCAGTCAAGCACACAAAGTTCTATTTTCCTTAGAACTTCTGTATCTGATTTATCATCAAGAATTCATTAATTGTCCCTCCACTTCACCTAACCATGTGCCGTATCTTTCTTCTGATACCGCCAACACAATTAGTGGCGAAATAAACAAGCAAGGTCAAAGGCAGTAGTGTAATGGTAACAAAAAATAGAGGGCAATAGAGTGTAAGCATAACGACAGGTACATCTTAAACTGTCATATAAGGTCAGTGTATGACACCAACCATGCCCTCAATGATTATGACAAGTACTGCCATGGCTTAGAACGCGAAATTGGAATATGCCTGTCAGTATTCTATAGAAATTTGATGAATTATGCAATTGAGCATGTCTTTTTGCATGACCACAATCAATGCATTAAAAAAATCCTCAAACATAAATAAGACGTAAATGTGTCATGTCAGAATGTTGTATGGATGAATCTCAATAGTCATAAGATAAAAAACAAACAATAATCAGTAAGTCAATGCAATCCTATGCCAATATCATAGAAATGGGGCTGTAATCATGACTCGTTTTTAATAAAGTAGGTAGCTGCAGGCTGCAGGTGACAAGCTCATAAGCATAACTAACACATTAGGTTCAGTGAGACAACTTGGCATTATTATTAAGCACTATAGTCTTAGTATGAGAACTCAAGAAGCATTCAAGTGCACAAGACAAACACAAACAAGTGTTCTGGGATTTATTTATTTTACTGTAAATATTCTGGGAATTGCGGGCAAAACTTTAGAGCCTATTGACACAATTGCATATACTGAAATAAACAAAATTCTGGGAATTGCGGGCCAAATTTTAGTTCTAAGATTCTCGTGGTCAAAGAAGTGTTTTATTCCCTATGATCCCCCTTTACCTTGCACACAACTTTTTCCCCTGATTTCCAGATTACATTGCATGATGCTACCACTTGGACTGCCAATTTCCACCTCCGCTTAATTACTCCCTAGGGGCAATGCATCCAAGGGACTAGAGAGCAATGTCAATGCGTACGTGGCCATTTAAAACCAGCTGTTCGCTGTGATACATGCAATTAACACTGTGGAGGGGTAACCTCATCCAAGTCTAATTCCGTTTAGCCCCCCTTGGTATGCTCAACTCATCTAAAACACAAGCTAATATGGAACAATGGAAGTACTAATCATGCATAGAAAATAGGTGAAAAAATCTGTTGGTGAATAGCTCCATTAGCAGCTCATGTTATCACTTCAGATCGTTTTTGCAGGTTAACAGACGACGGAATGATATAATTATACAGAATAACGATGTCAATATAGCAGGGGTGCTCAACGAAAAATCAATTTGGAACATAATAATATTTTGAGACCTCAAACAAATTTAAAAAATACATATATACACACACGTGTAGTTTGCAGATGCAAATTTGCATCCATATATCCAATTATCTGTGGCCTCCACAAAAACGATATATATGTTGGTCAAACTAGAGGTGTTTTTTAATTTTTTATTGCCAGACATTTGTCTTTTTTGCGTAGTCTACACAAATATGTACTTTTTAATAATCTTTTGCAGATTCACCTATAGGTATCCATAGAATTATTTTTTAGTTTTTGGACTTATATATACTGTTTTTGATTTCTGGAAATACCAGGCTACATGTAGCCCAGATTCCAAATCACTGCTGTCCTAAACACCTTTTGTGAAATAGAAACGGTAGGGAAGCACCATGTTGCATATATGTATACTTGTATAGGGAAGATAACAACTCTTTCCAGTTTTAGTCATGCATACCTTGAAGCCAGATTTGGTATTAGTTGAACCACCCAACATTTTCCTTGCAGGTTTGAGTATTTGGAAGGAGCACATCAGTGTCTCATCTACACTCATCATGGCACCAGCATTATCGAATTCTCCACAGTAATTGGGCGCCGAAAATATTGTTACAAGCTGACGATCAGCAAAAAACTCATATCCATCCTCAACAACCTGAATGCCAACAAGGAGAAAATAACTAATTAATCGAGTCACTTTGAGAAAGAAAAACAATACGATGGGTACTTTCTGAGCATAGTGCACCTGATGGGCTCGGCAGATGAGGTCTAAATCATGCTTCTCAAGAAACTCAGCCACTTTATCTGGCCCAAATGTATATGAGACACCTCTATCATTCATAGCCCACCCTTGAGCTTCGCCGGAAGGGTCGGACCAAAGAAGATCACAAAGTAACCCGGTATCAGGCACATCTGTGGGGCGATTGAGGTTGAGTATTTGATCCAGCTTGTTCAACTCTGGAGAAAGACCCCCGTGCATACATAGAATCTTTTCATCTATCAATGCTGATACTGGTAAGCAGTTAAAACAGTCTGTAAATGTTTTCCAGAGTTTTACACTGAATCTGCGCTTGCACTCATCATAAAACCCATAGATGCGGTTTACTGATGCACATTCATGGTTGCCTCTTAGAAGAAAGAAGTTCTCAGGGTACTTGACCTTGTAAGCCAAAAGAAGGCATATTGTCTCGAGGCTTTGCTTTCCCCTGTCCACATAATCTCCCAAGAAAAGATAGTTGGACTGAGGAGGATATCCACCATATTCAAAGAGCCTCAGGAGATCAGAATATTGACCATGGACATCACCTGAACATAAGAATTGGTGCAAGATTAACATTTTGGTATGGGGCTTTCCGCCAGCTGCTCAAGGTCCTCTAAATTAACACTCAGATTCAGAAGGGAAAAAAACTTACAGAAGTTGTTGATGTATTTTTTTATTTAAATATGTTGTATCTGGAAGATTGTAGTCTAGTATGAAATATAGTGGCAAACCACTATAAAAAGCTAACTAAAATGACATATAGAACTGCACTACACAACCATTATCTGTAGTGTAACACTGAGAAACATGAAAAAAAAAGAGCATTAAGAGAACTAAAACCGTTGTGATTTGTCAGCAAACTTAAACTATAACTATCAGTTGTTCATCTTACACAGAACTCTTCCAAAATAATCAGGGTGAGGGATCCCGATTCTCCAGCCTACAGTTAGTTGCCAAAGCAAGCCTTTTGCTTGAATATACTACTTTACAACTTTGCACAATGATTAACATTGATAATATATCGTTCTCCAAAGTGAATCCATCAAACCCCGAATGGGGTCATCAGCTTTGGCAACTTTGCATTATGAACAAAGCTCAAAAAATATGGTAACATACTAGATTATTAAGCCCCTAAGACCTAAAAGGCATGGTTAATTCATCATAAACCCCATTGGCGATACAATGACCCACCGAAATTCCCTCTGAGTACAGTTAGTCACCAATTTACTGCCAAGAATTAGCACCTTTCTATCAGCCCAAGATTCACTAGGAGTATTACAGCCCAACACGGCAAGATAAGAAGATCGGGTCTAGCAGCACCCAAGAAATCCAGAGACCAGCCACCTACTACGCGTTGACCGGCAAAACCGACCCCTCGAGATCGCATTTCTAGGGGCAGCCGACATCGAGAAAAACAAACGGAGGAATCGGAGGAAGTTACCGCAGATTTTGATTGGGGCCTCGAGCTCCAGGAGGTTGGGCTGCGAGAGGAAGATCTCCTTGGAGGCGGCGCAGAGCTGCTTGATCTCCGACTCGGACAGCTGCGCGTTCTTGCCCGGCTTGAGGGTCTTCACCTCCAGCAGCCTGGCGATGATGCTGTCCAGCAGCGCCGGATCCATCCCCTTATCCATGCTCTTGCTTCCCCCTTCCCCTCCCGCTCCCCTCCTCGGAACTTCGCAAGAACGCAGAGAGCAGGGGTAACAGTTAAAAGAAGAAACAACTTCGCCACAAAAAAAAAAAAAGAATAATCAAGCACGGATCGAATGAATCTTGTTCCGATTTTGCTCTTTAGAGGAGGTTGTGATCAGCGTAACGGGAGGGTCTTCCAAAGGTACCTTTTTTCTCCCGTGGTCTTTCTGAGCTCCCTTTATTCCCCTTGTGTTCGGCTCTAGGATATGCTCTTGTTCTTGTTCTTGGAATTGAAGACGTGGGAGCTCGACCGGTGGGTTTTTGGAGGGGGATTCGGGTTGGATTTTGTTTGCCCGGCCTCCCTCTCTGATCTCTCTTGTTCTTGGCACTGCTCAGGGTCTTCCCCTCTCCACCTCTCTTTCGCACTTTCTCTCTCTACCACTCCCTTTCACACCTTCTCAGCCGATTCCCCAAAGACGACTAGTATTGGACTTTGGAATAATAAAGCATGTCTTTTTTCTGCTAAGCCCTGTTTATGTTGGGTTATTCTGGCTGGGTCCTTGGTTGGAGATCACAAGGACAGTCATGGCCAGTATTTGGTTTGGCCCCATCTTCCTTTTCACTTGACAATTCATAGTCATGTTTTTGTTGCCTTGCATGGGGCTGTGCCAGTGATGTCTTTGGAATGGTGCAAGGTGCTCAGGGCCACTGAAACGCAGATTCTTCTCCACAGATGGTTGGAGGTACTCCCTCCCTGGTAGAATGTAAGACCTTTTAGTTTTTTTGAAACGAATGTAAAATATCTTATATTTTAGAAAGGGGGAATATTTATAAGCAGAGAGACCTTTTCTTTTCTTCTATACTACATGGTGTGGCATTCAACCCGTGATTATTGACTGTAAGCCCATTTTGGTCGTCCTAGAAATTACTCCCTCCCTGGTACAATTGTACTAAACTAGCGATATTTTTACGGGCCAGAGAAAGTACTATTTTTTCTTTTGTGCCAAAGGGAGTAATATTATTCTTTCGGAGTTGGTTTCTGCCTGTTAACATAAGACTACACATTGTACAATCATTTTAGACTCTGAAAAAATGAATGTCAATAAGGGTGACTATTTATGTAAAAAAGCATTTCCACGATTTACTGCAAGGTACATGATCTTTATTTCATTGCTTTTTCATATAGTTTGTTGGGAAAATTAAGGAGAAAAGCCATCACATCATTCAAGCCACGTGTTATTACATATTTCCCCCGACATATTCCTCCTTAAAGGAGCAAATTGTATAACGCGCATCAGACGGTCGATGCATTCAACGGGTGACAATTGGAGAAGTAGCAAAGACTTCTCCTTGCTCCTTACATTTATACTATCCTCTTCTACAGCTATTAGGTCTTCCAAGAGTGAATCCACTATTTTACCCTCTGCCGGAGTTGATCTCGTGACAACATTTATGTTGTTAAATAATCTTGCTACTTTTATGCTTTGGTGATTATTTTATTCTCAAACCAACAAGGTAAACTCATATACGAGGATGATATGACAGCTAGGCCAAAAAGTCACGCTCCAGTTCATTAGTTGTGCATCTAGCCATTCTCCTCTGTCATCAGGATTCATAGAGTTTGACAAAGCTAGATGAAATGAGAAATAATTTGGTAAGCCACTAATGTATACGCGTTCAAGTTGTGCTTTGCCTTCAGACGCCATGTTGTCTTAACAAGTGGATCTAACTCTAATGAGATAAAGGTTATCAAAACGTCACAGACTCACAGCTGAAGTGTAAAATTACCAGTAGTATGTTACATTTAAAAACTCTAAAATCTGCAGCAAGTTGTATTCTAGAAAAAAAAGGTATTCTAGAAAAACATCTGCGGCGAGTTCACAATTGGGAATGTGGCAATATTTTTAAGCAATGGTGGATAGTTGCATCAAACAATGCCACTATGTGACCATTAGCTAGTAAGTAAGCCAGTCGTAAACTATGGCAGCCATCTCATTTCGTAACCACTAGCACTAGTAGTAGATTGTGGCGTGTGTAATGATTTTTTAGAAGGGATTTGGTTGTTGGTGATGACTGATGAGTGGTCTTCCTCTTTGTCATTCTCTGTGCTTGGAATCTTTGGACACGAGGGTGCATGCTCCCAATCCATATGTCTTGTTGCCACTAATAGTGCACTAATCTCTCTCCCCTCTCGTCGCTTTCTTCGTGCTTTGAGATTAGCGAAATCCGTCAAACGCAAGAAGGTCGTTGTGGCAAGAATCATCGTGTGTGTCAGTCTGTCTTCGCTTGGAATGAACGATTGGTGGTATCTGCGAGGCGTATTAGTTTAGCATATCGATCTCCCTAGTTTAAGCAAGAGATTGCATACGCGTTCAACTGTTTGTGACTTTATGGGACTCCTTTTGCATACTTTAGTTATCGCCGTGCGAGTTAAGGCTGCTCAATTAGACAAAAAACTCAAGAAGTAGCAATCGCCTTGTGCCAAGATTGATGAATTGACCTGTTCCATTTTCAAGAGGTATAAGACGGAAATATTCAATTTATTTTTTGAGAAAAACAAGAAATAGGTAACACGCTGATGGCTCGACAAAATCGGATCAAGGCAAATTATTTTGATGGAAACAACGAAACCGTAGCCATCAACGGAAGATATGAAAAGAAAGTTAACTAATAAGAACCAGGAATCAAGAATACACTTGTGACAGTGATCTCTTAGTCTTAGCATGCATCATTGCCATCAAGGCAAGCTAAGCTAGTCGGCCGGATAAACAAGGTGGCATCCTAGTAGGTACATCTCATACCAAGTTGCCAATGTTACAATAATGCAAGCTTCAGTTCTCGGTTCAATAGAAATACAATAGTGCACAGGAAGCAACCGCGTGGAGGATACAGTACAATAGCAAGAGCGTTAAGCGCGTTTGGCTTCCGCCGGCGCGGCTCCCGTTTACTGGTCGTAGGCGAGCCATGCATCTAAAATCCAATGTTTGTGTTGTGTACAATGGTTTTGATTTCATGCATGTATTAGAGTGCTCGATGTCCATGAAGATGTCTATGACGAAAGTCTTGGCACCTCTGATACCGATCAATGCCATCATTCTGTGCATTGTTCCTTTCAGGGAGGCGTCATTGTTAGAGAAGGATAATCCAGGTGTTGCCATTGATGGTGGGTGTTCCCTATTTTTACGAGTCAACTCATCGCTTCACTACGCTCTGTGCATTTTTTAATCCATCAAAGCAAAGTGGGGTCGTCCTAAATTTACGTAACTTGGTTTCTAAGGTCTTTGTTAAAACGGTTGCCATGGCTCACATGTGATACCTACATCCTTGTTGCAAAATGATTAAGTTCTAGGTTTACAATAAGTAAAACTTCTCTATGTTGACCGAATTTACACGAAAATACTATGTGACTATCTACAATGTTAGATCTATATAGTACAAAATATATCATAGGATGAATCTAATAAAACTAAAATTTTGTGGTAGGTGATGATATATTTTTCTATGAGTTAGTCAAAATTGAAGTAGTTTGGCTTAGGATAAACCTTAACTTGAATTTTTTTTGTACAAAGGAAGCACGAGATAATAAAGTGACAAGAGAGAGACCAGAAAAGTTCTGGGAAGATCCGAAGGTGTTCGGAGAAAGGATAAGAAAAAGGACCAAAAAAGGGTTTTCGAATAAATGATTATTTGAATATGTTTATTATATACTAAATATAAATAAATCTTTATTATTTATAAAAGGTGTTCTACAAGTTAGACAAAATCCTGGAGGGATTTTACCTAAAAAGAAACAGACGAAAAAGGCAAAAAGGAAACAACAGAGGGGCTGCTTTTGAACCAGCCCAAGTGGGCGACAGATAAAGCGGGACGCGCGGAGGCCGCAGCCGCTACCCGCCGCCGTCACGGGCTGCTCAACCCCAGCCCAAGGGAGCTCATGGGGAGAAGCCCCGCGGGCGGGCTGGGTTAGCTTGCGGCCCACCCGGGAGCCACTGCCGCTCGCAGCCGCCGAGTGATGCGCGCGGGTAGGCGCGCTAGCGGGCTAGTGATGGCTCAGATATGTAGACCTCGTTGGAAACCCCAAGAGGAAGGTATGATGAGCACATTAGCAAGTTTCTCTCAGTTATGAAACCAAGGTTATCGAACCAGTAGGAGTAATGAAACAACTCCAAAGTGTTGCTAGCAACTTGGAACCTGCACACCACAATCCACAATACTTTGCCAACTTATAGTGAGGTTGTCAATCTCACCGATTTGCTGAAAACAAAGTATTAAACGTATAGTGTGGAAGATAGTAATTACTTTGGGTAAGTAAACGGTAAACAGTAGATAGTATATCAATGGTAAGGAATGTACTCGGGCCACAGTTCACTAGAGGTGTTCTCCATAAGATAAATAGCAGGTTGGATGAACAAATTACAGCGGGGCAATTGACAGATTGAGAAAACATAACAATGCATATACTAGACATCTTGACTCCTACGAGATTTGATTGGGCATTACAACATAATACATAAACCGTAATCCAACTGCATCTATGACTAATAATCCACCTTCAGGTTATCATCCGAACCCCTTCCAGTATTAAGTTGCGAGCAACGGATAATTGCATTAAGCAAAGTGTAAAGTAAACAATACAATTACCCCATGGACAAAGGATTATTGTTTTCTCAGTAGTAGAAACAGCACATCTACAACCTTAGAGATTTCTGTCACTTCCCAGATTACTAGAGGCATGAACCCACTATCGAGTATAAATACTCCCACTTAGAGTGACACGCATCTACTAGGCCAAAGCATCTACTAGCAACATAGAGCATGTAAGATCACAAATAACATAGACATGATAGAATCAATAATCAATCTGACATAGTATCTCAATATCCATCGGATCCCCGCAAACACAACATGTATGATTACAAATAGATTATCTTGATCATGAACGGAGCTCACAAGATCTAAACATGATAGCACAAAGGAGGAGAAAAAACCATCTAGCTAATGTATGGACCCATATTCCAAGGGTGAACTACTCACGCATCACTCCGGAGGCTGGCATGGTGATGAAGAAGGCCTCCGCGATGATCTCTCCCCTTCGGCAGGGTGCTGGGAAGAGCTTCAGATCCCCCTCGATCTAGGGACGATGGTGGCGGCTGTGAACTGTTTTATGGATTTCTGATCGGGTACTTAGGGTTTCTGCATCGGGGTGCTTTTATAGGCGAAGGGGCAAGGTCGGTGGGCACCCGAGGGGCCCACACCACCTGGTGGTGCACCCTAGGGTGGGCCCGCGCCACCCTATGGTGCATCTGCCTCGTGGCCCCACTTCGGCTGCCCTTTGGACTCCGTCTTAGCTCCGGTAAAATATTGACTTTGGTTTTTGTTCCGTCCAATTCCGAGAATATTTCTTTACTAATTTTTCTGAAACCGAAAACAGCAGAAAACAGGCAACTGGCACTGCAACATCTTGTCAATAGGTTAGTTCCAGAAAATGTATAAAAATACCTCAAAGTATAAACAAAGCATAATAAAGTTAATACAAAACAAGCATGGAGCATAAAAAATTATAGATAGGTTTACGACGTATCAAGCATCCCCAAGCTTAACTCCTGCTCGTCCTCAATAGGTAAGTGATAAAAAGAATAATTTTTGAGGTGACATGCACCATCACAATCTTGATCAAACTATTGTAAAGCATTGAAAGTTGGGATCAAAATACTCTAAACATGAGCATACAAGATGTAGTTCTAACAATAAGACATAGCAACTAAGTTGCAACATGCAAAGGTACAAACAAAAGATCATGAATAACAATGCATTAAAATACGTTTGTTTGTTTCACATATAGAAAACATAGAAAGAGTGGTATTCAGCTTGTTCTTCATAGAGTAGCAAAACATAAATGCATACGACACCTTCAAAGTTCATAAGGGTGACTAGATACAAATAATTTAAGAACAAGCAATACCAACATTATGAATCAATCAATAAGTTTTGGGACAATGCACATTAAACTAAGAATGACAACTATGCTCTCTTAATTGGTGCATAAAGATAGAAGGTGGGGACTCAACAGAAAAGTAAAAAAGAAAGGCCCTTTACAGAGGGAAGCAGGGATTTCAAGTTTCATAAAGAGCTTCCAAAAAGTATGGTACTTATTAGCTTTCAGCTCGCATTGCCCCTATTATTGGCATCTTAAAGTGATTAAGGTTAAAGTGACTCAAATATGAGTATATGCTTGACAAGTTATAAGTTGAAAATCTCATGCCCCTTGAGTATGAGTACCGAACCTCATGCTACTCAACTTTGGTCACAAGCAAGTCCTTGTCATTGTAAGTATATGTGTATCATAGAGAACCACCAACAGGGTACCCCTTGCCCCATGACACAGGAGCTATCCCATATAAAAATGACGAAGCAACAGACAATGAGCATCTCGGCGTTCTTTTTATTTGCTATTTGCATATATTTTTATTGAGGATGCTTCACAGAATGCTCATTATGGTTACGCTATAAGTTTCTACCATGATTAGGCATGGCTTAGGCTAGCTGCACAGGCATTTCTCTAACACACTAGCATAATGCTTGTGCGTTGCTACGGGCTATAAAAGGACACCACATCATCCAAATTGAATTTACAGTACATGTATTCCTAGCTTGATACCGATTCTTAGAGCATCTCCACTCGTGCTCCCAAAATCATTGCCGATAGCGTCGCTGGCACTTCGATATTGGGGGCGCCGATAGTGCAATCCCAAATTTGGAAGGGCCTTTTCCCAGTGGTTCTCCCGATACTTTAATCCCCATTCAATAAATATGAACATATTTTAAAACGAATAATAGATAAACCGGTGCCAGCTCAAATTTGGAAAAAGTTTGGACAAACTTAGACAAACTATAAACAAAACCCAAAAAACGCCCCCAAACAAGCCGCTGAATCCCCGCGTCAGCTCGCTGTCGTCCTAGTCGCCGTGGTAGAAGACGGAGAAGTCAAGGCCATCGTTGTCGCCGTCCTCCTCATCGGTCCAGTCCTCCCAGTCGTCGTCCTCTGGTTCCGGCTTCGGGGTGGTCGATGGCGCCCACGCGGACGGCCCTGTCACATCAGGCTCGTTGTCGACGTCTTCTGCCGACCACCACTGCGAGTACGCATGGGTGGCCGACTGGACGTTGTTGAAGGATGCCGCCAGGAGCGCCACCTTCCCCGGATCATCATCGAAGTCGTTGTTGTCGGCATGCTGCTCCTGCGCCTCGAGCTCGAGCCCGAGCTCCCACCATGTCTTCTCCTTCTTCGGGCCAGCATCGGTGGCTGGAACTCTGGCTCCGAAGGAGACGGCCGCGCGGGTGCGACGCTTACTTCATCTTCTTGGGGATTAGGAGGCGCGATCCGTCGTGGATGACGCCGCCGCCAGATCGTCGGGGGGGGGGGGGGGGGGTATGGCGTTGCGCGGGACGACAGTGTGTGCGAGGATGATTGCGATCATGCAGCGTCTGGTGGATGTCGCGACCGTGCCACCAGCCTTCCTCATGATGTGGTTCAACCGGTTGGAGTATGGTCCGAACATCCGGGCGATCTCTTTCTTTCGTTCCTCCTGGAACGAGGGGAGACAGAGCGCCGGGTCAGCCATTGTCCACCTGGGTCGACGAGCTGGGCGGCGACCAGAGTCTGGCGTCACTCGTTGATGTAGGTCTTGAGGTTGGATGTTATTTTCCTCTAACCAATATTTTGTACTCCCTCTGATCCATATTAATGGTCTCAACTTTAGATAGATTCATATACATCTAGTTAAATATTTAAACTAAATGCATTCGTATCTAGACAAAGTTGTGATTATTAATATGGACAGGAAGGAGTATTAACATTATGAATTTTTTTCGTATACATCTTTGTACCCAATTTATTTACCAATTATGATTAATTTAAAAAATGCATAAATTTTTGTATTTTATGCAACCTTCTTTTCTTACTTTTTTGTTCTATTCTCCTGGTCTACCGGGTAAAATGCTTTTTTTACCCATAGATGGATCGCGGTGAGCCCAAATCACTGACCACAAGAGTCATCTCCATGTTTCCCTCTCTCTCTCTCTCTCCCCTAAAAATAGAGCAAGAAAAATCCTCTTTCATCTTATCTTTAGTGAATCGACCCTACCCAAGCAAGCAAGCAAGAAAATTCCTCTTTATCCGATTCTTGCCACTCCATGTTCCACGAGTCTTGAGATGGGACGGCGAGGCCGCATGTAGTCGATTTTGATAGCTCTGCGGTGGTAGGCAAGGTCAGTGCACAAACCCATCTGAGGCATGGAGGTCCGTCTCCTACCTTGAGAGTGCAAAACAAAGCATCTCTCTGAGGTTCAAAACCACAAACGAATCACCCTCCAGGCTGTTGCCTCCCGCGTGCGAGGCCTTGATATCATCCACCGCTGTCGTCCAGGTCCAGGTTGTTGCGGTGATGATGGCTCAATTATTGAGCTTCGTTGGGAGACCCCAAGAGGAAGGTATGATGAGCACAACAGCAAGTTTTTTCCTCGGTAAGAAACCAAGGTTATCAAAGCAGTAGGAGGAAGGAAACGGCTCAAAGGTGTTGCTAGCAACTGGAAACCTGCACAACACAAACTCAAGACTTTGCCCAACGAACAGTGAGATTGTCAATCTCACCGGTTTGCTGAAAACAAATGATTAATTGTATGGTGTGGAAGGTAATAGTGGTTTGTAGAAATTAAACAGTAACAGTGGAAGATGTATCAATGGTAAAGATTGGACCGGGGTCCATAGTTCACTAGAGGTGTTCTCCTTAAGATAAACAAACATGGCATGCTGGATAGACAAATTACAGCAGGACAATTTGCAGGACTGAGTAAGGCATAACAATGCAATACTAGACATTCATGATCGAGATTTGATTGGGCAATACAACAAGATACATAGACCGCCATCCAACTGCATCTATGACTAGTAATCCACCTTCAGGTTATCATCCGAACCCCCTAAATTATTAAGTTGTAAGAAACGGATAACTGCTTTAAGCAAAGTGTGTAAGGTAAACAATCCACTCCATGAACAATAGACCATTGTTTTCTCCCTAGTAGCAACAACACATCTACAACCTTAGAGATTTCTGTCACTTCCCTTAGATTAAATAGAGGCATGAACCCACTATCGAGCATAAATACTCCCTCTTGTAGTCACTAGCATCTACTTGGCCAAGATAGCTACTAGAAACGGAGAGCATGCAAGATCACAAACAACACAGACATGATAGAATCAATCAGACAAAACCATTAACCAATCTGACATAGTAATCTCAATATCCATCGGATCCCCGCAAACACAACATGCATGATTACAAATATATGATCTTGATCATAAACGGAGCTTACAAGATCTAAACATGGTAGCACAAAGGAGGAGATACAACCATCTATCTACTACATGGACCCGTAGTCTAAGGTGGAACTACTCACGCTTCATACTGGAGGCTGGCATGATGAAGAAGAAGACCTCCGGGATGACCTCCCCTCCGGCAGGGTGCCGGGAAGAACTTCAGATCCCTCCCGATCTAGGGAAGATGGTGGCGGCGGCTATGGACTATTTCGAGGAAGATTGATCGGGTGCTTAGGGTTTTGGTATCAGGGGATTCTTATAGGCGGAGAGGCGAGGCAGGGGAACCAAGGGTGGCCGCACCCTTCCAGGCGCGGTCTAGGGTTAGCCGCGCGGCAAGGGGTGTGGCCTCCTGGTGGCTCCCCTCCGTCTCGTCTTCTGGCTCCATGTTCCCCACGGTAAAATATTGACTTTGCCTTTTGTCCCGTCCAATTCCGAGAATATTGATTTTCTGCCTTTTCTGTAACCAAAAACAGAAGAAAACAGGCAACTGGCACTATGGCATCTTGTTAATAGGTTAGTACCAGAAAACATATAAAAACACCTCAAAGTATAGACAAAGCAAAGTGGATACTAAACAAGCATGGAACATCAAAAATTATAGATACGTTTATGACATATCATGCGGCTGCAGGTCCTCGATTTTTGCTGCCGCCGACACCCAGGTCCGAGCTTACGAGTCGATTTTGATATATGTCATCCGTCGCTGCCGTCCAAGCGAGTGGCGGGCACGTGCATATGTACGGGATGCAGGACCTTGAGGTAGGGTCCAGGGCCGACGAGCTCGGAAGGGATGGGGGAGGCGGGCGGCGGGGATGTGTAGACGTATGGGTGGCAGGACCTTGAGGTAGGGTTCGGCGCCGACGAGCTTGGCCGAGATGGGGAAGGCGGGCGGCAGGCGGGTGGCAGGCGCTTGCAGGCGTACGGCCGGCGGCGGAGTGAAAGGGCGGAGGCTTTTGACTTTGTGGTGGCATGGCATGTAATATGTCTAAAATTGCAGGGGCAAAAGCATCCAACGAAAATTCGGATAGAAAATCATGGACGAACCTACCTCTAGAGAAATTAGTAGATAGATATACAAACTCCATGAGATTACAAGCTCCCTTTTTATTTCACACCATCGTGATCCATAAACAAAAGAACATGATATCAACTGAATAAATAAGTGCAATGTTGAAAGCGTTCCCCATGACAACATGGTTCTGCTAATTCACAACTTATAATTTGCAAGCATATAAGCAACATAGATAGGCACAATGGTTCAAGTTTATTCAGTGCAAGAAATAAAGTATGCCATCAAGTTTGTGAGAGCCTTAATCACTATTTTTCACATAACAAAAGTTTAATTTAGAAGATAGATAAAAACATAAATATACTTGGAATGGTGTAACACACCATGCATAGGAATTTATAGTGGACTCTTTGGAATAACTTGGTTTCTTGGAGTTGGATGCACGAGTAGAGCTCATACTCACTACAAGTGGAGGCTAGCAAAAGACTGGAAGCGACCAACTAAGAGATCAATAATGGCCATAATCATGCAAAGGTACAAAACATTATTAATCAAAGCATAAAGTGATATCACAAGTCAAAAACTAAATGATCATAAAGGATATGGTGACTGGTTCATAGTCGTAACATGGTGTAAGCATGTGCCAAGTCAACCCAAATAAAGCATCAAAAGAGAATACCACACTATTATGCTTTTGTATGCTAAAAGAATGCATGATTGTTTCAAGGCACATTAAGCAATGTCAATTGTTTGAAACAAGACATGCTACTGCAATAATCACTAAGCATATGGTCAAAGCAACATCCAACATGACATGATAAAGTCTAATCCACAGTCAAAACAAGCTTCCTTTTGTACCATGATGGTGCTGACATGGAGCACTTTGTTGGAAACCCCAAGAGCAAGGTGTGATGATCACAGGAGCAAGTCTTCCCTCAGTAGAGACCGAGGTTATCGAACCAGAAGGAGGAAGGAAATGTCACACAGGTGTTGCAAGCAACACGGAGACCTGCACAACACAAACTCAAAACTTTACCCCAACGAATCAGTGAGGTTGTCAAGCTCACCGGTTTGCTGTAACAAAGGATTAAACATACCGTGTGGAAGGTAATGGTTTGCAGCAAGTAAACAAGTAACAGTGGAAGATGTATCAATGGTAAAGATTGGACCGGGGTCCATAGTTCACTAGAGGTGCTCTCCTTAGATAAAAAACATGGCATGAAGGGTAAACAAATTACAACAGGGCAATTGACAGGAACTGAGCAAGGCATAACAATGCAATTACTAGTCAGAAAGATTCGATTGGGCAATACAACAAGATACATAGACCGCCATCCAACTGCATCTATGACTAGAAGTCCACCTTCAGGTTATCATCCGAACCCCCTCCAGTATTAAGTTGCAAGCAACAGACAACTACTTTAAGCAAAGTGTGTAAGGTAAACAGTCCACATGTTTCATGAACAAGAGACCGTTGTTTTCTCCCTAGTGGCAACAACACATCTACAACCGAAGAGATTTTTATCACTTCCCTTGGAAACTAGAGGCATGAACCCACTATCGAGCATAAATACCCCCTCTTGGAGTCACTGGCAACTATTTGGCCAAGATAGCTACTAACAACGGAGAGCATGCAAGATCACAAATAACACATACATGATAGAATCATAAAGACAAAACCATTAATCAAACCAATATAATAATCTCAATATCCATCGGATCCCCGCAAACACAACATGCATGATTACAAATAGATTAGATCTTGATCATGAATGGAGCTCACAAGATCTATACATGAAAGCACAAAGGAGGAGATACAACCATCTAGCTACTACATGGACCCATAGTCCAAGGTGGAACTACTCACGCATCATACCGGAGAGAAGGCCTCTGGGATGATCTCCCCTCTGGCAGGGTGTCGGGAAGAACTTCAGATCCCCCCTGATCTAGGGACGATGGTGGCGGCGGCTACAGACGGTTTCGTGGATATTTGATCGGGTCCTTAGGGTTTCTGCATCGGGGGCTTCTTATAGGCGAAGGGGGAGGTCGAGGCGGCGTCCAGGGGCCTCACACCCCTCCCAGGCGCGGGGCAGGTCCCACCCGCGCCTAGGAGGAGTCTGGGCACCCTGGCCCGCCTCTCCGGCTCCCCTCTAGACTTCTTGTTCCCCATGAAAAGTAACTGACTTTGGCGTTTGTCTCGTCCAATTCCGAGAATATTTCTTTACTAACTTTTCTAAAACCAAAAACAACAGAAAACATGCATCTGGCACTGTGGCAACTTGTTAATAGGTTAGTACCAGAAAACATGTAAAAAGCACCTCAAAGTATAGACAAGCAAAGCAAAGTAGATACTAAACAAGCATGGAACATCGAAAATTATAGATACGTTTCCGACGTATCAAGCATCCCCAAGATTAACTCCTGCTCGTCCTCGAGTAGGTAAGTGATAAAAGAATAATTTTTGAGGTGGCATGAACCCTCACAATAAAGATCCAACCATTTGCAATCATTGAAAGCTGGGATCAAAGAACTCTAAACATGTGCATGAAAGATGGAGTTCTAACAATAGGACATAGTAACTATGCATGCAACATGACAAGCTACAAACAAAGATCATGAATAACATACATTGAAAAACGTTTGTTTGTTTCACATACAGAAAACATAGCATAGTGGCAATCAGCTTGTACCTCATAGAGTAGCAAATAGATGCATAGGACACCTTCAAAGTTCACAAGGGTGACTAGAAACAAATAGCACAAGAACAAGTAATATCACAATATGCATCAATCAATAAGCTTTGGAACACTGCACACAGAATGACAACTATGCTCTCTTAATGGTGCCTAACGGTAGAAGGTGGAGACTCAAATAATGATGGAAGAAAGGCCTTTTATAAAGGAAGCAGGGATTTCAAGTTTCAAAAAGAGCTTCCAAAAATTATGGTACTTGTTAGCTTTCAGCCCTCATTGCCCCTATCATAAGCATCTTGAAGTGATTAAGGTTAAAGTGACAAAGATGGAGTATATGCTTGACGAAGTATAAATTGGCAATCTCAAGTCCCTTGAATACGTGGGCCACACCTCATGCATACTCAATTTCAGTCACATGTAAGTTCTTGTCATTGTAAGTATTTGCATATCATTGAGAACCACCAATGGGGTACCCCTTGCACATGGTACATGAGCTTTCCCATAACCAAAATGACAAGGCAAGCAGACAATGAGCATCTCAGCAATCTTTTTATTTACTATATGCATAGCTTTTTATTGAGGATGCTTCATAGATAGCTCAATATGGTGATGCTGCAAGTTTCCACCATGATTAGGCATGGTTTACGCTAGCGGCCCAGGCGTTTCTCTAACACAGGATACAAACTCCATGGACTTACAAGTTCCCTTTTTATTTCACACCGGTGACATCCATAGACAAAAGAGCATGATATCAACTGAGTACAAAGTACAAGTGCAATGTTGAAAACGTTCCCCGTGACAGCACGGTTCTGTTAATTCCAACGTATAAGTGCAAGCATATACAACAAAGATGCCACAATGGTTCAAGTTTATTAGGGGCAAAGAATATAAAGTGTGCCATCAAGTTCATGAGGGCTTTAATCACTAAGTTTTCACATAACAAAATAGTTTTTAATTGGAAGATAGCTGAAAATAAGAATATACTTGGAATGGTGTAACACACCATGCATAGGAGTTTATAGTGGACACTTTGGAATAACTTGGTTTCTTGGAAGTTGGAAGCATGAGTAGAACTGACTCATACAAGTGGAGGCTGGCAAAAGACTGGGAGCAACCAACTAAGAGAGCAATAATGGCCATAATCATGCAGTGCAACAAAGCATTACTAAACAAAGCAAAGAGTGGTACTACAAGTCAAGGACTAAATGATCATAGAGGCTAATGGTGATTTGTGAGAGTCATAACATGGTGTAAGCATGTGCCAAGTCAACCCAAGCAAAGCATCAAAAGAGAATACCACAATACTATGCTTTTGTATGCTAAAACAGCCCATAATTTCTTCAAGGCACACTAAGCAATCCCAATTGTTTGGAACAATACATGCTACAACAATAATCACTAAGCATAAGGTCAAAACAACACCTAGCATGTCATGCTAAAGCTAAGTCACAGTCAATGCAAGCTCCTCTTGCACCACAGGTAAGAACTTACTACTCCTTTCCAACACCAAACAACTTATTTGCAAAACAACACAGCGAGAACGGGGTCCAAACTAATTTATTCAAGCAAACTAAACAACCTAAGCAAATCAAACGAAAACTAAGACGCTCCAAGAACAACACAACTGTGCATGAAACAGTAAAAACGAAGTGTCTAGACAGAACTGAGCTTTTTATTGATGAAGAAGGGGATGCATTGGGCATACCCAAGCTTTGACGCTTGTAACTCTTGGATATTTCTTGGGGTGACACCATGGTGGAATCCCCAAGCTTGAGCTTTTGTCCATTCTTCATCTCATTGCATCATTCTCTCTCTACACCTGAAATTTTTCCTTCATACAAAACTTCACACAATCTTTATTAGCAACATTAGTGTATTCAAAAGATATTAGACCCCTGGCAAAGCTTTGGAATAGCAAGGCTTTTCACTAAAAACACAAGATACTGTAGCAACTCCTTCAAAAAGCTCAATTCACCTAAAGAGAACTAAAAAAGGAACCAATAAGAAGCAAATGCAAATAATGGCAGAAATCTGTCAAAACAGACCAGCAGGTAGAAACCAATTTTTTGAACATATTATGTTGCTCAAATCAAAAAGTATTGAACTAAATAAAGTTAGCTAACATACTGGGGGATTTATTCGTAAATTTTGAGCTCAATCCGAGTTACAGAGACTCCTCACGATTTTTTTGGTGGAGGACAGAAATCTGTTTCGGGACAGCAACTCGCCAAATCTTACTTCCCTCTCATTAGACGTCATTCTTGGCACAAAAAGCAAAAAAGAATGATAAGGAGAGGTCATTACTGAATTAATAACTTCCAAGACTCAAGGAAACTCTTGGTTTATCTCCCAATAAGTATTTTTCTTTAATGCCTTTAAGTTAGGCACAAGAAGCAAGAAGAATCAAGTATTTTCAAATGAAGAAGCATTGACATCAATTCTTGGTTTCAAAGGAGGAGCAAAAAGCAACCTCTCTCTCCTCATAGGGAAGTGTTCAATACCTTTCTTGAATGGAAAATGATATTTAATGGTGCCTTCTTTCATATCAATGATAGCACCAACTGTTCTAAAAAAAGGTCTTCACAAAGTAATAGGATAAGAAGCATTGTATTCAACACATCCAAAACATAAAAATCAACAGGGACATAAGCATTGTTAACCATAATGAGAACATCATTAATACTCCCCATGAGTTTCTTCTTAGCATTGTCATTGATTGGGACATCTAAATAACAATCTTCCAAAGGTGGCAAATCAAGCATTTCATAAATCTTCCTAGGCATAATAGAAACACTAGAACCAAGATCACATGAAGCTTTGAGATCAAAGTCATTCACTTGCATATTAATAATGGGTTCCCAACTATCTTCTACTTTCCTAGGAATAAAAGCTTTGTGTTTTAGCTTCTCTTCCTTAATCTTCACAAGAGCATCTGTAATGTGTTTAGTGAAAGCAACATGCATATCACTAGCATCAGAACTTCTAGCAAGCTTTTGTAGAAACATAATCACTTCAGAAATATTGCAAACATCAATATCAAAGTCAAACTTAGCATCACTAGTAGTAGGCTCAATAGTCTTAGGCATAGTAGGAGGAGGAATAGGGACTACTTGTGGTTTAGTGGTGGTGGTGCACACTATTGTTTCTATCAATTTCAGCTTCCCTTTCCCACTTAGCATGGAGTTGAGATAACAACCTAACATTTTCATCAATACTAACTTGTATGGCATGAGCAGTAGCAAAGGTATTTTCCATAGTTTTAGGTTTAGCAGCCATTTTATTAATCAAGGAGGACTGAGCTTCAGACAAAGAGGGTATATTTTTCTTAATAGTTAAAAGCTTTTCCTCTATAGTCTTATTGAAAGTGGTTTGTTTACTAATAAAGTCCTTGAGCATGACTTCAAGTTCAGAGTGGGCACTTCTAGCATTATCGTAAGAGCTTCCATAGGAATTGCCATTATTAGGAGGATAAGGCCTATGTTTGTCGTTGCTACCAAAATTATTCCTATAGGCATTGTTGTTGAAATTTTTGTTTCTAATGAAGTTCACATCAACTTGCTCTTCTTGAGCAACCAAAGAGTCTAAGGAAACACTATTAGGATCTAAAGGAGCTTTCCCATTAACAATCATAGCCATAATAATATCAATCTTTTCACTCAAAAAGGAAGTTTCCAACAGAATTTACCTTCTTACCATGTGGAGCTCTCTCAACATGCCATTGAGAGTAGTTAACCATCATATTATCAAGGAGCCTTGTTGCAGCACCCAAGGTGAGGCCCATAAAGGTACCTCCAGCAGCTGAATCCAACAGATTTCTTGAGGAGAAGTTCAAAGCTGTATAAAAAGTCTGGATAATCATCCAAGCAGTGAGTCCATGAGTAGGGCAATTCTTAACCAAACACTTCATTCTTTCCAAAGCTAGAGCAACATGTTCACTATCAAGTTTCTTAAATTTCATAATGTCACTTCTCATAGATATAATCTTAGCAGGAGGATAATGCTTTCCAATAAAAGCATCTTTGCACTTAGTCCAAGAATCAATACTATTTTTAGGCAAAGAAAGCAACCATTCTTTAGCTTTTCCTCTCAAGTAGAAAGGAAAAAGCTTGAGCTTAATAATGTCTCCATCTACATCCTTATATTTTTGCATCTCACAAAGTTCAACAAAGCTATTGAGATGGGCAGCGGGATCATCAGAACCAGCACCAAAAAATTGCTCTCTCATCACAAGATTCAACAAAGCAGGTTGATAAGTCCAAAACTTATCTACTTTCTCGAACACTTTGCTATTGTTTCTTCTCTAAACTTGTGTGATTTGGATACAACTAACACGGACTGACGCTGTTTTCAGCAGAATTACCTTGGTGTCTTGTTTTTGTGCAGAAAATGAACTATCAAGAAAAATCCTAGAAAATATGCCAAAAACTATTTTTCACCAGAAGATCCACGGAGCCAGAAGGGGAGATAGAGGGGAGGCCTGGGGGGGCAGACCCACCCCAGGCGCGGGCCCACTGACCCTGTGCCTGGGGGAGGTCTGGCCACCCCAGGCAGCTCCTCGGCCTCCCTCCGCGCCTATAAGTTGCCTTCTGACCTAAAAACAGAGGGAGGTTCGATAGTTTTCCAGAAAGAGTTCCGCTCCGCCGTCGCCATGATAAACCAAGATTCGGATCCAGAAACTCCGTTCTGGCACCCTGCCGGGACAGGGAATTTGGAGAGGATCATCGCCATCGTCATCACCAACGCATCTCCATCAACCACCGATGTTTCCCTCATCCATGAGTGAGTAATCCCCCGTTGTAGGCTTGGGAATGGTAGGGATTGGATAAGTTCTATCATGTAATCGAATAAGATCTGTTAGGGGCATAGTGCCTAGTATCTCTATTAGTGTTATTTGACTTTGTTGCAACTTGTTGTGCTTAATGCTTGTCACTAGGGCCCGAGTGCCATGATCTCAGATCTGAACTTATTATTGAATCATTATTATAGTATTGTTTATGATTTTATCTGCAAGTTGTGTACACATATCATTGTCCGGATCCAAAGGCCCCAAAGTGAAAATAATTGGGACAACCGGAGGGGATGGATGTGGTGTGAGGATCACATGTGTTCATGGAGTGTTAATGCTTTGCTCCGGTGCTCTATTAAAAGGAGCACCTTAATTGCCAGTAGTTCCCTAGAGGCCTCGCTGCCACGAGCTGGCTGGACAGAAGATGTTGTGCAAGTTCTCATTATGAGCACGTATGACTATATTTGGAGCACATGCCTAGGATTGTTTAGTACTTGGACGCTTGTTATTATTTATCTCCAATGCCCTAGTTCTTGAAGTTACATGTTTAGACTCGTCCATGCAACGCCCGTCCATCCATCCCTATGCCTACCGCACTCGAATCCTACTGCTACCGTTACTGTTACTATTGCTACTGTTTCATTGTTGTTGTTGTTGCTACTACAAACTGTTGCTAGTAGTAAACTTCTGTGAGCAAGAACTATTTCCAGGTGCAGATGAACTGACAACGCAGTTGTTAAGGCTTGCAAGTATTCTTTGGCTCCCCTTGTGTCGAATCAATAAATTGGGTAATACTAGCCGTGAACACTGCTGTGATCTCCTACACTTGTGGGTCATCAAGACTATTTTCTGGCACCGTTGCCGGGGAGCATAGCTTTATTTGTAAGTTCACTTGGATCTATTATTGTTCACTGTTACTCTTTTCATCATGGGGAAGTCTCGTGATGGAAAGTTCCCCATTTTACCATCCACTACAAGAAGAGGTACAATCCTAAACACATCTCTTGCTCTTGATTCACCGTCTGTTATAAGTAAGCTTGTCACACCACCACCACCACATACTCATGCTACACATACTGCTACTACTGCTGAATCTGAAACTGCTTTTGATACTCATGATGTTACTTCTGTTGTGCTTGATGCGAGTGGTTCACTAGGTCCTTTTCTAGATGCTACTATGGCTAGTCTAGGAAATACTGAAACTCCTAGTGAAGACACTGTTACACCTGTTAGCTCACCTGCTAGTGAGAGTTATGATATTAATGATGGTTACATAGATCTCAGTGATGAATTTGTTGAAGAGTGCCGAAACACGCATGGTGCTAGTGCTATTAAGAGTCTCCTTGCTAGACGTACTATTATGCCTAAGAAGTCCTATGATCCTAAGTTTTCCACCTCTCCCATAGATATTAAAGATAAAGATTATGATTTCTCTCTTGATTTAGCTTATTTAGATATTGTTGAGAAAGAACCTTTTTGTGGTACTGAAAATGAGAGTGTTGTGGCTCGTATGAATGAGCTTTCTACTATGAGTGCTTTGTTCTCTGATGATTTTAAGATGCGCAAGTACTTTGTTGCTAAGATCTTCCCCTTTTCACTAAAAGGAGAAGCTAGGGCTTGGTTTAATAGATTACCTCCTGGTTCCATTGATAGCCCTAATTGCTTGATTGCTTCTTTCTTCCATAAATATTTTCCTCCCAGTGCCAGACATGCTGCTTTGCAGAGACTTTTTGATTTTAAACAGGGAGAAGAAGAGAAATTGCCTGAGTCATGGAAAAGATTCTGTTCCTTGATTCATGCATATCCTGGATGTCCATTACCTCAGAATGAGCTTCTTGATATTTATTATAATGGACTAACTGATGATTCTAGGACCTACCTAGATAGCTTTGTTGATTGTGTTTTCAGGAAAAGGACTCCTACAGATGCTGAAGAATTAATGAACAAGATAAGCAAGAATTATGATGATTGGACTTCAACTGAGCTGAATACACCTGAGCCTATTACTCCTGAACCAGTTGTTCCTGAACCAGTTCCAACACCAACAACAAAGAAGAGGGGAGTTATTGCATTAAATGATGAAGTGATGAAGGAAGCTAAAAAGTGTCTAAAGGAGAAAGGTATTAGAGCCGAAGATGTGAAGAATCTACCTCCTATAGAAGAATTATGTAAGCCAATTCCCCACTCATCTACTATTGAGGTACACTCTCTCCAATTTAATGAAGGTGATATTCCTTATGGTAAGCCTCTTGATCAATGCTTAGAGGAACTTGACACATTTATTGTTAAACAATGTAATTTTAATAAACAAGTTCAGAATCATTTATTGGAAAACTCTAAAGTTATCCATGAGTTGAAAGATATTGTGGAAAGAACTTATAATGATATTAAAATGCTTTGTAAACACTTTCAAATGGTTCAAACCCAACTTGATAAGGTACAAAAGGATATACTAGTTAATGCTTAAGGAAATAAACATGCTTATGGAATTAGAACTAGGAGTGGTGCAACTACTGAAGATCCTTTATATCCTAAAGGACACCCTAAAAGAATAGGGCAGGATTCCCAACAAGGTGAGGATAGTGGTAGTCCTTGTAAGAGGAATAAAAAGAAACATAAGAAAGTTGAGGAACCACTTTAACCTACTGTAGATCCCAATAGTATATCTATCTCTGATGCTAAAACTGAAAGTGGTAATATTGATGAGTCTCGTGATAAGGAGGAAGGTGAGGAAGAACCTGAGAAACACACTAAGAACACTAGGTACACAAAGGAAGATTCTATTGCTAATAAACATGGTTAAGAGAGAGAACCTTGGGTGCAGAAACCTATGCCTTTTCCAGGTAAGAAACACAAGTCAAAGGAGGAAGAACACTACAACAAGTTTTGTGAGTGGATGAAACCTTTATTTTTGCAAATTCCTTTGACTGATGCTATTAAGTTGCCTCCTTATTCAAAGTATATGAAGGATATTGTCTCTATAAAAGGAAGATTCCTAATGAGAAGATTTCTACTTTTCTTGCTAATTACTCCTTCAATGGTAAGGTTCCAAAGAAACTTGGTGATCCAGGTATACCAACTATTCCTTGCTCCATTAAGAATAATTATGTTAGAACTGCTTTATGTGATTTGGGAGCTAGAGTTAGTGTTATGTCTTTTTCTCTCTATAAGAGACTCCAGCTAGAAAAGTTGATACCAACTAATATATCTTTGCAAATGGCTAATAAGTCAACTACTGCTCCTGTTGGTATATGTGAGGATGTTCATGTTCAAGTTGCTCATAATTGCATGGTCTTAACTGATTTTGTTGTGCTTGAAATGCCTGAAGATGATAATATGTCTATTATTCTTGGGAGACCTTTTCTTAATACTACAGGTGCTGTCATCAATTGCAATCAAGGAAAAGTAACATTCAATATTAATGACAAAGAGCACACTGTCTATTTCCCCAAGAAGGTTGTCAGAAGCTATTGCCTAAATTCTATTGAAAATATTGAAGGCATAAAGGTTGGAGAAATATATTGTCCCATTCCACAAGAAAATATTGAAACTATTATGATTGGGACCATTGCTATCAAGTATGAGGTAACATAATCACCTTGTGGAATGCAAAGTTTTGTTTCATATAAGATTGTTTTGGTAACAAGACTTGATCAACCTTGTTAACAAAAGGATTTTAATGAACAAAATAATGTTTCCACTATGGTTATACTTGCTTTCTTTTTCCCTTCTCCTTCCTAGTCTTTGCTTTAGATTTAGTTTTGCTAGTTGTTTGCTTGTTTGAGTTTCTTAGAGCTCCTGTAGTTTTGCTTTTGTTTTGCTTTTGCTTCTTCTGAAAAACTGTTTCTGCGAGAAAATCAATTTTAATACCATGAAAATTGGCCAAAAATAGTTTCTCGACAAATCCCAGAAAATTCAAAATACATTTTTCCTCGAAAAAAGGGGCAGAGTGGCACCTGAGATGACCCAGGGGGCCACCCCTAGGCCCCACACCCATGGCAGGCGTGGCCTACCTAGTGGTGGCGCCTAGGGGGTCTGGCACACCTGGGCCCCTCCAGCCTGCCTCCTCAAAGCCACCTTCTTTCTCTCTCCCAAAAAACACCAGAAAACTTGCTCAAGCTCGAGTTCTTGTTGTTCTTGCTAGCGATTTTCGATCTCCTTGTTCATACCATCTGAAGTGCTGATTTTTGGAGGGTTTGATCCTTGGTATGTGCCTCCTCCACTTGTCCAATTAGATTTGTGATTGGTAGATTGTATATTGAGTATTTTGCTACTGTAGATGACAGATTGTTTGAGCTTGCATGCTTGTTCTATGTTTAGAAACTTTGTTTTGATGCATGTGTAGTCCTCTAGCAAGTTCATATAGTAGTTTCTCATCATTTATCAACTTAGAAATCACTTGGTTTGATGGTTGCTTAAAATTTCAGCAAAGGGAAGTCATGGACCACCACACCTTTGGTGACATATTTGAGAGGTATGCACCTAGAAGGGCAAGGCTCCCAAGGTCATCTACCAGCTCCAGACCCTCATACAATGAGGATCTCATCACTCCGTGGTTTTGTGACAAGGGAGATGAAGGAGATGCGCACCCCTCCACCTTTCCTTGTCAAACCTTCTTGCGAGCTGCTGGGATTCTTAATGATTTCATGGCTTTGATTGAGAGGGCTGGTCTAACAAGTTTCATCCAGGATGAGAGTGCACAATATGCTTCACTTACTAAAACATTTGTGGAGAGTTTCTCCTTCACCAATAGTTTGTTCAATCCTTCTGTGTCTTTCAGACTTTATGGCAAGGCTCATTCTATGTCTTTGAAGAAATTTTGCAAGGCCCTAGGACTTGGTACAAATGGGTCATCAAAGAAGATTACATCTCTTCCCTCTGATTTGTTGGAATTATACCGAGGAATAACCAATGATGATGACCGCATAGCTCAACGAGGGAAGATAAAGAACATTCAACTTCCAGCCATCAGGTACTTCACCTACTATCTTACCACTAGTTTTCTTGGTAGGGAGAACACTAGCAATATATCCAACTATCAATTGGCCTTCTTAGCTGTTGCGCTCTACAGTGAGGATAAGTATAATCTTGGTTCCATCATTGCTCGTCGTTTAGCTGCTAAGGGACCCATTTATGGGGGAATTATTGCTACTCGTATTGCTGCTGCCTTGGACATTGTTGTTGATCCCCATGATACAGTTTTGGCTCCTCAGAGACTCGATCTTGCTGCCATGAAGGAGCACCACTTTGTCACCTCTAGCTCTACTCTTGAAAACTTGGTTTATAGAATGTTGTTTACTGACGGGGAAGAGAGAGAGATCCCTCTACCCCAAACCACTTTGTTCAGTATTTCTCAAGGACCTTGGTCACGCACGAAGGCGAAGATGGATGACAAGCTGCGATTTGTCAACTTCCACGGGCACTATCAGGGGGGAGCACCCGCATATGACCCCGCTATACACTACACAGGGGAGGCCTCGAGCTCGTACTAGGACGAGGGAGCTTCCTCGACATACTATGGAGGTGCATATACTTGGGCACCATGGGATTGAGACCTGCTTAGGCCAAAAGCCTAAGCTTGTGTGGGGGGGGGGGGGTACACCGACATCACACTCATATATATATATATATCATGTTCGGTCGGTTCTTTGTATATCCATTGTTTCGCTTTCTTTTTGGTTCTTGTTGCTTCTTTCTCAAAAACACAAAAATACCAAAAATATTTTCGTTCTTTCTCTTGGTTTGTTTCTTTATTTCTTTGCTTTGGTTTGCCTTACAAGAAAAATCCAAAAAGATTTTTCTTTGTTTGGTTTGCTTTGTTTTTGTTTGGGTTTTCTTTGTTTGCTTGTTTCCAAAAAAATCGAAAACACCAAAAATATTTGTTGTTCTTCTTTGGTTTTGTGAGTTCTTTGCAGGGTTCAGCCGTCCTCAGTGGATTTTGGTTTTCATGTTAATTATTCAAGTCACACAAGTGAAGGGCAATAATGAATATTAAGACAACTCGAGGTGTGGTAAGAGGCTGGTAACGAATTCTATTTGTTTCATTTTTGTACATATACTCATCATTGTGAGCATGCTTAGCCAGTTTGTGTAAGGTGTATGTCATTATGGATGCTTAGTAGTTCTTGCTTATCTATGATTAGCTCCAGCTTGCTAATAGTTTGTAGCATGTCATATGAATGTTTGCTTGCATTGTTTTATTCATACTTTGGTATGACATTGTGGTATCCTCCTCTGACTGTTCATGTGAATCGACTTGGCACATGCTCACGCATGCATATGACTAATCAATAGTCAGTAAGCCTCGATGATTTATTTTGGCTCAGAGTTCTTGTATCACTTTCATGCCATAATTAGTCCTGTTTTGTTGCAAGCATGATTATGACAGTTTATTGCTCTCTCGTTCGTCGCTCCCTCTCTATTGCTAGCCTTCACTTGCACTGAGTATGTGCTCTACCTGTGCTTCCAACTCCCCAAAACCAATATTTCCAGATGTGTTCACCATATCTACCTATTAGCATCATTTGCTACTTCAGTGCATATTATATATGTCGTGTTTTCTTCCAAAATAAAATGTTTATCTGTTTTGAGAAAGTTAGTTAGTAAAACTCTCACGAACTTGATGGCACACTTTATTCCTTGCGCTTAATAATCTTGAACCATTGTGACTAGTCCATGAAAGTTATATGCTTGCTAATTATATACTGGGAGTCAGCAGAACCATGCTGTCACGGGGAACGCTTTCAACACTTTTTGGATATCTCATCCAGTTGATTCTTTGCTCTTTTGTTTACGGATGCCGACGATGTGAAATAAAAGGGGAAGTTGTTAGTTCATGGAGTTTATACATTGTGTTAGAGAAACGCCTGGGCCGCTAGCCTAAGCCATGATTAATCATGGTGGAAAATTGCGGCATCACCATAATGAGCATCTATGAAGCTTCCTCAATAAAAAATCTATGCATATGGTAAATAAAAAGATTGCTGAGATGCTCATTGTCTGCTTGCCTTGTCATTTTGGTTATAGGAAAGCTCATGTACCATGTGCAAGGGGTACCCCGTTGGCGGTTCTCGATGATATGCATGTATTTACAATGACAAGAACTTTCAGGTGACCAAAGTTGAGTAGCATGGGGAGCGGCCCTCGTACTCAAGGGACTTGGGGTTTCCAGTCTATGATCTGTCAAGCATATAATTCAGAGTGGACCTCACTTTCACCTTAACCACATGAAGATGCCCATGATAGGGGCAATGAGAGCTCAAAGCTAATGAGTACCTTCCTTTCAGCATTGGGAAGCCTTTCAAACCTTCACAAAACCATTTTCACAACTTTGTTGAGTCACCACTTATTCTATGAGCACCTCCTTGAGAGCATAGTTGTCATTCTTGTGTTTGTTCCAAAACTTGGTTAATTATGTCATGACTTTGATGCTTGTATCTCTGATATCTTTATCTTTAGTCTTCATGTGAACTTCATAGGTGCCTTGGCATTTATATTGTGCTCTTCAAACAAAGGAAAGCGAGATACCACTCTATCATACTTATTATGAGCATTGCAATGTTGCTTATGTTTATGTTTCATGCTACATATTATTATTGAGTTGGTTTCTCTTCATAGCTTGCAATGACTATTGAGTAGACTTAGTTGCATACTCTTTATTATGAATTGTCTAATCATCTACTCCTGTGCTAAGAATATTTACATCATATGAAGCAAAGTGTTTGTGAAAGTTCTTTTACCGCACTCAGTTTTCAACTGAATTGCTTGAGGACAAGCAATAAGCTAAGCTTGGGGGGGGGGGAGTTGATACGTCCAAAATGTATCTACTTCTCGAACACTTTGCTATTGTTTCTTCTCTAAACTTGTGTGATTTGGACACAACTAACAGGGATGCTGTTTTCAGCAGAATTACCTTGGTGTCTTGTTTTTGTGCAGAAAATAAACTATCAGGAAAAATCGCGGAAAATATGCCAAAAACTATTTTTCACCAGAAGATCCACAGAGCCATAAGGGGAGATTTAGTCGCATACTCTTTATTATGAATTGTATAAGCATCTACTCCTGTGCTGAGAATATTTACATCATATGAAGCAAAGTGTTTGTGAAAGTTCTTTTATCGCACTCAGTTTTCAACTGAATTGCCTGAGGACAAGCAATAAGCTAAGCTTGGGGAGAGTTGGTACGTCCAAAACGTATCTACTTTCTCGAACACTTTGCTATTGTTTCTTCTCTAAACTTGTGTGATTTGGATACAACTAACACGGATGCTGTTTTCAGCAGAATTACCTTGGTGTCTTGTTTTTGTGCAGAAAATGAACTATTAGGAAAAATTGCGGAAAATATGCCAAAAACTTTTTTTCACCAGAAGATCCACGGAGCCAGAAGGGGAGACAGATGGGAGGCCTAGGGGGCCAGACCCACCCCAGGCGCGGGCCCTCTAACCCCGCGCCTAGGGGTGGTCTGGCCACCCTAGGAAGCTCCTCGGCCTCCCTCCGCGCCTATAAGTTGCCTTCTGACCTAAAAACAGAGTGGGGTTCGATAGTTTTCTAGAAAGAGTTCCGCTCCGCCGCCGCCACGAGAAACCAAGATTCGGATCCACAAACTCCGTTCTGGCACCCCGTCGGGACGGGGAATTTGGGAATCATCGCCATCATCATCACCAACGCATCTCCATCAACCACCGATGTTTCCCTCATCCATGAGTGAGTAATCCCCCGTTGTAGGCTTGGGGATGGTAGGGATTGGATGAGTTCTATCATGTAATCGAATAAGATCTGTTAGGGGCATAGTGCCTAGTATCTCTATTAGTGCTATTTGACTTTGTTGCAACTTGTTGTGCTTAATGCTTGTCACTAGGGCCCGAGTGCCATGATCTCATATCTGAACTTATTATTAAATCATTATGATAGTATTGTTTATGATCTCATCTGAAAGTTGTGTACACATATCATTGTCTAGATCCAAAGGCCCCAAAGTGACAATAATTGGGACAACCGGAGGGGATGGCTGTGGTGTGAGGATCACATGTGTTCACGGAGTGTTAATGATTTTCTCTGGTGCTCTATTAAAAGGAGCACCTTAATTGCCAGTAGTTCCCTAGAGGCCCCGCTGCCACGGGCTGGCTGGACAGAAGATGTTGTGCAAGTTCTCATTACGAGCACGTATGACTATATTTGGAGCACATGCCTAGGATTGTTTAGTACTTGGATGCTTGTTATTATTTATCTGTAATGCCCTAGTTCTTGAAGTTACATGTTTAGACTCGTCCATTCAACGCCCGTCCATCCATCCCTATGCCTACCGCACTTGAATCCTACTGCTACCATTACTGTTACTATTGCTATTGTTTCACTGTTGTTGTTGCTTTGCTGTTGCTACTACAAACTGTTGCTACTGATAAACTTCTGTGAGCAAGAAGTATTTCCAGGTGCAGCTGAACTGACAACTCAGTTGTTAAGGCTTGCAAGTATTCTTTGACTCCCCATGTGTCGAATCAATAAATTGAGTAATACTACCCGCGAAGACTGTTGCGATCCCCTACACTTGTGGGTCATCACAGGCTTAATTTCATAAAAGGTAGCATCAGGAGCAGGTGGAGCAATGAGAGTGCTTAGGAAATCATTGTTGTTGCTGCTAGTGAAGTCACACAACTTGGTGTTCTCAGCAGAGTTCATTTTGGCAAAGGTGGGCAAGCCAAAAACAGCAACAGCTAGAGCAGGAACTAATTTTTTGTGTTTTTGAATAAAGCAAGCAAACCAAACTAGACTAATTTTTTGGGTTTTTTTTAAAAGAGGCAAACAAAACCAAGCAAAAGAAACAAAGCAAACTAAAAACAAAGTAAAGAAAGAGGTCCAAGGTCATAAACTGGATCAATAGAAGCAAGTTGTTCCATCCTGAAATCTTTATTGGGCAAGCTATTTTCACAAGGAGCTTTATCAAATTTGGAAAAGTTAAACTCTTAAGAATATCCATCAAACTTAGTTAAAACTTTCTCCTTCTTACAATCTATAATAGCTCCACAAGTGTTCAAGAAAGGTCTACCAAAAATGATAGGACAAGTTTTGCTAGCTGCAGAATTAAGCACTAGAAAATTAGCAGGATACTTAATCTTACCACAGAGAACCTCCACATCTCTTACAATGCCAATGGGGCAAATGGTCTCCTTGTTAGCAAGGTGAATGACCACATCAATGTCCTCACGCTCACAAGGACCAATTTCATGCATATATTCCCTGTAAAGCTTGTAAGGAATAGCACTAGAACTAGCACCAATATCACATAAACCGTAATAGCTATGATTACCAATTCTAACAGAAAGCACAGGAATACTAGCTTTTATAGCTTTACTAGGATGAGAGATAATATTAGAAGCGTCTTCACAGAAGACAATGTGCTAATTCTCTATATTTCTAGTGACAGGGTCTTTCACAATAGCTACCACAGGTTCAACATTCAATTGCCCATTAGGCTCCATAGTTTTCTTTGTACCTTTGTTATTTGCACTAATAATCATAGAATACTCCTTTACCTTAGCTGGGAAAGGGACTTTCTCAACATGAGGTTCATGCACAATATGATTAGTGGTACAAACTTCATCACTTCTAACAGGAACATGACTAACAACATCTTTATAAGGAGCATGGTACTTATTCCACTTCTTTTTGGGAATTTCTATCTAAGAGGCAAAGGCCTTAAAATAGTTGGCAATACTTTGGCAATCAAGACCAAACTCATTGCTAATATCACGGAAGTCATCAGTTCCCATAAAAGATTTAATGCATTCATAATCATAGTTTATACCTGACTTTCTTCCTTTGTCATTCTCCCAAGATTCAGTGTTTCCTTGAATACGGTCCAGTAGATCCCATTTAGCTTCTTCCTTCATACGTGTGAATGATCCAGCACAAGAAGCATCTAGTAAATCTTTATCATGAAGAGAAAGCCTAACATAAAAGTTATTGATGATAATATTGTTAGGGAGTTCATGAATAGGACATTTAAGCATTAGTAACTTCAATCTCCCCCAAGCTTGAGCTGTACTCTCTCCATCATGAGGCCAAAAGTTATATATCAGGTTTCTATCCTTATGAATTTCACTGGGAGGATAAAATTTAGAATAAAAGAGAGATGCCATCTCCTCCCATTCCATGGATCGTCCATTCTTCAACAGCTTATACCATTCTTTAGCTCTCCCTTTCAAGGATATGGTGAGTAACTTCTTCTTCACATGTTCAGTTGTGATACCTGCACACTTAAACAACTCGCATAATTCATGGATAAAGAGCAAATGATCACCAGGATGGACAGTTCCATCCTCAAAATAATAATTATTCATAACACGATCAACAATACTTGTAGGTATCTTAAAAGGATCTATCTCAACAGGTGGTGCTTCATCTACTACCCTAGCAGTGGTAGTAGTTTTCCCAAACAGAAAACCAAGTGGGTTATCCATATTGGAAACAAAGTAACAAGCAGTAACAAAAAGCAATACTCACAGTAGAAGTTTCCTTTACCAGTTCCACTCTTCAATAGCGCTTCACTCCCCGGCAATGGCGCCAGAAAATAGTCTTGATGACCCACAAGTATAGGGGGTGTATCGTAGTACTTTCGATAAATAGGAGTGTCGATCCCAATGAGGAGCAGAAGGTGTTGAACAGTGGTATGGAGCAGGAACTCTCTGAAAATACTTAGCAAATAGATTTTTAGTGGTTTTCTGATAAGGCAACAAAACGAAGTGCAAGTAATAAAGAACAAACACAGCAAGTGGCCCAATCCTTTCTTAGCAAAGGACAAGCCGGTGAAAATACTTATAAGGACCAAACATTCTCGAGGACACATGGGAATTTTGTCAAGTGCTTTCGCTTCAAATAGATGAGTACTCTTCTTTGGTGTTGTAAGTGTTGTGTGGGTGAACCTGTGCTAATGTACCGACCGTACTTGGACTAATACATACTTGTGATTAAACCCCCTACAAACATCCGTAACTACAGGAAAGTAATTAAGATATAAATCTAACCACAGCCTTAAACTCCGAGATCCTACACTCCCTTGTGCAAAGGTGTCCAAACGGGGGTTCAGGTTTCTGTCACTCCGGCAACCCCACAGTTAGTAGCCAAATACACAATGAATTCCCCTAGGCCCATAAATGGTGAAGTATCATGTAGTCGACGTTCACATGACACATGACACTACAACATGACTTCTCCCATGTCCTCAAGAACTAAACGACTTACTCACAAGACATCATATGGATCAAGATCAAAGATGATATGGTGATGAATAACAATCTGAACATAAACAATAATCCAATGGTTCCACTCACAAGCATCAACTACAATAGTAATTAACACCGAGAAAGTTTCCCCTAAGAACTAAAGCAATATCCAACACAATTGTTACAGCAGGACGGAGTGGTGTTGATGGTGCTGGTGGAGATGATGGTGTGGATGATGATGATGATACCGATGAAGCCTAGCTTGACGATGGTGTTGATGGCGACGATCTCCCGTCTCCGGGAAGGAATTCCCCTGGCAGAAATCTGTCTGCTGGAGAGATCTTTCTCTCTCGGTGTTTTCCGCCCCTAGAGGCAGCGGAAATCTATCTGTGGTCGCTCCCCGGCCTTAGGGTTCCGTCGAGAAGATATTTGTGGAAATAATATTTTCCCATATTTTTCTGGTATTTTTTCGATCTTCGTGAAATTGCATCAAAACGCCCTCTTTTCCATCAGAATCCAGACTCCGGTAGTCCATCCTCCAAGAATCATCCAACATGCATAAACAGTGGAAAATACATAAATAATACCTCATAATAAGACAAATATCAATGAATAGAGGTAGATTATGATATAGAATGGTGATGCTAATTGGGTGTATCACCACCTAGCATGCAATTCAGCTAACATCCTAACATTTTCATCAATTCTAACTTGTATGGCATTAGTAGCAGCAAAGGGATTTTCCATAGTTTTAGGTTTAGCAGCCATTTTATTAATCAAAGAAGATTGTGCTTCAGACAAAGATGAAATATTTTTTTTCAGAATTTGAAATTTTGGATTGCAAACAAGGAATTTCCCTATTTCAACTCTCAAGTTGATGACTAATATTTTTCAAAATAGTAGATTGTTCCTCCATGGTTTTAATGAATAATTTATTTTGCTCATATTGAATTTGCATGAAGTTTTTAGTGGATCTTCCAACTTCCAAAATCCTTTCTTCACTAGGATTTAACATGATAATTATTGTTATTATTAGGAGGATATGGCCTATAATTACCATAAGCTTTGTTGCCAAAATTGTTATTTCTAATGAAGTTCACATCAACTTGCTCTCGAGCAACCAAAGAGGCTAAAGGAACATTATTTGGATCAATATGAGCTTTTCCATTAACAAGCATAGACATAATAACATCAATTTTGTCACTCATGGAGGAGGTTTCTTCAACAGAATTTACCTTCTTACCTTGTGGAGCTCTCTCGGTATGCCATTCAGAATAGTTAACCATCATATTATCAAGGCGGTTTGTTGCAGCACCCAAAGTAATGGTCATAAAGGTACCTCCAGCAGCAGAATCCAACCGATTTCTTGAAGAAAAATTCAGTCCTGCATAAAAAGTTTGGATAATCATCCAAGCAATCATAGTGGGACAATTCTTTACCAAAGATTTCATTCTTTCCTAAGCTTGAGCAACATTTTCATTATCAAATTTTTAAATTTCATTATCTCACTTCTCATAGATATTTTTGCATTGGATAGCAACCATTCTTTAGATTTTCCTCTCAAAGAGAAAGGAAATAATTTAAGCTTAATAATATCTCCATCTACATCCTTGTATTTTTGCATCTCACAAAGTTCAACAAAATTATTAAGGTGAGCAGCGGCATCATCAGAACTAGCACCAGAAAATTGCTCTTTCATAAGAATATTCATCAAAGCAGGTTTAATTTAAAAAAAAGTAGCTTCAGGAACAGGTGGAGCAATAGGTGTACACATAAAATCATTGTTGTTTATGCTAGTGAAGTCACACAACTTGGTGTTTCCAGGAGTATTCATTTTTGCAAGAGTAAAGCAAGCCAACGGGAATAGTTACCAAAGTAGGAACTAATTTTTTGTGTTTTTGATAAAAAGAAACAAAGCAGTACAACTAATTTTTTGTGTTTTTTAATAACAGAATAAACAAGAAAAACGAAGCAAAAGAAACTAAGCAAAACAAAACAAAGTAAAGAGATTGGTTGTGAGAGACTCCCCTTGCAAGAATCTTCTTTCTCCCTGAAAAGTGATTGGCGAGGAGGAAGATATTGAAGCTATCCTTATCTCCCCGGCAACGGCGCTAGAAAAGTGCTTGATGGCTCAGATATGTAGAGCTCGTTGGGAACCCCAAGAGGAAGGTATGATGAGCACAACAACAAGTTTTCCTCAATTATGAAACCAAGGTTATTGAACCCGTAGTAGTAAGGAAACAACTCCAAGGTGTTGCTAGCAACTTGGAACCTGCACAACACAATCCATAATACTTTGCCCCAACTTACAATGATGTTGTCAATCTCACCGATTTGCTAAAAACAAAGGATTAAACGTATAGTGTGGAAGATAGTAATTGCTTGTAGTAAGTAAAAGGTAAACAGTAGATGGTATATCAATGGTAAGAAATGGACCGGGGTCCACAGTTCACTAAAGATGTTCTCCATAAGATAAATAACATGTTGGGTGAACAAATTATAGTGGGGCAATTAACAGATTGAGAAAGCATAACAATGCATATACTAGACATCTTGACTCCTACGATATTTGATTGGGCATTACAACATAATACATAGACCGTAATCCAACTGCAAATGACTAATAATCCACCTTCAGGTTATCATCCGAAACCCTTCTAGTATTAAGTTGCAAGCAACGGATAATTGCATTAAGCAAAGTATGTAAAGTAAACAATACAATTGCCCCATGGAAAAAGGATTGTTGTTTTATCCCTAGTAGGAACACCACATATACAACCTTAAGATTTCTGTCACTTCCCCAGATTACTAGAGGCATGAACCCACTATCGAGCATAAATACTCCTTCTTGGAGTTACAAGCATCTACTTGGCCAAAGCATATACTAGCGAAGGAGAGTATGCAAGATCACAAATAACATAGACATGATAGAATCAATAATCAATCTGACATAGTATCTCAATATCCATCGGATCCCCGCAAACGCAACATGTACGATTACAAATAGATGTTCTTGATCATGAACGGAGCTCACAAGATCTAAACATGATAGCACAAAGGAGGAGAAACAACCATCTAGCTACTGTATTGATCCATAGTCCAAGGGTGAACTACTTACGCATCACTCCGGAGGCTGGCATGGTGATGAAGAAGGCCTCCCGGATGATCTCTCCCCTCCAGCAAGGTACCGGGAAGAGCTTCGGATTCCCCCGATCTAGGAACGATGGTGGCGGCGGCTGCAAACTGTTTCGTGTATTTCTGATCGGGTACTTAGGGTTTCTGCATCAGGGTGCTTTTATAGGCAAAGGGGCAAGGTCATTGGGCGCCTGAGGGGCCCACACCACCTGGTGGCGTGCCCTAGGGTGGGCCTGCGCCACCCTATGGTGCGGCCGCCTCGTGGCCCCACTTCGGTTGCCCTTTGGACTCCGTCTTCGCTCCGGTAAAATATTAACTTTGGCTTTTGTTTCGTCCAATTCCGAGAATATTTCTTTAGTAACTTTTCTGAAACCAAAAATAGTAGAAAACAGACAACTGTCACTATGGAATTTTTTTAATAGGTTAGTTCCAGAAAATGTATAAAAATACCTCAAAGTGTAGACAAAATATAAGAAAGTTAATACAAAACAAGCATGGAGGATCGAAAATTATAGATACGTTTACGATGTATCAGCTGGACCACCCTGTCTAGCGCTAGCCGCCACCATCGTCTGCCTCGCGGGACGCTGGGCGCGCGCGGCCCACCCAGCTTGCTCCCGCTGCTACGCCACCGCCTCACTGCTGGCCGACGCGCGGGTGGGATTTGGCGCACTCGACTGGATGGTTTGGTTTGCCCCTTTTTCTTATTGTTTTTAGTCCCACATGGGAACCCAAAGGTGGAGGGAACCCCTCCCTGTGCCTATATAAAGAGGTACCTGTGGAAGGATTAAAGCACACCAATATCCACGTGGAAATAATAAAAATGCATGTGTTGCCTATATCTTCTCTCTCTCTTGCGACTGTGAACCTCTTGTCAGGGTTGTGCAAGCGAGGAGTTCTTCACCGTGGAGTATCGTCGCGCTACGGGATTCAGAGCTGGGAGATCTACTTCCGCAATATCGGCTGGATCGGAGAGAAGCGGGAGTCGTCGTCAAGCATAGTACGTGTGTGACTCCCTCTGGCGGCACCGTGCTTTCGATGTTAGGAGTTGTCAGGGAGCCGCAGGACATCATGACCTCGAGGTCAGCGCCAGGGCGTCTTCTTCATCCATGTTCCTCACGGTACGTTAACCGCGCTCGGTCTTCAAAGGTATGAATACAGTTACCCCTCCCATTACTGCATTACTAGTAGATAGATCTTGGACATCCGGGGTTTGCTGCGTAGTAATTTTTTTAATTTTCTGCACCGAACACCTACACTAGGTTCGCGCATCTCTTTAATTCTAGTTCTAATACCATTATCATGCTTTATTATTATTTGATTGAATTCTATTTTTCGTAAAGTGTTCGAGGCAGCCATCGACGACTAATTTATATGGATACTACGTCCGTGAGTTCATAAGTGAATCGATCAGTGAGATGCGCATATTTTTAACTGTCCATGATATGCGGGAGAAGCTCCTACCAGAGGACCACCCATAAGCAATTTAAGAGGAATTGAAGGGATTTTTTCTTAAGGAGGTCATACATAAAGATGGAGAAAACTATTCCCGCTCCACATAATAATGATATCCATGTAAAGATCTCCATGTAATTTAAATAATATGTATGCTCATAACCGAAATTGTATATATATCATCTCTTGGCAAGTCACTTACGCCAAACCTCTCTCCTCTACTGATCCTTCTGTCGCGGAGGAAATCCGCCCCAAAACGCTGCCGCGACAGAACCTGCTGCCGCAACAGCCAAATCCACCAAAATGATGTCGCGGTAGAGATCCTTTAGTCCGGGTTCCATCCCTTGATGTCGACAGCTGCCACGTGGAGTGCCTTTAGCGGCATTCAAATCCACCAAAACATTGCCGCGACAGAGATCCTTTAGTCCCGGTTCCATCCCTTGTTGTCGATAGCTGCCACGTGGAGTGCCTTTAGTCCCGGTTCATAACACAGCCGGGACTAAAGGGGGCCTCTAGTCCCGATTTGGCAGTCCTGGTTGGGCAACCGGTACTAGAGGTCGTCTCGAACCGGGACAAGAGGCCCGTTTTCTACCTGTGGACGCCTTCTAGAAGGGAATGCCGCACGACACCTACATAGCTATATCCAACCACATAGGTCATATCAAGAGTATTATCCCGAAGACAATTCAGAGCAAACACTATACAATGCCTTCAACAAGGAAACCCCGCGTGAATGCCTCCATTTACAGGTTCAATCAGTAGAGGTGGGACCTAGAGGTTTCACCCCTAGAACTTGAGACACCACACTTAGATAGAAGTATTTCCCTCGTGACATGTACCCAACATATGACAAGGGAAATACTTCTATTCCTCTGGGGGGATCTTGTGTTCACCATCCTTCGCTTCGTTTGTGTGACATGTACCCCTCAGCATGGTAGAAAGAAATGAGGCAGGTGGCGGGTCCCACCACTTCTATCATCGTTGTTATCCTCTCGCACGGCCTTATCTCCATTGCTCCTTCACACGAACATGAAAACAAGCGCAGTTTCTTTGTCGCCTCCATGGCCACCACCGTTTACTAGGTTATTGTCACCGTCCGCAACCCTAAATCCCATACTCTCAATTTCGACGGCCACATGTTGTTTCCAAGCAAATGTGTCACCTCCTCTCCCCTCACCCCTTCTTCTCTCCCTTAAAAATATGAGCACAGATATACGGCGGTAAATCGAGTCCTTCCATTGGGGATGGATGCTTGATACAGGAGAGCATGTTCTCGAAGCCCTCCGTTCGTGGTCGGTGAGGAGGGAAATCGGTGGTTATGTCATCGAGTACATCGCTTTGCTGCTTCCATGGCCATCCAACGGCGGGAGTTGGTGGTACCAGCCAGGGGCGATGATGCTGCGTGCGTGGAGCTGCTGCTGCAAGCGGCCGATGGCCTCGATACAAACCACAGTTACCATTGCTACACATGCCGCCGCCAGTGCTACAAATAGCTATCGTGGTTGCTACAAGCGGTTGATGCCCTTGCTACAAACTTCGGATACCATTGCTAGAGGCACCACCGGAGCTGCAAGCGGCCAACGCGGTTGCTACCACCGGTCGTCCAGGTTGCTACAGGAGGCACAACTAGATTTGCAAGTGGCCAACGCAGTTGCTACCATCAGCTATCTAGGTTGCTACAAGCGGCACCATAGGAGTTGCAAGCGGCCAACATGGTTTCTACCACCGGCCGTCCAGGATGCTACCATCAGCCATCGCGATTTATACAAGTGGCCAACGAGGTTTCTACAAGCGGCGGTGCCAGAGCTGCAAACAGGCCGTCAGCCGGGGAGTCACCGTTTGAGTAGATTTTTCTAAGTTGTCTTTGTTTATGCTGCAAGGAGTTGCTACGGGAGACGCAAACACGTGATGGGCGAGTGTTGCTATTGCTGCAAGGAAGAACTCTGTTGCTGCCGGGAGAATGCGTGTTCACCAGAGTCGGGGTTGTCCGCTGTCAGGTGCGAGCGGGTGGAGAAGCTTAGGCCATAGATTTGTTCCTCTCTGCTACTATTTTAGACAGGGGATACGAAGCAGGGAAACAACAAAGAAGAGTTGGCTAATCATGCAGTTAAGCAGCGTCCAATCAGACGGTTTTGGAGGCGAAGAATCACGTCATCGCATCCTCCGAGGGACGCTCAGCACGACCCATAGGACAATCACATGTTCATATGCCATCTCAAGGCTACAGGTAGATAACAGGGGCTGTTTCGGCCTGGTCCATTAGGTGTCAACATTAAACACAACCTAGACCTAGATCATGAAGATTGATTGTAACCACCATGTTGCTAGCCATATCATGGCTCATTTGGATAGAACATTTTTTTGGAAAGGAGAATATATTAATATCACGAGATATCAATTACACCAAGCCTATGCAACAATGCATTACCCTATTGGCATTATGGATGCATACAGCGAAAAAAGAAAGAAGAATTACATTAAAGAAAGTCCCGCTACAGTGATCAGTTCCTTGAAACTACTGACCAAACACCACCAAAACAGCACCAGGAATCCAACAACTCCAAAAGTGATGCCTCCAAGAAGAGAATAGTGCTCAAGCGCCATCACGTCCCGATCAAAGATCATAGATTTTCACCCTGGAGAAAGTCCGCACTCACAAAACAATGCCTTCAACAAGCTCATTGTCAGGTATAACCAGTTAAGGATAGACCTTGAGTTTTCACCCTGCAGGTTTAGACACTGAATTCCTCTTGGGCTATCTCCTCCATTTGCAATTCCGCTGCTCCAGGTCGCAAAAACACCAAGCCAGAATCCCTACACCACCAGGACTCAAACTTCCATTGCTAGTCTTCAGTTCCCGGCTTCCATGCCATTCTCCGTGTCTGACTTCACCGTGGAACCAAGGCATGTTCCATGATGGCAACAGACCGCAGAGCTTCACAATGCCCCCTCTGAAACAAAACAACCAACAAAAAACATGGTTGCACGCGACCAAAACAACGTCCGCACCGGCATACTCCAGGCATGTTGTCCATTTGGAATTCACTGGTGGAGTCTTCCGGAACTTGGTTGTCCACCCAAGACAATGATGACTGGCGACAGGCAGTTTTCATCACGGAGAGAGAGAAATCCAAATACCACCACTTTTATTTAAAGCCACGCCACCAGCCGATAGCAAAGAAGAAGATGAACTTGAGATGCCAAAACAGGGACAGAAAGCCGCATGGCCGACAAGCACAACACAATACCGAGATTAGGCGCAGATCAGGTCTAGAACGGCCTGCCCCTCCTCTAGCGTTGCGCCGCCGTCGGCCACCGCTGCCCACACCCGTCTGTATCCATCCTCCATCCGCTCCTCTCGAGATATCCAAGACCCGTCGAAGCCGTACCCCACAACCCATGGAGATCACCTGCGCGAGCCCTCTCCTGCCCTTAGCCTTCGGCGAGAAGGGCACCACCACTGCCGTCGGCATCAGTGATACGTCGTAAACGTATCTATAATTTTTGATGCTCCATGCTTGTTTTGTACCAACTATCTTATGTTTTGTCTACACTTTGTGGTATTTTTATACATTTTCTGGAACTAACCTATTAACAAGATGGCACAGTGCCAGCTCCTTTTTTCTGCTGTTTTTGGTTTTAAAAAAGCTAGTAAAGAAATATTACCGGAATTGGACGAAACAAAAGCCAAAGTCAATATTTCACCGTAACAAATATGGAGTCCAGAGGGGGGACGAAGAGGCGCCACAGGGCGGCCAGACCACCCCATGGCGCGGCCAAGGGTGGGCCCGTGCCAGGGCATGGTGTGGGCCCCCTGGTCCTCAATCGACCTTGCCCCTTCGCCTGTATAAACACCCTGAGGAGAAAACCCTAGGCACCCGATCAGAAATCCACGAAAAAGTACGTAGCCACCGCCACCATCGTGCCTAGACCGGGAGGGATCTAAAGCTCTACTCGGCACCCTGCCGGAGAGGAGAGATCATCCGGAGGGCCTTCTTCATCACCATGTCAGCCTCCAGAGTGATGCACGAGTAGTTCATCCTTGGACTATGAGTCCATAGCAGTAGCTAGATGGTCGTTTCTCCTCTTTGTGCTATCATATTAGATCTTATGAGCTGCCTATCATGATCAAGATCATCTATTTGTAATCCTATATGTTGTGTTTGTTGGGATCCGATGGATATTGAGTACTATGTCAAGATTGATTATTGATTCTATCATGTCTATGTTATTTGTGATCTTGCATGCTCTTCGTTGCTAGTAGCTACTCTGGCCAAGTATTTGCTTGTGACTCCAAGAGGGAGTATTTATGCTCGATAGTAGATTCATGCCTCTAGTAATCTGGGGGAGTGACAGAAACCTCTAAGGTTGTAGATATGATGTTGCTACTAGGGAGAAAACAACAATCCTTTGTCCAAGGGCAATTGTATTATTTACTTTACACACTTTGCTTAATGTAATTATCTGTTGCTTGCAACTTAATACTGGAAGGGGTTCAGATGATAACCTGAAGGTGGATTATTAGTCATAGATGCAGTTGGATTACAGTCTATGTATCATGTTGTAATGCCCAATCAAAGATCGTAGAGATCAAGATGTCTAGTATATGCATTGTTATGCATGGTCAATCTGTCAATTGTCCAACCGTAATTTGTTCATCCATCATGTTATTTATCTTATGGAGAAACACCTCTAGTGAATTGTGGACCCCTATCCATTCCTTCCCACTGATATTCAATCTACTGCCTATTGTTTACTTTCTGCAATTACTACAAGCAATTACTTTCTCCCATACTATACGTTTAATCCTTTGTTTTCAGCAAACCAGTGAGCTTGACAACCTCACTTTAAGTTGGGACAAAGTATTGTGGTTGTGTTGTGCAGGTTTCACGTTGCTAGCAACACCTTGGGAGCTGTTTCCTTTCTCCTACTGGTTCGATAACCTTGGTTTTACAACTGAGAGAAAACTTGCTACTGTTCTCATTATACCTTGTTCTTGGGGTTTCCCAACAGGCTCTACAGTAACCGAGCCACATCAATCAGCGACGGCAGCGGCCTGGTAGGGCTGGGGGTGGAGGGACTAGGCGGCGGATGGGGGCCTCTAGGATCACCCGAGCAGAGGCGACCCGGGAGGGATCCTATTTTGGTGGAGCAGTCGGGTAGAACTTCTAACATGACATAATTTTGGATTAGAAACTAACTGCAGAAACTTCATGTTGTTGTAATCAGTAACTGTAATTTTACTACTACCACGAATTTATAAAAGCTCGTTTTCCCGCTTTTTTTGCTATTACAGGAGAAAAATAGTCTGAGTGTTTAGATTAGATGATTCTTGGTCACGAGAGAAATAACAACGCTGCTTTTTGGAAGAGTCGTACTACGTGTTTTCCGGAAGATAATTTCCTAAAATCCCCCGGATCCTGTTTGACATGTGTCCAAAAAACCCCCAAATCCTATTTTTGCTACAAATTTACCCGCTTTTGTTACAAATAGTCTCGCTTTTTCTACATGTAGTAGAAAATGGTTCTGTCCAGAAGTACAAAAACATACCGAACCTCGCCGGAGATTTCGCCGGCGACCATGTAGCAAAAATGTTGTGCTAATACAGCAAACCCGAGCTCCCCTAAAACTTTCACCGGAGACCTCACCGGAGACTTCGTCGGAGACCTTGTAGCAAAAACTTTGCGCTAGTGTAGCAAAATCATAAAAAGTTTGTAGCAAATAATTGGGCTAATGTAGCAATCAGATCTTGCCGGAGACTCGCCGGAGACTTTCGCCGAGAGACCTCACCGAAGACTTTCGCCGAGAGACCTCACCGGAGACCTTGTAGCATAAAATTTGCGTCATTGTAGCAAAACCACTAAACGATTGTAGCAAAACATATTCTATTATATCAAATCCAACTTCGCCGGAAACCTCGTCAAAAATCTCGTAGCAAAACATTTACTACTAAGGTAGCACCACCGTCGGCTGCATATAGCAAAACATGATGCCACTTGTAGGACATCCGACGTCCGTATGTAGCACCACTAACGACCCCATGTAGCAAACCTCATGTGTTGGGTAGACGGCTGCGACTGGCCGGAAGGAGGTGCGAGGTGGGAGAAAGCTTCCAGCCAAGGGCGCGCCGGCAGTCACAATGGGGCACGACGGCGCGGGATCGAGGCGCGACGGCAATATCCATGGGATGCGGCGGTAGAATCCCCCACAGGGGCATGTCGACGATAGCCATGGCGGCGTGCGGCGAGGAGCAGGTGTGAGAAGCTGTGGGCGGCGCACGACAAGGAGCATGCACGAGGAGCTGTGGACGTCAAGCGGTTGGGCTACAGGCGACGCATGGTGACTTAGCTCATTAATTTGGGAACAAGGAAGAAAGAGATAAGGGAGAGACGTGCAGGGTCCCACCCACCGAGGCGTGACCTCACCCGTGAGGCAAAGACCTGAGGGATCGTGCGGTGTTATCCCCCAGGAGCATCGTTTTCCTTCTTGAAAGTGTTCTTTCCCTTTGTGCATACGATTTTTTTAATAATTTTGGGAGTGCTCCTTGGCTTGAAATATTATTTTTTGAACGTGAGAAATAATATGGCTATTTTTTTAAATAATACGTTTTTAATCATTTTGACAAATAATACACGAATTGAAAAATTTGCAATTCTAACACGGTGTCGGCATTTAAAAAGCCGACCGGGACTCGTCTGCTTTTAAAACGCCGACCGGGACTCGTCTGCTTTTAAAAAGCTGACTAGTCTTGTCTGCATTTGAAATGCCGACAGGTTATAGCGCCGGTGTGAAGAATAGACGAGACTGGTCGGCTTTTTAAGAGCCAACGGGACTAATCGGCTTTTGAAAAGCTGATTAGTCCTATCGGCTATTTAAATACCGACACCGCGCTAGAATTACAAATCTTTCAATTCATGTATTATTCATAAAAATTATTAAAAAAACATACTTTCTCCGTTTTAAAATATAAGATGTTTTAGGTTTGTGAAGAAAATGAATCTAAACTTCTTTTAGTGTCTAGATTTATCCCAAAGTTGAGTGAACCTACGTACTAAAACAAGTCTAAATACATTTACTTCATAAACCTAAAACCTCTTATATTTTAAAATGAAGGGAGTATTATTAAAAAAGATTAGCAATAATCCGAGTGTTTTGCTTAGGTCTCTGCTGGGCCGGGCTGATCGGTGTGGGCTGGGCTGACCAGCAGAGAGCGAACCGGGGCACCGTGACGCGAACGAATCCCGTCGGCGTCGACCCTCGCCGAGTCCCATGGCCGCCGCCCATCTAGCCTAGGATTCTCCTTCCTCCACCACCGCCGCCCTGAACCGCTACCGACCTACCGGCTACCGCCGCCGTCGCCCTGCACCACCGGTCAGCGCCGTCCGCCCTCAGGTTCTCGGTCCCCCTTCACTGTAGGGTTTCCTCTGGCAAGCGGCAAGCCACCGCATCGTACCCGGCAGCGGAAATACGGCAAGCTCAACGTATCCTCCTCCTACAGTGAACCCTTCTCACAAGGTGAGCCGTGAGCGGAAATACGGCGGCGAACCCTTCTCACAAGGTGAGCCGTGAGCGCAAACTCTTCACCATATGGTTCGATTGGGGACATGAATAAGAAAAGATAATTTCCCCCACACACGGACACAGTGCCTACTTTGTTCCTTTTTTTGCAGTCAGGTCACCATGAAGCTCAATAGGGTTCGCCGCCGCCGCCGTGATGTAAGCCGATGCTTGCATTGTGCTCTGTCCATGTTAGTTGCACCTTCGATGCAAGTCACCGATGACTGTTTTTCCCCTGGCTAAGTGCAGATGCAGAAAGCAGCAGCTGTTAACGTGGACAGGCTAAGCGAACTGCCCAATGACTTGCTGCTCAACATCCTGGAGAGACTGGACACACTCGACGCCTTCCGAGCATCTTTCGTCTCCAAGCGAATGCAGAAGCTTCCCAGCATGCTCTCGCAGATTGTCATTGATCTCGGCGACCACGAATTGGTCGGGAAGGACAGCGTCGTGGCTGACGTGACCTGCAAGATCCTGAGCAAGAGGTCTCCGGAGATCACCATTCGCAATCTGAAGGTCAAACTACTCTTGACTCCTAATGACTGTCGCTCCGTTGGCAAATCTGTTGGCCTCGCCATGGCGACCCAGAAACTGGATGCAGCTGAGTTTGATATTGTGACGCCCAAGAATTCTTATCTTTGCAAGGATGCTGACCTCCTTAACTTTGCTAACCAGTTCAATACGTTCTTTGCTGATTGTCCCGATGCGTTTTCTGGTCTCACACGACTGCAACTGGAGAATCTGAGGTTTGGTGAATCAGACATACCTAACATCCTTACCACTTGCAAGCGGCTGGAATCATTGTGTTTCTTCGAGTGTGACGCTGGGATTCAGTCGGTGCTGCATGTAGAACATGCTGGACTTGTTGAGCTTGTTATTTCCCATGGAAAATTCAAAACAGTGCAGCTCGACTGTCTACCAAAGCTCCAACGGGTGGCCTATACTTGGATACTTGATGAAAATCCCTTGGTTCTTGGTTTTGTCCCTCAGCTTTCGAAGCTAAGCCTCACTAATGGACGTGTGTCAGACAAGACCCTCATGTTAAGCCAGCTGCTTGCTAATGTCCAGACTGTAAGCGATCTGTATCTGAATGTTCTAAGTGAAAAGGTACTCACTTCAATCATCTCTGTGTTGATTTCACCGTATCATGGTTGTATGTAACAGTAGCAATAACTTAAAGAGTTCTTTCTGCTATGTGAGGATATGATTATTGCACAACTTGCACTCATTATTATTATTTTTTATCTATTCCAGATTTGGTTTCGACCAGAATGCCCGAGAGTGCTTTCTCATTTGCTCGGCCAGCTGCGGTTTGTGAATCTGGACAATCTTCCCGAGGAATGTGATATTGCTTGGACAATGTTCCTTCTTGAAGCTACACCATTCATAGAGGACCTTTGCATCACTGTATGGGATCATAAGTGTGCAAGGGGGTCACAAAAGAGCTACTCCAAGAAATCGGATGTGAAGTGGGAGCCATCTGCTCCTAATTTCAAACACAAGAATCTCACCAAGCTAACCATCTACGGCTTCCAGTCAGACAGCAAGTTCATGGGGTACATCAGGCGTGTCATGGAAGCTGCTTTGAACATCAAGGAGGTGTCTTTGCACGACAGGAAGGTGTGCAATCTCTGCGCTGTCCTTTTTCCTCACGTCGCGGTTCGTCCTTCGACATATCCAAGAAGCTTTGAGGAAAAGGATTCATTGAGGAAGAAGATCACAGAGGCATCAATGATGATGGCTTCCCCTGCTGTGATTCACTTTCGGTCTTAAGTAATACATAGTCAATAAATATTTCGTGGCATCGCCACGATCTATCCTTTGTGTGGTTCGAAGGAGTCCCACTCCCACTCCCACTAATCCATAAGTTAGTAGTTACTCTGTGGGAGACAAGGAGTTCTGACTCCTGTAAGTGCTAGTTTTCTGAGTGCTCTTTGCTAGGCAGTTCAATAATTTTCTTCGTGATTGTCCAGATGCATTTGCTGGTCTCACGCGACTCATTGAACTTGGTATCACTTTTTCTTGAAGCTGCACCATGCCTGGAGAAGCTTTGCATCACGGTATGGGATCATAAGTGTTGCAGGGAGTCACAAAAAAGTATCTCCAAGAAAACAGATGTGAAGTGGGGGCCATCTTCCATTTATTTTAAGCACAAGAATTTTGCCAAGCTAACCATATATGGCTTCCAGTCTGACAACAACTTCATGGCATACTATTGAAAACTGCGGTGAACATCAAACTTGTTTCTCTATGATAGGAAGGTGTGTAAGATCTGCGCTGGGAGGTTTCCTCATGTCGAGGTTCGTCCTTCGAGTTATCCACGAACAGACGAGGAGAAGGATTCATTGAGGAAGAAGATTACAGCGGAGCCAACAATGATGGCTTCCCCTGCTGCAATTCACTTCCTGTCTTAAGTTCTATGTTAGTCAATAAATATTTCGTGGCATTGCCATGATCTATCCTTTGTGTGGTTTGAAGGAGTCCCACTCCCACTACTCCATAAGTTAGTAATTACCCTGTGGGTGCATGGAGTTTTGGCTCCTGTAACTCAAATAAAATAGCAAACAAATTAAAGAACTTAATATTTTATAATGGACATATGCCTGTTCTAACTTCATATGATATTTCGCAGGAAAGAGACATCTGTAGTGGTAGTCTGTAAAAAAAACAAATCTGAGTGCTCTAAAAGGATTTTTTTTTAGTACCGAATTTTGTTTATTATGCACGTACCACCACAAGGTCTTTTCTCGGTGAAATTTCATGCAGATTATTTGGTGATTAAGTGCCTCTATTGGTGATATATTCAGCCAATTTCGCATCTGTTGATAATCCTTTTTACGGATATATGGTGTTCTACAACTACTGCTAACCTAGTATTTGGTAAGCTCTAGTCTTAACTGAAGCTTGTTTCAGTCAATAGGTGTTGTGATAGAGGAAAACACCCTATATAAGCTTGGTAATAATATTGTGTACTTACAGTTTCCTTTTCTAATTTAATTAAAAGTTAGACATGGTGAGATGGGTACCGCTAGGCTTTAGTTTTCAGAAAAGAGAATGAACTTAGTTTAGGTTTAATCATTCAACATATTACATATGTAGAAAAGTACCAAAAGCGACAATAAAATCAAATGAGCAAACAGAAGTGAATGTAAAGAAAAAGCGAGAGGAAAAGCTTTCTTCGTGTACTTATAACATAGTATTGCAAGGTCAAAGTAGTACAGCTTTATCAGGGAGAAACTAGGACTGTTTCAGTAATAACAGAGCAACTCCATGAGTTTTTGGCATGATTTCAGATAAGACATCAGGGGCGAAGTTCAGCTTTTCAAATTAGAGGACAATCCTTTTGTCTTTTCTGCTAAAGTGAAACAGGCAGAACATGAAGGATGGAACATAGTAGTTGGAGGCACGACACATGTGATTTTTCTTTTGTATGAGCGAGGAGGCAATCATCAAATGAAGATTTTTTGGATAGCAGTGGGGACAAATCATCGGACAGAACATATTAGAGCAATGTGTTCGTTTTTTGCAGAGAGATCCTAATTTATACAATTGTCAAACAAGTTATGTACTTCAAATATTATCTTTTTCCCACATATATATTTGGTTTACATCTAGTGATAAATTGATTTGAACCAATGAAACCATTGTGAGGAATTGATATGTAGCACACACAGTTACATATTTCCTGGAACAAAGTCCTTTCGTCGAAACTGAAAATATGCTAAAGCAGTTGCTACTCTCTGAATAAATGGCCAAGTACAAGTCTGCTATGACAAACAGGCCCTTAGCTATGTTGTGGTTCAGTTTTAACTCTTACCTAGGTTCCTAATTAGAGAAGCAAGCATGCCAATTATTTGTAAGACAACACCATAATACTTCTAAACTTTCAAAACAAGTTGAAGTATGTTTTCAGATCTGATCTAGAAGCTAGGGCTGCTCGTCGGTGTCTTCCTTCTCCATTGGTTGAAGGGGAAGACGAAGGAGAGCGGTCCGGCTCCTCAAATAAAGATTGTCTTCTGCCGGCATGTCATGTGGCAAAGCATCGGCGTGGATGGGCTTCCTCAGGCCTGCCATGGTGGCAAGGTGAGGACGCAAGCTGTCCCGCCGTGCTCTGGTGCAGGTGTTCGGTGTGGCGACCTGATGTTGCTGCAGAGGTTTGCGGTGGTTCTCCCTCTGGCCGGTGGTGGAGGCGAGGGGAGGAAGAACTACATCTCGACTCTCTGCAGATCGGGAGGTCGGCGGTGTGGACGCGCCGGTGCCGCGTCTTTTCTTTGGAACAGAGTATATATTAATATCACACGGATACCAATTACACCTAGTCTCTGCAACAATGCATGCCCTAACGGCTCTATGGATGCACACAACCCAGAAAAAAGAAAGAAGAATTACAAAAAAAGAAGTCCTGCTACAGAGAACTAATCCACAAAGTAACGACAGTGACACTATCAGAACAACACCAGAAGTTCCCCACTCCAATAACAACGCCTTCAAGAAGGAAACAGTGCCCAAACACCGTCGTTGCCCGATCAAAGATCATAGGTTTTCACCATGGAGAAAGTCCTTGCTCACAAAACAATGTTTTCAACAGGGTCATTGCCAGGCACAACCAGTTAAGGCCAGATCTTGGATTTTCACCCTGCAAGATAAGACTAGGAACTCCTCCTGTGTTGTCTTCCCGCACCAACTGTCGCTGCAACGAGTCCTAGATCATGCAGCCAGATCTCCGTCGCCACAAGAACAAAAATCACCATCGCTACCGTCATATTTCCGCTATCCTGACATTTTCCACATCTGACTTCACCATGGCTCTAAGAATGGCACTTGGTGGGAACAAACAACAGAGCTTCGCAACGCTCCCGCTGAAACCAAACGACCAGAAAAACAAGGTGCGCCCAACCAAATACCTTCCGATCCAGCAATCTCCAGGCATGATACACCCATAGGAGTTCACCGGCGGAGCCTTCCGGAACCCGCCTCTCCAGACTAGATCAACAAGGGCAGACATCAAGCAGATCTTTGTCTTTGTGGAAGAAACCAAAGGACCACCACCTTTATTAGATCTGACACAGCGATCCCCACACCGCTGGCCGGTTTCTGGAGAATGGATCGAGCAGGCAATTAGGGAAAGAGAGCCGATCTAGGTCTTCTAACGGAATCCCATCGCCGGCACCTCCTCGACCAGATCGCCACCCGCCCCACTCCGACAGAGGCCGCCGCCTCCAGATCCGAGCTCCCACCGCCGCCCGGAGCCGTGATGGTGAGGGGGCCCCATCCAGCGCCGACGAACTTCACCCCATCATCGCTCGCCAGGTCGCGCCGCCGTGCGCCAGACCCCGACTGGCCAGAGGCAGCCCATGCGCGCGTCGACGCACCACCGAACCCTCTCGAGGACCTTCACCCAGGCGCTCAAGAGTGACGAGAGGAGAGGCCCCGCGCCGCTGCCGTCGGCCGCACTGGCTTCGCCCGACGGCTTCCTCCAGCGGCGGCGCGAGGGAGGAGAGGGACCGGCGGCTAGGCTAGGGTTTAGGTCGCCCCCCGAGTCGCCCTAGGCGAGAGCGACACGGGGGTACGTCCCAACGTGATCTTCGTCCTCGGGGAGGGGGGGTGCTGCATCTTGTAGGGGCGAAATCTTGAAGGAGTCTTCGCCAACGACGACATTAGCTAAAGGGCATCCACTCCTCTGTCCTGGGAGCTCCTCTCCGGTGGCGCATTGACTGCAAGCTTCCGTCCTTCCGCGGGACTCAACGGTTGTAGGGAAGCCGCTCCCTCCCTTTGCGTCGCACTACTGGTGAAAGGTGTTCTTCCTCTAGGCCATGGTGCATATGCGGATGTTCTCTGGCTCTAAGGCGGCGTGCTCCTGTTGCTCCACTCCAAGTGGTGAAGTCCCCGGTGGTGTCAGGGTCGGCCATGCTCGGCAGCATTGTGGTTGCGATGGAGAAGGAGCAAGGAGAAGGCTAGGACCCGATGGTTTTTTCCAGTTTTTTTGGGGTCTTCTCTGTAAATTTGTGGGGTCATGTTGTACTTTCCTTTTCTTCTAATGGCCTCTCTGCAAATGTTACTCCACCATTTTTGATAATCTAATGCAGCATCGACCCCTTCGCCGTGAAAAAAAATCCAAATCATTTAAACCTGGTTTGTTTCCAATTCAAATTCGAATTAGGGGCAAAACTCTAGTCGTACTATATTAAAAAAAATGTATCCGTATTAGAGTGGTATACCACACCATGCTCATACGGATCCTTCCTCGAGTTTTCTCATGGCCGCCGCCTATCTAGCCTAGGATTCTCCACCGCCACCGCCACCGCCACCGCCCTGAACCGCTACCGGCCTACCGCTGCCGCAAGCCCTGCAGCACCATCCACCCTCTAGCTCTCGGCCCCCCTTCACCCTAGGGTTCCCTCGCCGCCCTGCACCGACGCCGTCTCCGCCACCTGCCCTGCTGACGTCCTCCGGCAAGCGGCAATCTCACCGCATCGTACTCTGCACCGGCAAGCTCACGGTTTCCTCCGACCTGTCCTTCTCACCAAGGTATCCGTGAGCCGCAACTCCCCACCATGTGGTTCAATAGTTTCCCCCCACACACGGACGGACACACTGACTAATTTGTTCCGGGTTTCTTTTTGCAGTCAGATCACCATGAAGCTCAATAGGGTTCGCCGCCGCCGACGTGATGTAAGTCGATGCTTTCTGTTGTGCTCTGTTCATGTTAATTCCTCCTCCAATGCAACAAAATCACCGATGAGTGTTTTTTCCCTGTCTAACTGCAGTTGCAGAAAGCAGCAGCTGTTAATGTGGACAGGCTAAGCGAACTGCCCAATGACTTGCTGCTCAACATCCTGGAGAGAATGGACACACTCGACGCCTTCCGAGCATCTTTCGTCTCCAAGCGAATGCAGAAGCTTCCCAGCATGCTCTCGCAGATTGTCATTGATCTCGGCGACCACGAATTGGCCGGGAAGAACAGCGTTGTGACTGACGTGACCTGCAAGATCCTGACCAAGAGGTCTCCGGAGATCACCATTCGCAATCTGAAGGTCAAACTACTCTTGACTCCTAATGACTGTCGCTCCGTTGGCAAATCTGTTGGCCTAACCATGGCGACCCGGAAACTGGATGCAGCTGAGTTTGATATTCTGACGCCCAAGAATTCTTATCTTTGCAAGGATGCTGACCTCCTTAACTATGCTAACCAGTTCAATACGTTCTTTGCTGATTGTCCTGATGCGTTTTCTGGTCTCACACGACTGCAACTGGAGAATCTGAGGTTTGGTGAGTCAGACATACCTAACATCCTTAGCACTTGCAAGCGGCTGGAATCATTATGTTTCTTCGAGTGTGATGCTGGGATTCGGTCGGTGCTGCATGTAGAACATGCTGGACTCGTTGAGCTTGTTATTTCCCATGGGAAATTCAAAACAGTGCAGCTCGACTGTCTACCAAAGCTCCAACGGGTGGCCTATACTTGGATACTTGATGAAAATCCCTTGGTTCTTGGTTTTGTCCCTCAGCTTTCGAAGCTAAGCCTCACTAATATTCGTTTGTCAGACAAGACTGTCATGTTAAGCCAGCTGCTTGCTAATGTCCAGACTGTAAGCGATCTGTATCTGGACGTTGTAAGTGAAAAGGTACTCACTCCAATCATCTCTGTGTTGATTTCACCGTATCTTGATTGTATGTAACAGTAGCAATAACTTAAAGAGTTCTTTCTGCTATTTGAGGATGTGATTATTGCACAACTTGCACTCATTATTATTTTGTTTTATCTGTTCCAGATTTGGTTTCGACCAGAATGCCCGAGAGTGCTTTCTCATTTGCTCGGCCAGCTGCGGTCTGTGAATCTAGACAATCTTCCCGAGGAATGTGATATCGCTTGGACAATGTTCCTTCTTGAAGCTGCACCATCCGTAGAGGAGCTGTGCATCACAGTATGGGATCATAGGTGTGCAAAGGAGTCACAAAAGACCCACTCCAAGAAATCATATGTGAAGTGGGAGCCATCTGCTCCTAATTTCAAGCACAAGAATCTCGCCAAGCTAACCATCTACGGCTTCCAGTCAGACAGCAAGTTCATGGGGTACATCAGGCGTGTCATGGAAGCTGCTTTGAACATCAAGGAGGTGTCTTTGCACGACAGGAAGGTGTGCAATATCTGTGCTATCCTTTTTCCTCACATCGAGCTTCGTCCTTCGACATATCCAAGAAGCTTTGAGGAAAAGGATTCATTGAGAAAGAAGATCACAGAGGCATCAATGATGATGGCTTCCCCCGCTGTGATTCACTTCCGGTCTTAAGTTCTATATAGAGATCAGTAAGTGGTTCATGGCATTGCCATGATGTATTGTCCCGTGGTTTGTAGGAGTCCCACTACTCAAGAAGTCTGTAGCGACTGTGTATGCCCCCCGCCGACCCCCTGACTGAAGCTTGTATTGTTATTGTCTCATTGACTAGTTCATATGAAACATATCTTTGCTACCTTCTTGTTTGTACAACTCTTAGTATTGTGTGAGAATGAAACAGATGAAACAAACACACATATATATATATATATATATATGATTTTTCATGTATTATATATTTGTACTCTAGTTGTCCACGTCGGCTAATGAGTTTACTCTAGTTGTGGTGCAGGCTGCACGTGAAACTGAAAGTGCCTGCTGAGGCGAGCGCGAGTTTGCTTCGACTCGATTTGCTGGGCCTGCTATGGCAGTGATGACACAGGCGTCATGACTATGAGGACTACTGACTCTTCTGCTTGCACGCCCTATGGCAGAGTAATTACTATGAGTTGGATAGAACAATCCAAGACGACTAGACCTTCATCTTTTTCAGCTATGGTCTGCGTTGGTCCTTCAACATTGATTTCATAGCCTGATGATTCAGTTTTTACATGCATTATTCCTCTACATTGTCCTTGGTTTCATGGAAAGGGCTTAAAGGCACAGCTCCATAATTTGTTAGTGCATCGCAGTTTACTTCTGCATGGTTATATAGTTAGTGGATGTATTGTTTAAAGCTGGATTGACTACAAGGGAGTGGGTGGGGGTCCTGGGGGATAGGAGGGATGGGTATGTCCCTTCATTGATTTCACACTTGCATTGATCATAATAACCAGCGACTTGAAATGAAAATGTAACTAAAACACACAATTTTGCAATGTATTATTATGATGATCGAAGTGGAAGTGTTTTTAACTTCTACTACTGGTAATGTGGAGTTATGTTCTTTTTTTATCATTTATAAAATATTGTAATGGTTAGTTACCGGAAGTATGTTTAAAGCTAGATTGACTACAAGGCAGGGACTGGGTGGGGGATAGGAGGGATGGGTGTGTCCCTTCATTGATTTCACACTTGCATTGATTGTAATAACCAGCGACTTGAAAGTATTGACAATGCAACTAAAACACGAAATTTCCAATTATGTGTATTATTTTGATGGTGGAAGGGAAAGTGTTTAAGACTCTCAAAACAAAGGGAAAGTGTTTAACTTCCAGTTCTGGTAATGTGTAGTTATGTTTATTTGTCATTTGTAAATATTGTAATAGTTCGTCTGAAACGACAGTCTCCCGTTCAATCTAACCGGATGCATTTTTGGGACTTGGGACTTTTGTATCTTGTAGTGCATGAGAACTGATTTACCATAAGAGTTTTGCAGTCAGACCTGTCATGTTTATTATTGTTTAAATGGGTTTACTTCTTTATAGCTTGTAGTTCTAAGCAATTGTTGACTGTACGGAAAACATACAACCGCTGTAGTTTTTCTGTGCCCATACTATATCTGATGCAATAGCTGTTGTCTTTGAGCTCCGATATTTTGTATGGTGACTGAATTCCACTGTAAATTTTTTGTGGCTATGCATACCGGATTCATGAGTTACTAGATGTTTCTGTCTGGGGTCTGTGATAGATCGTTGAATCACAGTTCTTGTGCAGGAAATTATATCAGTGAAGCAAACAATATAGATTTTTCAGGTGTAAGGTAGTAATTTCATTCTTGGAGGAGACAGCTTTTTGTCTGTTCACATATTATCCATTGTTCTGATATCAAATGATTACAGGTGCCGCGAATGTATTGGACCTATTGGTTGAATACTCAACTCTCCAAGTAGAAACGGGCTCTAGTCGTTTGATCACTGGTATTCGTCTCCTACCAAATGATTGCCACTTAACTAATTCAATGCTCACTGTAATAAACACACACACCAAGAAGCTAGCAATGATGAGAATATATGTAGCTTTGTGTGCATTTTTCTTTTACATGTCCTGGAACATCCCTAAATCATCGCCAGTTATTGAACTTTGAAACATGATATCTTGACATGGAAGTTGTTTCGATCTCTTACATACTTTGACTAATCTGTTAATATGAGAAGTGAAAGCACATGCAATTTACTAGGGAAAAACTTTGTTTTGCTATATTTAATTAATTTAGAATGATTGCAGCAGTGCGATTTTTCAGTATTTAGGTTGCGGTTGCATCTTTTCTTCCTCAGATGTGTATTTTTTCTATGAGAGATAATCTAACCAGATATGCTGTCAGCCAGTCAATGAAGATGTTGTCCTTAAAGGTGTCGCTGGATATGCACCAGTAATGCACCATTGTGAGCACATCTCATTAAGGGATGGCAGCGGTCACATGTTGCAAGGAGAAGAATATTCCTTCTCCATGAATTTGTGATTACAAAGTTGTGTCGGTGCCTTCTCCGGCAGATGATTTTTGTGTCTTTATTTCTTGCAGGTCATCTTTAACTTCTTGTTCAAAAGTCTCGGTGTAAGTGGCTGTTTATGCATGCGTACGGTCAGATCATTAGAATGTACTAGTGTTGTAACAATTCTGTTTGAGTTGGTGTGTTGGAAGAGGATATTCTTTCTTGCTCGGTTGACGGGTGATGGCTCTTGAGCAAGTGTGCTGTTATGATGTAGCCTGCATTGACTTTCCATTTACTCTTGAGAAGAAGACATAAGCCATTGTCTAATGCAATTTCTTGTTGTGGTAATTATGCTCTCACTATATTCTTGTTGATTCAGTTGAACTGGTGGTTATCTATATTGAATTTTGCATGATTATCAATAGGAAGTCCTCGTGTATGAAACTATAATCCGGAATGGGTATACTATCCCTTTTCTAGTCATACCGGTCTTAAAAAAATAAGGCTTGTGGATTTTTTTTTTGGGCACAGTAAAGAATAAAATTAGAATCCAAGGTTCCCCGTGGTCTACACTGGTTTTGCTAGCTGAAGTAGGTAATCTCAGTTCAGAAAAATAGCTTCAACCACATAGGGAACTGGTATTATTCCAAAATGAAACCATCTAACCACGGTAAAATTTGCTCAGGTGGTGTATTGTTTTTTTAAAACAAGGCAAAAGATTTGCCATTTTCATTGATTAAGGAGAAGGGTTTTTAGAGGTCTCACAAACCAAGCTTGACCACAGCCAAGCCAAAACAAAAAGCCTACTCTCGTGGAAAAACGCTACTCAACGCTTTGGCCTGGCTAAGGCACCACATTGCCGCTCGTCTTTTATTTTCGTAACTAGCATTATAGACCTTATGGAAGTGTTGCGGAAGACGCGGGTGTTTCTTCTTTCCAAATTTCCCATAAAACCAACATGGCAAGCGAAGCCATTGCCCTTCTCGATTGCCCTCTCTTGTGGACGCCTTGAAGCCACCATTCCTTCACCGTGCTCATTACTTGCCAATCCCTTGGTTCAACATCATGTAGGCCAAGCCAATCTTTCAAAGGTGACCAAACTCTAACGGTGAATCAACACTTGAAGAGAAGGTGGTCGGTCGACTCTTGCACTTGATTACAAAGCCTGCATAGTCCATAATTAGGCCAACCTCTTTTTTGAAGCCTATCTGTAGTCCACATCCTATTTTGTATGACAAACCAAGAAAAAAAATTGTACTTTGGCGGTGCCCATGGCTTCCAAACAATAGCGGGCAAAGGGGATATGGCGAGATTCTCAAATTGCATGTTGTAAGCGGTCTTGGCCGAGTAACACCCATCATTGTAAGGCTTCCACGTGATCTCGTCGATGGTGTCATATTCCAAATGAACATCTTGAAGCATTTTCCATAGTTCGGAAAATTGGACAATATGCTCCACAGAGAGGCCACTTTGCATGTTGATTTTTGAGACCCAAAAATCATTTTCCAAAGCTTTCTTGACCGAACATTTCCTCTTTTTTGAGAGGTCAAAGATGATTGGAGGAATGTCCTTTGGCGCCAATCCTTGGAGTCAAGCCGCATCCCAAAAGGAAGCCTTTTCCCCATTTCTAATTGTGAAAATTGTTGCCTTCCCAAATAGCTCCTTATCATTTTCATTGCAAGGCATCCCAAGACCAACCCAAGGCTTTGGGTCATCGCTCCATTCGCTCCAAAGCCACCGCATTCGAATATCCTGAAGGGAATATGCCCTAGAGTCAAATATGAGATGGCATATTTCATAAAGTTTATGATTAAGTTTTATATCATGCTATAACTATATTGATAGGGAAACATCAATACACGTGTGATATACAAACAAACAATAGTTCCTGGTGACACTCTAAGTCACTGGTTCATTGGTCAACAAATGATAAAAGCTTTCCTAATCATGAAGGTGCCTTGGCACCTAATTCACAATGAGGTCATTTCATTAGGGAATGAGATGATGAACATACCCTATCTATAGCATCGTATCACGATCATGTCATAGAGTTCAGGTTACGATGATTACGAAACATAATGACTCTTTCCTTAGACCATGAGACCATATCAAATCACTGTCACCCGAGGTTACTTTGATGGCATATAGCATCACTTAGTGAAATGGTGGTCATAAAGGTGTCATTGGGTATCCGGAGGAACAGGTTGAGGAGACCGCGTCAAGAGCGGGGTTTGTCCATCCACGTGAAGGAAGATACTCTAGGCCCACTCACATAAGTTATATCCATAAGCCGCACAGCGTGTGACTGAGTCACGGGGATATCACTTAACGGATCGAGTAAAGAAGGTATTGTCGGTAATAAGGTTAAACACTGACATGAGGATATCACTTGATCAAAACCTCATACAATATAGTATCGCAGAGACAAAAGGAATAAGACATAGTGTTTACGATTCAACGACAAATATCGTTAAGTACACAGGTGGTCATTATGGGCATCCAGGTCCTGCTGTTGATCATTGGTCATAGAGGAGTCTTGGCGATAAAATTACAAAAAAACACCACATTTGGGGCTAGAGTTTCAAAAGACCACCAATTTTTTTAAATTTTTTAGATAGCATCGGATTTGGGGCACGCGATTGCAGACAACACTGATCTAGCTCTGATGCAGCGCTAACGACGGATCTGATAGGTGGGGCCCGATCGCCAGGCTTATGTGGCACATTTGGACGATCGGGCATGGACGAACGTTAACAGCGCGATCGGAAGCCTAACACCACGCCTCAACACGGTTCAACCAAGTTAGTTACTCTCAACAGCTCTCTCCCGCGCGCGCACAAAAGCAATGGCGGCGGCGGATCCCCTTAGCGGCGCCAGAGCCATAGACGACACTGTAGCTAGAGACAACGCCGGAAATAGAGACGACACCGACAACATGGAGGGCTCCAGGAGTGGCACTGGTTCCAGCGTCGAGGATTACTGCGGGAGCTCGAACCCCGTGGCAGCGGCGTTCGGTTCACCGTAGAAGGTGGCCGCCATTGCCGTGGCCCATGTGTGGAAGGAGAACCCGACGCAGAGTAGTCGTTCGACAGCTGCATTCGGCGGCGGCGTCAAGTAAGTTTTCCCCATCTTCCCCTTGCTCTTCTATCTGTTTTCTCTCTTTATGAATTAGGCTAGGGTTTCTGTTGCAAATAATTTTGTTGTAATTTCAATTATGTAGTTTGGACGATGACATATGGGATGTACGGATAAATCTAGATGGTCAGGACAATATTGAGCGCAACATATGAAAATCGGACATCACCTTCCTGAATTTGTTATCTTTAATTGAGGGAGAGGGCTTTGACATGAATGATTGCATGTATTATGTTAGAAAGAAGGATAGAGGAATTGCTGGTATGGAGTTATTGGATGGAATGAGTAAGGTTCAGTAGATGGTTACACAGTATGAGCAGGAAAAACAAGTTAGTTTAACTATAATCAATGGAGGAAGCACACTGCCACCAAATGTAAATAGTGCCTCAGTAGAAGAACAATTTCCAATTTCAGAGATTGGAAACCCTGTTGTGTACATAGTGGATGATGAAGGAGTAATTTTGCCAAGCCAATAGTGCACACAGTTAACTGAAGATCCAGACTACCTATACATGTTGACACAACAGAGCAACAATATGGATGAAGAACAACAACAACAACAATGCGGAACTAAGGAGAAGGGCAAGCAAGTTGGGGATTATTTCATGGAGGAAGATGAAGATCGGATGGATGAAGATGAAGATTGCATGGAGGAGGATCATGATATAACTGAATCAGATGATGATGAGCTGAACCAGACTCAAGATGATTTCAAGAAGAGGAAGAGGTGGGAGTGGGATTAAGTTTTTGATGCACAACAAGAGCCAGAAGATATTTTCCATGTGTCATACTGTGAAGATGAAGACAATGGCTGTGAACCTCCAGAACTGACAGACTTTGAACATCCAATCTCTGGAAAGAAGAAAGAACCACTTAGGAAGGGGCCGACTGACAGAAGTCATTGCATTCAGCGAAAGAAAAGGCTACCAGCAGATTATGTTCCTTCTGATGATGAAGGGCCAGATATAGATTTAGATCCAGAAGATCATGATGGGTTTGAGACAGCTTCTTGGGTTTAGCCAAAAGGAAGAAAAGTAGGGCCAAGAAGAAGGAGCCAAGGGTGTGGTATGATGAAAACAGAATGCATCCAGAAGAAGGACTCTGGAAAATGTGTTTTTAGATGTCTATCATTTTAGAAGAGCAGTGTATAAACTGCATATTGCATATCTAAGGAACTTTAGGTACCACAGAAACTGCAAAGGTAGAGTCATAGTACATCGTGCTCAGGAGAAATATCCATTTTTAATGGTTGGTGCACAGATTAAAATGACAAGACTTTCTGCCTAAAAAAGGTGGACTTTGACCACACATGTGCCTCATCTGGTGAAAAATGCAAGGTGACAGGCAAGTGGCTAGCACAAGTGTGTGAGCCCAGTGTGAGAGTAGATCCAAGGACAGGCATTGAGGCAGTGATGGAGATAACTAAGGAGAAATATGGTGTAGATGTGCACAAGATGATGACATATAGGGCAAAGAAGAAAGCATTGCATGTAGTGCTTAGTGATCAGGTTGGACAGTACATGAGGCTCAGAGACTACTTGGAGACAGTGATTGACACCAACCCTGGTTCAAGATGCATTGTTACTATCAAATTTGTTTTAGAGCATCTCAGCACCAACCCTAGATTGCATGTGATGTTCTACTGTCTAGGTGGATGCATACACGATTTTCTTAATGGCTGCAGACCATTTTTAGGTACATGTGATCAAATGTTTGCTTCATATTTATTGTGACCAGCTAGCCATAATATTACCTCACTGTTTATTGTTTCTTTGCAGGTCTGTATGGTTGCTTTGTGAAGCTAACCACAGGCCAGCAGATCCTTTGTGCCACTACAAGAGATGGGAACAATAACATATTCCCTCTTGCTTTTGGCTTGGTTGACAAGTAGACAGCTTCATGGAGTTGGTTCCTCACACAACTGAAGTATGCAATTATTGGGGGTGAACAAGGCAAGTTTGGATATTACACAATAATATCTGATAGGCAGAAGGTGAGTGTTACATGTAAATCTTTTATACATTGTCACATTGTAAGTATACAGAAACTACTATTGCTTTAATTAATGCAATAAACTACTATGTAATTGTGTAGGGCCTACTTAATGCAATAAACATAGTATTTCCCAACTGCCCTCAAAGATTTTGTTTAAGGCACATCTATGCAAACTTTCAAACTACTGGGATTAGAGGTGAGGAGATGAAAAATACATGTATGCAGCCAGCTATTCTTACACAAAAAATGGCTTTGATGATGCTATGGATAACATGAAAGAAGAGAGTGTAGAAGCTTGGGAGTGGATAATGAAAATACCAGTTTCAGTCTGGGCTAGATATGCCATGGATTATAACTGTAAAACTGATTTAGTTGTTAACAACTTGAGTGAAGTTTTCAAGAGATGGGATATGACTGGAGTCCCTTGTCATCATGTCATATCAGCCATCTACATGTCATTCTAGCATCCTGAAGACTTTCTTCTAGATTTCTTCAAAAAACCAATGTACATGGAGGAATACAATCTAGTCATTTACCCAGTGCCAGGTGAGGATTGCTGGACAAAAACGGATACACCTGATATTGATCCACCAGTATTCAAGGTATCATTAGGAAGAAATCAAACAAAGAGGAGGAAGGTCCAGTTTGAAGTTCTAGAGCCACCACAGTCATCTAGAATGTCAACTATCAGTTGCAACAACTGTGGTTTGCTTGGGCACAGATATACTAGTTGTGGTCAAACACTTAAGCCATCACTGCAGATTAGGAAAAACCAACATCAGGTTTACCTTCCTCTTGTTTACCTTCCTTTTATTTATTTTCCTCTTGTATTTGAGTTACCTTTTTTGTGATCTATTTGTCCAGGAAAACATGGCAAACCTCTCTGAAGCTTCTACTGCACCAGCTCCAAGAAGAACATCCTCTACTGCTCCAGGACCTGCTGATGCTCCAAGACATCCTGCTGCTCCAAGAAGAACATCCTCTGCTGCTCTAGGACCTGCTGCTCCAAGTAAAACATCCTCTGCTGCTCCAAGACCTACTGCTCCAGGACATGTTGGTGGTGATACTGCCCCAACTAGGAATAAGAGAGCAATATCTACAGGTCCACCACATCCTTTCAAAGCTCCAAGTCTAGCACCGTCACATAATGGACCCAGTGGTACTACTGGAAGGCCAGTAAGAGCAAAAAAGGCTAACTCTAAGATGAATGGTTACCTCACTGCAAGCAACATTGACAAGATCACATTGAAGGATATCAAGAAAGGGATGTTATGAATAATTTGTGTGCTTCTAAGACAATCTGTTTATCCATGTGCTTCTTATAACAATATTTTTCCAAGACCTATTTGTGAGCTTCTTAGAACAATCAGTTTGTGTGCTTCTTAGAACAATCTATTTCCTAGACCTATATGTGTGTTTGTGACATGATGTATAACTATTTGAACAAATTCTGTGTTTGTTTTCTGTTGTGAGTCTGAGATGATGACCAACTATTTGAAATGCACATAGTACCACAATTACATTGAAGTATATTAAATTATTTGAGAATTATAGATGTATCCAAAATGAATCCAATGCCACAATGAATCCATTACCACAATGAATCCCATACCATAATGAATCCATTATAGATGTATCCAGAATGAATCCAATACCACAATGAATCCATTATAGATGTATCCAGAATGAATCCAATACCACAATGAATCCAGTACCACAATGGCATTGCACCCAGTACCATAATGAATCCAATACCATATTGTATCCAGTACCACAATGCATTATAGATGTTGACATATTAACTAAAATGCATGAAATTTTAGAAACAGATAGGAGAACATCTTGACACAAAATGAATGGTTCAACACATGGAGGGTTCAACTAAACAAATAAAGGGTTCAACACATGGAGGGTTCAACTCAACAAATAATGGGTTCAACAGCTGCATTACACAAATATGCCAACAGACTCATACATCTACCTAAACAACATCACTCCTTCTCACAAATTGCCTTGATTCTCTTGACCTTGTCCTTGTTAACACCATTGACCTTTAAAATGCCATGCATGGAGTACTCTAACTTTTCATTTTGATCCTTGATATTAGCTCTTTCCTCATCCCACTTCTGTTGTTTCACCTTGAATACTTCTGCCTGTGATTTGAGCACATTCTTCAGTTCCTCCTTATCATTCTTCAGCACCTCTACTTCAATCTTCAATGCAGCTATGTACTTCTCTATCTGCTCAACATCATGTTCCCCACTGTTTATCCTAGAAAGCATGCCTTCTTTGGCCTTCTTCTCAGTCTGATCTATCCACCTGTTACCTTCCTCTACTAGGGTTGCATGTTTCTTCTCCAATCTCTCCTTCTCTTCAGATAGATCCTTCAACATTTTGCTGCTCTCATACCTCTCTTGAATTCTTGAGCTATTACTCTCATTGTACATTGCCCACAACTTAGTTAATGCAGGCTTCATGTTGTCATCCCACTCTGGATCAATCCAGCTTTGAAAGCCACAACTCAGTACCTGCTGGACAACAAATGGTTTTATTACAACATACTGTTATGATTACAACATACTAAAAATGGCAGATTATGTAAAAACAGGGTTGAAATACATGTCTATGATTACAATATACAGTCTATGGTTCATGAGCACACTATCATTTCTAAATGAACAAACTATCATTTCTACATCGCATATCTACTAAGTAAACTGTCATATATCTATATCACAATATTTAGTAAACTGTTACAAATCTAGAGACGATGTTGATCTAAATGAACACATGATGTGGCTCAGATCACTTTAGATCTTCGTTGGGAAACCCCAAGAGGAAGATATGATGAGCATAGCAATAAGTTTTCCTTCAGTATGAAACCAAGGTTATCGAACCAGTAGGAGGAAGGAAACGACCCCAAGGTGTTGCTAACAACTTGGAACTTTCACAACACAAACTCAAGACTTTTCCCCAACGAACAGCGAGGTTGTCAATCTCACTGGTTTGCTGAAAACAAAGGATTAAACGTATGGTGTGGAAGGTAATGGTAGCTTGCAGAAAGTAAATAGTAACAGTGGAAGATGTATCAATGGTAAATATTGGACCGGGGTCCACATTCACTAGAGCTGTTCTCCTTAAGATAGATAATATAACATGCTGGGTAAACAAATTACAGCGGGGCAATTCCCACGACAGAGCAAGGCATAACAATGCAATACTATACATTCATGATCCTACGAGATTTGATTGGGCATTACAACAATATACATAGACCGCCATCCAACTGCATCTATGACTAGTAATCCACCTTTAGATTATCATCCGAACCCCCTCCGGTATTAAGTTGCAAGCAACGGATAACTGCTTTAAGCAATGTGTGTAAAGTAAACAATACAATTGTTCCATGAACAAGAGATTGTTGTTTTCTACCTAGTATCAACAACACATCTACAACCTTAGAGATTTCTGTCACTTCCCTAGATTTAATAGAGGCATGAACCCACTATCGAGCATAAATACTCCCTGTTGGAGTCACTAGCATCTACTTGGCCAAGATAGTTACTAGAAATGGAGAGCATGCAAGATCTCAAACAACACAGACATGATAGAATCAATAATCATAAAGACACGATAGAATCATTAATCAACCTGACATAGTAATCTCAATATCCATCGGATCCCCGCAAACACAACATGCATGATTACAAATAGATGATCTAGATCATGAACGGAGCTAACAAGATCTAAACATGGTAGCACAAAGGAGGAGAAACAACCATCTAGCTACTGTATGGACCCATAGTCCAAGGCGGAACTAGGCACACATCATACCGGAGGCTGGCATGGTGATGAAGAAGGCCTCTGGGATGATCTCTCCCCTCCGGCAGGGTGCTGGGAAGAGCTTCACACCCCCCGATCTAGGGACGATGGTGGCGGCGGCTACAGACTGTTTCGTGGAAGATTGATAGGGTACTTAGGGTTTTGGCATCGGGGGCTTCTTATAGGTGAAGAGGCGAGGCAGGAGGGCGGCCAGGGGGCCCACACCCTGCGGGGGTGGCCACCTGTGGTGCCCCTCCGGTTGCCCTTCGGTCTCTGTGTTCGTCCCGGAGAAATATTAACTTTAGCTTTTGTCTCGTCCAATTTCGAGAATATTTCTTTACTAGCTTTTATGAAACCAAAAACAGTAGAAAACAGGCAACTCGCACGGTGTCATCTTGTTAATAGGTTAGTCCTAGAAAACATATAAAAATACCTCAAAGTGTAGACAAAGCATAGCAAAGTGGATACTAAACAAGCATGGAACATCAAAAATTATTGATACGTTTATGACGTATCAACACACTATCATTTCTATATCACTATACCTGTTAGTTAACTGAAACTAAATGAACACATGTTTACTGTGAGGAAATCAAATTACCTACAGGGACCTATTGAAGAAAAAATGGAGTTGAGTACTTCATTTTATATAGAACACATGTAGAATTTCCTCCTTGTATCAATGCTCTAAAACACAACACACCTGCACGACTTCAATTTGTGAGCAACGCAAACAAAAGGGGCTTCATGGTCAATGCCGACAAATTCCGCGTCATGGAGCATGTTTGGTGCGTAGTTGAACACAGTGAACAACAAATCCCAAAAATCCACCAAAACACGAGGCTCAAATCGATGATTTTCCAAAAATTCCCAAATCGGGATCCAAACCCTAACTTAAAGGAGGGGAAAGCACTCACATGGTCAAACGAGAGAAAGAGGGGGAGCTTTCGCTGTCGTTCCAGCTCGGCATGATCTGCGAAGCAGCGACGGAAGCAGTTGCCGGCGACGGCAGCGCGATCAACGACGATAGTGGTGGTCGGGCTCAGAGGAAGCAGACGAGTGAGGCCACGGTGGAGAGGAGAGGAGGGCCTAACCCGTTTGATGGTTCCGACCGCGCCGTTAATGGCCATCCACGCCCGGCCGTCCAAATGCGCCACGTAAGCCTGGCGGTCAGATCCGTCGTTAGTGTCGCATCAGAGCTAGATCAGTGTTGTCTGCAACCTCGTGCCCCAAATTCGGTGCTATCTATTTTTTAAAAAAAATTGGCGGTCTTTTGAAACCCTAGCCCCAAATGTGGTGTTTTTTTGTAATTTTCTCTGTCTTGGCCATGCCTGTAGTATTCTTGAACTGTTGGATAGCACGCTTAAGGGCTTGACGAAGCTTGGAGATTGTTTATGGCTAGTTTGAATCACTGAAGAAATAAGAAGAGAGAAACCAAAAAAGTTCCGGAAGATCCGAAGATGTTCGGAGAAACAATAAGGAAAATGATCGGAAAAGGGTTTTCAGATAAATGCTTATTTAAATATGTTATTATATATTAAGTATGAATTAATATATTGTAAAAAAATAGTTAAATAAAGATTTATAAAAGTTGTCCTAAAAGTTAGGTAAAATCCCGAAAAAAGAAACGGACAGAAAAAGGCAAAGAAGATTGTTTTTGAAACAACCCACGTGGGTGGCTGATGACCCACAAGTATAGGGGATCGCAACAGTCTTCGAGGGTAGTATAATCCAATTTATTCATTCGACACAAGGGGAGGCAAAGAATACTTATAAGCCTTAATAACTGAGTTCTCAATTCAGCTGCACTTGGAAATAATTCTTGCTCACAGTAGTTTATCAGTAGCAACAGTTTTGTAGTAGCAATAGCAAAGTAACAAAAACAGTAAAACAAAGGCAGTAGTAACAATAGTAGTAAATAGTAGGATTCGAGTGCGGTAGGCATAGGGATGGATGGACGGGCGTTGCATGGATAAAACTATTCCTGTAATATCAATATCTAGGGCATTTGCAGATAAATAAGATAAAACATCCAAATACTAAACAATCATAGGCATGTGTTCCATATATAGTCATACATGCTCTCAATGAGAACTTGCACAGCATCTTTTGTCCCGCCAGCCCGTTGCAGCGGGGCCTCAAGGGAATCTACTAGCAATTAAGGTACTCCTTAGTACCGGAGCAAAGCATTAACACTCCATGAACACATATGATCCTTATATCACAGCCATTCCCTCTGGCTGTCCCAATTTCTGTCACTTCGGGGCCTTTGGTTCCGGACAATGATATGTGTACACAACTTGTATATAAGATCACAAACAATACTATCATCATGAATCAATAACATGTTTAGATCTAAGATCATGGCACTCAGGCCCTAGTGACAAGCATTAAGCACAATAAGTTGCAACAAAGTCAAATAGCACTAACAAAGATACTAGGTACCATGCCCTAACAATCTTATTCGATTACATGATAGATCTCATCCAATCCCTACCATCCCCATAGCCTACAGTGGGAGAGTACTCACTCATGGATGGGGGAAACATGGATGGTTGATGGAGAGGCGACGGTGATGATGGATGATCTCCTACAAAACCCCGTCCTGGCAGGGTGCCAAAACGGAATTTCTGATTTCGAATCGCGTTTTCTGGTGGTGGTGACGCAGCAGAACTCGCCTCTAGAAATTATTGACCCCCCGTCGTTTTTAGGTTGGGAGGCTTTAAGTAGGTGAAGAAGGAGGTCGAGGGGGTGCCCGAGGTGGCCACACCCCCTCTAGGCGCTGCTTAGCCTGGCCCGCGCGGCCAGGGGGTGTGGGACCCTCATGGCCCTCCTCCGTCTCATCTTCTAGCTCCGAGAGTCTTCTGGTAAAATAGGAGTCTTGTGATATTTTCCGGGATTTTTTCTGAAAGTTGATTTTCTGCACAAAAACTAGACACCAGGGCAATTCTGCTGAAAATAGCGTCGGTCCATTTTAGTTGCATCCAAAACACACAAATTAGAGGATAAACAATAGCAAAAGTGTTCGGGAAAGTAGATATGTTTTGGACGTATCAGTGACATATAGTCTGCGCCACGCATGGGCGACAGGTATTACGCGCCGCGCTGCAGCTGCCGCTGCTGCTTGCGGGCCGCTACCATGCCGGCCCACCCGGGCGCCGCCACGGCTAGGTGCCACGTGAGAAGGCACCAGCACGCGCGGGCCACCAGGCCAGCCCACCAGGGCCAGGCGCTGCCGACGCCGCCGCGGGATGCCGCGTGGCCGACCCATCCGGGGCCTCTTTCCCTCCACCATGTCAGCTAGTTTGGGCCGGGCGTGTGTGTGGCAGGTAGCCCACCCGGCCGACGACTATTTTTCCCCCCTTTTCCTTTGTTTTATTAGTCCCACATTGAGACCTAAAGGTGGAGAGACTACCTCCCTCCGCTATATAAAGAGGCGCCCATGGGAGGATTAAAACACACCAATTTCCACCTGGAAATCAATAAAAGGCATGTGTTGCCTCTCTCTCTCCTCCCTCCCTCTCCCTCTCCCTCTCTCTCTATATCTTGCTACCACACCCCTTGTCAGGTTTGTGCAAGCGAGGAGTTCTTCACCGCGGAGCGCCATCGCGCTGCAGGATTCTGAGCCGAGAGATCTACTTCCGCAATCTTGCCTGGATCGGGGAGAGCGAGAGTCATCATCAAGCATCGTACGAGTGTGACTTCCTCTGGCGGCACCATGATTTCGGTGCTAGGAGTTGTCGTGGATCCGCAAGGACATCGTGACCTCGAGGTCAATATCAAGGCATCTTCTTCATCGACGTTCCTCGCGGTACGTTAACCACGCTCGATCTTCAAAGGTATGAATACCGTATCCCCTCCCGTTACTGCATTACTAGTAGATAGATCTTGGGCTTTCAGGGTTTGCCACATAGTATTTTTTCTGCACCGAACCCCAACAGAGCCGAGGCTAACTTCTTGAGGTTAAGGATGCCAAGGACACCAAACTTTTTAGGGTTGCAAACCGTTTCCCAATTGACCTTACACTTTCCTCCGGTAACCTTGTCACACGCAGTGTCGTCGTATTGCCGACACGTACGCCAGAGGGGCATCCCAACGGCGAGTTTAGAGGCGTGGGGTAAGGCGGAGAGCGTCCGGGACGACGTGATACAACTTACCCAGGTTTAGATCTCACGACGGTGGTGGGATTCTACTCTTGCTATAAATCACTACAATGGAAATACGCCGAGTTACAGAGATTGTTGGTTCGTTGTATGCGGGTTATGCTATGCACTTGTGTATAAGTTGACGTTGCTCTAAAGGCTCCCGAAGGCCGGCTTATAAGGACGCCAGGGGCAAGGGTTACAAGGAGAGTCCTAGCCGGATATGTTTACAGAGTCCTAAACTAATACATAAACTATTGTCTTGTCCTCCAAGGCGTTGAATTTCATCTAAGGCGGTAGCATGCCGCCTTCCATCTCTAGGCTAGACCTTTGTCTTGTCTATCAGCAACTGGGCCGCCCGGTTAGGCCATAGGCCTAACCACCATCTATGGGCCACCGGGCTTGCCGGTATGAGACTATACCGTAGGTATACCTATTTGGTATATCCACAACACATGGCCCAAAGAAACGCTCTGCTTATACTATCAATCTTCGTGACTGAAAGAGTAATTGCCCCTATGGGTGGTTTTGGTGATTAATGACAATTCCTATGGACAAATGTTTTCACTTAGTTTTATATGAAGGAATATTCCATAGGTCATGCTTGTATTCTATGTTTTGGATTCAAGTATGGATGCCATGAAGATAAAGATATACCTTGAGTATTGGCATCAATATCATCGATTTGAAGAGAAGAATATGATATGATCAGGATCTTAAGAGTGTGATCTCAATAGAAGAATTCAAGATATGGCTCTAAGATGGTGTCATGATAGCCTCATTAGTTGAGATATGACTGACTAAGATTTAGAGCATGTAATCAAATTAAGAGTTCTTTATGTACCTCAAGATATTGAGATGGAGTATGAGAAGATACATGGTTGACCTATACAAATAGTGAAGAGTGATTTCAAGTTTGTCAACACATGAAGCATAAAGAATGTACCACATGGATCTTGTGGTATGGTTGAGAAGGGCAAGTTCAAGATAAGCATCTCGAGAAGATCATTTGCTTGAAGCTCACCGTCCATATTGGTGATAATGGACATGTGAAGACATGTATTAATGAAGTTATCCAATAGTTGTGTATGGGGAAGCAAATTGGGAGTCTTCACGAAGCAACAACGATCAAGTGATGCATTCCGGCTTGGATGGAGATTGAAGTGTTGTCATCAATATCAAGCGGGATGCGCAAGTCAAAGTTATGGCCTTGCTAGGTTTTCCTTTTATCAGTCTCAAGGTGGTTGTTGGGATACCGGGTTATAGGATACATAGCCGCACTATTAAGAGGGGCTTTCAGTTGGGTAACTTGATCACATCGTCATAGGAAGATCGATCCTTTGCATACTTTGCATCTTCCTATTTTTTTGATTATTGGTGTTTCTCCATGTGAGGTTCTTTAGCTTGTTTCTAGCTCTTCAACAAGCCCAAGTTCATCGAAAACGGAATTCGTATGCATCTTCTATGGCGTTTTCGAGTTTGAAGGTTTTATCGGTTCTTCTTATAGGGAGGCTTCTTAACCTTCTTCATTTGGTTCTATACTCCTCTACTAGACTATGATGTTTCGTTGCACCATCTTGTATAGCTTGTTGTCCTCGTCAAAACAAGCCCAAGATCATTGAAATCGGAGTCCGAACGCAAAAGTTATCGCCATTTTCGTGTGCCCTATTTTGTTCTGACGGAAATTCCGACGAGACCGAGCTTGTGGCCGGAATTTCCGGTAAACCGCTGAAAAATAGTTCAGTAAGCTGTTTCGGTTTTTACCGGAACTTTCGGTTTTTATCGGAAATTCCGGCGGCAGATCCGGCGGCACTGTTTTCGCCGCCAGAACGTGTCCGTCCATCGTGTTTTGCCTCCAACGGTCATCCCCCTTGAAGGGGTATAAAAGGGGGGCTTCTTCCCCAAAGTTCTAAGGCTCTTGAGCATGTTTTTTACCTCCATTTTGACCTCTTTGAGCTTTCTTCCTCTCCCTTCCCTCCTATGATTCTTGCATCTTTTTGAGGGCTTTGGAAGAGGAGATCTAGATCTATAATCCCTACCAATCAATTCCTCCTATAAGTGAGGGGAACCCATTGGATCTAGATCTTGGAGTCATTTGTTGGTTTCCACCATTGTTCTTCCTCTCTAATTCCTCCCTAGCACTTGTTGCTTTGGTGGGATTTGAGAGTGAAGGATTTGAGCACCCTTGGTGTTCTTGCTTTGCATTCTTGCATAAGTGTTGAGCTCTCCATTACGATTTATTCGAGTGAGAGACCATGATCTTGTTACTCTTGGAGGGTGACCTCCTAGTTGGCTTGGCGGTTGGTTCCGCGGTGTCCTCTTCGTGGAAGATTGTGAAGAGACCCGGGTTTATCCTTCGTGAAGCTTGTGAAGTGGTTGTGGAGCTTGCCATCTCCGGAGTGGAGGAAAAGCTAGCCATAATGAAAGGGCCTATCCCTTCGTGGGATAGACTTGTTGGAGATATGCCCAAGAGGCAATAATAAAGTGGTTATTATCATATCTTCACACTTATGATAAATGTTTACATACCATGCTATAATTGTATTAACCGGAAACATTAATACTTGTGTGATTTGTAAACTAAAATAAGAGTCCCTAGTAAAGCCTCTTGTTAAACTAGCTTGTTGGTTAATATATGGTCATGGTTTCCTGATCATGAACATAGAGATGTTATTAACAACAGGATCATATCATTAGGAGAATGATGTGATGGACATACTCCTATAGATAAGCGTAGCATAAAGATCAAGTCATTTCAATAGTTCAATTGCTATATGCTTTCTGATACATAGTAACCTAATTCCTTCGACCATGAGATCATGCATATCACCTTTGCCGGATGGATGCTTTGATGACATCAAACGCCACACCGTAACAGGGTGGCTATAAAAGTGGCATTGAGTGTTCGAAAAGTATTGGTTGAAACACATGGATCAAGAGTGGGATTTGTCCATCCATATGACGGATAGATATACTCTGGGCCCTCTCGGTGGAATGTCATCCAATTAGCTTGCAAGCATGTGACTGGGTCACAAGGGATCACATATCACGGGAACGAGAAAAGAGTACTTATCGGTAACGAGGTTGAACTAGGTATGCAGAGATACCGACGATCATAACCTCGGATAAGTAAACTATCGTGAGACAAAGGGAAATTGGTATCGTATGTAAGTGGTTCATTCGATCGCAAAGTAATCGTAGAAATATGTGGGAGCCATATGAATTTCCAGATTCCTCTATTGGTTATTGTTCGGAGAAGTGTCTCGATCATGTCCGCATAATTCACGAACCGTAGGGAGACACACTTAAGGATTCGACGTTGTTTGAGTAGTTATGGTATTATGAGAAAGAGACCGAATGTTGTTCGGAGTCTCGGATGGGATCCGGGATATCACGAGGTGATCCGGAATGGTCCGGAGAATAAGATTCATATAAGGAAAGTCCCGTTTCGGAGTTCAGGAATGATTCCGGTGTTTTCATCGGGAATGTTCTAGAAGGGTCCGGATTGTCCGGCACTCCGGGGGGGAGGGGTACATGAATGTGTCATTACATATTGGGATGATTGCATCATGTACTAAGTGTTCTTGCTGTCCCAAATAAAGGATTAAATTGAATCCTAAAACAGAAAAGTCAAATGTCCAGTTTGAAAGTCAAACGGCTAAAACAAGAAACTGTGGGAAACAAGCAAGAGGAGTTGGAACCAACTTGGAGGAGGAGTTTCTCTCCTCCAAGCCGGCGGCCAGCCCTAGGCCGAGTTGGGGAGGGACTCCCTCCCTCCCCTGGCGCGCCAGCCCCCTCCCATCTATATAAGGAGGGGCAGGGCTCCCCTCCTAGAACACACAAGTTCCTATCTTCTACCTCCGGTTTAGAGCCGTTTTGGTTTAGAGCTTCTAATTGCTTTAGCCAGCGGTTTAGAGCCTTCTAATTGGTTTAGAGCCTTCTAATTGGTGTGTCTAATTACTAGACCACTAATAGCCTCTCTCATAAGCTCCACCATACTCGCACCGGCTTAAGGCGAAGCCCTGCGGGATTTCCCCTCTACTTCCGGTACCACGCCGTTGTGCTGCCGGAATCGCGAGGAGAGTGCTACAACCTCCGCTGCCTGCTGGAACAAGGGAGAGGAAGGTCTTCGTCGAGTACCGAACGTGTGACCGACTGCGGGAGCGCTGCCGGAACGTGGCACCGGAAGGATCGTCTACGCGATCTTGAGATCGGAAAGAGTACGACTACATCACCCACGAGAATCTGCTCTCGTTAACCGCTTTGGAATCTTCGAGGGTGAGTTCCTCTATCGACTCGTTGCTACAATCTAGTAGATAGATCTTGGCTTGTTTGTTTGTATGCGATAGAAAATTTTTGTTTTCCATGCTACGAACCCCAACAGTGGTATCAGAGCCGTGTCTATATGTAGATCTGTTGCACGAGTAGAACACAATGGTCATTGTGGGCGTTGATGCTTTTATTGTAGATTGCTTTTTGTGTACTTTGCATCTTGCGGTATGTTGGGATGAAGCGGCCCGGGCTAAACTTACATGACATCGTTCATGAGACTTGCTCCACGCTTGACATGCAACTTGTATTGCATAAGTGGCTTTGCGGGTGCCTGTTTCTCCTAGCATAGTTAAGATCCAATTTACAACGGGTGATCAACAATGCTAGTATCAATGATGTGGTTCTTGTTCGTAAGTTAGAACGACACTTATTGAAAGCCCCAAACCACGTAAAATATGCAAAGAAAGTAGAGGCGTCTAACTTTGTTTTGCAGGGGTGTGCAGTGATGTGATATGGCCATGATTGTGATTATATTTGATGTATGCAATGTTCCTTATTGTAAGTCGGCAACCGGCAGGAGCCATATGGTTGTCTTTAATTTATGTTAAGACCCGCGTGTCTATTCAAAGTAGTTGTAATAGTTGAAGCCGGTGGACGACAACCATGGTGCAGCGTCATTGACCTTGATGCAATGCCGGTGATGATGGAGATCATGTTCGTGTTTGAAGATGGAGATCGGAAGCACAATGAAGAAAGGCCATATCATATCACATATTATGAATTGCATGTGATGTTAATCCTTTATGCATCTTGTATTGCTTAGTAGACGACGGTAGCATTATAAGATGATCCCTCATGCACATGAATTTCAAATCATAAAGTGTTCGCCCTTAGCTAGCACCGTTGCTAAAGCTTGTTGTTTCGAAGCACCACGTGATGATCGGGTGTGTTAGATTCCGCAAGTGTATACAACGTAAGCAAGCCAGATTTGCTTATGCGGTGGCTAAGGTTTGATCTTGACGAGCCTAGCATGTACAGACATGGCCTCAGGAACACGGATTACCGAAAGGTAGAGCATGAGTCATATAGTAGATATGATGAACATGTTGATTGTTCGCCATTGAAGCTATATCAACTCTCGTGATGATCGGTTTTGATGTGGTGGATTTGGTTCGTGTGATCACTAAAACAATGTGAGGGATATTGTTTTGAGTGGGAGTTCACCTAGATTAATTTAATTATTAATTAGAACTCAATTTATCATAAACTAAATCAAAGTGAATTTGCATAGTTGTTGTAGTCATTGGCATCCGTTTACCACCTTGCGCTTAGTTATAATTGAGATAATAGAACTATAGAATTCTGGTTAGTTACTTTACGAACTGGTATCGTATTGTTTTTAAGTGTTAATCTAAAGTTTAAAAGTCCTATTGCAAACTTTCAGTAAGTTCCGGTTACTCCATGAAGTTTAATAATTAGTATTAAATCAAGAGTAACAATTCCAAGTGTTAGTATCATGTTTGTATCCATGATTCTTGATATTCAAAGGATTGTCTTAATATCAAGGTTATCTAGGATCTGAAAGAGTTGTTTCAGAAACCATGATGTGTGGAAGATATTGTGATATCTGAAACGAAGTATTGGTTACAACATGATAGAGTATAATATGGCAAAAGTCATGTTCACATATTTAGAATTTGCAAAAGGTTGGAGACACTAGTTGTCCTAATCGTCCAAAAGGATTTGGAGAGCAACATTATACTCATGATTCACTGTTATAAGCTAAAAGTAGCTTGATCATGGATAAATCCATGATGAGGGTGAATATTTGATGTAGGTAAAATGTTTACTACACCAAGAGATTACTAAAGAAAGGAATTTGAAAGAACACCAAACATTTGATGATGGTGATCTACTTCAAAGTGCAAGTCCAAAGACATTGGTATTTAACTATACACGCTTTGGACTATGTGTCATATGTATGAATCCACTATTGATGTTGATAGATTCTTTCAAACTGAAAAGGAAATACTGAAAGAGAATCTCATAAATATATGGCAGAAAAGAAAAGACTAGAATCGTTCAGTTTAAGTATATAGATGATATACATGTTATGGCTATATTCTTTGCTTGTTAAACAATGTGGTTCTTAAGTATTTGATACTGAATTTGTTGGTGTGAATCGTCATACGAAACAACACAATTCATGAACTACAATGGCCTAAGTAACTAGCAAAAGAATATGTGATGATGTTCATCGAGAACAAAATAAAGGGTTATTGTGTTGCTTGTTAAACATCAAAGCTTGCCTTCAAAGATTTGTTTTCTCAGGTATTATGAGAACAAAAGGGTTGTTCAAATAATTGTCGTAATCCATAAAAGATGGATGATTCGCAAATCTCGTTGGAGACATCACATCCATAAAACTAGTGCTAAAAATGTCGAAAGACAAATTGATTGAAAGATCACTTAGGAAGTGACATCGCTGTTTAAATTATATTGGAAAGAAAACATGAAGAAAATCCATATGGATGGAATTTTGGAGTCTATTTGATTTTGATCAAATGACGCTTGTGAAACTTTCCTAGAGATAATTAAAACTTCGTTCATAGGCCGAAAGGGAACGAATGACTAGCTTATTGGAACTTGTACATATTGTTGTATGAAATCCATTATGTGTAGTCAAGAGCGATGGATTTCAACTTCATATGCTTTCTCCGAAAATTTGAGTGAATATATGAATATTTACTTAATAAGGATGAAGTATGAAACATTTGAAAAGTTCAAAGACTTTCAAGATGAAGTGCAAAATCATTGTAACAAGAATATAAACAGTTTATGATAAAGATCATAAAGGAAGATATTTGAGTTACAAGTTTAGCATAATACCTAAGATTTAAGGAATCGTTCCGTGGATTTGCATTTTCCGAAACACCATAAGAGTATGGAGCGTTCGAGATATGTAATTAAACCTTGTTTGACATGGTAAGATCAAAGGTATAATTCATAAAACTGCCATTATATTTTAAAGATTAAAAGCTTTAGAGATTACCGTTTTTTCACTGAAAAGAGCTTCATCATAATCCGTTGAAATGACACCATATAAAGTTATGGTTTGGGATAAAACCCAAGTTGTCCTTTCTTAAACATTGGTATGCTATGCATAAGAAAGATGTGTGCAACCAAAGTCGGATGAACCTGTCTTTGTATAAACTGCTCCTCCATAACATCGGAGACAAAAGTGTTTGTCACTTAAAACGTCAAGTTTCTTTGAGAAGGAATTTTTTGTGAAAAGTTAAGTGGGAGGACATTAGAACTTTGATAAGGTTAAAAGAACCTTAGCTGTATGTGCAGAGTTGCGCAGCGCCGAAAAGTGTTCCGGAGGCGGCAACAATGCTCATGGCTCACGTGCCTCAAAGGTTGTGGTCACGGAGATCTAAGTTCCTATTGAAACAAGTAGATCGGGTAAACAATCAAATACCAAGATTTGAGAGTTGAATCATTATTTGAGAATAATGAACCGACTACATACAAAGAAGCGATGATGGGCCCTGACTCCGTCAAATGGCTTAAAGCCATAAAATCCGTGATAGTTCCATACACGAGAAATCAAGTTTTGAACTTGAAGGACCCTCGAGAAAGGTGTAAAGACCTTACAGTTGTGTCTGGATCTATAAAGAAATAGACATGGATGTTTCACATCTATAATCGACATATTGGGAAAGAGTTCACAACAATGTTCAAAGGTTGACTATGACAAGATTTGATTTTTCATAGTGATATTTAGTCTAGACGGATTAATGTAGCAACCACTACATATAATTTGTTATATGGTAGTTGAATAAACAAAAACAAGTTCTTCTAATAGAATCGTTACCTAGGACATGTGCATAACACGGTCCATAGGGTTTTGTTAATTCAAAGGATGCTAAAAGCATATGCAAACTTCAATGGTTGAAGTGAGCATCACGGAGTTGGAATCTTCACTATGATGAAACTGTTAAAAGAGTTTAATTTCATCAGAGACAATGAAGATGCTTGCGTTTGCAAGAAATTAAGTGGGAGCGCTAAAACATATTTCTAATACATTATGTGGAGGACATATTGTTGATTAGAAAATATGTATCTTTTATTAACACATATTAAGAATTTCATCCCGATGAAAGACTTAGGCAAAACCCAAATATTTGGCATCAATAGACGCTAATATGGTTGTGCCAGAAGTACATAGACAAGATATTGAATGAGTTCAATATAGAAACTACAAGAGAGGTTCTTGTCGCACAGAAAAGATTGAATGAGTTCAATGTTGATGATATATTCAAGTGTATTGACATTTGGTAAAGTGAAACAAATAATCAAGTATAGATTGATACTTGATGTATGAAATCACAAAGAGTATTTATATCAATCATACTGTGATATGTACAAATCCAGATATGTCCTATGCTCTAAATGTTGTGAGCATATACCAGAATGATTCGTAAGATGATCATTGGACAATAGTAAGGATATTCTTATGATCTTTTGGAAGTACTAAGAGTATATTATTTGTAGAAGTGACAAATAGATGGTTAGTTCATTGTAAAAGTACTACATTGATACTAGCTTTGTCACAAAGTACAAATTAAGTTTATCTCAATCTAAACTAAGGATGGCACAATATAATGGAAAGTGACTTCCATAATGGATTTGGATGATTTCCAAAGTTAAGACATTGTGACAGATACTACAACAAAAGGCTAAGTATATGACTGCTATTATAGCAGCAAAAGAGGGCATTTGTGTCAAGAAGTTTGTTATCAAACTAGGTGTAGTTCACAGTGGGATAATACTATGAAGATATATTGTGCGACAATATTATCAACATGTTTTAACCCCAAAGAGCTAAAGGTCACACCGAAAGACCAAATTTGTACAAAGCCATCTCATTAGAGAATGAGTGATGCGTAGAGACGCAAAGACATGCAATTACACACGGACCTGGAAGTGTCAGATCCGGAGATCAGTTGACCACTAGCAATCGTGTACATACAACACCGGAAAGCCATAGGTGTTATATACCCAAAGGTTCGAAACTAGATTATTGACTCTAGTGCAAGTGGGAGACTGTTGGAGATATGCCCAAGAGGCAATAATAAAGTGGTTATTATCATATCTTCACACTTATGATAAATGTTTACATACCATGCTATAATTGTATTAACCGGAAACATTAATACTTGTGTGATTTGTAAACTAAAATAAGAGTCCCTAGTAAAGCCTCTTGTTAAACTAGCTTGTTGGTTAATATATGGTCATGGTTTCCTGATCATGAACATAGAGATGTTATTAACAACAGGATCATATCATTAGGAGAATGATGTGATGGACATACTCCTATAGATAAGCGTAGCATAAAGATCAAGTCATTTCAATAGTTCAATTGCTATATGCTTTCTGATACATAGTAACCTAATTCCTTCGACCATGAGATCATGCATATCACCTTTGCCGGATGGATGCTTTGATGACATCAAACGCCACACCGTAACAGGGTGGCTATAAAAGTGGCATTGAGTGTTCGGAAAGTATTGGTTGAAACACATGGATCAAGAGTGGGATTTGTCCATCCATATGACGGATAGATATACTCTGGGCCCTCTCGGTGGAATGTCATCCAATTAGCTTGCAAGCATGTGACTGGGTCACAAGGGATCACATATCACGGGAACGAGAAAAGAGTACTTATCGGTAACGAGGTTGAACTAGGTATGCAGAGATACCGACGATCATAACCTTGGATAAGTAAACTATCGTGAGACAAAGGGAAATTGGTATCGTATGTAAGTGGTTCATTCGATCGCAAAGTAATCGTAGAAATATGTGGGAGCCATATGAATTTCCAGATTCCTCTATTGGTTATTGTTCGGAGAAGTGTCTCGATCATGTCCGCATAATTCACGAACCGTAGGGAGACACACTTAAGGATTCGACGTTGTTTGAGTAGTTATGGTATTATGAGAAAGAGACCGAATGTTGTTCGGAGTCTCGGATGGGATCCGGGATATCACGAGGTGATCCGGAATGGTCCGGAGAATAAGATTCATATAAGGAAAGTCCCGTTTCGGAGTTCGGGAATGATTCCGGTGTTTTCATCGGGAATGTTCTAGAAGGGTCCGGATTGTCCGGCACTCCGGGGGGGAGGGGTACATGAATGTGTCATTACATATTGGGGTGATTGCATCATGTACTAAGTGTTCTTGCTGTCCCAAATAAAGGATTAAATTGAATCCTAAAACATAAAAGTCAAATGTCCAGTTTGAAAGTCAAACGGCTAAAACAAGAAACTGTGGGAAACAAGCAAGAGGAGTTGGAACCAACTTGGAGGAGGAGTTTCTCTCCTCCAAGCCGGCGGCCAGCCCTAGGCCGAGTTGGGGAGGGACTCCCTCCCTCCCCTGGCGCGCCAGCCCCCTCCCATCTATATAAGGAGGGGCAGGGCTCCCCTCCTAGAACACACAAGTTCCTATCTTCTACCTCCGGTTTAGAGCCGTTTTGCTTTAGAGCTTCTAATTGCTTTAGCCAGCGGTTTAGAGCCTTCTAATTGGTTTAGAGCCTTCTAATTGGTGTGTCTAATTACTATACCACTAATAGCCTCTCTCATAAGCTCCACCATACTCGCACCGGCTTAAGGCGAAGCCCTGCGGGATTTCCCCTCTACTTCCGGTACCACGCCGTTGTGCTGCCGGAATCGCGAGGAGAGTGCTACAACCTCCGCTGCCTGCTGGAACAAGGGAGAGGAAGGTCTTCGTCGAGTACCGAACGTGTGACCGACTGCGGGAGCGCTGCCGGAACGTGGCGCCGGAAGGATCTTCTACGCGATCTTGAGATCGGAAAGAGTACGACTACATCACCCACGAGAATCTGCTCTCGTTAACCGCTTTGGAATCTTCGAGGGTGAGTTCCTCTATCGACTCGTTGCTACAATCTAGTAGATAGATCTTGGCTTGTTTGTTTGTATGCGATAGAAAATTTTTGTTTTCCATGCTACGAACCCCAACAAGACTCAGAGAAGAAGGTGAGCCTTCATGGCGTTGGAAAATCCTTTGTGGAATCCCACACCTCTCCAACGTGACTTACCTTACTTGTAAGGGAACACGGGAATACATCTTCGTCTCCGCGTGCCTCGGTTATCTCTATATCTGAGCTTATTTTCCTTGTGATAGCAATCGAGCTTGAAGTACTTATATCTTGCTTATCACTTGTGGTATATTCATCTTGTGCTATCTTGCTTAGCTTAACTTGTTGTTGGTGCACTTAGTTGAGCCTAGTGTATATATGTTTTGTGCTTGTAAAATAAACGTTAGTTTAATATCACATTCTATCAAGCCAAAACCGTAATAGTTTTAAAATTGCTTATTCACCCCCCCTCTAGGCGACATCTCTATCCTTTTAGTGACAAAATAAATGACAATGCTTGTAAGCACCAACTTGACAAGGGTGTCCTGGCTGGCCATCATAACATTCTTTCCCATCCACGAAACAAGCTTAGCAGCGACTTTGTCTTCTAAAGATTGGAAATGAATTCTTCTAAGACGATGCACGTACAACAGAAGGCCTAAGTATCTCATGGGGAAAGTGGTGCGTGGAGCCGGGAAGGCTTGCAAAATATCATCAAGATCAAGGCCTTCGCATCGGATTGGTGTCACTCGACTCTTAGCACAATTTGTAACAAGCCCGGTGACTTCTCCAAATTTTTCCAAGGTTGAAACAAGGAAGTTGATATCACTCTTTATTGGCTTAATGAAGATAGCGGCGTCATCAGCGTAAAGGAAGGTGAGAACCGTGGGAGCTCTCCCACCAATATTGTGTAGGAGATCTTGAACGGTGGTCTTGCGAAGAATGTGATGGAGAGGGTCAATAGCCAAGATGAAGATGAGTGGAGACAAAGGGTCTCCTTGTCTAAGGCACCTCCCATGCTTGATAGGATCACCGGCTATTCCATTTAGAAGCACTCTTGATGATGAAGTGGATAAAAGTTCCGAAATCCAATCACGAAATTTACTAGGGAAGCCCAAATGTTGCAAAACCTCCATCAAGTAATCCATCTTACCGAGTCGAAAGCTTTCTTGATGTCAACCTTGAAGAGAAGGGTATCCTTTTTTTGTCTTGTGGAGTTTTCTCGTAAGGTTTCTCACATATAAAAAATTATCATGGATGCTTCTTGTTTTAATGAAGGCACTTTGAGCCTTTGACACAAGCTTGTTCATGTGAGGGGTAAGGCAGGATGCCATCAATTTGGAGATGAGTTTCGCAATGGCATGAATAAGGCTAATGGGACGAAAGTCGGTAACCTCTTCGACCCTTTCCTTCTTGAGAAGAAGAGCAATGTTTGCGGAATTGAGCCAATGAAACTCCTCAACATGTAATAGTTGTTCATGTGTGTTATACGATGTTGACGTTCGTTCTATGTTAGCGTTATGTGAAATATTTATTGGTTCAAAATTTGTGCCCTCAGTCCAAAAGTTGTTTTCTTTCATAGTTTTGCTTATTGTGTCTTCCCGATTTTTTGCAGTTACCTAGTATTCGCAATCATGGCCTTTTTAAGGATTATGCTACTTATTATGGTTTTTTTTGCAGTTATCCAATATTCGATATTGTTATCTTTGAATTTTCAAATATAAGGGATCGTGCGCTGAGCCGTACCCCTACATCTAGGCTAATTTTTTTTAAATAATACATTTTTTTATTCATTTTCACAAATAATACGCAAATTTGGCAATTTTCATTTCTGTCCGTCCGTCGTCCGTTCAACGGACGACAAAGCTGCTTCGTTGGTTGCGCGGACGACAAACATGTCATCTTTTGTTCAAAAGACGACCAAGCGTGTCGGGTGGCAGGGATCTGACCGTCGGCGGTTCAACGGACGACGGAGTTGTCGTCTTTTCTTCAAAAGACGACCGCGCTGTCGGGTGCCAGGGTTCAGCCGCGTCGGCTGTTGAACGGACGACGGCCGTTTCGTCCCTTGAACGGACGACGAGCCCCGGCTATATTAGCTCGCCCGCCCGTGCCCATCGTCTCCTCGCTCTCATTTCCAGCTCGCCCGTCTGCTAGCTCTTCTTCCTCTCTCGCTTGCTCTCATTTTCTCAGCCGTTGCACCGATTTGTAGCCTAGATTTCTATCTAAACTCGCTGCTCTAACACATTAGCAAGCTAGTAGAGTCCCGATCTACTAACGGAATAGCCTGGTGTAGTGATTTGAGGCGTTTTGGTGGAGGGATCTGGTGGTGTTCTTAGCTTCTTGTTGAGCAATGGCCATGGTGGAGGCTGGTGCTGGGACTTGAGGAAGGTGCATGGTGGAGGTGCTGATCCGTTGACCTGAGGCAGCTGCACGGCAGGACTTCGCATGCTTCAAGGGTAAACCCTAATTTCTTGCTTATTGCAGTCATGTGTGTATGTTCATAGGTAGCGTTTGATGGGGTCTGTATCTATGTACCTGTTTTTGACTATTTTTGGTATTTTTAGGTCGAAAATCATGTCAAATAATGTAGTGTTTAGGTTCTTGTATGGTCCTGGTTCCGTCAGAATAAACCAGCACGGAGTTGATTTGAGCGAGTTTAGATTTATGGATGAAGTGCTTCAGAATCCTGAAACAGTGCCCGTTACTCAGTTGAAGGATTGGTTATGTGTTCGTTTAGGGCTCCCTCCTACCCATACTGTCGGTGTGCATGCTTTATGGACTAAGTCAAGGCAAACCCCTAATTTTTATTTAAGGCCAATAGAAACGCAACATAAATGGGTCAAATTTGTGCAAGCTTGCCAGAAAAGAGAAGTTAACCCCAGTCTCTTAGTGTTACCTATGGTGAAAGAGGCTGGGTATGATCATGACCATAGTAGTCAGACCGGTCATGCTGGAGGTAGTTATGATCATGGCCAGAGTAGTCAGACCGGTCATGCTGGAGGTAGTTATGATCATGGCCAGAGTAGTCAGACCGGTCATGCTGGAGGTACTTATGATCATAGCCAGAGTAGTCAGGGCCAAGAGGGTGGCGGCGGATATGAATCAGGTCACAGTAGCTATGCACACACCGGGGGTGATGGTTATGTATCAGAGGACGGTGGTGAAGGATTAGGGGAAGACATATTCAGTGGCGAAGCTGATGAGGACGAGATATATGATGGTTTGTTGCAACATCAAATGGAAGCCGAAGACTCAAAAGGCAACAGTGATACGGCTGATGATTCTGGCGAGTCTGATCAAGAAGAGATCGGCCAACCTATTCCGGCATCATGGAATAATGACAACACAGCAGCAATGACTGTGAACGATGGGCATGATTCGGCGTGGCATTATCACGCGAACAGCATCTCTCTGGGTGCATTATATCCTAGCAAGAGACATCTGCAGGAAGCAATTGTTGAGTGGTCAATGTCCATGCAACGGGTCATGAAAACGAAGGTGTCATCACAACAATATTTGACATTGGTTTGCGAGGAAGCTGGATGTCCTGCAAGGGTGCATGCCCATGTCCCTAGGTATGACACAAACTGGAAGGTCACCGATGTTGTGATGCACACATGCACACTTGAAAGTGTCCTTCAGGACCATCGTAACCTCACGTCAACCCTCCTGGCTAGATTGTTGTACACAGAGATAGTGGAGGGCAAAGCCATGGGGGTGAAAGCTATCATTAACAAAGTTTCTGTCAGATTCCGCTACAATATTTCATACGGGAAGGCTTGGAGGACTAAGCAAAGGGCACTGGAGGCAAGGTTTGGTTCGTTTCGAGACGGGTATGACTGTGTTGTTAGGATGCTCCAGACACTGCAGGCTAGGAATCCAGGCACCTACGTGGACATCCAACACTTTACATTGCCACATGAACCTAATTTGAGGGTACTTCATCGAGTGTTCTTCTCATTTGCTATATGCATAGAAGCTTTCACTCACTGTCGACCAGTCATCTGTGTGGATGGTACATTTCTCACTGGCAAGTATAGGGGTCAGATATTGACTGCCATAGGCCAAGATGGAAACAATCAAGTGGTTCCACTTGCTTTTGCTTTCGTGGAGAGCGAGAACACCGAGAGTTGGGTATGGTTTTTCAGGCAGCTGAAGATAGCAATTGTGAGAGATACACCGAATGTATGCGTGCTTCATGATAGGCATCCAGGTATACTAAGCGCGATAAAGAAGCTCACACAGCCCACTCCTGATGAAGTAACTCCATGGCTGGACATGCAGAGTCGTTGGTGCATACGGCATCTAGGGGCCAATTTTTTCTCACAGTTCAGGAACAAAGCTCTTATGAACCTATTCAAGAAGCTTTGCAAGCAGAACCAAGAGTGGAAGTATATCAAGTGTCGTGGCTATCTTGATGACTTCACTAAAAAACATGTGACTCAGAGGAGAGCAGTTAGAGCAGCAGCGGTCGCGGCTCATGCAGCGGCGTTAGCTGCACAGGCAACAACAGGAGCAGCACCACCGGAGGAAGAACCCATTGCCCTTTGTGACTTGCCAGGATTTGACCAACCCGGTACTAGGAGAAGGCCTGGCAGAAGGATTAAAAATTTTCAGGAATGGATACAACACGAGCCTGTAGAGAGGTGGTCTCTGCTGCATGACACTCATGGTGCTAGGTTTGGCGTCATGACTACAAATCTGGCTGAAACTTACAACTTTGTCTTGAGAGGAAGTATGGCTCTACCATTAACAGCCATTGTGGAGTGTATTTTCACCGGAACTCTGAAGTATTTCAGAGACAGACTCCAGATGGCTCAGATGCATATCATGAACAACCCAAACATGAGGTATTGTTCAAAGATCATGCATTACATGGATGCCAAGATGGAGAAGGCTCGGTCCATGCATGTCATCGCCATCGGTAATCAGGAAAGAAGGTTCGAGGTACGCCTCCCTTCCAACCGGATTGGAACAGGAGAAGAGGTAAAGACACAGGAGGTGAGGATAGGCCACGAAGCCTGGCCAACGTGTGAGTGCACGTGCAATAAACCCAAGCTGTTGCATCTGCCTTGCTCTCATGTACTAGCTGCATGCGGGCTGATGGGTATGGATGCGATCTCGTTTGTGTCTCCTTATTTCCTTAAGGACGCGGTGGTCAATACGTGGACAGGCGAGATGATGGGATATAGGGCATGGTGAAATTTCAATAAAGTAAATCTAGGTGAAAGGGTTTACATCCCAGATCTTGTACTGATGAGGACAGGAAGAGGAAGGCGACAATGTGTCCGCATCCGTAATGATATGGATGAATCAGAAGCCGAAGGCCCTACTAGGCAATGTTTTCCGTGTAATCAATTTGGTCATATAGACACCAGTTGCCACATCTTCGGGACTGGTGGAGCTGCTCCTCGTGGACGTGGCAGCCGAGGAAGAAAAGGCAGAGGAAGAAGAGGCAGAGGAAGAAACTAGACGTGTGTAACTATGTCTTAAATTTGTAATATGTGTGGAACTATGTCTTAAATTTGTAATATGTGTGGAACTATGTCTTAAATTTGTAATATGTGTGGAACTATGTCTCAAATTTGTAATATGTGTGAAACTATGTCTTAAATTTGTAATATGTGTGGAACTAATGTGCAGATGGCGGGATCTTTGCTGAATGCTGACATAGATAGAAAGCACCGATCGACGGTACTGGATGCTAACCCGGGGTCCTTGAAGCACCTAGTGACTCGCACTCCCATTTCGAACTGGTGCATACATCCTGATTGGCTTCAGAGGCATGTGACATTTATTTCTCTTGCTGTTGGGATATTTATGGGCCAATGTGACTAAACTGTTCTGCTTTCTTCTTATGTAGATTGAAGTGGGCTGGGCTCTGTAACACCCTCAGAATCGGCCCTATGCAAGTTTTAGCGCTTCCCGCCAAAACCCGCATAGAAACGATTCAAAGGTGCCCACCAGGCACTTGCGTGCGGGTGGAAAACGAAGTAATAACATTACACAACAGTCCTCGATGGGACCCACAGAACAGATATATATACAACACGACTCCATGAGTCCAGAATACAGATATACCATACAAAGATCCAAATCACCTTGAAAATGATGCAGCGTCCGACTACGGACAAGATGCAAATGGGGCTAAGAGCCCTGAAGAATAACCAATGGCGTCCATAACCCTGCCCAGGCCAAGCCGGAAGGGTAACCCTGCTAACGACGTCGATCTCAAACCTGCTTAAACAAAAGGGGTGCCGACAAAGGGCAAAGGAAAAGAGAGAGCGGTCAGTACTGAGGCCAGTACACGGCGAGGCTAGAATTTGGCGGTCCTCGCCTACATAGGTATGGTGGACTGAAGCGGCAGCGGCAGCATGCACTAAACAACCTATAGAGACTCGATACAACTAGCGGCTATCAGAGAGGGGTAAGAAAGACCTATTCGGAACCAACCTGATACTACCACCAAACATACCCATCCTGGTATTTCCCCCTCGAGCCCAAACGAGGAAGTCAACCGAGGAACTCACACAGTTGGCAGTTTTATTCATTCCGTTATAGTTGCGGCAATTACTAGTCAAATATAGATAGCATGAGTCATCCTGATATAAGAAGCAGTGGGCAGTTTTAGTTAAACATTCCGTTGTAGTTGCAACACTTACTAGTCAGATACAATAAGCATGAGATATCCCAAAAACCCAGCAGTTGTTGGTACTTTTATTTAGCCATTCCGTTGCAGTGAAGCTGATTACTAGTCATATCGGATACAATTCAAATTATAGCCGTAAACTTTAGTTATAGTTGTCTATGATCGAGACCTGTGCTCCAAGTCGTCCATAACCGCGGACACGGCTTCTCGAAAAGATTTAACCCTGCAGGGGTGCACCAAAGTTTCCACACGCACCTACACCCTTGTTGTCGGATCAGGTAGGTACAAGATCACAAAACATACACCCAACGGTATGTCGACGGGGTTTCGGACACGACGTTTCCCAGACCCAAAGCAAGCACGGGGGGCCACCCCACTAAGTACACCCGCAACAAAGTCGGCCGGGCTCCGAGACAGACTCAGGGTTTGCGTCAGTGGCTGTAAACGACTGGGAACCCGAAACTCTCGGGCTTGTCGATACCGCGAAAACACTCCGCTTCCAAAACAGTACACGTGCAGTACCTCGCACAATTTAAATTAAGCAGTAAAGCATGGCATAAGTACAGAATAGTAATAAAGCCCCAAACTACTTGTGGCCCCCAGTACAGTACTTGGAATCAGGTACTAAATCGATGGGGGTGCCCATACATCCCACATGTGGTTAGCGCGCTCGATCTCGGAACAGGTGTCAAGAACTCGGGATCCTACGGGACACCAGTGAGCGGTCGGAAACCAAATATTATCTATCACCCACCGGTGCCTCTGCATTTACCTATTTCAATTTTAGTTATTAAACAATAATTAAAGCCATGATCGTCTCCAACATTAAACATGCGGCTATACTCCAACAACTGTGGTACTTGACGACACGCGACAGCACTTGAGTAAGCAACTACAACACGCAGGTCCCACTATCTACCAAACAACAGGTAATAGGATGTGTCCAAGGCAATATGAGGCTGCAAGGGATATCACGGGTACAAAAACTAGAGCATCGCAACACGGACAGCAATGGATCAACAGGAGGGAATAAATACTATAAAAGTAAGATAGGTTGAAAGGGGGAGGTGCTCGCCTGAAAAACATTGCCGAAGGTTCACCCGAAGATCGGGTCGGTACTCGCATCAACTCAACGGCCTTATCCATGAAGAAGCAAAACACTAGAATAAACACCGGATGCAATATTTAATACTACGGCAAAAGATCAGGCATGATGCATGTATGATGTATGACATGGCAAGGTGCGATGCAATTAGGTCATATTAAGTGGAACCGGGGTCCCGACAATTAATTAAACGGTTCAAGTTATTTATCTACCCCGCAAATTAAATGTTGTAATAACAGGGCAAGATAAGTTACCGGTTCGCTACACAAATTTAAATGAGGCCAATATAAGACTAGATTTGCCCGCATATGGGCCCCATATTTAATTATAAGGTGAATCGGCATAATGCCCCCAAACCACCAAATATGTATGCAAGCATGTCAATTTAAGATGCACGAGTTTATATTACAATTTTATAAAATAGGGCTTGGAAAGGGGATCACACATGGGTTCGGCGATCTTGGTTCGGGGTGCGGGGTTCGGTCTCAGGGTTCAGGGTTCGACGGGATCGGTCTTCGAAGGTCGGTTGCAAGATGAAGAGCTTGGCGTTCCGGGAAGAAGGACTTGGCGTTGCCGAGCGGAAGTCTTGATGGTCCTCGGGTCAGAGAAGATCTTGTCGCACGGTGTCCGGGTAGGCGAACTTGTCGGTTCCGCGGTTTCGATTGTCGGTGTCGGACTCGGGCCTCGGCACTGGGAGATCTTGGTGTTCCGTGACGGAGAACTTGGTTTTCGGGATAGGCGATCTTGACGCTCGGTGCCCGTGAAGTAGAACTTGTCGTGCCGACACCATCACATCCGATCTTCGGTTGGAGTCTTGTCGTCCGTCTTTTGTCGGTGGTCGGTGGCGAGCTTGTTCTGTACCAGGTACCTCGCATCCTTTCTTCAGAGAAAATCTTGAGCCCCCACGACACCACGACAACATCTGTCAACACCCCGATCACCACTTCGGCAAACATCAGCACATAGCTGCTGCTGTTGAAGAGGGTGGAGGCAGGGCATGCCGACAGGGACAAAGATGTGCTCAAGCAGGAGGGTCGCGAGGCACACGGCGCCGGGCCCGGGAGGCGCGCAGGAGGTTGGTCACGGCGGCCTGCGGAGCAACACGGGTGGCTCGCGGCGAGGTGCTGGCCGGAGGTCGCACGGCGAGGAGGCGGAGGCGCGCGGCCGGCGAGGGATGGCGAGGAAGGGGCGTCGAGGCGGAGGCCGGGCAGTCCAGAGGAGGGAGCCCACGGCTTGCAGACGCGGTCGACGGGGCGGTGGCCGGCGTAGAAGATGGCCGAGGCGGCGGTGGACGGGCCGGAGCAGGGCCCGCGACGGCGGAGCACTTGGGCGGGAGGTGCGGCGCTCGGGGCAGAGGGGAGGAGGCAGGGAAGCTCGCGGCCGGGCGGGCGAGGTCGCTGGCGGCCTGCTGACGTGCCTGGCGACGGCTGCGCGAGGATGCAGAGGCGAGGAGAGACGGGGAGGGCGCGCCGGCGGTGGGGCACGCGGCCGCGGGCGGAGGAGGTCGGGGCGTGGTGTTGGTCGCAGGGCAGGGAGACGGCCAGGACATGGTGAGGGAGGGCTCCGGCGGCGAGGTGCAGGGACGGTGGAGGAGCACCGGCGAGGTGGCCGATGGCGGCGTCCTGTGGCGCAGCTCGACGAAGAGACGGGGAGGGTAGGTGGCGATGGGCTCGGGGAAAGGAGAGAGAGGGAGCGGGGATGGCGTCGGGTGGTGGGGCCAGAGGGAGTGGGTCGGGGGTTGGGGAGGCGCGTCCAGGGTGAGGAGCGGGCGAGCGAGGTGGGCGTGTGGTGGAGCGGGGCTGTGGGCCAGGGAGAGTGGGGTCAGGCGGGTGGGGTGGGTTTGTGTGCGTGGTGTGTGTGAGTGCGTGTGTGACAGGTGGGGAGAGGGAGGAAGTTGGGGGTGAGGTGGCAGCGGGTGAGTGGTGGGGAGTGGGGCCAGGGTGATGTGGCGGCCTGGGATAGGTTGGGGTGAGGTGGCTGGAAGGGTGGGTAGATAGGATTGGGTAGAAAAAAGGGTCTAGATTTTAGGTTTATTATTTTGTAAGATATTTATTTGTCTTGTTTTGTTTTAAATCTTTTTAGCAAATAATTTTTAGTTAAATAGTTTAGCAGATAATTATGAGGCTTTGTTTCGAAATAAAAGAAGGGTAATTTTAGAAAATAAAAATAGGCTTTTTGAAAATAGTTTCAGACAAACAAATGCATGATGATGACGATGCTCAGAAGCAATGCGGCATGATGACATGAGCATGCTGTCATGATGATGCAATGCACAAAAACAACGCGATTTTCTAGTAGTGGTTTTGCGGGATGCCACAGGCTCTTACCATTCGTTCATTTGGTTGAGGCCACTCGTATGGAGGAGATAGAAGGGCGACAACTTGGGTTCCAGACTAGTCGCTTACAGTACGACTCGTCTTTGCTCACGTGCTTGGTGGATCGATGAAGGCCCGAGACTCACACTTTCCATTTTCGATGGGGAGAGATGGCTCCTACCCTTCAGGACGTCTCATATTTGCTGGGACTTCCGTTGGCTGGCGTGCCCATAGGCCCAGTGGATCCACCGGCAAATTGGGCCCAAGACATGGCCCAACGATTCTTTGGCATCCGTGATGGAGCTCTGGCCTTTGGCCATGACAGTCATGGGCCAAAATTTGGATGGTTGGAGCAGTATCAGGTGTGTTTCATTTATTTGTTCTATTTTGTTGGATAAGTATCATGTACTGAAAATTGTTCTATTTGCCAATGCAGATACAGAGGTTTGGGTTCCCGGCCACTCCGATGACTGCCCCACAGATTACACGCAGCCTGGAGGCATACCTTATGTGGCTGCTCGGGAAGGTGATGTTCACTGAGAACCACGTGTCGACCATTAGTGCGCGATACATCCATTTTGCTAGAGGGATCGCGGAGGCGACGTGCCAGGAAGAATGCACACAGTGGAGTTGGGGTTCAGCTGTCTTAGCAGCTACGTACCGAGGTATGTGCAATGCTTGCCAGTTAACCAAGGACAGTTCTGCCTTGCTAGGATGCCCATTGTTGCTGCAACTGTGGTCGTGGGAGAGGTTCCCTATTGGCCGTCCAGATGTAAGTGTCAACCAAATAGTCGGCAACCAGGAACATGAAACAATTGTCTACCACTCTGACCTGCTGTTCGACGAAGAGCAAATTGATTTGCCTACATTTGGCACTCACTGGACCCGTCGCAAGGTCAGTGTAATGTCTTAATAAATTGCACTTCTGGTACTACAATATGAAAGTTACTAACAACTATTTTGTCATGCAGTGTCGTTTCGCGGGAGAGCAAGTCATTAGATGCTATCCATCATTCAGCGAGCAGTTCGACACACTGAAAGAGGATGTCGTGATTTGGGAGCCGTACACCCTGCAGACACGACACACACGATATCCCGACGGGATATCTATTATGTGCACTAGAGATCAAGAGTACTGGCTGACTACATCGAAGATCATCTTTGATTGCCAAGTTGAGGAGATGTCTCAACAGAGGGTCATGCGACAGTTTGGTCTTTGCCAGATGGTAGATCCCCCGCGTCCGGATGTTCCCCTTCCAGATGTCGTGCACGCGTAAGTAAATATATGTACATAAGGAATGCATCTTATACTTCATCTATGTTCTTTAATGATGGTCTAACAAATTCTAATGACAGGTACTCTCGGAAAAGTAGCAAGACCGCCACTCAATGGCTCCAACGGGTGGGGATTTACGTCAACGAGTGGCAGAATGCACCAACACAAGTGTGGCACGCTGGCCCGTTTGATATGGAGCTATTCCACGGATACCTACAGAGGTACATGTCGATGACACGGCTACGTCCCATTCCACACACACATGACGATGAGATATACCCTAGCCAGTCAACACTGGAGTCCAGACAGTCAGCGGTAAGTACTTTATTTAGAGCATAATCAACATGAGTGCCTATGTAGTGCATACCTAACTATGAGACAAAAGCAGGCCGATATGACGTGGGAGCTACAGACTGAGGTGGCTCAATACGGACGATCGCTTTTGAACGTTCCTCTTGTGCCCCGTCAGCAGGCTCAGTCCTTTGTCCGGCGGGTCGAGGAGAAGCTGCGGCGTATCTACGCGTCCATCACGTGCACCAGCGTCTCAGACGTCGTTCAACACCGAGAAGCACAACGCCCACCGCGTCACTCGGTGGAGGCGCGTGCCCCACGTCGATCCACGCAGCAGCGCCCACCGCGTCACTCGGTGGAGGAGCGCGCTCCACGTCGATCCATGGAGCAGCCACCTTCTCCAGACCATGTTGTAGGCTCGGAACGGCACGAGGAGCATATTTCTCCACCACTCCGCCACGGGCCTCGTCCACGACTCTCACAGCAGGCGCCGCGGAGAGCACCACCTCCAGACCAGGCTGGAGGCTCGGGGTGGCAGCAATCACACTTTACTTCTGACCCGTGGCAGCAATCGCAGTTCAATATCGACCAGTTGCACCAGAACCAGATTACTTTCGAACAATGGCAGCATCAGCAGCCGATCCCCTACATGGACTTTGCTTATCGACCACAATCTCATCCTCATGGTAAGCGTGTCCCTTCCTACTATTATTAGATGCAGTATGCCATTGTTCAGTACTTAATTTCTTGTACACTAGCAGGAGACTCCGTTACATGGGACAGTACTGACGACCGTCATCAGCAGACACAGCACGAGCAGGTAGACTAGTTTAGTCAGTATCAGCCAGGTACTCCACCACCTATCCCCACACAGAATACACAGGATCAAGGTGAAGGGTCAACTGCACCTCGCCGTGATGTGATGCCACCCCACAGATATGGATGGAGTACACCGAGGCCTCCGCCACCTCGTCGTCGACACCAGTGATATCTACTTATGTATCAGTCTTTTACCTATCTATGTATGAGACATCATTCTATTATTTCATGATTTTATTCGACAAACTACTCAACATAACTTGCAACATAGTTCAACATAACTTGCGGTACATAAATAAGAGTCTTATCTATCCCTAGCATGATGCCTTTCCCTTTCCCTTCGATGATGCCTCGCCCTTTTCCTTGGACGATCCCTCGCACTTGCTCTTCTTGGCCTGCGATTTCTTCTTCTCCTGCCTCTTGTCCCACTCAGCTCTTGCCTTGCTTCCAACGGGTGGCGGCATGAAGATATCATCCTCATCTTCGCTCTCTTCTATCCAGGCCCTACGTGCCACAACCTGCTCCGTCATGTCAGCTTGACTCTTCTTGGCCTGCTCTTTCTTCTTCTCCTGTCTCTTGTCCCACTCAGCTCTTGCCTTGCTTCCAACCGGTGGCGGTATGAAGATATCATCCTCATCTTCGCTATCTTCTATCCAGGACCAAGGTGTATTAGCCACCTCCATCATGCGAGCTTCACTCTTGAAGGTGAGCGTGTCCCACCTTGCCTTGATCCTGAGAAGCTCTGCTCGTACCTGATTTGGGGTCTTCAGTTTCCACCCTCTTCGATGAAGTGACTTACCAAGTATAACGAGAGCATCATGGTTCGATACCAACGTATCCCAGTCGGCTGGTTTATCGGCTATCTCAACAGTTCTGGCTATGAAGAAAAGCCCAATGGACATATCTACAGGCCAGGGAGACGCGTCGGTCATAGTGGAGAGGAAATGCGAGAGCAAAAGGAGAGAGGGAAATGAGAGAGTAAGAGGAGGAAGAGATGAACTGGGTTAAAGGATACATCCCGTTGCCCGGATTTATAGAGGCACCGAACCGAATAGGCGGGAAAAAAGGGCGGGAAGTCGTGGCGGGAAAAAGAGGGCGGGAAGTCGTGGCGGGAACAAAGGGCGGGGATTACTGGCGTGAAAAATTTGCGGGGAGTAACGGCGGGAAAAAATGGCGGGGAGTACCGGCGGGAAAAATCGGCGCGAAGGATTGCCGAGGAGCGGACGATTATTTAGCGAAGATTATTTAGCGGCGGGAGCACTGGGGCGTCGGCTGCTCAAAGGACGACAGACCGTGTCGTCTCTTCAAGGGACGACGGACCTGTATCGTTTGCTCAAAGGACGAACCCATCTGTCGTCCGCGCAACCAACGAAGGAGCTCTGTCGTGGACAGAAATGAAAATTTCTAAATTTGCGTATTATTTATAAAAATGAATAAAAAAATGTATTATTTAAAAAAAATTACCTACATCTAGTATCAATGCTACAGCAGATAACAGGGCTGTGCTCTTTGGCGTGAGAATATTACTTTAACCTGAGAAATAATCCGAATGTTTTGCTTAGGTCTCTGCTGGGCCGGGCTGAACTGGGCGGGCAACAAAACGGACTCGATCGGTGTGGGCTGGGCTGACCAGCAGAGAGCGAACCGGGGCACCGTGACGCGAACGAATCCCGTCGGCGTCGACCCTCGCCGAGTCCCATGGCCGCCGCCCATCTAGCCTAGGATTCTCCTTCCTCCACCACCGCCGCCCTGAACCGCTACCGGCCTACCTCCGCCGTCGCCCTGCACCACCGCTCAGCGTTGGTCGACCTCAGGTTCTCGGCCCCCCTTCACTGTAGGGTTTCCTCTGGCAAGCGGCAAGCTGACCGCATCGTACCCGGCAGCGGAAATACGGCAAGCTCAACGTATCCTCCTCCTACCTGCCCTTCTCACAAGGTGAGCCGTGAGCAGAAACTCTTCACCATATGGTTCAATTGGGGACATGAATAAGAAAAGACAATTTCCCCCACACACGGACACAGCGCCTACTTTGTTCCTTTTTTTGCAGTCAGATCACCATGAAGCTCAATAGGGTTCGCCGCCGCCGCCGTGATGTAAGTCAATGCTTGCATTGTGCTCTGTCCATGTTAGTTGCACCTTCGATGCAAGTCACCGATGACTGTTTTTCCCCTGGCTAAGTGCAGATGCAGAAAGCAGCAGCTGTTAACGTGGACAGGCTAAGCGAACTGCCCAATGACTTGCTGCTCAACATCCTGGAGAGACTGGACACACTCGACGCCTTCCGAGCATCTTTCGTCTCCAAGCGAATGCAGAAACTTCCCAGCATGCTCTCGCAGATTGTCATTGATCTCGGCGATGATGAATTGGTCGGGAAGAACAGCGTCGTGGCTGACGTGACCTGCAAGATTCTGAGCAAGAGGTCTCCGGAAATCACCATTCGCAATCTGAAGGTCAAACTACTCTTGACTCCTAATGACTGTCGCTCCGTTGGCAAATCTGTTGGCCTAACCATGGCGACCCAGAAACTGGATGCAGCTGAGTTTGATATTCTAACGCCCAAGAATTCTTATCTTTGCAAGGATGCTGACCTCCTTAACTATGCTAACCAGTTCAATACGTTCTTTGCTGATTGTCCCGATGCGTTTTCTGGTCTCACACGACTGCAACTGGAGAATCTGAGGTTTGGTGAATCAGACATACCTAACATCCTTAGCACTTGCAAGCGGCTGGAATCATTGTGTTTCTTCGAGTGTGACGCTGGGATTCAGTCGGTGCTGCATGTAGAACATGCTGGACTCGTTGAGCTTGTTATTTCCTATGGCCGATTCAAAACAGTGCAGCTCGACTGTCTACCAAAGCTCCAACGGGTGGCCTATACTTGGATCCTTGATGAAAATCCCTTGGTTCTTGGTTTTGTCCCTCAGCTTTCGAAGCTAAGCCTCACTAATACACGTTTGTCAGACAAGACCCTCATGTTAAGCCAGCTGCTTGCTAATGTCCAGACTGTAAGCGATCTGTATCTGGACTTTGAAAGTGAAAAGGTACTCACTCCAATCATCTCTGTGTTGATTTCACCGTACCATGGTTGTATGTAACAGTAGCAATAACTTAAAGAGTTCTTTCTGCCATGTGAGGATGTGATTATTGGACAACTTGCACTCATTATTATTTTGTTTTATCGGTTCCAGATTTGGTTTCGACCAGAATGCCCAAGAGTGCTTGCTCCTTTGCTCGGCCAGCTGCGGTTTATGAATCTGGACAATCTTCCCGAGGATTGTGATATCGCTTGGACAATGTTCCTTCTTGAAGCTGCACCATCCGTAGAGGAGCTGTGCATCACAGTATGGGATCATAAGTGTGCAAAGGAGTCACAAAAGAGCTACTCCAAGAAAACGGATGTGAAGTGGGAGCCATCTGCTCCTAATTTCAAGCATAAGAATCTTGCCAAGCTAACCATCTACGGCTTCCAGTCAGACAGCAAGTTCATGGGGTACATCAAGCGTGTCATGGAAGCTGCTTTGAACATCAAGGAGGTGTGTTTGCACGACAGGAAGGTGTGCAATCTATGCGCTGTCCTTTTTCCTCACATCGAGGTCCGTCCTTCGACATATCCAAGAAGCTTTGAGGAAAAGGATTCATTGAGGAAGAAGATCACAGAGGCATCAATGATGATGGCTTCCCCCGCTGTGATTCACTTCCGGTCTTAAGTTCTATATAGAGATCAGTAAGTAGTTCATGGCATTGCCATGATCTATGGTCCCGTGGTTTGTAGGAGTCCCACTACTCAAAAAGTCTGTAGCGACTGTGTATGCCCCCCGCCGCCCCCCTGACTGAAGCTTGTATTGTTATTGTCTCATTGGCTAGCTCATATGAAACATATCTTTGATACCTTCTTGTTTGTATAAACTCTTAGTATTTTGTCAGAATGAAACAGATGAAACAAACACATCTATATATGATTTTTCATGTAGTATATATCTGTACTCTAGTTGTCCATGTCAGCTAATGAGTTTACTCTAGCTGTGGTGCAGGCTGCACGTGAAACTGAAAGTGCCATCTGAGGCGAGCGCGAGTTTGCTTCGACTCGATTTGCTGGGCCTGCTATGGCAGTGACGACACAGGCGTCATGACTATGAGGACCACTGACTCTTCTGCTTGCACGCCCTATGGCAGAGTAATTACTATGAGTTGGATAGAACAATCCAAGACGACTAGACCTTCATCTTTTTCAGCTATGGTCTGCGTTGGTCCTTCAACATTGATTTCATAGCCTGATGATTCAGTTTTTACATGCATTATTCCTCTACATTGTCCTTGGTTTCATGGAAAGGGCTTAAAGGCACAGCTCCATAATTTGTTAGTGCATCGCAGTTTACTTCTGCATGGTTATATAGTTAGTGGATGTATTGTTTAAAGCTGGATTGACTACAAGGGAGTGGGTGGGGGATAGGAGGGATGGGTATGTCCCTTCATTGATTTCACACTTGCATTGATCATAATAACCAGCGACTTGAAATGAAAATGCAACTAAAACACACAATTTTGCAATGTATTATTATCATGATCGAAGTGGAAGTGTTTTTAACTTTTACTTCTGGTAATGTGGAGTTATGTTCTTTTTTATCATTTATAAAATATTGTAATGGTTATATGGTTACCGGAAGTATGTTTAAAGCTGGATTGACTACAAGGCAGGGACTGGGTGGGGGATAGGAGGGATGGGTGTGTCCCTTCATTGATTTCACACTTGCATTGATTGTAATAACCAGCGACTTGAAAGTATTGACAATGCAACTAAAACACGAAATTTCCAATTCTATGTATTATTTTGATGGTGGAAGGGAAAGTGTTTGACTCTCAAAACAAAGGGAAAGTATTTAACTTCCAGTTCTGGTAATGTGTAGTTATGTTTATTTGTCATTTGTAAATATTGTAATAGTTCGTCTGAAACGACAGTCTCCCGTTCAATCTAACCGGATGCATATTTTTGGGACTTAGGGACTTTTGTATCTTGTAGTGCATGAGAACTGATTTACCATAAGAGTTTTGCAGTCAGACCATAAGCGATATGTATCTTGTACTTCTTTATAGCTTGTAGTTCTAAACAATTGTTGACTGTACGGAAAACATACAACTGATGTAGTTTTTCTGTGCCCATACTATATCTGATGCAATAGCTGTTATCTTTGAGCTCCGATATTTTGTATGGCGACTGAATTCCACTGTAAATTCTCTGTGGCTATGCATACCGGATTCATGAGTTACTAGATGTTTCAGGTGAGCTGTCCGGGGTCTGTGATAGATTGTTCAATCACAGTTCTTGTGCAGGAAATTATATCAATGAAGCAAATAATATACTCCCTCCGTCCTAAAATAGATGTCTCAAATTTATCAAAATTTGGATGAATCTAGACACTATTTAGTATATTCTTGAACGGAGGGAGTAGATTTTTCATGTCCCGGATTCATTCTTGGAGTTATTGAACATGTCCTGGAACATCCCTAAATCATCTTTAGTTATTGAACTATGAAACATGATATCTTGACATGGAAGTTGTTTCATGTATGGACTCCCTGTTTCGATCTCTTACATACTTTGACTAATCTGTTAATACTAAGGCTTAAGGCATATAACATTTTTAAAAAAGTCAAACTACCTAAAATTTGACCAACTTTTTAGAGTAAAATATTAATATTTATAGTACATAATTCATACCCTTTCATACATTATGGAATATATTTTCACACGGTAGTGAGGCCAAGGAGGACTCATTCGTGCGCTTGCTCAGCAATGAGAACCGTTCCATGGCCGAGTTTGACCAAGTTTTTAGAGAAAAAATATTATTCCCTCCGTCCTAAAATAGTTGTCTTAAATTTGTTAAAATTTGAATGAACCTATATACTAAATAGTGTCTAGATTCATCCAAATTTTGACAAATCTGAGACGTCTATTTTAGGACGAAGGGAGTAATATTTACAATACATAATCCATATCCTTTCATACATTATGAAATATATTTTCACATGGTATTGAGGCCGAGGAGGACTCAGGGCCTGTTTGTTTGGGCTGTGGCTGGCTGGTTGTGGCTGGCTGTGCTGCTGTGCAGAGAAAGCTACTTCTCTAAGTTTTAATGTTTGACAACTTGGCTGACTGTCTGGCTGTGTGGTAACGAATTGTCGGTTATGTCCCTGAAATTCATATAACACATATACTTTATTATTGAAGTGCATAAATCGCATATATCATCATTAAATACCATATGTCATATATTGGTTTGTCCAAAATACATATTCGACCATTATATACAAATAAGATATCATCATAATGAAATTTCGAGCAACACTATCACATCAAGAGAGGCACATATCAATTTCGAGCAACACTGCCACAATATGAAATTTCGAGCACTAGCACAACACTAGCACTACCATGTCTCACCCGCAGAAAAAAACACTAGCGCTACCATGTGCGGACGGGGTCCTCACAGTTGAACTGGGACAAGGTCGACCGGGGATGAGGTAGGACAGGGAGGAGATGAGCTGGGCGGGGACGGGAAGGAGGTAGCTGAGCAAGGACGGGGTCGGGCTATCTTGGCGGTGGCGAAAATCAGGCCGGTGGCTGCTGGAAGGCGCTGCCTCATGCGACGACGGGGTCGAGCGGCCAGGACGCGGTGATGAGAGGGAGGTTCGGCGGCGGGAAGGAGGAAGGCCGCTGGGGAGGAGGTCCGGCACCGGGGAGGAGGAAGGCCGCTGCCTGGAGTCTTGGCGGTATTGGCGGCGGGGAGGAGTTCCGGCGCCGGGGAGGAGGAAGGCCGTTGGCGCGGAGGTAGGCCGCCGGCTGGAGTCTTGGCGGTCTTGGCAGCGGGGAGGAGGTCCGGCACCGGGGAGGAGGATTGGCGGCGGTCTTGGTGGTCTTGGCGGCGGGAAGGAGGTCCGGTGCCAGGAAGGAGGAAGGCTGACGGGGAGGAGGATTGGCGGCGGTCTTGGTGGTCTTGGCGGCGGGGAGGAGGTCCGGCGCCAGGGAGGAGGAAGGCCGCCGGGGAGGAGGTAGGCCACCGACTGGAGTCGACGGTAGGGAGCGACCGTGAATGGCGACGCTGAGATGAACGGGTCGGGAAGGTGGGGATAATGTTGGGCCTTTTTTTCTGGAGGCGGTAGCTGGTATCAGCAAGGGGGTGGCATTTTATTGTAATTTCAACCAAACGATATGTCTGAGTGCGAAAACGGTTCGCTCGCTAAAGGGCACATCGGTGGGAAGCTGCGGGAAGCACCCTCCGAGGTGCTTTTCCTCATGTGCCTGTTTTGTCAAAGTACTTCGGCAAAAGACCAACGCGCAGCTGTCCCTTTGGTTCGTTTTTCTGGCTTTTTCTAATGAAAAGCTACCAAAAGCCCAAACAAACACCCCCTCATTCGTGCGCTTGCTCAGCAATGAGAACCGTTCCATGGCCGAGCTCATTGCTTCGGAGAATGAGATTATGATGAGGGACCCGCCATCATGGACGCGTTCACGCGAGAGTGGTGGGACGATGTGAGGATGGAAATCTTGCAACGATGTGATGCTCCGGCGAGTGGTGGTGGCGACAGTGGTCATGGGGCTACAGCGAGTGTTGTTCGTGTTAATGATCCGGCAAGCCAAGGCTCAGCTTGATCTCCGCGACGGCAAGTATCGTGATTCTTCTTTTGGCTTGATGAATACAATAGTGATGCTATTTATGTATGATTGTGTACTTTGACGATTAGATCGGTTGCTCAAACTATTATCTATTGTCTCATATTGTCCGTTGTTTATGAAACTTTGCAAAATCCTGTGTTGCGGTTCATGTTTGCGGATTCGCTAGATTTACAACATAACAACATATTGGTATATTCGAAAATACTATGTTATTATACCGTTTCCCTTTATGGGTTTGGCCTGCACGATTTCCTTTTGGATCCTCGTAACATAATTAGGGCTTGTTTGATTCATAGGAATTGCATAGAAATTGTGTAGGATTTAAATTCTATGGGAATTTTTCCTATCTTATTGTTTGATTCATAGGAACACATTCTATAGAAATTAATTCTATAAGAATCTTGTAATGCAATTTCTATAGAAAAGAAACATTAGATCATATCTTATGGAAAAATTTCTTTGCTACATCAAACAAAATTTCTCTTCCCATAAAATTCAAATTGGCATGACATCTCATCAATCCTATAATTTTTCTATTCCTATACTTTCCTTATCCTATAAATCAAACAAGCCCGTGTTTACGGGTTTGGGTCGTGTGCTAGAGTTGCTCTAATAAGCGATAAAATCTCGAAACGGGCTAAACCAGCGTTTGGGCGCCGCGACAGGAACGAATCCCCTCCTTCCTCGAGCCTTTCTCACGGTCACGGTCACGGTCACGGTCGCCGTCCATCTAACCGCCGCCCTGAATCGCTACCGGCATACCGCCGCCGCCGCCGACTTGTAGCACCGCCCAGCGCCGCCACCCGTCAAGCTCTCAGTCCCCACCTTCACTCTAGGGTTTCCCCAGGCCGCACTGCACTGACGCCGTCTCCGGCAGCCGCCCTGCTGACCTCCTCCGGCAAGCGGCAAGCTCAGAGCATCGTACTAGGCACCGGCAAGCTCAACGTATCCTCCTCCTACCTGCCCTTCTCACCAAGGTGAGCCATGAGCAGAAACTCCTCAACATGTGCTTCGGTAGTTGACACGAACGATAAGAAAAACAATTTCCCACACACACGGACACGGTGCCTACTCTGTTCCCTTTTTTTGCAGTCAGATCACCATGAAGCTCAATAGGGTTCGCCGTCGCCGCCGTGATGTAAGTCGATGCTTGCTGTTGTGCTCTCTTCGATGCAAGTTAATTCCCCCTTCGATGCAAGTCAATCTACCCATATTATCACCGATGACTGTTTTTCCCCCTTGTCTAACTGCAGTTGCAGAAAGCAGCAGCTGTTAACAGGGACAGGCTAAGCGAACTGCCCACCGACTTGCTCCTCAACATTCTGGAGAGGGTGGGTACGCTTGATGCTGTCAGAACCTGCATTCTCTCAAAGAAATTATCGAAGCTGCCCACTATGCTCTCGCAGATCGTTATACATCCCAGCGACCGCGATTTGGTTCGAATGAATGGTGTTTTGGCTGACGTGATGAACTGGATCCTCAGCGCAAGGTCTCCACAGATCACCATTCACAAGCTGAAGGTCACATTCATCTTGACTCCTAATGACTGTCGCCCCATTGGCAAATCTGTTGGCCTTGCCATGGCTACACAGAGAGTGGATTCAGCAGAGTTTGAAATCGTGACGTCCAAGAATTCTTATTATTGCAACCATGCCGATCTCCTCAACTTTGCCAATCAGTTCAGTATGTTTGTTGCTGACTGTCCGGATGCATTTGCTGGTCTCACGCGACTGCGACTGCAGAATCTAAGGTTTGGTGAATCAGACATACCCAATATCTTTGGCACATGCAAGCGGCTGGAGTCATTGACATTCTTCGAGTGTGACGCGGGGATTCGGTCGGTGCTGCATGTACAACATGCTGGACTCGTTGAGCTTGATATCGCCTATGGGGAATTCAAAACCGTTGAGCTGGACTGTGTACCAAAGCTCCAACGGCTGACCTATGCTAATTGGCCCTGTGATGAAAATCCCTTGGTTCTTGGTTTTGTTCCTCAGCTTTCGAAGCTAAGCCTCACTAAGGCATGTCTTTCAGACAAGACCCTCAGGATAAGCCAGCTGCTTGCTAATGTCCAGACTGTAAGCGATCTGTATCTGGATTTTCGAAGCGAAAAGGTACTTTCTCAATTCATGTCTTGTGTTGATTTCACCACGTGATGGTTGTATGTAACAGTAGGAACTTAAGCAAGTCTTTTCTGCACTCATTATTATTTTGCTTTATTTGTTTTGTCTGTCCCAGATTTGGGTTCAACGAGAATGCCCTAGAGTGCTTGCCCCTGTTCTCGGCCAACTACGGTTTGTTCATCTGGACCGTCTTCCTGAAGAATGTGATATCACGTGGACAATGTTCCTTCTTGAAGCTGCACCATTTATAGAGGACCTTTGCATCACTGTATGGGATCATAAGTGTGGAAGCGAGTCACAAAAGAGTTACTCCAAGAAAACAGATGTGAAGTGGGAGCCATCTGCTCCTAATTTCAAGCACAGGAATCTGGCCAAGTTAACCATCTACGGCTTCCAGTCCGACATGAACTTCATGGGGTACATCAGGCGTGTCATGGAAGCTGCGGTGAAGATCAAGGAGGTGTCTCTGCATGACAGGAAGGTGTGCATGCTCTGCGCTGACAGGTTTCCTCACGTCAAGGTTCGTCCTTCGACATATCCAAGAAGCTTTGAGGAAAAAGATACATTGATGAATAAAATCACAGAGGCATCGGTGATGATGGCTTCCCCTGCTGTGATTCTCTTTCGGTCGTAAGTTCTATATAGAGATCAGTAAGTAGTTCATGGCATTGCCATGATCTATGCTCCCGTGGTTTGTAGGAGTCCCACTACTCGTCTTGTAGCGACTGCGTATATTTGCTACCTTCTTATTTGAACTCACAAACACACTGAAGCTTGTATTGTTATTGTCTCATTGGCTGGTTCATACGAAACGTATATTTGCTATCTTCTTATTTGAACAACTCTTTGGTATTTTGTGAGAATGAAACAGATAAAACAAACACATCTATATATGATTGTTCATGTAGTATATATTTATAAGTGCTCTTTTCTTTTGTGGTCAATATTCAACATCCTTAAATATCTGAGGCATGGACTCATTTCTTCATGGAAGCGTAAAAATTACATTGCTGACAATAAGAAAAGTAGCCTTAGTTGGCAATGCTTCTGATCCAACTTTATCCAGCATTCATTTCCTGCCCGGGGCAGCTCTGCCACTGACTCTTCTCACATTCGTACAGAGTTGTTCTCTCTGTTTCTTCAAATTTATCTTTGGCAGCATAATCAGCATTGTTGCGCTTTCTTCTGACATTTCTCTATCCCTGAAACCCCTACAAAGCTCCGGAATTCAAGCAGTGGGCTCTATTTCATCAGCATTTATTCCTGATGACGATGATTCTCATCCCACATTCTCCAGCATTTGTCCCTGCCCTTCCAGTCACTTTTCTCTCAATCTTCCATTTATTTTCTCTATTTTGAAAAATTCATCGACAGCGTACTATGATTTTTCTCGTGCTCAATGGGTTGCACTTCAGAAGGATTGAGTGGTAAAGCAAAAATCAAGTCGAGATCACCTAGCCACCTGGGTGAATTTGAACATGGAAAGGAGAAATTTTACCTTCTGACCTTCACGTGAGACGGTGCCTTACCTCGGCTGGTTGCAATGACGTAGTAGTACTTTGCTTGTTTAGGTAGCAAAATTATTGATCGAATTTTGTATACCATGTGCGTCACACACACGAGTTATACCGTGTAGCCTATTGTCTTGTCTATGAGCAGGCCCTGGTGGTTTCGCGTCGATGTCCGCCGCCAGCAACTGGCACAGCCACGAGCTAATCTTTTTTTTTTGCTTGTACATTGCTTAGTACAAAGGATCAATTGTTTAAATTATTTGGTGCTACATAATTCGCAAATATCCAGATTATTTGGTGATCAAGTGCCTCCATTAGCGAGGTGTTCAACCCATTTCGCATCTGTTGATAACCCTTTTTTACAGATATATGGTGTCGTGCAACTACTGCTAAATCAGTATTCGGTAAGCTCTATTGCTTAACTGAATTTTGTATCAGACAAAGGTGTTGTGATAAAGCAGAACACCCTATATAAGCTGGGAAATCATATTGAGTACTTATTACAGCTTTACCTTTTCTATTTTTAAGTTAGCCATGGTGAGCTGGGTACTGCTAGTGTCAGGTTTCAGTTTTCAGAAAAGAAAAGGAAGGAGCTTAGTTTAGATTTAAATCATGCAACATGTATAGAAAAGTACCAAAATAAAATAAAATCAAGTAAGAAAACAGAAGTGAATTTATAGAAAAAGCTACAGGAAAAGCACATTCTAGGCAAGTAGACTGGATGTATTTGCTTTTGCAGAGATGTCCTAATTTATATTTATACAATTGTCAAACAAGTTATGTGCCCGAAACATTATCCTTTTTTTCAGATACATATATGTTTTACATCTACTGAAAACTTGATTTGAACGGATGAAACTGTCGTCATGCTTTGATATGTAGCACCTCCAGTGACAAGTTTCCTGGAACAAAGTTCGTTTGTGGAAACTGAAAATATGCTACAGCAGCTAGCTGCTACTAGTCTGAATAAATGGCCAAGTACAAGTATGCTATGAACAAATAGACAAGTAAGCTTCCCAATTATTTGCTGGACAACACCAAAGCAGTTCTAAACTTTCAGAACAGGTTAGCGATTCTTCCACATAACTGAACCTGTCAGCCACCATAACTGAATAGTAATACAATGATGTTCAGAGTTAGAGATTCTTCTCCATTGCATGCATGACAGATGTGAGAGACAATGGCGCTCAGCCCTTCAATCCATCGATCTCTCAACTTGTGGGACTGCAACAGTGTTCAGAGTTAACTGAACTTTGCTTGCATTCTGAAGTTTGCATCACCGTGGCTAATCCGCAGCTAGTCCCAACCCAAGCAGTTACAAAATGGAATCCTAATGACAATAGCGATACAATGGTGCCTTGCCAACTCATTTGGACTTGGTTTGGTTCGAATTCAAATTCGAATAACAAGATATAGCAAGACTAACATACTATTATTTAGCTTTTCGGCAAGCCAACTACAACAACTAGCATCCTGAAAAAGCATGGGCGACCCTGCATGAGAAATTACAGCCAGGTCAAAGTCGCCGGTTGCACCTACTACTAATATACGCTCACTTGCTACTGGAAAGATTGGCAGCAAGGCTTACTCACTGGAAAGATGGTCCGATGAGGATGCCTTGATTTGACCTTCAGCTTGAATGATGACCTGTGGAGACCTCCGTACGAAGGATCTTGTCCATCAGATCAGCCACGACACGTTGACACCATTCATTCAAACCAAATCGCAAAGGCTCAGTTCAATGACGATCTGTGAGAGCATAGTGAGCAGCTTAAACATTTGCTTCAAGAAGATGCAGCATCTTACAGCATCAAGTGTACTCACCCTCTCTAGAATGTTGAGGAGCAGTCATTAGGCAGTTTAGCCTCTCCACATTGCCAGCTGCTTTCTCCAACTGCACTTAGGCAGAGGAAAAACAGTCATCTATTAATTAATTAACTTACAACGAAATGAAAAGAGCATTTATAAAAATACTAATACATGAAACTCATATATGTTTCATCTTTTCATTCTCACAAAATACAAAAAAAAAAATTCCAACAAGGTAGCTGAGGTACATTTCATATGAGCTAGCCAATGAGGCAATAACATTACAAGGCACACACGGGGCAGAAATTCAAAAGAGAGCTCAGGCTTAATGCTCCTGCCTGAGTAGAAATTCAAAAGAGAGCTCAGGACATAGCAAACAAACTAAGAAAACTATTTTTTTTTACAATGACATGAAAATGTATTCTAACTGCATGCAAAATTTCACCGAGAAAAGACCATGTGGTGGTCCGGGCATAATAAACAAAATTTCGTGCTCAAAGAAAACCCTTTTAGAGCACTAAGATTTGTTTTTTCTTTCAGACTACCACTACAGATGTTTCTTCTCTACGAAATTTCATATGAATTTAGAACACACATCATGTTCATTGTAAAAAAAGGTAAGTTCTCTTATTTCGTTTGCTATTTTATTTGACTTACAGGAGCCAAAACTCCTTATCCCCACAGGGTAACTACTAACTTATGGAGCAGTGGGAGTGGGACTCCTTCAAACCACACAGAGGATAGATCGTGGCAACGCCACGAAATACTTATTGACTTGAATAGTTCTCATGACCGGAAGTGAATCACAGCAGGGGAAGCCATCATCACCAATGCCTCTGTGATCTTATTCCTCATTGTATCTTTTTCCTCAAAGCTTCTTGGATATGTTGAAGGACAAACCTTGACGTGAGGAAACATGTCAGCGCAGAGCTTGCACACCTTCCTGTCATGCAGAGACACCTCCTTGATGTTCACCGCAGCTTCCATGACACGCCTGATGTACCCAATGAAGTTCCTGTCGGACTGGAAGCCATAGATGATTAGCTTGGCCAGATTTTTGTGCTTGAAATGAGGAACAGATGGCTCCCACTTCACATCTGTTTTCTTAGAGTAACTCTTTTGTGACTCGTTTCCACACTTATGATCCCATAATGTGATGCAAAGCTCCTCTACGGATGGCAGCTTCAAGAAGGAACATTGTCCAAGTGATATCACATTCTTCGGGAAGATTGTCTAGATTCACAAACCGCAGTTGGCCAAGCAAAGGAGCGAGCACTGTCGAGCATTCTGGTTGAAACCAAATCTGGAATAGAAGAAACAAAATAATAAAATTAGTGCAAGTTATGCGATAATCACATCCTTACATGGCAGAAAACACTCTTAAGTTACTATTGTTACATACAGCCATCATATGGTGAAACCAACACAGAAATTGATTGGACCGAGTACCTTTTCACTTCCAAAATCCAGATACAGATCGTTTACAGTCTGGACATTAGCAAGCAGCTGACTTAGAACGAGGGTCTTGTCTGAAACACGTATATTAGCGAGGCTAAGCTTCGAAAGCTGAGGGACAAAACCAAGAACCAAGGGACTTTCATCAAAGAACCAAATATAGGTCATCCGTTGGAGCTTTGGTAGACAGTCCAGCCCCACGATTTTGAATTCCCCATAGGAAATATCAAGCTCAACGAGTCGAGCATGCTCTACATGCAGTACTGACCGAACCCCTGCGTCACACTCAAAGAAACACAATGACTCCAGCCGCTTGCAGGCGCTAAGGATATTGGGTATGTCTGATTCACCAAACCTCAGATTCTCCAGTCGCAGTCGCGTGAGACCAGAAAATGCTTCAGGACAATCAGCAAGGAAAGCATTGAACTGCTTAGCAAACTTCAGGAGGTCGGCATTCTTGCAATTTAAAGAATTCTTCAGCGTCACGATTTCAAACTCAGCTGCGTCCAATTTCTGGGTCGCCATGGCCAGGCCAACAGATTTGCCAACGGAGCGACAGGCATTAGGAGTCAAGAATAGTTTGATCTTCAGCTTGCGAATGGTGATCTGCGGAGACCTCTTGCTCAGGATCTTGTCGATCACGTCAGCCACGACACTGTTCTGCCGAGCCAACTGGTGCCTGTCGAGAACAATGACGATCTGCGAGAGCGAGGTGGGGAGCTTCTGCATTTGCTTGGAGACGGTGCATGCTCTGATGGCGTAGAGAGTGTCCATTCTCTCCAGGATGTTGAGCAGCAAGTCATTGGGCAGTTCGCTTAGCCTGTCACTGGGCAGTTGGCTTAGCCTGTCCACATTAACAGCTGCTGCTTTCTGCAACTGCAGTTAGACAGGGAAAAAACACTCATCGGTGATTTTGTTGCAATGGAGGAGGAATTAACATGAACAGAGCACAAAAGAAAGTATCGACTTACATCACGTCGGCGAACCCTATTGAGCTTCATGGTGATCTGACTGAAAAAAAAAAAACCCCGGAACAAAGTAGTCAGTGTGTCCGTGTGTGGGGGAAACTACTGAACCACATGGTGGGGAGTTGCGGCTCACGGATACCTTGGTGAGAAGGACAGGTCGGAGGAAACCGAGAGCTTGCCGGTGCAGAGTACGATGCGGTGAGCTTGCCGCTTGCCGGAGGAGGTCAGCAGGGCAGGTGGCGGAGACGGCGTCGGTGCAGGGCGGCGAGGGAACCCTAGGGTGAAGGGGGGACGCGATCTAGAGGGTGGGCGGTGATGCAGGGCTGCGGCGGCGGTAGGACGGTAGCGGTTCAGGACGGTGGCGGTTCAGGACGGTGGCGGTGGCGGTGGACAATCCTAGGCTAGATAGGCGGCGGCCATGAGAAAACTCGAGGAAGGAGGAGGGGTATCCGTGTGTGGTATACCACTCTAATACGGATACTAGTAGTATTTCTTTTTTGTAATAACACGACTAGAGTTTTGCCCCTAATTCGAATTTGAATTGAAAACAAACCAAGTTTAAATGATTTGGAAATGTGCTGGTGTATAAGCATTCTAATTACTTATTCCCTTTTCAGCTGTTTGGATTTTTTTTCTTTTGCACGGGGAAGGGTCCGAAAATACCCCCATGCTACATTAGATTATCAACGGCGGAGTAACATTTACAGAGAGGCCCTAAGAAGAAAAAAAGTACAACAAGGCTCCACAAATTTACAGAGAAGACCGTGAAAGAAATCGGAAAAAATCCATCAGGTCCTGGCCTTCTCCTCACTCCTTCTCCACCGTAACCACCATGTTGTCGAGCACGGCCCACTGCGACACCAACGGGGACTTCGCCACTTGGACTAGAGCAGCAGGAGCACGCCGCCTCGGAGCCAGAGAACCTCCGCATCGGCACCATGGATTGGAGAAAGAACACCTTTCACCAGCAGTGCGACACAAAGGAAGGGAGCGGCTGCCCTACAGCCCTTGAGTCCTACGGCAGGACAAAAACTTGTCGTCGATGCGCCGCCGGAGAGGAGCTCCGAGAACAAAGGAGTGGTTGTGCTTTAGCTAATGTCGTCGGCGGAAAAGACGTCGTTGAGATTCCCCCCTACAAGACGCAGCACTGGCGTGTCCACACCGTCGACTTCCTGATCTGCAAAGAGTCAAGTTGTAGTTATGGTGTCTCCATGGCCGGCTGACTTCCCGACTCCCCTCGCCTCCACGGCCGGCCAGAGGAAGAACCACTGCAAACCTCCGCAGCAACAACAGGTCGCCACACCAAACACCTGCACCATAGCAGGACGGGACAGCCCGCGTCCTCACCTCGCCACCACGACGCTACCAGGAAAAGCCTTATCTGTGGCGCATGGATTTTAACATTTTGTGGCACATATAAGATGCGTCACTGTTACCTTGCCACTAAATTATAATTTTGTGATGCATATTGATATGCGCATAGAATTCTCACATTTCTATGGCGCATATTGGCAATATGCGCCATAGATTTTTTTGCCGCAAAAAATTCGCCACATAATTTTTATCAATTTAAAAATAAAATGGCCCAGATCTAGGTCGGAGGTGGGGGTCTCTGGGGGTGGATGAAGAAGGAGGGTCGCCAGAGTAGGAGGAGGAGGATGTTGGAATTTGGTGAGTTTTGGGTTGTTGGCCTATTAGACAAATTCTGAAATTCTCTTTGGCCCACTTGTATATGGCAGCATATGACTGTGCTAGTGGTGCTAAAGTTTAGTCCCACATTGCTAGTTGAAGGGGAGTTGGACCACCTTATATAGTAGAGTGTTGCATCACTCACTAAGGTGTGGCAAGAAGAGTAGCCCCCGCGCACTCCTCCTCCGATGCCGCCCGCCTCGCCTCGCCACGCCACGCCACGCCACGTTCGTCACGACGCGCGCGCGCCGCGGGTTGCGGGTTGCGGGTTGCGGGAATCTCGCCGAGCCGAGCCGTTTACAGTTTTTATGGACGTGGATGTTACCGACTCGGACGTGGGCTGAGCCCACGATCCTCCTAACCTGCACTATATAAGCATCCGGGATAAACCTAATCGGTACCGAATAAATCCACACACGCGCCTACCTCCAGAACCTTGCGCTGCCGCTTTCGTCTTCTCCATCTCAGCTTGCGGCGTGCACCACAGATCGGGACAGTAGGCCTCCGGAACCCCGCCTCTCGTGAACCTTTACGGGTGAGGGACTGGCAACCACGTCGTCGTCCGACAACGAGTTCCCGAACAACGACTTCTTCCGGACGTCAGCGACCTCTTCGACAACCACAACATGAGCGACGCTGCTGCGACCGCTGCGGCTGCTATTCAGCCTACACTGTACGTGATAGTCAACTGTCTTTTTCAGATTATGCTAGAGTTCTTTATTCTAGCGTTTGGTGTAGATGTGATAGGTTTATCTCCTATAGATATAATCTATTCATCTACTTTGTTGATCTGCATGATTGGTTTTACTACTGTCTGTATGATCATGATTTATCAGTTTATTATTCGGATTAAATCATATTGATTATTGCTTATATTTCCAACAATCCAAAAACCTGATTATAGGCAACTGAATTCCACTGGTGTAGCCGCGGCTACTAGGCCGCCTTCTTTTGATGGCATGCACTATAAGAGATGGCGCAAGAGAGCAGTTCTCTGGTTTGAAAACCTAAACTGCTATAGCGCCACTCTTGGCAAGCCTGAAGGAGATCTTTCTGCTGAGCAGGAAGCGAACTTTAAGAAAGCCGATACCATGTTTATGGCGGCTTTGTTCAGTGTTCTTGGGGACAACATTGTTGACCCTTATATGTCATTTGATAATGGCAAGGACGCGTGGGAAGCGCTCGAGGCCAAGTTTGGGGTCTCGGACGCTGGCACTGAGCTGTATGTCATGGAGCAATTCTATGACTACAGGATGGTTGATGAGCGCTCCGTCGTTGAGCAAGCTCATGAGATACAATCACTTGCCAAAAAACTTGAGCAGTTCAAGTGTTCCTTACCGGACAAATTTGTGGCTGGTGGCATTATTGCCAAGCTTCCTCCTTCGTGGAGGAACTTTGCTACTTCTCTAAAACATAAGAGACAAGAGTTTTCCGTTACGGATCTCATTGGGTCTCTTCATGTGGAAGAGAAGGCGAGAGCAAAGGAAAAAACTGCTCGAGGACTTGAGGGAGGTTCTACTGCCAATTTAGTGCAGAGGAAAAACTTCCAATCCCACAAGTTTAAGAATAAGAACAAAACTGAAGGAAAGGGAAAGTTCGATGGCAAGAACAAGGCCACGCACTCAACCAACTTCAAGAAGAAAAATGATAAGAGGAAAGGCTCTTGCCACGTCTGTGGTGATCCTGGTCATTGGGCTCCTAGCTGCCCTAATCGCTTTGACAAGCGTCAACATGGGCACGGCGGCAATGCCGCTAATGTTGTTATTAGCGATACTAAGATGAAGGATGCTGGGTACGGTATTTTACCTACTATCCTTTCAGTATGTCATTCTCCTGATTGGTGGATAGACACGGGTGCTAATACACATGTATGTTCTGATATTTCCATGTTCTCCTCTTATCAGGTCTCAAGGACTTCTTCCGTGCTGATGGGAAACGGCTCACGTACTTCTGTTCATGGTGTTGATACGGTAGATCTGAAGTTTACTTCGGGGAAGACCGTACAGCTGAAGAACGTGCAGCATGTTTCCTCCATCAATAATAATCTCGTCAGCGGATCGCTTTTATGTCGAGATGGCTTTAAGTTGGTTTTTGAGTCCAATAAAGTTGTAATTTCTAAGTATGTACAATTTGTTGGAAAAGGTTATGAGTGCGGAGGTCTGTTCCGCTTGTCTCTGTCAGACTCATGTACTAAAGTTATTAATCATTTTTGCAATGATAATGAGTCCAATGTTTGGCATTCACGACTTTGTCATATTAACTTTGGTTGCATGACGCGACTAGCCAATATGAGTTTAATTCCGAAATTTACCACTGTCAAAGGTTCTAAGTGCCAAGTTTGTGTGCAAGCAAAGCAACCCCCGCAAGTCTCATACGGCTGCGGAACCGAGAAACTTAGCACCGCTAGAACTTATACATTCAGATCTCTGTGAGATGAATGGTGTGTTGACAAAAGGTGGAAAAGATACTTTATGACGTTGATTGATGACTCCACTAGATACTGCTATGTTTATCTCCTGAAATCTAAATATAAAGCTTTGAACTTCTTCAAAATCTATAAAGCTGAGGCAGAAAACCAACTTGATCTTAAAATCAAGCGGCTAAGGTCGGATCGTGGTGGAGAGTACTTTTCAAATGAATTTGATTTATGGAACATGGTATTATACATGAGAGGATGCCTCCCTACTCACCTCAGTCAAATGGGGTGGCCGAAAGAAAGAACCGCACTCTAACTGATTTGGTTAACGCCATGTTAGATACATCTGGTATTTCCAAGGAATGGTGGGGGGAGGCGCTAATGACTGCGTGTCATGTCCTAAACCGTGTTCCCGTAAAGGATAAAACCATGACTCCTTTTGAGGAATGGGAAAAGAAAAGGCTTAAACTCTCTTACTTACGAACTTGGGGTTGTTTGGCGAAAGTCAATATTCCAATACCCAAGAAGCGAAAGGTTGGACCAAAAACCGTTGATTGTGTTTTTCTGGGATATGCTTTTCATAGCATTGGCTATAGATTTTTGATAGTAAAATCTGAGGTATCCGACATGCATGTTGGTACAATTATGGAGTCGAATGATGCGACTTTCTTTGAGGACATCTTTCCTATGAAAGGCATGTCTAGCTCATCAAATCAGGAGATGACTAGTTCATCTAGTCAGGAATTTTCTATAATTCCTGAACCCACTATGCCGATAGAACACTTTGATGATCCCGTGGAGGATGACAATGAAGCTCCCAAAAGGAGCAAGAGACAAAGGACTGCAAAGTCATTTGGTGATGACTTCATTGCGTACCTTGTGGATGATACTCCCACTTCTATTTCAGAAGCCTATGCATCTCAAGATGCTGACTACTGGAAGGAAGCTGTCCGAAGCGAGATGGACTCCATCTTAGCCAATGGTACTTGGGAAATCACTGATCATCCTTATGGGTGCAAACCTGTAGGATGTAAGTGGGTGTTCAAGAAAAAGCTTAGACCTGATGGTACTATTGAAAAGTACAAGGCACGTCTTGTGGCTAAGGGTTATACCCAAAAGGAAGGTGAAGACTTCTTCGATACCTACTCACCTGTAGCCAGATTGACCACTATTCGAGTACTACTTTCCTTGGCTGCCTCACACGGTCTTCTCGTTCATCAAATGGACATTAAGACAACTTTTCTAAATGGAGAGCTAGATGAGGAAATTTATATGGAGCAGCCTGACGGATTTGTGGTAGATGGTCAAGAAGGAAAGGTGTGTAAGTTAGTGAAATCTTTGTATGTTCTTAAGCAAGCTCCTAAGCAGTGGCACGAGAAGTTTGAAAGAACTTTAACTGCTGAAGGCTTTGTTGTAAACGAAGCTGGCAAATGTGTGTACTATCGCCATGGTGGGGGCGAGGGAGTTATTATGTGTCTCTACGTTGATGACATATTGATATTCGGGACCAACCTCGCTGTTATCGAGGAGGTCAAAGAATTCCTATCTCGCTGCTTTGAGATGAAGGACTTGGGAGTGACTGATGTAATCGTAAACATCAAGCTACTAAAGGATGACAATGGTGGGATTACATTGCTTCAGTCTCACTATGTGGAAAAGATATTGAGTCGCTTCGGGTATAGCGACTGCAATTCTTCTCCAACGCCTTATGATCCGAGTGTGCTACTTCGAAAGAATCGAAGGACTGCTAAAGATCAATTGAGATATCTGGCTAGCTCATGTATTAGCCAGCGCTACTAGACCTGACATCTCCTTTGCTGTAAGCAAACTGAGTCGATTTATGTCAAATCCTGGAGATGATCATTGGCATGCTCTTAAAAGAGTTTTGCGCTATTTGAAAGGCACTACGAGTTATGGTATTCACTATACTGGGTATCCTCGGGTACTTGAGGGTTATAGTGATTCAAATTGGATATATGATGCTGATGAGATTAAGGCCACAAGTGGTTATTTGTTTACACTTGGTGGTGGCGCTGTTTCCTGGAAGTCTTGCAAGCAGACCATCTTAACGAGGTCAACAATGGAAGCAGAACTCACAACATTAGACACAGCCACTGTTGAAGCAGAGTGGCTTCGTGAGCTCTTGATGGACTTACCTGTGGTTGAAAAACCAATACCCGCCATACCGATGAACTGTGATAATCAAACTGTGATCGTCAAAGTAAACAGTTCTAAGGATAATATGAAGTCATCAAGGCATGCGAAGAGGAGATTGAAATCTATCAGGAAACTGAGAAACTCCGGAGTTATTGCGTTGGATTATATCCAAACATCTAAAAATCTGGCAGATCCCTTCACAAAGGGTTTATCACGCAATGTGATAGATAATGCATCAAGGGGGGTGGTTTGAGACCCACATTATGAGTTGATCCCAGTGGCAACCCACTTTATGTGATCGGAGATCCCGTGAATTAGAGTTGGGAGACAAGTTGTTGGTCAGCTGAGAGGAGAGTATCCCCATATTATATTTACATCTCCATAAGATGCAATACTCTCTTAATCTGCATGGCAGGTTGATATTTATCTTAATATGTTCCAAGTGGCTTTTTATAAGCGGAGATGTTGTCCTGCAGAACATCTCTTGAGGAATACACCTATGTGAGTCTGACTGTCAAACGTCGCAGTCCGTGAGAGTTGGGTGCTCTCTAATAAACTCATGAAAGGCCCTGGAGTATGACGCATAAGCTCCAAACCGCGGGGAAGCCGATGGTAGCCCTGTACCGGTCTAGATTTTGTGTGAAACTAGCGCGCAGAAAACTTGTAGTTCAAGGCATAGTCCACTATTCAAGTTGCTAGCTAGTGTAGCATGGAGTTTAACGTGGAAGTTCAACTTAACAGTCTCCACTACATATTGGTATATAAAACAATGTTCTGGAAGGAAAGTGTTGTGATGTGCCAATGAGACTTTGTGGGGGATTGTTGGAATTTGGTGAGTTTTGGGCTGTTGGCCCATTAGACAAATTCTGAAATTCTCTTTGGCCCACTTGTATATGGCAGCATATGGCTGTGCTAGTGGTGCTAAAGTTTAGTCCCACATTGCTAGTTGAAGGGGAGTTGAACCACCTTATATAGTAGAGTGTTGCACCACTCACTAAGGTGTGACAAAAAGAGTAGCCCTCGCGCACTCCTCCTCCGACGCCGCCCGCCTCGCCTCGCCACACCATGCCTCGTCACGACGCGCGCGCCACGGGTTGCGGGTTGCGGTAATCTCGCCGAGCCGAGCTTTATTTTGCTTGTTGGGAAAACTGATTATGAGTCATTAACGGACGCGTTAATTACAGTCGTTTCCAATTTTTATGGACATGGCTCCCACGATCCTCCTAACCTGCACTATATAAGCATCCGGGATAAACCTAATCGGTACCGAATAAATTCACACACGCGCCTACCTCCAGAACCTTGCGTCGCCGCTTTCGTCTTCTTCATCCCGGCTTGCGGCGTGCACCGCAGATCAGGACAGCTCCGGAACCCCGCCTCTCGTGAACCTGTACGGGTGAGGGGCGGTCAGGTTTTTGGGAAGCGCTCAAGCGCGACTACTGGCAACCACGTCGTCGTCCGACGGCGAGTTCCCGAACGACGACTTCTTTCCGGACGTCAGCGACCTCTTCGACAACCACAACATGGGCGACGCTGCTGCGACCGCTGCGGCTGCTATTCAGCCTACACTGTACGTGATAGTCAACTGTCTTTTTCAGATTATGCTAGAGTTCTTTATTCTAGCGTTTGGTGTAGATGTGATAGGTTTATCTCCTATAGATATAATCTGTTCATCTACTTTGTTGATCTGCATGATTGGTTTTACTACTGTCTGTATGATCATGATTTATCAGTTTATTATTTGGATTAAATCATATGGATTATTGCTTATATTTCCAACAGAGGAGCTCGCCGATGTAGTAGTAGGAGGAGGAGTAGGAGGAGGCCGCCGGTGGAGGAGTGGGTCGCCGGAGTAGGAGGAGTTGGAGGCCGCCGGTGGAGGAGGAGGTCGCCGGAGTAGGAGGAGGAGGAGTAGGAGGCCGCCGGTGGAGGAGGGGTCGTCGTAGTAGGAGAAGGAGGAGGAGTAGGAGGCCGCCGGTGGAGGAGGGGTCGTTGGAGGAGGTCACCAGGGTGGTGGAGGCCATGGCCGAAGTGGAGGAGGAGTTCACTGGAGAGTGGAGAAGGAGGAGGGAGAAGAAGGGGAGAAAGGAGAGAAGAAGGAGAGAAGAAGTGGAGGAGAGGAGTAAAGGATAGAAGGATAAAAGAGACGGGAAGGGCATCGGTAGAGATCCAAAATTTGAATCCTGCTCAACAATTCTGTGGAGCATATTAGAAATATGCGCCACAGAATCGTCTTTCCCTTTTTTATTTTTTGCAGGAAAAATCTTTTTTTTGTCATAATATTTTACTTTTTTCGAATTTGGGGATTCTGTAAAATTTAGAACGGCCTTTGGCAGTTGAATTCGAGTAGGAAATTTCGAGACGATCATTTTGATAGGTAAAACGTTTTTTTTTTCCAACATCGTGTGCAAAAGTTATGGCCATTTATCCGTGACATGACTTTTTTGCAAAATACATTGAAATTCATATTTTTCAATTTTCCCTATAACTATACCCAAAATATAACTACATCTCGCTTTCTGTGGCGTATAGAATTGTCTCCTCTTAGTTGGTTCTGGGTCCCTTCAAATTTCTATGGCGCACATATGCGCCACAGAATCATCACTTCCTGTGGCGCACGGGAAAATATGCGTCATAGAAAATATACATTTCGGTGGCGTATATGGGTTCTGTGCGGCACAAAAATTGTGATATTTCTGTGGTGCTTGTGTTTGTATACACCATAGAATTAATTATGTGGAATATACCTTTTTATATGTGCTACAAAAATCTCTTTTATCTATAGCTAGTTTCCTATTAGTACGAAAGGCCTGAGGAAGCCCATCCAAGCCGATGCTTTGCCACATGACATGCCAGCAGAAGATATTTATTTGTCGAGCCGAACGGCTCTCCTTCATCTTCCTGTTCGACCAGTGGAGCAAGAAGACGCCGACGAGCAGCCCTAGCTTCCATATCAGATGGGGATTTAGAGCCTTGCTCCAACCTACGGGCACAAGGCCCACTGCCGGCACAAGGCCAAAACACCTACTACTGCTGCTATACAGAGGCCCGCCACCATCCCCTTCCGCTCCGGACGGCGAGCCGCCGGAGAGGAAGGGTGTAGGCGCCGAGGACACGCATGCGAATCTCAAGAGAGGGGAGGGAGCGAGAGCGGTGGGGAGAGAGGGGACTCCAGCTGCTTGGATCGGGACTAGATGTGGACTGGTCGCGGTGATGCAAACTTTAGAATTCAAGCAAAGTTCACTCAACTCTGAGCTGTTGCAGTCCGACAAGATCGATGGATTGCAGGGCTGGGCGCCACTTTCTCTAAACTTTAGTCTCTCATGTGTGTCATCATGCATGCTAATCTAAGTCCTAGATCGAGGAAATTGAGTACTACTCCCTCCGTTTCAAAATATAAGATGTTTTAGTTTTGTGAAGCAAACGTATCTAGACTTTTTTTAGTATATAGCTTCACTTAGATTTGGAGTGAATATACACACTAAAACAAGTCTAGATTTATTTTCTTTGCAAACCTAAAACATCTTATATTTTGAAACAGAGGGAGTATATGTCTATATGGACGCCTGCGCATGGGAGGCAGCAATGGAAAAGAACCACAAACTCTGAATATCAATGTATTAGTCAGTTCATGCATTCATGGTAGACAAATATATGCATACTTATCTCTGAAAACATACTTCAACTTGTTTTGAAAGTTTAGAACTGTTATGGTGGTGTACTGCACATAATTGGCATGCTTGCTTATCTAATTAGGAACCTAGGTAAGAGTTAAAATGAACCACAAATTATGCTAAGGGCTTTTTTGTCATAGCAGACTTGTACTTGGCCATTTATTCAGAGAGTAGCAGCTGCTTTAGCATATTTTCAGTTTCGACGAAAGGACTTTGTTCCAGGAAACATGTAATTGTGTGTGCTACATATCAAAGCCTGATGATGGTTTCATTGGTTCAAATCAATTTATCAGTACATGTAAACCAAATACATATGTGGGAAAAAGATAATATTTGAAGTACATAACTTGTTTGACAATTGTATAAATTAGGATCTCTTAGAAAAAAGCAAACACATTGCTCTAATATGTTCCGTCCGATGATTTGTCCCCACTGCTATCCAAAAGATTCATTCGATGATTGCCTCCTCGCCCATACAAAAGAAAAATCACATGTGTCGTGCCTCCAACTACTATGTTCCATCCTTCAAGTTTTGGATCTCTCACACAGAAAACCTGTTTCACTTTAGAAGAAAACACAAAAGGATTGTCCTCTAATTTGAAAAGCTGAACTTCGCCCCTGATGTCTTATCTGAAATCATGCCAAAAACTCATGGAGTTGCTCGTTAATACTGAAACAGTCCTTAGTTTCTCCCTGATAAAGCTATACTACTTTGACCTTGCAATACTATGTTATAAATACACGAAGAAAGCTTTTCCTGTGGCTTTTTCTCTACATTCACTTCTGTTTGCTTACTTGATTTTATTGTCGCTTTTGGTACTTTTCTACATATGTAATATGTTGAATGATTAAACCTAAACTAAGTTCCTTCCTTCTCTTTTCTGAAAACTAAAGCCTAGTGGTACCCATCTCACCATGTCTAACTTTTAATTCATTAGAAAAGGAAACTGTAAGTACACAATATTATTACCAAGCTTATATAGGGTGTTTTCCTCTATCACAACACCTATTGACTGAAACAACACCTATTGACTGTTTTAAATTCCCCAAAGGTGAAACCAAGCTCAATGAGTCTGGCATGTTCAACATGCAGCACCAAACCTATGCCTGCGTACTCTACGAAACACAATGACTCCAACCGCTTGCAAGCCATAAAGATGTTGGTTATGTCTAATTCGCCAAACCTCTCATATTCTGCAGATGCAGTCGCGTGAGACAAGCAAATGCATCTGGACAATCACGAAGAAAATTATTGAACTGCCTAGCAAAAAGCACTCAGATTTGTTTTTCCTTTAAAACTACCACTTACAGGAGTCAGAACTCCTTGTCCCCCACAGAGTAACTACTAACTTATGTATTAGTGGGAGTGGGAGTGGGACTCCTTCAAACCACACAAAGGATAGATTGTGGTACTTAAGACCGGAAGTGAATCACAGCAAGGGAAGCCATCATCATTGATGCCTCTGTGATCTTCTTCCTCAATGAATCCTTTTCCTCAAAGCTTCTTGGATATGTCGAAGGACGAACCCCGACGTGAGGAAAAAGGACAGCGCAGAGACTGCACACCTTCCTGTCGTGCAAAGACACCTCCTTGATGTTCAAAGCAGCTTCCATGACACGCCTGATGTACCCCATGAACTTGCTGTCTGACTGGAAGCCATAGATGGTTAGCTTGGCAAGATTCTTGTGCTTGAAATTAGGAGCAGATGGCTCCCACTTCACATCCGATTTCTTGGAGTAGCTCTTTTGTGACTCCCTTGCACACTTATGATCCCATACAGTGATGCAAAGGTCCTCTATGAATGGTGCAGCTTCAAGTATATACCACTCGAGGAAGGAGGAGTAGACTATGGTGTGGTATACCACTCTAATACGGATACTTTCTGTACTGGAGTACGACTTTGGGGTATTTACCCGATCTCTTTTTTTAATAAATAGCTTAATTACCTAGAACATACCTCAAAAATTGTGAATGGCATTGGTTAGATTATTTCTTCCGTAAAAATGTGTATTTTTTGTGTTACTTCCACCGATCCAAATTAGTTGACTTAGATTTGTCTAGATTTAATTGTATTCAGACATGATTAGTATTAGATTCATCCGTATCTTAAAAAAATCGAGTCAACTAATTTGGATCGGAGGAAGTAAAAGTATCTGAACTAATTCGAATTCAATATTTCAGCTGAATTTGCATTCTTCGCATTACATGTCATTTTTGTTGTTATATAATCGCTATAAATTCACCATACTATTATTGGGAATCAACTCAGATGGTTATGCAATAATATTGCAGAGGTTGTATGCATGGAGTACGACTTCCTCCTTCACAACTAGAGTTTTGCCCCTAATTCGAATTTGAGTTTGAATTGGAACAAAACCAAGTTTAAATGAGTTAGAAGTGCGCTGGGTGTATAGGTATTCCCAATAGTATTCCAATTTTAGTTGCTTGGATCGGGAGTAGCTGTGGATTGGCCACGGCAATGCAAACTTCAGAATTCATGAAAAAATGCAGGGCGCTGAGCGCGGTTTCCTCTGAACTTCAGTCTCTCAAGTGTGGCATGCATGCTAATGTAAGTCCTAGATTGAGGATATGGAGTGCTATGGCTGCCTGTGCAGGGGAGGAAGCAATGAAGAGTTTTGTCATCTCATAAATTTGTTCATATCGTCGCTGTTTGCAAAAAATTAATTACTGTCTAGTGGATCCCACAAAAAGTTTACAAATAAACCCAAAGTAGATATGTTCGAGCTCCGCCTTGCCACGTTAGCACTAAAAGTGGGCCCCATCGGTCAGAAATCGTGTTAACCGCCCTCAATTTCACAATCAGTGCATATTGGAACGAATCTACTCAAAACTGGTGGATTTTTGCAATTTCACGCAATACTGGTGGCTTCGTGTATTTCCTACTGAAATGTGGTGTTTTTTTGGAATTTTCTCGGTTGTATGCATGGAGTACGACTTCCTCCTTCACAACTAGAGTTTTGCCCCTAATTCGAATTTGAGTTTGAATTGGAACAAAACCAAGTTTAAATGAGTTTTTTTTTAGCGGAAGTTTAAATGAGTTAGAAGTGCGCTGGTGTATAGATATTCCCAATAGTATATTCCAATTTTAGTTGCTTGGATCGGGAGTAGCTGTGGATCGGCCACGGTAATGCAAACTTCAGAATTCAAGGAAAATGTATAGCAAACTCTGAACTGTTGCAGTCCGACAAGTTCAGAGATCGATGGATGGCAGGGCTGAACTGTTGCAGTCCGACAAGTTCAGATCGATGGATGGCAGGGCTGAACTGTTGCAGTCCGACAAGTTCAGAGATGGATGGATTGCAGGGCTGGGCGCCATTCTCTCTGAACTTCAGTCTCTCACGTGTGCCATGCCTACAAACGTGTGGATCAGGAGTTCAGATTTGGAGGTTAAATCTGAACTGCAGTCCGACAAGTTCAGTTAATTTTTCTGTCGATCGGTCCCAAGTTTCTCGATGCTCTCGAGTTGTCTGACAAGTTGGTTGAGCTCCCGAAATGGATCGTAGAAATGGAGGATGCTCCCACAAAGCTAACCCTTTCGGTAACAGCTCTTGGGGCATCTCCACAATCTGGAGCTCCTTAGCAGTATGTGCAGTCTATTCTCTCTCACGTTCTCACTTGATGCAGCAGAGCAGGATCAAGAAACAGCTGCTGCCATTATTGAGTTCGCTCAAGGTTTTTGCCCCGTAGTGGCTGGTTCGAGTTCGGCCAGTTACAGTGGGTTTCCTGGCAGTGACTTGTATTCTTTCTTGTTTCCTGCTCTGTTTTATTTTCACCTTTGTTATCTATTGTTATCATTTATGGTGCTTGAATTCATACTTGTTGTGCTCGGCTTTTTTTTTTCCTTTTCTTGACAGAACACTTTGTTGGGAAAATATACTACTCATAATATTGCGAATAGGGGTCACATGCGCCGACAATACACTAGAGAACTAAATTTTCCTCCTCTCGCTTTGTTTACCAACCTCTAGCCTAACATTATGGATCTTCAGTGCTCCACGCGTTTCACAAAAAAAAAAATTTTGTTGCCATGAAAAGGTTCCGCAGCAGCTGCTGGTTAGAATCATCGCCAGCAAAAAACATGTGAGAATATATATCTGACACTGTTGTCAATGGCTGCCACCAGATGCTCAACTGCTTCCTTGCATTGCTACTGAAACCAGCAACTGAGCCTGGTACGGCAGCAATCGCGTTTGGTGCGTCTGAGAGTGAGAGGCCGATTCCTTTTCACAATTGTGGTGGTCCTCGGCCGCTCAAGGTTTCGACAACAGGCATTTGTTTGGGTGGGTGGAGAAGACGGAGAACATGATCTTCCAAACACATCTTCCATGATTGTAACCAGCACATGCGCCGATAAGACACACCACCCAACTTTGTTTTCATGTTCCACATCCTACTTCACATATCCCTCGCTCCAGGGGCCTAATAAATCGGAGCAAGGATCTTCTTCTTCGGTGCACAACACCATAATTGTTGCCTTGAAAACACCTGCAGCAGCTGACTATAATCACAAGGAAGAACACATGCATGAGGATACCAGACACGGTTGCCAGATGCCAGCTGAATAACCATTCATCTGATGATGAGCTCAATCTGTTACCACTGTGCCATGCGTGGTGGTGTCAGTTCATTCTCCGTGCGCAAGCATCTTTAACACTGACACTGACACATTTCTTTGCAATGCCGTAAATGTATTTTTCTTATTAGAGAACGTCCAGGTTCCTTTTTCTTATTATTAGAGGACGTTCAGTTGCCTTTTTTCAAGGAATATCAACTCCTCTGCTGATTTTTTTTAAATAAGATTTTGGGTGTAGAAGAATATCGAGATCTAACTAGTATGTGCAAGTAGAAATGTAGTAAAATGAGTCAACATGATTGGAAAGCCCAATATATCTTCCTTTGGGCCCTATCGATTTAGTTACCTCCTTTTGGTGTTTGTGAACTATCTTATGTCAATCTAGTACCATGAATGACTCAGGAAGACTGATATTGTGATTTAGTTCAGGGACATTGCAAGAGATAAGACTCATTCACCTTAGGAATTTGTGATCTTATGGCTTGTTTGATTCAAAGAAATTGTGTATGTTTTTTTTGTAGGATTTTATTCCTACAAATGTTGTTTGATTCATAGGATTACAACACTTAGGAATTCTTTCAAATAATTCCTTTGCACTACGTTTTGGAGGAAAATTTCCATCCACTTCAACTTATTTTTACAATTTCTTGGGTTTTCCCGTGCCATCAAATGCTACTTGATCCAAAACTCTGTAGTTTTACAATCCTATAGGATTCAAGTTGACATGCCACTTCAATCATGTGGTTTTCCTATTCCTGCATTTTGAGAATCCTGCGAATCAAGCGATCCCTTAATATTAGTATATTTTTGCCTCATTTGATTCATAGGGTTTCTAAAGGATTTGTATATGATTGATATCTTATAAAAATTGTCCTACGAAATCCATTTGATTCATAAGATCTTATCTCAACTAGTTGGGGTGTGGATGTACAAACCCAACATCTAGGTTTAAATCCTCACGAATGTGAATTTAGGTTCTTATTTATACTTGAACATTGGGCTATCCTGGTACTCATGCAATTTATCCAAAGGACTAAGCTTTGTGTTTAACCAAGTTTAAAAATCCGCATCCCTGGTTGGTGCAGAGGCCATGGAAGTGACATTACCCTCAATTTTACTGGTATTTTTTTTGGCCCGCATCCCTTGCTTCTCTTCCCAAGGAGGCGCCGGGGGACAACCCTAGAACCATCACCACAAAATCCCCCCTCTAGGAGATCATCGTTGTTGCTGCCGCTGGCCTCATCCGCGGCGGCGATGGGCCCCAACACCGAAGGAGCTAGGGGAAAGATCGGGGCAACGGCGCTTCGAGCATGGTTGGGGTGGTGCGAGGATTTCCTGTCGCATGTGGAGGTCGGGGTGGTGTCCCCAGGTTGAGGCGGCGGCAATGTCTCCTCGATGCGACGCTATGGGTCATGGATCCTGCCTAGATTAGCCGCTGACCCGGTTCTTGTCGGCCGACAGTGAGTGGCGGAGGCTGCGATTGGATGCAGCCTTCGGGGTGGGCACGACATGGCGGTTCTGGCTGGAGCCCATGCATGACCTTATGGCTCGTGTGGTGGTGGGCAGTACTCGCGGTGCATACGATGTGAATAAAGATGGTCTTGGCCCTGCTAATATTCGAGTACCATGTCACCGATTTGGTTCATGAAGGCTGTGGCATCCCGCAAAACCACTACTAGAAAATCGCGTTGTTTTTGTGCATTGCATCATCATGACCGCATGCTCATGTCATCACGCCACCATTGCATTTGAGCATCGTCATCATCTTGCATTTGCTTGCATAAAATTATTTGCGGAAAAACCCTGTTCTTATTTTCTAAACGCCCCGTCTTTATTCAAACGCAAAACCCGGGTCTCCGGATTATTTATTTTGTCTGCTATCGGTTTGCAAAAGCCCTGTTTAAAATAAATAAAATATTTAATTATTTTTAGTGGGGCAGTCGAACGGGCCGATTCGACCCGGACGACCACCCCCAGAATAAAAGGTCCACCCCAAACCCTTTTTCTACCAATCCTATTCTACCCACCCAACCAGCCACATCACCCCTCCAATCCCTGGACGCCACCTCACCCTCTCCCTTCCCCCTAACCTCTCCTAGCACGCCACCTGCCCTACCCCTTGCCACGTCCCCAACCAAACCCACTCCCACTCTCCCCGACCCCACCACCCGGCCCCACCTCTCTGGCCCCAACCGCACCGCAGCCCCGCTCCCTTCCCTCACGCCCTGCAGCCTCCTCCCTCCTCCTCCCTCGGGTCCCCTCTCCCTCACCGCTCCTCCCCGCTCCGGCGAGCCGCCGCTCCCCCCGCCACGCTCGACCACGCCCCGGCCATGGCGCCACCGCCCGCGGCCGCCCCCCCGCTCCCGCTCCCGACGGCCGCCCTGCACCTCCTCCCCGGCGCGCCCGAGCTCGCCCCTCCCCTCTCCGGCCACCGCCTTCCTCACCGGCGCCGCCTCCTGCAGCCCGCCCCCGGACACCGTCCACCTCACCTCCTCACCTCGCCGTCGCCCTCCGCCCCGCCCTCTCCTCCTCGCCCCGCGCGCTCCGGCCAGGCGCCGCCGCCCGCCTCCGGCCGGGCCCGCGCAACCCCGCCGCCTCCTCCGCTTCAGCCTCGCCCGCCTCGCCTCCGGCCGCCGCCAGCGGGCCCTAAGCCGCCTCACCCCGCCGCCGGCACGCGAGCCTCCCGCGCCTCCTCGCCCGAGGCCGCGCCCCGCGAGCCGCTGGCACCGCCGTCCTGTCCCTGCCCTGCGTGCAGCGTCGCCGTCCGCCCCTCGCCTGCGCCGGCCCGACCCCGTGCCTCCTCTGCGGGTTCGCCCCGACACCGCCTTCGGACGCCGCTGCGCCCGCGCCGTCTGCCCCCTGTTGGCCGCCGCCCCTGCAGTGTTCATCGCCGTCATCCATGCTGCCTTCCCCTGCACCGCAGTTCCAGCAACCCTAGGACGGCCCCACATCGATCCGTGCCTTCCAGACGTGGGCGCCGTCAACCGCCAGCGTGCATGCTTCTACTTGTGTGCTCCTATGGCATCTGGTGGTGTTTTTGGGTGGTCTGTGTATGCCGCTGTGTTTCATGACAGTGTTGGGATCGATGGTCTGGTGAGGTTGCCTCGTGTTGACACTCATGTGAAGATGGTGTTGCGCAATCTCGGCTACCGTCTGTCTGTGGGGAAAAACCCTGGTGATTCAGGGATGAACGAGTACCTCGACTCCGGAGCCGGACCAAGTTCTTTCGGACCCCGCACCCTTCGGAGCACCAAGAACTCCTTCCTGGAACCAAAGACCGGTCCCACCGAGACCCTCGGCACGCCAAGATCTCCTTCACAGATCTGATGACCGAGACCCCGAAGCCCGATCCCGGTGATCCGAAGGCCACACCAAGACCCGGATCCGAAGACCGCCAAGATCGTCACCGGTACGACAAGCACTTCGCCGCAGAACGCCAAGTTCTTCATCCCGGAACGCCAAGTACTCCCTCGAGGACGCCGAGTACTTCACCCCGGACACCGAGACCCTGGACGACAAGTTCTCCTTCCCGGAAGCATTGACGCTCGTGCGACAAGACCTACTTCCCCGATCCGAAGACCCTAAGTCCCGGAGTCCGAGAACGATCCCGTCAAACCCTGAACCCTGAGACCCGACCCCGAACCCGGAACCCCAAGATCGCCGAACCCTAATGTGTGACCCCTTTTATCGAGCCCTATTTTATAAATGTAATAACAACTTGTTGCATATTAATTGCCATACTTGCATGCATATTTGTGTGGTTTGGGGGCCTTATGCCGGTTCACCATATAATTAAATATGGGGCCCATATGCGGGCAAATCTAGTCTCATATTGGCCTCATTTAAATTTGTGTAGCGAACCGGTAACTTATCTTGCCCTGTTATTACAACATTTAATTTGCGGGGTAGTTAAACAACTTGAACCATTTAATTAATTGTCGGGACCCCGGTTCCGCTTAATATGACCTAATTGCATCGCATCTTTGCCATGGCATACATCATACATGCATCATGCCCGATTTTCTACCGTAGTATTAAATATTGCATCCGGTGTTTATTCTAGTGTTTTGCTTCTTCGCGGATTGGGCCGTTGAGTTAATGTGAGCTTCGCCCCGATCTTCGGTTGAACCTTCGACAATGTTTTCAGGCGAGCATCTCCACCTTTCTACCTATCTTACTTTTATAGTATTTATTCCCTCCTGTTGATCTATTGCTATCTGTGTTGCGTTGCTCTAGTTTCCGTACCCGTGTTTCCCTTGTAGCCTTATATTACCTTGGGCACATCCTATTACCTGTTGTTTGGTAGATAGTTGGACCTGCGCGTCGTAGTCGCTTGCTCAAGTGTTGTTGCGTGTCGCCATGTACCACAGTTGTTGGGGTATTGCCACATGTTTAATGTTGGAGATGATCATGGTTTTACTTATCGTTCACTTTAATTACTGTTTAACAACTAAAATTGAAGTAGGTAAGCAGAGGCACAGGTGGGCAATAGATGTTATTTGGTTGTTAACCGTCCACTTGTGTCCCGTAGGACCCCGAGTACTTGATACCTGTTCCTTGATTATTCGCGCTATCCACATACGGGGAATTATGGGACCCCCCCTGAGCCAGAGCTTGATTCCGTCTTATTTCTTGGGGCCACAAACTAGTTTGAGGTTTTATTTACTATCCTGTACTTATGCCATGCTTTACTGCTTTATTACGATTGTGCGAGGAGCACACTGTACTGTTTAGGTAAGCGGAGTGTTTTCGCGGTATCGACAAGCCCAGTTTTGGGTCCCCGGTCGTTTACAGCCATTGACGCAAACCTTGAGTCCGTCTCGGAGTCAGCTAGCTTCGTTGCGGGTGTACTCAATGGGGTGCCCCCCTGAAATAATTCTGAATCCTGTGATTGCTTTGTCGTGAAAGCCTCGTTGGGTTTTGATTTGGTTTTTCCGAGGTTGATCGTGTGTGTGTTGCTATTTGTGCACCCCGGCCGGGTAAAACTTTCTGAAAGCCGTGTCCGCGGTTATGGACGACTTGGAGCACAGTATCTCGATCATAGACAACTATAACTAAAGTAGTGCTATAAATTTGACTTTATAATGACTAGTAATCAGCTTCACTATAATGGAATGGCTAAATAAACCTGCCAACAATTGCTTGTTTGGGTTGTCGCTTGCGACCATTGTACCTGACTAGTAAGTATTGCAACTACAACGGAATGGCTAAATAAAAGTACGAACAACTGCTGGGTTTTGGGATATCTCATGCTAATTGTATCTGACTAGTAAGTGTCGCAACTATAACGGAATGGTTAACTAAAATGGCCCACTGCTTATTTTATCAGGATGATTATCTATACCTGACTAGTAATTACTGCAACATAACTGAATAAATAAAACTGCCAACTGTGTGCGTTCCTCGGTTGACTTCCTCGTTTGGTCTCGAGGGGGAAACATCAGGACGGGTTTGTTTGATGGTAGCATCAGGTTGGTTTCGAATAGGTCTTCCTTACCCCTCTCTGATAGCCGCTAGTTGTGTCGAGTCTCTATAGATTGTTTAGTGCATGCTGTCGCTGCCGCTTCAGTCCACCATACCTATGTAGGCGAGGACCGCCGAATTCTAGTCTCGCCGTGTACTGGCCTCAGTACTGACGCTCCTCTTTGTCCTTTGCCCTTTGTCGGCACCCCTTTTGTTTAAGCAGGTTTTGAGATCGACGTCGTTAGCAGGGTTACCCTTCCGGCTTGGCCTGGGCAGGGTTATGGACGCCATTGGTTATTCTTCAGGGCTCTTAGCCCCATTTGCGTCTTGTCCGTAGTCGGACGCTCTATCATTTCAAGGTGATTTGGATCTTTGTATATTATATTTGCATTCTTGACTCATTGAGTCGCTGCTGTATATATATTTGTTCTGTGGGTCCCATCGAGGACTGTTGTGTAATGTTATTACTTCGTTTTCCACCCGCACGAAAGTGCCTGGTGGGCACCTTTGAATCGTTTCTATGCGGGTTTGGCGGGAATCGCTGAAACTTGCATAGGGTCGATTCTGAGGGTGTTACAGAGTGGTATCAGAGCTCAGCAGTTGCGATACCCCACAAGTCCAGCCTGTAGGATAACCTAGCTAACGGCCGAAGTAGAGTGTCAAAACTATTTTTGCAAAATCGGTTGGATAGTTCTGATTAGGTCTGATTTTACTCCTTACCCCTCTGCTGCTCTCCTCTTACCTCTGCGTGTTTTTGAATCCGCTCTCTTCTCTTTCTTCGAGTCCAGGAATTCTCGTGGTTGGGTTTTCGTCGTACCTTCAGGGTTTCGCTTCCTCCTTTGGTAACGTTGTTGCTACATCTGGTCTTCATGCTATCCGAGGAACCCGTCGTCTGGTGGACTTCTCTTTGTTCCTTCTCGTGCCTTCCGGTGTTTCCGACGCAACGACATCATCTACGCCAGATCCGATGCAGAGTCTGCATCACTCCTTTGTTTCTGAACCTCGATTGTCGAGATCTTCAGTCTGATTCCGAGAATGGTTGCACGCTTTTCCACTGATTGTGCAGAGTAATAGTTTGGGTGCGTGATGGATTGGCCCCCATGCCGACTACCCTTTCTATTCGCTCTTGTACATTGAAGTGGGGTAGGCCGCATCTTTTCTCTCCTTCTATCGAAGTTAGAGGTGGCTTTATTGTTGATACCCGTACCTTCGACCTTTTGTTCCCGGAGTGTTCCCTCGACGATCACGGACAACGACCTCTTGTTAGTGGTGTCGCGAGGATCTACACGATGCGAGAAGATTCAGATCGCCGCCCTTCTTCCCGGTACCATGAGGCGGATCTCGAGGGCGAGATCCATTGTTAGTGGTGTCGAATTGTGGCATCCCGCAAAACCACTACTAGAAAATCGCGTTGTTTTTGTGCATTGCATCATCATGACCGCATGCTCATGTCATCACGCCACCATTGCATTTGAGCATCGTCATCATCTTGCATTTGCTTGCATAAAATTATTTGCGGAAAAACCCTGTTCTTGTTTTCTAAACACCCCGTCTTTATTCAAACGCAAAACCCGGGTCTCCGGATTATTTATTTTGTCTGCTATCGGTTTGCAAAAGCCCTGTTTGAAATAAATAAAATATTTAATTATTTTTAGTGGGGCAGTCAAACGGGCCGATTCGACCCGGACGACCACCCCCAGAATAAATGGTCCACCCCAAACCCTTTTTCTACCAATCCTATTCTACCCACCCACCCAACCAGCCACATCACCCCTCCAATCCCTGGACGCCACCTCACCCTCTCCCTTCCCCCTAACCTCTCCTAGCACGCCACCTGCCCTACCCCTTGCCACGTCCCCAACCAAACCCACTCCCACTCTCCCCGACCCCACCACCCGGCCCCACCTCTCTGGCCCCAACCGCACCGCAGCCCCGCTCCCTTCCCTCACGCCCCGCAGCCTCCTCCCTCCTCCTCCCTCGGGTCCCCTCTCCCTCACCGCTCCTCCCCGCTCCGGCGAGCCGCCGCTCCCCCCGCCACGCTCGACCACGCCCCGGCCATGGCGCCACCGCCCGCAGCCGCCCCCCCCGCTCCCGCTCCCGCCGGTCGCCCTGCACCTCCTTCCCGGCGCGCCCGAGCTCGCCCCTCCCCTCTCCGGCCACCGCCTTCCTCACCGGCGCCACCTCCTGCAGCCCGCCCCCGGACACCGTCCACCTCACCTCCTCACCTCGCCATCGCCCTCCGCCCCGCCCTCTCCTCCTCGCCCCGCGCGCTCCGGCCAGGCGCCGCCGCCCGCCTCCGGCCAGGCCCGCGCAACCCCGCCGCCTCCTCCGCTTCGGCCTCGCCCGCCTCGCCTCCGGCCGCCGCCAGCGGGCCCTGAGCCGCCTCACCCCGCCGCCGGCACGCGCGCCTCCCGCGCCTCCTCGCCCGAGGCCGCGCCCCGCGAGCCGCTGGCACCGCCGGCCCGTCCCTACCCCGCGTGCAGCGTCGTCGTCCGCCCCTCGCCTGCGTCGGCCCGACCCCGTGCCTCCTCTGCGGGTTCGCCCCGACACCTCCTTCGGACGCCGCTGCGCCCGCGCCGTCTGCCCTCTGTTGGCCGCCGCCCCTGCAGTGTTCATCGCCGTCGTCCATGCTGCCTTCCCCTGCACCGCAGTTCCAGCAACCCTAGGACGGCCCCACATCGATCCGTGTCTTCCAGACGTGGGCGCCGTAAACCGCCAGCGTGCATGCTTCTGCTTGTGTGCTCCTATGGCATCTGGTGGTGTTTTTGGGTGGTCTGTGTATGCCGCTGTGTTTCATGACAGTGTTGGGATCGATGGTCTGGTGAGGTTGCCTCGTGTTGACACCCATGTGAAGATGGTGTTGCGCAATCTCGGCTACCGTCTGTCTGTGGGGCAAAACCCTGGTGATTCAGGGATGAACGAGTACCTCGACTCCGGAGCCGGACCAAGTTCTTTCGGACCCCGCACCCTTCGGAGCACCAAGAACTCCTTCCTGGAACCAAAGACCGGTCCCACCGAGACCCTCGGCACGCCAAGATCTCCTTCACAGATCTGATGACCGAGACCCCGAAGCCCGATCCCGGTGATCCGAAGGCCACACCAAGACCCGGATCCGAAGACCGCCAAGATCGTCACCGGTACGACAAGCACTTCGCCGCAGAACGCCAAGTTCTTCATCCCGGAACGCCAAGTACTCCCTCGAGGACGCCGAGTACTTCACCCCGGACACCGAGACCCTGGACGACAAGTTCTCCTTCCCGGAAGCATTGACGCTCGTGCGACAAGACCTACTTCCCCGATCCGAAGACCCTAAGTCCCGGAGTCCGAGAACGATCCCGTCAAACCCTGAACCCTGAGACCCGACCCCGAACCCCGGAACCCCAAGATCGCCGAACCCTAATGTGTGACCCCTTTCCTCGAGCCCTATTTTATAAATATAATAACAACTTGTTGCATATTAATTGCCATACTTGCATGCATATTTGTGTGGTTTGGGGGCCTTATGCCGGTTCACCATATAATTAAATATGGGGCCCATATGCGGGCAAATCTAGTCTCATATTGGCCTCATTTAAATTTGTGTAGCGAACCGGTAACTTATCTTGCCCTGTTATTACAACATTTAATTTGCGGGGTAGTTAAACAACTTGAACCATTTAATTAATTGTCGTGACCCCGGTTCCGCTTAATATGACCTAATTGCATCGCATCTTTGCCATGGCATACATCATACATGCATCATGCCCGATTTTCTACCGTAGTATTAAATATTGCATCCGGTGTTTATTCTAGTGTTTTGCTTCTTCGCGGATTGGGCCGTTGAGTTGATGTGAGCTTCGCCCCGATCTTCGGTTGAACCTTCGACAATGTTTTCAGGCGAGCATCTCCCCCTTTCTACCTATCTTACTTTTATAGTATTTATTCCCTCCTGTTGATCTATTGTTATCTGTGTTGCGTTGCTCCAGTTTCCGTACCCGTGTTTCCCTTGCAGCCTTATATTACCTTGGACACATCCTATTACCTGTTGTTTGGTAGATAGTTGGACCTGCGCGTCGTAGTCGCTTGCTCAAGTGCTGTTGCGTGTCGCCATGTACCACAGTTGTTGGAGTATTGCCACATGTTTAATGTTGGAGATGATCATGGTTTTACTTATCGTTCACTTTAATTACTGTTTAACAACTAAAATTGAAGTAGGTAAGCAGAGGCACAGGTGGGCAATAGATGTTATTTGGTTGTTAACCGTCCACTTGTGTCCCGTAGGACCCCGAGTACTTGATACCTGTTCCTTGATTATTCGCGCTATCCACATACGGGGAATTATGGGACCCCCCTGAGCCAGAGCTTGATTCCGTCTTATTTCTTGGGGCCACAAACTAGTTTGAGGTTTTATTTACTATCCTGTACTTATGCCATGCTTTACTGCTTTATTACGATTGTGCGAGGAGCACACTGTACTGTTTAGGTAAGCGGAGTGTTTTCGCGGTATCGACAAGCCCAGTTTTGGGTCCCCAGTCGTTTACAGCCATTGACGCAAACCTTGAGTCCGTCTCGGAGTCAGCTAGCTTCGTTGCGGGTGTACTCAATGGGGTGCCCCCCTGAAATAATTCTGAATCCTGTGATTGCTTTGTCGTGAAAGCCTCGTTGGGTTTTGATTTGGTTTTTCCGAGGTTGATCGTGTGTGTGTTGCTATTTGTGCACCCCGGCCGGGTAAAACTTTCTGAAAGCCGTGTCCGCGGTTATGGACGACTTGGAGCACAGTATCTCGATCATAGACAACTATAACTAAAGTAGTGCTATAAATTTGACTTTATAATGACTAGTAATCAGCTTCACTATAATGGAATGGCTAAATAAACCTGCCAACAATTGCTTGTTTGGGTTGTCGCTTGCGACCATTGTACCTGACTAGTAAGTATTGCAACTACAACGGAATGGCTAAATAAAAGTACGAACAACTGCTGGGTTTTGGGATATCTCATGCTAATTGTATCTGACTAGTAAGTGTCGCAACTATAACGGAATGGTTAACTAAAATGGCCCACTGCTTATTTTATCAGGATGATTATCTATACCTGACTAGTAATTACTGCAACATAACTGAATAAATAAAACTGCCAACTGTGTGCGTTCCTCGGTTGACTTCCTCGTTTGGTCTCGAGGGGGAAACATCAGGACGGGTTTGTTTGATGGTAGCATCAGGTTGGTTTCGAATAGGTCTTCCTTACCCCTCTCTGATAGCCGCTAGTTGTGTCGAGTCTCTATAGATTGTTTAGTGCATGCTGCCGCTGCCGCTTCAGTCCACCATACCTATGTAGGCGAGGACCGCCGAATTCTAGTCTCGCCGTGTACTGGCCTCAGTACTGACGCTTCTCTTTGTCCTTTGCCCTTTGTCGGCACCCCTTTTGTTTAAGCAGGTTTTGAGATCGACGTCGTTAGCAGGGTTACCCTTCCGGCTTGGCCTGGGCAGGGTTATGGACGCCATTGGTTATTCTTCAGGGCTCTTAGCCCCATTTGCGTCTTGTCCGTAGTCGGACGCTCTATCATTTCAAGGTGATTTGGATCTTTGTATATTATATTTGTATTCTTGACTCATTGAGTCGCTGCTGTATATATATCTGTTCCGTGGGTCCCATCGAGGACTGTTGTGTAATGTTATTACTTCGTTTTCCACCCGCACGAAAGTGCCTGGTGGGCACCTTTGAATCGTTTCTATGCGGGTTTGGCGGGAATCGCTGAAACTTGCATAGGGTCGATTCTGAGGGTGTTACAAAGGCCTCCTCGATCATGACGATGACGAGTTCCAGTCTTCCTCTCAGATATTTCCATAATTTTGCGCAAGGTCCCAGGATATCTAGATCGGAATCACTCCGGTAGTGCATGCCCTTCTCATGAGGGCACGGCGCGAAGCTTCGCTTTCTTATGAGTGCCATGGAACATTGCTACATATAGATTCCATGATATGGACATAGGTGGAGAAATTCATGTCAGCTGTGATCGGAGGTTTGAAATGGAGGAGAGGTATTTTGGTAGTGTTGAAGAATGGAGGCATAGGTTCTTCCTGTGTATCGAGTGTTTGGTGACTTGCAGCAGCAACCTTGGCAAGATGGGGTGGCAATACAGGTGGACTGCATTTTTGGAGGTGCTCTTTGAGAACCGAGTTGTGATTTACAGGATGAAAGCCCAAGGTCTGGTCTTTATTGGTTGTACCTGATAGTGGCCTTTATTGAATATATTATTTTTAAAACTCGATGACAACACTTGTGCATTGTTTCCTTCTTAAAGGCGTTGCCTAGTTTTAGTACAGTTGTTGTATTCGGTGGTGGTTAGAGTGCTTTTATTGCGAGTGATTGAACACCGCGACGATGTCTTTATTTTTTATTTTCTCTCTTTGTTTTTTTTATCTGGACTATGTCCATCTCTGATGTTTTTGGACATCTTGTTGGTGTAGAGGCTAGGTGTAATTGATATCATATTAATATACATTCTTTGTCAAAAAATGCCATACAAAATAATCCTGTAGGAATCTTGTATTGTAAAGTTCATATGAGAAAAGCATGAGGTTGGACGGACCTAACAGAAAATTACTTCACCTCAATGAAAGAGAATTACTCTTCACGTAGGATCCAAGTAGATTTGTCATTTAATTCCTATACACTTTTTATTCCTATAATTTTTCTATCATATGAATCAAAGGAGCCCTTCTGGATCAAGTAACTGTGCAATTCCCTCCAATCCAAATTACTTGTCATAGTTTTAGACAAAATATAGCCTAAAATCTCAGTCCAAGTTCAAGACAAATAATTTGGATCAGAGGTAGTAACATGTTTCTATCGATCCATTGTTGAAAAAACAATTGCATCGACTCAGTCATAGCCTCATCTTTCCATGCCCTCCTAGATCTTTTGCTACTCGACGCTCATTCATTGCTCCCCGTTGATGACCCACAAGTATAGGGGGTGTATCGTAGTACTTTTGATAAATAGGAGTGTCGATCCCAACGAGGAGCAAAAGGTGATGAGCAGTGGTGTGGAGCAGAAAATCCCTGTGAATACTTAGCAAACGAATTTTTAGTGGTTTTCTGATAAGGCAACAAAACAAAGTGCAAGTAACAAAGAACAAACGCAGCAAGTGGCCCAATTCTTTCTTAGCAAAGTACAAGCCGGTGGAAATACTTATAAGGACCAAAAGTTCTCGATGACACATGGGAATTCTGTCAAATGCTTTCGCTTCAAATAGCTGAGTACTCTTCTCTGGTGTTGTAAGTGTTGTGTGGGTGAACCTGTGTTAATGTACCGATCTTACTTGGACTAATACATACTTGTGATTAAACCCCCTGCAAACATCCGTAACTACGAGAAAGTAATTAAGATATAAATCTAACCACAGCCTTAAACTCTGAGATCCTACACTCCCTTGTGCAAAGGTATCCTAACGGGGGTTCAGGTTTCTGTCACTCCGGCAACCCCACAACTAATAGCCAAATACACAATACATTCCCCTAGGACCATAAATGGTGAAGTATCATGTAGTCGACGTTCACATGACACCACTAGAAGAATAACACCACAACTTAAATACTAAACCATTGAATAATAACTCAACACAAATCCACTAATAACAACATGACTTCTCCCACGTCCTCAAGAACTATATGAACTACTCACAAGACATCATATGGATCAAGATCAAAGACGATATGATAATGGATAACAATCTGAACATAAACAATAATCCAATGGTTCAACTCACAAGCATCAACTACAATAGTAATTAACACCGGGAAAGTTTCCCCTAAGAACTAAAGCAATATCGAACAACAATTGTTACAGCAGGACGGAGTGGTGATGATGGTGCTGATGGAGATGGTGGTGTGGATGGTGATGATGATGATCCCGATGAATCCTAGCTTGATGACGGTGTTGGTGGCGATGATCTCCCCTCTCCGGGAAGGAATTCCCCCGGCAGAAATCTATCTGCCGGAGAAATCTTTCTCTCTCGGTGTTTTCTGTCCCCAGAGGCGGCAGAAATCTATCTGTGGTCGCTCCCCGAGGCTTAGGGTTCCGTAGGGAAGATATAGGAAAAGGGGCGGAGTCGGAGGCTAGGCAGGTGGGCCACACCTGCCCTAGGCGCGGGGTTAGGTGGGCCCGCGCCTAGGGGGATGTGGGCCCCCTGTGGCCCTTCTTCGCCTACCCTTCTGGCTTCCTCTGTCTTCCGGGAAAATGATATTTTCCCATATTTTTCTGATCTTCGCGAAATTGCATCAAAACGCCCTCTTTTCCATCAGAATCCAGACTCCGGCAGTCCATCCTCCAAGAATCATCCAACATGCATAAACAGTGGAAAAGACATAAGTAATACCTCATAATAAGACAAATATCAATGAATAGAGGTAGATTATGATATATAAGGGTGATGCAAATTGGGCGTATCAACTCCCCCAAGCTTAGACCCTCGGTCTCCCCAAGCAAAAACCGAGCTCAATAAACATGTCCACAGGTTTATGGAGTGAAGTGTCGATAAAAGAATACGAACAAGAAGCATCACACTTACTATTACACAACTCATAGAAAAAAGCAACTCACCATTATATAACTTAGCTTGCAACCAAGTACAACAGTCACAATAGAGATGCATAAAGATAAATCATAATTGGAATTGGCAAACTTGTTCTTGGTCAGAGAACACCTGGAAAAAAGTTTCTCAAAAAGCTTTTTGTAGAGGTTTTACAACAGGAGCACTCTTTGCTCAAAAAGTTTTTTCACAAGTGAAGGCTTTCAAAGTAATACCCAATAAATAAGAGTCTTGTGCAAACAAGGAAGATAGAGAACATGATTGAATAAATCACCATATGAATGCTTGAAAACAACAACTCAAATGCTTGCTGGAGATAGAGAGGAAGTAGGTTTACTGACTCAAATGGTAACTAGGAGAAAGGTCCCTTCATAGAGGGTAGCAGGGATTACAAGTCATAAAGAGCTTCCAAAAGATTATGGCACTTACTAGCTTTGAGCCCTTATTGCCCCTATCATAGGCATCTTTAAATGATTAAGGTTAAAGTGCACAAAGATGGAGTATATGCTTGACAAAATATAAGTTGACAATCTCATGTCCCTTGAATATGAGGGCCACTCCTCATGCTACTCACCTGTAAGTTCTTGTCATTGTAAGTACTTGTGTATCATAGAGAACCGCCAACGGGGTACCTCTTGCACATGGTACAGGAGCTTTCCCATAACCAAAATGACAAGGCAAACAGACAATGATCATCTTAGCAATCTTTTTATTTACTATGTGCATAGCTTTTTATTGAGGATGCTTCATAGATAGCTCACTATGGTGATGCTGCAAGTTTCCACCATTATTAGGCATGGCTTAGGCTAGCGGCTCAGGCGTTTCTCTAACACAAAATATAGACTCCATGGACTTACAAGTTCCCTTTTTATTTCACACTGTTGACATCCATAGATAAAAGAGCACGATATCAACTGAGTACAAAGTACACGTGTGTTGAAAACTTTCCCCGTGACAGCACGGTTCTGCTAATTCCAACGTATAGATGCAAGCATATACAACTTCGATGGCACAATGGTTCAAGTCTATTAGGGGCAAGAAAATAATGTGTGCCATCAAGTTCGTGAGAGCTTTACTAACTAGATTTCACATAACAAAATACTTTTAAATTCGAAAGGTAGATGAAACTTGAGAATTTTCTTGGAATAGCAAAAGTGCTACTAGGTAGATATGGTGGACACAAGTGGCAAAGGTTTCGGTTTAAAAGGTATTGGAAACGTGAGAAGTATGCCTTCTCAAAACAAGTTTTTGGCTAGCAAGGCTGGGTACCAAGCAAGAGAGTTGAAAGAAACAAGTAAACATACAAGTAATAAAGCCAAACATGCAATATTCCTTGAAGACACAAAAGATATTAAATAAAGAATACTAAGCTTATGATCCAACAAGAAGGAAAACAAATGATACAAAATACCTGTAAGCGTTTTATCTTTTTCATTCAAACCTCAAAAAGTATTGCTACTGACCAGAATTCGGTTTGCCAAGACCAATTTAGATCCACTTGATGCTCCCAAAGTGATGCCAATACTGATCAACAAGATCCATCATATAATAGAGATTGCAAACTAAAAATAAGGAGTGCAAAAAGTAAAAGATGAGACTTCTCGTTAATATTCCAATAAAGGAACTCACACCAAGGGATACATAGATAATCAACTAAAGGAGAGATACTTCCACATGCAAACCAACCTATAAGATAACCTCTCTACTAAAGATATGAATCCACTAAAAAGGTAAAAGATAAATGATAATGGTGGTGATACCGCGGCACTCCCCCCAAGCTAAGCCAAGGGGATGCCAAATTTGATGACGAATTACTCCTTCGGTGGTGGTGGTGTTCTCTTGATAAGCTCCTCAATAAGTTTCCTCAACTCCTCAATCTCAAAGGTTAGAGTACGAATCAATTCCAAGTTTTGCTCAATGCGGTTCATGGTCATGTCGGACTGAGAGTTCCAGTCCTTGCTATTCTTTCCCCACTCTTCTTTCTTAGTGTGTTCCTCCCCTGCATGGTTAGAACGAGGCATATCCCACATCGAGGGAAAGTTCCCTTTGGGCACATATTGATATTGACGCTCATGTATAAGAGTATGGAAAGGTCTCTTGGTGCGTGGAGGAGATGACCGTGGATTGTAGACAAGACGCGGAGGTTTCCCTCCTGTAGACATCAGTGTTGTCCTCTTAAGCTTGGTAGGTATTGCCACCAATCCAATGCTTGCAACGGTAGCGCGGGTGTCCGGTTGCTTGTCCTCCTCCATGTCTCCTTCATAACCTACCAAAATCTCCTCCTCCTTGGGTTTGTGAGGATCGTCTTCCTCGGGCTTATTGCCTTTGTCGTTGGCGGAGACCATGGTGCTCTAAATTTGAGAAGATTTCTTAACAGAAACAGATCAAAACGAAAACACGATGATAACACGATGCAAGAACCTCAGGGGGCCAGGGGGTTATATATTATGAAGTTTCAATGCATAAGGAAGCTTTTGACACGGAAACGGGGCAGAGACGAAGTTCGAGGGTGGAACACCCCCTCCAGGCGCGGCCAGGCTAGGCCCGTGCCTGGGGTGGGTTTGTCCTCCCCGGACTCCGTTGCCTCTTCAGTTCCATCTCGTAACTTCCCTTATGTATTAAAAACATCAAAATTATAAAAAGATTGGGGTTTCACGAACCTTCTGTTTTCACCCCTTTTTACCTATTTAATGACGAACTCTGCAGACTCCTTTCCTCTTTCTCCTGGAATTTTCCTTTCCTCACAAGGCAATACACAAACTTCAATGGCAACATTAGTATAAGCAAAACAACAAACCTTTTTAGGTTCACACTTCAACTGAGATCCATCAAAACAAAAGCTTCTAAAAGAGGCAAATGCAAATGATAAAGAAATCTGTCAAAACAAACCAGCAGTTAAAGATTGATTTTTTCGAAAACCTTCTGTTGCTCAAATCAAAAAGTGCAGAACTGATAAAAGTTCGGTAACAACTTGGAGAACAAGCTCAAAAAAATGCAGCTCCATCTGACGTACTGAGATCCCTCAAGAATTTTTACAATACATCACCAAAATCTGTCCTAGGACAGCCACTTTTCACAACTCCTCTACTTCACAAAAGTAGTTGAACTTGATACAAAAACCAAAACAAAAAGGATAAGGAGCGGTTATTACAGGGGTAATAACTTCCAAAACTCGACAAAACTCTTGGGTTATCTCCCAACAAGTACTTTTTTAATGCCTTTAAATTAGGCTTAAAACTTATATATATATATATATATATATATATAAGCTCTATTAGACCCCTGGGTGCAGAATAAGTAATTCTGCACCCGGGTCGATCGTTCGAGCCGAACCGGTGCATGGTTTGCTCTACCCAGCCACCCGATGTAACTTTTCTTTTTCTTTTATCCCGTCGGTTTATTTTCTTAGTCATGGCCTCGTGCTCGTGGGATCTGAGAGCTACGCAGCATCACCTGATTTTTTCTCCTGGTTTATTATCGAGCGGAGAGGGCGATGAGCGGTTTGGAATTGAGCGCGGTGGCGGCCGCGAGCGGGTGAGCGCAGCCGGGGGTGAGCGAGTGAGCCATGGGAGGGCCTTGGTGGGCAAGAGAACGGCGGATGGGTCTATGTTGTGGGTGCCTTCGGCTGCGTCGTGAGGTGTGAAATCAGCGGCGCCGTACTTGGCCGGCTGAATCGGTGGCAATGGAGGCGTGGCGCAGGAGGGTGGTGGCTGGGGCCTGAGGGGAGGATCTGCATCGTGGTGAGCGGAGGGCGGACATTTTTTTGCAGGTCCGGTGGGCGGCCTCAGACCTGATGTTTATCGTTTCTCGGCGGGCAGAGTACGCCGGTGAACTTATATTACGAGACTCCTTCATCTCTCACGATTCACCAACTGAGTTTGACTGCTAGAGAGATTTCCTTGTGTTGCTTGGTCATTGAGTAGAGGAATCGGAGGCAGATCCACCCCCGCATAGTCTATATCGGTACTGAATGTTGTTTCTTTCTTTCCCAATGTTACCACGTTCTTCAGTTTCTAGCGGATGATGTAGTTCTTTAAAGTTAAATATGTGCATCCTGCTGATGAGTGGTCTTGAATTTTCTGCAACATCTCCTGTACATAGGAAGTAATGATCAAGATATTGACGGAAGAGGTCAGGCACATCTGTAATTAGTTTGAAGAGCCCTCCGCTCACAGCACGGCCGATGGCGACAAGATTTGGTGTTGGCCGCTCCTCTCTTATTCAACTTCTTGCATTAGCAGCTGTTGGATCTAGCTAGCGAATGCGTTTCAATCTCTTACAATTCCTGTATCCCTCTCTCTTTCCAGGCAACTTTGGCTATGGTACGTTTGGAGCTGAAGTGTTGAACTGGTCGGATACAAGAGTACAGATTGGAACCAAAAGGGCAAACTTTTCTCCATACCATTTGTTTTCTTCTAGTTTGTGGAAACTGCTCGTAGCATTCTTGTACTTCTATCTGTGATTTATTCTTGTGTTGCAGTACATGGATTTGTCAATGCGTTCATAACTTCTCAATTTTTCTGATGTTGATTTACGAGATATGGCGACTGGGATATAAACTGAGGAATTATTTGCTTGCCCCCAAAAGATCCCCTGCTGGAGTGGTAAGCTTCTATCTCTGAAGCTGCAGTTTAATATGGTTATTATATTTTCTTTTCGTTGCGACTTATCCCTGGCAAGCCCTTAAATATGCATCATATTCCCTTACTTTTTCCTTGAACACATCATATCTTAAATCAGTAAAACTGAAATCCAGCTGATAGAACTATAGTTGGTATTCTAATAATGTAATTACTTTGATGTAAGGAAATTATTCATACAGTTCTTGTGTCATTGGCGCTTCACACATGCACTAGGGATTTCTGTACGTACTGATCCTACAGACAAGAAATGGATAGAACTTATCATAGAAGTAACCCACTGATCCTACAGACAAGGATAGATTAGCTATATAAAACATCAATAATTTTTGCCTGCCGTTCTTTACAGCAGTATGGCACTACAAGGAACTTTGTTATCAAATATTTAAACATCTAAAGTTATAGGTTGTAGCTTTATAAACTGGTCTATAGAAGTCAAGTAAATCACTCAGTCCTGAACTTAATAAAAAGATGTTCAAACACTTGTTTGCATGCTCTCTAATTTTTTTTCAAACTTTAATAGTAGCCCTTGATTGAAGTGGGTTATCTAGACAAGGTAGTTGACATGGCAGGTTGACCACAAGCCTGGTAGGTCATCAAGTAGGGCCTATTACTGTTGCTTGTGCTTTTCAGTTGCAAATACAGTTTAGTGTAATATTTTGTTGCCGATTTTAATCTTCCCAACAGTTGTGGGAGGCTGCTTGGAGATGTAATTTACCTTTTGTTCATTTAGCTCCTTGTTGTGTGCTTCTTAACTGATACAGGTGGTCCGCAACCAGGAAACGGCGCTTCATGCTTTTTTTCTTTACCACCCCATATTTACCAATTTGGATGAGTAAGTTACAATTTTCTTTCCAATTGTGAATCATCTAGACCCATGGATCGATCTGATTCTTACCATTCCCGATGACGGTGGCAGACCGGTGCAGGTACTATGAGCTCAAGGACGTCGACCCTCTGCACGCCATCAAGTTTCAACGATTGCTGCGCCGCCGAGGACCCCGAAGCCCTCGGCTAAGCGGTTGGTTTCCGTATCTCCCACGACGACCGAGACTAACAAATTAGTATGCCTACTTGTTCCTCTTCTGCCACAGATCGATCCGTGGTGTCATGCTTGCCTCAGTGAAAAATGCAGGGCTCTGCGTCTAGTCTGTCACTACTCACTATGTATAGTAAATCTAATACTCTGCCAGTGATCTAGGTCGTGTGGCAGAAACAATTGATCCAGTTAATTGGAAGTGTACCTGACCAATAATATAATACTAGTTCTATATATTATAAATTTCTTAGGAAAATGAAGTATAGGTGTTATGCGATGGAATCGAGGGACATGCAAGGAACTTGGAGACGTAGCCAAGTATTTAGAGAAAATTATGCGCATATGGGAACATGGCACTGCACTAAGACTTGGTGGCCTATTTTACTTACGGTAAGACATACCAGCACATATACTCGCCATAAGATGGATTGATAAATATCTGTTTTTTAAGGTAAACAATTGTTTGATTGTTCGTTAATGGGTATTTGATTATACAACCATATAGGCAAATAATTAGCCACATGTTTTCTAGATTATATATATCACCGACATTACCTGCTGGTCATCTGACCTGAATCATGGACTTGATCTGTCAAGCTAACCGGGTTTTGTAACCCTCCTGGATTTACTGAATTTTTTTATTTGTTATCATAACTGATATATTTTTTCTTTACAAGGTTTGCCTGCTGATTTTGTTCCTAGTTTTCTGAGATTGTGAGTCACTGCTAACAGTTCTCAGAACTACAACCATGAATATTAGAATCTTGCATCAATAATTTTCATCATTACTCCAACGTTAAATGTCATTGTTTCCCTTACCGTACAATGCATTAGTTGGTAACAAAATATAACATGTACATTTTGGAACATATTATTGAAACAATAATTCTATGTTTCAAATCTTTACTTTTTGATTGAGCTTGCAGATTTAACATCCATTTTCCGTAATTTTTGTAACAAAGCTGCAACACTAAAGATCGTGATGGGTTGATGGTAATGAGGCATTCGAGTGCAAGACTGATGAGAAGCAATTGATTGAAGGCTTCACATTATAGTACGCCAGCCCCAAAATAATGTTGCTTGGTAGCATGGAAATGAACCATCAAAATTTCGTGCAATGGATTTAATGTAAAAAATGGATTATGCTGAGTAATCTATTTCACTACCTGTTTGGGGATTAATTCCTTTATGTTTGATAGGAGTTAGGCCATGCTTTTTTATTCTATGGGCACATCTGACTATGTCGTTAATTGTATGCAGAAACATGTATATCTCTTTTACATGCCCTTGAATCAATGGCATGGAGTTCTTAGAATGTGTCATTAGGCTGTCCCTGTCAATCTTATGTTTTTGTAATCAGGCAAACTGTGTAATCAGGAGAGGTAATCTAGAATAATCCTGGCATATTCTTATGTGGGTTCTTATTGAAATGTATAATTGAGCCATCTTTTGCAAAAAAAGGTTCATGATGTTGGAAAAAGAATCATGGTATAGTAACTCTTCTTATGTTGGCTAGCGGGTTTCCAATGTCAGTAGTTTACGTTGGCTGAGAGATATTTTAGGCCGCTTCATAAAACAAGTCATTAAGACACACAGGCTGGCTCAGCGTGCCTGTGGGACGGTTTTGGACTCTGACCGGAAATCTTACCTCGCATGCAAAAAAAATTACATCGCTGGGCCTGGCACGCGCGCGCTCACGGGGCAAAGAATTTTACGTCGCTGAGTCTAGCGCGGACGCGCTCGCTCGCGGAGCCGGTTGGGGTCGGGTGCAGAATAATATTCTGCACCATGGAGTCAAATAGCGCGACTCTATATATATATATATATATATATATATATATATATATATATATATATAGAGAGAGAGAGAGAGAGAGTAAAAAAAGAGCATCAAGAAGCAAATAACCAACACACTTGAGTCTAACCCACTTCCTATGCATGGGGGTATCATGAGTAAACAAATTGTTGAAACAAAAAGCCACCAGCATGGGAAGACAAAACAAGTGCAACTTCAAAGCTTTCAACATAAAACGGGGAAACTTAACATCATTGAGATCCATAAAACTATGTTTACCTCTTTCAAAATAACTTTCAGTATCACTTTGAATGAAGTTGACAATATAACTGTCACTGGCAACAACTTTATCATCAGAATGAGCATACTTACAGTCACCAAAAAGAGGTCCAAGGTCATAGACTGGATCAATAGAAGCAAGTTGTTCCATCCTGAAATCTTTATTAGGCAAGCTATTTTCACAAGGAGATTTAGCAAATTTGGAAAAGTTAAACTCATAAGTATCTCCATCAAACTTAGTTAAAACTTTTTCCTTCTTATAATCAATAATATATCCACAAGTGTTCAAGAAAGGTCTACCAAAAATGATAGGACAAGTTTTGCTAGCTGCAGAATTAAACACTAGAAAATCAGCAGGATACTTAATCTTACCACAGAGAACCTCCACATCTCTTACAATACCAATCGGGCAAATGGTCTCCTTATTAGCAAGATGAATAAACACATCAATGTCCTCAAGCTCACAAGGACCAATCTCATGCATAATTTCCCTGTAAAGCTCATAAGGAACAACACTAGAACTAGCACCAATATCACATAAACCATAGTAGCAATGATCACCAATTTTAACAGAAAGCACAGGAACACTAGATTTTCTAGCCTTACCAGGATGAGAGATAATATTAGAAGCATCCTCATAGAAGAAAATGTGCTCATCCTCTATTTCTAGCATCAATATCTTTCATAATAGCTACCACAGGTTCAACATTCAATTGCTCAATAAGCTCCACAGTTTTCTTTGTACTTTTGTTATTTGCACTAATAATTATAGAATACTCCTTTACCTTATATGGGAAAGGAATTTTCTCAACATGAAGTTCATGCACAATATGATTAGTAGTACAAACTTGAGTACTTCTAACAGGAACATGACTAACAACATCTTTATAAGAAGCATGGTATTTATTCCACTTCTTTTGGGGAATTTCTATATAAGAGGCAAAGGCCTTAAAACAGTTGGTAATACTTTGGGAATCAATACCAAACTCATTGCTAATATCACGGAAGCTATCAGTTCCCATAAAAGATTTAATGCATTCATAATCATGGTTTATACCTGACTTTCTTCCTTTATCATTCTCCCAAGCTTCAGTGTTGTCTTGAATACGGTCTAAGAGATCCCATTTAGCTTCTTCCTTCATACCTGTGAATGATCCAGCACAAGAAGCATCAAGTAAATCTTTATCATGGAGAGAAAGCCTAGCATAAAAGTTATTGAGAATAATATTGTTAGGGAGTTCATGAATAGGACATTTAAGCATTAGTAACTTCAATCTCCCCCAAGCTTGAGCTGTACTCTCTCCATCAAGAGGCCAAAAGTTATATATAATATTTCTATCCTTATGAATCTCACTGGGAGGATAAAATTTAGAGTAAAAGAGAGATGCGATCTCCTCCCATTCCATGGACCGTCCATTCTTCAGCAGCTTATACCATTCTTCAGCAAGATGATCAAGTTCCATCCCCAAAATAATAATTATCCATAACACGATCAATAATATTCGTATGTATCTTAAAAAGATCTATCTCAACAGGTGGTGGTTCATCTACTAACCTAGCAGTGGTAGTAGTTTTACCAAACAGAAAACTAAGTGGGTTATTCATATTGGAAACAAAGTAACAAGCAGTAACAAAAGAAATACTCACAGTAGAAGTTTCCTTTACCAGTTCCACTCTTCAATAGCGCTTCACTCCCAGGCAACGGCGCCAGAAAATAGTCTTGATGACCCACAAGTATAGGGGGTGGTGTATCATAGTATTTTCTATAAAATAGGAGTGTCGATCCCAACGAGGAGCAAAAGGTGCTGAACAATGGTGTGGAGCAGGAAATCCCTGTGAATACTTAGCAAACGGATTTTTAGTGGTTTTCTGATAAGGCAACAAAACAAAGTGTAAGTAACAAAGAACAAATGCAGCAAGTGGCCCAATCCTTTCTTCGCAAAGGACAAGCCGGTGGAAATACTTATAAGGACCAAACGTTCTCGAGGACACATGGGAATTCTGTCAAGTGCATTCGCTTCAAATAGTTGAGTACTCTTCTCTGGTGTTGTAAGTGTTGTGTGGGTGAACCTGTGCTAATGCACCGACCTTACTTGGACTAATACATACTTGTGATTAAACCCCTTACAAACATCCATAACTACAAGAAAGTAATTAAGATATAAATCTAACCACGGCCTTAAACTATGAGATCCTACACTCCCTTGTGCAAAGGTTTCCTAACGGGGGTTCAGGTTTCTGTCACTCCGGCAACCCCACAATTAGTATCCAAATACACAATGCATTCCCCTAGGCCCATAAATGGTAAAGTATCATGTAATCGACGTTCACATGACACCACTAGAAGAATAGCACCACAACTTAAATACTAAACCATTGAATAATAACTCAACACAAATCCACTAATAACAACATGACTTCTCCCACGTCCTCAAGAACTAGAAGAACTACTCACAAGACATCATATGGATCAAGATCAAAGATGATATGATAATGGATACCAATCTAAACATAAACAATAATCCAATGGTTCCACTTATAAGCATCAACTACAATAGTAATTAACACCGGGAAAGTTTCCCGTAAGAACTAAAGCAATATCCAACACAATTATTACAGCGGGATAGAGTGGTGATGATGGTGTTGATGGAGATGGTGGTGTGGATGGTGATGATGATGATCTTGATGAAGCCTAGCTTGATGACGGTGTTGGTGGCGATGATCTCCCCTCTTCGGGAAGGAATTCCCCCGGCAGAAATCTGTCTGCCGGAGAGATCTTTCTCTCTTGGTGTTTTCCGCCCCCAGAGGCGGCGGAAATCTATCTGTGGTCGCTCCCCGAGGCTTAGGGTTCCGTAGGGAAGATATTGGCGAAGGGCGGAGTCGGAGACCGGGCAGGTGGGCCACACCTGTCCTAGGCGTGGGGTCAGGTGGGCCCGCGCCTAGGGGTGTGGGCCCCCTATGGCCCTTCTTCGCCCCCCCTTCTGTCTTCCGGGAAAATAATATTTTCTCATATTTTTCTGGTATTTTTCTGATCTTCGCGAAATTGCATCAAAACGCCCTCTTTTCCATCAGAATCCAGACTCCGGCAGTCCATCCTCCAAGAATCATCCAACATGCATAAATAGTGGAAAAGACATAAGTAATACCTCATAATAAGACAAATATCAATGAATAGAGGTAGATTATGATATAGAAGGGATGCAAATTGAGTGTATCACTCGTCGAAGCAAGTTCTGTCGTTGTAGGCTACTACCTACTGACACTACCAATTGAGTATGGTCCTAGCCAGCAACTTCATTTGCTGTGTTCGAGAGCTCTGTTTTCTTGGCCAGTCTTCTTCACATTTGCTTTGGTCAAATTTGGTTTGGCGTCTGGTAGATGATATGAAAATTATGTAGCCTTGTGAGACATATTTCCTTGAATTTTTTTGGGGAGATAAAGCACGTGATTCATACGAGAGAATCGAACCTAAAAACAACTCTAACAATAATAATAACCCTATTTACCATACAAAAATGGCGCTAAACGAAGCCTGCAAATGCAAACTGTGAAGAGAATTCCTTTACCTTCTTGTTGCCTTCCGGCTTATGCTTGTTCCTTCCTCCATATTCTTCATCACTAGCGTCATCCATATCCTTCATCTCGTCCTTCTTCGGAGCCACTTCTTGATCTCTCAAAGTCCACTTTCAAATGTGTTCTAGCAACTTCCAACAATGGTGAATGGTGAAAGGTTTGTGATTCGTTCCCTTCATTGTCTTTTACCTCTCTCTGACATAGCGTTCCTATACACAATTTGATGATTAATGGACTATAATCCATAGCTCAACTAGCACGATGAAAAAGAGATGCATAATAATCTCACATATTCGTTGGCATTGACACCACTTGGAGGATTAAGATGCACTTGCGCCATACACGAGGACCAACGGCTACAAGCCGGGTTGATGACATCCCATCGGCCTTATAGAGACCATATGACTAATAGACCGGTTGTGCAACACGAGGCATAAGTTGGAAGAACTTATCTTTGATGCGCTGCCAATAGCGCTTGCCGGTTTGGTCCGATGCCGGTCACGACGTCGATGGACACTTGTGACCATGCCCACGGCAAGCGAACGTCTTTGACCTTAGTGTATTTCACCACACATTTCTTGTTGTCCTTCTGGCCTTGGACGGCATTGAATACTTCCTCCTCGATCTTCTCCAACTCAGCCTCCTCCTCTTCCTCGTCGCCCCCTCCTTTTCGTTGTACGGGAGCTGGTTGTACGTGATGTCGACCTCAGACTCATTCACCAGCTCCACAAATGAATTTGGAACCGTGTGAGGGTTGTAGCTACATCGTTTGCAGGCGTCAATTGCATTACAAAATTGCGGAACCTAGAGAAGACAATGGACTCATGGAGAAGACGACGAACATACCTTGTCGGCGCATCATGCGGAACCTGGTACACGACGGGCGAGGGATGGGGACTCATGGGCGATACCTGGGACGCGACGGGCGGCGGATGGGGGGTCACGGGAGGAAGGCCTGAGCGGCGCACGACCTGCTTTGTCAAGGTGCCCTTCTTCGCGACCCCCGCACCATCGCCCTGCTTGGCGCCCGTCGCAGTTGCGGCCTGACCGGTGTTCCCCAGTCGCTTCCTCTTCGGAGCTTTGTCGATGCCGGGGTGGTTGGCTAGAGCAACGGTGGCGGGGGGGGGGGGGGACCGGATCCAAACTGAGCGGAAGCGGGGGTTGCCTACGGTGGCACGGCCTCGATAGCGGGCAAAACCTCCATGGGCTCCATCGGTTCAGATCCGGTGGACTGCGGTGCCGGAGAGCGAGTTGGACTGGAGATTCGACAGCGGAAGCGGGAAAGAGGAGAGGTGAAATGTCCGTCCCACGCGAATGGCTCTCACGGTACAGGGCTTGCTCGGCCTCGCTCACCGAACATGTACGATTTCGCCGCTCGGTTCCTCCATGAACGGTAAACCGGAATACAATTATGTCACCTTATACGGTTGTCACTAGATCGACTAACTTCCGCGGTAATGACAAGCGAGCGATTATTTTACAGTGTTGTCATGTTTATAGTTATTGTTAGAGTTGCTCTAAGAGCCCCGGGTAGCTAAAGACATGTTCCATGACGTGTCATCTTAACCACCACATGCGTTGACACTATAACACCAAATTCAAAAAGAGGCACTCCCATCTTAACAACCCTAAGCTAAGAGCAACTCTAGCAGCCGATGTATATTTCCACACGCCAAAACATGTATGCAGCACGCGCGATCTAGGTATAGAGCGCAATCTTCTTCGGCAGAGGTGCTAAACGTGCGTGCTAAATTTGCAGCACAAACCCCTCCAACATACGCGTTAAAGTGAAGCGCGCGTAAACAAGATTTTGCAATAAATATAATAGAAAATAGATCTAGAAATTAGGCGAAAATACATTATAAAGAACGAAAAAAACTATACATAGGTCATAGTGCATAAAATAGTAGGAAATAATATAGAAAATAGTAAAAATTATTAGAAACTGCTAGTACTAGAATCTAGTAATCCGAGCAGTCACAACAAGCAAGAACATCCGAGTATATCTGACACTGCTGTCTCCGGATGCCGACTGCATATTCATTCATTCGTCCGATGAGCTCAACGCTGGCGTGTTTTGTGTCAGTTTATTCTCTGTGCACAAACATCTTGGCTGACAGAGTCTTGTGTCGTGTCTTCTCTCCTCAACAGGAACCTCTGCACATTCAGGAAGGAAGCAGAGAAGGCCGTTAATGGATGACAGCGATAAACAATACTCCAAGATTGAGACAGTGACGGACAGGGAGGGAGGAGCAATTTGGTCACGCACGCACATTGCTGCCAACCACCGGCAACTAACAGTTTGGTGTAGTGCTTGCTTGTGTTTGGTGGATCTGAATCACTCCGCCACCTCCTCTTTCCTTTCCCCCACGCCTTCTTCTTCTCCCCCCACCCCCCTGTCGCGGCGGCAGGGCTCTCGAATTCCCTCCCATGGCCACCAGGATTCTTGACAGGCTCGCCGTCGCGGCACACGGCGCAGGAGGCGTGCTGCCGCTCACCTTCTTCGACGTGCCCTGGATCTTCACGGGCCCCGTCGAGCGCGTCTTCTTCTACCCATACCCGCACCCCGCCCACCAATTCACCTCCACGCTCCTCCCCCGCCTCGTCTCCGCCCTCTCCGCCGCGCTCCGCCAATTCTACCCTCTCCTCGGCCGCGTCCGACCCTGCGCCGACGGCGACGGCTACGAGTTCTGCTCGGGCGATGGGGACGCCGTCCAGCTCACCGTCGCCCAGAGCGACGACGACTTCGAGGACCTGTCCGGGGACGGGCCAAGGGACGTCGCCAGGCTCTACTCGCTCGTGCCACGCCTCCCGCCGCCGGGGGACTACGAGGGGTTCGCCCTCGCGGCCGTGCAGGTGACCGTGTTCCCCGGGCGCGGGGTCGCTGTCGGCGTGTCGATACACCATGTCGCCTGCGACGATTCCAGCTACATGCATTTCGTCAAGACATGGGCTGGCCACTGCCGTGTGGCCATCGCCGGGACGGAGGAGGCGGTGCCAGCGCCGCCGTTCTTGGACCGTGGCGTTGTCAGGGATCCCGACGGCCTTGCCGCCAGGACGCTCGACGAAATGCGGCAGCTGGCGGCCAGCGGACCTCCGCCTCCGCCTCCTCCCGGACCGCCGCCGCCGAAGCTGGTCATCGCGTCCTTCACGCTCGCCCGCGCCTGCATCGACAAGCTCAAGCAGCGCGTGGCCTCGAACGCCAAGGACGCGGCGGCGGCCGGTGCTGTCCACTGCTCCGCGTTCACGGTGGCGTGCGCGTTCGCGTGGGCCTGCCTGGCGCGCGCGGGCGCCGCCGCCGGCGACGAAGGCGACCGCGCGCACCTGCTGTTCTCGGTGGAATGCCGGCGCCGCCTGGCCCCGCCGGTCCCGCAGGGGTACCTCGGCAACTGCCTGCGTCCCTGCTTCGTGGAGGTCGCCACGCGCGACCTGCTCGCCGCCGACGGCGTGGCCACCGCCGCCGCGGCGATCGGCGCGTCCATCAGGGCGCTGGACGACGCGGGGGGCGTGATGGCGGGCGCCGAGGGCTGGTTCCAGAAGATCCTCTCGCTGGTGCCGCGCCGGCCCATGTCCGTGGGCGGCTCGCCGCGGTACGGCGTGTACGACACCGACTTCGGGCTGGGCCGGCCAAGCAAGGTGGAGCTGGTGTCCATCGACAAGACGCCCGGCACCGTGTCGCTGGCGGAGGGCACCGACGAGGGGCAGCGCGGGATCGAGGTAGGCGTCGTGCTGCCGGAGGCCGAGATGGCGCGCTTCGCCTCATGCTTCTCCGATGGCCTGCTGCAGCTATGAGATCCTGCAGCACATGTGGTCAGCTGCAGCACTTGTTTTTTCGCTGTTCATATTGCAAAGAAAAGAAATGCAAATTCTTGCTCTTCTTATACGAGTACTAAATTGTAGTATATTTCAGAGATGGATATATAGTTAAATAAAATGTCAATTGAAGGAGTGGTAATAACCGACACACAAATTAGCATCGTTAGCGATCGTGTGTGCATCATGGCATGAGCTAGCGCTGGCGCATCATTTTCAGGTTAGGTTATGACTTATGAGTGCCAAACTTCACAAGAATTGGCTGGAAAGGTCTCCCAATAATGTTCGTTACGTTACGTGTGTGCATCACGGAATGAGCTTTCGGTGGTGCACCCAGCGAAGCAAACACCAATGGCATCGCCTTCACATCCACTAGCTTTTATTCTTCTTTTTTTCTTTCCTAATTTTATTATGTGGCATCAGGAATTGCTCTTTTGTCTTCTTTTCTATTTGATTTATATTACTCCAAGAAAATATATACTTCCTCCATTTCAAAATATAACATGTTTTAGCTTTGTGAAGCTAATGTATCTAGACCTCTTTTAGTATATAGGTTCGGAGAGGTTGGGAGTGAACCTACACACTAAAAAGAATCTATATTCATTAACTTCAGGCTAGGGCATATCCGATGTTTTTATATATTGGCGCCAATGATCCGACGAGGCTGTTGTTAGAGGAGTTGTTGTCGACGGATCTCAACAGGATCCTTAGGCCGCTGATAAGCCGGAGAGCTAATGAAGCCCTTCCGACGGAATCGTCGACTACGCCATACATCGTAACCAAATATGTACCTGAGGTAAGGCCCTTTGTCATATTTGTTCCTTCTTAGCGCTGCTGCAAGCGTTTTGTTGCCATGGTTGATGTGGCGATCTTTTTCTTGCAGGAGTTGAAGGTGGAGAACATGATCCCTCCATTTCAGGAGTTGAAGGTCAAAGCCAAGGAGGTACTCAGTCAATTCCATCGGGAAATGTTCTTGAAGGACACGACGCTAGAGGATGTTGATGCGTTGGCGGAGGCGCTCGCAGGGGATGCACATGCGGAATACAATAAGGCACAGAAAGGCACGGGTGCATCCCTCGGGATGGCGATGGCGCAGGCTTGCGGCGTCCAATTGGATATCAGCAAGGCCACCTCCAAGATGCCCGTGGCAGCAGATGGTTCTGAGGTATCATTCGCTCCTTTTGCTTCTTGCTACAAGAAGTATGGCCCGCGGCTCATAGAGCTGCTCACGAAGTACTCGATGAAGCATAAACGATTGGTCGCGGCACAAGCCATGGAGACGAAGGCTGCCATGGACGTCGCGAAGCCCTCGGGTGCTTCTGCATAGTCGCATGGTTAGCTTCCCGTAGTTGTTGCCTAGGAGTAGTTCGCTGTCTTTTGTATCAGACTATGTCTTGAATTCATACATAGTAGCTTTTTGTGTAAATATATGTTCTATCTTCTGTTTGTCCTTTTCCTTGTTCTTATTGTCTGCTGCTATACCTTTAGTAGGGTTCATCGGGCATTGTTCTGACAGATTCGTCTATACCTTCGGCTCCTCCACAGCCGAGGGCGAATGAACTGTCACAGCTGCCTCTGCTCCGTGACCACGTGAGGAGTCTGGAGAAAGACGTTGCCATCAACCGTGGTCATGCGGATGTGTGGAAGTCGAAAGCAGAGAAAGCTGCTGAGAGGGAGAAGTATCCCCTCGAAGAGTTTGCGCAAATTGGTGAGCAGTAGCAATGTAAGTGGGGTTCAACCATCCGGTCTTTACTGCTATTGCCTGTTTTGTTGACTGACTTGTTGTTCTTGTAGTTGTGAATCGCATTCCGCAGGAAGAGAAAGAGCAAATTGACACTCGGCTGGACTGCCTCACCCAACAGGAACTGGAGGCTAGAGGATTCTTTTGGATGGACCAGAACCGAGCGATCATGGTGGCAACAATATATGATCGAGTTCACTAGGTGCTTCGGGTGCTAAAGAGCATGAGGTCAGCACTTGCATCAATTTGCAGCGCCATGTTCCCTCTGGACGAGGCTGTGTCCAACATGCTAGGGTTGCTTCAGAAGTTCTGAAACATGGGTGCGGTGAAGGAGTGCATGCACCAGCAACTTGTCATGGGTGCCAAGGTTGCATTGTCCCTTGTGCGCCTGCATCGCCCGGATATGGATCTGGCGGAGATAGTGGCGGGGCCACCTGTTCCTCCAGAGGGCATGTCATGGAACATGCGACCCTATTATTGCGCGGTTGCCTAGCCTGCCGAGGATATTTTTCGATTGTTCAACGATCACACCAACGTTATTCTTCGGCGACGATAGTGGTTAGATTTCCTATGTAGGAAATATACAAGATGTAAATGTTGTATAGTTTCGACTGGGCGACTAAGCCCTTGTAACGATTGTGCATGTTATGCGTTTCAATTGTATGAATAAGCATGCCCTTTTCGTTATCCTGATGCTCTGCCAATCTCAGCTCCTTGCCAGCCTATCAGTTGAGTTGCAACTAGGCTAGAGTTTACAAGGGTTTGATTGCATAGTCAGCTACTCAAGTGGATGCAATGTTGGTAAGCCGACGAGGTCGTCGGGTGAGGCATAGTCGTCGAGTATAATTTGCGTGATAAAATGTAAGGGAGAAAACATATTGGGCGAGGGACTTAGTATTATTTATTGCTGAATATCAGGTACATATTTTGGCTGAGTAGCCTTATTAAAAGTAAATACATCTAGGGGTAGAAGCATCGCAGCTGCGCAACGTTTCAGGGGTTGGAGTATGTTACTCTGGATTCTACATCCTTGAGGCGATAGGCGCCACCCGGGATCACTTCGGTGACCACATAGGGTCCATCCTATGGGGACTCGAGCTTCAGATGCCCTTTCTGCTTAAGTAACAGGATGAGGTCGTTCTCGACGAAGGACCTTGGTCGCAGCCATCATATGTGGTAGTTGCGGAGGCTCTGTTAGTACACTGTCTACAAGCAGCGGCAATGTCGCGTGCCTCGTCCAGTAGGTTGATGGAGTCTTCAAGTGCGGCCATAGATTCGGCCTCGCTATAAGCGATGACCCGCTGGGCCTGGTAGCGCACTTTAGCTGGTAGCACCGCCTCGGCACCGTGCACCATGAAGAAAGGCGTATAGCCTGTGGAGCTGTTTGGTGCCGCTTGTTTGAGAGGTCACATGAGCCACTTCTTGATGTCATTGCATATGAGGCCGTTGGCCTTTTCGACTTGATCGTTGTTCTGAGGGTGTGCGAACGAGGCATAACTGATGTTGATGCCAAGGTTGTCGCAGAAGTCTTGGAACTCATTCGAGGTGAAGTTTGTTCTGTTGTCGGTGATGATGTTGTGCGGCACCCCGAACCTGAAGACGATGGACTCGAAGAACTTGACGCGGTGGTGCCGGTCTAGTTGGTGATGGGCGTGGCCTTAATCCTCTTGGTGAACTTGTCAACAGCGACAATGAGGTAGACGTAACCTCCGGGTGAGGACCTTTGCAGCTTGCCGACCATGTAGAGTCCCCATTGCGCAAAGGGCCAAGATAGCGATATTGGACGCAACTCCGAGCCTGCGCATGTGCCTTGTCGGCGAACCATTGGCAGGAGTTGCGCCTCTTGACTATGCTCTTGGCATCACACATCATCGTTGGCCAGTAGATCCAGCCCGTAAGGCTTTGGCGACTAGGGCACGATTGCCTGCGTGGTGGTCGCAGATGCCTTCATCGATATCAAGGAGGATGCTCCTTCCTTCACCGTTGGTAACACATCGCCGGAGGACTCCAGTAATGCTCCGTTTGTACAGCTTTCCATTGATTATGGTGAAGGCCTTTGAACAACGAGCGATGTGTTGCGCGTCTATTGGATCTTTTGGCAGCTTCTTGCTTAGTAGGTACGTAATGTATGACTGAGTCTAGCATGGCTCAATCATCATGACCTCCATGAGGCTTTCGATGGAAATGTCCGGCCCTTCTTATTCGGGTGCCTTGGATTCTTCGGGTGGCGTATCCCCTGAGTGTGTTGCTACGCCAGTCGTGTTCTTGGGTGGTTTTTTCTTGATGCAGCGCTCACATATATGTTCCAGGAACACGCCTGGTGGAACTGGAGCATAGGTGAAGCCAATGTTGACGAGTTTATCAGCTTCTTCATTGCTTTTGCGGCCAACATATCGGAGATCACAACCATCAAATCCTCCTTCGAGTGCATTGTAGGGGTCGCGGTAGCCGATCATGTTGTCGTTGACAACGTCACACTAGTGCATCATTTTCTGCACGGAGAGGTTGGAGTTTCCATAGATGACCAGTCGAGTGGCGTCGCAGACTTTGGCCATCCGCATCCCGTGGAGCAGGGCCTCGTATTCTGCTTCATTGTTGGACGCGCGGAACCGCATTCGGATTATGTATCGCATCTTGTCACCGTACGGGGATGTTAGGATTACTTTGGCTTCGACTCCTTCTTGGCGCTTGGATTCGTCGAAGTGCATCTTCCAGACCCTCGACAGGTCTGGTGTGTCTGTAAGTTGGAGTTCCGTCTAGTGGACAAGGAAGTCCGGAAGCACCTGGGATTTGATGGCGGTGCGCCGCTCATAGATGATGTCTCGCGGAACAGCTCCATGACCTAAAGGTCCACCCGCCCCGTTGATTCGGGGTTGTTGAGGATGTTTGATAGTGGCGCGTCGTTGACTACTGTGAGACCCTGGTGCATGGCTTAATAGGATTGATAGTATACCCATACCAACAAGTTGCAACTTCTTTTCGAAAGCCCATTTGAAAAGAACTCTGAGGTTAAGCGAGCTTGGCCTGGAGCAATTTGAGGATGGGTGACCGGCTGGGAAGTGGGTACCGGGTGCGCACGAGTGAGGACAAAGTGTGCAGAAAAGACTAGTGTTGGTCTGTGGGGTTAGTCTAGAGATCCTATTAAGTTGCCATGAGTGACAGCCAATGGTGCGGCGAGGCCGGGGTGTTACAAGTGGTATTATAGCCTACCCTCACGGTTACATGGGCGTGTGCGGGTCAGTGGCAGACATGTGGAGCATGGCGTCTGTGGTCCGGAGTGGACACGGCATGGAACATGTGCCGGCACTAGACGCACAGACATGTGCCAAGAGGGGACATTCCTGGCTTATGGTTGATCGACGAGGGCATCGATCTTCTAAAGGTGGGTGTATGTGAGACCCTGGCACATGGCTTAATAGGATTGATAGTATACACATACCAACAAGTTGCAACTTATTTCCGGAAGCCTGTTTGAAAAGAACTCAGAGGTTAAGTGCGCTTGGCCTAGAGCAATTTGAGGATGGGTGACCGACTGGAAAGTGGGTACCGGGTGCGCACGCGTGAGGACAAAGTGCACAGAAAAGACTAGTGTTGGTCTGTGGGGTTAGTCTAGAGATCCTATTAAGCTGCCAGGAGTGACAGCCGCTGGTCCGGAGAGGCCGGGGTGTTACAACTACCACGATCTGGTGCTCCTGGAAGTAGTGGCGTAGTCGAAGTGCCATCATGAACACATCATAGGCTAGCTTCTGGTAGTGAGGGTACCTCTGCTTTGTCAGTGTAAGTACCTCGTCGAGGTAGTACACTGGGCATTGTACCCCATGGGTCTTTCCCTCTTCGGATCGTTCAACGACAAGCATGGTGATGACCACCTGGTGTGTCACGACTATGTACAGCAACAACGGCTCCTTCTCCCGAGGTGTCACCAGTACTGGTGAAGTTCATACCAGGCGCTTGAGGTCTTCGAATGCCTCTTGAGATTCCACGGTCCACTCGAACTTGTCCGTATTACGGAGGAGTTGGTAAAAAGGGAGAGCCTTTTTGCCCATTGGACTTATGAATAAGCTGAGCGCTACGATTCGCCCAGCTAGCTGCTAGGCACCCTTGATATTCTTTGGCTTCTCCATGGCCAGTATGGCCTTTATTTTCTTTGGTTTTGCTTTGATTCCCCTTGCGGAGATAAGTTACCCGAGTAGTTGGCTAGAGGGGATGTCGAAAGTGCACTTTTCCGGGTTCAACTTGATCATGTATCTGTCGAGGTTGTCAAACGTCTCGTGGAGATCATCGACCAACGTCGTGGACTCCTTGGTCTTGACCACTATGTCATCGACATAAACTTGGATGTTGTGACCAAGATGACTTTCGAGGCAGGCCTTCATGCACCGTTGATAGGTTGCGCATGCGTTCTTCAGCCCGGAGGGCATCGTTTTGTAGTAGTATACCCCGAATGGCGTGATGAAGGCCATTTTCTCTTGGTCCTACACCTTCATCTGAATCAGGTGGTATCCTGAGTAGGCACCGAGGAAAGAGAGGCGCTCATACCCCACGATTGAATTGATGATTTGATCGACCCGAGGTAACAGGAAGTGTTCCTTCGGGCAGTGCTTGTTCAGGGCTGTGAAATCCACACACATCCGCAGGATATCTGTGTCCTTTTTTGGCACCAGCACTGGGTTAGCCGCCCACAAGATCTCCTTGATATCTTGGATAAAGTTGGCATCGAGGAGTCTGTTGACTTCCATTCCGACCACCTTGTATCATTCTCCGGAGAGTCGAGCATCGACTGCTTGAATGGCAGTGTGTCAGGGTGCACGTTGAGTGCGTGCTCAGTGAATTCCCTGGTAACTCCTAGAATGTCTATAGGTGAAGATTTCCCAGCACTCACGAAGGAATTCGACAACCGCGAGTTCCTATGCGAAACTCAAGTTGTTGGTGATGAGGGCCGCTCTTCGCAGGGTCCATCGGGTGGACCCGGATCTGCTTGTTGTTGATTGTGGATCAGTCTAATGATTGGCCAGGTGCATCTTGCTTGGTCACATGGGGGAGGCTGGTGTCTGTTGACTCCTTTAGCCTTGCGAATTCCTCCTGCATGCCGAAGGATTGGGAGATTTTGTTGAATTCCCTGTCGCCGCTATCGGATCTGGTGAAGCTCCCGGGAATAGTGATGATGTTGTTTGGTCCTGGCATTTTTAGCAGGAGGTACGCGTAGCACGGCACTGTCAGGAATCTCGCGAGTGTTATGCGACCGAGGATGGCGTGGTATTGTGATGGCCAGTCGTCCACCTCGAATTGGAGTCGTTCACGCCTGAAGTTCTTGGGAGTGCCAAAGATGACATCCAGCCAGATTTTGCCCAGGGGTAAACTCTCTTTCCTGGGACGATGCTGTGAAAGATTGTGTCAGATGCCTCTAGGCTGGAGATCGGGATCCACATGGCTTCCAAGGTTCTGGCGAGCATGAGGTTGATTCCACTGCCGCTTAACATAAATACCCGACTCATGTCTAACTCCCCTATACGCGCCTTGAGCACCAGGGCAGAGTGGCCTGGGCGAGGTGATTTGGCGAGGGTGATCGGATCGATCGAAGGTGATGTAGGATTCGGAGCCGCTGAGGTACTCAGGCACGACCGGTGGGGAGGTGACGACCAAGTTTATTTGGAGGGCGATCGTCTTCTGGATCATGTTGGATGGGCACCCCTTCTGGATCATGCCCATAGTTCCCAGCACGTGCGGGTACTGGTCTCTTCCATTGTTCTGTGTCGGCGTAGCCGCAGGCTATGCGGGTCCTAGGTGGTGGCGGCGGGGCACCATCTGCAATGGGTCCTGGGACGGTGTCGTAACCTTGGTTAACCACGTCACATTGTAGCTAGGCATATCCGTCGTGGAGCTTTTGAAACTCTTGACAGTCCTTAAGCCAGTGACTGGATTTCTTCTTGCCGTCCTGTTTATCAATGTAGAAGTTTATGTTACAGGGACTCGGCAATTTCTCCATGGCAGAGGGTGCATCGTCGCGGGTGCGGTGCTGCCATGATTGTGTGTTTTTCGCTATCGTGGTAGCTGCTGTTGCGGTTGCCTTAGTCGTGGTGGTCGGCGTATCCAGCCGCGACCATGTCGACATCTTCACGGTCTTCGTAGCCACGCATTCTCCTTTTTCCTCGGTGGTCACGCCTATGGCTGAGGTCGTCCTTGTCATCTGATCGCACTCGGTTGTTGTGGACGACGTCTTCTCCATCTGCCCAACCATTGCCAATATCCATCAGTCGATTGATGGTCTTCGGCTTTGTACAACCTAGCTCTTCCCTGAGCTTGCGGCATCGTACGCCACCGTTGAATGTGTTGATTGCCCGCTCCTCAGAGATGTCCTCTGTAGAGTTCTTGATGATGGAACATCGTTGGATGTAGGAGCGGAGCGGCTCGTTAGGCTTCTCACAGCAAGTGCATAGTGTAGGGTTTCGTAGCATGGAAAACAAAATTTTCTACCGCATACAAACAAACAAGCCAAGATCTATCTACTAGATTGTAGCAACGAGTTGATAGAATAACTCACCCTCGAAGATTCCAAAGTGTTTAACGAGAGCGGATTCTCGTGGGTGATGTAGTCGTACTCTTCCCGATCTCAAGATCGCGTAGACGATCCTTCCGGCGCTGCGTTCCGGCAGCGCTCCCGCAGTCGGTCACACGTTCGGTACTCGACGAAGACCTTCCTCTCCCTTGTTCCAGCAGGCAGCGGAGGTTGTAGCACTCTCCTCGCGATTCCGGCAGCATAATGGCGTGGTACCGGCAGTAGAGGGGAGATCTCGCAGGGCTTCGCCTTAAGCCGGAGCGAGTATGGTGGAGTATGAGAGAGTCCCTCGATGATCTAGGGTTTAGACACACCGAGGAGGGGCAAGCCGGCGGCTATGGAGGCGGCGGTGGCTTGGGGCTAGGGTTTGGAGGAGAGGATCTTGTGTGTCTCTAGGAGGGAGCCCTGCCCCTCCTTATATAGGTGGAGGGGCCGGCCGGCCAAGGGGAGGGAGGGGAGTCCCTCCCCAACTCGGCTTGGTGGGGCGCCGGCGGTGGGGAGGAGGGACTCCTCCCCAACTCGGTTTCCTCCTCTTTTTCCACTTCCCAAAAATAGCCGTTTGACTTTCAAACTTGGCGTTTGACTTTTCAAACAAGGATTTGATTTAATCCTTTATTTTGTTCAGCGATGACACTTAGTACATGATGCAATCATACCAACTTGATATAACACATTCATGTACCCTTCCCCTCCGGAGTGCCGGACATTCCGGAACCTTCTAGAACATTCCTGATGAAAACACCGGAATCATTCTCCAACTCCGAAACGGGACTTTCCTTATATGAATCTTATTCTCCGGACCATTCCGGATCTCCTCGTGATATCCCGAATCCCATTCGGGACTCCGAACAACATTCGGACTCTTTCTCATCATTCCATAACTACTCAAACAACGTCGAATCCTTAAGTGTGTCTCCCTACGGTTCGTGAATTATGCGGACATGATCGAGACACTTCTCCGATCAATAACCAATAGAGGAATCTAGAAATTCATATGGCTCCCACATATTTCTACGATTACTTTGCGATCGAATGAACCACTTACATACGATATCAATTTCCCTTTGTCTCATGATAGTTTACTTATCCGAGGTTTTGATCGTCGGTATCTCTGCATACCTAGTTCAACCTCGTTACCGATAAGTACTCTTTTCTCGTTCCCGTGAGATGTGATCCCTTGTGAGCCAGTCACATGCTTGCAAGCTAATTGGATGACATTTCACTGAGAGGGCCCAGAGTATATCTATCCGTCATATGGATGGACAAATCCCACTCTTGATCCATGTGTTTCAACCAATACTTTCCGAACACTCAATGCCACCTTTATAGCCACCTAGTTACGGTGTGGTGTTTGCTGTCATCAAAGCATCCATCTGGTAAAGGTGATATGCATGATCTCATGGTCGAAGGAATTAGATTACTATGTATCAGAAAGCATATAGCAATTGAACTATTAAAATGACTTGATCTTTATGCTACGCTTATCTATATGAGTATGTCCACCATATCATTCTCCTAATGATATGATCTTGTTGTTAATAACATCTCAATGTTCATGATAGGGAAACCACAATCATTTATTAACCAACAAGCTAGTATTATATAGAGGCTTTACTAGGGACTTCAAATTAAGTTTACAAATCACACAAGTATTAATGTTTCCTTGTTAATACTATTATAGCATGAATGTAAACATTTATCATAAACACAAAGATATAATAATAACTACATTTATTATTGCCTCTAGGGCATATCTCCAACACATAGCTCTTCGATTGAGGTTGGCTTCTTGTATGTGCCCTTGAAGTTGCAGACGAAACTGTAGACCAACTTTTCCCAGCTGCGGATGGATCCAGGAGGGATATTATTGAGTCAGGATCTTGGCGCACCCTTCAGTTGCAGCTAAAGGCATTGCATGGCTGTGTTCTTGCTTCTGCCATGGTACTTGACTGACGAGATGTGGTCGTCCAGCCAGATCTTCGACTCCTATAGGCCATCGAACTTTGAATTGTCCGAAGAAAGTTTGAAGCCCTTAGGCATCCGCGATTGCCGTATGGCTTGGCTAAAGCATTTGGCACCACAGAGCTCTTTGTCTTCGTCTTCCGACTTGGTGGAGCACGCGTGTTTGGCACGCATCTTGTCGACTCTGCGCTACGTGAGCTTGTCGCGAGCGTCGTAGTTGCGGCTCCTCCACCGTGGGCTACGACATTGCTGCGACATGTTGTGTTCATCCTCATCGGAGGAATACAAGCGGTTCCGTCACCGTGGTTTTCTTCGGTTTTGGAGTTGCCTCTCCGGTCAGCGTGGCTCTTACAAGACCAAGGCCCGCAATAGCGGACCGGTGAAAGGCGGATCGCGGGTCCCCGACTGGTGGTTGGTTGGTCAACAGGTACGTGGTAGCTGCAATGATCGCGGCCTGTGGCGTTTTGAGCATCACATTCCCCTGTGATTCCATAAACATGAATGACAGGTCGAGGACCTTGGTGGCTTCACTCTTTGCTTCCAGGCCCAAGCGCTCTAGCCGAGAATTCCTTTTGTGGGCGTCATTGCCATTGCCCTTGGAGGAGGACCCGCTGATGGAGGAGAGCGCTTCCCGTCGGGCTCTCAATTCGTTGGCTACCTGCTGGCGTTCTCTAGTCGAGCGTTCACGCCTGTTGGCGATGGTATTCCTTGACGATGAGCTAGTGGTAGGCCATCAGCATATCGCGAGATGCGTATTCTGGTAAGGGGTTACCCCTGAGGGCCTCCCTGACATGTTCCCACCCGACATCACTCAGACGGATCTTAGGATGACCCGAGTCGCCACTGTTGGTGGAGTTGGGATTGGTTGGATTGCCGTCGTTGGGGTTTGGAGAGTCACCTCTATTTCCGGCCTTGGGGTTTGGTAGATCAGTCCCGTTGTCGTTGCTGTCGTGAGCTTCGTCGTTGATGACATCAGCGCACATGTAGCGGTGAGGGAGGTCGTTGCTCCCGAAGCTTTCCTATCCGAAGCCGCATGCCTCCTCACCTGATAGAGGATCAAATAGATCGGAATCGCAACGGTTGTTGCTATCCGAGTTGTAAACCGGCATAAGCGCGTCGAGTGCGTTCAACGTGCTGATCGGGGGTGTCCACTGGGTAGGTGCGATCGCCAATGGCATCACCCGCTCAGGGAGGCGAAGCATGCCGATCTTGCGGACCTAAAACATAGGCTCCCGATCATCATGTCGACTCCGTCTCCTACAAAATCGAAGGACGGACGCGTTGCCGGCGAGTGGATGATGAATTCGATGGTGCCGAAGAGGATATGATTCTCCGACACCGAGGAGTCGAAGATCATGGGTGATGGGGCCATCACGATCACAACATCAACGCTCCCATTTTCCACAGACGGAGCCAATTGATGAGGGTTCGACTCGTCAATTCCTATTGTTATGGACTTGGGTTTTGAGGAAGAGAGTTGCACTGGAGATCGCGTTTGGCTAACAGACAAGCAACACGAGACATAAGGTTTACCCAAGTTCAGGACACCAGAAGGAAAACCATACTGCTGCTTGTCTTCTCTTGATTGACGGCGAAACCGATGATTACATGGGTGCGTAGATAAGATCTAGCAAGTGTGTTCTAGGGTTTTTCCTTATCCTCCTCGATGCTCCCTCCTGGCCTTTATATGAGAAGGCCAGGTCTCGGGATAAAGTTGAGTCAGTTACATATTAAGGTTTTATCCTTTAAGATTTCTATCTAAGGCTAGCCGTATTCTCGAAGGAATCGCCTCCTCTGTGGGTCTGGGTCACCCGAATTCTTACCGGGTTTCGTCATCAGTTATGGATCATCACGTGGGCTCCCGTTGGGCTGGACCGGATAGGCTAATATTGAATAGCCATAGGACATATCCATGTCAGAGAGAGTATTATTATGGGTAAATACTATCTATCACAGTCTGATGGCAAGCAAATCATCGGGCCTCCCCGATACCATCGATCTTGTCTAAATCAAACGTTTACCATGGCATCACATTACCCCGTCCCCACCACCCATAACGTCTCCCCCTAATCCAGCTAAACAAAGAAACTCCATCTCCTGCCCCGCATCCCCCGCACAGCCCCGCAACGCTCGCATCCCCCATCGCCTCTGTTTCCACCGTCGTGCCCCGCCTCGCTCTTCTTCCATTTGATCCAACCCTCCCCATCCCCTATCCATCTAGTGCACCAGCACGCATGTCGTTCCACTGTGGGGAAAAGACGTCGGAACTGAATTGACCGTCGACCGGTATATCTAGGTACTGGAGGCTGCTCTACCGGGCCGACCGGGCTATACTCTGGCGTAAGCAGCCGGCCGCAATCTACTTCCACTGGTCCTCTCTATCCATTCTAGGACTACACGATCTGGTTGTAGGTAACCACAACTGAATTTTAGGTTCCTATTCATAGAACCAATGGCCGTGGAGATGCAATTTGTGTGCTTATACATACTATTTGTAATGTTGTCTGATGCCCATGTTGAAGTATCCATGCTTCAGATGTGTCTGCTGAATCAGTTCATCCCAGAATTTAAGGCAAAACCATTGTTATACTTTAATTTTTAAATTTCTCTGCTTCTACACAATATTCATTGTTCTTCATTACCACAAACCTTATGATTTCCTTTGCTCGTGCTTCCTAACTAGTATACATTTGTTTCATCAGTCGTGCAATTGTGGATCAACACTCGCATGATTTATCAGATGCTCATATTCTTTTTCTAAAGGAAAATATAATCTATACTTCCCTTATTTATGATCCATCATCTATGTTGTTAATGACTATTGATATTTCTGCCATTTTATTTTGCAGTCAACATAATCGAGGCACACTCATTGTCTTGCTGGCTGCCGCAACCACTGTATCGCCGGTTGTTTTCTGTCGGCATCAACGACACCCGCCCATGATGAGCAAGTCAAGGCCGAAGTCGTGGATGACGAGGCCAAGGTTATGCTTGTCAACATCTCCTTTCTTTTTGAACATGAGCATCTCATGTTTCAAGGAAGCATATCGGTGTACTGAGCTACAATAGTGATGCCGCCCGATGTGTCTCAGAGGTTGCGAGTGAAGACATCAACGACTCGTTGATGGTGTTGTTATGGGTTGTACGGAATTAGGAAGCAACTATCAATTTGTTTGAAGCGCAGACATGGAATCAAGAATTGTGTGTCCGTGGGATCAGAATTCTTTGTACATGGAAGCAAAAAAAATTGTACATGAAAGTTTGAAGCGCAAAGATCATTTGTATTTCTTTGAGGCGCAAAGCTCATTTATATTTCTTGGAAGCACATTTCTACTTCTTTTGAATTATGTGTGCTTATGGTAGAAGTTCTTTCCGGTGCAAAAAAACACTATACTTTCTTAGAAGCAATTCTAGTCAATGGTTGTTTTTGAAAGAAAAATAAACGATAAGCATCTACTTCCTCCGATCCATATTACTTGTCACTGAAATTGATGTAGCTAGCACTAATATATGTCTAGATATATTCATTTTAGTGACAAGTAATATGGTTCCGAGGGAGTATTAAAATGAAGGAAGTTCAATTCACCGTCTAAGCAAATTCGTGGGCAGAAGGAAGCATGAATTTCAGAACAAAACCCTACACTATAAATAGAACAAAATTTATCATGTTAAGCAAATTTTGTCGCACTCAAAGCATTGTTAAAATAAAATTGGAAACAAGTTCAATACCTAAGGAAGCACATAAAAAATATTTGCTTCTAAGGAAGCATGCCACGTGAATTTGTTACCTTAATATCCAAAAATTGTTTCCTAAAACAACAAACGAGTTCAAATAGAAGCAAATTTCACGTAATTAGTTTTCCACCTAATTACTAGCTTTGACGTAATTAATCACAAGCATGCATTTGGATGGGTGATGGAAGCATTATATCAAGGGAACATGCAGCCACACGCACGCTTCGGAGCCATCACAAATCAACGGCTCAACTACTCTCAATCCTATAGGTATTTTCTGGTCCGATGGAAAGCCTAAATCGGCATCCTATTCCTAGCGTCGCCCCTTATTATGTGGCCTCGGGAGTACAGAAAAATTCTAGATTTCTCCAAGATCGAAGGAATGTTGTTTTGTCGGTGCAAACTCAAATTAGCCTAAAGAAAAACCAAATGGGCTGGGTAGTTAATGATTATTAATAGAAGCCTGTTACAAAGACGAGCCCATAACACCTACTACCCTTCTGATTTCATGTTAAGGAGAGGTGAAATCGTAGAAGCCCAGCCCACTCCACCATCTTCCTTCAGTCCACTCTGCTCTATCCCCGTTACCGTCGGCCGCCGCCGTAGCAGCCGCCACCGCGATCGATCGCCGCCCGCCATGGCGCTTCGCAGAGCCGTCTCCCTCCTCGTCAGGCAGCGACTCCGGACCCTCGCTCCTGCTCCCGCGCCCCCCAAAACCCCAAACACTCTGTTCCCGCAGCCCCGCCGCCACTACTCCCCGCGGCCGCCGCCCGCCCTCCCCGCGTCCGCCGCGGCCATCGCTGAGGCCGCCGACGAGGCGTTCGAGGCAGCGTCCACCACCAACGATATGTTCGCCGCCTTCTCCCGCCTCCAGAGCGCGCTGCCGCCCACCGACAAGCGCCTCGCGCTTGCCTGCCTCAAGCTCGGCCAGCACCTCGAGTCCTCCTCCTCCGCCGACGCCTCCCGCGTCCTCGAGCTCGCCCTCCGCTCCATCGCGATCCTCGAGGCCGGCGGCCCCAGGTCCTCGGGGGCATCAGACTCCGACACCGTCTCGCTCGCCATGGCCCTCCACCTCGCCGGCTCCGCCTCCTTCGAACTCACCCGCTTCCACGACTCGCTCTCCTTCCTCTCCCGCGCCCTCCGCCTCATCTCTCCGCTCCTGCCCTCTAAAGACGCCGCTGCTGGGGACGAGAGCGGCGACCCCGATGCCGAAGGATTTGACGTGAGGCCCGTGGCGCACGCGGTTCACCTCCAGCTTGCCAATGTGAAGACGGCGATGGGGAGGCGGGAGGAGGCGCTCGCCGACATGCGCGCCTGCCTGGAACTGAAGGAGTCCATCCTGCCACCCGGCAGCCGGGAGCTCGGTATCGCTTACCGGGATGTCGCGGAGGCTCATGCCGCCGTGCTTGACTTCAAACAGGCTCTGCCGTTCTGCCAGAAGGCGCTGGAGCTGCACGAGTTGACGCTAGGCAAGAACTCGGTCGAGCTTGCACACGACAGGCGGCTGCTCGGTGTGATATACACTGGTCTGGAGCAACATGAACAAGCGCTGGAGCAGAATGAAATTGCGCAGAAGGTGATGAGGAAGTGGGGTGTGGCTGGTGGCGATCTCCTGCACGCTGAGATTGATGCGGCGAACATCAAGATCGCATTGGGGAAGTTTGACGAGGCTGTAAGGGTGTTGAAGGGTGCTGCTAAGAAAGTGGAGAAGGATAGTGAGCCGCGGGCTCTAGTGTTCATATACATGGCGAAGGCACTCGCTCACCAGGAGAAGGTTGGGGACACGAAGAAGTGCTTGGAGATCGCCTGTGACATTCTGGAGAAAATGGAATCGTCTGCACCTGACAAGGTGGCCGAATTGTATGTCGAAGTGTCCTCGCTGTACGAGATGGTGAATGAGTTTGGCAAGGCAATATCTTTGATGAAGAGGAGTTTGGGGATGCTTGAAAGGATCCCTCAGGCACAACACTTGGAGGGGAATGTCTCAGCCAAGATCGGGTGGCTATTGCTTCTGACAGGGAAGGTGGCTGAGGCCGTCCCTTATTTGGAGGATGCAGCGCAGCGGATGAAAGAGACATTTGGGCCAAAGCATTTCGGGGTAGGATATGTGTATAACAACCTGGGGGCTGCTTATATGGAGATGGACCGCCCCCAGTCTGCTGCGCAGATGTTTGCGCTCGCACACGAAGTCATAGAGGTTTCCTTAGGGCCTCATCATTCAGATACAATCGAGACCTGCCAGAGCCTCGCCAATGCATACAATACAATGGGAAGGTAAAGATTTTTCTTTCATTCCTTCAGAGACGCATTTGTTCAAAGACAAACATGATTTCTTTAGTCCCATATTTTATATAACCTTGCAGAATTTGAATGGGCTAAGATAATTTGCATATTAGTCTACAAGTGGTTTTCTTGTGTGCATTTTTTCTTTTTTTGCTCTTTAGCTACTTCATATATGCATCTTCAGAGTGTATTAGTTTGTGAACTTCAGATGGTAACAATTACAGTAGACAACCAAACCTGTTTTTCCCTTGTTTATGTGGGGTCTGAGGTGTTGTTTCCTCTTTATCTAGAGTCTTGTGACTGATTGAGCAACGCGCGTCACTTATAATGTCAGTAAACAATTGTATTAATCAGTAAGCCCTTTTCTTTCCAACTGCAGCTATGCCGTGGCGATGGAGTTCCAAAAGCGAGTGGTTGATTCATGGCGAAACCATGGTGCCAGCGCTCGGGATGAACTCAGGGAAGCTATTCGCCTCTACGAGCAGATCGAGATGAAGGCTATTGCGTACATGTCACATGATGATTCAGTAATTGCGTTGCCTGAACCTCGGGAGCAGGAAGAAGTTGATTCTGAACCCAAGAAGGTTGCTCAATAGTAATTTCAAAAGTGAGCTTTGTGTACCCTTGTTTCTGTTCCTCCCTTTTTTGTTTTGTACTAGTATATCGTTTTGGTGTTCGACAGTGAAGAGGACTCCTAGCTATTGTATGAGCCTGATTGCCACTAAAGCAGTCTTTTCTACCACATGTTTGATAAAATAGCTATCTTTTTTATATAAACAATGCTCAGTTCTGGTAAATAAAGAAAAACCACTACCAATGTAAAACTAGTTACACAACTAAACGTAATTACCATTCAACTTGGCACCTGATGTTTAATAGTAGCACAAGATTACTACTGAGTTATTAACAGTGCAAATGAGCCATAGGCTTCCAAATGTGTTTGGACAATAGAGCACTATGTCATCGCGTACAACCAAACTGCCAACTTCCCCGTCGACATTGTCAAGGGCACTAGCAATGCCGTCTAATATGTTTCGGGTGAGAGTTTGGGACATTAATCAGGTTATACAGTTACAGTAGGGGCAGCAGATCATGTAGTCCTGAAGCTTATGCTCTGACGAAATGTTTAGGGACAACTTTGCTATACCATGTTGGAGCTGGAACTTGGAACACCTCAGAAGTCGTAATATTAATCCTCCATTTAAATTTAAAGGTATAAATGATCTGTGCTATTTTCTCCTTTTCAATGTTATTTCTCGCATTAATTTTGCATTCGGAAAAAAGGTGAAAAAATATGAGACAACTTTTGTTTTGCACATAACATGTCCCTAGAATGTGTAAGCCAGCATAGCGAGGCAACAGAATTCACTATCTACAATGCGCTTCACTGTTGCTGCTGTTACTACTATCTCCAAGGAAATGGGTGCTATTCTTCGACGCTGCCATATCGGCCTCTTGCTGCTGTGACTGTGTGTCTTCTCCTCCGGTGCCGGCGAGGGCGAGGGCGAGCACCTGGATGACTACCTCCTCATCTGGTCTCGGCAGCTGGTCCATCAATGGAAGCTCTCTACTGGTGATGGTGGTGGCGGTAATGGCTGCCCTACAGAGCGGGCAGTTGGCATTGCCCTGCAGCCAGGTGTCGACGCAGTCCGCGTGGAAGACGTGGAGGCAGCTCGGCAGCAGCCTCACCCTCTCCTCCTCCTGGAACTCACCGAGGCACACTGCACAATCACTCGTATCACCGCCGGCGTCGTCGTCGGTCTTCACGGCCTTGCTGTACATGAATGCCGGCAGTGCCCGGATGGCCAACTCCCCGAGCCCGCCGCGCGCGTCATCAGGTGCCGGCCCGTGCACCACCGGGAGTTCGTGGCCGGAGGTGGTGCTTCTGCCACGTCGGCGTCGGCGGGAGAGGGAGATGATGAGACTGCGGCCGGAGTCGGGGGAGGAAGTGGTGTGCAAGGTGAGGCAGCAGCGGATGACGAAGACGTAGTAGGTGAGGAGGATGGCGGAGATGGTGAGGATGCCCAGCACGGTCAGCACCAGGATTGGCATGCTCGTGATCTCCAACGACGCATGGTGGCGAGACGCTGCCGTCAACGACGACGTCTGAGAAGAAGATGGAGACGAGTAGTAGTAGTAGTAAGGTGCCAATGGCGACGGCGGCGGGAACAGCAGCGGCGTCGGCATTGGGAAGACGTAGCCGCTTCCTGTACCTGTTTTATCCATGGATGCTTTGTTTGCTTGGACTGCAACTAGCTGCCAACCTTCTTCAGCTCAGAAATTACTGAAACTCATCGATAGACTATGGAATTATGGAAGATTAATTTGATGACGACGTTGATGCAACAACTTATATATGTAGTGGTGGGATGCCTACCTCGGAGCTCGAATTAATGGTGATGTGGCCAGGTAGGAGGGAAGAAAGAGGAGGAGGAGGATGTGGCAGGTAGGGAAAAAAATGCAGTGAGGTGGAGGAAGAGAGGGACAAGAGTCTAGAAGCATTTGCCGTTGCTATTTCATTTTCTCCTTAGAGTGAAAAGCAATCGTCTGGAATTTGGGGGTTTCTCATGCCCAGTTAAATAAGAATAATTTGGCTGTACAAATAAGTATCCATTTCCTTTAAATAGAAATTGTTGTCGAACAGAGTGCTGGCTTTTACAGCCGCATCAATTAAAAAAAAAACCTGCCTACCGCGAGCGGATATAAGTAGCTATTTATATTTTTTATTATTTTTAGCCTTTTTTTACTGTTTTTGGTAATTATTAATAGATGAGTGGAATTTTCGCAAAGAAAAAGAGGCTTAGTATACCAGTTGTTTCTTACTTGCAATTCAGAGATAGAAATAAGAATAAGAGATCCAACTGTTACAACGGGTTTTGGGGACATACAAGCAAGGGTGTTGGTCAACTAGTTTCCTCAATTTTGTTTGCTGTCATTTTTTTTTTAACTTTTGAGAAAAAGGGATGGGACTATAGAAATCTATACAAAGTTTAAACTAAGCCAACCGAAAAGTAGAGCTTATTAGAAGCCTGAGACAGGTTTTGGAGGCTGCAACAAGCTGACGATCTACCTCTTTTATCCTCTCTCTCTCTCCCGCTTTTTTAGCACAATTATCCTTTCTCCACTGCGCGGTCCATACAACACCTTTTCTTTTGACACAAAAAGAGTAAAAAAGGTCTTTACTTATGTTTTAATAATGGGATAATGTACAGGTGGATGACAATCATCAGAAAGCCAAAGAAATTACAATGCGTCAAACCGTGCTTGCATTCCTTCTTTTAAGCTAGGCCTAGCCTTATGCATAATTAGGGAGAAGGTTTTCTTGAACAAGATGATACATCTATCATTATTTGGCAATTGTTTCTTGAATATGTAGCTATTTCTTTGGTCCCATAAGCTCCAGCACCTAGTTTTCCATTATAAATTCTTGTGAGTATCTTCCTTTTGCATCTTGGATCATCTCACTTGAGTTCAGATCAGTGTTCCATTCGAATCCAAAAGCCCACCAAAAGCTATGACTAAAGGAACATTCAAAAAAACATGGTACAGTGTCTCTTGTGAGTAGGAAACACACGGAAGGACCAACTGTCCCAGTTAACAGAGATACTAATGTATTGAATAGATGTCTGAAGTTCTCTGAACTGTTCATGGGCAATGATTGACAGGGGTAAATAGAACTGTTCAAAGAAAGAATTATCCACCACTGCAATTGCTTGTTTCATAGATAAATCTTCATTTTTTTTTGCAAATGAGAGTATATGAGGACATAAGAGAATTGTCTTGTCATTTCCTATTTTACAGGATGTCATATCTCTGAATATATTGACTGTTGACATAGAGTCTCTCCGCCAAAAAGATCCTTTTGTGTTAAGTGCATGAGGGACTACATTGCCATTATAATGTGATCTCAATAGGGTTTACCCAAACAACACCTCACAGGTCGGACTTCGTCTTGAGCCTCTTCTTGGCCCGCTTGGTTTCAGTCTTGGGTTGGGCCGTGACAAAATGATCGGGCCTATATCTGCAATCTAGGCCCGCAGTAGGGCGTCCAGGAGCAACTCATGGAGGGATGGGATGGAATCTCGAGTAAAACAAAATACAGCTCGAGTAGGGGAAGGGCGGTGGCTCCAAGCATACATCTGTCCCCGCGGGAGCAGGTACGACGGGTCCGCGAGCACTAGTTGGAGCGAGGACTGTGGAATAGGTTCAGAGAAAAACGAACAGAGGCAAGTTTTTGGTGCAGTGTTTAACTACTGCTTTTTTCTCTCACTTATCCTTTTATACACCAAGGATTACAGAACTTGTGAGGTATGTAATGTTAGCATGTTAGGTGCCTGTCATGTTTGTAACGTGATATGTGTGCGTGCGTGTTAGTCAAGGAAGGCACAGCCGTATTGATAAGGTTGTTAGCCTAGATTGGTACTAGAGTTGTTTTTAACAAGATTGTTGATGTAAATTCTTTTGAGGTTGTTGGTTAAACCTCTTATATTAACACGCACGGTGTGCTCCTAATAGGTACGACACCTTAACCCACGTTTCCACATGGTATTAGAGCCACAAACCTCCTGTAGATCGATCTTCTCCCCTTCCTCGTCGGCAATCCCACCATGGCCACCTCTTCTTCTGCTTCCCGAAGCTCCATCGGTGACTCCACTTTTGGGACAGGCGTGACAGAAAGGTTGGTGAAGGGCAACTTCCTCATCTGGCAGACCCAGGTCCTACCGGCGGTGAGGAGTGCCCACCTAGGGATGTAAATGGTATGGATAATTTCCGCTCCGAATCCGCATCCGTGTCCATTTTTGAGGATATGGTATGCCTTTTTAGATATCCGGCGGATATAGATGCGGATGCGGATATTTGTCGAGCAGATATCCGACGAAAATTGCAGCGGATATGGTATTGATGATATCCGACGGATAAGGATAATCCGATATTTTATGCGTATTATCCGAGGTACTCAAATAGGATAATTCGATATATTTAGCTTAACCACAATATCTAGACAATCTATTTAGTTTATCGGCTAGCTATTACTAATCTTGCACTTTTATACTGCTGATATCTAGTGTCGCATGCTTTCTTGTCATTTCTTTTGCATAAAGTAAATAAATTTTTATTTTTCTATGTGTATTTGTTCAATTATCCTCTTCCGATCCGAGTCCGCTCCGAATCCGCTCCATATCCGCAGTCCGATATAATCAGTATTCAAATCCGCATCCGACTATTATCCGCTCCAATCCGAATCCGCCAAAAAAAATATGGTAAAATATATGATAATAGCAATATCCGATCCGATCCGATCCATTTACATCCCTATGCCCGCCTCATGGGCTACCTTGATGGCTCAATCGAGGCGCCCAAGGAATAAATCAAGACTAAGAAGGGTGATGACACCATCACCAAGCCCAACCCGGCCTATGAGGACTGGGTGGCGCGGGACCAGAAGGTCCTCAGCTTCCTCGTCAGCTCCCTCTCTCGGGAAGTTCTCCCCTATGCCACGACTGCCAAGACGGCGGCTGAACTCTGGTAGACGTTGTAGGAGATGTACGCGACACGATCGCGTGCTCACACCACCAACACCCGCATCGCCCTCGCCAGTGCCGAAAAGGGCACCAAATCTATGGGTGGGTATGTCACCATGATGAAGACTCTAGAGAACGAGATGATCTCTGTTGGGAAGACCCTCGAAGACGAGGACATGGTCTCCTACATCCTCGTCGGCCTGCGCGACTCCAACTACGACTCCCTCATCGCCGCCATCCTCGCCAGGATCGAGCCTATCACGGTGATCAAACTTTATTCGCAACTTCTGTCTTATGAGAGTCGCCAGCAGATGCTTCGCGGTGTCTCTCAGTCCTCTGTCAACGCCGCCACGCGTGGTGGTTGTGGTCGCTTTGGCGGCCGTAGAGGAGGAGTATTCGGCTACCAAGGCCATGGCTATCCCCAAGGCAGAGGCAATGGTGGCCGAGGAGGCTACTACAACAGTGGCAACAATGGTCATGGCCGCAGCAACTATAACAATAATGGCCATGGCCACGACAATGTTGGCGGTGGTGGTGACCGCCCCTCGTTGTCAGCTCTGCAACATTGCAGGCCATGTAGTCAAGGAATGTTGGTACCGCTACGACAATGGATACGGGTATCACTAGTATAAATTCGCTACTTAGAGACGTTAGTTTCCCATAGGCCTCAGACGGTTTATCATTCCGGCTCAAGCGCATAGCTTCTAAGAGAACACCACCTGAGCCGGTTTTTCTTTGCGGCTCTAAGATACGCGACCTCAGATGGTGCAAAAAGGAAAACGCCTCTCACATCTATGAGCTGGAGATGGACAATATTTCAGACCACTTGCAAGAACTCTTCAACCTCAGACAACCTATACTATGGACCATCTCGAATAGTAAGGCGACCTGAGTTGGATTCTAACAAAGACCGGATCCAGAACTAGTGTGCCTCGAAGCTGATTTTTAAAGTGACCGTCTCTAATGTGTGTAGAATATTTTAAATAGTAGCATTCTAATTCGAACTCGATCATAACTGACATGACACATAATCATGATACAGCATCCAGATAGACAGATTAACTCAAAAACTTATAGCATCTTGATCGCGGTAACATTAGCAAGATAGTTGGAGAAATCCATACAAATTTAACCATTACACATTATAGTAGTACATACAAAGTGCAGTCCATAAATCGATCAGAATAGCATAATTAGTACTCTCTAGTCTCTAACAAACTAGCATTGCATTTATAATGGGCCGCCCAGTGACAGTTGCTGAACCATAATATTTACCTCCCCATTCTCTTTTTCATCAGAGCAAAAAATGACAATGCTATCTTCAGTCATCAAGTCGTCAAGATTGCATTTGATCTATGGACATCAGAGCAGAAAAGGACAATGCTGACCAGCTCCTATCTTCATCCTAACCATCTTTGCCTTTTTGCTCTTCATTTGCGAAACATGGATATCAATAGGTTCATCAAGAAGATTGTTTAGGTATTTTCCTGTGAACTCAGCTCCAAATGTCTGGGCAAGTACAGAGAATTAAAAAATTAGCATGCTTGTGATTACTGGAAGTATTTAAATATTACAAGGTAGCTTGTTACTGATAACATTATCAAAAATATATCATCTTACCAGCTTGCACTTCTTATTCATGACAATATGTAGATGTGGTACTTGATTTCCGGTGGAAATTCGGGTTCACACCAGTCTAAAAAGAAGTATACATAAACTTCTTTTAGATACATGTCGTTTTCAAAACGACTCTGCTTATCAAAATCAGTTTCCCCCTTGTGTTGAGGCCTTGATGCGACAACAAATCAATGTCTATCGTCTAAATGCATACAAAACATATGAATGTAATTTTGATGTTCTTTTGATACCTCTAAACTCAATCCTCTCGGTGGGTTCTTCATCTAATGACTGGAATTCAAAACCATCAGAGGTAAAGCGAAAACTGTCGTCGCTAGATAGCATTATTGCATTGTCATTGTAGGTTTCCATCTATTAAACAGATACATATAAAGAGCATCTTAATACAATCAAGATACAGAGAGACCAATGAAGTGACAATTAAATCTCTATTGTTAGAACTGACAATTACAGATTTTGAGATTTATACAAGGGGAAAAGAGTTGGGATAGATGTAGGCCGCTTGGGGGAGGCTCTCCGACGGCACCGTCAGGTCTTTGCAGTTCGGTAACCTAAACCTTAAAATCGATAAGAAAATTGGAAAATTCCATGGCAAGATTCCTAAATCGAAGCTGCTAATTTATGGTTTTGGGGGTTTGGTTTCCAAGCATACCTACGTGGACAACGAAGGGGACCGCATGCGGCGGTGGTGGAGAGGCAGGGGACCAGAGGCGGCGGTGGTGGAGAGGCAGGGGACTGGTGGCGGAGGTGGACAGTGGTTTGGGCGGGCGGTAAAATAAATTGTGGCACAAATCTGAAATGTTTTCCAAATATTTTCAGATATTTGCCGACAAGTACTAGCCTCAGACGGCTCCAAGTGAAAAACGTCTCTAAGAACATTCATTCTCCGAATATTTCATATTTTGTCACCAAAAAACTTCACTAGCTAAGACGACTAGTAGTTTGAAACAAACGTGTTCGAAACTCCGGATATATTCAGAACTCCAGCATTTGATAATTCTAAAATTTAAGAATTATTCATAATTTAAAAGCAAAGAAAGGTGTATATACATGCTTGCTAGAGTGAAATTGAGTCTCTAAGACTAAATGAGGTTCATAAATTGAAAAAAAAATCAACTCGTAGTACAACCCTTGGATCTTATATCCTGAATGCATGATGACTCCTAGTGTTCATGCGCTTGGGGGCAGAGCAATAAGGTGCAAGTGTTTTGAATTTAACTAATTCAAATAATCACAAAGTAAGATCATTTGGTTTCTTAATTATGAATTTTCACCAATATAACTTTTTTCATGTATTATTTAAAGGAAGTCTGATTGAGTGAATATTTGAAAATCCGGATATATTCAGAACTCCGAATTTCGCTAATCCTAAATTTAGAGAATAATTCATAATTTAAAAGCAAAGGAAGGTGTTTACACATAAGTCCTAAGAGTAAATAAGGTTCATACATAAAAAAAGTATGGCGTAGTACCTTGGGTAACCTAAAAAATTGAGTCCTAAGATAGGTTATATTATTATGTGCGTACTAACCTAAATATTGTGTTTTGGGTAACCTAAAAGGTATATGACCGACTCTTATAGTGTATTCATGCGCTTGCTGCAGGGCAATAAAGTATATGTGTTTTGAACTTAAACATAAATAAATTAAAGGAACTTCATATAAAGTTTACGCTTCCATCCTTATTAATCCATCCATCAGAGACTATAGATATTGATCAGTGCGGCAGCATGATCAGTAATATAATTAAATACGAGAAAATTGAATAAACTCTATATAAAGGAGTAGATTAATATATAACAAGGTACTTATAATAGTTCAACTACCAGAGACTACGGATATAGATATTGTCTTACATGCAATCAAAGGTAATATTTAACTTAAACAAAATATAAGCAGGAGAAGCAGCGCAGCAGCATGAGCAGATGGAGCCGCCTTAAAAGGAGCATCAGCCTACTCGATGGCAAACAGACCAGTCAAAACATATTTCTAAAGGAATTTGCTGTAGGTTCGGCTTTGGCCTTCGGCAATCTTCACCGCGTGCTGGATCATGCTGTAGATGTCCGTGTTGACAACTCTACAACAGAATGGGCAAAACAAATCTCCCTTACGATGGAAAGAAATTAGCCCTCACAGTAAGCGCCTCAGTACGCAATGGCTCTTGTTGTCCCTACACTGCTTGCTAGAGTCCATGTTATCAGAATCGTCATGTTGATTCTTATAATTCAAATATATGATTAAATTCTATTACAACTCAAGAATTGACAACATATATATGTAAGACAATATTAGATTGATATCAAAGAGAATGTATCTCATCAATAGTTTGATCAGTTCATATATCATTCATGTATCCAAACAAAATGAAAATTAATTGATGCGAGTTATATGTAGAACAAAGTCTGGGGCGTTATAAGTTTTCTTCAGGGATGGCATGAGCGAACCAAGTACCAATTGCACAGCCTATATATTGCCTCGAGTTCGCTAACTCATTCTTGAAAAAATCTGACACCAATTAATATGTCTGTCTCTCTTTTGGGATAAATTTAAATCATTGGCCACAATAAGAAATTGAAATATAATCCTTCTTATACACTATGAATGCATGTGAAATATTTCGGGGCAAATTTGAATCATCGGCCTCACTGCAGAATTGAAATATAATAGTTCATATAAATATAGAATAAATCTAGGGCCTCATAATTTTTTTAGAGATGGAGTTAGCGAACCAAAGTACCAATTTCAAAACTTATATTGTTGCTGTATATTATTGCCTCAGGTGTACTAACTCATCCCTAAAAAAAATTGACACCATCGATCATATGTGTCTCCCCTTGAACTTTTTTGGGGCAAAATTGAATCATTGGCCTTATTAAAAAATAGAAACATAAGGTACACTATGTAGCATATATATGCATGTTGTGTATCGAAATTAACACTTCAGTGACATATATGCTAAGCAAATATAAATTTACTAGATGACAGATGAACAGATCTAAGTAAATATAAATTTACTAGATGGCAAATGAGCAGATGTAATCAAATCTCCAAAACAATCGACCGTTCGAACCATATATATTCCCTACATCAAGAAGGCACGCGACAGAGCAAAATAATCTATGTAGGACCGAGCATATCCTACGTATTAACGGTGAAATCTGTGTTGCGACGACTAGAGAAGCTAGCAAAGTAGTACCTCGATGTCTCATCGTAGAGATCCTCCTTGAACTCATCGCTCTCCTCGATTTCTTTGAACATTATCTGTTCGGGAAGGATGGGGTCATTGATGATGAGCATCGGGTTGCCTCCACCAGCTGGCGCATACCCCTCAACTAGATCTGCCGCTGGCACCACGACATTGTTGGCCACCTACTTCTCGACGGTGATGACGACTGGCTGGTCGGAGCCCGAAGCATCGACGGTGCAGCGACGAGTGGCGTGCGTTCCCGGAGAAGCCGCCTCCGCCTGCTCGGCGATGACCAAGTCATCTGCTACTGCGCCTCCAACTGGATTCACCTCCGGCTCGTCTTCACGCGTACGCTTTATGGTGCAGCTAAGAGGAGGGCGGTGGTGCAAGCGAAGGAGCTTTGGCGCGTGCGAAAGGTGCAGATTGGGGTTTTGTGACTAGACAGATTGGGAGAAAATGACACGAGCTCGTGGAAGAAGAATGCCTAACGGGTTTATATACGACTGGACACGTGTGTGGTGTGGACGCGTGTGTGTGAGAGCTAGTGCATGATTTCCACTTTCTAATTGCATTAACAAAACGCGTATGGTATCTCGGGAACATGCATGGTGCGAGTTTTCGAGGCGGGCGGCATAATGTTCCGCCTTAGTAGACCCCTAGAGGCGATTAATATTTCTAACCGGCTGCGGTTGAGTGATCTAGGAAGACGAGCAATAATTGTTGTCGTCTCAAGTTCTATTTAGAGGCGTTTGTTTTAACAAGCGGCTAAGAGGGTAGTTATACTAGAGACGGTGCAGATTAAAAACCGTCTAAGATTAAAGTTAGAGGCGGTCAAACAATTACGACCGCCTGAAGGTGATGAATACAACCGATGGATTGTATTTTTGAGGTAAACCGGATCTAGGCACAGTCTCTAAGTAATGAGTTTATACTAGTGTATGGGTAAACTTTTATACTTATTGCCTACACAGGTATGGGTATGGTATTGCTCTACCCTGTCCATACCCTGCCCATTGTCATCCTTAGGTGTGGCAGGCTTCAGTTTTTTTTTGGAAATGGGAACTTTATTATTTAAAAGTAAGTTTACACCCGATCTCTGCATAGCTAGGATGCACGCAGCCGATCAACCACACAATCTCAGACCAAAGCAATAAAAATTGGAATTACAAAACAATGGAAATCAAAACACACTGCTCCAAACTAGCTAAGGAAGATCTATCCGCAGAGCTCGCTGCCATCCATACCATAAGAAGATATCCCGCGCCGTGTCCTCCAACCGCATACAATCTCCGCAAAGAAGTCGCAGGCTTCAGTTAAACACTTCCTCCATATGTTCCATGCCTATATACTTATCTCGAAATAGGCTTTCGCCCCGCTTTATAAATAAAGCACATAGGTGAGACCGCTGCTGGGCCAGACAGCACAACGCTCAAAGGACACCACACGATACAAAATGCTAGGACAGCAGCACCCACACGCCCGAGCTAACACAAGGAAAGAAAAACAGAAAATAAAGGAGACAGATCAACTAGACGAGGAAGACCGCAACCGCTGCGTCCTCCGAAGAATGCCCACCCCGCTCCTAGCCCCGACTCGACAAGCACCAAGCAGCACCCTCAAGAGGGGAAGCGAACGCTGCTGCCCGGACCAGAGACTGGCCCTAGGGTTTCCCCCGGCACACAGAGGGGAGTGAAAGTAGGGAAGCCACAACGCCCTCCAGGAAGGAAGATGCCACCCACAGGCGGCACCACGTCGGTGTCGGTCGAGCTGACAAGGATTTCTCCCGAGCACCCTATCCACAACCCCCGGACGAGCCGAGGCACAGGAGACCCGCGAGGGCGAGGCCTCGCCACCACCAAACTTGTCGCCCACGAGCATGCGCCACTCCGGTCCCGACTCCGCCATCATCGTCTCAACGAACAAGCCGTCGCAGGGTCTGCAGCATCGCAGCACAGGTAGAAATGAAGCAGGGTCCACAGGACCACGGCCGCGCGGGAGGGAACTACCTCCACCGCCAGAGAATATGGGTATGGGTAAGCTTTCGTACCCATTGGCTACACGGGTATGAGTATGGTATTGCTCTACCCTGCCCATACCCTGTCCATTGCATCCTTATTCTGGGGTTTCCATTCCGTGGCAGTGCATTGCTAGAAGAATTCCAGTCGGGTCGACTACCGTCCGACATAGTTTAAAACATGGACCGGCAAGTGAGCTCGCGAGGTGACAGGCTCGCTGATCAAATCTCTCAAACAGATGGTTCAAAACTAATAAAATCCTGTCATATTTAATAAATTATTACTAAGTAAAATGAGGAAAACATTGCATCAAATCATATATTTAGTCATTAATGATTTAAAAGTAGAGGTCTTATCAACTTGACTTTAAATACTCGTTGTCGGGGTTTTCTAATTGTGCAATATGTTGATGATACTATTCTTGTGATAGCTAGTACTTTGTGCCACACGGTGCATAGACTAATAGGTCGAGAATCTTTTAGAGTCTCATTCTTTGGTATCAGTACTATGGCCATATCATTTACCCCTTCTTGTGTATCTCTTTATTCATTTTTTATCTGAGTTACATATCACCCAGAAGAAGCGATATAATGGATGACGACATTACACACCATGTTGACAAGGTGTGCATATCGTAATTGATCAAGTTCAACTTCGCAATTAAGTGGCTGTCATGTATACTCTAATTACTATGTCAGATTGGCTAATCGTCCTAGCCTTGTTGCACTTGTTACTAGTTGCAATATTATATTATTTTGTTATATTAAATACGGTGTACTCCGTACATTTTTCTATTATATTGACAAGGTCTAGCTGGTTCTTTCCACTACTAATGACTCTAAACAACATATGATGCAGTCCTTGGTGCATCCTTTCAACAACAAAATACACGATTTTTTCTTCAAAATGAAGATAATTGTTTTGAAAAATTCGGCCAGTTAGATTGTACTAGTTGCATCTCGGGAAAGGGTCTTAAAATTATAAAATATCAACTATGTGTTGGGCATAGCTGCGTTTGACAGTGCAAACTGCATGCATCATCGTTCGACAGTGTCATGTGCTAATATTCAGTACTCTAACCACGGTGGCTTCAATACTACAAAAGAGAGAGGATGTAAGCATACAAGTAAATAAGAAACAATTGAAAAGTATTCAAAGTAACCGTGTGAATGGGTCTATTACTTATTTCCATATCATATGAACGAGGCCCTCATCAGCTTATTAATTTTTTGCCATGGTCTACTTAGCTTGTTGAGGTCTATCAATATCATCAACCTCTGGGAACATGAGATCCTCCTCTCTCATCCCAATAAGAATCAAGCACACAATAGAGAATCATCTTATTCTCTATAGTTTTGCTAGAGGGTCAATTACATGTGCGGGTTGATCAAAGATTCTCAAGATCTTTTACCTACCATGCGTACATGGGCGAGCTACTGGTCGGGTCGTTGGTGGCCCTAAAGCGATTGAGGTTGTCTCCACGGAGATTGTTGCGATTGTGAACATCCACCACATCAACGTCACCATCCTTCGGTGAGAGAATCCCCTGAGGGCCAGTGTCGTCTTATGTTGTATGAGTTCATCGGCTCGCTCATTCGGTCCCAGTCCCATGGAATCTCTCCTCAAGTGAAGGGAGCGGCATGCTCGATATGCTTTTGGATTGAATGTAATGTTTGGGTCGCCATATCAAGTGAACCCATCCCATCCGTCGGTCTGAAGGAAACTAGTTGCATCGACATTCATGAAACCCAAACATAAGGCAGTGGAGTCCATTGACGCACCCTGGAACTAGACTCCCACCTCGAATCAGGTTTTCGCCCTGCTAAATGAATATAGAAAGCAAGTGATACAATGATAAGGCCACTGCTGGGGCACTCAGCACAAAGTATTCCCAAAAAACAAAAAAAAATAACAAAGAAAAGAAAACAATACTGACATATGCGGCAAAAAACATAGAAGACGCACAACCGCCTGCATCCTTTAGAGAATTCCCACCACGCTACTAGCACTCTGAAGCGCCTCGTACCAAGCAAAGGGAGCGATGACGATGATGATGTTGCCCAGACAGTTTCTAGGGTTCCCCCTTGTACACTAGGGTGGTGGGAAAGAGGCACCTCGACGATCTTCAGGAAGGATGGCAACAACCGCAGGCATCGCCACATCAGTGCCGAGACAATAGGGATTTCTCCCGACCCCTAGAAAACCACCCCCTGGACGCTCCGTATTGCTCCACCAATCATTGCTGCCCACTAGCGCATGCCACCACGATCTTGTAGTCATCACCGTCGTCTCACCATGTCACAAGTTGCGAGGCCGGTAACAGGAGCGGAAGGAACTCAAGCGAGGGAAGGCGGTATAGTAGCACGCGGGAGGGACTGCCTCCACCGCCGGAAGGCGGTAGCTAACCGGGTGTAGCGGCAAGTCAAACCAGCCCCCTACCGGCAGGGCCGGTCCTAGGGGGACCTGCGGGGCAGCCGCCCCGGGCCCAAAAAGAATGGGGGCCCAAAAAATATAAGCCTTCTATACATCCTATAACAGGCAACGGCTCGACGCTTCCTTTCCTTCCTCTCGACACGATCGCGAGGTCGAGTCCCGCCTCAACATGATCGTGACATCATGCCCTGGGATTCCAGGTGCGTCGCGTCACGTCAGGCCCTGCATGTCGTGTCCTTGAATTCCTTTCCGTTTTCCCTAGCAGTCAGGCCCCGCGCGACGCGTCGTTTTCGTTTTCCCCTGCGAGACACTACGAGTGCCCCTCCTTACCGCGTGTGCTTCCCCTGACGGCCTGACCTAACGAGTCGCCCTGCGTTGATCACTTGATCGCTCTCCCCTCCATGATCGCTTTGTTTCCCCTCGTGGGGCGGAGGAAAGAAGAAATAGGGGAGATCGTATGTCTACTGCTCCCATCGCATCAGGCCCTACGTTGCTTCCCCTGCCCCTGGATCGGATCACTTCAGTGCAGCGGGACTCCTCTCGACGATCGACCGCGGACAGCCAGTCCGCCATGGCCTAGGCACGACGCGACCATCGTCCATCGACGATGGACCGCCTACAGCCTACTAGTCCGCTCCCGCCCCCGCCCAGCTCATGCCTATGCTAATTACACTCGCCCTAATTTTTAATTCTTAATTCTAATTGTTATTCTTGTTTGTAGCGAGTGAGGTTAATTGATTATGGCGTCCGAATCCGGTGTCATGAGAGGTTAAATGGTTTGGCAAGTCTATGCATTGAGAAGAAGTTAGTGGACGAGATTGACTCCATCGTCACAGACTTTGCTTCTATGAATTTTTGGAGAAAATTTTAAGGTATCATGCAAACATTGTTATTTTTATATGAATATTATAATTGAAAGTGTACTTAAAATATTTATTTTTCATCATCTCATATATGCATAAAAAAATTATATTAAGGGGCCCGAAATTTTAGTTTCGCCCCGGGCCTCCGAAATCTCAGGACCGGCCCTGCCTACCGGCCAGGCCAAGCCCAAAAGGGCTCGTAAAGCCCGTAGATATGAGCCAGGAGGGTGCCGTCGGCCGCACTCCGGCGACTAGCTGGCCACCAGCAGACAACGGCGTCACACCGCCACCAATCGGCTGCTCCACCACCGCCAGGCACACCCGAAGCTTGTCGGGCCAATGTCTTCCCGAGAAGCACCGCCACGAGTCGCCCCGTGCCACGCCGCTCGAAGACCTGCCTGACCCAACAGCGACAGAGAGGTGGATAGGAGGAGTTGGGAGGCGGTAGAGCTAGGGCTCCCTTGTTCGCCCGTGCCGGGGTGAGACCGGAAAACCCGTCTAAAATATAATCTGTTTTTTTGATGAACTGATCACTGGACTCACACTTGGGAGCTGGTTTCGCCTTGATTATAAATAAAGTCCTTATTCTCCCTAAAAACAGCCGGACACGTGAGATTTGGAGAGAAAAAAAAGGCACACCGTTTGGAATTGTCATGAAGGTGTGAAAACAAAGATATGCCAGGCGTGAAGCTGCTGGCCATTTTATGGATCGGGACATGCAGGTGTGAAAACAAAGATATGCCAGGGAGCCATGTGTGGTGATTGGTCTTGGAGGAATATATTGTTGCGAATCAATTTGTTTAAGCATGCCCTATTTGCATTAGCTTTCTCTATTTACGCGCATATTCGACAAGATGGCAGCGACAACATTGTTACGCAGAGGAGACGACTCAAGGAATGTGTGTTGATGATCATGTTTCTATATGGCGTCAAGGAATGTACAATGTTGTACTCGATCGGCTGATACAGCGCAAGGTAGTAAAGCATGGTTACAGTCGGATAAGTTCGGCTAAGTCTAACATAAAAGGCTATACAAGCTATGCTTTAAAGGTCTTTCTATAAAAGACATGAAGACGGAGGTGCTGAATTAGATAATTCATAACTTTGGCAGGGACTTGCTGGAGGTGTTACCCCAAGACAGCCAATTTTTCTAACTGGAGGCCTGGCTTGAGGATCCTGGCACCCTCCCAAGCAGTACAATCTCGACATCATCTGCGACTTACCTAGACCGCCAATCGCCTTGAAGCATCGGGTCACCGTGCTTGTGTAGGCCATCACATGTAGCTAGAGGATATGGTCACGGACCATCACATGTGGCTAGAGGATATGGTCAAGGACCTCCCGTCCTTGTGCCCGTGTCCTGCTCCTGTGTCGCCGTGCTCAAGATCTGCGCCGCGTTCATCGTCGAGCCCGTCTGCTTCTCCTTCGGCGGTACTGCCTGGGCGCTCGTTTGCGGACGCCGTTGCCCAGCGCGGAGGATGGCCAGCCAGCACCCGGGGGGAAACCCTAGGGCTCCGCCCGTGGAGCCGCAGATGCGGGCGCCGCCGGCGACGCAGAAGACGCCCGGTCCGTCGGTTACTGCTACTGCTGCTCACATGGTCAATGTTCCCGCCTCCTCGGTCCTGGTGCCGCAGCCTGTTGCACTGTCTCCTGCTGGGGGTATGCCGCCGCCGCCTTTTGTAGGTTTCCCGCCGAGGATCGTCTTCAGGCCGCCTGCGACGTACTATGCAGCAGGGCCACCTCAGGTTCAGCATCGTCTATTACAGCCACCATATCGTGGCCCGCCAGCTGGTGGAGTGGGAGGGATGATGCCGTTTCAGCAAGTGGCTGGTGGGCCGTTGCAGGATAATCACTTTGTGGTCGGAGCGGGTGCACATACTTCTCAGACGGCACCCAAGAGGAAGAAGAAGAAGCAACAGCCACTGGTTCCTGATCAGGGGATGGTCGCGACTCAGGTCCATGCTGGTGGACACTTGAAGCAGCCGTCTGTACAGTATGCTCATCCACAGATGCAGAATGTGGGGGGTTGTGGTGTATCCTTTCCGGCTCAGGGTCAGCAGGTTCATTTTCAGTATGATGTGCAGGGTCAGCAGATTCAGGGTCTGAGTGCTCCGACGACGGTTTCCGCTACCCCTCAGCCACCTGTTGATGTTCCGCAGGTATCTTCTGTTGTCGGGGGTAAGAAGACTAGCAAGTTTGTTCGGTGCTGGAAGTGTGCGGTCAATACTCATGCAACCAAGGATTGTAAGGCGGTCCACTATTTCTACATTTGTGATTGTACTGCACATCCCACTTTGAGGTGTCCGGTGCTGAAGCAGCCACGCTTGACTCCGTACATGGCTGGTATTGGCAGCGACCAGACTCTTTTCACCCAGATTCCGGATGCTATGACTCGGGACCATCTTGCGCACAGTAAGACCCCTATTGCTCTGGTATGAGTTTCTGGCCCGATGGTTGCAGCGGAGGTCGTTCAGAGGAAGATTGCCAGGCGGTGTCAGGTGCAGGTTCAGTGGAAGTGGGAGGCGGTGCCACATGGAGACTCTGCCTTCTGGGTGAGCTTCCCGACGTTTGAGGATTTGAACAGGGTGGATGGAATCCTGATGACAGTTCCGCTCAGTACCGCTCAGCTGGCCTTCTCGGTTTACAAGATGGAGGAGGTGCCGCATAAATTTGAGATGCATCAGGTTTGGCTACATGTGGAGGGGGTTCCCCATATTTTGCGATCCTTTCAGGGCTTATGGGATGTTGGTGGACTCATGGGGAACACTCTTGATGTGGATCTGTTCAGCCTGCGTAAGCGGGGGGTCATCCGTATACTTGTGGAGATGCTTGATATGAAGATTTTTCTTAAGGCGAAAGATTCACTTGGCCATTTTATTGTGTCTGATGTTGTGGTCAAGCATAAGGTGTTTGAGTTTCGTTTCCGGATTGAACCAGAGGGTTATATTCCGGAACCAGAGTTTGTTCCTTTCTTGTGGAGGAAAGGAGATGATTACGCGGATGATGATGCCAATGGGAAGCATTTTGAGGATGCTATGGATACTTCTGAGGCTGCTGCTACCACTCAGGGGGGGGGGGGGGGTTCTAGATCTTCTTTGGCTATACAGGGTACTTCCGCGCCTATGTCTTCCAGTCAGGGGGTGCAGAGGGTGCTTGCTGTCACCCCTTTTAATGCTACTCCGGTTACTCCTTGAGGCCGGCAACTTCTGGATGCTCTTTCTTTGGATTCCCCTCTTCGTGGAAAGGGTTCTTCTTCGGCACCTCGCGTTTCTCAGGCTCAGTTATGGGAGGCTCTTCGCTCAGTCTCCATTCCTGTACGTCGGTCTTCTTTGGCTTCGCCAGCGAGGTCTAGAACGCATACTTTGGGCAGATCTATTCCTGTTTCCACTCCTGTCCTTGAGGAGGTTGTTCCTTTGGTGGGTTCGCGGAAGCTGACCCAGGAGGGGTCGGCTGACCGCGTGTCCGTGTTCAGCTCCAGGGTGCTGCCTGCTTGGTCCGACCCAGGCGGGGTTGTCCAATCATGACGAGGTGGATGACCGCGTCTCCATGGTCAGGGATGACCTTGGGAGGATTTTGGACGTCTCACCTACTCTGTTGGGTCAGGCGACTTCGGCGATAGAGGGGGGCTATCGGACCCAGGAGGGGTCTGGGTTGTCTTAGTCTCCGCCACGCGTTTCTTCTCTAGGGAACGCTACGCCAGTTGCTGTGCAGGGGAGTGGTACAACCTTCAAGCGGAGCGCACGCCATGGAGTCGATGCCTCTAGGGCGTCCGCGACTGATGATGACTCAATGCTCAAGGCCATGCGGCGTAAGGCGGAGAGGAACCTAGATTCGCCAGGTATAATGAGTTCTCCAAAGTCCTTTTTGTCTTTTTCTACTCCTGTTATTTCTTCTAAACTAGCCAATGTTGGCATTAGTTTGGGTAGCTCTGTACAGGAAGTATATTTTTCTTCTAATGTTTTGCGACACATGGAGGTTGATCGTCTAACGGTTACTCCTAAGGTCGGTGTTTTTCCTGATGCTTCACTAACTGAGGAGGACGAGTTGCATGCCACAGTAGATGGTCAACTCCTTTCTCACTTGGTCGGTGAAGTGTCGGAGGTGGACTTTGATGAGACTAGGCTTGCCTCTATGTATGAGCTGAAAGCTTCTGGTCGAAAATCAAAGAGCCAGCGGTCGCGTAAGAGATCACGTGTATCCAAATCTCCTATAGTTTCTCAATGTGATGCCGCCCAACACATGGCGTTCACCATTGGTCCACATCATGATATGCCAAACATCCCAATCAAGGTGAACTCCTTCCATCTTTTGCCTTCCCTTGGTCATGACTTGAATGGAATCCTACTTGAGCCAACTATCAATTGTATGACTAGGTCCATGACCGTGATGCCAAGCGGATGCGACAAGGATGAACCAGGAGCCAAGACCCCCAAGCATGAGGCCTGGAAGAGAAGACGCAAGAAGTTCCTGACGCCAGACCGGAGTCTCCGGCCATCACACCGGAGTCTCCGGACTACACCGGAGTTTCCGGACCGTCCTCCGGTCCAGACCCAGGAACCAAGCCCGGGACAGCCATAAGCCCCCTCCGGAGATGACACCGGAGATTGACCGGAGTCTCCGGTCCAGACCGGAGTCTCCGGACCCGACACCGGAGTCTCCGGCCTGCTCGACGCCAGGCATGTTAAGGCCTTTTGGGCCTGGCCCATGTAACGCCCAGAACTCCCTGTTTATGTCTATTTTGCCCCTAGCTCGTGGCTGGCCTATATATATGCCCCCACCCCCATATGTAAACCCTAGGATGGAATAGATGATGAGTTGAGACTCATGGCTTAGGCCAAACCCTGGATGGGAACCCCCTCTCATTAGATTATCTATGAGTTGTATCAAGGCCTTCTTAATTGAAGTCGTCAAGGTGCTCTTCTAGTTCTTGATCTCTCCCATGTATGGATTCTAGTAGTGCTAGGTCTCTCCCCTTTGGGATTCTACTTGGTTGCTACTCTCTCCCTACGTGTGATTCTATCAAGAGCTTGCCAATCTCTCGCAAGGGATTCTACCTTTGGTCTCTCCCTCTGTGATTCTATTGGGTTGGTGGTTCGGGCCAACGAGAGCAAACCGATTTGGGTGTGGTGTGCGTTTGTATCTTAGATTTCCCTCTCGTGTTCATCGTGTTCTTCGCTCTCCTCCCCCAAATCCCCTCGAATCTATGAAGATCGGGCCACAAAAGTGGTTGTAAGCCACATCACAATGAATGGAATGTTTTCAAATAGCAGAGGTCTTCGGGACTTGGCTAAACATTTATTCTTTGCTGATTGTGTGAGAGACCATAATTTGGATTTTCTGGGTATTTCTGAGACTGGTAGACGGGATTTTTCACAAGCTCTACTCAATCGCCTTTCTGGTGGAGTGGACTTCACGTGGATATCACGTCCGCCACGTGATCGATCTGGGGGATCCTATTAGGCGTCAGAGATGAGACTATGGAAGTTTTAGCTAGTTTGGTGGGAGATTTTTTTATAAAACTCCATATCCGTAACAAGGCTGAAAATTTCACATGGTCTTTAGTCGCCGTATATGGAGCCGCCTAGGAGGTTTATAAGGCTGACTTTTTACGTGAGCTTGTGAATTTGGCAAAGGACAATCCATATCCTATCCGTATAGGAGGTGATTTTAATTTGCTCAGATTTCCTCACGAGAAAAGTCGGGGCCGGTTCGATGAACATTGGCCTTTCTGTTCAATGCTGTTATAGACAGTCTGGACTTGAGGGAGGTTACAATGTTAGGAAGGCAATTTATATGGGCTAATAGTCTTCTGGAGCCAACATACGAAAAACTTGATAGAGTGCTTATGGATACTGACTGGGAACAAAAGTTTCCTATGGTAACTGTTCGCGCCTAGAGCGTATTGAGGCTTTGTCGGATCATGCTCCTTTACTTTTATCTTTTGGATCACCGCCACGAAAGTCTATGAATGAGTTTAAATTTGAACTTGGTTGGATGATCCGTGACGGTTTTTATGAGATGGTTAAGGCTATTTGGGAGAAACCGGTAGGTGGCCAAACGCCTATACTACGATGGAATAACAAAATGCGCACTTTACGCAAGTTCCTTCGGGGTTGGGCCAGGCACATAGCCGGTATCCTCAAAAAAGAAAAATTACGCCTAACATCTATTATTGATGACTTGGAGGCTTCCGCAGAAGTTGGGCCGTTAACTGCACAACAAACTGAGCTCAAAAGCCAATCGAATGCGGAGATAGCCCGACTTCTGCGCGAGGAGGAACTCAAATGGTACCAACGCTCTAAAGCAAAATTCATTCTGAAAGGAGATGCGAATACTAGGTACTTCCATGCTGTTGCCAATGGCAAGCATAAGAAGAAACTTATTCACTCTCTGATTCAGGATGAAGGTATGATTGAGGGACAGGAGCATCTGAAGTCATATATCACTTCCTATTATAAATCCTTGTTTGGGGCCCCAGAGAAAAACTCCTTCTCTATGGATGAGTCCCAAACGTCCGATATTCCCCAGGTCTCTGATGAAGAAAATTGCTTTCTAACTGCCTCATATACCGAGGAAGAGGTCAAGAAAGCAGTTTTTCAAATGGAACATAACAAAGTACCAGGTCCTGATGGTTTCCCAGCGAAATTTTACCAAAAATTCTGGGATGTTATCAGGGAGGACCTGATGAATTTGTTTGGGTTTTTGCAAGTCGGACAATTGGATCTCTTTCGGCTTAACTTTGGCAATATAATTTTATTGCCTAAGGTTAACAATGCAGAACGTATACCAATATTGTCCAATCTGCTTGCTTAATGTTAGCTTTAAGATTTTTACTAAAGTTGCCACGATTAGACTAAATTCAGTTGCTGACAATGTTGTTAGCCCGTCTCAAGCTGTGTTCATGCAAGGAAGAAATATCCTAGATGGTGTTGTAATTTTGCATGAAACAATCCATGAACTACACTTAAAAAAATTAAATGGTGTATTGTTCAAGATTAACTTTGAGAAGGCATATGACAAAGTCAATTGGTCTTTCCTTCAGCAAACACTCCGCATGAAAGGTTTTTCTGAGGAGTGGCGTGTAGGGTTCGCAACATAGAAAACAAAATTTTTCCTACGATGGGAACAACTATGTACCAAGATCTATCTACTAGATACAAACAACGGGCGGATGTATATCCGTAGATAACATACCCTTGAAGACCGACAAAGCTTAACGAGTCCAAACTCGTGGTTGATGTAGACGATCTCTTGCCGATCTCAAGATCGAGAGGAAGTCCTAGCGCCGCAAAACAGCAGCGCATCCGTGCTCGCACACACGTTCGAGGCACCGAGCAACCTCCGCCTCCTTGCTCCAGCGATGCAGCGGAAGCACAACTCTTTCTTGCCGAATAGCCACCGGGAACATGTATCTCGCTAGTCCGAGACCATGGGGGATAAATTCTAGAGGGGGAGAGAGATCCTTCACGAGGAGGTGTGAGTGAGAAGTGAGAGGAGGGGCTCCTTATATAGGGGAGGGGGGCAGCCCAAGGGGCCATGGCCGCTGGCCATGGAGGGTGCCCCCACCTCTCCCTCATTCATGTGGGTGGACACTCCACTCACAAAATGGCCCTTCAATTTTCTCCACTCAAAAACCCACTCAAATTCCCATTAAATTTCCACCAAATTTAATGCAAACTCTCATTAAATAAAACTCTTTTATTTTATTCAGAATTTTGTCAATTACTTTAATGACAAACATTCACAAATAACCCCTTGCTAGAATTCTATTTCACATGCATAACCACTTTATGCAATTTCACCCGAAAACCTGTTTTGGTATCTAGTGAAATAAATTCCTGCGCTTGTTCATTCTTTCGGCATGAAACTTTTGCTCCAACTGGATGTCGGTGTCTCTTAAGTGTGTCACCCTACGGTTCATGAATAATGCGGACATGATCGAGACCCCTCTCAGATCAATAATCAGAAGCGGGATCTGGAGACCCATACTGACTCCCACACATTCAACGATGACTTTCTTGTGATCGTCGGAACCTTTTTACGTTAGTATATTAATCCCTTTGTTTCGCGATATATTACATGTCCGAGATTCGATCATCGGTATCTCCATACCTAGTTTGATCTCGTTACTGACATGCACTCTTTTCTCGTTCCCGTGATATAACATTCTAGTGATCAAATCACTTGCTTGCAAGCTAATCAATGTGATATCACCGAGAGGGCCCAGAGTATATCTATCTGTCATCGGGATGAACAAATTCCACTCTTGATCCATGGGCCTCAACATAACACTTTAGTAGTTCTGAATCCATCTTTATAATCACCCTGTTACGGTGTGACGTTTGATGTTATCAAGAAACTCTTCCGGTGTTAGTGATTGACATGATCTCATGGTCTAAGGATTAGGATCACTTCGTAAGTTGTTATAGCAATATAAACTCAATGACTTTGATCGTAATGCTATACTTCGGATGAATGTTCATCACACCATTACACTAATGTTGTGACCCCGTTATTAACAACATCCAATGTCCATGATCAGGAAACCTTGATCATCTTGTTAATCAACGAGCTAGTTTATGAGAGAGGCATAACTAGGAACTACCACTTTGTTTATTAAACACACATGTATTAATGTTTCCGTATTAATACAATTATAGCATGCAAAATAAACATTTATCATAAATAAGGAATACGATAATAACCACTTTATTATTGCCTCTCGGGCATATTCCACTTGCACTAGAGACAATAATCTAGTTTGAAAACTTTGTGTATTGAACACCTATGGCTTTCTGGTGTTCCAAATACGCAATTGCAAGTGGTTGACATAATCTACGGAGCTGACGCTTCAGGTCCGTGTGTATTTGCATGTCTTTGCGTCTCCACGCATCACTCATTCTCCAATGAGATGGCATTGTATAAATTTGGTCTTTCGGTGAGACCTTTAGTTCCTTGGGGTTAAAACACGTCGATACAATTGTCATACAATATATCTTTAGTGTTAGCCCGTTGCGAACCACACCTTAGTTTGATAACAAACTACTTGACACAAATTCCCTCCTTTGCTGCTACTATAGCAGTCATATACTTAGCCTTTTTGTTGTAGTATTCGTCACAATGTCTTAACTTTGGAACTCTTCCAAATCCATCATGGAATCTCCTTTCCATTACATTGTGCCACCCATAGTTTAAATTGAGATAAACTTAATTTGTATCTTGTGACAAACCTAGTATCAATGTAACGCTTTACAATGAACTATGTGTAATTGTTTGTCACCTCTACACAAATATATTCTTAGTTCTTCCAAAAGATCATAAGAATATCCTTACTATCGTCCAATGATCATTTTATGATTCATTCTGGTATATGCTCATAACACTTAGAGCATAGGACATATCTGGATGTGTACATATCATGGTATGATTAATCAAAACATTCTCGTGATTTCACTCATCAAGTGTCAAAGCACTTGAATCTTGTTTCACTTATCAAGTGTCGATACACTTGAATCTTGATTCAATTTCTTTTCCATGCGACAAGAACCGTTTCTAGTCGTTTCTATATTGAACTCCTTCAATATCTCATATATGTACGTTTGGCACAACCATATTAGCGTCACAGTCTATCCACTATAGACATTCACGCTAAATATTCGGGTTTTGCCTAAGTCTTTCATCAAAATGAAATTCTTAATCCTTTGTCAATAAAAGATACATCATTTCCAATCAACAAGATGTCCTCCACATAATGTATTAGAAATATGTCTCAGCGCTCCCACTTAATTTCTTGCAAATGCAAGCATCTTCATCGTCTCCTGATGAAAACTCCTTTTCATTAAGGTGAAGATTCCAACTCCGCGATGCTTACTTCAACAATTGAAGTTTGCATGCCCTTTTAAGCATCCTTTGAATTAACAAAATCCTTTGGATCGTGTCATGTACACGTCCTAGGTAACCATTCTATTAGAAGAACTTTGTTTTGTTTATTCATCTACCATATAACAGATTATATGTAGTGGTTGCTACTTTAATCCGTCCAGACTAAATATCGCTATGAAAGATCAAATCTTGTCATAGTCAACTCCTTGAACATTGTCGTAAAATACTTTACGACATGTCGACTATTTCATAGATGTGAAACATCCATGTCTGTTTCTTTATAGATCCAAATACGACCGATAGGTTTTTACACCTTTTCGGAGGGTCTTCCAAGTTCAAAACTTGATTTCTCGTGTATGGAACTATCATGGATTTTATGGCTTCAAGCCATTTGACGGAGCCAGGGCCCATCATCTCTTCTTTGCATATAGTCGGTTCATCATTGTCAAACAATAATGATTTACTCTCAAATCTTAGTATTTGATTGTTTATTCGACCGACTTGGTTCAATAGGAACTTAGATCTCTGTGACCGCAACATTTGAGACACATAATCCATGAGCATTCTGGCTGCCTCCGGAACATCTTCCGGCGCTGCGCAACTCAGCATATTTAGTTAAGGTTCGTTAACCTTATCAAAGTTCTATTGTCCTCCCACTTAACTTTTACGAAAAAATTCCTTTTTCAAGAAACTTCACGTTTCAAGCGACAAACCCTTTTGTCTTTGGTGTTATGGAGGAATAACCAATTGTTATTCGAAATAACCTACAAAGACATGCTCATCCGACTTCGGTTGTAAACATCTTACTTATGTTTAGCATACTAAAATTTAAGAAATGACAACTTGGGTTTTACCCCAAACCATAACTTCCATGGTGTCATTTCACCGGATCAAGATGGAGCTCTTTTCAGTGTAAAAGCGGTAGTCTCTAAAGCTTTAATCTTTTAAAACATAATGGCAGTTTTATAAATAACACCTTCGATCCAACCATGTCAAACAAGATTTCCTTACAAATCTCAAAACATTCCATATTCCTATGGTGTTTCAGGAGATGTAAATCTAGGTGTTTTGCTAAAATTGTAACTCAAATAAATCCCTTTTATGATAAAATCATAATTCATTTATTTTTCTTGTTACACTTGTAACTCAAATAAATACCTTTATGATCAAATCATAATTCATTTATTTTTCTTGTCACAATGATTTTCACTTCATCTTGAAGGTCTTTGAACATTTTCAAATATTTCACACTTCTTTCTCATTAAGTGAATTATTCACTCAATTTCCGGAGAAAGTATATGAAGTTGAAACCCATCGCTTACGACTACACATAATGTACTACATACATCGATATGTATAAATTCCAATATTTTAGTCGTTCGTTCTTCTTTGGCCTTTGAACAAAGTTTTAATTATCCCGAGGAAAGTCTCACAAGCGTCATTTGATCAAATCAAAGACTCCAAAAATCCATGAAAATGGAGATTCTTCATGTTTTCTTTCCAATATAATTTAAACGGCGATGTCACTTCGTAAGTGATCTTTCAATCATTTGTCTTGCGACATTTTAGCATTAGGTTTTATGGATGTGATTTCTTCAACTAGATTTGTAAATCATCCATCTTATATGGAATACGGTAATTATTTGAACAACCTTTGTTCTTATAATACCTGATTCAAATAACAATTATTAAAACAAATCTTGAAGTCAAGCTTTGATGTCAACGAGAAATACAAACAACGGTTTGTTTGTTTTCGATGAACATCATCACATATTCTCTTGCTAGTTACTTAGGCCATTGTGGTTCATGAATTGCGTCATTCCGTATGAAATTTCATACCAACCAATTCGGTATCCAATACCCAAGAACCTCATTGTTTAACAAGCAAAGAATACAACCATAACATGTATATCATCCATATACCTAAATTGGATATTTCCAATCTTTTCTTTTCTGCCAAATATATTTTATAGATTCTCTTTCAGCATTTCCTTTTTCCTTTTAAAAGAATTTATCAACATCAAAAGTGGCGCCAAATACTTGACACATAGTCCAAAGCGTGTATATTCAAATAATAATACCTTTGGACTTGCACTTTGAAGTAGATCACCATCATCAAAATGATCGGTATTCTTTCAAAATCCATTCTTTAGTAATCTTTTAGTATAGTAAACACTTTACATACATCTTCTATTCATGCTTATCATGACGACTTTCATGATCAAGCCAATTTAGCTTATAAAGGAGAATCGTGAGTATAACATTACTTTCCAAAACCCTTTTGGATGATTAAGATGTCTAGCATCTCCAACCTTCGTAAATTCTCATCCAATATGAGAACATATATTATACTCTATCATATTGCAACCAAAACATTGTTTCAGATATCGTTATATCTGCCACACATGATGGTTTCTGAAACAATTCTTTCAGCTCCTAGATAAACTTGATATTAAAACAATCAAGAATCGTGGAGGCAAACATGATACTTAAGATACTAACACTGGAATTGTTACTCTCGATTTAATACCAATTATTAAATTTCACGGAGTAAATAGAGTTTGCTGAAAGTTTGCAATAGGACTTTAAACTTTGATTGACACTCAACACAATACGATACCAGTTCGTAAAGTAAATATCCAGAATTCTATAGTTATATTATCTCAATTACAACTATGCATAAGGCGGTGAACGAATGCCAATGACTACAACAAATTATGAAAATTCACTTTGATTTAATTTATGATAAATTGAGTTCTACTAATCCAAATTAGAAATGAACTCCCACTCAAAAACGACATCCCTCGTGTCCTTTTGGTGATTACATGAACCAAATCCACTACACCAAGTCCGATCATCACGTGAGTCGGCGTAGCTTCAAAGGCGAGCATCCATATGGTCATCATATCAAAACATATGACTCATGCTTAACCTTTCGGTCCGTGTTCCGAGGCCATGTCTGTACATGCTAGGCTCGCCAAGTAAGAACCTTAGTATTCGCGTGTGTAACTGTCTTACACCCGAGATATGCTCGTGGATTCAAGTACACCCGATCATCACGTGATGTCTTGAAGCGACGAAACATTGTCGGTGCATACTTAAGGAAGAACACATTTTTATCTTGATATCTAAATGAGGGATCATCTTATTATGCTAATAAAACGCCAAACAAGCAATATAAGATGCTATCAAACATCACATGTTTATTAGTGGAATGATATGGTTCTCGCATATGATCTCTATCATGTGCACCGTGGTATGATCACTATCATACATTTATGTGTAAATCCAAGGTCTATGGAGTTTACACATTATGTATGTTGTAAGAGTATCATCTCATACTTCTACTTACAACATCACCATATCATAACACTAGCCCAACAACAATCTAAACTAGACGCCTCTAATTTATCCATTGCAAATTTTACGTGGCTTAGGGCTTTCGAAGATAGAGCCGTTCTTACCTACGAACATGAACCACAACGAGGATAACCAAATTGTTGACAACTCGTTGCAAATTAGATATTGACTATAGTAGGAGAGACAGACACCCGCTAGCCACTTATGCAAAACTAGTTGCATGTCAAGCGTGGAACAGGTCTCATGTGCGAGGACATGTAAAGTTTGTCCGGGCCGCTTCATCCCACTATGCCACCAATATCCAAAGTACAACTAAGAAGCAATAAAATGATCATCATCGCCCACATAATCATATGTGTACTACCCGTGCAAAGTATCTACGCATAGATCCGGCTCTGATACCACTGTAGGGTTCGCAGCATAGAAAACAAAAATTTTCCTACGATGGGAACAACTATGTACCAAGATCTATCTACTAGATACAAACAACGGGCGGATGTATATCCGTAGAGAACATACCCTTGAAGACCGACAAAGCTTAACGAGTCCAAACTCGTGGTTGATGTAGACGATCTCTTGCCGATCTCAAGATCGAGAGGAAGTCCTAGCGCCACAAAACAGCAGCGCATCCGTGCTCGCACACACGTTCGAGGCACCGAGCAACCTCCGCCTCCTCGCTCCAGCGATGCAGCGGAAGCACAACTCTTTCTTTCCGAATAGCCACCGGGAACATGTATCTCGCTAGTCCGAGACCATGGGGGATAAATTCTAGAGGGGGAGAGAGATCCTTCACGAGGAGGTGTGAGTGAGAAGTGAGAGGAGGGGCTCCTTATATAGGGGAGGGGGGGCAGCCCAAGGGGGCATGGCCGCCGGCCATGGAGGGTGCCCCCACCTCTCCCTCATTCATGTGGGTGGACACTCCACTCACAAAATGGCCCTTCAATTTTCTCCACTCAAAAACCCACTCAAATTCCTATTAAATTTCCACCAAATTTAATGCAAACTCTCATTAAATAAAACTCTTTTATTTTATTCAGAATTTTGTCAATTACTTTAATGACAAACATTCACAAATAACCCCTTGCTAGAATTCTATTTCACATGCATAACCACTTTATGCAATTTCACCCGAAAACCTGTTTCGGTATCTAGTGAAATAAATTCCTGCGCTTGTTCATTCTTTCGGCATGAAACTTTTGCTCCAACTGGATGTCGGTGTCTCTTAAGTGTGTCACCCTACGGTTCGTGAATAATGCGGACATGATCGAGACCCCTCTCAGATCAATAATCAGAAGCGGGATCTGGAGACCCATACTGACTCCCACACATTCAACGATGACTTTCTTGTGATCGTCGGAACCTTTTTACGTTAGTATCTTAATCCCTTTGTTTCGCGATATATTACATGTCCGAGATTCGATCATCGGTATCTCCATACCTAGTTTGATCTCGTTACTGACATGCACTCTTTTCTCGTTCCCGTGATATAACATTCTAGTGATCAAATCACTTGCTTGCAAGCTAATCAATGTGATATCACCGAGAGGGCCCAGAGTATATCTATCTGTCATCGGGATGAACAAATTCCACTCTTGATCCATGGGCCTCAACATAACACTTTAGTAGTTCTGAATCCATCTTTATAATCACCCTGTTACGGTGTGACGTTTGATGTTATCAAGAAACTCTTCCGGTGTTAGTGATTGACATGATCTCATGGTCTAAGGATTAGGATCACTTCGTAAGTTGTTATAGCAATATAAACTCAATGACTTTGATCGTAATGCTATACTTCGGATGAATGTTCATCACACCATTACACTAATGTTGTGACCCCGTTATTAACAACATCCAATGTCCATGATCAGGAAACCTTGATCATCTTGTTAATCAACGAGCTAGTTTATGAGAGAGGCATAACTAGGAACTACCACTTTGTTTATTAAACACACATGTATTAATGTTTCCGTATTAATACAATTATAGCATACAAAATAAACATTTATCATAAATAAGGAATACGATAATAACCACTTTATTATTGCCTCTCGGGCATATTCCCTTCATGGCGCTCTCTTATTCAGTCGTTTGTGTCTGGGGGTAGTGTTGCCATTAAAGTAAATGAAGATACTGGCAAATACTTCCAAAGAAAAAAATGACTGAGACAAGGAGACCCATTATCGCCTTTACTTTTAATATAGTGGCTGATATGTTGGCTATCCTTATTGAGAGAGCTAAGGCTGATGGTCAAATTGAAGGACTGGTTCCACATCTTATTGATGGTGGACTTTCCATTCTTCAATACGCCAATGATACAATTCTTTTTATGGAACATGATCTGGAGAAGGCGAAGAATCTGAAATTAATATTATCAGCATTCGAGCAGCTATCTGGACTTAAAATAAACTTCCATAAGAGTGATTTGTATTGCTTTGGCGAGGCCCAAAACGAGTCCCACCTATATGCTGAACTTTTCGGCTGTGGTCAGGGGCAGTTTCCAATCAATTATTTGGGTATACCGATCCATTATCGGCGTCTCACAATTGCTGAATGGAAACTTGTTGAGGAAAGGCTACAAAAACGTCTTAATAGTTGGAAAGGAAAATTGCTATTCCTTGGTGGAAGACTAGTACTCATAAATTCAGTACTCACTAATATGGTACTGTATATGATTTCGTTCTTCCAATTACCAAAAGGGGTCTTGAACAAAGTGGATTATTTCCGTTCAAGATTCTTTTGGCAAGGAGATAGCGAGAAAAAGAAATATCGACTGGACAGATGGAATGTGGTTTGCCGCCCGAAGGAGTTTGGTGGACTAGGTATACACGATTTGCAAGTCAAAAACACCACACTCTTGGGCAAATGGCTTTTTAAACTACTTACAGAAGATGGTGTTTGGCAGACCATGTTATGGAGAAAATATGTGCGGTCCAAAGCTGTGTCTCAAGTGGTTTGGAAACCCGGAGATTCACATTTTTGGGCGGGTCTTATGGCCACCAAGAAACATTTCTTTCGTTTTGGTGCTTTCGAGATTAAGGATGGATCACAGATTAGGTTTTGAAAAGATAAGTGGCTAGGCCACACTACTCTTCGCGAACAATATCCAGCTCTATATTCGATTGTTAGACACAAAGGGAATACAATTTCCACAGTGATGGAAGATTATCCTCCTAATGTGTCTTTCAGAAGAAGCCTCATCGGTCGGTCCTAGACTGGTATCTTGGAACAATCTATTATTACAATTATCCATAATACAATTGTCGGACGATGTCGATGTGTTCAAATGGAAATTACTAGAAAGTGGTAAATTTTCTGTTGGCTCACTATATAAAGCCTTGATCCAACCGAATATCCCGTTCGATGATGATAATAGTAAAATTTGGAAAATGAAAATACCCCTTAAGACCAAGATATTTGCTTGGTATCTACGGAAAGAGGTAATTCTAACAAAAGATAATCTTGCAAAGACAAATTGGCATGGAAGTAAACAATGTGTTTTTTGGCATCAAGATGAGACAATTCGCCATTTATTCTTCCATTGCAAATTTTCTTGCTCTATCTGGTCATTCATCCAAATAGCTTCTGGTTTATCTCCGCCACGTTCTGTAACCAATGTTTTTGGTAATTGGTTGCATGGAATTGTTGATAAATACAGAATTTTGTTTAGGATGGGAGCGCTTTCCATTATATGGTCGCTATGACTTTGTAGAAATGACAAGATTTTTAATAACATTGTGTCTTCTTCTTTGTAGGTTGTCTATCGAGCCACGGCTATCCTCCGGTCTTGGAATATTCTCCAACGTTGGGAGTTTCACGACTTATTTATGGAGGGATGTACGCGATTGGAGGACACGGAGAGGGATATTTTCTCCTGACATGGATGGCCACGTGATCTGAGGATTGATCTACCTTAGATTCTAGACATTTATTTAGATATTGCCATTGTGTAATGCTTGTCTACTTTTTAAATTAGTACCGTCGTTCGTGTGGCTGTGTGCATCTTGGTTATGCAGAGGCCGGGTGTAAGCTTTGAACAGTTTCAATAAAAACGCCAAAACTATAAAAATGATATGTATTGTGATAGGTGTATTTGTATCTGTGATGGTGTAATAAATCGTGAAATTTAAGAAACCGTTTGATTAGTTCCCATATAGTTCTTCATCAAACACCTAACGCGCAGTACTCACGTTGGGTCGAAACTAGGCTCCTAAGTTCTTTCTTTGCTTGGTTATGAGTTTCGACGCGTGGTTCTAAGTGCGCGCTCTATGGTACCGAGATCAACAGAACGTGATCGGCATGGCTATATAGCTGTTTCGCATACAGAGAGCGGACACTTTGAGGCTTGGTAGGGCTCGAGGGATAGACTTTCTCGAGTGTTCTTTCAACGCCGCTGATACGGTTATGTGATGTGTCTTTGAGATCCCCATGTCCCCTCTAGTTTAATCGACAAACACCTAAAATGCATTACTTAGGTTCGCTCTTAATCGAGCTTAAACTCATGTCTTTTTATGAATCTAAAGTTTATGTATCAATAGACGTGTGCTTCCGAGTGGGAACTACCAATCATATCATGGTACTGATATCAGCAGAACGTGATCGGCATGGTCGTGTAGCCATTCGACATGCCTAGAGCGGCCACATAGATGCTTGGGAGGGCTCGGGATAGACTTTCTTGAGCATTTTTCAAGGTTGCTAACGCGGCTACATGACGGGTCCCTTAGGTTCAGCAGTCCCATCTAATTCAATCGACAAACAACTAAATTGCATTACTCACATTCGTTCTAAACTAAGCTCAAAGTCATAGTTTTGCATGAATCTAATGTTTCTGTACCAATAGATGTGCTTCCAAGTGGGCATGATCAACACAATTATGGTATCAAGATTAGCAGAACATGATCGGCATGTCTATGTAGCCCTTCAGCGTGCCCAGAGCGGCCGCATCGCGCTTGTGAGGCTTCGGGATAGACTTTGTTGATTGGCTAGGTAGTGGGTCCCGCACGGCTAGAAGGAATAAAAATCTAATTGTTTTCAGCTTCACTTATGGATTGTATGTTTGGTCCTATATGTCGGCATATCAATTTATTTCCAACATATAAGAAAATGAGTAAAACTGACGGGAAGCATGCCTGATCGTAATGGCAGCCGGCGTCACATCTGTTCAAGAGCACTGACGTAATGGAATTGCATTGGCTGATGACATATCTTAATCGCCTGATTCGTAGTACTTCCTTCGATTTAAACTAATTGAATCAGATCTGTCAAGATTCATACCAATTGAACTGGGAATACAGTGCGTAATAAACCCAATAGAAAAAAACGACGTCGACAGAGACTACATCATGGTTCTACCTTTATAAGCGATCGGCACACTGCCTGCAGCTGAGCCACAACGCAAGCACAAGTGTGCAGCAAGCAAGCAAGCAAGCATGATGAATAATGCCCAAGCGCACCTGGCTGTAGCCTCCTCCTCCTCCTCGCCTTTCCATGGCGCCCACCACCTGCTGCTCAACTCCAATGGTCGGAGACCAGCAGGACGCCGACCACCACTGCTGCTTCCACTCGCGGTACGTTGTGGACCAGCAGCCCAGATGCTGCTGACCACCAAGACAACGCCCACCGCAACTGCCATTGGCAATGTGAAGAGTGGCATGATGAAGGAAGCCACCGATCTGTTCCACGTGATTGATTACCACCACGTCGAGTTCTGGTGCGCCGATGCCGCCTCCGCCGCCGCACGCTTCTCCTTCGGGCTCGGCGTGCCGCTGGCCGCGCAGTCGGACCTCTCCACGGGGAACACTGCGCATGCCTCCCGGCTACTCCGCGCACGCTCGGGCTCCCTGGCGTTCCTCTTCACCGCCCCGTACGCGCCGCAGGTCGGCGACGCGGCAACCGCGTCCGTGCCCTCCTTCTCCGCCGACGCCGCTCGCCGCTTCACCGGCACCCACGGCGGCCTCGCGGTGCGCGCCGTCGCCGTCCGTGTCTCCGACGCAGCAGAGGCCTTCGCCAGGAGCGTCGAAGCCGGAGCGCGCCCGGCCTTTGGCCCTGCCGACCTGGGCCACGGGTTCCGGGTCGCCGAGGTGGAGCTTTCCGGGGACACCGTCCTCCGCTTCGTGAGCTACCCAGCAGACAACACAGACGACGTATCCTTTTTGCCAGGTTTCCAGGACGTGCTCAGCACCGGGGTTCCGGACTTTGGACTCAAGCGGATTGACCACATCGACGTGAACGTCCCGGAGCTGGCGCCGGTCGCTGCCAATGTTTCCGGCTTCACGGGGTTCCACCAATTCTGGGAGTTCACCCATGACCAGTTTCGCACGGCCGAGACCGGCATGAATGGCGTGGTTCTCGCCAACGACGCCGAGACCGTACTGCTCACTCTAGTGGAGCCGGTCTACGGCACCAAGCGCCGGGGCCACGTGGAGACCTTCCTGGAGCACCACGGTGGCCCAGGAGTGCAGCACCTCGCCATCATGAGCGAGGACATCCTGGGAACGCTAAGGGAGATCCGTGCGCGGTCCTCCATGGGCGGGTTTGAGCTCCTGGCGCCGCCGCCGGCCAGCTATTATGACGGCGCGAGGGAACGCGCCGGAGACGTGCTGTCGGAAGCGCAGATGAAGGAGTGCCAAGAGTTGGGCGTGCGGGTGGACAGAGGGGATGACGATGGAGTTGTGCTTCAAATGTTCACTAAACCCACGGGAGACAGGTAATTAACAATAATTTGTTGCTCGCATAACTTAGTTATATATATATATATATATTTTATGATCGACTTCGTACTCACCAAATCTAAATAATCTAATATTCCCTCCATCTCAAAATAAATGACCCAACTATAACGTAGCTATATGTGTATCTAGAGACAAGAGGTTATTTTGGGACAGAGGAAATAATTAAGGAGCGAGATCGACTCCCGTCTCTTGAGCTCTCATTTTACTACTATGTCATATGATGCAGGCCAACCTTATTGCTAGAGTTTGTGCAAAGGATTGGGTGCATGGACAAAGAGGGTGGTGAGCAGAGAGCTGTCTGCGGCGGATTTGCCAAACGGAACGTCCCTGATCTCATCAAAGCCATTGAGGACTATGGAAAGACCCTCGATGCTCCTGCATGAAATAAGGATCTGCCTAAGATGCAGTATGTAAATAAAAGGATGTAATATATTATTGTATCTACCTGGAAGACCCCATGCATGCTATGTTATTTCTTCTAGAATTATGTGTAATTGTATTCTGTTGTTGTGTATCCCAGCAGACATCATGGTTTCTAAGCAGTTTTCCGTATGTAATGTTATTTGTTGTGAGCCTAAAAAGTACTTGGTTCCCATATCAAGCTGTTTTTGCTCTGATGTTACATGTTCCTTGTTACTTCTTAGAGACGATTTGTATTGTTTTCTTCCTCGATGGGGATGCATTCATTGTGATGGACACATCTTGCTGCCATCCAACGACGACGTCCAACCATGTCGATGTCGTATGGCAGACAAGTCTCGGTCGACCTTCTAGGACCTATTTGTAAGATGATGTAATCATGTATCTACGAAGACCCACCTCCCTTGTACCCCTGGGTGAACTTTGTTATTTCTTTTAATTCTTTCAGAATTATGTGTAATTGTGTTATATTGTGCGTGCGTGCGTGCGTGCGTGCGTGATTCAGCTTGCAATTGACCTTTATGTGGGGATCGTTTCTTGGACTTTTTCTACTTGGAGATGTTCCGGCTATATGTGTCGACTCTCTGGCCTTGTTTATTTGGTGTGTAATTTCACCTCCAAGGAGCTTTATGACTGGTGGAACACTTTCTTTCGCCAACTCCTCTGAAAAATAATCTTCCAATAGACTAGTATGGAGAAGTGTTTTCAATTTACGCACAAGTATGAAGCCTGTGGTGGATATCTTAGTATTATTCCAATCCTATATATTGCTAAATGAACTATTGAAGATTTCTTGCTTGAACTATATATACCGGGATAATCACCATCCATCCTTTAAAAAATATGAGCACAGCAACTAGAACATGTTGAACAACAGGAGAAAAAGACTAGCACGTCATCAATTTGGCAAGAGAGACACCCGCAAAGCTGAAGCTTAGCGGCTTCTCCGGCAGATTCCATGCATGGTCATTCCTCATAGGAGGTCGAGCTTGCGCGGGCCTTGCAGATCCAAACTACTCCCTCCGTTTTAAAATATAATGTTTTATTTTTATGAATGAGTGTATCTAGACTAATTTTAGTATATAGGTTCACTTAGGTTTAGAGTGAATCTACACACTAAAACAAGGCTAGATATATTCTTTTTATAAACCTATAATATCTTATATTTTAAAACGGGGGAGTATATATATACCTCTATCTCAATCGTTCGCGGGATTGTTGGCGCGTCCATGAAAATAATGGCACAAGCGTATCTGTGTGGAATATATATCATCAGCCATAGTAGAGCACAAAGTGATCCGTGTGCCAATCTGGCCTTGCCAACTTTGTCCGGCCGCACCCACTGTTGGCCACGAGTACTCCACTTAATCTTATTTTATTAATCTACTAGTACATATACAGTTGAAATACTGCTGACTCTGCCTCAAATAAATGTTCATAGGAGTATTGTTGTAGCATCGTCTGCAGCTGCATGCTAAAAACACACGTCAAAACAATAACACGTGTGCGATGTCTGGCCTAATTAATGTCGACGAGTGGGTAGAAATAAATGTGTAGATTCCCTTCGAGAGTATGTTTACTCCCTCCATCCCAGTTTAAAGGACACAATTTGCAATTCTCTGGGCCCTAGGTATCATCTAATTGGTCCATTTAATAGCATGAAGTAGAACATGCATGAGAAGAAAAATAATTAGGAAAGCGTTCACATTTGTTCACACATGTGCATGCAAGCAGTTTATTGTTTTCACACTAGAGTAATTATAGAGATTAAATTCTTTTGTGTCTAAGTATTTTGGGATTGTATGATTTGCAAATTGTGTCCTTTAAACCGGGACGGAGGGAGTACCACATAACTTAAACACACACACAAGCAGTATTAAATGTTTATGATTTTATTAGGTACTTCCTCGTTCACGGTTTGCAGGGCGCTCTATAAAAATCTCATGGACCTAGACGTGAACGTATTGGCTAAAAATTAGGTCTATTAGTGAGCGGTTAAAGCACATGCATTGGTGGGAGACTGTTGCATGCATAGGAAGCTGTGAGAAAAGGTGCCACATTAATTAACAATTAATTCTTATGCGCCTAGGAACATTGTAGTTTTGGAAAAACCCAAATTTGATTAGGCGTCCTGCAAACCGTGAAGGAGGTAGTATTCCCTTCCACGCATATTAAATATTGACTTTGAAGTACATACTATGTCTAAATTCATTTAAATCTAAACAAATTTGAGTAAATTAATATGGACCGGAGGAAGTATAACCAAAACCATTCACGGAAACGTGTGGGATGCATGTCTAGCAAATAGATGGGAACGCTGCGGAATGGGCCATTTCAGTCGTGTCTGATGGCTGCGTGGGTTGATTTTCTCAGAGTGTTTAAATCGTCGGTATATATGGTTATGTAGATTACAGAGTATTATTGTGATTTGACAGTGATGCCGGCATTCAAGTTTTGACGGTGATTTTTCTTAGAAAAGAAATGCTAAGATTCCTCAAACATACTAAATCGTGGTCCAATTAATGGTTGACAGTATGAGAATTTAAAGCCGTGTTGTTGGACAGTAGGAAAATTAAGCCGGATAAGATCTGGGAAGGAACTAAACAGGTGCAGTATACTAGTCATTGACTTGCGGTGATGATGATGCTCAACCGTCGTAATTAAGATAACACCATCTCGCAGGGAGGTGGTGCCACCAATCAAAGTTTTTTTTTGAAAATAAGCATATCTTAATATCAGAAGATACCAATTACACCTGGCCTCTGCAACAACGCATTGTCCTAGCGCTATACGGATACACACACCAAAAAAGGAAGAAGAAATACAAAAAAAAAAGTCCTGCTACGGTGATCCATTCATTGGGACAACAGTACCACCACCACCAAGACAACACCAGAAGTTTAGCTTTTTCAAAAGCGACGCCTCCAAGAAGGGAACCGTGCATAAACAACGTCATCGCCCGATCAAATCTTAGGTTTTCACCCTAAAGAAAGTCCACGCTTAAAACAATATATTCAATAAGGTCATTGCCAGACACAACCAATTAAGACCAGACGCTGGATTTTCACCCTGAAAGGTAGGACTGTGAATCTCTCCTATGCAGTCGTCCCCACTTGCATGCCACTGTTTCAAGTCACGAGTCACCAGGCAAATTCCTCATCACCACCTAGGACTCGAACCACCATTGTTAGTCCTTAGATCTCAGTCTCCATGACATTTTTCGCCAGCATCATGGAACAAGAACATGCCCCATAATATTAACAGCCAACAGAGCTTCGAAGCGCTCCCTTTGAACCGAAATGGTCAGAGTAAAACATGGATACGCACGACCGAATCCGTCCAACCCGGAAATCTCCATGCACTATTCGCCTATGGGAGTTCGCCGGCGAAGCCTTCCGAAACTCGCCACTCCAACCAGATCAAAGAGGGCAAGCAACAAGTAGATCATCGTCTTCACGTGAGAGGAAACCTAGGACCGCCGCCTTTATTTTCAGCAGACGAGCAGGCCCCCACACTGTCCTTCATCTCCGTGCAGCACCACCAGAGGAGGAGAGGGCAACCTCTAGGAGATCGGCGTGGCTAGGCCACAGCCTCACCCCCAACGGCTTATGACCACCGGTCCAACCTGACGAAGCTGGTAGTACGGCGACGTGCCTCCATCCCCTCGTCGGCCGCGCCTCAGCAAGCCCACAGCTAGCGCCGCGCTTCCCCCATGTGAACGCCACCGCAGACCCCTCTCCCTCCCCCATCTTTGATGGACGGGGCGCCGCCACCGCTGCTGGAGCGGCTGCCGACGCGGTGAGGGTTGGGGGGGGGGGGGTTCTAGGGGAGGACTGAGAGGAGGCCTCCCGGAGCCGTCGAAGTCGCCTGGGGGCATCTCGGGAGAGGGTTAGGGTTTACGTGCGCCCGCCACTTGTGAGTCGCCTTAAACCTTTCGTTGAACTTAAACCTTGTTGCCAACTTAATCACCCGACTGACCGTCTAACCATTGCAATGGCACCACCCCCTTGAGGATGGATATAAAATACTCCGGGTACGCCCTGTCAACACACGCTTCCAACGTCTTAGACGGTGACTATGGAGGTGTGCGCTAACACGCCGTACCCGGAGTTGTTCATGGTCATTCTCTTAACCATCCCGGAGAGCTGAAGAACTCACACGAGCAGACCGCTTAAAATCTGTATGACGGAGATCGTCAACGACAAGATCAAGTATGGCACCGTCAACGAGAATGAAAGGGCTTTGTTGGCCAAACGACCCCATCTGTTCTAGTTAAGAGGAGCCACACCGGCGATTAATTTGGTTGACACACGACGGATTTATCTCCAAACATGTGGTTACATTTGTTTCTGTTCTTTCTAAAATACATGCTCTTGTGTTGTGTTAGCTTTTTTAGATGTTGCTATAGAGTTAGCATAATTGTTATGGTTATTTTTTTAGGCATGCACATTGATCCTCATCCTTATCCTAACTTTGCGCGTCTCCTTTTCTATTTATTACTGTCTGAATGCCGGTTCGCTCACCTCCATCCCTTATGACACTTTGATAATCAACATATTTCTATTGTTTTTTTAGATGATGTGAAAACTAGAAATTTGGAAATTTATTGATAACAAATCTGCACATAGATAAAACTTGACCACGTGAAGAGAGGCTGCATTGCTGATTCCTCCTGCTGATAATGCCAGAACGTGCTTGTTACTTTGGAATGGTTAGAAAGCAAGGTCCATTCCAGCAACATTATATAGCAATTTAACTTGTGAAAAAACCCTCGCGAGATCTTGACGCAACTCTTACTTTTGGAAAAAGGAACTTTGAAAAAAAATATACATATCAATGAAGAGAAATCGAAGCAATTATACGTTATGAAAAGTCATCTGACATTGCTGCATTTTGTACCATGTTCTGAAAAAAAACCATCATCATAGTGTTCATACCATCAGATTTCCACAGACATCTCAGGCTAGGGGTAAATGGCAACTAAATCTGTTAATGTATTGTGGCGAATACGACGGATAACTGAAGATCTTCGGTCTGAGCAACAACAAGGTTGCCGCTACCTATGTTCTAGTATTTCATTTGTCTGTTGCTTGCTGCTACCATGGAGCTGAGTTCGTCCAACAGCAATCCCAAGAGCAAATGCAGCGGCGACACCTGCAAAGATTGCTCCAGTTCTTACTGACCTCTTGTTCCTTGTAGGAGGCTTTGTGGCTGCTTGCTTCAGCTTCTCCAGTCCCCCGGATACCCTGCCAACAAGAGTCCGAGACCAGGCCATTCTCTGCATCAGCTGCTCGTACGCGACGGAGTTCTGAAATCGAACGCCCAATTGAAAATTATTGTCAGTGCATCTGTGCATGCAAGATAGATAATCTAGTCATCTTGGAAGAGAGATGGCAATGGAGAGGAACATGCTGCTGTGATGTTGAGAATACCGTATGATTGATGTACAATCTAGTAGCACGGGCAAGCATGCCCAGCTTTAATTGTTTGGGATTTTAAATGAGTCAGAGTAGGTGTAAGAATGCAAGTAGAAGGCACTCGATCTATGCTAAACTGAAGATATCCAGAGTAACAACTTAACTTGAGACTGGCATAATTTTAATCAGAAAAGAAGCTAAAAACCTGGGAGTCAGGGATGTTGCAAATCAAGGTGATCCTCTAAGTGGTCCAGTACTATCTTCCTTTCCCTCAAGAAAGAATTTCACACAAAAATGTAGGCTGTGTTGGGGAGACTGACCGGGATATACAAAGGCGCCACGAGGGCGGTGCGGAAGTTATTCTCAAACCCATAACGGACATCACCCCCATAATCATCCCACTTCTGGAGAGCATGGGAATCATCAAGGAAGTGCGTGCGCGTTCTCTGCAGCAGGACATCCAGCTTCTCCAACGTCTGAGGCATACGCCGGTCCACCGTCTCGACCCGAGCACATCGCCATTCATACTCCTCTCTGGTCATGCCAAAACGGAGCTCATGTCGCTGCAAAGATGATCCGATTTGAGAGGTGTCAGCATCAGCCGTGATCGAGAATGCAACCCTCATGAAAACAATAAGAATCACATTCGTTGTTCCGGGAGAGCAGCACCTGTTCCTTGCTATTGTCATCATCTGAAAAAAGATTTTGCAAGCAGCTATTGCGTTAACAGGTACGGATAATTTGTCAAATGAGTATACTGCAACAACTAATGAAAAAACAAAAACCGCTAGTTTTGCTTTGAGCATTGCAAATATTATCACCTTACTAATTTCCCAATTAAATATCATAAAAAAATCACTTTAAAATTTGTCACAGAGATTGAGAAAAAATATCCAATCTGACATGTGCGCGACACATGTAAAAGTATCAACCAATGAGGGTGAGTTGATGACCAAATCGGCTCTATCATTTTATTGTTGCATTTTCATCGGTTTGCCTGTGATCAAATCGGCAAAATTGTTACTCGGAATGTCTTCAGTTAGCGAATATTGAGTTCCTGCTACCTTCATTCTTACACCTACTTTTACTCAATGAGGTGAGTTGATGATCAAATCGGCTCTATCATTGAGGATTTCCTACAGTATGTGGAGCTGTAGTTAAGCTATAGTTTAGATCAAATCATGAACCTGTCTAATTAATTTTGACATAAAAATGATTAAAGACAAGATACTACTGTTCATTCTCATGTCAATGGAATTCCAAAACAAAGTTCAGTAGCTTTAGTAGGCAGCGAACTATTTGAGTGGCAGGTGGATTCGACCTAAACTCAAACTTTGGGTTGGATTTCTAGATTTTTTTTGCAACTTCCAAAGGGCTTTTACGAAGTTCTGATTGTAATTTGGTTTTGAGGGGATACTTTCTCTGTTCCATAGACTCTGAACTGCATCTCACCGTTGGTTTTGCTCAATACTTTCTCTGACTCCAAAACAAATTAGTTATCTCTTCCTGCGCTACAATATTTTCCTCCGTCTCAAATTAGTTATCGCAAATTTGTCAACATGTGGATATATATAGACATATTTTAGTGGGTAGATACATTAATATTTTGACAAGAAAGTAAAGGGCACATAATAATTTGTCAACCCGCGACATCTAATTCGAGACAGAGAGTACCTCATTAAGGCACATAATAATATCCTTAAAAGGGCACCTAATAATAGGGCGGGAAGGCTGTGGAACGGAGTCAAACTAAGTGTTTTGCATGACTCACTCGGTTGAATTGCGTGGTTACCACACATGTAAAATTCAAACTAATTAGTTGCAAGCTATTGCTTTAAACCCTGTCGCCCTCCTCTCTGTATCTAGATAGGTTCTGTCACTTTGACAGTTTTAGTTTCTTCAGTCTAGGTAGTTTGGTTTCAGCTATTTTTTAGCGAGTCAGGAGGACCGATCTATGAGCCTTTTGACTCCGTAGTTTGTTCAGCACGAAGCTCGGAACGTGGGATGGCACGTTCGGTAGTTGGGCACGTTGCTAGGACACTTTTTCCCCTTTGGTTTTATATAAGGAAGAGCACGAAAAGCTGCAGTCATATTTCAGGCGATACTAGTACAGTTTGCTCTGACATACCTTACTCGCACACCTTACTCAATTATTCGTGGATGTTAACTTATTGCAATCATTTTATGTCTTTTGTTTTCCTTGAAGGAGATGTTCAATATGCTGACTCAGAGTCACAGCTGGAGGATCTGGAGCGGACGCATCTAGAGGTGCCGCCGAAGCAGCCGGACCAAGGGCAACAACTGGTGCTGCTGCCGGTGTTGGGGCTGAAGCGCCGTGGCCGTCCAAGAAAAGAGAAGCTGGACCAAGCTGGTAAGATTGTCCAAAACATTTATGAAACAAATAAATATAATTATAATTTGTCCGAGAGGATTCATTATGTAAGTAGTCTACATGACTGTTGTTCATTACGTAAAATTTTCCAACTTCTTAATTACTCAATTATATGGTTGCATTTCCTTCATACGAATAAGCACAACCAACTAGTTTTATTTCTCTTATAAGTTTCTTCCCGCGCTTCTCAGATTGGAATAGACAGTACCTTGCTTTTCATTTCCCCGAGAAACACACTTAGTCTTTTTGAATTAAAAGACACAGTTTGTTTCTTTGTCTTACCATGTAGTACAAATTAGCTATTAGAAATGATACAGAGTCATTTAGATTAGAATAGTATGATACAAGGAATGGAGCCATGTTGGACCTATGCAATGACCTTCGCTCTGTTGACAGAGCAAGAGCCGCCGAAGAAGCGTGGCCGTCGGAGCAAACTGGAGGCCAGCCAAGCTCTCGTGGTTTCACCTAACGGAGTTGCGCCCAATAATAATGAGGTAGCTGCGCCCAATAATAATGAGGTATTTGGTTACATTCATTATTAATTCAGTGTACCCTTTTTTGTTTATAAATTCAGTTTGTTGAATAATCGTTTTGACATCTGCAGAGTGATCAGAAATCTATATCTCAGTGCTCGCCCGTGCAGTTTCGAAGTGTTATTCTAGAAACTAAGAAGATGCATAATATTGAGGACCCTGCGGAGTTAAAGATTATTCAAGATCGTATCAAGAAAGTTGCCAAGGATATGGACTGGGAATGTGTACTTGGAATCCAGCCTGTGAAACTCAACAAGCAATTGGAGCTATCTCTGATTGATTGTTTTGATGAAACACAGGATAGGTTCATTATCAATGGGGTACCCATTGACATGACGCCTTTGGTACACCCGGTTGTAGGCCTGTCCAGTGTTGGGACTAAAGTTGACCTGTCCTGTGCTGGGAATCTAGAGGAACTTGACGCTGTCCCTGCAAAGAAGGAGGCGTATAATAAGATGTATAATCTGTTCACCTTACGCGTAAAATCAATGACTCTAACGACGGTGTAAAGTATCATCTGAACAAGGATGCAGAGGAGACAGTCTTCACCATTTGCTTCGTCCAGGAAGCCATAGCGTTTATTTTCGGTCCAAAGACCAATAGAAGCCTGACCAGACAGTACTTGCAGTGGTTCCACAGCCTTGATGATGTGAAAAAACTGAACTGGTGTCGCTTCATAAGCGACCTTCTGTGTGAACAAATAAAACTATTCAAAGGCAGGACATCACAATGTAAGAAGTGCGGGGGTTGTTTACTAGTTCTGATGGTAAGTGGTGTCATAAAACATATTTTTTCACTTTGAATATTTTTTCTTGCAAACTGATAACTGATAAACTCCTGTTTTTCACGCAGGATGTGTTTTATGACTTGGTTGCTCCAAAAAATCGACGGCTGGCAGGGTTTCCCCGGGCCAATAATATAGCACAAAGTCATTTGAACACCTTGACGAATTTCAAGGATTTAGAGGAGAGAGTAACAGTAAGTCATTGTTTACCAATATTTTACTTGATAACTTGTACCTGACTAGTAATCAGGGCACGTGCCACGCACGTGAAACCGTAAAAAAGTTATATTGAGTCAAAACATCAAATATCCACACATGACAGATTAAGAAATAATATATGGCAGTGAAACAAAATTTCAAACAAACACTCAAGAAGAAAGCAACCTTGTTTGTAGCTCCAGTTCTGAATTTTGATCATCACATAGAAATGAATCCCTTCTCTTGCTGATTTACATCGTTTACCAATATATTGTCCGCCACGCCCTCACCGACGAGCTCCGGTTCCGGGCCCACCTCGAGTTCCGGGAGCGCGCGTTCCGGCTCGCCGCCCCCGTGCTGTACGGCGCCGCAAAATCACCCGTGCGTGCCTGTCCATCCAACTCTGAGCTCTGATGGTGACGATCCAAGAGAAGAGCAGATTAACCTTTGTGTTCATTGACGCAGGTCGATTTGTTCAGATTGATCGACTCTGATGGGGACCAGTTTGATATGGTCGAGCATATCATGATACGGCACATCAGGCACGACGGGAGTTCCTCCCTCTTGCCTGGGAATATAATCCGAGATATCGAGAATGTGAGTGCTCGATCCGGACAAGAAAGCATCATGGCAGAATTGTTCTTATGTATTCTCCGTGTGTTCTTATATTCTACAAAAGAAAGTTCTGTCTATATAGTTCTCTTTCAACACACATTATGGCAGAATTGTTACTTTTATGAAGAAAAGAATGATGTGTTCAGTGAATAAACTCGCGCTGTCGATCGCAAGATCAGGAGATGCTTTATGCACAATGGTGTGATGCTCAGAGATATTTTGCATGCTGGAAACTTCTAATGAAACTCGACTTCATTCAGGTACCTGCTTGCCTAGTGCCTACCACTATCACCGTTTGTGGTTTTACTATGTTAAGCTTGTGCATACCCAGTTCATTCTTATTTGCAGCCAGATAGTAATGTAGAAGATGTTCTAGAAAAGCTTAAATCTTCAACTAGATGGCCGGGGCTGAAACATGATAGCGATCTTAGACGCTGTCTAGAGGTTAATTGTTTCTTATGTGTTTCATACGATCAACTCCAAAATTTGCCATTTAATGTAGCAGCTCTTCTTTTTTTTTTCACAGGGCTACATGTACTTCTTGAAGGATTATGAGAAGAGTAGAATGGGAATGGGCACACCTTCCAGCATATCCGAGGTATAGAATCGGAGATCTTCATTGAATGTGGATATAGATTAATTATTAAGCATAATGATTTAGTACATCTAAATGCGATTCAAATCACAAATAATGCTGTTAAATTCTACAAGTTCATTTCCACTTTTGCATGCTTTACAGTTTGCATCTCTCCTTTTCACTTTTGCAGTATGAAAATGCAGCTTTGGAGAAGATCAATTCAGAGCTGAGTTCATCACTACATGATCATCTAGATGATCACGACTGTGTAAGTTCCAGTAAGATGATGTGCCTGCAGCTTCCTTCTAACACCTTGCTCATTCTTTTCCTCCATATAATTTATTTGTAGACGCTGATGGATCAGTACTACGACCGTGCGAAATTAAGGCAACTGGCAAGAGAATGTGCTACTCAGGCTCAAACAATTGGAGTTATTCTTGTTGGAGAGGCAAGTTTTGTTAATTGTCCCACTTTTTTTATAAGGGTCCATTCCGCATGAAGTGCATACTGCAGTAAAAATACAAATTCATCATTAAAAATCCTGTTTACCATGGTTATTGTTCAAAAGTTGATTTCACATTAGTTACCTTATTAATACATGGCTATTGTTCCTTTTTGAACAGTTATTGTTCCTTTTTGTTGCTATCGCAGGCTCTACCTATAAATCCACGAGTCAGGACGCTGCCTCTGATTAAACGAATACAGGGGAGATTCAGGACTGGTGCTCTCGCTGCATTGGCAACGGTTACAACAGCGGGAGGGTTGAGGGGTAAGCTACAATTGGATTCTTAGAGGAGTCACGGTTGAGTTGACGATTTTTAGTGTGCCACGATACACAATTGGATCTAACAATCTGTGTGACCTGATTTGAATGAAACTGAAATATGTAAATCATCAGATGCCACAACATTGTTTTGTATTAGCATCGGAGGAGTAAGTTGTCACAAGGAAAAGCTGGGTTGCCGGTGGAGATCAAAAACACAGGATGAATGCATTTCTTAAAGCACATTGAATATGCGGTCTCTTGTTGCATCTGCTGTATCGATTTTCTGATCTGTTGGCGCAGCCGTCAGGGTGCACAGCGAGTTACTACAGGGATAATTTCTTTTTCCCAATTGACACGATATTTTCCACTGTAATTAGTATCGCCGGGTGTAATGATATTTTCCACTGTAATTAGTTTTCAGGGTGCATTGCTTTTCTTTGCGGGAGAGAGAAAAGAGGCGTGGCCACGAACAAGAAAATAGGATCGCCGGAGATAATTGTGGGATTTATTGCGACAGTTTAGGAAGTAATCAGATCTCCTTTATTTTAGACTAGTCTCAAATCGTTCGGGCCGGGTGTTTTGTGTCAAAAAATCACCCTGTGCTAATTTCCGTGCCAAAAAACTATACACACTATAGAAAGGAACTAAGGGAATGTGGTTTTGTAGATAGATTCTCAAAGAGATGTCCAATGTGACACTATCATGAGTCAAAATAATAGAAGCTGCCTCCATTACATAAGATTGACATAATTCAGTAGATTTATTGATCTTGCACGAGTTTACACTGGCCTGAAACGTCTATGGTTTAAGCACATATGCCGATGGCATGACTGATTCTACCAACGCCCTGCAACCGAAGTAAAAAAAAATGGATGTACCTTGTTACTCCATCTAACCCGAAAACCGATGCTATCTCAAGCAACATTTTTCTCCTATTCCTTTTTCCCTGTACATGGTCTCAAAAGGCATAAAAAAATATGTAGCTTTCATCACCCTAGTTTGTTTGAAGGTTTAAGCACTCTCGTGCTCATAATCAGAGTAATCAGAATAATAACCGTATTGAGGAGTCTTGGGTGGCTGCTTCCAGTTGAGCATCATCTTTTGTTCCGCATTCGCAGCAGCGAGCATCTTATCTTTCAGCACGTGGATATGAGCAGCAGCGTCTTCACCGCCAGCCGAATCCAGCGCCGCCAGCAAATCGGCTAGTGCCCTCTCCGCGTCGCCGCAGAGGTCCTTGGGGACATCATCATCCTTTCTCTCCGCCAGCTCCTCGAGGACTTGATCCTTTCTTACCGACAGGACGTCGCTGAGGGTATTCACTATGTGCCTTCCCATGTTAACCAGGCGAGCATGGGTCTCTATGCCCTGCATTGACCAGCCAAGCAAGCCTTCCCTGATGGCCTCGTCAACTTTGCCCTTGGACATCACGATCTCGCGCACTGGGAAGACCTTCACGGCTGCTGCTTTCCTCTCGTTGTCGGCATCACCAGGGTTTCTGCCAGTTACTTTGACCACGTAGTCTGTATCAACTTCAAATGTCAGTTCAAAATGAACCGATCCTTGGCCGGACCTTAGATTGTTGACTAGCTCCACCTCTCCTAAGAATGTGTTATGGCTAACCATGACATGCTCCCCAAGGAAAACTCTGAGACGCAGGCGTTCACCGTACGCACACCACGCAGGAATCTTTACCGTCCGTTTAGTTGGAATTACAGTATGCCTTGGAATGACCCGCATGAAGACTCCTTCAGACTCAATTCCGATAGAGAGTGCAGTCATGTGTTCTGTCAGCTCCCGCTGATCTTCCACAATGAGTGCAGCTTGTATCGCTGACCCGATGACCACGGCTTCCTCATGGTTCACACTTGTGCCCTGATGCTTGCCAAAGATTTCGTGGATGATTCCCCGTATCATGGGAACTCTTGTCATCCCTCCAGTCAACACAACTTCATCGACATCCTTGCCAGTGATGTTCGCCTCTTTTAGGAGTGTCCAACACTGGTCTCGAATTTGTTCTACCAACTTGAGAACTAACCTCTCAAACTCCGCACGAGAAATAGAGACGCTAGGATCACCAGAACATTCAGACGATGAAATGATGAAAGGCGTTGAAATTGTGACTTCATGCTCGGTCGATAGTTCCACCTTAGCTTGCTCAGCCGCTTCTGCAAGTAACATCATAGCATATTTATCTCCACGAATGTCAACCCCGTGAGAATTCATGATCTGTGTGACAAAGCAGTCCAGAAGTATATCGTCAAAGCGATCTCCACCCACACAGGGATCACCAAATTGACTTTTGACCTGTTCATTATTCATGTGAAACAATATGCCAGAAGATTAGTCAACAATAGATATAAGTATAATAATCCGTTAACTAGAGGCAACACAAGAATGAGTAGCTGAAATAACCACCTCAATGTTTGTGCCAGACACACCAAGGACTGAGACAGTGTATGCTCCAGCACCCATGTCGAAAACAACCACGGTGCTTTCTTTCATTGTTGCTCTGGAAAGAGCAGCTGCTGTTGGTTCATCTATTAGTTGCAATACCGTCAAGCCCGCGTTATTTCCTGCCAACATTATGTCCTCCCTTTGCTGTTTGCTAAAGAAAATAGGCACACTTATGACCGCTTTCAATTCGTGATGAAATTGGTACATCAGAACGGCATCCTTCAGCTTTCCAAAAATAACACTGGCAATTTCAACTGGAGAGAAATTCATTCCGCTGATTTTGACGCAAGCTTCTCCTCTCTCCCCTTCAATGATGCCAAAATGGACTCTTTTCCTCATTTCTTGCACAGAAAAGTCGTCAAATTGCTTCCCAATCAACTTTTTTATATTGAAGACAACATCTGAAGGCTGTCTCGACATTTTGCACTTTGCGAGTTCTCCAACTGCAACATGCTTGCCAAGACCTTCCAAGCGTTGCAGAGCCCATGCATAACGCCCTTCAGAAACTTCTGGCGGTATTGAAGTAACATAGGATGGCGTGGAACGCCCACTTTCACTGTCAACAAGCTCCGGCACCTAAAATAAGTGAGTAAATAAAGGGATCAGAACAAAGTGGCATCGTGGGGTATGATATTTTTTATCAGCTATACAGTGTGCACACCAAATTCAAGAGCTTCTCTAACTACATAAGTAAATATATTTCTGAATACAGACACAGAAAGCGCATTGCCAAGTCAGTGTAAACCGTATTCTGATATGGCCCGCTCATTTATTCGTTCATAAAGGGAAAGCAAAGACATCAGATAAGCATGAATGACTCTGCAAAGGCTTTGCGTAAGAACCTTGACTTTACATGGGGATTTTATTTTTGCTATAACAAAGTAGGCAGCATACCTTTCATTATTAACTACAATTAAATGGTCTTCTAAAGACAGAAGGTAAACTAAACTGAAGACATAAGAGCGTGCATGTTCACGTACGACTAACATACCAAGGAATCATCTATGATTGCAACCCTTGAGTTCTTGCATCCAAAGTCAATTCCAACCGTGACAACCTTTGGTTGCGCCGTACTGAATAAACCAAGAGGAAATGTAAAGATACACCCGGACGCAATAAATGCAGGAGTTCAGTGAGAATGCACTGTGGCAGTACCTGAAAGTAGTACGTCCACACGTGGTGCGCTGAAACAATACAGACAGTAGTGAATAAGTGTATAAGACAGGTTGGTAAAGGCATAATTACAGAAACTAAATAAGGCATATGTACAAAAGAAGAACAGCAAGTCCAGTGGCATATGTACAAAAGAAGAACAGCAAGTCCAGTGTGTTGACAGGAAAGAGATGATATTCGGACCAAGGAAACAAATAGGTCACTCTGACCAAGCATTCTTTCTACATATGAATTCAACGCAACAACACCATTATTGCTTCTCTTTTTTCTTCTATTGTGTAATAATAACATAAACATGTAAATTTAGCAGAATCATCCTTTACCGTTTTATTTTTATTTTCTCTTAAATACACAAAATCAGATCTGTGATGGTTCAAACTGATGTACCCTCTCAAACTGACGTAAGAAAGTGAGATCTCTTGAGTGCAGACTAGTGCAGAAGAACTGCCGCAGAATAAAAAACTAGTGCAGTATAAGGATAGATTTTGCTCAAAGGAAGTAAAAGGATGAGCTGTAAGAACGAAATTACAAACATTAACAACCTTCTTTTATAACAAGTGTTAACATGCATTTAACTGTAGTCAGATTCCCTTTTACAGGTGTCAGCATGTATTAACCATAATCAGATAAACCATATAGTTCTATCACGTGGATCACAAGCCTACATGACACTCACGCAGAAGTGCAATGTTTTATCTTTCTGCAGTTGCCTATATAAAAACATTCGGCAACAGATTAGCACTAGCGCTTGTCGCTGCGTGCCCAAAAGGAACACTCTCACTATTTTTCAGAGTAAAACCGAAAACATTTTTTGGTACGTAGTAACTTTGTTGTTGCAGGGAACATTTTTGGTTACCCCCTCTCATCCATAATAAGTGTTGCAAGTGTAATTAACTGCAGCAAGTGTTTCACTAAAGCAGAAACAGAGCAAGATTTAAGTAGATCGGTTTCAGGTCAAACGCACACTACAATGAACGAGTGCGCTTCAACCGTTCCTCGATTGTTTTTTTCTCCTGATTCGCTCGTTGGTGGTTAGTGTAGTAATGTAGTACTGGTACAGGAGGGTGTTCCATAAAAGGGGACTAGATGGGGAAGGGCATGAAGCCATAAACTAAGCGAGAGAACAATCCATCAGATATAGTTTCAGATCCGTACCCTGAACAGCGCCTTGGCCCGTAGAAACCGAAGATGCATTGCGCCGGAAACTGGACGCGGCGGAGCTTCAGGAAGCAGGACACCCAGCGGTGGCGGGCGGGCGGCCTGGCGAGGGGACGAACGGCGAGAGCGGGTTCCTCGTCGCCGCGCCCGCGCGCGTGGACGCACCAGGGATTCACCGAAACCGGGGAACGGAAGAACCGATCGGCAGATGCCAAACCCTAGATTTTACTCGAGGTTAGTCTAGTGGCAGCAGCTAATTCCGCCAAATTAGATAGCGGGAAAGAAAGGTGCGCCAAATTAGAGAACAGAGCGGCCGCCCGCGGCAGAGGCACTTGAAGGGCAAATTATGCAAAGGGAAAATTGAGATGGGGGAAATAACTTAGCGCATCTCTAACCGATTTTCTAAAATTTAGACGAGTAAACTTTATAGAAAAAATCGATAGCTGTTTCTAACCGAAGTATAAAACTTAGAGGAGTAACTCAGATGATCACCCGAAAATTCGAATCTGTTTGAATTTTAGTTGATTCAAATGGAATTTGAAACCTACTTTTTCATTTACTTTAATTTATACATATTACAACCAAAAGTCTCGAATTTCGGAATTCGATCGGATTTCAACTAAACCTAACCTAATTCTTATATCCCACTCAAAGGAGGAGGAGTCGCTGTCGAGCTCGATGACCATCGGCGCCGTCGACGGGCTAGCGGAGATGTCGACGTCCTCCTGCCTCACCCTGGCCGGCGCCGGAGCTATCGATAGCCCCGCAGCATTGGCGACCCTCTTCTTCTTTGTCGCGTCCGCCTTTCACTTGGCCTCGGCGAATTCCTCGAGTCGTTGTCGCCCCTCCTCGACGAACTCCGGGTTGAGCCTGTAGAGCAGTGCTGCCATCGTCGCGTCGTGGCACTCTGCCTCGAGGTGCTCGCGGGCCTTCCTTTCCTCCCGTCGCTCGCGGTCGGAGACGAGTCGGAAGCCGGCCGGCTCCTAGTCAGCACAGTGCAGCAACCTAGCGGGAAGTTAAGCTCGCCACAGTCAGAGCCGTGGAGCTCGACGTTCTTCACGTCGTACGCCAACGCCGCCTGCTCCGACGACTGGAAGTTGTCGATCCAGACCTTGCGATGGGTGTTGCGGTCGGTGATTTCGGCGACCCACGCCCCCACACCCGCAGCCGCACGCCATGGTAGACCGGCATTGGCAAGTCCAGGGTGCCGCTGCCGTTTCGGGGGGTGCTAATCGAAGAGGGGATTGGGAGCGGGGAGTGGGAGCGACGCGGGGCTATGGCGGGGGGGCTGCGTCGGCGGCACGCGCTAGGGATGGGTGGCAGGGATGGCCGACGAGAGGATCTATCCATCGGTGGTCTCTGGTGGTGGCTAGGGTAGCGGTGGTCGCTGAAGGTGGAGGAGAGGGCGATGCGGAGTAGGTGTGAACACAGAATCGCTTAAGGAATCTTTTACTCTGATGAATAAATATAGGAGTCGGCGGAGCCGATGAGTAATTTTTTTCACTCCACTAAAGTGTTTTGGGTTTCGGTTAGGTCCGGTTAGAGAAGTAAAAGGACAACTTTTACTCCTTTAACCGTTTTTTTACATCGGTTAGAGATGCCCTTATCTTCCAAACCAAAAATGCATTTGGGCTTAAAACTTTGCAGGTAACTTCCTGTCAGGCATAAGACTGAATCTGTAGAAGTGCTATTCTGAATCTTCAGTAATCAAACTCTATTTAGTGATGGCAACCATTTTTAACCATCAATCATTGATCTAACGCACACCATTGTTTCGTGCCGCTTTGCACCATCGACTAGTTGCTGGCGCCGTTGATCTCCATCTGGAGGTTTCCGAGACTTGAGCTCTTCCTGCAAGTATCAACATGTCCGAATGCCAAATAAGAGTTTACCGTGGTCGAAATCAAATGCTAATAACATGTTTCTATCAATCTCAAAAGCTTACAAACAAGCTTTAGCAGTATGCCTGCATGTCATGTTCTTGGCCAAACAGCATATATGAATGTGCAGAGGCAAGGTTTGATACTACTACACCAACGGTCGTCGTTTGAATTCCGACAACTACTACATCGTTTGAACCGTGACAACTTTTTACTGTTTAATTGTACCCCGTTCTTCTGTGTATCTGTACTTGGCGTTTGGCTTTTCAGTATTTGTGTACTACTCTATTTTTCAGCTGTACATGTGTATTCCTTCTTTCCATAATATAGTGCATTTAAGTTTTTTAAAAGGTATAATTCAAAAAAAAGTTTTTTAAAAGGTCACACTTCATCAACTTTGACTATAATGCCAAACGTATACCTTATGAAGATACGAAGAATCTAATAGTATTGCTTTGGTATTTGAGAGGTTGATATTTTCTATATGCTTGATCAAACTTGACATGGTTTGATTTTGAAAAAAAAACTTATATGCACTATGTTTCGGCAAGAGAGTGGACAGTTTACACCATGGGAGAATTTCTTTTCGTACTTTGGATTTGCGTACTTGAAAAAACTGAAAAACAGCCGAACTCCTATATTTTAGAGGTAAAGTTTCCCTATCCCTTAACTTCCTACGTTTATACTCCTCCAAAAAGAGCAGTTTCTAGCAAATTTCCAATACCTAACTCCTTAATTTGTTTTGTTGCAAATCAAATCATTTGAACCAAACATAAGCGGTTATAACCTAAATTATTCAACAAACCAAATTATTCAATATTACAAACGAAATTAACAAATGTAAAAAATCAAAAATTTCAAAACCAAACACACCTAGGTTCATATAATTAAAGAGAATGCTAAAAGCACAACTAAAAAGCGTTGCCTCGCTAGATTGGGCTTGCATTGGCACATCTGAAAGTTGAAACCGTCACAGGAAATACTTCTCCAGATAGGCTGTATTGGGGTTGAAATAATCTCTCATGAGTTTGGCATGGCCTCCGATCTATCTCGGTTAATTTACAAACGACTGATTTGGGAATTGGGATCCTAGCCTCGGCCGACGAAAATTCTCGTTCAAAATCATGATCATACCCATTTCTAAATCATCATCATATTCTTCCTCGTCCTCCAATGAAGAGTCGTCGAAGATCATCTCCCTCAACCTCTTCATGTATATACGAAGATCTATGTTGAAGACGATTCAAAACCAAAATTTAAAACACAAAAAAAAATCCCTTAGTTATTTCGTCGAACACCTTGTGGCCGAAGGAGGTGAGAACCGCGTCCGACGGAGTTGAACCCACACGGAGTGGTGAGACGAACGTTGGGGCTGTGCGACGACCGAAAGTCGCGTAGAGGTCGCGAAACGACCATCTTGTTGGTCGCTGGTCGATTAACAAGGCCGTCGTGGCCAGAGACTACTCGTCAAAAAATAGTCTGGGGCCCTCAGTTGGGGCGGCTCCTAGCCCTGCGACGGTCGATCTACGACATAACCATCCCCCGACGCCTTCGTTTCTGAACAAACTAAGCTCGGCGCGACCGAAAAGGACCTTGAATCGGCGGCAAGATCAAAATAGTTGTGCCATTTCTGTGACCTGACTCCGGCGACGGTAGCCCCGACGAGCGGCACAGAATGGGGGAGGAGGGCTTCCTCGCTCAATTCGCTCACCTGCCAGCCCTGGCAAAGGTCGGCCTAATTATACTTGTGCCCTAAGAAGTAAGATCGGTATGAAATTTGAGAATACTATATTTTGCTACTCCCTCTGATCCACAATAAGCATGGTTGATTTAGTACAAAAATATCAGCGATACTTATTATGGATTGGAGGGAGTAACATTTGGTCCAAGGCATATCAGATTTTTGGCCTCAAACAGTAATGCCTTCTCCATTCTTTCTCTTTCTCTAAAAAGACGGGTCTTCCCAACTTTTTGATTTGTTGGGTTTTTTCTTTCCTGCTCAGATAAACCGATGTTTTCTATTCGCCGTTTTTATAAGCAAAGTATTTAGTTCCGACGACCAACCAACAACTTTTAGCAAAATGTTAGTAGAATAAATAAGGCTCAAAATTGCATCTTAGAAAGAAGTGGCTAGAATTTGAGATAAACAACATGGCAAGCAGCAGTGGCCAAACAAGCTCTCGAGCTGAAATGATGGTGAGGCGCCACATGCACAACTTCCGAGGCATCTGTTCATCATATTCCATTTCACTTGTCTTCTTTTCTTCCAACCTTTTCTGCTTGGAACAAACCAGTGTGTGGTTTTTATTATCAACACCTCCAATTACAAGTCACCTTGGAAAGGCCTCCTCATCTTTCTTTGGTCCAAGACTGAACCAAAAGCAACTGCACACTGACAGAAGAAAGCACTGGCTAGTTCTAATTTCATTTCCCCATTACTTCTTTATGGTTTGGGATTAGTGCTAAAGCTCACTGTGATTAGTGGGGTCTAATTACTCTCAAGTGCCATAATAAGCCTGCCTTTTGAGATCACCATTGTTTGACCAATGACCAGCTTCTTGACCAATTGAATCCAAAACATATTTTTGTAATATACTAGTACTTACAAAACACAAAGGGACAAAGCAACCACAAACTAATGAAACTGGCTTCAACTTTAGAGACAATCCCTTTGTATTCTTCAGTTTCTGTTCCTCGGTCCATTTGACTAATAGTATAAACTCTGTAAAGGAAGATGACAAACAAATCCAAAATTTGCGTAACTTCTGTTCTCCAGGTTTCTAAAACAGATGTTGCTAGTAGTATGGATTAATTTGGCTTGCCTCTTCTTCACACCTTCAAGAAACTGCCAAGATCGAACAAAACTTTGGCGGCCACCTAATTAATCACTGATGGCTAAGCATCCTAGGCTACACCTAACCATGTGCATGTCGAGATCATCTCACACTGACCCACATTAATCACGCGTTAAAACTACGGCTTTGCGCCGTTCGATAAGAGGACGGATCGCAAAAGTCACTGCCCTATGCACATTGTTAAATCACCTGCCCTTCAGCTTGCTTGCATTGTAGGTGTTCAAGCTGGGGGAGAGACTCCAGATTTGGCAGCAACATCTGCCCCTGAAATCAGATAAACAATGAGCTCATGTGCAGGTTCTTGCTTGCCTGATTGCACACAGCAGCTTTTTGTGACCTGAACAGTAGCAGCAGCTAGCTGCCCGTTTGGCTGCAGCATTGGCCCTTAATTAGCATTTATCTTCTGACCTGAACTTGTACTAGTTAATTTGCCTATTTGTAGTGGATTCAGTGAACATGTGTAGGTGAATAATTTTGCAGAGTCCCAAGATGCTGCTAGTCCTCCAAAACCTAGCAGTAGCACTGTTCTTATCTGATGACTGATTAAACTAGAGAGTCACAGTGTCAGCAGCCGTAGTATTTGGCATATCTATCTATCTATCTCAATTATTGTCAGTAGAATGTCTAGCTGTTCCAATGGAGTTGTACTATACTCTTATTTTCTTATTTTATCAGTGTGCTAGCTCAATGTGGTAGCTAGCATTTGTTCTATTTGGAATCTGGAGTGCTGGAGGTTCTTAATTTTCAATGTGATAGTAGAGCATTGTAGATTGTACTACTACCATTAGTACCAGTTGGAAATAACTGCTAACGTGGTCAGTCATCTAACTACAGTCAACTGTACAATGAAATTAATCAGCCATTGGGATCAGTGAACTTTCACTGTGTCTCTGTTTTTGTGCATCCATCCATGCATGATCAATTCATCATGAGTGACTAAGGTCAACATTTGTGTTGAACATCACACAATCAAGTGGTGAATGGAAACAAAAGTAAACGTGTTGCTGAGCGGCTGAGCAGTTCATACATGTCCTCAACCAGGGGGACAGTCTTGTGCTTGGCATGGAAAATCTAGGGTTATCAGCAGCAGGCTATGAGTTTATACAAAGCCTAGCTATGGATACATACAAGTGATTTTGGGGTCTCAAGATAGGGGAAACTTGGTGGCAACTCAAAGTTGTGAACTGCTAATAACTCTTGCTTGAACTTTTGCGGTGCATTGTCAAACTTGCAAGTTTCCAACAGAAATAAGTCAAAGTTACTTTGAAAGTCTTACTGACAAGTAACAACATCTATGTGAACATGGAAGCTTCAGGCAACATAGAGTTGTGTTCGTCCCAAGCAAGGTGCTTCAGACAGTGAAGAAGTTTTCAGTTTCTAGTGCAGATTAGTTTGAAAATTGCAAGTGATGTCATTATCAAGACTTGCAAGACTCTGCTTATACAGAAGTTCTAATCATCTGATCATCAACCCAGATTGTGTGACTAATATAATTAATTATATGTAACTTGTAGGATCAGAATTAACACTGATAAAAAGTTCAGTACAGGTTAACAAAAATCACTCCGGTCAAAAAAAAGTCAAGCAAAGCTAATTTCCGAACTTTTACAAACAAGCAGTACAGTAGCAGCATTCAACTAAAAATGACAGTATTAAATAGTACAGTTGTGTTCATCCTCAAGCCTGCAGCTGAGCAATAGTGCAGATTATACTTCTAGGCATATTATTTCTTTCCCCGTGCTGTCATCATCAAGACATGCTTGCAACATATATATAAGCTGCTTATATATAGAAGTGCCCTAATGATGAACCCACCAGATTTTTCCCACTGATATATAATTATATATAACTTGTAGGATCAGAATTAACACTGATAAAAACTTCAGTACAGGTTAATCGGTTTCCTCCATAATCTCTCGCCACTCTAGCTAGCTAGATTTGACCCGGCGCGCGAATTAATCGGCACCCTGGGATCGATTTCGTTCCCACCACAAACGGTTTCGAATTCTCTTAGTCTAGGAAGCATGCGAAATGCATGCATGGTTTTGATCGATGATGCTCCTCTTCTAGAGGGAATAGTTGGAGCTCCTCATCATGGCCTGTGCGAGGTACTGCAGCTCCCCGGCGCCGACGCCCCCGTCCGCCTTGCCGCCGCAATGCTGCTGCAGCATGGACACGTCCCCTCCCATGAGCTCCGGGAGAAGCGCGGCGCCGCTCCCGGCGAAGCCTCCGCTGTTGATGTCCTGCTGCCGGAGCATGGCCGCGATGCTGCTGCTGTCCGGCCACTGCTGGTGGTGTTGGCTGATGGGCGAGGCGCTGCTCTGCACGCCGCACGCCAGCTGCGCCTTGGCCTGCATCAGCTGCGCCTGCAGGATCGCCACCTGCGGTAAACAAGAACATCAGCAAGAATGTCCATGGCAGAAGTGGCCAGAAGGAGAATGAAGAACAAAGAAGTGATCGACCGGCAGACCGACCTGCTGCTGGAGCGCGAAGATCTGCGCGACGCAGCCGTAGACGGGGTCGCGGAGCCGGGACTGCGCCTCGTAGGTGATGGTGACGACGGCCTCGCAGCGGTCGGCGGCCGGGAGGTGCGCGAGCAGCTTGGCGGCGTTGCTGGCGCCGAAGACCTTGTGGATGGCCGCGAACCGCGCCGCGCCCTGGTCGGTGCTAAAGTAGGGCGCGAAGACGCACTCGGCCACGCACCGGCGCCGCAGGAACTTGCAGGCCCCGCACGGAGACCCCGCGCCCGCAGCACCTGCCGCCACGCCGGCATTAGCACCGCCACCACCACCACACGCTGCCATGCCTAGTATGCAAGCTAGAACAAGAAACCAGGATCGGTCGGTCGAGGAAGAAGGAGGATGTGTTCTACTCTACTCTACTGACTGGAGCTACTTGCTTGGGAGCGGGACTGCTTGGTTACCGGGCGGTGCGAGTTGAGAGCGACTGACGGATATTTATAGAGGCGAGGCCGGGATGGCTCGGTGAGAAGAAGGGTGGAGGCGATCGATCGACAAGTAGGGCAGCGTGTCGGTTCAGAGGGAGCAAACGTGTAAATGCTGTGTTGAATAGAAGGACCCGGCCGGCTTCTTATCTTAGGATTATTATTATTAATCACATTGGCTCAAGCAGTAAATAAAATATTTACAAAATGCATGGCACTGCTCAATACTACTCCATGTTGGACGGCCAAGCATGTGGTTTTCTGTAATGTTTCATCACCTTTTGTTTGTTTGTCACACACATTACTAGTTGTAGATTAATCAGGATATGCTAGAATGTACTCCCTCCGTTTAGAAACATAAGAGCATCTTCACTCGCTGGCCGAATCTAGGTCGAAATCCGGACCAAACTTGACCGGACGGCGCAAGTTGTTGGCCTGGGTACGCCCAGTTTCCCACTCGCGTACCCAGGCTGAGTTCTCGGGTCGCCCGTTTCCGCTTAAATTTGGCTCAAATTTGGCTCAAGTTCGTCCAAATTTCGGCATAGTTCGTCATACAATGAATACAGAACACTTTAAGACCAAAGTCTGATCTTTCGACAACAGTTCATCACTTCCCACATCTGATCTTTCGACCAGGTCATAGCAGGGAACCGGACAACTGCAAACCTCTATTGTAGCACACCAAATGCCCGCTCCACGTCCTTCCTGCAAGCTTCCTGTTGCTTGGCAAAGTGAGAATGCTTGGGGAGCGTTGGGCTTGAGATAGTCTTCACAAATGTTGGTCATCTTGGATATATGCCATCTGCTAGATAGTATCCCTTGTTGTAGTGATGTCCAGTGTTCTCAAATTCCACAGGGGGAGCATGACTCTCAACAAGCTTGGAAAAGCTAGTTGAAGAGTTGAGGATGTTGATGTCGTTGTTCGATCCTGCCATACCAAAGAAGGAGTGCCAGATCCAAAGATCATGTGTAACAACTGCCTCAAGTATCACAGTGCAACCTCCTTTGTGGCCTTTGTACATTCCTTGCCATTCAAATGGACAGTTCTTCCACTCCCAATGCATGCAATCTATGCTTCCAAGCATACCAGGAAATCCTCTACTTTCATTGACTGCGAGGATCCGAGCAGTGTCTTCGGCAGTGGGTGATCTCAAGTACTCTTCCCCAAACACTGCAATCACTGCCGTGCAGAACCTGTACAAGCAATCAAGGGCGATGGACTCGACGATGCGGAGATAGTCATCGACACTGTCAGCCGGTGCTCCATATGCAAGCAACCTCATTGCCACAGTGCACTTCTGAAGCGAGGAAAACCCAACCAAGCCGGTGCGGTCCTTCTTGCAAAGGAAATATGGGTCGAACTCCCGGATGGCATGCACGATCTTGAGGAAGAGCTTCCGGCTCATCCTGAAACGGCGGCGAAACACGTCCTCTCCATGGAGTGGCTGGTCGGCGAAGTAGTCGGCGTACAACATGCAGTATCCCTCTATCCTTTATCTCGCCTTGCACTTCATGCGACCTGGCTCCGAACCACCGCGCTTCGGCTTCGCCATCTGCATGTACAGCTGGGCGAGCGATGCGAGGATCTGCAAGTGCTCTTCACCTTCGGCGACCTCGGCGCTCTCCTCCTCCAGGAGTATGACGAGCAACTCCTCGTCGTTGGAATCCATGGCGAGTATCTCGTCCTCGTCGGAGTCAGTGGATAGTATCTCGTCGCCGTCGTAGTCCATGGCCGAATCCGGCCAAATTTCGAACACTTGGCGGGCATGGTAGTGGGAGCACGGAGCGAAGCAGAGCTACGGCGAGGCTAGGTCGGCGAAAGCGGCGGCGGAGAAGGCGTGGAGGTGGGCGGCAACTACGGCGAGCGTATCTAGAGGCGTGGGCATGTCTCGACGCGGGGGAGCTCCGCCGGCGAAGTCATGGCGACAGAGCTCTTCGCGGCAGTCTGGGCGAGTGGAGTGGGTGGGAATGGGACTGTCTTGCCGGCAGAGCTGGCACACGCCCTTTTTTGCGGCGTCCGGCGTCCTCAGGGCGTACCCGGGAACCTGGGTTCGGCCTGGATAGGCCGGACCAAAACACATCGAAATCCGGACGAAAACAAGTCCCTGGGTACGCGACTGGGCCGATTTTCGGCGTCCGGACCAAATTTCAGCTTCCGAATCAGCGTCCTGGGTAGACGAGTGGAGATGCTCTAAGACATTTTAGCTTTATAAAATGAATGTATCTAGACGAGTTTTAGTGTATAGATTCACTTCGAACCTATATACTAAAAGACGTTTAGATACATTTAATTCACAAAGCTAAAACGTCTTATATTTCGACAGAGGGAATAGTAGTAGAAGTAGTACAAAGGGATCAATCAATCAGTCGGTAGTCAAACTCTCATTTTGAGAAAACCAATTGTAAAACCAGGTAAGTGTGTGTGCACGAGTACTTAGCTGGGTGGGCATGATAGATAAACAAAGCATTTCCCGCCGGACGGCCGCACTTTGGCTTGCAGCATATGGTCGACGAGACGACGACCACCACCTGCATATCCCCAATGGATTTATCCGGCCTTGGTGGACATGCACCGGTACATAGATCGACTAAGAAAGCTAGCTCCGAGAATGACAAGTAACCACATACTCCCACCGCTTCACAGTTACCTCGGTTTAGTTAAATTCAAACTTTTGCAAAGTTTGACCAAAAATAAAAGGAAAAACATCAACATCTACAATTCCCAATGCATATACTAACATGGAAATATAGTCTATTGCAATTCTAATACACAATTGATTTCACGTTGTTGATGTTGATAATTTTTTCTAGATTAATGGTCAAAGTTTACAGAGTCTGACTTTGACTGGATCCAGAATGCGAGGTATCTGCGAACGGAGAGAGAGAGTATGTAGATATGAGCTTCTTTTTGTGGAAAGTGCCTCAACAAGCTGGCTCCTGAGCTCTGGCGATCCCTTTATTTAATAATATTAAAAAACATATTTACAAGTTTAAGATGACTATTATTCTAGGCATAGTCAATGTTGTATCCCACGAGCATACAAAATCGCGACGCAAAAAACTCTTTATATTGTGACCTACCGAAAAATGACAAAATCTGATAAAATTTGAGGATGAAAATATGGATGCACATACCCCCACACTTTTGTCATTTTTGTTTAGCCCAGAATACAAAGTATTTGAAGTTGGCGTTTTCCATGCTTGTGAGATATTATTATTGGCAACATCCGGATTTGTTCTCAGTTTCTTTTGAAACTCACAAATATGATTTTCGAGAAAATGACAGAAGCACTGGGAGCCGAACATCTCCACTCCCATATAGTATAAGAGTTTTCTTTAGGCATGTAGATTTGAACTTATATATACCATAAAAGAAATCTAAACGCATCCTTAAAAAACTACTACTCCCTCCGATCCTAAATAAGTGTCACGGTTTTGAATAGTTGGTTGAAATCACGGCCATTATTTAGGACAAGGAGTAGTAATATTGCTAAAACTACTATACCAGGGTGATTTTTTACATCACATAGGCAAGTTAGTATAGTTTCAGACTTCCAGGTCGACCGGCCGTCTCGTTTTCAGCTCTACCTGCCTTCTCCTGGTCATCTTCCCTGAGACCGAGACGCTGACGACCCAGAAAATACATCCATTCATTATACCACCAGCAACTGAAAAACCCCAAGCGCATTCACACGTGCACACAGCACGAAACGAGCGCCCAAGAAATCTGTGACGGTGAGATCACAGGAACGCGCCGGTCATACAGATGACAATGGAATGGAGATCATACAGGAAAAAAGAATATCAAAGTATATAAACCGCACGCTCGCTGTTGCATCATCTTCGTCGGTCGCCCCCAAATCCTGCGCACAAGTCCACAGGACTGGAGATCACAGGAATGGAGATCAGACACACAGGCACAATATAGGAATATGAATATCAAAATATTAAACCGCACGCTTGCCGTTGCATCATCACTCACACAACTACACAGGTCCACTCGTGCGCGACACCTCAGGTGAGCGCCGTCCTTGCGGAAAATCAGATCCCACCAGATTTTCCTGGACGCCATCATTCAGGGTACACTAGGAAGCGGCGGATTCGTCGTTTCTTTTCTTTCGATCAGTGCGAGGTCTCCATCATCAGAGGGTGCCGACTTGGTTTACGCGGTGGCTGCTGCTGCAGTGTTGTGCCGACCTAACCGAGCCACTGCGTGGCGCGGCGGTCGCCCGCGCCGCCCACGGCGCGTCGGATGCTGATCTTCTCGTGGGAGTACTTCTCCTGGAGGCGCTCGAAGGCATTCACGTCCAGCTTCCCGCTCACCGACTTGCCATGCTTGCGCCGGATCTGCTGCTCCTTGATCGAGTTCCACAGCTTCTCTACGGCGTCCCGCTGCCGGCTCGTGAACCTGCTCACGTTGTCATACGCGTGCCTGCCCAGGATGTCGATGGTGGTCTGCGTCCTGACAACCAAGCCACAGAGAATTTACTTACAGCATCAAACAAACCACATTATACGGATGGACGTGGCACATGTCAGATGACTCACCATGGTATCCTGTAGCGCCGAGCAGCTATCTCTAGGCATTTCAGGAGGGCCTCGCGCCGTGACCTCAGATACCTCTTGGAGTCCTCCTCGACCACTTTTCGGTTCAGAGCTTCTACCGCCTTCTCTCGAGCCCTATCGGATTTCTTTGACTTGTGCTCCAGGAGATCATCTAGACCGAAAGGATCAGAGGACTCTTCTCCTGAGTTGGAGGCTTCGGCACGGGTGCTGCTATCATCTGCTTTATTTTCCGTGGTGCCAGATTGGCTTTCAGCAACTGCTGCAAGTGCTGTGGCCTCATCATTGTCATCGTCCATTGTTGCCACTGGCAGGGCTGAGATGGCATCTTTGATCTTCCCTACAGCTTTTGGGAACTGCAGAATAAAGCACCATTAGGAAAAACACACAAGCCAGCATTGCAAAACGCATTCTGGTAATGACATATCCTAAGGGACATGAAGCTGGAACAGCAGCCATTGCATATACTTCCTCCGTTTTATTAGATTTGTGAACTGAATGTATCTAGAAGCTTTTTAGTGTATAGGTTCACTCCGAACCTCTACGAACCTATACACTAAAGACGTCTAGATACGTTCGATTCACAAAGCTAAAACGTCTTATATTTCTGAACGGAGGGAGTACATATATAATACAACCTTTGGTACTGGATTTGAGAAAATAAGCACCATCTGCATTTCACCGCGGTACACTTACCACAAAACTGTCATCTGTACACAGATCATTAGCCACCACCGCATGAAGCATCCATACATCAAACTGATTCTTCTGCTGTTGGTTGAAACACTGCACATAAACCAGAAAGTTGTAAGTGCATGCTACAATGGCTTCACAGAAACAAATAATGCTATTACTTTACCAACTATTTGTTTAAAAGATAGTAGAAACTTCACCTCTGTTACACCCTGAGCAGCATTAAACAATGCCTGGTAGTCTGCACGTACAGAAGGTTCATTACAAGCTCCCAGTGAAGACATCGCAGCCTCCAATACAGCATAGAAGTGTCCGATTGTCTCTGGTTTGACACTTCCAGCCTCAATAAGCTGTAGAGCTAGCTTCGACGCCTTGCTAAACTTCGAAGGATTCCCTATGTGAGATGTTATCTTCTGCATAGCTTCAATGATTTGCATTTCTGATGCATCAACAGTAGTTCTGAAGCGAAGGCGCTTCTCAGGAACTGCATAAAAGTATAGATTTTAGAACATGAGGATGTGGCAAGTACAAAAACTCTGGTATTGCCAGCAGAGTTCTGGGAGTACAGAACAAAAGCGAAAGGTTACTTGCAAAAAATCAGGAAAACATGTGGAAAACAGCTGGATGAAGCAGAATCTGGAGGCAAATGGGGATAATGAAAAACAATTCTGTGGTTTCACCCATATATCCTTCCGTAGGCACAGAGCAAGACATTGCTATAAAACTCTGGTGTAAGACCAAGTCACTCATGGTTTCACATAATGGTAGCCCAATACAGCGCTGCCATCCATAGGGGTTACTGGTCAGAAATGTGATCATATTCCACGAATACACCCAACACTAAATAACCTAGTGAATAATGGGCCTTTACTAGATAGGTCTAGCAAACAATGTGCAGAAAAAAATCCAGTGAACAAGTTTTGTACTTGGCACATGGCAATAACTTTACCAGCATGCACCACAATCCCAATTGAGTTACTTCAGGATGGAACTGGAAGCAACCTAGAAACATGCTAAATCAAGATTCATAAGACATTCAGATTGGGACCTCGACAAACCATCTAAACCAGGTTCAGATTCATATCTTCGTAGCAACTGAATTAACCAAGCATCTTTTATATGCCAGCTTGTGGTGCATTAGCTCTGTTATTATTGCCTACAACATACATCTTGGAAAAAGAAGCTATAGTCATCTGAGTTTCCCATAATCCCTATGGTTAAGAGTTGCATCTGTTTTCAGACTTGTTCCATGACATGGCACAAGGTTCAAGAAATTTGCTCAGCTAAGCTGTTTTCTATAGCATCATAGGTGCTGCAGTCAATGGCATGAAACCACCAAAAGTGGAACAAGTGGAATCTGCAATTCTTTTGCTCTCATTCTGTGACATGGGAAACAGGAAACCCTAATCCCCACCTAGAAACCCCCTCCTATTACCAAAACTCGCATCTCGACCTCAACACGAAACTAAGCGATAACGCCGCGACACTCTGGCTGCGCTCCGTTTGACTGGTAGGTACCAAACCAGGAACGAATCGGGGCTAAAATCTACACCAGCCGGCTTGTCTGAAGGTCGACTACACGAGCAGGGGCTCAGGCTTCGAAGCAGAAGCAGCAAGCAAGCGAGCGAGCCACTGGATAGGAGAGGAATCGTCGGAGTAGAGAGCTCACCGCGTGGTTCGGCTGCGACATCGCCGGAAGCGAAGCTGGCGGCGGGTGAGGAGGAGGAGGGAGTAGCGTCCGAGGAGGAGGGGGGCTTGCTGCGCTTGAGGGAGCTCTTCAGTGCGGAAGGCCTCGGAGCCGGAGGTGCCGGCGGAGGGGGCGGCGTAGGGGAGGCCGCACGATCTTCGCCGGCGGCGGTTGCTGGCGGAGGCAAGCCTTCGAAAAGGTCGTCGGATGCCATGGATTCTATTTTTTTTCCCTCTCGAGGTGGTCGGCTCGGCTTGATTCTTCTCCTTTGTTTGGGCTGTAGAACTAAATGGACAAACTGTAGGGAACGTTCGTGTCATAAAGCCCGGCCCAGAAGAGCACATCGTTTAGGCTAGATGTGAGCCCACAATCCTTTGAAATGAATATTTTTTACTATATAATTAGCCGAATACATGTGCGTTGCTATAATTTACTTGTTTTTAAATATACGTCTATATTGATTTATGTTTTGTATGTTGTTTAGATTTTATAAATGTTAGTTTATTCTTGAATTTTCTTTTCTGGCATTTGCTCAAGACCTGCTTTCTAATTACTAATCACCACAGAAAGAACATGTAACCGATAGGTCTTGGTGAAATTCGTATAATGCTAGATATCAAGTATTAGAATGAGAGATTTATCCACACGAAAACACATCATAGTAGCAATAAAACGTCAGATCTCACAACTGAACTTAATCCTTTTGCACCTGACAATAAAATTAAAGCCTTGACTACACTACGTCAAGAACCAAACGAACTATTTATTCATATCTAACCGGCTTGTGATTGCAAAAACCAAACAATCTTTCTATCTCATTCTCACCAAAGCAGCAGCGCACAGCTGAGCAGTAGTAGCAGATAGCAACCCAACAGTCGACAAAAAATAAAAAAACGATTATCTTTTTCTTTAAATAGAAAATAGAAAAACTGAGAGAGAGGGGAAGCACCGGCCAGGCCACGGCAGGTCGCCAGCCAGCCTGAACCCTATCTATCCTCGTTTGCCAGACCCCGTTGCTCCTCTTCCTCGATTCCCCGTCGCCGCTCGTCTCCCTTGCCAGCACAGCTCCCCGTTCACCTACTTGTCTCGCACCAGCAAGGCGGTGGCTCCCCCACATAGTCTATCCCACTACTCATTTCTCTCCCCTCCCTGGCTTCCTCCCACTCCCTCCCGTCTCGCCCCAGTCACCACTCCCCCGTGTCCATCCCCTCTCCGAATTTTTTTTTTAAAGTTTAGTCAAACTTTACATAGCTTGACTTTTTAAAAAAGTTATATGGCTTAAGACCTGGGATAGAGGGAGTAGTACTAGTTTGCATGTGGAGCGATGGAACGACAAGCATGCATACCACACCACTTAAATTAATGTATGTGAGCATGTCATAGCTGGAACAAATCATGTATCAAGTAATCGCGATTTGTTTCCCGATGAGGAACAAATAATTGTGATGGCATAGGTAATTGTGAATATTCCCCAACCGCGGGATACGTAATTGTGATTTGCCATACTAATCGTGATTTGTTCATCTTGTGATTGTCGCCAGTACAAGGGATGCTTGTATATTCCCAGAAATGTGGTCCATGATACGGTGTTTGGTAATCCCATCGACCTACGATAGTGCATGATTAAATAAAAATATATCTATGGTTAGACGGATGTTGTAGCATGTCTTTTATAAAATTGTTAAATGTTTATCTTTCGATGCAATTGCGTCATCCCTAGGTCATCCTTTTAGTTGCATAAAGACTTGCTGAGTGCCCCTAGGGTTTTACACCATAATATTGATCAGATTGTCAGGTTTATCCATTTGGCGGCTACTACGTATATGAGGCCCATGATGGAGGCAACAATCCCTTGCATAGAGATTCTGGGGATGGAGATCTCTGAAATCTATGGGCAAGAATGTGCTTTGTTTATGGGCATCTTATGCCGATTTGACTCCTAATCTGTACTAAGATCTGTGTTTTTCGCTTTCGTTTTGTGCTTTGATGAGTGATGTATGAGGATATAATCTTATAATATTATTACTACTATCTAGATATTTGGATCTTGTTGTATGGCGTTGCAATATATTTCATTTCTTTCTAGATGTTTTGGCTGTGACATATTCTTGTATGCATTTGTGTACACTTGACTCGCAAACCAGCCGGCTACGTTTCTCGCCCCTAAGAGAAGGTGCTATTGAAATGGCAACCCTATGCGCAACAGGCTGTGTTCAATCGACCGTATCCTAAACTTTCTTATAAGTATTCCGATCCTTATTCTGTAGTGGAGTGCATTGGGGAAGTGTCATATCGACTGAAGTTGCCTGCATCTGCTATAATTCACCCAGATTTTCATGTATCTCAATTAAAGCCATTCATAGCAAGCTATACTCCAGTATCCACTGATCTTCCGGCATCACCAGATTTGCAGACTGCTGTTCGAGTACCATTGGAAATCTTGGAGCGTCGCTTGGTTCGAAAGGGAAACTCGGCTTCACCACAGGTGATGATCCGCTAGGCACATATGCCTGATAAATGTACCACTTGAGAGGACTACTGCTCCCTCCGTTTTAAAATATAAGACGTTTTAGTTTTGTGAATAAAATGTATCTAGACTTCTTTTAGTGTATAGATTCACTCAAATTTAAAGTAATCCTACACACTAAAACAAGTCTAGATATATTCTCTTCATAAGTCTAAAACATCTTATATTTTAAAATGGAGGGGGGAGTACATACTAAAGTCCAGGTACCCAGATGCTTTGTTGTGGGAGGCGGATGTCGTAGAGTCACACCCTCATCGACGATGGTGGACAAGCAGTCGCCAAATAAAAAGCTAAAATCTGGATTCCCATGCATCGCCTATATATTCTCCGACTCTCACACCTACCCTGCTCTCCCTGTTCTTGGTCAAACCAAGGATCGTCGTCGTCCATTGGAACACTTGATCGTCGGAGAAGAAATGAGCAGCAGCAGCAGGCTCCCCTGTGATGATCCGCATGCAGCGAGGAGGAGGACGAAGCAGAAGGCACCAGCAGCATCTGCTGCCGCGGCGCAGCTTCTCCGCCTGCGCCGTGGCGGGAGAGCAGCGGCCATGGACGAGAGCATCGAGTTCTTCTCCGCCCTACGGCTACGGGAGTGCCAGCCTGACCCAGCTCGCTCTCTAGCCAAACCGGTAAGGATCGGATGATGGGATGATCTGATTCTTTTGAATTCCGGCCTCTTCTGTTTTGCCTTGCCTGCCTCTGCCCTCTGATGCTAATGTAAGAAGGGTTAGGACCGGACGATCGCCGGAGGGAAAAGGCAAGCAGGCGGAGCAGTGGCGACGACAGCGGGCTGCTCTCGACGGAGATCGGGAAGCACGACTATGATTGGTAAGATTTACTAGCTCAGACAGTAGAACGGCGTACGTACGTGATGATCCCTTCTTCTGCTGCATTAATTATTCCTTATTATCGTCTCGATTCATCATTTCCTGGGCATTTTCCTAGGCTTTTGACTCCTCCGGCGACGAGCGGCACCACGGCGGCGCTGAACCGGCTTACAAGAGCTACGTCGGCGTCCTATGCTAAGACTAAGAGCAATTCACCGGTATGTATAATGTATGTGCCTGGTCTCGTTCAGTTTTACTTCCATCCACGTACGTATTTCCTGTTGAAATGATGGTTGTGTAATTGACATGATCAATGAAGTCGCGCGCGTTTCCAGTTTTGATCAATGATGATTCATGATGCAGCTCGCTCTGGCACGCCGGCCGGAGAACGGGAACCCAACGTCGTCGAGGCTGGCGAGGAGCAGCTCCGCCACGCACTCCTCCCTGTCCCTGGTGATGAACACGTCGGAGCTCGCGTCGTCCTCCTCTCGCCCGCCGCACCTCAGGACACTGTTGGGTTCCGCGGCAAGGAGCGCCCCGGCGTCTTCTCCGTCCCGTCCCCACAGCAAATTAGCGCAGGTGTCCTCCGGCTCCGGCGGCGCCGCCAGCCAGCAACCAAGGGGGCGATCGTCGTCGTCAAACTCCGGGCCCACGATCGCGCGGCAACCACGCGCTCCCACGAACGGTCCCTCCAGCCCCAAGTCAACCTGCAGAGTGGCCTCCGCGTCCGCGGCACGTTCGAGGTTCGCGAGCCAGCTGAGCTCCGCAATGTCAACGGCTCAGCCCGCGCAAAACGTCGTCGTGCGGTCCAGTAGTACCATCAAGCCAACAACCAAGGGGATCATCATGGAGCGGTGGCGGTGACTACGGCCGAAAGATCAACGCCGACAAGGCCGGCCACCACCACGCCTCGTCGAGCCGCCGGCCTCGCCTCAGCCGCCACGAGCAGCTAGCGGCCTCACAAGGACCGGCTCGAGCCGTTCAACGTGCGGCCGGGTCACTGTGCAGTGTATATAGTTGAATTTAGGTCACAACTAAATGGGCACTCGTCGATTCTTTTTCTTGTTTCGATATCTGCTGCATGGCCTTTTTACACACACTGTAAAGTTTGACAATGTCGAGGGCAAACTTTACATTGAACTAGGATCCAGGCGAGGTCGTCTGGTCACGGTGGACTGGTGTTTCGAGCTTGCTCCTAGTTCTCGGATCTTGAGTAGGCTTGGTCGTGCGGAGTGAGTGGGCGTGGCCCTTCCGCCCTTGCGTTGTTGTATGGATTTCGTCCGTTTTTTCCCCCCAATTCATTAAACACATTTTTCTTAATTAATAATGGCCAAGACAAAGTTTTTATCTTCACTAGCAAACAATGCCCGTGCGTCACACCAGGAGAGAAAAAACTTTCTCGCGAAAGCTTACAAAGTTCTCGTTGGTTCTTCAGTAACTATATTCCAACTTGTGTCCATACAATACAAACTTATAAAAAAACCATTTTCAGCAATAATTTCAAGGAAGATTAACAATAGAGAAATTTATAAATCTGCTTTGTCTACCTTTTCTTCAAGCATACAAAGATGATCGCATGCTGGTATCAAGCCTGGCTAGCTATTTACATTCGGTAAACCTGCATCATTATATCGAACACGGTGCCGACAAGAGCCGAGGCGGGGTAAGCGGGTCTTGACGAGGTTACAACGCTTATAAGGAAGCTTGAATATATGTTCATTGCCTTACTTGTTCCAGTACAATTTTGGCCGATGCATCTAGAACTTAGAGATACTGTAATACTTTTGAATATATCACTAGTGGAAACGAGCGCTTTTGTTGATCCCGAAAATGGGCTTTAACACCGGTTCTTCTACGAACCGGTGTTAAAGGGGGGGGGGCGTACCAGCGTGGCCTCTGCGGCATTAAAGGAGCCCCCCCTTTAACACCGGTTCGTGGCACGAACCGGTGTTAAAGGTCCCTCCACCAGTGGCCCGCGCACCACCCCCCCTTTAACACCGGTTCGTGGCACGAACCGGTGTTAAAGGGGTGGGGGCTATATAAGACACCACCCCAGCCCACACACACCCCACTCTTCCATTCTTTCACATTTTGGAGCCTAGCAAGAGGGTGTGAAGAGTGCTAGTTTGTGTTTTTTTCATATGCACTAGAGGTGTTCGGTGAAATGCCCGAGAGCTCAAAATAAGCTTTCTTGTTGCTCTTTCCGTCTCGGTCGAGGTCGGCAACTATAGTTTCATGTGTCATTGATGTACTATATATATAAATGGTCATCTCCCTATTATTTTTTGATATATACTACATATTAATGCAGATGAATCGGCAATGGATGTACGGTGACCGCCGCACTTCCGAGTACATTACGGGCCTCCAAAATTTCATCGTTGTGGCTAATGCAAACCGTGGTCACAATGGTTTTATGTGCTGTCCGTGTGTTCACTGTCAGAACAAGAAAGACTACTCAAATACCAGAACCATTCACGCCCACCTGCTTCGATCTGGTTTCATGCCCAGCTATAATTGTTGGACCAAGCACGGAGAAAAAGGGGTTGTGATGGAAGACAACGAAGAAGAAGAGGATGATGAAAACTATCATAATATGTATCCTGAATATGATGATAATGCAACGGAGGTAGATAATGAAGATCAAGAGGGAGCAGATGGGCCCGCTAATGACGATCTTGGTCGGGCCATTACTGATGCAAAGGAAGAATGTGAAACTGAAAAGGAGAAGGAGAAGCTGGAGCAGATGTTAAAGTATCACAAAACATTGTTGTATCCAACTTGCGAAGATGGCCACAAAAAGCTAGGTGCCACACTGGATTTGCTGCAATGGAAGGCAGAGAATGGTGTGACTGACAGCGCATTTTCAAAGTTGTTGGTAAAAATGAAGAATCTTCTTCCAAGAAATAATGAGTTGCCTGACAGTACATACCAAGCAAAGAAGGTTGTCTGCCCTCTAGGATTAGACGTGCAGAAGATACATGCCTGCATTAATGACTACATCCTCTACCGCGATGAGAAGTACGAGAATTTGGATGCATGCCCGGTATGCACTGCACTGCGGTATAAGATCGGACGAGACGATCCTGGCGATGTTGAGGGCGAGGCCCCTAGGAAGAAGGTTCCCGCCAAGGTTATGTGGTATGCTCCTATAATACCACGGTTAAAACGTCTCTTCAGAAATAAAGAGCATGCCAAGTTGTTGCGATGGCACATGGAAGACCGTAAGAAAGACGCGATGTTGAGACACCCCGCTGATGGGTCACAGTGGAGAAAAGTCGAGCGAGAGTACCCGGACTTTGCACGTGACGCAAGGAACTTAAGGTTTGGTCTAAGTACAGACGGCATGAATCCTTTTGGTGAGCAGAGTTGCAGTCACAGCACCTGGCCTGTGACCCTATGTATCTATAACCTTCCTCCTTGGTTGTGTATGAAGAGGAAGTTCATTATGATGCCAGTGCTCATCCAAGGCCCGAGGCAACCCGGCAACGACATTGATGTGTACCTAAGGCCATTAGTTGAAGAACTTTTACAGCTGTGGGCCAAACCAGGTGTACGTATGTGGGATGAGCACAAAGGGGAGCCATTTGACCTACGAGCATTGCTTTTCGTAACCATCAATGATTGGCCTGCTCTTAGTAACATTTCAGGGCAGACAAACAAGGGATACAATGCATGCACACACTGTTTAGATGATACTGAAAGTGTATATTTGGATAAATGTAAGAAGGTTGTGTACCTAGGGTATCGCCGATTTCTTCCGAACCTGCATCCAGTAAGAAAGAAAGGCAAGCATTTCAAACGTCTGGCAGAACCCCGGAGGAAGCCTGTCCTCCGTACCGGTGAGGAGGTATTTGGTATGGTCAAGGACCTAGAAGTAATCTTTGGAAAAGGTCCTGGCAGTCTATCTGTTCCGAATGACGATGCCGGACACGCGCCCATGTGGAAGAAGCAATCTATATTTTGGGACCTACCCTATTGGAAAGTCTTAGAGGTCCGCTCTTCAATCGACGTGATGCACGTGACGAAGAATGTTTGCGTGAACCTGCTAGGCTTTCTAGGAGTGTATGGGAAGACAAAAGATACACCGGAAGCACGACAGGACCAGCAACGTCTGAAGGCCCCTGAAGAGCCTATGCATCCTGAGAACGAGAAGGGTAAACGATGCCACTTAACTCCTGCCAGCTACGCTCTTACCAAAGCAGAGAAGGAAATCTTTTTTGAATGTCTGAGCAGTATCAAGGTCCCGTCTGGCTTCTCGTCGAATATAAAGGGAATAATAAATATGGCAGAGAAAAAATTCCAAAACCTGAAGTCTCATGACTGCCACGTGATTATGACACAATTGCTTCCGATTGCATTGAGGGGGCTTCTACCTGAAAATGTTCGAGTACCCATTGTGAAGCTATGTGCATTCCTCAATGCAATATCTCAGAAGGTAATCGATCCAGAAAGCCTACCAGGGTTACAAACAGATGTGGCCCAATGTCTTGTCAGCTTTGAGTTGGTGTTCCCACCATCCTTCTTCAATATTATGACGCATCTCCTGGTTCACCTAGTAGAAGAGATTGCCATTCTCGGTCCTGTATTTCTACACAATATGTTCCCCTTTGAGAGGTACATGGGAGTCTTAAAGAAATATGTTCATAACCGTGCTAGGCCAGAAGGAAGCATCTCCAAGGGCTATGTAACAGAGGAGGTCATTGAGTTCTGTGTTGATTTTATTCCTGACCTTAAGGCGATTGGTGTTCCAGAATCACGACATGAGGGGAGACTGCGTGGAAAAGGCACCCTAGGATGTAAAGCAATGATATGTAGGGACGGGCATTCTCTCAATCAAGCACACTACACGGTTTTACAAAGATCTATCTTGGTTGCCCCGTATATCAATGAACACAAGAATTTAATACGCCTCAAACACCCGGGGCAGTCTGATGAATGGATTATAAGTGAACACATGGCGAGTTTTGGCGGCTGGCTGCAAAGACTTCTCACGAATAACACCACTGTTGGGGATCAGCTGTACTTGTTGGCCAGGACACCGTCTTCGACTGTATGTACTTTCCAAGGGTACGAGATAAATGGGAATACATTTTACACGATAGGCCAAGATAAAAAGAGCACCAACCAAAACAGTGGTGTCCGCTTCGATGCAGCAGAAGACAATGGGCAAAAGACCACGTATTATGGGTTCATAGAGGAGATATGGGAACTTGACTATGGACCTAATTTTAAGGTCCCCTTGTTTCGATGCAAATGGGTCAAGCTAACAGGAGGAGGGGTTGAGGTAGACAAGAAGTACGGAATGACAATGGTGGATCTCAACAATCTTATGAAGAACTTAGACGAACCATTCGTCCTAGCCAATGATGTGGCTCAGGTTTTCTATGTGAAGGACATGTCCTCCAGACCAAAAAAAAGAAAAAATATGCAAACGAATACATCATATGATGAGCCAAAGCGTCACATAGTTCTTTCAGGGAAAAGAAACATCGTGGGAATCGAGGACAAGACAGACATGTCAGAAGATTATAATAAGTTTGATGAAATTCCGCCCTTCACAGTGAAAACTGACCCAAGCATTCCGTTAAGTAAAGAAGATGCTCCATGGTTACGACTGAAGCGATCATAAGGAAGGGCATATGCCAAGAAGTTCATGCTCATATTATGTAACTCTAGTTCATGTTTTTAATATTAATACATGTCTTGAGTGTTAGTCATGTTTTGTGGATGGACCGGGAGTATGAGAAGAAGTTGTCCCGATTCGTACTTACCATTAAGATCTGATCTCCAAACGCGCGCGGTCACATATTAGGGAGTGCCTCTATGACCAGTTTCTTGGAGATGCCGGAGGACTAGGCTCCGTCGGCATCTCCCTGAAACTGGCCGTAGTGGTGTCCCTGCTCTCGAAAACCATCTTGCAGCTTTGTAACTTGTCTAACTAGATCAATACACCAGGGAGCTAACTAATTTCACATATTAGGGAGTGCCTCTATGACCAGTTTCTCGGAGATGCCGGAGGACTGGGCTCCGTCGGCATCTCCCTGAAACTGGCCGTAGTGGTGTCCCTGCCTCAAACTGGCTGGAGGACTGGACTCACAAGGATGCCTATTTATAGTACAAGCAGCTCGACATAGTGTTGACACTTACAAAATAATGTCGACACTCACCCCTATTATTAGTCCCGGTTGGTGTCTCCAACCGGGACTAAAGGTTCATCTTTAGTCCCGGTTGGTGACACCATCCGGGACAAGGTACACGCCGCACGACATAATGTCGACATGCACTCACCTCTATTATTAGTGCTGACTCGTGTTTTGTCCCGGTTGGTGTCTCCAACCAGGACTAAAGGTTCATCTTTAGTCCCGGTTGGTGTCTCCAACCGGGACTAAAGGTTCATCCCGCCATTTTTTCCCGCCATTTTTCTTCCCGCCATTTTTCTTCCCGCCAGTTCTTCCCGCCATTTTTCTTCCCGCCATTTTTCTTCCCGCCAGTTCTTCCCGCCATTTTTCTTCCCGCCATTTTTCTTCCCGCCAGTTCTTCCCTCCAGTTCTTCCCGCTAGTTCACTATATATATATGTAGGGGGTTGGCCTCCATTGTCATTGCACATCTCTAGACTCATATCTGCAACCTCATCACTCTTTCCCATGGCTTCCACCGTAGCACTAACCCCCAGGGAGGCGGAGGCGCTTTGCGCCTCGAACTACCCCTGCCCGCCGGGCTACTGTGTCCCCGTCGGCTGGATGCTGAGCGTCGGAGGTGTGCCGGTTCCTCCTGTCCCTCTAGGTGTGGCGCGCCGGATGGCCATCACGAACCACTACTACTTCGAGCTCACGCCGGAGCAGCGGAGGAATCCCAGATGGCATCCCGACTATTTCTCTACTTGGGAAGCCTTCTTCGTGGATCGGCATGAGAGGGCGCTCGCCAGGCACGAGGAGGACGGCCCACCTCCTCCTAACTTCAACGAGGCCGGCCGTCGGCTATGGTGGCGCGGTCGGACTCTCCAGAGCGTCATGGCCTATGACACTGCTGCCGACTCTAACCCCCGTCTGCGCTACCCTCAAGTCCAGCCCACGCGCTACCCTCAAGTCCAGCCCACGCGTACTCTCCAGAGGTTCAATTACGGTGACCCCGACGACGACAGCGATGACGGCGGCGGCGAGTACGACGACTACAGTGGCGAGTATTACAGGTGTAGGCAGGAGCATGACTAAATCACTCCAACATTCCGAAACAAGTTCGGCCGATTGTTACTTAATCTGGCCATGTATCTTAATTTTCAGTTCTTTTATGTATCTTAATTTTCAGTTCCAGTTCGGCCGATTGTTACTTAATCTGGCCATGTATCTTAATTTTCAGTTCTTTTATATATCTTAATTTTCAGTTCTTTTATGTATCTTAATTTTCAGTTCCAGTTCGGATTTATGTAACTGTCTCAAAATGACCTATCTCATTCGGGTCATTTTGATCTAATAAAAATCATTTACATGAATGGATAGATATTATTTTTCTGAAAATTATGATATATTATTCATATTTTTCTGAGTTGAAATGAAAAAGATATGAATTTTCTAAATTCATATCATATTTTTTGAATTAAAAAAGCCCCTTTAATGCATGAAATAAGTGTTTATTTATTTTAAAAAATTTCATGTAAAGTAAATATAAAAATCATTTACATGAATGGATAGATATTATTTTTCTGAAAATTATGATATATTATTCATATTTTTCTGAGTTGAAATGAAAAAGATATGAATTTTCTAAATTCATATCATATTTTTTGAATTAAAAAAGCCCCTTTAATGCATGAAATAAGTGTTTATTTATTTTAAAAAAATTCATGTAAAGTAAATATAAAAATCATTTACATGAATGGATATATATTATTTTTCTGAAAATTATGATATATTATTCATATTTTTCTGAGTTGAAATGAAAAAGATATGAATTTTCTAAATTCATATCATATTTTTTGAATTAAAAAAGCCCCTTTAATGCATGAAATAAGTGTTTATTTATTTTAAAAAATTCATGTAAAGTAAATATAAAATGATTTACATGAATGGATAGATATTATTTTTCTGAAAATTATGATATATTATTCATATTTTTCTGAGTTGAAATGAAAAAGATATGAATTTTCTAAATTTCATATCATATTTTTTGAATTAAAAAAGCCCCTTTAATGCATGAAATAAATGCCCCCCCTTTAACACCGGTTCCAGACAGGAACCGGTGTTAAAGGGGGGGCATTTATTTCGTTTCCCGCGCGCACACCCCCCCTTTAACACCGGTTCCAGCCACGAACCGGTGTTGAAGGGGGGGTATTAAATGCGCGCGGGAAACACCCCCCCCTTTAACACCGGTTCCAGCCACGAACCGGTGTTAAAGGGGGGGTAATAAATGCGCGCGGGAAACCCCCCCCTTTAACACCGGTTCCAGCCACGAACCGGTGTTAAAGGGGGGGTGTATTTATTTCACCTTCCCCTTCCCCTTCCTTTCTTCCCCCCACTGAGCCAGATCGATCTCCGTCTCGCCGCCCGACCCGCCGTCTCGCCGCCGCCGCTTCGGAGCTCCCCCGACCCGCCGTCTCGCCGCCGCCGCTTCGGAGCTCGAGGTCCGCCGCCCCCGACCCTCTCTTCCCCGCATCCTTCCCCTCCCTCTATGTCTCCACACGATGGTGGCCGAAGGTCGCTGCGGCGGGTACCAGGGAGGAGGCCAACGGAGGACAGACGACGTGGGCGCAGCGGTGGCGCTGGAGGGCGGTGGCGCTGGAGGGCGCTGGCAGTGGCGCTGGAGGGCGCTGGCGGTGGCGGTGGTGGAGCCGGGCGGTGGCGCTGGAGGGCGCTGGCGGTGGCGGTGGTGGAGCCGGGCGGTGGCGCTGGAGGGCCGTGGACTCGCAGTTGGCGAGGGCGCAAGGTTGGCGTGGCGAGGCCGTGGTCGGGTTCGGGCTTGGCGTCGGGGAAGTGCGGAGGCGGCGCCGTCGGCCCCGGTGGCGGCCAGGCGTCGCAGAAGGAGGTGTGGGGAGGGCCCCGGCGGCGGAGGTTGGGGCGCTGAGGACGAGCGGCCGGAGGGCGAGGCAAGGGCGCGGCGCTCGGCCCAGCGAGCTCATCGAGTGGCGACGGGAGAGGTAGACGCAGAGGCGAGGCGGACGGCCAGAGCGGAGGGAGGCCGCGGGCTCGCCGGCACGGGGCAACTATAGGGAGCTGGCGGGGTGGGTCGACGGCCTGGCGGAGGGGGTGGATGCAGGGGAGTTCGATGGGGAGGGTGCGGGTGACGCTCGGAGGTGGGAACCGGCGAAGCGAAGAGGGGAGATGCGGCAGGCTTGTTGAGCAGAGGGACAAACCCCAGGAACATTGTCGTTGTATCTTGTGATTGCTATATTAATATAGCGGGGCGCAAGCCTATTTCGAGGAGCCCTGACCATCTCGCTCTCTTCCCCGTGCAGGAGCGTCTCGCCGCCGCCGCTTCGGAGCTCGTAGGCCACGCCTCAACGCCGCCGCCGCCCGCCGCCCGACAAGCCCGCCGCTAGCACCGCCGCCCGACGAGACCGCCGCATCCGTCCGACGAGCACCGCCGCCCGACGAGACCAACGTCACCCCACCGGTGAGCGCCACGTGTCTGCCACGTGTGTGATTGCTGACTCATCCTGATTAAAACTTGTTTGCTCGATAAATTGTACTACATGCATAGATTAAAACTTGTATACAAATTGGACCTCTGACTCATTTGTGTATTTATTTGTGTATTTTGGTATGAATAATATGTATATTTGTGTATGAATCCAAGTCCACTTGAATGTTTACACTCTTACTCTAGATAATATTATTGTTTTAGAAACTATGGATCCACTTAGTAGAAACCTTGAAGAAGAAGAAATAATGGAGAACATTATTGATGAGGACACCTCACAATATCTGAACTTGGAGGGACATGACGACGACAGCTCAAGTACTAGTCATGGAGAAGATGAAGACTCCGGTGAACGCAATTTAATGGTTACAAAGTCCGGCGAGGTATATGCATTGATTAAGCCTCAGCTGACTTCCACCAACAATCTTCTTCTACATGTATTAATTAACGCTTCTTTCTTCTTTTAGCCCTCTGGATCGACCAGCCAGCAACCATCTTCTTCTACGAAAAAGAGCAAGCGAGGCGCGAGCCAGCGGTTGAAAGATCGTGCAAAGTTCACGATCGAAGCAGTCCGTGTTGATGGCAGGCCGATGGAGCCCAAGAAGGCCGCAGACAAATTTATACGTCAGGCTGGTGTTCTTGTTAGGGACCAAATCCCAATCATAATTGAAAATTGGAATAAGCCAAAGAAGGGCGACGGTACCTTTGTCGATGACAGATCCAAAGAAACGCTTTGGAATTCGTTGTTGGTAAATTTCACCCTTCCGCCAGAGGAGGATGAAAACAACCCGGTTATAAAGAAAAAGGTCAAAGAGTGGACTCTAAAGAAGATGGCTGAGGCTTTCCGCAATTGGAAGACAAAATTGAACAAATTTGTCAAAGCTGGCGAGACTCCAAATTTCGAAGACGCATATTATGCGAAGATAAGACCTCACTGGCCCGAATTTGAGACATATAAAAAAAGTGTTATAGCTAAAAAGAGGTCAGAAACCAATACGCTTAATGCCCTGAAGAAGGAATATCACCAGAGGACGGGGTCAGGTGGCTACATATCTCAGAGGCCTAAGTGGGAGGAAGCTGAGAGGGCCCTGCGCGAGAGAGGGATCACACCCCAGACATATGGGTGGGACCTACGTGCAAAGACTTGGTTCTACGGAATCGGGGCAAGGTTGGACCCAGAAACAGGATTGTGTATCTTCCCAACCATCCTTGCCAAACCCGTCACTGAACTCATCACGGCATATGAGGAAACATCCGCCAGGATCTTCCATCCCGACAGAGAGAATGACCAGCTCACACGCGCCATCGGTAAAAAAGAACACCCTGGACATGCACGAGGCACAGGGGGTATGACGTGGAAGGATGGGTTTGCCGACTGGAGCGACTCTTACAGATGGCGCGGCAGAAAAGAAAAAGAGCGTACAGATCGGATGACACAGATAGAACATGCACTTGCGGCGCTGCAGACGCAAGTGAATGCACAACAGAGCCATCAAGCTACCGGCCCATCTCAGCGGCATGAAGAGACTGCATTGGAAGCTGCCCGCGGCCCAGACTCTGCGCGGAAAAGCAGTGTGGCTTCCACGGAGAACGTGCAGCCAACGCTTGAAATGACGGGTCCTCGATACCCCGTTGATGAGATCACGGAGAGCGAACACGCTGAGCTGCATGTGAGATTAATGGGCTTATCCATTAAGGTGGCTGTCGGCTATGCCTTACCTCCTGTAGCTGGTGGAACTTACCACTGCCGACCGATTCCAGATGGCTATGCTATTGTCGGGGTGGATGAGGTTGTGAAGGAATATGAGGAAGCACAGCTTGACCATGCTACAGGTGAAGGGGAAACTCAACTCAAATTTGCAGTGAAAACAACCATTCTTTGGAAGAAGGAACACATTGTGCTTCCAAATTGGAGGTCACTGGCACCCCCGCCGTCTCCGCAGCGTCAGCAGTCTGAGCCGCTTCAGCCATCTCCTGCGCGGCAGCCATCTCCGGCCCGTCAGCCATCTCCTGCGCGGCAGCCATCTCCGGCTCGTCAGCCATCTCCTGCGCGGCAGCCATCTCCGGCCCGTCAGCCATCTCCGGTGCTTCAGCCATCTCCTCAGCGTAAGCGGAAGAGCACTGCCACGAGGAGCATCAGTAGCACTGCCACAAAGAAATCCGCAGGAAACCGTACGCCAAAGAGTTCAAAAAACTACGTCCCGCAGCCTTCCGCCAAGCCATTGCCGGTTTTACCGTGGAATCGCAGCGACGAGGAGACCAATAGGATCTCGGGAGAACAGGTCAAGAAATTCTTTGCACCTAGACGGGCCGAGCCAAAGGAGAAAATAGATCCGGCGGTGGTGGAGAAGTTTTACAAAAATCTTTTGAAACCTGAAACCCCACTTGTGCCGGACTACGAGCGCCAGATTTTGAAGGCGGATGCAAGGCGCCGTAGGGAGACTGAAAGTAGCAGTCGTGAGGCACCCCAGAAAACAGTTCCCATGCTCGGAGAGCAGGAAAACCAATCATGCGCCCCGCTCCAAATGTTTGACAAACGGGACGCTCCTCCCGTAGATGATTACGAGGCAGAGCTACAAAGAAAGGCCAATAAGATGGGGATGACTTACATTGCATACTTGAACGTCATGGGAGACAACTTGCCCAAATGCGATGTCAGCCCCATACAGCCATGGAAGTATGGGAAGAATCTAGTCAAGAAAGAGGAGCTCAAGAATCTACCAACAAAGATGCGAAAATTGCACAAGTGGTACCTTCATTTCTGCAAGACGAGAAAAGAAGAATGGATCACGACGCATATAAGAGATCAGATTTTCTTGTGCGGAGACGACGCGATCGACTTCAACATTCAAGACTTGCATTTTCTATTCAATCAGAAGGAACTCGACAAATCTGCCATCAGCCTTTATTGTGTGTAAGTACTATTTCTGTAATTTTTATCTCAACTCATTCACTTCATTAATTGCATGTATATATATATGCTCACCATATATGTATATACTATTATGCAGGAAAAAGGTTATGGAATGCATGAAAGGAGGCCCTTTTGACATTGGGTTCGTTGACCCAAATAGAGTTCATGAAGAAGTGGTAAGAGACAAACCCGGGCAAACAGAAGATTACTTGCTAAAGTCTTTACTGAGACAACAAACCAAAAGGGAAATACTATTGCCTTACAACTTCTCGTGAGTACTGTTACCCTCTCTCTTGTACACATTCTGTTTCGGCTTACTCGATGTTAAGTGTAACTGATGATGAGTTATGCGTGCGTAGGTTCCACTTTATTCTGCTAGTCATTCAACCCGACTCAGGAAAAGTCCTTGTCATGGACTCGTTACGAAAAGAAAAAGAGCTATGGGCAGACTTTAGAGAGATGCTCCAGAGGTAATTTCAATCATATTATCGCACTAGATCGGCAACTTTCGTGACAATAAGTAATTAATTACTCCTTTATCCATTTTCTTTGTCGGACAGGGTTTGGAAAATGTTCACGGGCAGGGCCGTGGGTGAATGGTCAGAAGAACTAAAATTTGTAGACCAAAATGTAAGTAATACTAGCTAGCTTCCAATTCCATTATATCATGCTTTATTGATTATTATTTTGATTGAACTCTCTATTCTCGTAAAGTGCGCGCATCAGGGACACGGCAATAACTTACGTGGGTACTATGTTTGCGAATTCATTCGCAACACGATATGTGCGACAGGCCAAGCCGCACTAGAACAACTTAGAGTAAGTAAACAAAGTCCACAATATTATTTTATTACCATCAATTGTGTTGAGTTTTATTCTTATATATATATATTGACGGCCCATTCTTCATATATATTCAGATCGAACGGATGCGGGACCAACTCCTACCATTTGAACGCATACGAGCCATTCAAGAGGAATTGGCGGGGTTCATACTTGATGAGGTCGTCACGCCTGGCGGAGAACTCTATAGATATCCACCAAAATGAACGATGACGATGTATGTGCCGATGGCGATGTATGTGCCGATGACGATGTTTGTGTATAATAATAGTTGCTTAATTATTCATGTACTCGTATGTACCGATGACGATTTATAAGTATACCGCTCCCGATCGATTTCCCCTCGCTCCCCCCCCTCCCGCAGAAATACGCCCAGAACGGGGCAGAGGCAGAAGTCTGCCGCGGCAGAGATTTAGGCCGTTTTCCTGCCGCGGCAGAGTTCTGCCGCGGCAGGAAAACGGCCTAAATCTCTGCCGCGGCAGAAGAACCTTTAACACCGGTTCCAGATACGAACCAGTGTTAAAGGGGGGGGCCTGAGGCCTGCGGCAGCCCCACGTGCGCCACCCTTTAACACCGGTTCGTATAGGAACCGGTGTTAAAGGGGCCCCCCCTCTAACACCGAACCCTCAACAGCGGTTGGGGAACCGCTGTTAGAGGGCCCTCCCAACCGGAGTTAAAGGGGGGGCTCTGCACTAGTGTATGTTCATTGCTTTAGTCAAATTATAACAGTAATGCTTTAGTGTAAGTTGTCTATGATCGAGATACCGTGCTCCAAGTCGTCTATAACTGCAGATACGACTTTTTGAAAAGATTTAACCCTGCAGGGGTGCATCAAAGTTTCCACACGCACTGACATGGATATGCCCTACGGGTACCTGATGTTATCCTACCTGGTCCTGTCCGACGGAAGGCCCACTCGACGACCTTCCAGGGTCCATGACGCCTATGACGATTCGGCTGATATAAAGCCCATATGGACACGGAGTCCCAAGCGCACAAGACACGGAAACCTCAAGACTAGAGTTCGAATCTAACTTGTAACCTACTCGTATCGGTACCTGAGACCTAGCCTCCCCATATATAAAGGCTAGGAGGGTCCAACGAGGAGGGCACGACCTACAGACGCCATAACCCCCCAATAGATAGATCTACGATCTCCACCTCCACAATAGATCTACAGATTTAGATCTCTCGACTCATACTTTTGCACACACCTCCACGCCAGATCGAATCTGCGCACCCTATAACCATCGGTTCCGCCGTAATCAAGAGCAGACAAGCAGGAGTAGGGTTTTTCCTCCGGGGGTCTGAACCTGGATAAATCTCGTGTCCCCTGGTTGCTTGTCTGTTAACCATGCCACGATCTCCAGCATCCCCATCTTCTCCAAAACCTAAGTCCATAACAATGGGCATTGACGAGATTAAACCTCGTCAATTGGCGGCGTCTGTGGGAACTGGGGGTGCTGATCGTGCGGTCGTGACGGTCCCATCGTCAGAAATCTGCGACCTGCCTGTCTCAAGAAAACGGATCTACATCGACGTGCTCAAATTTACAGCATCAACAATTCTACTATGGCTGACTTCGATTTCCTCATGATGGAGTCGATGGACTCGGCAGCCACGTACTTAGAGACTAGATTGGATCTGATTCATCTACACGCGTGCCGGCCGGTTCTCCCGCTTTAGTTGGCTCCGGATACATCAACGTGAATTCTGGTCTAGAACCGACCCAAATCAAAGATTCTAAGACAGCTGCCGATAGTTCAAGTTCCAAGGACAAGACCAAGTTGATGCGAGTGAATAAGAAATCTATGACTGATAATCGTGAAGGACTGTTCAGCAATGGAAAGAAAAAATAATCGCATTGCTTTGGCCACATACAACAACTCATGCTTGCAGATCAAATCAAGTACTACACGTGAAGTTACATGCTTCAGAATACGTATGGATACATGGATTTCGCGGCCGGAAGTGCTAACCGCATGCGGATAAAAAAAAGCATCGACCAAGCTGCAAAGATACTCGGCCGTAATTCTACCGCGGGACAAACTTGCCGCCGCATCAACTCCTCCGAACAAAAGTTCGGCGACCCCGCCTCGTCGACTCCGTTTCGTTGACCTCGACTACACGACCGCGTTAAATATACACCCAGGAGCTGCGCCGACACCTCCGAGTGACCTTCCACAATCTTCGGATACGGTAACCCGCCGCGGTCTTCGACAAGCGGCGATCCGATATGATCTTCGGCTCCAACGACTCGGGGGATCTCCGCTGCATCTTTCGGATGCGGCAACCCGGCGTGATCTTCGATTGCGGCAACTGGCCGCATCGGCTTCAGTGACCACGACTCGGGGGCTCCCTCGACATCGGCGACCCAATGCGGCTTTCGGTTGCGATGACCCGATACATCCTTCGGATGTGGCGACCCGGTGCGGTCTTCGATCGCGACAATTTTCGGGTGCTGAGCTCGTTACCACCATCAACTTCAGAAACCCGTCGCCGCTATGATTGTGATTCGCCGCGTCGACCATGTCCGCATGAGGCCTGCTACCGCGTCAACTCCATCCACGATAACCACCACAAAGCTAAGTTTCTCTCTACTTAGAGCTGATTTCCTTTTTAACTCGCACTCGAAACACTCGGGGGCTGCGCCCTCTTCGAGTAACCTAATGTGCCATCGGCTCCACGCACTCGAGCACCTCGAACGCGATAGCCCGAGTAGCTGATTCTGTCTGACCGTCGAATCCTTGAACTCCGAGTGCCTCGGCAAGGTACTGAGACTAAGGGTAATCAGGCTAACGAAAAGGCCTAGCATACAGTGCAAAAGTGTCGACTCGATTGGCACCAGAATCTTACTATACAAGACGACGGGCAAATATTTCTTACAAGATACAAGTACTTCATAATTCTTTATGTTTTCTGCAGCTTACAAGGACGTCGACTGCGTCGAGCTATTCTATCGGGTCCTCCAACAGAGTCGACCAGCGCTAGTCACGTCAACAGACGCCAAGACCCAAGTCGAAGCATTCCTCGGATGACCACATAAATCATCGACAAAAGCGGCGCTGGCCGCGCACCCGATAGAAGCAACGACGTCGACTTCATCCTCAACGTCGACTCCTTCCGGCTAAACGCCGCATGACTCCGCCACGTCAATTCCGACTGCATCATCGATTCTTGGCTCCTTATGCATGAGACGCTGACTCGATGCACTTCCCGGTCAGTGGTTTCTCCTCGCATGAGTCTCCACTCGAGTCTGCGACTCGACTAGACACTCGGGGGCTACTCCTATCAGGAGCGCTGGTCGTGCACCCGATGTACTTCCGGGTCAGCGGTATGCCCACGAGATTATCGACTGCGTCTACCAGATACAAGACTCGAGTCTCTGGCCGAGTCTACGACTCCGCCAGACACTCGGGGGCTACTCCTATCAGGAGCGCTGGCCGCGCACCTGAAGCATGATTAAGGTACTACACCAACATTGATTCTTCGAGTCCTACGTCGAGTCTACGACTCCACTATGAACTCGGGGGCTACTCCTATAGGGAGGATGGATTCAAGCATCCAAAAAAATTTGTGTCCTACGGACCGGAAGTCGAACAAACGGCTGAATTAAAGTCTCCGCTCGAGTCTACGACTCGAACAGACACTCGGGGGCTACTCCCATAGGGAGCGCTGGTCGCGCACCCTATGAATTCTTCGACTGCGATCCTTCGGATCAGCATGCAAAAACTTTTCGGCAACTCTGCCCCAGTCAACACTAAGTGAGTAACATCCTCCTTGGCCACCCGAAACACCTCCGCGGTGATAAAATTTTGGATGTTGTGTCTGCGACGCAAAGATAAGACCTACGGATACCATCTGATGGCCTGACAACGCACACGACTGCGCTCTGCTAGTAATAATCCGTGCCAGCAGGCGCGATGAAGATCCTTACGGACGCGTTGGGTACATCATTTGAAAATTACTGGAATTCTACTCCTAAACAGCTGCACCCGAAAGATTAAAGAGTCCTCAGCCGAATCTATGATTCGACTGAACACTCGGGGGCTACTGACATGGATATGCCCTACGGGTACCTGATGTTATCCTACCTGGTCCTGCCCGACGGAAGGCCCACTCGACGACCTGCCAGGGTCCATGACGCCTATGACGATTCGACTGATATAAAGCCCATATGCACACGGAGTCCCAAGCGCACAAGACAAGGAAACCTCAAGACTAGAGTTCGAATCTAACTTGTAACCTACTCGTATCGGTACCTGAGACCTAGCCTCCCCATATATAAAGTCTAGGAGGGTCCAACGAGGAGGGCACGACCTACAGACGCCATAACCCCCCAATAGATAGATCTATGATCTCCACCTCCACAATAGATCTACAGATCTAGATCTCTCGACTCATACTTTCGCACACACCTCCACGCCAGATCGAATCTGTGCACCCTGTAACCTTCGGTTCCGCCGTAATCAAGAGCAGACAAGCAGGAGCAGGGTTTTCCCTCCGGGGGCCTGAACCTGGGTAAATCTCGTGTCCCCTGGTTGCTTGTCTGTTAACCGTGCCACGATCTCCAGCATCCCCATCTTCTCCAAAACCCAAGTCCATAACAATGGGCATTGACGAGATTAAACCTCGTCACGCACCTCCATCCTTGTTGCCAGATCAGGTAGGTGCAAGATCATGAAACATACACCCGAGGGTATGTTGGTGGGGATTCGGACACGACGTTTCCCAGACCGAAAGTAAGTACATAGGGGCCACCCCACTAAGCTACCTGCAACAAAGTCGGTCGGCTTCGAGATGGACCAAGAGTTTGTGACGACGGTTGTAAATGACCGGGAACCCGAAAGTATGACTGGGCTTGTCGATACAGCAAAACGTGGCACGGGGTTCCTAAATAGTATAGTAGTAAACGATCCACTAGCGACAATAGTAAATAAAATAGTAAAACATGGTATAAATACATGATAGTAATAATGCCCCAAACTAGTTTGTGGCCTCGGTAGTAAGCCAATAGAGGTTTCCATACACCTCACATGTGATTAGCACGCTCGATCTCGGAACAGGTTTCAACAACTCGGATCCTAGGTGGACACAAGTGGGAGGGATAAGAGACAGACCTCAACTATTATCCACCGGTGCTTCTTCATTAATTATATCTACTTCCAATCATTAATTGTTAAGATGTAATTAAAATCATGGTCATCTCCACCATTAATCATGTGCCAACCCCCAACAACGGTGGACCATGGACGATGCGAAGAAACACCTAAGCAAGTAACTACGACTAGCAAGACCAACTGTCTAGCAAACAACAGGTAATAGGAGGTGTTTAAGGTAATATAAATGCTGTAGGGAATATAAATGGTATGGAAACTAAAGCATCGCAACACGGATAGTAATAGGTCAACAGGAGGAGGTAAAGACTATAAATGCAAAATAGATAGGGGGAGGGGAATGCTCGCCTGGAAACATAGCCAGAAGAAGCAAAGCATTAAAAGAAACATCAGATGTACTATTTAGTACTATGGCAAAAGACCAAACATGATGCATATATGATGTATGACATGGCAAAAATGCTATGCAACTACGCAATATTAAGCGGAATCGAGATCCCGACAGCTAATTGGACGGTTCAAGTTGTTTAGGTACTCTCAATTTAAATGTTCTATTAATAAGGCAAAACACCACCGGTTCACTACATAAATTTAAATGGAGGCGATAATAGACAAGAATAGCCTACATATGCACTTCATATTTAATTATTAGGTGAATCGGCATAATGCACCAAACCACATGACGCGATGTATGCAAGCATGATTACTTATGTGCAACAAGTATATGTCATTTATAAAATAGTGGTCTTGGAAAAAAAGGGTCACACATTAGGGTTCGGCGATCTTGGGTTCCGAGGGTTCGATAGGTTTGGGGCTTCGGGTCCGTGGATCAGGGGTCTTCGAACTCCATGAAGAAGATCTTGTCGTACCAGCGTCTTTGGTACCATGTTGGCGTGCTCGGGTACCCGACTTCGATGTTTCGTGTCGAACTTGAATGGGCGTTGGTGGATCATCGGGAGACCTTGGAGTTCATGATAGACGTCATCTCGCTCGTCCATTAGTGTGGACCTACTTGGTTTGGATCCCCCAGTGTTCATTTGTCGATCCTGCTGGGGCGTTGTAGAAGAACCGACATCACCGCTACAACAACATCTGCCACCGATTCTGTAACACCCTCGGAATCGACCCTTTGCAAGTTTTAGCGAAACCCGCCAAACCCGCATAGAAACGATTCAAAGGTGCCCACCAGGCACTTTCGTGCGGGTGGAAAACGAAGTAATAACATTACACAACAGTCCTCGATGGGACCCACAGAACAGATATATATATAACAGCGACCCAAAGAGTCAAGAATACAGATATAATATACAAAGATCCAAATCACCTTGAAAATGATATAGCGTCCAGCTACGGACAAGATGCAAATGGGGCTAAGAGCCCTGAAGAATAACCAATGGCGTCCATAACCCTGCCCAGGCCAAGCCGGAAGGGTAACCCTGCTAACGACGTCGATCTCAAGACCTGCTTAAACAAAAGGGGTGCCGACAAAGGGCAAAGGAAAAAAGAGAGAGCGTCAGTACTGAGGCCAGTACACGGCGAGACTAGAATTCGGCGGTCCTCGCCTACATAGGTATGGTGGACTGGAGCGGCAGCGGCAGCATGCACTGAACAACCTATAGAGACTCGATACAACTGGCGGCTATCAGAGAGGGGAGAGAAAGACCTATTCGGAACCAACCTGAAGCTAACACCAAACAAACCCGTCCGGGTATTTCCCCCTCGAGACCAAACGAGGAAGTCAACCGAGGAACTCACACCGTTGGCAGTTTTATTTATACAGTTATCGTTGCAGCAATTACTAGTCAGGTGTAGATAATCATCCTGATAAAATAAGCAGTGGGCAATTTTAGTTATCCATTCCGTTGTAGTTGCGACACTTACTAGTCAGATACAATTATCATGAGATAACCTAAAACCCAGCAGTTGTTGGTACTTTTATTTAGCCATTCCGTTGTCGTTGCAATACTTACTAGTCAGGTACAATGGTCACAAGCGACAACCCAAACAAGCAATTGTTGGCAGTTTTATTTAGCCATTCCATTATAGTGAAGCTGATTACTAGTCATTATAAAGTCAAATTTATAGCACTACTTTAGTTATAGTTGTCTATGATCGAGATACTGTGCTCCAAGTCGTCCATAACCGCGGACACGGATTTCAGAAAGTTTTAACCCGGCCGGGGTGCACAAATAGCAACACACACACGATCAACCTCGGAAAAACCAAATCAAAACCCAACGAGGCTTTCACGACAAAGCAATCACAGGACTCAGAAATATTTCAGGGGGCCACCCCATTGAGTAGACCCGCAACGAAGCTAGCTGACTCCAAGATGGACTCAAGGTTTGCGTCAATGGCTGTAAACGACTGGGAACCCCAAAACGGGGCTTGTCGATACCGCGAAAACACTCTGCTTACCTAAACAGTACAGTGTGCTCCTCGCACAATCGTAAATAAAGCAGTAAATCATGGCATAAGTACATGATCGTAAATAAAACCTCAAACTAGTTTGTGGCCCCAAGAAATAAGAATGAATCAAGCTCTGGCTCAGGGGGGCCCATAATTCCCCGTATGTGGATAGCGCGATAAATCAAGGAACATGTATCAAGCACTCGGGGTCCTACGGGACACAAGTGGACGGTTAACAACCAAATAACATCTATTGCCCACCTGTGCCTCTGCTTACCTACTTCAGTTTTAGTTATTAAACAATAATTAAAGTGAAGGATAAATAAAGCCATGATCATCTCCAACGTTAAACAGGCGGCAGTTTTCCAACAACTGTGGTACTCGACGACACGCAACAGCACTTGAGCAAGCGACTACGACGCGCAAGTCCAGCTATCTACCAACAATAGGTAATAGGATGTGTCCAAGGCAATATAGGGCTGCAAGGGATATCACGGGTACGAAAACTAGAGCAACACAACACGGATAGCAATAGATCAACAGGAGGGAATAAATACTATAAAAGTAAGATAGGTAGAAAGGGGGAGATGCTCGCCTGAAAAACATTGTCGAAGGTTCAACCGAAGATCGGGGCGAAGCTCACATCAACTCAACGGCCTTATCCGTGAAGAACCAAAACACTAGAATAAACACCGGATGCAATATTTAATACTACGGCAACAGATCGGGCATGATGCATGTATGATGTATGACATGGCAAAGGTGCGATGCAATTAGGTCATATTAAGCGGAACCGGGGTCCCGACAATTAATTAAACGGTTCATGTTATTTATCTACCCCGCAAATTAAATGTTGTAATAATAGGGCAAGATATGACAACGGTTCGATGCACAAATTTAAATGAGGCCAATATAAGGCTAGATTTGCCCGCATATGGGCCCCATATTTAATTATGAGGTGAATCGGCATAGTGCCCCCAAACCACATGATAATATGCATGCAAGTATGGCAATTTAATATGCAACAATTATATAGATGGCATTTATAAAATAGGGGCTCGGATCAGGGTCACACATTAGGGTTCGACGATCTTGGTCCGGGGGTTCGGGGTCGGGTATCGGGGTCCGGATCTGGGGTTCGGGGTTCGATGGGCTCGGTCTCGGATAACGGAGGTAGGTCTTGTCGCATCCGGGAAGCAGGACTTGGTTCGGTGCCCGGGGGCGCATCGGGTGCTTCCGGGTCGGTGTCGATCTTGTCGTGGTGAAGATCTTGTCGGTCTTGGCGTTCTTCAGGTTCGGGTTTTGGCGTCCGAGGGTAGTACTTGTCGTATCCGTGAAGACGATCATGTCGGTCCACGGGGTCCAGCCTTCGGGGTTCGACGGGTGTCTTGGCGTCCCATGAAGGCATCCTCGGTGCTCCGTGTCGAAGGCTTCGGGGTACTCAAGTCCGTGTGGGCGATCTTGTCGTTCCGAGGGTTTTTCCGAGGTTCGGTCTTCGGATCTTCGGAATTGTGTCTTCGGGGCTCCGTGGGTCGGGGTCTTCGGATGTCCATGAAGGAGGGCTTGTGGATCCATGATGGCAACCTTCGTGTTCCACCTCGTACGTCGGTACCGATACACGGGGGTCTCCGCATCGAAGATCTTGGCGACGCCGAGGAGAGCGGGGCAGCGGCCTCGGGGCAGGTGCTGCGGCAGGGAGGCGCTGCTGCGGGGTCCGGCGGCGCTCGGGGGAACCACGGAGGCGACGGGGGAGCGGCCGGCGAGGAGGTGCAGCCCTTGGCGGTGGTCCGCTGGCGGCGGTGAAAGGCAGGGGAGAGCGGGACCCCTGGGCGACGACGACGGGGGGGGGGGGGGGGCGGCGACGTCTAGCAGAGGGGGAGGAGCGAGGCGGACGGGGCGGCCGGCGAGGTAGACGGGGCGGAGAGGCGGGGCTCGGCGGGGAGCGCGGCCTGGAGGTCGTCGGAGAGGGGTGCCGGTGGCGGTTGAGCGGCTGGTGGCGGAGGGAGCTCGGGGAGAGAGAGGAGGCGGCCGACGGGAAGGCGACGACGGCGCCTGCGGGCCACGGCGGCGAGCGGGGGCGGCGAGAGGAGGTGCTCGGAGGTGGGGACGAACGGCGGAGGCGGCGGAAGGAGCTCGGGGACGCGGGGTCTGCAGAGGGGAGGGGCGAGGTCGGCCGGCGCCGGGGAGCTCGGGGCCGGGGTGGCGTAGGCTCGAGGAGGCGGAGACGCCGGAAGGCCGACGGCGGGGTCTGATTGGACGGCGGAGGCGGGCGAGGACGGAGGCGCTGGAGGGGGAGCCGCGGGGGAGAGCGTGCTGGGGAGGAGAGCCGGCGAGCGGCGGTCGGAGAAGGGGAGGGAGGAGCGGTGGCCGGAGGCGGTGGTGGCCAGAGGGAGGAAGGGAGGCGCGGGGCGAGCGCGTCGGGCGGGAGGTAGGAGAAGGTGGGGAGGGAGAGAGGTTGGGGCAGGCGGGGTCTGCGGGGGGGCCAGGGGGGTTGCGTCGGGGGCGCGGGGACGCGGGGGTGGGACCCGGGGACAGGGGCTGTCGGGGCGTGGGTGCGTGTGTGTCGGTGTGTGTGCGTGAGTGCGTGTGTTGCATGTGTGCTGGGTGGGACCCAGGGAGAGAGAGGGGGAGAGAGGCCAGGTGGCTGCGTGGGATAGGGTAGAGGGAGGGGAGAGGTGACGTGTCAGGTGGGGATTGGCCGGGGTGAGGTGGAGGCAGGGTGGGTAGAATTAGGTTGGGTAGAAAAAGGTTTTCTAGGTTGGACCGTTTTGGAACTGGGGGTGGTCGTTCGGGTCGAATCGGCCCGTTCGACTGCCCCACTGAAAATAATTAAATATTTTATTTATTTCAAACAGGGCTTTTGCAAACCGATAGCAGACAAAACAAAATAATCCGGAGACCCGGGTTTTGCGTTTGAACAAAGACGGGGCGTTTTAGAAAACACAAAATAGGTTTTTCTGCAAATAGTTTTATGCAAGCAAATGCAAAATGATGACGATGCTCAAATGCAATGTGGCATGATGACATGAGCATGCGGTCATGATGATGCATTGCACAAAAACAACGCGATTTTCTAGTAGTGGTTTTGCGGGATGCCACAGATTCTCAAGCACCCTCACATCAACATCAACACTTCAGGGGCCAAACATTGTGCCAAGCATCAACACAAAATCGGTGGCTATAGGGCACACACAGGAATAGCCTAACCGCTCCATGCATAGCAGCAGACGGCAGATGCCATAGGGATGCGCGACCTCAGACATTCTCGGAGGAAGGTGGATGCACGGAGTTCCCGGGGTGGCGAGCAGGGACAGTGCAAGGAGAGACGCGGCAGAGGCCGACGAAGGTGACTGATCTTGGCAGGAGCTCGATGCGACGGGGGTATGTGGAGCGGAGCTTGGCAGCAGTGGTAGGCGGGCTCGCAGTGGGAGGCACATCGGGGAAGCCGACGACGGTGGAACAATACGGAGCAAAATTTAGGCTATGTGAAAAAATCATGACTTCATGAGTGACAAAACTTTAAACAACACAGAGAATTTTTTTAATGTAAAGGACCAAGATTTAAAGAGGAACAGAAAGTATAGGAATAACATTTAGACTAAGTGAGCAAAATCTAGCACACATGGAACAAATCACAAACTTCTGGCAAAATAAACCTTTGGACCAGGTCGACCACAAATAGAGTGTCGAAGGAAAAACTAACATCAACCAGCGGAACAATATCTAGAACGCAATTTTATAGCCGTGAAGCAAAAAAATGAATACAAAATGCAAATAAAATTTCTATAACATGGAACAAATTTTTAACACACAAGAAACAAAAGATCATAACTACTAGCGGAAACATAAATTTTAAACTAATTGAAATTAAGTTTTATAACTCATGGAATAAAATCACAAATTTATGTAAGAAATCCATGGAACAAGTCTCGTTATAAGGGAGATAACTATAGATTTTGATTAAAATGCCCCTAAAGGTTATTATTTTTAGGAGCACTTCTCAAAATGTCTCTAAAGATACTATATTTAGGGACTTTTGATCAAAATGCTAAAGGGTAGTATATTTAGAGGCACTTCTTAAAATGCCCCTAAAAGTATTACTTTTAGAGACACTTTGATCAAAATGTCTCTAAAGGTATATCTTTAGGGCACTTTAATAAAATGCATCTAATTGATATATTTAGGAACACTTTAAAAAATACCCTAGCATCCCTAAAGCCATACCGTGTACTAGTGAATACATCTGCTACTTGATGCCAGAAAGCTCACGCTATGCTGATGTAATCTAGTGTACTGCTCCAGAAGTTCAAGGGTAGTGCTATATGCCGCTTTTAGCAGCTACAATGCATTGCGCTGCCTGAAGTACTATTTCACGTGCCGTTCTGCATAAGGCATGTTTCACGTTCTTTTAGCTTGTCAGGTATGTACACGAAGGAATTGATCTTATCATGTTCTTTTTGTATTCGGTCTTTTTTCTGCCACGGTGCATATATTTGCCCTCAGCTCTTTACACGTGTTAAAAATCGTGAACAAAATATTCGAAAATCATGAAAAAATTCCAAAACCTGTGAACATTTTTTAAATATCATGAACATCATTTTTTGAAAAATAATGAACCAATTTTTAAAAAAATCCAAGAACACATTTTTAAAACCCATGAACCAATTTACTAAAATCATGAACACTTTAAAAAGTTGTGAACCAATTTTCAAAAATCATGAACACTTTTTAAAAACCTTACACCAATTTTCAAAAATCATGAACACTCGTTAAAACTCATGAACCGATTTTCAAAAATCATAAACAATTTTGTTAAACCCATGAACCAATTTTTAAAAATCACGAACAATTTAAAAACTTGTGAACCAATTTTCAAAACTCACGAACACTTGTTCAAAACCCTAAACCAATTTTGTAAAATCATGAACAAATTTTAAAACTCGTGAACAAATTTTAAAAATCATAAACAATTTTATTAAACCCATGAACCAATTTTCAAAATCATGAACACTTTTTTAAAACTCGAAAACCAATTTTACAAAATCATGAACACTTTTTTAAAACTTGTGAACTTTTTTGAATTATTAGCCTGTTTTTTTTTAATCTATGAATGTATGGACCACATGAACTTTTTTCAATTTGTCAACCTAATTTTTGTATCATGAATAATTTTTAAATTCGTGAACATTTGTTCAACATCCGAACAATGAATTTTTTTTAAAACATGAACCTTTTTCTAAAAGAATGAACATTTTTTACTGGGTGAACATTTTTTGAATCAACGAATGTATTTAATTTAAACTACATGGCCATTTTTTAATCGGATTATTTGAAGCATGACCTTTTCATGGCCTTATGATTATATTTCCATACTCCGTGAATGTATTTCTAAAATCCGTAAAACACACTTTTTAAAAACCTTGATTATTTTTGAAAGTCCGGTGAAGAATAAAACATATTAAAAAAAGAATGAAAAACAAAAAAGGAAAGAGAAAACGAGAAGAAAAACAAACAGAAATTAGGTATGAGGAGTGGAAAGGGAAATAGCGATCCGAAAAATAGTACCTCGGCACGACACGACGTGCCGCACTAAGGCGGCATTTAGTATTCCACGAAGTGCAATGCTTTCTTGATCCTCAAACTCAAACATATGTTATATATGTATAGCATAGGCTCATTATAGAGTAAATACACATGTCCCATGAATGCTACGGTATATGTCTCTGTCTCAGAATCAAGCAATAGAAAATCGAGTTAGATAATTGACAATGTTTACAAACTGTTTGGACGGGATGATTTGGCAAAGTCGAGAGAGTGACATATAAAAAGAGATGCTTGTTTGTGTAATTGTGTGGAATTAGATCAAGTTTCCTCTAAAATAAAGAATAAAGAAAGGACAGAAGGTGGGGCTGCTTCTTCAGTTATGAGGCATCAGTCCACTTTTTTTTGCATTGAGCAGATCAGCGGTCCACTTTCTGTTTTGCATTGAAAATCCAAAAAAAGAACTTGACCTTCCCCTCGTCTCTTATTTTCCAGACCTGATCCAAGTGAGGCCTCTTCAATCTACCATGGAACTGAAAGGCATATGCAGAGGCAGCAGAGTACTGTCCATCTGCAGTAAGGTTCCAAGTAATTTTGTCGTCCTCATCTGAAAGGTGCACATCTAGGATCGTTGTCCATAGTTCTATAAACTGGTCCATTTGTTCTGATGTGTTTATTTTTTGGAGACCTCTCATCCATCTATTATTAGTTAGAGCTTCCCTGACCGAAAGCTTCTTTCTAGTCGCCAACATCATCAACATAGGAGCAAAGGAAACTGGCGCCTTTTCATGGAACCAATTGTCCGTCCAGAAGGAGGCAGTCTTCCCATTGCCCAGCGAAATGGAGGTGCATACTGCAAAGAGAGTTTTATCAGTCTTATCGCAAGGAGTTGCAGAGCCTTTCCATGGCCTCTCCTGAGCATCCCATCTAAACCATTCCCATCGTAATCTTAATGCCCTGCTGAAAGCCTGGAGATCCTTGATACCGAACCCACCATAGTCTGTGGGAGCACATATTCTCTTCCAGTTTACCAAGCACTTGCTTCCCCTAGCCTCTTCCTCAGGGTCCCACAGAAAATCTCTTCTCAGCCTATCAAACTTCTTCACCATCCACTTTTCTGCAGGGAACACACAGTTAAGAAATATGTGGCGGACGCTGTGACCACACTGTTTATAAGGGCCAGTCTCCCTTTTCTATTCATCATCTTTCCCTTCCACCCTTTAAGCCTTCCAATGGTTCTGTCAAAGATAGGTTGGATCTCGACTATTCTTGGTTTCTTCCATCCAAGAGGCAAACCAAGATAATTGCAAGGAAGCGTTTCCCTGATTCCACCAAAATTTTGCAATATTTCTTCCAAGGGATGGTTGTCGCAGGCCACCGGGTATGCCACACACTTCTGAAAACTCGTCATAAGACCAGAGACTTGGCCAAAAAGTTGTAGCAGATGATGCACAGCCGTGACGTACGATTCTTCAGGGTTGGTGAATAGAGCTACATCATCGGAATAGAAACTTGCCCTCATCCTGGCCGTCCTCAAATTTAGGGGTGACAGCACCTGTTGCTCAGTTGCACGATCGAATAACTGCTGCAGAGGTTCCATGGCTAGGATAAAAAGCATGGGGGATATAGGGTCTCCCTGTCGCAGGCCTCTCTTGTGAGCGAAAGGCTTCCCCGGGCAACCATTCAGGAGGATCCTCGAAGTGGATGTGGCAAGAATGAGGGATATTAGATCTCTCCGACGTTGTCCAAAACCCATCTGCTTCATTACCTCCAGCAGAAATCCCCAACTTAGTGAGTCAAAAGCCTTCGTGATGTCCAACTTGAGGAACAACGGTGGCGGCTTCTTCATGTGCGCCTCTTTGATTACATTCTTGACATAGAGGAAGTTGTCTTGGATTGATCGCTTTTTGATGGATGCGCTCTGGCCATTTGACACCAGATGAGCAAGTTCCGGTGCTAGCCTCTTGGCCAAAAGCTTGCAGAGAATTTTTGCGACACTATGCGTCAAGCTGACCGGGCAGTAGTCAGAGGCATCCGCAGCATCAGTCTTTTTTGGCAGCAAGGCAATGTTAGCAGTGTTAAGCAGATGCCATTGGTCTCCCCTTAGCTGCTGCATCTGACTCATGGCATCAAGGAGGCTTTTGTTAATGACAGGCCAACATTTCTTGAAGAAATTGCCAACGATCGAACCCGTCAGGCCCCGGTGCCTTCTCTCCATGCATATCGCCAACAGCAGCCTTCAGCTCAGACATGGAAAATTGGCCATCAAGGTGAGAGAGATCAGCTGCGTGAATCCCCAAAGAGTCCCAGTTTAGGTCAGCGCCTTGAGCAATACAGGTTCCCATCAACTGCTTATAATGAGCCAACAACAGTTGTGCATTCCCTTCTTGATCGTTTTGGTGACAATTCCCTTTTTGTTGCCCATAATTAAGGACAAGGCCGCAACGTTTATATCGCTCTACTTGGCACCAATCCAGCAAAAAGTTTATATCGCTCTACTTGGCACCAATCCAGCAACGTTTATATCGCTCTAATGAAAGTGTAAGCATTCTACTGTCTAAGAAAGTTGGTAGTCAACAAAAACTGAATCCCCTAAAAATAAAACTGAATCACCTGAGTGCAAAAAATAATAATATTTGAATCACCCTTTGTTAGTGTGGTCTCTGGTCCCAAGTAATGCAGGCTAGTACAAGAACATCTATTACTCATTTTTGGAATGGAGTAAGTTTGTAACACACCTATGTCTACACTCTGCAAGATCAACAACCAAGAAATGATTTGCTTGCAGGATGATACTACTACCAAACAAGTTTTTTTTATCCAGACTCTAGCGTTTCTCCAGCTGACAAAGAGAAACTCGCTCAAGCACGCAGCATCTAGCTTTACTTGCTCACCACCACCTTGAATGTACCTTTTGTTCCTCTTTCTTTTCCACAGGCCATCAAAAGACATACAGATACTCTACTTAATTAAGAAGAAAGGCAGTTGTGCCATGCATGCTTCTGCGTGAGTGAGTAAAGAATACGACCAGCGATCGATCGGGTCGTAGTATAAGACCAACACGCGAATCATCTTCTCTAGTTGCAGCTGTTCTAAACCATCTTCTTCGGAATTTTCCTGGAACTCCTGGACCTCGGCTCCCAGCCCTAAGGAGATAGACGATGGATCAACACCCGGTATGTAGCATAACTGATCTTTTTTTTCGTTTCTTGCACACGTTACTTTAATTCTGATGTTAATGTTGTTTTTGAAAATTCGATCAAAACTAAAATGTTCATTGCCTTGAGACAAAATCGCCTTTTGTTTTGGAAGGAGGGGGTACCAAGTCTTTTTAGAAAAAAATCTCAGTAGACAATTAAACTTTATACTGATGTTCCTGCCTACTCCATATACTAAATAATAGTGGCAGATAGTCAAATATGAGTACGGTAGCAGCAGCAGCAGCACAGGCTCCCTCCGTCTGTTCAATAACTATCAATGGCCTCGCTGATACCATTTCCTACCACGGCCCTCTCCATTGCTTCCACGCCTTCAAGCTCACCCCCAGCGTCGCAAGGGCTCGCGTCGACTTGGCGCATGAGGCAGCTCTGCGCCGCCGTACTGCTCCGGGTTGTCAGATGCGGAGCACACAATGACGGCGGCAGTCCACTTGGGGTTGGGGCTTGGGGGTAACATCCTAGGAATATTAATTTGTTTTCGGCACATCTAATGGTACCAACCTAATCAAACTTTTAGGAAGAAGTTCTTGGCCAAACAAATGGTAATTGCATTTTGAAACCAAGGAAGTAGTTTTTTTTTTCAACCGGTCATAGTGTTTGGATCATGTTAATGATTTACTTTAAGAAGTGTTGGATACGTTTTTTTGCCATGTTTGTTGTATCAGTTACAAGTATATCAGTTAATAATTACAAGAAAATAATATGTAGCCATGGCATGTGGTTATACAAGTGCTAGTTAGTAGAAAAATAGTATTTATTCTGTAACATACATGTGAAGTATGAAGATTAAGATGGATTTCTTAGATCTTGAACTTTTTGGGATATATAATAACTCTTATGTATATATAATCTCACAATAGTTGTATTGATAATTGAAGGGTAATGGTCATGGTGACGTGTCGAGGGCAGACCAACAGTTTTGGAATTCCACCACCTGGTCACATGGTGCAAAAGAGTTGTGGAAGAACCCAAGGGTAACAATGATAAGGATCGAGGTACTTGTATCAATTGTTGCTGGTGTCCTACTCTTCCTCGCCATCTTTGGATCCCGCCGCCGCCGAAGCAGAAATTGTTTTGTCCAAAAGGGTGTCTTTGGCGCTTACACCTTATGCTTCTCATTGGCGACATACACACTTGGTTCCATGCAATCTTCTCAGTTGAAGAGCAGCATGTACCCTATTTGGGCCATTTCTCTCTTCATGCTTCATGCTTGCACTGATTCTATCACAGCTTATAGTCTCGATGACAATAGAGAAGGAACCAGACTCCAATACCAAGGTCTTATGTACGCGGCATATACGTTGTTGCTTCTGAGCACTGTGAAGACGGACTACAGCAGAGCACTTGGTTATATGGCTTTGATCACTTATATCAGATATTTGCAGAGAGTTTCAGTATGTATGCTAGCAAGCCTCTCATGGAACTTGAACAAAATAGTTGCTGATTACATGTATGAGGAGGGGCAAAACAAGGTTTTGTTTGAAACCATGGAAGACTGCAATTACCTGGTTGATTGGCCCATCAGAAAATCCAAGTTTGATGCTCCCACATATGCAACACAATTAACAGCCGATCCTGAGAAAGATGAAGTCATTGACATCGCGAAGATATGGCGGTGCAAGGACAAGTCACTTGGCCCGGAGCTAAAAGATGCATGTCTTTCCTTCTCTCTTTTCCATCTTCTGAGAAGGCGCTCTTTTGGGTTTTCCTGTGACGAACACAAAGACAGGGCACGTAATTTTGTCTTGGAGGTGCTGCTATCGGAGAACAAAGACGGTGCTACAGGCTATAGTAGAGTTTTCAAGGTGATTGAGGTTGAGCTAGCATTTATGTATGACTTCTTCTTCACCAAGTATGCTGTCATTTATTATGGATCAACGGCTGCAACAATTTGGTCCCTGATTTCAGTCATCGGTATATCTATCACGGCATATATTACTACCAGGGCCCCTTTAAAGATTTCTCAGGGTGATTCCAATGTCGCCAGCACCGTTACAGATGATGTTGCTATCACTTTAGTGATACTTGCATCCACTGCTTTGCTTGAATTCATACAACTGTTATTTTACTGGACAGGCATTTGGGGCAGAGTATCCTTTGTTTGCCAGTATATCAGAGAATCAGCAAGGTCTAACATAAGGGCCTCGCAGAATAAGAAGACGAGCGCAAGGCGGGTAAGCTCTTGCACCATGGGATCAAAGGAGTTTCTTGCAAAGATTGGTGTTTGTCTTGCATCTTGCATCATGGGATTAAAGGAGTTTCTTGCCAATGTTGGTGTGTCATGTGCATCAAACGACCACTACTGGCAGCACAAGCTTGGGCAGTACTCATTACTTGATTCAGTCAGCAGCTACAATCGTAATCTATCACTTCGTGGATTTGGATATAGAATATTCACCGCTCGCCCGATGGTTATAGTGGGGAAATTTGTCTATCTTGCTGATCATGTGTTCAATCATCCACGGAATGTTCAAGCATTGGTGGTCCGAAAGAATGTCGGGAAATCTGTTGAGTTGCCAGATGAAGTAAAGGAGGCGGTTATCCGCTCCCTTAAACGTACTGGTGGTACACTAAGCAATGGCAAATCCTCTTTGCAGTCCAATAGAGCAGATGAACTCTCTTGGGCTTGCACGTGGGAAATGCACCAGGATAGAAGCTGGTCCCAGAGAAACCAGAATCAGACACACATCATTTTGACTTGGCACATTGCAACATGGTACTGTGAGATGGCGAAACTTTCGTCAGAAGGGGTAGCAGAAAAACTCAAGGTACCTTTTAGCATCGCCACAACGCTGTCAAAATATTGTGCATACCTGGTGGTCTTTGCTCCAAGGCTTCTTCCTGGGCACCACTATGATACAAAACAGAAGTTTGATGCCGCTGCAGCGGAAGCAACCGCATTCTTCCCGAAAAGAGGGACGAACATCCACGAGTACATGAAAACTTCAGAAGCACCATCGCAGCATACGGAGACGATCTTCGGGAGGGGCCTGAAGCTGGGGAAGGAACTGGAGAAAATGGAGGAGAGCACCCGTTGGCAGGTGATGGCTGATTTCTGGGCTGAGATGATGCTCTACCTCGCGCCGTCAGCCAATGTCGAGGTGCACATCGAGCGGCTGACGCAGGGCGGTGAGTTCATCACCCACCTCTGGGCTTTGCTCTCTCATGCAGGCATCCTTAAGAGGGAGCAGGAGTATGAAGCTGCAGGCGTGTAACGCTGCATCACCACCCTGCTGGAGACAAACCAGGGTCCATGCAGTTTCTTTTGCACTGTTCTTTTCTTTTCTTGCCTCTGTTTAATTTCTGCCTGTCATAATAAGTGGCAGGTGCTGCTGTTTGTGTGTGATGCATTGACCTCGTGATAGGTTGGTTTGTGGCTTGCTATGTTTATAAGTTTGGACTCAAGTTGATTTGTATTTGGTGATTTTTCGCATTGAACATAACAGGTGGGAACACCCACCACAAAATCACTATTTCTAGGACATATATGTGCACTGACCTTTAATCTGGCCATACAAACTGAACTTCAGTGTATGTAGTTCACAACATTTGGTCCAGAACAGGTTGATCATGACGATAAGAATTGTGCATAGTACAGATCATGTTCAGTAACACTGAAGCAGGCACCCACCATCACATTGATTTATGGTTCAGCCGGTGCTTTCACTCATTTCAGGTTCCAATAGTTCATACACACTTTCATTCCATTTGTAAACAGAACAGGAAAACTCATCGCTACGAGGTAAATTCTGAATACTTCGTGCAGGCCTCAAATGTCTAAGTAATATGGCAGCACTATGTGCCAGCATCGAACGGTAAAACGCTCTAACAAAATGAATGGCACAAAATGTAGGTCAGTATGGCAGTAGAGGTTGCATATCTTTTATCAGCGCTCAGGATTCCAACTGCACCTGTGGAGTCTGTAGGAACAGGAACTGCATCGAGAAAATACACAGGTCAACATTTATGTGAAAGGGAACAATGTTCATGACAGTCATCTTTGTTGACCTGGACCACGCGTGTTACCTCAAATGACTTCCCAGATCTCTCGTACTCGAGCATGCTGAGAGCCACTTCACAGCTCTGGGAGACGATGGGCTCGGGGTCCTTGGAAAATTCCTCCAGAAGTGCAATGCTTTCTTGATCTGCAGCAGCAGCATGACCATAATGTCAGGGAACTCTGAAACATATGTGCATGGACTGGAGAAGTACACGGCGTTCTTGCAAATCACGTGGTACTAATTACCTGCAATTGAACCAAGGGCCTCGGCAGCTTCATGCCTAACCATTGGGTGCTCATCGACGTTCTTCAGAACACCCGAAAGTGCATCAGAAGCTACTTTGTTTTGCAGCTGACCTAATACGTAAGCAACCTGCAGAACAGTAGAAGAAAAAAAAGTTATACTTGAGAAAACAATAGGCACTAAAACAGCAAAAACAACATGATATGGTTAAGTTACAAAAAATATTTTCTTAGTGATCCCGGCTACAAGAATTTGAAAATATGTAGCCGAGTAGTTTTTGTTTATCCATCTCTCTTCTTTAGCAAGACAGGTGGCTATATTGATTTGAAAGAAGATTTAATAAGGAGCAAACAGAAATTGGTTAAAGTTCAAGCAAACCTCGTGACGCAGAAGAGCACTTTTGACACCCAGAGCTTCCACGATAGCAGAAACAGCACAATCTCCACCATCATTCCTAAGCGCAAAAAGAGCTGCATAACGTTCATACATTTTTTCTTTCTCGCTGAGGAGAAGCTCCCTGAAAAATATCCACCATTCCAGTAATGTCAAGATGATGCATATTAAAGATAATGAACACAAACAGAAACGTCTTCAAAGACATACCTAAGTTGTTCTACCGAAAGTCCTTGCTTGGCAGGCATTGCTGGGTCAACTGATAGATAAGGTGAAATCGTTGTGCTCTCAGCGCCACTAGCATTCTTCTGCTCTTCTATCCGTCTAAGAGCTAACTCGCATGTCTCTTGCACCTCAACGGCTGGATCAGCTGTTAAACTCTCTTTCAACAGGGAAATGCTCTTTTCCAGGCCAATAGCTCCAAGGGCTTCAGCAGCCTGATCAATAAACATATACGGCTTCTCAAATGAATAACAAAGCACAAGAAACAGGAGATAAGATTTACATTTACACTAGTAGCTACCTCATGGCGGACAATTGGATGGAGTGAAAGGTCTTTGAGAACTGCCTCTAATGCAGGGATAGCCTCAGCATCCTGCATTTGTCCAAGTGCAAATGCAGCCTCATGGGCAAGCAAGTTAGAAGAATCCCTTGCAGCTGAGCATTGAAGAAAATACATCAGATTTTCTTAACCATTTGTTTCTAGGACATAAAATTCAGTAATACATTAACAAAACATTGGCAGAATTTTTGAGATCGGAGCTTTGTCAGTACGAGCTGCTACTAACAGCAGACGTGAAGTAAAAGGGCATATAATTTCACAAATGACACAAAATGAACAAGGAAAATCTTGGACAAACAGATTGAAGTTCAGCATAACAAACAGCTCAGGATTGAAGTTCAGCATAACAAACAGCTCAGGATTATCCAATTGGAAGAGAGAGAAAAAAACAAGGCCATTAAAAGTTGCAACTATGCTGCGTGAGTATCAGTACAAACAGCTGAGAACTCTCAATTAGGTCCAGGAAACACTAAGGAGTAAGGATCCCAAATTGCTTGTATGGTGTCTGAAACCGTGAAACTAAGCACAGAAATCAACTAAAATAGGCTCATGACATCTGTGTTCAGCCAGGGGGAAGAAGCCATGAACAGTCTACTAACAGACTGAAGCTCATCAGCAGCTGATGGTCATTCAGTCGGGCAAAAACAAGGGTGCTATGCTAAGTAGCACTGCTGCTGCTAGCACGAAACCACTGAATCACAGAATTATAGCCGGTAGCTGTACTCAAATAGGGGCGGGGCATATAAAGACATGCCAAATGTAACTAAGCACCGAAGGTTTTCCACTACCGTACTGCACTTGAAGTCGCCAGTCGCAGCAGGAGGAGACTAGCATAGCATCATCAGACATATAGAGGGGGCTAATCGATGAGAGGCGATACCTTGGAGGAGGGCTTGCCGCGGGCCGTCGCCGCGGAGGTTGCGGAGGGAGAAGAGCGCCCGGAACCGCTCCGCGATGGGCTGCTCCGCGTCCAGCAGCCGCCCGCACAGGAACCGCTCCATCTCCGGGGATGAATCGAACGCTCCGGGAGCACCCATCGCCGGCGAGTCCGTACTGTCGGACGGCACGGCGCTCATGCTGCTGCTCAGCTTAGCTTCCCGGCGGCGGCGGCGGCTGTAAGAGAAGGAAGAAACCGAAAAAAAAAGAACTAGTACGCGTTAGCTCGACGCCAACATCCCGCGCGATCCTGGCCGTCCGATCGGGGATGGACACGTCACCCGTCCTCTCCAGAAGCTGCCACCAACACGGAGAGCGAGAGACTCTCGCTGTCAGCGGGCCCGACCCTGAACCTGGTCCTACGTGGCAGTTAGATACAGGCTACCCGTAAATCTCCCGTCGGCGAGGCTCTCCTGCCATTCTCCCTCCTCCCCAGCCGACGCCGCAAATCCCATCACCACCAGCGCCACGAACCCCGCGCGGATCCGACGCGAAATCGAGAGGTACGCTCGCCCGATCCAGGTCTCCGATCCGACGATTGATCCGTATCCGCCTGTGGGCGGCGGGCTTGGTTGGTTTCTGACCGGGGTGGTGCTGGGTTTCCTCTGCAGGGACCGTGGGAATCGAGACGCGACGGCGGGCGCCATGAACGCGAGGGGGTAAGTCTTCCGTGCACTGCCTGCTCTCCCGCATATCGAGGTTTTCGAATTTTCTTGTGCTGATTAGGCGGGGTTAGGGTTCACGGGGACACTTGTAAATTGGGGGGCCGTCTCAGACAGACCACCTCGGGTGATCGCTTCTGTTCGGTGTTCGAATCATTGTAATGCGGTGCTGCGATGTACAATTATCGCACGCGGTAGTGAATTCGATGGGGGTGACGCATAGTGATCGTAGGGAACTTAGGGCTAAGCCAATTCGTTACTGCAGTCCTGTTGTTGTTGAACATTGCGTTGTTATTGGGTGTTTAGATGTTTGTAAAATCCGGTGGCGAACTGGATGGGGCTCCTGGTGATACTCTTGCCCGCTGACTAGTTACCACTGGCAGCTCAGTGTTCTAGTAATGTATCTATTGATTTGACTCTACAAGGTTCTTGTCACGGCCGACAACTGGTTTTCAATAATTGGAACATGATCTATGTGCTTTTCCTGACCAGCTTAGGTTCTTATCTTTGAAAATGAGTCCGCTGAAAGTAGCTTTGCAACTTAGGCTTCAATTGAAGATTTGAAACCGTTTTTGTAAGAGGATTACTCAATCTTGTACAGGAGGACAGATCCGGTTTTTCAGTTCTACCAGATTTGCTGTAATGCCTGCTCCTTTCATTGCCTTCATCTCGCGGTTTATTAGTCTACTCTAGTTGAAGAGATATGCTTTTAGAATCAGCATGCATGGTGGCATGACATGCATTGGTCTAAGAACCTGGACTCTTGGTAGCTGCTAGCCAACTATTCTAACATTACTGCATACTGAATAAGCAATGCATGTAGCCTAGCAATCTAGCATCATGAAACGTATGGCTTAAGTGGTGGAATTGATGTATTGTGCATTGCATACTTGTTGCAGATTGTCATGATAGTCTGAAAATTACATGATGTTAGACACTTAGTCTTATTAGGGGAAAAAAGGAAATTCAGATGATATCTCCTTGTAGAAATGAATATAAGGAGAGCAGAAGGCATGGTAGGCTCTCAGTCTGATGGCATGACCAGAATCACATGATCTATTGTTCTTGCCTCTCTCAAGCACTCCGTGTTAATTGTGTCAAACGGAAAGGAGCAAACAGGACCTATTGAATGTAAAATAGCTTACTTCTATTTAATTAACATCAAGTTATGTAGATTTAATGTGTAGCAGCCAGCCAGATTATTATGTTCCCATTATGAAGAGATCCTTTTACCTGGTCAAAGGTGTCCAGTGACTTCTGAGAATGATATCTGGCCAAGAACTATTGCATCTTTGTACATGGGTTAAGGGCATCCAAATGTTGGTCCATTTGGGTATCAAGGTTGTCTGATATTTTGCAAAGTAAACTCAGCACCCTGCCTGATGTGGCCCTATATTGCAGATGCAAGCAAGAACTCTGCTAACAGTAACACTAACAACTGATGTCAATACCTAATGTTTATATAACTTCTCTGATGTCATCTCATGTCTTGCACTTCATCACTGTAGTAGTTGCGAGCTGTACTGCAAAATCTCTACCTTCTGCCAGCTTTATAGTACATATTGAGTAGCACATTGTGATATGTATATCTGTGGACCTGGCCGTTATTAAAGTTTTGTGGGCAGTCTGTCCCAATTAGGCACTATTGATTAAACATACAGAGTAACAGAGTATGGTCAGTTTCTTTATCTGATGCAAAATGAGCTCTTCCCTTGTCCACCCAGGTTTTGGCAATACATGTGTTTCATGTGATATGTATTCATAGTTATTGACCTGTAAACTTGGAAATATATAAACATTAGTTCTTCTCATATGCAAAATAATTTAGATTGCTGTGCATTTTCTGTTTGTTTCTTTTGCATATTATGTTTTTATGCACTTCTGTGTTTTAGGTGATATGTATTCCTAGTTATTGACCAGTAAACTTGGAAATATATAAACATTAGTTTGCGTGTGCATTTTATTGACTCATGTAACTATATTCTGAACTTGAAGCAGCTACCGAAGCACCAGAACTGCTCTGTTCGATGGCATTGAAGAAGGTGGAATCCGAGCATCGGCTTATTCTTCACATGAGATAGACGAGCATGAGAATGAGCGAGCTATTGATGGATTGCAAGATCGAGTTAGCATGCTGAAGCGGGTAAGTGTCACATAATGATTGAATACCTGAGTTTTCTATCTCGGTTTATTTTTATGTAAGAATTACTATATTTGCATATATTGATTGTACTAGTTTATCTTTAAGTGCATCGTGATAGATCATAAATTGATTGTACTAGTTTTTAGTTGCATGTTTTTAAAAAACATATTTCCCTCGCAAGACGAAGAGAAGAACGACTTTAGGGACTGCAACTTTATTGGCAGTACTAATCTCGACATGGGGTCCATGTTAACCATGTGCTGTATTGGACCATTTAACTTGAAAAGATGATTATGATTTAAGTGTAGATTTTCGGCATGAGTTTTCCCCTTTATTTTGCTATATGCGAAGAAATCTGACTAATCTAATGGGCCTTGTGAACTGTGATATACTATTTATTTGACTCGATGCAGTGATGCCCTTTGGCTGGCATTCTCATTTGATATGGTTTGGATCAACACCTTTTTGAGTGTGGGGATACATTTGGCTTAAAGTTTTTAGTACAATATAGTAAATATGTGAGCTGTTGAAGGCCCCTTTTGTAGTTCGATGAGCTTGAAAGGCACTATGAGTTTACTGTAGAATAAAAGGCATGAGCTTTGGGACCCAAAACATGAGACGAGTTTTGTTAACTTCTGGCCTTAGTCTGAATTTTGCTAGTGAGACTCACCGTAGGAAATCAGGCATGAACAACTTTTAATACTAGAGTTACTGAAGGTTTGGTCCTCAGATGAAAAAGTAGATGAGTAGTAGTCTCCATTATGGTTCATGTTTGTTTTGCTCAAACATATTATCTGCTTGTTGTTGGCAATCCCTCCAGGTTCCAGCTATTTTTATGTGCATGTTCTAGCTGTTTGAACTGTGGAATATTTCCCCCTTCTATGAATGATATATCAAATTACTGGAGCTGTTTTCTGGCTTGTAGCTGTCAGGTGATATCAATGAAGAGGTCGAGACTCATAACCGTATGCTGGACAGAATGGTATGTTATATTTATGTTGCTAACCTTTTTTTCCTTGAAAGACCTGAATCTACCATTCTGCCATCTTACCATCATGTCTCATTCAGGGGAATGACATGGATGCTTCAAGGGGTTTTCTCTCTGGAACAGTGGACAAATTCAAGACGGTGAGCATCCAGATTAATAATCTAGCATGTATCTTCTCCTTGGTAGTCCCTCGAGACATCTCATTTCTTCATGAACGTAGGTTTTCGAGACAAAATCAAGCAGGAGGATGGGAACCCTTGTAGCATCATTCGTCGTGCTCTTTATGCTAGTATACTACCTGACCAGGTAGAAGGATCATCGTCCTCAAGCTATGTGTGGACTGGAGGTGCTCAAGAACGTGCTGAAAATGATTGCGCCGGTCTATCTACAATGTCGTACATACTTAGTTCTTTCTGTCGTAAACCAAAGTATGTTGATCTGAGTGTTTGCTAATTGTGCACCGCGTACGGATAGCAACCCTTTACTTCTTTTTTTCTGTGGATGTAATTACAGAATATGGAGTCAAATCTGGTGTCTATTTCACGGTCATGCTATATGTGTGATATGATAGCTACTAGTACTTGGAATGCTTACTACCATAATGCGTCTCCAGTTCGCTTTTTTTTGGGGATCTCCAGTTGAAGGTTTTGGTTTCTTGTGGACTGGAGTTTAGGTAAAGCCTGTTTGGTAGCTGTGAGGTCGACACGTGTCGTGCCGCTTCAGGGACAGATCCAAAATTTGAAGTATAATGCAGCTGCATCAGGGAATAACAGCATTTTTAAGTCGAGACTTCAGGTCAGCGAGTGATTTAGTCACTCGATTAAGAACTAATAACTCATTAATCAATGAGTGCAATTATTGAGGGGGAAGATGCCCTAATCGTGTGGGAACAAGCACCAGACACCTGCCATTACCATAGACAATCGCACCAACCAATCCTAATCACATGTCGCAGGTCTAAACAAAACGGCATGGCTCGTATTCCTATACCTGTACCGGATACATGCACCTTGCTAACCCTAATAAATTCTAAATCTTGGGACATACTTATCCCTAAAAAGACAAATGGCTCTGATCTTGTGAACAACCCTTGATCTACTGCACTTCTCTGCAGCTAATTAGTGCCTAATTGCTTTGTTTGGTCTGTGTTAGATATGTCATGCACACCACCCCATCAGGGTTTGACAAAGCTTAGGTTATCCATCTCTGGGAGATGTGCCCATTAGTTTAATTAGTGGAGAGTTCTTTATTTCAAAGCTTCATTTGTTAAATTGGTTCCGGTTAACTTTTCCTTTGTGCTTTTCTTTTCTGGATTGGAGTGGATCCATGAGCATGCATGGCAGGATCTTTGCTTGGGTGCCTTTGATGATTTGATCTAGTTGTTTGCTTATCTCTATGAATATGTGTAGTTAATTGCAGGCTGCTTGGACGACATGGTCCTGTAGATCCTTGCACACAAGATGCAATTTTTTTATTACTATAAGTGTGATTGTCATTTAGCTGAGATGTTATTTTGTATTTTTGAGACAAGGATATAAATAATCAGATTTGTTTATGTTGTGACATTCTAACCACAATGATTTATATTTGAATTGAGAATTGATGGAGCATGTTATAGAAATGAATGTTAATTAGTACGTGCTTTATCTAGTTAGTCTTAATGGAAGATGCTATTAAAGAGAACCTTCTGTCATGAAAGTTTCTTAATACTGGCACGCAAACAAAATATATGTTTGAGGGTCTGAGACATCATCATCATCATCATCATCATTCGTTTGCTTTCATATACATACAGAGAGCTAACATAAGAAAAAGGCACACATGTTTATATACATATCTTGATTAGTTAAATCCTGCCAACGAAATTATATTATTCAATTTGACATGATACTAAGCAGCATCTCTACCTGAACTTTGAAGTACACTAATATTCCGAACTGGTTATTGAAATGATTGAAAAATACTTAGCACCAACCCTAAACATGTAGTATAAATTTAGGACCATTGTTTTTTTTTTCTATTTGAGGCTTTGAGCAACTATTTGGGAATAAATGACTTGTTGTTCAAGGGTTGACTATTCGTTTTTATATAACTTGTTTAAGAGTTTCAAGCCCTAGTAAAAATGGTTTTCATGAACATGTCAGCTGATTGATTACTTTGTCTAAAGGCTAGAAACATCGAAACAGACCAGGAACATGTTCATACATGGTAGAATGATTTCTTTTGATGGTTCATGCATAGCGGCAAAATATATTCTCATTCATTTATATTATTGAGAGCAAGAAAACAAACTAATACCACAACTATTTGACTCTTTGAAGCATCTTCCTTTCTTTAAAAGAAAATATGAAAATGTCAATATCTGACATAATTATTGTATACATATTTATATAATTGGCAAATTGGATACAAATACCCCACAATAAACTCTAAACTAAGATAATCCCTCTATTCACTAATGTAAGACCTTCAAGATTTTTTTGAAAATGCACGTATCTAGAAACATTTTATTGTTTAGGTTCATCCATTTTAATCCAAATATAGTCTATTTTGAAATATCTAGAAGGTCTTACATTAGTGAACGGAGGGAGCAGTACAAATTTTAGCTAATTAACAGATCGCACGTCAAACATACTATAAGAGTTTAATTTGCAACTGACGAGCAAACAAAACAATTAATATTCGCAGTCTGGATAGATACATGATGTATATTTAAATCAGCTCACCACTGATAATTAGAAGAAGAAAAATAATATGTGATGCATATATCACTGGATGTGATTAAATGAATATACAATTCTGATTGTTTTGGTGGAAATATTCTACAGTTAATCTCGAATTATTAACACTGCAACGGAACAATTTTTTTGCTTTCATATACATACAGAGAGCTAACATAATTTTTTTTCACTTAACTGGGCCTAGGAGTATTTGTTTTTTTCTTGGCTGCTAGTGCTGAGAGAGATAGCAAAGAAGTTAGGGCTGGTTTTGTTTAGTTGGGATGTCGGGAGTTTTCAGAAAAGGACATGCACCGTACACCCCACCTGCTTTCCCCCACGTACAAAAACCCTAAGCTTCCCACTAATACACATCTCCATCCAACCCAATGCTAATTATCATCCACAACATTAGGAATAAAAATGCTACGGCCACCCAACCTCATCAAGCACCATCCTATTTCAGGACCAACCTCACGCATACAAGTTAAGGTGGTCGAAAATGTCGCTCCCGAATTAAAAAATATACTAGTGACTATGGGTAAAATGGTCATTTTTGAACGAGACATCTAGCTAACACATTGAGCTGTTAGATTCTTACTCGTCGCATCTAGATATTAAGAATTCGTGCGTACCCAATTCTCGTCCACGACTAGAGAGAGCGAAACTTTACCAATTACTTTTTAGGCCTACCAAACGGCGCATCACCAGCTTAACAGGGGACCAGTCCAAGTGTACAATAAAGAAATAAGCCTACATGGAGTAAAAATATACGGGGACCGGTTCAAGTATAGAATAAAAAAATCTACTCGAAATTAAAATGTTAACACTACTGCGGAATTGAATATACCTTGCAATTTGAATTCACATGGCAATTGGGGGACCAATAGCCATCCAAACCAAAATAAAAGCCAAATAACCCATGGCAGGGGCATGAGAGGGGGGTTATGGGGGTAAGGATAGAAGAGTGCACCTTGGATTAAAGGCTCCCTGATTAAGCTGATTAGTTTATGGTGGCACCCAAAGTCTCTCCCCGGCCTCTATCAACCCTCTTTCTCCTCCTCCTTTCTTATACCCACTTGCATGCCTCCCTCTCTTCTACACACTTCAGAGAGAAAGCCACAGCTCCTCCTTCAGCTCCTCTAGCTAGCTAGATCCATAGATTACTCTAGCTAGAACACAAGTTCAACTCTCTCCTGGACTCATCAAGGTATGCAAATTGAATATGTCATCATGTCTGTGCACTAGATCTCCTCCAATTTTTTCACATATACAAAATTCTCTTCTTCTTTCTTTGCCCTTTTCTTAGTGAGAAAACATAGATGTAATCTTCTTTGCTGTACTTAGAGATCTTTTTCTTATGATCCAGTGGTACTTGTTGCACTATATATGCATATATGGAGGGGAGATGACATGATCTATGTGTTTGTGCTTGCATGTGGTAACCACACAGCCGTCAAGCAGCTGCTGCATGGCGAACCGGTGGTGGGACGGCGGCCATTTGGGACTTCCCGGCGTGGCGCCAGAGCAGCCGACCGGCTCGTCGATGCCCAAGGCCGAGGCACAGGCACTTGTCCTCGTCAAAGAACCTGAGCCCAGCCTGACGTCCGGTGGCGCGGGGGGCGAGCACGCTGACGAGACCAACGAGTCCGGCGGCGGCGAGCCGCGCGATCCGGGCGCCGTAGTGGCGGCCCCCAACCGCCGGCCCCGTGGCCGCCCGCCGGGGTCCAAGAACAAGCCGAAGCCGCCCATCTTCGTGACGCGCGACAGTCCCAACGCGCTGCGCAGCCACGTGATGGAGGTGGCTGGTGGCGCCGACGTGTGCGACGCCATCGCCCAGTTCTCGCGCCGCCGCCAGCGCGGGGTGTGCGTGCTCAGCGGCGCGGGCACCGTCGCCAACGTGGCCCTGCGCCAGCCGTCGGCCCCGGGGGGCGCGGTCGTGGCCCTCCACGGCCGCTTCGAGATCCTCTCGCTCACGGGCACCTTTCTCCCGGGTCCCGCGCCGCCGGGGTCGACGGGGCTCACCGTGTACCTGGCCGGTGGGCAGGGGCAGGTGGTCGGTGGCAGCGTGGTGGGCCCGCTCGTCGCCGCTGGCCCGGTCATGGTGATCGCGTCCACGTTCGCCAACGCCACCTACGAGCGCCTGCCGCTCGAGGACGAGGAGGAGGGCTCGGGCCCGCCGATGCACGGCGGGGTCGAGCCGCCGCCGTCGCTCATGGCCGCCGGAGGAGGGCATGGGATGCACGACCCGTCGATGTACAGCCTGCCGCCGAGCAACGGGCACCTCGGCGGAGGCGGCGGTGACGGGTTCCCTTGGGCGCCGCACTCTCGCGCTCCCTACTGACGGCAATGGCGAATTGGGGATCGATGGCTGAAGTACGTAGCAGTGGCGCTATATGCGTGCATGGTTACTGTTCCATTGGAGGTCGAGATGGATCATGGATGCATGGATTGGCGCCATTAGCTAGGTTAGTACTAGTACATATGATGATCAAGTGGTGATTAATTAGGATCCTTCGTACTCGTAGTATTACTTTTTTATGGTGAAATAATTCTTAAAATGCCAGTGTGTTTATTATTATGTACTTAATTAATTGAGCTAGACATGAACAATATTGCTAGCTAGCTCGGATCAATTCATGCAACAATGTTTGGTTCTTGATCGATCATATTCGCCATGTTCGGTTGGTTTTTAGATGGTCAATTTCTCTCTACCTTAGTGCAAAATTCTTTCCTCCATCCCCCTTTCTTTGAATTTGTTTCCTGGCTAACTTGTGCTTGTGATTGTTACTTCAAAGGAAACACACGATCATACATGCTTGTGATTGTTACTTCAAAGGAAACACACGATCATACATGCTTGTGATTGTTGCTTCAAAACAAACCTAATTGCTTTTAATAGAATTCGCTAATCATTTCCCCGATCCATAACTGGTTAAGTAGTAGCTTGGTTTGGTCCCAGCTCTGACACTATCTTGAGTGCTCTTTTTATTGGTCCCCCATTGTTTCCAAACTTGAACTCTGTCGTAGTTGTGCATCTGCACAATGTTTTAGATCTACTAGGATTAAGCTTGAAGATAACGAAGTGTTTTCAGTGAACTTAAGTATGCACTCTAGAAAAAAATAGTGTTAAATATGTTGTACACCCGTCATGGATTGTGAACTTTAGTTACAAACTTGCATGCAATATGCATGCCCACATAATTCCACACAGTTCTAGACTAGCTAGTTGGCTTTCTGTTTCTTTTGGTAATGTATATGTACATATAGTGCAATTCTGATGATTTTGATAACTAAGCTTTCTAATATTTACACCGCAGCCCTTTTAATTATTTTCTTTGGGGTAAAACTGAAGTGGTGCTTCCTTATAGATATCACATATATGCACTTCCATTATTTTATATCCCTTAAATCAATTTTTTGGTTGTTTGAAAATCTAACTACAAATTAAGCAATGTTATATGCATAATCAACCAAATTACATTACTCACCAAAAGAAAATATACTCAAAGCTCTTCAGATTTATACTACTTAGGATTGAATAATTACCAAGCTTGGGGATATCCACAAACATTACAACATAGTTCATACGTATGGACTAAATAAAACATGCTTAACAAAATAAGAACCGATAAGTTATGCATGCATGGTACTACAAACATTTGTAATATACTTTTATATTTGAACTAGGAATTGCATAATCACACGGTTCTACTCCTACACTTTAGGTTTCTTATATGTGAATATCACATATAAAAGTATGCTTGTATTGAGAAAGGAGAACCATTTTATTCAAGAAACATAACCAAAAAGACCACATGAGAAAACACACAACGTAAAGATAAATATGGAGACAAAGTTAAACATGACAAGAGCTAAATGTAGAGATTTAATATGATTTTTTACTTTTAGTTATCGCATAAGAATAATGCTCCATAAGCCTAAAATTTCTATCGATAAATAAGATAATTAGAGAATCTTGAAATTGTATCCCATCACACTAAGAGAGGGAATAAATGGAGTATAGCTCACCATGCAATGGTGGATACAATGAAGTGAATGCATGAGTAGATACCGAGTATGGATGATGTTAGCATTACACATTCCCTCTCGGTTGCCCAAATTTATACTAGAAATCATATGAGTTAATTATTATTTGTATTCTATTATGTTATATATTTATATTTCACTCTTTTTGTTTTGTGGGGGATCAAACACACAATCTTCCTATTTAATTTTTTATTAGTCATATACTTACAAAAATAATGACAAAATATTTTTGTATATTGGAGTACCGCACAAGGAAAGGTAAAAATATATATGTTAAGTTGCATCCTCAAAGGACTAACAAGGTTGTCTCATACTAAGAAAATTTTCTCCGGAAACCTTATAAAAAGATCATCGGATGAACAAAACAACAATGCATCAGCCATTATCCTATTTAATATAGAATAAATCATGAAGCATTCACATCAAAAAATCTAAAAAATGTTGCATGTTTTAAATTTATATCAAATATACAAATGCTCACAATCCATTCGGGTTTATTTGAACACTCATCATATATATTGATCGTTCTAAGGACATGTTTCTCAATTATTTCATCGATTCAACACATCAATTAATACATCGCACATCATAACTTAACAAGCCTTCTACCATCAGATTTTTGGGGTTAGGTAGCAACAATGGGCTGTAAGAATTTGATCATTCATAAAACCGCATGAGAGGGGCGGACATTCGGCCAACAAATTAGCCATCAAGAAAACACATTGATGGAAAGTTAGCCATTAATTCAAGACATAATAACCTATAGCTAACAAAATAGTTCTCATTACAATATAGTTTATTACAAGAGAAGCCACTTCAAGATCCTAGCTCACCTTGTTCATGTATCTATAGAACCTTGAGTGTCATTGCTAACAACTTAGAATGTTGCCCAGTAAGTTGAAATTCATGGAAACAACCTCAAATGTAGTTAGGGATGATCTTGATACAAATTCATTTGCACTTATCTATCACATTCGGCTGCCCCCAAGTCTATCTCCTCTAATGTATAGATCCACTGCCCGGGGGGGGGGGGGGGTATATGTAAATACTGATATATTGTGCATTAGGGTGCTCCGGGCACATGTTGAATTTCAAAATTGTTCAAACCTAGTCGCAGGCAATCCTCCCACCAAAAATTAACTGTGATGTCAGCATTAACACTTGTCTTGTGTTGTTCTTCCAATGTATTTGTGGATATCTTGGGAGGCGTGAGGTTGCGATACTAGCACTATCCACTCCTGGATACATGAGAAGAAGAAGGTAGTCTACGACAGTGAATCGGGGCACCTAAATATATAATTGAAAACATACCTTGCTCACAACCAAACAATTCAAAGTAATGAGTTGTAGCAACTTGGACTTACCTAAAACAAAACAACTCAGTCATATGAAAAATACTTTTATGATTTAAAAGATGCTTCAATGTTGACCGTGCTAGCTTCAGATTATTAGCCTTTTCATCATGGTGATCCATTTATGCATGAATGCTTGCGGTTCATGGGATGATTTACAAGACGCTTAGCAAGTGATTTTTCATAAACCATGAAGAACATTATATTCATTAGTTGTGAAGCACATATATAGTAAGATCAGATTCTTCGGCAACGTGATTTAATCAATGTGTGTAGCATTGAAATATTAAGAAATTTCCACATGAGATTAATTACTGAAATCACATCATGTAAGAAATAGTAGATCTACACACATGCACATCTAGTAGATTCGTAAGTCTAGCAAGAACTAGTGCAAACAAAGAGAGAAATAACACATACATGTTGACCGGACCGTTGTTGTTGTCGCCCATGGTATTGTCGAGGTAGTCGGTCATCGAAATGCGTAGAGGGATAAGACATCATTGTCGACTTGGAAGCAGACGAACAAAGGCGAGCAGTCACGCCGAGCGCTCCCAAAAAGCTTATCGTCCATCTCCCGGTGTAGGAACTAAATGGATGGGAAGCCTAGAGAGCGTCGAACATGCACACGTGTGTTGACATGTATCCAAACAGCTGATGCACCGTGTAAATATTTTGTCTTTCACAAAACGAGTTTCTAACTCAAACTCAATCCATGGAACACATCACACACGGGCGGTGGAAGAGGAGTGAGTGTGGACTCCTTCTCTTCTCATTCACTTAGTGAGAGTGGAATATCTCACATTATAATCTAATTCTTCAACTCTCTCCCTAGCCATGAAAGGACTAAATGTTGTCTTGCAAAGCTCCCAAGAACTACATGAGAATAATTATTGAAATCAACATAACATAAGCACTACCAGATAACATACATGTTTAGTAGATTTGTAGATCTAGCAAGAACTAGTGCAAACAAAGAGAGAAATAGCACATACACGTTGACCAGGCCATTGTTGTTGTCACCCATTGTGTTGTCGAGGTAGTCAGTAGCCAGATGCATAGAGGGAGAAGACGCATTGCCGGCTTGGAAGCAGACAAACAGAGACGAGCAGTCATGCAGAGCGCTCCCAAATATCTTCACGTCTCCCAGTGTAGGATCTAAACAGATGGGTGAGCATATAGAGCGTTGAACATGCACACACGTGTTTACTCGTATCCAAATAGCTGGTGCATAGTGTAATTTTTTTGTCTTCCACGAAACGAGATTCTAACTCGAATTCACGTTAGTGTGTGTGGACTCCTTCGCTCCTCACTCACTTAGTGAAAGTGGAACCACTCACCTTTTAGATGCTCTAGCTTTGTTCCGACTTCCGACTAGCAACGAAGGACTGAACTTTATTTCCCACAACTCCCAAGAATAGAGATGTGCCTTTAAGGTTTTAGAATTTATTAAACTACATATGCTGCCAACCCTAGGCTACAACCCATATAATCTAACACATAGTGTCATAAAAAACAAGCTAGGCGATCGTTCACATCTCTTTCTATCGATCAGGCAAGCACATATGCTACTGTGGTACTACACGCGGAGAGTGCTAATTCGATCGAACTAATTGACACCCAATGGCCAATGTGGCCTAAAGCTAAATAAGTGAGAGGAGTTGCAAGGGGAAAAAGTATGTGATGTGGGCCTGTGTGAGTGCATGGAGATGGAGCACAATGTCCGCACATCATGCTATTAAGCCCATATATCTCCTCTAATCTTCATACTATCTTGGCCAGCATCCAGCCTGTTGAGCCCTTTTGCAGCCCATGGAAAGTATAACGTCGCAGCTGGCCTTTTTTGTAATTCTAAAAAAGAGGTATCCTTCTTTTGTGATTTTTTTGTCCTATACATTTTTTGTGGTTTCTTTAACGTATTATTAGTATTACCTTGTACTGATATCTTTTCTGCCATATCAAAAAGAAAAAAGAAAAAAAATCTGCCAAGTATACTTCGCAGTCAGCCACGGACATATTTTCATCATTTACCGATATAATGGTCAGAGTATATATGTTTTTTGTAGTGTAATGTTTTACTTTTCCATCTGAATCTCTTTAAAGTTGTGAGGCTATTTCACCTTTATATTAGCAACTGATATTCTCTTTGTCTGTCTCTTTTTAAAATTATTATTAGTATTTAGGTAAGACCATAATACATAGCTTCAATAAGTTTCTTCTAGAAGCTGACTTTAAATTAGTGGTTCCATATTTCAGATTTTTAATTAAGCAAATATGGCCGTAAGTGTTCTTCGCATTACTAATGAATGGCGAATAAAATTCTTTGCTTTTGCTATGTGTACTTATCGATCCCTTGAGTCGAGTGTTAGGAATCCACTGTAATCCACTACAAAACACGGTAGATCTACACTAGAAAACACTGGAATCCACTGTTTTCAACCAGGAGGATCTAATTCCCAGCAAGTGTCTCCGTACGTACGTAGCTCTCTGCAGGCGAAATTTTCATAACCGTACCGAAGTCGAAACACGATCGAGTTCAAGTTTTGTATAATTCGATTCGACTTCGATAGGGAATCTCACACGGTCGTTGAATGACACGCGGGACCCGCTGGAAGACGCTATGCCGAGGGGAGGGCTGTGCCGACGAGGACGTACACCGAGGGGGCTACGCCGACGGCCCTTGTCGGCACAGCCTGTGGCGACGGCAATTTGGTGTTGTGCCGATGGCAGCCGGCCATCGGCGTAGCAAATCTTTCATGTAATGTCATGAAGCCACGTCGTCGGGGCCGACGACGTCGATGTCGACGCCTAGACGGGCCCGCAGCGGACGATGGGGTTGCACTACCTACCGAGTTGGTTGTCGAGATCCTGGAGCGCGCCTCGCCGTCCACGGCCGTGCGCTGCGCCGCCACGTGCGGGCCGTGGCTCCGCCTGGTGTCACGCCGCTCCTTCGTCCGGCGCGCCTCCCGACCCCGACGCACCCTCCTGCTGGGAATCTTCGTTTTCGACCACGCAGATGACGACGACGACGAGCAGCAGGCGATGCTCCAACCCCGTTCGTCCCGTTCCCGGGCGGCCCGGGCCCGGCTGGGGCTAGGTGGCGGTGCCCCTGCAGGCCGCGGTTGGACCCTCGCTGCCTGGACCTGGACCCCGTCCTGTCTCGCAACGGGTACCTCGTGCTCCGCCGCGTCTCCTTGGCCAAGCCCGGCGGCCGCATGCCCACCGCCATCAACTACTATGTGTGCAACCCCGCAACCGGCAGCTGCCACTTCCTCCCGCCATTCCACGTCGACGAAGACATCGGGTTCTAGGAGTACAGCTGCGCGTTGCTCACCGGCAGAGATTTCAAGTACCGGCGGCCGGCCTCGGCCTCGGCCTCGTCCTCATCCTTGTTCGAGCTCGTGGTGGCGGGGATCCCCACGGGACGAACCGAGCGAAAATGCAAGTCTACATATATGAGGGTGTCCCCGTCTTATCAACAACCATCCATTCCCTCTGTTTGCTTTGAGATTCGTGCAACTGTTTTATAACAGCCACCCTAAGCTGTTTCTATTTCTTGTCACCAAGTCCTTCTCCATTTTACACAGTATGCCCCCCATTCTGTTAACAGTAGTCTTAAACTATACACGTCAGGAATTAGTACAGTACCAATTACTACATGTTAGCAAATCTGATTCATCTCCATCCATGGACCGTGGCTGAGCAAATCCCCATAAAAATTACGTCAGGAATTAGTACAGTACCAATTACTCCATGAAAATAATTAATTCCACACAATCTGATTCATCTCCATCCATGGACCGTGGCTGAGCAAATCCCAGATTGACACCCACAAAATATGTAGAAGTTCCATATTTGATATCATACAACAGATTTTTGAAGAAACAGATCCAAGAAACAAAGTAATCTGTAGCATGATGCTCTTTTTAAAGAACAAATCACCAAAAAAATTCGCAGCCGCCAGGTCAAGCAGCCCTTAACAGTCCATGAAGATGGCGGTCGACTCCGGCAGCGGTAGGGGACGGGGATGGTGTGGTATGGCCGGATCCGGCAGCGGTTAGGGACTGGGGGAAATGGATCTGGCGGTGGCTCCCCCCACCCCACACCACCACCACAACTCCATCCCGTCAGAGGGGAAGGGTCCGGCGGCTTGGGAGGTTGGACGGAAGGAGGGGACGAATCGGGAGGGAGAGGGTGGGACGCGATGGTACGGGAGGAGATGAATCAGATTGTGTGGGACAGGATCTAAGCGGACATGTCCACCTTCGGGCCCATAGGGGTAAGATTGTGTACATGGCACATGTTGTATTTGCAAAAACAACCAACACGAATCTTGGAACAACAGAGTCCGTGGGATAAGACAAGAACCCCCACGACTATGAGCTGTTGGTCAGCGTTTTCTCCTCCCGCATGATGCGGTGGAGCTGTGCAGACAACGTCGACATCCACGTGTGCTTCGTCAACAACGACACGGCGCAGAGCTATCGCCGGCGGCTGGAACACACGCTTGGCGGCACAACATGGACGAATCTAGAGATGCACCCTAGGAGCCCCTGGCCGTCTGCGAGGGTGGCGTCATCTGCTGGCAGTGCACCTGCGACGGTGTAACATCCCAAAAATATTAAACTTGAATCATCAAACTCAAATCATCAAAATTAGGGTTAACAAAAACTTTTCCAATTAAAAATATGAAAGCATGCATATGTGTATGCATTACATTTTGGATTCTTTTGAATTGCCTTGGTTGTGTGTTTCTTTGCTTGTAAAATGATTCTTAGGTGAAATAAACATCATCTAAACAATCCCCACACTTTTTCCAAAGACAAACAAATCAAAACAAACAAATTAAGTGAATGGTCACTTTGGCCAAATTAACTCCCATGCCTACTTTGGCTATCCCTAACTTTCAGAACTTAACAGAAACATGTTTGGATCTTTGCACCCCTTGATAGTAATCATAACAAGGTACCAAGGTCTACCTTGTGATCATCCAAAAACATTTGAATGCATAGTTTAAATGACAGTTGAAAATTGAATCTAGTTCATATGGAAAGATCCCACTTTTTCAAAAACCACTCAAACAAGCTCAATTTTCAAAACCCAAGCATCCACAGAATCCTCAACACATGCCTAGCACACCCACCAAAAATCTTTCCAAAATTCAAAACTTAAGTTCTTGCGGCCATTTCATCAAACACTTGGACACAACAAATCAAACTTGCCAAACTTTACTGTTTTGAGCAGTAATTTGGCTAAGCAATGTTCACCATTGATCACCCTTGTCTCCCCCAGTGCCAACCAGTGCTTTGACCACCCCTAGCCCCTACCCTTTGCACCATGCCATGCCAACCCGAGCACCCCCTTGCCAGCCGACCATGGCAAGCTAGCAGGAGCGTTCGTCGCGCCTAGCCACCATGTCCAGGAGACAACCACCGTCCACCGCCACCCCCTGTCCAGCGCTCGAACCCTGCCAGCCACTGGACCACACGCCCAAGCCATGCCAAGCTTCTCTGAGCGCATGCCGAGAGCGCGCCAGAGCGCCACCCTCGACACATGCCCACAGACCGCGCGCCGTCCTCGCCACGTGCACGCGTGATCACCACCGCCCCAGCAACCCCGCAGACATCCCCATTCGCCGCCCCATGCCTCACAGCCACCGCTCGCCGTCGAAGACGCCGCCTCTGCCGCGCAGAGCACCGCACGTTCCCGACCGTTTGCCACCGCCCCTACACGCGCATTAAAGCTCTAGAGCATCGCCAGGAGACCACCCGTCGAACGCCAACCTCGGCCATGCCTCTAGCTGCCCGTAGCCGTGTCGCCACCGTCGCCTGCCTATCCCGTTCGGTCTCGCCGTCGGGCCTATAAAAGGAGGCCACCCCAAGCCATTTGAAGCACACCATCTCACTCCCCTCACCTCACTGATCGTTCCACCCCTTAGCCGGAGCAAGGCGAGCAGCGCATCGCCGGAATTGCACCGGAGCTCGCCGCTGCAGAGGAGAAGAGGAGCCGTTGATTTCGACCACCCCCGGAGCTGTCGCGACCATCCCTGAGTTCGCCCTCGTCGACTTCGTCGTTTGCCCGCCTCGCCGTTGTCACTGGAGCCCCGGTATGCCCCCTATGCACCCCCATCGAGCCGCTAGGGTTTGATCTCGCCGGTGACCTGTTCATCATCGATGACGACCCTCAGCCGTTGATCTTGCTTCTAATCCAACGCACCACATCGCCCCGTACCGCTTCGCGTTTTATGAGCCACTGACCAGTAGACCCCCCTGTCAGTTGCGCCCCGCGCCGTGGAGTGACACTAAGCCGGCCCAATAACCCTTCCCGCGCAGCCCACTCGTTTGAATTTAGCTTTTTCTATTTTATTTCAAACTTAGTTCTGTACCTAGTTTCAAAAATCAACCCAGCTCGATTCAGTAAACCAAATTGAATGAAAACAATTTTGTTAGAAAGGTATTGAAATGCTGAATCCAAGCCCGTTGGATTCAAATCATTTGGATCTATAAATCAACCTTGGTAAAAATAACAAGGCAGAAGCTTTTCCGCATTCAAACATTTTTCAAATTTAAACCATGATAGCTTTTGAGTTGATTCCAACTCTCAAAAATCACATTTGATCATACCTTTCAGAAAATATAAAAACATATGAGTTTACTGTCACATACCAAATTTTAGATTTGGTTCTGCATATCATTCATATCATCGCATCATGCTTTTCCACGCAAAACCGTCGATTGAAAAGAATCGGCGAAACGCTATTTTCAAAACCGTATTCTACTCTACTACGAGGCTCCTGCGGGAGGCATTAGTAGGACTAGTGTAGTCCACCCTTGTAGCCTAGTGGTTTCACCCAACCCTTGACCCTAGATTGTTCCCCTCGTTTTTACAAAACCGTAGGAGCAAGAATCGCCCGATTCGGAGTCAGTACGGAAAAGTTACGGCCGTTTTATGAAATAGAAAATCGGGCCGATTTTTCCGAGTCCGTATCCAACCGCGCCCCGAATCGGACTAGGACCCCGTGTGGGGCCATATAGGCGGACCCCACCGCCGCCGCCGCCCCTGCCTTGAAGACCGCACCCGCCCGCCTCGATCGCCTCGCACCCAGCCGCCGCCTCCTCCCCGCGATCGCCGCCGCCACCAGGTATCGCCGCCTCCGCGCCTCTCTCTCCTCTCCTCTCTCCCTCGCCGCGCCGCTCGCCCCCGCAGCCGCGCTGCGCTGCAGCGCCCCGCCGCCAAGCCGCCTCCGCAGCCGCGCGCCTGCACCGCTGCCCGCCGCTGCTGCTGCAGCACGCACGCACGCGCGCAGCCGCTCGCGCACCGCCGCCTTCGCGCGCCCGCCTCGGCCCGCACCCGCGCCGCTGCCGCTGCCCCGCGTGCCCGCTGCCGCGCGCCGCGCTCGCCCGCGCGCAGCCGCTCGCGCTCGCCCGCATGCACGCCCGCCTCGCGCGCCGTGCCACCGTCCCGCGCCGCTGTTGCGTGACCGTCTTGATCCGCGCGCTGAATGTCTCTTTCCCCGCACAGGAGAAACGCCGACGCCGGAACCGACCGTCGCCACCGTCCGGAACTCGTCGCCGTCCGTTTCGCCGTTCGTCCCTGGTGAGTCCGCAGCCGCCGTTAGATTTCAGATCAGCGGTTCAGATCGGTCGTTGACCGGTCAGCTCCAGGCGTTGACTGGTCAGACACCCAGTCAGCAGCCGCGTTGACCAGTCAACAGACAGTTGACTGGGTAATTACTTTAATCGATTTAGTGGACAGATTTCGGTAGAAACTTGTAAATTGCGTAGAAATTAAACCGCTGGGCCAAAAATTGCAAATAAAATATGTGTAGATTCGGTGAGTCGTGTAGAATCTTTCTGTACCTTTGGTTCAGACTTTTGCAGCAAGATTTAGTACAGTTTAATCAATTGAGTTAATGGCCTTTTTGGAGTAATTAATTCGTAGAAAAAGATCCGTAACTCCAAAAATTGCGTATGATATGTCCCTAGATTCAGTGGAACGAGGGGAATTTTATCGTGAATCAAAAAGATAGGCTTACAGTGAAAACTTCTGCAGAAACTGTCTAGTGGCTTTCTGCAGTGTTTTAATTACTCCGGGAGTTTTATAATTTCTTTTCGAGTAATTCCAATTGGTACTGTTCCTAAATAGAAATGCCTATACTGTAGAATTTTCCCAAGATTTTAAAAATAGTATACTACCGGTAGTGAATTATTCGAGTTCTAGCTCTAGTTTTGAGCATTACTATTTTGCATATTAGTTTTCCTTGCGCTAAAACTATTTTCCATGCATGCAATCAGTAGTATTATTAAATAGGATTATGTGGTTCAGCTGTAGCACCAACCCACTTGTCATACATGCATTCATGCATCATTTTTGTTGCATATGCTTGTGGATTGTTTGTTTATGAATGCAATTGTATCGTGTAGATTGTGACGAGTGCAACGCTTGCTCGTGTGTGGATTGTTCTTCCGACCGCTACAACCAAGGCAAGTAGATGCTACTTTGTTCATGATATCTTCCTACTATTTTCTATGCATTGTCGTGTATTTTGTAGATGCATGTGTAGGATGATACTATCGCTATGCTATGTCCTATTATGTGGTAGGGCCTTCCTTGTAGATGAACCACCGTTGGTAGATGTGCTTAGCCATGCTATGTTGTACGAGGGCTGGGTTACATCACTGAGACTTGTTTCTAAAGGTATTGGTTTGTGAAAACTAAAACAACTTAATTAATGAATCTCCTGGGTGTGATGAGATTGATAAATTTTTGGTGGTTTATTGCGGAAAGGCACCCAGGTATCGAGAGAAATTGATTGGCTTCTTTATTGTGTAGCTTATGTGTACAACCATGTGCCAATAATGAAATGGGCGGTTGGTTGGACTTAGTAGGTTGTGGTAACCCGAACCCGCATATCCAGAGATGTAGAATTTTGATAGGTTGGACCGGTGCGCGTCGGGATTGGGGTGCTACTTCCCGAACAGTCTCTTCTTGGACTTCTCCCTATCATCACCCAAACTGAGAGTGATGGTACGAGCTGGGCTGGCCAAGTCACATGGGTAAAGTGTACTAACCTCTGCAGGGTGTATAATCTAATCGATTAGCCGTGTCCTCGGTTATGGACAACTGAGTTGCTTGATATTGATTCCATGACATGTTTCTCGCTCATTCTAATTTCATAATTGTTTTAATAATGTTGGGTTAACTTAATTGGGATCTTTTCAAAGAAAATCAAAAACTGTCTATGAAAGTAGGAAAAAGGTATTTGCAAATGCAAGCCAGACACAGCTCCAATTGCCAAATATGCATGTAGATGTTAGTACTATTGTCTCCTTTACTAGCTCTACTTGCCATACATTCCATGTATTGACCCTTCGGGGCTGCTACGTTTCATGTTGCAGGTTATTTCGATTCTGAGTAATCGATATAGGCCACGGTACTCCACTCGGCACTTGTTCACTTGTGGGCAATTTGAAGAATGGAGGATTTACTTTATTTATGTTGCTACCTGAATAATTCGAGTTAGCCTTGAGCTAAGCTTTTATTGTAATAATGGTACTCTGGATCATTGTTATTTATGATACACGGATATTTTGCTATGTTATTCATCTTATTCTATTGTGGGCCAATGAACCGATCCAGGGATTGGCATGTCACATAGAAGCCTCGGTCTTTTCAGAATCGCGGTGTTACATTTACTTACAGAAATAATGTCCAAGTAATAAAAGAATGTCACATAGACATTTCTAGTCACTTTATTTATTTAAAATAAAAGGGTTAAACCTTATTAAATTTTGACACCACTTTAAATCACATTCCCATGTACTGAAATATGTGGTGATGACATGTGTCAACAAGATCCCATGTTTGGTTTGGAGAATATTAAATCTTAAGTAGTTTTTCAATGAGTAGAAATTACTTTTCTAAAAATAAATAAATAAGACAAAGTCTTTGATCTTGTAATGTTAGTGATGATGCTAGATCATCTATAGAACCCTCTTGTGTGATGATTGAAAATAGTTAAGTATTGTTTGGTGATTGTGTACCTCGTATTTATTCATAGACGCTAGTACCGACCAAGGATACGAGGAGGAAGGAGGATACTACGAAGAAGAAGCCGAGGAGAACTTCAACCACTGCTCTGCACAAGGCAAGCCAATACTTGCGAGCTATTAACTTAGCAAGCTTATACTAATACTTGTGCAAGCCTTACTAATCAAGTTGACCTATGCAAGCTAATACTTGCTTGTTACCATGCCAACCATATGCCTTAAGCATATGTGATCATACCCACTTGATACCCAATCCTAGTTTTACTTGCAAGCTTTCTACTTTATTTATTTATCAGAGCTATTTCCTTAGAGTTTATTTAAGTGACTTATAGAATCTAGGAAGATAATTGAAGGTTACATAAAGAGCATTAAATTTGGCCTAAGCTAGATAATCTTGATGTCATCCTAAGGCATGAGACTGAACTTAGTTAAAACTCCACTTGTTTACCACCCCTCATTAGTACTCAACCCCACTTGTAGATGCTAGTGCTAAGCATAAAACTTGATCAACTTTAGATGGGAATATTTGGTGGAAAATGGTTATGAAAACCTTAGAATGATGAGTCATTCTACTGAGATGTTTTGACATGTGTTTCCGAACACCAGATGATTTTGGTGATGAAAATGTTAAGGCATGAGCCTTAGCCCTTTATAAAACTGATGGTTATCTGGATGCGATACCATTCCAATTTTACCGTACAACCACAATACCCGAAGTTTGGGTAGGGCTTGACTGAAAACTTATATACTTTAGTATGGGTTCCTCACGGACAAGGTCTGAGCTGAGGCTACCTTGTGAAGATTGTCCACCTGTGCAGTACCCAAGATGACAGTTGGTCATGGTTGGGAGGCCAAACTCACAGGAGAGGTGCCTATACTAGGGCGTGTAATTGAAAGGTTAGGATTGATTATCCGCATACTGAGTATGGTGAATTCAGGATTTGTTCCTGACGGATGTATCGAATATTGTGGTGAAAGTGTACAATCTCTGCAGAGTGTCAAACTATTCGAATAGCCGCGTCCGTGGTTATGGACAGTTGGAGTGGCCATACTGTTCCCCCGTCAGATGTTTTCAAAATGACTTGTGAACTGAATTGAGATTTTGACTTGACCACAACAGAGTTGTGGCATCAGATACAAGTTCCCACTTAGGTGATATAAAATCTTCAACTAGCATTCTTTGCTCAGAACTTGTAGAGGTAAATCTGGATTTTTGCAAAACAACCCTAGAGCTTAGTGTCCTACTACAAAAACCCCTTTCACTTGTTAGTATTAGTTTGCGAGTACTTAAAGAGTACTCATGGCTTTGTCCCTGGCTATTCCCGTGGCCAGACTATGAAGAGGAGTACCAGGATGATGGACCCCAGGAAGGTTACGACAACTAAGATCATCTCTCATCGTTAGCATTGCCTGTGACCCCGAAGATAGAGCTTCGCCTACGCTACCTTTATTATTACGTAATTCCGCTGCTTGAGTTGTATTAAGAACTGGATCATGAGATCCTTATTTGTGTTAGACCTTATATATGGTTTGTAATGGATGATGTACTGTGGTATCCAATTCTGTTATGTCTCGCAAAAATGGTAATCCTGGGATTGCGATGTATGGCATAACAGGCATCTGGGATTAAAAATCCGGGTGTTGACAAGTTGGTATCAGAGCCATCCTGACCATAGGAGACCCTAGTTAGACTGGACGTTTGAATCAAAAACTTAGTTTCAAAACCAAAGGAAGCAAATATTTACAAAAACTTATTCCCATTCTTATCACTTTGATTCTTTCATGAAAATTCATGTTCCTCAAAAACTTTTGCAAAATACATAAAATTTGACACACGGGATCACTCTACTAACTTACTCATCCTATATTCTTAATAGATGGACGTGAAGTACAACAAGTTTTATCAGTTGGGGAATGGAGGAGACCTTATCTTTGAGAGGGATTTGGACCAGCTTTCAGAACTTCTGGAGCGTTCGCACCCCGAGTTCTTCGGAGCTCAGCTCAATGATCAAGGAGGAGAAGATCTGCAGTGGCTAATTGTTGCAAGTCTCCGAGGAAAGATTGAACCCCCCACTGCTGCGGGAATTCTGTTCACCTTAAGAGAGAACAACTGGATCGATGGACTTGCCAGGGCCACGCAGGAAGCTCTTGCCCGTCTGTGTGGGCAGAGTATCAACCAGATCAAGGGAACCCGCTTTGAGTTTTGTCCAAGGCGTGATGCTAATGGACAGCCACTGGAAGCCCCATACCACCCCGAGCTGAAGTCTCAGTTGGACCACCTTAGCTTCATGATGTACGATCGTCAATAGGAATTGGAAAATTGCCGTGACTACTCCAATCACAAGTCCGCCATCATCAAGACGAAGGATCAGACCATCGCCATGCTAGCAAAGGATCGCAAGTCTCGTCGCCGTCAGCTCGACAAGAAGGAGCGCATCATTGCCCGTCTTCGCCACCGTATCTCGGATTTGGAGGAGACCATCCACGAGAGAGACATGCAGTTGGAGGAAAGGGAGAATGCCAGATAAGATCTTCGTGGAGACCCCTACTCCTATCTCAGCGATGATGATGATTTTCTGGATGATCAGGCCATGGACTTCTTCACCGATGAGGAGAATTTCGCTTTAATCGATGACGATGAGGATGATGAGGATGACGACTACACCGACTCCGAGGAGTAGTAGCACTTGAGCACTAGCGTAGTGAGTTGTATTCGGTCCCACTGTATCATAGTTTCCAGAATGGTTCTTAAAACCATCTGTTTACCTTTGTTGTGGTGTGTGTTTGTATCGTGTGCTATGAATGAATGAATGAATGAATGAAAAGCAAGTTGCTAGAAAAATCTGAGTCAAAATTTAAAAACTTTTCAAAGTCCCGGAACCTTAGAAATTTCCCTCTTTTCTCATGATCTATCTCAATCTTCGGATGCCACGCGGAGGAAGTGGTTCATCCCCGGACCCGATGTTGCAGATCCTGCAAATGTTGGTTTCTGACCGCGAAGCTGAAAGATCCGAACGTCAAGCCAACCTAGCCACCCTTCAGCAGATAGCTCAGCTAGCCCACAACAATCAAGGCCAAGGAAACCAGGACAACCATGGATCTAAGCTCAAGAATTTCCAGAATACCAACCCACCTGTTTTCACTAAGTCGGAAGAGCCCCTAGATGCAGACGATTGGCTGCAAACCATGGAAAACAACCTGGAAGTCGCCGAAGTGGAAGCTAATGAGAAAGTTCTGTTTGCCACCCACTATCTAGTCGGAGATGCCAGAGCATGGTGGAACAGTGTTTGTGCAATGACCGGAGTACAGATGATGACCTGGGAGAAATTCAAGGTCAAGTTCAGCAGAACCCATGTGCCACCGGGTTTGATCAAGAGAATGAGAGATGAGTTCAGAGAACTAAAGCAAGGAAGGATGACCGTAGTGGAATACCGTGACAAATTTTTGTCATTAGCTAGGTATGCCCCGGATGAGATCGACACTGAAGCCAAGAAGAAAGAGAGATTCCTGAATGGTCTGCACGATGATATGCAGGCGGTGTTAGTCAATATCCCCTTTGCTGATATTGAAGCCCTTGTCGACTCTGCCATCCAGATGGAAGGAAAGATCAACCAAGCCAATGAGAACCGCAAGCGTCGCATGACGCATTAGCCAGGAACCCATCAGACCCCAAAGTATCGCCCTAACCCATCTCCAGGATTTGCCCCGAGAACCAACAGACCCCCGATGAACCATCCTACCTATCCCAACCGTGGAAACCCAAGGCCTGGAGGAAATCACAACAACCCAGGCAACTCTAACAATTTCAACCGTGCACCACCCAAGTTCAACAACAACAATGCTACAGCCAACACCAACACTGCCCCAAGGACTGGAAGCAATGATGTGCCTATTGCAACAAAGGACAAGTCGCAAGTGACTTTGAAAGGATACGGATGTCGCCTAGAGGGGGGTGAATAGGCGATTAAAACTTTTCCTAGAGTGGCTCAACAAAGGCAGAATAAAACTAGTTTTTACTTTGTAAAGCATAACCTAGAATAACTAAGGTTCACCTATGTGCACCAACAACTTATGCTAAGCAATACAAGCAACAAAGTGATAGCAAGATATATATTACTTCAAGCACGGAGGCTATCATAATGTAAAGTGCATAAGTAAAGAGCTCGGGTATAGAGATAACCGAGGCACGCGGGGACAACGATATTTTACCGAGTTCCTCCCAACATGGAGTACGTCTCGTTTGGAGAGGGGGTGATATCAAACCACCAACGCCACAAAAGGCCTCCCTTATTCTCCGGTGAATCTCACCCCAATGGGATCGATCCACACTTCCACTATCGGTGCACTTGTCGGTGGCAAACCGGAACCTCTCACAAGGTTGGGGCACTTCTCCACAACTTAATTGGGGGCTCCCAACAAACGCCACCAAGGCCACAACCTGCAACACCAACAAACCGTCTAGGGTTCCAAGAACCCAAGAGTAAAAAGCTTCTCAACTTTCACTCACCAAATCCTCCGGGGAGAACTCAAACCGATGCACCAAATGCAATGGAAAGAACACAAGTAGTGCTCAAATCCTTCTCTCCCAAATTCCACCAAAGCTACAAAAGCTTGTGGGGGAACAAGAGAGGAAGAACAAAGGAGGAAATCCACAAAAGACTCCAAGATCTAGATCCCAAGATGTTCCCCTCACTTAGAGGAGAGATGGATTGGTAGGATTGTAGATCTAGATCTCCTCTTTCAAATCCCTAAAGTATATGCAAGAATCAAGGGAGGGATTGAAGGGGGTAGCAAGCTTCAAAAGGTCAACAATGGTGGGGGGGGGGGGAACTTGCAAGAGAGCTGGGGAACCATTGGGGAAGAAGGGCCCCTTAAATAGGTCCCTAGAAATCCAACCGTTAGGCCTAGGAATCGCCCGGTCCGGAGTCTCCGGACTGGGACCGGAGTCTCCGGTGTACCCAGGCCAAACGGGGACAATCTGGAGGACGTACTAGACGCGGTCTGGAGATTAGTCCGGAGTCTCCGGTCTTACAAAAACTGACAGAAAGACCAATACGAAAACATCCATAACTTTTGCATCCGGACTCCGATTTTGATGATATTGGGCTCGTTTTAAAGAGGACAATAAGCTCTACAAGATCATACATAAAAACATAATAGTCCATCAAGGGAGTATAGAACCAAATGACAAAAGGTTTAACCTCTCTCAAAAAGACAAACCAGTAAAACCTCCAACATCGAAAACGTAGTAGAGAATGCATATGAAATCCGTTTTCGATGAACTAGAGCTTTTCATGGAGATTAAAACAAGATCTAAATCCTCACATGAGTAAGAAACAAATAATGGAAGGTTTTACCTATCTATAAAAGACAAACCGGTAAAACCTCCAAGATCAAAAACGCAATAAGATATATAGGGGAAATCCGTTTTTGATGAACTAGGGCTTGTTATGAATATTACCACAAGCTCTAGAACCTCACATGGATAAGATACAAATAACAACCAAGAAAGGATGATGCTAAGTATGCAAAGGTTTGAGCTCTCTCCGAACGATATGATCGAGTTACTCACTTGGGAGCCCCTCTTGATAGTACGGTTGTCTATCCTATAAACCGGTCTCCCCAACTAACAGCATGAGACCGGTAAGAAAGAAACCCTATCAAGATCATACCTTTGCCTTGCGCATATTCCACTTGATTATGATTTAGACGGTCTTGTCCTTCTCAAGATGGAACACCTTTCTTGATTGCTCTTGTACGCACTTGCTTGATGAAGACTTGCAAGTTACTCCCCCATACAACATGGGGAAACCTTTACTTTGACCTTGTCTTCATCGATCCATGATCACCGAGTATGGAAAGCTTTAAGCACGAGTTCTTCATAGGTTTAACTCTCACATGACCAATCCGTGGATCACTCTTTGAACACCTTGGTCACCACTTGATCCTCTTCACTTTCTTCTTCTCCAAACCTTGAAGCCAACATATGGTTCAAGCATTGCCTATGGACAATTCCTACAAGTACAACTTGATACAAGCATTAGTCCATAGAGATTGTCATTAATTACCAAAACCACACATGGGGTCCCACATGTTCTTTCAATCTCCCCCATTTTGGTAATTGATGATAATCCATTTGAGAGTTTATATGAGGAATTTAACACATAAAATGGTAGCACCAATATCAAATACTACATAAGTATGTGATATTGGTACCACCACCATATATAGATCAAACTCCCCCACAATCTATGCATGTGTGATGAACTTGAATTTCATTGCATATATTGCCAATCATTATCATTGGTGGAGTTTCCTTTATATATACCACATGCTAAGCAACAACAAAGATGCAAGAGCATGAAAGGCAAATGCTTAGAAACAAACTCAAGGCATAAACCATTTCCCTAAAACCCTCTAATACGTCTCCCCCATTGGCATCGATTGCCGAAATGGGTGACAAGTTCTAGAAGGCCAATATAGTGATAAATCCCCAAACGGTGTGCATTCGCACATATCCAATGATGAATACTTGGGAGGAAGTAGAACTATATCGAGGACCCAAAGATTGCCAAAAGAAATAAAATAAAAGAAGAATCAACAAATGATGTAAGCAATCACAAGATCCGACAAACCAATTGAAAGCAACAAAAGAGCAAAATAATGTTTTTAAATAATAAATGGAGAAGCTCCCCAAGATTTGTGCACAATTTAAAAATAAATGCATTAGAATACATAATGCACAAATATGGAATCCTTGCTCCCCCATAAACATTTAAGGCACATTGAATGAGAAAGAAGACAAATGAGCATTATTAAATGAATTAGATGAGCTCCCCAAAGATAATGCACCAATTATGATAATTGCATTTGGGAACAAAGTGCATAATCATGGAATCCTCACTCATCCAACTCCATTTTAACAATACAAGGCATGCGAGAACAAATATGATAAGCACAAAGTGATGCTATAAATAAAATTAGGAAGCTCCCCAAGGTATGTGCACCATTAGGTTTTTTGTATGTGAATACAATGTGCACAACATGGAATCCTCACTTCCTATATTTTACTTATAAAACAGCTTTGTGCAAATGAGCAAATACCAAGGCATAAAATTTGTAAGAAACAAATGGTTGAGCAATAAGTAAGAGACAACATATTAGCGGGCTCAACAACAAGGATGTGTGAGATGCATGACAAAGCATATTATAAGACTAGTACAAGGATGATCATTGCGTATCCACATAGTCTTCAATGAATGATATTGCTTAGTATGACCATACAACACACACGAAACAAGGAAGATATCAAGAAAAAATTGAGTAACCTCTTTCATGTGTATAAGTTTCTAAGTAGACAATCTTGCAAAGATATTGATCCACAAAGAAACATGTACACACAAAGTAGATACTTAAAATCAATAGAGAAAGATATCCAAAATGAAGTCATGACAATACCAATAAGATTTTTCTTGAAAGCATGGCCAAAAGGCTCAAATATCTTATTGTACATCGATGAGCTTCAACAACCAACACACCCCATACATTACAACTATCACCAAGGGAAAAGGAGAAAGTTGGAATATATGGATAAAGGCAACCAGTATCACAAGGAGAAATCAACTAGCAAAAGTTCACTATTGCACATGAGAGAAGTTGAGGAAAAGATAGGCAATAAAATTGCTAGATTGACATATTTGGGATTGGTGGATCATATGCATGATTTTTTATAGTCCCAATTATATGCACTCATATCAACTTATGCACATTTACAATAGAGAGTTCTTTTAATACCATGGCTAGAAATACAACAATAACAAGAATTCATGCCAAGATGCAACCTACAAAAGGTTGGAAGTAAGATAAATATGCATGAGCAAGAGATACTTGTTACCGAGATATAATTGGTAGTATGTAGAGGATAGGAATTCGTTGATCATCCTACAGCTTGCCTCAAATTTTCTTGTAAGCACTACTTCTTCAAAATTGAGAGACAAGCATCCAATATATCTCCAATGTACCTAAAACACAATTAAGTACAAAATGGTCCCCAAACTTATTGGATCCAATGTAGTTAGTGCAACTACAATACATAGGAGAGACTCCACATAAATATATGCATACTGATATGAAATTGAATTTCATGCACAACTTAGACGATGGGATTTGGTGGAGTTTTCCCTATATATTGGATCAAAGAAAGCAAACATGCCATAATATAAACATGTAGTAAAATGCATGTGTAGGGGTTCGTAGCATGGAAAACAAAATTTTTCTATCGCATACAAACAAACAAGCCAAGATCTATCTACTAGATTGTAGCAACGAGTCGGTGGAATAACTTACCCTCGAAGATTCCAAAGCGGTTAACGAGAGCAGATTCTCGTGGGTGATGTAGTCGTACTCTTTCCGATCTCAAGATCGCGCAGACGATCCTTCCGGCGCCACGTTCCGGCAGCGCTCCCGCAGTCGGTCACACGTTCGGTACTCGACGAAGACCTTCCTCTCCCTTGTTCCAGCAGGCAGCGGAGGTTGTAGCACTCTCCTCGCGATTCTGGCAGCACAACGGCGTGGTACCGGAAGTAGAGGGAAGATCTCGCAGGGCTTCGCCTTAAGCCGGAGCGAGTATGGTGGAGTATGAGAGAGCTTTAGTGGTCTAGGGTTTAGACACACCAATTAGAAGGCTCTAAACCGAAGGCTAGGTCAATTAGAAGCTCTAAACCAAAACGGCTCTAAACCGGAGGCTGTGGCTAGGGTTTAGATTTAGAGGATAGGAACTTGTGTGTCTAGGAGGGGAGCCCTGCCCCTCCTTTTATAGGTGGAGGGAGGCGCGCCTGGGGAGGGGAGTCCCTCCCCAACTCGGCCTCAAGGAGGGCCGGCGGTGGGAGGAGGAACTCCTCCCCCAAGTCGGTTTCAAACTTCCTTCTCCTCTTTCCCACTTCCCAAAATAGCCGTTTGACTTTTCAAACTAGGATTTGATTAAATCCTCTATTTGGTACAGCAATGACACTTAGTACATGATGAAATCATACCAACTTGATATAACACATTCATGTACCCCTTCCCCCCGGAGTGCCGGACATTCCGGAACCTTCTAGAATGTTCCCGATGAAAACACCGGAATCATTCCCCAACTCCGAAACAGGACTTTCCTTATATGAATCTTATTCTCTGGACCATTCCGGATCACCTCGTGATATCCCGGATCCCATCCAAGACTCCGAACAACATTCGGTCTCTTACTCATCATTCCATAACTACTCAAACAACGTCGAATCCTTAAGTGTTTCTCCCTACGGTTCGTGAATTATGCGGACATGATCGAGACACTTCTCCGAACAATAACCAATAGAGGAATCTGGAAATTCATATGGCTCCCACATATTTCTACGATTACTTTATGATCGAATGAACCACTTACATACGATACCAATTTCCCTTTGTCTCACGATAGTTTACTTATCCGAGGTTATGATCGTCGGTATCTCTGCATACCTAGTTCAACCTCGTTACCGATAAGTACTCTTTTCTCGTTCCCGTGATATGTGATCCCTTGTGAGCCAGTCACATGCTTGCAAGATAATTGGATGACATTTCACCGAGAGGGCCCAGAGTATATCTATCCGTCATATGGATGGACAAATCCCACTCTTGATCCATGTGTTTCAACCAATACTTTCTGAACACTCAATGCCACCTTTATAGCCACCCTGTTACGGTGTGGTGTTTGATGACATCAAAGCATCCATCCGGAAAAGGTGATATGCATGATCTCATGGTCGAAGGAATTAGGTTACTATGTATCAGAAAGCATATAGCAATTGAACTATTGAAATGACTTGATCTTTATGCTACGCTTATCTATAGGAGTATGTCCATCACATCATTCTCCTAATGATATGATCCTGTTGTTAATAACATCTCTATGTTCATGATCAGGAAACCATGATCATATATTAACCAACAAGCTAGTTTAACAAGAGGCTTTACTAGGGACTCTTATTTTAGTTTACAAATCACACAAGTATTAATGTTTCCGGTTAATACAATTATAGCATGGTATGTAAACATTTATCATAAGTGTGAAGATATGATAATAACCACTTTATTATTGCATCTTGGGCATATCTCCAACAGTCTCCCACTTGCACTAGAGTCAATAATCTAGTTTCAAATCTTTGTGTATTCAACACCTATGGCTTTCCGGTGTTGTATGTACACGATTGCTAGTGGTCAACTGATCTCCGGATCTGACACTTCCAGGTCCGTGTGTAATTGCATGTATTTGCGTCTCTACGCATCACTCATTCTCTAATGAGATGGCTTTGTATAAATTTGGTCCTTTGGAGAGACCTTTAGTTCTTTAGGGTTAAAACATGTTGATAATATTGTCGTACAATATATCTTCATAGTATTATCCCGCTATGAACTACACCTAGTTTGATAACAAACTACTTGACCCAAATGCCCTCTTTAGCTGCTATAATAGCAGTCATATACTTAGCCTTTTGTTGTAGTATCTGTCACAATGTCTTAACTTTGGAACTCATCCAAATCCATTATGGAACTTACTTTCCATTATATTGTGCCACCCTTAGTTTAGATTGAGATAAACTTAATTTGCACTTTGTGACAAAACTAGTATCAATGTAGTACTTTTACAATGAACTAATCATCTATTTGTCACTTCTACAAACAATATATTCTTAGTTCTTCCAAAAGATCATAAGAATATCCTTACTATCGTCCAATGATCATCTTATGAATCATTCTGGTATATGCTCATAACCTTTTAAAGCATAGGACATATCTGGATTTGTACATATCACAGTATGATTGATATAAATACTCTTTGTGATTTCATACATCAAGTATCAATCTATACTTGAATCTTTGTTTCACTTGCCAAGTGTCAATACACTTGAATATATCATCAATATTGAATTCATTCAATCCTTTCTGTGCAACAAGAACCTTTCTTGTAGTTCCTATATTGAACTCATTCAATATATCATCTATGTACTTTTGGCACAACCATATTAGCGTCTATTGATGCCAAATATTTGGGTTTTGCCTAAGTCTTTCATCAGGATGAAATTCTTAATATGTGTTAATAAAAGATACATCATTTCCAATCAACAATATGTCTTCCACATAATGTATTAGAAATATGTCTTAGCGCTCCCACTTAATTTCTTGCAAACGCAAGCATCTTCATTGTCTCTGATGAAATTAAACTCTTTTAACAGTTTCATCATAGTGAAGATTCCAACTCCGCGATGCGCACTTTAACCATTGAAGTTTGCATATGCTTTTAGCATCCTTTAAATTAACAAAACCCTATGGACCATGTTACGCACATGTCCTAGGTAACAATTCTATTAGAAGAACTTGTTTTGTTTATTCAACTACCACATAACAAATTTATATGTAGTGGTTGCTACATTAATCCGTCTAGACTAAATATCGCTATGAAAGATCAGATCTTGTCATAGTCAACCTTTGAACTTTGTTGTGAACTCTTTCCCAACATGTCGACTATTTCATAGATGTAAAACACCCATGTCTATTTCTTTATAGATCCAAACACGACTGTAAGGTCTTACACCTTTCTCGAGGGTCCTTCAAGTTCAAAACTTGATTTTTCGTGTATGGAACTATCACGGATTTTATGGCTTCAAGCCATTTGACGGAGTCAGGGCTCATCATCGCTTCTTTGCATGTAGTCGGTTCATTATTCTCAAATAATGATTTAACTCTCAAATCTTGGTATTTGATTGTTTACCCGACCTACTTGTTTCAATAGGAACTTAGATCTCCATAACCACAACCTTTGAGGCACGTGAGCCATGAGCATTATTGCTGCCTCCGGAACACTTTTCGGTGCTGCGCAACTCTGCACATATAGCTAAGGTTCTTTTAACCTTATCAAAGTTCTATTGTCCTCCCACTTTACTTTTCACGAAAAATTCCTTCTCAAGGAAACTTGACATTCTAAGCGACAAACACTTTTGTCTCCGATGTTATGGAGGAATACTTAACAAAGACAGGTTCATCCGACTTTGGTTGCAAACATCTTTCTTATGTATAGCATACCAATGTTTAAGAAAGGACTACTTGGGTTTTATCCCAAACCATAATTTTATATGGTGTCATTTCAACGGATTATGATGAAGCTCTTTTCAGTGGATAAACGGTAATCTCTAAAGCTTTTAATCTTTAAAATATAATGGCAGTTTTATGAATTACACCTTCGATCTTACCATGTCAAACAAGGTTTAATTACATATCTCGAACGCTCCATACCCTTATGGTGTTTCGGGAAATGCAAATCCACGGAACGATTCCTTAAATCTTAGGTATTATGCTAAACTCTGTAACTCAAATATCTTACTTTATGATCTTTATCATAAACTGTTTATATTCTTGTTACAATGATTTTGCACTTCATGTTGAAAGTCTTTGAACTTTTCAAATATTTCACACTTCAACCTTATTAAGTAAATATTCATATATTCACTCAAATTTTCGGAGAAAGCATATGAAGTTGAAATCCATCGCTCTTGACTACACATAATGGATTTCGTACAACAATATGTACAAGTTCCAATAAGCTAGTCATTCGTTCCCTTTTGGCCTATGAACGAAGTTTTAATTATCTCTAGGAAAGTTTCACAAGCGTCATTTGATCAAAAATCAAAAGACTCCAAAATTCCATCCACATGGAGTTTCTTCATGTTTTCTTTCCAATATAATTTAAACGGCGATGTCACTTCCTAAGTGATCTTTCAATCAATTTGTCTTTCGACATTTTTAGCACTAGTTTTATGGATGTGATTTCTCCAACGAGATTTGCGAATCATCCATCTTTTATGGATTACGGCAATTATTTGAACAACCCTTTTGTTCTCATAATACCTGATAAAACAAATCTTTGAAGGCAAGCTTTGATGTTTAACGAGCAACACAATAACCCTTTATTTGTTCTCGATGAACATCATCACATATTCTTTTGCTAGTTACTTAGGCCATTGTAGTTCATGAATTGTGTTGTTTCGTATGACGATTCACACCAACAAATTCAGTATCAAATACTTAAGAACCACATTGTTTAATAAGCAAAGAATATAGCCATAACATGTATAACATCTATATACTTAAACTGAACAATTCTAGTCTTTTCTTTTCTGCCATATATTTATGAGATTCTCTTTCAGTATTTCCTTTTCTGTTTGAAAGAATCTATCAACATCAATAGTGGAGTCATACATATGACACATAATCCAAAGCGTGTATAATTAAATACCAATGTCTTTGGACTTGCACTTTGAAGTAGATCACCATCATCAAATGTTTGGTGTTCTTCCAAATTCCTTTCTTTAGTAATCTCTTGGTGTAGTAAATATTTTACCTACATCAAATATTCACCCTTATCATGGAATTATCCATGATCAAGCTACTTTTAGCTTATAAAGATGAATCGTGAGTATAATGTTGCTATCCAAAACCTTTTGGTGGATTAGGACAACAAGTGTCTCCAATCTTTTGTAAATTCTCATCAAATATGAGAACATGACTTTTGCCATATTATACTCTATCATGTTGCAACCAAAACTTCGTTTCAGATATCACAATATCTTCCACACATCATGGTTTCTGAAACAAATCTTTCAGATCCTAGATAACCTTGATATTAAGACAATCCTTTGAATATCAAGAATCATGGAGACAAACATGATACTTATATACTAACACTTGGAATTGTTACTCTTGATTTAATACTAATTATTAAACTTCATGAAGTAACCGGAACTTACTGAAAGTTTGCAATAGGACTTTTAAACTTTAGATTAACACTTCAAAACAATACGATACCAGTTCGTAAAGTAACTAACCAGAATTCTATAGTTCTATCATCTCAATTATAACTAAGCGCAAGGTGGTAAACGGATGCCAATGACTACAACAACTATGCAAATTCACTTTGATTTAGTTTATGATAAATTGAGTTCTAATTAATAATTAAATTAATCTAGGTGAACTCCCACTCAAAACAATATCCCTCACATTGTTTTAGTGATCACACGAACCAAATCCACCACATCAAAACCGATCATCACGAGAGTTGATATAGCTTCAATGGCGAACAATCAACATGTTCATCATATCTACTATATGACTCATGCTCTACCTTTCGGTAATCCGTGTTCCTGAGGCCATGTCTGTACATGCTAGGCTCGTCAAGATCAAACCTTAGCTTCTGCATGAGCAAATCTGGCTTGCTCACGTTGTATACACTTGCGGAATCTAACACACCCGATCATCACGTGGTGCTTTGAAACAACAAGCTTTAGCAACGGTGCTAACTAAGGGTGAACACTTTATGACTTGAAATTCATGTGCATGAGGGATCATCTTATAATGCTACCGTCGTCTACTAAGCAATACAAGATGCATAAAGGATTAACATCACATGCAATTCAATATGATATGGCCTTTCTTCTTTGTGCTTCCGATCTCCATCTTCTAGCACGAACATGATCTCCATCATCACCGGCATTGCATCAAGGTCAATGACGCCTCTCCATGGTTGTCGTCCACCGGCTTCAACTATTACAACTACTTTGAATAGACACGCGGGTCTTAACAGAAATTAAAGACAACCATATGGCTCCTGCTGGTTGCCAACTTACAATAAGGAACATTGCATACATCATATATAATCACAATCATGGCCATATCACATCACTGCACACCCCTGCAAAACAAAGTTAGACGCCTCTACTTTCTTTGCATATTTTACGTGGTTTGGGGCTTTCAATAAGTGTCGTTCTAAATTACGAACAAGAACCACAACATTGATACTAGTATTGTTAATCACCCGTTGTAAATTGGATCTTAACTATGCTAGGAGAAACAGGCACCCGCAAAGCCACTTATGCAATACAAGTTGCATGTCAAGCGTGGAGCAAGTCTCATGAACGATGTCATGTAAGGTTAGCCCGGGCCGCTTCATCCCAACATACCGCAAGATGAAAAGTACACAAGAAGCAATCAACAATAAAAGCATGAACGCCCACAATGACCATTGTGTTCTACTCGTGCAACAGATCTACATATAGACACGGCTCTGATACCACTGTAGGGGTTCGTAGCATGGAAAACAAAATTTTTCTATCGCATACAAACAAACAAGCCAAGATCTATCTACTAGATTGTAGCAACGAGTCGGTGGAATAACTTACCCTCGAAGATTCCAAAGCGGTTAACGAGAGCAGATTCTCGTGGGTGATGTAGTCGTACTCTTTCTGATCTCAAGATCGCGCAGACGATCCTTCCGGCGCCACGTTCCGGCAGCACTCCCGCAGTCGGTCACACGTTCGGTACTCGACGAAGACCTTCCTCTCCCTTGTTCCAGCAGGCAGCGGAGGTTGTAGCACTCTCCTCGCGATTCCGGCAGCACAACGGCGTGGTACCGGAAGTAGAGGGAAGATCTCGCAGGGCTTCGCCTTAAGCCGGAGCGAGTATGGTGGAGTATGAGAGAGCTTTAGTGGTCTAGGGTTTAGACACACCAATTAGAAGGCTCTAAACCGAAGGCTAGGGCAATTAGAAGCTCTAAACCAAAACGGCTCTAAACCGGAGGCTGTGGCTAGGGTTTAGATTTAGAGGATAGGAACTTGTGTGTCTAGGAGGGGAGCCCTGCCCCTCCTTTTATAGGTGGAGGGAGGCGCGCCTGGGGAGGGGAGTCCCTCCCCAACTCGGCCTCAAGGAGGGCCGGCGGTGGGAGGAGGAACTCCTCCCCCAAGTCGGTTTCAAACTTCCTTCTCCTCTTTCCCACTTCCCAAAATAGCCGTTTGACTTTCAAACTAGCCGTTTGACTTTTCAAACTAGGATTTGATTAAATCCTCTATTTGGTACAGCAATGACACTTAGTACATGATGCAATCATACCAACTTGATATAACACATTCATGTACCCCTTCCCCCCGGAGTGCCGGACATTCCGGAACCTTCTAGAATGTTCCCGATGAAAACACCGGAATCATTCTCCAACTCCGAAACGGGACTTTCCTTATATGAATCTTATTATCCGGACCATTCCGGATCACCTCGTGATATCCCGGATCCCATCCGAGACTCCGAACAACATTCGGTCTCTTACTCATCATTCCATAACTACTCAAACAACGTCGAATCCTTAAGTGTGTCTCCCTACGGTTCGTGAATTATGCGGACATGATCGAGACACTTCTCCGAACAATAACCAATAGAGGAATCTGGAAATTCATATGTCTCCCACATATTTCTACGATTACTTTGCGATCAAATGAACCACTTACATACGATACCAATTTCCCTTTGTCTCACGATAGTTTACTTATCCGAGGTTATGATCGTCGGTATCTCTGCATACCTAGTTCAACATCGTTACCGATAAGTACTCTTTTCTCGTTCCCGTGATATGTGATCCCTTGTGATCCAGTCACATGCTTGCAAGCTAATTGGATGACATTTCACCGAGAGGGCCCAGAGTATATCTATCCGTCATATGGATGGACAAATCCCACTCTTGATCCATGTGTTTCAACCAATACTTTCTGAACACTCAATGCCACCTTTATAGCCACCCTGTTACGGTGTGGTGTTTGATGACATCAAAGCATCCATCCGGAAAAGGTGATATGCATGATCTCATGGTCGAAGGAATTAGGTTACTATGTATCAGAAAGCATATAGCAATTGAACTATTGAAATGACTTGATCTTTATGCTACGCTTATCTATAGGAGTATGTCCATCACATCATTCTCCTAATGATATGATCCTGTTGTTAATAACATCTCTATGTTCATGATTAGGAAACCATGATCATATATTAACCAACAAGCTAGTTTAACAAGAGGCTTTACTAGGGACTCTTATTTTAGTTTACAAATCACACAAGTATTAATGTTTCCGGTTAATACAATTATAGCATGGTATGTAAAAATTTATCATAAGTGTTAAGATATGATAATAACCACTTTATTATTGCCTCTTGGGCATATCTCCAACAGCATGCACGAGGCTTTCAAGAAACAAAAAGGAGATACAATTTGAACAAAAGCACCAAGTAAACCGAGATGTCATGCACAAGAGTGAGACATGACAAATGGTGTCCAAATTGTATCAAAGAACCAATTCAACACATGAAAGATTCACAAGTTCAACAAATAAACTAGGCAAAATCCAAAGAGCAAAAGATATATAAGAACACAAATGCTCAAGGATTTATCTCATTCTAAAAATAGACAAAACATGAAATAAGGAATGAGACAAAACCAACTCCCAAAAAGAGCAAGGTTCCAACAAGAAACCAAACTCCCCAAACTTTACATGATGGCACAAAATACCAAAATGAAAAGATTGAGCTTCCAAGCATATAAAACATGATATGGAACAAAACAAGAAGCATAAAAGGATTGTTCTAGATAATATAGGAGAGCTCACCCATAAGTAGTACATTATATATATTTTTCTTTTGAATGCAAAATGTACACAAATGAGATCGTCACTACTACCTATATTAAATAAAACACAAGAGGATACCAATAAAAATAAAAGGATCCAAAAGTAGCAAGGAATACATGGGAGCACACAATACATTTACTTGGCCATAGATAGGACAAGATTAAGCAAGTGCCAAAGTTAATATGATCATTAAATTCTACCATAAATTGGGTTCTCATTGTCCAAGGACAAGAAATATTGGGAATAATTTTACCAAGGTAGCTTGCATGGATATCCAAGATCATAGTCACAACAAGAAGCATATGAAAAAATATAAGAATTAAGCATGATACTTCAAACAAGATTCTTGGTAGCTTCCAATAGTCACACAATCATAGTGATTAGAGTAACTTGAAGAAAATGGTTTCCATGAGGATATAGATATCTAAATATGAGGAAACACATACCAAGAAACACTCTCACATACAAGATCCACAATATGAGCAATAAAGGCATTCAAGCAAATTGGAACTTGTATGAGCACATGTGTCACATAGGAGCTAGATAATTATCAATGTCAATTCTAAGTGACACAACCTCGAATATTCACATTTTCTAGGATTTGTAATATGCACTAAGCATATGACTCCCCCATAATGTGATATTACCATAAATCCAACACGAGGCAAAAGGATACAACTAGAGATAATTAATGGACATTATAAAACATAAATTTCTCATGAGAATTATACCACATAGAGACTAGACAATAATCCAATATAAATACTAAGTGGTATTCCTCATGTACACACAATTTTAGGATTGTGGAATGCCCAAGCATAACACTCCCCCAAAATGGGATAATCCATTAATCTCTCACAAGGTCCAAATAAGATATAAAATATAATCAATTAAGGCTCCAATACAAGAAACACACATACATGGCGTGCACTTAATCATATACAAATATACTTGATATCTCAAGATAATTAAGTGGAAAGCACACCATGTACAAAAGCATGGAAGATACAAAACCAACACAAGCACAAGGGGCGAGTAACTTTCAATGTAATGAGTTGAGCATATGTTACCGTAAGGAGGAACATTGGAAATATAATATAATCATGATAATACAAATGGCTTGTCTTGATAATAATAATTGATGAAGATCCCTCAATTCTTCATAATGTAGCCAATACTCCAATGCCCTCCAAAACACACCTATTGATAAAGTTTTGGCTTGTTGGTCCCCAACCAAGTTGGGTCCTAAGAAGTTAGTCACAATAGGCTTGGCAACCCAAATGGATATTTTCTTGACACCACATTGGGCACCAACAAATTTGGCAAACACATTGCCAATCTCATCCTTACAAAGAGAATAAGCATCATAAATAATGATAGGGTTGGATGAGGAGATACCGATAGTGCATGAGGAATAAATATGCCCCTTCTCACGGCATATGTAGCAAGTTCTACTCTTGCCATCTTCCTTCTTAGGTGAAGCCACAACTCGAGGAAGAGCTCGAGTAGTCCTCTTAGGAAGAGGCCCATTAATGACTTGAGGTGGATCTTGAGGCCGCTTCCCTTGTTGCTTCACGCTAAGAGGCTTTTTCTTCAATGGGCAAGATCTAACATGGTGCCCTTCTTCCTTGCACTTGAATAAAACAATGTTGGCCGGATTCTTGACTTGATCTTGGCCATTCTTATTGTTGTCCTTGTGCTTCAACTTGATAATGGACTTGTTCTTGACATTGGAGTTGAATCCAAGGCCACTCTTGTCATTGGGGGATTTTTGCACACTCAAGATTTTGTTGAGTGTGACCTTCCCTTGATGACCCTTCTTCAAGTCATTCTTCAAAAAAGTGACTTGAGCCTTGAGCCTTTTGATTTACTCTACATGGTTAGTTTCAACAAAAACACTAGAGGAAGTAGATGCTACATTGTTAGAGCAACAATGCACGGAATGTAATTCATCACGAGATATATCATGGTTGTGAGAGGATGAACTACAAGGACTAGCACATGGCAATTTAACATTTGGAGTAGATATAGTGCTAATGTCCACATGAGGCCCACTAGATGTTACTTTGACATGATGGCCTCATGAGCCAACTTTAGCCTACCATGGGAGACTAGTAGATCCTCATGCGAGCTTGAGAGCTTAACATGGCTTTCTTCTAATTTCCCATAGTTGCTAGTTAACAAATCAAGTTGAGCCTTTAGCTCAACATTCTCCTTTAAAATAGATGCTTCAAAAGAAATAGAGTTAGTAGCACAAGCATCATCATTATTAGCAAGAGGTGAGGGCAACTTGGCAAGCTCTTTCGAATATGAGGCTTTAAGTTGCTCATGTGACTCGGTGAGTTTGATGAGCTCACCCTTTATGACCCTAGAGCCATTTTTGAGGTGCTCAAAATCCTCAAGGAGTTTAGCATAAGCAACTTGAATCTCATCATTTTTACTTTTGAGATCACTTGCCACCTCAATTTGTGATTCTAACTTATCAATATGTTCTTTGCTCTTAATAGCAAAGTCCAAGACTTCAACAAAGTTAGAGCAAGCAATATCATATTTAACAAGGGCACGATAAACAATCTCACCCTTTTCATATAAATCATCAATATCAAGCTCTTCTTCCACATTATCCACATCCTCCTCATCACAAGAGGTAATGGGTTACAAAGTAGGAGTTACCTTAGAATCCCTAGCCATAAGTCATAGGTGGGTACCAGAAGAAGGTGAAGATGAGATTGCATTTGTGGCTTCATTCAAAACCATGTCTTGGCCCATAGAATCTTCGGTTTCCTCTACATGGTTAGCAACACAAGCACTAGAGGAAATGCAAGCATTTTTATGATGGCAACAAGACAACACAAGCATATCATCATATGATTTATTCAAGTCATTTCTACATGATATGCAAGGACTATTAACACAAGCATGTAAGGAGTTTTGAGTGCTAGAAGTGTTAAGGTCCAAAGATAGATCATTGCAACTTGATAAAGGTGAAGGATCACACATAGTAAGCACACTATCCAAATGGCAATTTCTATCACCACTCACCATATCATTACCTTGTGAAAAATCACATGTTGGTGAAGTGGTAGAGGATGAGAACTCATCTCGACCGGAAGTGGAAGCAACACAATCATCCTCAATAATGTTGTACATAACATATTTATCTTGAAGTTTTGTCCATAACTCATGAGCGCTCCAAAAAGGAATGATTGAAGATGTAACTACATAGCTCAAAGCATTAACAAGCACATTAGAAGCTTGAGCATCGAGATATCAGTTTTTCTCATCCTCACAAGATAGATTTTTGAAATCCATAGGAGGAGAAAAACCTATATCTATAATACGCTCCAAATTTGGGTCCATGTCCCGAAAATGAATAAGCATATGAGTTTTCCAAATATCATAATTTGTGCCATCGAATATGAACATGTCATTGTGCACTAATCCCCTAGGCGACATATTTACTCTCAAGACGGTGAAGCCTAAAATGAGAGACCGGGCTCTGATACCAATTGAAAGGATACGGATGTCGCCTAGAGGGGGGGGGTGAATAGGCGATTAAAACTTTTCCTAGAGTGGCTCAACAAAGGCGGAATAAAACTAGTGTTTACTTTGTAAAGCACAACCTAGAATAACTAAGGTTCACCTATGTGCACCAACAATTTATGCTAAGCAATACAAGCAACAAAGTGATAGCAAGATATATATTACTTCAAGCACGGAGGCTATCATAATGTAAAGTGCATAAGTAAAGAGCTCGGGTATAGAGATAACCGAGGCACGCGGGGACAACGATATTTTACCGAGTTCCTCCCAACATGGAGTACGTCTCGTTTGGAGAGGGGGTGATATCAAACCACCAACGCCACAAAAGGCCTCCCTTATCCTCCGGTGAATCTCACCCCAATGGGATCGATCCACACTTCCACTATCGGTGCACTTGTCGGTGGCAAACCGGAACCTCTCACAAGGTTGGGGCACTTCTCCACAACTTAATTGGAGGCTCCCAACAAACGCCACCAAGGCCACAACCTGCAACACTAACAAACTGTCTAGGGTTCCAAGAACCCAAGAGTAAAAAGCTTCTCAACTTTCACTCACCAAATCCTCTGGGGAGAACTCAAACCGATGCACCAAATGCAATGGCAAGAACACAAGTAGTGCTCAAATCCTTCTCTCCCAAATTCCACCAAAGCTACAAAAGCTTATGGGGGAATAAGAGAGGAAGAACAAAGGAGGAAATCCACAAAAGACTCCAAGATCTAGATCCCAAGATGTTCCCCTCACTTAGAGGAGAGATGGATTGGTAGGATTGTAGATCTAGATCTCCTCTTTCAAATCCCTAAAGTATATGCAAGAATCAAGGGAGGGATTGAAGGGGGGTAGCAAGTTTCAAAAGGTCAACAATGGTGGGGGGAAACTTGCAAGAGAGCTGGGGAACCATTGGGGAAGAAGGGCCCCTTAAATAGGTCCTTAGAAATCCAACCGTTAGGCTCAGGAATCGCCCGGTCCGGAGTCTCCGGACTGGGACCGGAGTCTCCGGTGTACCCAGGCCAAACAGGGACAATCTGGAGGACGTACTGGACGCGGTCCGGAGATTAGACCGGAGATTAGTCCGGAGTCTCTGGTCTTACAAAAACTGACAGAAAGACCAATACGAAAACATCCATAACTTTTGCATCCGGACTCCGATTTTGATGATCTTGGGCTCGTTTTAAAGAGGAAAATAAGCTATACAAGATCATACATACAAACATAATAGTCCATCAAGGGAGTATAGAACCAAATGACGAAAGGTTTAACCTCTCTCAAAAAGACAAACCAGTAAAACCTCCAACATCGAAAACGTAGTAGAGAATGCATATGAAATCCGTTTTCGATGAACTAGAGATTTTCATGGAGATTAAAACAAGATCTAAATCCTCACATGAGTAAGAACCAAATAATGGAAGGTTTTACCTATCTCTAAAAGACAAACCGGTAAAACCTCCAAGATCAAAAACGCAATAAGATATAAAGGGGAAATCCGTTTTTGATGAACTAGGGCTTGTTATGAATATTACCACAAGCTCTAGAACCTCACATGGATAAGATACAAATAACAACCAAGAAAGGATGATGCTAAGTATGCAAAGGTTTGAGCTCTCTCTAAACGATATGATCGAGTTACTCACTTGGGAGCCCCTCTTGATAGTACGGTTGTCTATCCTATAAACCGGTCTCCCCAACTAACACCATGAGACCGGTAAGAAAGAAACCCTATCAAGATCATACCTTTGCCTTGCGCATATTCCACTTGATTATGATTTAGACGTCTTGTCCTTCTCAAGATGGAACACCTTTCTTGATTGCTCTTGTACGCACTTGCTTGATGAAGACTTGAAGTTACTCCCCCATACAATATGGGGAAACCTTTACTTTGACCTTGTCTTCATCGATCCATGATCACCGAGGATGGCAAGCTTTAAGCATGATATCTTCATAGGTTTAACTCTCACATGACCAATCTGTGGATCACTCTTTGAACACCTTGGTCACCACTTGATCCTCTTCACTTTCTTCTTCTCCAAACCTTGAAGCCAACATATGGTTCAAGCATTGCCTATGGACAATTCCTACAAGTACAACTTGATACAAGCATTAGTCCATAGAGATTGTCATTAATTACCAAAACCACACATGGGGGCCCACATGTTCTTTCAGACTTGTTATGACTGTGGAAATAAGGGTCACTACTCCAATGAGTGTCCCAAGAAGAATGCCGCAGCCCCCAATGCAAATGCCCCAGCTCAGCAGCAGCTTCGTGTTCAGCTAGGAAGAAGGTTTGCCCTAGGGAACTCACTCAACCGCAACGGCCGTCTTTTTCTCATGCATGCTGAAGAAGCCCAGGAAGCTCCAGATGTCGTGCTGGGTATGTTTTCTGTTAATTCAGTACTTGCTAGAGTGTTGTTTGATTCTAGTGCATCGCACTCATTTGTCACCGAAGAATTTGCATGCACTAGTAAGATTCAACCAACCAAACTGAAGCATGTTATGATTGTTCAAATCCCTGGTTCCACCACCAAAGCTAGGCAAATTTGCAAAGCCGTCCCTATCCGAATCCATGGCATAAATTTTTATGCTAATCTGATAGTACTTGGAACTAAAGGTTTGGAAGTAGTACTAGGAATGGATTGGATGTCCAAACATAAAGGATTGATTGACTGTGCCAAGAAAGCCATAACCATGACCAGTACAGCCAGAATATTAGTCGAGCATATATCTGAAACCTTACCGCGTCAATTCAAGTGCAACAAGAGTATAGCCCAACCTACCATTGACCAAGTCTGGATAGTCTGTGAATACCCCGATGTATTTCCAGATGTTTTGCTCGGTATGCCCCCAGATCGAGATATCGAGTTTATCATTGAACTAATCCCCGGAACAGGACCCATAGCTCAGAGACCCTATAGTATGAACCCGTCTAAACTAGAAGAACTAAAGAAGCAACTGGATGCCATGTTGGAAATTGGATTGATTCAACCAAGTGCGTCACCATGGAGATCACCTGTCTTGTTTGTGGATAAGAAAGATGGAGGTAACCGTTTGTGTACGGATTATCGAAAGTTGAATGATGTCACCATCAAGAACAAGTACCTATTGCCCAAGATAGAAGATTTGTTTGATCAGTTGACCGGTGCCAAAGTGTTTTCTAAGATTGATCTTAGAACTGGCTATCATCAACTCAAGATTCACGCAGCGGATATTCCCAAGACTGCCTTTACCACCAGATATGGATTATACGAGTATACTGTCATGTCTTTTGGATTAACCAATGCCCCCGCTTATTTCATGAATATCATGAATAAGATTTTTATGGACTTCCTGGATTAGTTTGTCGTTGTTTTCATCGACAACATTCTGATTTATTCCAAATCAGAAGAAGAACATGAGCTACACCTAAGGACCATTCTTGGAACCCTTAGAGAGCATCAGTTGTATGCCAAGTTTAGCAAGTGTGAATTCTGGTTACAGGAGGTAGGATTCCTCGGCCACATGGTATCAGTCGGAGGAATTGCCGTTGACCCTGCAAAGGTGAAAGATGTAGAAGATTGGCAAGCCCCAACCACTCAAACCCAAGTTTGTGCATTTCTCGGATTGGATGGATACTACCGCAAGTTCGTAGAAGGATTCTCGAGTATCGCCAGACCCATGACCCAATTGCTGAAGAAAGACAAGAAGTTTGAATGGACGGACAAATGTGAAGCGAGTTTTCAAGAACTCAAGAGGAGATTGATTTCAGCCCCCATCTTAATCATGCTGGATATCACGAAGCCCTTCGACGTGTATTGTGATGCATCCAAGATCGGTCTCGGATGTGTGCTAATGCAAGAAGGCAAAGTTATATCTTATCTGTCTCGACAACTGAAACAACATGAGCAGAATTACCCAACCCATGACGTCGAACTCACAGCCGTAGTTCTAGCCCTGAAGACATGGAGGCATTACCTGATGGGAAACCGTTGTGAGATTTATTCGGATCACAAGAGTCTGAAGTATATAATCACTCAGAAGGAGTTGAATATGAGACAGAGAAGATGGATTGAGATAATCAAGGAGTATGACCTAGACATTCACTATCACCCCGGTAAAGCCAATGTGGTAGCAGATGCCCTTAGCAGATTGCCGTGCCGCTTGAACTCCATGATTTTGAAGGAGCAACCGAGCTTGCACAAAGAGATGGAAGATTTTCAAATGGAATTAGTAAGTGAAGGATTTTTGGCTAGCATAGAACTTCAACCCACTTTGATCAGCTAGATCAAAGAGGCGCAGAAAGGAAATGCTAGTATCGATGGAATCAAGCGTCGTATCGGTACAGGCAAAGTACCCGGATTCACGGAAGACGAAGAAGGAGTTCTGTGGTACAAAGGACGCCTTTGTGTACCAGCAGATTCTGAGTTGAAAGAAGTTATTCTGAAGGAAGCTCATGATACTCTTTATTCTATCCACCCCGGAGGAACTAAGATGTATCAAGATTCGAAGGAGCAATTTTGGTAGCATAAGATGAAGAGAGAAATCAGAATATATATAGCCAAGTGTGATATATGTCGGCAAGTCAAGGCAGGACATCAAAGACCCGCTGGATTTTTGCAACCACTGCAAATTCTGGAATGGAAATGGGATTCTGTTGGAATGGACTTTATCACCGGATTGCCTACTTCTAGTAGGGGAAATGACTCTATCTGGGTCATAGTGGACAGGTTGTCCAAAGTCGCCCATTTCTTACCCGTCAAGACCACATATCAGAGTTCAAATCTAGCGGAGTTATACATCGCTAGAATCGTCAGTTTGCATGGAGTCCCCAAGAACATCGTATCGGATCGAGGAACTTAGTTTACCTCGAGATTCTGGAAGAAAGTCCAAGAAGGTTTAGGAACCCGACTAGATTTCAGCACAGCGTATCACCCTCAGACCGATGGACAAACGGAGCGAGTGAATCAAATACTCGAAGACATGTTAAGAGCATGTGTGTTGGAATATGGATCTAAGTGGGAAGACTGTCTGCCGTTTGCAAAATTTTCATACAACAACAGTTATCAAGCTAGTTTGCAAATGGCCCCATTTGAATTCATGTATGGAAGGAAGTGTCGCACCCATTTGAACTGGTCGGAAGTAGGAGAGAGTCATATTTTCGGACCTGACATCCTACGAGAAGCAGAAGAGAAGGTTCACAAGATTCGGGAGCACCTCAAGGCAGCCCAGTCAAGGCAGAAGAATTACGCCGACAAGAGACGTCGAGACCTCTCCTTAAACATAGGAGATTTTGTGTATCTGAAAGTGTCCCCATTGAAAGGAATGCAGCGTTTCCAACTGAAGGGAAAGTTAGCCCCCAGATATATCGGCCCCTTCAAGATTCTGAACCGTCGAGGAGAAGTGTCGTATCAATTGGAACTACCCGAAGAGATGTCAGTCATGCACAATGTGTTCCATATCTCATTACTTCGCAAGTGCCTCGAAGTTCCAGAGAAGACTGAAGTGTTCAAGAATATCGATCATCGGACCATAGAAATCAATGATGACCTGACCTATCCCGAAGTGCCCATCCGTATTTTGGAAGAAGCCTTCAGAACTACCCGAACCCAAAGCATCAAGTTTATCAAGATTCAGTGGAGCAACCACACGTAAGAGGAAGCTACCTGGGAGCGCGAAGATCACATCAGGACGGAGTTTCCCGATCTCTTCAAATCCTAGGTAATCGTTTTCGTCCTTTTTCAAATCTCGGGACGAAATTTTGTTTAAGGGGGGAAGGTTTGTAACATCCCAAAAATATTAAACTTGAATCATCAAACTCAAATCATCAAAATTAGGGTTAACAAAAACTTTTCCAATTAAAAATATGAAAGCATGCATATGTGTATGCATTACAATTTGGATTCTTTTGAATTGCCTTGGTTTTGTGTTTCTTTGCTTGTAAAATGATTCTTAGGTGAAATAAACATCATCTAAACAATCCCCACACTTTTACCAAAGACAAACAAATCAAAACAAACAAATTAAGTGAATGGTCACTTTGGCCAAATTAACTCCCATGCCTACTTTGGCTATCCCTAACTTTCAGAACTTAACATAAACATGTTTGTATCTTTGCACCCCTTGATAGTACTCATAACAAGGTACCAAGTCCCACCTTGTGATCATCCAAAAACATTTGAATGCATAGTTTAAATAACAGTTGAAAATTGAATCTAGTTCATATGGGAAGATCCCACTTTTTCAAAAACCATTCAAACAAGCTCAATTTTCAAAACCCAAGCATCCATAGAATCCTCAACACATGCCTAGCACACCCACCAAAAATCTTTTCAAAATTCAAAACTTAAGTTCTTGCGGCCATTTCATCGAACACTTGGAGACAACAAATCAAACTGGCCAAACTTCACAGTTTTGAGCAGTAATTTGGCTAAGCAATGTTCACCATTGATCATACTTGTCTCCCCCAGTGCCAACCAGTGCTTTGACCACCCCTAGACCCTACCCTTTGCACCATGCCATGCCAACCCGAGCACCCCCTTGCCAGTCGACCATGGCAAGCTAGCAGGAGCGTTCGCCGCGCCTAGCCACCATGTCCAGGAGACAGCCCACCATCCACCGCCACCCCCTGTCCAGCGCTCGAACCCTGCCAGCCACTGGACCACACGCCCAAGCCATGCCAAGCTTCTCTGAGCGCATGCCGAGAGCGTGCCAGAGCGCCACCCTCGACACACGCCCACAGACCGCGCACCGCCCTCGCCGCGTGCACACGTGATCACCACCGCCCCAGCAACCCCGCAGACATCCCCGTTCGCCGCCCCATGCCTCACAGCCACCGCTCACCGTCGAAGATGCCGCCTCTGCCGCGCAGAGCACCGCACGTTCCCGACCGTTTTCCACCGCCCCTACACGCGCATTAAAGCTCTAGAGCATCACCATGAGACCACCCGTCGAACGCTAACCTCGGCCATGCCTCTAGCTGCCCGTAGCTGTGTCGCCACCGTCGCCTGCCCATCCCGTTCGGTCTCGCCGTCGGGCCTATAAAAGGAGGCCACCCCAAGCCATTTGAAGCACACCATCTCACTCCCCTCACCTCACTGATCGTTCCACCCCTTAGCCGGAGCAAGGCGAGCAGCGCATCGCCGGAATTGCGCCGGAGCTCGCCGCTGCAGAGGAGAAGAGGAGCCGTTGATTTCGACCACCCCCGGAGCTGCCACGACCACCCCTGAGTTCGTCGTCGTCAACTTCGTCGTTTTCCCGCCTCGCCGTCGTCACTAGAGCCCCAGTATGCCCCCTATGCACCCCCACCGAGCCGCTAGGGTTTGAGCTTGCCGGTGACCTATTCATCGCCGACGACGACCCTCAGCCGTTGATCTCGCTTCTAATCCAACGCACCACATCGCCCTGTACCTCTTCGCGTTTTATGATCCACTGACCAGTAGACCCCCCTGTCAGTTGCTCCCCGCGCCGCGGAGTGGCACTGGGCCGGCCCAATAACCCTTCCCGCGCAACCCACTCATTTGAATTTAGCTTTTTCTACTTTATTTCAAACTCAGTTCTGTACCTAGTTTCAAAAATCAACCCAGCTCTATTCAAGAAACCAAATTGAATGAAACCAATTTTGTTAGAAAGGTATTGAAATGCTGAATCCAAGCCCGTTAGATTCAAATCATTTGGATCTATAAATCAACCTTGGTAAAATTAACAAGGCAGAAGCTTTTCTCCATTCGAACATTTTTCAAATTTAAACCACAATAGATTTTGAGTTGATTCCAACTCTCAAAAATCACATTTGATCATACCTTTCAGAAAATATTAAAACATATGGGTTTATTTACAGAAATAATGTCCAAGTAATAAAAGAATGTCACATAGGCATTTCTAGTCACTTTATTTATTTAAAATAAAAGGGTTAAACCTTATTAAGTTGTGACACCACTTTAAATCACATTCCCATGTACTGAAATATGTGGTGATGACATGTGTCAACATGATCCCATGTTTGGTTTGGAGAATATTAAATCTTAAGTAGTTTTTCAATGAGTAGAAATTACTTTTATAAAAATAAATAAATAAGACAAAGGCTTTGATCTTGTAATGTTAGTGATGATGCTAGATCATCTATAGAACCCTCTTGTGTGATGATTGAAAATAGTTAAGTATTGTTTGGTGATTGTGTACCTCGTATTTATTCATAGATGCTAGTACCGACCAAGGATACGAGGAGGAAGGAGGATACTACTAAGAAGAAGCCGAGGAGAACTTCAACCACTGCTCTGCACAAGGCAAGCCAATACTTGCGAGCTATTAACTTAGCAAGCTTATACTAATACTTGTGCAAGCCTTACTAATCAAGTTGACCTATGCAAGCTAATACTTGCTTGTTACCATGCCAACCATATGCCTTAAGCATATGTGATCATACCCACTTGATACCCAATCCTAGTTTTACTTGCAAGCTTTCTACTTTATTTCTTTATCAGAGCTATTTCCTTAGAGTTTATTTAAGTGACTTGTAGATTCTAGGAAGATAATTGAAGGTTGCATAAAGAGCATTAAATTTGGCCTAAGCTAGATAATCTTGATGTCATCCTAAGGCATGGGATTGAACTTAGTTAAAACTCCACTTGTTTACCACCCCTCATTAGTACTCACCCCCACTTGTAGATGCTAGTGCTAAGCATAAAACTTGATCAACTTTAGATGGGAATATTTGGTGGGAAATGGTTATGAAAACCTTAGAATGATGAGTCATTCTACTAAGATGTTTTGACATGTGTTTCCGAACACCAGATGATTTTGGTGATAAAAATGTTAAGGCATGAGCCTTAGCCCTTTATCAAACTGATGGTTGTCTGGATGCGATACCATTCCAATTTTACCGTACAACCATAATACCCAAAGTTTGGGTAGGGCTTTACTGGAAACTTATATACTTTAGTATGGGTTCCCTCACGGCCAAGGTCTGAGCTGAGGCTACCTTGTGAAGATTGTCCACCTAGGCAGTACCCAAGATGACAGTTGGTCATGGTTGGGAGGCCAAACTCACAGGAGAGGTGCCTATACTAGGGTGTGTAATTGAAATGTTAGGATTGATTATCCGCATACTGAGTATGGTGAATTCAGGATTTGTTCCTGACGGATGTATCGAATGTTGTGGTGAAAGTGTACAATCTCTGCAGAGTGTCAAACTATTCGAATAGCCGCGTCCGCGGTTATGGACAGTTGGAGTGGCCATATTGTTCCCCCGTCAGATGTTTTCAAAATGACTTGTGAACTGAATTGAGATTTTGACTTGACCACAACAGAGTTGTGGCATCAGATACAAGTTCCCACTTAGGTGATATAAAATCTTCAACTAGCATTCTTTGCTCCAGAACTTGTAGAGGTAAATCTGGCTTTTTGCAAAACAACCCTAGAGCTTAGTGTCCTACTACAAAAACCCCTTTCACTTGTTAGTATTAGTTTGCGAGTACTTAAAGAGTACTCATGGCTTTGTCCCTGGCTATTCCCGTGGCCAGACTATGAAGAGGAGTACCAGGATGATGGACCCCAGGAAGGTTACGACAACTAGGATCATCTCCCATCGTCAGCATTGCCTGTGACCCCGAAGATGGAGCTTCGCCTATGCTACCTTTATTATTACGTAATTCCGTTGCTTGAGTTGTATTAAGAACTGGATCATGAGATCCTTATTTGTGTTAGACCTTATATATGGTTTGTAATGGATGATGTACTGTGGTATCCAATTCTATTATGTCTCGCAAAAATGGTAATCCTGGGATTGCGATGTATGGCATAACAGGCATCTGGGATTAAAAATTCGGGTGTTGACAAGTTGGTGTCAGATCCTGAACATAGGAGACCCTAGTTAGACTGGACGTTTGAATCAAAAACTTAGTTTCAAAACCAAAGGAAGCAAATATTTACAAAAACTTATTCCCATTCTTATCACTTTGATTCTTTCATGAAAATTCATGTTCCTCAAAACCTTTTGCAAAATACATAAAATTTGACACGCGGGATCACTCTACTAACTTACTCATCCTATATTCTTAATAGATGGACGTGAAGTACAGCAAGTTTTATCAGTTGGGTAATGGAGGAGACCTTATCTTTGAGAGGGATTTGGACCAGCTTTCGGAAATTCTGGAGCGTCCGCACCCCGAGTTCTTTGGAGCTCAGCTCAATGATCAAGGAGGAGAAGATCTGCAGTGGCTAATTGTTGCAAGTCTCCGAGGAAAGAGTGAACCTCCCACTGCTGAGGGAATTCAGTTCACCTTAAGAGAGAACAACTGGCTCGATGGACTTTCCAGGGCCATGCAAGAAGCTCTTGCCCGTCTGTGTGGGCAGAGTATCAACCGGATCAAGGGAACCTGCATTGAGTTTTGTCCAAGGCGTGATGCTAATGGACAGCCACTGGAAGCCCCATACCACCCCCGAGCTAAAGACTCGGTTGGACCACCTTAGCTTCATGATGTACGATCGTGAGAAGGAATTGGAAAATTGCCGTGACTACTCCAACCACAAGTCCGCCATCATTAAGACGAAGGATCAGACCATCGCCATGCTACCAAAGGATCGCAAGTCTCGCTGCCGTCAGCTCGACAAGAAGGAGCAAATCATTGCCCGTCTTCGCCACCGTATCTCGGATTTGGAGGAGACCATCCACGAGAGAGACATGCAGTTGGAGGAAAGGGATAATGCCAGAGAAGATCTTCGTGGAGACCCCTACTCCTATCTCAGCGATGATGATGATTTTCTGGAGGATCGGGCCATGGACTTCTTCACCGATGAGGAGGATTTCTCTTTCATCAATGACGATGAGGATGATGAGGATGATGACTACACCGACTCCGAGGAGTAGTAGCACTTGAGCACTAGCGTAGTGAGTTGTATTCGGTCCCACTGTATCATAGTTTCCAGAATGGTTCTTAAAACCATCTGTTTACCTTTGTTGTGGTGTGTGTTTGTATCGTGTGCTATAAATGAATGAATGAAAAGCAAGTTGCTAGAAAAATCTGAGTCAAACTTTAAAATCTTTTCAAAGTCCCGGAACCTTAGAAATTTCCCTCTTTTCTCATGATCTATCTCAATCTTCAAATGCCACACGGAGGAAGTGGTCCATCCCCGGACCCGATGTTGCAGATCCTGCAAATGTTGGTTTCTGACCGCGAAGCTGAAAGAGCCGAACGTCAAGCCAACCTAGCCACCCTTCAGCAGATAGCTCAGCTAGCCCACAACAATCAAGGCCAAGGAAACCAGGACAACCATGGATCTAAGCTCAAGAATTTCCAGAATACCAACCCACCTGTTTTCACTAAGTCGGAAGAGCCCCTAGATGCAGACGATTGGGTGCAAACCATGGAAAACAACCTGGAAGTCGCCGGAGTGGAAGATAACGAGAAAGTTCTGTTCGCCACCCACTATCTAGCCGGAGATGCCAGAGCATGGTGGAACAATGTTCGTGCAATGACCGGAGGACAGATGATGACCTGGGAGGAATTCAAGGTCAAGTTTAGCAGAACCCATGTGCCACCGGGTTTGATCAAGAGAATGAGAGATGAGTTCAGAGAACTAAAGCAATGAAGGATGACTGTAGTGGAATACTGTGACAATTTTTTGTCATTAGCTAGGTATGCCCCGGATGAGATCGACACTGAAGCCAAGAAGAAAGAGAGATTCCTGAATGGTCTGCACGATGAGATGTAGACGGTGTTAGTCAATATCCCCTTTGCTGATATTGAAGCCCTTGTCGACTCTGCCATCCAGATGGAAGGAAAGATCAACCAAGCCAATGAGAACCGCAAGAGTCGCATGATGCATCAGCCAGGAACCCATCAGAACCCAAAGTATCGCCCTAACCCATCTCCAGAATTTGCCCCGAGAACCAACAGACCCCCGATGAACCGTCCTACCTATCCCAACCGTGGAAACCCAGGCCCGGAGGAAATCACAACAACCCCGGCAACTCTAACAATTTCAACCGTGCACCACCCAAGTTCAACAACAACAATGCTACCGCCAACACCAACACTGCCCCGAGGACTCGAAGCAATGTTGTGCCTATTGCAACAAAGGACAAGTCGCAAGTGACTTGTTATGACTGTGGAAATAAGGGTCACTACTCCAATGAGTGTCCCAAGAAGAATGCCGCAGCCCCCAATGGAAATGCCCCAGCTCAGCAGCAGCGTCGTGTTCAGCCAGGAAGAAGGTTTGCCCCAGGGAACTCACTCAACCACAACGGCCGTCTTTTTCTCATGCATGCTGAAGAAGCCCAGGAAGCGCCAGACGTCGTGCTGGGTATGTTTTCTGTTAATTCAGTACTTGCTAGAGTGTTGTTTGATTCTGGTGCATCGCACTTATTTGTCACCGAAGAATTTGCATGCACTAGTAAGATTCAACCAACCAAACTGAAGCATGTTATGATTGTTCAAATCCCCGGTTCCACCACCAAAGCTAGGCAAATTTGCAAAGCCGTCCCCATCCGAATCCATGTCATAGATTTTTATGCTAATCTGATAGTACTCGGAACTAAAGGTTTGGAAGTAGTACTAGGAATGGATTGGATGTCCAAACATAAAGGATTGATTGACTATGCCAAGAAAGCCATAACCATGACTAGTATAGCCGGAATAATAGTCGAGCATATATCTGAAACCTTACCACGTCAATTCAAGTGCAACAAGAGTATAGCCCAACCTACCATTGACCAAGTCCGGATAGACTGTGAATACCCCGATGTATTTCCAGATGTTTTGCCCGGTATGCCCCTAGATCGAGATATCGAGTTTATCATTGAACTAATCCCCGGAACAGGACCCATAGCTCAGAGACCCTATAGTATGAACCCGTCTGAACTAGAAGAACTAAAGAAGCAACTGGATGCCATGTTGGAAATTGGATTGATTCAACCAAGTGCGTCACCATGGAGATCACCTGTCTTGTTTGTGGATAAGAAAGATGGAGGTAACCATTTGTGTACGGATTATCGGAAGTTGAATGATGTCACCATCAAGAACAAGTACCCATTGTCCAAGATAGAAGATTTGTTTGATCAGTTGACAGGTGCCAAAGTATTTTCTAAGATGGATCTTAGAACTCGCTATCATCAACTCAAAATTCGCGTAGAGGATATTCCCAAGACTGCCTTTACCACCAGATATGGATTATACGAGTATACTGTCATGTCTTTTGGATTAACCAATGCCCCCGCTTATTTCATGAATCTCATGAATAAGATTTTTATGGACTTCCTGGATAAGTTTGTCGTTATTTTAATCGACGACATTCTGATTTATTCCAAATCAGTAGAACATGAGCTACACCTAATGACCATTCTTGGAACCCTTAGAGAGCATCAGTTGTATGTCAAGTTTAGCAAGTGTGAATTCTGGTTACAGGAGGTAGGATTCCTCGGCCACATGGTATCAGCCGGAGGAATTGCCGTTGACCCTGCAAAGGTGAAAGATGTCGAAGATTGGCAAGCCCCAACCACTCAAACCCAAGTTCGTGCATTTCTCGGATTGGCGGGATACTACCGCAAGTTCGTAGAAGGATTCTCGAGTATCACCAGACCCATGACCCAATTGCTGAAGAAAGATAAGAAGTTTGAATGGACGGACAAATGTGAAGCGAGTTTTTAAGAACTCAAGAGGAGATTGATTTCAGCCCCCATCTTAATCATGCCGGATATCATGAAGCCCTTCGACGTGTATTGTGATGCATCCAAGATCGGTCTCGGATGTGTGCTAATGCAAGAAGGCAAAGTTATATCTTATCTGTCTCGACAACTGAAACAACATGAGCAGAATTACCCAACCCATGACCTCGAACTCGTAGCCGTAGTTCTAGCCCTGAAGACATGGAGGCATTACCTGATGGGAAACCGTTGTGAGATTTATTCGGATCACAAGAGTCTGAAGTATATATTCACTCGGAAGGAGCTGAATATGAGACAGAGAAGATGGATTGATCTAATCAAGGATTATGACCTAGACATTCACTATCAGCCCGGTAAAGCCAATGTGGTAGCAGATGCCCTTGGCAGATTGTCGTGCCGCTTGAACTCCATGATTTTGAAGGAGCAACCGAGCTTGCACAAAGAGATGGAAGATTTTCAAATGGAATTAGTAAGTGAAGGATTTTTGGCTAGCATAGAACTTCAACCGGAGTACCTCATAGATGACGAGGATCAGAGTTAGGGTTAGGGTGGTGGGTGTAGGTCGGGGGGTGAGGTATGGACGACTGGCCGGGACCTCGCCGATGACGGGGACGACGCGTCAGGCCGTGGCGTCGTCGGCTGAGGCAAGGCTAGGACCTCGTGCAGAGACGGGGGCGACGCGGCTCGCCAGCGAAGCGGCTCGCCACAGCGTCGGCAGCGAAGGCGATGAAGGGTTCTAACAGTGGGTGTCGATGGGATTCAATGGAGAAGGAAGAACGAGAGGAAGAAGGAGATGGTGCGTCGATTGGCCAGGCCCACTACCATCTGCCTTCGGGCGGTGTGGGTGCGGCACACCGTTTGAAGGCGGCAACTAGCAACACTGTCCGGCTTATCCCCAGCTACCGCATAACAATGGGCCTGCGTTTAGATGGGCCAGGATGTACCTACAGTTTAATCGTGTTCGAGTTTGTACCTGCAGACTATACAGCTGATATGCGGCCCATACTAGCATCGCCCTATCCTCCGCCCTGATAAGGCCTTGTCAAGCTCCTTTGCTTGCATGCAGCAGCCGAATGGAAGAAATGAGCTCTACATACATTTCGCCATCAGCCCATGGCCACTTTGCTGGTGGAGTGTGTGCCTGTACGTAGCCATCGACCTCGCTCGCAATAAAACAAATACTTACTTCGTTCTAAAATAGATGTCTTAAATTTGTTAAAATTTAGATAAATTTAGACACTGTTAAGTAGTTAAGTAGATAGATTCATTTAAAATTTAAAAAACCTAATACGTCTATTCTTAGACAGAGGGAGTAGGTAAGAACGTTGCCACCGATCGACATCGACCGTATCATCATTGATTGGACGGCCGAAATATCTACGAGAGAAATAAACAGGAGAAAAATTAAATCGTCGCGGACTGTACGTGGACTGCGATGTCGAGCTAGCCGGCCTTTGACCATCCATTCCATTCCAATTGCAGTCGCTACTACCATTCCACTAGCTGGCTGGCTAGATAGCTTCATCAGGCACGCAATGCATCCATCAGCTAGCAGCGACACCATGATAAAATACGCCTTTTCTTAATCAATGTACATCAGTTTCAGAAGAAGAAAGAAAAAGGAGAGTTTGTCGCTACATGGACTACAAAAAATCTATAGTAATTTTTTTAAAAGTTTTTTTTGTTGTGCGCATATGGATTTGACATATGGGTAGAGAATAGAAACCGCTCCTTTTGCGGCCAAGCGATCATTGGAATTTCAGTGGATTTTGGTCCTTATTCGTAGGATTAAATCCTTAGAAAAAAATCCATTCATTCAAACTTTTTGCTAGATACCACTTCATCAGTCCTAAAAAAGATATCTCAAATTTTTTTAATTCATATATATCCAGGTACTATTAACTATAGACTTAAGTCTGGTGAGAATGAAGCATTCTCAAACCATGTGAGCATACGTGTGTATGGCATGTGGACCCAAGAAAAAAAAGACCAAACATGGACCAACTCAAAGAAAATGAGGAATATTGTCAAGACCTACCGAAGAAAAAACTAATGAACATAGTTAGAGCATATCTAACAAACGAAAAAAAAACATTATTGAGAGGGGCGGGGCAAAATTATGCACCAGCATACGCCCAAAAATAGGTTGCGAATAAAACAATTTAGGACACCAAAAAAAGTCTAATCCCGCGTTGTAAATTTGGTGTGCCGGCATGCGCTGCCCAACCGTCGAACTGAAACTTCCGCACGTGACCTCCTGCATCCCGCCTCGAGCGCTGCCGACAAAATCCCCGGCATGGACGGCTATTTCGCCACTCCTCCAACCCCCCTTCTCTTCCACCCCACGTCCCTCGAAGGAGAAGTTTCGCCGCCGCTCGCAACACCCCGACCACGCCACCGCACCCAACCCTAGCGCCAACATCGTTGATTAGATGTTTGCGCTACCACGGTGGGCGAATGCGCATGCCGTCGTCCGCTGCCCGCCTTGAGGACAAGGAATGCCGTGCCCAAGCGACCAACATCTGCGGCGATGACTGTCCAGAAGAAGGGCAAGATCGGCGTGGGTCCGCCCAATAAACCTTCGACAGGGCATGCGACCGGCCAATTCTAGCCACCGCAACCTCCATGCAGTCACCCCAGCTGCCAGCGACTACGGAGGAGGTAGCGTCGTCTGTGCGCCCAACGTGTTCTACCCAATGACGAGAAGGCACATAATTGCTTTTTGTTGTTTTGAATTATGTAGATGAATATAAATGTAGTTTGATGTGTGTTAACTTCCATGCATTGTACTATGGATGAAGAAACGTTTATATCAAATATGAATGTTGGGTAATCATATTTACATGAGTATTGGTCTCAAGAATATGAAAATGAAGAACAAGGTGATTAAGTTGACATGGAAAATTAGGGTGAGGGTGAAGGTTTTGTTGATGCACCGAAAGAGGCAGGTGGTCAACTACACTATGGAGTAAGACATTTTACTATGCAACACATGGTGCAATGTGGGCATGGATTCGGTCGTGAGCACGAAGAGAACATGATACATCTATTGGGTTAGGATGAAGGAGTACTTTGGTACATACAACCAAAGTGGAATTGGATGGACGGATATATCTCTTCATTCCCGTTGGTCTGCAATTTCATCGAGTTGTCAAAGGTGGCAAATGTTGAACGAATGAACCCAAGTGGCACAAATGACAGAGATAAGGTACGTTGTATTCTTTTGTGATATTTGTTTATCTTTTGTGTGGCTACTTTGTTCAATTTATTATTGTCCACGACTAATTTTCTCTCTTTTGGTTCATGTAGCTATACATTGCCCAAACTTTATTCAAGGGATATCCAAAGAGGACCAAGAAGGGAAAGATGGTTCAAGGAAGACCATTCATATTGGCCCATTACTATAAAGAGCTAGAGAATCGAGAGAAAGGAACATGATTTCTTGGAAGTGCCAAAGAGAGCCAAGAAGTAAACTATGGAGGCAACAATCATTGATGATGATGAAACATCAAGCAAGGATGGAAAGAGAAGCCCCACTCCAAACTCGGTTGCAAAAACAACAACAAGACCCACCATAAGGGGGAAAAAGGCAAAAGAAAAGGGGAAGAAGACCAGAGATGATGACATAAATAAGTCATTGGACGCTATTGTAAGTGCAAGAAATGAAGCTTTTGAGGAGAGGAAGTTTTTGAGGAACAAAGAAATAAAGGAGAGGTTTGCGGGCGAGGAGAGGGGGGATGCGTCTGAGGAGAAGAGGGCCGCCGTAGAGGAGAATAAAATTGCTATCAGAGAAACTATCTGTCTCATGAAGCGTGAGAAAAATCTCTTCTTCATGAACACAACCAACCTTGATGAAAGGCAAAAAGAATAGATCAATCTTTGTCGTGATCAAGTCTTGGATAAAAAAGAATCGTGGGAAGCTACATGAATGGATATATGGGAGGTCCTAACATGGGAGGATACATGGGTGTCATAGGATCACCTATGGGAGACATGGGTGGAATGAGTGCATCGTCAGTGGAATGAGTGCACCTACAAGAGGCATTGGAGGAATGGGAGAACCTATGGGTTGAGGCATGGTGGCATGGGTGCATCTATTTGGGAGGCATTGGTGACATGGGTGCACATATGGGAGGCATTGGAGGCATGTGTGTACCCATAGAAGCTACAGTGGGTGGCATTGGCGGCATGGGAGCACCTATGGTGGCAATTGATGCATGAGATCTACAATGGTTGGCATGTGAGCTACAATGAGTGGATTCATGACTATAATGATATCTCTCATGCCTCCCATGAATGGTTGTTTTGGAGCCTCCATGAGTGATGGCACGTGCTCCTATTGACGACACCCGTCAGGCGCCTAGCCGTGCGGGAGGTAGGAGAGAAGATCTCGCCTCTATTGATGACACATATGTTTTATCCAACGGTATAAAAAATTAAAGGTTGATTAGTGTGCCGCAATAATCATGCTGTGTAATAATGACATGCAGACGGCGCGACGAAGCGCGTGTCCGTCTAGTATAGATTTATCTCTTCGACCCACGGAGGAAGCGTGTGTTTTTAGAATCTTGGGTCGAAGAGACCCGTATTGTAGAATGTGGATGGAAGGCACCGGAACGAAGGCCGGCAAAGCAGCCATGTAATAATGTATTCGGACCAATACAATGCTAGTCGATCGTACACGTGAAAATATATAATATTGCACGGGGACCGATCGAGGAGAGCAGGTAGGGGGCCAGATGAACTGAACCTGGGAGGCGTGATCTTGCTCCGATCTGCTCGAGCCTAGCTAGCTTGCTCTAGCTGGTCGACCTGCCACGCACAGTTAAAATCCTTTTCCCCACCCAAAAAAAAACGTACTTGATAGTTTTAAAATATATAAGATGTTTTAGTTTGTAAAGCAAATGTATTTAAACTTTATTTAGTATATATGTTATTCAGGTTTAAAATCAATCTACACATTAAAATAAGTTTAAAGAGTATTTTTTTTACAAACCTAAAAAACATCATATACTCCCTCCGATCCATGTTAGTTGACTTGGATTTGTGTAGATTTGAATGAATTTAGACACTATTTAGTATATAGGTTCATCCAAATTTTAACACATTCATTGAAGTATTTAAAACAGAGGAAGTACTTTTCTTTGAACGGGGAACTGAACATGCTTGATACTGCTACATGGTTGCCCAAGACTCTTCATGTTTCCATAAAAGAAAAAGGTTTTGAGATTTTTTGAACATTATTTCAGGAGTACGTAGCTGTCAGAGCCTCACACAGGGGATGCCCAGGTTCTTCTCGGCAAAAATCATTGTTTTGACCTAATTAACGTTTGATCTCACAAAATGACCTACTTTTTCAAAGATATCCCGATCTGACCTGTTTTCATGGTGCTTTACCAGAAAGCGCCATACTCAGTAGGACGGCGCTCCCGGCAAAAGCGCCATGCCACCATGGCGCTCCCTAAGAAAACGCCATGTCCCCGTCCGACGTGGCGGCCGCCGTGGCACAGGCGGGCCCGTTTTAATGTTTGACGCTTTCCGCGGGGGCGCCATGCTACTAGGCATGACGCTTTTGCGGAAAGCGCCATGGTCCTATACCTAGAAAACGGCTCGGGCGCCCTCCCAGACCATACCTCTTCATTTCTCCGAGCTCTCCTCTCTCTCTCTCTCGCCCCAAGTTCTTCCCCTACTCGAATCCCTTCGAATCGGTTGCTTTTCTCCGTGGATTTGGACTTCCCCTTGCTTCAAGAGGTAATCTCCCCCTAACCCCTTGGTTTTGTCCAAATAGATTTGTAAAATTTGGTTCTATGTTGGTAAAGAATGTAGAACCCTAACCCTAACCCTAGCTATATCTTGGCTTGATGTTGTTGCTTCTAGTTATTAGATTGGTAGTTTATGGCTAGGATTTGTATGTTAGAATTAGCAAAGTGGCATGACTTGTTTTAGTTGGTAGCTACGGTTGGTGGTGGTAATATAGTTGTCTTTGAAGCGTAATGGTTGGTGTCATTGTTTTTTAGATGGCAAGAATCGTTAATGTTCATCATGTGGACAAGGCCACATTCTTGAAAGGCAATACCGAGTGTGACCCGGAGGAGGTAGTCATGGTGTTTGGCACAAGTCCTACATATGCCGAGGTTGTGGAAAGAGTGAGGAATGATTTGAAATGGATGGAACCTAGTGATGTGTATGAGTTGGTTGGAAGGTATAACGCCGGGTTTGGCCATCACAATAGATTGAAGATAATGCCTATCAACTCCGAGTTGAATTGGAGTGCATATAAGGAGATGGTGGCAGAATCCGAAGATAAATCACTCGAGATATTTGCCACAAGAAAGGTTGCGGCTCGGTTGCACATTGACTTGAACCGGCATGCTTCCATGAGCCCGGCTCGAGGTGAGCCACAGGTGTATGACACAACAATGAGCCAACCTCCATTGAGCCCGGTTCGCGTAGAGCCAACCTACGACGATACAACAACGAGGCAACCTTCCATGAGCCCTTTTCGCAATGATAACTATGAAGCACCTCAAATGGAGGATGATGACTTTGAGGGTGATGAGGTTGAATATGGGCTTCGTGACAATGAAGTAGGAGATGTGGAGGCAAATTGCCATGAGGAGGACATGGACCATGATCTCCCTTATTTGAGGTGTCATGCATCGGACTCCGAGGATGAAGGACCAGATGAAGATGTGGATGAGGATGGTCTAACGGTTAAATTCACCGAAGCTCACAAAAAAGTAGTAGGTCGGGATCATCGACCTTCATTGTTCCGTGATGTTAGTCTTGCGGATGAGGCCCAAGTTGACGGTGGAATTAGTTGAGTGCTCGAGGCGCGAGCACCTTCTAAAAAGGACATGAAGCCGAAAAAATACGGGATAAATCCCGGGGTGAAGTTTGATAGCTTGTTGGAATTTCAGATGTGGATCAAGGACTATGCGGTGAAGTACCACCGACCGTACAAGGTGACTCACTCGGACACTAAGGTGCGTTACACAGTCAAGTGTGAGAAGCAAGGATGTCCATGGGTTGTTCGCGTACGACCACTGAGGGGCGGGCCACAATGGATCATTGTAAGTTGTCAGTCCATTCATATGTGTGATGACAAGTTTATCAAGGATGCCAAAGTTGTGAAGGAGGACCATCGGCAGCTCACCTCCTATTTCATCGCGTATAGAGTTGCAAATAACATAAGGTGTCTCCCAACATATACTATTAAGGGTGTCATAGATTTGGTTAAAGAAGTATTCGGTTATAAAGTGAAGTATGGTAAGGCGTGGAAGGCCAAACAAGCCGCATTTAAGATGTTGTATGGTGATTGGGAAGAAGCATACAACCGCCTCCCAAGGTTGTTGGGAGCAATGGCCGCAAGGAACCCAGGAATGTATTATGTGGTGGAGCCTCTTGAGTCGGTGACTAGGTTGTACAATGGTGCCACTGTCCGGGTATTTGGCCGTGCATTTTGGACATTTGGACCATGCATCAGGGGATTCAAACATTGTCGGCCTGTTATGTCCGTGGATGGCACCTTTTTGACCGGCAAGTTCAAGGGCACACTATTAACTGCCATATGCCACGACGCAAACAACCGGGTTTTACCTTTGGCTTTTGCCTTGGTTTCGGTGGAGAACAACGACAACTGGGAGTGGTTTTTCCATATATTGAGGACCAAGGTTATAGAACCTGATAGAGAGGTTTGCATCATCTCAGATTGCCATCAAGGAATACTAAATGCAGTCGAGAAGGACATTCCTGGATGTGCTCGTATCCACCATCGATGGTGCATGAGGCATTTTGTGTCCAACTTCTATAGAGCTTGTGGCAACAAGGAACGTGCCGACGATCTACAAGATTGTTGTCTTGCCTTCACTGCTCGGCATTTTCAAAAACTATATGATAGATTGTATTGTCTCACAGATGATGGTGGGAAAGAGTTTCTCAGAAGGCATCTTAATGAACGGACAAAGTGGGCAAGGGCTTATGATTATGAAGGCAAGAGATACGGTGATTCCACCAGTAACATGGCTGAATGCTTCAATAAAGTACTTAAAGGTGTACGTCAATTGCCTGTGACTGCTATAGCGGAGTACACATTTCAGAAGTTGAATGAATACTTTCTAAAGTATAGTGACGAAACGGATAAGCAAATTGCTGGGGATAACAAGAAAAAAAAGAAGTATGAGTACCCACCATTGGTTGATAATTGGCTGGAATATCAATCAAAGAAGGGGATACACAAACGGTTGAATGTTTCGACAACCAAGAACTGATTTACCAAGTGAATGAGCATGGAGGCAGCACAAGGGAAGGTGTGCAACATGGGGGTCTGTCCTATAAGGTGTGGCTACGCAATGGTTATTGCTCCTGCGAGAGACCGACATTGTACCATCTCCCTTGCTCACACGTGATAAAGGCGGCATCTAAACGAATGGTGGGTCTTAATCACCCGGATACGGTTAGGTTGGATGAGCATTCCATCCAAGCGGTGAAGAACACATGGGCGGGTAGATTTCAGCCTTACCTTGACCAATCTCAATGGCCAGAATATCATGGTGTCCAACTTTGGCCTAATCCGTCAACGAAGGTTGTTGGTCGGGGAAGAAGACAAACCAAACGTTTCCGAGGTGACATGGACGATTGGGCTGGTGGATATCGACGGGAATGGGGGAGCGAGTATTTCGCGGAGCCTCGTGACAAAACCCGTTGTGGAGAATGCAATGCTGAGGGCCATAATAAAACATCATGTAGCAAAAGGAGAAAATCAAAGGAGGCCAACACTCCTATTGGCAGCACAAGCCAAGGAGGTGGTGACGGTGGTACAAACACAAGCCAAGGAGGTGGTGATGGTGGTACAAACACAAGCCAAGGAGGTGGTGATGGTGGTACAAACACAAGCCAAGGAGGTGGTGACGGTGGTACAAACACAAGCCAAGGAGGTGGTGATGGTGGTAGAGGTCGTGGTGGTAGAGGTCTTGGCGGCGGTAGAGGTCGTGGTGGCGGTAGAGGTCGTGGTGGCGGTAGAGGTCGTGGCGGTAGTATGTTTACGTATCTTCGAGGAGAATTTCCGTATGTGTTTTCTTGATGATTTTACTAATTTTTATTGTGCATTTAAGTGTATTTGTATTTACTAACTATTTGGTTGCATTCCTGTTATAGGTATGTCGACCCAACCAACCAAGGAGAACAATGATGGGAACGGTATGAGCTACTCCAAAGTGTGGGCGGAGGCTTTGAGGAGGGTGAAGGAGAGGGAAGATGAAGTAGCTCAGTTGATCAAGAAAAGGTAAGAGGAAAGGAGGGAGGCTGAAGAAGAACGTCGGTGGGAAGAAGATTTCAACAGGAGATTGCGTGAGGCAAGCATCAAGAAAGCAAAGAAAGAACTGAAGAGTTTCGCGGCATAGTAAATCAAAATTTTCTACGGAGCGAACAGAGGGAAAGCCAAGATCTAATCTAGGAGATGCAAACAACGAGAGAGATTGGATTAGATCTTCATACCCTTGAAGACTCGCACAGCGGAACGTTCGTCGGAACGTGGGTGATGTAGTCGTACTCTCTTCTCCTCCTCGCGATCCGATCCGATCTAGCACCACAAGTGGCGGTGCCTCCGTGAGATGCACACGTGCAGCACCTCGACGTCTCCTCCTTCCTCGGACCAGCAAGTATGGTGGAGAGATAGATTGGATCTACAACACGACGGCGTGGTGTATATGGTGGAGAATTTCTGCAGCAGGGCTTCGCCTACAAACAGTCGGGAGGGAGAGAGGAAAGCTAGCAAGGCGGCTAGGGTTTGGAGGAGAGGTGTGTGTGGTTGGTGCGCCCCCACCCCTCTTTATATAGAGGGAGGGCGCAGCCCTAGCCCCTCCCCCAAGCCCAAAGGATAAGGAGTGGGGGGCATGGACTCTCCCCTCTTCTAGAAACCCTATCTCTAGTTTAAACGATTTAAACTCTCTAGGATCGGCTGGGCCCTATGGGGCCTTGTGCCCCTGGCCCAATGCGGCCAGGATACTCCCTCATAGGCCCATGACCCCTCCCGGAAGGTGGGGCCACGTTGGTCCCCTTCCGGAAGTGTAACACCCTCAGAATCGACCCTATGCAAGTTTTAGCGAAACCCGCCAAACCTGCATAGAAACGATTCAAAGGTGCCCACCAGGCACTTTCGTGCGGGTGGAAAACGAAGTAATAACATTACACAACAGTCCTCGATGGGACCCACAGAATAGATATATATACAACAGCGACTCGAAGAGTCAAGAATACAGATATACAATACAAAGATCCAAATCACCTTGAAACATTACGGCGTCCGAGTACGGACAAGATGCAAATTGAGCTAAGAGCCCTGAAGAATAACCAATGGCGTCCATAACCCTGCCCAGGCCAAGCCGGAAGGGTAACCCTGCTAACGACGTCGATCTCAAAACCTGCTTAAACAAAAGGGGTGCCGACAAAGGGCAAAGGAAAAAGAGGAGCGTCATTACTGAGGCCAGTACACGGCGAGGCTAGAATTCGGCGGTCCTCGCCTACATAGGTATGATGGTCTGAAGCGGCAGCGGCAGCATGCACTGAGCAACCTATAGAGACTCGATACTACTGGCGGCTATCAGAGAGGGGTAAGGAAGACCTATTCGGATCCAACTTGATACTATCATCAAACAAACCCATCCTAGCGTTTCCCCCTCGAGACCAATCGAGGAAGTCAACCGAGGAACTCACACGGTTGGCAGTTTTACTTATTCAGTTGTAGTTGCGGCAATTTACTAGTCAGGTAAAGATAGTCGTCCTGATAAAATAAGCAGTGGGCCATTTTAGTTAACCATTCCGTGATAGTTGCGACACTTACTAGTCAGATACAATTAACATGAGATAACCCAAAACCCAGCAGTTGTTGGTACTTTTATTTAGCCATTCCGTTGTGATGAAGCTGATTACTAGTCATATCGGATACAAGTCAAGTTATAACAGTAAACTTTAGTTATAGTTGTCTATGATCAAGCACTGTGCTCCAAGTCGTCCATAACCGTGGACACGGCTTCTCGAAAAGATTAAACCCTGCAGGGGTGCACCAAAGTATCCACACGCACTTCGACCCCTTTTTGCCAGATCAATTAACATACACCCATCGGTATGTCGGCGGGGCCTAAGTCATGACGTTTCCCAGACCCAAAGCAAGCACGGGGGGCCACCCCACTAAGTACACCCGCAACGAAGTCGGCCGGTCTCCGAGACGGACTCAGGGTTTGCGACAGTGGCTGTAAACGACAGCAAATCCCCAAACGGGGACTGTCGATACCGCGAAAACACTCCGCTTCCAAAACAGTACAGCGTGCTCCTCACACAATCGTAAATAAAGCAGTAAAGCATGGCATAAGTACAGGATAGTAATAAAGCCCCAAACTACTTGTGGCCCCCAGTACAATACTTTGAAATCAGGTACTAAATCGATGGGGGGCCCATATCTCCCCACATGTGGTTAGCGCGCTCGATCTCGGAACAGGTGGCAAGAACTCGGGGTCCTACGGGACACAAGTGGGCGGTCGGAAAACAAATATTATCTATCCACCGGTGCCTCTGCTTACCTACTTCAATTTTAGTTATTAAACAATAATTAAAGTGAATGATAATTAAAGCCATGATCATCTCCAACATTGAACATGCGGCAATTCTCCAACAACTGTGGTACTTGCTGACACGCGACGGCACTTGAGCAAGCGACTACGACGCGCAGGTCCAACTATCTACCAAACAACAGGTAATAGGATGTGTTCAAGGCAATATATGGCTGCAAGGGGTATCACGGGTACGGAAACTAGAGCAACGCAACACAGATAGCAAAAGATCAACAGGAGGGAATAAATACTATAAAAGTAAGATAGGTAGAAAGGGGAGATGCTCGCCTGAAAACATTGCCGAAGGTTCAACCGAAGATCGGGGCGAAGCTCACATCAACTCAACGGCCTTATCCGCGAAGAAGCAAAACACTAGAATAAACACCGGATGCAATATTTAATACAACGGCAGAAGATCGGCATGATGCATGTATGATGTATGGCATGGCAAAGGTGTGATGCAATTAGGTCAATGTTAAGCGGAACCGGGGTTCCGACAATTAATTAAACGGTTCGAGTTATTTAACTACCCCGCAATTTAAATGTTGTCTTAACATGGCAAAGATGGCACCGGTTCGCTACACAAATTTAAATGGGGACAATATTAGACTAGATTTGCCCGCATATGGGCCCCATATTTAATTATTAGGCGAATCGGCATAAGGCCCCCAAACCACATGATAAGATGCATGCGAGTATGACAATTTTAATATGCAACAGGTTTTATATTATAAAATAGGGTTTCGGGAAGGGGTTCACACATTAGGGGGGCCTCGACGAACTTGAGGTTCCGGGGTTCGGGGTCGGTCTCAGGGTTCTCGGGTCCGACGGGTCGGTCTCGGCGGGAACGTTCTCGGATAACTGAGGTCGATCTTGTCGCATCCGGGAGCAGGACTTGGGTCGGTGTCGGGGCGCATCGGATTCTTCCGGGTCAGTGCCGATCTTGTTGTCGCGAAGGTCTTGTCGGGTCCCACGCTTCGGATTCCGTGAGGCGATCTTGACGCTCCGTGCCCGTGAAGTAGAACTTGTCGTCCGGCGGTAGATCTTGTCGATTCCATTACAACGGCCTTATTGTTCTGCGGCGAAGATCATGGGGTCTCCGGGGTCCGGGGGTTTTGGCGTCCGTGAGGCAGATCTTGGGGTTCGGGCTTCAAACACCGGGATCGGTCTTCGGGGTCCGCCAGATAGGTCTTGAGGTTCCCTCTATACCGTGAAGGAAATCTTGTTGCTTGGTGTCCGAGAAATCGCCGGGTCCATGTGGTAGGGCTTGCGGTGACGGCTTCTAGTGCTTGGATGGAGCGCTGGTGGACAGATGACGCTGTATAGAAGAAACCCAATGCCCAAACTCTCGCGGGAGTACTGCCGAACATGTTGCCGACGAAGGAAAACGTGTCACTGAAACGAGGTAGCTCTAGCGGAGCACTACACATCCCAACTTCAGCTGCGCACATGCTACAACGCTTCAAAGATCAGGCACTGTGCACAGAACACTACACCGAGGAGTACTGATGCCACGCGCGCCGAAGTCGAAGCCTGGCACGGGCGTGGCAAGCACAGCGTCGGCGGTCGATGGTGCAGGTCGGCGGGGAGGTGCGACGGCGGCCGGAACTGGCCGGAGCGGGCGCGGCCGACGGGCTCGGGGGCGGGGTCGGTGGCGAGGGCGAGGCGGGGAGGCGGTCGGAGGAGGAGAAGATGCGGGGAGAAGGACGGGGCGCGCCGGCGCAGCAAGCGCGGAGGGGGCGCGCGGCGGCTCCGGCGGGCGGCGGACGGGCTGGCGTAGACGGGCGACGGACGATGGAGGGGGCGGGGCTGGCCCGGCCAGAGGCGGCGCGCGCGGCGGCAGTGGCCGGCGGGGCGCTCGCGGTCGAGCGGGGCGGTGGAGGAGAGGGTGGAGGCGAGCGCGTGGTCGCCGGGGCGATGGGTCGGGGCTGCGCGCGTCGGGGTGGGAGGTTGAGGGAGAGAGGTGGCAGGCGGAGCTCGATCCAGGGCTGGTGACAGGAGGCGGGGCGGTCGACGGCCTGGGCGACGGAAGGCGATGGCGAGGGGCGTCGAGCAGCCAAGGCGGCGCTGCATCGAGCGGGGATGGAGAGGAGGCCGACAGGGGCGCAGGACCTCGGGAAGATAGGGACGGGGACGGGCAGGTGGAAGCGGGGGCCGCTACATGGGTGGGGCCAGGGTGTCGGGGTGGGGTGAGTTTGTGTGGTGTGGAACGGGACTGGCCAGGGCTAGCGGGTGGGGGTTACGATCGGGAGCATGCGTGCGTGCGTGCTATGCCGCGGAGGATGGTTGGCGGCGGGGGAGGGAAAAAGGGGTGGGGTAGGTAGGATAGATGGGGCTTAGGGTTAGGTTGAGATTAGGGTTTGTCTAGGTGGGGACTAGGGTTTTATTTTCTGGGTTGTAGGTGGGCTCCGGTTGGGCCTTTGGGCCTGGCCGGTTGTCTGCCTCCCTAGACAAAATAGATAGTTTTATTTATTTAGTTTATTTTAGATAGTCTTTTATAAATAGTTTTTAGGCAAACCGAGATATCCGGAACATCAGAGTTTTGATTTAAATAAAGAGGAAGGTAATTTAGAAAATAAAGATAAGATTTTTGGCAAAGTTCTTTAGTGCTGAAAATATGCATGATGTCATGATGATGCAATGCACAAAAACAACGCGATTTTCTAGTAGTGGTTTTGCGGGATGCCACGGGAAGGTTCTAGAAGCTTCCGGTACAATACCGATTAACCCGGAACAATTCCGAACTCCAAAAACTGCACTGCCTTATATGAATCTTATTCTCCGGACCATTCCGGAACCTCTCGTGATGTCCCAGATCCCATCCGAGACTCCGAACAAAAATTCATAAACCAATTATCCAATCTATCCTAGCGTCGAGACACGTTAAGTGTGTGACCCTGCGGGTTCGAGAATATGCACACATGATCTTCTATCAATAATCAACAGCGGGGTCTGGGCATCCATATTGACTCCCACACATTCATCGATGATCATATCGGATGAACCACGATGTCAGGATTCGAACAATCCCATATATATATTCCCTTCGTCTCGCGATATTTTACTTGCCCGAGATTCGATCGTCGGTACCGTCATACCTAGTTCAATCTCGTTCACAGCAAGTACTTTACTCGTTCCATAATCCGATATCACTTTGTGATTAACTCCTTAACCACATGCTTGCAAGCGGTGTTGATATCGATTACCGAGTGGGCCCGAAGTATATCTCTCCAACTTGGTAGGGACAAATCCCATCTCGATACATACAACCCAACAGATACTGTCCGATCACCTGAGAGACACCTTTATGATCACCCTCTCATAGGATGACGTTTGATGACCTCAAAGCTTTCTTCCGATACCAGGGAGTTGTATTATCTCATGGTCTAAGGAATACAATATTTGACATAAGAAAAGCTTCGCAAAGACGAACACGATGACACGATCTAATTGCTTCGCTTAGTTTGGGTCTGTCCATCATATCATTCTCCAATGATATGATCTCATTATCAATTGACAACTAATGTCTATGTTAGGAAACCTTAACCATCATTGATCAATGAGCTAGTCCATAGAGGCGTACTAGGGACACGGTGGTGTTCACAAACCACACAAGTATTAAAGTTTCCGCTTAATACAATTCTAGCATGGAATATAAACATTATCATGAACAAGAATTATAATAATAACATCTTTATTATTGCCTCTAGGGCATAATTCCAACAAGAACGTGAGAGGAAGGAAAAAGAAGCAAAACATGAAAGAGACATGTACTTGAAGAGCTTGAGGAATCATCGTCGGTTTGAGAAGGTGTCTAAAGAGGCTAGCCTCATAATGGAGGAAGAGGAGATCAAGAAGAAAGAGGAGAGTAGACGCCAATTCGAGGCGCAGTTCAACTCTGTTGTCCAGCTAGCACGTGACTTGAGGGAAAAGGAAGAGGCAGAGGAAGAGAGGAAAAGGAAGGCGAAGGGGAAGGAGCCTAGCGCGACACAGTAGAGTTGTCACCATGCTATGATCTATGTTATGGACTCCACTATGTGGAATTTATCTTGAACATTGTCATGCCGAATTTGTCGTATGTAAAACCCCTTAAGGGCGCAACGCCATGTATTTCGTAAACATTCACTGCACTTGCCTATAATTTTTCTGGAATGTTGCCACTAGCATTGTACTGTAAAATTTCTGGAATGTTGCCACTATCATAGAAACTAGCTCCAACTTAAAGTGAATGCAAGCGCATGGCGCCCTCGCCAAAAGCGCCATGCTAGGAAGCATGGCGCTTTCCTGGAGGGCGCCATGCTACCATGGCGCTTTGAGCAAGCTCTAGTGTGGCATCCCGCAAAACCACTACTAGAAAATCGCGTTGTTTTTGTGCATTGCATCATCGTGACCGCATGCTCATGTCATCATGCCACATTGCACTTGAGCATCGTCAACATCATGCATATTAATTTGCCTAAAAACTATTTGCGAAAGACAATCGTTTTCTAAAATTAGCCCTCCTTCTATTTCAAATTAAACCCCCGGATGTTCCCGGATGATTTTAATTTGTCTAAAAACTAATTACAAAAGTTATTATAAAATTAAATAAAAAGTTATAATATTTTAGGGGGCAGTCGAACGGGCCGATTCGACCCAGTCGACCACCCCCGTACAAAAACTAATCGGTTTGCTCGAAATCCCTAAGCTACCAAATAACCTACCCCAATCCTACCTAGCCCCCCCCTCCACCTCACCCCCACCATTCACAGCTCGCCACATCACCTGGCCCAATCCCCCCACCCAACCACGATCTGCCACGTCACCTACTCCCTCCCCACAGCAGCCCACCCACCCCTCACGCACACACACGCCAGCACCCACTCTCCCTGAACCACCCCCGGCCCCACCCCCTGGCCCCGCGTGACCCACCTCCCCGCGTGGCCCTCTTCCCCACCACGCGCCTCCCACGCGACCGCTGTCCCCTTCCCCGCCGCCGGCGCCCCGCACCCATCTCCACCTCGCCGGCCCGCTCGCACCCTCGACCCCCCCCCCTCTCTGCCGGCTCTCCCCGACCCGCTCCCGCTCCGGTCGCCGCTCCACCGGCCCGCCCCTCTCCGGCCTCGACCCTCCCAGGCGCCCCCTCCTCCTCCTCGGCCGGACCCGCCGGCGCCTGTGTAACACCCTCAGAATCGGACCTATGCAAGTTTTAGCGATTCCCGCCAAACCCGCATAGAAACGATTCAAAGGTGCCCACCAAGCACTTTCATGCGGGTGGAAAACGAAGTAATAACATTACACAACAGTCCTCGATGGGACCCACAGAACAGATATATACGATACGACTCCATGAGTCAAGAATACAGATACAATATACAAAGATCCAATCACCTTTAAAACGATAGAGCGTCCGACTACGGACAAGATGCAAATGGGGCTAAGAGCCCTGAAGAATAACCAATGGCGTCCATAACCCTGCCCAGGCCAAGCCGGAAGGGTAACCCTGCTAACGACGTCGATCTCAAAACCTGCTTAAACAAAAGGGGTGCCGACAAAGGGCAAAGGAAAAAGAGGAGCGTCAGTACTGAGGCCAGTACACGGCGAGACTAGAATTCGGCGGTCCTCGCCTACATAGGTATGGTGGGCTGAAGCGGCAACGGCAGCATGCACTAAACAACCTATAGAGACTCGATACAACTGTCGGCGATCAGAGAGAGATAAGAAAGACCTATTCGGAACCAACCTGACATTACCACCAAACAAACCCATCCTGGTGTTTCCCCCTCGAGACCACCCGAGGAAGTCAACCGAGGAACTCACACAGTTGGCAGTTTTTTCTATTCAGTTATCGTTGCAGCAATTACTAGTCAATTATAGATAATCATCCTGATAAAATAAGCAGTGGGCACTTTTAGTTAACCATTCCGTTGTAGTGGCGACACTTACTAGTCAAATTCAATTAGCATGAGATAACCCAAAACCCAACAGTTGTTGGTACTTTTATTTAGCCATTCCGTTGTAGTTGCAATACTTACTAGTCAGATACAAAGGTCGCAAGCGACACCCAAACAAGCAATTGTTGGCAGTTTTATTTAGCCATTCCATTATAGTGAAGCTGATTACTAGTCATTATAAAGTCAAATTTATAGCACTACTTTAGTTATAGTTGTCTATGATCGAGATACTGTGCTCCAAGTCGTCCATAACCGCGGACACGGCTTTCAGAAAGTTTTAACCCGGCCGGGGTGCACAAATAGCAACACACACACGATCAACCTCGGAAAAACCAAATCAAAACCCAACGAGGCTTTCACGACAAAGCAATCACAGGATTCAGAAATATTTCCGGGGGCCACCCCTTGGAGTACACCCGCAACGAAGTAAGCTAGCTCCGAGACGGACCCGAGGTTTGGGTGGACGGCTGTGAACGACTGGGAACCCAAAACTGAGCTTGTCGACACCGCGGAATCGTGTCCTGATCCTAAACAGTACAGTGTGCTCCTCGCACAATCGTAAATAAAGCAGTAAAGCATGGCATAGGTACAGGATCGTAAATAAAACCTCAAACTAGTTTGTGGCCCCAAGAAATAAGACTGAATCAAGCTCTGGCTAAGGGGGGCCCATAATTCCCCGTATGTGGATAGCGCGATAAAACAAGGAACATGTATCAAGTACTCGGGGTCCTACGGGACACAAGTGGGCGGTCGGAAACCAAATGTTATCTATCACCCACCGATGCCTCTGCTTACTTACTTCAATTTTAGTTGTCAAACAGGAATTAAAGTGAACGAAAAGTAAAACCATGATCATCTCCAACATCAACATGCGGCCATACACCAACAACTGTGGCACTTGACGACACGCAACAGCACTTGAGCAAGCGACTACGACGCGCAAGTCCAACTATCTACCAAACAACAGGTAATAGGAGGTGTCCAAGGCAATATAAGGCTGCAAGGGATATCTCGGGTACGAAAACTAGAGCATCGCAACACAGATAGCAATAGATCAACAGGAGGGAATAAATACTATAAAAGTAAGATAGGTAGAAAGGGGGAGATGCTCGCCTGAAAACATTGTCGAAGGTTCATCCGAAGATCGGGGCGACACTCGCATCAACTCAACGGCCTTATCCGCGAAGAAGCAAAACACTAGAAGAAACACCGGATGCAATATTTAATACAACGGCAGAAGATCGGCATGATGCATGTATGCTGTATGGCATGGCAAAGATGCGATGCATTTAGGTCATATTAAGCGGAAACGGGGTCCCGACAATTAAATATATGGCTCAAGTTATTTAACTACCCCGCCATTTAAATGTTGCATTAGCAAGACAAAAGGTGGCATCGGTTCGCTACACAAGTTTAAATGAGGCCAATATAAGGCTAGATTTGCCCGCATATGGGCCCCATATTTAATTATAGGGTGAATCGGCATAAGGCCCCCAAACCACATGATAATATGCATGCAAGTATGACAATTAAATATGCAACAATTTATATAGAGGACATTTATAAAAATAGGGTTCTCGGATAAGGGTCACACATTAGGGGGTCTCGACGAACTTGGGGTTCCGGGGTTCGGGGTCGGTCTCAGGGTTCGACGGAAGCGGTCTTGGCAGGATCGTTCTCGGGTAACGGGGTAGATCTTGGCGCATTCGCGGTGGTCGGCCATGTTTTCGGTCTTGTCGTCTCACGCGGAGATCTTGTCGTTCCGGGAGGAAGCACTTGGTCTGGCGTCGGGGCATCGGGCTCGCCCTGGTCGGAGTCGACCTTGCCGTCGTGGCGACCTGGTCGGGTCCGTGTAGACGGTCATGGCGTTCGGGATGAAGAACTCAGTGTCCGGGATGGAGTGCTTGTCGCCCCGGGGTCTCGGGTCGAAGAACTTGGCGCACCCGGGTTCGGTCTTCGGAAACTCGGCGTCTTTGAATCCGGGAACTTGGCGTGCCGGATCGGTCGCGGATCCATGAAACGGATCTTGTCGGGGCCTCATGTCGCTCTTGGGTTATCATGTGCAATTGTCGGTCTTGTCCGCGGATGAACTTGACTTGACGGTTCGATGTCGTTGCAGCGCTTGGCGTCGGCGGGATCGGCCTTCGGATCTTGGTTGGGTCAGCGGTAGATCTTGTCCATGTCGAAGATCTTGCCGGAGGTTCATCGAGTGCCACCGGCTGGTACGGTCTTCGGTCTCCAGGAAGGTCTTGGTGTGGCCTTCGAATTACCGGGATCGGTCTTCGGACGTCGGAACGGGACTTGGCATCTTCGGGTCCGCGACGAGAGCTTGGTTTTCCTTGACGAGGGTCCTTGGAGTTCCTTGTTGGGATGTTCGGAATCCCCGTCGCTGATCTTGGAATGCCCACGGCCTGGCGTTTGCTGGAACCCACGACCGGAAGCAACGTCCCCAGCGCATCCTTACCGCCGCATCTAACACCGACGACGCTGAGGCGGCTGCCCGAGCGGGGCCACCATGCCAGTGGTGCCTCAACGCAGACGGACGGGAGGGCTGGCCCCGCGAGGCGGAGGGCTGACGCGGCCGTCGCTCGGAGGTACAGGGAAGGGGCACACAGGGCGAGCTCGCTGGCGGCGCTTGGCGGTTGGTCCCGAGGACGGCGACGGCCGGGCTCGCGCCGGAGGCGGGGAAGACGGCAGGACGGAGGCGGGGCGCGGCCGGCGGGGCGAGGCGGGCCGCTGGACGGCAGGGCGGACACGGGCCGACGGGGAGCGGTGGTTGGGGCGGGGACCTGAGGAGGAGGAGAGGGAGGGCGCGGGCCGGCTCGGGTCGGAGGGACGCCGGCGGTGAGGGGCTCGCGGCTCGGGGTGGCCTGGGGCGAGGGCGGCAGAGGGGAGGCCGCGCGGGCGGAGGGTGGTCGCCGGAGGAGCGGAGGCGGGCCGGCGATGGCGGGCGCGGCGCTCGCCGGTGCGGGGAGGCGGACGCGGAAGGGGGTGGTCGGGGAGGTGCGGGCCGGCGGGGAGGGGGCGTGCGGGGCCGCGGTGGCCGCTCGCCGAAGAGGCAGAGGGGAGGGAGAGCGTCGGAGAGGAGGGGCGGAGGGCGAGCTCGGGCGGAGCGGCGGAGGCTGGCCAGGGCGGCGCGCTGGGTGGAGGGGTAAGCAGACGGGGGAAAGGAGGAGGACGGCCGCCGGAGGGAGGAAGCGGCGGGCGCGGTGCGGGCGGCGGTGGCCGGAGCGGGAGAAGAAGGGAGGAGAGAGGGAGGCTGCGGGCGCGCGGTGGGTGCTGGCCAGGCGGGAGTGGGGGCGCAGGGACGGATGGGTACGGTTCCTGGGTGGGGCCACGCGGGCAGGCGTGGGTGTGCGTGCGTGGTGGTGGTTGGTTCAGGTGGTGTGCGTGTGTGTGTTGTGTGGTGGGGAGTGGGGTGAGAGAGAGAGGGAGGGTTGGGGTGAGGTGGCAACGTCTGGTTGGGTGGGGATTGGGGACATGGTGAGGTGTCGGGTGGCGGTTGGTCGGGGTGAGGTCGCCAGAGGGATGGGTAGACTAGGTTGGGTAGGTTTAGGAATTTAGGCGAACCGATTTTATTCCTGGGGGTGGTCGTTCGGGTCGAATCGGCCCGTTCGACTGCCCCCACTAAAATAATTTAATATTTTATTTGTTTAAAACAAGACTTATGCAGACTGATAGCAGACAAAACAAAATAATCCGGTGACCCGGTGTTTGTGTTTGAATAAGGACGGGGCGTTTAGAAAACACAACCAGGTTTTTCCGCAAATAGTTTTATGCAAGCAAATGCAAGATGATGACGATGCTCAAATGCAATGTGGCATGATGACATGAGCATGCGGTCATGATGATGCAATGCACAAAAACAACGCGACTTTCTAGTAGTGGTTTTGCGGGATGCCACAGCCTGCTCTCTCCTCCCCTCCGGCGAGCCGCCCAGCTCCCTCCCCGCCGCCCGCGGCCTCCGGCTCGCCCGCCTCCCTCTGCGCCGCCGTCCGCCGTCCGCCGCTCGTCCCCGCCCTCCGGCCGCCTGCGTCCCTCTGCGTCCGCCGCTCCTCCCGCGCCTCGTGCTCCGGCCGACCTGCTCCAACACCGCCAGCCCCGCACGTCCCTGGCCACGCCCTCCCCACCGCCGGAAGTTCCTCCGCCGCCTCCTGCCGTTGGCCGCCGCGCCAGGACCCGCTGCAGCCGCGCGCCTCTGAGCCGTCCCGGCGTCCTCTCCCTCGCGCCCCGGGTAACCGTCCTCGAGCCCCGAGCTCGTCTCCAGCTTGCAGCCGGTCCCGTCGACCTCGCCGGCGACCCCGCGCCGGTCTCGCGCTCCCTGGCGCCCTGCTCGCCCCTCCCTCCCAGCGAGTTGCCGCCGTCCGTGCGGGCTCCTGCCAAGCCCGGCCTCGCCTTCCCTTTGCCTCTCGGACGCCAGCGGCAGTGGCCCCAACCGCGAGCGCGCCACCGGGGATCATTCCTGCCAGTGCCGCGAGCACCCCCGTCTCGGCCGCTCGTCCTTGACCTTCTGTGCGCTTGGTTGACTCAAGCACTTCGGCCTGGTTTTCTTCAGAGGATGACCGTGCAGTGCAGATGAGGTGAAGAGGTGTGCGCGCGCTACCACAAGGCCCATGTTGGTGTAGTAGCGTGATGCTGCCAACGCGGCTACTTCGACTCTGCAAGGACGCTCGAGTCCCTCACCGACCAGCAAGATCAACACCCCAAGTTCGCCAACGGCCATCGGCGCCACACCCGACGAGCGCCAAGCTCGCCACAAAGACGACAAGCACTTCACCGCGAGACACCAAGAATGCCGACATGGAACTAGAACGACAAGTTCTCCTTCACGGAACCGAAGACCGTGGGCGCCAAGTCCCCGGGTTCAAAGGCGTCAAGGCCCCGATCCCGAAGGCCGATCCCGATGTATCGAAGACCGAACCCGGCACGACAAGTTCTTCCTCTCAGATCCGAGGACACCGAGACCCTGGAGCGGCACGCCCTCCATCCCGGTTACGCCAAGTTCGTCGGAAACCCGGACGCCAAGGTCGCCGATGCGTATACGACAAGTACTTCACCCCGAATGCCAGAACCGACCCGATTCGAGAATGTTCCTGCCGAGACCGATCCCGTCGAACCCTGAACCCTGAGGCCGAACCCCGAACCCCGGAACTCCAAGATCTGCCGAACCCTAATGTGTGACCCCTTTTCCTCGAGACCCTATTTTTATAAATGATATTAAACTTGTTGCATTAATCATTCATCTCGCATGCATATTTGTGTGGTTTGGGGGCCTTATGCCGATTCACCTAAATTAAATATGGGGCCCATATGCGGGCAAACCCAGTCTCATATTGGCCTCATTTAAACTTGTGTAGCAAACCGATATCTTATCTCGCCCTGTTATTACAACATTTAAATTGCGGGGGTTCTAAATAACTTGAACCGTTTAATTAATTATCGGGACCCCGTTCCGCTTGATATGACCTAATTACATCGCACCTTTGCCATGTCATACATCATACATGCATCATGCCTGATCTTTTGCCGTAGTATTAAATATTGCATCCGGTGTTTCTTCTAGTGTTTTGCTTCTTCGCGGATAAGGCCGTTGAGTTGATGTGAGCTCCGCCCCGATCTTCGGATGAATCTTCGACAATGTTTTCAGGCGAGCATCTCCCCCTTTCTACCTATCTTACTTTATAGTATTTATTCCCTCCTGTTGATCTATTGCTATCTGTGTTGCGATGCTCTAGTTTCCGTACCCGTGAAATCCCTTGCAGCCCTATATTGCCTTGGACACATCCTATTACCTGATGTTTGGTAGATAGTTGGACTTGCGCGTCGTAGTCGCTTGCTCAAGTGCTGTTGCGTGTCGTCAAGTACCTCAGTTGTTGGAAGGCTGCCATATGCTTATGTTGGAGATGATCCTGGCTTTATTTATCGTTCATTTTATTTTCCTGTTTAACAACTAAAATTGAAGTAAGTAAGCAGAGGCATCGGTGGGTGATAGATAATATTTGGTTTTCCGACCGCCCACTTGTGTCCCGTAGGACCCCGAGTACTTGATACCTGTTCCTTGATTTATCGCGCTATCCACATACGGGGAATTATGGGCCCCCCTTAGCCAGAGCTTGATTCAGTCTTATTTCTTGGGGCCACAAACTAGTTTGAGGTTTTGTTTACTATCCTGTACTTATGCCATGCTTTACTGCTTTATTTACGATTGTGCGAGGAGCACACTGTACTGTTTAGGATTGGGACACGTTTTCGCGGTGTCGACAAGCCCAGTTTTGGGTTCCCAGTCGTTCACAGCCGTCCACCCAAACCTCGGGTCCGTATCGGAGCTAGCTTACTTCGTTGCAGGTGTACTCCAAGGGGTGGCCCCCTGAAATATTTCTGAATCCTGTGATTGCTTTGTCGTGAAAGCCTCGTTGGGTTTTGATTTGGTTTTTCCAAGGTCGATCGTGTGTGTGTTGCTATTTGTGCACCCCGGCCGGGTTAAAACTTTCTGAAAGCCATGTCCGCGGTTATGGACGACTTGGAGCACAGTATCTCGATCATAGACAACTATAACTAAAGTAGTGCTATCAATTTGACTTCATAATGACTAGTAATCAGCTCCACTATAATGGAATGGCTAAATAAAACTGCCAATAATTGCTTGTTTGGGTGTCGCTTGCGGTCATTGTACCTGACTAGTAAGTATTGCAACTACAACGGAATGGCTAAATAAAAGTACCAACAACTGTTGGGTTATGGGTTATCTCATGCTATTTGTATATGACTAGTAAGTGTCTCAACTACAACGGAATGGTTAACTAAAACGGCCCACTGCTTATTTTATCAGGATGATTATCTACACCTGACTAGTAATTGCTGCAACGATAACTGAATAAGTAAAACTGCCAACTGTGTGAGTTCCTCGGTTGACTTCCTCGTTTGGTCTCGAGGGGGAAACACCAGGATGGGTTGTTTGGTGTTAGCTTCAGGTTGGATCCGGATAGGTCATTCTTACCTCTCTCTGATAACCGTCAGTTGTATCGAGTCTCTATAGGTTGTTTAGTGCATGCTGCCGCTGCCGCTTCAGTCCACCATACCTATGTAGGCGAGGACCGCCGAATTCTAGTCTCGCCGTGTACTGGCCTCAGTCCTGACGCTCCTCTTTTTCCTTTGCCCTTTGTCGGCACCCCTTTTGTTTAAGCAGGTTTGAGATCGACGTCGTTAGCAGGGTTACCCTTCCGGCTTGGCCTGGGCAGGGTTATGGACGCCATTGGTTATTCTTCAGGGCTCTTAGCCCCATTTGCATCTTGTCCGTACTCGGACGCTATATCGATTTCCAGGTGATTTGGATCTTTGTATATAATATTTGTATTCTTGACTCTTCGATTCGTTGTTGTATATATCTGTTCTGTGGGTCCCATCGAGGACTGTTGTGTAATGTTATTACTTCGTTTTCCACCCGCACGAAAGTGCCTGGTGGGCACCTTTGAATCGTTTCTATGCGGGTTTGGCGGGTTTCGCTAAAACTTGCATAGGGCCGATTCTGAGGGTGTTACATCTAGCGCGCTGGGACACAGTGACCGCGCATGCTCGAAGGAAAATTGGACCACGAAAACTGCTAAGTCAGGCGCATGGCGCCCCCGCCAAAAGCGCCATCCTAGGAAGCATGGCGCTTTCCTGGAGGGCGCCATGCTTCCATGGCGCTTTCCTGGAGGGCACCATGCTACCATGGCGCTTTGAGCAAGCTCTAGCGCGCTGGGACACAGGGACCGCGCGCGCTCGTAGGAGATGTGGACCAGGAAAACTGCTAAGTCAGGCGCCCTCGCCAAAAGCGCCATCCTAGGAAGCATGGCGCTTTCCTGTAGGGCGCCATGCTCAGTTGCATGGCGTTTTCCTGGAGGGCGCCATGCTTCCTAGGACATTCAGTTTTTAGCACATTCAACAGATACAAACATCAACATTCAGTTTTTAGCACATTCAAATAGATACAATCAACAGATACAGAACATCAACATCAACAAATCAAGTTTTAAGCACATTCAACAGATACAATCATCAACATCACCAGATCAAGTTTTCCTCACAACAACAGATTCAAACATCAACAAGCATCCAGTTTTGGAATCATCCTTGTCGGTGTCAAAACTAGCGTCGACGTAACCTTTTACGACAAGCTGTTCATCACCCCCATAGACTAAGAACATTTCTTTAGTCCTATTTAGGTACTTTAGGATGTTCTTCACGGCTGTCCAGTGTTCCACTCCTGGATCACTTTGATATCTGCTCGTCAAACTAAGAGCATTGGACACATCCGGTCTAGTACACAGCATGGCATACATGATGGAACCTATGGCCGAGGCATAAGGCACTTTGCTCATAGCTTCCCTATCATTTACCGTAGCTGGACACTGAGCCTTGCTCAATATCTTACCTGACAACATAGGCACTGAACCTTTCTTTGCCTTATCCATTCTGAACCTTTTCAGAACTTTGTCTAGGTATGTACTCTAGCTTAAGGCTATCAGGCGTCTTTGTCTATCTCTATAAATTTTGATGCCCAATATATAAGCAGCTTCACCTAGGTCTTTCATTGAAAAACACTTGTTCAAATAACTCTTCACATCGTTAAGCATGTTGATGTCATTTCCGATAATCAATATGTCATCCACATATAGTACCAGAAACGTCACCGAGCTCCCACTCACTTTCTTGTAGATACAAGCTTCGTAGCAATTTGGAACAAATCCAAAGCTCTTGATCACTTGATCAAAACGAAGGTTCCAACTCCGAGATGCTTGCTTCAGTCCATAAATGGAACGCTGAAGTTTGCATACTTTACTAGCATCCTTAGGATCGACAAAACCTTCGGGTTGCATCATATACAACTCTTCATCAATGTTGCCATTGAGGAAAGCAGTCTTGACATCCGTCTGCCATATTTCATAATCATGAAACGCGGCAATTGCTAATAAAATCCGAATGGACTTAAACATCGCTACGGGAGAGAAAGTCTCATCGTAGTCAACACCTTGAACTTGTCGAAAACCTTTCACGACAAGCCGTGCTTTATAGATGGTAACATTACCATCCGCGTCCGTTTTCTTCTTGAAGATCCATTTGCACTCAACGGCCTTTCGGTCGCTAGGAGGGTCCACCAAAGTCCATACTTGGTTTTCGCTCATGGATCCCAATTCGGATTTCATGGCTTCTAGCCATTTCTCAGAGTCTGGGCTCATCATCGCTTCCTCATAGTTCGTAGGTTCACTGTCTTCTACTAGCAAGACAGTCAAGACAGGGTTGCCGTACCACTCAGGGGGGGCACGCGACCTTGTCGACCTGCGACGTTCAGTAGCAGCATCGTCTGAAGCTTCATGATCCTTGTCATTAGCTTCCTCTATTGTTGGTGCAAGCGGCACTGGAACAATTTCAGGTGCTGCGCTACTCTCCAACTCAAGAGAAGGTTCAATAACCTCGTCTAGCTCTACTTTCCCCCCACTCACTTCTTTCGAGAGAAACTCCTTCTCAAGAAAGGAACCGTTCTTTGCGACAAACACTTTGCCTTCGGTTCTGTGATAGAAGGTATACCCAATAGTTTCCTTAGGGTATCCTATGAAGACGCATTTCTCCGCTTTGGGTTCGAGCTTGTCCGGCATCAACTTCTTGACGTAAGCTTCGCATCCCCAAACTTTAAGAAACGACAACTTAGGTTTAGCACCAAACCACAGTTCATACGGTGTCGTCTCAACGGATTTAGATGGAGCCCTATTTAAAGTGAATGCAGCGGTTTCTAATGAATAACCCCAAAATGATAACGGCAAATCAGTAAGAGACATCATTGATCGGACCATATCTAATAGGGTTCGATTCCGGCGTTCAGACACACCATTGCGTTGTGGTGTTCCGGGTGGCGTGAGTTGTGAAACGATTCCACTTGCTTTAAGATGCGTGAGAAAATCATAACTCAAATATTCACCTCCACGATCGGATCATAGAAACTTAATCTTTCTGTTACGATGGTTCTCCACTTCATTCTGAAATTCCTTGAACTTTTCAAATGTTTCAGATTTATGTTTCATTAAATAGATATACCCATATCTACTTAAGTCATCGGTAAAAGTGAGGAAATAGCGATATCCACCGCGCGTCGAAATACTCATCGGTCCGCATACATCGGTATGTATGATTTCCAACAAGTCCGTTGCTCGCTCCATCATACCGGAGAACGGTGTTTTGATCATCTTGCCCATGAGGCATGGTTCGCATGTGTCAAATGATTCAAAATCAAGAGACTCCAAAAGTCCATCAGAATGGAGTTTCTTCATGCGCTTTACTCCAATATGACCTAGACGACAGTGCCACAAATAAGTAGTATTATCACTATCTACTTTGCATCTCTTAGCCTCAATGTTATGGATGTGTGTTTCATCCCTTTCGAGATTTAGAAGAAATAAACCATTTACAAGAGGTGCATGACCATAAAAGATGTTACTCATATAAATAGAACAACCATTATTCTCCGATTTAAATGAATAACCGTCTTGCAATAAACACGATCCAGAAATAATGTTCATGCTCAACGCAGGCACATAATAACACTTATTAAGGTTTAAAACTAATCCCGAAGGTAAAACTAAGGAGAGCGTGCCTATGGCCATCACATCAACTCTTGATCCGTTGCCAACGCGCATCGTCACCTCATCCCTCGCAAGCCGCCGTCTATTTCGTAGCTCCTGTTTCGAGTTACAAATACTAGCAACTGAACCGGTATCAAATACCCAGGCACTACAACGAGGGCTAGTAAGGAAAACATCAATAACATGTATATCAAATATACCTTTGATGGTGCCAGCCTTCTTGTCCGCTAAGTACTTCGGACAGTTACGCTTCCAGTGACCCTTGTCCTTGCAATAGAAGCACTCAGTGTCCGGCTTGGGACCAGACCTGAGCTTCTTCTCAGCAGGGGCATTGCGCTTGCCGCCGCCCTTCTTGAAGGGCTTCTTTGCTCCCTTACCTTTCTTAAAGGAGGGCTTGTTGACCATCAACACATGATTATCCTTCTTGATGTCCACTTCCGCAGCCTTCAGCTTTGCAAAGAGCTCGGTGATCGTATTAGTGGAACCAATCTGATTATGAGTCACTACAAAACTTTTGTAGCTGGGAAGGAGTGATTGCAGAACCCTGTCAATCTTGAGCTCCTCTGGAATCGTGCATTCCAGTTGCTCAAGGCGTTGAGTGTAGCCCGACATCTTTATGGCGTGCTCACTAACGGAACTCCCTTCCTCCATCTTGCAGTTAAAGAACTTCTCAGAGATCTCATATCTCTCAGAACGGGCTTACGTCTGAAACATGGTTTTCAGCTCCTCGAGAATCTCAAAGGGCCCGGGATAGGTTTCAAAACGATTTTGAAGTTCTGGTTCCATAGCAAACAACATGGTGCTCTTAATCACACCATAATCATCTTTGCGCGACTGATAGACAGCTTTCTCATCAGCCGGCGCAGTTGCAGCAGGGGGGTCACCTAACGCTTTCCCAAGGACATAGTCCTTTTGTCCGCCAGACAGAATGATTCTTAGACTGCGGAACCAATTGGTGAAGTTAGACCCATTGTTTCTAAGCTTTTCCTTCTCAGCAAAAACGTTGAAGTTGAAGTTGGACTTGGCCGTGTGATCTATAGTATTTGCAAGTACAATTTAGACTATGTTCATGATAATTAGTTCAACTTAATCAAATTACTAGATGAACTCCCACTAAATTCAACATCCCTCAAGTTGTTTAGTGAACACGATCCAAATTCACCACACCTAATCCGATCATCACGAGATGGTTTCAATGGTGGACAACGAAGTGTCGATCATATCATTCATATGACTCATGCTTAACCTTTCGGTTCTTGTGTTCCGAGGCCATGTCTGTACATGCTAGGCTCGTCAAGCTAGACCCAAGTATTTCCGCGTGTGCAAAAACTGGCTTGCACCCGTTGTATGTGAGCGTAGAGTCTATAGCACCCGATCATCACGTGATGCTTGGACACGACGAACTTTAGCAACGGTGCATACTTGGCGAGAACACAGTTTTTATCTTGATCTTTAAGTGAGGAATCATCTTATAATGCTACCGTCGCGATCTAAGCATAATAAGATACATAAAAGGAAACATCACATGCATATAACTTTATGTGACATGGTATAGCCAATCTTCGCGCAATGATCTCCATCTTGTGCGCTCCGGCATGATCTCCATCACTCCACCATGATTGCCTCCACCACGAATAGCAACTACAACTATTGCTAACTACTTAGCGATAAAGTAAAGCTATTACATGGCGTATAAGAAGTTGACACACAGGTCATACACAATTATAAAGACAACCATATGGCTCCTGCCGGTTGTGTACTCATCGACATGCAAGTCGTGAAACATTACAAAACATGATCATCGCATACATTATACACATCACATCTTGGGCCATACTGTAGCATCCCATTTGTCTAACAATTGTAATGCTACTTGGTCTAGTAATATAATGGCTACTTCCTAGACATAATTGTTGCATCATCATTACATCATGCTCATGTCATCATGCCACCTTGCATTTGAGCATCACATAAAACCCTTTTTGGTTTGGTTCTTCTCTCATATGCATTTTAAATTGTATTTGGTTCTTGATATATTGTTTAAATGCCCAAGTTGAGTTGGGGGCATATCTTTTGTTGACTCCACCACCTTTCTTGTCACCACCCCAACATTCCACCATTCCACCACATGTGAGCATTGCATTTTACTTGTGTTTATCCCTAGCTCATGTTGTTGGAATGGACTCTTTTCCTTTCTACCTGCTTCCATATGGAATGATATGGGAAGGTTGTTCATGTTGGAATATTTTGAGGATAATATGCACATAGTGGAATTTACACACTAGCATGTCCAAAATATATTCAAATATGGTCATCCTCATTCACTCCACATGGAACATTCCTTCATTCCTTAGCTTGGCCCTTACTCCATCTTTTGAGGATGCACATAAATAAATGCCATGGGATTTCATTTCTGTTTTCACAAGATTAACACATGGCATTAAATGTTTGCACGGGCCATGCAACCATCATCATCCTTTGATCTCCTTTGGGTTTTCTTTGGTTTTTGAGCGTATCATCTCTAATCTCTCCCTCCCTCCTTTTGGGCTTGATCTAGTTTGATCTTGCTCAAACCCATCACCACCTTTACCTCTTCCTCTTTTTGGTAGAGCTCTTGTTTGATCTTGTTTTCTTTTTGCTCTTGCTTGAGCTTGCCCAAAAGAAACCTATCGCCCAATCCTCTACACCACATCTCACCTCTCTCTAAACCTCTCTCCTAATCTATACCTAATCTAAAACCCCCTCTCTCTACAAACCCTAGCTACCATGCCACCCATCCCTCTCGGCCTCTCCTCTCTCACCTAGCAGGCCCACCTGTCTACCCCTCTCTCTCTCTCTCTACCCAACCCTAAATAAACCCTAGCCGAGGCTACCATCCTAGCCCGAGCCTCCCCTATCCTCTCTCCTTATTTTCTCTCTGTCGTGCGTGCCACATCGAGCCCACCCCTCTCTGGCCTCACCCTGACCCACCTGGCAGCCCCTACCCTGCTCCTGTTCCGAGCTCCAGCTCGATCACGTGCTCGAGGAGGAGGAAAGGTGGCACCCGAGCCACCTTTTTCCTCAACCCACCTCCCCACGGCACCTCCCCTCTCCCGTCCTTATCTACTCCCTCTCTCTCGCCTCAGACTCTCCCAGATCCGCCCAGGGCCTCGCCCTCTCCTCCCCTTCCTCTCCACCACCGTCTACCACCGATAGCCACCTTTCCGTCGGCCTCCTCTCGACGACACCGTACCAGGCGGCGGGCGCGGCGTCCAGGTGTCGAGGAAGACCGAGCCGAGCCCTCTGCGTCGCCCCGTACACGCCAGCGAGGAGGAGAAGCCTCGGAAGCCCCAGGCCGACGCCGCTCCATCGCGAAACCCTAGAGCTCCGGCCGCCAGCCTCGCCGTCGATCGGCTGCTCCCCAGCCCGAACCACCTCCACCGACGCAACCGCGGTGAGCCCCTCTTCCTCCCAGACAACCTCCCTCCGTTCCCCATTTCCTGTGTGCGCCAAGCCACCGGACGAGCGCCCTCAGTGCACGGTACTCGCCGTTACCCGCCACGCTGCGCGCCGCGCTAGGCTTACATGGCCGTCCTGCCGTTTCCTAGCACCAAACCCTAGCTAGCCCAGTGGTCGCCGCCGCCGTGCGCACGCGCGAGGGCGCGAGTTGGAACCCCGTACACCGCGCACCGCGTCGGTCGGCACCGATCTGTCCACGGGACAGAGAAAGGAGATCTACAGTGGGGCCGTGGTAGTCTTTCAGAAAACCCCCAACCTTTTTAATCCCTTAACCCGCGCTCCTCGAGACCCCACATGTCAGCCGCACTAGCCTTTTTGTAGAGAAGCCCCTCGTTTTCCTCGGTCCGTAACCCGCACTCCCTCACCGAGCCGCGTGGCCGACCCTCCCCTTTCGCTGTCACGTGGGCCCGCAACCACTGGGCCCGCTTGTCATCCATGTGGGCTAGGCAGAGCCCCAGTGTGAAAAGTTTTCCACACGCTGGTAACCCCACTAGTAGCTGGCCCACCCGTCAGCGACTGGGGCTGGGTTCGTCTGGGTACTAAACGTTTCTGTTTTCCTGTTATAAAATTAAACCTTTTCAAATTTGTTTCAAATTCAAAACAGTAGTTAAATAACTTTCAAAATATAATTCCAAATAATACATGTAATATATGTTTTTAGATCAGAAAAATGTGAGGAATTCGAATATGCTATCCAAAATATATTTTGAACCCTTTAAATTTCAAGTTGGCTAAAATTACAACAAAATGCCCTTATCTTAATTAATTAATAACTTTTGATTTATAACTCCAAATTTAACAAATGATATGTCTAAAATGATCAGCTCGACGAGACCTTTCTGTTTATGCATTCCATGTCCTGAATTGCAGCATGCATCATATAAATATAATGCAAACAGCAACTTAATTGAGTATAAAATATGATTAAAACCCCATAAAATGTTTATTTCTTGTAATCTACACCTCACCCATGCCATGCTACTTTATTGCCATGCAAATTGTGCATCATTCATCATGGCATGATTGTTTGCTTGTCGCATCTTATTCATATGCTTGTGCACTTTATTTATGTTGGCCCTTGTTTGTTTGGTTCTTCTTCGAATAGACGCTGAGCAGGGGATATATCAAGAGAACCAGGAGCACTACCCAGATCCTTCTCTCGCTTCAACTGAGCTGCCAGGCAAGCACTACCACATGCTTGCATACATATAGTACCTATTGCCTCTATCTTATTCTTGCATCATTGAGTCGCGATTGCATTAAACTGAATCCCAAGTATTGCATAGCCTTTACTTTTAAACCCCACCGAAGCTTGTTCCTCCATCCCATGAGCCATTACTACAGGAGTTGTTTGAGCCATGCGAGTCGTAGAACAGCATGTGTAGGGTATGTGAGTGTCTGATGGATAACGAGGTACCTAAGCAACTTAACCTGAGTAGTAATGGGATAACTAATGAAAGTGGCACCGGTGAGCAATATCTGCTATTTGGTTTTTCCTGCTCACTTGTGTCCCGTAGGACCCCGAGTACTTGATTCCTGTTCCTTGAATATTCGCGCTATCCATATCCGGGAGGCTTATGGGACCCCCTGAGCCAGAGCTTGATTCATTCTTATTTCTTGGGGCCACAAACTAGTTTGAGATTTTATTTACTATCCTGTACTTATGCCATGCTTTACTGCTTTATTTACGATTGTGCGAGGAGCACCTGTACTGTTTAGGATCGTGACCCGTTTTCGCGGTATCGACAAGCCCAGTCAAACTTTCGGGTTCCCAGTCGTTTACAGCCGGCCCCACAAACCTTGAGTCCGTCTCGAAGTCAGCTAACTTCGTTGCGGGTATACTTAATGGGGTGGCCCCCTGAAATATTTCTGAATCTTGTGATTGCTTTGTCGTGAAAGCCTCGTTGGGTTTTGATTTGGTTTTTCCGAGGTTGATCGAGTGTGTGTTGCTATTTGTGCACCCCTGCAGGGTAAAACTTTCTGAAAGCCGTGTCCGCGGTTATGGACGACTTGGAGCACAGTTTCTCGATCATAGACAAGCATAACTAAAGTACCGCTTTTAACTTGATTAAATAACTGACTAGTAAATAGTGCAACACTCATGGAATGGATAATAAAACTGCCAACGGATAGGGAATTGTTCGTCCGCTTCCTTGTTGGTAAGCGAGGAGGAGGATGGATCTGTCGATATTACTGTTATAACTGTTGTCATTAATTCACGGACATCCCTCTATCTTTGGTTAGGCGGATGGTTAGCGAGTATCTATAGAATTGTTAGGGTTTATCTTTTGCTGCAATTGCGTCACCCCAGGTTGTGTCCCCTTTAGAGGCATAAAGACTTGCTGAGTACCCCTAGGGTCTCACACGATAAATTATTTGATTCAGATGAACAGGTACACTCACGAGATGGATACTGGGTGGAGGAGACGGACGATGTGAGCAACGATCATTCGGTGTAGAGATTCCGGGAACGGGGATCCGTGAGATCTGTGGGAGGGATGTGTTTATTTATGGGGCATCTTATGCCAATTTGCTTCTTATCCGTACTCGGATCTCGTTTGCCGCTTCCGCCTGATACTCTGATGTTTGATGTATGAGGAGATATCCTGAACTATTATATCTACCTAGGACATTTGAATCTTGCCGTATGGTGTTGCTATATTTCCTTTCTTTTTAGATGGAATGGCTCTGATGTACTGTTGTATGGTGGCTTGCATACATACTCATTTGTGTATGTAGTTGATCCCTTCGCCTGCCGATTATGCCGCCCGTTCTTGTCCCGATGTTTGGAAATGGTTGGGACGGCCGAGAGGTCTACCTGTGAGTGGCATTTGGGCCCCACCGTACTATTTCAACCATTTCCGCTCATCCAGGCTTGTAACTAGGAGCGTAATTCACCGAGGTAGTTACAATTGGTATCAGAGCCATCCCGCCCTTCAGGGTCTTAGCCAAATGGTCGTTGTCAGTCTAGCAAATATTTTTGGTAGTTATGTATACTAGGGAAAAACAAAACGTGAGAGTAGGACTGCTTCCACTTTTCTTCTTACCCACCCACCCACCCTTTTCTGGTAAGGAAGTGTAACGTTTTCAATCCTCTTCTTAAAAGTTCAAACTAGGATTCACGTGTTCTGGGTTTCCGTAGTACCATAGGTTGTGTGTTTGTGTGTGTCTGTGTGTGTGTGTGTAATTCCTTGTCTATCTGTTGCATCCAAGTTGTTATCACAATCGGCCTTTTGGTTATCAACTGTTGGTACATTCCATACCGACAGGCTTTTGCAAACCGACGTGATCTATCTGATTCGTTGTGTACCGCCGCGATCTGTCTTACTCTTTGTTATCCGACGTTATCTTGTTTGGGGTGTTCGTTCCGTAGTTACTAATCTTTAGGTTCATCGTGAGAAGAAGGGGTTAGGATATGTGTTCTACTTATTCATGTGCGGAGTAATGATTTGAGTGCGGGATGGAGTCGCGACCATACCACTACTCTTATCATTCGCTCTTGTATATTGAATTGGTAGAGTCACTAATCTTGATTCGTTAAGTGTTTTTGCGCATCTACTGGTATTTTAATGCCGAAATTTGCGGAAAAATTTTCTTTGATATATCTGTGTACCACACTCCTTTTCAGTCGTGTGCGATATGCTTAATATCTTCTAGGTGCTTTGAACTTTGTTGATATTTTAATATCATCTTAGTAAATTGTATCCTTTAATCTTGGTTAATTCCATCTTGGTACTATTTTGGATTATTATTATTCTCCATTATAGTACTGACTTGTGTTTTATATCAATCACAGGATGGCACCACCACGCCGTTCTGACGAGGACATACCACCTGAACTGGGGTCCGCGTTGTCAAACATCGCCAATGCCTTGGCAGCAATGCAGCAGAACCAGCAGCGTTTCGAAGAAAGTGTCAGGAGGAATGAGTTTGCTCCGCTACCTCCACCTCCCAAGCGAGGAGACATCAAACGCTTCCTGAAGTTCAACCCACGCCAATTTGATGTGTCCGATCAACCACTTGATGCTGATGATTGGTTGCGTGAGATGTCAAGGCTACTGGAGACTGCTGATGTTCCTGAGCAAGAATGGGTAAAATGTGCTACTCACCTTCTGAAGGGAGATGCAGCTCTCTGGTGGGAGAATTACCTGAAGGCAAACTGCATTGGTTTTCAGCCTACTTGGGAACAGTTCACTGGAGCCTTCAAAGAGCAGTATCTGTCAGAAATTGTCATGGAGAGGATGAAGGAAGTGTTTCTCAACCTCAAGCAGGGAAATGATAATGTCAATACCTACATCAGGAACTTCATGAACCTTTCTCGTTATGGTGGCGATGAGATCTCTGATGACAAGAAGAAGCAAAAGAGGTTCCGGCAAGGGCTCAATGCATCGATTAAATATGCAATCACACATGCAAGGCCGGCGTCTTTTCTGGAACTTCAGCATACAGCTCTGCAGGAGGAAGCAAGTAGGCAAGAGTTTGAGGAGTCAAAGAAACACAACCGCGAGGCAGCAAGCTCTTCAGCTATGTCAACTCCTTCTAAGCGTCGTGTCTGGGTTCCTAACACCCCACCGTCGCTCCCGGCTCCACCAAGACCTTCAAGCTTCGCGGCAAGGCCACCAAACTTCCTCACTGCTGCTCCCAGGGGCTACAACCACCACTACCCTGGAGCGCCTGGCGGAGTCCCTGGCTACGTTGCTCCACGTCCACCTGGTGCTTGTTTCATGTGTGGAGACTCTAGGCATCAAAACTGGAACTGTCCGATGAAAAACAAAGCTCTTCCTCCACCACCTCCAAGATCTGCGGCAAGCTCTCCTTTGGTTCGTGCACCACCACCTCGGGCTCTCAACATCAACACCAAGCCCGGGTCTACTGTTGCTCGTGCCAACTGTGTCAACGCCGCTCAAGCTGAGCATACACCTGGAGTTGTGATGGGTATGCTTCTCGTTAACTCAGTCCCTGCACGAGTTTTGCTTGATTCTGGTGCTTCGCATTCTTTTGTTTCGCATAAGTTTGCACAAGAGCATGACCTGGCTAGGGTTCCTTTATCACGTCGTCTGGTGGTCCTTTCTCCTGGAGCAAACATGAGGGCTGCTCATATCAGCCATGGCAATCAAATTGAGATTGGTGGCTCTTCATTCTCGGCGTCCTTAATTCTTCTGGGCAATTCTGACATTGATGTCATCTTAGGCATGGATTGGTTGACAGCAAATGCAGCTGTGATTGATTGTGCTGAACGCTCAGTTTCTCTGAAGATTCCTGAAGGCCATATAGTCTATTCTCCAAGTCTGACTCCTGCTATCCAGCTTTTCTCTTTGGCGGCCCTGAATGATGATGCTATGGAAGATATTCAGAGTGTTCCGGTGGTCTGTGAGTTCCCATATGTCTTTCCTGAAGAGTTGCCAGGTATGCCTCCGGATCGAGAGGTTGAGTTTGTAATTGAGCTTGAAGCTGGAACGGCTCCTATCTCCAAGCGGCCTTATAAAATGGGTCCTGCTGAGTTGGCTGAACTCAAACGTCAGCTTGATGAACAAGAGAAGTTGGGTTTCATTCAACACAGTACTTCTTCTTGGGGTAGCCCAACAATCTTTGTGAAGAAGCGAGACAGGACTGATAGACTTTGTGTTGACTATCGGGCTCTCAATGCTAAAACCATCAAGAATAAATATCCCCTTCCGCGGATTAATGATCTCTTCGATCAGCTAGCTGGAGCTGTGGTATTCTCTAAGCTGGACTTGAGAAGTGGTTATCATCAAATCAAGATTCGCAAGGAAGATGTTCCTAAAACAGCTTTCACCACCCGCTATGGCCTGTATGAGTACACGGTCATGTCCTTCGGTCTCACCAACGCACCTGCTACCTTCTCGAGGCTTATGAACTCGGTTTTCATGGAGTATCTTGATAAGTTTGTTGTGGTCTATCTGGATGACATCCTAGTCTATTCTAAGTCAAAGGAAGAGCATGAAGAACACCTTCGGTGTGTCTTAAACAAGCTTCGTGAGAACCGTTTGTATGCAAAGTTCTCCAAGTGTGAGTTTTGGCTGCCTCAAGTAACCTATCTTGGTCACGTCATCTCTGCCAAGGGCATTGCAGTCAACCCGGAAACTGTGAAGACAATTGTTGAATGGCTTCCTCCTGTTAATGTCAAAGAAGTGCGGAGTTTCCTTGGTTTGGCTAGTTATTGCCGTCGCTTCGTTCAGAACTTTTCGAAGATAGCGAAGCCTCTTACCGATCTTCTCAAGAAAGGCAAGAAATACCTTTGGACTCCTGCATGTCAAGCAAGCTTTGAGACACTCAAAGAGAAGCTCACTTCCACGCCGGTCTTGGTTCCTCCGGACACATCTAAGCCTTTCCAGATATTCTGTGACGCATCTTTGCAAGGATTGGGTGCAGTCCTTATGCAAGAAAAACAAGTTGTTGCTTATGCCTCTCGACAGTTGAAGACGCATGAGATCAACTATCCTACACATGACCTCGAGCTCGCAGCAGTTGTCTTTGCTTTGAAACTTTGGAGGCATTACTTGCTGGGCAACCGTTGTGAAATCTTTTCTGATCACAAGAGTCTGAAGTATATCTTCACTCAGCCTGATCTCAACCTTCGGCAGAGGAGATGGATTGAAGCAATCAATGATTTTGATTTGACCATCGACTACACTCCGGGAAAAGCTAATGTCATGGCCGATGCTCTCAGCCGCAAAGCTTATGTCAACAACCTTATGATGGAAGAACAACAGCCTCTCTTGTGCGAGGAATTCCGTCAGCTCAACCTTGAAATTGTGGAACAAGGGTATCTCCTGAACCTTCTGGCTACTCCTCTCTTGGAAGAGAAGGTCCGCTCTCGTCAGCTTGGTGATCCGCACACCAGAAAGATCATCTCAAAACTTTAGCTTCCGAAGTATGAGTCCTTCCACGTCGATGAGCAAGGCACGCTTTTCTTTGAACACCAGATGTTTGTTCCGAACTACCCGGGTTTGAGAGAGCAAGTTCTCAAGGAGGCGCATGAATCTGTTCTTTCTATCCACCCTGGCAGCACAAAGATGTACATGGACTTGAAAACACAATATTGGTGGCCGGGTTTGAAACGATATTGTGCCAAGTATGTCTCGGAGTGTGATGTCTGCCGCAGAGTGAAAGTTGTCCATCAGAAACCTTTCGGTCTTCTACAGCCATTGAAACCCCCGGAATGGAAATGGGAGAAAGTAGAGATGGACTTCATCACTGGTTTTCCAAGGTCGCAGAAGGGCAACAATGCAATCTTTGTTGTCATTGACAGGCTTTCTGAAGTGGCTCACTTCTTCCCCGTCAAGGAAACAATTTCTGGAATTCAGTTGGCTGAGCTCTATATCAACAGAATTGTCTCTCTGTATGGGGTTCCGCTTGAGATCAGTTCAGACCGTGGGAGCATCTTCACTTCCAAGTTCTGGAAAAGTTTCCAAAATGCTTTGGGAACAAAATTGAACTTCAGCACAGCTTACCACCCTCAGTCGCAAGGACAAGTTGAAAGGATCAATCAGATTCTGGAGGATATGCTTCATGCTTGCGTCATCTCTTTTGGCATGAAGTGGGAAGAATGTCTTCCTTATGCTGAATTCTCTTACAACAACAGCTTCCAGAAAAGTCTAAAGATGGCACCATTTGAGGCTCTCTATGGCCGCAAATGCAGAACTCCGATTGGTTGGTCAGGTGCAGGAGAAAGAATTTGGTTTGGCCCTGACATTGTAACTCAAGCGTAGGAGAAGGTGCACATCATTCTTGAAAATCTGAAGATTGCTCAAAGTCGCTAGAAGAGCAATTATGACAGGAAGCACACGTACATGGTGTATGTCCCTGGTGATCTCGTTTACCTTCGTGTCACTCCCATGAAAGGCACGCACCGTTTTGGTATCAAAGGGAAGCTGGCTCCTAGATACATCGGTCCTTTCAAAATTCGTGGAAGAAGAGGAGAAGTTGCTTATGCTCTTGAGCTCCCGGAAAAACTCAAGGTTCATGATGTTTTCCACATCTCTCAACTCAAGAAGTGCTTCAAGGATCCCGGCAGGACCGTGGATCATGAGCTAATCAATCTCCAAGAAGACCTGTCTTATCAAGAACACCCCACAAAAATCCTTGAAATCGCAGAAAGAAGGACTCGCAACAAGTCCATCAAGTTCTGCAAGGTGCAGTGGTCGCACCATTCTGTTGATGAAGCCACTTGGGAGAGTGAAGACGAGCTCCGTGCCAACTATCCTACCCTCTTTGAGTCTTCTTCTTCTTCCTAGAATCTCGGGGCGAGATTCCTGTTTAGTGGGGGAGAGTTGTAGCATCCCATTTGTCTAACAATTGTAATGCTACTTGGTCTAGTAATATAATGGCTACTTCCTAGACATAATTGTTGCATCATCATTACATCATGCTCATGTCATCATGCCACCTTGCATTTGAGCATCACATAAAACCCTTTTTGGTTTGGTTCTTCTCTCATATGCATTTTAAATTGTATTTGGTTCTTGATATATTGTTTAAATGCCCAAGTTGAGTTGGGGGCATATCTTTTGTTGACTCCACCACCTTTCTTGTCACCACCCCAACATTCCACCATTCCACCACATGTGAGCATTGCATTTTACTTGTGTTTATCCCTAGCTCATGTTGTTGGAATGGACTCTTTTCCTTTCTACCTGCTTCCATATGGAATGATATGGGAAGGTTGTTCATGTTGGAATATTTTGAGGATAATATGCACATAGTGGAATTTACACACTAGCATGTCCAAAATATATTCAAATATGGTCATCCTCATTCACTCCACATGGAACATTCCTTCATTCCTTAGCTTGGCCCTTACTCCATCTTTTGAGGATGCACATAAATAAATGCCATGGGATTTCATTTCTGTTTTCACAAGATTAACACATGGCATTAAATGTTTGCACGGGCCATGCAACCATCATCATCCTTTGATCTCCTTTGGGTTTTCTTTGGTTTTTGAGCGTATCATCTCTAATCTCTCCCTCCCTCCTTTTGGGCTTGATCTAGTTTGATCTTGCTCAAACCCATCACCACCTTTACCTCTTCCTCTTTTTGGTAGAGCTCTTGTTTGATCTTGTTTTCTTTTTGCTCTTGCTTGAGCTTGCCCAAAAGAAACCTATCGCCCAATCCTCTACACCACATCTCACCTCTCTCTAAACCTCTCTCCTAATCTATACCTAATCTAAAACCCCCTCTCTCTACAAACCCTAGCTACCATGCCACCCATCCCTCTCGGCCTCTCCTCTCTCACCTAGCAGGCCCACCTGTCTACCCCTCTCTCTCTCTCTCTCTACCCAACCCTAAACAAACCCTAGCCGAGGCTACCATCCTAGCCCGAGCCTCCCCTCTCCTCTCTCCTTCTTTTCTCTCTGTCGTGCGTGCCACACCGAGCCCACCCCTCTCTGGCCTCACCCTGACCCACCTGGCAGCCCCTACCCTGCTCCTGTTCCGAGCTCCAGCTCGATCACGTGCTCGAGGAGGAGGAAAGGTGGCACCCGAGCCACCTTTTTCCTCAACCCACCTCCCCACGGCACCTCCCCTCTCCCGTCCTTATCTACTCCCTCTCTCTCGCCTCTGCCTCTCCCAGATCCGCCCAGGGCCTCGCCTTCTCCTCCCCTTCCTCTCCACCACCGTCTACCACCGATAGCCACCTTTCCGTCGGCCTCCTCTCGACGACACCGTACCAGGAGGCGGGCGCGGCGTCCAGGTGTCGAAGAAGACCGAGCCGAGCCCTCTGCGTCGCCCCGTACACGCCAGCGAGGAGGAGAAGCCTCGGAAGCCCCAGGCCGACGCCGCTCCGCCGCGAAACCCTAGAGCTCCGGCCGCCAGCCTCGCCGTCGATCGGCTGCTCCCCAGCCCGAACCACCTCCACCGACGCAACCGCGGTGAGCCCCTCTTCCTCCCAGACAACCTCCCTCCGTTCCCTGTTTCCTGTGTGCGCCAAGCCACCGGACGAGCGCCCTCAGTGCACGGTACTCGCCGTTACCCGCCACGCTGCGCGCCGCGCTAGGCTTACCTGGCCGTCCTGCCGTTTCCTAGCACCAAACCCTAGCTAGCCCAGTGGTCGCCGCCGCCGTGCGCACGCGCGAGGGCGCGAGTTCGAATCCCCGTACACCGCGCACCGCGTCGGTCGGCACCGATCTGTCCGCGGGACAGAGAAAGGAGATCTACAGTGGGGTCGTGGTAGTCTTTCAGAAAACCCCCAACCTTTTTAATCCCTTAACCCGCGCTCCTCGAGACCCCACATGTCAGCCGCACTAGCCTTTTTGCAGAGAAGCCCCTCGTTTTCCTCGGTCCGTAACCCGCACTCCCTCACCGAGCCGCGTGGCCGACCCTCCCCTTTCGCTGTCACGTGGGCCCGCAACCACTGGGCCCGCTTGTCATCCGTGTGGGCTAGGCAGAGCCCCAGTGTGAAAAGTTTTCCACGCGCTGGTAACCCCACCAGTAGCTGGCCCACCCGTCAGCGACTGGGGCTAGGTTCGTCTGGGTACTAAACGTTTCTGTTTTCCTGTTATAAAATTAAACCTTTTCAAATTTGTTTCAAATTCAAATTCAAAACAGTAGTTAAATAACTTTCAAAATATAATTCCAAATAATACATGTAATATATGTTTTTAGATCAGAAAAATGTGAGGAATTCGAATATGCTATCCAAAATATATTTTGAACCCTTTAAATTTCAAGTTGGCTAAAATTACAACAAAATGCCCTTATCTTAATTAATTAATAACTTTTGATTTATAACTCCAAATTTAACAAATGATATGTCTAAAATGATCAGCTCGACGAGACCTTTCTGTTTATGCATTCCATGTCCTGAATTGCAGCATGCATCATATAAATATAATGCAAACAGCAACTTAATTGAGTATAAAATATGATTAAAACCCCATAAAATGTTTATTTCTTGTAATCTACACCTCACCCATGCCATGCTACTTTATTGCCATACAAATTGTGCATCATTCATCATGGCATGATTGTTTGCTTGTCGCATATTATTCATATGCTTGTGCACTTTATTTATGTTGGCCCTTGTTTGTTTGGTTCTTCTTCGAATAGACGCTGAGCAGGGGATATATCAAGAGAACCAGGAGCACTACCCAGATCCTTCTCTCGCTTCAACTGAGCTGCCAGGCAAGCACTACCACATGCTTGCATACATATAGTACATATTGCCTCTATCTTATTCTTGCATCATTGAGTCGCGATTGCATTAAACTGAATCCCAAGTATTGCATAGCCTTTACTTTTAAACCCCACCGAAGCTTGTTCCTCCATCCCATGAGCCATTACTACAGGAGTTGTTTGAGCCATGTGAGTCGTAGAACAGCATGTGTAGGGTATGTGAGTGTCTGATGGATAACGAGGTACCTAAGCAACTTAACCTGAGTAGTAATGGGATAACTAATGAAAGTGGCACCGGTGAGCAATATCTTCTATTTGGTTTTTCCTGCTCACTTGTGTCCCGTAGGACCCCGAGTACTTGATTCCTGTTCCTTGAATATTCGCGCTATCCACATCCGGGAGGCTTATGGGACCCCCCTGAGCCAGAGCTTGATTCATTCTTATTTCTTGGGGCCACAAACTAGTTTGAGGTTTTATTTACTATCCTGTACTTATGCCATGCTTTACTGCTTTATTTACGATTGTGCGAGGAGCACCTGTACTGTTTAGGATCATGACCCGTTTTCGCGGTATCGACAAGCCCAGTCAAACTTTCGGGTTCCCAGTCGTTTACAGCCGGCCCCACAAACCTTGAGTCCGTCTCGAAGTCAGCTAACTTCGTTGCGGGTATACTTAATGGGGTGGCCCCCTGAAATATTTCTGAATCTTGTGATTGCTTTGTCGTGAAAGCCTCGTTGGGTTTTGATTTGGTTTTTCCGAGGTTGATCGAGTGTGTGTTGCTATTTGTGCACCCCTGCAGGGTAAAACTTTCTGAAAGCCGTGTCCGCGGTTATGGACGACTTGGAGCACAGTTTCTCGATCATAGACAAGCATAACTAAAGTACCGCTTTTAACTTGATTAAATAACTGACTAGTAAATAGTGCAACACTCATGGAATGGATAATAAAACTGCCAACGGATGGGGAATTGTTCGTCCGCTTCCTCGTTGGTAAGCGAGGAGGAGGATGGATCTGTCGATATTACTGTTATAACTGTTGTCATTAATTCACGGACATCCGTCTATCTTTGGTTAGGCGGATGGTTAGCGAGTATCTATAGAATTGTTAGGGTTTATCTTTTGCTGCAATTGCGTCACCCCAGGTTGTGTCCCCTTTAGAGGCATAAAGACTTGCTGAGTACCCCTAGGGTCTCACACGATAAATTATTTGATTCAGATGAACAGGTACACTCACGAGATGGATACTGGGTGGAGGAGACGGACGATGTGAGCAACGATCATTCGGTGTAGAGATTCCGGGAACGGGGATCCGTGAGATCTGTGGGAGGGATGTGTTTATTTATGGGGCATCTTATGCCAATTTGCTTCTTATCCGTACTCGGATCTCGTTTGCCGCTTCCGCCTGATACTCTGATGTTTGATGTATGAGGAGATATCCTGAACTATTATATCTACCTAGGACATTTGAATCTTGCCGTATGGTGTTGCTATATTTCCTTTCTTTTTAGATGGAATGGCTCTGATGTACTGTTGTATGGTGGCTTGCATACATACTCATTTGTGTATGTAGTTGATCCCTTCGCCTGCCGATTACGCCGCCCGTTCTTGTCCCGATGTTTGGAAATGGTTGGGACGGCCGAGAGGTCTACCTGTGAGTGGCATTTGGGCCCCACCGTACTATTTCAACCATTTCCGCTCATCCAGGCTTGTAACTAGGAGCGTAATTCACCGAGGTAGTTACACATACCATATCACAGAAAACACTCCCTGCAAAAACAATTTAGACGCCTCTACTTTGTTGTTGCATGTTTTATGTGGCTTTATGGGAGTAGAAGCTAAGAACGATTCTTACCTACGGAAAGCCACAACGGTGATATTATGGTTGCCAAACTCCGGTGTTAATCCCATGACAACTATAGTGAGAGAAACTGACATCCACCAGCCGCATGTGTGGAACAAGCCACACGTCAAGTGCGGAGCCGGTCTCGCGAACGACGTCGCGTAAGGTTGGCCTGGACCGCTTCAATCTCACTATCCCGCGTCATAAGAAGAACACAAACAATAGGCTTGCAACAGAAAACATCAACGCCCGCAACAACCATGTTGCGTTCTACTCGTGAAACACATCTACGCATAGATCTAGCTCTGATACCACTGAAGGGTTTCGCGGCATAGTAAATCAAAATTTTCTACGGAGCGAACAGAGGGAAAACCAAGATCTAATCTAGGAGATGCAAACAACGAGAGAGATTGGATTAGATCTTCATACCCTTGAAGATTCGCATAGCGGAACGTTCGTCGGAACGTGGGTGATGTAGTCGTACTCGCTTCTCCTCCTCGCGATCCGATCCGATCTAGCACCACAAGTGGCGGTGCCTCCGTGAGATGCACACGTGCAGCACCTCGACGTCTCCTCCTTCCTCGGACCAGCAAGTATGGTGGAGAGATAGATTGGATCTACAACACGACGACGTGGTGTATATGGTGGAGAATTTCTGCAGCAGGGCTTCACCTACAAACAGTCGGGAGGGAGAGAGGAAAGCTAGCAAGGCGGCTAAGGTTTGGAGGAGAGGTGTGTGTGGTTGGTGCGCCCCCACCCCTCTTTATATAGAGGGGGGGCGCAGCCCTAGCCCCTCCCCCAAGCCCAAAGGATAAGGAGTGGGGGGCATGGACTCTCCTCTCTTCTAGAAACCCTATCTCTAGTTTAAACGATTTAAACTCTCTAGGATCGGCTGGGCCCTATGGGGCCTTGTGCCCCTGGCCCAATGCGGCCAGGACACTACCTCATAGGCCCATTCCCCCTCCCGGAAGGTGGGGCCACGTTGGTCCCCTTCCGGAAGGTTCTAGAAGCTTCCGGTACAATACCGATTAACCCGGAACAATTCCGAACTCCAAAAACTGCACTGCCTTATATGAATCTTATTCTCCGGACCATTCCGGAACCTCTCGTGATGTCCCGGATCCCATCCGAGACTCCGAACAAAAATTCATAAACCAATTATCCAATCTATCCTAGCGTCGAGACACATTAAGTGTGTGACCCTGCGGGTTCGAGAATATGCAGACATGATCTTCTATCAATAATCAACAGCGGGGTCTGGGCACCCATATTGACTCCCACACATTCATCGATGATCATATCGGATGAACCACGATGTCAGGATTCAAACAATCCCATATATATATTCCCTTCGTCTCGCGATATTTTACTTGCCCGAGATTCGATCGTCGGTACCGTCATACCTAGTTCAATCTCGTTCACAGCAAGTACTTTACTCGTTCCGTAATACGATATCACTTTGTTATTAACTCCTTAACCACATGCTTGCAAGCGGTGTTGATATCGATTACCGAGTGGGCCCGAAGTATATCTCTCCAACTTGGGAGGGACAAATCCCATCTCGATACATACAACCCAACAGATACTTTCCGATCACCTGAGATACACCTTTATGATCACCCTCTCATAGGATGACGTTTGATGACCTCAAAGCTTTCTTCCGATACCAGGGAGTTGTATTATCTCATGGTCTAAGGAATACAATATTTGACATAAGAAAAGCTTCGCAAAGACGAACACGATGACACGATCTAATTGCTTCGCTTAGTTTGGGTCTGTCCATCATATCATTCTCCAATGATATGATCTCATTATCAATTGACAACTCATGTCTATGGTTAGGAAACCTTAACCATCATTGATCAATGAGCTAGTCCATAGAGGCGTACTAGGGACACGGTGGTGTTCACAAACCACACAAGTATTAAAGTTTCCGCTTAATACAATTCTAGCATGGAATATAAACATTATCATGAACAAGAATTATAATAATAACATCTTTATTATTGCCTCTAGGGCATAATTCCAACAAGAACGTGAGAGGAAGGAAAAGGAAGCAAAACATGAAAGAGACATGTACTTGAAGAGCTTGAGGAATCATCGTCGGTTTGAGAAGGTGTCTGAAGAGGCTAGCCTCATAATGGAGGAAGATGAGATCAAGAAGAAAGAGGAGAGTAGACGCCAATTCGAGGCGCAGTTCAACTCTGTTGTCCAGCTAGCACGTGACTTGAGGGAAAAGGAAGAGGCAGAGGAAGAGAGGAAAAGGAAGGCGAAGGGGAAGGAGCCTAGCGCGACACAGTAGAGTTGTCACCATGCTATGATCTATGTTATGGACTCCACTATGTGGAATTTATCTTGAACATTGTCATGCCGAATTTGTCGTATGTAAAACCCCTTAAGGGCGCAACGCCATGTATTTCGTAAACATTCACTGCACTTGCCTATAATTTTTCTGGAATGTTGCCACTAGCATTGTACTGTAAAATTTCTGGAATGTTGCCACTATCATAGTAACTAGCTCCAACTTAAAGTGAATGCAGGCGCATGGCGCCCTCGCCAAAAGCGCCATGCTAGGAAGCATGGCGCTTTCCTGGAGGGCGCCATGCTACCATGGCGCTTTGAGCAAGCTCTAGCGCGCTGGGACACAGTGACCGCGCATGCTCGAAGGAAAACTGGACCACGAAAACTGCTAAGTCAGGCGCATGGCGCCCCCGCCAAAAGCGCCATCCTAGGAAGCATGGCGCTTTCCTGGAGGGCGCCATGCTTCCATGGCGCTTTCCTGGAGGGCGCCATGCTACCATGGCGCTTTGAGAAAGCTCTAGCGCGCTGGGACACAGGGACCGCGCGCGCTCGTAGGAGATGTGGACCAGGAAAACTGCTAAGTCAGGCGCCCTCGCCAAAAGCGCCATCTTAGGAAGCATGGCGCTTTCCTGTAGGGCGCCATGCTCAGTTGCATGGCGTTTTCCTGGAGGACGCCATGCTTCCTAGGACATTCAGTTTTTAGCACATTCAACAGATACAAACATCAACATTCAGTTTTTAGCACATTCAAACAGATACAATCAACAGATACAGAACATCAACATCAACAGATCAAGTTTTAAGCACATTCAACAGATACAATCATCAACATCACCAGATCAAGTTTTCCTCACAACAACAGATTCAAACATCAACAAGCATCCAGTTTTTTAGCACATCAACACACCAACAAGTTCAAAACGACGACATCAAACAACAAGTTTAACTTACAAGTTCATAATGACCACAAGCACTAGTTCAAGCTACGAGTTCACTTTCTCCCTTTCCTCCTTTTGGCCACTCGATCCTCATTCGCCTTGCTCCGTCCCTCCTGCCTCCTAACCCTCCGTGGAGGATCGGAGTCTTCCCCCTCATCCTCCTCCTCACGGCGTGACACATGTGCCCGACGCTTGTTCTCCCATTCACTTGGCGTGTATGGATTCCTCGGTAGCCTCCTCCTCACCCGTTGACTAGACTGTGGGGCGTCGTGTAATTGAGACATGCCTATCTCCTCATGTTCATCCTCGCCCTCACCATCTTCCTCCTCATCCTCATCATGGCCAGCTTCCTCCTCCTCGTACTCGCCCTCTTCCTCTTGTTCATCTTGTGCATCATCTTCTAGGCTGGAAGACCTAACTGGCGATGCGGCATCGACGGTGCGGCAACCAAGCAAGACACCTAATCCACGGCCCCAACGCTTGGTACGCTATGATATTGACGAATATGTTAGAACATTTCAACACCCATAAAAATACAATACAACTAGGAACGGTATAAACACATACCTCCACAAATGCTCGAAGGGCCGACTCAGACTCCTTGCCAGGAGGATGTTTAAGTGCTTCCTCGGCCTCGTCCACGTGTTTCGAGATCTCCTCGCGCTAGCAAAAGAACAAAAAGTCAATTTTATGTCGCTATAATCGCATATACGTACTCCCTTGATAATGCTTACCACAAAGCGGACAACCCCCGCTGAATTTGCACCCCTGCCGCCTCGGACAAGTCTGTTGTACTCTAGCTGGCTCAGATCATCAAAAGCAGGATAAGGATCCTCCACTATGTCATGAGATGCAAACGAAGCCGACTGCAGGTACAAACGAGACACCTTCCCAAGCCACACAAGGTACCGATTGAACGCAGCAGCATCATGGGGCGCCTCAGGATGAGAGACCGCATTCGGGTTTTCGATCTCCTCAATCCTTGCATAGAACTTCTGAACATACTTGTGATGATATGCAGCCCAATCTTTTTCCCTCTTCTGCTTGATCTTGTCCAATCTACAATCAAATTCATCGACTTAGCAAGTATCATGAGACGCCCAAGAAAATTAGATACTGGGTGTATAAGGATCACTCACCCGTGAAGAGCTATGCTAGTGTCCTTGTATGGCGGCGGGGTCTCCTGAAATAATCCAAATTGCCTCATCACCCGTTGTGTAAGGTGGAACTCAACAGCGTAGACACAAATCAACGGGGCACGAATCCTCCAGAGATGTGCTTCTTGCATACATTTGCGATTCAAGTCCGCCTGGAACCAAACACCCGTACCCACATTCCCTCTAGTTCCGTATGGCTCCCATTCCACCTGAGCGAGGAACACAATATTAGCATGTCGACTCGAAGTATGTATGGTGGAAAAGATGAGTTCTTGAGAACAATCAAATTATTACCTTCTCCGGGGTTAGCAAGTCGATTTGGTTAGTGTAACGCAAGTAGCATTCCTCAGATTCACCGTGGAATACTTCGGTATTATCCCACAAGTACGCCCATGTAGGACCGCGGAGACGGCTATTGCCATGATCATCCCACCGTTTTTCCTTCATCGGAATGGGTCGACCAACTGGTATGCGCAACCAGGACCATATGGTCAGTAGCACCATAGGTCCACCAATACTTGCTCCTTTTCCAGTTCTACAACACGCCTCGTCCAGCTGCACATACAACAAGCATACATAAGTATCCGGTCGATCAAGCATATGTACTACTACAATGCAATATATATAGTTTATTACCTGTCGATACAAGTAAGCAAGTGCCGCCGAACCCCAGCTGTGCATATAGCCCCATTCCGCAAATAGAGTGAGCCACATGAATGAAGCATTCCTTCCCGTGCCATCTGAGAAAAGTGTCCTACTAATGGCATACCATAAGTATGCACGGGCATACATCTGGATCACCTCCTCATCGGCGTCCTCGGGGCACTTGCTGAAATTTTGTTGTATCCATTTGTAAGTAGCACCGGCAGACATCTTCTCTTGCGTTGGCGCCTTACCAATTAAGCCAATCATCACTTCACGCCACTTACCCGAATCTGAGCTCATACACACAGGCTGTCCTTTGATGGGAAGCGCAAAAATCATGGAGACGTCCTGCAGAGTGACTGTCATCTCACCACAAGGGAGGTGGAAACTGTGTGTCTCCGGTCTCCATCTATCAACAAGCGCTGTGATCAAACAAGGGTTCATATGCGGCGTCGAACGCGAGACAAGCTGGATGAAAGGGAGAAGTCCAGTCCGCTCAACATATGGAGTGTAGCGCTCATCATATGGCATCTTCTTGCTATGCACCTCCTTGGACCTTAGGGCAACCACTTGAAGACATGCTTATTCTCCGCGATGTACCGCCCACGGTGCTGTTGATCATAATGCCCATGCAAAATAGATTGTCCTTCCATCCTACAAGTGGTTGCAAAAATCCAAGTAAATACACCATCCACCACAATATGCATATATGAATACATATATGACTACATTCATGAATACACCATGCATTCCATATCAACAATAGCCCAACAATTGCCATATATGCCAACAATAGCCCAACAATAGTCCATATATTAATTCATTCATTCCATATCATCTACACAAATCACAATATGAACACACCATTCAACTAAGCTACTAACCCTAACTAAGCATTTCATATCATCTACACACCATTCCATATCTTTGTATTCATATGCCCATATGTACATGTCAAATATAAACTACTAACCCTAACTAAGCAATGTCAATGATTTACTAACTAACTTTAACAAACTATCATTCTACCACACTAGTTTCTTCAAACAAATTGCACATTGCACAAAATACATGCATCATTTCACAAGAACTAGGGTTAGGAGGAAGAGGACCATGTGATGATTTCAACCAATAAAACAAGCAAAATTGAAGGGGAATACCTCAAGTGGGGGGAGAGGAAGAAATTCCACCAGAAATCAGTTCAGATAAGAGGGGGGCATGTGGATTTGAGGGGGATTAGGGGGAGGAGCAGCCGCCGCCGCCGTCTTTCTGCTGGGGGAGGGTTTGGCGCAGGGGGGTATGGCGCTGGGAGGGGTGGGGGGAGGGCGCCCGAGCCGTTTTCTAGGTATAGGACCATGGCGCTTTCCGCAAAAGCGTCATGCCTAGTAGCATGGCGCCCCCGCGGAAAGCGTCAAACATTAAAACGGGTCCGCCTGTGCCACGGCGGCCGCCACGTCGGACGGGGACATGGCGTTTTCTTAGGGAGCGCCATGGTGGCATGACGCTTTTGCCGGGAGCGCCGTCCTACTGAGCATGACGCTTTCTGGTAAAGCGCCATGAAAACAGGTCAGATCGGGATATCTTCGAAAAAGTAGGTCATTTTGTGAGATCAAACGTTAATTAGGTCAAAACAGTAATTTTGCCGTTCTCCTCACCCAAGCTCCGTGGGGCCCGCCTGAGCAAAGTGCACGTACTACGTGGCTGTCACGCTTTTGGTTATAGCTACGTTTCCGATTTCAGGGAGTACTAGCTGTACACCACGAGCTAAATACTAAATTACAGCGGCACTAGGTACGATCCTCGTGTACCTGCCCGGAATATAAAATTGAAAAACACAATACTCTCTTCGTCTGAAAACAAGCAATCTATTTAAAAAAAAAACTGTACGTATCTAGACGTGTTTTTACATAATCTGGTAAATCTGAGTCACTAAATTCTGAACAAAAGGGTAAATAAAATAAAAAACTTTGAATAAGGAACCCTAAGTTTCAGATATATCTAGAGGTTGGATGTACGCATATGCGTGATTTTTGACATACCGAAACTCGAAACTACATAGTTTACTCAAAATTAACAAAATATCCGAATAAACAGTAATAAGGAACCCTGAGTTTTAGATTTCTTATATAACTTAAGGTCCATAAAGTTATGTAACTTAAGAGTTTGGTAAGTAATCTCGGATCCATCGTCTCCTAGTCCTAGTCGATCCACTTCACTCCAAACAAATGAACGCCTGTTGGCTACCGCGGGGATTTACCTGTGTCGACTTTGATAAAACTTTTAGTCGGTGAGCCCGCCACTATCCATGTTTACCCCCCCCCCCCCCCCCCCCTCTGCTTATTCATCAACTCGATGTGTGGAAAGTCTACTGTATAGTAAGCAACCCCTCCTGATTTGCCGATGCTCGTTTTCCCACACACGTGTGTCGGTTCCAAAAATCTTTCCAAGGTCTCAAAACAAGATTTTCGCGCGTAGTTTCAATGTTTTGGCACTTATGCCCGCTCCATTGTATTTATTAAGTCTAAGTCTGACGCATATATCTTTTTCTTTCATTATAGTATAACATCACCGCCATATCTTCTTCGTTATGTAGATGATGATATTGTCCTTAGAGCATCTCCACTCGCCTACCCAGGAGGCCGATCCGGACGCCAAAAATCGGCTCAGTCGCGTACCCAAGGACTTGTTTTCGACCGGATTTCGGCCATATTTGGTCCGGACTATCCAGGCCGAACCCAGGTTTCCGGATACGCCCTGGGGACGCCTGACTCAGCGATATCGGCAAAAAAAAATCAAAGCGGCGCGTGGACCCGCCGAGTCAGTGATGGAAGCCGAGTCGTCGTCATCCTCGGAACCACGCGGCGACCGCCGGGCAATAACTGCCTGTCGCGCCGACCACACGTCGCTGATTTACGGAGCCACTGTCGCCGCCTCGGCTCCCGCGTCGGACCGGCGGTCACTAAGTTCCCGCCGTTTCCACTTTTCCCGCCCTCGCCGCTACACCCCTCCCGCCATTTTCCGGCCTATATAAAGCCGTACGTCTCGCCGTCTCTCTTCACAGTTCCTCACACCACCACAACTCCGGCGAACTTCGGACATTCGCACCTTGCTTCCTCGCCAACTCCGCCGAGAAGTCATGGCCGGCCGCTGCACGCTGTCGCCGTGGGAAGCCCGGCTCCTCCGGGAGGCGAGCTATACGGCCCCGCCGGACACTCGCCTCCCCCAAGGCTGTACACTCAGCGCCGGCGGGATCCCTGTTCCGCCGGTGCCTGACGGGCAGGACCTCGCCGGAGAGATCCAGGCGACTATCGCCGCCATGGAAGACCCAGACCTCGCCGGAGAGATCCAGACCGCTATCGAGGCCATGCAAGACCCGGATCTCGAGGATCAGGGCAACTTGGTCTTCTGGAGGCAGTTTTTCGCCCACAGGCGACTCGAGGAACTCGCCCGACACGACGGACCGCCAGGCTCGCCGCCGCCGCCACGTAACAATATGGCTTACCGCCGCCGCTGGTGGAGCGTTCCAGGGCGGACTGTCGCCGGAGTCATGGCGCACATCGAGGCCGGTAACAACCCCCGCCTCAGCCTGTAGTTGCGGCGTCCGGCGGCGACCACGGCAGCGTCCTTTCGTAGTTAAACCGATGTACCATGTTCTCCTCGCCTAATTTAATGAAATTCCGCCTATATTCGCCGATTTTAAGTGAATTTAGCCGAACCTGGGAACACGGTCTGAGTACGCGAGTGGGCGACTAGGCATACCCAGGCCGAAAACGCGATTCGTCCGGCCGTACGTCCAATGAGTGGAGATGCTCTTACTGCCTCTTCATCCACCGTTGTCCACAAAATATCTGCTCAACTTAGCAACGAATTCTCAATGCAAGATCTTGGGCCGTCTTCACCATGTTCTTGGCATGTCACTAGAACTCCTATTCACTATTCATCTGTCTCAACGGCAAATATATTCCACTCTCTCTATCTTAAAATAGATATCTTAGGTTTGTTAAAATTTAGAAAAATTTAGACAATATTGATGGAGGGAGTAGATGTTCTTTGTCCCGCCTTGCTCTGCTTGCCAGCTATCCAGCTTTTGACAAGGGGGAAAAGAAAAGAAACCACGCGTCTGCGTCGCCTACGTGCATGGACCGTGACGTCGAGGGAGCTACCCACGTCCTTTGGCCAATGGCCACCCATCCATCCCATTTGCAGTCCGCTGGTTCGACGAGGCATCATATACCCATCAGCTACAGTCAGCGGTGACATGCGTTGCCAGTTGTCACTCGCTCGTAGTAAAATAATGCTGCACGGAGACCGACCGAGCAGGGGGAGATGAACCGAACGAACCTGGCGAGAGCGACGGTCACACTCGCTCTATGCTCTTGGCCCGGTCTACCTGGCCGAGTACTAGCTAGACTTTTTTTTTAGATTCGCAAAAAAAAAACAGAGCTAGATTTTCTGTCATCGTTTTTTTTCCGTGTCGAGCCATGTCCAGTCCAGCTAGCGAGCAGCAGCAGTGGTGCACATGTTTGTTCGTACGTGCTATCTTCCGCACTTTTTTTTAATATAACTGGTCGGTCACGATTTTGAATTACGTACAGTGTTATTTTTTCTGGGAAAGGCTTTTTAAACAAGTATTTTTTCTGAATGTTTTAGTTTTTTTAAAACAAATATATCTAAACTATTTTAGGAAGGGTTGATGCGAGTGTCACTCGCGTTGTAGGTACGCAGGTAGCTGTCGCAGAGGATCCGGGTGATGGGAGCGGAGGAGGTCCAGATTCTCCTCACCTCATCTTTATTTTACTTCAACTAGTCGTACCATCAGCACTAAGCATTAGCTTTGCGTTCCCACACTGCCTACACTTCCCTCCTCCTAATCACAGTTTTAAAAACCACCCGGTTCACTGGTTCAACCCCCAAAAAAGAAAGAACCACGGAAAGAACAAACTGTTTAAGCAAAAGAACACCGTACATGACATCAGAGCCTTGTAAGTCAGCGCCCTGACCATAACCACGACAGCCAGAGAAAATCAGCAGCAGAGCGAGATCATGCCCCAAACGACGCCATCTTGAGGAGGACGAACCAAAAGCGACAACCTTCTCCTGCCCCCTAGCCGCCACGGTCGGCCGGGGGAAGTAGAACGGGAGACCGCTCCATACCCTTGCAACTCACCCCCTGACAACATGGTCAGTCGGGTGAGGCTGGGAAGTCCCTCCCGTCCTCCTTGGAAGATGGAGCCAACCTGGCCCTTTATTCATTGAGTCACCGGTGCCACACCCTCTGCCATCAGCTTCGGCCACCGGAGCACCACGAGGAGGAGCTTGACCACTAGCCAAGGGAAGATCTCGTCCTAGAAATCTCGCCTCCCACTCCCGGCATGTCGCCAAGCCGCGGCAGAAGATCACACCCTAAACCTACCGGACCTACGACTAACTTTGGCGCCTCTCCGTTCCTAACTCCGACCGGCTCTTCCGGCGGAAAGGTGGCTAATCGGCCCGGCGACCGGCGGTTTACTCTCAAAGGGGTCAATTTTCTGAAATGGAAAAGCTATTTCTTCGCTTGAAGTAGCAAATACTAGGAGTAGAGCTGGGAGTAAATATGCTCAATAATTTAGTGGGTGGCTAACAACACCCATACCATTTTCCTTTATTTTACCTCTTTTCGTACCTATGAAATTATCAAAAAAAAAATGTAAATTGCTGCGGTTTGTTTCTCCGAATGTTGCAACAAAAAACAGTTCCACGAAAATTTGACGATACTATTTAAATTGATGTAAAATGAGTCAATACTTATTAAAAGGGTAGTTGTAAGAAAATATATCGGAAATAATATAGGGGACAAAGTTTATACGAAAATCTGATTATGTGAACACGACGATATCATGTTTGCACACGGAATTAGGATGGTGCAGTGCCCGGCCGAATGCTCGCCGCAATAAATGAGTTGCTATATTCTATTTTCCCCTCACCTTGTTCGGTTAAAGTCTTGACATGGTCGCTAACATTTGACTCTTACCTTACATACCAATATTGGTGCATTAACACGGGTGCTCATAGTTTAAGAATGAAGAGGAAAATGAAAAAAAAATTTGGTTTTTCGAGAAGCAGCCTATTTCTTGTGTGGGTCTTCGCGTGCATGTTCGTGGTGATTTTGAGTAAGTTTCTTGATAAACAACATTATTTTTTCGGGCGCATCTGTTATTACAAAAAGTACACCCTTCATTCTGAAATATGAGATGTTCTTTTTTTCCAACCAGGCTTTCACCCCTTTCATTCATATTAAACGGTAATAAGAAGTTCATAGTCTGAAGTTATTACAGTCCAGAAGAAAGGGGTAGAGGAAATGAAAGCGAGTTGGTGCAGTATCATGAAACCTACTGTCAACGCTTGCCATCGAGACGTCACCGTAGGGCAAAAACTGTTGGAGATATGCCCTAGAGGCAATAATAAAAGTGGTTATTATTATATCTTTGTGTTTATGATAAATGTTTACATGCATGCTATAATAGTATTAACTGGAAATATTAATACTTGTGTGATTTGTAAACTAAATTAGAGTCCCTGGTAAAGCCTCTTTATAATACTAGTTTGTTGGTTAATGGATGATCGTGGTTTCTCGATCATGAATATTGAGATGTTATTAATAACAAGATCATATCATTAGGAGAATGGTATGATGGACATACTCCTATAGATAAGCGTAGCCAGGGAGGGAGACAAGGGGGGACGAGCAGGGGCTACGCCCCCCTATGCTTGTGATTTTCATTGGAAATTTAGCCATGAAAGCTCCTTGTTTAAGCTAATTTAGCTAGCTTAGCCCCCTCATTGAGATCACACACATGTCTTGCCCCCTTGAGCTCAGTTTCTGGCTCCGTCCCTGAGCGTAGCATAAAGATCAAGTCATTTCAATAGTTCGTTTGCTTAAGCTTTCTGATACATAGTAACCTAATTCCTTCGACCATGAGATCATGCTAATCACCATCACCGAAAGGATGCTTTGATGACATCTAACACCACACCGTAACAGGATGGCTATAAAGGTGGCATTGAGTGTTCGAAAGTATGTGTTGAGGCACATGGATCAAGAGTGGGATTTGTCCATCCATATGACGAATAGATATACTCTGGGCCCTCTGGGTGGAATGTCGTCCAATTAGCTTGCAAGCATGTGACTGGCTCATAAGGAATCACATATCACGGGAACAAGAAAAGAGTACTTATCGGTAACAAGGTTGAACTAGGTATGCAGAGATACCGACGATCAAACCTCGGATAAGTAAACTATCGCGAGACAAAAGGAAATTGGTATCGTATGTAAGTGGTTCATTCGATCGCAAAGTAATCGTAGAAATATGTGGGAGCCATATGAATTTCCAGATTCCTCTATTGGTTATTAATTGGAGAAGTGTCTCGGTCATGTCCGCATAATTCACGAACCGTAGGAAGACACACTTAAGGATTCGATGTTGTTTAGTAGATATGGAATGTAAGTAGGGAAACCGAATGTTGTTCGGGGTCTCAGATGGGATTCGGGATATCACGAGGAGATCCAAAATGGACCGGAGAATAAGATTCATATAAGGAAAGTCCGATCCAGAGTTCGGAAATGATTTCGATGTTTTCATCGGAGAGGTTCTAGAAGGTTCACCGGACCGGAATAGGAATGGTCCATGAATGTGTCATGGGTAAGTGGAATGACTGGATCATGTCCTAGGTCACTTGGTTGGGCATTTGCGAGAGATAATTAAATCTCTAAATTGAAAGTCAAAATGGAGGTTTGAAAAGTCAAAATGGAACAATAGTTTCCTAGTGGAAGAAGAAAAGAGTCCTTCCTTCTATCCAACTTGGGTTTGGGTATGGATTCAAACTCCCCTCTCCCAAGGCTGCCCCTCTCTCATAAATAGAGGGGGAGGGATGCCCCAAAGACCACAATACCAAGCCTTCCCCACCGTGCGCCGCCGCCGCCGCCCAAGTCGCCACCGCCGCACGCCGCCGCCGTCGGTCCGTCGTCGTCGCCCTAGCCACCACCGACACGTCCTCCTCCTCTCCGGGCTTCTAAACCTAGATCGTCAGAAAACCCTAGATCCACCATAACTCGCAACGGCTTAGGCGAAGCCCTGCGTGATCTTTCCTCTACTTCCGACACCACGCCGTTGTGCTGCCAGAATCGCGAGGGTAGAACTACAACCTCTGCTGCCTGCTAGAACAAGGGAGAGGAAAGTCTTCATCGAGTACCGAACGTGTGACCGACTGCGGAAGCGCTGCCGGAACGCAGCGCCGGAAGGATCGTCTACGTGATATTGAGATCGGCAAGTGTACGACTACATCACCCACGAGAATCTGCTCTTGTTAACCGATTTGGAATCTTCGAGGGTAAGTACTCTAATTGACTCGTTGCTACAATCTAGTAGATAGATCTTGGCTTGTTTGTGTGCATGCGGTAGAATTTTTTTGTTTTCCATGCTACGAACCCCTATAGTGGTATCAGAGTCGTGTATATATGTAGATCTGTTGCACGAGTAGAACACGCTGGTCATTGTGGGCGTTGATGCTTTTGTTGTCGATTTCTTCTTGTGTACTTTGCATCTTGCAGGATGGTGGGATGAAGCGGCTCGGGCTAACCTTACATGACATCATTCATGAGACTTGCTCCACACTTGACATGCAACTTGTATTGCATAAGTGGCTTTGCGGGTGCATGTTTCTCCCAACATAGTGAAGATTCAATTTACAATGGGTAATTGACAATACTAGTATCAACGTTGTGGTTCTTGTTCGTAAGTTAGAACGACACTTATTGAAAGCCCCAAACCACGTAAAACATGCAAAGAAAATTAGAGGCGTCTAACTTTGTTTTGCAGGGGTGTGCTGTGATGTGATATGGCCATAATTGTGATTATATATGATGTATGCAATGTTCCTTATTGTAAGTCGGCAACCGGCAGGAGCCATATGGTTGTCCTTTAATTCCGTTAAGACCTGCGTGTCTATTATTCAAATTAGTTGTAATAGTTGATGCTGGTGGACGACAACCATGAAGCGGCGCCATTGACCTTTACGCCATGCCGGTGATGATGGAGATCATGTTCGTGCTTGAAGATGGAGATCGGAAGCACAAGAAGAAAGGCCATATCATATCACATATTTTGAATTGCATGTGATGTTAATCCTTTTATGCATCTTGTGTTGCTTAGTTCGCGACAGTAGCATTATAAGATGATCCCTCTAGCACAAAATTTCAAGTTATAAAGTGTTCATCCTTAGTAAGCACCGTCGCTAAAGCTCGTTGTTTCGAAGCACCACGTGATGATCGGGTGTGTTAGATTATGCGAGTGTATACAACAGGAGCAAGCCAGATTTTCTCATACGGAAGCTAAAGTTTGATCTTGACGAGACTAGCATGTACAAACATGGTCTCGGAACACGGATCACCGAAAGTTAAAGCATGAGTCATATAGTAGATATGATGAACATGTTGATTGTTCGCCATTGAAGCTACATCAACTCTCATGATGATCGGTTTTGATGTGGTGGATTTGGTTCGTGTGATCACTAAAACAATGTGAGGGATATTGTTTTGAGTGGGAGTTCACCTATATTAATTTAACTATTAATTAGAACTTAATTTCTCATAAACTTAGTCTAAAACTATTGCAAATATGTTGTAGATCAATGGCGACCCCTACCATCAATTTTAATGCGTTCCTATAGAAAGAAAAATTGAAAAACAATGGAAGCAACTTTGCGGATTGGTTTCGCAACTTGAGGATTGTCCTCAATGTTGGTAATTTGACCTATGTGCTAGATGCACCGCTGGGTGACCCACCTGCAGCTGATGCTACCGATGAGGTAAAGAATGTTTTCGTCGCTCGAAAAATCAGTACTCCACAGTTCAGTGTGCTATCTTGTATGGTTTATAATCAGAGCTTCAGAAAAGGTTTGAGAACCATGACCCACATGATATTGTCCGTGAACTCAAAATGATATTTGAGGCTCACGCGACAGTTGAGAGTTATGAGGCTTCTGAAAAGTTTTTTAACTGCAAGATGGAAGAGGGCAGCTCTGTCAGTGAGCACGTGCTTAAGATGTCTGGGCACGCAAGCAAGCTTCAAATCTTGGGTATAGTGATCCCTAATGCTTTGGGATTCACCGTGTCCTCCAATCACTACCACCAAGTTACAAGAACTTTGTGATGAACTACAATATGCAAAACATGGACAAGTCGTTGTCCGAACTCTTCTCCATGTTAAAGTCTGCGGAAGTGGAGATCAATAAAGAGCACCAAGTGTTGATGGTCAATAAGACCACCAAATTCAAGAGGCAAGGCAAGTCTAAGAAAAAAAGAAATTTCAAGAAGGGCGGTAAGAAAGTTACCGCGCCGGCGAAGAAGACCAAGGCTGGGCCTAAGCCTAATACTGAGTGCTTTTAATGCAAAGGAGAGGGTCATTGGAAGCGGAATTTCCCTAAGTACTTGGCGGATTCGAAGAACGGCAACATCAAGAAGAAAGGAATATCCGATATACATGTTATTGATGTGTATCTCACTAGTACTCATAGTAGTGCTTGGGTATTTGATACTGGTTCGGTTGCTCATATTTGTAACTCGAAACAGGTACTGCGGAATAGACGGAAACTAGCGAAGAACAAAGTGACGATGCGCGTTGGAAATGGATCAAAGGTTGATGTGATCGCGGTCGGCATGCTACATCTTCATCTACCATCGGGCAGGGCCGGCTCTAGCCCATGGCACCCTTGTGCCATGGCCAAGGGCCTATGCTGACAGGGGCCCAAAATTTACTAATTCTCTAAACTGTATAACCAACACATCACCTGAAAAAAAGACACAGCCCAAGTAGTGACAAACGATTCGTAGTCTAAACAGCGCGATCGACACCGGTTGCCACTTGGATTCCTTTGTTCGGTTCCGGTCGATTTGATCATCTCCCTATCCTCTGCCTTCTTGTTGTCAGATCGACAATTCGGCAGGACGGGAGACGGCAGTTTTCGACGAGCCGACGAGACGACCCGATGACCGACATACACCTGAAGCTGTGTGCGGTGCCAGTGCGTGTGCGTCCTTCAAGTAAATCACTTGCTCGCCTATTGACTCCCGGTAGGTGTATCTCAATCTCTAAATCAGTAAAGCACTCAATCTCATCTTTTGCAATCACTAGGCTAGCTAACTAGTTTTAATTAGTTTGGCATTAGCACATGTAGGAGCATCTTACGAGATAAAAAAAGTTAGCTAATTCCTCCTACCCAAATTAATTGACTTAGATTTGTCTAGATTTAGTGTATCTAAACATATTTTAGTGCTACATATATCCTAATCTAGAAAAATGCAAGTCAATTAATTTAGATAGGAGGGAGTAGTTCAATTAATTGTATTATGGTATAAAAGTGTTAGGGTTCTATCTTTAATTTTTTATGTAATGTATTTTAGATGATCTGGCGCCTAAGCATAAGTTTGGGGCTGCGAAAAGGAATAAAAAAAGCGGGAGCTTGAACTTATTGAATCGCAACAATGTGTTTAAAAAAGGTATTTTCCTATAGCAAGTGGTGTTAATGTCGATGATGATAATCAAAGTCAAAATTCTGAACCCAGACAAGACGATGATGAAACTACAAATGTCGATCATGAGGGTAAGTAACTAAATAGCTTTGATTTTTGCAGAAGTAAGTTAGCAACTAATTGTAAATTTTTGAATTCAAACATAGACGTTGATGTTAATAAGAATAATACGGAGGAGGAATATTTGTAGCCTTCGCTTGATGCACGGAATAGTGTCCTTGATGATCTTGCATCTACAAATGCATGAACAAGCTTTTTTCAAGCACTAAAGCTTAATTGTCGATGAACTCACTGGAGGCTGGATTTTTTGAGATATTCGCTAGCATGGAATACTTGTTATGTGTTCCTACCATTTTAATTTTTTCTATCTAAATATCACAATGCTTAGTGATTGACAATTACTTATAGAGATCTCGTCTATGAACATGTGGTTATATGCTTTTAAATATTTTGCAAGTAAAATTGGTATATATATCGTCTATATATCTAGTTATATGTATATATATTATCATTAGAGGCCCTTTTGTCGACTTCGTTCAAGGGCCCCGGAAAATATAGAGCCGGCCCTGCCATCGGGATTAGTTTTATACTTAAATAATTGTTATTTGGTGCTGATGACTCCTTGATGGCACCAGAAAACTTGTTGGCTGATGTGGAGTCTTGTTGGGAACCCCAAGAGCAAGGTGTGAAGAGCACAGCAGCAAGTCTTACCTCAGTTGAGACCGAAGTTATCGAACCAGTAGGAGGAAGGAAACGTCACACAGGTGTTGCAAGCAACACAGAGACATGCACAACACAAACTCAAGACTTTGCCCCAATGAATCAGTGAGGTTGTCAAGCTCACCGGTTTGTTGTAACAAAGGATTAAACGTATGGTGTGGAAGGTAATGGTTTGTAGCAAATAAACAGGTAACAGTGGAAGATGTATCAATGGTAAGATTGGACCGGGGTCCATAGTTCATTAGAGGTGCTCTCCTTAGATAAACAACATGGCATGAAGGGTAAACAAATTACAGCGAGGCAATTGATAGGAACTGAGCAAGGCATAACAATGTAATTACTAGCCAGAAAGATCCTATGAAGTTGATTGGGCAATACAACAATATACATAGACCGTAATTCAACTGCATCTATGACTAAAAGTCCACCTTCAGGTTATCGTCCGAACCCCCTCCAGTATTAAGTTGCAAGCAACAGACAACTGCTTTAAGCAAAGTGTGTAAGGTAAACAGTCCACATGTTCCATGAACAAGAGACCGTTGTTTTCTCCCTAATAGCAACAGCACATCTACAACCGAAGAGATTTCGGTCACTTCCCTTAGAAACTAGAGGAATGGACCCACTATCGAGCATAAATACTCCCTCTTGGAGTCACTATCAACTACTTGGCAAGATAACCACTAGCAACGGAGAGCATGCAAGATCACAACAACACAGATATGATAGAATCATAAAGATAGAACAATTAATCAAACCAACATAATAATCTCAATATCCATCAGATCCCTACAAACACAACATGCATGATTACAAATAGATTAGATCTTGATTATGAACGGAGCTTACAAGATCTATACATGAAAGCACAAAGGAGGAGATACAACCATCTAGCCACTACATGGACCCATAGTCCAAGGTGGAACTACTCACGAATCATACCGGAGAGAAGGCCTCCGGGATGATCTCCCCTCTAGTAAGGTGCCAGGAAGAGCTTCAGATCCCCCCGATCTAGGGACGATGGTGGCGGCGGCTACAGACGGTTTCATGGATTTCTGATCGGTTACCGAGAGTTTCTGTATCGAGGGCTTCTTATAGGCGAAGGGGCGAGTTCGGGAGGCGACCAGGAGGGGCAAACCCTACCCAGGCGCGGGGTAGGGCCCACCCGTGCCTAGGGGGGTTTGGCCTCCCTGGCCCGCTTCTCTGTCTCCCCTTTGGACTTCTTGTTCCCCACGGAAAGTTATTGACTTTGTCCTTCGTCCCGTCCAATTCTGAGAATATTTCTTTACTAACTTTTCTGAAACCAAAAATAGAAGAAAACAGGCATCTGGCACTATTGCAACTTGTTAATAGGTTAGTACCAGAAAACATGTAAAAAGCACCTCAAAGTGTAGAAAAGTAAAGCAAAGTAGATACTAAATAAGCATGGAGCATCAAAAATTATAGATACGTTTCCAACGTATTAGCATCCCCAAGCTTAAATCCTGATCGTCCCCGAGTAGGTAAGTGATAAAAGAATAATTTTTGAGGTGACATGCACCCTCACAATAAAGATCCAACCATTTGCAAGCATTGAAAGCTGGGATCAAAGAACTCTAAACATGTGCATGAAAGATGGAGTTCTAACAATAGGACATAGTAATTATGCATGCAACATGGCAAGCTACAAAGAAAGATCATGAATAATATGCATTGAAAAACGTTTGTTTGTTTCACATGCAGAAAACATAGCGTAGTGGCAATCAGTTTGTCCCTCATAGAGTAGCAATATAATGCATAGGACACCTGCAAAGTTCACAAGGGTGACTAGAAACAAATAGCACATGAACAAGTAATAACACAATATGCATCAATTAATAAGCTTTGGAACATTGCACATAGAATGACAACTATGCTCTCTTAATGGTGCCTAAAGGTAGAAGGTGGAGACTCAAATAATGGTGGAAGAAAGGCCTTTTTGTAAAGTAAGAAGGGATTACAAGTTTCAAAAAGAGCTTCCAAAAATTATGGTACTTATTATCTTTCAGCCCTCATTTACCCTATCATAAGCATCTTGAAGTGGTTAAGGTTAAAGTGTCAAAGCTGGAGTATATGCTTGACAAAGTATAAGTTGGCAATCTCAAGTCCCTTGACTATGAGGGCTACACCTCATGGACACTCAACTTAGGGCTCAGGCAAGTTCTTGTCACTGTAAGTATTTGCATATCATTGGGAACTGCCAACGGGGTACCCTTTGCACATGGTACAGGAGCTTTCCCATAACCAAAATGACAAGGCAAGCAGACAATGAGCATCTCAGCAATCTTTTTATTTACCATATGCATAGCTTTTTATTGAGGATGCTTCATAGATAGCTCACTATGGTGATGCTACAAGTTTCCACAATAATTAGGCATGGCTTAGGCTAGCGGCCAAGGCGTTTCTCTAACACATAACACAAACTCCATGGACTTACAAGTTCCCACTTCATTTCACACCGGTAACATCCATAGACAAAAGAGCATGATATCAACGGAGTACAAAAAAGTACAAGTGCAATGTTGAAAACGTTCCCTGTGACAGCACGGTTCTGCTAATCCCAACTTATAAGTGCAAGCATATACAACAAAGTTGCCTCTATGGTTCAAGTTTATTAGGGGCAAAGAATAAAATGTGTCATCAAGTTCGTGAGGGCTTTAATCACTAAGTTTTCACATAACAAAATAGTTTTTAATGGGAAGATAGTTGAAAACAAGAATATACTTGGAATGGTGTAACACACCATGCATAGGAGTTTATAGTGGAAACTTTGGAATAACTTGGTTTCTTGGGAGTTGGAAGCATGAGTAGGGCTTACTCATACAAGTGGAGGCTAGCAAAAGACTGGGAGCAACCAACTAAGAGAGCAATAATGGCCATAATTATGCAATGCAACAAAGCAAACTAATCAAAGCAAAGAGTGGTACTACAAGTCAAGGACTAAATGATCATAGAGGCTAATGGTGACTTGTCATAGTCATAACATGGTGTGAGCATGTGCCAAGTCAACCCAAGCAAAACATCAAAGGAGAATACCACAATACTATGTTTTTGCATGCTAGAACAACGCATAATTTCTTCAAGGCACACTAAGCAATCCTAATTGTTTGTAACAAGACATGCTACAGCAATAATCACTAAGCATAATGCAAAATCAACACCTACCATGTCATGCTAAAGTCTTAGTCACAGTCAATGCAAGCTCCTCTTGCACTTCAAGCAAGAACTTACTACTCCTTTCCAAACACCAAGCAAACTTATTTGCAAAACAACACAGCGAGAACGGGGGTCCAAACTACGAAATCAAACTAAACAAACTAAGCAAAGCAAACAAATACTAAGACGCTCCAAGAACAACACAACTGTGCATGAAACAGTAAAAGTGAAGTGTCTAGACAGACCTGAGCTTTTTATTGATGAAGAAGGGGATGCCTTGGGCATCCCCAAGCTTTGACGCGTGTACCTCTTGGATATTTCTTGGGGTGACACCATGGTGGCATCCCCAAGCTTTGACGCGTGTACCTCTTGGATATTTCTTGGGGTGACACCATGGTGGAATCCCCAAGCTTGAGCTTTTGTCCATCCTTCATCTCATTGCATCATTCTCTCTCTACACCTGAAATTTTTCCTTCATACAAAACTTCACACAATCTTCATTAGCAACATTAGCTTATTCAAAAGATATTAGACTGCTGGCAAAGCTTTAGAACAGCAAGGCTTTTCACTAAAAACACAAGCTACTGAAGTAACTCCTTCAAAGAAACTCAATTTACCTGAAGAGAGCTCAAAGAGGAATCAATAAGAAGCAAATACAAATAATAGCAGAAATCTGTTAAAACAGATCAGCAGGTAGAAACGAATTTTTTAGGACATCTTATGTTGCTCAAATAAAAAAGTGTTGAACTAAAGAAAGTTAGCCAACATATTGGGGGATTTATTCGTAAATTTGGAGCTCAATCAGAGTTACATAGCCTCCTCATGAATTTTTTTGGTGGAGGACAGAAATCTGTTTCAGGACAGCAACTCTCCAGATCTTACTTCCCTCTCATTAGAGGTCATTCTTGGCACAAAAAGCAAACAAAAAGAATAAGAAGAGGTCATTACAGTAGTAATAACTTCCAAGACTCAAGGAAACTCTTGGGTTATCTCCCAACAAGTACTTTTCTTTAACGCCTTTAAGTTAGGCACAAGAAGTTTGAGAAGATGCCCTCATAAGAATTATGAATTGAAGTCAAAGAGAGCATCAAGAAGCAAATTCAAAACACATTTAAGTCTAACCCACTTCCTATGCATAGGAATCTTGTAAGAAAATAAATCAAAGAAGCACATAGTAACAAAAATGGGAAAACAAAACAAGTGCAACTTCAAGATTTTCAACATGAAGAGGGGAAACTTAATATTGTTGAGATACATAGGACCATGTTTCCCTCTCTCATAATAACTTTCAGTAGCATCATTAATAAAGTCAACAATATAACTATCACATAAAGCAGGCTTTTCATGATCTACAAACACATAATTTCTATCAAGCTCAAAAATAGTGGGATTAAAACCTTCACAGGTTCTATCGAAAGTAGATATTTCAAAAGGATCCACGGGAACATAACAGTCCTTCTTTGGCAAGCATGGGGGACAATCAAATAATATAAGAGGTAAAGAGTTACCTCATTAGAAGGTAGGCATGGGTAGATCCATTCTTCCTCCTTTTGTTCATCACTCTCCTCCTCTTTTTCATCTAATGAGCTTCCAGTTTTAACAATTTCTTCTTCCATAGGCTCTTGCAAGGCATTAGTCTCTTCCATTTGTGGAAAGCATCTATTAAAATATTCAAGAATATAGCCATAACCTTCCTTGTAATTATCAAAGCAGAATCTTAGTATCTCATAAACCTCATGTTCATAAGGTGCATCATCAGTATTTTCAAGCAAACTAGCAAGTTCAAATGCACCCTTGAAAGCAATAAATTCTTAAATTTGTTCCACATCATAAAAGCCATAATTTCCCTTGACATAAGAAGATATGGTAACATTATCATTATACTCGCATTGAAAAGGCAGGTGTTTATACCTCCTACAGCAACAAGACTTATCAAAGCAATAAGTAACATTATAAGTAGAGCACACGTCTCTAGCAATAGTATTCAACTTATCAATTTGTTCCCGTAAGTGTTTTCCTTTTTGTGACAAACGGTGTTCCTTATAATAATACTTTTGTTCTTCCGTGAACCCACCTTGCCAATAAGAACTAGTTTCAAAGAAACCATCCATTGATAGAAAGCATGATTAAGCAAGGCAACAGACCAACAACTAGAGTAGGAACTATTTTTTTGTGTTTTTGAATAAGGAAAGCAAACCAAGCTAGACTATTTTTTTGAGTTTTTTGGAAAGAGGCAAACAAAACCAAGAAAAAGAAACAAAGCAAACTAAAAACAAAGTAAAGAGAAAGGAAGTGAAGGACTACCCTAGTGAAGACGTCCTTAGCCTCCTAGGCAACGGCGCCAGAAAACTTGTTGATGACTCCTTGATGGCGCCAGAAAACTTGTTGGCTGATGTGGAGTCTTGTTGGGAACCCCAAGAACAAGGTGTGAAGAGTACAGCAACAAGTCTTCCCTTAGTTGAGACCAAGGTTATCGAACCAGTAGGAGGAAGGAAACGTCACACAGGTGTTGCAAGCAACACAAATACCTTCACAATACAAACTCAAGACTTTTTCCCAACGAATCAGTGAGGTTGTCAAGCTCACCGGTTTGCTGTAACAAAGGATTAAACATATGGTGTGGAAGGTAATGGTTTGCAGCTAATAAACAGGTAACAATGGAAGATGTATCAATGGTAAGATTGGACCGGGGTCCATAGTTCACTAGAGGTGCCCTCCTTAGATAAACAACATGGCATGAAGGGTAAACAAATTATAGCGGGGCAATTGACAGGAACTGAGCAAGGCATAACAATGCAATTACTAGTCAGAAAGATCCTATGAAGTTGATTGGACAATACAACAATATACATAGACCGTAATCCAACTGCATCTATGACTAGAAGTCCACCTTCAGGTTATCATCTGAACCCCCTTTAGTATTAAGTTGCAAGCAACAGACAACTGCTTTAAGCAAAGTGTGTAAGGTAAATAGTCCACATGTTCAAGAGACCGTTGTTTTCTCCCTAGTAGCAACAACACATCTATAACCGAAGAGATTTCTGTTACTTCCCTTAGAAATTAGATGCATGAACCCACTATCGAGCATAAATACTCCCTCTTGGAGTCACTAGCAACTACTTGGCCAAGATAACCACTAGCAATAGAGAGCATGCAAGATCACAAACAACATAGACATGATAGAATCATAAAGATAGAACCATTAATCAAACCAACATAATAATCTCAATATCCATCGGATCCCCGCAAACATAACATGCATGATTACAAATAGATTAGATCTTGATCATGAATGGATCTCACAAGATCTATACATGAAAGCACAAAGGAGGAGATACAACCATCTAGATACTACATGGACCCATAGTACAAGGTGGAACTACTCACGAATCATACCGGAGAGAAGGCCTCCGGGATGATCTCCCCTCTGGTAGGGTGCCGGGAAGAGCTTCAGATCCCCCCGATCTAGGGACGATGGTGGTGGCGGCTACAGACGGTTTCGTGGATTTCTGATTGGGTACCGAGAGTTTTTGTATCGGGGGCTTCTTATAGGCAAAGGGGCGAGTCCGGGAGGCGACGAGGAGGGGCAAACCCTACCCAGGTGCGGGGTAGGGACCACCCACGCCTAGGGGGGGGGTTGGCCTCCCTGGCCCGCTTCTCCGTCTCCCCTCTGGACTTATTGTTCCCCACGGAAGGTTATTGACTTTGTCCTTCGTCCCGTCCAATTCCGAGAATATTTCTTTACTAACTTTTCTGAAACCAAAAACAGCAGCAAACAGGCATCTGACACTGTTGCAACTTGTTAATAGGTTAGTACCAGAAAACATGTAAAAAGCACCTCAAAGTGTAGACAAGTAAAGCAAAGTAGATACTAAACAAGCATGGAGCATAAAAAATTATAGATCCGTTTCCAACGTATCAGGTGCCTGCGTTGAGCATGAACATTATATCAGGATCATGTTTATTGCGAGACGGTTACTTGTTTAAGTCCGAGAATAATGGTTGTTCGATTTATACGAGTAATATGTTGTATACACATGCACCTTTGATAGATGGTCTATTCTTATTGAATCTCGATTGTAGAAATACACACATTAATAACATTGAAGCTAAACGTTTGAAATTGAGCGATAACTTGACTATATGTGGCACTGTCATCTTGGTCATATTGGAGTGAAGCGTATGAAGAAACTCCATTCCGATGGACTTCTTGAATCACTTGATTTCAAATCACTTGAAAGATGCGAAGCATGTCTGATGGGTAAAATGACTAAGACTCCATTTTCTGGTATGATGGAGCGAGCTACGGATTTATTGGAAATCATACATACCGATGTGTGTGGCCCAATGAGTGTAGCATCGCGCGGTGGTTATCGTTATTTTCTTACCTTCACAGATGACTTGAGTAGATATGGGTATATCTATTTCATGAAACATAAGTCCGAAACTTTTGAGAAGTTTAAGGAATTTCAAAGTGAGGTAGATAATCAACGTAACAAGAAGATTAAATTTCTATGATCTGATCGTGGAGGTGAATATCTAAGTTACGAGTTTGGCGAGCATTTGAAGAAATGCGGAATACTTTCACAATTGACACCGCCGGGAACACCACAACGTAATGGTGTGTCCGAACGTCGTAATCGAACTCTCTTAGATATGGTTCGTTCTATGATGTCACTTACAGATTTACCGCTATCATTTTGGGGTTATGTATTAGAAACAACCGCATTCACTTTAAATAGGGCACCATCTAAATCCGTTGAAACGACACTGTATGAATTATGGTTTGGGAAGAAACCTAAATTGTCGTTCCTTAAAGTTTGGGGTTGCGAAGCTTATGTAAAGAAGTTACATCCCGACAAGCTTGAACCCAAAGTGGAAAATGCGTCTTCATAGGATACCCGAAGGAAACTATTGGGTATACCTTCTATCATAGATCCGAGGGCAAAATCTTTGTTGCCAAGAATGGATCCTTTCTAGAGAAGGAGTTTCTCACGAAAGAAGTGACTGGAAGGAAAGTAGAACTCGACGAGGTTGTTGAACCTTCTCTCGTACTTGAGAGTAGCGCAACACCGGAAGTAGTTCATGTGGCATCTACACCAATAAGAGAGGAATCTAATGATGTTGATTATGAAACTTCGGTTGAAGTAACTACGGAACCTCGCAGGTCAACGAGAACTCGTACCACTCCTGATTGGTATGCTTCCGTTATGAGTGTCATGTTGGTGGACAACACCGATAACCCTGCAACATATGAGGAAGCGATGATGAGCCCAGATTCCAATAAATGGCAAGATGCCATGAAATCCGAGATTGGATCCATGTACGAAAACCAAGTATGGACTTTGGTGGACTTACCGGATGGCCGGAAGGCTGTCGAAAACAAATGGATTTTCAAGAAGAAAACAGATGCTGATGGTAATGTTACTGTCTATAAAGCTCGACTTGTCGCAAAAGGGTTTCGACAAATTCCTCACCGGTAGCGAAGCTAAAGTCTGTGAGGATTTTGTTAGCAATCGCTGCATATTATGATTATGAGATATGGCGGATGGATGTCAAAACGGCGTTCCTCAATGGAGACATTGATGAAGAGTTGTATATGGTACAGCCCAAAGGTTTTGTCGATCCTAAAGATGCTAACAAGGTATGCAAACTTCAACGGTCCATTTATGGATTGAAGCAAGCATCCCGGAGTTGGAATCAACATTTTGATAAGGTAATCAAAAGTTTTGGTTTTATACAAACTTATGGAGAAGCTTGTATTTACAAGAAAGTGAGTGGGAGCTCTGTAGCATTCTTAATACTATATGTAGATGACATATTGTTGATTGAGAATGATGTAGACCTTCTTAATAGTGTCAAGGATTATTTGAATAATAGTTTTTCAATGAAAGACCTTGGCAAAGCAGCTTACATATTAGGCATAAAGATTTATAGAGATCGACCGAGATGCCTAATATCATCATCACATAGTACATATTTGGATAAAATTCTAAAGAGGTTTGGAATGGAAGATAGCAAGAAAGGGTTATTGCCCATGTTGCCCAATACGACCTTGAGTAAAACTCAAAGTCCTGCAACAACAGAAGATAGAGAAAGGATGAGTAAGACTCCCTATGCCTCAGCCATAGGATCTCTGATGTATGCCATGCTATGTACTAGACCTGACATTGCATATGTTGTTAGTTTGACTAGCAGATATCAAAGTGATCCAGGAGTAGATCAATGGACAACAGTCAAAAACATCCTTAAGTACTTGAGAAGAACTAAGGATATGGTTCTTTCTTATGAAGGTGATGAACAACTCGTTGTTAATGGTTACACCGATGCTAGTTGGAACACCGATCCGGATGATTCTAAATCTCAATCTGGATACGTATTTATTTTGAATGGTGCAACAGTTAGCTGGAGGAGTACAAAACAAAGCGTTGTGGCGAGATCTTCAACTGAATCGGAATACATAGTTGCTTCAGAGGCTTCACAAGAGGCGATATGGATGAAGGAGTTCATTACAGAGCTCGGTGTGGTTCCAAGTGCGCTGGACCCAATGTCTATCTATTGTGATAACATGGGAGCCATAGCCAATGCGCAAGAACCAAGGTCACACAAGAAGCTGAAGCACATCAAGCTACGTTTTCACGCTATTCGAGAACATGTCCAAGACCGTGACATGAAGATTTGCAAAGTACATACAGATCTGAATGTGGCGGATCCATTGACTGAACCTCTCTCGAGGGCAAAACATGACCAGCACCAAACCGCCATGGGTGTTTGGTATATTACCTTGTAATCTAGATTAGTTGACTCTAGTGCAAGTGGGAGACTGTTGGAGATATGCCCTAGAGGCAATAATAAAAGTGGTTATTATTATATCTTTGTGTTTATGATAAATGTTTACATTCATGCTATAATAGTATTAACCAGAAACATTAATACTTGTGTGATTTGTAAACTAAATTAGAGTCCCTGGTAAAGCCTCTTTATAATACTAGCTTGTTGGTTAATGGATGATCGTGGTTTCTCGATCATGAACGTTGAGATGTTATTGGACATACTCCTATAGATAAGCGTAGCATAAAGATCAAGTCATTTCAATAGTTTGTTTGCTATAAGCTTTCTGATACATAGTAACATAATTCCTTCGACCATGAGATCATGCTAATCACCATCACCGGAAGGATGCTTTGATGACATCAAACACCACACCATAACTGGGTGGATATAAAGGTGACATTGAGTGTTCGGAAAGTATATGTTGAGGCACATGGATCAAGAGTGGGATTTGTCCATCCATATGACGGATAGATATACTCTGGGTCCTCTCGGTGGAATGTCATCCCATTAGCTTGCAAGCATGTGACTGGCTCACAAGGGATCACATATCACGGGAACGAAAAAAGAGTACTTATCGGTAACGAGGTTGAACTAGGTATGCAGAGATACCGACGATCAAACCTCGGATAAGTAAACTATCGCGAGACAAAAGAAAATTGGTATTGTATGTAAGTGGTTCATTCGATGGCAAAGTAATCGTAGAAATATGTGGGAGCCATATGAATTTCCAGATTCCTCTATTGGTTATTGATCGGAGAAGTGTCTCGGTCATATCCGCATAATTCATGAACCGTAGGGAGACACACTTAAGGATTTGATGTTGTTTATTAGATATGGAATGTAAGTTGTTGGGTTCGCAACATAGAAAACAAAATTTTTCCTACGATGGGAACAACTATGTACCAAGATCTATCTACTAGATACAAGCAACGGGTGGATATACATCCATAGAATACATACCCTCAAAGACCGAATAGCGTTAACGAGGTTGTACTCCTGGATGATGTAGACGAACGCTTGCCGATCTCAAGATCGTGATGAAGTCCATCTGGTCCGGCCGGTCCAGCACCATCAAGTCCAGCACCGCAAAGCAGTGGTGCATCCGTCATCGCACACACGTACGAGTACCCCGACAACCTCCGCGCCCTCGCTCCAGCGAAGCAGCGGAAGCAACAAATCCTTCCAGAAAAAGCCACCGGGAACATGTATCTCGCTGATCCGAGACCATGGGGAAATTCTAAAAGGGGGGAGAGATATCCTTCGCGAGGAGGTGTACTTTGAGAGGATGAGAGGGGGCCTTTTATAGGGGAGAGGGGGGCACCCCAAGGGGCATGGCGCCATCCATGGTGGCTGCCCCCACCTCTTCCACATTCATGTGGGTGGAGATCCCACTCAAAATGAAAAGCCTCCACTCCCATAAAAGAGCCTCCACTCAAAAATCCACTCACATGCATTAAATTTTCACCAAATTTAATGCACGCTCTCATTTAAAAAAAAACTCTTTTATTTATTTATTCAGAATTTTTTAATTACTTTAATTAACAAACATTCACATAAAACCCCTTGCTAGTATTCAATTTCACATGCAGAACCAGTTTCAGCAATTTCAACCGAAACAGTTCCGGTGTCTAGTGAAATAAATTTCTGCGCTTTCCTTTTATTTTTCTGACATATCATTTGCTCCGAATGGTGTCAGTATCCCTTAAATGTGTCACCCTACGGTTCGTGAATAATGCAAACATGATCAAGACCCCTCTCCGATCAATAATCAGCAGCGGGACCTGGAGATCCGTACTGACTCCCACACATTCAACGATGACTTCTATGATCGTGTGAACCTTTTACGCTAGTATCTTAATCCCTTTGTTTCACGATATATTACATGTCCGAGATTCGATCATCGGTATCTCCATACCTAGTTTGATCTCGTTACCGACATGCACTCTTTTCTCGTTCCCGTGATATAACATTATAGTGATCAAATCACTTGCTTGCAAGCTAATCAATGTGATATCACCGAGAGGGCCCAGAGCATATCTATCCGTCATCGGGATGAACAAATTCCACTCCCGATCCATGAACCTCAACATAACACTTTAGTAGTTCTGAAGCCATCTTTATAATCACCCAGTTACGGTGTGACGTTTGATGTCATCGAGAAACTCTTCCGGTGTTAATGATTGACATGATCTCATGGTCTAAGGATTAGGATCACTTCGTAAGTTGTTATATCAATATAAACTTAATGACTTTAATCGTAATGCTATACTTTGGATGAATGTTCATCACATCATTACACTAATGTTGTGACCTCGTTATTAACAACATCCAATGTCCATGATCAGGAAACTTTGATCATCTTGTTAATCAACGAGCTAGTTTATAAGAGAGGGATAACCAGGAACTTTCTTTTTGTTTATTAAACACACATGTATTAACGTTTCCATATTAATACAATTATAGCATGCAAAATAAACAGGTATTGTAAATAAGGAATACGATAATAACCACTTTATTATTGCCTCTCGGGCATATTCCCTTCAGTCTCCCACTTGCACTAGAGACAATAATCTAGTTTGAAAACTTTGCGCATTTGAACACCTATGGCTTTCTGGTGTTTCATATACGCAACTCTAAGTGGTTAACATAATCTACGGATCTGACGCTTTCAGGTCCGTGTGTATTTGCATGTCTTTGTGTCTCCATGCATCACTCATTCTCTAATGAGATGGCATTGTATAAATTTGGTATTTTCGTGAGACCTTTAGTTCCTTGGGGTTAAATCATGTCGATACTATTCTCGTACAATATATCTTTAGTGTTAGCCCGTTGCGAACCACATCTTAGTTGGATAACAAACTACTTGACACAAATTCCCTCCTTTGCTGCTACTATAGCAGTCATATAATTAGCCTTTTGTTGTAGTATCCGTCACAATGTCTTAACTTTGGAATTCATTCAAATCCATCATGGAAACTTTCTTTCCCTTTCATTGTGCCACCCATAGTTTAAATTGAGATAAACTTAATTTATATCTTGTGACAAAACTAGTATTAATGTAACGCTTTACATGAACTATTTGTAATTGTTTGTCATCTCTACACAAATATTCTTAGTTCTTCCAAAAGATCATAAGAATGTCCTTACTATCGTCCAATGATCATTTTATGATTCATTCTGGTATATGCTCATAACACTTAGAGCATATGACATATCTGGATGTGTACAAATCATGGTATGATTGATCAAAACATTCTCGTGATTTCACTCATCAAGTGTCAAAGCACTTGAATCTTGTTTCACTTATCAAGTGTCGATACACTTGAATCTTGATTCAATTCCTTTTCATGTGACAAGAACCTTTTCTTGTCGTTTCTATATTGAACTCCTTCAATATCTCATATATGTACGTTTGGCACAACCATATTAGCGTCACAGTATGTCCACTATAGACATTCATGCTAAATATTTGGGTTTTGCCTAAGTCTTTCATCGAAATGAAATTCTTAACCTTTGTCAATAAAAGATACATCATTTCCAATCAACAAGATGTCCTCCACATAATGTATTAGAAATATGTCTCAGCGCTCCCACTTAATTTTCTTTTAAATGCAAGCATTTTCATTGTCTCCGGATGAAAACTCCTTTTTCATCATGGTGAAGATTCCAACTCCGCGATGCTTGCTTCAACCATTAAAGTTTGCATGCCCTTTTAGCATCCTTTGAATTAACAAAACCCTTTGGATCGTGTCATGCACACGTCCTAGGTAACCATTCTTTTAGAAGAATTTTGTTTTGTTTATTCATCTACCATATACCAAATTATATGTAGTGGTTGCTACTTTAATCCGTCCAGTCTAAATATCGCTATGAAAGATCAAATCTTGTCATAGTCAACTCCTTGAACATTGTCGTAAAATAAATTTATGACACGTCGACTATTTCATAGATGTGAAACATCCATGTCTGTTTTTTTATAGATCCAAATACGACCGATAGGTTTTTACACCTTTCCGGAGGGTCTTCCAAGTTCAAAACTTGAATTATCGTGTATGGAACTATCACGGATTTTATGGCTTCAAGCCATTTAACGGAGTCAGGGCCCATCATCACTTCTTTGCATGTAGTCGGTTCATCATTGTCAAACAATAATGATTTACTCTCAAATCTTAGTATTTGATTGTTTATCCAACTGACTTGGTTCAATAAGAACTTAGACCTCCTTGACCACAATCTTTGAGGCACGTGAGCCATGAGCATTCTGGCTGCCTCTGGAACATTTTTCGGCGCTGCGCAACTCATCACATATAGCTAAGGTTCGTTAACCTTATCAAAGTTCTATTATCCTCCCACTTAACATTTATGAAAAATTTCTTTTTCAAGAAAACTTCATGTTTCAAGCGACAAACCCTTTTGTCCTTGATGTTATGGAGGAATACCCAATTGTTATTCAAAATAACCTACAAAGACATGCTCATCCGACTTTGGTTGTAAACATCTTACTTATGATTAGCATACCAAAATTTAAGAAATGACAATTTGGGTTTTACCCCAAACCACAACTTCCATGGTGTCATTTCAACAGATCAAGATGGAGCTATTTTCAGTGTAAAAGAGGTGGTCTCTAAACCTTTAATCTTTTAAAACATAATTACAGTTTTATAAATAACACTTTTGATCCAACCATGTCACACAAGGTTTCATTACAAATCTCAAACACTCCATACTCCTATGGTGTTTTGGGAGATGTAAATCTAGGTGTTTTGCTAAACTTGTAACTCAAATAAATCCCTTTATGATAAATCATAATTCATTTATTTTTCTTGTTACACTTGTAACTCAAATAAATATACCTTATGATAAAATCATAAACCATTTTATTTTCTTGTTACAATGATTTTTCACTTCATCTTGAAAGTCTTTGAAACATTTTCAAATATTTCATACTTATTTCTCATTAAGTTTACATTCACTCAAATTTCTGGAGAAAGCATATGAAGTTGAAATCCATCGCTTACGACTATACATAATGGACTACATACATCGATATGTATAAATTCCAATATTTTAGTCGTTCGTTCTTCTTTGGACTTTGAACGAAGTTTTAATTATCCCGAGGAAAGTATCACAAGAGTCACTTGATCAAATCAAAGACTCCAAAAATCCATGAATATGGAGATTCTTCATGTTCTCTTTCCAATATAATTTAAACGGCGACATTTTAGCATTAGTTTTTATGGATGTGATTTCTTCAACTAGATTTGTAAATCATCCATTTTATATGGAATACGATAATTATTTGAACAAACTTTGTTCTCATAATACCTGATTTAAATAACTATTATTAAAACAAATCTTGAAGGCAAGCTTCGATGTCAACGAGAAATACAAACAACGGTTTGTTTGTTTTCGATGAAAATCATCACATATTCTCTTGCTAGTTACTTAGGCCATTGTAGTTCATGAACTGCGTCGTTCTGTATGAAATTTCATACCAACCAATTCGGTATCCAATACCCAAGAACCACATTGCGTAACAAGCAAAGAATACAACCATAACATGTATATTATCTATATACCTAAATTAGATATTTCCAATCTTTTCTTTTCTGCCAAATATATTTTATAGATTCTCTTTCAGCATTTTCTCTTTCCTTTTTTTTAAAGAATCTATCAACATCAATAGTGGCGCCATATACATGACACATAGTCCAAAGCGTGTATATTCAAATAATAATACCTTTGGACTTGCACTTTGAAGTAGATCACCATCATCAAATGATCGGTATTATTTGAAAATCCATTTTTAGTAATCTTTTAGTATAGTAAACACTTTACGTACATCTTCTATTCATCCTTATCATGACGACTTTCATGATTAATCTAATGTAGCTTATAATGACGGATCCTGAGTATAACGTTACTTTCCAAAATCCTTTTGGATGATTAGGATGTCTAGCATCTCTAACCTTTGTAAATTCTCATCCAATATGAGAACATACATTATACTCTATCATATTGCAACTAAAACATTGTTTTAGATATCGTTATATCTGTCACACATGATGGTTGCTGAAACAATTCTTTCAGCTCCTAGATAAACTTGATATTAAAACAATCAAGAATCATGGAGGCAAACATGATACATAAGATACCAACACTGGAATTGTTACTCTCGATTTAATACCAATTATTAAATTTTACGAAGTAAACAGAGTTTGCTGAAAGTTTGCAATAGGACTTTAAACTTTAGATTGACACTCAACACAATACGATACCAGTTCGTAAAGTATATATCTGGAATTCTATAGTCCTATTATCTCAATTACAACTATGCATAAGGTGGCGAACGAATGCTAATAACTATAACAAATTATGCAAATTCACTTTGATTTAATTTATGATAAATTGAGTTCTACTAATCCAAATTAGAAATGAACTCCCACTCAAAAACGACATCCCTCGTGTCTTTTTGGTGATTACATGAACCAAATCCACTACACCAAGTCCGATCATCATGTGAGTCGGTGTAGCTTCATAGGCGAGCATCCATATGGTCATCATATCAAAACATATGACTCATGCTTAACCTTTCGGTCCATGTTCCGAGGCCATGTCTGTACATGCTAGGCTTGTCAAGTAAGAACCTTAGTATTCGCGTGTGTAACTGTCTTACACCCGAGATATGCTCGTGGATTCAAGTACACCCGATCATCACGTGATGTCTTGAAGCGACGAAACATTGTCGGTGCATACTTAAGGAAGAACACATTTTTATCTTGATATCTAAATGAGGGATCATCTTATTATGCTAATAAAACGCCAAACAAGCAATATAAGATGCAATCAAACATCACATGTTTGTAAGTGAAATGATATGGTTCACGCATATGATCTCCATCATGTGAATCGTGGTATGATCTCTATCATACCTCTATGTGTAAGGCCAAGGTCTATGGAACCTACACGTTATGTGTGTTGTAAGAGTATCATCTTATACTTCTACTTACAACATCACCATATCATAACACTATCCCAGCAACAATCTAAACTAGACGCCTCTAATTTATCCATTGCAAGTTTTACGTGGCTTAGGGCTTTCGAAGATAGAACCGTTCTTACCTACGAACATGAACCACAACGAGGATAACCGAATTGTTGACAACTCGTTGCAGATTAGATATTGACTATAGTAGGAGAGACAGACACCCGCTAGCCACTTATGCAAAACTAGTTGCATGTCAAGCATGGAACAGGTCTCATGTGCGAGGACATGTAAAGTTTGTCCGGGCCGCTTCATCCCACTATGCCACCAATATCCAAAGTACAACTAGGAAGCAATAAAATGATCATCATCGCCCACATACTCATATGTGTACTACCCGTGCAAAGCATCTACGCATAAATCCGGCTCTGATACCACAGTTGGGTTCGCAGCATAGAAAACAAAAAAATTCTACGATGGGAACAACTATGTACCAAGATCTATCTACTAGATACAAGCAACGGGTGGATATACATCCATAGAATACATACCCTCAAAGAACGAATAGAGTTAACGATGTTGTACTCGTGGATGATGTAGACGAACGCTTGCCGATCTCAAGATCGTGATGAAGTCCATCTGGTCCAGCCGGTCCAGCACCATCAAGTCCAGCACCGCAAAGCAGTGGTGCATCTGTGATCGCACACATGTACGGGTACCCCGACAACCTCCACGCCCTCGCTCCAGCGAAGCAACAGAAGCAACAAATCCTTCCAGAAAAAGCCACCAGGAACATATATCTCGCTGATCCGAGACCATGGGGAAATTCTAAAGGGGGAGAGAGATTCTTCGCGAGGAGGTGTACTTTGAGAGGATGAGAGGGGGACCTTTTATAGGGGAGAGGGGGGCACCCCAAGGGGCATGGCGCCAGCCATGGTGTCTGCCCCCACATCTTCCACATTCATGTGGGTGGAGCTCCCACTCAAAATGAAAAGCCTCCACTCCCATACAAGAGCCTCCACTCAAAAATCCACTCACATGCATTAAATTTTCACCAAATTTAATGCACGCTCTCATTTAAAAAAAACTCTTTTATTTAATTATTCAGAATTTTTTAATTACTTTAATTAACAAACATTCACATAAAACCCCTTGCTAGTATTCAATTTCACATGCAGAACCAGTTTCAGCAATTTCAACCGAAACAGTTCCGGTGTCTAGTGAAATAAATTTCTGCGCTTTCCTTTTATTTTTCTGACATATCATTTGCTCCGAATGGTGTCAGTATCCCTTAAATGTGTCACCCTACGGTTCGCGAATAATGCAGACATGATCAAGACCCCTCTCCGATCAATAATCAGCAGCGGGACCTGGAGATCCGTACTGACTCCCACACATTCAACGATGACTTCTATGATCGTGTGAACCTTTTACGCTAGTATCTTAATCCCTTTGTTTCACGATATATTACATGTCCGAGATTCGATCATCGGTATCTCCATACCTAGTTTGATCTCGTTACCGACATGCACTCTTTTCTCGTTCCCGTGATATAACATTATAGTGATCAAATCACTTGCTTGCAAGCTAATCAATGTGATATCACCGAGAGGGCCCAGAGCATATCTATCCGTCATCGGGATGAAAAAATTCCACTCTCGATCCATGAACCTCAACATAACACTTTAGTAGTTCTGAAGCCATCTTTATAATCACCCAGTTACGGTGTGACGTTTGATGTCATCGAGAAACTCTTCCAGTGTTAGTGATTGACATGATCTCATGGTCTAAGGATTAGGATCACTTCGTAAGTTGTTATAGCAATATAAACTCAATGACTTTGATCGTAATGCTATACTTTGGATGAATGTTCATCACATCATTACACGAATGTTGTGACCTCGTTATTAATAACATCCAATGTCCATGATCAGGAAACTTTGATCATCTTGTTAATCAACGAGCTAGTTTATAAGAGAGGCATAACTAGGAACTTCCTTTTTGTTTATTAAACACACATGTATTAACGTTCCGTATTAATACAATTATAACATGCAAAATAAACATTTATCATAAATAAGGAATACGATAATAACCACTTTATTATTGCCTCTCGGGCATATTCCCTTCATAAGTAGGGAAACAGAATGTTGTTCGGAGTCTCGGATGGGGTCCGGGATATCCCGAGGAGATCCGAATGGTCCGGAGAATAAGATTTATATAAGGAAAGTCCGATTCCAGAGTTTGGGAATCATTTCGATGTTTTCATCGGAGAGGTTCTAGAAGGTTCTAAAAGGTTCACCGGACCGGAAGGGGAATGGTCCATGAATGTGTCATGGGTAAGTGGAATTATTGGATCATGTCCTAGGTTACTTGGTTGGGAATTTGCGAGAGAGAATTAAAGCTCTAAATTGAAAGTCAAAAGGGAGGTTTGAAAAGTCAAACTGGAACAATAGTTTCCTAGTGGAAAGAAGGAAAGAGTCCTTCCTTCTATCCAACTTGGGTTTGGGTATGGATTCAAACTCCCCTCTCCCAAGGCTGCCCCCCTCTCATAAATAGAGGGGGAGGGCTGACCCAAAGACCACAACATCAAGACCTCCCCACCGTGCGCCGCCGCCGGTCCGTCGCCATCGCCCTAGCCGCCACTGATACCTCCTCCTCCTCCTCTCCGGCCTTCTAAACCTAGATCGCCGGAAAACCCTAGATCCACCATAACTCGCACCGGCTTAGGCTAAGCCCTGCGGGATCGTCCCTCTACTTCCGACACTATGCTGTCGTGCTGCTGGAATCGCGAGGGGAGAACTACAACCTCCGTTGCCTGCTGGAACAAGGGAGAGGAAGGTCTTCATCGAGTACCGAACGTGTTACCGACTGCGGAAGCGCTGTCGGAATGCAGCGCCGGAAGGATCGTCTACGCGATCTTGAGATCGGCAAGTGTACGACTACATACCCACGAGAATCTGCTCTCGTTAACCGCTTTGGAATATTCGAGGGTGAGTACTCTAATCGACTCGTTGCTACAATCTAGTAGATATAACTTGGCTTGTTTGTGTGCATGCGGTAGAATTTTTTGTTTTCCATGCTACGAAGCCCTACAAAAACCTCATACCACAACTAGAACCCAGAAAAATAGTTCGATAATCCATCAAAAGGAAAGCATGAAACTAAGAAAGTGTCACCCAGAAGTGTGAACCCCACTATCAGAACCTCATGGACCAACGATCATCAGGATAGGCTGCGCCCTGGAGTTGGATCTTGCATAAACCCTCGCCGCAACTTACATCAGATGGAACGCTCCCTGAGTCAGCATCTCGCTGTCATTCTCTTTCTGCAAACTTGCCCAATACAGAAGTAAAGAAACAGCTAAAAAGGAAATTTCACTGGGTGAGTGGTGCTTGTGATTCTCAAAAATAACTTTGTTACGAGTAAGCCAAATTTCCCAGCACAAGGAAGCAATTTAAACCACATAAAATCTCTCATGCCGGGGAAGAAAAGAGTGAACCAAGTCATGTCCTGCCAAAAATTATTAGGGACCAAATTTGTCCCCATAGCTACACCTAGAACCCCCCAAACCACCCTAGCAACAGAACATGTGAATAAGAGGTGATCATTTGTTTCCACTTGGTTACAAAAGGAACATAGAGGGGAACCAAACCATTTTGTTTGGTGCATATTCTACCTAGTGAGGAGTGCATTTATGCATAATTGCCACATGAAAATCTTGATTTTAAGAGGAAGTTTAGCTTTCCAAATCCATTTCTTACTAGAGCCAGCAAGGTTTCTTTCCAACCACAAGTACATAGATTTAGTTGTGAAGATTACATTTGTGTTCAGGGACCAGTAAATATTATCATTCTCAAAAGAAAGAGTCAAGGATCTAATAGCATCACAAATGCGAGCCCATTGAACAAGCATATCACCTATAAGGGTTCTCCTAAAAGGCACCCTAAAATCCATCTCAACGCAATTCTTAATGGTAACATTTTGATCTTGGCAGATATCAAACAACCTAGGAAAACATTCAGAAAAGGGTAAGTTCCCCCAATAGGATCATTCCAAAGACTATTTAGACTTCCATTGCCCAGGGAAATCTTCCTCCCTGCCAAATAATTTTTTCTAATTCTGAGGAGAGTTTTCTAGCAAGGAGAGTCAGAAACCTTCTCCATAACAGTGACAACATTATGCTTCTTGAGATATTGGGCCCTAACAATTTGTTTCCAAAGGCCATCACCTTTTTCAAGTTTCCACCACCATTTACAAAGGAGGATAATATTTTGATTTCTCAAATCTTTAACCCCTAGGCCACCCTTCTTTTTAGATCTACAAATTCTCTTCCAAGCAACCATATAATAGCCCTTCTTTTGCTTTTTTCCATGCCAAAAAAATCTAGATATATGCTTATCCAACTTAGCAATGCAAGTTTTATTTAGCAGGAAAAGGCTCATAACATAAGAAGGCAAACTTGATACGCAAGCACTGACCAATGTCAATCTACCACTAGAAGAGGCAGCCCCTCCAATCCAAGCACCAAGCTTAACAACAAACTTAGCATCAACAAAATCCAAATCAGAATTTTTGAGAGCCCTAAAGGTGACAAGAACCCCCAGATACTTGATAGGAAAACCCAACCTTACAGCCAAACATATCCGAATAAAACTCAGCAATACCATTGTCCCCTCCAATCATGAAAACTTCACTTTTTTGATAATTGATTTTCAACCCATACATGAGTTTAAACACATAAAGCAGTAATTTCAAATTTAAAGCTTTATCAGGATCATGAGTTAAATATAAAATAGTATCATCAGCATACCGCATAATAGCCACCCCTTTGTTAATAAGATCAGGAGCCAGACCTAACATTAACCCATTTTTCTGGGCCTCAAGCACCATTTTAGTCAAACATTGAACAACAGAATTGAATAAAAAAGGAGACAAAGGAACACCTTGCCTAACTCCTTTGGGACTCTGAAAATAGGGACCATTTGTGTTATTGATCTTAATATAAATAGTACCATTGTATAGGATCTTCTTTAACATGTCTCTCCAAAAGGAACCAAACCCCATAGCCTCATGACATCCAAACAAAAAATCCCAATTTACCTTATTAAAGGCTTTCTCAAAATCCAACTTTAGGATGATCCCCACATGCTTTTTAGAGTGAGTATGATGCATGACATCATGAATAGACATGATCCCATCAACAATGCTCCTTTGTTTCATAAAAGCGTTTTGGTTAACACTAATCAGCTTGTTTAACAAAGGTTCCACCCTAATTGTTAGAACTTTGGTAATGAGCTTATAAATGCATCTAAGAAGACAAACATGTCTATATTGGCTAATCTTATTTGCCTTAGAGATTTTTGGAAGCAGAGTTATAGTGCCATAATTCAATCTCTGAACATCAAGGTTACCAGCATGAAAAGTAGTAAAAAGTTCCATAATATCATTTTTAACTATGTCCCAGCAATGTTGATAAAACTCAATTGGAATATTATCAGGACCAGGAGCTTTATTCTTAGCCATGGAAAATAAAAGCATGTTTAACTTCTTCCTTAGAGAAAGGTTCACCCAACTTGATATTATCTTCCTCAGTAAGTTTTTCACGAGGCTCCCACATATCAAAATTTATAGGGAACAAGTTCCCAGGAGCAGGACCAAAAAGTTCCTTATAATATTCAATTGTATGTTTCAAAATGTTCCCAGTCCCCTCAATATTAACATCATCCTTGGAAATAAAGAGAATAGAATTCTTCCATTTCCTCCCATTAGCCACTCTATGGAAATAACTAGTGTTTGAGTCACCCTCCAGGAGCCATTTAGCATGAGCTTTTTTGATACCATTGAGATTCTTCCTCAGCATAGAGCTTCATTAACTCAACTAAAATGACAGTCTTCCTCAAACCAATATCATGAGGAAGCTCACATTCTTCTTCAAGGTTTTCAATGGAAGCTAACTCCTCTTTAAGCTCCATCTTTCTTTTCTTATTATGCCCAAACAAATTAGATCCCCAACCTTTGAAGTATTTTTAAATCTTTTCAACTTAATGTTAAGGACATCAATGGGATCAGAACAATGGACAGTTTTACTCCAAATCTTATCAACAGAGGGAAGGAACTCTTCATTTTGTAACCAAGAGACATCAAATCTAAATTCTGTTTTAGAATTAGCCAAAATAGGACTAGCCCCATTATCAAGCAGTAAAGCATTATGATCAGATATATCTCTTACTAGCTTCCTAACTGAAACCAAGGGAAAAAGGTCCTCCCAATCAGGAGACATAGAACTCTATCAAGTATTTCCAAAGTAGGTGAAGCATGGTTATTGGACCAAGTATATTTACCACCATGCATGAAAATTTCTCTCGAACCATGAGTATGAATAATAGTATTAAAAAGATCAGTGGAATGAGAGTTAATAAACATGGTATTCTTCTCACCACTATGTCTCATCACATTAAAATCACCTCCCACAATGTAAGGCATGAGATTCCCACGACAGAAGGAGGCCAATTTAGTCAGGAAATCCTCCTTGTGCTCCTCATGAGCAGCCCATAAACAACTATGAGCCCCCAATTGCATTTCTTAATTTTATCCCAAAGGACAAAATGAAGCATATATCTGCCAAGTTTAAAAGCATTAACATCAAGAGTATCAGAATTAATTCCACACAAAATCCCCCCCGATTTCCCAACAGAAGGGGACCATTTCCAAAAATATTTACTCCCAGGATCAAGTTTCCTAAAAAAACATATTATAGTCTTTTTTCATAGTTTCTTGAATACCAATAAAATCCAAGGAGCAACTAACCATCATATCATTTAAACAAGAGGAAACACCTTTCTTATCCACTCCCCTAACATTGAAAAAGGCTCCTTTCATCTATATGTTTGTGGTTTAGCTCTATTTCTGACATTTCTACCAGGATGCAAGGTAGAAATGTAAATATGAGATGTTCTAAGAGTTTAATTTATAAACTTTTAAAATATCTTATACAGTATTTAGGATCCGGCCTTATATATCTCTTCGACGTGGTGCCAAAAAAAGGAAGAAGAGCTCTTTGTCTGTAAAAAGAAAAAGGCTAGAACAATATACCTCCACCAAACCAATATTGCAACAAATGTTCAAAATTGGTTCCTCTGGGTGCTGCTTTGACGTTTTGTGCAACTATCTCTGGAAAGTATCTGGATGGAATTTCTTCCTCCTAGCTCTGAAAACGAAAGTATATATATTTCTGAAAGTGGCGCGCTACAAAAAGAGAGAGCCGGTCACGTGCGGTGCACCCTACTCCACCCGTGTACTCCCTCACTCTCCCGGCCCCACCTCTCCCCTCTGACCACCGGGCCACACGCGCCGGGGTCCACCTGCAGGTCGCAGCCACCGGGAACATTTGCACGCTAGTACTAGCATTTTCAGGGGAGAGGAAAAAAATGGATTCTTTCTTTCTTGCAGCTGAGCTGCGGGGGCAGTCCGTGCTCAGTTTCTTGTGCACGAGCAGTCAGCGGCAGTTGGCCGAGCAAGCGAGCGAGACTGATTTGATCTGATTAAAAATTCAGTGGGAAATCCCGCACCCATCCAGACGAGACGATGATGCTCCCTCCTCCCTTTTCCGCCCCCACTTGCCGATGCTTCCTCGGTTTCTTCCGCCGCTAGCTAGCTATAGCCCAGTCCATCCCCCCTTCCCCCTTCTTCTTTCCCACCGTCGCCGGGACCGCCCTGGATCCCTCTCGCTCCTCCGCCCCTCTCCCTGCCGCGCGCCGCTTCTTCTTCTACCGTGCCACACGAGGACGAGGCCGCTCCGGTTGACCGATCGATCGGTTCCCTCCGGCGGCTGGGTTCGTTGCTGGATCGATTTGGGTTCCCGTCTCCAGGCCCGGTCGCCGTTCTTGCGGCCTCCTCCTGCCTGCTCCGGGCCTCGATCGCGTTGAACTCGAGGTAGCGTTTCGTGTTCCCAGTCCGTGACTGATCCCATCTCCCGAATTTGTTGGATTCCAGTACTAGGATACTAGTAGATAGGAGTGATTAGTCTCTGCTCCGCTCTGCTCTGGTTAGTGTGGACAAGTGTCCAGCTCGGGGCCAATCCTCCTCCATGGATTGGTTCCTCGTCTTGTCCACTCTGCCCCGTCTCGCTTCAATCTTGGATCCTTCCGATTTCCACACGCGGAAACTGAAATGGTTTGGCTGTTTTCGTTCGTACAGATGATGCGGGATCGGTGATGATGCTCGCCGCCCAGCTTGGATCTTTCCTTCACACTTGGTCAGAGTAGACGACGCCGCCGCCACCGCCGCCATTTCAGACCAAGCGGCGCTAATTAATCCTCCACGCCTTTCCACTTGGACGCTGGCCCTGCAGCAGCCCCAATGCGGCCAAGATTGTAAGGGGAACTTGCTCGTCACATGGTATGCTCTCCGATTTCGCATTCTTCCTGGGCAGCCTGGCCCAGCTCGCAGCTCTGTCTCTGACGAGATCGCTTGCTTTGCTTGCGTTGGCGCAGCTGTACCGGATGGTGCCTCCGAGATTCAGATGCGCGGGAGGCCGCCGCCGTTCTTCCCCGGGAGCCATGCGCCGGCGGCTGGTGCCGCTGCTCCTCGCCCTGGCCCTCGCGCCCGCCGCCGCCGTCGCCGCGGCCGGCGACGACGTGGAGTACGCGCACTGCAACTGCGACGGCGCCGGCGGGGGCGGGTTCTGGAGCATCGACAACATCTTCCGGTGGCAGAAGGTGAGCGACCTGCTCATCGCGGCGGCCTACTTCTCCATCCCGCTCGAGATCCTCTACTTCGTGGCGGGCCTCCGCCACCTGCTCCCCTTCCGCTGGGTGCTCGTCCAGTTCGGCGCCTTCATCGTGCTCTGCGGCCTCACCCACCTGCTCACCGCCTTCACCTACGAGCCCCACGCCTTCGCGCTCGTCCTCTTCCTCACCGCCGCCAAGTTCCTCACCGCGCTCGTCTCATTCCTCACCGCCATCACGCTGCTCACGCTCATCCCGCAGCTGCTCCGGGTCAAGGTCAGGGAGAGCCTGCTCTGGATCAAGGCCCGCGAGCTCGACCGCGAGGTCGACCTCATGAAGCAGCAGGAGGAGGCCAGCTGGCACGTCCGGATGCTCACCCAGGAGATCCGCAAGTCGCTCGACCGCCACACCGTGCTCTACACCACCCTCATCGAGCTCTCCAGGGTGCTCGACCTCAAGAACTGCGCCGTCTGGATGCCCGCCGCCGACGACGGCAAGCCCGCAATGCACCTCACGCACGAGCTACGGCGGGGCGGCAGCGTCGACGGCCTCGCCATCGCGGTGGACGATGCCGATGTCGTCGAGGTCAGGAGGAGCGACGACGTCAGGCTGCTTGGACCGGACTCCGCGCTCGCGTCAGCCAGCGGCGGGGGTAAGGAGGACACTGGCACCGTCGCGGCGATACGGATGCCGATGCTCAAGGTGTCGGATTTCAAGGGAGGCACACCGGAGGTGATCCAGACCAGCTATGCCGTGCTGGTGCTCGTGCCTCCCAGCGGCAAGAATTGGGGGGCTCATGAGCTGGAGATCGTCGAGGTGGTCGCCGACCAGGTGGCCGTCGCGCTCTCCCACGCGTCCTTGCTCGAGGAGTCTCAGGCGATGCGAGACAGGCTGGCCGAGCAGAACCGCGAGCTGCTGCAGGCAAGGCGGGACACGCTCATGGCGAATGAGGCCCGGGACGCGTTCCAGCATGTCATGAGCCAGGGAATGCGGCGGCCTATCCACACCATCCTCGGCCTCATGTCCGTGGTACAGGAGGAGAACCTAACGCCCGAGCAGAAGCTCGTTGTTGACACCATGGGGCGGACGGCAACCGTCGTGTCGACGCTCATCAACGACGTGATGGAGATGTCTGCCACCAACCGGGAGCGCTTCCCCCTGGAGACACGGCCGTTTCACCTGCACTCGATGATCAGAGACGCCGCCTGCGTTTCGAGGTGTCTCTGTGACTTCAGGGGGTTCGGCTTCGCGGTGCACGTCGAGAATACGCTGCCGAACCTTGTCATTGGTGATGAGAGGAGGATCTTCCATGTCCTCCTCCACATGGTTGGCAATCTCATTAGTCGGATCGACTCGGGGCATGTCACGTTCCGGGTGCGTGCTGATGACGAGGTGACGGAGGACACCCTTGGCAAGAGGTGGGATCCATGGAGGCCAAGCTACTCCGGCGGGTACTCGTCAGTTAAGTTTGTTATCGGGGTAAAGAGCCAGCAGAGCGCCGACTCGATCTCCACCCCGGGACAGTTCTTGCGAAAGCCAATTGGCGAGGGTTTTGATCTCAGGCTTAGCTTCAGCATGTGCAGAAAGCTTGTGCAGGTATTGCCACATTGTCTATTTCGATAAGCTCATCCAAATACAGTTCAGTCTGTGAGCACACAAGTAATTTTTTTCTTGTTGTTCTTCCATTTGGTAATACTTTCAGATGATGCAAGGGAACATATGGGCAGTTCTTGATGGGCAAGGACTACCAGAGAGCATGACACTGGTCCTGAGGTTCCAGCTGCAGCCGCCCCTCGCATCGTCCAGCACCGGAGGATCATTCGAGCAGAAATACACATCGCCGTCGTGCCAGCTAACGGGGCTGAAAGTCCTGCTCATCGACGACGACGACATCAACATGGTCGTGGCCCGGAAGCTCCTGGAGAAGCTTGGCTGCGTGGTCTCCTCGCTGCCCTCAGGTTCCGGGTTCCTGAACTCGGTCGGCCCCTCCTCGTCCGCGTACCAGGTCGTCATGGTGAACCTCGAGATGACGAGGGTGAACGCCCTGGACGTCGCCGCGAGGGTCCGGCAGTACCGGAGCGGCCGCTGGCCCTTCGTGATGGCCATGACCTCGGAGCAGAGCGCGTGGGAGAAGTGCGCGCAGTCGGGGATCAACGGAATCCTCCGGAAGCCAGTGGTCATGCTGGAAATGAAAGAAGAGCTCACGCGGATCCTTCAGAGCTCATGACGTCCGCAGGCTGTTTGCCTGAACTGTCAGGAGCTCTGATCGGAAACGTTGAGAACCACCACCGCCATGACCAAATGACAGACAAGTGGCCTCGCCGTCCGACATTGCAGAAGTAAGAGCTGAGATCTTCGGCTAGAAGAAGAAGAAAGTCCGCTCGGATAGCGAAAAAGCACATTAGCCATTGAGGATCTTTTTCAGCTTTCTGTTGTGCAGTGTTTTACCTGGGTACCTCCAGCGAGTAGCTCAGTGGCAATGGCATTTGTGCCATGTACCATCGGTAGTTCAGGTGCACCTGAGGAAGGTGCCTGACGCTCTGATTCTTCATAGAGATCTAGGATGATATTATGCAGTAGTAGTAGGTAGTCAGTAGTGGCAATAAGATTTTTGCGGCGCCAGGATCAAGGCAGCTGGAACTGGAAGACTGATTTGTCTGACAGAAGAAGAGATCCATCAGAATTCAGATGTGTATTTAGGAAGTGATTCATGGTCCAGTGAGAGGAAGCATATCACTTGACCCAATGTAACAAAACATGTTGTATTCATCAGACATGTTTAATGATAGTTGATTATACCGAGAATCCGTAGATGATTGGCTGAACAAGCATTGTGTTCCATTTCTCTCCTGAGTGTGAGCAAGCAGATGGTTCCTCATGTTCTTCCTTTACACTCCTATATATACAAACAAAAGATGATTTCTGATGACTGTATTTCCAGAAACTGTAATTTCGAAGCCATGGATAAATACAGAAACCTTCAAATGCAGAAGAAAGATACGTCCTGTGATCTGAGGTATTTAATGGTATCTATTAGTAGTATGGATCAGAATTTATGCTTGTGGCAGGTGGTGGTACCCTCCATAATTTAGCTAGCCGCAGCTGCACGGATGGGATGAGGCAGGCGAGACGGTTGACCTGGGAACAGTACTAATAGTGGCTAAGCAAGATCTGCAGACATTGATCTGGAGTTAGGGATCGGAAGAACGTGGCCCAGCACGTGCTAACCTGAGGGGATCGAGGCGATTATGATGACGAAAAAGGCAGAGCACGAGGGCCGCATTATCCGATCGAGTTTTCCCAGATCGCTTCTTTTCATTTTTTTTTTGTTTCTTTCTGAGAAAAATAATTTTTTTTTGAGAATTCTTTCTGAGAAAAATATGGCTTTCTGTGTTGTTTATGGGTAGATTTTAGGCCAAATTTTACTTTATACTACTACTGTACTAGTACTATTTTGGTATTTTACAGTATGGGATTAGGTGACAGCTGTGGACTTCCATTTCCCTCGAATTTTTTTTTTTTGAGAGAAGAAGCCGGCATACTCAAGATCAAGTCATGTGCGGTTTCATGGATCTGGTGGACTTAATTGGTTGCCAAAATTGCTTGCGTCCATCCAAACATTTTAGTACTCCGTACTAGGGGACAAAATGGTTATCTCCTTATCCATGACACTAAAATGCGTAGATTTGCCAATAGAAAGCAGTAGGTTCAACCACTCTTCCAAATAATTATTACTACAAACCATGAATATTGAAACCATCCCTACTACTCCCCTGGTTCGTATTAATAGCCTTAACTTTGTCTAAATTCACACGTACTAGTAAAACACCAATTTGGTTTATGATTTTGCCACGAATGAGAGCATTGGTCACGAACTTGTAAATCGTGAACCGGGGGGTCACGAAGTTGCCCCGTGCGAGCGTTTTGGTCACTCTGTGCGGCTACCGTTAATTTTTAGACATGGCAGACAATTTTTTGCGAATATCACCCTCAGTAAGTTTTTTTTGTTTATTATCCTATGGGCTAGGGATTATATCAAGCAGGTTATGCTACCCTTCGATCCCCTGCTCTATCCACTCACTCGACACCGGCCGTCGCCCCCCTTTTTCCCCGCCGCGAGGCAGCAAGCGCCCTTGTACCGGTCCCTCTCCTCTGGCTCACGCGGGCTTTCTCCGCCTTGCCGGATGTAGACAACACATAACCGTGCTGCTCAGCTTGAGCTCTGCGAGTACCCAACTCGGTGATAGCAACACAAATTGCCCAAGCTTATGTTTGTAGCTATGCCCATGACTTGGACGGCCTCGCCACGGTGCTCGCTGAACAAGCCGCGTCCATCGAGTCCAATATCTCCTGTAGCTATAAGAAAGTGAAATTGAGGATAGAACACGACTTACACATATACCGAGCTAAACAATTTTGTATCTTGGTTGCTAACTGCTACAAACTAGGACTATGTGTTGTACACGAGAGGCATGGCATACACGGGGATGTCAGGCGTTGGAGTCAAACTTGGTGGCGCTCGCGCGGTACAAGCCCGGCCAGGAGCAGTGTGGCGGCACGACGGACCAACTACGGGATGAGCTGGATAACACGAGGGAGGGCCAAGGCGGAACCACCATGACGCTGTTAGTGGGGGCCATCGTGCCGCGCACACAACCTATGCGCTCCGAGCCGAGCACCCCCGGTGGCACGTCATGCTAGTCGTTTCCCTCACACGTTGAGGTCAGTGCGATACATGGCGTTGTCCCCCGTGGCAAGGTGGTTGGGCTCATCGAGGTCCACAACCACGGAAACACGGAACTTGCCGGCGGCGGCATAAACTGATATCCCACCTGAAGGAGAGAGGAGCCACGCCAACAAATGGTGCAGGATGACGGCGACCACGGCGTGCTTCACCGCCCTGGTATGGTGGGAGCCTAGCTCAGACATCGCGATGAAGATCAACACAGATGAACAACGAGAAGGAACAAACATTCAAGGCGTTGTTCGAAAAAAAAAACTGCCTACCATGGCACAAAACTAACGGTAGCCGTTATGGTGTAACCAAAACGCTCGCGCGAGGCAACTTCATGACCCACAATTCACAATTTGTAAGTTTGTGACCAATGCTCTCAATCGTGACAAGTTCATAGACAAAATTGGCGTTATTCTCTTAAGTATTTATACTTGATGCATGCGAATCTATACAAGTTGATGCCATTAATTTGGATGGGAGGAAGTATCTCATTTCATCATCATGTATATGGCCTCAAAGATTTCCAAATCCTTGGTAGCAACTAAAACCAGACATTTGCCAGCTTCTTGGTATCACTTTAGTTTAACTAGTACTCCCTTGGTTTAAAAATAACTGACTTGACTTTGTCTATATTCAAATGTATCTGGATGTATTTAATATATAGGTATATTTAAATCTAGATAAATATAAGTTACTTATTTTTGAACTTTTTTACATTTGCTCTGAGAAAATACCGTTTTCTCATTTTCTTATACAGTCACAGTACTGGCCTTCTATATGGAATACAATTCGGCTCACGGGTGCAAATGAACCTATTGTGTGAAAACACATTATAAATGTCAAAAAAATTAGAAAGAATTATTTGCATATACATCCGGACACTAAATGTTCGTACACAAGTTTAGGAGTGAAAATAACATTTTAGATGTCCCATGTAAAAGACAAATTTCAGTGTTTTAATGTGTCTATTCACGAATATGTTTTTTTGCTTGTTTACACAAGCCACATAAAATATTTATTCTTTTTGAAAGCATATGCACGAGCAGAGAATGTTTGGATGTATATGCGAGATTTTTGTTCAGATTTTTTTGGTAATATAAATTGTATTTTTTATGTATTTTTTATAATAGGTTTATTTGTACATGGGAGCCAAAACACCACCTCCCCTTCTATGTTGTTCTTTTAAAAAGGGCTTTCTATGTTTCTTATGGGCTGATTTTAGCTCAACGAGCGATTTCCTTTATGCTGCCTGGCCAAACTTTGCTTTATCTTTCGGTTATTTTTTACGAGATTAGGTGCCAACAGTCAACAGAAAATGTCATATTACGTGAGAAAATTTAGCCTAGCTAGATGCCAACCCGGCCGGCAGTACTGAAGATTAAAGTCGCACGCTGTTTATTGTAGGACTCTGCAGCAGCTTGTATTTTTTTTGGCGGGTAGCAGCAGCTTGTTTCTTGTGGCCAATATTGCAACCAATATGTTTCCTCGAAACAACTTTCACTCCGAAATGATACGTAAGGTGATGAGAGATTCTTCTTATAAAAAGACCAAAGATAGAGAAGAAAAAATAATGAAGCATTGTGCTTGCCACCGATGACATTGTATCAAGATCAAGGAAACATGAGCTCCAAGATAACACCCCTAAGGAGGTAATGGCACAAACGAGCACTGCCGTCACGCAGACCACAAAGGTATAGGGTTTTCACCCAGAGCCCTAATGGAGAGAGTAGCCACAACGACGCGCTCAAGAAGGCCACGACACCCGTAGACGTCGTCATTGGCGCCAAAGCATTGGGCTTTCGCTTGAAAAACCCCTCACCGCACTTGGTACCCAGTATCACCAATTGTCCCTGAGTCAAGCTCCAACACGTGATCTTGTCATTGACAATGCCAAAGTGCCGCTAGAACCAGGATCCCCCGACATCCGCTCCTCGCCACCCACATGGCCCAAAGAAACAAGTCATCACCACTGCAACGTCGCTCGCTAGACGCCTGTGTTGTCCACATTCTGGTGACGCTACTCCGGCATTCACGAACTCGTGCCCGTGTAGCGAGGTTCATTGTTTGATATGCGAGGCGGAAGAGGTAGATACGGTTTACACAAAAGGGCGGCAACAACCCAGCCACTCGAAGGAGACTGACCTTCACTGCTGTCAGCGGTTGCTAACCGGATGCCACAAGAAGGGCACACCAGGCCCACTGGCTTGGCCAGGCCCAAATTGAGCACGTAAAGTTCCCATCGCCACGTTGGAGCTAGAAAGCCACCGCTTCCCTCCAACACGCCCGCACAAGCGAACCAGCTCTAGAGAGCATCGCCGCCATGCAAGGACCGCCACAAACCTAGGTTGGGCCCAAGGAGCCCAAATCTGGACCAACCAGATCGGAGGCCGCTCGCACCTCTATGCCACCTTGCAGTCCGCTGTTGGCACTGGCATGCCACCACCACATTACCAAGCTGAGTCTCCATCGCTCTGCTCTGGCCGAGAGCCGCCATGCACGACCTAGGAACAACCCATATAAGGTCACCACTTATCTCTCCTCCAGTTGAGAAAAGAGCCCGCCAACACCCCAAAGCCACCATGTTGCCATTGATTGCAGCCACACCTCTCACTTATCGTGCTGCCCTCGCCGGCCATCACCACCCGTGCAATGGCCTCCGCCCAAGGGGGAGAATCCCTCCACTGTAAGCGCCCGGGTTGCACCTAGCGGTGCCGTCTGGCGGCAGCGAGGAGGGGTACAAGGAGAAGGGGGGTGACGCGGGTATGCACATAGGGTTCCTCCCCGTCGCCCACGGGAGCGACGCGGGAGGAATGAATACAAGGGCCTGAATAATATCACAACCAATATGTTTGAGAATGCCCACTTCATGTAATGGATATACGTGATATATTGGGAAACAAAAAAAGATAATATATAGTTTGTTGAGATACTATATGCTAAAATGATGTTCATAGCCATATTTTTCGCAAATGAGCCGAGCGGACATATTAAAAAACTGTGTTGGTTTGACACAACACTTCTATAACATAGTGATTATTAACATTTTTGTCATAGAAACTTTGCCAAATTTTTCCTGACTCACCATGCAGCGAATACGTTGTGTAACAAAATGGTTTATCTATATATCATTATTCATGACATTAGAATGCATGGATTTTTCCAATGCAAAGAGGTAGCTAGGTTTTCCAAAGAGTTATTATAAGACCATGCATATTGAGACCATACTAACCATTCTATTTATATATATCACATGTATATGCCCCAAAGAAATGATTAGACTCTAGGTAGTAACAAACAATCAGACATTTGTCAGCATGAGGAAATCCTATATATTGGTGAAACCAAACTAATTAACAGTAGAATTATGGTATGCACAATTCAACATATGTTGCTTATATTTTCGAGAGAAAGGGATTAATTTAGTTGTCTACATATTCATAGCTATATCGGTAAAATGGTCAAGACATCAACCTAACACTATGAAAAACAACTTGATGCATGTATTGAATCGGGTATGTATATAGCAACGGGTTTCTGACCGAACTAGTGCTCTTTGCCTCTCCCGACTCCATCCTACTTTTGATGCAAGAACTTGTTTTTTCTATTGAGAAATTAAATGACAGAAGGGGGGGGGGGGGGGGGGGGGGGCGGCTGGTTTGAAATGGATCCTAGTCTGTAAACATCTTTGCAATCACTAATCTTTCTGGGAACCGGAATCCCAGATAAGTATATATGAACCTCACTCAGTTAATTGGCAACAATGCACAACGGTGCTTGTATTTCCATCTAATCCATGCTGCAAAAGATCGTGGTAATATGCTCACCATAACCATGAAAACAAAACCTTTTTTTTTTGCAACAGAAATACGATCTCATCGAAATTGCAGCCTAAAATCAAGAACCTGTCGAGCGCTCCTTCAACATGTATATATTCTTAATCATGGCAAATGGTTGAACATATCTTCGCAGAGAGATCAGCTAAGGATCGACGGATGGACCATGGAAATAATTAAATCCAACATAATAAGTATATGCCAAGATTCACTGACCCGCAGCACTACCCAAGTCTGAGCTCCAAATCTAGCTCCTCCTCTCCGTGTCGTTCTCCATCCTTGGCAGCGTAGAACTTCCGTCGATCTCTGGCGCCGCCTTGTTCTTTGACATGGCCGAATTCGAACAGCCGCAGCTCCTGCGGCGGCAGCGCCGCCTGCCGTTCCGCGTGGGGCAAGCTTGATTCTGGGACCGTCGACGCCCTCCCTCGGTCCTTCCGGTGGATGTTCATGTGCCCGCCGAGGGCCTGCGCCGTCGGGAACCCCCTCCTGCAGAAGGTGCAGTTGTACGGCTGCCTCGTCCCCTCGTCGTCGTCGCTGCCGTCGCTGTCCGGGCGCTGCTGCTTGTCGTCGCCGCTCCGCGGCCTTCTTCCACCTTCGTCCTTGGTGCCCCGATAATCCAGGTCCATGCCTGAGATCGATCGAGCTAGGCTGGAGGTGGAGCTATCTAGGGTTTATGCTTGGGAATGCAGCTAGATCTCGACTAGTCTTGGATCGAGAAAGCCAATGTAGCTATGGTCAAGGAGGATAGAGAAATGCAGGCGTATGTTTAGTACGCATTACTGTGTGCTGATGTGTGTGTCTCGTTTGTTAACCGTTTCTTTCCATCATCCTGCCGGCCGGGGCACTTTGTTTTTGTCAGATTTTTTGTTGGTTTGTTCTGGCCTGCAGACGGCCGGACTGATTCAACATTTCAAGTTAAGGTTCGGTGTCCTCATTTGTTGGCTTGTGCTTGGAAGATCAGAAGAGATTTTAACGTCGCATGACTTGTTCAAACTTCAAAACATGAATTTGAAAGAGCAAGGATTTTTTGTTAAATTACCGAAGTCCCAAGAAAGATCTTACACTTTCTAGTGCAATCTTGCCATGTGTAGGATAGTTCAGCTAGTTGAATTTTAGATAATCCTATTTATGCGTAACTATTCACTAAAATGAATGAATTGATTAAATTCAGCAGTCACATATTCACCCATCCCGCTCTAGTCAACGTTTGATCCTTTATTATGATTACGCTAGCTCCATGTCTAAAAGCATCTCTAGCAGAAAACCGATAATAGCCTAAAACCAGGAACTACTCACACATGAAAGCAATCAATAACATCATCATAATTAAATGGATGAATAAAAGTACAGGGATGAATCTAGTGCAAACCACAATTGAATTTGAATTATAACAAGATCTAATATATGGAAGATGGGGTAGCAACATGGCGATGGAGGTGCAGGGGTTGATGATAAAGGGGATGATGCGATGTCCTCCAATGATCTGTGAAGCAACAAGGATTTTCCTTTCTCCAAGTTCCTCCTCCAGATCCCTCTCTAGTGTGGTATTTCGAGGTTAAAAGTTTCTGTGAATGTCGTATCTCAGATCCGTCTTTGTGAGATGGGAGTATTTGACGAGGCAGCCACGCTGCCACATGGTACGGGCAAGCTCCTCCTGTACTAGTGGTCGTTAAGCTCCCTAGAGATTTCCTCTGCGTTTGCCAATCTCTTAGGTGCAAGGGAAAAAATCAATTAAATAACTTTTATCACTTAGAAATATCATATTACTACATAATATGACAGTCCTAATTGATATGTTTATAAGAGACTTAATAATTTGGGACCATGTTCAAACAAGGACAAAAGCATATACCCATAACTCTTCACTGAAATGAATGAATTTTAGATAATCCTATATACCCATAACTCTTCATTGAAATGAATGAATTGATTAAATTCAGTAGTCACATATTCACCCATCCCGCTCTAGTCAACGTTTGATCCTTTATTAGGATTAGGCTAGCTCCATGTCTAAAAGCATCTCTAGCAGAAAACCGATAATAGCCCAAAACCAGGAACTACTCACACATGAAAGCAATCAACAACATCATCATAATTAAATGAATGAATAAAAGTACGGGGATGAATCTAGTGCAATGCGGTGACGCAGCATACCACTGCATGTGTAGTATACATAGTCGTTGACATGACATCCACGAAACACCGTTTCGTAAATATCACATTCCTCAGAGTGGTACAACAGAAACATTGCGGGTCCATATTACAAATGTACACACATTATTATTATTACAATACCGGAAGTTCAAGACTTCCAAAAGATCTAACTTAGAAACCAAAATATAAAGTGTTCAGCGGAAATTTTAAAGGTAGTAACTCCGACTAGGAGTTGAGCTCAGCAGCTTATTCTATAGAGTTCATGCTGCTCGGCTCCATTAGTTACTACTAACTAGGTACTTAATTTGACTCGTTCTCATCGACACCGTAGCGGATCTCGTAATCCACTCCTTCAACTCCTCCGGACAGATCCGGTTCCTCGTAGAACACATCTTCTTGACATTCGGCTGCATATATTGGCACGTCTTCGGGATCCTCAGAGTCTAAGCAAGGGATCAAAGGAAAGAATGAGTAACAGCGTTACCCAACAAGTTCATTATATGCAAGGTGGGAAGTTTGATGCTCTAACTACCACCTCGGATTATAAATCCTTGGCACTATGCAATTTTTGTAAATCTTTCTTCAAAGATTAATTTTATTATGAAAATCTATGACCATCAGCCTTCACAAGTTGACCAGAACTTTCATGGAGTTCCTTTCCTACCGCGTTCGTAGCTCCTTCCCGGAACAGGGAGTAACAAGTTATAGTTCTTACACTCTGCAGAGGTGCATTACTTTACCCATGAGAGATCAACTCTTTGTTGCACAACCGGGCGTGCTTTCCCATCCACAATTCCATAATGTGGGGCCTAGTAGTTGGTCCAAGCCAATCACTGCCCCCTTCGCGACCCCGCATGCCTTCTTGGTGTACACCATGCCCACATAATGAATTACGGCAATGGTTTGTACAAACCGTTAGATGCCAGAACTATCGTGGGACGATGAGGGTTCCCACCCATATGCTGAAGGGGTTTCGCGGGATAGTAAATCAAAATTTTCTACAGATGCGAACAGAGGGAAAGCCAAGATCTAATCTAGGAGATGCAAACAACGAGAGAGATTGGATTAGATCTTCATACCCTTGAAGATTCGCACAGTGGAACGTTCGTCGGAACGTGGGTGATGTAGTCGTACTCGCTTCTCCTCCTCGCGATCCGATCCGATCTAGCACCACAAGTGGCGGTGCCTCCGTGAGATGCACACGTGCAGCACCTCGACGTCTCCTCCTTCCTCGGACCAACAAGTATGGTGGAGAGACGGATTGGATCTACAAAACGACGGCGTGGTGTATATGGTGGAGAATTTCTGCAGCAAGGCTTCGCCTACAAGCAGTCGGGAGGGAGAGAGGAGGGCAGCAGGGCGGCTAGGGTTGGAGGGGAAGGTGTGGGGGGTGGTGCGCCCCCAGCCCTCTTTATATAGAGGGGGGGGGCGCAGCCCTAGCCCCTCCCCCAAGCCCAAACCGGCGGCCCCAAAGGATAAGGAGTGGGGGGCAAGGAAACCCCCTCTTCTAGAAGGTCTATCTCGAGTTTAAAACCCCCTTGACTGGCTGGGCCCTATGGGGCCTTGTGACCCTGGCCCAATGCGGCCAGGGCACTCCCTCATAGGCCCATTCCCCCTACCGTAAGGTGTGGCCACGTTGGTCCCCTTCCGGAAGGTTCTAGAAGCTTCCGGTACAATACCGATTAACCCGGAACAATTCCGAACTCCAAAAACTGCACTGCCTTATATGAATCTTATTCTCCGGACCACTCCGGAACCTCTCGTGATGTCCCGGATCCCATCCGAGACTCCGAACAAAAACTCATAAACCAATTATCCAATCTATCCTAGCGTCGAGACACGTTAAGTGTGTGACCCTGCGGGTTCGAGAATATGCAGACATGATCTTCTATCAATAATCAACAGCGGGGTCTGGAAACCCATATTGACTCCCACACATTCATCGATGATCATATCGGATGAACCACGATGCCAGGATTCAATCAATCCCATATATATATTCCCTTCGTCTCGCGATATTTTACTTGCCCGAGATTCGATCTTCGGTACCGTCATACCTAGTTCAATCTCGTTCACAGCAAATACTTTACTCGTTCCGTAATACGATATCACTTTATGATTAACTCCTTAACCACATGCTTGCAAGCGGTGTTGATATCGATTACCGAGTGGGCCCGAAGTATATCTCTCCGACTTGGGAGGGACAAATCCCATCTCGATACATACAACCCAACAGATACTTTCCGATCACCTGAGAGACACCTTTATGATCACCCTCTCATAGGATGACGTTTGATGACCTCAAAGCTTTCTTCCGATACCAGGGAGTTGTATTATCTCATGGTCTAAGGAATACAATATTTGACATAAGAAAAGCTTTGCAAAGACGAACACGATGACACGATCTAATTGCTTCGCTTAGTTTGGGCCTGTCCACCATATCATTCTCCCAATGATATGATCTCATTATTAATCGACAACTCATGTCCATGGTTAGGAAACCTTAACCATCATTAATCAATGAGCTAGTCCATAGAGGCGTACTAGGGACACGGTGTTGTTCACAAACCACACAAGTATTAAAGTTTCCGCTTAATACAATTCTAGCATGAAATATAAACATTATCATGAACAAGAATTATAATAATAACATCTTTATTATTGTCTCTAGGGCATAATTCCAACAGTGTCCCACTTGCACTAGAGTCAATAATCTAGTTTACATTTGGCAACAATCTCACACCCATGGCACTGAGGTGCTGATCATGTTTTACACGTGGAAGAGGTTTAGTCAATGGATCTGCGACATTCAGATCTGTATGTACTTTGCTAATCTTCAGATCTCCATCTGCTATATAATCTCGGATTATATGAAACTTGCGGTTGATATGCTTGGTCTTTGGATGATATCTTGGTTCCTTAGCGAGTGCTATGGCGCCAGTGTTGTCACACAATATCTCCAGTGGGTCCAATGCACTTGAAACCACGCCAAGCTCAGTGATGAAGTTTCTGATCCAAACTCCTTCACTTGACGCTTCTGCAGCAGCCATGTATTCCGCTTCTACTGTAGATCCCGCGATCACGCTTTGCTTGCAGCTTCTCCAGCTCATAGCTCCTCCATTCAAAATATACACGTATCCTGTCTGAGATTTAGAATCATCCTTGTCGGTGTCAAAACTAGCATCGACGTAACCTTTTACGACGAGCTGTTCATCACCCCCATAGACTAAGAACATTTCTTTAGTTCTATTTAGGTACTTTAGGATGTTCTTCACGGCTGTCCAGTGTTCCACTCCTGGATCACTTTGATATCTGCTCGTCAAACTAAGAGCATTGGACACATCCGGTCTAGTACACAGCATGGCATACATGATGGAACCTATGGCCGAGGCATAAGGCACTTTGCTCATAGCTTCCCTATCATTTACCGTAGCTGGACACTGAGCCTTGCTCAATATCTTACCTGACAACATGGGCACTGAACCTTTCTTTGCCTTATCCATTCTGAACCTTTTCAGAACTTTGTCTAGGTATGTACTCTGGCTTAAAGCTATTAGGCGTCTTTGTCTATATCTATAGATTTTGATGCCCAATATATAAGCAGCTTCACCTAGGTCTTTCATTGAAAAACACTTGTTCAAATAACTCTTCACATCGTTAAGCATGTTGATGTCATTTCCAATAATCAATATGTCATCCACATATAGTACCAGTAACGTCACTGAGCTCCCACTCACTTTCTTGTAGATGCAAGCTTCGTAGCAATTTGGAACGAATCCAAAGTTCTTGATCACTTGATCAAAACGAAGGTTCCAACTCCGAGATGCTTGCTTCAGTCCATAAATGGAACGCTGAAGTTTGCATACTTTATCAGCATCCTTAGGATCAACAAAACCTTCGGGTTGCATCATATACAACTCTTTATCAATGTTGCCATTGAGGAAAGCAGTCTTGACATCCATCTGCCATATTTCATAATCATGAAACACAGCAATTGCTAATAAAATCCGAATGGACTTAAACATCGCTATGGGAGAGAAAGTCTCATCGTAGTCAACACCTTGAACTTGTCGAAAACCTTTCGCAACAAGCCATGCTTTATAGACGGTAACATTACCATCCGCGTCCGTTTTCTTCTTGAAAATCCATTTGCACTCAACGGCCTTACGGTCGCTAGGAGGGTCCACCAAAGTCCATACTTGGTTTTCGCTCATGGATCCTAGTTCGGATTTCATGGCTTCTAGCCATTTCTCAGAGTCTGGGCTCATCATCGCTTCCTCATAGTTCGTAGGTTCACTGTCTTCTACCAATAAGACAGTCAAGACAGGGTTGCCGTACCACTCAGGAGGGGCACGCGACCTTGTCGACCTGCGACGTTCAGTAGCAGCATCGTCCGAAGCTTCATGATCCTTGTCATTAGCTTCCTCTATTGTTGGTGCAGGCGGCACTGGAACAATTTCAGGTGCTGCGCTACTCTCCAATTCAAGAGAAGGTTCAATAACCTCGTCTAGCTCTACTTTCCTCCCACTCACTTCTTTCGAGAGAAACTCCTTCTCAAGAAAGGAACCGTTCTTTGCGACAAACACTTTGCCTTCGGTTCTGTGATAGAAGGTATACCCAATAGTTTCCTTAGGGTATCCTATGAAGATGCATTTCTCCGCTTTGGGTTCGAGCTTGTCCGGCATCAACTTATTGACGTAAGCTTCGCATCCCCAAACTTTAAGAAACGACAACTTAGGTTTAGCACCAAACCACAGTTCATACGGTGTCGTCTCAACGGATTTAGATGGTGCCCTATTTAAAGTGAATGCAGCGGTTTCTAATGCATAACCCCAAAATGATAACAACAAATCAGTAAGAGACATCATCGATCGGACCATATCTAATAGGGTTCGGTTCCGGCGTTCAGACACACCATTGCGCTGTGGTGTTCCGGGTGGCGTGAGTTGTGAAACGATTCCACTTGCTTTAAGATGCGTGAGAAAATCATAACTCAAATATTCACCTCCACGATCGGATCGTAGAAACTTAATCTTTCTGTTACGATGGTTCTCCACTTCATTCTGAAATTCTTTGAACTTTTCAAACGTTTCAGATTTATGTTTCATTAAATAGATATACCCATATCTACTTAAGTCATCGGTAAAAGTGAGAAAATAGCGATATCCACCGCGCGTCGAAACACTCATCGGTCCGCATACATCGGTATGTATGATTTCCAACAAGTCCGTTGCTCGCTCCATCATACCAGAGAACGGGGTTTTGATCATCTTGCCCATGAGGCATGGTTCTCATGTGTCAAATGATTCAAAATCAAGAGACTCCAAAAGTCCATCAGAATGGAGTTTCTTCATGCGCTTTACACCAATATGACCTAGACGACAGTGCCACAAATAAGTAGTATTATCACTATCTACTTTGCATCTCTTAGCCTCAATGTTATGGATGTGTGTTTCATCCCTTTCGAGATTCAGAAGAAATAAACCATTCACAACAGGTGCATGACCATAAAAGATGTTACTCATATAAATAGAACAACCATTATTCTCCGATTTAAATGAATAACCGTCTTGCAATAAACACGATCCAGAAATAATGTTCATGCTCAACGCAGGCACATAATAACATTTATTAAGGTTTAAAACTAATCCCGAAGGTAAAACTAAGGAGAGCGTGCCGACGGCCATCACATCAACTCTTGATCCGTTGCCAACGCACATCGTCACCTCATCCCTCGCAAGCCGCCGTCTATTCCGTAGCTCCTGTTTCGAGTTACAAATATTAGCAACTGAACCAGTATCAAATACCCAGGCACTACAACGAGGGCTAGTAAGTAAAACATCAATAACATGTATATCAAATATACCTTTGATGGTGCCAGCCTTCTTGTCCGCTAAATACTTCGGACAATTGCGCTTCCAGTGACCCTTGTCCTTGCAATAGAAGCACTCAGTGTCCGGCTTAGGACCAGACTTGAGCTTCTTCTCAGCAGGGGCAGTGCGCTTGCCGCTGCCCTTCTTGAAGGGATTCTTTGCTCCCTTACCTTTCTTAAAGGTGGGCTTGTTGACCATCAACACATGATTATCCTTTTTGATGTCCACTTCCGCGGCCTTCAGCTTTGCGAAGAGCTCGGTGATCGTATCAGTGGAACCAATCTGATTATGAGTCACTACAAAACTTTTGTAGCTGGGAGGGAGTGATTGCAGAACCCTGTCAATCTTGAGCTCCTCTGGAATCGTGCATTCCAGTTGTTCAAGGCATTGAGTGTAGCCTGTCATCTTAATGGCATGATCACTAACGGAACTCCCTTCCTCCATCTTGTAGTTAAAGAACTTCTCAGAGATCTCATATCTCTCAGAGCGGGCCTGAGTCTGAAACATGGTTTTCAGCTCTTCGAGAATCTCAAAGGGCCCGGGATAGTCTTCAAAACGATTTTGAAGTTCCGGTTCCATAGCAAACAACATGGTGCTCTTAATCACACCATAATCATCTTTGCGCGATTGATAGACAGCTTTCTCATCAGCCGGCGCAGTTGCAGCAGGGGGGTCACCTAACGCTTTCCCAAGGACATAGTCCTTTTGACCGCCAGAGAGAATGATTCTTAGATTGCGGAACCAATTGGTGAAGTTAGACCCATTGTTTCTAAGCTTTTCCTTCTCAGCAAAAACGTTGAAGTTGAAGTTGGACTTGGCCATGTGATCTACAGTATTTGCAAGTACAATTTAGACTATGTTCATGATAAATAGTTCAACTTAATCAAATTACTAGATGAACTCCCACTAAATTCAACATCCCTCAAGTTGTTTAGTGAACACGATCCAAATTCACCACACCTAATCCGATCATCACGAGAAGAGATGTGGTTTCAATGGTGGACAACGAAGTGTCGATCATATCATTGATATGACTCATGCTTAACCTTTCGGTTCTTGTGTTCCGAGGCCATGTCTGTACATGCTAGGCTCGTCAAGTTAGACCCAAGTATTTCCGTGTGTGCAAAACTGGCTTGCACCCGTTGTATGTGAGCGTAGAGTCTATAGCACCCGATCATCACGTGATGCTTGTACACGACGAACTTTCGCAATGGTGCATACTCGGGGAGAACACAGTTTTTATCTTGATCTTTAAGTGAGGAATCATCTTATAATGCTACCATCGCGATCTAAGCATGATAAGATACATAAAGGGATAAACATCACATGCATATAACTTTAATGTGACATGGTATAGGCAATCTTCGCGCAATGATCTCCATCTTGTGCGTGCCGGCATGATCTCCATCACTCCACCATGATTGCCTCCACCACGAATAGCAACTACAACTATTGCTAACTACTTAGCGATAAAGTGAAACTATTACATGGCGCATAAGAAGTTGACACACAGGTCATACACAATTATAAAGACAACCATATGGCTCCTGCCGGTTTTGTACTCATCGACATGCAAGTCGTGAAACATTACAAAACATGATCATCGCATACATTATACACATCACATCTTGGGCCATACCATATCACAGAAAACACTCCCTGCAAAAACAAGTTAGACGCCTCTACTTTGTTGTTGCATGTTTTACGTGGCTTATGGGAGTAGATGCTAAGAACGATTCTTACCTACGGAAAGCCACAACGGTGATATTATGGTTGCCAAACTCCGGTGTTAATCCCATAACAACTATAGTGAGAGAAACTGGCATCCACCAGCCGCATGTGTGGAACAAGCCACACGTCAAGTGCGGAGCCGGTCTCGCGAACGATGTCGCATAAGGTTGGCCTGGACCGCTTCAATCTCACTATCCCGCGTCATAAGAAGAACACAAACAAGAGGCTTGCAACAGAAAACATCAACGCCTGCAGCAACCATGTTGCGTTCTACTCGTGAAACACATCTATGCATAGATCTAGCTCTGATACCACTGAAGGGGTTTCGCGGGATAGTAAATCAAAATTTTCTACGGATGTGAACAGAGGGAAAGCCAAGATCTAATCTAGGAGATGCAAACAACGAGAGAGATTGGATTAGATCTTCATACCCTTGAAGATTCGCACATCGGAACGTTCATCGGAACGTTCATCGGAACGTGGGTGATGTAGTCGTACTCGCTTCTCCTCCTCGCGATCCGATCCGATCCGATCTAGCACCACAAGTGGCGGTGCCTCCGTGAGATGCACACGTGCAGCACCTCAACGTCTCCTCCTTACTCGGACCAGAAATTATGGTGGAGAGACGGATTGGATCTACAACACGACGGCGTGGTGTATATGGTGGAGAATTTCTGCAGCAGGGCTTCGCCTACAAGCAGTCGGGAGGGAGAGAGGAGGGCAGCAGGGCGGCTAGGGTTGGAGGGGAAGGTGTGGGGGTGGTGCGCCCCCAGCCCTCTTTATATAGAGGGGGGGCGCAGCCCTAGACCCTCCCCCAAGCCCAAACCGGCGGCCCCAAAGGATAAGGAGTGGGGGGCAAGGAAACCCCCCCTTCTAGAAGGTCTATCTCGAGTTTAAAACCCCCTTGGCTGGCTGGGCCCTATGGGGCCTTGTTCCCCTGGCCCAATGCGGCCAGGGCACTCCCTCATAGGCCCATGCCCCCTTCCGGAAGGTGTGGCCACGTTGGTCCCCTTCCGGAAGGTTCTAGAAGCTTCTGGTACAATACCGATTAACCCGGAATAATTCCGAACTCCAAAAACTGCACTGCCTTATATGAATCTTATTCTCCGGACCACTCCGGAACCTCTCGTGATGTCCCGGATCCCATCCGAGACTCCGAACAAAAACTCATAAACCAATTATCCAATCTATCCTAGCGTCGAGACAAGTTAAGTGTGTGACCCTGCGGGTTCGAGAATATGCAGACATGATCTTCTATCAATAATCAACAGCGGGGTCTGGAAACCCATATTGACTCCCACACATTCATCGATGATCATATCGGATGAACCACGATGCCAGGATTCAATCAATCCCATATATATTCCCTTCGTCTCGCGATATTTTACTTGCCCGAGATTCGATCGTCGGTACCGTCATACCTAGTTCAATCTCGTTCACAGCAAGTACTTTACTCGTTCCTTAATCTGATATCACTTTGTGATTAACTCCTTAACCACATGCTTGCAAGCGGTGTTGATACGGATTACCGAGTGGGCCCGAAGTATATCTCTCCGACTTGGGAGGGACAAATCCCATCTCGATACATACAACCCAACAGATACTTTCCGATCACCTGAGAGACACCTTTATGATCACCCTCTCATAGGATGACGTTTGATGACCTCAAAGCTTTCTTCCGATACCAGGGAGTTGTATTATCTCATGGTCTAAGGAATACAATATTTGACATAAGAAAAGCTTCGCAAAGACGAACACGATGACACGATCTAATTGCTTCGCTTAGTTTGGGTCTGTCCACCATATCATTCTCCCAATGATATGATCTCATTATTAATCGACAACTCATGTCCATGGTTAGGAAACCTTAACCATCATTAATCAATGAGCTAGTCCATAGAGGCGTACTAGGGACACGGTGTTGTTCACAAACCACACAAGTATTAAAGTTTCCGCTTAATACAATTCTAGCATGGAATATAAACATTATCATGAACAAGAATTATAATAATAACATCTTTATTATTGCCTCTAGGGCATAATTCCAACATATGCTGCATATCCTCTACGAATTACCAATTAATATGCACGCTACGAGGATAACAGCCACGACCTGCACATCCGGCTTCATGCGAGAGCAAGAAGATACAACTGACTTCTCTGTCCCATTCCAAATCTCATGGCTAACGCGTAATATACGGCGCTAGAATCACTGATGTCAGGGGTTATTAAGTCCCTACTTGATCATCATTGTTGCAAATAAAACCCTAAGTTATATTGCTCCATTATATCACCACTTAGGATGATATCTTTGATTTCTTTATTTGTGAAAACAATATTTTCTTTCTTTTATAGCATATATGATAACACACAATTTGCAAATACTTTGATAAAGACTCTTTAAAGGACATGAGCAAGTGATGAACTTGCCTTGTGATGGCAAGGTAGTGAAGTCTGATGCTTGCACTGGACCTTGAGCTTCTAGTTCTACAAAAACATCATTATTGCCCGGTAAGGACATTATTTAAAGAAGCAAAAATGATTATGCAAGTAATGTAATGCATTATTTAATTTTTTATGAATTTACACCAAAAAGTTCCCTTTTTGTAATAAATGATTTATTAATATTAATTTTTAATATTTATATCATATATTGAGTTATTTTATTTTATTTCCCTTTATTGGACTTTTATTGATTTAATAATTCTTTTAAGAATTATTAATTATACATTAAAAATGGTGATTAAATATTTATTTAGTATTTTTCTAAAATACTAAAATATTAATACATAATGAAAGTGAATTTTATTTAATTTTATTATCTTTCAATAATTTTGTAAAATTCCATAAGGGATATATAATTTACAAAATTCCTAATAAAATTTAAATGTCTAAAATTTTATATTTCATTTTATTTGGATAGAGTGGATTATTGTGAATCCAAAAGTATTTAATTTATAATTTTTGGACTTATATTTTATTTTCTAGAATTTATTTAAGTCTAGGGGTATTTTGGTCTTTTCCTGTTTATTAAAACAGGCCTGGAATTGTTTCTGGGCTGATTATTATTATTGGGCCCTAGTGGCCCATTTAGTTTTAGACAAAAGAGCCACCTCGAAGGGTCTGGCCCAGCTCGGCCCACTCCTTACTGCCTCTCTCTCTCCCTCGAGCTTATCCTTCCTCCTCTAACCCCGACCCCGTGGTCGGCGATGCCGCCACCGTCGATTCCCGCCGCCGTCGGCCGTTTCCACCGCCGCTGTGGTGCATTAGGGGGTTATCGATGACGCTCGTTCGTTCTATCCAATTGGTTTTGAGTTCGAGGCTTCTCCGTGGCCAGGTCCATCCCGGTCCCGAACCCTAGGGTTAGGGAAAAGTGTTGCCGCCGCCGCCGTGGTCCCGTTTATGATGGTGTGGTGGATTCGTGTGCTGTTGTGGCCGCCGCCGTGGCTGGTGAAGGTTGCAGCGCCCCCTGTGTGCTCCCTGTGTCGTCGCGGGTTCGTCGGCCAATCTGCTTCCCCTTCAATTTCTTTAGCGAGGACCTACGGTGAGTTTGATTCTTCTCCCTTGGTGCTTTTTGTGCTTGTTGATTCGATGTTAGAGGCTGGCAGTGTCCTCTCTGTCTATTGTCTGATTCAATTTAGGATGATTATCCATTTAGGGTTTCTGTTATGTGATTGATCATGTGCTAGATGATTTGATTCATGTTTGGATGGTCTGTACACATGCTAAATGCTTATTGGCCCGAGGCTTGTTGTTAAAAATGATCTATGATGTTTCTGGTGGCTTACTGGATGATTTGATGCTTGGATTGCATCAAATTCAGATGATATAGTTGCTTGGGAATTAACATGTGGTTTGAGATCATTATGATCTCAAATAGTGAACTTTATTATAGGAATATCCTAGTTATGATTCTTGTTTTACAGGAAAATGATTAGTTAGTTGATTGTCTGAATCTATGATGATTTACTATCTTTCCTGATTCATATTGGATTGTTCTTGTGACACCCTCATGTATGGCACACAAGTTTGATTCAAAACCATGGATTTGGTTAGTTTATGCTTAAGACAATCTTGGCTTTGAAAGATAAATATAGATGCTCTTATCTGAATTTCCTAAGACCAATGATGTTGGTCTGAGGCTTAGGGATTCAAATCTTATCTAATTGGTTCATCTAGATAGTTCTGGTAGTAGTACCAGTTATTCTTGATTGAATCAAAGCTTGGAAAAAATGATAGTGAGCTTGATCATGTTATGGACCCTATGGATTTGTTCCTAAGGTGCTACCCTTCCTTTAGGGATGTGCCTAGAAATAGATCATAGGTATATGCATGATTGAATGGTAAAATATTGTTGGACAACCAGAGGAAGGATGTTGCTCTGAGCTCTGGTTGAACCTTGGTACTTAGTGGTTTGCCTTTAGAGTTTCAGAAATCCCTATGATGGATTCACCCCTCTTGGGTGCTTTCTGAGGTTCTGTTTTATAAAACAACACATGTTTCTCTCTGAATAAGATGATTAGATCATGTGAAGGTTTTATGAAACTCACCACAAAATCTGATGATGGTGTAGTAAGTTGGTGATGATGAGCTTGATCTGGTTTTGCTGGACTACTTTTCTTGCTCTTGAGCTGGCCTGCTCCTCCTAGCTCCTGGGATTGATCTTATTGTCCACCTGATTCATCCCCCTCCTTATGTCACCATCCTGGTGATGTTTGGTTGATCCTTAGTTGATGTGGTTGCTGGCTGTGGTGCTTGGTTTAGCTGCTTTCTACACTGGTTGTTCTTGTGTGCTGTGCAGTGGGGTGATGCACTAGTGCCCCCCCATGGTTGTGCTGTGGTTTTGGTGAGATTGGGTTGTGCTTGTGAGGTCGACAGCACACCATATGCATGCTGGTGTGTGTCCTGCTTGTGTGACTGCTATGCACTTGTGGATATGTTCAGAATCTGGATATTTACTTTTACCTGGTTAATTTCATCTGGCTGGTGAATTTGTCCTTGGCTGTCATCTGACTTCTAGCTTTGAACTTATGAAAGATGGAATCTTTCCTATTGGTGAAACTTGCCCCTTTTTTAACATTTCTCAATGATGAATTTGTCAAGTGCATTTCACTGACATATCTGAGAAAAATAATACTAACACTAATCTTCTTTTGTTTTTTATTTAAACTTTGTTTTGCAGGTACAAAGACAAGATTAAGATTTGGTTTAGATATAGGATAGTTAGTAAACATTCCAATGTAATTTTCTTATTCTTTTGTAATTTTCTTTTATTATTCTTGTAATCTTTAATTTATTCAATTGTAATAAAGATTATATTATTAATAATAAAGAATATTCCTATTCTTTGTATATTTACTTTTGTAAGTTGTGTGGATGATTCAAATAAATTATAATTTTATAACTTGATTATATATATTGATGATAATAAATAAACCTTATATTCATTATTGTTTTTCATTAGATAGAATTCAAGTTGTAATATTTATCTCTTAATTGAATTAAGATTCAAAACTTATACCTAATTCATTTGAATTATAATTCAAACACTCAAGTCTTATGTTTCAAATTCATTTGAAAACACATATCTCCTTAAGATCATCTCAAAGTTTATAACAATCATCCTTTAAGACTAAACCTAATCTCAAAGTATGAAAGAAACATTGATCACTTAGGTTTGGTGAAAATTTTACCCACATTTTCACAGATGAATGCATGCAACAATCCATATTCCTAAATCTACCCTTTGTTAGGTCCTAAATGTTGGGATGTTACATGCAAACCACAATTGAATTTGGAATTATAACAATATCTAATATATGAAAGATGGGGTAGCAACATGGTGATGGAGGTGCAGGGGTTGATCATAAAGGGGATGATGCGATGTCCTCCAATGATTTGTCAAGCAGCAAGGATTTGCCTTTCTCCAAGTTCCTCCTCGAGATCCCTCTCTAATGTGGTATTTCGAGGTTAGAAATTTCTGTGAATGTCGGATCTCAGATCCGTCTTTGCAAGATGGGAGTATTTGACAAGGCAGACGCGCTGCCATATGCTACAGGCAGGCGGTACGGGCAAGCTCCGCCCATACTAGTGGTCATTAAGCTCCCTAGTGTAGGGGTTCGTAGCACGGAAAACAAAAAAATTCTACCGCATAAACACACACAAGCCAAGATTTATCTACTATATTGTAGCAACGAGTCGATAGAGTACTCACCCTCGAAGATTCTAAAGCGGTTAACGAGAGCAGATTCTCATGGGTGATGTAGTCGTGCACTTGCCGATCTCAAGATCGCGTAGACGATCCTTCCGACGCAGTGTTCCGGCAGCGCTCCCGCAGTCAGCTACACGTACGACACTCGATGAAGACCTTCCACTCCCTTTTTCCAGCAGGCAGCAGAGGTTATAGCTCTCTCCTCACGATTCCGGCAGCACGACGACGTGGTGTCGGAGTTTAGAGGGGAGATCCTGCAGGGCTTCGCCTTAAGACGGAGCAGGTAGGTGGATAAGAGGGGTTTGCTCATCGTCTAGGGTTTAGTGGACGCAAAGGAGAAGGTGGGGCCGACAGCGGCTCGGGCGGCGGCGATGCGGCGGCGGGTAGGCTGCGGCGGCTTGTGGGGCTTGGGTCGTTGTGGTGTAGTACTTGGGCAACCACCTCCCCTCTATTTATGAGAGGGAGGGGCAGCTAGGGGAGGGGAGGCCGTATCCTCCCCCAACTCCCTCTCATTGGTGTGCGCGGTGGAGGGAGAGGAGGTTTCCTCTCCTCCCTCCACCAGGAACCATTGTCCTAGTTTGACTATTCAAAAATGCCTTTTGACTTTCAATTTTGGAGTTTGATTTCTTTATTTTAAACGCCCAGCCAAGTGACCTAGGATATGATGCAATCATTCCACTTAGTAATGGCACATTCATGTACCCTTCCCCTTTCGGAACGGTGAACCTTCTAGCCCTTCTAGATCATTTCGGTGAAAACATCGGAACCATTCCCGAACTCCGGAATTGGACTTTCCTTATATGAATCTTATTCTCCGGACCATTCCAGATCTCCTCGTGATATCCCGAATCCCATTAGAGACCCCGAACAACATTCTGTCTTCTTACTCACATTCTATATCTCTTAAACAACATCAAATCCTTAAGTGTGTCTCCCTACGGTTCGTGAATTATGCAGACATGACCGAGACTCTTCTTCGATCAATATCCAACTGAGGAATCTGGAAATTCATATGGATCCCACATATTTCTATCGAATGAACCATTTACATATGATACCAATTTCCCTCTGTCTTGTGATATTTTACTTATCCAAGGTCTGATCGTCGGTATCTCTGCATACCTAGTTCAACCTCGTTACCGATAAGTACTCTTTACTCGTTCATGTGATATGTGACCCCTTGTGATCTAGTCACATGCTTGCAAGCTAATTGGATGACATTCCACCGAGAGTGCCCAGAGCATATCTACCTGTCATATGTATGGACAAATCCCACTCTTGATCCATGTGCCTCAACACATACTTTCCAAACACTCAATGCCACCTTTATAACCACCCAGTTACGAAGTGGTGTTTGATGTCATCAAAGCATCCATCCGGTGATGGTGATTAGCATGATCTCATGGTCGAATGATTTAGGTTACTATGTATTTGAAAGCTTATAGAAAACGAACTATTTAAATGACTTGATCTTTATGCTATATCTATAGGAGTATGTCCATCACACCATTCTCCTAATGATATGATCTTGTTGTTAATAACATCTCAATGTTCATGATCAGGAAACCATGATCATCTATCAACCAACAAGCTAATATTACAAAGTGGCTTTACTAGGGACTCTAACAAGTTTACAAATCACACAAGTATTAAGGTTTCCAGTTAATACAATTATAGCCTGAATGTAAACATTTATCATAAACACAAAGATATAATAATAACTACTTTTATTATTTCCTCTAGGGCATATCTCCAACAGTCTCCCACTTGCACTAGAGTCAACTAATCTAGATTACATGGTAATATACCGAACACCCATGGCGGTTTGGTGCTGGTCATGTTTTGCCCTTGGGAGAGGTTTAGTCAACAGATCCGCCACATTCAGATCTATGTGTACTTTGCAAATCTTTATGTCACCATCTTGTACATGCTCTCGAATAGGTGAAAACGTAGCTTGATATGCTTTAGATTCATGTGTGACCTTGGCTTCTACGCATTGGCTATGGCGCCCATGTTATCACAATAGATAGACATTGGGTCTAGCGCACTAGGAACCACATTGAGCTCCGTAATGAACTCCTTCATCCATATCTCCTCTTGTGAAGCCTCCAAAGCAGCTATGTATTCCGATTCAGTTGAAGATCTCGCCACAACGATTTGCTTTGCACTCTTCCAGCTCACTGCTGCACCATTTAAAGTAAATACGTATCCAGATTGAGATTTAGGCTCATCCGGATCGGTGTTTGATGTCTACACACGCTTCTATTCTTATAGACAGTGTTGGGCCTCCAAGTGCAGAGGTTTGTAGAATAGCAACAAGTTTCCCTTAAGTGGATCACCCAAGGTTTATCGAACTCAAGGAGGAAGAGGTCAAAGGTATCCCTCTCAAGCAACCCTGCAATCAAGATACAAGAAGTCTCTTGTGTCCCCAACACACCCAATACATTTGTCAGGTGTATAGGTGCACTAGTTCAGCGAAGAGATAGTGAAATACAAGTAATATGGATGATTATAAGTGGTAATTGCAATCTAAAATAAAGATGGCAGCAAGCAAACATGTAACAAGATTGATTGTAAACGGTGTTTCAATGCTTAGAAACAAGGCCTAGGGATCATACTTTCACTAGTGGACACTCTCATATAAATATATTCTCTTCATTATGCTACCTTGAACTACTCTCCGGTTGGACAACTCCAATCCATGGTAGGGCTACAAAAGCTCTCCTTCAATTTCACATTCCCCATCTAGGTAACCCCACACTGTCACCTTGAGCGCTAGATGGTTCCAACAAACACCACAATTTCATAGAGACATCCAACTCAAATTATACTCATGATAAGTATTTATGTAATCTTTAGCCTAAGTGCCACACGGTGTGCACACTGTCAACTTCACACACGTGGGGATAAGCGGAGATTACATTAATTAAAGCACTTGAATAGCAGAGTAGATCTACTTATTCAACTAGATTACAAAGCTCATGATCACAATAAGATCACGCATAGAGATAGATGAACACATAGCTACAGGTAGAGCCCTTAGCCTCGAGGAAGAACTACTCCTCCTCATCATGGGAGTCAGCAATGGCGATGGAGAGGGTGATGGAGTCGATAGAGATGGCTCTGGGGGCAATTCCCCGTCCCGGCAGGGTGCCGGAACAGAGACTTATTATGTCCCCCGAATCTCCTCTTCGGTGGCGGCGGCGCTGCAGAACTTTTTGTGGATATCTGATCCACGTAGGGTTTACGTCTCGGGGAGACGTATATATAGGTGCAAGGGCAAGGTTAGTGGAGCCTCAAGGGGCCCACACCACTTGGTGGTGCGCCCCTGGCCACGCCACCATATGGTTTGGCCGCCTCGTGGCTCCACTTCGTATCCCCTTCAGTCTCCGTGTCGTGTCTATTAAAATAATGACTTTCCCTTTTGTTTCGTACAATTCCGAGAATATTTCCTTACTAGCTTTTCTGAAACCAAAAAAAGCAGAAAATAGTCAACTGGCACTACAGCATCTTATCAATAGGTTAGTTCCAGAAAATGTATAAAAATACCTCAAAGTGTAGACAAAACATAAGAAAGTTGATACAAAACAAGCATGGAGCATCAAAATTTATAGATACGTTTACGACGTATCAAGCATCTTCAAGCTTAACTCGTGCTCGTCTTCGAGTAGGTAAGTGATAAAAAGAATAATTTTTGAGGTGACATGCACTATCACAATATTGATCATGGTATTGTAAAGCATTGATAGCTGGGATCATAGTACTCTAAACATGAGCATGAAAGATATATTTCTAACAATAAGACATAGCAACTATGTTTCAAACATGAAAGGCAACACGACAAAAGATCATGAATAATGCTTTGAAAGACATTTGTTTGTTTCACATATAGAAAACATAGCAAGAGTAGTATTCAGCTTGTCCTTCATGGAATAGCAAAACATAAATGCATAGGACACCTTCAAAGTTCATAATGGTGACTAGATACAAATAATTTAAGAACAAGCAATATCATTATTATGAATCAATCAACAAGTTTTGGGACAATGCACATTGAACTGAGAATGACAACTATGCTCTCTTAATTGGTGCATAAAGGTAGAAGGTGGAGACTCATCATAAAAGTAAAAAAGAAAGGCCTTCACAAATGGAAGCAGGGATTTCAAGTTTCATAAAGAGCTTCCAAAACTTATGGTACTAAGCATCTTGAAGTGATTATGGTTAAAGTGAAACAAATATGAAGTATATGCTTGACAGACCATAAGTTGGCAATCTCATGTCCAATGAGTACGAGGAACGTTCCTCGTGCTACTCAAATTTAGTCACAAGCAAGTTCTTGTCATTGTAAGTATATGTGTATCATACAGAACTGCCAACGGGGTACCCCTTGCCCCATGACACAAGAGCTATCCCATATCAAACTGACAAGGCAACAGACAATGAACATCTCAGCGATATTTTTATTTGCTATTTGCATAGGTTTTTATTGAGGATGCTTCACAGATTACTCACTATGATTATGCTGCAAGTTTCCATCATGATTAGGCATGGCTTAGGCTAGCAGCCCAGGCGTTTCTATAACACATATATAATACTCCATGAACTTACAAGCTCCCCTTTTATTTCACACAGCCGACATCCAGAAACAAAAGATCATGATATCAACTAGATAATATGTACAGGTGTTGAAAGCGTTCCCCATGACAACATGGTTCTACTAATTCCCAACTAATGAGTGCAAGCATATAAACAACATAGATGACACAATAGTTCAAGTTTATTAGGTGCAAGAAAGTAAAGTGTGCCATCAAGTTTGTAAGAGCTTTAATCACTAATTTTCACATAACAAGTTTAATTTGGAAGATAGATAAAAACATGAATATACTTGGAATGGTGTAACACACCATGCATAGGAATTTATAGTGGACTCTTTGGAATAACTTGGTTTCTTGGGAGTTGGGTGCACGAGTAGAGCTCATACTCAGTACAAGTGGAGGGTAGCAAAAGACTGGGAGCGACCAACTAAGAGAGCAATAATGGCCATATCATGCAGAGCGACAAAACATTATCAATTAAAGCATAAAGTGGTATCACAAGTCAAAAACTAAATGATCATAGAGGCTAAGGTGACTGGTTCATAGTCGTACCATGGTGTAAGCATGTGCCAAGTCAACCCAAACAAAGCATCAAAGGAGAATACCACAATATTATGTTTTTGTATGCTAAAACAACACATGATTCTTTCAAGGCACATTAAGAATCTCAATTGTTTGGAACAAGTCATTCTACAACAATAATCACTGAGCATAAGGTCAAAGCAACATCTAGCATGACATTATAAAGTCTAAGCCATAGTCAAAACAAGCTCCCTTTTGTACCACTATAAGCATGAAACTTTCTACTCTTTTCCAACACCAATCAACTTATTTGAAACAAAAGTGCGAAAGTGGGGGTCCAACTAATTTATTCAGCAAACAAAAAAAACTAAAAACAAAAACTAAGATACTCCAAGAACAACACAATAGTGCATGAAACAATAAAAATAAAGTGTCTAGAAAGAGACCTGAGATTTTTATTGATGAAGAAGGGGATGCCTTGGGCATCCTCAAGCTTTGACTCTTGTACCTCTCGAATATTTCTTGGGGTGATATGGGGTGGCATCTCCAAGCTTGAGCTTTTGTCCATTCTTCATCTCATCACATCATTCTTTCCCTACACTTGAAAATTTCCTTCATACAAAACTTCACACAATCTTCATTAGCAACATTAGTGTATTTAAGATAATAGGACTTTGGGTTTAGTTTCAACACAAGTAAAACTTTCATTAGAACACAAATTACTGTAGAAATTCCTTTTAAAAGCTCAAGTTATCAAGGAGAACTCAAAAAGAAACTGATTAAGAGGCAAATGAAAATAATGGCAGAAATCTATCAAAACAGACCAGCAGGTAAAAACTGATTTTTTCGAAGACCTTCTGTTGCTCAAATCGAAAAGTGTTGAACTAAAAAAAGTTATATAACAACCTGGGGCATAAGATCAGAAAATTAAAGCTCAATCCGACATACATGGAATTTTCACGAATTTTTACAGTGAAGCACAAAAATATGGTTTGGGATAGTAACTTCCCCAAATCTTACTTCTCTCTCATTAGAGGTTATTCTTGGCACAAAAACCACACAAAAAGGATAAGGAGAGGTTATTACAGAATTAATAACTTCCAATACTCAACAAAATAAAAACCTAACGAAATTTGGGTTATCTCCCAGTTAGTACTTTTCTTTAACGCCTTTAAGTTAGGCACAGGAAGCAAGAATCAAGTATTTTCAAATGAAGAATCATTAACATCAAATTTTTCTTTAATATGAGGATCAAAAGGTATCTTCTCTCTCTTTTTTAGGGAAGTGTTTTATCCCTTTATTAAATGGGAATTGATATTTAATGGTGCCTTCCTTCATATCAATAATGGCACCAACAGTTCTAAGAAAAGGTCTTCCCAAAGTAATAGGATAAGAAGCATTGCATTCAACATCCAAAACATAGAAATCAACAGGGACAAAGGAATTGTTAACCATAATAAGAACATCATTAATACTCCCTATTTTATTTTTAGCATTATCATTAAGTTGGACATCTAAATAGCAATCTTCCAAAGGTGGCAAATCAAGCATTTCATAAATCTTTCTACGCATAATAGAGACACCAGAATCAAGGTCACATAAAGCTTTGAGATCAAAATCATTCACTTTCATATTAATGATGGGTTCCCAACCATCTTCTGATTTCCTAGGAATAGAAGCTTCATTTTTCAATTTTTATTCTTTAATTTTAATGAGAGCATCTGTAATGTGTTTTGTAAAAGCCATATTCATAGCACTGGCATTAGGACTTCTAGCAAGATTTTGTAGGAACATAATTACTTCAGAAATATTGCAATCATCAAGATCAAAATCAAACTTAGCATCCAAGGTAGTAGGACTATTATTTCCCATAGTTTGAAAAATTTCAGCATTCTTATTGGGTTTAGGCATTGTTGTAAATGGAATGGGGACTTCTTGTGGTTTGGTAGCATCAACATTGGTGGTGGTAATAGTACAAATACTATTATTTCTAGCAATTTCATCTTCTCTTTCCCACTTATCATGCAATTTAGCTAACAGTCTAACATTTTCATCAATTCTAACTTGTATGGCATGAGTAGCAACAAAGGTATTTTCCATGGTTTCAGGTTTGTGCTTCAAACAAATATGAAATATTTTTCTCAACATTCAAACGCTTTTCCTCCATAGTTTTGTTGAAAGTAGTTTGTTTACTAATGAAGTCTTTAAGCATGACTTCAAGTTCAGAGGGAGCACTCCTATTGTTGTTGTAGGAATTTCCATAAGCATTACCATTATTGGGAGGATAAGGCCTATAATTATTATTACCAAATTATTCCTGTAGGCATTGTTGCTGAAATTGTTATTTCTAATGAAGTTCACATCAACTTGCTCTTCTTGAGCAACCAAAGAGGCTAAAGGAACATTATTTGGATCAATATGAGCTTTTCCATTAACAAGCATTAACATAATAACATCAATTTTATAACTCAAGGAGGAGGTTTCTTCAACAGAATTTACCTTCTTACCTTGTGGAGCTCTTTCAGTATGACATTCAGAATAGTTAACCATCATATTAGCAAGGAGCTTTGTTGCAACACCCAAAGTAATGGTCATAAAGGTACCTCCAACAACAGAATCCAACAGATTTCGTAAAGAAAAATTTAGTCCTGCATTAAAAAGTTTGGATAATCATCCAAGCAGTCAGTCCATGTGTGGGACAATTCTTTAGCAAAGATTTAATTCTTTCCCAAGCTTGAGCAACATGTTCATTATCAAGTTGTTTAAATTTCATTATTTCACTTATCATAGATATAATCTCAGGAGGAGGATAGTATTTTCCAATAAAAGCAAATTTGCATTTAATCCAAGAATCAATACTATTTCTAGGCAAGGATAGAAACCATTCTTTAGCTTTTCCTCTCAAAGAGAAAGGAAACAATTTAAGCTTAATAATATCTCCATATACATCCTTATATTTTTGCGTCTCACAAAGTTCAACAAAATTATTAAGGTGAGCAGCAACATCATCAGAACTAGCACCAGAAAATTGCTCTTTCATAACAAGATTCAATAAAGCAGGTTTAATTTCATAAAAGGTAGCATCAGGAGCAGGTGGAGCAATAGGTGTGCAAAGGAAATCATTGTTGTTTGTGCTAGTGAAGTCACATAACTTGGTGTTTTCAGGAGTATTTATTTTTGCAAAAGTGAAGCAATCCAACAGCAGTAGCAACTAACGTAGGAACTAATTTTTTGTGTGTGTTTTGATAAAAAAAGCAAACCAAACGAAACTATTTTTTTTGTATTTTTGATAAAAATAAAGAAGCAAAACAAAGTAAAAAAAACTAAGCAAAACAAAAACAAAGTAAAGAGAATGGTTGTGAGAGCGTCCCTTGCAAGAATCTTCTTTATCCCTGAAAGGTGACTAGCGAGGAGGAAGAGATTGAAGTTGTCCTTAACTCCTCGGCAACGGCGCCAGAAAAGATCTTGATGTCTACAAACGCTTCTATTCTTGTAGACAGTGTTGGGCCTCCCAGTGCAGAGGTTTATAGGACAGCAACAAGTTTCCCTTAAGTGGATCACCCAAGGTTTATTGGACTTAGGGAGTAAGTGGTCAAAGGTATCCCTCTCAAGCAACCGTGCAATCAAGATACAAGAAGTCTCTCTTGTGTCCCCAACACACCCAATACACTTGTCAGGTGTATAGGTGCACTAGTTCGGCGAAGAGATAGTGAAATACAAGTAATATGGATGATTATAAGTGGTAATTGCAATCTGAAATAAAGATGGCAACAAGCAAACATGAAACTGGTCTAGTTGTAAATGGTGTTTCAATGCTTAGAAACAAAGCCTTGGGGTCATACTTTCACTAGTGAACACTCTCATATAAATATCTTCTCTTTATGATGCTACCCTGAACTATTCTCCGGTTGGACAACTCCAATCCATGGTAGGGCTACAAAAGCTCTCCTTAAAGTTCACATTCCCTATCTAGGTAACCCCACACTGTCACCTTGAGCGCTAGATGGTTCTAACAAACACCACAATTTTATAAAGACATCCAGCTCAAATTATACTCATGATAAGTATTTATGTAATCTTTAGCCTAAGTGCCACACGGTGTGCACACTGTCAACTTCACACACGTGGGGATAAGCGGAGATTACATTAATTAAAACACTTGAGTAGCAGAGTAGATCTACTTATTCAACTAGATTACAAAGCTCATGATCACAATAAGATCACGCATAGAGAGAGAGATGAACACATAGCTACTGGTAGAGCCCTTAACCTCAAGGAATAACTACTCCCTCCTCATCATGGGAGTCAGCAACGACGATGGAGAGGGCGATGGAGTCGATGAAGATGGCTTCGGGGGCAATTCCCCGTCCCGACAGGGTACCGGAACAGAGACTTCTGTCCCCGAATCTCCTCTTCGGTGGCGGCGGCGCTGCGGAACTTTTTGTGGAGATCTGATCCGCGTAGGATTTACGTCTCGAGGAGACGTATAAATAGGCGAAAGGGCAAGGTCGGTGGAGCCTCGAGGGGCCCACACGACCTGGTGGCGCGCCCCCTGGCCGCGCCACCATATGGTGTGGCCTCCTCATGGCTCCACTTCGTCTCCCCTTCAGTCTCCGTGTCGTGTCTGGTAAAATAATGACTTTCGCTTTTGTTTCGTATAATTCTGAGAATATTTTCTTACTAGCTTTTCTGAAACAAAAAACAACAGAAAATACTCAACTGGCACTGAGGCATCTTGTCAATAGGTTAGTTCCATAAAATGTATAAAAATATCTCAAAGTGTAGACAAAACATAAGAAAGTTGATACAAAACAAGCATGGAGCATCAAAAATTATAGATACGTTTACGAAGTATTACCTTTTTTAGCTTTGGTTTGTTATTGTACTATTCATAACTTGGTATGACATTGTGGTATCCTTCTCTGAATGTTTCACTTGAATCGACTTGGCACATGCTCACACATGCATATGACTGAACAAAATTCGGTTAAGCCTCGATGATTTATTTTTCCTCAGAGTTCTTGTGTCACTTTTATGCCATAATTAATTTTGTTCTATCGCAAGCATGGTTATGACAATTACTGCTCTCTCGATTGTCGCTCTCTTTCTATTGATAGCCTTCACTTGCACTGAGTATGAGCTCTACTCGTACATCCAACTCCCCAAAACCAAAATTGTCAAAAAGTGTCCACCATATCTACCTATTGGCATCATTGTTATTCCGTGCATATTTTAGTGGTATTTAGAACTGGGAATCGGAGCATCTACTTACTCTGACGCCTTGAAATTTTGATAAGGACACCGGTCTGACAGTATGCAGGAACCAGCCATTGATGCCTGAAACGAATTGGGCATCGTTTTTCTGCAACGTTGTGGAGGGCCTTAAGGTATTGCCTATTCTTTCGTATTTTTTATGTTTTTTCTTTTTGTTTTCATTTTAGTTTTCTTTCTTATTTTAAAAGAAACTAAACATTCCTTAATCATATATTTTTTTAATGAACCTTTTCAAAAATTATAAACAGTTTCAAAGCATGAACATTTTTTAAAAAATATTAATCATTTTGAATATCATGAACTATAATTGGAAATCTTGAACAATTTTCCAATGTCATAAACCTTTTTTTTCAAAATCATGAACAAAATGAACATTTTTTAAAAAACCGTGAACAAATTGTCAAATATCGGTGAATTTTTTAGACCTAAGGCCATTTCGTCGAGCCTGTTCACCATTTGCATTGCCTCGCGTGTTCTCACAAAGTCACAAACGGAATATTTACAATCAAATGCAAAACCGGTTAGTACCACGGTAGAGACCAAATCAAATAAAACTCAGATCTTGTAGATGTCGCCGGTGCTGCCGCTGGAGGAGCTGCCCCTGTCGGAGAAGCCGTCGTAGGCGCCCATGGTGGTGGCCGCCATGTCCTTGTACGTCTTCCTGACGGCCCAGAGCGCGCGGCAGCATTCGTCCATGCTGGGCCTCTCGTCCCTCACGGGCCCCATGCACCGGAACGCCAGCTCCAGCACCGCCTCCGCCGCGCACGCCGCCGCGTCCGTCCGCAGCAGGCACGGGTCCAGCACCTCCTCCGCGGCCCTCCCCTCCACCAGCCTCCGCATCGCCCACCGCGCCGTCAGCCGCTCCTGCATCTCCCGCTTGGGCTCGATCGGCCGCCGCCCGGACACCAGCTCCACCAGCAGCACCCCGAAGGAGTAGACGTCGCTCCGGTCCGTCAGCTGGCACGTCTTGAGGTACTCCGGGTCCAGGTACCCCGCCGTGCCCTTCACCTGCGTGGTCACGTGCCTCGCCCCTCCGCCGCCGCCGCCGTTAGAGTCGCCAGTACCGGTGCCGAAGCCGGCGCCGAGTCGCGCGAAGCCGAAGTCGGCGACCTTGGCGCGTAGCGAGGCGGTGAGGAGGATGTTGGAGGACTTGATGTCGCGGTGGATGATGGGGTGGTCGGAGTACATGTGGAGGTAGGTGACCCCGTGGGCGACGTCGATGGCGATGTCCAGCCTGGCGGCGAGCTCCAGGAAGCGGCCGCCGTGGCAGCGGTCGAGGTGCTCGCGGAGGGTGCCGCCGGGGACGTGCTCGATGACCACCACCCGCTCGTCGCCGTGCTCCAGGTAGCCGTAGAAGCGGACGAGGCTCTGGTGCTCCACGCGCGCCATGATCTTCACCTCGCTCCGGAACTCCACGTCCACGTGCGGGCTCTTGGTGCGGGCCCGCTTCACGGCCACGACCGTGCCGTCGGGGAGGACGCCCCTGTACACGGCGCCGAAGCCGCCCTGCCCGATCTTGAGCGCCGGCGAGAAGTTGCTCGTCGCCTTGAGGATCTCCTCCATGGTGAACACCGAGCTCTGGAACTGCTGCACCGCCGCCACGCTCCCCCTCCTGCTGCCGTTGCTGCCGTACAGCCCTCCTCCCGGTCCGCGGAGCAACGACGGCCGCCCGGCACCGTGGCCGAACGCTGCGATCGCACGCACGAGGAGGTAATTAATCAACGGAACCCGAACATTCGGGAAGAGGGTCAACACTCAACACAAGGGAGGCAAGGGAAGACTCACATGGTGGCTTCTTGATCGCGTCGTCCGGCGCCGGCAACGCCGCCGCCGTGGACCTCTTCTTATTCTTCTTGGAGGAGGAGGAGAGCGACGAGGAGGAGGACGTGGAGAGCGAGCTGAACCAGACGCCGATGGACCTGAACAGGGACTTGTACTTGCCGCTGCCGCTGCCGGCGGGGAGCTGCTGCGACCACGCCGGGCTCGGCCCCGCCGACCGCCGCTCGAGCCTCCCGGCCGACAACGACGACACGTTCCTGCGGTGATCGCGTCCGGCCATGTTCCCCCACCTACGTACACGCGCACCACTCCAAACAGTCGATCGGTCACGAACGGGCGGCGAAGTCGACGTACGGTGTTTATGGAGGAGAACGAGACAAGCTGCTGGCGACCGTGTCCACTCTGAGGCCGGCCAGCTAGGCAGCAGCGCAGGTGGGCCCGGTCCTAACCGCAGCACAGTAGTACAATGTGACACTGCATGTGGGCGCGCTGTCGTCCGGCACCCACCTGCAGTTGAATGCCAAGTCTTGGGCGACTTCGTGTTTTGTGAACTCTTTTCTTGCGAGAGGAGAACCCTTCCACTCTCGCCGTCGTTTGCCAGGTCAGTGCTACAAGGATTTGAGAAACACATCACTCTTTTTATATACAAAGATATGTATTGCACAAATGCATAATTCCTTTTTTTCAAAAAACAAAACGTATGGTGATGTATCTAATAATACAAGACGTATGTACCAAAGAATACTCCATTGCATATGATCATATCTTATGTTCGTATAAACTTTGATACTTTCACTTTGGACTAAATTTATATCTCTTTCTCTTTTGGGGAACGGAGGAACTCGCTCCATTTCTAAATACAAGACGTTCTGGGGGTTTAATTTGAACTCCAAGACGTCTTATATTTAGTAACAAAAGGTGGTATCATATACACTAGCACAAATTTACTGGGTAGTATGGTGTTTTCAAGAGAACATGTCAACCACTTGATAAAAACAAGTGCAGTGTGCCTTCACTATCATAGCCTGACCTATTCAAAGTTCAAACTCAAGATGAACACACGCAACAATAACTATGGTAAATCTCTTTACCCACAAATCCAGGCAGGCAGTTTGTCAACGAAAGCAACATCAGCTAAAGAACAATTCATCGGGCGGATAAAACTATGCGCGCCACCGCCGACGAATTGTTCAGCAAGAAACATAAGATGGACACACATAGACAGCTCACATCGCCACCAGAAACATGAAAGATTGCACAGCGAGTTCTCCTAGTCAAAGCAGGGCAAAGGATATACAGGAAGCGCATACGGCTTCCTTCTTTTTGTACAAATGAAACATGATCCAGAACCAGTTTTTTTACCCCCCTTCCTGTCACCTATCTAGTGTGTGATGGTTTATACAGACGCTAACCGAATCAGAAAATGCGGACCAAATTCAGAAGCACAAAAATAAAAATAAGAGATAGACTATCAGCTATGATATGCATAATCGCAGAGCTGTTCCCTAATCCTCCAGGTACCATATAAAGCGACAACTCAGACACAAATGGTAGTACTACAAAACAGGGATGTTTTTTTTTAACACGGTTCTTGATGTTTCCTTCTTTTCATTATTTCCCATTTCTTCTCCCAGAGCTCATTCCACCTCCACCAGACTATATCATATCAGGAGCGGACTAGTTGCTGATTTTACTTCCCCAAAGAAATACGACTAGTACTAATCATCCTCAATAGGCACACCACCGAGCTCCAAGAGAGGATCCACCGCAGTCAACAAGCTATTCATACATCTCATCTATCAACGTTATCTGCAACACAACACAGGAGGCTTTCATCAACGGAAGATACCATATTTTTTATACATATGATTCATAATTAGTACTCCCTCCGTTTCAAAATATAAGATGGTTTAGGTTTGTGAAGAAGATGAATCTAGACTTCTTTTAGTATGTAGATTCATCCCAAAGTTGAGTGAACCTACATACTAAAACAAGTCTAGATTCATTTTCTTCACAAACCTAAAACATCTTATATTTTGAAACGGAGGGAGTACTAGCATTAATTGGGGATTCGGAAGAAAAACAATGGCCAGTTACAAATCATTGCGGATACAATCAAAGAGATGCCAGTACATTGTTCCCTTATCTTCATATTGATCCACATCATTGGTCAGTTCATATCTAAGATTTTGCAGAATGGACTATATGATGCATAAACACCTTGTAACATATACTTTTCCATGAAAAATCTCTCTTAAACAATGAACATACATAGACTAGATTACAACAGAAACCACATATGTGTGTATCAATGGCATTGTCTTCAGTGAGTTTATAGTATGCCAAAAACAAGGGAGTTATATATGGATGTTGACCACACTAACCTGGTCACAAACTGGGCAAGTCTCACTTCGCTCCATCCATTCAAGGATACAACAGAGATGGAAATGATGCTCACACTTAGTAATGGAGCGAGGATTCTCTTCATCATATTCTGGTGAGAGAACAAACAGAAGTTATTATAAGGAATGTTTGGTCCAGCAGAACATAGAACTTAGAACATTAATTTGGTGGAGTACAATTGGAGTATCACGCACATCATCAACCAGAAATTACAGCATGGTGCAAGTTCTTAGCTTAGATCTTATCAGAAAATCCACTATGCCAGGTGGTATCCATTTATCAACTAGTGAACTGGCTAATGCTCCACTAAAAAATGGCGTATAAAACAAGCAGAAGATCCATGCAGAAAAATAACTGAAGCACCAGTCAGGACCAAATACAGAAAAATAAGTGGAGCACCAGCACTTATTTGACTACCAGATTCCGGGTAACATATCCTCTAACAGCATTTGAGAAATAAAAAATGGTAACGTTTCAACTAAAATGAGCTTACCAATCTCCTGACCAAATTTATCCTGATAACAAGAAATCAGCAATCGATAGGAAGAGTAGCAAAAACATGTGCATCCAATTCCATGACCAAGTAAAGATAGTAGCAACAAATATTCAGTTATTATCCTAACAGTCTACAGAAATATTTATCCATGATCAAGGGAAAAACAACCTTCAAGGCAGATTGGGCAAACATCCTCCTCCTCGATCTTATCTTCAGGGACACCTTTTTCACACGATTCATATTCATCCACCTTTAAAGATTCCTGCTGTTCATCTGTTTTGCTCTTAATATCTGACTTCTCCAAATCTGCACATGAAAAAATTATAAGTTTCCATCACTATCATCGCAGGTCAATTTTAATCACTAATCCTGAAAGCTAGCAGAAACGTTACCTGAGTTTTCTGTAAGTGGCAAGCCAACATCATAAGGCAATGGTGCAGGTGGTGCTCGGTAAGTGTCAGGAGTGGACGTGTCCAGATTTGTGTCAACTGCGACTATAGCAGAAGCCAGAGATGATCCATCAAAGGCAGAAGATAATGGCTCATGCTCCTCCTGATTCTGTTGATGCTGGATAAACCAAAGCCAATACTATCAGCCAAATCTAGTGACTAATAATGCCAGAGACTGACAGAACACAAAAGTACCAACAAGTCATATTATTAATCAAGACAAACTATGAAGATTACCCAAAAAAAAAGGAGATGGTGAATAATCTGATTTTATCTTCATAAAACAAATGCAGATTATAATAGCAGTTGATGGCATGAACGAAAACAAAAAAGCTACCGATAACTAAGCAGAACTTCTTGTGTGGAGAAGGCAGATGGTAGAGACCACCCTAACAAGAAAATCATGTAATTCCATAGTTTGCAGTGGCACACAAAACAGAGAGTACTGTGAATACGGAGAACATATAGAGGGTCTACATACATAGATATGAACCGGTGCTCTATCTGCTTCAGACCTTCCTGCTGAAAAACAACAGCAGCCACCCATTCTATCCTGAATGGAAAAGCTTGATCCGGGATATCCTCTAGCTGTTGTTTTCGTCTCTCATACCCTACAAAGAAACAAAGCCATTGCTGGTTAAGAAAGAGCAAGAAATCATGAAGTGAACTAGGAATATAGCATACTGACACAAGACGGACAAAACGCGCTGGCACACGACATGATCAAACAACCGTACAGGCACCTTGTTATCTTGTGGTTTACTCTGACAGAGCCGGTCTCTGCTACCGCCGGAAATACCACATCATTTGTGTTCATTACAGCACTTTCATGCAAGCCAAGCCATGTTAAACCATGCACCATGCTCCACGATTTCGAACTCTAGCTCAGCAAAGGACATGGCAGCGCCACTGGAGCAGCTGTTTATCAGTTTACAGCAAACTCAGCAACCACGGAGCTAGGTACCTATCGATGCAACCTTAACTCCCCCCTGCAAACAAAGGCCTGCCAGCAACGCAACTACGCGCATCGCGCAGCCTTGACCACGAAGCGCGGTTAACTTCAACCCCAAACCCAGAACAGCACGGGCAAGGCCATCACCACCGCAAAGTACCGAACTCCACTGCAATATTGTGTGCATGGAAGCGCTCGACTGTGCCCACTGCCCACACAATCAAGCAAAGCTTCCTACAGCAGACATCTAAATCCCACACGGAACACCGCAATCCCCATCTAGGCACACGCTAGCTCGACTGCAGTTGGAACACCCCCCTTCCTTTCTGTGTGAACGAAAGCTAGCTCGCTACTCCAAAGCAAACTAAGAGGAAACGGGACGGATCGGAGCCATCTCGAAAGCAAAACGGATAGATAGATATCCGGATTCAAGTGGTCGCGGCACGAGAACGACACGAACCTTGAGCGACCCAGGCAAGGCTAGCACGCTACCGTAGCAGCAGAACAGGGCCAGCAAGCCCCGACGCTTCTTCTTCTTCTCCTCCTCCTCCGGCGCTGAGCGGGCGAGAAGGGGTCGGGCTCGGGGGCTCGGCGGCGCGGGCGGGGGGTCCGGAATTCGAGGAGACCTGGAGGGAAAAATCAAGCGGAAGAGAAAACCCCACGCGGGGAGTGAAAAATCGTCCCGGGAATCGACCGAGAGCATGGAAAAGGCAGCGGGGCGGAACCAATCGGGGAGACGGCTTACCGGGAGCCGAAGGGGAGAAGGAGCTCCGGTGCTGCCTCGCGGTGTCGTGAGCTCCTGGGCTTCCTCCGCCGAGCAGAGCTCCCCGCCTCTGGTGCGCCTCTCCTCTCCTCTGTGGAGGGAGAGAGGGGATAGTGGTTTGTCAGGGTGCGGAACCTGCAGGGGTTTTTCTGCAAAACGAGTCGCCGCCTGCCTGAGTGCCTGAGTGGAGAAGAGGACCGTGGAACAATATCTGGTCACGTGCTCGATTCACCCTCCTCTCCCTGCTAGTGGGCCTGGTCACAGTACGGTCCCACATGTCAGGGTATAGATACGAGTGGCCGCCAAAGATGAGAAAGATCCTCTTCGCACTAGCAACTTTTCTTTTCTCGATCTTTTCGTTCGTTTTCTAGACGATGATGAAAAAAAAAACTGAATTTGGTTCAGCGGCAGGATTGACATGCCACGGGGGCAGGACACGTGGACAGGACCGGTCTCGCTGACGCTGGGACCCGCTCCGTTGTGGGCAGTCGCTCCTGGTGTCGTGCTTACAAGAACAGTTGGTTGGGGACGGTTGGACTTTGTGATGCTAACAGTGCCGACGTGGCTTTGACTTAACAGCGATGGTGTGGTTAGGTAAGCTGATTTTGTGGTGCCTGAAGTGAGTAAGAAAGTAGTCTCGTGCAATGCATCCCACAATCAACCCACTTAGTGCTCTTGTGCTTTCCGTCTTTTTTTTGGGCACTCTTTTCAAAGCAGCCCGACGGCTGAGATTAAGGGTGCTAATCACATTTGGTTTGCCTAATAAAAAGAAAACTGACGTCATATCCCGACCCGCGCACGATCCAAGCGTAAATCCAACTCAGCCCGTTTTAATCTCAGCCGTCAGGCTGCTTTGAAAAGAGTGCCAAAAAAAAAGACGGAAAGCACAGGAGCACTCCCCAGCTTTGGATAATCAAGCAATTTTGAGTGATTATTAAGCTGTAAATAATGAAGTAAGCTTGTCTTGAAGGCTTTGATAGTAATAGGGCTTATGGCTATTTTAAAAGGGTTTGAATCCAATGAGCGCTTTAATTCCTCCCATTGATAGTAAATACAGCCAAGTAGGTCAAAGATATGCGGGCGATACGTTCCGACGGTTTGCGTTCGGCCGCTATCAAACAACACCCTGGGGCTAGATAGATTGTCGTAACGCGCCCCCGCCTCCCGGCACGGTCAAAGTTTTCTGCGAGAGCACGTGGATAACCCGGCGGTTCGAAATCGACCCGTGGAAACAGACAATTGGTGAGCAAGCTCGTTTCCTCCATTGGTTACGAACGCAATCGAGCCGGTCAAAGATGACGTGGCAGTTCCAGCGGGTTTATTCGAACGCCATTGGCTAGGCTAACGTGTAACATGCCCTGCCTCTTGGCATTGCCCGGGGGTGCTCTACGAGCGTGCGAACTTCCGAAAGAAAGATGTGAAACCATTGGCGGTCCTCGACATGTCTATTATATCTTAGGAACATACTAGTACAAAATATCCTACGAATCAAATCTGGCCATGGAAAAAGACAAGATGGACATATATTTGGTAAGTTGTTTTCCTGGTGCCAGATTCCTTCCCAGTGGCGCGGCGCGGGCCAGAAAAATCGTAGTGAACGCATGGGCCGGGCCACCCAACGAGAAGAAGGCTATCTCTAGCTAGAAAAAAACACTCGGCTCGGCTATGCCCTGCTCGGCCACGGCTGGCCAAGCCTGCTCCGATCCGATCAGCATGTTTTGAAATCTACTGTATGAGACTACGACTTACTTATACTATACCATGATGAAATTAGGATCATCAAGTAACAAAGTTCAAAAAAAAAAGCATCATCAAGTAACAGATCACACGTTCACGAGGATATAGCATCATAGAGAAATTTGAGTGCGGACAAAACAAGAAATAACCGATGACAAAAAAACCCAAGGACAAACCATTCGTGGACAGCTCCCGTAAGATATGCAAAAATCATAGACTCTAGAAACAACTCTGCGCCAAGATACATTTCTAACACGCTGGTAAAAAATATTTGTGTTGGATGGGAAGACGTACGAGAACTCTCTCTACCTAAGATTTATAACATACCGAGATATATACGGATATATACAATTGCAATGTAATACATCTTGGAGTTAAACCGTGGAGTATTTGCATCGAGGTACTAGAGAAAACACATGGGGTTGTTCTACATAGATAGATACGGCGAGGTTGTCATTTTATTTTCTTTCTTGTATTTATCTGATTTAATTAAACAAATGGTGTTATTAAGAGAAATCCTCTCAATAGAAAAATGGAGGTGGTAATAAATGTCTTGGATGTTAGAGTTGTGACAAAAAATACCGGCTCATCTTACTACTTAGAGGTGCTATTATGTCGATAATTTGGGGAAGTCTAATACAAGATACATAACTACGATCCTATATTGATAGGCCGGTTATACCCAAGTACAAAAAAATAGTATAAATATGCATAGATCAACGTTACAAAGAGCGGTAATCTATCTAGGCTTGTGCTACAAATATTAATAACATACCAACTTTTTTTTTTCTTGTTCTCTTTAACCCCCAAGATTGAGGGCAGGGGGTTGATGAACGAACAGAGTGATGAGAAAGGATACGGTTGGGGGAGTGAGAATCAGGTAACACGAAGAGATATAATACATCGATGTATGTTTAATATTGATTAATTGTTTAGGTGATAGGATTGTCTATTTAATAGTAGTTTGTGTGGTTAAGAGCACATTGTGTTGCGCCACGAAAACTTGACATGAGTAATTAAATCTATTCGGAAAACACTTGGCTGGAGTCAAATCCACAACATATTATGATTGTACATAGAGTTTTGTATATCTTGTTTTTGGTAATAAATAAAGAATAAAATAATTAAATGGGCAAACATTGATTGCACCAAAACTCCGATTTGTGTCCAAGATATCATTGTGTTCATGTGAATAGTTGAAGCTTCTTCTTTCCATACCTGCAACTGATTAGATAGCTCAACTAAAATAGCACCAAGTAAAAACGAGTAATTCATAGACCCTGTGGGTGCACTGGTCCATAGGGGGACACTGTTGGAGATATGCCCTAGAGGCAATAATAAATGTAGTTATTATTATATCTTTGTGTTTATGATAAATGTTTACATTCATGCTATAATAGTATTAACAAGGAAACATTAATACTTGTGTGATTTGTAAACTTAAATTGAAGTCCCTAGTAAAGCCTCTTCATAATACTAGCTTGTTGGTCAATAAATGATTGTGGTTTCCCTATCATGAACATTGAGATGTTATTAACAACAAGATCATATCGTTAGGAGAATGATATGATGGACATTCTCCTATAGATAAGCGTAGCATAAAGATCAAGTCATTTTAACAGTTCAATTGCTATATGCTTTCTGATATATAGTAACCTAATTCCTTCGACCATGAGATCATGCATATCACCGTCACCGGAAGGATGCTTTGATGACATCAAACACCACACCGTAACTGGGTGGCTATAAAGGTGGCATTGAGTGTTCGAAAAGTATTGGTTGAGACACATGGATCAACAGTGGGATTTGTCCATCCATATGACGGATAGATATACTCTGGGCCCTCTCGGTGGAATGTCATCCAATTAGCTTGCAATCATGTGACTGGCTCACAAGGGATCACATATCACGGGAACGAGAAAAGAGTACTTATCAGTAACGAGGTTGAACTAGGTATGCAGAGATATCGATGCTCAAAACCTCGGATAAGTAAACTATCGTGAGACAAAGGGAAATTGGTATCGTATGTAAGTGGTTCATTCGATCGCAAAGTAATCATAGAAATATGTGGGAGCCATATGAATTTCCAGATTCCTCTATTGGTTATTGTTCGGAGAAGTGTCTCGATCATGTCCGCATAATTCACGAACCGTAGGGAGACACACTTAAGGATTCGACGTTGTTGAATAGTTATGGAATGATGAGTAAGAGAACGAATGTTGTTCGGAGTCTCGGATGGGATCCGGGATATCACGAGGAGATCCAGAATGGTCCGGAGAATAAGATTCATATAAGGAAAGTCCTGTTTCGGGGTTGGAGAATGGTTCCGGTGTTTTCATCGGGAATGTTCTAGAAGGTTCCGGAATATCCGTCACTCCAGAGGGGAAGGGTACATGAATGTGTCATAACAAGTTGGAATGGTTGCATCATGTACTAGGTGTCATCGCTGAACAAAATAAAGGGATAAATCAAATCCTAGTTTGAAAAGTCAAACGCCAATTTGAAAAGTCAAACGACTATTTTGTTTGGTGGAGGGAGAGTAGGAAACCTACTTGGGGAGGAAGTCCCTCTCCCTCCACCGCCGGCCAAGGAGGCCGAGTTGGGGAGGGACTCCCCTCCCCTTGGCCGCGCCCTCCCACCTATATAAGGAGGGGCAGGGCTGCCCCTCCTAGATCTACACCTTGCCCCTCTAAACCCTAACCCTAGCCGTCGGCCACCAAACCGCCGCCGCCACCCTAGGGTTTCTCCCAAGTCGCCGAGTTGGGGATTCTACTTGCCCTAGCCGCCGGCCTAGCTCCCTCTACTTGGTGTGTCTAAACCCTAGATCAACGAGGCTCTCTCATAGTCCACCATACTCGCTCCGGCTTAAGGCGAAGCCCTGCGAGATCTCCCCTCTACTTTCGGTACCACACCGTCGTGCTGCCGGAATCGCGAGGAGAGTGCTACAACCTCCGTCGCCTGCTGGAACAAGGGAGAGGAAGGTCTTCGTCGAGTACCAAACATGTGACCGACTGCGGAAGCGCTGCCGGAACGCAGCGCCGGAAGGATCGTCTACGCGATCTTGAGATCGGGAAGAGTACGACTACATCACCCACGAGAATCCGCCTCGTTAAACACTTTGGAATCTTCGAGGGTGAGTTATTCTATCGACTCGTTGCTACAATCTAGTAGATAGATCTTGACTTGTTTGTTTTTATGCGGTAAATTTTTTTTGTTTTCCATGCTACGCACCCCTACAGACACAAGGGAACAAATATAAACAAGCATTAAAAAGTATTCATCTACCACGAAAGGAGCCTCCAACCACTAATTTATTTTTTTTCGTGGTAGATGTCAATACTTCCTTTTCGTTCGGCCATTCACCTTTTCCAGATTTTCGGAAAAAACATGGTAGATGCTCGACTGACACACGGTAGATGTCAATTTTTTACCATGAGATTTTGACTCTGATCGATGCCCTCCGGTCTTTTAAAACTTATGGGGCACATGTCTATGTCTCCAATGGACCTTTTCAGTCATATACCTGCTATTTTGATCTTGATAACTTTGCTCGATTCAACAACCATGTAGTCTAACTGTCGCGTTCTTGATGTTAGCCTCTCCATACAAGAAATGTGTATATATGGAGAGCATACCGCTCAACCGTGGAAAAAAATCATTGGGTTCAACTTAATAATATGGGGAGCATACCCTACTAGTGGAACCGTATCACTTAGCAGAACTACAGGTGTTGTTGGAAAGACCGCATGAAACAATATGAGGAATACAAAAACCTTTTTACATGTTCTTCTTGAAATGGTAACACTATTAAACTACTCACAATAGGGGTATTATAAGTGGTATCATGCAAAACATGCATTCAAAATTATTTGAAATAAGTCACATTGAGAAAGATACTTGGCGGAGAAATCATGGAACAAGCATTGTCGGAAGTGGGCATAGTGGGAAAAAACCCGCCCCGCTCCTCGGTCGCTCCTGTGCGACATGGGGGCGGAAAACCCTAACCCTCCCAGCACCTCCCTCCCTCCTTCCTCCATAGACGCCGCCGACGTGAGCCGCCCGACAAAGCCAGGGCAGTGCCGGCGGCGGCTGGATCTCCTCTACCCGGCGCGCGGAGGCCCGAGCGGGATGGAGCTCTCCTAGGCGTCGGTGCATCTCGGCTGGGGCGTCCAGGACCTGGCGCAATGGCTTGGCAGTGTCAGGGGCAGCCTCGCGCGCAGATGGAGGCAGCGACGACCTTTGGGCTCGCGGCTGCTACAGCCTCTCAGCGGTGGCAGCCCGTCCGCTGCTCCTGCAGCTCTCTGGAGGCAGCGGAAGTGCCGCCCATGGTGGTATGTTGGCGGTGTGGTGGCGCCGAGCGGCGGGGTGACATGAAAATGGCGGCCTGGTAGTGCATCGTTGGGCCAAATCGGGGCCTTGTTGGGCCCATCGTGGCTTGGTTGAGCCTGATGTGCTTGCCGGTCGTCCTCTGGAGTTGGAGATGGTGGCACGGTCAGAGCATGTTGGTAGCAACGACGCAGCCTACATGCTGTAGCGGGGTGACGGAGACTTCACGAGCCTGATCCAGGCTGGACGGTCCTGTCTGGGCCTGGTGTGTCTCCGCGGCTGCGTCCGATCGGCAAACGCCTACAGCGGTGGAGGGCAGTTCTCCTCCAGGTGGTTGTGCCACTGCCACCCTCTGGTTTCCGACTTGGCTACCTCCTCCGCCTCGCAGGTCACACAACGAACATTGGTACACGAACGCGAGCTCGTGGATGCCGGGGCGGTGGCCCCGAAAGGTGGACTGCACGGGTGTCTTGGCGGTGGGACGACGTGGCGGTGGTGTTGGTGTTAGCTCGTCTCTTTGGACCATGGGGGTGGCATGGAGCAGGCGTTGGGTACTCCTAGAGTTGGCGGCGCCCAGATCGCATGTTGGAACCTCGGCTCGAGGATCGGTGTCCTGAGGAACGAAATGTGGCGAGCGTTTTTCCAAGCGAAATCCTAGCGCCTTGTCGCCGACGACGGCGATGCCTGCGGGTGTGGTGACCTTCCCGAGGGCGTCGTCGTGGCTACCCTTGCCATATTGGAGCTCCGAGTGAAAACCCTAGACCCTTGTGGTCTCGGCGGCGGTGGCGCTTTTTATTCGTTACCTTCTTGGAGGCGGTGTCGTGGATCTCTAGGTTCCTTAGTCTCGACCTCTTCGGTGGCAAGCTAGATGCTTCTTAGGCTTTATAGCTTATCTTTGATCTGCTTGTAAGAGGAATTCCTCATCACTATGTATCGGTTTGGCCGTGTGGCTTTATTTATAAAGTGGGGCGAAAGGCTATTTTGAAAAGAAAGATACTTGGTGGTTCCCATGGAAGGGTGAGAGATAGGTGCACTTGTCTATTACTCCAGAAATTTTCAAATGGATGGAAATCCTCTTTTTTGCCTAGACGTAAATTCTTCTTCTCGAGATATTGATTCAGGACAGATTAAACACCAAGGAATTAATGGTTAGCAAAGTTTTCAATGTGGAAGATAGAAGCTGCCTTCTATGTGATGAAAGGACAGAGGAAAGCATATATGACTCACCTATTCTTTTTCGTGTGCTCGAGTAGAAACTTCCGGTGGAAGACTGGTATGGAACGAATCTGAATTTAAACCCTAATAGAGGTGGTGATAGAGTATGAGAGGAGAGCAAGAGGAGGAATACAACCACATTTTTTCAGAGAAAGTATGATTGCTGGAAGGAAGCTAGTAGCAAAGATAGAGAAGTATATACACAGGATGGAAGGAATAAGACCAGCCACACCGTGTGTAAAAAGCGATTCTTAGCATTCTCTCACCTCTTGTTGAACCGGTTCCATACATCGCCCAGCATCGGTTCCTAGGATTTCACATTAGAAGCGGTTCAAGAGTTTGATTCGCTTTTTCCATTGAGTGTGGGACCTAGCAGCAGAATTGTGAGGCAAAGTCGACATGCATGCATGCAAAAGATGTAAAGAGTGGGACCTATATCGATTCCATACACTACAGCAAGACCATATCGGTTCGTAACTCTGACACATTATTTGAACGCGGAGATTCTACCTGGGTGTGGACGTTCCGGGCTTATCCAACGGATATAAGCGTTCTAAGATGCGAGCAAGGGAATTTTGCACTAACAACCTGTACTTGTACATTTTCTTCTCCTATAGGAAACGAAGTGGACAAGTACAATTCGTTCTGGTCGATTTGTCCAGCCGGACGACTTGCACCACACCTCCCGCATCATCCTACCCCACCTACCCAGCAGCACCACCGCACCCTACCCTCTCGCTCCGGCGAACCTCCACTCCGGTAGCATCTTGGACTAGCAGCTCGGATGCGACGTCTGTGGTGGTGACGTAGGACTCTAGGGCGTGCTGCCGGCGAGGAGGCAGGCGACGCCACATATCTGAGCTACATCGCCATGGCCCTTGGTCCCTCGCCGGAATCCATGGTGTCTGCTGCCTACCAACTAGCTACCTGCCCCTGCTAGAAGATGAGGTCGGTGGCCTACCCTGCCTTGGCTCCAACTGGGAAGGACGGCGACGGCAACCACGCCCTCGACTCCTCCCATCTCCTTCCATGGCAGAGGAGACACCGATCTATGTGGAGATTGGATGGAGTCATGGAATTTTTTCCTTTTTATCTCATAGCTCAGATCCGTAGCATTTCTTTTTTTTTTCTTATTATTTTTTGAAGTGGATATGATGGATACTCGTGTTTTCTTCCTAATCTGAAAATTGCAGACCTGAATCTTCCTCGATTTGTTTCCTTATATACAATTTTTTTAATAAAGTACATGGTTGGATACTTGGATTTTTTCCTTCTACGCAAAGTACATGGTTATTTTCCCCTTAATTCTGTTTAGTACATTTGATCAGGATGTGTCATGTGCGATGGTTTTGATCCATATTTTGGAAGTCTGCTTGGTTCCAATTTTCTGTACTGAAAAGGTAAAAATAGAGGGACTTACTGAACTGAAAATGGTAGAGCTGAGGGTTTCTTCTACAAAATGTAACAATGGTTTGCACGAATCTCCAGGTATGGTTGAACGTCCAAGATAAGCCTGTAACACCCTCGTATATGTAGAGTTGCATTTTCGCACATTATTTGTTGAACCAGCAGTGTGCATGGTCTAACGTACGCACGCAACAACAACAACGAAAACGGTATATATAGTGATACGTAAGCAGCTGGACGCAACAACAACAAGATGGGGGAAGTGACGCGCGTGCGGCTGATGAGGAGTGACTTGCCGCTAGCTAGCTAAGGCTGCCCTCCTCTTTGCTGCTGCCAGCAGGAGATCATCGACGAGCCGATGCAAGTCCCGGTGCGAGGAGCCTCCTTGCGCCACGGCCGCGCGCGCCTCCGCGGCGAGTTCCTTCACCTTGATCCTGGCAGCGTCCGCCGGCCCTCCGGGGCGCATGAACGCCGTCAACGCCCTTGCCACGTCCCGCGCCGGGACCACCTCGTGTTCCTCCAGACACTCGCTCCGAAGGCCGGCTCCGTCGGGCCACAGCCGCTCCCCGATCCCCAGCACCTGCGTCAGCAGCCTCTCGGTGATGAACTGCTCGTAGACCACCGGCCACGTGAGCACGGGCACGCCCGCCGCCACCGTCTCCAGCACCGAGTTCCACCCGCACTGCATCACGAACGCGCCTGCCGCGGGGTGCCCCAGTATGGCCGTCTGCGGAGCCCAGGTCCTCACGAGCAGGCCCCTCTCCCGGACACGCTCCTCCCACCCCTCCGGCGGGCTCCACCGCCTCTCCTCCTCCCCCCTCACCACCCACACGAACGGCTCCCCCGAGGTCTCCAGCCCGACCGCGAGCTCGTCCAGCTGAGCGTCCCTGACGTGGGCCGTCGTGCCGAAGGATACGTACACCACCGACCGGTCTTGCTTCGTGTCAAGCCACTCCATGATTCTGCCGTCCTGCTTCTTCTCTGCGGCCTTCGGTGGCGACGTCGTCGACGGGGATGGCGACCGCAGCAGCGCCAGAGGGCCTATGAAGTAGGCGCGCTTCACGTACCCCTCGCGCTCGTACATCTCGAAGTACGGCCTCTCCAGCTCCGTCCACGTGTTGACGGCGAGCCCGAAGCAGCCTGCCTGGAGCGAGTTGATCGAGTCGCGGGCCGAGCTGTCCTGCCTCCTGAACCACTCCGGCAGCTCCGTCCTCGGGATCCGTATGGGAGGCCCGGGAAACCGGGGGACCTCCACGACGTCGTCGTCCTTGTTGCCGACGCCGCCCGCGAGGTGCCGGCTGGCGAGCATCGGGAAGGCGCCGATGACGTTGAACGCGACGCACGGCACGCCCAGCTCGTCGGCGACGCCGCTGATCCACGGGAACATCCAGTCGGTGACCACCGCGTCGGGAGACTGCGCCCGGATGAGCGTCTCCTGCGCCGGGCGCGTCGCGAGCTCGCTCGTGGCGGCGGCCACGATGCGCTGCGTCTGCTCTGGCGTGGCAGCCCTCCCCATGTTCTCCACGCCCTCCGGTAGCCCGTCCACCGACGGGAACGGGTAGGTCGCGATCTTCACATTGCTGGGATTATGCTGATGCTGCTGCTCACGCTCCAGCAACGACGACTGGACGATCCAGACGTTGGCCGGGGTCACTGCCACTGTTGCTTCTACCGCGGGATTTGTCGCGGCCAGGCTAATGGCGAGCTCGGTGAAGGGCTCGATGTGTCGAGAATGGATTTCCCACATGTAAGAGGGGGGCCCCCCCGGCACCATCTCTACCACATATTAGTTGGAGATTCGTGCAAAAGTCTTCCGGTCAAAGCCTCAGCGAGTTTTGCAATTTAACCCTTTCCAAATATTAAAATCAACCCGTACCACAAGCCATCCTTACTATCAGCAGTTTCAGCACACCGACCCTGCCTTCCCACATCAAGCACCAGGGTTCAGGCGCCGCCTCCCCTTTTCTCCAGGAGCTTGCGCCGTCTCCCTCTACTCCCTCCCGCTCTCATGTTGTTCTTCCCCGATCTCTCGCTCCATGGCACTCCCCTGCTTGATCTATTTTTTCTTTCCACGAGGCAGCCATGAAAGGCATGATCTGGCCATGGAGGTCACGGATCTAGGCCTCAATCTGAGCAAGATTGAGAGGGGCACCACGAGGAGGAAGATGTGATCTGGGCATGGAAGCCCGGGTCTGAGGTGGACCGCCTCCAATCCAATTTTTTCCTTTCGTGTTCCTTCAAATTTGTTAGTGATTCTTTCTATTTCTCTGAAGTTTTTTACTGATCTATTTTTTCTTGACATTTTGCGTTGAATCTATGATTAATTTTTTGAGGTAAGAGTTGAATTTGTGTTGATACGGTTATGAATCATTATATTATTTGTGATACCTATAGAAAACTACTATGAATCTGAGTTGAATCTATGTTTATACACTTGATAATCTGATGTTCTTCTCGAATAAAACAGAGGAGATTGAGTACATAGTTGAATATACTATATGAACTATTTATAAATCCTCGAGGAAACATGTATAAGAACTGCTGTATTTTGTTCTTGAATTTTTTATGGTTCATTTATTTTTTATTTCCTTGTCCTTGGCATACACCAACGTCCGGAAACAGATCATTCTCCGAGGAAACATGTATAAAGTCTATTGCATTTTGTTCTTGAAAGCATACACCACGTATAGTGGATTATTCTGTTTGAGAGACACAGATTTGAGTTCATGTTGAACTTTTTTTCTAGATCTTGTTGTTTTTTCTATGAAACATGTAATTTCTTCTTTCCAGATCGTCAAGTATATATGAAAATTTTATGATTCTCTTATCGATCTTGTATGGACTTGTATTAAATCTTGTGATTCTCTAAAGATTGTAACCATTGTGGACGACGATTTTGTCATGGCCTGTTTTGTATTAATTGTGATGAATCTGTGATGAAACTGTATTTGTATGAAACTTGTATGCATGTTTCATTTTCGGAATAAAAGATGTATGGATCATTTGAGTTTGTTCAAAAGATTTTGTTCATGGATGAATCTGTGTGATTTTGTTCATGGATCAACCCATTTCAAATCTAATATAGATTTGATAGAGTGAAAACCTTATGGATCTTGTGTGAATCTGTTTACGGATCTCCACCCATTTCAAATCTTGTGTGAATCTTGGGTGAGAAATTATTACATGAAAAATCTATGAAAAACATTCTGTGAAAAATAATATGTAAGAAAAATTCCGTGAAATTTGGATCATGGTATGAATCTTCTATGGATCTATGTATGAAACATCAAAAGGAGGGAAAACGAAAATGATTTCGTTCAAGAATCTTAGGGAAATGTTGTTTTCTATGAAAAAAATATATGAATGAGATTAGATATTGTGAGTAATCTCGTGAATCTTGTGTGTATCTTGTATGAAACGTTCTTGGTATGCATGTATTCTATGATTTTTTTTTTTGAATATTCCTGAAATTTTACGAGAAAAAATGAGGTGAAAAAAGGACATAAATTATGCATGTATTCTGTGAAAAATTTATATGAATATATCTTGGCAGAAAACATGTTTGTAAAACATGTGAATCTTGTATGAAACTTCTGAATCTAGGATAAAACAAAGTAAGAGTGTCTAAATATTATTAAATAAAAAGCACAAGAATAAAAATTATCAAATGAGATTGTTGAAAAAACAAATTATGCATGTTTCATTTTTAAAATAAAAAATCTACATAAAAACATTGTTGAATATTCCTGAAATTTTAAGCGAAAAAATGAGGTGAAAAAAAAGAAACGTGTGTGTAGATTTTTTTTTGATTAAATTTATGAATTTGGAATATTTAGTGAATAATAAATATATATTAATATTTATAAATCTTTAAAATATTTAGTGTACAAGTTCTGTACTTGGTAGAAACAAGTTTGTAAAACATGTGAATCTTGTATGAAACTTCTGAATCTAGGATGAAACAAAGTAAGAGTGTCTAAATATTGTTGAATAAAAAGTACAAGAATAAAATTTATCAAATGAGATTGTTTAAAAAACAAATTGTGCCTTTTTCATTTTTAAAATAAAAAATGTACATAAAAACATTTTTGAATATTCCTAAAATTTTAAGAGAAAAATGAGGTGAAAAAGAAAAAGAAACGTGTGTAGGAAAAATTGTTGATTAAATTTATGAATCTAGAATGTTTAGTGAATAATAAATATATATTAATATTTATAAATCTTTAAAAAATATTTAGTGTACAAGTTCTGTACTCGGCATACACAAGTTTGTAAAACATGTGAATCTTGTATGAAACTTCTGAATCTAGGATGAAACAAAATAAGAGTGTCTAAATATTGTTAAATAAAAAGTACAAGAATAAAAATTATCAAATGAGATTGTTGAAAAAATAAATTGTGCATGTTTCATTTTTGTGAGGATAGAATCAGCGACAGTATCGATTGTAGGGAGAGAATCAACGACAAAAAATATAGAATATCCGACAACGCTAGGGGGTTGGATAGAAAACTGTAACAGATCTAAGAGGTAAGGTGGGAGGGCTATTTTATAAAATGCATAGCACGAATCTCCAACAAATGGAGAGTAGAGATGGTGCTGGGGGCGCCTCCTACGGGGGAATTGCATTGTCCTCGATGTGGCTGGTCGCGAAGAAGGGGATGAGCAGGACACGCAGCTGCTTCTTGCTGCCGCCGGTGCTAGTGATGGCTGCGCTTGTGGTGTGGTTAGGCAGGACGCCGCTTTGCCTATAAGTAAGACACGATATTATTTATTTCAAAAAAAAGACACGATATTATTGGAGATGCATGGTTGGCTGCTGCCCACGTGAGCTTGTCCCCTAGCTACAATCTCCATACTAGTACTGTACTATTTGTACTACGTACTTAATGGTAGCACCTAACTACGTACTACCTCCGTTTGGGATTATAAGTCCCGCACGGATAACTAGATTGCCAATTTAAATAAGATAATATAAATATTATAGAATAAAAATTATATCATTAGATACTTTAGAGGTTATATTTTTTAATAGTATAATTTTTGTGAAGTATAAGTTATATTTTATTAGTCAAATTAACAACCTAGGTATGCGCGTAGGACCTATAATCCCGAACGGAGGAAGTATTATAGTACAACGTACTTCTACCAATCAACAAATTTTTCCGTTAATACCAAATGCATGGTATCCTAGTGTTTTGAAAGACATACCTTTTCCTAAAATAATCTCATATGAATCTTGTCCCTCAAAAGTTGAGGGATCGAGAGCATCTCCACCCAGCCCCCCAAGAGGTTCCCCGAAAGTCTTTTTTATGCATTAGACATAGAGTTTTGAGATAAAAGGATCTCCACCCGTCCCCTTTATAGCCCCCAAACTGGTATGGGGGCACCGATGCAAGAAATCCCCGACATTCCCTCCAAAACATTTTTTTCCCTTCATTTTGTTCTCCATATCATCTTGTTTCTCCCCATCTGATCGCCTAGTCCCACCATTTCCCCCCTCCAACCAGCCGATCCTGCGCCATCCTGTCCGAGAACAAAGATCCACCGGTGACCTCAACTCCCTCGACGATAGTGACTCCGACAGGGACTAAGGCTTCACCGACGACAGCGACTCCGGCAGCCGAGACCCCCACCCCACGGTTGTGACATCCCAAAAATATCAAACTTAGATCATCAATACACTAATCCTAAAGTTTAGGGTTAACAAAAACTTTTCTAAATCAATTCATGAATGCATGTATATGTGTATGCATGGATTTTGATTTCTTTAAAAACCATCTTGTTTGTGTGATCCATTGCTTGTAAAATGTTTCTTAGGTGAAATAAACATCATCTAAAACATTTCCCACACTTTTCCTAAAGACAAATAAGTCAAAACAAATATATTGAGTGAATGGTCATTTTGACCAATTTAACTCCCATGCCTACTTTGGCTGTCTCAAACTTTCAAAACCTAACAGAAACTTTTCTGGATCTTTGCACCCCTTGAATGTACTCATAACAAAGTATCAAGGCCCAATTTGTGATCATCCAGAAACTTTTAAATGCATAGTTTAAATGACAACTCAAAATTGAATCTTATTCATATGGGAAGATCCCACTTTTTCAAAAACCACTCAAACAAGCTCAACTTTCAAAACCCAAGCATCTACAGACTCACCAGAACCAATCTAGCAAACCCACCAAAAATCTTTTCAAAATTCAAAACTTGATTTCATGCGGCCATTTCATCAAACAGGTTGCAGACACAAATCAAACAAAACCACAAACACTATAGTGTGCAGTGTTTTGAGCCTAACTTGTTCCCTAGTTAGCTCTCACACAATCCAGTAGATCATCTAGAAAAGGTTAGACCAACACTAGCACCCCTGTGAGCTTGCCATTGCCATTAATGGTGAACAGCCGAGCAACCCCATGTCACCCCAATGTGGACAGCAAGCTAGGAGCAGCAGCAAGCCTAGCCAGCATGTCTGGGAGGCAGCCCACCGTCCACGCCACTGCCTGTCCCAGCCGCGAGCGTTGCCAAGCCCTGGACCACGTGCACAAGACACGCCCAGACCATGCCGAGCGTGCGCCAGAGCGCCACCCTCGACCATCACCCACAGACCGCGCGCCGCCCTCACCGCGCGCACCCACGATCACCACCGACCCAGGAGACCGCCAGACATCCCTGTTTGCCGCCCCGCGCCATACAGCCACCGCCCGCCGTCGAAGACGCCGCCTCTGCCGCGCAGAGCACCGCCCGTTCCAGACCAAACCACACCACCCCATGCCTCGCGACCATGTCGTTCAGCATCGCCAGGAGACACAGCACCGTCCCCTACCCTTGCCCATGCCATTAGCTGCCTGTAACGTCGCCTCCGACGAGCTCACCTTGTGCCCCGACGGTCCCCTCGCTCGACTATAAATAGAGGCCACCCCCGCACGATTTCTTCACACCATCTCACTCCCCTCTCCTCACTGATCGTGCCACACCATTCTCAGAGCAAGGCGAGCACCACCTCGCCGGAATTTCACCGGAGCCTGCCGCTGCCGGAGAAGAAAGGAGCCAGCGATTGGAGCCACCCCAGGAGAAGCCACCGGTACCAGGAGGTTCGCCGTCGTCGACTTCGTCGTTCGCCCGCCTCGCCGACCCTCGCCAGTACCCCGGTGAGCCCCCAGCACCCCTCACTGGTCGCGCTAGGTTTCGTTCTCGCCAGAGCCGTCGATGATGACCCTCAGCCGTTGGATTAGAACTAGATCGAACGAACCACGTTGCCCCATACCGCTTCGCCCAGCCCCGTGTCACTGACGAGTGGGGACACCCACTTAAGCAGCCCGCGGGAGCACTGCGCTTAGCAGGCCGGCCCGTTAGAATTTCCCGCGCAGCCCAGCAATTCAAATTAAACCTTTTTCTTTTTAATTTCAAACACACTTCTGTACCCAACTTCAAAAATCAACCTAGATCGATTCAGTGCACCAAATTAGATGAAACCAATTTTGTTGGAAAGGTCTGTGAATGCTTAATCCAAGCCCGTTGGATTCAAGTCATTTGGATCTATAGATCACCCATAGCAAAAATAACAAGGCAGAAGCTTTTCTGCATTCAAACATTTTTCAAATTTAAACCATAAAAGCTTTTGAGTTGATTCCAACTCTCAAAAATCACATTCAACCATACCTTTAAGAATATATAAAAATATATATAAGTTACTTGCAGAAATTTTGTTCAAGCAATAAAAGAATGCTTCATAAGCATTTCTAGCCACTTTAATTAATTAAAATAAAGGGTAAAACCTTATTAAATTGTGACACCACTTTAAATCACATTCCCATGGACTACAATATGTGGTGATGACATGTGTCAACATGATCCCATGTTTAGTTTGGAGAATATTAAATCTTAAGTAGTTCTTCAATGAGTAGAAATTACTTTTCTAAAATAAAAAGACTTAAACCAAGCCTTAACCTTGTAATGTTAGAGATGATGCTAGATCATCTATAGGACCCTTGTGTGTGATGATTGCAAGTAGTTAAGTATTGTTTGGTGATTGTGTACCTCGTATTTATTCGTAGACGCTAGTACCGACCAAGGATACGAGTAGGAAGGAGGATACTACGAAGAGGAAGCCGATGAGAACTTCAACCACTGCTCTGCACAAGGCAAGCTAGTAACTATGCAAGCTTATATTGACATTGATTGCAAGCCTTACTAATCAAGTTCACCTATGCAAGCCTAATACTACTAGTGAATGTGCAAGCTAACACTTGCAAGATACCCTATTGTTGCCACAAACCCATGCTTGTGATATGATTACTATATGCCTTAAGCGTATGTGACCATACCCACTTGCTAAACCAATCCTAGTTTTATGGCAAGCTTCTTACTTTATTTTCTTTATCAAAGCTTACTTGAAGGCTACCTAAGAGTTTGGTAGATACTAGACAGTTGTGCTGAAGGTTGCATAAAGAGCATAAAACTTGGCCTAAGCTAGCAACCTTGATATCAGCCTAAGATATAAGGTTGTACTTAGTTGAAACTCCACTAGCTACCCCCCATTAGTACTACCCCCACCTGTAGATGCTAGTGCTAAGCATAAAACTTGATCAACTTTTAGATGGGAATACTTGGTGGAAAAATGGTTATGAAAACCTTGGAATGATGGACCATTCTATTGAAATGTTTTGGACATGTGTTTCCAAACACTTGATGATTCTGGTGATGAAAATGTTGAGGCATGAGCCTTAGCCCTTTATAAAACTGATGGTTGTCTGGATGCGATACCATTCCAACTTTATCGTACAACCACAATACCCGAATATTGGGTAGGGCTTGACTAGAAACTTATATACCTTAGTATTAGTTCCCTCACGGCCAAGGTCTGAGCTGAGGCTACCTTGTGAAGATTGTCCACCTGTGCAGTACCCAAGATGACAGTGGTCATGGTTGGGAGGCCAAACTCACAGGAGAGGTGCTTATACTAGGGAGTGTAATTGAAAGGTTAGGATTGATTATCCGCATACTGAGTATGGTGAATTCAGGATTTGTTCCTGACGGATGTATCGAATGTTGTGGTGAAAGTGTACAATCTCTGCAGAGTGTCAAACTATTCGAATAGCCGCGTCCGCGGTTATGGACAGTTGGAGTGGCCATACTGTTCCCCCGTCAGACTTTTCAAAATGACTTGTGAAACGACTTGAGACTTTGGCTTGACCACAACAGAGTTGTGACCGGAAATACAAGATCCCACTTAGGAGTTATAAAATTGTGACCAGCTTTGGAACTTAGTAGAGATTAAATCTGGCTTTTGCAAAACAACCCTAGAGCCTAGTGTCCTATTATCCAAAAACCCCTTTACTTGTTAGTATTAGTTTGCGAGTACTTAAAGAGTACTCATGGCTTTATCCCTGGCTATTCCCATGGCCAGACTATGAAGAGGAGTACCTGGAGGATGGACCCCAGGAAGGTTACGACAACTAGGATCATCTCCCATCGTCAGCATTGCGTGTGACCCCGAAGATGGAGCCTCGCCTACGCTGCCGTTATTATTACGTATTCCGCTGCTTGATGTTGTACTAAGGACTGGATCATGAGATCCCTATTTGTTTAAGAACTTATGTATCGTTTGTAATGGATGAAGTACTATGGTATCCAATTCTGTTATGTCTCGCAAAAATGGTAATCCTGGGATTGCGATGTATGGCATAACAGGCATCTAGGATTGAAAAATCCGGGTGTTGACAAGTTGGTATCAGAGCCATCCTGACCATAGGAGACCCTAGTTAGATTGGACGCTGAACCCAAAAACTTAGTTTCAAAACTCAAGAACAAAACTATTTACAAAAGCTTATTCTCATTCTTACCTCTTTAATTCTTTAATAAAACTTCATGTTCCGGAACTTGATCACTTTGCTAATCTACTCATCCTCTATTTTTATAGATGGACGTGAAGTACAGCAAGTTTTACCAACTCGGGAATGGAGGAGACCTTATCTTTGAGAGGGATCTGGATCAGCTTTCGGAACTTCTGGAGCGCCCGCATCCCGAGTTCTTCGGAGCTCAGCTCAATGATCAAGGGGGAGAAGATCTGCAGTGGCTAATTGTTGCAAGTCTCCGAGGAAAGATTGAACCTCCCACTGCGGAGGGAATTCAGTTTACCTTGAGGGAAAACAACTGGCTCGATGGACTTGCCAGAGCAATGCAGGAAGCTCTTTCCCGTCTGTGTGGGCAGATCATCAATCAGATCAAGGGTACTCGCTTTGAGTTTTGCCCAAGACGTGATGCCAATGGTCAACCACTGGAAGCCCCATACCACCCCGAGCTGAAGACTCAATTGGACCACCTTAGCTTCATGATGTATGATCGTCAGCAGGAACTGGACAACTGCCGTGACTATTGCAACCACAAGTCTGCCATCATCAAGACGAAGGATAACACCATCGCCATGCTAGCAAGGGATCGCAAGTCTCGCCGCCGTCAGCTCGACAAGAAGGAGCGCATTATTGCCCGTCTTCGCCATCGCATCTCATCTCTGGAAGAGACCATCCATGAGAGAGACATGCAGTTAGAGGAAAGGGAGAATGCCGGAGAAGATCTTCGTGGAGACCCTTACTCCTATCTCAGCGATGACGATGATTTTCTGGAGGATCAGGCCATGGACTTCTTCACCGATGAGGATGATTTCGCCTTCATCGATGATGCTGAAGATGATGAAGCCACAGACCCCGAGCAGTAGTAGCACTGAGCACTAGCGTAGTGAGTAGTAGTCGGTCCCACTGTATCGTAGTTCCCAGAATGGTTCTTAAAACCATCTGTTTTGCTTTGTTGTGGTGTGTGTTGTACTGTGTGCTATGAGTGAATGAATGAAAAAGCAAGTTGCTAGAAAACTTGAGTCAAACTCTAAAAACTTTTCAAAGACCCAAAACCTTAGAAATTTCCCTCTTTTCTCATGATCTATATCAATCTTCAGATGCCACGTGGAGGAAGTGGTTCAGCCCCGGACCCGATGTTGCAGATCCTGCAAATGTTGACTTCTGACCGCGAAGCTGAAAGAGCGGAACGTCAAGCCAACCTAGCCACTCTGCAACAGATAGCCTAGCTAGCCCACAACAACCAAGGCCATGGAAATCAGGACAACCACAGATCTAAGCTCAAGAATTTCCAGAATACCAACCCACCCGTTTTCACCAAGTCGGAAGAACCCCTAAACGCCGATGATTGGCTGCAAACCATGGAGAATAACTTAGAAGTAGCCGGAGTAGAAGCCAACGAGAAAGTCTTGTTTGCCACTCATTATCTAGCTGGAGATGCCAGGGCATGGTGGAACAGTGTTCGTGCAATGACCGGAGGCCAAATGATGACCTGGGAGGAATTCAAGGTCAAGTTTAGCAAAACCCATGTGCCGCCAGGTTTGATCAAGAGAATGAGAGACGAGTTCAGAGAATTGAAACAAGGAAGGATGACTGTAGTGGAATACCGTGACAAATTTTTGTCATTAGCTAGGTATGCCCCGGACGAGATAGACACCGAAGCCAAGAAGAAAGAAAGATTCCTGAACGGTCTGCATGACGAGATGCAGACGGTGTTAGTCAATATCCTCTTTGCTGATATTGAAGCCCTTGTCGACTCTGCTATCCACATGGAAGGAAAGATCAACCAAGCCAATGAGAACCGCAAGCGTCGCATGATGCATCAACCAGGAACCCATCAGACCCCAAAGTATCGCCCCAACCCATCTCCAGGATTTGCCCCAAGAACCAACAGACCCCCTATGACCCGTCCGACCTATCCCAACCGTGGAAACCCTAGACCCGGAGGAAATCACAACAACCCTGGCAATTCTAGCAATTTCACCCATGCCCCACCCAAGTTCAACACCAACAGTGCTACAGCCAACCCCAATGCTGCCCCGAGGACTGGAAGCAATGATGTGCCTTTCGCAGCCAAGGACAAGTCACAAGTGACCTGTTATGACTATGGAAATAAAGGCCACTATTCCAGCGAGTGCCCCAACAAGAAGAACACTACAGCCCCTAATAACAATGTCCCAGCTCAGCAGCAGCGTCATGTCCAGCCAGGGAGAAGATTTGCCCCAGGGAATTCACTCAACCGCAATGGCCGTCTTTTTCTCAGGCATGCTGAAGAAGCTTAGGAAGCGCCAGACGTCGTGCTGGGTATGTTTTCTGTTAATTCAGTACTTGCAAGAGTGTTGTTTGATTCTGGTGCATCACATTCATTTGTCACCGAAGAATTTGCCTGCACTAGTAAAATTCAACCAACCAAACTGAAGCATGTGATGATTGTACAAATTCCCGGATCGACCACCAAGGCTAGGCAAATTTGCAAAGCCGTCCCTATCCGAATCCATGGCATAAATTTTTATGCTAACCTAATAGTACTCGGAACTAAAGGTTTGGAAGTAGTACTAGGAATGGATTGGATGTCCAAACATAAAGGAATGATTGACTGTGCCAAGAAAGCCATTACCATGACCAGTACCGCCGGAGTATCAGTCGACCATATATCTGAAACCTTACCTCGCCAATTCAAGTGTAACAAGAGTCTATCCCAGCCTACCATTGACCAAGTTCGGATAGTTTGCGAATACCCCGATGTATTTCCAGATGTTTTGCCCGGTATGCCCCCAGATAGGGATATCGAGTTTATCATCGAACTAATCCCTGGAACAGGACCTATAGCCCAGAGACCCTATAGTATGAACCCGTCAGAACTAGAAGAACTGAAGAAGCAGTTGGATTCCATGTTAGAAATCGGATTGATTCAACCAAGTGCGTCCCCATGGAGGTCACCTGTCTTGTTTGTGGACAAGAAGGATGGAGGTAACCGTTTGTGTACGGATTATCGAAAGTTGAATGATGTCACCATCAAGAACAAGTACCCCTTGCCTAAGATAGAAGATTTGTTTGATCAGTTGACCGGTGCCCAGGTGTTTTCTAAGATTGATCTTAGAACTGGCTATCATCAACTCAAAATTCATGCAGAGGATATTCCAAAGACTGCCTTTACCACCAGATATGGATTGTATGAGTATACAGTCATGTCTTTTGGATTAACCAATGCCCCCGCTTATTTCATGAACCTCATGAATAAGATTTTTATGGACTTCCTGGATAAGTTTGTCGTTGTTTTCATCGATGACATTCTGATTTATTCCAAATCGGAAGAAGAACATGAGCTACACCTAAGGACCATTCTTGGAACCCTTAGAGAGCATCAGCTGTATGCAAAATTTAGCAAATATGAATTCTGGTTACAGGAAGTAGGATTCCTCGGTCACATTGTATCAGCCGGAGGAATTGTCGTTGACCCTGCCAAAGTGAAAGATGTGGAAGATTGGCAAGCCCCAACCACTCAAACCCAAGTTCGTGCTTTTCTCGGATTGGCGGGATATTACCGCATAGAAGGATTCTCTAGTATCGCCCGACCCATGACCCAATTGCTGAAGAAGGACAAGAAGTTTGAATGGACAGACAAGTGTGAAGCGAGTTTTCAAGAACTCAAAAGGAGATTGATTTCAGCCCCAATCTTGATCATGCCGGATATCACGAAGCCCTTCGATGTGTATTGTGACGCATCCAAGTTTGGTCTCGGATGTGTGCTAATGCAAGAAGGCAAAGTTATATCTTATCTATCGCGACAATTGAAGCAACATGAACAAAATTACCCAACCCATGACCTCGAACTCGCAGCCGTAGTTCTAGCCCTAAAGACATGGAGACATTACCTTATGGGAAACCGTTGTGAGATTTATTCGGATCACAAGAGCCTAAAGTATATATTCACTCAGAAGGAGCTGAATATGAGGCAGAGAAGATGGATTGAGTTAATCAAGGATTACGACCTGGACATTCACTATCACCCTGGAAAAGCCAACGTAGTAGCCGATGCCCTTAGCAGATTGCCGTGCCGCTTGAACTCCATGATTTTGAAGGAGCAACCAAGTTTGCACAAAGAGATGGAAGATTTTCGAATAGAATTAGTAAGTGAAGGATTTTTGGCTAGCATAGAACTTCAGCCCATTTTGATCAGTCAGATTAAGGAGGCGCAGAAAGGAAATGCTAGTATCGACGGAATTAAACGTCGTATCGGTACAGGCAAAGTACCCGGATTCACCGAGGACGAAGAAGGAGTTTTGTGGTACAAAGGACGCCTTTGTGTACCATCAGATTCTGAGTTAAAAGAAGTTATCTTGAAGGAGGCTCATGATACTCTTTATTCTATCCATCCCGGAGGAACTAAGATGTATCAAGATTTGAAAGAGCAATTTTGGTGGCATAAGATGAAGAGAGAAATCGGAAGCTATATCGCCAAGTGTGATATATGTCAGCGAGTCAAGGCGGGACATCAAAGACCCACTGGATTGTTGCAACCTTTGCAAATTCCGGAATGGAAATGGGATTCTGTAGGAATGGACTTTATCACTGGACTACCTACTTCTAGTAGGGGAAATGACTCTATTTGGGTCATAGTGGACAGATTGTCCAAAGTCGCCCATTTCTTGCCCGTTAAAACTACCTATCAGAGTTCGAAGCTAGCGGAGTTGTACATCGCTAGGATCGTTAGTTTGCACGGAGTCCCCAAGAATATCGTATCGGATCGAGGAACTCAGTTTACCTCGAGATTCTGGAAGAAGGTCCAAGAAGGTTTAGGAACCCGCCTAGATTTCAGTACCGCGTATCACCCTCAGACCGATGGACAAACGGAGCGAGTAAACCAAATACTCGAAGATATGCTTAGAGCATGTGTGCTAGAATATGGATCCAAGTGGGAAGACTGTCTGCCGTTTGCAGAATTTTCCTACAACAATAGTTACCAAGCCAGTTTGCAAATGGCCCCATTTGAATTCATGTACGGAAGAAAGTGTCGCACCCCTTTGAACTGGTCGGAAGTAGGAGATAGTCAAATTTTCGGACCCGACATCCTACGAGAAGCAGAAGAGAAGGTTCACAAGATTCGCGAGCACCTCAAGACAGCCCAATCCCGACAAAAGAGTTAGGCCGACAAGAGACGTCGAGACCTCGCCTTCAACATTGGAGATTTTGTTTATCTGAAAGTGTCGCCATTGAAGGGAATGCAGCGTTTCCAACTCAAAAGGAAAGTTAGCCCCCAGATATATCGGACCTTTCAAAATTTTGAACCGTCGAGGAGAAGTATCGTATCAACTCGAGCTACGAGAAGAGATGTCAGCTGTGCACAATGTGTTCCATATCTCGTTACTTCGCAAATGTCTCGAAGTCCCCGAGAAGACCGAAGTGTTCAAGAATATCGATCATAGGACCATAGAGATCAATGATAACCTGACCTATCCCGAAGTACCCATCCGTATATTGGAGGAGGACTTTCGAACTACCAGAACCCGAAGCATCAAGTTTCTCAAGATTCAGTGGAGCAACCACACAGAAGAGGAAGCTACCTGGGAACGCGAAGATCACATCAGGACGGAGTTTCCAGATCTCTTCAAATCCTAGGTAATCTTTTCGTCCTTTTTAAAATCTCGGGACGAGATTTTATTTAAGGGGGGAAGGTTTGTAACATCCCAAAAATATCAAACTTAGATCATCAATACACTAATCCTAAAGTTTAGGGTTAACAAAAACTTTTCTAAATCAATTCATGAATGCATGTATATGTGTATGCATGGATTTTGATTTCTTTAAAAACCACCTTGTTTGTGTGATCCATTGCTTGTAAAATGTTTGTTAGGTGAAATAAACATCATCTAAAACATTCTCCACACTTTTCCTAAAGACAAATAAGTCAAAACAAATATATTGAGTGAATGGTCATTTTGACCAATTTAACTCCCATGCCTACTTTGGCTGTCTCAAACTTTCAAAACCTAACAGAAACTTTTCTGGATCTTTGCACCCCTTGAATGTACTCATAACAAAGTATCAAGGCCCACTTTGTGATCATCCAGAAACTTTCAAATGCATAGTTTAAATGACAACTCAAAATTGAATCTTCTTCATATAGGAAGATCCCACTTTTTCAAAAACCACTCAAACAAGCTCAACTTTCAAAACCCAAGCATCTGCAGACTCACCAGAACCAATCTAGCAAACCCACCAAAAATCTTTTCAAAACTCAAAACTTGATTTCATGCGGCCATTTCATCAAACAGGTTGCAGACACAAATCAAACAAAACCACAAACACTATAGTGTGCAGTGTTTTGAGCCTAACTTGTTCCCTAGTTAGCTCTCACACAATCCAGTAGATCATCTAGAAAAGGTTAGACCAACACTAGCACCCCTGTGAGCTTGCCATTGCCATTAATGGTGAACAGCCGAGCAACCCCATGTCACCCCAATGTGGACAGCAAGCTAGGAGCAGCAGCAAGCCTAGCCAGCATGTCTGGGAGGCAGCCCACCGTCCACCGCCACTGCCTGTCCCAGCCGCGAGCGTTGCCAAGCCCTGGACCACGTGCACAAGACACGCCCAGACCATGCCGAGCGTGCGCCAGAGCGCCACCCTCGACCATCACCCACAGACCGCGCGCCGCCCTCACCGCGCGCACCCACGATCACCACCGACCTAGGAGACCGCCAGACATCCCTATTTGCCGCCCCGTGCCATGCAGCCACCGCCCGCCGTCGAAGACGCCGCCTCTGCCGCGCAGAGCACCGCCCGTTCCAGACCAAACCACACCGCCCCATGCCTCGCGACCATGTCGTTGAGCATCGCCAGGAAACACAGCACCGTCCCCTACCCTTGCCCATGCCATTAGCTGCCTGTAACGTCGCCTCCGACGAGCTCACCTTGCGCCCCGACGGTCCCCTCGCTCGACTATAAATAGAGGCCACCCCCGCATGATTTCTTCACACCATCTCACTCCCCTCTCCTCACTGATCGTGCCACACCATTCTCAGAGCAAGGCGAGCACCACCTCGCCGGAATTTCACCGGAGCCTGCCGCTGCTGGAGAAGAAAGGAGCCGGCGATTGGAGCCGCCCCAGGAGAAGCCACCGGTACCAGGAGGTTCGCCGTCGTCGACTTCATCGTTCGCCTGCCTCGCCGACCCTCGCCAGTACCCCGGTGAGCCCCCAGCACCCCTCACTGGCCGCGCTAGGTTTCGTTCTCGCCGGAGCTGTCTCGCGTCGACGATGACCCTCAGCCGTTGGATTAGAACTATATCGAACGAACCACGTTGCCCCATACCGCTTCGCCCAGCCCCGTGTCACTGACGAGTGGGGACACCCACTTAAGCAGCCCGCGGGAACACTGCGCTTAGCAGGCCGGCCCGTTAGAATTTCCCGCGCAGCCCAGCAATTCAAATTAAACCTTTTTCTTTTTAATTTCAAACACACTTCTGTACCCAACTTCAAAAATCAACCCAGATCGATTCAGTGCACCAAATTAGATGAAACCAATTTTGTTGGAAAGGTCTGTGAATGCTTAATCCAAGCCCGTTGGATTCAAGTCATTTGGATATGTAGATCACCCATAGCAAAAATAACAAGGCAGAAGCTTTTCTGCATTCAAACATTTTTCAAATTTAAACCATAAAAGCTTTTGAGTTGATTCCAACTCTCAAAAATCACATTCAACCATACCTTTAAGAATATATAAAAATATATATAAGTTACTTGCAGAAATTTTGTTCAAGCAATAAAAGAATGCTTCATAAGCATTTCCAGCCACTTTAATTAATTAAAATAAAAGGGTAAAACCTTATTAAATTGTGACACCACTTTAAATCACATTCCCATGGACTACAATATGTGGTGATGACATGTGTCAACATGATCCCATGTTTAGTTTGGAGAATATTAAATCTTAAGTAGTTCTTCAATGAGTAGAAATTACTTTTCTAAAATAAAAAGACTTAAACCAAGCCTTAACCTTGTAATGTTAGAGATGATGCTAGATCATCTATAGGACCCTTGTGTGTGATGATTGCAAGTAGTTAAGTATTGTTTGGTGATTGTGTACCTCGTATTTATTCGTAGACGCTAGTACCGACCAAGGATACGAGGAGGAAGGAGGATACTACGAAGAGGAAGCCGATGAGAACTTCAACCACTGCTCTGCACAAGGCAAGCTAGTAACTATGCAAGCTTATATTGACATTGATTGCAAGCCTTACTAATCAAGTTGACCTATGCAAGCCTAATACTACTAGTGAATGTGCAAGCTAACACTTGCAAGATACCCTATTGTTGCCACAAACCCATGCTTGTGATATGATTACTATATGCCTTAAGCGTATGTGACCATACCCACTTGCTAAACCAATCCTAGTTTTATGGCAAGCTTCTTACTTTATTTTCTTTATCAAAGCTTACTTGAAGGCTACCTAAGAGTTTGGTAGATACTAGACAGTTGTGCTGAAGGTTGCATAAAGAGCATAAAACTTGGCCTAAGCTAGCAACCTTGATATCAGCCTAAGATATAAGGTTGTACTTAGTTGAAACTCCACTAGCTACCCCCCCATTAGTACTACCCCCACCTGTAGATGCTAGTGCTAAGCATAAAACTTGATCAACTTTTAGATGGGAATACTTGGTGGAAAAATGGTTATGAAAACCTTGGAATGATGGACCATTCTATTGAAATGTTTTGGACATGTGTTTCCAAACACTTGATGATTCTGGTGATGAAAATGTTGAGGCATGAGCCTTAGCCCTTTATAAAACTGATGGTTGTCTGGATGCGATACCATTCCAACTTTATCGTACAACCACAATACCCGAATATTGGGTAGGGCTTGACTAGAAACTTATATACCTTAGTATTAGTTCCCTCACGGCCAAGGTCTGAGCTGAGGCTACCTTGTGAAGATTGTCCACCTGTGCAGTACCCAAGATGACAGTGGTCATGGTTGGGAGGCCAAACTCACAGGAGAGGTGCTTATACTAGGGAGTGTAATTGAAAGGTTAGGATTGATTATCCGCATACTGAGTATGGTGAATTCAGGATTTGTTCCTGACGGATGTATCGAATGTTGTGGTGAAAGTGTACAATCTCTGCAGAGTGTCAAACTATTCGAATAGCCGCGTCCGCGGTTATGGACAGTTGGAGTGGCCATACTGTTCCCCCGTCAGACTTTTCAAAATGACTTGTGAAACGACTTGAGACTTTGGCTTGACCACAACAGAGTTGTGACCGGAAATACAAGATCCCACTTAGGAGTTATAAAATTGTGACCAGCTTTGGAACTTAGTAGAGATTAAATCTGGCTTTTGCAAAACAACCCTAGAGTCTAGTGTCCTATTATCCAAAAAACCCTTTACTTGTTAGTATTAGTTTGCGAGTACTTAAAGAGTACTCATGGCTTTATCCCTGGCTATTCCCATGGCCAGACTATGAAGAGGAGTACCTGGAGGACGGACCCCAGGAAGGTTACGACATCTAGGATCATCTCCCATCGTCAGCATTGCCTGTGATCCCGAAGATGGAGCCTCGCCTACGCTACCGTTATTATTACGTATTCCGCTGCTTGATGTTGTACTAAGGACTGGATCATGAGATCCCTATTTGTGTAAGAACTTATGTATCGTTTGTAATGGATGAAGTACTATGGTATCCAATTCTGTTATGTCTCGCAAAAATGGTAATCGTGGGATTGCGATGTATGGCATAACAGGCATCTAGGATTGAAAAATCCGGGTGTTGACAACGGTCGACTGAGGCTCCACCAGCAATAGCTACCCCGCCATCGGCTACTCTAGAGGATGTGCCTTCTACACTGGCGGATGATCTCTCCATTTGATTTCTGCGGCTAATGTGAGGCCGGCCGATATGCGGCTTTTTTCGTTTGCTAGATTTTGATTCACAAAGATTTGCGATGACGTGATCGTCGAGACTATTTGATTGATTTGTAGGTGCCAAAACTATGTGATCGGTGATTTTTTATGTTTAGATTTGTCAATCTGTTTGGGGCTAGGGCTAGGAGCCGGCGCCTCCCCATTTGATGAACTAGTATCATCGCCCCCACTCCCGCCCACCCCATAAGGCCATTCGGCGGGCGCCGTATAGGAGGGGACGAGTGGAGATGCTCTAACTCTATTGATAAGGGCGATAAATGCGCTTGAGCACTGTTTTCTTCTTGGAGTCATTGCTTTTGGAGTTGTTGGATTTCTGGTGCTATTCTGGTGGTGTTTCGTCCGTGTTTTTAAGGAATTGATCACCGTAGCGGGACTTTTCTTTTACGTAATTCTTTTTTTATGTGTGCATCCATAATAGGGTAATGTGTTGTTGCAGAGGCCGAATGTAATTGGTATCTCGTGATATTAATATATGCTCATTTCCAAAAAAAACTCTATTGACGACTCATGTTATATTACATTATGTAAGACTTTGTTGATGTTTTGGCTAAATTGTATTGGAATCATGCAAATTTAAAATCTATGTATTGAGCTACAGTTTGTGTGTGATGTTGTAAATCAATTAGCTATTTATATTATTCATTTGACAAATTTTTATTGGACAAACGCCTTGCATTTTTTTTTTTTTGCAATGTGTGCCCACCCTCAAGTCCATCCCGCGGTATTCCTCTAAAATAATAAGTCCATCGCGCGGTTCTTTGTCTAGTCCTCAAGACGATTTATGAGGTCGATATTGTATCGGTACTAAAGTTACCACAAGTTAACTTGTTCAATAGCACGTTAACTGGTTCGTAATAAAAGGGCCACTTCCGATACATATCAATGTGGTGTGGGGTATAGTTTTGAAGTATTCACCGATAGGAAGCCAACAGCGAGCACATTGGACGGACAATTTATACTCCGAACCACGGCCTCTCGCGGTGGAAGTTTTCCGTTCTTTGTTTCGTTTCAGTACTTCCTCCGATCCATATTAGTTAACTTAAATTTGATAAATCTAGACACTATTTAGTATATAAGTTCATTCAAATTTTGCAAATCTAAGTCAATTAATATGGGTCGGAGGGACTATCGTCTTTGGAATGTTGAGGCGACGGTAACGTCCTGAAGTCGGAATAAGGTTGTTCCCGCTATATCCTCCTTTCGGTGGTGCATCTAGCGTGATAAAAGGCACGTTGAGTCATTTGTCCGGCGGATCTCCTAAAATTATGTCTATTTCTGTGTTCGTCGGTTTGCTTGCAGGTCAGTCTCTTTCGTTCTACGGATGTCATCATTGGGGATGGTTGCTGCTCCAGTGCGCTAGTTTATTGTGGCCCTAGCATGACGACTTTCTGTCTGTCTACTATAACAAACTCTACTACGACAAGTTTTGCCCGGCTCCGGTGATGGAGGGACGAGGATAGCGGCGCTTCGGCTCACGCTAGTGTTTGTAGTCGTCGCTAGATGGTCCAATAACTTATTTATAATTTTTATTATTTTTAGATCTCTTTGTATTGTTGTTGATGATTATTAATAGGTCAGTAAAATTTTGCAAAAAAAAATTATACTGCAAAATTTCTTTTTCGGTTTCACTATTTCACGGTCATTTAAGAATTTCTTAATTCTTAGTCACCCAAAAAATGCAACCGTCTATTTAAAACAAATTAAAATTGGTTTCATTTATACTTTTATGACAGAATAATACACTTTTCTGACAGAATAATACACTTTTCTGATAGAAAAGTGCAACTAAAACGAGTTGCACATTTCTTTTAACTATCGTTGCATTTTTCTCAGGTGATTGAGACTTAAAAAATCTAAATCGACAAACCCTTTCCTTTTATATCTGCGAAATCATCTTTCGATTCAATCTCGCCATCATGGTTCTTTCGAGATTTCAGCTTTCTTTGCTCCACTCCACCGATCGTCGACGTCGGTCGCACACGCAGCATGCATTGCAGGGAATCTTTCTAGATGCATGACGACGATTCAGGAGATGGGACAGAATCCGTGATCTACCACCTGCCTTGTTTCTTGCAGCTAGCCGTCAGCTTGTTATGATCAGATCATTGCTCACTGACGTGACGCGTCCCTGCTGGCCATCGGCGTCCACACCTCCGGCCAGGCACGCGAGTCGCGAGATAGATAAAGGACACTAGCCGGCTCGTCCCTTCGTCAATAGTTAACAAGAAATATTTGTTACCGCTTGACGATGCCGGAGTCGGAGTGAATGGACCGCAGAGGTTCCCGTGGACGAGCTCCAGGGCGCGCTCGGTACGACACGACACATACGCAGTCGCCCGTGGGAACGGTGTGGGATGCATCTTGCCAAGAGCGCAGCCGTCGCACAAGTGCTTGAGATGTAGTAAACGCTGGTCAGCGCTCAATGCTTGCCGTTCCCGTCGATGGATGGCGCCGCGGCCCGCGACTACAGATCTCAACAAGTGAGCCGTCGCCGAATTTCACCATGCTGTGCACCGTGTAGTCGATGTCGGTGAGCATCTCTTTGCGGCCGGTCATATGATTGCTTGCATCGGAGTCGAAGGACCAGTGCTGATCGTCGGTGGGCGAGGGGACGACGCGCTCTTCCTTGAGGAAGACATAATGGGTGTCGGCGCTCGTCACGCAGTGCGCGCCCAGCGCACGCTCTGGATAGGTTGCTGGCGCGTTGTGCGCGCTCGGGACGTGCCATGTCTCGGCATCGGTAGCATCGATGATGCTCGCGACGATGCAGATCGCGCAATGTGAGCCTCACCACCCTTCTCGCGGCGATCCCGCCCGCGCTTCATGCATTCCTTTGCCCAGTGGCCGCGAAAACCGCAGTACCGGCACTCGCCCTTACACCTGGGAGCGGCGACGTCGCTGCCCTTCGCCTGGCAAAGGTCCCTCGCATCGTGCTTGGGCTTGTAGTCATCATTTGCCTTGTGCTCGCATCCACTTGACGAGCCGGCGTTGTGCGCACCGTTCTTGCTGCATGCTGCCCACTCCTCCGTGAGAAGCAGGCGCCCACCCGCAGCGGAGTTTTCCTCCTTGTCATCGCGATCCTCGCAGACAACAAGCCTCCCGGTAAGCTCCTCCAGCAACAGCTTCTCGAGATCCAGCAGGGACTCGATCGCGCATGACATCTCCTTCTACGGCTTGTGCACGGTGTGCAGGATCTTCAGCACAGCCTGCTGCTTGTCGACCGGGTTGCCCAGCGCCTCCAGACCTATCATGATACTGCTAACACGAAGGATGTAAGACTCGACACCTTCACCTCTGCCATACCGCAGGTTGCCGTATTCGGAGCGGAGGCTGCCTGCCTTGCCTGCCTTGCCTTGCGCATGCTGTCCGTGCCCACACGCATGACCTTGATGGTTTCCCAGGCCTCGTGCGTCGTGGCCTTGACGGCGAGTGCGCGAGTTAGCTTTGGCGGCACCCCTAAGGGCTTGTTTACTTCTCTAGTATTTTTTTCCCTAAAAGATGTAGAAATATACGGGATTTGATGTTCACTCAATACTCCCTAATCCCCTCAAATAACCTAAATAGTCTACCGTGATGGAGAGTTTTTAATCTAGCAAAAATACACTAGTGTGGAGGTGATTTGTGGGGATATTTCGGAATTATTCCCTCCAAATCCGGCCTAGTAAATGACCTATCAGAAAAATTTCGGGATACGAAATAATCCCCTCTCATCTTCTCAAATACCATAGAAGTAAACAAGACCTAAGGATGAAGGCCAGAGCACGGCTGTTGTCACGGTTGGCGTCGGTGAGGTCGTTCATTACTGTTAAGGAGTACTAATATTGGTCTAAGAGTCCGTATTTGTCTAGATTTATCTTCTTATACCCGAAGTCAGGTGTACTATATATTATGGCCTTTGGTCCCTTAGTCATACAAGTTTCTTATTCCTAACATGGTATCAAAGCCTAGGTTTAAGGTTTTTTCCGCACGCGCAACTCGTGCTATGTCTTCCTCTACGCCGTCGTCGTTGTTTCTCTTGGTCGTCACTGTGCTGCCTTTTTCAATCTTGCGTGCCTTCTAATCCGTTGCTCTCTCTTCCTTCCTTCCTTCCTTCTAAATTTATTTTCTTGTACCCTAAGTCAGATGTACTATACATTATGGCATTTGGCTCCTTAGTAATACAAGTTGCTTATTGCTAACATGGTATTAGAGCCTAGGTTTAAGATTTTTTTCACACGCGTAACTTGTGCTATGTCTTTCTGCGGTGACCCAGCATACCCCTGCATGATGTAGTATATTATAGTCGTGGACATAACACCAATAAAACACCGTTCACTAATATTACATCCCTCAGAATGGCACAATAGAAACACATCGGGTCCAAGACATGACTATAGGTTACACTCAACTCTTTACACAAGATCCAGAGAACACTCTAGGTTAAAAGAGAGAGAAATAAACTTCTTATAAAGAAGAATCAGAAATAAACAACTCCAAATTATAATACTGTTAAGACTAATATCTTAACTAATGGTCTGGCATTGCTGCTATTGCAATACACTACAGAAATAGGTTCTATGGCTAGAGATTCTATTCTTATCTAATCAACAATTTCGTCTTCACTTGAGCTGATGTATATGTTGACTTTTTTGATTTTATTGAAGAGTTTTAACTTTTGATGATAATTCCTGGAGCATGGCTTGATGTAGTCATCGTCTGTAGTGGGCTTTAGAACCTAGCAAGAGTTAAAAAGATACTTTAAGTACGAGCGTACTCAGCAAGTCCACTAGAAAATGAGTGTTTGATGCACTATAGCTATAGCCACAGACCGTAGGTCGTAGGCAATGCAGGTTTTCGTAAACATTTCTTCAAAGGTTGCTTTTATTCTGAAAAGCTATGTCCGTCAGCCTTCACGGATTTACCAGAACTTTCATGGAGTTCCTTTCCCGTCACGTTCGCAGCTACTTCCCGGAACAGGGAGTAACAAGTTACAGTTCTTATACTCTACAGAGGTTCGTTACTTTACCCATGAGAGATCTTAGCTTTGTTGCATATCCGGGCCGCGAACCCGTTCACACTTCCTTGGTGTGAGGCCCAGACTAAGACCCAAGTCAATCACTACCTTCTCCGCGACCCCGCATGTCTCTTTGGTGTACGCCAGCCCACCTATTGAATTACGGCAATGGCAGTACAGGCCGTTTAGATGCCGGAACTATCGTGGGACGTTGAGGGCTCCCACCCATATGCTGCATATCCTCTACGAATTACCATAAATAATATGCACGCTACGAGTGATAACAGCCACGACCCGCACATCCAGCTCCATGCGAGAGGGAAAAGATACGGCTGACTTCTTCGTCCCATTCCAAATCTAATGGTCAACGCGTAATATACGGCGCAAGAATCACTGGCGATATTGGTTGTTAAGTCCTAGATAATATGTTCCTTTACCACCGGAACTCTTATAGTAGGTTATTACCTCATGGTAAATAACCTATAATCATATTATTATGAAAATAGTGTTTTCCGACCTTTTTCAAATGCAGGTGATGACAACACTGGATTTGTAAAATACTTTACAGAAAATGTTCAAAGGACATGAGCAAGTGTGAACTTGTCTTTTGTGATTGCAAGATTATGCACTCACGGTCTTCGAGATAATATAAAAGATCCAACATCTGAAATCAGCATTATTGGTCCGGTAAGGACTAATGTTTAAAGAAGCAAGATGCTTTTATGCATAACTAATGTAATGTGTGGCATCCCGCAAAACCACTACTAGAAAATCGCGTTGTTTTTGTGCATTGCATCATCATGACCGCATGCTCATGTCATCATGCCGCATTGCATTTGAGCATCGTCATCATCTTGCATTCGCTTGCATAAAACTATTTGCGGAAAAACCTGTTTTTGTTTTCTAAACGCCCCGTCTATGTTCCAAACGCAAAACCCGGGTCACCGGATTATTTTGTTTGGTTTGCTATCGGTTTGCAAAAGTCTGTTTGAAATAAATAAATTATTTAATTATTTTAGTGGGGGCAGCCAAACCGGGCCGATCCGACCCAGTTGGCCACCCCCAGTACAAACCAATCGGTCCACCTAAACTAAACCCAATTCCCACCCAGTCCTAGTCTACCCACCAATCCCCTCCCTCCACCTCACCTTCCCCTCCACCTCATCTCTCCCTCGCCACCTCATCAATCCACCAGCCCCTCTCCTTCTCTCTCTCACCCCAGTCCCACCTACCCCCTCTCTCTCTCCCTCACCGACAGCCTGGCCCCACCCCAGACCCCACTCCCGCCGACCCACTTCCTCTCTCCTCCCTGCCACCCCGGTCCCGCACCCCTGGCCCACCCTGGACCCGGTCCACCCCCACCCGCGCCTGGCCACACGCCCCTTCCACTCTCCCCGACCCCACCGGCCCCACCTGCCCACTCCCCTTCCCCACCGACGCGACCCCACTCCCTTGTCTCTCCCCTCCCCGCGTCCCTCACGCGTTCCCCCACCGTCGCCTGCTCCCTCGGTCCACCGCCGGCGCGCCTCCCCGCAGCACACCCCCTCTCCCTCTTCCTCCCTCTCCCTCCCAGGCCGCCGCCGAGCTCGCCCTCCCTCGTGGTCTCCTCCCCGCCTCCGCCTGCGAGCTCTGGCGCGCGCGCGTCCGCCGCCGGCGACCCTCCCCGTCGCCCCGCCTCCGGCTGCGGCCGCCGGAGCCCCTGCCGCCTGAGCCGGCCGTCGCCCTCCGCTGGACCTCCCCCGACCTCGCCCCGAGCTGCTCGCCGACCACGTCTCTGTCCCGCCGTCGTTGGCCGCCGAGCGCCGCTTCCCGTCCGTTCGGCCTCGCCGGAGCCGTCGGCCTCGCGCCTCTTCGTCGCCGAGCGCCGCCCCCAGGCCCTGCTTCCCCGCCGAGCCGCAAGCTCGCGATGGCTGGAGCTCGGCCCCCGTGCGTCGCCTCCCTCCTCCCTGCCTTCCCCCCCGGGCATCTCCTCCTCCGGCCAGCATCCGCCTTCGTCGCATCGCCGGCCGACCCCGCCGCCGCCAGGCCCTCTGCCCCGCTGCCAAGCCGGCCTCCTTCTGCCCTGTCCCTGGTGGTCCCTAGGCCGCGCGAGCCGCCGTCGCCGGCCACCTCTCCACCCGCTATCGCGCGGCCCCCACTTCCCCGGCCCCGACCACGTCGCTCGCTAACTCCCGTCGTCCTCGGCTCTGCTCCGGGTCGGGCCTCCTGCGAGCCATGTCCTCTCCGGCCTCTGGTGCTCTGCGGCTGTACGAGACGGTACCAGAACCACCCCGCGTGTGCGCACGGGTGCAAGCCCGCAGATGAAGGAACCTTCTTGGAGCTGTTGATAACCGTCTACATGGAAAGCTGAAAGATCATCTACACCGGAACGCCTTGGTTTGTCAAGATCTTCGTCATGGACCCCGATGGCCATGGCCGGGCCGAACCTCTCGGACGTCAAGCTCTTCCTCCCGGAACCGGAAGACCCCGGTGTCGAGCCCCAAGTTCGCCACCGGTGAATAAGGAGAAAACCTCAAGGACTTCGACACGGAGCGTCAAGATCGCCTCATGGAATCCGAAGCGCGGACCCGACAAGATCTTCGCGACGATAAGAACGACACCGACCCGGAAGAACCCGATGCGCCCCCGACGCCGAACCAAGTCTTGCTTCCCGGTTGCGACAAGACCTATTCCGATGTCCGAGATGTTCCTGCCGAGACCGCTTCCGTCGAACCCTGAGCCCTGTCGAACCCCGAACCCCCCGGAACCCCAAGTTCGTCGAGACCCCCTAATGTGTGAACCTTTTCCTGAGCCCCTATTTTATAAATACCATCTATATAAATTGTTGCATATTAAATTGTCATGTTCATGCATGCATCCTTGTCTGTGGTTTGGGGGCCCTACGTCGATTCACCTCATAATTAAATATGGGGCCCATATGCGGGCAAATCTAGTCTCATATTGGCCTCATTTAAATTTGTGTAGCGAACCGGTGCTATCTTTTGCCCTGTTAACACAACATCTAAATTGCGGGGTAGTTAAATAACTTGAACCGTTTAATTAAATGTCGGGACCCCGGTTCCGCTTAATATGACCTAATTGCACCTTTGCCATGCCATACATCATACATGCATCATGCCCGATCTTTTGCCGTAGCATTAAATATTGCATCCGGTGTTTATTCTAGTGTTTTGGTTCTTCGCGGATAAGGCCGTTGAGTTGATGTGAGCTTCGCCCCGATCTTCGGTTGAACCTTCGGCAATGTTTTCAGGCGAGCATCTCCCCCTTTCTACCTATCTTACTTTTATAGTATTTATTCCCTCCTGTTGATCTATTGCTTTCCGTGTTGCGATGCTCTAGTTTCCGTACCCGTGATATTCCTTGCAGCCATATATTGCCTGGGACACATCCTATTACCTGTTGTTTGGTAGATAGTTGGACTTGCGCGTCGTAGTCGCTTGCTCAAGTGCTGTTGCGTGTCGTCAAGTACCACAGTTGTTGGAGATTTGCCGCCTGTTTAATGTTGGAGATGATCATGGCTTTATTTATTGCTCACTTTAATTATTGTTTAACAACTAAAATTGAAGTAGGTAAGCAGAGGCACAGGTGGGAAATAGATGTTATTTGGTTGTTAACCGTCCACTTGTGTCCCGTAGGACCCCGAGTACTTGATACCTGTTCCTTGAATATTCGCGCTATCCACATACGGGGAATTATGGGACCCCCCTGAGCCAGAGCTTGATTCAGTCTTATTTCTTGGGGCCACAAACTAGTTTGAGGTTTTATTTACTATCCTGTACTTATGCCATGCTACTGCTTTATTTACGATTGTGCGAGGAGCACACTGTACTGTTTAGGATCGGGACACGTTTTCGCGGTGTCGACAAGCCCAGTTTTGGGTTCCGAGTCGTTCACAGCCGTCCACCCAAACCTCGGGTCCGTCTCGGAGTCAGCTAGCTTCGTTGCGGGTGTACTCCAAGGGGTGGCCCCCTGAAATATTTCTGAATCCTGTGATTGCTTTGTCGTGAAGGCCTCGTTGGGTTTTGATTTGGTTTTTCCGAGGTTGATCGAGTGTGTGTTGCTATTTGTGCACCACGGCCGGGTAAAACTTTCTGAAAGCCGTGTCCGCGGTTATGGACGACTTGGAGCACAGTATCTCGATCATAGACAACTATAACTAAAGTAGTGCTATAAATTTGACTTTATAATGACTAGTAATTAGCTTCACTATAATGGAATGGCTACATAAAACTGCCCACAATTGCTTGTTTGGGTTATCGCTTGCGACCATTGTATCTGACTAGTAAGTATTACAACTACAACGGAATGGCTAAATAAAAGTACCAGCAACTGCTGGGTTTTTGGGTTATCTCATGCTAATTGAATTTGACTAGTAAGTGTCGCCACTACAACGGAATGGTTAACTAAAAGTGCCCACTGCTTATTTTATCAGGATGATTATCTATACCTGATTAGTAATTGCTGCAACGATAACTGAATAAATAAAACTGCCAACTGTGTGAGTTCCTCGGTTGACTTCCTCGTTTGGTCTCGAGGGGGAAACCCCAGGATGGGTTTGTTTGGTGGTAGCATCAGGTTGGTTCCGAATAGGTCTTTCTTATCCCTCTCTGATAGCTGCCAGTTGTATCGAGTCTCTATAGGTTGTTTAGTGCATGTTGTCGCGGCCGCTTCAGTCCACCATACCTTTGTAGGCGAGGACCGCCGAATTCTAGTCTCGCCGTGTACTGGCCTCAGTACTGACGCTCCTCTTTTCCTTTGCCCTTTGTCGGCACCCCTTTTGTTTAAGCAGGTTTTGAGATCGACGTCGTTAGCAGGGTTACCCTTCCGGCTTGGCCTGGGCAGGGTTATGGACGCCATTGGTTATTCTTCAGGGCTCTTAGCTCAATTTGCATCTTGTTCGTACTCGGACGCTATATCGTTTTAAAGGTGATTTGGATCTTTGTATATTATATCTGTATTCTTGACTCATTGAGTCGTTGTTATATATATCTGTTCTGTGGGTCCCATCGAGGACTGTTGTGTAATGTTATTACTTCGTTTTCCACCCGCACGAAAGTGCCTGGTGGGCACCTTTGAATCGTTTCTATGCGGGTTTGGCGGGAAGCGCTGAAACTTGCATAGGGTCGATTCTGAGGGTGTTACACTGGCCCACTGGTCAGTGGCCGTGGGTAGATTTAGCTTAGGTGCACAATATTTTTTTTGTTTAGGGATTAAATAAAACCATATTAATTCTAATAGAAATAAAATAATTAAATCTTGTTTAATTAATAACTTTTGTTTTACAATTCAGAAAAATATGTTTAATATATGAAAATTTTCAGAAAATAAAATCTACAACTTAAAAATGTTATCAAATATTATTATGCTGATTATTTAAATAAATATAATTTAATAAAAGTTTTATAAGTAATAAAACTTTGATAGATCATATTTTAATACTAGTAAATATTAAAATATAAATAAAATACCAAAAATCTTAGAAAAATAAGAATTATAATTTAAAACTTTAATCATGCATTATTATTCCACTTAATTAAATATTTGTTATTTATTAAGTCTTTAAAAAGTAATAAGTATTATAAAAATCATATATTATTATTTTTAAATCATAAAAATAAGTATAATATACCAAAATTATCACAAAAATAATACCTATATGCTAAGAACATAATATTCCATTTTTGAGTTAAATAAAAAGTTAAACACTTTCATAACTTGAATCTAAACCTATTTCTTTAATTAATAATTCATATAAAGGTAAATAAAATTTGTTAATGGTTCTAAACATTAGCTAATCAAATCTGATAAATAGTATTAGCCTTAAATACTAATTTTATGAAGTCAAAACGGTTTAACACATTTTAAATACAATTTTATTAAATTATCTCTCAACCATTTATGTAGTTTATTTTCTAAAAAGATCTTTACCAAGTATAAAATATTCAATTAAAAATTGGAATTAAATAAAACCCCTTAATTTACTCCAACCACAAGTTTGTAAACAAATTAAAACAATTTAGTGAGTCTAGGAATAGTTAAGTGTTGTTACTTCCTTAATTATAAATCATAACCACACCTTTATAAAAAGATAAATGATTCTATTTCATTATAATATTAGGAAACCACTACTCAAATAGAGGTAATGCCATTATTAAGTAACTCTAAGGAAACCATATAAAGTAAACAAGATACAAGTATCATAAGTAATACACCCTAAGTCTATCTACATTCTTAAAGTTACTTATAGTACCAAGCTTTAAGTATAATGCTAAAGAATTTATTATATGCTTTATAGTTAACTTTGTCTGTTATAATTAATTTATAAAGCATCTTAATACCAAACCAACCTAGTTAAAAACCAAGGAAGATAAGTCTCAAATACTACTAATTTCATTATTCCAGTAAAGGCAATTCTTTCTAACTTAAGACTATAACTAGAAAGAACACCTCATAAGGTTAACTTAAAAGCTTAAATGCTTCTGCTTAGTTGAGTAAGATTTTCTTCAAAAGTTATTCATTTTGCCACTTCAATCAACATATGACAATTAATAGTAAACACTTTACTTTATACTTTACTTGTATAATAAGATTGTTAATACTTAAATTCTTTATAAGTGACATTACTTGTGAAGTAAAACTTGAAGATAAACAATTAAGATGTAAGCAACCTTATGTAGCATTCCATATGTGTGTATTTTATTTTGTATAAATACATGTTGTTTTCCACACACTCACAAGCCTTAATAAGAAGCACATGTGTGAAACTTAATCCAAAAGTTCAACACATTCCAAAGAAACCATTTCCAGTATCCAAACCTTAAAACAATATTATTCTCGAGATTCGCGTTTATCAACTTGCATTATGTGGCATCCCGCAAAATCATTACTAGAAAATCGCGTTGTTTTTGTGCATTGCATCATCATGACCGCATGCTCATGTCATCATGCCGCATTGCATTTGAGCATCGTCATCATCTTGCATTCGCTTGCATAAAACTATTTGCGGAAAAACCTGTTTTTGTTTTCTAAACGCCCCGTCTATGTTCCAAACGCAAAACCCGGGTCACCGGATTATTTTGTTTGGTTTGCTATCGGTTTGCAAAAGTCTGTTTGAAATAAATAAATTATTTAATTATTTTAGTGGGGGCAGCCAAACCGGGCCGATCCGACCCAGTTGGCCACCCCCAGTACAAACCAATCGGTCCACCTAAACTAAACCCAATTCCCACCCAGTCCTAGTCTACCCACCAATCCCCTCCCTCCACCTCACCTTCCCCTCCACCTCATCTCTCCCCCGCCACCTCATCAATCCACCAGCCCCTCTCCTTCTCTCTCTCACCCCAGTCCCACCTACCCCTCTCTCTCCCTCACCGACAGCCTGGCCCCACCCCAGACCCCACTCCCGCCGACCCACTTCCTCTCTCCTCCCTGCCACCCCGGTCCCGCACCCCTGGCCCACCCTGGACCCGGTCCACCCCCACCCGCGCCTGGCCACACGCCCCTTCCACTCTCCCCGACCCCACCGGCCCCACCTGCCCACTCCCCTTCCCCACCGACGCGACCCCACTCCCTTGTCTCTCCCCTCCCCGCGTCCCTCACGCGTTCCCCCACCGCCGCCTGCTCCCTCGGTCCACCGCCGGCGTGCCTCCCCGCAGCACACCCCCTCTCCCTCTTCCTCCCTCTCCCTCCCAGGCCGCCGCCGAGCTCGCCCTCCCTCGTGGTCTCCTCCCCGCCTCCGCCTGCGAGCTCTGGCGCGCGCGCGTCCGCCGCCGGCGACCCTCCCCGTCGCCCCGCCTCCGGCTGCGGCCGCCGGAGCCCCTGCCGCCTGAGCCGGCCGTCGCCCTCCGCTGGACCTCCCCCGACCTCGCCCCGAGCTGCTCGCCGACCACGTCTCTGTCCCGCCGTCGTTGGCCGCCGAGCGCCGCTTCCCGTCCGTTCGGCCTCGCCGGAGCCGTCGGCCCCGCGCCTCTTCGTCGCCGAGCGCCGCCCCCAGGCCCTGCTTCCCCGCCGAGCCGCAAGCTCGCGATGGCTGGAGCTCAGCCCCCGTGCGTCGCCTCCCTCCTCCCTGCCTTCCCCCCCCCCCCCCGGGCATCTCCTCCTCCGGCCAGCATCCGCCTTCGTCGCATCGCCGGCCGACCCCGCCGCCGCCAGGCCCTCTGCCCCGCTGCCAAGCCGGCCTCCTTCTGCCCTGTCCCTGGTGGTCCCTAGGCCGCGCGAGCCGCCGTCGCCGGCCACCTCTCCACCCGCTGTCGCGCGGCCCCCACTTCCCCGGCCCCGACCACGTCGCTCGCTAACCTCCCGTCGTCCTCGGCTCTGCTCTGGGTCGGGCCTCCTGCGAGCCATGTCCTCTCCGGCCTCTGGTGCTCTGCGGCTGTACGAGACGGTACCAGAACCACCCCGCGTGTGCGCACGGGTGCAAGCCCGCAGATGAAGGAACCTTCTTGGAGCTGTTGATAACCGTCTACATGGAAAGCTGAAAGATCATCTACACGGGAACGCCTTGGTTTGTCAAGATCTTCGTCATGGACCCCGATGGCCGTGGCCGGGCCGAACCTCTCGGACGTCAAGCTCTTCCTCCCGGAACCGGAAGACCCCGGTGTCGAGCCCCAAGTTCGCCACCGGTGAATAAGGAGAAAACCTCAAGGACTTCGACACGGAGCGTCAAGATCGCCTCACGGAATCCGAAGCGCGGACCCGACAAGATCTTCGCGACGATAAGAACGACACCGACCCGGAAGAACCCGATGCGCCCCCGACGCCGAACCAAGTCCTGCTTCCCGGTTGCGACAAGACCTACTCCGATGTCCGAGATGTTCCTGCCGAGACCGCTTCCGTCGAAGCCTGAGCCCTGTCGAACCCCGAACCCTCCGGAACCCCAAGTTCGTCGAGACCCCCTAATGTGTGAACCTTTTCCTGAGCCCCTATTTTATAAATGCCATCTATATAAATTGTTGCATATTAAATTGTCATGTTCATGCATGCATCCTTGTATGTGGTTTGGGGGCCCTACGTCGATTCACCTCATAATTAAATATGGGGCCCATATGCGGGCAAATCTAGTCTCATATTGGCCTCATTTAAATTTGTGTAGCGAACCGGTGCTATCTTTTGCCCTGTTAACACAACATCTGAATTGCGGGGTAGTTAAATAACTTGAACCGTTTAATTAAATGTCGGGACCCCGGTTCCGCTTAATATGACCTAATTGCACCTTTGCCATGCCATACATCATACATGCATCATGCCCGATCTTTTGCCGTAGCATTAAATATTGCATCCGGTGTTTATTCTAGTGTTTTGGTTCTTCGCGGATAAGGCCGTTGAGTTGATGTGAGCTTCGCCCCGATCTTCGGTTGAACCTTCGGCAATGTTTTCAGGCGAGCATCTCCCCCTTTCTACCTATCTTACTTTTATAGTATTTATTCCCTCCTGTTGATCTATTGCTTTCCGTGTTGCGATGCTCTAGTTTCTGTACCCGTGATATTCCTTGCAGCCATATATTGCCTGGGACACATCCTATTACCTGTTGTTTGGTAGATAGTTGGACTTGCGCGTCGTAGTCGCTTGCTCAAGTGCTGTTGCGTGTCGTCAAGTACCACAGTTGTTGGAGATTTGTCGCCTGTTTAATGTTGGAGATGATCATGGCTTTATTTATTGCTCACTTTAATTATTGTTTAACAACTAAAATTGAAGTAGGTAAGCAGAGGCACAGGTGGGAAATAGATGTTATTTGGTTGTTAACCGTCCACTTGTGTCCCGTAGGACCCCGAGTACTTGATACCTGTTCCTTGAATATTCGCGCTATCCACATACGGGGAATTATGGGACCCCCCTGAGCCAGAGCTTGATTCAGTCTTATTTCTTGGGGCCACAAACTAGTTTGAGGTTTTATTTACTATCCTGTACTTATGCCATGCTACTGCTTTATTTACGATTGTGCGAGGAGCACATTGTACTGTTTAGGATCGGGACACGTTTTCGCGGTGTCGACAAGCCCAGTTTTGGGTTCCTAGTCGTTCACAGCCGTCCACCCAAACCTCGGGTCCGTCTCGGAGTCAGCTAGCTTCGTTGCAGGTGTACTCCAAGGGGTGGCCCCCTGAAATATTTCTGAATCCTGTGATTGCTTTGTCGTGAAGGCCTCGTTGGGTTTTGATTTGGTTTTTCCGAGGTTGATCGAGTGTGTGTTGCTATTTGTGCACCCCGGCCGGGTAAAACTTTCTGAAAGCCGTGTCCGCGGTTATGGACGACTTGGAGCACAGTATCTCGATCATAGACAACTATAACTAAAGTAGTGCTATAAATTTGACTTTATAATGACTAGTAATCAGCTTCACTATAATGGAATGGCTACATAAAACTGCCCACAATTGCTTGTTTGGGTTGTCGCTTGCGACCATTGTATCTGACTAGTAAGTATTACAACTACAACGGAATGGCTAAATAAAAGTACCAGCAACTGCTGGGTTTTTGGGTTATCTCATGCTAATTGAATTTGACTAGTAAGTGTCGCCACTACAACGGAATGGTTAACTAAAAGTGCCCACTGCTTATTTTATCAGGATGATTATCTATACCTGACTAGTAATTGCTGCAATGATAACTGAATAATTAAAACTGCCAACTGTGTGAGTTCCTCGGTTGACTTCCTCGTTTGGTCTCGAGGGGGAAACCCCAGGATGGGTTTGTTTGGTGGTAGCATCAGGTTGGTTCCGAATAGGTCTTTCTTATCCCTCTCTGATAGCTGCCAGTTGTATCGAGTCTCTATAGGTTGTTTAGTGCATGTTGCCGCGGCCGCTTCAGTCCACCATACCTTTGTAGGCGAGGACCGCCGAATTCTAGTCTCGCCGTGTACTGGCCTCAGTACTGACGCTCCTCTTTTCCTTTGCCCTTTGTCGGCACCCCTTTTGTTTAAGCAGGTTTTGAGATCGACGTCGTTAGCAGGGTTACCCTTCCGGCTTGGTCTGGGCAGGGTTATGGATGCCATTGGTTATTCTTCAGGGCTCTTAGCTCAATTTGCATCTTGTCCGTACTCGGACGCTATATCGTTTTAAAGGTGATTTGGATCTTTGTATATTATATCTGTATTCTTGACTCATTGAGTCACTGTTATATATATCTGTTCTGTGGGTCCCATCGAGGACTGTTGTGTAATGTTATTACTTCGTTTTCCACCCGCACGAAAGTGCCTGGTGGGCACCTTTGAATCGTTTCTATGCGGGTTTGGCGGGAAGCGCTGAAACTTGCATAGGGTCGATTCTGAGGGTGTTACAGCCAGTGGCCACGTTGGTGTGCCACGCGGGACAAGGACTAAGTCAAATGTGCTGACTAGGCTGGGCTAACGAGAGCATGACGTCGGCATGACGTCAGTCGGGCAATTCCTCTCAGATCAATACTCGATCTCGCGATTTGGTGAGTGCGTGGGAGAATGGCTAGGTTTATAAGAAAGAGGGTGCGATGGTGAACCTGATAGTGGTGGCGCCGCTCAAGTTTGGTCACCGGAGCTACTCCGGCGACCCTCAACTGCGGTGGTCGGCGGCGGTTCATGGTGGAAGAGCAAACGAGGAAGCAAAAAGGGGATTGGGGAGGTGCGTGAGCACCGGTAACTCACTGTGAAGCTGAAGGGCGTGACGGCGTGACCGGGGGAACCCTGTGGAGGTGGCAATCGTCGATTGAAGAAGATGACCGGAGAGGGAATAACACGTCGATTGGGTCGACTGGGAGCTCTCCGGCTTCCATGATCTGGCCAGGGAGAACGAGGGTGGCGAGGCGATCCTTCTAGACACCTCAGATAGACGCGGGGATGTATATATCGACGAACTCCACCGAGAGAGAACAAAGAGGAAGAAGAGGGGCGAGTGGATGAGGATGAGACGGAGCATCGCAGTGGAGTTCTTATCCCTCAGGATGACATCGGCAGCTGCAAGAATCGTAGTGCAGCGACGACGTACGGCGGAGCTTGAGCCAGCGAGCTGCTTCGCCGGCGGTGTCCTTCTAGCGAGAGGAGGAAGAAAGGAAAAAAGGTCGAAGGGGTACGTGGGATGCTGTTGGGCTGGAGTGGGCTACAGCGGAGCGAGCGGAGGGGTTTGGCTGCGACCTGCGGGCGACGAATAGAAAGAAGGGAGAATGGACCGTGGGCCGGATCTGATTCCTCAATTTTTTTCTCTTTATTTGTTTTTCCTGTTTTCTGTTTTGGTATTTTACTTTCTTTTCAGATTTGAATTATTCACACTTTTGTTTTAAGTTTTCCCAGAAATTTTTCTTTAGAAATTTTTACTTAATACTCTGGTATGATTTATTATTATTATATGTTTTATTTATTTATTCTTCTACATTTCCTTAATCATTAACATATAAGGAGTTATTATATTAAATGGAATAAATAGAATCTAGGGTTTTGGGGTTTAGGATTTGTTTAAATCTTATAAAAATGATTTCATTATTTTCTTTATGTATATACTTTTCTATAACATTGTTTTCACTTTTATTTGGAGTATTTAAGTTTTAAAATGTTTAATAATATTCATAGGGTTTATTCATATGTATTTAATCACATAGTATAGGGTAGGATGATTTATAATATTGGATCCCCACTTATTCCATGCTCATACGGGATGAGTGGTTAGAGAAATGAATTAAAGACTTTGTCTAATGATTATAGATAGAATATTTATGAGATGCTGATGGGAAAACTTATTAATAAGTTTAGAGTTCTCAATTATAATTACTCACCCTAGGGTTTAAGGTACTTACTATACTTCTTTTATTTTGTTCATGTGAATAAAGATTAATGGCTAAATATATTGTCTTTATGTTTGAGATCAAAATGATTTTATCTGGTGAAAGGATACAGATGTAGCCTAGAGGGGGGTGAATAGGAGATTAAAACTTTTCCTAGAGTGGCTCAACAAAGGCGGAATAAAACTAGTGTTTACTTTGTAAAGCACAACCTAGAAACAACTAAGGTTTACCTATGTGCACCAACAACTTATGCTAAGCAATACAAGCAACAAATTGATAGCAAGATATATATTACTTCAAGCACGAAGGCTATCACAATGTAAAGTGCATAAGTAAAGAGCTCGGGTATAGAGATAACCGAGGCACGCGGGGACACCGATATTTTACCGAGTTCCTCCCAACATGGAGTACGTCTCGTTTGGAGAGGGGGTGGTATCAAACCACCAACGCCACAAAATGCCTCCCTTATTCTCCGGTGAATCTCACCCCAATGGGATTGATCCACGCTTCCACTATCGGTGCACTTGTCGGTGGCTACCGGAACCTCTCACAAGGTTGGGGCACAACTCCACAACTTAATTGGAGGCTCCCAACAAACGCCACAAAAGGCCTCAACAAATGCCACCAAGGCTACAATGCCACCAAGGCCACAAAACCGTCTAGGGTTCCAAGAACCCAAGAGGGACAAGCTCCAATGAGCAATTCAAACCAAATCCTCTGAGGAGAACCCAAACCGATGCAACAAATGCAAATGGCAAGAACAACACAAAGATGCTCAAATCCCTCACTCTCAAGTTCCAACAAAGCTACCAAAGCTATTGGGGGAACAAGAGAGGAGAAATCAAAGAGAGACACAAAATCCCCCAAAATCTAGATCCCCAAAGATACACTCACAAAGAGATGTTTTGGTTTGGTCAAAACGTGGATCTAGATCTCCTCCAACAACCCCTCAAATATATGCAAGAATCAATGGAGGGGTGTGTAGAAATCAAGCTTAAGGAGTAGATCAAATGGGGGCAAAGCTTGGGCAAGAAAAGGAGGAAGAAGTAACCCTAAATGAAAATGGACAAAAGACTTATATAGGGCTAGCCAAAATATGGCCGTTGGGTATTTTTTCTGGACGGTCCGGTAGTACCGGATTTGTCCGGTACTACCGGAACCAAACAACAAATTGCCATAAAAGAGCAAGAGGCCAGGCGATCGAGCGAGCAGAGAAGAGTGAGAGAGTAGCAGCGCAGCAGCAGCAGCAATGCATGCGGCGGGGCCCGCGCGGGCCAGCAGCAGCTGCGCATGCAGGCGAGCAGCAGGAATCGCAGCAGCAGCACTAGCAGCAGCGCAGGGCGGGCCAGCGGGCTAGCGCATGCAGCGGCAGCCGCATGCAGCCAGCAGCGGGGCCCGCAGGCGGCAGGCGCAGCAGAGGCTGCAGCAGCATAGCGCGAGCAGCGCGCGAGCAGCACTGCGGGTCGCGGGGTCCGCGTAGGCCAGCTGACGCGCGGCAGTGGCACGGTCAACGCGAGCGAGCGAGTGCAGCGAGGCGAGGGCAGCGGGATCTGGATCTGGGCAAAGATGCAAATAAACTGGTGAAAAGTTTCTGGGCCGACCGGTACTACCGGCCCACCCGGGGTGTACTACCGGGCCGGCCGGTAGTACCGGATCTGGGTACCTAGCGAGACAGAACAAAACGGGCCGTTTTCAGGTCCGGGCGGTAGTACCGGATTTAGGTACCTAGCGAGGCAGAAAGAAATCGGGCCGTTTTTAGGCCCAGACGGTAGTACCGGCCCGTCCGGGCGGTACTACCGCTTGGCCCAGAAAACAGCCTAACAGGCAAATATTCAAACGGCAATAACTTTTGACTGGAAGCTCCGATTGAAATATTGATTATCACCAAGTGAGAAAGTATCAAGTAGAATAATGTGATATACCTCACTTGGTGAGAAACCGAAAAGCCGCATAAATCAAAATCGCAACAAGATACAAATGGGAGATCCGATTTAGATGAACAAGAGCTTGTTATGGAGATTACCACAAGCTCTATATCATCACATGGATAAGATCAAATAACAACCAAATATGATGATGCAAGTATGCAAAGGTTTGAGCTCTCTCGGAACGATGTGACCGAATTACTCATATGAGAGCCTCTCTTGATAGTACGGTTATCTATCCTAAACCCGGTCTCACACACACGACGTGAGACCGGCAAAAGAGAAAACCTATCAAGATTATACCTTTGCCTTGAGCATTCCACTTGAGCTTGATGTAGACGATCTTGCCCTTCTCAAGATGGAACGCTGTGGCATCCCGCAAAACCACTACTAGAAAATCGCGTTGTTTTTGTGCATTGCATCGTAATCATCATGCATTGTTTGTCTGAAACTATTTTTGAAACGCCTAGTTTTGTTTTCTAAATAACCCCCGTCTCTATTTCAAATTAAAACCTCGGTCTGTTCCGGTCTTTTATTTGTCTAAAGCTATTTACAAAATTTATTTAAAGAAAACCCTAGTCTAAATTTCTAGTCCTAAATTCACCCAATCCTAATCTACCCACCAATCACAGCTCGCCACCTCACCCCTGGACCCAATCCCTACCCACCTTGCCACCACACCAATCCCCCTCTTTTTCCCCCTCCTTCTCTCACCCCAGACCCACCTACCCCCCTCTCTCTCTGCCTCACCGCCAGCCTGGCCCCACCCCAACCCACTGCCACCTCACCCCCAACTCCCTCCCCACCTGCCTCCCCTGGTCAAACCCTCCCCCAGCCGCACCCACTCCCCCCTGGCCCCACATGCCAGCCCGCCCCACTTCACTCCCTCTCCCCCGTCTGGACCCCAACCCGGCCTCACCTCCCGCTCCTCTCTCCCTCCCTCTTCTTCCCGACGCACTCGCCCGCCTCCATCTTCCTCCCCTCCGGCGTCTGCCGCCACCGTCCACCTCCCTCTCCTCTGCGCCGCGCCCTCCTCTCGCCGGCCAAGCTCGCCTCGCTCCCCCCTCTTCCTCCGCGTGAGCCCCGCGCCTGCCGTCGCCCAGGAACCTCGCCCTTCCGCGCGCCTCCTCCCGCCACCGCGGCCTCCACCTCTGCACCTCGCCCTCCCGCTCGCCTCCTCCCCCCAGAGAACCGCCGCCGCCTCCTTCGCCTCGAGCTCCGCCGCCCTTCTCCTCGTCGCGGCCGCCGTGCCCGTCTCCGGCGCTCCCCGCCCCTTCTTCCCCCGCTCCGGCCAGCCCGAGCGCCGCCGGCCGCCTCGCCTCCTCCTCCTCGGCCAGCCGGAGCCCCGCCTGGCCGTCCCCGTCCCTATCTCCCCGAGACCCTGCGCCCCCTGTCGGCCTCCTCTCCATTCCCGCTCGATGCAGCGCCGCCATGGCTGCTCGACGCCCCTCGTCGTCGCCCTCCGTCGCCAGGCCGTCGACCGCCCCGCCTCCTGTCACCAGCCCTGGATCGAGCTCCTCCCCGCCCCAGGTTCCTCGCCGCGCGGGCCGTGCCTCTGCAAGCCACGCGACCGCGGCCAGCTTCCCCGAACCCGCGAGCCCGTGCGGTCACCTACCCTGCTTGGTTGTTCGACAGGCCCTGTAGCGGTTTCAAAGCCCGTTGAAGAGGAAGTCTTCAATTTTGCTCTGGTTCATGGTGGAACACAAGGCCGTCTTCGCAAGATCTCCGTCTTCGCAAGATCTCCGAGCCCGATGAACCGCGTCAAGAACCCGCGTGCTCCGAAGACCGTACCGTACCCGGTGGCTCTAGACGAACCCTCAACAAGATCTTCGTCACGGAAACCCCGATGCCTTCGACACGGCGATGATGCCGTCGTGAACCCGATGGCCGAGACGTTGAAGACCGATCCCGGAGTCTGAAGCCGAACCGCAACCCTCGGAACGCCATGATCTACTACGCGTATGAGATGGCCGAGGCCCGAAACCGAAGACCACCTCCTCAGGACGCAAAGTTCACCGAGACCCCGAAGCCCGATCCCGGTGATCCGAAGGCCACGCCAAGACCCGAATCCGAAGACCGCCAAGATCGTCACCGGAACGACAAGCACTCCGCCGCGGATACGCCAAGTTCTTCATCTCGGACCCAAAGACCACGGCGACGACAAGATCGGCACCGACCCGGAAGAATCCGATGCGCCCCGACACCGAACCAAGTTCTCCTTCCCGGAAGCATCGACGCTCGTGCGACAAGATCTACTTCCCCGATCCGAAGACCCTAAATCCCGGAGTCCGAGAACGATCCCGTCGAACCCTGAACCCTGTCAGACCCCGAACCCCCGGAACCCCAAGTTCGTCGAGACCCCCTAATGTGTGAACCTTTTCCCGAGCCCCTATTTTATAAATGCTAAATATAAATTGTTGCATATTAAATTGTCATTCTCGCATGCATATTGTCATGTGGTTTGGGGGCCTTAGGCCGATTAACCTAATTAAATATGGAGGCCATATGCGGGCAAATCTAGCCTTATATTGGCCTCATTTAAAACTGAGTAGCGAACCGATGCAATAATTTGCCTTGTTAAGACTACATTTAAATTGTGGGGTATCTAAACAACATGAACCATCTAATTAATTGTCGGGACCCCGGTTCCGCTTAATATGACCTAATTGCATCGCACCTTTGCCATGTCATACATCATACATGCATCATGCCCGATCTTCTGCCGTAGTATTAAATAGTGCATCCGGTGTTTCTTCTAGTGTTTTGCTTCTTCGCGGATAAGGCCGTTGATTTGATGCGAGTGTCGTCCATTCTTCGGTTGAACCTTCGGCAATGTTTTCAGGCGAGCATCTCCCCCTTTCTACCTATCTTACTTTTATAGTATTTATTCCCTCCTGTTGATCTATTGCTATCTGTGTTGCGATGCTCTAGTTTTCGTACCCGTATTATCCCTTGCAGCCTTATATTGCCTTGGACACATCCTATTACCTGTTGTTTGGTAGATAGTTGGACTTGCGCGCCGTAGTCGCTTGCTCAAGTGATGTTGCGTGTCGTCAAGTACCACAGTTGTTGGAGTATGGCAGCATGTTGGATGTTGGAGATGATCATGGCTTTACTTATCGTTCACTTTAATTATTGTTTAACAACTAAAATTGAAGTAGGTAAGCAGAGGCACAGGTGGGCAATAGATGTTATTTGGTTGTTAACCGTCCACTTGTGTCCCGTAGGACCCCGAGTACTTGATACCTGTTCCTTGAATATTCGCGCTATCCACATACGGGGGAATTATGGGACCCCCCTGAGCCAGAGCTCGATTCAGTCTTATTTCTTGGGGCCACAAACTAGTTTGAGGTTTTATTTACTATCATGTACTTATGCCATGCCTTACTGCTTTATTTACGATTGTGCGATGGATAGCACCTGTACTGTTTAGGATCGGGACATGTTTTCGCGGTGTCGACAAGCCCAGTTTTGGGTTCCCAGTCGTTCACAGCCGTCCACCCAAACCTTGAGTCCGTCTCGGAGCCGGCCGGCTTCGTTGCGGGTCTACTTTAAGGGGTGGCCCCCTGAAATATTTCTGAATCCTGTGATTGCTTTGTCGTGAAAGCCTCGTTGGGTTTTGTTTTGGTTTTTCCGAGGTTGATCGAGTGTGTGTTGCTATTGGTGCACCCCGGCCGGGTAAAACTTTCTGAAAGCCGTGTCCGCGGTTATGGACGACTTGGAGCACAGTATCTCGATCATAGACAACTATAACTAAAGTAGTGCTATAAATTTGACTTTATAATGACTAGTAAGCAGCTTCACTATAATGGAATGGCTAAATAAAACTGCCAACAATTGCTTGTTTGGGTGTCGCTTGCGACCATTGTATCTGACTAGTAAGTATTGCAACTACAACGGAATGGCTAAATAAAAGTACCAACAACTGCTGGGTTTTGGGATATCTCATGCTTATTGTATCTGACTAGTAAGTGTTGCAACTACAACCGAATGGTTAACTAAAAGTGCCCACTGCTTATTTTATCAGGATGATTATCTAAATTTGACTAGTAATTGCCGCAACGAAAACTGAATAAATAAAACTGCCAACTGTGTGAGTTCCTTGGTTGACTTCCTCGTTTGGTCTCGAGGGGGAAACACCATGATGGGTTTGTTTGATGGTAGTATCAGGATGGTTCCGAATATGTCTTTCTTACCCCTCTCTGATAGCCGCCAGTTGTATCGAGTCTCTATAGGTTGTTTAGCGCAAGCTGCCGCTGCCGCTTCAGTCCACCATACCTATGTAGGCGAGGACCGCCGAATTCTAGTCTCGCCGTGTACTGGCCTCAGTACTGACGCTCCTCTTTTTCCTTTGCCCTTTGTCGGCACCCCTTTTGTTTAAGCAGGTTTTGAGATCGACGTCGTTAGCAGGGTTACCCTTCCGGCTTGGCCTGGGCAGGGTTATGGACGCCATTGGTTATTCTTCAGGGCTCTTAGTCCCATTTGCATCTTGTCCGTAGTCGGGCGCTCTATCATTCTCAAGGTGATTTGGATCTTTGTATATTATATCTGTATTCTTGACTCATTGAGTCGCTGTTGTATATATACCTGTTCTGTGGGCCCCATCAAGGACTGTTGTGTAATGTTATTACTTCGTTTTCCACCCGCACGAAAGTGCCTGGTGGGCACCTTTGAATCGTTTCTATGCGGGTTTGGCGGGAATCGCTGTAACTTGCATAGGGTCGATTCTGAGGGTGTTACAGAGTGGTATCAGAGCTCAGCAGTTGCGATACCCCACAAGTCCAGCCTGTAGGATAACCTAGCTAACGGCCGAAGTAGAGTGCCAAAACTATTTTTGCAAAATCGGTTGGATAGTTCTGATTAGGTCTGATTTTACTCCTTACCCCCTCTGCTGCTCTCCTCTCACCTCTGCGTGTTTTGAATCCGCTCTCTTCTCTCTCTTCGAGTCCAGGATTTCTCGTGGTTGGGTTCCGTCGTGCCTTCAGGGTTTCGCTTCCTTCTTTGATAACGGTGTTCTACCATCCGGTGTTCATGCTGCCTGAGGAATCCGTCTACTGTGGTACCATTCTTTGTTCCTTGTTTGTGCCTTCCGGTGTTTTCCGACGCGACGATATCATCTACGCCAGATCCGATGCAGAGTCTGCATCACTCCTTTGTTCCTGAACCTCGATTGTCGAGATCTTCAGTCTGATTCCGAGAATGGTTGCACGTTTTTCCACTGATTGTGCAGGGTAATAGTTTGGGTGCGTGATGGATTGGCCCCCATGCCGACTACCCTTTCTATTCGCTCTCGTACATTGAAGTGGGATAGACCGCATCTTTTCTCACCTTCTATCGAAGTTAGAGGTGACTTTATTTGTGGATACCTCTACCTTCGCCCTTTTGTTTCCGGAGTGTTCCCTCGACGATCACGGACAACAACCTCTTGTTAGTGGTGTCGCGAAGATCTACACGAAGCGAGAAGATTCGGATCGCCGCCCTTCTTCCCCGTACCAGGAGGCGGATCTCGAGGGCGAGATCCATTGTTAGTGGTGTCGAATTGTGGCATCCCGCAAAACCACTACTAGAAAATCGCGTTGTTTTTGTGCATTGCATCGTCATCATCATGCATTGTTTGTCTGAAACTATTTTTGAAACGCCTAGTTTTGTTTTCTAAATAACCCCCGTCTCTATTTCAAATTAAAACCTCGGTTTGTTCCGGTCTTTTATTTGTCTAAAGCTATTTACAAAATTTATTTAAAGAAAACCCTAGTCTAAATTTCTAGTCCTAAATTCACCCAATCCTAATCTACCCACCAATCACAGCTCGCCACCTCACCCCTGGACCCAATCCCTACCCATCTTGCCACCTCACCAATCCCCCTCTTTTCCCCCCTCCTTCTCTCACCCCAGACCCACCTACCCCCCTCTCTCTCTGCCTCACCGCCAGCCTGGCCCCACCCCAACCCACTGCCACCTCACCCCCAACTCCCTCCCCACCTGCCTCCCCTGGTCAAACCCTCCCCCAGCCGCACCCACTCCCCCTGGCCCCACATGCCAGCCCGCCCCACTTCACTCCCTCTCCCCCGTCTGGACCCCACCCCGGCCTCACCTCCCGCTCCTCTCTCCCTCCCTCTTCTTCCCGACACGCTCGCCCGCCTCCATCTTCCTCCCCTCCGGCGTCTGCCGCCACCGTCCGCCTCCCTCTCCTCTGCGCCGCACCCTCCTCTCGCCGGCCAAGCTCGCCTCGCTCCCCCCCTCTTCCTCCGCGCGAGCCCCGCGCCTGCCGCCGCCCAGGAACCTCGCCCTTCCGCGCGCCTCCTCCCGCCACCGCGGCCTCCACCTCTGCACCTCGCCCTCCCGCTCGCCTCCTCCCCCCCCAGAGAACCGCTGCCGCCTCCTTCGCCTCGAGCTCCGCCGCCCTTCTCCTCGTCGCGGCCGCCGTGCCCGTCTCCGGCGCTCCCCGCCCCTTCTTCCCCCGCTCCGGCCAGCCCGAGCGCCGCCGGCCGCCTCGCCTCCTCCTCCTCGGCCAGCCGGAGCCCCGCCTGGCCGTCCCCGTCCCTATCTTCCCGAGACCCTGCGCCCCCTGTCGGCCTCCTCTCCATCCCCGCTCGATGCAGCGCCGCCATGGCTGCTCGACGCCCCTCGCCGTCGCCCTCCGTCGCCAGGCCGTCGACCGCCCCGCCTCCTGTCACCAGCCCTGGATCGAGCTCCTCCCCGCCCCAGGTTCCTCGCCGCGCGGGCCGTGCCTCTGCAAGCCACGCGACCGCGGCCAGCTTCCCCGACCCCGCGAGCCCGTGCGGTCACCTACCCTGCTTGGTTGTTCGACAGGCCCTGTAGCGGTTTCAAAGCCCGTTGAAGAGGAAGTCTTCAATTTTGCTCTGGTTCATGGTGGAACACAAGGCCGTCTTCGCAAGATCTCCGTCTTCGCAAGATCTCCGAGCCCGATGAACCGCGTCAAGAACCCGCGTGCTCCGAAGACCGTACCGTACCCGGTGGCTCTAGACGAACCCTCTACAAGATCTTCGTCACGGAAACCCCGATGCCTTCGACACGATGATGATGCCGTCGTGAACCCGATGGCCGAGACGTTGAAGACCGATCCCGGAGTCTGAAGCCGAACCGCAACCCTCGGAACACCATGATCTACTACGCGGATGAGATGGCCGAGGCCCGAAACCGAAGACCACCTCCTCAGGACGCAAAGTTCACCGAGACCCCGAAGCCCGATCCCGGTGATCCGAAGGCCACGCCAAGACCCAAATCCGAAGACCGCCAAGATCGTCACCGGAACGACAAGCACTCCGCCGCGGATACGCCAAGTTCTTCATCCCGGACCCAAAGACCACGGCGACGACAAGATCGGCACCGACCCGGAAGAATCCGATGCGCCCCGACACCGAACCAAGTTCTCCTTCCCGGAAGCATCGACGCTCGTGCGACAAGATCTACTTCCCCGATCCGAAGACCCTAAATCCCGGAGTCCGAGAACGATCCCGTCGAACCCTGAACCCTGTCAGACCCCGAACCCCCGGAACCCCAAGTTCGTCGAGACCCCCTAATGTGTGAACCTTTTCTCGAGCCCCTATTTTATAAATGCTAAATATAAATTGTTGCATATTAAATTGTCATTCTCGCATGCATATTGTCATGTGGTTTGGGGGCCTTAGGCCGATTAACCTAATTAAATATGGAGGCCATATGCGGGAAATCTAGCCTTATATTGGCCTCATTTAAAACTGAGTAGCGAACCGATGCTATAATTTGCCTTGTTAAGACTACATTTAAATTGTGGGGTATCTAAACAACATGAACCATCTAATTAATTGTCGGGACCCCGGTTCCGCTTAATATGACCTAATTGCATCGCACCTTTGCCATGTCATACATCATACATGCATCATGCCCGATCTTCTGCCGTAGTATTAAATAGTGCATCCGGTGTTTCTTCTAGTGTTTTGCTTCTTCGCGGATAAGGCCGTTGATTTGATGCGAGTGTCGTCCGTTCTTCGGTTGAACCTTCGGCAATGTTTTCAGGCGAGCATCTCCCCATTTCTACCTATCTTACTTTTATAGTATTTATTCCCTCCTGTTGATCTATTGCTATCTGTGTTGCGATGCTCTAGTTTTCGTACCCGTATTATCCCTTGCAGCCTTATATTGCCTTGGACACATCCTATTACCTGTTGTTTGGTAGATAGTTGGACTTGCACGCCGTAGTCGCTTGCTCAAGTGCCGTTGCGTGTCGTCAAGTACCACAGTTGTTGGAGTATGGCCGCATGTTGGATGTTGGAGATGATCATGGCTTTACTTATCGTTCACTTTAATTATTGTTTAACAACTAAAATTGAAGTAGGTAAGCAGAGGCACAGGTGGGCAATAGATGTTATTTGGTTGTTAACCGTCCACTTGTGTCCCGTAGGACCCCGAGTACTTGATACCTGTTCCTTGAATATTCGCGCTATCCACATACGGGGGAATTATGGGACCCCCCTGAGCCAGAGCTCGATTCAGTCTTATTTCTTGGGGCCACAAACTAGTTTGAGGTTTTATTTACTATCATGTACTTATGCCATGCCTTACTGCTTTATTTACGATTGTGCGATGGATAGCACCTGTACTGTTTAGGATCGGGACACGTTTTCGCGGTGTCGACAAGCCCAGTTTTGGGTTCCCAGTCGTTCACAGCCGTCCACCCAAACCTTGAGTCCGTCTCGGAGCCGGCCGGCTTCGTTGCGGGTCTACTTTAAGGGGTGGCCCCCTGAAATATTTCTGAATCCTGTGATTGCTTTGTCGTGAAAGCCTCGTTGGGTTTTGTTTTGGTTTTTCCGAGGTTGATCGAGTGTGTGTTGCTATTGGTGCACCCCGGCCGGGTAAAACTTTCTGAAAGCCGTGTCCGCGGTTATGGACGACTTGGAGCACAGTATCTCGATCATAGACAACTATAACTAAAGTAGTGCTATAAATTTGACTTTATAATGACTAGTAAGCAGCTTCACTATAATGGAATGGCTAAATAAAACTGCCAACAATTGCTTGTTTGGGTGTCGCTTGCGACCATTGTATCTGACTAGTAAGTATTGCAACTACAACGGGATGGCTAAATAAAAGTACCAACAACTGCTGGGTTTTGGGATATCTCATGCTTATTGTATCTGACTAGTAAGTGTTGCAACTACAACTGAATGGTTAACTAAAAGTGCCCACTGCTTATTTTATCAGGATGATTATCTAAATTTGACTAGTAATTGCCGCAACGAAAACTGAATAAATAAAACTGCCAACTGTGTGAGTTCCTTGGTTGACTTCCTCGTTTGGTCTCGAGGGGGAAACACCAGGATGGGTTTGTTTGATGGTAGTATCATGATGGTTCTGAATATGTCTTTCTTACCCCTCTCTGATAGCCGCCAGTTGTATCGAGTCTCTATAGGTTGTTTAGCGCAAGCTGCCGCTGCCGCTTCAGTCCACCATACCTATGTAGGCGAGGACCGCCGAATTCTAGTCTCGCCGTGTACTGGCCTCAGTACTGACGCTCCTCTTTTTCCTTTGCCCTTTGTCGGCACCCCTTTTGTTTAAGTAGGTTTTGAGATCGACGTCGTTATCAGGGTTACCCTTCCGGCTTGGCCTGGGCAGGGTTATGGACGCCATTGGTTATTCTTCAGGGCTTGCATCTTGTCCGTAGTCGGGCGCTCTATCATTTTCAAGGTGATTTGGATCTTTGTATATTATATCTGTATTCTTGACTCATTGAGTCGCTGTTGTATATATACCTGTTCTGTGGGCCCCATCGAGGACTGTTGTGTAATGTTATTACTTCGTTTTCCACCCGCACGAAAGTGCCTGGTGGGCACCTTTGAATCGTTTCTATGCGGGTTTGGCGGGAATCGCTGTAACTTGCATAGGGTCGATTCTGAGGGTGTTACAAACGCCCTCCTTAATTCCTCATCATCGACCTCGCATATTGAGCTTGCCCAACATATCTTCTTTGCATTTCATCGACCTTGAAGCCAACACATGCTCCAAGCGATGCCAATGGACAAATCCTACAAGTATAACTTAATACACACATTAGTCCATAAAGATTGTCATTAATTACCAAAACCACACATGGGGGCCCAACATGTTCTTTCATCTGGAATGTCTCATGAAAAGAGATTTGATAAAGATAACTCCTGAGCACATATGGTTATGATAATTAGAAATGATAAAGATGTGCTTAATTGATTTGTTATAGGAAAGTATTCCTATAAAGCATTGTGGAAACAAGATGATAGGTCACCCATAGAAAGTGGATATTAGGTTTGGTCTTAGATTTAGGGTTTAGTGTTTAACAAGGATTCTTATATTCCATACTTCATAATACTGGACTTCTAACTAAGGAATTCCTTTCTTAGATATACTACTCCTTCATATCCATCATCATGTGTTAACATGATGAGTTTTACTACATGGGAATGTTCTTATCCATAATTTCTCCTCCTAAATAATGATCTTGACACTAAAGCTCTTTCATAATCTTTTCATAACCATACTCGGTTATATCAACTACTCTACTGATGATAACCTCCAATCCAACAAGTGGTCATTTCTAACTACATTCATACTCTTCCTTAAACATCCATCACTAATATCACTTCAATAGATGTATACATCAAATTCTACTTCACCTTAAGTGCTTAGTATTCCCAAAGAGGAAAATACTACTTCTTTAATCCAATGTTTCTCTAACATCATTTTAATCATACTATCTCGTCTCTACTTGACTCCAATATCTAACATTCCAACCTCACATTATATTAATGTGAATTGTAATGACTAATCTAAGATACTATATCTATATTATGGTTCCATCATGTTTTATCCACCAATGATACTTATACATGATATAATCATTCAATCTTGGTGAGTAAGGCATGATCATTATGATCCTTTGATCCTTTATGGTTTAGGTTTCCAGTTGGCTAATCAAAGCTTAGATCCATACAACATTACAGTTGTATTATAATTATCTTCTATTTAGCTCTATTGGATTAAGAAATATAATTCATTGACTATACCTACTTGATCCAATAGGACTACTCCTGGTAACTTATCTTCAGACTTCATCCTTGTAATCTTCTTGGTTACCATATTGATTTGATTTCCTCCAATCACTCTCATCCTATAGATGACATCTAAAACTAGCATCACTATTTGTCTCTTCTTACTTCTTTCTGTATAAGCCTTAAGTGAATGCTATAATAAGGACAAGAGTTGATAGGTGAAGAATTGATAAGTTAAGAATTGGTGAATCAATAATTGATTACTCAATATTGATGAACAACTAATATAAGGATAGGATTCAATAGAGATGATAAAGTTTGATATGGAAAGAAAGATATATGGTGAGTGATCTTAACTTTGGTTTCTTTCCTACTCAATCTCACTAGAGAGTTAAAGTTAGGTATTTCCATGATACTCATGGTATAATTAGATGAGATTAAGATAGAACAAGATTTAGTTGTTACATTCCTACTACTTAAATTATGTTTATAATTTGGTATTCATAAGTTGTATAATGAATACTAGGATATGATTACTTAAGGATCAAATATGAACCATTAAGTCATATAGTAGGGTTTAATTTTATTACATTTGATCTACCCTTAGATCAAATCATGTTTACCCAACTTAAGGATTTAACAAAGGTCATATTGAAACTTATCGCAGTCAACTTGATGATCTACTTCAATTCCATCAAGTTAAGAGAAGTTTCAATCTCTTTGACAAGTTTTTATTTAAAAGCGCGAAAATTATTCAAATTTTCTATGCATGAATGCAATGCACACATCGGTGTTCAGCTTATTTCTAAGCCCTAATGCTGGGATGTTACACTTCCTCTACGTCGTTGCCGTCGTTTCTTTTGGCGATCGCTGCACTGCCTTTTTCAATCTTGCGTGCCTTCTGAGCCGCTGCTCTCTCTTCCTTCTTTCCTTCCTTCTAGATTTATCTTCTTGTACCCAAGTCAGATGTACTATATATTGTGGCCTTTGACCCCTTAGATCATCTCTAACAGTAACCGAAAAAGTGGCCGAAGCCAAAAAAGTCCGGCGACAATACGGTTCAGGCCGAAAGTGGGCCAGAACGGAGCCCCGACTCGCGGCCTGGCCCGTAAAACGAGTTCGGGGGCCCGAGAAACACGGCGGCCGCCCCGCATTAAAACGGGTCGCGAAGGGGAGTTTGGTTTCCAAACCCTACTCCCTTCGCCGCTTCCACTCCCTCAGCCGTCGCCAGCTTCCTCTCCGACGAGCAATGCGGCTCGCAGCAGCCCCCATTCGCCCCAGCTTCGCGACGCGATGGCCTCCCGTGGTGGCTCGATAGGGCGCCGGATTGGGCGGCGGGGACTCACCGCCGCGGCCCCCCATGTTTCGCACGGACGGGGAACGCTGGAAGTTCAACTAGTCGGAGGGCGCGCGCAAGCGCAGCGCCCGTCGGTGGACGAACTGGGGGATCACGCCCCCAGGGAAGCTCGCGAAGTACGGCAACAGCGGCGAGGGCTCGTCGACAGGCGGTTCAAGTCGCCCACCGCGGCCACCCGTCTACGACAGCTCCGATGAGGAGGAGCTCGTCCCCGCGCGGGAGCTCACGTTCTCCGCGGGAGATTACGTGCACGGCTCCGACGAGGAGGACGCCGCGGTCATGCAGGTGGCTGCGATCTCGGTGGCGGAGGCCCACGCGTGCTTCCGTCAGGAGGAGGCGGACGTCGTCCGTCAAGTTCGTGAGTATGTGGCGGCTCGCCGGGAGGAGCGTGTCCGCCGCGTAGTCGAGCTTGACGACGAGGAGTGAAGCTCTTCACCCGCGTCTACGCCGTCGCCCGTCTCGACACTCCGCCACCACCGGCATCGCCGCGCGCAGAGGCCAATTTGGCCGCATTTTGCTTCAAATTAGTTAGTGTGGTTAGGTATAGTATATAATTTAGGTTTGCTAATCCGATTATGTAACTTATGATGCTCAATCGGAGCATCAAATGCCATCTATATATATGATCATTGACAAATTTCCTTGCGATATTTGAAATGCATTTTTTTCAGTTCGTGTTTTATGGGTTCTGTTATGCGCCAGCTTCAAAATCTTTGCCCCCACGTTTTCCTAAGACCGAATTTACCTCGTTTTTACGATTTCTTTTTATTACTGTTAGAGATGCTCTTAGTAATACAGGCCCTCGGCAGGGTTTAATTCATCACGTTCAGCTTTCTTCGCTCCACTCCACTCCACCGATCGTCCACCTCGGTAGCACTCGCAACATGCATTGCACGGAATCTTCCTAGATAACGATGATTATATATATTGGAGAGAAGAGACAGAATCCTCGATCTACCACCTGCCTCGTTTCTTGCACTGACGTGACGCATGCTTGCTTGCTAGCTCACCGTCGCTTCCACACCTCCGGCCAGGGCCAGTCACGGGAGATTCATTGATAAAGCTCTAGTCGGCTCGTCCCTTCCCTCAACCTCCTCCGCCGGCCACGCCGCATGCGACGGCACCGCCGTTCCGTGCGTGGCCCACTCTACCGGCATCACCCGCGTAGGACCCACCGGCCAGCGCCGCCGCGTGCGCCCCGTGCAACGGATGCGTCGCGTGACGACGACGTACGCACGCAGGTCGCGCGGGAAAGCGCGCCGTCTCGCCCGCGCGTTCAGCCCGACATGGACATGGACACCCCTACCCTAGCTAGCTAGCTAGTACCTCGCCTGCTACTACCTGGACGACCGTAACCAAAACCAAGTTCGAAACTCCTGCTACCTGCAGGGCACCTAGCTGGAGCTACGGCCAATACCCCGCCTATAAAGAGAGAGCCCCTGCGACGATGCTGGCCGGGAGAAAGCTGTGCCGGCCGCCAGACCGACAGACCCGACACGTAACCGAGGCGCGCGGGCGGCAGGGGAGCTGCTCATCGATCTCGGTTCAGTCGGAGTCGGAGTCGAGCAAGCAAATCATCAGCCGGTCGGTCATGGAGTCGGCGCCGCTGCTGGTGAAGAAGCCCTTGTCATCGTCGGTGGTCGACGAAGAAGCCGACGCTGCGGCGCCCAGGAGCTACGCGGAGGCGTGGGCGGCGTTCGTGCGCGAGTCGGAGCGGCTGTGGGTCGTCGCGGCGCCCATCACCCTCAACATCCTCTGCCTCTACGGCGTCAACTCCGCCACGCAGATCTTCGCCGGCCGCCTCGGCAACCTGCAGCTCTCCGCCGCCGCCGTCGGCCTCTCCGTCGTCTCCAACTTCTCCTTCGGATTCCTCCTCGGCATGGGCAGCGCGCTGGAGACGCTCTGCGGGCAGGCGTACGGCGCCGGGCAGGTCGGCGCGCTGGGCGTGTACATGCAGCGCTCCTGGATCATCCTCGCCGTCTCGGCCCTGCTGCTCTCCCCGCTCTACGTCTTCGCCACGCCCATCCTGCGGGTGCTCGGCCAGGACGACGCCATCGCCCGCGCGGCCGGGGAGTTCACGCTGCGCATCCTCCCGCAGATGTTCTCCCTCGCGGTCACCTTCCCCACGCAGAAGTTCCTGCAGGCGCAGAGCAAGGTGATGGTGCTGGCCTGGATCAGCGTCGCCGCCCTCGCCGCGCACGTCGCCATGCTGTACCTCTTCGTGTCGGTGCTCGGGTGGGGCCTGGCCGGCGCCGCGGCGGCATACGACGTCACGTCCTGGGGCATCGCCGTGGCGCAGACGGTGTACGTGGTGCGGTGGTGCGACGGGTGGGACGGGCTGTCGTGGAAGGCCTTCGAGGGGCTCTGGGCCTTCGCCAAGCTCTCGCTGGCATCCGCCGTCATGCTCTGCCTCGAGATCTGGTACATTATGGTCCTGGTCGTCCTCACCGGCCGCCTCGACGACGCGGAGATCGCCGTCGGCTCCGTCTCCATCTGCATGAACCTCAACGGCTGGGAGGCGATGCTCTTCATCGGCCTCAACGCGGCCATCAGCGTGCGGGTATCCAACGAGCTGGGCTCCGGGCGGCCCCGCGCGGCGAAGCACGCCGTGGCCGCGGTCATCCTCCAGTCCGTCGTGATCGGCCTGCTCGCCATGGCCGTCATCCTCGCCTACCGGAACAGCTTCGCGGTGCTCTTCACTGCCGACCGGGACATGCAGGCGGCCGTGGGCAAGGTGGCGTACCTGCTGGCGGTGACCATGGTGCTCAACAGCGTGCAGCCGGTGATCTCGGGCGTGGCCATCGGCGGCGGGTGGCAGGCGCTGGTGGCGTGCATCAACCTGGGCTGCTACTACGCGTTCGGCCTGCCGCTGGGGTTCTGGCTCGGGTACGTCGTGCGGCTCGGGCCGCAGGGGATCTGGGCCGGGATGCTGTGCGGGACGGCGCTGCAGACGGCGATCCTGCTGCTCGTCATCTGGAAGACGGACTGGGAGGACGAGGCGGAGCAGGCGAACGAACGGATCAGCGCGTGGGCCGGTGAGGGCGGCGGCGGCGGCGGCGGCGGCGACAGTGACCTTATTAAGGAGGCGGTCCAAGTGTAATCTGATTCATCGATTCCTGCATATATCGGTGGTGCAAGATCGACTCCACTTGTTCATCCGATTGCATTGTGAAATTAATAGAATACATAGAACTCATTGTTGATCCCCCGATGGGAAAGATTATTGCACCCTGCTATGAACAAAAGATCAATTCACCTGGTCCGAGGGATCAAAAAGTGTACGCCTTCCTCTTACATTTTTTTTCTTTATCTTCTTTTATTTATTCGCTTCTTTCTATCTTTCTATTCTCTTTTTTCTATGGCTCAACAAACTTCTAGATGAGAACAAAATCCTTTCCGCGGCCGCTTAGCTAATAGGGCACACTTAAGATTTTCCATTCGTCTTCACCACATACACTACGGCACACCGGCCATTTGCTGTGTGTGCAAGAGGACACGGCAAAACCTTTACCGTGTGTATATACACGGCAATTTTGGCAATTTGTCGTGTGTTTTCTAAATAATACACGGCAAAACGGCAAAGTAAAATAAGATGACGGTGTCTAATCTTTTTGTGTGTCTTTTTGAAAAGTACACGGCAAAGAGGTTGTCTTTTCAAAAAAATAAAAATAAAATTTAATTGTTTTTTCAAACTTTTTTGAATACTTTTTACCTGTTAATCTTATATAGGATATTTTAACCCTTAGCATGCTTAATATTATGTCAAATTGTACTCATAATCAAACTTTACTTTCGGTAACTTATCCTAACACTACTCTAGCCCGAACATGCTTAACTTCTTCGTTCCTTCCGAATGAGTTTTTTCATATCAATCCTATTAACTTTTGGACCATGATGTCACACATCTCAGTTTTAGATTTCGAACAAATATTTAAGTAGACAACAATGAATAAGTAATAATAATAATCTTGAATCGAAATAAAAATAAAATGATTTTATTTTTTTCCTTTTTCTATTTAATATGGAATAATTCATAGATTTAATCCGTAAAGCGGAATTCGACAAATAAAATTTCTAAATCGATTAGAAAAATGTGAGGAATCCAAATTTGATGTCCATATAATATTTTGAAAAATGGGGTGGTAGCATTTTGAATTAGCCATTTGGTGGTTGCTTCACAAAACTTCTCGTTTTTTGCGCTCGGAAAATGGAAAATGACTTTTTGGTGCGACAAAAAGGAAAACTTTCTCCTGCAACATTGTTCGCCATCCCATGATGCACATGAATTCATAATATAGGCACATTATCACAAACTATGTCTTGATTCTAGCCATAAATTGGTCATTTGACCCGAAAGCCATGAAACCTCGAATGAGATAGGTCATTTTGTGAAGGGTTTTTTAAGACATAGTCAATATACCAAGTTTGATATTTTTCCTTCCAACTATGTCACATAATATGACACCACGCGAAGGTTTCAAATTGTTTCAATCGTTTTTGAAATTTTGATGCCCGTTTTTAACTATCGTTAAACTTTGTCGAACGCAGGTCAAGAAGATTCTTAGCTCGGGGCCGAGCCTCGCTAAACATGCATTGGATCCCTGATGAAATATCATATTGTGAACCTAAAATGATTTTTGTAAACAATCATGAGCATCAGATCATGTACCCGTAGTTCATATTTGAACCCACTTCTAAACGATTCAGCGGGAATTTGTCTTTTTCACCGGGGTGGACGAAAAGGTTTGAAATCCCCCTTTTAGGAAATTGTCCATGTAAGGTGTTATAGTATTTTTGAAAAATGGGGTGGTAGAATTTTGAATTAGCCATTTGGTGGTTGCTTCACAAAACCTCTCGTTTTTTCCGCTCGGAGAATGGAAGATGGCTTTTTGGTGCGACGAAAAGCAAAACTTCCTCCTACAACATTGTTCGCCATCCCATGATGCACATGAATACACAATATGGACACATTATCACAAATTATGCCTTGATTCTAGCCATAATATTGGTCATTTGACCCGAAAGCCATAAAACCTCGAATGAGATAGGTCATTTTGTGAAGATTTTTTGAGACATAATCAATATACTAAGTTTGATATTTTTCCTTCCAACTATGTCACATAATATGACAACACGCAAAGATTTTGCATTGTTTCGATCGTTTTTGAATTTTATGCCTATTTTAAATTATGGTCAAAATGGCGAGCATGAAGATTGTTATTCAACATAAATATCTAATATTTGAGTGTAGATAGATGATCTTATTTTTCTGCAAATTTTGATATATTATTTATATTTTTCTGAATTAGAATGATTTTTTTATGATTTCCCAAAGAATAATGTGATAAAAGGGAAAAAGAAAAAAAACTTTTCCGTGTATATTGCGGAATACACACGGCAAAGGCTCTTTGCCGTGTATACTGCGGAATACACATAGGCCGGCAGGGCACACGGTAAAGAGGCCACTGTTTGTAGCCGTTAGCTCCTCCCCGTCAAGTGGACATTTGGGGTCGCGGGTCCCACGTCGTTGTCGTGACGACGCCCATGCTGTGTGTCGCTGTTGACTTTGTTGAGTGTGTTTTCCATGTTCCTTTATGGATCTTTGCCGTGTATATTTTTCTGTTGTGTTCCTTTTCAAAAATTTGTCGTGTTCACGTACTTTGTCGTGTGCTTTCTGGGTTACATACGACAAAAACAAACTTTGTCATGTCCGGTCCATTTGCCACACGGCAAGCCGTGTCTACACGGCAACGGCATTTTTTCCCGTAGTGATACCCATATTCGGTAGCCTCGGTGGAGAAAACTATGCCTAGACAGATTAATCGTCATCCGAGGAATATTGGCGGGGCTTGGGAAAGGCAATGCGTTGTAATGCATTGAAATCTCGACTCTTCTGGCATGAATAACTCTTCCAAATCATTTTTTTCTTTACTCTAGTAATTAACTCTAAATTAGCTAGTGTTGGTGATAATATGGATTGTTTGGAGAATTAAGATTTATTTTCATCTAACGCTTTGAGACATATGGAATATGACCAATTAATGGTTACTCCTAAAGTTTCTAACTAATTTGTTACCTTACAATAGAGTAGGAGGAGTTGCATAGCATAATAGATGGTCAACTCATATCTCACTTGATATGTGAGATTTTGGAGGTGGGCTTTGATAATGTCATACTTAGTTCTATGTATGAACTACGAGCTTCTGGTCATAAATCGAAGGGATCCACCTCTAACAAGGGTAAGATGTCTCGGAAGAGATATTGTGCGTCAAAATCTCCGATTGTTTCTTAGTGAATGGCATGTTTATGAATGACAAAGGTCTTGGTGATTTGGCTAAACATTTGCACATTGTTGATTGTGCGACAGATCACAAATTGGATTATTTTTGGTATTTCTGAAACAGGTATACGTGATTCTTCTGGCGGAATATACATTACTTGGTTTGCTCGTCCGCCACGTGGTAGATCGGGTGGTATCTTACTTGGAGTTAGAACAGAGTATATGGATGTTTTGGCTAGTTCGGTAGGAGACTTCGATATGAAGCTCCATATCTGTTGATAGAGTGTGAGTTTGACGGAATATGATGGATGTATTATTGAGCTTTATGGACGAGTATTGTAACGCCCAGCATTAGAGCTTAGAAATAAGTTGAACCCAGATGTGTGCATTGCATTCATGCATAGAAAATCCGAATAATTTTCGCGCCTTTAAAATAGAACTTGTCAAAGTGATTGAAGCTTCTCTTAACTTAATGAAATTGAAGTAGATCATCAAGTTAACTGTGATAAGTTTCAATATGACTTTTGCTAAAACCTTATTTGGTTAAACATGATTTGGTCTAAGGGTATACCAGATATAATAAAAGGTCACTCATAATATATTGCTTAAATGATTCATATATGCTCCTTAAGGGATCATATCCTACTATCCATCTTATCAACCTATGAATACTAAGTTAAGATTAAAAACTAAAGTAATAAAAATGTAATGACTAATTCTGATCTATCTTATTCTTATCTATTCTTACTATGAGTACCATAGTAATACCTAACTTTAACTCTTTAATGAGTCTGAGTTGGAAATAAACTAAGTTTAGATCATTCACCATATATCTTTCTTTCCATATCAATCTTTATGGAACCTATCTTAATATATGTTGTTCATCGATGTTGGATAATTACCCACTGATTCACAAATTCATTAACTAGCAATCATTGATCCACTAATTCTTGATCTCATCATGTCATCTACTTAAATCTTTTAATAAGGGCATAGTCCATTAATAACCTTAATCCAATAGAACTAAACAGAAGATAATTATCATACAACTGCAATGTTGTATGGATGGAAGCCTTGATTAGTCAACTGGAAACCTAAACCATAAAGGATCACAAGATTATAATGATCAAGCATTATTCACCAAGATTGAGTACTTATGTCATGTATAAGTGGTATTGGTGGATAAAACTGATTGAAACCCTAGTAGAGATAAGTTATCCTAGAGAAGTCATTATAGGCCACATAAACATGATTTAGGGTTGGAGTGTGAGTTATTGGAGTTAAGTGAATATAGGATGATGTTATTCAATTAAAGCTAGTATAGCATAGAGTTATAGGAGTAGTGTTATTCATCTTACAGGATAGTAAACTTTAGATAAAGGTAGTTGAATGCATACAACTATTAGAGAAATATTCGTGATGAATGATTAAGGAAGGTTATGGGTGGAGTTTAAAAGAACTACTTGTTGGATTGAAGATTTTCAATAGTAGAATAGTGGGTATAATCAAGCAAGGATATAAGAAAACTATGAAATGCTTTAATATCAAACTCCTTGGATTCATCCATAAGTTTAGAAGAATGATATATGAATAAGAAGATTTTAATGAGTAAAGCTCATCATACTAACCATGATGATGGATAGGAAGAAGTATTATATCTAGGAAAAGAATTCCTTAATTAGAAGTTCTAGATTTTGAAATATAATTATATGTTATAAATTATTCTTCTATTTATTCTTGGCAACAATCAATTCTAAACCCCAAACCAAGTAGAATATCCATTTCATGTTATTGATCTATCATCTTATGTCCATATCACTTCATAGGAATATTTTCCTATAGCAAATCCTATAAGCATATCTTTACAAATTCCTTTCTATAAAATATTCTAATTATAACTTTCTACTATAAAAAGTGATGTCATCAAATATCCCAAACAGAAAATAATATGATTAGTTATTGAATCTTTAACCACATCCATAAAGGAGTCTAAGTATATTAAACACCCTAAACCCTAGGGTAAATAATTATAATCCAAAATCCTAAACTTCCTTATTTATCATAAAAGAATAGATACAATTGCCATTTTCCAAATCAATGGAAGTAGTAATGAACATATTCATTTCTTTTATATTTCATGCATCAAATAATGATCTAGGATCATTATACATATAAAAACTTATATTCAAACTCTGAGCCAACTAGAGTTAAGAGTTATAAACAAATAAGAATACATCATTCAAGAAATTCATAACTAAAAGAGGAGAGAAAAAATAATAAGAAAAGTTTCTACAAATTATTATAAAAAGGGGTTCCTATTGATTAAATAAGAGGAATACAAAAAGATTATATAATTAAAGTTCACAAATGATACTAAATATATTTTAGTATTATTGCAATTATCCAGCACATAAATCCTACCAAGAAAAGTTCAAAATATAAATCAAATTCAAATCTGAAAAGGAAAACAGAAAATAGAAAAAGGTAAAACAAATAAAAAACCAAAACTGGCCGAATCCCAACCCTACATGTTTACCTAACGCCCCTGTGCAGCCCACAATAGCCCAGCAATCAGCCCAACTCGTTTCCATCTGTGACTGACAAGTGGGACCAAAGGAGGACCGCGGGTTGAGCTGAAAGAATTTCCAGGGGTTATCCGCAAAAGTTACGTCGTCGTCATACTCACGCACATGGACAACTCGCTGGAGGAGCTCCCCACCGCCCGATGCCGTCATCGTCGTTCGTGCGCCAAGATGCTCGCCGTCGTCAGGAGGGGGATAAGAAGGCCACCGCGACGCCCTGCCTCCATCCCTATCCTTAATCCCTCCTTATCCTCTCAGATGCGAATGGGACCAAAACCCTAGCTCACCGGAGCCACACCTCGTCGTCGAACCACATCTCCCCACACCCTTCCAAGCAGCCATGGAGAAGCGCCGTCCTTCGTAGATCCTCTGATAGAAATCCTTCATCAAGGGGAGCACTGGAGTGGACGAATTTGGCCATTCTTCTTCGCGGCAGTTCGTCGAAAATCTTGTCAGAGAGCTCGCCTCCGACCGCGCTTGTCCTCGCCTACCTCTCTATCATCATCAGGGTGAGTTCCTGAACTTTCCAGCATCCTTGAATCGCTTTATCTCGATGTAAATCGTCGTCTCACCGTATGTCACCGTCGGTCACCGTCGGAGCTCGTCGGAGCTGAGGCTCCGATGACCATTTTCGAGCGGCGACGCCACTTTAGGACTCAGCACGTTGCACTGATTCGAACAAGGTTCATTTCGTTTGCTAGGGCGCAGTGGATCGTCGTCGGCGACCAACCACTGACGGCGGTGGTGGTGCTGACGCCATTGCTACGTCATGTTCGCCTCAGCATCGAACCACGTCAGCTCGTTTGACTAGTCTTGTCTCGCGTGGCTGATGACATGGCCTTGGGCCCATGTGTCATCGACTGATAGTAGAGAGAGGGTTAGTAACAAATTACATTTTCTAAACCTGAGAGCTGAGGTGGACAATGGCCCACGGGTCAGTGTCTAAGGCTAGCTGTAGGTGCGGTGTAAAAATTTATTTACTGTTTAAGAAAGAATAAAAGAAATAAATGAAAATATACATATTTCATAAATTAAATAAAATGATTAAAACTTATTAAATCCATAACTTTTGATTTATAATTCAGAAAAATGTGTATAATAGAAAAATAAAATCTACAGCTTAAAATTATTATCAAATATTATTATGTTGTTTATTTAAATAAATATTATTTAATAAAGGTTTTATAAGTAATAAAACTTTGATAATTCATATTTTTAATAATGGTAAATGTTAATAATAGAAATAAAATACCAAAGATCTTAGAAAAATAAAAATTATAATTTGAAACCATAATCATGTATTATTATTTCACTTAATTAAAAATTTATTGTTTATTAAGTAATTATAAAATAATAAGAATTATAAAAAAATCATATCTTATTATTTATAAATCACAAAAATAAATGTGATATACCAAAATAATCACAAAAATAATATCTACATGTTAAAAATCTAATACTCTACTTTTGAGTTAAATAAAAATTCAAATATTTTAATAACTCAAACTTTAACTTATTTACTTCATTAATAATTCATATGAGGATAAATAAAATTTATTAACATTCCTAAAATGAGTAAATTAAGTATCATAAATAGTATTAATTTTAAATGTTAATAATATGAAGCCATAATGGTTTAAAACATTATAAATACCCTTTTATTCAAATTATCCTCAACCTTGAGGGAAGATTATATTCTCAAAGGATTCCAATTCATGATAAAAACCTTAAAGAATAGCTTGTGAATAAATCAGATCATTCCTATCTACTTTAACCAACAGATTATAAAAACTATCACAACACTATAATAATCCCATAAGTAGTTAAGTAATATTATATCTTGGTTTATAAACTATAACCACTCATCTATAAAAAGGTAAATGATACTATTCCATTATAAAAATCAAGAAACCACTACACCAAGTAAAAGTATAACCATTCTTAAGTAACCTTAAGGAAACATTACCAGGTACACAAAACACAAATATCATAAGCATTATACTTCCAAACTATCTTTATTTTAAAGTTAACTTTAGTCTACAAGAATCTAAATATAACACTATAAACATTGTTAGAAGTTTTATAGTTAAGTTATAAAGTATCTCAAGCCCAAACTATTCAAGTAAGCACAAATAACATCGACTACCACTAACTAAAAATATTGTTTAAACCTTAGAAAAGGAATCTTTCCTTCAAAAGTTATTTGTTTTGCCACTTCAGACAATATATGACAAATAATCAAGATTACATTACTTCATACTTCACTTGTATACCTAGGAGCAATAACACTTAAGCTATTTACAAATGACTATACTTATAAAGTCAAGTTTGAAGATAAACAATTATAGTATAAACAATCTTGAAGACATTTCATAGATGTATATTTTATTGCTACATAAATATGTGTTGTTCACACACACTCACAAACCCTAATAAGAAGCACAAGGTGAAATTTATCTAAAAGAATAACATATTCTAAAGTAACCATTTTCGGAATCCAAACCCTGAGACAACGTTATCTCCGGGATTTGCGTGCATCACATTACTTATGCATAAAAGCATATTGCTTCTTTAAACATTAGTCCTTACCGGACCAATGATTCTGATTTCAGATTTTGGATCTTATACTGACTCGAAGACCGTGAGTGCATAATCTTGCAATCACAAAATGCAAGTTCACACTTGCTCATGTCCTTTGTTTATTTTCTATAAAGTATTTTACAAATCCAGTGTTGTTATCACCTGCATTTGAAAAAGGTCTAAAAACAATATTTTTGATAATAATGTGAACTATTGGTTACTGATCCAGGGTGATCAGCTAATCTATTAAATCTGACAGTTGGAATACCACTATTCAGAACTATATCACCTAGGACTTAACAACCATTGTCGCCAGTGATTCTTGCGCCGTATATTACACGTTGACCATGGGATTTGGAATGGGACGGAGAAGTCAGTTGTATCTTCTTCCTCTCGCATAAAGCTGGATGTGCAGGTCGTGGATGTTATCCTCGTAACATGCGTATTAATTGGTAATTCGTAGAGGATATGCAGCATACGGGTGGGAACCCTCAATGTCCCACGATAGTTCTGACATCTCACGGTTTGTACAAACCATTGCTGTAATTCTTTATGTGGGCATGGTGTACACCAAGGAGGCATGCGAGGTCGCGAAGGGGGCAGTGATTGGCTTGGATCATCTTCTAGGCCCCACATCATGGAATTGTGGATGAGAATAAGCTGCCTAGTTGTGCAACAAAGAGTTGATCTCTCATGGGTAAAGTAACGCACCTCTGCAGAGTGTAAGAATTGTAACTTGTTACTCCTTGTTCCGGGAAGGAGCTGCGAACGCGGCGGGAAAGGAACTCCATGAAAGTTTTGGTAAACCCGTGAAGGCTGACGGACATAGCTTTTCAGAATAAAAGCAACCTTTGAAGAAATGTTTATAAAAACTTGCGTTGCCTACGACCTACGGTCTGTGGCTGTAGTTATAGTGCATCAAACACTCGAGTACGCTCGTACTCAAAGTATCTTCTTAACCCTTGCTATATTCTGAAGCCGGAATATACAACAACCACATCAAGTTATGCTCTAGAACTTATCATGCCCAGCTAAAGCTTTTCAATGAAGACAAGGAAGTCAACATATACCTCAACTCAAGTGAAGACGAAGTTACTGATTAGATAGGAATATAATCTCTATCCGAAGAACCTATGTCTGTAGTGCGTTGCAATAGCAGCAATGCCAACCCCTTAGCCAGAATACTAGACTTATTAGTATAATAGTTCTTGCGTTATTTATCTTTGATTCTTCTCCATAAGAAGTTCTTTCTCTCTCTCTTTAACCTAGAGTGTTCTCTGGATCTTGTGTAAAGAGTGAGTTGTAACCTTTAGCCATGTATTGGACCCGTTGTGTTTATGGTGTGCCATTCTGAGGGATGTAATACTAGTGAACGGTGTTTCATTGGTGTTATGTCAATCACTATAGTATACTACATCATGCAGCGGTATGCTGGGTCACCGCAAGTATATATAGGCGTACATGGGTCATCTTGGAGTACAAGTCAAGATTGAATTATACGTAAACATATCCTAACTCTATCTAAACTACCATAAAAATCGTATATGCCTAATACTCTAACACCCCCCCCCCCCCCGCGCGCAGTCATAGCAGTAGCGTCGTGAACAACATGAATGTCATAGACGGTCAGACTGGAGAGAAACCGAAGTAGAATCTAATAGGCTGATATCCCCCCACAGTAGCAGCGGGAGTGTCATAGACGCCGTGTCGCGACGTGAATGCATGGACTATAAAGGAAGCTAATGATGCTCAAGCGAGGTGATATCCCTTGTGCCGATGTCAAGGGAGACGAGAGCGTGAGGCGGTGCCGAGGTCGGGGTAGGCGTTGCGAGGGGTCCCTGTGGTCGATGTCGTGGTCGGGGATGCCGATGTCGAGGTAGCCGCACGTGAAGCCGCATGCGCATAGTGCGCAGGGAGGATGGCGGAGACGCGTCGTGGGTCCGCGGAGGCTTGCCGAGGGTCCACGGAGGCTTTCCGAGGAAGCTTGCCAAGGGTCCGTGGAGGCTTGCCGAGGGTCGATGCAGTCTGAACCATCGAGGACGAGATGCATCCATAGTTTTGCCAGAACTAGGCGCACGTCAGGGACGAACGCACACTCCGGTTTTGCCAGAACCGAGTATGCAAAGAAGAACTTGTTGGTGACGTGGTCGAGGCGGTCGTAGAGGAAGGTGTCGATGCCTAAGAAGACTTTGTCGAGGCCGACGAAGCACCGATCCGAGATTGTCAGGCTCGGGGACGCGACAGGGATGAAGGCACGCACCAGTGTTGCCAATACGGGCACACAAGGGCACGGACAAAGACGTAGAAGGCGGCAAAACCAATGGCTGCCTGGAGTGGTCATGTTGGACGCCTAGATTGGCGCGGCAGTGGTACTCAAAGTTGGCGAAGAAGAATTCGACATGACGAATACCATGCGCAGACGGTGGTGATTCACACCGTAGGAGATGGCACGGTGGAAAACCGAGGACGTCGGTGCGCGGGGACGACGAAGTAGACTGCGTGCAGCAATGCTACAACCCGAGGGGGCGGCATAGCTGCAGGGCGCAAGTTGGTGCAACGGCTGGGGGACCACGAGCGACATACACACCAAGGAAGGCGCATTGGAAGCCGGTAACTTGGACCAAAGGCGGCGGCACTATGACCCGAAGTGGCGATGCAGCGGCAGCCCGTAGCTCGATCGGTGGTAGGCGCGTGCTCGGGGGGCATGCTTGGTGTAGACATGCGCGTGATCGGTTGATCAGACCGACGGTGCGCCGTTGCGCCATGGCGTGGACGACGCGTAGATCATAGTCAATGGCAGCATTGTCGGTAAAGTCCCGGACGATGACGACACAGACGATCCGAGGGGTGCGTCCACGACAGCCTTCCAAAGAAGGCATAGTAGCCATCCGAGATATATCGTCGATGTCGATGGTCGGAGTAGAGGTACGCGATGACGACGGCGGTGGGTGACTCAATCCGATCTATGGTCGGTAAACCAAAAAGAGAAGACCGGCCAAGCAACCAGGGAGATATAAACTAATCTAGAGATCGAAAAAGACTCACCATGGCATCCGATCACAGATCGGCAGACGAACCCTGCGATGGATCGCGCGGCCCCCGGCGGAGATCATGGATCGGTCCGCTGGGGGCAGCGCGACGGAAGCGCGTCGGCGGCTAGGGTTTGGACCGGTTAGGCTGTTACCATGAAAGAGTATGAGTTTGGCGGAATATGATGGATGTATTATTGAGCCTCATGAGCGAGTACATATAGACGTACATGGGATTATCTTAGAGTATAAGTCAAGTTAGAATTTGTACCTAAACAGATCCTAACTCTATCTAAACTATCATAACTACCATATATGCCTAATACTCTAACATCTGCAACAAAGCCAATAACTTCACGTGGTCTCTTATCGCCATGTATGGTGCAGTCTAGGATGAGTTTAAGACTGGTTTTCTTCGCGAATTGGTTAATTTGGCAAAAGATAGTCTATACCTATTATTATAGGTGGTGATTTTAATTTGCTAAGATTTCCTCGTGAAAAAAATCTGGTAGGCTTGACCATTATTGGCCTTCCTTTTTCAATGTTGTTATTGACAGTCTTGATTTTCGAGAATAAAGGTGGTTTGACCATGCTATTCTTCGAGCGCCAAGTTGTCGATCTGCTTCAAGCAGGCCTCCTTGATCGAAATGCCAAATTTTGGTCTTCCTCTCTCGCTGATTTCGTTGGTTAACGAATGACGCCACTGATATCTAGATCAAAACCGTTCTGGTCATGCGCCCCCTATCTTCAGTCAGTGAGGCTTCATGAGGGTGTGGTGCGAAGCTTCGCTTTCTTGGCGGTGCCATGGGACATGTATAAATATAGATATTCATGGCATTGACAACGGTGGAGAAAGTCTAGTGGATATGATCGGAGGTTTCTAATGGTGGAGAAGTGTATTGGCGGCGATGAAGAATGGCGGCACATGTTCTTCCTGTGTGTCGGATGTTGGCGACTTGCAACAACGGCCTTGGCAAGAGGGGATGGCAACACATGTGAACTGCATTTGTGGTGGTGCTCCTTGAGCACCGAGTTGCGATTTCGATGGTGAAAACCTAAGGTATGACCTTTATTGGTTGTGGCTGACAATCGCCTTGCAGAAGGCATTGTTTTGCGAACTTAGACTTTCTCTAGGGTGAAATCTCAAGATCTTCGATCGGAATATGACAACGTGTGCGCATTGTTTCCTTCTTGAAGGCGTCGTTTTTAGAGAATCTCTTTTGATTTTAGGTGTTGTCTTTGGACATTTTGTTTTGAAGGCGTCATTTTTTTCTTGTCCGTGTGCATCCTTGTTGTCTTTGGACATTTTGTTGAAGAATGTGCAATTGGTATCTTCACGATACTAATGTGTTTCTATATTAAAAACAATATACAAATACTTGCATCCGCATGTTCCTTACAAAGCCCGGTTTGACATTTTGTTTTACTACTTCCTCCTATTCTTATTAATGATCTCAACTTTGCGTAGATATAAATACACCTAGTCTAAATATTAATTAGATATATACGAATCTAAATAAATAATATGTATGAGAGGGAGTACTTAATTGCAGTATTTGCACACTCCATGAAGTGCCATGTAACTTTTGGGGATAATACGATGATCAGATAACGTGGCGTTCTTTCCATCAGTTCAACCGGTCAGACCGCATCATAACTGACTTGTGAAGATTTATACCTCCTGAACGTCGTTTGAACGATTTTGATCGTGGTTTGAAGGATGCAGATATAGAGCTTTGATCTCCGATCGAGAGAGGCAAGAGGGTTGAGGAGATATTAACGAACACACAAGGATCACACCAAACACACGGCGTCGTCCTCAACCATCCGCCCTAATTAACCCAGCCGCAACCACGCCGCCAAGAACGGCGGAGCGCGCGCACGGACGGACGGCCCTGCCGCGCGCGCGCGCCAGGAAGGTGATCGAGCACCGGCCGCCACCTTCCTCTACGCCCCGGCCACTGCCATGGCCTACACGGAGCCGCTCCTTTTCACCGCGCCCCAAAACAACAGCCACAGCCCGCGCGCCCGCCACCTCCACGTCGGCGCCTTCGATCCTGCCCCCGCCACCATCCCCACAAGCAGAGACGCCGCCGACGACGTGGCCAGCATGGTAGTGTCGGTGCGCGACGACGAGACCGGCGCGCTCGTGGCCGCCGGCCGCGACGACGAGGACGACCCCTGCGACGCTCCGGCGGTGCGGTCGGCGCGCGGCGCGGTGGCCGTGTTCACGGAGGAGTCGCGGCGGCTGTGGGCCATCGGCGCGCCCATCGCCTTCAACATCCTCTGCCTCTACGGCACCAACTCCACCACCCAGATCTTCGCGGGCCACATCGGCAACCGCGAGCTATCCGCCGTCGCCATCGGCCTCTCCGTCGTCTCCAACTTCTCCTTCGGCTTCCTCGTAAGTCCTTACACCATTATTATTAATCATCAAGCGATTCTTTCTTTCTTGGATAATCCACCGATCGATCATGGCGAATTGGACATGCAGCTGGGCATGGGGAGCGCGCTGGAGACGCTGTGCGGGCAGGCGTTCGGGGCGGGGCAGGTGGCGATGCTGGGCGTGTACATGCAGCGGTCGTGGATCATCCTCACCGCCTCCGCGGTCCTCCTCTCGCCGCTCTACGTCTTCGCGGGGCCCATCCTGCGCCTGCTCGGCCAGGAGGAGGCCATCGCCGCCGCCGCGGGGGACTTCACGCTCCGCATCATCCCGCAGATGTTCGCGCTCGCCATCAACTTCCCCACGCAGAAGTTCCTGCAGGCGCAGAGCAAGGTCAACGCGCTGGCGTGGATCGGCTTCGCCGCCCTCGTCGCGCACGTCGGCCTGCTGGCGCTGTTCGTGTCCGTGCTGGGGTGGGGCATCGCCGGCGCCGCCGCGGCCTACGACCTGTCGTCGTGGTTCACCGCCCTGGCGCAGGTGGCCTACGTGGTCGGCTGGTGCAAGGAAGGGTGGACGGGCCTGTCCCGGGCGGCCTTCAAGGAGCTGTGGGCCTTCGTGAAGCTCTCGCTGGCGTCGGCGGTCATGCTGTGCCTCGAGATCTGGTACATGATGGTCCTGGTCGTCCTCACGGGCCACCTCGACGACGCCGAGATCGCCGTGGACTCCATCTCCATCTGCATGAACATCAACGGGTGGGAAGGGATGCTGTTCATCGGCCTGAACGCGGCCATCAGCGTGCGCGTGTCCAACGAGCTGGGCTCGGGGCGGCCGCGCGCGACGATGCACGCGGTGGCGGTGGTGCTGGTGCAGTCGCTGGCGTTCGGGCTGGTGGCGATGGTGCTGATCCTGGCCACGCGGAACCAGTTCGCGGTCATCTTCACGGGGGACAGGCACCTGCAGAAGGCCGTGGCCAACATCGCCAGCCTGCTCGCCGTCACCATGGTGCTCAACAGCATCCAGCCGGTCATCTCGGGCGTCGCCGTCGGCGGCGGCTGGCAGGCCATCGTGGCCTACATCAACCTGGGTTGCTACTACGCATTCGGCCTCCCCCTCGGCTTCATCTTCGGCTACCTCTTCAGATGGGGCGTCAGGGTAAAGCCAAATCTTCCTACTTCGCCCACCGATCACCATGATCACCATGATCACATCGCGAGATGAACATGTCCTGATTCGTTGATCTGTCGATGTGCAGGGCATTTGGGCGGGGATGCTGTGCGGGACAGCGTTGCAGACGGCGATCCTCATGTACATGGTGTACAAGACCGATTGGAAGGCAGAGGTAATACAACCCCATATGGCCATATGCGACAATGATTCCTTTCCAGAGAAATTCAGTTTTGAGCAAAAACGAAGGTAGAAAATTGCAGATTATAACTTGATTCAACCATAAGCATGCCGTGTAATGATTATTTTCAGGCATCACGAGCGCTGGAGAGCTGCGTTGCACGGATACGGCAAAAAAGTGTCGTATCCGTATCAGATACGGTCGGATACTCGGATACGTATCGGATACCTACGGATACCTATTTCGTATATATTATACTATTTTTTAAAAGAAAATATATCTGATAAGGGAGAGATACAGCTGCACCACTAGAGTTGTCAAGCTTTTGTGGCAAACAACCCTGTCAAGATACTTCTATACTCCTACGGATTATATAGTATTTCTCATTGGGGTAAAAAGCAGTATTTTTTAAATATTATTATATATATAGAAACGTATCCCCGTATCTGTGTTTTTGTAAAATCGCCGTATCGGCGTATCGCGGTATCCGTATCCGTATCCGTATCCGTATCGCCGTATCCAGGCAACATTGCTGGAGAGAGTGAGATTATGGGGAGGGCAGCCCGAGAAGCTTCCCACGACAGACAGGGAGGAGACTAGCTAGCTAGCTACTAGATTCAGAAACTCTACAGAAGCTTCTAGTTTTAGTTTTAGTTTTGTTTTTGCTCTATCTCAATGTGTGCAATACATTAGATTACGCTAGGCATAGGTAGATGTGTAACCTGAGTTGATTCGTACACGGAAGACGAGTTAGATGCAAATCTTTTCTTGGTGTTGATTTTGTAGGGCTACGTAGAATTAGATACTACTTGCAATTGAAAAGTCTGAAAAACGTCACTTGAACTTCAGTAATCAAATTAAGGCAAGTGTTTTTTTTTACAAGAATGCAATGGCCAATGCGATAATCATCCTCGGGGTGCGGCATACACATCTTTGGTCGATTTGGTCGACCCCGCGCTCTGGGGCCGGGGTAACAGACCAAAAAGTCGTGGAAAATATCTAGATAGGATAAAACGGGGTTAATTTAAATCAAACACAAATACGGTAGTTTGGATTGGAAGAAAAACGTTTGAATCGTTCTCTCTTCCTTGGCCCGCTCGTTAGTATTTCTTGTTATTTTTTACATGGAGTAATTGACCGTGTCTCGATCAGATCTTCTTCTCTCCTGTTCCATTCTCCCCCAAATCTCTAGCTCACCTCCGCCTCCTCTACAGATTGGAGCTCGCCGTGGCTCTCCCTGTCTCTTTGCCATAGCAAGTCAGCCTCACACACCCCTAATCGGACCTCGTTGTCGCCTCCATCCCAATCACCATATCGAAACTCAGCGTCTCTTTCCTAGCATCTCCCCTGGTTGGTTCCTCTCCGACGGAGGAGCAGTGCCCGACAAGAGATCCGCAACGGCGACCGACCTCGGGAGTTTGCGTTCTATATCGCACCTCGGACATGGTAGCCATGGAAACGGAGTTCAATGACCATGATCTTGTGCCCACCGTGCTTGGGATATGTCTCGTGGTGTTGTCGATGAACTTGCTAACGTTGTTAAGGTCTCGTTTTGGGATCAGACGCAATGTTGTGAAGATTGAGGTATGCGCCCTACCCTTTGGTTTCTTCATCTGGTTCGAGCACGGCTCATACAACGAGCCCATTCTGCGTTCTTCTAGTTCATTCAAGTGTTGTGGAGAGAAAATTAGCTTCATGTGTTGGCATTGAGCCTATGGGTGGGACAATCGCTTGGGGAAGGTACGTTTTCTTCTCAAAACTCGGCTTCGACGACATCCCTCTGATGCTTGGGAACCGGAGGCCCTCAAGCCGGTCATCCATAGCCTTGTGGTGAGCTGGTGGAGATTGTGCCACCGAGCGACAGATGGATCATGAAGGTAAAGGTTTGGCTGAAAGATCCAGATTTCGACCGAAAGATTTACGAGGTGGAGATTACTAGCAGGGAAGGCGACAACTTATCTGGAAGCACCTAGTCATCATCCACTTGGAGGAGTTGCTTGACTTCGTCTCTGGAATGCCGGTTCGCGACGGTGTGCACAGTTTCGATGGGCAAACTGGGCGAGAACAATGTTGGAATTTGGAACATTTTGGTGTTTAGCTTTTGTCCCATAACTAATGCAAATTCCGAAATTCCCTTTTGCTCATTATGTGTGGTAGCGCATGGCTATGCTAGTGGAGCTAGAATTTAGTGACATATTGCTAGTTGAGAGGGGATTGCATCACCTTATATAGTAGGTTATTCTAGCATTACTAAGTGAGTGACAAGAGAAGCAACCCGCGCATTCATCCTTCGACACCATGCCACGTCTCGTCATGACGTGACGTAGGTTGTGGGAATGAGCAGAGTCGAGCTCATGCTTATATTTTTTTGGCTGGGAATCATCCGTTTCCAGGAAAATCTAGATTTTTCGCGAACAATCTAGAAACCAAAATTTTTTTTGGATCGTTTCCGGATTTCCTTTCTCTTCTCCTTGAAGCTTCCTTATTGTAGGGATCCTTGTTTCAAGAAGCTTCCTATAGAAGGAATAGGATCTTATCCTTTATAAACTAGGACACGTTGGACACCACATATAGTTGAGACACAAGTCTCCTTCCAGTTTATTTGCGTCATCTCCTTCGTATTTCCCATCCTGGATTGCGGCGTGCATCCAGAACCCCACCTCTCTTGATCTTGTAAGGGTGAGAGGCGATCATGCTTTCGGGTAGCGCGTCTGCTAGTAACCATGACGTCATATGATGATGAGTTCTCCAATGACAACTTCTTGCCAAACACCTACTACCTCTTCCGCAACCTCGTCATGGGCGATAACTCGCACGATGTTGCCGCCGCAGTTGCTTAGGCTGCACTGTATGTGACCCTGAACTTTTGTTTCAGATTTTGCTAGAGTTTTTTGTTCTAGCGTTTGAAATAGATTTGATAGGTTCATCCCATTCGGATGCCATATGTTCATCTACTTTCTTAGTATGCATGGTTAGTTTAATTACTGTTTCTATATATCACTAGAAGGACCTTGCGCGCGTTGCTGCGCCGACTTTTGCTATTATCGCTTATTTTCTCCATGTGATATGAATGCAAAGGAACACTAAACTCAGAACAGACAAAATGTTGCAGGCATTCAGAACACGCAATCGCTCTCGACGTAAGGTAATATATCAACAGTAGCATAATGTAGCTCGCTCACATTTCTGTCGCACGCAGGTCAAGGGATAGAGATGTCGACACGGTACACGGTAGCGATGAAAGGCCATGGATCTCTTGATGCCGTGGATGAGGTGGACCTGCTGGAGGTTGTAGGCCTGTAGCACATGCCCCTGGTTCCTGCTACGCGTTGACCTGGACATGTTGCAGTGGCGCGTACGCACATCAGGGATGGCGGTTGACACGGCGAGGGGTCTGGAAGCAGGAACAACCTCAGGCCTGTGGAGGAAGAGATGAAATGGCTTACGCAATAGGAGATTGGAGTCATGAAATTACCCTAAACGAAGTTCCCAATACAGACCTGATCTAACCACCAAATTGGAAGTACACAACAGGCAGGGGATGCTATTTTGGAGAAAGAACATGAGGAGTTTGGAGCAGGGTCGACCAAATGAAAAAATATGCCATAGATGCATTTGGGCAGAACCAACATATATTCCACCTACTTTCACCTCAACTCTCCGCCTCGTCGCCATCGGCATGAACCAGGAGCGCCTGAAACATGAAATACAAACTCTGGAGAGAAGAACCAGCCACCATGGATAGAACTAATCCCATTCAGGCGTAATGCTGATGAAAACCACAATACGTGTATTTTATTAGCTTCTGCAGAAGAATGAATAACAGACATATACTTAGCTATTACAATAGATAAATATATCTGTTAGAGATAGGATGGACAAACTAAATACCTGAACCGAGAATACATAATATCACCCGGAAATACAAAACAACGGTTCCCACGTTTTGGCAGAAGCAAACTTTAGCCTTCACGTGCCTCAAGTTGGAAGATCCTACACGCATATGATATTTCTAACCAAATGAAGCAGCTCAAATAAATACTTCTTCTCATTTAGACTACTGGGTACTTTAGAACACACTCCTTCGGTCACAAACAAGTGAGTTTTTCGAAGTCGACAATCTCTAAGCCTATCTTTGACTATGGATTTCTACTGTGATATGTATACATGATCTAAATCAATTTAAGTAAGAGTAAATTCCAGATTTTACCCTCTAATTTTAGAATTTTGACACTAGTTACCCCATTTAGCAAAATTTCTTTCTAAGTACTCCATTTAGCAAAAGTTATGCCAATTTTTACCCCCTGTAATTTTTTTTGAACGTTTTGACCGGTGCATCCATGCCATAAGTACAGGTGGTGCGCCACGTAGACTTGTTTCGGTTGTGGCTGTTTTTTCCTCGCAATATTTTTCTTCAATCTCCCATCTCGTTGTTTGTTTTTGTATAATCTGCGCTAAATGAAGAGCAAGCTGGACTGGGCGTGGCGGAACAGTAGTGCTTCTAATTGTGGTTTAAATAGGAACTATAAGGGCTTCGTGATATTTGAGTAATAGGTTCTTGCTTAGCGAATCATGCCACATGTACTAGACACCCCCTGCCAAAACACTCACAAAACTTTACATCGGGTAAACATTGACACATTTGTTGCTAAATGGGGTAAAAATTGGCACAACTTTTGCTAAATGGGGTACTTAGGATGAACATTTGCTAAATGAGGTAATTAGTGTCAAAATTTTGAAACTAGGGGGTAAAAAATGGAATTTACTCTTTAAGTAACTGGAATTAGCAGACATATCAAGATTCATGAGCTATGATGTTAACTAAGAATATGGTTAAGTTATCCCTGCAAACTCTTCACCACAAGTAATAAAAATTCAACACATCATTGCAATTAGATCAGAAGAAAACTCAAAGGTAGCTTCTAGCCTTCATTTCAATAGATTAGGCTGAGGCAAAGCTAAATTAATTTGTTAAGCATTATTAGCTTTGGGCTTCAGCACGAGATGACATCACCTCATGTTTCCAAGCTGAAAATACATAAACAACTTAGGTTGTCTTCAGAGCAACATGACGAGCAAGAAATTGAAATGCTGGCCCAAATAATGCAATTCACCTATTACTCCAAGCTGTGCATCTTTTTTTTCAATCTGAACTGCACATCTTAACCAACCTGAAAAGTACATAACCAAAACGTTACTTTTCTAGGACTAAATCTGACTGTATGTTGTCTGCTATATTATACCGTCTCTTAAGGCACTATGAATTGTTACTTAGATTTGTTTCTCTTCGTATTCATATGGGCTTGTGTATAGTAAGGGAATCAGATGTTGCGTGCCTGAAAAGCAGAGAAACATTTTGCCTGGGCTTCTCACCACCGGATGTCAATGCCAAGTGGAAGACAATGACCTGGAACCGGATCATCGAGAAGGCTTGTAGAGAAGAAATTGCATCCTAGAATCCTACTGTTTGTGTTGGATCTCGTTACTCTGCATCAAGGATAGAAAGAAGGGCAGGGCCACCAATGGAATTGACCTCACGCAAAGGAGAACAACCAGATCTGGTGTGCATCGCCGCCCCGCTTCCCGTGTGCTCCTCCTTAATGCCTTGGACGACGACTCGACACCGACGGCAACGACGCCAAAGACGGAGATGGTGGAGATCGATCTGCCGCCTCGCGAGGTGAATGGTGGCAGGTTTGGAGGAGGTGAAGTGCACTCGACATCCATTGCTCATGTCGTTGTATTTTTGCCGGTCGTCCATCTCCACGCGAGAACCTGAGCGGAGAAATATGCGGCTATGAGAGTATAGATGGGGTGGCCAAACACGATTGCGAGTTTGTGACTCCCACACTTTGACCAAACCGACTCTGGGAAATAAAACGTGAAGGCAACCCGACATGTAGCTTGATTCGTGGCACGACACTAAGAATCACACGAGCGAATTAACCGAGCACGCACATGGCTTCAATTCTAGGGAGCTTAGTGCTCTTAGAAGATGCTATGTCGTTTATTTATTTGGATTACATCATATGAATTGTTTCTTATGTTTTTAACAATACAAAAACCCGATTATAGGCAACTGAATTCTATTGGTATAGCCACGACTATCAGGCCACCTCCTTTTGATGGTATGCACTATAATAGATGGCACACGAGAGCCGTTCTCTAGTTTTAAAATATAAACTACTATAGTTCCGGTCTTGGCAAACCCGAGAGCAAGCTTTCTGTTGCTCAAGAGTAGCTTTTAAAAAAGTCGATACCATGTTTATGGCAGATCTTTTTAGTGGTTTTGGGAAAAACATTGTGACCCATATATGTCATTTGATAATGGAAACGGCCACGAAATACGCTCGAGGCCAGGTTTGGGGTCTCTGATGTTGGCACTGAGTTGTATGTCATGGAACAATTCTATGACTACAAGATGGTTGATAAATGCTCCATTATTGAGCAGACTCATGAGATACAGTCACTTGCCAAAGAACTTGAGCAGTTCAAATGTGTGTTATCAGACAAATTTGTTGCCGGAGGCATCATTGCCAAGCTTCCTCCCACGTGGATTTTTTTGCCACTTCTCTAAAACATAAGATACAAGATTTTTCCGTTACGGATCTCATTGAGTCCCTTTATGTAAAAGAGAAGGTGAGAGCAAATTACACACGTGCTCGAGGATTTGAGAGAGGTTTTAGTGCGGAAAAACTTTCCATCCACAAGTTCAAAAATAAGAACAAATCTGAAGACAAAAGGAAGTTCGATGGCATGAATAAGGCCACACACTCAACCAACTTCAAGATTAATAATTATAAGAAGAAAGGGTCTTGCCATATTTGTGGTAATCCTGATCATTAGACATCTACTTTCCCTAATCGCTCTGATAAATGTCAACATGGGAACAACGGCAAGACCACTAATGATGTTATCGGTGATACCAATATGAAAGACGCTGGGTACGATATTAGTGGGACGTGTTGCATTATCTCTACTATAGGATGTGATGTCCATATGAATGCTTATCAACACTTAACAAAGTTGCATCGAATTATGCTTTATTTGGAGCTATTTTGATCCCACCATGTTTATGAGAGAGTAGACAAGGGAAACTATGAACCCAATCCAATTTTTAATCATAAGAAACACCTTTACTTGCATTTACAACATTTTTTATTTTAGTACTCATTTATTTCGAAAATACAAAAACATATATCTCTTGTATTTATTTATTTCATATAGTTTGCACAACTACCATCACTATTACACAACACTCTTGCATCATTTAGTTTATCTTTCATATTGCATTTAATTTACTTTACTTGTTGAATATTTACTTTAGCTATTTTATTTAATCATTTTTTCCAATTCTAATGCAAAACCTTGTGCTTGACAATCCAATTGGTGTAGTTGGAGACACAAGGCAATCATATTTGTAGGTATAGCTAATGTTTCCCCGAGATGTGCTAGAATAGAACAAAAAATGTACAACTAATGTTTTTCCGAGAGTTTGATATAAATCCTTGGGTCAACCTTGTGGGTAAAATTCCCTTGCTACATCACTCTGCTTGGAGTCCCAACAAATTGGTGTTCACGAAGCCTGGTGCCATCGCCTACAGTCTCCCCTTCCCTTCACTAGATTTACTGGGCAGAGATCAGGGGTGAGGGGTCTAATAACTCCTTCATGCTGGCTGAAAGGATACATATGACGCTTAGAGGGTGTGAATATGTCGTTAAAAACTTTTATGATGCGTGCTTAATAAATGCGAAATAAAACTAGCTTTTCTTTGCCAAGCACAAAACTTATATATACTATGGTTCACCTATGTGCAACAACAACTTATGCTAAGAAACACAAGCAACAAGATGATAGCAAGATAATACATCAATCACAAAGGCTATGACAATATAAAGAGCATAAGTAATTAAAAAGATCGGGTATAGAGATAACCGAGACATATGGAGACGATAATGTATTTCTGAGTTCCTCGCTTCGAGGGAGTACATATTGCTGGAGGGGTGGGTGGTACTAAGATCACTAGCTCCACAAGAGGTCTCACCCTATTCTCCCAAGCACCCACCGTATGGCAAGCACCTGATCCACTATGGAATATTTGAAGACGATTACCAAACCCGTACAAGATTGGGGAAATCTCCACAACTTAATTGGAGGCTCCCAAGAATCATCACCAAGGTCATTCCACCGTCTAGGTTCAAAACCTAAGAGTAACAACCTTCTGGATTTGGTGCATCGTGGACCAAATCTCCACCCTAGGATTACAGGTTGTTTCAAATTTTCGTATAGTTTAGAACAAAATTTTAAGAGTTAGGCTTAAATAAAAAGGTTAATCACAATCCAAAAGGTGATAACTCAACGTTAATAAAAATGACAGGGTCATCAGGTAAAAAAAATGGTAGTGTCAGGTTTAAATAAAAAGGTTCATCACATCACAGCCCGAAAGTAACTCAACGTTAATAAAAATGATATAGTGTAAAATAAAAATGGTAGTGTCAGAAGTGGGGTTCGAACCCACGCCCTCGTAAGAGGACCAGAACTTGAGTCTGGCGCCTTAGACCACTCGGCCATCCTGACTTTACGTTAATTAATCCTATGATTAGCTACATATTCTAAACCTTTCTGACGCCCTGTTACTGACCGTCCAATTCCCTATTCTTCCACCAACGGCCATGATCAAAGCACCAACCCTAGTTTTCCTCTATAAGTCCTCCCCAGAACTATCGACCAAACCCTAACCCCTCTCCAAAACCCTAAACCCTTTCCCTCTCCTTCGGCGGCGCCGCCACCAGCACCTCGTCAGCTCGACACCATGAGGCCACCGATGAGAGGAGGAGGTAAGCATCCGCCACCCTCACCTCACGCTCCCTCTTCTTCTTCGCACTGTCCTCGATTCGGTCTTACCCGATGATGTTTCGCTGTCCACAGGCGGTCGCAGCGGCGGCAGGAGTTTCGGCGGGAGAAGCGACGGCGGGGGCCGCGGTGGCGGCAGGGGTTTCGGTGGTAGGAGCGGCGGCAGGGGCGGTGGCAGGAGCGACCGCGGTAGGGGCCGCGGTGGCGGCAGGGGAGGAGGCAGGGGCGGCGCCGGCATGAAGGGCGGTAGCAAGGTGGTCGTGGTGCCCCACAAGCACGACGGCGTCTTCATCGCCAAGGCCAAGGAGGACGCGCTCTGCACCAAGAACATGGTCCCTGGGGAGTCCGTCTACGGCGAGAAGCGCGTCTCCGTCCAGGTAGCTCCTGCACTACCCTTACATGCCGCTGTTCGATGCACATTTTTGGTGCTGTTTCTGGTCTTAATTGTTAGACAAATTTCAGATTCATCGTGGTCGCTAGTGCTTACCACCGTCCTTTATTTCAGCCAGTTGTTAAGTTCTGCTACTCTGTTATGCCTCCTGCACATGTGATCTGATAAAAACATGCTAAATCAGCCTAGATTCATTGGGGTCGTTATCTTTTTAGTGTGAGCTTCAGCTTGTGGATGTTACAGTCAGCTGCTATGTTATGCTCATTCCACGTGTGAAATGGTGTTAATTACTGTTTTTGGTATTATGTAGAACGAGGACCAATCCAAGGTTGAGTACAGGGTGTGGAACCCTTTCAGATCTAAGCTGGCTGCTGCCGTGCTTGGAGGTGTTGACAACATCTGGATTGTAAGTTCTTTGCACATCAGCTTGCATTCCGAACTGTTTGCAAACCTTGCTGGTCAATGCTGCAGTGTGTTTTTGCTTACTGTTGTTACAATAGTTGACATTGATCTTGTGTTTAGGCTCCTGGTACTCGTGTGCTGTACCTTGGCGCTGCCTCAGGAACAACCGTGTCTCATGTGTCTGATATTGTTGGACCGGTGAGATCTCATCACAACCTCTTGTTTATTGTTATAAACGACTTGTGCTTTCTGTGAGTTGTCTTGATGGAGTTGATTGCTTGCAGACTGGGTTGGTGTATGCTGTTGAGTTCTCACACCGTAGTGGAAGAGATCTTGTAAACATGGCCAAGAAGAGGACCAATGTCATCCCCATCATTGAGGATGCTAGGCACCCGGCAAAGTACCGGATGCTGGTCGGCATGGTCGATGTTATCTTTTCAGATGTTGCACAGCCTGATCAGGTATATCCCATTATAAAGAAGTTCTTCCTATGTTCTGTTTTTAATATCTTGCTTACGGTCAACCTCAGTTATTATTATTTTACAATTGACTGTTGTTTGTCTGTATGCATCTCCTTTGCGAGTTGTTGGTGGCTTAGCAAAAGATGAGCTTTACTCGGATTCCCCTTCAGGACATCAAATTGGATGATGCAAAATCGAGTCTCTGATGCCTTTATGCCTCTTTTCTTATTTACTTTGCTTCGGTTGATTTCCCAGACTTAATCCGTCATATCACATTGGTTGTTATGTCAATTAGTTTCATTGAGTGCTTTGCAATAATTGTTGCAATACCAGTCTGCTTTTACAGTGTGCAATATTTTCCTGACTTTCTGTGGCTATATTGGAGCTTAGCAGATGATGAGCTAACTCGGATTCCCCTTCAGGACATCATTTGTATGATGCAAAATCGAGTTTCTGATGCGTTTATGCACATTGCCAGATTCTTCCACCTTCTGTACAGTCCTTTGTTTTGTCAATCACATTACCCATCTCACTAGCTTGGTGTTAATTTGCCTTTTATCTGCCTCTTCATTTCCTGTTTGCTTGCACAAGCTTTAAGTCTGGATGGCTGTTGACAAGTAACCTGATACCCTTCCCACTGCAACATATGATTAGCTTGTCTTGGTTCTGTTGAGAGCTCTGCTTTTCAAATATCTCTCTTTTATAAGTGATGATCTTGTCAATTAGTTGAATATACAAGTAAATATGAAATATTTTCCCTTCTGTTGTGCCTAATATGGTAAAGCTGCTTTGAAAACCTCCTAGATGTTTGATTTGAGTTGGGTCTTCCTTACATTGGCGGTTTTGGTACCCAAATTCTTCCTTTGCATATTGCGTCATGGCATGGGCTATTTGCAAATATAATTTCATTAAGCATGTCTAAACAGTGTCGCTGCATCTTCTGTCTCACAGGCTAGAATCTTAGCCCTTAATGCATCATACTTCTTGAAGAACGGTGGCCATTTCGTCATTTCAATCAAGGTACTGCTCAGATTTGTATATGTCTAAAAATCTTCAGTAAGCAAGAAACCATACATTCCTTGGAGCAACATACCCTCAAGCAGGCATTTTGCAGCTTGCATTGTTGAGCTGACATTCTTTATTATTTTGATCAGGCGAACTGTATCGACTCGACTATGCCTGCTGAGGCTGTGTTTGCTAGTGAAGTGGAGAAGCTCAAGGCTGACCAGTTCAAGCCCTCGGAGCAGGTGACCCTGGAGCCCTTTGAGCGCGACCACGCCTGCGTTGTAGGTGGCTACAGGATGCCCAAGAAGCAAAAGTGAGCTTAATATAAGTGAAGAAAAGGCGTGGCTGGCTTTTTTATGTCTGTGACCTGTTACGATCAGATGTAATGGTAGTAGTATTACCCCAATTGTTAGGGTTCTGTGGAAGATACCTGTGAGACAATGATGTGGCTGTTTTACAGCCACTTGGTTTATGTTAAGCTTAATTTGAGCACAAAATGGTTATGTTCTACATGTTCAGACCAGTGGCAGCTGGTGGTTGCTATCAGCAAGCTCAGATTAGTAGCCTGGTGAAATTACTACTCGATCCCAACTTGGAGCAGAAGATACATTACTAGGCTGCACTTCACTTGTCAAATTGGTCATATCTTCCCAAGCCATCTACTATTTGACCTCCCTCAATGTGCCTCCAGGAACTATAAAATACATTAACAAGTTGGAGAGGTATTTTCTTTGGGGGTCAAAGGACACTAACATCGGGGCTAAGTGCAAAGTTAATTGGGAGATGGTGTGTCGCCTTAAGAAACTTGGCGGCCTTGGGGACCTTCATATGGATAAATTCGCGGCGCCTGTTCGCTTGAGGTGTCCATGGTTTGAATGGAAGGACTCCAATAAAATTTGGGTTGGCTCGGGAAACCCTTGCCATCGAGGAGGATATGGGTATATTCTATGCCGCCACCACCATCACTCTCGGGAATGGAAGGAAGACTCCCTTTTGGCATGCGACATGGTTGGAAGGAAGAAATCTCAAAGAAATAGGCCCCCTAATATCCGAGATAGCAAAAAGGAAGAAATGGAAAGTTAGCCAAGCCTTACATGACCATGCTTGGGTGCGGTCTTTGAATTTAGAGAAAGCTTTCACCATGGACCACCTCGCCCAATATGTGGAACTTTGGGTTCTTCTTGCTGACGTGCAACTTCATAGTCAACTTGATGATGGCATATCTTGGAAGCTCACGGAAAATGGTCAGTACTCGACGGCCTCGACATACGAAGTGCAATTTTTAGGTTCTATATGCCGCAAAGCTCCCAACTTGGAGCGGAACATACATTACTACTGCCGACTGCACTTCACTTGTCAAATCGGTCATATCTTCCCAAGCCATCTACTATTTGACCTCCCTCAATGTGCCTCCGGGAACTATAAAATACATTAACGAGTTTGAGAGGTCTTTCCTTTGGGCGGCAAAGGACACTACCACCGGGCTAAGTGCAAAGTTAATTGGGAGGTGGTGTGTCCCCTAAGAAACTTGGCGGCCTTGGGTACCTTCATATGGATAAATTCGCGGCGCCTGTTCTCTTGAGGTGGTCGTGGTTTGAATGGAAGGACCCCAATAAAATTTGGGTTGGCTCAGGAAACCCTTGCTACCGAGGAGGATATGAGCTTATTCTATGACGCCACCGCCATCAGTCTCGGGAATGGAAGGAAGACCCTCTTCTGGCATACGCCATGGTTGGAAGGAGGAAAGCCCAAAGAAATAGCCCACCTAATATTCGAGATAGCAAAAAGGAAAGTTAGCCAAGCCTTACACGACCATGCTTGGGTGCGGTCTTTGAATTTAGAGAAAGCTTTCACCATGGACCACCTCACCCAATATGTGAAATTTTGGGTTCTTCTTGCTGACGTGCAACTTCATAGTCAACTTGATGATGGCATATCTTGGAAGCTCACGGGAAATGGTCAATACTCGACGGCCTCGGCATACGAAGTGCATTTTTTGGGTTCTATCGACTCCAATATGAACAAAACGCTGTGGAAGACTTGGGCTCTTCCCAAAACAAAGTTTTTTTCTTGGCTTGCTACGCAAAATAGTTATGACCGGCGGACCGGTTGGAAAAAAGAGGTTAGCCAAATCTCGGTTTGAGTCCTCTATGCAATCAAATCACAGAGTCGATCACCCACCTCCCCGTCAAGTGCCGCTACACAATTCGGATTTGGGAATACATTAAACCATGGTTGGGCCTACATGCGATACACCCAACGCAATGGTCGGATCTCAACATCAAATCTTGGTGGTCCATGCTATCGGAAGGACCAATCCCAAACCGCAAGGCTATGGCGTCCCTCGCCCTTCCTACCACTTGGGAAATCTGGAATGAAAAAAACGAACGGGTGTTCCAAAAGAAGCATGCACTTTCCTTTGTGATCTTAGATAGAATTAAGAAGAAAGCGTGCTTGTGGGTAACCACGGTGCAAAGCGATTGAGTGAAATTAAGCGACCGTGGATATTTCAATAAAAAAAAGAGCGGTTGCACACACAGAAAAAGAGAGGGAAAATGCTGTTGCCCAGTTCAACTCTTTTCCTCATCTTCCCGCTATAACTTAGTATTTCCCCTGCTCTTTCACAATGCACAAACACATCTCTTCACCACCACGACCCTCCCGGGAACTGTCATCATCACAAATGGCGCCACGGTGTAGCAATACCGTATTCGCGGTCTTCAACGTCGTGACCCTCCTCCTAGGCGCGGCGGTCCTCTACGCGGGCGCGCCGCACCGTGGCGCCGCGACTGACGACTGCGGCCGCTTCCTCCGCACGCCGGCGCTCGCCCTCGGCGTCGCCATCATGGTGGCCTCGCTCGCGGGTCTGGCAGGCGCCTGTTGCCGCGCCTCGGTGCTCCTCTGGATCTACCTTCTCCTGACGGGGCTCCTCATCCTCGCCGCGCTCTGCTTCGCGGGCTTCGCGTTCGCCGTCGGCAACGCAAGCGCCGGCGCGGGTCAGGCCGTGTCCGGGAGAGGGTTCAGGGAGTACCGGCTCGGGGACTACTCAAGCTGGCTGAGACGCACGGTGGAGGACGACGGCGGCAACTGGGGAAGAATCAGGAGCTGCCTCGTGGAGGCCAAGGTGTGCCGGAGCCTACGGAGCAACCAGCGGACGCTCGACGAGTTCGTCAACGCTGATCTCTCGCCGGTGCAGGTCAGTTACGTTACGAGTACCCGGCCCTCCCTCCGATGAACTTGCCATGGGAAACAGTCACCCGAATTTTGTTCAGATATACTACATGAGAAAATTTGCTTTGCTTACTCTTTCAAGGCTTCAAATTAAGCATTCATTTATTGGATAAGCAACCAGTTCAAATGATCTATATGGCGTTTACATCAGTTATAAAACTACCTTATGAGTCACAATGACCTTGTCGTTCTGAAAAACAGTACTCCGTCCGATCCATAATATGTGTCGCTGATTTAGTATAAAGATGCATCCTCTTGTTCCTGACGTCACACTATTAAGTCTGAATTTTCTCAATTTCGTTTATCTTAACACGGCGGCCCTTTACCCACTGGCCTAAGATTATGAGGATTCTGCAGTCCTTAGATATGTCTGTCCATGTTACTAGTTGTAAAGATAATTCACATTAACTATGTTACTTGGCTTCTCGTGACCAAGTTGACACCACCTTTAGTTTAGCTTGCATCCCTCGAAGTGGCACTTAGCAAACCTGACTTGATCAAAGTCATATATGCACAAGGGAGGGCTACAGTAGAGTAGACAAAGCCACCAAGCTATCGATTTCGATCCACTTCGTCATAGCAGTTGATCGTCACAGGCAGCTCCTATATACTGATTCAGATTCGAATAAGAGAGAACAGTGATTGTAAAAATGAATCAACGACTTTCTGTGCCCATTGAAGCAGTCACACTTCTGAGAGCATGTGTTCATTATGTGCTTTTCCAGAGTTCAGATAACCATACCATAGATGCAATCTGCAGTTGATTGTGACTTTAGAAACTGCAACCTTTTGATTCATTATTCCACCACATGCATTCTCTAAACAGATCATCTGTCCTGAACCGTGAGTCCTCAAGGGACCTGCAACCAATAAAAAGATTAATTATGAACTCTGAAGAAAGAGAATTCCAATGTGACCTCACCAAACTTTGTGGTTGCAGTCTGGATGCTGCAAGCCCCCAACCGCGTGCAACTTCGTGTACCAGAACGAGACCTACTGGACGAAGCCCCCTGCAGGCTCCGCCAGCGGCGTCGACGACGACGACCCTGACTGCGACGTGTGGTCGAATGGACAGTCGGAGCTCTGCTACGGCTGCCAGTCCTGCAAGGCCGGCGTCCTAGGGAACCTCAAGAACAGCTGGAAGAAGACCGCCTTCGTCAACGCCGCCTTCGTCGTACTCCTCGTCGTCGTCTACGGGTTCGGCTGCTGCGCTCTCAGGAACAACCGTCGGCGCAAGTACTCTCTCGTTGGGAAATGAGGATTCAGGAGCCGGCGGAAGGTTGCATGAGCAAATGCCATGTCTCGGAAAATTTCGTACTTGTTGGATGTTGTTAGTACATGGGGATACTCTCACTTACAGCCCATGTACTGAACTATAACGGTACATATGTGATGGTTGCTTTTTTGTTTGGATGATCTCTTTTCTCTCGGCTCTTGAGGACATCGTGTGTGAAGGGCTATTTCCCACCGTGTGCGAAGGCCCGATCTGTACTAGTGAGCAGTCCGAGTTAAACCTTGTGGTACAATTGGACAATGATCTTCAACAAGTTAGAAAGGATAGGTAGCTAGGGAGAGGGGCGAGTCCACTATGTGTCTGCTTGCTGTTGATATCTGGAAACACTTTTGCTTCGGTCCCCACCTCTTCCCCTTCTCCTCTTTCAAATTTTGACAAACAAAAACTCGATTCCGATTGTTTAGAGGACCGTACAAACCCATCTGAACTCCATATGGTCCTATTAGACGTATACTCACCATATACGTATGCTTATGTGCCTGCGGAAGGCGAAAATCAGAAGTTATATAACAACAAAAAAAATTAAAAATATGACATACAAAAACGTAGATCGCGATAATAGGAGGTGGGATCAGCCGATCGGAACGTCAATTATACCCAGTTCGACCGAGTACACATATACAGAGATAGACGTGATCCCGATATGGGTTTCGACCGGTCAAAAAAATAACAAGGTCCATGTAGTTTAAGTTTAGGGGTAGGGGACCGAAGCACACCTCGTCTGGAAAAGGTTCAGGTCGTCTGATTCACCCACTCTCATGCTATGGTCGCCGGTGAATAGGTCCTTTAACGGCTTTAATCCATAAAAAGCAGTTTTGCTAGAGAAAATTAGCATGGTTCCTAGATATATGTTGCTAAATAATGTTTCTGTACTATCTTGCATCTACTTAGATGATCAGGACAGTTTTAGTACATTTTACAAACGACTATAAAACATTCTGCTTAATTATGTCGGAGGTTTAGCAAATTTATCTGGGACGGGAAATTGTAATAACATAATCCTTAAAAGGAAAAAAATAGTGTAATAATGCAGCCGCCCTTCGGTATGACCGGGGATATGGATATGTACAAAGTCAGTTCCTATATTCATGGGGCCACTTCCAGTAAGTTTCCACTCGCGACATCAACAGAATATACACTACCTGCATCAGAGACCATATTGGAATTTTTAAGATCCTTCTGAATTGTAATACAAATTCAAATTGCCTCCAAAAGTTCATGGTTCAGAAGATGTTCGCCCATGCAATACTCTGAAGCGTGCCTTATATCTCTTGAATGGCCGATCCTCTCGCATTTTAGCACTTCGTCCCACTTCCTATGATCCGCTACATGATCATAGGAGTATGTACATGCATAAGTAAATAAATACAGAATGTGTAAGGGAAGATACCTATTGGTCAAAAACATGTAGCGCATCGAGATTTTAAATCTTGTCCACGAGTCTGGGAGTATATTTGGGCAAAAAATGTTATAAAATTTATCCGGAAATACCGAATATGCTCTATTTCTTTTCTTACATCTATGAGGAAAATCCAGAGTACAATGGGCGAATAAGATGTAGGACAACAGATCATGATTATTAGCTAGTATAATTGGGTCAGTAAGAGAAATTTGTTATCTTTAGTAACATAATTTCAACGGAAGCTCTTCTGAGTTGCTCCTCTCTCGAGCAGCTCTGGAGGCCCTCCCAATCCAAAACCTAAAAGCCCCTCCGTTCTCCACCCCTTCGGCCACCATTGTTGCCGTCGCCGACGGCGGTGGCGACATCCATCATGTTCAAGACGATGGGCAGGTGAGGTCCGTCTTAGCGGTGTTACATGGGGGAAGGTGGGATGTCGGCTGGGGGCACATGGCGGCGTGCCTATTCTAGCAGGTGCCTGAGGTTCTCCGGTGGAATGGAGGCGAGGAGGCGGTGGTGGGTTGTTGGTGCGACCGTCTTTGGCAAACATGCCGTTTGATCTGGGCTGCAGGGCCCTGATCTGGCTAGAGGGGCACACCCAGGCCCACTACCGCGTGGGAGTCTAGGTTGTGGCCTCGGCTACAACGACAACCTGCAGCTACACGCTGGGCTGTCACCTTCCTTTTCGGCCAGTCCGGTAGGGAAATGACTGGCGGCGTGGGGGCCTACTAGTCTTGCATGTAAAGATGGTGGTCCTAGTGCTCTTCTCTCATCAAGGCAGCGTTTTTGCGTGTTTCACCCTCTTTGATCTGCCATCGACGTGTTCCGGATATTCTACCGGAGATCTTCATAGATTGATCCATGAAGCTTCTAGATATCTGGATAGGATAGAATCAGGCCGTGCGTGTGGCTACATGAGGGCGCGACGCGAAGCTCCGCTTGATGTTGAAACCATGGGACATGTCGGCATCTCGATTTCCATGGTGTAGAGTGGTGGAGAAGGTCATGGTGGCTGAGATTGGATGATCAGTTTTAGTAGAAGCAGTCTTCGAGGCATTGAATACTTTGCTTCATAGGCGTCGGTATTTGTATCAATTCGGATACGGTACCTACGAGTGAATGAAGTACAAAAAATCCAACCATTTAGCCAAAAAATATATAGATCTGGAAGACAACACTAGAATCCCAAATCCAACCTTAAAACGACTCGCTCCACCGCTCGCTCAGCTCCTAGCTTGGGAAGACGATGAGGCTTCCAAAACAAAGTCTAACCATGAACTTTACATGCGCTTTGCCGAAGGTTAATTATCATGTCTGTTTGTTTTGTTTCATCAGCTAGCTTAACAATAATAACAATGACACAAGTGCAATTTACAACTCATTATGTACAAGAGTACACATGCACAATCTCAAGTAAATGGTGATAACACCAATGAATCTATTACCAATAACTCAAGTTTCTCGTCCCAAATAATTAAGAAAACACAATTTGGCTCCTCGGCGCACCGGAGCCTGTTATTTTCAACATTTCAAGACATACTTTTAATGTTATTGAAAGTTCTGAAAAAAACATGTACACATTGGCCAGGATATAAACTGGGGGTGTGCAAAGTCTCGATCCAAAATATGTTTTATTCTACACTACATAAAAAATAAAAAATTATAGATCTAAGTGTGTTAACAATACACTTTCAAATCTTGACAGATTTTGTCTTTTCATGTAGCCCATAATCTAATGTAGTTTCAGTTTGAGACTGCGGTCGAAGTATACATTATTATCTATATGCTGTACATATTTTTCTGTTTTTTCAAACTTAAAAATATCATTTTTGAATTTGAAAATAAAGCGCTCCAGTGAGCTCGGCCTACAAGAGGGACAATTTCCGCTTCTATATATACAGATATACTATGAAGCATGCCAAATATATGGTGTGAAGGTACCTTTTTTTTTTGGTATGTGAGTTCGCCTGGGCCAAAGAAGTCATGCGGTGTGGGCTTACTAAATTTATTCCTCTCTCTCTATATATAGGCAGACATCAAACCATGTTGACAGGGAGACCAAGCAATGATGCAAGGCATTCAAACCGCAGATTCACCATGGGTCTACATTCGCATGCATGAACATCCTATATATATAAATTCATCCACTGTCTCCATGGCTTGACCTACATAGCATACATACAAAAACTTGTTGTACCCAATAACCAAATAAGTTAGATCGATCGCAATGGCAGCCGGAAGGATTTTGCTCGTCGCTTTGATGCTCGTGGCACTTGCAAGCATGCCGGTGGAAGCACGGAGAAAGCAAAAAGGTGTGGGTTCCCTCTTTTCTAAAGGTATGTCCAAGGCCCACGTCCGCTCGGCGAAAAAGGATGCCAAGACGCATGGAGAATCCGGTATTGCCAAGGAGGCTATTGCTAAGAACATGGCCGCTGCGGTGGAGTATGCCTTCACGGGTGTCGCAGATGCCATGCAGGAGAAGGAGGAGGGGAAGAAGGAGGATGCCAAGGAAAAAGCTGTCCAAGCCAAGGAAAATGCTGCCGCTGAGTCACCTGCTGCTGGGGAGGATGCGTCTTCTTCCAAGTATGGCGAGGCCATCCTTTCTAATGCCGCGTCCAAGGCCCACATACAAGCGGCCCAAAAGGACATGAAGGCGGCTGATGCCGCCAGCTCGCCCGAAGAGGCTGCCGTTGCCGAGAAGGCTGCTTCCAAGAACATGGTCGCTGCATTGATGTATGCCTTCAAGGGTGCCGCAGCTGCTGCACCTACAGCTGCAGCAGATGCCAAGGAAGATGCTGCAGCAGATGCCAAGGAAGATGCTGCCGCTGATTCACCTGCTGCGGAGGATGCGGCTTCCAAGATGTCCGAGGCCATCATTTCTAACGCCGCCTCCAAGGCCTACATGCGGGCGGCCGAAGAGGACATTAAGGCCTCTAAGGCAGCCAGCTCGCCCGAAGAGGCCGCCGTTGCCCAGAAGGCTGCTTCTGAGAAGATGGTCGCTGCATTGGCGTATGCCTTGAAGGGTGCTGCAGCCGCTGCACCTACAGCTGCAGAAGCCACCACGAAAGCGTGAACGCCGCTCCGTCCTCGCTCGTCAGTGCTAATTAAAAAGCTTCCGATCATACATGCATGTATATGTGCATGGATATGTGGTCGTGGATCAAAATAGTCATGCTAGCTCATTTGATCAACAATAATAGTAGGGAGCGTTGGAGCATCCTTAATTATATTGTTAACTTTTAATAATTGTTTCATACTATTTTTTTTAGCTTGCTGTGTCTTGAAATTTGTAATTATCTCCATGTTAAATAAAGAGGCGTTGTCTTTCCTGGAGTGCTCTTTGGTGCTATATATTTTCTCCATGTCGGTTCCAGTTAGACATCGCTGGCCCGATAAGTCAAGTCCATGTTTTCTTACGTGATCTACAGGATGGTTCTTTTGACGTACTGTACATTATTGTGGAACTAAAAAGGTGTCCGTTATGGGGAGCTGGAACTTTACGTGCGTGCCACTGTGTGTGTGCATGACGAAAATGTATGTTTCTATTGGTTACTACCACCCGTGTGGCTGCTAGCTCATGCTTGATGGATGTTTCCTAGAGTTTTGCCTATTTGTGGCTTGGTGCTATTCTAGAATATATAAGACAAATATGCAATATCATGGCAGCGTCTCTTTATTTTTACTGGTGACGCTGCCTTTTTCTGTCTAAAACCAAACATGCCAACAACTTCATAATTAGAAAGAAATCGTTCAAGGATGAAGGACGCCTCCAGCTTCTTCTCCAAGACACCTTAGCTAGGGCGAACTGTTGATGCGCTGTCGCCGCCATCGCTTGACCACATTGACCCCCAATCCTATATATGGCTCATAGATGCTCAGTCGCCTCTCGATCACCACCTCGCACATTGCGCCCGACCGTACCGCGTTTTGATCTTCTCCACGTACCGGTGTATCAACTGTGGGCATTAACTCATGAAAACGACCATAAAACATGAAAACGATGAATTTTTGGTCATATCTCTCAAACATGTATCGGGTCTTAGGTTTGTGTAAATCGCTCAGGAACCCCCAAAACTGTGGGCAATAGCTCATAAAAAGCCATAAAATGAGAATATGACGAGTTTTCGGTGATATCTCTTAAACATGTAGCTGGTCTTACATGCCATGGAAATCACCCTAGAACCCCAAAACTGTAGACAATAACTTATTAAAACGTCCATAAAACATGAAAACGATGAGTTTTGGTCATAACTCTCAAACATCTACCGGATCTTAGGTCGGTGTAGATCACCCTGCAACCCTAATAGCTCATGAAAACGGCCATAAAACTCGAAAAAGAATAGTTTTTCGTGATAACTCTCAAACATGTATCGGGTTTTACAGGCAATGGAAATCTCCATGGAACCCCAAAACTGTGGGCAATATCTCACAAAACGGCCATAAAACGCGAAAACGACGAGTTTTTGGTCATATCTCTCACACATGAATCAGGTCTTACAGGCCATGAAAATTGCCCTGGAACCACAAATCTATGGCCAATAACTCATTAAAATGGCCATAAAACGTGGAAACGACGAGTTTTTGGTCGTACCTATAAAACATAAATCGGGTCTTATAGGCCATGCAAATCGCCCTGGAACCCCAAATCAGTGGCCAATAACTCATGAAAACGACCATAAACACGAAAACGATAAGTTTTTTGTCATAACTTTTAAACATGTATCAGGTCTTACGGTCGTTATAAATCGCCCTAGAACACTAAAACCGTGGGCAATAACTAATGAAAACGGCCATTAAACGTGAAAATGATGAGTTTTCGGTTATAACTCTTAAATATGTATCAGGTCTTACTTTCGTTATAAATCGCCTTGGAACCCCAAAACTGTGGCCAATAACTCATGGAAACGGCCATAAATCGTGAAAACGATGAGTTTTTGGTCATAACTCTCAAACATCTATCGAATCTTATGTCGGTGTAAATCGTCCTATAACCCCAAATCGGTGGGCAATAGCTCATAGAAAGCCATAAAACGCAAAAAGGAAAGAAAATTGTGATATCTCTTAAACATGTATCGGCTCTTACGAGCCATGGAAATCGCCCTGGAACCCCAAAACTATGGGTAATAGCTCATGAAAATGTCCATAAAATGTGAAAACGACGAGTGATTGGTGATAACTCTCATACATGTGTAGGAGCGGGTCTTACAGTCATTGTAAACCGGCCTAAAACCCAAAAATTATGGACAATAGGTCATGAAAACAGCCATTAACGTGAAAACGAATAGTTTTTGGTATTAACTCTCAAACAAGTATCGGGTCTTACGGGGCATGCAAAAATCTCCATGAAACCCCCAAATTGTGGGCAATATCTCATGAAAATGGCCATAAAACGTGAAAAAGATGAGTTTTTGGTCATATCTCTCAAACATAAATCAGGTCTTACGGGCCATGCAAATCGCCTTGGAACCCCAAATCAGTGGCCAATAACTCATGAAACCGCCCATAAACACGAAAACGATGAGGTTTTGGTCATTACTTTTAAACATGTATTACGTCTTACGGTCGTTATAAATCGTCCCGGAACCCCAAACCGTGGGCAATAACTTATGAAAATGGCCATAAAACATGAAAACGATGAGTTTTAGGTCATAACTCTTAAATATGTATTAGGTCTAACGGTCGTCATAAAGTTCCCTAGAAGCCCCAAAACCGTGGGCATTAACTCAACGACCATAAAACGTGAAAATATGAGTTTTTGGTCATATCTCTCAAACATGTATCGGGTCTTAGGTTTGTGTAAATCGCCCAGGAACCCCCAAAACAGTGGGCAATAGATCATAAAAAGCCATAAAACGAGAAAATGATGAGTTTTTTTGTGATATCTCTTAAACATGTATCTGGTCTTACATGCCATGGAAATCACCGTAGAACCCCAATACTGTAGGCAATAACTTATTGAAACGACCATAAAACATGAAAACGATGAGTTTTGGTCATAAGTCTCAAACATCTACCGGGTCTTAGGTCGGTGTAATCACCCTGCAAACCCCAAAACAGTGGACAATAGCTCATGAAAACGGCCATAAAACTTGAAAAAGAATAGTTTTTCGTGATAACTCTCAAACATGTATCGGGTTTTACGGGCCATGGAAATCTCCATGGAACCCCAAAACTGTGGGCAATATCTCACAAAAACGGCCATAAAACGTGAAAACGACGAGTTTTTGATCATATCTCTCACACATGAATCAGGTCTTACGGGCCATGCAAATTGCCCTGGAACCCCAAATCTATGGCCATAAAACGTGAAAACGACGAGTTTTTGGTCGTACCTATCAATCATAAATCGGGTCTTGTAGGACATGCGAATCGCCCTGGAACCCCAAATCAATGGCCAATAACTCATGAAAACGGCCATAAACACGAAAACGATGAGTTTTTGGTCATAACTTTTAAACATGTATCACGTCTTACAGTCGTTATAAATCGCCCTGGAACACCAAAACCGTGGGCAATAACTAATGAAAACGGCCATAAAACGTGAAAATGATGAGTTTTCAGTTATAACTCTTAAATATGTATCAGGTCTTACTTTCGTTATAAATAGCCTTGGCACCCCAAAACTGTGGGTAATAACTCATGGAAACGGCCATAAAGCGTGAAAACGATGAGTTTTTCGTCATAAATCTCAAACATGTATCGAACCTTATGTCGATGTAAATCGTCCCGAAACCCCAAATTGGTGGGCAATAGCTCATAGAAAGCCATAAAAAACGAAAACGAAAAGGAAATCGCCCTGGAACCCCAAAACTATGGGTAATAGCTCATAAAAATGTCCATAAAATGTGAAAATGACGAGTGATTGGTGATAACTCTCATACATGTGTACCGTGTCTTACAGTCATTGTAAACCGGCCTAAAACCCAAAAATTATGGACAATAGGTCATGAAAACAGCCATAAACGTCAAAACGAATAGTTTTTGGTGATAACTCTCAAACAAGTATCGGGTCTTACGGGGCATGCAAATATCTCCATGAAACCCCAAAATTGTGGGTAATATCTCATGAAAATGGCCATAAAACGTGAAAAATATGAGTTTTTGGTCATATCTCTCAAACATAAATCAGGTCTTACGAGCCATGCAAATCGCCTTGGAACCCCAAATCAGTGGCCAATAACTCATGAAACCGCCCATAAACACGAAAACGATGAGGTTTTGGTCATTACTTTTAAACATGTATTACGTCTTACGGTCGTTATAAATCGTCCTGGAACCCCAAAACCGTGGGCAATAACTCATGAAAACGACCATAAACACGAAAACAATAAGTTTTTTGTCATAACTTTTAAACATGTATCAGGTCTTACGGTCGTTCTAAATCGCCCTAGAACACTAAAACCGTGGGCAATAACTAATGAAAATGGCCATTAAACGTGAAAATGATGAGTTTTCGGTTATAACTCTTAAATATGTATCAGGTCTTACTTTCGTTATAAATCGCCTTGGAACCCCAAAACTGTGGCCAATAACTCATGGAAACGGCCATAAATCGTGAAAACGATGAGTTTTTGGTCATAACTCTCAAACTTCTATCGAATCTTATGTCGGTGTAAATCGTCCTGTAACCCCAAATCGGTGGGCAATAGCTCATAGAAAGCCATAAAACGCAAAAAGGAAAGAAAATTGTGATATCTCTTAAACATGTATCGGCTCTTACGAGCCATGGAAATCGCCCTGGAACCCCAAAACTATGGGTAATAGCTCATGAAAATGTCCATAAAATGTGAAAACGACGAGTGATTGGTGATAAATCTCATACATGTGTAGGAGCGAGTCTTACAGTCATTGTAAACCGGCCTAAAACCCAAAAATTATGGACAATAAGTCATGAAAACAGCCATAAACGTGAAAACGAATAGTTTTTGGTGTTAACTCTCGAACAAGTATCGGGTCTTACGGGGCATGCAAAAATCTCCATGAAACCCCAAAATTGTGGGCAATATCTCATGAAAATGGCCATAAAACATGAAAAAGATGAGTTTTTGGTCATATCTCTCAAACATAAATCAGGTCTTACGGGCCATGCAAATCGCCTTGGAACCCCAAATCAGTGGCCAATAACTCATGAAACCGCCCATAAACACGAAAACGATGAGGTTTTGGTCATTACTTTTAAACATGTATTACGTCTTACGGTCGTTATAAATCGTCCCGGAACCCCAAAACCGTGGGCAATAACTTATGAAAATGACCATAAAACATGAAAACGATGAGTTTTAGGTCATAACTCTTAAATATGTATTAGGTCTAACGGTCTTCATAAATTTCCCTAGAAGCCCCAAAACCGTGGGCATTAACTCAACGACCATAAAACGTGAAAATATGAGTTTTTGGTCATATCTCTCAAACATGTATCGGGTCTTAGGTTTGTGTAAATCGCCCAGGAACACCCAAAACAGTGGGCAATAGATCATAAAAAGCCATAAAACGAGAAAATGATGAGTTTTTTTGTGATATCTCTTAAACATGTATCTGGTCTTACATGCCATGGAAATCACCGTAGAACCCCAATACTGTAGGCAATAACTTATTGAAACAGCCATAAAACATGAAAACGATGAGTTTGGTCATAACTCTCAAACATCTACCGGGTCTTAGGTCGGTGTAATCACCCTGCAAACCCCAAAACAGTGGACAATAGCTCATGAAAACGGCCATAAAACTTGAAAAAGAATAGTTTTTCGTGATAACTCTCAAACATGTATCGGGTTTTACGGGCCATGGAAATCTCCATGGAACCCCAAAACTGTGGGCAATATCTCACAAAAACGGCCATAAAACGTGAAAACGACGAGTTTTTGATCATATCTCTCACACATGAATCAGGTCTTACGGGCCATGCAAATTGCCCTGGAACCCCAAATCTATGGCCATAAAACGTGAAAACGACGAGTTTTTGGTCGTACCTATCAATCATAAATCGGGTCTTGTAGGACATGCGAATCGCCCTGGAACCCCAAATCAGTGGCCAATAACTCATGAAAACGGCCATAAACACGAAAACGATGAGTTTTTGGTCATAACTTTTAAACATGTATCACGTCTTACAGTCGTTATAAATCGCCCTGGAACACCAAAACCGTGGGCAATAACTAATGAAAACGGCCATAAAACGTGAAAATGATGAGTTTTCGGTTATAACTCTTAAATATGTATCAGGTCTTACTTTCGTTATAAATAGCCTTGGCACACCAAAACTGTGGGTAATAACTCATGGAAACGGCCATAAAGCGTGAAAACGATGAGTTTTTCGTCATAAATCTCAAACATGTATCGAACCTTATGTCGATGTAAATCGTCCCGAAACCCCAAATCGGTGGGCAATAGCTCATAGAAAGCCATAGAAAACGAAAAGGAAAGAAAATTGTGATATCTATTAAACATGTATCGGCTCTTACGAGCCATGGAAATCGCCATGGAACCCCAAAACTATGGGTAATAGCTCATGAAAATGTGCATAAAATGTGAAAACGACGAGTGTTTGGTGATAACTCTCATACATGTGTACCGGGTCTTATAGTCATTGTAAACCGGCCTAAAACCCAAAAATTATGGACAATAGGTCATGAAAACAGCCATAAACGTGAAAACGAATAGTTTTTGGTGATAACTCTCAAACAAGTATCGGGTCTTACGGGGCGTTCAAAAATCTCCATGAAACCCTAAAATTGTGGGCAATATCTCATGAAAATGGTCATAAAAGGTGAAAACGATGAGATTTTGGTCATATCTCTCAAACATAAATCATGTATTACGGGCCATGCAAATCGCCTTGGAACCCCAAATCAGTGGCCAATATTTCATGAAACCGCCCATAAACACGAAAACGATGAGGTTTTGGTCATTACTTTTAAACATGTATTACGTCTTACGCCCATTATAAATCGTCCTGGAACCCCAAAACCGTGGGCAATAACTTATGAAAATGACCATAAAACATGAAAACGATGAGTTTTAGGTCATAACTATTAAATATGTATTAGGTCTAACGATCGTCATAAATCGCCCTCGAAGCCCAAAACCGTGGGCATTAACTCAACGACTATAAAACATGAAAAAGATGAGTTTTTGGTCATATCTCTCAAACATGTATCAGGTCTTAGGTTTGTGTAAATCGCCTAGGAACCCCCAAAACAGTGGGCAATAGATCATAAAAAGCCATAAAACGAGAAAATGACGAGTTTTTTTGTGATATCTCGTAAACATGTATCTGGTCTTACATGCCATGGAAATCACCATAGAACCCCAAAACTGTAGGTAATAACTTATTAAAACAGCCATGAAACATGAAAACGATGAGTTTTGGTCATAACTCTCAAACATCTACCGGGTCTTAGGTCGGTGTAAATCATCCTGCAAACCCCAAAACGGTGGACAATAGCTCATGAAAACGGCCATAATACTCAAAAAAGAATAGTTTTTTCGTGATAACTCTCAAACATGTATCGGGTTTTATGGGCCATGGAAATCTCCATGGAACCCCAAAACTGGGGGCAATATCTCACAAAAACGGCCATGAAACGCGAAAACGACGAGTTTTTGGTCATATCTCTCACACATGAATCAGGTCTTACGGGCCATGCAAATTGCCTTAGAACCCCAAATCTATGGCCAATAAATCATTAAAATGGCCATAAAACGTGAAAACGACGAGTTTTTGGTCGTACCTATCAAACATAAATCGGGTCTTACAGGCCATGCAAATCGCCCTGGAACCCCAAATCAGTGGCCAAAAAATCATGAAAACGGCCATAAACACGAAAACGATGAGTTTTTGGTCATAACTTTTAAACATGTATCAGGTCTTACGGTCGTTATAAATCGCCCTAAAACACCAAAACCGTGGGCAATAACTAATGAAAACGGCCATAAAACGTGAAAATGATGAGTTTTCGGTTATAACTCTTAAATATGTATCAGGTCTTACTTTCGTTATAAATCGCCTTGGAACCCCAAAACTATGGGCAATAACTCATGGAAACGGCCATAAAGAGTGAAAACGATGAGTTTTTGGTCATAACTCTCAAACATCTATCAAATCTTAAGTCGGTGTGAATCGTCCTGGAACCCCAAATCGGTGAGCAATAGCTCATAGAAAGCCATAAAACGCGAAAAGGAAAGAAAATTGTGATATCTCTTAAACATGTATCGGCTCTTACGAGCCATGGAAATCGCCCTGGAACCCCAAAACTATGGGTAATAGCTCATAAAAATGTCCATAAAATGTGAAAATGACGAGTGATTGGTGATAACTCTCATACATGTGTACCGTGTCTTACAGTCATTGTAAACCGGCCTAAAACCCAAAAATTATGGACAATAGGTCATGAAAACAGCCATAAACGTCAAAACGAATAGTTTTTGGTGATAACTCTCAAACAAGTATCGGGTCTTACGGGGCATGCAAATATCTCCATGAAACCCCAAAATTGTGGGTAATATCTCATGAAAATGGCCATAAAACGTGAAAAATATGAGTTTTTGGTCATATCTCTCAAACATAAATCAGGTCTTACGAGCCATGCAAATCGCCTTGGAACCCCAAATCAGTGGCCAATAACTCATGAAACCGCCCATAAACACGAAAACGATGAGGTTTTGGTCATTACTTTTAAACATGTATTACGTCTTACGGTCGTTATAAATCGTCCTGGAACCCCAAAACCGTGGGCAATAACTCATGAAAATGACCATAAAACATGAAAACGATGAGTTTTAGGTCATAGCTCTTAAATATGTATTAGGTCTAACGGTCGTCAGAAATCGCCCTGGAAGCCCAAAACCGTGGGCATTAACTCAACGACCATGAAACGTGAAAAAGATGGGTTTTTGGTCATATCTCTCAAACATGTATCGGGTCTTAGGTTTGTGTAAATCGCCCAGGAACCCCCAAAGCAGTGGGCAATAGATCATAAAAAGCCATAAAACGAGAAAATGGCGAGTTTTTTTGTGATATCTCTTAAACATGTATCTGGTCTTACATGCCATGGAAATCATCGTAGAACCCCAAAACTGTAGGCAATAACTTATTAAAATGGCCATAAAACATGAAGACGATGAGTTTTGGTCATACCTCTCAAACATCTACCGGGTCTTAGGTCGGTGTAAATCATCCTGCAAACGCCAAAACAGTGGACAATAGCTCATGAAAACGGCCATAAAACTCGAAAAAGAATAGTTTTTTGTGATAACTCTCAAACATGTATCGGGTTTTACGGGCCATGGAAATCTCCATGGAACCTCAAAACTGTGGGCAATATCTCACAAAACGGCCATAAAACGCGAAAACGAAGAGTTTTTGGTCATATCTCTCACACATGAATCGAGTCTTACAGGCCATGCAAATTGCCCTAGAACCCCAAATCTATGGCCAATAAATCATTAAAATGGCCATAAAATGTGAAAACAACGAGTTTTTGGTCGTACCTACCAAACATAAATCGGGTCTTACAGGCCATGCGAATCGCCCTGGAACCCCAAATCAGTGGCCAATAACTCATGAAAACGGCGATAAACACGAAAACAATGAGTTTTTGGTCATAACTTTTAAACAAGTATCAGGTCTTACGGTCGTTATAAATCGCCCTGGAACACCAAAACCGTGGGCAATAACTAATGAAAATGGCCATAAAACGTGAAAATGATGAGTTTTCGGTTATAACTCCTAAATATGTATCAGGTCTTACTTTCGTTATAAATCGCCTTGGAACCCCAAAACTGTGGGCCATAACTCATGGAAACGGCCATAAAACGTGAAACGATGAGTTTTTGGTCATAACTCTCAAACATCTATCAAATCTTATGTCGGTGTAAATCGTCCTGGAACCCCAAATCGGTGAGCAATAGCTCATAGAAAGCCATAAAACGCGAAAAGGAAAGAAAATTGTGATATCTCTTAAACATGTATTGGCTCTTACGAGCCATGGAAATCGCCCTAGAACCCCTAAACTATGGGTAATAGCTCATGAAAATGTCCATAAAATGTGAAAATGACGAGTGATTGGTGATAACTATCATACATGTGTACCTGGTCTTACAGTCATTGTAAACCGGCCTAAAACCCAAAAATTATGGACAATAGGTCATGAAAACAGCCATAAATGTGAAAACGAATAGTTTTTGGTGATAACTCTCAAACAAGTATCGGGTCTTATGGGGCATGCAAAAATCTCCATGAAACCCCAAAATTGTGGGCAACATCTCATGAAAATGGCCATAAAAAGTAAAAAAGATGAGTTTTTGGTCATATCTCTCAAACATAAATCAGGTCTTACGGGCCGTGCAAATCGCCTTGGAACCCCAAATCAGTGGCCAATAACTCATAAAACCGCCCATAAACACGAAAACGATGAGGTTTTGGTCATTACTTTTAAACATGTATTACGTCTTACGGTCGTTATAAATCGTCCTGGAACCCCAAAACCGTGGGCAATAACTTATGAAAATGACCATAAAACATGAAAACGATGAGTTTTAGGTCATAACTCTTAAATATGTATTAGGTATAACGGTCGTCATAAATCGCCCTGGAAGCCCAAAACCGTGGGCATTAACTCAACGACCATAAAACGTGAAAAAGATGAGTTTTTGGTCATATCTCTCAAACATGTATCGGGTCTTAGGTTTGTGTAAATCGCCTAGGAACACCCAAAACAGTGGGCAATAGATCATAAAAAGCCATAAAACGAGAAAATGACGAGATTTTTTGTGATATCTCTTAAACATGTATCTGGTTTTACATGCCATGGAAATCACCGTAGAACCCCAAAACTGTAGGCAATAACTTATTAAAACGGCCATAAAACATGAAACGACGAGTTTTGGTCATAACTCTCAAACATCTAATGGGTCTTAGGTCGGTGCAAATCATCCTGCAAACCCCAAAACAGTGGACAATAGCTCATGACAATAGTTTTTCGTGATAACTCTCAAACATGTATCGGGCCATGGAAATCTCCATGGAACCCAAAAACTCTGGGCAATATCTCACAAAATGGCCATAAAACGCGAAAACGACGAGTTTTTGGTCATATCTCTCACACATGAATCGGGTTTTACGGGCCATGCAAATTGCCCTGGAACCCCAAATCTATGGCCAATAAATCATTAAAATGGGCATAAAACGTGAAAACGACGAGTTTTTGGTCGTACCTATCAAACATAAATCGGGTCTTACAGGCCATGCGAATCGCCCTGGAACCCCAAATCAGTGGCCAATAACTCATGAAAATGGCCATAAACACGAAAACGATGAGTTTTTGGTCATAACTTTTAAACATGTATCAGGTCTTACGGTCGTTATAAATCGCCCTGAAACACCAAAACCGTGGGCAATAACTAATGAAAACGACCATAAAACGTGAAAATGATGAGTTTTCGGTTATAACTCTTAAATATGTATCAGGTCTTACTTTCGTTATAAATCGCCTTGGAACCCCAAAACTATGGTGATGGGGATATGCCTACCGGGGTATGCCCAGCAGGACGTTTCCTATTGGCCCAAGCCGCACGCGAGTGGGCCTGCAGGACGGCGACTGGATTGAGACTTGGCGAGGACTCAGGCGACTGGAAGCTGGAGGCCCAGAAGCGTAGCTAGGCCCAGTCGGACTAGGTCAAGGACCCTCCGAATCCTTAACTAATTCGGTTGTAATCTGTAAACCCTAGCGAGGTGAGCCTATATAAACCTCCCTAGGGTACGCATAGAGGACACGTTCCATCATACACCCAAGCGACTCGCCACCTAGTCCTCGAGCTCACCCATTGTACTCTCTCCATAATACAATCTAGCAGGAGTAGGTCTTTACCCTCCGGGGGGCCGAACCTGGGTAAAACCTTGTGTCTCCGCCCTCATCTCGCACCGCAGATGGCTGGCTGTCCTTGCCCCATGTTCTACTATTAGCCATGTAGGTCAGGCCGGTGTTCTGCGGCGAGATCCAATCTGCCCATCAACGAGTCGATCGCCACCGGCCGCATGATCGTGATCGGCGAGATGCTCCAGATCTTGCCGAGCAGCTACGTCCCGGCGGCACGACCCGTCACACACAGCGTGATTTTGCCGGTCGTCATGATCAGCCTCTTCGTCGGCCTCACCGACGTCATCGTCTCGGAGGACTCGACTCGCATCCGCGAGTCACCGCCACGCGACCGGCTCTCTGAAGCCAGGTCCGCACGATTCACTGCCTCGCCTCCGAGTACGACTCGGCCCACAGCAACATGGCCGAAACCACCGCGGCCGTGGACGACGCGGCCCTCAACGACGACGCCGATTCGGCGACCCTGGCGTCGGCGGCCGGATCCATCGCCGCCGCATCGCCCGCGGGCTCCATCACCCAGGTCTCCAACGTCGGAGACTTCGAGGACCCCTCCATCCTTGGGATCTTTGACTTCGACTCCGGGTCGGAGAACTTCGGCTGACCTCCACGACAGAACCGGTCGCCACGCCGCGACCTACATGGCGACTGGCGCCGACCCCCGCAAGACCCCTTCTCCACGCCGATCCCACCAAACGCGACGGCAACGGAGGTCGAGGAACTCCGCATGCGGCTGGCGGAGGCGGTCCGCAAGGAACAAGCCGAGCGCGAAAAATTTCGCCTCGAGCAGGTGACATCGCAGGAGCTTTCGCGCTATCACCAACTCCGAATCAGGTCGCGCCTGAACCCTACCATTCAGGGGCGCGCCCTGAACTTCGACGATGAAAACGACCCGGCTCGCACGGCCGAGCACGCGATCTGCGAGAACGCGCCCCCAGGAGGGAGCACCCGACCCCCACCAGGCGCGACGGCCAATGGCGCCCCACCACCACCCAACCGCGCGCCCCCCAGGGACCAACCAAGGATCATGGTCTCCTCACGAGAGCCAGATGCGAACAGCCTCCCACTGTTCTCCACCCCAATGGACAACGTCATCGCGAGCCGAGAAGCAGTCGACAACATCCAAGTCACCGGGGAATACGCCCTGCAGATCCAGTATGCCAAGGCTCTGCTCGCCAAAGCAGTCGAGCAACAAAACGCGGGCACCGACTCACAGGGTCGGATGTACTCGCGTTCATCAGGCAGCAGGGCAGCCTCGAGCGACCGCCCAATTGTGGAGAATACCCTCAACTGCCCACCACCCGAGCCCCTGCAGCTCCAACACCGACCCGCGAACGCGGAACTCTCCACCAATGACCCGCGGCCGGCGAACAACTTCGTCGCCGCCAACGGGCAGCCCGTCGACGCACGCAACCACATCATCAACAACCAGAGCTGGCGCGCACGCCAGCCCGATGGCCCGAGACATACCCTCACCAACCGCCGCGACGGCGAACCAAGGGGATCGCTGAGCCGAGTCGGACCCCAGTGCTTCGGACCGATGATCCGAGGCGAAAGATACCCGGCGAACTTCAAAGCGCCGAAGGAGATCGAGAAGTACGACCCCTCGTACGATCCGTCTGTGTGGCTGGATACTTACCTCATGGCGATGGGGATCGCGACCACACCGACCTACTCGCCGCCCGCTACCTTCCCCTGATGATGGAGGGAGCGTGCAGGCAGTGGATTAACACACTCCCCACGGATAGCATTGACTCCTGGGAGGAAATGCGCGACGCCTTTGTCAGGCACTTCGAGGGTTCCTACACCCGCGCCACCACCATCGAGGACCTAGAGCAATGCGTCCAGGGACCCCGCGAATCGACCCGCAGTTGGGTCCAACGGTGGTAAGACCTGTGGTATAACGCGGCCGGAATCCACCCGGACACCGCAATCCACTGCTTCAAGACCTCGTGCCGCTACGAGCCCCTGGTCGCCAAGCTCAAGCGAGTTGTGGCATCCCGCAAAACCACTACTAGAAAATCGCGGTGTTTTTGTGCATTGCATCATCATGGCCGCATGCTCATGTCATCATGCCTACATCGTCATGTCTTCATGCATATGTTTGTCTAAAACTATTTCCAAAAAACGTATTTGGTTTCCTACAAATAGCCTCCTCTCTATTTCAAATATCAAACCCCGGTCATTCCGAATATTTTGATGTAAAAACTAATTGCAAAATATTTTGTTTTAAATATAAATAATAAAATATTTTATTTAAAACCCTGGGAGGCATACAACCGGCCAGGCCCAATAGGCCCAACCGGAGCCCACCTACAGCCTAGATTTCTAAACCCTAACCCTAATCATCTAAGCCACCTACCCCCACTCCTACCCCAACTCCCGCCGCCAGCACCCTATCCACACGCGCGGCACCCCGCTCCCTCTCCCGTGCGACAGCCTCGGGATCCCGCCCACCTCGCTACCGACAACCCCGCCTGGACCCATCATCCCGCTCGCGGCCCCAGCCACCCCACGCTCCTCTCTCTCTCGCCCTCTCCTCTCTTCCCCACGATTCTCGCCCCGTGGCCTCTCTCTCGCCCCTCTCCCCCTGTCCCGCTCCCTCACCGCCGCCGGCGACCCTCCCTGGCTCCCCGTGCGCCGCTCTCGACCTCCACCTTCCCCGCGGCCGGCCGCCCGCCGACGCCGCCCCACTTCTCCGTGCCCCACCCGACGCGCGGCCGCGCCCGCCCGCGTCCGCTTCCTCTCTCCTTCCCCTCCCCGCTCGAGCCTGCCACCTACCACCTCGCCGGGCTCCGCGGCCACCTCGCCGCCGCGCCCTCCTCTCCAACCCGCCGCCCGCCGGCGACCACCCTCGCCTCCGCCTGAACCTCCTCCTCGCCGGCCTCCTCCCCCACGCCGGCCACTCGCCTCCGTGCCGACCTCGTCAACCCTGCTGCCACGCACAACACCTCTGGAACGAGTCTGTCCTTCCCCAAATGTTTGTTTTGGCTATTGCCTAGTCAGAACGCTGGTTTTCGTGTACTCTGAGACCCATGTGGTGATGATGGTGATAAGGATTTTCTTCGACACCGAAAGATGAAGTTGACCTTCAGATACCTCCCGGCTACAATTGGCGAGATGTTCGAGGCACCCTAGTGCACAAGATCGACAAGTGGATAAGGAGTCCAACACAATGCTGCCAAGATCTTCGATGCTTGAAGGAGATCTCAAGTACCCGGCGTCGTCGCAAGCTCACCACCTATCCTTGGATTTAGAACCCCAAGGTCTTCGAGGTGGAACCGACAAGTTCGCCTACCCGGACACCGTGCGCCAAGACCTTCTCGGACCCGAGGACCATCAAGACTTCCGCTCGGCAACGCCAAGTACTCCTTCCTGGCTTCGAAGACCGAACCCCGTGGACCGACACGATCTTCTTCACGGATACGACTAGTACTCCCTCGAGGACGCCGAGTACTTCACCCCGGACACCGAGACCCTGGACGACAAGTTCTCCTTCCCGGACGCCGAGCTCGCCGAGAACTCGGAACGCCAAGATCTACTCCGTTATCCGAGAACGATTCCGCCGAGACCGAACCCCAGACCCTGAATCCTGAGACCCGACCCCGAACCCCCGGAACCAAGATCTTCCGAACCCTAATGTGTGACCCTAAGCCCTTGTTTTTATAAATGATATATCTTGTTGCATATTAAATTGTTCATGCATGCATACTTGTCATGTGGTTTGGGGGCCTTATGCCGATTCACCTCATAATTAAATATGGGGCCCATATGCGGGCAAATCTAGTCTTATATTGGCCTCATTTAAATTGGTGTAGCGAACCAAAGCCATGTTTGATCTCGCTAATTCAACATTTAATTTGCGGGGTAGATAAATAACTTGAACCGTTAATAATTGTCGGGACCCCGGTACCCCTTAATATTGCCTAATTGCATCGCACCTTTGCCATGTCATACATCATACATGCATCATGCCCGATCTTTTGCCGTAGTATTAAATATTGCATCCGGTGTTATTCTAGTGTTTTGCTTCTTCGCGGATAAGGCCGTTGAGTTGATGCGAGTGTCGACCCGATCTTCGGTTGTACCTTCGACAATGTTTTCAGGCGAGCATCTCCCCCTTTCTACCTATCTTACTTTTATAGTATTTATTCCCTCCTGTTGATCTATTGCTATCTGTGTTGCGTTGCTTTAGTTTTCGTACCCGTGATATCCCTTGCAACCCTATATTGCCTTGGACACATCCTATTACCGGTTGTTTGGTAGATAGTTGGACTTGCGCGTCGTAGTCGCTTGCTCAAGTGCTGTTGCGTGTCGTCAAGTGCCACAGTTGTTGGTGTATTGCCGCATGTTTGATGTTGGAGATGATCATGGCTTTACTTATCGTTCACTTTAATTACTGTTTAACAACTAAAATTGAAGTAAGTAAGCAGAGGCACAGGTGGGCAATAGATGTTATTTGGTTGTTAACCGTCCACTTGTGTCCCGTAGGACCCCGAGTACTTGATACCTGTTCCTTGAATATTCGCGCTATCCACATCCGGGAGGCTTATGGGACCCCCCTGAGCCAGAGCTTGATTCATTCTTATTTCTTGGGGCCACAAACTAGTTTGAGGTTTTATTTACTATCCTGTACTTATGCCATGCTACTGCTTTATTTACGATTGTGCGAGGAGCACACTGTACTGTTTAGGATCGGGACACGTTTTCGCGGTGTCGACAAGCCCAGTTTTGGGTTCCCAGTCGTTCACAGCCGTCCACCCAAACCTCGGGTCCGTCTCGGAGTCAGCTAACTTCGTTGCGGGTGTACTCCAAGGGGTGGCCCCCTGAAATATTTCTGAATCCTGTGATTGCTTTATCGTGAAGGCCTCGTTGGGTTTTGATTTGGTTTTTCCGAGGTTGATCGAGTGTGTGTTGCTATTTGTGCACCCCGGCCGAGTAAAACTTTCTGAAAGCCGTGTCCGCGGTTATGGACGACTTGGAGCACAGTATCTCGATCATAGACAACTATAACTAAAGTAGTGCTATAAATTTGACTTTATAATGACTAGTAATCAGCTTCACTATAATGGAATGGCTAAATAAAACTGCCAACAATTGCTTGTTTGGGTTGTCGCTTGCGACCATTGTACCTGACTAGTAAGTATTGCAACTACAACGGAATGGCTAAATAAAAGTACCAACAACTGCTGGGGTTTTGGGATATCTCATGCTAATTGTATTTGACTAGTAAGTGTCGCAACTACAACGGAATGGTTAACTAAAAGTGTCCACTACTTATTTTATCAGGATGATTATCTATAATTGACTATTAATTGCTGCAACGATAACTGAATAAATAAAACTGCCAACTGTGTGAGTTCCTCGGTTGACTTCCTCGTTTGGTCTCGAGGGGGAAACACCAGGATGGGTTTGTTTGGTGTAAGATTCAGGTTGGAACCGAATAGCTCTTTCTTACCCCTCTCTGATAGCCGCCAGATGTATCGAGTCTCTATAGGTTGTTTAGTGCATGCTGCCGCTTCAGTCCACCATACCTATGTAGGCGAGGACCGCCGAATTCTAGCCTCGCCGTGTACTGGCCTCAGTACTGACGCTCCTCTTTTTCCTTTGCCCTTTGTCGGCACCCCTTTTGTTTAAGCAGGTTTTGAGATCGACGTCGTTAGCAGGGTTACCCTTCCGGCTTGGCCTGGGCAGGGTTATGGACGCCATTGGTTATTCTTCAGGGCTCTTAGCCCCATTTGCATCTTGTCCGTACTCGGACGCCGTATTGTTTTCAAGGTGATTTGGATCTTTGTATTGTATATCTGTATTCTTGACTCATTGAGTCGCTGTTGTATATATCTGTTCTGTGGGTCCCATCGAGGACTGTTGTGTAATGTTATTACTTCGTTTTCCACCCGCACGAAAGTGCCTGGTGGGCACCTTTGAATCGTTTCTATGCGGGTTTGGCGGGTTTCGCTAAAACTTGCATAGGGTCGATTCTGAGGGTGTTACACGAGTGTATAGAACACTCGACAACATACCGGACCTCCTGGAGATCGCAAAGCAGTATGCGGAGGAGGACCCAAACCAAGAAACCGACGATGAGTCGGGAGGAAATCGCCGCACGAGCGGCCACGACAACGGGAGGCGACCCGAGCTACGCTACAGCAACACTCGCCTCACCGGAAAACGCCGCGGTGATGGGCGAGTCGACTTCGTCGCCAACGCCGGATACGCGCCGAGCGAACCCAAGAGCTTCCGCCCCGATGGAGGCCAGCGCCGCGACAGTGGCAACTACAAGGCAAAGCCGATGTTCGATCCCACGACTCTCCTCAACCAACCTTGTGTGTTTCATAGCAGGGAAGGGAAGCCTGCCACGCACATGACCGCCGACTGCCACTCTCTCAAGGAGATCGAGAAGGCACGACACGCGCGGGAAGACCCCGACAACAGCCCGCCAAACGGCGGAAAGTTCGGCAGCGTTGCCGGCTCGCTCCACACCTTCACAGGCTTCAACACGAAGCGCAAGAAGAAGGTCATTGCCCGCGCCGTCGCCGTCAACGCGGTGTCCCAGATAGACATCCCCCAGTTCCTCAACTGGTCCGAGCAACCAATCACCCGGAGCAGATCCGTGGCCGAGTCGCCTTAGTGGTCAAGCCCAAGGTGGGGGACTACTGGCTCCCCAAAGCACTGATGGACGGCGGCAGCTCCATCAACATCCCGCAGTCGATGATCGAGACGACCTACACCACCTTCCACGGCATCGTCCCCGGTCGGAAGGCGTACCCAATCAGCAAGGTGACGCTGCCAGTCACCGTCGGCGCACCTGCAAACTTCCGCACCGAGCGGATCGTCTTTGAGCTGGTGCCGTTCAATAGCCCCTACCACTGCGTCTTGGGGCGCCAGGCGTTCGCCAAATTCATGGCAGCGCCCCACTACGCGTACAATGCGATGAAGCTACCCGGGCCATGTGGCATCATCACTGTCCATGGCGACCCCGACATGGCCGCAGAATGCGAGGCCAAAGGCGCCAAACTCGCTGACGCCGTCATTGCGGCGGAGGCCAACCACGCCGAGGAGCTCGCCAAGTACGCGAGCGGGGTCAACAATGACGACCCCACCATACTCAAGAAGCCCAATTCGGAGGGTGGCAACTCCGACGCCTTCGAGGCAACGACACACACCCGCACCGTCGAGCTGGTCCTAGGCGACTCCAGCCAGACGGTGACGATCGGGACGGGCCTGAGCCCAGCATAGGAAGGCGCGCTCATCGAGTTCCTACATGAGAATCGGGACATCTTCGCATGGAAGCCATCCGTCATGCCTGGTGTCCCGAGGGAACTCGCTGAGCACAAACACAACGCCGATCCCAAAGTGCGACCTGTCAAGCAGTCGCTGCGGCCCTTCAATGAAGAGCGCCGCCGAGCAATCGCCGAGGAGGTGTAACGTCTACTCGCTGCAGGATTCATTCGGCCAATCAAATACTCCAAGTGGCTGGCAAACCCAGTCCTGGTTGAGAAGAAAAATGGGACCCGGAGAATGTGTATCGATTACACAAACTTAAACAGCGCTTGCCCGAAGGAGCAATTCGTTCTCCCGCGGATCGACCAAATCATCGATTCAACCGCGGGTTCAGAGTCGCTATGCTTCCTCGACGCCTACTCTGGGTACAACCAGATCAAAATGGCCATCGAGGACAAAGAGAAGACGGCGTTCATCACGCCATTCAGAGCCTTCTGCTACACTGCCATGACCTTCGGCCTCAAAAATGCCGAGGCGACCTACCAGAGGTGCATGCAGGAGTGCCTTGCGAGCCAAATTGGCTGCAATATCCATGTGTACATCGGCGACGTGGTGGTGAAATCCACTCGCCAGGGCGATCTACTCGCCGACCTGGCGGAAACCTTCGCCAACCTACGAAGGTACAAGATAAAGCTAAACCCAGGAAAGTGCACCTTCGGTGTACCTACTGGACAGCTACTGGGATACGTCGTCTCCAAGCGCAGGATCGAGGCGAACCCCGCCAAGATCAACACGATCACCCGACTCGGCAGACCCGAATGCCTGTGCGATGTCCAGAAGCTGGCCGGGCGAGTCGCGGCTCTTAGTCGCTTCATCCCTCGTCTAGGCGAGAAGGCGATGCCTCTCTATCGCGTAATGCGCAAGAACCCCACCTTCTAGTGGGACAAGGAGGCAGACGACGCGCTCCACGCTCTCAAGGAGGTGCTGCTCACTGCACCGCTACTCGTCGCCCGGGTCGACAAGGAGCCCATGCTGGTCTACGTTGCGGCTTACGAGCGCGTCGTCAGTGCCGTCATGGTCGTCAAACGTCCAGAGGAAGGGAAGGAACGCCTGGTGCAGCAACCCGTATACTACATCAGCGAAGTCCTTACCGAGTCGCGCCAGCGCTACCCGCAATATCAGAAATTGGTATACGTGGTCTTTAGAGCACAAGGCGACTTCCGCACTACTTCCAGGAGCACCCAATAACGGTCGTCTCCTCAGCACCATTGCAGGACATCATCTGCAACCGCGAGGCGACCGGGCGAGTCGCCAAGTGGGCCGTCGAGATCGGCGTCCACAACATCAAGTACGAGCCACGCAAGGCGATCAAGTCGCAGGCCCTCGCAGATTTCCTTGCTGACTGGGAGGAGGCCCAGCAGCCAGAGAAGCTGCCATACCTCCATTACCGGAGCCTACACTTCGACGGCTCCAAGAACACAGACGTTGCAGGAACGGGGATCGTGCTAACATCTCTGAAGGGCGACAAGCTCCGCTACATCCTCTACCTCGACTTCACCCCTAGCACCAACAACATGGCCGAGTACGAGGCGCTACTCCACGCCATGAGGGTAGCCAAGGAGATGAACATCAATCGCCTGCGCTGCTACGGAGACTCTGACCTCGTCGCCGGGCAAGTCGCCGGCACCTGCGACGCCGTCTCCTCCACCATGGCGGCATACCGCCAAGCAGTGGACCAGCTGGGAGGACACTTCGCAGGCTACTCCGTCGAGTGGATCGACAGGCAGAAAAACGAGGAGGCTGACGCACTTTCTCGCATCGGCTCGGCTCGACTCGCACCACCCGCCGGCGTCTTCCTCAACACTATCACCAAGACCTCCATCTCTCCCCCAAGGGAGATCGACATTGGAATTCCGCTGCAACCAGAAGCAGCCCTGGTCGCACTAATCGCCAAGCCAAGCGACTGGACTGCGCCATACGTCGCTTACCTGGAGGGAGGCACCCTACCCGCAGACGAAACGGAAGCCCAGATGATAGCACGCAGTTGCAAATCCTTCGTCATCATCAACGGCGAGCTCCACAAGCGCAGCGTGACCGGCGTGTTCCAACGCTGCGTCCAACCCGCTAAAGGACGCAAAATCCTCCAAGACATCCACTCCGGCGACTGCGGCCACCACGCCGGCGCCCGCTCTCTAGTCGCAAAGGCCATGCGACACGGCTTCTACTGGCTCACCGCACACGCAGATGCTGTCGACATTGTCCAGCGGTGCGTCGGATGCCAAAAATACGCCAACCAGACTCACGTACCGAGATCGGTGCTCAAGACAATCCCCATCACCTGGCCGTTCGCCGTGTGGGGCATGGATATGGTAGGCCCCTTCAAGAAGGCCCCCTCTGGCTTCACCCACCTCCTAGTCGCAGTCGACAAATTCACAAAATGGGTGGAGTCCAAGCCAGTCCGCAAATGCGGTGGGAAGACCGCTACAAAGTTCCTACGCGAGCTCATCTATCGCTACGGGTTCCCAAACAACATCATCACGGACAACGGCACCAAACTTCACCAAGGGATCCATGGCCAAGTTTTGCGAGGAGCATAACATCCGACTCGACTGAGGCGACTGAGCCGTGGCCAAGTTACGCTACTCGCAGAAGTCAACCTTTGGTAAAGCGACCGGCACGGCCAAGTAGTGCGGTACGAGGGCACTGGAAATACTCAGGCCTCGTACCATCCACGAAAAAAGCTAACCCGGAGCCCCATTGGAGTCGCCTAGCTCGACTGGCTCCCCGAGCCAAGACGACTACACTCGCTTCCCACAGCGACCAAGTCCTCCGCATCCTCGACGCAGCGACTCGAACGGCAAAGTACCACGCTCGGGGACTGACACCAGACCAAAGACGAGCGGCTAGGGAAAAACGCTAAGTATGAGAGCGCGCCCAGGACTCGCCATGCGATTGATCTTACGGATCAGGCAGGAGTGATGCACCTAACATAACGCGCTTAGTCCTCACCTACCTTGGGCTTGCGACTAGAACGGCCAAGTACCACGCTCGGGGACTCGACGACCCGACCCCGTTCGCGCCCAGGAAAACTGCCAAGTAAAGAGCACCCCTGGCAGTCGCCACGCGACTGGCTTTACGAGCCATGTCGAGTCGACCCTAACTCAATAACAATTCACACAACATATAAAAACAAGGTAAACCCCATAAAAAGGGTGGACACGCTTGGGGACTCGCACAACCGACATTCAAATCGCAAAACGACTGACAAAATAACCTGAGCATTCCTTCATAGCAGCAAAATTTGTTTCGCATACAAGGAAGAGTTACATGGTCATCCTATACTAACGCTGAATGGCAAAACATTCTATTCCGCAGGCTTTGATGAAGACGTGCCACCGTCCCTGCGGCTGCGGATAAAAGGCACATAAGGGTTCAACGGGTACGTCGTCAGCTCGCCCGCCATCGCCGCACGGAACGGTTGCTCCACCTTGAAGTCACGGTGCTTCGGCTCAGGGTCATTGGGGGTGACGATCGTTTCCTGGTAGGGAATGAGGTCGCCCATCGCCCAAACAGGTTCGAAGTACACCACGTCTCGATCCGTCAGCTTCAACACCTCGGCAATCTCGACCGAGCCCGTCGACGAGGGGTAACCGCTTGTGACGTCGTTGAGGTCGAAATCGTCTGTAAAATGTGCGAGCCCAAGCCTCAACGTAGTCGCCGCTCCACGACGGAAGGCCGACCGCGTCATGAATTCAACGACTGACGGTGCCTTCTCCAGATAGCGCCATACCTCAACGAGGTCGCTGGGGATCACCTCCGTTGGCGAGATCTCCTGAAGATATGCCCGGAGATAAGTCGCTGACAGCGTGGCTGAGTCGACCAGGGTGGTCACGCATTGCCGCGCGTCATACGACTGCGCCTCTTCCGCATTATCAGTGATCCGTCCTGTAGCACACAAGCAAACAATAGGCAAAGCACCAAATACACAACGCGGTATGTGCAATCAGAAATCGGCTGAAGGAAAGCTTACCAATCAGTAGGCGGCAGAGGTCCGTGATGAAACACTGAAGAGCGGAGAATTCATTCTGTAACCCGGCGACAAGCGCATCTGACACCTTCCGCTCCTCAACAGCAGAAGTGATGGCTGCCTTGGCTCGCCCGTCCGCCGAGTTCACTTCCTCCTTCGCGTCCTTGAGCTCACGGTCCAGTTCGACGATCCGCGTCTCCGCTATGCTCAATGCAGACTGAGCCGCCATCAATTCACCGACCGAGATAAGGCCCTGGCGAGCCTCGGCTGCACTATTCTCTATTTGCAACAACAAAACGGTCAACACCGCAAAAAGTTAGCGATCAGCGCCAATTAAGGTATACACCCACCCGCAGCCACTCGAAGCTCCTTGTTCGTCTCCTGGACGGCGATAAGCTCCTTCTCCACGCGGCACTTCGCAGCAAGCCACTCGGCCGATTCGCGCTGCAGGCCCTCTGCAACAACCACAACATCAACAACCAAACAATTCCTAAGTGCCCAGCCACTGAAATTCAGCGACTAGGCACTCGGGGACTGGATAACACCAAAAATATTAAGAATCCGACCACTGAAGTTCAGTGGCCAGATCCTCGGGGACTGGACATACCTGGATGGCGGCACCTAACATGCCATGAAGTTTCATCTGTTGGAGATATGCCCAAGAGGCAATAATAAAGTGGTTATTATCATATCTTCATGTTTATGATAAATGTTTACATACCATGCTATAATTGCATTAACCGGAAACATTAATACTTGTGTGATTTGTAAACATAAAAGAGTCCCAAGTAAAGCCTCTTGTTAAACTAGCTTGTTGGTTAATATATGATCATGGTTTCCTGATCATGAACATAGAGATGTTATTAACAACATGGTCATATCATTAGGAGAATGATGTGATGGACATACTCCTATAGTTAAGCGTAGCATAAAGATCAAGTCATTTAATATAGTTCACTTTCTATAAGCTTTCTGATACATAGTAACCTAATTCCTTCGACCATGAGATCATGCTAATCACCATCACCGGAAGGATGCTTTGATGACATCAAACACTACACCATAACTGGGTGGCTATAAAGGTGGCATTGAGTGTTCGGAAAGTATGTGTTGAGGCACATGGATCAAGATTGGGATTTGTCTATCCATATGACAGATAGATATACTCTGGGCCCTCTCGATGGAATGTCATCCAATTAGCTTGCAAGCATGTGACTGGCTCACAAGGGATCACATATCACAGGAAAGAGAAAAGAGTACTTATTGGTAACGAGGTTGAACTAGGTATGCAGAGATACCGACGATCAAACCTCAGATAAGTAAAGTATCGTGAGACAAAGGGAAATTGGTATCGTATGTAAATGGTTCATTCGATCACGAAGTAATCGTAGAAATATGTGGGAGCCATATGAATTTCCAGATTCCTCTATTGGTTATTGATCGGAGAAGAGTCTCGATCATGTCTGCATAATTCACGAACCGTAGGGAGACACACTTAAGGATTCGATGTTGTTTAGTAGACATGGAATGTGAGTAAAGAGACCGAATGTTTTTCGGAGTCTCGGATGGGATCCGAATATCACGAGGATATCCGGAATGGTCCGGATAGTAAGATTCATATAAGGAAAGTCCAATTTCGGAGTTCGGGAATGATTCCGGTGTTTTCACCGGAATGTTCTAGAAGTGTCTAGAAGGTTCACCGATCTGGAAGGGGAAGGGTACATGGATGTGTCATGACAAAGTGTAATGGTTGCATCATGTCCTAGGTCACTTGGCTGGACACTTGGAAGAGGTAAATCAAACTCTAATTTGAAAGTCAAAAAGGCAGTTTGAAAAATTCAAATCCCAACATGGTTTCCGAGTTAGGGAGGGTTTCTGAGTTAGGGAGGGTTTCCACCTGGGTTGGGAACACCCTTGGATGCCCCCACCTATATAAGGAGGGGTAGGGGCGCACCCCAAGGTATCCCCCTTGCCCTAGGCGCCCAAGAAACCCTAGGTTGGCCGTCGCCCCTCTCTAGTTGCGACCAATCTAGATCTCCTTTAAACCGCTACCGACTATCTAAACTCTAGTTGCTAGCTACCTCTAAACCTCGGCCATATAAACCCTAGATCGTCGGGGCTCCCTCTACGCCACCATACTCGCTCCAGCTTAGGCGAAGCCCTGCGGGATCTCTCCTCTACTTCCGACACCACGTCGTCGTGCTGCCGGAATCGCGAGGAGAGAGCTACAACCTCCGCTGCCTATTGGAACAAGGGAGATGAAGGTCTTCATCGAGTATCGTACGTGTGACCGACTGCGGGAGCGCTGTCGGAACGCGGCGCCGGAAGGATCGTCTGCGCGATCTTGAGATCGGCAAGTGAACGACTACATCACCCACGAGAATCTGCTCTCGTTAACCGCTTTGGATCTTCGAGGGTTAGTACTCTATCAACCTGTTGCACCTATCTAGTAGATAGATCTTGGCTTGATCATAGATTAGATCTTGATTGTGTGTTCATGCGGTAGATTTTTTTTTGTTTTCCATGCTACAAACCCCTATAGTGGTATCTGAGCCGTGTCTATATGTAGATCTGTTGCACGAGTAGAAAATAATGGTCATTGTGGGCGGTGGTGTTTTTATTATCAATTGCTTCTTGTGTACTTTGCATCTTGCGGTATGGTGGGATGAAGCGGCCCGGGCTAACCTTACATGACATCGTTCATGAGACTTGCTCCACGCTCGACATGCAACTTGTATTGCATAAGTGGCTTTGCGGGTGTCTGTCTCTCCCATCATAGTAAAGATTCAATTTACAACGGGCACTTGATAGTTCAAGCATCAATGTTGTGGTTCTTGTTCGTAAGTTAGAACGACACTTATTGAAAGCCCCAAACCACGTAAAACATGCAAAGAAAATTAGAGGCGTCCAACTTTGTTTTGCACAGGTGTGCTGTGATGTGATATGGCCATGATTGTGATTATATATGATGTATGCAATGTTCCTTATTGTAAGTCGGCAACCGGCAGGAGCCATATGGTTGTCATTTAATTTCGTCTAGACCTGCGTGTCTATTATTAAAAGTAGTTGTAATAGTTGATGCTGGTGGACGACAACCATGGAGCGACGCCATTGACCTTGACGCCACGCCGGTGATGATGAAGATCATGTTCGTGCTTGAAGATGGAGATCGGAAGCACAAGAAGAAAGGCCATATCATATCACATATTTTGAATTGCATGTGATGTTAATCCTTTTATGCATCTTGTATTGCTTAGTTCGCGATGGTAGCATTATAAGATGACCCCTCTAAAAAAATCAAGTTACAGAGTGTTCGTCCTTAGTAGGCACCGTTGCCAAAGCTCGTTGTTTCGAAGCACCACATGATGATCGGGTGTGTTAGATTCTGTGAGTGTATACAATGGGAGCAAGCCAGATTTGCTCATGCAGAAGCTAAGGTTTGATCTTAATGAGCCTAGCATGTACAAACATGGTCTCGAAACATGGAATACCGAAAGGTAAAGCATGAGTCATATAGATGATATGATGAACATGATGATTGTTCGCCTTTGAAACTATATCATGTCACGTGATGATCGGATTTGGTGTAGTGAATTTGATTTGTGTGATCACTAAAACAATGTGAGGGATATTGTTTTGAGTGGGAGTTCAATATCAATATGATTAAAAGTTGAACACTATTTATCATAAATTAAATCAAAGTAAATTTGCATAGTTGTTGTAGTCATTGGCATCCGTTTACCACCTTGCGCTTAGTTATAATTGAGATAATAGAACTATAGAATTCTGGTTGGTTACTTTACGAACTGGTATCGTATTGTTTTTAAGTGTTAATCTAAAGTTTAAAAGTCCTATTGCAAACTTTCAGTAAGTTCCGGTTACTCCGTGACGTTTAATAATTGGTATTAAATCAAGAGTGACAATTCCAGTGTTAGTACATAAGTATCATGTTTGTCTCCATGATTCTTGATATTCAAAAGATTGTTTTAATATCAAGGTTATCTAGGATCTGAAAGAGTTGTTTCAGAAACCATGATGTGTGGAAGATATTGCGATATCTGAAATGATGTTTTGGTTGCAACATGAGAGAGTATAATATGGCAAAGTTTATGTTCTCATATTTGATGAGAATTTGAAAAGGTTGGAGACGCTTGTCGTCCTAATCCTCCAAAAGGTTTTGGAGAGCAACATTATCCTCGCGATTCACCGTTATAAGATAAAAGTAGCTTGATCATGAATAGTTCCATGATAAGGGTGAATATTTGATAAAATGTTTACTACACTAAAAGATTACTAAAGAATGGAATTTGAAAGAACACCAAGTATTTAATGATGGTGATCTACTTCAAAGTGCAAGTCCAAAGACATTAGTATTTAACTATACATGCTTTGGACTATGTGTCATGTGTATGGCTCCACTATTGATGTTGATAGATTCTTTCGAACAGAAAAGGAAATACTGAAAGAGAATCTCAGAAATATATGGCAGAAAAGAAAAGACTAGAATTGTTTAGCTTAGGTATATAGAGGATATACATGTTATGGCTATATTATTTGCTTATTAAATAATGTGGTTCTTAAGTATTGGATATTGAATTTATTGGTGTGAATCATCATACAAAACAACACAATTCATGAACTACAATGGCCTAAGTAACTAGCAAAAGAATATGTGATAATGTTCATCGAGAACAAATAAAGGGTTGTTGTGTTGCTCGTTAACATCAAAGCTTGCCTTCAAGATTTGTTTTATTAGGTATTATGATAACAAATGGGTTGTTCAAATAATTGCCGTAATCCATAAAAGATGGATGATTTACAAATCTCGTTGGATAAATCACATCCATAAAAATATTGCTAAAAATGTTGAAAGACAATTGATAAGAAAGATCACTTAGGAAGTGACATCGCCGTTTAAATTATATTGGAAAGAAAAAATAAATAAACTCCATATGGATGGAATTTTGGAGTCTTTTGATTTTTAATCGAATGACGCTTGTGAAATTTTCCTAGAGATAATTAAAACTCCACTCATAGGCCAAAGGGAACGGATGACTAGCTTATTGGAACTTGTTCATATTGTTGTATGAAGTCCATTATGTGTAGTCAAGAGCGATAGATTTCAACTTCATATGTTTTCTCCGAAAATTTGAGTGAATATATGAATATTTACATAAGGATGAAGTGTGAAACATTTGAAAAGTTTAGAGACTTTCAAGATGAAGTGCAAAATCAATGTAACAAGAAAATAAAGAATTTATGATATGATCATAAAGGAAGATATTTGAGTAATAAAGTTTAGCATAACACCTAAGATTTGAGGAATCGTTCCATGGATTTGCGTTTCCCGAAACACCATATGAGTATGGAATAATAGAGATATGCAATGAAACCTTGTTTAACATGGTAAGATCAAAGGTGTAATTGATAAAACTGCCATTATATTTTAAAGATTAAAGCTTTAGAGACTATCGTTTTTCCACTGAAAAGAGCTCCATCATAATCCGTTGAAATGACACCATATAAAGTTATGGTTTGGGATAAAACCCAAGTTGTCCTTTCTTAAACATTGGTCTGCTATGCATAAGAAAGATGTTTGCAACCAAAATTGGATGAACATATCTTTGTATGTTATTTTGAATAATCGTTGAGTATTCCTCCATAACACCAAAGAAAAAAATGTTTGTCGCTTAGAACATCAAGTTTCTTTGAGAAAGGAATTTTCCGTGAAAAATTAATGGGAGTACAATAGAACTATGATAAGGTTAAAAGAACCTTAGCTATATGTACAAAGTTGTGCAGCGCTGAAAAGTGTTCCGGAGGTAGCAACAATGCTCATGGCTCACGTGAATTAAAGGTTGTGGTCATGGAAGTATAAGTTCCTATTGAAACAAGTAGGTCGGGTAACCAATCAAATACCAAGATTTGAGAGTTAAATCATTATTTAATAATAATGATCCGACTACATGGAAAGAAGCGATAATGGGCCCTGACTCCGTCAAATGGTTTGAAGCCATAAAATCCGTGATAGTTCCATATACGAGAGATCAAGCTTTGAACTTGAAAGACCCTCTGAAAAGGTGCAAGACCTTATAGTCTATTTTGGATATATAAAGAAATTTACATGGATGTTTCACATCTATGAGATTATCGACATGTCAGGAAAGAGTTCACGACAATGTTCAAAGAGTTGACTATGACAAGATCTGATCTTTACAGATTAATGTAGCAACCACTACATATAATTTTGTTATGTGGTAGTTGAATAAACAAAACAACTTCTTCTAATAGAATGGTTACCTAGGACATGTGCATGACACGGTCCAAAGGGTTTTTTTAATTCAAAGGATGCTAAAAGCATATGCAAACTTCGATGGTTGAAGTAAGCATCACAGAGTTGGAATCTTAAAATTAGGTCCGCTTGCCTAGGACTTGATCTTGGTACCAACCCATAACGATCAAAGTCACTATGATGAAACCGTTAAAAGAGTTTAATTTCATCGGAGACGATGAAGATGCTTGCATTTGCAAGAAATTAAGTGGGAGCGCTAAGACATGTTTCTAATACATTATGTGGAAGACATATTGTTGATTGGAAATGATGTATCTTTTTATTGACACAGGTTAAGAATTTCATCTTGATGAAAGACTTAGGCAGAACCCGAATATTTGGCATCAATGTCTATATGGATAAATTGAGACGCTAATATGGTTATGCCAGAAGTACATAGATGAGATATTGAATGCGTTCAAAATAGAAACTACACGAAAGGTTCTTGTTGCATAGGAAGGATTGAATAAAGATTCAAGTATTTTTTATACTTGATATATAAAACCACAAAGAGTACTTTATCAATCATGGTGTGATGTGTACAAATCTAGATATATCCTATGCTGTAAATGTTATGAGCGTATACCAGAATGATTCATAAGATGATTATTGGACGATAGTAAAGATATTCTTATGATCTTTTAGAAGAACTAAGAATATATTATTTTGTAGAAGTGACAAATAGATGGTTAGTTCATTGTAAAAGTATTACATTGATACTAGTTTTTTCACAAAGTACAAATTAAGTTTATCTCTATCTAAACTAAGGGTGGCACAATATGATGGAAAATAAGTTCCATAATGGATTTGGATGAGTTTCGAAGTTAAGACATTGTGACAGATATTACAACAAAAGGCTAAGTATATGACTGCTATAATAGCAGCAAACAAGGGCATTTGTATCAAGTAGTTTGTTATCAAACTAGGTGTGGTTCACAGCAGGATAGTACTATGAAGATATATTGTACAACAATATTATCAACATGTTTTAACCCCAAGGAACTAAAGGTCTCACTAAAGGATCAAATTTATACAAAGCCATGTCATTAGAGAATGAGTGATGCGTAGAGACGCAAAGACATGCAATTACACACGGACCTGAAAGTGTCGGATCCGGAGATTAGTTGACCACTAGCAATCGTGTAAATACAACACCGGAAATCCATAGGTGTTGAATGCACAAAGGTTTGAAACTAGATTATTGACTCTAGTGCAAGTGGTAGAATCTTGGAGATATGCCCAAGAGGCAATAATAAAGTGGTTATTATCATATCTTCATGTTTATGATAATTTTTTACATACCATGCTATAATTGCATTAACCGGAAACATTAATACTTGTGTGATTTGTAAACATAAAAGAGTCCCTAGTAAAGCCTCTTGTTAAACTAGCTTGTTGGTTAATATATGATCATGGTTTCCTGATCATGAACATAGAGATGTTATTAACAACATGGTCATATCATTAGGAGAATGATGTGATGGACATACTCCTATAGTTAAGCGTAGCATAAAGATCAAGTCATTTAATATAGTTCACTTGCTATAAGCTTTTTGATACATAGTAACCTAATTCATTCGACCATGAGATCATGCTAATCACCATCACCGGAAGGATGCTTTGATGACATCAAACACCACACCATAACTGGGTGGCTATAAAGGTGGCATTGAGTGTTCGGAAAGTATGTGTTGAGGCACATGGATCAAGATTGGGATTTGTCCATCCATATGACGGATAGATATACTCTAGGCCCTCTCGGTGGAATGTCATCCAATTAGCTTGCAAGCATGTGACTGGCTCACAAGGTATCACATATCACGGGAACGAGAAAATATTACTTGTTGGTAACGAGGTTGAACTAGGTATGCAGAGTTACCGACGATCAAACCTCAGATAAGTAAAGTATCGTGAGACAAAGGGAAATTGGTATCGTATGTAAATGGTTCATTCGATCACGAAGTAATCGTAGAAATATGTGGGAGCCATATGAATTTCCAGATTCCTCTATTGGTTATTGATCGGAGAAGAGTCTCGATCATGTCTGCATAATTCACGAACCGTAGGGAGACACACTTAAGGATTCGATGTTGTTTAGTAGACATGGAATGTGAGTAAAGAGACCGAATGTTGTTTGGAGTCTCGGATGGGATCCGAATATCACGAGGATATCCGGAATGGTCCGGATAATAAGATTCATATAAGGAAAGTCCAATTTCGGAGTTCGGGAATGATTCCGGTGTTTTCACCGGACTGTTCTAGAAGTGTCTAGAAGGTTCACCGATCTGGAAGGGGAAGGGTACATGGATGTGTCATGACAAAGTGTAATGGTTGCATCATGTCCTAGGTCACTTGGCTGGACACTTGGAAGAGGTAAATCAAACTCTAATTTGAAAGTCAAAAAGGCAGTTTGAAAAATTCAAATCCCAACATGGTTTCCGAGTTAGGGAGGGTTTCTGAGTTAGGGAGGGTTTCCACCTGGGTTGGGAACACCCTTGGATGCCCCCACCTATATAAGGAGGGGTAGGGGCGCACCCCAAGGTATCCCCCTTGCCCTAGGCGCCCAAGAAACCCTAGGTTGGCCGTCGCCCCTCTCTAGTTGCGACCAATCTAGATCTCCTTTAAACCGCTACCGACTATCTAAACTCTAGTTGCTAGCTTACTCTAAACCTCGGCCATCTAAACCCTAGATCGTCGGGGCTCCCTCTAAGCCACCATACTCGCTCCAGCTTAGGCGAAGCCCTGCGGGATCTCTCCTCTACTTCCGACACCACGTCGTCGTGCTGCCGGAATCGCGAGGAGAGAGCTACAACCTCCGGTGCCTGTTGGAACAAGGGAGATGAAGGTCTTCATCGAGTATCGTACGTGTGACCGACTGCGGGAGCGCTGTCGGAACGCGGCGCCGGAAGGATCGTCTGCGCGATCTTGAGATCGGCAAGTGAACGACTACATCACCCACGAGAATCTGCTCTCGTTAACCGCTTTGGATCTTCGAGGGTTAGTACTCTATCAACCTGTTGCACCTATCTAGTAGATAGATCTTGGCTTGATCATAGATTAGATCTTGATTGTGTGTTCATGCGGTAGATTTTTTTTGTTTTCCATGCTACAAACCCTATAGTGGTATCAGAGCCGTGTCTATATGTAGATCTGTTGCACGAGTAGAAAACAATGGTCATTGTGGGCGGTGGTGTTTTTATTATCAATTGCTTCTTGTGTACTTTGCATCTTGCGGTATGGTGGGATGAAGCGGCCCGGGCTAACCTTACATGACATCGTTCATGAGACTTGCTCCACGCTCGACATGCAACTTGTATTGCATAAGTGGCTTTGCGGGTGTCTGTCTCTCCCATCATAGTAAAGATTCAATTTACAACGGGCACTTGATAGTTCAAGCATCAATGTTGTGGTTCTTGTTCGTAAGTTAGAACGACACTTATTGAAAGCCCCAAACCACGTAAAACATGCAAAGAAAATTAGAGGCGTCCAACTTTGTTTTGCACAGGTGTGCTGTGATGTGATATGGCCATGATTGTGATTATATATGATGTATGCAATGTTCCTTATTGTAAGTCGGCAACCGGCAGGAGCCATATGGTTATCATTTAATTTCGTCTAGACCTGCGTGTCTATTATTAAAAGTAGTTGTAATAGTTGATGCTGGTGGACGACAACCATGGAGCGACGCCATTGACCTTGACGCCACGCCGGTGATGATGAAGGTCATGTTCGTGCTTGAATATGGAGATCGGAAGCACAAGAAGAAAGGCCATATCATATCACATATTTTGAATTGCATGTGATGTTAATCCTTTTATGCATCTTGTATTGCTTAGTTCGCGATGGTAGCATTATAAGATGATCCCTCTAAAAAAAATCAAGTTATAGAGTGTTCGTCCTTAGTAGGCACCGTTGCCAAAGCTCGTTGTTTCGAAGCACCACATGATGATCGGGTGTGTTAGATTCTGTGAGTGTATACAATGGGAGCAAGCCAGATTTGCTCATGCAGAAGCTAAGGTTTGATCTTAATGAGCCTAGCATGTACAAACATGGTCTCGAAACACGGAATACCGAAAGGTAAAGCATGTGTCATATAGATGATATGATGAACATGATGATTGTTTGCCTTTGAAACTATATCATGTCACGTGATGATCGGATTTGGTGTAGTGAATTTGGTTTGTGTGATCACTAAAACAATGTGAGGGATATTGTTTTGAGTGGGAGTTCAATAGCAATATGATTAAAAGTTGAACACTATTTATCATAAATTAAATCAAAGTAAATTTGCATAGTTGTTGTAGTCATTGGCATCCGTTTACCACCTTGCGCTTAGTTATAATTGAGATAATAGAACTATAGAATTCTGGTTGGTTACTTTACGAACTGGTATCGTATTGTTTTTAAGTGTTAATCTAAAGTTTAAAAGTCCTATTGCAAACTTTCAGTAAGTTCCGGTTACTCCGTGACGTTTAATAATTGGTATTAAATCAAGAGTGACAATTCCAGTGTTAGTACATAAGTATCATGTTTGTCTCCATGATTCTTGATATTCAAAAGATTGTTTTAATATCAAGGTTATCTAGGATCTGAAAGAGTTGTTTCAGAAACCATGATGTGTGGAAGATATTGCGATATCTGAAATGATGTTTTGGTTGCAACATGAGAGAGTATAATATGGCAAAGTTTATGTTCTCATATTTGATGAGAATTTGAAAAGGTTGGAGACGCTTGTCGTCCTAATCCTCCAAAAGGTTTTGGAGAGCAACATTATCCTCGCGATTCACCGTTATAAGATAAAAGTAGCTTGATCATGAATAGTTCCATGATAAGGGTGAATATTTGATAAAATGTTTACTACACTAAAAGATTACTAAAGAATGGAATTTGAAAGAACACCAAGTATTTAATGATGGTGATCTACTTCAAAGTGCAAGTCCAAAGACATTAGTATTTAACTATACATGCTTTGGACTATGTGTCATGTGTATGGCTCCACTATTGATGTTGATAGATTCTTTCGAACAGAAAAGGAAATACTGAAAGAGAATCTCAGAAATATATGGCAGAAAAGAAAAGACTAGAATTGTTTAGCTTAGGTATATAGAGGATATACATGTTATGGCTATATTATTTGCTTATTAAATAATGTGGTTCTTAAGTATTGGATATTGAATTTATTGGTGTGAATCATCATACAAAACAACACAATTCATGAACTACAATGGCCTAAGTAACTAGCAAAAGAATATGTGATAATGTTCATCGAGAACAAATAAAGGGTTGTTGTGTTGCTCGTTAACATCAAAGCTTGCCTTCAAGATTTGTTTTATTAGGTATTATGATAACAAATGGGTTGTTCAAATAATTGCCGTAATCCATAAAAGATGGATGATTTACAAATCTCGTTGGATAAATCACATCCATAAAAATATTGCTAAAAATGTTGAAAGACAATTGATAAGAAAGATCACTTAGGAAGTGACATCGCCGTTTAAATTATATTGGAAAGAAAAAATAAATAAACTCCATATGGATGGAATTTTGGAGTCTTTTGATTTTTAATCGAATGACGCTTGTGAAATTTTCCTAGAGATAATTAAAACTCCACTCATAGGCCAAAGGGAACGGATGACTAGCTTATTGGAACTTGTTCATATTGTTGTATGAAGTCCATTATGTGTAGTCAAGAGCGATAGATTTCAACTTCATATGTTTTCTCCGAAAATTTGAGTGAATATATGAATATTTACATAAGGATGAAGTGTGAAACATTTGAAAAGTTTAGAGACTTTCAAGATGAAGTGCAAAATCAATGTAACAAGAAAATAAAGAATTTATGATATGATCATAAAGGAAGATATTTGAGTAATAAAGTTTAGCATAACACCTAAGATTTGAGGAATCGTTCCATGGATTTGCGTTTCCCGAAACACCATATGAGTATGGAATAATAGAGATATGCAATGAAACCTTGTTTAACATGGTAAGATCAAAGGTGTAATTGATAAAACTGCCATTATATTTTAAAGATTAAAGCTTTAGAGACTATCGTTTTTCCACTGAAAAGAGCTCCATCATAATCCGTTGAAATGACACCATATAAAGTTATGGTTTGGGATAAAACCCAAGTTGTCCTTTCTTAAACATTGGTCTGCTATGCATAAGAAAGATGTTTGCAACCAAAATTGGATGAACATATCTTTGTATGTTATTTTGAATAATCGTTGAGTATTCCTCCATAACACCAAAGAAAAAAATGTTTGTCGCTTAGAACATCAAGTTTCTTTGAGAAAGGAATTTTCCGTGAAAAATTAAGTGGGAGTACAATAGAACTATGATAAGGTTAAAAGAACCTTAGCTATATGTACAAAGTTGTGCAGCGCTGAAAAGTGTTCCGGAGGTAGCAACAATGCTCATGGCTCACGTGAATTAAAGGTTGTGGTCATGGAAGTATAAGTTCCTATTGAAACAAGTAGGTCGGGTAACCAATCAAATACCAAGATATGAGAGTTAAATCATTATTTAATAATAATGATCCGACTACATGGAAAGAAGCGATAATGGGCCCTGACTCCGTCAAATGGTTTGAAGCCATAAAATCCGTGATAGTTCCATATACGAGAGATCAAGCTTTGAACTTGAAAGACCCTCTGAAAAGGTGCAAGACCTTATAGTCTATTTTGGATCTATAAAGAAATTTACATGGATGTTTCACATCTATGAGATTATCGACATGTCAGGAAAGAGTTCACGACAATGTTCAAAGAGTTGACTATGACAAGATCTGATCTTTCATTAAGCGATATTTAGTCTAGACAGATTAATGTAGCAACCACTACATATAATTTTGTTATGTGGTAGTTGAATAAACAAAACAACTTCTTCTAATAGAATGGTTACCTAGGACGTGTGCATGACACGGTCCAAAGGGTTTTTTTAATTCAAAGGATGCTAAAAGCATATGCAAACTTCGATGGTTGAAGTAAGCATCACGGAGTTGGAATCTTAAAATTAGGTCCGCTTGCCTAGGACTTGATCTTGGTACCAACCCATAACGATCAAAGTCACTATGATGAAACCGTTAAAAGAGTTTAATTTCATCGGAGACGATGAAGATGCTTGCATTTGCAAGAAATTAAGTGGGAGCGCTAAGACATGTTTCTAATACATTATGTGGAAGACATATTGTTGATTGGAAATGATGTATATTTTTATTGACACAGGTTAAGAATTTCATCTTGATGAAAGACTTAGGCAAAACCCGAATATTTGGCATCAATGTATATATGGATAAATTGAGACGCTAATATGGTTATGCCAGAAATACATAGATGAGATATTGAATGCGTTCAATATAGAAACTACACGAAAGGTTCTTGTTGCATAGGAAGGATTGAATAAAGATTCAAGTATTTTTTATACTTGATATATAAAACCACAAAGAGTACTTTATCAATCATGGTGTGATGTGTACAAATCTAGATATATCCTATGCTTTAAATGTTATGAGCGTATACCAGAATGATTCATAAGATGATTATTGGACGATAGTAAAGATATTCTTATGATCTTTTAGAAGAACTAAGAATATATTATTTTGTAGAAGTGACAAATAGATGGTTAGTTCATTGTAAAAGTATTACATTGATACTAGTTTTTTCACAAAGTACAAATTAAGTTTATCTCTATCTAAACTAAGGGTGGCACAATATGATGGAAAATAAGTTCCATAATGGATTTGGATGAGTTTCGAAGTTAAGACATTGTGACAGACATTACAACAAAAGGCTAAGTATATGACTGCTATAATAGCAGCAAACAAGGGCATTTGTATCAAGTAGTTTGTTATCAAACTAGGTGTGGTTCACAGCAGGATAGTACTATGAAGATATATTGTACAACAATATTATCAACATGTTTTAACCCCAAGGAACTAAAGGTCTCACTAAAGGATCAAATTTATACAAAGCCATCTCATTAGAGAATGAGTGATGCGTAGAGACGCAAAGACATGCAATTACACACGGACCTGAAAGTGTCGGATCCGGAGATTAGTTGACCACTAGCAATCGTGTAAATACAACACCGGAAATCCATAGGTGTTGAATGCACAAAGGTTTGAAACTAGATTATTGACTCTAGTGCAAGTGGTAGAATCTTGGAGATATGCCCAAGAGGCAATAATAAAGTGGTTATTATCATATCTTCATGTTTATGATAATTTTTTACATACCATGCTATAATTGCATTAACCGGAAACATTAATACTTGTGTGATTTGTAAACATAAAAGAGTCCCTAGTAAAGCCTCTTGTTAAACTAGCTTGTTGGTTAATATATGATCATGGTTTCCTGATCATGAACATAGAGATGTTATTAACAACATGGTCATATCATTAGGAGAATGATGTGATGGACATACTCCTATAGTTAAGCGTAGCATAAAGATCAAGTCATTTAATATAGTTCACTTGCTATAAGATTTTTGATACATAGTAACCTAATTCATTCGACCATGAGATCATGCTAATCACCATCACCGGAAGGATGCTTTGATGACATCAAACACCACACCATAACTGGGTGGCTATAAAGGTGGCATTGAGTGTTCGGAAAGTATGTGTTGAGGCACATGGATCAAGATTGGGATTTGTCCATCCATATGACGGATAGATATACTCTAGGCCCTCTCGGTGGAATATCATCCAATTAGCTTGCAAGCATGTGACTGGCTCACAAGGTATCACATATCACGGGAACGAGAAAATATTACTTGTTGGTAACGAGGTTGAACTAGGTATGCAGAGATACCGACGATCAAACCTCAGATAAGTAAAGTATCGTGAGACAAAGGGAAATTGGTATCGTATGTAAATGGTTCATTCAATCACGAAGTAATCATAGAAATATGTGGGAGCCATATGAATTTCCAGATTCCTCTATTGGTTATTGATCGGAGAAGAGTCTCGATCATGTCTGCATAATTCATGAACCGTAGGGAGATACACTTAAGGATTCGATGTTGTTTAGTAGATATGGAATGTGAGTAAAGAGACCGAATGTTGTTCGGAGTCTCGGATGGGATCCGGATATACGAGGAGATCCGGAATGGTTCGGATAATAAGATTCATATAAGGAAAGTCTAATTTCGGAGTTCGGGAATGATTCCGGTGTTCTCACCGGAATGTTCTAGAAGGGTCTAGAAGGTTCACCGATCCGGAAGGGGAAGGGTACATGGATGTGTCATGACAAAGTGTAATGGTTGCATCATGTCCTAGGTCACTTGGCTGGACACTTGGAAGAGGTAAATCAAACTCTAATTTGAAAGTCAAAAAGGCAGTTTGAAAAAGTCAAATCCCAACATGGTTTCCGAGTTAGGGAGGGTTTCTGAGTTAGGGAGGGTTTCCACCTAGGTTGGGAACACCCTTGGACGCCCCCCACCTATATAAGGAGGGGTAGGGGCGCACCCCAAGGTATCCCCTTGCCCTAGGCGCCCAATAAACCCTAGGTTGGCCGCCGCCCCCTCTCTAGTTGCGACCAATCTAGATCTCCTCTAAACCGCTACCAACTAGCTAAACTCTAGTTGCTAGCTACCTCTAAACCTCGGCCCTCTAAACCCTAGATTGCCGGGGCTCCCTCTACTCCACCATACTCGCTCCGGCTTAGGCGAAGCCCTGCGGGATCTCTCCACTACTTCCGACACCACGCCGTCGTGCTGCCGGAATCGCGAGGAGAGAGCTACAACCTCCGATGCCTGCTGGAACAAGGGAGAGGAAGGTATTCATCGAGTATCGTACTGTAGGGTTCGCAGCATAGAAAACAAAATTTTCCTACGATGGGAACAACTATGTACCAAGATCTATCTACTACATACAAACAACGGGCGGATGTATATCCGTAGAGAACATACCCTTGAAGACCGACAAAGCTTAACGAGTCCAAACTCGTGGTTGATGTAGACGATCTCTTGCCGATCTCAAGATCGAGAGGAAGTCCTAGCGCCGCAAAACAGCAGCGCATCCGTGCTCGCACACACGTTCGAGGCACCGAGCAACCTCCGCCTCCTCGCTCCAGCGATGCAGCGGAAGCACAACTCTTTCTTGCCGAAAAGCCACCGGAAACATGTATCTCGCTAGTCCGAGACCATGAGGGATAAATTCTAGAGGGGGAGAGAGATCCTTCACGAGGAGGTGTGAGTGAGAAGTGAGAGGAGGGGCTCCTTATATAGGGGAGGGGGGGGGGGGCAGCCCAAGGGGGCATGGCTGCCGGCCATGGAGGGTGCCCCCACCTCTCCCTCATTCATGTGGGTGGACACTCCACTCACACAAAAGCCTTTCAATTCCCTCCACTCAAAAACCCACTCAAATTCCCATTAAATTTCCACCAAATTTTATGCAAACTCTCATTAAATAAAACTCCTTTTATTTATTCAGAATTTTGTCAATTACTTTAATGACAAACATTCACATATAACCCCTTGCTAGTATTTCATTTCACATGCAGAAACACTTTCTGCAATTTCACCCGAAAACCCGTTTCGGTATCTAGTGAAATAAATTCCTGCGCTTGTTATTCTTTTTGGCATGAAACTTTTGCTCCAATTGGATGTCAGTGTCTCTTAAGTGTGCCACCCTATGGTTCGTGAATAATACGGACATGATCGAGACCCCTCTCGGATCAATAATCAGAAGCGGGATCTGGAGACCCATACTGACTCCCACACATTCAACGATGACTTTCTTGTGATCGTCGGAACCTTTTACGCTAGTATCTTAATCCTTTTGTTTCGCGATATATTACATGTCCGAGATTCGATCATCGGTATCTCCATACCTAGTTTGATCTCGTTACCGACATGCACCCTTTTCTCGTTCCCGTGATATAACATTCTAGTGATCAAATCACTTGCTTGCAAGCTAATCAATGTGATATCACCGAGAGGGCCCAGAGCATATCTATCCGTCATAGGGATGAACAAATTCCACTTCTCGATCCATGGGCCTCAACATAACACTTTATTAGTTCTGAATCCATCTTTATAATCATCCTGTTACGGTGTGACGTTTGATGTTATCAAGAAACTCTTCCGGTGTTAGTGATTGACATGATCTCATGGTCTAAGGATTAGGATCACTTCGTAAGTTGTTATAGCAATATAAACTCAATGACTTTGATCGTAATGCTATACTTCGGATGAATGTTCATCACACCATTACACTAATGTTGTGACCTCATTATTAACAACATCCAATGTCTATGATCAGGAAACCTTGATCATCTTGTTAATCAACGAGCTAGTTTATAAGAGAGGCATAACTAGGAACTTCCTTTTTGTTTATTAAACACACATGTATTAACGTTTCCGTATTAATACAATTATAGCATGTAAAATAAACATTGATCATAAACAAGGAATACGATAATAACCACTTTATTATTGCCTCTCAGGCATATTCCCTTCAGTCTCCCACTTGCACTAGAGACAATAATCTAGTTTGAGAACTTTGCGTATTGAACACTTGTGGCTTTCCGGTGTTCCATATACGCAATTGCAAGTGGTTAACATAATCTACGGATCTGACGCTTCAGGTCCGTGTGTATTTGCATGTTTTTTGCGTCTTCACGCATCACTCATTCTCCAATAAGATGGCATTGTATAAATTTGGTCATATACTTAGCCTTTTGTTGTAGTATCCGTCACAATGTCTTAACTTTGGAATTCATCCAAATCCATCATGGAATCTCCTTTCCATTACATTGTTCCACCCATAGTTTAAATTGAGATAAACTTAATTTGTATATTGCGACAAAACTAGTATCAATGTAACGCTTTACAATGAACTATTTGTAATTGTTTGTCACCTCTACACAAATATATTCTTTGTTCTTTCCAAAAGATCATAAGAATATCCTTACTATCGTCCAATGATCATTTTATGATTCATTCTGGTATATGCTCATAACACTTAGAGCATAGGACATATCTGGATGTGTACATATCATGGTATGATTGATCAAAACATTCTCGTGATTTCACTCATCAAGTGTCAAAGCACTTGAATCTTGTTTCACTTATCAAGTGTCGATACACTTGAATCTTGATTCAATTCCTTTTCCATGCAACAAGAACCGTTTCTTGTCGTTTCTATATTGAACTCCTTCAATATCTCATATATGTACGTTTGGCACAACTATATTGGCGTCACAGTCTATCCACTATAGACATTCACTCTAAATATTCAGGTTTTGCCTAAGTATTTCATCGAAATGAAATTCTTAACCTTTGTCAATAAAAGATACATCATTTCTAATCAACAATATGTCCTCCACATAATGTATTAGAAATATATCTTAGCGCTCCCACTTAATTTCTTGCAAATGCAAGCATCTCCATCGTCTCTTGATGAAAACTCTTTTCATCACGGTGAAGATTCCAACTCCGCGATGCTTGCTTCAACCATTGAAGTTTGCATGCCCTTTTTAGCATCCTTTGAATTAACAAAACCCTTTGGATCGTGTCATGTACACGTCCTAGGTAACCATTCTATTAGAAGAACTTTGTTTTGTTTATTCATCTACCATATAACAAATTATATGTAGTGGTTGCTTCTTTAATCCGTCCAGACTAAATATCGCTATGAAAGATCAAATCTTATCATAGTCAACTCCTTGAACATTGTCGTAAAATACTTTACGACATGTCGACTATTTCATAGATGTGAAACATCCATGTCTGTTTCTTTATAGATCCAAATACGACCGATAGGTTTTTACACCTTTCCGGAGGGTCTTCCAAGTTCAAAACTTGATTTCTCGTGTATGGAACTATCACGGATTTTATGGCTTCAAGCCATTTGACGGAGTCAGGACCCATCATTGCTTCTTTGTATGTAGTCGGTTCATCATTGTCAAACAATAATGATTTACTCTCAAATCTCAATATTTGATTGTTTAACCGACCTACTTGGTTCAATAGGAACTTAGATCTCCGTGACCACAACCTTTGAGGCACATAAGCTATGAGCATTATGGCAGCTTTCAGAACAATTTCCGGCGCTGCGCAACTCAGCACATATAGCTAAGGTTCGTTAACATTATCAAAGTTCTATTGTCCTCCCACTTAACTTTTACGAAAAATTCCTTCTTCAAGAAACTTCATATTTCAAGCGACAAACCCTTTTGTCCTCGGTGTTATGGAGGAATAACCAATTGTTATTCAAAATAACCTACAAAGACATGCTCATCCGACTTCGATTGTAAACATCTTACTTATGTTTAGCATACCAAAATTTAAGAAATGACAACTTGGGTTTTACCCCAAACCATAACTTCCATGGTGTCATTTCAACAGATCAAGATGGAGCTCTTTTCAGTGTAAAAGCGGTAGTCTCTAAAGTTTTAATCTTTTAAAACATAATGGCAGTTTTATGAATAACACCTTTGATCCAACCATGTCAAACAAGGTTTAATTACAAATCTCAAACACCCCATACTCCTATGGTGTTTTGGGAGATGTAAATCTAGGTGTTTTGCTAAACTTGCAACTCAAATAAATCCCTTTATGATAAAATCATAATTCATTTATTTTTATTGTTACACTTGTAACTCAAATAAATCCCTTTTGATAAAATCATAAACCATTTATTTTCTTGTCACAATGATTTTCACTTCATCTTGAAATTTTTTGAACGTTTTCAAATATTTCACACTTCTTTCTCATTAAGTGAACATTCACTCAAATTTTCGGAGAAAGCATATGAAGTTGAAATCCATCGCTTACGACTACACATAATGGACTACATACATCAATATGTATAAATTCCAATAATTTAGTCGATCGTTCTTCTTTGGCCTTCGAACGAAGTTTTAATTATCCCGAGGAAAGTCTCACAAGCGTCACTTGATCAAATCAAAGACTCCAAAAATCCATGAAAATGGAGATTCTTCATGTTTTCTTTCCAATATAATTTAAACAGCGATGTCACTTCGTAAGTGATCTTTCAATCATTTGTCTTGCGACATTTTAGCATTAGGTTTTATGGATGTGATTTCTCCAACTAGATTTGTAAATCATCCATCTGATATGGAATACGGTAATTATTTGAACAACCTTTGTTCTCATAATACCTGATTCAAATAACAATTATTAAAACAAATCTTGAAGTCAAACTTTGATGTCAACGAGAAATACAAACAACGGTTTGTTTGTTTGTTTTCGATGAACATCATCACATATTCTCTTGCTAGTTACTTAGGCCATTGTGGTTCATGAATTGCGTTGTTCCGTATGAAATTTCATACCAACCAGTTCGGTATCCAATACCCAAGAACCACATTGTTTAACAAGCAAAGAATACAACCATAACATGTATATCATATATATACCTAAATTGGATATTTCCAATCTTTTCTTTTCTACCAAATATATTTTATAGATTCTCTTTCAGCATTTCCTTTTCCTTTTTAAAAGAATCTATCAACATCAAAAGTGGCGCCATATACATGACACATAGTCCAAAGCGTGTATATTCAAATAATAATACCTTTGGACTTGCACTTTGAAGTAGATCACCATCATCAAATGATCGGTATTCTTTGAAAATCTATTCTTTAGTAATCTTTTAGTGTAGTAAACACTTTACATACATCTTCTCTTCATCCTTATCATGACGACTTTCATGATCAAGCTACTGTAGCTTATAAAGGCGAATCGTGAGTATAACATTACTTTCCAAAACCCTTTTGGATGATTAGGATGTCTAGCATCTCCAACCTTCGTAAAATTCTCATCCAATATGAGAACATATATTATACTCTATCATATTGCAACCAAAGCATTGTTTCAGATATCGTTATATCTGTCACACATGATGGTTTCTGAAACAATTCTTTCAGCTCCTAGATAATCTTGATATTTAAATCAAGAATCATGGAGGAAAATATGATACTTAAGATACTAACACTGGAATTGTTACTCTTGATTTAATACCAATTATTAAATCTCACGGAGTAAATAAAGTTTGCTGAAAGTTTGCAATAGGACTTTAAACTTTAGATTGACACTCAACACAATACGATACCAGTTCGTAAAGTGTATATCCAGAATTCTATAGTTCTATTATCTCAATTACAACTATGCGTAAGGTAGTGAATGAATGCCAATGGCTACAACAAATTATGCAAATTCACTTTTATTTAATTTATGATAAATTGAGTTCTACTAATCCAAATTAGAAATAAACTCCCACTCAAAAACGACATCCTTCGTGTCTTTTTGGTGATTACATGAACCAAATCCACTACACCAAGTCCGATCATCACGTGAGTCGGTGTAGCTTCAAAGGCGAGCATCAAATGGGCATCATATCTACTATATGACTCATGCTTAACCTTTCGGTCCGTGTTCCGAGGCCATGTCTGTACATGCTAGGCTCGCCAAGTAAGAACCTTAGTATTCGCATGTGTAACTGTCTTACACCCGAAATATGGTCGTGGATCCAAAAACACCCGATCATCACGTGATGTCTTGGAGCGATGAGAACATAATTGGTGCATACTAAAGGAAGAACACATTCTTATCTTGATATTTAAATGAGGGATCATTTTATTATGCTAATAAAACGCCAAACAAGCAATATAAGATGCAATCAAAACATCACATGTTTATTAGTGAAAATGATATGGTTCCCGCATATGATCTCCATCATGTGCACCGTGGTATGATCTATATCATACCTTTATGTGTAAGGCCAAGGTCTATGGAACTTACATGCTATGTGTGTTGTAAGAGTATCATCTCATACTTCTACTTACAACATCACCATATCATAACACTAGCCCAGCAAAAATCTAAACTAGACGCCTCTAATTTATCCATTGCAAATTTTACGTGGCTTAGGGCTTTCGAAGATAGAAGCGTTCTTACCTACGAACATGAATCACAACGAGGATAACCAAATTGTTGACAACTCGTTGCAAATTAGATATTGACTATAGTAGGAGAGACAGACACCCGCTAGCCACTTATGCAAAACTAGTTGCATGTCAAGCGTGGAACAGGTCTCATGTGCGAGGACATGTAAAGTTTGTCCGGGCCGCTTCATCCCACTATGCCACCAATATCCAAAGTACAACTAAGAAGCAATAAAATGATCATCATCGCCCACATACTCATATGTGTACTACCCGTGCAAAGTATCTACGCATAGATCCGGCTCTGATACCACTGTAGGGTTCGCAGCATAGAAAACAAAATTTTCCTACGATGGGAACAACTATGTACCAAGATCTATCTACTAGATACAAACAACGGGCGGATGTATATCCGTAGAGAACATACCCTTGAATACCGATAAATCTTAACGAGTCCAAACTCGTGGTTGATGTAGACGATCTCTTGCCGATCTCAAGATCGAGAGGAAGTCCTAGCGCCGCAAAACAGCAGCGCATCCGTGCTCGCACACACGTTCGAGGCACCGAGCAACCTCCGCCTCCTCGCTCCAGCGATGCAGCGGAAGCACAAGTCTTTCTTGCCGAAAAGCCACTGGGAACATGTATCTCGCTAGTCTGAGACCATGGGGGATAAATTCTAGAGGGGGAGAGAGATCCTTCACGAGTAGGTGTGAGTGAGAAGTGAGAGGAGGGGCTCCTTATATAGGGGAGGGGGGGCAGCCCAAGGGGGCATGGCCGCCGGCCATGGAGGGTGCCGCCACCTCTCCCTCATTCATGTGGGTGGACACTCCACTCACACAAAAGCCTTTCAATTCCCTCCACTCAAAAACCCACTCAAATTCCCATTAAATTTCCACCAAATTTAATGCAAACTCTCATTAAATAAAACTCCTTTGATTTATTCAGAATTTTGTCAATTACTTTAATGACAAACATTCAAATATAACCCCTTGCTAGTATTTCATTTCACATGCAGAAACACTTTCTGCAATTTCACCCGAAAACCCGTTTCGGTATCTAGTGAAATAAATTCCTGCGCTTGTTATTCTTTTCGGCATGAAACTTTTGCTCCAATTGGATGTCAGTGTCTCTTAAGTGTGTCACCCTACGGTTCGTGAATAATGCGGACATGATCGAGACCCCTCTCGGATCAATAATCAGAAGCGGGATCTGGAGACCCATACTGACTCCCACACATTCAACGATGATTTTCTTGTGATCGTCGGAACCTTTTATGCTAGTATCTTAATCCTTTTGTTTCGCGATATATTACATGTCCGAGATTCGATCATCGGTATCTCCGTACCTAGTTTGATCTCGTTACCGACATGCACCCTTTTCTCGTTCCCGTGATATAACATTCTAGTGATCAAATCACTTGCTTGCAAGCTAATCAATGTGATATCACCGAGAGGGCCCAGAGCATATCTATTCGTCATAGGGATGAACAAATTCCACTTATCGATCCATGGGCCTCAACATAACACTTTATTAGTTCTGAATCCATCTTTATAATCACCCTGTTACGGTGTGACGTTTGATGTTATCAAGAAACTCTTCTGGTGTTAGTGATTGACATGATCTCATGGTCTAAGGATTAGGATCACTTCGTAAGTTGTTATAGCAATATAAACTCAATGACTTTGATCGTAATGCTATACTTCGGATGAATGTTCATCACACCATTACACTAATATTGTGACCTCGTTAGTAACAACATCCAATGTCTATGATCAGGAAACCTTGATCATCTTGTTAATCAACGAGCTAGTTTATAAGAGAGGCATAACTAGGAACTTCCTTTTTGTTTATTAAACACACATGTATTAACGTTTCCGTATTAATACAATTATAGCATGTAAAATAAACATTTATCATAAACAAGGAATGCGATAATAACCACTTTATTATTGCCTCTCGGGCATATTCCCTTCACGTACGTGTGACCGACTGCGGGAGCGCTGTCGGAACGCGGCGCCGGAAGGATCGTCTGCGCGATCTTGAGATCGGCAAGTGAACGACTACATCACCCACGAGAATCTGCTCTCGTTAACCACTTTGGATCTTCGAGGGTTAGTACTCTATCAACTTGTTGCACCTATCTAGTAGATTGATCTTGGCTTGATCATAGATTAGATCTTGATTGTGTGTTCATGCGGTAGAATTTTTTTTGTTTTCCATGCTACGAACCCCTACATCATCGCGTCCACCGACGCGAGCACGAGCGGAGTGTGACCACGACGTTGTTCAACATCCATGCCGGCGTCCCCAGGAAGCTGGCCCGACGGCACTGAGGCACTCGCCGCGGCGGCTTTCGCCACAAAGCGAGGGAATGTCACTACTGCGTCCCCTGCGCCACTCGAGGTCGTCTCGGTCGCCTCGGTTGATCCAGCAAGCACCGTATGTTGCGACCCCGTGTCCTCTGTGGCCTTCAGAGCTACGTCCACTGCGGTTGGAGGCTCGCTCGGGGCAGTTGTCGGCTCGTCAGAGATCATGAAGACGTCATCGCCCTTTCTTATTTTGGCGCCTTCGGCGGGAGCAACGACTTTGTCGCCCTTCCTCTTCCTCGAGGGATCAGCTGGCACCTCCGTGGTGACTGGTGGAACCTTGTCCACCGAAGGGTGGCCTATCTTCTTAACTCCAGTCCTGCGAAACAACTTTGTCAATAAAGCTCTCCAATCGAAACACAAAGCAAGCAAACGGGTAAAAGATCAAGGAGCACTCACTTGGCGACCGGAAGAAATCGCAGGCCGGTGCGGATGCTGGTCGGCTTTTCCAGTTCTAGCCCCAGTTTCTGACTGAGGCCCGTCTCGAACACATTATGTGCCCAAGACACTGATGGTTTCTTCAAAGATGAAGCCGCGGCGGGAGCCTCCATGGAAATCGTTGCGGGAGCCCCCCTTGGCGGCAAGGCCCCTGCGGCTGGAGCGGCCACCAAACCGGTGACTGGGGCGAACGACGGTGGCAACAACGCCAGCGGCGGTTCGTCCATTATGACGGCAGCGCCAGTCGCCGCGGACGCGTGTGCCGCTGTCTCCTCGGCCGAGCTGGTAGCGTCGGAGCTACTCGCGGACCGAGGCGGAGACGCCGGCTTTGTCAGCTTCACCTTCTTCTTCGGTGGCGCCTTCTTCTTCTTCTTCGACAGCATAGCCTCACGCTGTGAGGTGTGCTCAGGGAGCTCGTCGTCGTCATTGTCATGGGCCTCGAGTTCGCGCTGGTGCTGCCCGCGAGTCTTGCGGACCGTGGGGGCAGCAACCTCCACGGGTTCGTCGTCATCATCGTCGCCATTTCCACCCCCATCACTCTCGACATCGTCGGGCAATGAATCGCTCCTGTCCTGGGTGGACGATCTCGAATTCTCGTCGTCTGGGGGCGGAAGCCACCCTTCCACCACTTGAAACAACTGCACTAATCAAACAACATTAGCACAACCGCGACTGCACAAGCTGCGACTGCGAGTGCAAAGGGAATAACAGCTTACCGTTGGAGCTGGGCGCCTTGCGGTGTAAGGCGCGAACCCGGCCTTTGCGTCGAGATACACCGCCTGGGTGATCTTCTTCAGGGCCAGTGTGTAGTCGTTGAGCCTCCACTCAATGAGGCAGGACTTCATCAGGTCGTCCTTGCCCGTATACTCGTACATGTAGTGGTCACGGCTGTCCAGGGGCACGAGACATCGCCCGAGCCAGCAGTTGTAGAGGTTGATGGTTTGGAGGCCTTTCTTCTTCAAATTGCGGATGGTCTGTAGCATCTCGTCGACGACCATCCGCTGTTCCAGCGGGAGTTTGGTAACTTGGAGCCGACGCGGCTCGGGCTGGTCGGTGAAGTACCTTGGAAGCGCCACCTCGTCGCGTGGAGTCGACTCGATAACGTAGAATCAGCTCTTCTTCCACTCGTTGGCTGCTTTGGCGGGCAGCATCAGATCAAAGAACGATGCCTTCGACTTCAGCTGGAAAGTCAAGCCGCCCGCAGCTAGCATTGGTCCGCCTGCCTCTTCAAGGCTGATTCTCCCGTGGAATAGATCTTGCGACAGGGGAAAATAGGGCCTGCAGCCAAGGTAGCACTCGTAGAATGCCATGAAAATGGCGAGCTGCTCGATGCTGTGCGGACCCAGATCCGACGGTCGGATATCGTAATAGGCGCAGAAACGCCGGAAGAAGAGGGAGGTTGGGAAGCCGAGCCCCCGCTCCAGGTGACTAGTGAAGCAGATGAATTCCCCTTCGTGCGGATCCGGAATTACTTCTCCGGCCGCAGGGATGCGCCATCTCCCGGCACGGAGGATCCCCGCCTCCTCGAACGATTTCAGCAGTGCCTTTGTGCACTTGGATCTGCCCCATGGTTTGGTAGGAGGAGCCATCGGCTGGAGGATCGTGGGATGCGGATCACTCTGAGTCGCTCTGGTCGCTGCGCGGAATGGGGAAACGAGGATGCGCAAGATCAGAGGAAGTGAGGGAAGCGTTTTCCCCATCACCCGTCACTCTCCTTATATAGTGGTTGTTAGCCGCCAATTTCGGAGCCGTTACTACGCGGTGATTACGCCAATATTACCATTGGATTACCCAACGGCTAGTTTGACCAGGCTGAAGGTCCAAATTCGTTTACTCGACTCGCTGCCTTCAGCGACTCGACGATTCGCCGACCTGATAACTATAACAGTGACTGATTATCCGCTGACCCGCTCGCCAAGCTGCGACATGATTGGTCACCGTTATTGCGACTAAAATGACTAGTTCTTTCCTTTGTTCAGGAGTCCGCCGCCGATTCGACTGGGCGTATGCATTGGACCTGCATACTCCGACTGCCAACAAACGCCTGTGACGAATCAACGACGACCTCGGGGACTACTGATGGGGATATGCCTACCGGGGTATGCCCAGCAAGACGTTTCATGCAGGACGACGACTGGATCGAGACTTGGCGAGGACTCAGGCAACTGGAAGCTGGAGGCCCAGAAGCGTAGCTAGGCCCAGTCGGACTAGGTCAAGGACCCTCCGAATCCTTAACTAATTCGGTTGTAATCTGTAAACCCTAGCGAGGTGAGCCTATATAAAACTCCCTAGGGTACGCATAGAGGACACGTTCCATCATACACCCAAGCGACTCGCCGCCTAGTCCTCGAGCTCGCCCATTGTACTCTCTCCATAATACAATCTAGCAGGAGTAGGTATTTACCCTCCGAGGGGCCGAACCTGGGTAAAACCTTGTGTCTCCACCCTCATCTCGCACCGTAGATGGCTGACCGCCCTTGCCCCATGTTCTATTACTCGATGCCGATTGCAGCATCTACCGTGGTCATTCCCATGACATTTGGGCAATAACTCATGGAAACGGCCATAAAGCGTGAAAACGATGAGTTTTTGGTCATAACTCTCAAACATGTATCGAATCTTATGTCGGTGTAAATCGTCCTGGAACCCCAAATCGGTGGGCAATAGCTCATAGAAAGCCATAAACCGCGAAAAAGAAAGTAAATTGTGATATCTCTTAAACATGTATCGGCTCTTACGAGCCATGGAAATCGCCCTGGAACCCCAAAACTATGGGTAATAGCTCATGAAAATGTCCATAAAATGTGAAAACGACGAGTGATTGGTGATAATCTCATACATGTGTACCGGGTTTTACAGTCATTGTAAACCGGCCTAAAACCCAAAAATTATGGACAGTAGGTCATGAAAACAGCCATAAACGTGAAAACGAATAGTTTTTGGTGATAACTCTCAAACAAGTATCGGGTCTTACGGGGCGTGCAAAATCTCCATGAAACCCTAAAATTGTGGGCAATATCGCATGAAAATGGTCATAAAACCTGAAAACGATGAGTTTTTTGTCATATCTCTCAAACATAAATCAGGTCTTATGGGCCATGCAAATCGCCTTGGAACCCCAAATCAGTGGCCAATAATTCATGAAACCGCCCATAAACACGAAAACGATGAGGTTTTGGTCATTACTTTTAAACATGTATTACGTCTTACGGTCGTTATAAATCGTCCTGGAACCCCAAAACCGTGGGCAATAACTTATGGAAATAACCATAAAACATGAAAACGATGAGTTTTAGGTCATAACTCTTAAATATGTATTAGGTCTAACGGTCGTCATAAATCGCCCTGGAAGCCCAAAACCGTGGGCATTAACTCAACGACCATAAAACGTGAAAAAAATGAGTTTTTGGTCATATCTCTTAACATGTATCGGGTCTTAGGTTTGTGTAAATCGCCCAGCAACCCCCAAAATATTGGGTACTAGCTCATAAAAAGCCATAAAACGAGAAAATGACGAGTTTTTTTTGTGATATCTCATAAACATGTATCTGGTCTTACATGCCATGGAAATCACCGTAGAACCCCAAAATTGTAGGCAATAACTTATTAAAACGGACATAAAACATGAAAACGATGAGTTTTGGTCAGAACTCTCAAACATCTACCGGGTCTTAGGTCGGTGTAAATCACCCTGCAACCCCAAAACAGTGGACAATAGCTCATGAAAACGGCCATAAAACTCGAAAAAGAATAGTTTTTCGTGATAACTCTCAAACATGTATCGGGTTTTACGGGCCATGCAAATCTCCATGGAACCCCAAAATTGTTGGCAATATCTCACAAAAAAGGCCATAAAACGCGAAAACGACGAGTTTTTGGTCATATCTCTCACACATGAATCAGGTCTTACGGGCCATGCAAATTGCCCTGGAACCCCAAATCTATGGCCAATAACTCATTAAAATGGCCATAAAACGTGAAAACGACGAGTTTTTGGTCATACCTATCAAACATAAATCGGGTCTTACAGGCCATGCAAATCGCCCTCGAACCCCAAATTAGTGGCCAATAACTCATGAAAACGGCCATAAACTCGAAAACGATGAGTTTTTGGCCATAACTTTTAAACATGTATCAGGTCTTACGGTCGTTATAAATCGTCCGGGAACACCAAAACCGTGGGTAATAACTAATGAAAACGGCCATAAAACGTGAAAATGATGAGTTTTCGGTTAAAACTCTTAAATATGTATCAGGTCTTACTTTCGTTATAAATCGCCTTGGAATCCCAAAACTGTGGGCAATAACTCATGGAAACGGCCAAAAAGAGTGAAAACGATGATTTTTTGGTCATAACTCTCAAACATGTATCAGATCTTATGTCGGTGTAAATCGTCCTGGAACCCCAAATCGGTGGGCAATAGCTCATAGAAAGCCATAAAACGCGAAACGGAAATAAAATTGTGATATCTCTTAAACATGTATCGGCTCTTACGAGCCATGGAAATCGCCCTGGAATCCCAAAACTATGGGTAATAGCTCATGAAAATGTCCATAAAATGTGAAAACGACGAGCGATTGGTGATAACTCTTATACATGTGTACCGGGTCTTACAGTCATTGTAAACCGGCCTAAAACCCAAAAATTATGGACAATAGGTCATGAAAACGGCCATAAACGTGAAAACGAATATTTTGGTGATAACTCTCAAACAAGTATCGGGTCTTACGGGGCATGCAAATCTCCATGAAACCCCAAAATTGTGGGCAATATCTCATGAAAATGGCCATAAAACGTGAAAACGACGAGGTTTTGGTCATATCTCTCAAACATAAATCAGGTCTTACGAGCCATGTAAATCGCTTTGGAACCCCAAATCAGTTGCCAATAACTCATGAAAACACCCATAAACACGAAAACGATGAGGTTTTGGTCATTACTTTTAAACATGTATTAGGTCTTACGGTCGTTATAAATCATCCTGGAACCCCAAAACCGTGGGCAATAACTTATGAAAATGACCATAAAACATGAAAACGATGAGTTTTAGGTCATAACTCTTAAATATGTATCAGGTTTAACGGTCGTCATAAATCGCCCTGGAAGCCTAAAACCGTGGGCATTAACTCAACGACCATAAAACGTGTAAACGAAGAGTTTTTGGTTGTATCTATCAAACATAAATCGGACAATAGCTGACGAAAATGGCCATAAAACTCGAAAAGAATAGTTTTTCGTGATAACTCTCAAACATGTATCGGGTTTCACGGGCCATGGAAATCTCCATTGTCGTGGGAATGGTCACGGCAGATGCTGCAATCGGCAGCGAGTAGTAGAACGAGGGGCAAGGGCGGCCAGCCATCTGCGGTGCGAGATGAGGGCAGAGACACAGGGTTTTACCCAGGTTCGGCCCCCCGGAGGGTAAAGACCTACTCCTGCTAGATTGTATTATGGAGGTGGTACAATGGGCGAGCTCGGCGGCTAGGCGGCGAGTCGCTTGGGTGTATGAGGGAACGTATCTCTACTCACCCCATAGGAAGGTTTATATAGGCTCACCTCCCCTAGGGTTTACATATCTCAACCGATTCAGTTAAAGCTTCGGTACTCGTTTAACCTAATCTGACTGGGCCTATCTACTCGCCTGGGCCTTCAGCTTCCAGTCGCTCGGTTCCTCGCTGGGCTTCAATCCAGTCGCCGTCTTGCAGGCCCACTCGCCGGTTCTTGGGCCAGTCGGAAACGCTGCTGGGTATACCCCGGTAGGCACATCCCCATCAGTAGTCCCCGAGGCCGTCGTCGATTAGGCGTAGGTCGCTGCTGGCAGTCGGAGTATACGGCTTCAGAGTAGGCATCCAGTCGAATCGTCGGCGGGCTCCTGTATAAAGGAGGAAACCAGTGATCCAGGTCGCAGCTTTGGCGAGTCGAGTCGGTGAAACACTGTCATAGTGATTGGGTCGGCGAGCCGAATGGCCGTAGTTGGACCGTCAAACATGGTCAAACTAGCCGTTGGGGTAATCCAACGGTTACTTTTGGCGTAATCATCGCGCGGTAACGGTTCCTTGATTTAGCGGGTAACATCCACTATATAAGGGGAATGGCAGGCGATCGGAGAGCCACCTTCTCACCATTTCTTCCGACTGCACGCATTTTCGCATCCCTTCGCATCGCGATCCAGCCGACCCGAAATCCCCCGACCCCCAACAAACCTCTCGGCCATGGCCCTTTCCACCGAACCGTGGGGTAGATCCAAGTGCACGAGGGCGCAACTGGCCTCTTTCGAGGAGGCCGGGATCTTGCGAGCCGGCTGTTGGCGTATTCCCGTAGCCGGAGAGACGACCCCGAATCCGCGAGAGAGGGAATTCATCTGTTTCACCAGTCATCTCGAGCGGGGGCTAGGGTTTCCTACGTCCCTGTTCTTCCGGCGCTTCTGCGCCTACTACGGGATCCAGCCTTCAGATCTGGGTCCCCATAGCATCGAGCAGCTCGCCATCTTCGTGGCGTTCTGCGAATGCTACTTGGGCTGCCGGCCCTACTTCCCCTTGTGGCAAGATCTGTTCCACGGACGGATCAGCCGCGAGGAAGCAGGCGGCCCAATGCTAGCCGCGGGCGGCCTGACGTTCCAGCTCAAGTCAGAAGCTTCATTCTTTGATCTCATGCTGCCCGCCAAGGCAGCGAGCGACTGGAAGAAGTCGTGGTTTTACGTGGCCGAGGCGACCCCGGAGGACGAGGCGGCGATCCCGCGGTATTCCGCCAATCGGTCCGAGCCGCGCCATCTCCAAGTCGGCAAGCTCCCCAACGATCAGCGGATGGTCGTCGACGAGATGCTCCAGACCATCCGCGGTCTGAAAAAGAAGGGCCTCCAGACGATAAACCTGTACAACTGCTGGCTCGGGCGGCGGCTCGTCCCGCTCGCCCAGCGCGACCACTACATGTACCAGTACACGGGCCGGGGAGACTCGACGAAGGCCTGTCTCGACGAGTGGAAGCTGGAGGACTATCTCCCAGCACTGAAGAAAATTACCCAGGCGGTGTACCTGGATGCGCAGGCTGGGGTCGCCCCTATACCGCAAAGCGTCCAGCTCCAACGGTAATCATTTCACTTCGCTCGCAGTCGCAGTTTATGCATTGGCGGTAATTCTGATTTCATTTTGTATTCATCGCAGCTATTCCAAGTGGTGGAAGGGTGGCTCCCACCTTCGGACGACGAGAACTCGAGCTCGTCCGCCCAGGACGTAGGCGAGTCGCCACCCGCTAAGGGCGACGAGGATGACGACGACGAGTCCGAGGAGGAGGTCGCCCCGCTGGTCCGAAAGACCCGCGGACAACGACAGCATGAGCTCGAGGCAAGCAGAAACCTCGAGCGTCACGATGACGACGACGAGTTCCCAGAGACCACCTCGCGCCGTCAGGCCACTCCGTCGAAGAAGAAGAAGAAAGAGAAGGAGGCAAGGGCCCCTTCGAAGAAGAAGACAAAGCCATCGAAGCCGGCCTCGCCACCACACTCGGCGAGCAGCTCTGACGCTCCCAGCCCGGCCAGTGACGATGCACCACCAGTGACAGCCGTGCTGGACGCGGCGACCGTGGAAGTGCCGCTGGCTTCAATGCCTCCGCCATTCACCCCAGTCTCTGGGCTGGGGGATGCTCCGGCTGCAGCGGCTTCGCCTCGCAAGGAGGCTCCTGCCGAAGATATCCCAGAGGCTCCAGCTGCGGCCTCAACGACGAAGAAGCCGTCCGTGTCTTGGGAACGCGACGTCCTGGAGATGGGGCTCAGTCGCCGACTGGGCCCTGAACTGGAAAAACCAGCCGGCCTCCGTACAGGGCTACGCTTTATTCCAGTCGCCAAGTGAGTACACTCACCCTTCTTTGTCTTTCATAATCACTTCAATTATTTTTGCTTATACGATTGATGCACAGGACCGGAGTGAAGAGGATGGGCCATCCGACCGTGGCTAAGGTGCCGCCCGTCGTTAGCGAGGAGGATCCTTCCCGCAAGAGGAAGGCGGACGAGGTCGTCGTATCTGCGGATGGCAGCAAGAAGGCCAAGGGTGACGACGTCGTCACTATTTCTGACGACACGGCGGTTGCGCCAGCCGGACTCGTGATGGAGGCAGCCTCGTCTACGAAGGAGGGCGCTCCCTTGCCTGGACCGGCGGAGCCGACCTCTTTTGGAGCGGGTGCCTCTATCGCTACCTTCCCACGCTTCGTGACCAAGGCTGCCGCGGCGAGTGGGACTTCGCCCTCAAGCCACGCTCCTGGGACCGCCGATGCTGAAGTCGACCAACGTCGTGGGCATACGCCGGCTCTCCTCACGTCCGTGGACGCGATACAACTCCACGGCATGCTTGGCGCAGCCATCCAGGTACATCCAGTCCCCGAGGATCAGGTCGGTGCTTTGCAGCGGCCTGATTCTTATAATATCTTAACTTTATTTTTCGCATCCAGTCCCCGAGTGCGCACGCGCTAAATTTTAGCGGGTGGGCACTTAGGAATTTATTTGAGTACCAGTCCCCGAGTGCGCACTCTCTGAATTTCAGCGGGTGGGCACTTAGGAAATTCGCGATCGCCAGTCCCCGAGTGCACACTCGCTGAATTTCAGCGGGTGGGCACTTAGGAATTTTTGATTTGATTAACCTTTTTGATGATATGCAGGGTCTACAGCTTGAATCGGCTGACCGATTGGCCGCGAAGCAGCGCGCGGAGAAGGAATTGGCCATCGTCCAGGAGGCGAACAAAGGGCTTCAGGCTGTTGCCACGAAGGCAGAGGAAGCTCGCCAGGGGCTTGTCCCCGCTGGTGATTTGGTGGCGGCGCAATCGGCTTTGAGTGCGGCTGAACAGTGGGTCGCCAACCTCGAGCGCGAGCTGCGGGAGGCAAAAGAAGAAGCGAGCTCGGCTGACGGACGAGCCAAGGCCGCCATTGCAGCCGCCGAAGAGGATCGCAAAGTGTCCGATGCCCTTGTTGCTGGGTTTCAGGACGACCATACGTCGCTTCAAAGCTTCATCACGGAACTCGCCCGCCCGTTGATTGGTAAGTTCATCTGCCCCTTCCGGTGGTTGTGTCTTTTGTGGTGTCCGTCGTACTCATTATTGTCTTCTACTCGCAGGTCGCATCATCGATAGCGAGGAAGAGGCGAGCTCGTTCGACGCGAGGCAGTGTGTAAGCATGCTTGTCGACTCGGCAACGTTGTCGGCGACATGCATCCGCGCCTATCTCCAAGAGATATCGCCCACGGAGGTAATTCCCAGCGACCTCGTTGAGGTGTGGAAGTATTTGGAGAAGGCGCCCGCAGTCGTTGAGTTCATGACGCGGTCGGCGTTTCGGCGCAGAGCGTCGACGGCACTTAGTCTTGGACTTGCCCACTTCCCCGAGGATTTCGACATCGACGATGTGACGAGTGGATACCCATCGTCGACTGGCGCGGTGGAGCTGTCCGAGGTTCTCAAGTTGCAGGACCGCGCCGCCACGTACTCGGAACGTGTCTGGGCAATGGGTGACCTCCTTCCGTACCAGGAGACGGTCGTCGTGCCGAACAACCCCGAGCCGCCGCATCGTGACTTCAAGGTCGAGCAACCTTTTCGCGCGGCAATGGGGGGTGAACTGACGACGTATCCGTCGAACCCGTACACGCCGTTCATCCGCAATCGTCGGGATGTTGGCGAGTCGTCATCAAATCCTGCAGAGTAGGATAGTTTGCCTTGTGGCGTTAGCAGCAGGTCTGCCATGCGGGCATATTTTGTAACATGAGACAATGCAATATGCAATCGAATGAGTCATCGTGTCTATTTTGGTATTTGTCGTGTGTTTGTGATTGATGTTTGAACGAGTCCCCGAGCACGTCCGCCCTTTTGTGGGGTTTACCTCGTATGTGATTTGTTAATGTTATGTATCTTATTATTGTGGTCGACTCGCCCGGGCTCAGAGAGCCAGTCGCTGGGCGACTCCCTTGAGTGCTCTGTACTTTACCGTTTACCCTTGCGCGAGCGAGGTCGGGTGGCCGAGTCCCCGAGCGTGGTACTTGGTTGTTCTAGGCGCGACTCGAGGGTGGTTGAGGACTTAGCGCGTTGGTTTGAGCGCGTCACTCCTGCCTGGCCCGTGGGGTCAGTCGCGTGGCGAGTCCTGGGCATGCTCTCCTACTTGGCGTTTTCCCTGACCGCTCGCGATGGACTGGTCTTCAGTCCCCGAGCGTGGTACTTAGCCGTTCGAGTCGCTATGCCGAGGATGCGGAGGACCAAGGTCGCTGTGAGAAGCGAGGGCAGTTGTCTTGGTTCGTAGAACCAGTCGAGCTAGGCGACTCCAATGGGGCTCCGGGTAGGCGTTTTCATGGACGATGCAAGACCTGAGGTGATTCAGTGCTCTTACACCGCACTACTTAGCCGTGCTGATCGCTGTACCAAAGGTTGACTTCTGCGGTTAGCGTGACGCTGTTATTACGAGTGCGAGTGGCACAAGTCATGGAGAGTAGGCGCAATTTGCGGTAACCGTTTCTTTTTATTTCATAGCGACTGGGGAGTACATGTGTGGGGTTCTAAAAGTAGAACTTCCGTAGGAGGTTTACATTCCATGGTCGCTTGACGTCGAGTTCGCCGTCCCCGCGGACGTCGATGAGGTAGTAGGCGTCGTTGCCGAGTACGCGCCCGATGGCGAATGGGCCTTCCCACGGAGGGGAGAGCTTGTGCATGCCCTTCTTGTCCTGGATGAGGTGTAACACCAGGTCGTCTTCTTGGAAGGTGCGAGTTTTCACCCGCCGGCTGTGGTAGCGGCGGAGTCCCTGCTGGTAGATGGCGGTGCGTGACCGAGCGAGGTCACGTGCTTCGTCGAGTTGGTCGATCCCGTCTTGGCGGGCAAGCTCGTTCGCAGCCTCCGTATAGTGGACGACCCGCGGCGAGTCGTGCTCGAGGTCGGTGGGCATGACTGCCTCGGCGCCGTAGACCATGAAGAAGGGGGTGAACCCTGTCGATCTGTTGACTGAGGTGCGGATCCCCCAGATGATAGAGGGAAACTCCTCGACCCAGCACCCGGCGGTGCGCTCGAGTGGTACTTGGAGTCGCGGTTTCAGGCCGTGGAGGATGCTTTGGTTGGCCCGTTCTGCCTGGCCGTTGGATTCCGGGTGGGCGACTGACACGAGGTCGAGCCGAATGTGGTGCTCTTCGCAGAATTCGGCCATGGCTCCCTTGGCGAAGTTGGTGCCGTTGTTCGTGATGATGCTGTTTGGGAACCCGTAGCGATATATGAGCTCGCGTAGGAATTTAGTGGCGGTCTTCCCGTCGCATTTCCGGACTGGCTTGGCCTCCACCCACTTCGTGAATTTGTCGACGGTGACTAGCAGGTGGGTGTAGCCGGAGGGGGCCTTCTTGAAGGGGCCTGCCATATCCATGCCCCACACAGCGAATGGCCAAGTGATGGGGATTGCTTTGAGCGCCGAGCTCGGCACGTGCGTCTGGTTGGTGTACTTCTGGCACCCGGCGCACCGCTGGACGATGTCGACAACATCGGCGTGTGCGGTGGGCCAGTAGAAGCCATGTCGCATAGCCTTGGCGACCAGGGAGCGAGCGGCGGCGTGGTGGCCGCAGTCACCGGAGTGGATGTCGTGCAGGATCTTGCGTCCTTCGGCTGGTTGGACGCAGCGTTGGAACACGCCGGTGACGCTGCGCTTGTGGAGCTCGCCGTCGATGATGGTGTAGGACTTGCATCGACGAGCGATCATCCGAGCATCCGTCTCGTCTGCCGGCAAGGTGCCGGCTTCCAGGTAGGCGATATAGGGCTTGGTCCAGTCGTCTGGCTCGTTGACGAGTGCGACCAAGGCTGCCTCTGGTTGGAGTGGGACTCCAATGTCGATCTCCCTCGGGGGAGAGACTGATGTCTTGGTGATCGTGTCTAGGAAAACGCCGGTGGGTGGTGCGAGTCGAGCCGACCCGATGCGAGAGAGTGCGTCGGCCTCCTCGTTTTTCCATCTGTCGATCCACTCGACGGAGTAGCCGGTGAAGTGTCCGCCCAACTTGTCCACTGCTTGGCGGTACGCCGCCATGGTAGGGGAGACGGCGTCGCAGGTGCCAGCGACTTGCGCCACGACAAGGTCGGAATCTCCGTAGCAGCGGAGGCGATTGACGTTCATCTCCTTGGCAGCTCGCATGCCGTGGAGTAGGGCCTCGTACTCAGCCATGTTGTTGGTACAGGGTGTGAAGTCGAGGCAGAGGATGTAGCGGAGCTTGTCGCCCTTTGGTGAAGTTAGCACTATCCCTGCGCCTGCGCCGTCCGCGTTCTTGGAGCCGTCGAAGTGCAGGCTCCAGTAATGGAGGTACGACAGCTTCTCTGGCTGCTGGGCCTCTTCCCAGTCGGCGATGAAGTCTGCTAGTGCCTGCGACTTGATCGCTTTTCATGGCTCGTATTTGATGTTGTGGACGCCGATCTCGACGGCCCACTTGGCGACCCGCCCGGTCGCCTCGCGGTTGCGGATGATGTCTTGAAGTGGTGCTGAGGAGACGACCATGATCGGGTGCTCCTGGAAGTAGTACGGCAGGTGCCGCTGAGCTCTGAAGACCGCGTATACTAGCTTTTGGTACTGTGGGTACCGCTGGCGCGACTCGGTGAGGACCTCACTGATGTAGTACACCGGCCGCTGGACTGGGCGCTCCTTTCCTTCCTCTGGTCGCTCGACGACCATCACGGCGCTGACGACGCGCTCGGAAGCCGCGACGTAAACCAGCATGGGTTCTTTGTCGGCGGTGGCAGCGAGTAATGGTGCGGCGAGTAGCACCTTTTTGAGGTCGCGGAGCGCGTCGTCCGCCTCCTTGTCCCACTGGAAGGTGGGGTTCTTGCGCATCAGGCGGTATAGGGGCATCGCCTTTTCGCCCAGGCGGGGGATGAAGCGACTGAGAGCCGCTACTCGCCCGGCCAGCTTCTGGACGTCGCGCAGGCACTCGGGTTTGCCGAGCCGGGCGATCGTGTCGATCTTCGTGGGGTTCGCCTCGATCCCTCGTTTGGAGACGACGTACCCTAGTAGTTGTCCGGCAGGTACACCGAAGGTGCATTTGCCTGGGTTGAGCTTTATCTTATATCTTCGCAGGTTGGCGAATGTTTCCGCCAGGTCGACGAGTAGGTCGCCCTGGCGAGCGGACTTTACGACCATATCGTCGATGTAGACGTGGATGTTGCGGCCAATTTGGCTCGCGAGGCATTCTTGCATGCACCGCTGGTAGGTCGCCCCGGCGTTCTTGAGGCCGAAGGTCATGGCGGTGTAGCAGAAGGCTCCGAATGGCGTGATGAACGCCGTCTTCTCTTCGTCTTCGACAGCCATTTTGATCTGGTTGTACCCAGAGTAGGCGTCGAGGAAACATAGCGACTCCGAGCCCGCGGTTGAATTGATTATCTGGTCGATCCGCGGGAGGACGAACTGCTCCTTTGGGCAGGCGTTGTTCAGGTTTGTGTAGTCGATACACATTCTCCAGGTCCCGTTCTTCTTCTCGACCAGGACTGGGTTTGCCAGCCACTTGGAGTACTTGATTGGCCGGATGAAGCCGGCAGCGAGTAGACGCTGCACCTCCTCAGCGATTGCTCGACGACGTTCTTCATTGAAGGGCCGCAGCGACTGCTTGACAGGTCGCACTTTGGGGTCGGCGTTTAGCTTGTGCTCAGCGAGCTCCCTAGGGACACCGGGCATGTCAGAGGGTTTCCATGCGAAGATGTCCCTGTTCTCACGGAGGAACTCGATGAGCGCGCCTTCCTATGCTGGGCTCATGCCCGTCCCGATCGTCACCGTCTGGCTGGAGTCGCCTGGGACCAGCTCGACGGTGCGGGTGTGCGTCGTGGCCTCAAAGGTTGAGGTGTTTGCGCCCTCTGAGTTGGGCTTCTTGAGTATGGTGGGGTCGTCGTTGTTGACCCTGCTCGCGTACTTGGCAAGCTCATCGGCGTGGTTGGTCTCCGCCGCGATGACGGCGTCAACGAGCTTGGCTCCTTTGGCCTCGCACTCGGCGGCCATGCCGGGGTCGCCGTTGATGGTGATGACGCCGCACGGCCCGGGGAGCTTCATCGCGTTGTACGCGTAGTGGGGCGCTGCCATGAATTTAGCGAACGCCTGGCGCCCCAGGACGCAGTGGTAGGGGCTGTCGAAGGGCACCAGCTCGAAGATGATCCGCTCGGTGCGGAAGTTTGCCGGTGTGCCGAAGGTGACTGGCAGCGTGACCTTGCCGATCGGGTACGCCTTCCGACCGGGGACGATGCCGTGGAATGTGGTGTGGGTCGTCTCGATCATCGACTGCGGGAGCCGCAGCCGCCTGAAGGTGTCGAGGTACAGGATGTTGATGGAGCTGCCGCCGTCCATCAATGTCTTGGGGAGCCAGTAGTCGCCGACCTTGGGCTTGACCACCAGGGCGAGTCGTCCTGGGTACTCGATGCGTGGCGAGTGGTCTTGGCGGCTCCAGGTGATGGGCTGCTCTGACCAGTTTAGGAACTGGGGAACGTCCATCTGGGCCACCGCGTTGACGGCGACAGCGCGGGCGATGACCTTCTTCTCGCGCTTCGTGTTGAAGCCTGTGAAGGTATGGAGCGAGCCGGCCACTTTGCCGAATTTTTCGCTGTTTGGCGGGTCGTTGTCGGCGTCCTCCCGCGCTCGCCGTGCCTTCTCGATTTCCCTGAGGGTGTGCCAGTCGGCGGTGGTGTGCGTTGCGGGCTTCCCTTCCCTGCTATGAAACGCACATGGTTGGTTAAGGAGAGCCGCGGGGTCGAACCTTGGCTTGGCCTTGTAGTTGCCGCCGTCGCGGCGTTGTCCTCCGTCGCGGCGGAAGCTCTTGGGCTCGCGTTGCACGTGCCCGGCGTTGGCGACGAAGTCGACTCGCCCGTCACTGCGGCGCTTGCCGGTGAGGCGAGTGTTGCTGTAGCGTAGGTCGGACCGTCGTCAGTTTCCTGGTTTGGATCTTCCTCGGCGTACCGTTTGGCCATCTTGAGGAGGTCAGGGATGTTGTCGAGTGTGCGGGAGTGTCGCTTGAGCTTGGCGACCAGGGGCTCGTAGCGGCACGAGGTCTTGAAGCAATGGATCGCGGTGTCCGGGTGGATGCCGACCGCGTTGTACCAAAGTTCTTGCCACCGTTGGACCCAGTTGCGGGTCGACTCGCGGGGTCCCTGGACGCATCGCTCCAGGTCCTCGATAGTGGTGGCGCGGGTGTAGGAGCACTCAAAGTGCTTGATGAAGGCGTCGCGCATCTCCTCCCAGGAGTCGATACTGTCCTGGGGGAGGGTGTTGATCCACTGCCTGCACGTCCCCTCCATCATCAGGGGCAGGTAACGGGCGGCTAGCAGGTCAGTGTGGCCTGCGTTCCCCATCGCCATGAGGTATGTGTCGAGCCAGACGGCGGGGTCGTACGAGGAGTCGTACTTTTCTATCTCTTTTGGCGCCTTGAAGTTTGGCGGGTACTTCTCGCCTCGGATCATTGGTCCGAAGCACTTGGGTCCGAGTCGACTGAGCGACCCCATGGGCTCGCCGTCGCGGCGATTGGTTAGGGTAAGTCGCAGGTCGTCGGGCTGGCGTGCGCGCCAACTTTGGTTGTTGATGATGTGGGTGCGGGCGTCGATGGGTTTCCCGTTGGCGGCAACAAAGTTGGTTGCCGGCCTGGGGTCGTTGGTGGAGAGTGCCGCGTTCGCGGGTCGGTGTTGGAGCTGCAGCGGCTTTGGTGGCGGGCAGTTGAGGGTGTTTGCCGCCGCTGGGCGGCCGCTGGAGGCCGCTCTGCTTCCCGAGGAACACGAGTATACTCGACCTTGCGAGTCGGCGCCCGCTCTTTGCTGCTCGACGGCCTTCGCGAGCAAGGCCCTGACGTATTGGATCTGTAGGGCGCCGTCGCCGGTGGCCGTGATGCTGTCGGCTGCTGCTCGGCCTGCCACGAGGTTGTCCATCGGGGTGGAGAACAGTGGGAGGCCGTTTGCGTCTCGCTCCTGTGAGGAGACTACTATCCGCGGCCGGTCTGGGAGGGGTGCGGTTGGGTGGAGGTGGGGCACCCATTTCCGTTGATCCTGGCGGGGGCCAGGCGCTTCCTCCTGGTGGCGCGTTCTCGCAGATTGCGCGTTCGGCCACGCGGGCCGGGTCGTTTTCGTCGTCGAAGTTCAGGGCACGCCCCTGAACGGTGGGGTTCAGGCGCGACCTGATCCGCTGCTGGTGGTAGCGTGATAGTTCCTGCGCCGTCACCTGCTTGAGGCGAAATTTTTCGCGCTCGGCTTGCTCCTTGCGCACCGCCTCCGCCAGTTTCAGGCGGAGTTCCTCGACCTCCGTTGCCGTGGCGTTAGGAGGGATTGGGGTGGAGAATGGATCCTCCGGCGGATCGGTGCCGGTCGCCATGTAGGTCGCGGTGTGGCGACCGGTTCCGTCACGGAGGTCGGCGGAGTTCTCCGACCCAGAGTCGAATTCGAAGATCCCGAGGATGGAGGGGTCCTCGAAGTCTCCCACGTTGGAGACCTGGGCGATGGAGCCCGCGGATGAAGCCGCGGTGATGGATCCGGCGAGTGACGCCGGGGTCGCCGAGTCAGCGTCGTCGTTGAGGGCCGCGTCCTCTGCGGCCGCTGAGTTTTCGGCCACGTTGCTGTGGGCCAAATTGTACTCGAAGGCGAGGCGATGGATCATGCGGATCTGGCTCTCGGAGAGCCGATCGCGTGGCGGCGACTCACGGATGCGAGCCGAATCCTCCGAGACGATGACGTCGGTGAGACCGACGAAGAGGCTGATCGTGCCGATCGGCAGGATCACGCTGTGCGTGACGGGTCGCGTCGTCGGGACGTAGCTGCTCGGCAAGATTTGGAGCATCTCGCCGATCGCTATCATGCGGCCGGTGGCGACCGTCTCGTTGATGGGCAGATTGGATCTCGCCGCAGAACACCGGCCAGACCGGCCAGGCCCCACGGCGGGTGCCACTGTCGTGGGAATGGTCACGGCAGATGCTGCAATCGGCAGCGAGTAGTAGAACGGGGGGAAAGGGTGGCCAGCCATCTGCGGTGCGAGATGAGGGCAGAGACACAGGGTTTTACCCAGGTTCGGCCCCCCGGAGGGTAAAGACCTACTCCTGCTAGATTGTATTATGGAGGTGGTACAATGGGCGAGCTCGGCGGCTAGGCGGCGAGTCGCTTGGGTGTATGAGGGAACGTATCTCTACTCACCCCATAGGGAGGTTTATATAGGCTCACCTCCCCTAGGGTTTACATATCTCAACCGATTCAGTTAAAGCTTCGGTACTCGTTTAACCTAATCCGACTGGGCCTATCTACTCGCCTGGGCCTTCAGCTTCCAGTCGCTCGGTTCCTCGCTGGGCTTCAATCCAGTCGCCGTCTTGCAGGCCCACTCGCCGGTTCTTGGTCCAGTCGGAAACGTCCTGCTGGGTATACCCCGGTAGGCACATCCCCATCATCCATGGAACCCCAAAACTGTGGGCAATATCTCACAAAAACGGCCATAAAACGCTAAAACAACGAGTTTTTGGTCATATCTCTCACACATGAATCAAGTCTTACAGGCCATGCAAATTGCCCTAGAACCCCAAATCTATGGCCAATAACTCATTAAAACGGCAATAAAATGCGAAAACAACGAGTTTTTTTTGTCATATCTCTCATACATGAATCGGGTCTTACGGGCCATGCAGATTGCCCTGGAAGCCCAAAACCGTGGGCATTAACTCATGAAATAGACCATAAAACATGAAAACGATGAGTTTTTGGTCATATCTCTCTAACATGTATCGGGTCTTAGGGTTGTGTAAATCGCCAAGGAACCCCCAAAATATTGGGCAATAGCTCATAAAAAGCCATAAAACGAGAAAATGACGAGTTTTTTTTGTGATATCTCTTAAACATGTATCTGGTCTTACATGCCATGGAAATCACCGTAGAACCCCAAAACTGTATGCAATAACTTATTAAAACAGCCATAAAACATGAAAACGATGAGTTTTGGTCATAACTCTCTAACATCTACCGAGTCTTAGGTCGGTGTAAATCACCATGCAACCCCAAAACAGTGGACAATAGCTCATGAAAACCGCCATAAAACTCGAAAAGAATAGTTTTTGTGATAACTCCCAAACATGTATCGGGTTTTACGAGCCATGGAAATCTCCATGGAACCCCAAAACTATGGACAATATCTCACAAAAACGGCCATAAAACGGGGAAAACGACGAGTTTTTGGTCATATCTCTCACACATGAATCAGGTCTTACGGGCCATGCAAATTGCCATAGAATCCCAAATCTATGGCCAATATTTCATTAAAACGGCCATAAAACGCGAAAACGATGAGTTTTTGGTCATATCTCTTAGACATGAATCGGGTCTTACGGGCCAAGCAAATTGCCCTGGAACCCCAAATCTATGGCCAATAACTCATTAAAATTGCCATAAAACGTGAAAACGACGAGTTTTTGTTCGTAAATATCAAACATAAATCGGGTCTTGCAGGCCATGAAAATCGCCCTGGAACCCTAAATCAGTGGCCAATAACTCATGAAAACGGCCATAAACATGAAAACCATGAGTTTTTGGTCATAACTTTTAAACATGTATCAGGTCTGACGGTCGTTATAAATCGCCCTGGAACACCAAAACCGTGGGCAATAACGAATGAAAACGGCCATAAAACGTGAAAATGATGAGTTTTCGGTTATAACTCTTAAATATGTATCAGGTCTTACTTTCGTTATAAATCGCCTTGGAACCCCAAAACTATGGGCAATAACTCATGGAAACGGCCATAAAGCATGAAAACAATGAGTTTTTGGTCATAACTCTCAAATATGTATCGGATCTTAGGTCGGTGTAAATCGTCCTGGAACCCCAAATCAGTGGGCAATAGCTCATAAAATGCCATAAAACGCGAAAAGGAAAAAATTATGATATCTCTTAAACATGTATCGGCTCTTACGAGCCATGGAAATCTCCCTGGAACCCCAAAACTATGAGTAATAGCTCATGAAAATGTCCATAAATGTGAAAACGACGAGCGATTGTTGATAACTCTCATACATGTGTACCGGGTCTTACGTATAATCATTGTAAATCGGCCTAAAACACCAAAATTATGGACAATAGGTCATGAAAACGGCGATAAACATGAAAACGAATAGTTTTTTGTGATAACTCTCAAACAATTATCGGGTCTTATGGGGAATGCAAATCTCCATGAAACCCCAAAATTGTGGGCAATATCTCATGAAAATGGCCATAAAACGTGAAAACGATGAGTTTTTGGTCATATATCTCAAACATAAATCAGGTCTTATGGGCTATGCAAATCGCCTTGGAACCCCAAATCAGTGGCCAATAACTCATTAAACCGCCCATAAACACGAAAACGATGAGGTTTTGGTCATTACTTTTAAACATGTATTAGGTCTTACGGTCGTTATAAATCGTCCTGGAACCCTAAAACTGTGGGCAATAACTTATGAAAATGACCATAAAACATGAAAACGATGAGTTTTAGGTCATAACTCTTAAATATGTATCAGGTCTAATGGTCGCAATATATCTCCCTGGAAGCCCAAAACCGTGGGCATTAACTCAACGACCATAAAATGTGAAAACGATGAGTTTTTGGTGATATATCTCAAACATGTATCGGGTCTTAGGTTTGTGTAAATCGCCTAAGAACCCCCAAAATAGTGGGAAATAGCTCATAAAAAGCCATAAAACGATAAAATGACGAGTTTTTTTGTGATATCTCTTAAACATGTATCTGGTCTTACATGCCATGGAAATCACCATAGAACCCCAAAACTGTAGGCAATAACTTATTAAAATGGCCATAAAACATGAAAACGATGAGTTTTGGTCATAACTCTCAAACATCTACCGGGTCTTAGGTCGGTGTAAATCACACTGCAACCCCAAAACAGTGGACCATAAAACTCGAAAAAGAATAGTTTTTCGTCATAACTCTCAAACATGTACCGGGTTTTACGGGCCATGGAAATCTCCATGGAACCCCAAAATTGTGGGCAATATCTCACAAAAACGACCATAAAACGCGAAAACGACGAGTTTTTGGTCATATCTCTCACACATGAACCAGGTCTTACGGGCCATGCAAATTGCCCTGGAACCCCAAATCTATGGTCAATAACTCATTAAAATGGCCATAAAATGTGAAAACGACGAGTTTTTGGTCGTACCTATCAAACATAAATCGGGTCTTACAGGCCATGCAAATCTCCCTCGAACCCCAAATCAGTGGACAATAACTCATGAAAACGGCCATAAACACGAAAACGATGAGTTTTTGGTCATAACTTTTAAACATGTATCAGGTCTTACGGTCGTTATAAGTCGTCCTGGAACACCAAAACCATGGGCAATAACTAATCAAAACGGCCATAAAACGTGAAAATGATGAGTTTTCGGTTATAACTCTTAAATATGTATCAGGTCATACTTTCGTTTTAAATCGCCTTGGAATCCCAAAATTGTGGGCAATAACTCATGGAAACGGCCAAAAAGAGGTAAAACGATGAGTTTTTGGCCATGGCTCTCAAACACGTATCAGATCTTATGCCGGTGTAAATCGCCCTGGAACCCCAAATCGGTGGGCAATAGCTCATAGAAAGCCATAAAACGCGAAAAGGAAAGAAAATTGTGATATCTCTTAAACATGTATCGGCTCTTACGAGCCATGGAAATCGCCCTGGAACCCCAAAACTATGGGTAATAGCTCATGAAAATGTCCATAAAATGTGAAAACAACGAGCGATTGGTGATAACTCTCATACATGTGTACCAGGTCTTATAGTCATTGTAAACCAGCCTAAAACCCAAAAGTTATGGACAATAGGTCATGAAAACGGCCATAAACGTGAAAACGAATATTTTTGGTGATAACTCTCAAACAAGTATCGGGTCTTACGGGGCATGCAAATCTCCATGAAACCCCAAAATTGTGGGCAATACCTGTAACATCCCTAAAATCATAATTTCAAAGTTGCATATCATTCATGCATGCATATAGATTTGAGATCAATTTCAAACTCATTTTAGAAAAACAGAAGCACATAGTGCTATGATTTTATGTGAACAAACTCAAATCAAATGGCCATCCCCATTTGAGAGTTGAATGGTTTTTAACCTAGCTTGTTTGTCTTCCTTATAGAAAGGATTGAGTGTGGTTTGGACCAAGATTTACAAATTGGGAATAGTTTCAAAAACCCTTTTCAAACTTTTGCAAATCAGATGCAAGCCTCTGATATTTTGTTCTCCAAGTTTGACCAAGCCCTTGCAAAGTAACCACATGGGTTATGACCTATTTTTGAGACCACCACACCACTACAAAACCTCAAGATGATTTGAATTCAAATGGAACTTGAATTCATTTGAAAATCAATTCAGAAAATCGAAATAGAAAAAGAAAAGGAGTAAAACAAAAGAAAAGGGCCAGGCGCCACCAATCTGGCCCAGCATCAGAACAGGCCCAGCTAGCCCACCCGGGCCATTTCTTTCTCTCTCGCACGCGCGAGCGCACCCACACAGCCGCTGACAGCCAGACCCCACCTCCTTTCTGCGCGTTTTGCTGACGAGCGGGCCCTCTCCACGTCAGCATCGTCTTCCCCAGATTCCGCGCACGAACTCCGCCGCTGCCCGTTGCTGCACTGATTTCGCGAGGTTAATTGCATTGATGCAGCGAGCGTTTCTTGTCGAGCCTCTGGCTATAAAATCCCCACACTCTCGCGACCATTTCCCCTCAAACAATTTCTCCTTCACGCCACCAGGCTGTCCACAACTCGCACGACGCCGCCGCTGTTTCGACAACTGCGCCGACGAATTCCGGTGAGTTCCGTGTTCCCCTCTGTCTCTAGTTCATGCTATCAAGTTCAGCAAGTCCTTGCGCACCTACTGACGCTCCCCATTTGCCCTCGCATGATCCGTAGCTCCAGCAACGTCGACGACTGGCCACCACCGTTCTCTGCACGAACTCCGGCGACCTCTCCCCGTAAGTAGACGCCGCCCCTTGCCCTCTGACTGATACGCCTAGAATCTCCATCGCCTTGCGCATCTAACAGTGCATCTCTTTTGGCTTAGCGTGACGAGGAACCTCGCCAACGTCGACGACTGACCATGCCTGACGCGTTCGCAAACTCCGGCGAGGAATCTCCGACGACCCCGCACGCCCCTTCGCAAACCAACGCCACGTTGAGCTTCAGCACGCCACCGCGATTCTGGTAAGACCCTTTCCCCACTCGCGCGCGACCTAGAACGCCAGCGCCGCCGCTGACTGAGCGCTCCGCCGCTCGCTGACGCCGCGCGCCGCCGCTCGCTGACGCCGTGCGCCGCCAGATCATGGTCGCATGCTCGGGAGCCATTGGATCTAGATCCAACGCTTGCGATAGAATCACTAATCGAACCGTTATGCTAGATCTGGACCGTGCGTCGTTACTTAGATCCTACGGCCCGCAGAGCTCGATCCGGCCCAACCGGTACGCGCCAATGGAAACACGACGCGTGGCTAGGGTTAGATTCAAAAACATAATTCAAATCAGATTTAGATCCAAATTTCAAATGGCTATAACTTTTGATTCCCACGTTAGATTTTTGCAAATTTTATACCGTTGGAATCAGGGAGACAAGCCCTTTCTGAATCTGCAATGTGTTTAACAAAAAGTTTCTGTTAAAATGACTTTTTATACAGAAACTTGTTTAAGTCTATTTTGAGTATAGAATTTGTTTAATAAATTGTTTTAGTGCTAAATAAGTTTAGTTAGCAAGTTTTTGACTTGGTTATGTTTCTGTATCATGCACTTGCTTGGTGGAGTTTTCAAAAATCATCACTTAGCATTTTCTTGCATGCATGCATTCATATTTTTGTTTGTATATGAATTGTGTGTAATTTTGTGCTACAAATTTTTGTGTAGATTTTGCTAGTGACTGTGATTGTGAAGAGTGCTACTCTCCCCATTACCAAGGCAAGTGGTACTTCATGAATATTTCCATCCCTATATTTTGTACAAGCATTAGAAATATTTTTGCTAAGTCTTGCATGTTGTTACTATTTTTGCCAAATGCTATGTTGGGAAATCCTAAGTAGTTGAAGAATTGTAGAATTGCTAGGAAATTTCCTAAGTTAAGTTCTATGCCATGCTTAGCCTAGCTAGTAGAAAACAAGGGTGGTAAAGTATATACATGCTATGATGAAAATATTTCTAAGTCTTTGGACTTATGTTTTCCTAATAAAACAACTAAGTCAATGAACCTCCTGGGTGGAATGGGACTTGAATGGTGGTTTTTGGTTGAGTGGTTACACAAGGCCCATGGATATGGTTTACCTTGTGTATCACACTTGTGGTATGCCACCCAGGCACCAAGGGATTTGGAGGCCAAGTGTTGAGAAGCTTATAGTGCAACCACTTGGCAATATGGGCTCTGCCTTGATCATATAGGTTGCTAGAACTTAGCCTTTTGGACAGTTGGTGGTAGTGGGAATGATAGGTTGGAGCGCGTCCATTTGGCTAAGGAAAGGCTTCTGAAAGGTCCTGTCTTGGGAAACCAAGTCTGGTGGGGAAAGTGCACAACCTCTGCAGATGGAAAATCTAAGTACTTAGCCAAGTCCATGGCAATGGACAATTTGAGCATCAAGACATGGAAGCTATCAAGAATCTCATCACTCCAACTTCTAAGTAAAACATGTGGGTGAACAAGGGTGAAGGACCCCAATGTCTATTGGTGGTTTCTTGGGAAATGTTTTGACAAAGAAAAACTTAGTGATTTCAACTGATAGGAAAAACCTATTTTGAGCAAAGCAAGCCAAGCTACACTTAGCCAAAAATGCATATAGTAATATAGTCCACTTAAAATTTACTAAGGTATCACTTGCCAATACTATTCCAAAGTATTGACCCACTGTGGCTGTAACTTGTGATGTTGCAGGTTACTCCGATGATGATTAGGTGTCATGAGTCTACACTCAACATGCTTGCCTGTGGCACATGAAGATGAAGACTTATGTTTATTTACTTATTCCAAAACTCTTGTATTAGGCCTGTGGCCTTGAGTTGTAAAAGACTATGTTTTATCTCTGGAATGGATGTAATAAATGACCTTTGTATCTGTGTACTTCATCTTAAACTGTGGATGCTAGCAATGATCCAGGGACTAGCATTGCAATCACAAGGATCCTTTTCCTTTACAAAGGAGGGATCTTACAGATGGTATCAGAGCACTGTGTTGCCTGTAGGATTATGACCCTAGGATTGGAAACCACTAAGGAAAAATTTTCAACTACTTCTACACTTGTCTATTCTTCTTGTAAACTTTTCTAATCTTCTCATTCTCATCTCTATTTGTAGATGAACTCCATCAACAAAGCCGTGAAGAAAGGACCACTCATGACCATGACCTTGGAGTGTGAAACTGAGTTTCCCAAAATCCTCAAGTACCTCATGGTGGCAATGGAAGCACATGGTGCAGCTGTTTACAAAGGCTTTCCAGTGATGGATGAAGGAGTGGAGTACTGGTGGGTGCAACTTCACTTGTACAAAAACAAGGAAGACAACCACAAAGAAAGAGGATTCTGCATGTACACCAACACTGTGATGCACACCACATTCTTTGAGTCAGCAAGAGAAGCAGCTAGGAGGACTATCAAAGAACTAAGTGCTAGAGTCAAGTGCAGAATGGGCCATGGAACCCAAAAACTATGGCGAGTAACTCATTAAAACGGCCATAAAACGCGAAAACGACAAGTTTTTGGTCATATCTCTCACACATGAATCAGGTCTTACGGGCAATGCAAATTGCCATAGAACCCCAAATCTATGACCAATAACTCATTAAAACGGTCATAAAACGGGAAAACAACGAGTTTTTTATCATATCCCTCAGACATGAATCGGGTCTTACGGGCCATGCAAATTGCCCTAGAAGCCCAAAACTGTGGGCATTAACTCATGATAACGACCATAAAACGTGAAAACGACGAGTTTTTGGTCGTATATATCAAACGTAAATCGGGTCTTACAGGCCATGCAAATCGCCCTAAAACCCCCAAATAAGTGGCCAATAACTCATGAAAACGGCCAAAAACACGAAAACGATGAGTTTTTGGTCATAACTTTTAAACTTGTATCAGGTCTTACGGTCGTTATAAATCGTCCTGGAACACCAAAATCATGGGCAATAACTAATGAAAACGGCCATAAAACGTGAAAATGATGAGTTTTCAGTTATAACTCTTGAACATGTATCAGGTATTACTTTCGTTCTAAATCGCCTTGAAACCCCAAAACTATGGGCAATAACTCATGGAAACGGCCATAAAGCGTGAAAACGATGAGTTTTTGGTCATAACTCTCAAACATGTATCGGATCTTAGGTCGGTGTAAATCGTCCAGGAACCCCAAATCGGTGGGCAATAGCTCATAAAAAGCCATAAAACGCGAAAATGAAAAAAAAAATCTGATATCTCTTAAACATGTATCGGCTCTTACAAGCCATGGAAATCGCCCTAGAACCCCAAAACTATGGGTAATAGCTCATGAAAATGTCCATAAAATATGAGAACGACGAGTGCTTGGTGATAACTCTCATACATGTGTACCGGGTCTTACGGGCAGTCATTGTAAATCGGCCTAAAACACCAAAATTATGGACAATAGGTCATGAAACCGGCCATTAACGTGAAAACGAATAGTTTTTGGTGATAACTCTCAAACAAGTACCGGGTCTTACGGGGCATGCAAATCTCCATGAAACCCCAAAATTGTGGGCAACATCTCATGAAAATGGCCATAAAACGTGAAAGCGATGAATTTTTGGTCATATCTCTCAAACATAAATGAGGCCTTATGGGCCATGCAAATCGCCTTGGAACCCCCAATCAGTGGCCAATAACTCATGAAAACGGCCATGAACACGAAAACGATGAGGTTTTGGTCATAACTTTTAAACATGTATTAGGTCTTACGGTCGTTATTAATCACCCTGGAACCGAAAAACCGTGGGCAATAACTTATGAAAATGACCATAAAACATGAAAACGAAGATTTTTAGGTCATAACTCTTAAATATGTATCAGGTCTAACAGTCGTTATAAATCGCCCTAGAAGCCCAAAACTATGGGGATTAACTCATGAAAACGACCATAAAACATGAAAACGATGAGTTTTTGGTCATATTTCTCAAACATGTATCGGGTATTAGGTTTATGTAAATGGCACGGTCACCCCCAAAACAGTGGGCAATAGCTCATAAAAAGCCATAAAACAAGAAAATGACGAGTTTTTTGTGATATCTCTTAAACATGTATCTGGACTTATATGCCATGGAAATCACCGTAGAACCCCAAAACTGTAGGCAATAACTCATTAAAACAGCCATAAAACATGAAAACGATGAGTTTTCGTCATAACTCTCAAACATCTACTGGGTCTTAGGTCGGTGTAAATCACCATGGAACCCCAAAACAGTGGACAATAGCTCTTCACAACGGCCATTAAATTTGGAAAAGAATAGTTTTTCGTGATAACTCTCAAACATGTATCGGGTTTTATGGGCCATGCAACCCCAAAACTGTGGGCAATATCTCACAAAAACGGGCATAAAACGTGAAAACGACGAGTTTTTGGTCATATCTCTCACACATGAATCAGGTCTTACGGACAATGCAAATTGCTCTAGAACCCCAAATCTATGGCCAATAACTTATTAAAACGGCCATAAAACGCGAAAACGACGATTTTTTGGTCATATCTCTCAGACATGAATCGGGTGTTACGGGTCATGCAAATTGCCTTGGAACCCCAAATCTATGGCCAATAACTCATTAGAATGGCCACAAAACGTGAAAACGACGAGGTTTTGGTCGTATCTCTCAAACATAAATCGGGTCTTACAGGCCATGCATATCGCCGTGGAACCCCAAATCAGTGGCCAGTAACTCATGAAAACGGTCGTAAACACGAAAACGATGAGTTTTTGGTCATAACTATTAAACATGTATCAGGTCTTGCGGTCGTTATAAATCGCCCTGGACACCAAAATCATGGGCAATAACTAATGAAACCGGCCATAATACGTGAAAATGATGAGTTTTCGTTATAACTCATAAATATGTATCAGGTCTTACTTTGGTTATAAATCGCCTTGGAACCCCAAAACTGTGGACAATAACTCATGGAAACGGCCATAAAGCGTGAAAACGATGAGTTTTTGGTCATAACTCTCAAACATGTATCGAATCTTTGGTCGGTCTAAATCGTCCTGGAACACCAAATCAGTGGGCAATAGCTCATAAAAAGCCATAAAACGCGAAAATGAAAAAAAATCAGATATCTCTTACACATGTATCGGCTCTTACGAGTCATGGAAATCGCCCTAGAACCCCAAAACTATGGGTAATAGCTCATGAAAAGGTCCATAAAATGTGAAAAAGACGAGTGCTTGGTGATAACTATCATACATGTGTACCGGGTCTTACGTACAGTCAATGTAAATCGGCCTAAAACACCAAAATTATGGACAATAGGTCATGAAACTGGCCATTAACGTGAAAACGAATAGTTTTTGGTGATAACTCTCAAACAAGTACCGGGTCTTACGGGGCATGCAAATCTCCATGAAACCCCAAAATTGTGGGCAACATCTCATGAAAATGGCCATAAAACGTGAAAGCGATGAATTTTTGGTCATATCTCTCAAACATAAATCAGGCCTTACGGGCCATGCAAATCGCCTTGGAACCCCAAATCAGTGGCCAATAACTCATGAAAACGGCCATGAATACGAAAACGATGAGGTTTTGGTCATAACTTTTAAACATGTATTAGGTCTTACGGTCGTTATTAATCACCCTGGAACCGAAAAACCGTGGGCAATAACTTATGAAAATGACCATAAAACATGAAAACGAAGAGTTTTAGGTCATAACTCTTAAATATGTATCAGGTCTAACGGTCGTTATAAATCGCCCTAGAAGCCCAAAACTATGGGGATTAACTCATGAAAACGACCATAAAACGTGAAAACGATGAGTTTTTGGTCATATTTCTCAAACATGTATCGGGTATTAGGTTTATGTAAATGGCACGGTCACCCCCAAAACAGTGGGCAATAGCTCATAAAAAGCCATAAAACAAGAAAATGACGAGTTTTTTGTGATATCTCTTAAACATGTATCTGGACTTACATGCCATGGAAATCACCGTAGAACCCCAAAACTGTAGGCAATAACTCATTAAAACAGCCATAAAACATGAAAACGATGAGTTTTGGTCATAACTCTCAAACATCTACTGGTCTTAGGTCGGTGTAAATCACCATGGAACCCCAAAACAGTGGACAATAGCTCTTCACAACGGCCATTAAATTCGGAAAAGAATAGTTTTTCGTGATAACTCTCAAACATGTATCAGGTTTTATGGGCCATGAAACCCCAAAACTGTGGGCAATATCTCACAAAACGGGCATAAAACGTGAAAACGACGAGTTTTTGGTCATATCTCTCACACATGAATCAGGTCTTACGGACAATGCAAATTGCTCTAGAACCCCAAATCTATGGCCAATAACTTATTAAAACGGCCATAAAACGCGAAAACGACGAGTTTTTGGTCATATCTCTCAGACATGAATCGGGTGTTACGGGTCATGCAAATTGCCTTGGAACCCCAAATCTATGGCCAATAACTCATTAGAATGGCCACAAAACGTGAAAACGATGAGTTTTTGGTCGTATCTCTCAAACATAAATCGGGTCTTACAGGCCATGCAAATCGCCGTGGAACCCCAAATCAGTGGCCAGTAACTCATGAAAACGGTCGTAAACACGAAAACGATGAGTTTTTTATCATAACTATTAAACATATATCAGGTCTTGCGGTCGTTATAAATCGCCCTGGACACCAAAATCATGGGCAATAACTAATGAAACCGGCCATAATACGTGAAAATGATGAGTTTTCGTTATAACTCATAAATATGTATCAGGTCTTACTTTGGTTATAAATCGCCTTGGAACCCCAAAACTGTGGACAATAACTCATGGAAACGGCCATAAAGCGTGAAAACGATGAGTTTTTGGTCATAACTCTCAAACATGTATCGAATCTTTGGTCGGTCTAAATCGTCCTGGAACACCAAATCAGTGGGCAATAGCTCATAAAAAGCCATAAAACGCGAAAATGAAAAAAAATCAGATATCTCTTACACATGTATCGGCTCTTACGAGTCATGGAAATCGCCCTAGAACCCCAAAACTATGGGTAATAGCTCATGAAAAGGTCCATAAAATGTGAAAAAGACGAGTGCTTGGTGATAACTCTCATACATGTGTACCGGGTCTTACGTACAGTCATTGTAAATCGGCCTAAAACACCAAAATTATGGACAATAGGTCATGAAAACGGCCATAAATCGTGAAAACAAATAGTTTTTTTGTGATAACTCTCAAACAAGTACCGGGTCTTACGGGGCATGCAAATCTCCATGAAACCCCAAAATTGTGGGCAATATCTCATGAAAATGGCCATAAAACGTGAAAACGATGAATTTTTGGTCATATCTCTCAAACATAAATCAGGCCTTACGGGCCATGCAAATCGCCTTGGAACCCCAAATCAGTGGCCAATAACTCATGAAAAGGGACATGAACACGAAAACCGTGAGGTTTTGGTCATAACTTTTAAACATGTATTAGGTCTTACGTTCGTTATAAATCGCCCTGGAACCGAAAAACCATGGGCTATTATGAAAATGACCATAAAACATGAAAACGAAGAGTTTTAGGTCATAACTCTTCAATATGTATCAGGTCTAACGGTCGTTATAAATCGCCCTAGACGCCCAAAACTATGGGGATTAACTCATAAAAATGACCATAAAACGTGAAAACGATGAGTTTTTGGTCATATTTCTCAAACATGTATCGGGTATTAGGTTTATGTAAATGGCACGGTCACCCCCAAAACAGTTGGCAATAGCTCATAAAAAGCCATAAAACAAGAAAATGACGAGTTTTTTGTGATATCTCTTAAACATGTATCTGGACTTACATGCCATGGAAATCACCGTAGAACCCCAAAACTATAGGCAATAACTTATTAAAATGGCCATAAAATATGAAAACGATGAGTTTTGGTCATAACTCTCAAACATCTACCGGGTCTTAGGTCGGTGTAAATCACCCTGCAACCCCAAAACAGTGGACAATAGCTCTTCAAAACGGCCATTAAACTTGGAAAAGAATAGTTTTTCGTGATAACTCTCAAACATGTATCTGGTTTTATGGGCCATGGAACCCCAAAACAGTGGGAAATATCTCACAAAAACGGGCATAAAACGCGAAAACGACGAGTTTTTGGTCATATCTCTCACACATGAATCAGGTCTTACGGGCAATGCAAATTGCTCTAGAACCCCAAATCTATGGCCAATAACTTATTAAAACGGCCATGAAACGCGAAAACGACGAGTTTTTGGTCATATCTCTCAGACATGAATCGGGTGTTACGGGTCATGCAAATTGCCTTGGAACCCCAAATCTATGGCCAATAACTCATTAAAATGGCCATAAAACGTGAAAACGACGAGTTTTTGGTCGTATCTCTCAAACATAAATCGGGTCTTACAGGCCATGCAAATCGCCGTGGAACCCCAAATCAGTGGCCAATAACTCATGAAAATGGTCGTAAACACGAAAACGATGAGTTTTTGGTCACAACTATTAAACATGTATCAGGTCTTACGGTCGTTATAAATCGCCATGGACACCAAAATTATGGGCAATAACTAATGAAACCGGCCATAATACATGAAAATTATGAGTTTTCGGTTATAACTCATAAATATGTATCAGGTCTTACTTTGGTTATAAATCGCCTTGGAACCCCAAAACTGTGGACAATAACTCATGGAAACGGCCATAAAGCGTGAAAACGATGAGTTTTTGGTCATAACTCTCAAACATGTATCGGATCTTTGGTCGGTCTAAATCGTCCTGGAACACCAAATCAGTGGGCAATAGCTCATAAAAAGCCATAAAACGCGAAAATGAAAAAAAAATCGGATATCTCTTACACATGTATCTGCTCTTACGAGCCATGGAAATCGCCCTAGAACCCCAAAACTATGGGTAATAGCTCATGAAAATGTCCACAAAATATAAAAACGACGAGTGCTTGGTGATAACTCTCATACATGTGTACCAGGTCTTATGTACAGTCATTGTAAATTGGCTTAAAACACCAAAATTATGGACAATATGTCATGAAACCGGCCATTAACGTGAAAACGAATAGTTTTTGGTGATAACTCTCAAACAAGTACCCGGGTCTTACGGGGCATGCAAATCTCCATGAAACCCCAAAATTGTGGGCAAAATCTCATGAAAATGGCCATAAAACGTGAAAGAGATGAATTTTTTGTCATATCTCTCAAACATAAATCATGCCTTACGGGCCATGCAAATCGCCTTGGAACCCCAAATCAGTGGCCAATAACTCATGAAAACGGCCATGAACACGAAAACGATGAGGTTTTGGTCATAACTTTTTAACATGTATTAGGTCTTACGGTCGTTATTAATCACCCTGGAACCGAAAAAACCGTGGGCAATAACTGATGAAAATGACCATAAAACATGAAAACGAAGAGTTTTACGTCATAACTCTTAAATATGTATCAGGTCTAACGGTCGTTATAAATCGCCCTAGAAGCCCAAAACTATGGGGATTAACTCATGAAAACAACCATAAAATGTGAAAACGATGAGTTTTTGGTCATATTTCTCAAACATGTATCGGGTATTAGGTTTATGTAAATGGCACGGTCACCCCCAAAACAGTGGGCAATAGCTCATAAAAAGCCATAAAACAAGAAAATGACGAGTTTTTTGTGATAACTCTTAAACATGTATCTGGACTTACATGCCATGGAAATCACCGTAGAACCCCAAAACTGTAGGCAATAACTCATTAAAACAGCCATAAAACATGAAAACGATGAGTTTTGGTCATATCTCTCAAACATCTACCGGGTCTTAGGTCGGTGTAAATCACCCTGCAACCCCAAACAGTGGACAATAGCTCTTCACGACGGCCATTAAACTCGAAAATGAATAGTTTTTCGTGATAACTCTCAAACATGTATCGGGTTTTATGGGCCATGGAACCCCAAAACTGTGGGCAATATCTCACAAAAAACGGGCATAAACCGCGAAAACGACGAGTTTTTGGTCATATCTCTCACACATGAATCAGGTCTTACGGGCAATGCAAATTGCTCTAGAACCCCAAATCTATGGCGAGTAACTCATTAAAACGGCCATAAAATGCGAAAACGACAAGTTTTTGGTCTTATCTCTCACACATGAATCAGGTCTTACGGGCAATGCAAATTGCCATAGAACCCCAAAGCTATGACCAATAACTCATTAAAACGGTCATAAAACGGGAAAACGACGAGTTTTTTATCATATCTCTCCAGACATGAATCGGGTCTTACGGGCCATGCAAATTGCCCTAGAAGCCCAAAACTTATGGGCATTAACTCATGATAACGACCATAAAACATGAAAACGACGAGTTTTTGGTCGTATATATCAAACATAAATCGGGTCTTACAGGTCATGCAAATCGCCCTACAAACCCCCAAATAAGTGGCCAATAACTCATGAAAACGGCCAAAAAACACGAAAACGATGAGTTTTTGGTCATAACTTTTAAACATGTATCAGGTCTTACGGTCGTTATTAATCGTCCTGGACCACCAAAATCATGGGTAATAACTAATGAAAACGGCCATAAAACGTGAAAATGATGAGTTTTCAGTTATAACTCTTGAACATGTAACAGGTATTACTTTCGTTATAAATCGCCTTGAAACCCCAAAACTATGGGCAATAACTCATGGAAACGGCCATAAAGCGTGAAAACGATGAGTTTTTGGTCATAACTCTCAAACATGTATCGGATCTTAGGTCGGTGTCAATCGTCTTGGAACCCCAAATCAGTGGGCAGTAGCTCATAAAAACCCATAAACGCGAAAATGAAAAAAAAAAATCTGATATCTCTTAAACATGTATCGGCTCTTACGAGCCATGGAAATCGCCCTAGAACCCCAAAACTATGGGTAATAGCTCATGAAAATGTCCATAAAATGTGAAAATGACGAGTGCTTGGTGATAACTCTCATACATGTGTACCGGGTCTTACGGGCAGTCATTGTAAATCGCCTAAAACACCAAAATTATGGACAATAGGTCATGAAACCAGCCATTAACGTGAGATAGTTTTTGGTGATAACTCTCAAACAAGTCCACCGGGTCTTACGGGGCCATGCAAATCTCCATGAAACCCCAAAATTGTGGGCAACATCTCATGAAAATGGCCATAAAAACGTGAAAGCGATGATTTTCGGTCATATCTCTCAAACATAAATTAGGCCTTACGGGCCATGCAAATCGCCTTGGAACCCCCCAATCAGTGGCCAATAACTCATGAAAAACAGCCATGAACACGAAAACGATGAGGTTTTGGTCATAACTTTTAAACATGTATTAGGTCTTACGATCGTTATTTATCACCCTGGAACCGAAAAACCGTGGGCAATAACTTATGAAAAATGACCATAAAACATGAAAACGAAGAGTTTTAGGTCATAACTCTTAAATATGTATCAGGTCTAACGGTCGTTATAACTCGCGCTAGAAGCCCAAAACTATGGGGATTAACTCATGAAAACGACCATAAAACGTGGAAAACGATGAGTTTTTGGTCATATTGCTCAAACATGTATCGGGTATTAGGTTTATGTAAATGGCACGGTCACCCCCAAACAGTGGGCAATAGCTCATAAAAAGCCATAAAACAAGAAAATGACGAGTTTTTTGTGATATCTCTTAAACATGTATCTGGACTTACATGCCATGGAAATCACCGTAGAACCCCAAAACTGTAGGCAATAACTTATTAAAACAGCCATAAAACATGAAAAACAATGAGTTTTTGGTCATAACTCTCAAACATCTACCGGGTCTTAGGTCGGTGTAAATCACCCTGCAACCCCAAAACAGTGGACAATAGCTCTTCACGACGGCCATTAAACTCGAAAATGAATAGTTTTTCGTGATAACTCTCAAACATGTATCGGGTTTTATGGGCCATGGAACCCCAAAAACTGTGGGCAATATCTCACAAAAAACGGGCATAAACGCGAAAACGACGAGTTTTTGGTCATATCTCCTCACACATGAATCAGGTCTTACGGGCAATGCAAATTGCTCTAGAACCCCAAATCTATGGCGAGTAACTCATTAAAACGGCCATAAAATGCGAAAACGACAAGTTTTTGGGTCATATCTCTCACACATGAATCAGGTCTTACGGGCAATGCAAATTGCCATAGAACCCCAAAGCTATGACCAATAACTCATTAAAACGGTCATAAAACGGGAAAACGACGAGTTTTTTATCATCTCTCTCAGACATGAATCGGGTCTTACGGGCCATGCAAATTGCCCTAGAAGCCCAAAACTATGGGCATTAACTCATGATAACGACCATAAAACATGAAAACGACGAGTTTTTGGTCGTATATATCAAACATAAATCGGGTCTTACAGGCCATGCAAATCGCCCTAAAACCCCAAATAAGTGGCCAATAACTCATGAAAACAGCCAAAAACACGAAAACGATGAGTTTTTGGTCATAACTTTTAAACATGTATCAGGTCTTACGGTCGTTATTAATCGTCCTGGAACACCAAAATCATGGGTAATAACTAATGAAAATGGCCATAAAACGTGAAAATGATGAGTTTTCAGTTATAACTCTTGAACATGTAACAGGTATTACTTTCGTTATAAATCGCCTTGAAACCCCAAAACTATGGGCAATAACTCATGGAAACGGCCATAAAGCGTGAAAACGATGAGTTTTTGGTCATAACTCTCAAACATGTATCGGATCTTAGGTCGGTGTAAATCGTCTTGGAACCCCAAATCAGTGGGCAGTAGCACATAAAAACCCATAAAACGCGAAAATGAAAAAAAAAATCTGATATCTCTTAAACATGTATCGGCTCTTACGAGCCATGGAAATCGCCCTAGAACCCCAAAACTATGGGTAATAGCTCATGAAAATGTCCATAAAATGTGAAAATGACGAGTGCTTGGTGATAACTCTCATACATGTGTACCGGGTCTTACGGGCAGTCATTGTAATTCGGCCTAAAACACCAAAATTATGGACAATAGGTCATGAAACCAGCCATTAACGTGAGATAGTTTTTGGTGATAACTCTCAAACAAGTACCGGGTCTTACGGGGCATGCAAATCTCCATGAAACCCCAAAATTATGGGCAACATCTCATGAAAATGGCCATAAAACGTGAAAGCGATGAATTTTCGGTCATATCTCTCAAACATAAATTAGGCCTTACGGGCCATGCAAATCGCCTTGGAACCCCCAATCAGTGGCCAATAACTCATGAAAACAGCCATGAACACGAAAACGATGAGGTTTTGGTCATAACTTTTAAACATGTATTAGGTCTTACGATCGTTATTTATCACCCTGGAACCGAAAAACCGTGGGCAATAACTTATGAAAATGACCATAAAACATGAAAACGAAGAGTTTTAGGTCATAACTCTTAAATATGTATCAGGTCTAACGGTCGTTATAAATCGCCCTAGAAGCCCAAAACTATGGGGATTAACTCATGAAAACGACCATAAAACGTGAAAACGATGAGTTTTTGGTCATATTTCTCAAACATGTATCGGGTATTAGAATTATGTAAATGGCACGATCACCCCCAAAACAGTGGGCAATAGCTCATAAAAAGCCATAAAACAAGAAAATGACGAGTTTTTTGTGATATCTCTTAAACATGTATCTGGACTTACATGCCATGGAAATCACCGTAGAACCTCAAAACTGTATGCAATAACTTATTAAAACAGCCATAAAACATGAAAACGATGAGTTTTGGTCATAACTCTCAAACATCTACCGGGTCTTAGGTCGGTGTAAATCACCCTGCAACCCCAAAACAGTGGACAATAGATCTTCACAACGGCCATTAAACTCCAAAAAGAATAAATTTTTGTGATAACTCTCAAACATGTATCGGGTTTTATAGGCCATGGAACCCCAAAAATATGGCGAGTAACTCATTAAAACGGCCATAAAACGAGAAAACGACAAGTTTTTGGTCATATCTCTCACACATGAATCAGGTCTTACGGGCAATGCAAATTTCCATAGAACCCCAAATCTATGACCAATAACTCATTAAAACGGTCATAAAACGGGAAAACGACGAGTTTTTTATCATATCTCTCATACATGAATCGGGTCTTACGGGCCACGCAAATTGCCCTAGAAGCCCAAATCGTCCTGGAACCCCAAATCAGCGGGCAATAGCTCATAAAAAGCCATAAAACGCGTAAATGAAAAACAAAATCTGATATCTCATAAACATGTATCGGCTCTTACGAGCCATGGAAATCTCCCTGGAACCCAAAAACTATGGGTAATAGCTCATGAAAATGTCCATAAAATGTGAAAACGACGAGTGCTTGGTGATAACTCTCATACATGTGTACCGGGTCTTACAGTCATTGTAAATCGGCCTAAAACCCAAAAATTATGGACAATAGGTCATGAAAACGGCCATAAAAGTGAAAACGACTAGTTTTTGGTGATAAGTCTCAAACAAGTATCGGGTCTTACGGGGCATGCAAATCTCCATGAAACCCCAAAATTGTGGGCAATATCTCATGAAAATGGCCATAAGACGTGAAAACGATGAGTTTTTGGTCATATCTCTCAAACATAAATCAGGTCTTACGGGCCATGCAAATCGCCTTGGAACCCAAATCAGTGCCCAATAACTCATGGAACCGGCCATAAACACGAAAACGATAAGGTTTTGGTCATTACTTTTAAACATGTATTCGGTCTTACGGTCGTTAGCAATCGCCCTGAAACCCTAAAACCGTGGGCAATAACTTATGAAAATTACCATAAAATATGAACACAATGAGTTTTAGGTCATAAATGTTAAATATGTATCAGGTCTAACGGTCGTCACAAATCGCCCTGGAAGCCCAAAACTGTGGGCATTAACTCATGAAAACGACCATAAAACGTGAAAATGATGAGTTTTTGGTCATATCTCTCAAACATGTATCGGGTCTTAGGTTTGTGTAAATCGCCGAGGAACCCCCAAAACAGTGGGCAATAGCTCATAAAAAGCCATAAAACGAGAAAATGACGAGTTTTTTTGCGATATCTCTTAAATATGTATCTGGTCTTACATGCCATGGAAATCACCGTAGAACCCCAAAACTGTAGGCAATAACTTATTGAAACGGCCATAAAACATGAAAACGATGAGTTTTGGTCATAACTCTCAAACATCTACCGGGTGTTTGGTCGGTGTAAATCACCCTGCAACCCCAAAACAGTGGACAATAGCTCATGAAAACGGCCATAAAACTCGAATAAGAATAGTTTTTTGTGATAACTCTCAAACATGTATCGGGTTTTACCGGCCATGGAAATCTCCAGGGAACCCCAAAACTGTGGGCAATAACTCACAAATACGGGCATAAAACGCGAAAACGACGAGTTTTTGGTCATATCTCTCACACATGAATCAGGTCTTACGGGCCATGCAAATTGCCATAGAACCCCAAATATATGGCCAATAACTCATTAAAACGGCCATAAAACGCGAAAACGACGAGTTTTTTGGCATATCTCTCAGACATGAATCGGGTCTTACGGGCCATGCAAATTTCCCTGGATGCCCAAAACTATGGGCATTAACTCATGAAAACGACCAATAAACGTGAAAACGACGAGTTTTTGGTCGTATATCTCAAACATAAATCGGGTCTTACAGGCCATGCAAATCGCCCTGAAACCCCAAATAAGTGGCCAATAACTCATGAAAACGGCCATAAACACGAAAACGATGAGTTTTTGGTCAAAACTTTGAAACATGTATCGTGTCTTACGGTCGTTAAAATCGCCCTAGAACACCAAAACCGTGGGCAATAACTAATGAAAACGGCCATAAAACGCGAAAATGATGAGATTTCGGTAATAAATCTTAAATATGTATCAGGTCTTACTTCCATTATAAATCGCTTGGAACCCCAAAACTATGGGCAATAACTCATGGAAACGGCCATAAAGCGTGAAAACGATGAGTTTTTAGACATAACTCTCAAACATGTATCAGATCTTAGGTCGGTGTAAATCGTCCTGGAACCCCAAATCAGTGGGCAATAGCTCATAAAAAAGCCATAAAATGCGAAAATGAAAAAAATATGATATCTCTTAAACATGTATCGGCTCTTACGAGCCATGGAAATCGCCCTAGAACCCCAAAACTATGGGTTATAGCTCATAAAAAATGTCCATAAAATGTGAAAACGACGAGTGCTTGGTGATAAATCTCATACATGTGTACCAGGTCTTACGTATAGTCATTGTAAATCGGCCTAAAACACCAAAATTATGGACAATAGGTCATGAAACCGGCCATTAACGTGAAAATGAATAGTTTTTGGTGATAACTCTCAAACAAGTATCGGGTCTTACGGGGCATGCAAATCTCCATGAAACCCCAAAATTGTGGACAACATCTCATGAAAATGTCCATAAAACGTGAAAACGATGAGTTTTTGTCATATCTCTCAAACATAAATCAGGTCTTACGGGCCATGAAAATCGCCTTGGAACCCCAAATCAGTGGCCAATAACTCATGAAAAGGGACATGAACACGAAAACCGTGAGGTTTTGGTCATAACTTTTAAACATGTATTAGGTCTTACGTTCCTTATAAATCGCCCTGGAACCGAAAAACCATGGGCAATAACTTATGAAAATGACCATAAAACATGAAAACGATGAGTTTTAGGTCATAAATCTTAAATATGTGTCAGGTCTAACGGTCGTTATAAATCGCCCTGGAAGCTCAAAATTATGGGCATTAACTCATGAAAACGACCATAAAACGTGAAAACGATGAGTTTTTGGTCGTATATCTCAAACATAAATCGGGTCTTACAGGCCATGCAAATCGCCCTGAAACCCCAAATAAGTGGCCAATAACTCATGAAAACGGCCATAAACACGAAAACGATGAGTTTTTGGTCAAAACTTTGAAACATGTATCGTGTCTTACGGTCGTTAAAATCGCCCTGGAACACCAAAACCGTGGGCAATAACTAATGAAAACGGCCATAAAACGCGAAAATAATGAGATTTCGGTAATAAATCTTAAATATGTATCAGGTCTTACTTCCATTATAAATCGCTTGGAACCCCAAAACTATGGGCAATAACTCATGGAAACGGCCATAAAGCGTGAAAACGATGAGTTTTTGGACATAACTCTCAAACATGTATCAGATCTTAGGTCGGTGTAAATCGTCCTGGAACCCCAAATCAGTGGGCAATAGCTCATAAAAAGCCATAAAATGCGAAAATGAAAAAAATATGATATCTCTTAAACATGTATCGGCTCTTACGAGCCATGGAAATCGCCCTAGAACCCCAAAAATATGGGTAATAGCTCATAAAAATGTCCATAAAATGTGAAAACGACGAGTGCTTGGTGATAACTCTCATACATGTATACCAGGTCTTACGTATAGTCATTGTAAATCGGCCTAAAACACCAAAATTATGGACAATAGGTCATGAAACCGACCATTAACGTGAAAATGAATAGTTTTTTGTGATAACTCTCAAACAAGTATCGGGTCTTACGGGGCATGCAAATCTCCATGAAACCCCAAAATTGTGGACAACATCTCATGAAAATGTCCATAAAACGTGAAAACGATGAGTTTTTGTCATATCTCTCAAACATAAATCAGGTCTTACGGGCCATGAAAATCGCCTTGGAACCCTAAATCAATGGCCAATAACTCATGAAAACGGCCATAAACACGAAAACGATGAGGTTTTGGTTATAACTTTTAAACATGTATTAGGTCTTACGATCGTTATTAATCACCCTGGAACCGAAAAACCATGGGCAATAACTTATGAAAATGACCATAAAACATGAAAACGATGAGTTTTAGGTCATAAATCTTAAATATGTGTCAGGTCTAACGGTCGTTATAAATCGCCCTGGAAGCCCAAAATTATGGGCATTAACTCATGAAAACGACCATAAAACGATGAGTTTTTGGTCATATCTCTCAAACATGTATCGGGTCTTAGGTTTGTGTAAATCGCCCAGGAACCCTCAAAACAGTGGGCAATATCTCATAAAAAGCGATAAAACGAGAAAATGACGAGTTTTTTTGTGATATCTATTAAACATGTATCTGGTCTTACATGCCATGGAAATCACCGTAGAACCCCAAAACTATAGGCAATAACTTATTATAACGGACATAAAACATGAAAACGAAGAGTTTTGGTCATAACTCTCAAACATCTACCGGGTCTTAGGTCGGTGTAAATCACCCTGCAACCCCAAATCAGTGGACAATAGCTCATGAAAACGGCCATAAAACTCGAAAAGAGTAGTTTTTCGTGATAACTCTCAAACATGTGTCGGGTTTTATGGGCCATGGAAATCTCCATGGAACCCCAAAACTGTGGGCAATATCTCACAAAAACGGACATAAAACGCGAAAACGACGAGTTTTTGGTCATATCTCTCACACATGAATCAGGTCTTACGGGCAATGCAAATTGCTCTAGAACTCCAAATCTATGGCCAATAACTCATTAAAACGGCCATAAAACGCGAAAACGATGAGTTTTTCGTCATATCTCTCAGACATGAATCGGGTCTTACGGGTCATGCAAATTGCCCTGGAACCCCAAATCTATGGCCAATAACTCATTAAAATAGCCATAAAACGTGATAACGATGAGTTTTTGGTCGTACCTCTCAAACATAAATCGGGTCTTACAGTCATTGTAAATCGTCCTAAAACCCCAAAAATATGGACAATAGGTCATGAAAACGGCCATAAACGTGAGAACGAATAGTTTTTGATGATAACTCTCAAACAAGTATCGGGTCTTACAGGGCATGCAAATCTCCATGAAACCCCAAAATTGTGGGCAACATCTAATGAAAATGGCCATAAAACGTGAAAACGCTGAGTTTTTGGTCATATCTCTCAAACATAAATCAGGTCTTACGGGCCATGAAAATTGCCTTGGAACCCCAAATCAATGGCCAATAACTCATGAAAACGGACATAAACACGAAAACGATGAGGTTTTGGTTATAACGTTTGAAAATGTATTAGGTCTTATGGTCGTTATAAATCGCCCTAGAACCCCAAAACCGTGGGCAATAACTTATGAAAATGACATGAAAACGATGAGTTTTAGGTCATAAATCTTAAATATGTATCAGGTCTAACGGTCGTTATAAATCGCCCTGGAAGCCCCAAATAGTGGGCATTAACTCATGAAAACGACCATAAAACGTGAAAACGATGAGTTTTTGGTCATATCTCTCAAACATGTATCGGGTCTTAGGTTTGTGTAAATCGCCCAGGAACCCTCAAAATAGTGGGCAATATCTCATAAAAAGCGATAAAACGAGAAAATGACGAGTTTTTTTGTGATATCTCTTAAACATGTATCTGGTCTTACATGCCATGGAAATCACCGTAGAACCCCAAAACTGTAGGCAATAACTTATTATAACGGACATAAAACATGAAAACGAATAGTTTTGGTCATAACTCTCAAACATCTATCGGGTCTTAGGTCGGTGTAAATCACCCTGCAACCCCAAAACAGTGGACAATAGCTCGAAAAAGAGTAGTTTTTCGTGATAACTCTCAAACATGTGTCGGGTTTTATGGGCCATGGAAATCTCCATGGAACCCCAAAAATGTGGGCAATATCTCACCAAAACGGCCATAAAACGCGAAAACGACGAGATTTTGGTCATATTTCTCACACATGAATCAGGTCTTACGGGCCATGCAAATTGCCATAGAACCCCAAATCTATGGCCAATAACTCATTAAAACGGCCATAAAACGCGAAAACGACGAGATTTTGGTCATATCTCTCAGACATGAATCGGGTCTTATGGGCCATGCAAATTGCTCTGGAACCCCAAATCTATGGCCAATAACTCATTAAAATGGCCATAAAACGTAAAAACGACGAGTTTTTGGTCAGGAAAACGACGAGTTTTAGATCTTATGGTCATTATAAATAGCCTTAGAATCCAAAAATTGTGGGCAATAAGTCATAAAAACGGCCACAAACGTGAAAACGATGAGTTTTTGGTCATTGTTCTCAAACATGTATCGGGTCTTTGGTTGGTATAAACCGCCCTAGAACCCCAAAACAGTTGGGAATAGCTCATGAAAACAGCCATAAAACGTGAAAATGATGAGTTTTTTGTGATATCCCTTAAACATGTATCAGGTATTATGGGCCATGGAAATCGTCCTAAAACCCCAAAACTATGGGTAATAGCTCATGAATACGGTCATAAAATGTGAAAACGATAAGTGGTTGGTGATAATTCTCAGACATGTACCGGGTCTTACAGTCATTGTAAATCATCCTAGAATCCCAAAACTATCGCCAATAGGTCATGAAAACGGCCATAAATGTGAAAATGAATAGTTTTAGTGATAACTCTCAAACATGTATCAGATCTTATGGGCCATGAAAATCTCCATGGAACCCCAAAACTCTAGGCAATAGCTCATGAAAACGGCCATAAAACGCGAAAATAATATGTTTTTGGTCATATCTCTCAAACATGAATCAGGTCTTACAGGCCATGCAAATCACCCTGAAACCCCAAATCAGTGGCCAATCACTTATGAAAACGGCCATAAACATGAAAACGACAAGTTTTTGGTCATAACTTTTAAACATGTATTATGTCTTATGGTCGGTGTAAATCGCCCTAGAACCCCAATATAGTGGGCAATAACTCATGAAAACGGCCATAAAACATAAAAAGATAAGTTTTTGGTTATAACTCTTAAACATGTATCAAGTCTTACGGTCGTTATAAATCGCCCTGGAACCCCAAAATTGTGGGCAATAACTCATGGAAACGGTCATAAAGATGAAAATGATGAGTTTTTGGTCATAACTCTCAAACATCTGCCGAGTCTTAGGTCGGTGTAAATCGCCTTGAAACCCCAAAATAGTGGAAAATAGCTCATGAATAAAATGTGAAAATGTATAGTTTTTGGTAATAACTCTTAAACATGTATCAGGTCTTACGGGCCATAAAAAAATCACCTTAGAACCCCAAAATTATGGGCAATAACTTATTAAAATGGCCATAAAATGTGAAAATGTTGAGTTTTCGGTCATAACTCTCAAACATCTATTGGGTCTTAGGTCGGTGTAAATCGCCCTCGAACCCCAAAACAGTGGACAATAGCTCATAAAAGTGATCATTAAACATGAAAAAAAAATAGTTTGTGGTGATAACTCTCAAACATGTATTAAGTCTTACGGGCCACTGAACCCCAAAATTGAGGGCAATAGCTCACAAAAACGTTCATAAAACGCAAAAACGACGAGTTTTTGGTCATATCTCTCAAACATGAATCGGGTCTTACGAGCTATGCAAGTTTCCCTTGAACCCCAAATCTATGGCCAATAACTCATTAAAACGGCCATAAAAACGAAAACGACAAGTTTTTGGTCATAACTTTTAAACATGTATCAAGTCTTATATTCGTTATAAATCTCCTTGGAACCCCAAAACGATGGGCGATAACTCATAAAACGGTCATAAAATGTGAAAGGGGTAAGTTTTCAGTCATAACTCTTAAACATGTATTAGGTCTTACGGTCATTATAAATCGCCATGGAACCAAAAAAAACTTTGTGTAATAACTCATGAAAACGGCCATAAAACATGAAAACGATGAGTTTTTTACCATAGCTCTCATACATGTATCGGGTCTTAGGTCGGTGTAAATCGTCGTGGAACCCCAAAACAGTGAGCAATAGCTCATGAAAACGGCCATAAAACGCGAAAATGACGAGTTTTTTGTGATATCTCTTAAACATGTATCAGGTTTTAAGGGTCATGCAAATCGCCCTGGAACCTCAAAATTGTGGGAAACAACTGATGAAAACGGCCATAAAATGTGAAAATGATGAGTTTTTTGTTATAACTCTCAACATGTATCGGGTCTTTGGTCGATGTAAATCGCCATGGACCCCCAAAACAGTGGGCAATAGCTCATGAAAAGGGCCATAAAACGCGAAAATAACGAGTTTTTTGTGATATCCCTTAAACATGTATCGGCTCTTACGAGCCTTGGAAATCGCCCTAGAACCCCAAAACTATGGGTAATAGCTCATGAAAACGGCCATAAAACGTGAAAACGTCAAGTGCTTGGTGATAATTCTAATACATGTACCGGGTCTTACAGTCATTTTAAATCGCACGGAACCCCAAAACTATGGACAATAGGTCATGAAAACGGCCATAAACGTGAAAACGAATTATTTTTGGTGATAACTCTCAAACATGTATCGGGTCTTACGAGCCATGCAAATCTCCATGGAACCCCAAAACTGTGGGCGCTCATGAAAATGACCATAAAACGCAAAAACGACGAGTGTTTGGTCATATCTCTCAAACATGAATCGGGTCTTATTGGCCATGCAGATCGCCCTGAAACCCCAAATCAGTGGCCAATAACTCATGAAAACAGCCATAAACATGAAAAGGAAAAGTTTTTGGTCATAACTTTTAAGCATGTATTAGATCTTTAGGTTTGTGTAAAATGCTCTAGAACCCCAAATCAGTGGGTAATATCTCATGAAAACGACCATAAAACATGAAAACGATATGTTTTCGGTTATAACTCTTAAACATGTATCATGTCTTATTGCCGTTATAAATCGCCCTAAAACCCCAAAACTATGGGCAATAACCTATAAAAACGGCCATAAAACATGAAAACAAATAGTTTTTGGTGATAACTCTTGAACATGTATCGGGTCTTAGGTTGGTGCAAATCGCCATAGAACCACAAAACAGTGGGCAATTGGCGTCTCTAAGTAATGCGTTTATACTAGTGATGTCCACATATGTGCGATAACGGTTAGATTTTGACTCAAGCCTGCCACTAAAAGATGTGGCGATTTGTTGTTACGTCAACACATTTTCTAGCTGGATGATGGACTGCTAGATCTGTGATGGAGTCGGGTTATTTTTTAGGATTTCCTTGGCCAATGTAACATTTTCAACCAGCGTATTGTAGATCTGGTTTCCTTTGCTGTCTAGACAAGGATATTTTGGGTTTCCTTGAGATGTTGAACAACTTCTTACACACTTCCGGGTTCTTCCTCGCGCATGTAGCATGCTGTGCCTTATGGAGGGCTATGAGTCTTTTGTACTCATACCTCAGCTGATCTAAGCAATCATATTACCGTCTATGTTTTTATTAATCTTAGCGATATTCTCTGTTTGCTCCAGGAGTGATAAGCGCTTGGCTTCTAGAGCTCCTATAGTATTTTCCGTCTCCTTGCTAATCGGAGTTTTCAAAGCTTCTCTAAACATGTCCACGACCGATGGCACGTCGGTGTTAGCGGCAATTTGTGGCCTACTTGATCTAGGATCTGTTGAGGTTCGTCGATCCGGGGAGGAGCCAGAATATTTTGCTCATCTGCAGCTCTAGACTCTCCCAACTTTGGACCCTATCCTAGAGAGAGGCTATCCTCGGTGCTCTCAGGCTAAGTATACTCAGATTCGTCAACACATCCGGGTATAGTGGAATCATCTCCACGGCTTTCCTCTTCCATGCTTTCATAGGGAGTCAGATGTGTTTCTTTAGATTCTTTAGTAGATTTGGTGGTGCGGTTGGATTTAACTTCATCCCCATACTCGCTGAAGTATGCATTTATCTCGCTCGAGGTAAACGACCCCATCGGAGAATCCATCGGGTCGAACTCGGATTTGATTGCATATAGGACTAAGTCATTTTAGGCCCCAACATCGGTAGTGCCAGATACCGAGACAACATGGCCAACAAAGTGGCGAGAGGCTCCAGCACAAAGTAAGCCACGATCCTCAACATCGGCGTCGGAGAAATTTTCTACAATCTCGATCACGTCGGCGAGGCTTAACCGTGGTCCCATGGACATCCACCTTAGCTTATACCGTAGAAGCGAGCCTTTGATTAGCCAATTGATGAAGGTACCACTTCCGTATCTGAGAGTCCTTCGAATGAGTTTTCACCCTGAACCATCTAGTTAGGAACTCCTATGAAGTTTCCTCTGATTTTTGAATGTAGTGTGCCAGGTCAACAACATCAAAATAGTTGATCAAACGAGATCTGTTGGTTCGAGTCTCATCTGGGAGATCCTCCTCGAACTATTCTTACACTGCGATCTCCGCCGCTAGTGCAGGTTGGGTAGGTTTTTTGCGATCCGTGAATCTATCGACTCCATGGACAAATGAGACCCAGATTCTCCTTCCACATTGTCATAGACCCGAAATTCTGTCGCCTCTGTGGGCATAGTAGATCCGAATCTTGCTTGGGACATGGTCATCACCGCTGGGGTGGGTTGGGCGGGCTCCGTAGTTGGTCTGAATCCTAAAGGATCGGTCGAGCCGATGAATACGTGGATACCTTCGAATGGCACGATGGTGTAGCTGGTGACATAGTTGTTAGCCGGAACCCAGGTCTCGTCTTTAGGTACAAAAAGGAAGACCGCCAGCGTACAACACCTGAACGATGGTGATGTTTTTGCCGATTCCCGCAAAGTCAGATCTATGACCTGAGGTCACGTTGGGCACCAACTATCAACGTAATGATGACTTGTACGCCATGAAGGATCCTTGATGCATGGAAAGAGAGGGGGTGTGAGGCGTGAGGATGTCCGAGACTATCCGAGACGGGTAGCACACAACTTTACCAGGTTCCGATCCCACTACAGTGGCCAAATCCTACTCCTCCATTAAATACACTATAATCGGCGAAATCAAAGGTTATAGAGGGTTTAACGATGGTTCACTTGTGCGAATTGTTATGAATTGTGTCTAAGGGTAGCCCGTATGCCGTTTTAAATAGTCATCCAGCATAGGGTTTACAGGAAGGAATCCTATCTAGCTACTTTATAGATTACAACATAGTTGATAACTACTACAACTTGTACTCCAAAGTCACACATGGCATCGACCCAAGTCAATAAACCTTCTTACTCGCTCGTATGTCTCATTGATTGGGCCGACTATGGAGCCATATACTCTAACCCCGGTGAACCGCCCAGGTCGCTGAGTATAATTGCTGACCGTAGATATACCCGAAAAGTATAGTTCTCTATCATCGCCAGTTCCACATGTAAGAACGCGCACACGTACATGCGCACACAGTATTACTCACCACAATACAGATGTTATCTTCGTTCTCCCTTGACCCCTGAAGTAGAAGCCATCACTGGCACGCGAGATGGAGATGAAGAGAGTCGTCGCCATTCTCTAGGCAGCGGCAGCAGCCAGTCGCCATGTAATGTCCATGTTATGCCGGTGCCACGGGGCAATGGGCAATAATGCTACACATACGGATACTTACGGATGTTTTACGCGCTGACGAGGACACAATCCGACGTGGAAGTGGGCGGTGGGTTCTAAACGAAAGAACGAAAAAATGTTCCGCTAACAATTAGGCAACCGCTAAACAAAAAAAGCAAGATCCCGCTAATTTTGCAAACAAAAGGTGAAGCTTCCCGCATGTTTTGCCCTGGAATCAGATCGACCACGCCAAGCTTCCTGCATCGCGCCGTCGTGAATGGCCAGGACGTGCAGGTAGCTCCGTCTTCCTCAACCCGTAGATAGGCCCCGCCCTTGTGGCGACGGATGCCGAACATCCTGCTAACTTTGCAGCGAATTGTACTGCAGGTTTTGCCATTAGTTCAGATTGACAACGCCAGGCTGTTGAGCGGTCTTTCTAGGGCAGAGAAACAAGTTCACATCAATTGATCAAACCCATATTAGATTGCCTGATCATCTGTCCATCTGCGTTATCAGGTAATTTAGTATTCTTATTTTATTCTTTCCGTCTGTTGCCAAGATTTTCATGATGACAGGTCGACGTGTTAACATTCTTCTGTTGATCGGCTGTTATTTTTTCATCTATTTGCTGCAAAAATCTGTAGTGCAACCCTTAATCATGGCATAGATTGCTTGTTTGTATGCAGTGGGTAATTTGATCACTTTAGCTAATTAGCACGAGCTACTCAATGATCAGATATCTCATTATCATAGTTATCAGTACAGGCCATCATTCGCTTCTATTCCATTCGATTTCAATGCACCATGTACTGCTTGCAAATATCTAAAGCATGGATGATAGGATGATTTAGTTTAGTAAGTACTTATACCTGTTTTAGGGGTAGCATTGATCATGGCGCACCATACATTTTTAGTTATCTTGCTTTTCACATTATAATTTCTCATATTATCATGATTTACAGAAATGGGTGATGTGGCTGGTTGTGCTCAAGAATCAAATGACATGTCTATTTCAAGCGATGATGATGGCATGGAGCACCAGAAGAAAAGCAACATGGAACTTGAAGAAGACCATGGTGAAGCTCGAGAAGATGTGTTACTTGAAGATCCTGAAATTGGGATGATATTTGATACCGAGAATGATGTGCAAGAGTACTACAAAAATTACGCTAAAGCAAAAGGGTTTGGTGTATCAAAAGAGAAGCTCAAACAGAAATGATAATGGAGAACTAAAGTACCTTACACTTTGTTGCGCTCGTCATGGTAAGACCAAGTCCAACTCAAGTAATATGTTGAAGCCAAATCCAACAGCTGGGTTGGGATGCAAAGCTAAAATTAATATTGTTCGTGCTCCGGATGGAAAGTTTCATCTTTCGACAATCATTTTGGATCATAATCACACATTAAGTCCACATAAATCTCGATTATTCAGATGCAACAAAAGGTTGGACTTCCATGTTAAGCGAAAGCTTGAGTTGAATGATAGGGATGGAATACGAGTAAACAAGAACTTCAATTCTCTTGTTGTGGCAGCAGATGGTCATGACAATCTGACATTTGGTGAGAAAGAATGTCGCAATTATCTAGAGAAGACAAGAAGATTAAAACTTGGAAATGGTGACGCTGAGGCCGCTCGTGACTATTTTATGAAAATGCAATCAGACAATCCAAACTTTTTTAGTGCCATGGATGTTGATGATGAATCTAGACTTAAGAATGTCTTTTGGGATGATGCAAGAAGTAGAGCAGTGTATGAATCCGTCAATGACATCATTACTTTCGACACCACATACTTGGTGAACAAATACGATATGCCTTTTGCTTCATTTGTTGGAGTGAATCATCATGGACAATCTGTGTTGTTAGGATGTGCTTTATTATCAAATGAAGACACCCCAACATTTGTTTGGTTATTTAAAGCATGGTTGGCATGTATGTTAAATCTTCAACCAAGAGCTATTGTCACCGATCAAGCAAAAGCAATTCAGAATGTTGTTGACTTCATTTTTCCAGATGCTCGATATAGGTGGTGCTTGTGGCATATAATGAAGAAGCTTCCTGAGAAGTTAGGTGGATATGAGGAATATGAGTACATCAAGACTGCAATTGGCAAAGCAGTTTATGATTCGTTAACAATTACAGATTTTGAAGGTTCGTGGATGCGTATGCTTGAGAGGTATAATATTGCTAATAATGAATGGCTTAAAGGGCTCTATGAAAATCGACATCGTTGGGTTCCAGCCTTTGTGAACGATATTTTTTGGGCAGGCATGTCCACTACACAACGTAGTGAGAGTATGCATGCCTTCTTTGATGGGTATGTTCATGCCAAGACAACATTGAAGCATTTTTTTTGGCCAATATGAGAATGCTCTTCGTGATAAAGTTGAGAAGGAGATACTTGCTGATTTTAATTCTTTCAATTCAACCATACCTTGTGTCACACACTTCGACATTGAGGAGCAGTTTCAATCAGTATATACAAATTCGAAGTTCAAAGAGTTTCAAGAGGAGCTAACAAACATGCTTTACTGTGACCGGAACTTCATACAAAAAGAAGGGGATACAGAAACGTACAAAATAATTGAGGATGTGCTAATTGACAAAGATGAAGGATGGAGAAAAGATTATGTGTACGATGTATATTTTAATGCGGAAGAGTTTGAAGTTAAGTGTTGGTGTCGTCGATTTGAGTTTAGAGGTATAATCTGTAGGCATATGTTATGTGTGCTGACTCACAGGAAAATCAAGCAGGTTCCTTCACAGTACATCCTTGATCGGTGGAGAAAAGATGTGAAAAAAACATAACTTTATCCGGTGCACATATGGTGGCATGGAAGACATTCCTGTTGCAAAACGCTTTGACAAGTTGTGCAATATTTTCTTTCCAGTTGCAGAGTTAGGTGCCATGTCTGAGGATTCCTGCAATTCTCTCTGAAAATTCAACCTTCTAGTAAAACATGTTCTGAAAATAATAACGGCCAGCTAGAAACACAGGAAGGTGCACCTTCTAATGGGGAGAAAACAAGTAAAGCCATATTAAGTCCTATAGTTGTTTGATGTGTTGGGCGTCCTCCTTCATTGAGAAAGGAATCTAAGGTTGATAAGCTTATTCGTATTGCAAGAGAAAAGAAGAAAAAAGCTGAACAAAGGGAGAAGAAGAAAGCTACACAAAAGGAGAAAAATAAATCTGAACCAAGAGGTATTTCTACCAATATTTTAGTTTGTTGAAAATCTCTATATTTTTTAAAATTCACTAATTAAGTATTTATTTCAGGCTCGCTCCATGAAATTGAAAAATAAAAGGTCCAGCACAAAGAGGAAATCATCAGAGAATGATATTGTACAACAAAATGGGATGGCACATTTAATACCATATGGAACTATTCAGGTTTGTTTGTTTCTCATATATCTCTTTTGAATAAATAGTTTGAGATCTATGTAATTTTATGAATTTTTGGGCAGGAATCATTTAACTCGGGCATTAGTACCGGATTGAATCCAACCATGACAACTGCAGTGCCATATGGAGCAATTCAGGTATCTTCTTTTTCATCTCCTTATTTCTAACAAGTACTTCGATTCCCAACTCACTTCATGAATTTGTTTGCTGCAGGAATCGTTTGACTTTGGCATTAATCCAACTATGACAGCTACCTTACCATCTGGAGGTTCATCGACAGTGAATATGCCCCCTACTCTAGGGACGTATAGTATGTTGTTTGAAGTTCAGCGAAGCTCGGCTGCATTGTCAAGTTCTACAGATTTACACTTTCATGGATTTGGAGGGCTCAATGATACGATGAATCAAAGTTAGACATATTTTTTGTAATTTAAAGATGTTGGATGGAGGTTTTTCTTATGCACTTGGCTTTTTCAGTGTAATAGTTTATAGGCACCAGGATAGTTGAAAGTAGAGAAATCTGTGATTTAGCATTTTGATATTTTCTCGGGATACTTGAACAATTGCAATGGATATGCTTGCTTGCACATAATGTTGCCTTTGTATTCTCTTCTTAGCTCAAACATAAGCAACACAGCCTTAATATCTCACAGCTTGATAGTCTTAATTTGTCACTCTCAAAAAATGATGTCAAAATAACAAAACACACAGAAAGTTTCCAGTGAACATATTTCTTATTCACCATTGCAGATCACAATATACAAGTTGGAAGGACAAGCTTTGCAATCCTTCAAAATTTCAAGAAGTTAACAACCTTGTATATTAACTTCTTGTTTTACAAGATCAGGGTCTACAACCAGAGAGTTACAACCAGTTCGGTATGTTCCTGTGATACTGGCCAAACCGAACATAGTACTAGTTCATAGTCTTTCTAGAACTACTAAGCTATGGACTGTGGTTGTTGTGTTGTCTTCAGACTTGGATCTTTTTGTGCATGTCCCAAATTCTTCTGAAGTTCCAACTGATGATATTTACAACTACAGCTCGGTTGTGCTATCCAGCTTTGTTTTTTGGTGCTTCACAGCAAGATTCGGGCTTGAATGGCATGCTCTTGCTCTGACTTTGGCTTATCCAGTGTACCTGCACATCCGAGATAGCAAAATTGATCTTAGCCCAAAGCCTACTATAGTAGCCAAAGAGGGCAAAGAGATCGCTTTTTTATCTTTCGTAATTCCATCCACCAAGCTCCACATTTCATTCATAATGCACAGCTACACACCAGATGCAGCACCAAGACTACACGATCCAACGAGGGCCTCACCTGCAATGTCAGTGATGGAACCATGATGTGCTTGCTGCCGCTCTAGACCAAGAGCTCTCCGAGGTCGTTGTCTGCCTTCCAGCAGCTCGCCGCTGCCACAGCCTGCGACCACCAGCTCGCCGCTGCCACAACATGTGACCACCAGCTCGCCGTGGTCGCCTCCTGCAACCAACAGCTCGGCGCCGTCGCCGCTTGCGACCAACAGCTTGCCGCGACGTCGCTTGCATCCAATATCTAGCCGCGCCACTGCCTACATCCAAGATCTCCGCGCCGCCGCCTGCATCCGAGATCTCGCGCCGCTGCCTGCGACCAAGAGTTGTCACGCTGTGCCGCCGCCGATAAGTATCGTCCCCTCCATCGCCAGGAGATAGGATTGGGGATTTTACTTTTCGTAGCAAAAAAAAATTTCTCTGGCGCCACGTCTCGAGACAACTCAGCGCATACAGTTTCTGTAGCCCTTTTCATCCGTAGGTGTAGCATTACTGGGGGCAGTGGGTACCGCGTGCCACCAATAATCTGCCTTCAACTTTGAGACTACAAGCGCAGCCCAGGGCACCGACATCAATAAAATGAGTTTATGTTGCTGTTACTCCCTCTGTTTTAAAATATAAGATCTTTCAGATTTGAGTGAATCTACCTACTAAAAGAAATATAGATTTATTTTCCTCATAAACCTAAAATATCTTATATTTTGAAATGGGGGAAATACTCCCTCTGTTCAAGATTTTAAGTCCGAAGAGCACTTGGCAATACCAAGACGGGCTGTAAAACCGGAGCTAATCTCGGGAAGTTAAGATTCTATTAACTGCATCTAATATCTCTTCATTTAAATAGGCCAACTGATCTCCTTGTTTCCTTCCCTTACTTTTGCATCGGACGGCAGAAACGGGAGGCAATCCATGAGAGCATTAAGTCCCCAATCGATGCCCAGGAAAAGAGCCATGCATAGGCCAATTTTGTTTGCCACGGATCACTATAGCGAGGAGAGAAATTAATATGGACAGCTATAGCGAGGAGGGAGGGAGACGACGGGTGGAGAGGAAATCGATCCGCAGTTAATCACGCACGGTAATTAAGGGAAGTAAATACTTCAGACTTGTATTTCCAAAAAAACTGAAAAAACTCTCCGGACTTAAAATCCTGAACAGAGGGAGTACTTATTAATAAGGCATATATCCATAGCAATGTTAATTTGGCATCAACAGCCGAATTATGCATCTTTATTTATTGCCAGGAAAAAATATTTAAAATGTTAATTTGTTCAGAAACTTACCCATTAAATATTTCAAATGAAAGCCAGCTCATCAAACAATCCAAATTTACATCTCCCCGCCTTATACAAAACAGAAAAAAAAACACGGCTTTCTTAAAATCTTATAGAAAATATGGACCAGAAGAACCAATTAATCAAAGAAAGGTCATATGCCTTCAACCTTCATGCCTAGTTGAAAAATGTCTAAATAAATTTGATTGGAGATGCGAGCTCACAAATCCACTTCAAAGATGGTTTCTACAACTCAGCCACCGGAGTGAAACATAATGACTGCGGAGCAAGAAGTACGACCTGTATACTTGACTAAAACAGTAACCATTCACACAATTTGTTAATGACTAAAACAGTAACCATTAGGTTCACTGTTGTTGTAATTGTGTCAAAATATGCAAAGCTGTATCATCAGGTGCCTCCAACATAGGAGGCATTTATTGCAATGCGTCAAGAGATCCAAGATCCGGCGATGCATCAACAGCTATAGGATGATCTTACTGTTGTTGTAACTGTGTCAAAATATGCAAAGCTGTATCATCCGGTGCCTCCAACATAGGAGGCATTTATTGCAATGCGTCAAGAGATCCAAGATCTGGCGATGCATCAACAGCTATAGGATGATCTTGTCGAGCACCTATGGATAGGTAGGGACATAGATGCTGAGCATGAACTGGCCAAACTTGGTCGAAATATGTTGTACTTTTATTGCAGGCCGAACTATGTTTACTTTTACGCCGAACTCTGTCTAAAATTTAGCCAAACTTTAATCTTAAAGTGTTCTGTATTCATCGTATGACATAGTATGCCAAAATTTAAACGAACTTGAGCCAAATTTAAGCGAAAACGGGCGACCCGAAACTCGGCCTGGGTACGCGAGTAGGAAACTGTACGTACCCAGGCCAAAAACTTGTGCCGTCCGACCAAAGTTTGGTCCGGATTTCGGCCAAGGAATAGAGATGCTCTTAAAATCATATTGAAAATATGGACCACAAGAACCAATTAATCAAAGAAAGGTCATATGCCTTCAACCTTCATGCCTAGTTGAAAAATGTCTAAATAAATTTGATTGGAGATGCGAGCTCACAAATCCACTTCAAAGATGGTTTCTGCAACTCAGCCACCGGAGTGAAACATAATGCCTGCGGAGCAAGAAGTACGACCTGTATAACAAACTTGACTAAAACAGTAACCATTCACACAATTTGTTAATGACTAAAACAGTAACCATTCACACAATTTGTTAATGACTAAAACAGTAACCATTAGGTTCACTATTGTTGTAATTGTGACAAAATATCCAAAGCTGTATCATCTTTTTGGCACACCTTCAAGTTATAAACAAAATCAACATTTGAAACACTAGTGTATCAGCACACCTTCAAGTTCAAATACTAGCAGTTTTCGGCACATTAGCTGCTGATGGGGTAGAAAAATACGAGCAAGTAACTAACAAATCAAATTTAATAAAATCATACAGAAAATGCATAAACCAAGGAATTATGGCGCATGAAGAATTTCCTCTGCAAAGCAACAAGCAATAATACTTCCACCACTACTTTGCTGATAATAATCGTCTAGCAGATACAAAAAAACGAGAGATTGGTGATGGAACAAGTTTTTATCATGGATCAAATCCATGGAGGCCAAATTGAAGAAACTAGAGTACACATAAATCATAGTTATGTACAGTGGCTAATGGCCAGTTGCAGGTATATGCTGAAGAGGTACCACCGATAGCCTCTGCAAATTACAGATATGGCCAGTAGTAGCGACTGAACTCTGAATCAGATCCCACAAGCAGAGGTAACCGCAACGAGCACAGAGGACTTGCCCGGATCAATAACGGCAGGAATCATGCTCACAAGATTGGAAACCTTGGATGAAAGTAGTGGTGAGATGAGATTACCCCATACGCCGACGGGTCAACCCAGGCGACCACTCGTTGTTAGACGGGCCGTGTATGGGGTAATCTCATCTCAACACCGCTTCCACCCCGAGATGTAAGAGCAGAAGGCCGGCATCCGAGGAACAGGAGGCGGCGGTCGCCGCCGTCGATGGGAAAGGAGAGGCGGGCTAACGGGAGGGAGGAGGATCTGGGACAAGGAGATAAGGTCGTCGTGGCGGCTGCGCATCACGCCCTCCTCACCGCTCGCTGATTAGGGTATGCAGTGGAGTTGTAGCCACCATATATAGTGCACTGGGTCGGCCCAAAGTTACAGTAACTGCACACGATAATGAAGCCTGAGACTATTCTATAACAGAAGCCCAAAATGTCTTTCTTAGAGAAAGCCCATGCAAGCTGGGAATTCCTGATATAACTAAAAAAAAAGTTGTATTCTTTCTTTTTTTCTCCCTCCGGTTCATATTAATGGTCTAAACTTTGACTATATATGAATGCATCTAGTCTAATTTTTGGGGGTAATCTAAATATTTAACTAAATACATACGAATCTTAATAAATTTGAGACTACTAATATAAACCGGAGGGAGTAGTACTTTTCTTTTGTTCTTCCCTAAGAGATTGTGCTCACAGTATTCCGTCTCAAAACAAAGGTTCTACATTTTCTGCGTTATCAAAAAATAAGAAAAGTATTTCATACAGAGATTTAGGCACATGATAAAGAACCGCTTGTACTTATGGTTCTTCGGTGCACTCAATTTGAAACTATGGTCATTTGATTTGCTAGAAAAAAAGTGAAATACTATGGTCAGCTGCATTACAAATTCTCCATGTGAAATGTTGATTTCTCCTTTTTGCAAAAAAGTCCATTTCTCTGGCCCTCGGAACTCAAATGGAATATAAGAGCCCACACTGCTACATGAACACTCCCCACCTGATTTTCTTCAATCATAGGTGCCTATGAGGTTTTACAGCCTCACAAGATAGGTTCAAATGAATCGGGGTTATTGTTGGGCCGGCCACAATGGGATCTGCTCGCGTGCTTCTGGGCTGACCTGGTGCTCTTCCTGCCACTGTCCGACAATACCGACATCCACGCCAAGTCGCCGACTGCCTAGTCACCAGCGGCGAGTTTATGACCCACCTTTGGGCGCTGCTCAAGCACGCGGGCATCACGTGCTTGAGCTGCAACATGTCAAGCGTGCGGCACTTTCACACATACTGTCTTTGTTGTTTTGTCGACAACACTGGTTTTGTTACATGTACTACTACCTTTTTGATCGTAGAAGTGATACTAGTGTGAAACTTGGTTGTAATGTGGTTAAATTGTGTTGTTATGTTGTACATATGTTGGACTTGTTTTGTAAAGCCAATTTAATTTTATGGGGATTGCACTATTGCTAATGGTATAACTTGTATAATGTTTGACTGGTTTTGTAAGCATATACTTCTACTCCCTCAGTTTTAAAATGTAAGATGTTTTAGATTTGTGAAAAAAATGTATCTAGATTTATTTTAGTGTGTTGATTCACTCCAAATACGAGTGAACTTACATACTCCCTCCGACCCATATTAGTTGATTGGATTTATCTAGATTTGGTTTCTAGACACTATTTAGATATAGGTTCATCCAAATTTTAACAAATCCAAGTCAACTAATATAGGTCGAAGGGAGTACTAAAAATAGTCTAGATACATTTGCTTCACAAAACTAAAACATCTTATATTTTAAAACGGATGGAGTATATACTAAGAGCAGAATAATGACTGTTTTTGGAGACACCATGTTGAGAAAACCTTATGTCTTACCATGATCAAACCTATCATTGTTGTGTCTCGGCGGCTTTGTTGTGTGTCCTATGGCGTGGAATGCGGCAAAGACTTTGCCGTGTGCCGCACAAAAGAACTCGGCAAAGAATAGAAACACGGCAAAGAAAAGCGCACGAAAAAATAAAAAAGATTACACACGCCTAAGGAATACACACGGCAAACTCCTAAGACACGTGTCTAACCGGGCCGCTCTTCACGGAGCCGTTATGAATTATGATGGCAATACTTTGCCGTGTGTCCTAGACAGACTTTCGGCAAAGTTTTAGAGCCATGTCGACAACCCACTCCCAAGCGCGTGATATTTTGAACCCCGGATTTTAGCACGTGGCGACGGAATACCTTCTCGTTGTACACCGGATCGGTTTAGCGCAAGTAGTCTCTCATAAGGCACTCGTGGCCACCTATACTCAATCACAATTCGGTGTTGGCCTTGCGCTTTTCCAACGAGCCACCGTGTAGTGGACGTGCAGCATGGTAGCAGCGGCAAACAAAAGTTTGGTCGTCCAACGATGATTCGATAACAATCTTCTTATAGAAAAACTCATATTGACCTACTGCCCATCTCTGTACAAGGAGAATGCCGCTCGTCAGTTTATGGACACATCATCAATGTGCAAAGAAAATTGGAACTTGCAACCGGTGGGTGGTCATCATGGTATAATTTGTGTTCGACAGGCCGGCGCTAGATCTTCTTGGTATAATTTGTCATCATCATGGTATAATTTCCCAAAAGTCACTATGGGGCGCTTGCCGGCCAACCTTCATGGTACGCCGGTGGAAGATGCTCTACCCAAAGGCTGGCCGATAAATTCACCGGCGGTGCCTGTCTTCCCACAACAGCGTCCCCCAACGATCACGATTTAAAGACACCTTTGACATTTAGGAAATTTCATTCAAATTGAGGGAAATTTACATAGTTTGAACAAAATTTAACCTAATACAAACTTAATAATAAAAGTACTATTGGCGATTGGCACCCGGTTTGAACCACTGCGTCCTACTCATCGTTGGATGAGGCGAGGTTGATCCACTCCGACGCTGTCCAGGGGAATATCCAGGACTGCTAGTGTTGAATGGGCTGGTACTAGACAGGTGTCAATGACGGGCATGCCCGATGGCAGATAAGGATTCCCATGGGCCAGCGACGACTCGAGCAAGCCTTGGCGTGCCCACCTAGGGCCTCTACCCATCAAACGGCGCATGCTCCTGGGACTATGCCATGGCGAGACACAAAGCCCCATCCTTGCCCAAGCTTGACAACATTAAGGGCACATCATCCGCCATGTAGGCGAGGAGCCCCTCGCAATCAGCAATGTCGTCCCTCACCTCCTCACCCCGGATGTACTCGGCGCTGAAGAGCTCCCACTCCACCGTAACCTCCAACGAAGCTCCCACTCCTCCTTAACCTCGGACGGTGACTAGCACAGTGGCGTGCGCACTATGACAAGGCGGCACGGTCGGGACTGTGCTTGTGTTGTGACGCCACACAGCGAGACCTCAAACGGTAGTCGCGTTCAATAAGGACGGCGACAACATCCAGACCATCCCAGCTAGCTGGTTAATCATCCGTGTTCCGCTAGAGTTGGCATTTGGATTTCTCTTTTAGTTCGTCAGGTTTGCTTCTTGCTAGACCATGTTAACTTTTCTACTCCCTCCGACCCATATTAGTTGACTTTAATTTGGATGTATCTATCATAAAAACATGTCTAGATACGTCCAAACTGAAGTCAACTAATATGGGTCGGAGGGAGTATTAAAAGAGCCTAGACCATGTTAACTTTTCTATTAAAAGAGCAGGGTGCAGTATTTCCAATGATGAGATTGTGCACTATTTTTGGTGACGAACAGGCAACCTTGTCACGTCATTTGTATGCCACCAATCGGCTCTGTTCTCCTGTTCTCTCCATTGTCGTGGTCTTCCTTCGCGAGGCCAGCAAGGACTTCTTCTCTACACTGAGAGTCTCCTCTGTCATCGACACGACACACGTATCTACATCTTAAGAATAGCCGGAAAGATCCTGCCATCATGAACTGAAATCGGTCATCCAATGTAAGAAATTATTAGACACGCTCCTAACAAATTTATAATTAATTGACAAGATATATATTTATTCATGCCTTCGTTATCACTAATTAATAGCCCAATACTGGCATGTGCATTCGTTTGTAAATTTAATCTTTTGATGATCTGAATCGATGCTGGTCATGTGTACTACTATCCGAAGATAGCTTTCTTGTGTACCATTGGGTGTACTCGTGCATTCAGTAAATTGTGGACACAAAATAGGGCTAGATGAGGAACATGTATCACAATATTTGCATATGCAAATTAAAGAGAATAATATGCAGCAACTGGTTTATGCCGTATCAACAGACAGGTATCTCTATCTCTACTACCTAAAAAGAAAATCGTGTTCCGTCGTCGTCCGATACGTCGTCGTCCGTCCAGCGTCCTTCGTCCCGCTCCCTGGAAATCGCACTCCCCACCCGCAAATCATGCCACTAATTGGGCCACCTGATCGCTCCATTGACCACCTCATCGATCCACGCATACGCAACTACCCCTCCCTGTTTTACTCCCCCGCATCAGCCGCATTTTGACGAGGGCACCCCCTTCATCCGCATTCCAACCTCTAGATTGCCTCCATCATACCGAGCCCGACGGGAGATCCCTAATGGAGGTGCACCACTGGCGCGTCCTATCTTCCGCCACAGCATGCCTTCCTCCTACTCCCCACATCACGCAGTCCTGATCTCGCGAACGACACGCACGCTGTTGTCGCCATGGCCTGCAGAGATCGACTCCCCATCGCTGCTGTTCTGCACCTCCGTGATTTCGAGCAGTAGCACACCATTGCGCTCATGTTGGAGAGGGAGGTTGAGGATTTTGATCTGCACTTCGAAAACCATATTTAGAATTTGGGGATGAGGAGGGGATTGAGTACAACGAGTCCATCAAAATCAAGCCACTCACGGTGGTGGTTCTGGTCGTCGCCGCATCGTTCTTGGTTCGGCCCCTCTCTCACAACTATAGTACAATTTTCAGCTGTTCTGACGAATTTTCCTTGCATGTGCAGCACCGTCGTTGAGTCTGCTCTGCTCTCTCCTGTTGGACCGTCATCCGGCCACCTATTGCTATGGTCCATGTCGACGGTAATGTCTCTATCCATATCAGTATAATTAAATTCCTGCATTTTGATGTTTCCTACATATCACATGTATCTGTGTGTTCTATTCATGTTCCTCAGCACACGCAGACGAAGGCAGGTGGCCTAATGGCTATGCACTATATCCCCATATTCTTCCTCCTAATTTTCAGTTCATCCTACAAATTCTGATGACCAGCTCATACATCTAAAAATTAAATATTCTAACAATATATCTAAAGTATTTTGTTATAAATTTAAATCATTTCTATCAGGAAGTTAAACTTATTGTCTTTTAGTTGATTATTTTTATATCCGTACTCAACCATGAGCACTTTTCTTAAATTAATTGATCATCTACCGTTTTAGTTTTTAAAAAACTGACATAGCCAAAGGTTGATTTGACTATTTTTTCTGAGATCTCTATGTATTTCCTCCTTTCCGCGGGATTAGGGCATATCCAAAATAGCCAAGATCTTGTCGTGATCAGACATCATGACAATGTGCTTATTTTCTCACATTGCCATGCGGACGAGTCGTCACTTTGTTCAGGTTACATCTTTGTAGAGTGCATGTACGATGCCCCAAGTTGAGAAAGAAGTTCGAAGTCACCACCAAAGTTAGGCGCTCCTCCAAGGCGAGGACCACTCTGGTTTCCTACAAGGATTATATGAGTTATTATTGGCTTCTGAGATTTGTTTTGTTTATCATACTAACATCTTACTAATCAGTATTTTGATGTGTTGGATCTGTTCATTTTATTGTACAATGTATCATCGTTGTTAGTCAAACTTCATAATAAAAATTCATGTGTATATGTATAGTCTATCGTGTTTCGCCCAATTTTACCTCTTCCATGCACTAGATGGAATCGTATCTGTTGGTGGAGGAGCTTGAGAGGCCGAATGCAAGATCAGATAAATGCGCAGTAGGCAGGAGATGGTATGTTTCTACTCCTTATTATTTCCCTATGACTATGATTTGATGTCAACCTATCCCAGTCATGTCCATGGCGTTGACGTTGTTGATATCCCATGAGCCAACCAAGGCCCGGCCTGGTGCTTCTTTGATCCGGGAGATTAAGAGGCAGCGGTGACAGTTGGGTAAGTTCAAGACCACTGATTCCACGCATGTATGTTCAGGTGATCCTCTTGAATTATTTTCAATGTCCATGCTTCTAGCCGCTATTTTCTAATGGTTTGCTGTCTTTCTTGAAATTGTTAGATACTTCTTTTGACCTTTGGTGAGTATTACAACTCAACAAAGTTTGGTCACAATCACATGTAAATATTAAATAAAGGCTCTTCATTTGAACAGAAGCTAGGGTTTTGCTCCTATGAAATATTTGTTTGTCACATCTCCATCAAATATAGGGATGGTTGTTTGTTTTCACCTTTGAAAAACTTAAATATTTATAATGCTTTTGTTCCGAGTTGTGTGGATCAGCTAGATGACTAGATGATGTGGGATTCTGAGGACTGCATATCGAAGTATCTGACTCACAATAAATTGTAGTGTAGAGCTTGTATCTGCTAAAGACTGATCATACTCCATGATCACCATTGTTGTTAGATTCAGTTACGAGTTAGATTTTTTTTCCATTTAGTTACGAGTTGTTACATTCTTTTTTTTGCCCTGTTGTCCTGCCTGGGTTGAAAATGTTGAGACCATTTAGGTCTGCTAAATTTCTGGATACTATTCTTGGCACATTTAAATCTTCACTATTCTCTTAGAAAATTAGTAGTACTACAGTTGAAGCAACTCTTTCCCTGGGAGTGTAGATCACTAAAGATGCCAAAGATCAAGTGTTATCAAAGTTTAAAATATCCGGCTATTTCATTTAACGGCAACATTTTCAGCAGCTATACAAGGCTATAGCGGGCTATTCAATTTTAGCCGTTTTTCAAAAAGAGAGGAAATTTTAGTCATATCTTGCCAAAAAGCGAAAAACTATGACACAAACATAATTGGAGCTACGACTCGTTCAACTATTCAACAGAAATAAGTATTTGACCACTAAACTCACAACATTTTATTGAATCAGATTGAATAGAGATTTTTAAAAAAGAAAATAAAAGAAGAAAAAAAGAACTTATAAATTTGAAGTACTTTGTTATAAATTAATATCATTTTTATCAGGAAGTTAAACTTATTGTCTTTTAGTTGATTATTTTCATATCTGTACTCAACCATGAGCACTTTGCTTAAATTAATTGATCATCTACCATTTTAGTTTTTAAAAAACTAACATAGCCAAAGGTTTATTTGACTATTTTTTCTGAGATCTCTGTGTATTTTCTTCTTTTCACGGGATCAGGGCATATTCAAAATGGCCAAGACCTTGTCGTGATCAGACATCATAACACTGTGTTATACAATAGATGTCAATATTACAGTATGTAGTGGATGCAATTTTTATCTTTTTGTGTTAACTTTTTTATTTCCCCCTAATTAGCATACAGTCTATGTAAATACCCCAAATATGAACCAACACAAACAAAAAAGTCTAACTTTTATGGTTTCCTTTTCTAATTTCTTTCATGCCTTGCGGGTGATTTACAATGTTGAGGGTGGTTTCATCCGACATGAACTGCATTGCCTTCTCGAAGATATGAAAAAGATTTGCATTTCTCATTTTGGAGTGTGGCCGGTAATGGGATTGAGTAATCAATAGGGAGGGATGTGGGCATCCAATTGTCATTGGCAAGATTGAACTCATGTCTGAAGATGTCTTTGACTACTTCAACTTATGCATCATAGTGTGCAGCGCAGATGCAGTCAAGATGGCCTTATGAAAAATCTGATTAAGAAATAAGTCAAGAAGAGTGGACAAGCCGCATGTGGAACAAACGGAAAGAGGTTGAATGGCACCTTGAATACCAGTACCCATCTCAGCATGTTGATGTGTAAATGATCGCATGGTGGCAGGCAGATACAAAGTGTAAGATCATGCTATCATATATCCTGCAACAAAATTACCATTTCACCACTTTAGGTCTCTATTTTGCATAATTGGTAAGATCATGATATCATATATCCTTCTAAGTGAAATAGGTAACTATAAGCATGCTTGAAACCAAATTAATAGTAAACTTTCTTAAAATAATATGGCTGATGTATCCTCTCCAACATTACATTTCAATTTTAGTACATTGTTTATCAAATTTGTTTTGGATTTGTAAGAAGTATTTTGTAACTGATGGGTTTAAAATTGTGCTCTTACAATCTGCTGATTGGTGGAGATTTGGACCACAGATATCTTCCTCCATCGTCCATGTATACGCTTGTCATTGATCAACTAATCATGGGTTATGCTCCAGACTTCAACAAGCCGGCGCGGTGTGCGGAAGGAAAAGTAGTCATTAAAAGATGGAGACCTAGATGGTGAGCGACCTGGCACAACGAATAAAGATCATTGTCGAGGTTTGCATGCAGGATGTCCGGTTTGCTTCTAACATTAGGGAATAGGTGCATATGATGCTGAATTATAACTTGAATGATTGCTTTTGATTTGGTACAGTTATACATAGCACTTTCAAAAATATGCCCATAACACTTTTCTTCCCCCATCTTGTGTTGGTTATCCATCACATGTAACAGAACTTGATGAGGCCAGTTGATATATTAAAGTAGAGGAGTTCTATTTCATCATAGATTTATTTGTATATTATTTTGTATGCCTCGGATTTATTTGTGACCAAGAAGTCGAGAATCGATAGAGAACATCCTGATCTGAACTAGATATAGTTGTGATTTATCATGTATTTTTCACCTTCCTATGATGATATCCGTGCTACATGATCATATTTCAAATATAGTTATGATGAATTTTCTATTTTTTGTACTGCAAGTCTTGCATCGTGTAATCATCAATATTGTTGCCATAATGATGATGCAACCAAAACTAAACTTCAGTGACATAAGCTGATCATTTCTATCTCCTAGATATATACAACTAGATGCATCTTGTAATCTATGTAGTATAGAAAAAATGCTCCATAATCATTTTGGCCTATAATTTTACGAAGTATAACTGAATAATTGTTTGTGTAGCTATTTTTTGTGCAGTTAGATGCACCATGATGTAGCTCAAAACAAACATGATCGTTGGGTGGACAAACATATGGAATCGCGGGGCTGACAAACAACTGGGAGCTCCGTGTAACCCAACCTCCAAACGATATTTCCACAATATAGTAGGTGTTAGTTTAACCCACTACTTAAAATGTCTTCCATTCACACTAAAATAAAATGGTCTCGTGCTTACACTCGAAAACCATAACCCTCAAGAACGGACATGCCCTTCAGATATTGGAGTGGACCAAGAAAAGAAACCAACAAGGGTTCCACAAGCTGATTTGCCAAATATCAAACATGAATTTTTGACTCCCGTAGCAACGCACGGGCACTCAACTAGTTTAGCTATATAGTAGGACAAACATTGTAGTAGTTGTTAAATAGACTAGAAAATATTGCGCCACGTCATTCTCATAGCAGTGCAATTTAATGTATGCATTTAACCTTCATGCCAACTTGAGGAGTGTCTAAATAAATTACTTGCAAGCAAGAAATGCCTCAAACAAATCTATACTTGTTCATTCAGTAAAAAAATTGAGTTATTCTCACAATTTGTATATGAATTGCATCAGGTTCACCAATGTGGAAACTGTGTCAAAAGAATCCAAACCTGAATCATGTTAGCATTATAGAAAAAAATCAACATTGAAAAGGCAAAAAATATTAGTGTATTGATACACCTTCGCTTCTAATATTACCAGTTTTGGCTACATCTGGTCTTAATAGAGGCTGAAAGAAGATTCATGCAGTACAAGCCTAAACCAAGGGATCATGCCATATTTCAATTAGTCCATAATAAAGACTGTCATTTTTTAAATCTGCACAACATCAAGCAATACTTTCACCACAACTTTACTGATAAAAGGTACAAAATATGTTGTTATTGATGGAACAATTTTTTTATGATGAATCAAACAATGCCCTTCTGATCATGTCTTCAACATTAGGAGTATTAAACATCTCCGTAGGCCAAAATTGAAGAAATTAGATTAAACACAGATCATCGATGCATATATTTATGACCAGCGGCCAAATCATTCCAGTGGAATATGGCTAGTTAAAGGTATACTGTGTCGAAGAGGTATCACTGCTAGGCACTGCCCGTCACAGATACGTCCAGTAGTAGCGACTGAACTCTTAATCAACCAACATGCGCTAGGATCTGCCTGCCTATCAATATATCGAACTCAAGGATGCTGCTTGTCTTGACGACTTACCAGAATAATCACAGCAGGAAGCATGCTCGCAAGAAGATTCAAAACCTTGGATGAAAGTAGTGTTGAGATGAGGTTACCCCATACGCCGACGAGGAACACCTCGGAGTGGTGTATGGGGTAATCTCATCTCAACACCGCTTCCACCCCGAGATGTGTGGAGGACGAGCAGGAAGCCATGGCGGCATCTGAGGGAAGGACAAGAGGGAGGCGGAGGAGGATCTGGGAGAGGGAGACAAGGTCATCGTGGCGGCTGCGCATCTCGCCCTCCTCCTCATATATAGCTGGCTACTTAGCTTAGTTAGGGTATGCGGTGGATGCAGAGAGGGTCGGCCCAAAGTTACAGTAATTGAACACGATTGTAAACCTAAAACTAATCTTAACAGAGGCCCAGAACGCCTCTCTTAGAGAAAGCCCACTCTAGCTGGGAATTCCTGATAATAAACAAGAAACAAAATTTCATTTTAAGCATCGTGTGAATATAAAGCATGAGTTAATTATTTTCTAGGTTAACTAGTTGATGGGTTACCCGCAAAAAAAACTAGTTGATAGGTTATCAATCCAAACAGGGACGTGAAGCACCAAGGAGAAGTCTACGGCAACAAACAAAACCCATCTAGGGTTCCGTCCCTCTCGTCGGCAACGTCGCCTGTCTACTCCCATTCGGTGGCCTTTGGACTTGGAGGTGTGCAGACCATGGCCTCTCAACAAGTGGCATACTATGAAAGCCAAAGAAGGACAGGCCGACTGAAACAGAATTAAGCTAATGAGCCAAGTATTGCTGAGAATTAGGGCCAAGATACGTCACTAATCTAGATTTCTAGTTTTGGAAGACTGAGCCATGGCCTGGTATTGCCCCAAGAGGATCCACCGGTGCTCTCACCGGCAAGAGGTTTTCGTTTTTTGTTTAGCTATGTCCTTGTTCTGGTGGTGCGTCTAGAGTCGTCGGAGGACGCGTGGACTCGTGCATCCAACGGATCTCGCGGGATTCAGTCCATTTTCGTATTTGCTAGCATGGTTTTAGGTCAGTCTTTTTCGATCTACAGTTGTCATCAATGGCGACGGTTGCTGCTTTGGTGCGTTTGTCCTTCATGGTCTTAGCTCGATGACTTTTCGTCTATCTATTATAACAGTCTCTAGTACGATAAGCTTGTTTGGCTCCGGTGATGGAGCGACGAGAACGGCGCCCATTCAGCTCATGCTAGTGATTGTAGTCATCATCAGGTGGCCAAAAGATATATCTGTAATTGTTTTTACTTTTGGACCTTTGTACTGTTGTTGATACTAATTTTTAATAGATCGATGAAATTTAAAAAAAATAGTTGATAGGTTTCTATTAATCCTTCCGATTCATATTATTTGTCTCAAATTTGACAAGATATGAATGTATCTAGCACTAAAAATTAACTAGGTACATTCGTATCTAGATGAGTCAACTTTTTTTTAAGTGAGAATTATTGAAAAAGATATATCCGTTGAGCAGGGCCTATCTCATGCCGGCCCAGCAGCCCGAGGCTTCTCGGCTCTACCCCAGAGAAAAATCTCCACTCAGGAACAAAAAGGAAAGGGAAAGAAAAAGAGAAGAAAAATCTGGGCACGCAACGTGACGCCACGTCTCTCCCCACTTCTTCGGTAGTTCATCTTCTTCTCCCTCTTCCTTTCCCCATCCGACATCGACCGATCGCTTTGCTTGCTGCCTGCCGGAAGCTGCGACTCTACTCTCGCCGGTACGGACTCCCCGAACCCCTTCCTCCTCCTCCGACTCCGATACCCCCCGCCTCGACCGGATCCTCTTTCGCGCCTCGATGGATTCCGCGCGCTGCTGCGGCACCCTAGCGGTAGCGGTATAATCGATCTGAGTGGACCAGGCCGGCTGCTCTCTGTATCTGCTCAGTTTACTGCTTCCGCTAGAGTTGGAATTTGGATTTCTCTCTTAGGTTCACTGCTCGCTAGACCGTCCTAGTTTTTCTACTACTACTAGTAACATAGGAGGGTGTATACAGTATTAGTTTCAGTAATGAAACCGCTTATTATGCTGACGGATGTTTCGCTTGCTGGTTCCGAGTCATCAAATCCCTATGGGGGAAGTGCCTGAATCAACAAAACTGCCTACTGAACCCTAGTGAACCCTGCTTGCACTTACTCTGCTTCAGAATCATAGCTGCTGTTCCATGTTCATCTGACCACTATTTTGTTTACCTATTCTGCATATCCGTTGTTGCCCTATCTATCACCGCATCGGATCAGTACGCTAGTTTCCTTTAGTTCTAACCCATGTTTGCACTCACTGGGTTGTAAAACCATTCCATTATGCAAAGCCAGATTTCTTGTCATGTAATACATCCTTGTACTGTTGGGTTTTCTGACTTTAGTCGCTCGCAGGAAGATGGAGCCTGAAAACAGTGGTACTGGGCAGACCTCTCCCCGTGGGAACGACTGGGAGGTTGTGCAGCTCACCGCATCAAACTACGCGTCCGCACCTGGCGCCGCAAGATCTGAACCTTCCGACGAGGAGCCTGAAGGCCAGGTGTATGGCACCCGTGGGGACGATTCAGCACTACTGATGTCTGGCCACTTCTCGGTGCCTCGGGATGAGGCTGAGAATGCCCTCACAAAATCTGAGAGCAACGAGCGGCAGGAGGCACGTGGCACCCAGTATGCAGTTTCTGACACTGGTGATGAAGATAGGCACGAGGAGAAGTTGAAGGATGATGGTCTTGACAGGATCCCATCCTTCGACAAAGGGAAAGGCCTTTCTTCGGATGATATGGAGTCCGATGATGGCAACGCTCTGCCTAGAGAGAGTTTGGCCGCGGAAGACCCGGTAACGTTCTCGTCGTCTGGTTACAGTGCACCGGTGGTTGCTGAGAAAGAATTGAGCTGGTCAGCTACCGAGAGCAGGACAACTGAGGAGAAAACAGAAGATCCAACTCTGCAAAATGTGGACACTGTCACCGATTCGTCCAAGGTTGTTGCTACTGGTGAAGAGAACAGGCCTGATGGTTCTGGTCCTTTTGTCCCCCGTGATGCTTGGTGGCGGAAGAAAATTATATCTCTCTACAGGACTGCCAAGGACAGTAACAAGTTCTGGCCTATATTTGTGGCCGGTGCTGCCGTGATGGGGATGGTGTATTTTCGGCGGCGCTGGCTGAAGGGCAAGCTGCATCTTCAGCAGGTCAAATTGCAACCGGCTAGCAGCAAGGAGGTAACCGCGGGACACCTCCCTTTTCAACATGCTAGCCAAAATTTCCAAATTGAACAGACTAGTTGGGCGTGAAACTCAGGTAGGTAATAGCATGCATATGTCTTATCTTAAAAAGATTACTCATGTCCTCCTTTCGTGAAAGTTACCTATATAGTTCTGAGCAAAATCAGTTTGTTTGCCTTTGCTGTTCTGGTAGTATTGCTGATTGCTGTATCATGCATGTTATTATGATGGTACTCTAATCTAAGTGATTAAAATGACGTTGAACGTTTCTTTCCTTTTAACAGTTTATTTTCCGTTAGAATTTAATTTCCTATAACCTACTGGGCTTAAATGTTCTAGCCTCTAACGTTTTGTTAAATGTCATATAGTGCTAGAATTTCCCAGATATTTTGATTCCAGAAACTCCTGTAGCATGTTAGAAATTACCTGACATTTATGTTGCGCTGGAACTCCTGTGAGTGTCTGTTGTGTAGCGTGCTTGGAAATATAGTGTCAACTGGAAGCTGAGCTCTAATAACCACCAAACTTTTATTTACTTTTCAGAGGATCAACCATTCCATTGCACCGCTGAACCGTATCAAGGATATCCTTGTCGCTGGCAACCACCCGAGTCCAGCTCCCCAAGGACATGCTCGACTGAGCTGAGGATAACCTTCCTGTCGACGCGTGTGATGTATCCTGAAATTAATGTATGCCATGGAGACATCGACAGAACTGAAAATGAAGGCGACTGGGTGTCAGTCGTGTACCCTGATGCCGCAGAACTTGTGGACGTTTGTGCGTGCTGGCTGTGTGATTAAACCCCAAACTCCCTTGCATATGTAAATATATGTGGGTTTTGCGTGGTTGCTTTTCCCTGTTGCTGAAAAATTGTCCCTGGCCAGTTCCACCGTGCTGTAAATCTTGTATTGCTCTCGTGATTTCTTTATCTAGCTTGGTTCCGTTTATATTTGAATATTTATGGATGTGGAATATTTGTGATCCTTCATTCCATGGAAGTCGAGCTTGGGGCAGCTCCGTGGCACGGACGGCGAGCTTGGGGAAGTTGGCTGAAATTTTAATCCATGCTTTGAATCTTGTTGATGATGCTGCGGTTTGGTTTGACTCAACATAAGCCCTGTTTACCGGGACAAAAAACTGTGTCGTTGTCCTGTACTCACCAAAACCCCACATATGAGTGTATGCATATAGGGTTTGTCTTGAACTATTTCTTTCCATTAAAATTTGACAATCGCTAATAGATGTTTGTATTGCAATTATATGCCATAAGAATAGCTGTTTGGTTGAGTAGGAAAGGAACTATGTATTTGTTCAGTATTCCATCAACCCCGTCGCACTTCGTTCTCATAGACTGAAACTGTCCCAATCTATGAAACCCTTTTCTCTAAAAATAAACAAAAAAACTTTTGTTTTCCCACTTCTTTCCTCTGGGCATCTTCCTGGCGTCTTCACGCAGAACTATGGATGCGATGACTGATGACGAGTCATACTTCTTCGCCCGGCTTGCGTGGCGGCCAAGCAGAGGTTAGGACGGCCCTGTCTTTCGTCATTCTGTATTTTCGCACGATTGGGCCTCCGTGCTCTACCACTGCAATGGCCTCCTTCTCCTTGGCAGTGGAACACAACGGTACATGTGCAGGTACCACGAGGGCATGTTCATGCGATGACGAGTCGTACTTCTTCGTCCGGCCTGCGTGGCGGCCACGCAGAGGTTAGGACGGCCCTGTCTTTCGTCATTCTGTATTTTCGCACGATTGGGCCTCCGTGCTCCACCACTGCAATGGCCTCCTTCTCCTTGGCAGTGGAACACAACGGTACATGTGCAGGTACCACGAGGGCATGTTCATGCGATGACGAGTCATACTTCTTCGCCCGGCCTGCGTGGCGGCCACGCAGAGGTTAGGACGGCCCTGTCTTTCGTCATTCTGTATTTTCGCACGATTGGGCCTCCGTGCTCCACCACTGCAATGGCCTCCTTCTCCTTGGCAGTGGAACACAACGGTACATGTGCAGGTACCACGAGGGCATGTTCATGCGATGACGAGTCGTACTTCTTCGTCCGGCCTGCGTGGCGGCCACGCAGAGGTTAGGACGGCCCTGTCTTTCGTCATTCTGTATTTTCGCACGATTGGGCCTCCGTGCTCCACCACTGCAATGGCCTCCTTCTCCTTGGCAGCGGAACACAACGGTACATGTGCAGGTACCACGAGGGCATGTTCATGCGATGACGAGTCATACTTCTTCGCCCGGCCTGCGTGGCGGCCACACAGAGGTTAGGACGGCCCTGTCTTTCGTCATTCTGCATTTTTGCACGATTGGGCCTCCGTGCTCCACCACTGCAATGGCCTCCTTCTCCTTGGCAGTGGAACACAACGGTACATGTGCAGGTACCACGAGGGCATGTTCATGCGATGACGAGTCATACTTCTTCGCCCGGCCTGCGTGGCGGCCACGCAGAGGTTAGGACGGCACTGTCTTTCGTCATTCTGTATTTTCGCACGATTGGGCCTCCGTGCTCCACCACTGCAATGGCCTCCTTCTCCTTGGCAGTGGAACACAACGGTACATGTGCAGGTACCACGAGGGCATGTTCATGCGATGACGAGTCATACTTCTTCGCCCGGCCTGTGTGGCGGCCACGCAGAGGTTAGGACGGCACTGTCTTTCGTCATTCTGTATTTTCGCACGATTGGGCCTCCGTGCTCCACCACTGCAATGGCCTCCTTCTCCTTGGCAGTGGAACACAATGGTACATGTGCAGGTACCACGAGGGCATGTTCCTTGCCTTCAACCTTGTTGTGTCGCGACACTACGAGGTATTCGTACTTCCACGACAACCACATACTTGCCCATACCTAAGGTATTCCTACCTCTTCAACTCACATGTCCATGTTCGAGGTGGCTAGGAGCCAAGGACGAATTCAGGATTTCAGCTTTGGGTGTACCAGTTGGTATATATGAAGATTGAATTAGACACCATAACGGACAAGAACGCCTACACCACTACTATTTCTACCTACGATCCGCGTGCACTCCAGGTTGATTCATCTGCAACCCGGCCGGTGCTTGTCGACATGCTCGTCCGCCTCCCGTGCCACATGCTCGCTGAGTCGCAACAAGTCTGCCGCGCGTGGCGTTACGTCGTCGACGCCCACAAACTCCTGCTCCCCTACTTCTTCCCCCGGGCGGGCGCCTTCCCCGATGTATTCACCAACAACTTCTAGCCAGAAATCGACTTGGACGACAGGCACCGCTACGGCCAATTGGGGACGGTATACGGCGCCAAGTCCTCCTTCAGCCCCTGGAATTCATGCTCGGGGCGGCGGCTCTCTGGCAACGGCGGCGAGCCCATCTTTCTATTGGAAAGTTGGATCCACGTGCACTAAAATGTGTTTTTATGGGCTATTCTCCTTCTAAGAAAGGCTATAGATGTTGGTACCCTTCTGAACATCGGTTCTTTGTGAGCATGGATGTCACCTTTCGTGAACATGAATTATTTTATGGGCCTGCTTAGAGAGACAGGTACGATGGACTCGCCCGGCTCGTCCTACGGATCCAGCAACTATCTGTTAGAATCAAAACAGTAAACAACCTGGTACACTTTCCCAAATAGAATTTAAAAGGAATTAAAAAAACACCAAACTTATTTACTTTTCAGAGGATCAACCATTCCATTGCACCGCTGAACCGTATCAAGGACATCCTTGTCGCGGGCAATCACCCGAGTCCAGCTCCCTGTTAAGAATAAATGTCCCAGGAAAATAGGGGACAAAATCCCGGCTTAACTAGAGATGCGGTTCGTTCCTGGGAACCGTCATCCCGCTCCCGACGATTTCTTCCGAAGGCATTTGTGAGGCGACGATCCTGAAATTACCCGATCGACGCCATCCTTTAGGGAACCAACATATTTCATGCCTGATTGTATAAAAGCTTTGTCAATCATCAATAAAAAACATAGATTTTCATTCTAGTCTCTCGCTGTCAATTCTTCTAGTTCTAACACGTTATCAGCACCTGCTCCGGCGAGATCCCTTCGAGGATTCCGGCGATCACCGGAATTAGAGAAAAGAGGTGAGAAACATGCCTCGTCTGATGCCCCTGTTCCTCCGTCGCTCGCGCTTCGTCGCTCGACGCTGTCGCGGAATTGGAGTTCGCCACCACGCCCTTCGCCTTGACGGCCGCCGCTATGGTGATGGGCAGTACTTCGGCCGCCGCCACGGTGCAGGAGGCTACCGTGAGCGCCGCCATGGTCTGCGCGTTCCCCGTGGTGCCGGCCCGACGAACGGCGCTGCACCGGCAGTGCCCCCTTTTGCGCCGCCAATCTCGGACCGGCTTCTCACCGGTCCGCCCGCACCGATGCTGGGGGCCATCGACGCCGACCCTGCACTCGCGCCTCTGCCCCCGCCTTTCTGGTGCCAGGCACACGGATGGGTGGTTTGTCCACTGCACGTGTACGGACACGGCATGGGACAACCCCCAAAGGACGACGACGCGGGCGCTACGTTGCAGCCTCCAACGGCCCCAGCCGGCATGGGCGCCGCAGGCCCATCGCCCACCTCTGTCTTCGACTTCGGAGGCCCGTCCGACTGAAGGGAATATGCCCGAGAGGCAATAATAAAGTGGTTATTATCGTATTCCTTGTTTATGATAAATGTTTATTTTGCATGTTATAATTGTATTAATACGGAAACGTTAATACATGTGTGTTTAATAAACAAAAAGAAAATTCCTAGTTATGTCTCTCTTATAAACTAGCTCGTTGATCAACGAGATGATCAAAGTTTCCTGATCATGGACATTGGATGTTGTTAATAACGAGGTCACAACATTAGTGTAATGATGTGATGAACATTCATCCGAAGTATGGCATTACGATCAAATTCATTGAGTTTATATTGCTATAACAACTTACGAAGTGATCCTAATCCTTAGACCATGAGATCATGTCAATCACTAACACCGGAAGAGTTTCTTGTTGACATCAAACGTCACACCGTAATTGGGTGATTATAAAGAAGGCTTCAAAACTACTAAAGTTTTATGTTGAGACTCATGAATCAAGAGTGGAATTTGTTCATCCCGATGACGGATAGATATACTCTAGGCCCTCTCGGTGATATCACATTGATTTGCTTGCAAGCAAGTGATTTGATCACTAGAATGTTATATCTCGGAAACGAGCAAAGAGTACATGTCAGTTACGAGATCAAACTAGGTATGGAGATACCGATGATCGAATCTCGGACATGTAATATATCGCTAAACAAAAGGAGTAAGATACGAGCGTAAAAGGTTCCGACGATCACAAGAAATTCATTGTTGAATGTGTGGGAGTCAGTATGGGTCTCCAGATCCCGCTTCTGATTATTGATCCGAGAGGGGTTTCGATCATGTCCACATTATTCGTGAACCGTAGGGTGACACACTTAAGAGACACCGACATCCATTTGGAGCAAAAGTTTCATGCCGAAAAGAATAACAAGCGCAGGAATTTATTTCACTAGATACCGAAACGGGTTTTCGGGTGAAATTGCAGAAAGTGTTTCTGCATGTGAAATGAAATACTAGCAAGGGGTTATATGAGAATGTTTGTCATTAAAGTAATTGACAAAATTCTGAATAAATAAAAGGAGTTTTATTTAATGAGAGTTTGCATTAAATTTGGTGGAAATTTAATGGGAATTTGAGTGGGTTTTTGAGTGGAGGGAATTGAAAGGCATTTGAGTGAGTGGAGTGTCCACCCACATGAATGTGGAAGAGGTGGGGGCAGCCCCATGGCTGGGCGCATGGCCCCTTGGGTGCCCTCCCTCTCCCTATAAAAGGAGCCCCCTCCCTCTCTCTCACTGACACCTCCTCGTGAAGGATCTCTCTCCCCCTCTAGTATTTATCCCCCATGGTCTCGGACTAGCGAGATACATGTTCCCGGTGGCTTTTCGGCAAGAAAGAGTTGTGCTTCCGCTGCAACGCTGGAGCGAGGAGGCGGAGGTTGCTCGATGCCTCGAACGTGTGTGCGAGCACGGATGCGCTGCTGTTTTGCGGCGCTAGGACTTCCTCTCGATCTTGAGACCGGCAAGAGATCGTCTATATCAACCACGAGTTTGGACTCGTTTAGCTTTGTCGGTCTTCAAGGGTATGTTCTCTATGGATGTATATTCACCCGTTGCTTGTATCTAATAGATAGATCTTGGTACTTAGATGTTCCCATCGTAGGAATTTTTTTGTTTTCTATGCTGCGAATCCTACACCGACGCCATCGAGCCGCGCCAGCCGTCTCCGACCCCCATGGTCGTTGAGACTGGCACTGGTGTGCCGCTCCAGATGCCGTCGTCGGAGGTGCCTCGCTTGCAGGAGCACGAGGGCGACGCGTTCGCCTTCGTCTCGGCGCCGACCGGAGCGACGCGCTTCACCACAGACTTCGGCGTGCGCAGCTTCACGAGCGCCGCCCATGGCGATACGGTCGCGCCACCGAGGCTGCCGTCGCCAACACCGGCCTCTCCTCCTTCACCGCGCCCGGGTTCCCGCCGCCGCCTGATGCCCTTCGGCTTCCCGGCCCCCAGCCCGCCGTCGAGCGTCTGCGGCACAACCATATTAGCGTCTATTGATGCAAAATATTTGGGTTTTGCCTAAGTCTTTCATCGGGATGAAATTCTTAATATGTGTTAATAAAAGATACATTATTTCCAATCAACAATATGTCTTCCACATAATGTATTAGAAACATGTCTTAGCACTCCCACTTAATTTCTTGCAAATGCAAGCATCTTCATTGTCTCTAATGAACTTTTAAACTCCTTTAACAGTTTCATCACAGTGAAGATTCCAACTCCGCTATGCTTACTTCAACCATTGAAGTTTGCATATGCTTTTAGCATCCCTTGAATTTTAACAAAACCCTTTGGACTGTGTCATGCACACGTCCTAGGTAACCCTTCTATTAGAAGAACTTGTTTTGTTTATTCAACTACCACATAACAAATTTATATGTAGTGGTTGCTACATTAATCCGTCTAGACTAAATATCGCTATGAAAGATCAGATCTTGTCATAGTCAACCTTTGAACATTGTTGTGAACTCTTTTCCAACATGTCGACTATTTCATAGATGTGAAACATCCATGTCTATTTCTTTATAGATCCAAATACGACTGTAAGGTCTTACACCTTTCTCGAGGGTCCTTCAAGTTCAAAACTTGATTTCTGGTGTATGGAACTATCACGGATTTTATGGCTTCAAGCCATTTGACGGAGTCAGGGCCCATCATCGCTTCTTTGCATGTAGTCGGTTCATTATTCTCAAATAATGATTTAACCCTCAAATCTTGGTATTTGATTGTTTATCCGACCTACTTGTTTCAATAGGAACTTAGATCTCCATGACCACAACTTTTGAAGTACGCGAGCCATGAGCATTGTTTGCTAACTCCGGAACACTTTTTGGCGCTGCGCAACTTTGCACATATAGCTAAGGTTCTTTTAACCTTATCAAAGTTCTATTGTCCTCCCACTTAACTTTTCACGAAAAATTCCTTCTCAAAGAAACTTAACGTTCTAAGCAACAAACACTTTTGTCTCCGGTGTTTATGGAGAAATACTTAACAGTTATACAAAGACAGGTTCATCCGACTTTGGTTGCACACATCTTTCTTATGCATAGCATACCAATGTTTTAAGAAAGGACAACTTGGGTTTTATCCCAAACCATAACTTTATATGGTGTCAATTCAACGGATTATGATGAAGCTCTTTTCAGTGGAAAAACGGTAATCTCCAAAGCTTTTAATCTTTAAAATATAATGGCATTTTTATGAATTATACCTTTGATCTTACCATGTCAAACAAGGTTTAATTACATACCTCGAACGCCCCATACCCTTATGGTGTTTCGGGAAATGCAAATCCACGGAACGATTCCTTAAATCTTAGGTATTATGCTAAACTTATAACTTAAATATCTTCCTTTATGATCTTATCATAAACTATTCATATTCTTGTTACAATGATTTTGCACTTCATCTTGAAAATCTTTGAACTTTTCAAATGTTCCACACTTCATCCTTATTAAGTAAATATTCATATATTCACTCAAATTTTCGGAGAAAGCACATGAAGTTGAAATCCATCGCTCTTGACTATACATAATGGACTTCATACAACAATATGTACAAGTTCCAATAAGCTAGTCTATCGTTCCCTTTTAGCCTATGAACGAAGTTTTAATTATCTCTAGGAAAGTTTCACAAGCGTCATTTGATCAAAATCAAATAGACTCCAAAATTCCATCCATATGGATTTTCTTCATGTTTTATTTCCAATATAATTTAAACGGCGATGTCACTTCCTAAGTGATCTTTCAATCAATTTGTCTTTCGACATTTTTAGCACTAGTTTTATGGATGTGATTTCTCCAACGAGATTTGTGGATCATCCATCATTTATGGATTACGGCAATTATTTGAACAACCCTTTTGTTCTTATAATACCTGATAAAACAAATCTTGAAGGCAAACTTTGATGTTTAATGAGCAACACAATAACCCTTTATTTGTTCTCGATGAACATCATCACATATTCTTTTGCTAATTACTTAGGCCACTGTAGTTCATGAATTCTGTTGTTTCGTATGACGATTCATACCAACAAATTCAGTATCAAATACTTAAGAACCACATTGTTTAATAAGCAAAGAATATAGCCATAACATGTATATCATCTATATACTTAAACTGAACAATTCTAATCCTTTCTTTTCTGCCATATATTTATGAGATTCTCTTTCAGTATTTCCTTTTCTGTTTGAAAGAATCTATCAACATCAATAGTGGAGTCATACATATGACATATAGTCCAAAGCATGTATAGTTAAATACCAATGTCTTTGGACTTGCACTTTGAAGTAGATCACCATCATCAAATGTTTGGTGTTCTTCCAAATTCCTTTCTTTAGTAATCTCTTGGTGTAGTAAACATTTTACCTACATCAAATATTCACCCTTATCATGGAATCGTCCATGATCAAGCTACTTTTAGCTTATTACGATGAATTATGAGTATAATGTTGCTATCCAAAACCTTTTGGAGGATTAGGACAACAAGTGTCTCCAACCTTTTGCAAATTCTCATCAATCATGAGAACATGACTTTTGCCATATTATACTCTATCATGTTGCAACCAAAACTTCGTTTCAGATATCACAATATCTTCCACACATCATGGTTTCTGAAACAACTCTTTCAGATCCTAGATAACCTTGATATTAAGACAATCCTTTGAATATCAAGAATCATGGAGACAAACATGATACTTATATACTAACACTTGGAATTGTTACTCTTGATTTAATACTAATTATTAAACTTCATGGAGTAACCAGAACTTACTGAAAGTTTGCAATAGGACTTTTAAACTTTTAGATTAACACTTCAAAACAATACGATACCAGTTCGTAAAGTAACTAACCAGAATTCTATAGTTCTATCATCTCAATTATAACTAAGCGCAAGGTGGTAAACGGATGCCAATGACTACAATAACTATGCAAATTTACTTTGATTTAGTTTATGATAAATTGAGTTCTAATTAATAATTAAATTAATCTAGGTGAACTCCCACTCAAAACAATATCCCTCACATTGTTTTAGTGATCACACGAACCAAATCCACCACATCAAAACCGATCATCACGAGAGTTGATATAGCTTCAATGGCGAACAATCAACATGTTCATCATATCTACTATATGACTCATGCTCTACCTTTCGGTAATCCGTGTTCCTGAGGCCATGTCTGTACATGCTAGGCTCGTCAAGATCAAACCTTAGTTTCCGCATGAGCAAATCTGGCTTGCTCACGTTGTATACACTTGCAGAATCTAACACACCCGATCATCACGTGGTGCTTCAAAACAACAAGCTTTAGCAACGGTGCTAACTAAGGGTGAACACTTTATAACTTGAAATTCATGTTCATGAAGGATCATCTTATAATGCTACCGTCGTCTACTAAGCAATACAAGATGCATAAAGGATTAACATCACATGCAATTCACAATATGTGATATGATATGGCCTTTCTTCTTTGTGCTTCCGATCTCCATCTTCTAGCACGAACATGATCTCCATCATCACCGGCATTGCATCAAGGTCAATGACGCTTCTCCATGGTTATCGTCCACCGGCTTTAACTATTACAACTACTTTGAACAGACACGTGGGTCTTAACAGAATTTAAAGACAACCATATGGCTCCTGCCGGTTGCCAACTTACAATAAGAAACATTGCATACATCATATATAATCACAATCATGGCCATATCACATCACAGCACACCCCTGCAAAACAAAGTTAGACGCCTCTAATTTTCTTTGCATGTTTTACGTGGTTTGGGGCTTTCAATAAGTGTCGTTCTAACTTACGAACAAGAACCACAACATTGATACTAGTATTGTCAATCACCCGTTGTAAATTGAATCTTAACTATGCTAGGAGAAACAGGCACCCGCAAAGCCACTTATGCAATACAAGTTGCATGTCAAGCGTGGAGCAAGTCTCATGAACGATGTCATGTAAGGTTAGCCCGGGCCGCTTCATCCCAACATACCGCAAGATGCAAAGTACACAAAAGGCAATCGACAATAAAAGCATCAACGCCCACAATGACCATTGTGTTCTACTCGTGCAACAGATCTACATATAGACACGGCTCTGATACCACTGTAGGGGTTCGTAGCATGGAAAACAAAAATTTTCTATCGCATACAAACAAACAAGCCAAGATCTATCTACTAGATTGTAGCAACGAGTCGATGGAATAACTTACCCTCAAAGATTCCAAAGCGGTTAACAAGAGCAGATTCTCGTGGGTGATGTAGTCGTACTCTTTCCGATCTCAAGATCGCGTAGACGATCCTTCCGGCGCCACGTTCCGGCAGCGCTCCCGCAGTCGGTCACACGTTCGGTACTCGACGAAGACCTTCCTCTCCCTTGTTCCAGCAGGCAGCGGAGGTTGTAGCACTCTCCTCGCGATTCCGGCAGCACAACGGCGTGGTACCGGAAGTAGAGGGGAAATCCCGCAGGGCTTCGCCTTAAGCCGGAGCGAGTATGGTGGATTATGAGAGAGGGCTATTAGTGGTCTAGAGATTAGACACACCAATTAGAAGGCTCTAAACCAATTAGAAGGCTCTAAACCGCTGGCTAAAGCAATTAGAAGCTCTAAACCAAAACGGCTCTAAACCGGAGGTAGAAGATAGGAACTTGTGTGTTCTAGGAGGGGAGCCCTGCCCCTCCTTTTATGGGTGGGGAGGTGCGGCCAGGGGAGGGGAGTCCCTCCCCAAGTCGGCCTTGGGCTGGGCGCCGGCTTGGAGGAGTGGGACTCCTCCTCCAAGTTGGTTCCAACTCCTCTTGCTTGTTTCCCACAGTTTCCTGTTTTAGCCGTTTGACTTTCAAACTGGCAATTTGACTTTCATGTTTTTGGAACAGCAAGAACACTTAGTACATGATGCAATCATTCAATGACACACTCATGTACCCTCCCCCCCGGAGTGCCGGACAATTCGGAACCTTCTAGAACATTCCCGATGAAAACACCGGAATCATTCCCGAACTCCGAAACGGGACTTTCCTTATATGAATCTTATTCTCCGGACCATTCCGGATCACCTCGTGATATCCCGGATCCCATCCGAGACTCCGAACAACATTCGGTCTCTTTCTCATAATACCATAACTACTCAAACAACGTCGAATCCTTAAGTGTGTCTCCCTACGGTTCATGAATTATGCGGACATGATCGAGACACTTCTCCGAACAATAACCAATAGAGGAATCTGGAAATTCATATGGCTCCCACATATTTCTACGATTACTTTGCGATCGAATGAACCACTTACATACGATACCAATTTCCCTTTGTCTCACGATAGTTTACTTATCCGAGGTTATGATCGTCGGTATCTCTGCATACCTAGTTCAACCTCGTTACCGATAAGTACTCTTTTCTCGTTCCCGTGATATGTGATCCCTTGTGACCAAGTCACATGCTTGCAAGCCAATTGGATGACATTCCACCGAGAGGGCCCAGAGTATATCTATCCGTCATATGGATAGACAAATCCCACTCTTGATCCATGTGTTTCAACCAATACTTTCCGAACACTTAATGCCACCTTTATAGCCACCCAGTTACGGTGTGGTGTTTGATGTCATCAAAGCATCCATCCGGTAAAGGTGATATGCATGATCTCATGGTCGAAGGAATTAGGTTACTATGTATCAGAAAGCATATAGCAATTGAACTATTGAAATGACTTGATCTTTATGCTACGCTTATCTATAGGAGTATGTCCACCATATCATTCTCCTAACGATATGATCCTGTTGTTAATAACATCTCTATGTTCATGATCAGGAAACCATGATCATATATTAACCAACAAGCTAGTTTAACAAGAGGCTTTACTAGGGACTCTTATTTTAGTTTACAAATCACACAAGTATTAATGTTTCCGGTTAATACAATTATAGCATGGTATGTAAACATTTATCATAAGTGTGAAGATATGATAATAACCATTTTATTATTGCCTCTTGGGCATATCTCCAACAGTTCCCATCGTAGGAAATTTTTTGTTTTCTATGCTGCGAACCCTACAGTGGTATCAGAGCCGGATCTATGCGTAGATACTTTGCACGGGTATTACACATATGAGTATGTGGGCGATGATGATCATTTTATTTCTTCTTATTTGTACTTTGGATATTGGTGGCATAGTGGGATGAAGCGGCCTGGACAAACTTTACATGTCCTCGCACATGAGACCTGTTCCACGCTTGATATGCAACTAGTTTTGCATAAGTGGATAGCGGGTGTCTGTCTCTCCTACTATAGTCAATATCTAATTTGCAACGACTTGTCAACAATTTGGTTATCCTCGTTGTGGTTCATGTTCGTAGATAAGAATGGTTCTATCTTCGAAAGCCCTAAGCCACGTAAAACTTGCAATGGATAAATTAGAGGCGTCTAGTTTAGATTGTTGCTGGGCTAGTGTTATGATATGGTGATGTTGTAAGTAGATGTATAAGATGATACTCTTACAACACACATAACGTGTAGGTTCCATAGACCTTGGATTTACACATAGAGGTATGATAGAGATCATACCACGGTGCACATGATGGAGATCATATGCGGGAACCATATCACTTCACTTATTAACATGTGATGTTTGATTGCATCTTATATTGCTTGTTTGGCGTTTTATTAGCATAATAAGATGATCCCTCATTTAGATATCAAGATAAAAAATGTGTTCTTCCTTAAGTATGCACCGACAATGATTCGTCGCTTCAAGGCATCACGTGATGATCAGGTGTACTTGAATCCATGAGCATATCTCGGGTGTAAGACAGTTACGCACGCGAATACTAATGTTCTTACTTGGCGAGCCTAGCATGTACAAACATGGCCTCGGAACACGGACCGAAAGGTTAAGCATGAGTCATATGTTTTGATATGATGACCATATGGATGCTCGCCTTTGAAGCTACGCCGATTCACGTGATGATCGGACTTGGTGTAGTGGATTTGGTTCATGTAATCACCAAAAAGGCACGAGGAGTGTCGTTTTTGAGTGGGAGTTGATTTCTAATTTGGATTAGTAGAACTCAATTTATCATAAATTAAATCAAAGTGAATTTGCATAATTTGTTGTAGTCATTGGCATTCGTTCACCACCTTATGCATAGTTGTAATTGAGATAATAGAACTATAGAATTCTGGATATATATACTTTACGAACTGGTATCGTATTGTGTTGAGTGTCAATCTAAAGTTTAAAGTCCTATTGCAAACTTTCAGCAAACTCTATTTACTCCGTGAAATTTAATAATTGGTATTAAATCGAGAGTAATAATTCCAGTGTTAGTATCTTAAGTATCATGTTTGCCTCCATGATTCTTGATTATTTTAATATCAAGTTTATCTAGGAGCTGAAAGAATTGTTTTAGAAACCATCATGTGTGGCAGATATAACGATATCTAAAATAATGTTTTGGTTGAAATATGATAGAGTATAATATGTGTTCTCATATTGGATGAGAATTTACAAAGGTTGGAGATGCTAGACATCCTAATCTTCAAAAAGGGTTTTGGAAAGCAACATTATACTCATGATTCTCCTTATAAGCTACATTAGCTTAATCATGAAAGTCGTCATGATAAGGATGAATAGAAGATGTATGTAAAGTGTTTACTACACTAAAAGATTACTAAAGAATGGATTTTGAAAGAATACCGATCATTTTGATGATGGTGATCTACTTCAAAGTGCAAGTCCAAAGGTATTATTATTTGAATATACACGCTTTGGACTATGTGTCATGTATATGGCGCCACTTTTGATGTTGATAGATTCTTTTAAAAAGGAAAAGGAAATGCTGAAAGAGAATCTATAAAATATATTTGGCAGAAAAGAAAAGATTGGAAATATCCAATTTAGGAATATATATGATATACATGTTATGGTTGTATTCTTTGCTTGTTAAACAATGTGGTTCTTGGGTATTGGATATCGAATTGGTTGGTATGAAATTTCATACAGAACGACGCAATTCATGAACCACAATGGCCTAAGTAACTAGCAAGAGAATATGTGATGATGTTCATCAAAAACAAACAAACCATTGTTTGTATTTCTCATTGATATCAAAGCTTGCCTTCGAGATTTGTTTTAATAATTGTTATTTAAATCAGGTATTATGAGAACAAAGGTTATTAAAATAATTACCGTATTCCATATAAGATGGATGATTTACAAATCTAGTTAGAGAAATCACATCCATAAAGCCTAATGCTAAAATGTCGCAAGACAAATGATTGAAAAATCACTTACGAAGTGACATCGTCGTTTAAATTATATTGGAAATAAAACATGAAGAATTTCCATATTCATGGATTTTTGGAGTCTTTGATTTGATCAAGTGACGCTTGTGAGACTTTCCTCGGGATAATTAAAACTTCGTTCAAAGGCCAAAGAAGAACGAACGACTAAAATATTAGAATTTATACATATCGATGTATGTAGTCCATTATGTGTAGTCGTAAGCGATGGGTTTCAACTTCATATACTTTCTCCGGAAATTTGTGTGAATGTTCACTTAATGAGAAAGAAGTATGAAATATTTGAAAATGTTTCAAAGACTTTCAAGATGAAGTGAAAAATCATTGTAACAAGAAAATAAATGGTTTATGATTTTATCATATGGGATTTATTTGAGTTACAAGTGTAACAAAAAAAACATGAATTATGATTTTTTCATAAAAAGGATTTATTTGACTTACAAGTTTAGCAAAACACCTAGATTTACATCTCCCGAAACACCATAGGAATATGTAGTGTTTGAGATTTGTAATGAAACCTTGTTTGACATGGTTGGATCAAAGGTGTTATTTATAAAACTGCCATTATGTTTTAAAAGATTAAAGCTTTAGAGACTACCGCTTTTACACTGAAAAGAGCTCCATCTTGATCCGTTGAAATGACACCATATGAGTTATGGTTTGGGGTAAAACCCAAGTTGTCATTTCTTAAATTTTGGTATACTAAACATAAGTAAGATGTTTACAACCGAAGTCGGATGAGCATGTCTTTGTAGGTTATTTTGAATAACAATTGGGTATTCCTCCATAACACCAAGGACAAAAGGGTTTGTCGCTTGAAACATGAAGTTTCTCGAAGAAGGAATTTTTCATAAAATTTAAGTGGGAGGACAATAGAACTTTGATAAGGTTAACGAACCTTAGCTAAATGTGCTGAGTTGCGCAGCGTCGGAAATCGTTCCGAAGGCTTTCATAATGCTTATAGATATGTGCCTCAAAGGTTGTGGTCATAGAGATCTAAGTTCCTATTGAACCAAGTAGGTCGGTTAAACAATCAAATGCTAAGATTTGAGAGTAAATCATTATTGTTTGACAATGATGAACTGAATACATACAAAGAAGCGATGACGGGACCTGACTTCATCAAATGGATTCAAGCCATAAAATCCGTGATAAGTCCATACACGATAAATCAAGTTTTGAACTTGGAAGACCCTTTAGAAAGGTTTAAAAACCTATCGGTCGTATTTGGATCTATAAAGAAACAGACATGGATGTTTCACATCTATGAAATAGTCGACATGTTGGTAAAGTATTTTACGACAAATGTTCAAGGAGTTGACAATGACAAGATTTGATCTTTCATAGCGATATTTAGTCTGGACGGATTAAAGTAGCAACCACTACATATAATTTGGTATATGGTAGATGAATAAACAAAACAAAGTTCTTCTAATAGAATGGTTACCTAGGACGTGTACATGACATAGTCCAAAGGGTTTTGTTAAATTCAAAGGATGCTAAAAGGGCATGCAAACTTCAATGGTTGAAGTAAGCATCGTGGAGTTGGAATCTTCACCATGATGAAAAATGAGTTTTTCATCAGGAGACGATGAAGATGCTTGAATTTGCAAGAAATTAAGTGGGAGCGCTGAGACATATTTGTAATACATTATGTGGAGGACATCTTGTTGATTAAAAAATGATGTATATTTTATTGACAATTGTTAAGAATTTCATCTCGATGAAAGACTTAGACAAAACCCGAATATTTAGCATGAATGTCTATAGTGGATAGACTGTGACGCTAATATGGTTGTGCCAAACGTACATATATGAGATATTAAAGGAGTTCAATATAGAAACAACAAGAAACGGTTCTTGTCGCATGGAAAAGAATTGAATCAAGATTCAAGTGTATCGACACTTGATAAATGAAACAAGATTCAAGTGCTTTGACACTTGATGAGTGAAATCACGAGAATCTTTTGATCAATCATACCATGATATGTACACATCCAGATATGTCGTATGATCTAAGTGTTATGAGCATATACCAGAATGAATCATAAAATGATCATTGGACGATAGTAAGGATATTCTTATGATCTTTTGGAAGAACTAAGAATATATTTATGTAGAGGTGACAAACAATTACAAATAGTTCATTGTAAAGCGTTACATTGATACTAGTTTTGTCACAAGATACAAATTAAGTTTATCTCAATTTAAACTATGGGTGGCACAATGTAATGGAAAGGAGATTACATGATGGATTTGGATGAATTCCAAAGTTAAGACATTGTGACGGATACTACAACAAAAGGCTAAGTATAAGATTGCTATAGTAGCAACAAAGGAGGGAATTTGTGTCAAGTAGTTTGTTATCAAACTAAGGTGTGGATCGCAACGGGCTAACACTAAAGATATATTGTATGACAATTGTATCGACGTATTTTAACCCCAAGGAACTAAAGGTCTCACCGAAAGACCAAATTTATACAATGCCATCTCATTGGAGAATGAGTGATGCATGAAGACGCAAAGACATGCAAATGCACATGGACCTGAAAGCGTCAGATCCGTAGATTATGTTAACCACTTGCAGTTGCGTATATGGAACACCAGAAAGCCATAGGTGTTCAAAACGCAAAGTTTTCAAACTAGATTATTGTCTCTAGTGCAAGTGGGAGACTGAAGGGAATATGCCCGAGAGGCAATAATAAAGTGGTTATTATCGTATTCCTTGTTTATGATAAATGTTTATTTTGCATGCTATAATTGTATTAATATGGAAACGTTAATACACGTGTGTTTAATAAACAAAAAGGAATTTCCTAGTTATGCCTCTCTTATAAACTAGCTCGTTATTAACAAGATGATCAAAGTTTCCTGATCATGGACATTGAATGTTGTTAATAACGAGGTCACAACATTAGTGTAATGATGTGATGAACATTCATCCAAGTATAGCATTACGATCAAAGTCGTTGATTTTATATTGCTATAACAACTTACGAAGTGATCCTAATCCTTAGACCATGAGATCATGTCAATCACTAACACCGGAAGAGTTTCTTGTTGACATCAAACGTCACACCGTAATTGGGTGATTGTAAAGATGGCTTCAAAACTACTAAAGTGTTATGTTGAGACTCATGGATCAAGAGTGGAATTTGTTCATCCCGATGACGGATAGATATACTCTGGGCCCTCTCGGTGATATCACATTAATTAGCTTGCAAGCAAGTGATTTGATCACTAGAATGTTATATAACGGGAACGAGAAAAGAGTACATGTCAGTAACGAGATCAAACTAGGTATGGAGATACCGATGATCGAATCTCGGACATGTAATATATCACGAAACAAAAGGAGTAAGATACTAGCGTAAAAGGTTCCGACGATCACAAGAAATTCATCATTGAATGTGTGGGAGTCAGTATGGGTCTCCATATCCCGCTTCTGATTATTGATCCGAGAGGGGTTTCGATCATGTCCACATTATTCGTGAACCGTAGGGTGACACACTTAAGAGACACCGACATCCATTTGGAGCAAAAGTTTCATGCCGAAAAGAATAACAAGCGCAGGAATTTATTTCACTAGATACCGAAACGGGTTTTCGGGTGAAATTGCAGAAAGTGTTTCTGCATGTGAAATGAAATACTAGCAAGGGGTTATATGAGAATATTTGTCATTAAAGTAATTGACAAAATTCTGAATAAATAAAAGGAGTTTTATTTAATGAGAGTTTGCATTAAATTTGGTGGAAATTTAATGGGAATTTGAGTGGGTTTTTGAGTGGAGGGAATTGAAAGGCATTTGAGTGAGTGGAGTGTCCACCCACATGAATGTGGAAGAGGTGGGGGCAGCCCCATGGCTGGGCGCATGGCCCCTTGGGTGCCCTCCCTCTCCCTATAAAAGGAGCCCCCTCCCTCTCTCTCACTGACACCTCCTCGTGAAGGATCTCTCTCCCCCTCTAGTATTTATCCCCCATGGTCTCGGACTAGAGAGATACATGTTCCCGGTGGCTTTTCGGCAAGAAAGAGTTGTGCTTCCGCTGCAACGCTGGAGCGAGGAGGCGGAGGTTGCTCGATGCCTCGAACGTGTGTGCGAGCACGGATGCGCTGCTGTTTTGCGGCGCTAGGACTTCCTCTCGATCTTGAGACCGGCAAGAGATCGTCTATATCAACCACGAGTTTGGACTCGTTTAGCTTTGTCGGTCTTCAAGGGTATGTTCTCTATGGATGTATATTCACCCGTTGCTTGTATCTAATAGATAGATCTTGGTACTTAGATGTTCCCATCGTAGGAATTTTTTTGTTTTCTATGCTGCGAATCCTACACCGACGCCATCGAGCCGCGCCAGCCGTCTCCGACCCCCATGGTCGTTGAGACTGGCACTGGTGTGCCGCTCCAGATGCCGTCGTCGGAGGTGCCTCGCTTGCAGGAGCACGAGGGCGACGCGTTCGCCTTCGTCTCGGCGCCGACCGGAGCGACGCGCTTCACCACAGACTTCGGCGTGCGCAGCTTCACGAGCGCCGCCCATGGCGATACGGTCGCGCCACCGAGGCTGCCGTCGCCAACACCGGCCTCTCCTCCTTCACCGCGCCCGGGTTCTCGCCGCCGCCTGATGCCCTTCGGCTTCCCGGCCCCCAGCCCGCCGTCGAGCGTCTGCGGCGCCGCGCTAGAACTTGAAGCCTAGCCATGCTGGGCCTCTCCAACGGCGTCGCGCCCGGACACTGCTTCCCTGGTGACTCCTCCGACGAGGAGGCCCGCGGCTGGAGCAGCTCTGGCCGCCAGTGAACTCCGCCCGCGCTGCGCTGGCTGCTGGTACGGCAGGTCGAGGACAGCGCGTGGAGTGGAGAAGATAAGGTCACCGCGTGGATTGGGAAGATGCGTCTCCCGTGGCCCCTGTTTGCCTTTATCGTTTTGTGAATAAAAATAATTCCCTGCCGCATGCGGGTGAAGTACAGCACATGCGATGCAGTACTAGCAGCTTCTGGTTTTGTCTAGTTTGCTCTTCTAAGTATAGTTATCCTCAGGGTCGTACTAGGCATCCCCTAGGGATTAAAACTTCCCATCCCCCGGGTCCTTCTCACGACACGTGTCCACTAAAAAACAGCCAAACTCCCGCTTTTGCTACAAACGCCCCGTTTTTGCTACAAAATATTCCGCTTTTGCTACATGTAGCAGAAAACGGTTGAGCATAGAAATAGAGAAACAGACTAGAGCTCGCCGGAGAGTTCGTCGGAGACCTCGCCGGCGACGGTGTAGCAAAAAAAAATACTAATATAGCAAAACCAATTTCACCGAAGACTCGCACTTTCGCCGGAGCATCTCGCCGGAGACCTCGCCAAATAACGCGTAGCAAAAAAATTGTGCTTTTGTAGCAAAATCAGATGTAGAAAGATGATTATGCTAATATAGCAAAAGGCTGACTTCGCCAGAGACATTGTCGGAGCAAAAATTGTAGCAAAAAAATATGCCATTATAGCAGCACCGCTCGCGCATATAGCAACACCACAAAGCATATGTAGCAGGTCCGGTCGCTGTGTGTAGCATGACCGCTCGCTGCAGGTATCAACGCCTCTCACCAAAGGTAGCAGGTCAGGATGCCACAGGTAGCAACGACTGTGGCCGTAGGTAGCAATATCAGAAGCCGCATGTAGCAAATCCAACACCGCTTGTAGTATCGCCGCCAACCGCATGTAGAAAGAACTGACACGACTTGTAGCAACGCTGGATGCTGATTAGTAGCATCCACATGTCGATGAGTAATGTGGGAGGCCTCGCATGTGAGAATCCAACAGGGAGGTGGGCTAGTCTGCGGGGAGGAGGGCTTGCAAGTAGCAGGGGGTAGAGGCTCGCCGGTGAGGACAAGATCCCTCCACACAACGTCGCCGGGGAGGGCCGCCGTGCTGAGGCAGTCGTCGGCGGCGGAGGATGGTTTCTGCTTCGGCGGCGGCGGATCAGGGCTGGCGGCGGCTGCGCGTGTCGTCGGCGGTGGAGGCACGTGAGCGCAGAGATCCGGTCGGAGGGCACAGGGGCAGAAGGGCGGTGGCGCGCAGCAGATCGCGGCAGTTGGGCGAAAAAGGAAGGCCTCGCGAGGAAGAAGCCTGGCGCGTTGTTGCCGCACGGGAGGAGGAACCGGGGGGATCGCATCCCCCGGGGGAGTCCTATCATTTTCCTTATCCTTAACAACTATCTTAGTAGTAAATATTTGTCTGCTATAAATTATGTTAAAATCAATACATTGTACTATTTATTTGTTGAGTACTATGTGTATTCCAAAAAATTTGGTGTAATATATTCCCGTGTGTGTACACATGTTGAGATTTATTACATTCATCGTTTGCAATTGAGATTTTCAATTTCTTGCAATAGATCAATTCATCATCTTAATTGAGTCATTTTGACTTGATATGAGCACGAATTGGTATGCAAAATTCAAAGTGATTTCTTTAAATTGATGTTTTGGAAACACAAGGTAGTGGCCAGATCTACTGCACTGCAGATTATCACCACTACTGTTTAAAGCCTATATTTTGTCATATTTGACACTATGATTGCTTAACAATGTGCTCTCCCAGACATTTTATTAAGTCATGACATAAGGCATTAGAAGTATGAGTATCTACTGATTTCATCAGATTATACTCTCTAGTGCTGCGAGACGGACTCCGAATATACTTCGGAGATTATCTACAATGTGTCATACTTAACAATTTGAAGTTCACACTAATGATTTTGAGTCACTTCTTGAAGTCATCATTAATTTTGCATAAGTTCATTACAACATGACCATGATGGATTTTAATTTACCGAATGTAGATTAATATTCTCTGGTTTACCATGTAGGTAACCGATGGCTGGAAGAGAGTTCGATTCAGTCGAGCTTAATGGCCACAACTACCCTACATGGGCCATGGACATCAAGATCGCTCTTGCGTCCCGTGGGATAGTGCGTGCCATACAGAACCCGGAAGACCCCCTTTCGGCTGGAGCCGCACCGCTAAGAGAAGAGCAGAAATATGCTGCCTTATACATTATAAGGCACCATATTCACCCGGATCTTAAGTCCGAGTATTTGGAGGAGGAATCCCCATTTACTTTGTTTCAGGCCCTCAAGACGAGGTATGAAAAGCAGAAGGCAGTTGTCCTGCCCGAAGCACTTCATGATTGGAATCATCTTCGATTCCAGGACTTTAAGTCCATCGGGGATTACAATCATGAGGTTCATAAGATAAGTTCCAAGTTGCGCTTTTGCGAGAAGGAACCTACAGATGCGGAAAAGATAGAAAAAACTCTATCCACTATGCTCCCATCTGAAAGGCTCAGCAATACCACGCTCGCGACTACCAGGTCTATTCAGACCTTATTTATACCCTACTTCAGGCTGAAAAGCATGATGAGCTTCTTGCTAAGAATGGCTCTTAGCGCCCGGTTGGTTCCCAACCTTTGCCGGAAGTTCATATGAATGTTACAAACGGAATAAAGTTTGGTGGTGCCTTCAACGGTAACCAACCAAACTTCAAGGGTAAGCGTAAGCGCAACTGGAACAGGAAGCCTCGAAACTCGGACCGTGGGAAAGGCATCGCAAAGCCAAAGTATGACAAAACTAGGCTTTGTGACAAGTGTGGATGCTACACGCATCCTACTAACAAGTGCAATACCCCAAAGCATCTGGCAATCCTCTACCAGCAATCCCAAGGATGCAAGGCACCTCAAGGGAAAAGGTTTGAAGCCAACTTCAACCTTCATCCAGATGGCACCAATGGAGCTGGTTGTTCGCAAGATGCTCCTCCTGGACCTAGCAACACCATGACTATCCAACAGCCCGAGGACCCTATGAGCACAGAGAACATGATGATTGAGTACGCCTCAAACGACGTGTTTGGAGACTTCGAATAGTTCCACTATCTCCTTAGTGATCACTTTATTTTATGTCCATTTATGATGTTGTAATAAGAACATAAGTATTGTTGTTGTCATGTATATTGTATCAGCACTTTGATATAATAAAGATTGTCCTCTATGTATCTAAATAAGGTTTTCTTATGAAAATGCTTCATTTTTATATATAGCTCTCTACGGGGACAATCCGATGGAAGAGAAATTATGCCTTGTGGACAGTGCTACCACAAACTCCATACTGAGGGAGTTGAAATATTTTCAGACTCTGAAAAAGATGAATGGAGATATTTTGACTATCGCTGGACGCGATACGGTAATTGTTGGCACTGGGTGTGCCATATTTACCCTCCCAAACGGTACACAAGTGACAATTGAGGATGCCTTGTTGTATCCCGATTCTTCACGTACCTTAATCAGTTATCGAGATATCCGTAAGAATGGTTTTCACATTGAAACCCATGAAGACAACAAAGAAGAGTATCTGCTCTTCACAAAAGATAACGGATATGGCAAGCAAGTACTTAAAAAAATTCCTTCTCTGTCGTCCGGACTGTACTATACGTACATCAAACCCGTAGAACATGTTGCTTACAAGGTAATCTTTCAGAATGTTGACGCATTTCAAACTTGGCATGATCGCTTAGGCCATCCCGGCGTCGGGATGATGAGGAAGATTACTAGCAATTCCATTGGTCATAATTTGCATGAGTCCAAATTCCCTCAGTCATCAGACTTTGTGTGTACATCATGTGCCACAGGGAAGCTAATTTTGAGGCCTTCGCACCTCAAAATACAAGTTGAACCACTTCAGTTCCTTGAACGAATTCAAGGTGATATTTGTGGTCCTATCCAACCATTATCTACCATTCAGGTATTTCATGGTTTTGATTGATGCATCTACACGATGGTCACATGTGTGTCTTCTTTCCACACGAAATCATGCATTTGCCAAGATAATGAGGGAAGTAATTAAGTTACAGACCCATTATCCAGAAAGTCGAATTAAATCAATTCACATGGACAATGCTGCAGAATTCTCTTCACGCGCATTCAATGACTATTGCATGGCCTTGGGGATTGAAGTTCAGCACTCTGTTCCACATGTCCACACTCAAAATGGTTTGGTTGAGTCCCTAATAAAGAGGATCAAACTCATTGCAAGACCTTTTTTAATGAATTGCAGCTTGCCAACTTCGTGTTGGGGTCACGCGGTTTACGCTGCTGACCTAATCCAATTGCGACCTACTGCATATCACAATACTTCTCCTCTGCAATTGGTACGTGGAAATCCTCCCAGCATTTCCCATCTGTGTAAGTTCGTATGTGCTACATACATCCCGATCTCACCACCACAGCGGACATCCATGGGCCCACACAGAAAACTAGGGATCTATGTGGGATACAAATCGCCGTCGATTATTAAGTACCTGGAACCCCTTACCGGGGATCTATTCACAACCCGTCACGCTGATTGCATATTAGATGAGGAACATTTTTCGGCATTAGGGGGAGATTTCAAGTACCAGAAAGAATGCCTGGAAATTGATTGGAATGCTATTGCCATTTCAACCTCTAATCCACGTACCCAAGAGACCGAACTCCAAGTTCGAAAAATTATCAATTTGCAACATCTTGCAAATAATCTGCCAGATTCATTTACTGATCTAAAAGGTGTTACTAAATCCTGGAAACCGGCCAGAAATGCGTCCTAAAGAGTGGAGGTACCAACAAAAACCACTCAACTCCCTGATCCTAAAAAGAGGGGGAGTAGTATGGCCTCTGACCCGGAACCTGCTTCTCGCAAGCAACAAAGGAGAGAGAGGAGAAAATCCTCCAAATCAGTAAATGCAAGTCAGCTCAACGTTGACGAACACCTTATGGGTAGTATACACCCAGTGGAAGGGCGACCTCCACAACCCAGCTCCAACTTGACACACTGGCTGGGACATCGGAACACCTAGACTCACGCGTATTGGGAAATCACGAAGGGTCATCAAGGGTGCATGAGATATCCACCAACTATATCGATTCTGGAGAATCATTCAACCATAAGTCTACAATTGTCGACACTTATTTTTCTGCTACAATTGCCGATACCCTTCTCAATGATCATGATCCAAGGACTATCGTTGAGTGTGAAAAACGCTCAGACTGGCCTAAATGGAAGGAAGCAATACAAGCAGAACTAGCTTCGCTCAATAAAAGGAAGGTATTCACAGAAGCAATACCAACACCTCCTAATGTTTTTCCTATGTGATTCAAATGGGTTTTCCTCCGGAAACGGAATGAGAACAATGATGTGGTGAGATAAAAATCAAGGCTCGTAGCACAGGGTTTCACGCAGAGACCCGACATTGATTTCAATGGGACATATTCTCCAGTAATGAGTGGTATCACTTTCTGATATCTTATATCTTTGGCAGTGCAAAATCGTCTATCTATGCAGTTGATGGATGTCGTGACCGCATATCTTTATGGGTCACTAGATTCGGAAATATACATGAAGGTTCCTAATGGAGTCTCTGTCCCGAATGCAAGCGCTAAACACAACATGTACTGTGTAAAACTGAACAAGTCTTTATACGGCTTGAAACAGTCGGGACGGATGTGGTACAACCGACTTAGTGAGTTCCTTCTTTAGAAGGGTTACTCCAACAATGATGACTGTCCATGTGTCTTCATCAAGAAGTCCTCTTCAGGATTTTGCATCATTTCAGTGTATGTCGATGATCTCAACATCATTGGCAACACACAAGATATTGATGAAGCACGCAATCATCTAAAGACAGAATTTGAGATGAAGGATTTGGGTCAAACCAAATTTTGCTTGGGTCTTCAACTCGAGCACCTTCCCTCAGGAATAATGGTACACCAAGCTGCCTATATCAAAAAAATATTGGAGAAATTCAATATGGACAAATCCTATCCATCTAAAACTCCCATGGTGGTTCGTTCTCTAGACATAGAGAAAGATCCGTTCAGGCCAAGGGATGATGGAGAAGAGATATTGGGACCCGAGGTTCCATATCTCAGTGCCATTGGTGCGCTCATGTATCTTGCAAATTGTAAGAGACCCGACCTCGCATTTGCAGTGAATCTACTTGCTAGACACAGCGCAGCTCCCACCAAACGCCATTGGTCGGGAGTCAAGAATGTCTTTCGATATCTCCAAGGAACAAAGGATCTTGACCTATACTTTCAGTTTCAGAGAAATCTGGACTCCAGTATGATCGGATACACTGATGCTGGCTACTTATCTGATCCCCATAATGCCAGATCGCAGACCGGCTTTGTGTTCCTACATGGTGGAACTGCTATATCATGGAAGTCTTCGAAACAGACTCTGGTAGCCACTCTTACCAATCATTCTGAAATAATTGCATTATATGAGGCATCACGCGAATGTGTGTGGCTTCGCAGAATGATAAACCACATACGACAGTCATGTGGAATTGGTTCTATCGAATCACCTACCATTATCTATGAGGATAATGCAGCTTGTGTTGCACAGATGCAAACATGATACATCAAGAGCAATATCACTAAGCATATTGCCCCAAAGTTGTTTTATCCTCATGAACTCCAAAAGAGTGGGGAAATAAACATCTTGCAAGTCAAATCATGCGATAATCTCGCCGACTTGTTTACGAAGTCTATACCAACTTCAACATTCCAGAAATATATTCATGGAATCGGTATGCGACGGTTTCGAGATTTGAAGAATCAGGGGAGTATCTTCCTAAACTATTTCTGTTCAAAGCATCATATTACACTCTTTTTCCCTCAAATGAGTTTACTTTACAGGTTCTCATTAAGGTTTTTAATGAGGTAATATCAACATAAGATCATATGTCATACTATCCGTATTCCCCATCGGGTTTTTTAAGATGGTATCAACAACATATTTATTGACCTCTAGATTCTATGGATTTATTTCATATTGAGTTAACAGAGGCGATAATCATTATATGCTGTGCCATTTTCTTCTTATTTTCCCACAGGGTTTTTGAAGGAGTTTTAACAGCATATCCTATCATACTCTTCACATTTTTTCTACAGGGTTTTTGGAGGAGATTTAATCGTGATGATGAGCTGCTATACAGTCAAGCGGTGATTAGGGGGAGTGTTAAGAATAAATGTCCCAGGAAAATAGGGGATAAAATCCCCGCTTAACTAGAGATGCGGTTCGCTCCTGGGAATCGTCATCCCGCTCCCGACGGTTTCTCCCGAAGACATCTGCGAGGCGATGATCCTGGAACTGCCCGATCGACGCCATCCTTTAGGGAACCGGCATATTTCATGCCTGATTGTATAAAAGCTTTATCAATCATCAATAAAGAACATAGATTTTCATTCTAGTCTCTCGCTGTCAATTCTTCTAGTTCTAACACTCCCCAAGGACATGCTCGACTGAGCTGAGGATAACCTTCTTGTCGACGCGTGCGATGTATCCTGAAATTAATGTATACTCCCTCCGTTTTAAAATATAAAATGTTTTAGTTTTGTGAAGAGAATGTATCTAGACTTGTTTTAGTGTGTAGATTCACTATAAACATGACTGAACCTATATACTAAAAATAGTCTAGATATATTTGTTTCACAAAAGCTAAAACATCTTATATTAAAATGGAGGGAGTACCATGGAGACATCGAACAGAACTGAAAAAGAATCGTTACGGCTTACGCTTACACTTACACTAACGCCCGAAGAAGATCTAGCACCGGCCGGCCTATTGTGTAAATCACCCTAGCTCGGAATAAGAAACACAAATTATAACATGACCACCCACACCGGTAGCAAGTTCCAATTTTCTTTGCACATTGATGACGTGTCCATAAACTGGCAAGCGGCAATATCCTTGTACAGATGGGCAGTAGGTCAATCGAGTTTTTCACTAAGATTGTCATTGAATCATCGTCGGACGAGGATGCCGACGGTTAGACCAAACTTTTGTTCGCCGCTCCTACCATGGTGCATGGCCACTACCTGCTGCCGCCGTGTAGGGGTGGCTCATTGGAGAAGCGCAAGGCCAACACCGATCGTGATCAAGTAGGTTGACACGAGTGCCTTATATGAGAGACTAGTTGCGCCAAACCGATCCGGTGTACAACGACAAGGTATACTGTCACCGAGCGCTGGAATCCGGGGGGTTTGAAATATCACTCGCTTGGGAGTGGGTTGTCGACGTGGCTCTAGAACTTTGCCGAAAGTCTTTCTAGGACACATGACAAAGTACCGCCATCATAACACGTGTCTTAGGAGTTTCCCGTGTGTAATTTTTTTATTTTGCCGCAATTTTTTTTGCCGTGTTTTTTTCCAATTGTGCCGTGTGCAATTCTTTGCCGCGTGCTATCTCGGACGATGCAATGTTCCTATTCTTTGCCGAGGTTTTGCTGTGTTCCGCGCCACAGGACACACGGACAAAGCCACGGAGACATAAGAATGACAGTTTTGATCATCGTAAGACATAAGGTTTTTTCAACATGGTGTCTCCTTCAATTAGAATGGAGGCGTTGTTAAATAACTTGGAGGTCACTGATGATGTCTCACCCAAGCGGCCAGTACTCGGCCCAAGCAGACCGATCTAATTCAGGAGCCCCAAGGGCAGACTGTTTCTTCTGATCTTATGCTTGCAGGTCCAAAACTCTATTTCGATGCAGCTTGGAAAAAATCAAGTACAGGTCGCCCAAGCCTTGCAGCTCTAGGCGTTTGCTTGCATTTTCAGGAACAGGAGCATACTTCAGACGTCTTCCTCATGGCCAAAATGCAAGGCCTTTCATCTGCTCTAGAAGCAGAGCCTTCAGCTATGACTATTGCGGCAATGCTGGCAAATCTTCTACAGCTTCAAGGCCCAATCTTCTTCACAGATGCCATCAACTTGGCGAAATCGGTTGCTGCAAAGGGAGCAACAGAAGACATAAGTGTTAGATAGATCTCAACGTGACAGAGCTCAACGGCCTGTCACGCCCCTATCCGCGCCCTGATCGGGGGCGCCCAACCCTATCTGGTTGGTGGATCCCTGTCGCCGCGCTATATAAAGTGGTGGGGGCTGGCAGCACACGGTACGAGGTTCGCCGCTGTGCCAATCACCCCACCTACACCCCTACCGATCTAGGGTTAGCGCGAGCCGACGGGAAGCGCCTCCACCACCGCACACCCACGCCGTCGTCCTTTTCCTATGGCTAATGACGGCGGCTCTAGCTCCGGGGCTAGCTCCGGCATCCCCTCTGGCTCATGCTTATCGAGCCAGGGCGCAGGTAGTACCCCTACTCTCCAATCTCTCTCTCTCCCTCTCAGATCTACGAGTTCCCACCTTATAGTATATCTACTGAGGCTAGACTAGAACAAACAATGGTATGAGAGCGATCTCTAGCTCTAGTTCTTTCGGTAGAAACAGAAAGTGCAAAAGGAAAACCCTAGATCCAATCCCCCAAAGTGCGCCTGCCCTACGGCCGCGCCATTCCTCTCGATCTAGATGTGCATCCCTAGTGGAGACATCTAGAAGAAGAACAACACCCCATCGGGGGCAAAGAAAATCAAAAGCTAGCCCCATCTCGTCCCCAGATCCCACCCCGAATCGAGAAAAACAAAGAGGAAATCCCCAAACCTCCCCAGATCCCACAAAGAAAAGCCCCGAAAAAACACAGAGAAGCAAAACCCAAAAAAAACCCAACCCTAGATCCCCCATAGATCCCTCCCCAAAAGAGAAACATCCACCGGCCGAGCGCCGGCAAAGGGGGCACCCCGCTGCGACTCTCGACGGTCGTGCGCCCACCCACGGGTGGACGCACCGCCGGCAAGGGGGGCAGGGAGGCGCCAAGGCTCAACGGAAGAGGGAGGGGGCCGTCGACTGCGTCGGGCGGCGCCGCCTCGCCTCAAACCCCGCGGGGGTTGCTGCCAGACCAAGAAGAGAGGGTGGGGAAGGGGCTAGGAAGAAAAGCAAGGTGGGGGAGGGGCTCGCGCCGTCGAGAGGGAGGGGGCCACCGGGCGGCGCCGCCTCACCTCGGGGCATGCTGCGTGCGCCGCCAGAGAGGAGCGGGTGGGGGGAGTGCGGGGTGGACAGTGGGGAAATGAGGCTAGGGTTTCCAGGGGGCGCGGGGGGGGGGGGGGGGGGGTGGTTTTGTTCCGGCGATAGGCGCACGTGGCCGCATGATCTAGGGAGACAGGCGTCGGACGGCTGAGATCGCTTGGAGCGGGCGACTACAGGCCAGCAGGGCGGGCCGCGGTGCTGGGCCTATCGGACCGCGCTGGGCAGGCCGCCTGGCTGGGCCGAGCACGCCGCTGTGGGCGACGTGGGGGCGGCCGCTGCACGCTAAGGCAGCGCGCGAGCGGTAGTTAGCGGGCGAGGGCGCTGCGGGCCTAGATGGGCCGCTGGGCCGTGCTGCTGGCTGCTATGCGACGCGCCGCGCGCTGGGCTGCGCTGGGCCGCTGCTGCTGTGACTGCTCAGATAGTTTCTGTTTTTTATTTTCTAGAAGCTATTTTTTGATGTTTTTATCAGTTTTTTGATAGATTTTTGCACAGATTTTTCTAGACATTTTATTTCAGTGAATATTTATCTAGAGAATGCAATAGAGGCAGAATTTTTCTGTAAAGTTTAAATATTTATGAAAGTTGTAATAATTGTTTCCGCTGCAAATAGTTGATTTAAATTGCTAGAATGCAATGAAGTTCGTTTAAATTTTTGTTTTAAAAGATGTGACAAAGTAATTAAAGATGATTGTGTCCCATGTTATTAATTGACCAACGTTATTAATAAACATGATCATGATCTTTTCCATTGAGTATTAAAGGTGCATTTATTTTTACTTTTACCCAACGGTGATATAACTTTAAATGGCACAAACAATTGCATGCTTAATTTATATCAACGTTGGATTAATGCATACAGTTGTTTTTGGTTATCTCACATCTTTTGTGGTTTTCAGGAGGTCTCAACCTCATGAGCTGCCTGAAGGACATCCCACTGCTCAGAGGGGATAACTATTCCGAATGGAGGAAAAAGGTTGATCTGGCCTTTGTCTGCGCCTAGGTGGAATGGGTTATTGATACTAAACAGTCAGTCAAGCCTGAGGACCTAGTGAGGGGTGATGCTGAGGAAAGTGTTGCATTTGAAAAGAGAAAGAGAGACCATGCTCCTTTGGAGCTGGCCTACTCAATAGATAACCAAAAGTGGGTCAATGCAAACAAGAAGTGCTTGGATTTTCTCAAAAACACAATTGAGAACGCAATAGTGGGCTCAATTGAAGAGTGTGCCTCTGTTGGTGAGTACCTTGCAAAGATAAAGAGCCAGTTTATTGGCTCTTCAAAGATGAATGCAACCCATCTGCTAAAACAGCTTGTGACAGAAAAGTATATGGGAGGGCCACATGGCATTAGAGAGCACATCTTAAGGATGTCCAACATGGCGGCTAAGTTAAAGCCCATGGATGCGGACCTCGAGCTCAAGCCTGCTCTTCTGGTGCATCTTGTCATGGCCTCTCTTCCCCAACAGTTCGAGAACTTCGTCATCAACTATAACATGTCCCCTGAAAAGTGGGACATTGAAAAGACCATAGGGATGTGTTCTCAAGAGGAAGAAAGGCTAAAGTCCATTCACGGTGGTTCCTTGAACTACGTGAAGGACAATAGGAAGAGGAACTTCACCAACAGTAACCATGGTGACTCACCTTCCAAGCCACATGGCAAGGGCCCCCTACAACACCAGCATCAGTATCAGCAGTCTATCCCTGGGGACAAAGACCAGTGCCACCATTGCAAAAAGGTTGGCCATTACAAAAAGGATTGCCCAATATGGCTAAAGTCCATAATGGCAAAAAATGGTAAAGATATAGTCTCTTTTGTAAATGAATCTCTGTATAAAAAGTTTTCTAAATCTACTTGGTGGATTGACTCTGGTGCAACTGTTCATGTTGCCAACTCTTTACAGGGGTTCCATTCGACAAGGATTTTGCCAAAAAGAGAAAGACTCATTGAAGTGACGAATGGGATTCAAGCAGAAGTGGAGGCTGTTGGCGACATTCCTCTGGAGCTGGCTGATGGCTTTACTCTTTTGCTTAATGATGTTTTCTTTGTTCCTTCCATTCATAGAAATTTATTAAGTGTGTCATGCTTGGACAAAGACATGTATGAGTGTTATTTTGGACATGGCAAATGTGCCATTTGGTTGAAAGATACTTGTGTGGGTGTTGCTACACTACATGACAAGCTTTATTTATTATCTTTGCATGAGAAAGTATTTTCTGTGTGTGATGTGAATGAACAAGTTCCCTTGTCGAATAAAGAACAAAAAAAAAGAAAGCGAACTCTTGACTCATCGAAGTTATGACACTGTAGATTAGGCCATATTTCTAGGGGAAGAATAGAAAGCCTCATTAAAAATGACATTCTTCCTCCGTTAGAGTTCTCAGACATCGAGCAATGCATAGATTGCATCAAAGGAAAGTATGTAAAACAAATTAAAAAGGGTGCAAACCAAAGTATAACTACACTAGAAATAATCCACACTGATATTTGTGGACCGTTTCCGGTGAAAAGTATGGATGGCTATGATTCATTCATAACATTCACGGATGATCACCCTAGGTATGGTTATATTTATCCAATTAAAGAAAGATCTAAAGCATTGGATAAATTTAAAAATTTTAAAGCTGAAGTAGAAAATCAGCATGATAAAAGAATTAAGATAGTCCGGTCTGACCATGGGGGGGGGAGTACTACGGTCGGCATACTCCATATGGTCAAGTACCAGGACCTTTTGCAAGGTTCCTATAGGAAAATGGAATAGTCGCCTAGTATTCTATGCCGGGTGAACCTCATCAAAACGGAGTAGCTAAAAGGCGTAACCGTACCCTTATGGATATGGTGCACAGCATGATGAGCTATTCCACCCTCCCATTGAGATTGTGGATGGAGGCGCTTAAAACCGCCATTCACATTCTCAACAGAGTACCAAGTAAGTCGGTGCCCAAAATGCCGTATGAATTGTGGACAGGCAGAGTCCCCTCTCTGCACCACTTGAGGGTCTGGGGGAGCCTAGCTGAGGCAAAAGTTTTCAATCCAAACATTGCAAAGTTAGACCCCAAAACAGTATCTTGCCATTTCATTGGCTATCCGGATAAATCAAAAGGCTATCGTTTCTACTGTTCTGACAGATACACAAAGTTTGTAGAAACGAGACATACAGTCTTCTTGGAGGACGAATTGATGAGGGGGAGCACGGTAGCTCGGGAAATTGATCTTGAGGAGAAGAGGGTGCATGCACCTAATCCGATGACTCAGGAGCCATATTTCTTGCTACCTGTTGTGCCACCATCTACAACCCCTGAGGTTGTGGTGCCGGCACCTGTTGTGACTCCACACGTGACAACAACGGGAGAAAGTTCGGAACCTGTCCATCAGGAGCCACCTGAACCCACTTTTGAGCACGAAAGGGAGCCAGAACAGCCACATACTGAAAATGTGCCAGAACCTGAGGCACGAAATGAGCAAGAGTCTGATGAACTCAGAAGGTATAAAAGAGAATGAAGACCAGCCATTTCCAAAGAAATTTACAAAGTCTACAACACAGTTCATATGGAAGGCGATCCTACCTCATATGAAGAAGCCATGAGTAGCCCTCACTTAGCCAAGTGGGTGGAGGCAATGGAAGATGAAATGAAATCGATGAGTTCCAACAATGTTTGGGACTTAGAGGAAATTCCTAATGAAGCCAAAACAGTAGGATGCAAATGGGTCTACAAAACAAAGTATGACTCCAATGGGAATGTAGAAAAGTACAAAGCTAGACTTGTGGCAAAAGCCTTTACGCAAAGAGAAGGGGTAGATTACAATGAGAATTTTTCTCCGGTCTCATGTAAGGACTCCTTCAAAATCATAATGGCACTATTTGCACATTTTGATTTAGAGTTACATCAAATGGATGTTAAGACGACATTTCTAAATAGAGATTTAGAAGAAAATGTTTACATGAAACAACCCAAGGGTTTTTTCATGGAGGGGAAGGAACATATGGGATGCCGCCTAAAGAAATCCATTTATGGGTTAAAACAAGCCTCTAGGCAGTGGTATTTAAAGTTTAATGATACAATTAAAAGATTTGGATTCAAAGAGAATGTTGAGGACAACTGCATTTATGCAAAGTTCAAAAATGGGAAATATATTTTCCTAATTCTGTATGTGGATGACATCTTGCTTGCTAGCAGTGATGTCAGTCTACTACTAGAGACAAAGAAGTTCTTGTCATAAAATTTTGACATGAAAGACCTTGGTGAAGCTTCTTATGTTTTGGGCATAGAAATTCACCGAGAAAGAAAGAATGGAGTGTTAGGACTGTCGCAGAAAGCATATTGTGAAAATATTCTAAAGAAATACAATATGCATGCGAGTAATGCAACACCTGCTCCCATAGTCAAGGGCGATAATTTTGGGAAATCCCAATGTCCAAAGAACCAATATGAGATCGATCAAATGAAGTCAGTACCATATGCTTCGGCTGTTGGAAGCTTACAGTATGCACAAGTGTGCACTCTCCCTGACTTAGCTTTTATCACCGGGGTACTCGGTAGATATCAAGAGAATCTAGGCATAGAGCACTGGAAGATGGTAAAGAAAGCTTTGCGTTATGTGAAAGGCACAAAAGGCCTCATGCTAACATATAAAAGATCTGATTCCCTAGAGATAAAAGGATATTCATATGCAAATTTTGCGGAAGATAAAGACGACAGAAAGTCCACGACAGGATATGTCTTTACTCTCGCAGGAGGTGATATTTCATGGAGAAGCGCCAAACAGTCGATAGTTGCATCATCTACGATGTATGCAGAATTTATAGCATGTTATGAGGCCATGGGACAGGCGTTATGGTCAAAGAAATTTCTACCCGACTTGAAAGTGGTAGACTGCATCAGCTGGCCACTAAAGATGTACTGTGACAACGAGCCCACAGTATTTTATTCTCACAACAACAAGTCGAGTAATGCTACAAAGTCTATAGATATAAAGTACTATGTTGTGAAGGACAAAGTCCAGGATCAAACTATAAGACTCGAGCATATAAGGACAAAGGATATGCTTGCGGATCCGCTAACGAAAGGCTTACCACTCAATGTGTTCAATGAACACATAGCCGGCATGGGTTTAATGGAAAACTTGTGATTCCTGGACTATAGAGGCCCAAAAGTAAGAGAATTTGTTTCAAAACAGAAAAGTATATAGTGGCTGTCTGATTCTATCGGCAATTGAGCTGAGACGATGAAACATGCTCTATGCATCGATCTATGATGAAACGAGTAAAGTACAAAGTTAAAAGTAAAGTCGAGATCTAGGGGGAGAATGTTAGATAGATCTCAACGTGACAGAGCCCAACGGCCTGTCACGCCCTATCCGCGCCCTGATCGGGGGCGCCCAACCCTATATGGTTGGTGGGCCCCTGTCGCCGCGCTATATAAAGTGGTGGGGGCTGGCAGCACACGGTACGAGGTTCGCCGCTGTGCCAATCACCCCACCTACACCCCTACCGATCTAGGGTTAGCACGAGCCAACGGGAGCGCCGCCACCACCGCACACCCACGCCGTCGACCTTTTCCTATGGCTAATGACGGCGGCTCTAGCTCCGGGGCTAGCTCCGGCATCCCCTCTGGCTCATGCTTGTCGAGTCAGGGCGCAGGTAGTACCCCTGATCTCTAATCTCTCTCTCTCTCTCTCTCCCTCTCAGATCTACGAGTTCCCACCTTATAGTATATCTACTGAGGCTAGACTAGAACAAACAATAAGGTTCTATCATGTTAACAGATCAATCAATGGCATAGCTCATTGTTGTGCACATCAGACAAAAAGATCTAGTAGATCTGAGCCTTCCAGTTCTTGTAGGAACACTTGTCATTCAGGCTTGGAGTGTCTAGTTCCAGTGGCAGTTAGCAAACTGCTTCTTCCTGGGCTAGCTTGTAATCGATTTTGTACAATGTTTCTGACTCTAATCTGAATGAAAATTTGGGTGCCATGCACCCTCAATTGGTTCAAAAGAAAAACCAGTCAAACATTATAGTAGAAATAAGTCTAGATCACCCCCACAAGTATTGGATTTGGTCCACTAACCACCCCTATCTATTAAGTGGGGCAAATTACCCCCTAACTATCCAAAATCAGACAAAATACCCTCCCCCCCGAATACAAACAACGGTTTTGACACTGGTTTTAAGCCACGCTGGACTCCGGTTCCTTTCCACGTATACACGTGACCACCCATAGCAATGGTTGTCGTCGTGTCCACGACAGTGCTGCTGGTGTTCGATGCGTCGCTTGTGTTCCTCTCATCGGCGGAGCCATTGGCGAGTGAGCGGTTGGTGCTCCCGGCGTTCCTTGGACGAGGACGTCATGCAGGTGCCATCGACGGACCCAAGAGGGGCGACACCTCTTGTTTGCCCTACCGCCGTTGTGCCCTTTGGTCCTTCATGAGCGCCTCTCTGCCATAGGGACCTCACACAGAACACGATGGCAATCAGTAGAAGCAGCGCTACAACCACGGCACCCATGACGATGCCAGCGAATGCCATGCCGGAGAGTTTCCCCTTCAATGCAGTTAAAACCGGAATTGCATTTCATTCTAGAATTGTTTCAGAAGATGATCCAGCAGAAGCAGGCGCATAGGCCAAATGTGGTTACATTTTCTGCCATCTTGAATGCTTGTAGGTACATCTTAGTTTCTTTTGCTTCAGTATATTAGTGCTAATTTCATTCTGATTATTAGTGCACCAATGGCAGCGGTCAACATCTTAATTTCTTTTGCTTGCAGGTACATCTCAATTTCTTTTGCTCGAGTATGCAAACACCGTTTTGCCATAACCCCCTGCAATGCCAGTTCCGAAAGCTCTTCTTGCAAGGTTTGGTCGTCCCATCTTGCCGAGTGCACCAACGGCAACGGTTAACAGCTTGCCCTTACCAACGGTGCCATTGCCAACAAGGGCCAGCGCAGCGTGGAACACCTCGAGAGCACGGGGCACGGACTCGTCCCTGTCCCTGAGCTCCCCAAGGACATGGCAGCAATCATCATGAGAAACCAGCTCTCCCCGAAAAGATGACAGTGACACCCCATGCGCGCGACTGTCCGTTAGGGCCACAGGGAGCAACTTGTCAACATGGCGTCCGGCAGATGCCGAGAACGCGTGCCCGCCGCGGTGGTGCGGCCAACCATGATGCGGTCCAGCGCCTACGCCGTCCACCACAGTGATGGACTTCTCTTCCTTGTTTGCTTTGCCGTCGAGCCCTGACAGGGAGGGGAAGAACAGGCTGCAGACTCGAGGAACACCAGGAGCACCGACCGCTCGCTCGCCGGCGGCTCCGCCGACGCGGCAAACACCAGCAGCACCGCTACGGACGCGACGACGGCCATTGCTACGGGTGGTCACCTGACCACGTGGCCAGGAACCGGAGTCCAGCATGGCTTAAAACCAGTGTCAAAACCGTTGTCTGTGTCCAAGGGGGGGTACTTTGTCTGGTTTTGGATAGTTAGCGGGGTAATTTGTCCCATTTAATAGATAGGGGTGGTTAATGGACCAAACCCAATACTTGCAGGGGTAATCTGTACTTTCTTTCCATTATATTAAAAGTTATACCATGAGCAATAGTGCAATCCCCATACAATTAAACTGGCTAACAAAACAAGCAAGTCCAACATATGTGTGCAGCATAACGAGCACAATTTAACCACATTACAACCAACTAGTATCACTTGTACAATCGAAAAAGGTACTAGTAGTATATGTAGCAAATAAACCAGTGTTGTCGACAAAACAACAAAGGCAGTATGTGTGAAATAAAGTGTCGCAGCTCATGCATGTGATGCGGCATGGATGTCCGGACGGTCAACAATGCCCGCGTGCGTGAGCAGCGCCCAAAGGTGGGTCATGAACTCGCCGCCGGTGGCTAGGCGGTCGGCGTGGATGTCGGGCTTGTCGGACGGCGCCAGGAAGAGCACCAGATCTGCCCAGAAGCCGGCGAGCAGATCCCACTGCGGCCGCTTGTTCTCCAACAAGAGCTGCCTGGCCAGGTCGGCTCCGAGGACCAAGATCGACATGTCTTGCACTTTGCCGCTCATCATGTCCGGTGGTTTCAGTTGTAACATCTTGCTGCATTTGCCCGACAATGTTTCGGTTTTGCCGAGACGCTCTCGGGCATCTAGAATGACGGCGTCCAGGATCTGCCTGGCCTTGTAGCTGTGGTCGGGCAGCATGTCCGGGACGAAAGCAAGCAGGTAGGCGCAGTAGCCGGACAGTGTTGTCGCGACGATGCGGCTGGGGAGCTTGTCGGAGTTGAAGGTGTCCTGGTTGTCGCATATGGTGGTGGCGATGTGCCACACGAGGACCGTGTGCGTGCTCGTCGGGAGGTCGAGTGGCGCCCAGTGCAGCAGCGGCAGCATCTTATCCCTCAGCTCGTCGGAACAGCCGACCGACAGCCGGCCACCGCTTTCCCTGAGGGAGCAGAGAACCGCCGTCTTGATGGCAGCCGTCAAGGGGACGTCCTTCTCGCTCTTCCGACCTTCTCCTGTCTTCTCCATCAGGCGTAAGGTCAACAGGGAGAAGAAGTTGGTCTTGCTCGCGGTGTGGCCGTAGGAGTTGAGCAGCGAGTACTGGCCGAGCTTGTTATCCCACCAGTATGACGGCTTCCTTGCCCGGCGTGCCGCCACCCATTTAATCAGCGCTCGACGGATGCCGAAGCCCCGCTTCCACCACCGCTTCCACCACCGCCCATTTGTCCTTGCTGTCGTCCTCCTCCTCGTCACGTAGTCGCATACGTAGTGTACGATCGCCCAGTTCGAGTACCCCGTGACAAGGCCTTGCAGGATGTCGATTACGAGGATCATCAAGACGACGAGAACGTTGTTGAAGAAGATGAAGATAACCGCCGAAGTGGAGTACCCCATAGCTTCTTCAAACATGTCTGCGGCGAAAACGCGATATAACAGCATGGTGGACCATATGACCTCGAAAGCAAAATCGAGGAGGAGCACCTTGAACAAGCCAAGGAGTACGACGAAACGGACCACGCCGAGGGCTGGGGAGGAGGGAAATAGCGCCGGGTACTTGGTGTAGAAGAAGTCGTAGAGGAATGACAGCTCCACCTCCACGAGATGGAAGGCATGCTCGCCATGGGCGAGGACGAATTCCAGCGCCTTCGGGTCACCCTTCTCGGCGATGTGGAGCCCGCAGAAGCGCCTCTTGAGCAGTTTGAACAAGGCGAAGGAAAGACAGGTATCCTTGAGCGCACGCGTCTGCTCATCGTCGGACCTCAGCAGCTTGTCCTTGCTGTTCCAGATCATGTCGAACGTGACGACCTTGCCCTTTCCGCCCACCTTTGAGCGGTAGGGCGCCATGGACGACGGCGGGCTGGAGTCCTTTTCCTCGCCGAGGACAAGATACTTGCACTTAGCCATCAGCATGTCCCTGACCGCCCTGAGGCGGTCAGCATGATCATGATCATGAATCACATCATCGGAGGTGGAGGAGGAGGAGCCAGAGGCGGCGGCATAGATTTCTTCCATGTAGTCGGCCACCACCTTGGCGCTGCGCACGAGACCGTGTTCCGAGCTCGCCTTGCGCAGCGCCGCCATCCTCTGGGCGACCCTCAAGATGCTGTACACCCAGCAGAGGAGGAAGTAGAGCAGCAAGATCCACCGGTGCCCGGAGACGTCGCTCCGGCTGACGAGGAGCCAGAGCACCAGAGCCGTCTTCACGATGTGCTGCGCCTGCATCCCTTTGCTCTGCTCGACGTCTTGCCGGCTGAAGGCCGACATGCCGTCCACGCTACCGAGGAGGAGCAGGAGCCCCACGGCCCACAGCAGCTGGCTGTCAATCCGTTCGGCCGCCTCCACGGACTGGATCAGGCCGATGGTGTAGACGAACACCGGGAAGGAGACGGTGTAAGCCCCCCACAGCATCTTCACAATGATCATGTTGCCGGAGCGCCGACGCCGGGATCCCAGCAGCACCTGGAACCCGATCAGAACAGCACTAAGCATGGCGAGGAGGTTGATCTGCAGCCCTTTGTCTGCGACGATCAGCGTGAACAGGTCGCTAGGGTTCACTTCTGGCGGCGCGGGTGCCTCGGCGGCGGCCACCGTCGAGCCATCCCCCTGGCCGAGCGTCAGATCTCCTACATCTCCCACGGGAAACATGCTGACGGACAAACCCAAGTATAAGTACCATAGCACCTCCCATACCGATACCATTTTCTCAATCTAGCTCTTCTCTACTCTAGGCGGTGTCTTGGTTTTTCGACTCTTTGGTCTGCCTGAGCTCTGAGACGAAGAGGCGTGCCATCTAAGGAGCATCATATATAGTATACAGACGGAGCTTGACGAGGTTGCTTAGTCTTATCAAAGGTGGTCAATATTATTATTTTGGTGTGTGTGAGAGTCTGCGTTAGGTGGCGGTCAGTTTTGTACCCAGAGAGTACAAGGCGGACTATTCTTGGAATTTCCAACATTTTAGGAAGTTCCATATTACTAAATTGATGCAATATCAAGAAAAAAGGTATATAGTTAATGACGATCGGTTCCTTGTTGAAATCATTGTCTAGAGAACTCGAATTTTCTCCTGTGTAAAAATTAAGATCTGATGAGTGATGAGCATTGTCTAGAGAACTCAAATTTTCTTCAGTATGAAAATCTAAGATCTGCTGAGTGAGCATTGACGATGTTTGTGCACCGTTCCGTCTTCATGGAGGCATCTCTTTTAGGGAACTTCTTGTGCAGTCCAGGTTCTATCGCCGGTGGTGGTTTGGATCTAGCTGGTGCGGGTGCTTGATCACTTTAATGGCATGTCCTTTTTTTTATCTTTTTGGTTGTGTGCATCTTTAATTTCTTGACTAGTTCTTAACATTATTTTGATCTAGAGACTAGGTATAATTGACATCTTTGAAATTAATATATTCCTTTTGTCAAAAGGAATCAAGAAAAAACAATGTAATGAAAAACTAACACACTATTGACAGGAAAGACTGGAAATTGGGGCGAGTTTTTGGCACACACACCTGCTCTACTGTAGACACAATTCGATATTGCTCGTAGCAAGAAGACCGCTCACCTTTCTTTTATGAGCCAGTGCCCGCCGATGAAGCACTGCCATAATGAGCAGCAGTCTCCGGTGGTGAAGGAGGAGGAAGCTCTAGAGGTCGGGAGGACGAGCACATTGTCCCTCCGCCGGATCACGGCAGAGGCTCCCCCTCGTATTCCGGCTGCACCACCTCGGACGAGGACTGCGAAATCAATTTGGAGAACGACGAGGATATGGAGACTGCGCTTCTGGAAGATGATTCTTCTTAGCTCAAATGGTGGGAAGAGGCTGAGCCGAAGGCCGAGAAGGAGGAGAACGAGATGCTCAAGGAGCAGGCGAGGCTACTGGAGTACTTCGCCAAGAAGAAACACGAGGCAGACAGAGAGCGCGGCGAAGGCCGGCAATATCGCCCCTGCTAACGAAGCCAGGGCCTCTAGCTCCACCTGCAAGAGGGTGATCATCTACATCCGCGATGACGGCGTATAGTAGCAATTATAGTCACAACTCTTTCCATGTAATTTTGCTCACACTTTAGTATATGTAAAGCGTTTGCGATGTTTATCTCTCACGCATGGCTTCCGCTAGGTGAAATGTTTGGTATTTTCTCAATTGCACATGGTCTGGGATGAACATCCCAAACGATTTAGTACTCGTAATCATATGCAGATAGTTTTTGTTTGATCGATTCGTGCCATTTTATCGTTTCCGTTCACAATTTGAAGTCTTATATTGTTCGCGCCGTTTCCTCTTGCCTATAAAATGTTTCGCGTAATCTTTCTGTCGGCTGCCTCTCTCATCGACACCATGCCTCCCTGCGAACTATAACACCTTAGTTTTAGTTAATCTTATATTAGAGTTTGTTTGTGCATCATGAACATCATCTATTCTAAACCTGCATGCAAGAAGAATAGTAAAATCATAAACCCTAGTTTTTCCCTCCCTCTTAGAAAACCTCTCAAATGGTTTTAAATATTTTGAAAACCCTAAAATATATGGAGCCCAAATTGACTATAAGGGCCCCTGCAATATTTCAATAGCTTCACTAAACCCTCTGGTATTTTTGAAATGTTCAAAACAATTTTGAAATTGAGAATACAAACAAATAGAAACAGAAAAAGAAAAGGATGTTGACATAAAAATCTATAGCTAACCTACCCAGGCTGGCCCATCTATTCTTTCCTCTCTTCTCTGCCGCCCGCGCGCAACAGTCCGTACCCTAGCTACAGCCGATCTTGGCCCACCTGGCCTGTACTGCTTCGTTGTCGTATTCCTCGTGGAGACAAGCAACTCCATGTCGTCGGCTCCGGCGCTCACCGTCGCCACTATGCCCACCGGCGCTACGATACGTGTCGCCGCCCCCGAGCGTCTATAAGATCCCTAGTGCCGCCGTGGACGAACCACATGTTCCACTCTCCCCCTCTCGATCTCTCGCGCGCACAAACCCTAACCCTAGGGCTCGCAGGTGCCGCACCGGCCCGCCGTCACCGACTTCTCCTTGCCCAGCTGAGGTGCCCAGGATCTCCGCATCGTCACGCTGGCCATCCTCCCTGAAGGAATCGACTCCACATGCCGTGAATCAACGCCACGGTGTTTGTCTACTCTGATGTCGTTCGTCATCGTAGCCGTTGGTTCCGACCTCCTCTGGCCTCGCTACCAACTCTGTCGTGCCCGCGGTGAGCTTGCAATGCTCAAGCGCCTCTCCTTTCTCTCCCTCTTGCTCTCTTTCACCCTCGCGTCTTGCAACCGCCGCCGACCGCCGTAGTTGCTCAATGTTGCTAGTTTTCTAGTGCCCAAAAGGAGGCGGGGCTACCACCACTGGGTTCGCCTTACTCCCCTCGTTCTAGAGAGCCCAACCCTGAGTCCGCACGTGCAACAGATCGACATGAGCATGCTCGACCTGAGATCGTCTCCATTTCTGACGTCATGATGACGCCATCGCGACACAATAACTCATTTCTTTTGTTTTAATGTTTTATGAAAATCATTTCTGGAATATATAAATACCCTCTGGGCCCTATCTGTTTGGTTTTTGTTGATTTTGGAAATTAATTCCTACAATTGATAAACTTATGACATGTGGGGCCAAATGGAAAATATTGTATATACATATATATATTTTCCAAAAATGATAAATTGTTTAAAAATGACTTTAAAAACGAATTAAAATGGGAAAATCATAAATAATTCATATTAAGTTAGAAAAAATGTATATTATATCAAAATGTTCTAAAAAAATGAGATCTACACTTTAGCATCAAAATCATGCATTGTTAAGCATGTTTAATTAGAAGAACCAAATAAATCCTGTAAGTGATTCCGAGGTTTCCCTATTTTAGGGTTTAGACCCCTCAGACCCTGTTTAAAATGAACAAGCATGCACCAGGGTTTCATCTTAGTACTATTTGAATTGCCATATCATCATCCTTGCTTGAGCATCGCGTCGATGCCTTGTGTTGATTGTTTCCCTTTCTTTCTGGTGTTTGGTTCTTTCCGATAGAATACGATATCAAGACCGATATCGAAGACAGAGATCAACACCATCGAAGCTCGAAGATCAACACTTGACCAACTTTTATCAAGTCAAGCACAAGGTTTTCGAAGATCTGTTTATTGGTTATCAACGGGCAAAGGCAAGCATATCCCCACCATTATACAATCCCATGCTTTCAAAGTATTCAATTCTTGCCATGTTGCATACGATTCTGCTATGGTATTTTATCGATATATAGAGTATCCTATATGTTGCATTACTCCCTTTAAAGCTTATATTACCTGATCCACTGCTTCTAGCATAACTAGGTTTGACTTGTGTGCACAACTAGAGCTTATATATGTGTCCTGCTTAGCTGTCAGCGCTGGTTCATCCAGACTGAAAGTGCACAATTCCGCCTACATCATGGGGTGTGTGAATAGGAGGTTTAAAACTTTTAAGAGATGGGCTTAACAAAGGCGGAATAAAACTAGTGTTTAGTTTGTCAAGCACAAAACCTATATGTACTATGGTTTAACTATGTGTGCACCAACAAATCATGCTAAGCAAGAAAATCAACAAGGTGATAGCAAGATAGATTACTTCAAGAACGAATGCTATCACAATGTAAAGTGCATAAGTAAAGGGCTCGGGTATAGAGATAACCAATACACGCGGAGACGACGATGTTTTACCGAGTTCCTCCCTGCAAGGGATTATGTCTCGTTGGAAGGGTAGGCGGTACTAATACCACCCATGACACAAGAGGCCTCACCCTATTATCCCGAGCACTCGTCGCATGGCAAGCACCTGATCCACTACTGGACACTTGAGGGTGGTCACCAAACCCTTACAAGATTGGGGCAATCTCCACAACTTAATTGAAGGCTCCCAATAATCACCACCAAGGCCACTAACTTAGAGAGATCTCCACAACTTAATTGAAGGCTCCCAATAATCACCACCAAGGCCACTAACTTACATAGATCTCCACAACTTAATTGGAGGCCTAAAAAACTCACCACAAAGGCCACTTAACTGCCCAGGGTTTCAAGAACCCAAGAGTAACAAGCTTCTTGATTTCACCAACCAAATCCTCTAAGGAGAAGTCAAACCGATGCACGTAATACAATGGAAAGTCCTTCACTCCCAAATTCCACCAAAGCTACAAAATTTATTAGGGAAATAAGAGGGGAGGAACACAAGAGGAAATCCACAAAAGACTCCAAGATCTAGATCCAATGGGTTCCCCTCACTTGGAGGAGAGATTGATTGGTGGAAATATATATCAAGATCTCCTCTCTCTTTTCCCTCACGAAGATGCCCCTTCATATTTTCTCTTTTCCCTGTTCATGGACACCCCTTCATCTTTGTTGTAGGATTAGCGAGTTGTCGCTTGTTTGGTGGGCTTCAGTTTGATCTTTGTTAATCCCTCTTATAAGGTATTAAGAATAATCTAATTAAACAGGTTGTGTGCATCTCTTGGATGCAGAGGCCGAGGTGATCTTCTGATGCAGCGCTGAGTTGATGTAGGAGCGCTTCGTTGGGAACCCCAAGAGCAAGGTGTGAAGTAGCACAACAACAAGTTTTCTCTCAGTAAGAAACCAAGGTTATCGAACTAGTAGGAGGAATAAAACGTCACACAGGTGTTGCAAGCAACGCGAAGACCTGCACAACACAAACTCAAGACTTCGCCCCAACGAACAGTGAGGTTATCAAGCTCACCGGTTTGTTGTAACAAAGGATTAAACGTATGGTGTGGAAGGTGATGGTTGTCATGGTATTGCCGATGAGTACGCCTTGGAGGGGTCCTCACAGTGCGTGTTTAGAGACGTGGGGGAAGGCGGATGGTTGACGGATACGAGGTAACACAGCTTACCCAGGTTCAGATCCCACGATGGTGGCGGAATCCTACTCCTGCTATAAATCACTATAAGGGCAATACACCGAGTTACAGGGATTGGTTCGTTGTGCGAGGTGCGTCGTAGTCGACACTAGATTGTCTGAGATTGTGTCCTAAAGGCTCCCATAGGCCCGACTTATATAGTCGTCAGGTCCTAGGGTTACAGGCAAAGTCCTAGTCGGACAGGTTACAGAGTCCTACACTGCTTACAACTAGTCTAGCGTGTCTTGTACTCCAAGGCTCTGGGTACGTCGGTGACTCCTCCGTAGCCTTCCTTTATCCGGCATGGGCCTCCCGTCTGGATCCATCTAAATGGGCCGCCCAGCAGGCCATGGGCCATGCTACCAACTGTGGGCCACCCGGGTTATCCGGATAAGATACATGCTATGAGGATACCCATATAGCATATCCCCAACAGTAGCCCCCGGAGAACTCCGAGATCTTGCGCCGTCTTGCCTCTTCAGGTTGAATGCTCCGTATGGATGTCGGCAAATCGTCAAGCAATATCTTGTAGTCCTCCCAAGAACCCTGCAAGATTTCTCCGTCTTCAACTTGTAAGCCGGAGAATTGCTGAATCTTCCATCGTACTCTTCTCATATCCGGACGGGATTCGTCTATGCCAGAATATTCCGATGTGATGGTTCACCTGCCAGTGACAGCTAGGGTGACGTAGACATAGGTCAGCAACGCCTCGTAACTCACACATGCAGATAACGCAATCATGTCCATTTTTACCGCGCGAGAGATACGAACCGTTGGCGGCGACGGTCGGCAACATGGCGAAATTTCCGCGCACTCTTCCGCACACATCATCCATGCGTCAACCATTCGATCGTTTTGCACTAATCTTGATGCCGGAGGTTATAAATTGTGATAGCGGTGGAAATTTTACTTTTCACCTCATTCTCCTCTACATTGTCTTCTTCCTCCAGCGAGTGCCTCCTCGATCTCTCTGCGCAATCCACAGAAATACCCTAGCTCCTCGACCTTTCCCAATCACCACCGTAACCTCCCAATGGCCAGCAGCAGTTCTATCCCTTCTATGGCAGCATCAGGTGATGCTGCGGCGAAGCCGGCGAGCACAGTCATCGTGCCCCCAAAGGGCCTGGTGATCCCCAAATCCGCGGTGGTCGAAACCACCAGCAGCGACCATAACTCAGTGGCGCTGGAGCTACTAGAGGAGGAATACGACTCCCACAAGGGCGACTGGCGCGGTTAGGATATCACGGACCATGACATCAAGGAACTACTCGCTGAGGGCTACCTTCCTGCAACGGAGGGGCTCGCCTGGCGGGCGACGCCAGCCGGCGAGGTCACGCCTTCTCCCTAAGCCGGAGAGAAGGTGTACCTCAAAGCACAACTGGTACGTGGAGTCTCTATGCCCATCTCCAATTTCTTCCTAGCTGTCCTCAACCATTACCGAGTACAACCTCAGAACCTCTCCCCCAATAGCATCCTCGCTCTTAGCAACTACGCGGCGCTTTGCGAGGGTTACTTAGGGATTATGCCTAGGCTAGATCTCTTCATTTACTTCTTCACCGTCAAGCAGGAAGCTGGAGCCAGCAAGGACGAGCTCAAGAACTGTGGCACTATTAGCTTTAAGATCTAGCCTGGCCGGCGGTTCCCCGACATCGTCGGCCATGAGTCATGTAAAAACTGGCAACAGATGTACTTCTACGGCCTAGATATCCCTCTGGCTAGCTGAGAAGCAATGTACCTGGACTTCGTCGATGGAGCTGCCACTGAAACCTCCACATGGAGATCCCAAGCCTCCCTTCCCTCTGACCTCGACGCTTCCCGCGCTATAAGGCGGATAGAGTGTTTCGTAGAGAAAGGTTTGACCGGATTGGACCTGGCCATGTGCTGGTTCGTCAGGCGGATCCAACCTCTGCAGCATCGCTCGAAGTTGGTGCATGAGTATACCAAGGAGAGAAGGGATAGCCTCTGTATCTTCGAGGACAACTTCTCCAGCGACTCCGTCAAGCTCCGCCTCAAGGACATCGTCAAGGTGAAGGATAAGAAGCACGACTTCACCATCACCTACGACATGTTTGACGAGGGCAAGTGCCCAAAGGTACCTGTCTATTTTCCATGTAGGACATATACTCCAGTTCTTCCGTCTAGCCATTGCCATCTCATCTAACATTTTGGGTTTTCACTTAACAACTTAGCAATCTAGAGGAGGATAGCATGGCTGTCCAAATCTATGATCCAAATATGAAGGAATTCACTGTCGTGTCTGACGACGATGTCCCGTTGGCGCATAAGCGAAAGAGCTCCACCTCTGACGCTGCCGGCGAAGGCAAGAAAAAGAAGACGGAGGGTGGAGCCTCCAAGATGTCCACTGCCGCCCTGGAGGCGAAGAAAAGAAAGATTATCGGGATCCCCTTTGCCAAAGCACCCCAGTCGTGTAAGCTTCTTTCTCTCCGACATTGTCCATTGCTTGTCTTGTTCCGGTACTTATACTTTTTGCACGTTTCAGTAAGAAGGGCACCACCAGTTTGAAGAAGACCTCCAAAACTTTGGGGGCTTCTAGAAATATCAAGGATATGTTGCATCGTGACGTCCACCACGCATCTCCCACCATCGCCCCTATCACTCCCAGTGTACAGCCCGCGCCATCTCCAACAAGCTCACAGGCCAAAGATGCATCTGGCCCTTCCACCATGGAAGTGGACTCAGGTGCCTCCGTGGAGCATGCTGTTGTTGACGAACAGGCAACACAGGAGAGTACCGCAACTTATATGGATGAAGCTCTGGCTAAGGATGCCATTGGTAGCAGTAAGGCGATGGTAGAGGGTGGTACTTCTGCTGAAGGCGGCGCCTCCGTATCCAAGATAACCATAGAGTTCCCGAAGATAGTCTACCCGACACTTATGCTGAGTAGCTCTGCTTTGGATCCTGGTGCAGCGCCGACATCTCCGACATGCGGTCTTGAGGAGATTCTCCGACAATCAGACATCTTGCGAGGAAACAACCTTTCCTTTGGCAAGTTGCTTGCTGAGAGCGCTACAAACCTCAAGATCATCGCACTTGTAAGTTTTATCTGCCTTTTGCATTTCATATGAGTATCCTACTGTAGCCCCCGAGGATTTAGATGGAAAACCATAGGTCTTTGCATCTGAATGCTCTAAGAGTAACTAAGCCGGAAAAACTCTCACTATAGACCCCAAGCATATAGTTTGAATGAATAATTCCAACTAGATGCTTTCAGAGTAGCATACGTAGTGTTTTAGTTTTCGATACTATAGCCCCCAAGCTTCTAGTTGAAAACTGAATAAGTTCCGACTAGATTCTTAAAGAAAGATTAAGCATATAAATGAATCAAAAAACTTTATACTGTAGCCCCCAAGCCTCTAGTTGAAAAACGAATCAGTTCCAACTAGATGCTTAAAGAAAGACCAAGCATATTGCCAAGTTAAAGAAAATCACTGTAGCCCCCAAGCCTCTAGGTGGATATTCATCCGGCTAGATGCTCCAAGTAGAATAAGAAGCATTAAATTTACTTTCCACATAATGAGAATGCTCGGAGAGGCATGGCCAATGAGAAGTACCAGAAGATGCGCGCGGACTTGGAAGCTGAAAAGGGTAAATCATCAAGAGCAAGCATCTGTTTTTTCCTTTATTTTTCGTATTCATACTTGGTCTTTGTACCAATCATTCTCCGAGTACTTACTATGTACTGTTCTTTCTCCGACTTGCATAAACCATTGCCAAAGCTAAATATATTGTTGAGCAATCCAAGCATATTGATCAGCTGGATAGAAAAAACAAAATCCTGAAGCAGGAGAGGAAGGATATGCTAAAGATGCATGAAGACTCCATGAAAGTCCTGCAGGATTCCGCCAACGAGGAGATGAACCGCTTGAAGGAGGAAATCGTGATCCTGAAAGATCAGAAGAAAGGTGCCGATGAGCAAAATCAGCGCCATCTTGAAGCGTACAGGATCCTCCGACAAGAACGGGACTCCACGGCGGAAACTCTCCAGCAGGCTGAAATTAGCATCTTGTCGTGGTATTGCACGGCAGATGCTACCGGGGGTAGCTTAAGTAGAGGAAGCAAGGCGATGTAGGAGAATCCAAGAGCGAGATTGGCACACGATGTACCCAGGTTCACGTTTCCTCGGTGGAGGATCGCTAAGTCCTGCTATCAATCCAGTATATGATCATAGATTGGTTTACATGGGAGCCGCCATAGGCGGAGGGAGAGACTAGATCTAATGAGATGTGGGAGAGCATGTAATATGACGTGCCCCGTGGGGGTGCCCCTGGTGGCTTTATATATGCGGCCAGCTAGGGTTTACAAGTGCTCATGGGATTTGTATTGAAGTCGCCGTCTTGGGCCTCCAGTCCACGCCATTCATAAGGGTCCAGTATACGCCAGTCGCCATATCCAGCGAGTCGAACCGCTCTGCGACTGGTGATCCAGCTGGCGACTCCTCCTCATGGGTGTACCCCGATTGGTATTCCCCTATCATTAGTCCCCGAGCGCGTTGTCGATTCTACGCGGGCTTGAGGCAGGGCGCGGAGAGTCTTGACGATGGGTCATGGAGAATCGGCGACGAGCTCCTGAACAGAGGAAAGAACCGTGAAGCATGATGCGGTCAGCGGTCAATGTGAGCCAGTCGGCGAAGGACGTAGGGAGTCGGTGAAGCCGCCAGTTGCAGCGAGTCCCCGATCGTGGAGCGTGCCAAGTCCCCTAGCGTGGCGAGTGGCGAGGTCGGGCGACTGGCAAGTGCCGCTGTCTAGAGCGCACCGAGTCCCCGAGCACGGCGAGTGCCGAGGTCGGGCGACCGGCGAGTGTCACTATCTGGAACATGCCGAGTCCGCGAGCGTGTGGAGTATGCGAGGGCGAGTCGGCGGTGGCAGAGTCCCCGAGCGTGTCGAGTACGCGAGGGCGATTCAGCGGTGGAGAGTCCCCGAGCGTGTCGAGCACGCGAGGGCGAGTCCACGGTGGCGATTCGATGAGGGCGAGCGCGATCGTGGAACCACACATACACACATCATGCCTAGGAGTAGTCCCCGAGGCCCGAGTTGGCTTGTAGAGGCGACTTGAGACTCTTTAGAGATGCATATTCTGAAAATGACTAGTGGTTGTTGTCGAGCATGGAGAATGACGAGGTCGGCCGACCGGCTAGTGCCGAGTCCCCGAGCGTGGCGACTGGAAAGGTCGAGCGACCGACGAGCGCCGAGTCCCCGAATGCGGCGACTGGCGAGGTCGAGCGACCGTCGAGCATCGAGTCCCCGAGCGCGGCGAGTGGCGAGGTCGAGCGACCAGCAAGTGCCGAGCCCTCGGGCGCGGCGAGTGGCGATAAAGACCGTTTTGCTGAGAAGGAGGAAAATATACGACTGCAATAAGGTGTATTTATGAAATATATTAAACATTTGTAAGATGTGCAAATTGTAGATATTGAAGAAAATGCACTTTTGTTATGTGGATCGATGGGCACTATGTAAGGTTTATGCGTGTCTTCTCATGAGTAGGCAGACATCCAGCATCAAACGCTTGTCGGGTAACAGGGACGCGATGTCAGACTGTTGAACCCAGAGACAAGGTCGGCCTTTTGGTATCCAGCCTCACTACTTCGACGGAAGCGAATAAACAACAAACAAAACTGAAACCGATCCCAAGTATGATTTTGGTCCCTGAAAGGGTCATATGCGACAGCATGGTCGGATTTGAAGAATGAATGAAGATGGATATATGTTCTGGGCTCATAGCATGTACGAGCGTAAAGAAACTTAGCTGTTAGTATGGCAAGTCTGCGACCGCGAGAGAGTCACCGAGCGCAGCGAATATAAAGTGGGCGAGTCACCGACGTGGCGAGTAGTTGGCGACGAGTTCATGGCGGGCGAGTCCCCGAACGTGGTGAGTTGGTGACGGCGAGGTCGCGATGGCGATCCCGCGGCAGGCGAGACGACGCTGGGCGAGTCCCCGGGTGTGGGGAGTTGGTGACTGCGAGGTCGTGATGACGATCCTGCGGCAGGCGAGTCCGCAACGGGAGAGTCCCCGAGCCTAGCGAGTCCGCGTTTAAGCGTGTCCGCATTTAGGCAAGGTCCTGAGTGTGGCTCATCCACGGGGTGCGAGTCCGCGCTGGACGAGTTCGCCACCGGCGAGTCCGCGCTAGACAAGTCCGTGACAGACAAACCAAAAAATATAGTATGAACAGAAAAATTATATTTATATATTGCGATTTGTGTAACTTGGTAAATAACTAGAAAAATAGCACCTGATATTCGTGTAGCTAAACTGAAGACATTGTATATGCCTGGCGTCACGATATCCCTTGACTCGAGGTCGCCGAGTTCAAGGACATACTCCGAACGTGGAGTCGGCGACCCAAGAAACCCAGTGCAATGGCCAGATGATGCTGATGCACGCGCTCTTCTCCATGAGTTAACTCGACCTCCAATTCATGCCATGACTCTTGGTCATGTGCGATCAAAAAAAGGGTAAAGTATTAGACCAAATAAAATATAGGCAAACTAATTAGAATAGTCAGTATGTAAGAGATTAGATCGGATAGAAATAACCAAGTCATGGCCATGTGTGATTGGGCGCGCACGTTTGCCTGACATCCATGTTGATAACCATCTCGATTGTTACGCTGCTACTTGACGTACATTAGATTATGATTATCAGATCCGATCCGTGTTCGTACCGTGCGACTGCCGCCAAGTTTGACGGTGAAGATATTGCGGGATCCCGCCCGGATTATCGTCTCCAAGCATCGCTTGACCCATGGTGGGCGCCAACTGTCGTGATATTGCACGGCAGATGCTACCGGGGTAGCTTACGTAGAGGGAGCAAGGCGATGTAGGAGAATCCGGGAGCGAGATTGGCACACGATGTATCCAGGTTCACGTTCCCTCGGTGGAGGATCGCTACGTCCTGCTATCAATCCAGTATATGATCATAGATTGGTTTACAAGGTAGCCGCCGTAGGCGGAGGGAGAGACTAGATCTAATGAGAGGTGGGAGAGCATGTAATATGACGTGTCCCGTGGGGGTGCCCCTGGTGGCTTTATATATGCAGCCAGCTAGGGTTTACAAGTGCTTATGGGCTTTGTATTAAAGTCGCCGTCTTGGGCCTCCAGTCCACACCAGTTATAAGGGTCCAGTATACTCCAGTCGCCATATCCGGTGAGTCTACCCGCTCTGCGACTGGCGATCCAGCTGACGATTCCTCCTCATGGGTGTATCCCGATTGGTATTCCTCCATCACATCTTCAGTAAGTGATTCTTCGCCTTGTACTTCTGTAAGCTAGATACTCTGAACTTTTGTGTTATTGAACTCATGCGCTTCTTTGTCGGAAATTTGCAGCTCCTATTGGGTTAACCCAGTCGCCTCCTCCTCCTAAAGAATGCATGATCCTTGCCGACTGACGAGGTTTAATCTCGTCAATGCCCAATGTTATGAGCTTGGGTTTTGGAGAAGAAGGGGATGCTGGAGATCGCGTAACGGTTAGCAAACAAGCAACACGGAGACACGAGGTTTACCCAGGTTTAGGCCCCCAAAGGGAAAACCCTACTCCTGCTTGTCTGCTCTTGATTACGGCGGAACCGAAAAGTACAGGGGTGCGCAGATGCAATCTGGCGTGGAGGTGTGTATGCGGTGGTGTGCTAGAGATTGTAAGAGATCCTCCTCGTCGTGCCCTCCTGGCCTTTATATAGAGATAGGCTGGTCCCAGGCACAAATCGAGTCGGTTACATGTTTTAGGGTTTACCCCTTTGAATTTTCTATCTACTCTAGTCTTGCTTTCCAGGGATCCGAAGGCGTCATGGACCCTGGCCACCCAAAAGTCTTCGTGGGCTGGCACATGTTCTCGTGGGCCTTCCCTGGGCTAGACTAGTTATGCTAAGGTCGTGTACCCATAGGGTATAACCATGTCAGTATCCCCCGAGTGTTCAGTCGAATCGTAGATTTGGCTGAGGACTCCTCATTCTTTCGGGTGCAACTATCTCTGTTTGCTAGAGAATGATTTGAGTGTGTAGGGATTGTTGATGCGTGTGCCTGACTCTCCCGACGGATCAGGGTCAGTTAACTGTCTTAGGACAAAACAACATGATCTTCTTCAGATTCGAGTCCCTCGACTCGAATCCGGAACGTATGTTGGCGCAATTCGACTCAGGCCGCGGAGGACTTACAAGAGTGGAATTCCAGTAAATTTAAATGATGTACCCAACACGTCCATCGGGATTTTTCATCGCGCCTGCTGGTACGGATTCTCACTAGTAGAGCACAGTCATGTGCGTTGCTAGGCCATAAGATGGTATCTGTAGGTCTTATCTTTGCGTCGCAGACGCATCAACCGAAATTTTATCACCGCGGAGGTGTTTCGGGTGGCCAAGGAGGATGTTTACTCACTTAGCGTTGGCTGGGGCAGAGTTGTCGAATTTTTTTTGCATGCTTATCCGAAGGATCGCAGTCGAAGATTTCATAGGGTGCGCGACCAGTGCTCCTATGGGAGTAGCCCCCGAGTGTCTGTTCGAGTCGCAGACTCGAGCAGAGACTTTTAATTCAGTTGTTGTTTGGCTTCAAGTCTGTAGGACATAAATTTTTCGGATGCTTCAATCCATCCTCCCTATGGGAGTAGCCCCCGAGTCCGTAGCGGAGTCGCAGACTCGAAGAACATTTTCATTGTATAGAGTTTTGATTATTTTTTGGGTGCGCGGCCAGCGCTCCTGATAGGAGTAGCCCCCGAGTAATTAATCGAATCATAGATTCGAGCGAGTACTCTTTAGCTGTGTAGCCGAAGAATTGTAATCGTTGCTGGTATAGCTTTTGATGATGTCAGTGCTGACGATCAGTGACCTCAAGCATCTGCGGCACCAGAGATGATTTGACTGGACGAACATGGGTCCCACCTTCTGACTTTGAGTTGACTGGTCATGTGCGGCGTGGAGATAATTACGGCGTCGCCTCGATTTCCGCGCGTAGTGGACGGCGTGCGAGCGATGGTTCGCTGCTGTGCTGACACGTGGACGGCTAGATCTTGATGTTGGCTCTAGGTCTTCCCGATGGACGGTCGTCGTGCATCGTCCTCGTCCTTATAATCATTGGGAAAAGGTGAGTTTGTTTTCACCGCGGCCATTCCTGTTTCAGTGCTCCCATCTTCTTTGAGCTTTTCTCACTGTGTGCTGGTATTTCCTCGTACTTTTCCATCATTGATTTTGCGTGCTCGTCGTTGTCGTCGCCGTACTGCAATGGGGAATCCCAAGAAGTCCTTCGCTGCAATTGGCACCAATGTGGCCGCCGGCGGCAAAAAGGGTTCCGCCGCCACCCGCGTCACCGACGGTGGCTGGCGGCGATCGGAGACGCGTGAGGGTGACCTCCGCAAGCTCCGTGAGCGGGGCCTAATCCCGCAGGATAGGCAGGCCATCAAACTTCCCAGCGACGAGGTAATTCCTCATCCTCCCGCTGGGTTTCGAGTTAGGTTCGTCGCCTTTGTCCTTCGGGGCCTTTCCTTCCCAATCCACGATTTTCTTCGTGGATTGCTTTTCCTTTATGGTATCCAGCTTCATCATCTTTCGCCCAACTCACTTCTTCATATCGCCTGTTTCGTCACTTTTTGCGAGTGCTGGCTTGGTATCGAGCCGCACTTTGGCCTCTTCCGGAAACTCTATTCTGTGAAGAGGCAATCTGGCTCTGATGGTGTTTATCCCATTGGGGGTTGGATCATTTCCCTTAAATCCAATCTTATTTTCTTCTCCTTTTCGATGTCCGAATCTGTTCAGTATTGGTGGAGGCGGTGGTTTTACATCCGCGACTCCACGGTGGATGGAAAGGAATTTGGTCTTGCTCCTTTCGACCCCTCCCAGAAAATTGAGCCGAAGAGGTCCTGGAAGAACCAGATCTTGGATGGCGAGGTGGCGGAGATAGACGGACTCTACCGTCGGGTGGAGGATCTCCAGTTGATTCCAGATAAAGAGGTGAACGGTGTGGATATCATTCGCACCTTCCTTAAATGTCCGGTGCAGCCTCTCCAGGCTAGGGCACATCCGATGTTCCTTTATTCTGGTCGTCGCGATCCAACTAGGGTTTCGGCGGAGGAGTTTTCCAAGGGGGATCTCAACGGGATTCTTCGTCCACTGCTGAAGTACAAGGCTGGAGAGGATATTCCGGGGAAGTCGCTGACTCCTCCATTTTCTGCTTCTCGTCCGGTTCCGCATGTGTAGATCTGGGACGTGCGCGTAGCGCTTTTTTCGACTGCGTTTTCCTTGTATTTTCTTGTGTGCTGACAATTTTGCTTCTTTTGCGCAGGATTTCAAGGTGCCGGGCATGTCGCCGCCACTCCCCGAACTATTTCCGGATGCACCGGACAATGAGGTAGTAGACTCCATGTCTGAGCTTCCTTCAGCGCTGTCGCCGGCGAAGGAGGCTGTTGAGTCTAGCGAGGAGCAGACTCGGAAGCGGACGCGGAGTTCGAGCGAATCGTCGGATGCTTAGACTCCGCCGACGCCTAGGAACCTGTCGTTCCTTGAGCGCCACAGTGGGGGTCATGGGGGTTCTTCCTCTCCTATTCCGACTGTTCCCGTGCGGGCTATAGCGCCGCAGCCGCCGGCGAAGCGGAAGAAGGAAGAGAAGAAGGAAGAAAAGAAGGAAGAGAAGAAGGGCAGGAGGACCCCGCCTGTCTTCGACTTGAGTGATCTCGACTCGTAAGTTCGTCCAATTGCCTTTTGCTTTCTTTTGATTTCACTTGATTGTTCTTGTCTGATGTTTTCTTTTGCAGCTACTCTTCAGACGGCTCCTCCAGCGATGGCGCTCGGGAGATGGTGGGGGAGTCGAAGGTTGCACCTCCTCCTCCTCAAATGGTGGCCACCTCTGAGGACGCTGCTCCGAGGTCTTCTCCGCAGGAGGCTCGGGTGGTTGTCCCTCAGAAGACTGCAGGCAAACCTTCGGAGTCGCCGTATAACCACGTAAATGATTTTGATTTCTGCCTCGGGGGGAGCCCCTGAACCTTTTCGGATGATCTGTTGATCATTGTTTCTTCGTGTCTCGGGGGGAGCCCCTGAGCATTTTTCATATGTGTAACTTGTTTTGCTCGTTCTTTGGGCGTAGCCCTCGAGCCTTTCATTTGACGAGTAGTGCCTTTTGCAGCCTTTTATGCAAGGCGCCAACCAGCTGGTGCAGAAGCACCTGGCGTTGGAGGCCAACTTCAAACAGCTTCAAGGTACATTCATGAGTTGATCTTTTTGCGTCTTCTCCTTTGCCTCGATCTGATAAGTGTTCTGCTGATTGCAGAGGACAACAATACCACCCTCCGCGAGCTTGATGCTCTCAAAAAGAGACTTGGGCGAGCGGAGAAGAAGGCCGCGGACGCCGTCGGTGCAAAGGAGCGCCTTGAGCACGAGCTGGCCAACGCAGCCGCGGCCAAGGAGCGTCTGCAGCAGGAGGCTACGGACCGCGAGGAGCAACTCGCCACTGCTGCGGCCTCGCATGAGAAGGAGGTAGCCGACAAGCTGATGGCGGCTGCCAAGGCTATTTCGGGTGAGTGGTGTCGTCTTTCCCTTTTTTGACTTCCTTGTCTTTTCTTGTTGCGCTTTGTATTCACATTGCTTCTGTTGTTTCTTTAGATGCCGTAGGCATCGAGTTTGACCGCGGTGTTTTGGAGCACGAAAGTGCTCTAGATGATGCTACTGTGGCGGTCGAAGACCGCTGCTATACCGTGGTCGGCTCGCTTGCCAAGGCCAAGGAGGTTCTCTGGCGCTTCTATAAGGAGCTCGTCACCAAGGGCGTCGCCCTCGAAGATGTCGATGCCTTGGAGGATGCGCTGTCAGCCGAAGCGCCTGCGGCGTACAAGCGCAAGCAGAAGGGCATTGGTGCGTACGTCAGGTTGGCGATGGACCTGGCGTCTGGGGAAGAGCTGGATCTTCATCAGGTCACCTCCCGGATGCCCACGGCTGCTGACGGATCCGAGGTAGCCTTTGCCATCTACGCTGCCCGCTGTAAACGTTATGGGCCAAAGTTGATTGACTTGCTGCCTGAGTACGCGTTGAGGCAGCAGGGAGAGGCTAAGGGCAGGTAATCCGTCTCCGAGGCTACTCAGGATGCAGCTTCTTAGGTCTTGTAGCTGTAGGGTAGCTGAAAGGATACAGATGTCGCCTAGAGGGGGGGGTGAATAGGCGATTAAAACTTTTCCTAGAGTGGATCAACAAAGGCAGAATAAAACTAATGTTTACTTTGTTAAGCACAACCTAGAAACAACTAAGGTTCACCTATGTGCACCAACAACTTATGCTAAGCAATACAAGCAACAATGTGATAGCAAGATATAGATTACTTCAAGCACGAAGGCTATCACAATGTAGAGTGCATAAGTAAAGAGCTCGGGTATAGAGATAACCGAGGCACGCGGGGACACCGATATTTTACCGAGTTCCTCCCAACATGGAGTACGTCTCGTTTGGAGAGGGGGTGGTATCAAACCAACAACGCCACAAAAGGCCTCCCTTATTCTCCGGTGAATCTCACCCCAATGGGATCGATCCACGCTTCTACTATCGGTGCACTTGTCGGTGGCAACCGTAACCTCTCACAAGGTTGGGGCACAACTCCACAACTTAATTGGAGGCTCCCAACAAACGCCACAAAAGGCCTCAACAAATGCCACCAAGGCTACAATGCCACCAAGGCCACAAAACCGTCTAGGGTTCCAAGAACCCAAGAGGGACAAGCTCCAATGAGCAACTCAAACCAAATCCTCCGAGGAGAACTCAAACCGATGCAACAAATGCAAATGGCAAGAACACCACAAAGATGCTCAAATCCCTCACTCTCAAGTTCCAACAAAGCTACTAAAGGTATTGGGGGAACAAGAGAGGAGGAATCAAAGAGAGACACAAAATCCCCTAAAATCTAGATCCCCAAAGATACACTCACAAAGAGATGTTTTGGTTTGGTCAAAACATAGATCTAGATCTCCTCCAACAACCCCTCAAATATATGCAAGAATCAATGGAGGGGTGTGTAGAAATCAAGCTTAAAGAGTAAAGCAAATGGGGGCAAAGCTTGGACAAGAAAAAGGAGGAAGAAGTAACCCTAAAAGGCAAAGGGGCAAAGCTATTTATAGGGCTGGGCAAAATATGGCCGTTGGAGCCTTAATGTAGCGGTAGTACCGGAAGTTCAAGCGGTACTACCGGAGAACTCCGGTACTACCGGACCAGGTAACGGACTTGGTACCGGAAGACCAATATTCAAACTTCATAAGCCCTGGCCACAACGGTAGTACCATTGATGCTACCGTAAAGCGGTAGTACCGCAAATGGCAACCGGTACTACCGGACGAGAAGTGGAATCAGCAGTTTAGACGAAAAAAAGTCTCTGCCCTGTGCGGTACTAAAATGCGGTACTACCGCATTTTAGTACCGGAGCAGGCAGAAACTTTTGACAAGTGGTCAAAAAGCTATTGTCGCGCTAGGTACTAAAATGCGGTACTACCGCTTTTTAGTACCTAGCCCGGCAGAGGCTTTTTGACAGTTAGTCAAACCTTCTGTCACATCCGGTAGCAAAAAGCGGTTCTACCGCTTTTTGGTACCGCACCAGGCAAATATTCAAACGGCAATAACTTTTGACTGGAAGCTCCGATTGACCCGATTCCAATTGCGTTGGATAGAGGACGACAAGGGCTTCCCAATAAAAGGTGAAAATATTGGTTATCACCAAGTGAGAATGTATCAAGTATAATAATGTGAGATACCTCACTTGGTGAGAAACCGAAACACCGCATAGATCAAAATCGCAATAAGATATAAAAGAGGGATCCAATTTTGATGAACAAGAGCTTGTTATGGAGATTACCACAAGCTATATATCCTCACATGGATAATACCAAATAACAACCAAATACGATGATGCAGGTATGCAAAGGTTTGAGCTCTCTCCGAACGATGTGACCGAATTACTCATTCGAGAGCCCCTCTTGATAGTACGGTTATCTATCCTAAACCCGGTATCCCACACACAACATGAGACCGGCAAAAGGGAAAACCTATCAAGATTATACCTTTCCCTTGAGCATTCCACTTGATCTTTATGTAGACAAACTTGACCTTTTCAAGATGGAACGCCTTTCTTGATTCCTCATCATCGACCTCGCATATTGAGCTTGCCCAACATATCTTCTTTGCATTTCATCGACCTTGAAGCCAACACATGCTCCAAGCGATGCCAATGGACGAAACCTACAAGTATAACTTAATACGCACATTAGTACATAAAGATTGTCATTAATTACCAAAACCACACATGGGGGCCCAACATGTTCTTTCAGTAGCTTTTGTTTCCAGCTTCTTGTAATTATATCTATGAACAGTCCTTGCGCCACGTAGTGGCTTTTTGCTGTACATAATGAATTTTCGAGTTCTGTGTCTATCATCTGCTTATTCATATTTTTGTCTTCTTTTACTCTAGGGGCCTTCGGGTGATGATCCTGTCGATGCTTCGTCTGTGCTACAGCTGCGGCCATCTTTGGATGGTGCGTCGCAGCTTGTGTTTCTTCGAGACCGCATCCGCAGTCTTGAGAAGGAATTGCTTGGAGTGCGTGGCCATGCCGATGTTTGGAAATCAAAGGCAGAGCGAGGCGCTACCAGGGAGGAGTATTTGATGAGGGAGTTGCGTCACTTGTCTGAACAACTTCAATGCGAGGTTCTCAAACTGCTGCTCATTGTTTCGGATGTGCTTGTTGGCATTTCGTCTTACTTTTTGCAAGTATTGCAGGTGCTAACCTTGCTCCAAAGGAGGAAAAGGAGCGTGTTGCTGTTCGGATCAACTGCTTGACCCAGCAGGACATGGAGGCCAGCGGGTTCTTGTGGATGGACCGTGATCGTGCCATGGTCCTTGCGACTGTGCAAGATCGTGTTCACCAGGTGTCGCGGGTGCTGCGTCAGGCAAAGGCTTCATTGACGTCGGTTCTTCACGTGATGTTTCCGTTGGATGAGGCGCCATCGACTCTCTGGGGTCTGCTGGCGAAGTTTCGGAATGTGCATCATGTCACGGAACTGGTGCGGCATCAGATTGTCGCGGGGGTAAAGGCCGCGCTTTCCCTTATGCGGTTACATCGTCCCGATGTAGATCTGTCTGCTGTAGCGGCTGGGCCACCTCTTCGGCCGGATGGTGGCGAGTGGGATATGCGTCCACATTATGCGGCTGTAAGGCAGTATGCCGAACAAATTGTAGATCTGTTTGAGCAGCGTGCGTAGGTTATTCTTCAGAATAGGTAGAACCTGTAAAAAAGATAGATGTAAAATTTGTATATATTCGACTAGGCGTGTTGTGCCCTTTGTTGTAAAGGTTTATTGTTGTTTAGCACGTGGTGCTTTTTTGTATGTGTGCCCTTTTCATTAGCCTGACGTGGTCAGCTACTCAGATGTAGATGCGTTATCCTTAATCGACGAAGTTGTGAGCTAGGGGGGGGGGGCGAGTGTGTTGTAACATGGAAAAAAAATGTAGAAAATAGGTGAAAATTTTGGGGCGAGACACTTAGCTTTATTCATATCGTAAGGAGGAGGTACATTTTTCGGCTGCGTAGCCTTGGCTGAATAGCCTTATTGAAAGTAAAAAATGGAGGTAGCTAGGGGTAGAAGCGTCGCAGTTGTGCGACGTTTCATGGGTTGGAGTATGCGACTCCAGACTCCATGTGCTTGAGGCAATAGGCGCCACCTGGGATGACTTCAGTGATGATGTAGGGTCCTTCCCATGGTGACTTGAATTTCTTCGGTCACTCTTGCTTGAGTCGCAAGACTAGGTCTCCTTCGACGAAGGACCTTGTGAAGGGTTTTGCAACATAGTAAATCAAAAAATTTCTACGGATGCGAATGGGGAAGCCAAGATCTAATCTAGGAGATGCAAACAACGAGGGGGAATAGATGAGATCTTCATACCCTTGAAGATTCACACAGCGGAACGTTCGATGGAACGTGGTTGATGTAGTCGTACTCGCTTCTCCTCCTCGCGATCCGATCCGATCCAACATCGCAAGTGGCGATGCCTCCGAGAGATGCACACGTACGGCACCTCGACGTCTCCTCCTTCCTTGGTCCAGCAAGTGGGGTGGAGAGACAGATTGGATCTACAACACGACGGCGTGGTGCAAGTGGTGGAGAGTTTCTGCGGCAGGGCTTCGCCTACGCGCAGTCGGGAGGGAGAGAGAGGGGAGGGCAGCAGGGCGGCTAGGGCTTGAGGAGGTGGTGTGTGGAGGGTGCGCCCCCAGCCCTCTTTATATAGAGGGGTGTGCTGCTGCCCCTTGCCCCTCCTCCAAGCCTAGGGCCGACGGCCAAGGGGGAGGAGTGGGGGGCAAGTTTCCCCCCTTCCTTCTAGAAGCTCTCCTAGGGTTTCCCTAGGGTTTTGGCCGGCTGGGCATATGGGGCCTTGTGCCCCTGGCCCAATGCGGCTAGGGCACTCCCTCGTAGGCCCACGCCCCCTCCCGACAAGTGGGGCCACGTTGGTCACACTCCGGAAGGTTCTAGAAGCTTCCGGTACAATACCGAACAATCCGAAACAATTCTGAACTCCAAAAACTGCTTTGCCTTATATGAATATTATTCTCTGGACAATTCCGGAACCTCTCGTGATGTCCTGGATCTCATCCGAGACTCCGAACAAAAACTCATAAACCAATTATCTATTCTATCCTAGCGTCGACACATGTTAAGTGTGTGACCCTGCGGGTTCGAGAATATGCAGACATGATCTTCTATCAATAATCAACAGCGGGGTCTGGAAACCCATATTGACTCCCACACATTCATCGATGATCATATCGGATGAACCATGATGCCAGGATTCAATTAATCCCATATATATATTCCCTTCGTCACGCGATATTTTACTTGCCCGAGATTCGACCGTCGGCATCGGCATACCTAGTTCAATCTCGTTCACAGCAAGTACTTTACTCGTTCCGTAATCCGATATCACTTTGTGATTAACTCCTTAACCACGTGATTGCAAGCGGTGTTGATATCGATTACCGAGTGGGCCTGAAGTATATCTCTCCGACTTGGGAGGGACAAATCCCAACCCAACAAGTATTTTCCAATCACCTGAGAGACACCTTTATGATCACCCTCTCATAGAATGACGTTTGATGACCTCAAAGCTTTCTCCCGATACCAGGGAGTTGCATTATCTCATGGTCTAAGGAATACAATATTTGACATAATAAAAAGCTTCGCAAAGATGAACACTATGACACGATCTAATTGCTCTGCTTTATTTGGGTCTGTCCATCATATCATTCTCCCAATGATATGATCTCATTATTAATCGACAACTCATGTGTATGGTTAGGAAACCTTAACCATCATTAATCAATGAGCTGGTCCATAGAGGCATACTAGGGACACAGTGTTGTTCATAAACCACACAAGTATTAAAGTTTCCGCTTAATACAATTCTAGCATGGAATATAAACTTTATCATGAACAAGAATTATAATAATAACATCTTTATTATTGCCTCTAGGGCATAATTCCAACAGTCTCCCACTTGCACTAGAGTCAATAATCTAGTTTACATCTGGCAACAATCTAACACCCATGGCACTAACGTGCTGATCATGTTTTGCTCGTGGAAGAGGTTTAGTCAACGGGTCTGCGACATTTAGATCCGTATGTACTTTTCTAATCTTCAGATCTCCATCTGTTATATAATCTCGAATTATATGAAACTTGCGGTTGATATGCTTGGTATTTGGATGATATCTTGGTTCCTTAGCTAGTGCTATGGCGCTAGTGTTGTCACACAATATCTCCAGTGGGTCCAAGGCACTTGGAACCACGCCAAGCTCAGTGATGAAGTTCCTGATCCAAACTCCTTCACTTGACGCTTCTGCAGCAGCCATGTATTCCGCTTCTACTGTAGATCCTGCGATCACGCTTTGCTTGCAGCTTCTCCAGCTCACAGCTCCTCCATTCAAAATATAAACGTATCCTGTCTGAGATTTAGAATCATCCTTGTCGGTGTCAAAACTAGCGTCGACGTAACCTCTTACGACGAGCTGTTCATCACCTCCATAGACTAAGAACATTTCTTTGGTCCTATTTAAGTACTTTAGGATGTTCTTCATGGCTGTCCAGTGTTCCACTCCTGGATCACTTTGGTATCTGCTCGTCAAACTAAGAGCATTGGACACATCCGGTCTAGTACACAGCATGGCATACATGATAGAACCTATGGCCGAGGCATAAGGCACTTTTATCATAGCTTCTCTATCGTTTACCGTAGCTAGACACTGAGCCTTGCTCAATATCTTACCTGACAACATAGGCACTGGACCTTTCTTTGCCTTATCCATTCTGAACCTTTTCAGAACTTTGTGTAGGTATGTACTCTGGCTTAAAGCTATTAGGCATCTTTGTCCATCTCTATAGGTTTTGATGCCTAATATATAAGCAGCTTCCCCTAGGTCTTTCATTGAAAAACATTTGTTCAAATTACTCTTCACATAGTTAAGCATGTCAATGTCATTTCCAATAATCAATATGTCATCCACATATAGTACTAGAAATTTCACTGAGCTCCCACTCACTTTCTTGTAGATACAAGCTTCGTAGAAATTTGGAACAAATCCAAAGCTCTTGATCACTTGATCAAAATGAAGGTTCCAACTCTGAGATGCTTGCTTCAGTCCATAAATGGAACGCTGAAGTTTGCACACTTTATCATCATCCTTAGGATTGACAAAACCTTCGGGTTGCATCATATACAACTCTTCATCAATGTTGCCATTGAGAAATGCAGTCTTGACATCCATCTGCCATATTTCATAATCATGAAACGCAGCAATTGCAAATAAAATCCAAATGGCCTTAAACATCGCTACGGGAGAGAAAGTCTCATCATAGTCAACACCTTTAACTTGTCGAAAACCTTTCGCGACAAGCCGTGCTTTATAGACAGTAACATTACCATCTGCGTCCGTTTTCTTCTTGAAAATCCATTTGCACTCAACGGCCTCTCGGTCGCTAGGAGGGTCCACCAAAGTCCATACTTGGTTTTCGCTCATGGATCCCAATTCGGATTTCATGGCTTCTAGCCATTTCTCAGAGTCTGGGCTCATCATCGCTTCCTCATAGTTTGCAGGTTCACTCTCGTCTACTAACAAGACAGTTAAGACAGGGTTGCCGTACCACTCAGGAGGGGCACGTGACCTTGTCGACCTGCGACGTTCAGGAGTAGCATCGTCCGAAGCTTCATGATCCTTGTCATTAGCTTCCTCTATTGTTGGTGCAGATGGCACTGGAACAATTTCAGGTGCTGCGCTACTCTCCAACTCAAGAGAAGGTTCAACAACCTCGTCTAGCTCTACTTTCCTCCCACTCACTTCTTTCGAGAGAAACTCCTTCTCCAGAAATGATCCGTTCTTTGCGACAAACACTTTGCCTTCGGATCTGTGATAGAAGGTATACCCAATAGTTTCCTTAGGGTATCCTATGAAGACGCATTTCTCCGCTTTGGGTTCGAGCTTGTCCGGCATCAACTTCTTGACGTAAGCTTCGCATCCCCAAACTTTAAGAAACGACAACTTAGGTTTAGCACCAAACCAAAGTTCATACGGTGTCGTCTCAACGGATTTAGATGGTGCCCTATTTAAAGTGAATGCAGCGGTTTCTAATGCATAACCCCAAAATGATAACGTCAAATCTGTAAGAGACATCATTGATCGCACCATATCTAATAGAGTTCGATTCCGGCGTTCAGACACACCATTGCGCTATGGTGTTCCGGGTGGCGTGAGTTGCGAAACTATTCCGCTTGCTTTAAGATGCGTGAGAAAATCATAACTCAAATATTCACCTCCACGATCAGATCGTAGAAATTTAATTTTTCTGTTATGATGGTTTTCCACTTCATTCTGAAATTCTTTGAACTTTTCAAACGTTTCAGATTGATGATTCATTAAATAGATATACCCATATCTACTTAAGTCATCAGTAAAAGTGAGAAAATAGCGATATCCACCGCGCGTCGAAACACTCATCGGTCCGCATACATCGGTATGTATGATTTCCAACAAGTCCGTTGCTCGCTCCATCATTCCGGTGAATGGAGTTTTGATCTTCTTGCCCATGAGGCATGGTTCGCACGTGTCAAATGATTCAAAATCAAGAGACTCCAAAAGTCCATCAGAATGGAGTTTCTTCATGCGTTTTACACCAATATGACCTAGACGGCAGTGCCACAAATAAGTAGTATTATCACTATCTACCTTGCATATCTTAGCCTCAATGTTATGGATGTGTGTTTCATTGCTTTTGAGATTCAGAAGAAATAAAACATTCTTAGCAGGTGCATGACCATAAAAGATGTTACTCATATAAATAGAACAACCATTATTCTCCGATTTAAATGAATAACCGTCTTGCAATAAACATGATCCAAATATGATGTTCATGCTCAACGTAGGCACATAATAACATTTATTGAGGTTTAAAACTAATCCCGAAGGTAAAACTAAGAAGAGAGTGCCGACGGCCATCACATCAACTCTTGATCCGTTGCCAACGCGCATCGTCACCTCATCCCTCGCTAGCCGCCATCTATTCCGTAGATCCTGTTTCGAGTTACAAATATTAGCAACTGAACCAGTATCAAATACCCAGGCACTACAACGAGGGCTAGTAAGGAAAACATCAATAACATGTATATCAAATATACCTTTGATGGTGCCAGCCTTCTTGTCTGCTAAGTACTTCGGACAGTTGCGCTTCCAGTGACCCTTGTCCTTACAATATAAGCACTCAGTGTGCGGCTTAGATCCAGACCTGAGCTTCTTCTCTGCAGGGGCAACGCGCTTTCCGCTGCCCTTCTTGAAGGGATTCTTTGCACCCTTACCTTTCTTAAAGCTGGGGGGCTTGTTGGCCATCAACACATGATTATCTTTCTTGATGTCCACCTCCACAGCTTTCAGCTTAGCGAAGAGATCGGTGATCATATCAGTGGAACAAATCTGATTATGAGTAACTACAAAACCTTTGTAGCTAGGAAGGAGTGATTGCAGAACTCTGTCAATCTTGAGCTCCTCTGGAATCTTGCAGTCCAGTTGCTCAAGGCGTTGAGTGTAGCCCGACATCTTAATGGCGTGCTCACTAACGAAACTCCCTTCCTCCATCTTGCAGTTAAAGAATTTCTCAGAGATCTCATACCTCTCAGAACGGGCCTGAGTCTGAAACATAGTTTTCAGTTCCTCAAGAATCTCAAAGGGCCCGGGAAATCCTCAAAATGATTTTGAAGGCTCGATTCCATAGCAAACAACATGGTCCTCTTAATCACACCATAATCATCTTTGCGCGTCTGATAAACAGCTTTTTCATCAACCGGCGCATCTACAGCAGGGGCGTCACCTAGAGCTTTCTCAAGGACATAGTCCTTTTGTCCGCCAGCGAGAATGATTCTCAGATTGTGGAACCAGTTGGTGAAGTTAGACCCATTGTTCTTAAGCTTTTCTTTCTCAGCAAAAACGTTGAAGTTGAAGTTGGACTTAGCCATTTGATCTACAAAATTTGCAAGTACAATTTAGACTATGTTCATGATAACTAGTTCAACTTAATCAAATTACTAGATGAACTCCCACTAAAATCAACATCCCTCAAGTTGTTTAGTGAACATGATCCAAATCCACCACACCTAATCCGATCTTCACGAGAAGAGATGTGGTTTCAATGGTGGACAACAAAGTGTCGATCATATCATTCATATGACTCATGCTTAACCTTTCGGTTCGTGTGTTTCGAGAACATGTCTGTACATGCTAGGCTCGTCAAGTCAAACCCAAGTATTTCTGCGTGTGCAAAACTGGCTTGCACCCGTTATATGTGAACGTAGAGTTTATAGCACCCGATCATCACGTGATGCTTGAACACGACGAACTTTCGCAACGGTGCATACATGGGAAGAACACAGTTTTATCTTGATATTCAAGTGAGGAATCATCTTATAATGCTACCGTCGCGATCTAAGCATAATAAGATACATAAAAGGATAAACATCACATGCATGTAATTTTATGTGTCATGGTATAGCCAATCTCCACGCAATGATCTCCATCTTGTGCATGACAACATGATCTCCATCACTCCACCATGATTGCCTCCACCACGAATAGCAACTACAACTATTGCTAACTACTTAGCGATAAAGTAAAGCTATTACGTGGCGTATAAGAAGTTGACACACAGGTCATACACAATTATAAAGACAACCATATGGCTTCTGCCGGTTGTGTACTCATCGACATGCAAGTCGTGAAACATTACAAAACATGATCATTGCATACAACATACACATCACATCTTGGGCCATACCATATCACAGAAACACTCCCTGCAAAAACAAGTTAGACGCCTCTACTTTGTTGTTGCATGTTTTCGTAGCTTATGGGAGTAACAAGCTAAGAACGATTCTTACCTACGGAAAGCCAAAACGGTGATATTATGGTTGCCAACATCCGGTGTAAATCCCATGACAACTATAGTGAGAGAAACTTGCACCCACCAGCCGCATGTGTGGAACAAGCCACACGTCAAGTGCGGAGCCGGTCTCGCGAACGAGGTCGCGTAAAGATGGCCTGGACCGCTTCGATCTCACTATCCCGCGTCATAAGAGGTACACAAACAAGAGGCTTGCAATAGAAAACATCAACGCCCGCAAACAAGCATGTTGCGTTCTACTCGTGAAACACATCTACGCATAGATCTAGCTCTGATACCACTGAAGGGTTTTGCAGCATAGTAAATCAAAAAATTTCTACGGATGCAAACAGGGAAGCCAAGATCTAATCTAGGAGATGCAAACAATGAGGGGGAATAGATGAGATCTTCATACCCTTGAAGATTCGCACAGCGGAACGTTCGATGGAACGTGGTTGATGTAGTCGTACTCGCTTCTCCTCCTCGCGGTCCGATCCGATCCAACACCGCAAGTGGCGATGCCTCCGAGAGATGCACATGTACGGCACCTCGACGTCTCCTCCTTCCTTGGTACAACAAGTGGGGTGGAGAGACAGATTGGATCTACAACACGACGGCGTGGTGCAAGTGGTGGAGAGTTTCTGCGGCAGGGCTTCGCCTACGCGCAGTCGGGAGGGAGAGAGGAGGGAAGCAGGGCGGCTAGGGCTTGAGGAGGTGGTGTGTGGAGGGTGCGCCCCCAGCCCTATTTATATAGAGGGGTGCGCTGCTGCCCCTTGCCCCTCCTCCAAGCCTAGGGCCGACGGCCAAGGGGGAGGAGTGGGGGGCAAGTTTCCCCCTTCCTTCTAGAAGCTCTCCTAGGGTTTCCCTAGGGTTTTGGCCGGCTGGGCATATGGGGCCTTGTGCCCCTGGCCCAATGCGGCTAGGGCACTCCCTCGTAGGCCCACGCCCCCTCCCGACAAGTGGGGCCACGTTGGTCACACTCCGGAAGGTTCTAGAAGCTTCCGGTACAATACCAAACAATCCGAAACAATTCCGAACTCCAAAAACTTCTTTGCCTTATATGAATATTATTCTCCGGACAATTCCGGAACCTCTCGTGATGTCCTGGATCTCATCCGAGACTCCGAACAAAAACTCATAAACCAATTATCTATTCTATCCTAGCATCGACACATGTTAAGTGTGTGACCCTGCGGGTTCGAGAATATGCAGACATGATCTTCTATCAATAATCAACAGCGGGGTCTGGAAACCCATATTGACTCCCACACATTCATCGATGATCATATCGGATGAACCACGATGCCAGGATTCAATTAATTCCATATATATATTCCCTTCGTCACGCAATATTTTACTTGCCCGAGATTCGATCGTCGGCATCGGCATACCTAGTTCAATCTCGTTCACAGCAAGTACTTTACTCGTTCCGTAATCCGATATCACTTTGTGATTAACTCCTTAACCACGTGCTTGCAAGCGGTGTTGATATCTATTACCGAGTGGGCCCGAAGTATATCTCTCCGACTTGGGAGGGACAAATCCCATCTCGATACATACAACCGAACAAGTATTTTCCAATCACCTGAGAGACACCTTTATGATCACCCTCTCATAGAATGACGTTTGATGACCTCAAATCTTTCTTCCGATACCAGGGAGTTGCATTATCTCATGGTCTAAGGAATACAATATTTGACATAAGAAAAAGCTTCGCAAAGATGAACACTATGACACGATCTAATTGCTCTGCTTGATTTGGTTCTATCCATCATATCATTCTCCCAATGATATGATCTCATTATTAATCGACAACTCATGTCTATGGTTAGGAAACCTTAACCATCATTAATCAATGAGCTAGTCCATAGAGGAATACTAGGGACACAGTGTTGTTCATAAACCACACAAGTATTAAAGTTTCCGCTTAATACAATTCTAGCATGGAATATAAACTTTATCATGAACAAGAATTATAATAATAACATATTTATTATTGCCTCTAGGTCATAATTCCAACACCTTGAGCGTAGCCGTCGGCTGTGGTAGTTGCGGAGACTCTGTTGGTACACCGCTGGTCGAGCTGCGGCTATATCACGCGCCTCATCGAGTGTGTCGACGGCGTCTTCGAGTGCGACCGTCGATTCGGCTTTGCTGTAAGCGACGACCCGTGGGGCCTTGTGGTGTACCTCTGTTGGTAGCACAGCTTCGGCTCCCTGCACCATGAAGAAAGGCGTGTAGCCAGTTGAGCTATTTGGCGTTGTGCGCAGGATCCACAGGACCGAGGGTAGCTCTTGTGTCCAGGCTCCTACGAGTCGCTCGAGTGGGCTCATGAGGCGCTTCTTGATGCCAGCACCGACAAGGCCGTTGTCCTTTTCGACCTACCCGTTCGTTTGCGGGTGCGCCATGGAGGCGTATGTGATGTTGATTCCGAGGTCTTCGCAGAAGTCCTGGAATTCTTTGGAGATGAAGTTTGACCCATTGTCGGTGATGATGCTGTGCGGCACGCCGAACCTGTAGACAATGGATTCGAAGAACTTGACGGCAGTTTTGCCCTTTTGGTTAATGACGGGCACAGACTCAATCCACTTGGTGAATTTGTCGACTGCAACCAGGAGGTAGACGTGACCTCCTTTTGAGGACCTTGGTAGTTTGCCGATCATGTCGAGACCCCATTGGGGAAAGGGCCAGGCCAAAGGTATGGGCATGAGCTTTCATCCGGGTGCGTGCGGTTTATCTGCGAACCGTTGGCACCCGTTGCATCTTTGGACGATGTCCTTGGCATCGTTCATGGCCGTTGGCCAGTAGAATCCAACTCGTAGAGCTTTGGCGACAAGGGCGCGGCTGCCCGCATGATGGCCGCAGATGCCCTCGTGGATATCTTGGAGGATGGTTTTGCCATCGCCGATGGTGACGAACCTTTGGAGTACACCCGAAATGCTGCGCTTGTACAGCTCGCCATTGATGATGGTGAAGGCCATGGACCGGCGAGATATGCGCCGGGCATCTGTCGGGCTGTCGGGCAGTTCCCCATCTATAAGGTACTTTAGGTATGGCTGTGTCCAAGTTTCTTCGACTGTCATGACCTGCATCAGGTTGACCATTGCGACCTCTGTGTCGAGTTTTTCGGGTCCTTCCTGACCTTCGGGTAGCGCAGCTCCCGAGTGCTCTGCCTCTTCGGGTGATCCCTTTGGGAATTTCCGTTTGATGCATGGCACACAGATCTGTTCGAGGAACACACCTGGTGGCACCCGTGCGCAAGTGGAGCTGATGTTGGAGAGTCTGTCGTCCTCTTCGTTTCTTTCTCTCCCAACGTGCCAAAGCTCGTAGTCGTCGAAGTATCCTTCGAGTGCGTTGTAGAGTGCGCGGTACACGATCATGTTGGCGGCGTGTGCGTCGCACTCGTTCATCGTCTGCTGGACGACGAGGTTCGAGTCTCCGTAGATGACCAGGCGCATTGCGCCACAGATCTTGGCCATCCTCATGTCGTGGATGAGGGCTTCATATTTGGCCTCGTTGTTGGAAGCTCGAAATTTCATACGAATGACGTACTTCATCTTGTCGCCCTGCGGGGAGGTTAGTATGACCTCGACTCCTACTCCGGCCTCGCGCTTGGAGCCGTCGAAGTGCATTGTCCATGACTATGTCATGTCCGGCATGTCTGGCAGCTGCAGTTCCATCCAGTGGACGAGGAAGTCCGGGAGGACCTGAGACTTGATCGCATGGCGCTTCTCGTAGACGATGTCTAGAGGTGACATCTCGATGCCCCACAGGGCTACACGTCCCGTGGCCTCCGGGTTGTTTAGGATGCTGTTCAGGGGTGCCTCATTGACGACCATCACCTGATGCTCCTGGAAGTAGTGGCTCAGCCGACGAGCCATCATGAACACGCCGTAGGCGAGTTTCTGGTAGTGAGGGTACCTCTGCTTTGTCAGCGTCAATACCTCGCTGAGGCAGTAGATTGGGCGTTGGACCCCATGGGTCTTGCCTTCTTTGGGTCGCTCGACCACCTGGTGTGTGGCTGCTATGTATAGCAGCAAAGGCTCATGCTCCTTTGGCGTGACCAAGACGGGCGAGGTAGAGAGTAGCCGCTTTAGATATTCAAATGCATCATCCGCCTCGGGTGTCCACTCGAATTTGTCTGCCTTGCGCAACAGCTGATTGAACAGCAGGGCTTTTTCGCCCATGCGGCTGATGAACCTACTAAATGCCACGATTCGCCCGGCAAGCTGCTGGACGCCCTTGAAGTTCTTCGGCTTCTCCATGGCCATTATGGCCCGGATTTTCTTCGAGTTTGCCTCGATCCCTCGCTGGGAGATGAAGTAGCCTAGCAGTTGACCAGATGGGACGCTGAAGGCGCATTTTTCTGGGTTTAACTTGATCTTGTATCGATCGAGGTTATCGAACGTTTTGCGGAGATCGTGGATGAGCGTCTTGGCCTCCCTTGTTTTGATGACTATGTCGTCGACATAGACTTGGATGTTGCGGCCGATCTGGTTCTTCAGGCATGCCTGCAGGCATCGTTGGTACGTGGCGCCTGCGTTCTTCAGCCCGAAGGGCATTGTGTTGTAGCAAAACACTCCAAACGGCGTGATGAATGCCGTTTTCTCCTGATCTTCGACCTTTAGTCGGATCTGGTTGTAGCCTGAGTAGGCATCGAGGAAGGAGAGTTTTTCGCATCCTGCTGTCGAATCGATAATCTGATCGATCCGAGGGAGAGGGAAGTGATCCTTCGGGCCGTGCTTGTTCAGCGATGTGAAGTCCACGCACATCCGTAGGATGTGTGTGTCCTTTTTTGGGACCATCACGGTGTTGGCGAGCCACTCGCTCTCCTTGATCTCCCTGATGAAGTTTGCGTCAAGTAGTTTGTTGACTTCGACTCTGATTGCTTTGGCCCGTGGTTCGGACAGTCGTCGGATGGACTATTTGACGGGCTTGGCGTCTGGAAAGACGTTGAGTGCATGCACGATGAATTCCCTAGGAACTCCTGGCATGTCCACAGGACACCAGGTGAAGATTTCCCAGCGCGCACGGAGGAATTCGACGAGCGCACTTTCCTATGTGGAGCTAAGGTCGTTGGTGATCAGCGCCGTCTTGGAGGCATCCATCGGATGGACCTGCCCCTTCTTTGTTTTGACGGTGGAGTCAAAGGACATGTCTGGTGCGTTCTGTCTTGCGACTGGGGGTGCCCCATTGTCCGTCGCATCGCGGAGCCTTACGAGCTCCTCCTGCATGCCGAATGACTGGGAGATTCTGTTGAAGTCCCTATCTTAGTGGTCCGATCGGGTGAAGCTCCCGTGGACCGTGATGATGCCCCTGGGTCCTGGCATCTTGAGTAGTAGGTACGCATAGTGCGGTACCACCAGGAATCGTGTGAATGCCACACGCCCGAGGATGGCATGGTATTGTGATGGCCAGTCCACCACTTCTAACTTGAGTCGCTCACATCGGAAGTTATCCGGTTTGCCGAAGATGACGTCGAGCCATATCTTTCCCAGGGGGAATACACCCTTCCCTGGGACGATGCTGTGGAACGTTGTATCAGATTGTTCCGGGCTGCACAGCGGGATCCACATTGCTACCAAGGTGCTGGTGAAGATCAGATTGATGCCGCTGCCACCGTCCATGAAGACGCGGCTCATGTCGAACCCGCCGATCTCCGCCTCGAGCACCAGGGCAGCATGACCTGGGCAAGGGACTTGACAAGGGTGATCCGAACGGATGAACGTGATGCAGGATTCTGATCCACTGAGGTACTCAGGGATGGCGGGTGGAGCGGTCACGGCCAGATTGATCTGACGGGTGATTTTCTTCTACACCATGTTTGTTGGGCGCCCTTTTTGGATCATCAGCGATCCTTTCGGCGTGGGGTACCCGTGCCCACCGTTATTCTGCGCGGGTGCGATTGGGTGGTTCGAAGGTCCCGCAGGTGGTGGTGGAGGAGCTCCATGTGCGATCTCGCCTGGTGCGGGTGCATTCGCGTATCCAGGGTTCGGGGCTTGCTGCGTCATCTGGGCCATGCTCTCGCTGAGTTACTGGAACTCGCGGCAGTCTTTCAGCATGTGGCTTGCCTTCTTCTTACCATCCTGCTTGTTGATGTAGAAGTGGATGGTGCATGGAACCAACAGTTTGTCGTATGCTGAGGGTCCGTCGTCATGGCTATGAAGTTGCCATGACTGCGTTGGGCGTCCTCCGTCGTGGAAGTTGCTTCCACGGTATCCACCATTGTCGCGGTTGCCGTTGCTGCGGCGGTCGGCGTAGCTAGCCGCGACCATGTCGGGTCCGTCGCGATCGTCGTAGACGCGCGATCTTCTCTTGCTACAGCGTTCGCGTCACCTACCGTAGTCGTCTTCCTCCTCCGAGTGCGCTGGGTGGATGGAGTCCTTGCTGTTAGCCCACCTGTTGGCGATATCCATGAGGTGGTCGAGTGTCTTGGGCTTGACGCGCCTAAGCTCTTCTTTGAAGTCCTGGCGTTTGACGCCGTCCTTGAAGGCGTCGATAGCTCTCTCCTCGGAGATGTGCGCCGCGGAGTTCTTGGTGTTAGACCAGCATAGTATGTAGGAGCGAATGGATTCGCTTGTTCGCTGGGTGCAGGCCCGCAACTCCTCGATCGAGGCAGGCCTCTTGCTGGTGCCTTTGAAGTTTCAGACGAAACTGTACGCCAGCTCCTCCCAGCTTCGGATAGATCCCGAGGATAGGCTGCTGAGCCAGATCCGAGTTGCGCCTGTCAGCTGGAGCTGAAGGCATTGCATGGCGGTTTCCTTGTTTCCGCCGTGTAGCTTGACGGACGACAAGTGGTCACTGAGCCACGCCTTGGGGTCCTGTGTGCCGTCGAACTTCGGAGTGTCCGAAGGAAGCTTGAAGTTTCGCGGCATCCGTGTCCGCCGAACAGATCTGCTGAAGCATCGGGCTCCGCATAGCTCTCCTTCGTCATCATCCTCTTCGGATTCAGACGAGCATATGCGCTTGGAGCGTGCCTTGTCAATATTGCGCTAGGTTAGCTCGCTTCGGGCGTCGTAATCGCGGCTGCAAGGGCGCGAGCTCTTGTGACTTCGAGGAAGGTCGTGCTCTTCATCTTCGGCTGAGGGCGTGGGGCTGCGGTTGAACCTGACCGCAGCCTTCTTCTTTGGCTTCGCAGGAGCTTCTCCGTGGAGCACAGCTCCGACGAGTCGAAGTCCGGTAAGCGCGGACTTATGCATGGCCCTTTTCGGGTCCCCTTCCGGAGGTGGATGGGACGCGAGGTATGCGGTGGCCGCCATGATTGCAGCTTCGGTGTCTTCAGGATGACGTTGCCGTCGGCGTCCATCTCCATGAAGGACGCGTTGAGGGCCCGAGTCACATCGCGACGTGCCTTGGGATCCATGTTCTCTATGCGAGAACGGTGCTTGTTGCCATGGTTGCCGTGCGAGGTGGAGCCGATGCCCATGGCGGAGAGCGCAGCTCGCCGCACGCTGGACTCCGAGGCTGCTTGCTTGCGTTTGTCAATCACCTCTTGCATCTTCACCTGCTTCTTGTGCTCCTCGATTAGGAGCATGTGGTATTCCATCAGCAGATCCCGCGAGGCATCCACGGGCAGGATCTTGTTGCCTGCTAAAGGCTTCATGTGCTTGAGCCCATACTTCCTCGCTGAGGTGGATGACCTGATCGGTGTCGTTCCCGTTGGGCGGGGGGGGGGGGCTGGCTTCTTCTGTTCCCACCGTTTCTACCCTGCGGGTTGGGTGGCGGATTGTGCTCCTGATCCACGTCACTCTGGATGACTTCGGCGCACTGGTAGCGCTCGTAGATCGGATTGCTGCTACTGCAGCTTTCGGATCCGGAACTGTAGGTCCCCTCATCCGATGGTGGATCGCACAGATCTGAGTTGCAGCTGCTGCTGTCATAGAACTCATCTGCCAATGGCGATGTGCGTAGTACGGGGTGTGGAGCCCATGAAGCGGGCCTGATCGATGGCAGGGGCACCTGCTCTGGGAGGCGGAGAGTGCCGGTCTGCCCCACCTGGAAGCAGAAGCTCCCGAACAGGATCTCGATTTCGTCGCCTAGGGGCTCGAAGTCCTTCAGGTTGGCCAGCGAGTGGCGGTGAAGTCGAAGGCTCCGAAGAGGAGATGACTCTCTGTTGCCACGGAGCTGTAGATCGCTTTGTTTGGGACCGTCACGATCGCACAATCAGCGCCCCCAATTCCCACAGACGGCGCTAATTGACGAGGTTTAATCTCGTCAATGCCCATTGTTATGAGCTTGGGTTTTGGAGAAGATGGGGATGCTGGAGATTGCGTAACGGTTAGCAAACAAGCAACACGGGGACACGAGGTTTACCCAGGTTCAGGCCCCCGGAGGGAAAACCCTACTCCTACTTGTCTTCTCTTGATTACAGCGGAACCGAAAAGTACAGGGGTGCGCAGATGCAATCTGGCGTGGAGGTGTGTATGCGGTGGTGTGCTAGAGATTGTAAGAGATCCTCCTTGTCATGCCCTCCTGGCCTTTCTATAGAGATAGGTAGGTCCCAGGCACAAATCGAATCGTTTACATGTTTTAGTGTTTACCCCCTTTGAATTTTCGATCTACTCTAGTCTTGCTTTCCAAGGATCCGAAGGCGTCATGAGCCCTGTCCACCCTGTCTTCGTGGGTTGGCACATGTTCTCGTGGGCCTTCCCTAGGGTGGACTAGGTATGCTAAGGTCGTGTACCCGTAGGGTATAACCATGTCACCGACAACTTTATCAAGACTTCCATCACGCAAGCTAAGGAGATAGACAAGCCCCCGAGCGTATTGTAAGCTGGAAAGCTTCATGTACCCGGGATGGCGCAAGGATGGCGCTGTCAATGGTCAAGGCACACTACGAAACTGACGACCTCGACACGGTGACCTCTGGCATCCCCGACATGGACGGCGATGGACAAAATATTGATAATGAAGCTATCTTGACATCACTCGCGGGTTTTGACACTAGAGTCGCCGAGTTGGCTACCAGAACGTCTTTGTGCCCATGAAAACCATTGATGGCGGTAGTCAAATCTCCTCCGAGCCCCTCAACACCGCCGACTTCGAGGAAGATGACTCTCCTGCTGCGGATGATGCTACGTCCAAGTCGCCCGCCCCAGAGGAATGAAAAAACAATATGTAATATTTGTTTCCTCTAGAAGTTGTATGCGGAAAAAACAATGTGATAACTTAAGGCGGAAACAATGATTTTTATGTCCTGCTACTTAAGAACTGGTTCGTAGCATGTATATATGTTTTAAGCAAGTGCTGGCTTATCCATTACTTTGGTTTTTATGCTTGACTTTTCATGAGTTGGAAGACTCGTTGTCAGAACTACGTGCTCAGGCGATGATGCCCAATGGCACCGTAAAACACCTAAGCACAAAATCGCCGAAAATGAGTGCCAAAAGTCACTAATCCAGAATCCACATAAAAACGACAAAGAACGGGTAGACCAGAAAACTTAAGCTAATGCCCGTGGGCAGAATTTTCACAAGTGCAATCGCAAAGCTTGTGCATAAAGGTTTTATACGATCCAAAAATGAACACTAAAGGAGGTAAAAGACTCAGAAATATGAGTGAACCAAAGATCTTTATTTCATTGATCATATAAGAGGTACAGAATAGATAAAAAATGCTAAGTGTAGAAAGGACGTAGCTGTGCTATGTTTCATGGCCGATCAAGCTCCAGGTAGTCATCATCCGGGTCATGTCGCTTACGCTTATGATCCTCGTTGGGCCTATCCTCCAGTTCACGATTGTCAACGAGGTAGTAAGACCCATTGAGTAGCACCTTGCTTATGATGAACGGTCCTTCCCGTGGCGGGGATAATTTGTGTGACTTCTTCTGCTTAAGTCGGAGCACCAGGTCCCCCTCTTTAAACGAGCAATGCCGAACGCGGCGACTATGGTAGCTGTGTAGCTTCTGCTGGTAGATGGCGGATCTTTGGCATGCCAATACGCGCTCCTCCTCAAGAAGGTCCACATCTAGGCGTCTGGATCCTTCAGCGTCATCTTTGTCATAGGTGCCAACTCTTGGTGAATCGTGAAGGATGTCGGAATGCAGGATGGCTTCTGCTCCATATACCATGAAGTAAGGGGTGTAGCCGGTGGATAGGTTGGGTGTAGTTCGTAAACTCCACAACACAGATGGAAATTCTTCTACCCAGGCTCCAACTGCTCTATGTAGCGGTGCTTCCAGATGTGGCTTGATTCCCTACAGAATTAATCCATTGGATCGCTCAATCTGACCATTGGACTGTGGATGTGCCACAGATGCAAGGTCAAGTCGGATGCCCTTCTCCCAACAATAAGCTTCCACTTCTCCGAGTGATAAGTTGCTGTCGTTGTCGGTGATAATGCTATGTGGGAGAGCAAATCTCACCACTAGATCTCGGACAAACCTAAGGGAAGTTGCACCATCAAGCTTTAGAATGGGTTTAGCTTCTATCCATTTGGTGAATTTATCAACTACTACTAGCAGATGTGTAAACCCACATGGTGCCGTCTGCAACGGACCAACCATGTCCAGCCCCCAGACTGCAAACGGCCAAGTTATTGGTATTGTTCGCAATTCTTCAGCTGGAACATGTGGTTATTGTGACACCCCCGGGATCAGGGCTAAACAAATCCCAGACCTCTGTCTGACATAAACTTAACCTTGAGCTCGAGAATATCCAGTGAAGAATCGGTAACACAATAGTGACCCTACGACACAAAATTTATTACAACAAGCTCATATCTAAGCAGAGAACCAAATTATTACAAGCAGAGGTCACTGACCACAAACACCAAACAACGGAAGGAAAATTATGCTATTAAGTATAGCAAACTTAACAAATGGCCTAAGAGGCCTGAAGCATAACGATGACGTCCCAGCTCATAGATTCCAGGCTGCCGGCCGGGAACCCCAAGCTACTCGTCGATGTCGTTGCAGTACGGAACTCGTCTTCAGGGAACACTTAAACTGCCAAAATTATCAACAAAGCAAGGGTGAGTACATGGTGTACTCCGCAAGACTTCTGGCTGGTGGAGTTGTTTTGCATAAAGCCATCTTTTCTTTATAAAACAAGAGAGAGAAGAAGCTCGTCTATTTAGAATATTTTAAAAGGGGATAAGAGAGCGACATCTCCAAAGTATTGATCATCATCTTTTGATATCCACCAAATCATCATCATCTACCAATTGGGATCACCCCCTCGTACCCATGAAGAAGCATCCTTAAGCACACGTTGATCTGCCAAGTTTTAAGATTAGGTTAAAGTTCTGTATGATCTTGAGTCCGGTCGCCAAGTCATTCATAACCGTGAACACGGCTTTTTGAAAAGATTATTACCCTGCAGGGGTGTACAACATTACCCACACGTACTAACCTTCTCTTAATGCCACTAGTAATAGCCCTCTTCCTTGGAAGGTCGACAGAGGGTGGTTAGACACGACCTTTACCTTGATTTTGCCGAGACCATGAGTCACGCAATAAGTATGGTTCTGCTGTAACGGGTCAATTACCGAAGCCGGTACTTAAAGATGTGAGGCGAGGTTGGTTTACTAGGGGCGCTATCTACCCCAAGCAACCTCGGCCACACTTACCTACCTGTTATGAATGCACCAACTTCACTCGGCAAATATTTCAAAAGATTTTCTATGCATATGTCGAATGGAATGCCCGAAATATGTGACTCATGGAATCTACTAGGCAAGTTAGTCAGTCATGAGGTTGTCCAGGCCACGTGTGGTTGCACGCTCGTCTTGGTTCCAAAGGCAAGAACTCAGGTTCTAGTGATGGCGAGCATGGGACTAGAAAAACCACATCCCAATGTGGCCTCCCATACGAGCCTTAGCAGGTTTAACTCATATCACCTCTGATATCATCTCATCACGTTCTCCTGTCATACTAGATTCTCTGCATCTGATACATCATCTGGATGGACCATAACTGACAGCTATGCATGGCTAAGTAGACACAGATGATAGCTCTAGCAGTGCACACAAGCCAAACCTAGTTATGCTAGGAGCAGTGGATCAGGTAGTATAAGCTCAAAGGGAGTATGCAATAGATAGGATACTCTATCTATCGATAAAAGACCATAGTATAATCGTATGCATCATGGCAGAATTGAAATGCTTTCGAAATCATAGGATTATATCATGGTGGGGCTATGCTTGCCTTTGCCAGTTGATAGCAGATAAGCATATCTTCGGAAGCCTTGTACTTGACTTGGTTATAGTTGGTCAAGTATTGTTCGTCGATCTTCGATCTTCGATGGTGTTGTCCTCGGACTTCGATCTCGATCTTGATAGCGTATTCTATCGGAAAGAACGAAACACCGGAAAGAAAGGGAAACAATCAACAATGGCATCGATGCAATGCTCAAGTAAGGATGATGATATGACAAGTTAAATTGCATTGAATTGAAACCCTAAAGCATGCTCGACAACTTAATCGGGGTTCTGAGGGGTGAAAACCCTAATTCGGAAAAACTCCGGAATCATATGAGAGGGGTTACTATGTTCTTCTAATTAAACTTGTCATTTAAGTTGCTTAACAATGCATGATTATAGGTTAATTAGATAGTTCTCATTTTTCTGAACATTTTGATATATTATTTGTATTTTTCTGAATTACAGATTAAAAGTTATTGAATTTACAATATTTAAAACAATTCCTACAATTATTAAGCCTTTTCTTAATTCAAATAAAACTGGATATCCCTTTTACACCGAGGCCTGGGCTAGCCACAGACACAGACATGTGGGCCTCTCGCCACCTCAGCCTCCACGCAGGCAAAGTGGGACAGGGGGGTTGGTTATTTCTCACTGAGGCAGCAGCTAGCTAGAGGGGCTGACAAGTGGGCCTGGGCCACGCAGGCACCACGTGTACGCCACACGGGCGCCACGTTGGCTTGCCGGCCAACGGGACAGACGGCGGCGCGGGACGGTGGTTGTGCGCGCGCGGGCATGCGGGGATGGGCGTGACTGGCTCAGCGAGACGCGGGCGACCGTTTAGCGGTGGTGCCGCTCCATTTTGGTTGCTGGAGTGGCGACGGCGAGCTTGTCTGGCGGCGGAGCACGGCAGCGATCGGTGACAGGGCAAACTCGATAGGGAGGGAAGAAGCAGAGGGCACTGCTGTGCTCAGGGGGTCACCACGATTCGGGTAGTGGGGTCAGGGAGGCCGGAGGATCTCTAGGTCGACGGTAATGGCGCTGGTGGTGGTCATCGGTGGCGGGGAGGAAACGTCGATTCCGGCAAGCAGGGTGCTCCGGGGCATGCGTGCTTCGACAGGAAGAACGAGGAAGGCGAGGCGGACCTCGTGGCGTGCTCGGCTGGCCTCGGTGCGGTGCAGGGCGACGGCGAGGGGCGGAGCCCGAGACTAGGGTTTCGCAGGGGGATGGAAACGGGAGAGGGAGGTCGCTAGGGAGGGGGACGAGTGGATGAGAGCGAGAGAGACGTGCTCGGGGGAGGCTCTTATCCTCTCCAGAGGACGATGGATGGCAGGGGAAGGCGGCGGGATCAACAGCCGCCGGTGCTCCAGCGAGCTGCTTGCTGTCGCCAGGGAAGACGACGACGTTAGGATGGCTGAACCGGTACGGGCTAGAGCGGGCCTCTGCTGGGCCGCGGGTGCTGCGGGGTGATGCACGTGGGCGGCAGGGAGAGGAAGGAGAGGAGTGGGCCTGCTGGGCTGCGGCCTGGGCTTCTCTGTTGTTGTTGTTGTTATTTTTTATTCTGAAAACCTTTTTCCAATTTTGTTTTCATTTCTCTCTTTTGTAAAATGATTTGAAATCTGTTTTTAAGATATTCCAAAAATATCAGTAACTTTGTAAATATATATAAAATAGTATGGGGCCATTTAATCCATTTGGCTCCAATTATTTTTGTACTTTTCAAATTCAAACCATTTTGAATGGATTTCAAGAGAGGGGAAAAAATAGGGTTTTAGGGTTTTGTGTATTTCTCTGTGCATGCATTTTTTTTAGAATGATGCTAATGATGCACAATCAACCCTAATGTAGATTTAGCTAAAACTAGGGTGTTACAGCTCTATCCCTTACGAGAATCTCGACCCGAGATTCCAAAGGTAGGAAGAGAGACAGAGAGAGAAGGAAACATGGCCACTCTAAAGATAAGAGGGAAACACACTAAACAACACACCGAGTATCTCATGGTCAACTCATGGATGGAGTGTTTAGAAACAAATCTGATATGACGGCATGAAACACGACAAGGTAACAGAGGAAACAATAGGATATGGTTTCAAGTTGTTGGATATATGGTCTTCATAAGGATTGAGACCATGGAGCTCACAGAAGAGTTTAAGCTTCTGGGAAGGAAAGCTTCCAACGGAAAGAACATGACCACAGACTTCGATAGGGAACCTCTACTAAATGACTTAAATAGAGATTTCAGGTTCCAGAGATATGGATCAACAAAACCAAGCTGTTGAACTTCTTTTGAAACAGAAGGGTCACTCTTTCATCCAACAGAAGGTCAAGACAGAAAGGTGTTTTGTGGAGAGGACTCGTAAGAGTCACAAGGAACATGTAGCAAGAGGAACTTGTGATTACCAAAATCATAGTCTCTCCTAGAACATGGCTGCGAATACGAAGGAAACTCTTTATTCATCTAGGTGTACCAAGATCTCTGCCAAAGATCACAATATCACTTTACACCACCGGATGAGTAGTAAGAAGATTCCTGATAACACGAGAAGAAAGAAACTTCATTCTCAGACTTCAATTATTTGGCACAACAAGATGATTGCCAACATAAAATGGTCTGGAGGATCGACCAAGAGACATTTAGCAATACTACTTTAAATGTTCTCCTTGATGTTCGAGAAATCGACCATCAAGTAAAGATCAAACTTCGGATACAAAGTAAACCATGAACATAACTCCTATAATGAATCATAGGAGAAGCCTCATGAAGAGTGGTTGTTACTGCTGATTTAAGAGAATATGACAATAGGTCTTTCCGGCTAAGTGTGTTAACCATTACATCAATCTTGTCGGGTTTACAAAGATACCTATGTCGAAACCTTGAGGAACACTAACCATCATCGCTGCTTGAGATTCAGCTTGGGTTAAGTGAGATGATACTTCAGACTCAGCATGTCCGAGTAGAAAGTTCGCAACATTTACCACAAAGGTAAAGTTACTAGATTCTCAAGATGTGGACTAAAGTGTTAAGCTCTAGAAGAATGAGCTAGATTGCTAGACCCATGTATTAGCAACTTGTTGAGAGACAACTGCATACACATAGGGTACTAATAATAAGCACACATGTGTCCTTAAGGAACGGATATAACTCTACTCAAATCCACGAAGACATCTTTCAACAATTGCACGTGAACCAGAGAAGGTTACTACTAACATCCAGAACACATACTTCGAATTGACCCGAAGATGGATCTCAAAAGTTTCCAACATTGATACCAATTGTTCCATATGAATCCAATCTAACATGGAGAAGATAAGAATATTGTTGATGGACTCAACAACAAACTTATCGAGACACTCCAAGAAGGTGAACTCATAAGTTGTATGAACGAGGCAACAATATTGGTCAGACCAAAAGGTCATGAACATGTACTCAAGTGAAACATCACAAGAAGAAACATCATCAAGGTAGTCCTTGGAACTGATTTTGATTTGATGATAACCCAAATCAAATCAAAGATAGGGAAACATAACATGTCCACGAAGGAAATACTATCCTTCTTCAACACAAACGAAACTAGACATCCCTTTACGATGGAACTGAGTCGAATAGAACTTTTGTCTTACAACTCTCCAAGTTGTTGTTTAAGCTCAACCAACTAGTTTCGGGGTATCCAGTACAGATCCTTGGAGAAAGGTGCAGTTCAGAGAACTGGCTTGCTCAAGACTTTGACAAGACGGTCATGTGGCAACATGGCGATACTTCCAGTAGACACCTAGAATATCACAAACCACCGATATGTCACTTCGTTCGAAAGGAAACTTGCTCGGTAAGGTAAGAAGACATAGTCTCAGAGTTTCAGCACAAGCCTAACTCTTTGACCGAAGAGAGTGCACCAGAATAATGGACTTGGTAGCACAATCATTCTTTGCTTAGTGATAGGATTAACGAATCACGCTAAGAATGACACAAATGTCCTTAGATTTCAAAACATTAATAATTGTTAAGAATGTCAGATAGCCACATTATTACGCACACGCATCATTCATGAGCGCGAAAGCTCGAAGAAGGGTGGGTAAAGATGTGTAAAAGCATCACTTCAGTAAGGGGTCACAGAACTCGGCATAACCTCTTAGTATAACAGAGTGTGACACTTTAAGATAGAACAAACATAAGCTAATCAATCATTCTTAATCTGCAGATTACAACACTTTGCCCTGGTCTTAGGTATGACGAGGTACTGGAGTTTGTTTCTCCTAGACATTCTGAAATGGTTTGTCTTGACGGACCACAAGAGTATCTTGCATCGGAAGACACCAATGCACATTTACTACTTGGCTACCAACTAGTAGACAAAGGTCAGAACACAACAAGGGGAAAGAAACATGCTCAGGTTAGAATCCCGAGATGTGGATGCATAAGTCAACAATCTTCCGAAAACCAATGCAGAGAAGGGGTAAGGTGTGGCAGAGTCACGAGTATAGATGCGAGACTCTCAAGGAGTACTCTTGTCGTGAACTATTTGGTTCCATTAAAGAACATCTGGCATAGCATGTGGTAGGGGAAGTCCTTAGCTATCACAATTCAATCGCGACAAAGACCACAAGCTTGAAGGCTAGAACTGTAGTACCAGCCATCCTGAGGTAATGTGTAAACATTAACAACAGGGGTCAAAGGAATGGATCTTGGATTAAAGGTCAACTTCATGTACAAGATTCTCCACACCAGAATCCAGCACAATCAGGGATCTTAGGTTCAAGTCCAAGGGTTAAAACCCAAAGAAAGGAATAGCTACTGCTTGAGTGACGTAGCGTACACTACAAGTTAGTAACCACGAGGTAGCTTCCAAGAGAAGAAACGTCTTCTGAAGTACCCAACAAATGAAAAGGAGGCACATGAGGCGAAAGGAAACCTCGAAGCCTAGATTAGAACACTATGGAACCAACAATATATTATTGTGGGTCCAAAAGATAGAGAGATCATGATGGAAAGGAATCTCTCATATGAAAAATAGAAAGGGGAATAAGGAATTCACAACACACACAACTCTAGAGAACTCAACACTAGGTCAACTGGCTTATAAACTACATGCCCAAAAGGCACCTAAGCTTTGAAGGACTGGAAGAGATATCAAAACTTTTCCAAAATCAACACCAGATAAGATGACCCAGAGTAAGAGCGAAACTGGATAAGGATTAAAATAAGCATAATAGAGTTTTTCCAAATACTTTCCAGCTTTTAAAATAGTTTTCTCAAACGCTAGACTCAACATCGACCAATAGCAAGGTTTTCCTACGGTAGATACTGCTGTGATACCAAGAACTGTGACACCCCCAGGATCAGGGCTAAACAAATCCCAGACCTTCGTCTGACATAAGCTTAATCTTGAGATCGAGAATATCAAGGGAAGAATCGGTAACGCAACAGTGACCCTACGACACAAAATTTATTACAACAAGCTCATATCTGAGCAGAGAACCAAATTATTACAAGAAGAGGTCACTGGCCACAAACACCAAACAACGGAAGGCAAATTATGCTATTAAGTATAGCAAACTTAACAAATGGCCTAAGAGGCCTAAAGCATAACGATGACGGCCCAGCCCATAGATTCCAGGCTGCCGGCCGGGAACCCCACGCTACTCGTCGATGTCGTTGTAGTACGGAACTCATCTTCAGGGAACACTTACTCTGCCAAAAGTATCAACAAAGCAAGGGTGAGTACAGGGTGTACTCCGCAAGACTTCTGGCTGGTGGAGTTGTTTTGCATAAAGCCATCTTTTGTTTATAAACAAGAGAGAGAAGAAGCTCGTCTATTCAGAATATATTAAAAGGGCATAAGAGAGCGACATCTCCAAAGTATTGATCATCACCTTTTGATATCCACCGAATCATCATCATCTACCAACTGGGATCACCCCCTCGTACCCATGAGGAAGCATCCTTAAGCACACGTTGATCTGCCAAGTTTTAAGATTACGTTAAAGTTCTCTATGATCTTGAGTCCGGTCACCAAGTCGTTCATAACCGTGAACACTACTTTTCGAAAAGATTATTACCCTTTAGGGGTGTACAATTTTACCCACACGTACTAACCTTCTCTTAATGCCACTAGTAATAGCCCTCTTCCTTGGAAGGCCAGCAGAGGGTGGTTAGACAAGACCTTTACCTTGCTTTCGCCGAGACCATGAGTCACGCAATAAGTATGGTTCCGCCATAACGGGTCAAGTCCCGAAGCCGGTACTTAAATATGTGAGGCGAGGTTGGTTCACCAGGGGCGCTATCTACCCCAAGCAATCTCGGCCATGCTTACCTACCTGTTATGAATGCACCAACTTCACTCGGAAAATATTTCAAAAGATTTTCTATGCATATGTCGAATGGAACACCCGAACTATGTGACTCATGGAATCTACTAGGCAATTTAGTCAGTCATGAGGTTGTCCAGGCCCCGTGTGGTTGCACGCTCGTCTTGGTTCCAAAGGCAAGAACTCAGGTCCTAGTGATGGCGAGCATGGGACTAGAAAAACTACATCCCACCGTGGCCTCCCATACTAGATTCTCTGCATCTGATATCATCTCATCACGTTCTCCTGTCATACTAGATTCTCTGCATCTGATACATCATCTGGATGGACCAGAACTGACAGCTATGCATGGCTAAGAAGACACATATGATAGCTCTAGAAGTGCACATGAGCCAAACCTAGTTATGCTAGGAGCAGTGGATCAGGTAGTATAAGCTCAAAGGGAGTATGCAATAGATAGGATACTCTATCTATCGATAAAAGACCATAGTAGAATCGTATGCATCATGGCAGAATTGAAATGCTTTCGAAATCTAGGATTATATCATGGTGGGGCTATGCTTGCCTTTGCCAATTGATAGCAAATAAGCAGATCTTCGGAAGCCTTGTACTTAACTTGGTTACAGTTGGTCAAGTATTGTTCGTCGATCTTCGATGGTGTTTTCCTCGGACTTCGATCTCGATCTCGATATCGTATTCTATCGGAAAGAACGAAACACCGGAAAGAAAGGAAACAATCAACAATGGCATCGATGCAATGCTCAAGCAAGGATGATGATATGACAAGTTAAATTGCATTGAATTGAAACCCTAAAGCATGCTCGACAACTTAATCGGGGTTCCGAGGGGTGAAAACCCTAATTCGGGAAAACTCCAGAATCATATGAGAGGGGTTACTATGTTCTTATAATTAAACTTGTCATTTAAGTTGCTTAACAATGCATGATTATAGGTTAATTAGATAGTTCTCATTTTTCTAAACATTTTGATATATTATTTCTATTTTTCTGAATTAGAGATTAAAAGTTATTTAATTTACAATATTTAAAACAATTCCTGAAATTATTAATCCTTTTATTAATTCAAATAAAACTGGAAATCCCTTTTACACCGAGGCCTGGCTAGCCACAGACACAGACAGGTGGGCCTCTGGCCACCTCAGCCTCCACGCAGGAAAAGTGGGAAGGAGGGGGTTGGTTATTTCTCACCGAGGTAGCAGCTAGCCAGAGGGACTGACAAGTGGGCCTGGGCCACAGAGGCACCATGTGTACGCCACACGGGCGCAACGTTGGCTCGCCGGCCAACGGGCCAGACGGCGGCGCGGGACGGTGGTTGAGCGCGCGGGCGCATGCAGGGATGGGCGTGACTGGCTTAGCGAGACGCGGGCGACCGTTTAGCGGTGGCGCCGCTCTGTTTTGGTTGCCGAAGTGGCGACGGCGAGATTTTCTGGCGGAGGAGCAGGGCGGCGATCGGTGACAGGGCAAACCAGAGAGGGAGGGAAGAAACGGAGGGCACTGCTATGTTCTGGGGCTCACCACGATTCGGGTAGTGGGGTCGGGGAGGCCGGAGGATCTCTAGGTCGACCGTAATGGCGCCGGTGGTGGTCGTCGGTGGCAGGGAGGAAACGTCGATTCCGGCGAGCAGGGTGCTCTGGGGCTTGCATGCTTCGACAGTATGAATGGGGTGTTGGGAATATGCCCTAGAGGCAATCATGTATGATGAGTTTTCCCATTGTATTCATAAAGATATTAACTAGTCCTTGTATAAACATCTGATGTGTATCATTGAATATGTGATTCGGTTCTGGAACTATGCATTCATGTTGTTTGTACTAAATATCCTTGGTCATTGACGTTGTGCTGGACACACAACTTAGACCAATGTGAAAGTTGGCTTGATGACTCGGTTCCACTTGTCATGGGCATGGAGATGCTATTCCAACTTACACAGATTCGTCTAAAGAGTTTAGCGAGTCGGATTGACCCATATTGAGGTACAACGAACAAGTTTTCATTTGTATATCTCAATCAATGTAATCCTTAAACCATAGGTTATTGCATAATCCGAGTTGAGGATCACCGACTTAGGTTCTGTCAAACGCTGATTCGTAACTGGGCAATTATAAAGGCAGAGTTCGGGTCGACTGAGAATCAAGCTGCGTGATGTGAATAACCAAGACGGGATTTTGCCCCTCCACTCGGAGAGATATTCTATGGGCCCTCTCGTGAGATATGATTCGAAAAGCATAGCCATGCACGACTCGGTTAAGTGTTAACCAAGGCGATCGACTAAGAGTTAGTTGGGTGAATCACTTATCTCGGATCGAGAAGAGAGTCTGACTATTTAAGGGATGACAAGTATTTGCCTATAGTCTGACAAGGTATATCGTGAGGCAAAAGGGACTCGGACGCAAATCGCATTGGAAAGGCAAGTCGTCATGACTCTTTGGTGCTTGGGAGTCGGCACGTTCTGCTAGGAGCCGCTACCGACTGATCGATTTAGAGTCGGACTCTAATCGTGTCCAAGTAGCCATGAGCCTGCGGGATCACACACTTAAGAGTTGGAGCAAGTTTGGATTGGATCTGAACTGGAAATCTGGTTGGGTTGGACCCGAGCCTGATTTGGACTAAGTTAGTGAATCGGACTCACATGGACTAACATTATATGGGCTTTAGTGAATGGGCCGCGCGAGCAGAGCCCACGTTCACTCCCTATATATAGTGGAGCACACCAACCCTGAAGGGTTAATCGTTGTTCGGTTAGTTCATTCCATGTGTTGGAAACCCTAGCTCCACGACAGTCCTGCCGCCGCCGTAACGGATCTAGCAGTTCGCCGCCAGCGCTCCCCCTTGTACGTGTGGATACCAGCAGAGGGGTTGTACGATCAGCACCAGGATGATCGGATCGCAAAGGCCTGCACTGCATCAACTGACGCGCTTCATCAGTAATCCGCAACTACGCATCTAGTGTTAAACCTCGTGGCCTTCTACCTCGGCTAGATCTTGGGATCACCACGTTAGAGGAAATTGTTTGTTTTATCTCTGTGTGGCCCAACATAGGGAAGGCGAGGCGGACCTCGTGGCGTGCTCGGCTGGCCTTAGGGCGGTGCAGGGCGACGGCAAGGGGCGGTGCCCGAGACTAGGGTTTCGCCAGGGGGATGGAAACGGGAGAGGGAGGTCGCTGGGGAAGGGGAGGAGTGGATGAGAGCGAGAGAGACGTGATCGGGGGAGGCTCTTATCCTCTCCAGAAGACGGTGGGCGGCAGGGGGAAGGCGGCGGGATCGACGGCCGGCGGCGCTCCAGCGAGCTGCTTGCTGTCGCCAGGGAAGATGATGCCGTTAGGAGGGCTGAACCGGTACGGGCTAGAGCAGGCCTCAGCTGGGCCGTGGGTGCTGCGGGGTGATGCATGTGGGAGGCAGGGAGAGGAAGGTGAGGAGTGGGCCGGCTGGGCTGTGGCCTGGGCTGCTCTGTTGTTTTTTATTCTGAAAACCTTTTTCCAATTTTGTTTCCATTTCTCTCTTTTGTAAAATGATTTGAAATATGTTTTTAAGATATTCCAAAAATACCAGTAACTTTGTAAATATATATAAAACATTATGGGGCCCTTTAATCCATTTGGCTCCAATTATTTTTGTACTTTTCAAATTCATACTATTTTGAATGGATTTCAAGAGAGGGGAAAAACTAGGGTTTTAGGGTTGTGTATTTCTCTTTGCATGCATTTTTTAGAATGATGCTAATGATTCACAATCAACCCTAATGTAGATTTAGCTAAAACTGGGGTGTTACAGTTGTCGGGCAAAATACTGGCATCCCATGCATGTCTCAACCAGCTTGTCGGCGTCGGACTTCGCGGTCAGCCAGTAGAATCTTTTCCGAAATGCTTTAGCAACCAATGATCGGGGAGCGGCGTGATGCCCGCAATTTCAATACCTTCTTGTTTGGAAACACACTTAAGGTATACACCAGTGGTGCTTCTTTTGTAGAGCTATCCATTGATTATGGTATATCCCTTTGCTCGACGTACTATTTGCCATCTTTCGACTTTGTAGTCGGGCAAAGTTCCGCGTACGACATATTCCATGAACGGTTTTGTCCAAGCCGGAGGGACCTTTGTCACTGTGTGAACGAAAGAGTCAGCTCTGTCCGGGCTGTCTATATCTGCGCCCTTCACGGATGGTGTCCGTAGCTGCTCCAAGAAAACTCCGGGAGGAATTTGTTTGCGCCCTGATTGCGGTGACCCAGCATACCACTGCATGTGTAGTACACTATAGTCGTTGACATGACATCCACAGAACACCGTTCCGTAAATATCACATCCCTCAGAGTGGTACAACAGAAACATTGCGGGTCCATTTTATAAAGTACACACATGATTATTATTACAATACCGGAAGTTCAAGACTTCCAAAAGATCCAACTTACAAACCAAAATATAAAGTGTTCAGCGGAAATTTAAAAGTAACAACTCCGACTAGGAGTGGGGCTCAACAGCTTATTCTATAGAGTTCATGCTGCTCGGCTCCGTTAGTTACTACTAACTAGATACTTAATTGTACTCTTTCTCATCGACACCGTAGCGGATCTCATAATCCACTCCTTCAACTCCTCTGGACAGATCATGTTCCTCATAGAAGACGTCTTCTTGGCATTCAGCTGCATACATTGGCACGTCTTCGGGATCCTCAGAGTCTAAGCAAGGGATCAAAGGAAAGAATGAGTAACATCGTTACCCAACAAGTTCATTATGTGCAAGGTGGGAAGTTTGATGCTCTAACTACCACCTCGGATTATAAATCCTTGGCACTATGCAGTTTTTGTAAATCTTTCTTCAAAGATTGATTTTATTTCCGAAAAACTATGACAATCAGCCTTCACAGGTTGACCAGAACTTTCATGGAGTTCCTTTCCTGCCGCGTTCGTAGCTCCTTCCCGGAATAGGTAGTAACAAGTTACAGTTCGTACACTCTGCAGAGGTGCGTTACTTTACCCATGAGAGATCAACTCCTTGTTGCACAATCAGGCGTACTTTCCCGTCCACAATTCCATGATGTGGGGCCCAGTAGTTGGTCCAAGCCAATCACTGCCCCCTTCGCGACCCCGCATGCCTCCTTGGTGTACACAATGCCCACATAATGAATTACGGCAATGGTTTGTACAAACCGTTAGATGCCAGAACTATCGTGGGATGATGAGGGTTCCCACCCATATGCTACATATCCTCTACGAATTACCAATTAATATGCACACTGCAAGGATAACAACCACGACCTGCATATCCGGCTTCATGCGAGAGGAAGAAGGTACAGCTGACTTCTCAGTCCCATTCCAAATCTCATGGCTAACGTATAATATACGGCGCTAGAATCACTGATGTCAGGGGTTATTAAGTCCCTACTTGATCATCATTGTTGCAAGTAGAACCCTAAGTTCTATTGCTCCATTATATCACCACTTAGGATGATATCTATGATTTATTTATTTATGAAAATAATATTTTCTTTCTTTTATAGCATATATGATAACACACAATTGCAAATACTTTGATAAAGACTCTTCAAAGGACATGAGCAAGTGATGAACTTGCCTTGTGATGGCAAGGTAGTGAAGTCTGATGCTTGCACTAGACCTCGAGCTTCTAGTTCTACAAAAACATCATTATTGCCCGGTAAGGACAATATTTAAAGAAGCAAAATAATTATGCAAGTAATGTAATGCATTATTTAATTCTATATGCATTTTCCCTATATAAGGTACCTTTTAACTAAACATTTATAAATATTATTTTATATTTATATTTTTTAATTGCATATATTGAATTATTTTATTTGATTTCCCTTCTTATTTGACTTTTATTAATTTAATAATTCTTTTAGGAATTAATTATGCATCAAAATTTATTATTAATTTTTTTTAGTATTTTCCATAAATACTATAATATTAATATATCATGAAAGTGATTTTTTTATTTATATCATCTTTCAATAATTTTGTAAAATTCCATAAAGAATATATAAATTACAAAATTCTTATAAAAATTTAAATGTCCAAAATTTGATATCTTATTTTATTTGGACAGAGTGTATTATTGTGAATCTAAAAATCTTTTATTTATAATTTTTGGACTTTTGTTTTATTTTTTATAATTTTATTGATGTTAGGGGCATTTTGGTCTTTTCCAATTGATCAAAAAGATTTATTAAACAACTTGGGCTGGCCCCTTGGGCAATTGGGCCAATGTGGCCCAATAGGGTAGGGTCAAAATATCACCTCGAGGGGTTTTGGCCCACCCAGCCCATTCTCTCAGCCTCCTCTGACTCGACCCCGTGGCCGGCGATGCCGCCACCGTCGATCCCCGCCACCGTCGGCCGTTCTAGCCACCGCCGTGGTGTGAGTTGGGGTTGTCGACGATGCTCGTTCGTTCTATCCACTTGGATTTGACTTTGGGGCTTCCCCGTGGCCAGGTCCACCCCATTCCCGAACCCTAGGGTTAGGAAAAGGTGATGTCGCTGCCGCCACGATCCCGCCTGTGGTGGTGTGCTGGGATCGTGTGCTGCTGCAGACGCCGCCGTGGCAGGTGCAGGTTGCAGCGCCCTCTGGGTGCTCCCTGTGCCACCGTTGTTCATTGGCCACTCTGCTTCCTCTTCGATTCGTCAGCGAGGACCTCGGGTAAGTTGTCTCTATGGTTCTTGTCCATGCTACTGCCATGATTCTCTCTGTGTGTATCTAGTGGCTTCTCATGCCTAGTGACTCTGTGCTGATTGGGTTCATCTCTAGATTAGGGTTCTTAACCCCCTGTTGATCATGTCCATGATGCTTTAGATCTAGTGGTGATCATACTTGGGTATGAATAATGATTGTCTGTTGTGGTTAATGATTGGTAGTGGCTTTGACGATGCTAGTTGCCTGTCAGATTTATTCTAGTGGCAATCCACTATGATTCATGCTAGTGTTTCAATGGAATCCTTGATTGGATTATGTTGTTGATCTAAGAGTTTACTCTACTATCAGAATGCTTATACTGACAGTTGTTTTTCTCAGTAGTTTCTTACTGCAATTATAATGTTGGCTTGAATGAGATTATACACACTGAATCAAATCATTACATGTTATGATTTCTGTGGATGTAAATATGAATGTAATGTTGATTCCTGGCAATTGGCTTGAGGAAAATGATATGTAGTGGTTTGTCCCTTTTTCTGTGGGAACTAAGCAAAGATTGGTTTTAGCTCATTAAGAAATTGTCCTTGTGATACCATTGTATTCTGGCACACAAGTGATTTGGTTTTTATTTTCTGGGCTTAGCTTGATAAGTCTTGTGATTAAAACTGATAAGATGATATGAAAGCTTTTCTTATCTTTCCTGCCTATGATGTTGGTCTGAGGCTCTAGGATTTAATTCCTAGTTAGTTGGGCAATAGTTTGTTTGAAACTTATAGGATTAGAAGTGCTACTCTCTTTGAGAGATGTACCCTGATCTGATAAGATCAAATGAATGATCTAAGTTGCAAAAGTAACACTGAACTCAGTGATGTTGGTCTGAGAGTTCAGTGCTTGTGGTTAAGCTTGATTTCTTATCCTTTTACTTGAAATCTCTAGGATAGATTCACCTCTCTTGGGTGATTATTGAGAGATTATTTCATAAAGCAACACATGCTTTGTTTAGATAATATGATGAAATCATGTGATGGTTTTATGAGGCTCGCCACAAAATTTGATGTTGGTGTAGTAGATTGATGATGATCTTTATCTTGATCTTCATCTGCTTTTGCTGTGCTCCTAAGCTTGCTCTTGAGCTTGCCTGCTCCTCCTAACTCTTGGGCTTGACCTTGCTGTCCACCAGATCCATCCCCCTCCTTATGTCACCATCCTGGTGATATTTGGGTTGATCTAGGTGGTTTGATTTGGCTGCTGTTCTTGGTTTAGCTGTTGTTTACCCTAGATGCGCTGGTGTGTTGTGTAGTGGAGAGATGCACTGATGTGCTCCTCCACGGCTGTGCTATGGTTTTGTGATATTTGGCTGTGCTGGTGTGGTCGACAGCACACCATTTGCATGCTGGTGTGTCTCCAGCTTGTGTGCCTGCTATGCACTTGTGGATAGGTTTAGAAAATTTAAACTTACTATTACTAGCTTACTTTCACCTGGCAGGTGAATTGATCCATTTTGGCTGTGATTTGCATTCTGGATGTGAATTTATAAAAGATGAAATCTTTCATATTGGTGAAACTTTCCCCTTTATAACATTTCTCAATGATGAATTTGTCAAGTGCATCTCACTAACATATCTGAGAGAAATATACTAACACTAATCTTATTTTGTTTCTATTTAATCTTTGTTTTGCAGGTTCAAAGATAAAGATGAAGATTTAGTGTATATTTAGATATAGGATAGTTAATAGATGTAATTTTCTTATTCTTTTGTAATTTTTCTTTTATAATTCTTGTAATCTTTATTTTGTTCATTTGTAATAAAGATTATACATTTATTAATAAAGAATATTCTTATTCTTTACTTTTTTGTAAATTGTGAAGTTTGGAATAACTTCAGTAGGTTACATTCTTTGTATTTGTTTATGTATATGAAATGAATTTCATATTCAATATTGTTTTTAGATAAGATTTAAGTTATAATACTTTTATCTTAATTAATTTAAGATTCAAATCTTATACTAAATCATTTAAATTATAAAACACTGAAGTTTTTAAAATCCAAACTCATTTCAAACACACATAGTTCCTTTAATATCATATCAAAGTTTATAGCAATCCTCCTTTAAGACTAAACCTAATCTCAAAGTAAAAAAGCTACATTGATCACTCAAGGTTTTATTTGGCGAAAATTGTACTCACATATTCACAAATAGATGCATGCAACAATTCATATTCCTAAATCTACCCTTCGTTAGGTTCCTAAATGCTGGGATGTTACACTGATCCAAGCTTAGACAGTAGACCAGCCGCCTCGTTTTGCTCCCTAGGTACATACTTGACCTCGTAGCCCAAGAAGCTCTTGGCTATCTCGTCCACTTCGTCTTGATATGCCGCCATTATAGGGTTCAGCGCGTCCAGGTGCCAGGCACCTGCTGGGCAACCAAGTCGGATCTGCAGAACGTAGTGTAGCTTTTCCCCGGTTGGTGACTGTAGAAGTACACCAGCCCCCGAGCCATTGAGTAGCTTTGATCCGTCAAAGTGCATTACCCAGTATTCTGGCTCTGGTATAGGGGTAGCATCAGGCATCTCCGTCCAGTTCGCGATAAAATCCGCCAAGGCTTGTGACTTGATAGCGCCGTGTCTCTTGTAAGTGATATCAAAGGCGACAAGTTCAATGCCCCACTTTGCGACCCTTCCTGTAGCATCGCTGTTGTTGATAATGTCAGACAGTGGAGTCTTTCTCACCACTGTAATGGGGTTCTCCTAGAAATAGTGCCTCAGCTTTCGAGAAGCAAGGAATACTCCATAAGCTATCTTTTGGTAGTGCGGGTAACGCTGCTTGGACTTCGTCAAGACCTTGCTTACATAGTAAACTGGTCATTGAACTCCATACTCATGCCCTGGTTCCTTCTGCTCTACCACGACGACGATGCTGATTACCCAGTTGGTGGATGCCATGTAAACTAACATAGGCTCGCCAGGCTCGGGTGCTGCAAGGATAGGCGCTGAGGAAAGTATCTCCTTGAGCTGCTTTAATGCTGCATCTGCCTCGTCTGTCCATGTGAATTTTTCTGCCTTATTCAGTAACTTGTACAGCGGCAGAGCCTTCTCTCCATGTCGGCTGACGAACCGATTAACTACTGCAACACAACCTATTAGACGTTGTATGTCCTTTAGGCATGTCGGACGATTTATGTTTAAGATGGCCTTGATTTTCTCCGGGTTGACCTCGATTCCACGCTGGGAAATGATAAACCCCAACAATTTGTCGGCTGGAACCCCGAAGACGCACTTCTTAGGGTTAAGCATCATGTTGTATTTCCGGAGATTATCAAAGGTTTCTTTTAAGTCGGAAATTAAGTCGTTTGACTTTTTAGACATCGCCGCTATATCGTCCACATAGGAGTGAACGTTCCGACCAATTTGGTCATGTAGGCAATGTTGCATTGTCCGCTGGTACGCAGAACCTGCGTTTTTTAGCCCAAAGGGCATCGTGACATAGCAAAACATGCCGTAATAAGGTGTAGTGAACGAAGTGTCCAATTGGTCCGACTTCCTCATTTTGATCTGGTGGTATCCTGAGTATGCATCAAGAAAACACAAAAGCTCCGAGCCAGCCGTCGAGTCAATGACTTGGTCAATGCGAGGCAAAGCAAACAGATCTTTGGGACATGCTTTGTTCAAGCCGATGTAATCAACACACATTCTTAATTCTTTGGTTCCCTTTTTGGGGACAAGTACACGATTGGCCACCCATCGGGTGTGAAGGACTTCTTGGATAAATCTAGCTTTAAGTAACCTAGCTATATCTTTGCGTATGGCACGTCTCTTCTCGTCTCCGAAGCGTCGTAGAGGTTGTTTCACTGGTTTACATTTTGGATCAATGTTCAAGCTGTGCTCGGCAAGTTCCCTAGGTACACCTTTCATGTCGGCAGGTTGCCAGGAAAAGATGTCCCTATTCTCACAGAGGAACTCGACGAGCGCGCTTTCCTATTTGGGATCCAGGTTCGTTCCAATGGTGATGGTCTTAGAGGCATCACCTACCACAAGTTCCACCGGCTTGGTCTCAATGGCGGCCTTGAATGCTGGGGCGGAGTCAGAAATCTGTTTCTTCGACGCGAGCATCTTTGAGGCATCGACCTTACTCTAGATCTCCTTGAATTCTTCGCTGTAGAGGACAGCTTCTGCGTAGGCTTCTTCTCCAATCTCGCAGTCCTGTGCTTTGGTAAAGCTTCCAGATACGATGATGACACCGTTTGGTCCGGGTATCTTGAGTTTGTTGTAGATGAAGCATGGCTTGGCCATGAAGGTGTGGAATATATCGCGACCGAATATGACGTGGTACAAGCTCTTGAAGGGGACCACCTCAAAGGTCCTGCGTTCTTAGTGGTAATTATTAACATCACCAAAAGCGACCTAAAGTGTGATGCACCAAAGGGACCGAGCCTCCCGACCAGGAACTACGCCGTGGAAGATGGTGTTGGTCCGCCTTAGGTTTGCCTCCGTCAAGTTCATCTTCTGTAGTGTATCCAGGTACATGATGTTGATGCTGCTTCCACTATCCACCATACATTTGGTGAACTCATTGCCGTCAATCAAGGGGTTAATGACCATGGCGTACTGGTTCTCCGTAGGGATGAGGTCTGGGTGATCCTTCGTGTCCCAAGTAATTGGAATCTCCGACTAGCGCAGGAACTGAGGAACTGGGGGTAGAGTGTCCATCAGTATCCTCATGGAGGTCTTCTGTTGTCGGACGATGGGGGTGCCAAGGAAAGTGCGGAAAATTTCCGCCTTCTTCTCGAAGGGGTTCTTGCCCTTGTCATAGCTCTTGGAGGAATGCTTGGGGTCAACGTCCTCGTCCATGTCACTTGAATCCTTGGACTCCTCCTCCTTCTTCTTCCCCTTGCCCTTGCCTCGCTGTCTGTTCTTCCGACTTTGCTTGTAGCCGGACTCCGGGTCTTCCTTGAGATCGTTGACGAACTGGCAATGGCAATTGGTGTGTGTGGCTTTGCCAAAGTAGTTTCACTTCCTCGCTGCTGCCCACGACCAGCCTCCCGTCCTCGGCCACACTGTCCGCCATCACCTCGTCATGCAAAAGTCATGGCGACCATGTCGGAGGGTTGCTTTTCTTCTGGCGGGTTCTTCCACTTTGTGTTGCTGTTCTTCTTAGCTTGGTTTGGAATTTCTATTGCCTACAACGATCCACGAGCGTCGTCGTCGGCAGCCGCGAATTGACTAGCCAGCTGGATCATTTGATTGAGGTCGAGCTGGTGGTTTCCCTGCAGATGCTTCAACGTATGTCGGAGAAATGTACTCTTTCCAACTCGTCGATGAAGGCGGACATGGCGGTCTGGGAGTGCACACTTGTGCAGGAATTATTCATGTCTAGCCAGCGGGAGAGGTAGGCCTGAGATGACTCGTCTTTCTCCTGCACGCACCGCTGTAAGTCACCAACAGTACAGGGACGCTTGTACATACCCTCGAAATTCTTGGTGAATTCTTCTTGCATGTCCAACCAATTGCATATAGATTTCTCCGGCAAGTCATTGATCCATTGTATGTTGGTAATATGCCCTACAGGCAATCATGTATGATGAGTTTTCCCATTGTATTCATAAAGATATAAAGTTGTCCTTATATAAACATCTGATGTGTATCATTGAATATGTGATTCGGTCGTGGAACTATACATTCATGTTGTTTGTACTAAATATCCTTGGTCATTGAGGTTGTGCTGGACACACAACTTAGACCAATGTGAAAGTTGGCTTGATGACTCGGTTCCACTTGTCATGGGCATGGAGATGCTATTCCAACTTACACATATTCGGCTAAAGAGTTTAGCGTGTCGGATTGACCCATATTGAGGTACAACGAACAAGTTGTCATTTGTATATCTCAATCAATGTAATCCTTAGACCTGAGGTTATTGCATAATCTGAGTTGAGGATCACCGACTTAGGTTCTATCAAACGCTGATCCGTAACTGGGCAGTTATAAAGGCAGAGTTTGGGTCGACTGAGAATCAAGCTGCGTGATGTGAATAACCAAGATGGGATGCCCCTCCACTCGGAGAGATATTCTCTGGGCACTCTCGGGCGCTGCCCCTTCGATCCCCGCCCGCTATCCGGCTAGCGGGACCACCGGCTTCGCCCTGTCGTAGCGTGTTAGACATCGTTACGAGTTTCACAACGCCGGTAGATATTGTATCTATGCATAACTTGTTTTTTGCAGGAAGTTGTGAATGGTATGGTTCATGTGCATGTGATGTATGTGTGTAATCCATACGTGATCTACGAATCACGGTTTTTGTCAGCCGGCTGGAGCCTAGGTGCTGTCATTTTATTGTATAACGACCTGCGTGTCGGATTCTCCATGTAATTTAATTTACTAAGCTAGTGTAGCTGTTTGGAGAACCCGGATGACATGCAAGGCGATGTACATGTCGGCGACATGGAGTAAGACGGCAAGTGACAAGAGTTGGCACGAGTCGGATTACAGGCATTGTGAAGATGGAGATCGCCATGAAGGGAGCCATACCATTTCACATTATAAATGCTTTATTTTGTGCTATTGTTATGTCTCTGTTTTACCTCTATTAGATAGTCGGTAAAATTTAATCCCTCAAAGAAGGTCTAGTCGGTTTTCCTGCCAGTGTTTGCACCATCACAAGTCAGACATTTTTGGTAGTGGGCTCATAAAATTAAGGTGCTGCCAATTCTTTCCGACTAGGTGGGTTCGAGTCAGACTCTTACTGCAGAAACACTTGGTAAGCTAGACGGGTCTATCACAACGGTTGTGGGGCTCGGGGAAAATTAGGATGGGAGCCGGGGCATGTGATGCCACCAGTCCAACAGGAGTCGTATGAGATGCGATTGGCAAGGAGTTGTCTACCTAGATCACTTGGCGGCTAGTAGTGATGCTAAAGCTCACTAGCCGACTTGCTTATTTAGGGTCCTAAATCACTAAGTAACCATCGGAGGGGTGTTGGTTCTAGTGGGAGCATAAAATATTAAAATGTTTAATATGCTTGCTCTTTTATGAATACATGTCTTAAGTGTTTTGCATTTTTCTGTTGTAGATCATGGCACTAAGTAGTAGTCACTCTCATATATCCGGTTTTGCATTGAGAACCATACTTGAGAAAGATAAACTGAACGACACTAATTTTACCAACTAGTATCGAAATCTGAGAATTGTTCTCAAACAAGAAAAGAATGACCATGTCCTAGACAACCCACTTCCAGATGAGCCAAATGAGAATGCGACTGTCACTGCCACCAATGCCTACCGTTGGGCTAAGGATGAGTCCACGGATATTAGCTATCTTATGCTTGCTCACTTGGAACCGGACTTGCAAAAGAAGTTCAAGAATGTTGAGGCCTACGATATGATCGAAAGCCTCAAAAGTATGTTCCAGGCTCAGGCGAAGACTGAGAGGTATCAAGTATCTTAGGCTTTGATGAGTTGCAAGCTTAAGGATGGTGATCCACTGAGTCCGCATGTGAACAAGATGGTTGGTTACGTGCAGTCTCTGGAAAGGCTCTGCTACCCCATTAGCGAAGAGTTCGCTACGGATATAATTCTGAACTCTCTTCCTAGTGCATATGGGAAGTTCATTTCGAACTACAACATGCATGGTATGGATAAGAAGCTCACTGAATTGCATGGGATGCTCAAGCAGGCAGAGGCGGATCTCAAGAAGGGCGCCAGTCAAGTGTTGATGGTGCAGAATAAGGCTAAGTTCAAGAAGAGTTCTTGGACTAAGAAGAAGGCTAAGTCAGGAGGAAAGCAGGCTCAGGACCCGGTCCCAAGCGCTCCCTTAGGGACTAAGCCATCTCCTTCAGCCAGATCCACTTGCTTGTACTGCAAGGCGGATGGCCACTGGAAGAGGAACTGCAACAAGTACTTGGCCGACAAAGCCAAGAGTGGAGGTATGACTTCTGACTCAGGTACACTTGTTTGCAATGGTATAGACATATATCTTGCTGATGCACCTAATAGTTCTTGGGTATATGATACCGGATCAGTTATCACATCTGCAACTCGTTGCAGTGACTGGTAAGAACTAGGAGCGTAGCAAGAGGCGAGGTTGATATTCGAGTCGGCAACAAAGCAAGAGTTGTTGTATTGGAAGTCAGCACGATGCAACTTTATTTACCTTCCGGGTTCATTATGGAACTGAATAATTGTTATTATGTTCCAGTGCTCAGTCGAAACATTATTTCTGCTTCATGTTTGATGAGGCAAGGCTATGAGTCGAATATCAAGAATAATGGTTGTTCTTTGTATTTGAATGATATGTTTCACGGCTTTGCACCCGTACGGGACAGGTTATTTATTTTGAATCTTGATTGTGAGTCGGTTTATAACATAAATGTTAAAACATTGAAACCAAATGATCTGAATATGACTTACTTTTGGCACTGTCGGCTTGGTCATATAAGTTGGAAACGCATGAAGAAGCTCCATGATGATGGACTCCTAACTTCGTTCGACTTGGAGTCATTCGAGACATGCGAATCTTGCCTACTCGGCAAAATGACCAAGACACCTTTTGCAAAGAGTTGCGAAAGGGCGTCCGACTTGTTGGGACTAGTACATAGTGATGTATGTGGACCAATGAGCATGATAGCTAGAGGTGGTTATGAGTACTTCATTACCTTCACTGATGATTTGAGTAGGTATGGATATATCTACTTGATGAAACATAAGTCGAAAGCCTTTGAAAATTTCAAATAATTCCAGAATGAAGCATAGAATCAACTCGGCAAGAAAATAAAGTTTCTTCGGTCGGACCGAGGAGGCGAGTACATGAACCATGAGTTTGATGACCATCTGAAAAGTTGTGGAATAGTTCCTCAACTTACTCCGCCAGGAACGCCACAAAGGAACGGTATTTCGGAAAGGCGGAATCGGACCTTGTTGGACATGGTACGGTCAATGATGAGTCGGACAGATATGCCTTTATCATTTTTGGGTTATTGTCTAGAAACAGTGGCATTCACACTAAACAGAGTACCATCAAAATCGGTAGAGAAGACACCGCATGAGATGTGGACAGGCAAAAAGCCGAGTTTGTCTTTTCTTAAGATTTAGGGTTGTGAAGCATTTGTCAAGCGACTTCAGTCGGACAAGCTTACAACCAAGTCGGATAAGTGTATTTTCGTGGGGTATCCAAGGGAAACCTTGGGTTACTACTTCTACAAACGAGAAGAGGGCAAAGTGTTTGTCGCTCGGAACGGTGTCTTCCTTGAGAAACAGTTTCTCAGTCGGGGAGTAAGTGGGAGCACGGTGCAACTCGAAAAAATTCGAGAAGAACCGGCTAGTAGCGAGTCGGTAAAGACCTTGGAGGTTGAGTCGGTCGTGGTAGCTGAGCCGGCAGCAGCACCTGTACTACGAAGATCGGCAAGATTACGAAGTGTTCGTGATGTGTTACTGTTAGACAGTGATGAGCCGGCAAATTATTCGGAAGCGATGGTGGGATCTGATTCCGAGTCATGGCTTAGAGATATGAGATCCGAGTTAAAGTCCATGGATGAAAATCAAGTTTGGAATTTGGTTGATCTGCCAGACGGTGCAAGACTCGTCGAGTGCAAATGGGTCTTTAAGAAGAAAACTGATATGGATGGAAATGTTTCCGTCTATAAAGCACGTCATGTCGCAAAGGGGTTCCGACAAGTTCAAGGATTTGATTACGACGAGACTTTCTCGCTCGTAGCGATGCTTAAATCAGTTCGGATCATGTTAGCTATAGCAGCCTATTTCAACTATGAGATATGGCAGATGGATGTCAAATCAGCTTTCCTTAACGGAAATTTTACCGAGGAAGTGTATGTGATACAACCCGAGGGTTTTGTCGATCTGGCTAATGCTGACAAGGTATGCAAACTTCAGAAATCCATTTATGGGTTGAAGCAAGCATCTCGGAGTTGGAATACTCTCTTTGATGAGGCAGTCAAATCGTTTGGCTTCATCAAGAGTGATCATGATTCTTGTTTATACAAGAAGTTTAGTGGGAGCAAAGTAAACTTTCTCATCTTATATGTGGATGACATATTATTGATTGGAAATGATGTCCAGATGTTGGAAGAAACCAAGGAATCATTGGAAAGGAGTTTCTCAATGAAAGACTTGGGTGAGGCAACATATATTCTCGGAATTCGGATCTATAGAGATAGATTAAGAAGGCTCATTGGATTGAGTCAGAGTACATATTTGGACAAAGTTTTGAAGAAGTTCAACATGGAATCGTCTAAGAAGGGGTTCTTACCGATGTCCCATGGTGTAAAACTTAGCAAGACTCAGTGTCCTTCGACAACTGATGAGCGAAGTCGGATGAGTGAGATTCCGTATTCTTCTGCAGTCGGATCCATCATGTATGCCATGATTTGTACTAGGCCGGATGTTTCCTATGCTCTAAGTGTTGTGAGAAGATACCAGCTGATCCTGGAGAAATCCACTGGACAGCGGCTAAAAATATCCTAAAGTACTTGAGAAGGACTAAGGATATGTTTTTGGTTTATGGTGGTGAAGATGAACTCAGTGTAAAGGGTTACACGGATGCGAGTTATCTTACCGACTCTGATGATTCTCGTTCATAATCCGGATACATGTTTATTATAAACGAGGTGCTATGAGCTGGAAGAGTTCCAAGCAAGAGACTGTGTATGCATCTACAACAGAGGCTGAGTATATTGCCGCCTCGGAGGCAGCAAAGGAAGCTGTTTGGATGAGGAATTTCCTCATGGATCTTGGTGTGGTTTAGGGCTCGTCCAATCCGTTAGACGTGTATTGTGACAACAATGGTGCTATTGCACAAGCCAACAAACCTAGACAACACCAGAAGAACAAGCACATACTCATGCGGTACCACCTAATTTGCCAGTTCGTGGATCAGGGTGATATCAAGTTATGCAAGGTACACACAGATGCAATTATTGCAGATCCATTGACAAAGCCGTTACCCCAGCCAAAGCATGAGGCGCACCTGAGAGCCATGGGCATTAGATGCCTAGACATGTGATGTCGGAAGATTGACTCTAGTGCAAGTGGGAGACTGTTGGGAATATGCCCTAGAGGCAATTATGTATGATGAGTTTTCCCATTGTATTCATAAAGATATAAAGTTGTACTTGTATAAACATCTGATGTGTATCATTGAATATGTTATTTGGTTGTGGAACTATACATTCATGTTGTTTGTACTAAATATCCTTGGTCATTGAGGTTGTGCCGGACACACAACTTAGACCAATGTGAAAGTTGGCTTGATGACTCGGTTCCACTTGTCATGGGCATGGAGATGCTATTCCAACTTACACAGATTTGGCTAAAGAGTTTAGCGAGTCAGATTGAACCATACTGAGGTACAACGAACAAGTTGTCATTTGTATATCTCAATCAATGTAATCCTTAGACCTGAGGTTATTGCATAATCTGAGTTGAGGATCACCGACTTAGGTTATGTCAAACGCTGATCTGTAATTGGGCAGTTATAAAGGCAGAGTTTGGGTCGACTGAGAATCAAGATGCATGTTGTGAATAACCAAGATGGGATTTTGCCCCTCCACTCGAAGAGATATTCTCTAGGCCCTCTCAGATGATATGATTCATAAAGCATGGCCATGCATGACTCGGTTAAGTGTTAACCGAGGCGATCGACTAAGAGTTAGTCGGGTGGATCACTTATCTCAGATCGAGAAGAGAGTCGGATTATTTAAGGGATGACATATATTCGCCCATAGTCTGACAAGGTATATCGTGAGGCAAAAGGGACTCGGACGCAAGTCACATTGGAAAGGCAAGTCGTCATGACTCTTTGGTACTTGGGAGTCGGCACGTTCTGCTAGGAGCTGCTAGCGATTGATCGATTTGGAGTCGGACTCTAATCGTGTCCAAGTAGCCATGAGCCTGCGGGGTCACACACTTAAGAGCGGGAGCAAGTTCGGATTGGATCTGGTTGGGTTGGACCCAAGCCGGATTAGGACTGAGTTAGTGAGTTGGACTCACGGTGACTAATATTATATGGGCTTTAGTGAATGGGCCACGAGAGCAGAGCCCACATTCACTCCCTATATTTAGTGGAGCACCGTAACACAGAAAGGTTAATCGTTGATCGGTTAGGTCATTCCATGTGTTGGAAACCCTAGCTCCACAACAGTCCTACCGTCGTATCGAACCTAGCAGTTCGCCGCTGGTGCTCGTCCTTGCACGTGTGGATACCAGCAGAGGTGCTGTACGATTAGCACCAGGACGATCGGATCGCAAAGGACTGCACTGCATCAACTGACGCGCTTCATCAGTAATTCGCAATTGTGCGTCTAGTGGTAAACCTCGTGGCCTTCTACCTCGGCTAGATCTTGGGATCACCATGTTAGAGGAAAAAGTTTTGTTTTATCTCTGGGTGCCCAACATTGTCAGGCCGTGCCCGCCAGCATCAATGGGAGGTACTTGATGGCGATGTTGGGGTTTCCCCCAACGATATCCACTGCGCTGTCGTAGTCCTGCAACCATGTAGCTGGCTTGGCAGTGATGTCATAGGTCTTGATGGTCTTGTCAATCCGGAAGCCCTTGGGGTAAGATGCGGTCCGTATCACAGGTCCAAAACAGCATGGTCCCAGGTATGCTCCATCCCGGGCCTCATGGATCTTGTCCTGACGTGATCTTGCGTCGTATGGCTCTGGGCTTCTTTTCTTCTTATTGCCATCAGGGGATGGGCTGCGTGAACGACGCGGGCCTCCTCCACCATGGTGGCTGCTAGGTGGTGATGGGGGCGGAGGTGGCGGTGGGTTAGCCTTCTTGCTATTGCCCTCCTGTGACGCATCGCGCTTGCCACGGTTGCTTGTCGGACGAGGAGGGTCATGATGCGACCTGCTCTTGTGTCCTTGGATGCGCTCTCCATCATGACGGGCCTGCTCCGCGTTGTCGCGGATGATGATGCCGCATTGTTTTGGAGGAGGAATCTCCGTGTGATGATGGGCCTTGGGGTCTTCGTGATGTCGGGGAGATCGGGGCGGTGGAGATAGGCGACGAGGGTGAGCTTTGCCTCCGTGGTCGGAGGATATGGGGATAGCATCCTTCCTGTTGCGCGCATCCTTCCGTCTTTGTTCTGACGAACCCGTCTGGGACCCGACATCCAGAGGAGATCTATCCCTTGGCGGCTTGTGCTGGCTAGACTGGCAGAACGCTGGGTCAGACTCGAGCCTATGAGAGGTGGCCTTTTCCTGCCGTTTCACCGCCTTGGCCACAAGGTCATAGACCTGCTTCACTGCCTCGGGTGATCTATCCTGTTCCATAAGGGTCTTGGCGACGACGAGGTTGAGGAGGGGAGTGGGCATCACCTGCTTGCCTTCGCTGTCAATGTATGACTTTGCTTGTGGCGGCTTCGAGGGGGCCCATTGTGGTGATCCAGCATACCACTGCATGTTGTAGTATACTATAGTCATGGACATAACACTCAGGGAGTACCATTCCGCAAATATTATATCCTTGGAGTGGTACAACAGAAACAAAGCGGGTCCACAGAGGTATCCCGATGACTCAGGGCTAAAATATAATAACTCGGAGAACAGAAGTAAGAAGCAACTAAGGTTTATACGCGATTTAAGATAGATAGAAGATAGATATCTATGCTACTAGACTAGATCACTATATATGCTACATATATACTTCAGATACGTCGGTCTCCATTCCATAGATGTTTTTGTAATTGTTCCCTTCGACGCTTCCGGATACTTCTGGTTCTTCATAGTGGAATTCTTCTTGGTCTTCAATAGGATATAGTATTTCCTCTTCCTGATCGTTAATGTCTTCAGAATCTAGCAAGGGTTAAGAAGATACGTTGAGTACGAGCGTACTCAGCAAGTTCACTAAAAATGAGTGTTTGATGCACTATATCCACAGCCATAGACCATAGGTCATAGGCAATGCAAGTTTTTGTAAACATTTCTTCAAAGGTTGCTTTTATTCTAAAAAGCTATGTCCGTCATCCTTCACAGGTTTACCAGAACTTTTATGGAGTTCCTTTCCCGCCGCATTCGCAGCTCCTTCCTGAAATAGGGAGTAACAAATTACAGTTCTTACACTCTACAGAGGTGCGTTACTTTACCCATGAGAGATCTTAGCTTTGTTACACATCCGGACGCGCATTCCCGTTCACACTTCCTTGGTATGAGGCCCAGACTAAGATCCAAGCCAATCACTGTCCTTCTCCGCGACCCCGCATACACCATAATTGTTGTATGCCCAAACTCAAGGTAGACTTTTCCCCGTATAAAACGGTTATACCTTAGTTGGATACACACAACAACCATTAACACTAGATATCTGTCTTTTGTAAGCCCAGATCCACGATAGACTTTTCCCCATATAAAACGGCTATACCCACGATCTGCAACTTACAAATGCCCAGAACAGTGTCCAATGCATGCGAAAGGGAGCCGATCCAGCTGACTTCTTCGTCCCATTCCAAATCTCATGGTTAACACGTAATATACGACGCAAGAATCACTGGCGACATTGGTTGTTAAGTCCTAGATAATATGTTCCTTTACCACCGGAACTTTCATAGAAGGTTATTACCTCATGGTAAATAACCTATAATCATATTATTATGAAAATAGTGTTTTCTGACCTTTTTGAAATGCAGGTGATGAAAACACTGGATTTTCAAAATACTTTACAGAGAATAATCAAAGGACATGAGCAAGTGTGAACTTGCCTTGATATAGCGGAGTATTGTTGAAGGGAATATGCCCTGAGAGGTAATAATAAAGTGTTTATTATGTGTATTCGAAGTATATGATAGATGTTTATTTTGCATGCTATAATTGTATTAATACGGAAACATTAATACATGTGTGTTTAATAAACAAACAGAAAGTTCCTAGTTATGCCTCTCTCATAAACTAGCTCGTTGATTAACAAGAGGATCAAGGTTTCCTGATCATGGACATTGGATGTTGTTAATAACGGGATCACAACATTAGTGTAATGGTGTGATGAACATTCATCCGAAGTATAGCATTACGATCAAAGTCATTGAGTTTATATTGCTATAACAACTTACAAAGTGATCCTAATCCTTAGACCTTGAGATCATGTCAATCACTAACACCGGAAGAGTTTCTTGATAACATCAAACATCACACCGTAACAGGGTGATTATAAAGATGGATTTAGAACTAATAAAGTGTTATGTTGAGGCTCATGGATCGAGAGTGGAATTTGTTCATCCCGGTGACGGATAGATACTCTGGGCCCTCTCGGTGATATCACATTGATTAGCTTGCAAGCAAGTGATTTGATCACTAGAATGTTATATCACGGGAACGAGAAAAGAGTGCATGTCGGTAACGAGATCAAACTAGGTATGGAGATACCGATGATCGAATCTCGGACATGTAATATATCGTGAAACAAAGGGATTAAGATACTAGCATAAAAGGTTCCGACGATCACAAGAAAGTCATCGTTGAATGTGTGGGAGTCAGTATGGGTCTCCAGATCCCGCTTCTGATTATTGATCCGAGAGGGGTCTCGATCATGTCCGCATTATTCACGAACCGTAGGGTGAAACACTTAAGAGACACCGACATCCAATTGGAGCAAAAGTTTCATGCCGAAAGAATGAACAAGCGCAGGAATTTATTTCACTAGATATCGAAACAGGTTTTCGGGTGAAATTGCATAAAGTGGTTATGCATGTGAAATAGAATTCTAGCAAGGGGTTATTTATGAATGTTTGTCATTAAAGTAATTGACAAAATTCTGAATAAAATAAAAGAGTTTTATTTAATGAGAGTTTGCATTAAATTTGGTGGAAATTTAATGGGAATTTGAGTGGACTTTTGAGTGGAGAAAATTGAAGGGCCATTTTGTGAGTGGAGTGTCCACCCACATGAAGAGGGGAGGGCAAGGGGGCAACCCCCATGCGCCGGCCACCCCCTTGGGGTTCCCTCCCTCCTCCTATAAAAGGAGCCCCTCCTCTCACTTGTCTCTCACACCTCCTCGTGAAGGATCTCTCTCTCCCTCTAGAATTTATCCCCCATGGTCTGGGACTAGCTAGATAAATGTTCCCGGTGGCTATTCGACAAGAAAGAGTTGTGCTTCCGCTGCATCACTGGAGCGAGGAGGCGGAGGTTGCTCGGTGCCTCGAACGTGTGTGCGAGCACGGATGCGCTGCTGATTTGCGGCGCTAGGCTTCCTCTCGATCTTGAGATCGGCAAGAGATCGTCTACATCAACCACGAGTTGAACTCGTTAATCTTTGTCGGTCTTCAAGGGTATGTTCTCTACGGATATACATCCGCCCGTTGTTTGTATCTAGTAGATAGATCTTGGTACATAGTTCCCATCGTAGGAAATTTTTTGTTTTCTATGCTGCGAACCCTACAGTGGTATCAGAGCCGGATCTATGCGTAGATGCTTTACACGGATAGTACACATATGAGTATGTGGGCGATGATGATCATGTTTTTTCTCCTTTTTTGTAATTTTGGATATTGGTGGCATAGTGGGATGAAGCGGCCCGGACAAACTTTACATGTCCTCGCACATGAGACCTGTTCCACGCTTGACATGCAACTAGTTTGCATAAGTGGCTAGCAGGTGTCTGTCTCTCCTACTATAGTCAATATCTATTTTGCAAACGAGTTGTCAACAATTTGGTTATCCTCGTTGTGGTTCATGTTCGTAGATAAGAACGATTCTATCTCGAAAGCCCTAAGCCACGTAAAACTTGCAATGGATAAATTAGAGGCGTCTAGTTTAGATTGTTGCTGGGCTAGTGTTATGATATGGTAGTGTTGTAAGTAGAAGTATGAGATGATACTCTTACAACACACATAGCGTGTAAACTCCATAGACCTTGGATTTACACATATAGGTATGATAGTGATCATACCACGGTGCACATGATAGAGATCATATGCGGGAACCATATCATTTCACTAATAAACATGTGATGTTTGATAGCATCTTATATTGCTTGTTTAGCGCTTTGTTAGAATAATAAGATGATCCCTCATTTAAATATCAAGATAAGAATGTGTTCTTCCTTTAGTATGCACCGATTATGTTTCGTCGCTCCAAGACATCACGTGATGATCGGGTGTTCTTGGATCCACGACCATATTTCGGGTGTAAAACAGTTACACACGCGAATACTAAGGTTCTAACTTGGCGAGCCTAGCATGTACAGACATGGCCTCGGAACACGGACCGAAAGGTTAAGCATGAGTCATATAGTTGATATGATGCCCATTTGATGCTCGCCTTTGAAGCTACACCGACTCACGTGATGATCGGACTTGGTGTAGTGGATTTGGTTCATGTAATCACCAAAAAGGCACGAGGGATGTCATTTTTGAGTGGGAGTTCATTCGTAATATGGATTAGTTGAACTCAATCTATCATACACTTAGTCTAAACTTTACAAATTCTGTTGTAGATGGCACCACCTGCTTTTAATTTCAATGTGTTCATGGAGAAAGAGAAACTAGCAACGAACGGTAGCAACTTTACCGAATGGGCCATGAATTTGAGGATTCTCCTCTCTGCTGCACAAAAGCAATACGTGCTAGAAGCGCCACTAGGCACCCCACCTCTTGATGATGCCCCTGACAAGGAGAAGAATGTCTATCAGACTCGTCAGGAGGACCACAACTTAGTTCATTGCGGCATATTTTATGGGCTAGAGCCGGAACTTCGAAAGCGTTTCGAAAACGACAATGCATTTGATACAATGGGTGAGTTGAAAATGATTTCCGACACACATGCTGCTGTAGAGAGCTACAACGCTTCAGAAAAGTTCTTTAGCTGCATGATGGAAGAGCACAGCTCCGTTAGTGAGCATGTACTCAAGATGTCGGGTTACGCCGATAAGCTTGTGTCGTTGGGAATATCGATTCCCATTAACTTAGGCATCCATCGTGTTCTACAGTCTCTGCCACCTAGCTATAAGAGCTTCGTGATGAACTATAATATGCAAGGCATGAAGAAGTCTCTCCCCGAGCTTCTGTCAATGCTTAAAACTGCAGAAGTGGAGATCAAAAAGGAACATCAAGTGTTGATGATCAATAGTAACACTGGTTTCAAGAAAGACAAGAAGGGAAAACGGAAGGGTAGTAAGGGCGGCAAACCTGTTGCCGTGCCTGAAAAGAAACCCCGAGTTGGACCTAAGTCTGATACCGAGTGCTACTATTGTAAGGGGACTGGCCACTGGAAGCGCAACTTCCCCAAGTATTTGGCAGACAAGAAAGCCGGCAAGGCAAACAAAGTTATATATGATATACATGTTATTGATGTGTACTTGACTAGTGCTCGCAGTAGCACCTGGGTATTTGATACCGGTTCAGTTGCTAATATTTGTAACTCGAATCAGGGGCTGCGGAACAAGCGACCGCTAGCAAGGGGTGAGGTTAAGATGCGTGTCGGCAATGGATCAAGCATTGATGTGATCGCCGTCGGAACGCTGCCTCTCCACTTGCCGTCGGGATTAGTTACAAACTTGAATAATTGTTATGTGGTGCCTGCACTGAGCATGAACATTGTATCTGGATCGTGTTTGATGCGAAGTGGTTATTCATTTAAATCCTAGAATAATGGTTGTTCCATTTATATGAATGAAATCTTTTATGGTCATGCACCGATGATGAATGGTTTATTTATTTTAGATCTCGATAATAATGTTACACATATTCATAATGTTGATGCTAAAAGGATTAAACTAAATGATGATATATCCGCATATATGTGGCACTGCCGTCTAGGTCATATTGGCGTTAAACGCATGAAGAAGCTCCATTCGGATGGACTTTTGGAATCACTTGATTATGAATCATTTGATACATGTGAGCCATGCCTTATGGGCAAGATGACTAGAACGCCGTTTTCCGGTTCAATGGAACGGGCGACACATTTATTGGAAATCATACATTCTGATGTATGTGGTCCAATGAGTGTGTCGGCGCGAGGTGGATATCGTTATTTTGTTACTTTCACGGATGATTTGAGTAGATACGGTTATATCTACTTGATGAAACACAAGTCTGAAACCTTTGAAAAGTTCAAGGAATTTTAGAATGAAGTGGAAAATCATCATAATAGAAAGATCAAATTTCTACGGTCCGACCGTGGAGGTGAGTATCTAAGTTACGAGTTTAGCACTCACATGAAAGAGTGTGGAATTGTTTCACAACTCACGCCTGCCGGAACACCACGGCGAAATGGTGTGTCGGAACGTCGTAATCGTACTTTATAGATATGGTTCGATCTATGATGTCTCTGACGGACTTGCCATTGTCATTTTGGGGTTATGCAGTAGAAACTGCTGCATGCACTTTAAATCGGGCACCATCTAAATCCGTTGAAAAGACACCGTATGAATTGTGGTTTGGAAACAAACCTAAGCTGTATTTTCTTAAAGTTTGGGGATGTGATGTTTATGTGAAGAAACTTCAACCGGATAAACTCGAACCCAAAGCGGAAAAATGCGTCTTCATAGGATACACTAAGGAAACTATTGGGTATTCCTTCTATCACAGATCCGAGGGCAAGGTTTTTGTTGCCAGGAATGGATCCTTTCTAGAGAAAGAGTTTCTCGCGAAAGGTGTGAGTAGTCGGAAGGTAGAACTCGAAGAGGTTACTGAACCTTCTCTTCAAAGTATGGCGAGTAGCGCAGCGCCGGAAGTTTTTCCGGGGTTGGCTCCACCTGTTGAAGTGGGAACTAATGATAATGATCATGAAACTCCGAAAGAGAGTACTACCAAACCTCGCAGGTCAAGCAGGACGCGTGCAGCTCCCGAGCTATACGGAAATCCTGTCATGAATTTCGTGGTTGATGAAAATGATGACCCTGCGATGTATGAAGAAGCAATGATGAGCCCAGATTCCAACAAATGGTTAGAAGCCATGGAATCCGAGATGGAATCCATGTATGAAAATCAAGTTTGGAACTTGGTGGAATTACCTCACGACCGAAAGGCCGTGGAGAACAAATGGATTTTCAAAAGGAAAACTGATGCTGATGGTAATGTGACCGTCTATAAAGCTCGACTTGTTACAAAGGGGTTTCGACAAATTCAAGGAGTTGACTACGATGAGACATTCTCTCCCGTAGCGATGCTAAAGTCAGTTAGGATTATTTTAGCAATTGCTGCATATTTCGATTATGAGATATGGCAGATGGATGTCAAAACCGTGTTTCTCAATGGTAATATTGAAGAAGAGTTGTATATGATACAACCAAAGGGTTTTGTCGATCCTAAGGATGCTAACAAGGTGTGCAAGATTCAGCGATCCATCTATGGATTGAAGCAAGCATCACGAAGTTGGAATCTCCGCTTTGATGAGGTGATCAAAGAGTTTGGAATTGTCCAAACTTATGGAGAAGCTTGTATTTACAAGAAAGTGAGTGGGAGCAATGTGGCATTTCTGATATTATATGTGGATGACATATTATTGATCAGAAATGATATAGATCTTTTAAACAGTGTTAAAATTTATCTAAACAACAAATTTTCAATGAAGGACCTAGGTGAAGCGTCACACATATTAGGCATAAAGATCTATAGAGATAGATCTAGGCGCCTAATAGGGCTATCGCAAAGTACATACCTTGATAAGATTTTAAATAAGTTTAAAATGGACGAAAGTAAGAAGGGGTTCTTACCTATGTTGCAAGGCAAGACATTGAGTAAGACTCAAAGTCCGGCTTCGGCGGAAGAAAGAGAGATAATGGACAAAGTCCCCTATGCTTCAGCCATAGGCTCTATAATGTACACCATGCTATGTACAAGACCGGATGTGGCACATGCTATTAGTTTGACTAGTAGGTACCAATCGGATCCAGGTTTGGAACACTGGATAGCGGTCAAGAATGTCCTTAAGTACTTACGAAGAACTAAGGATATGTTTCTTGTATATGGAGGTGAAGAAGAGCTCGTTGCTAAGTGTTATGTTGACGCTAGCTTTGACACCGATCCGGATGACTCTAAGTCTCAATCCGGATACGTATTTCTCATGAATGGCGGAGTGGTTAGTTGGAGGAGCTCCAAACAACCTGTGGTAGCGGGATCAACAACGGAGGCCGAATATGTTGCTGCTTCAGAAGCGGCTCAGGAAGCAGTTTGGATGAAGGAGTTCATATCCGAACTAGGAGTGGTTGCAAACGCGTTGGACCCAATGGTGATCTATTGTGACAACAATGGTGCCATTGCCAATGCCAAAGAACCAAGGTCTCACAAGCATTCCAAGCATATTAAGCGCCGGTTTCACTCCATCCGCGAGCATGTCAAGGATGGAGATATAAAGATTTGTAAAGTACATACGGATCTCAATGTAGCAGATCCGTTGACTAAAACTCTCCCTAGAGCAAAACATGATCAACACCAGAACTCAATGGGTGTTATATTTATCACTATGTAACTAGATTATTGTCTCTAGTGCAAGTGGGAGACTGAAGGGAATATGCCCTGAGAGGCAATAATAAAGTGTTTATTATGTGTATTCCAAGTATATGATAGATGTTTATTTTGCATGCTATAATTTTATTAATACGGAAACATTAATACATGTGTGTTTAATAAACAAACAGAAAGTTCCTAGTTATGCCTCTCTCATAAACTAGCTCGTTGATTAACAAGATGATCAAGGTTTCCTGATCATGGACATTGGATGTTGTTAATAACGGGATCACAACATTAGTGTAATGGTGTGATGAACATTCATCCGAAGTATAGCATTACGATCAAAGTCATTGAGTTTATATTGCTATAACAACTTACAAAGTGATCCTAATCCTTAGACCTTGAGATCATGTCAATCACTAACACCGGAAGAGTTTCTTGATAACATCAAACATCACACCGTAACAGGGTGATTATAAAGATGGATTCAGAACTAATAAAGTGTTATGTTGAGGCTCATGGATTGAGAGTGGAATTTGTTCATCCCGGTGACGGATAGATACTCTGGGCCCTCTCGGTGATATCACATTGATTAGCTTGCAAGCAAGTGATTTGATCACTAGAATGTTATATCACGGGAACGAGAAAAGAGTGCATGTCGGTAACGAGATCAAACTAGGTATGGAGATACCGATGATCGAATCTCGGACATGTAATATATCATGAAACAAAGGGATTAAGATACTAGCGTAAAAGGTTCTGACGATCACAAGAAAGTCATCGTTGAATGTGTGGGAGTCAGTATGGGTCTCCAGATCCCGCTTCTGATTATTGATCCGAGAGGGGTCTCGATCATGTCCGCATTATTCACGAACCGTAGGGTGAAACACTTAAGAGACACCGACATCCAATTGGAGCAAAAGTTTCATGCCGAAAGAATGAACAAGCGCAGGAATTTATTTCACTAGATATCGAAACAGGTTTTCGGGTGAAATTGAATAAAGTGGTTATGCATGTGAAATAGAATTCTAGCAAGGGGTTATTTGTGAATGTTTGTCATTAAAGTAATTGACAAAATTCTGAATAAAATAAAAGAGTTTTATTTAATGAGAGTTTGCATTAAATTTGGTGGAAATTTAATGGGAATTTGAGTGGACTTTTGAGTGGAGAAAATTGAAGGGCCATTTTGTGAGTGGAGTGTCCACCCACATGAAGAGGGGAGGGCAAGGGAGCAGCCCCCATGCGCCGGCCAACCCCTTGGGGTTTCCCCCCTCCTCCTATAAAAGGAGCCCCTCCTCTCACTTGTCTCTCACACCTCCTCGTGAAGGATCTCTCTCCCCCTCTAGAATTTATCCCCCATGGTCTGGGACTAGCTAGATACATGTTCTCGGTGGCTATTCGGCAAGAAAGAGTTGTGCTTCCGCTGCATCGCTGGAGCGAGGAGGCGGAGGTTGCTCGGTGCCTCGAACGTGTGTGCGAGCACGGATGCGCTGCTGATTTGCGGCGCTAGGACTTCCTCTCGATCTTGAGATCGGCAAGAGATCGTCTACATCAACCACGAGTTGAACTCGTTAAGCTTTGTCGGTCTTCAAGGGTATGTTCTCTACGGATATACATCCGCCCGTTGTTTGTATCTAGTAGATAGATCTTGGTACATAGTTCCCATCGTAGGAAATTTTTTGTTTTCTATGCTGCGAACCCTACAATTGTAGTCAAATGTCTCGACTTGACCCTGGACCTCGGGTTCTACAAAAGTACCATCATTGCCCGGTAAGGACAATGTTTAAAGAAGCAATATGCTGTTATGCATAAGTAATGCTATGCATTTTGTAAAACCTTAAGTAATTCCCCAACATTACATGTGAGCTGGATTTAGATGATTTGTTTATGATGTGAGTTATCTTTAAGTTGAATTCATAAAGAAGTGTAGTTGTAAGGGTTTTGGATAACATATGAGATATGAAAGTAAGGTACAATTGTAATACAATTCTAAGATTGGGTGATACCATGTAATCATTACAAGGTTTATGTTTTAATTTTGTTATGGTTTGAAAGAAATGGTATAGTGTTTCTTTTGAAAGTGGAAAAAAGGATAACATTTGAAGAAAATATTATTTATGTTAAGTTAATCAACTCTGAAGATTAATAAGATTAAAGTTATGTTTTAGGATAAGGTTTGAATGATTTTGAGTCATTATATATCTAGCTTGTGATATGTTAGAACAAAGTTAACTATAAAGATATAATTGGACTTGGGATATAATATTTATGGCATTAACAACAATTAGGGTTTTTCCTAAGTATAATGAAACTTAGTCTTAAAGACTTAAATATAGTATCCTAAATTATGATTATATGTTAGATTATTTTAGAGTTAAAAGATTGTGTTTTGAACATGATTATTTCTTACTTAGGAAATAATGTTAAATAATTAATAAAACAACTATCCTATTTTAATAATTAAAGATATATGATCTAAGAATTTCAAAATGTTTTAGGAATAATATATTTAGTATTATTTTAGTAAGTATTCTTACTTAAAATCTTAAAATTAAATTTTATTTTATTTTCGGTATTATCTTGATTTTTTATAAAATTTCTCAATTATTGAATGTCTTAAAATATTTGTTTTAAGTTTTATTTGTAAAATTTTAAGTTAGTAATTTTTATTAGATAAGAGATTTAACTTTATGAATGAAAGTGATTTTTATTTATTTATAGGAATTATTATTTTATTAAATTTCATTTAGTTATTTAAGGGTGTTAATGTTTATCTGCATTTTATTAAATTTAAATAAATATGATTATATCTTTCTTAGGTGGAGATTATTTTGATAAGCATTTAGATGTATTAAATATATTTTTAGGATTTTTCTACATTTTTTCTAGAAATAAAATAGTGTACAGGGGTATTTTGGGTTATTTAATATTTAGCTTAACTTTTTTTTTCTTTTACAACCCAGGCTTGGTTCTTGGGCCAGCCCAACCTAATTCTAAAGCCAGCCCATCTCCCATTTGGGCTACACCCCTGGACCTGGTCGACCAAATCGGTTAAACCGACCCCCTTCTTCTCCTCGCTGGCTTGTTCCTCATCCACTCCCTTTATGGCCGCCGCCATCGCCGCGCAACCATGGCCGGCTCCGGCCTCCTTGGCCGCCGCCATCGGCTGTCCTTGACACTTCTCCCTCTGCTACACCCTTCCATCCAATTCGATTTGTGATACGAACCCTCTTCCGCTCGTCCTCGCTGCACTCCCGTGGCTAGGGTTTCATCCTCGACTCCGACGTGCTCTGGTGACCCCTGGATGGTGATGATGGAAAAGTGATGGTGCGGTTGTAGTGATTTGGTGATGGTTGGTTGCTGGTGTCGCCTCTTCTACGCACAGACACCCACTTGTGCGGTTTGGTGCGGGTTGAGTACCAGGGTGCCCTCGTGCCGCTGCGCCGTGGTCGCCATTGATGGCCAGTGCTGCTTCCTCTTCTCAGCTTAAGCGAGGACCCTAGGTGAGTTATCTTCTCAAACCCACTCTCTCTGAGTATGAACCCTAATTTGGGTTCCTCCCTTTGGTTCATGATACTCTACAGTAGCTTTTCTACATAGCTTGCTCACTGAATTTGGCTTGTAAATTTATCTGCTTGTATTAGATAGTGGATGGTACTAGTTTGTGACTACGGGATGATGAATTTATGCTTATATGAGGTTTGGCTGGTTGTTGAGATGATCCAATATTAATTGGTTTTAATCTAGTTGGCTTGTGGAATTGTTTAGTATTGGCTCCATGCTAGATAACCTGTGTGGTTGCACTACTGGTGTGGCTTACACAATCATAAGTTATATACTGCTAGAATTGGTGCTATAACTTGTGGTGGAATTATCTAGGAATAGCAGTGATATTACTCCTATCCATCCTGTTAATGATATGATCCAATAGATCATATGGTTTTGAGTTGCATGCTTATCTCGCCTACTGTGATCTGCTGTGAGCATCCATTAGAACCTTGTGATATTCATACTTGGCTTGGTCTAGTACTACCTTGCAGGACCAATTGGGTTTTTGAAACTTTATAATTGTTAAAGATGGTCGTGGAGTGATATGTGCTTGATTCTTAGGAATAATGCCTGATGATTTACTAGAATGATGATTGTAGCTTTGATATTGATTTGGAATCTAAGTAAGGATCTGATTTCATGTCCTTATTGTCAGTAAGAGATTTTATACATTTGATTCCCAGATTCTTCTACTAGGAAAATGATAAATCTGTTTTAGCTGGAATTATTGAGTTATTGGTTAATGTGATGATATTCCCTAATGGATTTTGTGCATAAGACTGCCACTGTGGTGTCTTCATCTTGGAAGGTGCTGACGAGGTTTAATCTCGTCAATGGCCATTGTTATGGACTTGGGTTTTGGAGAAGATGGGGATGCTGGAGATCGTGGAACGATTAACATACAAGCAACCAGGGGACACGAGATTTACCCAGGTTCAGGCCCCCGGAGGGAAAACCCTACTCCTGCTTGTCTGCTCTTGATTACGGCGAAACCGAAGGTTACAGGGTGCGCAGATTCGATCTGGCGTGAGGTGCATATGCGAAAGTATGAGTCGAGAGATCTAGGACGTGCCCTCCTGGCCTTTATATAGACTTAGGCAGGTCCCGGGCATAGTCCTAGTCGGTTACAAGTTCTAGGGTTTTACCCCTTTGAATTTCCTATCTATGCTAGTCTTGCTCTCCAAGTATCCGAAGGCGTCATGGGCCTTGGCCACCCGAAAATCTTCATGGGCCAGCGTATGTCTGCTGTGGGCCTTCCTTGGGCTGGACCGGGTATGCTGAAGTCACGTACCCGTAGGGTATAACCATGTCAGTAGCCCCCGAGTGATCAGTCGAATCGTAGATTCGGCTGAGGACTCTTCAATCCTTCGGGTGCAACTAGGTGTTAACAATATATGTGCATGTAGGGATTGTTGATACATGTGCCTGACTCACTTGACGGATCAGGGTCAGTTAACTGTCTTAGGACGAAACAACATGATCTTCATCAGGTTCGAGTCCCTTAACTTGAACCCGGAACATATGCTGGCGTAATTCGACTCAGGACGCGGAGGACTTACAGGAGTGGAATTCCAGTGTTTTTAACTGATGTACCCAACGCGTCCGTCGGGATTTTTCATCACGCCTGTTGGCATGGATTTATACTAGCAGAGCGCAGTCGTGTACGTTGCCAGGCCATCAGATGATATCTGCAGGTCTTATCTTTGTGTCGCAGACGCAGCATCCGAACATTTGTCACCACAGAGGTGCTTCGGGTGGCCAAGGAGATTGTCGCTCACTCAGCGTTTTGTTGGGGCAGAGTTGCCAAAAAGTTTTTTACGTGCTGATCCGAAAGATCGCAGTCGAAGATTTCATAGGGTGCGCGACCAGCGCTCCCTATGGGAGTAGCCCCCGAGTGTCTGTTCGAGTCGTAGACTCGAGCAGAGACTTTAATTCGGCCGTTTGTTTGGCTTCAGGTCCGTAGGACACAAATTTTTCGGATGCTTGAATCCATCCTCCCTATGGGAGTAGCCCCCGAGTCCGTAGTGGAGTCGCAGACTCGACGTAGGACTCGAAGAAATACTTTGTCTTTATTCATCTCCTGGGTGCGCGGCCAGCGCTCCTGATAGGAGTAGCCCCCGAGTATTTAGTCGAATCGAAGATTCGAGTGAGTACTCTTAGCTGTGGGGCCGGGGAATTGTAGTTGGTGCTAGTATAGCTTTTGATGACATCAGTGCTGACGATCGATGACCTCAAGCGTCTGCTACGCTAGAGATGACTTGACTGGACGAAACTTGGGTCCCACTTGCTGACTTTGAATTGACTGGTCACGCGCGGCGTGGAGATAATTACGGCGTCTCCTCGATTTCTGCGCGTAGTGGACGGCATGGTAACGACTGTTCCTTGTGATGTTGACACGTGTACGGTCAGATCTGCCGTTGGCGTTAGGTCTTCTGGATGGACGGCTGCCGTGCGTCGTCTTCGCTGTTATAATCATTCGGGAAAACCGTGGTTTGTTTTCACCGCATCAGTTCTTGCTTTCACTTCCTCCTTGTGTTCTAGCGATTCTTGCTGCGCGCTGGGATTTCCTTCCACATTTCCGTCGTTGTTTCTGCGTTTTCACCGCCGGCACCGCCGTAGCGCAATGGGGAAACCAAAGAAGTCGTCATCTGCAGTTGGGACCAGCGCCGCCGGAGGAAAGAAGGGCACCACCGCTACCCGTGTCACCGATGGTGGCTGGCGGCGATCAGAGACGCGGGAGAGCGATCTCCACAAGCTTCGCGAGCGGGGCCTGATCCCGCAGGATAGGGAGGCCGTCAAACTCCCCGGCAATGAGGTAATCCCCCGTCCCCCATCTGGGTATCGGGTTATGTTTCTCGCCTTCGTCATGCGTGGGTTTTCTTTTCCAGTCCACAACTTCCTCCGTGGACTGCTCTTCTTCTATGGGATTCAGCTTCATCATCTGTCTCCTAATTCTCTTCTCCACATTGCTTGTTTTGTCACTTTTTGCGAGTGCTGGCTTGGCATTGAGCTGCACTTTGGCCTCTTACGGAAGCTCTATTCCGTGAAGAGGCAATCTGGTTCGAATGGTGTGTATCCCATTGGGGGTTGCATCATCTCCCTTAGTCCCAATATTCTCTTCTTTTCCTTCTCCATGTCCGAATCTGTCCAGTACTGGCGGAGGCGATGGTTTTATATCCGCGACTCCGTAGTGCCCGGGCAAGATTTTGGTCTTGTTCCCTTTGACCCCTCGCAAAAGATTGAGAAGAAAAGGTCTTGGAAAAACCAAATCTTGGATGGTGAGGTGGCGGAGATAGAAGCCCTTTACCTTCGGGTGGAGGATCTCCAGCTGATTCCGGAGAAGGAGGTGAATGGTGTGGACATCATCCGGACGTTTCTTGAGCGTCGGGTGCAGCCTCTCCAATCGAGGGCGCACCCGATGTTTCTTTATTCTGGGCGCCGTGATCCGACGAGGGTTTTGAGTGAGAAAATCTCCGAGGGGGATCTCGACAGGGCCCTTCGCGCGCTGCTGAAGTTCAAGGCCGGAGAAGAAATCCCGGGGAAATCGCTAACTCCTCCATTTTCTTCGACGTTGGCCGTACCGCAGGTGTAGATTTGCGCACGTAGTGCTTTTTTGTCGGCTGTGTATTTATTTCCTTTGTTTGCTAACAAAGTTCCTTCTGATTTTGCAGAGCTTCAAAGTGTCGGGCATGGTACCGTCATTGCCCGAAAATTATCCGAATGCCCCGGATAATGAAGTGGTTGAGTCCGTGTCCGAGCTACCGTCAGCGCGATCTCCGGCGGAGGATGTTGACGAGTCGAGTGAGGACCATACGCGCAAACGATCACAGAGCTCCAGCGAGTCTTCAGATGCCTCTACTCCTCCGACTCCCAGAAACCCTCTGGGCCTTGAGCGTCATAGCGATGGTCATGGAGGTTCTTCCTCTCCCCTTCCTGCCATTCCTCTGCGGGTTGTAGCGCCGCACCCGCCAGCAAAGCGGAAGAAGGAAGAAAAGAAGGAGGAGAAGAAGGAAGAGAAAAAGGAGGAGAAGAGAGTCCGAAGGACTCCTCCTGTCTTCGACCTGAGCTCGCTGGGCTCGTAAGTTTCTTGTTGCACTATTGTCCTTTTTCCTTCATGATTGTTGCACTTGTGCTGATTGGTTCGTATGCAGGCATTCCTCCCACGATTCCTCCAGTGATGGTGCGCGGGAGATGATGGGGGAGTCGAAAATTGCGTCGCCTCCTCCTCAGACGGTGGAGACTTCGGGTGGCGCGGCTCCGGATCCTCCGTTGCAGGAGGTGCAGGGGGTTGCGCCAAAGAATTTCGCAGGCGGGCTGTCGGAGTCGCCCTCAGAGCATGTAAGTTTCTCTGCTTCATGTCACGGGGGGAGCCCCCGAGTGTCTTCGTGTGCAAATTTTGTTTTTACTCCTTTGTGTTGGGCGTAGCCCCCAAGTCCTTTTATTACTGCTATTTCTTTCTCTGCGGCCTTTTGTGCAGGAGGCCAGGCGGCTGGTGCAGGAGCGTCTGGTGCTGGAGGCTAACCCTCGGCAGCTTCAAGGTACCTATTCGCCTTTTGGTGCTTTTTTCGTTTATTCCAATCCTGCCTTCTGACATTTCTTGTTTTGAATGCAGAGGAGCATAATACTTCTCTCCGTGAGGTCAATGCTCTTAAGAAGAGCCTTGGTCAATCGGAGCAGAAAGCTGAGGCTACCGTTGGAGCGAAAGAGCGCCTCGAGCTAGAGCTAACTAAGGCAGCCGAAGCGAAGGAGCGTCTGCAGCAGGAGGCCACGGATTGTGAGGAGCAGCTGGCCACTGTTGCGGCTGCTCGCGAGAGAGAGGTGGCGGCGAAGCTCATGGCTGCTGCCAAGGCTATTTCGGGTAAGTGCTAAATTTGTGCTTGTTTCTTCATGCCTCTTCTTCTTCTGTGTTGCTTTCCTTCATGTCTTCCTTCTTATTTTTTGTCTCAGATGCCGCAGGCATCGAGTTTGACTGCGGTGCTCTAGAGCACGGGAGTGCTCTAGATGATGCTATCGTGGCGGTCGAAGACCGCTGCAGCACCGTCGTCGGCTCCCTTGCCAAGGCGAAAGAGGTCCTTGGTCGCTTCTACAAGGAGCTTGTCCCTAAGGGCGCAACCCTCGATGATGTGGATGCTCTGGCGGAGGCTCTGTCAGCCGAAGCGCCTGCGGCGTACAAGCGCAAGCAGAAGGGCATCGGCGCGTCAGTCGGGCTGGCGATGGCCTTGGCGGCTGGAGCGGAACTGGATCTACCCCAGATCACCTCTCGGATGCCGACGGCTGCGGATGGATACGAGATAGCCTTTGCTGCCTACTCTGCTCGCTGCAAGCGATATGGGCCCAAGCTCATTGATTTGTTGTCTGAGTATGCACTGCGGCAGCAGGGCGGGGCCAAAGCTAGGCAGTCTGGCTCCGAGGCGACTCAGGGTGCCGCATCTTAGGCGTTGTAGACGTAGGGTAGTTTGTAGTCTACTTTTGTTGTAAATATCTTGAAGAACACCATCCTTGTGCCACGTAGTGGCCTTTAATGAATTATTCTGAGTTGTGCTCTATCGTTTGTCTGAATGTCGGTGTTCCTTTCTTCTTCTGCTGCTATAGGTACCTTCGGGTGCTGACCCTGTTTACACTCCATCCGCAATGCTGCTGCGGCCATCTTTGGATGATTCCTCGCAACTCACTTTTCTTCGGGATCGTGTGCGTAGTCTGGAGAGGGAGTTGCTCGGGTTACGCGGTCATGCCGATGTTTGGAAGTCCAAGGCGGATTGTGGTGCAGCCAGAGAGGAGTACTTGATGGCGGAGCTGGTTCGGCTGTCCGAGGAGCTGCAATGTAAGTTGTTCTTTTGTTCGAGCTGTAGCTCAGTTCTTCGGATGGTCCTGCTGGCCTTACTCTTATTTTGTGTGATTATCGTAGGTGCCAACCTTGCTCCGAGGGAAGAAAAGGAGTGTGTCGCTGTTCGGGTCAATTGCTTGACTCAACATGACATGGAGGCTGGCGACTTCTTCTAGATGGATCGTGACCGTGCCGTAGCTCTGGCGACGATGCAGGATCGTGTGCACCAGGTTTCTCGAGTGCTTCGCCAAGTGCAAACGTCGCTTGCCTCGGTGCTGCACGTCATGTTCCCTTTGGATGCTGTACCGACAAGCCTTGCGGGTCTGCTGTCGAAGTTTCAAAACATGAGTAATGTCAAGGAGTTGGTGCGGCAACAGCTCGTCGCAGGAGTGAAGGCTGCTTTGTCTCTTGTGAGGCTGCACCGGCCTGACGTGGATTTGGCTGCTGTGGCCGCTGGGCTGTGCCATCCCGCAAAAACCACTACTAGAAAATCACGTTGTTTTTGTGCATTGCATCATCATGACCGCATGCTCATGTCATCATGCCACATTGCATTTGAGCATCGTCATCATCTTGCATTTGCTTGCATAAAACTATTTGCAGAAAAACCTAAATTGTTTTCCAAACGCCCCATCTTAATTCAAACGCAAAACCCGGGACACCGGATTATTTTGTTTTGTTTGCTATCGGCTTGCAAAAGTCGGTTTGCAACAAATAAAATTATTGAATTATTTTTAGTAGGGGCAGTCGAACGGGCCGATTCGACCCGAACGACCACCCCCAGGAATTAAAACGGTCCACCCCAGACCCTTTTCTACCAACCTATCTACCCACACCCTCCGGCCACCTCACCCGGACCAGTCCCACGCTGCCACCTCACCCTCTCCCCCCTCTACCCAATCCCCATCTGCCACTTGGTCCACCCCCCTCTCTCTCCTCTCTCTCCCCACAAAACCACTCCCCAGCCCCAACTACCACCCCACCCAGCACTACCCACACACGCCAGTCCCACCCCACCCCAGCACACCCTCTGCACGCACGCACGCTCCCACCAGCCAGCACACACACCACCCTGCGGGCCACCCAGACCCCACCTGCCGGCCCCGCTCCCCTTCCTTCCCCAAGTTTCTCCCTCCCCGAGCCCGACGATCTCCTCCCACCGCTCGGCTCGCTGCCCCCTCTCCCGAGCCCCGCCCCACCGTCCTTTCCCCCTCCTTCCCCTTCCTCTCCGGCGGCCCCTCCCGCGACCCCGCCGGCCAGAGCTCGCCTCTCCGCCCCCCTCGTCGCCGGATCCTCCTCTTCAACGCCCCCCGGCCGCCTCCCGCGCGGCCCGCCTCTGCCCCACCGCGCGGCCCTCCATCGGCCGAGCTAGCCCCGAGCGCCCCCCTGCCGGCGTCCTCCTCCTCCGCCCCGAGCATGCCCCGCCGGCCTCGCCGCGCCCTGACCTCGTCTCCCTGACGCCGGACGCCCCCGCCGCCTGCTCTCCTTCCCCGGCCAGCGAACGCCGCCACCGCGCTCGCCCGTGCCTCCCTCTCCTTCCGGCCCGGCCCCGAGCTCTGCCTCCATCCTCCGCTCCGCCCCGCCTCCCCTCTCCGGCGCGCCCCCGTCGCCCCTCCGGCGAGCCGCCCGCCGTCCCGCCTCAGCGCTGCCCCGACCCCCGCCTCCTGCCGCCTCTCCGGCCTGCGTCGGCGCCGCCGCGCAGCCCCGCTTCCCCGGCGCCCTCGCGACGCCGCCTCCTTCCGGCCGGCCTCTCCGTCCTCTCGCCGACCTCCGCTGTCCCGCGCCGGCAGCGCCATCCCGGCCTGCGTCGGCCTCGTCCGCTTCCGGCAGCCGCCACCTCCGTCTGCAGCGTCGCGCGTGCCCAAGCCCATGTCCTGTTTTGTGTTCCTTGGCATCCTGTGCGGTACCAATACCTGCAGTACACTGATGCTTTCCTGCCAGGCTGCTGTGTATGTTTTTCCTTCGGGGCGTTGGTCAGTAAGGTGCCGCACGATGGTTGACAAGATGCTGTGGCGTGATGATGCGATCTCGGCTAAAATCTCCCGGCGAGATGATTAAGACATGTGGGTGTACAAATCTACAATCAGACAAGTAAGTCACCGAAGATCAAGACAAGACGCCGTCGGTACCGAACTCCGGGGACTCCGTCACGGAGCGTCAAGTACTTCCACACGGACGCGCCACGGATTCGGAGGAACCCTCGGACGCCAAGTCCGCCTCATGAACCCCGAAGACCAAGCCTCGACACCCCGAACCCGGTGCCGCGCCAAGACCTCCTATCCGGATCCGAAGACCGAACCCGAGCGCCAAGGTCGCCTTCCCGGACCCCTGAAGATCGATCCAAAGCGCCAGGACCCGAACCTGAAGGACGCCAAGATCACCGACGCGGAACGCCAAGTTCTTCATCCCGGATGCCAATACCGACACGATGGCGCGGACCCGACAAGATCTGCGCAACGATAGGATCTTCGCCACGACAAGCTCGACACCGGCCAGAGGGGATCCGATGCGCCCCCGACACCGAACCAAGTACCCCTTTCCGGACGCCGAGTCCGCCGAGAACCCGGATGCGACAAGATCTGCCCCGTTGTTCGAGAATGTTCCTGCCGAGACCGATCCCGTCGAACCCTGGACCCTGAGACCGACCCCGAACCCCGGAACCTCAAGTTCGTCGAGACCCTAATGTGTGAACCCCTTCCCGAAACCCTATTTTATATTATAATACAACTGTTGCATATTAAGTTGTCATGCTCGCATCATATCATGTGGTTTGGGGGCCTTATGCCGATTCACCATATAATTAAATATGGGGCCCATATGCGGGCAAATCTAGCCTTATATTGGCCTCATTTAAATTTGTGTAGCGAACCGGTGATATATTTTTCCATGTTAAGACAACATTTAAATTGCGGGATAGTTAAACAACATGCACCACTTAATTAATTATCGGGACCCCGGTTCCGCTTAATATGATCCAATTGCATTGCACCTTTGCCATGTCACGCATCATACATGCATCATGCCGATCTTTTGTCGTAGTATTAAATATGGCACCCGGTGATTCTTCTAGCGTTTTGCTTCTTCGCGGATAAGGACGCTGAGTTGATGCGAGTGTCGACCCGATCTTCGGTTGAACCTTCGACAATGTTTTCCAGGCGAGCATCTCCCCCTTTCTACCTATCTTACTTTATAGTATTTATTCCCTCCTGTTGATCTATTGCTATCTGTGTTGCGATGCCCTAGTACCCGTACCTGTGATATCCCTTGCAGCCTTATATTGCCTTGGACACATCCTATTACCTGATGTTTGGTAGATAGTTGGACTTGCGCGTCGTAGTCGCTTGCTCAAGTGCTGTTGCGTGTCGTCAAGTACCACAGTTGTTGGAGTATTGCCGCAAGTTAATTGTTGGAGATGATCATGGTTTTACTTATCGTCACTTTAATTCCTGTTTAACAACTAAAATTGAATTAAGTAAGCAGAGGCATCGGTGGGTGATAGATAATAATTGGTTTCCGAACGCCCACTTGTGTCCCGTAGGACCCCGAGTACTTGATACATGTTCCTTGATTTATCGCGCTATCCACATACGGGGTATTATGGGCCCCCCTTAGCCAGAGCTTGATTCAGTCTTATTTCTTGGGGCCACAAGCTAGTTTGAGGTTTTATTTACGATCCTGTACTTATGCCATGCTTTACTGCTTTATTTACGATTGTGCGAGGAGCACACTGTACTGTTTAGGATCGGGACACGTTTTCGCGGTGTCGACAAGCCCAGTTTTGGGTTCCCAGTCGTTCACAGCCGTCCACCCAAACCTCGGGTCCGTCTCGGAGCTAGCTTACTTCGTTGCGGGTGTACTCCAAGGGGTGGCCCCCTGAAATATTTCTGAATCCTGTGATTGCTTTGTCGTGAAAGCCTCGTTGGGTTTTGATTTGGTTTTTTCGAGGTCGATCGTGTGTGTGTTGCTATTTGTGCACCCCGGCCGGGTTAAAACTTTCTGAAAGCCGTGTCCGCGGTTATGGACGACTTGGAGCACAGTATCTCGATCATAGACAACTATAACTAAAGTAGTACTATAAATTTGACTTTATAATGACTAGTAATCAGCTTCACTATAATGGAATGGCTAAATAAAACTGTCCACAATTGCTTGTTTGGTTTGTCGCTTGCGACAATTGTATCTGACTAGTAAGTATTACAACTACAACGGAATGGCTAAATAAAAGTACCAACAACTGCTGGGTTTTGGGTTATCTCATGCTATTTGTATCTGACTAGTAAGTGTTGCAACTATAACGGAAAGGTTAACTAAAAGTGCCCACTGCTTATTTTTATCAGGATGATTATCTATAATTGACTAGTAATTGCTGCAACGATAACTAAATAGATAAAACTGCCAACTGAGTGAGTTCCTCGGTTGACTTCCTCGGGTGGTCTCGAGGGGGAAACACCAGGATGGGTTGGTTTGGTGGTGATGTCAGGTTGGTTCCGAATAGGTCTTTCTTACCCCTCTCTGATAGCCGCCAGTTGTATCGAGTCTCTATAGGTTGTTTAGTGCATGCTGCCGCTGCCGCTCAGTCCACCATACCTATGTAGGCGAGGACCGCCGAATTCTAGCCTCGCCGTGTACTGGCCTCAGTACTGACGCTCCTCTTTTTCCTTTGCCCTTTGTCGGCACCCCTTTTGCTTAAGCAGGTTTTGAGATCGACGCCGTTAGCAGGGTTACCCTTCCGGCTTGGCCTGGGCAGGGTTACGGACGCCATTGGTTATTCTTCAGGGCTCTTAGCCCCATTTGCCTCTTGTCCGTAGCTGGACGCTGTGTCGTTTTCCAAGGTGATTTGGATCTTTGTATATTATATCTGTATTCTTGACTCCTTGAGTCGCTGTTGTATATATATCTGTTCTGTGGGTCCCATCGAGGACTGTTGTGTAATGTTATTACTTCGTTTACCACCCGCACGAAAGTGCCTGGTGGGCACCTTTGAATCGTTTCTATGCGGGTTTGGCGGGAATCGCTATAACTTGCATAGGTCCGATTCTGAGGGTGTTACATGGGCCACCTCTTCGCCCTGATGGTGGTGAGTGGGACATGCATCCACATTACGCAGCTGTAAGGCAGTATGCCGAACAGGTCATAGATTTGTTTGAGCAGCGTGCTCAGGTTATTCTTCAGAATTGGTAGAACCTGAAAAAAAATAGATAGATGTAAAATTTGTATATTTTGGCTGGGCGTGTTGTGCCCTTTGTTGTAAAGGTTTGTTTGTTGTGAGCACGCAGTGCTTTGATTGAGTACGTGTCCTTTTCGTTTGCCTGACGTTGTCAGCTACTCAGGTGTACACGTTTGATCCTTAGTCGATGAAATCACGAGGTGGGGGGAGCCCTCGAGTGTGTTTGTAGCATGTAGTAAAGTTGCAAAAGAGCGAACTGAAGTTTTTGGGGCGAGACACTTAGCTTTATTTATATCGTAATGGAGGAGGTACATTGTTCGGCTGAATAGCCTTGGCTGAAAGCCTTATTGAAAGTAAAGGGGTAGGTAGCTATGGATAGAATCGTCGCAGGTGCGCGATGTTCCATGGGTTGGAGTATGCGACTCCAGACTCCACGTGCTTGGGGCGATTGGCTCCACCTGGGATGACTTCGGTGATGACGTAGGGTCCTTCCCATGGTGACTCGAATTTATTCGGTCGCTTTTGCTTGAGTCGCAAGACGAGGTCTCCTTCGACGAAGGACCTTGGGCGCAGCCGGCGGCTGTGGTAGTTGCGGAGACTCTGCTGGTACACCGTTGATCGAGCTGCTGCTATATCCCGTGCTTCGTCGAGTGTGTCGACAGCGTCTTTGAGTGCAATGTGGATTCGGCTTCGCTGTAAGCAACGACCCGTGGGGCCTGGTGGCGTACTTCAGCTGGTAGCACGGCCTCGGCTCCGTGTACCATGAAGAACGGTGTGTAGCCGGTGGAGCTGTTTGGCGTAGTTCGTAAGCTCCACAGGACGGATGGTAGCTCTTTCGTCCAGGCTCCAGCTTTTTGTTCGAGTGAACTCATGAGGCGCTTCTTGATGCCAGCGCCGATTAGGCCGTTGGCCTTTTCCACTTGCCCGTTCGTTTGCGGGTGTGCCACTGAGGCGTACGTGATGTTGATCCCAAGGCCTTCGCAGAAGTCCTGGAATTCCTCGGAGATGAAGTTCGATCCGTTGTCAGTTATGATGCTGTGCGGTACGCCGAACCTATAGACAATGGACTCGAAGAACTTGACGGCAGTTTTGCCTTTTTGGTTGGTGACCGGCATGGCCTCGATCCACTTGGTGAATTTGTAGACTGCAACTAGGAGGAAGACGTGTCCCCCTTTCGAGGATTTTGGCAGTTTGCCGATCATGTCGAGGCCCCATTGAGCAAAAGGCCAGGCTATGGGTATGGGTCTGAGCTCGGACCCAGGTGCGTGCGATTTGTCGGCGAACCGTTGGCATCCGTTGCATCTTCGGACGATGTCCTTTGCGTCGCTCATGGCCGTTGGCCAGTAGAATCCTGCTCGTAGAGCTTTGGCGACAAGGGATGGTGACCGCAGATGCCCTCATGGATGTCTTGGAGTATGGCTTTGCCGTCGTCGATGGTGACGCACCGTTGTAATACACCCGTGATGCTGCGCTTGTACAGCTTGCCGCTGATGATGGTGAAGGCTTTTGACCGACGAGATATGCGCCGGGCATCTGTCGGGCTGTCAGGCAGTTCTCCGTTTATCAAGAACTGGAGGTATGGTCGCGTCCAAGTTTCTTCTACTTCCATGACCTGCATTAGGTTGACCATGGCTACCTCTGTGTCCAGTTTTTCGGGTCCTTCGTGTCCTTCGGGTAGCGCAGCTCCCAAGTGTTCTGCTTCTTCGGGTGATCCCTTGGGGAATTTCCGCTTGATGGATGGCACGCAGATCTGTTCGAGGAACACACCTGGTGGCACCTTTGCGCAAGTGGAGCCGATGTTGGCGAGTCTGTCGGCTTCCTCGTTGCTTTCTCTTCCAACATGTCGGAGATCGCAGCCATCGAATTCTCCTTCGAGTGAGTTGTAGAGTGCGCGGTACGCGATCATGTTTTCGGCGTGTGCGTCGCACTCATTCATCGTCTGCTGGACGACGAGGTTGGAGTCACCGTAGATGACCAGGCATGTTGCGCCGCATATCTTTGCCATCCTCATGCCGTGGATGAGGGCTTCATATTCGGCCTCGTTGTTGGAGGCTCGGAATTTCATCCGGAGGACGTACTTCATCTTGTCGCCTTGCGGGGAGGTCAGTATGACCCCTGCTCCCGCTCCAGCTTCTCTCTTGGAGCCATCGAAGTGCATCGTCCATGACTGCAACATATCTGGGGTGTCTGGCAGCTGCAGCTCCATCCAATGTACCAGGAAGTCCGGAAGGACTTGAGATTTGATTGCAAGTCGCTTCTCGTAGACGATGTCCAAGGGTGACAGCTCGATGCCCCATAGGGCCACCCGTCCCGTGGCCTCTGGATTATTCAGGATGCTGTTCGGGGGTGCCTCGTTGACTACCATCACTTGGTGCTCCTGGAAGTAGTGGCTCAGCCGTCGAGCCGTCATGAACACGCCGTAGGCGAGTTTCTGGTAGTGAGGGTACCTCTGTTTTGTTGGCGTGAGTACCTCGCTGAGGTAGTAGATTGGGCGCTGGACCCCGTGGGTCTTGCATTCTTCGGGTCGTTCGACCACTAGTACAGTGCTGACCACCTGGTGTGTGGCTGCTATGTACAGCAGCAGAGGCTCGCGCTCCTTTGGCGTGACCAGGACAGGCGAGGTGGAGAGAAGCCGCTTGAGGCTTTCGAATGCGTCGTTGGCTTCCGGCGTCCACTCAAATTTGTCTGCTTTGCGTAGCAGCTGGTAGAATGGTAGGGCCTTCTCGCCCATGCGGCTGATGAACCTTCTTAGCGCTGCTACTCGTCCTGCGAGCTGCTGGACGCCTTTGAGGTTTTTCGGCTACTCCATCGTCATGATGGCTCTGATTTTCTTTGGGTTCGCCTCGATTCCTCGTTGAGAGATGAAGTACCCGAGCAGCTAACCCGATGGGACGCCGAAGGCGCACTTTTCCGGGTTGAGCTTGATCCTGTAGCGATCCAGGTTGTCGAACGTCTCGCGGAGATCGTCGATAAGTGTTCTTGCCTCCTTGGTTTTTATTACTATGTCGTCGACATAGACTTGGACGTTGCGACCAATCTGTTCCTTGAGGCAGGCCTGCATGCATCGCTGGTACGTGGCACTCGCATTCTTTAGCCCAAAGGGCATTGTGTTGTAACAGAATACTCCGAACGGTGTGATAAACGCCGTTTTCTCCTGATCTTTGACCTTGAGTCGAATCTGGTTATAGCCTGAGTAGGCGTCGAGGAAGGAGAGTTTCTCGCAACCTGCAGTCGAATCGATGATCTGGTCGATCCGAGGAAGAGGGAAGTGGTCCTTTGGGCAGTGCTTGTTTAGTGACGTGAAATCCATGCACATCCGCAGGATGTCCGTGTCCTTTTTTGGGACCATCACTGTGTTTGCAAGCCACTCGCTTTCCTTGATTTCCCTGATAAAGTCTGCAGCGAGTAGTCTGTTGATTTCCTTGCCGATGGCTTCGGCTCGTGGCTCCGACAGTCTCCGGATGGACTTCTTGACTGGCTTGGTGTCTAGAAAGACATTAAGTGCGTGCTCAGCGAATTTCCTGGGAACTCCTGGCATGTCCGCAGGACACCAGGCAAAGATTTCCCAACGCTCACGGAGGAATTCGACGAGCGCGCCTTCCTATGCGGAGCTGAGGTCGTTGGCGATCATGGCCGTCTTGGAGGCATCCGTCAGATGGACTTGTACTTTCTTGGTATTGACGGTGGAGTCGAAGGACATGTCAGGTGCATTCTGTCTTGTGATTGGGGGTACCTGTGGCATCCCGCAAAAACCACTACTAGAAAATCGCGTTGATTTTGTGCATTGCATCATCATGACCGCATGCTCATGTCATCATGCCACATTGCATTTGGGCATCGTCATCATCTTGCATTTGCTTGCATAAAACTATTTTCGGGAAAACCTAATTTGTTTTCTAAACGCCCCGCCTTTGTTCAAACACAAAACCCGGGTCTCCGGATTATTTTGTTTTGTCTGCTATCGGTTTGCAAAAACCCTGGTTGAAATAAATAAAATATTTAATTATTTATAGGGGGGCAGTCGAACGGGCCGACCCGGCCCAGTCGACCACCCCCAGTAAAAACGGTCCAACCGAGAAACCTTTTTCTACCAATCCTAGGCTACCCACCCCTCCAGCCACATCACCTCCCTCCACCCCCACCTATCCCAGGCCGCCACATCACCCTGGGCCAAACCCCCACCAATCCCACACAGCCACCTCACCCGCAGCCACCTGCCCTCTCTCTCCCCACCCGCAGACCCACACCCCTCCGGCCCCACTCTCCAGCTTCTGCCCCAACCGGTCAACCCCCTCCCACCGGCCCCACGCCCCGGCCCCGCGCGCCCCACCCCGCTCTCTCCCTCTCTCCTCTCCTCTCTTCCCCGTCTCTCCTCCCCCGAGCCGCGTCTCCCACCTCGTCCTTCCTCCGCCGCCGCTCTCCTCCGCGACCACGGCCTCCACCGCGCGACCCCCGAGCCTCCTTCCCTGCCTCACCGGCCCCGCTCAAGCACCGCCTCTCCCTCCGCTGCGCGTGGCCCCAAGCGCCGCCGCGCCCACCCCTCCCCGACCTCCGCGCGACCCCGCCGCCCCGGTCGGCCGCCGCTTCCCCCTCTCTGCCTCCGCACCAATCGTCGACGCCCACCTCTCCTAGCGCGCGCGCCAGCTCGCCGGACGTCACCGCCCGTCACCAGCGCGGTGCCCCTCCCCAAGACGCTCTTCTCCATCTCCACCCTCAACCGCCTCTGCATCGGCGTCTGGAAGTCCCCGGACGCGGCCGGCCTCCCCAAGCCGCCTCTCCACCGCCCCCTCCGGCCGTCACGCTCCAAGCGCGACCGCCTCTGCGGCTCCCTCCGGCGACCGCCCTTCTTCCTCCCCTCCGGCAAGCTCGCCACCGCCACAGCCTCCTCCTCTCCAGCCGACCTTGCTGCCCAGCGTCCCTCCGTCCTCGCCGCCTCTCGGGCCGCCGCCCTCGCCGTCGTCTGCGTGCCCCGAGCGACGCCGCCTTCTCCTTCTGCACGCAGGAGCTTCTGTCCCGTCCCAGCGCGTACGGCTTGTTGTCTGTCGTTGGTACTCAGTCATCGGTACATGTTGAAGTGGAGTGGTGACATGGATATGGTGTAGATGTTCGCCTTCAATTGAGACCGGCTCGCCAAGTTCGCCATCCGCCTAGACGTCGAAACCCGCAGGCGATGGTGTCACATTCTAAGATCTTCGACACGGACCGAAGACCGCTGAACCCCAAGGTCGTCGACATGGAACTGACAAGGTCTACTACATGGATTCGAAGACCGAACCCGACCCGCCAAGTTCTTCCTCCCGAACCCGTTAACCGCCAAGAACCTCGACACGAAAATGCCGAGTTCCCTTCGCAGACACCAAGCTCTTCGACCCTGGATCCATAGAACGTTCCGCCGAAGCCACGGACCCTCGGGATGACAAGTTCTCCACCCAAGGGCGACAAGGCTTTCTTCACGATTTCAAGACCCCGACATCGAAACAGCAAGATCATCGTCATGGAACCCGAAGACCACATGTGCGACAAGTACTCCCTCGAGGACGCCGAGTACTTCACCCCGGACACCGAGACCCTGGACGATAAGTTCTCCTTCCCGGACGCCGAGCTCGCCGAGAACCCGGATGCGACAAGATCTACCCGTTGATCGAGAATGTTACTGCCGAGGCCGATCCCGTCAAGCCCTGAACCCTGAGACCAAACCCCGAACCCCGGAACCCAAGATTGCCGAACCCTAATGTGATTCCCTTCCCGTGCCCTATTTTATAAAATGAAATATAAACTGTCGCATATTAATTGATCTTGCATGCATACTTGTCTGTGGTTAGGGGGCCTTATGCCGATTCACCTCTAATTAAATATGGGGCCCATATGCGGGCAAATCCAGTCTTATATTGGCCCCATTTAAATTTGTGTAGCAAACCGGTGCTATCTTTTGCCATGTTAATCCAACATTTAAATTGCGGGGTACCTAAACAACTTGAACCATATAATTAAATGTCGGGACCCCGGTTCCGCTTAATATGACCTAATTGCATTGCACCTTTGCCATGCCATACATCATACATGCATCATGCCCGATCTTTTGCCGTAGTATTAAATGGTGCATCCGGTGTTTATTCTAGTGTTTTGCTTCTTCGCGGATGAGACCGTTGAGTTGATGCGAGTGTCGACCCGATCTTCGGATGAACCTTCGGCAGTGTTTTTCAGGCGAGCATCTCCCCCTTTCTACCTATCTTACTTTTATAGTATTTATTCCCTCCTGTTGATCTATTGCTATCTGTGTTGCGGTGCTCTAGTTGCCGTACCCGTGAAATCCCTTGCAGCCGTATATTACCTTGGACACATCCTATTACCTGTTGTTTGGTAGATAGTTGGACCCGCGCGTCGTAGTCGCTTGCTCAAGTGTTGTTGCGTGTCGTCAAGTACCACAGTTGTTGGAGAATTGCCGCGTGTCTAATGTTGGAGATGATCATGGCTTTAATTATTGTTCACTTTAATTACTGGTTAACAACTAAAATTGAAGTAGGTAAGCAGAGGCACAGGTGGGCAATAGATGTTATTTGGTTGTTGCCCGTCCACTTGTGTCCCGTAGGACCCCGAGTTCTTGACACCTGTTCCGAGATCGAGCGCGCTAACCACATGTGGGGAGATATTGGCCCCCATCGATTTATTACCTGATTTCAAAGTACTGTACTGGGGGCCACAAGTAGTTTGGGGCTTTATTACTATCCTGTACTTATGCCATGCTTACTGCTTTACTTACGATTGTGTGAGGAGCACGCTGTACTGTTTTGGAAGCAGAGTGTTTTCGCGGTATCGACAGTCCCAGTTTTGGGATTCGCTGTCGTTTACAGCCACTGTCGCAAACCCTGAGTCCGTCTCGGAGACCGGCCGACTTCGTTGCGGGTGTACTTAGTGGGGTGGCCCCCCGTGCTTGCTTTGGGTCTGGGAAACGTCATGACTTAGGCCCCGCCGACATACCGATCGGTGTATGTTAATTGATCTAGCAAAAAGGGTCGAAGTGCGTGTGGATACTTTGGTGCACCCCTGCAGGGTTTAATCTTTTCGAGAAGCCGTGTCCGCGGTTATGGACGACTTGGAGCATAGTGCTTGATCATAGACAACTATAACTAAAGTTTACTGTTATAATATGACTTGTATCCGATATGACTAGTAATCAGCTTCACTACAACGGAATGGCGAAATAAAAGTACCAACAACTGCTGGGTTTTGGGGATATCTCATGCTAATTGTATCTGACTAGTAAGTGTCGCAACTACAACGGAATGGTTAACTAAAACGGCCCACTGCTTATTTTACCAGGATGATTACCTATACCTGACTAGTAATTGCTGCAACGATAACTGAATAAATAAAACTGCCAACTGTGTGAGTTCCTCGGTGGACTTCCTCGATTGATCTCGAGGGGGAAATACCAGGATGGGATTGTTTGGTGTAAGATTCAGGTTGGATCCGAATAGCTCTTCCTTACCCCTCTCTGTTAGCCACCTGTTGCATCGAGTCTCTATAGGTTGTTTAGTGCGTGCTGCCGCTGCCGCTTCAGTCCACCATACCTATGTAGGCGAGGACCGCCGAATTCTAGTCTCGCTGTGTACTGGCCTCAGTACTGACGCTCCTCTTTTTCCTTTGCCCTTTGTCGGCACCCCTTTTGTTTAAGCAGGTTTTGAGATCGACGCCGTTAGCAGGGTTACCCTTCCGGCTTGGCCTGGGCAGGGTTATGGACGCCATTGGTTATTCTTCAGGGCTCTTAGCCCCATTTGCATCTTGTCCGTAGTCGGACGCTCTATCATTTTCAAGGTGATTTGGATCTTTGTATGTTATATCTGTATTCTTGACTCATTGAGTCGCTGTTGTATATATATCTGTTCTGTGGGTCCCATCGAGGACTGTTGTGTAATGTTATTACTTCGTTTTCCACCCGCACGAAAGTGCCTGGTGGGCACCTTTGAATCGTTTCTATGCAGGTTTTGCGAATTTCGCTAAAACTTGCATAGGGCCGATTCTGAGGGTGTTACAGAGTGGTATCAGAGCCCAGCAGTTGCGATACCCCACAAGTCCAGCCTGTAGGATAACCTAGCTAACGGCCGAAGTAGAGTGTCAAAACTATTTTTGCAAAATCGGTTGGATAGTTCTGATTAGGTCTGGTTTTACTCCTTACCCCTCTACTGCTCTCCTCTCGCCTCTGCGTGTTTGAATCCTCTCTCTTCTCTCTCTTCGAGTCCAGGAGTTCTCGTGGTTGGGTTCCGTCGTACCTTCAGGGTTTCGCTTCCTCCTTTGATCACGGTGTTCTACCATCCGGTGTTCAAGCTGCCTGAGGAATCCGTCTACTGTGGTACCATTCTTGGTTCCTTGTTTGTGCCTTCCGGTGTTTTCCGACGCAACGACATCATCCACGCCAGATCCGATGCAGAGTCTGCATCACTCCTTTGTTTCCGAACCTCGTTTGTCGAGATCTTCAGTCCGAATCCTGAGGGTTGGTTGCATAATCTGTCTATTCGTGTACATAGTAATGCTTTGAGTGCGGGATGGAGTCGCGACCATACCACTACTCTTATCATTTGCTCTGTATATCGAATCGTGGATCGATGCAATTCTACTCCTTCCATGGAAGTTAGCGGTGGCCTTACCTTTAGCTTCGTCCGTTGTTTATCCGGAGTGTTCCCTTGACGAACGTGAACAACGACCCTTTGTTGGTGGTGTTGCCAATTTCAAGACGGATGAAGAATCTTTGTTAGCGGTGTCGTGAAGATCTACACGAAGCGAGAAGACGCAGATCGCCGACCTTCCTTCCGGTACCATGAGGCGGATCTCGAGGGCGAGATCCATTGTTAGTGGTGTCGAATTGTGGCATCCCGCAAAAACCACTACTAGAAAATCGCGTTGATTTTGTGCATTGCATCATCATGACCGCATGCTCATGTCATCATGCCACATTGCATTTGAGCATCGTCATCATCTTGCATTTGCTTGCATAAAACTATTTTCGGGAAAACCTAATTTGTTTTCTAAACGCCCCGCCTTTGTTCAAACACAAAACCCGGGTCTCCGGATTATTTTGTTTTGTCTGCTATCGGTTTGCAAAAACCCTGGTTGAAATAAATAAAATATTTAATTATTTATAGGGGGGCAGTCGAACGGGCCGACCCGACCCAGTCGACCACCCCCAGTAAAAACGGTCCAACCGAGAAACCTTTTTCTACCAATCCTAGGCTACCCACCCCTCCAGCCACATCACCTCCCTCCACCCCCACCTATCCCAGGCCGCCACATCACCCTGGGCCAAACCCCCACCAATCCCACACAGCCACCTCACCCGCAGCCACCTGCCCTCTCTCTCCCCACCCGCAGACCCACACCCCTCTGGCCCCACTCTCCAGCTTCTGCCCCAATCGGTCAACCCCCTCGCACCGGCCCCACGCCCCGGCCCCGCGCGCCCCACCCCGCTCTCTCCCTCTCTCCTCTCCTCTCTTCCCCGTCTCTCCTCCCCCGAGCCGCGTCTCCCACCTCGTCCTTACTCCGCCGCTGCTCTCCTCCGCGACCACGGCCTCCACCGCACGACCCCCGAGCCTCCTTCCCTGCCTCACCGGCCCCGCTCAAGCGCCGCCTCTCCCTCCGCTGCGCGTGGCCCCAAGCGCCGCCGCGCCCACCCCTCCCCGACCTCCGCGCGACCCCGCCGCCCCGGTCGGCCGCCGCTTCCCCCTCTCTGCCTCCGCGCCAATCGTCGACGCCCACCTCTCCTAGAGCGCGCGCCAGCTCGCCGGACGTCACCGCCCGTCACCAGCGTGGTGCCCCTCCCCAAGACGCTCTTCTCCATCTCCACCCTCAACCGCCTCTGCATCGGCGTCTGGAAGTCCCCGGACGCGGCCGGCCTCCCCAAGCCGCCTCTCCACCGCCCCCTCCGGCCGTCACGCTCCAAGCGCGACCGCCTCTGCGGCTCCCTCCGGCCACCGCCCTTCTTCCTCCCCTCTGGCAAGCTCGCCACCGCCACAGCCTCCTCCTCTCCAGCCGGCCTCGCTGCCCAGCGTCCCTCCGTCCTCGCCGCCTCTCGGGCCGCCGCCCTCGCCGTCGTCTGCGTGCCCCGAGCGACGCCGCCTTCTCCTTCTGCACGCAGGAGCTTCTGTCCCGTCCCAGCGCGTACGGCTCGTTGTCTGTCGTTGGTACTCAGTCATCGGTACATGTTGAAGTGGAGTGGTGACATGGATATGGTGTAGATGTTCGCCTTCAATTGAGACCGTCTCGCCAAGTTCGCCATCCGCCTAGACGTCGAAACCCGCAGGCGATGGCGTCACATTCTAAGATCTTCGACACGGAACCGATGACCGCTGAACCCCAAGGTCGTCGACATGGAACTGACAAGGTCTACTACATGGATTCGAAGACCGAACCCGACCCGCCAAGTTCTTCCTCCCGAACCCGTTAACCGCCAAGAACCTCGACACGAAAACGCCGAGTTCCCTTCGCGGACACCAAGCTCTTCGACCCTGGATCCATAGAACGTTCCGCCGAAGCCACGGACCCTCGGGATGACAAGTTCTCCACGCAAGGGCGACAAGGCTTTCTTCACGGATTACAAGACCCCGACATCGAAACGGCAAGATCATCGTCATGGAACCCGAAGACCACATGTGCGACAAGTACTCCCTCGAGGACGCCGAGTACTTCACCCCGGACACCGAGACCCTGGACGATAAGTTCTCCTTCCCGGACGCCGAGCTCGCCGAGAACCCGAATGCGACAAGATCTACCCGTTGATCGAGAATGTTTCTGCCGAGGCCGATCCCGTCGAACCCTGAACCCTGAGACCGAACCCCGAACCCCGGAACCCAAGATCGCCGAACCCTAATGTGATTCCCTTCCCGAGCCCTATTTTATAAAATGAAATATAAACTGTCGCATATTAATTGATCTTGCATGCATACTTGTCTATGGTTAGGGGGCCTTATGCCGATTCACCTCTAATTAAATATGGGGCCCATATGCGGGCAAATCCAGTCTTATATTGGCCCCATTTAAATTTGTGTAGCAAACCGGTGCTATCTTTTGCCATGTTAATCCAACATTTAAATTGCGGGGTACCTAAACAACTTGAACCATATAATTAAATGTCGGGACCCCGGTTCCGCTTAATATGACCTAATTGCATTGCACCTTTGCCATGCCATACATCATACATGCATCATGCCCGATCTTTTGCCGTAGTATTAAATAGTGCATCCAGTGTTTATTCTAGTGTTTTGCTTCTTCGCGGATGAGACCGTTGAGTTGATGCGAGTGTCGACCCGATCTTCGAATGAACCTTCGGCAGTGTTTTTCAGGCGAGCATCTCCCCCTTTCTACCTATCTTACTTTTATAGTATTTATTCCCTCCTGTTGATCTATTGCTATCTGTGTTGCGGTGCTCTAGTTGCCGTACCCGTGAAATCCCTTGCAGCCGTATATTACCTTCGACACATCCTATTACCTGTTGTTTGGTAGATAGTTGGACCCGCGCGTCGTAGTCGCTTGCTCAAGTGTTGTTGCGTGTCGTCAAGTACCACAGTTGTTGGAGAATTGCCCGCGTGTCTAATATTGGAGATGATCATGGCTTTAATTATTGTTCACTTTAATTACTGTTTAACAACTAAAATTGAAGTAGGTAAGCAGAGGCACAGGTGGGCAATAGATGTTATTTGGTTGTTGCCCGTCCACTTGTGTCCCGTAGGACCCCGAGTTCTTGACACCTGTTCCGAGATCGAGCGCGCTAACCACATGTGGGGAGATATGGGCCCCCCATCGATTTATTACCTGATTTCAAAGTACTGTACTGGGGGCCACAAGTAGTTTGGGGCTTTATTACTATCCTGTACTTATGCCATGCTTACTGCTTTACTTACGATTGTGTGAGGAGCACGCTGTACTGTTTTGGAAGCGGAGTGTTTTCGCGGTATCGACAGTCCTAGTTTTGGGATTCGCTGTCGTTTACAGCCACTGTCGCAAACCCTAAGTCCGTCTCGGAGACCGGCCGACTTCGTTGCGGGTGTACTTAGTGGGGTGGCCCCCCGTGCTTGATTTGGGTCTGGGAAACGTCATGACTTAGGCCCCGCCGACATACCGATGGGTGTATGTTAATTGATCTGGCAAAAAGGGTCGAAGTGCATGTGGATACTTTGGTGCACCCCTGCAGGGTTTAATCTTTTCGAGAAGCCGTGTCCGCGGTTATGGACGACTTGGAGCACAGTGCTTGATCATAGACAACTATAACTAAAGTTTACTGTTATAATATGACTTGTATCCGATATGACTAGTAATCAGCTTCACTACAACGGAATGGCGAAATAAAAGTACCAACAACTGCTGGGTTTTGGGGATATCTCATGCTAATTGTATCTGACTAGTAAGTGTCGCAACTACAACGGAATGGTTAACTAAAACGGCCCACTGCTTATTTTACCAGGATGATTACCTATACCTGACTAGTAATTGCTGCAACGATAACTGAATAAATAAAACTGCCAACTGTGTGAGTTCCTCGGTGGACTTCCTCGATTGGTCTCGAGGGGGAAATACCAGGATGGGATTGTTTGGTGTAAGATTCAGGTTGGATCCGAATAGCTCTTCCTTACCCCTCTCTGTTAGCCGCCTGTTGCATCGAGTCTCTATAGGTTGTTTAGTGCGTGCTGCCGCTGCCGCTTCAGTCCACCATACCTATGTAGGCGAGGACCGCCGAATTCTAGTCTCGCCGTGTACTGGCCTCAGTACTGACGCTCCTCTTTTTCCTTTGCCCTTTGTCGGCACCCCTTTTGTTTAAGCAGGTTTTGAGATCGACGCCGTTAGCAGGGTTACCCTTCCGGCTTGGCCTGGGCAGGGTTATGGACGCCATTGGTTATTCTTCAGGGCTCTTAGCCCCATTTGCATCTTGTCCGTAGTCGGACGCTCTATCATTTTCAAGGTGATTTGGATCTTTGTATGTTATATCTGTATTCTTGACTCATTGAGTCGCTGTTGTATATATATATATATATCTGTTCTGTGGGTCCCATCGAGGACTGTTGTGTAATGTTATTACTTCGTTTTCCACCCGCACGAAAGTGCCTGGTGGGCACCTTTGAATCGTTTCTATGCGGGTTTGGCGAATTTCGCTAAAACTTGCATAGGGCCGATTCTGAGGGTGTTACAGTACCCCGTTGTCCGTCACCTCAAGGAGCCTTACAAGCTCGTCTTGCATGCCGAAAGACTGGGAGATTTTGTTGAAATCCCTATCGCATTCTTCCGATCGGGTGAAGCTCCTGTGGACTGTGATGACGCCCCTCGGTCCTGGCATCTTGAGTAGTAGGTATGCGTAGTGTGGGACGGCTAGGAACCTTGCGAATGCTACATGCCCCAGGATGGCGTGGTATTGCGACGACCAGTCCACCACTTCGAATTCGAGTCGCTCCTGCCGAAAGTTGTCCGGCTTCCCGAAGATGACGTCGAGCCCTGTTTTGCCCAGGGGGAATATGCCTTTCCATGGGACAATGCCATGGAACGTTGTGTCTGATTGTTCCAAGCTGCATTGCGGGATCCACATTGCTGCTAGAGTGCTTGCGAACATTAGGTTGATGCCGCTGCCACCGTCCATGAAGACGCGACTCATCTCGAAGCCTCCGATCTGCGCCTCCAGCACCAGGGCGGCATGACCTGGGCGAGGGATCTGGCAAGGGTGATCCGCGCGAGTGAATGTGATGCAGGACTCCGATCCGCTGAGGTACTCAGGGATTGCAGGCGGAGTTGCTACGGCCAAGTTGATTTGTCAGGTGATTTTCTTTTGCACCCTATTCGTGGGGCGTCCCTTCTGGATCATATTTAGTGCTCCTTTCGGTGGGGGGTACCCGATCCCGGCGTTGTTCTGCGCTGGTGCGACTGGTTGGTTTGGGCCTCTAATAGGCGGCGGCGGAGGAGCTCCGTGTGCTACTTCACCTGGTGCAGGCGCGTTTCCGAATGCAGGGATTGGGGCTTGTTGCCTCATCTGCACCATGCTTTCGCTGAGTTTCTGGAACTCGCGGCAGTCCTTGAGCATGTGGCTGGCTTTCTTTTTGACATCCTGTTTGTCGATGTAGAAGTGGATGGTACATGGACCCGAAAGTTTGTCGAATGCTGAGGGTCTGTTGTCGCGGTCGCGGCGTTGCCACGACTGTGCTGGTCGTCCGCTGTCGCGGAAGTTTCCTCCGCGGTATCCTCCGCTGTTGCGGCTGTTGTCGTTGCGGCGATCGGCGTAGCCATCCGCGACCATATCGGGTCCGCCGCGGTCCTCGTAGACGCGCGATCTCCTCTTGCTGTGGCGTTCCCGTCTTTGTCCGTAGTCTTCCTCTTCATCCGATTGTGCTCGGTGAATGCAATCTTCGCCGTCAGCCCACCTGTTGGCGATGTCCATGAGGTGGTCGAGTGTCTTGGGCTTAACGCGCCCAAGTTCCTCTTTGAAATCTTGGCGTTTGACGCCGTCTCTGAAGGCGTTGATGGCCCTCTCTTTGGAGATATGTGCTGCGGAGTTCTTGGTGGTAGACCAGCATAATATGTACGAGCGAATAAATTCACCCGTTCTCTGAGTACAGGCTCGCAACTCTTCGATTGAGGCGGGCCTCTTGCTGGTGCCCTTGAAATTTCGGATGAAGCTGTAAGCTAGCTCCTCCCAACTTCGGATGGACCCTGAAGATAAGCTGCTGAGCCAAACTCGCGCTGTGCCTGTCAGCTGCAGCTGAAGGCATTGCATGGCGGTTTCTTTGTTGCCGCCGTGAAGCTTGACGGATGGCAGATGGTCGCTGAGCCAGGATTTTGGATCTTGCGTGCCGTTGAACTTCGGAGTATCCGAAGGAAGCTTGAAATTGCGTGGCATCTGTGTTCGCTGAACAGATCTGCTAAAGCATCGAGCTCCGTAGAGTTCTCCTTCATCTTCATCCATCTCGGACTTAGACGAGCATGTGCGTTTGGCTCGCGCTTTGTCGATTTTACGCTGTGTAAGCTCGTCTCTGGCGTCGTAGTCGCGTTTATGGCGATGCGAGCTCTTTTTCCTTCGAGGAAGGTCGTGTTCTTCTTCCTCTTCGGATGAAGGGGTGGGGCTCCGGTCGCGCCTGACCGGAGCTTTCTTCTTCGGCTCCGCAGGAGCGTCTTCGTGGAGCGCAGCTCCGACGAGTCCGAGTCCGGTGAGTGCGGACTTATGCATGGCTCTTTTCGGGTCCCCTTCTGGAGGTTGGTGGGCCGCGAGATATGCAGTGGCTGCCATGATCGCAGCTTGTGGTGTCTTCGGGATAATGTTGCTGTCGGCATCCATATCCATGAACGATGTGTGGAGAGTTCGGGTCACATCACGGCGCTCCTTGGGATCCATGTTCTCCACCCGCGAGCGGTGCTTGTTTCCCTGGTTTCCGTTCGTGCTAGAGCCGGGTGCCATTGCGGAGAGCGCAGCTCGTCGCGCACTGGACTCAGAGGCTGCTTGCTTGCGTTTGTCGAGTGTCTCCTGCATCTTGACTTGTTTCTTGTGCTCCTCGATGAGGAGGTAGTGGTATGCCATCAGTAGGTCACGTGGTGAGTCCACAGGCAGGACTACGTCGCATGCGATGGCACGGCGTGCCTGGACCCATCCTTCTTTGCTAAGTTGGATGACGTGGCCGTTGTTTTCCCCTTCGGGTGGGGGGGGACTGGCTTCTTCTGTTCCCGCCGTTTCCGCTGTTTCTGTCCTGCGGGTTGGGGTTCGTGTTGGGCGGCGGGTTAGGCGTTTGCTGCTCCTGGATGACTGCGGCGCACTGGTAGCGCTCGTAGATCGGTCCGCTCCTGCCGCAGCTTTCGGATCCGGAACCGTAGGTCCCTTCATCCGAAGGTGGATCGCATAGATCGGAGATGCAGCTGTTGCTGTCGTAGAACTCGTTTGTCGATGGTGATGTGCGTGGCACGGGGTGTGGAGCCCACGAGGCGGGCCTGATTGATGGCACGGGCACCCGCTCAGGAAGGCGGAGGGTGCCAGTTTGTCCCACCTGGAAGCAGAAGCTCCCGAACAAAATTTCGAGTCCATCTCCTACGGGCTCGAAATCCTTCATGGTGGCCGGCGAGTGGGTGGTGAAATCGAAAGCTCCGAAGAGGAGGTGATTCTTCGTCGCCGCGGAGTTGTAGATCGATCGGGTCGGGACCGTCACGATCGCACAATCAGCAGCCCCGATTCCCACAGACGGCGCCAATTGACGAGGTTTAATCTCGTCAATGCCCATTGTTATGGACTTGGGTTTTGGAGAAGATGGGGATGCTGGAGATCGTGGAACAGTTAACAGACAAGCAACCAGGGGACACGAGATTTACCCAGGTTCAGGCCCCCGGAGGAAAAACCCTACTCCTGCTTGTCTGCTCTTGATTACGGCGGAACCGAAGGTTATAGGGTGCGCAGATTCGATCTGGCGTGAGGTGCGTATGCGAAAGTATGAGTCGAGAGATCTAGGACGTGCCCTCCTGGCCTTTATATAGACTTAGGCAGGTCCCGGGCATAGTCCTAGTCGGTTACAAGTTCTAGGGTTTTACCCCTTTGAATTTCCTATCTATGCTAGTCTTGCTCTCCAAGGATCTGAAGGCGTCATGGGCCTTGGCCACCCGAAAATCTTCATGGGCCAGCGTATGTCTGCTGTGGGCCTTCCTTGGGCTGGACCGGGTATGCTGAAGTCACGTACCCGTAGGGTATAACCATGTCAGTAGCCCCCGAGTGATCAGTCGAATCGTAGATTCGGCTGAGGACTCTTCAATCCTTCGGGTGCAACTAGGTGTTAACAATATATGTGCATGTAGGGATTGTTGATACATGTGCCTGACTCACTTGACGGATCAGGGTCAGTTAACTGTCTTAGGACGAAACAACATGATCTTCATCAGGTTCGAGTCCCTTAACTTGAACCCAGAACATATGCTGGCGTAATTCGACTCAGGCCGCGGAGGACTTACAGGAGTGGAATTCCAGTGTTTTTAACTGATGTACCCAACGCGTCCGTCGGGATTTTTCATCACGCCTGTTGGCATGGATTTATACTAGCAGAGCGCAGTCGTGTACGTTGCCAGGCCATCAGATGATATCTGCAGGTCTTATCTTTGTGTCGCAGACGCAGCATCCGAACATTTGTCACCACGGAGGTGCTTCGGGTGTCCAAGGAGATTGTCGCTCACTCAGCGTTTTGTTGGGGCAGAGTTGCCAAAAAGTTTTTTACGTGCTGATCCGAAAGATCGCAGTCGAAGATTTCATAGGGTGCGCGACCAGCGCTCCCTATGGGAGTAGCCCCCGAGTGTCTGTTCGAGTCGTAGACTCGAGCAGAGACTTTAATTCGGCCGTTTGTTTGGCTTCAGGTCCGTAGGACACAAATTTTTCGGATGCTTGAATCCATCCTCCCTATGGGAGTAGCCCCCGAGTCCGTAGTGGAGTCGCAGACTCGACGTAGGACTCGAAGAAATATTTTGTCTTTATTCATCTCCCGGGTGCGCGGCCAGCGCTCCTGATAGGAGTAGCCCCCGAGTATTTAGTCGAATCGAAGATTCGAGTGAGTACTCTTAGCTGTGGGGCCGGGGAATTGTAGTTGGTGCTAGTATAGCTTTTGATGACATCAGTGCTGACGATCGATGACCTCAAGCGTCTGCTACGCCAGAGATGACTTGACTGGACGAAACTTGGGTCCTATGCATCGAGCGTTCCCGACCATTTGCCACCGCCCCTACACGCGCATTAAAGCCCTAGAGCATCGCCAGGAGACCACTGAACGATCGCCAACCTCGGCCATGCCTCTAGCCGCCCGTAGTTGTGTCGCCACCGTCACCTGCCCATCCCGTTCGGTCTCACCGTCGAGCCTATAAAAGGAGACGACCCCCAGCCGAATTGAGCACACCATCCCACTCCCCTCTCCTCACTGAACGTTCCACCCCGTTCACGGAGCAAGGCGAGCAGCGCATCGCCGGAATTGCGCCGGAGCAGGCCGCCTCTGGAAAAGAAGGGCGTCGTCGATTTCGTCCACCCCGGGAGGAGCTGTCGGTGCCAGGAGGTTCGCCGTCGTCGACTTCGTCGTTCGCCCGCATCGCCGACCTTCGCCTGAGCCCCGGTGAGCCCCCGACGACCCCCACCTGCCATGTTAGGGTTCTGTCTCGCCGGCGCTGCCCGACGTGGACGATGAACCAGAGTCGTTTGATTAGAATTAGATCCAACGCACCACGTTGCCCCGTACCGCTTCACACCCCCCGTCTCACTGACGCGTGGAGACAACAACTTAACCAGCCCGCGTAAGCGCAGTGCGTAGCAGGCCGGCCCATTTTCTCTACCCGCGCAGCCCACTCGTTTGAATTTGGATTTTTCTATTTTTCATTCAAACACAGTTGTGTACCTAGTTTCAAAAATCAACCCTGCTCGATTCAGTAAACCAAATTGAGTGAAACCAATTTTGTTAGAAAGGTTTTGAAATTCTTAATTCAAGCCCGTTGGATTCAAATCATTTGGATCTATAGATCAACCTTGGTAAAAATAGCAAGGCATATGCTTTTCTGCATTCAAACATTTTTCAAATTTCAACCATAATAGCTTTTGAGTTGATTCCAACTCTCAAAAATCACATTTGATCATACCTTTCAGAATATATAAAAACATTTGAGTTTACTTACATAAATAATGTTCAAGTAATAAAAGAATGCCACATAGGCATTTCTAGCCACTTTAATTAATTGAAATAAAAGGTTAAACCTTATTAAATTGTGACACCACTTTAAATCACATTCCCATGTACTGAAATATGTGGTGATGACATGTGTCCACATGATCCCATGTTTGGTTTGGAGAATATTAAATCTTAAGTAGTTTTTCAATAAGTAGAAATTACTTTTCTAAAAATAAAATAAATAAGACAAATGTTTTATTCTTGTAATGTTAGTGATGATGCTTGGTCATCTATAGAACCCTTGTGTGTGATGATTGAAAGTAGTTAAGTATTGTTTGGTGATTGTGTACCTCGTATTTATTTATAGACGCTAGTACCGATCAAGGATACGAGGAGGAAGGAGGATACTACGAAGAAGAAGCCGGGGAGAACTTCAACCACTGCTCTGCACAAGGCAAGCTATTAACTGAGCAAGCTAACACTTGCAAGATAATTTACCTATGCAAGAAAATACTTGCTGGTTACCATGCCAACTATATGCCTCAAGCATATGTGATCATACCCACTTGATAACCCAATCCTAGTTTTACTTACAAGTTTTCTACTTTATTTCTTTATCAAAACTATTACTTAGAGTTTACTTGAGTAAATGGTAGATTCTAGAAAGATAATTGAAGGTTGCATAAAGAGCATTAAACTTGGCCTAAGCTAGATAATCTTGATGTCATCCTAAGGCATGAGATTGTACTTAGTTGAAATTCCACTAGTTTACCACCCCTCATTAGTACTTACCCCCACTTGTAGATGCTAGTGCTAATTAAGCATAAAACTTGATCAACATTAGATGAGAATACTTGGTGGAAAATGGTTATGAAAACCTTAGAATGATGGATTATTCTACTAAGATGTTTTGACATGTGTTATAGAACACCAGATGATTTTGATGATGAAAATGTTGAGGCATGAGCCTTAGCCCTTTATAAAACTGATGGTTGTCTGGATGCGATACCATTCCAATGTTACCGTACAACCACAATACCCGAAATTTGGGTAGGGCTTGACTGGAAACTTATATACCTTAGTATTGGCTCCCTCACGGCCAAGGTCTGAGTTGAGGCTACCTTGTGAAGATTGTCCACCTGTGCAGTACCCAAGATGACAGTTGGTCATGGTTGGGAGGCCAAACTCACAGGAGAGATGCCTATACTAGGGCGTGTAATCGAAAGGTTAGGATTGATTATTCGCATACTGAGTATGGTGAATTCAGGATTTGTTCCTGATGGATGTATCGAATATTGTGGTGAAAGTGTACAATCTCTGCAGAGCGTCAAACTATTCGAATATCCGCGTCCGCGGTTATGGACAATTGGAGTGGCCATACTGTTCCCCCATCAGATGTTTTCAAAATGACTTGTGAAATGAATTGAGACTTTGACTTGACCACAACAGAGTTGTGATCTGAAATACAAGTTCCCACTTAGATGTTATAAAACTTCAACTAGCTTTTCTGGTTTCTAAACTTAGTAGAGGTAAATCTGGCTTTTTGCAAAACAACCCTAGAGCTTAGTGTCCTACTATAAAAACCCCCTTCACTTGTTCGTATTAGTTTGCGAGTACTTAAAGAGTACTCATGGCTTTGTCCCTGGCTATTCCCATGGACATACTATGAAGAGGAGTACCAGGAGGATGGACCCCAGGACGGTTACGACAACTAGGATCATCTCCCATCGTCAGCATTGCCTATGAACTCGAAGATGGAGCTTCGCCTACGCTACCGTTACTATTACATATTCTGCTGCTTGAGTTGTATTAAGAACTGGATCATGAGATCCTTATTTGTGTAAGACCTTATGTATGGTTTGTAATGGATGATGTACTGTGGTATCCAATTATGTTATGTCTCGCAAAAATGGTAATCCTGGATTGCACTGTATGGCATAACAGGCATCTGGGATTAAAAATCCGGTTGTTGACACCAGATCTCGATCTAGCTTGGCGCCTTGCTCCGCGATGGAATGCGCTTCCTCTAGCAGCTGCTGGCGCTTCTCATCAAGCTGGGTTACGTTCCGAATATGAGATACGGTGAAGGGATCAACGAGGAGATTGTCGTACATCACTCTATCAGCTGGAGTAACTTGGGCAGCAGCAGACGTAGATGTCGAAGGTGGCGGGTTTGCGGTGTTGTTGTTGCTCGGTCCGGTGCCGAGTTCCTGCGGCTGTTGCACTGGGTTAGGCAGAGGGGGCATGACCTTTGCGCGATCATTGTCGGCAGCAATAGGTGGTCCCTTCGCTTTGTCCAGCGCTGTAGGCAGAGCTCGTTCGGGTTGGTCCTCATCCATCGTCGTCGTGATGGTGTCGAAAACCTCTCGGGACATGATGGCGTTGTTGGCTTGTTCGTCGCACCTGTAATCTTCCTCCATCTCCTGCACGGCAGATTCTAGCTCATAAGAACTAAAGTCTATCTCCTCCGAGTAGGCACTGATGTTGGCGTAGAGCGCGTCGAGCACAGAGTCGTAGGGTGCTGGGGCTTCATCCACAATGGGTGATGGCGGGGCGGCGACGATGATGACTGGAGGTGGTGGTGCTGTGGCAGCGATAATGAATGGAGGCGGGGGCGGTGGCACGGCAACGACCGCTGGAGGAGGTGGTGGTGGTTGCTGAGGTGGGGGGTGCGCCGCAAATGAGCACGGGCGCTGCGTGGGAAGCCACCTCGGCCTCTGCGTAGCTATTAATAGTGTTCACCATACTCTTGAAGGTGAGATGTCATGCGGCCTACTGCCGCCTTAGCGAGTGTCAGAGAAGCTTTCCTTGGTCCAGTACTTCCACAAAGTGATACATGGCATCATCATTGGGGTAATGTGCCAGATCGGCCCGTATGCGGAGCCATCTGGCGAGGTAATCGCGGGGGTTTTCGCCCTCTCTCTGAACGCAACGCGCCAGATCGAAGATGGTTACCACTCTGATGAACTTGGATCTCTGTTGTCCAGACGCACAGACGAAGACGGCGGACTTGCAGCGATCTTCCACCGTTATATCCTGCACAGGGGCAGTTTGGGTGGGCCTTGAATTTTTCCGATCTTTGCCGGCAAACTCCGAGGAGAGATCCGACATTGATCCTTCCGCGAACGTGTCCTTCCCGTAGGTGGTCTGTGCGGGTCTTGATGCTTCTCCGACTCCCAAGGAACTAGTGCCCGAGTCGGTTTCGCCAATGAAGAGGTGGATGCCTCCGATAGAGACGATTGAGCACCGCGTAGGGTTCGTCTTCGTCGGGACCTAGAACTCGCCGGGAGGGATGATCGGAACATTGCCGGAGAAGTGAACGTGACCGATGGTTACGGTTTCACTGATTCCTGCGAATACCTTGGTCCTCGCCCGCTAAAGAGCCTGAAGCGCCTCTTGCCCCATGGTGGGCGCCAACTCTCGTGGTATTGCCGACGAGTACACCATGGAGGGATCCTCACAGTGTGTGTTTAGAGACGTGGGGGAAGGCGGACGGTTGACGGGTACGAGGTAACACAGCTTACCTAGGTTCAGATCCCCCGACGATAGCGGAATCCTACTCCTGCTATAAATTACTATAAGGGCAATGCGTCGAGTTACATGGATTGGTTCGCTTTGTGCGGTGCGTCGTAGTCGACACTAGATTGTCTGAGATTGTGTCCTAAAGGCTCCCATAGGCCTGACTTATATAGTCGTCAGGTCCTAGGGTTACAGGCAAATTCCTAGTCGGACAGGTTATAGAGTCCTACATTGCTTACAACTAGTCTAGCATGTCTTGTACTCCAAGGCTCCGGGTACGTCGGTGACTCCTCCGTAGCCTTCCTTTATCCGGCAGGGGCCTCCCTTCTGGATCCATCTAACTGGGCCGCCCAGCAGGCCATGGGCCATGCTACCAACTGTGGTCCACCCGGGTTATCCGGATAAGAGACATGCTATGAGGATACCCATATAGCATATTCCCAACAATGGTGGTTTGCAACAAGTAAACAAATAACTGTGGAAGATGTATCAATGGTAAAGATTGGACCGGGATCCATGGTTCACTAGATGTGCTCTCCTTAGATAAACAACAAGGCATGAAGGGTAAACAAATTACAGCAGGGCAATTGACAGGAACTGAGCAAGGCATAACAATGCAATACTAGACAAAGAGATCCTATGAGATTCGATTGGGCAATACAACAAGATACATAGACCGCCATCCAACTGCATCTATGACTAGTAGTCCACCTTTGGGTTATCATCCGAACCCCCTCCAGTATTAAGTTGCACGCAACAGACAACTACTTTAAGCCAAGTGTGTAAGGTAAACAATCCACTTGTTCCATAAATAAGAGGCCGTTGTTTTCTCCCTAGTAGCAACAACACATCTACAACCGAAGATATTTCTATCACTTCCCTTGGAAACTAGAGGCATGAACCCACTATCGAGCATAAATACCCCCTATTGGAGTCACTAGCAACTACTTGGACAAGATAGCTACTAGCAATGGACAGCATGCAAGATCACAAACAACACAGACATGATAGAATCAAATAAACAAAACCATTAATCAATCTGACATAGTAATCTCAATATCCATCGGATCCCCGCAAACACACCATGCATGATTACAAATAGATTAAATCTTGATCATGAACGGAGCTCACAAGATCTATACATGAAAGCACAAGGAGATACAACCATCTTGCTACTACATGGACCTGTAGTCCAAGGTGGAACTACTCACGCATCATACAGGAGAAGAAGGCCTCCGGGATGATCTCCCCTCCGGCAGGGTGCCAGGAAGAACTTCAGATCCCCTGATCTAGGGATGATGGTGGCAGAGGCTACAGACGGTTTCGTGGAGTTTTGATCAGGTGCCTAGGGTTTCTGCATCGGGGGATTCTTATAGGCAAAGAAGCGAGGCAGGGGTGCCCGAGGGGCTCACACCCTGCCCAGGCACGGGCCAGGCTTGGCCGCGCCTGGGAGATGTGGCCACCCCGTGGCAACCCTCCATCTCGTCTTCTGGATTCGTGTCGCCCATGGTAAAATATTGACTTTGGCTTTTGTCCCGTCCAATTCTGAGAATATTGATTTCCCCCCTTTCTGGAACCAAAAACAAAAGAAAACAGACAACTGGCACTGTGGCAACTTGTTAATATGTTGGTTCCAGAAAAGATATAAAAACACCTCAAAGTGTAGACAAATCAAAGCAAAGTAGAAACTAAACAAGCATGGAGCGTCAAAAATTATAGATACGTTTCCGATGTATCAAGCATCCCCAAGCTTAACTCCTACTCGTCCTCGAGTAGGTAAGTGATAAAAGAATAATTTTTTAGATGACATGCACCATCAAAACCAAGATCAAACCATTTGCAAGCATTGAAAGCTGGGATCAAAGAACTCTAAACATGAGCATGGAAGATGGAGTTCTAACAATAAGACAAAGTAACTATGCATGCAAGATGAAAGGCTACAAACAAAGATCATGAATAATATGCATTGAAAAACGTTTGTTTGTTTCACATACAGAAAACATGGCATAGTGGCAATCAGCTTGCCCCTCATGGAGTAGCAAATAGATGCATAGGACACCTTCAAAGTTCATAAGAGTGACTAGATACAAATAGCACAAGAACAAGCAATATCACTATATGCATCAATCAATAAGTCTTGGGACACTGCACATAGAACTAAGAATGGCAACTATGCTCTCTTAATGGTGCCTAAAGGTAGAAGGTGGAGACTCAATATAATAGTGGAAAAAAGGCCCTTCATAAAGGGAAGCAGGGATTTCAAGTTTCAAAAAGAGCTTCCAAACATTATGGTACTTGTTAGCTTTCAACCCTCATTGCCCCTATCATAAGCATCTTGAAGTGATTAAGCTTAAAGTGAACAAACTATGGAGTATATGCTTGACAAAGTATAAGTTTGCAATCTCAAGTCCCTTGAATATGAGGGCCACACCTCATGCTACTCAAATTCAGTCACCTATAAGTTCTTGTCAATGTAAGTACATGCGTATCATAGAGAACCGCCAACGAGGTACCCCTTGAACATGGTAGAGGAGCTATCCCATAACCAAAATGACAAGGCAAGCAGACAATGAGCATCTCAGCGATCTTTTTATTTACTATGTGCATAGATTTTTATTGAGGATGCTTCATAGATATCTCACTATGGTGATGCTACAAGTTTCCACCATGATTAGGCATGGATTAGGCTAGCGGCCCAAGCCTTTCTCTAACACAAAATACATACTCCATGGACTTACAAGTTACCTCTTTATTTCACACCGGTGACATCCATAGACAAAAGCGCATGATATCAACTAAGTACAAAGTACAAGTGCAATGTTGAAAACGTTCCCCATGACAGCATGGTTCTGCTAATTCCGACATACAAGTGCAAGCATATACAACATAGACGACACAATGGTTCAAGTTTATTAGGGGCAAATAATACAAAGTGTGCCATCAAGTTTGTAAGGGCTTTAATCACTAAGTTTTCACATAACAAAATAGTTTTAATTGGAAGATAGCTAAAAACAGGAATATACTTGGAATGGTGTAACACACCATGCATAGGAGTTTATAGTGGACACTTTGGAATAACTGGGTTTCTTGGGAGTTGGAGGCATGAGTAGAGCTTACTCATACAAGTGAATGCTAGCAAAAGACTAGGAGCCAGAGAGCAATAATGGCCATAATCATGTAGAGCGACAAAACCTTACTAATCAAAGTATAGAGTGGTACTATAAGTCTAGGACTAAATGATTATAGAGGCTAAGGTGACTTGTCATATTCATAACATGGTGTGAGCATGTTCCAAGTCAACCCAAACAAAGCATCAAAGGAGAATACCACAATACTAAGCTTTTGTATGCTAAAACAACGCATAATTTCTTCAAGGCACACTAAGCAATCCCAATTGTTTGGAACAAGACATGCTATATAAATAATCACTAAGAATAAGGTCAAAACAACACCCAGCATGTCATGCTAAAGTCTAAGTCATAATCAATGTGAGCTCCTCTTGCACTTTCAAGCAGGAACTTCCTACTTCTTTCCAACACCAATCGACTTATTTGAAACAACACAACGAGAACAAGGGTCCAAACTACTTTATTCAAGCAAACTAAACAAGCTAAGTAAAGCAAACGAAAACTAAGACGCTCCAAGAACAACACAAGAGTACATAAAACAATAAAAACGAAGTGTCTAGACAGACCTGAGCTTTTTATTGATGAAGAAGGGGATGCCTTGGGCATCCCTAAGATTTGACGCTTGTACCTCTTGGATATTTCTTAGGTGACACTGGGGTGGCATCCCCAAGATTGAGCTTTTGTCCATTCTTCATCTCATTACATCATTCTCTCTCTACACCTGAAAATTTTCCTTCATACAAAATTTTACACAATCTTCATTAGCAACATTATTGTATTCAAAAGATAATAGACCCTTAGGAAAAGTTTTGGAGCAGCAAGACTTTTCACTAAAGACACAAGATACTGTAGCAACTTCTTCAAAAATCTCAATTCCCCAAAAGAGAACTCAAAAATGAATCAATAATAAGCAAATGCAAATAATGGCAGAAATCTGTCAAAACAGACCATCAGGCAGAAACAGATTTTTTCGAAAATCTTCTGTTGCTCAAATAAAAACGTGTTAAACTAACGAAAGTTAGATAACATACTGGGGGATTTATTCATAAATTTTCAGCTCAATCCGAGTTACAGAGACCCCTCACGAATTTTTATGGTGGAGGACAGAAATCTGTTTCGGGACAGTAACTCCCCAAATCTTACTTCCCTCTCATTAGAGGTCATTCTTGGCACAAAAAGCAAACAAAAAGGATAAGGAGAGGTCATTACTGAAGTAATAACTTCCAAGACTCAAGTAAACTCTTGGGTTATCTCCCAACAAGTACTTTTCTTTAACGCCTTTAAGTTAGGCACAAGAAGCAAGAAGAATCAATTATTTTCAAATGAGGCATTAATATCAATACTTGCAAAGTCTTCAACTATGAAAGGTATCTCATCCAAATGAGTTTTGGAGGGTCCATTCTCATCTCTCTTTGGTTTACTACTTTCATCAAAAAGATTTTAAGGAGCAATCGAATCAAAATTCTTTTCAAAGGCTTCATGCATTCCAACAAGCTTAAATGGTATGGGTATCTTAAATTCCTCTCTAGGATTAGTTTTATCAGAAGTACCCACAACATCTACACTTGAGCCTAGCATATTGAAACGCTCAAAGCCTTTTTTGGCTTCCCTAGCAACAACATTGCACTCTTTTAGTAAAGTTTCAAGAATGAATTCTCTCTTTTCAGCATTCTTTTCTTCTTTTAGTTATAGGAACAAGAATTGTATCATGGGGTTAAGGCTAAGAAACCTAGACTCCAACATATCAACTAAAGAAGCTGCAGCAATCTCATAATTAGGAGCAAGTTCTGCTATAGATCTATCCTCAATATCCTCATGCTTGCTAACATGATTAAAGAATTCTTCAATATTATCTTTCCCAATTATGGAGCCATTAGCTATGGAAAGATCTTTCAGGGTGAACTTGGGGAACAACATGGTGACCTAGAGCAGGGTGGCGACTCGAGTAGGAATTAATTTTTGTGTTTTTTTGAATAAAGAAAGCAAACCAAACTAAACTAATTCTTTTGGAGTTTTTGAAAAGAGGCAAACAAAACCAAGCAAAAGAAACTAAGCAAACTAAAAACAAAGTAAAGAGAAAGGAAGTGGAGAACTCCCCTTGTGAAGACATCCTTAGCCTCCCCGGCAACGGTGCCAGAAAAGCTTGATGCAGCGCTGAGTTGCTGTAGGAGCGCTTCGTTGGGAACCCCAAGAGGAAGGTGTGAAGCAGCACAGCAGCAAGTTTTCCCTCAGTAAAAAACTGGGGATATCGAACCAGTAGGAGGAAGGAAACATCACACAGGTGTTGCAAGCAACGCGGAGACCTGCACAACACAAACTCAAGACTTTGCCCCAACGAAAACTGTGGTTGTCAAGCTCACCGGTTTGCTGTAACAAAGGATTAAACGTATGGTGTGGAAGGTAATGGTTTGTAGCAAGTAAACAAGTAACAACGGAAGATGTATTGATGGTAAAGATTGGACCGGGGTCCATAGTTCACTAGAGGTGCTCTCCTTAGAAAAACAACATGGCATGAAGGGTAAACAAATTACAGCAGGGCAATTGACAGGAACTGAGCAAGGCATAACAATGCAATTACTAGTCAGAAAGATCCTATGAGATTCGATTGAGAAATTCAACAAGATACATGTTGTGGTATTGTAGACACATACGCCATAGGGGTATGCCAATGGCGAGTTTAGAGAAGTGGGGTAAGACGGAGAGCGTCCGGGTCGGCTTGACACAGTTTACCCAGGTTCAGATTTCACGACAGTGGCGAGATCCTACTCCTGCTATAAATCACTATAATGGCAATACGCCGAGTTACAGGATTGTGGGGTTCACTATGTGCGAGTAGTGCTATGCACTTATTGTTCTGCCCTAAAGGCTCCCATAGGCCGGCTTATAAGGACGCCAGGACCTAGGGTTACATGGAGAGTCCCAGCCGGATACGGTTACAGAGTCCTAGACTAACACTAACTAGTCTTCGTGTCCTCCAAGGCTCTGGCTTCCATCATAGGCGGTGGCACGTCGCCTTCCTTTATCCCTGCTGGTCCTCCGTCTTGTCTATCAGCAACTGGGCCGCCCGGTTATGCCATAGGCCTAACCACCAACTGTGGGCCACCCGGGCTTGCTGGTATGAGACTATGCCATAGGTATACCTATTTGGTATATCCACAACAGTAGCCCCCGGAGTTCTTGAAGATCCTCGCATTCCTCCATCTAGCTTTGAGTGTAAGTATCACGTCGTCTTCAATTTGTAGGCGTGCTTCGTGAAGAATCTTGGAGATCTCTAACATATTCTCATCCGACTAAGCCTAGCCAGAGAGTTGCTTGTATGCTTCTACAAACGAATCCAAGGCGGAGAATTCTAACGAATCGTTAGAGATTCTTCCAAGCTCTAGGAACATCTTCAATATCATCATCCATGTAGGACGATATATAAGCTGGAAAAAATCATGGCTACCGGGCCATGATCGTAAAGGCTGCCAAATTGCCGACTTAGAGCTAGCAAAGTCATAGACATAAGAGCTTGTCGAATTAAGGTCTTAGAGCCTCTCATATCACGGACATTTAGGCCATCGAGCCATGAAACCCAGTGAAACTTCCATGAAGGCAAAGTTGATGTCGAGCCCCCGGGTTTCTCTAGCCGGATTTTTCACCGTCTTGAAAGTTTCTTGACATAAACATATGTAGCCCCCGAGCATTGAGTCAACTTCCATGATGAAGGTGGCTTGATGCTCAAAAGAACATGCATAATTGTACATCAAACGATTGTAGCCCCCGGCGCCAAGTCGGACGTTCAAAAGAAAACCGTCTTGGTACTCTCAGAGTAGCTTTGGTAAACATGTGCAGTGTAGCCCCCGAGCGTCAAGTCGGAATTATTTCGGCTTGGTGCTGAAGGGATTCGGGTTGGCTACACTAGCGCAAATCAAAATTTTCTACCGCGTAAACCAGGATTTACTGTTGTCATAAATCACGGGATTACCACTAGACGCGTAGTTGCGGAATTGATGAAGCGCGTCGAGGCAGTGCAGACGTTCCACGTCTACTCCTAGTCCTCGTTCCGCGAGAAGCTTCCCTTGCGTGGCTCGTCCAAGTGACACAGATGCAGCACCTCCGAGGTATCCACACGTGCGCGTTGGAAGCGTCAAACGCCGGACTGCTAGATCCACTCGCGTGACACAGCCGTGAGGAGTGGCGGCTGGGTGGAATGGCTCAACCCTGGTCAGCTCGCCCCACTCTCTCTTTTATAGACGTCCCTAGTGGGCTTCTACATTAGCAGCCCATTAGTAGCCTAAGCCTGGTCTAATTCGGATCTAATCCTCATTCGGCTTCCAGCCCTTTAAGTGTGTGACCTTATAGGTTCATATACGTATAGACATGACACGAATACACTTATTCTGTCAATAGTTGGTAGCGGCCTCTAGCAAGACGTGCCAACTCCTAAACGCATACAAAGATCATATCGGACGAACCATCACAAGGTTTAGTACATGTCTTTCCCTTTGCCTCACGATATTTGGTCCTGCTCCAAGCTGACCTCTCTTTCTCGATACCGTAACTCGGAATCCCTTTACTAGGTTAACTATTAACCTTATGTAGCATGGCCATGCATTTCTGGATCCGATCAGTCGAGGGGCTCAGAGATATCTCTCTCAAGTAGAGAGGGGCAAATCCCATCTTGATTGACCATGTCTTGCAGCATGTTTCAGGACAAATCCGAAAGCTACCTTTATAACTACCCAGTTACGGAGTAGGGTCTGATAGCCCCAAAGTAGGTCGATCCACATCTCAAGTACATGCGACAATCTCAGGTCTAAGGGCAAAACGTACACGATGTGTAGAGAGAGCTGCAACTAATTGCCAGTCTCAAGTTGGGTCAGTCCAACCCCATGTTCATAACATGTGTCCACATTATTGGTTTGACATCTCCATGTCTATGACTTGCAAAACATAGTCATCAACCAATCGATAGTCTAATACTCGCGCGTGTCCTCACATGAACTTCTACTAGGGACAACTCTTAAATAACCATACAAGTAAAGAGTTTCACAAACAATTCACATAATTGCCAATCAATACAAGTTGCCTGATATGGATATTTAAGAAACATTACAATAACTCATGGATACATAAGAAATATAATCATCTCTATGATTGCCCCTAGGGCATATTTCCTTCAGGTGCTCCAAAGAGAACTTTACAAAAATTCAATATCAATGTAGCCCCTGAGCGTCACGGTGTAATTCACTTGAATTTTTCGGCTTGACGCTCAAAGAGAACTTTCACCATATCTTGGAGATCAACGTACTATAGCCCCCGAGGTTTGTTCCGGCTTGGACGCAAGGAGGGACAAAGCTCTTAAGTTAGAGAAGTCAAGCCCCCGAGCGTCGATCCAACTTCCTCAAAGGCAGCTCAAGTCTTGGTCAATAATTGCAATTGCAGCCCCCGAGGTGTCAAGCCTAGTGAAAATCTGGCTTACAACACCTTAATCCGAGGAACACGGCAATGTCCAAGCGTCATGTACCTGAAACATAAATATGAAAATACAAATATATTAAATTATTCCTTAAATAGTGTCCAACAGACAAATATAAGGCGGAACAAACATGACCTTAGAACAAATGCTTTAAAGCTGAAACAATACACCAGTTAGACAACATAAAACTGTTTAGGAGGGAAAAACTCAACTAATTTGAACAGTTTATGTAAAATTTTGTTTAAACAAGTGCTGACATATCCATTATGCTGGTTTTTATGCTTGACCTTTCGTGAGACGGAAGACTCGCAGCATAGAACCATGTCCTTGGGTGATGATGCCTAATGACATCGTTTAGAACCCAAGACCAAACCGCCGTCTTTGAGTGCCGAGAAGCCACTACTCTGGAATCCACATAAAAACAACAGAAAACCTGTATCCAGAAAACTTAAGCTAACGCCCAAAGGCGGATTTTTTGCATGGTACTGAGGCCTTAAACGACAAGCCAGTAAAAATTTATACTCATGAGCGCAAGGCAAATCGTGAAAAAGGTATGATAAAAAACGAATGCGATAAAAGACTCAGAATATGAGTGGACAATCTTAATCTCATGATCATAAATAAATAATAAATATAAATAGAGACTTAGCTGTTTGAGCGTAGTCGGTGATATTGTCGATGAAGACGAATCTATCCACGACGAAGGCAAGACGGGGAAATAGTCCACAACGATGACAAACCCGGACGCAACAAAGATTAAGATGTAGTGAGCCGTGAATTCCGTTGCGTCAAAACTGGAATCGGCCGCGATAAAACCTAAAGCGTAGCCGGCTGCAGAAAAATTCTGACGCGTACCTGCCACTCCACACTTATGTCAATTTTGTTCTTTATATGCATGGAGCAACACGATCAGATCAAAAACTGCCGACTCCTTCACGTGAAGTGGCACTTAAAAGGCACACTCCATGAGGCTTGAGATACATGCGATATGCCGGAGGAGTCCGTGTTGGCGTATTGCCGGCATTATTTACATACACCACGTGATCTGTCTTTGGTCTTGGAATTTGCTTATGTGCAAAACGATTACGCTGTTTTCCAAACAGATCAATCGATCTGGTGCTTGGCACTTCGCGCGTATTTTTTTCTAGATCGCTCCGGCACGCCTCCGCACACAAGGACCAAATCAGAGATAACACTGCATGAAGCCGCCGAACTCTACGGAAACCGACCATGTCCAGGTTTGGTCACACAGATCAGCACCAGCGTAGATACAGCAGCGACTAGGACCTCGGATTTTGCGATGTAGCTGAGCTTGATGATTTTCGACCGACCACGCTGGTGTTGCGTGTGGTGGATGTGTTGATGAACACGCTCGAGAAGAGAGATGATAAATCCTCAGAAGACTCTCAAGAGCGATGACAAAGCCGGCGCGTCGACGGAGATGTGATTTGTCCGCCTTCGAAGACGGCGAAAGATCCCGCACGAATCCGTGCTGTAAGCGCCTTTTGCCCCACGGTGGACGCCAACTGTCGTGGTATTGTCGCCACGTACGCCATAGGGATATCCCAACGGCGAGTTTACAGACGTGGGGTAATACGGAGAGCGTCCGGGTCGGCTTGACACAGTTTACCCAGGTTTAGATCTCACGAGTGTGGCGAGATCCTACTCCTCGTATAAATCACTATAATGGCAATACACCGGGTTACATGATTGTGGGGTTCGCTGTGTATGAGTAGTGCTATGTACTTATTGTTCTGCCCAAAAGGCTCCCGTAGGCCGGCTTATAAGGACGCCATGATCTAGGGTTACATGGAGAGTCCTAGCCGGATACGGTTACAGAGTCCTAGACTAACACTAACTATTCTTCGTGTCCTCCAAGGCTCCGGCTTCCATCATAGGCGGTGGCACGTCGCCTTCCTTTATCTCTGCTGGTCCTCCGTCTTGTCTATCAGCAACTGGGCCGCCCGGTTATGCCATAGGTCTAACCACCAATTGTGGGCCATCCGGGCTTGCCGGTATGAGACTATGCCGTAGGTATACCTATTTCGTATATTCACAATAATACATAGACTGCCATCCAACTACATCTATGACAAGTAGTCTGATGGCACCCCGCACTTGTCGTGGGACGCTTCGTTGAAAGCCCCATGAGCAAGGTATGAAGCAGCACAACAGCAAATTTCCCTCAGTAAAAAACGGAGGTTATCGAACCAGTAGGAGGAAGAAAATGTCACACAGGTGTTGCAAGCAACACGGAGACCTGCACAATACAAACTCAAGACTTTGCCCCAAAGAATCAGTGAGGTTGTCAAGCTCACCGGTTTGCTGTAACAAAGGATTAAACGTATGGTATGAAAGGTAATGGTTTGCAGCAAGTAAAGAAGTAACAGTGGAAGATGTATCAATGGTAAAGATTGGACCAGGGTCCATAGTTCACTAGAGGTGCTCTCCTTAGATAAACAACATGGCATGAAGGATAAACAAATTACAGCAGGGCATTTGATAGGAACTAAGCAAGGCATAACAATGCAATTACTAGTCAGAAAGATCCTATGTGATTCGATTGGGCAATAGAACAAGATACATAGACTGCCATACAACTGCATCTATGACTAGAAGTCCACCTTCAGGTTATCATCCGAACCCCTCCAGTATTAAGTTGAAAGCAACGGACAACTGCTTTAAGCAAAGTGTGTAAGGTAAACAATCCACATGTTCCATGAAAAAGAGACCTTTATTTTCTCCTAGTGGCAACATCACATCTACAACCGAAGAGATTATTGTCACTTCCCTTGGAAACTAGAGGCATGAAACCACTATCAAGCATAAATACCCCCTCTTGTAGTCACTAGCAACTACTTGGCCAAGATAGCTACTAACAACGGAGAGCATGCAAGATCATAAACAACACAGACATGATAGAATCATAAAGACAAAACCATTAATCAAACCAACATAATAATCTCAATATCCATCAGATCCCCGCAAACACAACATGCATGATTACAAATAGATTAGATCTTGATCATGAACGGAGCTCACAAGATCTATACATGAAAGCACAAAGGAGGAGATACAACAATCTAGCTACTACATGGACCCATAGTCCAAGGTGGAGCTACTCACGCATCATACCGGAGAGAAGGCCTCTGGGATGATCTCCCCTCTGACAGGGTGCCGGGAAGAACTTCAGATCCCCCCCGATCTAGGGATGATGGTGGCGGCGGCTACAGACGGTTTCGTGGATATTTGATTCGGTGCTTAGGGTTTCTGCATCGGGGGCTTATTATAGGCGAAGGGGGAGGCCAAAGAGGCGACCAGGGGGGTCAAACCCTACCCAGGCGTGAGCCCACCCATGGTTGCGCCTGGGGGTGGGGTTTGGCCGCCCTGGCCTGCCTCTCTGACTCCCCTCTGGACTTCTTGTTTCATATGGAAAGTAATTGACTTTGACGTTTGTCCCGTCCAATTCGGAGAATATTTCTTTACTAGCTTTTCTAAAACCAAAAATAGCAGAAACAGGCATCTGGCATTGTTGCAACTTATTAATAGGTTAGTACCAGAAAACATGTAAAAAGCACCTCAAAGTGTAGACAAGTAAAGCAAAGTAGATACTAAACAAGCATGGAGCATCAAAAAGTATAGATACGTTTCCGACGTATCAACATCCCCAAGCTTAACTCATGCTCGTCCTCGAGTAGGTAAGTGATAAAAAGGATAATTTTTTAGGTGAACATGCACCCTCACAATAAAGATCCAACCATCTGCAAGCATTGAAAGCTGGGATCAAAGAACTCTAAACATGTGCATGAAAGATGGAGTTCGGTACTCGACGAAGACCTTCTCTCCCTTGTTCCAGCAGGCAACGGAGGTTGTAGCACTCACCTCGTGATTTCGGCAGCACGACGGCGTGGTGTCGGAAGTAGAGGGGAGATCTCGTAGGGCTTCGCCTTAAGCCGGAGCGAGTATGGTGGAGTATGAGAGAGGCCTTGGTGATCTAGGGTTTAGAGGGCACCAAGGGGAGGGTGTGGCCGGCGGCTAGGGCTTGGGGAAGCCCCAAGTCGCCGACTTGGTAGGAGCCCTAGGCAGCGGCGGCGGCAGCACTTGGAGGTGGTGTCGGCGCTGGGAGCTAGGGTTTGAGGTGTGTTGGTAGGGGGCAGCCCTACACCTCCTTATATAGGTTGAGGGTGGCCGGTTGGGAGGAGGGAGTCCTCCTCCAACTCCTCCTCCTTGGCCGGCGGGTGGAGGGAGGAGGACTTCCTCCCCAAGTAGGTTTCCTACTCTCCCTCCACCAAGCAAACTTGAGATTTGACTTTTCAAATTGGTGTTTGACTTTCAAACTAGGATTTGATTTCTCTCTTTATTTTGCCCAGCCAAGTGACCTAGTACATGATGCAACCAATCCACATTGTCATGACACATTCATGTACCCTTCCCCCTCCGGAGTGCCGGACCTTCCAGACCCTTCTAGAACATTCCTGGTGAAAACACCGGAATCATTCCCGAACTCCAAAACAGGACTTTCCTTATATGAATCTTATTCTCTGGACCATTCCGGATATCCTCGTGATATCCCGAATCCCATCCGAGACTCCGAACAACATTCGGTCTCTTTCTCATCATTCCATAACTACTCAACAACATCGAATCCTTAAGTGTTTCTCCCTACGGTTCGTGAATTATGCAGACATGATCGAGACACTTCTCCGATCAATAACCAATAGAGGAATCTGGAAATTCATATGGCTCCCACATATTTCTATGATTACTTTGCAATCGAGTGAACAACTTACATATGATACCAATTTCCCTTTGTCTCACGATAGTTTACTTATACGAGGTTTTGATCGTCGGCATCTCTGTATACCTAGTTCAACCTCGTTACTGATAAGTACTCTTTTCTCGTTCCCGTGGGATGTGATCCCTTGTGAGACAGTCACATGCTTGCAAGCTAATTGGATGACATTCCATCGAGAGGGCCCAGAGTATATCTATCCGTCATATGGATGGACAAATCCCACTCTTGATTCATGTGCCTCAACCCATACTTTCCGAACACTCAATGCCACCTTTATAGCCACCCAGTTACGGTGTGGTGTTTGATGTCATCAAAGCATCCTTCCGGTGATGGTGATTAGCATGATCTCATGGTCGAAGGAATTAGGTTACTATGTATCAGAAAGCTTATAGAAATTGAACTATTAAAATGACTTGATCTTTATGCTACGCTTATCTATAGGAGTATGTCCATCATACCATTCTCCTAATGATATGATCTTGTTAACAACATCTCAATGTTCATGATCAGGAAATCATGATCATCTATCAACCAACAAGCTAGTATTATAAAGAGGCTTTACTAGGGACTCTAATTTAGTTTACAAATCACACAAGTATTAATGTTTCCGGTTAATACTGTTATAGGATGAATGTAAACATTTATCATAAACACAAAGATATAATACTAACTACATTTATTATTGCCTCTAGAGCATATCTCCAATAGTCTCCCACTTGCACTAGAGTCAACTAATCTAGATTACATGGTAATATACCGAACACCCATGGCAGTTTGGTGTTGGTCATGTTTTGCCCTCGGGAGAGGTTTAGTCAACGGATCCGCCACATTCAGATATGTGTGTACTTTGCAAATCTTTATGTCACCATCTTGGACATGTTCTCGAATAGCGTGAAAACGTAGCTTGATGTGCTTCAGCTTCTTTTGTGACCCTGGTTCTTGCGCATTGGCTATGGCGCCCATGTTATCACAATAGATACACATTGGGTCCAGCGCACTTGGAACCACACCGAGTTCTGTAATGAACTCCTTCATCCATATTGCTTCTTGTGAAGCCTCCGAAGCAGCTATGTATTCCGATTCAGTTGAATATCTCGCCACAACGCTTTGCTTTGCACTCCTCCAGCTAACTGCTGCACCATTGAAAGTAAATACGTATCCACATTGAGATTTTGAATCATCCGGATCGGTGTTCCAACTAGCATCGATGTAACCATTAACAACGAGCTATTCATTGCCTCCATAAGAAAGAACCATATCCTTAGTTCTTCTCAAGTACTTAAGGATGTTTTTGACCGATGTCCAATGATCCACTCCTGAATCACTTTGGTATCTGCTAGTCAAACTAACAGCATATGCAATGTCGGGTCTAGTACATAGCATGGCATACATTAGAGATCCTATGGCTAAGGCATAGGGAGTCTTACTCATCCTTTCTCTATCTCCTGCCGTTGCTGGACTTTGAGTTTTACTCAAGGTCGTATTGGGAAACATGGGCAAGAACCCTTTCTTGCTATCTTCCATTCCAAACCTCTTTAGAACTTTGTCCAAATATGTACTTTGTGATAATGATATCAGGCATCTCGATCTATCTCTATAAATCTTTATGCCCAATATGTAAGCTGCTTCGCCAAGATCTTTCATTGAAAAACTATTATTCAAATAATCCTTGACACTATTAAGAAGGTCTACATCATTCCCAATCAACAATATGTCATCTACATATAGTATTAAGAATGCTACAGAGCTCCCACTCACTTTCTTGTAAATACAAGCTTCTCCATAAGTTTGTATAAAACCAAAACTTTTGATTACCTTATCAAAACGTTGATTCCAACTTCGGGATGCTTGCTTCAATCCATATATGGACCGTTGAAGTTTGCATACCTTGTTAGCATCTTTAGGATCGACAAAACCTTTGGGTTGCATCATATACAACTCTTCATCAATGTCTCCATTGAGGAACGCCGTTTTGACATCCATCTGCCATATCTCATAATCATAATATGCAGTGATTGCTAACATAATCCTCACAGACTTTAGCTTCGCTACAGGTGAGAAATTCTCATCATAGTCAACTCCTTGAATTTTTTGAAACCCTTTTGCGACAAGTCGAGCTTTATAGACAGTAACATTACCATCAGCATATGTTTTCTTCTTGAAAATCCATTTATTCTCGACGGCCTTTCGGCCATCTGGTAAGTCCACCAAAGTCCATACTTGGTTTTTTTACATGGATCCAATCTTGGATTTCATGGCTTCTTGCCATTTATTGGAATCTGGGCTCTGCTTCCTCATATGTCGCAGGGTCATCGGTGTTGTCCACCAACATGACACTCATAACGGGATCATACCAATCAGGAGTAGTACGAGTTCTCGTTGACCTGTGAGGCTCTGTAGCAACATCAACCGAAGTTTCATGATCATCATCATTAGCTTCCTCTCTTATTGGTGTAGGCGCCACAGGAACTACTTCCGGTGCTGTGCTACTCGCAAGTTCGAGAGAAGGTTCAACAACCTCATCGAGTTCTACTTTCCTTCCTGTCACTTCTTTCGAGAGAAATTCCTTCTCTAGAAAGGATCCATTCTTAGCAACGAATGCCCTCAGATCTATGATAGAAGGTATACCCAATAGTTTCCTTCAGGTATCCTATGAAGACGCATTTTTACACTTTGGGTTCAAGCTTGTCCAGCTGTAACTTCTTTACATAAGCTTCGCAACCCCAAACTTTAAGGAACGACAATTTAGGTTTCTTCCCAAACCATAATGCATACGGTGTCGTTTCAATGGATTTAGATGGTGCCCTATTTCAAGTGAATGCGGCTGTTTCTAATGCATAACCCCAAAATGATAGCGGTAAATCTGTAAGTGACATCATAGAACGAACCATATCTAAGAGAGTTCGATTACGACGTTCGGACACACCATTACGCTGTGGTGTTCCCAGCGGTGTCAATTGTGAAAGTATTCCGCATTTTTTCAAATGCTCGCCAAACTCGTAACTTAGATATTCACCTCCACGATCAGAACGTAGAAATTTAATCTTCTTGTTACGTTGATTCTCCACCTCACTTTGAAATTCCTTAAACTTCTCAAAAGTTTCGGACTTATGTTTCATGAAATAGATATACCCATATCTACTCAAGTCATCCGTGAAGGTAAGAACATAACGAGAACCACCGCGCGATGCTACACTCATTGGACCACACACATCGGTATGTATGATTTCCAATAAGTCCGTAGCTCGCTCCATCATCCTAGAAAATGGAGTCTTAGTCATTTTACCCATCAGACATGCTTCGCATCTCTCAAGTGATTCGAAATCAAGTGATTCAAGAAGTCCATCGGAATGGAGTTTCTTCATATGCTTCACTCCAATATGACCAAGACGACAGTGCCACATATAGGTCGAGTTATCGCGTAATTTCAAACGTTTAGCTTCAATGTTATTAATGTGTGTATTACCATAATCGAGATTCAATAATAATAGACCATCTATCAAAGGTGCATGTGCATAAAACATATTACTCATATAAATCGAACAACCATTATTCTCGGACTTAAACAAGTAACCGTCTCGCAATAAACATGATCCAGATATAATGTTCATGCTCAACGCAGGCACCAAATAACAATTATTTAAGTATAAAACTAATCCCGATGGTAGATGAAGAGGTAGTGTGCCGACCGCGATCACAACAACCTTTGATCCATTTCCAACGCGCATCGTCACCTCGTTCTTCGCTAGCTTCCGTTTATTCTGCAGCACCTGTTTCGAGTTACAAATATGAGCAACCTAACCAGTATCAAATACACAGGCACTACTATGAGAACTAGTGAGATACACATCAATAACATGTATATCGGATATAACTTTCTTCTTGATGTTGCCGTTCTTCAAATCCGCCAAGTACTTTGGGAAATTCCGCTTCCAGTGACCTTCTCCCTTCCAGTAAAAGCACTCAGTATCAGGTTTAGGCCCAGCCTTGGTCTTCTTCGCCGGCACGGTAACTTTCTTACCGCCCTTCTTGAAGTTTCCCTTTTGCTTAGACTTGCCTTTCTAGAATTTGGTGGTCTTATTGACAAACAACACTTGGTGCTCTTTCTTGATCTCCACTTCTGCATATTTCTACATGGAGAAGAGTTCTGGCAATGTATTGTCCATGCTTTGCATATTGTAGTTCATCACAAAGTTCTTGTAACTTGGTGGTAGTGATTGGAGGACACGGTGGAGCCCCAAAGATTAGGAATCACTATACCCAAACTTTGGAGTTTGTTTGCGTGCCTAGACATCTTAAGCACGTGCTCACTGACGGAGCTGCCCTCTTCCATCTTGTAGTTAAAGAACTTTTCAGAAGCCTCATAACTCTCAACTGCCGCATGAGCCTCAAATATAATTTTGCGTTCACGAACAATATCATGTGGGTCATGGTTCTCAAACCTTTTCTAAAGCTCCGATTCCAAACCATACAAGATAGCACACTAAATTGTGGAGTACTGATTCTTCCGAGTGAGGTAAACATTCTTTACTTCATCGGTAGCAGTAGCTGCAGGCGGGTCACCCAGCGGTGCATCCAGCACATAGGTCAAATTACCAGCATTGAGGACAATCCTCAAATTGCGGAACCAATCCGCGAAGTTGCTTCCATTGTTTTTCAACTTTTCTTTCTCTAGGAACGCATTAAAATTGATGGTAGGGGCCACCATTGATCTACAACATATTTGCAATAGTTTAGACTAAGTTTATGACAAATTGAGTTCTAATTAATAGTTAAATTAATCTAGGTGAACTCCCACTCAAAACAATATCCCTCAAATTGTTTTAGTGATCACACGAACCAAATCCACCACATCAAAACCGATCATCACGAGAGTTGATGTAGCTTCAATGGCGAACAATCAACATGTTCATCATATCTACTATATGACTCGTGCTTTACCTTTCGGTGATCCGTGTTCCGAGACCATGTATGTACATGCTAGGCTCGTCAAGATCAAACCTTAGCTTCCGCATGAGCAAATCTAGCTTGCTCATGTTGTATACACTTGCAGAATCTAACACACCCGATCATCACGTGGTGCTTCAAAACAACGAGCTTTAGCAACGGTGCTTTACAAAGGATGAACACTTTAAAACTTGAAATTTGTGTGCTTGAGGGATCATCTAATAATGCTACTGTTGTTAACTAAGCAATACAAGATGCATAAAGGATTAACATCACATGCAATTCATAATATGTGATATGAAATGGCCTTTCTTCTTGTGCTTCTGATCTCCATCTTCAAGCACGAACATGATCTCCATCATCACCGGTATGGCGTCAAGGTCAATGTTGTCGTTTCATGGTTGTCGTCCACCAGCTTCAACTATTATAACTACTTTGAATAGACACGCGGGTCTTAACGGAATTTAAAAGAAAACCATATGGCTCCTGCCGGTTGCCAACTTACAATAAGAACATTGCATACATCATATATAATCACAATCATGGTCATATCACATCACAGCACACCCCTGCAAAACAAAGTTAGACGCCTCTAATTTTCTTTGCATATTTTGCGTGGTTTCGGGCTTTCAATAAGTGTCGATCTAACTTACGAACAAGAACCACAACGTTGATGTTTGAACTATCAAGTGCCCATTGTAAATTGGATCTATACTATAATGGGAGAGACAGCACCCGCAAAGCCACTTATGCAATACAAGTTGCATGTTGAGCGTGGAGCAAGTCTCATGAACGATGTCATGTAAGGTTAGCCCGAGCCGCTTCATCCCATCATACCGCAAGATGCAAAGTACACAAAAAGCAATTGATAATAAAAGCACCACCGCCACAATGACCATTGTGTTCTACTCGTGCAACAGATCTACATATAGACACAACTCTAATACCACTGTAGGGGTTCGTAGCATGGAAAACAAAAAAATTCTACCGCATGCACACAAACAACCCGCAAAGCCACGTATGCAATACATTTGAATTGTATTGGCAAGTGATACTATGATAGTATAGTGGAGTCTATCATATATATGCATTTGGCTAAGTGGAGCTTAGGCTTGCTTTGCTCAAAATAGATTTTCCTTATCATTTGAAAACACTAAGTTTTTGTTTGTCAAAAATCACCCAAGGCATCTCCCAATAGAAAATTGGTGATCCTTTAACCCTTGTTCAACCACAAGTTTTTAACTTAGAAATTGGGATGAGGAGATTCTTGATAGCTTCCATGTCTTGATGCTCAAATTGTCCTTTACCAGGGACATGGCTAAGTACTTATATTTTACACTCTGTAGAGGTGGTGCACTTTCCCCACAAGACTTGGTTTCACCAAGACAAGATCTTTCAGAAGCCTTCCCTTATACCAGAATGGACGCGTTCCAACCTATCATCCCCTACCACCAACTGTCCATTTGGCTAAGTTATTGCAACCTATATGATCCAGGCAGAGCCCATAATGCCAAGTGGCTGCACTTGAAGCTTCACAACATTTGACATCTCAAATCTCTTTGTTCCTGGGTGGCCATCCACAAGTGAGATACACAAGGTAAACCATAGAAATGGGCCTTGTGTAACCACTCAACACAAACCATTCCTTCCGTTCCACCCAGGTGATTCATTCACTTAATTGTTTTATTAAACAAAACACAAGTCCTTGACTTAGAAATATTCCATAGTATGAATATATTCCACCCTTGTTTTCTACTAGCTAAGCTAAGCATAATAGTAGTAGGAATCTTAACTTTGGAAATTTCTGCTAAGGTTTCATCTACTAGTATTTCCCATGGCATAGTTTATACTTAGCAAAAATTCCATGCAAGTCCTACTTAGAAATATCACTAATGCATAGTGAAAATAATGGTACAAAGTATGAAGCATCACTTGCCTTTTGATAGAGAATATAAGTTCACTCCTTGATCTTGCAATATTCACACCCTTCAAATTCCACTACAATTCAATCAAGCAAGCAATATTCATTCTACCATTCAAGCAAACATCACATAAAATAATAGAAACAAAGTAATGCATGCAAGCATGCCAAAGAATGTTTTATTTGGAAAAGTGGTTTCTAATAGGTTATAAACATTCATAAACACATATTGCTCATTTTATATAAGTGGCAAAACCATTTGCAAAAGATTTTACTTATAAACCATTTTTAAACCAAATCAATATTTTATGTGGTTGAAAATGCTTTTTAGCAAAGTAATAATTTATAGGGTTCATCAAATATATTTTTAAGTCCTAAAACTTTGTGTTTAGGGTAAGAGAGTTTAAATCAAATCATTTTCCAAAGGTTTTACTCAAAAAGCATTTTTAATGCATAAACCATATTTCCATTTAACTAGAAATGCTTTAATTCAAATGTTTATCCCTTGGCTTCACAAAATACATTTTTAAATCCATAAGTTGGTTTCTATGGTCAGTAGGTTCAAAACAATCCATTTGCCAAAGATTTTATCACAAAAATAATTTTAGAATGAATTTTATATTCAATTTATGCCTACACCAGTTTCTGCAAAAACAACCATTTTACCAGAATCAATTTACTAAACAAAGTGCTTAGTTGGAAAGTACATGTCTTGCTGATTCCATTGATATAAAATTTGCAAAATTTGGACGTGTGGATCAAAAGTTATGTAATTTGCAAAATCCCATATCTAATTGAAATGTTTCTGTTTTTAAATCACACTCAGAGCCACGTGGCTGTTTCTTATTGTGTTGTACCAATTCGTGCGGATCGAAGTTCTACTGGCTGCTAGATCTAAGTTACAACGCAAGGCACAGATCTGTCTATACCTCTTCGATTATGATTCTATCGTGACGCTCCGATCTGGATCCAGTGGCTCACAGCAGCTCGACCACAGATGGACGGCGCTGGCGCGGCGGCAAGCGGCGGAGCGCTCAGAGGGTGAGGTTGCCGACGAATTAAAAAACACAGGAGAGAGTGAGGATGCTTATAGGGTTTGCAGGGGTGCAGAAAAGCTCCACGTGGTCTCTATTAGTCGAGGGGCGCTCGGGTTCTAGAGGAATTGCTCGTCGGAGTTTGCCGCGGCGTCGGGTGCGCTTAGACGACGTTGGAGGCGAGGCTACGGGGCTCGGGAAAGTATATGGAGGGTACCTTTAGTTTCGTACGCGAGTGGCAAACAAGTGAGCATCAAAAAGAGGGCGAGGGGGAGTCTGTGCTCACCAGGGAAGCTTGCCGGAGTCGAGGCCGATGGCGGCGCTACTCAGACGTGATCGTTGCAGATGCTGGGGTTCAAGCGCGGGCAAGCCAAGGTTACAGGGAGGTTCAGGGGGCGATGGGGAACTCGTACGTGTGGTTGAGGGGCAGTGGGACTGGTTGGCTTCGTCGGAATTGTCGCCGGAAGGTCGTTGGGGCAGAGGCGGTCTCAGCTCGAATTAGAATGACCTAGAGGCAGAGAGGGAGGGGCGTGCGAGGGAAAAGAGAGAGGAGAGGCAGGCGTTTTAACGAGCATGGTCACGGGCGGGATTAACTGAGCTATCAACGCTAATTTACGCTGGGGAGTTTAACGGCAGAAACGGCCGGGGCGTGGTCGTCGCGGGGGTTGAAGACGATGGCCTGACAGGTGGGGATCAGCGGTCAGCGAGAACTAGAGAGGAGAGGTGGGGTCTTCTGTCAGTGACTGCGCGGGTTCCTTTTCGGGTGCGAAACGTTTTCCTGCGGGGGTGAGAGGGATGGGCTGGTGCTGGTCTTAGTGGACCTGGTTGGGTTGGGCTGGTTGTTTTCATTTTTTATACAGATTCATTTTTCTTTTTTTGTTTCCAATATTCTGTTTTGATTTTGTTTAATTATTTCAAACAACCATTTGAATTCAAACTTCAACCAAACTTTGTGTATATTCAAATACTTATTAATAATTCATTCTGAAGTCAAATTTAGAATAATATATTTATTCTTTTTAGGGGTATTAATTATTTAAAATTTGGCCCTTGTATTAATTCAAATAAGATTTAATAATGTTTTCAAATTCCATTTGAAATCTAAATCTTTCCAAATCCTTTCAGTAGGTTTTATTTATTTATTAGGGTGTCAAATAATTCATTTTGAATTATTTGGGATATTTTGAATATGATTTATTAATCATATAAGTTGGGTATTAGTCTTTATTCCAATGAAATCAAATATGGTTTTAATTCCATAAATTTTATTTAAATGATTCTTGTATTTCACTTGGGTAAATTCAAATTAAATAACTTTTGTTCCACTTGGGTAAATTCAAATTATTTTCCCCTAATTTAATTAATCATTTCTATTAGGGATTTGTCTTAATCAAATGGAATAGAACTTGGTTGGGGGCATATTATTTTATTTCAATATTATTTATCCATTTATTTCATTTGAACTTGGATTATGTTTATTCCATTTTTTATGGTCTTGTCCAAGATTTAATTTGGTTTTTAAATATTCCTTTCTTTATATTTCTTTCTTTATCTTATAAAATCCATATCTTTTTATTTATAGATCCAAACTTGGTGATTCCAATTTGTAAAACCTTATTTAATATTTCTTTATCCTTTTAAATACCTTTAGGATTATTTTCTCACCATTTGGTATGGATTTCCAGATGGGTGCTTTATTATCTTTGGAAATTCAATTCCCTTATCTTGTTAAATTCATAAGATTTTATTTATGGCTCCAATTTAAGTGAAACCAATTCATATGGTTTTATAATATTTCTACTTGTTATTCTTGATCATTTTGAAATGTTTGTTTGACCAATTTTTATATGGATCCAATCCATAGGCTTAGATATAACTTGGAAATGTTTTCCTTCCATTAGAGTTTTAGGGTTTGGGTTTATTTCCCAAGGGTTTAAATTTCAAGATGCATTTATGAAGAATGCAATTCACTTGATTTGAATTTGGTTGGATTCAAACATTAATCAAAGTTTGTTCAAGATGGGATTTTAAGTTTCCATTTGGAATCAAAAAGTTTCTTTTCATCCTAAATTTCAACAATTATTTATTTTGTTTATTTATTTTTCACATTACAAAATTTGGAAAATTTTGGGATGTGACAGTTCGATACTCGATGAAGACCTTCCTCTCCCTTGTTCCAGCAGGCAGCAGAGGTTGTATCACTCTCCTCGTGATTCCGGCAGCACGACGGCGTGGTGTCGGAAGTAGAGGGGATATCTCGCAGGGCTTCTCCTTAAGCCGAAGCGAGTATGGTGGAGTATGAGAGAGGCCTTGGTGATCTAGGGTTTAGAGGGCACCAAGGGGAGGGTGTGTTCGGCAGCTAGGGCTTGGGGAAGCCCCAAGTCACTGACTTGGGAGGAGCCCTAGGCAGCGGCGGTGGCGGCAGCACTTGGAGGTGGTGTCGGCGCTGGGAGCTAGGGTTTGAGGTGTGTTGGTAGTGGGAAGCCCTACCCCTCCTTATATAGGTGGAGGGTGGCCGATTGGGAGGAGGGAGTCCTCCTCCAACTCCTCCGACTTGTCCCGCGGGTGGAGGGAGGAGGACTTCCTCCCCAAGTAGGTTTCCTACTCTCCCTCCACCAAGCAAACTTGAGATTTGACTTTTCAAATTGGCGTTTGACTTTCAAACTAGGATTTGATTTCTCTCTTTATTTTGCCCAGCCAAGTGACCTAGTACATGATGCAACCATTCAAAATTGTCATGACACATTCATGTACCCTTCCCCCTCCGGAGTGCCGGACCTTCCAGACCCTTCTAGAACATTCCTGGTGAAAACACCGGAATCATTCCCGAACTCCGAAACAGGACTTTCCTTATATGAATCTTATTCTCTGGACCATTCTGTATCTCCTCGTGATATCCCGGATCCCATCCGAGACTCCGAACAACATTCGGTCTCTTTCTCATCATTCCATAACTACTCAACAACATCAAATCCTTAAGTGTGTCTCCCTACGGTTTGTGAATTATGCAGACATGATCGAGACACTTCTCCGATCAATAACCAATAGAGGAATCTAGAAATTCATATGGCTCCCACATATTTCTAAGATTACTTTGCGATCGAATGAACCACTTACATATGATGCCAATTTCCCTATGTCTCACGATAGTTTACTTATCCGAGGTTTTAATCGTCAGTATCTCTGTATACCTAGTTCAACCTCGTTACTAATAAGTACTCTTTTCTCGTTCCCGTGGTATGTGATCCCTTGTGAGCCAGTCACATGCTTGCAAGTTAATTGGATGATATTCCACCGAGAGGGCGTAGAGTATTTCTATCCTTCATATGGATGGACAAATCCCACTCTTGATTCATGTGCCTCAACCCATACTTTCCGAACACTCAATGACACCTTTATAGCCACCCAGTTACGGTGTGGTGTTTGATGTCATCAAAGCATCCTTCCGATGATGGGATTAGCATGATCTCATGGTCGAAGGAATTAGGTTACTATGTATCAGAAAGCTTATAGAAATTGAACTATTAAAATGACTTGATCTTTATGCTACGCTTATCTATAGGAGTATGTCAATCATACCATTCTCCTAATGATATGATCTTGTTGTTAACAACATCTCAATGTTCATGATCAGGAAACCATGATCATCTATCAACCAACAAACTAGTATTATAAAGAGGCTTTACTAGGGACTCTAATTCAGTTTACAAATCACACAAGTATTAATGTTTCCGGTTAATATTGTTATAGCATGAATGTAAACATTTATCATAAACACAAAGATATAATAATGACTACATTTATTATTGCCTCTAGGGCATATCTCCAACAGATGGAGTATATGCTTGACGAAGTATAAGTTGGCAATCTCAAGTCCCATGAATATGAGGCCACACCTCATGCATACTCAACTTCAGTCACATGTAAGTTATTGTCATTGTAAGTATTTGCATATAATTGAGAACCACCAACGATGTACCTCTTGCACATGGTATAGGAGATTTTCCATAACCAAAATGACAAGGCAAGCAGACAATGAGCATCTCAGCGATCTTTTTATTTACTATATGCATAGCTTTTTATTGAGGATGCTTCATAGATAGCTCACTATGGTGATGCTGCAAGTTTCCACCATGATTAAGCATGGCTTAGGCTATCAACTGAGTACAAACTCCATGTGCTTACAAGTTCCCTCTTTATTTCACACAGGTGACATCCATAGACAAAAGAGCATGATATCAACCGAGTACAAAGTACAAGTGCAATGTTGAAAACGTTCCGCATGACAGCATGGTTCTGCTAATTCCAACGTATAAGTGCAAGCATATACAACAAAGTTTTTAAAATGGTTCAAGTTTATTAGGGGCAAAGAATATAAAGTGTGCCATCAAGTTTGTGAGGGATTTAATCACTAAGTTAACACATAACAAAATAGTTTTTAATTGGAAGATAGATGAAAACAAGAATATACTTGGAAGGGTGTAACACAACATGCATAGGAGTTTATAGTGGACACTTTGGAAAAACTTGGTTTCTTGGGAGTTGGAAGCATGAGTAAAGCTTACTCATACAAGTGGAGGCTATCAAAAGACTGGGAGCAACCAACTAAGAGAGCATAATGGCCATAATCATGCAGAGCAACAAAGCATTACTAATCAAAGCAAAGAGTGGTACTACAAGTCAAGGACTAAATGATCATAGAGGCTAATGGTGACTTGTCATAGCATAACATGGTGTAAGCATGTGTCAAGTCAACCCAAGCAAAGCATCAAAGTAGAATACCACAATACTATGCTTTTGCATGCTAAAACAACGCATAATTTCTTCAAGGCACACTAAGAAATCCCAATTGTTTGGAGCAAGCCATGCTACAGGAATAATCACTAAACATAAGGTCAAAACAAAACCTAGCATGTCATGCTAAAGTCTAAGTCACAGTCAATGCAAGCTCCTCTTGCACTTACAAAGCAAAAACTTACTACTCCTTTCCAACACCAAGCAACTTATTTGCAAAACAACACAGCGAGAACGGAGGTCCAAACTACTCAAGCAAACTAAACAACTAAGCAAAGCAAACGAAAACTAAGACGCTCCAAAAACAACACAATTGTGCATGAAACAATAAAAACAAAGTGTCTAAACATACCTGAGCTTTTTATTGATGAAGAAGGGGATGCCTTCGGCATCCCCAAGCTTTGACGCTTGTACCTCTTAGATATCACCATGGTGGAATCCTCAAGCTTGAGATTTTGTCCATTCTTCATCTCATTGCATCATTCTCTCTCTACACCTGAATTTTTTCCTTCGTACAAAACTTCACACAATCTTCATTAGCAACTTTAGTTTAATCAAAAGATATTAGACCTCTGGCAAAGCTTTGAAACAGCAAGACTTTTCACTAAAAACACAAGCTACTATAGTAACTCCTTGAAAAAGCTCAATTCCCCAAAAGAGAACTCAAAAAGGAATCAATAAGAAGCAAATGCGAATAATGGCAGAAATCTGTCAAAACATACCAGCAGGCAGAAACCTATTTTTTCAAAACTCTTCTGTTGCTCAAGTCAAAAAGTTTAGAACTAACGAAAGTTAGCTAACATACTGGGGGAGTTATTCGTAAATTTTGAGATCAATCCGAGTTACAGAGACTCTTCACAAATTTTTATGGTGGAGGATAGAAATCTGTTTCGGGACAACAACTCCCCAAATCTTACTTCCCTCTCATTAGAGGTCATTCTTGGCACAAAAATCAAACAAAAAGGATAAGGAGAGTTCATTACTAAAGTAATAACTTCCAAGACTTAAGGAAACTCTTAGGTTATTTTCCAACAAGTACTTTTCTTTAACGTCTTTAAGTTAGGCACAATAGCTTGAGAAGATGCTCACATAAGAACTATGAGTTGAAGTAAAAGAGAGCATCAAGAAGCAAATTCAAAACACATTTGAGTCTAACCCACTTCCTATGCATAGGAATCTTGTAAGAAAATAAATCAAAGAACCACATAGTAACAAGAATGGGAAAACAAAACAAGTGCAACTTCAAGATTTTCAACATAAAGAGGGGAAACTTAATATTGTTGAGATACATAAGACAATGTTTCCCTCTCTCATAATAAATTTCAGTAGCATCATGAATAAACTCAACAATATAATTATTACATAAAGCAGGATTTTCATGATCTATAAACACATAATTTCTATCAAGCTCAAAAATAGTGGGACTAAAACCTTCACAGGTTTTACCCAAAGTAGATATTTCAAAAGAATCCACAGGAACATAACATTCATCCTCCTTTGGTAAGCATGGGGGACAATCAAATAATGTAAGGGATAAAGAGTTACTCTCATTAGAAGGTAGGCATGGGTAGATCCATTGTTCCTCCTTTTGTTCATCACTCTCCTCCTCTTTTTCATCTAATGAGCTTTCAGTTTCAGCAATTTCTTTTTCCATGGGCTCCTTCAAGGCATTAGTCTCTTCCATCTGTGGAAAGCATCTATTAAAATATTCAAGAATATAGCTATTTTCTTCCTTGTAATTATCAAAGCAGAATTTAAGTATCTCATAAACCTCGCATTCATAAGGTGCATCATCTCTATTGTCAAGCAAACAGGCAAGTTCAAATGCACCCTTGAAGGCAATAAATTCTTCAATTTGTTCCACATCATAAAAGTCATAATTTCCTTTAACATAAGAAGATATGGTAACATTGTCATTATACTCACATTTAAAAGGCAGGTGTTTGTACCTCCTACAGCAACAAGATTTATCAAAGCAATAAGTAACATTATAAGTAGAGCACACTTCTCTAGCAATAGTATTCAACTTATAAATTTGTTCCCATAAGTGTTTTCCTTTTCGTGACAAACGGTGTTCCTTATAATAATACTTTTATTCTTATATGAACCCACCTTGCCAATAATAACTAGTTTCAAAGAAACTATACATTGATAGAAAGCATGACCAAGCAAGGTAATAACAGACCAGCAACTAGAGCAGGGACTAATTTTTTTGTGTTTTTGAATAAACAAAGCAAACCAAACTAGACTAATTTTTTGGGTTTTTTGAAAAGAGGCAAACAAAACCAAGCAAAAGAAACTAAGCAAACCAAAAACAAAGTAAAGAGAAAGGAAGTGGAGGACTCCCCTTGTGAAGACGTCCTTAGACTCCCCGGCAACGGCGCCAGAAAACAGCTTGATGGCGTCCCGCACTTGTCGTGGGACGCTTCGTTGGAAACCCCAAGAGCAACGTATGAAGCAGCACAACAGCAAGTTTCCCTCGGTAAGAAATCGAGGTTATCGAACTAGTAGGAGGAAGGAAACGTCACACAGGTGTTGCAAGCAACGCGGAGACCTGCACAACACAAAATCAAGACTTTGCCCCAACGAATCAGTGAGGTTGTCAAGCTCACCGGTTTGCTATAACAAAGTATTAAACGTATGGTGTGGAAGGTAATGGTTTGTAGCAAGTAAACAAGTAACAGTGGAAGATGTATCAATGGTAAAGATTGGACCAGGGTCCATAGTTCATTAGAGGTGTTCTCCTTAGATAAACAACATGGCATGAAGGGTAAACAAATTACAGCAGGGCAATTGACAGGAACTGAGCAAGCCATAACAATGAAATTACTAGTCAAAAAGATCCTAGGAGATTTGATTGGGAAATACAAAAATATACATAGACCGTCATCCAACTGCATCTATGATTAGAAGTCCAACTTCAGGTTATCATCCGAACCCCCTCCAGTATTAAGCTGCAAGCAACAGACAACTGCTTTAAACAAAGTGTGTAAGGTAAACAGTCCACATGTTCCATGAACAAGAGACCATTGTTTTTATCCCTAGTGGCAACAGCACATCTACAACCGAAGAGATTATTGTCACTTTCCTTGGAAACTAGAGGCATGAACCCACTATCGAGCATAAATACCCCCTCTTGGAGTCACTAGCAACTACTTGGACAAGATAGCTACTAACAATGGAGAGCATGCAAGATCACAAACAACACAGACGTGATAGAATCATAAAGACAAAACCATTAATCAAACCAACATAATAATCTTAATATCCATCGGATCCCCGCAAACACAACATGCATGATTACAAGTAGATTAGATCTTGATCATGAACGGAGCTCACAAGATCTATACATGAAAGCACAAAGGAGGAGATACAACCATCTAGCTACTACATGGACCCATAGTCCAAGGTGGAACTACTCACACATCATACCGGAGAGAAGGCCTCCGTGATGATCTCCCCTCCAGCAGGGTGCCGGGAAGAACTTCAGATCCCTCCTGATCTAGGGACGATGGTGATGGCGGCTACAAACTATTTCGTGGATATTTGATCCAGTGCTTAGGGTTTCTACATCGGGGGCTTCTTATAGGCGAAGGGGGAGACCGAGAAGGCGACCAGGGGGTCAAACCCTACCCAGGTGTGGGCCCACCCCTGGCCACGCCTGGGGGGTGGCCGCCCTGGCCTGCCTCTCCGTCTCCCCTCTGGACTTCTTGTTCCCCACGGAAAGTAATTGACTTTGACTTTTGTCCCGTCCAATTCGGAGAATATTTCTTTATTAGCTTTTCTGAAACCAAAAATAGCAGAAACTAGGCATCTGGCACTATTGCAACTTGTTAATAGGTTAGTACCAAAAAACATGTAAAAAGCACCTCAAAGTGTAGACAAGTAAAGAAAAGTAGATACTAAACAAGCATGGAGCATCAAAAATTATAGATACGTTTCCGATGTATCATAGTCCACCTTTGGGTTATCATCTGAACCCCCTCCAGTATTAAGTTGCAAGCAACAGACAACTGCTTTAAGCAAAGTGTGTAAGGTAAACAATCCACTTGTTCCATGAACAAGAGACCATTGTTTTCTCCCTAGTAGCAACAGCACATCTACAACCGAAGAGATTTCCGCCACTTCCCTTGGAAACTAGAGGCATGAACCCACTATCGAGCATAAATACCCCCTCTTGGAGTCACTAGCAACTACTGGGCCAATATAGCTACTAACAACGGAGAGCATGCAAGATCACAAACAACACAGACATGATAGAATCAAATAGAAAAAACCATTAATAAATCTGACATATGATACGTCGGAAACGTATCTACATTTTTTGAAGTTCCATGCTTGTTTAGTATCTACTTTGCTTTGCTTTGTCTACACTTTGAGTTTTATTATATCTTTTCTGGAACTAACCTATTAATAAGTTGCCATAGTGCCAGTTGCCTGTTTTCTTCTGTTTTTAGTTCCAGAAAAGGCAGAAAATCAATATTCTTAGAATTGGATGGGACAAAAGCCTAAAGTTATTATTTTTCCCGGAGCAACACGGAACCACAAAACAGAGCCGGAGGGGGCCACAGGGTGGCCAAACCCCCATAGGCGTGGGCAAGCCCTGGGGGCGCCTGGAGGGGGCGTGGGCCCCCTGTACCCTCACCGACCTTGATTCTTGCGCCTATAGGAAGCCTCCAACCAAAAAGCCTAAATGATCCAGAAGAAATCCAAAAAAAACTCTGTAGCGCCGCCGCCGCCGAAGGGGAGATTCGGGGGACAGAAAGTCTTTGTTCCGGCACCCTGCTGGGATGGGGAAGTGCCCCCGGAGCCATCTCCATCTCCATCTTCATCACCATTGCTGATTCCCATGATGAGGAGGGAGTAGTTCTTCCTCAGGGATAAGGGTGTTGGAGATATGCCCTAGAGGCAATAATAAATGTAGTTATTATTATATCTTTGTGTTTATGATAAATGTTTACATTCATGCTATAATAGTATTAATAGGGAAACATTAATACTTGTGTGATTTGTAAACTTAATTTGAAGTCCCTAGTATAGCCTCTATACTTCACTAGCTTGTTGGTTTATAAATGATTGTGGTTTCCCTATCATGAACATTGAGATGTTATCAACAACAAGATCATATCATTAGGAGAATGATATGGTGGACATACTCCTATAGATAAGCGTAGCATAAAGATCAAGTCATTTCAATAGTTCAATTGCTATATGCTTTCTGATACATAGTAACCTAATTCCTTCGACCATGAGATCATGCATATCACCTTTACCGGATGGATGCTTTGATGACATCAAACACCACACCGTAACTGGGTGGCTATAAAGGTGGCATTGAGTGTTCGGAAAGTATTGGTTGAGACACATGGATCAAGAGTGGGATTTGTACATCCATATGACGGATAGATATTCTCTGGGCCCTCTCGGTGAAATGTCATCCAATTAGCTTGCAAGCATGTGACTGGCTCACAAGGGATCACATATCACGGGAACGAGAAAAGAGTACTTATCAGTAACGAGGTTGAACTGGGTATGCAGAGATACCGACGATCATAACCTCGGATAAGTAACATATCGTGAGACAAAGGGAAATTGGTATCGTATGTAAGTGGTTCATTCGATCGCAAAGTAATCGTAGAAATATGTGGGAGCCATATGAATTTCCAGATTCCTCTATTGGTTATTGTTCGGAGAAGTGTCTCGATCATGTCCGCATAATTCACGAACCGTAGGGAGACACACTTAAGGATTTGTAGCATCCCAGTTGTCTAACACCTGTAATGCTACTTGATCTAGTAATAAAGGGCCACTTCCTACATATAATTGTTGCATCATCATCATGTCATGTTCATGTCATCATGCCACCTTGTATTTGAGCATCATATAAAACCCCTTCTTGTCTGGTTCTTATCTCATGTGCATTATTAATTGTATTTGCCTCTTAATATGGTATTTGGATCTTGATATATTGTTTAATGCCCAAGTTGAGTTGGGGGCATATCTTTTATTAACTCCCCACCTTTTCTTTCACCACCTTATAATCCCACCATCCAGCTAAATATGAGCTTTGCACTTTATTTGGTTTACCTCTAGCTCATGTGGGTTAGGATGGACCCACTTCTTTTCCCCATGCTCTCATCTTAGCATCATGATGTTTTCACATTAGTGATATATGAGAGCCACATGGCCACCTTTGCATGCCTTGTGAGTGGGACCCTAATTCTAGCTCCCATATGTGTTATTTTTGGGGTTATCATCATGTTGGGATATTTTGTGGGCTTAATAAATATCTAGTGGCATATACACACTAGCAAGTCCCATTGTATTTCAGATATGGTCATCTCCATCTATTCCACATGGGGCATCCTTTTTAATTCTTTTTGCTTGGCCTTTATTCCAATTTTTGGGAATGCAAAATAATAATGCCATGTAATAACCTTGTTTTCACAAGAATCAACAGGGCAATAAATATTTCTGCATGGGCCATGCAAGTACCATCTTGTGCTTGTCATTGGATTTTATTCGCTTTTTGAGTTGATCATCCCCATCTCTATCCTCTCTTTTGGCTTGAACTTGTTGGATCTTGCTATAAACCCTACCACCACATTATCCCCTCTCTACTTCTACCTCTAACCCTACACCCTACCTCTCCTTTTATATCCATCCCACCCTTGCATGATCATGTGATCATGTGGGTGTGCTTAATCTCTAACCCTCTCAACTAAAGCCTAAACCAAACCCTCTAATCCAAACCCTAAACCTAACCTCCCCTCTCACCTCACCCATGCTTCTAACCCTAGCCGCCACCTATCCCTCTCGGCCTTTCCCTCTCCCTGCATGAGGACCCTACCCGAGCCTCCCAACCCTAGCTCCATACCCCCTAGCTACCTCTCTCCCTTCTAACCCTAGCCCCACCCGAGGACCCCTCTCTTCTCCCCCTCTCTTGTCTTGCTCTCCCTCTGCCTGCCCTGCCCCACCACGAGCTCCTTACCCCCCAGGCCCACCTGGCAGCCTCCCTCTTCCCTCCCCCTGCCTCGCCGAGGCCCTGCCGATCACGTGAAGGAGAGGACAAAGGTGGCCGAGGCCACCTTTATCACCTTCCCCTCCCCCACGCAAGCCCCACCTGCCCCCGTCCTTATCTACCCCTTCCTCGCCCCTCTAGCCTCCCCCAGATCCCACCCAGAGGCCCTGCCTCGTTCCCCTCTGCCTTCTTTTCTTCACCGCCATCGCCGGCCACCGTCGGCTCTCGCTCGAACACAGCAAACCAGGAGGCGGGCGTGGTGCTGAGGTTGTCGGGGAAGCCCGTGGAGTGCCTCTGCTTCGACCTGTGCACGGAGCCGCGGAGAGGAAGCCCCAGCACCGCCGGAACCGACGCCGCCCGACGCGAAACCCTAGCTTTCCGGCCGCCAGCGTCGTCGCCGATCCGCTGCGCCCCGACCTGTACCGACCACACCAACGCAACCGCGGTGAGCCACGCTACCTCCCAGACACCTCCCCTTTCCTGTTCGTTTCCTGGATGAGCGGGTCACGGCGACGAGCGCCCTCGGTGCACGGCGTGGTCGTCGACGTCGTCTCGCTCCCGCGCACGCAAGCCCTATCTAGCCGCCTACCCCCCCTCCTGTCAACTACCCAACCCCACCGTAGCGGTCGCCGCTGCCGAGCGCACCCTCGCAGTCACGAGTTCGAATCTCCCCCCCCCCCCCCCCCCCGCGCGCCGCGCTCCACGCGGGCGAGCGCGTCTGTCCGCGCGCGTGCAGAGAGAAGATCAGCAGTGCCGCGCGCACGTTTTGCAATAAACCCCCTGCACTTTCTTTTTCCTCCACCCGCGGTCCCTCGGAGCCCCACTGTCAGCGTCGGTGGACGTTTTCTAAAAAGGCTCCCGAAGATCCTAGTACTCAACCCGCAGTCCCCCCCTGAGCCACGTGGTCAGCCGCAGCAGCTCGCTGTCAAGTGGGCCTGCGCGCCAGCGGGTCCCACCTGTCTGTCTCTGTGCCTAGAGCAGCCCGCGGTGTTAAACGTCGTCTGCGCGCGTGTGAGTCCAGTCAGCGCCGGTCCCATCTGTCGGCGACTGGGGCTAACTGAACCTAGGTGCAAAAAGTTTTAGCTGGCTGTCTGTTTAAATTCAAATCTAAATCAAATTATTTGAATTCAAACTCAAATTCTGTTTTAATATAACTTTTAAAATACAAACTCAAATAATACATATAATATATGTTTTTGAATCAGAAAAAGGTGAGTATTTCAGATATGCTGTTCAAATTATATTTTGCACACCTTATTTTCCAAGTTGATGAAATTACAATAAATGCCATCCTTCCTTAAATATTTAATAACTTTTGATTTATAATTCCAAATTCAACAAATGATATGTCTAAAATGATCAGCTCGACGAGACCTTTCTGTTTATGTTATCCATGACTTCAATTGCAGCATGCATCATGTAAATATATAATATGCAGCAACTAATATGACAATAAAAGGGGACCAAAACTCAATAAAAATGTTATCTCTTGTATTCTACACCTCACCCATGCCATGCTACATTATTGCCATGCCACTTGTGCATCATTCATCATGGCATGATTGTTTGCTTGTCGCATTTTATTCATATGCTTGCGCTCTCTATTTATGTTGGCCCTTGTTTGTTTGGTTCTTCTTTCGAATAGACGCTAAGCCGGGGATATATCAAGAGAACCAGGAGCACTACCCAGATCCGTCTCTCGCTTCAACTGAGTTGCCAGGCAAGCACTACCACATGCTTGCATACATACAGTACCTATTGCCTCTATATTACTCTTGCATCATTGAGTCGCGATTGCATTAAACTGAATCCCAAGTATTGCATGACTTTTACTTTTAAACCCCACCAAGCTTGTTCCCCATCCCATGAGCCATTACCACAGGAGTTGTTTGAGCCATGCGAGTCGTAGAACAGCATGTGTAGGGTTTGTGAGAGTCTAATGGATAACGAGGTGCCTAAACAACTTAACCTGAGTAGTAATGGGATAACTAATGAAAGTGGCACCGGTGGGCAATATCTGCTATTTGGTTTTTCCTGCTCACTTGTGTCCCGTAGGACCCCGAGTACTTGAAACCTGTTCCTTGAATATTCGCGCTATCCACATCCGGGAGGCTTATGGGACCCCCCTGAGTTAGAGCTTGATTCATTCTTATTTCTTGGGGCCACAAACTAGTTTGAGGTTTTATTTACTATCCTGTACTTATGCCATGTTTTACTGCTTTATTACGATTGTGCGATGGATAGCACACTGTACTGTTTAGGTCAGCGGAGTGTTTTCGCGGTATCGACAATCCCAGTTTTGGGTTCCCAGTCGTTTACAACCATTGTCGCAAACCTTGGGTCCGTCTCGGAGTCAGCTAGCTTCGTTGCGGGTGTACTCAATGGGGTGGCCCCCTGAAATATTTCTGAATCCTGTGATTGCTTTGTCGTGAAGGCCTCGTTGGGTTTTGATTTGGTTTTTCCGAGGTTGATCGAGTGTGTGTTGCTATTTGTGCACCCCTGCAGGGTAAAACTTTCTGAAAGCCGTGTCCGCGGTTATGGACGACTTGGAGCACAGTTTCTCGATCATAGACAAGCATAACTAAAGTACCACTTTTAACTTGACTAAGTAATTGACTAGTAAATAGTGCAACACTCATGGAATGGTTAATAAATTGCCAACGGATGGGGGGGTTGTTCGTCCGCTTCCTCGTCGGTAAGCGAGGAGGAGGATGGATCTGTGGATATTACTGTTATAACTGTTGTCTTTAATTCACGAACATCCGTCTATCTTTGGTTAGGCGGATGGTTAGCGAGTATCTATAGAACTGCTAGGGTTTATCTTTTGCTGCAATTGCGTCACCCCAGGTTGTGTCCCCTTTAGAGGCATTAAGACTTGCTGAGTACCCTTAGGGTCTCACACGATAAATTATTGGTTCAGATGAACAGGTACCCTCGCAGGACGGATACTGGGTGGAAGAGGCTGATGATGTGGGCAACGATCGTTCGGTGTAGAGATTCCGGGAACGGGGATCCGTGAGATCTGTGGGCGGGATGTGCTTATTTCTATGGCATCTTATGCCGATCTGCTTCTTATCCGTACTCGGACTTGGTTTTGCCACTTCCGCTTGATACTCTGATGTGTGATGTATGAGGAATTATCCTAAAATATTATATCTATCTAGGTCATTTGAATCTTGCCGTATGGCGTTGCTATATTTCCTTTCTTTCTAGATGGAATGGCTCTGATGTACTTTTGTATGGTGGCTTGCATACATACTCATTTGTGTATGTAGTTGATCCTTTCGCCTGCCGATTACGCCGCCCGTACAGGTCCCAATGAATTGGAAGTGGTTGGGACGGCCGAAAGGTCTACCCGTGAGTGGCTTTGGGGGCCCCACCGTACTATTTCAACCACTACCGTTCATCCAGGCTTGTATCTAGGAGTGTAATTCACCGAGGTAGTTACAATTGGTATCAGGGCCATCCCGACCTTCAGGGTCTCAGCCAAACGGTCGTTGTCAGTCTAGCAAATATTTTGGTAGTTATGTATACTAGGGAAAAACAAAAACGAGAGAGTAGGACTGCTTCCACTTTTCTTCTTACCCACCCACCCACCCTTTTCTGGTAAGGAAGTGCAACGTTTTCAATCCTCTTCTTAAAAATTCAAACTAGGATTCACGTGTTCTGGGTTTCCGTAGTACCATAGGTTGTGTGTGTGTGTGTGTGTGTAATTCCTTTGTCTATCTGTTGCATCCAAGTTGTTGTCTAATCAGCCTTTTGGTTATCAACTATTGGTACATTCCATACCGACAGGCTTTTGCAAACCGACGTGATCTGTCTTACTCTTTGTTATCCGACGTTATCTTGTTTGGGGTGTTCGTTTCCGTAGTTACTAATCTTTAGGTTCAACGTGAGAAGAAGGGGTTAGGATATGTGTTCCACTTATTCATGTGCGGAGTAATGCTTTGAGTGCGGGATGGAGTCGCGACCATACCACTACTCTTATCATTCGCTTTTGTATATTGAATTGGTAGAGTCGCTAATCTTGATTCGTTAAGTAAATTTGCGCATCTATTGGTATTTTAATGCCGAAATTTGTGGAAAATTTTTCTTTGATATATTTGTGTACCACACTCCTTTTCAGTCGTGTGCGATATGCTTAATATCTTTTAGGTGCTTTGAACTTTGCTGATATTTTAATATCATCTTAGTAAATTGTATCCTTTAATCTTGGTTAATTCCATCTTGGTACTATTTTGGATTATTATTATTCTCCATTATAGTACTGACTTGTGTTTTATATCAATCTCAGGATGGCTCCACCACGCCGTTCAGATGAGGACATACCACCGGAGTTGGGGGCCGCGTTGTCAAACATAGCCAATGCCTTGGCAGCAATGCAGCAGAACCAGCAGCGTTTGGAAGAGAGTGTTCGGAGGAATGAGTTTGCTCCACTCCCTCCACCTCCCAAGCGGGGCGACATCAAAAGCTTCCTGAAATTCAACCCTCGCCAGTTTGATGTTTCCGATCGACCACTGGACGCGGATGATTGGCTGCGTGAGATGTCAAGGTTGCTCGAGACTGCTGATGTTCCTGAGCAGGAGTGGGTGAAGTGTGCTACTAACCTTCTGAAGGGAGATGCAGCTCTCTGGTGGGAGAATTACCTCAAGGCAAGCTGCACTGGTATTCAGCCTACTTGGGAAAGGTTCACTGCAGCTTTCAAAGAGCAGTTCCTCTCAGAGATTGTCATGGAAAGGATGAAGGAAGCTTTTCTCAACCTGAAGCAGGGAAATGATAACGTCAACACCTACATCAGGAACTTCATGAATCTTTCTCGTTATGGTGGCGATGAGGTATCTGATGACAAGAACAAGCAAAAGAGGTTCAGGCAAGGGCTCAATGCATCGATCAAGTATGCAATCACACATGCAAGGCCGGCATCTTTTCTGGAACTACAGCACACAGCTCTGCAAGAGGAAGCAAGCAGGCAAGTGTTTGAGGAGTCCAAGAAACACAACCGTGATGCGTCAAGCTCTTCAGCTATGGCAGCTCCTTCTAAGCGGCGTGTCTGGGTTCCTAACACCCCACCGTCGCTCCCGGCTTCACCAAGACCTGCAAGCTACGCGTCAAGGCCACTAAACTCCATCACTGCGGCTCCCAGGGGCTACACCCACAACTACCTTGGAGCGCCTGGCGGAGTCCCTGGCTACGTTGCTCCACGTCCACCTGGTTCTTGTTACACGTGTGGAGACCCTGGGCATCTGAACTGGAACTGTCCGATGATAAACAAAGCTCTTCCTCCACCCCCGCCAAGATCTGCAGCAAGCTCTCCTATGCTTCGTGCACCACCACCTCGGGCTCTCAACATCAACACCAAGCCCGGGTCTACGGTTGCTCGTGCCAATTGTGTCAACGCCGCTCAAGCTGAGCATGCACCTGGTATGCTTCCCGTTAACTCAGTCCCTGCACGAGTTTTATTTGATTCTGGTGCATCGCATTCTTTTGTTTCTATCAAGTTTGCAAGTGAGAATGGGTTAGCGTCGGATCCTCTTATGAAGCGGTTAATGGTTCTTTCTCCTGGAGCAACAATGGCAGCTTCTAAGATCAGCCATGGCAATCAAATTGAGATTGGTGGTTCTTCGTTCTCGGCATCCTTAATTGTCCTGGGCAGTTCTGACATTGATGTCATCTTGGGCATGGATTGGTTGACGGCAAATGCAGCTGTGATTGATTGTGCTGAGCGCTCGGTTTCTCTGAAGATTCCTGAAGGTCATATAGTCTTTTCTCCAAGTCTGACTCCTGCTGTCCAGCTTTTCTCTTTGGCGGCTCTGAATGATGATGCTATGGAAGCTATTCAGAGAGTCCCAGTGGTCTGTGAGTTTCCGGATGTTTTTCCTGAAGAGTTGCCGGGTATGCCTCCGGATCGTGAGGTTGAGTTTGTAATTGAGCTTGAACCTGGAACGGCTCCTATCTCCAAGCGGCCTTATAAAATGGGTCCTGCTGAGTTGGCTGAACTCAAACGTCAGCTTGATGAACAAGAGAAGTTGGGTTTCATTCAACACAGTACTTCTTCTTGGGGTAGCCCAACAATCTTTGTGAAGAAGCGGGACAGGACTGATAGACTTTGTGTTGACTATCGGGCTCTCAATGCTAAAACCATCAAGAACAAATATCCCCTTCCGCGGATTAATGATCTTTTTGACCAACTAGCTGGAGCTGTGGTATTCTCTAAGCTGGACTTGAGGAGTGGTTATCACCAAATCAAGATTCGCAAGGAAGATGTGCCTAAAACAGCTTTCACCACCCGCTATGGCCTGTATGAGTACACAGTCATGTCTTTCGGTCTCACCAACGCACCTGCTACCTTCTCGAGGCTTATGAACTCGGTCTTCATGGAGTACCTGGATAAGTTCGTTGTGGTCTATCTGGATGATATCCTAGTCTATTCCAAGTCTAAGGAAGAGCATGAAGAACACCTGCGGTGTGTCCTAAGCAAGCTGCGTGAGAACCGCTTGTATGCAAAGTTCTCAAAGTGTGAGTTTTGGCTGCCTGAAGTAACTTATCTTGGCCATGTCATCTCTGCCAAGGGCATTGCAGTCAACCCGGAAACTGTGAAGACAATTGTTGAATGGCTTCCTCCTGTTAATGTCAAAGAAGTGCGGAGTTTCCTCGGTTTGGCGAGTTATTGCCGTCGCTTCATTCAGAACTTCTCGAAGATAGCGAAGCCTCTTACCGATCTCCTCAAGAAAGGCAAGAAATACCTTTGGACGCCTGCATGTCAAGCAAGCTTTGAGACACTCAAAGCGAAGCTCACTTCCACACCAGTCTTGGTTCCTCCGGATACAACTAAGCCTTTCCAGATATTCTGCGACGCCTCTTTGCAAGGATTGGGTGCGGTCCTTATGCAAGAAAGACAAGTTGTTGCTTATGCCTCTCGACAGTTGAAGACGCATGAGATCAACTATCCCACACATGACCTCGAGCTCGCAGCAGTTGTCTTTGCTTTGAAGCTATGGAGGCACTACTTGCTTGGCAACCGATGTGAGATCTTTTCTGATCACAAGAGTTTGAAGTATATCTTCACACAGCCTGATCTCAACCTTCGGCAGAGGAGATGGATTGAAGCAATCAATGATTTTGATTTGACCATCAACTACACACCGGGCAAAGCTAATGTCATGGCCGATGCTCTCAGCCGCAAAGCTTATGTCAACAACCTCATGATGGAAGAACAGCAACCTCTTTTGTGCAAGGAATTCCGTCAGCTCAACCTGGAAGTTGTGGAACAAGGGCATCTCTCGAACCTTCTGGCTACTCCTCTCTTGGAAGAAAAGATTCGTTTTCGTCAGCGTGGTGATCCGCACACCAGAAAGATCACCTCCCAGCTTCAGCTTCCGAAGTATGAGTCCTTCCACGTAGATGATCAAGGCACGCTTTTCTTCGACAACCGGATGTTTGTTCCAAACTACCCGGGTTTGAGAGAGCAAGTTCTCAAGGAGGCGCACGATTCTGTTCTATCTATCCACCCTGGCAGCACAAAGATGTACATGGACTTGAAAACACAATACTGGTGGCCTGGTCTGAAACGATATTGTGCAAAGTATGTCTCGGAGTGTGATGTCTGCCGCAGAGTGAAAGCTGTCCATCAGAAACCTTTCGGTCTTCTACAGCCATTGAAACCTCCGGAATGTAAATGGGCGAGAGTAGAGATGGACTTCATCACTGGTTTTCCAAGGTCGCAGAAGGGCAACAATGCAATCTTTGTTGTCATCGACAGGCTTTCTAAAGTGGCTCATTTCTTCCCCGTCAAGGAAACAATTTCTGGAATTCAGTTGGCTGAGCTCTATATCAACAGAATTGTCTCTCTGTATGGGGTTCCGCTTGAGATCAGTTCAGACCGTGGAAGCATCTTCACTTCCAAGTTCTGGGAAAGCTTCCAAAATGCTTTGGGAACAAAGTTGAACTTCAGCACAGCTTACCACCCTCAGTCGCAAGGACAAGTTGAAAGGATCAATCAGATTCTGGAGGATATGCTTCGTGCTTGCGTTATCTCTTTTGGCATGAAGTGGGAGGAATATCTTCCTTATGCTGAATTCTCTTACAACAACAGCTTCCAGAAGAGTCTGAAGATGGCACCATTCGAGGCTCTCTATGGTCGCAAGTGCAGAACTCCTATTGGTTGGTCAGGTGCAGGAGAAAGAATTTGTTTTGGCCCTGACATTGTAACTCAAGCAGAGGAGAAGGTGCATATCATTCTTGAGAACCTGAAGATTGCTCAAAGTCGTCAGAAGAGCAATTATGACAAGAAGCACACGGACATGGTGTATGCCCCTGGTGATCTCGTGTACCTTCGTGTCACTCCCATGAGAGGCACACACCGCTTCGGTATCAAAGGAAAGTTGGCTCCTAGATACATCGGTCCTTTCAAGATTCGCGGTAGAAGAGGAGAAGTTGCTTATTCCCTGGAGCTCCCGGAAAAACTCAAGGTTCATGATGTTTTCCACATCTCTCAACTCAAGAAGTGCTTCAAAGATCCCGGCAGGACCGTGGATCATGAGCTAATCAATCTCCAAGAAGACCTGTCTTATCAAGAACACCCCACCAAAATCCTTGAGACCGCAGAAAGAAGGACTCGCAACAAGTCCATCAAGTTCTGCAAGGTGCAGTGGTCGCACCATTCTGTTGATGAAGCCACTTGGGAACGTGAAGATGAACTCCGTGCCAACTATCCTACCCTCTTTGTGTCTTCTTCTTCTTCCTAGAATCTCGGGGCGAGATTCCTGTTTAGTGGGGGAGAGTTGTAGCATCCCAGTTGTCTAACACCTGTAATGCTACTTGATCTAGTAATAAAGGGCCACTTCCTATATATAATTGTTGCATCATCATCATGTCATGTTCATGTCATCATGCCACCTTGTATTTGAGCATCATATAAAACCCCTTCTTGTCTGGTTCTTATCTCATGTGCATTATTAATTGTATTTGCCTCTTAATATGGTATTTGGATCTTGATATATTGTTTAATGCCCAAGTTGAGTTGGGGGCATATCTTTTATTAACTCCCCACCTTTTCTTTCACCACCTTATAATCCCACCATCCAGCTAAATATGAGCTTTGCACTTTATTTGGTTTACCTCTAGCTCATGTGGGTTAGGATGGACCCACTTCTTTTCCCCATGCTCTCATCTTAGCATCATGATGTTTTCACATTAGTGATATATGAGAGCCACATGGCCACCTTTGCATGCCTTGTGAGTGGGACCCTAATTCTAGCTCCCATATGTGTTATTTTTGGGGTTATCATCATGTTGGGATATTTTGTGGGCTTAATAAATATCTAGTGGCATATACACACTAGCAAGTCCCATTGTATTTCAGATATGGTCATCTCCATCTATTCCACATGGGGCATCCTTTTTAATTCTTTTTGCTTGGCCTTTATTCCAATTTTTGGGAATGCAAAATAATAATGCCATGTAATAACCTTGTTTTCACAAGAATCAACAGGGCAATAAATATTTCTGCATGGGCCATGCAAGTACCATCTTGTGCTTGTCATTGGATTTTATTCGCTTTTTGAGTTGATCATCCCCATCTCTATCCTCTCTTTTGGCTTGAACTTGTTGGATCTTGCTATAAACCCTACCACCACATTATCCCCTCTCTACTTCTACCTCTAACCCTACACCCTACCTCTCCTTTTATATCCATCCCACCCTTGCATGATCATGTGATCATGTGGGTGTGCTTAATCTCTAACCCTCTCAACTAAAGCCTAAACCAAACCCTCTAATCCAAACCCTAAACCTAACCTCCCCTCTCACCTCACCCATGCTTCTAAACCTAGCCGCCACCTATCCCTCTCGGCCTTTCCCTCTCCCTGCATGAGGACCCTACCCGAGCCTCCCAACCCTAGCTCCATACCCCCTAGCTACCTCTCTCCCTTCTAACCCTAGCCCCACCCGAGGACCCCTCTCTTCTCCCCCTCTCTTGTCTTGCTCTCCCTCTGCCTGCCCTGCCCCACCACGAGCTCCTTACCCCCTAGGCCCACCTGGCAGCCTCCCTCTTCCCTCCCCCTGCCTCGCCGAGGCCCTGCCGATCACGTGAAGGAGAGGACAAAGGTGGTCGAGGCCACCTTTATCACCTTCCCCTCCCCCACGCAAGCCCCACCTGCCCCCGTCCTTATCTACCCCTTCCTCGCCCCTCTAGCCTCCCCCAGATCCCACCTAGAGGCCCTGCCTCGTTCCCCTCTGCCCTCTTTTCTTCACCGCCATCGCCGGCCACCGTCGGCTCTCGCTCGAACACAGCAAACCAGGAGGCGGGCGTGGTGCTGAGGTTGTCGGGGAAGCCCGTGGAGTGCCTCTGCTTCGACCTGTGCACGGAGCCGCGGAGAGGAAGCCCCAGCACCGCCGGAACCGACGCCGCCCGACGCGAAACCCTAGCTTTCCGGCCACCAGAGTCGTCGCCGATCCGCTGCGCCCCGACCTGTACCGACCACACCAACGCAACCGCGGTGAGCCACGCTACCTCCCAGACACCTCCCCTTTCCTGTTCGTTTCCTGGATGAGCGGGTCACGGCGACGAGCGCCCTCGGTGCACGGCGTGGTCGTCGACGTCGTCTCGCTCCCGTGCACGCAAGCCCTATCTAGCCGCCTACCCCCCCCCCTCGTGTCAACTACCCAACCCCACCGTAGCGGTCGCCGCTGCCGAGCGCACCCTCGCAGTCACGAGTTCGAATCCCCCCCCCCCCCCCGCGCGCCGCGCTCCATGCGGGCGAGCGCGTCTGTCCGCGCGCGTGCAGAGAGAAGATCAGCAGTGCCGCGCGCACGTTTTGCAATAAACCCCCTGCACTTTCTTTTTCCTCCACCCGCGGTCCCTCGGAGCCCCACTGTCAGCGTCGGTGGACGTTTTCTAAAAAGGCTCCCGAAGATCCTAGTACTCAACCCGCAGTCCCCCCCTGAGCCACGTGGTCAGCCGCAGCAACTCGCTGTCAAGTGGGCCTGCGCGCCAGCGGGTCCCACCTGTCTGTCTCTGTGCCTAGAGCAGCCCGCGGTGTTAAACGTCGTCTGCGCGCGTGTGAGTCCAGTCAGCGCCGGTCCCATCTGTCGGCGACTGGGGCTAACTGAACCTGGGTGCAAAAAGTTTTAGCTGGCTGTCTGTTTAAATTCAAATCTAAATCAAATTATTTGAATTCAAACTCAAATTCTGTTTTAATATAACTTTTAAAATACAAACTCAAATAATACATATAATATATGTTTTTGAATCAGAAAAAGGTGAGGATTTCAGATATGCTGTTCAAATTATATTTTGCACACCTTATTTTCCAAGTTGATGAAATTACAATAAATGCCATCCTTCCTTAAATATTTAATAACTTTTGATTTATAATTCCAAATTCAACAAATGATATGTCTAAAATGATCAGCTCGACGAGACCTTTCTGTTTATGTTATCCATGACTTCAATTGCAGCATGCATCATGTAAATATATAATATGCAGCAACTAATATGACAATAAAAGGGGACCAAAACTCAATAAAAATGTTATCTCTTGTATTCTACACCTCACCCATGCCATGCTACATTATTGCCATGCCACTTGTGCATCATTCATCATGGCATGATTGTTTGCTTGTCGCATTTTATTCATATGCTTGCGCTCTCTATTTATGTTGGCCCTTGTTTGTTTGGTTCTTCTTTCGAATAGACGCTGAGCCGGGGATATATCAAGAGAACCAGGAGCACTACCCAGATCCGTCTCTCGCTTCAACTGAGTTGCCAGGCAAGCACTACCACATGCTTGCATACATACAGTACCTATTGCCTCTATCTTATTCTTGCATCATTGAGTCGTGATTGCATTAAACTGAATCCCAAGTATTGCATAGCTTTTACTTTTAAACCCCACCAAGCTTGTTCCTCCATCCCATGAGCCATTACTACAGGAGTTGTTTGAGCCATGCGAGTCGTAGAACAGCATGTGTAGGGTATGTGAGAGTCTGATGGATAACGAGGTACCTAAACAACTTAACCTGAGTAGTAATGGGATAACTAATGAAAGTGGCACCGGTGGGCAATATCTGCTATTTGGTTTTTCCTGCTCACTTGTGTCCCGTAGGACCCCGAGTACTTGAAACCTGTTCCTTGAATATTCGCGCTATCCACATCCGGGAGGCTTATGGGACCCCCCTGAGTCAGAGCTTGATTCATTCTTATTTCTTGGGGCCACAAACTAGTTTGAGGTTTTATTTACTATCCTGTACTTATGCCATGTTTTACTGCTTTATTACGATTGTGCGATGGATAGCACACTGTACTGTTTAGGTCAGCGGAGTGTTTTCGCGGTATTGACAATCCCAGTTTTGGGTTCCCAGTCGTTTACAGCCATTGTCGCAAACCTTGGGTCCGTCTCGGAGTCAGCTAGCTTCGTTGCGGGTGTACTCAATGGGGTGGCCCCCTGAAATATTTCTGAATCCTGTGATTGCTTTGTCGTGAAGGCCTCGTTGGGTTTTGATTTGGTTTTTTCGAGGTTGATCGAGTGTGTGTTGCTATTTGTGCACCCCTGCAGGGTAAAACTTTCTGAAAGCCGTGTCCGCGGTTATGGACGACTTGGAGCACAGTTTCTCGATCATAGACAAGCATAACTAAAGTACCACTTTTAACTTGACTAAGTAATTGACTAGTAAATAGTGAAACACTCATGGAATGGTTAATAAAATTGCCAACGGATGGGGGGGTTGTTCGTCCGCTTCCTCGTCGGTAAGCGAGGAGGAGGATGGATCTGTGGATATTACTGTTATAACTGTTGTCTTTAATTCACGAACATCCGTCTATCTTTGGTTAGGCGGATGGTTAGCGAGTATCTATAGAACTGCTAGGGTTTATCTTTTGCTGCAATTGCGTCACCCCAGGTTGTGTCCCCTTTAGAGGCATTAAGACTTGCTGAGTACCCTTAGGGTCTCACACGACAAATTATTGGTTCAGATGAACAGGTACCCTCGCAGGACGGATACTGGGTGGAAGAGGCTGATGATGTGGGCAACGATCGTTCGGTGTAGAGATTCCGGGAACAGGGATCCGTGAGATCTGTGGGCGGGATGTGCTTATTTCTATGGCATCTTATGCCGATCTGCTTCTTATCCGTACTCGGACTTGGTTTTGCCGCTTCCGCTTGATACTCTGATGTGTGATGTATGAGGAATTATCCTAAAATATTATATCTATCTAGGTCATTTGAATCTTGCCGTATGGCGTTGCTATATTTCCTTTCTTTCTAGATGGAATGGCTCTGATGTACTTTTGTATGGTGGCTTGCATACATACTCATTTGTGTATGTAGTTGATCCCTTCGCCTGCCGATTACGCCGCCCGTACAGGTCCCGATGAATTGGAAGTGGTTGGGACGGCCGAAAGGTCTACCCGTGAGTGGCTTTTGGGGCCCCACCGTACTATTTCAACCACTACCGTTCATCCAGGCTTGTATCTAGGAGCGTAATTCACCGAGGTAGTTACAGGATTCGACGTTGTTTTGAGTAGTTATGGTATTATGAGAAAGAGACCGAATGTTGTTCGGAGTCTCGGATGGGATCCGGGATATCACGAGGTGATCCGGAATGGTCCGGAGAATAAGATTCATATAAAGAAAGTCCCGTTTCGGAGTTCGGAAATGATTCCGGTGAATGTTCTAGAAGGTTCCGGAATGTCCGGCACTCCGGGAGGGGGGAGGGGTACATGAATGTGTCATTACATATTGGAATGATTGCATCATGTACTAAGTGTTCTTGCTGTTCCAAATAAAGGATTAAATTGAATCCTAAAACAGAAAAGTCAAATGTCCAGTTTGAAAGTCAAACGGCTAAAACAAGAAACTGTGGGAAACAAGCAAGAGGAGGTTGAAACCAACTTGGAGGAGGAGTTCCTCTCCTCCAAGCCGACGGCCAGCCCTAGGCCGAGTTGGGGAGGGACTCCCCTCCCTCCCTGGCGCGCCTAGCCCCTCCACCTATAAAAGGAGGGGCAGGGCCTCCTCCTTGAGACACACAAGTTTCTACCTCTAATCTCCGGTTTAGAGCCGTTTTGGTTTAGAGCTTCTAATTGCTTTAGCCTGCGGTTTAGAGCCTTCTAATTGGTGTGTCTAATCTCTAGACCACTAATAGCCCTCTCTCATAATCCACCATACTCGCTCCGGCTTAAGGCGAAGCCCTGCGTGATTTCCCCTCTACTTCCGGTACCACGCCGTTGTGCTGCCGGAATCGCGAGGAGAGTACTACAACCTCCGCTGCCTGCTGGAACAAGGGAGAGGAAGGTCTTCGTCGAGTACCGAACGTGTGACCGACTGCGGGAGCGCTGCCGGAACGCAGCGCTGAAGGATCGTCTACACGATCTTGAGATCGGGAAGAGTACGACTACATCACCCACGAGAATCCGCTCTCGTTAAACACTTTGGAATCTTCGAGGGTAAGTTATTCCATCGACTCGTTGCTACAATCTAGTAGATAGATCTTGGCTTGTTTGTTTGTATGCGATAGAAATTTTTTGTTTTCCATGCTACGAACCCCTACAGTGGTATCAGAGCCGTGTCTATATGTAGATCTGTTGCACGAGTAGAACACAATGGTCATTGTGGGCGTTGATGCTTTTATTGTCGATTACTTCTTGTGTACTTTGCATCTTGCGGTATGTTGGGATGAAGCGGCCCGGGCTAACCTTATGTAGCATCCCAGTTGTCTAACACCTGTAATGCTACTTGGTTTAGTAATAAAAGGGCCACTTCCTACATATAATTGTTGCATCATCATCATGTCATGTTCATGTCATCATGCCACCTTGCATTTGAGCATCATACAAAAATCCTTTTGTTTTGGTTCTTATCTCATATGCATTAATATTTGTATTTGCCTCTTGATATTGTATTTGGTTCTTGATATATTGTTAAATGCCCAAGTTGATTTGGGGGCATACCTCTTATTGACTCCACCACCTTTTCTTCACCACCTTATAATTCCACCATCCAATTAATATGAGCCTGGCATTTTAATTGAGTTTACCTCTAGCTCATGTGGGTTGGGTGGACTCCACTCATATTCTTTTGCTTGGGCCTTACTCCACACTTTGGAATGCATAAGAAAATGCCATGTAAATAATCTTGTTTTCACAAAGATAAACATGGTATTAATTAAATTATGCATGGCCCATGCAAGTACCCCTTTAGCTTGACATTTGATGTTATATTTGTTTTTAAAATGGATCATCTCTCTCTGCCCCTTAGGCTTGGTCTTGTTTGATCATGCCTAAACCTCATCACCATACCCATCCTTACCATCACCCCTATTCCTCCCTTTTTCTTGCTTGGTCTTGTTAATGCATGTAAGCACCATGATCTACCCCATCCTAGCTAAACCCTAATCCCTCTCCCAAACCTATCACCATCCACTATCCTCTCTCTAACCTCACCCCTCTCCTCTCACCTCTCTCTAATCTAACTAAAAACCTCTACCCTAATCCCACCTCATTCTAACCCGAGCCCCCCCCCCCCCCCCAAACCTAACCCTAGACCGAGCCCATGCTCTCTCCCTCTCTCTTCTCTCTCTCTGCCGGCGTGCCCCACCCGAGCTTTCTCCCACTGGCCCTACCTGTCATCCTCTTCCCCCAGCTCTCCCCCCTAGCTACCCCTGCCCTGGCCGGTCACGTGAAGGGGAAGAAAAGGTGGCACCGAGGCCACCCTTTTCCATCTTCCCCTCCCCCACGCAACCTCCCCTGCCTCTTGTTCTTATCCTTCCCCCTCGCCCTCTAGCCTCCCTCAGATCCACCAGGAAGTCCTAGGCCCTCCCATCCTCCTGCCTCTTCCTCTCTCCACCATGATCGCCCCTCGCCCATCTAAACCCTAACTTCGGCCCCTCTGCTCCCCTTCGCTCCCGAGCACGCCAAGGCAAGCCAAGTGAACCAGGAGCCTCGCCTGCTTCCCCTGCATCGCCTAGGACCGCCGGAAGTCACGGGGCCTCGCCGGAGGAGCGTTGCCGCCGCCGTGTCCATGGGCACCAGAAGCAATCCGGTCGTCAGCCTCGACGGCGATCACCGACCCCTCTGCCCGAACCAACTCCACCGGCAAGCCTCTGGTGAGCTCATCGTCTCCCTAGACATGCCCCCTTTTCCCCCTCGTGCATCGTAGCGCCGGCGCCGCCGTCGAACACCCTGCGTGCGTCGCCGCGCGCCGCGCTCTGGCGACGGCAGCAGCGACTGCAGTTCTGCCGCCGATTCCTTGTCGTCCCCCGTGCGTTACAGCCCTCCCCCGGAGCTGATCTCTGAACAAAAGTCGTAGCCCGTGGGTCCATCTTCGTTTTTCCTTTTTGGGTCGTCTCGTTTCGTCCAGCGTGCACGTCGCCATCGTCGCCGGAAGTCGCCAGTTCCGCACCGCCGGCAGCACGGCGTCTGCCCGCGCGCAGCAGCAGCCGTTGCACGTTTTTCGTTTAAGTCCCTGTAGTTTCTCCCGCCTAAACCGCAGCCCCGCGACCCCACCTGCCAGCGCCTGCGAGCAATTTGCAAAAAGGGTCCTCTTCTTCCTTTGTTTTCCGCCCGCAGTCCGTGGATCGCCCACGTGTCGCCACCGGGCGGCTGCGCACGCGTGTGGGCCTGCTGGAGTCTGGACCCGCCTGTCAGCCTCGCTGGCTAGGTTGAGCCTCGGTGTGGAAAGTCTGGCGCGTGTGTGTCTGCCCAGTCAGCTAAGAGGCCCACCTGTCATTCTCTAGGGTAGAATCTGCTGAGTATCAGAAGTCCAGGAGTTGCTGTTTCAAATTTCAAACATTTTCAAATCCATTCAATTCAGTTCAAATTCAAAATCTGTTTAAAACTAAATAAATTCATAATTTATTCCTGGATTGGAATTTGAATTCAAACCTTATAAGAAAAATGTTTAGTTTTTGAATTATAATTCAAATCCATATTCAAATATTTTCAGAATTAATTTATTAAGTCAACCTTTGACTTTGACCCTATTTTAATTATTTTGACTTAAAATGAATTTAAATTCATAATTTCAAATAATATAAATAATATATGTTTTTGAATCAGAAAAATGTGAGGAATTCAAATATGCCATTCAAAATATTATTTGAACACTTTAAATTCCAAGTTGGGTAAATTACAACAAATGCCACTGGAATTTAATAAATTAATAACTTTTGATTTATAACTCCGAATTTAGCAAATGATATGTCTAAAATGATCAGCTCGACGAGACCTTTCTGTTTATGCTATCCATGACTTCAATTGCAGCATGCATCATATAAATATATGCTATACAGCAACTAATATGACAATAAAATGTGGCCAAACCTTAATAAAATGACTTATTCTTGTATACCACACCTCACCCATGCCATGCTACATTATTGCCATGCAACTTGTGCATCATTCATCATGGCATGATTGTCTGCTTGATGCATTTTACCCATATGCTTGCGCACTTTATTTATGTTGGCCCTTGTTTGTTTGGTTCTTCTTCGAATGGACGCTGAGCAGGGGATATATCAAGAGAACCAGGAGCGCTACCCAGATCCGTCTCTCACTTCAACTGAGTTGCCAGGCAAGCACTACCACATGCTTGCATACATACAGTACCTATTGCCTCTATCTTATTCTTGCATCATTGAGTCGTGATTGCATTAAACTGAATCCCAAGTATTGCATAGCTTTTACTTTTAAACCCCACCAAGCTTGTTCCTCCATCCCATGAGCCATTACTACAGGAGTTGTTTGAGCCATGCGAGTCGTAGAACAGCATGTGTAGGGTATGTGAGAGTCTGATGGATAACGAGGTACCTAAACAACTTAACCTGAGTAGTAATGGGATAACTAATGAAAGTGGCACCGGTGGGCAATATCTGCTATTTGGTTTTTCCTGCTCACTTGTGTCCCGTAGGACCCCGAGTACTTGAAACCTGTTCCTTGAATATTCGCGCTATCCACATCCGGGAGGCTTATGGGACCCCCCTGAGCCAGAGCTTGATTCATTCTTATTTCTTGGGGCCACAAACTAGTTTGAGGTTTTATTTACTATCCTGTACTTATGCCATGTTTTACTGCTTTATTACGATTGTGCGATGGATAGCACACTGTACTTTTTAGGTCAGCGGAGTGTTTTCGCGGTATCGACAATCCCAGTTTTGGGTTCCCAGTCGTTTACAGCCATTGTCGCAAACCTTGGGTCCGTCTCGGAGTCAGCTAGCTTCGTTGCGGGTGTACTCAATGGGGTGGCCCCCTGAAATATTTCTAAATCCTGTGATTGCTTTGTCGTGAAGGCCTCGTTGGGTTTTGATTTGGTTTTTCCGAGGTTGATCGAGTGTGTGTTGCTATTTGTGCACCCCTGCAGGGTAAAACTTTCTGAAAGCCGTGTCCGCGGTTATGGACGACTTGGAGCACAGTTTCTCGATCATAGACAAGCATAACTAAAGTACCGCTTTTAACTTGACTAAATAACTGACTAGCAAATAGTGCAACACTCATGGAATGTTAATAAAATTGCCTACGGATGGGGGTTGTTCGTCCGCTTCCTCGTTGGTAAGCGAGGAGGAGGGTGGATCTGATGAAATTACTGTTATAACTGTTGTAATTTATTCACGGACATCCGTCTATCTTTGGTTAGGCGGATGGTTAGCGAGTATCTATAGAACTGTTAGGGTTTATCTTTTGCTGCAATTGCGTCACCCCAGGTTGTGTCCCCTTTAGAGGCATAAAGACTTGCTGAGTACCCTTAGGGTCTCAAACGATAAAATTATTGGTTCAGATGAACAGGTACACTCGCAGGACGGATACTGGGTGGAAGAGGCTGATGATGTGGGCAACGATCGTTCGGTGTAGAGATTCCGGGAACGGGGATCCGTGAGATCTGTGGGCGGGATGTGCTTATTTCTATGGCATCTTATGCCGATTTGCTTGTTATCCGTACTCGGACTTTGTTTTGCCGCTTCCGCTTGATACTCTGATGTGTGATGTATGAGGAATTATCCTACAATATTATATCTATCTAGGTCATTTGAATCTTGCCTTATGGCGTTGCTATTTTCCTTTCTTTCTAGATGGAATGGCTCTGATGTACTTTTGTATGGTGGCTTGCATACATACTCATTTGTGTATGTAGTTGATCCCTTCGACTGCCGATTACGCCGCCCGTACAGGTCCCGATGAATTGGAAGTGGTTGGGACGGCCGAAAGGTCTACCCGTGAGTGGCTTTTGGGGCCCCACCGTACTATTTCAACCACTACCGTTCATCCAGGCTTGTATCTTGGAGCGTAATTCACCGAGGTAGTTACAATTGGTATCAGAGCCATCCCGACCTTCAGGGTCTCAGCCAAACGGTCGTTGTCAATCTAGCAAATATTTTGGTAGTTATGTATACTAGGGAAAAACAAAAACGAGAGAGTAGGACTGCTTCCACTTTTCTTCTTACCCACCCACCCACCCTTTTCTGGTAAGGAAGTGCAACGTTTTCAATCCTGTTCTTAAAAATTCAAACTAGGATTCACGTGTTCTGGGTTTCTGTAGTACCATAGGTTGTGTGTGTGTGTGTGTAATTCCTTTGTCTATCTGTTGCATCCAAGTTGTTGTCTAATCAGCCTTTTGGTTATCAACTGTTGGTACATTCCATACCGACAGGCTTTTGCAAACCGACGTGATCTGTGTTACTCTTTGTTATCCGACGTTATCTTGTTTGGGGTGTTCGTTTCCGTAGTTACTAATCTTTAGGTTCAACGTGAGAAGAAGGGGTTAGGATATGTGTTTTACTTATTCATGTGCGGAGTAATGATTTGAGTGCGGGATGGAGTCGCGACCATACCACTACTCTTATCATTCGCTTTTGTATATTGAATTGGTAGAGTCGCGAATCTTGATTCGTTAAGTAATTTTGCGCATCTATTGGTATTTTAATGCCGAAATTTGTGGAAAATTTTTCTTTGATATATTTGTGTACCACACTCCTTTTCAGTCGTGTGCGATATGCTTAATATCTTCTAGGTGCTTTGAACTTTGTTGATATTTTAATATCATCTCAGTAAATTGTATCCTTTAATCTTGGTTAATTCCATCTTGGTACTATTTTGGATTATTATTATTCTCCATTATAGTACTGACTTGTGTTTTATATCAATCACAGGATGGCTCCACCACGCCGTTCTGATGAGGACATACCACCGGAGTTGGGGGCCGTGTTGTCAAACATAGCCAATGCCTTGGCAGCAATGCAGCAGAACCAACAGCGTTTGGAAGAAAGCGTCAGAAGGAATGAGTTTGCTCCACTCCCTCCACCTCCCAAGCGGGGCGACATCAAAAGCTTCCTGAAATTCAACCCTCGCCAGTTTGATGTTTCCGATCGCCCACTGGATGCGGATGATTGGTTACGTGAGACGTCAAGGCTACTCGAGACTGCTGATGTTCCTGAGCAGGAGTGGGTAAAGTGTGCTACTCACCTTCTAAAGGGAGATGCAGCTCTCTGGTGGGAGAATTACTTGAAGGCAAGTTGCACTAGTTTTCAGCCTACCTGGGGACAGTTCTCTGGAGCGTTCAAAGAGCAGTATCTGTCAGAAATTGTCATGGAGAGGATGAAGGAAGCGTTTCTCAACCTTAAGCAGGGAAATGATAATGTCAACACCTACATCAGGAACTTCATGAATCTTTCTCGTTATGGTGGTGATGAGATCTCAGATGACAAGAAGAAGCAGAAGAGGTTCAGGCAAGGGCTCAATGCATCGATCAAATATGCAATCACACATGCAAGGCCAGCATCTTTCCTGGAACTACAGCACACAGCTTCGCAACAGGAAGCAAGCAGGCAAGTGTTTGAGGAGTCTAAGAAACACAACCGTGATGCATCAAGCTCTTCAGCTATGGCAGCTCCTTCTAAGCGGCGTGTCTGGGTTCCTAACACCCCACCGTCGCTCCCGGCTTCACCAAGACCTGCAAGCTACGCGTCAAGGCCACTAAACTCCATCACTGCTGCTCCCAGGGGCTACACCAACAACCATTACCCTGGAGCGCCTGGCAGAGTCCCTGGCTACGTTGCTCCACGTCCACCTGGTGCTTGTTACACGTGTGGAGATCCTGGACATCTGAACTGGAACTGTCCGTTGAAGAACAAAGCTCTCCCTCCACCCCCGCCAAGATCTGCAGCAAGCTCTCCTATGGTTCGTGCACCACCACCTCGGGCTCTCAACATCAACACCAAGCCCGGGTCTACGGTTGCTCGTGCCAATTGTGTCAACGTCGCTCAAGCTGAGCATGCACCTAGAGTGGTGATGGGTATGCTTCCGTTAACTCAGTCCCTGCACGAGTTTTATTTGATTCTGGTGCATCGCATTCTTTTGTTTCTATCAAGTTTGCAAGTGAGAATGGGTTAGCGTCGGATCCTCTTATGAAGCGGTTAATGGTTCTTTCTCCTGGAGCAACAATGGCAGCTTCTAAGATCAGTCATGGCAATCGAGTTGAGATTGGTGGCTCTTCATTCTCGGCTTCTTTAATTGTTCTGGGCAATTCTGACATTGATGTCATCTTGGGCATGGATTGGTTAACAGCAAATGCAGCTGTGATTGATTGTGCTGAACGCTCAGTTTCTCTGAAGATTCCTGAAGGCCATATAGTCTTTTCTCCAAGTCTGACTCCTGCTGTTCAGCTTTTCTCTTTGGCGGCTCTGAATGATGATGCTATGGAAGCTATTCAGAGAGTCCCAGTGGTCTGTGAGTTTCCGGATGTTTTTCCGGAAGAGTTGCCGGGTATGCCTCCGGATCGTGAGGTTGAGTTTGTAATTGAGCTTGAACCTGGAACGGCTCCTATCTCCAAGCGGCCTTATAAAATGGGTCCTGCTGAGTTGGCTGAACTCAAACGACAGCTTGATGAACAAGAGAAGTTGGGTTTCATTCAACACAGTACTTCTTCTTGGGGTAGCCCAACAATCTTTGTGAAGAAGCGTGACAGGACTGATAGACTTTGTGTTGACTATCGGGCTCTCAATGCTAAAACCATCAAGAACAAATATCCCCTTCCGCGGATTAATGATCTCTTTGACCAGCTAGCTGGAGCTGCGGTATTCTCTAAGCTGGACTTGAGGAGTGGTTATCACCAAATCAAAATTCGCAAGGAAGATGTGCCCAAAACAGCTTTCACCACCCGCTATGGCCTGTATGAGTACACAGTCATGTCTTTCGGTCTCACCAACGCACCTGCTACCTTCTCGAGGCTTATGAACTCGGTCTTCATGGAGTACCTGGATAAGTTCGTTGTGGTCTATCTGGATGACATCCTAGTCTATTCCAAGTCAAAGGAAGAGCATGAAGAACACCTTTGTTGTGTCCTAAACAAGCTTCGCGAGAACCGTTGTATGCAAAGTTCTCAAAGTGTGAGTTTTGGCTGCCTGAAGTAACCTATCTTGGACATGTCATCTCTGCCAAGGGCATTGCAGTCAACCCGGAGACGGTAAAGACAATTGTTGAATGGCTTCCTCCTGTTAATGTCAAAGAAGTGCGGAGTTTCCTCGGTTTGGCTAGTTATTGCCGTTGCTTCGTTCAGAACTTCTCGAAGATAGCGAAGCCTCTTACCGATCTTCTCAAGAAAGGAAAGAAATACCTGTGGACTCCTGCATGTCAAGAAAGCTTTGAGACACTCAAAGAGAAGCTCACTTCCACACCAGTCTTGGTTCCTCCGGATACATCCAAGCCTTTCCAGATATTCTGTGACGCCTCTTTGCAAGGATTGGGTGCGGTCCTTATGCAAGAAAGACAAGTTGTTGCTTATGCCTCTCGACAGTTGAAGACGCATGAGATCAACTATCCCACACATGACCTCGAGATCGCAGCAGTTGTCTTTGCTTTGAAGCTATGGAGGCACTTCTTGCTTGGTAACCGTTGTGAGATCTTTTCTGACCACAAGAGTTTGAAGTATATCTTCACACAGCCTGATCTCAACCTTCGGCAGAGGAGATGGATTGAAGCAATCAATGATTTTGATTTGACCATCAACTACACACCGGGCAAAGCTAATGTCATGGCAGATGCTCTCAGCCGCAAAGCTTATGTCAATAACCTCATGATGGAAGAACATCAACCTCTTTTGTGCAAGGAATTCCGCCAGCTCAACCTGGAAGTTGTGTAACAAGGGCATCTCCTGAACCTTCTGGCTACTCCTCTCTTGGAAGAAAAGATTCGTTTTCGTCAGCGTGGTGATCCGCACACCAGAAAGATCACCTCCCAGCTTCAGCTTCCGAAGTATGAGTCCTTCCACGTCGATGATCAAGGCACGCTTTTCTTCGACCACCGGATGTTTGTTCCAAACTACCCGGGTTTGAGAGAGCAAGTTCTCAAGGAGGCGCACGATTCTATTCTATCTATCCACCCTGGCAGCACAAAGATGTACATGGACTTGAAAACACAGTATTGGTGGCCTGGTCTGAAACGATATTGTGCAAAGTATGTCTCGGAGTGTGATGTTTGCCGCAGAGTGAAAGTTGTCCATCAGAAACCTTTCGGTCTTCTACAGCCATTGAAACCTCCGGAATGGAAATGGGAGAAAGTAGAGATGGACTTCATCACTGGTTTTCCAAGGTCGCAGAAGGGCAACAATGCAATCTTTGTTGTCATCGACAGGCTTTCTAAAGTGGCTCATTTCTTCCCCGTCAAGGAAACAATTTCTGGAATTCAGTTGGCTGAGCTCTATATCAACAGAATTGTCTCTCTGTATGGGGTTCCGCTTGAGATCAGTTCAGACCGTGGAAGCATCTTCACTTCCAAGTTCTGGGAAAGCTTTCAAAATGCTTTGGGAACAAAGTTGAACTTCAGCACTGCTTACCACCCTCAGTCGCAAGGACAAGTTGAAAGGATCAATCAGATTCTGGAGGATATGCTTCGTGCTTGCGTCATCTCTTTTGGCATGAAGTGGGAGGAATGTCTTCCATATGCTGAATTCTCTTACAACAACAGCTTCCAGAAAAGTCTAAAGATGGCACCATTTGAGGCTCTCTATGGTCGCAAGTGCAGAACTCCGATTGGTTGGTCAGGTGCAGGAGAAAGAATTTGGTTTGGCCCTGATATTGTAACTCAAGCGGGGGAGAAGGTGCATATCATTCTTGAGAACCTGAAGATTGCTCAAAGTCGCCAGAAGAGCAATTATGACAGGAAGCACACGGACATGGTGTATGCACCTGGTGATCTCGTGTACCTTCGTGTCACTCCCATGAAAGGCACACACCGTTTTGGTATCAAAGGAAAGCTGGCTCCTAGATACATCGGTCCCTTCAAAATTCGTGGAAGAAGAGGAGAAGTTTCTTATGCCCTAGAGCTCCCGGAAAAACTCAAGGTTCATGATGTTTTCCACATCTCTCAGCTCAAGAAGTGCTTCAAGGATCCCGGCAGGACCGTGGATGATGAGCTAATCAATCTCCAAGAATACCTGTCTTATCAAGAACACCCCACCAAAATCCTGGAAGTCGCAGAAAGAAGGACTCGCAACAAGTCCATCAAGTTCTGCAAGGTGCAGTGGTCGCACCATTCTGTTGATGAAGCCACTTGGGAGCGTGAAGATGAACTCCGTGTCAACTATCCTACCCTCTTTGTGTCTTCTTCTTCTTCCTAGAATCTCGGGGCGAGATTCCTGTTTAGTGGGGGAGAGTTGTAGCATCCCAGTTGTCTAACACCTGTAATGCTACTTGGTTTAGTAATAAAAGGGCCACTTCCTACATATAATTGTTGCATCATCATCATGTCATGTTCATGTCATCATGCCACCTTGCATTTGAGCATCATACAAAAATCCTTTTGTTTTGGTTCTTATCTCATATGCATTAATATTTGTATTTGCCTCTTGATATTGTATTTGGTTCTTGATATATTGTTAAATGCCCAAGTTGATTTGGGGGCATATCTCTTATTGACTCCACCACCTTTTCTTCACCACCTTATAATTCCACCATCCAATTAATATGAGCCTGGCATTTTAATTGAGTTTACCTCTAGCTCATGTGGGTTGGGTGGACTCCACTCATATTCTTTTGCTTGGGCCTTACTCCACACTTTGGAATGCATAAGAAAATGCCATGTAAATAATCTTGTTTTCACAAAGATAAACATGGTATTAATTAAATTATGCATGGCCCATGCAAGTACCCCTTTAGCTTGACATTTGATGTTATATTTGTTTTTAAAATGGATCATCTCTCTCTACCCCTTAGGCTTGGTCTTGTTTGATCATGCCTAAACCTCATCACCATACCCATCCTTACCATCACCCCTATTCCTCCCTTTTTCTTGCTTGGTCTTGTTAATGCATGTAAGCACCATGATCTACCCCATCCTAGCTAAACCCTAATCCCTCTCCCAAACCTATCACCATCCACTATCCTCTCTCTAACCTCACCCCTCTCCTCTCACCTCTCTCTAATCTAACTAAAAACCTCTACCCTAATCCCACCTCATTCTAACCCGAGCCCCCTCCCCCAAACCTAACCCTAGACCGAGCCCATGCTCTCTCCCTCTCTCTTCTCTCTCTCTGCCGGCATGCCCCACCCGAGCTTTCTCCCCCTGGCCCTACCTGTCATCCTCTTCCCCCCAGCTCTCCCCCCTAGCTACCCCTGCCCTGGCCAGTCACGTGAAGGGGAAGAAAAGGTGGCACCGAGGCCACCCTTTTCCATCTTCCCCTCCCCCACGCAACCTCCCCTGCCTCTTGTTCTTATCCTTCCCCCTCGCCCTCTAGCCTCCCTCAGATCCACCAGGAAGTCCCAGGCCCTCCCCATCCTCCTGCCTCTTCCCCTCTCCACCATGATCGCCCCTCGCCCATCTAAACCCTAGCTTCGGCCCCTCTGCTCCCCTTCGCTCCCGAGCACGCCAAGGCAAGCCAAGTGAACCAGGAGCCTCGCCTGCTTCCCCTGCATCGCCTAGGACCGCCGGAAGTCACGGGGCCTCGCCGGAGGAGCGTTGCCGCCGCCGTGTCCGTGGGCACCAGAAGCAATCCGGTCGTCAGCCTCGACGGCGATCACCGACCCCTCTGCCCGAACCAACCCCACCGGCAAGCCTCTGGTGAGCTCATCGTCTCCCTAGACATTCCCCCTTTTCCCCCTCGTGCATCGTAGCGCCGGCGCCGCCGTCGAACACCCTGCGTGCGTCGCCGCGCGCCGCGCTCTGGCGACGGCAGCAGCGACTGCAGTTCTGCCGCCGGTTCCTTGCCGTCCCCCACGCGTTACAGCCCTCCCCCGGAGCTGATCTCTGAACAAAAGTCGTAGCCCGTGGGTCCATCTTCGTTTTTCCTTTTTGGGTCGTCTCGTTTCGTCCAGCGTGCACGTCGCCATCGTCGCCGGAAGTCGCCAGTTCCGCGCCGCCGGCAGCACGGCGTCTGCCCGCGCGCAGCAGCAGCCGTTGCACGTTTTGCGTTTAAGTCCCTGTAGTTTCTCCCGCCTAAACCGCAGCCCCGCGACCCCACCTGCCAGCGCCTGCGAGCAATTTGCAAAAAGGGTCCTCTTCTTCCTTTGTTTTCCGCCCGCAGTCCGTGGATCGCCCACGTGTCGCCACCGGGCGGCTGCGCACGCGTGTGGGCCTGCTGGAGTCTGGACCCGCCTGTCAGCCTCGCTGGCTAGGTTGAGCCTCGGTGTGGAAAGTCTGGCGCGTGTGTGTCTGCCCAGTCAGCTAAGAGGCCCACCTGTCATTCTCTGGGGTAGAATCTGCTGAGTATCAGAAGTCCAGGAGTTGCTGTTTCAAATTTCAAACATTTTCAAATCCATTCAATTCAGTTCAAATTCAAAATCTGTTTAAAACTAAATAAATTCATAACTTATTCCTGGTTTGGAATTTGAATTCAAACCTTATAAGAAAAATGTTTAGTTTTTGAATTGTAATTCAAATCCATATTCAAATATTTTCAGAATTAATTTATTAAGTCAACCTTTGACTTTGACCCTATTTTAATTATTTTGACTTAAAATAAATTTAAATTCATAATTTCAAATAATACAAATAATATATGTTTTTGAATCAGAAAAATGTGAGGAATTCAAATATGCCATTCAAAATATTATTTGAACACTTTAAATTCCAAGTTGGGTAAATTACAACAAATGCCACTGGAATTTAATAAATTAATAACTTTTGATTTATAACTCCGAATTTAGCAAATGATATGTCTAAAATGATCAGCTCGACGAGACCTTTCTGTTTATGCTATCCATGACTTCAATTGCAGCATGCATCATATAAATATATGCTATACAGCAACTAATATGACAATAAAATGTGGCCAAACCTTAATAAAATGACTTATTCTTGTATACCACACCTCACCCATGCCATGCTACATTATTGCCATGCAACTTGTGCATCATTCATCATGGCATGATTGTTTGCTTGATGCATTTTACCCATATGCTTGCGCACTTTATTTATGTTGGCCCTTGTTTGTTTGGTTCTTCTTCGAATAGACGCTGAGCAGGGGATATATCAAGAGAACCAGGAGCGCTACCCAGATCCGTCTCTCGCTTCAACTGAGTTGCCAGGCAAGCACTACCACATGCTTGCATACATACAGTACCTATTGCCTCTATCTTATTCTTGCATCATTGAGTCGCGATTGCATTAAACTGAATCCCAAGTATTGCATAGCTTTTACTTTTAAACCCCACCAAGCTTGTTCCTCCATCCCATGAGCCATTACTACAGGAGTTGTTTGAGCCATGCGAGTCGTAGAACAGCATGTGTAGGGTATGTGAGAGTCTGATGGATAACGAGGTACCTAAACAACTTAACCTGAGTAGTAATGGGATAACTAATGAAAGTGGCACCGGTGGGCAATATCTGCTATTTGGTTTTTCCTGCTCACTTGTGTCCCGTAGGACCCCGAGTACTTGAAACCTGTTCCTTGAATATTCGCGCTATCCACATCCGGGAGGCTTATGGGACCCCCCTGAGCCAGAGCTTGATTCATTCTTATTTCTTGGGGCCACAAACTAGTTTGAGGTTTTATTTACTATCATGTACTTATGCCATGTTTTACTGCTTTATTACGATTGTGCGATGGATAGCACACTGTACTGTTTAGGTCAGCGGAGTGTTTTCGCGGTATCGACAATCCCAGTTTTGGGTTCCCAGTCGTTTACAACCATTGTCGCAAACCTTGGGTCCGTCTCGGAGTCAGCTAGCTTCGTTGCGGGTGTACTCAATGGGGTGGCCCCCTGAAATATTTCTGAATCCTGTGATTGCTTTGTCGTGAAGGCCTCGTTGGGTTTTGATTTGGTTTTTCCGAGGTTGATCGAGTGTGTGTTGCTATTTGTGCATCCCTGCAGGGTAAAACTTTCTGAAAGCCGTGTCCGCGGTTATGGACGACTTGGAGCACAGTTTCTCGATCATAGACAAGCATAACTAAAGTACCGCTTTTAACTTGACTAAATAACTGACTAGCAAATAGTGCAACACTCATGGAATGTTAATAAAATTGCCTACGGATGGGGGTTGTTTGTCCGCTTCCTCGTTGGTAAGCGAGGAGGAGGGTGGATCTGATGAAATTACTGTTATAACTGTTGTCATTTATTCACGGACATCCGTCTATCTTTGGTTAGGCGGATGGTTAGCGAGTATCTATAGAACTGTTAGGGTTTATCTTTTGCTGCAATTGCGTCACCCCAGGTTGTGTCCCCTTTAGAGGCATAAAGACTTGCTGAGTACCCTTAGGGTCTCACACGATAAAATTATTGGTTCAGATGAACAGGTACACTCGCAGGACGGATACTGGGTGGAAGAGGCTGATGATGTGGGCAACGATCATTCGGTGTAGAGATTCCGGGAACGGGGATCCGTGAGATCTGTGGGCGGGATGTGCTTATTTCTATGGCATCTTATGCCGATTTAATTGTTATCCGTACTCGGACTTTGTTTTGCCGCTTCCGCTTGATACTCTGATGTGTGATGTATGAGGAATTATCCTACAATATTATATCTATCTAGGTCATTTGAATCTTGCCGTATGGCGTTGCTATTTTCCTTTCTTTCTAGATGGAATGGCTCTGATGTACTTTTGTATGGTGGCTTGCATACATACTCATTTGTGTATGTAGTTGATCCCTTCGCCTGCCGATTACGCCGCCCGTACAGGTCCCGATGAATTGGAAGTGGTTGGGACGGTCGAAAGGTCTACCCGTGAGTGGCTTTTGGGGCCCCACCGTACTATTTCAACCACTACCGTTCATCCAGGCTTGTATCTAGGAGCGTAATTCACCGAGGTAGTTACACCTTACATGACATCGTTCATGAGACTTGCTCCACGCTTGACATGCAACTTGTATTGCATAAGTGCCTTTGCGGGTGCCTGTTTCTCCTAGCATAGTTAAGATCCAATTTACAACGGGTGATCAACAATGCTAGTATCAATGTTGTGGTTCTTGTTCGTAAGTTAGAACGACACTTATTGAAAGCCCCAAACCACGTAAAATATGCAAAGAAAGTAGAGGCGTCTAACTTTGTTTTGCAGGGGTGTGCACTGATTTGATATGGCCATGATTGTGATTATATTTGATGTATGCAATGTTCCTTATTGTAAGTTGGCAACCGGCAAGAGCCATATGGTTGTCTTTAATTTATGTTAAGACCCGCGTGTCTATTCAAAGTAGTTGTAATAGTTGAAGCCGGTGGACGATAACCATGGAGAAGCGTCATTGACCTTGATGCAATGCCGGTGATGATGGAGATCATGTTCGTTCTTGAAGATGGAGATCGGAAGCACAAAGAAGAAAGGCCATATCATATCACATATATATTGAATTGCATGTGATGTTAATCCTTTATGCATCTTGTATTGCTTAGTAGACGACGGTAGCATTATAAGATGATTCCTCATGCACATCAATTTCAAGTCATAAAGTGTTCACCCTTAGTTAGCACCGTTGCTAAAGCTTGTTGTTTCGAAGCACCACGTGATGATCGGGTGTGTTAGATTCTGCAAGTGTATACAACGTGAGCAAGCCAGATTTGCTCATGCAGAAACTAAGGTTTGATCTTGACGAGCCTAGCATGTACAGACATGGTCTCGGAACACGGATCACCGAAAGGTAAAGCATGAATCATATAGTAGATATGATGAACATGTCGATTATTCGCCATTGAAACTATGTCAACTCTCGTGATGATCGGTGTTGATATGGTGGATTTGGTTCGTGTGATCACTAAAACAATGTGAGGGATATTGTTTTGAGTGGGAGTTCACCTAGTTTAATTTCATTATTAATTTGAACTCAATTTGTCATAAACTTAGTCTAAACTATTGCAAATATGTTGTAGATCAATGGCAGCCCCTACCATCAATTTTAATGCGTTCCTAGAGAAAGAAAAGTTGAAAAACAATGGAAGCAACTTCGCGGATTGGTTCCGCAATTTGAGGATTGTCCTCACAGCTGGTAATTTGACCTATGTGCTGGATGCACCGCTGGGTGACCCACCTGTAGATGATGCTCCCGATGAAGTAAAGAATGTTTACCTCGCTCGGAAGAATCAGTACTCCATAGTTCAGTGTGCTATCTTGTATGGTTTGGAATCGGAGCTTCAGAAAAGGTTTGAGGATTCAGACCCATATGATATTGTCGAGGATCTCAAATTGATTTTTGAGACTCATGCGGCAAATGAAAGTTATGAAGCTTCTGAAAAGTTCTTTAACTGCAAGATGGAAGAGGGCAGCTCCGTCAGTGAGCATGTGCTTAAGATGTCTGGGCACGCAAACAAACTTCAAAGCTTGGGTATTGTGATTCCTAATGCTTTGGGGATTTACCGTGTCCTCCAATCACTACCACCAAGTTACAAGAACTTTGTGATGAACTACAACATGCAGAACATGAACAAGACGTTGCCAGAACTCTTTGCCATGTTGAAATCTGCAGAAGTGGAGATTAAGAAAGAGCACCAAGTGTTGTTGGTCAATAAGACCACCAAACTCAAGAAAGGCAAGTCTAAGCAAAAGGGACACTTCAAGAAGGGTGGTAAGAAAGTTACCATGCCGGCGAAGAAGACCAAGGCTGGACCTAAGCCTGATACTGAGTGCTTTTACTGCAAGGGAGAAGGTCACTGGAAGCGGAATTGCCCAAAGTACTTGGCGGATTTGAAGAACGGCAACATCAAGAAGAAAGGTATATCTGATATACATGTTATTGATGTGTATCTCACTAGTACTCGTAGTAGTGCCTGGGTATTTGATACTGGTTCGGTTGCTCATATTTGTAACTCGAAACAGGTGCTGCAGAATAAACGGAAGCTAGCGAAGAACGAGGTGACGATGCGCGTGGGAAACGGATCAAAGGTTGATGTGATCGCGGTCGGCACGCTACCCCTTCATCTACCATCGGGATTAGTTTTATACTTAAATAATTGTTATTTGGTGCCTGCGTTGAGCATGAACATTATATCAGGATCTTGTTTATTGCGAGACGGTTACTTATTTAAGTTCGAGAATAATGGTTGTTCGATTTATATGAGTAATATGTTTTACGCACATACACCTTTGATAGATGGTCTATTCTTATTGAATCTCGATAGTGGAAATACACATATCAACAACATTGAGGCTAAACGTTTGAAATCAAGCGATAATTCGACCTATATGTGGCACTGTCGTCTTGGTCACATTGGAGTGAAGCGTATGAAGAAACTCCATTCCGATGGACTTCTTGAATCACTTGATTTTGAATCACTTGAAAGATGCGAAGCATGTCTGATGGGAAAAATGACTAAGACTCCATTTTCTGGTATGATGGAGCGAGCTACGAACTTATTGGAAATCATACATACCGATGTGTGTGGTCCAATGAGTGTAGCATCGCGCGGTGGTTATCGTTATGTTCTTACCTTCACGGATGACTTGAGTAGATATGGGTATATCTATTTCATGAAACATAAGTTCGAAACTTTCGAGAAGTTTAAGGAGTTTCAAAGTGAGGTAGAGAATCAACGTAACAAGAAGATTAAATTTCTACGTTCTGATCGTGGAGGTGAATATCTAAGTTACGAGTTTGGCGAGCATTTGAAGAAATGCGGAATACTTTCACAATTGACACCGCCGGGAACACCACAGCGTAATGGTGTGTCCGAACGTCGTAATCGAACTCTCTTAGATATGGTTCGTTCTATGATGTCACTTACAGATTTACCGCTATCATTTTGGGGTTATGCATTAGAAATAGCCGCATTCACTTTAAATAGGGCACCCTCTAAATCCGTTGAAACGACACCGTATGAATTATGGTTTGGGAAGAAACCTAAATTGTCGTTCCTTAAAGTTTGGGGATGCGAAGCCTATGTAAAGAAGTTACAGCCGGACAAGCTTGAACCCAAAGCGGAAAAATGCGTCTTCATAGGATACCCGAAGGAAACTATTGGGTATACCTTCTATCATAGATCCGAAGGAAAAATCTTCATTGCCAAGAATGGATCCTTTCTAGAGAAGGAATTTCTCTCGAAAGAAGTGACTGGAAGGAAAGTAGAACTCGACGAGGTTGTCGAACCTTCTCTCGAAATTGCGAGTAGCGCAGCACCGGAAGAAGTTCCCGTGGTGCCTGCACCAATTAGAGAGGGAGCTAATGATGGTGATCATGAAACTTCGGTTGAAGTTACTACAGAGCCTCGGAGGTCAACGAGAACTCGTACCACTCCAGATTGGTATGATCCCGTTATGAGTGTCATGTTGGTGGACAACACCGATGACCCCGAGACATATGAGGAAGCGATGATGAGCCCAGATTCCAATAAATGGCAAGAAGCCATGAAATCCGAGATTGGATCCATGTACGAAAACCAAGTATGGACTTTGGTGGACTTACCGGATGGCCGAAAGGCTGTCGAGAACAAATGGATTTTCAAGAAGAAAACAGATGCTGATGGTAATGTTACTGTCTATAAAGCTCGACTTGTCGCAAAAGGGTTTCGACAAATTCAAGGAGTTGACTACGATGAGACTTTCTCACCGGTAGCGAAGCTAAAGTCTGTGAGCATTATGTTAGCAATCGCTGCATATTATGATTATGAGATATGGCAGATGGATGTCAAAACAGCATTCCTCAATGGAGATATTGATGAAGAGTTGTATATGATGCAACCCAAAGGTTTTGTCAATCCTAAAGATGCTAACAAGGTATGCAAACTTCAACGGTCCATCTATGGATTGAAGCAAGCATCCCGAAGTTGGAATCAACGTTTTGATAAGGTAATCAAAAGTTTTGGTTTTATACAAACTTATGGAGAAGCTTGTATTTACAAGAAAGTGAGTGGGAGCTCTGTAGCATTCTTAATACTATATGTGGATGACATATTGTTGATTGGGAATGATGTAGACCTTCTTAATAGTGTCAAAGAATATTTGAATAATAGTTTTTCAATGAAGGATCTTGGCGAAGCAGCTTACATATTAGGCATAAAGATTTATAGAGATAGATCGAAACGCCAAATATCATTGTCACAGAGTACATATTTGGACAAAGTTCTAAAGAGGTTTGGAATGGAAGAAAGCAAGAAAGGGTTCTTGCCCATGTTGCCCAATACGACCTTGAGTAAAACTCAAAGTCCGACATCGGCAGAAGATAGAGAAAGGATGAGTAAGACTCCCTATGCATCAGCCATAGGATCTCTAATGTATGCCATGCTATGTACTAGACCCGACATCGCATATGCTGTTAGTTTAACTAGCAGATATCAAAGTGATCCAGGAGTGGATCATTGGACAGCGGTCAAAAACATCCTTAAGTACTTGAGAAGAACTAAGGATATGGTTCTTTCTTATGGAGGTGATGAACAGCTCGTTGTTAATGGTTACACCGATGCTAGTTGGAACACCGATCCGGATGATTCTAAATCACAATCTGGATACGTATTTATTTTGAATGGTGCAGCAGTTAGCTGGAGGAGTGCAAAGCAAAGCGTTGTGGCGAGATCTTCAACTGAATCGGAATATATGGCTGCTTCGGAGGCTTCTCAAGAAGCCATATGGATGAAAGAGTTCATTACAGAGCTGGGTGTGGTTCCTAGTGCGCTGGACCCAATGTCTATCTACTGTGATAACATGGGCGCCACAGCCAATGCGCAAGAACCAAGGTCACACAAGAAGCTGAAGCATATCAAGCTACGTTTTCACGCTATTCGAGAACATATCCAGGATGGGGATATAAAGATTTGCAAAGTACACACAGATCTGAATGTGGCGGATCCATTGACTAAACCTCTCCCGAGGGCAAAACATGACCAACACCAAACTGCCATGGGTGTTCGGTATATTACCATGTAATCTAGATTAGATGACTCTAGTGCAAGTGGGAGACTGTTGGAGATATGCCCTAGAGGCAATAATAAATGTAGTTATTATTATATCTTTGTGTTTATGATAAATGTTTACATTCATGCTATAATAGTATTAACAGGGAAACATTAATACTTGTGTGATTTGTAAACTTAATTTGAAGTCCCTAGTATAGCCTCTATACTTCACTAGCTTGTTGGTTGATAAATGATTGTGGTTTCCCTATCATGAACATTGAGATGTTATCAACAACAAGATCATATCATTAGGAGAATGATATGGTGGACATACTCCTATAGATAAGCGTAGCATAAAGATCAAGTCATTTCAATAGTTCAATTGCTATATGCTTTCTGATACATAGTAACCTAATTCCTTCGACCATGAGATCATGCATATCACCTTTACCGGATGGATGCTTTGATGACATCAAACACCACACCGTAACTGGGTGGCTATAAAGGTGGCATTGAGTGTTCGGAAAGTATTGGTTGAGACACATGGATCAAGAGTGGGATTTGTCCATCCATATGACGGATAGATATTCTCTGGGCCCTCTCGGTGAAATGTCATCCAATTAGCTTGCAAGCATGTGACTGGCTCACAAGGGATCACATATCACGGGAACGAGAAAAGAGTACTTATCAGTAACGAGGTTGAACTGGGTATGCAGAGATACCGACGATCATAACCTCGGATAAGTAACATATCGTGAGACAAAGGGAAATTGGTATCGTATGTAAGTGGTTCATTCGATCGCAAAGTAATCGTAGATATATATGGGAGCCATATGAATTTCCAGATTCCTCTATTGGTTATTGTTCGGAGAAGTGTCTCGATCATGTCCGCATAATTCACGAATCGTAGGGAGACACACTTAAGGATTCGACGTTGTTTTGAGTAGTTATGGTATTATGAGAAAGAGACCGAATGTTGTTCGGAGTCTCGGATGGGATCCGGGATATCACGAGGTGATCCGGAATGGTCCGGAGAATAAGATTCATATAAAGAAAGTCCCGTTTCGGAGTTCGGAAATGATTCCGGTGAATGTTCTAGAAGGTTCCGGAATGTCCGGCACTCCGGGAGGGGGGAGGGGTACATGAATGTGTCATTACATATTGGAATGATTGCATCATGTACTTAGTGTTCTTGCTGTTCCAAATAAAGGATTAAATTGAATCCGAAAACAGAAAAGTCAAATGTCCAGTTTGAAAGTCAAACGGCTAAAACAAGAAACTGTGGAAACAAGCAAGAGGAGGTTGAAACCAACTTGGAGGAGGAGTTCCTCTCCTCCAAGCCGGCGGCCAGCCCTAGGCCGAGTTGGGGAGGGACTCCCCTCCCTCCCTGGCGCGCCTAGCCCCTCCACCTATAAAAGGAGGGGCAGGGCCTCCTCCTTGAGACACACAAGTTTCTACCTCTAATCTCCGGTTTAGAGCCGTTTTGGTTTAGAGCTTCTAATTGCTTTAGCCTGCGGTTTAGAGCCTTCTAATTGGTGTGTCTAATCTCTAGACCACTAATAGCCCTCTCTCATAATCCACCATACTCGCTCCGGCTTAAGGCGAAGCCCTGCGGGATTTCCCCTCTACTTCCGGTACCACGCCGTTGTGCTGCCGGAATCGCGAGGAGAGTACTACAACCTCCGCTGCCTGCTGGAACAAGGGAGAGGAAGGTCTTCGTCGAGTACCGAACGTGTGACCGACTGCGGGAGCGCTGCCGGAACGCAGCGCCGGAAGGATCGTCTACACGATCTTGAGATCGGGAAGAGTACGACTACATCACCCACGAGAATCCGCTCTCGTTAAACACTTTGGAGTCTTCAAGGGTAAGTTATTCCATCGACTTGTTGCTACAATCTAGTAGATAGATCTTGGCTTGTTTGTTTGTATGCGATAGAAAATTTTTGTTTTCCATGCTACGAACCCCTACAAAGGGCTCTACCGGTAGCTATGTGTTCATCTCTCTCCCTATGCATGATCTTGTGGTCATGAGCTTTGTAATCAAGTAGATCTACCTTGCTACTCAAGTGCTTCATTAGATCTCTGCTCTCCCCATGTGTGTGAAAGTGACAGCGTGCATGCCATGGTGGCACTTAGGCTTGAGTCTACATAAATACTCTTTGTTCTTTAATAGATCTATGCTTTTCCCCACGTGTGTGAAAGTGACAATGGGCATACCGTGTGTGACACTTCGGCTAGATTGAATATTTTTTATGAGTTATATTTGGATTTGGATGTCTCTATGAAATTGTGGTGTTTGTTGGAACCATCTAGCGCTCAAGGTGATAGTGTAGGGTTATCTAGATTGGGGAAGGCAGACTTTGAGGAGTGTTGTTATAGCCCTACCTTGGATTAGAATGTCCAACCGGAGAGTAGTTAAGAGTAGTATCACGAAGAGAGGATATTTATATGAGAGAGTGTTCACTAGTGAAAGTATGATCCCTGGGCCTTGTTTATAAGGATTGAAACACCGTTTTCTACTAGATCTATAGAATGTTTGCTTGTTTCCATCTGTTTGCTTGCTTTCGTCTTTACCTCACCGTCAAGCTCCATCAAAGTATTTTCTAGCACCGTTATCCCACGTCAACAAGTCAGAAGCTCTTTTCTGGCACCGTTACCACTTGTATTTCACTATCTCTTCACCGAACTAGTGCACCTATACACCTGACAAGTGTATTGGGTGTGTTGGGGACACAAGAGATTTCTTGTATCTTGATTGCAGGGTTGCTTGACAGGGAATACCTTTGACCACTTCCTCCCTGAGTTCGATAAACCTTGGGTGGTCCACTTAAGGGAAACTTGCTGTTGTTCTAGAAACCTCTGCACTTGGAGGCCCAACAACTGTCTATAAGAATAGAAGTGCGTAGACATCAACATAGTAATCTCAATATACATCAGATCCCCGCAAACACAACATGCATGATTACAAATAGATTAGATCTTGATCATGAACCGAGCTCACAAGATCTATACATAAAAGAACAAGGAGGAGATACAATCATCTAGCTACTACATGGACCCATAGTCCAAGATGGAACTACTCATGCATCGTACCGGAGAAGAAGGCCTCCAGGATGATGTCCCCTCCGGCAGGGTGCCGGGAAGAACTTCAGATCCCCCCGATATAGGGACGATGGTGGCGGCGCCTACAGATGGTTTCGTGGAGTTTTGATCGGGTGCCTAGGGATTCTGCATCGGGGGCTTCTTATAGGCGAAGAGGCGAGGCAGGGCGTGCCCGGAAGGCCACACCCTGCCCAGGTACAGGCCAGGCTTGGTCGCGCCTGGGGGGTGTGGCCACCCTGTGGCACCCCTCTGTCTTGTCTTCTGGATTCGTGTCGTCCACGGTAAAATATTGACTTTGGCTTTTGCGCGTCCAATTCCGAGAATATTAATTTCCTGCCTTTCTGGAACCAAAAACAGAAGAAAACAGGCAACTGGCACTGTGGCAATTTGTTAATAGGTTAGTTCCAGAAAAGATATAAAAATACCTCAAAGTTTAGACAAAGTAAAGCAAAGTAGATACTAAACAAGCATGTAGCATCAAAAATTAAAGATACGTTTCCAACATATCATCATCCTCCATTTTTTTTTCAAAAGACACATGAGCTAGCCGTGCCAATATTGACCACACAACTCCTCTTGTTTTTTTAAACGGTAGAGGGGCCTAGAATGACCCCGATGCTGCATTAAAAACTAGTAGGTGGAGTTCATTTTATAGGGAGGACCACAGAAGAACCAGAAATTGCAACAAGGCCCAAAACATAAGCATATAATACCCTACATCTAAAAATAGAAAAGCAATCAAGGACATGGCTTCGTTTAGCTCCATCTCCACCATGCTAACAACGCAACCGAGATCGGCCGACTGCTTCACCACCTGGGACTACACCACTTGGGTAGGAGCATGGGGAGCACACCATCTCAAAGAGAAAGACCTCCATATCGGCACCCAGGCTTGGAGGAAAACGACCTCTTGCCGACTCAGCGACAACCAGAGGGGCAGTGGCTGACCATCAGCCCAGAAGCTCGATAGGCGAGCAACAACATGTTGTCGCTGAAGAACTGTCTAAGAAGAACTCCCAAACATGCGGAGCAGCTTCCCAACAACAGATGTAGTTGACGGCGAAGCAGCCATCATGATGATGCTCCTTGAGGACACAGTAGCGGCGTCACCTCTCCACCAACCTCCAGATCCATAGGACGAGTATCCAGACCATCCCCTCCCCTCGCCTGCATGATCGGCTGGAGGGCGAAGCTCAGCTTCCCAATGACGCATCCTGAAATTTCTCCACCAGATACCTTCATCCAACCGACGCACAACATCCCGCGTCCTCCCCTCGCCACCAAGGTCGGCCAGAGGAAGCATGTTGATGACACCGCTTAAAACCAGAGCAAGGTGACCAACGGTTTTATTGGACGAAGCGGTGGTTCCCCTCAGCATCTCGCACTCCGACCAGAGGAGCAAGAAGACAAGGAAGAGCAACCCTAACGCTCGGATCTAACCGCGATCGAGGATCCAAGCTGCCGCTCTAGACACCAGTCACAAGGCCTACTACCAAGAAAACTACATGTATTACTACACTGTACACCCTGACAGCCGCTCCCCTCCCCACTTCAGCCAACCAGGCCGTCGAAGGAGGAGGGGAGAAGTCCCGGAAGGGTCGTGACACCTCTCAAACCCTAGACACGGGCAAGAGTAGAGGAGGGGAAAAGGAGGACGTGTAGTACCTTTTGCTCTGGTTAATTTCGGTCTCAAAACTTGATTCCGACAACTCCTCTTGGTGCAAGCTCCAACTCTGCGGATGCGACCCGTCCAGACCTTTCCGGCGTGGTGCACACGTACACCGAGCTGGTTTACTTTCCAAGCTAGCTCGTTTACTTTCCAAGCTGATGGATTAGCCTTGCAAATCAACATGTGGTTGGATGTCTATCAGGGTGATTGTACCCTACCAGAGTTCAAACTCCAGATTTAATACTGTGTGTTGTATAAAAGGTAAAATAATTTTTCAGTAAGAGATGACGTTCCCGTCAACAGCGAGCCGATCTGCCGGCTCAGTCTATCGAAGGTACTTATAGAGGTAGGATGTACGTGTGTGTACAGTGGCGAATCCAGGACAAAAATAAAGGGTAGACTCAAAATTTAAAGCACGGAGCAAAGCGATGAGAAAATTGATGAATACGATGCCCCTGAATTCAAATTCATAACCGCACAAAACTATATAAAATCCATACAATCGCTGCTTATGTTCGGCATCTTCGCCTACCGGCGCCCATGTGTGTGAGTGGCACTGGCAACATGGCGGGCCAGCCAGCTACTGCGACGACGAGGCTACATCGGCGTGCTGTGTTAAGGAGTGACATGAAATTTTATCTTCGGCTACGTGCGGTATGTGTACATGTTTGAGTGTTTGACTTGTGATTTTTCCACCTTCCCATGGGCCAGATTCCACCATAGCACCAAATTAAGTAGTTGGGTGAACGCCAAAATTCTGTTTGCTCCCTGTTGTACGCAGTATGCTGTTGTTGCACACAAAGAACAGCTAGAATTGTAAAATTTTAAACCTTTCTCAATCTTCCTTGAACTAAAGCATGTATACCCAATATTATTTGGTAAAATTGGAGAGTAGGCTTCAGCCTATCGAAGCCTAACCCATAGATTCGCCCCTGCGTGTGTATGAGTTTATAGAGGTAGGTGTATGTACGTGTTATAGACGAGCTTGTACTGTATTTCTGAAAACAAAGCAGAGCTGAACTCGCGGAGACATACACGCCCGTATGAATTGACAAGAAGTTAATAATTCGCGGAGGAGTATCACACATTCTTACCCTTAACTATGAGGAGATACGAGAGCATGGTGTGTACATGTTTCTAGTTTATAAGCTACAAGCTGCTAAAGAATGACGGACATGGAGTGCCGAGTGCCTCGTCGTCTGCGCGTGAGGACACGACTTTATACAGCGACCCCGTGCCTAACGGCGCGGCTAGAAATTAAACTTTATACTCGCTCCGTTTTAAAATACAAGATGTTTTAAGTTTGTGAAAAAAATATATTTATACTTGTTTTATTGTGTAAATTTAATCTAAACATGGGTAAACCTATATATTAAAATATTCTAGATACATTTGTTTCACAAAGTTAAAACATCTTATATTTAAAACGGAGCTAGTACTATACTATTGCACACTTGATCATAGTAAAGATAAGTTGACAAAAGATACCACCGATTAGGCGTGGTGACGTATCGTGGTGTGTACATGCTTTAGTTTAACTACAGGCTGCTAGTATAAAAGAATGACGGACATAGAGTGCGTGCCTCGTCGTCTGCGCGTGATGTCATGACTTTATACAGCGACCACCGGCCTAACAGCGGCTAAAAACTACATATATATATATATGAGCTAATTGGCAGGTTAGTATATTCAGATAGTATGAGCTAATTGGCAGGTTAGACCAAGCATCGATCTGAAATCGTGTGAACATGTCAACATGACCGTATGTCATTTTTAACCTGTCATCTACTATCATGTGATAGCATTGAGCAAGACGTCCCTCGGCGCACCGAATCCTCGCTGACGTCCCTCGGCGGTTGGTACAATTCATCGACGCTTGTCCCGCGGAGCAGGAGCCAGCGATGTGGAACCCTCCAAAGCACAAAGCAGAGGGCAGGTGAGTGCCGCCGGTGTGGAAAATATTAAATCTCTAATATTTCGTTGTATTGATTTAACCCTTATAGCAAGTATATATAGTCATACACGGGTAGGCGGGTATTTGGAGTACAAGATGTAGAGTTCTAGTCTATCTCTTCGAGTACAAGATATAGAGTTCTAGTCTATCTCTAGCCTATACACGTATACATACTCTAACATCCCCCTCGGTCGGAGCGGAAGTGAAGCGGACGTTTGCGACTGGATTTGAAGTATTGCGGTTCCGTCGTCTTCACCTTCTTGTCATCATCACCTGCATGAACATGATCATGGCTGGCACCTAGGGGCGGTGACTGCGTCTCCTTCTAGTCCCTCTCTTCCCTCCCGCAGTCACAGCGGGAGTGTCGTGGACGCAAGTGACGACGCGGACGCTGTTGACTGAAGTTCTTGAGTTGCTGTAGACGTTGTTCTTGATGTCAATGTCGAGGTAGCCAATCGTGATATAGCCATGGTTGATGTAGGTGTGGTCGATGTCGTAGTCGTCATAGTGGTGTGGCCGTCATTGCCGGAGGCGCAAAAAATTGCGCGATTTTTTTGTTGTTGTTGACGAAGCTGCAGTTGTGGACGTTTTGCACCTTATAGAGGTACCGTCGGGGGCGTCTCTTGGACGCGGTCATAAGTGAGACCACCGGTTTTACCAGGACCGGAGGAACCCACCAAGCACACAAGGTTTTGCCAGAACCATATGCGCGGTCGTAGAGGCGTCACAGTTGTGATGCCAGTTTGTTGATGCAGTCGTCAGGGTCGCGGACGCGGCGATGCTGTCGTCGTGCCTTGCAGTTGTACTGTCAGAGGGCGTCTTAGTTGTATGTCCATCATGTGGACGGGTATAGAGGCGGCGGCGATGTGTCGACGAAGATGTTGATGAAGACCACGTTGATATAGACCTTGGCGTTGATGTGTCGGCGATGATGGAGCAGGCGTGTCGGCGATGATCGTCACTCGAAGGCGTTTCTTGTGGCGACGATGATGTCGAAGCCTTGATGTCGGAGAAGTGGCGTAGTAGTGTCCCACACCGGCCTGGCGTGTGGATGATGTTGATGTCGCTTCTCCGTAAATGTGCTCGACGAAGATCTTGGTTTGTAGCTTAGCGCAGTCGTACAACTTGATGCAGATGTTCGGGTCGATATAGTTCGGCTTGATGCAGTGCAGATCTTGGTGTCGGTTTAGTTGTGCGTGCAGGCGTGCGGGATGCTGATCGACTCGGCTCGAAGGATATTGGGATCCTGCGTCCTCCAGATATCGTGTATTTTAGATAGAATCTCGGCTGGCCGGGCGAGCAGATGTCAGAGTAGATCGCAGGGCATATAGGTGCCCAACTGCCCGTTGTTAGGCTTGGAGTCTTCCGTGCTGATCCTGCACAACCTCAAATCTAGTGGATTGATTCTTTGTCTCTTGGTGGCATGCGGCTTGGAGTGGATGTGCGGCTGCTGCACTCTTACGTTGATGTATGAGTGCATGCGCATGCTTCACACGCAATGAAGAAATCCGCCGGAAAGCCGTGCCGCACGTGAAGCCGGCGAATCAAGTCGGCCGATACCATGGAGCTCGAACCTCGTCTAGTCGCCGCCTTGAGCACCAATTTGAGCTGCTTTTTTTTCACCGGAATTTGAGACACGTAGATCTGTAGGGATTTATTTTGCAGCTAATTGGATCTAATCTAAAATTGAGAATTTGGAAATTGTATCTAAACTAAGAACTGGAATTGATCTAAAGAACCGATTTGATCTTTGATCGAAACCGGGTGCCGCGCCCCCGAGGAGTAATCTTTCCGGGGGCGGCGCGTTGCGAAAGTGGTGGAAGAACCTAGAATCGGCGCCGTGAGGCTAACCGCTCTGATACCATGTGGCAAATATTGAATCCCTAGTATTTCGATGTATTGATTTGACCCTCACGGAAAGTATATATAGACGTACACGGGGCAGGCGGATACTTGGAGTACAAGATGTAGAATTCTAGTCTATCTCTTGGAGTATAAGATGTAGAGTTCTAGTCTATCTCTAGCCTATACACGTATACATACTCTAACAGCCGGTGCGAGGAAAGGGCGGCAACAGCAGAAAGGCGGTCAGGAAGGGGAGGGCCTGGTCGTCACGTGCTTGCTGCAACGGGGGCGGCAAGGGAGGGGGAAGAACTCACGGCATCGGGGGATGCAGGGGATGGGGAGATCCTCGCGCCGGCAGCGGGGATGCAGGGGAGGGGGCGGCCCTCGGCGACAACAGCGGGGATGCAGGGGAGGGGGCAGCCATCGGTATCGATAGCAGGAAGGCATCGGAGCGGAAGGTTGACACGGCTCTAGGAGAGAGAGCTAGAGAGAGAGTGGGGCGGTGAGGACTAAGCGATGTATTCAAGGCTTTTTTTTCTTTTCGTAAGATGATCACCTCATTTGACTGAAGATGTGTCCCACGGCACCTATAATTTATCTGTCCTTTATATTCTTCTCTACATACCTAAGTGAGTTACTTAAAGAATTTATCACTTCATGGTGGCCATGAATATCAAATTCAAGCTCTTAGAAATACGACAAAAGCAAAATCTCTTCGATTTTAATTCAGATGAAATTAATGTAGGGATTACCTTTTGGTCCAACTAATCGTTGTGATTATATTAAGATTTTAAACATAAGTGTTTGCTTTTAAATTTATATAATTTTGATAATTGTTTTAAATTTATTATAGTGAAAAGTGCATCATAAAAAATTTGTAATCATGCAGTCATCTTGTGGTCCGTGGATGTTAAATTTTATAGAGTGCTAACTTATTGGCTTGTCCCCACGGTAGTGATCTCGCCCACCCAGGTTCGAGTCGTAGGTGCGACCAAATTAAACGTAGTGTAATGTAGCTTCTATTAACAACGTATAGCCAAGGAAGGAATCCTTACCCTGTTGGTTAGCCTTTTAAAATTTTATAAAGTACTTCATAGATATTTTATCCAACACTATGAAGGTTTAGATTTGCTATGTATTATGATACTTATTCATAGTGTTTTATTATTAAAAATCAACTCCAATTACTACTCATTCATAGCTTCATATAACAAATTTTAGAAGAAAACTTGTTGTCATTTTAGTGGACTCAGAATTGAATGCTATAAGAAATTAAGACTTGAAAGAATTATAGATAATGTTGCTCAGTTATTGTTTTTAAGTATTTTGTAACTAATTATAATACATTTATGTGATTCTGAATTTTATGTGAAGACATGTGCATGGACCATGTGTTACATGCGCACTCACATCATTGGGCTCGAGACATATTGATGCGTGGCTCGATAAAACACTCGATAAAAGTGAAATAAGATTTAAGATAGATACTTTATTGTAAATTGTGTGTGTGGCTAAAAAAAATTGTCAAAAAAATAAGATTTATAATATATGTTTAATACGATACGTGCATTCACATACACGCTTACTAGTATTTCAAAATAGATGAAATCTTGCCGGCGACGGACGGCAGCAGGTTAATCATCAATGCATTGTCGCGTCATACTCTACTACACGGAGTCTCCAATTTTGTGGAAGCGATGTCCTTTGTCTCGGATTCGTTTACGTGTTAAATAGGCTAAAAGCCACAACAGTTACATGATGGTTTTCGTAAGGGCACCGGCCCATGATCACAGTGATTTACTCAATTTTGACGTGATAGTGCACGGTTAATTCTATGCCTCCTTTATTAATACCCTGGGCCTTCTCAAAATCCCTCTCCTAGATCTCCAGTTCACTTGGTCTAACCAACAAGATCCCCTATTCTCACTAGGCTTGACCGCGTGTTGATCAACTCGGCTTGGGAGTGTCGCCCTCCGTGACTCTATCCTCACTGGTGGAAAACGGGTTTCTAGTCCCGGGTCGGATCGGTACTGCTAAATCGGGACTATAGGCCTCAATCTCAAGTCCCGATTTGCTACAGACCGGGACTAGAGGCCACCACATGGCAGTTCTCGCGCGACGAGGGACAGAACTCCTCTAGTCCCGAGTCGTAAGGCCACCCGAGACTATACTAGTTCCTGCCGCGGCAGAGATTTGTGTGTTTCTCCCGCGGTAGAGATTTTGTGTTTTTATTTTGTTTTTCTATTTTGTTCATTTTTTATTTGTATTTCACTATAATTTAAAACATGTTTCCGCACACTTATTCTACGCTAGTACATACACAGTACACGTTGATGCATATCTATAATTAATATTCGATCCCTTGCGAGCATACATATATATACAATATTTGATCATATCAAAAGTAAGGAAATGCTTTGAAATTACATGGTCATTGATGATATATCATATTAATTATATGGAGATCACTAATACATATAGAGTTCATCGCCCTCCACATAAGACCTCTTTCATCAGAAATCCCACCGGTTCCTCTTGAATTGCTTGTACGCGCTGTTATGGCTCTAGATTCTTCCGGAAACCTATAATGTCAATCAACTTTCCGCTACTGGTCAACTCGTAAATATACTCGCAGACTAGAATCCACATAAATGAGTCCTTGTTGGCTGCTGCAAGCCCTTCACCATTTTATAATGATGCAGCCCGACCTATGGTCGTTACTACATCAAGGTCTCCAACTTACGCCAAGTCGTCATGAACTCCAAAGGTGATTATGTTCATCTATGCAAGCTCACTTCCTACCCTGTTGAATGGTATACTACTTCATACTCCGTCCTATGGCCATGCTAGATTCACATGGACAAGTACGGAGGCAAGGGAGGAAGCCCGGAGCATCAAGCCCGACAAGACGGTGGCTTGGTGTAACACCCTCAGAATCGGCCCTATGCAAGTTTCAGTGATTCCCGCCAAACCCGCATAGAAACGATTCAAAGGTGCCCACCAGGCACTTGCGTGCGGGTGGAAAACGAAGTAATAACATTACACAACAGTCCTCGATGGGACCCACAGAACAGATATATATACAGCAGCGACTCAATGAGTCAAGAATACAGATATACAGAACAAAGACCCAAATCACCTGGAAAACGATAGAGCGTCCAGCTACGGACAAGATGCAAATGGAGCTAAGAGCCCTGAAGAATAACCAATGGCGTCCATAACCCTGCCCAGGCCAAGCCGGAAGGGTAACCCTGCTAACGACGTCGATCTCAAAACCTGCTTAAACAAAAGGGGTGCCGGCAAAGGGCAAAGGAAAAAGAGGAGCGTCAGTACTGAGGCCAGTACACGGCGAGACTAGAATTCGGCGGTCCTCGCCTACATAGGTATGGTGGGCTGAAGCGGCAGCGGCAGCATGCACTAAACAACCTATAGAGACTCGATACAACTGGCGGCTATCAGAGAGGGATAAGAAAGACCTATTCGGAACCAACCTGATTCTACCATCAGACAAACCCATCCTGGTGTTTCCCCCTCGAGACCAAACGAGGAAGTCAACCGAGGAACTCACACTGTTGGCCGTTTTAGTTATTCAGTTATCGTTGCAGCAATTACTAGTCAGGTATAGGTAATCATCCTGATAAAATAAGCAGTGGGCCGTTTTAGTTAACCATTCCGTTGTAGTTGCAACACTTACTAGTCAAACACATTTAGCCTGAGATAACCCAAAACCCAGCAGTTGTTGGTACTTTTATTTAGCCATTCCGTTATAGTTGCAATACTTACTAGTCAGATACAATGGTCGCAAGCGACAACCCAAACAAGCAATTGTTGGCAGTTTTATTTAGCCATTCCATTATAGTGAAGCTGATTACTAGTCAATATAAAGTCAAATTTATAACACTACTTTAGTTATAGTTGTCTATGATCGAGATACTGTGCTCCAAGTCGTCCATAACCGCGGACACGGCTTTCAGAAAGTTTTACCCTGCTGGGGTGCACAAATAGCAACAACACTCGATCAACCTCGGAAAAACCAAATCAAAACCCAACGAGGCTTTCACGACAAAGCAATCACAGGATTCAGAAATATTTCAGGGGGCCACCCCTTGGAGTACACCCGCAACGAAGCTAGCTGACTCCGAGACGGACTCAAGGTTTGGGTGGACGGCTGTGAACGACTGGGAACCCAAAACTGGGCTTGTCGACACCGTGAAAACGTGTCCCGATCCTAAACAGTACAGGTGCTATCCATCGCACAATCGTAATAAAGCAGTAAAGCATGGCATAGGTACAGGATAGTAAATAAAACCTCAAACTAGTTTGTGGCCCCAAGAAATAAGAATGAATCAAGCTCTGGCTCAGGGGGGTCCCATAATTCCCCCGTATGTGGATAGCGCGAATATTCAAGGAACAGGTATCAAGTACTCGGGGTCCTACGGGACACGAGTGGACGGTTAACAACCAAATAACATCTATTGCCCACCTGTGCCTCTGCTTACCTACTTCAATTTTAGTTGTTAAACAATAATTAAAGTGAACGATAAATAAAGCCATGGTCATCTCCAACTTTAAACATGCGGCAATACTCCAACAACTGTGGTACTTGACGACACGTAACAGCACTTGAGAAAGCGACTACGACGCGCAGGTCCAACTATCTACCAAACAACGGGTAATAGGAGGTGTCCAAGGCAATATAGGGCTGCAAGGGATATCACGGGTACGAAAACTAGAGCATCGCAACACAGATAGCAATAGATCAACAGGAGGGAATAAATACTATAAAAGTAAGATAGGTAGAAAGGGGGAGGTGCTCGCCTGAAAACATTGCCGAAGGTTCATCCGAAGATTGGGTCGACACCCGCATCAACTCATCGGCCTAATCCGTGAAGAAGCAAAGCACTAGAAGAAACACCGGATGGACTATTTAATACTACGGCAAAAGATCGGGCATGATGCATGTATGATGCATGACATGGCAAAGATGCGATGTAATTGGGTCATATTAAGCGGAACCGGGGTCCCGACAATTAATTAAATGGTTTAAGTTATTTAACTACCCCGCAAATTAAATGTGGTATTAACAGGGCAAGATAAGTTACCGGTTCGCTACACAAATTTAAATGAGGCCAATATAAGACTAGATTTGCCCGCATATGGGCCCCATATTTAATTATATGGTGAATCGGCATAAGGCCCCCAAACCACATGACAATATGCATGCATGAACAATTTAATGTGCACGAGTTTATATTTCATTTATAAAAAATAGGGCTCGAGAAAGGGGTCACACATTAGGGTTCGACGATCTTGGGGTTCCGGGGTTCGGGGTTCGGTCTCAGGGTTTGGATCTGGGGTTCGGTCTCGGCGGGATCGTATACAAGATGGAGAACTTGGCGTTCCGGGAAGAAGGACTCGGTGTGGCGTCGGGGGTGCATCGGACTCGCCCTGGTCGGTGTCGATCTTGTCGCCTCCGGGTTCTCGGCGAGCTCGGCGTCCGGGAAGGAGTACTTGTCGTTCAGGGTCTCGATGTCCGGGGTGAAGGACTTGGCGTTCCGCGGCGAAGTGCTTGACGCCCTTGGGTTTCATGTCGACGGTCTTGGTGTCCTCGATGGAGAACTCGGTGTATCCGTGTCGGCGGCCTTGGCGGTTATCGGGTTCGGTCTCAGCGGGAGTGTTCTCGGGCCCCCGAGGAGAGCTTGGCGTTCCACGATGAGGTTACTAGCGGCCGTGTTGTAGATCCTGTCGGTCCTTCTACTGATCAGCACCAAAACACGACACATGGAGCGAACCCGCTGGTACTAGAGGGACCCTGAACTAGCACCAAAATGCCCCGGCAGCAGCAGCAGCATGCAGAGAACATGCGGCCTCGGCACCGAGGATGGCAGCGAGCTCGGGCACGGACCGGGCGGCGAGGAGCTTGACGGGGAGACGGCGGTTGGAGGAAGAAGCAACGGTGGGGCTCGCTGCCGGCGGCGAGGCGGCTCGGGGGAAAATAGGGCTGGCGGCGGCGGCGATCGGGAGGAGCCGCGGTGGCGACGGGGGTGCTCGGGGCGGGGTGCGTGGCCCGGAGGAGGATAGCCGGAGGTCGACGCGGCGCTGGGCGGGAGGAGGAAGGCCGGAGGCGAGCGCGACGGCGGCGGGACGGGGAGGAGAGACGCCGGCGGCGAGGCGGGGTGGGGCGGAGCTCGCTGCCGGAGGAGGGCCGCGCGGCGGGGAGAGGAGGCCGGGCGGAGGGGACCCGAGGCGGCGGGGCGGAGCTCGGGCCGGAGCGGGGCGCGGCCGACGGTGGCGGTGGAGCCCGAGAGAGGCGGCGCTCCGGGGCGGGGCGGCGGAAGGCGGAGAGCAGAGAGCGGGGAGAGGAGAAGGGACGCGGGGCGAGGGCGAGGTTGGGGACAGGCGGGGTCGGGGTGGGCCAGGGGTGAGCAGGGGGTCACGCGGGGAGGGGGTGGACCGGGTCCAGGGTGGGGCCAGGGAAGCAGGTCGGTGTGGGGTGAGGGAGGAAGGGGGCTGCGGGGCCCGGGGGACAGGGAGAGGAGGGGAGGGGTGTGCGTGTGTGGGTGGCCGGTTGGGAGAGAGAGAGGGAGTGGGGGGCCGGCATGTGGGGCCAGGGGGGAGTGGGCTGCTGTGGGGAGGGAGTGGGGTTAGGATTGATGAGGTGGCAAGGTGGGTAGGGATTGGGGGTCCAAGGGGTGAGGTGGACTGGGGAGGTGAGGTGGAGGGCTGGGAGTGGCTGGGTAGATTAGGTTGGGGTAGAAAAAGGGTCTAGGTTGGGTTTTATTATTTGTAAAAGATTTATGGTGTTGTTTTGTTGTAAATCTTTTTAGCAAATAATTTTTAGGCAATTAATTTAACAGATAAATATAAGACTTATTTTGAAATAAGAGAAGAGGTATTTTTAGAAAACAAAAATAGGCTTGTTGAAAATAGTTTCAGACAAACAATGCATGATGATTACGATGCAATACACAAAAACAACGCGATTTTCTAGTAGTGGTTTTGCGGGATGCCACACTTGGAAGAGAAGACAAAAGAAGGTAGGCACCTGCGGTACTACCGCTCCCATCAGCGGTACTACCGGGCACCGGTACTACCTCCCCACATGACCGGTACTACCGCCAGGTACTGAAGCTTGCGCCATCGCCACTGGATGCCCCGGTACCGCCTTGCGGTACTATCGCCCGCAAGTGGTAGTACCGGATACCATGAGCGGTACTACCGGTCATGCATGTGCCTGCGCGCACCAGTTGGGCCACAGCCCATGTATTCCCCTTTACTTACCTATTCGCCTAGTTTATCCTCAAACTACCCTTGTTTAGTGGATGGCCTATAAATAGAGCTCTCACCCCTTATGTATCCCTTAGGCATAGATGATAGACTAAAGACAACCCCCATTGTGGAATCTCTAGTTTTGTCTCATCCCCTTTACCAAGGGGACCAACTATCGTCACCAACCTCGATTGGACTTTGCATCACGCATACATCGTTGAATAAGGCCTTGGAGGTCGGTGTCTCGTCTCCAAGTTGTCAAGACCCTCCCCAAGGTGTTCTTCCCTCTCCGATATGGATTTGAGGGAGCACGTTGACCGATCTTTCCTTGCGAGGATTCTATCGGACCGGTGGCCGCCGTACGGGAGCAATCGTCCTTGTATCATGTGAGTTTTGCGTGTGTTCATCGTGTTCTTCGCGAGGTGTGTGTTCGCTTCCGCTACCTTCTACCTTCCCCCTCGCTTTCCCATCGATTTGACCACGAGATCCGTGAAGATCGGGCCACCCAAGAGGTTAACCCCCTTTATCATCTGGTATCAGCAGCTTTTGGTTGCCACAGATTTCTCATCGATTTGGTCTTTTCCCCATAAATTCGAAAATTCCACCAAAAATAGCCCCAATTCGTGTTTTGGATCGATCTGTCATTTGAGTGTGTTTTGGTAGGTTTTAATCTGTGGATTACTTGCAAAACTTATTGATCTACCTCCCTTTGCGTTCCCATAGCCTAATTCCTTGATTTCCCCCTTCGATTTGGTGTTTTTCTTGAAGATTTTCCGCCCAAATCGCCCCAAAATCGTGAAAACGCATCAAATCTAGGCGTCCCAGGACCAACCGGTACTACCGGGCTCAAAACCCGGTACTACCGCACCTCCCCAGTACCTAAACGGCACTACCGGTCCTCCGAAAACCCGGTACTACCGCTCCAAAAACCGGTACTACCGCCCGGTCCTGAACAGAAAAAAACAGATTCCCAGATTTCAGCCACCCACCGTTTTGAGCATAACTTTTGCATTCGAACTCGGATTTTGGTGTTCTTTAGCTCGTTTAGAAGAGGAGAAGGAGCTCTACATCATCATCCATGTTTTTCATGCTATCTACTCCATCCAAATTTCATGAGCAAGGCAGAATCCAACAATAAAGGGTGAAGATCGTCGACGAAAGGTATAAACATTCCGCGACTTCTCCCCACTTGCATTCCTTTGTGAACCCCACTATCTTTGAGAGCAACAAACACCTATTGAGACTAGTTCCTCTTATGATTGCATGGGCTATGCACATTTGATACCTTGTAGAATTCCGAGCAAATATTGTGAGCGCTATCTCATATAGTTATCTTGTATAGTTGTTGGCACAAGGAAGAGGCAAGTGAAAAATAGAAAGAAAAAGCAAAAAAAAAATAGAAAAGAGAAAATAAATAAATATACATGTGCCTCATAGAATAGGAAGCGCAAGCTCGATGAACATCATATAGGTGGTACTTATTGTGCATATCTTATAGCCCACCAATTTTGTGCAATCGAACTAGCGTCTCTCCTTGTACTTGTGTGACACGAGCTTATAGTCTTCGCTAGGTAATCATTTGGTTCTTGGCTCACTTTATCCGTCGCATAAGTTCCATTTATCCCATCGTGTGTGTTTTCTTGTACATATTTCATATCTTGTAGATTGACTTGTTTTGCTTTGTGATCATTGTGGTTCTTTACTTGCCAATACAACATCTTGATTTCGGATTGGTTCTTGACATGCCACTTTCCATAACTATCCACCATAGTCCATGTGTGTGTGTGTTTTTGGTTAGTAGTTGGTTTTGGTGTTCCGTGTGAACTTCACTTTGCTTGTTTTATTACTCTCAAGTGTGGCCACTTGCACGATAAGATATTCCAAGGTAAAGTAAGGTTCGACGTTGTATCCCTAACACCCTCTACCACTTCCATATACAACACTTGGTCTTGTGAAGCATGTCTAGGGACTCCTGGACCGAGGATGATTTCTATGAAGAATCCACGATGAGCCACCATGCCTATGTCTCCACAAGCATGGATAAAATGATGGAGCACTACACCAACAATGGCTCCACATGCTTCGGTGACATGGAGTGCTACAACAACAACGACTCCCCAAGCATGGGCGACTTCAAGAACGACAACGACAAGCTCCTCAAGTCGCACCGGCCAAGACGGAGCCTACACCTAGAGTGCGCCAAGGTGCACCATCAAATGGACAAGTTGGAGAGCGACCTCTACAACTTCAAGAAGGACATGGACAACGACTTCGACAAAACCATGAGCAGGGTCACCAAGATTAATGATGCTTTGCACTCATTACAACAACTCACCAAGAAGAGTGCCAAGGACAAGGGTCATCGTTGCAAGCGTCATGTGGATGACAAAGTGCGCCGCCTACATCAACCATCGGCAAGGCACGCCAATGACCTCCGCCGACACCGTCACAAGGCACCTTCAACTACTAGTGCCACCACCAAAATGGCACCAAGAGCAAGCCTTCGTCCACGCCATCAAGCTTCAACGACTACGCTTGCATTCGAAGACCTCATGAACGAGGAAAATGAAGACCTCTACTTCGCCAAGTTGGATAGCATGAGCCTACCTCCACCACTACTACAAGATGGCCACAAGACGGTCGAGCATGGGATTTTCCCTTCGACCATGGAGGCGAGCAATGATTCCCATCTTATGGCATCCAACCTTGAAGGCGACAAGGTCACGAATGGTGAGCATGGGATTTTCCCTTCACCAAAGGAGGCGCAAGGAGTTGAGGAAACCGAGCCTATCCCTATATGCTTGAGTGATGATGTGGTACCAATCCCATATGAGTATGAGAGCCACTTAGCCCACTTGATTGAGAACAAGAGTGAGATGAGTGACTCCACCTTATGTGAGATTGAGTGCTCCCACTTTGAGGGCATGGGTGATACACCGAGTGAGTTGAGAGTGGTAGTTGATAGGTCAAGTGGGACCATTTTGATTTCTAACGACTTACCCTCTACCTCTAGTGTGTTCTCTTATGTCGTGCTAGGTTCCATGAATGAAGACGCTCCAATACATGAAGCAATGATGCCTCGAATGGAGAAGATGTACATGTTGGATGAAGAGGATGCTATGCCATGGCTACATCAAGAAGACGAAGTCGTCCACAAGGAGGCCACTACTTCTAGAACACCCACTTCATATGAGAGGTATGAACAAGGTAACAATAAGGGTGTTGATGATGCCATGATCCCACTAGTGGACATGATGAATTGTGAGGATATGCATGTTATGGATGACACTTGTGACATTACATATGCTTCACTCATATTCCCATGTGATGCTTTGCCTTTGCATAATATTGATCATGTGGAATTGTTTGAGTGTGATAATATTGCCATAAACATGTCATGCTATGCATCTTGTGTGTATCCTCCAATTGCTTCGGACATGCGTTGTCATGCTAGTCATTCAATTTCTCCCGTTGCTTGCAATAAGATGAATGCTTGCTATTTCACTTGTTTTGCTTGCAACAATATTGATCACATGCGTTACAATGAGATGGCCCCCATAGCTTTCTCAATTTTTGGAGATTTTGATGTTCCCCACTTGCATACTCACCATGCATCTATTTCATGCTTGATTGACATTAATGGTGATGTGCACAAGAAGAGATACGTCATGATGGATGATGTGTATCTCTACCATTCACACACGTTCTCCCTTTTGTGTATGATGTGTGTAGGTACCCGCACTATAATGTCAACCTCGGTTGAGCACGAGTTGACAAAAAGAGCTCTTGAGAGCATCCCACAAGTACAAATGCTTACACGTCAACCTCTACCAACCACGTGTTGACAAGAAGAACCGAAGAGAGTTACCTATGGCTACCCTTCATCGAGCCATCTCTACACGCTAAGGTGACTTCCTTCTACTTGAGGACTCATGCTATAATGTTCATGAATTGGCTATGCTTTGAGTGTTGCTTCGCTTTTGTCGTGAGCTTTATAGGCTTCATGGAAGGTGAATGAACATTGAACTGTTGTCAAGTCAATCTTCCCGAGGACGACTATATGGTGAACCCCAGGATCAAGGATGTCCTTCGACCTCTTCTACTTCGTGATGAACATGGAGAGTCGAGGACGACTCTTTTTGAAGGGGGGGAGATGATGCAGCCCGACCTACGATCGTTACTACATCAAGGTCTCCAACTTACGCGAAGTCGTCATGGACTCGAAAGGTGAATCCGTTCCTCTATGCAAGCTCACTTCCTACCCTGTTGAATGGTATACTACTTCATACTCCGTCCTATGGCCATGCTAGATTCACATTGACAAGTACGGAGGCAAGGGAGGAAGCCCGGAGCATCAAGCCCGACAAGACGGTGGCTTGGAAGAGAATACGAAAGAAGGCAGGCACCTGCGGTACTACCGCTCCCATTAGCGGTACTACCGGGAACCGGTACTACCGCCCCACATGACCGGTACTACCGCTCGGTACTGAAGCTTGCGCCATCGCCACTTGATGCCCCGGTACCGGCTTGCGGTACTACCGGATACCATGAGCGGTAGTACCGGTGATGACCGGTACTACCGGTCCTAAGTCCGGTACTACCGGTCATGCCTGTGCCTGCACGCACCAGTTGGGCCACAGCCCATGTATTCCCCTTTACTTACCTATTCGCCTAGTTTATCCCCAAACTACCCTTGTTCACTAGTGCAGAGCCCCCCCTTTAACTCCGGTTGGGAGGGCCCTCTAACAGCGGTTCCCCAACCGCTGTTGAGGGTTCGGTGTTAGAGGGGGGGCCCTAAGAACTGGTGTTAAAGGGTGGCGCACGCGGGGCTGCCGCAGGCCTCAGGCCCCCCCCCTCTTTAACACCGGTTCGGGGCTGGAACCGGTGTTAAAGGTTCTTCTGCCGCGGCAGAGATTTAGGCCGTTTTCCTGCCGCGGCAGGAAAACGGCCTAAATCTCTGCCACGGTAGACTTCTGCCTATGCCCCGTTCTGGGCGTATTTCTGCAGGAGGGGGGGACCGAGGGGGAATCGATCGGGAGCGGTATACACATAAATCGTCATCGGTACATACGAGTACATGAATAATTAAGCAACTATTATTATACACAAACATCGTCATCGGCACATACATCGTCATCGGCACATACATCGTCATCGTTCATTTTGGTGGATATCTAAAGAGTTCTCCGCCAGGCGTGACGACCTCATCAAGTATGAACCCCGCCAATTCCTCTTGAATGGCTCGTATGCGTTCAAATGGTAGGAGTTGGTCCCGCATCCGTTCGATCTGAATATATATGAAGAATGGGCCGTCAATATATATATAAGAATAAAACTCAACACAATTGATGGTAATAAAATAAAAATAATGTTGTGGACTTTGTTTACTTACTCTAAGTTGTTCTAGTACGGCTTGGCCCGTCGCACATATCGTGTTGCGAATGAACTCGCAAACATAGTACCCACATAAGTTATTGCCGTGTCCCTGATGCGCGCACTTTACGAGAATAGAGAGTTCAATCAAAATAATAATCAATAAAGCATGATATAATGGAATTGGAAGCTAGCTAGTATTACTTACATTTTGGTCTACAAATTTTAGTTCTTCTGACCATTCACCCACGGCCCTTCCCGTGAACCTTTTCCAAACCCTGTCCGGCAAAGAAAATAGATAAAGGAGTAATTAATTACTTGTTGTCATGAAAGTTGCCGATCTAGTGCGATAATATGATTGAAATTACCTTTGGAGCATCTCTCTAAAGTCTGCCCATATCTCTTTTTCTTTTCGTAACGAGTCCATGACAAGGACTTTTCCTGAGTCGGGTTGAATGACTAGCAGAATAAAGTGGAACCTACGCACGCATAACTCATCATCAGTTACACTTAACATCGAGTAAGCCGAAACAGAATGTGTACAAGAGAGAGGGTAACAGTACTCACGAGAAGTTGTAAGGCAATAGTATTTCCCTTTTGGTTTGTTGTCTCAATAAAGACTTTAGCAAGTAATCTTCTGTTTGCCCGGGTTTGGTTCTTACCACTTCTTCATGAACTCTATTTGGGTCAACGAACCCAATGTCAAAAGGGCCTCCTTTCATGCATTCCATAACCTTTTTCCTGCATAATAGTATATACATATATGGTGAGCATATATATACGTGCAATTAATGAAGTGAATGAGATGAGATAAAAATTACAGAAATAGTACTTACACACAATAAAGGCTGATGGCAGATTTGTCGAGTTCCTTCTGATTGAATAGAAAATGCAAGTCTTGAATGTTGAAGTCGATCGCGTCGTCTCCGCACAAGAAAATCTGATCTCTTATATGCGCCATGATCCATTCTTCTTTTCTCGTCTTGCAGAAATCAAGGTACCACTTGTGCAATTTTCGCATCTTTGTTGGTAGATTCTTGAGCTCCTCTTTCTTGACTAGATTCTTCCCATACTTCCATGGCTGTATGGGGTTGGCATCGCATTTGGGCAATTGTCTCCCATGACGTTCAAGTATGCAATGTAAGTCATCCCCATCTCATTGGCCTTTCTTTGTAGCTCTGCCTCGTAATCATTTACGGGAGGAGCGTCCCGTGTGTCGAACATTTGGAGCGGGGCGCATGATTGGTTTTCCTGCTCTCCGAGCCTGGGAACTGTTTTTTGGGGTGCCTCGCGACTGCTACTTTCAGTCTCCCTACGGCGCCTTGCATCCGCCTTCAAAATCTGGCGCTCGTAGTCCGGCACAAGTGGGGTTTCAGGTTTCAAAAGATTTTTGTAAAACTTCTCCACCACCGCCGGATCTATTTTCTCCTTTGGCTCGGCCCGTCTAGGTGCAAAGAATTTCTTGACCTGTTCTTCCGAGATCCTATTGGTCTCCTCGTCGCTGCGATTCCACGGTAAAACCGGCAATGGCTTGGCGGAAGGCTGCGGGGCGTAGTTTTTTGAACTCTTTGGCGTACGGTTTCCTGCGGATTTCTTTGTGGCAGTGCTACTGATGCTCTTCGTGGCAGTGCTCTTCCGCTTACGCTGAGGAGATGGCTGAAGCACCGGAGATGGCTGACGGGCCGGAGATGGCTGCCGCGCAGGAGATGGCTGAAGCGCCGGAGATGGCTGCCGCGCAGGAGATAGCTGAAGCGGCTCAGACTGCTGACGCTGCGGAGACGGCGGGGGTGCCAGTGACCTCCAAATTGGAAGCACAATGTGTTCCTTCTTCCAAAGAATGGTTGTTTTCACTGCAAATTTGAGTTGAGTTTCCCCTTCACCTGTAGCATGGTCAAGCTGTGCTTCCTCATATTCCTTCACAACCTCATCCACCCCGACAATAGCATAGCCATCTGGAATCGGTCGGCAGTGGTAAGTTCCATCAGCTACAGGAGGTAAGGCATAGCCGACAGCCACCTTAATGGATAAGCCATTAATCTCACATGCAGCTCAGCGTGTTCTCTCTCCGTGATCTCATCCACGGGGTATCGAGGACCCGTCATTTCAAGCGTGGGTTGCACGTTCTCCGTGGAAGCCACACTGCTTTTCCACGCAGAGTCTGGGCCGCCGGCAGCTTCCAATGCAGGCTCTTCGTGCCGCTGAGATGGGCCAGTAGCTTGATGGCTCTGTTGTGCATTCACTTGCGCATGCAGCGCCGCAAGTGCATGTTCTATCTGTGTCATCCGCTCTGTACGCTCTTTTCCTTTTCTGCCGCGCCATCTGTAAGAGTCGCTCCAGTCGGCAAACCCATCCTTCCACGTCATACCCCCTGTGCCTCGTGCATGTCCAGGGTGTTCTTTTTTACCGATGGCGCGTGTGAGCTGGTCATTCTCTCTGTCGGGATGGAAGGTCCTGGCGGATGTTTCCTCGTATGCCGTGATGAGTTCAGTGACGGGTTTGGCAAGGAGGGTTGGGAAGATACACAATCCTGTTTCTGGGTCCAACCTTGCCCCGATTTCGTAGAACCAAGTCTTTGCAAGTAGGTCCCACCCATCTGTCTGGGGTGTGATCCCTCTCTCGCGCAGGGCCTTCTCAGCTTCCTCCCACTTAGGCCTCTGAGATATGTAGCCACCTGACCCCGTCCTCTGGTGATATTCCTTCTTCAGGGCATTAAGCGTATTGGTTTCTGACCTCTTTTTAGCTATAGCACTTTTTTTATATGTCTCAAATTCGGGCCAGTGAGGTCTTATCTTCGCATAATATGCGTCTTCGAAATTTGGAGTCTCGCCAGATTTGACAAATTTGTTCAATTTTGTCTTCCAGTTGCGGAAAGCGTCAGCCATCTTCTTTAGAGTCCACTCTTTGACCTTTTCCTTTATAACCGGGTTGTTTTCATCCTCCTCTAGCGAAAGGGTGAAATTTACCAACAACGAATTCCAAAGCATTTCTTTGGATCTGTCATCGACAAAGGTACCATCGCCCTTCTTTGGCTTATTCCAATTTTCAATTATGATTGGGATTTGGTCCCTAACAAGAACTCCAGCCTGACGTACAAATTTGTCTGCGGCCTTCTTGGGCTCCATCGGCCTGCCATCAACACGGACTGCTTCGATCGTGAACTTTGCACGATCTTTCAACCGCTGGCTCGCGCATCGCTTGCTCTTTTTCGTAGAAGAAGATGGTTGCTGGCTGGTCGATCCATATGGCTAAAAGAAGAAAGAAGCGTTAATTAATACATGTAGAAGAAGATTGTTGGTGGAAGTCAACAGAGGCTTAATCAATGCATATACCTCGCCGGACTTTGTAACCATTAAATTGCGTTCACCGGAGTCTTCATCTTCTCCATGACTAGTACTTGAGCTGTCGTCATCATGTCCCTCCAAGTTCAGATATTGTGAGGTGTCCTCATCAATAATGTTCTCCATTATTTCTTCTTCTTCAAGGTTTCTACTAAGTGGATCCATTGTTTCTAAAACAATAATATTATCTAGAGTAAGAGTGTAAACATTCAAGTGGACTTGGATTCATACACAAATATACATATTATTCATACAAAAATACACAAATAAATACACAAATGAAATTAAAACCCTAAGGATGCTTGATCATTTTAAACGAGTTCCGAGGGGTCGAAACCCTAATCAGGATGAAACTATGTTGCCCGCGAACCCGCCCCGCTTGACACCCTATCCATACTACTACAGCACTACTCCCTCCATAATTACATGCCATCTTAGTTTTGAGTTTCCCGATGTTAGTGAGATGTGCAATGATACACTATATTAAAAAAGACAAGCAAGACTGGTGGGGAAATGGTTGCTCCTGTTGGACTGACGACATGGGGGAACTACTTCGTATCGCTTGTGACTGACCACGTCGGTGTGTTCTTAGGATGAAGATCATCTTCAATTTCGACGCATTCGCACCAACTGGTTTTAATAAGATGAGAAAGATTTGTAGTAGTTTGGTGTTGATTTCAATAAAGTTCTTAATACTGTAAATACTAAATATGAAGACAAAAGTTCAAGATTACATATATTAGCAACGATGAGAGCGCGCATGTAAAATAATCACCGACATATTGCGACCAAAAAAAATTAAGTACTACACAAGTGCCAACAAGTGCATCCATATATGTCCTGCTTGGCCTTTTACATTCCGCTTGTTATTCTTTGATACAGATGAAGATTACTCTTATGAGTGTGGATTTGCTGCCCAGGGGGATAGCTGCCCCCCCCCCAAGCAGCATCGTACGATTCGTGCTAAGATGTGCACAACCACTAAGTGTCAACTGACATGGTGCCAACGGAGTGGTGTTAATTTCTGATTAAACAGTCCTTCTACTACCAGGCTTGTCAGTGTTCTGCATGCAAAATCTTATTTGTTCCTCGTCCCTGCAGTGCATGGAGTACCGTGTCTGAGTGCTTTGCTAGGTACAAGACTTCTTTGTACTGACTATACGCTAGATGAAAAGACGACTTTGTACCATCTGTTTGCGATTACTACTAGTCAGAAGAGCCAATTCGGCATTACCAAGACATATGCATGCAAAAGAGAAATTTAAGTTGGGGGCGTTTTAGGATTGTATTAGCTGCACCTAAAATCTCTCTCATATTAATTAGGATGTTTTAGATTCCTATTAACCGTGTCAATCCACCGCGAGGAAAAATCCACATTTTGGTACTTATGTTTGCCATAATCAAGGAGAATTAATTAGTGGAGATGAATAGTGTCTCTCTCACCTCAGTACGTGGATTATTTTTCCCATGAATTAAGTATAATTAATTACCCCGTATGTAATCTTGAAATATTTTAAAATGCTTTCCGGCGGGAGTACTAGATAGCAGCAACCTCCCAGCAGCTTCACTAGGCAACGTAAAGCAGAACAAGGCGGGAGTACTAGATAGCAGCAGCTTTCCAGCAGTTTCACTAGGCAACGTAAAGCGGAACAAGGTAGAGCATTTGTTTGCATCGGGACTGATGCTTCGATTGACACGATGACCGAAGGATACATTGTTGCAGATTTGCATGTATAGTGTACCAATCCAGGCACAGACAGATCAAATCAGTGCAACAGCCACGCAAAAACAGTGATATGCCAAAGAACCCCCACGTGAAATGTGCATCAGGGGAACGATTTTAGCTTACATGGGGTACGCTACATAAATATGCCATCCTATAAATGCAGTACCACGGACAGTATTGGATTCATTTTTATTTTTGCAGGATCCAGCTATCGGCAATTCGTTGAATCAAGCCATGTAAAGCCCAACCCGTAAACCTCACGGTTCGAGCAAATTTATTTTTTATTGGTAATTTTTAACAATATGCAAACATCGTTGCAGGTCCGGGGCTGCAAAGCGCCCTCGAGATGACGATGATAGCCAGTCGCCGAAGCGCATCCGCCGTACATACCCGTGCAAAACCGACGAATTCCACCTGGATGGAGTTGACGCGCTACAGACGTACTTCCGCGTCCCATGAGAAATGTCATCCAAGAACCTGGTGTACGTCCGTTTCTCGAAAAAGTGTGCCCAGGCATCGCACATATACGTGGCCACGGTCGCCACGATGACACTGCTTGGGTCGGAACAGTTCAAGATATCAGGCACTCCCAAGGGGGAGTTGTACGCCTCCACTGGATCGGTGGTGGCCACCAAGGTTCTGGACGGACAGAAGTACGCTGGGTACGGTGTTGTGCTTAGTTTTCACCGTGTATCCGACATCGACTATAAAGAGGTTGTTGCTTGCGGCGATGGCATTCAAGCTCTACGACCGAAATGCCTAAATAATTGTAGGAACATGAAGAATCATTTTTATTCAATATACCAGTGTTAGAGTTGCCGAGAGTAGTCTGGGAGTACTAGGTCAAGTAGTCTGCTATGTCCGAGAGCGCTGTAGAAAGCATGACAACTGTACTACACGTACAGGATGTTCACCGAATGAACTATATTACTTGTGCGCATGCCCCATTCCCTTTAATAAAAAAAGAGACAGCAGGTATACATCCTTGTGTCTCGTTATCTCCATATACTATAGCTCCATATACAATCATCTTGCACCGCAACCCCACCATTCATCTCACGAAGTTAGTAGCACATCACCACCATCGCACACCCTCAACCATGGAACAAAACCCTGCTACTGCCAATATCTATCCATGTGAATCAAAACTAAACAAAGTACACATATATTGAGAATATATTTTATCCCCGTACCATGTCAGCTTTTGAAAATATTTTTACTGTGTCATGTTAGCTTTATTACAAACTGCTTAATGAAACTGTCTATCTTAAAATTACTATGCACGTATCTCAGCGTATAAGCTGGCGTGCATCCAGGGGCAGCTATTCCCCTGGGCAGTAGACTATTTTCCTTACTCTTATTTATTCACTATTTTTAATTGGTTTTATACTCACGAGTATTCCCTCCATTCCGATCCTGCCAACATACTTGATAATATTGTTGCTGGATCACAAATAGTGTGTGTCTTATAGTATAAATTTATTTGAGTGTTGTTGAATCATGAGTAGTTTGTCTCTAATCGTGTTTGCGCACATGTCTATTCTAACGCATGCGTGGTTAATTGTGCCCATCTATCTAATTGAGCTAGACTTCGTTCTAAGGTCTTCCATCAGAGAAAAATTAAAAATCTCACGTCGTAGTCAGCTGAAAATACTACAAAGACTAGTAGTACTATTGCTACCGTTGCTACCATGCATGGCCCGTGCGGCGTGCGCGACAGCTTGCACAATGCAAAGCGACCGAGAGCGTTACCATCGTCCAGCTTACACCGGACAAAAGTTCAAGATTACATATATTAGCTAATCCGACGTACGGCTGCTCCGGCGAGGGCGAGGGCGAGGGCGAGGACACGGCGGCTCCGGCAAGGGCGAGGGCGAGGACGAGGACGCGGCGGCTCCGACGAGGACGAGGGCGAGGACGCGGCGGCTCCGAAGAGGGCGAGGGCGAGCACGCGGCGGCTCCGGCGAGGGCGAGGGCGAGGGCTCCGGCGCGGCTGATCTCTGCGCGCGGCGCGCGCGGTGGCGGTCTTGGCGCGCGGTGGCGGTGGCGGCGAGGGCGAGGACGCGGCGTCGGCGCGGCTGCTCTCTGCGCACGGCGCACGCGGTGGCGGTGGCGGTGCCGGTCTTGGCGGTGGTGGTGGCGGTGGCGAGACGCTCGCGGGCGGCGGTGGCAAGACGCTCGCGGGCGGCGGTGGCGGCGCTTCTCTCTGCGCGCGGCCGGCGGTGTTCGATCGATCTGGCTGCTCTGGGGGGAAGAAAGGAAGGGGAAGGTGAATTTAATACCCCCCCTTTAACACCGGTTCCAGCATTAAAGGGGCATTTTTAATTCAAAAAATATGATATGAATTTAGAAAATTCATATCTTTTTCATTTCAACTCAGAAAAATATGAATAATATATCATAATTTTCAGAAAAATAATATCTATCCATTTATGTGAATCATTTTATATTTACTTTACATGAAATATTTCAAAATAATTAAACACTTACATATAAATTTTGATTATTCAATTCAAACAAAAAAAATTGTTAAATCCTAAAACTTTGAACATAAGAAATATTAAGCATCTAAAAAATGATTTTTATTAGATCAAATCATATTTTAATGCCGCATCTTTTGTATTAACATTTTTGAATTGATTGGATATTTAAATGTCGCATCTTTTGTATACACTTGAATCTCACCAAGCCTCACTCAACTTGCATTGTTTTTTGATAAAATAGCATATTGTGAACCTAAAAATGATTTTTGTAAAAAATCATGAGCATAGTATCATGTACTTGTAGTTCATATCTGACTTCCTGCCGATTCGGTAGGAATTTGTCTTTTTCACCAGAGGTGGACGGAAAGGTTTCAGATCCCCCTGTTGGTACATTGTGCATATAAGGTGGTCTAGTATTTTTGTAAAATGTGTTGGTGGTTTTTTGAATTAGCCATTTGGTGGTTGCTTCACAAAACTGTCCGTTTTTTATGCTCGGAAAATGGAAAATGCCTTTTTGGTGCGATAAAAAGGAAAACTTCCTCTTGCAACATTGTTTGCCATGCCATGATGCACATGTATGCACAATATGGCCATATTATCACAAACTATGCCTTGATTCTAGCCATAACATTGGTTACACTTAACATCGAGTAAGCCGAAACAGAATGTGTACAAGAGAGAGGGTAACAGTACTCACGAGAAAATTAAGATACATAAAAGAACTAAAAATTAAGATACATGGCCAGATTAAGTAACAATCGGCCGAACTTGTTTCGGAATGTTGGAGTGATTCAGTCATGCTCCTGCCTACACCTGTAATACTCGCCACTGTAGTCGTCATACTCGCCGCCGCCGTCATCCCTGTCGTCGTCGGGGTCGTCGGGGTCGTCGTCGGAGACACCAACCGGGACAAAACACGAGTCAGCACTAATAATAGGGGTGAGTGTCGACATTATTTCGTAAGTGTCGACACTATGTCGAGCTGCTTGTACTATAAATAGGCATCCTTGTGAGTCCAGTCCTCCAGCCAGTTTGAGGCAGGGACACCACTACGGCCAGTTTCAGGGAGATGCCGACGGAGCCCAGTCCTCCGGCATCTCCGAGAAACTGGTCATAGAGGCACTCCCTAATATGTGAAATTAGTTAGCTCCCAGGTGTATTGATCTAGTTAGAGAAGTTACAAAGCTGCAAGATGGTTTTCGAGAGCAGGGACACCACTACGGCCAGTTTCAGGGAGATGCCGACGGAGCCTAGTCCTCCGGCATCTCCAAGAAACTGGTCATAGAGGCACTCCCTAATATGTGACCGCGCGCGTTTGGAGATCAGATCTTAATGGTAAGTACGAATCGGGACAACTTCTTCTCATAGTCCCGGTCCATCCACAAAACATGACTAACACTCAAGACATGTATTAATATTAAAAAAATGAACTAGAGTTACATAATATGAGCATGAACTTCTTGGCATATGTGTAACACCCTCGGAATCGACCCTATGCAAGTTTCAACGATTCCCGCCAAACCCGCATAGAAACGATTCAAAGGTGCCCACCAGGCACTTTCATGCGGGTGGAAAACGAAGTAATAACATTACACAACAGTCCTCGGTGGGACCCACAGAACAGATATATATACAACAGCGACTCAAAGAGTCAAGAATACAGATATAATATACAAAGATCCAAATCACCTTGAAAATGATAGAGCGTCCAGCTACGGACAAGATGCAAATGGGGCTAAGAGCCCTGAAGAACAACCAATGGCGTCCATAACCCTGCCCAGGCCAAGCCGGAAGGGTAACCCTGCTAACGACGTCGATCTCAAAACCTGCTTAAACAAAAGGGGTGCCGACAAAGGGCAAAGGAAAAGAGGAGCGTCAGTACTGAGGCCAGTACACGGCGAGACTAGAATTCGGCGGTCCTCGCCTACATAGGTATGCTGGACTGAAGCGGCAGCGGCAGCATGCACTAAACAACCTATAGAGACTCGGTACAACTGGCGGCTATCAGAGAGGGGTAAGAAAGACCTATTCGGAACCAACCTGATACTACCACCAAGCACACCCATCCTGGTGTTTCCCCCTCGATACCAAACGAGGAAGTCAACCGAGGAACGCACACAGTTGGCAGTTTTATTTATTCAGTTATCGTTGCAGCAGTTACTAGTCAAGTATAGATGGTCATCCTGATAAAATAAGAAGTGGGCAATTTTAGTTAACCATTCCGTTATAGTTGCAACACTTACTAATCAGATACAAATAGCATGAGATAACCCCAAAAACCCTGCAGTTGCTGGTACTTTTATTTAGCCATTCCGTTGTAGTTGTAATACTTACTAGTCAGGTACAATGGTCGCAAGCGACACCCATACAAGCAATTGTTGGCAGTTTTATTTAGCCATTCCATTATAGTGAAGCTGATTAATAGTCATTATAAGGTCAAATTTATAGCACTACTTTAGTTATAGTTGTCTATGATCGAGATACTGTGCTCCAAGTCGTCCATAACCGCGGACACGGCTTTCAGAAAGTTTTACCCGGCCGGGGTGCACCAATAGCAACACACACTCGATCAACCTCAGAAAAACCAAATCAAAACCCAACGAGGCCTTCACGACAAAGCAATCACAGGATTCAGAAATATTTCAGTGGGCCACCCCATTAAGTACACCTGCAACGAAGCTAGCTGACTCCGAGACGGACCCAAGGTTTGCGTCAATGGCTGTAAACGACTGGGAACCCGAAAACTCGGGGTGTCGATACCGCGAAAACACTCCGCTTACCTAAACAGTACATTGTGCTCCTCGCACAATCGTAAATAAAGCAGTAAAGCATGGCATAGGTACAGGATAGTAAATAAAACCTCAAACTAGTTTGTGGCCCCAAGAAATAAGAATGAATCAAGCTTTGGCTCAGGGGGGTCCCATAAGCTTCCCGGATGTGGATAGCACGAATATTCAAGGAACAGGTATCAAGTACTCGGGGTCCTACGGGACACAAGTGGACGGTTAACAACCAAATAACATCTATTGCCCACCTGTGCCTCTGCTTACTTACTTCAATTTTAGTTGTTAAACAGTAATTAAAGTGAAAGAAAAGTAAAACCATGATCATCTCCAACATCAAACATGCGGCAATACACCAACAACTGTGGCACTTGACGACACGCAACCGCACTTGAGCAAGCGACTATGACGCGCAAGTCCAACTATCTACCAGATAACAGGTAATAGGATGTGTCCAAGGCAATATAAGGCTGCGAGGGATATCACGGGTACGAAAACTAGAGCATCGCAACACAGATAGCAATAGATCAACAGGAGGGAATAAATGCTATAAAAGTAAGATAGGTAGAAAGGGGGAGATGCTCGCCTGAAAATATTGCCGAAGGTTCAACCGAAGATCGGGGCGAAGCTCACATCAACTCAACGGCCTTATCCGCGAAGAAGCAAAACACTAGAATAAACACCGGATGCAATATTTAATACTACGACAGAAGATCGGGCATGATGCATGTATGATGTATGACAAGGCAAAGGTGCAATGCACTTAGGTCATATTAAGTGGAACAAGGGTCCCGACAATTAATCAGATGGTTCATGTTATTTATCTTCCCCGCAAATTAAATGTTGTAATAACAGGGTAAGATAAGTTACCGGTTCGCTACACAAATTTAAATGAGGCCAATACAAGACTAGATTTGCCCGCATATGGGCCCCATATTTAATTATTAGGTGAATCGGCATAAGGCCCCCAAACCACTCAATATGCATGCAAGATGAATGATTATTAATATGCAAAAATTTGATATTTTACATTTATAAAATAGGGCTCGAGAAAGGGTCACACATTAGGGTTCGGCGATCTTGGGGTTCCGGGGTTCGGGGTTCGGCCTCAGGGTTCAGGGTTCGACGGGATCGGTCTCGGCAGCAACATTCTCGAATAACGGAGTAGATCTTGTCGCATTCGGGTTCTCGGCGATCTCGGCGTCCGGGAAGGAGTACTTGTCGCACCGGGGTCTCGGTGTCCGGGGTGAGTACTTGGCGTCCTCAAGGGAGTACTGGTCGTATCCGCATCGGCGACCTTGGCGTCCGGGTTCTCGACAAACTTGGCATCCAAAATGAAGGGCTCGTCGTCCTGGGATCCTCCGAGTCCGTGTTGACGACCTTGGGGTTCCGACTTGCTCATCGTAGACGGACTTGGTTCGTCGTCGGGTCTCGTCGGGGTCAGTCTTCGGGGTCCGGCCATCGGATCCAGGAACGGGCTTCGGAATCCGTGAGGCGATCTTGGCGCTCGATGTCCGTGAGGGAGTCCTTGTCGTATCCGTGAAGGGGATCGTGTCGGTCCACGGGGTTCGGGCTTCGGGATCGGTCTTCAGTTCCAGATCTTGGCGCGCCAGGGGTTCTGCATCACCGGATCTGTGGACCAGGGTCTTCGGATCCGTGCTCTCGGTTTCATGACGAAGATCTTGTCGATCCGTGACGAGGGTGTTCGGGTACTGGCATGGGTAGACGATGACGGACTTGGATGTGGTACCGGCAACCTCCTAGAGTCCCCGTCTCGGTATAATCTTCACGCATCTGTCCTCGACACGGAGTGCTTGGTAAAGAGCATGGCGTTCTAGGGTCTTCGGAAGATCTTGTGGGAAAGGCAGCAGGGAGAGTTCGGAGGCGGCCCGTGACGCGTGGAGGCGCGGGGTCGCTCCTGCAGGGAGGTGGTCGGCGCTCGACGGAGAGGGCAGAGGACGGAGGAGCCGCGGTGATGGAGTCCGGCGGCGGTGGCGCTCTGGGCGAGCGGCGGCGCCTAGGCCCAGCGAGGCGGCGACGGTTGGGGAAGGCGGCGAGGGCGTGGGCGACCTGGGAGGGGGCCTCTGGCCGGGGTAGAGCGGGGGGAGCTCGGTGTGGCGGAGGTGGAGGTCGGCTCCGGCGGGCTCTGCATCGAGGGGGCGAGGACGCGCCGGTGACGGGGAGAGGAGGGCTCGGCCGGCGCTACTCGGGGGGGACGGGCCGGTGGATGAAGAGGAGAGGGCGGCGGGGACGACGGTGCCGGAGCGGCGGGGCGGGGAGACCGGCGCGACGGCGCCCAGAGGAGGCCGAAGCGGGGCGAGGCTCTGGCCGGAAAGGGAAGGCCGGCGGGGCGACGCCTTCGAGGCTTGATGGGGTGGCGGCGGTGCTAGGCGAGGCCGGCGGCAGGGATAGAGGAGCGGAGGAGGGGCCGCGGGTCGACGGGGCGGAGGCCGACGAGGTTGGCGTGGCCGGGGCCGGGGAAGAGCTGCGAGGGGGGTCGCGGGGAGAGGAAGGCGAGGCAGGGAGGCCGACGGAGGCGCTGCTCCGGCGAGAGGGAGGCGCACGCGGAGGGCGGTGGGTCACGGGGATGGGGCGAGGGGGTGGGCTGGGAGAGAGAGGAGGGAGTGGGTCCCGCGGGGAGCGTGCGACAGGGGTGGGTGGGGCGCGCCAGGGGAGAGAGAAGCGGGCCAGGTGGGTGGTTTTCGGTGGGGTGGGAACAGAGAAGTGGAAGTGGGGCCGGGGTGGCAGCGGGACAGGGGCAGGTGCGGCTGGGTGAGTGCGTGGTGTGTGTTGTGCGTGTGTGCACAGGGAGGGGCTGTGTTGGGTGGGTTTGGGGAGGTGGCGACAGATGATTGGTGGGGTTTGGGCCAGGGGTGAGGTGGCGGGAGCGGCTTGGGTGGGGTGAGGTGGAGGGGGTCTGGTTAGATTAGGACAGGGTAAGAAAAGATTTAGGGGGGAACTGAGTAGATATTTATCTGGGGAAGTAGACTGCTGCCAGCTGGGCCGTTTGGACCTGGCCGGTGGCGGCCTTTCTCGGAACAAAACAGATTTATAATATTTTATTATTTTCTTTGTTTTTAAATCAAAACATTTGTAAAAGGGTTTTAGACAAACAAAAGGTCCGGGCAGATCTAGGGTTTGAATTTGAACAAAGCGGAGAATATCTAGAGAACAAAATAGGCTTTTAGAAAATAGTTTCAGACAAACAAATGCATGATTAAGACGACGATGCTCAAATGCAATGTGGCATGATGACATGAGCATGCGGTCATGACGATGCAATGCACAAAAACAACGCGATTTTCTAGTAGTGGTTTTTGAAGGATGCCACAATTCGACACCACTAACAATGGATCTCGCCCTCGAGATCCGCCTCATGGTACCGGGAAGAAGGGCGGCGATCCGAATCTTCTCGCATCGTGTAGATCCTCGCGACACCCCTAACAAGAGATCGTTGTCCGTGATCGTCGAGGGAACACTCCGGGAACAAAAGGTCGAAGGTAGAGGTATCAACAAATAAAGCCACCTCTAACTCTGATAGAAAGAGAGAACCGATGCATTCTCATCCACTTCAATGTACACAAGCGAATAGAGTGAGTAGTCGGCATGGGGGCCAATCCATCACGCACCCAAACTATTACTCTGCACAACCAGTAGAAAAGCGTGCAACCATTCTCGGAATCAGACTGAAGATCTCGACAAGCGAGGTTCGGAACAAAGGAGTGATGCAGACTCTGCATCGGATCTAGCATAGATGATGTCATCACGTCGGAAAACACCGGAAGGCACAAACAAGGAACAAAGAATGGTACCACAGACGAAGGATTCCTAGGATAGCATGAAGACCAGATGTAGCAGCACCGTTACCAAAGGAGGAAGCGAAACCCTGAAGGTACGACGGAACCCAACCACGAGAAACCCTGGACTCGAAGAGAGAGAAGAGAGCGGATTCAAAACTCGCAGAGGTGAGAGGAGAGCAGCAGAGGGGTAAGGAGTAAAATCAGACCTAATCAGAACTATCCAACCGATTTTGCAAAATAGTTTTGACACTCTACTTCGGCCGTTAGCTAGGTTATCCTACAGGCTGGACTTGTGGGGTATCGCAACTGCTGAGCTCTGATACCACTCTGTAACACCCTCGGAATCGACCCTATGCAAGTTTCAGCGATTCCCGCCAAACCCGCATAGAAACGATTCAAAGGTGCCCACCAGGCACTTTCGTGCGGGTGGAAAACGAAGTAATAACATTACACAACAGTCCTCGATGGGACCCACAGAACAGATATATATACAACAGCGACTCAAAGAGTCAAGAATACAGATATAATATACAAAGATCCAAATCACCTTGAAAATGATAGAGCGTCCAGCTACGGACAAGATGCAAATGGGGCTAAGAGCCCTGAAGAACAACCAATGGCGTCCATAGCCCTGCCCAGGCCAAGCCGGAAGGGTAACCCTGCTAACGACGTCGATCTCAAAACCTGCTTAAACAAAAGGGGTGCCGACAAAGGGCAAAGGAAAAGAGGAGCGTCAGTACTGAGGCCAGTACACGGCGAGACTAGAATTCGGCGGTCCTCGCCTACATAGGTATGGTGGACTGAAGCGGCAGCGGCAGCATGCACTAAACAACCTATAGAGACTCGGTACAACTGGCGGCTATCAGAGAGGGGTAAGAAAGACCTATTCGGAACCAACCTGATACTACCGCCAAGCACACCCATCCTGGTGTTTCCCCCTCGAGACCAAACGAGGAAGTCAACCGAGGAACGCACACAGTTGGCAGTTTTATTTATTCAGTTATCGTTGCAGCAGTTACTAGTCAAGTATAGATGGTCATCCTGATAAAATAAGCAGTGGGCAATTTTAGTTAACCATTCCGTTATAGTTGCAACACTTACTAATCAGATACAAATAGCATGAGATAACCCCAAAAACCCTGCAGTTGCTGGTACTTTTATTTAGCCATTCCATTGTAGTTGTAATACTTACTAGTCAGGTACAATGGTCGCAAGCGACACCCATACAAGCAATTGTTGGCAGTTTTATTTAGCCATTCCATTATAGTGAAGCTGATTACTAGTCATTATAAGGTCAAATTTATAGCACTACTTTAGTTATAGTTGTCTATGATCGAGATACTGTGCTCCAAGTCGTCCATAACCGCGGACACGGCTTTCAGAAAGTTTTACCCGGCCGGGGTGCACCAATAGCAACACACACTCGATCAACCTCGGAAAAACCAAATCAAAACCCAACGAGGCCTTCACGACAAAGCAATCACAGGATTCAGAAATATTTCAGGGGGCCACCCCATTGAGTACACCCGCAACGAAGCTAGCTGACTCCGAGACGGACCCAAGGTTTGCGTCAATGGCTGTAAACGACTGGGAACCCGAAAACTCGGGGTGTCGATACCGCGAAAACACTCCGCTTACCTAAACAGTACATTGTGCTCCTCGCACAATCGTAAATAAAGCAGTAAAGCATGGCATAGGTACAGGATAGTAAATAAAACCTCAAACTAGTTTGTGGCCCCAAGAAATAAGAATGAATCAAGCTCTGGCTCAGGGGGGTCCCATAAGCCTCCCGGGTGTGGATAGCGCGAATATTCAAGGAACAGGTATCAAGTACTCGGGGTCCTACGGGACACAAGTGGACGGTTAACAACCAAATAACATCTATTGCCCACCTGTGCCTCTGCTTACTTACTTCAATTTTAGTTGTTAAACAGTAATTAAAGTGAAAGAAAAGTAAAACCATGATCATCTCCAACATCAAACATGCGGCAATACACCAACAACTGTGGCACTTGACGACACGCAACCGCACTTGAGCAAGCGACTACGACGCGCTAGTCCAACTATCTACCAGATAACAGGTAATAGGATGTGTCCAAGGCAATATAAGGTTGCGAGGGATATCACGGGTACGAAAACTAGAGCATCGCAACACATATAGCAATAGATCAACAGAAGGGAATAAATTCTATAAAAGTAAGATAGGTAGAAAGGGGGAGATGCTCGCCTGAAAACATTGCCGAAGGTTCAACCGAAGATCGGGGCGAAGCTCACATCAACTCAACGGCCTTATCCGCGAAGAAGCAAAACACTAGAATAAACACCGGATGCAATATTTAATACTACGACAGAAGATCGGGCATGATGCATGTATGATGTATGACAAGGCAAAGGTGCGATGCACTTAGGTCATATTAAGTGGAACAAGGGTCCCGACAATTAATCAGATGGTTCATGTTATTTATCTTCCCTGCAAATTAAATGTTGTAATAACATGGTAAGATAAGTTACCGGTTCGCTACACAAATTTAAATGAGGCCAATACAAGACTAGATTTGCCCGCATATGGGCCCCATATTTAATTATTAGGTGAATCGGCATAAGGCCCCCAAACCACTCAATATGCATGCAAGATGAATGATTATTAATATGCAACAATTTGATATTTTACATTTATAAAATAGGGCTCGAGAAAGGGTCACACATTAGGGTTCGGCGATCTTGGGGTTCCGGGGTTCGGGGTTCGGCCTCAGGGTTCAGGGTTCGACGGGATCGGTCTTGGCAGCAACATTCTCGAATCACGGAGTAGATCTTGTCGCATCCGGGTTCTCGGCGAGCTCGGCGTCCGGGAAGGAGTACTTGTCGCACCGGGGTCTCGGTGTCCGGGGTGAGTACTTGGCGTCCTCAAGGGAGTACTAGTCGTATCCGCATCGGCGACCTTGGCGTCCGGGTTCTCGACAAACTTGGCGTCCGAAATGAAGGGCTCGTCGTCCGGGGATCCTCCGAGTCCGTGTTGACGACCTTGGGGTTCCGACTTGCTCATCGTAGACGGACTTGGTTCGTCGTCGGGTCTCGTCGGGGTCAGTCTTCGGGGTCCGGCCATCGGATCCAGGAACGGGCTTCGGAATCCGTGAGGCGATCTTGGCGCTCGATGTCCGTGAGGGAGTCCTTGTCGTATCCGTGAAGGGGATCGTGTCGGTCCACGGGGTTCGGGCTTCGGGATCGGTCTTCAGTTCCAGATCTTGGCGCGCCAGGGGTTCTGCATCACCGGATCTGTGGACCAGGGTCTTCGGATCCGTTCTCTCGGTTTCATGACGAAGATCTTGTCGATCCGTGACGAGGGTGTTCGGGTACTGGCATGGGTAGACGATGACGGACTTGGATGTGGTACCGGCAACCTCCTAGAGTCCCCGTCTCGGTATAATCTTCACGCATCGGTCCTCGACACGGAGTGCTTGGTAAAGAGCATGGCGTTCTAGGGTCTTCGGAAGATCTTGTGGGAAAGGCAGCAGGGCGAGTTCGGAGGCGGCCCGTGACGCGTGGAGGCGCGGGGTCGCTCCTGCAGGGAGGTGGTCGGCGCTCGACGGAGAGGGCAGAGGACGGAGGAGCCGCGGTGATGGAGTCCGGCGGCGGTGGCGCTCTGGGCGAGCGGCGACGCCCAGGCCCAGCGAGGCGGCGACGGTTGGGGAAGGCGACGAGGGCGTGGGCGACCTGGGAGGGGGCCTCTGGCCGGGGCAGAGCGGGGGGGAGCTCGGTGTGGCGGAGGTGGAGGTCGGCTCCGGCGGGCTCTGCGTCGAGGGGGCGAGGACGCGCCGGCGACGGGGAGAGGAGGGCTCGGCCGGCGCTGCTCGGGGGGGGACGGGCCGGTGGACGAAGAGGAGAGGGCGGTGGGGACGACGGTGCCAGAGCGGCGGGGCGGGGAGACCGGCGCGACGGCGCCCAGAGGAGGCCGAAGCGAGGCGAGGCTCTGGCCAGAAAGGGAAGGCCGGCGGGGCGACGCCTTCGGGGCTTGATGGGGTGGCGGCGGTGCTAGGCGAGGCCGGCGGCAGGGCTGGAGGAGCGGAGGAGGGGCCGCGGGTCGATGGGGCGGAGGCCGGCGAGGTTGGCGTGGCCAGGGCCAGGGAAGAGCTGTGAGGGGGGGCCGCGGGGAGAGGAAGGCGAGGCGGGGAGGCCGACGGAGGCGCTGCTCCGGCGAGAGGGAGGCGCACGCGGCGGGCGGTGGGTCACGGGGATGGGGCGAGCGGGGTGGGCTGGGAGAGAGAGGAGGGAGTGGGTCCCGCGGGGAGCGTGCGACAGGGGTGGGTGGGGCGCGCCAGGGGAGAGAGAAGCGGGCCAGGTGGGTGGTTTTCGGTGGGGTGGGAACAGAGAAGTGGAAGTGGGGCCGGGGTGGCAGCGGGACAGGGGCAGGTGCGGCTGGGTGAGTGCGTGGTGTGTGTTGTGCGTGTGTGCACAGGGAGGGGCTGTGTTGGGTGGGTTTGGGGAGGTGGCGACAGATGATTGGTGGGGTTTGGGCCAGGGTTGAGGTGGCGGGAGCGGATTGGGTGGGGTGAGGTGGAGGGGGTCTGGTTAGATTAGGACAGGGTAAGAAAAGATTTAGGGGGGAACTGAGTAGATATTTATCTGGGGAAGTAGACTGCTGCCAGCTGGGCCGTTTGGACCTGGCCAGTGGCGGCCTTTCCCGGAACAAAACAGATTTATAATATTTTATTATTTTCTTTGTTTTTAAATCAAAACATTTGTAAAAGGGTTTTAGACAAACAAAAGGTCCGGGCAGATCTAGGGTTTGAATTTGAACAAAGCGGAGAATATCTAGAGAACAAAATAGGCTTTTAGAAAATAGTTTCAGACAAACAAATGCATGATTAAGACGATGATGCTCAAATGCAATGTGGCATGATGACATGAGCATGCGGTCATGACGATGCAATGCACAAAAACAACGCGATTTTCTAGTAGTGGTTTTTGCGGGATGCCACAATATGTCCTTCCTTATGATCGCTTCAGACGTAACCATGGAGCATCTTATTTACTTAACGGAATGCTTGGGTCAGTTTTCACTGTGAAGGGCGAAATTTCATCAAACTTATTATAATCTTCTGACATGTCTGTCTTGTCCTCGATTCCCACGATGTTTCTTTTCCCTGAAAGAACTATGTGATGCTTTGGCTATCATATGATGTATTCGTTTGCATATTTTTTCTTTTTTTTGTCTGGAGGACATGTCCTTCACATAGAAAACCTGAGCCACATCATTGGCTAGGACGAATGGTTCGTCTAAGTTCTTGTCTACCTTCATAAGATTGTTGAGATCCACCGTTGTCATTCCGTACTTCTTGTCTACCTCAACCCCTCCTCCTGTTAGCTTGACCCATTTGCATCGAAACAAGGGGACCTTAAAATTAGGTCCATAGTCAAGTTCCCATATCTCCTCTATGAACCCATAATACGTGGTCTTTTGCCCATTGTCTTCTGCTGCATCGAAGCGGACACCACTGTTTTGGTTGGTGCTCTTTTTATCTTGGCCTATCGTGTAAAATGTATTCCCATTTATCTCGTACCCTTGGAAAGTACATACAGTCGAAGATGGTGTCCTGGCCAACAAGTACAGCTGATCCCCAACAGTGGTGTTATTCGTGAGAAGTCTTTGCAGCCAGCCGCCAAAACTCGCCATGTGTTCACTTATAATCCATTCATCAGACTGTCCCGGGTGTTTGAGGCGTATTAAATTCTTGTGTTCATTGATATATGGGGCAACCAAGATAGATCTTTGTAAAACCGTATAGTGTGCTTGATTGAGAGAATGCCCGTCCCTACATATCATTGCTTTACATCCTAGGGTGCCTTTTCCACGCAGTCTTCCCTCATGTCGTGATTCTGGAACACCAATCGCCTTAAGGTCAGGAATAAAATCAACACAGAACTCAATGACCTCCTCTGTTACATAGACCTTGGAGATGCTTCCTTCCGGCCTAGCACGGTTATGAACATATTTCTTTAAGACTCCCATGTACCTCTCAAAGGGGAACATATTGTGTAGAAATACAGGACCGAGAATGGCAATCTCTTCTACTAGGTGAACCAGGAGATGCGTCATAATATTGAAGAAGGATGGTGGGAACACCAACTCAAAGCTGACAAGACATTGGGCCACATCTGTTTGTAACCCTGGTAGGCTTTCTGGATCGATTACCTTCCGAGATATTGCATTGAGGAATGCACATAGCTTCACAATGGGTACTCGAACATTTTCGGGTAGAAGCCCCCTCAATGCAATCGAAAGCAATTGTGTCATAATCACATGGCAGTCATGAGACTTCAGGTTTTGGAATTTTTTCTCTGCCATATTTATTATTCCCTTTATATTCGACGAGAAGCCAGACGGGACCTTGATACTGCTCAGACATTCAAAAAAGATTTCCTTCTCTGCTTTGGTAAGAGCGTAGCTGGCAGGAGTTAAGTGGCATCGTTTACCCTTCTCGTTCTCAGGATGCATAGGCTCTTCAGGGGCCTTCAGACGTTGTTGGTCCTGCCGTGCTTCCGGTGTATCTTTTGTCTTCCCATACACTCCTAGAAAGCCTAGCAGGTTCACGCAAACATTCTTCGTCACGTGCATCACGTCGATTGAAGAACGGACCTCTAAGACTTTCCAATAGGGTAGGTCCCAAAATATAGATTGCTTCTTCCACATGGGCGCGTGTCCGGCATCGTCATTCGGAACAGATAGACTGTCAGGACCTTTTCCAAAGATTACTTCTATGTCCTTGACCATACCAAATACCTCCTCACCGGTACGGAGGACAGGCTTCCTCCGGGGTTCTGCCAGACGTTTGAAATGCTTGCCTTTCTTTCTTACTGGATGCAGGTTCGGAAGAAATCGGCGATACCCTAGGTACACAACATTCTTACATTTATCCAAATATACACTTTCAGTATCATCTAAACAGTGTGTGCATGCATTGTATCCCTTGTTTGTCTGCCATGAAATGTTACTAAGAGCAGGCCAATCATTGATGGTTACGAAAAGCAATGCTCGTAGGTCAAATGGCTCTCCTTTGTGCTCATCCCACATACGTACACCTGATTTGGCCCACAACTGTAAAAGTTCTTCAACTAATGGCCTTAGGTACACATCAATGTCGTTGCCGGGTTGCCTCGGGCCTTGGATGAGCACTGGCATCATAATGAACTTCCTCTTCATACACAACCAAGGAGGAAGGTTATAGATACATAGGGTCACAGGCCAGGTGCTGTGGCTGCAGCTCTGCTCACCAAAAGGATTCATGCCGTCTATACTTAGACCAAACCTTAAGTTCCTTGCGTCACGTGCGAAGTCCGGGTACTCTCGCTCGACTTTTCTCCACTGTGACCCATCAGCGGGGTGTCTCAACATCGCATCTTTCTTACGGTCTTCCATGTGCCATCGCAACAACTTGGCATGCTCTTTATTTCTGAAGAGACATTTTAACCGTGGTATTATAGGAGCATACCACATAACCTTGGCGGGAACCTTCTTCCTAGGGGCCTCGCCCTCAACATCGTCAGGATCGTCTCGTCTGATCTTATACCGCAGTGCAGTGCATACCGGGCATGCATCCAAATTCTCGTACTTCTCACTGCGGTAGAGGATGCAGTCATTAATGCAGGCATGTATCTTCTGCACGTCTAATCCTAGAGGGCAGACAACCTTCTTTGCTTGGTATGTACTGTTGGGCAACTCATTATTTCTTGAAAGAAGATTCTTCATTTTTACCAACAACTTTGAAAATGCGCTGTCAGTCACACCATTCTCTGCCTTCCATTGCAGCAAATCCAGTGTGGCACCTAGCTTTTTATGGCCATCTTCGCAAGTTGGATACAACAATGTTTTGTGATCCTTTAACATCTGCTCCAGCCTCTCCTTCTCCTTTTCAGTTTCACATTCTTCCTTTGCATCAGTAATGGCCCGACCAAGATCGTCATCAGCGGGCCCATCTGCTCCCTCTTGATCTTCATTATCTACCTCCGTTGCATTATCATCATATTCAGGATACATATTATGATAGTTACCATCATCCTCTTCTTCTTCGTTGTCTTCCATCACAACCCCTTTTTCTCCGTGCTTGGTCCAACAATTATAGCTGGGCATGAAACCGGATCGAAGCAGGTGGGCGTGAATGGTTCTGGTATTTGAGTAGTCTTTCTTGTTCTGACAGTGAATACACGGACAGCACATAAAACCATTGTGACCACGGTTTGCATTAGCCACAACGATGAAATTTTGGAGGCCCGTAATGTACTCGGAAGTGCGGCGGTCACCGTACATCCATTGCCGATTCATCTGCATTAATATGTAGTATATATCAAAAAATAATAGGGAGATGACCATTTATATATATAGTACATCAATGACACATGAAACTATAGTTGCCGACCTCGACCGAGATGGAAAGAGCAACAAAAAAACTTATTTTGAGCTCTCGGGCATTTCACCGAACACCTCTTGTGCATATGAAAAAAACACAAACTAGCACTCTTCACACCCTCTTGCTAGGCTCCAAAATGTGAAAGAATGGAAGAGTGGGGTGTGTGTGGGCTGGGGTGGTGTCTTATATAGCCCCCCCCCCCCCCTTTAACACCGGTTCATGCCATGAACCGGTGTTAAAGGGGGGTGCGCCGGCCACTGCTGCAGGGACCTTTAACACCGGTTCGTGGCATGAAACGGTGTTAAAGGGGGGCTCCTTTTTTGCACGCTGGTACGGGCCCCCCTTTAACACCGGTTCGTAGAAGAACCGGTGTTAAAGCCCTTTTTCGGGATCAACAAAAGACCTCGTTTCCACTAGTGGTTTAGTGGTTGGCCTATAAATAGAGCCCCCACCCCTCATGTATCCCTTAGGCATAGATAATAGACTAAAGACAACCCCCATTGAATAATATCTAGTTTGGCCTCATCCCCTTTATCAAGGGGACCGACTATCGTCGCCAGCCTCGATTGGACTTTGCATCCCGCATCCATCGTTGAACAAGGCCTTGGAGTTTGGTGTCTCGTCTCCAAGTTGTCAAGACCCTCCCCAAGGTGTTCTTCCCTCTCCGATGTGGACTTGAGGGAGCACGTTGACCGATCTTTCCTTGCGAGGATTCTATCGGACCGGTGGCCGCCGTACGGGAGCAATCGGCCTTGTATCGTGTGAGTTTGGCATGTGTTCATCGTGTTCTTCGCGAGGTGTGTGTTCGCTTCCGCTACCTTCTCCCTTCCCCCTCGCTTTCCCATCGATTTGACCACGAGATCCGTGAAGATCGGGCCACCCAAGAGGTTAACCCCCTTTATCATATAAGTTAGCTCATCTTTGAATGAACCTTGTATTTTATGTCTGAACTGTGTTCAACACCTGTTCGGCAAAGAAAATGAACAAAGAAGTTATTAGTTAATTTTTCGTGTTTGTATGCTAGCTCATACTGTATTATTTTGGACTCTCGGCCGGCTCCAGTGAACTCCATGTGGTTTGCCGTCGTCGGTCAAGGATGGGTGGATGGACAGGACAGATGGACGTGTGTTTAGCCTCGATCCCATCAGGGTATATTACATATCGATCATCAAGGTACATGCATGGGGAAGTAGTAGAGCGATCGATCGACATGATTGGACTGCTGGGCTTTGCATTCTGATCAAACTGTTTTGGAGCGAGGAGTTTGGTTAGCTATCTGGTTGAGTTGTCACTTGTCAGGGCCGCGGTGACGGACATGCATGCATGTGGTGTTCGGCCGCACCATCACCAGGAAACGATCTCTTGATTACCTTCCGAGGATAGGCGTAAAATACAGAGTAATTTAAAACGATCCAGAAGAAAAGATGGATTTGATGTTGATTTGAACACAGAAACTCAGTTGTACACGACCCCGACTCTCTATTTCTAGCACCGTTCGATAGATAGATCGACTCCTATATACATATCCCTGTACCCTGCACCCGTCTTTGTCGATCTCCATCGAACCCCACCATCGGCTGGTGATATGCAGCATGTAATTCTCTAGAAGGAAGATAAAATGTGATGGTGATAGAGTGTATTCTTCAATCGTTGCATGCAACTATGCTATAAGTTTCAATATGCTTGATAGTTATTATGTTTCTTTTACTATCTCTGTACGGCTGTACCTAGGGTTGCCACATAAGACCACGGCAGCAAAATTTAGTTCAAACTAGGCTAATTTTTTGAACTAGACGAAGACATTTTGCCTAAGAAACGGGACGGATCGGGTGCCGCGCTCTACCACCCTAGCTAGCTGTACCCACCGTCTGTTTGTTTTACAGATGGATGCATGCATGCATGCATGCTAGTGAGAGTATCTAAGAAAGAATTTATTATGTCCCGTTATTATGGTGGCTAATTAATACTCCCTTCTTCCCGGTTTGAGATGCGCATAACTCTTGACCCACATACCAAGGACCTAAAATTAATACACATGCAACTCCGCAGCAAGCTCCTCCATTAATATGCATGCATGCATTGGCCAGTGGTTTGCATATTCCTTCGGTTTCCACACTCATTAATGCATGGAGCGTTTCTATAGTGAAGGGGCAAACGGTCAACTTAGCACTAATTTAGACTTCTCTCCACAATACGCATCATAATTTGGGAATTTCATAAAAAAATTATACGCATGGTAAATTGGGAGGGAGTGAGTATTTGTACAGCCAGTTTTGCACGGGTGTATATACTCATTCCCACGGGAGTATTATTCCTCGCTGCTGCTACATTACTGCAGGATGAAGATATATACATAGTCCATACAAGCATATATAGCTTAATATTCCTTGTGTACCGTGTTTATGCAATTATTGGTCATCACACATTAATCTGTACCATGGACACCACATTTGACAGCGTGCAGATTAATCAGTTATTAACCAACAGCATTTTTTTTATGTATAGAGTTAACTAGCAGCATGGAGACCCAGTAAGTAGGTTGAGTGCACATATACCTGTCCCACTCAGAGTAGAGAGTACGTAGGGATTGACTGGCTAGCCCGCGGAGCGTTTTATTCATAAAACCTAAAGCGTCTTATATTTTAAAACGAGAGAGTACATGAAAAGGAGACGATTTATCGAAACTAATAGCATAGTTGCATGCAACGATTAAAAAAATACACTATATCCATCACATTCGCTCTTCCTTCTAGAGAGTTACCACGTAACGAATTCACCAGCTGTAGTAGGGTAGTTTAGTCGTTGGAAGTGCGTCGACGTAGCATGGGCGGAAAGGGAACGCGGCGTCGATGCCATGAGCATGTGAGTGTGGGCTTCTAACAAGTCGCCAGCCTAAATATTGCATCCTCGAGGTCCTGAAATGGTATGCCACAATGCCATTATAGGTTTGGAGGAGAACGGCATCCTTGTACGGATGTAATCCTACGATCCCGTAAGACTCAACGACTCAACGTTCTCATCTTCCGAGTGGGTCACACTTTCATCTAGGTCGATGAAGTTGTCCTCGTCCGAGTCCCAGAAGCACATGAAACTTTCATCGCTTTTGATTTCACGGTCTTCATCTCTGTATGGTTCTCCGTCACAATGGCCATCGTCGTCAGCGTCAACATCAACAGTGACTATGCTATCCAAGGAATCAACCTCATGGTTGCCTTCTTCTCCTGCATTGTCACCGTCGTCAACAATGTCATCATCGATTTTGTTGCTCAGGCCATCCTCCTCATCATCATATATGATTTTCTCAATGTTAGGAGGTTCAAACAAGCTAACTATTGCTTTTTTATTTTCGACAGCCTCCCACGACACTCTCGGCTGCAATATCATATGCTGAATTTTATGGTTATAAGGACTAATAAGGTCAGCCTCATGTGCTATCATCCACTCCACTTGTCCATCATCTGCTTCTGTCAATGTCCATACACGTAGTTGCAATTTGTCGAGCGCCACATAGTGAACCCCTTTCTCATAGCTCGCTAACACGGAGCTCTTGGGAAGCTCATACCTACATCCATATTTGCTTTCATCGTAAGCTTTCCCTGGCAGTTGGGCCATGTCGTATGCCCCTTGAGAGTTGCGCAGGATCATTATGATGTTGTTCCAACAATGTACGTAGAGAGACCCCTGCCAATATTGGGCTGCCTTCCATATCTTCACACCCCAAGGGTGTGGCGCAGTCACCATGTCATAGAGATACCTAGGGGCGCAACGCCCCGGCACAAACTCTCGGCTCAGCCATTGGCCGGTTAGTGATGAGAAGATCAATACAGGAAACACCTTATCGTTCGGCTCCTCGGGTAGAAAAACCTTTTGTATCTCCTCTTGTGGTTTCTCAGGTAGTAGCGAAACCTGACCTTGGTGTGATGGCACCGACGATACCTCATCTGATCTTGATTGCGGCACGTAGCCATAATGCACTTTGATATCTATCTCCTCTTGTCCTTCCTCGGATAGCTGCTCTTCCTCAAACAACATAGGTAAGTGCAGTTGCTCGACGTTGATCTCGACCCAGGTTTGTGGCTGGATATTTTTCGCTTTCTTTGGCGGTGGAATAATATTGTTGGCGTCTGGTTGTGTCGTTCCTTTAGGAAGGAGGAACACCTCGTGGTGCCGTGACACGGCCGGATCGAAGGCGAGGAACATGGAGATGTCCACGTGGTCGTAGTGGTTCTCCTCCGAGGGTGGTAGCGGCAGACGAGCGCATCGTACCGTCGCTGGGTTGCAGACGTAACGTCGACCAAAATCCTTGTCCTCGAGTAGAAGGAGACCGTTGCAGCAGTGGAGCACGGAGGCCCAGTGGTGCCGGAAGAGAGGACGGCGGAAGACAGGCCCGTCGCGTGGCTGGCGGGAGCATGGCGCCGATGACGGGGCGAAGAAGGAGGACTCCGCCTCGCCTCCAAAGTTATTCGTGAAGATGCCTGGGAAGACGCCTTGGGGAAATGAGTGGGGAAGCAGCAGGTTGTGGGCGTCGACGATGTCGCGCCAGGCATGGCACACGCGCCGCGAGTTGGCGAGCGCGCGGCGCGGGAGGCGGCGGAGGATGTCGAGGAGCACGTCGTAGGCGAAGCAGACGCCGTTGCCGTCGGTCCCGTCCGCCATATGAACGGTAGGTGGTGGTGTGTGGGATCGATCAGGTCGGACAAGACGCCGATGGTGGGATCGATGGAGAGCGAGCGGGGGGTAGAAATAGTAGTACTAGCTAGTTATAGTCGGGTTCGTGCACAACTAAGTCTCGGTGTCCAAGTCACCATCAAATTGATCTTCATGTAAGTTGACTGCTAGTAGTATTTTTTACGGTCTGTCTGTACATGTACTAAAAAGGGTAACTACTACCACGTAGAGATGAGTCGGTTCCGCCTCGAATACAGACTCTGTTTTGGCCGTTGTGCGACCAAGCCTCTTTATTTCTTAATTGGCATTCAATCGGAACAGTGGCTGCCACCGACTGCCGGCACCCACCGCCGACTGCCGGCAAACGATCGACGAGCGCGAGTCTGTCGGGCCTCTCCAAACAGATCAGCTATATAAATATAGCCACTAAAAGACTGTTGCTGGACCAGATAGCACAACGCCTAAAAGAAAAATAAATAAATAAAAAAACAGAAAAAAATAAGAGAAAACAAAGCCGACGAAGTGGCTCAACGAAATCGAGGATGACTCGCAACCGCTGCGCCCTCCGAAGAATTCCTACCACGATCCTAGCGCTTCGAAGTGTCGCTTACCAAACAGCACCTCTAAGAAGGGAAGCGGCGACAACGACGCAGCTGCCCGGACTGGTCCTAGGGTTTTCCCTGATATGCTACGGGAGGTGGGGAAGAGATACACCCGACGCCCTTCAAGAAGGACAGGGGACACCCACAGACGTCACAACGTCGGTGTCTAGACGACAAAGATTTCTCCCGACCCCTCAAAAAACCACACTCTCGGACGCTCCAAATTGCTCCACCAATCTCGACACCCACCAACATACGCCACCACGGTCTTGAAGTCATCCTCGTCGTTTCACCGAGATCCACGCTGTGAGGCTGGTCCGACCGAAGAGAAGAAGCTTCGGCACGGGTCAGCAGTACAGTGGCACGCAGGAGGGAACTACCTCCACCGCCGAAGGCGATAGCCGACCGGATGAGGCAGCAGGGGCAAACCGGGCCCTCACTGGCCCGGCCGAGCCCAAATGGACTCATGAAGCCCCACCGCTTCACTGCAGCAGGGGTGCCACCGACACCGCCAACCCACGCATTAGACCGTTACTCCTCCGCCCACCAGAGGATCCGCCGTCCGCAAATCCCCGCCGCCAAGTAGAAGCGCCACCACAAACGTGCTCTCCCGGGCCAACCGGACCGCCGCCGGTCTAGCAACACCCCATGACCCATCCGTGCACGCCAAGCGAACGTAGCCGACACGACTCTACAGGACCAGGGAGTCGAGAGCAGCGAGGTATGCGAGCACCTGCAAAACCAGAGGCACCGGCACTAGCCCCGCCGAGGCTCGCATGACCCAGATCGAGGCCCGCCTGGCCCAGATCAGAGCCCGCCTAGCCAAGGATAGGGCCTGCCTAGCCCAGATCGAGCCCGCCTGGTCCAAACCTGGCCCGCGCCCCCGCGCGCTCACCCCCGTCCGAACTCACCGCCGCCACGACGCCCCTGCACGAGCGGGCCAGGGCCGCCGCGCGCCAGGAGATCCCCCAACGACACAGCCTCCCGCGACGCAGGAGGAGGTCGCCACAGGAACCCCCGACCATGCCGCCCCACCGCCTCTAGCTGCGGAATCCGTCCCGCCCGCGGCACGCCGGCCACGCCGCGCCGAGCACCGCCGAACCCGCCGACCTGCACCGCCGCCAGTCGCCGCCGCCCCGCGCGACACTCCTGGCGTCCGGGAAGAGAAAGGCCGCCGCCTCCAGCACCGCACAGGCTTTGCCCGGCGGCCCGCACTGGCGGCAACGGAGGGGGGGGGAGGAACGCGCGGGGGGAGCTAGGGTTTCGTCGCCTGGTCGCCCGCGGGGGACGACGCGGAGCGTTCGGACCGTTTTCTTTCATCCACTCGTGTGTGTTTCTCGAGTCTGTCGGGCCTGAGGAACTAGGGAGTCTGCATTGGTGGAACTGTCCGCCAATGCCGATGCGATGTGCTCGTCCAAGTTGTAGTATGATTCAGATCTGCTTCCTCCGTTCAGAAATATAAGACGGTTTAGTTTGTGAATCGAATATATCTTGACCTTTTTAATGTATAGATTCATAAAGATTTAGATAAAATCTATATATTAAAAAGGGTCTAGATATATTTATTTTACAAAACTAAATTATTTTATACTTATGAGCGGAGGGAGTATATTTTAAGAAATCACAGCTAGCTTCACACTTCCCGTAGATGACCAGGCTCCACCGCGATCGAGCTAGTATATTAGCACAGGTACCGACGCACATAATTTGGGAGACCGAGAAGACGAGGGCGAGAGACCCAGCAGGCTGCTAGCTGCAGTTCTTTAGTGATGTTTGTTGTTTTGTGTGCAGGCTGAGCTATTTTGTTCGCTTGAAATTTACCTGATAGTACAGAAACATCAATTTTTTTACTCCCTCAGTCCTATATTAGTTGACTTGGATTTATTTAGATACGAATATATATAGTCAAATTTTAGTACTAGATACATTCGTATTTAGACAAATTTGAGTCAACTAATATGGATCAGAGGAAGTATTAAAATATACATTGTCCCCTACGCGCCCACATGGGATCGATATGGATAAAAACTAATTAATCCACGAGATGTTGAAGGTATTGGTTAGCAAGTTTTACAAGTAAAACAATGAAAGATACAAAGATTTTATATTTTATAAATTTATAGTTCGCAAGAAAGTAAATTGATGTAGAGTAAATTGCAATAAAGTAAATGCTTTTTTAAAAAGACAATCCTCTATGTAGAAAGAGGACAAGCTAAATTGTGTATTTATATGTGTCCATCTGCTTCCATATACACCTAGCTCATAAAACAAATAGACTCACAAATGAATCAAGCATCTAGTCAAGCTTTGCAGTGAGACAAATAACATGGTTACTACCACACTTTCTCATCCTTCCAAATGGTTACACGCTACAGGTGACCTATTAAAATGGTAGCTTAGTTGTCGGAAGCGCATCGATATAGCAAGGCCGGAAAGGGAACAAAGCTTCGATGCCACAATCATAACTGTCATGATCCCATGCACCTAAATATTGCATTCTCGAGGTCCTAAAATGGTATGTCACAATACGGTCTGAGGTTTGTAGGATTATCATGTCCTTGTGCGGATGCAATCCTAAGATCCTGTCATACTCAAAATCGGCACTTTCGTCTTGGTCCATCAAGCTGTCCTCGTCTGAGTCCCACGAGTACTCAAAACCCTCCCCGCTTCCGAAATCGCCATATCCATCTGTGCACGTGTCTCGTTCTTTATCGTCGTTAATATCATTGGTTGTTTCATCGAATCCATCGACACCATGGATGCCTTCCTCTTCGGTGTCAATGTCATTATCAAAATCTCTAGTTGTGTCTTTCTGGCTGTCGTTCCTAGCATGTATGGTTTGCTCATTCTTACAAGGTTCGAACAAGCTAACTAATGTTTTGTTATTTTTGACCACCTCCCACTTCACTCCACGTTCCCTCCACTGGTGTAATGTATGATCATAAGGACTAATGGTACCCTTGTGTGCTAGCATCCATCCCACCTGACCATCGATTGATTCCGTGAGTTTCCATACACGTAGTTGCACTTTGTCGAGCACAACATAGTGAACGCCTCTTTCATAGCTCGCTAATATGGACCTCTTGGGAAAGTCTGTCGACATTCCTCCGAATTTACTATCATCGAAATCTTTTCCCGGGAGCAAGGCCATGTCGTATGCTCGTTGAGAGTTGCGCAGGATCATAATAATGTTGTTCCAACAATGAACATATAGAGACCCCTTCCAGTACTCGGCAGTTTTCCATATCTTCACAATGCTAGGGTGCGGCGCGGTCACCATGTCATAGAGATGCCTAGGGGCGCAACGCCCCGGCATAAACTCCCGACTCGCCCATTGACCGGTTTGTGATGAGAAAACCAATGCAGAAATCACCTTATCCTTTGGCTCCTCGGCGCCAGGCTCATGGCCACGTATGATCTCTTGATGTTGCTCCGGTGTCAAGACCTTCCTTTTTTGTTGTGATGGTACTAGAGATTCCTCGGCAAGCGCATCTAACATTGATGGGGGCGATGTACCAAACTCTCCCACATAACCAAAATGCTCTATGTCGTCTATCTCCTCTTGGTCTTCTTCTTGGGGAAGTTGCTCCTCTTCGATATCCGGCAGTTTCTTTCCGGTTGGAAGTATGAACACCTCGTGGTGCCGTGACACCGCCGGGTCGAAGGCGAGGAACATGCCCTCGTTGTACATCGATGGGTCCTCCGGAGGCACCGGCACGCGAGCGCATCGGACGGTCGCCGGGTTGCACACGTAACGGTACATCGAGTCGTCGAGGAGAAGGAGGCCGTTGCAGTGGCGGCGCACGGAGAGCCAAGCGTGCCAGAAGAGAGGACGCCGGAAGACAGGCCCGCCGTGATGATGAGCAGCTGTGCGTGGCCGGCCGGAGCACGGAGAAGGCGCGGACGGTGCCAAGAAGGAGGACTTGGTTTCCCCGTGATCGATCCGTGTGAAGATGCCGGGGAAGGCGTCCCGAGGGAAGAAATAGGGGAAGAGGAGGTTGTGGTCGTCGACGACGGAGCGCCACGCGCGGCAGACGCGCCGTGCTCTGGCGAGCGCGCGGCAAGGGAGACGGCGGAGGATGTCGAGCAGCACGTCGTGGGCGAACCAGACGTCGTTGCCGTCGGTCTGGTCCATCTGGGCGGCCGGCGATGGGGCGGAAGTGTCCGATCGATGATCGATTGGAGATCCACAAAGACGTACTGGAGGCCATGGGTGGAGTGGCGGTAGAAATAGCTAGATCCAATGAGTCGATTTCGAACTGGTATCGTCGTCGAGTCCATGTCCAACACGGACGTTTTGGTGTGTTTGTGTGATACGAGGAGGGAGATTAGTGGAGCCGCGCAAGTTCAAAATAACACGAAATACACTTGTGTGATGCCGTAAACGGCAGGCGTTGTTTGTTCCCATGGAAGGCCTTCATCACACAAGCAGCCAAAACAGAGTTCTACGTGTATGTGTACCCGTCTGTATTCCAGCTGTGTTTTTTTTTACAATCAATATCACGATATATTCATAGTAGATCGTAGAGATACATAGGCTGTCTCAAACAATTACAAAATAAAGTCTAAAACACACTTCTATAATTTTAATGTCAAGACGCAGTGCTAAGGCTGCGTGCACGCACACAACCATTTAGAGTAATCAATCAACATCGGCAAGAGTACCAACATTAGTATTCCATTCAAAAGTAACCAAACAGTCTGGTTGACGTCGCTGGCGAAATGATAGTATGAACCACCATTGTTAAGGACGTAGCAGCCAGGACAAATATTGCAAGGATAATTTTCGCGATAACCATAAAAAAAACTCTAAAATCGAGTTGACGAAAGAAGATCTGAAAGACCGTACCTATAGAACCGTTTTTTTAACCAATACCTATAGAACCGTAATCTTACAACATTGTCATTAACGCCAGGAAAAAGATCTTATCGTCAAACGAAATGCCGAAGATCACTTATTGTAGTCGATGACATCTTCATTGACTAAAAGGTCAAAAAATATGACTACCAAAATCCTAATCTAATATCTCGAAACACTAATTTTACTGAAAATTATACCCATAGATCGGGTTTCCCACCCCTTCTACCGATGAGCCGGCCAGAGAAGGAGGAATCGATATATATAGAGGAGACGGAGGAGAGGCAGCGGCTAGGTCAAGAGACGGCGGCTGAAATTTTTGGGTTGTATTCCAGCAGTGTTGGTTAGTTACTGTTACAATCGCGACAAGAAGATAACGAAGAACGAAAACGAAAAACACAGCAAGGAGACACAGATTTAACGTGGAAAACCTCTCTAACAAAGAGAGGAAAAAACCACGGGCGCCAGCCAGCGAAACTTCACTATATCGAGGAGTGTTTACAAACGCCGGGGATTTCACAGATGCAACTATCCCAACCGGCGGCTTACAAGGGGTTTATATATTGGTGAAAACCTAGGTCTTCGACGATCCGTACCGTACCGCGGGCGACGGGCCTCGCTCCACTCGTCAGAAGTTGGCCTATACTTTGTAGAATTTGGATCAACATATAAAAGTTACCATCCGAGTACACGTACAGACCATAAAAGAACGGGATAGTTGCCGATCGATTTGATGTTGAGTTGAACACAGAAACATAGAGGAGTCGTTGAATAATCCGACTCTAGCTAGCTCGGCCAATATATGCCTGCTATATCTCGTACGGGAGCACCTATACTCTCCTCTCCATCGATCTCGACCGGCGCCTTTCCCGACGGACAGATGAAAGGGTCCGACGGCAACGGTTTCTGCTTTGCCTACGACGTGCTCCTCGACATCCTTCGCCGCCTGCCCTGCCGTGCGCTCGTCGGCTCCCGGCGCGTCTGCCGCGTGTGGCGCGACGCCGTCGACTCCCACAACCTACTGCTTCCCCACTTCTTCCCTCCGGGCGTCTTCCCTGGCATCTTCACGAGTAACAACGGAGTCGAGGCCGAGTCCTCCTTCTTCGCCCCGTCCGTGCCGTCCTCCGGCCGGCCACGCGGAGCTCACGACGGGCCTGTTTTCCGACGCCCTCTCTTTCAGCACCACCGGGCCTCCGTGCTCCAGTGCTGTAACGGTCTCCTTATGCTCGAGGAGGACAGGGATTTCGATCGCTACGTGTGCAACCCGGCGACGGTGCGATGCGCTCATCTGCCGCCTCCGTCGGAGGAGAACCACTACTACATGGACGAGACTTTCCTGGCCTTCGACCCGGCCGTGTCGCTGCACTACGAGGTCTTCCTCCTTCAACTAGGGACGACAAAACCTAACATCGAAGAAAAGAGTCAACCGCGCAAGAAAGTCGTCCAACCCCAAACATGGGTCGAGATTGACGTGGAGCAGCTGCACTTGCCTATATTGTTCGAAGAAGAGCAGCCATCCGATGAAGGGCAAGAAGAGATCGATATCACAATGCATTTTGGCCATGTGCCGCAATCAAGACCAGATGTGATAGACGACGAATTTCCGGGGCCACCGGAGAAACAACAAGAAGAGATACATCATGTACACATGCCATATGCGGAGGATCCGAACAATAAGGTGTTTTCTGTACTGGTCTTCTCATCACAAACCGGTCAATGGGCGAGCCGAGAGTTTGTGCCGGGGCGTTGTGCCCCTAGGCATCTCTATGACATGGTGACCGCGCCACACCCACTTGGTGTGAAGATATGGGAGACAGGCCAATATTGGCGGGGGTCGCTCTATGTACATTGTTGGAACAACATTCTTACGATCCTGCGCAACTCGGAAAGGGTATACGACATGGTACAACTGCCAGGGAAGGTTTACAAGGATTGCGGGTATGGAGATTTTTATAAGCTTCCCAAGAGGTCCGTCTTAGTGAGCTATGAGAGAGGGGTTCACTATGTGGCATTGGACAGATTGCAAATATACGTGTGGACATTGAAAGAATCAGATGATGGGCAGGTGGCGTGGATGCTAGCACATGAGGCTGACCTAAGTCCTTATAATCCTACATCAATACAACAGCGCATAGAGCCTAGAGTGTCGTGGGAGGCTGTCGAAAGCAACAAAGCACTATTTAGCTTGTTCAAGCCTCGTAGGATTGAGGAAATCATATATGACGAGGAGGATGACCAAAGCAACACAACTAATGATGTTGATAGCAATGATGACAATGAAGAAGAAGACATCAACCCCGTTGATGCCTTCAACGACACATTCGGTGTTGATGTTAACGCCGATGGCGATGGTCACGGTGTCAGAGAACCATACAAAGATGATGATGGTGAATTCAAAATCGAAGAGGCTTCCGTGTCCTGCTGGGACTCGGACGAGGAAAACTTCATTGACCCCGGTGAAAGTGTGGCCCACGTTGAAGACTACGAAGGCGAGGATTTTGGGTACTTTGGGATCGTAGGATTACATCCGCACAAGGAGGCGGTGCTCCTGCGAACGTACAACGGTGTTGTGGTGTACCATTTCAGGAGCTCGAGAATGCAATATTTAGGTTGGCGACTCGTTAGAGACCCACTCCAACAGGCTCATGGCATCAACGCCGCGTTTCCTTACCGGCCATGCTATGTCGACGCTCTTCCTTCCTGTGACTAAAATACCCTACCAAGGTTGGTGATCCGTGGCGTGTAACTCTTTGGAAGGGGGAGCATGCATATGTCATGGAGATAGAGCTGTGTTCTTCAATTCGTTGATCAGATACGGTCGATGCATGTGTGGCCTATGGGAAATAGTCGCTTAGCTTCTTAGATTTTACTATATGTGTTTATATATCAGCTTATATATGAAAACGGATGGATTGCATGGTTGTGAAAATGATCTATATATGTGCGTGCGCTATGGCTACATGGTAATTAGTATCGGTAATACATACTTATCCAGTAGTAAGAGTTTTGCATGGGGTTTATCCTCGTGGTACTAGACAATCAAGTATACATAGTAACTTATTTTAGATTTATGGGAATTTGCAGAAAACCAAGTCATTTATTTTTGGATAGGGAAAGTATACGTATACAACTATGGCATGATGACATTGCAAAAAAAAAAAAGGCGAGCAGCTCATCTCCTCCCGTGTCGCCCCCTCTCGGGTGGCACCGAAGGACCAAGCCCTAGCCCCGGGGGCAGGCCACCTCCTCTCCTCTCATCCCGCCTCCGTCAAAAGACACGGACGGGTAAAGCTTGTGCCGCCGACAATGATGGCGGGGGTTTCTACCGCCGGACCTCAGGGGCAAGTCAAGCTTTGTTTCTATTCTTGAAGATGTCATCTTGGCTATCAGGGGAGAGGCTGAGGCGACTATGGGCGATGGGCAATGTGATGGGTGTTCGCTGGTGCATAGGGCGTGGGCTTTTAGGGCACAATGTACGGCATGGCGGATGCAACTTAGTCGATGCTTTCACCGAGTCTGGCCGGATCCCGTCTTCTACCCTCCATCTCTCAGGTTCATGGGGAAAGGCGCGTTGGCCTGTGTTTCCTGGAGTTGTTGGCGTGCTATTGATGGTGTTTGCTTGGACCGTGACGTGGTCTTGTAGCTCTGTGTGTCATCTCCTGTCCACTTTTGGAAGGATGTTGACAAGGCAAGTCGTCATCGTCGGGTCGATGGTTGAAGTCGCGGTGTAAGCCGCTTGACAATGTATCGTGTTGGGTGAGTGGAGTTGTAGCATTCGATGGTGTTGTATCGGTTGTCGGCCTCTTCTATGTGATTTGTGTTTCAATAGCGCCGTCATCATCATCTTCTTCTATGTGACCGGTACGGGTCTTCCACGACGTATCCTAGAAAAAAAAACGTGATGGCATTGCTCGTGGACTACCTCATGTTTCTTCAATCATTTGCCACGCATGAATCGGTAGCATGCATGTACATCGGGTACGCCCGTGTAGATTAATCAGTTAGCTGGCTGCAATCCTTGAAAAGAGAAGTACGTGGCAGCATGGACACCCAGCACGTACCAGTATTTTTTTTTTCGACCAGGCACGTACCAGTATTTGCATCTGACAATCGCGCAGACTATTGATAATGAGTTCATCCGTATATATCGATTCCATCAGGGTAATTAATTTTTCTTTCTTTTTTAAATGTGTACATCCGTAATATTAATAGAATAATACGTTATTGCAGAGACGGGATGTAATTAATATCTCGTGATATTAATATATATTTCTTTTAAAAAAAATCAATCTCATTATACGTATGGTTTGACAAGACAACGGCTGTCCGGAACAGAATAAGAAATCATCAGAATATTTTGATCATAGAGGAGGTGCTGGGGTCTGGCTCGCAACAACTCGCTGTCACACGCGCGCGCACATATGGAGCATATCATCATCCATGAGGGGCGTGAAGCTGTGACGACTTGTTAAATAAACATACATATCATACTGGCCGTGCCGTGCCGTGCCGTGCGTGCGAAGAGATGAATAATATCACGAGCAGAAGGTGCGCACGCACACGTGCGTGCATCGCGGAGCCACGCTGTCCAGCGTCAGTGCAGTTGGGAGCAGGCGAGCAGCGCACTGCTAGCTAGCACTAGTAGTTTATCTATCTACCACCGTAGTACGCGTACTGACAGCCAAACACGTAATGCTTCTAAAGAAATTCTACATTGTTATCTATTGGTGTGCACATGCTTTTTTTTTACCTTTCCATAAACTTTTATTGATTTTAAAATATTCCCTCCACTGGTTTTAATCTATGTAAGATGGTTATTGTACATTATTTTCCATTTTTTTATGAATTCATACACCATAAGACTTCACAAGTAGAATTCTTTGCAAGTAATAGTGCAAAGCCTGGTATTGCCGACTTCGCTTCACTCTGTAATCAAGACATGTTGTTTGCCAATAAGAGAAGCTTCTCCATGGTGAGTGATATGTCCTCCTCTCATGTATGATTTGTTTCGGCATAATTGCTGTGGACTAGCAATTGTCAATCTGCCACTCCCTTTATCATATATAATGGTTCCGAAGAGAACTATCGATGTGCAGAATATCACTGTTATTCGTCACAAACCGTCCCTTGGTTTCACATGCTCTGACCTTATGCAATTTTGTGCATTGTTATTCAGCATAACACATGTTTGCTAGGTTTTCCATGAATGAATGTTTTTTTGATCTATCAATATATAGTTAAACATATTTTGAGAGTATTTAGCCTTCTTACGCTCATGTATTGGTGTTTAAACACAAGTCCATGTTGAGAACTAACATGTGGGTGTGCTTCAGATTACATTATGCCATGGATTTTATATCCGTTCTGTTAGAAACTGTATTGTGTGTAGATGCAATATTAAGTGAAATTATTATTTTTGGAGTTGTATTTTTTTATTATTATTGGTGCTTCAGATGCGTTTCATTGGACATCCTCAATAACAAATTGTTGGTGCCTACGAAGCATGGACATGATCTGCATTGTGCATATGATAGCAGTGAAGCGGCCGGACGCCTAGGCAAGGAAGAACTTTGGTGGTGGTGGGTATCATGAGCCGGTGATAGTAGTGATAAGGTGAATCACCTGGATGGTGCGCATGCACGACTCTATCATAGCTAGCATGTATCCTAGATGGTCATTCTGGTAACAGCACCTAACATATCAGTAGTTGTTGCCACACTGTATGTATGCAAAAAGTGGCAATCGATTATATGTTCGTTGATGGATAATTTGGGGGAACCAACCCATTTATAGCTGGTTATGGATGAAGATTATGTACTTCTGTTCAAAGTGGAAGACATATTGATATACCGAGGCATTGTACTTGAATCAAATATTTTTCCACAAAAATAGTGGTACGATTTTGTCAATATATCATTTTGTTAGAAACTCTGAATCATGTGTGTAGTGTAAACCGCACTTGAGTTTTTCTAACACTTGGTACCACTAATTTTGTTCCATGCCACCCAATGCTATTTGTTTTGAGAAGGCACCACACCATTGGTTGTTGGAAATATTGTGATCTTTTGGTATGTTTCCTCCTTCTGTAAACACTAAAAATGACTATTTCTAATTACTCAAAAGAGAACCTGCAGGTGTACAATATTATGTATGAGCAATTTTTTTGTGTATGCATGAAAGAGGTTGAGCTATTTTGCTTTAGTGGACACGGTTATCAAAGATTGTCTGCTAGGAGATTTCTCCCTGGTGATGTGCGCGATTCCTCTCGCACGGAATAGGGGCCCCATCTGCTAGGCTCTCTACCCTTCTAGCTTCATACTATGAAGATTTTTATCAGAGTGTTTTTGCTTAGGTAAGTGTAGCAGCTTCACCATAACATAGATATTTTCATGTGTCTTCTCGAGAATGTGCATTTGCCACGCCTTTGATCATCAAAACTTGACAATGATGCATGGTATGCACAAGAATTCTATAATTACATGTTTGATATGATTAGTAAAAGTTTTATAACATGCTGCAACGTATGGGCATGTTTCCTACTAATAATAAATAAACAACACAAAGCCCCGCAATGATTCGCGTGGGAAAGGCGCCAACAGACAGCGAAGACGGGGTAGGGAAACGCAGAAAAGAAAGGCGCCAAATTAGTTAGGTTTGGGCGCTCACCCCCCCTCTCCCGCCCTTAGTGCTGCTTTGAGAGTCGTGCAACAGAGACCGGGTCGCTCCCGTCCCCTTCTTGCCGGAGTAGCTGGCGGGAGGGCGCCGATAGTTAGGGTTAGTTGTAGGTGTATGTTGGCCTGGTACCGGAGTGGGGCTTGATGCCCTGTAGATGGAGGCGACCTACAGATCTTGGACGCCACATCTTGTGTGGTCTAGGGTTCCTCTTCCTTGCCTTGATGCTCCACTGGTCGGAGCTCGGGGTGGTGAAGAGGACCACCGTCTCCCCGAATAAGGCGGCTTGCTGCTTCTTCCTCCTGGTGTTTTGTGCCTTATGCTGTCTTCCTCTCCCGATCAGCCGTGGTGGCGTGGGGGATAAGAGGGTTTCCGGGGTGCTCGTCGGTGTTGGAGGAAGCTGGGGATTCTTGCCCACCTTGATGCATCGGCGTTGCAGAGGGCGGGCACCAACAAGGAACTTTGGTGTTCTTTAATGGATGAAGACGACGGAGGTGCCCTTCGAGGTGAGTTCCCACAAATCTGCGCCTTGGGCCACCTCAAGTAGGGGGGCTGCTCGATTTTCGATGCCTTCTCTGGCCGACCGTGGAGGCGAGGAGAGGAGGCATCCTCGTGACCTCCTTCCCTCTTCCTGGATGTGGGGTGGTTCCCATCTGCTGCACCGTTGTCGCGTTCATCACACGACGGCCTGAATCATCGCCGTGATTCTTGGGCAAAGAAGCGGCCAGTCTGGACTGCGCCAAGAGGGCGCCTTCTTCAACCGCCAAGTGGAGGCCATGATCCGAGTGCCTCGCCGGAGCTCTCCCCTAAGTACTACCAAGTGGTTTGTCCCGGGTGGTGCCCAGGCGGCCGGCGATGGGTGCTCACCATCGTTGGAGAGGGCCTTGTGTCAGATTGCTTTTATTTTTATTTTCCAGGTCCTTTGCGCAAAAGTCAGGACATTGTTATAATATTATCTTTATGGTTGTGTCATGTCTATAAATTATACTTACTCCCTCCATCCGCAAATAAGTGTACTTCTAGCCTTGTCTTAAGTCAAACTTTACTACGCTTACTAACATTTATGACACTAAATTAATACCATTAGATTTATTTTTAAATCTAGTTTCATAATATGTCAATTTGATATAATATATATTTTTATATTTTTTTATAAAGTTGATCAAATTTAGTTATCTTTGACTTAGACAAAAGCTAGATTTATACTTGTTTGGGAACGGAGGGAGTACCGCTGAATACATGACATGCAGCCTTGGATCCTTCGCGATCCCTCTCCGTTCAAATAAAAAGGCGCCTTTTCCCTTTCCCATCGGGAGGAGAGCAGGTAAAGCAGAGCGACCGGCTGATCGGGGGGCCTGCACCCAGCCGAACCCGCACGAGGGGCGCGCTCGTCACCGTCCGCCACCGCGGGTGTCGGTATACTCGTCTCGCTCCCGTGCCACTGAACCGTGGGACCGGATACTGCAGCCTACAGCTGCGTACTGACGGAAATGCCCTTTTTACCTTTTTACTATTATTAGGGGTGTTTTGACTACTGCCATTTTGGTCGAGGTCAAACAACCAATGCTTTCAAGGCTAGAGACCCTTCGTTTTTGCGCTCAAACAGCCAATGCTTTCCAACCAATGCCCTTCGTTTTTGCGCTGACTCCAAGTGGCTGGAAGGGATGGTTCCGGCGCCGGCTCCTTCGTCGGCGGCGGCAGTCATCGCCGTCATTTTGTGTCAAGGTTGTCGCCAGCATGCAGCTCCTTATTCTTCCACGGCCCATCAACGCACGCACCGCCGCGTCTGCGCTCCGAGTGGTGCGTCTACGTCAGCCTTGAGGCCACATGCACGCTCACCGAGGCTGACATGCCATGCCCATGGCTGGACGTGCATATGCCGGCGGGCTGGCACCTTAATGCCGCTTGTGTGCCTGTGCCGGCCATCCGGTGTTAGGTCCTACTCATCGAAGGGAGATCTGCTGTCGCCGGGCCTTCCTACCGCCGGATCTAAGGCGGGACCCGGCCTACTTCGTCCACTCCGACCTTTGGGACCCCTGGTTCGAGGCGGAGCACGCGGCGGGTGCAGGGCTATCATGGCCCACCTCGAGAATATCGACGACAACGAGAAGGACTGCTGGGAGGAGTTCGACGAGGACTCTGGCGTGGAGGACAAGGACGAGGACAACGGCCTACACTTCCCACCGCCACAGGCCGGCATCCCTGACTGGTCGTTCTACAGGGGCGCCGACACCGTCGAGTCCGAGGTGTGGCCTCGGTGGCCCGACTAGGTGACGGTCAAGGCAGAGGAGGCGAAGCCGACACAGCCCCAACCGATTACGGGGGAGGAGTTGCTCCAGGCCGCCATCCTTGTGTCACTGCTAGAGAAGGACAAGCGGTGGGACGGCACCGTCCAGGCCCTGCACGAGTCCTGGATGGCCGCACAGGCCGAGATGCCCCTTCGCCGCTCGCGTTCCCGGCACTGCCTCCCGCTCCGGTCCCGAGCGGCGCGTGGCCACCGCCCCAGGTCGTTTCATTGTCATCGACGATGACGAGTAGGCGGCATGCGGCAGCAGAACCAGGCGCTGGCTGGCCAGCAGCAACGCCGGTTTTCCTCCGCACTCCATAATATTGTTTTTTTTTCTGTTGATATTTTGTGACCGGGATATTTTTATGTAATATGTATAATTATTTTTGCCAGTTTTTAAGGTACCTTTTACTACTGCTAGAGAAAGGACTAGTATAAAACGATCGAATGGTCAATAAGTATGGGTAATTTAGGCACTTCCTTGGCAAGTGTTTTTCCGACATGATAGAGATGAGGCCCAGCTGCCGCACAGCAGCCCGTTAGCCGTCACACCTTATTTCTGAGATTAATGGCAGTCTCAATGCTTCCTTCGCTCGAGCTCGATCTCCACCGCCGATGCTCGCCCCGCGGCCTGCTCTCTAGCTCGTTCTCTCTCCCCGACGCCTGTTTTCAACATGTGCATGCACACACATCCGCCAAGAGCCGGCAGTTCCTATACACTCCAACATCTGCCTTCCACCGGCCGTCGTCCCCTCATCACCTGACTACTCCTCCAATACATTCCTCCGCCGTGGATGCCGACGTCGCCTCCGTTCTGACTGTTTCCACCAGCTAATGCAGTGGTCGTTTAAATTTTCTTTACATACTTATGGATGTTGGCTTTTCCGGTGACAATGCTAAGTTAAAGTGATCTGAAGCATTCCATGTAAAATTTATAGTAGAGTAGAACAGAATTACACTCATTACTGTTCTAAACAAAGAATCAAGTCGTTGCTCGGTAACAAATACACCAGGCTGTGCAGCAACAAAATCAAGTCATTAATCTAATCACAATGTTGATTCATCGTGGCCGCCTCCATGAACCTGCAAAGTCTCCAGCTTCGTCCTCCCTGTACTACATAACCATGGCAATATTGTCGTCATGCTACGTAGACGCCCCTGCTCTCGCCGATGTCTCCCCCGATCTGCTCCTCCAACACTGCGTCGGTGCGCCCTGCTCCTCCTATGAGTTGGCCGGCGTGGCGGCGCCACCCTCTAGTACTCGCAGCTGAGCACCCGGCAGCACGGAGGCTGCGAACCGGCCGTTATCAGAAGTACACGGAGGAGCAGCTCATTGAGGATCTCTGGATTGCGACAGCGGGATGAGCGAGCAAAGGCGGCACAAACCAATTTGGGTCGCCTTTTTTTCCGGTGAGGGATATATTTTCGGTTGCCTACCAAATTTTCCCCCGACTGTGTACTAGTACAAATCATACTAGTCACGTTTTTAGGACTAGTATAAACTAATATGGCCCTTTGGATCCAAGAAAATAGATGGCTATTATTTAATTGAGGGTACCATAAATTATTTTTAGCCGCTACAGGCTCAGCTCGAACTGTATGTTCTCCACCCGCAAACGGATTATATCGGATGGATTCAATATCCGAAATACAGGAGCCCGTTGGAGTCGGGCTAACAAACTGCGGCGCTGGCAGGCAGTTAGGGGGAAGGGGTGCTGGGTCTCCCTCGCGAGCTAGTGCCGTCACACGCACGCGCACACACTCGCTGGAGCAGCACGATCATCCATGAGGGACGTACGTGAGGCTGTGACTGTGCTTAAATAAACACATAGGGCAGATTGGAAGATGAGAATACTGGCCGTGCGTTGCGAGCCGAGCCGAGCCGACAGATAAAAGAATATATCAGGAGCAGAAGGTGCGCACGTGTGCGTGCAGCGCAGAGCCACGCTGTCTGTCTGTCCAGCGTCTGTTCAGTTGTGTTAGAATTGAACGAGATAAAAATGAATGAACAGTTATCTTTATTGATGAAGGATCTGAACTTATATACAGGGTGAATAGACGCGAGTAGGTCGGTTCCCGGAGTCGGTTCCTAGAGGCAACGCTCCAGGGCCTAACTGCTATGCGATTACAAGTGGGGATTATCCCATAATTAATGGGTAATTAATTATTCCTAACACTCCCCCTAATCACCGCTTTAATGTATAAGGATCCATCATCTTGATTAAGTCTCCTCCAAAAACCCTGTGGGAAAAAATGTGAGGAGTATGGTAGGATATGCTGTTAAAACTCCTTCAAACCCATTGGGAAAATAAGGAGAAAATGACACAACATATAATGAACATTGCCTCTGTTAACTCGATATGAAATAAATCCATAGAATATAGAGGTCAATAAATATGTCTTTTATACCTTCCTAAAAACCCCGGTGGGGAAAACGGATAGTACGACATATAATCTTATGTTGGTATTACCTCATTAAAAACCTTAATGAGAACCTGTAAAGTAAACTCATTTAAGGGAAAAAGAGTGTAATATGATGCTTTGAACAGGAATAGTTCAGGAAGATACTCCCCCTGATTCTTGCAAATCTCGAAGCCGTCGCATACCGATTCCATGAATATATTTCTGGAATGTTGAAGTTGGTAGAGACTTCGTAAACAAGTCGGCGAGATTATCACATGATTTGACTTGCAAGATGTTTATTTTCCCACTCTTTTGGAGTTCATGAGGATAAAACAACTTTGGGGCAATATGCTTAGTGATATTGCTCTTGATGTATCATGTTTGCATCTGTGCAACACAAGCCGCATTATCCTCATAGATAATGGTAGGTGATTCGATAGAACCAATTCCACATGACTGTTGTATGTGGTTTATCATTCTGCGAAGCCACACACATTCGCGTGATGCCTCATATAATACAATTATTTCAGAATGATTGGTAGAAGTGGCAACCAGAGTCTGTTTCGAAGACTTCCATGATATAGCAGTTCCACCATGTAGGAACACAAAGCCGGTCTGTGATCTAGCATTATGGGAATCAGATAAGTAGCCAGCATCAGTGTATCCAATCATACTGGAGTCCAGATTTCTCTGAAACTGAAAGTATAGGCCAAGATTCTTTGTGCCTTGGAGATATCGAAAGACATTCTTGACTCCCGACCAATGGCGTTTGGTAGGAGCTGCGCTGTGTCTAGCAAGTAGATTCACTGCAAATGCGAGGTCAGGTCTCGTACAATTTGCAAGATACATGAGCGCACCAATGGCACTGAGATATGGAACCTCGGGTCCCAACATCTCTTCTCCATCATCCCTTGGCCTGAACGGATCTTTCTCTACGTCTAGAGAACGAACCACCATGGGAGTTTTAGATGGATAGGATTTGTCCATATTGAATTTCTCCAATATTTTCTGGATATAAGCAGCTTGGTGTACCATTATTCCTGAGGGAAGGTGCTCGAGTTGAAGACCCAAGCAAAATTTGGTTTGACCCAAATCCTTCATCTCAAATTCTGTCTTTAGATGATTGCATGCTTCATCAATATCTTGTGTGTTTCCAATGATGTTGAGATCATCGACATACACTGAAATGATGCAAAATCCTGAAAAGGACTTCTTGATGAAGACACATGGACAGTCATCATTGTTGGAGTAACCCTTCTGAAGAAGGAACTCACTAAGTCGGTTGTACCACATCCGTCCCGACTGTTTCAAGCCGTATAAAGACTTGTTCAGTTTTACACAGTACATGTTGCGTTTAGCGCTTGCATTCGGGACAGAGACTCCATCAGGAACCTTCATGTATATGTCTGAATCTAGTGACCCGTAAAGATATGCGGTCACGACATCCATCAACTGCATAGATAGACGATTTTGCACTGCCAAAGATATAAGATATCGGAAAGTGATACCACTCATTACTGGAGAATATGTCTCATTGAAATCAATGCCGGGTCTCTGCGTGAAACCATGTGCTACGAGCCTCGCTTTGTATCTCACCACCTCATTGTTCTCATTCCGTTTCCGGAGGAAAACCCATTTGAATCCCACAGGGAAAACATTGGGAGGTGTTGGTATTGCTTCTGTGAATACCTTCCTTTTATTGAGCGAAGCAAGTTCTGCTTGTATTGCTTCCTTCCATTTAGGCCAGTCGGAGCGTTTCTCACACTCAACAATAGTCCTTGGATCATGATCATTGAGAAGGGTATCAGCAATTGTAGCAGAAAAATAAGTGTCGACAATCGTAGACTTACGGTTGAATGATTCTCCAGAATCGATATAGTTGGTGGATATCTCATGCACCCTTGTTGACTCTTCGTGATTTCCCAATACGCGTGAGTCTAGGTGTTCCGATGTCCCAGCCAGTGTGTGCAAGCTGGAGCTGGATTGTGGAGGTTGCCCTTCCACTAGGTGTATACTACCCATAAGGTGTTCGTCAACTTTGATCTGACTTGCATTTACCGATTTGGAGGATTTTCTCCTTTCTCTCCTTTGTTGCTTGCGAGAAGCAGGTTCCGGGTCAGAAGCCGTACTACTCCCCCTCTTTTTAGGATCAGGGTGTTGAGTGGTTTTTTTTGGTACCTCCACTCTTTCGGGCGCATTTCTGGCCGGTTTCCAGGATTTAGTAACACCTTTTAGATCAGTAAATGAATCTGGCAGATTATTTGCAAGATGTTGCAAATTGATGATTTTCCGAACTTGGAGTTCGGTCTCTTGGGTACGTGGATCAGAGGTTGAAATGGCGATAGCATTCCAATCAATTTCCGGGCATTCTTTCTGGTACTTGAAATCTCCCCCTAATGCCGGAAAATGTTCCTCATCAAATATGCAATCAGCGTGACGGGCTGTGAATAGATCCCCAGTAAGGGGTTCCAGGTACTTAATAATCGACGGCGATTTGTACCCCACATAGATCCCTAGTTTTCTGTGTGGGCCCATGGATGTCCGCTGTGGTGGTGAGATCGGGATATATGTAGCACATCCGAACTTACGCAGATGGGAAATGCTGGGAGGATTTCCACGTACCAATTGCAGAGGGGAAGTACTGTGATATGCAGTAGGTCGCAATTGGATTAGGTCAGCAGCGTGTAAAACCGCGTGACCCCAACACGAAGTTGGCAAGCTGCAATTCATTAACAAAGGTCTTGCAATGAGTTTGATCCTCTTTATTAGGGACTCAGCCAAACCATTTTGAGTGTGGACATATGGAACAGAGTGTTGAACTTCAATCCCCAAGGCCATGCAATAGTCATTGAAGGCGCGTGAAGAGAATTCTGCAGCATTGTCCATGCGAATTGATTTAATTCGACTTTCTGGATAATGGGCCTGTAACTTAATTACTTCCCTCATTATCTTGGCAAATGCATGGTTTCGTGTGGAAAGAAGACACACATGTGACCATCGTGTAGATGCATCAATCAAAACCATGAAATACCTAAATGGTCCAGATAATGGTTGGATAGGACCACAAATATCACCTTGAATTCGCTCAAGGAACTCAAGTGGTTCAACTTGTATTTTGGGGTGCGAAGGCCTCAAAATTAGCTTCCCTGTGGCACATGATGTACACACAAAGTCTGATGACTGAGGGAATTTGGACTCATGCAAATTATGACCAATGGAATTGCTAGTAATCTTCCTCATCATACCAATGCCGGGATGGCCTAGGCGATCATGCCAAGTTTGAAATGCGTCAACATTTTGGAAGATTACCTTGTAAGCAACATGTTCTACGGGCTTGATGTACGTATAGTACAGTCCGAACGACAGAGAAGGAATTTTTTCAAGTACTTGCTTGCCATATCCGTTATCTTTTGTGAAGAGCAGATACTCTTCTTTGTTGTCTTCATGGGTTTCAATATGAAAACCATTCTTACGGATATCTCGATAACTGATTAAGGTACGTGACGAATCGGGATACAACAAGGCATCCTCAATTGTCACTTGTGTACCGTTTGGGAGGGTAAATATGGCACGTCCAGTGCCAACAATTACCGTATCGCGTCCAGCGATAGTCAAAATATCTCCATTCATCTTTTTCAGAGTCTGAAAATATTTCAACTCCCTCAGTATGGAGTTTGTGGTAGCACTGTCCACAAGGCATAATTCCTCTTCCATCGGATTGTCCCCGTAGAGAGCTATATATAAAAATAAAGAATTTTCAATAAGAAACCCTTATTTAGATACATAGAATACAATCTTTATTATATCAAAGTGCTGATACAATATACATGACAACAACAATACTTATGTTCTTATTACAACATCACAAATGGACATAACATAAAGTGATCACTAAGGAGATAGTGGGACTAGTCGAAGTCTCCAAACACGTCGTTTAAGGCGTACTCAATCATCATGTTCTCCGTGCTCATAGGATCCTCGGGCTGCTGGAGAGTCATGGTGTTGCTAGGTCCAGGAGGAGCATCTTGCGAACAACCAGCTCCATTGGTGCCATCTGGATGAAGGTTGAAGTTGGCTTCAAACCTTTTCCCTTGAGGTGCCTTGCGTCCTTAGGATTGCTGGTATAGGATTGCCAGATGCTTTGGAGTCTTGCACTTGTTAGTAGGATGCATGTAGCATCCACACTTGTCACAAAGCCTAGTCTTGTCATACTTTGGCTTTGCGGTGCCTTTCCCACGGTCCGAGTTTCGAGGCTTCCTGTTCCGGTTGCGCTTACGCTTACCCTTGAAGTTCGATTGGTTGCCGTTGAAGGAACCACCAGACTTTCTTCCGTTCGCGACATTCATATGAACTTCCGGCAAAGGTTGGGAACCAACCGGGCGTTGAGAGCCATTCTTAGCAAGAAGCTCATCATGCTTTTCAGCCTGAAGTAGGATATGAATAAGGTCTGAATAGACCTGGTAGTCGCGAGCGCGGTATTGCTGCTGGAGGATCCTTTCAGATGGGAGCATAGTGGATAGAGATTTTTCTATCTTTTCCGCATCTGTGGGTTCCTTCTCGCAAAAGCGCAGCTTGAAACTTATCTTATGAACCTCATGATTGTAATCCCCGACGGACTTAAAGTCCTGGAATCGAAGATGAGTCCAATCATGAAGTGCTTCGGGCAGGACAACTGCCTTCTGCTTTTCATACCTCGTCTTGAGGGCCTGAAACAAAGTAAATGGGGATTCCTCCTCCAAATACTCGGACTTAAGATCCGGGTGAATATGATGCCTTATAATATACAAGGCAGCATATTTCTGCTCTTCTCTCAGCGGTGCGGCTCCAGCCGGAAGGGGGTCGTCCGGGTTCTGGATGGCACGCACTATCCCACGGGACGCAAGAGCGATCTTGATGTCCATGGCCCATGTAGGGTAGTTGTGGCCATTAAGCTCGAGTGAATCGAACTCTTTTCCAGCCATCGGTTACCTACATGGTAAACCAGAGAATATTAATCTACGTTCGGTAAATTAAAATCCATCATGGTCATGTTGTAATGAACTATGCAAAATTAAATGATGACTTCAAGAAGTGGGCTCAAAATCATTAGTGTGAACTTCAAATTGTTAAGTATGACACGTTGTAGATAATCTCCAAAGAATATTCGGAGTCCGTCTCGCAGCACTAGAGAGTATAATCTGATGAAATCAGTAGATACTCATACTTCTAATGCCTTATGTCATGACTTAATAAAATGTTTGGAAGAGCACATTGTTAAGCAATCATAGTGTCAAATATGACAAAATGTAGGCTTTAAACAGTAGTGGTGATAATCTGCAGTGCAGTAGATCTGGCCACTACCTTGTGTTTCCAAAACATCAATTTAAAGAAATCACTTTGAATTTTGCATATCAATTCGTGCTCGTATCGAGTCAAAATGACTCAATTAAGACGATGAATTGATCTATTTGCAAGAAATTGAAAATCTCAATTGCAAATAGTAAATGTAATAAATCTCAACATGTACATACACGGAAATATATTACATTACATTGGAATGCACATAGTATTCGACAAATAAACAGTACTAAAAAAACTTGTACTAAAATCTAACAGAATCTAAAACAGAAAGTCAAATACTGCTAAATTGCTGTTTATAAACTGAAGTACTCTCTGAAAACAAATCAACTTATATTAGATCATTATTAGCAGGGAGCAAGGCCATGTGCGTTGGACCATAGTGGGGCAGACCCACTTTATTCTCTCGCTGTGATATACTAGTACGAGAGGATAAGGATGAAATCACTCGATCCCCAAATCCATCAGGAACCAGGCGAAGACCACCGGCCAACCACGCGGCTTCCTCCATTGATGCAACAACAGAGTTTACCAACGGCGAGCGCCGCTCCTTCCGCCCTCTCCCTCGTCAGAGCATCTCCCAGGAAACCAGATCCCCGGGGCAACGTCGATAGAGACGCCAATTGCACGGCCGTCCTCGAGCCCGAGCATGGTCGTGCTCGATGTCCCCATGTGGAGCCCGCGGCTGCTCGACAGAGAGCCGGGCGGTGGGATGGACAGAGGAAGGCCAAGCGCTATGAGGCGGCGGCGGGCGTCCTCGCGTGATGAAGAGGGAGGATTCACTGGCATCGATGTTGGCGGCTGGAGGCGCAGCGGGGTGACGGAGTCGGCGACCCTGGCGCTAGAGAAGCTCCGCACGCACGCCGGGGTGTCAGAGTCGACCGCGGGCTGCCCAACCGGCACCAGCAGCGGCGCGACAGGCGGCATGGCCTGCATCGACACGCGGAGGCGAACACCATGGCGGCGCCCACGGTAGCCTCCTGCTCCGTGGCGGCGGCCGAGATAGCACCCTACCCCGTAGCGGCAACCGTCGGAGTGGCGTGAGGGACGGCGGTTGTGGCGCCGCCCACTACCAATTCCACGACGTCGGCGAGCGACGAAACGGCCACGGCAGCGGGAAGGTGCACGGTGGCTACAGCGGCAAAGACCATCTATTCCGAGATGTTGGCGGGCGACGAAACGGCTGCGACGGCCGCTGTCTTGAAGCAGATGGACGGAGAGCGAGAGGATACCATGAGGCATGATTTATTCCTCACCTTTCTTTTCCTGTGGATTTCTAGTTGGTCTTGTTCTTACTCCGGTTATCGCCGGAGTCTGCTCTCGCTGGGAGCGTGCTGATAACGTGTTAGAATTGAATGAGACAAAAATGAATGAACAGTTATCTTTATTGATGAAGGATCTGAACTTATATACAGGGTGAATAGACGCGAGTATGTCGGTTCCCGGAGTCGGTTCCTAGAGGCAACGCTCCAGGGCCTAACTGCTATGCGATTACAAGTGGGGATTATCCCATAATTAATGGGTAATTAATTATTCCTAACAAGTTGGGAGCAGGCGAGCGAGCAGCACTAGTTTATCCATCTGTCGTACGCGTACCATGACCGAACACGCAATAAACAAACAGCCACGAGGGAAAGACGCCAACGCACGAGCAGAGACGGGAAAGACGCAGGCGGCCAGGGGCAGGCGCCTTTTCCCTTTCCCATGGGGAGGAGAGCAGAGCAGGGGGCAGGTAGAGTCGCAGCAGACTGGGGGCCTGCACCTAGGCCGCAGGAGGGGCGCGCGGCCTGCCTGCCTGCGCTCGTCACAAAGGAATGTACAAAGATCATAAAGGAGGTTGCACTGTTATACTTGAGGCAGTTGCTACACATGATTTTTGGATTTGACACCTCTTCTTTCGTATGGCAGAATCGAACAACGACATCAACGTCCTCAACTCCTCAACTGTCTTTTCCAAGCTTGTTGAGGGTCATGCTTCCCCTACGAAATTTAAGATCAGTGGACACCATTACAACAAGGGATACTATCTAGCAGATGGCATCTATCCAACATGGCCAACATTTGTGAAGACTATCTCAAGCCCAATGCTCCTCAAGCATTCTCACTTTGCCAAGAAACGAGAAGCTTGCAGGAAAGACGTGGAGCCAGCATTTGGTGTGCTCCAGCAGAGGTTTGCAGTTGTCCGGTTCCCTGCTATGACCTGGTCGAAAGATCAGATGTGGGAAGTGATGAACTATTGTGTGACCTTGCACAACATGATCATTGAGGATGAGAGGAAGGGATCCAGTGAGTTTGCTCGAGAAGGACGAGCCATACTACAAACAGGGTCCTCTTGCCGAGCCTGATCATCAGGTACCTCCAACCTGGGCTGCATTCATCGCAATGCGTCGGGAGATCCGAGATCCGGCGATGTATCAACAGTTGTAGGATGATCTTGTTGAGCACCTATGGATACGCAGGGGCAACACGTCGTAGATGCCCAGCGTGAACTAAGCCGAACTTGGCCGAAATATGTTGTATTTTCACTTCTGGCCGAACTATGTTTATATTTACGCCGAACCGTGTTCAAAATTTCGCCGAACTTTGGTCTTAAAATGTTCTGTATTCATTGTATGGCATACTTTGCCGAAATCTCGACGAAATTGAGCCGAATTTGAGCGGATGCAGGCGTGCCAGTAACTCGGCATGGGTACACGAGTGGGGAACTGGGCGTACCCAGACCGAAAACTTACGACGTCCGGTCAAATTTTGGTTCGGATTTCGGCCTGAATTCATCCAACGAGTGGAGATGCTGTTAAGGGAGGTGCTGGGTCTCCCTCGCAAGCTTTCGCCGTCACACGCGCGCGCACACACACTGGCTAGAACAGCAGGATCATCCATGAGGGACGTACGTGAGGCTGGATTGGAAGATAATGGCCGTGCGCTGCGAGCCGACAGATAAAAGAATATATCAGGAGCAGAAGGTGCGCACGTGTGCGTGCAGCGCGGAGCCACGCTGTCCAGCGTCAGTGCAGTTGGGAGCAGGCGAGCGAGCAGCACACTGCTAGCACTAGTTTATCCATACCATGACCGAACACGCAATAAACAAACAGCCGCGAGGGAAAGACGCCAACGCACCAGCAGAGACGGGAAAGACGCAGGGAGGGGCAGGCGCCTTTTCCATTTCCCATCGGGAGGAGAGCAGAGCAGGGGCAGGGGCAGGGGCACCTGCACCTAGCCGCACGAGGGGCGCGCGGCCTGCCTCCCTGCCTGCGCTCGTCGTCGGCCGCCACCGGGTGCTGGCCATACTCGCCTTGCTCCCGTGCTACTGAACGGTGGGACCGGACCGGGCGGTGATCCTGTACGGCTGCGGAGGACGCGGGTGTGGAGTGTGGACATGTGCGGGGGTGGTGGATGATTGTTTGTTGCTGGCTCAGCTGGACGCCCCCGCCCCGCACGTGGGGATAGTGCTGTCCGCAGCTGCGCGCTGACGGAAATGCCCTTCTTACTTCTTCTTATCAGGGGGTGTTTCGACTAGCTGCCATTTCCGTCGAGGTCAAACAGCCAACGCTTCCCATTTCCCCGACTCACCCCATTTTCGGTGTTGACGTGAAAAGCCATATTTGATCCAAAAAAAGGCTCGGTTACATTCCGGTTTAAAGCAACGTAGTATCTAGGGTCCTTTGAGTTTCACGGGGCAAATCTTGCTATTGCAACGAGCCCGAAGTGGATTTCCCGCTCTTTACTTGAGTAGACTTTGGGCAACAAACAAACTTGTTTTTCCACCAAATGATAGCTATTTTTTTCTCTTTTACGGAGTTCATAGACATTCTAAGTGAGTTTATGGACACTCCAAGAATATTGGAGCAAACAAATAATCAGCTTGCATCCATTAACTAAGGCAAGATGTGGAGTTTGGCTTGAAAAGGCACATTTCTCCATAGTTTGGTCTACATGCTCCCCGCCGAGAGAACCAACGGTGAACTAACTCTTGTAGCATGTATACCATATTTTAAAAAGTAACTTATGTAGCAATGTAGCATGTGTAACGCACTACAAAAATTACCATGTAAAAGGTTTCATGTACTAGTACTATACTAAAAAGCAACCGCGGTAGCATTGGTAGCATGTGTATAACATACTCGTGTAGCATCTGTAACATACTACAAAAACAACATACTATAGGAAGTATCCCATGTAGCACGTGTAACCCCGTATCACAAAAAGATATGTAACATATGACGTAGCACAATAATAATTGTGTTACGACACGATAATATACCATAGTAAGTTGTTGATGTACGCAAATAAAACTAGTTACAACGTTATGTTTTTGTCACTAGCTAGTACTCCCTCCGTAGGAAGTACTAGGTTTCTATCCATCACCTACTAACATTGCACACGATCTTCTGAATTACTAGTACCTACGGATTTTGTTAACGGCATTTCTGACACGATGTGGCAGAGGGAGTACTGAACCAGGCAGGGACAGGATCGTAAATCCTCGGATGCACAGGGAAAGCTAATGGCGTGTTTGACTAGAGCAGTGGTATAAGAGTCCCCCCCTAAATTTCAATTATTTCCAGTAATCGCATCGCAGGCGAGTCCAGTGAGTCCCCTCCCTCCCTCCTCTCCCCTCCTCTCCAGCGAGCGAGCGCGCTCGGATCCGGCTCCTCCTAGGGTTTCCCACCCCGATCCCGCCGCCCGCCGCTCCGATTCGCGCCGCCGTCATGCCTCTCCAGCTCGGATCTCGCGGGGTGGTCTGATCTCAGCACGCGAAGCGGAGGAGGGGCCGTCCTCCCGGCTCGATTCCGGGCGCTCCGGCGCCGCTCGGACCGGGGATCCGCCCGATCCGTGCCATCCGTGTTCGTTTCTCCTGCCGGTGAGGAAACCCCGCCTTTGCTTGGATTGTTCTTCTAGCGCGGTTGATTTTGTATTGCCGTCTCTGATGCGGTTCTCACCTTGCTCTCCAGCTTGTCCGCCGCCGATCCCATTTCGTGTCCCTGCCCTGCCGCCCCGTGCGTGTGACGACGAGATGCAGCGCGGGAGCGAGATGAGGCCCGTGCACAACAGCGTCGACACGGTGAACGCGGCCGCCGCGGCCATTGTGTCGGCCGGGAGCCGCACGCAGCCCACCGTGGAGCCGGTTCGTGCCCCTCCGTCTATGCCCCATCCTGCGTCAATTTTACTGCCCTTCATGTTACTGCCGTTTCGTATGATTTATAGGTCGGCTCGTTTGGGTAGCTTTGCTTTGGTGATTCTGCTGTTGCTCATGATTTCTTAATGGGTCTATGCTTGATCACATATCTGCCTGCCTGCTGGCTTTTGCGAATTGATATGTGCCATGAGTAAAGATAGGTCTGATGCATCACGCTGTCACATACTCACATGCGCTTGAGGCTTCTAGTTTGCATAGTTTAGTGCTGGGCACATGCTTGGTGCATAATAGTTTAGATACTCCACTGAATTGTTAGAGTTTTGATGGGATATAAATGTTAAAAATCACCGAGTATGTTATTTGTGTCCTTTTTCGTGAATACTGTGTAGAATTATTTAAGTTAAGAAGGAAAATAAATGTCACAGATTAGGTGTGTATGCTTTGAAATGGTGCTATGGTAGTTACGCACAAATTGATACTTGACGGCAGGTTTGCTTTGCTTATACTCAATAAGTTGACATGTAAATTTCCGTGACATTGTTTAACATATATTTGGAAGTCTTGGCACTTCTATGTTGAATACAACCTACTGGAAATCAGGTTTTGTCCCTGCCCTGTACTTTTTTTTGGAAGCTCCAATACCTGTTATTCGCTTCAGAAAAATTATTTATAAGTTCTATGTTTGACACGCATCAGTGCCACAATTTACCCTGGGATGAAACATACTATCAGCACTGAAAACACTCATGGAAATTGGCACTGCCAAAAAATATGAGTTGTCTCAGAAAAGTATAGTTGAAACAGTCCAGATGGGACAAAAATATTCTCTGTTAGCTGGACATATGCCGCCAGCTATTGTTTCTATTTTTAATCCCTGGCCTTAGTTACTCCCTTTTTTAATACATGGCCTGCTGTTTAGGTGTTCATCCTGTTATGTTATTAGTGTCCATGTCACAGTCTTGTCTGTTCATGAAAAATTAAGGCAACGTGGTGTACCTATCATTGCTACTCTCCAGACCTTTTAGTTTGGACCACATGCAACAAAAGATCATTCGTAGCTTCTGTTTTATTACAATAGCAGCCACTACTTGCTGATGTGAGATCTCTCAGTCATGGATCTAAGGTTTCAACCCTCCGAGTGAGGCCTAACTACGTAAAAGGAAAAAAATGTGGAGGATGTATGCATTAGGATTTTGGATACAATTATAGCCCCTCTTGTTTCATAGTCCATTCGGCAGAGATCTCCATCTTAATCTTGGTTGACTCACGTGATTTCTAGGTTAGGTTCAGGCTAAGTAACATGTTTACACACTTCTCTATATTTCATTGACAAAAACAACAAATAATAATTTCACTCGGATTGCTTTTGTTTGTACTGCACATTGTTATCATCCTTTTCTTTGCAAAGTCACATCTATAGAATATGTATTCCTTAAAAAAGTGCACATGCTACTGATTATACATAGACATAAGACATTTAACTTTCTTCAGTTCATGTTTTTAGAGTTGCCTTGTTTATTTACTCTCTCCGTCCCAAAATATAAGGTGCGCTATTTTTTTGTTGGTCTTTGTTACCTGACTCTGATCACTACATATATTACTAAATTGTATAAATTGGGAAAGTATAAACGGTATCATTGGATTCTTCTTGCAAAATTCTTTCATGTCATGTACTTTTATACTAATTTTGTGGACATATTATAAGTACAAATCATGGTCAAAGTTATAAGTCTACCAGCGAAAATCAAGGGCGCCTTATATTTTGGGATGGATGGAGTATCATTTTTTATGCTGCCATATACAATCCACTTAACGAAGACTGCACAAGAATCATGTTTTGTTTGTCTACTAATGACTACTTTTGTTCATTTGCAGAGAAGGAAATGGGCTGATTGGTTAAGCGTATACTTCTGCTTTGGGTCTCAAAAGAATGACCGGCGCATCAGCCATGCTGTCCTTGCCCCGGAACCTGCATCTCAGAGAATAGATGCACCTGCACCAGCAATTCCAGATCATCCAACTCCCCAGGTTTTCCCCTTCATTGCGCCTCCATCATCACCTGCTTCTTTCCTTCAATCAGGATCTGCATCTATTGTACAATCACCGATGGGCCCTCCATCATTTTCGCCTCGCTCGCCAAATTCTCCATCGCCCACAGGGCCTCCATCCATCTTTGCTATTGGGCCATATGCACATGAGACACAGGTAGTCTCACCTCCAATCTTCTCGGCCTTCACAACTGAACCTTCAACAGCTCCTTTCACTCCCCCACCAGAGTCTGTCCATCTGACAACCCCTTCCTCCCCTGAGGTGCCATATGCAAAGCTTCTGACTTCAATCAACAACAGCAAGAATGGGGAAAGGGGTGAACTTCACTCATACCATATGTACCCTGAGAGCCCGATAGGGCGCCTCATATCTCCAAGTTCGATTTGTTCTGGTACTTCCTCCCCATTCCCTGACCCTGAGTCACAGGCTTCCTCAGGCTCCACTTTCCCCTCCTTCCCAGTCCGCCAGACCCCAAAGATCTTGGATGGCGAGGGCATTGCTACGCAAAAGTTGATACCTCGCCATATGCGGAACGGTGGATCCCTTTTGGATGGCCATATTTCAGCTGCTGTACCTGTTGTGGACTTCTCTGCGCGACTTCAAAACAATGATCATGCTATGGATCATCGGGTCTCATTTGAGTTGACAGTTGAAGACGTCGCCCGCTGCCTGGAGAAGAAAACCGCGATTTCTGGAGAATCTGCTGCATCATCTTTTCACCTGTCATCCAACAACACCGGTGGCCACTCCAGAGAATCCAATGAGACAAGAGCAGGGCTGTATGTTGACGAAACATACCATGACTTGCCCGAGAAAGCACGGCGCTCCCTGTCCCTTCGCCTGGCCAAAGAGTTCAAGTTCAGCAATGTTGATGCTCCTCAAGCAGAGGAGACTGGCGCGCTGGGATCTGACTGGTGGGCAAATGAGAAGGTCGCCGCGATCACAACGGAACCAAGGAAGAGCTGGTCCTTCCGCCCAATAGCACAGCCAGGGGCCAGCTAACCTCCGCACTGACCATAACCTTACAACAGCAAGATATAAGTTTTCTCTTTTGCTTCTTTTGCTCCTGTGCAAAACTGTAGCCACCGCGTTCCCCAGACATATCATGTCAACCGCAGGAGATGCCAAACTGTGCAAAAACTTTCAGGTTTTAGTGGTAAGTCGAAGTTAGATAGTACTTCGGTGCTCGGCTAGTCATCATCATATAAGACTAAAGATGATCTGCAGATTCTGGAATCCTCCCATGTGTTGCTGTTATTGCTGTCATTATAAAACCGCAAAATACATTTACCGGCATAGCGTTCTGTTGTATAATCCTGTTTGACCGACTTGCTGTTCCTGCACTGTTGCTGTCTATGTACATAATATACTACTAGTAGCCAAATTGGTAGGAGAACTGCTCCTTTCAGCTGCATTGTCACGGGAGCCATCGGTGGCTTGACAGTATACTAGTACTATGATTTCCGTGTCGGATGAGAAGGTACTGTTCTGATGTTCATTGCATGATGATTCGGTTGTGTCTGATGGATTAGCTGGAAGTGCCATTGGCTCACCCAGGCTGCTGTGGTGGAAGGACCTTTGTTGAACCATTTGGGCTCTTCCTTTGTAGACTTAGTTGCTTGGTACCATCCAAGGATTGCCAGTGGGCACATGATGGTGATGTTTCACTGACATGTGGCCTCTTGGCCCACCTGTCATAGTTATGGTTGATGATTTTTCCGCCTGATACGGTGATCGTCGCTATGGTGCCGAGCATTTGTCTCTTTTTACTTGCTGGGATTTCTTGAGAAAAACATGCTGGGTAAAATCCTGATAGTCGCAAGAACCTGAACTGGACCAAGAGGACAAAAAGAAAGAAAATCCTGATAGGGGCGCTTGGAGAAGTCTACAAAACCTGTATTCTGAAGCCACTGTCTGACGCAGAGATGGGCCACCAGAGATTACTACATGGATCGCGAGACGTTGAGTATTCTGGAAACAATTGACGGGCAATAATGCTGAAAAAACTAAATATCACGAGCTCCTGTCCTGACCCTGAAAAATCGTCAAGGAACTAAATATCACTAGCTCCTGTCCCTTGCCCCGAAGAATCGTCAAGGAACACGTTGCATTACAATTTACAATGTCAATCTCAACAAGTTAATATGAACAAACATGCCAGTCCGAAGAAGAAGAAGAAGAAGAAACCAACAACAGCAACAACAAATCGTATGGTCCACCAAAAAAGAACATAAGCCTATAAGATTAATCATGTCGCCAGAAAAAAGAAAGAGTTAGGCTGCACCAAGATCAGATTAGGTTGCAACAGAACTACTTAGTGATCTTCAATCAATGTGCTACGCATATTTTTCTTCCCGGTGGGGGCAGCAACTCGGCATCAATCCATGTCCATCTGAAAGCGAGCCAGCGTTGCAGCAGGGAACACGAAATATCATACTACTGTGCTTCTCCACAGTCATGGGATTAGAGCATCTCCACTCGTTGGTGTTACTAGGCTGAAATTCGTCGGATGGATGAAGCTTTTGGCTTAGAAATAGTCAGTTTTCCTATCGTGTTCCCAACTAAACCCAGAACCCGGCGATATATTTGAAAGTTTATCTTCCCGTCGGCAGAAACTCGCCCAAAGTGTTCGACCGAAACTCGTCAAAAACAGTTCAATAGAAATTTGCCCAATACAGTTGGCGATGGCAAGTAGTCCATGTTCGGCCGTCAAATTATTACAAAAATCATGAAATTCGGCGATAGCTAGTCGGCAGGGATGGGCTCCTCCACAATAGGCGAAGCCTCCACCGTAGCGGCTACGGTGGAGCTCGTCGACAGGTTCGAGGAGGTGGCGGAGAGCGCCAGCATGGAGCTCGGCGTGCAGGAGGCAGGGATCCAGAATGGCGTTGTGGTGCGCCATGTACCAGGCCTTGTCCTGGGGCCAGGGGCTCATCGCCGAGGTGTCTTCGCCGCCCATGAGGAATTGCAGGTCAGTCTTCCTCTTCTTCATGACGAAGTTGGCCTTGAGCATGTCGAGCTTCTAGTCTTGGTTCTAGAGCAGCTGGCTCCGCCTCTCTTTGACCTTCTCCTCCCTCTTCTTGACATGGGCCTTCGAATCAGCAATGCATTTCTTGATCCATGTGTAAAGCCGTTCGGCAGGCGGTCCCATGGCCTTTAGCGCCTTTGGCCTTCTTCTGGCTGATCTCCGGTCTTCCTTCATCGGCGGCTGTGGGTGGCGCCTCGGGGTTGTAGACGCCATCTTTGGCCTTGGCGAGGGACACACTAGTGTCCAGCCATTTCTGGCACTTCTCGATCCCGTCGAACACATGGTGAAACTTGAACTTGGTCTTGGTGTCGTTGCAAAGAAGAGAGCACAGGCGAGCTACAAGGCGAAGTGTCAGTCAAAAACGGCATGAACTCGGCGTAGGGTCGGCGGATTGTATTACCTTGTTGTCCATGCTTGTGCTACTTATTGGGCGATGCTCGATTTCTTCTAGAATGACATGCCATTTGCTACATGCTTGTTGCATGACCACCCAATGATTTGTCATGGCCTTCTCGCCGCGTTCGATGTGGAACTTGTTGAACACCAGATCCAATAGGTTGCGGTCATCGCATGCTTCACTCGCCTCCAGTAGTTCTCCGAGTTTTGGTTCGCTTCGGTGATGGCGTCCATGCTCACTAACTACCATGCTTCGGCGAGGCACATGTCCTCAAGGGTGGGCCACTTGACGCGGGGCTCCATTGGTGGTGTCGTCCTCGGCTTCCTCTTTCTCTTCCCCTTGCCCTTGGTCGTCGCCGACGCGTCCTCTTCGGCTTCCTCCTCATCCTCGCATTGTGTCTGGTCATTCACCTGGTTGTCAGCGAGATCCTACTAGTCTAGGCCATGCTCGCCATTGGTGCATTACTGCTCTTGCGTAAAGAACGAGATCCCGGCCACGGTGGAGCCGGACGCGATCATCTCCGCCATGTACAAGTCACCCGACATTCTGCTGAACATGTTGCGGGTGTCTGTGTTGCCAAACTAGACGACGAAGGAGCTGCTACCGTCAAACGTAAGAGGGCTGCATCGCAACGTCGGCGATGGCCTGACGTATGCGGGAGAGCTGGCGTAGGGGACGTTGATGTCGATGTTGAAGTCCGGCGGGCGAGGTGGATGGCAGTGGGGGAAGAGCACATTGGGGTTGAATCCGCCGTCGAACTCAGGGGATGACGAGAACCTCTAGCGGGGGTTCGCCTGGCTCTCCTGGAAAATCGCCGGCAAGATCGGCAAGAAGCCCTTCGGAGATCCGATGCTAGGTTGGCTTCCCCACGGCACACTGTACTGCCCGGCGTGGAGAGGTGGATGGCCCATGGCCGCTCAAGCGACGCGCTCGTATGTCGACTTCGCCTCCATGATCGCATGTGCCTCCTCTTCGTCGGCGTCCTTCTTCTTCTGTGTCCTCTCCTTCTGGCTTTCCGTTTCGATCTTCCTCCGCCGGCAATCCTTCGGCCAGGCTGCGTCGGTCCAGCCTTCCGGCCACAACGTCGGTGCTCTCGGCTTTCTTGGCTTCGGTTTCTTTGGTCCGCCGTTGGTGGTGCGGGGTTTGGCGAATTTCTTGGGCGGCATGGCGGGCGGGAGCTCACGAAACTAACGGGAGTTGTGGTGGGGAATGGAGAAGAAAGGCGGGACCTCAGCTTCTGTCACCGACAGCCCTAGCCTACCTGTTTTTTCGGTTCATCTGGCGTTCTCAGGCCGTACCCGCGGCGTAAGGCGTTGACTGGAAACACCGGATGAAAGTTGGGCCAAATCCGGCTGAATTCGGTGTTCTGGGAACGTGACCGGGCGAAACTCGCCGTCCGGTTGAAGGCCTGGAAAGGCCCAACTGGGAATGTTAGTGGAGATGCTCTTAGCAACAGATTACAAAGAATATGAAAACATGATTAGCAGGGATTAATCAAGGGGACAGAAACAGAAAGACTGGCTATGGCTGGGGATTCAGACAAGGGATAACGTTGATCCCGCACCAAACCCCTCCAACCCCATCCCCTTCCACCTCAGCAATCAGTACTCTCCTCCTCCGCCGTCACGCCACCGCCGGTAAGCCTAAGCGTGCACAGCACCGCCGACGTCGCCGTCTCAGGGCCCGGCGATGTTCCTGCAGATTCTTTTCCGAACCAATCATTGAAAGGTCCATGTTATTACTGCTACTAGTAGTAGTTACGCTCAGTGACAGTTACTTCTGTGGCACCAAAAGCTGAAAGTGACCTCCCTAAATTACACCATAATAATCATGTCCTACCAAGCCAAGAGTCCTTTTAATAGATTGGAATTTTCACCTCCTCTGTTCTGTCCCAGTCCCAGTCATCATCATGTGATTCATTCATTCATTCATTCATGTCCAATCAGACTCAAAGCCCAGTGATAATCCTAGTTTAAAGGAAAAAAAACTGGAACAAAAAGAGCAAGAAGAAAATGTGGTTTTATTCCTGTTGCCAGAAAGGATCCAAGGCCAGTCGGCATCAACTGCTAATTAGCAGCGGTTTATCCTCTCCCTAATCATGGCATGGTCATGTGAGGAGGTGGTGAGAGCACCGTGGCAGAGGTGATCCAGCTCCACATGAGCCAACCATAAAATCAAAAAATATTTCTCCTTCTTCGTTTTGGTGTGGACATTGTCCCATCGATTGGTAGAGGGGAGAGGGAGCAAAAAAAATATCCAAGTGGGGCAATCTACTAGGAGGCCATGTGGAACGTGCCAAGTGTTGTTCCATTCCTCCTCCGAAGAAGAAGAACCACATGTCAGGCCATGTCGTGACACCCCTTGCTAGCTGCTGCCGGTAGGTAGTCTCTGCACAGGCTCGAGGCTCGTCGTCATCTTCTTCTTCGACCTCCTCCCTGGATTGGGATCCATGGAGGCTTTCTGATCGAACTGGTGGCTTCCTGGTACGTCCTCGTGCATGGTTGCGCGCCCATTAGCTGCTGATTGGTATTGCTGTTGAGGTCCCGTTCTTGTTCTTGGTTGGTAGCTGCCCATGTGAGCCAGTTAGCTAGATGGTCCTCTGAGCAGCAAGGCACAGATCTTGCAATTGTCCACGGATTGCAGAATTTAGTTTCTGCATTTATCGGTGGAAAGTTGGTTAGGTAGCTCAGTACGTGGTGTTCTTGAACTGAATCTCGAGCTGGGAGTGGTAATATCCGAGAGGAGATTCTCTGTCAGATTCAGTCGTGGTGTTGAGAGAAAGGAAAGAAAAGAAATCTTCAGCTGAGCAATAATGGCGATGGAGCCGACGGTGAAGGTGGCGCTGGGCACGGCGGCGTTCGCCATCTTCTGGGTGCTGGCCGTGTTCCCGGCCGTCCCGTTCCTGCCCATCGGCCGCACGGCGGGGTCGCTGCTGGGCGCCATGCTCATGGTGCTCTTCAACGTCATCACCGCCGACGAGGCGTACGCGGCCGTGGACCTGCCCATCCTGGGCCTGCTCTTCGGCACCATGGTGGTCAGCGTCTACCTGGAGCGCGCCGACATGTTCCGCCACCTCGGCAGGCTGCTCTCGTGGCGGTCCCAGGGCGGCAAGGACCTGCTCGTCCGCACCTGCGTCGTCTCCGCGCTCGCGTCCGCGCTCTTCACCAACGACACCTGCTGCGTCGTCCTCACCGAGTTCATCCTCAAGATCGCGCGCCAGAACAACCTGCCGCCCAAGCCGTTCCTGCTGGCGCTGGCCTCCAGCGCCAACATCGGCTCCGCCGCCACGCCCATCGGCAACCCGCAGAACCTCGTCATCGCCGTGCAGAGCGGGATATCGTTCGGGGACTTCGTGTTCGGGATCCTCCCCGCCACGCTCGTCGGCGTCGTGGTGAACGCCGGGATGCTGCTGTGTTTGTACTGGCGGGAGCTGTCGGACGAGAAGTGCGTCGACGTGGCGCACGACGACGCCCTTGAGGTCGTGGAGGAGGACGACGTCACCTCGCACCGCTTCTCGCCGGCCACCATGTCGCACCCGCGCGGCGGGAGGGGTGCCAGGCCGATCGACGGCTCCGGCGCGCTGGACGTGGCGGCCGGCTGCGAGGCGCACTGCTGCTGCGAGCCGGTGAAGCCCGACGCCGCCGACGCCAACGGCGTGGACGCGAAGGTCGGGATTCACCAGAGGAAGGGCGTTGCCGGCGGCGTGGTTGGGAGGAAGGAGGAAGAGTACAGCTCGGTGGAGGAGAAGGAGGAGGTGGCCATGGAGGAGTGGAAGAACAAGCTGTGGAAGTCGTGCGTGTACGCCATCACCTTCGGCATGCTCGCCGCCCTGCTGCTGGGACTCAACATGTCCTGGAGCGCCATCACCGCCGCCCTCGCGCTCATCGTGCTCGACTTCAAGGACGCCCGCCCCTGCCTCGAGAAGGTAACTGCCCAAATTACCATTGCTTCTTCTTCTTCAGTCTGTCTGCACTTGAACTGAACTGAACTGAACTGAAACTTGAACATTTGATCTAATTTAAAAATTTATACTTGGCTTTATGGAACTTGACCAAAATTTACTCCGGTTTACAGTAAATTAGAAAACAAAATTTAGAATCTGTACAGCAAATTAGATTGGCCACTGTGTTCTTTCTGAAACTAAAAGTCACACTACAATTATCAATGGCGAACTGAATCCAAGAGATGCTAATTTGGTATACTGTTTATTTGTACCATTCTGTTGCTTACTGTTGTGTTGCTGAAAATAAAAAAAATCAGGTTTCCTACCCACTGCTGCTCTTCTTCTGCGGGATGTTCATCACCGTCGATGGCTTCAACAAGACCGGCATCCCCAGCACGTTCTGGGAGTTCATGGAGCCCTACGCGCGCATCGACACGCCGACCGGTGTGGTCATCCTTGCGCTGGTGATCCTCTTCCTCTCCAACGTGGCGTCAAATGTCCCCACCGGTTAGTTCTTCTTTCCCCTTCCATCGCCTGAAACTAAAAACATGCTCAACTCCTCAGTGCCAATTGTCCTGGCAAATAGAAATCAGAGTAAACCACTACCTAATTTTGCCCACAATTCATGATCCGATGGTCCCAAGATGTGCAACACCACAGTTATTCAGAACACGGTAAGCAGGAAAACGAAACTCTGGCACATGATCCAGTCCTGACTAGTTGTGCAATCATGCCTGGATATACCAGCCAGACTGTCAGGTCCCAGCTTCTTCCAGATTGGCCAATAATTCTACAGAACAGAAACAGTTGAACAATTTATTTTTTCATTCCATGCACCACAATGTATATATACCTGACTGACACACCGCATTGTGCTTTGCTCCAGTCCTCCTCCTCGGCGCGCGGGTGGCGGCGTCGGCGGCGGCGATCTCGCCCGGCGCGGAGACCAACGCGTGGCTGCTCCTGGCCTGGGTGAGCACGGTGGCCGGCAACCTCTCCCTCCTGGGCTCCGCCGCGAACCTCATCGTCTGCGAGCAGGCGCGCAGGTCCCGCCAGTTCGGGTACACGCTCTCCTTCTTCAGCCACCTCCAGTTCGGCTTCCCGGCCACGCTCGTCGTCACCGGGATCGGGCTCCTGCTCATCAAGAGCAGCTGAAGTTGAAGGACCAAGAGAGATCGTCAGTACAGGAACATATGGGTATAGCTATGTGTAAAAATTTACGAATTTGTTGGTAACGTTCAGGCCGTTGTGGCCTGTGGGGGTGATGATCTGCCATAAGAAGCTGGGAGGCTGATAAGCACAGATGGTGATGCCATGGGTGCTTGGAGGCTTTTTGGGTTTGTACATTCTGTATTAAAAAAGAAAAAGATGTACATTTTGGAGTAGCTGGTACAGTATATGGTAAGTTGAAGGAAGTGTATATTGATTGGTTCAGCATTCTGTTCTGTTGTTATTTACAAGTCGAAGAAGAATTATTACAGGTCACACAATTGGATGTTAGTTCATTTTAACTGGCATTTGCTAACCAAGTGGGTATAGCATCCAACTAACACGTTGGCTCCTGGCCCCATAGTGCCATCCTGCAATCCTGCAGCCCATGTGCAACCTGTCAATCAAACATTCATCAAACATACATACATACAGAATAATAAAATGGTTATAATGATATAATCACATATCAAATATCTAAGGGTCTCTTTTATTATAGATGACTTTAAAGATGCTAGAATATGAAAGACGCAAGATTACAATGTCGTGATTCAACCACAGGAAAAAGAAAAGAATCTTTCCAAGAGTATTGTGATTTACAAGTTGAAGGGAAAAAATACAGGTTAAACAATGAGTAGGGATTTCCCGATCCCGAGCTCCATAATCCCTTTATTTATAAAAAATAGAAAATTATGTTCATAAGTTTTAAAAAAATATAAAAAAAATTCTGGATGTATCCTGCAAAATATAAAAACAATCTTTATGTTTATGTGCTAACCTACAGGATGGAAGATAACTTCGACGTAATCCCTTGCTCGGTTGAAAAGTGGTGTGGTCTCGTAGATCAAATGACGAACCGACAGCAAAGTGCACTTTTAGGAATGGGACTCCACTGTGTGTTGGTCTGCTGCGGTATCTAATTCACGGATTCGATCCAACAAAAGAAACTTTCGTGATAAATGATAAAAAGGATGAAATTGTTTTTACTAATGGGGATATATATCATATTTGGTTTAGAAGACCAGGGTTTGGACCCTAGATCCATAGTCGTTGAAGAGGGAATGGAAGCAAGGTTACATGTACCAGCACACTGGCTAAATCCGAAAATAGAAAATCTCGTCATTGATGACTTAAATGATATCATGGTTTGTGGAGCCCGCGATGACGAGTTTGTCCAGAAGACCATATTGGTGCCCAACAGCACGGTCATTGCGCCGTTTTTTGCACCATTATTCCGAAGTCCATGATACAAGATCTTGGACGAGTTCCAAAATTAAATTGGAACAACTTTACACTACAGTTCACTTTGGAGGCACTACAGGATGTAAACGTGGAAAAGCAATAAGAGACTGACCAAAGGAAAATTTGGCGGCACTACATGTACACCGTAATATTTAACTACTTTTTCACTGCAACTATTTTTTAACCTGATTTCATATATTTCCTCCCGCAGTACATGTATTTCGAGAAAATAAAACACGCTTCTGCTCTGGCCTTTGACTCAATGCTTTGTATGACCCCACTCATGAGGAATTGGACAGAGAAACAAGCGAAGAGATGAAGACGACATGATATATGACCGTGGGAAGGGCAATGAAAGGGATTTATTATTGTATGTATTTGTTTTAGTAACTCATGTTCAACAACAATAAATTATTTTTTACATACAAGTTGACAACGATATTACTCTTGAGCATAGACGCTCAAAAGTAAATAAAGTGAATGGTTTCGGAAGAGAAACAACTAGTTCAAAAAAGGGCTCTTCAAAACAAAAACAACCTACTGCAACATCTTCGCGGGAGGGGTTGCAGTACGTTGTTTTTGTTTTGAAGAGCCTTTTTTTGAACTAGTTGTTTCTCTTCCAAAACCATTCGCTCTGTTTACTTTTGAGCGTCTATGCTTAAGAGTAATATCGTTGTCAACGTGTATATAAAAAATATTTTGTTGTTGTTGAAAATGAGTTACTGAAACAAATACAGACAATAATAAATCTCTTGCATTGCCCTTCCCATGGCCATATAACATGTCGTCTTCGTCTCTTTTCTTCGCTTGTTTCTCTGTCCAATTCCTCATAAGTGGGGTCATATAAAACAATGGGTCAAAGGCTGGAGCAGAAGCGTGTTTTATTTTCTCGAAATACATGTACTGCAGGAGAAAATATATAAAATATGGTGAAGAAATAGTTGCGATAAAAAAATAGTTAAATATTACGGTGTACATGTAGTGCCGCCAAATTTCCCTTTGATTAGTGCCTTATTGCTTTTCCACGTTTACAATTCTTTAGTGCCACCATAGTGGACCATAGCGTAAAGTTGTTCCAATTTAATTTTGGAACTCGTCCAAGATCTTGTACCAGTGCGTACATGGACTTTGGAATAATGGTGGCTAACGAGGTTTAATCTCGTCAATGCCCATTGTTATGGACTTGGGTTTTGGAGAAGATGGGGATGCTGGAGATCGTGGCACGGTTAACAGACAGATTCAGGCCCCCAGAGGGAAAACCCTACTCCTGCTTGTCTGCTCTTGATTACGGCGGAACCGAAGGTTACATGGTGCGCAGATTCGATCTGGCGTGGATGCGTGTGCGAGAGTATGAGTCGAGAGATCTAGGACGTGCCCTCCTGGCCTTTATATAGACTTGGGCAGGTACCAGGCATAGTCCTAGTCGGTTATAAGTTCTAGGGTTTTACCCCTTTGAATTTCCTATCTCCGCTAGTCTTGTTCTCCAAGGATCCGAAGGCGTCATGGGCCTTGGCCACCCGAAAATCTTCATGGGCCAGTGTATATCTGCTGTGGGCCTTCCTTGGGCTGGTCCAGGTATGCTAAAGTCACGTATCCGTAGGATATAACCATGTCAGTAGCCCCCAAGTGATCAGTCGAATCGTAGATTCGGCTGAGGACTCTTCCATCTTTCGGGTGCAGCTATATATTAATAGTATATGTGTGCAGGGATTGTTGATGCGTGTGCCTGACTCACCCGACGGATCAGGGTCAGTTAACTGTCTTAGGACGAAACGACACGATCTTCTTCAGGTTCGGGTCCCTCAACTCGGACCTGGAACATATGCTGGCGTAATTCGACTTAGGCCGCGGAGGACTTACAGGAGTGGAATTCCAGTGATTTTAATTGGTGTACCCAACGCGTCCGTCGGGATTTTTCATCGTACCTGCTGGTACGGATTCGTACTAGCAGAGCGCAGTCAGGTGCGTTGCCAGGCCATCAGATGATATCTGTAGGTCTTATCTTTGCGTCGCAGACGCAGCATCCGAACATTTATCACCACGGAGGTGTTTCGGGTGGCCTAGGAGATTGTCGCTCACTCGGCCGTTTTGTTGGGGCAAAGTTGCCAAAAAAAATTGCATGCTCATCCGGAGGATCGCAGTCGAAGATTTCATAGGGTGCGCGACCAGCGCTCCCTACGGGAGTAGCCCCCAAGTGTCTGTTCGAGTCGTAGACTCGAACGGAGACTTTAGTTCAAGCATTGTTTCTGTCGTTAAGTCCGCAGGACTCGAAAATTTTCGGATGCTTAAATCCATCCCCCCTATGGGAGTAGCCCCCGAGTCCGTAGTGGAGTTGTAAACTCGACGTAAGACTCAGAGAAGTAATTTGTCCTCATTTGTCTGTCGGGTGCGCGGCCAGCGCTCCTGATAGGAGTAGTCCCCGAGTATTTAGTCGAATCGAAGATTCGAGTGAGTACTCTTAGCTGTGGAGCCGAAGTGGTGCTAGTATACCTTTTGATGACGTCAGTGCTTACGATTGATGACCTCAAGCGTCTGCTACGCCAGAGATGACTTGACTGGACGAAGCGTGGGTTCCACTTGCTGACTTTGAATTGACCGGTCACGCGCGGCGTGGAGATGATTACGGCGTCTCCTCGATTTCCGCGCGTAGTGGACGGCGTGGTAACGACGGTTCGTTGTGATGCTGACACGTGTACGGCCAGATCTACCGTTGGCGTTAGGTCTTCTTGATGGACGGTCAGCGTGCGTCGTCTTCGCTGTTATAATCCTTGGTGAAATCGTGGTTTGTTTTTCACCGCACCAGTTCATCTGTTCACTGCCTCCTTGTTCTTGAGCGATTCTTGCTGCGCGCTGAGCTTTCCTTCCATATTTCCTTCGTTCTTTCTGCGTTGGCATCGCCACCACCGCCGTAGCGCCATGGGGAAAACAAAGAAGTCCTCATCTGCGGTTGGGACCAGCGCCGCCGGAGGCAAGAAGGGCACTGCCGCTGCTCGCGTCACCGATGGTGGCTGGCGGCGATCAGAGACGCGGGAGAGCGATCTTCGCAAACTGCGCGAGCGGGGCCTGATCCCGCAAGATACGACGGCCGTCAGACTCCCCGGCAATAAGGTAATCCCCCGTCCCCCATCTGGGTACCGGGTTATGTTTGTCGCCTTCGTTTTGCGTGGGTTTTCGTATCTAGTCCATGACTTCCTTCGTGGACTGCTTTTCTTCTATGGGGTTCAGCTGCATCATCTGTCTCCCAATTCTCTTCTCCACATTGCTTGTTTTATCACCTTTTGCGAGTGCTGGCTTGGCATTGAGCCGCACTTTGGCCTCTTCCGGAAGCTCTATTCCGTGAAGAGGCAATCTGGTTCGGATGGTGTTTATCCCATTGGGGGTTTCATCATCTCCCTTAGTCCCAATCTGCAATTCTTTTCCTTTTCCATGTCCGAATCTGTCCAGTACTGGCGGAGGCGATGGTTTTATATCCGTGACTCCGTAGTGCCCGGGCAAGATTTTGGTCTTGTTCCCTTTGACCCCTCCCAATTGATTGAGAAGAAAAGATAACCAAATCTTGGACGGTGAAGTGGCGGAGATAGAGGCCCTTTATCGTCGGGTGGAGGATCTCCAATTGATTCCGGAGAAAGAGGTGAACGGCGTGGACATCATCCGGACGTTTCTTGAGCGTCGGGTGCAGCCTCTCCAAGCGAGGGCGCACCCGATGTTTCTTTATTCTGGGCGCCATGATCCGACGAGGGTTTCGAGTGAGAAAATCTCCGAGGTGGAACTTGACAAAGCTCTTCGCGCGCTGTTGAAGTTCAAGGCCGACGAAGAAATCCCGGGGAAGTCGCTGACTCCTCCCTTTTCTTCGACGTTGGTCGTACCGAAGGTGTAGATTTGCGCACGTAGTGCTCTCCTTTTGTTTTTGTCGGCTGTGTATTTGTTTCCTTTGTTTGCTAACAAAGTTCCTTCTCATCTTGCAGAGCTTCAAAGTGCCGGGCATGGTACCACCGTTGCCCGAAAGGTATCCGAATGCCCCGGATAATGAAGTGGTGGATTCCGTGTCCGAGCTACCGTCAGCGCGATCTCCAGCGGAGGATGCCGACGAGTCGAGTGAGGACCATTCGCGCAAGCGATCACGGAGCTCCAGCGAGTCTTCGGATGCCTCGACTCCTCCGACTCCCAGAAATCCTCTGGGCCTTGAGCGTCATGATGATGTTCATGGGGGTTCTTCCTCTCCCCTTCCTGCCATTCCTGTGCGGGCAGTCGCGCCGCACCCGCCAGCAAAGCGGAAGAAGGAAGAAAAGAAGGAGGAGAAGAAGGAAGAGAAAAAAGAGGAGAAGAGGGCCTGCAGGGCTTCTCCTATCTTCGACCTGAGCGCATTGGGCTCGTAAGTTTTCTTGTTGCCACTGTTGTCCTTTGTTCCCTCGTGATTTTTGCACCTGTGTTGATTGGTTCGTATGCAGGCAATCTTCCCACGACTCTAGTGATGGTGCGCGGGAGATGATGGGGGATTCGAACATTGCGTCGCCTCCTCCTCAGACGGTGGCGACTTCGGGTGGCGCCGCTCCAGATCCTCCTGTGCGGGAGGCGCTGGTGGTTGCGCCTCAGAATTTCGCAGGCGGGGCTTCGGGGTCGCCGTCGGAACATGTAAGTTTTCTTCATGTCATGGGGGAAGCCCCCGAGTGTCTTCGTGTGTTGATGTTGTTTTTGCTCCTTTGTGTTGGGCGTAGCCCCCAAGTCCTTTTCTTACTGCTGTTTCCTTTTTCTGCAGCCTTTTGTACAGGAGGCCAAGCGGCTAGTGGGGGAGCGCCTGGCGCTGGAGGCGAAACTTCGGCAGCTTCAAGGTATCTGTTTGCCTTTTAATACCTCTCTTGTTTATCTGGTCCTGTTCTTTGACACTTGCTTGTCTTAAATGCAGAGGAGCATAACGACTCTCTCCGTGAGGTTGACGCTCTTAAAAAGAGCCTTGGCCAATCGGAGCAGAGAGCCGAAGCCGCCGTCGGCGCGAAAGAGCGCCTTGAGCTAGAGCTGACGAAGGCAGCCGAAGCGAAGGAGCGTCTGCAGCAGGAGGCCGCAGATCGTGAGGAGCAGCTGGCCACCGTTGCGGCTGCTCGTGAAAGAGGGGTGGCGGCGAAGCTCATGGCTGCTGCCAAGGCTGTTTCGGGTGAGTGCTAATTTTTTCACTTGTTTCTGTTTCTACGAGTCTTCTTCGATGCTGCCTTTCTTCATGCTTTTCTTCATTTTTTGTCTCAGATGCCGCAGGCATCGAGTTCGACCGCGGTGCTCTGGAGCACGGGAGTGCTCTAGATGATGCCACTGTGGCGGTCGAAGACCGCTGCGGCACCGTCGTCAACTCCCTTGCTAAGGCGAAAGAGGTCCTTGGTCGCTTCTACCAGGAGCTCTTCCCGAAGGGCGCAGCCCTTGGAGATGTGGATGCCCTGGCAGAGGCTCTGTCAGCCGAAGCGCCTGCGGCGTACAAGCGCAAGCAGAAGGGCATCGGCGCGTCCGTCGGGCTAGCGATGGCCTTGGCGGCTGGAGCGGAGCTGGACTTGCCCCAGATCACCTCTCGGATGCCGACGACTGCGGATGGATCCGAGGTAGCCTTCGCTGCCTACTCCGCTCGCTGCAGACGATATGGGCCCAAGCTCATTGACTTGCTGTCTGAGTACGCACTGCGGCAGCAGGGCGAGGCCAAAGCTAGGCAGTCTGGCTCCGAGGCGACTCAGTGTCCTGCATCTTAGGCATAGTAGACGTAGGGTAGTGTGTAGTCTACTTTTGTTGTAAATATATTTTGTAGTACCGTCCTTGTGCCACGTAGTGGCCTTATATATTTAATGAATTCCTCCGAGTTGTGCTCAATCCTTGGCTGAATGTCTGTGTGCCTTGTTTTTTCTGCTGCTATAGGTTCCTTCGGGTGCTGACCCAGCTGACACTTCATCCGCAAAGTTCGTGCGACCATCGTTGGATGATTCCTCGCAGCTCGCTTTCCTTCGAGATCGCGTGCGCAGTTTGGAGAGGGAATTGCTCGGGTTGCGTGGCCGCGCCGACGTTTGGAAGTCCAAGGCGGATCATGGTGCAGCCAGAGAGGAGTACTTGATGGCGAAGCTCGGTCGGCTATCCGAGCAGCTGCAATGTAAGTTGATCCTTGTTTCGGGTTGTAGCTTAGTTCTTCGGATGAGCCTGCTGGCCTTATTCTTGTCTTGTGCGATTGTCGCAGGTGCGAATCTTGCTCCGAGGGAAGAAAAAGAGCGTGTCGCTGTTCGGGTCAATTGCTTGACTCAGCAGGACATGGAGGCCGGCGGCTTCTTCTGGATGGATCGCGATCGCGCCGTGGTTCTGGCGACGGTGCAGGATCGTGTCTATCAAGTTTCGCGGGTGCTCCGCCAGGTGCAGACATCACTTTCCTCGGTGCTGCACGTCATGTTTCCTTTGGATGCCGTGCCGACGACCCTTGCTGGTCTTCTGTCGAAATTTCGGAGTGCCAGCAATGTCAAGGAGCTGGTGCGGCAGCAGCTCGTCGCTGGAGTGAAGGCTGCTTTGTCTCTTGTGAGGGTGCACCGCCCTGACGTAGATTTGGCTGCTGTGGCAGCTGGGCCGCCTCTTCGACCGGATGGTGGCGAGTGGAACATGCGTCCGCATTACGCGGCTGTAAGGCAGTATGCCGAACAGATTGTAGATTTGTTTGAGCAGCGTGCTCAGGTTATTCTTCAGAATAGGTAGGACCTGAAAATGAACAGATAGATGTAAAATTTGTATATTTCGGCTGGGCGTGTTTGTGCCCTTTGTTGTAAAGGTTTTCTTGTTTGTGAGCACGCAGTGCTCTGATTGAGTGTGTGTCCTTTTCGTTTGCCTGACGTGGTCAGCTACTCAGGTGTACACGTTTGGTCCTCAGTTGATGAAATCGTGAGGTGGGGGGAGCCCCCGAGTGCGTTTGTAGCATGTAGTAAAGTTGCAGAAAAAGAGTCAACCGAAGTTTGGGGGCGAGACACTTAGCTTTACTTATATCGTAATGGAGGAGGTACATGGTTCGGCTGAGTAGTCTTGGCTGAAAGCCTTATTAAAAGTAAAAAAAGGGGGGTAGGTTGCTACGGGTAGAATCGTCGCAGGTGTGAGATGTTCCATGGGTTGGAGTATGCGACTCCAGACTCCACGTGTTTGAGGCGATAGGCGCCACCCGGGATGACTTCGGTGATGACGTAGGGTCCTTCCCATGGTGACTCGAATTTGTTCGGTCGCTTTTGCTTGAGTCGTAAGACGAGGTCTCCTTCGACGAAGGACCTTGGGCGCAGCCGGCGGCTGTGATAGTTGCGGAGACTCTGCTGGTACACCGCTGATCGAGCTGCTGCTATATCCCGCGCTTCGTCGAGTGTGTCGACGGCGTCTTCGAGTGCAGCCGTGGATTCGGCTTCGCTGTAAGCGACGACTCGTGGAGCCTGGTGGCGCACTTCGGCTGGTAGTACGGCCTCAGCTCCGTGCACCATGAAGAATGGTGTGTAGCCGGTGGAGCTGTTTGGCGTAGTCCGTAAGCTCCACAGGACGGACGGTAGCTCTTTCGTCCAGTTTCCAGCTTTTTGCTCCAGTGAGCTCATGAGGCGCTTCTTGATGCCGACGCCGATGAGGCCGTTGGCCTTTTCCACTTGCCCGTTTGTTTGCGGGTGTGCCACTGAGGCATACGTGATGTTGATCCCGAGGCCTTCGCAGAAGTCCTGAAATTCTTCGGAGATGAAGTTCGATCCGTTGTCGGTGATGATGCTGTGCGGTACGCCGAACCTGTAGACAATGGATTCGAAGAATTTGACGGCGGTTTTGCCCTTCTGGTTGGTGACTGGCATGGCCTCTATCCACTTGGTGAATTTGTCGACTGCGACCAGGAGGAAGACGTGTCCCCCTTTCGAGGATTTTGGCAGTTTGCCGATCATGTCGAGGCCCCATTGAGCAAAAGGCCAAGCTATGGGTATGGGTCTAAGTTCGAACCCAGGTGCGTGCGGTTTGTCGGCGAACCGTTGGCACCCGTTGCATCTTCGGACGATGTCCTTCGCGTCGCTCATGGCCGTTGGCCAGTAGAATCCTGCTCGCAGAGCTTTGGCGACAAGGGAGGGGCTGCCTGCGTGGTGGCCGCAGATGCCCTCGTGAATGTCTTGGAGTATGGATTTGCCGTTGTCGATGGTGACGCACCGTTGTAATACACCCGTGATGCTGAGTTTGTACAGTTCGCCGTTGATGATGGTGAAGGCTTTTGACCGACGAGATATGCGCCGGGCATCTGTCGGGCTGTCGGGCAATTCTCCGTTTATCAGGAACTGAAGGTATGGGCGTGTCTAGGTTTCTTCGACTGCCATGACCTGCATCAGGCTAGCGACCTCTGTGTCCAGTTTCTCGGGTCCTTCTTGTCCTTCGGGTAGCGTAGCCCCCGAGTGTTCTGCTTCTTTGGGTGATCCTTTGGGGAATTTCCGCTTGATGGATGGCACGCAGATTTGTTCGAGGAACACACCTGGTGGCACCTTTGCGCAAGTGGAGCCGATGTTGGCGAGTCTGTCGGCTTCCTCGTTGCTCTCTCTTCCAACGTGCCGAAGTTCGCAGCCATCGAATTCTCCTTCGAGTGCGTTGTAGAGCGTGCGGTACGCGATCATGTTTTCGGCGTGTGCGTCACACTCATTCATCGTCTGCTGGACGACGAGGTTGGAGTCATATTTTTGCCATCCTCATGCCATGGATGAGGGCTTCGTATTCGGCTTCGTTGTTGGAGGCTCTGAATTTCATCCGAAGGACGTACTTCATCTTGTCACCTTGCGGGGAGGTCAGTATGACCCTGCCCCTGCTCCGGCTTCGCGCTTCGAGCCGTCGAAATGCATTGTCCAAGACTGCGACATGTCTGGGGTATCTGGTAGCTGCAGCTCCATCCAATGTACCAGGAAGTCCGGGAGGACTTGAGATTTGATTGCGTGTCGCTTCTCGTAGACGATGTCCAAGGGTGATAGTTCGATGCCCCACAGGGCAACCCGTCCTGTTGCCTCTGGATTATTCAGGATGCTATTCAGGGGTGCCTCGTTGACGACCATCACTTGATGCTCCTGGAAGTAATGGCTCAACCGTCGAGCCGTCATGAACACGCCGTAGGCTAGCTTCTGGTAGTGAGGGTACCTCTGCTTTGTTGGTGTCAGTACCTTGCTGAGGTAGTAAATTGGGCGCTGGACCCCATGGGTCTTGCCTTCTTCGGGTCGTTCGACCACGAGTACGGTGCTGACCATCTGGTGTGTGGCTGCTATGTACAACAGCAGGGGTTCGCGCTCCTTTGGCGTGACCAAAACGGGCGAGGTGGAGAGGAGCCGCTTGAGGCTTTCGAATGCGTTGTTGGCTTCTGGTGTCCACTCGAACTTGTCTGCTTTACGCAGCAGCTGGTAGAATGGTAGGGCCTTCTCGCCCATACGGCTGATGAACCTGCTTAGTGCCGCTACTCGTCCTGCGAGCTGCTGGACGCCCTTGAGGTTTTTCGGCTTCTCCATTGTCATGATGGCTCTGATTTTCTTCGGGTTCGCCTCAATCCCTCGCTGAGAGATGAAGTACCCGAGCAGCTGACCCGAGGGGACGCCGAAGGCGCACTTTTCTGGGTTGAGCTTGATCCTGTAGCGATCAAGGTTTACGAACGTCTCGCGGAGATCGTCGATAAGTGTCCTTGCCTCCTTGGTTTTTATTACTATGTCGTCGACATAGACTTGGACGTTGCGACCGATCTGGTTCTTAAGGCAGGCCTGCATGCATTGCTGGTACGTGGCACCCGCGTTCTTTAGCCCGAAGGGCATTGTGTTGTAGCAAAATACTCCGAACGGTGTGATGAACGCCGTTTTCTCTTGATCTTCGACCTTGAGTCGAATCTGGTTATAGCCTGAGTAGGCGTCGAGGAAGGAGAGTTTCTCACAACCTGCAGTCGAATCGATGATCTGATCGATCCGAGGAAGAGGGAAGTGGTCCTTTGAGCAGTGTTTGTTTAGTGACGTGAAGTCTACGCACATCCGCAGGATGTCCGTGTCCTTCTTCGGGACCATCACCGTGTTTGCCGGCCACTCGCTTTCCTTGATTTCCCGGATGAAGTCTGCTGCGAGTAATCTGTTGATTTCTTTGCCAATAGCTTCGGCCCGTGGATCCGACAGTCTTCGGATGGACTGCTTGACTGGCTTGGTGTCTGGAAAGACGTTGAGTGCATGCTCGGCGAATTCCCTGGGAACTCCTGGCATGTCCGCAGGACACCAGGCGAAGATTTCCCAGCGCTCACGGAGGAATTCGACGAGCGCGCCTTCCTATGCGGCGCTGAGGTCATTGGCGATCAGCGCCGTCTTGGAGGCATCCGTCGGATGGTCCTGCACTTTCTTGGTGTTGACGGTGGAGTCGAAGGACATGTCAGGTGCGTTCTGCCTTGTGACTGGGGGTAGCCCATTGTCCGTCACCTCGCGGAGCCTTACAAGCTCGTCTTGCATGCCGAAAGACTGGGAGATTTTGTTGAAATCCCTGTCGCATTGGTCCGATCGGGTGAAGCTCCCGTGGACTGTGATGACGCCCCTTGGTCCTGGCATCTTGAGTAGTAGGTATGCGTAGTGTGGGACGGCCAGGAATCTTGCGAATGCTACACGCCTCAGGATGGCGTGGTATTGCGACGGCCAGTCCACCACTTCGAATTCTAGGCGCTCCTGCCGAAAGTTGTCCGGCTTCCCGAAGATGACGTCGAGCCCTATTTTGCCAGGGGGAATATGCCCTTCCCTGGGACAATGCCGTGGAACGTTGTGTCTGATTGTTCCAGGCTGCATTGCGGGATCCGCATAGCCGCTAGAGTGCTTGCAAACATTAGGTTGATACCGCTGCCGCCGTCCATGAAGACGCGGCTCATCTCGAAGCCTCCGATCTGCGCCTCCAGCACCAGGGCAGCATGACCTGGGCGAGGGATCTGGCAAGGGTGATCCGCGCGAGTGAATGTGATGCAGGACTCCGATCCGCTGAGGTACTCAGGGATTGCAGGCGGAGTTGCCACGGCCAAGTTGATTTGTCGGGTGATTTTCTTCTGCACCCTGTTTGTGGGGCGTCCCTTCTGGATCATATTTAGTGCTCCCTTTGGTGGGGGGTATCCGACCCCGGCATTGTTTTGCGCTGGCGCGACTGGTTGATTTGGGCCTCCAATAGGCGGCGGTGGAGGAGCTCCGTGTGCTATTTCACCTGGCGCAGGTGCGTTTCCGAACGCAGGAATTGGAGCTTGTTGCCTCATCTGCACCATGCCTTCGCTGAGTTTCTGGAACTCGCGGCAGTCCTTGAGCATGTGGCTGGCTTTCTTTTTGCCATCCTGTTTGTCGATGTAGAAGTGGATGGTGCATGGACCCGAAAGTTTGTCGAATGCTGAGGGTCCGTTGTCGCGGTCACGGCGTTGCCACGACTGCGTTGGTCGTCCGTTGTCGCGGAAGTTTCCGCCGCGGTATCCTCCGCTGTTGCGGCTGTTGTCGTTACGGCGGTCGGCGTAGCCGGCCGCGACCATGTCGGGTCCATCGCGGTCCTCGTAGACGCGCGATCTCCTCTTGCTGCGGCGTTCACGTCTTCGGCCGTAATCGTCCTCTTCATCTGATTGCGGTCGCTGGATGCAATCTTCGCCGTCTGCCCAACTGTTGGCGATTTCCATGAGGTGGTCGAGTGTCTTGGGCTTTACACGCCCAAGTTCCTCCTTGAAGTCTTGGCGCTTGACGCCGTCCCTGAAGGCGTCGATGGCCCTCTCTTCGAAGATGTGTGCTGCGGAGTTCTTGGTTGTAGACCAGCGTAGTATGTACGAGCGAATAGATTCACCCGTTCTCTGAGTGCAGGCTCGCAATTCTTCGATTGAGGCGGTCCTCTTGCTGGTGCCTTTGAAATTTCGGATGAAGCTGTAAGCGAGCTCCTCCCAGCTTCGGATGGATCCTGATGATAGGTTGCTGAGCCAGACTCGCGCCGCGCCTGTCAGCTGCAGCTGAAGGCATTGCATGGCGGTTTCTTTGTTGCCTCCGTGAAGCTTGACGGATGACAGATGGTCACTGAGCCAGGATTTTGGATCTTGCGTGCCGTTGAACTTCGGAGTATCCGAAGGAAGCTTGAAGTTGCGTGGCATCTGTGTTCGCCGAACAGATCTGCTGAAGCATCGGGCCCCGCAGAGTTCTTCGTCTTCATCCATCTCAGATTCAGACAAGCATGCGCGTTTGGCGCGTGCTTTGTCGATCTTGCGCTGTGTAAGCTTGTCTCTGGCGTCGTAGTCGCGTTTGTGGCGGTGTGAGCTCTTCTTCCTTCGAGGAAGATCGTGCTCCTCTTCCTCTTCGGATGAGGGTGTGGGGCTCCGGTCGCGCCTGGCCGGAGCTTTCTTCTTCGGCTCCGCAGGAGCGTCTTCGTGGAGCGCAGCTCCGATTAGTCCTAGTCCGGTGAGTGCGGACCTATGCATGGACCTTTTCGGGTCCCCCTCCGGTGGTGGGTGAGCCGCGAGATACGCAGTGGCTGCCATGATCGCAGCTTGTGGCGTCTTCGGGATGATGTTGCCGTCGGCATCCATATCCATGAACGATGTGTGGAGAGTTCGGGTCACGTCACGCCGCTCCTTGGGATCCATGTTTTCCACCCGTGAGCGGTGCTTGTTTCCCTGGTTTCCGTTTGTGCTAGAGCCGGGTGCCACGGCGGAGAGCGCAGCTCGTCGCGCGCTGGACTCGGAGGCTGCTTGCTTGCGCTTGTCTAGCGTCTCCTGCATCTTGACTTGTTTCTTGTGTTCCTCGATGAGGAGGTAGTGGTATGCCATCAGTAGGTCACGTGGGGTGTCTGCAGGTAAGACGATGTCGCCTGCGACTGCACGGCGCGCCTGGACCCATCCTTCTTTGCTAAGTTGGATGACGTGGCCGTTGTTTTCCCTGTTGGGTGGGAGGGACTGGCTTCTTCTGTTTTCGCCGTTTTCGCCGTTTCGGTTGGGAGGCGGGTTAGGTGTTTCCTCGTCGGTTTGGATGACTGCGGCACATAGATAGCGCTTGCAGATTGGTCGGCTGCTGCCGCAGCTTTCGGATCCGAAACCGTAGGTCCCTTCATCCGAAGGTGGATCACATAGATCGGAGTTACAGCTGCTGCTGTCGTAAAACTCATCTGTTGATGGTGACGTGCGTAGCACAGGGTGTGGAGCCCACGAGGCGGGCCTGATTGACGGCACGGGCACCCACTTAGGGAGGCGGAGGGTGCCAGTTTGTCCCACCTGGAAGCAGAAACTCCCGAACAAAATCTCGAGTCCGTCGCCTACGGGCTCGAAATCCTTCATGGTGGCCGACGAGTGGGCGGTGAAGTCGAAAGCGCCGAAGAGGAGGTGATTCTCCGTCGCCGCGGAGTTGTAGATCGATCGGGTCGGAACCGTCACGACCGCACAATCAGCAGCCCCAATTCCCACAGACAGCGCCAATTGACGAGGTTTAATCTCGTCAATGCCCATTGTTATGGACTTGGGTTTTGGAGAAGATGGGGATGCTGGAGATCGTGGCACGGTTAACAGACAAGCAACCAGGGGACACGAGATTTACCCAGGTTCAGGCCCCCGGAGGGAAAACCCTACTCCTGCTTGTCTGCTCTTGATTACGGCGGAACCGAAGGTTATAGGGTGCGCAGATTCGATCTGGCGTGGATGCGTGTGCGAGAGTATGAGTCGAGACATCTAGGACGTGCCCTCCTGGCCTTTATATAGACTTAGGCAGGTCCCAGGCATAGTTCTAGTCGGTTACAAGTTCTAGGGTTTTACCCCTTTGAATTTCCTATCTCCGCTAGTCTTGTTCTCCAAGGATCCGGAGGCGTCATGGGCCTTGGCCACCCGAAAATCTTCATGGGCCAGTGTATATCTGCTGTGGGCCTTCCTTGGGCTGGTCCAGGTATGCTAAAGTCACGTATCCGTAGGGTATAACCATGTCAGTGGCAGAGAACGGCGCAATGACCGTGCCGTTGAGCATCAATATGGTTTTCTAGACAAACTCATCATTGTGGGATCCACGAACCACGATATCATTTATTAAGTTATCAATAACGAGATTTTATGTTTTCGAATTTATCCAGTGTGCTGGTACCTGTAACCTTGCTTCGATTCCCTCTTTAGCGACTATGGATCCAAGGTCCAAACCCTGGTCTCCTAAACCAAATATGGTATATATATCCCTATTAGTAAGAACAATTTCATCCTTCTTATCATTTATCACGAATGTTTTTTTGTAGGATCATACGGCAGCAGACCAATACACATCCTTATCGATGGAATATCCGGTATAGAGTGGAGTCCCGTTCCTAAAACTGCACTTCACTGTCGGTTCGTCATTTGATCTACGAGACCACACCACTTTTCAACCGAGCAAGGGATTACGTCGAAGTTATCTTCCATCGTGTAGATCAACACAGAAACATAAAGATTGTTTTCATATGGTATAATCAAAAAAGGCAATGAAATTCTAATAATAAAGAAATGGATAAGAAGTCATGCACAACACCGGATAGTCCGGCAAAGAGCACCGGACTGGCCGGTATGTAGTGCGCCGGACAGGCCGTCGTGCAGCAAGCCAGATAGACCGGCGAGTATATATGACATACGCAACGGACTGAAACCCTAGATTTTCTTGAGATTGATGCGTCGTAGGATTCGTGAGCACGACCCGTAGCAATAAGAACCCTAACAATGATGAACCCTAGACTTTTTGGACGACTAGTGCTTTCGATATACGCATGAGATCGATGAACATAAACCCTACCAATGATGAACTCTAGCATTGGTTAAGGCCTAGCTTTGATTAACTATAGCATTGAAGTGGAATACACACCTTGAAGAATGGTGCAGATGTGTAGAAGGTTTAGTAAGACGAGGCCGGTTTTCTATCTGCTCGTCGCAGCGTTTTGCGTCGACTAGGCGGGTTGTGACGAATTAACTGAAGCATGCACCTTCCTTCCAACAAACGTGGCGATCAAAATATGCATCAAAGTCACATGAGAAGAGAAAATCCCATAAGGAGGCGACCAGCCTGAGCTAGGGTTTATGTTCATTGGCGACCAGCCTGACCAGCCCACTGAGAGTCATTGACGTACACCCAATGGGCCGGCACAAGCGCACTGCCAGTCAGTCGGTGGCGCCTTGGAACGAGCCAGACCATCCCACCTCCGAAAATCGCAGCACTGATCCAAATCCGGTCATCTCTCCGGTGATCAAGTGTTCTCTGTCGGCGGTGAGGTGCGATGACCGTGTCATCTGTTTATACTCTGCAAGCTCGATCGTCTCCAGTTCTCGCTGCGGCTTCATCCTCGTGCTAACTCTAACTGATTCATCTTAATTAACTGCAGTTTCCGTTGAAGCGCGTACCATGGGTCCTGCGGTTCTCTTCTTCCTCGTGCTTGCTGCTGCAACACCGCTGCTCCTGGCCTGGCAGAGCTCGGCCTATTATTCCACGGCCAAACCCTCAACAACTTGGATTAACAACGACGATTTCTTCGACAGCCGCCGCTACTATGGCCGCAACATCTTCACCATAGTACAACACCAAGCTCGCTCTGGCGTTGCACCTTTCATCGCCGCAGGGTTCTTCTGTGTCTCCTCCTCCTTGTCCCCGTGCGACGAGTTCCTCTTTGTGGTATATATTGACACCTCCATTGACACCATCGATAGCATTCGTAGTGCACAGATAGTCTGGTCCGCCAACGGGGTTCGCCCTGTCAGAGAAAATGCCACCCTTGAGCTTACTGCAGGTGGAAACTTGGTCCTCTGTGATGCTGACGGTAGCCACGTCTGGTCAAGCAACAGCTCGAGACGATCTGTACATGGCATGAAGATCACCGAAATCGGCAATCTGGTGTTGTTTGATCACAGGAATGCAACTGTGTGGCAGTCATTTGATCATCCCACTGACACATTGGTCCTTGGGCAGTCACTTGTGGAAGGTATGAGGCTCACAACAACTAATTCTGCAACAGATAAGAATAAGAATCAGTTCTATATCACTGTACGCCCGGATGGATTATATGCTTTTGTTGAAGAATCACAACTCTACTTTTCATTTACTACAAGGCAAAACATGACAGGAAATGATCCCACAAAGGTCACATTCATGAATGGAGAACTCGAAATCTCTGGGAGGCGTAAAACAGAGCCATATTATTATGATACTATCGAACTGCCAGAATCTAACTCCGTTCAGTACATTAGATTAGAGTCTGATGGACATCTAAGGTTGTATGAGTATGATTTGTCTACCAGTTGGAGAGTGGCGTATGATGTTATGCGACTTGATGACTGTGATTACCCAACAGTTTGCGGAGAGTACGGGGTATGCACCGCGGGGCAATGCACATGTGCGATTGAGAATAGTTCAAGTACAAGCTACTTCAAACACGTGGATGATCGGAAACCAAATCTTGGCTGCACACCAATAACTCCAATCTCTTGTCAAGAAATACGATATCATCAGCTGTTGACCATTCCCAACGTTACTTACTTTGACCACAGCCACACGGTTGTGAATGTAACAAGCATCTATGAATGCAAGCAAGCCTGCTTGAAGAACTGCTCCTGCATGGCCGTTTTGTTTGGAAGTGGAGAAGGCGTTCCCCATGAAAAATGTGAGTGGGTGACAAAGGTATTCTCTTTGCACTCAATACAATCTGAAAATAGTGGTTACCACTCCTCTGCTTACCTCAAGGTGCAAGTTAGCCCCTCTAACAAAAACAGAGAGAAGGTCCAGCTTAGCCCCTCTGATGAAAACAAAAGAAAGTTGGTGTTAGGTGCTACACTTGGAACTGCTATTACTCTTGTATTGCTTGTCATTCTTGTCGCTCTTTATCTACAGAGGAGGAGGAAGTATGAAGAGAAAGACGAAGAATTTGATTTTGATCAATTATCAGGAATGCCGACTAGGTATTCTTTTGAAAAGTTGAGCGAATGCACTAGAGGGTTCGGTAAGAAGCTCGGAGAAGGTGGGTTTGGGTCGGTTTTTGAAGGGAAATTAGGTGAAGAGAGAGTTGCCGTGAAACGTTTGGAAGGCGCTGGACAAGGAAAGAAAGAATTTTTAGCAGAGGTCGAGACTATTGGCAGCATTGAACACATCAATCTTGTTGGGCTGATTGGCTTTTGCACAGAGAAATCTGAGAGGCTTCTGGTATATGAATATATGTCAAGAGGGTCACTTGATAGGTGGATCTATTACCGCCATAACAATGACCCCCTCGACTGGTGCACCCGATGTAGGATCATAATGGATATTGCCAAGGGCCTATGCTATCTTCACGAGGAGTGCAAGCGAAAAATTGCTCATTTGGACATTAAGCCACAAAACATTCTCTTGGACGATAACTTTAATGCCAAAGTGGCAGACTTTGGACTATGTAAGTTGATAAATAGGGATCAAAGCAAGGTAGTGACTATGATGAGAGGAACACCTGGATATCTGGCACCTGAATGGTTGACATCTGCGATCACTGAAAAAGTCGATGTCTACAGCTTTGGAGTTGTTATGATGGAAATAATAAGTGGAAGAAAGAACATTGACAACTCGCAGCCCAAGGAGGATGTTCATCTCATAAATTTGTTAAGAGAAAAAGAGCAGAACAATGAATTGGTTGATCTGATCGACAAGCATAGTGACGAAATGGTCTCTCGCGAGGAGGAAGTAATTCGAATGATGAGACTTGCGGTGTGGTGCTTGCAAAATGATTGCACCCGAAGGCCTTCCATGTCAACAGTGATCAAGGTATTGGAAGGTGCGGCGCGCATAGAAACTTTTGATGCAGATTCAATCATGTTTGTTCAAGATAACCCATCCGCATACTCAGCCCCATCTCAAGCATCCATCTTATCGGGCCCCAGGTGAAGGCTAATGGGCATAACAAATTTAAATTTTACTTCTTTTACTTTGTGTCTTGTCCTATTTGAACTTTGGAAGTATGTTTGGAATGCCATCAGAAGGATAATGATGTCCAGGCCCAGCAGATATACATCTCTGACTGTTGGTAGGTATTTCATAGCTGAAAAGTCAGTAGTACCCAGCGCCCTGTCTTAGCTAGTAGTAGCATGTGTTAGAAACGGGAATGTGTTGATCGGTTTGATACCGTCCTGCGTGCCGTGGTCAATTCAACAAAATTGTAATCTGAACAAGGTGTCAGCGCCTATTGTCGCCATCACCGCCACTGCCGCACCTGGTGTCAGCGCCTATTGTCGCCGCCACCGCACCTTCTGTCCTATCTACTGCCGCCGACACCGTGCCTATTTCCATCGACACCACGCCTTCTGCCGCCATCACCGCACGCCACCGGTCCCCTCGAGTACATCCTCTTTGACCATGACTCGCCGGCACGATAGTTCGGTCGTCATCGCTGTTTTGCCGCAATGCACAGAGAAGATGAGATGATGATGGAGCTCTTATGAAAGCAGACACTAATGTGGTCGTTTACCGAGGACAATAGTTGATGATCTTGGGTGCTCTTCTTCTTATCCGATAGCAGCTCAATGTCGTTGATGGTTCGAGGTTTGGAAAGGCGAGGAACAAGGCCCTGCATAGGCAGCAAGGACTATGAGTCGCTCGACAAGTCGCGACTTGTCTACCAGTCGCAACTTCGATGTCGACAACCTAGAGCGACTCGACTAGTTGAGGTTGTCGGTCGACAAGTTGACTAGTCGTTGACTATTCACGACAAGTCTATGATTTTGAGTCGATCGACAAGTTAGTTGCCTGGGAACAAAAAGACCCCCGTGTGAGTGAAAACCCTAACCCCCCACAGATCGTTATTTCCCCCACCCAGCCGCCTCTCTCCTGGCCACCCTCCCCTTGCGCCGCCTCTCACCTGGCCGCCGCCAGGTCACCCCTCGGAGCCGCCGCCACCTCCCTCACCTTGCTGGACGCTGCTGGGCTCCTCTCCTCGCCCTAATCTCTCTCCTTCACGGCTGTGCTCCCCAATGCCATCAAAATATATTGTCAACTTGTTAATATACTACTATCAGTAGACTAGTTGCTTAGTATTTTTTAGTAGTTAAAGCTCGACTACGTATCGACTAGTCGAGACTAGTCTCCTTGTCGCCACCCCAGCGACAAGTTGCGACTCGTCGACTCGTAATCCTTGATAGGCAGGCGGATGATATGTTTCTTGACGCCGACTACTTCGCTGATGGCGCAACACATACTGCCAAAGATTTTCGACGGTGATTTATGATGAATAAGGAGTTGTTCATGAAAGTTGTGTTTGGTGTTATTGAGTATGATGACTACTTCATGTGCAAGAAAGACTGTACCGGATTGTGGGGATTCTCATTGGTTCAGATACTCAGGGCTGCCATGCGGTATCTTGCGTATGGAGCTCCTCCATATACACAAGACGACTATCTACACATTCTACCATTCAAAACTGAAAATTCAGTAATGCCAAGTGGTGCATGCTACAAGATAGAAGGTGATGGTTATGTCTTTGTAAGTTGCAGCAGCTCGCATTGTATTGCTATGCATTTATAGCATATCTAGTTGTTTGAATAGTTGTCTCGCACAAAGCTTCGGTGTTTAACCATTAAAGATTGATCTGCACGAGAACAGATCAACGCTACCTAGAAACTGCACTGCTATATTAAGACTGATTTACAGGAATTGCAACTAGACATGCCTGATTGTGGGTGAAGTATTCCATACCTTCAAAGCAGAAAAGCCGCTGGTGCCATGTGCTATAATTTTTTTTCTTGATGTCCTCTGTAAGTTGCAACTCGCAATGTACCCGATATGCAACTCGCAATTGCTCTCCATGGTGCTGAGAATACACCCTGTCTGGCTCCCATCCGTTGAACCTGATAGCCTTCATCGTGATTCCAGATCAAACTTCGAGATTCTGGATCTGATTCGGGAATTAGGAGTTAAAACAAGACTCTGATTAAGAAAATCCAACATGCTGAACCGAGGAGTACCCATCAAGGCAGAGAGGGGGAGGGGGGAGGAGGCCGAACCTGGCGAAGCAGGCGTTGTATCCCGGAGCCGGCTGATGCTAGCTGCCGCAGGCCACAGCCCCGCAGGCGCACGGGAAGAGGGCGTCTCAGCATCGCCTATTCGCCTGCCGTCGTGTGAGGATCGTGAGCGGCGCCGGAAGTAGTCCGTCAGAGCTGGATGGCGCCGACGTGGTGCAGGACCATCGGGCCGTGCCACCATGGACCGGCACGCGTGTTTTGGCACGTCATAGCCGGCCCGGCACACCACTTAACGGGCCATGCTCAGCACACGACGCGGCTTGGGCGATGTCTAAGCTGCTACCTCGAGCTGACGTGCTGCATGGCACGATCGGTTAAGGAATTTTTTATATTTTTTTATTTTATATTATTATTTTTATTTTTAAACATTAATCTATACTTATTATATATATATATATATATTTATAACTAATCTATATCTATCTATATATATACCAAATAATAAAGGAAGGAGCGTTTCTTGTAGTACCTACACTTTTTTAGACGGCTTTACCCTTTGAGCAGAAAATAAATTACTCACCAATACCACCGATAAGTCACATAAAAACGGTTAAAAAAACTATCCATGGCACGGCAGCTTTCCTACCTCCACGATCTCCCCGCAGGCATGCTACCCTATTCACCGCTGGGCTCCACCTCGACTCCCCTACGGAGGCGAGCAAGTGACGGATCGAGACGATGGTCATCCGGTACTCCCTGTCCGCTGACTTTTTTTAACCAATGGATTCTCCAAATTTCTCCCGATTTGATTTTTGTTTTGTGCGCTGGAGCGGCTGATCGGAACCGTGCTACTTTGTCCTAGCTCAGCGGCGGCAGGAGGTCCAGACCACGCCACGAGCTTAGAAATAAAAGGCCATGGCCGACGGAGACTTGAGGTCCTGGCCCTGGTACCTGAAATCGGCCCAACGCGATTTCGTCAGAGTGGACATGGAGGGCGTTGCGAGCTCGGGCCACCCTGCAAATTAAATTAGAGGAAGATACGCCCCTTCGTCTGCGTCCTTTTCTTGCTGCACCGGCGCATGCTCACTGATGCGTGGATGATTGATATGAGTAGTTGTGACCGTCCTTCCTGGTTCTTGCTTTTTTTAAGGAAAGCTTCCTGGTTCTTGCTTGAGTGAGAAGAACAAGAACATGAGGAAGTGCATGGGAGAGAAACACGACACCATACAGAACAATACGATGTCCCACATGATAATGTCTCCGTTGGATGAAAACTGCACAAAACAGTTTTTGGCACGCTGCTTCGGAGCTGCTTTGTTACGTTCAGTTCAGAGTCCTACGTTCAAATACAAAATCGGTCGGTCACAGCATCGATCCACTTCTCCACCTCACATTTCTTTACTGCATCATCACGTGCATTGTCTTATCTTTTTTTTTGCAATTTATGTATGCGTGTATGGATTTTGCTAGGAGTGGACTAACTACCTAATCACACTACTTGGATAATTTTAAAAAATAAAGGAGGTGTGTAGTAGGACATGCATCATCATGATTGCTCAATCCACGTGCACTTAATGTGCTATTAGGTTGTCAAATTGAAAACAGACTAAAAAGGAGTACTCGCTAAGGAGTAGTTAGTAATGAAAATTATAATGAAGTATAAAGGAGTAGATAAGTAATGAAAATTATAGACTGCAAACAAACTAAGGTTGGGGTTACATAGATCGATCAACCCTGGATTGCGCTGGATCAAAAGTTAATTTCCTTCATCCTCCGGTGCAACGCACGGGTATGTTTCCTAGTCTATACCTACCTAATAATAAAGGAAGGAGTGTTTCTTGTAGTACCTACACTTTTCTTTCAGTTTTACCCCTGTAAATTCAGTTATTTTACATGTATTGCCACCGCCTATGTGTGGCTACTGGCGGCGGAGATCGGGCCGGTGGCGCATGCGGTCCTTTATCTGATTCATAGAGGTCCGCTTGAAGGAGGCACACCACCTTGGCCTCCTCCATGGCGAGGTCCGATCCCAGCGAGACCCATGGCGAGATCAAGTTGACACGGAAAGCCACGCCCCATTCTCCTCCTTGCTTCTCCGCCGGCCGGCTGCCCTGCCCAGCTGCTCTCAGCCGCGTCCTCTCCCTGCTTCTCGGCCGGTCGCCGCGCCCCTGCCCAGTAGCTCTCGACCGCTTACGGCCAGTGGATTGGTAGGTTCTATCTCGGAGACTTTGACATGGATTGATTTGGCCGCTCTAGAGAGCTATGAGTAGTAAATTGCTAGAAGGATTGCGTCTGCGGTACTCGGTCTATTCAATCCAAGTTAATGAGGTAAAACTGATTCACGTTCGTTCAATCTGATTAATGGAGGAGTTGTCGCTAACAGTTAGCTGTCTGAAAGCAACTGTTCTTTTGATTCCAACAGCTCTACATTGAGGAGGGAGAGAAAATCAGAGCAAGGAAGCGCGAAGGGCTATAGACGCGAGGCGGCCGACTGCCGCAGCATCTGCTGCCCTCAAGGATTGACGAGGGAGAGAAAAGCGGAGCAAGAGAAGATTGCTTGCGGCGCTAGCGGGGAAGGAAAGAGACCTCGAGCAAGATGACGCCTGGCTAGGACGACTTGGCCCGGGGTCAGCTAAAAGCTAGATGCGATTGGTTACTTCCTGACTAGCTAGAAAAGCATTTTCTTTTCATTTTTTATAAATAAAGATGAGACCCTTCGTTATCTATATCTTTATATGGACTTTCATGTGGTATGCTCGCATATGTTTTTATTTCCTTTTCTTCGTATTTTTTATTTTTGTAGAAAAAAGGAGGTGCAAAAGAAAAAAATCTGTATGCGCCCTCGCTTAGGTGTCTGCAGCATAAATGCATTTGTCTTTTTTAAGAAAGTCAAGAATATCATATTTTGAAATATGACTTATCTGAAAATGTATAAATCATGTGTTAATATAGGTAGTGGAAATAATTTTTAAGTTCTGGCATAACTCAACAACCGGTGTAAATAGGTTCGGTCAAGATAGAAAAACGTCCAGCAGCTGGAGACCGGTATCACGAGGCAAACTATAAAATTCTTATTAATAAATAGCTATCCAGTCGGTCATGTGAAGGTATCGATTGCATATAATACTATCATTGAAATCAATTGTTTTCATCGGATCATTTATGTGCATCAGCTCGGCCTTCTCATGTTGTTTTTAGGTTTTTTAGAATTATCATAGTAAAAATCTTGCAAAGGGCATGGATATTTTTTATATTGAATAGTTTAACCTCGCGAATAGATATTCGCTATACAGATTTTTATCTCGTGTTACAACACATGGATATGTTTTCTAGAGAATTACCATTCATGATATTTCCGGTGCAACACACGGACATTTTTGCTATTGGTGAAAAAGATCCTAAGAGGTCAACAACCTTGCTTTTCCGCTGCAACGCGCGGGCATTTTGCTAGTATATAATAAAGGACGAAGTGTTTCTTTCGGTCTAATATTTTTTTGGACGGATTTGCCCTTCCACCAAATTACAAAATATCTTAGGATGCCACCGTACCGGTTCCACTGTTTTATTTCTCATCCTCACCTAGGATGCCACCGTACCGGTTCCACTGTTTTATTTATCATCCTCACCGCGAACGAAGGCCTGCTTGTTTCTCATCCTCACGTCGAACAAAGGCCAAATGAGAAGAGGGGCAGCCGGTAGCAGGGCTCCTGCAAGCCAGGCGTGTGCCGAGGAGACAAGCGTCAGCGATGTGCAAGAAGGCGAGGTTGTGCTAGGGACCCCATCAGCTGATCACGACGTGATACGGAAGCAGGCGTGTTTGTGCTAGGGACCCTATCAGCCGAGCATGACGTGATGAGGAGGCCTCGCTCCGCTCGTCGCCAGCCGGCCATGCCTCCCTGTCGATTCTGTCGGCCGCACGAGAGATTAGGATGGGGGCTCGTGGTCGACCAAGTCCTTCTCCTCCAGTCCACTCGGGAGCGAAGGCATGGAGGCGCGAGGGGGTGCATGCCGCTGGGAGGCAACGAGCTGTCTCCGATTTCCCTGGCGACTCTGTGGCAAGTGGCGACGAGATAGAGGAGAGAGACGAGGGACGTGAGACGCGCGGATACGTGGTCTTGGATGGCCTCTCGATAGGGGGGGCATAGTGCATACACACGTTCAAATCCAAAATCCTTCCAATGATATATTTTTCTCTATTATAAATATATTTTTCCCCGTTGCAACGCACGGGCATGTTCCCTAGTAATAATAAAGAACGAAGTGTTTCTTCTGGTCCAACACTTTTTTTAGACCGTTTTGCTCTCCCACTGTATGAGCAATTACCCACCATACCATCGCTGAGATAAAATAACGTTCGTACGTAGCCTAAAAAATAAAAAAATTAGGCCCATCCAATAAACCGGGCCGGTCAAAAGAGAAACTATACCTAATAATAAAGAACGAAGTGTTTCTTCCGGTCCAACACTTTTTTAGACCGTTTTGCCCTCCCACTGTATGAGCAATTACCCACCATACCATTCCTAAGATAAAATAAGTTCGTACGTAGCCTAAAAAATATAAAAGTTAGGCCCATCCAATAAACCGGGCCGGTCAAAAGAGAAACTGAGCTGGTCGGAGAGAATTCCGGCTTGGTGTCCTTCTAATCGATGGATTTTGACTACTTGTACGATAAATTGGCGTTGAATAGTCCCACATCGATCCCTCACATTGAGTCTAACCGATTTATATAGTTTCGCCGATTGGCTGTCAGCAAGCCAAAGAACAGGAGCTCGATGAGATAAAATAGACCTTGAGTGGCTATGGAAAGAGGAAACACATGATGATTTCAAGCTTGTGGAAAGCGGGCACGAGCTCCGATGAACTGGCGGAGGAGACATAGATTTGAAGGAGGAGCAAGCAGAGAGATAGCCACAGAAAACGGGATCCAAGGGAGAAGAGGCGCAGCTAGACCTCGAAGCAGAGGGGTGAGATCGACAGACGGGCTCCGGTCCTACAGATGAGCTCCTAACGGCGGACTGGTCGGCGGCGGCAGATCTCCTGACGACGGAAACACGGCCGAAGGCACGGGAAACTCGGGAGGTCGGCGGCGCCCGGGTAGCGGAGGAGGAGGAGGGCGACGTGGCTCACTCTCCATCTCCTGCAGGAGGCGCGCTGGCGGCAGCGTCCCCCAGGCAGAGAGACGAGAAGAGGATTAAAAAACGAGGGGGGGGGGGGTAAGCGAGCGGGGTTGGTGGAGATGGATTGTGTGCGGGTTGGGGTACCTCACCGGGTTTGTGTCCACCAGGCGTGTGTAGTCCGTGTGTTTGTGACCGGGTGCATGTGTTTGCGTGAGATACGTGAGCCATTCTTATATTTTGCAAAAATATAAACTGATATCAGATCATATTGATAGCTTGCATTGATTCTTTGAACAAGTTAGGGGTAAGTTTTTTTCCTTCCCATTCTTATATGAAGATTTTGAATCAGATTTTGAACCAGTTTGCTACACTACAAGCTGATTGAGGACGACCGCGATCTAGCGCAGCACTGAACCCGACAAGCACGACCTCGGCAGAATAAGCCCGGTATAAGATTTACTATTATTTTTTAAAGAAACTCAATTGAATTTATATGCGAAATTCCCTTTGTTCCTTAAAAAAGGTTTCGAGTAGTGAAATTATCAAAGGTCTAAAAATATTTAATAAAATTACTATATAAATATTATTTTTCTTCGGTGCAACGCACGGACAATTTTTCTAGTATACAATAAAGAACAAAGTGTTTCTTCCGGTCCAACTTTTTTTTAGATCGTTTTGTCCTCCCGCCAAAACACATTAATACCACCCATGCCACAGTTAAGTGGTACACCGGTGAACCACAACCTAATGTTCTGTCCATCGTTTGTAGAGTAAAATGCATCAGTAGCCCCAGAAGTTGACGACTATGTCTGAAACCGTCCTGAAACTTGCAAACTGCCTCAAATTGGTCCTCAAACTTGTCACCGATATCCATATACGGTCCTGGATACGTATAAAATGACATGGCACTGGGAGGTGGACCCGTCGCGGATGGCCTTTCTGCACAAGGACGAAGATTCATTCATGTTTTTATTGGAGTGTCGTTGCTCCGAAAAAAATACGTGATTCTGATCGACGTGACAATTTTTTGTGAGGCTGAGCAACAAGGATGAAGATTCATCAAAAGAGATGCAAATAGAAGGAAGCACACGTGTTTGGTTTCAGATTTATGAGCCTATGATCCTGGTTTTGACACAGGATAGGGAACCAGTATTTTACAATGTGGTAGACATTTTATCAGTTACCTATACATGTAGAATTAGGCAGTTCCAAACAGGTTCTTGTGCTTTGGCTAGTACAACGAGAACGAATAATCACACGAACCTTGTTCAAATTAGTCTTCAATAAAATTCCTCTTTTTATTAACCCTATCCCTTTCTACTACAGAGACATAATTAAGTCTCTTGCAGTCCATGCAGACAAAAAATAAATATTCAAACTTCCATCCAAAATAAAAAGGTTGTGCAGACAACAAACAACGATTTTATACCCATGGAAGAAGTGCAATGTTGCTCATGCTGAGCAAGCTATAATCAAGAAATGCTAACATTATAATTAAATATGGATCATGCTATAGCACGAAAGTGTGTGTGGTGGCACTAGCACGACGCTCCCCGGCCACACGATTAGGATCCGATGACACAACAAAAAACGTAAAGAAGACCCAAAAGGAATTAAAAAATGCCATGGAAAAATTAAAAAAAATACCGTGACAACTTATATTTGTGTATGCTCCGAGAGACTAGAAAAGACACGTTTTAACTTAGATCTTGGGTTAAATATTCAATGTATCCCTCTGTCCTAAATTAATCGACTCTCTTTGTATCATCTAAACAAAGCTGAGTCAGTTAATTTGGCACATAACGAGTATGCGAGTCCACGAACCTAGAATACAAGTGCTCAACGCGGTCCGCATATAATTGAGTAATAGACCTGTCAAAATATTGTGTTTGTCAACTCGGTTAGTCTTCTAATGCCACACGAGATGGAACGTCAATAGCAATTGTTTGCAAGTGCGGAATGCTGTCTGTCAAAATAACATGTATATTTTGAAGTCGAACTTTCGTACTACTACTAGGCTTTTTTCTTTTGTCTAGGATGAAAAAAATAGAAGGCGAACTTTGGCGTGCGGAAGCATTTTATGATGGCACGGCGGGTCCACCTCCAATGCCACGTCATTACATACGTATCTAGAACCGTATATAGACATCAATGACAAGTTTGAGTACCGTTTTGACGCATTTTGCAAGTTTTAGGACCGTTTAAGACATAGCCGCCGATGCATTTTACTCTCGTTTGTACGAGAGCTGTACGAGCTGCCGATGGGTGGTTGAAAGTTATATATGGACCAACCTTATATTTTTGCAGCTACGCCTAATTCTAGTGGGCTGATATGTCTGGTCCACCATTTTTTTTTCTGCAGCTACACTTGTTCGTATAATAAATAAAGAAAATCAAAACGCTAAACCGTGTAGTAGTCATGTTTAGTCCCACCTTGCCCCATTATAACAAGCACTACCGGTTTATATACGTTCAATGCTGAATATACTATCAGCGAGCTCAGTCGGGAATCAACAGGCAACAACAGCATGAAGGTGTGAGCTAATTAAATTGGAGGGATTTAGGGCTGCATGTTGTGCCACGGCAGCCAGCCACATGATTTGTTAAATAAACAGAATTGTGGCCTGTACATAATTGAAGTGGACTGTTTGGGACCTAGCTTCGTATACGGGGTGGTATATATTAAACCGAGAGTTGGGCGCCACAAGTCCATGAAGTGAATAATAACTCATGGGCAAACATAGCTATATTATTGTGTTTGGAGATGTTTATGCGCATGCTTAATTCATCACCCTAGGAATAGATGGAAAACAACAATTCTTGGAGAGATAGTGCTTTGTCATAATCATTGTCAATCATATATTCTTTGTGGCCTAATAAAAATCAAGAGCTAATTACAATTGTAGTCCTACAACTATGCATTCCCAAATTATTTTGTCCTCCTATGCCCGAATCATGCCACGTTGGATTTGTCTTTTTGCAAGGTAGTATGTAAGATGGCGGGAAATTACTGACCAGGTCCTTCCGTGGGCATGACATGTGTAGTTATTACGGAAACGACCAACTCAATCTCCTGAAATTAAGCGCAGTCATGGTTGTTCCGTTGGTTGGTTTCACCTCGTTGGTGACGGCGGCTGCTCCTGATCGCGCTCACCGTCGACGACGGCCTTTCGTAGGTGATGCCATCGGAGATACACGAAAGGTGGAACGAGGATCCGCCTAACTACAGTAAGCTCTGAAATCTCGTATCTGGCCATTGATTGACGCGGAAGGTTTTAGCTAGGGTTCATGGCGAGGTCTTGATCCGCAGAAAAAAGTCATGTGTCCCGTCGGGTTAGGTGTGAGAACAGACGATTTGATGTTCTGCTAGGTGCGAGATATTATTGTGATGCTGATTCTATCGGGTTGATGTTGGTGCAAAACTGTGTGTTTCGTCTTGGCACTGTTTCCGCTTGAACACAACGAGGAGCAGAGCGTCGTTGACTCGGGGCAGGGGCGCACGGGCACGGCGTCGGGGACGCGGCCATGGCGACGGAACTTTGGCCGGAGGCGGCTCGCTGGCGACGAGAGCTGCGGCCAGAGGGCGAGGCAGGGCGAGCGGGCGCGAGCATTGGCGAGGCTCGCAGGCGAGAGGCGGCGCCAAGACGTGAGGTCGGGGTGAGCTTGCAGAGGCACAAGGCGGCGAGGGCGCGAGCTCCTCAGGACTCTGGGTTGCCGGAGGAGAGGACGAGGGCGTTGGCCGAAAGGAGGGAGGCGCGCATCCTCCTCCGGCTCAGCCTCCGCCGCATCCCGCCAGTCGCCGAGATCGACAGCAAGCAGGGGGCACATGACCAGGCGACAGGCTCCGACATCACCTCCACCTCCGCCGCCTAGGCTTCGCCTGCAGTGGGTTTCTGTCGAGGGAGACTGAGGTGGGAGGGAGAAGGATAAGATTTTTTCTGAAGCAAATTACAAGGAAATATGGGTAATATTCATAGGAGCCAGGGGGTTTCGCATAACCTAAGTTGTGATCCATTTGACAGTGTGGCGTCCACATGTCCACTCCCCATTTGCAAGGACCAAAGTTCAATCCGTGAGCATAGTTGTAGGACTACTAATTCACGATTTAATAGAAGTAGGACTAAAATGCTCTTAAATGGATAGTTGTGGGACTACAGATGTAATTAGCTCAAAAATCAAAATACATACTTTTTTTTGCCCATGATGTGTTTTTTAGATTATTAAGACAAAATGATGAACTTAAGCTAGGCTTGTAGGGGTTAATTGAATTTGGAGCAAAACTTAGATTGCGCCAATGTTTTTCACTAATTTTTTTTATTTTGTCTCTTTCGTTGCCGTTGCAATGCACGGGCTTTTTCCTAGTTTTAATAAAAACAGTATATAAAATGGATTTAACGGGTCATCCCATTTAGCTAATGTGTCGTATCTAGGCCTTAAGATGAAGCCCATCGGCCGGCACGGCACGATCCGTTAGCTTAACGTTCCCAGGTGAGCCATGTTGTGCCAGGCACACTAAGCTCTTAGCAGGCCATGCCGTGGGCTGGCCCGTTGGCCAGGTATGGTGCAGGACCCCTCGAAGAAAGCGATGAGCAATGTTGAGCGGCTCAGCCCATTTCGTTCTATTTTGGTCCATTGGGTCAGTTGGTTGATACGAAATCCAAATTGTGGGGACGAAGGGTGAACCCAGTGGGGTGATCCATTTTGTGATAAACATGATGCGAAAAGCCACTGGTGTCGTGTCATTGACTCTAAAATTTCTTATTCTTTCAAGATTGATTCCCCTTTGTCAGGTCGTCGGCCACACACAGCTAGAGTATGACCATGCCTTGCGCCTCTAGGTCGTTGGCTACCTCCCGCCAACATCTGTTATCGGTGGAGGCAAGGAGCACAGGATGCACCGCCCTCGACGTGGCCGCTCACCAAGACCCCACCCTATAGCTCCCCTTCCTATGGCTCGGACACGCAAGGGGGGATCACATCGAAGGAGATGGTGGCGCTCGCCGGCTACCACACCATGGGGGAAGGTCTTTATGCAAGGGCAACCGCCAATGACGTGGAGGGGAACGTGCCCCACACCATGCATGTAGGACATGATGGCGCCTGCCTCGAACGTTGTAGGCTCAAAGAAGAGGTTGGCTCAATTCTCTAATAGTTTGATATAAAGCCTCGAGTCATCCTTGTGGGGAAAAACATTTGCTACAACACTCTGCACTTGCAGTCCCAACAAGTTGGTACACACAAAGTTGTTACCATCACGTTTAGTGTCAAAGGAATCGTCAACATCAGGAGAAGCTAACCCCTACCGAGATACGTGTCCATAACGCTGAGGGAGCAATCCACAAGGCTCGCGTCGAAGCCGATGCTAAGCCTTTTTAACTGATACTCTTTGGGTTATTTCCCTTCCCGGACTTCTGTTTTGTAGCGGCGGCGGTGCTTCTCCAGTTCGCGAGTGGTGGTGACGGTGCTTCTCCAATTCGCGAGGGATGAAAAATAGGGACCCACTTGAAGACAACGCATTTGCTAATGTAATAGAATATGAAGATAATGAGTGGATCACATGTGTTGTGCAAGATGAAGTTGTAGCTCAAGCTGAATAAGTAGCTGCATCAAAAAGAAAGAGAGTTTCCTACCCTAGAAAAAAGAAGCTCCTTCCTGTTTATCTAAATGACGAATTGCATTCTGCTAGTTCATCTTGTGATTCAAAAGATTACTTTCACATGCATTCTCCATCTGATTCTGAATAATACTTCATGCTATGTTGTGTTAGGCCACCTTAAAACTATCTTGTTCTCTATTCTTGCCATGTTTATGGGCATGTGCCTCGTATCGATAAGACTACGACAGTCTGACCGTGTGACTCTGTTTTTATATCATGGATTATCCTTGACTTTGTTATGGATATAATTGTTCCTGAGCAAATTTTAGATAATGAAATTATTTATGTTTAGATTAAACATGTCATTTCTTTTGCAAACGCTATTTTTAAATAGCGCATGCTATAACATTCTATAGCCTGTATAGCATCCTGGGAAGCCCGGCGCTAAATACCATAGCGTGCTATTTCTTACCTTGGCATCCATCTTCGCCTCTTATGTGTAATTTCTATGTTATGTGAGTAAAATTATTTTTTAATGAATAAAAATGTCTACACGAACATTTTACACAACACATTCCTTTGAGGAATTTGACAAGGCAGTATATGTTTATTTATAATTTATTTGGAAATTACATGTAGCACTTGCACACGCATCATTATTTCTGAAAAATGCCACACTTTTTATGACACACAGTTTTCTTTCTGAAACAAATATTGTCGATTTGTATTGTGGTTCGGACCCACGCGTCAGGTTTTGCTTGCACCCACCGTTTTGCCCCCTCTCCGGTCGGTTTGCCTGACTCGACCAGACCGGATCAGATCGCTTTCAAGCCGGACAAAAGCCGGGCAGAAATCCCTCTCCCCCGTCCCCGTCCTCTCTGCTAGCTAGGTCTCGTCAGCACCAAAAAAAAATCACACTCCCGAGCCCGCGCCGCCGCCCCCACCCGTCGCCGCCGCCGGAGAGTGCCTCGAGGGCGACGGAAATCCTCACCCGCCATCTCCACACGCCCAGGAGCGCGCACAGACCCGTCCAGCCGGACCTCTTCTCCCCCCGGTACGGTAGCCCCCCTAACCTAGCTCGCACGGGGCGTCAGAAGCGCGCGAGCAATCGAATCTGACTTTCCCATCTTCTCTCCGAGACTCTGCGGAGTTAGTTGGGGATTCCGATCGGTCGCTCCAGCAGCGTACTCTATCTAGCTTGTCCCTCTCCGAGATTCCGGGGGGACGCTTCTCCCGTGGTGCCGCCCGATGGTTCGTGCTGCCGTAGTGGTGTGCTGACTGTGTGCCTGTATGTAGGCCCTCGCTTGCTGCCGTCGGACGATCTCGCGAGGATGTCGTGGTGCACCATCGAGTCTGATCCTGGTGAGCGCAATGTTCCATCTTCGCCTCGATTTTTTTGTTGGTTGTACTTCCATTACATGGTCTAGCACTCAATTACAGTCGATTATCTCATCAACATTGTTTCACTTCTGTGGGTGGCTTGTTTTGTTGGATTTGATAAGTCGAGCTACCATGCACTTTTAGTACCTGTTGTGATTGTGAGAATCAGGACAACAGGATAGTAAGTTTGCCGGTTTTGTGGCCTGATGGACATTGATTCGAAAGGCTTGCTCCTCTTTTTGATCTCATCGCAAGTTCATAATTTGCTCATGTAACTGATTCTACTAGGGATCCTTGATTCGTTACCTCTCATTGTACATAGCTAGCTATTAAGAAACCCCGAGTCAGTCAGTGCCCACCAAATTGTATTTATCGTGGGGAATAATCAAGTAACTGAAGTGTAAATAAAGCATCCACCCTGCTGCTAGTTTGAGTAGACCAGTGGTTGTACTAGTGCTTAAGTTAGCATCCTTTATAGACAAACCATGGGGAGCTCTGTACTTTATTATACTTCTTACTGTCTTTGTTCTTTGCTCAGACTAACTGGTGGATACATTCTACAAGTACTTGTTGGTGCAATCTTCTTGTCTCTGTTTTAAAACTTTGCATATTTATATTTTGACCTGTGCCTGCCCACTGAATTTTATTTCTCGTGGGGAAATATCTGGTACTAAAGTGTTGATAAAACATGTACCCTGCTGCTAGTTAGTAAACCAGTGGTTATAACAGTGCTTAACTTGTCATCCTTTATCTACCAATCGTAGGGAGCTCTTTCTTTACTTTGTTATATGCTAGGGTCTTTTTTCCTTGCTCAAACTAACAGTTGAATACATTCTGTATGTACTTTCTAGTAGTTCGTAATGCCCGCAATCTCTTAAAACATCGCATATTTCTGACTTGAGCCTATACCTTACAGGTGTTTTCACCGAGTTGATTCAGGAAATGCAAGTAAAAGGTGTACAGGTTAGCTTCAGGGGGAGCTTTTCTTTTCCTTGTCTGAACGTAACTTAGATATGAAACCTCTGTCAGTTATCTTCTGCTCTAGCTGGAATTGTTTGGTGAGCTGTGCACTTAACAAGTCTTCTGAGTAGGTCTGTATCCCTACTGTTAAGAATTTTATGATAACTTGATTGAGTCTGCAATGAGGAAATACCTCCGCAGCTCTGCCATATGACGTCTGTATGGTAAGCAGAGGCTTATCGGGAACTCATACTGCTATATAGATGTGCCTGGGTTTAAAGAACAATAATTTTCTAGGACAGGAGAAATTCAGAAGAAAATATTGTGGCCCATTAAAAAGGCTTTGGATATAATGAGAAGACATGATAATCCTGGCAGTCATTGGGTTTTATGTATGCATGTATGCCATGTTAAATCAATGAAAAAGGAAGGCATCTTTACTGAAACCTTTTTGCACAACTGCTAATCTATTTGTATGCATTCGTGTTATGATATGCCTGGAGCTAACAGAATAATGTTGATATGAGGTTATGGTTTCATTTTTTATTTTGATTATGGCTGCCTTTTTTAGTACCGCAATATATGTAGAATCAGGGACGTTTAGAATTTTTAATGGACATCCTACTACATCTTCTATTTATCAAGGGAAAAATGCTCCTATATGCTGCTTCATTTGGTCTCTTGTGTTAACTTATCTTTTAACAGGTGGAGGAGCTTTACTCACTTGATGTGGACTCTCTTAGCGAACTACGGTGAGAATCTTGATTGTTAGTCTCTTCTCTCTGGAAAACCTTAACATATTCTTGCTCTATACTTCTGATAGGCCAGTATATGGGTTGATTTTTCTCTTCAAGTGGATGCCTGGAGGAAATGATGAACGGGCTGTCGTCAGCGACCCAAACCCAAACCTTTTCTTTGCTCGCCAGGTTAATTTGATTTTGGCCCTTAAGCTGCCTCTGTTTAGTTATCTGCATTAAGAAGTTGGTCTAATTGATTATTTTACAGGTCATCACGAATGCATGTGCCACTCAAGCTATTCTCTCGATTCTCATGAACCGCCCAGAGATTGACATAGGTCCAGAGCTATCAAATTTGAAAGAATTCACAGGAGCCTTTGCGCCTGACATGAAGGGCTTGGCTATCAACAACAGCGACTCTATCCGGGCTGCCCACAACAGTTTTGCAAGGCCAGAGCCATTTGTTTCTGATGAGCAGAAAGTCGCCACTAAGGACGATGACGTCTACCATTTTATCAGCTACATACCTTTTGAGGGTGTCCTGTACGAGCTGGACGGGCTGAAGGAAGGGCCTGTCAGCCTCGGGCAGTACACTGGCAGGCCCAATGACCTTGGCTGGCTACAGATGGTGCAGCCAGTCATCCAGGAGAGGATCGAGCGCTACTCGCAGAGCGAGATCAGGTTCAACCTCATGGCCATCATCAAGAACAGGAAGGACGTGTACACCGCTGAGCTGGAGGAGCTGGAGAAGAGAAGGGAGCAGATCCTGCAGGACATGAAGTCGGCCACCGCCACTGACACCGACGAGCCCCTGAACGCCGCACTCGTGGAGGTGGCGTCGGCGATCGAGACCGTTGGGGAGAAGATCATCATGGAGGAGGAGAAGTTCAGGAAGTGGAAGACGGAGAACGTGCGGAGGAAGCACAACTACATCCCGTTCCTGTTCAACCTCCTCAAGGCGTTGGCGGAGAAGAAGCAGCTCAAGCCGCTGGTCGAGAAGGCCAGGCAGCAGAAGGCTCCCAGCGCCAGCACGAGTTGACCGCGTCTTCGTTAGAGCGCCATGGTCGGCTGTTTATCTAGTTCGTCGGAGGTTCATTGGATCTTTCCTCTCTCTCTCAATGGTGCATTATGTTTTCAGATACAGTACCTAGCTGGCAGCCTAGAGATATACTGTTACTAAGGTTATAAAACCATGTTCTGCTTAAATTTTCTTGTGCAATTGTGCTGGATTATCAACTTTTTGCTGGGTACAACTGTAGAAGCAGTCGATTTAATCTCTTGAGGGAGGGTGGTAAAAAGTTATTAGTTCACTTCTCAGCACTGTTGTTTCCTAGTGAAAAGTAGTCTGAAGAGGAATGATCTGCCAAAATTAGACGGAGAAAATAAATTTGCTCAGTATAAAGGAAAATAGCATGCCTTGTATGACTGACATTCCGGGTGTGGTCCACATGTTCGTATGGTATTCGCTGGTACGTACCTTGCTGTATCAATGGCATGTGGGGCCGGTAGCCATACACCTCTGTGATGTTTTGACATGGTATTTAGCTTTGTGTTTGCCTCATACAGAAAAGCCCTAGAATAAACGACGATGTTAGATCTCATGCTTGTTTTTCGTCTATATTCTTATGGAGTATCCATCTCATACGAACTTCAAAAAGGACCGTAGATGGATAAAATAGATGGGCCTACAAATGGTGGTGGTGGTGGCTGGATTTCGTGGTAAGCAAGCGGGTATTTTTTTTTGCCAGTAGTAAGGGCATCTCCACCGGGCCAACCTAAACGGGCATCTCCACCGGGCCAATCTAAATGAGTAAATTACATATTGGTACCACAATTGGGACTCACTTAACAAGTCAGTACCACTTTTGCAAAATTTTGCTAATTCATACCAGTTTTGAGGCAATGAACAACAGATAGCACAAATCCAGGCCTGAACATGTTTTGACACCACACTTGACAGCCTAGGCCCACCCTGAGTGCTGACTAGGACTCAATTTAACCAGACCGGTTCAGTCATGTCCCCATCTCTCTGTATTGGTGTGTAAATTGAGCAAGTACTTAATTGGAGACAAAATAGACAAATAACAGTGAGCAAGTACACATAATTGGAGATAAAATAGACAAATAAAAATGAGCAAGTACACTTAATTGGAGATAATATAGACAAATAACAATGAGCAAGTATACTTAATTGAAGATAAAATAGACAAATTACACTAAGCACATCACTGGATTCAACCATGACCATCCACACTTAAATGGTCCTGATCATCTACGCATGATCATTTCATGATCAACAGCATCAGGTACACTTGCATTACATAGAATCTAGCAAGTTTGGACCTGATACACCAAAAGACCCCCAAAAGAACAAGTAGTTTGTGGTAAGGCTAAGTATCATGTCTATTACAACACAACTACATCACCAAAATATCTCATCACATCTCATATGCATTAGACCATCTGCTTGTCCAAATCTGCTAGTTCTTTTGTATGAAGGTTCACCAGCTAGATAATTTGATCTTGGGGCAACATAAGCATTCCTTGCTGGTGGAACTTGTCTTGCAACAGTCAGACAACACAACTCATATCGTGCATAACGAACCGATCCCTGTAACCTGGCGTATTGCCGTTATAGTGATTTATAGTAGGAGTAGGATTCCGCCACCGTCGTGGGATCTGAACATGGGTAAGCTGTGTCATCTTGTACCCGCCAACATTCCGCCTTACCCCACGTCTCTAAACACGCTCTAGGAGGACCCTCCATGGCGTACTCATCGACAATACCACGACACCCTGTAACACCCTCAGAATCGGACCTATGCAAGTTTCAGCGAAACCCGCCAAACCCGCATAGAAACGATTCAAAGGTGCCCACCAGGCACTTTCGTGCGGGTGGAAAACGAAGTAATAACATTACACAACAGTCCTCGATGGGACCCATAGAACAGATATATATATAACAGCGACTCAATGAGTCAAGAATACAGATATACAGTACAAAGATCCAAATCACCTGTAAAACGATACAGCGTCCGACTACGGACAAGATGCAAATGGGGCTAAGAGCCCTGAAGAATAACCAGTGGCGTCCATAACCCTGCCCAGGCCAAGCCGGAAGGGTAACCCTGCTAACGACGTCGATCTCAAAACCTGCTTAAACAAAAGGGGTGCCGACAAAGGGCAAAGGAAAAGAGGAGCGTCAGTACTGAGGCCAGTACACGGCGAGACTAGAATTCGGCGGTCCTCGCCTACATAGGTATGGTGGACTGAGCGGCAGCGGCAACATGCACTAAACAACCTATAGAGACTCGATACAACTGACGGTTATTAGAGAGGGGAAAGAATGACCTATTCGGAACCAACCTGATACTACCACCAAACAAACCCATCCTGGTGTTTCCCCCTCGACACCGATCGAGGAAGTCAACCGAGGAACTCACACAGTTGGCAGTTTTATTTATTCGGTTATCGTTGCAGCAATTACTAGTCAAGTAAAGATAGTCGTCCTGATAAAATAAGCAGTGGGCACTTTTAGTTAATCATTCCATGATGGTTGCACCACTTACTAATCAGATACAGATAGCATCAGGTAATCCCAAAAACCCAACAGTTGTTGGTACTTTTATTTAGCCATTCCGTTGTAGTTGCAATACTTACTAGTCAGATACAATGGTCGCAAGCGACACCCAAGCAAGCAATTGTTGGCAGTTTTATTTAGCCATTCCATTATAGTGAAGCTGATTACTAGTCATTATAAGGTCAAATTTATAGCACTACTTTAGTTATAGTTGTCTATGATCGAGATACTGTGCTCCAAGACGTCCATGACCGCGGACACGGCTTTCAGAAAGTTTTACCCGGCCGGGGTGCACCAATAGCAACACACACTCGATCAACCTTGGAAAAACCAAATCAAAACCCAACGAGGCTTTCACGACAAAGCAATCACAGGATTCAGAAATATTTTAGGGGGCCACTCCATTGAGTAGACCCGCAACGAAGCCAGCTGACTCCGAGACGGACTCAAGGTTTGCGACAATGGCTGTAAACGACTGGGAACCCGAAAGTGTGGCTGGGCTTGTCGATACCGCGAAAACATTCCGCTTACCTAAACAGTACAGTGTGCTCCTCGCACAATCGTAAATAAACAGTAGCATGGCATAAGTACAGGATAGTAAATAAAACCTCAAACTAGTTTGTGGCCCCAAGAAATAAGACGGAATCAAGCTCTGGCTCAGGGGGGTCCCATATACCTCCCGGATGTGGATAGCGCGATAAATCAAGGAACAGGTATCAAGTACTCGGGGTCCTACGGGACACAAGTGGGCGTTCGGAAACCAAATATTATCTATCACCCACCGATGCCTCTGCTTACTTCAATTTTAGTTATTAAACAGGAATTAAAGTGAACGATAAGTAAAGCCATGATCATCTCCAACATCAACATGCGGCATTACTCCAACAACTGTGGCACTTGACGACACGCAACAGCACTTGAGCAAGCGACTACGACGCGCAAGTCCAACTATCTACCAAACAACAGGTAATAGGGTGTGTCCGAGGCAATATATGGCTGCAAGGGATATCACGGGTACGGAACTAGAGCATCGCGACACAGATAGCAATAGATCAACAGGAGGGAATAAATACTAGAAAAGTAAGATAGGTAGAAAGAGGGAGATGCTCGCCTGAAAACATTGCCGAAGGTTCAACCGAAGATCGGGTCGACACTCGCATCAACTCAACGGCCTTATCCGCGAAGAAGCAAAACACTAGAAGAAACACCGGATGCAATATTTAATACAACGGCAGAAGATCGACATGATGCATGTATGATGCATGACATGGCAAAGGTGCGATGCAATTAGGTCATATTAAGCGGAACCGGGGTCCCGACAATTAATTATACGGTTTAAGTTATTTAGAACCCCCGCAATTTAAATGTTGCATTATCAAGACAAAAGATGGCACCGGTTCGCTACACAAATTTAAATGAGGCCAATATAAGACTAGATTTGCCTGCATATGGGCCCCATATTTAATTAGAGGTGAATCGGCATAAGGCCCCCAAACCACATGATATGCATGCGAGATGAATGATTTAATATGCAACAATTGTATTATATTATAAAATAGGGTTTCGGGAAGGGGTTCACACATTAGGGGGTCTCGACGATCTTGGGGTTCCGGGGTTCGGGGTCCGGTCTCAGGGTTCGACGGGCTCGGCGAGAACGTTCTCGAATGACTGAGGTCGATCTTGTCGCATCCGTGGTCTTCGGGTCATGTCGATGGTCATGGCGTTCGGGATGAAGCACTTGGCGTCCAGGATCGGGTTCCGTGTGGCGGTCTTGGCGTCCGGGTCACGGCGTCTTCGGGTCCGACTCCGGGAAGGAGAACTTGGCGTTATCGGTCTTCGGCTTCGTGAGGGCGATCTTGGCGTTCCAACTTCACTTGTCGGCGTGGACTTGGAACTGGAAACGGTGGTGTCTTCGTGACAGGGAGTGGTCACGGAGATAGCCGAGACCATGCCTATTGAGCAACCACGCCGAGATCTTTATCCGATTTCTGGTTCTAGTCCGAAGAAATTCCTTGAACAGAAACGCAGCACCGCCTTGCCAACTCGTCCTGGTACTCTTTTCAGCAACCACAACGTGAAGGCAGACCAAAATGCCAGGCTCGAACAGACACTCATGTGTACATCACACATGCACCGAGCCGAGCACCATGGGGCAGACACAGACGGAGGCCGACGGGTCGACGCCGGCACGGGCCGCGCAGGGCTAGGCGGAGCTTGGGCAGACGGCGTCGGGGTCGCCGGCGCTGGGCGCGGCGAGCCGAGGCCGCGGTCGGGGGGAACGGCGCGGGGCGAGCAGCGGTGGCAAGGTGGGGAAGGAAGGGCGGCGCGCGGCGGGAGGAGGCCGCAGAGGGCGGTGGCCTGGGCGCCGTCGGCGGGACGACCTCGGGGTCGGGGGTTGGGGAGGCCGGGGCCGGAGGCGGTGGGTCGCCGGAGCACGGGGAGGGGCGAGCGCGTCGGCCAGAGGGCGAGGCGGGACGACGGCGCGGGCTCGGGGAGGGGAGGGAGGCGCAGGTCGGCGAAGCGGTGAGGGAGAGGGGAGAGGCGGGCCCGGCGGCGGCCGGCGGGGGCGCTGGACGCGGAGGCCGGCGCCGGGTCTGGGACCGGCGGTGCGGGGTTGGTGGGAGGAGGTCGTGGTGAGGCCGAGGGCGGGGAGGTGGTGGCTGGGGGAGGCCGACGCGGCGAGGCCGACGGAGCGGCGGCCGGAGCGAGGCGGCAGGAGGGCGGGAGCGGGCGGCGCCGGTGGGGGAGAAGGGGAAGGAGGACGGGGCGTCGGGTGCGTGGGGGCTGGGACGCGCGGTTGGGGAAGGCCGGGCGTGGGAAGAGGAACAGGAGCAGGGGAGGAGAGACGGTGGGGCCAGGCAGGGGGTGGGGCCCGGGGTTGAGTGGGGTGTGGGTTGCTGCGGCTGTGTGGCAGGAGGGTGGGGGCGTGCGTGTGTGGCTGGATGTGTGAGGAGAGAGGGGTGGCTGGGAGAGATTGGGGGTGGGTTTAGTCTAGGTGGCAGAGTCTGATTGGCTAGGGGGGGAAGGGTGAGGTGAGGTGTCAAGAGGGGGTTGGTTGGGGTGAGGTGGAGGAGGGGTGGGTAGGATAGGATTGGTAGCTGCAGGATTTTAGGTGGACCGTTTGTATTTCTGGGGGTGGTCGTTCGGGTCGAATCGGCCCGTTCGACTGCCCCACTAAAATAATTTAATATATTTATTTGATTAAAACAAAGCCTTTGCGAACCGATAGCCGACAAAACAATTAATCCGGAGACCCGGTTTTGGTGTTTGAATAAAGATGGGGCGTTTTAGAAAACACAAAATAGGTTTTCTGCAAATAGTTTTATGCAAGCAAATGCAAGATGATGACGATGCTCAAAAGCAATGTGGCATGATGACATGAGCATGCGGTCATGATGATGCAATGCACAAAAACAACGCGATTTTCTAGTAGTGGTTTTGCGGGATGCCACAATTCGACACCACTAACAATGGATCTCGCCCTCGAGATCCGCCTCATGGTAGGGGGAAGAAGGCCGACGGTCTGAATCTCCTTGCTTCGTGTAGATCATCGCGACACCACTAACAAGAGGTCGTTGTCCGTGATTGTCGAGAGAACACTCCGGGAACAAAAGGTCGAAGGTAGAGGTTTCGACTATTAGAGCCACCTCTAGCTTCGATAGAAAGAGGGAACCGATGCATTCTCGTCCACTTCAATGTACAAAAGCGAATAGAAGGGGTAGTCGGCATGGGGGCCAATCCATCACGCACCCAAACTATTACTCTGCACAATCAGTGGAAAAGCGTGCAACCATTCTCGGGATCAGACGGAAGGTCTCGACAAGCGAGGTTCAGAAACAAAAGAGTGAGGCAGACTCTGCATCGGATCTGGCGTAGATGATGTCGTCGCGTCGGAAAACACCGGAAGGCACGAGAAGGAACAAAGAGAAGTCCACCAGACGAAGGATTCCTCGGATAGCATGAAGACCAGATGTAGCAACACCGTTACCAAAGGAGGAAGCGAAACCCTGAAGGTACGATGGAACCCAACCACGAGAAATCCTAGACTCGAAGAGAGAGAAGAGAGCGGATTCAAAACACGCAGAGGTGAGAGGAGAGCAGCAGAGGGGTAAGGAGTAAAATTAGACCTAATCAGAACTATCCAACCGATTTTGCAAAAATAGTTTTGACACTCTACTTCGGCCGTTAGCTAGGTTATCCTACAGACTGGACTTGTGGGGTATCGCAACTGCTGAGCTCTGATACCACTCTGTAACACCCTCAGAATCGGACCTATGCAAGTTTCAGCGAAACCCGCCAAACCCGCATAGAAACGATTCAAAGGTGCCCACCAGGCACTTTCGTGCGGGTGGAAAACGAAGTAATAACATTACACAACAGTCCTCGATGGGACCCACAGAACAGATATATATATATATATATAACAGCGACTCAATGAGTCAAGAATACAGATATACAGTACAAAGATCCAAATCACCTGTAAAACGATACAGCGTCCGACTACGGACAAGATGCAAATGGGGCTAAGAGCCCTGAAGAATAACCAGTGGCGTCCATAACCCTGCCCAGGCCAAGCCGGGAGGGTAACCCTGCTAACGACGTCGATCTCAAAACCTGCTTAAACAAAAGGGGTGCCGACAAAGGGCAAAGGAAAAGAGGAGCGTCAGTACTGAGGCCAGTACACGGCGAGACTAGAATTCGGCGGTCCTCGCCTACATAGGTATGGTGGACTGAGCGGCAGCGGCAGCATGCACTAAACAACCTATAGAGACTCGATACAACTGACGGTTATTAGAGAGGGGAAAGAATGACCTATTCGGAACCAACCTGATACTACCACCAAACAAACCCATCCTGGTGTTTCCCCCTCGACACCGATCGAGGAAGTCAACCGAGGAACTCACACAGTTGGCAGTTTTATTTATTCGGTTATCGTTGCAGCAATTACTAGTCAAGTAAAGATAGTCGTCCTGATAAAATAAGCAGTGGGCACTTTTAGTTAATCATTCCATGATAGTTGCACCACTTACTAATCAGATACAGATAGCATGAGGTAATCCCAAAAACCCAACAGTTGTTGGTACTTTTATTTAGCCATTCCGTTGTAGTTACAATACTTACTAGTCAGATACAATGGTCGCAAGCGACACCCAAGCAAGCAATTGTTGGCAGTTTTATTTAGCCATTCCATTATAGTGAAGCTGATTACTAGTCATTATAAGGTCAAATTTATAGCACTACTTTAGTTATAGTTGTCTATGATCGAGATACTGTGCTCCAAGACGTCCATGACCGCGGACACGGCTTTCAGAAAGTTTTACCCGGCCGGGGTGCACCAATAGCAACACACACTCGATCAACCTCGGAAAAACCAAATCAAAACCCAACGAGGCTTTCACGACAAAGCAATCACAGGATTCAGAAATATTTCAGGGGGCCACCCCATTGAGTAGACCCGCAACGAAGCCAGCTGACTCCGAGACGGACTCAAGGTTTGCGACAATGGCTGTAAATGACTGGGAACCCGAAAGTGTGGCTAGGCTTGTCGATACCGCGAAAACATTCCGCTTACCTAAACAGTACAGTGTGCTCCTCGCACAATCGTAAATAAACAGTAGCATGACATAAGTACAGGATAGTAAATAAAACCTCAAACTAGTTTGTGGCCCCAAGAAATAAGACGGAATCAAGCTCTGGCTCAGGGGGGTCCCATATACCTCCCGGATGTGGATAGCGCGATAAATCAAGGAACAGGTATCAAGTACTCGGGGTCCTACGGGACACAAGTGGGCGTTCGGAAACCAAATATTATCTATCACCCACCGATGCCTCTGCTTACTTCAATTTTAGTTATTAAACAGGAATTAAAGTGAACGATAAGTAAAGCCATGATCATCTCCAACATCAACATGCGGCATTACTCCGACAACTGTGGCACTTGACGACACGCAACAGCACTTGAGCAAGCGACTACGACGCGCAAGTCCAACTATCTACCAAACAACAGGTAATAGGGTGTGTCCGAGGCAATATATGGCGGCAAGGGATATCACGGGTACGGAACTAGAGCATCGCGACACAGATAGCAATAGATCAACAGGAGGGAATAAATACTAGAAAAGTAAGATAGGTAGAAAGAGGGAGATGCTCGCCTGAAAACATTGCCGAAGGTTCAACCGAAGATCGGGTCGACACTCGCATCAACTCAACGGCCTTATCCGCGAAGAAGCAAAACACTAGAAGAAACACCGGATGCAATATTTAATACAACGGCAGAAGATCGACATGATGCATGTACGATGCATGACATGGCAAAGGTGCGATGCAATTAGGTCATATTAAGCGGAACCGGGGTCCCGACAATTAATTATACGGTTTAAGTTATTTAGAACCCCCGCAATTTAAATGTTGCATTATCAAGACAAAAGATGGCACCGGTTCGCTACACAAATTTAAATGAGGCCAATATAAGACTAGATTTGCCTGCATATGGGCCCCATATTTAATTAGAGGTGAATCGGCATAAGGCCCCCAAACCACATGATATGCATGCGAGATGAATGATTTAATATGCAACAATTGTATTATATTATAAAATAGGGTTTCGGGAAGGGGTTCACACATTAGGGGGTCTCGACGATCTTGGGGTTCCGGGGTTCGGGGTCCGGTCTCAGGGTTCGACGGGCTCGGCGAGAACGTTCTCGAATGACTGAGGTCGACCTTGTCGCATCCGTGGTCTTCGGGTCATGTCGATGGTCATGGCGTTCGGGATGAAGCACTTGGCGTCCAGGATCGGGTTCCGTGTGGCGGTCTTGGCGTCCGGGTCACGGCGTCTTCGGGTCCGACTCCGGGAAGGAGAACTTGGCGTTATCGGTCTTCGGCTCCGTGAGGGCGATCTTGGCGTTCCAACTTCACTTGTCGGCGTGGACTTGGAACTGGAAACGGTGGTGTCTTCGTGACAGGGAGTGGTCACGGAGATAGCCGAGACCATGCCTATTGAGCAACCACGCCGAGATCTTTATCCGATTTCTGGTTCTAGTCCAAAGAAATTCCTTGAACAGAAACGCAGCACCGCCTTGCCAACTCGTCCTGGTACTCTTTTCAGCAACCACAACGTGAAGGCAGACCAAAATGCCAGGCTCGAACAGACACTCATGTGTACATCACACATGCACCGAGCCGAGCACCATGGGGCAGACACAGACGGAGGCCGACGGGTCGACGCCGGCACGGGCCGCGCAGGGCTAGGCGGAGCTTGGGCAGACGGCGTCGGGGTCGCCGGCGCTGGGCGCGGCGAGCCGAGGCCGCGGTCGGGGGGAACGGCGCGGGGCGAGCAGCGGTGGCGAGGTGGGGAAGGAAGGGCGGCGCGCGGCGGGAGGAGGCCGCGGAGGGCGGTGGCCTGGGCGCCGCCGGCGGGACGAGCTCGGGGTCGGGGGTTGGGGAGGCCGGGGCCGGAGGCGGTGGGTCGCCGGAGCACGGGGAGGGGCGAGCGCGTCGGCCAGAGGACGAGGCGGGGCGACGGCGCGGGCTCGGGGAGGGGAGGGAGGCGCAGGTCGGCGAAGCGGTGAGGGAGAGGGGAGAGGCGGGCCCGACGGCGGCCGGCGGGGGCGCTGGACGCGGAGGCCGGCGCCGGGTCTGGGACCGGCGGTGCGGGGTTGGTGGGAGGAGGTCGTGGTGAGGCCGAGGGCGGGGAGGTGGTGGCTGGGGGAGGCCGACGCGGCGAGGCCGACGGAGCGGCGGCCGGAGCGAGGCGGCTGGAGGGCGGGAGCGGGCGGCGCCGGTGGGGGAGAAGGGGAAGGAGGACGGGGCGTCGGGTGCGTGGGGGCTGGGACGCGCGGTTGGGGAAGGCCGAGCGTGGGAAGAGGAACAGGAGCAGGGGAGGAGAGACGGTGGGGCCAGGCAGGGGGTGGGGCCCGGGGTTGAGTGGGGTGTGGGTTGCTGCGGCTGTGTGGCAGGGGGGTGGGGGCGTGCGTGTGTGGCTGGATGTGTGAGGAGAGAGGGGTGGCTGGGAGAGATTGGGGGTGGGTTTAGTCTAGGTGGCAGAGTCTGATTGGCTAGGGGGGGAAGGGTGAGGTGAGGTGTCAAGAGGGGGTTGGTTGGGGTGAGGTGGAGGAGGGGTGGGTAGGATAGGATTGGTAGCTGCAGGATTTTAGGTGGACCGTTTGTATTTCTGGGGGTGGTCGTTCGGGTCGAATCGGTCCGTTCGACTGCCCCACTAAAATAATTTAATATATTTATTTGATTAAAACAAAGCCTCTGCAAACCGATAGCCGACAAAACAATTAATCCGGAGACCCGGTTTTGGTGTTTGAATAAAGATGGGGCGTTTTAAAAAACACAAAATAGGTTTTCTGCAAATAGTTTTATGCAAGCAAATGCAAGATGATGACGATGCTCAAAAGCAATGTGACATGATGACATGAGCATGCGGTCATGATGATGCAATGCACAAAAACAACGCGATTTTCTAGTAGTGGTTTTGCGGGATGCCACACACCCTAAATCCTAAATTACTACAGCATACAAATCATGGCATTGTTGGAACTTACTCGAATCCTCTGAAACTGCATGTCCAGTGCTCGCTGCTCGGTGGAGGGTCCGCCCAGACCTGAGCAAGCAACGCCGCCTCCGACGATGGCCGAGAGGGCCACAAATCGTCCAGGTAGTCGACGCCTCCACCTCCACCTCCCCCGTCAGACGTTCCGCCGTCGATCCCTCCAACCAGAGCTCCGCCATAGTCATCCCCGCCACCGTGATCCCCGTCGTCGTGAGCCCGGCCGCCGCCGGGATTGGGCGCCTCCGCCATCGCTCGCCGGTCGCCCGCTCTCGTTTGAAAAAACCAACCAATCTCGATGTATCAATGTACTAGAGTGGTGAGCGAACCAGCCCCGAACCGGACGTTCCTGATGGGCAAGCGGCCACGTCAGCGTGTATGGTGGGCCCTGGCTGTCAGGTTTGGTGTCAAAACATGTTCAAACCTGGATTTGTGCTATCCGTTGTTCATTGCCTCAAAACTGGTATGAATTAGCAAAATTTTGCAAAAGTGGTACTGACTTGTTAACTGAGCCCCAATTGTGGTACCAATATGTAATTTACTCCAATCTAAATGGTATGTTTCTATCCGTTTAGGTTAGGCCGCGGTCGGTTTTAGATCGGGGTTTGGCCTGTCCAGCCAGCGACGCTATCCATCTGTTCGTGCCTGGCAAACAGGACTACGCATTTTTTTTCCAAATTCAAACATAGACAGTTTACACTAAAAACTAGCAAAGTTCGTCTATGTTTATACGCAATTTACATTCATAATGTAACATCTCAATTTCAGCAACCCTGATTAGTTGTCCAGAATGCAAAAATTAAGGAAACAAAACCTTTTTCTTGTTAAGTGGTGCAATGTTTTTGCTTTGCTTGCTAGTTTGTGTTTATGCAAGTGAATGTGTAGGTGATGATATACCCTTACCTCAACCTAGTTAACAAAGAGATGTCTTGACTTGTTATATATATTTCCAAATGTTCTGGCTTTTCAAAATCTGAGCTAAGATGCCCTTGTAACAGTAATTATTACTTAACTTCTATTTAAAAAAATCTATGAAGATCTATCAAATATAATCTTCTTATGTTTTTAAGACAAAACTTTTAACCACTCTTATCTCTAGGTTTTTCAAAATCCATAGCAACACACTTGCATTTGTGCTAGTAAAAAAACCGTGTAAAAATGGGTGCTTAACAATTTATGTTTGCCTCGTACAGAAATGCCCTAGAATGAGAACCAACCCGTGGTTGGATGGTTAGGAGGGCAGTGGTACCCCCAGCCCATCAGAGTTCAAACCTCAGGTTTGACGCTTTGGTGTCTCATAATGGCGGAATATTCTTTCAGTAGGAGGCGACGTTTCCGTCGATAGCGAGGCGCCTGCGGTGACTTCGTCAATCTCAAGACCCGTTGGCTCAGTCTCTCGGAGGTGCTCATAGGGGTAGGGTGTGCGTGCATGTGTTCATAGGGGTGAGTGTATGTAAACATTGTGAGCGTCTGCGTTTGTACCATGTTTCTAAAAAAAGGCCCAAGAATAAACGACGATGTTAGATCTCATGCTTGTTTTCCGTCTATATTCTTATGGAATATCCATCTCATACGAATTTCAAAAAGGACCGTAGATGAATAAAATAAATCTGCCTACAAAAGGGGGGAAATGGCTAGATTTCGTGGTAAGCAAGCAGGTAATTCTTTTTTTTTTGCCATGAGGTAAATTATTGAAGTTATTTAAGACAGTCCTGTGTTGGCACCGGATAAATTTCACTTTTGGCCGCTAGATATTCGCACTGATATTTGCAGTTGTGTCCAGGAAAGATATTATTTTTACAGCATCAAGGAAGTGTTTCTGTCGTAGAAAAACAACAAACAAAATCTGGGCGACGAGGACGGACAGGGAGGCGGATATACGAATGCGACAGCCCAGGGAGGGACGCGGATGGATAAAAGCCCAGGGCGCGGCGCAGCCAAACCCTCGGCTCAATCGTTTGATGGCGTAGGCCCACAGCGATCTACTCTGCTCCCCCGTCTCTGCGCTCCCTCCCCCCCTCCGCCCCCCGCCTCCACCTCCGCCTCCGCCCCCGCCCCTCTCCACCCACCGCCGGCACATGGAGGCCCCGGGCTCCCCCTACGCCTCCTCGCCGGAGTCCGCCCCCAAGCGCGCCCCCCGATCCTCCCCGCCGCCCCCGCAGGAACGCCCCGAGTCCGAGCCCGAGGCCGAGCACGAAGGTAACGCCCGCGCACCCCTCTCTCTTCGAGTTTGGTTCTGGAGCGGAACATGGAGACTGCGCTGGCGGCGTGGCTGGATCCGCGAGATCCGGGCCCCGGCGCCGCGCTCTTGCTCTTGGGTCGAGATCTGCGGGCGCCAGTGCCTGGAGCTGCCGTAGCGAGGCGTGGCCGGCTGATTTGGGGTTTGTCCAACAGTTCCACGTCTTTGCGTGTAGTAGTGTCAAGGAGAAGCGCCAGCTAGAGCTGACCAAGGACCATGCTTTGCCCTTATTTTGCAACTCACGTGCTCGCTTTGCCTGCCTCGGTGCACGGGGATGTTGGGAGCTTGGAATAATTCAGCGGTGGTTTAGTAATATTTCCCTGGTCAGTCGGCCGATTCCGTATTAATGCCCCTGTGCTCGAGGCGCCGTCATGGCGATGAAACTAGGCAGTTTTGGCATGCTTGCGCTTTGCTTAGTAATAATGTCGGCATGCCTCTGATGGTGCACAGCTGCATTTATGTTGTTCCGGATGCGTAACGGCAGATTGTTTTAGAACACAGAATAGGTGGGTGGATAATTCCAGCTTACATTTGTTCTGGCTGTAGGCACGATAAATTGTTTTTAGTTACACACAGGGAATCACGTTTGTACTGGAACTCTGCTCTCATGCTGGTTCGTTCTTTTGGGCGTTATGTGCAACCATATAACATATTGCAATTAACCTCTACAAGCTATGCTATCTGCTGTGTATCATCGATTGCTTGTGCTCCTTGTCTTCAACAAAATTCTCACTAAACTTCTGGTGGCATAGTTCACGGCTTTACAAATATCATGACTAAACTTGTAATGGCACTGCTATTGCCGTTCAACCTTCTTGAATAATAGTTCTGAGTTTAGAATTGGTCTTTCTCCTCAGATGAAAAGGAGAAGCCAACACATTTGAGGTTTCTGGTGTCGAACACAGCAGCAGGATGCATCATTGGCAAGGGTGGCTCAACTATCAATGACTTCCAGTCTCAGTCCGGGGCCCGTATTCAGTTATCACGCAGCCATGAGTTTTTCCCTGGGACAAATGACAGAATCATCATGGTCTCTGGACAGTTTGACGAAGTAATAAAGGCCATGGAGTTGGTTCTCGAGAAACTCTTGGCAGAGGTAAATCAGCTTGTTTTGCAAATGTTCATGTCCGCGGGACCATGTTGCCATGTTTTGATAACTGGTTTTCTCCTGCAATTTCACAGGGGGGAGAATCTAATGAAGCCGAAGCTAGGCCTAAGTTTAGACTTGTAGTTCCTAACAGCTCTTGTGGTGGGATTATTGGTAAAGGAGGAGCAACAATCAAGTATGCCTAATCATTAAACCTGTTCTAATCTATGATACCCCCTCCGATCCATAATCAGCGACACTTATTATGGATCGGAGGTAGTACTATTATTAATTCTTACCCCACTGTGATGCTTACTTTTTAAAGCTTGTGTATGTAATGATTCAGTAAACTGATGAAACCAACAGACAATAGTAGGATGTATTTAGTTATCTTCTTGGTCTGATGGGAACTTTATCGCGTGTTTTCTTATTGTTCTTGTACTTTTTTTTTTAGTTTCTGTCCGATTGGAATTTGAGAGTTGATGTTTATCTCTCTCTTCAGGTCATTCATTGAAGATTCACATGCTGGAATTAAGATATCACCCCAGGACAACAACTTTGTTGGTTTGCATGATAGGCTCGTTACTATCACAGGACCCTTGAACACTCAGTTGCGAGCGATATATTTGATATTAAACAAGTTATCTGAGGATGTTCACTATCCACCTAATTTAAGTTCCCCATTTCCATATGCAGGTAATCCTGGAACTTTCAGTACTTACAATTTCTTTATGTTACCACATTCCTAGATGCTTCCTGAAATTGGGTGCCTTCTCATAGTACCTTTCTTGCACCAGTCTTTGATGAATTCTTGTTCTGCATCAACATGAATTTTCTTTCTAAAAAAGTCACAACGGAATGCTAAGATATATTGACATGTAAAGCTAAAGACACTGTTTTCCATCCCTTATATTTATAGATGGATTCACCCTTCACGTATGGCATAACCATTTTTTTTCTTACCCATTCCTTCACTTCAAAATGTTCAGGCCTTGGTTTCCCAAGTTACCCTGCTGCTGTTCCTGTCGGGTATATGATTCCACAGGTGCCATATAATAATGCTGTGAACTATGGACCTAATGGTTATGGTGGTGGTGGTGGTGGTGGGAGGTACCAAAATAGCAAGGTAGGTGTTTGCTGCTGCATTACGCTTGTTGCTGTCTGTATTGTGTACACAATTTCTTTAAAGAACCTAGTCCAACTGTTTTGATAATGATCTATCATCTGTTTTATTTTTGTTGTTCTCCTGAGGAGAGAAATGTTGGTAGACGGGATAAATGTTATACGCATTGAGATGCTTTCTGAATTATAGACACACATTTTCCAATTTGCATAGTCATGTAATACATTAGTAAGTGCATATAACATTTATCCCGCCCAAGTCTGAAATTGGAATAACACAAAATCTGGATCACACTTTCAGACATACATTGGTTTCTGGAGATTGATAAAATGTATGTTACAGTTGCAACCATCTCATGTATTCATGGTGTTATACCTGAGTTTTTTGTGGACACTATTGGTCTCAGCCTCTCAGGTAGTGCATTGTAAATAAAAACGGTAAATGTTTATCACACTAAACATTTGTTTTTAGAGAAAGCAAAGTGTACATGTTGAAACTTCTGATTGATGTTGTGTGAGCTACACTCCTTGATGCTTTAATCTAATGTGTGCCCAATTTTCCTGCCTTGTAATGTTTTCACACGATATCATGTATGCATATAATTTAGAATCTTGTAAAACTGCTTGTATGACAGTTAAAATTTATTTTGTCCGACCATCTGGATAGTTAGTTGTGCAACTATAAGACAACACCTTTTTTTTTGGCTTTCTAACCATGTTTTTCTTGTTTTCTGTTGAAACTTTGCAGCCTGGTACACCTGTTAGGTCACCTGCTAATAATGATGCCCAAGAATCGCACACCATCGGTGTTGCTGATGAACACATTGGTGCAGTTGTAGGACGCGCAGGGAAGAACATAACAGAGATCATTCAGGTATTTTCTCGCACTGCATGCATTTGATATTATATCAAGGCGTTTTAACCACAAATGGCCGACTACTTCGAAGCCTATACATATACATATGTATGCGAGCAGTATAGGTAGACAATGTGGTGCATTATATTAGCTTAAGTGACCGGATACAACAATCTTTTTAGGATCTATCACCCTCTGTTATAAGTCATTGAGGTAAATAGTTAAGGAAAAATGAGCACATGATAACTGCCATCTTTTTAAGTTGAAAAACATAGTACACACTTGTTTTGCAGCTCTATGATTTCGGGAAATCTGCAGAACCTGCCACCGTCCTTCTGGGATAGAGTGCGCCGTGTTTCAGAGAAATTAACTCTTGCAATATGTTGCAAATGCAGGCTAGTGGTGCCAGGATCAAGATATCAGATAGGGGTGACTTCATAGCTGGAACATCTGACAGGTAATTTTCCATGTTACTCTGCACAGCTGCACTCTGTCTAGGCTGCCTTATGATCACTCTCGGCCCATTGATCTTACACACATCGCAATTCTTTCTCACTGGTGCAGGAAAGTGACGATCACTGGGTCATCTGAAGCGATCCAGGCGGCTGAGTCGATGATCATGCAGAGGGTGGCAGCCAGCTCGGAGAGGGAGAGGTGATGAAGGGCATCTCTTGAAGATGGGAGGGGCGCCCCCTGCCGGTGCCGTGGAACTGGGAACTTGTTTTTTGTTTGTTCGCCTAGCTTTTTAGTGCTATCTGCAAAGCTTGAGAAAATTTTAAGGTGATTGTTCGTGTTAGTAACCAGTTAAATTAGCTGTGTTTTTCCCTACTGGAATAGTGGCATTATATATTTCGAAAACAGATTTGACTTATCTCCATAACACAAAAACGAAAACTGGTGGGCGGGCTGCCTGTTTGGAGTTTTGACATTGTGGGCAGCAGGATGTTGGTTGGATCATCTGCAGCTTCGTCTGCTTGGCTAATTTCGTCAGTTTTTTTTTTATTTTCAATGCGAAGGCGTAGCTGGACGTGCGTTCCCTGGCCAAGTGGCCCGTGCAGCTGAAATCCAGCGCAAGCCACCACCTCTGACAGGTGGGTCTCCGATCTCACCCAATTCCCTTCGCAGTTAAATACCTATTCCAAACCCCAAGAGGTTCTAGAACCCACCCGACCCACCATTCCGTGACCAGGAGCGACCATGGCCAAGCCTCGCGCCGGCTCTACCGCCCGCTCCGCCGCCGCCGCCGCTGCTCGGGCGTCTCCGGCGCCCACGTCGTCGGACCCGAATCTCCCCACCCCGACCTCTATCCCCCGCGCCGACCTCTCCTCCTCCTCCGGCGCCAAGGCCGCCTTCGCCTCCGCCAACCGCAGCTCCGTGGGCTCGTCGTCCTCCGCTTCCGCCACGGACCTCCCCGCGCCCGCCGCCAGCCAGTTCACCTCCGTCGCCAAGGTAAAACCCCCACCAACCCGGCCGACCGTACGAGCGCGCGCCTCCCCTTAATCGATGACATTCTCCGCCCTACCTCTTGGTGCTCGACAGGTGGTCGGCAAGCGCCTGGCCTACGAGGACGAGGACGACTACGCCTTCCCCACCGCCGCCTCAGTGACGAAGCATCCGGACCTCGCTCCCGAGGGCCTCCCCGACCTCGCGCCGCTGCTCGACCTCCCCGACCCCGACGACGTCTCCTCCTCCTCCTCCACCGTCATCTCCGCCGCCGCAGCCGACGCGGCGACCGCTACCGCCGACTCCACCCTCACCCAGGTGAGTGTTGGCTCCCAGATCGATCCCGATTTCTGCAACTCCTCGAGTTCCGTTTAGTTGGTGCCTGAAATGTTGGAGTCCGCGCTCGTACGTCCTGAACTCCTGATGCCAATCAGTTCGAGTTCGAGTTGCATGTGCTAGTTCCAGTGTTCAGTTAAGTTCGCCGATGGAATTTTGAGATGCTTCGGCGGTGGGTGGCTACAGTTTGGGTCCGTATATATCCAGCTGGTTTTATCCCGATAGATTCAAATTTCTAATCAGTTTTGGTTGCAACTTGCAACTGAAGTTTTTGGATGAGGCCTATCCATGTGTTTTTCCCGTCCGAATTCGATTTCCTGCATGATGCTGTTAGATTAGGATTTGTGCAGTCTGCCTCTCGATCGAGTTCCGGTTGAAAATCGTTGTATGACTTGCTGTCTGGGATTCAAATCTTGAGCTACGTACGCGTCTCCGCGAATGTGTAAGCTCCGATCGCACTGAAGAAAACACGCCGGTGTTCTATTTCTGTCAATGCAGGTCGCAGCGCCCGCCGACTCCGCCGCCGCCACGGACGCCGACGGTCCGGTCCTCACGGAGATGGAGCTCGTCCTCGCGGAGCTGCACGGCGCCCGCGGCCTCACCCCGCGCTCCAAGCGCCTCCTCGCCGCGCTCGCCGAGACCGTCTCCGCCGAGCTCAGCTACAGCCCGACTGCCGCCGCCCTCAGCATCCGCCGCGCGGCCTTCTGGAGGAAGGTGCGCGTCGGGGTCCTCGCGGCGACGGTCTTCTCCGTGGCCGCCATGGACGTCGCCCTCGCCGTCGCGCTCTACGGCACACGCCTCAGCAACGGCCTCCACGGCAACGTGCTGCCCCCCACCTGATGCATGATAGTACTCGTCGTCGACCCGTGGCTTCGATCTTCTTCACCACTAGTCTGCTGCATCGTGATGTTTTAATTACTACATAGAACAGATGAGGAAGAAAAGACTGTAATTAATCGCTCTACTTACGTTAAGTGGTTAGTAGTACATTTTGATCAGGATTTAGCCTGGCTGGGTTTTGCTCCACCAAATCCTTGGCTTTGTTGACTCTATATGATGATCTAGCATTATATTGAAATATCCAAATTACAAAGGAAATAAGGATGAATCTTATCATGAATCTTATCAAAAGTCTAACTCCTAGAGTCCTAGTGATTCTAAAAAAAAGGAGGTAACTCTTAGTATTGAAGAGTCAATTTCATTATCTCCCTTATTATGGGAGGGAGTTTTTCCATATGTTCACATTACCACGCGCATATCTCCGTCACATGTGAGCTCGCCATCAAGATCTCACAACGGTTATCTAAACCTCTTTGCCAGCCACTCTCCCATTGTCTTTCCTAAGACAACTACGCGTGAGGTCTTACAGTTGCAGCCTCTACAATGCAGCACTAACGTGTTCGTTCAAGGCATAAAGTAAACAACATAGGAAACATATTAAGTTGGAAAACAAGGTCACTAAACGGTTTCTTTAATACGTAAGGTTTTATAAACTAAGAACAGTCAATTAAGAAGACTAAGACGAGAAGGAACATATGTACTATTCGCTCCGTCCAAAAAAAACTGACTTGCATCTTGCTAGATTCGTATGCAGCTATACTCTAAAACACGTTTAGAAAAATTTACATTGGATTGCAATTCCATGTCCACACCACACAATCTCTACAAGAATGGACTTGCATATTTTTTTGTTCAAATTATGCCATAGTGAAAACAAATGAATATTTCAAATTGGTTTGAGTCAATGGAAATTTTCTTACGAAATCTTATGGAAAAAGATCTTAATTTACAGGGAAATCATAAGAAATCTTGGTGTAAAGTGGTTCAAAGATTTCAAAATTTGGAACAAGTTTAGAATTTCCCGGTGCAACCTGCCGTGAAGTGAAACCATTTACAAATCCTAGTGCAAAATGAAATAGTTGACGGTCTAGGTGCTGCAACTGCAAAGCGCAATTTAATGAAGAAAGCAAATTCTTCTTGCCGTCCTCTCTTCAAGGCCGCCGCGGACAACAGAGACGGCCGTGGAGTTCTTGCCGCCGGGGAAGGAGCAGCCAAGGTCAGCCAGTGCCCCGCCATTCTCCTACCTACCTTCTTGTTTATGTCCGCCGCTCCGGTCCGGCGAAGCTAGCTAAACGCAGGCGCTGCTCGTTTTGGTTCATTCCGCCGGCCGGTACAGGGTCAGTATGAAGGAGAAGGGTTCGGAGCCGCCGCTGTCCCTCCTTAAGCCATCGCGCTAGCTAGGCGCTATCTGCTGCTTAATTTTATTCTAGGTTTTGTATTTGCTGAGGACCTAGAGGGAGGTTGGTTGGATCTGGACGATTGTGACCTAGTTTCATGGAACAGGGCATGCAGGTTAATCAATCAATCCCTAAATGTAGGACTCCTTGATCTGTCCACAAATGGCCCAAGGATTTGGGGGTTAGATTATGCGCGCCCAATTTCTTTTACTCCCCTTGCCTTTTCCAAGTTCGTGATAAATCATTATGAACGATATTGTTTCCTGTGGCAACTAAATACGTCGATTGATCGGCGCAGATGCCAGATGCTACAGTCCCAATTCCAGTGCATGTACTCGCTACTCCTATTGATGGATAGTCACAACCAAATTGTAGATACATTGTGTTTCTTCTGTTCTGTCCTGGCCAGTGCAAATTAAGGAAATTGTACTCCCATCGATCAATTTACTACTCATCTCTGCAATATATAACTAGGTACAAATAACAAACTTTGGAAGGGCGCGTCCTAGAGATGGACATGGATCTGCTGCTGCAAGTTAGCGCACTGGGTGAAGGCGATTGCAGGGCTCACCCAGAGGGAGAATGAGGTCGTGTTCAATCCAAAGATGAGGATTAGCTTTGTTTCTCGAGGCCTATGAATTAATTCTACAACATTCATTCCTGGGAATGTGGGTTCGGCATTAGGTACGGAGAGAGTAGTCTGGATCCTCAAGGAACTAAATGCGTGCATCAATTTGTTTGTGCGTATGAGGTATGCTGTTTATCCTTCCCTTGTACCTTTTGAATTTATTTTCTCTGGTACTGTACCCAGGCCCCCAACACTGACAATATTGTGTTCTACAGGGGAAACCAACCAAGTACAACAGTTCACCCCTCGGCTGTGAATGCGCAGCATCAATTCGTTTGCTGCAATCCGGAGACTTTCCAGGGCGTGCAAAGAGAAGTTATCCTGGCGGTATCATACTGGCATCGACAAGAATACGAGGGACTTGATTCGCCATCTAAGGGAAAACAGTGTGCCGCATATTGCTGAAATTGGAGCAAAGAATCCCCAGTCTGATGATTTTAGGAACACCATGGAAACCTTTACCAGGATCAGAGTAAAGGATCCACTGTTTAATTATACTTTTCAGGTTGATAGTGACTGTAGAGAAACGGCAGTACTCTGGACCAGTGCCCAGAGCTGCAAAAATCACTACCACTACTTTGGCGATGTGATTACCTTTGACACCACCTACCGATCGAACATGTATAAAACACCATTCAGCCTTTTTGTTGGATTCAGCAACAACTTCCATACCATATTGCTGGGCAGGGTGCTGATCACAGATGAGAAAGTAGATAAGCTTCAAATGGGTGTTCAGTCAGTTTTTCCAATTAATGGGTGGGAAACACCCCCAAACTATACTAACCGGTCAGATTAATTCTGTAGACACTTTTCCCTACCCAATATGTTTTTGCAGCGCAGCTATCTAACTTGTTTTATTTAAAATCTTGTAGATCAACGCGGGGCAATTGATGATGCCATATTGGAGGTACTGCCATCCACCACACACAGATGGTGCAAGTGGCAGGTCCTTGGCCAGGCAAAGGAGTTCCTTGGTTCTCATTACAAAAAAGCGAGTATGTTCCGAGCGGAGTTCCAGAGAATTCTGAATGACATGTTGACAACAGATGAGTTTGAGAGAGCATGGGAGATGCTGCTAGAGAAGTATGGGTTGGAGAATAACCCATTTCTGATGCAAATCTATAAGGTGCGGCACAAGTGGGTTAAGGCATACTTAAGCGGCACATTCTGTGCTAAACAGACTAGCACACAAAAGAGTGAGAGCATGAAACACTTGCTGAAAGAATATATTTCACGGGATTGCTCAATGGATCTTTTCGTTAAACAATACAAGAAACTGCGATCTGATCGAGGCCCTGAAGATGATTTTGAGGAGAAGAGTACTAGTATAGTAAGCTTAACTTCAGGAAATTAATCTCTCTTATATGGGCATTCAAGACTAGCTAAGACTAAGGATGAAACATTGTTTTTTCATGCAGGATGAGGTCATTCTGAGGACAAATTTGCCAATAGAGAAGCATGCCGGCGAGGTGTACACAAGAGCGGCGAATAGACTGTTTGTACAAACCATATTTGAATCTAAATTAGGGATTACTGCCTCCACTATGTAATTTGAAGTACATAGCAGGACTTCCCAACAATGAAACTACAGAGAAATGGTCTAGGGTGGAATATGAGGTCAATTTCAGAGAAGACCGTGAAGTGCTCATGTGCGTGTGTAAGCAATTTGAGCACACGGGGATGCACTGCTGCCATGCCGTTAAGGTAACAGTTCATTCTCTATTCCATCCATTGCTACTGTAGTATTCCTCCTGCTCCTGCCATATATATTCATACTTCAGTACCCCGAGGTTCCAATTTTCAGGTGATGATCCACCTGGGCATGCACGAGATACCAAGGTCCTATATCGTGCCACGGTGGACAGTCGAGCGGCTACGCTGTTGGATGCATCGCGGTCATCCACAGGCAGACAGTTGCTGGCGATGCAGGCGATTTGCGCTGTATGACAAGGGGTTAGAGGTAATACGGTGTGCTTCTCGTGATGATCGGTCCTTCGAGATCCTCATGAAGCATATGGATCGAATGCAAGAAATTGTATCCCAGATGCCTGATGAGTGAAGTCTGTCTGACGCCTGCAATGCTTGGAGCAAGGAAACCGAGCAAAGGATTCTGAATTCTGGTAGATCCAACATGTTAAGATGTGTCAGCAGGCCCTTGTTCCTTTTTGTTTCTCCTGGGAACTCTGAACTTGTCTTCGTATGAAACAGTAGTATTTTGTAGGTTATCCACTGACATGATTACATCTAAAGGAAATCAATTGCATATAATTTGTTCTGTTTAGTCTGTCTGTTCGAGACACACTACATAGATTCAGTTAAGAAGTGTCGTGATTCAGAGATCTTCAACTGGTTTCTGTACATCGTGAACAGGCCATTGGATGTGTTTTGTTTCAGTTTGTGAACAGTTTCAGTGAACTGTCCAATTTCTTGTGCCTCTCCAGTTCAGATGTTTAGTTTGCACCCATCATCTGCCTAACACAAACTGATCAGCAACTTGTGAGTTGTGAGTTATTCTAGTTCAGGACACATGATTAGAATGGTATTTTTTGTAGCTTATATGCAACAGTAAAAGCCATCGAAAGGGTGGTAACCATGCCACCTAAAGGGTGGTTTCCAGTAAATGGAATTAACCCTCTATGTCCATGTTATCAGCTTATTCTTCTATTTTAATTAGGCATGTTCCCTTTCTTTTTATTCTTTGATCACTAGGTTGGTTAGTTTGTTGCGGGTTGATTTGGAGACATAAGTGTTGCAGGCGCTCTTGGCTGCGTACCTTTAGCATTGCTCTGCACTAAGGTGTGTTCTTTAATCTGGACTCTATGGTTTTGTAAGATTTATCATGGATTTTCATTTCCTTTTGAAGTATCCATTTGTCCTCGAGTTTATCATATCATCTACCAAAGAGAAAACGACATTTTTTTTAAAAAAATATGCATGTTGCAGAAGGAGGAACAACAATACAGTTTCTCTTGTGACGCAGAGTTGTCTACTCTGCTCGCTATTGACAAGGTACTACTACACCTAAGTAGTTTTTATTTGCCTATGCAGCTATCTTGAGTACAACTACTGTATTTTCCTTTTCTCCTTTTGAGTATTAGGCATGAGCTGATCCGAGGAATAGACTTTCTCCCCAGGCCAAAAGTTTATTCTTGTGGCGTCTCCGCCTCCCAGGCAGGCCATGTGAAGAACAAACATATATATGATTGAGGGCAAACGATTTTTCAACTTTGAAGGTACAAGACCATGAGGTACAACTTCGCCAAATAATCAAACATATATATGTTGATTGGAAGTTCTTTGTTACAATTTTAAACATGCAAAAGTACAATATGTTAGGATACAAAAGCCAAAGTGCATACTTCGGGTCCTGCTCATTGCCCACATGGTTCACCTTGGGCCAGATAATATGGATGCTTCTGATGGAACTGAATATGTCGATGGATTATCTTGTACAAAAATGAGTGAATTTGCATCGAATGTTCCTACGCTTACCGTACCTTCCAATACCTTGATGACTGTTGACATGGAAGGCCTTCGAATGCTGTCATGTTGCAAGCACCATATTGCGAGCTTCATCATGTGAACCACTTCCTCCTGGTGTGAGACCATATCATCACTATGCTTGTCAATCAGATCAATCAATTGGTTGTTTTGGGTCTTTTCTCGTAATATATTTATGAGCTCAACATTCTCCTCGGGCTGAGAGTTGTCAATATTTTTTCTTCCACTTATTATTTCCATGATGACAACTCCAAAGCTATAGACATCAACTTTTTCAGTGATTCGTGATGTCAACCATTCAGGTGCCAGATATCCAGGCGTACCTCTCATCATAGTCACCACCTTGCTTTGATCCCTATTTATTAACTTACATAGTCCAAAATCAGCCACTTTGGCATTGAAGTTGTCATCCAAGAGAATATTTTGTGGTTTGATATCCAAATGGGCAATTTTCCGCCTACAGTCCTCATGAAGATAGCATAGGCCCTTGGCGATATCCAGAATGATCCTACATCGGGTGCACCAATCAAGGGGGACATTGTTATGGCGGTAATAGATCCACCTATCAAGCGACCCTCTCGGCATATATTCATATACCAGAAGCCTCTCAGACTTCTCTGCGCAGAAGCCAATCAGCCTGACAAGATTGATGTGTTCAATGCTTCCAATAGTCTCGACTTCTGCCAAAAACTCTTTTTTTCCTTGTCTAGCACCTTCTAAACGTTTCACTGCAATTCTCTCTTCGCCTATTTTCCCTTCAAAAACCGACCCAAACCCACCTTCTCCGAGCTTCTTACTGAACTCTTCGGTGCATTCGCTTAACTTTTCAAATGAGTACCTCGTTGGCGTTCCAGGCAATTGATCAAAATCAAATTCATCTTTCTCTTCATACTTCCTCCTCCTTTGTAGATAAAGAGCAACAACAATAAAAAGCAATAAAAGAGTAGTAACAGATCCAAGTCTAGCACCTAACATCACCTTCTTTTTGTTTTCATTAGAGGGCTTCTTTTTGTTTTCATCAGCTGGGCTAAGTTGCACCTTAAGATAAGCAGAGTAGTCGTATCCATTAGTTTCAGGTTGAATTGATTGCATGGAGAAGACTTTCGTCACCGACACACATTCTCCACCTCTGCACAAAACAGCCATGCACGAGCAGTTCTCCAAGCAGGCTTGCTTACAGTCACTGATGCTTGTTCTTTTATTGTTTTGTGTATCAAAAATCGTGAAGTTATCGTAGTAAGAAATGTTGGGTATGGTCAAGAGCTGATGGTGTTGTATTTCTTGACAAGTGAGTGGAGCTAATGGTGTGCATCCAAGATTTGGCTTGCGGTCATCCACCGGCTTGAAGTAGCTTGAACTTGAATTGTTCTCAAGTGGACATGTGCATTGGCCGCCAGTGCATATGCCGTACTCCCCGCAGACTGTTGGGTAATCACAAGGATCCATTCCCATGGACCCCAGTATATCATACACCACTGTCCAGCTCTGACTAGACGATGACCATTCATAGAGTCTCAGGTATCCATCTGAATCTAATCTCATGTACTGGGTGTACTGAGCTACAGGCAATGTGATATTTTCATTCATATCTGGTCCCCAAATGAAGCTAAGGCTTCCATTCATTAATGTAGCCTTTGTTGGAGCATTTCCTATCCTTTGTATTTGCATCTGGTGCAAAAAGTAGAGTTGGGGCCGTGGTGTGGATTCAGCATAAGCATATAATCCATCTTGGAGCACAGTGATGTACAACTCATTCTCAGTCGAATTTATTGGAGAGGCATTTGCCTTGAGCCTCATACCTTCCATAAGTGACTGCCCAGGGACCAATGTGTCGGTAGGATGATCAAATGATTGCCACACTGTTGCATTCCTGTGATCAAACAATACCAAATTTCCCATCTCAGTGATCACCATGCCATCTACATGCCTGCCAGAGTTTCCGCTGGACCAGACATGGCTACCATCAGCATCACGGAGGACCAAGTTCCCGCCCGAGGTAAACTCAAGGGTGGCATTTGCCCTAACAGGGCGATCCCGGTTGGCAGACCAGATCACCTGCGCCGGCGCATTCTCGTCAACCATTGCTCCATCATTGTTGACGTCAGTAATGAGGACGGCAAATAGGTACACGTCGCATGTGGGGTTGGAGGCACATAAGAACCCTGCGACAAAGTTAAGTCCATCGCTATTGTGATAATCTTGTATGAGAATGGGGAGCATAACTAAATTGAATAGCGGATCGTTGTTGTTGGTCCATAACATTGGAGGTTTGGCCATGGAATTGTTTGAAGGCTTCGCTGCGGAGAGCAAAGGTGCTGCAGCTGCAATTACGAGGAAGAGGAGTTTGACAGGACCCATAGCGCTTGGACAAAAACAGAGGGACTGCAATCAAGAAGAATAAACAGTTACTTCTTGGCTTATGATTAGCCTGCAAGATATCGGGTACTCGGATGAAGTAACAGAACTGAAACAAGATCACACCTGATGACCTGAGCCGATGGAGAAGATGCGGTCGCCGGAGAGACAGGGGTGCCTGGATTGGACTGGGAGTAGCCAAAGAGTAAGCCTCCCTTCATGATCTTACTGCGGTCATTATGGCCGGAGAGATGGCCGCCGGCCTCATGAGTAGCTCTGAGATTTTCAGAGATTGGCTGGTATGCCTAGTCCCAAAGCGTCGCTGACTGACTTGGTTGTGCGCTTGTGCCGGCTCAGAGGTATTATTAACATGCTACTAGTTTCTAGTAGACCGCAAGAGTGGACGTCGTCAACGAGTCCCAGTGGGTTAGTCACTTGGTTTCACTATTTTGAGTGGACGTCATTAACATAAACGTTCATAGGTGGTGTTGAGTGGATTTTGATCGGCCTTGGTTTGATTTTCTGAAAAGGTGTAGTATTATGCTTTGTGCTGGTATTTGCGGAAGGGCATGAACAGGTAAGGGATTCTATAACGTTAGGTGGGATCTGAATACATTAATTTCTGTTTGGTTTGACCATGCCGTAATTAGGTTCTCTGTAATCAAATAACACCGCTTCACAAATTCGTTTCCGCAATCAGTTTCCCATCCGTAATCAGTTTCCTCTCTCCCAGGGAATCGTTGCGGCAGCGTCTCTCTCTCCTGGTGGAAAAGCGAGGAAGAGGAGATCAGAGGAGGGCGCGGCGGGGAATTGAGGAGATCCATATTCTCCGGCGGCCGCCATAGTCGCGTCGTAGAAAGCTCTGCATCGCCTTCGTCGTCAATGCTGCCGGGGAGGAAACCAGTGGTCAGAGGACCCTCTCCGGCCAACGCTTGTTTAAACAGGAGATGTAGGAGGAAGAGGCGCCACGGGCATGTGGCATCTTAGCAGCAGAACACGAGTAGCGGCGAGGCGGCGTGCATGGAAGCAAGGGAAAACTGCGGCTTCCAAGATCCATTATGCTGGGCTCTGTAATACCTTTCCTGACATGAACCAAACAAGTTCGTTGCTAGATACTCATTTTTAAACATCCCCCAGGAAACCTTACTGGACAAACATTGGGATTCTTATATCCTAGCTAGGCACAGTTGGCATTGATGCTTAACTGGGTTCAGTGTGGTATATTTCGAAGTGTCGGAAAGTTCTGGTTTCATTTCTCCCAAGTCTATTTTTGCAGTGACATTTCCAAATTCGTGAAATTCGCGGTGGCACATATCAAAATAAATTGGCAGGAATCATCTACCGAGTTTGCTTAATAAGGCTTTCAGAATACTCTTTCGGTTCAGTCACCCCTTCCCCTCCTCCTCTCCCACTGTTGGTCTCCCACGACGATCACTTGAATGTTCGGTCCCTATATTCAATTGTTAGATCTTTCCAAGTCAATAAACCGATGCACAAATATTTGCAGAAATCTTAGGTTGTAGGGATACGAAAGAAAGTAGAATTCAGATGTTAAGATTTATATGAATGCCACAGTAAATGAGTACACATAAGTACATAAGAATATTTTAGAACAAAAAAGGAGGATAGAAATACAGCACAATTTATGTTTTATATTGTGAAGGAAACTTGCCTATTCTGCTCTCTATTAATGAAGTTTGTTTAAGCGTATGAACACATACCCTAGAGATATGCATCCCAACCATTGGTTTGCTTTCAGATGCGGTTTTGTCTTTATTGTCCATTTTACATGTAATTGTTTTGTTTACTAAGCTAATTGTTCTTCATAAAATTTGAAACAGTGCTGAGCATATAAAATATTAATAAAAATCCAATAACCCTGCTAATTAATATTTCCCAACATTTCTTGAAATAGAAAAATAATATATATACAAATGAGGATTTTTCTTGTGCCATCCGATAGCGATGTCTTTATTGTTGATAGCTACAATTTTGAGATTCAAAATACTTCAATGGTACAAATAGGATAGGATACAAAAGCCAAAGTCCATAGTTTGCATTCTTCTGCTCATTACCCACCCTTTTCACCTTGGCCCAGATAATATGGATGTTTGAGATGGAACTGAATATGTTGAGGGATTCTCTTGAACAAACATGAGTGAATTTGCATCAAATGTTTGTATGCTAATCGCACCTTCCAATACCTTGATCACGATTGACATAGAAGGTCTTTGAATGCTGTCATGTTGCAGGCACCATATTGCGAGCTTCATCATTTGAATCACTTCTTCCTGGTGTGAGACCATATCATCACTATTCTTGTCAATCAGATCAATCAACTGATTGTTTTGAGCTTTTTCTCTTAATAGATTTATGAGCTGAACATTCTCCTCTGGCTGAGAGTTGTCAATATTTTTCCTTCCACCTAGTATTTCCATGATGACAACCCCAAAGCTGTAGACATCAACTTTTTCAGTGATCCCCGACGTCAACCATTCAGGTGCTAGATATCCAGGTGTTCCTCTCATCATAGTCACTACCTTGCTTTGATCCCTATCTATTAGCTTGCATAGTCCAAAATCAGCTACTTTGGCATTGAAGTTGTCATCCAAAAAAATATTCTGTGGTTTGATATCTAAATGTGCAATTTTCTGCCTGCAATCCTCATAAAGATAGCATAGTCCCTTGGCAATACCCAGAATAATCCTACAACGGGTGCACCATTCAAGAGGGGTATTATTATGCCGGTAATAAATCCACCTATCAAGCGACCCTCTTGACATATATTCGTATACCAGAAGTCTCTCAGACTTTTGTACACAAAAAGCAATCAGCCTGACAAGATTGATGTGTTCAATGCTACCAATAGTCTCAACCTCTGCCAAGAATTCTTTCTTTCCTTGTCTAGCACCTTCCAGGCGCTTGTGGCATCCCGCAAAATCACTACTAGAAAATCGCGCTGTTTTGTGCATTGCATCGTCATCATAATGCATTGTTTGTCTGAAACTACTTTCGAAACGCCTCGTTTTGTTTTCTAAATAGCCCCCGTCCTCTTTTCAAATTAAAACATCGGTCAGCTCCGGTCTTTTATTTGGTTAAAGCTAGTTACAAAAATTTATTTTAAAATAAGTTAGAAAAACCTAGCCTAAAATATCTATACATAACCCTGCCTAAACCCTTTTATACCAAATGACCTACCCAGTCCTATTCTACCCCAGCCCTCCACCTCACCTGCACCAATCGGTGCCTGCCACCTCACCTCTCTCCCTCCCTCCACCACTCTCAGGCTGCCACATCAGCCATCCCCACTCCCTCTTTCTCTCTCCCCTCTCCCTCCCTGGGTCCCACCCCAACCTCACCAAAGGAGCTCCTCCCCACACCGACGCCACCCACACACACAGCCCCCACGCCTGGCCCGCCACCTGCCCCTGGGTCCCACCCCTCCGGCCCCACCACTCCCTCTCCTCTCCCCCGAGACCCCCTGTCCCCGCTCCTCCCCTGTTCTTCTTCCCCACCTCGTCTCCCCGCGCCCCCTCTCTCCTCTCTCCGCCCTCCGGCAGCAACCGCCCTTCGCCGCCGGGTACCTTCCCTTCCCTCCCAGCATCAACCGCCTCCCTCCGCTCACCGCCTCCCGAGCGCCGCCCCGCCCAACCACCGCTCCCGCAGTCGCCCCGCCACCGCCTTCTCCCGCGCTCGTGCCGCCCCTCTCGCCAACGTCCTCCCCTCCGCGTCGCCGCGTCCCCTCGCGCGCGTCGGCCCCGCCGTCCTGCATCCCCCTCTCCGCCGCCGCCCGCTCCACCTCTTCAACCTGCGCGCCGCCGTCGACCGTCCGGCTCTCCTCGCCTCCGTCTCGAGCGCCGCCAGGCGCCGCCTCCTCCGCCTCCTCTGTTCCCGCGAGCTCCGCCGCCAGCGGGTTCCCCTCCGCCGCCGCCCTCCACGCGACCGCCCGCCTCCCGCCTCTGCCTTGCTCGCGCCCGCGAGCTCCCCCCTCCGCTCGCGCGCCGACGCTGCCGGAGCCGCCGAAGTCCTCCCCGCCTCGCCAGCGAGCTCCTCCGCGTCGCCCTGCTCCGCCGGCCGCGTCCCCTTCCCCTCTGGCCACGTGCGCGCCGCCCTCCACCTCGCCGCGACCTTCACCGCCGCCCCTCACCAAGCGCCCGGCCCCATCGCCATCCCATCGCCACCGCTGGCTCCGAGCTTCCAGTACTGCGCAGCCCCGTGCAGAGCCGCAGTACCCCGTCGGCCCCTGCTGTGTTGACGCTGCTGCTCGGCTGCAGCAGGCAACTCTGAGGCTTTTGGAGTAGACCGTGTCCCTGCCGTGTCGGCTCTCTGCAACGTTGTACAGCATGTGGTGGACGCGTAGGGAGATGGGCTACCTCGACAATATTATCTTCACGGGACGACAACTCTCCATCCCGGGTTGCCAGGAACTTTGACCGGAACTAGAGAGGTCGGTATCTCAAGATCTCCCTCACGGACCGCAAGACCGTTCCCCGAACCCGAAGACCGATCCCGTACCCGGTGCCGCGCCAAGATCTCCTTCATAGATGCGACCCGATGCCCCGTTACGGAGTCCGAAGACCGAAACCGCCGAACCCGACGCCACTCGAGACCGACAACGACATCGGTCGTCGGAACCCCAAGATCTCCTTCCCGGAATGCGACGCCTCGATCCTACGGATCCGAAGACCACATGTGCGACAAGTACTCCTTCTCGGATGCGATGCTCGAGAACACGGACGGTACGGACATCGACGCGGAACGCCAAGTCCTTCCTCCCGGACGCCAAGACCGACCTGATGCGCGGGCCCGACAAGATCTTCGCGACGATAAGAATGGCACCGACCCGGGCGAGTCCGATGCGCCCCCGACGCCGAACCAAGCCCTGCTTCCCGGTTGCGGCAAGATCTGCCCCGTTGTTCGAGAATGTTCCTGCCGAGACCGCTTCCGTTGAACCCGGAACCCCGAGACCGAACCCCGAACCCCGGAACCAAGATCTGCCGAACCCTAATGTGTGACCCTTATCCGAACCCCTATTTTTATAAATGCTAAATATAAAACTTGTTGCATATCAAATTGTTCATGCATGCATGCTTGTCTGTGGTTTGGGGGCATTATGCCGAATCACCTGATAATTAAATATGGGGCCCATATGCGGGCAAATCTAGTCTTATATTGGCCTCATCTAAATTTGTGTAGCGAACCGGTGCTATCTTTTGTCTTGATAATACAACATTTAAATTGCGGGGTAGATAAATAACTTGAACCGTTTAATTAAATGTCGGGACCCCGGTTCCGCTTGATATGACCTAATTGCATCGCACCTTTGCCATGTCATACATCATACATGCATCATGCCCGATCTTTTGCCGTAGTATTAAATATTGCATCCGGTGTTTCTTCTAGTGTTTTGCTTCTTCGCGGATAAGGCCGTTGAGTTGATGTGAGATTCGACCCGATCTTCGGTTGAACCTTCGGCAATGTTTTCAGGCGAGCATCTCCCCCTTTCTACCTATCTTACTTTTATAGTATTTATTCCCTCCTGTTGATCTATTGCTATCTGTGTTGCGATGCTATAATTTTCGTACCCGTGATATCCCTTGCAGCCGTATATTGCCTTGGACACACCCTATTACCTGTTGTTTGGTAGATAGTTGGACTTGCGCGTCGTAGTCGCTTACTTAAGTGCTGTTGCGTGTCGTCCAGTGCCACAGTTGTTGGTGTATTGCCGCATGTTGATGTTGGAGATGATCATGGTTTTACTTATCGTTCACTTTAATTCCTGTTTAACAACTAAAATTGAAGTAAGTAAGCAGAGGCATCGGTGGGTGATAGACAATATTTGGTTTCCGACCGTCCACTTGTGTCCCGTAGGACCCCGAGTACTTGATACCTGTTCCTTGTTTTATCGCGCTATCCACATACGGGGAATTATGGGCCCCCCTTAGCCAGAGCTTGATTCAGTCTTATTTCTTGGGGCCACAAACTAGTTTGAGGTTTTATTTACGATCCTGTACTTATGCCATGCTTTACTGCTTTATTTACGATTGTGCGAGGAGCACACTGTACTGTTTAGGATCGGGACACGTTTTCGCGGTGTCGACAAGCCCAGTTTTGGGTTCCCAGTCGTTCACAGCCGTCCACCCAAACCTCGGGTCCGTCTCGGAGCTAGCTTACTTCGTTGCGGGTGTACTCCAAGGGGTGGCCCCTTGAAATATTTCTGAATCCTGTGATTGCTTTGTCGTGAAAGCCTCGTTGGGTTTTGATTTGGTTTTTCCGAGGTCGATCGTGTGTGTGTTGCTATTTGTGCACCCCGGCCGGGTTAAAACTTTCTGAAAGCCGTGTCCGCGGTTATGGACGACTTGGAGCACAGTATCTCGATCATAGACAACTATAACTAAAGTAGTGCTATAAATTTGACTTTATAATGACTAGTAAGCAGCTTCACTATAATGGAATGGTTAAATAAAACTGCCAACAATTGCTTGTTTGGTTGTCGCTTGCGACCACTGTACCTGACTAGTAAGTATTGCAACTATAACGGAATGGCTAAATAAAAGTACCAACAACTGCTGGGTTTTGGGTTATCTCATGCTAATTCTATTTGACTAGTAAGTGTCGCAACTACAATGGAATGGTTAACTAAAACGGCCCACTGCTTATTTTATCAGGATGATTATCTACACCTGACTAGTAATTGCTGCAACAACAACTGATTAAATAAAACTGCCAACTGTGTGAGTTCCTCGGTTGACTTCCTCGTTTGGTCTCGAGGGGGAAATACCAGGATGGGTATGTTTGGTGGTAGTATCAGGTTGGTTCCGAATAGGTCTTTCTTACCCCTCTCAGATAGCCGACAGTGTATCGAGTCTCTATAGGTTGTTTAGTGCATGCTAGTCCACCATACCTATGTAGGCGAGGACCGCCGAATTCTAGTCTCGCCGTGTACTAGCCTCAGTACTGACGCTCCTCTTTTTCCTTTGCCCTTTGTCGGCACCCCTTTTGTTTAAGCAGGTTTTGAGATCGACGCGTTAGCAGGGTTACCCTTCCGGCTTGGCCTGGGCAGGGTTATGTACGCCATTGGTTATTCTTCAGGGCTCTTAGCCTCATTTGCATCTTGTCCGTAGTCGGACGCTCTATCATTTTTAAGGTGATTTGGATCTTTGTATGTTATATCTGTATTCTTGACTCATTGAGTCGCTGTTGTATATATATATCTGTTCTGTGGGTCCCATCAAGGACTGTTGTGTAATGTTATTACTTCGTTTTCCACCCGCACGAAAGTGCCTGGTGGGCACCTTTGAATCGTTTCTATGCGGGTTTGGCGAATTTCGCTAAAACTTGCATAGGGCCGATTCTGAGGGTGTTACAGCGCTTCACTGCAACTTTGTTCTCACCCAATTTTCCTTCAAAAACCGATCCAAACCCACCTTCTCCAAGCTTTTTATTGAACCCTTCTGTGCATTCACTCAACTTTTCAAAAGAATACCTCGTTGGAATTCCAGGAAATTGATCCAAATCAAATTCTTCATCTTTCTCTTCATCCTTTCTCCTCCTTTGTAGATAAAGAGAGACAACAATAACAAGCAATACAAGAGCAGTAGCAGCACCAATTGTAGCACCTAGCATCACCTTCATTTTGTTTTCATTAGAGTTGTTGGGCTGCACCTTTGTTTTGTTTTCATTAGAGTTGTTGGGCTGCACCTTTGTTTTGTTTTCATTAGAGGGGCTAAGTTGCACCTTAATGTAAGCAGAGGAATTGTCATCAATATCAGGTTGTACTGATTTCAAGGAAAAAACTTTAGTCACCCACAGACATTCTCCATCGGGAGCACTATACCTGAACAAAACGGCCATACAGGAGCAGTTCTTCAATCAGGCTTGCTTACAATCATCGATGCTTGTTGCATTCACAGCCGTGTGGCTGCCATCAAAGTAAGAGATGTTAGGAAGGGTCAAGAGCCGATGGTATTGTATTTCTTGACAAGAGATTGGATTTATTGGTGCGCAACCAAGATTTGGCTTTCGTTCATCCACCAGCTTGAAGTAGCTCGAACTTGAATTATTCTCAAGTGGACAGCTGCACTGCCCCTCTGTGCATATACCGTACTCCCCGCAAACTGTTGGGTAATCACAAACATCCAACAGCATGGACAATACATCATACACCATTGTCCACTCATTACTAGACCATGACCATTCATACAGTCTCAGGTATCCATCTGAATCTAATCTTAGGTACTGGGTCGTGGATATAGTTGTTGGCAATGAGATATTACTATCAAGATCTGGCCTTCTTGGCTGCACAAAGGTGGTGAGGCTTCCATTCATGAATGTAATCTTCGTTGGATAATGTCCTGTCTTGTTTTGCATAATGAGATTCGAAAAGTAGCACTGTGGTGGTGTGGATTCAACAAAAGCATATAATCCATCGGGCCGTACTGTGATATAAAGTTGACCCTCAGTCATATTTGTTGCAGAAGTACTTGCTATGAGCCTCATACCTTGGATAAGTGACTGCCCAAGGACCAGTTTGTCAGTTGGATGATCAAATGACTGCCACACAGTCTGATTTCTGTGATCAAGCAACGCCAGATTGCCGATATCTGTGGTCACCATGCCAGCTACAGATTGGCCCGAGCTGTTGCTTGACCAGACGTGGCTACCATCAGCATCACGGAGGACCAAGTTTCCATCTGCCGTGAACTCAAGGGTGGCATTCTCCTTGACCGGGCGATCCCGGTTTGCAGACCAGACAATCTGCTGATTCTCAGGCTCTAGGTCGCCAATGGCTAACGCAAAGTGGAACTTATCACATGGTGGTATGAAAGAGACACAATAGAACCCTACGTTAATCCAAAGATCAAAGTCGGAGTAAGGTATTATACGGGTGTGCTGATGCTGCGGATGTCGGTTCCTTCGAAGAAAACGTCGTTGTTGATCCAAATTGTCGAGGGTTTGGCTATGGAATAATAGTCCAAGGCCTGCGCCACCAAGAGCAGAGGTGTTGCAGCTGCAAGCATGAAGAAGACTAGAAGGGCAGTACACATGGTGCTTCAGCGGAAACTGTAATCATAGTTAAATAAAAATCAGTTAGCACAAGAAGGAAGCAAGCAAATAACTTGAGATGAGCGTCGCACCTGATGCTATTGAGCCGCTGATGAAGAGATCTGCTCACCGAGGTCTTTGGAGTAGCTGAGGGATTTATGTGATAGTCTGATTAGTCCCAAAGTGCCACTGACTGAATCGGCGCGAACGTCCGTCAACAAGTCTCAGTGGGTTGGTCATTTTGGTTCACCACTCATTCATTCCTGTTATACATGGATGCACGATGTACTGCATTTAACAAAAATATTCATAGGTTTGAGAGGATTTGCATCGGCCTGCGTCACTGAGGGACTTCATGATCTAGTTGCTGGAGCATGGAGTGTACGTCGTCAACAAGTCTCAGTGGGTTGGTCATTTGGTTTACCACCCATTCATTGCTGTTAGACACGAAAGCATGATGTGCTGCATTTAAGAAAAATATTCACAGGTGTTGAATGGACTTGCATCTGCCCAGGTTTCACTATCATAGGTGATTTTCAGTATAAGGTGTATGCTTCGTGCTGCTATTAGCAAAAGGCCCAAGCAGGTATTTACTTAGTTTTCTACATACCTCTGAAATATATATGTGTTGGACCTTTAAATTTTACTAGGAAATGGCAAGCATTGTTATGAAATTCACATTAAATTTAGTATATGTAATTAGATTGTCAATATTTGTTAAATCAATATTTTAAGTAAGATCCATAGTTGTTTTGCAAAAAAAAAAGATGTATGATCCATAGTTTTGCTTTCTCTTAACACACACCTAGACAGGGAACACCTGCAATTTGCTAATCTCCCAAAGTATCTAGACAAATTACAAAATTGCATGTTTACGTGTAATTGTAGTTGTCAAAATGATTCACATTGGTAGCCACACACTACTGGTTTACATAGTTTTTAGTACAAACTCCGATTTAATTTAGTTGTCCGAGGTTTAGGCAAGGCTTAGACAAAAGTTGGTCTAAACCTTAAAAATTAAATTGGATCCTCTAAAACCAAAAATTAAATCATATCGATGTTAAAAAAATGATGTTCACTCAATTTTTGGAACACTCTTGTCTTAGTCTTAGTCAAAATTAATATGGCCTGGACCGGAGACATGCTTTACTTACTTGATGTTTTTTGGTTGATTTTTTAATCACGGTTCTCTGATAATCTGAGGCTACAGCCTTGCGTGAGGTAGTCTCTCTCTCGTCGTATTGCTTTGATTGGTCGCTCGGTGCTGCCACGGTGTTGCACCTGTGCGCTCGCTAATCTGAATATATGAAGCGCTGCCGCATAAGTCATAACAGACTTTTAAGCTAGCTTGGTGGAAACTTCTAGACAACAGTGGAAAAATCACGTACGGCCAGACTGCTTTAGAGAGTGGCAGGCTAAGCAGACTGGGGTTCCACCGCGAATCCTTGTAACCTGAACCGTCAGATTAGTCTATCCAAGGGCTAATATGTTGCCACGTAGTCCTCTAAGTTCAGGCGTTAAATATAGGCCGTCCGATCAGAAAGATCCAACGGTTGCTATGACCTGATATTGGTATACTATATAGGAGTATAGATATGTTTCCAAGATATCATCCTACTAGCACACGATATATTTTTCACAGTTTCTGAAATTTTATACGTAGTTTCCATTATAATATGATTGCCACTGGCTACTTTCTCGCCTGCGATTGTCCTTGTTAAGACGTGTTTGATAAACTGTGTATGATATCCTGCCAAGTTTTCATAGTACTTTGTCACGTATGGTTAATTTGGAAACTGTTTGTGATGACTTACTTTTTTGTATAATTCTGGACCTGACGTTTGAGACCAAGGGTCTTGCACTCTTGCTGAGGAAGTTGATGGAAAGACAACTTGCTCCGGGAAATGCTTGTTAGCCAAATTATGTCTATTGTCATGATTAAATATCGCCCACATGTTGAGTGCACCATAGTATGGTATCATCATGGAAGCAAGACCTTATTGCCATAAAGAAGTTAAATTAAAGTGGGTTGCTGCCTTGCTATTCATCGATGCGTCACAACAACATGCTACATAGAAAACATGATTTGCTCGCAATCAACTTCTAGTTTAGACTGATCGGAGACGTATGCACTGGATGTCTTGGGAGAAAATGACGCGTCCAAAATCACAGGGTGGAGTTGGCTTCCGTGATCTTGGCATTTTCAATCAGGCTCTTCTTGGCCGTCAAGCATGGAGGCTAATTCACTGCCTTGATACCCTGTGTGCGAGGCTGTTGAAAGCAAGGTATTACCCGGCTGCAAACCTCCTAGATACAGCGTTTATCCAGAATACGTCGGCGTCATGGCAAGGAGTAATGCATGGCTTAGAGTTGTTAAAAAAGGATACAATCTTGCGCATCGGTTCTGGCTCTCAAGTAAAAATCTTTAGGGACAATTGGATCCCGCGTCCAGGGGCTCTGCGAGTGAATGCACGACGGGGTCTTTCGAGAAGGAGATGGGTTTGCGAGCTCATTGATCAATCAACGCGATCCTGGGATGAGGAGGCAATCCGGTCATGTTGCTCAGAATTGGATGCTAATGCGATTCTGGCCATTAAATTACCGCATAGGCAATGTGAGGATTTTGTTGCCTGGTTCCCAGAAAAGAGTGGTTTGTTCTCGGTTCGATCGGCCTATAGGTTAGGCATAGAACCAGCATTGAGTTCTTTAAGCAACGGCCAATCTAGCTCTGAACCTTCTGGTGACCGGGGCATCTGGGACCTAGTCTGGAAGGTGCACGTCCCGAATAAAATTCGTGTTTTTGCTTGGAGAGTGGCTACTTCTACGCTGGCCGTCAAAGCCGAACTCCACCGACGAATCAATACTATTGAACCTGTATGTGCTATTTGTGGTCGTGAGGACGAAGATGCACACCACGCGCTAGTGCGTTGTACGATGGCGAGAGCTTTAAGAGAAGAGATGAGAAAAGTCTGGACACTACCATCTGAAGAGGCACTTCAGGACTCCGGAACTGAATGGCTCTTGTCCTTGCTCAATGGCATGCACGGAGACATGCGTTCACGCACCCTAACCCTCCTGTGGCGCGTTTGGCACCATCGCAATAACATCATTCATGGGGATGGGAAGGCCTCAGTGGCTGCATCAGCGACTTTTATTGCTAATTATTTAAACTCTTTTGTGACTACCTTTCCAGCCAATGTTGATCCTAAAGGGAAAGCAAACGTATCATATGAATCCAGCGTGCAGGAGGGAGCGTCGGACCTCTCAAATTGGAAAGCACCAGAGGAAGGACATGTTAAAGCACATATTGATGCTGGCTAGGATCCGAGAACAAGAAGGGCAGGTATTGGCGTCATAATCAGGGACAGTCGTGGCCGGCCCATCTTTACCGAGTGGAAGTATGTTCCTAACTGCGCAAGTGCTGAAGAAGCTGAGGTGTTGGCGTGTGTACAGGGCCTTAAACATCTTACACAACACTTTACAAGACCAGCTATCCTAGAGACCGACTGCCTCCGTGCAGTTCAGGCAATCAACGACCTTGGGAATGATCGTTCAGACTATTGGTGCCTTTATTTACATGCGAAGGAGCTCCTGAGTGTATTTGAGGGTTTTAGTGTGGTCAAGGTGGGGCGGGCGAGTAATGGTGTTGCCCACTCCTTAGCACAGTTAGACAAGTCAGGAGCGAGTGGTTTTATGTGGAGGTCATCACCGAGCTGCGCCTTGGCTTTGATTGACCGTGATTGTATGAACATTGTGTAATCCTTGGAGCAACAAGTTTCTTACGCACTCTTTTCCTTACCAGGGTACCTAAGGGGACTGGCTTGTTGCTCATATTTAATGGAATGTTCTTACCTAAAAAAAAACTTCTAGTTTAGACACCAAATTACCAGTGTGATAATTTCGTCCAAAATCAGTACTCTGTTCGTTCTAACTGGATGTAAGCATGTAGCCAGTCTGCTCTGAACTTTATACACCCGTGAATAGATTAGTCTGTTGCTAGACGGAAGGAAACTAATCACCTCCCAGAAAATGTTACTATTTGACAAACATTGTGAATTTTGTGCATCTTGTAGCTTAGCTAGCCACAATGGTATTATTGATGTTAAAATGGGTTTAGTGGTATATTTCGAAGTATCGGAAAGTTGTGGTGGCATAACTCGTAATTCGGTTTTTGTGATGGAATTTTTCAATCTTGCAAGATTCATGGTGGCATATATCAAATTAAATTGGCAGAAATTAGATACCAATTTTTCTTAATGAGGCTTTCCAAACACTCTTTTGGTTCCGGTCCCTATATTCCAAGTCAAAAAACTAATGCACAATAATTTGCAGAAATCTAAAATTGCAGGAATAGGAAAAAAAAGTAGAATTCGGTTTTTTCTGCCATCCATAGTGGTGTATGTGGACATTGCTGATAACTACAATTTTGAATCTGAAACATGCTTCAATAATGCAAATAGGATAGGATACAAAAGCCAAAGTCCATAGTTTGGCATTCTTCTACTCAATACCCACCCGTTTCACCTTGGGCCAGATAATATGGATGCTTGAGATAGAACTGAACATGTTGGTGGATTATCTTGAACGAACATGAGTGAATTTGCATCAAAAGTTTCTATGCTAATCCCGCCTTCCAATACCTTGATCACTATTGACATTGAAGGCCTTTGAATGCTATCCTGTTGCAGGCACCATATTGCGAGCTTCATCATTTGAATCACTTCCTCCTGGTGTGATACCATGGCATCACTATGCTTGTCAATAAGGTCAATCAATTGGTTGTTTTTGGCCTTTTCTCGTAATAGATTTATGAGCTGAACATTCTCCTCAGGCTGAGAGTTGTCAATATTTTTCCTTCCACTTATTATTTCCATGATGACAACTCCAAAGCTGTAGACATCAACTTTTTCAGTGATCCGCGACGTCAACCATTCAGGTGCCAAATACCCGGGTGTTCCTCTCATCATAGTCATTACCTTGCTTTGATCCCTATCTATTAACTTGCATAGTCCAAAATCAGCCACTTTGGCATTGAAGTTGTCATCCAAGAGGATGTTTTGTGGTTTGATATCCAAATGAACAATTTTTCTCCTGCATTCCTCATGAAGATAGCATAGGCCTTTCGCGACATCAAGAATGATCCTACAGCAGGTGCACCAATCAAGTGGGGCATTGTTATGGCGGTAATAGATCCACCTATCAAGCGACCCTCTTGGCATATATTCATATACCAGAAGCCTCTCAGACTTCTCTGCACAAAAGCCAATCAGCCTGACAAGATTGATGTGTTCAATGCTTCCAATAGTCTCGACTTCTGCCAAAAACTCTTTCTTTCCTTGTCTAGCACCTTCCAAACGTTTCACTGCAACTCTCTCTTGACCTAATTTCCCTTCAAAAACCGACCCAAACCCACCTTCTCCGAGCTTCTTACTGAACCCTTCAGTGCATTCGCTCAACTTTTCAAAAGAATACCTCGTTGGCGTTCCAGGCAATTGATCAAAATCAAATTCTTCATCTTTCTCTTCATACTTTCTCGTCCTTTGTATATAGAGAGTGACAGCAATGAGAAGCAATACACGAGTAGTAACGGCTCCAACTGTTGCAGCTAACATCACCTTCTTTCTGTTTGCATTAGGTGCAAAAATGGAGGGCATAAGTTGCACCTTGAGGTAAACAGGGGAGTCATAACCAACATTTTCTCGTTGTATTGCATGCAACGAGAAGACTTTGGTCACCCACACACATTCTCCGGCTCTGAACAAAACGAGCATGCAGGAGCAGTTTTTCAAGCAGGCTTGCTTACAGTCATCGATGCTTGCTGCATTCGGAGCCGTGTGGCTGTAGTCGAAGTAAGAAATGTTAGGAATGCTCAAAAGCTTATGGTGTTGTATTTCCTGACAAGAAACTGGAGTGAATGGTGTGCAACCAAGATTTGGCTTGCGATCATCCACCAGCTTGAAGTAGACTGTGCTTGAATTGTTCTCAAGTGGACATGTGCACTGCCCCCCATTGCATACGCCGTACGCCCCACAAACTGTTGGGTAAGCACAAGCATCCATTCCCAGTGACCCCATTATATCATACACCATTGTAGACCTCTCACCCTTAGACCATTCATGGAGTCCCAGGTATCCATGTTTATCTAATCTAATGTACTGGGATACTCGCCATGTGCTGTGAACTACTGGCAATGTGATATTTTCAATCCTATCTGCCCCCAACATGAAGCTAAGGCTTCCATCCATAAACGTGGCCCTTGTTGGGTCATTGGCAATCTTGCCTATCTTCGTCTGGAACGAAAAGTAGAGTTGCGACAATGTTGGTCCTTCAGCATAATAAGCATTTAATCCATCTGGGAGTACAGTGATATAAAATTGATCCACAGTCCAGTTTGTTGGAGAGGTATAAGCCTTGAGCCTCATACCTTGGAGAAGTGACTGCCCAGGGACCATTGTGTCAGTAGGATGATCGAATGACTGCCACACTGTTGCTTCCCTTTGATCAGATAGCACCAGATTGCCGTTCTCGGTGATCACCATGTCAGTTACAGACCGGCCTGAGGTGCCGCTCGACCAGACATGGCTACCATCAGCATCATGGAGGACCAAGTTCCCGTCTGAGGTAAACTCAAGGGTGGAGTTCTCCCTAACAGGGCGATCCCGGTTGGCAGACCAGATCACCTCTCGGGAAGCATCCTCCAGAACCAGAAATTTTCCCGAGGAGTTGTAGAAACCAAATAAAATGAAGACGGCAAATAGGTACACATCGCATTTTGGGGTGGTGGCACATACAAACCCAGCAGCGAAGTATTCTTCTTCGCCACGGATAAGATCAGTTATGAGAGTGAAGCGCATGACTGAATTGCCGTGGAGTGTAGCGTTGTTGATCCACAGTGCCTGCGGTTTGGCCATGTGCTGCGCTGCGGAGAGCAAGGGTGCTGCAGCTGCAACCACGAGGAAGAAGAACTTGACAGGACGACCCATAGCGCTTTGACGAAAACAGAGACTGTAATCAATAATAATAATCAGTCACGTTTTTGCTTACGATTAGACAGCAAGATACATGGGACAAGGATGAAGTAGCAGAGTAAAAACAAGATCACACCTGATGATGCTGCGCCGATGGAGAAGATGGGGTGCCTGGAGTGGGAGCAGCCAAGAGTGTTTTGAGATTTTCAGAGATGGATTGGTATTTCTGACTGGTTCCAAACGGTCACTAACAGGCTAGCTGTGTGCTGATGCTACAAGATTCCAGTGTTGGGTGCTCGTGGGGTGGTCTACCAAAAACATTGACGATTCTGAATGTTTCACTCAAAAAAACAACTGGGTATGCATGATACGGTCCAATGGAAATCCCCGTGAAAGAAAACTCCAATACTAGTATGAATTCTAATACTGACTGGTACAGACACTTGGCGGTGAAATGAATTCGTGTACCAGCAAATTAAACCTGTTCCTCTACTCTACCCGATAATATGAGATAGTAATCCATACCACAGAACTCTCTCCCAATATGATAGTAATCCATACCACACAACATATAAGTCTGGCAGGAAATGAAGTGTTTCATTCAACAAAAAACTTTGATGATTCGGAGATGATTGTCACTGACTGACTGTGCGCTTATATTATTTCGAGTATGATCACCGGAGAGATGGCTTGAATTATTGCGAATAGCATTACCTGGGGGGTGGCTAGTCTGATCAGTCCTAACTCCCAAGTCGTCACTGACTGGCTTTGGATGTGCACTTCCATTAACATGCAGGACCAGAGAGTGCACGCCGTCAACAAGTCCCAGTGGATATATGTTTCACAAAAAAGCCAATTGGATGCGCATGATAGGGTCCAATGGAAATTCCCGCGAAAGACCGTTCCAAGAATATGGACTCTAACATTGACTGGTACAGGCACTCGTGGGTCAATATGAACGAATCCATGTGCGGCCAAGCATGCATGTTCCTCTACTCTACCCGAAAATAGAATACCATTTCACACCTCAGACGAATATCACAAAATTCTCTCTCAGAAAATAAATAAGAACCGAGAGAAACACACCACGTATTGTGTAAGATCAAAGAACAACATCCCTCGCTCTACCATCCACGCCTTTTGAATCTAACTAATACGGTAGGCAAGGACTCTTACTACAAGCAGATGTCACGAGCTGCGACGCTGCGTGCATACAGGCAATCGGTAGATTTGCACGTTTGGGGTTAATGGTGTGTCTGTGGGACTCGATTGCAGCTCATGATTGATTTTCTGTCTCAAGGTCTGGATTCACACAATTTGTTTGCTGCTCTGGAGATGGATTGCGCTGTAAGCAAGCAGCAAGGGAAGTGAACCAGCATAAACAGCAATTAGTAAAAAGGCAAGGGTGGGTAGCATCAGAAATCATGGTGCGTACAGCTCATCATATCATCTCAATATCTTTGGATTCATGGCAGCATTTGGGTGTTTCAGCAGTCTCAGTTACAGGCTCTGGGGATGCCAGGGCAGGATGCTGCAAGCATACATGAATTAATTTATTTTGGCGATGTGGGTGTAGAGATATGTGAAGATTGCACCTCTAGCAAACCAACAGAATCAGATGGTCATTTGCCATAAGGGACTGTGGGCTTAGTTCTTGGTTACTGCAATTGGCCATTCTCGACTTGCATTCTACATTTGCATCGGCTATGGAGGCAAAAATCACAGAATTAATCTAAAATTGCGAAGAAATCATAGAATGACCTGCTTTTTCGAAGATATCACAATCTAACCTACTCGCATGACGCTTTATAAGAAAGCGCCATGGTCAGTAGCATGACGCTCCCCTCAAAAGCGCCATGGTCCATTTAACGCGCTGGTCAAAAACGCCATCGTTTGGTCCGACGTGACGATCAACTGCGGCCGCGGGCCCATTTTTTTAGCTTGACGCTTTTGCCGGGGGCGTCATGCCTACATGCATGGCGTTTTTGCAGGAGGCGCCATGCCTACGTGTATGTGCGCGAGCCAAACGAAAGCTTTCCTGAAAATTTTCTAAGTCATGACCATGGCGCTTTTGGCAAAAGCGTCATGCTACTAAGCATGGCGCTTTTGGCAAAAGCGTTATGCTATTGACCATGGCGCTTTTGACAAAAGCGTCATGCTACCATGGCGTGGAGTTACAGAACATATGCACGAGCCTAACAAAATCTCTCTAGAAAATTTGCTAAGTCATGAGCATGGCGCCCCCCGCAAAAACGCCATGCTAGAAAAAGTGGGCCTGCGGGCCCGGTTGACTGCCACGTCAGCTGAGAGGATGACGTTTTTTACCAAAGCGCTATAGGTTGCATGACGCTTTTCGTGAGAGCGTCGTGCTATTGAGCATGGAGCTTTCCGGTAGAGCGTCATGCGAGTAGGTTAGATTGTGATATCTTCGAAAAAGCAGGTTATTTTGTGATTTCTTCACGACTTTAGGTTAATTATGTGATTTTTGCCGGCTATGGAAGAGATGAAAAAACATGTAATTCGGAAGCATTCATATTATGTAAATGAAGCATGTCATGGACACCTGAAATGTCAATAGGCAGTGGCAGAAAAATGGCTCGATGAATTTTATATGATGTTTTCTCTCCAAGCATAATAAGGGCATGTTTGATTCAAAGGATTTGTAAAACATAGAAATAGGAAAAGTATAGGAATATAATGGCATGGCACTTAGAATCCTATAGGAATAAAAAAATACATGAATCGGTAAGATAAGCTGTTTGATTGCACCGCAAAAAAAACACAGGAAATTTTATAGGATTTAGGCACATGTCATAGTTGTCATAGATACATAGAATTTTTTCCAAGAGGTCTCACATCTTGTTAGAAATCCTATAGGATTGTAGTGTAGGAAAGCAATGCATAGGAATTTTGTAGGATTTATTCCTTTGAATCAAACACACTCTATTGGAAAAATTCCTATGGATTGGAATCCTATAGAATTCCTTTGAATCAAACATGCCCTAAGATACGGAACAGATTATGTGGTTGGAAGTAACATAGTCGACATCTTTGACGGACGGAGGGAATTTACCATTTGGCAGAAAAGAAATTCAGAAATTCTGGAAGGAAGTGCAGAATTACCAGAAAGTACATAACTTTTCATTTCCTAGTGTATAATTAAGAGAAGTAGATAAAAACACCGAGAGTGGTAACAAGATATGCATAAATGAGTAAATGGCATTTGTGTCCTACTTCCTGGCCAATGCTGCCAAATATGTCTTGAAATTTCCCTAGAGCAATCTCCATGTTGTAAAGCTCCTTGAGCATTGCCTGCATAGAGAACAGACACAAAGCCAGATGCGAATTAAGATTCTCTGAAATTACAGCAATCTGTTTATCCTTCATCTGGATGGTCCATTGCAGAGAGCAAGAAGAGTCCTGCCGATGAAACACGGTATCGTGAGCCAAATAGCGGGTTCTCTTCATAAACAGTTCAGAAGTCAAGCCTATACTCTTCGGTACTCGAGCCAAAACAAGGGGCAGATATAAAGGGCGACAGACACATGCCTCATCATACTGTTTGATGAATTCCTCCCTTGACTGAAGCAGCCTCTCCATGTTTTCTTTCACATCCTTTTTGTTTCTCTCCAGCTGCTCATTTTCATTTTCAAGGCACTTGGCCTGTGCAGTAAAAACATAATTGCTACGACTCTCAGCCTGATAGACACTAGTCCCATTCAACTATTTAAGGGGAAGATTGGAGAATGTTGACATTGCATCATGGGTTGAAAAAACAGTGTTGCTTATGTCTAATCAGCTAACACATCAGGTTATAAACTATCATATGATTCCTCAACTCTATATGGTTTATTAAGTGGCCCCTGAACACAACAACAATGCAGACAGCATCCATGGGCCGCCGGCGACAGCTACTGCGTAGGCGAAAGTGGGGAGAATGGGGGCATGAACCCTGGACTGGAGCCTCCGCAGCGCGTCGTCCCGCGCCTCCCGCCGGTGCTAGCTCAAGTGCAACCCGTGAGCTGAGCACCACCAGGCCCGTTGCCAGACCTAGACTGGAGTAGTTCGTTCTTTCTTTTTGAGGGATTTTCAGTTTATTTGTTTGGATTGGACAAGGAAATTTACCATTGTCGCTGATGAGCACATTGGTGCATGCAGTTGTAAGAAGTGCAGGGAAAAACATAATGCCTTCAACAAGGCACAACCAATTAAAACTAAATCTTAGATTTTCATTCTGTAAGATAAGACTTTGAATTTCTTCAAGGTAAAAACCTATGATCTATGATCTAAGCGACAACAACGCTCGTGTACTGTTTTTCTTGGAGATGTCGCTTTTATAGAAGCTAGACTTCGGATGATGTCTCAGTGCTGTTAGTACTGCTGCTACAAGAAATGGATCACTGTGACGAAACTTTTCTTTATTGTAATTCCTTCTTTTAAACTGTGTCACGCCGCTAGGGCCATGTGTTGTTGCAGCGTTGGGTCCATCTAATACATATGTATATAGAAATGACTTTGAGTAATCGACCATTTGTAGTAAAAATGGGCAATGCAGTTGATATAATATAAAACGCATGAACTGCAAGAAAAATATTTTTTCGATAAAAAGAATATATAAATTCCATGCCAGGTGTGTTTGTTCGCTTTCTACTTTGTGGCATGGGCTTGTTCACAGTACAGGGGAGGCCAGTTTAGGGTATGAGGCGGCATGTGCCATGCTTCATCGGTTCTTGATGGCAGTCTCCCGAGAAAAAGAACAACAACATCTTGTGGTGAAACCTTGGGTTTCTCAAGGTGTACATACCTTTAAGGAAGACCACAAAACGGAATAATGTGATGTCCTTTTATAATTACAATACAGTACCACTTTAAGTTGTTAGAATTGTTCTGTAAAACTTAAATTTGTGAATGGATATAGCACATCACTGAGAAAATATAGTAACTCAATCCTTTAACCGTGAGATCATATCTAATTACTATTATTGGAGGTTTCCTTAACTGCATCAACCATCACACCGTAACAGGGTGACCATAAAGGTGTCTCTTAGGTATTCCAAAGGGGTAGGTTGACGCGTATGCATCGAGATCAGGATTTGCCCATCCGTGTGATGGATAGATATCCTGGGCCCACTCAGTAAGATTATATCTATAAAGTTTGCAAAAATGTGACTAGGTCGCGGGAATGTAATATCATGGGAATAAATAAATGTGTTTATTGGCAACAAGATCGAACTAGGTATATATAGATATATCGAAGATCGAATCTTGGACAAACCAGTTATCGTGTAGCAAAGGAAATGAGACTCGACGTTTAAGATTCAAGCGATCAAGTTAATTCATGGAATGCATGGTGGGCATCATGGGTTTCCAGATCCCGTCATTGGTCATTGATCGAAGAGATGTCTTGATCATGTCTACGACTTCCTGAACCGTAGGGTGACACACTTAAGGGTAGATGACACTTAGGGATTGATTCGAGATTGTAGGAGAAAAATAGAGAGAACTCTGAAATAGTTCCGGCATGGTACCAGAAAGGTTCCAGGATGATGATCGGAGGGTTCCGAAAGGTGTTTCAAAGTGAGAGGAATTAAATAATATGTATTTAAAATTAATTAGATGAATTAATATCAAAATGTTTTTTAAATGTATTTTAGGGGCATCATGAAGGGTTTTGCAGCATAGTAAATCAAAAAAATTCTACGGATGCGAACGGGAAAGCCAAGATCTAATCTAGGAGATGCAAACAACGAGGGAGAATAGATGAGATCTTCATCCCCTTGAAGATTCGCACAGTGGAACGTTCGACGGAACGTGGGTGATGTAGTCGTACTCGCTTCTCCTCCTCGCGATCCGATCCGATCTAACACCGCAAGTGGTGATGCCTCCGAGAAATGCACACGTGCGGCACCTCAACGTCTCCTCCTTCCTCGGTCCAGCAAGTAGGGTGGGGAGATGGATTGGATCTACAACGCGACGGCGCGGTTCAAGTGGTGGAGAGTTTCTGTGGCAGGGCTTCGCCTACGCGCAGTCGGGAGGGAGAGAGAGAGAGGAGGGGCAGCAGGGCGGCTAGGGTTAAGGAGTGGGGGGCAAGTCCCCCCTTCTAGAAGCTCCCCTAGGGTTTCCCTAGGGTTTGGCCGGCTGGGCCCTATGGGGCCTTGTGCCCTTGGCCCAATGCAGCCAGGGCACTCCCTCATAGGCCCACGCCCCTCCCGACAAGTTGGGCCACGTTGGTCCCACTCCGGAAGGTTCTAGAAGCTTCTGGTACAATACCGATTAACCCGAAACAATTCCGAACTCCAAAAACCGCATTGCCTTATATGAATCTTATTCTCCGGACCATTCCGGAACCTATCATGACGTCCTGGATCTCATCCGAGACTCCAAACAAAAACTCATAAACCAATTATCCAATCTATCCTAGCGTCAAGACACGTTAAGTGTGTGACCCTTCGGGTTCGAGAATATGCAGACATGATCTTCTATCAATAATCAACAGCGGGGTATGGAAACCCATATTGACTCCCACACATTCATCGATGATCATATCGGATGAACCACGATGCCAGGATTCAATAAATCCCATATATATATTCGCTTGGTCTCGCGATATTTTACTTGCCCGAGATTTGATCGTCGGTACCGACATACCTAGTTCAATCTCGTTCACAGCAAGTACTTTACTCGTTCCGTAATCCGATATCACTTTGTGATTAACTCCTTAACCACATGCTTGCAAGCGGTGTTGATATCGATTATCGAGTGGGCCCGAAGTATATCTCTCCGACTTGGGAGGGACAAATCCCATCTCGATACATACAACCCAACAGGTACTTTCCGATCACCTGAGAGACACCTTTATGATCACCCTCTCATAGGATGACGTTTGATGACCTCAAAGCTTTCTTCCGATACCAGGGCGTTGCATTATCTCATGGTCTAAGGAATACAATATTTGACATAAGAAAAGCTTCGCAAAGATGAACACGATGACACGATCTAATTGCTCTGCTTAATTTGGGTCTGTCCATCATATCATTCTCCCAATGATATGATCTCATTATTAATTGACAACTCATGTCTATGGTTAGGAAACCTTAACCATCATTAATCAATGAGCTAGTCCATAGAGGCGTACTAGGGACACGGTGTTGTTCACAAACCACACAAGTATTAAAGTTTCCGCTTAATACAATTCTAGCATGGAATATAAACTTTATCATGAACAAGAATTATAATTATAACATATTTATTATTGCCTCTAGGGCATAATTCCAACAGTCCTCCACTTGCACTAGAGTCAATAATCTAGTTTACATCTGGCAACAATCTAACACCCATGGCACTAAGGTGCTGATCATGTTTTGCTCATGGAAGAGGTTTAGTCAATGGATATGCGACATTCAGATCTATATGTACTTTGCTAATCTTCAGATCTCCATCTGCTATATAATTTCGGATTATATGAAACTTGCGGTTGATATTCTTGGTCTTTGGATGCTATCTTGGTTCCTTAGCTAGTGCTATGGCGCCAGTTTTGTCACACAATATCTCTAGTGGGTCCAAGGCACTTGGAACGACGCCAAGCTCAGTGATGAAGTTCCTGATCCAAACTCCTTCACTTGACGCTTCTGCAGCAGCCATGTATTCCGCTTCTACTGTAGATCCCGCGATCACGCTTTGCTTGCAGCTTCTCCAGCTCACAGCTCCTCCATTCAAAATATAAACGTATCCTGTCTGAGATTTAGAATCATCCTTGTCGGTGTCGAAACTAGCGTCGACGTAACCTTTTACGATGAGCTGTTCATCACCTCCATAGACTAAGAACATTTCTTTAGTCCTATTTAGGTACTTTAGGATGTTCTTCACGGCTGTCCAGTGTTCCACTCCTGGATCACTTTGGTACATGCTCGTCAAACTAAGAGCATTGGACACATCTGGTCTAGTACACAGCATGGCATACATGATATAACCTATGGCCGAGGCATAAGGCACTTTGCTCATAACTTCTCTATCATTTACCGTAGCTGGACACTAAGCCATGCTCAATATCTTACCTGACAACATAGGCACTGAACCTTTCTTTGCCTTATCCATTCTGAACCTTTTCAGAACTTTGTCTAGGTATGTACTTTGGCTTAAAGCTATCATGCGTTTTGTCTATCTCTATAGATTTTGATGCCCAATATATAAGCAGCTTCCCCTAGGTATTTCATTGAAAAACATTTGTTCAAATAACTCTTCACATCGTTAAGCATGTTAATGTCATTTCCAATGATCAATATGTCATCCACATATAGTACCAGAAATGTCACTGAGCTCCCACTCACTTTCTTGTAGATACAAGCTTCGTAGCAATTTGGAACAAATCCAAAGCTCTTGATCACTTGAGCAAAACGAAGGTTCCAACTCCGAGATGCTTGCTTTAGTCCATAAATGGAACGCTGAAGTTTGCATACTTTATCAGCATCCTTAGGATCGACAAAACCTTCGGGTTGCATCATATACAACTCTTCATCAATGTTGCCATTGAGGAACGCAGTCTTGACATCCATCTGCCATATTTCATAATCATGAAACGCAGCAATTGCTAATAAAATCCGAATGGACTTAAACATCGCTACGGGATAGAAAGTCTCATCATAGTCAACACCTTAAACTTGTCGAAAACCTTTCGCGACAAGTCGTGCTTTATAGACGGTAACATTACCATCCGCGTATGTTTTCTTCTTGAAGATTCATTTGCACTCAACGGCCTTTCGGTCGCTAGGAGGTTCCACCAAAGTCCATACTTGGTTTTCGCTCATGGATCCCAATTCGGATTTCATGGCCTCTAGCCATTTCTCAGAGTCTGGGCTCATCATCGCTTCCTCATAGTTCGCAGGTTCACTATCATCTACTAACAAGACAGTTAAGATAGGGTTGCCGTACCACTCAGGAGGGGCACGCGACCTTGTCGACCTGCGACGTTTAGTAGTAGCATCGTCAGAAGCTTCATGATCCTCGTCATTAGCTTCCTCTATTGTTGGTGCAGACGGCACTGGAACAATTTCAGGTGCTGCGCTACTCTCCAACTCAAGAGAAGGTTCAACAACCTCGTCTAGCTCTACTTTCCTCCCACTCACTTCTTTTGAGAGAAACTCCTTCTTAAGAAAGGATCCATTCTTTGCGACAAACATTTTGCCTTCGGTTTTGTGATAGAAGGTATACCCAATAGTTTCCGTAGGGTATCCTATGAAGACGCATTTGTCCGCTTTGGGTTCGAGCTTGTCCGGCATCAACTTCTTGACGTAAGCTTCGCATCCCCAAACTTTAAGAAACGAGAACTTAGGTTTAGCACCAAACCACAGTTCATACGGTGTCGTCTCAACGGATTTAGATGGTGCCCTATTTAAAGTGAATGCAGCGGTTTCTAATGCATAACCCCAAAATGATAACGGCAAATCAGTAAGAGACATCATTGATCGGACCATATCTAATAGAGTTCGATTCCAGCGTTCAGACACACCATTGCGCTGTGGTGTTCCGGGTGGCGTGAGTTGCGAAACGATTCCGCTTGCTTTAAGATGCGTGAGAAAATCATAACTCAAATATTCACTTCCACGATCGGATCGTAGAAACTTAATCTTTCTGTTACGATGGTTTTCCACTTCATTCGGAAATTTTTTGAACTTTTCAAATGTTTCAGATTTATGTTTCATTAAATAGATATACCCATATCTACTTAAGTCATCGGTAAAAGTGATAAAGTAGCGATATCCACCGCGCGTCGGAACACTCATCGGTCCGCATACATCGGTATGTATGATTTCCAATAAGTCCGTTGGTCGCTCCATCATTCCGGAGAACGGGGTTTTGATCATCTTGCCCATGAGGCATGGTTCGCATGTGTCAAATGATTCAAAATCAAAAGACTCCAAAAGTCCATCAGAATGGAGTTTCTTCATGCGTTTTACACCAATATGACCTAGACGACAGTGCCACAAATAAGTAGTATTATCATTATCTACCTTGCATCTCTTAGCCTCAATGTTATGGATGTGTGTTTCATCCCTTTCGAGATTCAGAAGAAATAAACCATTCACAGGAGGTGCATGACCATAAAAGATGTTACTCATATAAATAGAACAACCATTATTCTCAGATTTAAATGAATAACCGTCTTGCAATAAACACGATCCAGATATGATGTCCATGCTCAACGCAGGCACATAATAACATTTATTAAGGTTTAAAACTAATCCCGAAGGTAAAACTAAGGAGAGCGTGCCGACGGCCATCACATCAACTCTTGATCCGTTGCCAACGCGCGTCGTCACCTCATCCCTCGCAAGCCGCCGTCTATTCCGTAGTTCCTGTTTCGAGTTACAAATATTAGCAACTGAACCAGTATCAAATACCCAGGCACTACAACGAGGGCTAGTAAGGAAAACATCAGTAACATGTATATCAAATATACCTTTGATGGTGCCAACCTTCTTGTCCGCTAAGTACTTCGGACAGTTGCGCTTCCAGTGACCCTTGTCCTTGCAATAGAAGCACTCAGTGTCCGGCTTAGGTCCAGACTTGAGCTTCTTCTCAGCAGGGGCAACGCGCTTGCCGCTGCCTTTCTTGAAGGGCTTATTTGCACCCTTACCTTTCTTAAAGCTGGGGGTCTTGTTGACCATCAACACATGATTATCCTTTTTGATGTCCACCTCCGCAGCTTTCACCTTATCAAAGAGCTCGGTGATCATATCAGTGGAACCAATCTGATTATGAGTCACTACAAAACTTTTGTAGCTAGGAGGGAGTGATTGCAGAACCCTGTCAATCTTGAGCTCCTCTGGAATCTTTCAGTCCAGTTGCTCAAGGCGTTGAGTGTAGCCCGACATCTTTATGGCGTGCTCACTAACGGAACTCCCTTCCTCCATCTTGCAGTTAAAGATTTTCTCAGAGATCTCATATCTCTCAGAACGGGCCTGAGTCTGGAACATAGTTTTCAGTTCCTCAAGAATCTCAAAGGGCCCGGGGTAATCTTCAAAACGATTTTTAAGGTCCGATTCCATAGCAAACAACATGGTGCTCTTAATCACACCATAATCATCTTTGCGCGACTGATAAACAACTTTCTCATCAGCCGGCGCATCTACAGCAGGGGCATCACCTAGCGCATTCTCAAGGACATAGTCCTTTTGTCCGCCAGCGAGAATGATTCTCAGATTACGGAACCAGTTGGTGAAGTTAGACCAATTGTTCTTAAGCTTTTCTTTCTCAGCAAAAACGTTGAAGTTGAAGTTGGACTTAGCCATTTGATCTACAAAATTTGCAAGTACAATTTAGACTATGTTCATGATAACTAGTTCAACTTAATCAAATTACTAGATGAACTCCCACTAAATTCTACATCCCTCAAGCTGTTTAGTGAACATGATCCAAATTCACCACACCTAATCCGATCTTCACGAGAAGAGATGTGGTTTTAATGGTGGACAACAAAGTGTCGATCATATCATTCATATGACTCATGCTTAACCTTTCGGTTCATGTGTTCCGAGGCCATGCCTGTACATGCTAGGCTCGTCAAGTCAAACCCAAGTATTTCCGCGTGTGCAAAACTGGATTGCACCCGTTGTATGTGAACGTAGAGTTCATAGCACCCGATCATCATGTGATGCTAGAACACGACGAACTTTAGCAACGGTGCATACATGGGGAGAACACAGTTTTATCTTGATCTTTAAGTGAGGAATCATCTTATAATGCTACCGTCGCGATCTAAGCATAATAAGATACATAAAAGGATAAACATCACATGCATATAACTTTATGTGACATGGTATAGCCAATCTTCGTGCAATGATCTCCATCTTGTGCGTGCCGGCATGATCTCCATCACTCCACCATGATTGCTGTCGGAATTATGCCCTAGAGGCAATAATAAAGATGTTATTATTATAATTCTTGTTCATGATAATGTTTATATTCCATGCTAGAATTGTATTAAGCGGAAACTTTAATACTTGTGTGGTTTGTGAACAACACCGTGTCCCTAGTACGCCTCTAAGGACTAGCTCATTGATTAATGATGGTTAAGGTTTTCTAACCATGGACATGAGTTGTCAATTAATAATGAGATCATATCATTGGGAGAATGATATGGTGGACAGACCCAAACTAAGCGAAGCAATTAGATCGTGTCATCGTGTTCGTCTTTGCGAAGCTTTTCTTATGTCAAATATTGTATTCCTTAGACCATGAGATAATACAACTCCCTGGTATCGGAAGAAAGCTTTGAGGTCATCAAACGTCATCCTATGAGAGGGTGATCATAAAGGTGTCTCTCAGGTGATCGGAAAGTATCTGTTGGGTTGTATGTATCGAGATGGGATTTGTCCCTCCCAAGTCGGAGAGATATACTTCGGGCCTACTCGGTAATCGATATCAACACCGCTTGCAAGCATGTGGTTAAGGAGTTAATCACAAAGTGATATCGGATTACGGAACGAGTAAAGTACTTGCTGTGAACGAGATTGAACTAGGTATGACGGTACCGACGATCAAATCTCGGGCAAGTAAAATATCGCGAGACGAAGGGAATATATATATGGGATTTATTGAATCCTGGCATCGTGGTTCATCCGATATGATCATCGATGAATGTGTGGGAGTCAATATGGGTGCCCAGACCCCGCTGTTGATTATTGATAGAAGATCATGTCTGCATATTCTCGAACCCGCAGGGTCACACACTTAACGTGTCTCGACGCTAGGATAGATTGGATAATTGGTTTATGAGTTTTTGTTCGGAGTCTCGTATGGTATCCGGGACATCACGAGAGGTTCCGGAGTGGTCCGGAGAATAAGATTCATATAAGGCAGTGCAGTTTTTGGAGTTCGGAATTGTTCCGGGTTAATCGGTATTGTACCGGAAGCTTCTAGAACCTTCCGGAAGGGGACCAACGTGGCCCCACCTTCCGGGAGGGGGCATGGGCCTATGAGGGAGTGCCCTGGCCGCATTGGGCCAGGGGCACAAGTCCCCATAGGGCCCAGCCGGCCATGGGGGTTTTAAACTCGAGATAGACCTTCTAGAAGGGGGGGTTTCCTTGCCCCCCACTCCTTCTCCTTGGGGCCGCCGGTTTGGGCTTGGGGGAGGGGCTAGGGCTGTGCCCACCCCTCTATATAAAGAGCGCTGGGGGCGCACCAACCCCCCACACCTTCCCCTCCAACCCTAGCCGCCCTGCTGCCTTCCTCTCTCCCTCCCGACTGTTTGTAGGCGAAGCCCTGCTGCAGAAATTCTCCACCATATACACCACGCCGTCGTGTTGTAGATCCAATCCGTCTCTCCACCATACTTCCTGGTCCAAGGAAGGAGGAGACGTCGAGGTGTTGCACGTGTGCATCTCAGGAGGCACCGCCACTTGTGGTGCTAGATCGGATCGGATCGCGAGGAGGAGAAGCGAGTACGACTACATCACCCACGTTCCGACGAACGTTCCGCTGTGCGAATCTTCAAGGGTATGAAGATCTAATCCAATCTCTCTCGTTGTTTGCATCTCCTAGATTAGATCTTGGCTTTCCCTCTGTTCGCATCCGTAGAAAATTTTGATTTACTATGCTGCGAAACCCTTCAGTGGTATCAGAGCTAGATCTATGCGTAGATGTGTTTCACGAGTAGAACGCAACATGGTTGTTGCGGGCGTTGATGTTTTCTGTTGCAAGCCTCTTGTTTGTGTTCTTCTTATGACGCGGGATAGTGAGATTGAAGCGGTCCAGGCCAACCTTACGCGACGTCGTTCGCGAGACCGGCTCCACACTTGACGTGTGGCTTGTTCCACACATGCGGCTGGTGGATGTCAGTTTCTCTCACTATAGTTGTCATGGGATTAACACCGGAGTTTGGCAACCATAATATCACCGTTGTGGCTTTCCGTAGGTAAGAATAGTTCTTAGCATCTACTCCCATAAGCCACGTAAAACATGCAACAACAAAGTAGAGGCGTCTAACTTGTTTTTGTAGGGAGTGTTTTCTGTGATATGGTATGGCCCAAGATGTGATGTGTATAATGTATGCGATGATCATGTTTTGTAATGTTTCACGACTTGCATGTCGATGAGTACACAACCGGCAGGAGCCATATGGTTGTCTTTATAATTGTGTATGACCTGTGTGTCAACTTCTTATGCGCCATGTAATAGTTTCACTTTATCGCTAAGTAGTTAGCAATAGTTGTAGTTGCTATTCGTGGTGGAGGCAATCATGGTGGAGTGATGGAGATCATGCCGGAGCGCACAAGATGGAGATCATTGCGCGAAGATTGGCTATACCATGTCACATTAAAGTTATATGCATGTGATGTTTATCCTTTTATGTGTCTTATTATGCTTAGATTGCGACGGTAGCATTATAAGATGATTCCTCACTTAAAGATCAAGATAAAAACTGTGTTCTCCCCGAATATGCACCGTTGCGAAAGTTCGTCGTGTCCAAGCATCACGTGATGATCGGGTGCTATAGACTCTACGCTCACATACAACGGGCGCAAGCCAGTTTTGCACACGCGGAAATACTTGGGTCTAACTTGACGAGCCTAGCATGTACAGACATGGCCTCGGAACACATGAAACGAAAGGTTAAGCATGAGTCATATGAATGATATGATCGACACTTCGTTGTCCACCATTGAAGCCACATCTCTTCTCGTGATGATCGGATTAGGTGTGGTGAATTTGGATCATGTTCACTAAACAACTTGAGGGATGTTGAATTTAGTGGGAGTTCATCTAGTAATTTGATTAAAAGTTGAACTAGTTATCATGAACATAGTCTAATTTGTACTTGCAATACTGTAGATCAAATGGCTAAGTCCAACTTCAACTTCAACGTTTTCGCTGAGAAGGAAAAGCTTAGAAACAATGGGTCTAACTTCACCAATTGGTTCCACAATCTAAGAATCATTCTCTCTGGCGGTCAAAAGGACTATGTCCTTGGGAAAGCGTTAGGTGACCCCCTGCTGCAACTGCGCCGGCTGATGAGAAAACTGTCTATCAGTCGCGCAAAGATGATTATGGTGTGATTAAGAGCACCATGTTGTTTGCTATGGAACCGGAACTTCAAAATCGTTTTGAAGACTATCCCGGGCCCTTTGAGATTCTCGAAGAGCTGAAAACCATGTTTCAGACTCAGGCCCGTTCTGAGAGATATGAGATAGCTGAGAAGTTCTTTAACTGCAAGATGGAGGAAGGGAGTTCCGTTAGTGAGCACGCCATTAAGATGACGGGCTACACTCAACGCCTTGAGCAACTGGAATGCACGATTCCAGAGGAGCTCAAGATTGAAAGGGTTCTGCAATCACTCCCTTCCAGCTACAAAAGTTTTGTAGTGACTCATAATCAGATTGGTTCCACTGATACGATCACCGAGCTCTTCGCAAAGCTGAAGGCCGCGGAAGTGGACATCAAAAAGGATAATCATGTGTTGATGGTCAACAAGCCCACTTTCAAGAAAGGTAAGGGTGCAAAGAAGCCCTTCAAGAAGGGCGGCGGCAAGCGCACTGCCTCTGTTGAGAAGAAGCTCAAGTCTGGTCCTAAGCCGGACACTGAGTGCTTCTATTGCAAGGACAAGGGTCACTGGAAGCGCAACTGTCCGAAGTAATTAGCGGACAAGAAGGCTGGCACCATCAAAGGTATATTTGATATACATGTTATTGATGTTTTCCTTACTAGCCCTCGTTGTAGTGCCTGGGTATTTGATACCGGTTCAGTTGCTAATATTTGTAACTCGAAACAGGAGCTACGGAATAGACGGCGGCTTGCAAGGGATGAGGTGACGATGCGCGTTGGCAACGGATCAAGAGTTGATGTGATGGCCGTCGGCACGCTCTCCTTAGTTTTACCTTCGGGATTAGTTTTAAACCTTAATAAGTGTTATTATGTGCCTGCGTTGAGCATGAACATTATTTCTGGATCTTGTTTATTGCAAGACGGTTATTCATTTAAATCGGAGAATAATGGTTGTTCTATTTATATGAGTAACATCTTTTATGGTCATGCACCTATTGTGAATGGTTTATTTCTTCTAAATCTCGAAAGGGATGAAACACACATCCATAACATTGAGGCTAAGAGATGCAAAGTAGATAGTGATAATACTACTTATTTGTGGCACTGTCGTCTAGGTCATATTGGTGTAAAACGCATGAAGAAACTCCATTCTGATGGACTTTTGGAGTCTCTTGATTTTGAATCATTTGACACATGCGAACCATGCCTCATGGGCAAGATGATCAAAACCCCGTTCTCCGGCATGATGGAGCGAGCAACGGACTTGTTGGAAATCATACATACCGATGTATGCGGACCGATGAGTGTTTCGACGCGCGGTGGATATCGCTATTTTCTCACTTTTACCGATGACTTAAGTAGATATGGGTATATCTATTTAATGAAACATAAATCTGAAACATTTGAAAAGTTCAAAGAATTTCAGAATGAAGTGGAGAACCATCGTCACAAAAAGATTAAGTTTCTACGATCCGATCGTGGAGGTGAATATTTGAGTTATGATTTTCTCACGCATCTTAAAGCAAGTGGAATCGTTTCACAACTCACGCCACCCGGAACACCACAGCGCAATGGTGTGTCTGAACGCCGGAATCGAACCTTATTAGATATGGTCCGATCAATGATGTCTCTTACTGATTTGCCGTTATAATTTTGGGGTTATGCATTAGAAACCGCTGCATTCACTTTAAATAGGGCTCCATCTAAATCCGTTGAGACAACACCGTATGAACTGTGGTTTGGTGCTAAACCTAAGTTCTCGTTTCTTAAAGTTTGGGGATGCGAAGCTTACGTCAAGAAGTTGATGCCGGACAAGCTCGAACCCAAAGTGGAGAAATGTGTCTTCATAGGATACCCTAAGGAAACTATTGGGTATACCTTCTATCATAGAACCGAAGGCAAAGTTTTTGTCACAAAGAATGGTTCCTTTCTTGAGAAGGAGTTTCTCTCGAAAGAAGTGAGTGGGAGGAAAGTAGAGCCAGACGAGGTTATTGAACCTTCTCTTGAGTTGGAGAGTAGCGCAACACCCGAAATTGTTCCAGTGCCGCCTGCACCAACGATAGAGGAAGCTAATGACAAGGATCATGAAGCTTCGGACGATGCTGCTACTGAACATCGCAGGTCGACAAGGTCGCGTGCCCCTCCTGAGTGGTACGGCAACCCTGTCTTGACTGTCTTGTTAGTAGAAGACATTGAACCTACGAACTATGAGGAAGCGATGATGAGCCCAGACTCTGAGAAATGGCTAGAAGCCATGAAATCCGAATTGGGATCCATGAGCGAAAACCAAGTATGGACTTTGGTGGACCCTCCTAGCGACCGAAAGGCCGTTGAGTGCAAATGGATCTTCAAGAAGAAAACGGACGCAGATGGTAATGTTACCGTCTATAAAGCACGGCTTGTCGCGAAAGGTTTTCGACAAGTTCAAGGTGTTGACTACGATGAGACTTTCTCTCCCGTAGCGATGTTTAAGTCCATTCGGATTTTATTAGCAATTGCTGCGTTTCATGATTATGAAATATGGCAGATGGATGTCAAGACTGCGTTCCTCAATGGCAACATTGATGAAGAGTTGTATATGATGCAACCCGAAGGTTTTGTCGATCCTAAGGATGCTGATAAAGTATGCAAACTTCAGTGTTCTATTTATGGACTGAAGCAAGCATCTCGGAGTTGGAACCTTCGTTTTGATCAAGTGATCAAGAGCTTTGGATTTGTTCCAAATTGCTACGAAGCTTGTATCTACAAAAAAGTGAGTGGGAGCTCGGTGACGTTTCTGGTACTATATGTGGATGACATATTGATTATTGGAAATGACATCAACATGCTTAATGATGTGAAGAGTTATTTGAACAAGTGTTTTTCAATGAAAGACCTAGGTGAAGCTGCTTATATATTGGGCATCAAAATCTATAGAGATAGACAAAGACGCCTGATAGCTTTAAGCCAGAGTACGTACCTAGACAAATTTCTGAAAAGGTTCAGAATGGATAAGGCAAAGAAAGGTTCAGTGCCTATGTTGTCAGGTAAGATATTGAGCGAGGCTCAATGTCCAGCTACGGTAAATGATAGGGAAGCTATGAGCAAAGTGCCTTATGCCTCGGCCATAGGTTCTATCATGTATGCCATGCTGTGTACTAGACCGGATGTGTCCAATGCTCTTAGTTTGACGAGCAGATATCAAAGTGATCCAGGAGTGGAACACTGGACAGCCGTGAAGAACATCCTAAAGTACCTAAATAGGACTAAAGAAATGTTCTTAGTCTATGGGGGTGATGAACAGATCGTCGTAAAAGGTTACGTCGACGCTAGTTTTGACACCGACAAGGATGATTCTAAATCTCAGACAAGATACGTGTATATTTTGAATGGAGGAGCTGTGAGCTGGAGAAGCTGCAAGCAAAGCGTGATCGCGGGATCTACAGTAGAAGCGGAATACATGGCTACTTCAGAAGCATCAAGTGAAGGAGTTTGGATCAGAAACTTCATCACTGAGCTTGGCGTGGTTCCAAGTGCATTGGACCCACTAGAGATATTGTGTGACAACACTGGCGCCATAGCACTCGCTAAGGAACCAAGATATCATCCAAAGACCAAGCATATCAACCGCAGGTTTCATATAATCCGAGATTATATAGCAGATGGAGATCTGAAGATTAACAAAGTACATATAGATCTGAATGTTGCAGATCCATTGACTAAACCTCTTCCACGTGTAAAACATGATCAGCACCTTAGTGCCATGGGTGTGAGATTGTTGCCAAATGTAAACTAGATTATTGACTCTAGTGCAAGTGGGAGACTGTTGGAATTATGCCCTAGAGGCAATAATAAAGATGTTATTATTATAATTCTTGTTCATGATAATGTTTATATTCCATGCTAGAATTGTATTAAGCGGAAACTTTAATACTTGTGTGGTTTGTGAACAACACCGTGTCCCTAGTACGCCTCTAAGGACTAGCTCATTGATTAATGATGGTTAAGGTTTCCTAACCATGGACATGAGTTGTCAATTAATAATGAGATCATATCATTGGGAGAATGATATGGTGGACAGACCCAAACTAAGCGAAGCAATTAGATCGTGTCATCGTGTTCGTCTTTGCGAAGCTTTTCTTATGTCAAATATTGTATTCCTTAGACCATGAGATAATACAACTCCCTGGTATCGGAAGAAAGCTTTGAGGTCATCAAACGTTATCCTATGAGAGGGTGATCATAAAGGTGTCTCTCAGGTGATCGGAAAGTATCTGTTGGGTTGTATGTATCGAGATGGGATTTGTCCCTCCCAAGTCGGAGAGATATACTTCGGGCCCACTCGGTAATCGATATCAACACCGCTTGCAAGCATGTGGTTAAGGAGTTAACCACAAAGTGATATCGGATTACGGAACGAGTAAAGTACTTGCTGTGAACGAGATTGAACTAGGTATGACGGTACCGACGATCAAATCTCGGGCAAGTAAAATATCGCGAGACGAAGGGAATATATATATGGGATTGATTGAATCCTGGCATCGTGGTTCATCCGATATGATCATCGATGAATGTGTGGGAGTCAATATGGGTGCCCAGACCCCGCTGTTGATTATTGATAGAAGATCATGTCTGCATATTCTCGAACCCGCAGGGTCACACACTTAATGTGTCTCGACGCTAGGATAGATTGGATAATTGGTTTATGAGTTTTTGTTCGGAGTCTCGTATGGGATCCGGGACATCACGAGAGGTTCCGGAGTGGTCCGGAGAATAAGATTCATATAAGGCAGTGCAGTTTTTGGAGTTCGGAATTGTTCCGGGTTAATCGGTATTGTACCGGAAGCTTCTAGAACCTTCCGGAAGGGGACCAACGTGGCCCCACCTTCCGGGAGGGGGCATGGGCCTATGAGGGAGTGCCCTGGCCGCATTGGTCCAGGGGCACAAGTCCCCATAGGGCCCAGCCGGCCAAGGGGGTTTTAAACTCGAGATAGACCTTCTAGAAGGGGGGGGGGGTTTCCTTGCCCCCACTCCTTCTCCTTGGGGCCGCCGGTTTGGGCTTGGGGGAGGGGCTAGTGCTGTGCCCACCCCTCTATATAAAGAGGGCTGGGGGCGCACCAACCCCCCACACCTTCCCCTCCAACCCTAGCCGCCCTACTGCCTTCCACTCTCCCTCCCAACTATTTGTAGGCGAAGCCCTGCTGCAGAAATTCTCCACCATATACACCACGCCATCGTGTTGTAGATCCAATCCGTCTCTCCACCATACTTGCTGGTCCAAGGAAGGAGGAGACGTCGAGGTGCTGCACGTGTGCATCTCACGGAGGCACCGCCACTTGTGGTGCTAGATCGGATCGGATCGCGAGGAGGAGAAGCGAGTACGACTACATCACCCACGTTCCGACGAACGTTCCGCTGTGCGAATCTTCAAGGGTTTGAAGATCTAATCCAATCTCTCTCGTTGTTTGCATCTCCTAGATTAGATCTTGGCTTTCCCTCTGTTCGCATCCGTAGAAAATTTTGATTTACTATGCCGCGAAACCCTTCAATTGCCTCCACCACGAATAGCAACTACAACTGTTGCTAACTACTTAGCGATAAAGTAAACCTATTACATGGCGTATAAGAAGTTGACACACAGGTCATACACAATTATAAAGACAACCATATGGCTCCTGCCGGTTGTGTACTCATCGACATGCAAGTCGTGAAACATTACAAAACATGATCATCGCATACAACATACACATCACATCTTGGGCCATACCATATCACAGAAAACACTCCCTGCAAAAACAAGTTAGACGCCTCTACTTTGTTGTTGCATGTTTTACGTGGCTTATGGGAGTAGCAAGCTAAGAACGATTCTTACCTACGGAAATCCACAACGGTGATATTATGGTTGCCAAACTCCAGTGTAAATCCCATAAAAACTATAGTGAGAGAAACTGGCATCCACCAGCCGCATGTGTGGAACAAGCCACACGTCAAGTGCGGAGCCGGTCTCGCGAACGAGGTCGCGTAAGGTTGGCCTGGACCGCTTCGATCTCACTATCCCGCGTCATAAGAAGTACACAAACAAGAGGCTTGCAACAGAAAACATCAACGCCCGCAACAACTATGTTGCGTTCTACTCGTGAAACACATCTACGCATAGATCCAGATCTGATACCATTGAAGGGTTTCGCAGCATAGTAAATCAAAAAAATTACTACGGATGCGAACGGGAAAGCCAAGATCTAATCTAGGAGATTCAAACAACGAGGGGGAATAGATGAGATCTTCATACCCTTGAAGATTCGCACAGCGGAAATTTCGACGGAACGTGGGTGATGTAGTCGTACTCGCTTCTCCTCCTCGCGATCCGATCCGATCTAACACCGCAAGTGGCGATGCCTCCGAGAGATGCACACGTGCGGCACCTCAACGTCTCCTACTTCCTTGGTCCAGCAAGTAGGGTGGAGAGATGGATTGGATCTACAACGCGACGGCGCGGTGCAAGCGGTGGAGAGTTTCTGCGGCAGGGCTTCGCCTACGCGCAGTCGGGAGGGAGAGAGAGAGGAGGGGCAGCAGGGCGGCTAGGGTTGAGGAGGAGGTGTGGGAGGGGTGCGCCCCCAGCCCTCTTTATATAGAGGGGTGGGAGGCTGGCCCTTGCCCCTCCCCCAAGCCCTAGGCCGGCGGCCAAAGGAGGGAGGAGTGGGGGGCAAGTTCCCCCCTTCTAGAAGCTCCCCTAGGGTTTGGCCGGCTGGGCCCTATGGGGCCTTGTGCCCCTGGCCCAATGCGGCCAAGGCACTCCCTCATAGGCCCACGCCCCCTCCCGACAAGTGGGGCCACGTTGGTCCCACTCTGGAAGGTTCTAGAAGCTTCCGGTACAATACCGATTAACCCGAAACAATTTCGAACTCCAAAAACTGCATTGCCTTATATGAATCTTATTCTTCGGACCATTCCGGAACCTCTCGTGACATCCTGGATCTCATCCGAGACTCTGAACAAAAACTCATAAACCAATTATCCAATCTATCCTAGCGTCGAGACACGTTAAGTGTGTGACCTTTCGGGTTCGAGAATATGCAGACATGATCTTCTATCAATAATCAACAGCGGGGTCTGGAAACCTATATTGACTCCCACACATTCATCGATGATCATATCGGATGAACCATGATGCCAGGATTCAATAAATCCCATATATATATTCCCTTCGTCTCGCGATATTTTACTTGCCCGAGATTTGATCGTCGGTACCGTCATACCTAGTTCAATCTCGTTCACAGCAAGTACTTTACTCGTTCTGTAATCCGATATCACTTTGTGATTAACTCCTTAACCACATGCTTGCAAGCGGTGTTGATATCGATTACCGAGTGGGCCCGAAGTATATCTCTCCGACTTGGGAGGGACAAATCCCATCTCGATACATACAACCCAACAGGTACTTTCCGATCACCTGAGAGACACCTTTATGATCACCCTCTCATAGGATGACGTTTGATGACCTCAAAGCTTTCTTCCGATACCAGGGAGTTGCATTATCTCATGGTCTAAGGAATACAATATTTGACATAAGAAAAGCTTCGCAAAGATGAACACGATGACACGATCTAATTGCTCTGCTTAATTTGGGTCTGTCCATCATATCATTCTCCCAATGATATGATCTCATTATTAATTGACAACTCATGTCTATGGTTAGGAAACCTTAACCATCATTAATCAATGAGCTAGTCCATAGAGGCGTACTAGGGACACTGTGTTGTTCACAAATCACACAAGTATTAAAGTTTCCGCTTAATACAATTCTAGCATGGAATATAAACTTTATCATGAACAAGAATTATAATAATAACAACATATTTATTATTGCCTCTAGGGCATAATTCCAACACATCACACCTAAATGGGCCTCACCTGGAGAGGGGAGGCCCATGAAGGGGCGCACACCCCAAAGAGGGCCAAGAGGGAGCTGGTCGGCCAAGCCATGGCCACCTCGTGTGGGGCCCACCTAGGGCCGGAGGTGGGATTAGTCTCAACCCGGCCACCCCTTGGTGTTGTCACGCCTCCTCCTCTATAAGGAGGGGAGCTCCCTCCCCTCAGATCAACTCATTGGCTTTGCCTCTTCTCTCTCCCTCACGTGTGGTTCCCGAGTAGGAACGTGCATACGAGGATTAGGGTTTCTCCACCATATGCACGCCGTCGTGCTATTAGAACCTCGGTCCGAGTCAATCTTCTTCCGCTGCTTCGCTGGACCGGAGCACGGGGGATGTCGTCTACACTAGATGTGTGTAGAACTTTAGAGGTGCTACCAGTTGTGGCACTCATCGCTTGTACGCATGCACGACCTTGAGGTCAGCGTCGCCATACGACTACATCATTAACGTTCATTACAATGTAGCGGAGTATGCATGAACACTGAATCCCACTATTACCTTACATCTGCATAGAGTATATTTTGTCTATATCGTTCTTGTTGCTAGGATTTTTTTTTGTTTTTCTGCTACGGAACCCTGCAGTGGTATCTGAGCCGATCTATTAGTAGATGTGTTGGTACGGTTAGAACGCATAGTGATATGTGGACATTGATTTTCTAGTTGTTATCCTTCCACGTGTACTTGTTCATATCGCGGTATTATTTGATGAAGTGGCCTGGACCGACCTTACGCATAAACTAGTTTCACACCCAACATATGGCTTGTACCATATATGTGGTTAATGGATGTCTGTCTCTCTTACATTAGTTGATGAATCTTGTGGTTGGAAGTTCATATGTAAGAAACGGTTTATAACATTACCTGACAAGAGAGATGAATAAAGATCGAGTCGTTATGACTAAGACTAATGGCAAAGATTTGGACGATTATGGCGCGTATTTCTCGGGTGAATGTTTTTGAGTACTTATAGGTGTCGATGGTAGCATAGTGTTTCTTAGTCACGTTGTAATCTTGATATCTGATTTCTCTTACACATGCTCCGTCTTCATGTGAAATAAAACTTCTTTGCATATTCCATTCCAAGATAAAACAACATGTTTATTGCTCCCTCCGTCTCAAGATAGATGTCTTGGTTTTTTAAAATTTAGATAAATCTATATACTAAATAGTGTCTAGATTAATCCAAATTTTGATAAATTTGAGACATCTATTTAGAGACAAGGGGGTATCATTTTTTCTCTCTAAAACTCGAGATATTATTCCTTTTTTTAATAATTGTTTTGCAGGAATATTTAATAAAAGATTATTTGCAAGCATCCTAAGAACTGTTACTACATGAGAGCGAGGACTAGTCGTATGTACGTGCTCCTATTAAATGGATCAACCGGAAAGGCTAAAGGCACTTGTAGCATATATGATCCATCAAATCCACGGCGAGAAACCGTACTGTGGCACAAAACCACGTCTACCTAAACAACGTTAACCCACGTAGTCTAGCTAGGAGGTCAGGTCATTCATCACCTCCCCAAGCTCTAGCCTCCGTTTCGATCGTCAGCTAGCTCCCTCACCGATATAACTAACTACGTTTTTACCATAAAAAGCAATTCCGCCATAGATCATGCATGCATGGTACTCCCTTCGTTTCAGGCCTTAAGGCGTCCTCGTTTTGCGTGTTTTTTCTTTGACCAATAATTACTCTAAATAGGTAAAGAGTTTTGGTATAAAACTAGTACCACTGGAAAGTATTTTTCAATACGAATCTAACGGTAGTAATTATGTATAATATAATCACGAATTTGTCGTTCAATTCTTTCGGTCAAACTTTGCTTTGAAAAACGTGTGCGCCTTAACCGCTGAAACGGAGGTAGTATAGTACTATCTGAAACCACGCGCGGGTGAATTGCATGCCCACTCCAAAAGGTTTCAGAGTCGTCTAAAAAAACTTCATGGAACATAAACAACCTAGCTAGGGTTAGGATCTATTCCCCTGTTTACTCCCTCCTCCCTTAAGTGTGATCCTAGCTAGACCACATCAGCCGGCCGTTGTTTCGCCCCCTCCTACTATACGTCAGGGTTGTTAAAGAACAAGTAATCCTGTATATCCATTTGTTTCGTCCCAACGTCGTCACAGTCACACTCGTCGAAAGCTGTAAATTGGCGCCAATGCCATCCTAGCTCATATATATATATAAGCCCCAGCCACTTCATCTTCTCTGTCACAAGTTACTCAACTTGTATTTATTGCCAACTTCTTGCCCGCATGGCAGCAGCGCAATCCTGGAACCCTTTCTCCGGCTGCCGCTGCCGCAACCGCGGAAGCGTTGCGGTGGCCGACGGCGACGATGACCGGCGGCCCATGGTACAACAGAGGAAGCGGAAGGGAAGCTCCCCCAGGATGTCGTCCACGATCCAGAGCCTGTCGCCGGAGGAGCTGTCGCTGACGTTGGCGCAGCAGTCCGGGTACTCGAACCTGCGCGTCTTCGCCTACGCCGAGCTCCGCGCCGCCACGGGAAGCTTCTCCCGCGCCAACTTGCTCGGCCGAGGCGGGTTCGGACCGGTCTACAGGGGCGCCATTGCTGTCGACGGCGACGAGGAGCTCCAGGCGGTCGCCGTGAAGTGCCTCGACCTGGAGTGCGGCACCCAGGGCCACAGCGAGTGGCTGGTGAGTGCAATACCAAATCCATCCATTCAATTGTGGCATATGCAGAATCTTGCACTGCGGTGTTTGACATACGATGCGGCTGTTGCAGGCTGAGGTTTTGTTTCTTGGCCAACTGAGGCACGAGAACCTAGTCAAGCTGGTCGGGTACTGCTACGAGAAGGATCAGCGGATGCTGGTATACGAGCTCATGGCCGCCGGGAGCCTGGAGAGCCACCTCTTCAAAAGTGAGCTCTTGTTTTTTTTTTTTTTGCTGCTTTCCTTCTAGGCTTCTACTGTCAATTTCCATTATTTTTTTTGTCACTTTTAAGATTACAAGACTTTCGCTTTCTACTTTTTCTTTGCTTTGTTTTTTTTTTGCCGGGACCAACTTTAGTTTTTCATGGTGACAAAGTCTCTCTACCACTCTAAGTCAACTTCTACTGTCCATATATAGGAATAAGGAAGAATCGGCTCGCTTTAAAGCAGCAAGTCCGGAAAAAAATCCCTTCGCTAACCTGTTGGCTTAGTGAATAGTTCTTCCTATATATGGAGGAACAAACTGACATGATTTACCCTATCTATTCTCATTAGGTGTTAATAATGGCCCTCTCCCGTGGGCGACAAGGATGAAGATCGCCGTCAGCACGGCCAAGGGCCTCGCCTTCCTCCACGACACCAACACCCCGGTGATCTACCGCGACTTCAAGGCCTCTAACATCTTGCTCGACTCGGTAAGCAAAAAATAGAGAGATAGCACATCCTATATATATGTCCCTGTCCAAGCATCACTATGCGTCCACTAGTCTACATATATATATCCAGCCATCATTTTCAAGCTCTCAAAGTTTAGTGATTCTTTAAAGGTAGCAGTCCTAATATATTTTCATTACATCTAGCTTCAGAATAGTTGCATATCACCTCATCATATATCTCACTTCCTTACTAGCTAGTTACTACATACATAACCTTTCACCTAACCGGAATCATATTCCTGTTGTTTCAGGATTATAACACCAAGCTGTCTGACTTTGGATTGGCAAAGGAAGGGCCGAAATGATGAAACACACGTGACCACTCATATCATGGGGACACATGGGTATGCAGCGCCCGAGTACATCATGACAGGCCACTTGACAGCCAAGAGCGATGTCTATAGCTACGGTGTAGTGCTTCTAGAGCTCCTTACTGGTCGTCGATCGGTGGACCGCAGGTGGCAGCCGAGGGAGCAGTTTTTGGTTGACTGGGCCAGGCCATACCTGAAGCGCTCCGACAAATTGTACAAGTTCATGGATCCAACTCTCGAGTGCCAATTCCCATGCCAAAGTGCCAAGGTGGCGGCACTAATGGCATACAAGTGTATTAGACGGAACCAACAATCAAGGCCAACCATGAAGGAGGTGGTCAAGGCCCTTGAGCCCATGCTTAGCATGGAAGACTTCTACCATATTGGTCTGTTTGTGGTCACGATTATTGTAGACGAGGACAAGGTGGCAGACATGAATGTGGATGTTAACGAAGAGCATCACCGCGATCCCCAGAACCATCGGGACAAACATCGTCAGAAGTACCCCAACTCGGCAATCCATGCCGGTATTGTGCTCCACAACCGTGATCATCTCATTACGGAGTGCACTAGTGCACAACAAAGAAAACAAAGGTCATTGGGCTATCACCGCGTAGCACTACGACAATATCACCACATGGAACTATGACAAGATTAAGGGTGGGATAAAATGGTATAGAGCGATGCAGTATAATGTCGCATTGGCTCTTTTTTTTCCTTGATAGCGATATTGAATGTTGTGAGACCGATTAATAGTCATGTTTCCATTTTGCCAAGGTTTGTGGTTCAGTGACCGAGTGCGTGTATACAAATGAATAATAGTTAAAACGGATGTCCAGTTCTTTTCTCAATTTGCACTTCTTAACTTTTTTACCTACTATTGTGAAGTGTTGATAGGTGAAGTGAGAATATAAAACAATTTGACATGCAAACTCTTTGCGGTTACTAAAAAGAGAATTATAACGCAACATGAAATGGACATTATTTTAACATCCACAACTTTCAATTGACCTTGGTGTTCTGCAATTCCATGAGTTGATGTTGCTGGTGGAATTAGTCACGGATAAGATACTAGGCTGAACACACATTGTATTATTAGTAAAGAAAGAATGCGAAGACAGAGTGGGGAGCACACAAGTTAGTTACCCGAAAAATCGAATGTTGACTCGAAAAGACTAATTAAGGTTAAGACAAAAACAACACCCACTAGTACAGTGCATGGTTTTATATTTGAGGTTATGGACCATAGCACTTAGACCGTTATGGCCATAGTCTGAATCAAACTGCAGTAATACTACATTCATTTGAAGTCAGTGTCGTAACTGGTAACTGAATCCAACGAGCTAGAGACCACATTCAGATCTATACACAGAATTTCGGGTAGACCGCAAGTCAATGCAAATTTGCTTGTGCGACGAGATATGATGATACTTATGAAAATTCACATGAACATTTCTTCCTAGAAAGTACCCTATGGTAGGGCAGCCTCATATCCCGGAACCGAGGAGCAAGGACCAAGAACCAGCCAGCCTGGAGCACATCCAGGTATCGGTTTCGTGTTATATGTGTCGAGGGCAAAGCCCACCGTAGTTTGTTACATACAAACATAGAGTTCGGTTGGAGTACTACTCCATACCAAAAAAATACTAAACCAAACTAAATACATATAAATATAAAACCTCTAATATATCTAACATCCCTTCTTAATCACAATCTTCTTAAAGGTTGAGATTACGTTTAAATTTATCAAAATCCTTGATAGGCAATGTCTTTGTGAATCCATCAGCCACTTGACTCCTGCTAGAAATAAACTTGATGTCCAATAGTTTGCCTGCAACTCTTTTTCTGACAAAATGAAAGTCAATCTTAATGTGCTTAGTCCTTGCATGAAAAACAGGATTGACAGACAAATATGTGGCTCTCAAATTATCACACCATAGACATTTTTCTCCTTAGTTTGACACCTAGCTCACCAAGAAGATCCTCAACCCATATTAACTCAGCTATGGCATTTGCTAGGGTTTTATATTTAGCTCAGTACTTGACCTTAACAATGTGGCTTGTTTTCTGTCACTCCAAGAGATCAAATTTGGTCCAAAGAATATAGCAAAACCTCATGTAGATCTCCTATCATCAAGACAGCATGTCCAGTCTATATTAGAAAAGGCACTAAGCATACTAGATGAAAACTTCTGAAAAGTGAGACCTGTCTTCAAGGTACCCTGAATATATCTCAGTATTCTTTTAGCCGCTATCCAATGAGAGGTTGTTGGAGCATGTAAAAACTTAGAAACCTTATTAACTAAGAATGAAATATCAGGTCATGTCAATGTCAGATACTGTAATGAACCTACTATACTCATGTATTCAATGATATCATCAGGACCAAGAGGAGTTCCCTCGTTAATAAAAATTTCTCAGTAGAGGACAAGAGCGTGGGACATGATGTGCATATCCTCATGCCAACTTCTGTGAGCAAATCAGCAACATATTTCTCTTGTGTGAGAAGTAAACCATCATTGACCTTTTTTACCTCAATACCCAAGAACAAGTGAAGATTCCCAAATCCTTGAGAGAAAAATCATCCTTTAGATCATGCAACGAAGCATTGATAGTCTGATTTGAGGGACTAGTAACAATTATATCATCAACATAGATTAGAACAAATATCATAATGCCTAACTTGTTGTAGAGAAAAAGTGAGGTGTCTACTATAAAAGGAACAACACCAGGTGTTTGCAACTTTGTACTTAGTCTGGAGGACCATGCACGAGGAACTTGTTTTATACCATAAAGAGTCTTGTCAAATTTTCATATAAAGTGAGGAACTTGGGAGTCTTCAAAATCTAGGGGTTGTTTCATGTAGACTTCCTCTTCCAAAACACCATGAGAAAACGCGTTCTTGACATCTAGCTATCTCAAACTCCAGGCTCGAGAGACAACTACTACTAGAACAAGTCTGATAGTAGTTGCCTTAACAATAGGCCTGAAGGTATTCTCATAATCTATACCATATCTCTATTTGAAACCTTTTGCAGCAAGACAAGCCTTGTATCTATCAACTATTCCATCTGCATTTTTCTTGACACCCTACACCCATTTGCAATCAATAAGATTTTTGGTAGAATTTAGAGGAACAGGTCTCCATCTTCTGTCATAGTATGGTACCAACGCCCATCTGAGATGGCTTCAGACAGTGTAGAAGATTCACCTGTGAAGGTAAATAAGCCATATCTAATAGTACCATCAGTGTACTGCTTAGGTTGTTTTATACCTTTCTGAAGACACATGAGGTTTTGGTTGTTGTTCAGGTTGCGACGAAGGTTGTAGAGACATTCAAACAGAAGATCCTGAGTTGTTGTCTCCCCGGTGTCACTTTCCGCAGCAGGCCCACCCACCGCGTTACACGTGGCACCCTGATGAGCAATTGCACAGCTTTACTGGCTCGTATGCCATCGACGTCTCCCGATAAGGCACCGACGGCCTCCTTTCTGTGCCCCTACTTCTTCCTGCGGCTCCTCGGAAGCCAGGAGCGGATGAAGCACCGGAAGACCACGACATTCTCCGGTCTGCTGCATCCGCGGTCCACCGCCACGCCACACCGCAGCCAAATCCCCTTCGCCGTTTGCTCAAGAACCCTAATTTCTATCCCCAAATCTTTCTCTCTCACGCGCATGTTCCGGTTCCCACCTGCGATGTTGTTAAGTGAAGCGGCCCACCACTGACAAGTATCCCAGCCACATCGGCGTTTTCCCGTCGTTTTAAGGTTCGATTTAGGCTAGGATACTATAGTTTAGTGTGCTAACTACCGGATTAGAAGGAGGTTCGATTTCGCTATAAGGTTTAAAATTGACTTAACTCAAGTAAAATCCAACCGATTTATGTACTTGCACTTGAGCAAGCCAACCGACCAACCGTGAACAGTCTCCCACGCCTAATAGGAAAAAGTCAGGTGCGGGGCGGCCAAGAAAACTGGAAAATGGTTCTGCCGCTGTCGACCAGCACCACTAGTTCGGCCGCGGCCGCCTCAGGTCTGCTTGCCTCGTCCGCCGGTGGCTCCGCCGGGACCAACCCCTCCCGTGTGAGATCGACTACGCGTCAATGGTACCTCCGAATCTAGTCTGGTGTTTCCTAATTTCTGTTCAGAACTCCCATGAAATTGATTTCATCTCCTGAATTTTGCAACGCTTTGGTCTCTTCCGTTCATGGATGTATTTAGTAGTGAGCTGCTTAATTACGCAAGGGAAACCAGATTATTCCTATCCTCGAGTCTCTTCGAGACACGCTAAATAGATCTTATTCAGAGAGCTTTGAACTGTTTCTGTACATTGTGAATGTGCCCTGGCTGTTTTTAGTCCAGTCTTGTACATGTTCGATCAAGTGTCCAAATTCTCCTGCTCGTCAATTCCGAATGTCAAGTATGCAACCCCCATCATCTGCTGAAATACCATGTGCCGTTACCATCAAAGAAATGTGCTTGAATCTGACACAAACTAATCTGCAGTTCGTGGGTTATTCTAGTTTTGTGTAAACACAAATAGAACATGATAGAAGCTGTCGAACGAGTCGTATGCTTCTTCAAAGAGTCAATTGAAGGTTTCCTTTTTGCAAAAAAGAAAATCTTATGAATAGTGAAGGTTCTTCCCTTGGCCTTGTGACATTCAAGCTAATGCTTGGCGAATGAGAACCATCTCTATGCTGCAGACAGTAATACAGCTCCATTTGTAATTACGATGGATATTAATACGGCTTTCGAAAAATGAAACCAACCGTTTTTCTGGTTGCTGTCAGTTTAGTATTCCATTAGAATTAGTAATGTTCCTTGCTTTTGTTCCCTCATTACTTGGTTGCTGCAGGTTAGTGTGGGGCTAGCATTGCTCTGCACTAAGATGCATCTAAAGGTGTTATTGATGCTTCCCCATGAGGCTCCTAGAGAGGTCTGGAAATGTGGACCGTCGGATCGATCTACGTGGCAAAATCTGCAGCGTCCATCTTACTAATGACTTTTCTATCCTCCCACAAACTTCTTTGAAAGGTAACTTGTTGTACCCAACCGGAGCACTCTTTTCCCTCCTTTCTCTCTATCGTGTGGTCCCATACACCTCTCAGCCCGGGTCTTTCCTTTTTCCCTCTCACTCGCTATCTTTTCTTTCGTCTTTCCCCGGGTACGCGACGTATCTGGAAGGACAACCATGCCCCTCTTCGCCCCGCGGTACAGCCCCGTGCATCGTCTCCTCCCTAATCCCCTTGTGACATTCAAGCTAATGCTTGGTGAATGAGAGCCATCTCTATGCCGCAGACAGTAATACAGCTCCATTTGTAATTATGATGGATATTAATACGGCTTTCGAAAAATAAAACCAACCGTTTTTCTGGTTGCTGTCAGTTTAGTATTCCATTAGAATTAGTAATGTCCCTTGCTTTTGTTCCCTCATTACTTGGTTGCTGCAGGTTAGTGTGGGGCTAGCATTGCTCTGCACTAAGATGCATATGCTTAATTTGTACTCCCTCCGTTTGGAAATATAAGATGTTTTAGGTTTGTGAAGATAATATATCTAGACATCTTTTAGTGTCTGGATTTATTTGAACCTATACACTAAAAGGTGTCTAGATACATCTCCTTCACAAACCTAAAACATCTTATATTTCTAAACTGAGGGAGTACTCCGGATTTTGTTTAGGATGATGTACCATGCCTTTTCATGTCACAAGTAGTTATTTGCCATTGTTCTTATGGATTCTGCTGCAAGACAACAACAACTACGGTGTTGTACTTGACATCAGCATGTCATCCACGGAGAGAAAAGACAAAAAACAAAATGAGGACAAATATGCTTGTGTCAGAATTTAACATATTTCTAGATAGGAAGCGAAACATAAAAGTAGGATAGAAATACAGCGTGATTTATATTCTGTATTGTGAAGAAAACCTGCCTATTTTGCTCTCTATTAATGAAGTTTGTTTAAGTGTATTTGGATGCACACCAGACATACGCATCCCAACCATAGGTTTGCTTTCAGATGTGTTTTGTCTTTATTGTCCATTTTACATGTAACTGTTTCATTTACTAAGCTAATAGTTCTTCCTGAAAATTGGAACGGTGCCAAGCATCTAAAAATATCTGTAAAAATTCAATAACCACATTAATTAATATTTTGCCAAAAATTGTTGGAATTGAAATGATGTACATACAAATGAGGTTTTTTCTTGTGCCATCCAATAGTGGTGTCTTTATTGTTGATAGCTACAATTTTGAAATTCAAACATACTTCAATGGTACAAATAGGATAGGATACAAAAGCCAAAGTCCATAGTTTGCATTCTTCTACTCATTACCCACCCTTTTCACCTTGGCCCAGATAATATGGATGTTTGAGATGGAACAGAATATGTTGATGGATTTTCTTGAACAAACATGAGAGAGTTAGCATCAAAAGTTTGTATGCTAATCGCACCTTCCAATACCTTGATCACGATTGACATTGAAGGTCTTTGAATGCTGTCATGTTGCAGGCACCATATTGCGAGCTTCATCATTTGAACCACTTCTTCCTGATGTGAGACCATATCATCACTATTCTTGTCAATCAGATCAATCAACTGGTTGTTTTGAGCTTTTTCTCGTAATAGATTTATGAGCTGAACACTCTCCTCTGGCTGAGAGTTGTCAATATTTTTTCTTCCACTTAGTATTTCCATGATGACAACCCCAAAGCTGTAGACATCAACTTTTTCAGTGATCCGCGACGTCAACCATTCAGGTGCCAGATACCCAGGTGTTCCTCTCATCATAGTTACTACCTTGCTTTGATCCCTATCTATTAGCTTGCATAGTCCAAAATCTGCCACTTTGGCATTGAAGTTGTCATCCAAAAGAATATTTTGTGGTTTTATATCCAAATGAGCAATTTTCTGCCTGCAATCCTCATGAAGATAGCATAGTCCCTTGGCAATACCCAGAATGATCCTACGACGGGTGCACCAATCAAGAGGAGCATTATTATTCCGGTAATAAATCCACCTATCTAGCGACCCTCTTGACATATATTCATATACCAGAAGCCTCTCAGACTTCTTTACACAAAAACCAATCAGCCTGACAAGATTGATGTGTTCAATGCTACCAATAGTCTCAACCTCTGCCAAGAATTCTTTCTTTCCTTGTCTAGCACCTTCCAGACGCTTCACTGCAACTTTGTTCTCACCTAATTTTCCTTCGAAAACAGATCCAAACCCACCTTCTCCGAGCTTCTTACTGAACCCTTCTGTGCATTCGCTCAATTTTTCAAAAGAATACCTCGTTGGAATTCCAGGCAGTTGATCAAAATCAAATTCTTCATCTTTCTCTTCATGCTTTCTCCTCCTTTGTAGATAAAGACCGACAACAATAACAACCAATACAAGAGCAGTAACAGCACCAAGTGTAGCACCTAGCATCACCTTCGTTTTGTTTTCATTAGAGGGGTCAGGCTGCACCTTCGTTTTGTTTTCATTGGAGGGGCTAAGTTGCACCTTAATGTAAGCAGATGAGTTGTAACCAATATCAGGTTGTACTGATTTCAAGGAAAATACTTTAGTCACCCACAGACATTCTCCATGGGGAGCATTCCAGTTATACCTAAACGAAACGGCCATGCAGGAGCAGTTCTTCAAGCAGGCTTGCTTAAAGTCATCGATGCTTGTTGCGTTCACAGCTGTGTGGCTGTCGTCAAAGTAAGAGGTGTTGGGAAGGGTCAGGAGCTGATGATGTTGTATTTCCTGGCAGGAGATTGAAGTTATTGGTGCGCAACCAAGATTTGGCTTCTGTTCATCCACCGGCTTGAAGTAGCTTGAACTTGAATGATTCTCAACAACTGGACAGCCACATTGCCCCTCTGTGCATACACCGTACTCCCCACAAACTGTTGGGTAATCACAATCATTGAGCATGAACTTCATTACATCATCTAGTCCAGCCCATCTATCACCAGACCATCCATATAGCCTCAGGTGTCCGTCGGACTCTAATCTCATGAACTGGGTGGATGCAGATGTTTGAAATGTGATATCACTACTAATATATGGCTCTGTTGAATTCACGGGCGTGGTGAGTCTTCCGTTCTTGAATGTGACCTTTGTTGGATAATCTGTTGTCTTGTTTTGCCCCATGAGAGCGATGAAGTAGGACTGCGGTGGTGTTGATTGGATAAACGCATATAATGCATGTGGGAGTACAGTGAGGTAGAATGTATTCCCGGTGCTATTTGTTGCAGAAGTATTTGATGTGAGTCTCGTACCTTCCACAAGCGACTGCTGAAGGACCAATGTGTCGGTAGGATGATCAAATGACTGCCACACGGTTGCATTCCTGTGATCAAACAAGACCAGATTGCCGACGTCTTTGATGACCATGCCAGCTACAGACCGGCCCGAGCTGTTGCTTGCCCAGACTTGGCTGCCATCAGCATCGCGGAGGACCAAGTTTCCGTCTGCGGTGAACTCAAGTGTGGCATTTTCCCTGACAGGATGATCCCGGTTGGCAGACCAGACAATCTGCCGAGTGTCGACGATGGTGGCAATGTCCTGGTCACCGGACCGGGAAGTCTGCGTAGTGCCCGCGTTGCCAATGGATACCGCGAAGAGGAACTCGTCGCACGGGGGCACAGAGGAGGCGCAATAGAACCCTGCCTCGGTGTAGACGTCGGAGTTGGAATTGGGTACGGCAACACGGAGGACGATGCCGTGGCAGCGGTAGTCATTGAAGTAATCCTTGTTGTTGGTCCAAACGGTCGAGGGTTCGGCCGCGGAATAATTGCCTGAATCCTGCGCCGTCGCTGAGAGCAGCGGTGCTGCTGCTGCAGACGCAAGCACGAGGAAGAAGGCGACGGCAGGACCCATGGGTGTGCCGCCCCCTTCAAAGGAAACTGTAGTAGTAATTAAGTAAAAATCAGTTAGTAGCAGAAGGAGGAAGCCAGCAAGTAAAAGCTGATGCTATTGAGCAGCCGGAAGATGAAGTAGCAGAGTAGAACCTGAAGATGCTGAGCCGATGGAAGAAGATGCAGCCTGGCGGAGAGATGGGAGTAACCAAGAGCGTTATGGAATTTGGGAGATGGGTTTGGTGTTGCTGACTAGTCCCAGAGCGTCACTGACTGGCTAGTTGGCAGACCACAAGGCGCCACTGACTGACTGGCTGAAGCGTCGTCCAAATTTCAATGCTGGGCGTCTACAGATCACGGCTCTTCTCTGTTAGGCAGGAAATTATGTGCTTCAGTCAACAAAAACGGAGAGATGGCCGTGGCCCGCGGGACAGCTCCGGGGAGGGCTAGTATGATTATTCCCACAAGGCGCCACTGACTGATTTGGATGTGCGCTTGTGTGCCAGCCACATAACATGCGAGTTGCTCGAGCATGTTGTCAACAAGTCTCAGTGAGGATCTCTTTTGAAAAAATAACAGTCTGAGAGTCGCGTATTGTGTAAGAAGGAAACGACGAACAAAATCTCTCGCTCTACGATCCCCATCTTCTGTATCTAACTACTATAATACGGTAACAAACTACAAGCAGAGGTTGGCAGATTGATTTGCACGTTGGAGTTCATGCTGTCCAAGGGGCTCGACCGTAGCTCATGATGGCTGGTTTTCTATCTCGGCGTCTGGATTCACATGATTCGTTTGCTGCTCAGGAGATGAATTGCCCTGTCATAAGCAGCAGCAAGGGAGCGAACCAGCATATAATTCAGTAAGGACATATGTGCATAGCATCAGAAATCACCAAGCGTGAAGCTCATCATACCATCACAGTATCTTTGGGTTCATGACAGCATTTGGGTTTCTCAGCGGTCTCGGTTACAGGCTCTGGGGATGCCAAGGCAGGATGCTGCACGCATACGAGAAATAGTTCATTTTGGTGATGTGAGTGTAGAGCTTTAGAAAGACTTGTGCCTCTATAAAAGTCAACAGAATCAGATGGTGACTTGCCATAAGGGACTGTGGGCTCAGTTCTTGGTTACTGCCAGTGTCCATTCTCGACTTGCATTCTACATTTGCATCGGCTGCAGAAAAGATTAAAAAAAACATGTAATTCGGCAGCATTCATATTTTGTAAATGAAGAATGTCATGGACACCTGGAATGTCAATGGACAGTGGCAAATAAATGGCTTGATGAATTCTGTATGATGCTTTCTCTCCAAGGATAATGAACATGTTATGTGGCTGGAAACAACATACTCAAAATCTATGACGGACGAGGAACTTACCATTTGGCAGAAAGGAAGTTCAGTAATTTTGAAAGAAAGTGCAATATTACCAGAAAGCACATAAATTTCCAATTAACATGCTCCCTCCGTCTCAAAATAGATGTCTCAGATTTGTCAAAATTTGGATGAATCTAGACACTATTTAGTATATAGATTCATCCAAAATTTAAAAAACTTGAGACATATATTTCGAGATGGAGGGAGTACATGTGTTGACATGAATCCTAAGATGTCTTTGATATCTTATGATCTACCAGACATCTTTATAAGGCTATTTTGGTAGGGGGATCATATAGCATGGAGATTTACCTGCTTCATCAATTACCGTTATCGACCTATGCTCATTGGCTGGATCACATTGACTACCTGGAATGCTATTTGTTTCAAAATCCACTATTAATGGCATGTAAGTATGTAATGTAACGCTAAAATAAATTTCACTTGCTTGTTGCAAATTCCAATGTTGAGACACTTACCTTTCTACTTCATATTTATTTGCATAGAATTGTCTATCCTGACATTCAGAAAGTGGTGAAGAATTTTTCATTTCCTAGTGTATGATTAAGAGAAATAGCTAAGAGCGCCAAGACTGGTAACAAGAGAAGCATAAACGAGTAAATGTCATTTGTGTCTTACCTCATGCCCAATGCTGCTAAATATGTCTTGAAATTTACCTAGAGCAATTTCCATGTTGTGAAGCTCCTTATGCATTGCCTGCATATAAAACAGATACGATCTACTTGAGTTTTCGGAGTTCCAGAGACAATTGGAAAGCTATGGACATCTTAACAGGACAACCTGTTTATCTGAAGTCAACCTCTCAATAATCTCATCTTTCACCAGCAGAGATTTCTTAAGGTAACATTGTTAATGGAAAGACAGCAAACTTCATGAGGTCAATAGAAAGGAGAATGCATATGGCCAATGCTATCAACTTGGTAAATGGATATTTCTTCTAGTTGGGGATGAAATTTGTTGTTAAGCTTCTCGTCCTCAAGTTGTTCCTTCAATTCATATATCATCCTCGCCCTATTTCGAAGTTCAAGCTGGTAACTTGTAATTTTATCTCCGAAGAAACTAAGTTTCTCTACATAATGAAATACAAGAATGAGAAAAGGTTACACAAAGATTCTCCATGCACATGATAACCATTATCATTACAAGATCACAATCTGAAACTGAAGCTATATCACAAAAAAGGCACTGTACCAACAAAATCTTTCTCGAGTACAGAAATCCTCTGGACCTTAGCCTTCAATTCAGAGACTGAAATAGCAATGTAAGGGACATTAATGCATAAGCAGTGCACTTGATTGGTCAAACAATATTGATAACAATAAAATTCCATTTGCGTTCATACCTACATTTTCCTTCTGACCGACTAGACATTCCACATCACCTAGTACTTGTGTTACTGAAGCAACTTCCTTCCCTACTGAATTAAATAAAGCGAGATGCGAATTCAGCTTCTCTGAAATTACAGCAATCTGTTTATCCTTCATCTGGATGGTCCATTGCAGAGAACAAGCGGAGTCCTGCTGATCAAACACAGTATCGTGAGCCAAATATCAGTTTGCCTTCATAAACAGTTGAGAACTCAAGCCTATACTCTTCATACACAGAAAATCAATGTGGAGAATCCACAAACTGAAATGGTATTACATGTACAGAAGTCCATGAATGGTACAGATGTAAAGGTCAGAAAGAGGTGGCAGATGATATAGAATATACACAAAAAGTGGATTGCAACTGATCACAAAAAGAGAGCGCACGTCTATCATCTTACTCTCCTATAATTTACACATACACTTGATGGTGGTAAGAGAGGTCTTAAGATAGCTCATCTTACTCTCCTATAATTTACACATATAAAATTGACAGAAGTATCATACTGAGATTAAGACAGTGGAAAAAAATCAAAAGGGACAAATATAAAGGGTGACAGACACATACCTCATAATGTTTGATGAATGCCTCCCTTGACTGAAGCAGCCTCTCCATGTTTTCTTTCAAATCCTTTTCGTTTCTCTCCAGCAGCTCATTTTCATTTTCAAGGCACTTGACCTGTACAGTAAAAAAAAACAATTGCAACGACTGTGAGGCTGGCAGTCCTGTACATTGTATGTTCATTCAGTATTTCACTCTTTCATGTAATTCAAGATGTGGGCCTCCTTGGTACCCACATTGGACCAACATTGGGATGCCCTTAACCCATGTAGAAAGATGCAATAGTTCTTGGCCAGAGACCGTTCCCAGAAGTTACTGGACACCTTTGACCAAGTAAACGAATCTCTTCACAACAGGAACATAATAATTTTGCTGGCTGTTGTATATACATAACATAATTTAGATTTAATAGAAGTAAGCTTTTTATATTCAATAGGTCTTTTTTGCTCCTTTCCATCTGATACAGCTAATATTGAGTGCTTGAGAGAGGCAAGAACAGTAGATTATGTGATTCTGACCATGCCATCAGACTGAGAGTCTACCATGCTTTCTGCTCTCCTTCTATTCGTTTCTACAAGGAGATGCCATTTGAATTTCCTTTTTTTCCTAATAAGACTAAGCGGCTAACAGCATGTAATTTTCAGAGACTATCATGACAATCTGCAACAATTATGCAATGCACAATGCATCAATTCCACCACTTAGGCCATAAGTTTCATGATGCTAGATTCGTTTATTCAGTATGCAGTAATGCTAGAATAGTGGCTAGCAGCTACCAAGAGTACCCAGATCATTGATCTCAAGGCCAGGGAGGGTAAGACCAATGCCATGTCATGACACCATGCATGCTAATTCTAAATGCATACCTCTTCAACTAAAGTAGACAAATAAACCGTGAGATGATGGCAATGAAAGGAGTGGGCATTATGGCAAATCTGTAGGATTAAAAACGGTTTCAAATCTTCAATTGAAGCCTCAGTTGCAAAGAGCTACTTTCAGCGTATTCATTTTTAAAGATAAGAACCTAAGCTGGTCAGGAAAAACACATAGTCATGTTCCAATTGTTGGAATAGGTTGACGGCAGTGACAGACAAGAACCTTTGAGTCAAATCAATAATATATATAACTAGAACACTGAACTGCCAGTGGTAACTAGTCAGTGGGCAAGAGTATCACCAGGAACCCCATCGAGTTTTTTTGTTTTTTGAGGCCTTGTTCGGTTCACAAAAAATTCAACGGGATTGGCGTGGATTGAGGGGGAATGGATCCCATCTAAGCCAAATTTCACCCCAATCCTCTCCATTCCACTCCAATCCATTAGTGAAGGGGATTAACCGAACAAAGCCTGAGGGAAGAGTTCACCATGAGACTTTCGAACATCCAAACGGTCGATACCAATAACAATAACATTCAAGAGGAAGATTCGAGAATCCAATACAGCTGGTTATGTCTAATCATCAAACATCAGGATAAACTACCAAATGATTCCTGAAAACTAAATGCCCAAACACAGCAACAGTGCAGTGCAGACACCACCATCCATATGCGGACGGCGACAGCTACTTACTGCCTAGGCCAAAGTGGGGAGAATTGGGGCACGAACCCTGGACTCGAGCCTCCTCAGCGCGTCGTCCCGCGCCGCCACCTCCGCCCGCAGCTCCCGCGCCTCCCGCCGGTGCTCCTCCTCGGCCTCCTTCCACCTCTGCACCAACATTCCGCCCAAAACACGTTACAGAAAAATCCTTCACGGACAAACCCTGAGAAGTCCAGCACCGATGGAAGCGGGGCAGAAACCTGGCCGGATGCTTGGAGCTCCTCGCGCGCGGCCCGTTCCCGCTCCTGCGAAAGGGAAGGGGGAAAAGGAAGACGAAGGGCGCGTTAGGAACTGGGGAGCTCTGGAAGGTTCTATAAGGGGGAGGTTCGATCGGTGACTTACGCGGGCGAGACGGAGGTCGGAGACGAGGGCGAGGAGCTGCAGCTGCAGCTGCGACAGCGCCGCCGCCTCCGCCTCCATCGCGCAGGGCCGGAGTTTTTTTTTTCCTTCTGAGCGTAACGCGGGGAAGGAGCAGGCATGGGCAGCCCAACTCGATCCAGCCCGAAAATTGGCCATGGGCCGGGCCTGAGCTGTGTCGGGCTGGGTCTTTTTTTCAAGTGACCCGGCTTTGAATAAAGAGCCGCATAGCAACAACGGTTCTACAAATTCAAATTTATTACAAATCAATCTGGGTGGCAAGCGGCACCCCATAATGACCCGCAAAAGCAAAATATAGCTAAAAGGCGGTCCAAAAGCTAGTAAATTATAGAAGAATTAGTGTAAAAACAGTGCCGCAACCCGCCTCGCTTGACACCCTATGGGTAACTCAATCCACATATATAAACGAATGAATCTGGAGTAACTCAACCCACATATATCAGAACTAAAACCAGACTACGACAACTACAGCTCACCGTCCAAATGCAACAAAATCTAAAACAAAGACCACACCACAACTGGGAAACAAATTACAGGAAATGACAACTAGATAAAAAAAGGTCTCAATCTCCAATTCTCTTCACACCTAGCATCCAACCTTTGCTTCTATGGAAAATTGCATTGGCCACTCTCATCAGTTTCTCAACGCCTCCTATGTTGCTTATTTCAAAGCTCTTCTTCTGCAAACGGAAACAAAGATTAGCATGTGAAATACGTGAAATAACACTAACATGATCCACAGGAACTATATTCTTCAAAGAAGCTTCATTTTTAATTTTCTATAAAGTCCATAAGATCTCAACCACACTAGCTACCATCAAAGCCTGAGAACATTTCCTGTTATAAGATCCCGGCCACACCAGCTACCATCTTTAAGAATATATTGTGTTTAGTGATATATTATCGAATCCAAGTACACATACATATGTGCATCACACAAAAGCAGTAGTAGCATGGCAATCAAATATAATGGAAATGGAGTGATGCCATGCAAATTTAGACTACAATAATTAGGCAATGCTTAGAGTATGTACTTAGGGAGGAAAGGAACCTTGATCTGGATTAAGCCGCCCCGATGTGGCTAGCAGATATCCCCTCGTTTCCTAATACAAACCATAAGACGCCCCTTAGACTTTGTTTCCTATTTAGTTAAGTTTCTGTCCAACAACCAAACTGATATGCCTTTTTGGGACTCCAACTTTTATCAATATCTGGCATCCCATAGTGCTACCGTAATTCACCAGCTTGTTTTTTATTTCTTACATGGATTATGGCTTCATCGTCGGGTTGATCATTGTGTCATAGTATGATCAACAATGTCCCCGAGTTAGTCTAGGATTTTCTAAGGCTACTTGTAACACCATCGAAATATGGGACACCATAATATTGTCGACATAATCATCTTATATGGACAAAGAACACTTAAGGTAAGTATGACACATCACCATAGTGTCTATTGCTTTGCATGAGTATATCATGATGAAGATAGACTAACCCATCCTTGCAAGTGAGTTTTGCATTTATTTATGTAAGAAGGTAAAGGTATATCACAATTTTATTGAACATCTAACTTTTTCATGATGTATTTTCACCATACTTGCAATATTACATAAATAATAAAACTTGTATTTAGGAAATTTGGAGGTGAATCCTAATGAAATACTACCTCCAAAGTTTGACCAAACTTATATAATAAACTATCAACATTTACAAGACGATGAAAGTATATTACGAGATCTATCTAATGATGTAGATCTTGTATTATAGATGTTGATATTTTTCATATAAACTTTGTGAAAGTTTATGTTGTTTGACTTTTAGAAAAATTTATATGCCTTCATTTTTAGAATAGAGGCAGTAACATTGTAAATAAGTTAGCCTATGAAATGCTCTAATTTTTCTTTTCTACATCTTGTAGAAAAATCTTTCAGCAATTGTTAAAAATGGTGGGAGGTGGGGGCGGCCACCGCCGGCTGCCTGTAGCTACGCCATTGATCTTTGGCAAAACGAAATTGCTCTGCGTACGATATTTATCTTACGAATTATGTACGACGCTTCATCCGCATCTGTGTTGTGCGTGTGCCAAGTCCAGCCCCTGCCATAACCAGTGGGCCTCAGTACTTATATTATTTAAACAAAATCGTATCTTACCTTCCACCTTTTCCTAATATTACTAATAAGATTTTTTCCTACTCCACATCCAGTTCAAACAAAGAGATAAAATATCCCGATATCTTCTCCCTTTCAGTTCTCTATACTCCATTGCTGCAGCGGTAGAGCTCCAATTTTTTTGCATCTGAGTTAGCTTCTTGCAAACTAAATCTGTACATTTTTCCAGTTCACAACACGAGCTAATGTCCGTAGAGCTCCAAATCATTTGCATCGCACGTACAGACTCATCCCACACAGAATCGTACTAGTATCGGACGCAACTTATCGTACGTATAGCACCACTCTTGGCAAAATGAAGTGCATCTTAATTTAGTTCAAAAGTTGTCATTGGAAAATTTGATCAAATATGTAGAAAATTATATCATTATTTACAATATCGTATATTTCTTATAATATACTAGTCCATTTTATAATTAAGATAATACTTCCTCCATTTAGAAATATAAGGGCACGTACACTGCAGGTGGTAAGCGCAGACGCTAAGTCCAGATTCCTGGTAGTTATGTTCAGTTTTTGACCGATTCCATAAATTTGTCTAACGTCGATGTTTAGGTAGCCGCCGGACGCTCCAGTTTTTTTGCATGTACCAAACCCAGTTTTTCTAACGGCAGATGCTATCTATGCGATAGAAAATAAATTAAATTAAACGCCTCGGTTAGCGCCTGACGTTGGAGCATTGAGTCGCTCAACTAATTTTCTTTTCAAATATATTATTTTAAATTGCTTAAGCTCCCAGCTAAGAGTCTAGCGATGTACGTGCCCTAAGATGTTTTAGGTTTGTGAAGCTAATGTATCTAGACACCTTTTAGTTTGTAGGTTGAAATAAATCTACATATTGAAAAATGTCTAGATATATTTGATTTATAAACCTAGAACATCTTATATTTTTAAATGGAAAGAGTAATTGCGAACAATTTGGTAATTAACTAAGGAGTCAGCTCATATGGGAAAAAAAACTGAGGGTCAGCTCGAGACCGTAGGGCATGAGCATGACACTATTTTCATCTTCCTTTTTTTTCGACCAGACATTCCATTTCCATCTCGGTGGACGCATGCAGCTTCACGGGCCCGCGAGCTTCCGACAGTCATTCGGCCCACTAGGTCCATTCGCTACACATCCACGCCGCCGCGTCGCTCCCCTGCCAACTCCATTCCGCCATGGCCAGCGTCGAGCAAGTCCTGGGTTGGTTCCCCGGCGGTGACGCCATCGCCAGGTGCAGCGCCACCTTCCTCTCCTTCCCCGCCGCCGCCGCGTGCTACGACGGCGAGGACCTCATCAGCCCCCTCGGCGACCACATCCTCCGCGACATCGTGTCCCGCCTCCCCGTCAAGGACGCCGCCCGCACCGCCGCGCTCGCCTCTCGCTGGCGCCACATCTGGCGCTCCGCCCCGCTCGTCCTCTACGACGCCCACCTCCTCCTCTCCGACTGGGACCGCGCCGCCACCACCGTCGCCCGCGTCCTCGCCGACCACCCGGGCCCCTTCCGCGCCGTCAGCATCTCCTCCTGCGACTTCGCGTCCTGTGAGCCGGAGCTCCTCGCCGAGTGCGCACGCCTCCTCGCCGTCAAGGGCGTCCAAGACCTCGTCCTCGTCAACGACCCCGCCGACTACGAGCGCCTCCCCGCCGTCCCTGCCGACGTGCTCCGCTGCGCCTCGCTCCAGCGCCTCTTCTTGGGGTTCTGGAGGTTCCCCAACTCAGCCGCCAGCCCACCCGCGGGCAGATTCCCGCACCTCCGGGAGCTCACCCTGTTCGGCACCGACATGGCCGGCCACAACCTCGACCACCTGCTCGCCTCCAGCCCCGCTCTGGGCACCCTCTCCCTCGTCCTCAGCAGAACCTGCGAGCGCGTCCACCTCCGCAGCCCGAGTCTCAAGTGCGTGCTCCTCTGGCATTGCTTGACGCAGGAGGTCGTCGTCTCCATGGACTCCCCACTCGTGGAGCGTCTCATCCTGTGGAAGACCCTTTCCGATGAAGACAATGCAGTGGCTGTGAGGGTCAAGATTGATGGTGCGACGAAGCTGCGGGTGCTCGGCTACTTGGATACGAGAGTTCATCAGCTGCAGATTGGCGATAATGTCGTCAAGGTACTACCTTTAAATGCATCTCAAGTTTCAGTATTGACGTTTCATATGCTCATCCACATTTTAAGATGATAGAAGGATCATGGTATCTTCATTATGCCAAATAATTCTCTCCCCATGTGTGTAATCATTAAACAAGTAGGTGCTCCTGATCATGTGCCAATGCAGTAGTATGATCTCTCTTTCTGTTGGTGCAGACTGACACAGAGGTGAGCCCAAGAACCGTGGTTCCAAGCGTCAAAGTATTGGCCTTGAGGGTGAACTTTGGTGCCTTGGAGGAGGTCAAGATGCTCGCCAACATCCTCAGATGCTTTCCCAATGTTGACAAGCTGAACATCGAGGTGAGATTTCAGTACCCGGCACATTCATTCAGTCAGTCGACTGATGTCCATATCGTCAATTATTTTTTCAGTCAGGTGACCGAGCTAGCTGCTCGCTGCTGTCATTTTGCAGTCTACCGTAGCCGCAGATGAACCCGCTGGCGGAAGCCATGATACCAAGTTCTGGCAAGAGCTCTGCCCCATCGAGTGCCTCAAGTCGCACGCCAAGAAGATATTCATCCATGAATTCCGCGGGGAGCAAAGCGAAATGGAGTTCCTCGAGTTCGTCGCCGGGTCTGCCGAGAAGGTGCGGGCTCTGCTTGTTGGGGTCACCAGAGAGATATTTGCTTCGGATGATAAGGTGAATGAGGTGATAAGCAAAGTGGCGGCTCTGTCCCGTGGAGAATGGACCTGCGACGACTGTATGATGTTGGTGGTGAGGCCTAAAGTGGAGGACGGGTGGAGCTTCCTCAGAGCATCTGATCTCTCCGTTAAGGACCCTTTCCACTGATGCACTTGAAGCTCGGCATATATATACTTTTGATGTGGTATCGATCGTGTATGTACCCTTCTATGCAAGCTGGAGACTTCCTCTATTTTGTGTGTGTGTATGTATGTTCTTTACAAAGGGCATAGTTCTGGCAGATGAGTAGTAGCTGCAAGTGCTGGACGCAGGAACTGCGGTTTATCATATTATCTACTCAGGTGTGTGATCGACATTGATCTGTGTGCTTATCAATGCTGTTAGAAGTTGAGGACATGCAATCAGTCAAGTCTTGAGACATCATATTGCTTACCATCCCATTGTTTTTTCGCTGTAATGCTCTTTTTTATTTTCTATTCCATTCGGCAGTACACAACATTATATATGGCATGCATCTCTGTCAAATCAGCTATCATCAGGATAAGGACATGGATTGTGTTATACTTCACTCAAGCACTTGAAGTCAGGTGTCATACTTCTTGATCCTAGCCTTTCTAGTATCATGTATGTACTGCTCTTAAGAAAGGGCAGGTTTCAGGTAGCTGCAAGTGTTCAACTTATCAGCAGAAAGTATGATTTTCACATGTTATCTGCGTTTGATCGATGCTGCTAGAAGTTAAGGAAGTGCAATTGGTCTCACATCTCATGTTGCTCACTGGCTTATCATGCTTCGCTGTAATGTTCCTTTTTAGTTTTTGTTTCATTTGGCACTAGTAGGGGTTGCAAGCAGGGCTGGCCGGCTGCCGGTTTGCATCCCTATTCACTACTAGGCAGCATTCGGTTTGTATGACCTGCACATATATGGAATAGAGAAAATTCCTTATTTGACACTACTTCTCAATATGTTTCCTTATTTGACACTAAATTTTTTTCACTTCCTTATATAACCACTTGTAAAATTTATTTGCCTTATATGACACTATCGTTAGTTCTGTTAGAAGGTTCCGTTAACTTTTTTTCAATCGGACCAAAATACCCTTAGTTTAATCGTTTGACTCGTTTATGTCTAGACCGCACAACACGATCGCGAGCAGTGCATTATTTTTTTAGGTGCGGAGCAGCCCGCATGCAGACCCAAAAACCAAACGAAATTGATCTGCGTACATTCCTTGGTGTCCGACGTGAGTAGGAAACCAAGTCAAGTCCGCACCGCCAGATCGTCAATCAATGAGCTAAACTATCACACGGCTTAATTCCGTTGTCGGACAGGAATCATATGAAATTCATTGTTATAGCAGCTCCGAAAACCAAATACTTGCTAGTTTCTGTGACCGTACATGTGCGTATATACGGGAGCAGGCAGTGGCGGACCTTGAACAATGTTGTAGGAGGGGCCAAAAGACAAGAAATAGCAGTTGGAGGGGGGGGGGGGGGTAGTATGGTGCAAATTGTAGTTAAGTTGGGGGGGCCATAGCCCCTTTTGGCCTCCACTAAGGTCCGCCTCTGGGAGCAGGGACTCCGGCCTCGACTGCGGCGAGTGTATTGCATGCCTGGATAAGTGGGAGGTAGCCATATGCACGGTCCGTGCAACGGGGAACATAAACTCGATGCGATTAAGATTTGAGTGTATAGACGTCACTGGGTAAACTGATTGGGACACACAGTTCATGGTTGTAATTCTCTTTTTCTTAAAGCAGATGGCTGGATGTTTCTAATTATTGTAGGATTTTCTAGTTAATTATCTAATTTCTGATAATCCCATAATACATTTTAGTATATAATTGATTATATATATAAGAACTATGTGCAGTGATATGGCATCAAATTATAGAGTAGATTCCATCACATGTGTTGTTGTTGGTTCCATCACCATATAACAACATTTCTTGTAATTTTGTCATATTGCATACTAGGGGCAAAAACGTTTTTGTATGTCTCTAGTTAACCCTGTTAGCTCTCAAAATACACTAAAGTGTCATATAAGGAAAAAGAATTACAAAAGTGGTCAAACAAGGAAGTGAAAAATTTCAGTGTCAAATAAGAAATCATATTGAGAAATAGTGTCAAATAAGGAATTTTCTCTATGGAATATGCCTGCCAAGCTCCAAGATCAGGCATGCAACCTCTCTAGCAACGCAAGATATGCAATGGTGGTTTTATTGTGAGTTATCTGGTATCATAATGATTAGACAGTATTATCTGCTTGTGACTCCTACTTTTTATCGTTTCTGCGCAATATACGCTTTGACTATTTTGCTTCTCTATGTGTAGGTACGTGTTCCAGGCTTTCTTTGTGCTGACTTAAGCTCCTTTTTTTATACCGAGCTGTGAGCTCCATGATCACTACCGAAAAAAAAACAGTACGTACCAAAACTTTTATCTTGGATGTAACAACAATAAACGTATTCCTTTATTGATCACGGAAACCAATCAAAATTTCTGTAATTTAGTCAACTGACAATGCCATTTTTGCTCAAGTTTATACGCATCCATCCATCATCTACAATATATCTCCCGCAAATAAAGCCGGCGATTCAGGAGTCTAGTCCATCCAGAACTGAAAACCTCGAGCGAGGTCACAACACAGATTTACACCACCGTGGCAACAATGTCGTGCACCTCCTCCTTTTCGCGTGTCCTGTTTCACACAGGGACGGAGACAAGGGGAGACGAGGGGGGCTTAGCCACCCCATGGTTTGAATTTTGTAAAGAACTCTAGGCACTAAAACTCTAATTTCTTATTAATTTAGTCAAGTCTGCCCCCTCATGTTAATTTTGCCCCCCTCAAGGTGAGAAGCCGGCTCCGTCCCTGGTTTCACATCAATTTTTCTTTGACATCTCATTGTCTCAATGCAAGCGTGTAGGTCTCTGGTGATGTTCTAGGACTGGTCCAACTGTGCACGACAAGCGGGAGAGCGTTCTTGTGGTATTAGAACGGATAGTCTCACGACGCCGATCCTAGGTTTTTCCTGTTAGCGAACGTGTTTGTAACGTGTGCGTTGTAACATGTGTTGACACGTACGGGAGTCAATGAGGTAGTTTAGTCTGATAAGGTTTGTTGTACTCGATCTAATCTATAGTATAAAGATTAGATCGGACTCTCACCTCTCCCCGTTGACAACAACCTGTGTACCTATCCTGCCGATGTTGGCTATATATTAACATGCAGCCGATGCAGTCAAAGCATCGTTAACCCAAAAACCTCTAGCGATCATATGGTATCAGAGCCCACTTCCTAAAAACCATCAATGTGCCTCTCCCCCTCTTCCTCATCCTCGAGCGCCGCCATGCCGAATCCGTTCGCTGGTATCACCGTGAGTGAGAAGCTAACGAGGGCAAACTACCTCGTCTGGCAGTCCCAAGTCCTGCCGCCGATTCGCGACGCACGTCTGACGGGCTTCATCGAATCCAAGGCAAAGACGCCGCGTGAAACGGTCACCGTCGAGAAGGACGACAAGTCCAGCGAGAAGGCCAACCCCGACTACGACGACTGTGTGGCCACATATCAACAGGTTCTGTCCTTTTTGCTAGGCACTCTTTCACCTGTCATTCTTGTCTCTGTGATCGGGATGAATACAACCTCAAAAGTCTAGGGGGCAATGCAGACAATGTTCGCCTCTCAGTCACGGACGCGGGTCTCGAACCTTCGCGTCGCCCTCGCCAGAATGAGGAAGGAGAACATGACCTCCACCCAGTTCTTCACCAAGATGAAGGGCTATGCCGACGAACTCGCGACAGCAGGCCGGCCGATCAAAGAGGAGGAGCTCGTGGAGTACCTCCTCGCCGACCTCGACGACACGTACAATCCCCTCTTCGCCGCCATCAGGGTCAACGGCTCCAACACCCTCACCTCGGGCGATCTGTACGCCCAAGTTGTCGGCTATGACAACCACATCGAGCTCCTCACCGATGGAGCCGTCAGTGGGGGCTCCGTCAACTCGGCGCACCGCGGCAGAGGAGGACACCGCGGACGTGGCGGCCAGAACTTTGGTGGCCGTCGCGGAGGAGGTCGTGGCCGCGGCCAAGAACGTCGTGGCGGCGGCAACAACACTGCACGCCGTGGAGGCGGCACGGGCGGCAACAAGGACCGTGACCAGCTCACATGTCAAATCTACGGCAAGCCCGGGCATGGTGCCTGGAAATGCTGGCACCGCTAGTCCGACGATGAAGAAGAAGAGGAGGAGAAGGGTGCCAACTCAGCATCATATGGCGTGGACACCAACTGGTACGGAGATACCGGTGCCACGGACCATATCATCGGTGAGCTCACAAGCTCACCATGAAGGAAAAGTATGCCGGCCGCGATCAATTCCATGCTGCCAATGGTCAAGGTATGAGCATTAGTCATGTTGGTCATGCAATTGTCAATTCCCCATCTAGAAAATTTCATCTAAACAATGTCCTACATGTTCCACATGCCTCCAAAATCTCCTTTCTGTTCATCGTTTTACACTTGATAACAAGGTTTACATTGAATTTCATCCTTGATATTTTTATGTTAAGGATCGGGAGACGGGGAGAATTATGCTTAAGGGCAAATGCGTTCGAGGCCTCTACCCCTTCATATCATGATCATCAGTCGAGAATAAACAAGCCTTCAGCGTCACCAAACCTCCAGCTTCACGGTGGCATAGTCGTCTAGGACATCTTTCTTTTCGAATTGTTCAACAGATTCTTAGCAACTTTGAATTACCATGTTCCACCAAGACTAGTGTTGAGTCTATTTGTGATTCTTCTCAAAGATCTACAAGTCATCAATTACCCTATGAGAGATCCACTAGTGTATCCACTTCCCCTTTGCAACTTGTATTCTCAGATGTTTGGTATCCTGCACCTAGTTCTGTAGGAAGATACACCTATTATGTAAGCTTTATTGATGACTATAGAAAATATGTTTGGATTTATATCCTTAAGAAAAAATTAGATGTTTTCCAAATCTTCCACAATTTCCAGAATCTAGTTGAACGTCAATTTTATAAGAAAATCCTAGCTGTACAATCTGATTGGGGTGGTGAGTATGAAAAACTTAACTCCTTCTTTCAAAAACTCGGCATTGAGCATCATGTTTCTTGCCCTCATGCACACCAATAAAATGGTTCAGCTGAGCGCAAACATTGTCACATAGTAGAAGTTGGACTTGCTCTACTCGCAAATGCATCTATGCCATTAAAATTCTGGGATGAAGCCTTCCAAACCGCCACATACTTGATAAACATGCTCCCTTCCAAGGTCATCGACCATGATACACCCATGGAAAGGCTCCTAAAAAACCCCCGATTATGCGTCTCTTCGCATTTTTGGATGTGCTTGCTGGCCTAATCTTAGACTATACAATAAACAAAAATCAGCATTCCGTTCCAAACAATGCGTCTTTCTTGGTTATAGCCATATGCATGAAGGGGTAAAATGTCTAGATGTCAAATATGGTAGGGTCTACATATCACACGATGTTGTTTTTGATGAAACAGTGTTTAATTTTTCCAGCCTTCATCCAAATGCTGGCTCTCTTCTTCGTCGTGAAATTCTCCTCCTACCAGATCATCTTCAGAATTCCTCCATGTTAGATCAACAGGGGGAAAGACATTGCATTGATCTAACACCTAATGACTCTGTAATTCCTGGTGTCGTAAGCTCTTCCTCTCAGGTACAGCAGTGCACATAAAAAAATCTTGTGTCAAATGGTGCGAGAACGAAGGAGAACAACGTCGTTTTGCAACAGCAGCATGCGTTATCGCGTGTGAGCGCGCCGGATGCGGAGCACGGGACGAATCCGCCTTGGATCGCGCGAACCTACGCCATAAGATCTGCACCGGGATCAGCACCTGATCTGCCTCGGTCCAGCGCGCACCAATCAGCGCCGAGCGGACCGCGTGGGCCCACGACAGCGACACGTCTTGCCACCACGTTCCCGGACCGCTCCTCGTCGCGCAACAAATCCAGTAGAGACGTGTGGACTCCACCAGGCCCTCCACGGGACCAACACGACGCGTCGCCGGGAGAATCTTCAGCGTGGTCCCCGCAAACCGCGTCGCCATCAACGCGCGGAACATCGCCATCAGCGCACGACACAACGTCTTCGTCAGAATCATTAGAGGGATCTGTGCGAGATCTGGCGCGCAGAATTCCTGACGCCGACGGGACCAACAGATCTGTCTCTGTTCCTGCTCGTGGATCTTCTGCGACAGAGCCCCCTGTGGCTCAACCTGCACCAACAATTCATCGCACACGATCGCGGACTGGTAACGCTAAACCAAAAACTTATACTGATGGTACCGTCAGATATGGACTATTCTGTTTAGCTAATGAACCAGAAAATCTTCAAGTGACTCTAAAAAATTCACATTGGAAAGGAGCTATGGATGATGAGTATAGGGCCTTAATAGAAAATAAAACTTGGCACCTAGTACCATATAAGCAAGGCATTAATCCTATACATTTCAAATGGGTCTATAGAATTAAGAAAAAAGTGATGGTATAATTGATAGATACAAGTCTAGATTAGTAGCAAAAGGATTTAAACAAAGGTATGACATAGATTATGAGGATACTTTTAGTCCTGTTGTTAAAGCTGCTACTATCAGACTTGTTCTAGCTGTTTCAGTTTCTAAAGGATGGAACCTGAGGCAGCTCGATGTAAAGAACGCGTTTCTTCACGGTGTTCTGGAAGAAGAGGTATACATGAAGCAGCCACCTGGATATGAGAATCCAAATGCACCTCATCATGTGTGCAAGCTCGACAAGTCACTCTATGGACTCAAGCAAGCACCAAGGGCATGGTTCTCTAAGCTAAGATCCAAGTTGCAAGAGCTTGGTTTTCTGGCATCCAAGGAAGATACATCATTGTTTATATACAACAAGTCAGGTATCATGATTTTTGTGCTTGTATATGTTGATGATATCATTGTCACTAGTTCCTCCAACAAAGCAATTACTTCACTCCTTCAAGACCTTGGTTCAGCTTTTGCACTTAAGCATCTTGGTGACTTACATTATTTTGTGGGTATTGAGGTTAAAAAGTTCAATCAAGGTATTACATTAACCCAAGAGAAATATGCTTTAGATTTGCTCAAAAGTGTTGGAATGAAAAAATGCAAACCATTACCAACACGACTGTCAGCATCAGAAAAGCTCTCTGAAGGAGAACTTCTAGGACCAGAAGATGGAACAAGGTACAGAGCATAGTTGGAGCACTACAGTACTTGACACTCACCAGACCAGATATAGCATTCTCGGTAAATAAGGTATGTCAGTTTCTTCATGCACGGACTACTGTACACTGGACAGCTGTAAAAAGAATACTAAGGTTTGTCAGTGGAACAGTAAGTCTTGGATTAACCTTTAGGAGATCCTCGTCTACTTTGATCAGTGCCTTCTCAGATGCAGACTTGGCTGGATGTGTAGATGATAGAAGATCCATAGGAGGATTTGCTATATATTTTGGTCCTAACCTTATTTCTTGGAGTGCTAGAAACAGGCAACAGTGTCAAGATCAAGCACAGAAGCTGAATATAAATCTCTAGCAAATGCAACAGCTGAAATCATTTGGATCGAGTCATTGTTGGGAGAACTCGGAATTCAAAGAAATCAGTCCTCATGTTTATGGTGTGATAATATGGGTGCTACCTATCTTTCTGCTAACCCAATTTTTCATGCCAGGACTAAACACATTGAAATTGACTTTTACTTCATAAGAGAAAGAGTGGCAAGCAAACAGCTAGAGATTAGATTCATTTCTTTAAAGGATCAGGTGGCAGATGGCTTCACTAAAGCTTTATCAACTCAGCAGCTTGAAGAGTTTAAACACAACCTCAACCTAAGGACGGTGTGATTGAGGAGGGGTGTTAGCGAACGTGTTTGTAACGTGTGCGTTGTAACATGTGTTTACACGTACGGGAGTCGATAAGGTAGTTTAGTCTGATAAGATTTATTGTACTCGATCTAATCTGTAGTATAAAGATTAGATTGAACTCTCACATCTCCCGTACGTTGACAACAACCTGTGTACCTATCCTGCCGATGTTGGCTATATATTAACATGCAGCGATGCAGTCAAAGCATCGTTAACCCAAAAACCTCTAGCGATCATACTTTCACCACTTCCGCATCGCGCCCACGACACTCGGTGTAGCATCCCAGTTGTCTAACACCTGTAATGCTACTTGTTCTAGTAATAAAAGGGTCACTTCCTACATATAATTGTTGCATCATCATCATATCATGCTCATGTCATCATGCCACCTTGCATTTGAGCATCATATAAAACCCCTTCTTGTTTGGTTCTTATCTCATGTGCATTATTAATTATATTTGCCTCTTGATATTGTATTTGGTTCTTAATATATTGTTAAATGCCCAAGTGGATTGGGGGCATATCTCTTATTAACTCCACCACCTTTCTTTCACCACCTTATATTCCACCATCCAACTAAATATGAGCTTGGCATTTATGGGTCTTACTTCTAGCTCAAGTGGGTTGGGATGGATCCAATTCTTTTCCACATGCTCCCATGTATGCACCATGTTGTTTTCACAATATTGGTATATGAGAGCCACATGGCCACCTTTGCATGCCTTGTGAGTGTGGCCCTAATTCTAGCTCCCATATGTGTTGTTAGGGGTTATCATCATGTTGAGATATTTTGTGGGCTTAAGCAATATCTAGTGGCATATACACACTAGCAAGCCCCATTGTATCTCAGATATGGTCATCTCCATCTATTCCACATGGGGCATCCTTTTTAATTCTTTTGCTTGGCCTTAATCCAAGTTTTGGGAATGCAAAATAATAATGCCATGTGATAACACTGTTTTCACAAGAATCATCAGGGCAATAACTATTTCTGCATGGGCCATGCAAGTACCATCTTGTGCTTGTCCTTGGATTTTATTTGCTTTTTGAGTTGATCATCTCCATCTCTTTTTCTCTCTTTTGGCTTGAACTTGTTGGATCTTGCTGTAAACCCTACCACATAACCCCTCTCTACTTCTACCTCTAACCTTACACCCTACCTCTCCTTTTATATCCATCCCACACTTGCATGACCATGTGATCATGTGGGTGTGCTTAAACTCTAACCCTCTCAACTAAAGCCTAAACCAAACCCTCTATTCCAAAACCTAAAACCCTAAGCCACCCCCATATCCCATCCTAGCTAAACCTAAACCACATCTATTCTAAACAAAACCCTAAGTACCCCCCCTCTTTCTCTCCTCTCTAGCCGAGCCACCCCTCTAAACCTACCCTAGCATGGCCCCACATGTTCACCATGCCCTAGCTACCCGACCCCAAACAACCGAGGCCACCCCCTAATCCAAAACCCTAGCTTTCCCCCTCTCCCTCTCTTCTCTCCCTGCCCTAGGGGCCCCTCCAGACCTGCCTACCCCGAGCCCCCTCTCCACCCTCGCCCTGGCCCAGCTCTACCCACCCAGCTGCCCCTGCCCTGGCTCACGTGAGGGAGGAGGAAAGGTGGCACCGAGGCCACCTTTTCCATCTTCCCCTCCCCCACGCAAGCCCCCACCTCTCCCTCTCGTTCTTATCCGCTCCCTCGCTCCTCTAGCCTCCCCAGATCCGCCCAGGGCGACGCCCTCATCTCCCCTTCCTCTCCTCTCCTCTACCTAGCCTCGCCGTCCACCGCCAGTCTTCCCTGCCCCCCCCCCATCTTCCTAGCCGGTGGCGTGACGACTGTGGGTGTCGAGGAAGCTCCGGAGGTCGTCTGCGTCGCCCCCGTACCCAGCAGCGAGGAGGAGAAGCTCCCAGGTCCCCTGCACGTCGGCGCCGCCCCGACAAACCCTAGCTCCAGACCGGCAGCCCCGCCAACGATCGCGACCGCCCCAACCTGTACCGACCACACCAACACCACCGCGGTAAGCCCCTGATCCCCCTGGACATGCTCTGGCCCCGCCTCGTTTCCTGCCGGCGGCGGTCGTTTCGCCGAGCACACCGCGTGCACCGGCGAGCGCGCACCTGCCAGTCCGTATCTCGCCGCGAGGACCTATCTAGTCAGCCGCGCCAGCGTTTTTGCAGAGAACCCCCTGGCCTCTAGTAATCTCAACCCGCGCTCCATCTTGGCCCCATCTGTCAGTGCCTGCTCCTTCGCCCGCTGACACGTGGGCCTGCGAGGCCGTTGGCCCACCTGTCTGCCTCCTGGGCTAGCTATCTGCGCGATGTGAAACGCGTGTGCTGCACACTGTGATGCTGAGTCAGCCTGGCCCCACCCGTCAGCGATAGTGGCTAGGACTGCCCGGGTATAAAAACTAATTCAGTCTATCTGTTTAAATTCAAACCTATTTAAATTTAATTCAAATTCAAATTTTAATTCTGTTTTTAAATAACTTTTCATTTATAAATCCAAATAATGCAAATGTTATATGTTTCTGAACCAGAAAAATGTGAGGATTTCAAATATGCTATTCAAATTACCTTTTGAACATGTAAAATTCCAAGTTGAGCTAAATTACAACAAATGGCACTGGAACTTAAATAATTAATAACTTTTGATTTACAACTCCGAATTTAACAAATGATATGTCTAAAATGATCAGCTCGACGAGACCTTTCTGTTTATGCTATCCATGACTTCAATTGCAGCACGCATCATATAAATATATATTGTACAGCAACTATTATGACAATAAAATGTGGCCCAACCTTAATAAAATGACTTATTCTTGTATACCACACCTCACCCATGCCATGCTACTTATTGCCATGCAACTTGTGCATCATTCATCATGGCATGATTGTTTGCTTGTCGCATTTTGTTCCAATGCTTGTGCACTTTATTTATGTTGGCCCTTGCTTGTTTGGTTCTTCTTTCGAATAGACGCTGAGCAGGGGATATATCAAGAGAACCAGGAGCACTACCCAGATCCGTCTCTCGCTTCAACTGAGTTGCCAGGAAAGCACTACCACATGCTTGCATACATACAGTACCTATTGCCTCTATCTTATTCTTGCATCATTGAGTCGCGATTGCATTAAATTGAATCCCAAGTATTGCATAGCCTTTACTTTAAACCCCACCAAGCTTGTTCCTCCATCCCATGAGCCATTACTACAGGAGTTGTTTTGAGCCATGTGAGTCGTAGAACAGCATGTGTAGGGTATGTGAGAGTCTGGTGGATAACGAGGTACCTAAAAAACTTAACCTGAGTAGTAATGGGATAACTAATGAAAGTGGCACCGGTGAGCAACATCTGCTATTTGGTTTTTCCTGCTCACTTGTGTCCCGTAAGACCCCGAGTACTTGATTCCTGTTCCAAGATTTATCGCGCTATCCACATCCGGGAGGTATATGGGACCCCCCTGAGCCAGAGCTTGATTCAGTCTTATTTCTTGGGGCCACAAACTAGTTTGAGGTTTTATTTACGATCCTGTACTTATGCCATGCCTTACTGCTTTATTTAAATTGTGCGACAGATAGCACCTGTACTGTTTAGGATCGGGACACGATTCCGCGGTGTCGACAAGCCCAGTTTTGGGTTCCCAGTCGTTCACAGCCGTATACCCAGACCTTGAGTCCGCTTCGGAGTCAGCTAACTTCGTTGCGGGTAGCTTAATGGGGTGCCCCCCTGAAATATTTCTGAATCCTGTGATTGCTTTGTCGTGAAGGCCTCGTTGGGTTTTGATTTGGTTTTTCCGAGGTTGATCGAGTGTGTGTTGCTATTTGTGCACCCCTGCAGGGTAAAACTTTCTGAAAGCCGTGTCCGCGGTTATGGACGACTTGGAGCACAGTTTCTCGATCATAGACAAGCATAACTAAAGTACCGTTTTAACCTGACTAAGTAATTGACTAGTAAATAGTGCAACACTCATGAAATGGTTAATAAAAGTGCCAATGGATGGGGGTTGTTCGTCCGCTTCCTCGTCGGTAAGCGAGGAGGAGGATGGATCTGGTGATATTAGTGTGATAACTGTTGTCATTAATTCACGGACATCCGTCTATCATTGGTTAGGCGGATGGTCAGCGTTTATCTATAGAACTGCTAGGGTTTATCTTTTGCTGCAATTGCGTCACCCCAGGTTGTGTTCCCTTTAGAGGCATAAAGACTTGCTGAGTACCCTTAGGGTCTCACACGATAAATTATTGGTTCAGATGAACAGGTACACTCGCAGGACGGATACTGGGTGGAGGAGGCTGATGATCTGGGCAACGATCGTTCGGTGTAGAGATTCCGGGAACGGGGATCCGTGAGATCTGTGGGCGGGATGCGCTTATTTCTATGGCATCTTATGCCGATTTGCTTCTTATCCGTACTCGGACTTTGTTTTGCCGCTTCCGCTTGATACTCTGATGTGTGGTGTATGAGGAACTATCCTAAAATATTATATCTATCTAGGTCATTTGAATCTTGCCGTATGGCGTTGCTATATTTCCTTTCTTTCTAGATGGAATGGCTCTGATGTACTTTTGTATGGTGGCTTGCATACATACTCACTTGTGTATGTAGTTGATCCCTTCGCCTGCCGATTACGCCGCCCGTGCAGGTCCCGATGAATTGGAAGTGGTTGGGACGGCCGAAAGGTCTACCCGTGAGTGGCTTTTGGGGCCCCACCGTACTATTTCAACCACTGCCGTTCATCCCGGCTTGTATCTAGGAGCGTAATTCACCGAGGTAGTTACAATTGGTATCAGAGCCATCCCGACCTTCAGGGTTTCAGCCAAACGGTCGTTGTCAGTCTAGTAAATATTTTGGTAGTTATGTATACTAGGAAAAACAAAACGCGAGAGTAGGACTGCTTCCACTTTTCTTCTTAACCACCCACCCACCCTTTTCTGGTAAGGAAGTGCAACGTTTTCAATCCTCTTCTTAAAAATTCAAACTAGGATTCACGTGTTCTGGGTTTCCGTAGTACCATAGGTTGTGTGTGTGTGTGTGTGTGTAATCCCTTGTCTATCTGTTGCATCCAAGTTGTTATCTAATCAGCCTTTGGTTATCAACTGTTGGTACATTCCATACCGACAGGCTTTTGCAAACCGACGCAATCTGTCTTACTCTTTGTATCCGACGTTATCTTGTTTGGGGTGTTCGTTTCCGTAGTTACCAATCTTTAGGTTCAACGTGAGAAGAAGGGGTTAGGATATGTGTTCCACTTATTCATGTGCGGAGTAATGCTTTGAGTGCGGGATGGAGTCGCGACCATACCACTACTCTTATCATTCGCTTTTGTATATTGAATTGGTAGAGTCACTAATCTTGATTCGTTAAGTAATTTTGCGCATCTGTTGGTATTTTAATGCCGAAATTTGTGGAAAAAAATTTCTTTGATATATTTGCGTACCACACTCCTTTTCAGTCCTGTGCGATATGCTTGATATCTTTTAGGTGCTTTGAACTTTGTTGATATTTTAATATCATCTTAGTAAATCGTATCCTTTAATCTTGGTTAATTCCATTTTGGTACTATTTTGGATTATTATTATTCTCCATTATAGTGCTGACTTGTGTTTTATATCAATCTCAGGATGGCTCCACCACGCCGTTCAGATGAGGACATACCACCGGAGTTGGGGGCCGCATTGTCAAACATAGCTAATGCCTTGGCAGCAATGCAGCAGAACCAGCAGCGCTTGGAAGAAAGCGTCAGGAGAAATGAGTTTGCTCCACTCCCTCCACCTCCCAAGCGAAGAGACATCAAGAGCTTCCTGAAATTCAACCCTCGTCAGTTTGATGTTTCCGATTGACCACTGGACGCGGATGATTGGCTGCGTGAGATGTCAAGGTTGCTCGAGACTGCTGATGTTCCTGAGCAGGAGTGGGTCAAGTGTGCTACTCACCTTCTGAAGGGAGATGCAGCTCTTTGGTGGGAAAATTACTTGAAGGCAAGCTGCACTGGTTTTCAGCCTACTTGGGAAAGATTCACTGCAGCTTTCAAAGAGCAGTTTCTCTCAGAGATTGTCATGGAAAGGATGAAGGAAGCTTTTCTCAACCTTAAGCAGGGAAATGATAACGTCAACACCTACATCAGGAACTTCATGAATCTTTCTCGTTATGGTGGCGATGAGGTATCTGATGACAAGAAGAAGCAGAAGAGGTTCAGGCAAGGGCTCAATGCATCGATCAAGTATGCAATCACACATGCAAGGCCGGCATCTTTCCTGGAACTACAGCACACAGCCCTGCAAGAGGAAGCAAGCAGGCAAGTGTTTGAGGAGTCCAAGAAACACAACAGGGATGCATCAAGCTCTGCAGTTATGGCAGCTCCTTCTAAGCGGCGTGTCTGGGTTCCTAACACCCCACCATCGCTCCCGGCTCCACCAAGACCTGCAAGCTACGCGTCAAGGCCACTAAACTCCATCACTGCTGCTCCCAGGGGCTACACCCACAACTACCCTGGAGCGCCTGGCGGAGTCCCTGGCTACGTTGCTCCACGTCCACCTGGTGCCTGCTTCACGTGTGGAGATCCTGGACATCTGAACTGGAACTGTCCGATGAAGAACAAAGCTCTCCCTCCACCCCCGCCAAGATCTGCAGCAAGCTCTCCTATGGTTCGTGCACCACCACCTCGGGCTCTCAACATCAACACCAAGCCCGGGTCTACGGTTGCTCGTGCCAATTGTGTCAACGCCGCTCAAGCTGAGCATGCACCTGGAGTGGTGATGGGTATGCTATCCGTTAACTCAGTCCCTGCACGAGTTTTGTTCGATTCTAGTGCATCGCATTCATTTGTTTCTCACAAGTTTGCAAATGAGAATGAGTTAGCAATGGATCCTATTCTTAAGCGGTTAATGGTTCTTTCTCCTGGAGCAAATATGATAGCATCTAAGATCAGTCATGGTAATCAAGTTGAGATTGGTGGCTCTTCGTTCTCGGCTTCTTTAATTGTTCTGGGCAATTCTGACATTGATGTCATCTTGGGCATGGATTGGTTGACAGCAAATGCAGCTGTGATTGATTGTGCTGAACGCTCAGTTTCTCTGAAGATTCCTGAAGGCCATATAGTCTTTTCTCCAAGTCTGACTCCTGCTGTCCAGCTTTTCTCTTTGGCGGCTCTGAATGATGATGCTATGGAAGCTATTCAGAGAGTCCCAGTGGTCTGTGAGTTTCCGGATGTCTTTCCTGAAGAGTTGCCGGGTATGCCTCCGGATCGTGAGGTTGAGTTTGTGATTGAGCTTGAACCTGGAACGGCTCCTATCTCCAAGCGGCCTTATAAAATGGGTCCTTCTGAGTTGGCTGAACTCAAACGTCAACTTGATGAACAAGAGAAGTTGGGTTTCATTCAACACAGTACTTCTTCTTGGGGTAGCCCAACAATCTTTGTGAAGAAGCGTGACAGAACTGATAGACTTTGTGTTGACTATCGGGCTCTCAATGCTAAAACCATCAAGAACAAATATCCCCTTCCGCGGATTAATGATCTCTTTGACCAGCTAGCTGGAGCTGTGGTATTCTCTAAGCTGGACTTGCGGAGTGGTTATCACCAAATCAAGATTCGCAAGGAAGATGTGCCTAAAACAGCTTTCACCACCCGCTATGGCCTGTATGAGTACACAGTCATGTCTTTCGGTCTCACCAACGCACCTGCTACCTTCTCGAGGCTTATGAACTCGGTCTTCATGGAGTACCTGGATAAGTTCGTTGTGGTCTATCTGGATGACATCCTGGTCTATTCTAAGTCCAAGGAAGAGCATGAAGAACACCTGCGATGTGTCCTAAGCAAGCTGCGTGAGAACCGCTTGTATGCAAAGTTCTCAAAGTGTGAGTTTTGGCTGCCTGAAGTAACTTATCTTGGCCATGTCATCTCTGCCAAGGGCATTGCAGTCAACCCGGAAACTGTGAAGGCAATTGTTGAATGGCTTCCTCCTGTTAATGTCAAAGAAGTGCGGAGTTTCCTCGGTTTGGCTAGTTATTGCCGTCGCTTCGTTCAGAACTTCTCGAAGATAGCGAAGCCTCTTACCGATCTCCTCAAGAAAGGCAAGAAATACCTTTGGACTCCTGCATGTCAAGAAAGCTTTGAGACACTCAAAGAGAAGCTCACTTCCACACCAGTCTTGGTTCCTCCGGATACATCTAAGCCTTTCCAGATATTCTGTGACGCCTCTTTGCAAGGATTGGGTGCGGTCCTTATGCAAGAGAAACAAGTTGTTGCTTATGCCTCTCGACAGTTGAAGACGCATGAGATCAACTATCCCACACATGACCTCGAGCTAGCAGCAGTTGTCTTTGCTTTGAAGCTATGGAGGCACTACTTGCTTGGCAACCGTTGTGAAATCTTTTCTGATCACAAGAGTTTGAAGTATATCTTCACTCAGCCTGATCTCAACCTTTGGCAGAGGAGATGGATTGAAGCAATCAATGACTTTGATGTGACCATCAACTACACCCCGGGCAAAGCTAATGTCATGGCCGATGCTCTCAGCCGCAAAGCTTATGTCAACAACCTCATGATGGAAGAACAACAACCTATTTTGTGCAAGGAATTCCGTCAGCTCAACCTGGAAGTTGTGGAACAAGGGCATCTCCTGAACCTTCTGGCTACTCCTCTCTTGGAAGAACAGATTCGTTTCCGTCAGCGTGGCGATCCGCACACCAGAAAGATCACCTCCCAGCTTCAGCTTCCGAAGTATGAGTCCTTCCATGTCGATGATCAAGGCACGCTTTTCTTCGACCACCGGATGTTTGTTCCAAACTACCCGGGTTTGAGAGAGCAAGTTCTCAAGGAGGCGCACGATTCTGTTCTTTCTATCCACCCTGGCAGCACAAAGATGTACATGGACTTGAAAACACAGTATTGGTGGCCTGGTTTGAAACGATATTGTGCCAAGTATGTCTCGGAGTGTGATGTTTGCCGCAGAGTGAAAGCTGTCCATCAGAAACCTTTCGGTCTTCTACAGCCATTGAAACCTCCGGAATGGAAATGGGAGAAAGTAGAGATGGACTTCATCACTGGCTTTCCAAGGTCACAGAAGGGCAACAATGCAATCTTTGTTGTCATCGACAGGCTTTCTAAAGTGGCTCATTTCTTCCCCGTCAAGGAAACAATTTCTGGAATTCAGTTGGCTGAGCTCTATATCAACAGAATTGTCTCTCTGTATGGGGTCCCGCTTGAGATCAGTTCAGACCGTGGGAGCATCTTCACTTCCAAGTTCTGGGAAAGTTTCCAAAATGCTCTGGGAACAAAGTTGAACTTCAGCACTGCTTATCACCCTCAGTCGCAAGGACAAGTTGAAAGGATCAATCAGATTCTGGAGGATATGCTTCGTGCTTGCGTTATCTCTTTTGGCATGAAGTGGGAGCAATGTCTTCCATATGCTGAATTCTCGTACAACAACAGCTTCTAGAAGAGTCTGAAGATGGCACCATTCGAGGCTCTCTATGGTCGCAAGTGCAGAACTCCGATTGGTTGGTCAGGTGCAGGAGAAAGAATCTTGTTTGGCCCTGACATTGTAACCCAAGCAGAGGAGAAGGTGCATATCATTCTTGAGAACCTGAAGATTGCTCAAAGTCGTCAGAAGAGCAACTATGACAGGAAGCACACGGATATGGTGTATGCCTCTGGTGATCTCGTCTACCTTCGTGTCACTCCCATGAGAGGAACACACCGCTTTGGTATCAAAGGAAAGTTGGCTCCTAGATACATCGGTCCTTTCAAGATTCATGGTAGAAGAGGAGAAGTTGCTTATGCCCTGGAGCTCCCGGAAAAACTCAAGGTTCATGATGTTTTCCACATCTCTCAGCTCAAGAAGTGTTTCAAAGATCCCGGCAGGACCGTCGATCATGAGCTAATCAATCTCCAAGAAGACCTGTCTTATCAAGAACACCCCACCAAAATCCTTGAGACCGCAGAAAGAAGGACTCGCAACAAGTCCATCAAGTTCTGCAAGGTGCAGTGGTCACACCATTCTGTTGATGAAGCCACTTGGGAACGTGAAGATGAACTTCGTGCCAACTATCCTACTCTCTTTGTGTCTTCTTCTTCTTCCTAGAATCTCGGGGCGAGATTCCTGTTTAGTGGGGGAGAGTTGTAGCATCCCAGTTGTCTAACACCTGTAATGCTACTTGTTCTAGTAATAAAAGGGCCACTTCCTACATATAATTGTTGCATCATCATCATATCATGCTCATGTCATCATGCCACCTTGCATTTGAGCATCATATAAAACCCCTTCTTGTTTGGTTCTTATCTCATGTGCATTATTAATTGTATTTGCCTCTTGATATTGTATTTGGTTCTTAATATATTGTTAAATGCCCAAGTGGATTGGGGGCATATCTCTTATTAACTCCACCACCTTTCTTTCACCACCTTATATTCCACCATCCAACTAAATATGAGCTTGGCATTTATGGGTCTTACTTCTAGCTCAAGTGGGTTGGGATGGATCCAATTCTTTTCCACATGCTCCCATGTATGCACCATGTTGTTTTCACAATATTGGTATATGAGAGCCACATGGCCACCTTTGCATGCCTTGTGAGTGTGGCCCTAATTCTAGCTCCCATATGTGTTGTTAGGGGTTATCATCATGTTGAGATATTTTGTGGGCTTAAGCAATATCTAGTGGCATATACACACTAGCAAGCCCCATTGTATCTCAGATATGGTCATCTCCATCTATTCCACATGGGGCATCCTTTTTAATTCTTTTGCTTGGCCTTAATCCAAGTTTTGGGAATGCAAAATAATAATGCCATGTGATAACACTGTTTTCACAAGAATCATCAGGGCAATAACTATTTCTGCATGGGCCATGCAAGTACCATCTTGTGCCTGTCCTTGGATTTTATTTGCTTTTTGAGTTGATCATCTCCATCTCTTTTTCTCTCTTTTGGCTTGAACTTGTTGGATCTTGCTGTAAACCCTACCACATAATCCCCTCTCTACTTCTACCTCTAACCTTACACCCTACCTCTCCTTTTATATCCATCCCACACTTGCATGACCATGTGATCATGTGGGTGTGCTTAAACTCTAACCCTCTCAACTAAAGCCTAAACCAAACCCTCTATTCCAAAACCTAAAACCCTAAGCCACCCCCATATCCCATCCTAGCTAAACCTAAACCACATCTATTCTAAACAAAACCCTAAGTACCCCCCTCTTTCTCTCCTCTCTAGCCGAGCCACCCCTCTAAACCTACCCTAGCATGGCCCCACATGTTCACCATGCCCTAGCTACCCCACCCCAAACAACCGAGGCCACCCCCTAATCCAAAACCCTAGCTTTCCCCCTCTCCCTCTCTTCTCTCCCTGCCCTAGGGGCCCCTCCAGACCTGCCTACCCCGAGCCCCCTCTCCACCCTCGCCCTGGCCCAGCTCTACCCACCCAGCTGCCCCTGCCCTGGCTCACGTGAGGGAGGAGGAAAGGTGGCACCGAGGCCACCTTTTCCATCTGCCCCTCCCCCACGCAAGCCCCCACCTGCTCCCTCTCGTTCTTATCCGCTCCCTCGCCCCTCTAGCCTCCCCAGATCCGCCCAGGGCGACGCCCTCATCTCCCCTTCCTCTCCTCTCCTCTATCTAGCCTCGCCGTCCACCGCCAGTCTTCCCTGCCCCCCCATCTTCCTAGCCGGTGGCGTGACGACTGTGGGTGTCGAGGAAGCTCCGGAGGTCGTCTGCGTCGCCCCCGTACCCAGCAGCGAGGAGGAGAAGCTCCCAGGTCCCCTGCACGTCGGCGCCGCCCCGACAAACCCTAGCTCCAGACCGGCAGCCCCGCCAACGATCGCGACCGCCCCAACCTGTACCGACCACACCAACACCACCGCGGTAAGCCCCTGACCCCCCTGGACATGCTCTGGCCCCGCCTCGTTTCCTGCCGGCGGCGGTCGTTTCGCCGAGCACACCGCGTGCACCGGCGAGCGCGCACCTGCCAGTCCGTATCTCGCCGCGAGGACCTATCTAGTCAGCCGCGCCAGCGTTTTTGCAGAGAACCCCCTGGCCTCTAGTAATCTCAACCCGCGCTCCATCTTGGCCCCATCTGTCAGTGCCTGCTCCTTCGCCCGCTGACACGTGGGCCTGCGAGGCCGTTGGCCCACCTGTCTGCCTCCTGGGCTAGCTATCTGCGCGATGTGAAACGCGTGTGCTGCACACTGTGATGCTGAGTCAGCCTGGCCCCACCCGTCAGCGATAGTGGCTAGGACTGCCCGGGTATAAAAACTAATTCAGTCTATCTGTTTAAATTCAAACCTATTTAAATTTAATTCAAATTCAAATTTTAATTCTGTTTTTAAATAACTTTTCATTTATAAATCCAAATAATGCAAATGTTATATGTTTCTGAACCAGAAAAATGTGAGGATTTCAAATATGCTATTCAAATTACCTTTTGAACATGTAAAATTCCAAGTTGAGCTAAATTACAACAAATGGCACTGGAACTTAAATAATTAATAACTTTTGATTTACAACTCCGAATTTAACAAATGATATGTCTAAAATGATCAGCTCGACGAGACCTTTCTGTTTATGCTATCCATGACTTCAATTGCAGCACGCATCATATAAATATATATTGTACAGCAACTATTATGACAATAAAATGTGGCCCAACCTTAATAAAATGACTTATTCTTGTATACCACACCTCACCCATGCCATGCTACTTATTGCCATGCAACTTGTGCATCATTCATCATGGCATGATTGTTTGCTTGTCGCATTTTGTTCCAATGCTTGTGCACTTTATTTATGTTGGCCCTTGCTTGTTTGGTTCTTCTTTCGAATAGACGCTGAGCAGGGGATATATCAAGAGAACCAGGAGCACTACCCAGATCCGTCTCTCGCTTCAACTGAGTTGCCAGGAAAGCACTACCACATGCTTGCATACATACAGTACCTATTGCCTCTATCTTATTCTTGCATCATTGAGTCGCGATTGCATTAAATTGAATCCCAAGTATTGCATAGCCTTTACTTTAAACCCCACCAAGCTTGTTCCTCCATCCCATGAGCCATTACTACAGGAGTTGTTTTGAGCCATGTGAGTCGTAGAACAGCATGTGTAGGGTATGTGAGAGTCTGGTGGATAACGAGGTACCTAAAAAACTTAACCTGAGTAGTAATGGGATAACTAATGAAAGTGGCACCGGTGAGCAACATCTGCTATTTGGTTTTTCCTGCTCACTTGTGTCCCGTAAGACCCCGAGTACTTGATTCCTGTTCCAAGATTTATCGCGCTATCCACATCCGGGAGGTATATGGGACCCCCCTGAGCCAGAGCTTGATTCAGTCTTATTTCTTGGGGCCACAAACTAGTTTGAGGTTTTATTTACGATCCTGTACTTATGCCATGCCTTACTGCTTTATTTAAATTGTGCGACAGATAGCACCTGTACTGTTTAGGATCGGGACACGATTCCGCGGTGTCGACAAGCCCAGTTTTGGGTTCCCAGTCGTTCACAGCTGTATACCCAGACCTTGAGTCCGTTTCGGAGTCAGCTAACTTCGTTGCGGGTAGCTTAATGGGGTGCCCCCCTAAAATATTTCAGAATCCTGTGATTGCTTTGTCGTGAAGGCCTCGTTGGGTTTTGATTTGGTTTTTCCGAGGTTGATCGAGTGTGTGTTGCTATTTGTGCACCCCTGCAGGGTAAAACTTTCTGAAAGCCGTGTCCGCGGTTATGGACGACTTGGAGCACAGTTTCTCGATCATAGACAAGCATAACTAAAGTACCGTTTTAACCTGACTAAGTAATTGACTAGTAAATAGTGCAACACTCATGAAATGGTTAATAAAAGTGCCAACGGATGGGGGTTGTTCGTCCGCTTCCTCGTCGGTAAACGAGGAGGAGGATGGATCTGGTGATATTACTGTGATAACTGTTGTCATTAATTCACGGACATCCGTCTATCATTGGTTAGGCGGATGGTCAGCGTTTATCTATAGAACTGCTAGGGTTTATCTTTTGCTGCAATTGCGTCACCCCAGGTTGTGTTCCCTTTAGAGGCATAAAGACTTGCTGAGTACCCTTAGGGTCTCACACGATAAATTATTGGTTCAGATGAACAGGTACACTCGCAGGACGGATACTGGGTGGAGGAGGCTGATGATCTGGGCAACGATCGTTCGGTGTAGAGATTCCGGGAACGGGGATCCGTGAGATATGTGGGCGGGATGCGCTTATTTCTATGGCATCTTATGCCGATTTGCTTCTTATCCGTACTCGGACTTTGTTTTGCCGCTTCCGCTTGATACTCTGATGTGTGGTGTATGAGGAACTATCCTAAAATATTATATCTATCTAGGTCATTTGAATCTTGCCGTATGACGTTGCTATATTTCCTTTCTTTCTAGATGGAATGGCTCTGATGTACTTTTGTATGGTGGCTTGCATACATACTCACTTGTGTATGTAGTTGATCCCTTCGCCTGCCGATTACGCCGCCCGTGCAGGTCCCGATGAATTGGAAGTGGTTGGGACGGCCGAAAGGTCTACCCGTGAGTGGCTTTTGGGGCCCCACCGTACTATTTCAACCACTGCCGTTCATCCCGGCTTGTATCTAGGAGCGTAATTCACCGAGTTAGTTACACTCGGTCTCGATCAAAGATCGGTTCTTTAGATCAATTCCAGTTCTTATATTAAATCTAATTTTTGCAATTTTCAGGTTTTAGATTAGATTCAATCAGCCAAATAATTTCCCAGATCACGATCCTTAAATTCCGACCCAAAAAAAAGCGCAGATCGGTTCTCTCCCAAGACTCCGACGACTCCCAAGTATGATCGGCTGGCCGGCTTGAATCCGCCGGCCTGCTGCACGTGCGACTCCTGGCCTAAACATCAACAGCTGTCCGGGACGGCATCGATCTGCACGGATGACCTGAACAAGCGGCGGCGGACACGCGCGTCATGAGCTACCGCAGCAAACTCGATGCATGCATCCACAGGAGCACATGCAGCCACTCAAAACTCCATGTGCTAGGAGACAAGGAGAGAAGGTATCGATCAGATTTTCAATTTCAGGTATCCTACAGGATCAACCACCCGACGGGAGGGCCAGCTTCTGCACCCAGTGTCAACATGCTCATCGTCGCGCCGATCTGCACTACACAAGTTAAATCGTCAAGCTGTACGACTACGCCGGCCAGGCTATAAGCCAAGATTTTAGTCGAGTACATCCATGAAAAAGTTGTTAAATGTATATTTGTATATTGTATATTCCCACTTGTTAGGGGTTTTCTTGTATATTTCCACCTGTACATGTACTATATATTATGGCTTTTGGCCCCAGAGGAATACAAGTTGTCTATTCCTAACATGATATCAGAACAACTGCTAAAAATCCGGAAGGAGTCGACTGCCCACAAGCCTGGTGCCGCTGACGTAAACTGGGATCCCGTGTATAACAGGTGACCCAAGTGTGCCCATCCCTGCTACAGTAAATGCAGTGACGAAGAGAACCACGGCGACCCTGACCATGAGCCTGCTGGTGCTGACTCGGACCCTAAGATTGTTGGTGATGACTCTGACCCTGAGACTGCTGGTGCTGACTCTGACCCTGGCCTGGAGGAGTGGGTAGTATCGGCGGTGGTACAGAGGACCGCGACTGAGTCGATGGAGCAGACGACAGAGGAGGACCACGAGTAGCAAGCACAGATGGTACCGCAAGAAGACCAACACCACGGAGACGAGTCTCCTCAGCCCGAAGCTCAGACAAGACCTCAGAGAGCGGAACACGACCACGAGCATTCAACTGAGCACGGCGGGGCTCGAACTCCTGGCGGAGCCGAGACAGAAACTCATAGATGCGGTGGAACTCCAAATCTGAGCGCACAATCTGGCAGCACGGACATGTGCCACAAACAACAGTACAGAGAGAATCAAGCTGACGCCAGATAGCAGCACTCTAAGTATAGAACTCATCAATAGTGGAATCACCCTGCTGAATAACATGCTCCTGGCGAACCACAGACAGGTAAAGAGCATCCTCAGACGGCTGATAGCGCTGACGAAGATGTGCCCACTGAGCGGCAACAGTAGGGAGACTCGTGAACTCAGTAGCAAACTGGGGCAGAACACTGGAGCTGAGAACGGCAGCAGCACGAGCATCCTCATCGACCCACTGAGTGTAGGCAGTCAGATCATGGTGATAGGTCTCGAGATCAACAGAGTACTGTTTAAACTTCAGCTCATAAGCAGCAACAGCACTATCATCGGCACTCTGAGCAGCATCCTTGGCCTCCTGAGAAGCATCAGCACCGAGAACAATCGGCGTCGACGGAAGAGGAGCCACAGGAGCAGGGGCACGCCGGACAGGAGACCTCGCCAGAGAGCACACCCCAAAGACGGAGACCGCGCATGTGAACGCGCATAAAGGCAGCGAAATCAGGATAATTCGCGCCATTGAAGATCACCGGGCAGCGAGGAATCGCAACATAGCCCGATGCAGAAGACATCTCTCTCTGATCAGGACATTATCAGGAGTCTTCGCGGTCTGCTTGCTACTACAGGATCTTCTTCGACGGGCACTGCTGGTTCTGTGACTGATTCTTTAGGCACTATGCGACCACCCCCTCTACACAGTCAGGTATGTCCCTGTGGTATCTGGATTCTGGAGCTTCTTTTCATATGACCTCTGAGTCTTCTCTTTTGTCCGCTATTCGTTCTCTCCCTTCTCATGTATGTGTTCTCATGGCCGATGGTACCTCTCTCCCTATTTCTAGTCGGGGCACCCTTTTTACTTCTTCTTTTTCTGTTTCTGATATTTCTCATGTTCCTCGTCTTAAGATGAATCTGTTCTCTGCTAGCCAGCTTACTAACTCTGGTTGTCGCGTCATTCTTGATGTTGATTCTTGTGTTGTCTAGGATCGTCGCACACAGGCCCTGGTTGGAGCTGGCCCTCACAGTCATGACTCTTCAGGACTTTGGGAGCTAGATTGGCTTCGTGTTCCTTCCACTTCATCTGCCAGTTCTTCTCCGGTCGTCGCCTCTGCTACCAGCTCTTTTCAGCAGTGGCATCATCGTCTTGGTCACCTTTGTGACTCTCGCCTGTCGTCATTAGTTCATCGTGGTCTTCTGGGGTCTGTCTCAGGAGATGTGTCTTTACACTGTCAGGGCTGTAGGTTGGGCAAACAGATTCAACTTCCCTATCCTACTAGCGCGTCTGTATCTCAGCGACCTTTTGATTTAATTCATTCTGATGTTTGGGGTCCGGCTCCTTTCGCTTCGAAAGGGGGCCATCGCTACTATATTTTATTCATAGATGATTTTTCTCGGTACACTTGGTTGTATTTTATGCGCTCTCGCAGTGAAGTGCTCTCCATATATCAGCGTTTTGCGGCCATGGTCCATACTCAATATTCTACACCCATTCGTGTTTTTGTGTCGATTCTGCTGGTGAGTATATCTCCCAGATGTTGTGAGGCATTCTTGCTGAGCAGGGTACCCTTGCTCAGTTCTCCTGTCCCGGCGCACATGCCCAGAATGGCGTTGCTGAGCGTAAGCACCGCCATCTTCTTGAGACCACTCGTACCATGATGATTGCTTCTTCCCTTTCGCCGCATTTCTCGGATGAGGCTGTCGCTACGTCGGCTTACCTCATCAATATTCAGCCCTCTGCCGCCATGCAGGGTGACATCCCTCTTGAGCGCATATTTGGTCATTCTCCAGACTACTCCATGCTTCGCTTGTTTGGTTGCGTTTGCTATGTTCTCCTTGCTCCTCGCGAACGCACCAAGCTGACAGCTCAGTCTGTTGAGTGTGTTTTTCTTGGATACAGTGATGAGCATAAGGGCTATCGCTGTTGGGACCCCTTTGGTCATCGGATGCATATCTCTTTCCTTCTTTTTCCTCGTTCCACCGCTGGTACCTACCCGGTGGAAGATATCTCTTTCCTTCTTTTTTCTGACACACCTCCTTCTACTCCTATTGTGTCTTCTTCTGGATCCACTCTCCCTGATGTCTCTTCTTTGACACCATCCTCCTCTGCTCCGTCTAGTTCTCCTAATTCTCCTTGTTCTCCGGAGCCTTCCTCTGCTATTCATTCTTCTTCATCGTCGTCTCATGAGTTGTCTTGCTCTGATGAGCTTCCCCCTACTCGTCCTGTTCGTCAGCGTCGTGCCCCCAACCGTTACTCTCCTAGTCAGTATGGTCTTTCCGTTGCCTCTGAGCCGACTTCTTATCGGGATGTTGAGCATCATCCTGAATGGCAGATGGCCATGGCTGAGGAGATTGATGCGCTTGAGCTCACTGGCACCTGGGATCTTGTTTCTCCCCCTCCCGGTGTTCGTCCTATCACTTGTAAGTGGGTCCATAAAATTAAGACTCGCTCTGATGGATCTCTTGAGAGCTATAAAGCGCGTCTTGTGGCTCGTGGTTTTCAGCAGGAGCACGGTCGTGACTATGATGAGACCTTTGCTCCTGTGGCTCATATGACCATTGTGCGTACTCTTCTTGCTGTCGCTTCTATTCGTCACTGGTCTGTGTCCCAGCTTGATGTTCAGAACGCATTCCTCAATGGTGAGTTGAGTGAGGAGGTTTATATGTATCCTCCTCCTGGGTATTCCGTTCCCGCTGGGATGGTTTGCCATCTTCGGCGTTCTCTCTATGGTCTCAAACAGGACCCTCGTGCCTGGTTTGAGCGCTTTGCCTCTGTGGTGACTGCTGCTGGTTTCTCTCCTAGTGGTCATGATCCAGCGCTGTTTGTTCACATTTCTTCTCGTGGACGCACTCTTCTTATTCTCTATGTTGATGATATGATCATTACTGGTGATGATCCTGAGTATATCGCCTTTGTTAAGGCTCGTCTTCGTGATCAGTTTCTTATGACTGATCTTGGTCCTCTTTGGTATTTTCTTGGGATTGAGGTTTCATCCACCTCTGGTGGCTTTTTCATCTCCCAGGAAAAGTATATTCAGGATCTTCTTGCTTGTGTTGCTCTTGGGGATGAGCGCACTGTTGAGACCCCTATGGAGCTTAATGTTAAGCTTCACCCTACTGATGGTGATCATCTTCCTGATCCGACGCGTTATCGCTATCTTGTTGGGAGTCTTGTTTATCTTGCTATCACTCGTCCTGACATATCTTATCATGTTCATATTCTGAGTCAGTTTGTTTCCGCTCCTACCACTGTTCACTGTAGTCATCTTTTCCGTGTTCTTCGTTATCTTCGTGGTACGATCACTCGTCGCCTTTTCTTTTCTCGTTCCAGCTCCCTTCAGCTCCAGTGCTATTCGGACGCCGCGTGGGCGAGTGATCCTTCAGATCGCCGTTCACTTTCTGCTTACTGTGTGTTTCTTGGTGGTTTGCTCATTGCTTGGAAGACGAACAAACAGACAGCGATTTCCCGTTCGAGTGTTGAGGCTGAGTTACGTGCTATGGCCTTGTTGACTACTGAGGTGACCTGTTTACGGTGGTTGCTTGCGGATTTTGAGGTCTCTATTACCACACCCACTCTGGTTTTGTCTGACAGTACATGTGTTATTAGTGTTGCACGTGATCCGGTCAAGCATGAGCTTACCAAGCATATTGGTGTTGATGCTTTCTATACACATGCTCAGGTGCAGGCTCAGGTTGTTGCGCTTCAGTATGTACCTTCAGAGTTACAGTTGGCGGATTTCTTTACGAAGGCACAGACTATTGCGCAACATACTTTCTTTCTCTCCAAACTCAGTGTTGTCGAGCCACCATGAGTTTGAGAGGGGTGGGGGTGTTAGATGTATATTTGTATATTGTATGTCCCCACTTGTTAGGGGGTTTTCCTGCATATTTCCACATGTACACGTACTATATATTATGGCTTTTGGCCCCAAGAGGAATACAAGTTGTATTCCTAACAAAAGTGACATTAATATCATCCACATGTCAGGTCGGTATGGAACACTACTACGCCGACTTCTCCGATATCAAGGCTTCGACATCATCGCCGTCACAAGGGACGCTTTCGAGCGACGATCATAGCCGACACCAAAGGGCCTAATCCAACACCGCCGACACATCATCGCCAAGATCTACATCAACGTTGTCTTCATCAACATCTTTGTCAACATACACAGTCGCCGCTATACCCGTCCACATATGGACACACAACTACGACGCTCTCTGACAGTACAACTGCAAGGCACAACGATGACATCGCCGCGTCCACGACCCCGACAACTGCATCAACAAACCACTGCGACATCACTACTACGACTACGACATCGACCATACCCACCTCGACCACGGCTACATCACGATCGTCTACGTCGACATCAAGAACAACGTCTACATAAACTCAAGAACTCCGGTCAACAGCGTCCGCGCCGTCACTTGCGTTCATGCCACTCCTGTAGTGACTGCGGTAGGGAAGAGAGACACTAAAAAGGACACAGTCATCGCCCCTAGGTGCCAGCCATGATCATGTCTAAGCAGGTGATGATGATAAGGAGGTGAAGACGACGGAAACACGAGACTTTAAATCCAGTCGCAAGCGTCCGCTTCACTCCCACTCTGACTGAGGGAGATGTTAGAGTACGTATACGTGTATAGGCTAGAGATAGACTAGGACTCTACATCTTGTACTCCAAGTTTCCACCTACCCCTGTATAACTCTATATAAACCCCTACAAGGGTCATTGCAATGCAACGCAATATTCTAGGGATTCAATATTTTCCATAATAACTTCTGATCGAGTAATATATTCTTCAAAGTAGCTAGAGTGTATAAGACTAAACAGTTCCACAATTGTCCTACAACTTCATCTCATCAAAGGAAATTAGTTTCAAATTGGCAAGTTACTTATGTGAGTTTTCAGTGCTAGTGGAAATTAACTTTTGCTTCCTCAGCGAGAGGAGGAAGCTGGAAGTAAAGAAAAGTTTATGATAAATTAATGGAAATCTTTGGAGATAAGCTTTAGGGAAGCAAATCAAGTTATATGTTTCGAAGTTAGAACTCGAAAATGTTGTCTTTTTCTGGAAAAGAGCATATCTTAATATCAAGAGGTACCAATTACACATGGGCTATGCAATAACGCAATACCTTATTGGCATTACGGATGCACACAGCCAACAAAAGAGAAAGAAAATTAAGAAAATAAAAGACCCTCTATAGTGTTTCGGTCCTAGCAGCTACAGTACAACCACCACCAATACAACACCTGAACTCCAGGCTCTTGAAAAACGACGCCTCTAAAGGGAACAGTACACAAGCGCCGTCGTCGCCCGATCAAAGATTTATGTCTTTACCCTAAAGATAATCCCCACTCTCAAAACAATGTCTTCAACAAGGTCATTTCCATGCACAACCATCTAAGGCCAGACCTTGGATTTTCATTCCGAAAGGAAATGTTGTCCTATGAGACTACCTTTGAAGTCTTTCAGTAGGACATCAAGCGAGCGAGACTACATATTAAAAGAATGCAGGAATGGATCTGAGACTGATGGTTGACCGGCCTACACCTACCCACTAAACAAGGGGCGGAGCCAGGATTTAAACATAGGGGGTGAAGATGAAAATGTTACCTAAGTATTACAAAAGATTTTTTTTGGAAGATGCGCCTGAATGAGTGTATTTTGTTTTAGTAGAAAAGTATGAGACAGACTATCATAATGTATTAAGTCTCACCACATCATAGATATTAAAACATAGCGATATATGTTGGGGCAATACAGACCAAACGCTTAATTTATATTAGATGAAGTTCATTACTAGTGGTGATTTCATCGAACAATTTGACAATTCTATTGAAGCTCGCCTTCATAGCAAACTATTTCTAATATACCGAGCATTTTTATCAAATGAGTTATCTCCCCTCAAAGGTAAATTAATCAGTTGTCTCGTGCAAATGCAAGGTGAACCAATCAATTAGACTAAGTTATGCAATCCCTCGACAAGAAACTAACTAACCGATTCGTGGTACCTTTTATTCAAGTGTTTGAGAAGGAGGGACTTTGGCACGCCGGTCGTCCGTGTCGTTACAAGATCGTCGGAGGTAGCGATCTGGCTAGCAAGGCGGCGCGACGACAGCATCGCGAGCGAGCGGTGGCGGAATACGCTGAACTACGATCTAGCCTATCGATCTGAACGACATCAGATGGCTCTAGGTCTAGCTAAAACAAACGATAGGAGACAGTTTACCACATGATGGCCTAAAATAAAAACATGGGCTCGTTTTGGGCTTCGACACATTACAGAGCAACAGAGCAAGAGCACCACGACTAATGAGTTAGGCTTGGGCTGAATATACTAGTAACTTCTTTTTTGTGTGGCTGAATACAGTAACTAATCAAATCTCCATGCTCATTTCTACACATATACTACCGTATTAGTACAGACATCTACACCAATTTGTTAAGGAGTGCCGATCGTTAGGGGGGGGGTCTGTCTCTGCCCCTGCACTAAACCATTAGCCATTGCTTCAAGTAGAGCTACATAACAGCCCACGGAAACAAAACAGAGACCGAGAAAAGTTTGGATCAAGAGCGGATGATGGATCTATGAGTATGTCTATACATACCATGATGGTGAGCGGGGAAGCCTACATTGCAGAGTAGAATATGATGCAAAAGTAAGTAAACCCGTAGGTCTTCAATTTTAAAAGAATTTCAATCAAGATAACGAATCCAGCCGTAGGTGTTTCTACATGGGCATCGGGTAATCAAATATGAAACGATACCATACACAATTGGACGGCAAAAAAGGGGAAAAAAGTAGTCCATAGAAGGATTTGGCAACGTTCACTAAATATAGTGGTTAATAAAATTGACTGTGTGCCTTGTGAACACACGGGATGGATTATACATTCCTATTGAGTTCTCTCCAGTATATTTTTCAGATACTTTAAAAAAAATATTTCCGTATATTGGTCAAAGTATGCCTACACCTTTTCAGGACAGAGACAAGTAACCGACTAATAAATTCATTTGTATCTTAGCCCCACCTTTAAATGACCTCCATTAGTATATGCAGATATGATAGATATGATACATTTACATGCCCTTAAAAGTTCTCCATTTATGTATAGGATCTGGGTCTCAATGTATAGTACTTATATCTGCCATAGCCTCACATAGCAAAGAAATTCAATCAAATGTATTGCCCTCTACTAGTTGTGTTTTCTTTCGTTCTTGCAGCCACCGAGATCATGCCCGCTCCGGCGGCCGCCTCCGCCTCCGATGCCGTCCGGTACCACGGTGTCATGAGGATGTCCGACGGACGATGGCGCAGCTACATCACCAACAAGAACGACACAACGTTCGGGATTGGGCACTTCGACACGGCCGAGGCGGCAGCGCTGTCACAAGACCGCGCCATCCTCGCGCTCCTTGGTCCTGATGCTTGCTCCCGTGTACTTAACTTCCGCGCCGGGTTCAGCGACACGGAGCTGCGGTTCCTGAGGGGACGCCATGCACCAGGGAGCCCCACCGTCGTCATCTGCATGATCGCCAGGGGCACCTACGAGTCTGCGCTCGCCCGGTTCATTGAGCATGTGTACGACGCGTACATGGACCCAGAGTTAGCCCTCGACGTGATGGCTTTTCGTCTCTCCCAGCATGAGGTGCTCGATCGGCACATGGCCTCTGCCGTCGACACCGCCGTGGCGCGGGCCATTGAGAGGCAGTCGTTCATGGAGTCTGCCAGGAACAAGGCCACAAACATGGCTTGGGTGAGGAGCTTCCACCAGCGACGGCGTCTTGTTGGCACAACATTCGAGGACGAGAACATATGGCCTCCAGTGTTGCCTCTGGTCAACGTCGATTTAGGCGACAACTTTTCTGGTAATGAGCTGATCTACCTTCCTCACGGTAGTTGTTATGTTGATGAGATGCGGCTGGTGGTCCCCACAACCGAGGAAGAGAATAGACAACCTCGGGTGTTTTCTCCGACTAACGGTTATCTAAGTGAAGACTTTACTGGCAATGAGCTGATCTATCTTCCACATGGTAGTTCCTATGTTGATGACATGATCATGGTTTGATAAAAGAACACAACTAGCTGTTGATGTTTTAATTTGTTGGTTGACCGGCATTGCTAGTTGTGAACTGTATTTGCTATGAGCTATATGCTTGAATTTTCCGGTCAACAATTTTAAGATAATAAAATTTCTTTAATACTTATGGAGTGCTGGACACAGGGGGCCGGGATTTAGCCTAAATTTGGGGATCTGAGCCTGAGGGTCTTCATATAATTTGGATAACTGCAAATTTATACAAAATATATGCGCAAATGGGAAGTTGCGTATATCAAAGTGCCAAGGAGTCCAACATGAGATGCAGTCATAATACGGTTTAGGAAATGTGGCGGAGTGGAGGGGAGGAGAGGGGAATAAGTAAGCAAGGTTTGAGGAAATCAAAATGTTTGATGCCACATGTCACGTATCTAACAAGGAACAAAGGTGGAAATAAACTCAAATGGAGAAATCTGAAGCTCGTGATATTTTTTCCTTATTTTGAATGGCTTGTTAAGTTTTTATGGTACTAGGTGGTAAATTTTATACGATTGGTTCACAGGTATGGATGCTAATTGGATAAGGAAGATAACCACATGGAATCCAACTCAGGAATATTCTTTCTTAGATCATAATCGTACACGAGCACAACTATATATATGAGTGGATCCTTTTGCAAGGACTAAAACACGACATGTATATAAGGTGTTGTGGAAATAATAACTTTACCGGGGGGGGGGGGGGGGGTGTCTCATTTAATCCTACATGGCCTACATGGCAACCAGGTGTAAAATTGACAAATTCAAGACAAGCCAACAAAAGTCAAACAACCAGTAATAGTCGACAAATCAAACATGGAGAAAAGATAAATGAAGAAATTAAAGCAACATGTTCCAGGATAATTTTTGAAATAAAGGGAAGTGCCCAAGTGCATATTACATTACCATGCCAACTTTCAAATTCAAATATAGAAATATTTGGGTCTACCGGAAGAAATAGGGTCATCCTTTTTGCCTACGGTTTAGCACGATTTAGCGAGCTATTAGCAGGAGTTTTTGTTTAGTGTTAAAAGTGCATAGCTTTAGCGGGATTGCTTTGGGTATGCTATAACGAAGCAATAGCGCGCTATTTAAAACTTGGTACTGGGTTCGGATGGGCTCAGTCCTGTTTATCTTTTTTTCGCTTATTAAGTGGACATCTTCTTTGTAACTGTAGTCGACAAATCAGGCAAAGCTTTCACATCAGGTTTAAAATAACAGAGATGGCTAGAGTGGGATGCGGGGTGTCCGGCGACGAGGCAGGGATGGCTGAAGGCGCTCCGACGAGCCATGCTGGTGGGGTCTGGCCGGAGATGGAGGGGGCAAGGGGATGGAGACGCACTCCCCCTTTTCTTATTTTCTTTGATTCATTTAGTATTTTTTGGCTTTTTAATTGACCAGACAGGTGGGACCCGGTCCAACTCAGCAAATTAGGCCTGACAAGTGGGTCCCACTAGCCAGAAACGCTGTCAATTTGCTCTCAATCTTAGTTTAGTGCGAATTGCAAAATTTTTGCAGAAAAATGGTCATATTTTATGAAAAAAAAAGGTGATGGTTTTTCGAACGTTTAATAGAAAAGGATGGTTTTATGCTAATTACTCCCGCCAGGACTCCTAGCACCACCGTCTCCGCCAGCTCCCTCTCCATTCTCTTCATCGATCTCTCTGTCAGCATGGCCGATGGCGGACACACGTAGATCGTGGTGCCTACTAGTTCCACGTGGTTGTCCCACCGGGCTAGCCATCTTGGGCGCTCTTACGGTGGAGAAGCTCCTCTTTAGAAACGGTATGTCGAATCCCTGCGTTCGAAGAAGAACTGTTCAGGCGTCCACTACGGCGCACGCGGTTCCACATTGCAGGGATACGCTACTCGCGACCGAGGGCAACAGCTTAGAAGTATTTGCCGTTCCGCGCGCTGAATAGGATTTCGAAGCTGGTGGTTCCTGTCATGTCTAAATATTGCCGGAGCTGTCGTGGAAACAAAATCACTGCCATGTGCCTCGGAAAGTGTCTTTTGCCTCCCAAGCAGCAATATTCTCTTCATAAAAAGAAATTAAAAACCATAGTTTATAGGTTGAAAAAATATCTGAAAAAAAATTCTAGACATAATCAATGTTGTATGCCACAAGCATGCAAAACCGTGACGTGAATTTTTTTATATTTTTTCCTACATAAAAATAACAAATCTGATAAAATTTGAGGATTTGAAAACATGCTTGCACAGATCTATATATACTCTTGCCATTTTTGTACAGCTCAGAATATAGAGTATTTGAAATTGATATTTTATACATGTATAAAATATATAAATCATGGGCTACATCCAGATATTTTTTTAATTATTCTTTGGAACTCACAAATATGATTTTGAATCTTTTGAAATGGCAAGAGCACTGGAGCTCGCGAGCTAAAAATCTCCACTCCCGTGTGCCTTTCTTTCTTTTGCTATCTCAAAGATAAACAGAAGAGTTCTCCAAAAAAAAACAAAGATAAACAGAAGAAACAACAAGGTGGCTCACGAACTAGCTAGGTTAGGGCTCAAGGTTGCCAACGCGTATAAGCTGGTCGGCTCTCTCCCATCCTGCGCAATGGATTTTGCCAACAAAGATTGTAAACAGAACTCGTTATCCTATGAATTAATTTAAATCCCGGATTCGAAACAACACACAATATTTTTATTCCTAGAAAGGGATACAATAAAGTTCAAAAAAAAGAGAAAGGGATACAATAATAATCACACCCTGTATATTCATACACCTTATGTGTGTTTCTACTAGGGGCATGTTGGGATGGCGACGCCGCAGGAGGCGAAGGTCTTGGGGACGTCGGGGTTGTTGAGGTATTGTGAGTAGGCCGGGTCGTTCTGGTACTGGCAGAAGCAGCTTTTGTCTGTCGCCTTGAGGTTCGAGCAGCACGATCCCAACGGCTTCTCCCCGGCGGTCATCGCCGGCTTGCAGTCGATGAGCCTTGCCATCTCACAATTAATCTCTCCCGCCAATGCCCTGGCGGGCAACCTCGCCGCCGCCAACGGCTGCACTGTCACCGTCACCACCACTGCTAGCACCGCACACATCGCCACTAGCCTAGCCATGATCAAGACTCGAGTGTGAGTGTGACGGGTAGATGGATTGGATTGGTGGAACACTAGAACTATGGAAGGAAGGGCGTTGCAAGCTCGTATTTATAAGGCAAATCTTTCCCAGCTATTGATATGGTGCGATCTTTTTAGTACCACAGGATGTTAATGTGGGCAATTAAGCCAGCGCATAATCTGGCTGGATGTGTAGCTGGCGTTATGTATAACATTAATTTGTTTATAAAATCTGCCATATACTCTAATTAATGCCAATTATATGGGATATCTAATTAACTATTTGCTGATTCGAACCCTGGATTTATGAGAAAATAACCCCGGAAATTAAGGAAATCTAATTACCATACACTAGCTAAAATTTCACACGGGCACTATGTTTGTTTTCCTTTGTTATTGGAGTTCGTTACAGATGCAAACGAAATATGCTTCTACCAACAATATACGTCTCAGAATTATTTTTTTACATCTGTGCAAAGAACGAAGCACAAATAATGCATGTGATAGATTTAAGTTTGAAGCACATCGTATGTAATACTGAAGCTCGTATCTGCTTGTAAGAAATTGGAAGCACAGTTTTAGGATAGGTGAATCATGAACAAGGTACTCTCTCCGTTTTAAAATATAAGATGTTTTAGCTTTTGTAAAACCAATGTATTTAGACGTCTTTTAGTAGTGAACCTACATATAAAAGGGTCTAGATACATTTTCACAAGAGGTAAAATATGTTATAAACTTACACATAAAAGGGTCTAGATACATTCGATTTCACAAAAGATAAAACATCTTATATTTTAAAACGGAAAGAGTAGTATCGAAGCATTGCTAGTGTTGTGTAAAGAAACAATTATATACTTTTTATAACCAATGAAGCACGATTGTAAATACTACCTTCATTCCGGTTTATTAAGCTAACAGTTTGACCGTAAATTTGGTCAACAATATATAAAACATATGTCACAAAAATTATACCATTGAAAGCGTATTTTAAATATAAATCTATAGTATAATTTTTATTAAATATAGTTTGTATTTTGTTGACTAAATTTATGGCCAAACTATTTTCGAGAAGTATGTATTTGTTTTATAAAAACCGGAATGGAGGTAGTATTAGGGAATATATTAGAGTTAAGTCAAAAGCAGGTTGATTCTCTTATTCCGTCCCGGCAAAAAAAAATACAGCACACAATACGAAGCTTGGCATATCGAAGGTTGTAGCAATGCATCTGTTCTGACGAAGCACTTATTTTACATGCATATAAACAGAGTACTAGAGCACCGGTGACGTCGACGCTGACGAGCAGCAACCGTGACTTCGGGTTGGGAGGCTTACCCCGTTGTTTTGTGGTGCTCATTTGATGGACTAGTGGAGAAGTGGCCTTTAGTCTCAGTTTTAGATGGGTTTTGGTTTTGACTGTGCAGCCGGGTCTATGGAATCATGACTAGGTCTCTTTCTTTAATCCATGGTCTGTTATGAAATGGGACTAAAGTCACTCCACGTGGTGGCGGTGGAAAGCAGAGGGTGGAGGACCTTTAGTCCTAGTTCGTAGCATGAACCGGGACTACATTAGCTCTGCCGCGACAGCATTTTAGCGATTTGGCGCGGCAGCCGATGGCGGTACGGCAGCAGGTTCTGTCGTGACAGGGTTTTGGGGGAGGGGGGGGGGGATTTTCTGCCGCGGCAGGAGTATCGGTAGAGGAGGGAGAGATTTGGTTACATATTGATGCATATATAATATAACTTGTCTTACGAGCTTACATACACAATTTGGTTTTATGGAGCCCGTCTATTCGATTACATGGAGATCATTAAATCACTAGAATCCCGTTGTATGAAATTTTCCTCTTGGATTTATGACATGGTCAACCAAAAATCTCGCAAATTCCTCTTGAATTGCTACTAGGCGCTTCTTCACTGATCGTTTTGGTTTTCTCATCAGTCCTCTCTATCCTCTCGTAAGGTAACTTGCGAGGAGGCAGCAGATTTTTTTTGCCCTACTACCTTTCTTCTGAGTAGTAGCACTAGTCGACCGAGTCGGCTGACGCGGCGGCGGACTCGCGCTGTGGTGGTCGTTGAAGGGAATATGCCCTGAGAGGCAATAATAAAGTGTTTATTATGTGTATTCCAAGTATATGATAGATGTTTATTTTGCATGCTATAATTGTATTAATACGGAAATGTTAATACATGTGTGTTTAATAAACAAACAGAAAGTTCCTAGTTATGCCTCTCTCATAAACTAGCTCGTTGATTAACAAGATGATCACGGTTTCCTGATCATAGACGTTGGATGTTGTTAATAACGATATCACAACATTAGTGTAATGATGTGATGAACATTCATCCGAAGTATAGCATTACGATCAAAGTCATTGAGTTTATATTGCTATAAACAACTTACGAAGTGATCCTAATCCTTAGACCATGAGATCATGTCAATCACTAACACGGAAGAGTTTCTTGATGACATCAAACGTCACACCGTAACTGAGTGATTATAAAGATGACTTCAAAACTACTAAAGTGTTATGTTGAGGCTCATGGATCAAGAGTGGAATTTGTTCATCCCAATGACGGATAGATATACTCTGGGCCCTCTCGGTGATATCACATTGGTTAGCTTGCAAGCTATATCACGGGAACGAGAAAAGAGTGCATGTCGGTAACGAGATCAAAATAGGTATGGAGATACCGATGATCGAATCTCGGACATCTAATATATCGTGAAACAAAGGAATTAAGATACCAGCGTAAAAGGTTCCGACGATCACAGGAAAGTCATCGTTGAATGTGTGGGAGTCAGTATGGATCTCCAGGTCCCGCTTCTGATTATTGATCGGAGAAGGGTTTCGATCATGTCCGCATTATTCGCGAACCGTAGGGTGACACACTTAAGGGACACTGACATCCAATTGGGGCAAAAGTTTCATGCCGGAAAGAATAGCAAGCACAGGAATTTATTTCACTAGATACTAAAACAGGTTTTTGGGTGAAATTGCAGAAAGTGTTTTTGCATGTGAAATGGAATTCTAGCAAGGGGTTATATGTGAATGTTTGTCATTAAAGTAATTGACAAAATTCTAAATAAATAAAAAGAGTTTTATTTAATGAGAGTTTGCATTAAATTTGGTGGAAATTTAATAGCAATTTTGAGTGGAGGAAATTGAAGAGGTTTTTGTGAGTGGAGTGTACACCCACATGAATGAAGGAGGGGAGGGGGCAGACCCCATGGCCGGCGGCCACCCCCTTGGGTGCCCCCCTCCTCCTATAAAAGGCACCCTCTCCCTCTCTCTCACTCACACCTCCTCGTGAAGGATCTCTGTCCCCCTCTAGAATTTATCCCCCATGGTCTCGGACTATCGATATACATGTTCCCGGGCTATTCGGCAAGAAAGGGTTATGCTTCTGCTGCATCGCTGGAGCGAGGAGGCGGAGGTTGCTCGGTGTCTTGTACGTGTGTGCGAGCACGGATGCGCTGCTGCTTTGTGGCGCTAGGACTTGCTCTCGATCTTGAGATCGGCAAGAGATCGTCTACATCAACCACGAGTTCAACTCGTTAAGCTTTGTCGGTCTTCAAGGGTATGTTCTCTACGGATATATATCCGCCCGTTGTTTGTATCTAGTAGATAGATCTTGGTACTTAGTTTCCATCGTAGGAAATTTTTTGTTTTCTATGCTGCGAACCCTTCAGTGGTATCAGAGCCGGATCTATGCGTAGATGCTTTACACGGGTAGTACACATATGAATATGTGGGCGATGATGATCATGTTGTTGCTTAGTTGTAATTTTAGATATTGGTGGCATAGTGGGATGAAGCGGCCCGGACAAACTTTACATGTCCTCGCACATGACACATGTTCCACGCTTGACATGCAACTAGTTTGCATAAGTGGCTAGCGGGTGTCTGTCTCTCCTACTATAGTCAATATCTATTTTGCAACGAGTTGTCAACAATTTGGTTATCCTCGTTGTGGTTCATGTTCGTAGGCAAGAACGGTTCTATCTTCGAAAGCCCTAAGCCACGTAAAACTTGCAATGGATAAATTAGAGGCGTCTAGTTTAGATTGTTGTTGGGCTAGTGTTATGATATGGTGTTGCTGTAAGTATAAGTATAAGATGATACTCTTACAACACACATAACGTGTGATTTCCATAGAACTTGGCCTTACACATAAAGGTATGATAGTGATCATACCACGATGCGCATGATAGAGATCATATGCGGGAACCATATCATTTCACTAATAAACATGTGGTGTTTGATAGCATCTTATATTGCTTGTTTAGCGCTTTATTAGCATAATAAGATGATCCCTCATTTAAATATCAAGATAAGAATGTGTTCTTCCTTTAGTATGCACCGATTATGTTTTCGTCGCTCCAAGGCATCACGTGATGATCGGGTGTTCTTGGATCCACGACCATATTTCGGGTGTAAGATAGTTACACACGCGAATACTAAGGTTCTAACTTGACGAGCCTAGCATGTACAAACATGGCCTCGGAACACGGACCGAAAGGTTAAGCATGAGTCATATAGTAGATATGATGCCCATTTGATGCTCGCCTTTGAAGCTACACCGACTCACGTGATGATCGGGCTTGGTGTAGTGGATTTGGTTCATGTAATCACCAAAAAGGCACGAGGGATGTCGTTTTTAGTGGTTATTCGTAATGTGGATTAGTTGAACTCAATATATCATAAACTTAGTCTAAACTTTACAAATTATGTTGTAGATGGCACCACCTGCTTTTAATTTCAATGTGTTCATGGAGAAAGAGAAACTTGCAATGAAAGGTAGCAAATTTACTGAATGGGCCATGAATTTGAGGATTCTTCTCTCTGCTGCACAAAAGCAATATGTGCTAGAAGCGCTGCTAGGCCCCCCACCTTTTGAGGATGCCCCTGACGAGAAGAAGAATGTCTATCAGACTCGTCAGGAGGACCACAACTTAGTTCATTGCGGCATATTGTATGGGCTAGAGCCGGAACTTCGAAAGCGTTTCGAAAACGGCAATGCATTTGATACAATGGGTGAGTTGAAAATGATTTTCGACACACATGCTGTTGTAGAGAGCTACAATGCTTCAGAAAAGTTCTTTAGCTGCATGATGGAAGAGCACGGCTCCGTTAGTGAACATGTACTCAAGATGTCGGGTTACGCCGATAAGCTTGTGTCCTTGGGAATATCGATTCCCATTGACTTAGGCATCCATCGTGTTCTGCAGTCTCTTCCACCTAGCTATAAGAGCTTCGTGATGAACTATAATATGCAAGGCATGAAGAAGTCTCTCCCCGAGCTTTTGTCAATGCTTAAAACTGCAGAAGTGGAGATCAAAAATGAACATCAAGTGATGATTAATAAGAACACTGGTTTCAAGAAAGACAAGAAGGTAAAACATAAGGGAAGTAAGGGCGGCAAGCCGGTTTCCGTGCCTAAAAATAAACCCCGAGTTGGCCCTAAGTCTGGCACTGAGTGCTACTATTGTAAGGGGACTGGCCACTGGAAGCGCAACTGCCCCAAGTATTTGGCAGACAAGAAGACCAGCAAGGCAAACAAAGGTATATATGATATACATGTTATTGATGTGTACTTGACTAGTTCTCGTAGTAGCACCTGGTATTTGATACCGGTTCAGTTGCTAATATTTGTAACTCAAATCAGGGGCTGCGTAACAAGCGACCGCTAGCAAGGGGTGAGGTCAAGATGTGTGTCGGCAATGGATCAAGCGTTGATGTGATCACCGTCGGAACGCTACCTCTCCACTTGTCGTCGGGATTAGTAATAAACTTGAATAATTTTTATCTGGTGCCAGCACTGAGCATGAACATTATATCTGGATCGTGTTTGATGCGAAGTGGTTATTCATTTAAATCCGAGAATAATGGTTGTTCTATTTATATGAATGAAATCTTTTATGGTCATGCACCGATGATGAATCATTTATTTCTATTGGATCTCGATAATAATGTTACACATATTCATAATGTTGATGCTAAAAGGATTAAACTTAATGATGATATATCCGCATATATGTGGCACTGCCGTCTAGGTCATATTGGTGTTAAACGCATGAATAATCTCCATTCGGATGGACTTTTGGAATCACTTGATTTTGAATCATTTGATACATGTGTGTCATGCCTTATGGGCAAGATGACTAGAACGCCGTTTTCTGGTTCAATGGAACGGGCGACAGATTTATTGGAAATCATACATTTTGATGTATGTGGTCCAATGAGTGTGTCGGCGCGAGGTGGATATCGTTATTTTGTTACTTTCACGGATGATTTGAGTAGATACGGTAATATATACTTGATGAAACCTTTGAAAAGTTCAAGGAATTTCAGAATGAAGTGGAAAATCATCGTAATAGAAATGTCAAATTTCTACGGTCCGACCATGGAGGTGAGTATCTAAGTAACGAGTTTATCACTCACATGAAAGAGTGTGGAATTGTTTCACAACTCACACCTGCCGGAACACCACAGCGAAATGGTGTGTCGGAACATCGTAATCGTACTTTATTGGATATGGTTCGATCTATGATGTCTCTGACGAACTTGCCATTGTCATTTTGGGGTTATGCACTAGAAACTGCTGCATTCACTTTAAATCGGGCACCATCTAAATCCGTTGAAAAGACACCGTATGAACTATGGTTTGGAAAGAAACCTAAGCTCTCATTTCTTAAAGTTTGGGGATGCAATGTTTATGTGAAGAAACTTCAACCGGATAAACTCGAACCCAAAGCGGAAAAATACGTCTTCATAGGATACCCTAAAGAAACTATTGGGTATTCCTTCTATCACAGATCCAAGGGCAAGGTTTTTGTTGCCAATAATGGATCCTTTCTAGATAAAGAGTTTCTCACGAAAGGTGTGAGTAGTCGGAAGGTAGAACTCGAAGAGGTTATTGAACCTTCTCTCAAAGTATGGCGAGTAGCGCAGCGTCGGAAGTCGTTCCGGAGTTGGCTTCACCAGTTGAAGAAGGAACTAATGATAATGATCATGAAACTCTGAAAGAGAATACTACCAAACCTCGCAGGTCTAGCAGGACGCGTGCAGCTCCCGAGTTGTACGGAAATCCTGTCATGAATTTCATGGTTGATGAAAATGATGACCCTGCGACGTATAAAGAAGCAATGATGAGCCCGGATTCCAACAAATGGTTAGAAGCCATGAAATCCGAGATGGAATCCATGTATGAAAATCAAGTTTGGAACTTGGTGGACTTACCTCACGACCGAAAGGCCGTGGAGAATAAATAGATTTTCAAAAGGAAAACTGATGCTGATGGTAATGTGACCATCTATAAATCTCAACTTGTCGCAAAGGGGTTTCGACAAATTCAAGGAGTTGACTATGATGAGACATTCTCTCCCGTAGCGATGCTAAAATCAGTTAGGATTATGTTAGCAATTGGTGCATATTTCGATTATGAGATATGGCAGATGGATGTCAAAACCGCGTTTCTCAATGGTAATATTGAAGAAGAGTTGTATATGATACAACCAAAGGGTTTTTTCGATCCTAAGGATGCTAACAAGGTGTGCAAGCTTCAGCGATCCATCTATGGATTGAAGCAAGCATCACGAAGTTGGAATCTCCGCTTTGATGAGGTGATCAAAGAGTTTGGATTTTTCCAAACTTATGGAGAAGTTTGTATTTACAAGAAAGTGAGTGGGAGCAATGTGGCATTTCTGATACTATATGTGGATGACATATTATTGATCGGAAATGATATAGATCTTTTAAACAGTGTTAAAAGTTATCTAAACAACAAATTTTCAATGAAGGACCTAGGTGAAGCGTCATACATATTAGGCATAAAGATCTATAGAGATAGATCTAGGCGCCTAATAGGGCTATCGCAAAGTACATACCTTGATAAGATTTTAAAGAAGTTTAAAATGGACGAAAGTAAGAAGGGGTTCTTACCTATGACACAAGGCACTACATTGAGTAAGACTCAAAGTCCGGCTACGGCGGGAGAAAGAGAGATAATGGACAAAGTCCCCTATGCTTCAGCCATAGGCTCTGTAATTTACGTCATGCTATGTATAAGACCGGATGTGGCACATGCTATTAGTTTGACTAGTAGGCGGATCCAGGTTCGGAACACTAGAAAGCGGTCAAGAATATCTTTAAATACTTGCGAAGAACTAAGGATATGTTTCTTGTATACGGAGGTGAAGAAGAGCTCATCGCTAAGTGTTATGTCGATGCTAGCTTTGACACCGATCCAGATGACTCTAAGTCTCAATCCGGATACGTATTTCTCATGAATGGCGGAGCGGTTAGTTGGAGGAGCTCCAAACAACCTATGGTGGCGGGATCAACAACGGAGGCCGAATATGTTGCTGCTTCAGAAGCGGCTCAGGAAGCAGTTTGGATGAAGGAGTTCATATCCGACCTAGGTGTGGTTGAAAACGCGTTGGACCCAATGGTGATCTATTGTGACAACAATGGTGCCATTGCCAATACCAAAGAACCAAGGTCTCACAAGCATTCCAAGCATATTAAGTGTCGGTTTCACTCCATCCGCGAGCATGTCAAGGATGGAGATATAAAGATTTGTAAAGTGCATACGGATCTCAATGTAGCAGATCCGTTGACTAAAACTCTCCCTAGAGCAAAACATGATCTACACCAAAACTCCATGGGTGTTAGATACATCACTATGTAACTAGATTATTGTCTCTAGTGCAAGTGGGAGACTGAAGGGAATATGCCTTGAGAGGCAATAATAAAGTGTTTATTATGTGTATTCCAATTATATGATAGATGTTTATTTTGCATGCTATAATTGTATTAATACGGAAACGTTAATACATGTGTGTTTAATAAACAAACAGAAAGTTTCTAGTTATGCCTCTCTCATAAACTAGCTCGTTGATTAACAAGATGATCACAGTTTCCTGATCATAGACATTGGATGTTGTTAATAACGAGATCACAACATTAGTGTAATGATGTGATGAACATTCATCCGAAGTATAGCACTACGATCAAAGTCATTGAGTTTATATAGCTATAAACAACTTACAAAGTGATCCTAATCCTTAGACCATGAGATCATGTCAATCACTAACACGAAAGAGTTTCTTGATGACATCAAAAGTCACACCGTAACTGGGTGATTATAAGTATGGCTTCAAAACTACTAAAGTGTTATGTTGAGTCTCATGGATCAAGAGTGCAATTTGTTCATGTAGGGGTTCGTAGCATGGAAAACAAAAAATTTCTACCGCATACAGACAAACAAGCCAAGATCTATCTACTAGATTGTAGCAACGAGTCGATGGAATAACTCACCCTCGAAGATTCCAAAGTGTTTAACGAGAGCGGATTCTCGTGGGTGATGTAGTCGTCCTCTTGTCGATCTCAAGATCGTGTAGACGATACTTCCGGCGCTGCGTTCCGGAAGCGCTCCCGCAGTCAGTCACACGTTCGGTACTCGATGAAGACCTTCCTTTCCCTTGTTCCAGCAGGCAGCGGAGGTTGTAGCACTCTCCTCGCGATTCCGGCAGCACGACGGCGTGGTACCGGAAGTAGAGGGGAGATCTCGCAGGGCTTCGCCTTAAGCCGGAGCGATTATGGTGGACTATGAGAGAGGCCTTGGCGATCTAGGGTGTAGACACACCAAGGAGAGAGGGTTAGGCCGGCAGCTGAAGGGAATATGCCCGAGAGGCAATAATAAAGTGGTTATTATCGTATTCCTTGTTTATGATAAATGTTTATTTTACATGCTATAATTGTATTAATACGGAAACATTAATACATGTGTGTTTAATAAACAAAAAGGAAGTTCCTAGTTATGCCTCTCTTATAAACTAGCTCGTTGATTAACAAGATGATCAAAGTTTCCTGATCATGGACATTGGATGTTGTTAATAACGAGGTCACAACATTAGTGTAATGATGTGATGAACAATCATCCGAAGTATAGCATTACGATCAAAGTCATTGAGTTTATATTGCTATAACAACTTACAAAGTGATCCTAATCCTTAGACCATGAGATCATGTCAATCACTAACACCGGAAGAGTTTCTTGATAACATCAAACGTCACACCGTAACTGGGTGATTATAAAGATGGCTTCAGAACTACTAAAGTGTTATGTTAAGGTCCATGGATCGAGAGTGGAATTTGTTCATCCCGATGACGGATAGATATGCTCTGGGCCCTCTCGGTGATATCACATTGATTAGCTTGTAAGCAAGTGATTTGATCACTAGAATGTTATATCACGGGAACGAGAAAAGAGTGCATGTCGGTAACAAGATCAAACTAGGTATGGAGATACCGATGATCGAATCTCGGACATGTAATATATCGTGAAACAAAGGGATTAAGATACTAGCGTAAAAGGTTCACACGATCATAGAAGTCATCGTTGAATGTGTGGGAGTCAGTACGGATCTCCAGGTCCCGCTGCTGATTATTGATCGGAGAGGGGTCTCGATCATGTCTGCATTATTCGCGAACCGTAGGGTGACACACTTAAGGTATACCGACACCATTCGGAGCAAATGATATGCCAGAGAAAGAAAAAGGAAAGCGTAGGAATTTATTTCACTAGACACCGAAACTGTTTCGGTTGAAATTGCTGAAACTGGTTCTGCATGTGAAATTGAAATGTTGTAAGGGTTTTATGTGAATGTTTGTTAATTAAAGTAATTAAGAAAATTCTGAATAAATAAATAAAATATATTTATTTAAATGAGAGCTTGCATTGAATTTGGTGGAAATTTAATGCATGTGAGTGGATTTTTAATGGGAGTGGAGGCTTTTCATTTTGAGTGGGAGCTCCACCCACATGAATGTGGAAGAGGTGGGGGCAGCCCCCATGGCTGGGCGCCATGCCCCTTGGGTGCCCCCCTCTCCCCTATAAAAGCCCCCCTTCTCCTCCTCTCAAAGCACACCTCCTCGTGAAGGATCTCTCTCCCCCTCTAGAATTTATCCCCCATGGTCTCGGACTAGCGAGATACATGTTCCCGGTGGCTATTCGGCAAGAAAGAGTTGTGCTTCCACTGCATCGCTGGAGCGAGGAGGCGGAGGTTGCTCGGTGCCTCGAACGTGTGTGCGAGCACGGATGCGCTGCTGTTTTGTGGCGCTAGGACTTCCTCTCGATCTTGAGATCGGCAAGAGATCGTCTACATCAACCATGAGTTTGGACTCGTTAGCTTTGTCGGTCTTCAAGGGTATGTTCTCTACGGATATACATCTGCCCGTTATTTATATCTAGTAGATAGATCTTGGTACATAGTTGTTCCCATCGTAGGAAAATTTTGTTTTCTATGCTGCGAACCCTACAGTGGTATCAGAGTCGGATCTATGCGTAGATGCTTTGCACGGGTAGTACACATATGAGTATGTGGGCGATGATGATCATTTTATTGCTTCTTAGTTGTACTTTGGATATTGGTGGCATAGTGGGATGAAGCGGCCCGGACAAACTTTACATGTCCTCGAACATGAGACCTGTTCCACACTTGACATGCAACTAGTTTTGCATAAGTGGCTAGCGGGTGTCTGTCTCTCCTACTATAGTCAATATCTAATTTGCAATGAGTTGTCAACAATTTGTTTATCCTCGTTGTGGTTCATGTTCGTAGGTAAGAACGGTCCTATCTTCGAAAGCCCTAAGCCACGTAAAACTTGCAATGGATAAATTAGAGGCGTCTAGTTTAGATTGTTGCTGGGCTAGTGTTATGATATGGTGATGTTGTAAGTAGAAGTATAAGATGATACTCTTACAACACACATAACGTGTAGGTTCCATATACCTTGGCCTTACACATAGAGGTATGATATAGATCATACCACGGTGCACATGATGGAGATCATATGCGGGAACCATATCACTTCACTTACAAACATGTGATGTTTGATTGCATCTTATATTGCCTTTTTGGCATTTTATTAGCATAACAAGATGTCATTTAGATATCAAGATAAAAATGTGTTCTTCCTTAAGTATGCACCGACAATGTTTCGTCACTTCAAGACATCACGTGATGATCGGGTGTACTTGAATCCACGAGCATATCTCGGGTGTAAGACAGTTACACACGCGAATACTAAGGTTCTTACTTGGCGAGCCTAGCATGTACAGACATGGCCTCGGAACACGGACCGAAAGGTTAAGCATGATTCATATGTTTTGATATGATGACCATATGGATGCTCGCCTTTGAAGCTATACCGACTCATGTGATGATCGGACTTGGTGCAGTGGATTTGGTTCATGTAATCACCAAAAAGACACGAGGGATGTCATTTTTGAGTGGGAGTTTATTTCTAATTTGGATTAGTATAACTCAATTTATCATAAATTAAATCAAAGTGAATTTGCATAATTTGTTGTAGTTATTGGCATTCGTTCACCACCTTATGCATAGTTGTAATTGAGATAATAGAACTATAGAATTCTGGATATTTACTTTACGAACTGGTATCGTATTGTGTTGAGTGTCAATCAAAGTTTAAAGTCCTATTGCAAACTTTCAGCAAACTCTATTTACTCTGTGAAATTTAATAGTTGGTATTGAATCGAGAGTAACAATTCTAGTGTTAGTATCTTATGTATCATGTTTGCCTCCACGATTCTTGATTGTTTTTAATATCAAGTTTATCTAGGAGCTGAAAGAATTGTTTCAGAAACCATCATGTGTGGCAGATATAACGATATCTGAAACAATGTTTTGGTTGCAATATGATAGAGTATAATATATGTTCTCATATTGGATGAGAATTTACGAAGGTTGGAGATGCTAGACATCCTAATCATCCAAAAGGGTTTTGGAAAGTAATGTTATACTCACGATTCGCCTTTATAAGCTATAGTAGCTCGATCATGAAAGTCGTCATGATAAGGATGAATAGAAGATGTATGTGAAGTGTTTACTACACTATAAGATTACTAAAGAATGGATTTTGAAAGAATACCGATCATTTTGATGATGGTGATCTACTTCAAAGTACAAGTCCAAAGGTATTATTATTTGAATATACACGCTTTGGACTATGTGTCATGTATATGGCGCCACTTTTGATGTTGATAGATTCTTTTAAAAAGGAAAAGGAAATGCTGAAAGAGAATCTATAAAATATATTTGGCAGAAAAGAAAAGATTGGAAATATCCAATTTAGGTATATGGATGATATACATGTCATGGTTGTATTCTTTGCTTGTTAAACAATGTGGTTCTTGGGTATTAGATACCGAATTGGTTGGTATGAAATTTCATACGGAACGACACAATTCATAAACCACAATGGCCTAAGTAACTAGCAGGAGAATATGTGATGATGTTCATCGAAAACAAACAAACCGTTGTTTGTATTTCTCGTTGACATCAAGGCTTGACTTCAAGATTTGTTTTAATAATTGTTATTTGAATCAGGTATTATGAGAACAAAGGTTGTTCAAATAATTACCGTATTCCATATAAGATGGATGATTTACAAATCTAGTTGGAGAAATCACATCCATAAAACCTAATGCTAAAATGTCGCAAGACAAATGATTGAAACATCACTTACGAAGTGACATCGCTGTTCAAATTATATTGGAAAGAAAACATGAAGAATCTCCATTTTCATGGATTTTTGGAGTCTTTGATTTGATCAAGTGACGCTTGTGAGACTTTCCTCGGGATAATTAAAACTTCGTTCAAAGGCCAAAGAAGAACGAACGACTAAAATATTGGAATTTATACATATCGATGTATGTAGTCCATTATGTGTAGTCGTAAGCGATGGGTTTCAACTTCATATACTATCTCCAGAAATTTGAGTGAATATTCACTTAATGAGAAAGAAGTGTGAAATATTTGAAAATGTTCAAAGACTTTCAAGATGAAGTGAAAATCATTGTGACAAGAAAATAAATGGTTTATGATTTTATCATAAGGGATTTATTTGAGTTACAAGTGTAACAAGAAAAATAAATGAATTATGATTTATCATAAAGGGATTTATTTGAGTTGCAAGTTTAGCAAAACACCTAGATTTACATTTCCCGAAACACCATAGGAGTATGGAGTGTTTGAGATTTGTAATGAAACCTTGTTTGACATGGTTGGATCAAAGGTGTTATTTATAAAACTTCCATTATGTTTTAAAAAGATTAAAGCTTTAGAGACTACCGCTTTTACACTGAAAAGAGCTCCATATTGATTCGTTGAAATGACACCATATGAGTTATGGTTTGGGGTAAAACCCAAGTTGTCATTTCTTAAATTTTGGTATGCTAAACATAAGTAAGTTGTTTACAACCGAAGTCGGATAAGCATGTCTTTGTAGGTTATTTCGAATAACAATTGGGTATTCCTCCATAACACCAAGGACAAAAGGTTTTGTCGCTTGAAATGTGAAGTTTCTTGAAAAAGGATTTTTTCGCAAAAGTTAAGTGGGAGGACAATAGAACTTTGATAAGGTTAACGAACCTTAGCTAAATGTGCTGAGTTGCGCAGCGCCGGAAATTGTTCCGAAGGCTGCCATAATGCTCATAGCTTATGTGCCTCAAAGGTTGTGGTCACGGAGATCTAAGTTCCTATTGAACCAAGTAGGTCAGATAAACAATCAAATACTAAGATTTGAGAGTAAATCATTATTGTTTGACAATGATGAACCGACTATATACAAAGAAGCGATGATGGGCCCTGACTCCGTCAAATGGCTTGAAGCCATAAAATCCGTGATAGTTCCATACACGAGAAATCAAGTTTTGAACTTGGAAGACCCTCCGGAAAGGTGTAAAAACCTATCGGTCGTATTTGGATCTATAAAGAAACAGACATGGATATTTCACATCTATGAAATAGTCGACATGTCGTAAAATATTTTACGACAATGTTCAAGGAGTTGACTATGACAAGATTTGATCTTTCATAGCGATATTTAGTCTGGACGGATTAAAGTAGCAACCACTACATATAATTTGGTATATGGTAGATGAATAAACAAAACAAAATTCTTCTAATACAATGGTTACCTAGGACGTGTACATGACACGGTCCAAAGGGTTTTGTTAATTCAAAGGGTGCTAAAAAGGGCATGCAAACTTCAATGGTTGAAGTAAGCATCACGGAGTTGGAATCTTCACCATGATGAAAAGGAGTTTTCATCAGGAGACGATAAAGATGCTTGCATTTGCAAGAAATTAAGTGGGAGCGCTGAGACATATTTCTAATACATTATGTGGAAGACATCTTGTTGATTAAAAATGATGTATCTTTTATTGACAAAGGTTAAGAATTTCATTTCGATGAAATACTTAGGCAAAACCCGAATATTTAGCGTGAATGTCTATAGTGGATAGACTGTGACGCCAATATGGTTGTGCCAAACGTACATATATGAGATATTGAAGGATTTCAATATATAAACGACAAGAAACAGTTCTTGTTGCATGGAGAGGAATTGAATCAAGATTCAAGTGTATCGACACTTGATAAGTGAAACAAGATTCAAGTGCTTTGACACTTGATGAGTGAAATCACGAGAATGTTTTGATCAATCATACCATGATATGTACACATCCAGATATGTCCTATGCTCTAAGTGTTATGGGCATATACCAGAATGAATCATAAAATGATCATTGGGAAATAGTAAGGAAATTCTTATGATCTTTTGGAAGAACTAAGAATATATTTGTGTAGAGGTGACAAACAATTACAAATAGTTCATTGTAAAGCGTTACATTGATACTAGTTTTGTCACAAGATACAAATTAAGTTTATCTCAATTTAAACTATGGGTGGCACAATGTAATGGAAAGGAGTTTCCATGATGGATTTGGAAGAGTTCCAAAGTTAAGACATTATGACGAATACTACAACAAAAGTCTAAGTATATGACTTCTATAGTAGCAGCAAAGGAGGGAATTTGTGTCAAGTAGTTTGTTATCAAACTAAGGTGTGGTTCACAACTGGCTAACACTAAAGATATATTGTATGACAATAGTATCGACATGTTTTAACCCCAAGGAACTAAAGGTCTCACCAAAAGACCAAATTTATACAATGTCATCTCATTGGAGAATGAGTGATGCGTGAAGACGCAAAGACATGCAAATACACACGGACCTGAAAGTGTCAGATCCCTAGATTATGTTAACCACTTGCAGTTGCGTATTTGGAATACCAGAAAGCCATAGGTGTTCAATACACAAAGTTTTCAAACTAGATTATTGTCTCTAGTGCAAGTGGGAGACTGAAGGGAATATGCCCGATAGGCAATAATAAAGTGGTTATTATCGTATTCCTTGTTTATGATAAATGTTTATTTTACATGCTATAATTGTATTAATACGGAAACGTTAATACATGTGTGTTTAATAAACAAAAAGGAAGTTCCTAGTTATGCCTCTCTTATAAACTAGCTCGTTGATTAACAAGATGATCAAAGTTTCCTGATCATGGACATTGGATGTTGTTAATAACGAGGTCACAACATTAGTGTAATGATGTGATGAACAATCATCCGAAGTATAGCATTACGATCAAAGTCATTGAGTTTATATTGCTATAACAACTTACGAAGTGATCCTAATCTTTAGACCATGAGATCATGTCAATCACTAACACCGGAAGAGTTTCTTAATAACATAAAAACGTCACACCGTAACTGGGTGATTATAAAGATGGCTTCAGAACTACTAAAGTGTTATGTTGAGGTCCATGGATCGAGAGTGGAATTTGTTCATCCCGATGATGGATAGATATGCTCTAGGCCCTCTCGGTGATATCACATTGATTAGCTTGCAAGCAAGTGATTTGATCACTAGAATGTTATATCACGGGAACAAGAAAAGAGTGCATGTCGGTAACGAGATCAAACTAGGTATGGAGATACCGATGATCGAATCTCGGACATGTAATATATCGTGAAACAAAGGGATTAAGATACTAGCGTAAAAGGTTCGCACGATCACAGAAGTCATCGTTGAATGTGTGGGAGTCAGTACGGATCTCCAGGTCCCGCTGCTGATTATTGATCGAAGAGGGGTCTCGATCATGTATGCATTATTCGTGAACCGTAGGGTGACACACTTAAGGGATACCGACACCATTCGGAGCAAATGATATGCTAGAGAAAGAAAAAGGAAAGCGTAGGAATTTATTTCACTAGACACTGAAGAGAATGGATTTTGTGCTTGCCCTAATGGGTGTGTGGCCTATCCTGTCCTTCCATGCAGGCGTTGAGATGTGTGCCTGTAATGCACATGTCTATTTTATGAAAAGGCCATCTGAATTTTCCCGTCGCGTCACACAGTGCCTCCTCCCGTATTCACGCCACGCGACACGCGCGTCAGGTAGTGGACTCTCTCGTCAGGTAGTGGACTCTCTAGGCCATAGCGTTGCCCATCCCTTAGGAGGAGAGAGAACCTCTGGCTAGCTCTGTCCGTTTGCCGTTATTTCCTCGGCGAGATCCGCTGGCTAGACGGCACGGCGGTCCTCCCAGGATAGTCCAGGTAGCAAGGATTCTGCTCGCACCTTTCGTTCTCATTGCCGATTTGGCCCCCGATATGCAGCCGGCTTATCTCCAGGAAACAATGTCGGTCGGGGGGGAGGATCTTGCGGTTCCTTTGTCCGCCCAAGGGGCGGCGAGGGGCTTCTTGGCGGGGGGAACAGAGTACCATGGCTCCGCCAGCAGCGAGAGTGGCCTCGGCGGCGACGATGCCTGCGAGATCCTACATGCAGTTCCTCCCGTCCAGGGCAGGTGAGGCCTCTCTATCTCATTTTTTCCTCTTCCACACACGTTGTGGTCGGTCCCTTCCCATGTGTCATCTTCCCTATCGACGAATCGACTTGCGGCTATCTGTAGAGAGACGTCCGACGGAAGAGGTGCAGAGGATGGATCGCCCCTGTCCAGGAACACGGCCGGTCAAATTCATCCCCGAGGTGGGCTCGGTTGCTTTGATGGGGGGCGATTGGCGAAGGTGCAGAGTGCAACGGCGCCGCGGGCGCCGTAGACGGCGGCAGCCTCAACGGAGGTGGTGTCCCTGGGTACAAGAAAAGGTATGGGGCTGCAAACCACACTTAGCACCTAGTACATCAGTTGCAAGCGCATGTGAGGATTAAGGTCAGGGGCTGCAAACCACACTTAGCACGTCAAATTCAAGCATGTGAAACAGTGCAAATTCTGGGTCCTTTATCTCTTTGGGCACACCTAAGATTTTCCTGTTTGCGATAATGTTATGATTCACATGTAGTTTCAACTCGGTTTGACTAGTGGTGTAGTCGGAAATACATATGCAGTCCCCTGTTCTTATAAAGATTTATAGCACCACGGGGCTGCAGGTTTACTAATGGTGCGGACCCATGATTTTCACTTTTTCATATGCTTGCAATATTACTTTCGTGGGCATGGAGCCCAGTTTCCGTGAATGCTAAATATGAACACACACCTAGTACATCAGTTGCAGGCACATAGAAAAAGGAAAAAATCGCGGGCTGCACTGTTAGAAAATTCAGGTTCCTTTTCACATTGATCGCAACCTAATATTTTTCTGTCCTATGCTGTTATGGTTCGCACGTAGTTCTGTTATCATCTGTTAGGTCCTCGACTCGGGTTTGTTTATAGGCTATCTTGTTCTTATGTAGGTTTAGAGGCCGCGAAGGTTGTGACTCTCGTGTTGGGCCTCCTAGAGAAGTCGGGGCGGTGGAACTAGCCCTGAGGAATGCCTCAACCAGGAAAACCAAATACATATTGGAGCCTGTTGTCTCCACTGCATTCGACTCGCTGGCAGAAGCTTATGAGTTCTACAATTTGTATTCATGGGAGGTTGGCTTCGGCATTAGATATGGGTATAGCTACACAAACAATAGAGGATACAGGTCGAGCCAGGATCTGATCTGCCAAATGGAGGTGATTATCCTTCCATTCTCTGGGTTTTTTTGCGCGAAGTCTACTCGTGCTGCGCATTTTTCTGTGGTTTGAGTCTGAGCTGCAACCTTTCTCTGGCTACGTGCAGGGTTTTGACAATAGGCCGCTGAACGACTCTGCTAGGTGTGGCTGCAAGGCAATGATTCGGCTGCATAGGTCAGATGACGACGGTTGGTTCGTGGAGACAAACCGTCCGGATCACAACCACCTGCTGTCAAACAACTGTGGTGAGAAGATGCAGTGGAACTCGCACAAGAAAATTGACGAAGCAACAAAGAACACCGTGCGGTACTTGCGGGAGAACAATGTGAGTCTCAGCAAAGTGCATTGCATTCTGGGCAACATGCACAGTTCGGTTGATAAGCTCCCCTTCCCAAAGAAGGCCCTGCGCACAGTCTGCCAACAGATAGCATTTGATCAGAGGGACGATGACATAAGGAAGACAATGGATATGTTTAGGGGCATGCGCTCTGCTGATCCAGATTTTGCTTTCAGGTTTGATCTTGACCTTGAAGGTAGAATAAAGAATCTAATATGGACAACTGGCCGAAGTAGGCGGCAGTACACCTGTTTTGGGGACGTGGTTGTGTTTGACACCACGTACACCACCAATCTGTATAAGATGCCGTTTGGTCTGTTTGTCGGTGTGAACAACCACTTCCAGACAGTTATATATGCTGGTATCCTTTTGGCTGAGGAGTCAATAGAAGGTTTTAACTGGGCATATAATGAATTCTTATCGCTCATGGGAGGCAAGGCTCCCGTTACAATGTTGACAGGTAGGGAAAAACAAGTGGTCTATTGCTTGGTGACGATTTCCTCAATTTTTCATTGACCGCGACAAGTTGCTAAAAAAACCATTGCCTTGTATGCAGATCAATGTCGTGCGATGGAGGTGGCTATTGGCATGACACTGCCGCAAACCACCCACCGTTGGTGTAAGTGGCATGTTTTCCGTAAGGCAGAAGAAGAGCTTGGTGGCATATTTAGTAAGAAGACAGGGTTTAAGGATGCTTTCAACAGTGTTGTTAATGAGATGCTCACCGAGGACGAGTTTGAGAAGGCATGGGGGAAGCTTGTTGATGATTTCGGACTCACTGAACATGGCTTCATGATCCGGGCATTCGAGGCTCGCCATAAATGGGCAAAACCATATTTCAAGGACAAATACTGCGCAAGGATGACTTCAACGCAGCGAGTTGAAAGCGCGAACCACATGCTAAAGACGTATGTGCCTCGCAATTCATCGATGAACAAGTTTGTGGCCCAATACAATAAACTATTGAAGGATAGGAACGAGAACGAGGATTCAGAAGAACACAAAAATAAACAGGTGTGTCTTTCTGGAAAACTGTTCTTGTTGGCAATTCAGTTGTCTCCGTGCAGTTGTTTCGGGTTACTAATGTTTTTGGTTTTGTGGTTCATGGTTTCCTGCAGTGCAATCGTAAGGAGAAGGGCGGGTGGCCGATAGAGAAGCATGCTCGACGTATTTATACTCGGGCGGTGATGAAACATTTCAAGGTAGAGGTGGAGAAGGGGCAGAATTACAAACCACCTAAAGAGTTGGAGCCTCAATGTTTGTACGAGCTGGAGCATGCATATGCCCACCTCCGTCCAAGTTGGGCTCGGACAACTTTCAAGGTTCGAGTTGAGGAGGGCCAGATGTTTCACTGTGAGTGTGGTTTGTTCGGCCATTTCGGCATTGTTTGCCGTCATGTTATAAGGGTGAGTATTCTATTTTGCGTCCCTGGTATTTCTCCAAAGTGTGTTTTTAATGGCTGCAGCTGATTGACTGTGTTCTTGTTTGCAGCTCATGATACACCTAGGGCTGGAGCGGATTCCAGAATGTCACATAATGAAGCGATGGACAAAGTCTGCTAGGGATATCCTGGGTACAAGCGTTGCTAGCGATTTGGCGACGGATCTCTCTTTGCCAAGGTCTTTCCGACACAACATAATGTACGTCAGTGCCCTTGAGCTAGTGAAAATGGGTGATGTGGCCGAGAGCAATTACGGCATAGTCATGAAACACATCACGGCAGCAAAGAAATAACTTCGGGAGAACGACACCCCTGTTGCGCCTCTGTATTATTCTAGTGGAGGTGAGGACAATGGGGGGAGTCGGAGATCAAGTGCAAGCACTGCGCAGCTTGAAGGGTTGGCTGACAGTGGTGCCATGACAAGCGACGGCGTGGTGATCAAGGAGCCACTTATTCGGCGGGGGAGGGGCAGGCCTAAGGCAACAAGATTCAAGTCGTTCATGGACGGTGCCAACAAGAACTCCGATAAGGGCAAGAGTCCTGATGTTGCTCGGCCGGAAGGTCTGTCGCAGCAGACAAAGTTTTGCAAGCGTTGTAGGAAGCCTGGACACAACTCTGCCACCTGCATAGTGGCGTCTGTTTGCGCGCCATCGGATGTCAATAAAAGTGCTAGGAAAAAGCCACGCAAGAAGAACCGGTGCCGGAAGTGCAATGGCTTGGGTCACAATTCCGCGACATGCACGGATAACTTGGATGGTGATTCCGCTGGTGACGCGGGTGTTTGATTCTGTGGACGGTGCCGTAGTATTGTAAGCACTAGCTATGATGTTCTTAGTAAAAGGAATTGTCATCATATTGTGTGTAATATTTCTGTGACCTGTTCCATTGGGTGAAATATCGATCAGGATGTCTGAACTGTTCAATTTTGATTCTGTGTGATTTGTGCTGAGTGTCTGGCTATAAATGTGTTATGTGATTCAGTGACCATGATCAAATGTGAATATAATCTTCCAAGTGCCTTATGCATCCCGTATCTGTGGACGCTGCACTTTGCATTCGGCACTTTGGTGCAAATACCAAAAATTAACTTGCAATCTGGGTATGGCGCGTTACAGAGTGGTGGGGGCTAGTGTTTCAAATTCAAAAAAACTGAGTTGGCGGAGAGAGGGAGCATGGTCCATTCTGTGTTATTGCCCTTGTGTTGTATCGTTCTGCAACTCCTCTATAAGATGACCAATGTAGTGTATCCCATTTTCTTCCAGCTAAGACAACAGAACAAACATAACCACAGATATGTCGGTCTCTGTTCCTTCCAGCGTCGATCCAGAGCATATCTCCTGCTTGACGGATGTCTCTGGAGGTACAGTGTCGCAGGAGACGGTTGTTCCTGAGAGTTCACTGGAAAACTCGTCGGTGAGTTCTTGTTCCGGATCCATTCTCATTCCGTGCATCCAATGCTTGATGTAGTCCTTTCTTCGATCCATCTGACTTCTTTCTCTATTGCTGTAACATATGGTCTAGTTTGTTGCTGGGGATTCGGGGTATGCAGCAGACGATGAGGTCAGTGTTGGAGACGATTGACACGGGATTGCTAGGGTGGCTGGCGCTGCGTACGGGGCAGGAAACCACGGGTTTGTGCTGTTTGTTCCTGCTGAGGTGAGTTGTTCTGACGATTTTGTTCAATCAGTAGCTGAGCGTCACCTTCTTGTCTTTGTAATCAAGACTCGTTGTAGCTTCCTCCTGCCGCTGTCGCCGGGGCTGAGCTCGTGGCAGATAACATGCTCGCCGGTGTCGGCGAGCTTGCAGATGTGGTGGTGCAGCTCGACGACGGCGACGCTTCTTCAGATGCTGGCTCCCAACCTGACGACGAGGTCGACGATGAGGTGCTGAGCCCGCGGCGGCGCTTTGGGTACGGCGGTGTCCGGGACCTCATGCAGCGTCGTGTCCGCGCGCGGCTCGTTTAGCAGTTTGGAAGCCACGCTTAGTGCGGGAGGTGTGTTCTGATTAGCTCGCCTCGCTATCAGTCAGTTTATCTTGTAGCATCGCAGTCAATTAGTGTGGTGGTCACTGATCATGAGGACTAGCTCGTTGGTCAGTGGTTATTTTGTTCAGGATCCACATCTGTTAGTGGCATTCTGTTTGTGTTAGCAGCTGGACAACCGAGGTTGTCTTGTACCAGGTCTAAAATGGTTGTACCTTGTTTTCAGTTAACTTGGGATTCTTTCCTTGATCAACGGTAATGGCTGCAGAATATTGTATGCGTCAGTCTGATTCGAAATTTCGAAATGTTTGAAATCTCCCGCTCTCGCCCATCGCCCACACTAGTGAAAAACCCCGTAGTTCCCCGGGCGCGTGTACCTACTCTCGTAGCTCCCATTGCATACGCATGCAAGTCGCCCATGCTGCTGTGTGTTGTCTGCTAGCCATGCTGCTCTCTCTGTTGATCTCCAGTAAAAACCGCTGGATATTGTTTGGGGGTAAGAAAAAGAGGCGAGCTGACCGGCGCTGTGTCTCTGTACTTCGCGTGAAACCTGGGTGCTTCGATGTCGCAATATGGGTGTTGTCCTGTCTACTCGCGCGTGAAACCTGGGTGCTTCGATGTCACAGTATGGGTGTTGTCCTGTGTCACAATATGGGTGCTTCGACGTGGGGTGTGGAACCCGGTGGTGTTAGACTGAGCTCAACGCGCGCGGCGGGTCAGCCGTAGGCAGGGGTAAAAAAGGCTTTGGTATAGTGCTTCTTCTCTCCCTGCTCTCATTCTCACCTCCCCTCTTCAGTGTGTTCCCCTCTCCAGCGTGTTGCCATCTCCATCGGGTAGGTTTTGCTACCGGTTCTCAAAGATTTTCCCTTCTAAAAAACATACTACTTCTTCTCACGTCGTTTATCCCGCTACTCCTATATAACTGAACTTGTTTCTGCTTATATTCTCAGGTTGACATGGTGGGGCCGGGGAAGGGGAAGCGTGCCGTTGCTGCGGGGTGCTCTGGCATGGCGGCTGGGTCATGCTAAAAAACGGAAAACTCATGGGCGCTAGTGTCATTTTGCTTCGTTAGCTTTGGAGATGCAACATCGCAAAGTGGCGGGGCTGGTACGTCTAGCAACAGAGTTACATTGTAAGTTTGACTACATATCTTAGGTGCATGCAAAGAAGATAGCAACAGACTTACTTGTCCTCTGCGGTCTGAGCCGTTTATTCTCGAACTCTGATTCAGATTCACCGGCACTCAAGTAATCTTCTCTAAGTCGACGAGATGTTTGTGTGCTCTGTTTCTTTTTTGTGCTATCTAGAAGGCGTGCCGCGAGCTTCATATTCTCCCGTACGATCGAGTCCTTGAAGATGTTTGAGTGCAGTATGCAACGGGCATTGTGTAACTTTAAGTGATTCACCATTTCTGAGTCCATCAGGTCAGGGTGTTCTTGCCTCAAGAATTCAACAAACTCGAACGCGCCAAAGGGGCGTAGAACTGATGGAGATATTGGTGACCCAACTGTCCCTAGATGAGGAAGCGTTGGGTTCTCTAACTCCTTTCCTGGACACCGAATATGAGATGAGCTCGACTGTCCTGTCTCACTCGCCATGTAGCATGAATCTTCACGTCGCCGGGCCTGTGAAAAAATATGGACATTGCACTTAGCCATGCATCTCCGTATGTGTAGAACTGTGAGTTAAGGTGATTAAGGTAACTACCTGTGATGATCCCCAACATGGTTCCCCATGGCATGGTGGTTTAGGAAGCATGTCCTCCATGATCATCTTATTGATCACCGTCTCGCTGGTGAAGTCTAAGATGCGAGGGAACATTGTGTGTGGCTTGCTAAGGTCCCCCGAGGTTGATGTTGTCAAGGTAAATAATCTGTAATGGTCACATCTCTGTAAGTAAGACCCCAGATGATATAAAGTGCACAGTCTGAAAAAACCCGAAAAAAGAGTGTGTTGGGGGTGCATACCTTAGCTATGAGAGGGCATGAAGTGATGGTCATTGTAGCTTTCTTAAGCTTCAGGTCAGCCTGCACCCTTGCTGCTGCATCCATCATGTGATCCAGATAGTACGCACCCCAATTGAACTCTTTTATCTCGGCGGTGTTATACAGCGATCCCCAAAAATCTGAAGAACCAAGGTCATGCTTTGTTGTCGGCGCAAGAAACCTCCCATTGATCCAAACCACAAAAGCTACCTTGAATTCGTCAACCATATCTGTAGAGGGGCCATCTTTCCACTCTCTCATTACAACTGATTGAGCTGCCTTCAATGGGTTATTGCAGTGCTTGGTAGCGCCCATGGCCAGCCTCACGAAATCAGTCCTCTCTGTGACGTTGTCTGGCTCCAGCCCACAAACTTGACTTCCTCTAGATGGAACCCCTATTACCTTCTCCATGTGATCTGGTCGCAGTAGAACTCTTCCATCCTTTCCAACCGGCATGGATCTATTACTGATGTCAATTCTACTGAACAACCACTGAGTGAACTTGAGATTAACCTTCTTTATCAGCCCTAGGTGGAGAAGGCCTCCAAATCCAATCTCACGGACAACCTTCTTTTTCCCCTCGCAGAACTTCTCCATGACAGACGAAACATGGCGTGCTGAGCTGCGTGAAGTGCGAGTCCCCTCGCTTTCCGTCTCCGACAGATCGGAATCAGAAGCTGGAGCTTCTGGCTCCTCGAGCGGCCGCCCGTCCATCTGTCCAGCCCTTCTACGGGTACTCCTCAGCTTGTATGATGCCCACGAATCTGCTTTCTGGATTTTGTCCTGCGATTAGATATGCGCAAAACAAGCTGAATAGCCTACTACTGCTTGCTCTTTTTTCACATTGCAAGATTGACAGACAGAAAAAGAGGTGCTTCACATGATACTTACCCCAATATTCGTTGGATGCTTCCCATTGCTCGGTTCCATGGTGTCGTCTCTCCTGTGGCAAGCGGTGGGAGGAATGAGGGTGGGTGTGAGGGTCGGGGTGGTGTGTGTGGCCAGAATGCAGCCTGTGTGGCTGGTAGAAGGAGTCCATGCTAACACTGAAAAAAATGTTCTATGCCGATCTAGAGCATGCATCCATGCCCATACTTGATTTGATGACTCGGGCAGAAAATCATAAAAAAAAGTCACCGGGGGAGCTGGGGGTGTGGGAAAAAGCCTAAAAACACGGAGGTGATAAAAAACTGACCTTTATGCTGACCAAATGCTAGCTGGCCGGCTGACGGCTCACTGTTGATACAGTCCGCAAAGTCATGTCTTTGCTGCTCCTGAATGTAGCAACTCACTCTTAAAATGGAAAACAGGACAAACACATATTTCATTAATCTCATTTTCCCATTGCCAGTTACAGGTAGAGTACATCAGAGCTAGATGAAAAGTATGGTATGGCTAATTAGGATACATCGAAACACAGGCCAGCTAGGGGATACATCAGTACTAGAGGCTGATTATTTAGGAAACATCTGTACTAAGCTAGATACATGTAAACTGCAATCATTGTTGCAAACAGAGCGACTACTAGAGTGGGGGGCAGGAGCCAGATCATAGCAACTAGCATAAACATCAACGCCCGGCACTTCTTGAACTTGGAGTGGTTGGACTTCATTAAGGTGATCTGAGACTGGAGAGATGCGATCTGAGCAACCAGTGCACATATTTCATTTTGGTGGGCTCTGTCCTTCTGAACTATCTCTCTCTCTACTGCCGAAATCGCTTGTTCCATATTCTGCAACACTGAATTGCTTGTTCGGTAGTTGATCATCTGCTCAACGTAGTCGCGCACGAGATCAACCCATATCCATGTCTTGCAGGCGTATTTCTCCTGCTGCCAAGAGAAGTACAACGGGGACGGTGAGTGGGGATCGAAGGAGGAAACGGAACTCGACAACAAAAAAAGATCGGGGGGAGACTTAACTTACAGCGGATCCGGATTTCCGGCATTCGTAGTACTCTCGGTTAGGGTTCCTCTCCGTGCGGGAAGTTCTTAGGAAGAGTGGGAGCTTGCACGCGCAGAGGAGCTGCGGGGGAGACACCGGATCCTGCTCGCCGTCGTCGGCGCAGCGCCTCGGGCGGATCCATGGAAGCAGCTGGTTGCCAGATCCGCCGCCGCTCCCGCGTGGTCCGCCACTGCTCCCGCGTGAGCACTCGCCGGCCATGGCTGTGTTGGGAGACGAGCTCGGGGAGGAGGAAATGGGCGCAACGCGATGTTGTGGGAGACGAGCTCGGGTGTTCGTGTTCGGGGAGAAAGGAAAAGTGGATGATATGGCCGGTGAGATGCTCTGTTAAAGAATCTAGAGTAGGAGGGATGGGTGTCGATCCTACAACCCTACTCACTGTCGCTGGGTGTCAGTCCTGCTCACTGTCGATGGCTGTCAGCACTGCTCACCGTTGCTTTCCCTGCGTATTCTGCTGCGGCCTTGCCCCAGATTCTCTCGAACATATTCAAAGAAATGCATAAAATGGAACTCTGACAGAAAATGTTCCCACGAATCTTAGCGCACATATTGGCTTGTGTGCGGTCCGATAGGTCCTGTACCCATGAGGGCAAGTACATATGCATTTCCGGACACTGAAACTGTTTCGGTTGAAATTGCTGAAACTGGTTCTGCATGTGAAATTGAAATGTTGTAAGGGGTTTTATGTTAATGTTTGTTAATTAAAGTAATTAACAAAATTCTGAATAAATAAATAAAAGAGTTTTATTTAAATGAGAGCTTGCATTAAATTTGGTGGAAATTTAATGCATGTGAGTGGATTTTTAATGGGAGTGGAGGCTTTTCATTTTGAGTGGGAGCTCCACCCACATGAATGTGGAAGAGGTGGGGGCAGCCCCCATGGCTGGGCGCCATGCCCCTTGGGTGCCCCCCTCTCCCCTATAAAAGGCCCCCCTCTCCTCCTCTCAAAGCACACCTCCTCGTGAAGGATCTCTCTCCCTCTCTAGAATTTATCCCCCATGGTCTCGGACTAGCGAGATACATGTTCCCGGTGGCTATTCGGCAAGAAAAAGTTGTGCTTCCGCTGCATCGCTGGAGCGAGGAGGCGGAGGTTGCTCGGTGCCTCGAATGTGTGTGCGAGCACGGATGCGCTGCTGTTTTGTGGCGCTAGGACTTCCTCTCGATCTTGAGATCGGCAAGAGATCGTCTACATCAACCATGAGTTTGGACTCGTTAAGCTTTGTCGGTCTTCAAGGGTATGTTCTCTACGGATATACATTCGCCTGTTGTTTATATCTAGTAGATAGATCTTGGTACATAGTTGTTCCCATCGTAGGAAAATTTTGTTTTCTATGCTGCGAACCCTACAGCGGCTAGGGCTTGGGGAAGCCCAAGTCGGTGGCTAGGGTTTGCCCTAGGCGGCGGCGACAGCAGCAGGAGGTGGTGGCGCCGGCGGCTTAGGGCTAGGGTTTTGGTGAGGCAAGGTGTAGTCTTGGAGGGGCAGCCCTGCCCCTCCTTATATAGGTGGGAGGGCGCGGACAAGGGGAGGGGAGTCCCTCCCCAACTCGGCTTCCAAGGCCGGCGGTGGAGGGAGAGGAACTCGTCCCCAAGTAGGTTTCCTACTCTCCCTCCACCAAGCAAACTTGTCGTTTGACTTTTCAAATTGGCGTTTGACTTTTCAAACTAGGATTTGATTTATCCCTTTATTTTGCTGAGCGATGATACCTAGTACATGATGCAACCATTCCAACTTGTTATGACACATTCATGTACCCTTCCCCTCCGGAGTGCCGGACCTTCCGGAACCTTCTAGAACATTCCCGATGAAAACACCGGAACCATTCTCCAACCCCGAAACAGGACTTTCCTTATATGAATCTTATTCTCCGGACTATTCTGGATCTCCTCGTGATATCCCGGATCCCATCCGAGACTCCGAACAACATTCGGTCTCTTACTCATCATTCCATAACTACTCAACAACATCGAATCCTTAAGTGTGTCTCCCTACGGTTCGTAAATTATGCGAACATGATCGAGACACTTCTCCGAACAATAACCAATAGAGGAATCTGGAAATTCATATGGCTCCCACATATTTCTACGATTACTTTGAGATCTAATGAACCACTTACATACGATACCAATTTCCCTTTGTCTCACGATAGTTTACTTATCCGAGGTTTTGATCGTCGGTATCTCTGCATACCTAGTTCAACCTCGTTACTGATAAGTACTCTTTTCTCGTTCCCGTGATATGTGATCCCTTGTGAGCCAATCACATGCTTGTAAGCCAATTGGATGACATTCCACCGAGAGGGCCTAGAGTATATCTATCCGTCATATGGATGGACAAATCCCACTCTTGATCCATGTGTCTCAACCAATACTTTCCGAACACTCAATGCCACCTTTATAACCACCCAGTTACGGTGTGGTGTTTGATGTCATCAAAGCATCCTTCCGGTGATGGTGATAAGCATGATCTCATGGTCGAAGGAATTAGGTTACTATGTATCAGAAAGCATATAGCAATTGAACTATTAAAATGACTTGATCTTTATGCTACGCTTATCTATAGGAGTATGTCCATCATACCATTCTCCTAACGATATGATCTTGTTGTTAATAACATCTCAATGTTCATGATAGGGAAACCACAATCATTCATTAACCAACAAGCTATTATTATAAAGAGGCTTTACCAGGGACTTTAATTTAGTTTACAAATCACACAAGTATTAATGTTTCCTTGTTAATACTGTTATAGCATGAATGTAAACATTTATCATAAACACAAAGATATAATAATAACTATATTTATTATTGCCTCTAGGGCATATCTCCAACAGTCTCCCACTTGCACTAGAGTCAACTAATCTAGATTACATGGTAATATACCGAACACCCATGGCAGTTTGGTGTTGGTCATGTTTTGCCCTCGGGAGAGGTTTAGTCAACGGATCCGCCACATTCAGATCTGCGTGTACTTTGCAAATCTTTATGTCACCATCTTGGACATGTTCTCGAATAGTGTGAAAACGTAGCTTGATGTGCTTCAGCTTCTTGTGTGACCTTGGTTCTTGCGCATTGGCTATGGCGCCCATGTTATCACAGTAGATAGACATGGGGTCCAGCGCACTCTGTAATGAACTCCTTCATCCATATCGCTTCTTGTGAAGCCTCCGAAGCAGCTATGTATTCCGATTCAGTTGAAGATCTCGCCACAACGCTTTGCTTTGCACTCCTCCAGCTAACTGCTGCACCATTCAAAGTAAATACGTATCCAGATGGAGATTTAGAATCATCCGGATCGGTGTTCCAACTAGCATCGGTGTAACCATTAACAACGAGTTGTTCATCACCTCCATAAGAAATAACCATATCCTTAGTTCTTCTCAAGTACTTAAGGATGTTTTTGACCGCTGTCCAATGATCCACTCCTGGATCACTTTGATATCTGCTAGTCAAACTAACAGCATATGCAATGTCGGGTCTAGTACATAGCATGGCATACATTAGAGATCCTATGGCTGAGGCATAGGGAGTCTTACTCATACTTTCTCTATCTTCTGCCGTTGCTGGACTTTGAGTTTTACTCAAGGTCGTATTGGGCAACATGGGCAAGAACCCTTTATGCCTAATATATAAGCTGCTTCGCCAAGATCTTTGTCCAAATATGTACTTTGTGATAATGATATTAGGCGTCTCGATCTATCTCTATAAATCTTTATGCCTAATATGTAAGCTGCTTCGCCAAGATCTTTCATTGAAAAACTATTATTCAAATATTCCTTGACACTATTAAGAAGGTCTACATCATTCCCAATCAACAATATGTCATCTACATATAGTATTAAGAATGCTACAGAGCTCCCACTCACTTTCTTGTAAATACAAGTTTCTCCGTAAGTTTGTATAAAACCAAAACTTTTGATCACCTTATCAAAACGTTGATTCCAACTTCGGGATGCTTGCTTCAATCCATATATGGACCGTTGAAGTTTTCATACCTTGTTAGCATCTTTAGGATCGACAAAACCTTTGGGTTGCATCATATACAACTCTTCATCAATGTCTCCATTGAGGAACGCTGTTTTGACATCCATCTGCCATATCTCATAATCGTAATATGCAGCGATTGCTAACAAAATCCTCACAGATTTTAGCTTCGCTACTGGTGAGAAAGCCTCATCGTAGTCAACTCCTTAAATTTGTCGAAACCCTTTTGCGACAAGTCGACCTTTATGGACAATAACATTACCATCAGCATCTGTTTTCTTCTTGAAAATCCATTTGTTCTCGACATCCATCCGGCCATCCGGTAAGTCCACCAAAGTCCATACTTGGTTTTCCTACATGGATCCAATCTCGGATTTCGTGGCTTCTTGCCATTTATTGGAATCTGGGCTCATCATTGCTTCCTCATATGTCGCAGGGTCATCGGTGTTGTCCACCAACATGACACTCATAACGGGATCATACCAATCAGGAGTGGTACGAGTTCTCATTGACCTGTGAGGTTCTGTAGCAACTACAACTGAAGTTTCATGATCATCATCATTAGCTTCCTCTCTTATTGGTGCAAGCACCATAGGAACTTCTTTCGGTGCTGCGCTACTCGCAAGTTCGAGAGAAGGTTCGACAACCTCGTCGAGTTCTACTTTCCTTCCAGTCACTTCTTCCGAGAGAAATTCCTTTTCTAGAAAGGATCCATTCTTGGCAACGAAGATTTTGCCTTCGTATCTATGATAGAAGGTATACCCAATAGTTTCCTTTGGGTATCCTATGAAGACGCATTTTTCCGCTTTGGGTTCAAGCTTGTCCGGCTGTAACTTCTTTACATAGGCTTCGCAACCCCAAACTTTAAGGAACGACAATTTAGGTTTCTTCCCAAACCATAATTCATACGGTGTCGTTTCAACGGATTTAGATGGTGCCCTATTTAAAGTGAATGCGGTTGTTTCTAATGCATAACCCCAAAATGATAGCGGTAAATCTGTAAGTGACATCATAGAACGAACCATATCTAAGAGAGTTCGATTACGACGTTCGGACACACCATTACGCTGTGGTGTTCCCGGCGGTGTCAACTGTGAAAGTATTCCGCATTTCTTCAAATGCTCGCCAAACTCGTAACTTAGATATTCACCTCCACGATCAGAACGTAGAAATTTAATCTTCTTGTTACGTTGATTCTCCACCTCACTTTGAAATTCCTTAAACTTCTCAAAAGTTTCGGACTTATGTTTCATGAAATAGATATACCCATATCTACTCAAGTCATCCGTGAAGGTAAGAACATAACGATAAACACCGCGCGATGTTACACTCATTGGACCACACACATCGGTATGTATGATTTCCAATAAGTCCGTAGCTCGCTCCATCATCCCAGAAAATGGAGTCTTAGTCATTTTACCCATCAGACATGCTTCGCATCTTTCAAGTGATTCCAAATCAAGTGATTCAAGAAGTCCATCGGAATGGAGTTTCTTCATACGCTTCACTCCAATGTGACCAAGACGACAGTGCCACATATAGGTCGAGTTATCGCTCGATTTCAAACGTTTAGCGTCAATGTTATTAATATGTGTATTTCCACTATCGAGATTCAATAAGAATAGACCATCTATCAATGGTGCATGTGCATAAAACATATTACTCATATAAATCGAACAACCATTATTCTTGGACTTAAACAAGTAACCGTCTCGCAATAAACAAGATCCCGATACAATGTTCATGCTTAACGCAGGCACCAAATAACAATTATTTAAGTATAAAACTAATCCCGATGGTATATGAAGAGGTAGCGTGCCGACCGCGATCACATCAACCTTTGATCCATTTCCCACACGCATCGTCACCTCGTTCTTCGCTAGCTTCCGTTTATTCTGCAGCACCTGTTTCGAGTTACAAATATGAGCAACCGAACCAGTATCAAATACCCAGGCACTACTACGAGTACTAGTGACATACACATCAATAACATGTATATCGGATATACCTTTCTTCTTTATGTTGTCGTTCTTCAAATCCGCCAAGTACTTTGGGCAATTCCGCTTCCAGTGACCTTCTCCCTTGCAGTAAAAGCACTCAGTATCAGGCTTAGGTCCAGCCTTGGTCTTCTTCGTCGGTGCGGTAACTTTATTACCACCCTTCTTAAAGTGTCCATTTTGCTTAGACTTGCCTTTCTTGAATTTGGTGGTCTTATTGACCATCAACACTTGGTGCTCTTTCTTGATCTCCATTTCTACAGATTTTAACATGGAGAAGAGTTCTGGCAACTGCTTGTTCATGCTTTGCATATTGTAGTTCATCACAAAGTTCTTGTAACTTGGTGGTAGTGATTGGAGGACACAGTAAATCCCCAAAGCATTAGGAATTACTATACCCAAGCTTTGGAGTTTGTTTGCGTGCCCAGACATCTTAAGCACATGCTCACTGACGGAGCTGCCCTCTTCCATCTTGCAGTTAAAGAACTTTTTAGAAGCCTCATAGCTCTCAACTGCCGCGTGAGTCTCATAAATCAATTTGAGTTCACGGACAATATCATGTGGGTCTGAATTCTCAAACCTTTTCTGAAGCTCCGATTCCAAACCATACAAGATAGCACACTGAACTGTGGAGTACTGATTCTTCCGAGCGAGGTAAACATTCTTTACTTCATCGATAGCATCAGCTGCAAGCGGGTCACCCAGCGGTGCATCCAGCACATAGGTCAAATTACCAGCATTGAGGACAATTCTCAAATTGCGGAACCAATCCGCGAAGTTGCTTCCATTGTTTTTCAACTATTCTTTCTCTAGGAACGCATTAAAATTGATGGTAGGGGCCACCATTGATCTACAAAATATTTACAATAGTTTAGACTAAGTTTATGACAAATTGAGTTCTAATTAATAGTTAAATTAATCTAGGTGAACTCCCACTCAAAACAATATCCCTCACATTGTTTTAGTGATCACACGAACCAAATCCACCACATCAAAACCGATCATCACGAGAGTTGATGTAGCTTCAATGGCGAACAATCGACATGTTCATCATATCTACTATATGATTCATGCTTTACCTTTCGGTGATCCGTGTTCCGAGACCATGTCTGTACATGCTTGGCTCGTCAAGATCAAACCTTAGCTTCCGCATGAGCAAATCTGGCTTGCTCACGTTGTATACACTTGCAGAATCTAACACACCCGATCATCACATGGTGCTTCGAAACAACAAGCTTTAGCAACGGTGCTTACTAAGGATGAACACTTTAGAACTTGAAATTTATGTGCATGAGGGATCATCTTATAATGCTACCGTTGTTAACTAAGCAATACAAGATGCATAAAGGATTAAAATCACATGCAATTCATAATATGTGATATGATATGGTCTTTATACTTTGTGCTTCCGATCTCCATCTTCAAGCACGAACATGATCTCCATCATCACCGGCATTGCATCAGGGTCAATGACGCTGCTCCATGGTTGTCGTCCACCAGCTTCAACTATTACAACTACTTTGAATAGACACGCGGGTCTTAACAGAAATTAAAGACAACCATATGGCTCCTACCGGTTGCCAACTTACAATAAGGAACATTGCATACATCAAATATAATCACAATCATGGCCATATCACATCGCAGCACACCCCTGCAAAACAAAGTTAGACGCCTCTAATTTCTTTGCATATTTTACGTGGTTTGGGGCTTTCAATAAGTGTCGATCTAACTTACGAACAAGAACCACAACGTCGATGTTTGAACTATCAAGTGCCTGTTGTAAATTGGATCTATACTATAATGGGAGAGACAGACACCCGCAAAGCCACTTATGCAATACAAGTTGCATGTTGAGCGTGGAGCAAGTCTCATGAACGATGTCATGTAAGGTTAGCCCGGGCCGCTTCATCCCATCATACCGCAAGATGCAAAGTACACAAGAAGAAATTGATAATAAAAGCACCACCGCCCACAATGACCATTGTGTTCTACTCGTGCAACAGATCTACATATAGACACGGCTCTGATACCACTGTAGGGGTTCGTAGCATGGAAAACAAAAAATTTCTACCGCATACAAACAAACAAGCCAAGATCTATCTACTAGATTGTAGCAACGAGTCGATGGAATAACTCACCCTCGAAGATTCCAAAGTGTTTAACGAGAGCGGATTCTCGTGGGTGATGTAGTCGTACTCTTGCCGATCTCAAGATCGTGTAGACGATCCTTCCGGCGCTGCGTTCCGGCAGCGCTCCCGCAGTCAGTCACACGTTCGGTACTCGATTAAGACCTTCCTCTCCCTTGTTCCAGCAGGCAGCGGAGGTTGTAGCACTCTCCTCGCGATTCCGGCAGCACGACGGCGTGGTACGGGAAGTAGAGGGGAGATCTCGTAGGGCTTCGCCTTAAGCCGGAGCGAGTATGGTGGAATATGAGAGAGGCCTTGGCGATCTAGGGTTTAGACACACCAAGGAGAGAGGGCTAGGCCAGCGGCTAGGGCTTGGGTAAGCCCAAGTCGGCGGCTAGGGTTTGCCCTAGGCGGCGGCAGCAGCAGGAGGTGGTGGCGCCGGCGGCTTAGGGCTAGGGTTTTGGTGAGGCAAGGTGTAGTCTTGGAGGGGCAGCCCTGCCCCTCCTTATATAGGTGGGAGGGCGTGGCCAAGGGGAGGGGAGTCCCTCCCCAACTCGGCTTCCAAGGCCGGTGGTGGAGGGAGAGGAACTCCTCCCCAAGTAGGTTTCCTACTCTCCCTCCACCAAGCAAACTTGACGTTTGACTTTTCAAATTGGCGTTTGACTTTTCAAACTAGGATTTGATTTATCCCTTTATTTTGCTCAGCGATGACACCTAGTACATGATGCAACCATTCCAACTTGTTATGACACATTCATGTACCCTTCCCCTCCGGAGTGCCGGACCTTTCGGAACCTTCTAGAACATTCCTGATGAAAACACTGGAACCATTCTCCAACCCCGAAACAGGACTTTCCTTATATGAATCTTATTCTCCGGACTATTCCGGATCTCCTCGTGATATCCCGGATCCCATCCGAGACTCCGAACAAGGTCTCTTACTCATCATTCCATAACTACTCAACAACATCGAATCCTTAAGTGTGTCTCCCTACGGTTCGTGAATTATGCGGACATGATCGAGACACTTCTCCGAACAATAACCAATAGAGGAATCTAGAAATTCATATGGCTCCCACATATTTCTACGATTACTTTGCGATCGAATGAACCACTTACATACGATACCAATTTCCCTTTGTCTCACGATAGTTTACTTATCCGAGGTTTTGATCGTCGGTATCTCTGCATACGTAGTTCAACCTCGTTACTGATAAGTACTCTTTTCTCGTTCCCGTGATATGTGATACCTTGTGAGCCATTCACATGCTTGCAAGCCAATTGGATGACATTCCACCGAGAGGGCCCAGAGTATATCTATCCGTCATATGGATGGACAAATCCCACTCTTGATCCATGTGTCTCAACCAATACTTTCCGACACTCAATGCACCTTTATAACCACCCAGTTACGGTGTGGTGTTTGATGTCATCAAAGCATTCTTCCGGTGATGGTGATAAGCATGATCTCATGGTCGAAGGAATTAGGTTACTATGTATCAGAAAGCATATAGCAATTGAACTATTAAAATGACTTGATCTTTATGCTATGCTTATCTATAGGAGTATGTCCATCATACCATTCTCCTAACGATATGATCTTGTTGTTAATAACATCTCAATGTTCATGATAGGAAAACCACAATAATTCATTAACCAACAAGCTAGTATTATAAAGAGGCTTTACCAGGGACTCTAATTTAGTTTACAAATCACACAAGTATTAATGTTTCCTTATTAATACTGTTATAGCATGAATGTAAACATTTATCATAAACACAAAGATATAATAATAACTATATTTATTATTGCCTCTAGGGCATATCTCCAATAGTTCATCCCAATGACGGATAGATATACTCTGGGCCCTCTCGGTGATATCACATTGGTTAGCTTGCAAGCAAGTGATTTGATCACTAGAATGTTATATCACGGGAAGGAGAAAAGAGTGCATGTCGGTAATGAGATCAAACTAGGTATGGATATACCGATGATCGAATCTCGGACATCTAATATATCGTGAAACAAAGGGATTAAGATACTAGCATAAAAGGTTCCGACGATCACAGGAAAGTCATCGTTGAATGTGTGGGAGTTAGTATGGATCTCCAGGTCCCGCTTCTGATTATTGATCGGAGAAGGGTCTCGATCATGTCCGCATTATTCGCGAACCGTAGGGTGACACACTTAAGGGACACTGACATCCAATTGGATCAAAAGTTTCATGCCGGAAAGAATAACAAGCGCAGGAATTTATTTCACTAGATACCGAAACAGGTTTTCGGGTGAAATTGCAGAAAGTGTTTTTGCATGTGAAATGGAATTCTAGCAAGGGGTTATATGTGAATGTTTGTCATTAAAGTAATTGACAAAGTTCTGAATAAATAAAAAGAGTTCTATTTAATGAGAGTTTGCATTAAATTTGGTGGAAATTTAATAGCAATTTTGAGTGGGATTTTGAGTGGAGGAAATTGAAGAGGTTTTTGTGAATGGAGTGTCCACCCACATGAATGAAGTAGGGGAGGGGGCAGCCCCCATGGCCGGCGGCCACCCCCTTGGGTCCCCCCTCCTCCTATAAAAGGCACCCCTCTCCCTCTCTCTCACTCACACCTCCTCGTGAAGGATCTCTCTCCCTCTCTAGAATTTATCCCCCATGGTCTCGGACTAGCGAGATACATGTTCCCGGTGGCTATTCGGCAAGAAAGGGTTGTGCTTCCGCTGCATCGCTGGATCGAGGAGGCGGAGGTTGATCGGTGTCTTGTACGTGTGTGCGAGCACGGATGCGCTGCTGCTTTGCGGCGCTAGGACTTCCTCTCGATCTTGAGATCAACAAGAGATCGTCTACATCAACCACGAGTTCAACTCATTAAGCTTTGTCGGTCTTCAAGGGTATGTTCTCTACGGATATACATCCGCCCGTTGTTTGTATCTAGTAGATATATCTTGGCACTTAGTTCCCATCGTAGGAAAAAATTTGTTTTCTATGCTGCGAACCCTTCAGTCGTCCCTCTCCTCATCATGTGGACTTGGAGGTGGTGAACCGCGACTCGGAGGAGACGGTGGTGGCCTGGGCGCCGAGCCTGGAAACACGATGTATTTCTTCCACCATAGAATGATACCACTACGACTTCTTCTAGTGTCCTCTCATCTTCAGCTCCAAGGATGTCAAGATCCAATGATTTATATTGCAGTACAACTTCATCCACCCTGACATGAGCATAGCCATCTGGAATGTCATTTCTATGCCAGCGTGCTCCAGGTTCACAAGATAAAGCATAGCCGAGAGCCGCCTTGAAGGATAAGTTAATCACCCCCACGTGTAGCTCACAACTTGTCTTCTCAGTGATATTATCCACAGAGTAGCGATCGATCGGATGGGTCGCCGTGAAAGCCACGCTGCTTCTCTGCTGAGATGGGTCGCCGACACTTTTTTGCTGCAGCTGATGAGTTGTCCCTTGATAGCGCATTTTGTCCAGTTGCTTCTATTGCTAGTGAAATAAATTTCTGCGCTTGTTATTCTTTCTGGCATGAAACTTTTGCTCCAATTGGATGTCAGTGTCCCTTAAGTGTGTCAGGACCTGGAGATCTATACTGACTCCCACACATTCAACGATAACTTTCCTGTGATCGCCGGAGCCTTTTACGCTAGTATCTTAATCCCTTTGTTTCACGATATATTACATGTCCGAGATTCGATCATCGGTATCTCCATACCTAGTTTGATCTCGTTACCGACATGCACTCTTTTCTCGTTCCCGTGATATAACATTCTAGTGATCAAATCACTTGCTTGCAAGCTAACCAGTGTGATATCACCGAGAGGGCCCAGAGTATATCTATCCGTCATTGGGATGAACAAATTTTACTCTTGATCCATGAGCCTCAGCATAACACTTTAGTAGTTTTGAAGCCATCTTTATAATCACCCAGTTATGGTGTGACGTTTAATATCATCAAGAAACTCTTCCGTGTTAGTGATTGACATGATCTCATGGTCTAAGGATTAGGATCACTTCGTAAGTTGTTTATAGCAATATAAACTCAATGACTGTTATACTTTGGATGAATGTTTATCACATCATTACACTAATGTTGTGATCTCGTTATTAACAACATCTAATGTCTATGATCAGGAAACTGTGATCATCTTGTTAATCAACGAGCTAGTTTATGAGAGAGGCATAACTAGGAACTTTCTGTTTGTTTATTAAACACACGTGTATTAACGTTTCCGTATTAATACAATTATAGCAATGCAAAATAAACATCTATCATATACTTGGAATACACATAATAAACACTTTATTATTGCCTCTCAGGGCATATTCCCTTCAGCAACGTCATCGTCCAGGAATGTCGCGAGGGAGCCGTCATCTTGGTTCGTCACGTGGGCGTTGTCGCACGTCTAGGTTCACGACGAGGGCGCCGTCCAGGTTCACGACGCGGGTGAGCGTGTCATCCAGGGATGCCGCGCAAGGGGCGTTGTCCAGGTTCATGGTGATTGTGTCGTGCAGGAAGTCAGGGAGGGTGCCCTCTAGGGTCGCGGTGATGGCGAGATTACTCCATGTGATTCCTTGTGTTCCCTTTCTTGAGCGATCGATTCTTTTTTCTGGAAACCAGGAACCAGCGATCAAGGGTTGATGATGTGGGGCGCAATTTCCTATTTTTCTATGCGGGGACGAGTGTTCCATCTGACATTGTAAATTGCTAAATGCGCATGAAAAAATCTGATTAGGCTAAGGCCAGGTATTAGATTATCTTTAGTGGGCTAGACCGTGTGGTTATAGTCCTTTCGTGTATGGTTTGCTGGGTATGTTCAACGAAGTTCTGGTTCACTCGTTTATAAGTATAAGTATAGTACTATTATTTTTCTGAAATTTGTGAAAAAAATATTTAGAAAAATTCGGACGGTACCGACGCATACTCCGGCACCCCAATTAATCGGGAGACAAATGATAGAAACCGATCGAGCAGTTCCCCTCTCAAATTAGGAAAATGATACGGATCCTCCGGGGGATCGAACGCACCGATCCCCCGGGTCTCGCTCATCCAGCTTCGCGTGGTGGACCCACTTCCAATGCTTTCCTTCTTATTTCCTTATCTCTTTCTAAACTGCCGTCTCCTACCTTTCCAGAAAACTGCAGCCGTCCCCGTTCCCTAGGTGTAGCCGCCGGAGAACCGCCGTTGCTTCTACGAGTAGCCGCCGGAGAACTGCCGCTCCTACGCACAGCCACCGCCTCCGCCCCTAGCAGGCCGCGTCTCCCAGCAGGTCGCGTCGCCGCGCTGCCCGCCCCAGCAGGTCGCGCTGCGTGCCGCTAGCAGGTCGCATCGCCGCGTCGCGTGTTGCCAGCATCTTGCGCCGCCCACCACCATGCCGCCCATGGCTGGAGCTCTCGCCGCCACGTCCCCCTATCGGCTCTCCGCCGGCAAGCAAGCCATCGCCCTCCTCTGCGTCTACATGAACTCGGGCTCCTCATCCTCCGGCCTCGTCGAGATTTGCTACATGCAATCGACGACGGTGCTACATATGATCGGCGACAGTGCTACAAGCGGCGTCGAGTTTTGCTACTAGTGGTAAGGCCACCAACGCTGCTACGTAAATCGTCGAGATTTGCTACATGCAGTTGACGACGGTGCTACATGTGGTTGGCGGCGGTGCTACAAGCGGTGTCGAGTTTTGCTACAAGCGTTGCGACAGTGCTACAAGTGGGCGTTGGGTTTGCTATCCGGTGAAAGTCTCCGGCGATGTGTTCGATGAAGTATTTTTTTGCTACATATGTTAAACTTTTTTGCTACATCCTTTTTGTGATTTTGCTACAATAGCGTTGAGTTTTTGCTACACGATCTCCGGCGAGGTCGTCTCCGGCGTGGTCTAAGTCTCCGGCGAGGTCGGATCTGCTACATTAACACAACTTTTTTGCTACCACCGTTTTGCGGTTTTGCTACAATAGCGTAACTTTTTTGCTACACGGTCTTCGGTGAGGTCTACCGGCGAAAGCATCCGGCGAGTCTCCGGCGAGGTCGAATATGCTACGTTAGCCCAACGTTTTTGCTACACGGTCTCCGGCGAGGATTCCGGCGAAATCTCCGACGAGGTCCAATCTGTTTTTCTATTTCTGGGCCGAACCGGTTTTGTGCTACAGTGTAGCAAAAATGGGGCACTATGTAGCAAAAGCGGGTCTGAGTGTAGCAAAAAACAGATTTAGGTGGACACGTGTCAGCACGAGGACCCGGGGGATCAGAGGCAAATATCCCCCGAGGGACGCGTAGTGCTCCCCCTCAAATTAACACAAGTCGCGCGCGCGTTATGCGAGCAGGGGAGGAAATCGTCTTCGGTCTAGTTACAAATCGGAATCGGTAACCAGGCCGTGTGTATATCTTTCCAAGAGCTAGCTCGCCGTTGGAGCCATCAGATTCATAGGAGGTCAGACGTACGTACACTTGTGCGCGCGCGTCGTCACACAAGTTCTCCGGCGACGGCCGGTTGGGAGGTTCCCTGTTACGACCCTACTTTGGCGCCATGGTGGTGAGTTGTCTATTCTCATATATAGCAGTGGTCATCTGCTTTTAGACTGTGTCACTACAGGATGTGCACGCTACGTCAACGGCCACGGGATACTCTATGACGGCTTGGCTACACCGATGGCTGGTCATCGGGGCTGGCCTGGTCCGGTCCTACACCGACCGTCGGCGTGGTGTATCTAATTTCACTGTTTCAGCTGACCATATTAAACTTCATATTTGAGAAAACTTTTTTCCAAAGTTTCATCTTCTAGACCATAGTATATACATACCGCAATTGCATCTTCTTGACAACCATCTGTTTCCATGCCACCACCTGCAGCAGAGAGACTGTCTACTAGATGACAGGCTCAGCAAATTGCCAGATGATATTTTGCTTACCATCCTTGACCGGCTCCATGTCCACGACGCGACAAGAACCAGTGTCCTCTCCAGCCGGTGGCGGCATCTCCACGCCATGCTCTCGCAGCTTAACATAGACCTTTTCGGTATTATCCGACCCGAGGATACTAGACCCGCGCTCTGCGACGATGAAATTGCCCGTGTCAACGCGGCTACGGTTGAAGCCACAAAGAGCGTCCTGGCAAACAGGGCTTCTTCTTCTTCCTCGAGCCGAAACAAAATCCAGTCTCTGCGCGTGTCTTTCTTCTTGAAAGATGACGTCGATGACGTCGCGATATCCATTGGACGTGCCGTGGGCAACACCATGATGGCGGCGGCGGCCCATCGGGATGTCGAGACGGCTGAATTCACGCTTCTCACGGAGAAGAATGGTGACTTCAGCGAGGACGATGACCATGCCGGCAATGGGAGACGATTCATGTCATTCTTTGATGCCTGTCCAATCGCATTTGGCGGTCTCACAAGCCTCCAGCTAGAGGGTTTGATGTTTGGTGAACTGGACATCCATAACGTCCTCCTCACTTGCAAGCGATTAAAGCATCTACGCTTGGTCCACTGCGACTCCGGGAGCTGGCCCGTCGTGCTGGAAGCTCAACACTCGCAGCTCAGCGAGCTCGCTATCATCCAGTGCTCTTTTGTAAGACTCGAGCTCAGTTCACTACCGAAGCTCAGGCGGATGACATTTGTGGGTTGGGACTCTTTGGAAGATGCACTATGCCTTGGTTATGTCCCATTACTAGAGGCCTTAAGCCTCGGCAATCTGTGTCGTAGCTATCATGAGATGGTCAAGCTAAGTAACTTCCTTGTTGGTACTTCACTGCGACATCTCAAGTTGAGTTTCGTATGTGAAAAGGCAAGTCACGATCGAAACAAATTGTTTTTGCTAGTTTCTTTTGCTTTACTTCATTCATTCTTTTTGGTCTCATGCATGATGTGTTTTAATTATCTGTTGCAGATTTGGGTTCAGCCAGAATGTCTGACTAATAAAAGGAATGCATCTATTTTCAACCAACTAAGGTCTGTGTATCTAAATGAAATTCCTCAAGGGTATGATCTTACCTGGACATTGTTCATCCTCGAAGTTGCAACCAACCTTAAGGAGCTATACCTGACGGTATGTTTTTACCTTTAGCTCATCCTCTTTCTTTCCACCGCTAGCTAGCGGCACTTTATTTCAATTTTAGCTTTTCTCTATAGAATACAAATAAATGGCTGCAAAATCGATGACCGTACCGTGTTCTTGTGCCCCTGATGATGGCACGACATGCAGGTGTGGGATCATCTATGTGATATGATAACCAATGACAAGGAAAGGAAGGAACTCTCGTTTAGCGACAATAAGGGTATAGACTGGGAGTCATCTACATCAAATTTCCATCACAACAGTCTGGCCACGCTCACCATTTTTGGTTTTCACCATGAAGAAGACTACATGGTGAGGTATGTCAGACGTGTCATGGAAGCAGCCGTGAATCTGCGGGATGTGTTCCTGTGGCCTACGCCTACGTGTAGTGACTGCCACGGCAACAACCCATGCAATTTCCCGTTTACCGAGCCAGAGAAGTGCTTGGTGGCTACAAGAATAACATTTGGACTTCAGTCATCTGCCACGGTTCACTTCTCGACCACAGGAAGTGCTAGGGCTGACCATGATGCAAGAATAGTGTTTCCATAGTCTTTCGGTTCGAACTTGTGTTGTAATTCCGTTTTGCCAAAGCTGAGATGATAGGTCGTTGACCCCTTCTTTTCAGGTAGTACTAGTTGGTTTGTACCGGTCGGTACTTCTCAATGGAAAATATATGGCTATCCGCCATTACACATTCACTCGTACCAGTGTATTCGATCTTTTCTGCCGATGCTCTTGTAGCTGCAATCTCTTTTCTGCCGATGCTCTTTTGTTTCTCTCTACTCCAACTCAACAATCATCTCACATGGCATTGGGAAGATAAGACAATTGTACATGCCCTTAGCTAAGGGAAGACAATCTTCTCTCGCTAAGGCCCTAAAATACCAACACACCAGAGCTACAACCATACCAATGATGACAATATGTCAATGGTGACAATTGTAGATTGAAAGAGGCTGACCTAAAACCATACCGACGAGATATCAGTAGATCCGCCGGCGACACGACTCCACGTGTCCTCCGTCAGCGCTAGAAGAGTCACCAGAGCAAGAATAAAACAGGGAAGACAATAGATGTAGCCGCCATCTCACCATCCCGAAGAAAACACTCAAAAACAGACTAAACAAAAACTGGAAGCCCTCCCGCAGGTGAGGGACCTCACTAGAGACAGGACAGACCGGCGGCGTCACAGGCAACGCCGAGGGGACATAACCCTAGATGGGTTTCGGGAGCACCGCCTCACAATCGCCTATCACATGTTCACGTACGTTTGAAAAAAAAAGATACTAACAGTACTGTCGCACAGACTACATCCCAGTTCCTACTTTCAGCGCATAGAAGAAATCAACTAAGGCTTCTCAAAAAGAAAAAAAATGGAAATATGTGCAAGCCAAGTTTGTTACCATTGTGGCACTTGATGTTGTGTGCATACAAACCAGCCAACCACGCAGGCGGCGAACCACTATTCCCCACACAGCCAGGCTAATTCAGCATAGTCCGTCTGATGAACAACGAAGTTAATACTATTCCCTCCGACCTGTACATATGAATCTAGACTAGATACTTAACTAGATACGTATAAATCTAAAAAAAGTTAAGTCAACTAATATGGGTCGGAGGGAGTAGCAAAACTAAGTAGGGAACCTTTTGCAAACCGGTGACATCAACATCTTTCGGACACAAGCTACTACTACTGCGTTTCTATTTACAGCCATCCATGGGAAACTGGAGAGAAGAACTTAGTGGCAGACTGAATTGAAGACCGTCCAAGCTGTCTGTCGAGAATTCGAGTCTCTTTTGCAGAAAAAGAAAGAGGTGACGTGTTAGCAAAGCACAAGAAGAAGAAGAACAGAGTGTCTCGTGTCTCTGCATTTAGTTAGAGCAAGAGCAATAGTAAAGCTAACTGTTGGCTATAAGTTATGTCCACGTCATCTAGAGTCAATCCAATAGTCAAACATGTACAATAGTTAGAGATAAAATACTACTTTATCAATGTATGATCTACTTTACCCTCTCACATTGTGTCTAGAAGCACGTGCTGCAGCTGGCTCTTAACTAAGAGCCCACTCCACTTCTCACTCCTCTTCTCTCTCATCCAACTAAGCATAAATATACTATTTTAACTTATATAGCCTGCTGGCTGAATCTTATTGTATTTGCTCTTACATGATAGGGCAATGCTGATCAATCCTAGGTAGTATATGTCAGGTACAAGACATCCTGCTTGGGGAAAGAGGACATAGTAGACTTTGCAATATTTATGTGGTAGCTGTTTGTTCATACTCCTATTGGGTATGTGGAAGGGACTGACACACGTACAAGTAACCAAGGTTTTAGAGATCTACCTGGGTCAGGTCGGATAGCACGTGGGCCCACACGTAGATCAATGGGATGGTGTGCAGCGATATTCCAAGTCACCCTCGCCCTCGCTGTGAGGCAGAATGGACGAAAATAACCCTAAAAAATAACAATTTCACGAAATGAACTCCGGCCAGAATAAATTCACGGAACTAACCCTTTTTGCAACGCCATACGGCGTGGCGCCGCACCATGAAGAGCGGCGCCATTAGGCATGGCGCCGCGCACCTGCCAGCGTGGAGCCCCGCGGGCCCGGTCCCGATAGTGCGGCGCCTTGTAGCGTGGCGCCGCACTGTGTAGTGCGGCGCCGTTGCGCCTGGCGCCGCACTTTAGGTCTTGTACCAGCGCGGCGCCAGCCCTCCCCAGACCCTTCTCATTCCTCTCCCAGGACCGAACACTCATGGCGGCGGCGGCAGCGCTCTCCACCTAATCTCCCCCCCCAAACAGCCAGATTGGTGAATTTCTTCCAAGATTTGTGCTCCCAATCCCCTCCCCCAGGTATTCTCTCTAATCCCTCTCAATTACATCCACAAATTTCTCCTTTTTTCTCCCTTATTTGCAATTTTTGGTCTAACCCTAGATTGGATGGTGAAACCATAGATTGTATGAACCATTGCCATGTTTACTTGATCTTTAGGTTTAGAAATGCTTGTAAGTTGGATCTTGAAACCCTAGATTGCAATATTAGGAATGCATGTAAAACCCTAGCTATTTTGGGATAGTGAAACCCTAGAATTATAGGTAGAGTAGGAGGAAATTTTTGTTCGTGTTAGAATTATAGGTATAATAGGGTAGAACTAGATGCTAGATGCTAGAACTATATGTGACAACTATAGTTGGAATAAGATGAACATTTTGTAATTGTTCTTATTCTCTCTATTGTTTTGAATATGTAGGATGGCTCTAAACCCCCTTCTAAACAATGCTCACTATGATGTTCAACACCGTGCCTACAAGATTTCGGAGAAGAGACAGGTACTAAAAACTTCAATGCAAGTCGAACAAGATGTCATGTTTGTTTAGATGGAAATCTAACATTTTGCCATTGTATGTTTGCAGGAGCTTCAACCCCTTCGACTTAGGTACCACGAGGTCTCGTCTGGCAAGATGCGTTATGATGCGCGGTACACTCCGTACATCCAGCAGCTAGGACTCCTCCCCTTTATCCACATGGTCACTCGGTCCACACCGGCCTTCAACCCTGCTGCGATCACCGCGCTTGTGGACCGATGGAGGCCGGAGACGCACACGTTTCACCTTAGGACCGGTCCGAACACAATGCCTTTGCCACCATCAACCGTGGCTTCATCCGCGAGACTGAGATCACGAAACAAAGGCACCCGATGGTCCCGACCCAATACGGTATGGTGGATTTCGGCCTCTCTAGCCGTGAACCCCTCCTCGTCAACTTCTTCTTCGGGACCATCATCATCCGAGTCCGATGCATAGCCTCGAGAATACGGGAGGTCATGGTCCATGTCATCTTGTGTGATATATTTCTCTAAATCTCCAATATTGTTGTCGTGGAGTTCAACATCATCATTGTCATCTTCATCTTCACCCCCACAATCATCATCTTGGTGTCTTGAAATCGGGCTCAATGTTTGGGTCAAGGGAGGTTCACGCCTTAGCTCTTGGTCTACGGGTGCAGGACTCATAGTACGCAATGGGGATGCCATACGGTTTAAGTCCAAAGACAATGAACTACCAACTTTCTTGGTGGCAAATAGCTCAAGAGCCTTGTCTAGTGATTCGGCCACCACCTCCTTGTATGCAAGCCAACGGGCCTCGGAGAAGATACGCATGGTCTTCCAACGGACATGCATTCCCAAGCCAACATTATGTCTTCCCTCCAACTCAATATCATCCTTTGGGTCCATCCATTTTAATTCAATCCTCAATTGCTCCAAGACCTCGGCATATGTTGGAGTACGCTCAAACACCAAATCGAGCTCGTCCGGGTCCGGTTCTATGTTACCTCTCAAAAAAGCATCCTTGTCTACATGGTGAACATGAACAATTCTTGCCATGCCTAACATAATCACAACAACAATACCATGGTCAACACACTTAATAGATACCCATGCTAACAACATGAACACAATACCAACCCATATGCCAATACAAGAACATTCTACCATGCATCTTACAAACAAACTAGGGTTTACAAGATATGGACCAAAAACAAGAAATTAATGGGTCAAATCAAAGATGAAGGGGAAGAATACCTCAAGGCACTTGGGGGGATCAAACTCCACGAAGAGAGGCTTCCGATTTGGACACTAGGAGGGAGAAGGTGGAGGGGGGAGAAGAGCCGCCGCCGCCGCTAGAACTCCTGTGTGTCTGAGAGGAAGTGGACTGGGCCTGGGGAGGGCTGGCGCCGCGCTGGTACAAGACCTAAAGTGCGGCGTCAGGCGCAACAGCGCCGCACTACACAGTGCGGCGCCACGCTACAAGGCGCCGCACTATCGGGACCGGGCCCGCGGGCTCCACGCTGGCAGGTGCGCGGCGCCATGCCTAATGGTGCCGCTCTTCATGGTGCGGCGCCACGCCGTATGGCGTTGCAAAAAGGGTTAGTTCCGTGAATTTGTTCTGGCCGGAGTTCATTTCGTGAAATTGTTATTTTTTAGGGTTATTTTCGTCCATTCTGCCTCGCTGTGAACTCCGCGAACGTCATGGTTCCAACCACAAGCATCCTGACAAGTTTTGTAAAAGCTGGGCAACGTGGCATACGAATCAAACACACCCATATACTCTAAAGAAGCCTCTACCAGATTATTTTATAGATTCACATGTTCTAAATTACTCTAGTTTTGTAGATATTTAATGGCACATACATAATAGGTGAGTAACCAATACTATAGGTTGTTTAAATTTTACGGTAAAAATCCATTATTATAAAAGATTCTTTAACATCCCAAATAAAGTAATAAAAGTATAAATAAGGATTGAGATACAATATAGTTCTAGTTTAGCATGTTGAAATGTATATGGATACATATTTTCTAGTTACACTTAAAAGTAATACTCCATGGTCTAGATATATAAATGGCCCACATTTTCCATGAATTTGCTTTAACCAACGAGTGCTACAACGATAATACAGATTGTTTGATGCAACATATACCATTGCAAAGCTGTTTTGAATACAATAAAATTGATTAGCTTTTCATAATGCAAAACGCATATACATGAACACAATCTTGGTCTAGAATAGCTCTGTAAAACATGTGCGCCTTGTATTTGTGGATAAATGGTGTCTAGCAAAACGTGTATGAATAACAACGACACTTTAAGTGGCAAATCTAGTAAATATGAAGAAAAAATGTTTGGCATAAATAGGATAGAACTATTTGCACATATTAAAGATAAGATGCATACTTATGTGACCATGTTTGCAGAGATAAAGAAATTAGCATCTTAGAGGCAACATCAAATGTCCCAAGCGTAGGGTTGTGATTTGGCAGCTTTTCCTAGAAGGGAGAGATGATGCTCGGATGAGACTCATTTCGTGTGCAACATGTCCATTGAAAGAGGAAAGCAGGTCGAGGAAGGGCAGAAAACGGGAACACGCTCTCCTACCTCATAGTCGAGCAACATAAATGATAGGGATTCTCAACCAAATTCAGAAAGGACCAACAGAAACCTGAATAAGACAAGCCACCACCCAGAATCCTACAATCGGTTTTGATTGCATATGCATGAACCCAGCAATAGGAATTGTTTCGCAAAAAACAGTGGTTCAAAGTAACAAAAGAGTTTTTGTAGTTGGTCAATCCCCAATCCATGAGACATCATCCCAGTACTAATGGTAACACCACCTCATCCCAATTAAAGGGAACACCTAAACACCAGTATCAATGGCGTGTACATCATCAGAGTGGCACAAGTTTCCTAAGCCAAAAGCAGGGCTCGATTTTCCACTGTTTCCTAGAACTAAATTGGGGCAGCGGTTACTGCTGTATCCAATCACGATTTACACGCCATCAGCGGCAAGCACACCCGAACGAAATACCCATCCCAGGTGGCGCATAACTCGTCGCATTACATCCTAACTACCTTCCATGGCCCCCGATATCCACCGGGAACGAGCGACACCCTGATCGACACGGAGTTGTCGCAATTCTACTACGCGCAGGAGTCCCGTAGCCGCAAATCAACAGAGAGGACAAGGTGGAGGAGGAGGAGAGGAGGCGAGGTCTTACCGGAGAGGAAACGGCGGGGAGGCGAGCATCGGCGAGGAGGCGGGGGGAGAGCAGCGAGAAGACGGGGCAGGGTCTCCGGCGAAGAGAGCAGGGGAGGCAGGCTTGGCTTCGTGAAGAGAGGCGGATGAGGCCGAGCAATGTGAGAGGGGGATGCTTCTTAAGTCGGTGGGAATTGGAGCCAAAGCCTCTGCTGCGCCATTGTTGGGCTCCATTCCGTGGTAGCAGCGCTGCGCACGGCTATTGCAAGTTGCGACGCGTCTCTTCGCGCCAGGCATCGGTCGGTCGCACCAGGAAGGTTTGATGTGATGCAGGGCACATGCCAGGACCCAGGCACTGCATATCATGGAAGGGGATTGACATAAGAATCGAGATGAACCAAGTTAGTTACCGGATACAAATCGACCTCCATAAAACAGCATAGAGACCATGGACCATGCCCAATATAGATCTGCCTACCTGAGATGTGAATTTCGCAGGGAGATTCACCTGCCATAGTTGTTGTTCTTGGTATGTTCTTATCTCAAGGTGAGAGAGCAAGAGACGGTATTTGGAAGGGGAAGCTGCAAAGGGGTCAAGGGAACGAATGGCCCGTCAGTGAGCCTATTATATAGTATATAAAAAAAATAAAAAAATGGATTCTCAACCAAATCCCAAAAGGACCAACCGAAACCTAAATAATACTAGCCCCACCACCCAAAATCCTACAATCAGTTTCAAATCACGTTTGATGGCATATGGATGAACCCAACAAAAGGAATTGTTGCGCAAAACAGTGCTTCAAAGCAACAAAAGAGTTTCTATAGTTCCTCAATCCCCAAATCCGTGAGACATCATCCCAGTTGTAATGGCGTACCTCTAACACCACCTCATCCCAATTCAAGGGAACATAGATCATGTGTACATCATCAGAGTGGCACAGGTTTTCTGAGCCAAAAGCAGTGCTCGATTTTCCCTTGTTTCCCAGAACTAAATTGGGGCAGCGGTTAATGCTGTATCCGATCATAGTTTACATGCCATCAGCGGCAAGCACACCCGAACGAAATTCCCATCCCAGGTGGCACATAACTCATCGCATTGCATCCTAACTACCTTCCATGGCCCTCGATATCCACCAGGAATGAGCGACACCCCGATCGATATGAAGTCGTCGCAATTCTACTACGCGCAGGAGTCCCATAGCTGCAAATCAATAGAGAGGACGAGGTGGAGGGGGAGGAGAGGAGGCGAAGTCTTATCGGAGAGGAGACGGCGGGAAGGCAAGCGTCGGCGAGGAGGCGGGGGGAGAGCGGCGAGAAGACGGGGCAGGGTCTCCGGCAAAGAGAGCAGGGGAGGCAGGCTTGGCTTTGCGAAGAGTGGCAGAAGGGGCCGAGCAACGCAAGAGGGGGGATGCTTCTTAAGTCGGTGGGAATTGGAGCCAAAGCCTCTACTGTGCCATTGTCGGGGTCCATTCCGCGGCAGCAGCGCTGTGCAAGGCGGTTGCAAGTTGCGACTCGTCTCTTCGCGCCAGGCATCAGTCGGTCGCACCAGGAAGGGTCGATGTGATGCAGGCCACAAGCCAGGACCCCAGGCACTGCATATCGTGGAAAGGGATTGACATAATAATTGAGATGAACCAAGTTAGTTACTGGCTACAAATCGACCTCCAGAAAACAACATAGAGACCATGGACCCTACCTAATACAGATCTGCCTACCGAGATGTGAATTTCACAGGGCGATTCACCTGCCATAGCTGATGTTCTTGGTGTTCTTGGTCTGTTCTTATCTCAAGGAGAAAGAGCAAGAGACGAGCTTTGGAAGGGTAAGCTGCAAAGGGGGCAAGGGGAACGAACGGCCTGTTAGTGGGCCCATTATATATAAAAAAATAAACAACATGGATTCTCAACTAAATCCAGAAAGTACCAACTGAAACCTTAATAATACTAGCCCCCCCCCCCAGAATCCTACAATCGGTTTCATGATCGCGTTTGATTGCATATGGATGAACCCAGAACCAGGAATTGTTGCGCAAAACAGTGCTTCAAAGCAACAAAAGAGTTTCTATAGTTCCTCGATCCCCAAATCCGTGAGACATCATCCTAGTTGTAATGGCGTGCCTCTAACACCACCTAATCCCAATTGAAGGGAACACCGATCATGTGTACATCATCAGAGTGGCATAGGTTTCCTGGGCCAAAAGCAGGGATCAATTTTGCCCTGTTTCCTAGAACTAAATTGGGGCAGCGGTTACTGTTGTATCCGATCACGGTTTACACACCATCATCGGCAAGCACACCAAAACGAAATCCCCATCCCAGGTGGCACATAACTCGTTGCATTGCATCCTAACTACCTTCCATGGCCCCTGATATCCACTGGGAACGAGCGACACCCCTATCGACATGGAGTTGTCGCAATTCTACTATGCGCAGGAGCCCCGTAGACGAAAATTAACAGAGAGGACGAGGTGGAGGAGGAGGAGGAGAGGAGACGAGGTCTTACCGGAGAGGAGACGGCGGGGAGGCGAGCGTCGGCGAGTAGGCGAGGGGAGAGCGGCGATAAGACGGGGCAGGGTCTCTGGCGAAGAGAGCAGGGGAGGCAGGCTTGGCTTCGCGAAGAGAGGCAGATGGGGCCGAGCAATGCGAGAGGGGGATGCTTCTTAAGTCGGTGGGAATTGGAGCCAAGGCCTCTGTTGCGCTATCGCCGGGCTCCATTCCACAACAGCAGCGCTGCGCATGGCGGTTGCAAGTTGTGACGCGTCTCTTCGCGCCAGGCATCGGTCGGTCGCACCAGGAAGGGTCGATGCGATGCAGGCCACAGGACAGGACCCAGGAACTGCATATCATGGAAGGGGATTGACATAAGAATCGAGATGAACCAAGTTAGTTACTGGCTACAAATCGACCTCCAGAAAACATCATAGAGACCATGGACCATGCCTAATATAGATCTGCCTACCTAAGATGTGAATTTCGCAGGGCGATTCACCTGCCATAGCTGCTGTTCTTGGTGTTCTTGGTATATTCTTATCTCAAGGAGAGAGAGCAAGAGACGGGATTTGGAAGGGGAAGCTGCAAAGGGGGCAAGGGGAACGAACGGCCTGTCAGTGGGCCTATTATATAGTATATAAAAAATAAACAAAATGGATTCTCAACCAAATCCAGAAAGTACCAACCGAAACCTAAATAATACTAGCCCCACCACCCAGAATCCTACAATCGGTTTCAAATCACGTTTGATTGCATATGGATGAACCCAGCAACATGAATTGTTGCGCAAAATAGTGTTTCAAAGCAACAAAAGAGTTTCTATAGTTCCTCGATCCCCAAATCCGCGAGACATCATCCCAGTTGTAATGGCGTACCTATAACACCACCTCATCCCAATTGAAGGGAACACCGATCGTGTGTACATCATCAGAGTGGCACGGGTTTCCTGAGCCAAAAGCAGGGCTCGATTTTCCCTGTTTGCCAGAACTAAATTGGGGTAGCGGTTACTGTTGTAACCGATCACGGTTTACACGCCATCGGCGGCAAGAACACCCGAACAAAATCCCCATCCCAGGTGGCGCATAACTCGTCGCATTGCATCCTAACTACCTTCCATGGCCCCCGATATCCACCGGGAACGAGCGACACCCCGATCGACACGGAGTCGTCGCAATTCTACTACGCGCAGGAGTCTCGTAGCCGCAAATCAACAAAGAAGACGAGGTGGAAGTGGAGGAGGAGCGGAGATGAGGTGGAGGTGGAGGAGGAGCGGAGACGAGGTATTACCGGAGAGGAGATGGTGGGGAGGCGAGCATCGGCGAGGAGGCAAGGGGAAAGCAGCGAGAAGACGGGGCAGGGTCTCCGGCGAAGAGAGCAGGGGAGGAAGGCTTGGCTTCGCGAAGAGAGGCGGATGAGGCCGAGCAATGCGAGAGGAGGGATGCTTCTTAAGTTGGTGGGAATTGGAGCCAAAGCCACTGTTGCGTCGTCGTCGGGCTCCATTCCACGGCAGCAGCGCTACACACGGCGGTTGCAAGTTGCGGCGCGTCTCTTCGCGCCAGGAATCAGTCGGTCGCACCAGGAAGGGTCGATGCGATGCAGGCCATAGGCCAGGACCCAGGCACTGCATCTCGTGGAACCAATTTTTTTGTGTTTTTTATAAGAGAAAGCAAACAAAATTAAACTATTTTTTTTGGAGTTTTTGATAAAAAAGGCAAACAAAACCAAGCAAAAGAAACTAAGCAAACCAAAAACAAAGTAAAGAGAAGGGTTGAGGAGGACTCCTCTTGTGAAAACGTCCTTAACCTCCCCGTCAACGGCGCTAGAAAATCTTGATGGTGGCGCTTCTTTGATGTGGGAGCGCTTCGTCGAGAAACCCCAAGAGCAAGGTGTGAAGCAGCATAGCAGCAAGTTTTCCCTCAGTAAGAAACCGAGGTTATCGAACCAGTAGGAGGAAGGAAACGTCTCAAAGGTGTTGCAAGCAACGTGGAAACCTGCACAACCCAAACTCAAGACTTTGCCCCAAGTAATAGTGAGGTTGTCAATCTCACCGGTTGCTGTAACAAAGGATTAATTGTATGGTGTGGAAGGTGATGATGGTTTGCAGCAAGTAAACAATAATAGTGGAAGATGTATCAATGGTAAATATTGGACCGGGGTCCATAGTTCACTAGAGGTGTTCTCCTTAGATAAACAAACATGGCATGCAGGGTAAACAAATTACAACAGGGCAATTGACAGGACTGAGCAAGGCATAACAATGCAATACTAGACATAAAGATCCTATAAGATTCGATTGGGCAATACAGCAAGATACATAGACCGCCATCCAACTGCATCTATGACTATAAGTCCACCTTTGGATTATCATCCGAACCCCCTCCAGTATTAAGTTGAAAGCAACAGACAACTGTTTTAAGCAAAGTGTGTAAGGTAAACAATCCACTTGTTCCATGAAAAAGAGACCGTTGTTTTCTCCCTAGTGGCAACAACATATCTACAACCTTAGAGATTTCTGTCACTTCCCTTGATTAAATAGAGGCATGAACCCACTATCGAGCATAAATACCCCCTCTTGGAGTCACTAGCAACTACTTGGCCAAGGTAGCTACTAACAACAGAGTGCATGCAAGATCACAAACAACACAAACATGATAGAATCAATAAGATAAAACCATTAATCAATCTAACATAGTAATCTCAATATCCATCGGATCTCCGCAAACACAACATGCATGATTACAAAAGATGAGATCTTGATCATGAACGGAGCTTACAAGATCTAGACATGAAAGCACAAAGGAGGATATACAACCATCTGCTACTACATGGACCCGTAGTCCAAGGTGAAACTACTCACGCTTCATACCGGAGGCTGGCATGATGAAGAAGAAGGCCTCTGGGATGATCTCCCCTCCGGCAGGGTGCCGGGAAGAGCTTCAGATCCCCCCGATCTAGGGACGATGGTGGCGGCGGCTATAGACGGTTTCGTGGAATATTGATCGGATACTTATAGTTTATGCATCGGGGGCTTCTTATAGGCGAAGAGGCGAGGCTGGAATGCGGCCAGGGGCCCACACCCTGCCCAGAAACGGGCACCCTAGGCCACGCCCGGGGGGTGCAGCCGCCCTGTGGCGCCCCTCCGTCTCTCCTCTGGACTCCATGTTCTTCTCGGTGAAATATTGACTTTGGCTTTTGTCCCGTCCAATTCCGAGAATATTTCCTTACTAGATTTTCTGGAACCAAAAATAGCAGAAAACAGACAACTGACATTGTGACAACTTGTTAATAGGTTAGTATTGGAAAACATATGAAAAGCACATCAAAGTGTGGACAAAGCAAAGCAAAATAGATACTAAACAAGCATGGAACATTAAAAATTATAGATACGTTTCTGATGTATCAGCGTGTTCGCCTTCTCTTCTTCCTTGTTGTCGTCCTCTCTTCTTCCTCACCGACGCCAAAGCTGACGGTGCTGACCATGCCGCCTGACGCCTATGCCAGCCCTCATCAATGCGGGCATCTAGGCCTCAGAGGAGGGCATCCAATTCCTTGGCCTTCTTAAATAGGTCACTCGCGGAAATTTCCCACACTCCTGTCCTCCACCTCTGCATTCAGTCCCCACCAAAGACATGTCCAGCGGCATAGGAGCGAGGGGAGGGCAGTTAGGACGGGCCCCTGGCCGAGGCATGGTCGAGGTCCGCGAGGGAGACATGTGGGTCTAGGACAGGCCGTTTATATCCTATCGTCCTCTCTAGGTCCAAGTTCATCGTCACTATCCACAATGACATGAACTAGGACATAATGCATCTCCCCTAGAAGTTCACGTCGGTGGTTGACGGGCAAGAGCCATGTGAGGTCGTAATGCGGGTGCACGGCGGCGTGACCAACTCTGACGACTAGGCTATACGAAGATGCCATTGTCTCTAGATTATCTACTATGTTTTCTACCTCCTTGGTATGCCCTTGTAGTGAGAAAATTCCCAAAAATGATGTAAAAGCAAGGTAGATGTAGCCCACACAAAAACTTCTCCCCCCGTTGGGTGCACACGCGGACAGGGAAGGATAACCGGCCCCAAATGGACAAAATCAGACACATTTCGTGTCTGATTTGGGGTGCGCCGTTGGGGATGCTATAAAAATGCTTTCCCTTTCACCTTACCTCTAAGCCACTCTCGTCTGCGAGCGCCCTCGGGAAGACCGAGTCGATCTTGAGCCCCTCCCGCTGGAATAGCCAGTCGGAGGCGGTGGAGGAGCTGTCATCGTAGATCTAGGGTCCTGCAGTAGTAGTTTCTCTAGGTTTTGGCTCTATGTCATTGTTTGGCTCTTTGCCAGGAGGCGGCTTCATGGTTTCTTGCCCGGGGTCTTGAGCCTTTCTCCTTCTATGCGGATCTCCGACGACTAGAGCCGAAGGTGTCGAGGGCGCAAGTTGCTTCCTCCTCCACAAATAAAGGGGCTTCTCCTCTCGGTGTCATTTTGCTGCTTCTACTCCTGCTAGCCGGGCAGAGGCGAGGGAAAGGGGAGGAGCAGTGAGGGTGTTGGGAATTCTACAAGGCGCTGGGGGTTTGCCCCTATTCCGATGTGCCAACCTGGCGTTGAAAAGTCGACTCCAGAGCTCTCGTGTGTGCTTCCGAGGAGGGAGACACGGGAGTCTACTTCGGCCCTTAGATGCGAGCTCTCGTGTGTGCTTCCGAGGAGGGAGACACGGGAGTCTACTTCGCCCCTTAGATGCTTCTTCAATAAGTGCCCCCACTTCCGTCATAGTAGATGCACTCTGATGCCTCTTCTCTAGGCCAGCCTTGGTGGCGAGGGGGAGGAGGGTGTTGTCAGTGTTGGTGCGGCTGTGCTGAAACTTGAAACAGTTTGGTTTTGGGTGATGGTACTCAGAATCTCTGGAAATTGTGACTCATGACACGAACTATGAGCAAGTTGTATGGCGATGGCGAGGCTGCAAATCCTCGGGGGTCAACTTTATGCGTTCCTTGGTGCAATAAAATGCCATTGTTCTTTCCCCACCTAGGTAGTGCTCTATGTTGGTAAACTGGACCGATAGAGGCCCATTCGGTGAGACCTTTATCAGGCTAGGTTAGCCCATGTATCCTTATCCCCTGTACTATATAAACAAAGGAGTAATGTTTTCAAAAGGCTAGTAAGATGAGTGATGTTTCTTTTCAACATTGTTCAAAAAAGACAAATCAGTTGGTTTATGAATTAGCTAAATATGGACGAGTCAGTTGGCTCATGAGTTAGCTAAATATGCCTTTGAATCGAAGGAGAGCTTTAGCATTTCAGCGGGTGTGATTTTAGCGGCAAGTTTATGACGCACTTTTCTGGGTGAACTGAAAGGTTTTTACTACGTGAACCAAAAGATTTTTAATAAGATGGCTTGTTTGTTTAATATATTAAATGTTTCCCTTAAAAAACAAGAGCACAGTTTCTCTACTCCTGCTAGTTTTTGACGATCTTCTCAGCGTAATAACACAGAAAAACAGAGTAATATTCTTAATAGGCATTTTCTTGATATATTACTCAAAATCGTCACTTATACACAGCTGCTGTCACATTCAAGACACGGGCGCACACAAGCATTCTTCCATTTTGTGCACTGCACCACACATAAGCTAAATACGATCAAAGCTTATCACTTTTGAGTGGGATCCTACCAAAATCTCACTTCTAATTCATTTGCCAAAAACTAGTATAAATTTTAAACAAAAATTTAGTACTAGAATTTGAAAAATAAACTAGAAGTGAGATTTTAGTGAGATCCCACCTGACACCCTACTCCAAAAAAAAAAAAAAAAAAATCTTCTCCGACCTAGTCGACAACTTATTCATCGTGGTATATACTACAGTACCTAGTCGACAACTTATTCATCGTGGTATATATATACTACATTCCTGTAGATGTGTTGTTGTGGTCAGCCGAAACATCCGAGGACCTTCTTCTTGGGGGTGGTCCCCGTGGAGCGGTGCTTGGCCGCCGTCTCCTGGCACCTGATCACCCCCTCCTGCCGCCGCGCCTCCACGGAGGCCCTCTCCTCCTCCGCCTTCTTGTGGATCCTCGCCACCCGGTTCCGCATCTTCTCCGCGTACTCCGCCTTCTTCTTCTCCAGCTTCTCCTGCAAAACCGAACATCGTCGTGTCATCCATCGACTGAAGCATGGTCATGTCCTGTTGAGGGCAGGGGGGAAGGCAAAGGTTTTGAGAGCCGGAGGACGCACCTCCCGTGTCCGGAGCTTGGCTTCCACGGCGGCTTTCTTGGTGTTCTCCCACGACAGGATGCACGACATCTTGTGCTCGGCCCTGCCATGCGCACGCACGCACGCAGACACCACATATGATTAAGCCAGCAAAGACAGATACCAATTCCGGATCACTGCAAAATATGAGTTCTCCTGTGCAAAAGTTCAGTTTAGTTCAGTTGTCACCTGTTGTCGACCTTGCACTTGTGGTTCTCCTCCCAGGCCTTCACCATCGACAGCTTCCTCTCCATCTCCACCTTGGCGCGCACCGCGTCTGCAAAGTTGATTCAATCCCGTGGGATCCGTATATAGCAGACAGATTAGTAGCGGAAACCTGCAATTGAAATCACTGAAGCTTGAAGCCAAGGATCGATGGTATGTGTACGTACCTCTGTCAGTCGCTGCAGGTCCTTTCTGCGCTGGTGCCGGAGGTCCATCTGCAGCAGCGAAATGGGGTTGATCGAGCTATCACACCACCAAAAACTTGAGCATAACGAGAGTCTTGCGGCAGGGTGAATGGATAGGAACAAATCTTACTCTCGAAAGCTCCACCGCCACCGGCCGGCTGACCGGGGACTTCCGCCGGCGTTGGCGCCGCCGCGTTCGCGTTCGTCGGCTCCATCTGGGCCTCCATGAAACTGCTCTCTCTAGTGCCGCTTGTAGAAGCCCGGCACAGGTAGTGCTACAAGTAGTAGTAGTACGGCTCGCGCGTGCGTAATCCCGCTGCGAAATCCTGGACCTTAATGCGCGATTAAGTATAGCTCTAAAAGCGGATTCCGTTCCTCGGCGTGGTTGCTCTGCTGGCGCCGGCCGGTACGGCGCGGGCAATGAGCTGACGCCGGGTAGAACGCGCCGCCGAGCACGGAGGGACACGTAGGCGGGTAGGCGCGCACCACGTGTGCTTCGCCATGACGGCAAGAGCCACGTGTCCCGTCGGCCCTGCGTTTTCTCTATGGTGTCGCCGTCCGACGGACGTCATTAGGAGGCCACTAATGATCGGCTTACGGGACGTGGGCCTGACATCTCGGCCCATTGGGTCTCTATAGCAGCTGCCGACTGGGTCTTGGGCTGGGCTGGTCGCTGTGCCGCGCAGTGGCCACAAGCCCATATCAGGTCGCTAGTCAAATCTCCGTGTCAGAGCAAAGGGAAGAGGAGGAAAATCTCGGCTAGGGTTTGTCTGTCTGTCTGTGCGGCCGCCGACGAAGGGAGGAAGCGCTCTCTCGATCGAGGAAGGAAAGAAGTAAGGAAGGAGGGGCGATGTCGAAGAAGAACAACCTCGCCACGAGGAGGAGGCAACACGAGTTCGACCTCCAGAGTAATATCACCGCCACTACTCTCTCTCTCTCTCTCCATGGATTTGTGGCTGGCGAGAGGAACGAGCTCTCTTGATTAAGAAGGGCGACTGATTTTGTTTGGTTTTATTCATGCGTGATGTGGTAACCAGGGGAGAAGAAAGCCAAGGAGGAGCGGGCCAAGAAGCTGCAGGCCAAGAAATCCAAGATGAAGGTATATGTCCGCTAATTGGTCGCAACTGGATTCTCGATTGGTGCCGTGATGAGGCTGGGTGCAACTGTCTGTGAAATTTGCATATCATGTGTTGCATTGGCACATGGAGTTTTGATCAGTAACGATGCATTTCAACTTTGTTGTGTTCTGTGTGCTATCGAGTTGTCCTTGTGTTAAAAGTTTTTTTTAGCATAGCTAGCTGTTGGGTCTTATACCCGCCATGACCTGAATTACTAACTGTCTGGAGTTATAGTAAAGAGACATGGTAATTTGGTAGGGCATTTTGTTCCATACAAAAGGCTTACTCTTAGACGCTGTTGACGCTGGTCGCCATGGTCATTCAATCTACGGGGACAGATTATGCGTAGAACAACGTTTGCATTAGACTTTTTAACCAATGTAATTAATTGGATAGTATTCATGGAAAATCTATATACAAGGGTTAATCCATGTGTTAGGGCCTCATGGCAGAACAAGCTAACAATATATGTGTAATCCTTCTCCTTTCCAACTAGAAGCACACGAAGAGATGCCTGAAATTGTTGGAGGTAATGGGTGTTGTTCTCAGTTAATGGAGCCCACACTTTTCTTTTCCTTACTGAGTCCACCCTTGCTGAGATGCCTGAAATTGTTGGCCGTAATGGGTATTGTTTTCGGTTCATGGAGCCCACAGTTTTCTTTTCCTTACTGAGTTCACCCAATATTTTCCCAGATTTTCCTGATGCATAAGATTCCTGTCTTCAATAAAGTACCCGAGCAGTTCTAGCAGTCCCGTTTATTTTGTTGGGCTATTTTACCTTTATACCAAGCCAATTTAGTTTGTTTTGCCACCGGCTCTTCAAATTTCATCCTCTGTCGCTTAGTACTCTTCCGTGGCATGAATTTTGATCCGAACAACCCGACTTTGCTATATTAGTTATGCTGATTTTGTTCTACGTATGTGTTCAGATAGATGGCAGTGATAAGAAGAAGAAGGGCAGCAGTTTTAAGGTTGGCAAGAAAAAGGTGAAGACAAAGCTTTCAGCCTTGGCAAAAGCCAAAGCAACGCAAGCCATGGAGGTCGACAAGTGATTCCATAGCCTGAAATGTTCAACTGATGCTGTTTATTTTGATGTGATCATGGAAGAAAGGAAGTTTCATGCTCAGTTCAACAGCATTCGCTCTGGCCAAGTCCCATGTAGCCAAGCAACTCCCTTTTTTGTATGATGGCTTGTACTCGTGTAACTTTAGAGTTTGGAATTAGCATCTCCAAGACACACTTGAAATATAATATCTCTGTAGCTGGAATTTGCAGTTCTGTGATGTGTGTGATATATTACAATGTTTTTGCCTCTATGTGTTGTTTCAGAAGCATCATCAGCTTCTGCAGCAAGAATATGTAGTCTTGCCTTGTTGACTGACCAGTAACTACTTGTTGGCGATCCGCTCAGGTTTTCTCTTGCTCACCAGTTTCAAAGTTGTTTCTGAATGCTTTTCAGATTGCACAAACTTTGCCAAGCTCATCATCTGTGTATTCTGCTGGTTTTGGTAATCTGCTTATGCAGAATATAGATACTCCTGCTATACGCGGCAGGACGTCCAAACTGTACTGGCGCATCTCATGTCCTCCAAGCATCTTCTGGGTTGTACTCTGTTGGAGCTCAATGGTGGACTCTGGGAATTCAGGTATGCAAATTCCACTTAACCATTAACAGTTTGATGAACCAGCCAAATGGTGGCCTCTGGGAATTCAGGTATGCAAATTCAACTGAACCATTAACAGTTTGATGAACCAGCCAAATTCTAGAATGTTGAATAACCTATTGACATCCTAGACACTGACAACCTGCAACGAGCGTGTTGTTTCTTGTCAAAAGCACGTATTGGAATTCCTAAAGCAGAGCAAATTACACACGTACATGAGTCATCAGCTGAAGTTATGCTGAAGCGAAAATTGGAGCAGCTAGTGTGCAACTATAGAAGAAGACGACATCAAGAACTGTATGGTCTATAATATTTATTACATCACGGTTGCAATCAGGCGGTGAACGCTGTAGCCAACCCAAGACTAACAACAGGATATAGTACAGGCGAACACCCGGGAAAAAAATCCGTCTAGAACTCCTTATAATTAAAAGCATAACGAACAAGAAAAAATGCAGTAGTACTTTTTTCAGAGAAGGGGCGGAGTATGCAACATACATGTAATATATCCTGGCATGATCCTTTGGTCGGAAGAGCAGTACCAGTAGGAAATTGGTCATGAAAACACTTGTTGCCTGCTCATCGAGCTGTCGGCTATCCAGAGTCCATACTGCCGGCAACCTGTGCATCGCCGTCCACGCCATCATCGTCCGATATCCATATGTCACTACCATACCTTATTACCTTCTGCTCTAATCTGAAAGGTATATCTCCAGGTTCAGCTGACGTTCTACAATAATTAGAGCCATCTTCGTCCGATGTCTTGTCACCAAGGCCTTCAGTTTCTTCTGCAAGACACATCTCTAGGTTCTCAACCACTTCTCTCATTGAAGGACGATCGGCAAGATCATTAGCAACACATTTCTCAGCAGTATCAACAAACATGCTGAAGCACCGTGGAGCAATCTTTCCTTTAAGATAGGGATCAACAATCTCATCAAGGATGCCCTTCTTCTTGCAATTTACAGCACATTTTACGAAGTGAACTTGATTCCTTGGAAGAGTGAGATCCCGAACAGCTCTAGCACACAGGACCTCAAACAACACGACGCCAAAAGAATACACATCGGATATCTCTGTGAGCTGCATCGTGGGGTATGCAGTATCGAGATAATCATCCGTTTCCATATTATTACTGTCTGTGCTCATGGTATCCTGCTTCGGTGAGGGTATACGCGGAAGCGAAACCTTGGCGACCAATTTCTCATCAAGGAGAATGTTTGTTGTTGTCAAGTAATGGTTGATGTTGGAACACTCGTGAAGGTAGTGCAGGGCACGAGCTGCACCAATGCAGATGTCTATGCGCTGCCTCCAAGTAAGCGGTGGCTCCTTGGTGTTGTAGCCACGAAGTCTCCCACGCAGGGTACCACGAGACATGTAGTCATAGATCAGTATCATCTCGTTATTCTCTCTGCAGTAACCAACCAATGATACGAGATGATGGTGACGGAGCTTTGCCCTCACCGTTATTTCTGCATGAAACTTGTTCACATCCTGCTCAACTCTGCTATGACGTTTGATGGCCACCTTGGTTGCCCCCTCATTAATTACTCCATAGTAAACTTCACCAGATCCACCCTCTCTAACAAGGTGTGACTTATCAAAATTTATCGTCGCTGATTTCAGCTCTGTAAGTGAGAAATGGCGGCACAAGTCGGATGGCAAAGGTTGGCGAACATGGACCGAGGAGGTGATAGAAGATTGCCCGTTGTTTTGAGCTGCTGGCTTGTTCCTCCATCCCCAAGGAAAAGTAGTTAGCTTTTGTTTCCCTTGAACTTGAGTTTTCCTAAGCAACCGAAGACGTTCTGCCACATCTATCATCTTAGGGCGTCTATCCATTTCCATACTCAAACATTCTCCTACTAGCTTTGCAACTCCTTCAAGAACCTTCATGTTGTTCTGGCTTGAGATTTCAACATCGAACAGCTCTCTCACCCTTCTGACCCCTGTTGCAAGAGTTTGGGTGAAACATTCGACAATGCCGATCTCCCCCTTTTTAACTGTTGCCTTTTTCTTCGTAATCAATTCGAGCAGAACGATTCCAAAACTGTAAACATCACTCTTCGAGGTGAGACGCCCATAGCGAGCGAACAAAGGGTCCATGTAACCTATGCTCCCTATTACATGCTCAGTGAAAACTGCCGCGTCTGTGTTGACAAGTCTTGATATTCCAAAGTCAGATATTTTTGCATTCAAGTTGTCATCCAGAAGTATATTGGCAGGTTTGATATCACCATGAATGACCTGAGTATACATTTGTGAGTGCATGTAACACAGTGCCTCTGAACACTCCACCGCTATCCGCAGTCGTGTATCCAACATGATGGGAATGAAATCATGATGAAGAACATCTCTAAGGTTCCCTTTAGATATATACTCAGTGACTATCATTAGGGCATTTTCCTCCGCACAGTAGCCTATGAGCCTAACAACATTCTTGTGATTGATTTCAGAGTGTACTTTCAGCTCTTTGGCAAAGCTTTCTTCCACATTACGCACGAATCTCTTGACTGCAACTGTACTTACATCTTCGAGAAAACCTTTGTAAACTTCTCCGAAGCCGCCTTTTCCAATGATATCTCCATAGTTGCTGGTAATTCTTCCTATCTCGCCCTCTGTGAAGCATTTTATGTTATGATTGTTATATGATAACCACTTTGATCTTTCATCCCTTTGGATCATTTCTGTCACCATACTTTCTCGAAGGTCCATCTTATGAATGTAAAGTAGCAAAGACTGAGACAGAGTGTACCAGTTAACTTTGACTAATATGCTGGATAGATCGACTTGACCTGAAAAATAGTTTCTGAAAATTTTAAACTAAGATCTCAGATTCAGAGTTATGAACAACGAAAAGGTTCTTTGCAAGAATCAATGGCTGACAGCTGTTATGTTGCTATCTCAGATGCCCATGTACTGATGTGCATTGTATTTAAGATCTCCTTCAGCTGTTTCTAGGATAGGAAGATAACTTGTCCGCGTTTTCCGGTGGAACGTTGGGGCAACTGCAGGGGCGATTCTGGCCCCTCGTGTCCGATGACAACGCCGGCAGCAATGCGGAGCTTTCTGACGGTGGCGTAGAAGATGACTGTGGGCTCGCCTCGCCCACTGTGATCTGCTCGCCGGTGTCAGTGGGATCGTGGTCCTATCTGGACAGAATTCCAGTGTCCTGCAGTCGTGATGTGAGCCCCTTCTCATCGGAGAGGATAGAAGAAGAGAAAGCAGAGGATGGCGGCGATGGAACTTCATATCGACCGGAAGGATCAACCTAAGGTAATCGAGCGCCGTACCTCGATGTTTCATGCAGGAAATCTGTCGTCGACTGCTGTGTTGTCTCCATCAACGTTCTCGAGGATTTCGATACCAAGGAATGGACGATGGTCCAAAGGAAACGGTGTCTGGCAGCAGCGATGAGGTTTGTTTCTCGCCGGACTGGATGGGGCAGACGAACTCCGGCGACACAACAGGTACGTTTTTCAAATTTACAACGGGAATTGAATATCGTAATTTCTGGTCGATTCGATCTCGGGAATCATGTGGGTCCGGATTTGGTTTCGAAGGGTTCCCAACTAGCACGTGATGGAGGCGTTTTGGGCTCCAGGCTACATGCCCAGATTAGAGCTAAACCTAAAAGGCACACCGCAGGTGGTTTGCCTTCTAGGTTTCATTTGGCGGAAAAGCTCGAGACTAGTGGCGATTGTGTGTGGCGATCGTGCTGACTCAATGGCGAATCCCGGTGGAGGGAATAATCCTCAGCGTGGAAGAGGATATGGCAATGGTGATTGTCGCGAAGATGGGAACTGGGACTACAATCGGGGCCGTTTCAATAATTATCATTAGGGTGGCCCGAGTGGTACTGCTGGTGATGGTGAAGCTGATGGCTACTCTGGTTTCTACCAAGGAAATGATCCTCAGGGGGATTACACTATTACAGAGGTTCTGGTGGAAGTCGTGGCGCTGCTGGCCATTTTGATTGCGGCCATGGTCGTTTTGCTGTTGGCTCTGGATTCAACCGGAACTTCTCGTCGGGGTTATGGAGGTGGTCGGTGTTATGGAGGTGGTCCTGCTAGATCTCGTGGAAGATTTGATAGTAGGGCCAATGGTTCGAACTACACCCGCAGAACATATGTGAACCGTGGAGGTGGTTCGGTTAACAATGGTAATCAAGTGGCAGAGCTGTCATCGCTGCAGGAGCAGTTCGTGAGGAATGTGACCGGCAGCGATTGCGAAGCAATTTGCGGAGAAAACGGCAAATATTCAAAGTACAAATTCTGCTATTGTTGCTGATATGGTGGGGTCTATGGTGAATTGTATTCCTGCTGATCAAGTGGGGCAGTTTACTGTGACGATTAATAGGCACCCTGCCGGTGCTCTCGATCATCCTTCCGTGGCTATAGGGAAGCCTGCCATGGCGCAAGGGCAGCCTGCCGCGGCACCTCGCCAGCCTATCGCGCCCTCACGGCAGCTAGCGACGATAAATCCTGCCGTGTCTTGCAATAATGGCAATGTAAGAAATAATTCTTTCAGGGAGGCAAATGGTGATGCTGGTTCTGATGGAGGACAAACTACGAGAGCAAAGAAGTATAAGGGGCCAAAGTGTTTTCGTTGCGATGGGCCAGGTCATAATTTAAATGATTGTACAGCAGTTCTATGTGACATTTGTCGGTCTCCTGATCATTTATCCAATGTGTATCCGATTCTTTCAGCACCAAAACCAACTATGCAAATGTATGGGTTTGCTTATGAGAATCTGATGTTTTTTGAAACTCCCATGACTGGTAGTATTCGGCCTCGTGTGGAGAATACTCGGATGAGCAGGGTAACAATTGATGATGGAACCACGATACCTGAGATTATTTCTCAGCTGCAATGGGTCGTGCCCGATGACCAGTACCAGTGGAACATACGCCAAGTGGAGGATAAATTTTTATCAGGTGAATTTCCCAAGTAAAAAAGATTTAGTTACTGCTCAGCACTTCGGTAAATACAAGGTACCAAATAGCCCATGCTCTATGTCTTTTGATTTCTGGAAATCAGAGGTGAAGCTTGCTTGGTTAATTTAGAAGGTATGGATTAGACTGCATGATCTACCTTCGGAGGCTTTAGATGACTATTTATGTTTGTGGGCGATTGGAACTCTTTTTGGGAAAACCGTTGATATTGATATGACATATACACGTGAGAAGGGAGTGCTGCGTGTTTATGTGGCTTCCCTCAACCCTACTTTGGTTCCCGAGAGAATGGACATTTTAATCAAGGATAGCTTCTATGCGTGAATGTTTCAAGTTGAGGGTACACCTTTACCACCACTTCTTGATGATGTTGATGGCTGATATTTCTAGAGATGATGATGGTGATGATCTTGACGCTCATACATCAAATAAGGAGGGTGGTACTGCAACTGATCATGATGGTAACCGAGCTAGTGGGGGTTCTGCGGATGGAAATGGTTCAGACATGATTCATGATGCATCAGAAGTTTCACAACAGCAAGCCAACATGGAATATACAATTCCCTTCGGTGATTTTAAGTCAACCATTCCAAGATCAAGGCCATCAGAGATGGAGTCCGATCGCCTTGTTCAGTCTGCACCTACCATGTTGTCCAAAGGTGCAGATACAATTGCGGTGCAAGGTTTGTCTAATAGAAGCTTTTCGGGTCATTCTAATTTTGTTGTGCCCTCTATTTCATCCCATGCTGAACCAATTTCTTTGTCTAATTCTGCTGAGTTAACAGCGCCTGTGGATGGGGTTTCAGCTCCGGTTGTTACGTCGCTGAATATACCATCGAAGACTGCCGTTTCGGTAACTCTTCCTTGCGGCCCCATGACTCACTCGCCTAGAACCCCGGGATGGGGATCTCGCTCGAGCTCATCTCGTCCGTCAGTTGGTCATGTTGGGGTGATGATGACCCCGTCGAGGACAGCTACTGGAGGGCCGAAGGAGGTGCAGAATTGCGGAAGCATGAAGATGATCGAGCCTAGGGAGAAGGAGGTCGTTGCGTTTGGAGGTGTGCAGCCTCCTGCCGGCACTCGATCAAGCGTGCGAATTCAGGCACAGCCCCAGGTCGATGCTTCTCAGCTTGAGAAGGCAATGCTGCTAGCTCAACGACGTGATAATTTGCAAGGCCAAGGTACAAATCTCTCTCTCAAATTTTCGGTTTCTTCTTTTTCTGAAGAGAAAATTGTTAGTAGGGCACCTACGATTGGAGTTAAAATATGGGTATGGCTAGAAAAGAAGAACGTGATGCTGCTAAGTTAATTTTAGATACTGAAATTAACCGTTCTTTAATTATGCTAAAGCGAAAAGATGATCAGAGAGAGTCTGTCTTGTTTCGTTCGAACCACTTGATAGTTTCTAATGCATCCAATCTATGTGAAGATTTGGTTGACGAAAATAGTTCAATTAAGGAATTCTCTGAGTATGTGGCTCAAGAAGAAAAAGTGGTGAGATCGCGTCGACATAAGTCTTATGATAAGACAAATATTGATCGAAGTACTCGTATTTGGATTCCTAAAGTTAAATCTTAAAATGTCATGAATAAAAGGTATCATCTGGAATAGTGAGGGCTTTCGAGATCCTAGAAAACATCTTTTTTTGTTAATGAATCAATTCATGAACACTGCTTATTGCTCTTCTGGAGATGGGTAGGTCTAATTTCACAGTGCCTTTTCTGAGACATTTGGCTCCTGGTATGGACTTTACTTGGTTTTGTCTACCGCCACATGGTTGGCATAAATAATCTTTCAATTTAGGTCAACAATGTGATGACCGGCGATTATTGTGTCAAACTTTACATGAGGTCTAGGTATGACGGTTTTGAGTGGGTCTTCATTCCTGTGTATGGAGCTACTCAAGAGTCACATAAACCAGAATTCCTATCCGAGCTTGTGAGGATGTGTGAGTCCGAAACACTGCCTATGATGTTGGGAAGGGATTTCAATATGCTACGAAAAAAGAAGAAAAGAATGATGATAACTTCAATCCTAGGTGTCCTTTTATGTTCAGTGCCATTATTGAAAGTCTAGATTTGAGAGAAATTGATCGTATACTCGCAAGTGTAGAATGGGAACAAAAATTCCCTTTAGTATCGTTAAGAGCATTGACTCGCTCGGGTTCTGACCACACACCGCCACTAATTGATTCTGGCAATCAGGCACACTTAGGAAATAATAAACGTTTCTCATTTGAATTATCTTGGTTGAAGCGGGATTGTTTCTTTGAGTGTTTGTTGCTGAATGGAATACCGTGTCTAATGGTGATACGCCTATTTAGACTTGGCAGAACAAAATTAGACACTTGCGCTGTTTCTTAAAAGGATGGACCAAGAATCTTAGTGGAAAATATAAAAAAGAAAAAGAACGACTTCTATCCATCATTGATGAGTTGGATACTAAAGTGGGGATGTATCCTCTGAATGATTCAGAAAAGGATAGTTTAAAAATGCAAATGAGAGTATTAACAAACTTAGACATGATGAAGAGACCAAATGGGATCAACGTGCTAAAGTTAAACATATTCAAAAAAGAGGGAATAATACTAAATATTTTCATTTGATTGCGAACGGCAAACATAGGAAAAAGAAAATCTTACAACTTGAACAAGATGAGGAACCATTGTGGGAGAGGACAATTTAAAGGTCTATATTACTGAGTATTATAAAAAGCTCTTTGACGAGCCTGATCACTATAACTTGTTCTTGATGGAGGAATGGGTACAGGATATCCCGCAATTCTTTAACGAGGAAATGTTATTTTAACATCAAACTTCATTGAAAAGGAGTTGTTAGAATCTATTATGCAAATGGAACATAATAAAGATCCTGGTCCTGATGGGTTTCCGGTCGATTTTTATCAAACGTTTTGGAGTGCAATCAAGAATAACTTGATGGCTCTTTTTGGACAACTGCAAATTAGGGAATTACCCTTGTTCAAGCTGAACTTTGGAGTAATTACATTACTACCCAAAAAAAAAAACTCGGTTACGGACCTATTTGTTTGCTCAATGTTAGCTTCAAAATATTTACCAAGGTAGCTACTAATCGCATCACAGGTATTGCTAATAAGGTGATTAAAACTATCCAAACATCCTTTATACCTGGGCGCCATATCCTTGAGGGTGTGGTCGTTCTTCATGAAACCATTCACGAACTTCATCGAAAGAAAATGGATGGAGTGATTTTTAAAATAGATTTTGAAAAGGCATATGATAAAGTAAAGTAGCATTTCTTACAGCAAGTGCTTCACATGAAAGGTTTTGATCCTAATTGGTGTGATGTGGGGATACGGGTCAATGATGATATTGGTCATTTTTTTCAAACTAGAAAAGGTTTGAGACAAGGTGATCCCTTATCCCCGATGCTTTTTAATATTGCCGCAGACATGCTCGCTATCCTTATTGCTCGTGCAAAAGAGGATGGCCAAGTTGGTAGTCTCGTCCCTTTGGTGGAGGGAAGGATTTCCATCTTACAATATGCGGATGACACCATATTGTTTATGGAGCATGATTTAGAAAAAGACGTTAATATGAAGCTAATTGTGTGCATCTTTGAGCAACTATCGGGTTTAAAGATCAATTTTCATAAAAATGAGATATTTTGTTTTGGAAAGGCTAAGGAGATGGAGCATGACTATAAGCAGATTTTGGGCTATGAGTCAGCTTCACTTTCTTTTCGGTACCTGGGCGTACCTATTCATTACAAAATGTTACGAATCTCTGAATGGAACCCTGTGGAAACTCGTTTTCTTTCAAAACTAGGATGCTGGCAAGGAAAATTGCTCTCATATGGGGATCGTTTGGTATTAATTAATTCGGTATTGACTAGTTTACCGATGTTTATGCTCTCTTTTATGGAGATACCGAAAGGGGTAAGAAAACGACTTGATTTTTTAGGAGGTTAATGAGAATCCACCTAAATGATGATCAGGATAAATGGAATTTGATTATCAATGGTTTATTCACCGTTAAATCATTGTATATGGACGAAATGAATGGTCATACCAGGTTTTTACATAAGTATCTTTGGAAGTTGAAGATACCCTGAAGATAAAAAAAATTATGTGGTTCCTAAAGAATAGAGTTCTCTTGACAAAAGATAACCTTGCAAAAATACAATGGAAGGGATGCTAAAATTGTTGTTTATGTGATTCAATGGAGTCGGTTGAACACCTGTTTTTGTCGTGTCCTTTTGCATGTATTATTTGGCGCATGATTTTCTTTGCGTACAATATTACCCTACTGTCTAATACCACCAATATGTTTGGAAGTTGACTTAATGGGGTTGACAAATTTTTTTGGCGTTTCAGCTTTATGTTGCTCCATATGGATGTCTAGAAATAATATTATTTTTAACAAACAGAAAGGTACTAATTTTTTTGCAGGTTATTTGGATGGCAACGCACTGGATTCAACAATGGGCATACTTACTCCCGGAATCAGCGGGAGCCTATGGATGCTGGTTGCAACCTCTGGCTTATGGTTGCTGGGGATTTCTATTTTCAGGCTACTGGGTGGCGGCATACTAGTTGATTGCAAAATGATAGTTTTTTTGTACTATTCATTTTTCGATGGTTGGTATTTGTCTCGACCCTCTCTGATCCATTATTGTAAAACTTTGAACTCGTTTGAAGGATACAGTAAAAGCACCGTGTGCATCTATTGATGCAGAGAGGCCAAGGCAGCGTTCCCCATTTCAAAAAAAGGAAGTTGACCACAAAATGGGGTAAAGAGTCGATTTCATTCCAACACATAGATCAAGTGAATACGGGTGCTTTCATTTCATCATAGAACCTATTCTAGAGAGAGAGAGAGAGAGAGAGAGAGAGAGAGAGAGAGAGAGAGAGAGAGAGAGAGAGAGAGAGAGAGAGAGAGAGAGAGAGAGAGAGAGAGAGAGAGAGAGAGCTTAATCATTACTGTTTAGTTCTTCTGTGGTTCATGACAGGGAAAAGACTAGAACGGGTAGAAACCTAGTGGGTTTACAGCTGAAATATAAAGATGGTTTCTACAGAAACCTAGTGGGTTTAGAGCCCAACGTACCTCTTCAGAATCGATGCAGTGATACAGGTAATGCATCATTTTTTCATATTTGGAGCACACGTCGCCATGGAGTGGAGTGGATCTGGAAGAGAAGGAACATATGGTCAACTCTAATGGTTGGTGGGAGAGTTGCGAGTGCCAGTACAGTTTGGATATGCGAAGGCTGAGGCTGAGGGCCCGTTTATATTGTCTCAATGCCTTACGGAATTAAATTATTCTATAAGTCCATGTGCTGGAACAAGATTCGAGATACCCTAAACGGCTGGTTTTGGGCACTTCTCCCACCAACCATTTTTTTTCGAAAGGCTTTTAAAAGTGGTATTGCCGACATGGCACATAATCAAGGTGGTTTTGGGCATCTAAGCAGCTGGTGCCTAGTTGCCTGACCAGTAACTCCTTGATGACAATCTGCGCAGATCTTCATTTTCCACCAGTCTTCAAGATGTTTCTGAATGTGTTCAGATTGGACAAAGTTTGCCAAGCTCTTCTCTGCGCACACTGCTGGTTTCTGAACCCTGTATACCGTATATGCGCAGTGTGCATGTAATTTTTCACCATTCTTGTTACTTCATTTATTGTATAGTTTTGCTGTGACAATACGTTCATATATATTATAATTTTGCTGTGACAATACGTCTAAAACTGTACTGGCACATCGCTTGTAATACATCTTCATGCTGTAGTGCTGAACTGCGTTGGATCTTACCGGACATCGGTGGCCTCCCTGGGAATTCAACTACTAGTACATGATGAGAATCTGTGTGCAGGTGTGCTGATGTGATCGTCTCTTGGGAGAACTGGAACTTGTTGACTCTTTACAATACATTAATAATGATGATACAGTAATATTTTTGTTACGTATGTCTTTTTTATATAAGCCTTTGCCATTTTCTCGAACATCTTACTATCAGGTTTTTTGTGTGCCTACGTGAAGTAGACTAATTACTACAAAATTTTGTAGTATTTGCTAGGAAATTCATGAATAACTCATCTGAAATTGCAAGTCGTTCCTGATTATTGACAAGATTTTTTGGTCCTTGAACAGCTGTCAACAATTTTTTATTTATTTCTGGAGTATAACTGTGGGCTCCAGAATCAACCAATAATTGACATCTTTGGCTTACCCGTCAGTCTTTTTCACCATTGTGGACCCTCCGTGCACCGTGCAGGCTGTTAACGAATGCAACATCTTGTTATCGAAAAGTTAATTTCATCATCATCCCTCGTGGCTGACCACCCACGACTCTCCACGTCTCCCCTCCGAGGGAAAAAAAAAAAGGCCACCCACGACTCAGAGCTCATGATCGGTCAGTATAGCCACGCCTTGAACTTCACCAACAGTCAAAATATCAAAGACCCTATAGTCCTTGTAGTAGCAACACGAGTTCTGAACTAACCATAAACACATCAGTTTTTTCCTCATGGTCCAGTAGTAGCACAATATCCTTTCCAGTATGCTTGTTGTATTTGGCTCCCACGATTTGCAATGCACCATAGTTTCCAAGTATGGGCTGTGTCAACATACCATAGCAAAATCAATTGAGGAGGCTTCCATGATAGCATCAAAAGTGACCCACAAGCATTTTTCATTCAGACATACATCCATCCGAAAAGATAAATACGGTCCTTGCGCCTGTCATTAGTGTCAATACCACCATGCTTGTGCTGCCTTACTCTGATTTTGTACTCCCTCCGACTCATATTAGTTGATTTAAATTTATCTAAATTTGGATGAATCTAGATTTGGAATTATGGATCTGAGAGAGTACATAAATGCACGTCTCAGCTGACAGCCCGTATGTACAGGCTGAGTGCTGAATCTAATACAATGTCCGCAAGAAACACCAGCTATGATGTCTGTTCTTTGCTCTCGGCGCTCCATAGAACCCATTAAATCTCCAATTCATGGATTTTTGATTCTTCTTCCGCACCATGGTGTCAATGTGCTCGGTACTGAAATTTTTCACACCCACTTCATACTCATCTGACCAGAATAGGCCTAAACCGCCACTGAGTCCTTCAATGTTCATGGAAAGACATCCAGTGAAGCCCAGGGTTCCCAAGCCCTTGGTCGTTGCACTAATTTTTGTTTCCATAATAAAAACCAATACGAGCCCTTCCTGCTTCAACAACACGCTGCAAAGCTCCCAAATGGCTTCAGGGTTCCCAAGCCCTTGGTCGTTCCATCCCGAGAAACTCATTGAGACGGGCAGGGCTGCGTCGCAGCCTCTGCAGAGTTAATTAAATTGTCTGACGTCTTTCTCATCTTGTTCGGTTTAATCTCCCCTAATCCCTCACCAGGCAGGTTGCACTACTTCGTCATCGCCGGTTTTGCACTGAAGATAACCATATGTTTAGTGTTGTTCTCATTTGGTGTTGTATTCCTCGGTAGCTGCATCTCTCCCTCTTTCCTATAAATGTTTCGGTGTGTCCGCCTTCCCCTTGAAGATCTTGTTTCTTAACTAGAGATGTCACACTGCACCTGCCTCGCGGACATTGCTTGAGAACTTTGTCTCCCATCCGCTACTCTGCCTAGAAAACTGTTAGAGAGGAGTTCTCATTTGAACCTGTTTTTTTTTTTCTTTCATCTGGCGTCATCCTGCCCCATAGGGGAGGTTTCCATCATCATGGTCCGAATGACCTAAATGACCGCAGGAAAAGCAAACGTGGGGTATTTGCTCATACTAAAATTCATACCAGTTCCCCCTTCCTGGCAACCGAGTCAATAAGGATACGTCTTCTCAACGGTTTAGTAACATCAACTTTCACTCTAGTCCCCTGGAAAGCCTCCAACTAGATCAAACGTTGCCTGGGTGGAATTCTTGTCGATCTGCTTTGCTATGGCCTTTCCCCAATCAGGATTTGGATTCCTCAGATTAAAGGGTAGGTTAAGAACCCTAATCGATAACTACAACTTATCAATGTTTAGTTCATAATTGTTGAATACATTCGATGAATTCCTCCAAAATCACCGCCAACTGAGAACAAACCATTCCCTACAATAAGACGCAGTGGTTCACATGCTTGGCACGTCTTTGGTTGCCCAGGCGGCTTTTTCCCACAGGTGCAAGTTGCATGCGTGGGGACTACACGCGCAGATCAGGCCTTGAGCCAAGTTCCCCTTCCTATTTGGTTGCCTACATGACACTATTAGGGAGGCTGGCAGAAACTGATGCTAGTCGTTTGGTAGGCTGTATTAGGCTTCCGAGAAACAAAATGCTTTGTTTGGTTGCGGGCTAATAGTGTGGTGTGATAACCTCTTTCTCAGATGGGGAGGTTACCAACAATATGTGAACAAGTAGGCCATGTAAGACTAATAGCATATTCTACCATACAACAATATATAGCAGCATGACTGTACGGTCAAGTTCATAACATGACAATACTTAGTTCTAAACATACCAACATAACAAAGTCACCTAAACCCTTCATTTGTCAATCATAGCAAGGGATGGATCATGCTCCGAAAAATTCTTGACCACTTTAGTCATGTTGTAGTCGAAGATGGTGACCTTGAGGACGTTGCCCTTGAGTATCTTGAAGGTAAGGAAGTACCTCGAACTTGATCTGGTGCCCAACGGAGAATCCAGGCCAACCTTGGTCAAGGCAAAACCCGTTGTTCACATCCTTGAGCTTCACCATCCAGTTGCATCCAGTGTTAGTCATCAAAACGATCGTCCTCGGGAAATGCCAAGGAATAGACGAAAGCCATCAGGAATTGGTAGCATGTCCAACCTAGGTGCCATGATCGGCTTGGCGGAATAGGTTGGACCTACTTGGCAATGGAAGTGCCCAACCTTGGCAGGCCTACCCATCAGCCTCTTGGCAGCACTATCTACGCTAGCATCCTTCACCATGGTTGGGGAGATCACCGCCCATCATCTTGGAGCACTGAGAAAATAAACAACACATGTTAGTACATAAATTGTGGGTAACATATATGGCCTCACGTGTAATGACACAAATGTAATGGGATTCTCCTGGGGACCAAGACATATGAACAAACAAATGTGTTTGCACATAAGATTGGTCACGGTGAGAATCCCAAAGCATTACATTGTGCCACATTTTAATCATCAACCGATGCACACAACACAATATGCTTACACCATGTTTTTAATCATAGCTAGTGCCTCATAAACATCACCTAAGTGATGATCCCTTAGTACCAAGGATCATTCATAACACGATTTGAGTACATTCACAGTACTAGGTACTAAAGGACATCCCTTGAACCTATGATGGGATAGATTGCAATCATCAGCTATAGATTGAAGCTCAATACACACACATAAATATCACCTATTGAGAATTTTAGAATAACTAGCACACAATTTGTAGAGTGGGTGCAACCAAAATCTAGAGGATATGCACAAGCAATTTGATTGTGCATACCATCGTGTTCCAATCACATCATTTTTGTGATGAGCATGTACTATAGTTTTATCATTAGCTAGCTGCCACAACAAGATTTTGGAGCCTCGTATATGATGTGCACATGAAGACTAGGGAGATGAATCTGTACTACCAAGAAGAGTGTAGAACAATGTTTCTTCTGAATGATTCAGGGTAATACAGATTCATTTCGGTGACCCAGCATACCACTACATGATGTAGTACACTATAGTTGTTGACATAGCACCAATGGAACACCGTTCACTAGTATTACATCCCTCAGAGTGGTACAACAGAAACACAGCTGGCCCAAGACATGACTATAGGTTACAACTCAACTCTTTACACAAGATCCAGAAAACACTCTAGGTTAAAGAGAGAGAAAGAAACTTCTTACAAAGAAGAATCATAAATAAACAACTCCAAAACTATAATACTATTAAGACTAGTATCTTAACTAATGGTGTGGCATTGCTGCTATTGCAATATACTACAGAAATAGGTTCTATGGCTAGAGATTCTATTCTTATCTAACCAGCAAGTTCGTATTCACTTGAGTTGATGTATATGTTGACTTTCTTGACTTCATTGAAGATCTTTAGCTTTTGATGATGATTCCTGGAGCATGACTTGATGTAGTCATCGTCTGTACTGGCTTTAGAACCTAGCAAGGGTTAAGAAGATACTTTGAGTACGAGCGTACTCAGCAAGTTCACTAGAAAGGAGTGTTTGATGCACTATATCTGTAGGGGTTCGTAGCATGGAAAACAAAAAATTTCTATCGCATACAAACAAACAAGCCAAGATCTATGTACTAGATTGCAGCAACGAGTCGATAGAGGAACTCACCCTCGAAGATTCCAAAGCGGTTAACGAGAGCAGATTCTCGTGGGTGATGTAGTCGTACTCTTCCCGATCTCAAGATCGCGTAGACGATCCTTCCGGCGCCACGTTCCGGCAGCGCTCCCGCAGTCGGTCACACGTTCGGTACTCGACGAAGACCTTCCTCTCCCTTGTTCCAGTAGGCAGCGGAGGTTGTAGCACTCTCCTCGCGATTCCGGCAGCACAACGGCGTGGTACCGGAAGTAGAGGGGAAATCCCGCAGGGCTTCGCCTTAAGCCGGTGCGAGTATGGTGGAGCTTATGAGAGAGGCTATTATTGGTCTAGTAATTAGACACACCAATTAGAAGGCTCTAAACCAATTAGAAGGCTCTAAACCGTTGGCTAAAGCAATTAGAAGCTCTAAACCAAAATGGCTCTAAACCTGAGATTTAGAGGTGGAAACTTATGTGTCTAGGAGGGGAGCCCTGCCCCTCCTTTTATAGGTGGGGAGGCGCGGCCAGGGGAGGGGAGTCCCTCCCCAAGTCGGCCTTGGGCTGGGCGCCGGCTTGGAGGAGTGGGACTGCTCCTCCAAGTTGGTTCCAACTCCTCTTGCTTGTTTCCCACAGTTTCCTGTTTCCCACAGTTTCCTGTTTTAGCCGTTTGACTTTCAAACTGGCAATTTGACTTTCATGTTTTTGGAACAGCAAGAACACTTAGTACATGATGCAATCATTCAATGACACACTCATGTACCCTCCCCCCCCCGGAGTGCCGGACAATCCGGAACCTTCTAGAACATTCCCGATGAAAACACCGGAATCATTCCCGAACTCCGAAACGGGACTTTCCTTATATGAATCTTATTCTCCGGACCATTCCGGATCACCTCGTGATATCCCGGATCCCATCCGAGACTCCGAACAACATTCGGTCTCTTTCTCATAATACCATAACTACTCAAACAACGTCGAATCCTTAAGTGTGTCTCCCTACGGTTCGTGAATTATGCGAACATGATCGAGACACTTCTCCGAACAATAACCAATAGAGGAATCTAGAAATTCATATGGCTCCCACATATTTCTACGATTACTTTGCGATCGAATGAACCACTTACATACGATACCAATTTCCCTTTGTCTCACGATATGTTACTTATCCGAGGTTATGATCGTCGGTATCTCTGCATACCTAGTTTAACCTCGTTACTGATAAGTACTCTTTTCTCGTTCCCGTGATATGTGATCCCTTGTGACCAAGTCACATGCTTGCAAGCCAATTGGATGACATTCCACCGAGAGGGCCCAGAGTATATCTATCCGTCATGTGGATGGACAAATCCCACTCTTGATCCATGTGTTTCAACCAATACTTTCCGAACACTTAATGCCACCTTTATAGCCACCCAGTTACGGTGTGGTGTTTGATGTCATCAAAGCATCCATCCGGTAAAGGTGATATGCATGATCTCATGGTCGAAGGAATTAGGTTACTATGTATCAGAAAGCATATAGCAATTTGAACTATTGAAATGACTTTGATCTTTATGCTACGCTTATCAATAGGAGTATGTCCACCATATCATTCTCCTAACGATATGATCTTGTTGTTGATAACATCTCAATGTTCATGATATGGAAACCACAATCATTTAATCAACCAACAAGCTAGTGAAGTATAGAGGCTATACTAGGGACTTCAATTTAAGTTTACAATTCACACAAGTATTAATGTTTCCTTGTTAATACTATTATAGCATGAATATAAACATTTATCATAAACACAAAGATATAATAATAACTATATTTATTATTGCCTCTAGGGCATATCTCCAACAATATCTACAGCCACAGACCGTAGGTCATAGGCAATGCAAGTTTTCATAAACATTTCTTCAAAGGTTGCTTTTATTCTGAAAAGCTATGTCCTTTAGCCTTCACGGGTTTACCAGAACTTTCATGGAGTTCCTTTCCCGCCGCGTTCACAACTACTTCCCGGAACAGGGAGTAACAAGTTATAGTTCTTACACTCTACAGAGGTGCGTTACTTTACCCATGAGAGACCTTAGCCTTATTGCACAACCAAGTCATGACCTTGTCCATACTTCATTGGTATTGGGCCTAGTCTAAGATCCAAGCCAATCACTGCCCTCTCCGCGACCTCATATGTCTGCACGATCCTTCGGGGCCGGCTCACCTCCGTTAGTCCCCTTTCGAGAAGGCTATAACCATGATGAGTTTCCAAAGACTCAATGACCTGGTGCTGCCCTCGCAAGTTCGATATTAAATGGTCCATCAACTAAGCACCATCCATAGATAATCTAGACACCAAAAGTGTGGGGCGTAAGGGTGCCCACCCATATGTTGGATCCGCACAAGGAATCACAACGTCATGTTAAGGTTGTCTTGCCTCCATACGAGAGGAAAAGGATAAAAACTGACTTCTCCGTCCCATTCCAAATCTCATGGTTAACGCGTGATATACGGCGCAAGAATCACTAGCCACATTGGTTGTTAGGTCCTAGATAATATGTTACTTTGCCACTAAAAATTTCATAGTAGGTTATTTCCTCATGGTAAATAACCTATAATCATTTATTATGAAAATAGTGTTTTCTGACCTTTTTCAAATGCAGGTGATGACAACACTGGATTTGCAAAATACTTTACAGAAAATAATCAAAGGACATGAGCAAGTGTGAACTTGACTTTTGTGATTGCAAGATTATGCACTCACGGTCTTCGAGACAATATAAGATCCAATATCTGAAATCAGCATCATTGGTCCGGTAAGGACTAATGTTTAAAGAAGCAAGATGCAGTTATGCATAAGTAATGATATGCATTTTGTAAAACTCCCAAAGTGAATCCCTAATGCTTTGAGTGAAGTGAATTTAGGTGATTCTTTTAAGAGTTGGTTTATCTTCAAATTTTACTTTATAAGTAATGACATTTATAAGGAACTTAAGTGATAACAATTCTAAATATAAAGGTAAAGTATAAGGTAATGTGATTATGATTGACTGTCATTTGGTGATTAAGATAAAAGTCCTTGGTTTTAATTGTTAAGAGTTGAAGAATTTATTATGAGATTATTGTTTGAAGTGGCAAAAAGAATAACATTTGAAGAAAAGATTTCCATCTTAAGGTTTAAACAATCCTGATAGCTTTTAGAATATGATTGATATTGTTTATGCTTGCTTGAATAGTCTGGACTTGAGATGTTTTATGTCTTAATTGAAATAGACCAAAGTTAACTATAAAAACATAAGTGGTGTATTAGACCTGTTGTTTATAAGCTTTGTGACTAAAGTTAACTTTAAAAGGGTAAATAAACTTAAGATGTAATATGTTTTAATTATTCCCAAGTTTCAGATTTATGATAGGTATAAATAAGGTGTGGAATTATTCACTTTATATTTTAGTCAATGCTTATAAAGTTATTTTGAAGGTTGTGGTTTTAAATCTTTATTTAAGGTTTCAAAATATATTATAAAGTTAATAATTTATACTTAAGTTTTATTATAAACCATAGTTCTGGTTTAGAATGTTAGTAATTTGATTTTTATGGTATCAATATTTCTGAAGAAATATAATTATTTCTTACTTAAGAAATGTTCTTAAAGAATTTTCAAAAATATATAATGGATAAGGATTTATTATTTTAAAATATTAAAAAAAACTTTTCTACTAATGTATTTAGTATTTCTCTAGTGTAATATATTTATTCAAGACTTTGAAAATGATTTTTATTTTATTTTTAAGTATTATTTTTATATTTATAAAATTCCATAAAGTATTAAATGTATTTAAATACTTTCTTCAAATTTCATTTATAAAATACTTAAGTTAGTATTTTTATAAAATAGTAGATTTATTTTTATACATGGAAATGATTTTTGTTAATTTTTAGGATTTTTTCTTATATTATTTTAACTTATTGAGAACTCTAGTGCCTTTAATAAATTAATGGTATTTATTTAGTTTAGTCAAGTGGTTTTATATTTTTCTTGGATAATTATCATTTTTGTGATTATTTTGACATATTAATTATATTTTTAGGATTTTCCTACATTTGTTTAAGGTTTGAATATTATTAAAGGTATTGTGGTAATTTATAATTAATGTATATTACCTTTTTGTTTTTATTTCTTTGCTGATCCGGCCCACCTATGCCCATCCAGTTGGGCTTATTCCCAGCCCAACACCCCCTCTCTCTCATTTCTCTCATCCACGCACACTCACGCGCACGACCTCTCTTCCTCATCCCCTTCTGCTCCCAATGCAGGCGCCGCCGCCTGCCGCTCTTCCGGCCATCGTCGACCGCATCAGGCGGAGGTGCTCGCTGGCGATGCCTTGCCCTCTCCTCCTCTTCTCTTCCCAACCATCGATTTGGTTGGCCCACGCCCTTGCGAGCGTGCTCGACCGAAACCCTAGCCCCACGACCATTGGCTCGGCCCCTGTGCCCTAGTGCTTGCTCTCCGGTGGTGTCTTCGCTGCTACTACTACTACTATGACTGACCGTGGTTTTTAATTGATTCTCCAGGTCTCACACGCTACTCCAACGCCAGAGGGACGACAGCTTGGGTTGCAACCCCGGTGCCCATGAATGTGTCGCTGTGCTGCCTCACTATGGTGGTGACGTCTCGGCTCCGGCACCGGCGGGATGGCGCTGCAGCTGCGCAACCCCGGGCGCCGAACCAAGTGTGTTCCCGCTACTTCTTCCTCTAATTCTGGTAATCCTCATGTGACCGATTCTTGGGCCAATAAACTCCTCAGGTTGGGATTAAGGTTGTATGGTGATATATTACTAGCTGATTACTTGTAGTGGTGTCCAAGTCTGGATGATTAACTACCCCTAGCATGTTTGACTCACTGTCAGGCTTTAGTTAATTGATAAATTGTAGTGTGCTTGATCTGATGTCCAAATTTGGATGATGTGGTTATCCATGGCATGTATGGTTTTGCTATGATGTTATTTTTGATGAATCTAAATTCTTTGCAGTGTTGTTGACTGAAAGAATTCAGTTATACCCATGTTTGATTCATTCTAGAATTTAAATATGGCAGATAACAAGTACTATTATAAGTGGATGAATTATTTAGTTGATGGTTTCCTACTGATCTTGTATTATAGAGATTGCTGGAGATGTTAGCTAGTAGCTTTGGTTGCCTTTGGTATCCACTAAAGTGGAATCTTCCTGGATGTGTGCATTCCTCTATCCAGGACTGGTTACTCCTTTTATCTGGTTGTGCTATGATCATATATGAGGCACACTTGGTGATCTGAACATTTGGTTCAGTGATGGTTTGAATTATTTCCTAGAAACATCTTCTATGAGAATGACTTATTCTCTGTCAAATCTGATAGTGAGATAAGGAGTAGATATGATTCCTAGAATTACTGCTAGGAAGATGATAAACATTATTTGGGTAACATTAGTAAGTGTAAATGGATGGCCAAAAGGAGTGCTCTGTCAATATGATAGTAATAATATAAATGATTGCTATTTTTTTTAGGAAAATGATTTGTGGGTTTAAGAAAATAGACTTGAGCCTGTACTCAAGAAACTCTGAATCTGCTAGGTACAGAGGTGCTACCCTCTGGGAATGTGCCCTGTAGCCTAGCAGCTATGGTATATGTTTATCTAGTTTACTAGATAATAAGCTAATGATGCTGGTCTGAAGCTAAATTTGATAAGAACATATAAGATTGCCTTATTGATGATTCCTAGACTACTTGTCTAGGAAAATGATAAAATCATTTGCTTGAATGACTTAAGGCTAGCTGATGAAGGATAATTTGTAGAATGGCTTTATTTGGCTTGCAAATCCTCTGTTGACATGTTGGTCAAATGATGTGGTTCATTGCTCTAGTGGCTTGCTTAATAAGTTTTGAATTGTGCAATTAATTTTGGTGGCTCTGATTGTTGTGATCTTACTACTGTGGTGCCTCCCTTCGGAGTGTGCACAGTAGTATGACCATGGCATATATGATCTGATGCCTTTGCCCCTGCAAATGATGCAAAGGCTGAGGCCAGAATATAATTAAGAACAAATACAATTTTGTGGCTTTCTGTCTCTATGATGAGCTTGCATAGCATCTCTATGCAAACTGAGAGAAATATTACTCCTCATCCTCCTAGACTAGATCTAGTTGAAGGGTAGTTGTAATTATCTATTTTGGATGTTGTTCCCCCTTATCTATCCATGATCCAGGTGATGCAGGCTATTAAGAATAGATGCTACATGATTTGGTGATATTCTGCTGTACCTTGCTACTTGATGTAGATTGTGTACTGTATCTTGGCTTCTTCATCTACTTATTGTTAACTTGAGGATCTGCTAATGTGTAACTGCTCCATCTAGTACTGTTGTCTTGCCCTTGTGATGGATCTTGATTGGTTCATGTCCAATCTGTTGGATATTATTATTGCCTTGGTACAACTAGCCTCCCCTTCCTCATCTTTCCACTGTCCATCTCCTACTGCTGTAGTCTGGTCTTCTTTTCCTGGAGCTGCAGCCTAGCTTTGATTTCCCCTTGTCTTAGTTCTAGGATGGCTCCTAGGAGCAACCAGAGCTAAGGTGTGATGGTTTGGTGGAAGGATTTGTTGTTCTTGTTGATGAAGCTGGACAGATCAGTGATAATATGATACTGGGCTGTGGTGTTCTTGAGATGGTAATATGGTTAAGTTCTGATGTTGATAAGTTGAAGTGTGTAGGTGTGGATGTGGTGAAACTGGGAAAGTGCTTGGTGGTGCTACGGTTGGCTGCTGCTTTTAGCTATCTGATCCAGTCCTTGCTGTGTTGACAACACAACACTTGCATGTGTGGTGTGAGATGCTGTCTAGTGCCCCCCTCTAGTTCAAGTTTCAATGTATGTGACTCCTCTTTAGAGATGAGATCAAGTAAAACTAGATATTTTCCTGATGCTTTACCATTTGCCTTTTATCTAGATTTGGTGAAACTTGCCCCTCTTATGACCCATGATGTAGGACTGAGTCTATGTATCTGATAAGAACAATTGCTCTATTTGGTGAAACTTGCCCCTCATCCTAATTAAGCTCTATGATGAACAGTGGCAGTGCACTTCACTGTACTTACTGATAGCAACCAAAACTAACCCCCTCACATATTATATTCCTTTTTCTTATTTTCTCTTGCAGGTACAGAAGTTCTTTGTAGGGTTTGGGAATTGATAGATAAAAGAATTAGAGTAGGGAGATAAGTTTAGTTTCCTGTGATGTTTATTCTTTTGTATAAGACAATGTAATATTGATTTTAAGTTACTATTTCTATTGTAATCTTTATTCATTTTTCTTGTGTAAGAAAACATTGTAACATTGGTTTAAATTAATGAAGTGAATATTTTTCTTTAGAACACCTCTTTTATTCATTTATTAAAATTGTTACTTAAAATAACTGTATTCATCTTATAGTTAAGAGTTCTTTTGTATTATATTATTGTGATTGTGATAAATGAACTATTTATTTATTAATCCTTCCTTTGTAAATAATGTTGTATTGTTTGTTTTAAATAATACAATTTACTTATTTTTTTATTTTTTTACAATCCAATTGTAAACACAATGTCATATATGTTTTCTAGTAATAAGGAATTCTTTTATTTATTTCCATATTGCCTTTCCTTTTTCTTTTATTTATTTATTGTAAAAGATCAACGTAATCCTATATGTATATATATTTATATTAATAACGAATCCTTTTTATATCATTTCTGTAATCATTTTATTTCAAGTTATTAAATATTTCCAAATCCTATTTGTGAATTTTATAAATTCATTTGAATTTCATATTTGAAATTCAAATATAACTTTGAACAAACTTTCCCCGAAACAAAGAATTCTACAAAGGTCATGTCGAAATCTATCGCACTTTCTCCGAAGTTTCCTTCATTACAAGAGAGATCCCGATCCCTCTATAGCCCTTTTAGTTTTGCGCGAAAATTTCCCGGATTTTCTTATCCATGAATGCAATGCACAAACCTGTGTCCTCTCTATTTCTAGGTGCTAATCATGGGATGTTACAGACTCTCCCCCTTAAAATAAACTTCGTCCTCGAAGTTCGCACCCTCTCACGTTTCGGAGTAAGGAATTGACTTATAGTGGTTACTGCATTTCTCCACTACATGGTAACCTCAAATGAGAATAATTGTGGTATCCCATATCCAAATCTTTTCCTTGAATTTTCATCACACCTGACAATCTCCAACTAGTTGTCTCCAATACTCCAAAGTTCCTTTTTACTTCAGTCCATAGGATTATGTTCTTATTACAGAATCTTTTAATTGGGTTCTCTTATTTGGTTCATTTACCTGTTTAGGTATTCAATTCCAACCTCTTCACTTGCTCATATAGCTTCCTAACTATGTTGTGTAAGGTCTAGGAAGTCTCACTAAAATAGGGTTTTAGACAATAGTTGTAGCCAAAGACTAAATTTTTGGTTTGCCATTGTATGGTTTATACTGATAATCCTTCTGAATACTGGTTTTGAACATATTTAGTCCATACCCATCGGAATTTCTTGTTCCTCTACACATGTCCAATTGAATGTGCTCTATTCCCTCTTAAGGATTCTTAAGAGTTGTTCTTTTTAGAATTAGACTATTAAGACTATTCTGTTTTATCAACTTCAAGCTTTAAATAATATTTTGTTATCATCTTAAGTACTTCTTCAACTCCATTCATTAATTAACTAAAGGTTTGAGTACTACTACCTTGAAGTACACTTCGATCTTTTCATCCAGACATACTTCTGAAAGTACTTTAGTAATGATGACCTCTTTTAACCTTATGAAAATAAGGCTTAATGTTGTCATAGGTTAGTACTTCTCCAACCTTTATTCTGGAATACAGATAACAACATTTCCGTTTACTGTTTTACTCTCCCCCTTGGGGTTTACTAATGGTCTTTAAACTGCCTATATTGTAATTATTGGCTTTATAACTAGAATGTAGGTCTTTGTCTAGCTTATTTTCTACCTAATAAGGGTCTCATGAAAGATTGTACGGTGTAGCCACACAATTGTGGATCTCCGAAGTTAATCTTTCATCATGTTTGTCTTACTTACTATTTGGACATTCTCTTTTTGATAGATCTGATTTCGCAAAGCGCCTCGAAAGACGGTCGCTTTAATTTGCATACTCCTTTATGCCTTACTTAACTTAGGCCAAATTTTATGCTCTTTATGCAACTTTTGAGAGGATCTGATTAACTATGTTAATCATATACCAGCTGCAGACAAGATACTTGCTACGATCCATCCTAGGGTGTATGAATTACCCTACGGTTACCGACATACTATTGACATTCTCTCTGAATTGTCAGAGCTTGAATACCATTTTTGTTCCAAAGCTTCTTCTTTGTACTTATTCATGTTACTTCCATGAGCTTAGTACTACTACTCCATTAATTTCTTAGCAAGATTACCTACTTTGGGTGAATTTTCATTTTAATACTTCATGTTGCTCCATACATCTTCTACACTAATCTTCCTTCTTATATTTGGTTAAGAATAACCTGAGCTTGGTCCATCCTCCAAATTGAGTTGATAATCCTTACACTTGGCTTCATTCTTCATGTAAGTCTTCAGCTTGGTCTTTGGAACTCGTCACTCCCTTACACGAATTCCCATTCCTATCTAGGTCTATATCATCAAGTAATAATTGGGTGTTACATCATGCATCTGCACACCAAGTCACACTTCATGTACAGATCTAGTCAATCATAAAGATCCAAGAAAAAACAATAAATCCAAATGTGGTACATATAACACAAAATATTCTAAACTCTAAATATTATTGTTGAGTATCTCTAGAATTCAGGCTTAGTTGTGTAGTATATGACACCTCCTCGTATAGGTTTACCTTGTGATACTTAGCACTTAGGGTCAAACTATATTTTGTCTCAATATTTACCCAAATTGCTCAATTGCAATAGGATAATCTTAAGCAAAGTGGTCTTAATTTGTTTTTAATTAAGCTTTGGTCTCACTCTTGGAATAACTAGCTATAACCATCCTTTCTTTATTAGTAATTTAACCTCACATGATCACTCCAAACGACTAATCAAATTCTATTTGCTAACTTAAACCAAAGCTTATTTAAATTTTCTAGTACCTATGACTTCTATCATAGTTCTTCCATGTTATTTCCCTACTTCTACCTCAAGATAATCTACTAAGTACTTGTCATACTTATTCTTACATCATGGTTTCAGAGCTAATCTCAGCATGATCTTGTTATGTCTTTCCTATTTATCACGATTCAAGAGCTAATCTAACCATGATGACTTTGTTTCACTACACTGTTATTAAGTATTAACATAACTTCACTTCATCATGTAGAATTCTCTAGTGAATCCCACATGGTTATTACCCATTACACCAACACTTATCCTAATCATCATGTTGTCTTTGGTTATCAAATGACAATAAGATTCCACTGTCTTACATGAAATTTAGGGTTAGGCTACACCATTAAGAATACTTCAATTGATGTCTTAAACTTTCCTATAGTATCTTGGTGGTTTATGTCTCCTTCGGAAGACACTAAATAGCACTATACTGAGAAAAGACCAAATAATTACTCCTAAGAAAGCATTACTTAAGTATCCAACTTAAGTGTGACAAGGTTATCCTCAAGTGGATACTCATCACAAGTTATAAGAATACTTGGTTTAGATAAGATGGCTCCAATAGTCACTATCCAACCTACAGATCTTCCTAAAAGGGTTTTAATCCTAAGGTCAAAGCATATGCTCTGATACCAACTGCGGTGACCCAGCATACCTCTTCATGATGTAGTACACTATAGTCGTTGACATAGCACCAATGAAACACCGTTCACTAGTATTACATCCCTCAGAGTGGTACAACAGAAACACAGCAGGCCCAAGACATGACTATATGTTACAACTCAACTCTTTACACAAGATCCAGAAAACACTCTAGGTTAAAGAGAGAGAAAGAAACTTCTTACAAAGAAGAATCATAAATAAACAACTCCACAACTATAATACTATTAAGACTAGTATCTTAACTAATGGTCTGGCATTGCTGATATTGCAATACACTACAGAAATAGGTTCTATGGCTAGAGATTCTATTCTTATCTAACCAGAAAGTTCGTCTTCACTTGAGTTGATGTATATGTTGACTTTCTTGACTTCATTGAAGAGCTTTAGCTTTTGATGATGATTCCTGGAGCATGACTTGATGTAGTCATCGTCTGTACTGGCTTTAGAACCTAGCAAGGGTTAAGAAGATACTTTGAGTACGAGTGTACACAACAAGTTCACTAGAAAGGAGTGTTTGATCCACTATATCTACAGCCACAGACCGTAGATCGTAGGCAATGCAAGTTTTCATAAACATTTCTTCAAAGGTTTCTTTTATTCTGAAAAGCTATGTCCGCCAGCCTTCATGGGTTTACCAGAACTTTCATGGAGTTCCTTTCCCGCCGCGTTCGCAGCTCCTTCCCGGAACAGGGAGTAACAAGTTACAGTTCTTACACTCTACAGAGGTGCGTTACTTTACCCATGAGAGACCTTAGCCTTGTTGCACAACCAAGTCATGACCTTGTTCATACTTCCTTGGTATGGGGCCCAGTCTAACATCCAAGCCAATCACTACCCTCTCTGTGACCTCATATGTCTGCACGATCCTTCGGGGCCGGCTCACCTCCGTTAGTCCCCTTTCGAGAAGGATATAACCATAATGAGTTCCCGAAGACTCTATGACCTGGTGCTGCCCTCGCAAGTTCCATATTAAATGGTCCATCAACTAAGCACCATCCATAGATAATCTAGACACCAAAAGTGTGGGGCGTAAGGGTGCCCACCCATATGTTGGATCCGCACAAGGAATCAAAACGTCACATTAATGTTGTCTTGCCTCCATACGAGAGGAAAAGGATTCAGCTGACTTCTCCGTCCCATTCCAAATCTCATGGTTAACGCGTGATATACGACGCAAGAATCACTGGTGACATTGGTTGTTAGGTCCTAGATAATATGTTCCTTTACCACTGGAACTTTCATAGTAGGTTATTTCCTCATGGTAAATAACCTATAATCATTTATTATGAAAATAGTGTTTTCTGACCTTTTTCAAATGTAGGTGATGAAAACACTGGATTTGCAAAATACTTTACAGAAAATAATCAAAGGAAATGAGAAAGTGTGAACTTGCCTTTTGTGATTGCAATATTATGCACTCACGGTCTTCGAGACAATATTAGATCCAATATCTGAAATCAGCGTCATTGGTCCGGTAAGGACTAATGTTTAAAGAAGCAAGATGCAGTTATGCATAAGTAATGATATGCATTTTGTAAAACTCCCAAAGTGAATCCCTAATGCTTTGAGTGAAGTGAATTTAGGTGATTCTTCTAAGAGTTGGTTTATCTTCAAATTTTACTTTATAAGTAATGACATTTATAAGGAACTTAAGTGATAACAATTCTAAATATACATGTAAAGTATAAGGTAATGTGATTATGATTGATTGTCATTTGGTGGTTAAGATAGAAGTCCTTGGTTTTAATTGTTAAGCGTTGAAGAATTTATTATGAGATTATTTTTTGAAGTGGCAAAAAGAATAACATTTGAAGAAAAGATTTCCATCTTAAGGTTTAAACAATCCTGATATCTTTTAGAATATGATTGATATTATTTATGCTTGCTTGAATAGTCTGGACTTGAGATGTTTTATGTCTTAATTGAAATAGACCAAAGTTAACTATAAAAACATAAGTGGTGTATTAGACCTGTTGTTTATAAGCTTTGTGACTAAAGTTAACTTTAAAAGGGTAAATAAACTTAAGATGTAATATGTTTTAATTATTCCCAAGTTTCAGATTTATGATAGGTATAACTAAGGTGTGGAATTATTCACTTTATATTTTAGTGAATGCTTATAAAGTTATTTTGAAGGTTGTGGTTTTAAATCTTTATTTAAGGTTTCGAAATATATTACAAAGTTAATAATTTATACTTAAGTTTTATTATAAACCTTAGTTGTCGTTTAGAACGTTAGTAATTTGATTTTTAGGGTATCAATATTTCTGAAGAAATATAATTATTTCTTACTTAAGAAATGTTCTTAAAGAATTTTCAAAAATATATAATGGATAAGGATTTATTATTTTAAAATATTTAAAAAAACTTTTCTACTATTGTATTTAGTATTTTTCTAGTGTAATATATTTATTCAAGACTTTGAAAATGATTTTTATTTTATTTTTAAGTATTATTTTTATATTTATAAAATTCCATAAAAGATTAAATGTCTTTAAATACTTTCTTCAAATTTCATTTATAAAATACTTAAGTTAGTATTTTTATAAAATAGTAGATTTATTTTTATACATGGAAATGATTTTTGTTAATTTTTAGGGAATTTACTTTATTATTTTAATTTATTGAGAACTCTAGTGCCTTTAATAAATTAATGGTATCTATTTAGATTAGTCAAGTAGTTTTATATTTTTTTGTATAATTATCATTTTTGTGATTATTTTGACATATTAATTATATTTTTAGGATTTTCCTACATTTCTTTAAGGTTTGAATATTATTAAAGGTATTGTGGTAATTTATAATTAATGTATATTAACTTTTTGTTTTTATTTCTTTACCAAATGAACTAGGTGTATAGGATAATTTGGCCCTTAGGCCGATCCGGCCCACCTATGCCCATCCAGTTGGGCTTATTCCCAGCCCGACACCCCCTCTCTCTCATTTCTCTCATCCACGCACACTCACGCGCACGACCTCTCTTCCTCATCCCCTTCTGCTCCCAATGCGACTGCCGTCGCCTGCCACTCTTCCGGCCACCGTCGATCGCATCAGGCGGATCTGCTCGCCGGCGATGCCTTGCCCTCTCCTCCTCTTATCTTCTCAACCATCTATTGGGTTGGCCCACGCCCTTGCGAGAGTGCTCGACCGAAACCCTAGCCCCACGACCATTGGCTCGGCCCCTGCGCCCTAGTGCTTGCTCTCCGGTGGTGTCTTCGCTGCTACTACTACTATGACTGACCGTGGTTTTTAATTGATTCTCCAGGTCTCACACGCTACTCCAAAGCCAGAGGGACGACACTTGGGCTGCAACCCCGGCGCCCATGGATGTGTCGCTGTGCTTCCTCACTATGGTGGTGACGTCTCGGCTCCGGCACCAGCGGGATGGCGCTGCAGCTGCGCAACCCCGGGCGCCGAACCAAGTGTGTTCCCGCTACTTCTTCCTCTAATTCAAGTAATTCTCGTGTGACCGATTCTTGGGCCAATAAACTCCTCAGGTTGGGATTAAGGTTGTATGGTGATATATTACTAGCTGATTACTTGTAGTGGTGTCCCAGTCTGGATGATTAACTACCCCTAGCATGTTTGACTCACTGTCAGGCTTTAGTTTAATTGATAAATTGTAGTGTGCTTGATCTGATTTTGCTATGATCATATATGAGGCACACTTGGTGATCTGAACATTTGGTTCAGTGATGGTTTGAATTATTTCCTAGAAACATCTTCTATGAGAATGATTTATTCTCTGTCAAATCTGATAGTGAGATAAGGAGTAGATATGATTCCTAGAATTACTGCTAGTAAGATGATAAACATTACTTGGGTAATATTAGTAAGTGTAAATGGATGGCCAAAAGGAGTGCTCTATCAATATGATAGTAACAATATAAATGATTGCTAAATTTTTTTAGGAAAATGATTTGTGGGTTTAAGAAAATAGACTTGAGCCTGTACTCAAGAAACTCTGAATCTGCTAGGTACAGAGGTGCTACCCTCTGGGAATGTGCCCTGTAGCCTAGCAGCTATGGTATATGTTTATCTAGTAAAACTAGATAATAAGCTAATGATGCTGGTCTAAAGCTAAATTTGATAAGAACATATAAGATTGCCTTACTGATGATTCCTAGACTACTTGTCTAGGAAAATGATAAAATTATTTGCTTGAATGACTTAAGGCTAGCTGATGAAGGATAATTTGTAGAATGGCTTTATTTGGCTTGCAAATCCTCTGTTGACATGTTGGTCAAATGATGTGGTTCATTGCTCTAATGGCTTGCTTAATAAGTTTTGAATTGTGCAATTTATTTTGGTGGCTCTAATTGCTGTGATCTTACTACTGTGGTGCCTCCCTTTGGAGTGTGCATAGTAGTATGACCATGGCATATATGATCTGATGCCTTTGCCCCTGCCAATGATGCAAAGGCTGAGGCCAGAATATAATTAAGAACAGATACTATTTTGTGGCTTTCTGTCTCTATGATGAGCTTGCATAGCATCTCTATGAAAACTGAGAGAAATATTACTCCTCATCCTCCTAGACTAGATCTAGTTGAAGGGTAGTTGTAATTATCTATTTTGGATATTGTTCCCCCTTATCTATCCATGATCCAGGTGATGCAGGCTATTAAGAATAGATGCTACATGATTTGGTGATATTCTGTGTACCTTGCTACTTGATGTAGATTGTGTACTATATCTTGGCTTCTTCATCTACTTATTGTTAACTTGAGGATCTGCTAATGTGTAACTGCTCCATCTAGTACTGTTTTCTTGCCCTTGTGATGGATCTTGATTGGTTCATGTCCAATCTGTTGGATATTATTATTGCCTTGGTACAAATGGCCTCCCCTTCCTCATCTTTCCACTGTCCATCTCCTACTGCTGTAGTCTGGTCTTCTTTTCCTGGAGCTGCAGCCTGACTTTGATTTCCCCTTGTCTTAGTTCTAGGATGGATCCTAGGAGTAACCAGAGCTAAGGTGTGATGGTTTGGTTGAAGGATTTGTTGTTCTTGTTGATGAACCTGGACAGATCAGTGATAATATGATACTAGGCTGTGGTGTTCTTGAGATGGTAATATGGTTAAGTTCTGATGTTGAGGAGTTGAAGTGTGTAGGTGTGGATGTGGTGAAACTGGGAAAGTGCTTGGTGGTGCTACGGTTGGCTGCTACTTTTAGCTATCTGATCCGGTCCTTGCTGTGTTGACAACACAACACTTGCATGTGTGGTGTGAGATGCTGTCTAGTGGCCCCCTCTGGTTCAAGTTTCAATGTATGTGACTCCTCTTTAGAGATGAGATCAAGTAAAACTAGATATTTTCCTGATGCTTTACCATTTGCCTTTTATCTAGCTTTGGTGAAACTTGCCCCTATTATGGCCCATGATGTAGGACTGAGTCTATGTATCTGATAAGAACAATTGATCTATTTGGTGAAACTTGCCCCTCATCCTAATTAAGCTCTATGATGAACAGTGGCAGTGCACTTCACTGTACTTACTGATAGCAACCAAAACTAACCCCCTCACATCTTATATTCCTTTTTCTTATTTTGTATTGCAGGTACAGAAGTTCTTTGCAGGGTTTGGGAATTGATAGATAAAAGAATTAGAGTAGGGAGATAAGTTTAGTTTCCTGTGATGTTTATTCTTTTGTATAAGACAATGTAATATTGATTTTAAGTTACTATTTCTATTGTAATCTTTATTCATTTTTGTTCTGTAAGAAAACATTGTAACATTGGTTTAAATTAATGAAGTGAATATTTTTCTTTAGTAACACCTCTTTTATTCATTTATTAAAATTGTTACTTAAAATAACTATATTCATCTTATAGTTAAGAGTTCTTTTGTATTATATTATTGTGATTGTGATAAATGAACTATTTATTTATTAATCCTTCCTTTGTAAATAAATGTTGTATTGTTTGTTTTAAATAATACAATTTACTTATTTTTTTTTATTTTTTTACAATCCAATTGTAAAGACAATGTCATATATGTTTTCTAGTAATAAGGAATTCTTTTATTTATTTCCATATTGCCTTTCCTTTTTCTTTTATTTATTTATTGTAAAAGATCAATGTAATCCTATATGTATATATATTTATATTAATAATGAATCCTTTTTATATCATTTCTGTAATCATTTTATTTCAAGTTATTAAATATTTCCAAATCCTATTTGTGAATTTTATAAATTCATTTGAATTTCATATTTGAAATTCAAATATATATTTGAACAAATTTTCCCCGAAACAAAGAATTCTACAAAGGTCATGTCGAAATCTATCGCACTTGCTCCGAAGTTTCCTTCAGTACAAGAGAGATCCCGATCCCTCTATAGCCCTTTTAGTTTTGCGTGAAAATTTCCCGGATTTTCTTATCCATGAATGCAATGCACAAACCTATGTCCTCTCTATTTCTAGGTGCTAATCCTGGGATGTTACATTCATCCCCCGAAAACATGGTGCTAAGGACTTAATCATCGGCAACATGTAAAGGTTAAACAGAGAATGTTGCATCATAGTACATAGCACATACACACGAAAGCAATGATACCAAGGTGCATGATAGACATTCTATCTCACAACTTGTCAACACCCGGATTTTTAATCCCAGTGCCTGTTATGCCATACATCGCAATCCCAGGATTACCATTTTTGCGAGACATAACAGAATTGGATACCACAGTACATCATCCATTACAAACCATACATAAGGTCTTACACAAATAAGGATCTCATGATCCAGTTCTTAATACAACTTCAAGCAGCGGAATACGTAATAATAACGGTAGCGTAGGCGAAGCTCCATCTTTGGGGTCACAGGCAATACTGACGATGGGAGATGATCCTAGTTGTCGTAACCTTCCTGGGGTCCATCCTCCAGGTACTCCTCTTCATAGTCTGGCCATGGGAATAGCCAGGGACAAAGCCATGAGTACTCTTTAAGTACTCGCAAACTAGTACTAACAAGTGAAAGGGTTTTTTGATAATAGGACACTAGGCTCTAGGGTTGTTTTGCAAAAGCCAGGTTTATCTCTACTAAGTTTAGAAGCAACGAATGCTAGTTGAAGTTTTATAACACCTAAGTGGGAACTTGTATTTCATATCAAAACCCTGTTGTGGTCAAGTCAAAGTCTCAATTCATTTCACAAGTCTTTTGAAAACATCTGACGGGGGAACAGTATGGCCACTCCAATTGTCCATAACCGCGGACGCGGCTATTCGAATAGTTTGACACTCTGCAGAGATTGTACACTTTCACCACAACATTCGATACATCCGTCAGGAACAAATCCTGAATTCACCATACTCAGTATGCGGATAATCAATCCTAACCTTTCAATTACATGCCCTAGTATAAGCACCTTTCCTGTGAGTTTGGCCTCCCAACCATGACCAACTGTCATCTTGGGTACTGCACAGGTGGACAATCTTCACAAGGTAGCTTCAGCTCAGACCTTGGCCGTGAGGGAACTAATACTAAGGTATATAAGTTTCCAGTCAAGCCCTACCCAATCTTCGGGTGTTGTGGTTGTACGATAAAATTGGAATGGTATTGCATCCAAACAACCATCAGATTTAAAAAGGGCTAAGGCTCATGCCTCAACATTTTCATCACCATAATCCTCAGGTGTTCGGAAACACATGTCAAAACATCTCAGTAGAATGATCCATCATTCTAAGGTTTTCATAACCATTTTCACCAAGTATTCCCATCTCATGTTGATCAAGTTTTATGCTTAGCCCTAGCATCTACAAGTGGGGGTAAGCACTAATGAGGGGTGGTAACTAAGTGGAGTTTGAACTAAGTTCAATCTCATGCCTTAGGGTGACATAAAGATTATCTAGCTTAGGCCAAATTTTATGCTCTTTATGCAACCTTCAATTATCTTTCTAATATCTACAATTAACTTAAGTAAGATCTAAGTACTAGCTTTGATAAAGAAATAAAGTATAAAGCTTGTAAGTAAAACTAGGATTGGTTTATCAAGTGGGTAGGATCACATATGTTTAAGGCATATAGTTGGCATGGTGGCAAGCAAATATTAGCTTGCAAGTATTGGCTTGCATAGTTCAAGTTGATTAGTAAAGCTTGCTAAAGTAGAGTATCTTGCAAGTGTTAGCTTGCACATTCAACTAGTAGTATTAGGCTTGCCTTGTGTAGAGCAGTGGTTGAAGTTCTCCTCGTCTTCTTCTTCGTAGTATCCTCCATACTCCTCGTATCCTTGGTCTATACTAGCTTCTATGAATAAATACGAGGTACACAATCACCAAACAATACTTAACTACTTGCATTCATCACACACAAGGGTCCTATAGATGATCTAACATCATCACTAACATTACAAGATTAAAGCTTGGTTTAATTCCTTTTATATTTAGAAAAGTAATTTCTACTCATTGAAAAACTACTTAAGATTTAATATTCTCCAAACCAAACATGGGATCATGTTGACACATGTCATCACCACATATTTTAGTCCATGGGGATGTGATTTAAAGTGGTGTCACAATTTAATAAGGTTTTTCTCTTTTATTTTAATTAATTAAAGTGGCTAGAAATGCCTATGTGGCATTCTTTTATTACTTGAACATTATTTATGTAAGTAAACCTATATATTTTTATATATTCTGAAAGGTATGGTTAAATGTGATTTTTGAGAGTTGGAATCAACTCAAAAGCTATTATGGTTTAAATTTGAAAAATGTTTGAATGCAGAAAAGCTTCTGCCTTGTTATTTTTACCATGGATGATTTACATATCCAAATGACTTGAATCCAACGGGCTTGGGTTCAGCATTCCCAGAACTTTCTAACAAAATTGGTTTCATTCAATTTGGTTCACTGAATCGACCTGGGTTGATTTTTGAAACTTGGTACAGAAGTGTGTTTGAAATAAAATGGAAAAGGTTAAATTCAAATAACCGGGTTGCGCGGGAAGCGGTACTGGGCCGGCCTGCTAAGCATAGTGCTTACGCGGGCTGGTTAAGTCGCTGTCCCCACGCGTCAGTGAGACAGGGGGTGCGGAGCGGTATGGGGCGATGTGGTGCGTTCGATCTGGTTATAATCCAACGGCTGAGGGTCATCGTCAACGTTGGGCAACGCCGGAGAGACAGAAACCTAGCGCGGCATGTGGGGGTCGCTGGGGGATCACCGGGGTTCAGGCGAGGGTCGGCGAGGTGGGCGAACGACGAAGTCGACGACGGCGAACCTCCTGGTACCGGCAGCTTCTCCTGGGGCGGCTCCAATCGCTGGCCCCCTTCTTATCCAGCAGCGGCAGGCTCCGGTGAAATTCCGGAGAAGTGCTGCTCGCCTTGCTCCGGGAACGGGGTGGCACGATCAGTGAGGAGAGGGGAGTGATATGGTGTGCTCAATTAGGCTGGGGGTGGCCTCTCTTTATAGTCGCGACGGCGAGACCGAACAGGATGGGCAGGCGACGGTGGAGACATGGCTACGGGCGGCTAGAGGCATGGCCGGCGGTGGCGATCGCTTGGTGGTCTCCTAGCGATGCTCTACGGCTTTAATGCGCGCGTAGGGGCGGTGCGGTTTGGTCTGGAACGCGCGATGCTCTGCGCGGCAGAGGCGGCGTCTTCGACGGCGAGCGGTGGCTATGCGGCATGGGGCGGCGAACGAGGATGTCTGGTGGTCTCCTGGGTTGGTGGCGATCATGTATGCACGCGGCGAGGGCGGCACGCGGTCTGTGGGCGTCGGTCGAGTGTGGCGCTCTGGCGCATGCTCGGCATGGTTGCTGGCGAGCTAGGCGCGGTCCGTGCGTGTGGTCCAGGGTTTGGCAACACTCGCGGCTGGGACAGGGAGTGGTGGTGGACGGTGGGCTGCCTCCCAGACATGTCTGCTAGGCTTGTTTCTTCTCCTAGCTTGCTGTCTCTACTGGGGTGGCATGGTGAGCTTCGGCTGTTCACCATTGATGTCATTGCCCAGCTTACAGTGAGGCTAGTGCTTGGTTTAACTTGCTAGATGATCTACTGAGATGGTTGTGAGCTAAAGAGGGGACAAGTTGATGCTTGATGCTTCGGGTTTGGGTAGTCCTGAAAGCTTCTTCCAAAATACAGATGGGTACTTCGGGATAGGTCAGGTCATCGTTGATCTCTATGGTCCGGTGATCGATGTTTTTGAACACTTCGGTCTTCTCTGGGACTTCGAGACACTTGTGAAGTAATGAGATATGGAACACATTGTGCATGGCTGACATCTATTCAGGTAGTTCCAATTGATACGACACTTCTCCTCGACGGTTTAGAATCTTGAAAGGTCCAATATATCTGGGGGCTAACTTTCCTTTGAGTTGGAAATGCTGCATTCCCTTCAATGGCGACACTTTCAGATAAACAAAATCTCCTAGGTTGAAGGCGAGGTCCCTACGTCTCTTGTCGGCATAACTCTTCTGTCTGGATCGGGCTGTCTTGAGGTGCTCACGAATCTTGTGAACCTTCTCTTCTGCTTCTCGTAGGATGTCCGGTCCGAAAATCTGACTCTCTCCTACTTCCGACCAGTTCAAAGGGGTGCGACACTTTCTTCCGTACATGAATTCAAATGGGGCCATTTGCAAACTAGCTTGATAACTGTTGTTGTATGAAAATTCTGCAAACGGCAGACAGTCTTCCCACTTAGATCCATATTCTAACACACATGCTCTCAGCATATCTTCGAGTATTTGATTTACTCGCTCCGTTTGTCCATCGGTCTGAGGGTGATATGCAGTGCTAAAATCTAGGCGGGTTCCTAAACCTTCTTGGACTTTCTTACAGAATCTCGAGGTAAATTGTGTTCCTCGATCCGATACGATGTTCTTGAGGACTCCATGCAAACTAACTATTCTAGCGATGTACAACTCCGCTAGCTTTGAATTCTGATATGTGGTCTTAACGGGTAAGAAATGGGAGACTTTGGACAATCGGTCCACTATGACCCAGATAGAGTCATTTACCCTACTAGAAGTAGGCAGTCCAGTGATAAAGTCCATTCCAACAGAATCCCATTTCCATTCCGGAATATGCAATGGTTGCAACAATCCAGCGGGTATTTGATGTCCTGCCTTGACTCGCTGACATATATCACACTTGGCGATATAGCTTCCGATTTCTCTTTTCATCTTATGCCACCAAAATTGCTCTTTTAAATCTTGATACATCTTAATTCCTCCGGGATGGATATGTTGGAGATATGCCCTAGAGGCAATAATAAATGTAGTTATTATTATATCTTTGTGTTTATGATAAATGTTTACATTCATGCTATAATAGTATTAACAAGGAAACATTAATACTTGTGTGATTTGTAAACTTATTTTGAAGTCCCTAGTATAGCCTCTATACTTCACTAGCTTGTTGGTTGATTAATGATTGTGGTTTCCCTATCATGAACATTGAGATGTTATCAACAACAAGATCATATCGTTAGGAGAATGATATGGTGGACATACTCCTATAGATAAGCGTAGCATAAAGATCAAGTCATTTCAATAGTTCAATTGCTATATGCTTTCTGATACATAGTAACCTAATTCCTTCGACCATGAGATCATGCATATCACCTTTACCGGATGGATGCTTTGATGACATCAAACACCACACCGTAACTGGGTGGCTATAAAGGTGGCATTGAGTGTTCGGAAAGTATTGGTTGAGACACATGGATCAAGAGTGGGATTTGTCCATCCATATGACGGATAGATATTCTCTGGGCCCTCTCGGTGAAATGTCATCCAATTAGCTTGCAAGCATGTGACTGGCTCACAAGGGATCACATATCACGGGAACGAGAAAAGAGTACTTATCAGTAACGAGGTTGAACTAGGTATGCAGAGATACCGACGATCATAACCTCGGATAAGTAACATATCGTGAGACAAAGGGAAATTGGTATCGTATGTAAGTGGTTCATTCGATCGCAAAGTAATCGTAGAAATATGTGGGAGCCATATGAATTTCCAGATTCCTCTATTGGTTATTGTTCGGAGAGGTGTCTCGATCATGTCCGCATAATTCACGAACCGTAGGGAGACACACTTAAGGATTCGACGTTGTTTTGAGTAGTTATGGTATTATGAGAAAGAGACCGAATGTTGTTCGGAGTCTCGGATGGGATCCGGGATATCACGAGGTGATCCGGAATGGTCCGGAGAATAAGATTCATATAAAGAAAGTCCCGTTTCGAAGTTCGGAAATGATTCCGGTGAATGTTCTAGAAGGTTCCGGAATGTCCGGCACTCCGGGAAGGGGGAGGGGTACATGAATGTGTCATTACATATTGGAATGATTGCATCATGTACTAAGTGTTCTTGCTGTTCCAAATAAAGGATTAAATTGAATCCTAAAACAGAAAAGTCAAATGTCCAGTTTGAAAGTCAAACGGCTAAAACAAGAAACTGTGGGAAACAAGCAAGAGGAGGCAAAAACCGACTTGGGGGAGGAGTCCCTCCTCTCCAAGCCGGCGGCCCACCTAGGCCGAGTTGGGGAGGGACTCCCCTCCCTCCCCTGGCGCGCCGGCCCCTCCACCCATAAAAGGAGGGGCAGGGCCTCCTCCTCTAGACACACAAGTTTCTACCTCTAATCTCCGGTTTAGAGCCGTTTTGGTTTAGAGCTTCTAATTGCTTTAGCATGCGGTTTAGAGCCTTCTAATTGGTGTGTCTAATCTCTAGACCACTAATATCCCTCTCTCATAATCCACCATACTCGCTCCGGCTTAAGGCGAAGCCCTGCGGGATTTCCCCTCTACTTCCGGTACCACGCCGTTGTGCTGCCGGAATCACGAGGAGAGTGCTACAACCTCCGCTGCCTGCTGGAACAAGGGAGAGGAAGGTCTTCGTCGAGTACCGAACGTGTGACCGACTGCGGGAGCGCTGCCGGAACGCAGCGCCGGAAGGATCGTCTACACGATCTTGAGATCGGGAAGAGTACGACTACATCACCCACGAGAATCCGCTCTCGTTAAACACTTTGGAATCTTCGAGGGTAAGTTATTCCATCGACTCGTTGCTACAATCTAGTAGATAGATCTTGGCTTATTTGTTTGTATGCGATAGAAATTTTTTGTTTTCCATGCTACGAACCCCTACAGTGGTATCAGAGTCGTGTCTATATGTAGATCTGTTGCACGAGTAGAACACAATGGTCATTGTGGGCGTTGATGCTTTTATTGTCGATTACTTCTTATGTACTTTGCATCTTGCGGTATGTTGGGATGAAGCGGCCCGGGCTAACCTTACATGACATCGTTCATGAGACTTGCTCCACGCTTGACATGCAACTTGTATTGCATAAGTGGCTTTGCGGGTGCCTGTTTCTCCTAGCATAGTTAAGATCCAATTTACAACGGGTAATCAACAATGCTAGTATCAATGTTGTGGTTCTTGTTCGTAAGTTAGAACGACACTTATTGAAAGCCCCAAACCACGTAAAATATGCAAAGAAAGTAGAGGCGTCTAACTTTGTTTTGCAGGGGTGTGCAGTGATGTGATATGGCCATGATTGTGATTATATTTGATGTATGCAATGTTCCTTATTGTAAGTTGGCAACCGGCAGGAGCCATATGGTTGTCTTTAATTTATGTTAAGACCCGCGTGTCTATTCAAAGTAGTTGTAATAGTTGAAGCCGGTGGACGACAACCATGGAGAAGCGTCATTGACCTTGATGCAATGCCGGTGATGATGGAGATCATGTTCGTGCTTGAAGATGGAGATCGGAAGCACAAAGAAGAAAGGCCATATCATATCACATATATATTGAATTGCATGTGATGTTAATCCTTTATGCATCTTGTATTGCTTAGTAGACGACGGTAGCATTATAAGATGATCCCTCATGCACATCAATTTCAAGTCATAAAGTGTTCACCCTTAGTTAGCACCGTTGCTAAAGCTTGTTGTTTCGAAGCACCACGTGATGATCGGGTGTGTTAGATTCTGCAAGTGTATACAACGTGAGCAAGCCAGATTTGCTCATGCGGAAACTAAGGTTTGATCTTGACGAGCCTAGCATGTACAGACATGGTCTCGGAACACGGATCACCGAAAGGTAAAGCATGAATCATATAGTAGATATGATGAACATGTCGATTGTTCGCCATTGAAACTATGTCAACTCTCGTGATGATCGGTGTTGATATGGTGGATTTGGTTCGTGTGATCACTAAAACAATGTGAGGGATATTGTTTTGAGTGGGAGTTCACCTAGTTTAATTTCATTATTAATTTGAACTCAATTTGTCATAAACTTAGTCTAAACTATTGCAAATATGTTGTAGATCAATGGCAGCCCCTACCATCAATTTTAATGCGTTCCTAGAGAAAGAAAAGTTGAAAAACAATGGAAGCAACTTCGCGGATTGGTTCCACAATTTGAGGATTGTCCTCACAGCTGGTAATTTGACCTATGTGCTGGATGCACCGCTGGGTGACCCACCTGCAGATGATGCTCCCGATGAAGTAAAGAATGTTTACCTCGCTCGGAAGAATCAGTACTCCATAGTTCAGTGTGCTATCTTGTATGGTTTGGAATCGGAGCTTCAGAAAAAGTTTGAGGATTCAGACCCATATGATATTGTCGAGGATCTCAAATTGATTTTTGAGACTCATGCGGCAATTGAAAGTTATGAGGCTTCTGAAAAGTTCTTTAACTGCAAGATGGAAGAGGGCAGCTCCGTCAGTGAGCATGTGCTTAAGATGTCTGGGCACGCAAACAAACTTCAAAGCTTGGGTATTGTGATTCCTAATGCTTTGGGGATTTACCGTGTCCTCCAATCACTACCACCAAGTTACAAGAACTTTGTGATGAACTATAACATGCAGAACATGAACAAGACGTTGCCAGAACTCTTTGCCATGTTGAAGTCTGCAGAAGTGGAGATCAAGAAAGAGCACCAAGTGTTGATGGTCAATAAGACCACCAAATTCAAGAAAGGCAAGTCTAAGCAAAAGGGACACTTCAATAAGGGTGGTAAGAAAGTTACCACGCCGGCGAAGAAGACCAAGGCTGGACCTAAGCCTGATACTGAGTGCTTTTACTGCAAGGGAGAAGGTCACTGGAAGCGGAATTGCCCAAAGTACTTGGCGGATTTGAAGAACGGCAACATCAAGAAGAAAGGTATATCTGATATACATGTTATTGATGTGTATCTCACTAGTACTCGTAGTAGTGCCTGGGTATTTGATACTGGTTCGGTTGCTCATATTTGTAACTCGAAACAGGTGCTGCAGAATAAACGGAAGCTAGCGAAGAACGAGGTGACGATGCGCGTGGGAAACGGATCAAAGGTTGATGTGATCGCGGTCGGCACGCTACCCCTTCATCTACCATCGGGATTAGTTTTATACTTAAATAATTGTTATTTAGTGCCTGTGTTGAGCATGAACATTATATCGGGATCTTGTTTATTGCAAGACGGTTACTTGTTTAAATCAGAGAATAATGGTTGTTCGATTTATATGAGTAATATGTTTTATGCACATGCACCTTTGATAGATGGTCTATTCTTATTGAATCTCGATAGTGGAAATACACATATCAACAACATTGAGGCTAAACGTTTGAAATCAAGCGATAATTCGACCTATATGTGGCACTGTCGTCTTGGTCACATTGGAGTGAAGCGTATGAAGAAACTCCATTCCGATGGACTTCTTGAATCACTTGATTTTGAATCACTTGAAAGATGCGAAGCATGTCTGATGGGAAAAATGACTAAGACTCCATTTTCTGGTATGATGGAGCGAGCTACGGACTTATTGGAAATCATACATACCGATGTGTGTGGTCCAATGAGTGTAGCATCGCGCGGTGGTTATCGTTATGTTCTTACCTTCACAGATGACTTGAGTAGATATGGGTATATCTATTTCATGAAACATAAGTCCGAAACTTTCGAGAAGTTTAAGGAGTTTCAAAGTGAGGTAGAGAATCAACGTAACAAGAAGATTAAATTTCTACGTTCTGATCGTGGAGGTGAATATCTAAGTTACGAGTTTGGCGAGCATTTGAAAAAATGCGGAATACTTTCACAATTGACACCGCCGGGAACACCACATCGTAATGGTGTGTCCAAACGTCGTAATCGAACTCTTTTAGATATGGTTCGTTCTATGATGTCACTTACAGATTTACCGCTATCATTTTGGGGTTATGCATTAGAAACAGCCGCATTCACTTTAAATAGGGCACCGTCTAAATCCGTTGAAACGACACCGTATGAATTATGGTTTGGGAAGAAACCTAAATTGTCGTTCCTTAAAGTTTGGGGATGCGAAGCCTATGTAAAGAAGTTACAGCCGGACAAGCTTGAACCCAAAGCGGAAAAATGCGTCTTCATAGGATACCCGAAGGAAACTATTGGGTATATCTTCTATCATAGATCCGAAGGCAAAATCTTTGTTGCCAAGAATGGATCCTTTCTAGAGAAGGAATTTCTCTCGAAAGAAGTGACTGGAAGGAAAGTAGAACTTGACGAGGTTGTCGAACCTTTTCTCGAAATTGCGAGTAGCGCAGCACCGGAAGAAGTTCCTGTGGTACCTGCACCAATTAGAGAGGGAGCTAATGATGGTGATCATGAAACTTCGGTTGAAGTTGCTACAGAGCCTCGGAGGTCAACGAGAACTCGTACCACTCCAGATTGGTATGATCCCGTTATGAGTGTCATGTTGGTGGACAACACCGATGACCCCGAGACATATGAGGAAGCGATGATGAGCCCAGATTCCAATAAATGGCAAGAAGCCATGAAATCCGAGATTGGATCCATGTACGAAAACCAAGTATGGACTTTGGTGGACTTACCGGATGGCCGAAAGGCTGTCGAGAACAAATGGATTTTCAAGAAGAAAACAGATGCTGATGGTAATGTTACTGTCTATAAAGCTCGACTTGTCGCAAAAGGGTTTTGACAAATTCAAGGAGTTGACTACGATGAGACTTTCTCACCGGTAGCGAAGCTAAAGTCTGTGAGGATTATGTTAGCAATCGCTTCATATTATGATTATGAGATATGGCAGATGGATGTCAAAACAGCATTCCTCAATGGAGATATTGATGAAGAATTGTATATGATGCAACCCAAAGGTTTTGTCGATCCTAAAGATGCTAACAAGGTATGCAAACTTCAACGGTCCATTTATGGATTGAAGCAAGCATCCCGAAGTTGGAATCAACGTTTTGATAAGGTAATCAAAAGTTTTGGTTTTATACAAACTTATGGAGAAGCTTGTATTTACAAGAAAGTGAGTGGGAGCTCTGTAGCATTCTTAATACTATATGTGGATGACATATTGTTGATTGGGAATGATGTAGACCTTCTTAATAGTGTCAAAGAATATTTGAATAATAGTTTTTCAATGAAGGATCTTGGCGAAGCAGCTTACATATTAGGCATAAAGATTTATAGAGATAGATCGAGACGCCAAATATCATTGTCACAGAGTACATATTTGGACAAAGTTCTAAAGAGGTTTGGAATGGAAGAAAGCAAGAAAGGGTTCTTGCCCATGTTGCCCAATACGACCTTGAGTAAAACTCAAAGTCCGACATCGGAAGAAGATAGAGAAAGGATGAGTAAGACTCCCTATGCATCAGCCATAGGATCTCTAATGTATGCCATGCTATGTACTAGACCCTACATTGCATATGCTGTTAGTCTAACTAGCAGATATCAAAGTGATCCAGGAGTGGATCATTGGACAGCGGTCAAAAATATCCTTAAGTACTTGAGAAGAACTAAGGATATGGTTCTTTCTTATGGAGGTGATGAACAGCTCGTTGTTAATGGTTACACCGATGCTAGTTGGAACACCGATCCGGATGATTCTAAATCACAATCTGGATACGTATTTATTTTGAATGGTGCAGCAGTTAGCTGGAGGAGTGCAAAGCAAAGCGTTGTGGCGAGATCTTCAACTGAATCGGAATACATGGCTGCTTCGGAGGCTTCACAAGAAGCGATATGGATGAAAGAGTTCATTACAGAGCTGGGTGTGGTTCCTAGTGCGCTGGACCCAATGTCTATCTACTGTGATAACATGGGCGCCATAGCCAATGCGCAAGAACCAATGTCACACAAGAAGCTGAAGCATATCAAGCTACGTTTTCACGCTATTTGAGAACATATCCAGGATGGGGATATAAAGATTTGCAAAGTACACACAGATCTGAATGTGGCGGATCCGTTGACTAAACCTCTCCCGAGGGCAAAACATGACCAACACCAAACTGCCATGGGTGTTCGGTATATTACCATGTAATCTAGATTAGATGACTCTAGTGCAAGTGGGAGACTGTTGGAGATATGCCCTAGAGGCAATAATAAATGTAGTTATTATTATATCTTTGTGTTTATGATAAATGTTTACATTCATGCTATAATAGTATTAACAAGGAAACATTAATACTTGTGTGATTTGTAAACTTATTTTGAAGTCCCTAGTATAGCCTCTATACTTCACTAGCTTGTTGGTTGATTAATGATTGTGGTTTCCCTATCATGAACATTGAGATGTTATCAACAACAAGATCATATCGTTAGGAGAATGATATGGTGGACATACTCCTATAGATAAGCGTAGCATAAAGATCAAGTCATTTCAATAGTTCAATTGCTATATGCTTTCTGATACATAGTAACCTAATTCCTTCGACCATGAGATCATGCATATCACCTTTACCGGATGGATGCTTTGATGACATCAAACACCACACCGTAACTGGGTGGCTATAAAGGTGGCATTGAGTGTTCGGAAAGTATTGGTTGAGACACATGGATCAAGAGTGGGATTTGTCCATCCATATGACGGATAGATATTCTCTGGGCCCTCTCGGTGAAATGTCATCCAATTAGCTTGCAAGCATGTGACTGGCTCACAAGGGATCACATATCACGGGAACGAGAAAAGAGTACTTATCAGTAACGAGGTTGAACTAGGTATGCAGAGATACCGACGATCATAACCTCGGATAAGTAACATATCGTGAGACAAAGGGAAATTGGTATCGTATGTAAGTGGTTCATTCGATCGCAAAGTAATCGTAGAAATATGTGGGAGCCATATGAATTTCTAGATTCCTCTATTGGTTATTGTTCGGAGAGGTGTCTCGATCATGTCCGCATAATTCACGAACCGTAGGGAGACACACTTAAGGATTCGACGTTGTTTTGAGTAGTTATAGTATTATGAGAAAGAGACCGAATGTTGTTCGGAGTCTCGGATGGGATCCGGGATATCACGAGGTGATCCGGAATGGTCCGGAGAATAAGATTCATATAAAGAAAGTCCCGTTTCGAAGTTCGGAAATGATTCCGGTGAATGTTCTAGAAGGTTCCGGAATGTCCGGCACTCCGGGAAGGGGGAGGGGTACATGAATGTGTCATTACATATTGGAATGATTGCATCATGTACTAAGTGTTCTTGCTGTTCCAAATAAAGGATTAAATTGAATCCTAAAACAGAAAAGTCAAATGTCCAGTTTGAAAGTCAAACGGCTAAAACAAGAAACTGTGGGAAACAAGCAAGAGGAGGCAAAAACCGACTTGGGGGAGGAGTCCCTCCTCTCCAAGCCGGCGGCCCACCTAGGCCGAGTTGGGGAGGGACTCCCCTCCCTCCCCTGGCGCGCCGGCCCCTCCACCCATAAAAGGAGGGGCAGGGCCTCCTCCTCTAGACACACAAGTTTCTACCTCTAATCTCCGGTTTAGAGCCGTTTTGGTTTAGAGCTTCTAATTGCTTTAGCCTGCGGTTTAGAGCCTTCTAATTGGTGTGTCTAATCTCTAGACCACTAATAGCCCTCTCTCATAATCCACCATACTCGCTCCGGCTTAAGGCGAAGCCCTGCGGGATTTCCCCTCTACTTCCGGTACCACGCCGTTGTGCTGCCAGAATCACGAGGAGAGTGCTACAACCTCCGCTGCCTGCTGGAACAAGGGAGAGGAAGGTCTTCGTCTAGTACCAAACGTGTGAACGACTGCGGGAGCGCTGCCGGAACGCAGCGCCAGAAGGATCGTCTACACGATCTTGAGATCGGGAAGAGTACGACTACATCACCCACGAGAATCCGCTCTCGTTAAACACTTTGGAATCTTCGAGGGTAAGTTATTCCATCGACTCGTTGCTACAATCTAGTAGATAGATCTTGGCTTATTTGTTTGTATGCGATAGAAATTTTTTGTTTTCCATGCTACGAACCCCTACAGGATAGAATAAAGAGTATCACGAGCCTCCTTCAGAATAACTTCTTTCAATTCAGAATCTGATGGTACACAAAGGCGTCCTTTGTACCACAGAACTCCTTCTTTGTCTTCGGTGAATCCGGATACTTTGCCTGTACCGACACGACGCTTGATTCCGTCGATACTAGCATTTCCCTTTTGCGCCTCTTTAATCTGACTGATCAAAGTGGGATGGAGTTCTATGCTAGCAAAAAATCCTTCACTCACTAATTCCATTCTAAAATTTTCCATTTCTTTGTGCAAGCTTGGTTGCTCCTTCAAGATCATGGAGTTCAAGCGGCACGGCAATCTGCTAAGGGCATCTGCTACCACATTGGCTTTACCAGGGTGATAGTGAATGTCCAGATCGTAATCCTTGATTAGCTCAATCCATCTTCTTTGTCTCATATTCAGCTCCTTCTGAGTGAATATATACTTCAGACTCTTGTGATCCGTATAGATCTCACAACGATTTCCCATCAGGTGATGTCTCCATGTTTTCAGGGCTAGAACTACGGCTGCGAGTTAAAGGTCATGGGTTGGGTAATTTTTCTCATGTTGCTTCAGTTGTCGAGATAGATAAGATATAACTTTGCCTTCTTGCATTAGCACACATCCGAGACCGATCTTGGATGCATCACAATACACATCGAAGGGCTTCGTGATATCCGACATGATTAAGATTGGGGCTATCAATCTCCTCTTGAGTTCTTGAAAACTCGCTTCACATTTGTCGGTCCATTCAAACTTCTTGTCCTTCTTCAGCAATTGGGTCATGGGTCTGGCGATACTCGAGAATCCTTCTACGAACTTGCGGTAATATCCCGCCAATCCGAGAAATGCACGAACTTGAGTTTGAGTGGTTGGGGCTTGCCAATCTTCGACATCTTTTACCTTTGCAGGGTCAACGGCAATTCCTCCGGCTGATACAATGTGAACGAGGAATCCTACCTCCTGCAACCAGAATTCACATTTGCTGAACTTTGCATACAGCTGATGCTCTCTAAGGGTTCCAAGAATGGTCCTTAGGTGTAGCTCATGTTCTTCTTCTGATTTGGAATAAATCAGGATGTCATGGATGAAAACAACAACAAACTTATCCAGGAAGTCCATAAAAATCTTATTCATGAGATTCATGAAATAAGCGGGGGCATTGGTTAATCCAAAAGACATGACTGTATACTCGTACAATCCATATCTGGTGGTGAAGGCAGTCTTTGGAATATCCTCTGCACGAATTTTAAGTTGATGATACCCAGTTCTAAGATCAATCTTAGAAAACACTTTGGCACCGGTCAACTGATCAAACAAATCTTATATCTTGGGCAAGGGGTATTTATTCTTGATGGTGACATCATTCAACTTCCGATAATCCGTACACAAATGGTTACCTCCATCTTTCTTGTCCACAAACAAGACAGGTGACCTCCATGGTGACGCACTTGGTTGAATCAATCCAATTTCCAACATGGAATCCAGTTGCTTCTTCAGTTCCTCTAGTTCTGACGGGTTCATACTATATGGTCTCTGGGCTATGGGTCCTGTTCCGGGGATTAGTTCGATGATAAACTCGATATCCCGATCTGGGGGCATACCGGGCAAAACATCTGGAAATACATCGGGGTATTCACAGACTATCCGGACTTGGTCAATGTTAGGTTGGGCTATACTCTTGTTGCACTTGAGTTGACAAGGTAAGGTTTCAGATATATGTTCGACTGATATTCCGGCTGTACTGGTCATGGTTATGGCTTTCTTGGCACAGTCAATCAATCCTTTATGTTTGGACATCCAATCCATTCCTAGTACTACTTCCAAACCTTTAGTTCCGAGTACTATCAGGTTAGTATAAAAATCTATGCCATGGATTCAGATAGGGACGGCTTTGCAAATTTGCCTAGCCTTGGTGGTTGATCCGGGAATTTGAACAATCATGACATGCTTCAGTTTGGTTGGTTGAATTTTACTAGTGCATGAAAATTCTTCGGTGACAAATGAGTGCGATGCACCAGAATCAAACAACACTCTTGCAAGTAGTGAATTAACAGAAAACATACCCAGCATGACGTTTGGCGCTTCCTGAGCTTCTTCAGCATGCATGAGAAAAAGACGGCCATTGCGGTTGAGCGAATTCCCTGGGGCAAACCTTCTTCCGGGCTGAACACGACACTGCTGCTGAGCTGGGGCATTGGCATTGGGTGCTACGGCATTCTTCTTGTTGGGGCACTCGTTGGAATAGTGGCCCTTATTTCCACAGTCATAACAAGTCACTTGTGACTTGTCCTTTGCTACTACAGGCACATCATTGCTTCCAGTCCTCGGGGCAGTGTTGGTGTTGAACTTGGGTGGGGCACGGTTGAAATTGCTAGAGTTGCCGGGGTTGTTGTGATTTCCTCCGGGCCTAGGGTTTCCACGGTTGGGGTAGGTTGGACGGTTCATCGGGGGTCTGTTGGTTCTTGGGGCAAATCCGGGAGATGGGTTGGGGCGATACTTTGGGGTCTGATGGGTTCCTGGCTGATGCATCATGCGACGCTTGCGGTTCTCATTGGCTTGGTTGATCTTTCCTTCCATCTGGATGGCAGAGTCGACAAGGGTTTCCATATCAGCAAAGGGGATATTGACTAACACTGTCTGCATCTCATCATGCAGACCATTCAGGAATCTTTCTTTCTTCTTGGCTTCGGTGTCGATCTCATCCGAGGCATACCTAGCTAATGACAAGAATTTGTCACGGTATTCCACTACGGTCATCCTTCCTTGCTTCAGTTCTCTAAACTCGTCTCTCATTCTCTTGATCAAACCCGGTGGCACATGGGTTCTGCTAAACTTGACCTTGAATTCCTCCCAGGTCATCATCTGGCCTCCGGTCATTGCGCGAACACTGTTCCACCATGCCCTGGCATCTTCGGCTAGATAGTGGGTGGTGAACAAAACTTTCTCGTTGGCTTCCACTCCGGCAACTTCGAGGTTATTTTCCATGGTTTGCAGCCAATCATCGGTGTCTAGGGGTTCTTCTGACTTAGTGAAAACAGGTGGGTTGGTATTCTGGAAATTCTTGAGCTTAGATCCATGGTTGTCCTGATTTCCGTGGCATTGGTTGTTGTGGGCTAGCTGAGCTATCTGTTGCAGAGTGGCTAGGTTGGCTTGATGTTCAGCTCTTTCAGCTTCGCGATCAGAAGTCAACATTTGCAGAATCTGCAACATCGGGTCCAGGGATGAACCACTTCCTCCGCGTGGCATCTGAAGATTGAGATAGATCATGAGAAAAGAGGGAAATTTCTAAGGTTCTGGGATTTGAAAAGTTTTTAAAGTTTGACTCGGATTTTTCTAGCAACTTGCTTTTCATGCATTCTTTCATAGCACACGATACCACACACACCACAACAAAGAAAAACAGATGGTTTTAAGAACCATTCTGGAAACTACGATACAGTGGGACCGAATACTACTCACTACGCTAGTGCTCAAGTGCTACTACTCCTCGAAATCGGTGGCTTTGTCATCTTCATCGTCATAGATGAAGGAAAAATAATCCTCATCGGTGAAGAATTCCATAGCCTGATCCTCCAGAAAATCATCATCATCGCTGAGATAGGAGTAGGGGTCTCCACGAAGATCCTCTCCGGCATTCTCCCATTCTTCCAACTGCATGTCTCTCTCGTGGATGGTCTCCTCCAAAGATGAGATACGGTGGCGAAGACGGGCAATGATGCGCTCCTTCTTGTCCAGCTGACGGCGGCGAGACTTGCGATCCTTTGCTAGCATGGCGATGGTTTGATCCTTCGTCTTGATGATGGCAGACTTGTGGTTGGAGTAGTCACGGCAGTTATCCAACTCCTGCTGACGATCGTACATCATGAAGCTAAGGTGGTCCAATTGAGTCTTCAGCTCAGGGTGGTATGGGGCTTCTAGTGGTTATCCATTTGCATCACGCCTTGGGAAAAACTCAAAGCGGGTTCCCTTGATCTGGTTGATACTCTGCCCACACAGACGGGAAAGAGCTTCCTGCATGGCCCTGGCAAGTCCATCAAGCCAGTTGTTCTCTCTTAAGGTAAATTGAATTCCTTCCGCAGTGGGAGGTTCAATCTTGCCTCGGAGACTTGCAACAATTAGCCACTGCAGATCTTCTCCTCCTTGATCATTGAGCTGAGCTCCGAAGAACTTGGGGTGCGGACGCTCCAGAAGTTCCGAAAGCTGGTCCAAATCCCTCTCAAAGATAAGGTCTCCTCCATCCCCAACTGATAAAACTTTCTGTACTTCACGTCCATCTATAAGAATATAGGATGAGTAAGTTAGTAGAGTGATCAAGTGTGTCAAAATTTTATGTATTTTGCAAAAGTTTTTGAGAAACATGAATTTTCATGAAAGAATCAAAGGGATAAGAATGAGAATAAGTTTTTGTAAATATTTGTTTTCTTTGGTTTTGAAACTAAGTTTTTGATTCAAACGTCCAGTCTAATTAGGGTCTCCTATGGTCAGGATGGCTCTGATACCAACTTGTCAACACCCGGATTTTTAATCCCAGATGCCTGTTATGCCATACATCGCAATCCCAGGATTACCATTTTTGCGAGACATAACAGAATTGGATACCACAGTACATCATCCATTACAAACCATACATAAGGTCTTACACAAGTAAGGATCTCATGATCCAGTTCTTAATACAACTTCAAGCAGCGGAATACGTAATAATAACGGTAGCGTAGGCGAAGCTCCATCTTCGGGGTCACAGGCAATACTGACGATGGGAGATGATCCTAGTTGTCGTAACCTTCCTGGGGTCCATCCTCCAGGTACTCCTCTTCATAGTCTGGCCATGGGAATAGCCAGGGACAAAGCCATGAGTACTCTTTAAGTACTCGCAGACTAGTACTAACAAGTGAAAGGGGTTTTTGATAATAGGACACTAGGCTCTAGGGTTGTTTGGCAAAAGCCAGGTTTATCTCTACTAAGTTTATAAGCAACGAATGCTAGTTGAAGTTTTATAACACCTAAGTAGGAACTTGTATTTCATATCACAACCCTGTTGTGGTCAAGTCAAAGTCTCAATTCATTTCACAAGTCTTTTGAAAACATCTGACGGGGGAACAGTATGGCCACTCCAACTGTCCATAACCGCGGACGCGGCTATTCGAATAGTTTGACACTCTGCAGAGATTGTACACTTTCACCACAACATTCTATACATCTATCAGGAACAAATCCTGAATTCACCATACTCAGTATGCGGATAATCAATCTTAATCTTTCAATTACATGCCCTAGTATAAGCACCTCTCCTGTGAGTTTGGCCTCCCAACCATGACCAACTGTCATCTTGGGTACTGCACAGGTGGACAATCTGATGGGTTTCGCGGCATAGTAAATCAAAATTTTCTACGGATGCGAACAGAGGGAAAGCCAAGATCTAATCTAGGAGATGCAAACAACGAGAGAGATTGGATTAGATCTTCATACCCTTGAAGATTCGCACAGCGGAACGTTCGTCGGAACGTGGGTGATGTAGTCGTACTCGCTTCTCCTCCTCGCGATCCGATCCGATCTAGCACCACAAGTGGCGGTGCCTCCGTGAGATGCACACGTGCAGCACCTCGACGTCTCCTCCTTCCTCGGACCAGCAAGTATGGTGGAGAGACGGATTGGATCTACAAAACGACGGCGTGGTATATATGGTGGAGAATTTCTGCAGCAGGGCTTCGCCTACAAACAGTCGGGAGGGAGAGAGAAAGGGCAGCAGGGCGGCTAGGGTTGGAGGGGAAGGTGTAGGGGGTTGGTGCGCCCCCAGCCCTCTATATATAGAGGGGTGGGCGCAGCCCTATCCCCTCCCCCAAGCCAAGGCCGGCGGCCCCAAGGAGGAAGAGTGGGGGGCAAGGAAACCCCCCCCCTTCTAGAAGCTCTATCTAGAGTTTAAACCTCTCTTGGCCGGCTGGGCCCTATGGGGCCTTGTGCCCCTGGCCCAATGCGGCCAGGGCACTCCCTCATAGGCCCATGCCCCCTCCCGGAAGGTGGGGCCACGTTGGTCCCCTTCCAGAAGGTTCTAGAAGCTTCCGGTACAATACCGATTAACCCAGAACAATTCCGAACTCCAAAAACTGCACTGCCTTATATGAATCTTATTCTCCGGACCACTCCGGAACCTCTCGTGATGTTCCGTATCCCATCCGAGACTCCGAACAAAAACTCATAAACCAATTATCCAATCTATCATAGCGTCGAGATACGTTAAGTGTGTGACCCTGCGGGTTCGAGAATATGCAGACATGATCTTCTATCAATAATCAACAGCGGGGTCTGGAAACCCATATTGACTCCCACACATTCATCGATGATCATATCGGATGAACGACGATGCCAGGATTCAATCAATCCCATATATATATTCCCTTCGTCTCACGATATTTTACTTGCCCGAGATTTGATCGTCGGTATCGTCATACCTAGTTCAATCTCGTTCACAGCAAGTACTTTACTCGTTCCGTAATCCGATATCACTTTGTGATTAACTCCTTAACCACATGCTCGCAAGCGGTGTTGATATCGATTACCGATTGGGCCCGAAGTATATCTCTCCGACTTGGGAGGGACAAATCCCATCTCGATACATACAACCCAACAGATACTTTCCGATCACCTGAGAGACACCTTTATGATCACCCTCTCATAGGATGACGTTTGATGACCTCAAAGCTTTCTTCCGATACCAGGGAGTTGTATTATATCATGGTCTAAGGAATACAATATTTGACATAAGAAAAGCTTCGCAAAGACGAACACGATGACACGATCTAATTGCTTCGCTTAGTTTGGGTCTGTCCACCATATCATTCTCCCAATGATATGATCTCATTATTAATTGACAACCCATGTCCATGGTTAGGAAACCTTAACCATCATTAATCAATGAGCTAGTCCATAGAGGCATACTAGGGACACGGTGTTATTCACAAACCACACAAGTATTAAAGTTTCCGCTTAATACAATTCTAGCATGGAATATAAACATTATCATGAACAAGAATTATAATAATAACATCTTTATTATTGCCTCTAGGGCATAATTCCAACAGTCTCCCACTTGCACTAGAGTCAATAATCTAGTTTACATTTGGCAACAATCTCACACCCATGGCACTGAGGTGCTGATCATGTTTTGCACGCGGAAGAGGTTTAGTCAACGGATCTACGACATTCAGATCTATATGTACTTTGCTAATCTTCAGATCTCCATCTGCTATATAATCTCGGATTATATGAAACTTGCGGTTGATATGCTTGGTCTTTGGATGATATCTTGGTTCCTTAGCGAGTGCTATGGCGCCAGTGTTGTCACACAATATCTCTAGTGGGTCCAATGCACTTGGAACCACGCCAAGCTCAGTGATGAAGTTCCTGATCCAAACTCCTTCACTTGACGCTTATGCAGCAGCCATGTATTCCGCTTCTACTGTAGATCCCGCGATCACGCTTTGCTTGCAGCTTCTCCAGCTCACAGCTCCTCCATTCAAAATATACACGTATCCTGTCTGAAATTTAGAATCATCCTTGTCGGTGTCAAAACTAGCATCGACGTAACCTTTTACGACAAGCTGTTTATCACCCCCATAGACTAAGAACATTTCTTTAGTCCTATTTAGGTACTTTAGGATGTTCTTTACGGCTGTCCAGTGTTCCACTCCTGGATCACTTTGATATCTGCTCGTCAAACTAAGAGCATTGGACACATCCGGTCTAGTACACAGCATGGCATACATAATGGAACCTATGGCCGAGGAATAAGGCACTTTGCTCATAGCTTCCCTATCATTTACCGTAGCTGGACACTGAGCCTTGCTCAATATCTTACCTGACAACATAGGCACCGAACCTTTCTTTGCCTTATCCATTCTGAACCTTTTCAGAACGTTGTCTAGGTATGTACTCTGGCTTAAAGCTATCAGGCGTCTTTGTCTATCTCTATAGATCTTGATGCCCAATATATAAGCAGCTTCACCTAGGTCTTTCATTGAAAAACACTTGTTCAAATAACTCTTCACATCGTTAAGCATGTTGATGTCATTTCCAATAATCAATATGTCATCCACATATAGTACCAAAAACGTCACCGAGCTCCCACTCACTTTCTTTTAGATACAAGCTTCGTAGCAATTTGGAACAAATCCAAAGCTCTTGATCACTTGATCAAAACGAAGGTTCCAACTACGAGATGCTTGCTTCAGTCTATAAATGGAACGCTGAAGTTTGCATACTTTACTAGCATCCTTAGGATCGACAAAACCTTCGGGTTGCATCATATACAACTCTTCATCAATGTTGCCATTGAGGAAAGCAGTCTTGACATCCATCTGCCATATTTCATAATCATGAAACGCAGCAATTGCTAATAAAATCCGAATGGACTTAAACATCGCTACGGGAGAGAAAGTCTCATCGTAGTCAACACCTTGAACTTGTCGAAAACCTTTCGCGACAAGCCGTGCTTTATAGACGGTAACATTACCATCCGCGTCCGTTTTCTTCTTGAAGATCCATTTGCACTCAACGGCCTTTCGGTTGCTAGGAGGGTCCACCAAAGTCCATACTTGGTTTTCGCTCATGGATCCCAATTCGGATTTCATGGCTTCTAGCCATTTCTCAGAGTCTGGGCTCATCATCGCTTCCTCATAGTTCGTAGGTTCACTGTCTTCTACCAACAAGACAGTCAAGACAGGGTTGCCGTACCACTCAGGAGGGGCACGCGACCTTGTAGACCTACGACGTTCAGTAGCAGCATCGTCCGAAGCTTCATGATCCTTGTCATTAGCTTCCTCTATTGTTGGTGCAGGCGGCACTGGAACAATTTTAGGTGCTGCGCTACTCTCCAACTCAAGAGAAGGTTTAATAACCTCGTCTAGCTCTACTTTCCTCCCACTCACTTCTTTCGAGAGAAACTCCTTCTCAAGAAAGGAACCGTTCTTTGCGACAAACACTTTGCCTTCGGTTCTGTGATAGAAGGTATACCCAATAGTTTCCTTAGGGTATCCTATGAAGACGCATTTCTCCGCTTTGGGTTCGAGCTTGTCCGGCATCAACTTCTTGACGTAAGCTTCGTATCCCCAAACTTTAAGAAACGACAACTTAGGTTTAGCACCAAACCATAGTTCATACGGTGTCGTCTCAACGGATTTAGATGGTGCCCTATTTAAAGTGAATGCAGCGGTTTGTAATGCATAACCCCAAAATGATAACGGCAAATCAGTAAGAGACATCATTGATCGGACCATATCTAATAAGGTTCGATTCCGGCGTTCAGACACACCATTGCGCTGTGGTGTTCCGGGTGGCGTGAGTTGTGAAACGATTCCACTTGCTTTAAGATGCGTGAGAAAATCATAACTCAAATATTCACCTCCACGATCGGATCGTAGCAACTTAATCTTTCTGTTACGATGGTTCTCCACTTCATTCTGAAATTCTTTGAACTTTTCAAACATTTCAGATTTATGTTTCATTAAAGAGATATACCCATATCTACTTAAGTCATCGGTAAAAGTGAGAAAATAGCGATATCCACCGCGCGTCGAACACTCATCGGTCCGCATACATCGGTATGTATGATTTCCAACAAGTCCGTTGCTCGCTCCATCATACCGGAGAACGGGGTTTTGATCATCTTGCCCATGAGGCATGGTTCGCATGTGTCAAATGATTCAAAATCAAGAGACTCCAAAAGTCCATCGGAATGGAGTTTCTTCATGCGTTTTACACCAATATGACCTAGACGACAGTGCCACAAATAAGTAGTATTATCACTATCTACTTTGCATCTCTTAGCCTCAATGTTATGGATGTGTGTTTCATCCCTTTCGAGATTTAGAAGAAATAAACCATTCACAATAGGTGCATGACCATAAAAGATGTTACTCATATAAATAGAACAACCATTATTCTCCGATTTAAATGAATAACCGTCTTGCAATAAACAAGATCCAGAAATAATGTTCATGCTCAACGCAGGCACATAATAACATTTATTAAGGTTTAAAACTAATCCCAAAGGTAAAACTAAGGAGAGCGTGCCGACGGCCATCACATCAACTCTTGATCCGTTGCCAACGCGCATCGTCACCTCATCCCTCGCAAGCCGCCGTCTATTCCGTAGCTCCTGTTTCGAGTTACAAATATTAGCAACTGAACCGGTATCAAATACCCAGGCACTACAACGAGGGCTAGTAAGGAAAACATTAATAACATGTATATCAAATATACCTTTGATGGTGCCAGCCTTCTTGTCCGCTAAGTACTTCGGACAGTTGCGCTTCCAGTGACCCTTGTCCTTGCAATAGAAGCACTCAGTGTCCGGCTTAGGACCAGACTTGAGCTTCTTCTCAGCAGGGGTAGTGCGCTTTCCGCCGCCTTTCTTGAAGGGCTTCTTTGCACCCTTACCTTTCTTGAAGGTGGGCTTGTTGACCATCAACACATGATTATCCTTTTTGATGTCCACTTCCGCGGCCTTCAGCTTTGCGAAGAGCTCGGTGATCGTATCAGTGGAACCAATCTGATTATGAGTCACTACAAAACTTTTGTAGCTGGGAGGGAGTGATTGCAGAACCCTGTCAATCTTGAGCTCATCTGGAATCGTGCATTCCAGTTGCTCAAGGCGTTGACTGTAGCCCGTCATCTTAATAGCGTGCTCACTAACGGAACTCCTTTCCTCCATCTTGCAGTTAAAGAACTTCTCAGAGATCTCATATCTCTCAGAACGGGCCTGAGTCTGAAACATGGTTTTCAGCTCTTCGAGAATCTCAAAGGGCCCGGGATAGTCTTCAAAACGATTTTGAAGTTCCGGTTCCATAGCAAACAACATGGTGCTCTTAATCACACCATAATCATCTTTGCGCGACTGATAGACAGCTTTCTCATCAGCCGGCGCAGTTGCAGCAGGGGGGTCACCTAACGCTTTCCCAAGGACATAGTCCTTTTGACCGCCAGAGAGAATGATTCTTAGATTGCGGAACCAATTAGTGAAGTTAGACCCATTGTTTCTAAGCTTTTCCTTCTCAGCAAAAACGTTGAAGTTGAAGTTGGACTTGGCCATGTGATCTACAGTATTTGCAAGTACAACTTTAGACTATGTTCATGATAAATAGTTCAACTTAATCAAATTACTAGATGAACTCCCACTAAATTCAACATCCCTCAAGTTGTTTAGTGAACATGATCCAAATTCACCACACCTAATCCGATCATCACGAGAAGAGATGTGGCTTCAATGGTGGACAACGAAGTGTCGATCATATCATTCATATGACTCATGCTTAACCTTTCGGTTCATGTGTTCCGAGGCCATGTCTGTACATGCTAGGCTCGTCAAGTTAGACCCAAGTATTTCCGCGTGTGTAAAACTGGCTTGCACCCGTTGTATGTGAGCGTAGAGTCTATAGCACCCGATCATCACGTGATGCTTGGACACGACGAACTTTCGCAACGGTGCATACTTGGGGAGAACACAGTTTTTATCTTGATCTTTAAGTGAGGAATCATCTTATAATGCTACCGTCGCGATCTAAGCATAATAAGATACATAAAAGGATAAACATCACATGCATATAACTTTATGTGACATGGTATAGCCAATCTTCGCGCAATGATCTCCATCTTGTGCGTTCCGGCATGATCTCCATCACTCCACCATGATTGCCTCCACCACGAATAGCAACTACAACTATTGCTAACTACTTAGCGATAAAGTAAAGCTATTACATGGCGTATAAGAAGTTGACTCGCAGGTCATACACAATTATAAAGACAACCATATGGCTCCTGCCGGTTGTGTACTCATCGACATGCAAGTCGTGAAACATTACAAAACATGATCATCGCATACAATATACAATCACATCTTGGGCCATACCATATCACAGAAAACACTCTCTGCAAAAACAAGTTAGACGCCTCTACTTTGTTGTTGCATGTTTTACGTGGCTTATGGGAGTAGATGCTAAGAACGATTCTTACCTACGGAAAGCCACAACGGTGATATTATGGTTGCCAAACTCCGGTGTTAATCCCATGACAACTATAGTGAGAGAAACTGACATCCACCAGCCGCATGTGTGGAACAAGCCACACGTCAAGTGCGGAGCCGGTCTCGCGAACGACGTCGCGTAAGGTTGGCCTGGACCGCTTCAATCTCACTATCCCGCGTCATAAGAAGAACACAAACAAGAGGCTTGCAACAGAAAACATCAACGCCCGCAACAACCATGTTGCGTTCTACTCGTGAAACACATCTACGCATAGATCTAGCTCTGATACCACTGAAGGGTTTCGCGGCATAGTAAATCAAAATTTTCTATGGATGCGAACAGAGGGAAAGCCAACATCTAATCTAGGAGATGCAAACAACGAGAGAGATTGGATTAGATCTTCATACCCTTGAAGATTCGCACAGCGGAACGTTCGTCGGAACGTGGGTGATGTAGTCGTACTCGCTTCTCCTCCTCGCGATCCGATCCGATCTAGCACCACAAGTGGCGGTGCCTCCGTGAGATGCACACATGCAGCACCTCGACGTCTCCTCCTTCCTCGGACCAGCAAGTATGGTGGAGAGACGTATTGGATCTACAACACGACGGCGTGGTGTATATGGTGGAGAATTTCTGCAGCAGGGCTTCGCCTACAAACAGTCGGGAGGGAGAGAGTAAGGGCAGCAGGGCGGCTAGGGTTGGAGGGGAAGGTGTAGGGGGTTGGTGCGCCCCCAGCCCTCTATATATAGAGGGGTGGGCCCAGCCCTAGCCCCTCCCCCAAGCCAAGGCCGGCGGCCCCAAGGAGGAAGAGTGGGGGCAAGGAAACCCCCCTTCTAGAAGCTCTATCTAGAGTTTAAACCTCTCTTGGCCGGCTGGGCCCTATGGGGCCTTGTGCCCCTGGCCCAATGCGGCCAGGGCACTCCCTCATAGGCCCATTCCCCCTCCCGGAAGGTGGGGCCACGTTGGTCCCCTTCCGGAAGGTTCTAGAAGCTTCCGGTACAATACCGATTAACCCGGAACAATTCCGAACTCCAAAAACTGCACTGCCTTATATGAATCTTATTCTCCGGACCACTCCGGAACCTCTCGTGATGTTCCGGATCCCATCCGAGACTCCGAACAAAAACTCATAAACCAATTATCCAATCTATCCTAGCGTCGAGATACGTTAAGTGTGTGACCCTGCGGGTTCGAGAATATGCAGACATGATCTTCTATCAATAATCAACAGCGGGGTCTGGAAACCCATATTGACTCCCACACATTCATCGATGATCATATCGGATGAACCACGATGCCAGGATTCAATCAATCCCATATATATATTCCCTTCGTCTCGCGATATTTTACTTGCCCGAGATTTGATCGTCGGTACAGTCATACCTAGTTCAATCTCGTTCACAGCAAGTACTTTACTCGTTCCGTAATCTGATATCACTTTGTGATTAACTCCTTAACCACATGCTCGCAAGCGGTGTTGATATCGATTACCGAGTGGGCCCGAAGTATATCTCTCCGACTTGGGAGGGACAAATCCCATCTCGATACATACAACCCAACAGATACTTTCCGATCACCTGAGAGACACCTTTATGATCACCCTCTCATAGGATGACGTTTGATGACCTCAAAGCTTTCTTTCGATACCAGGGAGTTGTATTATCTCATGGTCTAAGGAATACAATATTTGACATAAGAAAAGCTTCGCAAAGACGAACACGATGACACGATCTAATTGCTTCGCTTAGTTTGGGTCTGTCCACCATATCATTCTCCCAATGATATGATCTCATTATTAATTGACAACCCATGTCCATGGTTAGGAAACCTTAACCATCATTAATCAATGAGCTAGTCCATAGAGGCATACTAGGGACACGGTGTTGTTCACAAACCACACAAGTATTAAAGTTTCCGCTTAATACAATTCTAGCATGGAATATAAACATTATCATGAACAAGAATTATAATAATAACATCTTTATTATTGCCTCTAGGGCATAATTCCAACACAATCTTCACAAGGTAGCCTCAGCTCAGACCTTGGCCGTGAGGGAACTAATACTAAGGTATATAAGTTTCCAGTCAATCCCTACCCAATCTTCGGGTATTGTGGTTGTACGATAAAATTGGAATGGTATAGCATCCAAACAACCATCAGTTTTAAAAAGGGCTAAGGCTCATGCCTCAACATTTTCATCACCATAATCCTCAGGTGTTCGGAAACACATGTCAAAACATCTCAGTAGAATGATCCATCATTCTAATGTTTTCATAACCATTTTCACCGAGTATTCCCATCTAATGTTAATCAAGTTTTATGCTTAGCACTAGCATCTACAAGTGGGGGTAAGCACTAATGAGGGGTGGTAACTAAGTGGAGTTTGAACTAAGTTCAATCTCATGCCTTAGGGTGACATAAAGATTATCTTGATTAGGACAAATTTTATGCTCTTTATGCAACCTTCAATTATCTTTCTAATATCTAGAATTCACTTAAGTAAGCTCTAAGTACTAGCTTTGATAAAGAAATAAAGTATAAAGCTTGTAAGTAAAATTAGGATTGGTTTATCAAGTGGGTAGGATCACATATGTTTAAGGCATATAGTTGGCATGGTGGCAAGCAAATATTAGCTTGCAAGTATTGTCTTGCATAGGTAAACTTGATTATTAAATCTTGCTAAAGTAGAGTATCTTGCAAGTGTTAGCTTGCACATTCAACTAGTAGTATTAGGCTTGCCTTGTGCAGAGCAGTGGTTGAAGTTCTCCTCGGCTTCTTCTTCGTAGTATCCTCCTTCCTCCTCGTATCCTTGGTCGGTACTAGCGTCTATGAATAAATACGAGGTACACAATCACCAAACAATACTTTACTACTTGCATTCATCACACACAAGGGTCCTATATATGATCTAGCATCATCACTAACATTACAAGATTAAAGATTGGTTTAATTCCTTTTATTTTTAGAAAAGTAATTTCTACTCATTGAAAAACTACTTAAGATTTAATATTCTCCAAACCAAACATGGGATCATGTTGACACATGTCATCACCACATATTTTAGTCCATGGGAATGTGATTTAAAGTGGTGTCACAATTTAATAAGGTTTTTCACTTTTATTTTAATTAATTAAAGTGGCTAGAAATGCCTATGTGGCATTCTTTTATTACTTGAACATTATTTCTGTAAGTAAAACTATATATTTTTATATATTCTGAAAGGTATGGTTAAATGTGATTTTTGAGAGTTGGAATCAACTCAAAAGCTATTATGGTTTAAATTTGAAAAATGTTTGAATGCAGAAAAGCTTCTGCCTTGTTATTTTTACCATGGATGATCTACAGATCCAAATGACTTGAATCCAACGGGATTGGGTTCAGCATTCCCAGAACTTTCTAACAAAATTGGTTTCATTCAATTTGGTTCACTGAATCGACCTAGGTTGATTTTTGAAACTGGGTACAGAAGTGTGTTTGAAATAAAATGGAAAAGGTTAAATTCAAATAACTGGGCTGCGCGGGAAGCGGTACTGGGCCGGCCTGCTAAGCACAGCGCTTACGCGGGCTGGTTAAGTCGATGTCCCCACGCGTCAGTGAGACAGGGGGTGCGAAGCGGTATGGGGCAATGTGGTGCGTTCGATATGGTTCTAATCCAACGGCTGAGGGTCATCGTCGACGTTGGGCAACGCCGGCGAGACAGAAACCTAGCGCGGCAGGTGGGGGTCGCTGGGGGCTCACCGGGGTTCACGCGAGGGTCGGCGAGGCAGGCGAACGACGAAGTCAACGACGGCGAACCTCCTAGTACCGGCAGCTTCTCCTGGGGCGGCTCCAATCGCTGGCCCCCTTCTTCTCCAGCAGCGGCAGGCTCCGGTGAAATTCCGGCGAAGTGCTGCTCGCCTTGCTCCGGGAATGGGGTGGCACGATCAGTGAGGAGAGGGGAGTGAGATGGTGTGCTCAATTCGGCTGGGGGTGGCCTCTATTTATAGTCGCGACTGCGAGACCGAACGGGATGGGCAGGCGACGGTGGCGACATGGCTACGGGCGGCTAGAGGCATGGCGGCGGTGGCGATCGCTTGGTGGTCTCCTGGCGATGCTCTACGGATTTAATGCGCGCGTAGGGGCGGTGCGGTTTGGTCTGGAACGCGCGATGCTCTGCGTGGCAGAGGCGACGTCTTCGACGGCGAGCGGTGGTTGTGCGGCATGGGGCGGCGAACGAGGATGCCTGGTGGTCTCCTGGGTTGGTGGCGATCATGTATGCACGCGGCGAGGGCGGCGCGCGGTCTGTGGGCGTCGGTTGAGCGTGGCGCTCTGGCGCATGCTCGGCATGGTTGCTGGCGAGCTAGGCGCGGTCCGTGCGTGTGGTCCAGGGTTTGGCAACGCTCACGGCTGGGACAGGGGGTGGTGGTGGACGGTGGGCTGCCTCCCAGACATGTCTGCTAGGCTTGTTTCTTCTCCTAGCTTGCTATCTCTACTTGGGTGGCATGGTGAGCTTCGGCTCCATTGATGTCATTGCCCAGCTTACAGTGAGGCTAGTGCTTGGTTTAACTTGCTAGATGATCTATTGAGATGGTTGTGAGATAAAGTGGGGACAAGTTAGGCTTCAATCACTGCTCACAATAGTGTTTAAGATTTTGATGATTTGTGTCTGCAAAGTGTTTGATGAAATGGCCGCAAGAATTCAAGTTTTGAATTTTGAAAAGATTTTTGGTGGGTGTGCTAGGTTGGTGCTGGTGAGTCTGCAGATGCTTGGGTTTTGAAAGTTGATCTTGTTTGAGTGGTTTTTGAAAAAGTGGGACCTTCCCATATGATAAAGATTCAATTTTTAACTGTCATTTAAACTATGCATTTGAAAGTTTCTGGATGATCACAAAGTGGGCCTTGATACCTTGTTATGAGTACAATCAAGGGGTGCAAAGATCTAGAAAAGTTTCTGTTAAGTTCTGAAAGTTTGGGACAGCCAAAGTAGGCATGGGAGTTAAATTGGTCAAAATGACCATTCCCTTATTTTATTTGTTTTGATTTATTTGTCTTTGGGAAAAGTTTGGGAATTGTTTAGATGATGTTTATTTCACCTAAGAATCCATTTACAAGCAAAGGAACACACAAACAAGGTGGTTCAAAAGAATTCCAAATGAAATGCATACACCATGCATGCTTTCATAATTTTATTTTAGAAAAGTTTTTGTTAACCCTAATTTTAATGATTAGAGTTTGATGATCCAAGTTTAGTATTTTTGGGATGTTACAACCAGGTTCGAAAGGTTCATCCCTTACGTTACATTGTGCTACAAATTTATCATTGGTACTTGATGACTGAGTACATGCACCAAAACAGGGTTATTGCAGTACTTGTAGCAGCAAATATTTAAGAGTTTGTCCTGATAGGAGCTCGGTGAACACGACCCCGCAGCCACGTTGTCAATGCGGCTACGTACGCACCCAAACCTTGGTTTAGAAACAGTCTACTCTATAGGTTGCTAGGGTAAATGATTTTAAGATGATTGTAACAACTACTACTAGGATTGAAACAAAACTAGAAGAAAAGTAAAACTGGAAAGAGGTGAAGGCAATAAGATGAAATATTAATGCTATGATTCCTCAAGTAATGTTGTGTATACCGGTGTGCATGATAAGTTCTTATGGAATAGCTCTTAACTATAATTGTGGCGGTCCCTCATATACCATCGTCTCCCACCGTTGGTAAGTGGCCACTAGACAACTCAATTGTCCACACCCTCTTCGAACATGGGTCATCTCATAATAGATAGTGTATTAAGGTAACAAGACCAATCAAGGTAAACCAGAGCAAGGCATTAAGTTCTATGGTAAAACCGTACTCCTAAGAAAGTGTGCTAGTCACAAGATATTCCATCTGTCACTTGGGGTCAAGCAATTCGCAACACTATACCTATCTATATCATGAGTGATCTTGAGGAAAACAATCTTAACGGACGGTGCATCCTAAGCTGCTATTGCCTCCGCAAATCACTTATAGCAAATAGCCTATTAGTTCTACCCATGGATTTGTCAGGACCCATGGCAGAGTAGAGACTAATAATAAGTTTTGTGACACTCCGTGAATCCCTATTAAATTCCTCAACAATGGATTGGATGTCTCCAACCACTAGAATAATATCATGAATAGAACAATGTAAAGAGAAATCACAAACACATTAATTAACAAGAACACACCACACTTCAATTACTCAAATCATCATAACATTAATAAAAGGGGGTTCAAGCCATATTACAACCCATCACGAAGACCATGATGGGGAAGGATGAAGGAGTAGCGGTGATGGAGATGGTGATGACGGCGCGGTGATGGTGGAGTTGGCATGGTGATGGCAACGTGCTCCTTCTCCTCCTATTCTTGCTTGGATGGCTTGATGGTGTTGATGGAGATCTAGATCTTGGTGGAGCTTGAGAGTATATGGAGGCGGCACGGCGGCACGGCGCCACCATGGTGGCGGTATATGGGATCTAGATCTTGTATATGGTTGATTGTGGCTTCCTTTGGCTCCTCCCCTCTTTATATAGGCCTTGGGGGTGCCCTAGGATATCCATAATACCATCATATGACTTGGGAAGGTTTTGGAGCCTTTCTGGGGTCAAATCCCATCGTTTATGACCTTTTCCGCAACTATACGGTCGGAACTATATGGCGGTCGGCCGTATAGTTGGTCGTCAAACCTTCTGCCTTCTTTCATATTTTGGTCATCATTTCTTCATACGAACTCCGTTTTGGGCATTCTTCAGCTCGTTGGATTCATCTCGTCGAGGGCCACAACCCCATAGTCTTGTATATTTATTTTGAGAAGTTGGAAAAATTAAGTTTTTCCAACACCTCAAATGGCTAAGTTTGGTCCTGCAGTTCCTCCATACTATACTCTCTTTGTTCCTTTTTCCTTTGTTTTATCCATAATCATCATCAACACCTACACACATGTCAAAGACAAGAAAGAATTGTAAAATTCTACCTAAACTACTAAATGTGCAAAGCTCATATTGAATGTAATGAAAACAAGTAATCATGTATATCAGACATAGCAATAGTTAGATGGAGCATGATATGATAGGAAAATGACACTATTTATATAGCTAAAAAGTGTTGTATTATCACAGCCATCAGTACTACAACATTAATAGTGCAAAAAATCCCCATTTTCCCCATCCAAGAAACCCTAAAGAGAGAATCTAGCTAAATCCACCATATCGAAAACCTAAACCGAACCAATGTGTCGGTAGATATTATTCGTACCAAGGTACTGAACACAACAAATGAACTACGAAGACCAAATTATATCAAATCGACCCAAACTATACCAAATCGAAAAAAATCTATCGTGCATGTCAATGAAACGTACATAACTACGCTCTAGCATACAAATCTACTATGGTAAAGAAAAATAGAGAGTGGTTTGATGCCTTACCACCATTGATGGAGGTCAAGATCATCGAGTGTGCTGAGGAGGAAGGTATCACAGTAGATGATGCCCTAGTGATAGGAAAGTGAAGCGGTGCTCCTCGATCTACCGTCGTCTCATGTCCTAGCGGTGGTCTTAAATCTGCCGGTGGTAGAGAAACCCCTGATGGTGATAGGAGAGAGAAGAAGGTGCATGACATGGGTATGACCTATCGGGTCCCTATGATTAGTCACCCTAGGCGTATAAAGGCGTACGGCCCATGAAGTCAAACAAGTCCAAGGAGCATCCGACGGATAGAAGCTTGTCTTGCCAATCAAGAAAGGACTACGAACCGACATAAAGTTTGCATTGTAATCATAAACCTTTAATCTCTCTGGATATGGCTCCAGAACCCAGCCTCTCATATAAAGGCTGGGAGGACCCGATGGAGCGATCACCTTAATTTTCCAGCAATCTGTCGTGAGCTAGATCGCAACTAGCGAACCACCGACTTTGTAATCGTGTTTCCACCATAATCATACTACATTGAGTCCTTTGTTTGTCTGATCAGCCGGAGAAATCCCCAGTGTTATCTTTTACACGAAACTAAGTCCATAACCACGGGCATTGCCAAGGTTACCCCTCATCAATTGGCGTTGATGTCTATGCACGCTTCTATTCTTGTAGACAATATTGGGCCTCCAAGTGCAGAGGTTTGTAGAACAACAACATGTTTTCCTTAAGTGGATTACCCAAGGTTTATCGAACTCGGGTAGGAAATGGTCAAAGGTATCCCTCTCAAGCAACCCTGCAATCAAGATACAAGAAGTCTCTTGTGTCCCCAACACACCCAATACACTTGTCAGGTGTATAGGCGCACTAGTTCGGCGAAGAGATAGTGAAATACAGGTAATATGGATGATTATAAGACAACGGCGCCAGAAAAGAGCTTGATGGGGAGGAAGATACTAAAGGCAATCTGAAATAAAGATGGAAGCAAGAAAAGATGTAGCAGGACTAGTTGTAAATGGTGTTTCAATGCTTAGAAACAAGGCCTAGGGATCATACTTTCACTAGTGGACACTCTCATATAAATATCTTCTCTTCATTATTATACTCTCAACTACTCTCCGGTTGGACAACTCTAATCCACGGTAGGGCTACAAAAGCACTCCTTAAAGTTCGCATTCCCCATCTAGATAACCCTACACTGTCACCTTGAGCGCTAGATGGTTCCAACAAACACCACAATTTCATAGAGACATCCAACTCAAAATATACTCATGATAAGTATTTCTGTAATCTTTAGCCTAAGTGCCACACGGTGTGCACACTTTCACCTTCACACATGTGGGGATAACCGGAGATTACAATTAAAGCATTTGAGTAGCAGAGTATATCTACTTGATTACAAAGCTCATGACCACAATAAGATCACGCATAGAGAGATATGAACACATAGCTACCGGTAGAGCACTTAGCCTCGAGGAAGAACTACTCCCTCCTCATCATGGGAATCAGCAACGGCGATGGATATGGTGGTGGAGATCGATGGATATGGCTCCGGGGGCAATTCCTCGTCCCGACAGGGTGCTGGAACAGAGACTTTTGTCCCCGAATCTCCTCTTCGGTGGCGGCGGCGCTGCGGACCTTTTCAAGGGTTTCTGCCCGCATTAGGGTTTACATCCCGGGGAGACGTATAAGTAGGCGAAAGGACAAGGTAGGTGTAGGGCCAGGGGGCCCACACCTGTGGCCGCGCGGCTAGGGGGCATGCGCCACCGTATGGTGTGGCCGCCTTATTGCCCTCCTCCGTCTCTCCTTCGGGCTCCATGGCGTGTCAGGTAAAATATCGACTTTGGCTTTTGTTCCGTCCAATTTCGAGAATATTTCTTTTCTGATTTTTCTGAAACCAAAAACAGCAGAAACCAGGCAACTAGCACTACGACATCTTGTTAATAGGTTAGTCCCGGAAAATGTATAAAACTACCTCAAAGTGTAGACAAATAATAACAAAGTTGATACTAAACAAGCATGAAACATAAAAAATTATAGATACGTTTATGATGTATCAAGCATCCCCAAACTTAACTCCTGCTCGTCCTCGAGTAGGTAAGTGATAAAAAGAATAATTTTTGAGGTGACATGCACCATCACAATCTTGATCAAAATATTTGCAAAGCATTGAAAGCTGGGATCTAAGTACTCTAAACATGAGCATGAAAGATATAGTTCTAACAATAAGACATAGAAACTAAGTTGTAACATAAAAAGGTACAAACAAAGATCGTGAATAACAAGGCATTGAAAGACGTTTGTTTGTTTCACATATAGAAAAAATATCATAGTGGCATTCAGCTTGTCCCTCATGGAGTAGCAAAACATAAATGCATAGGACACCTTCAAAGTTCATAAGGGTGTCTAGATACAAATAGTTCAAGAACAAGCAATATCAACATTATGAATCAATCAATAAGTTTTGGGATAATGCACATAAAACTAAGAATGACAACTATGCTCTCCTGGTTGGTGCATAAAGACAGAATGTGGAGACTCAACATAAAAGTAAGAAGAAAGGCCCTTCACAGAGGGAAGCAAGGATTTCAAGTTTCATAAAGATCTTCCAAGAATTATGGTACTTATTAGCTTTCAGGTCTCATTGCCCCTATCATAAGCATATTTAAGTGATTAAGGTTAAAGTGAACAAAGTATGGAGTATATGCTTGACAAATCATAAGTTGGCAATCTCATGTCCCTTGAGTACGAGGGTCGTTTCTCATGCTACTCAACTTTAGTCACCGGTAATTTCTTGTCATTGTAAGTATATGTGTATCATAGAGAACCACCAATGGGGTACCCCTTGCCCCATGACATAGGAGCTATCCCATATCAAAATGACAAGGCAACAGACAGTGAGCTTCTTAGCAATCCTTTTATTTACCATGAGAATGGTGCATTTCTCTCTCTCTCTCTCTCTCTCTCTCTCTCTCTCTCTCTATTTTTCTATATTTTTTCTGAGGATGCTTCATGGATTGCTCACTATGGTGATGCTACAAGTTTCCACTATGATTAGGCATGGCTTAGACTAGCGGCCCAGGCGTTTCTCTAACACATATACATGAATCCATGGACTTACAAGCTCCCCTTTTATTTCACACTTCCGACATCCATAAACAAAAGAGCATGATATCAACTGGGTAGATATTTACAGGTGTTGAAAGCGTTCTCCATAACAACACGGTTCTTCTAATTACCAACTTATAAGTGCAAGCATATACAACATAGATGACACGATGGTTCATGTTTATTAGGGGCAAGAAAAATAAAGTGTGTCATCAAGTTTGTGGGAGCTTTAATCACTAATGTTCACATAACACGTTTAATTTGGAAGATAGATAAAAAATAATATACTTGGAATGGTGTAACACAACATGCATAGGAATTTATAGTGGACTCTTTGGAATAACTTGGTTTCTTGGGAGTTGGATGCATGAGTAGAGCTTACTCAATACAAGTGGAGGCTAGCAAAAGACTGGGAGCGACCAACTAAGAGAGCAATAATGGCCATAATCATGCAGAGCGACAAAACATTACTAATCAAAGCATAAAGTGGTACCATAAGTCAAAAACTAAATGATCATAGAGGCTAAGGTGACTAGTTCAGTCATAACATGGTGTGAGCATGTGCCAAGTCAACCCAAATAAAGCATCAAAGGATAATACCACAATATTATGCTTTTATATGCTAAAACAACACATGATTCTTTCAAGGCACATTAAGCAATCTCAATTGTTTGGAACAAGTCATGCTACAACAATAATTATTAAGCATAAGGTCAAAGAAACATCTAACATGACATGATAAAGTCTAAGCCACAGTCAAAGCAAGCTCCTTTTTGTACCACCTAAGCATGAAGCTTCCTACTCTTTTTCGACACCAATCGACTTATTTGAAACAACTCACAAAGATAATAATCAATAAAGATCAGTGAGATTGTCTCACAAATCCACAAAGAAGAACTAAAAAGTTCTAAGTATAAAGCATAAGAAAACTAAGGCTAAACATAGTGCTAGCAAAAAAGATCACTCACAAAACAATAAGAATGAAAACTAGAGTGTTCTAGGCAATGAAAACAGAGTGTGTCTCTCTCCAAAAGAAGTGTGATGGGATCCAACCAGCTTATTGCAGCAAACAAAGCAAAAGAAAACTTAAAAAAAACTAAGACACTCCCAAAACAACACAAAGGTGCATGAAACAATAAAAATGAAGTGTCTAGAAAGAGACCTAAGATTTTTATTGATGAAGAAGGGGATGCCTTGGGCATCCCCAAGCTTTGACGCTTGTGCCTCTTGAATATTTATTAGGGTGACACAGGGTGGTATCCCCAAGCTTGAGCTTTTGTCCATTCTTCATCTCATTATATCATTCTTCCCCTACACTTGAAAATTTCCTTCATACAAAACTTCACACAATCTTCATTAGCAACATTAGTGCATTCAAGATAATAAACCTTTGGGTTTAGTTTCAACATAGCAAAACCTTCATTAAAAACACAAGATACTGTAGCAATTCCTTTAAAAAGCTTAATTTACCAAAGAGAACTCAAAAATAAATTGATAAGAGGCAAATGCAAATAATGGCAGAAATCTGTCAAAACAGACCAGTAGGTAAAAACCGATTTTTTTAAGACCTTCTGTTGCTCAAATCAAAAAGTGATAAACTAACGAAAGTTATATAACAACCTCGGGCATTTACTCAGAAAATTACAGCTCAATCCGACATATAGAGATTTTCACAAATTTTTACAGTGAAGCACAAAAATCTGTTCTGGGACAGCAACTTCCCCAAATCTTACTTCTCTCTCATTAGAGGTTATTATTGGCACAACAACCACACAAAAAGGATATGGAGAGGTTATTACAGAAGTAATAACTTCCAAGACTCAATAAAAGAAAAACCTACTGAAATTTGGGTTATCTCCCAATTAGTACTTTTCTTTAACGCCTTTAACTTAGGCTTGATAGTTTGAGAAGATGCTCACATAAGAAATATGAATTGAAATAAAAGAGAGCATCAAAGAGCAAATTCAAAACACATTTAAGTCTAACCCACTTCCTATAAAAAATAATCTTGTAAATAAACAAGTCATGAAAGCACAAAGCAACAAGCATAGGAAAGCAAAACAAGTGCAACTACAAAATTTTCAACATAAAGAGGGGAAACATAATATTATTGAGGTGCATAAAACCATATTTCCCTCTATCATAATAACTTTCAGTAGCATTATGGATAAAATTAATAATATAACTATCACATAAAACATTCTTATCATGAGCCACATGCATAAAATAATTATTATTCTCCACATAAGCATAGCCATTCTTATTAATTGTAGTGGGAGCAAATTCAACAAAATAGCTATCATTATTATTCTCATCACCATAGTCATCAAATATAGGAGGCATATTGTAATCATTATTAATTTTCTCCTCAATAGTAGGTGGACTGAAAATATCATATTCATCATTGTAATCATCATATGTTGGAGGCATAGTATCATCATAGAAAATTTTCTCCTCAATAGTAGGTGGACTAAAAATATCATATTCATCATTGTAATCATCATATATTGGAGGTTTAGTATCATCATAGCAAATTTTCTTCTCTAAATCTGGGGAACTAAAAAGATCATTTTCATAAAAACTAGCTTCCCCAAGCTTAGACTTTTCCATAGCATTAGCAATAATGGTGTTCAAAGAATTCATACCAATAACATTGCTATTAGCATGCAAATAAAGTTCCATAGGTTTTTTAATTTTATCTTCAAACACTCCATGTCCTAACTCAAGATAAATACTATAAAGCTCTCTAACTTTTTTGTTGTTTTCCATTAAGCCTAACTCGTGAAAACAAGAAACAAAAAGATATAATTGCAGCATCTAAAGTAAATAACTTTGAGAACTCACACACCAGCAACAGTACTAGAAGATAACTTAGTAGCCAAAGGATGTGAGTACCTTTTACCTTACCTCCCCGACAATGACGCCAGAAAAGACTTTGATGGCGTGTTGTTGACGTGGGAGCTTCTTCTTCTTTAATTACCTAGCAACGGCGCCAGAAAAGAGCTTGATGTCTACGCATGCTTCTATTCTTGTAGACAGTGTTGGGCCTCCAAGTGCAGAGGTTTGTAGAACAGCAGCAAGTTTCCCTTAAGTGTATTATCCAAGGTTTATCGAACTCAGGGAGGAAGTGGTCAAAGTTATCCCTCTCAAGCAACCCTGCAATCAAGATACAAGAAGTCTATTGTGTCCCCAACACACCCAATACACTTGTCAGGTGTATAGGTGCACTAGTTTGACGAAGAGATAGTGAAATACAGGTAATATGGATGATTATAAGATAACGGCGCCAGAAAAGAGCTTGACGAGGAGGAAGAGACTAAAGGCAATCTGAAATAAAGATGGAAGCAAGCAAACATGTAGCAGGATTAGTTTTAAACGGTGTTTCAATGCTTAGAACCAAGGCCTAGGGATCATACTTTCACTAGTGGACACTCTCATATAAATATCTTCTCTTCATTATTCTACTCTCAACTACTCTCCGGTTAGACAACTCTAATCCACAGTAGGGCTACAAAAGCACTCCTTAAAGTTCGCATTCCCCATCTAGATGACCCCACACTGTCACCTTGAGCGCTAGATGGTTCCAACAAACACCACAATTTCATATAGACATCCAACTCAAAATATACTCATGATAAGTATTTCTGTAATCTTTAGCCTAAGTGCCACACGGTGTGCACACTGTCACCTTCACACATGTGGGGATAACCAGAGATTACAATTAAAGCATTTGAGTTGCAGAGTATATCTACTTGATTACAAAGCTCATGACCACAATAAGATCACGCATAGAGAGAGAGATGAACACATAGCTACTGGTAGAGCCCTTAGCCTCGAGGAAGAACTACTACCTCCTCATCATGGGAATCAGCAACGGCGATGGAGATGGTGGTGGAGATCGATGGAGATGGCTCCGGGGGCAATTCCCCGTCCCGACAGGGTGCCGGAACAAAGACTTCCGTCCCCTGAATCTCCTCTTTGGTGGCGACGGCGCTGCGGACCTTTCCGTGGATTTTTGCCCGCATTAGGGTTTACGTCTCGGGGAGACGTATAAGTAGGCGAAGGGCAAGGTCAGTGAAGGGCCAGGGGGCCCACACCATTTGTTCGCACGACCAGGGGGGTCCGCGCCACCGTATGGTGTGGCCGCCCTGGTGCCCTCCTCCATCTCCCCTTCGGGATCCGTGTCGTGTCGGGTAAAATATCGACTTTGGCTTTTGTTCCATACAATTTCTAGAATATTTCTTTTCTGGATTTTCTAAAACCAAAAATAGCAGAAAACAGGCAACTGGCACTACGACATCTTGTTAATAGGTTAGTTCCAGAAAATGTATAAAAATACCTCAAAGTGTAAACAAAGCATAGCAAAGTTTATACTAAACAAGCATGGAACATCAAAAATTATAGATATGTTTACGATGTATTAGGCGCCGTATGTGGCCAATCTGAGCGTTGGAGTCATGAATTTGATGTTTTTTCTTCACCAAGCAACAACCCGACGATTGAGGTCGGTGAGGTCCATCACGATCTCGTCGATCCACGCCCACCCACCTCTTTATTGGCTCCCGTCGACTTCGACCAGGAGACTGATCTCATGATCGGAAGTTTCCGCTTTCGCCTGGGAGAATATAAAAATCTCTTCCTCTCGGCTCCGATCTACTCGGATCCATCGGCCACATCCACGTCGCCTACGACGACACCTACATCCTCCGTCGGCTCAACTAAGAAGGCCATGACCAATTCGAAAAACATCGACAAAAATTGCGAAAACCCCACAAATCTAGAAGATTTGGCTGATCTGTATGATGGCCTCTCCTTCGGATCAGACTCACAATCAACACTGCTTCGCGGCCCAAGCTCATCAAGCATCATTGCCTACGAATCTGAGGAAAGCGTCGACTCTGAAATCAGGAAAGTCGAATCTTACCCAGAACAAGATCCTTGGGACTTCACTAGCTCTCAAAACAGTGTCCAATAAATATTGATTTATTAAACACACATGTATTAACATTTTCAATTAACACAACTATAGCATGAGAAATAAACATTTATCATAAACAAGGAATAACATAATAACCATTTTATTATTGCCTCCTGAGCATATTCTCTTCAGGAGCTACCCTCCTCGTTGTACCCTCCTAGCCTTTATATATGGGAAGGCTACGTCTCAGGTACCAATACAAGTTGGATTCGAACGAGTCCATGTCCATATAGACTTCGTATCAGTTGAACTGTTTTGTCTTCGTGGACCTTGGTAGGTCGTCGAGTGGACCTTTCGTTGGACCAAGCCAGGTAGGCTAGAGTAGGTGCCCTTTGGGGCATACCCATGTCACCCTTTCTCCTTGCACTTCTCCTTTCGCATGACAACTCTTTATTAATAATGTCTTACTTGTTCCTAACCTTGTCAAAAACCTTCTTTCCATTATTGCTTTACAACCGATAATGTTTGCTCTATAGAGTTTGACCCCCTTGGTTTTTCTGTTAAGGATCTTCGCACCAAGGTCGTGATCATTCGAGGCAATAGCCTTGGCGACCTCTACGTCCTACCCTCCATCACCGCCACCCACGTCGCCCATGGACTCCTCGCCACCTCCACCGAGCTATGGCATCGCTGTTTAGGCCATCTGGGTCGCGACGCCATGTCGTATTTATCTAAAGTGTCTTTTATCCCATGTAATAAAGCAACCTAGGTTGTTTTCCATGCTTGCCAACTTGGAAAACACGTGGCTTGCCCTTCACTAGGTCTACCTAGATAAGTGTTGAACCTTTTCAATTAATACTTTGTGATCTTTGGACATCCCCGGTCTTGAGCAATTCTGGTTTTAGATATTACCTTATTATTGTTGACAATTTTTTCCATTATATGTGGACATACCCTTTTCATAGGAAATCAGACACGGCTGATACACTCATCGCGTTTGTTGCTTATGCTCGCACGCAATTCTCATGTCCTATAGTTGTCATGCAAGACGATAATGTGACAGAATTAACTCCACCACCACCTCTTACTTTAACAAATACGGTATTTGTTATTTGTCTACGTCTCTCGTGTCCATATACATCTGCCTAAAACGGTAAGGCGGATTGTTCCATCCACACCATCAACGACGTCACCCGCACACTCCTCTTCCAGTCCTCCTTGCCACTGTCCTACTGGGCAGAAGTCGTCGCCACGACAACGTTTCTTATAAACCTACGTCCCTCCCAACCTATTGGCTTTTTCATTCCCTATACACGACTTCACAACTCCACACTTGACTATATCCCCCTTCGCGTCTTCGGCTGCCTCTTCTACCCAAACCAATCCACAATAGCTCAACACAAGTTGTCGCCTCGGACAATCGTGCGCGTCTTTCTCGGCTATCCTAGTGATACGTCAGAAACGTATCTATAATTTTTGATATTTCATGCTTGTTTAGTATCTACTTTGCTTTGCTTTGTCCACACTTTGAGGTGTTTTTATATGTTTTCTGGTACTAACCTATTAACAAGTTGCCACAGTGCCAGTTGCCTATTTTCTGTTGTTTTTGGTTCCAGAAAAGCTAGTAAGGAAATATTCTCGGAACTGGACGGGACAAAGGCCAAAGTCAATATTTCACCGAGGAGAACACGGGGTCCAGAGGAGAGATAGAGGAGAGCCACAGGACCGTCGCACCCCCCAGGCGCAGGCCCACCCTAGGCCGCGCCTGGGCAGGGTGTGGGCCCCTGGCCGCCTGCCAGCCTCACCTCTTCGCCTATAAGAAGCCCTCGATGCCTAAACCCTAGGGACCCGATCAATATTCCACAAAACCGTTTGTAGGCGCCGCAACCATCATCCCTAGATCGGGGGATCTGAAGCTCTTCTCGGCACCCTGCCAGAGGGGAGATCATCCCGGAGGCATTCTTCTTCATCATGCCAGCCTCCGATATGAAGCATGAGTAGTTCCACCTTGGACTACAGGTCCATGTAGTAGCTAGATGGTTGTATCTCCTCCTTTGTGCTTTCATGTCTAGATCTTGTGAGCTCCGTTCATGATCAAGATCTCATCTATTTTTAATCATGCATGTTGTGTTTGCGGGGATCCGATGGATATTGAGATTACTATGTCAGATTGATTAATGGTTTTGTCTTATTGATTCTATCATGTTTGTGTTGTTTGTGATCTTGCATGCTCTCCGTTGTTAGTAGCTATATTGGCCAAGTAGTTGCTAGTGACTCCAAGAGGGGGTATTTATGCTCGATAGTGAGTTCATGCCTCTATTTAATCAAGGGAAGTGACAGAAATATCTAAGGTTGTAGATGTGTTGTTTCCACTAGGGAGGAAACAACGGTCTCTTGTTCATGGAACAAGTGGATTGTTTACCTTACACACTTTGCTTAAAGTAGTTGTCTGTTGCTTGCAACTTAATACTGGAGGGGGTTCGGATGATAACCCAAAGGTGGACTTCTAGTCATAGATGCAGTTGGATGACGGTCTATGTATCTTGTTGTATTTTCCAATTGAATCTCATAGGATCATGATGTATAGTATTGCATTGTTATGCCTTGCTCGGTCCTGTCAATTGCCCTGCCGTAATTTGTTTACCCTGCATGTCATGTTTGTTTATCTAAGGAGAACACCTTTAGTGAACTATGGACCCCGGTCCAATCTTTACCATTGATACATCTTCCACTGTTACTGTTTACTTTCTACAAACCACCATCACCTTCCACACCATACAGTTAATCCTTTGTTACAGCAACCGGTGAGATTGACAACCTCACTGTTCGTTGGGGAAAAGTCTTGAGTTTGTGTTGTGCAGGTTTCCGCGTTGCTTGCAACACCTTTGAGATGTTTCCTTCCTCCTACTGATTCGATAACCTAGGTTTCTTACTGAGGTAAGACTTGTTGTTGTGCTACATCACACCTTGCTCTTGGGGTTTCCCGACGAAGCTCTTCTAGGCACCATCAACAAGTTTTCTTGTGCCGTTGCCGGGGAGGCTAAGGACGTCTTCATAAGGGGAGTCCTTCTCAACCTTTCTCTTTACTTTATTTTTGTTTTGCTTAGTTTCTTTTGCTTGGTTTTGTTTGTCTCATTTTATCAAAAACTCCAAAAAATTAGTTTAGTTTGGTTTGCTTTCTCTTATCAAAAACACAAAAAAATTAGTCCCTGCTCTAGTTGTTGTTGTTGGCATGCTCCACTTTTGCCAAAATGAACTCTGCTGAGAACACCAAGTTGTGTGACTTCACTAGCACAAACAACAATGATTTCCTTAGCACTCCTATTTATCCACCTACTTCTAATGCTACCTTTTATGAAATTAAGCCTGCTTTGTTGAATCTTGTGATGAGAGAGCAATTTTCTGGTGCTAGTTCTGTTGCTGTTGCTGCCCATCTCAATAATTTTGTTGAACTTTGTGAGATGCAAAAGTATAAGGATGTAGATGGAGATATTATTAAGCTCAAGTTGTTTCCTTTCTCCTTGAGAGGAAAATCTAAAGAATGGTTGCTATCCTTGCCTAAAAATAGTATTGATTCTTAGATTAAGTGCAAAGATGCTTTTATTGGAAAGTACTACCCTTATGCTAAGATTATATCTATGAGAAGTGATATTATGAAATTTAAACAACTTGATAATGAACACGTTGCTCAAGCTTGGGAAAGAATGAAATCTTTGGTTAAGAATTGTCCCACACATGGACTTACTGCTTGGATGATTATCCAGACTTTTTATGGAGGTTTGAAATTCTCTTCAAGAAACCTGTTAGATTCAGCTGCTAGAGGTACCTTTATGACCATCACCATGGATGCTGCATCAAAACTCCTTGATAATATGATGGTTAATTATTCTGAATGGCACACTGAGAGAGCTCCACATGGTAAGAAGGTAAATTTTGTTGAATAAACCTCCTCTTTGAGTGATAAGATAGATGTTATTATGGCTATGCTTGTTAATGGAAAAGCTCCTTTAGATCCAAATAATGTTCCCTTAGCCTCTTTGGTTGCTCAAGAAGAGCAAGTTGATGTGAACTTCATTAGAAACAACAATTTCAACAACAATGCCTATAGGAATAATTTTGGTAGTAACAACAATTATAGGCCTTATCCTCCTAATGATGGCAATACCTATGGAAACTCCTACAACAATGCTAGAAGTGCTCCCTCTGAACTTGAAGTCATGCTCAAATACTTTATTAGTAAACAAACCACTTTCAACAAGACTGTGGAGGAAAAGCTTTTAAATGTTGAGAAAAATATTTCCTCTTTTTCTGAAGCACAGTCCTCTTTGATTAATAAAATGGCTGCTAAACCTGAAACCATGGAAAGTACCTTAGATACTACTCATGCCATACAAGTTACTATTGATGAAAATGTTAGACTGTTAGCCCAACTTCATGCTAAGTGGGAAAGGGAAGATGAAATTGCTAGAAACAATAGTGTGTGCACTATGACCACCACTAATATGGATGTGTAGCACCCCGGATGAAACCCTACTAGAAAATCGCCTATTATTTTATTTGAGCATCTTCATGTTTGCATGCATATAATTCACCTAAAGTTATTCCTCTAAAAACATAGCTTTGTTTTCTAAATTTCGCCATCGTTATTTCAAATCAAAATCGAGCTCGTCCGATTATTTTGTTTTGTCTAAAAACTATTTGTATAATAAGCCCTTAAAATAAACCCATAATATTTTTATAATAAAAGTATTTTTCTATCGGGGGAGGCAGCCAGCCAGGCCCAAAGGCCCAGCCAGCCGGCCTACTACCCCAAACCTAGTCCAAACCCTAACCCTAAAACCACCCCAATCCCACGCCTAGACCTACCCCTGCCACACTCCCTCACCTGCCGCCGCCACATCCCACCCGAGCCACTCGCCCTACACTCGAACACAACGCACCACGCACCCGACACATTCGACACGCCCATCCCCGCCCCCGCACGACCCTTGGGTCCACCCTGCTACAGGAGCCGCCTGTAGTCGCGAGCCCCTGTTCCCCCACCCTCCTCTTGCCATCTCCTCCCTCCTTCCCGATCGGCACCACCGCTAGACCTCTGCCGCCATCTCCCTCTTTCCCCGCGACCCTGTTCCCGTCCTTCCCACCTCGCGACTGCTCCGTCTCTGCTTCTTCTCTACCGCCAGGAGCTCCGTGGGTCCCCGTCTTCCCGGCCGCCGTCTCCTCTGCGGGCCGCCTCGGCGCCCTCCCTGTGCCTCGTCTGCAGCCCGTCTGCACCTGGCCCCTGCTGCTGACATGCGTAACATCGACCACGCCTTCCCCGACGCCGGCGAACCCCTCCCTCAACCTCCTCTGCTCGCCTTCCTCCGTGGCCTCCAGAAATCGCGATGTCTTCTCTGAGCATGTCGCCCCAGGCGCCTGGCCACCTCGCCGCGGCTCTGCCCCACCACGTCACCGCGACGCCCTTCCCGCTGGTCGCCTTCCCCTCGCAGGTAGCCACATCGCCTCGCTGTTGTTCTAAGCTCACTGGTCGCGCCGCCAGCCGTTGACGGCCATGGACCCCGCTAGCGCCGCCCTGGTTGCTCTTCCGTGAGTGCGGTTTTCGCCTCTCACTACCCTGTTGCATCGTCGGCTGCGTCCTCCTCTCCACCCCTGCGTAGGCCCGTGTCGTCCTCCTTTGCACGTCACCGTGCAGCTGCCTGTTTTTCCCGTTGACCTGCACCGTTTCAACCACGTGTGCATGTTCTTTGTCTACATCAACGTCTCCTGCTCATGACCATCAGCAGCCGGCTATGTGCCTCTAGCTCTGGTTGTGACACAGTTGTACATCATCGTCTTTGTTGTGTCTTGTTGGCCATTCAGACATTCAGTAATTCCTATTACCATGTGGCGGCTGTCCGTTAGATGAGTATGTTCTGTGCCTTACAGATGCTTGCTTGTGTCAATAAGAGTTCACCACCGACAACCGAAGCACAAACCCCAGGATCATCGTCGCGGATCGACAAGGTCTTCTTCATGAATGCCAAGTCCTTCGATCCAGAGACCCTCTTCCTAGACGCCAAGACCCCGAGTGCACCGACATGGATTCGAAGACCGATCCCGCCAAGACCGAATCAAACCCCTCGGATCCAAGACCTTCGCCCCGATGTGTGACCCCTTTTTCAAGCCCTATTTTATAAATTGCTATACATATACTTGTTGCATCTTAATTGTACATGCTTGCACACATATCATGTGGTTTGGGGGTCTTATGCCGATTCACCTCATAATTTAATATGGAGATCATATGCGGGCAAATCTAGCCTTATATTGTCTCTATTTAAATTTATGTAGCGAACCGTTGACATACTTTGCCTTGTTAAGACAACATTTGAAATGCGGGGTATATAAACAACATGAACCATCTAATAAATTGTCGGGACTCCGGTTCCGCTTAATATTTCCTAATTGCATCACATCCTTGCCATGTCATACATCATACATGCATCATGCCCAATCTTTTATCGTAGTATTAAATAGTGCATCCAGTGTTTCTTCTAGTGCTTTGCTTCTTCGCGGACTAGGCCGATGAGTTGATACGAGTGTCGACCTGATCTTCGGATGAACCTTTGGCAGTGTTTTCAGGCGAACATTCTCCCTCTTTCTACCTATTTTACATTTATAGTCTTTATTTCCTCCAGTTGATCTATTGCTATATGTGTTGCGATGCTATAGATTCCGTACCCCTTTATACTTTCCTGCAGCCCATATATTTTCATGGACACATCCTATTACCTATTGTTTGGTAGTTAGTCGGCCTTGCGAGTCGTAGTTTCTTGCGTCGGGATGCGTCGTGTTGTCGATGTTCCACAGTTGTTGGAGTAATGCCTCATGCTTAATGTTGGAGATGATCATGGCTTTAATTACCGTTTAATAACTAAAATTGAAGTAGGTAAATAATGCAGAGGCACAGGTGGGCAATAGATGTTATTTGTTTTCAACCGTCCACTTGTGTCCGTAGGACCCCGAGTACTTGATACATGTTCTTTGAATATTCGCACTATCCGCATGTGGGACCATGAATCCTCCTAACCCTAGATTGAGTCATATTTAATTCCTTGGGGCCACAAAGTAGTTTGGGGCTTTATTACTATCATGTACTTATGCCATGCTTTACTTCTTTATTTACGATTGCGTGTGGAGCGCCTGTACTATTTTGGAAAAAATGTGGAATGTTTTCGCGGTATCGACAAGCCCGGTCACACTTTCGGGTTCCCAGTCGTTTACAACCATTGTCACAAACCTCTGGGTCCATCTCAGAGCCGGACAACTTCGTCGCAGGTAGCTTGGTGGGGTGGCCCCCTGAAATCAACTATGAATCTTGCGAATGTTCTGTCGTGATGCCTCGTTGGGTTTTCATTTGGTTTTTTCCGAGGTTGATCGTGCGTGTGTTGTTATTTGTGCACCCATGCAGGGTAAAACTTTCTGAAAGCCGTGTCTACGGTTATGGACGACTTGGAGCACAGTATCTCGATCATAGACAACTATAACTAAAGTAGTGCTATAAATTTGCCTTTGGAATGACTAGTAATCAGCTTCACTATAACGGAATGGATAAATAAGAGTACCAACAACTGCTGTTTTTTTGAATGCCTCATGGTATATGTATTTGACTAGTAAGTATTGCAACTACAACGAAATGGTTATCTAAAACTGCCCACTACTTATGTTATCAGGATGACTCATGCTATCTATATCTGACTAGTAATTGCCGCAACTATAAGGGAATGGATAAAATTGCCAACTGTGTGAGTTTCCTCGGTACGACTTCCTCGATTGGTATCGAGGGGGAAACACTAGGATGGGTATGATTGGTGTTAGTATTAGGTTGGATCCGAATAGGTCTTTCTTATCCCTATCTAATAGCCGACCGTTGTATCGAGTCTCTATAGGTTGTTTAGTGCATGCTGCACTGCCGCTTCAGTCCACCATAACTATGTAGGCGAGAGCTGCTGAATTCTAGCCTCGCCGTGTACTGGCCTCAGTACTGACCGCTCTCTTTTTTCCTTTGCCCTTTGTCGGCACCTCTTTGTTTTAGCAGGTTTTGAGATCGACGTTGTTAGCCGGGTTACCCTTACGGCTTGGCCTTGGCAGGGTTATGGACGCAATTGGTTATTCTTCAGGGCTCTTAGCCCCATTTGCATCTTGTTCGTAGTCGGACGTTGTATCATTTTCAAGGTGATTTGGACCTTTGTATTGTATATCTGTATTCTTAACTCATGGAGTCGTTGTTGTATATATATGTTCTGTGGGTTCCGCCATGGACTATTATGTAATGATATTACTTTGTTTTCCACCCACACGCAAGTTCCTGGTGGGCGCCTTTGAATCGTTTCTATGCGGGTTTGGCGAGAATCGCTAAAACTTGCATAGGGCCGATCCGAGGGTGTTACAGAGTGGTATCAGAGCTCAGCAGTTACGATACCCCACTGGTATAGCCTGTAGGATAACCTAGCTAACGGCCGTGGTAGAGTGTCAAAACTATTTTAAAACTCGGTTGGATAGATCTGATTAGGTCTGATTTTACTCCTTACCTCTCTACTTTTCTCCTCTTACCTTTGCGTGTTTTGAATCTGCTCTCTTATCTTTTCTTCGAGTCCAGGAATTCTCGTGGTTGGGTTTCCGTCGTACCTTCAGGGTTTCACTTCCTCCTCTTGTAATGGTGCTTCGACATTAGGCCTTCATGCTATCCGAGGAATGTTTCATTTGTTGTACGTTCTAGTGGACCCAAAAATTCACTAAAAATTTTCTTTGTATCTTCTGGTGTTTTTCAATGCGACGACCTCATCTAGATCATGTATGATGAAGAACTTACATCATTCTTTTGTTTACAAAACTCGATTGTCGAGATCTTCAGTCTGATTCTGAGAGTTGGTTGCATAATCCCCTATTCATGTGGAGAGTAATGCTTTGGGTGCGCGATGGACTGATCACCATCCGACTACTCTTATCATTCGCTCTTGTACATTGAATGGTGGATTGATGCAATTATACTGCTTCTATGGAAGTTGGAGGTGTCCTTACCTTTTGAGACCTTTACCTTCGAATTTGTTCTCCGGAGTGCTCTCTTGACAAACGTGAGCAACGACCATTGTTGGTGGTGTCGCCAATTTCAAGATGAAGAAGGAACCCTTTTTAGTGGTGTCGCGAGGACACGAAGCGAGAATATTTAGGTCATCGGCTTTCTTCCCCGTACTAGGAGGCGGATCTCGAGAGCGAGATCCATTGTTAGTGGTGTCGAATTGTAGCACCCCGGATGAAACCCTACTAGAAAATCGCCTGTTATTTTTATTTGAGCATCTTCATGTTTGTATGCATATAATTCACCTAAAGTTATTTCTCTAAAATCCTATCTTTGTTTTCTAAATTTCGCCGTCCTTATTTCAAATAAAAACCGAGCTCGTCCGATTATTTTGTTTTGTCTAAAAACTATTTGTATAATAAGCCTTTAAAATAAACCCATAATATTTTTATAATAAAAGTATTTTTCTATCGGGGGAGGCAGCCGGCCAGGCCCAAAGGTCCAGCCAGCCGGCCTACTACCCCAAACCTAGTCCAAACCCTAACCCTAAAACCACCCCAATCCCACGCCTAGACCTACCCCTGCCACACTCCCTCACCTGCCTCCGCCACATCCCACCCGAGCCACTCGCCCTACACTCGAACACAACACACCACGCACCCGACACACTCGACACGCCCATCCCCGCCTGTGCACGACCCCTGGGTCCACCCCGCTATAGGAGCCGCCTGTAGGTCGCGAGCCCCCGTTCCCCCACCCTCCTCTCGCCATCTACTCCCTCCTTCCCGATCGGCACCGCCTCCAGACCTCTGCCGCCATCTCCCTCTTCCCCCGCGACCATGTTCCCGTCCTTCCCAACTCGCGACCGCTCTGTCCCCGCTTCTTCTCTGCCGCCAGGAGCTCCGTGGGTCCCCGTCTTCCCAGCCGCCGTCTCCTCTGCGGGCCGCCTCGGCGCCCTCCCTGTGCCTCGTCTATAGACCGCCTGCACCCGGCCCTTGCTGCCGACCTGCGTGACGTCGACCACGCCTTCCCCGACGCCGGCGAACCCCTCCCTCAACCTCCTCTGCTCGCCTTCCTCCGTGGCCTCCAGAAATTGCAATGTCTTCTGCGAGCACGCCGCCCAGGCGCCTGGCCACCTCGCCGCGGTTCTGCCCCACCCCGTCACCACGACGCCCTTCCCGCTGGTTGCCTTCCCCTTGCCGGTAGCCACATTGCCTCGCCGCCGTTCTAAGCTCAATGGTCGCGCTGCCAGCCGTTGTCGGCCATGGACCCCGCTAGCGCCGCCCTGGTCGCTCTTCCGTGAGTGCGGTTTTCGCCTCTCACTGCCCTGTTGCGTCGTCGGCCGCGTCCTCCTCTCCACCCCTGCGTAGGCCCGTGTCGTCCTCCTCTGCGCGTCATCGTGTAGCTGCCTGTTTTTCCCGTTGACCTGCACTGTTTCAGTCGCGTGTGCCTGTTCTTTGTCTACATCAACATCTCCTGCTCGTGACCATCAGCAGCCGGCTATGTGCCTCTAGCTCTGGCTGTGACACAGTTGTACCTCATCGTATTTGTTGTGTCTTGTTGTCCATTCAGACATTCAGCAGCTCCTGTTACCATGTGGCGGCTGCTTCCATTAGATGAGTATGTTCTGTGCCTTACAGATGCTTGCTTGTGTCAATAAGATTTCACCACCGACAACCGAAGCACAAACCCCAGGATCATCGACGCGGATCGACAAGGTCTTCTTCATGAATGCTAAGTCCTTTGATCCAGATACCCTCTTCCCAGATGCCAAGACCCCGAGTGAATTGACATGGATTCGAAGACCGATCCCGCCAAGACCGAATCAAACCCCTCAGATCCAAGACCTTCGCCCGATGTGTGACCCCTTTTTCAAGCCCTGTTTTATAAATTGCTATACATATACTTGTTGCATCTTAATTGTACATGCTTGCACACATATCATGTGGTTTGGGGGTCTTATGCCGATTCACCTCATAATTTAATATGGAGATCATATGCGGCAAATCTAGCCTTATATTGTCTCTATTTAAATTTATGTAGCGAACCGGTGACATACTTTGCCTTGTTAAGACAACATTTAAAATGTGGGGTATCTAAACAACATGAACCATCTAATAAATTGTCAGGACTCCGGTTACGCTTAATATTGCCTAATTGCATCGCGTCCTTGCCATGTCATACATCATATATGCATCATGCCTGATCTTTTACCATAGTATTAAATAGTACATCCGGTTTTTCTTCTAGTGCTTTGCTTCTTCGTGGACTAGGACGATGAGTTGATGCGAGTGTTGACCTGATCTTCGGATGAACCTTCGGCAGTGTTTTCAGGCGAGCATTCTCCCCCTTTCTACCTATTTTATATTTATAGTGTTTATTTCCTCATGTTGATCTATTGCTATCTGTGTTGCGATGCTATAGATTCCGTACCCCTTTATACTTTCCTGTAGCCCATATATTGCCATGGACACATCCTATTACCTATTTTTTTGGTAGTTAGTCGGCCTTGCGAGTCGCAGTTGATTGCGCCGGTGATGCGTCGTGCCGTCGATGTTCCACAGTTGCTGGAGTAATGCCTTATGCTTAATGTTGGAGATGATCATGGCTTTAATTATCGTTTAATAACTAAAATTGAAGTAGGTAAATAATGCAGAGGCACAGGTGGGAAATATATGTTATTTGGTTTTTAATCGTCCACTTCTGTCCCGTAGGACCCCGAGTACTTGATACCTGTTCTTTGAATATTTGCACTATCCGCATGTGGGACCATGAATCCCCCTAACCCTAGCTTGAGTCATATTTAATTCCATGGGGCCACAAAGTAGTTTGGGGCTTATTACTATCATGTACTTATGCCATGCTTTACTGCTTTATTTACAAAGTGGTATTAGAGCCGACCCTTGCGGTTACATGGGCGTGTGCGGGTCAGTGGCGGACATGTGGCGCATGGTGCGTGTGGACTGGAGTGGACACGGCATGGCACATGTGCCGGCACTGGACGCACAGACATGTGCCAAGAGGGGATGTTCCTGGCTTGTGGTTGATCGATGAGGACGTCGATCTTCTAAGGGTGGGTGTATGTGAGACCCTAGAGCATGGCTCAATAGGATTGATAGGAAACCCATAACAACAAGTTGCAACTTCTTTTCCGGAAGCTCATTCGAAAAGAACTCTAAGGTTAAGCGTGCTTGGCCTAGAGCAATTCTAGGATGGGTGACCGACCGGGATGTGGGTACCGAGTGTGCATGAGTGAGGACAAAGTGCGCAGAAAAGACTCGTGTTGGTCTGTGGGGTTAGTCTAGAGATCCTATTGAGCTGCCAGAAGTGACAGCCGTCGGTCCGGAGAGGCCGGGGGTGTTACAAGATGCCACTAAACCACAAGAATTCCCTATTCCTCCTCCTGCAATGCCTAAGGCCAATGAGTCTACTACTAGTGATGATAAGTTTGATTTTGATCTTAATGGTTGCAATATTTCTTAAGTGATTATGTTCCTACAAAAGCTTGCTAGAAGTCCTGATGCTAGTGATATGCATGTTGCTTTCACCAAACACATTACAGATGCTATTGTTAAAATTAAGGAAGAGAAGTTAAAACACAAAGCTTCTATTCCTAGGAAAGTAGAAGATAGTTGGGAACCCATTATTAATATGCAAGTGAATTACTTTGATCTCAAAGCTTCATGTGACCTTGGTTCTAGTGTCTCTATTATGCCTAGGAAGATTTATGAAATGCTTGATTTGCCACCTTTGGAAGATTGTTATTTGGATGTCCCACTTAATGATAATACTAAGAAGAAACTCATGGGGAGTATTAATGGTGTTCTTATTATGGTTAACAATGCTTATGTCCCTGTTGATTTCTATGTTTTGGATGTTGAATACATTGCTTCTTGTCCTATTACTTTGGGAAGACCTTTTCTAAGAAATGTTGGTGCCATCATTGATATGAAAGAAGCCACCATTAAATATCAATTTCCATTCAAGAAAGGTATTGAAAACTTCCCTATGAGGAGAGAGAAGTTGCTTTTTGCTCCTCCTTTGGAAGCAAGGTTTGATGTTAATGCTTCTTCATTTGAAAATACTTGATTTCTTGCTTCTTATGCCTAACTAAAAGGCGTTAAAGAATGTTGGAGATATGCCCGAGAGGCAATAATAAATATAGTTATAATTATATCTTTGTGTTTATGATAAATGTTTACATTCATGCTATAATAGTATTAACAAGGAAACATTGATACTTGTGTGATTTGTAAACTTAATTTGAAGTCCCTAGTATAGCCTCTATACATCACTAGCTTGTTGGTTGATAAATGATTGTGGTTTCCTTATCATGAACATTGAGATGTTATCAACAACAAGATCATATCGTTAGGAGAATGATATGATGGACATACTCCTATAGATAAGCGTAGCATAAAGATCAAGTCATTTTAATAGTTCAATTGCTATATGCTTTCTGATACATAGTAAACTAATTCCTTCGACCATGAGATCATGCATATCACCTTTACCGGATGGATGCTTTGATGACATCAAACACCACACCATAACTGGGTGGCTATAAAGGTGGCATTGAGTGTTCGGAAAGTATTGGTTGAAACACATGGATCAAGAGTGGGATTTGTCCATCCATATGACGGATAGATATACTCTGGGCCCTCTCGGTGGAATGTCATCCAATTAGCTTGCAAGCATGTGACTGGCTCACAAGGGATCACATATCACGGGAACGAGAAAAGAGTACTTATCGGTAACGAGGTTGAACTAGGTATGCAGAGATACCGACGATCATAACCTCGGATAAGTAAACTATCGTGAGACAAAGGGAAATTGGTATCGTATGTAAGTGGTTCATTCGATCACAAAGTAATCGTAGAAATATGTGGGAGCCATATGAATTTCCAGATTCCTCTATTGGTTATTGTTCGGAGAAGTGTCTCGATCATGTCCGCATAATTCACGAACCGTAGGGAGACACACTTAAGGATTCGACGTTGTTTGAGTAGTTATGGTATGAATGAGAAAGAGACCGAATGTTGTTCGGAGTCTCAGATGGGATCCGGGATATCACGAGGAGATCCAGAATGGTCCGGAGAATAAGATTCATATAAGGAAAGTCCCGTTTCGGAGTTGGGAAATGTTTCCGGTGTTTTCATCGGGAATGTTCTAGAAGGTTCCGGAATGTCCGGCACTCCGGAGGGGAAGGGGTACATGAATGTTTCATTGCAAGTTGGAATGATTGCATCATGTACTAAGTGTCTTCGCTGTCCAAAATAAAGGGTTTATTCAAATCCTAAATTGAAAAGTCAAACGGCTAGTTTGAAAGTCAAACGGCAAGTTTTGGAAAGAGGAGGAGGAGGTTGAAACCGAGTTGGGGAGGGAGTCCCTCCTCCCCAAGCTGGCGCACCACCCAAGACGAGTTGGGGAGGGACTCCCCTCCCTCCCCTTGGCCGCCGGCCCCTCCACCTATATAAGGAGGGGCAGGGCTCTCTCCTAGCACACACAAGTACCTCTCCTCAAACCCTAGCTTGGCGCCTACCACCATAGCCACCGCCGCCCCCTAGGGTTTTGCCCTAGCCGCCGACTTGGGGTTCCCCAAACCCTATCCGCCGGCTCTAGCCTCTCCTCCTTGGTGTGTCTAAAACCTAGATCGCCGAGGAGCTCTCTCATACTCCACCATACTCGCTCCGGCTTAAGGCGAAGCCCTGCGAGATCTCCCCTCTACTTCCGGTACCACGCCGTTGTGCTGCCGGAATCACGAGGAGAGTGCTACAACCTCTGCTGCCTGCTGGAACAAGGGAGAGGAAGGTCTTCGTCGAGTACCGAACGTGTGACCGACTGCGGGAGCGCTGCCGGAACGCAGCGCCGGAAGGATCGTCTACGCGATCTTGAGATCGGGAAGAGTACGACTACATCACCCACGAGAATCCGCTCTCGTTATACACTTTGGAATCTTCGAGGGTAAGTTATTCCATCGACTCGTTGCTACAATCTAGTAGATAGATCTTGGCTTGTTTGTTTGTATGCGATAGTATTTTTTTGTTTTCCATGCTACGAAACCCTACAGTGGTATTAGAGCCGTGTCTATATGTAGATCTGTTGCACGAGTAGAACACAATGTTCATTGTGGGCGTTGATGCTTTTATTGTCGATTGCTTCTTGTGTACTTTGCATCTTGCGGTATGTTGGGATGAAGCGGCCCGGGCTAACCTTACATGACATCGTTCATGAGACTTGCTCCACGCTTGACATGCAACTTGTATTGCATAAGTGGCTTTGCGGGTGCCTGTTTCTCCTAGCATAGTTAAGATCCAATTTACAACGGGTGATTAACAATACTAGTATCAATGTTGTGGTTCATGTTCGTAAGTTAGAACGACACTTATTGAAATCCCCAAACCACGTAAAACATGCAAAGAAAGTAGAGGCGTCTAACTTTGTTTTGCAGGGGTGTGCAGTGATGTGATATGGCCATGATTGTGATTATATTTGATGTATGCAATGTTCCTTATTGTAAGTTGGCAACCGGCAGGAGCCATATGGTTGTCTTTAATTTATGTTAAGACCCGCGTGTCTATTCAAGGTAGTTGTAATAGTTGAAGCCGGTGGACGACAACCATGGAGATGCGTCATTGACCTTGATGCAATGCCGGTGATGATGGAGATCATGTTCGTGCTAGAAGATGGAGATCGGAAGCACAAAGAAGAAAGGCCATATCATATCACATATTATGAATTGCATGTGATGTTAATCCTTTATGCATCTTGTATTGCTTAGTAGACGACGGTAGCATTATAAGATGATCCCTCATGCACATGAATTTCAAGTCATAAAGTGTTCACCCTTAGTTAGCACCGTTGCTAAAGCTTGTTGTTTCGAAGCACCACGTGATGATCGGGTGTGTTAGATTCTGCAAGTGTATACAACGTGAGCAAGCCAGATTTTCTCATGCGGAAACTAAGGTTTGATCTTGACGAGCCTAGCATGTACAGACATGGTCTCGGAACATGGATCACCGAAAGGTAAAGCATGAATCATATAGTAGATATGATGAACATGACGATTGTTCGCCATTGAAACTATATCAACTCTCGTGATGATCGGTGTTGATGTAGTGGATTTGGTTCGTGTGATCACTAAAACAATGTGAGTGGATGTTGTTTTGAGTGGGAGTTCACCTAGATTAACTTTATTATTAATTTGAACTCAATTTGTCATAAACTTAGTCTAACTATTGCAAATATGTTGTAGATCAATGGCAGCCCCTACCATCAATTTTAATGCGTTCCTAGAGAAAGAAAAGTTGAAAAACAATGGAAGCAACTTCGCGGATTGGTTCCGCAATTTGAGGATTGTCCTCACAGCTAGTAATTTGACCTATGTGCTGGATGCACCACTGGGTGACCCACCTGCAGCTGATGCTTCCGATGAAGTAAAGAATGTTTACCTCGCTCGGAAGAATCAGTACTCCATAGTTCAGTGTGCTATCTTGTATGGTTTGGAATCGAAGCTTCAGAAAAGGTTTGAGAATTCAGACCCATATGATATTGTCGAGGATCTCAAATTGATCTTTGAGACTCATGCGGCAATTGAAAGTTATGAGGCTTCTGAAAAGTTCTTTAACTGCAAGATGGAAGAGGGCAGCTCCGTCAGTGAGCATGTGCTTAAGATGTCTGGGCACGCAAACAAACTTCAAAGCTTGGGTATAGTGATTCCTAATGCTTTGGGGATTTACCGTGTCCTCCAATCACTACCACCAAGTTACAAGAACTTTGTGATGAACTACAACATGCAGAACATGAACAAGCAGTTGCCAGAACTGTTTGCTATGTTAAAGTCTGCAGAAGTGGAGATCAAGAAAGAGCACCAAGTGTTGTTGGTCAATAAGACCATCAAATTCAAGAAAGGCAAGTCTAGGCAGAAGGGACACTTCAAGAAGGGTGGTAAGAAAGTTACCACGCCGGCGAAGAAGACCAAGGCTGGACCTAAGCCTGATACTGAGTGCTTTTACTACAAGGGAGATGGTCACTGGAAGCGGAATTGCCCAAAGTACTTGGCGGATTTGAAGAACAGCAACATCAAGAAGAAAGGTATATCTGATATACATGTTATTGATGTGTATCTCACTAGTACTCGTAGTAGTGCCTGGGTATTTGATACTGGTTCGGTTGCTCATATTTGTAACTCGAAACAGGTGCTGCAGAATAAACGGAAGCTAGCGAAGAACAAGGTGACGATGCGCGTGGGAAACGGATCAAAGGTTGATGTGATCGCGGTCGGCACGCTACCCCTTCATCTACCATCGGGATTAGTTTTATACTTAAATAATTGTTATTTGGTGCCTGCGTTGAGCATGAACATTATATCGGGATCTTGTTTATTGCGAGATGGTTACTTGTTTAAGTCCGAGAATAATGGTTGTTCAATTTATATGAGTAATATGTTTTATGCACATGCACCTTTGATAGATGGTCTATTCTTGTTGAATCTCGATAGTGGAAATACACATATTAATAACATTGAGGCTAAACGTTTGAAATCAAGCGATAATTCGACCTATATGTGGCACTGTCGTCTTGGTCACATTGGAGTGAAGCGTATGAAGAAACTCCATTCCGATGGACTTCTTGAATCACTTGATTTCGAATCATTTGATAGATGCGAAGCATGTCTGATGGGTAAAATGACTAAGACTCCATTTTCTGGTATGATGGAGCGAGCTACGGACTTATTAGAAATCATACATACCGATGTGTGTGGTCCAATGAGTGTAGCATCGCGCGGTGGTTATCGTTATGTTCTTACCTTCACGGATGATTTGAGTAGATATGGGTATATCTATTTCATGAAACATAAGTCCGAAACTTTCGAGAAGTTTAAGGAGTTTCAAAGTGAGGTAGAGAATCAACGTAACAAGAAGATTAAATTTCTACGTTCTGATCGTGGAGGTGAATATCTAAGTTACGAGTTTGGCGAGCATTTGAAGAAATGCGGAATACTTTCACAGTTGACACCGCCGGGAACACCACAGCGTAATGGTGTGTCTGAATGTCGTAATCGAACTCTCTTAGATATGGTTCGTTCTATGATGTCACTTACAGATTTACCGCTATCGTTTTGGGGTTATGCATTAGAAACAGCCGCATTCACTTTAAATAGGGCACCGTCTAAATCCGTTGAAACGACACCGTATGAATTATGGTTTGGGAAGAAACCTAAATTGTCGTTCCTTAAAGTTTGGGGTTGCGAAGCCTATGTAAAGAAGTTACAGCCGGACAAGCTTGAACCCAAAGCGGAAAAATGCGTCTTCATAGGATACCCAAAGGAAACTATTGGGTATACCTTCTATCATAGATCCGAAGGCAAAATCTTTGTTGCCAAGAATGGATCCTTTCTAGAGAAGGAATTTCTCTCGAAAGAAGTGACTGGAAGGAAAGTAGAACTCGACGAGGTTGTCGAACCTTCTCTCGAAATTGCGAGTAGCGCAGCACCGGAAGAAGTTCCTGTGGTGCCTGCACCAATTAGAGAGGAAGCTAATGATGATGATCATGAAACTTCGGTTGAAGTTGCTACAGAACCTCGGAGGTCAATGAGAACTCGTACCACTCCAGATTGGTATGATCCCGTTATGAGTGTCATGCTGGTGGACAACACCGATGACCCTGAGACATATGAGGAAGCAATGATGAGCCCAGATTCCAATAAATGGCAAGAAGCCATGAAATCCGAGATTGGATCCATGTACGAAAACCAAGTATGGACCTTGGTGGACTTACCAGATGGTCGGTAACAAGGTATGCAAACTTCAACGGTCCATTTATGGATTGAAGCAAGCATCCCGAAGTTGGAATCAACGTTTTGATAAGGTGATCAAAAGTTTTGGTTTTATACAAACTTATGGAGAAGCTTGTATTTACAAGAAAGTGAGTGGGAGCTCTGTAGCATTCTTAATACTATATGTGGATGACATATTATTGATTGGGAATGATGTAGACCTTCTTAATAGTGTCAAGGAATATTTGAATAATATTTTTTCAATGAAGGATCTTGGCGAAGCAGCTTACATATTAGGCATAAAGATTTACAGAGATAGATCGAAACGCCAAATATCATTGTCACAGAGTACATATTTGGACAAAGTTCTAAAGAGGTTTGGAATGGAAGATAGCAAGAAAGGGTTCTTGCCCATGTTGCCCAATACTACCTTGAGTAAAACTCAAAGTCCGACATCGGCAGAAGATAGAGAAAGGATGAGTAAGACTCCCTATGCCTCAGCCATAGGATCTCTAATGTATGCCATGCTATGTACTAGACCCGACATTGCATATGCTGTTAGTTTGACTAGCAGATATCAAAGTGATCCAGGAGTGGATCATTGGACAGTGGTCAAAAACATCCTTAAGTACTTGAGAAGAACTAAGGATATGGTTCTTTCTTATGGAGGTGATGAACAGCTCGTTGTTAATGGTTACACCGATGCTAGTTGGAACACCGATCCGGATGATTCTAAATCACAATCTGGATACGTATTTATTTTGAATGGTGCAGCAGTTAGCCGGAGGAGTGCAAAGCAAAGCGTTGTGGCGAGATCTTCAACTGAATCGGAATACATGGCTGCTTCGGAGGCTTCGCAAGAAGCGATATGGATGAAAGAGTTCATTACAGAGCTGGGTGTGGTTCCTAGTGCGCTGGACCCAATGTCTATCTACTGTGATAACATGGGCGCCATAGCCAATGCGCAAGAACCAAGGTCACACAAGAAGCTGAAGCACATCAAGCTACGTTTTCACGCTATTCGAGAACATATCCAAGATGGGGATATAAAGATTTGCAAAGTACACACAGATCTAAATGTGGCGGATCCGTTGACTAAACCTCTCCCGAGGGCAAAACATGACCAGCACCAAACTGCCATGGGTGTTCGGTATATTACCATGTAATCTAGATTAGATGACTCTAGTGCAAGTGGGAGACTGTGGGAGATATGCCCTAGAGGCAATAATAAATATAGTTATTATTATATCTTTGTGTTTATGATAAATGTTTACATTCATGCTATAATAGTATTAACAAGGAAACATTGATACTTGTGTGATTTGTAAACTTAATTTGAAGTCCCTAGTATAGCCTCTATACATCACTAGCTTGTTGGTTGATAAATGATTGTGGTTTCCTTATCATGAACATTGAGATGTTATCAACAACAAGATCATATCGTTAGGAGAATGATATGATGGACATACTCCTATAGATAAGCGTAGCATAAAGATCAAGTCATTTTAATAGTTCAATTGCTATATGCTTTCTGAAACATAGTAACCTAATTCCTTCGACCATGAGATCATGCATATCACCTTTACCGGATGGATGCTTTGATGACATCAAACACCACACCGTAACTGGGTGGCTATAAAGGTGGCATTGAGTGTTCGGAAAGTATTGGTTGAAACACATGGATCAAGAGTGGGATTTGTCCATCCATATGACGGATAGATATACTCTGGGCCCTCTCGGTGGAATGTCATCCAATTAGCTTGCAAGCATGTGACTGGCTCACAAGGGATCACATATCACGGGAACGAGAAAAGAGTACTTATCGGTAACGAGGTTGAACTAGGTATGCAGAGATACCGACGATCATAACCTCGGATAAGTAAACTATCGTGAGACAAAGGGAAATTGGTATCGTATGTAAGTGGTTCATTCGATCGCAAATTAATCGTAGAAATATGTGGGAGCCATATGAATTTTCAGATTCCTCTATTGGTTATTGATCGGAGAAGTGTCTCGATCATGTCCTCATAATTCACGAACCGTAGGGAGACACACTTAAGGATTCGACGTTGTTTGAGTAGTTATGGTATGAATGATAAAGAGACCGAATGTTGTTCGGAGTCTCGGATGGGATCCGGAGAATAAGATTCATATAAGGAAAGTCCCGTTTCGGAGTTGGGAAATGTTTCCGGTGTTTTCATCGGGAATGTTCTAGAAGGTTCCGGAATGTCCGGCACTCCGGAAAGGAAGGGGTACATGAATGTGTCATTGCAAGTTGGAATGATTGCATCATGTACTAAGTGTCTTTGCTGTCCAAAATAAAGGGTTTATTCAAATCCTAAATTGAAAAGTCAAACGGCTAGTTTGAAAGTCAAACGGCAAGTTTTGGAAAGAGGAGGAGGAGGTTGAAACCGAGTTGGGGAGGGAGTCCCTCCTCCCCAAGCCGGCGCACCACCCAAGACGAGTTGGGGAGGGACTCCCCTCCCTCCCCTTGGCTGCCGGCCCCTCCACCTATATAAGGAGGGGCAGGGCTCCCTCCTAGCACACACAAGTACCTCTCCTCAAACCCTAGCTTGGCGCCTACCACCATAGCCGCCGCCGCCCCCTAGGGTTTTTCCCTAGCCGCCGACTTGGGGTGCCCCAAACCCTAGCCGCCGGCTCTAGCCTCTCCTCCTTGGTGTGTCTAAAACCTAGATCGCCGAGGAGCTCTCTCATACTCCACCATACTCGCTCCGGCTTAAGGCGAAGCCCTGCGAGATCTCCCCTCTACTTCCGGTACCACGCCGTTGTGCTGCCGGAATCGCGAGGAGAGTGCTACAACCTCCGCTGTCTGCTGGAACAAGGGAGAGGAAGGTCTTCGTCGAGTCGAACGTGTGACCGACTGCGGGAGCGCTGCCGGAACGCAGCGCCGGAAGGATCGTCTACGCGATCTTGAGATCGGGAAGAGTACGACTACATCACCCACGAGAATATGCTCTCGTTAAACACTTTGGAATCTTCGAGGGTAAGTTATTCCATCGACTCGTTGCTACAATCTAGTAGATAGATCTTGGCTTGTTTGTTTGTATGCGATAGAAATTTTTTGTTTTCCATGCTACGAAACCCTACAGAGAAAAGTACTTGTTAGGAGATAACCCAAGAGTTTTCTTGAGTCTTGTAAGTTATTACTCCGGTAATGATCTCTCCTTATCCTTTTTGTTTGCTTTTTGTGACAAGAATGACCTCTAATGAGAGGGAAGTAAGATTTGAGGAGTTGCTGTCCCGAAACAGATTTCTGTGATCCACCATAAAAATTCGTGAGGAGCCTATGTAAGTCGGATTGAGCTGAAAATTTACGAATAAATCCCCCAGTATGTTGGATAACTCTAGTTAGTTCAACACTTTTTGATTTGAGCAACATAAGGTCTTCGAAAAAATCGGTTTCTACCTGCTGGTCTGTTTTGACAGATTTCTGCCATTATTTGCATTTGCTTCTTATTGATTTCTCTTTGGGTTTTTTTTTTGGGAAATTGAGCTTTTTGAGGGAATTGCTACAGTATATTGTGTTTTTAGTGAAAGTTTTTCTGTTCCAAAGCTAAGCCTTAAGGGTCTATTATCTTTTGAATACACTAATGTTACTAATGAAGATTGTGTGAAGTTTTATATGAAGGAAAAATTCCAGGTATAGAGAGAGAATGATGTAATGAGATGAAGAATGGACAAAAGATCAAGCTTGGGGATGCCACCCCGGTGTCACCCCAAGAAATATCCAAGAGGTACAAGCGTCAAATCTTGGGGATGCCCAAGGCATCCCTTCTTCATCAATAAAAAGCTCAGGTCTTTCTAGACACTTTGTTTTTATTGTTTCCTGCACTGTTGTGTTGTTCTTGGAGCGTCTTAGTTTTCGTTTGCTTTGCTTAGTTTGCTTAGTTTGTTTGAATAAAGTAGTTTGGACCCCCGTTCTCGCTGTGTTGTTTCAAATAAGTTGATTGGTGTTGGAAAGGAGTAGAAAGTTCTTGCTTGAATAGTACAAGAGGAGCTTGCTTTGACTGTGAATTAGACTTTAGCATGTCATGATAGATGTTGTTTTGAACTTATGCTTAGTGATTATTGTTGTATCATTATTTGTTCCAAACAATTGGGATTGCTTAGTGTGCCTTGAAGAAATCATGTGTTGTTTTAGCATGCAAAAGCATAGTATTGTGGTATTCTCCTTTGATGCTTTGTTTGGGTTGACTTGGCACATGCTCACACCATGTTATGAATATGAACAAGTCACCATACCCTCTATGATCATCTAGTCCTTGACTTGTAGTACCACTCTATGCTTTGATTAGTAATGTTTTGTCGCTCTGCATGATTATGACCATTATTGCTCTCTTAGTTGGTTGCTCCTAGTATTTTGCTAGCCTCCACTTGTATGAGTAAGCTCTACTCATGCTTCCAACTCCAAAGGAACCAAGTTATTCCAAAGTGTCCACTATAAATTCCTATGCATGTTGTGTTACACCATTCCAAGTATATTCTTGTTTTCAGCTATCTTCCAATTAAAAAGTATTTTTTTATGTGAAAACTTAGTGATTAAAGCTCTCACAAACTTGATGGCACAATTTATATTTCTTGCCCCTAATAAACTTGAACCATTGTGTCATCTATGTTGTATATGCTTGCACTTATACGTTGGAATTAGCAGAACCGTGCTGTCACGGGGAACGCTTTCAACATTGCACTTGTACTTTGTACATAGTTGATATCATGCTCTTTTGTCTATGGATGTCGCCGGTGTGCAATAAAGGGGGAGCTTGTAAGTCCATGGAGTTATGTATTTTGTGTTAGAGAAACGCCTGGGCCGTTATCCTAAGCCATGCCTAATCATGGTGGAAACTTGCAGCATCACCATAATGAGCAATATGTTAAGCATCCTCAATAAAAACCTATGCAAATAGCAAATAAAAAGACCGTTGAGATGCTCATTGTCTGCTTGCCTTGTCATTTTGGTTATGGGATAGCTCCTACACCATGTGCAAGGGGTACCCCGTTGGCGGTTCTCTATGATACACATGTACTTACTATGACAAGAACTTACAGGTGACTAAAGTTGAGTAGCATGAGGATCGACCCTCATATTCAAGGGACATGAGATGGCCAACTTATACTTTGTCAAGCATATACTCCATAGTTTGTTCACTTTAACCTTAATCACTTCAAGATGCTTATGATAGGGGCAATGAGGGCTGAAAGCTAAGAAGTGCCATAATTTTTGGAAGCTCTTTTTGAAACTTGAAATCACTGCTTCCCTTTATGAAGGGCCTTTCTTCCACCATTATATTGAGTCTCCACCTTTTACCTTTAGGCACCAGTTAAGAGAGCATAGTTGCCATTCTTAGTTCTATGTGCATCGTCCAAAAACTTATTGATTGATGCATATTGTTTATATTACTTGTTCTTGTGCTATTTATATCTAGTCACTCTTATGAACTTTGAAGGTGTCCTATGAATATATTTTCTACTCCATGAGGGACAAGCTGAATGCCACTATGCCATGTTTTCTATATGTGAAACAAACAAACGTTTTTCAATGCATGTTATTCATGATCTTTTTTTGTAGCCTTTCATGTTGCATGCATAGTTAATTTGTCTTACTGTTAGAACTCCATCTTTCATGCTCAAGTTTAGAGTTCTTTGATCCCAGCTTTCATTGCTTGCAAATGGTTTGATCTTGGTTTTTATGGTGCATGTCACCTCAAAAATTATTCTTTTTATCACTTACCTACTCGAGGACGAGCAGGAGTTAAGCTTGGGGATGCTTGATATGTCAGAAACTTATCTATAATTTTTGATGTTCCATGTTTGTTTAGTATCTACTTTGCTTTGCTTTGTCCACACTTTGAGGTGTTTTTATATGTTTTCTAGTACTAACCTATTAATAAGTTGCCACAGTGTCAGTTTCCTGTTTTCTGCTGTTTTTGGTTCCAGAAAAGCTAGTAAGGAAATATTCTCGGAACTGGACGGGACAAAAGCCAAAGTCAATATTTCACCAAGGAGAACACGGAGTCTAGAGGAGAGACGGAGGGGAGCCACAGGGCGGCTGCACCCTCCTAGGCACGGGCCCACCCTAGGCCGTGCCTGGGCAGGGTGTGGGCCCCCTAGACGCCTCCTAAGTGCCATGACGTTTCCGACTCCTCAGCAGATGCGCCCTCCGGGTTTTGTCCCCGAGCGAGCTCCGACTGGCCCAAAGAACTGGCGAGTGGGCCTGCAAGACGGCGACTGGATTAAAGCTCAGCAAGGAGCCAAGCGACTGGAAGCTGAAGGCCCAGGCGAGTGGATAGACCCAGTCGGATTAGGTTAAACGAGTACCGAAGCTCTAACTGAATCGGTTGAGATATGTAAACCCTAGGGGAGGTGAGCCTATATAAACCTCCCTATAGGGCGAGTAGAGATACGGTCCATCATACACCCAAGCGACTCGCCGCCTAGCCGCCGAGCTCGCCCATTGTACCACCTCCATAATACAATCTAGCAGGAGTAGGTCTTTACCCTCCGGGGGGACGAACCTGGGTAAAACCCTGAGTCTTTGCCCTCATCTCGCACCGCAGATGGCTGGCCGCCCTTGCCCCTCGTTCTACTACTCGCTGCCGATTGCAGCATCTGCCGTGACCATTCCCACGACAGTGGCGCCCACCGTGGGGCCTGGCCGGTCTGGCCGGTGTTCTGCGGCGAGATCCAATCTGCCCATCAACGAGACGGTCGCCACCGGCCGCATGATAGCGATCGGCGAGATGCTCCAAATCTTGCCGAGCAGCTACGTCCCGGCGGAGCGGCCCGTCACGCACAGCGTGATCCTGCCGATCGGCACGATCAGCCTCTTCGTCGGCCTCACCGACGTCATCGTCACGGAGGATTCGGCTCGCATCCGCGAGTCGCCGCCACGCGATCGGCTCTCCGAGAGGCAGATCCGCACGATCCATCGCCTCGCCTCCGAGTACGACTCGGCCCGCAGCGACGTGGCCGAAAACTCAGCGGCCGCAGGAGACGCGGCCCTCGACGACGACGCCGACTCGGCGACCCCGGCGTCACTCGCCGGGTCCATCACCGCGGCTTCACCCGCGGGCTCCATCACTCAGGTCTCCAACGTGGGAGACTTCGAGGACCCTCCATCCTCGGGATCTTCGAATTCGACTCCGGGTCGGAGAACTCCGCCGACCTCCGCGACGGAACCGGTCGCCACGCCGCAACCTACATGGCCACCGGCACCGACCCGCCGGAGGATCCATTCTCCACCCCAATCCCTCCTAACGCCACGGCAACGGAGGTCGAGGAACTCCGCCTGAAACTGGCGGAGGCGGTGCGCAAGGAACAGGCCGAGCGCGAGAAATTCTGCCTCGAGCAGGTGACGACGCAGGAGCTATCGCGCTACCACCAACAGTGGATCAGGTCGCGCCTGAACCCCACCGTTCAGGGGCGCGCCCTGAACTTCGACGACGAAAACGACCCGGCCCGTGTAGCCGAGCGCGCGATCTGCGAGAACGCGCCACCAGGAGGAAGCGCCCGACCCCCGCCAGGGTCGACGGCGATGGGCGCCCCGCCTCCACCCAACCGCACACCTCCCAGGGACCAGCCGCGGATAGTGGTCTCCTCACGGGAGCGAGACGCAAACGGCCTCCCACTGTTCTCCACCCCGATGGACAACCTCGTGGCAGGCCGAGCAGCAGCCGACAGCATCACGGCCACTGGCGACGGCGCCCTACAGATCCAATACGTCAGGGCCCTGCTTGCAAAGGCCGTCGAGCAGCAAAGAGCGGGCGCCGACTCACAAGGCCGAGTATACTCGCGTAACTCGGGAAGCAGAGCGGCCTCCAGCGGCCGCCCAGCGGCGGCAAACACCCTCAACTACCCGCCACCAGAGCCACTGCAGCTCCAACACCGACCCGCAAACGCGGCACTCTCCACCAACGACCCCAGGCCGGCGACCAATTTCGTCGCCGCCAACGGGCAACCCATTGACGCCCGCACCCACATCATCAACAACAAAAGCTGGCGCGCACGCCAGCCCGACGACCTGCGACATACCCTAACCAATCGCCGTGACGGCGAGCCCATGGGGTCGCTCAGTCGACTCGGACCCAAGTGCTTCGGACCAATGATCCGAGGCGAGAAGTACCCGCCAAACTTCAAGGCGCCAAAGGAGATAGAAAAGTATGACTCCTCGTACGACCCCGCCGTCTGGCTCGACACATACCTCATGGCGATGGGGATCGCAGGACACACCGACCTGCTAGCTGCCTGTTACCTCCCCCTGATGATGGAGGGGACGTGCAGGCAGTGGATCAACACCCTCCCCCAGGACAGTATCGACTCCTGGGAGGAGATGTGCGACGCCTTCGTCAGGCACTTCGAATGCTCCTACACCCGCGCCACCACCATCGAGGACCTGGAACGCTGCGTCTAGGGACCCCGCGAGTCGACCCGCAACTGGGTCCAAAGGTGGCAAGAACTCTGGTACAACGCGGTCGGCATCCACCCGGACACCGCGATACATTGCTTCAAGACCTCGTGCCGCTACGAGCCCCTGGTCGCCAAGCTCAAGCGACACTCTCGCACACTCGACAACATCCCCGACCTCCTCGAGATCGCCAAACGGTACGCGGAGGAAGATCCAAACCAGGAAATTGACGACGAGTCAGGAGGTCAACGCCGCACGAGCGGCAACGACAGCGGACGACGATCCGACCTACGCTACAGCAACACTCGCCTCACCGGCAAGCGCCGCAGTGACTGGCGAGTCGACTTCGTCGCCAACGCCGGGCATGTACAACGCAAGCCCAAGAGCTTCCGCCGCGACGGAGGACAACGCCGTGACGGCGGCAACTACAAGGCCAAGCCAAGGTTCGACCCCGCGGCTCTCCTTAACCAACCATGTGTGTTTCATAGCAGGGAAGGGAAGCCCGCAACACACACCACCGCCGACTGCCACACCCTCAGGGAAATCGAGAAGGCACGGCGAGCGCGGGAGGACCCCGACAATGACCCGCCAAACGGCGGAAAATTCGGCAAAGTGGCCGGCTCGCTCCATACCTTCACAGGCTTCAACACGAAGCGCGACAAGAAGGTCATCGCCCGCGCCGTCGCCGTCAACGCGGTGGCCCAGGTGGATGTTCCCCAGTTCCTCAACTAGTCAGAGCAGCCCATCACTTGGAGCCGCCAAGACCACTCGCCACGCATCGAGTACCCAGGACGAGTCGCCCTGGTGGTCAAGCCCAAGGCCGGCGACTACTGGCTCCCCAAAACATTGATGGACGGTGGCAGCTCCATCAACATCCTGTACCTCGACACCTTCAGGAGGCCGCGGCTCCCGCAGTCGATGATCGAGACGACCCACACCACGTTCCACGGCATCGTCCCCGGACGGAAGGCGTACCCGATCGGCAAGGTCACGCTGCCAGTCACCTTCGGCACACCGGCAAACTTCCGCACCGAGCGGATCGTCTTCGAGCTGGTGCCCTTCGACAGCCCCTACCACTGCGTCCTGGGGCGCCAGGTGTTCGCTAAGTTCATGGCAGCGCCCCACTACGCGTACAACGCGATGAAGCTCCCCGGGCCGTGCGGCGTCATCACCATCAACGGCGACCCCGACATGGCCGCCGAGTGCGAGGCCAAAGGAGCCGAACTCGCTGACGCCGTCATCGCGGCGGAAACCAACCACGCTGATGAGCTCGCCAAGTACGCGAGCGGGGTCAACAACGACGACCCCACCATACTCAAGAAGCCCAACTCAGAGGGCGCAAACACCTCAACCTTTGAGGCCACGACGCACACCCGCACCGTCGAGCTGGTCCCAGGCGACTCCAGCCAGACGGTGACGATCGGTACGGGCATGAGCCTAGCATAGGAAGGCGCGCTCATCGAGTTCCTCTGTGAGAACAGGGACATCTTCGCATGGAAGCCATCTGACATGCCCGGTGTCCCTCGGGAGCTCGCTGAGCAAAAGCTAAACGCCGACCCCAAAGTGCGACCTGTCAAGCAGTCGCTACGGCCCTTCAACGAAGAGCGCCGCCGAGCAATCGTCGAGGAGGTGCAGCGTCTACTCGCTGCAGGCTTCATCCGGCCAATCAAATACTCCAAGTGGCTGGCAAACCCAGTCCTGGTCGAGAAGAAGAACAGGACCTGGAGGATGTGTATCGACTACACAAACCCGAACAGCGCCTGCCCAAAGGAGCAGTTCGTCCTCCCGCGGATCGACCAGATAATCGATTCAACCGCGGGCTCGGAGTCACTATGTTTCCTCGACGCCTACTCTGGGTACAACCAGATCAAGATGGCTGTCGAAGACGAGGAGAAGACGGCGTTCATCATGCCATTCGGAGCCTTCTGCTACACCGCCATGACCTTCGGCCTCAAAAACGCCAGGGCGACCTATCAACGGTGCATGCAAGAATGCCTCGCGAGCCAAATTGGCCGCAACATCCACGTCTACATCGATGACGTGGTCATAAAGTCCGATCGCCAGGGCGATCTACTCGCCGACCTGGCAGAAACATTCGCCAACCTGAGAAAGTACAAAATAAAGCTCTACCCGGGCAAATGCACCTTCGGTGTACCCGCAGGACAACTACTGGGGTACGTCGTCTCCAAACGAGGGATCGAGGCGAACCCCACGAAGATCGACACGATTGCCCGGCTCGGCAAACCCGAGTGCCTGCGCGACGTCCAGAAACTGGCCGGGCGAGTAGCGGCTCTCAGTCGCTTCATCCCCCGCCTGGGCGAAAAAGCGATGCCCCTATATCGCCTGATGCGCAAGAACCCCACCTTCCAGTGGGACAAGGAGGCGGACGACGCACTCTGCGATCTCAAAAAGGTGCTACTCGCCGCACCGCTACTCGCCGCCCCCGCCGACAAAGAACCCATGCTGGTTTACGTCGCGGCTTCCGAGCGCGTCGTCAGCGCCGTGATGGTCGTAGAGCGACCGGAGGAAGGAAAGGAGCGCCCAGTGCAGCGACCGGTGTACTACATCAGCGAGGTCCTCACCGAGTCGCGCCAGCGGTACCCCCAGTACCAAAAGCTAGTATACGCGGTCTTCAGGATCAGCGGCGCCTGCCGCACTACTTCCAGGAGCACCCGATCACGGTTTTTTCCTCGGCACCGCTGCAGGACATCATCTGCAACCGTGAGGCGACCGGGCGGGTCGCCAAGTGGGCCGTCGAGATCGGCGTCCACAACATCAAATACGAGCCACGAAAAGCGATCAAGTCGCAGGCACTGCAGACTTCATCGCCGACTGGGAAGAGGCCCAGCAGCCAGAGAAGCTGCCATACCTCCATTACTGGAGCCTGCACTTCGACGATTCGAAGAACGCGGATGGCGCAGGCGCAGGGATCGTGCTAACTTCGCCAAAGGGTGACAAGCTCCGCTACGTCCTCTGCCTCGACTTCACACCCTGCACCAACAACATGGCTGAGTACGAGGCCTTACTCCATGGCATGCAAGCGGCCAAGGAGATGAACGTCAACCGCCTACGCTGCTACGGCGATTCCGATCTCGTTGCAGAGCAAGTCGCTGGCACCTGCGACGCCGTCTCCCCCACCATGGCGGCGTACCGCCAAGCAGTGGACAAGTTAGGCGGACACTTCACAGGCTACTCCGTCGAGTGGATCGACAGGCGGAAGAACGAGGAGGCCGACGCACTCTCTCGCATCGGGTCAGCTCGACTCGCACCACCCGCCGGCGTCTTCCTCGACACGATCACCAAGCCATCAGTCTCTCCCCCGAGGGAGATCGACATCGGAGTCCCGCTCCAACCAGAGGCAGCCCTGGTCGCACTCATCAACGAGCAAGACGACTGGACCAAGCCCTACATCGCCTACCTGGAAGCCGACACCTTGCCAGCAAACGAGACGGATGCCCGGATGATCGCCCGCCGCTGCAAGTCCTACACCATCATCGACGGCGAGCTCCACAAGCGCAGTGTCACCGGCATGTTTCAACGCTGCGTCCAACCCGCCGAAGGACGCAAGATCCTCCACGATATCCACTCCGGCGACTGCGGCCACCACGCCGCCGCTCGCTCCCTGGTCGCCAAGGCTATGCGACATGGCTTCTACTGGCCCACCGCACACACCGATGCTGTCGACATCGTCCAGCGGTGCGCCGGGTGCCAGAAGTACGCCAACCAGACGCACGTGCCGAGCTCGGCGCTCAAAACAATCCCCATCACCTGGCCATTCGCTGTGTGGGGCATGGATATGGTAGGCCCCTTCAAGAAGGCCCCCTCTGGCTACACCCACCTGCTAGTCGCCGTCGACAAATTCACGAAGTGGGTGGAGGCCAAGCCAGTTCGGAAATGCGACGGGAAAACCGCCACTAAATTCCTACGCGAGCTCATATATCACTACGGGTTCCCAAACAGCATCATCACGGACAACGGCACCAACTTCGCCAAGGGAGCCATGGCCGAATTCTGCGAAGAGCACCACATTCGACTCGACCTCGTGTCAGTCGCCCACCCGGAATCCAACGGCCAGGCGGAACGGGCCAACCAAAGCATCCTCCACGACTTGAAGCCACGACTCCAAGTGCCACTCGAGCGCACCGCCGGGTGCTGGGTCGAGGAGTTGCCCTCTGTCATCTGGGGGATCCGCACCACAGTCAACAGATCGACAGGGTTCACCCCCTTCTTCATGGTCTACGGCGCCGAGGCAGTCATGCCCACCGACCTCGAGCACGACTCGCCGTGGGTCGTCCACTACACGGAGGCTGCAAACGAGATCACCCGCCAAGACGGGGTCGACCAACTCGACGAAGCATGTGACCTCGCTCGGTCACGCACCGCCATCTACCAGTAGGGACTCCGCCGCTACCACAGCCGGCGGGTGAAAACTCGCACCTTCCAAGAAGGAGACCTGGTGTTACGCCTCATCCAGGACAAGAAGGGCATGCACAAGCTCTCCCCTCCGTGGTAAGGGCCATTCGCCATCGGGCGCGTACTCGGCAACGACGCCTACTACCTCATCGACGTCCGCAGGGACGGCGAACTCGACGTCAAGCGACCATGGAATGTAAAACTCCTACGGAAGTTCTACTCCTAGAACCCCACACATGTACTCTCCAGTCGCTATGAAATAAAAGAAACGGTTACCGCAAATTGCGCCTACTCTCCATGACTTGTGCCACTCGCACTCGTAATAACAGCGTTACGCTAACCGCAGAAGTCAACCTTTGGTACAGCGATCGGCACGGCTAAGTAGTGTGATGCAAGAGCACTGAATCACCTCAGGTCTTGCATCGTCCATGAAAAACGCCTACCCGGAGCCCCATTGGATTCGCCTAGCTCGACTGGTTCCACGAAACAAGACAACTGCCTTCGCTTCTCACAGCGACCATGGTCCTCCGCATCCTTGGCATAACGACTCGAACGGCTAAGTACCACGCTCGGGGACTGAAGACCAGTTCATCGCGAGCGGTCCGGGAAAACGCCAAGTAGGAGAGCATGCCCAGGACTCGCCATGCGACTGACCCCACGGGCCAGGCAGGAGTGACGCGCTCAAACTAACGCGCTAAGTCCTCAACCACCCTCGAGTCGCGCCTAGAACAACCAAGTACCACGCTCGGGGACTCGGCCACCCGACCTCGTTCGCGCAAGGGAAAACGGTAAAGTTCGGAGCACTCAAGGGAGTCGCCTAGCGACTGGCTCTTCGAGCCCGGGCGAGTCGACCACAATGACAAAACACATAACAACAACAAATATATCACATACGAGGTAAACCCCACAAAAAGGGCGGACGCGCTCGGGGACTCGTTCAAACATCAATCATAAACGCATGACAAATACCAAAATAGACACGATGTCTCATTCGATTGCATGTCGCATTGTCTCATGTTACAAAATATGCCCGCATGGCAGACCTACTGCTAACGCCACAAGGCAAACTATCCTACTCTGCAGGCTTTGATGACGACTCGCCAACATCCCGGTGATTGCGGATGGACGGCGTGTACGGGTTCGACGGATACGTCGTCAGTTCACCCGCCATCGCCGCACGAAAGGGTTGCTCGACCTTGAAGTCACGATGCGGCGGCTCGGGGTCGCTAGGCACGACGATCGTCTCCTGGTACGGAAGGAGGTCGCCCATGGCCCAGACACGTTCCGAGTACATGGCGGCGCGGTCCCTCAACTTGAGAACCTCGGAAATCTCCACCGCTCCAGTCGACGATGGGTATCCACTCGTCACATCGTCGATGTCGAAGTCCTCGGGGAAGTGGGCAAGTCCAAGACTAAGTGCCGTCGACGCTCCGTGCCGAAACGCCGACCGCGTCATGAACTCAACGACCTCGGGCGCCTTCTCCAAATACTTCCACACCTCAACGAGGTCGCTGGGAATCACCTCCGTGGGCGATATCTCTTGGAGATAGGCGCGGATACACATCGCCGACAACGTTGCCAAGTCGACAAGCATGCTTACACACTGCCTCGCGTCGAACGAGCTCGCCTCTTCCTCGCTATCGATGATGCGACCTGCGAGTAGAAGACAATAATGGATACGACGGACACCACAAAAGGCACAACCACCGGAAGGGGCAGATGCACTTACCAATCAACGGGCGGGCGAGTTTCGTGATGAAGCTTTGAAGCGATGTATGGTCGTCCTGAAGCCCAGCAACAAGGGCATCGGACACTTTGCGATCCTCTTCGGTGGCTGCAATGGCGGCCTTGGCTCGCCCGTCAGCCGAGCTCGCTTCTTCTTTTGCCTCCCGCAGCTCGCGCTCGAGGTTGGCAACCCGCTGTTCAGCCGCACTCAAAGCCGATTGCGCCGCCACCAAATCACCAGCGGGGACAAGCCCCTGGCGAGCTTCCTCCGCCTTCACGGCAACAGCCTGAAGCCCTTTGTTCACCTCCTGGACGATGGCCAGTTCCTTCTCTGCGCGCTGCTTCCCCGCCAATCGGTCAGCTGATTCAAGTTGCAGACCCTGCATAGCACCAAAAAGGTTAATCAAAGCAAAATTCCTAAGTGCCCACCCGCTGAAGTTCAGCGAGTGCGCACTCGGGGACTGGCAATCAAAAAATTCCTAAGTGCCCACCCGCTGAAATTCAGCGAGTGCGCACTCGGGGACTGGCAATCAAAAAATTCCTAAGTGCCCACCCGCTGAAATTCAGCGAGTGCGCACTCGGGGACTGGTACTCAAAGAAATTCCTAAGTGCCCACCCGCTGAAATTCAACGAGTGCGCACTCGGGGACTGGTACTCAAAGAAATTCCTAAGTGCCCACCCGCTGAAATTCAGCGCGTGCGCACTCGGGGACTGGATGCGAAAAATAAAGATAAGACATTACAAGAATCAGGCCGCTGCAAAGCACCGACCTGATCCTCGGGGACTGGATGTACCTGGATGGCTGCGCCAAGCATGCCGTGGAGTTGTATCGCGTCCACGGACGCGAGGAGAGCCGGCGTATGCCCACGACGTTGGTCGACTTCAGCATCGGCGGTCCCAGGAGCGTGGCTTGAGGGCGAAGTCCCACTCGCCGCGGCCGCCTTGGTCATGAAACGCGGGAAGGTGGCGATCGAGGCACCCGCCCCAAAGGAGGTTGGCTCGGCCGTTCTAGGCAAGGGAGCGCCCTCCTTCGTGGACGCGGCCGCCTCCGTTACGATTCCAGCAGGCGCAACCGCCGTGTCGTCAGAAATCGTGACGACATCGTCACCCTTGTCCTTCTTGCCGCCATCCAGGACGACAACGTCGTCCGCCTTCCTCTTGCAGGAAGGATCCTCCTCGCTGATGACGGGTGGCACTTTAGCCACGGTCGCGTGGCCCATCCTCTTCACTCCGGCCCTGTGCATCAATCATGTAAGCAAGACAATTCAAGCGATTATGGCAGACAAAGGAAGGCGAGGGTACCCACTTGGTGACCGGAATAAAGCGTAGCCCCGTGCGGAGGCCGGCTGGTTTCTCCAGTTCAGGGCCCAGTCGGCGACTGAGCCCCATCTCCAGGACGTCGCATGCCCAAGACACGGACGGCTTCTTCGTCGTTGAGGCTGCAGCTGGAGCCTCTGCGATATCTTCGGCAGGAGCCTCCTTGCGAGGCGAAGCCGCTGCAGCCGGAGCATCCCCCAGCCCAGAGACTGGGGCGAATGGCGGAGGCATTGAAGCCAGCGGCACTTCCACGGTCGCCGTGTCCAGCACGGCTGTCGTTGGTGGCGCATCGTCCTTGGCCGGGCTGGGAGCGTCAGAGCTGCTCGCCGAGTGCGGCGGCGAGGCCGGCCTCGATGGCTTTGTCTTCTTCTTCGGAGGGGCCCTTGCCTCCTTTTCTTTCTTCTTCTTCTTCGATGGAGTCGCCTGGCGGCGCGAGGTGGTTTATGGAAGCTCGTCGTCGTCATCGTGACGCTCGAGGCTTTTACTTGCCTCAAGCTCTCGTTGACGCTGCCCACGGGTCTTGCGGAGCAGTGGGGCGACTTCTTCTTCGGATTCGTCGTCGTTGTCGCCCTCGTCGCTCCCGGCATTGCCTTTGGCGGGAGGCGACTCGCCCACGTCCTGGACGGACGAGCTCGAGTTCTCATCGTCCGAAGGTGGGAGCCATCCTTCCACCACTTGGAATAGCTGCAACGAATACAAGATGAAATTAGAATTACCGTGACTGCATAAACTGCGACTGCGAGCGAAGTGAAGCAATTACCGTTGGGGCTGGACGCTTTGCGGTATAGGGGGCGACCCCAGCCTGTGCGTCCAGGTACACCGCCTGGGTGATTTTCTTCAGTGCTGGGATGTAGTCCTCCAGCTTCGACTCGTCGAGGTAGGCCTTCGTCGAGTCTCCCGGGCCCGTGTACTGGTACATGTAGTGCTCACGCCGAGCGAGCGGGACGAGCCGCCGCCCGAGCCAGCAGTTGTACAGGTTTATCGTTTGGAGGCCCTTCTTCTTCAGACCGCGGATGGTCTGGAGCATCTCGTCGACGACCATCCGCTGATCGTTGGGGAGCTTGCCGACTTGGAGATGGCGCGGCTCGGACCAATTGGCGGAATACCGCGGGATCGCCGCCTCGCCATCCGAGGTCGCCTCGGCTATGTAAAACCACGACTTCTTCCAGTCGCTTGCTGCCTTGGCGGGCAGCATCAGGTCGAAGAATGAAGCCTTTGACTTGAGCTGGAAGGTTAGGCCGCCTGCGGCTAGCATTGGGCCGCCTGCTTCCTCGCGGCTGATCCGTCCGTGGAACAGATCTTGCCACAAGGGGAAGTAGGGCCGGCAGCCCAAGTAGCATTCGCAGAACGCCACGAAGATGGCGAGCTGCTCGATGCTGTGGGGACCCAGATCCGAAGTCTAGATCCCGTAGTAGGCGCAGAAGCGCCGGAAGAACAGGGACGTGGGGAACCCTAGCCCCCGTTCGAGGTGGCTGGTGAAGCAGATGAACTCCCTCTCTCGCGGATTCGGGGTCGTCTCTCCGGCTACAGGAATACGCCAACAGCCGGCTCGCAAGATCCCGGCCTCCTCGAAGGAAGCCAGTTGCGCCCTCGTGCACTTAGATCTACCCCACGGCTCGGTGGAAAGGGCCATGGCCGAGAGATTTGCTGGGGGTCGAGGGATTTCGGGTCGGCTGGATCGCGATGCGAAGGGAGGCGAAAGGTGCGCGCAGTCGGAGGAAATGGTGAGAGGGTGGTTCTCTGATCGCCTGCCATTCCTCTTATATAGCGGTTGTGTTACCCGCCAAATCAGGGAGCCGTTACTACGCGGTGATTACGCCAAAAGTTACCGTTGGATTACCCCAACGGCTAGTTTGACCACGGTTAACGGTCCAACTTCGGCCACTCGACTCGCCGACCCGATCACTATGACAGTGTTTCGCCAACTCGACTCGCCAAAGCTGCGATCAGGATGACTAGTTTTCTCCTTTATACAGGAGCCCGCCGACGATTCAACTGGATGTCTACTCCGAAGCCGTATACTCCGACTGCCAGCAGCCACCTGCGCCTAATCGACGGCGGCCTCGGGGACTACTGATGGGGATATGCCTACCGGGGTATACCCAGCAGGACGTTTCCGACTGGCCCAAAGAACTGGCGAGTGGGCCTGCAAGACGGCAACTGGATTAAAGCCCAGCAAGGAGCCAAGCGACTGGAAGCTGAAGGCCCAGGCGAGTGGATAGGCCCAGTCGGATTAGGTTAAACGAGTACCGAAGCTCTAACTGAATCGGTTGAGATATGTAAACCCTAGGGGAGGTGAGCCTATATAAACCTCCCTATAGGGCGAGTAGAGATACGTTCCATCATACACCCAAGCGACTCGCCGCCTAGCCGCCGAGCTCGCCCATTGTACCACCTCCATAATACAATCTAGCAGGAGTAGGTCTTTACCCTCCGGGGGGCCGAACCTGGGTAAAACCCTGAGTCTTTGCCCTCATCTCGCACCGCAGATGGCTGGCCGCCCTTGCCCCTCATTCTACTACTTGCTGCCGATTGCAGCATCTGCCGTGACCATTCCCACGACACCTCCCAGCCTCGCCTCTTCGCATATAAGAAGCCCCTTATGCCTAAACCCTAGGGACCCGATCAATATTCCACGAAACCGTTTGTAGCCGCCGCCACCATCGTCCCTAGATCAGGGGGGTCTGAAGCTCTTCTCGACAGCCAGCCGGAGGGGAGATCATCCCGGAGGCCTTCTCCTTCATCATGCAAGCCTCCGGTATGAAGCGTGAGTAGTTCCACCTTGGACTACGGGTCCATGTAGTAGCTAGATGGTTGTATCTCCTCCTTTGTGCTTTCATGTCTAGATCTTGCGAGCTCCGTTCATGATCAATATCTCATCTATTTGTAATCATGCATGTTGTGTTTGCGGGGATCCGATGGATATTGAGATTACTATGTCAGATTGATTAATGGTTTTGTCTTATTAATTCTATCATGTTTGTGATCTTGCATGCTCTCCGTTTTTAGTAGCTATGTTGGCCAAGTAGTTGCTAGTGACTCCAAAGGGGGTATTTATGATCGATAGTGGGTTCATGCCTCTATTTAATCGAGGGAAGTGACAGAAATCTCTAAGGTTGTAGATGTGTTGTTGCCACTAGGGAGGAAAACAACGGTCTCTTGTTCATGGAACAAGTGGATTGTTTACCTTACACACTTTGCTTAAAGCAGTTGTCTATTGCTTGCAACTTAATACTGGAGGGGGTTCGGATGATAACCCAAAGGTGGACTTCTAGTCATAGATGCAGTTGGATGACGGTCTATGTATCTTGTTGTATTGCCCAATTGAATCTCATAGGATCATGATGTCTAGTATTGCATTGTTATGCCTTGCTCGGTCCTGTCAAGTGCCCTGTCGTAATTTGTTTACCCTGCATGCCATGTTTGTTTATCTAAGGAGAACACCTTTAGTGAACTATGGACCCCGGATCCATTAATCAAACCAACAACACAGACATGATAGAATCAAATAGATCAAACCATTAATCAAACCAACATAATAATCTCAATATCCATCGGATCCCCGCAAACACAATATGCATGATTACAAATAGATTAGATCTTGACAATGGACGGAGCTCACAAGATCTATACATGAAAGCACAAAGGGGGAGATATAACCATCTAGCTACTACATGGACCCATAGTCCAAGGTGGAACTACTCACGAATCATACCGGAGAGAAGGCCTCCGGGATGATCTCCCCTCCGGCAGGGTGCCGGTAAGAGCTTCAGATCCCCCCGATCTAGGGACGATGGTGGCGGCGGCTATAGACGGTTTCGTGGATTTCTGATCGGGTACCCAGGGTTTCTGTATCGGGGGCTTCTTATAGGCGAAGGGGCGAGGCCAGGAGGCGACCAGGGCCGCCAAACCCTAGCCAGGCATGGGCCCACCTGCCCCCGCGCCTGGGGTGGGTCTGGCACCCCTGGCCGGCCCCTCCGGCTCTCCTCTGGACTTCTTGTTCCCCACGGAAAGTAATTGGCTTTGGCGTTTGTCCCTTTCAATTCTAAGAATATTTATTTACTAACTTCTCTGAAACCAAAAACAGCAGAAAACAGGCATCTGACACCGTTGCAACTTGTTAATAGGTTAGTACTAGAAAACATGTAAAAAGCACCTCAAAGTGTAGACAAGTAAAGAAAAGTAGATACTAAAAAAGCATGGAGCATCAAAAATTATAGATACATTTCCAACGTATCAGCATCCCCAAGCTTAACTCCTGCTCGTCCTCGAGTAGGTAAGTGATAAAAAGAATAATATTTGAGGTGACATGCACCCTCACAATAAAGATCCAACCATTTGCAAACATTGAAAGCTGGGATCAAAGAACTCTAAACACGTGCATGAAAGATGGAGTTCTAACAATAGGACATAGTAACTATGCATGTAACATGACAAGCTACAAACAAATATCATGAATAACATGCATTGAAAAATGCTTGTTTGTTTCACATGCAGAAAACATAGCATAGTGGCAATCAGCTTGTCCCTCATAGAGTAGCAATATAATGCATAGGACACCTGCAAAGTTCACAAGGGTGACTAGAAACAAGTAGCACAAGAGCAAGTAACAACACAATATGCATCAATTAATAAGCTTTGGAACACTGCACATAGAATGACAACTATGTTCTCTTAATGGTGCCTAAAGGTAGAAGGTGGAGACTCAAATAATGGTGGAAGAAAGGCCTTTTGTAAAGGAAGCAGGGATTACAAGTTTCAAAAAGAGCTTCCAAAAATTATGGTACTGTTTAGCTTTCATCCCTCATTGCCCCTATCATAAGCATCTTGAAGTGGTTAGGGTTAAAGTGGCAAAGCTGGAGTATATGCTTGACGAAGTATAAGTTGGCAATCTCATGCCCCTTGAATACGAGGGCCACACCTCATGCATACTCAACTTTGGGTCCAGGTAAGTTCTTGTCAGTGTAAGTATTTGCATATCATTGAGAACCGCCAACGGAGTACCCCTTGCACATGGTACAGGAGCTTTCCCATAACCAAAATGACAAGGCAAGCAGACAATGAGCATCTCAGCAATTCTTCTTATGCACCATGGGAATATGGTGCTTTTTTATCTCTTTCCTCTTTTCTCAATGTGTCTCTTTTTTATAAGAAGAATGCTTCATAGATGTCACTATGGTGATGCTGCAAGTTTCCACCATGATTAGGCATGGCTTAGGCTAGCGGCCCAGGCGTTTCTCTAACACAGGATACAAACTCCATGGACTTACAAGTTCCCTCTTTATTTCACACCGGTGACATCCATAGACAAAAGAACATGATATCAACTGAGTACAACAATGTACAAGTGCAATATTGAAAACGTTCCCCGTGACAGCACGGTTCTGCTAATTCCAACTTATAAGTGCAAGCATATACAACAAAGTTGTCACAATGGTTCAAGTTTATTAGGGGCAAAGAATAAAGTGTGCCATCAAGTTCGTGAGGGCTTTAATCACTAAGTTTTCACATAACAAAATAGTTTTTAATTGAAAGATAGATGAAAACAAGAATATATTTTGGAATGGTGTAACACACCATGCATAGGAGTTTATAGTGGACACTTTGGAATAACTTGGTTTCTTGGGAGTTGGAGGCATGAGTAGAGCTTACTCATACAAGTGGAGGCTATAAAAAGACTGGGAGCAACCAACTAAGAGAGCAATAATGGCCATAATCATGCAATGCAACAAAGCATACTAATCAAAGCAAAGAGTGGTACTACAAGTCAAGGACTAAATGATCATAGAGGCTAATGGTGACTTGTCATAGTCATAACATGGCGTGAGCATGTGCCAAGTCAACCCAAGCAAAACATCAAAGGAGAATACCACAATACTATGCTTTTGCATGCTAAAACAACGCATAATTTCTTCAAGGCACACTAAGCAATCCCAATTGTTTGGAACAAGACATGCTACAACAATAATCACTAAGCATAATGCTAAAACAACACCTAGCATGTCATGCTAAAGTCTAAGTCACAGTCAATGCAAGCTCCTCTTACACTTCAAGCAAGAACTTACTACTCCTTTCCAAACACCAAGCAAACTTATTTGCAAAAGAACACATCGAGAACGGGAGTCCAAACTACTAAAGCAAACTAAACAAACTAACCAAAGCAAACGAAAACTAAGACGCTCCAAGAACAACACAACTGTGCATGAAACAATCCAAAACGAAGTGTCTAGATAGACCTGAGCTTTTTATTGATGAAGAAGGGGATGCCTTGGGCATCCCCAAGCTTTGACGCTTGTACCTACTGGATATTTCTTGGGGTGACACCATGGTGGCATCCCCAAGCTTGAGCTTTTGTCCATTCTTCATCTCATTGCATCATTCTCTCTCTACACCTGAAAATTTTCCTTCATACAAAACTTCACACAATCGTCATTAGCAACATTAGCTTATTCAAAAGATATTAGACCACCGGCAAAGTTTTGGAACAGCAAGACTTTTCACTAAAAACATAATCTACTATAGTAACTCCTTCAAAGAAACTCAATTTACCTGAAGAGAGCTCAAAAAGGAATCAATAAGAAGCAAATGCAAATAATGGCAGAAATCTGTCAAAACAGACTAGCAGGTAGAAACAAATTTTTCGAACATCTTATGTTGCTCAAATAAAAAAGTGTTGAACTAACAAAAGTTATCAAACATACTAGGAGATTTATTCATAAATTTTGAGCTCAATCCGAGTTACAGAGCCTCCTCACGATTTTTTTTGGTGGAGGACAGAAATCTGTTTCGGGACAACAACTCCCCAAAGCTTACTTCCCTCTCATTAGAGGTCATTCTTGGCACAAAAAGCAAACAAAAAGTATAAGGAGAGGTCATTACAGAAGTAATAACTTCCAAGACTCAAGGAAACTCTTGGGTTATCTCCCAACAAGTACTTTTCTTTAACGCCTTTAAGTTAGGCACAAGAAGCAAGAAGAATCAAGTATTTTCAAATGAAGAATTGCCCCTCTTGTTCTTTCTTTCCTTACCTTTATTTTTATTCTTAGGGAAGATATGATTGCTTACCGGGGGATTAAAGTGCATGATGCCTTCTCCCACATCTATTACTTCCCAAAGGTGCTTCAGTAGAGATCTTCCAAGTGTGATTTGTCCTTTGCCTACACACTCAATAACAAGATAATCAGTAGACACCATTTTCCCTGAGATTTTTGTAAACACAACTTCAGCTATTTCAATGGGTAATATAGTGGCATTGTTGGTGAGAGAGATTTCCTCTCCTCCTTCAATAAGCCCCCAAAGACTCAAGGAATCAAAAATATCTTTAGGCATGAGACAAAATTCAGACATGATATCACAACGAGCATCAAAAAGTGTAGTGTTTATTGTGATCTTAATTGTGGGAAACCAATTCGAAGGCTCAGAATTTATGGGAACATAATCATGGTAAACCCTAAGAGTGTGATAACAACTATTCATGGCAGCAATACTGGTCTCAAGATGGTTCAATCTAGCAAAAATACTTGTGAAAGAGGAATCAGACTTGCCAGGTGTCCCATAGATCATGATTAATTTTCTTATAGCATCATAAGCTTCATACTTAGTACAAAGCAAAAAATCTTTTCCAGCCACAACATCCAAAGCATATCTATAACGAAGAGCAATACCGTGGTAGAAACTATCATTAACCAATCTGAGGCTTACCTCAGGCTCAGTTTCCCTCTAGAAGGCAGAGATTCTAGACCAAGCTTCCTTAAAACTTTCTTCACCTTTTTGCTTAAAAGTGGAGATTTCTACCATATGGGAAATAAAGGCAGACCTCGACATGGCAGCAACTAGAGCAAGAACTAATTTTTTTGTGTTTTTGAATAAGGCAAGCAAACCAAACTAGACTAATTTTTGGGTTTTTTGAAAAGAGGCAAACAAAACCAAGCAAAAGAAACAAAGAAAAATAAAAACAAAGTGAAGAGAAAGGAAGTGAAGGACTCCCCTAGTGAAGACGTCCTTGGCCTCCCCGGCAACGGCACCAGAAATCTTGATGCGTGCACCCAGTGTTGACGTGGGACACTATGTTGGAACCCCAAGAGCAAGGTGTGATGAGCACAGCAGCAAGTTTCCCTCAGTAGAGACTGAGGTTATCGAACCTGAAGGAGGAAGGAAACGTCTCAAAGGTGTTGCTGGCAACGTGGAGACCTGCACAACACAAACTCAAGACTTTGCCCCAATGAATCAGTGAGGTTGTCAAGCTCACCGGTTTGCTGTAACAAAGGATTAAGCGTATGGTGTGGAAGGTAATGGTTTGCAGCAAGTAAACAAGTAATAGTGGAAGATGTATCAATGGTAAAGATTGGACCGGGGTCGATAGTTCACTAGAGGTGCTCTCCTTAGATAAACAACATGGCATGAAGGGTAAACAAATTACAGTGGGGCAATTGACAGGAACTGAGCAAGGCATAACAATGCAATTACTAGCCAGAAAGATCCTATGAGGTTGATTGGGCAATACAACAATATACATAGACCGTCATCCAACTGCATCTATGACTAGACGTCCACCTTCAGGTTATCATCCGAACCACCTCCAGGATTAAGTTGCAAGCAAAAGACAACTGCTTTAAGCACAGTGTGTAAGGTAAACAGTCCACATGTTCCATGAACAAGAGACCATTGTTTTCTCCCTAGTAGCAACAACACATCTACAACCGAAGAGATTTTTTTCACTTCCCTTGGAAACTAGAGGCATGAACCCACTATCGAGCATAAATACTCCCTCTTGGAGTCACTAGCAACTACTTGGCCAAGATAAACAGTAGCAATGGAGAGCATGCAGGATCACAAACAACACAGACATGATAGAATCAAATAGATAAAACCATTAATCAAACCAACATAATAATCTCAATATCCATCGGATCCCCGCAAACACAACATGCATGATTACAAATAGATTAGATCTTGATCATGAACGGAGCTCACAAGATCTATACATGAAAGCACAAAGGAGGAGATACAACCATCTAGCTACTACATGGACCCATAGTCCAAGGTGGAACTACTCACGAATCATACCGGAGAGAAGGCCTCCGGGGTGATCTCCCATCCGGCAGGGTGCCGGGATGAGCTTCAGATCCCCCCCCCGATCTAGGGACGATGGTGGCGGCGGCTACAGACGGTTTCGTGGATTTCTGATCGGGTACCCAGGGTTTCTGTATTGGGGGCTTCTTATAGGCGAAGGGCGAGACCGGGAGGCGACCAGGGCCGCCAAACCCTAGCCAGGCGCGGGCCCACCTATCCCCGCACCTGCGGTGGGTCTGGCTCCCCTGGCCGGCCCCTCCGGCTCTCCTCTGGACTTCTTGTTCCCCACGGAAAGTAATTGACTTTGGCGGTTGTCCCTTCCAATTCCGAGAATATTTCTTTACTAACTTTTCTGAAACCAAAAACAGCAGAAAACGGGCATCTGGCACTGTTGCAACTTGTTAATAGGTTAGTACAAGAAAACATGTAAAAAACACCTCAAAGTGTAGACAAGTAAAGCAAAGTAGATACTAAACAAGCATGGAGCATCAAAAATTATAGATATGTTTCCAACGTATCACAGGTTTCCATGTTGCTTGCAACACCTTTCAGACGTTTCCTTCCTCCTACTGGTTCGATAACCTCGGTTTCTTACGGAGGGAAGACTTGCTGCTGTGCTGCATCACACCTTTCTCTTGGGGTTTCCCGACGAAGCGCTTCCAGGCGCCATCACCTAGCAACCACAAGGGCTACCGCTATCTCGACCCTGTCACCCATCGAGTCATTATCTCCCATCACGTAACTTTCGACGAGACAATTTTCCCTTTGCTTCCTCCCCCGATCGGCTGCCCCAACACATCGACATGCTCGATTTTCTGCTCAACCTGGCTGCCACCGACCCCATCTCCCCGCACGTCTCGGTACGTAGCTCTCTAGCCTAACCCTCTATGCATGACTCTAGTCCGGTCGCTTCGCTCGTCCCACCTTCTCCTTGCCCACCTTCTCCCTGCCCGCACTTCCCTGGGTCGCCTCCTGGTTCGCCAGTCCAACCAACATCAGTCACGCCTCCCACTCCTAGCTCACCGCCTGTCGTCGTTTTTTTTAACCTCTAACAGTAGGAAAGGCTCCTACTGCTTTGCCATTAAATAGAAATCACAGAAGTCTTTTTTACATATTTACAATGGGCAATGCCCAGCAGAATAAAGGCAAAAAAAATTACAGAGAGGAGATAATGTTTTGGATGTGAGGATGAAGATGTTCCTTAGTCCTATGGACTAAAAGATTCAAGTCTAAGACTAGTCTAGCCCTCCAGGAAGCTACAGTTGGTTGAATACCATTGAATAGTAAATTATTCCTTTCTTTCCAGATGTTCTAGGCTCCTAGCAAAACAATTTCCATGTACATCTTTTTGTTCCAGGAGGCCTTCCCTAGTTCAATTATCTGTAATCTTGTAGTTCTTGTAGTTCCTGAGGGCCAAGTTATATGGAGAAGGTCCCAACAAGATTTGATAAAGGGGTATTCAAAAATCATATGTTCTATAGTTTCTTCTGGAGGATTGGCACATATTAGACAATCATAACCTGAACTTAGAGAGAAATTTCTCCTTCTTAGCATATTTCTGGTTGAATACCATTGAATGCCTGTCGTCGTTCATCGTCCTGCTTCTCCATCTAACATACATACGATGGTAACACGGTCCAAACACGGTCTCTTCAAACCCACTGAGTGTCTAAACCTCACCACTTATCACTCCACCCCCTCTCTAGTTTCCAAAACATACCGGGTCGCCTTGCATGACCCACACTGGAGTCGCGCCATGCATGATGAGTTTTAGGCTCTCTAATGGGATTTGGTCACTTGTGCCACGTCATGCTGGTGCTAATATTGTTTTAGGGAAATGGATATTCAAGCATAAGTTCCACGATGATGGAAGTCTTGCTTGCTACAAGGCATGATGGGTGGTTCATGGCTTCTCGCAGCAGCCCGGGATCGACTTCGGCGAGACTTTCGACCTCGTCGTCAAACCCGCCACCATCTGCATCGTCCACAACATCACGGTGTCACGCTCATGGTTCATCAGCTAGATGTCAAGAATGCCTTCCTCCATGGCAACCTTGACGAGGAGGTCTACTGTCAGCAGCTGCCCAGTTTTGTTAACGCTCGCTGCCTCGACTATGTGTCGTCTACACAAATCTCTGTACAACCTCAAGCAGGCCCCATGCGCCTAGTACCAGCGGTTTGATCTCTATGCTCACCAACCGGATTTCATCGCTTCCAAGTGCGACATCTCCCTCTTCATCTACCAGCGCGGATGATACGTCCAAAACGTATCTACTTTCCCGAACACTTTTGCTATTGTTTCTCCTCTAACTTGTGTGATTTGGATACAACTAACACGAACTGACGCTGTTTTCAGCAGAATTGCTTTGGTGTCTAGTTTTTGTGCAGAAAATCAACTTTCAAAAAAAATCTTGGAAAATATGGCAAAACTCCAATTTTACCAGAAGACTCACGGAGCCAGAAGATGAGACGGGGGAGGGCCACGAGGGGCCCACACCCCCTGGCCGCGCGGTCAAAGTGGGGGAGGGCCACGAGTGTGCATGAGTGAGGACAAAGTGCGCAGAAAAGACTCGTGTTGGTCTGTGGGGTTAGTCTAGAGATCCTATTGAGCTGCCAGAAGTGACAGCCGTCGGTCCGGAGAGGCCGGGGGTGTTACAAGATGCCACTAAACCACAAGAATTCCCTATTCCTCCTCCTGCAATGCCTAAGGCCAATGAGTCTACTACTAGTGATGATAAGTTTGATTTTGATCTTAATGGTTGCAATATTTCTTAAGTGATTATGTTCCTACAAAAGCTTGCTAGAAGTCCTGATGCTAGTGATATGCATGTTGCTTTCACCAAACACATTACAGATGCTATTGTTAAAATTAAGGAAGAGAAGTTAAAACACAAAGCTTCTATTCCTAGGAAAGTAGAAGATAGCTGGGAACCCATTATTAATATGCAAGTGAATTACTTTGATCTCAAAGCTTCATGTGACCTTGGTTCTAGTGTCTCTATTATGCCAAGGAATATTTATGAAATGCTTGATTTGCCACCTTTGGAAGATTGTTATTTGGATGTCCCACTTAATGATAATACTAAGAAGAAACTCATGGGGAGTATTAATGGTGTTCTTATTATGGTTAACAATGCTTATGTCCCTATTGATTTCTATGTTTTGGATGTTGAATACAATGCTTCTTGTCCTATTACTTTGGGAAGACCTTTTCTTAGAACTGTTGGTGCCATCATTGATATGAAAGAAGGCACCATTAAATATCAATTTCCATTCAAGAAAGGTATTGAACACTTCCCTATGAGGAGAGAGAAGTTGCTTTTTGCTCCTCCTTTGGAAGCAAGGTTTGATGTTAATGCTTCTTCATTTGAAAATACTTGATTTCTTGCTTCTTGTGCCTAACTTAAAGGCGTTAAAGAAAAGTACTTGTTAGGAGATAACCCAAGAGTTTTCTTGAGTCTTGTAAGTTATTACTCCGGTAATGACCTCTCCTTATCCTTTTTGTTTGCTTTTTGTGACAAGAATGACCTCTAATGAGAGGGAAGTAAGATTTGAGGAGTTGCTGTCCCGAAACAGATTTCTGTGATCCACCATAAAAATTCGTGAGGAGCCTATGTAAGTCGGATTGAGCTGAAAATTTACGAATAAATCCCCCAATATGTTGGATAACTCTAGTTAGCTCAACACTTTTTGATTTGATCAACATAAGGTCTTCGAAAAAATCGGTTTCTACCTGCTGGTCTGTTTTGACATATTTCTGCCATTATTTGCATTTGCTTCTTATTGATTTCTCTTTGGGTTCTTTTTGGGAAATTGAGCTTTTTGAGGGAATTGCTACAGTATATTGTGTTTTTAGTGAAAGTTTTTCTGTTCCAAAGCTAAGCCTTAAGGGTCTATTATATTTTGAATACACTAATGTTACTAATGAAGATTGTGTGAAGTTTTATATGAAGGAAAAATTCCAGGTATAGAGAGAGAATGATGTAATGAGATGAAGAATGGACAAAAGATCAAGCTTGGGGATGCCACCCCGGTGTCACCCCAAGAAATATCCAAGAGGTACAAGCGTCAAATCTTGGGGATGCCCAAGGCATCCCTTCTTCATCAATAAAAAGCTCGGGTCTTCCTAGACACTTTGTTTTATTGTTTCATGCATTGTTGTGTTGTTCTTGGAGCGTCTTAATTTTCTTTTGCTTTGCTTAGTTTGCTTAGTTTGTTTGAATAAAGTAGCTTGGACCCCCGTTCTCGCTGTGTTGTTTCAAATAAGTTGATTGGTGTTGGAAAGGAGTAGAAAGTTCTTGCTTGAATAGTGCAAGAGGAGCTTGCTTTGACTGTGAATTAGACTTTAGCATGTCATGCTAGATGTTGTTTTGAACTTATGCTTAGTGATTATTGTTGTATCATGATTTGTTCCAAACAATTGGGATTGCTTAGTGTGCCTTGAAGAAATCATGTGTTGTTTTAGCATGCAAAAGCATAGTATTGTGTATTCTCCTTTGATGCTTTGTTTGGGTTGACTTGGCACATGCTCACACCATGTTATGAATATGAACAAGTCACCATACCCTCTATGATCATATAGTCCTTGACTTGTAGTACCACTCTATGCTTTGATTAGTAATGTTTTGTCGCTCTACATGATTATGACCATTATTGCTCTCTTAGTTGGTTGCTCCTAGTATTTTGCTAGCCTCCACTTGTATGAGTAAGCTCTACTCATGCTTCCAACTCCAAAGAAACCAAGTTATTCCAAAGTGTCCACTATAAATTCCTATGCATGTTATGTTACACCATTCCAAGTATATTCTTGTTTTCAGCTATCTTCCAATTAAAAAGTATTTTGTTATGTGAAAACTTAGTGATTAAAGCTCTCACAAACTTGATGGCACAATTTATATTTCTTGACCCTAATAAACTTGAACCATTGTGTCATCTATGTTGTATATGCTTGCACTTATACGTTGGAATTAGCAGAACCGTGCTGTCACGGGGAACGCTTTCAACATTGCACTTGTACTTTGTACATAGTTGATATCATGCTCTTTTGTCTATGGATGTCGCCGGTGTGCAATAAAATGGGAGCTTGTAAGTCCATGGAGTTATGTATTTTGTGTTAGAGAAACGCCTGGGCCGCTAGCCTAAGCCATGCCTAATCATGGTGGAAACTTGCAGCATCACCATAATGAGCAATATGTTAAGCATCCTCAATAAAAACCTATGCAAATAGCAAATAAAAAGACCGCTGAGATGCTCATTGTCTGCTTGCCTTGTCATTTTGGTTATGGGATAGCTCCTACACCATGTGCAAGGGGTACCCCGTTGGCGGTTCTCTATGATACACATGTACTTACTATGACAATAACTTACAGGTGACTAAAGTTGAGTAGCATGAGGATCGACCCTCATATTCAAGGGACATGAGATGGCCAACTTATACTTTGTCAAGCATATACTCCATAGTTTGTTCACTTTAACCTTAATCACTTCAAGATGCTTCTCATAGGGGCAATGAGGGCTGAAAGCTAAGAAGTGCCATAATTTTTGGAAGCTCTTTTTGAAACTTGAAATCATTGCTTCCCTTTATGAAGGGCCTTTCTTCCACCATTATATTGATTCTCCACCTTTTACCTTTAGGCACCAGTTAAGAGAGCATAGTTGCCATTCTTAGTTCTATGTGCATTGTCCCAAAACTTATTGATTGACGCATATTGTTTATATTGCTTGTTCTTGTGCTATTTATATCTGGTCACTCTTATGAACTTTGAAGGTGTCCTATGCATATATTTTCTACTCCATGAGGGACAAGCTGAATGCCACTATGCCATGTTTTCTATATGTGAAACAAACAAACGTTTTTCAATGCATGTTATTCATGATCTTTGTTTGTAGCCTTTCATGTTGCATGCATAGTTAATTTGTCTTACTGTTAGAACTCCATCTTTCATGCTCAAGTTTAGAGTTCTTTGATCCCAGCTTTCATTGCTTGCAAATGGTTTGATCTTGGTTTTTATGGTGCATGTCACCTCAAAAATTATTCTTTTTATCACTTACCTACTCGAGGACGAGCAGGAGTTAAGCTTGGGGATGCTTGATATGTTAGAAACTTATCTATAAGTTTTGATGTTCCATGCTTGTTTAGTATCTACTTTGCTTTGCTCTGTCCACACTTTGAGGTGTTTTTATATGTTTTCTAGTACTAACCTATTAATAAGTTGCCACAGTGTCAGTTTCCTGTTTTCTACTGTTTTTGGTTCCAGAAAAGCTAGTAAGGAAATATTCTCGGAACTGGACGGGACAAAAGCCAAAGTCAATATTTCACCAAGGAGAACACGGAGTCCAGAGGAGAAACGGAGGGGAACCACAGGGCGGCTGCACCCTCCTAGGCACGGGCCCACCCTAGGCCGTGCCTAGGCAGGGTGTGGGCCCCCTAGACGCCTCCCAGCCTCGCCTCTTCGCGTATAAGAAGCCCCTTATGCCTAAACCCTAGGGACCCAATCAATATTCCACGAAACCGTTTGTAGCCGCCGCCACCATCGTCCCTAGATCAGGAGGGTCTGAAGCTCTTCTCGGCACCCAGCCGGAGGGGAGATCATCCCGGAGGCCTTCTTCTTCATCATGCAAGCCTCCGGTATGAAGCGTGAGTAGTTCCACCTTGGACTATGGGTCCATGTAGTAGCTAGATGGTTGTATCTCCTCCTTTGTGCTTTCATGTCTAGATCTTGTGAGCTCCGTTCATGATCAATATCTCATCTATTTGTAATCATGCATGTTGTGTTTGCGGGGATCCGATGGATATTGAGATTACTATGTCAGATTGATTAATGGTTTTGTCTTATTAATTCTATCATGTTTGTGATCTTGCATGCTCTCTGTTTTTAGTAGCTATGTTGGCCAAGTAGTTGCTAGTGACTCCAAGAGGGGGTATTTATGATCGATAGTGGGTTCATGCCTCTATTTAATCAAGGGAAGTGACAGAAATCTCTAAGGTTGTAGATGTGTTGTTGCCACTAGGGAGGAAAACAACGGCCTCTTGTTCATGGAACAAGTGGATTGTTTACCTTACACACTTTGCATAAAGCAGTTGTCTATTGCTTGCAACTTAATACTGGAGGGGGTTCGGATGATAACCCAAAGGTGGACTTCTAGTCATAGATGCAGTTGGATGACGGTCTATGTATCTTGTTGTATTGCCCAATTGAATCTCATAGGATCATGATGTCTAGTATTGCATTGTTATGCCTTGCTCGGTCCTGTCAATTGCCCTGCCGTAATTTGTTTACCCTGCATGCCATGTTTGTTTATCTAAGGAGAACACCTTTAGTGAACTATGGACCTCGGATCCATTAATCAAACCAACAACACAGACATGATAGAATCAAATAGATAAAACCATTAATCAAACCAACATAATAATCTCAATATCCATCGGATCCCCGCAAACACAATATGCATGATTACAAATAGATTAGATCTTGATAATGGACGGAGCTCACAAGATCTATACATGAAAGCACAAAGGGGGAGATACAACCATCTAGCTACTACATGGACCCATAGTCCAAGGTGGAACTACTCACGAATCATAAGGCCTCCGGGATGATCTCCCCTCCGGCAGGGTGCCGGTAAGAGCTTCAGATCCCCCCGATCTAGGGACGATGGTGGCGGTGGCTATAGACGGTTTCGTGGATTTCTGATCGGGTAACCAGGGTTTCTGTATTGGGGGCTTCTTATAGGCGAAGGGGCGAGGCCAGGAGGCGACCAGGGCCGCCAAACCCTAGCCAGGCATGGGCCCACCTGCCCCCGCGCCTGGGGTGGGTCTGGCACCCCTGGCCGGCCCCTCCGGCTCTCCTCTGGAATTCTTGTTCCCCACGGAAAGTAATTAGCTTTGGCGTTTGTCCCGTTCAATTCTAAGAATATTTATTTACTAACTTCTCTGAAACCAAAAACAGCAGAAAACAGGCATCTGACACCGTTGCAACTTGTTAATAGGTTAGTACTAGAAAACATGTAAAAAGCACCTCAAAGTGTAGACAAGTAAAGCAAAGTAGATACTAAAAAAGCATGGAGCATCAAAAATTATAGATACATTTCCAACGTATCAGCATCCCCAAGCTTAACTCATGCTCGTCCTCGAGTAGGTAAGTGATAAAAAGAATAATATTTGAGGTGACATGCACCCTCACAATAAAGATCCAACCATTTGCAAACATTGAAAGCTGGGATCAAAGAACTCTAAACACGTGCATGAAAGATGGAGTTCTAACAATAGGACATAGTAACTATGCATGTAACATGACAAGCTACAAACAAATATCATGAATAACATGCATTAAAAAATGCTTGTTTGTTTCACATGCAGAAAACATAGCATAGTGGCAATCAGCTTGTCCCTCATAGAGTAGCAATATAATGCATAGGACACCTGCAAAGTTCACACTGGTGACTAGAAACAAGTAGCACAAGAGCAAGTAACAACACAATATGCATCAATTAATAAGCTTTGGAACACTGCACATAGAATGACAACTATGTTCTCTTAATGGTGCCTAAAGGTAGAAGGTAGAGACTCAAATAATGGTGGAAGAAAGGCCTTTTGTAAAGGAAGCAGCGATTACAAGTTTCAAAAAGAGCTTCCAAAAATTATGGTACTGTTTAGCTTTCATCCCTCATTGCCCCTATCATAAGCATCTTGAAGTGGTTAGGGTTAAAGTGGCAAAGCTGGAGTATATGCTTGACGAAGTATAAGTTGGCAATCTCATGCCCCTTGAATACGAGGGCCACACCTCATGCATACTCAACTTTGGGTCCAGGTAAGTTCTTGTCAGCGTAAGTATTTGCATATCATTGAGAACCGCCAACGGAGTACCCCTTGCACATGGTACAGGAGCTTTCCCATAACCAAAATGACAAGGCAAGCAGACAATGAGCATCTCAGCAATTCTTCTTATGTACCATGGGAATATGGTGCTTTTTTATCTCTTTCCTCTTTTCTCAATGTGTCTCTTTTTTATAAGAAGAATGCTTCATAGATGTCACTATGGTGATGCTGCAAGTTTCCACCATGATTAGGCATGGCTTAGGCTAGCGGCCTAGGCGTTTCTCTAACACAGGATACAAACTCCATGGACTTACAAGTTCCCTCTTTATTTCACACCGGTGACATCCATAGACAAAAGAACATGATATCAACTGAGTACAACAATGTACAAGTGCAATATTGAAAACGTTCCCCGTGACAGCACGGTTCTGCTAATTCCAACTTATAAGTGCAAGCATATACAACAAAGTTGTCACAATGGTTCAAGTTTATTAGGGGCAAAGAATAAAGTGTGCCATCAAGTTCGTGAGGGCTTTAATCACTAAGTTTTCACATAACAAAATAGTTTTTAATTGAAAGATAGATGAAAACAAGAATATATTTTGGAATGGTGTAACACACCATGCATAGGAGTTTATAGTGGACACTTTGGAATAACTTGGTTTCTTGGGAGTTGGAGGCATGAGTAGAGCTTACTCATACAAGTGGAGGCTATAAAAAGACTGGGAGCAACCAACTAAGAGAGCAATAATGGCCATAATCATGCAATGCAACAAAGCATACTAATCAAAGCAAAGAGTGGTACTACAAGTCAAGGACTAAATGATCATAGAGGCTAATGGTGACTTGTCATAGTCATAACATGGTGTGAGCATGTGCCAAGTCAACCCAAGCAAAACATCAAAGGAGAATACCACAATACTATGCTTTTGCATGCTAAAACAACGCATAATTTCTTCAAGGCACACTAAGCAATCCCAATTGTTTGGAACAAGACATGCTACAACAGTAATCACTAAGCATAATGCTAAAACAACACCTAGCATGTCATGCTAAAGTCTAAGTCACAGTCAATGCAAGCTCCTCTTACACTTCAAGCAAGAACTTACTACTCCTTTCCAAACACCAAGCAAACTTATTTGCAAAAGAACACATAGAGAACGGGAGTCCAAACTACTAAATCAAACTAAACAAACTAACCATAGAAAACGAAAACTAAGACGCTCCAAGAACAACACAACTGTGCATGAAACAATCCAAAACGAAGTGTCTAGACAGACCTGAGCTTTTTATTGATGAAGAAGGGGATGCCTTGGGCATCCCCAAGCTTTGACGCTTGTACCTACTGGATATTTCTTGGGGTGACACCATGGTGGCATCCCCAAGCTTGAGCTTTTGTCCATTCTTCATCTCATTGCATCATTCTCTCTCTACACCTGAAAATTTTCCTTCATACAAAACTTCACACAATCGTCATTAGCAACATTAGCTTATTCAAAAGATATTAGACCACCGGCAAAGTTTTGGAACAGCAAGACTTTTCACTAAAAACATAATCTACTATAGTAACTCCTTCAAAGAAACTCAATTTACCTGAAGAGAGCTCAAAAAGGAATCAATAAGAAGCAAATGCAAATAATGGCAGAAATCTATCAAAATAGACCAGCAGGTAGAAACGAATTTTTCGAACATCTTATGTTGCTCAAATAAAAAAGTGTTGAACTAACAAAAGTTATCAAACATACTAGGAGATTTATTCATAAATTTTGAGCTCAATCCGAGTTACAGAGCCTCCTCACGAATTTTTTTGGTGGAGGACAGAAATCTGTTTCGGGACAGCAACTCCCCAAAGTTTACTTCCCTCTCATTAGAGGTCATTCTTGGCACAAAAAGCAAACAAAAAGTATAAGGAGAGGTCATTACAGAAGTAATAACTTCCAAGACTCAAGGAAACTCTTGGGTTATCTCCCAACAAGTACTTTTCTTTAACGCCTTTAAGTTAGGCACAAGAAGCAAGAAGAATCAAGTATTTTCAAATGAAGAATTGCCCCTCTTGTTCTTTCTTTCCTTACGTTTATTTTTATTCTTAGGGAAGATATGATTGCTTACCGGGGGATTAAAGTGCATGATGCCTTCTCCCACATCTATTACTTCCCAAAGGTGCTTCAGTAGAGATCTTCCAAGTGTGATTTTTCCTTTGACTACACACTCAATAACAAGATAATCAGTAGACACCATTTTCCCTGAGATTTTTGTAAACACAACTTCAGCTATTCCAATGGGTAATATAGTGGCATTGTTGGTGAGAGATATTTCCTCTCCTCCTTCAATAAGCCCCCAAAGACTCAAGGAATCAAAAATATCTTTAGGCATGAGACAAAATTCAGACATGATATCACAACGAGCATCAAAAAGTGTAGTGTTTATTGTGATCTTAATTGTGGGAAACCAATTCGAAGGCTCAGAATTTATGGGAACATAATCATGGTAAACCCTAAGAGTGTGATAACAACTATTCATGGCAGCAATACTGGTCTCAAGATGGTTCAATCTAGCAAAAATACTTGTGAAAGAGGAATCAGACTTGCCAGGTGTCCCATAGATCATGATTAATTTTCCTATAGCATCATAAGCTTCATACTCAGTACAAAGCAAAAAATCTTTTTCATCCACAACATCCAAATCATATCTATAACGAAGAGCAATACCGTGGTAGAAACTATCAATAACCAATCTGAGGCTTACCTCAGGCTCAGTTTCCCTCTAGAAGGCAGAGATTCTAGACCAAGCTTCCTTAAAACTTTCTTCACCTTTTTGCTTAAAAGTGGAGATTTCTACCATATGGGAAATAAAGGCAGACCCCGACATGGCAGCAACTAGAGCAAGAACTAATTTTTTTATGTTTTTGAATAAGGTAAGCAAACCAAACTAGACTAATTTTTTTGGGTTTTTTGAAAAGAGGCAAACAAAACCAAGCAAAAGAAACAAAGCAAACTAAAAACAAAGTAAAGAGAAAGGAAGTGAAGGACTCCCCTAGTGAAGACGTCCTTGGCCTCCCCGGCAACGGCGCCAGAAATCTTGATGGGTGCACCCACTGTTGATGTGGGACACTTTGTTGGAACCCCAAGAGCAAGGTGTGATGAGCACAACAGCAAGTTTACCTCAGTAGAGACTGAGGTTATCGAACCTGAAGGAGGAAGGAAACGTCTCAAAGGTGTTGCTGGCAACGTGGAGACCTGCACAACACAAACTCAAGACTTTGCCCCAATGAATCAGTGAGGTTGTCAAGCTCACCGGTTTGCTGTAACAAAGGATTAAACGTATGGTGTGGAAGGTAATGGTTTGCATCAAGTAAACAAATAACAGTGGAAGATGTATCAATGGTAAAGATTGGACCGGGGTCGATAGTTCACTAGAGGTGCTCTCCTTAGATAAACAACATGGCATGAAGGGTAAACAAATTACAGTGGGGCAATTGACAGGAACTGAGCAAGGCATAACAATGCAATTACTAGCCAGAAAGATCCTATGAGGTTGATTGGGCAATACAACAATATACATAGACCGTCATCCAACTGCATCTATGACTAGAAGTCCACCTTCAGGTTATCATCCGAACCACCTCCAGTATTGTAACATCCCTAAAAACATGATTTCAAAGTTTGCATATCATTCATGCATGCATATAGATTTGAGATCAATTTCAAACTCATTTCAGGAAAAACAAAAGCACATAGTGCTATGATTTTATGTGAGCAGATTTAAATCAAATGACTATCCCCATTTGAAAGTTTGATTGTTTATGAACCAAGTTTGTTGCCTTCTATGAGGATAGGTTTGAGTGTAGAATTTAAACCAAGTTTTTCAAATTGGAAATGGTTTCAAAAACCATTTTTCAAATTTTGCACCAAGGTCCTAGTCTCTGTTATTTTGATCTCCAAGCTTGACCAAGCCTTTACTTAGCAAACCACCTGACTTTGTGCCTAATTTGAGACTACTACACACTGCAAAAATCCCAAGAAAGTTTGAATTCAAATGGAACTTGAATTCATTTGAAAACCTATTCTGAAAATCGAATCAGAAAAAGAAAAAGAGCAAACAAATGAAAAGGGCCTAGCGCCACCAATCTAGCCCAGCATCTGAACAGGCCCAACTAGCCCACCCGGGCCTTTTCTTTTCCTTCCGCACGCGCGAGCACACCCACTCAGCCACTGACAGCCAGACCCCATACCCCCTCTGCTTATTTCGCTGACAAGCGGGCCCCGTCCACGTCGCCCTCGTCTTCCTCAAACCGCGCCCGCGACCACGTCGCCGCTGCTGTCAAGGCCGGTAATGGCGCGGCGTAATTAGCCATTATGCCACAGGCGTTTCCTGTCGCGCCTGGACCTATTTAAACCCCTCTGCACCGCAAGCTTTTCCCCTCACTCTCCTCGCTCACTCCGCCACCAGGCTGCGCGCATTTGCTCTCGAAGCCCCGCGGTACCGACGACTCCGGCATCCAATTCCGGTGAGCCTCGACCGCCCCCCTCCCTCTGGTTCAAACGAGGATGCCCAGCTTGATCTTGCGCATACGCTGATGCCTTTCTTTTGCCTGCTCGTGACCCAGGTTGTCGTCTCTGTCCTCGATCGAAACCACTTGCGCCGCCGATAGACTCCGGCGACCAATTCAGGTAAAACCCGAGCGCCCTTGCCCCCTTCTTCACGCGAGTTTGTTCGCCTGCGTCTTGCGCAACTCCTGATGCCTCTGGTTCGTGCTAGGGCGACGCCAAACCTCGGCAAGCACCACGTCTGCAGGCGACCGACGCCGCCCGCTACTCCGACGAGCTCCTAAGACCGTGCCAGTGCGCCCCTTCCCGAGCAAACGCCACCTCGAGCTTCAGCACGCCCCCGCGGATCTGGTAAGCTACTTCCCTCACCCCCGCGCGACCTAGAGCGCCAGCACCGCCGCTGTCAGACGCGCCGCCGCCTGTCACCGCCGCTAGCGCCGCCACTTGTTGGTCCTTTGCTTAGGATCGTTCGATTTAGATCTAGTGGACACGATAGATCCTAGCCGAAGGGGTATGGATAGATCTGAGCCGTGCAGCGATAGTTAGATCCAACAGCGCGGAAGGGTGATCCGGTGCGAACCGGTACGCACCAGTAAAATCGTGACGCGTGTCTAGGATTGGATTCAAAATTAGAATTCAAATCAGATTTAGATCCAATTTTCAAATGGCTATAACTTGAGATTTCCACGTTAGATTTTTGCACATTTTATACCGTTGGAATCAGTGAGTCAAGCCCTTTCTGAATCTGCAATGTGTTTAACAAAAAGTTTCTGTTAAAATGACTTTGTATGCAGAAACTTATTTAGGTCCATTTTGAGTATAGATTTTGTTTAGAAAATTGTTTTAGGGCTAAATAAGTTTGGTTAGCAAACTTTTTGACTTGGTTTTGTTTCTGTATCATGCACTTGCTTGGTGGAGTTTTCAAAAATCATCACTTAGCATTTTTTTGCATGCATGCATTCATATTATTTTTGTTTGTATATGAATTGTGTGTAATTTTTTGTGCTACAAATTTTGTGTAGATTTTGCTAGTGACTGTGATTGTGAAGAGTGCTGCTCTCCCCATTACCAAGGCAAGTGGTACTTCATGATATTTCCATCCCTATATTTTCGAGCATTAGAAATATTTTGCTAAGTCTTGCATGTTGTTACTATTTTGCCAAATGCTATGTTGGGAAATCCTAAGTAGTGGTAGAATTGTAGAATTGCTAGGGAATTTTCCTAAGTTAAGTTACTATGCCATGCTTAGCCTAGCTAGTAGAAAACAAGGGTTGGTAAAGTATATACATGCTATATTGAAATTATTTCTAAGTCATGAGACTTAGGTTTTTCTTAATAAAACAACTAAGTCAATGAACCTCCTGGGTGGAATGGGACTTGAATGGTGGTTTTTGGTTGAGTGGTTACACAAGGCCATGGATATGGCTTGTGTATCTCACTTGTGGTATGCCACCCAGGCACAAAGGGATTTGGAGGCCAAGTGTTGAGAAGCTTATAGTGCAACCACTTGGCAATATGGGCTCTGCCATGATCATATAGGTTGCTAGAACTTAGTCACTTGGACAGTTGGTGGTAGTGGGAATGATAGGTTGGAGCGCGTCCATTTGACTAAGGAAAGGCTTCTGAAAGGTCCTGTCTTGGGAAACCAAGTCTGGTGGGGAAAGTGCACAACCTCTGCAGATGGAAAATCTAAGTACTTAGCCAAGTCCATGGCAATGGACAGCTTGAGCATCAAGATATGGAAGCTACAAGAATCTCATCACTCCAACTTCTAAGTAAAACTTGTGGGTGAATAAGGGTGAAGGACCCCAATGTCTATTGGTGGTTTCTTGGGAAAGTTTTGACAAAGAAAAACTTAGTGATTTCAACTAATAGGAAAAACCTATTTTCAAGCAAAGCAAGTCAAGCTACACTTAGCCAAAATGCATATAGTAATATAGTCCACTTAAAATTTACTAAGGTATCACTTGCCAATACTATTCCAAAGTATTGACCCACTGTGGCTGTAACTTGTGATGTTGCAGGTTACTCCGATGATGATTAGGTGTCATGAGTCTACACTCAACATGCTTGCCTGTGGCACATGAAGATGAAGACTTGTGTTTATTTACTTATTCCAAAACTCTTGTATTAGGCCTTTGGCCCTGAGTTGTAAAAGACTATGTTTTATCTCTGGAATGGATGTAATAAATGACCTTTGTATCTGTGTACTTCATCTTAAACTGTGGATGCTAGCAATGATCCAGGGACTAGCATTGCAATCACTGGGATCCTTTTCCTTTACAAAGGAGGGATCTTACAAGTATTAAGTTGCAAGCAAAAGACAACTGCTTTAAGCAAAGTGTGTAAGGTAAACAGTCCACATGTTCCATGAACAAGAGACCATTGTTTTCTCCCTAGTAGCAACAACACATCTACAACCGAAGAGATTTCTGTCACTTCCCTTGGAAACTAGAGGCATGAACCCACTATCGAGCATAAATACTCCCTCTTGGAGTCACTAGCAACTACTTGGCCAAGATAAACACTAGCAATGGAGAGCATGCAGGATCACAAACAACACATACATGATAGAATCAAATAGATAAAACCATTAATCAAACCAACATAATAATCTCAATATCCATCGGATCCCCGCAAACACAACATGCATGATTACAAATAGATTATATATTGATCATGAACGGAGCTCACAAGATCTATACATGAAAGCACAAAGGAGGAGATACAACCATCTAGCTACTACATGGACCCATAGTCCAAGGTGGAACTACTCACGAATCATACCGGAGAGAAGGCCTCCGGGATGATCTCCCCTCCAGTAGGGTGCCGGGACGAGCTTCGGATCCCCCCGATCTAGGGACGATGGTGGCGGCGGCTACAGACGGTTTCGTGGATTTCTGATCGGGTACCCAGGGTTTCTGTATCGGGGGCTTCTTATAGGCGAAGGGCGAGACTAGGAGGCGACCAGGGCCGCCAAACCCTAGCCAGGCGCGGGTCCACCTACCCCTGTGCCTGCGGTGGGTCTGGATCCCCTGGACGGCCCCTCCGGCTCTCCTCTGGACTTCTTGTTCCTCACGGAAAGTAATTGACTTTGGCGTTTGTCCCGTCCAATTCCGAGAATATTTCTTTACTAACTTTTCTGAAACCAAAAACAGCAGAAAACAGGCATCTTGCCCTGTTGCAACTTGTTAATAGGTTAGTACCAGAAAACATGTAAAAAACACCTCAAAGTGTAGACAAGTAAAGCAAAGTGGATACTAAACAAGCATGGAGCATCAAAAATTATAGATATGTTTCCAACTTATCACTGGTTTCCATGTTGCTTGCAACACCTTTCAGACGTTTCCTTCCTCCTACTGGTTCGATAACCTCGGTTTCTTACGGAGGGAAGACTTGCTGCTGTGCTGCATCACACCTTGCTCTTGGGGTTTCCCGACAAAGCGCTTCCAGGCGCCATCACCTAGCAACCACAAGGGCTACCGCTATCTTGACCCTGTCACCCATCGAGTCATTATCTCCCGTCACATAACTTTCGACGAGAAAATTTTCCCTTTGCTTCCTCCCCCGATCGGCTGCCCCAACACATCGACATGCTCGATTTTCTGCTCAACCTGGCTGCCACCGACCCCATCTCCCCGCACGTCTCGGTACGTAGCTCTCCAGCCTAACCCTCTATGCATGACTCTAGTCCAGTCGCTTCGCTCGTCCCACCTTATCCTTGCCCACCTTCTCCCTGCCCGCACTTCCCTGGGTCGCCTCCTGGTTCGCCAGTCCAACCAACATCAGTCACGCCTCCCACTCCTAGCTCACCGCCTGTCGTCGTTTTTTTTGAACCTCTAACAGTAGGAAAGGCTCCTACTGCTTTGCCATTAAATAGAAATCACAGAAGTCTTTTTTACATATTTACAATGGGCAATGCCCAGCAGAATAAAGGCAAAAAAAATTACAGAGAGGAGATAATGTTTTGGATGTGAGGATGAAGATCCTCCTTAGTCCTATGGACTAAACGATTCAAGTCTAAGACTAGTCTAGCCCTCCAGGAAGCTACATTTGGTTGAATACCATTTAATAGTAAATTATTCCTTTCTTTCCTGATGTTCCAGGCTCCTAGCAAAACAATTTCCATGTACATCTTTTGGTTCCAGGAGGCATTCCCTAGTTCAATTATCTGTAATCTTGTAGTTCTTGTAGTTCCTGAGGGCCAAGTTATATGGAGAAGGTCCCAACAAGATTTGCTAAAGGGGCATTCAAAAATCATATGTTCTATAGTTTCTTCTGGAGGATTGGCACACATTAGACAATCATAACCTGAACTTAGAGAGAAATTTCTCCTTCTTAGCATATTTCTGGTTGAATACCATTGAATGCCTATCGTCGTTCATCGTCCTGCTTCTCCATCTAACATACATTCGATGGTAACACGGTCCAAACACGGTCTCTTCAAACCCACTGAGCGTCTAAACCTCACCACTTCTCACTCCACCCCCTCTCTAGTTTCCAAAACATACCGGGCCGCCTTGCATGACCCACACTGGAGTCGCGCCATGCATGATGAGTTTTAGGCTATCTAATGGGATTTGGTCACTTGTGCCACGTCATGCTCGTGCTAATATTTTTTTAGGGAAATGGATATTCAAGCATAAGTTCCACGATGATGGAAGTCTTGCTTGCTACAAGGCATGATGGGTGGTTCATGGCTTCTCGCAGCAGCCCGGGATCGACTTCGGCGAGACTTTCGACCTCGTCGTCAAGCCCGCCACCATCCGCATCGTCCACAACATCACGGTGTCACGCTCATGGTTCGTCAGCTAGATGTCAAGAATGCCTTCCTCCATGTCAACCTTGACGAGGAGGTCTACTGTCAGCAGCTGCCCAGTTTTGTTAACGCTCGCTGCCTCGACTATGTGTCGTCTACACAAATCTCTGTACAACCTCAAGCAGGCCCCATGCGCCTAGTACCAGCGGTTTGATCTCTATGCTCACCAACCGGATTTCATCGCTTCCAAGTGCGACATCTCCCTCTTCATCTACCAGCGCGGATGATACGTCCAAAACGTATCTACTTTCCCGAACACTTTTGATATTGTTTCTCCTCTAACTTGTGTGATTTGGATACAACTAACACGAACTGACGCTGTTTTCAGCAGAATTTGTTTGGTGTCTAGTTTTTGTGCAGAAAATCAACTTTCAGAAAAAATCTTGGAAAATATGGCAAAACTCCTATTTTACCAAAAGACTCACGGAGCCAGAAGATGAGACGGAGGAGGGCCACGAGGGGCCCACACCCCCTGGCCGCGCGGGCCAACCCAGGCCACGCCTGGGAGGGGTGTGTCCACCTCGGGCACCCCCTCGGTCTCCCTCTTCGCCTACATAAAGCCTTCTGACCTAAAAATGAAGGGGGTTCGATGTTTTTCTAGAGAGAGTTCCCCTGCGCAGCCACCACCAGAAACCGCGATTCGGAACCAGAAACTCCGTTCTAGCACCCTGCCGGGACGGGGATTTGGAGGAGATCATCGCCATCATCATCGTCGCCTCTCCATCAACCATCCATGTTTCCCCCATCCATGAGTGAGTAATCCCCCGCTGTAGGCTATGGGGATGGTAGGGATTAGATGAGATCTATCATGTATTTAAATAAGATTGTTAGGGCATGGTGCCTAGTATCTTTATTAGTGCTATTTTACCTTATTGCGACTTGTTGTGCTTAATGCTTGTCACTAGGGCCCGGGTGCCATGATATTAAATCTGAACATGTTATTGGTTCATGATGATTGTATTGTTTGTGATCTTATCTGCAAGTTGTGTACACATATCATTGTCTAGAACCAAAGGCCCCGAAGTGACAGAAATTGGGACAGCCGGAGGGGATGGCTGTGATATGAGGATCACATATGTTCACGGAGTGTTAATGCTTTGCTCCGGTGCTCTATAAAAAGGATTACCTTAATTTTTAGTAGATTCCCTTGAGACCCCGCTGCAACGGGCTGGCAAGACAAAAGATGTTGTGCAAGTTCTCATTGCGAGGACATATGACTATTTTTGGAACACATGCCTATGATTGTTTAGTACTTGGATGCTTTACCTTATTTATCTGCAAATGCCCTAGATCTTGAAGTTATATGAATAGTCTCATCCATGCAACGCCCGTCCATCCATCCCTATGCCTACCGCACTCAAATCCTGCTGTTTGCTACTATTGTTACTACTGCCTTTGTTTTACTGCTGCTGTTACTTTGCTATTGCTACTACAAAACTGTTGCTACTGATAAACTACTGTGAGCAAGACTATTTTCAGGTACAACTGAATTGACAACTTAGTTGTTAAGGCTTATAAGTATTCTTTGGCTCCTCTTATGTCAAATCAATAAATTGGGTTATACTACCCTCGAAGACTGTTGCGATCCCCTATACTTGTGGGTCATCAGCGGACATGACCTCGCATACATCCTCTTATATGTGGACGACATCATCATCACTGCCTCGACTACTCAGCTTCTTTGGCACTTCACTCAGCGTCTCAACTATGAGTTTGCTATGACCGAACTTGTAGCTTTGTCCTTCTTCCTCGGGACCTCAGTCACTCGATCATCGACAGGGATGGTGCTCTCTCAGCGCCAACATGCTCTCGAGTTACTTCAACATGCTGGTATGGTTGATTGCAACCCTTGTGCTACTCCGATTGCCGTCAAGTGATGCTGGCTCTCTCCTCACCGATCCTACAGAGTATCGGAGTTACGCCGGAGCCCTATAGGCTACAGTACTTGATACTGACACGCCCCGACGTTGCTCATGCAGTCCAGCAAGCGTGCTTGTACATGCACGCACCTCGTGAGCCGCATCTTGACTTGGTGAAGCGTATCCTTCGCTATATCAAAGGTACTCTTGACTTCAACATGCATCTCTCCTATTCACCGATGACATCCCTCACTGCCCACTCTGATGCCGATTGGGCTGGTTGTGCCAACACATGTCGTTCGTATGGCTACTATGTTTACGTTGGTGATAGCCTAGTCTCCTGGTCGTCTAAGCGACGGACTACAGTCTCTCGCTCCAGTGTCAAGGCAGAGTATCGTACAGTTGCTCATGCAGTGGCAGAGTGTTGCTGGATTTAGCTTCTCGGAGAGCTCCATCACCCCTTGCGACCACCACTGTCGTTTTCTATGACAATGTCAGTACTGCTTACACGCTAACATTGTTCGTACGAAGCACATCAAGATTGACATGTATTTTGTTCATGAAAAGATGTCTCTTGGTCATGTCTGGGTTCTACATGTGCCTTCGGCTCATCCGTACGCCGATATTATGACAAAAGGACTATCCGTCGCAGTTGTTCAATGACTTCCGGTCCAATTTGTGTGTCTTCTCCGCGACTCCGCCGAGGCACACAAACTGAGGGGATGTCAACGTATATATACGTCAAATTGTATATCCAGATTACCTAACCGACTCATATCTCTATCTGATTCGTTTCTGATTTTGTATTGATCTTCCTCGCACTAGCGTGGCGTTTTCAAACGTTCTTGTGTTTACTTATGCACCGTATAATACACGGTCTGTCTTGTTGCTGCATTTATTACAGTTGTGCGTCCTTTGGTATCTGTGACAAGACGTCCAAACTGTACTGGCACGTCACATGTACATCTTCAAGCCGTAGCGCTGTACTGGGTTGGATCTTATTGGCGAATTCAAGTACGTGCTGATGTGATCGCCTCTTGGGAAAAAACTGGAACTTTTGGACTCTTTCCAAGCCAAAAGTAAAGTAAAATATTGGCTCTCGTCTCCTTTTCACATTATTTTGCCACTGCAAAAAAAAAAGAACTCTTATTAGCAGGAGAGATGTTCCTGATCGTCAGTATTATGACCTTGTTGGTCCTTGAACAAGGTTAACGAATTTATCTTTGCGGTGATAATTAGCCAGTACTATTATTTTTTATATAATTTTGAGCCCCTGAACCAACCAATAATTGCCATCTCGGCTTACCCGTCAGCAAAACGAACAGTCCCTTTCTCCGTACCTGGTCAAGCCTAGGCTAGGATCCTCTGCGCTGGATGTTTCCTCCCATGCTAGCACATGTACAAAAATATAGTACACAACCTGTCATCCAAAAGTATGACAATAGTATAAATTGTGCAATTCATCCATGTTGCTTCAACCCGAATAACACAAATACAAATGAACCTGCTTTATTTCTGCGTATGTGTGTTTTCAATTCATTTTCTGTAATAATAATAAAAACACAGATAGGAATGATCAAACTATGTACATTGTTAGATATCCTAAGAACATCACAAAGTTGAAAATACTATGAATTGTTCGCACCGTCAACCGTAAGTTTGTATATCCGGAAAATAGCCGGAAGTGAAATTTTTCACAAGGCATGATGGTTTTGATATAACCTCGTTTTGTTGGACCAGATAGGTAGTAAAACAAGGTACTCCCTCTGTTTTCACGATATAAAACATTGTTTAGGAAACACCGGTTCCTCTTGTTCATGAACTCTCTGTTTACCCCAAAGATGAATCATCGACTAATATGTGCCTATGTGGAAACCGGCCGCCTATATGCATCTCCCCACAATCTCTAGTCATGTTGCGCAAATGGTAATCGAGACTTGAAATGGACATGTACCATAGATTGTGGCTCTATCTTGCAAATTTAACACAAACCCACGGTTTGACAAATGCCACATGAAGAATTCACTCCCCAGCAAGACCCAGTTGCTCCAAATGGATGAATTCATCATTGTTGCCATTGGTTCTGCATAATTGGACCTTGTAGCTCGCGGCCGTCGAATGGGAACCCGATGTGTTGAGTTCCATGCAATGTCATACAGGTGCTTGAAGTGAAGTGTTTTTTCGAACAGGGAACGACACAAAAGGGCCGGGATGCTACATTAAACACTATTAGTGGAGTTACATGGAAAAAGTGAGGACCTTTAGAAAATAGAAAAATTAACACCGTAGTCCTCACAAATTGCACTAATGACAAAAAACCGCGATCCGGTCCTTCTCCACACCAATGCACTTGGGACTCCACCCTACTGGTAGAATCTCAAAATTCTAGAAAACAAATTTAGAAGCTTGGGTCCTCGCAAATTGCGCTTGAAGTGAAGTTGGATGCTTTTTTTTAACTCGCCCTACTTTGTTACCTCTACTCAAAGTGTCTCAAACTTGTACTCTAGAAAATTTATAAAATAGAATCTCAAACTTCTAGAAAAATTATACACTAGAATCTCAAACTTATGATAAACACAGAGTACACACTGCACAAACAATCCTTGCCACTCCTGCCATGCTTCTCTCTCCTCCAACACATACACCACATGCTTCCCTCTCCCTCCTCCTCCTCCTCCTCTTCGGTTCTTCCCCCCACTCCCCCTGCCTGCGATCTCCCCCATCCCTAGGGTTTTAGCGCCCCATTCCGCTCCCTCCACCCGTCATTCCGATCGGGATCGCTCCCCTCCCCTCCCTCCCTCCCTCCCGCCGCCGCGCAGATCCCACCTCCAGCCGCCGCCGCCACCTTCCCACTCCGCCGCCCCGCGCAAATCCCGCCCCCGCTCGCCCATTCCTCCCGGAAAGATCGGGGTTCCCCGTCCCTCCCTCCATCCCGCCTCACCCGTCTCCGGTGGCTCCACCTCTTCTCACCACAAGATCTTCGGCCCGTCTCGATCTGATCTAGCCTCGGTCCGCGGGAAGAACAGCTGCTCCGGTGAGGGAGTTGGTGGGCGAGATCTCCGAGGCTACGATCCCCGCGTCCATTCGCGTGTTCCGATTGCTCCCGGAAGTGTCTCGACTCCTGGCCGCCCCCTTGCATCGGTGGGTGGGTTAGCCGCGAGCTCTGTCGCGCTGCCCATTCCATGAATGGATGGGAGGGAGTCCACTGCGACGTCGGGGCCCAACTACTCCCCGTTCTATGTGCAGCACCGGGGGATGGGCTCGCCGGGGGCGGCCGGGCACCCGGGCGGCTTCCACGGCCCGCCGCCCGGCGGGTACAGGCAGCAGCTTGACGCCGTCTCGGCGGGGTACGCGTTCCAGCAGCAGCCCTTCGGGACCCCCGCCCACATTGGGCAAGGGTTCCACCAGAACCATGTCGACGCCTCGCCCCACTTGGTGCAGCACAACGCTGGTGGCGGCGGCGGCGGCAGTGCCGATGTTGGCATGGGTGCGCCCGTGAGCGCCGACGCTAAAGGGGATCAGGGGAGTGAGGCGGGCCAGGATGGGCAAGGGAAGAAGAAGCGTGGCAGGCCGAGGAAGTACAAGCCTGACGGGTCGGTGACAGCGCTGGGGCTCTCTTCGCCGTCGCCGTCGACGCCTCATTCGTCAAGCTCGGGAATGGGGACCATGGTTGCCACACCAGGTTCAGGGTTTGGGCCAGGGGCGATAGTTGCCACACCAGGTTCAGGGTTAGGGCCGGGGACAGGGTCAGGGGGTTCTGGCTCTGGTGCATTGACAGAGAAACGTGGCAGAGGGCGGCCACCTGGGTCTGGGAAGATGCAGCAGCTGGCTTCCCTTGGTGAGCGCTTTCAGCCTTGTATACTTTATGATCATGTTGTTTCTCAAGTGTGTATTTTACATAAATGCTATGCAGGCAATCGTTTTATGACACTGAGAATAATGCACTTCCTAGATTTCTAGCATGTCTCCTGTAGCCGGTTGAATCTTTGTCATTATGTGATGCCACCAGTGCTAGCATTTTTCAACAATCTGGCTTATATCTAGTATTGTAGATAAAATCAGAAAACCATGTTTGTATTGTTTCTCTACTTTTAAGTTTTTCCTGTATTGCTCTTAATCCACACTGCCTGTCCATGATTGGTTAGTTGTTACTCCCCTTTTTCTATTGTCAGTTGGAAGGTATGGCTGTTAATGCCAAATACAATTCCTGCATTCTTTTTATGTGGTCTGCTGCTACGTGCTACATGTCTTCAGGATTATTTTGTTACCTTTCTCAAAATATCATATTTTTCTCATAAGTGTGATTTTATAAGTTGGTCAAACTAAAAGTAATAACTATAAGGTCATGTGTATCTCTTGAGTTGATGGATTATTCAATTTGTCTGTTGACTCAATTCTGCTAAGAAAGTATTTTGCGCCAGAAAGTAGACGTTTGCGTTACTACCTTTTTCTTCTTTTTCTCATTTGACGTCTTATTTTGTTTTATTTTCAGGAAAATGGTTTCTTGGCTCTGTTGGAACAGGCTTTACTCCTCATGTCATCATTATTTCAGCAGGCGAGGTAAGTTGTGAGTGATCAATAAATGTTTATTAGTTGCACTTCTTTCTAGGAATGGTGTGCTTTGGTGTTATTATTCCATAAAGCTGCTGGACTGTTGGATAAAAGATTCTATCTATTGCACTAAATTGCTTCCAAATAGTTTCTTGATTTGCTATGTGTTTATATCCGTCGAGCTTCCTGTGGAAGTAAGGTGAATGTAACAGATGACAAAGCAGAAAAGGCAAATGATTCATTAACCAATTGTTGGTAAAAGTTCTTGCTTGTTGATTGTAAACAAAGTCTTTATACCCCATGCGATATAATTAACTCCATAGGTGGCATTTAGTAGCCGTATACATAGCCTTTTTGGACAGACAATCAGACGCTGTGTCAAATCATGTTAAAACTTAAAAAGGTAACTTAATTGGAGACTCAGCTATAATAGCGTCAGGGTGGTGGCACACAAGCTAAATTATCTAGATAACTTTTTGAGAAACCAAAGTGTATCTGGCTCTTTTCTTTGTTCCAGGAAATAATTCATAGTTCTTAAAATTGTTATTATTTATTCATGGCTGTTTTGTGATTTTAAGTTTTGTATATGTGCAGGACATTCATGCCAGAATAATGTCCTTCTCACAACAAGGCCCAAGAGCTATTTGCATCATTTCAGCAACAGGAGCTGTCTCCACGGCTACCCTTCAGCAGGATTCAGATTCTGGTGCAGTGACATATGAGGTATTTTGCTGTAGGTATTTCTGTAGTTAGTTTCATTATAGTCAGAACTAACTACGTCATGCATGCTTTTCTTATTCTCATACACACTTTATTAAAGCAAAAGGTGTTACCAACTTTCCTGCTTTTCAGTTAAAAAAAGGTTAAATATACCTCTGTCCTGCACTTTGGCCCATGTTGAATGTGCTGACTTGTCTCAGTTTATTAAAATGATTTACTGCTGATTGTTTCAATAACCCATTGATCTATATATAAGTTGGATTATTTGATGTCTTGTTTACTGCTGACTTGTTTCATTTGGGGGTGAAAAGATTCTGACTAGCCCATTGATCTATATATAAGTTGGATTATTTGATGTCTAAATCACAAATGTTCTTTAGCTTTTCTCCAAATTAGTTCTCTAGGCTAAAAACTTCTGCTATTTTTTTCCTTTATTGTCATTAAACTGCTCACTTGTATGGTTTTACCCATGAGATTGAGAAGAACTATATTGTCCAGATTTAGTTCATGTCCTTAAGTATTGCCATTGCTTTGGCAGGGTCGATTTGAAATCCTGTGTCTTTCTGGGTCATATTTGCTTCTGGAGGAAGGCGGTACCCGCACTCGAAGTGGAGGCCTTTGCATAGCTTTATGTGGCCCTGACCACAGGGTTATTGGTGGTAGTGTTGGTGGAGTCCTGACAGCAGCTGGAACTGTTCAGGTATTGAAGTCTATATGCATGCTATCTCATTGAGTCAATCTCAGAATATTTTGGTTGTTTCATGTGCCTTTTCCCCTGTATGTATCAGCTGCTTTGCCCAAGCAGGGAGCCTGTTACGAGTACTGTCTATTCTGATTTACTGTAGTTAAAGCTAGTCCTTTGTTCTTTACCATCGCTCGTACATTTGCCCCAGGTGATAGTTGGAAGCTTCATGTATGGTGGTGGATCAAAGAAAAGCAAAGCCAAAGCAGAGCAAGGCGTTGAGAATGAAGAGCAGAATGGTGGCGGCGGCGGCGAAGACACGCCGACGATGGCACTGCCAGATCACAACATGCCGCCTAATCCGATGAGCGGGTGGCCGCCTGGCATGATGAACCAGATGGACTCCAGCTCTCAGATGTACGGTGACCCAAACAAAAGCCAAGCCAAAGCTGAGCAAGACATGGAGAACGAAGAGCATAACAGGGGTGGCGGTGGCGAAGAGCCGCTCGCAATGGCGCCTCCCGAGCACAACATGAACATGCCGCCCCACCACCTGATGGGCGGGTGGGCTCCGGCCAGCCTGATGCGGCAGATGGACTCGAGGTCTTCCAACATCGACATCAACTCCATCCGCGAGTAAGCTTGTCGCCGAAGAAACTAGTATTTGTTAGAGAGGAGTTTGCTGTGGATTCCTGATGCGGCTGCTGCTGTCGTTGTCCTAGAAACCACCCTGCATATCGATCATGCTATTGGTCATGTACTGCGATGTTGTATTAGAATGATGCATCCTGCGTATTATTATATAGAAGAAGAAAAAGGAGAGACCTGGGTACTGAGTTGGTACTGCAGCGATGTTGTTCATCTCTTTGGCTGGCTGTTCTCCCCCTGTTTGGTCTTGATAGAATATCGTTCCATGGAATTTTTGGTTGATAGATGTTTTTTGTCTATGTGCTATTTTGATGAGAAGGCTAGGTGCACTAGATATGCTGTCAACACTGCTATCTCTCTGCCCAGGATTCAAGGTTGAACGCTAATTTTGCATGTAAATTGTGCAGAAAGGCCTCTACAAAAACAGATGTTTTTTTAGGGGGGAAGTGCGGTTCTTTATATTTAAAGTTTGACATCATCAGTACACAAGAAAAGCCGCTAGAGAAACTGGAGTGTTCACACGAACGAGGTAGCAGACGAGCCGCACAATCCAATCCAATCCCTGACTCACTTCACGCAGCCGGGCCCTCATTCCAATTATCCGTAGTAATTCGATAAATTGTCGACCCATTTCCCACGCCCCCAGAACAGTAGGCTCCTCCAAGTATACGAAGCAGTTCTCGGACAAGAGGCAGACCAACAATTACCATTCCGGTAGTATCCTTCTTTCAGTACCCTAGCACATATAGTATCCTTCTTTCGGTACCCTAGCACATATGATACAATCCCTTAGCTAAGGGAAGACAACTCTCTCTCTCTTGTTTCTCTCTCCTCCAACTAAACAAAAATCCAACGTGGCAAGCATAAGAGAAGGCTGACGTCACCGCATTATACGTGCCCTAACAAATCCGGGGCCCTTCTTCATTCCCCCTGTAACGTAACCACCTTGTAAGGAACCACACAAGTTCAATGAGAATGTTTGGGGTGGCGTAAGCCCGCCGTTAGTTACGCTAAAAAAAAACAAATCCAGGACAATTAGCAGCCGCCAACACTGTTTTCCAAGCATCGCCTGATTAAAAAGATGTTGAAACACCCCCTGCCGACTGGCCGGCCGGTCCCGAGGCTGTTCCACACCGGAGGAGAAGACTACTAGAAGGCACACACAGTACAAAATAGATGACACAGGGAATAAAAGGGAACTTTATTGAAAACTCTCTCGGTAAACTCCCGTACACAGATTGTTCCTCTATTTATAGGCTAAAGGGGGATACGATACCCACATGGGCCAACCCTAGCTTGGTAGAGGCCACACCGAGTGGGCCTCTACCGGCCCAGTTTTCCAACACTCTCCCTGGGTATCTTATTTGTATAACCATGGCTTAAAACTCCGAAAAACCCAGTGAGAAAAATATGGAGAAATGCACACGGTATACTTCTTGCTATGTTGCACGAATTGGCTCATTAAAAACCTCATGTGAGAAACTTCATAAAACTCACTAAGGGAAAAAGAGTACAATTCACCTAACTGCAAAGTTAAGTACTCAATCATCGGGATCAAGATTTTAGCGATGAGTTTGTGAAGATTCTCCCCCTGAACCTTGCATCTCCCTAAGTCTCATCATGCCGATCCCTCGGACACATCTCTCGAAAGAAGATGCTGGCAATGATTTAGTGAACAAATCAGCGATATTTTCACACGACTTAGTATGCAAGACTTTCACTTCGTTCATCTTTTGCAACTCATGTGCATAGAAGAACTTGGGGTTTATATGCTTTGTGAGATTGCTCTTCACGTAACCCGTCTGGACTTGTGCAACACAAGCGGCATTATCTTCATAGATAATTGTTGGGGTTTGTACGGTGTTCAGTCCACATGACATCTGGATGTGACTGACTACTCGTCGAAGCCATACACATTCTCGTGATGCTTCATATAATGCTATGATTTCCGAGTGGTTCGTCGAAGTTGACACAAGAGTTTGCTTAGATGATTTTCAGGAAATAGTTGTTCCACCACAAAGGAAAACATATCCAGTCTGCGACTTGGATGTGTGCGGGTCCGAAAGGTACCCAGCATCAGCATAGCCTACAACAGATAGGTCTTGGTTCTTTTGGTAAAACAAGCCAAGGTCCTTAGTCCCTTGCATGTATCTAAAGATGTCCTTAACGTCTTTCCAATGTCTCTTGGTAGGCTCATAACTGTACCTTGCAAGCAAATTGACGGCGAATGCAATATCCGGCCGTGTACAATTTGCGAGGTACATAAGTGCGCCAACTGCACTTAAGTAGGGGAATTCCGGTCCCAGAATTTCCTCCCCCTCTTTTTTAGGCCTGAACGGGTCCTTGTCTTGCTGCAAAGATCTTCCGACCATCGGGGTCTTAGAAGGATATGCCTTTTCAAACCCAAAACGTTCCAACACCTTCTGGGTGTAGGCCGACTGGTGAACTAGAATCCCAGCAAGGGAATGCTCAAGTTGCAGACCGAGGCAGAACTTGGTTTTGCCTAAGTCTTTCATCTCGAATTCCGACATCAGGTAGGAACTCGCTTCATCAATATCGCCAGGTGTACCGATTATATTCAAATCGTCCACGTACACCGAGATAATACAGAAACCATCCTGGGATCTCCGTATAAAAACACATGGGCAATCTTCATTGCTCGCGTAGCCCTTCTGATGAAGGAAATCGCCTAAACGATTATACCACATCCTGCCTGACTGTTTTAGTCCATACAATGACTTCTTAAGCTGAACACTGTATAAGCTCCTGTTTGCTCTATCCTGGTTCGGGACAGGGATACCTTCTGGTACTTTCATGTATATGTCCGAATCCAAGTTACCATATAGGTAAGCGGTGACAACATCCATTAGTTTCATTTTTAAGTCCATGTTTACTGCCATTGAGATCAAGTATCTAAAGGTAATTCCATCCATGACTGGGGAGTAAGTTTCCTCAAAGTCGACACCTGGTCGCTGAGTGAAACCTTGAGCAACGAGCCTTGATTTGTACCTTACTACTTCATTATTTTCGTTTCTCTTTCGAACAAAAACCCACTTATTGCCAACGGGGCGAATGTGGGGAGGATTTAGACAAACAGGTCCAAATACCTCTCTTTTGTTTAACGATAATAATTCAACGGTAATTGCCTTGTGCCAATCTTTCCAATCCGACCTTTTCTTGCAATCAGCGAGCGTGTTAGGCTCAGGGTCAAGATCTATGATTGAGGCAATTTTCTTGGCAAAATTAACGTCGACATTTGCCATGGCTCGGTTGTATGACTCGCCCGAATTAACATAGTTAATGGCCATTTCATCATGGAGTGCATCAGGCACATCCTCTTGCTCCACCGGATTTCCCAATCCAGGAGCTAGGTCCTTTAGCTTTCCCGCTCCGATGTGTGCGCACACAACTTCGCTGGGTATTTCCGATATAGGAAATTTCAAGTCCAGAATTTCGTGCACTGAAATATCCGTACTCGTGCCAGGTCTCAACTGGCTCACCTCAACAGGGGCAGACTGTAATAAATCTCTCTTATCCTTTTTCTTCGGGCGTCCTCGGGTACTTGGGATTTGAGAAACCGGAATCCGCGTCCTCTTAGGCCTTGGAGCAGGAGCGGGTATACCATCATTTTCTTTGGTATTTCAACCCTTTCCGGTGCATTGCGTGCATGCACATGCGACTTTGTCACAGTCTTTAAATCACTAAAATGATCGGGCAGTTGATTCGCTAGGGAGTGCAAATCTAATATCTTTTGGACTTCTCTATTAGTCTCAACAGTGCGCGGGTCATGAGCGTGGATCCCCGTGGCTTTCCACATGATTTCTCGACTTTTGTCATCAGGGGTTGATTACCTCCCCCCAAAGTCGGGAAAAGATCCTCGTAAAAAATGTAGTCAGCAAAACGGGCCGTGTGACAGTCACCTGTCAAGGGGTCCAAGAACCTGATTATGGACACAGTCTCATAACCAACGTATATCCCCGACTTACGGAGCGGTCCCATTGCTGATCGTTGGGGTGGTGGTATATGTACATATACCTGGCAGCCGAACCTACGGAGGTGGGAAATTTTCGGTGCCGACCCTTGCGCAAGTTGGATGGGAGAGTGGATGTTGTAGGCCGATGGTCGAAAGTTGATGAGATTAGCGGCGTGTAACACCGCGTGTCCCCAACATGTAGTTGGTAAATTACAACCCTGAAGGAGTGGAATGGCAATGAATTTAATCCTTTTAATCAATGCCTCCGCAAGTCCATTTTGAGTGTGGACATGCGGTACGGAGTGCTCAAGTTTGATTCCAGTTGCCATGCAATAATCATCGAATGCCTTTGAAGTAAATTCTCCGGCATTGTCCATTCGAATAGACTTTAAACGATAATCAGGGAATTTATTCCTTATTTGTATGATCTGGGAGATCAACTTTGCAAAAGCATGGTTCCTTTTTGACAGCAGGCAAACATTGGACCATTTAGAGGAAGCATCGATGAGCACCATGAAGTACCGAAACGGCCCTGAGAGGGGCTGAATTGGACCACATATATCCCCTTGAATACGTTCCAAGAACGCGGGGAGTTCATCCTTCACCTTTAGGGGGGACGGTCTAATGATCAATTTCCCCGTAGCGCATGCGGAGCACACGAAATCATCGGGATTCGGGAAATTTTTCACATTAACATTATGACCGTTCGAATTGTTAATCATATTTCTCATCATCCTAAGACCGGGGTGGCCTAACCTATCATGCCAAAGGCAGAATAGTTCGGAGCTTCTAAAGACAGTCTTAAGGGCAGTGTAAATAGGTGGTGCTACTATCTTAGTGTAGTACAGCCCAGTAGCTAATGAAGGGAGTCTTTCGACAACATGTTTACCATTTTCGTCGCGCTTGGTAATGAGTAGGAACTCCTTTCCATTCTCATCATCATCGGTTTCTACATGGAAACCATTGGCGCGGATGTCTCTAAAACTTAAGAGAGTACGAGTCGACTCCGGATACAACAATGCCTCTTCAATGATCAGAGTTGTTCCATTTGGGAGTATGATAGTAGCTCTTCCGGAGCCAACTATATTCGGACCGCAGCCGGCGATCGTCATTATGTTACCAGGGTTTTTGGTAATGGACTCAAAATACTTTGTTTCTCTCAAGATGGTATTGGTGGTGCCGCTATCAGCAAGGCACGTTCCTCCATTTGGGCGCCACACGCGTTCTAAAATATAGTGCCTAATTAATATAATGGAGCGAGGAAGTTGCTACATCAAGTAAGTAAAACACATAAACATTTCAGAACATCACATAATTAAATAATGGAATAAATGAATGAAATAAATGTCATCCAATCGCCGAAAAACAAATAAATGTTATGCTCTCATAGAGCTTACAACCATATCGAAAAAATGTATCTGATTATTACGAAAAAGGAATCATCACAACAAAAGGAGCTCAGGTGGATTCTGCAAAGAAATCACCAAGCTCAGCCAGTATCTCAAGGTCAGTGGGCTTCTCTTCGTTGGCCATCATCGTGGACAAGGGGCCTAGTTGAGGCAGCGGGGGTACAACATGCTCAACCTCCATGGGCACAGCGGCGTCCGTGGGGACCGCTGAGGGTGCTGCCACTTGTGCTACGTCTTGCGCCACTACGTGCGCGACGTTCTGCACAGGCGCCGCTCCGGGCACCAGTGGTGCCTCAACCTGGACAAGATGCGCCTCATGCGCCTTCTTGTTGGCCTTGAATGCGTCCACGACGTGTTTAGGGGCCAAACACTGCCTGGAGAAGTGAGTCTTGGAGCCACAGCGGAAGCAGTCCTGGGGCCTCGCCTCCCCCTTGCCCGCCTTGCGTTGCTTGGCCGGGTTGGAGGAGTTGGGGCCCTTCTTGCCTCTCTTCTTGTGGATGGGCTTGCGCACCTTGTAGGCACCGACATTGGCCTCATGACTTGGGCCCCCCGTGAAGGGTTGCGCGGAGAAGTTCTTTTTCAGAACATTATCCTGCGCCCCGGCCACCTGGAGAGCATCAATAAACGCTGCATATTCCGTGAATCCTTCCTGGCAAAAGTTTCACGAGGACTGGATGTTGTCCGAAAGCAATGTGGAGAGGGTTTTGTCTATCTTCTGCTGATCGGTGGTACTGGTCCCACACAGCTGAAGAATAGTACAAATCCGGTGCAACCTGGAGTTGTACTCTCTCACCGTCTTGAAGTCCGCAAACCTCAGACGTATCCAATCTGCCTCCGCCTGTGGCTGAATGGTGTACTTCAGCCTAGAGAACCGCCTGTTGAGGGCGGTCCAAAGGGCAGAAGCACTCCGTTCTGCCATGTACTCATTCTTGAGAGTCTCACACATGTGATGGCGGAGGAAGTGCAGGGCTTTGGCGTGATCCGCCGGGAAGGTTTTGCTGGGGGCCGTCGGGGTCCCCTCAATCAACGCATCCTTGATGCATCGGCCCTCAAGGACGATCTCAACGTCTGAGGCCCAAGTCAGGTAGTTAAGCCCATCCTGGGTCAACTCCGGGAACTCGTGGCTGACGATTCCGGTCATCTGCAATTTATGCAAAGTGTATAAGATTACAGCAGGTAATCGGTTGCATAAATGCGATAATCGATATAGGAATTCAAATATGTCGGCGTTCCAAAATTTAATGTAAAAACGATACAAGCTATCTATGAGATACAAAGTATTAAAAACTTGCGTTAATTAATAACTGCAGTAAAACATAGTTCAAAAGCTTGTAGAAAATCGGACCGAAAACTGAGCAAAAAAACGGTCCAACCGCCCGCGATCGCGTACTACCAAACGGCCCAGCCACACATGCCTCTGCGCGGCCGGCCCGCTCCAGACCGTCCCGGCCCGCTAAGCGGGGGAACGGAGCTAGCAGAGCTAGCTCCCGACTGGGGCGGCGGCGCCGGCAGCAGGCCGGACCGGCGGCGAGGTAGGGGGCGGCAGCGGCCCGCGGGGCTGCGGCGGCTGGGTGCGGCGCGGCGCGGCGGCCGCAACACGCGCAGCAGGCGGCGGCGCGGCAAGCACGCGAAGCGGCGAGCGCGCGGCGGCCATGCAGCGGAGGCTGGCATGCGGCGGCGTGATCGGGCGGCGCCAGCGAGGCACGGCGAGTGGCCAGGCATGCGGGCGCGCGCGAGGGCGGCACGGCTAGCGCGGGCGGCGACGCGCGAGGCACGGCCAACGGCGCGCGAGGCCGGCGGCGGGCCGGTGGCGCGCGAGCGCGCGTGCGGGTGGCACGCGTAGCACGCGGCGGCGCGTTGCGGGTGCGCGCGGCCCGCGGCAGGCGGGCGAGCGGCGGCGCGGCCGTGCGGCAAGCGCGCGCGGGCACGCGTCGAGCGTGCGCGGCGGCGGCTCGGCCAGCTGCGGCGCGGGCACGTGGCGCGACACGGCGGCCAGCGAGTCCAGCAGGCGGCGGCGGCGGCCATGGCGCGGGCGCGCGTTGGCGGTCCGGCCAGCGGGGCCAGGCGCATGCGCGCAGCGGCGCACGGCCAGCTACCTGTGGCGGCGCGGCTCGCGGCCGGCGGCGCGGCAGCTCGGCTGGCGCGGCTGGCGGCCAGCGGCTCGACGATGGCCAGCAGGGCTCGTACGCGGCCGGCCAGCGCGCGGCCAGCAGGCTAACGCGGCGTGGAGGCGCGCGGGCATGCGGGGCGGCATCTCGGCCACAGCCGACAGCCGCCAGCGGGGCAGCTGCGGCCCAGCGCACGGCGGCGCGGCCAGCAGGGCTAGCGCGGCGTGGAGGCGCGCGGGCATGTTCGGCGGCGCGCGGCGGCTTGTCCAGCGGGGCGGACGCGGCCAGCGGCGGGCGGCGCGGACGCGGCGCGGCGGCGTTTTCCACGACCGGTGGCGCAGCGACACGGCCTACGGCCGGCGGCGCGGTGACAGCCAGCAGGGCGCAGCCGCTGCTTGCACGGGCGTATGCATGCAATGAAAAAACAACTTGTGCATGAACAGTTCATAAAAACTAGATCGATTTGGATCTAAAAAACACGGTCAAGATCAGCCCGATCTACTAGAAAAAAAAACCAGATCGACACAGCGGGTGCACGCATCACCGGTACCGTCAACAAAATTCTAATCCGGGAGTGATTAGATCGACATTGCTCGGCGACAGCAGGTCAACTCGACTCCCGCAAAGAAAAATCCGCACCTAAGATGGGATCTGATCTAAGATCTAAACGCAAATCTTGAAAGGAAAACGCGAGGCAAATCCATTTTTGCGGTCAGATTTGTGTTACCTTCAACGAAAGCCTGCATGATGCAGGCTCGACGGTGGCTTGACGGAGGCTCGACGGAGAGACACGTGCTGATAACGTGTTGGAACACCCCCTGCCGACTGGCCGGTCCCGAGGCTGTTGTACACCGGAGGAGAAGACTATTAGAAGGCACACACAGTACAAAGTAGATGACACAGGGAACAAAAGGGAACTTTATTGAAAACTCGCTCGGTAAACTCCCGTACACAGATTGTTCCTCTATTTATAGGCTAAAGGGACATACGATACCCACATGGGCAACCCTAGCCTGGTAAAGACCACACCGAGTGGGCCTGTACCGGCCCAGTTTCCCAACAAAAGAGACATATCACGGAACCCTATGCCGCCAAGCGATTTGGGTATTGTGTACCTATATATAGGGAGCTCGAAACAGTTCGTTACATGGGTTGGGATCGCCTCTGGACAACTGATTTCAGCAAAGTTTCTTTTTCCCGCCCTGCAGAATATGGTCTAGTGACCACATTTAGGATTGCTAATATGGTCTCGTGTCCTCTTTGCCAATTTGGTCCACGTACGTATCAAACTCGCCTCAATGTCCTGGCTCCTGATTGACGTGCTCTGCTTCACCCTGGACAGTCCTTGTATGCAGACATAGAGAAAAATAACATGAAGCTTCATTGTGTTTCAAGATGTCACCGATTCCTGTGTTACCGATAAGCGCGACAATGGCAGATCCACAAACGACCTTGATTTGGGAGAGTAGCCTGGACATATTGACATAAGTGTAGCGCGAACCACCTCACACTCAGGTATAAGGGCTCTCCATATGGAGGCTACCTTTCATCTTTGTACTTTTGTCGGTTGTGTATAGAATATAAAGTTCAGTGGTTAATCACAGAAAAATATTGTCTCCAAAAAACACAGGGATATTGAGAAGATGAAATTGTTTGAAGCTTGTAGATAATCAGAAGTGGATACAGAGAAGAAAATATTATCTCAAAGAGATGACATGTTATTCACATTGAATTCGTGACAGAAAATGGTGAAATCATTTTTTTTAAACAAGTCAAAAGGGTTGCCTTTTTATACAACTCAACACAACACGCCGGCCCCGAGGCCGCGCTCCACACAGGTCGACGACCAAGACGCCCAGGCAAACAAGGTCAACACCTCAACACAAACACCTCAACACGGAGGCAAAGACCGGAGCCGCTGCTCCGACATGCACGCCGACCCCGGGGCCGCGCTCCTTCTAGCCGAAGACGAAAACGCCAACGCCAACCACCAACACACTCCACAGGTCCCTCCGGCCGGCGGAACATCCAAAGCGAGGCCTCAAGAGGCAAAACGACGCAAGAGCGCCACATTCGCCCGAACCCGCAAGGGATCAAGGGTTTCCCCCGGAGAACCCGGGCGGAGGGGCGAACACACCGCTTCGACGACGACTACAAGAAGCACACGGCGCCCAAAGGCGTCATCGCCGTCGGTCCTAGCCAGCCGCCAGGACAAGGCTTTCGCCCAGCAATGAGTCGCAAACCACGCGCCCGCCTCGCAAGGATCCAGCATCCCGCACGCCGCAACGCCTAGGCTCCCCGTCGCCGTGACGAAAGCCATCGTCCGTATCATCACCGCTGCCCGAGAGAAAGAAGAGAGCCCGGGCAGCCTCCACCGTGAGCGGGATCAAAGACCACAGCCATCCTCCGCCCAGCCTCAAACCAGATGCCGCAACGCTCCCAGCGCCCACACAGCCTCCTCGCGCGACCTCCACCTGCGCAGCCACAAGTCCCAGCCGGCGTGCCCGCAAGCGCACGAGGCGGACCCGACCCATAGGGCCTAGATCGGGCCCTGCACGAGCCCATCACGCCTCCTCCCGCACCGGATGGCCACCGCCATGCCTCTTGCCCTCCGCTGCACTCCGCCGGAGCACCACCACCGTCCGAGGCCGCCGCCCAGGCCACCGCGTGCCGACGAGCGCCAACGCCCTCCAGTCACCAGCAGGGTGGCCTCCCTTCTTCTCTGCATGCTGGGAGACCGAGAGAGATAGAACCCCGCCGCCCCCTTCACCGGCGGCTCCCGGCTTCACCAGGCAGCGGCCTTGGGGGCAACGAGGGAGGGAGAGGGCGTGGGAGGTGTGGCGGCGGTGGGGATTTAGGGTTGCTCCCCCTGTCGCCTGCAGGAGACGAGCGGGCGGAGGAGCCTCACACGGTACTGTAACTAGGGGCTACCTAAAAATGGTGAAATCTAAGCTGTGGTAAATATGGATGTCTCCAACACTACCTAAAACAATGCGAGTACTGATATAATTTCATAGTCATTCAATCTGAATGCTAAATGAAGAAATGGCGTTGTTTCAATTGAACTTTTAGTTTTTCCAACCGATCTTTTTAACTATTCACAACTGATAGAGATGAAGTCAAAGGTTTATGATGAGCAATACACTAAGTGAGGAGAATGATCCTTCTATGCAATTCAAGTTATTTTCAAACAAAAAAAATCTTAAAATCCATCAAATGGAAATGAAACCCACAAATCAAGTATAGTATACTTTAGTGATGATATACCAAATCCAAAGAAAATTTCATCAAATCCTCTAAGTACAACTGCAACACGACATAACTTACATTAGGGTGGGAAAGGTGTCTTCATTATATATAATGTTTATTCTACTCCCTTTGATCCATATTAATTGACTTGGTTTTGTTTAAATTCGGATGTATGTATTTAGTGCTAGATACGCCCGAATCTAGATAAATTCGAGTCAATTAATTTGGATTAGATGGAGTATGTGTAATTCGTGACCGAGACCAGAATACATTTCACTATCTCAATGATCAATGTGATCATCTCTTATTGGCGTGACACATGATTTGTATCCCATCCGTCTGCTGGTTATCTCCCCTGGACCGAACAATGTTTCTCTTGTTCCATATGTTGTGCACGAATGAAACGTCCACCATCATAAAAAGTGACCAAAAGTTAACCATTTATATATATTGATTACAATGAGTCCATGCAATTCACATAGACTCGGTCTAATAAAGACATGGGTTGGGGCGAAGTAACAGAAACACAGTTTGTACTAAACTTTTATAGTCTTTTTATAAATTATTTTGTATCCCGCAAATTTAAAAAATAAATTTATGTTATATTTTTGGCATACTAAACCATATTTTTTTATCCCACAATGTTGCTAAATGTTATTTCATACTTCATTGCGCAATTATAATGTATAGGTTCAAATAAATTGTGTTGTTACTAAAATTTGAACCCATTTATAAGGAAATTCCTTCTTGGATTATTTGTTAAAGATTATATAAACTATATGGTGTATGCATATACATTTTAATGACCTATAATGCGTACAACCTAACAATTTTGTTAATAGTTGTTTCTAGTATGTGACAAAGATAACTATATTCACCGGAACTTCTAGACCATGAAATTAATTGTTGGCATAATTCCTTACTCGTTTTTCATAGTCAAACATGCCTTAGAAGTAATAGTGAGTTAAATAATATGCTTAGAGCATGTAATGCCCTATGCTTACTATTGAAACAATATGAAGTATAGTCGACTGTAATCACCAGCAAGCATATACAATGGTGTGGATTCTATAAACTTAAATTTATACGATCGACTGTAATGTGCTTGTTAGTATCCAACATCAAGTGCTCTCAACTTTTTTAATTAAATTACATATATTGTGCAAAATTAATTATGGAAACAATCATATAGAATTTTCCTAGGTAGTGTGGACCTTCACCTACAAATGGATAGTTTTTATTTGTTTTCAAATATTCAACTATGATGTTTTGGATGTGATAGATTATAGTAAAGAGGTTACCATTTTACTTTAGTATTTAGGGCACTCCTCCTCTCGAGATCCACGGGCCGGTTTCCATGTTTGCCTGGCCTATGGCCGACCCTGGTTCCACACGCTAACCCATTGTGCCATTCTAATAATCTCACGATTAAATGATCATTTGGCAGCGTTAGGCGTTTGTGGGGGCGGATGGGAAAGAATCAGCCATCTCACCCACTGTCTGATCTCACTAAAACCTGAGATCTGAATGCAACATACCTCACACTCTCGCATTTTTGTATTTCCGCAACATCGTTGCAACATCTTTCTGCGATGGCGTGTGCAAAACCATGCGACGAGTTGTAGCATTTTAGGAACTTCCTTGCAACAAAGCATCCTCCTTCATGCGCTGGACAACGCTCGAGAAAAAATCATCAAGGGTATGTTGCCAGTAAGTTAGTGTGTACTGAAAAGGCATGCAACGCATGTTGCAATGATTATTGGCGTATATGCCACTAACATTGTGTTGATGTTGCAACTTATTTTGGGTATACGAGTTTGGGAGAGAGAGAGGGGGGATAAAATTCTTTTGGAAATATAAAGCGTGAACGTCTAGTTCACGTGTTTTTGTGAAAACTACACGGTACGGTACCATAGATGTCGAGTTGAATTTTATTCCTTCACTGTTTTCCATTCGTGCTTAGACTAGCCCAAATGGGTATCATAAGTATGTCATGCATTATATACATGCAAAATGCTTATGTATCATTGCAATTAATAATAAAATATATTGTGTTGGTATCATAGGTAGATACGATATCATAGCACATAAAACTAGAAAAATTAATCCTAAATAAATCTTGTCTACAAAATTACATTGAGATTCTACAAAATAATAAATACACTAAGACTATGATACTACTACTACAATATGTTATGCATTATAGAGATGGTATCATATACTAGTATCTTACACATGATACTCATGTATGATACTCCCCATTATGACTAGTCTTAGAGTAGACTAAGAGGGGAGAATGTACGTAGTACGTGGTACGCTCAGGTGGTCTGGACGCTAATCGCCTGACAAACCGACATGGCAGCCGGCATTGTCAGAATCGAGAGTGACACGAGGCTCGTCAAAACCAAGAGATGCATTTAAAAAAAGTGCCGATGGTGACACTCACAAGAATGACATGACACCAAAACAAACATTTTATTTTCTCCGACCCCTCTCCTCCCATCCCTCCTGCTACAGTCCCAAGCTCCTCTTCGAGAAGCCCCGGACCAAACCGAAGCCTCTCTCACCGGCATTGGCGGTAGGAGATGGCAAAGGGGCGGTGCTGGCGGTGGTAGTCTAGGTAGGTTTTGCGGCGTACTGCCAGAGTTGGGCGAGATGCCCATAGATGGTAGCGAAGCTCCAGATCTATGCATGAAGATCTGCAGATGCCTAGGGTTCTTCCTTTGCTTGACTATGCTCTGGGTCGGGCAGAGGACGACGGCGGAGGCCACGACTACTTTGAATAAACCCGCGTCTCAGATGGAGCTTGGCTGCAGCAGTCAGTTCTAGTCCTCTTGCTGGCCGACCATGGCGGCGAGGGGTGGAGGACTGCATCTCACGTTTTGCAGCAGAGCTTCGTGCCCTCAAGCTACTCTCTAGCGAGGACGAGTGGCGCCAGGAGTTTGCGGACGACCCTCTTACATGTTGCTCCAGCGGTGGGAGCTAGTGTTGAGAGGAGCGGTCAACACATCTCGATCAATAAGCTCGTGTGTTGGTGTCGTTTCCTTCAATGGAGCAGAGTAGCAGTGGATTTTCCTCTGGCCGGCCTCGGTGGTGAGGGGAGGGAACGTACTGCTTCTGTTGTTCTTCGTTCTGGAAGGTAGCAGGGATGGTCCGTGCAACGATCTGGAGAACACCACACGGCGGCCGAGCTTGCCGTCGTGATCTTTGGCCGTGTAGTCGGCCTTTTCAGACGCCAGAGTTGCGTCGTTGCTACCTCCAAGATGGAGGCCTCTTCGAGTGAGCCTTTCCGGCGTGCCACATCCTTCTCCCATCAAATGGTTTGTCCAGGGTGGTGGTTGGATGGCCGGAGTTGGTCGCTGTCGTCGATGGAGAAGGCCAGGGGCTGGATTGCTTTTTTATTTTGTTCCTTAGGGTCTTTTTTGTTATTCTGCAGGGCTTTTTTCTAGACAGGGACCTGTATGAAACTATATACCCACCGCTTTGAATGGATGATGCTTCAGGGTCCTTTGCGACCCCCTGTTGAAAGAAAAAAAACGAGAATGACATGACCAAAGCGGTGACGCCATTGCGCTAGTTAGGTAAGATAAGAGTAGAAATCGAGTAGGAAGAAAAAGAGAATGCAGAGGAACCAACCGTGCTGCTAGCTGAAAACTCAAGATGTGTTCGTGTTACTGTAGCTACGTCTGTTTCCGTGACTCGTTTTTTTTCTGTAGAATGTGACTCGTTGTTGGGTGACGACAAATACACGAACTCCTATGTACTTTTTGACTCCTATGTAGTACTTTTTGTTCCGCAGTATTTCTAGCTTTTGTTAAAGTCAAACTTTATTAAATTTAACTAATCTTATAGATAAATATAGCAATATATATTACTTAAAATTGTCATATTATGAAAGTAGATTTAAAAATAAATCTAGTGGTACCAATTTAGTGTCATAAATATTGCTATGTTTTCTATAAAATTAGTCATATTTTACTAAGTTTGGCTTAGAGCAAGTTTAGTAATAAAGCTCGCTGCCTATAAGCCATTGCCACGTCACTTAGAGCCAACTTAATAGTCAACACATAATATATAGATATAAGAAAGTAGTACTCTCTCCGTCCTAAAATAGAAGGTGTCTAAGGACTGGTCAAAAGTCAAATCTGACTAACTTTAACCAAATATTTAGAAAATATATGTACATCTACATTATGAAATGGAGACATTAAGAAAATATAATATACTTTATGATAAATTCGTTGATATTGATTTGGTATTTGAAATATTTATATTTTGTGTGTAATCTTGGTCAAACTTAGAAAATATTGATTTTTAACTAAATCTTAGACGTCTTATATTTTAAGAGGAGAGAGTCCTTTATTAATACATGGTTCACCTAAGGTGCCTAGAAGCATGTGCTGCAGCTGACTCTTAATTTAGAGTCCGCTTCTCTTCTTTCTCATCTTCTCACTCGTCCAACTAAATAAAATAATAGTATTTTAATTCTTATAGCCAGCTGACTAGGTCTTATTACACTTGCTCTTACCACACCTATTTGAGATTTTTTTTATTTGTCATGTTTTACACTTCTGCTGACCTGATTACCTTTTTTTTTCTTATTACACACAAACTTGTCTTCCCGGTCCATAGTCGTCGAGGAATTAGCTGAATTGACATTTATTTCTTACCACCGGTCCATAGTCATCCAAGGAATTAGCTAGTAGCTGAATTGACATTATTTACTTGAGCATGCATGCATGGAGGGATTAGCTAGATAGGGAAGCTTGATTTCGCGAGGTCAAGCGGTACGTGTTGCCAGCTAATTTAAGACCGACGAAGTTACCCAGAAGCGGCAGATTAAGCTGACTGGAAAAAAGTTGAAATAATAGACTGAAGAAATTATCACGAAAAAGATTACGTGCACGCACGATCGAGCACGACGACGACGACGAGCATCCTAGGCACGTAGCTCGGTCGGTCGGTGACACGATCAAGCGACCAGACGTAGGTCTAAGCACGCGCATGCAAAACAGATTCGTAGCATGCAGTGCTTAGTTCATACAAGTTCATCAATACCCAATGCGAAATTCAGTTGCTTATATGAACCATAACAAAATGCGAACAACAAGTGTACGTGGTGCAAACACCGCACCGGACTGTTGATGATTATTAATAGATTGACGAAAATTCGTCAAAAAAAGGCTTGTTCCAAGACTCTCACACCGTAATATTCAAACTCCAACACATAGGCCAACTCAACTGAAAACCAAAGCCAGCGGTCGCCCTCGAAGACCAACAACTACAACTTCTTGTCGCCGCACCATCCACTCTTGAATGCCTAAAAGAAGTCCGTGAGTAGGTGGCAGGGCCTGGACGGCCCCGATAAAGACATCATCTCGGATTCATAGGCGACGACGTGCATTGCGCCCCTAACGATCAACATGGAACAACGGCGAGCTTTAAATGGATACAACACACCACTTTCAAGCCATACATGTCTCCACAGATCATGCTCCCAGTAGAGGGATGTCATCGAGGACGCCGCCAATGCCAGACCTATCCTTTCACCCGAAGACAACAACCAAACCAAGCGAGTGAAAGAAAGATGTCGGCACACTTTGGTGACACCTCCAAGGAATGGAACGGCCTCGTCGTAGCCGCAAGATCGAAGTCCACTGTTCCCCTACACGGCATAAGATCTCGTAGGCCCGGATATATCCCCGCACCAAATGTGGTCCCTCTCTCTACACTCCAGTCTCTAATTCCATCCGCCCACCACAACGACCATCGCGAGCAATCAAGGTGATACAAGTGTACTGCTTGAGTTACCTTGTGGTAGGCACTCAAGGTGATACAAGCACTCTAGCCGAGCACTCAAGGTGATACAAGTGTACGGCCTTGTCCTAGCCACAACGACCATCGCTACCATCTGAAACGTTTTGGCTTCAAGGCGATACAAGTGTATTGCTTGAGTGATGTAATAGTTTGTTCTTATTTTCATGGGGAGCGATAGAGTAATTTTGTAATAACCTCAGTGCTCAATCCTTCAGTAAACAAAAAGCTGAATAAATTTGTTAAGTCAAATCATGTAAGTTTGATTAAACTTTTAAAAAATACAATAAACTTGTAGATTGTCCAATCAATCCAATCTTTATAGATACGGATTTGCTAGAGATCCGTCAATCGAGATATTACTTAATGTTCAGTCAGTTAGAAATTACTTAATGATATGTGCGTGAGTACATTTCTGGTTGCAAGTACTAAGTTGCAATAGATGAAAAAGAGTTTGCATTATAAAAAAATGTTCATGTAGTCAAAATAATTGTTCTTGTAGTAAAAAAAATTGTCAACGTAATACTCCCTCAGTCCTAAAATAGATGTCTCAAATTTGTCAAAATTTAGATGAATCTAGACACTGTTTAGTATATAGGTTCATCCAAATTTTAACAAATCTAAGACATCTATTTTGGAACGGAGGAAGTACAAAATATTCGCGCCTAGTAAAAAATTATTGTTCAGACAGTAACCGTGTGGTGACGTCACGTGAGCGAGAATTATTGTCACCGAGAGAGCTAGAAAGACGCTTATAGATACATCCATCAATTCTACTATAAACTCTGTCGAACTTTACATTGTTCGGCATGAGATAAAAATTTATTCGCTCTTCTTTTAGAACGGTGGCAGTACGTACTCTTAGCATGCCTTCCGTCTCTAATTAATTAGGTGACTAATCCGGCCGTGTGCTAGGTAGCTGGAGCCACTAGTGGTGTTTGATCGATGTGTTCGTGGAGGCAGCAAGCGGCGTGAGGAGGAGCTGGATGCCGTCGGACGGCCGGAGCGAGAGCATGATCCTCGGCGCGTGCCGGTACTCCGGCGCCACGGCCAGCTCGAACCGCCGCAGCACCATGGCCACCACCACTCTGTACTCCATCCCCGTCAGGTTCCTGCCCACGCAGATCCGTCCCCCGAACCCGAACGGCAGGTACCCCAGTCGGTGCCGGCACCCGCCCTGCGCCCCCGCCGCGAACAGCTCCGGCCGGAACTCGTTCGCGTCGGCGCCCCACAGCGCCTCGTCGTGGTGCATCGCCACCACGTCGATCCACATGTTGGTTCCCTTGGGGATGATCACCGGTGCAGCGCCGTCGTTCAGGGTGACGTCGTGCAGGGCCTGGCGCTGCACGTTGGGGGACGGCGGGTAGAGGCGGAGCACCTCGTTCAGGACCCACCCCATCTTGGTGAGCCTGGAGAGCGCCGTCGCGTCGAGGGGGCCGTCGCCGGCGACCTCGCGGAGCTCCTCGCGGAGCGCGCGCTGCCAGTCCGGGTGCGCGGCGAGCATGAGCAGCGTCCACGACACGGCCAGCGCCGTGGTCTCGTGCCCGCCGAAGAAGAAGGTCTTGCACTCGTCCACCAGCTCCCTCGACGTCATCGCCCGCCTCTTCTCCCCTCCCTCGTCCCCGGCCGCCAGCAGCAGCGACAGCAGGTCGTTCCTCCTCCTCCTCCTCCTCCTCTCGCCGGCGTCATGGCGGCGTCGCGCGTCGATGATGTCGAGCAGCAGCGCGTCGACCTCCCGGCCGAGCCGCCACGCGTCGTAGGTCTTGCGGACGTGCAGCAGCCTGGCGAGCGGCACGCCGACGAGGCGGTTGGAGCGGAACAGCATGGCCTGCATCTGCTGCAGCTTCTCGAACACCCGCGCGCCGCCGCCCTCCTCGACGCCGAAGCTGGCCCTGGCGATGATCTCCGCCGCGTTCCGCACCACGCCCCGCTCCACGTCCACCGCCGCCGCCTCGCTCCGCCCCGCCGCCGCCACCGCCTCGCCCCACTCCCCCAGCATCCTCGCCGTCGCCTCCTCCATCAGGCCTATCATCTCCTGCAACCACCACACGTACGTACATGTCGGTCAGCCAGTCCATGCATGGATAAGCTAGCTAGCAGAGTTTTACGGCATGCACGATTTTTAAAGCAAGCAGAGTGTGGAGTTGTAGACGTACGTTGAGGTTGGTGGCGGAGAAGGCGGGCGCGATGACGTGGCGGTGGCGGGCCCAGTCGTCGCCCTCGGCCATGACGAGGCCGCGGCCGAACATGGGCTTGCGGTCGCGGCGGAACACGTCGGGCTTGCCCCACAGCCGGCCCATGGCGCCGCCGGTGGCGCGCCGGAGGAACTCCGGGTCGGCCACGTACACGAAGGGCTCCGTGCCCAGCCAGTACACGAACACCTCGCCGAACGCGGCCCGCCACCGCGCGAAGTACGGGAACACGCCTCCGTGGATGTCGCTGCTGATCGCTTCCCCGGGGCCCGAGGAGGAGAAGGATGGGGTGTTCGAGGCGAGCGCGGCCGCGATCTCGGGGAGGTTGCCGAGCGGGAACGACGGCGCCGGGCCGCCGAAGCCGGCTCTCTGCAGCCGCCTCCGCGTAGCTGCCGGCGAGAGCCACGCCGCGTGGAGGAAGTAGATGGCCGTGAGCGCGAGCGCCGCCAGCGTGCCCGCCGCCATGGCGCCGTGCGGCGTCCCCAGAGCTGCCGCCGTGAGCTCCATTGCTGCCACGTGCGTCAGTACAACAAGCTAGCGAGCTAGTGCTCGATCGCTCGTGAAAAAAGGTGGCTGGCTATCGAGATCCAATTAATGAAGTGAAAAATGTTGCTCCATGAGCTCGATCGGCTGGCGCTTATATAGAGGCCGGGCCGGAGAAGCCATGGGAGAGGATGATGCCGGAGTTGGTGTGACGCGTGTGGGGGTTTGACCGGGTCATCCCTCCGATCCCGGCCGGCGAAGAGTCACGCACGTACGTAAGCTCGTTCCCCGAGTGGAAGCATCCGGTGCTCGATCGTTAGCTTCTAGTTCGTCGTCGTCGCCGTCGCCGGTCGTCCTCGTTATTTCACTCGCACGCCTTTCTCCGGTCAAACGCCGAAATGATCACCGGCTGGGCCGGACGAACGATTTTCAGACCGCGAATATATCCCAATTCCCATACATGGCCAAGCTTTTCTGCTTCCCGGGTGTGTGCAACGATCGACTTTCCAGATTCCAGCCGCGCCGTCGACCTTATTTCCAGATCCTCGCCGCACTAGCTTCAACTTCCTACTTCATCAACAGGTATATTGTTTTCTTTTTAGATAGATTCCCTTAGGCCAATCACAATATGTTGTATAGTACTATTCTAACTAGACAATGTGTTCATATACGTAGGTGTTTATATTTTTTACTTTAGGGTCCATCTAGGTCTCAAGTAATTTACTTTACGGTCCATCTAGATCCCAATTTCGATGAATGATGTACTTGTTTCTGGTGGCCGACAGCGCGCGACTTATGTCATACCAAACCATGGGGCCATCTGAAAATGTGTCGGCCACAGGAGAGCCCTACCACCTCCCCCCTATACCCTCCCCTTCTTCTCTACGCGATCTCCTCAACTCTCTCCACCTCCGACATCGTACGCCACTATCATCAGAAAGAGCTGGCACTGACGCGGGTGGCAGAGGCGGAGCAGAGCCCAAATCTTAGGGTTCGAGTGGGGATGAGGGTAGGGGGTGTGGATCGCCGACCACTTAGGGTTCAGGGTGCGGGACACCGACATCAAAGAAGAAGTTGGGTGGTGGCAAGCTTAGAGGGAAGGCCGCATGGTGAGGGAAGACTAGCAAAGGTTGAGTTTTGAGCAGATGGGGAGGCGAGGCGGAATGAGAGCAATGCCGGCCCCGAACGACTATGGCAGGCAGTTTGGCCGGTGGTGGAAGCGGAATGGAAGCAATGTTGACCCAGATGACAATGGCGGGCAGTTCAACCAGTGGTGGAGGCGGCCAGGCGGGAAACATGAAGCAGGTGGTTCGACATTGTCTATTTATTGAGACTTAACAAGAATTCAGTGGATTGAGAACGAGCGGTTATGTCGGAATTACGTGATGGGTAGGGGGCACTCCAGAACTCGCATAGAACAGTGTTTACAAAAAAGTTCAAAAACCATAGTAAATAAAGTTTAAAAAAATCAAAAAAATATTCGCATGTAGAGGCAACACGTATGCATGTGCGTGAGTTTTTTGTGTATCAAAACTCGAAACTATGCAGCTTAGGCAAAAATACCAAAATTTCAACTGAATAGTAAGAAGCACCCCGACAAGTTTCTTGGATTCGTGTAACTTAAATTCAAAATAGCTCAAAACTTAATAATGAGAGTACGAAACTTAACTACGATACAAATAACTTATGTTTCAAACAATGTAAAACTTGAGGTTCCCGAGTACCCATAATGTTAGTACTGTATTTGAAATTGAGTAAGCCTTTGATAATTAACCAGACGATACTTCTTTCTAAGTACTAGTAACAAAATTCTAAACAACTTCTTCGAACCAAAATATACCGAATTTGGAGCCCTCCATATTAGTTGTTGAATTGAATGCCATGCTGGCCAGAGTATGTGTCTACGTGCGTGGTGTCGTGTACATGCCTCTGGCCAGATATCAAGTTAAAGAACGCCAATGTTGCCACCGTTACAAGTTCCTACTTTTGGGTTGTTCGGCTTTCGGTGAACGTAGATTTGCTCACGTTTATGTCAAAAACGGCCACCGCGTCACATCGATGCATGCATGGATTGTACCTAACATGTGGGTGCACTATAGCTAATTATTAATCAGGCATGCTAAAAGAGCCATTGGATTACATCTAAAAAAAACATTGGGTATATACCATAATGAGTGCTCTCTTCGCTTTTTAGTTCGAAGTGATGTCAGCTCATTTTTAGTTCTTGTTCTTTGGAAGCAAACATCGTGGTAGGTGCCTCAACACCACATTACTCTAACAAAATCTCGCTTTTGCTTCATAAAACAAAAATGTCATAAAAATGATAGCCAATCACACGTATATATATTAGAATTGTTTTGAGAAATAATCAAAAAAAATGGTGAAAATCAAATATATTATGCAAACCCAAGATCAAGAAAAAAAGAAGGCCATCCAGGGAAATTTTCAAAACATCAAAACTATTTTCATTGTAGTTGTGATGTGTGAATCTAGTTCATACATTAATCTGACATCTGAAGAAAATACAACATATTATGCAAAACCCAAGATTAGAAAACCCAGATTATCTAACAAAACATAGAAAATGGGATGATACTTTAAAAAAAATTGATGTGATTCATATATTATTCTTTTTCTCATTGTTGCTATTTTTACCGATACTTGTCTTTCGGGGTAGCCACATATGCCAGGAAATATCTAGTGGTAAAAAGTAAATATTTTGATGGTTAACAGGTCTATCTCTAGAGTTTTGGGAGAGAAGCCGAACCATGTTGATATGATATAGGACATAACATGGAGTGGTGGTTTCACAAACAAGTTGTCCGAGTTTGCTGGAAATCCGAGAATTATTGCCTTAGCTGCGAAAAAAACATGAACTCCTCCATGTACCGAAGCTCCATATATCAAGGTGTCTTGTAAGATCCCACTGAAATCTCATTTGCAGTCCAAGTATAATTTGTAGTTAAAAGTTTTGGACCAAAATTTAAACTAGAAATCATAAAATGAACTATAAGTGGCATTTTGATGCGATCCCACTCTACCATAGTGTGTCGTTCAATTACTACTAGGAGAAAGTAGACACATGATGTACTCCCTCCATCTTAAAATAAGTGACTTAACTTTATCTAGATTCGTTTGTATTGAAGTGTATAAGTGGATTGCACTAGCTTTTTTTTATCAGTTTGGACTTTTAGTTGCGTTGACTAGTGCATGAAGTTTGAAAAAGAAGGAAGTATACTAAAACAGGTTTAGATACTCCCTCCGTTTCAAAATATAAGATGTTTTAGGTTTGTGAAGAAAATGTATCTAGACTTATTTTAGTGTGTAGATTCACTTCAAACATGAGTGAACTTATATACTAAAAATAGTCTAGATTCATTTGCTTCAAAAAGCTAAAACATCTTATATTTTGAAACGGAGGGAGTAGATGTGAATCTAGTCAAAAATAAATCACTTATTTTGACGGAAGGAGTATATATTTTTGTTTTCGGTAAATCCTACGGCTATGTTAATATGGTGTGAGAAAGAAGAAAATGAAGCTAGTTAAGCGGGTCGTTTTTTTTTTCTTTATTGAGAAGAAGGCTATAAGCAGATACCTCTGCTGGATAGCAACGGCTACTAGTAATAGAAGACGGCGGCAGTCAACGGCACCGCGCGCCACGTGTTGGCTGGTCGCCGAAACCGACCAGGACAAAATCGCGGCCCAACAACGTGGCGGACTCCTGCGCGTACGTGCGGGCCGTTTTTTCGGGCCGTATCGTCGCTCGTCGCGGCCGGCGCCGCACGCACCTCGACGGCGGCCGTCTCCACCTCTGCTCTGCTCCAACGCCGTCCATGCACCGCACGCCGAGAGCGTGGTTATATAGCTCGAGGGCGAAGCCGTCCTTGTCCATGCATGGGAAAGAACGGTGACACAAAACATGGGCTACTATTTTTTCAAGATTTTTTAGTCTAGTTATCTATCTATCTATCTACTAATTTACACAGAGGTAGGTTCGTCCGTACTCTTTTTTGGTTCCGATTTTTCTGTTTCCCGTTTTGCCCCTGATGGTTCGTATGTTTTACATGTTGTGCCACCGCTAAACGAGACCCTCCCGGTCGCTATTCCCACGGGAAAGAAAAAATCCCAATCGTTTCCATCCCCGCACTCGCCGAAGAGGGCGGCGGCCAGAGCGACCGTGGCCCGGTGGTCCGGTCCTGTGGCAGAGCACCTCCATGAGAAAAAAGGCGGTGACCAAGCGTCTGCCGGGCGACGAGATCCTGGTGGAGATCCAGGCGGAGCTCGCCCAGGGTCGCCTAGGCGACGGGGCCTAGCAGGAGGGGCCAAGGTGGCGTGGTGGAGGCGGGCAAGGTCGCATAGAAAAGGGGCCGTGCACGGCGGCCGACGGGTCGGGGATGAGCGACACGAGGTGGAGGCGACCGGGGTGGCGCCTCGGACATGGACAACAAGGCTGGGCCGGCGCCTGCGATGCTAAGATGGGCGAGGTGGAGAGGAGTGGTGGCTGCCTCTGGATAGGATGGAGGCGCACGAGGGGCGTTGTGCTCCTCCGTGGCTCACCGACGGTGGCACTCTCCACCCTGATGCCACCTTCTCCTGGTGCGCACACCGCCTCCTCGCTACTCCACTCCAACTCTAATTCCTCTCCAATTGTTCCCACCCCTAAATCCCCTGCAACCGACAAGAGAGAGGAAAACCGGAAGAGCAAGATCAAGTGCAGAGGACGACATTAGCAAGCTCGACCAAGCTATTAGCTCGTGCTCGAAGAAGGCGAGCATGGACATATGGGTTTGCCCAATTCACAACTGATAAGGTCGTCCGATAAATCCAACTAAGGGACTAGGATGGGCGATGGATTTAGGCTTCCAAATTTGAATTTTATTTATTTGATTCATACATAAATTGGTGTCTAATTTGAGATTTATTGGACCGTCTAGAGAGAGAGGATTTGGGGAAGAAGAGGAAATTGCCGAACGGGAGAAAGAATGTTATGGAATCGGAAATAGCGGTGGGTCCTAGCGAGGGTGGTCCTCCGTCGTTGCTTTTTTTTTTGGCAAACCATCGAGGAGAAAATGTGAAAAGCATCTCGTCATGTTTACAGATGATTAAAATTTAGATGGATCATGGCACCCACAAATGATGGCTTCAACTTTTATTGTTCAATAGATTCTTGGTCTTTTTTGAACGATGAAGGCCTTGAAGGACCTGGAAACTGCATTACGATTGTGGACACAATTTTATAGAAAGAATCTGAGCGGTACCCACATATGTATACACATGTCCTAAGATTACACATCGCACCCTAGAAGAAATCACGCCGGCCCGCTGGACACGACCGAATCCTTGATTTCTGCCGTCGAGCCTCTAGATGTGGCCGCTCCAAACGCCGCCGTGGACGAGACCACTTGGGACGCCAGAGACACCGAAATCCACCACATGTGAGCCAAAGAGGATCCTCGCATCGAGGATATGAATGCTCGACACCACCTAGGCGAGCGCAGCAAGGCCAATCTTGTGGCCGAAGATAGCGACATTGCCCCGCCGCTTGGAGATTGCTGCAAAATGCGCAGTTTCCAACCACACCCGGAAACACTGCCAAAAGCCAGCAGCGGAGATGTCGACCTCACCCTCTCGCTCGCCGCCACGGCCGGCCGAGAGACAGAGATCGACAACCACACCACAGTGAAGGTGGCGGAGGCACTTATTCAGGAAGCTCGCCGCCGAGAAGCACGTTGCCTTCCTCTTCCACGGAGGCTCGACACCGAAGCTCGGCAGCGCCCCGCTGGTGCTGCGCCCAAGCACCACCTCGGGAAAGCTATCCCAACATCCTCCCCGCCGGTGCGCAACCTTGCTTCCAACCCCCAGCCCCTCGCCGCCACGGCCGGCCAACATGGAGGGAAGAAACATAGGAGACACACCAACAAGAAAGCTGCCCAAGACCTTATTCATGGAGTTGTCGTGGCTGCTCTCCACCATCAGCTCTGGCCACCGAAGCACCACTAGGAGGAGAATAACCAACATGCGAGAAGGGAGCTCGGCCCGAAGAGCTCGTCCTCCACTCCCGGCAGAATGCCAGTCTATGGCATCAGGACGCAAACAAAACCTACCTAACCTAGAGCTAACTCTGGCACCTCTCCGATCCCTACTCCGGCCGGCTATTCCGACGGAGAGGGCGGCGGATCGGGCCGGCGGCCGTCTCTCAAGGGGAACGAGGATGGGGGCAAGAGGATAAGGACTAGGGGGCGTATAGATTCTTGTTTCAGATGTGGCTTCAAACCATTGAACCAAATGTGTGGAAGTCTTGAGGTAATAGTACCTTGAACTACTACTATTCCACTCATAGTTCAGATTATCTTCTTCCTCCTCTTGAGCTCTCAATCTAGGCATGCCGTCAGCCGCTTCCCTACGCACCATCGGTTCTCCGCGCTCTAAAAGTACCCCGCGCCTCTGGATTCTGCCACCGAATTGCCACCCGCCGCCACTGAATCGAGCCGTCCGTTGTCCGTATCGAGTCTCGTGCCGCTAGAGCCAACACTAACAGATTTGTCCAAACTAATAATGTTGTATTCGATAAAGATCGATGGCTTACACAACCAAAATATGCTCACACAACCAAAATATGCTATTGATACCATCCTTTCTATGAACATTACATCACACACACAGATTATAAAAATCTGTAACTTGAACTACGATGTGAAATGTCCCATGTGAGGATCTGACATGCCACCATTTATAGCAGATCTGAAGATTGGCATGGTGACACCTTAGGGTAATATTTTTGAATTGTAGGAAAATTAAACACCAAATCTTTTATTTATATTTTATTTTATTTTAAAATTATCAATTATTTGTTGACCCGTAGCAACGCACGGGCATTACGCTAGTCTATCTACTAATTTACACAGAGGTAGGTTCGTCTGTCTAGAATTTTGGTTCCGATTTTTGTCTTTCCAATTTTGCCCTCCCACCAAAATACATATTACGTATGACTGCCACTGAACCGGTAAGTTTCTTTTATTTTCTCCCCGACACAAAGAACCCGATTGATCCCCTCCTCTGCTGCAGAGGCACGGCATGTGCCATCGCCAAGTACCACCGCGGCATCCGTGGGCATGGTCGATCCCCATCCCTTCCTCCTCTCGAGCCGGCCGCCGTGACCATGGCTGGCCGCTCCGCCGTCTGCTCTAGGTCTCTGAAGCTTCTCCGGAGCTCTTCCCGAGCCCAAGCTTCAATCCCCACCGCCTCTGCACCGCTGGGCCGCCGCCGGCCGCCGTGACCATGGACGGCCGCGCCGCCAGCCGCTCGAGGCCTCCGAAGCTTCTCTGGAGCTCTTCCCGAGCCCCAAGCTTCAATCCCCGCCGATGCAGCGCTGGGCTGCCGCCGGCCGCTCGATTCCTCGCCTCTGCCGCCTCCCCAAGCTTCAATCCCCGCCGCCTCTACAGCGCTTGGCCGCCGCCTCCTCACGCTTGTCCCCTCTCTCCCTCCCACTGGAGAACACGGCTGGGACTCGCAGGCGACATGCAGAACTCAATGGCAGGAGAAGAAGACGGCGTCGGGGAGCTGAGGCACGATGCGGAGGAGGCGAGGTTCAAGGAAGGGGATGAGGTCCTGGTGAGGCGGAGCAACCTAGCTGCTGGTGGCGCGTGCCCCTTGGTTGTTGCGCCGCCGCCTCCTCTCCTGCGCCGCCGCGCTTGTCTCCCGCCTCCGCGTTATCTCCGGCGAGCAAAGCTGACTCCCTCATTCAGCGGGAGAAAAGGAACCAGCCGCTGCCAAATTCCGCCCTCGAGATCCGGCCAGGTATCGCCGCCGATCCCCCATCTCTAACGCTGGTGGGTGGGGCTAGGGTGTTGGATAAGGGGATGGACAACTCCAGGCATTGTGCCATGGATCTCGTTAGCCAGGTCGTCGATCTGGTCGCAGGGACCCTCGATTTTGCCACGGTGGAGCACTCTCTGGTCGGGGCCGCTTGATTTGGCGGCGGTATATTCTCAGATGACACAACCTTAGCCCTTGGCAGGCTTCATGTCCATTTGTTGTGGTAAGAATCAAATTCACGGCAACACATGTGTACTAATTTGATATGAACTACATCAACGAAATATGTCCTACATTAGGCAGACAGTATTTGTGCCGTTCTTTTGGTGATGTTTGTCAAAGTGTTGTGATGCTTGTAGATATTGTGCGCCTATGGGCTTATCTGTACCATAAGTCTCATTAGTAAAGTATATTTTCTGAGTCTTTGAAAGAGAGCATTTTTCTTCAGCAGCGATTTCTTTGAAAAACACATCCACTCCTTCCTTGTGTTTTTTGGGTTCAGCTAATTTGCAGCCTCTTCTTTTTGCATCAGTGCTTGTGAGTTTTGTTTGTTTAAAGATGGATCTTTCAATGTATTGATAAGATGGAGAGCTAGCGGCACAGCTTGATGATGGTGTGTGTCCTAGCTAAGATGAATCTAATTGATAACGTCCTATCAAATGCAAATAACTGAAGTCACTAGCTACACGAGCATGAGGTCACACTCAGATATGATGAGCATAGATAGGAAGCAAAGTAATTCTTTACCTCAAACCGCGCAACTCAATCCGCAATCAGGCAGAACAACATGTTAGTCACTGAATTAAGAAAACAACTTGATGTATCTATGTATTCCCCAATCTTTCGCTTTGATATCTTGTAGCTTGGAGTAGGAGTCAACCTGCATATTTTAGTCGACTGCACTTTCTATGTTATTCATATATCACTCTACGAGAAGATTCCTGCACTTCTATTAACAAATATGCAAGTGCCAAATCATCAGGTATGATGCATGAGATCATTTTTTAACTGACACTGCAATTGTTTTCTAGGTATCAATGTACCAACATCCCAGTCTCTCTTGAATTACATGGCAGTATACTGCTCTAAAGGAGAGACACTCGCGGTACTGATCCACCATCCTCTATTGATCAATTATGTAGAAGATCGATCCTAGGAATCAGGATGAACTAAGTCATCAGAATTTTTTACAAGCATGAATGATAGTTTTCTTTTGGCGAACATGGTTATCTGAAAAATTAGGCATCATATGTTTTAGAAACGTATGGACTCTTGGAAGAAAACAATAGAGAGGCCCGACTTTTTTATATGCGTTATATAGGGAAAAGAAAATCGGAAGTACACACAGTTCAGATGAAGTTTTACTACATTGATCAACTGTAACATGAATACTGATACACTATCTACACTCCATCTATGGCAAGCGAATTAGTTCCTCCTTCCGATGTGCCAGCTTCAGTCAACGTGTCGCTCTGGATGTTCTGCTCTGGAGGTTGTGGATGGAAACTATTAAGTTCATGCTCATTTTCTTCGGCTGTTGGTTGCAAGGCGTTGCCTTCAATGTTTCTTTCGATTATACTGTATGTCGCTTTTAAACTTGTCAAGTTCAGTAGTAGTATTGTTGGTAGAGTTCATAACTGATGCTAAATATTTTCTGTATCGAAAAAAGGTTCAGTCAACATTGCGATGATGTTGGGGCCGATCTTCTTAAACACTGTACAGATTATCTCTAAATACTGTCTCGGCCCTATCAAAATTATACAGATCTGCTCGATGAAATAATGGCTGAGTGAGATATACTTTTTCCTGATCTATTAGTTAGTTTGGTTAAGTGAGTGATTTCATAGTTCTTGATTTTCACAATATGGAAAGAAGTTATACTACAAGAAAAGTCATTCTGTAATATTAACGTGTTGCTGTATTTCGTTTCCAGTGTGCACAAGAGAGGAGTATTTATTAAAAAGTGCCATTCATCGTGTACCCTCGACATCATCATGAAAATTAACATGTGTTATATCTACATGTGCAGGGAGACAAATTTGAGGACCGTAGCAACGCACGGGCACGTTCGTCACCCCAAAATCCGTCAGCCAGGTTTTTACTCTTTTGCCCCTGGTTGTTCGAGTATATTACTAGCACTGCCACCGCAAAGTGGAATCAACATGTTCCCTTGTTTTTTTCTCCTGCCCCGAGCGACGACGCAGCCGCTGACCAGAACCGTTCCGGCCGGAGGGCGGCAAGGAGGCCGTCTACTAGGAGGAGGAGGTCTACAAGGGGGAGGTGCTGCCAGGCCCCGGCGGCGCCGGCTGGATCTGTACCGGAGGAGGTCGATGAGGCATCCGCAAACGAGAGCAAGGAGGAAGGCGGCCGCGCAAATCCCCCCAAATCCTCGAGATACCACCGCCGCGACACGTCCGCCTCTCGAGGCCATCGCCGCTCCCATTCTCCCTCGAGGTACGAGAAGGTCTCACCTCCACGAGCCAGATCTGCCTGGAAGCGCTGAGCTGCGGCTGAAGCCGCTTGGGCAGAGCCGGGCCCACGCAATTGAGCTTCCAAGAGGGAGATTCTTGAAGCTTCCACAAGGGGGCACGGATCTTGGGGTTGGGGTGAGTCTGCCTTCCCTGAAGACTGCCATGGCTACCGGCCCCGGCACCGCCCCAGGTGAGCTCATCAAAATCCCTCCCCTCCTCTCTTTGCTTCTCCCTCTGCGGTGCTCTCCGCGGTGGTTGTGTTTCTTGCGGTCTTGGTGTTCGGTAGAATGCAGTTTACTAAACTGGGTCGCTTGCAGGGCCGCTGTCACGGCCACAAGCGCCCTCCTGGTCAGGATTGTTCTCGGAGATCATCGGCGCCATGCTTTGAATGGTCCCCTCTGCCCTTGGCCGTGCCAGGTTTGACTTAAACTTCAGTTTACTCTTAGGCAAGGCAACAACTATCAGCTTCTGTGGGCTGCTGAGCTGTTGCGAGAGCTCTTGTGGGCAAAGCTTCTAGCTTTTGTAGAGGGGCTTCAGTTTGCTATTAATCAAGGGCATTAGTGCATTGTCCTCGAGAAGATTGACCTGAAATTCTGGGAGTAACAACTCCATCTGCAGCCTACCCCACTTGCTCCTCTTTCTGACTTAAACTTCCATGCTATTGGTTCCGTGATGTGTTTTGCATATTTTGTAGACATATGTTGGCTTAGATAATATTGGTCAGCGATAGGTCGTTCTTACAGGCTAGGGAGGTTTGGTGATTACGAGTGAGGAATTCATGTTGAGTTGCATGGGGACCGTGAGAATTCACGATTCAGGAATTTGGCATGTTTTGGTAACAGTTCAAATAGGCTAGGGGAGCTTCGGGGATCACGAGTCGGGAATTCATGTTGATTTGTATGGAAATGTGAGAATTTCGATAATTAACCAAACAAATTTTCTCCTTCCAAATAATTGTTAGAAGAAAATTGATGATTTGTAGATTCAATGGGTTTTTCATGTCTATCTCCATGGCCACTCTATTTCAAAATCATGTACTCCCTCTGACCCAAATGTAGATAGATTTTAGGTAATATTTTTCCTAAATATGTGACAAATAATTTGACTTGGAGGGAGTACGGGTTTTCATTGGATTTAACTTGTGTCGTGGCAACACACACAGGCTATGCAGTTTTGATAGGAATTTAAATTATCCTACCGCTTTATCAATGCATGCACATTATTATTGTGAGAGTAGCAAATCAAATTAAAAGTCGGAAATAGAGCAATTAATACACAAGATGACTTTATTTCTTGTAAAATTTCACTTTCTCATTCTCGTTCTAAGGATCTCCTACAGGCTAACAGAAAGTGTAAATGAGTTGAAGCTGGAGTTGGAGAGCAAGTGAAACTTCAAAGTTGGCACCGGAGAGCTTCCGAAATATATGAGGTGTGCACATGATGCTAGAGCGATGTTGCGTGGAAACATCGACAAAGTCAAAAGAGACGAGGGCCAGTAAAATGGGACCGCAGGAACCAAGGAGAGATGATAGAGAAAAAATGGAAAAAAATGCATGGGTTCGATAGGTGATGACTGTAAGCGAGACTTGGCCATGTCCACCCGTGAAGGTAGTAGTGAAGTGAGAGGTTCTTTGGTGTTGGACTCTTAAAAATTAATTAGCTGGTGTTCCTAGTGCTTATTTACAGAAATAAGTTCACCACGAATCTAGAAAATTCTATTTGTTTTGCTTCAAATACAGCATTTATAGTTCAATAAGAAATTAAGATAGCTGGAGTAGATATGAGGCTTTTGTAGAGATTTTTTACTCTTTCGGAACCTAACATAACGTCAATATTTCACATCAATTGGTACACCAGGCGTGATTGACAGTCCCTTTTGTGATAAAGCATGTCTTATCTGGTATTGTATATAGGTTATCGACCAAAAACAAATTTATTCCCTTTATTTTCTTTGGTTTTCCTTCATTTCCATGCAGTGTGATTAGTTTGTACCCTATTTCAGACACTTGAAAACAACGTGGATGATGCATCCATGGTATAGAGCAAAAAAATAAATCCCGTAGCAACGCACGGGCATTTAGCTAGTCTATCTATTAATTTACATAGAGGTAGGTTCGTCCGTCACCTGATTTTTCGTTCCGATTTTCTGTGGACGATTTTGCCCCTGGTTAGTTGGAGATATTACTTCACCTGCCACCGCCGATTGAAACTGGACGGTTCGGTGTCTTCTTTTCTACTCAACCGAGCCCGAGGGAGCCTAGAGGTTCCTCCCGTGAAGAACCGCCGCCACCACCAGTCGATCTCTGACTACCTGCGACCTCCACCTTCTTTGTGCGGTGGAACGGGACCGTGGAGGCGGAAGCCCGGACCTCGCGTTGTTCGATTCCTGAAATTTAGCATCTGTCCGGTCAAACCGGACCAAGATCTCGCGGTGGATACGGCAGGCACTAGGAGACGAGATGGAGGGCACTGTCGGCGCTACCGCGCTAGGAGATCGGAGACGAGGCTTGGCGGTGGGGTTCCGCGCAGGAGAGGGGAGCTAGAAGAGGGATTCACCGGCTGCCGGCATGCACGTGCGTGCTTGGACACATTCGAGTCCAAGGCTGACGCTGGGGCGTCCAAGACTTACCCGATGCAGGCCGGCACCATCCACAAGAGTGGACACATCGTCGTCAAGAACTGACCCTACAAGGTAGTTACCTCGATTGAGATTGAATTGTGGTATTGTATACCATGGCGTGCGGTCACAATTTTGATTAGCTCTTGTGTTCTAGCTGAATTCTGATGCTGCTATACCTATGAATAGTTGGGAGCTGTCTTGGGCAGTTGCTCGTTTTTTAAATCAGTGAAATTTAGGCGAATATGTGAGGCATGCCATCAGGAAATTTGTTCCGTTAGATCTTTTTATTTGATACGTATAGACTCGACTCGACTGGATTTGTCATTTTCAGTTCTATATCTCTCTGGAGATTAGCCACTGAAAGAGTTGACCCAGATCAAAAAGTAAAAGTGAACTCATAGAACAAAGATGGATCGTTTATTTAGATAGGGGAGGCGGACTATTCTAACCATGTTTGTGGATACCTTCACAAAACAAAAATATTGGGAACCACTATCTATTTTGTAGGGGTTTTGGAAAGATTATGTTTACTTAGTTAACCAATCTAATCATGGATGATACAGGCAAGCACACAAAACACTAGCAGTTGCTTCTACCCGGATCTTCATGTGTTAATCGGATGCTCAAGTGTTCACTGTTAGTGATGCATCATGTCCTTGTACGTTAATTAGCACGTGCATTATTCTGTTAATCACGAAATAGCCTGAATGCGCATGAGAAACAGACCTACATAGTCAAACAGATTAGTGGTCTACCGATCAGCACACTATGCCAAGAAAAAATATTGATCTGCAAGTGGTATCTTTGGTATCTCATTATTTACAGTAGTGTTGTTTGTTGGTAATTTACTGGAAAAAAAATACCAACCAGGACTACCCCTTGAAGATATATTTTTATAGAAGAAGACTCATTGAGTGATGAATGAACATTGTTTGTTTGGTTGATGATTATCTGAATTGTTGCGCCATGTAGTTGCCAACCTTCATAGTACGATTTTAGGAAGTTTTTTGTTTGCCGACATGATTGTTTGAGACGATGTTCAAGATTAAAGTTTTACAACTTCTATAAGATCTGGACAACCTTGTACAAACATTTTATTCAATCAAATCACAATTGGGGATGGGAGGATTAAAATTGGAGTGCAACCAAACATTATGATTCAAAAATTCTAATAGGAATACAACCAAAATCAGTATAAAAAACTTAAATGTTTATGTGGTATCATTTGCAGTCATTTTTAGACTTGTAGTAACCGTTGCAACGCACGGGCATTTCGCTAGTCAACAATAGTTTTGGTAGCACGTTTCATAAAAAAAATATTGACAAAATGGGAAGTGTATTTTGTGTGCAAAGAAATATGAAAACTCCCCGTGGCAACATTCTGGGGAATTCCAAAGGTGCACGCCTGTGTGTTTCATATTTTTTTTTTGAACAAGTGACGGGCGCAAAGCACTCGATATATTAGCTGCATAGAAGTCTCTAAAAGTTTACAAAAAGGCCCTAAAATATGAAGGAATTACACAGAGGGCCGAGATAATTGCACAAAGGAACCTAAAGAAAAAAAACAGAAAAGCGATCAGGTCCCTAATCTTCGTCTTCTAGATCGACGACCTCCTCCGTCGCCGGCCTGCAACCGCGCCGCCGGGGACACACCACTTGGGGCGGAGAGCAGGGAGCTACAAACACACAGAGGAGAGCAGCAACGGAGCGGCAACCTTACTGCCATAGATTCCGGCACAGTGGCGGACACACGGCCGCCAGTGAACACCGGAGAGAAGTTCCATATGGTCTCTCATTGTGACAAACAGTGTCATGGTTAAGGCCGTGACCTAACTGGTTTATGTTGAAAGCCATGCAACCTCGTTAATTTGTGTTAGCTCAGTTCTGTGAAAGGATTTTTATGAAAATATTTGTTGTTATTTTTTCCTCGCAACTAGGTCATGTAAAATGGCATTACATGCTGGTGTTTCATAGATATTTGACCAAACTAGATAAAATTTTGACACAATTTGGTATGGCCCATGCAAGTACGCCTCCGAGTTACCTGCCAAGTTAGTTGTGATGTCATAATTTACCAAGTCGATCTAGCCTTCTTGTTTAGAAAAATAATGAATTTCGGCAAAATATGGGCGAATTGGATTATTTTTACAGGGATAACATTTAGGTAAAGTATCACAAGTGCATGTAAAATGGTAATTTAATTAAAATATTCATAGGGACAATATTTTCATCTAGCTAAGTTTGGTGTTTGTCAATTTAGTCTTCTCTGATTTTTTTTGACTACAAGTGTGTCTTAGGAAAGTCAAGATGCAAAAAGGTGAGCGAAGCTAGAGACTTTGACTTGGGAGATTTTTTTATATAACTCCAGTTTTACGAGGGAGCTTTGTTGTTCGCCCGTGTTCTACATTGTTGCATCTTGGTTAATTGATCAAAAAAAGTGAGGCCTCTCTGTAAAAAGAATCTATATAAGTATAGCTAGCATGCATGTTTTACAACATTTATATATTTGAGCCATAGCTTTTGACCGCCGTGTGAGATTCGATCGATCGAGCGCATGTAATTCGCATGCATGTAGAGATAGCACGCACCGTCCATTTTCGAAGACCAGCAGAGTATAGAGTATATATAGCTTAAATATATGTTACACCGGCAGTAAAGTTAAGTAGCCAGCAATATACTACTCCCTTCGGTTCAAATTAATTGATTTGAGTTTGTTTAGATTTGAATATATCTAGACTTATTTTAATATTAGATATATCTAAATCTAGAAAAATTCAAATCAATTAATTTGAATCAGAGAGAGTATTCAGAGTCCATATGGACGATAGTCACACACCCCACGTACACTCGAGTGGGATCGAGAAACCGGGTGTCAATGACCGTCCACACATCAATATCATTCCAACAAAAGACGATATGACGCGTGACTCGGGCCGATGTGAAACCTAACCATGTACTAGTACATTATAAATCAAGCCTAGGGTGGCAAGCGGCACCCGCATAATAACCCGCAAAAGAAAATATAGGCAAAAGGAGGTCCCAAAATCTAGCAAAATTAATAAAGGTTTAGTTAAAAAGTTGTGCCACGACTCGCCCCGCTTGACACCCTAACCAAGCCGCAAGTAAAGTTGGTACCTTTGTATACACACTATATATTGACTGAATGTCTCTCTCACCGCGCGGCTAGCTCAGTCCAAAGTTTGCTGAATTATTGCGATGATCAGCAATAATACTTGTTTTATACACTTCCATCGAAAGAAGTGTTCAATACTAGTATACTTAATTTGCTGCAAAATAAAGCATATACAAGTATTAGTTATGACTCTAGGTGACTTGAAAATACAGTTCTTTCCCGGTTAACTTTGACATATACATCCAATCAAATTCTCCTCACTTTTTTTGTATCTGCGTGAATCTCATGTTAAGAACCGCATTGTTCTTTAGAGTAATCCGGAAAGAATTTCTGAGTCGTTTGGGAAATAAGGAAGACCCAAAAATTAAACTGTATTACAAGTATCTAAAATACCATTGGCAAAAATTCAAGAGAGTCTAGTACTCCCTCGGGTGAAAACTTATCTTTTTAAACCTTGTATGAATTTGAGTAACTCGCACCCAACTGACATTCTAAAAGGTAGATGCAATGGTGGTTTTTACTCCATAACTGAACAAAGTACACTCATCATGGTTTCAGGCATGTCAACATTGGAGAAGTCAAGCTTTCTTTTGCACCTCTATGTTATCTTAGAAAATACAATAAAACCATATAATACAATTAATTATTTGGGAGTGGTGGTTTGGCTCCTTGGTTCCTTCTAGTTTGGTGTAAAAAGATATAAATTAGATTTTGAAGTTTTTCAAAAAACCAGAAACAAATGTCACATCATCATTGACCAGGCCTGTGAAGATTAATGACTAATAGGATCATCACGGAATCTATGCCACGTGGGCTTGTGTGCCATGTCACAAAGTCCATGTCGGAACTGGTGTCGTTAGTTCAAACCATCAGCGATGAAAAACTTCGTCCTAAAATTTATGAAGATATGCTTTAGTCATAAATATTTGTGACCAAATACCGAAAATGTCGTCATCAAATTTCATTAGTGGCGATTTTCCCATGTTGTGAAGTATGGACGCTCTATTTTTAGTCAAAGACAATCATCACAAATATAAGGACAATCTTGTGACCAAATTGTGGGTTCCTTGTAGTGTTACATTAACACATATGATACTTGTGCGCTAAAAAGCAAACTGTGTGCATATAAGAAAATAGCTAATAGTAGACAACTGTAAATGGATGTATTTGTCTTTTTATGTAGTCCATAAATTATCATGTTTCTTCACGGAAATTTATAGGTGTGGAGTAAAAAAGACTATATATATGTACATGTGAAAACAATTTAGAACTTACCGAATTAAAAAAACATAAAACCCAACAAACCCAAGATAAACATAAAACATAAAACATAAAACCCAAGAAAATCGTGGATGGGCGTCTGGCCACAGATCAACTTAAGAACTCCAGTGCTGCCAGCGTTACGAGTTGCCACGTTTGGGTTGTTAGGTCTTCGATCGGTGTACTTAGATTTGATCACGTTTATGCCGGAAACGGCACCGCGTCACATCGACGGATCTACGCATGCATAGGTTGTACTAGATTTGCAGTACTATACAGCAGTCACATGCATGTGGTTGCAATAATAGTTAATTATTTTATTTGTTTTGTGTAAAACGACCAGTGATCATACCATAGTGCTCTATCTTTCGTTTTAGCTCGAAACTGCCCTCAACTGACTTTTAGTTGTTATATTCTTTCAAGACAAGAAACCTTAGACAAAAACTCACTTTTATTTATTTCATAATATTGAATTGATGCACTATTTAACTGATCCAAAATTTTGAACTGATGGAAATGGCTAGACTATATATTTATATTCTTAACACTCTCCCTCACGTCTAGACTATTTTAGCCTTAATGTGGGTTCGGTGTAAGCCGCATAATCTTTTTTTAACTGTGTGAGCAGTGTCTTAAACTTGAGACCTTCGATCCGATACCATACCGAAAATATATAATCTCTAACATTTTGTTGTGTATTGATTCGACCCTTACTAGAGTATACACGGAAGGAAGGAACTGCTTGGAGTACAAGAAGTTCATTGCTTGAACTAATCATATCTCCTAATCTCAACATACACGCATTCTAACACATCATAATACTGCATTTTTGGTTACAGCTATATATACTTAGTAACTTCTAGAGTGGCTACATGTGTCAAAATTTCCTGTTGTTCAAATATATTACTCCCTCCGTCCCGAATTATTGGCCGCGGCCATAGTACAAAAACAAGTTTGCAATTAAATCCTTAATACATTCACATCTTTTCAATTTTTGCCAAATTCAAATCCAAATCTTCACCGTCCTGTCTCGGTCCTCCATCGCCTCCCGTCCGGCGTCGTCGGCCGCTCCTCAGTAGTCTGCCCCGCTCCACCGCCTCTCGTCTGCCGTAGGCCGCTCCATAGCAGTCTGCCCCGCTCCATCCTCTTGTCCACCGTTGGTCGCCCCCTAGCTGAACGCCCCACTTCGCCGCCTCCGGTCCGAGCGCATGCACGCCGCCTCCCTTCTGAGCTCGCACACGGCACCTCCCCTACGAGCTCGCCGACAACGCGTCCCCTACGAGCTTGCAGACGTCGCATACCCCAGGAGCTCGCGGGCGGCGCGACCCCTATGAGCTCGCAGACCCTCCCAGCTCGCGGACGCGCAGGAAGATCAATCTTGGTCGGGACTGCGCCCAAATCAACCTCGCCGGACCCTTCCGCTCACCGGGCTCCCGTCGGTCGGCCTGCTCCTCCCTCCAATGGTCGGATTCCCTCCAATGATCCTGATTCTTCAGATTTCTGCTTTAGTACAGGTTTCAGAGTAGCAGGTTCAGGGTGCCCAGGTTCACAGGCAATAAGTAACCTGCAACAAGATTTTTGAGCAGCAGGTTCAGAGGCTAGAGAAACTAGATTCCTTTGCTTGTTTATGATAACGATTGATACACAAAATGTGTGTAATAAACATGAATTAAGTGATGATAGTTCCATGTATGGAACCTGACCAATGTATGTATGGAACCTGCTGGTACAAGTAACAAAACATGAATTAAGTGATGATAGTGACCTACTGGTACAAGTACAAGTTTAGTGAATTCACAAAGGAGAGAAGAGGAATTATTGACCTGCAGGTACAAGTAACAAAAGATCATCTATGTATGGAACCTGACACATGTATCAAGGAATTACTCTTTGTAATATTGTACTAAAACTGAAATTTCTATAAAGCAACACTAGTACTCAAATGAACACTGGAACTAGCACTACAATAATGTACACTGAACAAAAGATCATCTATGTATGGAACTGACATGGAAGTACAATACTCTATGGAAGCAGGATCAGTAGAGGAAGCTGAACATGCTCATAGTCAGCTAGTCAGCAATCTTTAAAACACTCCTGTAAACATTTTGGTGTATAACCTACATTATACTTAGTGAGAAATTACCTCAAGGAAAATCAAATAATCCCATAGCAAATAATGAACAATCATGTAGCTATCTACCATGTTGACAAGAGATTGCATAATGACTACAAGATTGTATCATAAACTATCTACCTTGCCTTGTCTCCCCTGCCCTTGCCTTCATCAGGGCTAATGTCACTTTTCCCATGCCTGTTGCAAGAAACTTTAGTTTCATTTAACACAAAATACAATGATCATAAAAGCAATGAGATACTGGATAACTTCTTATCATCGGATGGAAAATACAGAACAACAGGCAATAAGAGATAGGCAATAGAAACTTGCTATTCCAGTACAAAGAAAGTGAAATTAAGGACATAAGATTGAAATCCAATTTTTATCTATGAAATGGCATAATTCTTATCTGTAGCAGATGATGCCTTCTCGTATTTAGTCAACTTATTACTCTTGAAACAGTTAATTGTTGTTCCTTTCATGGGCAGTTATTTGCTAATAAGTGCATATTAGTAGGTTCCAAAAAAATCCATTACCTTTGCCCCAATGCTGGTAATCTTCCCACCTCAATTCTTCATGATTCTTATTTTTTTTGCGGGTATAGCTGATATGGAATCAAGCTTTGCGGCAGGCTGATGATAACCACTTATGGTACTGTCAATATCCAGCATTTGAGGCTGTATCCTGGTTCCTCCAGATTCATTTTCACATGTAGAGTGCCCAAACGTTGGTTATGCTCTCTATGAGCCTGAAACCCAATAAATAAAGTGAAAAAGCAGTTTGCAATTACCCAGACTACTATACAGCAGCGAGCCCAACATTTTACAGTAGCACACATATGCATCTCAGACACTAGTCATCACTAAGAAGCACACATATACTCCAAGCCTGAAAGTATTGTAGTTTAGCTGAATCTACAGAACAAATATGACAATATAAATATGGACAAACATAAATTCAGTGATAGACCTTGCAAACATTCAGGACCTTGCAAACATAGAGAGGGAGGAACATGCTCATAAAAATAGAGAGGGATTACAAGCTACAGGAACAATGCATTATATAAAGCAAACAGAACACTGAACCACTTAAACCACCCAATCCCAATTGAAGCAATGCATCATACCTAGCAGAAAGAACAATGTACAATGCATCATCAATAACTAGACTAGCTACTGCCATTGTTGAAATTGAATCCGAGTGGAGATTTTACAATCATCGGCAATAAGTAACAATGCAACATTACAGAGAATGATACATGACATTACAAACTTGCATAAACATTCTCAGCTGAATGTTTCTTGTTATTGGTCTCAATAACTTGACTGGCTTGGTGTGTTGCTGCTACTCTGGTGACTAGTGACTAGTGAGTGTATGCTGCCCATCCTCTACTTGCAGTTTTAGCTCCTCATATTTTATTTTCTCCCATATTTTATGTTTTATTTCTTTGAAATGCATTCTTGCAAACTACGCCCAGAATCAATATGAAAATATATGTCAAAGGAGTATGTTTTTGCCAATTTACCTCATGTTTATCTTTAGAGGCAGATCCCTGTCTGCAATGGACCAGAAGAGGAACCAATATATGAGTTCAATTCCATCATCGCTTCTGAGGCACTCTGTAGAGCTGAGCTCCCTGTGCGGTCATGGTGAGGGGTTCTTGGATCAGATCGTTAATTCCTGATCGACGGCACATCTCGCCGATGTTGTTGTCCATGTCAAGGTCCAGAAGGAGGATCCGGAACAAAGAGTGGGCGCTTCTCGAGGATCATCCAGAAGGAGGATCTAAGGCCCGACGACACCGATGTGACCTGGCAGCCGACCTTCTTGAGGAGCTTCTGCGTCATCGCCTAACTCATGGCATCGCCGTCCGCGAGCAAACATGTCAAAATAAACCCAAATAGTCGGAGACAAAAGGAGGACAGAAAGAGGACATCTAGAATCAAAAGCAAGAGGGGAAAGAGGGAGGAGTGGAGTGAGAAATATCAGCGATTTGGGAAGTGGAGTGGAGCTTCTGCATGTGGAGCGTCCAAGTCGGGAGCTTGACAGGAAAAAGGGATCCCTTTCGTCTTGATCTCCCTCCTCGTCGTGTTCTGGTTGGTCGGCGAGGACGAATGGAGTTGACCGGAGAGGGAGCAGCGGAGCAGGCGGCGGGGTCGAGGGCGTAGTGGCCAGCGATGGCGTGGCGGAGCAGGCGGCGAGGGAGAGGCAGGCGACGGGAATACTCATATATGGGGAAGGAGACAACAGGAGTGGAGAAGGACCCGAGGTTCGGTCGGGAATTCCTCAAGGTCCTTTTTGCAAAATGACAGTCGCGAACGGTAATTCGGACCGGAGGGAGTATTGTTTCATTGATCCAAGGATCTGATTAGACAGATGCTCGGAGTGAAACCAAAAAGCAATATGGTAATCGACGAAGGACCTGAAATCGAATGATGCATGCTTTTGCAAACAAATTGTCTCGGTTTTGAAGGAAATCGGAGGAACTTGGGCGGGGTCGAAGAAGAAAAGAAAGGAGACATGGATTCCTCCATGGATTTGAGTTTCATAAGGGCAGTGTCGTACAAGCCTAGCTAGTTTCGGAATCGAGGCAAGTTTAACCCTAAAAAAATGAAGGTAGGCTACACGTACGAGTTGCTAGCTAGGCAGCCAATGGGCGGGCCAGGCGGATAGCTCTTCTCGATAGAAACAACTACTACCTCCTTCACGGTTTGCAGGGCGCGTAATCAAATTTGGATTTTTCCAAAACTGCAATGTTCCTAGGCGCATAAGAATTAATTGTTAATTAATGTGACACCTTTACTTCCAACTTCCTATGCATGCAACGGTCTCCCACCAATGCATGCGCCTTAACCGCTCACTAATAGGCCTAATTTTCGGCCAATACGTACACGCCTAGGTCCGTGAGATTTTTATAGAGCACCCTGCAAACCGTGAAGGAGGGAGTACGTAGAAGAGAGGGCGGTCAACATTGGCGCCACGTGTTGGCTGGTTGCCGGTACCGACCAGACCAGGACCGGCCGGCCGTACTCGTGTATGGTCCACCACCTGACAAACATCGAGGCGCACATGGCGGACTCGCGTGCACAGCACCGTCAGCGCGCCGCGCTACGACGGCGGCCGGCAGCGGCTCGCGCCATTCCACGCCGAGTTCGACCGTGGGCTCGTGGCTATAGCTCGAGGACAAGAAGGCGGTCGTAGAAGCCACGTAGGAAATATATGGAGCGATCTAATAGTAATAGGAAGCCACGTATGGCCTGTTCTAGCTACCTTCTCAAATCCGAGGTTTAGACTGTTCCCTTCGTTATAAATAACTGATTTAAATTTTTCTAGATATAAATGTATTTACACAGTAAAACACGACGTCTATATACATTCAAATCCAATCAAACCCAAGTTACAACGATGAAATCTAACTTTGTTCTAACTTTGTTCTAAATTTAAAAAAAACGATGTCCATTTTCTCCACGTTTCCTAAGTTTCAAATCTGAATAAGACGCGCGCGTAGACAAGCCATTATTCCGAGCAAGACCAGGATCGACGAAATCTCACTGTAATTCACGCTGAAGATCAAACTCTATTACACCGACCAGACCGTGCATGTGTGGGGACAGAACAACGTAGCAACAACCCAACTCTAAAAAAGTATTAGTAGAACGTATTCCCTTTGTTTAGAAAATATAAGACGTTTTAGCTTTCTAAATTAAATATGTCGAGACGTCTTTTAATCTAGCCTGGAAATTGATATGGAGTTGCCCAATTCCGCCTAGGTACGTACCTTTGCCTGGAAGCTAGCTCGCAATGCACTTGCTATACAGGAGAATATGAAGAAGCAGGGGATGGAGCCTCTGGCTATATGCATGATATGTGGTATGGAGGATGATACCTCATTTCACGCCCTAATAAAATGTCCACATGCTCATGGTCTATGGGATGAGATGAGGAAAGTCTGGGCATTACCATCTACTCCCTCCGTTTGGAAATATAAGATGTTTTAGGTTCGTGAATGGAATGTATCTAGACACCTTTTGTGTCTAGATTCATTTGAACCTATACACTAAAAGGTGTCTAGATACATCTCCTTCACAAATCTAAAACATCTTATATTTCTAAACGGAGGGAATAATAGCTCATTGTTTGAAAGGAATCCAGACTGGTTTCTGCATGTCCTCCACAACCCTGAGGACGATCAACGCGCCCCGCTCCTGATGCTGCTGTGGAGAGTTTGGCACATCCACAATGAACTCACCCACAAGAAACAGCCAGCCCCAGTTACGGCATCTAGAAGATTTCTGGAAAGCTACCTGCAATCCCTGATGCTTATTGAGCAACATCCGGTGATTGATGTTGATAAAGGGAAACAGGTGGTTGATTGGGGACGTGGTGCCAGGAGCAAAAAAACACCATCTGGACGAACGACCGCATGTGATGCAGAAATGGAGGCCACCGGATGTGGGCATGATGAAATTAAATGTGGATCGCGCATTCAAGGACGATGGGCGGGCGGGAGCGGGTATGATCCTTCGTAAGTCTAATGGGGAGGTCGTTTTTGCAGCTTGCAGATATTTACAGAATTGTGCCGACCCGCTGGAGGCGGAGCTCGCGGCAATGGAGGAAGGTCTCCGCCTTGCTCTCCACTGGACACATGACCCTATCATTGTGGAGACGAATAGTGCAGAGGCAATCAAGCTGGTCGCCGAGAAAACACCGAACCTGTCACGCTATGCCATGAGGATTACTTGCATCCGAGAGAGTATTAAGGAGAGAGATATTGTTTTAACAAAAGTTGCCGTGGGGCCAATGGTGCTGTCAAGTTTCATGCACTAGCCAACGCAACCAAAAGTCCGAACTGATAAAAAGGGCTAGTGTAATCCACTTATACACTTCAACACTCCCTCTCACGTGTGACGGGGAGAAATCAGCACGTGCAACCGGAAGAGAGCGACGGCGCGCGAAACTCACGTATGACTCAAGAGGCTTATACGTGGACACAGAGGGGTTAACAACAATTTTAGGATAAATTGTGAAAGCCAGGACTCGAACTCAAGACCTTAGGCTATGATACCATGTCAAGCTTCATGCACTAGCCAACGCAACCAAAAGTCCGAACTGATGAAAACGGCTAATGCAATCACTTATACACTTCAACAGATGCCAACCACGGTTTAGCTTATCTAGGAAGAGTACGCGAGCGAACTGCTAATTGGCTGAGAAACTCACCGCCTAAGATCGCTGATGTATCCGAGCGGACTATATTCCCCTATCTGATGATTAAAAATCTCTTTCCTTGAAAAAAAAAATATATTATTAAAAATAGTTTAGATACGTTTATTTTATAAAGCTAAAATATTTTATATTTCTAAATCAGAGAAAGTACGTGTGAGATTCGGCCGAGCTTCTCGCACACCGTCCATCGTCGCGGGAGACCCCTTTGCCGAGCTCTACCTAACGTATTCCCCGTACGTATGTACGTACTAGTAGGTGGCTAGCTATAGCGCACGAGCATGCGTGCAACTAGCCTTGTCAAATAATTGGTCATTCTCGTAGTATTCAAAACGGCCGTCCTCAAACGGAATACGTGAACTCACGAGCCTCAACCGTTCCCTCCTCCTCTCGTGTCTAGCGACAGGCGGTGGCGCTTGGTCCCATCTCCCTCCGCTTGCCGCTCCGGCGGCAGGAGGGGGAGATGATCTCGTTCCTTCGGTCGACAGGCAGCGGTGCTTGGTCCCCTCTCCTTCCGCTTGCCGCTCCGGCGGCAAGAGGAGGAGGGGATCTCGTTTCTTCGGTCTGTAGTTAGGGTTTGTCTTCTCTGGTGCGTTGTTGGGGTGGTGGGAGCGGCGTCCGGACGAATAAATCTGCCTCAACTCTACTCCCACACCGGCAGCGACCTTTACGGTGGCGTCTCGGAGTTAATGGCAACATGTGCTTATCGATCCTTCGGATCGGTAGCTTGGTCTTCTCGTCGTTCTTTGGATCTGGCGAGATCTGTTTCTCGAAGTGTCGCCGGTGTTCGTCGTTATCCATGGCAACACTGGGGGCCGGGGCGAGATGGATGCTCTAGAGCGAGGATGTTGGTCCGGAGGTGGTGGATTGGCCGTTATTCCCTGACTTCATCGGTGGGAGGCGGTGGATCTTGGTCCAAGATAGCACGGGGACATCCCCCGATCGAGGTGCCACAACGACATGTGTCTCGCTGCTTGTAGCAGGCTTCATCGACTCATAAAGCCTCGTTGGTGATGGTGCTTTCTTGGATCTGGCAATGGTGGAGGCTCGCCGTCTCTTTCAGCTTACGTCTAGACGGCGTTGGATGGTGGCGGCGGCCGCTAGCTTCGGAGAGTGCAGAAAACCCTAGAAATAGTTTTGTATTTTTCTATCCATTAGGTGTATATCTGCGATGTTTTCAGGACAATCTTTTTCTTCTGGTCTATTTTTCAGTTTTCATGTGAGTTCTTATAACTTGTTTTTCTATCAATAAAATTTTGTGGTTGCTCTTAAAAAACGGCCGTCCTCGTTCTGCATGCGGAGCTGTAGAATGAACAGTGCATGCAGCCGAAATACGTGCGTACGACAATGCCATCGTCAACAACGTTACTGAATTTGTCAATCCTACTGCAGTGTAGCATCTTTTTTTTTTTGACAATCAGTGTAGCCTCTTTTGTTGGGAGAAAAGCGGCGAGCACCGCAGAGATACATAAGAGCACGTACACCGTGAGGGGTAGCTAACAAAATTACTAGACTCATGCTCAAGACTAGCAAAACTTCTCCAGCGTACTAGCCACGATGATGGGCTCCACCAGCTAGAGAAAATAATATATTTTACTTGCCACAACTCACCGGTGCTCTTATTTCTTCCTTTTTCTAGCTAGAGTAGGGGTCAACTCTATCTTAGACCTTGAGTCTAGTACTGGACGCGCGTCTAGCAATTCTGAGCTTAGCTACCACCAGTCCAGCGTTTAGTTCTAGGTCTAAGACCTCTTAGACACACACCACGTTTGACCAACGCTGCACATGCCCTAAGGCAGATAGAGATATGTGTACGGAGTTTTTATATTAATTGGTAGCCCCCCCCCTCTCCCCCTTTTTTTTCCCTTCGAAACGTGTTCATAATTTTCATATTTGAAGATCCAAAACAATACGAGCAAAATACCAGCATATAGATAATGATTTACAATACGGGTGCGCCAAAAACCATGCAAAAGTAATTTGTATATTGGGCTTAGTGCAAAAAGAGAAATTTTCAGATCTGCTAGGAGATGTAAACATTACACGTATGGAATTTGTCATTTTTGCTGCACCAAAAATACAAACAATATTTTATTGAAACTTTGCAGATATGTGCAGTGCGGGTTCGTTGGCTACATGCAAGTATTATTTTTTTCAAAACAAATTGAAGCTTTTTTGAGAAGCCCAAAATCAACACATATGAAAATAGACGGACACAGGATTTAAGGCTATATGTAGGACGAGTTCTAGGCTTATTCGGGCCTTCCTCTTGATAGCGGTAATATGATGTGTTGGCTGATCCCCGAAGAGGCGGAGAAGTTTGGATAAGAATATCACTGGTTCAATATGTTTAATTATGATTAGCGTTCTTAGCTCTCTCAACAATGTCCGTCAAACTCTGTCATTTGTTCGCACGCACGCACGCACGCACACACGAAAGATTTCAAAAATATTAGTAATATTCTAGAAGAGAAATATTACTATAAAACAATAGCAAACTAAATAATCTGTACATTGATAAATTCATTGTATTTTTTCTAAATTCACATGTATGAAGATATATTTTAGTACAGGTGAATCTAGACGACTAAAATCCGTATATGGGTGCCAGGCTATATATGTAATACGTGCGTGCAGTGTATCCGCATGCAGCCGAAATACGTGCGTACGACAATGCCATCGTCAACAACCTTACTGAATTTGTCAATCCTACTGCAGTGTAGCCTCTTTTGTTGGGAGGAAAACGGCGAGCACTGCGGAGATACAAAAAAATACGAGCAAAATACCAGCATATAGATGATGATATACAATACGGGTAAGTGAAAATTGGGCTAAGTGAAAATTTCGTGCAAAAATAATCTTTATGCAAAATGAACAGTGCATGCAGCCAAAAAATCATGCAAAAATACTCTGTATACTGGGCTAAGTGAAAAGAGAAATTTTTAGATGTGAGACGACGTGTGCGCATTACATGTACAAAAAAAAATAATTTTTGCTGCGCCAAAAATACAAACTTTGCAGATCGTGCAGTGCATGTTCTTTGGCTACATGCAAATATTTTTTTGAAAAAAATAAAGCTTTTTTGAGAAACGCAAAATCGGACGGACACATGATTTAAGGCTATATGTAGGATGAGTTCCGTTAGGCTTATTCGGGCCGTTTCTTCCTCTTGATACGGTAATATGATGTGTTGGCTGATCCCTGACGAGGAGGAGAAGTTTGGATAAGAATAGCACTGGTCCAAAGGTTTTGTTTCCCTAGGCACCACGACACAAAGGACCCCTTGTTTAAAGTAGCGTCAATGTGGTCGGGAGGGGGGGGGGGGCAATGGCCCCTGCCTCAGAAAATTCGTTAAAGATACTTTTAATATTTATAGTAGAATTTTAAATATTACTCTACATATGTTTAATTATGATTAGCGTTCTTAGGTCTCTCAACAATGTCCGTCGAACTCAATGTCATTTGTTCACACACACACATGAAAGATTTCAAAAATATTAGTAATATTCTAGAAGATAAAAATTACTATAAAACAATAGCAAACTAAATAATCTGTACATTGATAGATCCATTCTATTTTTCTAAATTCACATGTATGAAGATATATTTTAGTACATGCGAATCTGGACGACTAATCCGTATATGTAAACCTGAAAATGGTTTTGGATTTGGCAGAACTCCGTGGGCCCACGCGGATGCCGCCACATGCTTGTGGTTGTTGTTCTCGTGGACGGATGAGCAGCAACAACGCACTTGGCTGCAGGTTGTTGCTGCTCACACGTGTTGCACACACGTGTGGTTAAGTACTGCTCGCAAACCACAAGTCAAAACCATGGTTCTTCTCATTAATTTGGTCTGGTTTAGGTGGAGATAGCTAGCGGTTTAGTTTGGATTGGGTCACAAGTATGGTTTAGTTTCTCTCAATCCGTGCCTTGGTTTTAGTTTAGGTATGGTTGAGTTCCCCAACCATTAATTGCCAGGTTTACGTATATGGATGCCAAGTTATATACGTACACACGTACGATCGCTCGCACTTGCAACGTTGTGCTCGTTTCTATACCATACACAGAGCCGTGGAAGCACGCACGTACTATACCTACGCACGCATGCACCGACGGAGCATGTGCATGCATGCACGGACGGAAGCGGATCGTGCGGCAGTGCGTCAATTGGCATGCACTGCATGCATGCACATATCGCGTACGTACGTACGTGCGGCCCAATTCACCGTCACGCACACGAGTTGCACGCCCTGGGATCGGCCGTGTCATGCATCTTCTAGAACACATCAAATCTTGAACGCACTGCCTACACATGCTCGATCTGGCTCGTTTTTCTCCCGATGATCGTGATCTAGATCTTTGTTTTGTTTTTTGAGAGATCTTTGTTGGCGGACAGATGGAGGCCGAGCTATATGTAGCCTTTTATTTTCTCGAGAGATCGTCTTTGTAAGAAGTGTGCTGTCTTTACATGGTGCACAAAAAATATGGTGCACATGAAACGTACACATGAATATGGGTGGTGATGTTTGTCCACGTAGCGTCACATATACGGAGTACTTAGCTTTGTCTCTCGTTGTTTGCCGGCCTCGATCGCCGACTCACTCTCTCGGTTAAGTGTGGTATAATTACGTTTTGCTTCCTCGTCTTTTGATTCGGGTTTAGGCAGGCCTTGTGCCCGCCATGGTTTCCTCTAAAAAAAAAAAGATGAGAGATAAGAGATAGAGTATTGGACTTGTAAAACGAGCCTTGAGCTTATGTTGAGAATTCTCTGGATTTGAGAGAGCATACGAACTTGATAGGCTAACCTTTGATCAAAGAATTTTATACGAATTTTTTATGGACAGGAATACTCCAAAGTTCTCGTACTCCCTCTGGTCCATATTACTGGTGTCAATTTTGTCTAGATATGAATAATATTTAACTAGATAAATACGAATCTAGATAAAATTGATGAGTCCATTAATATAAACCAAATGGAGTAAGATTCCTTCAATCCAAAAAAGGCCATTGTATTGTACTGTGTTGTGCTGAATCTGGTCCAGTTTTGTTAAATCCAAATCGCTTTGTTGACCAGCCGGACGCGCGCAGACGCTATAGTCCGCACAAAGATGGAATGATCAAGATTAATTGCATGCACGCACTGCACCCACGCGCACGGGTGGAGGAAGTCGGATCGTGCGGCGGAAATTGGCATGCATGCACATCCACGCGCGTGCATTGGGTGACTCGCGGCCGTGAGCCAATTCATCGTCTCACGCACCGACACGGGTTGCACACCGGCTGTGACCGGCTGGTCCTGTCATCTTCGATCTGGAACAAATCAATCTTGGACGACGCACTGGCTACCAACATATATAAGTATACCCCGCCTTGTTAAGTTTTGCCTCTCGATCGATGATCTCTATCTTTGCTGCTATGCATGGGTGGTGCTTTGTTGGTAGTAATAAGTATTTGCTACTTTTCTATAGTATCTAGCGAATGTTAATTTCCAAGAAGTAATTAGTATTTTGCAAACGTGAAAGAGAGGAGTTTATATCTCTATTTAGGAAGTCATTCATATTGTACATTATTTTGTTTTACAATGGAGTCGTGTTAACCCAAAGGACTATATCCGTGTCAGTGTTTTGTTTGCGCTACCCGTGACGTATTCTATGTGGGTTAGGCAATCGTATAACTTCCATAACCTATTCAGCCATACTTTCTCCATCTCAGTTTAGGTTGCATATTATTTTTGACCCGCATACCAAGAAGCCTATCTAGGTTGCATAGAAAAAAATTTAGACTGAAATATCCCCAACTCGATTGATATGCATGCAGCGGCCAGTATCTCTCACGTCCCTTCGGTTTTGACCCTCCCTTCATCGCTAAGTTAATATGCATGCATGCATTAGTTCGTGAATAAAAGCATAGAGCGTGGCTGCCAGGGGGTAAAAGGGTCCGATTATCGCTAAGTTGGGCTGCTGACCATAATATGCATCCTAATTTGATAATTTCGTAAAAAAACCGCATCTTATACTGGGAGAGAGGGAGTACATGATTTCAAGTAGTGCATCTAATGTATATTCATTTAATTTTCTTTTGCTCCTATCATATATAAGCTATTCTGACTCTGGCACATATATAGTAGTGGATGTGTTTAATTGAGGGAAATCATACATGTGTTCACATGTGAAGAAATGCTCGCATGGACCAATCTCCTTTTAGACTAAAACTTGCTGGGTCGTGCTATGGTGTTCTTAGAGATATAAGTTTGAGATTGGAAAACTTTACTCTTCTTCTGTCTTCATAATAAGAAATCAACATTTACAGACAAGTTGTTGTCTAGATAATAAACCGCCAGGTACACGGTTTATAAGTTCTAAATATAGTTGTATGTGGTAGAAATATACCCTTTTTTTGATTAATCTACGTTCGGTAAAAAGATAATAGTTGCCAATAGAAAGCTACCGGTGTTTTGTTTAATCTTTATCGGCTTCTTGCAGGTTTCTACAATAATACTCTTGGTTTTCCACATGGTTTTGTCGATGGCCATGAACTTTTGCCAACCCTGGTTCATTATATGGATCTTTCAAGACACATATTGCATGTGGATTAGTTGGTGATGATGAGGAGAGATGTTTCACTTATTTGATGAGGCGATTCAACAGGCTTCTTCTCTCCAGCTCAGACACATATTTATGGAAATATTATTATTTCGTTTATTGGGACAACGTTGTGTGTGTCCCAATGACGAATTTGTTAGATGTGTCATCGCGTAACAAAAGAAGTACTAGAACTTAAGAAGTAAGAGTTGTTTACCCGAAAAAAAAGTAAGAGTTGTTGCTAGAGTTAGTGGGAAAAGTAGGGGTGACCACCTGCGTGGGATACTCTTACACTTGGGTCGATGCGTCGTAGTACCCAAAAATTAACGAAGTTTATCAATTAAACTCTAGCCCATCCACAGCTGTTCTAACGCTTGACTATCATGACTCTGCGTGCCTAATTCTGACGAGCGTGCGCACCGATGTGTGTGGGCACGTCCATCCTCATCCGCGGTAATTGAAATTGGTTGGCTGTCTAGTTGGAGATCAAACCCCCAAATGCGACACTCCTCGTTCTTCATCAAGATGGATTACTACTACTGCTGTGAGAGGCGACATCGCCATCCATAGCAAGATGAATAATGTAGTAGTGACTTTGTCAATCTCGAACATCGATTAATTATGTATGAGAAGGTATAGGCATGTGTGTTTGTGACTAGGTTTATGCTGAACATAGTGTTTCTCAAAGAAAATTTCTCTTAGGATTTTTTCGCAATCCTCTTGAGGCCTTGTTTGGTACTAGTGTCTTAGTAGGGATTAGAGGGGATAATCCCCAAGGGGATTGGGTGAAACCCCCACCTACACCCAAACCTCTCTAATCCCCACAAAATCCTAATCCCCACCAATCCACTAGGTAGGAGTAGTGTATTGGATTTGGAGAAAAATACACTAGAACTTGGGGTTTAGTGGGGATTATGGGAGATTGAATCAGTCAAATACTCTAAAACCAAACATACTATTTGAAGCAAGTGGGGATTTGGGGTTTAGTGGGGATTATCCTCTCTAATCCCCACAAATACTCTAATACCAAACAAGGCCTGAGCGATGAACTTTTTTTAAGGGGACGTGAGCGATAAACGTTTTTTTTAGGGGTGCATTTTTTTAGGAGCGATAAACTAATCCGTTGGCATATGGCATTTCCTACATGGGCTTATCAGATTGAGCCGAAAACTACATCTAAAGCCCATCAGCATTCTCCCATGGGCTAGACAGGCAAATCCTCCATTCGGCCTCGTCTTCCTCCTCTCAGCCCCACTCCCTCACAGGCCGGCAGTGGAGCCTCCTCTCCACTCCCTCCCCTCCAATGGCGACACCGCCCAAACCCCTCCACGCCTCCTTCCTCTGCTCCCTCGCGCTCGCGCTGCTCCGCGCCGGCCGCCTCTCCGCAGCCTCCCACGTCGCCTCCTCCCTCACCACCGCATCCCCTCCCGCGGCCCTCCTCCGCCGTCTCATCCCGGCGCTCGCCTCCTCGGGCCTCGCCGCCGCCGCCGTCCGCTTCCGCCCCGTCCCAGGAGACCCGCTCACCCTCAACTCCATCCTCCTATCCCACTGCGCCCTGCGCTCGCCCCGCCCCGCGCTGGCCCTCCTCCGCTCCTCGGACTCCGTCGACACCGTCAGCTACAACATCGTCATCTCGGGCCTCTCCGAGCACGGAGGGAGCCTCGCCCCGTCCCTGCTCGCCGAGATGTGCAAGCGCGGGGTCCCGTTCGACACCGTCACGGTCAACGCGGCGCTCGTGGGGCTCTGCAGGGACGGCCAGGTGGAGCGAGCGGCGGCGCTGGCCGAGATGATGGTGAGAGGCGGGGGCATCGAGAGACTGGATGTCGTGGGCTGGAATGCTCTGATCGACGGGTACTGTAAGGCGGGAGACATGGCGGCGGCATTGGCAACGGCGGAGAGGATGAGGACACAAGGGGTGGGAGTCGATGTCGTCGGGTACAACAGCTTGGTTGCTGGGCTCTGCCGTGCCGGCGAGGTCGATGCCGCGCGGGACATGCTGGGTACGATGAAGGGCGACGGGGTGGAACCAAACGTGGTGACGTACACGACGTTCATCGCCGAGTGCTGTAGGAGGAAGGCGATTGACGACGCCTTCAGTCTGTATGAGGAAATGGTGAGGATGGGCGTCCTGCCGGATGTGGTCACACTCAGCGCCCTTGTCGACGGGCTTTGCAGGGTCGGGCGGTTCTCGGAGGCGTATGCGCTTTTCAGGGAGATGGAGAAGATCGGTGCTGCGCCGAACCATGTTACGTACTGTATGCTGATTGATTCGTTGGCGAAAGCGAAAAGGGGCAGCGAGTCGCTTGTTCTGTTGGGGGAGGTGGTCTCCAGAGGCGTCGTCATGGACTTGGTCATGTATACAGCTCTGATGGACTGGTTGGGCAAGGAAGGGAAGATTGATGAAGTGAAGGACATGTTTCGGCATGCTCTGGCGGATAATCATACTCCCAATGGCGTTACTTACACCGTGCTGATCGATGCACTATGCAGAGCTGGTAATGTTGATGGGGCAGAGCAGGTGTTGCTGGAAATGGAGAAGTCTATTAGTCCAAATGTTGTTACATTCTCATCGATCATCAATGGCCTTGTTAAACAAGGATGGCTTGCCAAGGCAACTGATTACATGAGAAAGATGAAGGAAAGGGGCATTGATCCAAATGTCGTGACTTATGGAACGGTTATCGATGGCTTCTTCAAGTGCCAGGGGCAAGAAGCAGCTCTTGACATGTACCATGAAATGTCATGTGATGGTGTGGAGGCAAATAAATTTGTTGTAGATTCGTTGGTCAATGGCCTGGTGAAGAATGGGAAAATAGAGGAAGCGGAAGCATTGTTTAGAGATATGAATGACCGAGGTATGTTGCTAGACCATGTCAACTATACCACTTTAATAGACGGGCTTTTTAAAACCGGTAACATGCCGGCTGCTTTCAAGGTTGGTCAGGAGTTGACGGAGAGAAACTTGTTACCTGATGCTGTTGTCTATAATGTGTTTGTCAACTGCCTTTGCATGCTCAGGAAATCTAAGGAGGCAGAATCATTTTTGAAAGAGATGCAAAATACAGGCTTAAAACCTGACCAAGTGACATATAACACTATGATCGCTGCACAGTGCAGGGAAGGGAAGACTGCCAAAGCTCTAAAACTCCTTAATGAAATGAAGAGGAGTTCTATAAAGCCAAACCTCATTACGTACAATACACTTATTGCGGGTCTTTTTGAGGCTGGGGCTGTTGAAAAGGCAAAGTATTTGTTAAACGAGATGTCTTCTTCTGGATTCTCTCCGACCTCTCTGACTCACCGAAAGGTTCTCGAAGCATGCTCCCAAAGTGGGAGACCGGCCGTGATTTTGGAAATTCATGAATGGATGATGAGTGCTGGCCTTTGTGCTGATATCACTGTCTATAATACACTGGTGCGTGTTTTGTGTTACCATGGAATGACAAGGAAAGCTGCGGTTGTCCTGGAAGAAATGTCAGGAAGAGGAATTGCCCTAGACACCATCACGTTTAATGCTCTAATCCTTGGTCATTTCAAGAGCAGCCATGTTGACAATGCATTTGCTACTTACGATCAGATGCTTCGCCATGGGGTCTCACCTAACATAGCTACATTCAACACGCTCTTGGGTGGACTTGAGTACACTGGAAGAATTGGAGAAGCGGACAAGGTGCTGAACGAGATGAAGAAAAGGAGCATTGAACCCAGCAATCTGACTTATGACATACTGGTCACAGGATATGCAAAACAAAGCAATAAAGTGGAAGCAATGCGTTTGTATTGTGAGATGGTGGGTAGAGGCTTTCTTCCGAAAGTAAGCACATATAATGCACTCATAAGCGACTTCGCTAAAGTGGGAATGATGAGTCAAGCTAAGGAGTTGCTCAACGAAATGGAAAAGAGGGGTGTTCTACCCACATCCTGCACTTACGATATTCTTGTGAGTGGATGGTCAAAGCTTAAAAATGGAACTGAGGTGAGAACATTTCTCAAAGATATGAAGGAAAAAGGATTCCGTCCATCAAAAGGCACTATTAATTTTATATGCAGAGCATTTTCCAAGCCAGGGATGAACTGGGAAGCTCGACGTTTGCTTAAGAAACTATATCAGGTTTAGAGAATGTCAACTGTTGATGATGTCCTGATGGAGACTGTTCTTAGTTTGACATTACAACCACAGTCAGGGTGCTTATTGTTTAAGTGTCTTATCCTCCCGCAGCTCGCAACACCCCATCAAACGTTACAGGAAGCTACTTGCTGAGATAATCCCCGGGTCACCTGTAAGTGTCTGGTTCTCTGTTCAGTCGACGTCTAATTTAACCAGTTCAATGGTAATGCGGTTGTGTTTTTTTTATCTATAAGTAGTTAACAGCTTCCTTGCATGCCCTGCATGATGGTGCTGCTTCAGTAGTAAGTGTGGTGCTGCTTCAATAGTAATTGTAGTGCTGCTTATCTCGCAAAATTTACTTTTTCAGGATGACCCGTCAAATGAGTGGAAGATCATGAATCATGTTAAAAATATCCCCACACACTCCAAAGGCATGTGATGTTGCCATTTTGTTTCCTTTTATTTGTGTTGGTAGTTGCTAAAATATTCATTGGCTGTATGTGCTTAATCGTTCCATGTTTCCCTTCACTGTGCATGCTTTTCAGATTCTCAAATTTCCGTAACAGAGGAGTCACAAGGAGCTGCATCCTGCTCATGTGAATGTTGTCAAAATTAGTATCAGTTTACCAATGAAGAGCTACTCTTCATTTGTAATGAGAAGATGTGAGTTTTTGAATTCTTGGCTATGAATCGTGTTTTCCTTTTGTCACTTTACCGTGTGCATGTTATGATAGCATGTTTTGCCAGCAGCCTGGTAAGCACCATTATTGAACTTCTGAAAAGCATGCAGCAGATGTTTTCGTTCTTGAATGTCAAAATTTAGCGACATTCATTTACTACCAGGTGATTATTATGTAAAGTTGGATATGCTTTGTGTTCTGAACATTCATATTCGTGGTTGTTTTGTGTTTCACTCTGTTCTGATCATCAAGGATTGCTAGTTTTGGAATTGACGCCTGATTGATAGGATCATGGAGTTGAATGCATCTCTCATGGGAAACTTGCCACTTCTCTGTTTGTGTAGGATCTGAAGGCAGTGAGGCTTCTGATGGAGAAAACCAGCGAGGCTGAGGAGGTAGCTTGTGGATGCACCATGAGGGGCATATTACTGCTGTACTGCACTGGCCATGCTGCTTCTAGTTATTGAAGACAAGATATTGGTGATAGTGGGTGTGGTGATAAAGTGCATCAGGACAAAGAGATCGATTCACAGATCTATTGTGGATGAGAATGAGACTGTGTCAATTGGAGATGCCTCAGTTAGTCGTGTCAACAAGAGGAGAAAGATCCTGCTCTGTGAGATTCAGCTACTCTACTTAGAGTTGACAGCAGAAGCTTGCCTGTACATTAGGGTTGGCAAGGTACTGCTGTTCATTTTTTACGCTTAAATGGCTTGGCGAGCACAACTATTTCTGGGAGCTGTACTACATGATGGAAGCAAGCATTTTTTTTTCCTTCCGCAATTTTCATTCCATGAAATGAGTTACTACGAGTGCCATGTACTTGAGTATTTCGAATCTGTAGTTTAAGGCACATACCTATTTTCTTTTCAAAGTACACATCTGATTCTCTGAAATTCTAATTTCCCTCTCACATCAGATGCCTTACTATGGCTATGCTGGAAGTTTAGTATTCAGTGTGTAGTTTGAGGTTTATACTCTTTTTGAAGGTAATTCTGAATATTCATGATACATTAAAGCAGTTACAGTTACTATTATGTTCCTTGAGTACTCACTATGTAGCTTGAGATATACCACCTTAGAAGAAGCAGCTCTGAATTTTCTTAAATTTGGTCGATGCAATATTGTTTTAATCATGCTTTCCTAATACGCTGTGTAAAGCTGCAGCTTATCTATAGAAATACTTGTTCTGATCAACCTTCCTTGTGCAGGTTGGAGATATAAATGTCATAAAGATGTTTCTGATGGGTAGCTTAGGCAGACAGGAGCCAAGGTGCTATTCTTCGAAGTTCTGCTCCATTAACAGCTGACTATTTCCAGATGTCCCTTAGTTGCCTTATCTCTTTGTGCTGGATTGTGTAGCTCCTGCTGAAGAATGGTGCCAGAAATTTCGTGGGGAACAAACTAGGTCTCATACCAGTGCATGCAGCTGCAGCTAAGTTTCGATGTTGTTTCAGGTAGCCTTTTGTTACTTCCTTTCCAAGTGCCGAATAACATTATTATGACTAATTGGTATTGGTTTTCTTGGCTCTGCAAGTCAATTCTGCTTCCTCAGCCTAACAGCACCCACCCAAGCCTCCTCCGCCTAACAACTCCCAACATCGAAGGTGCATTTTTATCCTTAAGATATCCAAGTCCTGCGAACACGACGTGAAGGTGCATTTTTATCCTTAAGATATCCACGTCCCGCGAACACGACGTGAAGGTGCATTTTTTTTCTTAGAATCACACGACATGTAGATAAAAAGAGAATATGTGCTTGTTAAAGGGCTGACCCAACAACAAACAGCCTGTAGGCGATACACTGCTTTTACACACAATAACCAGTAAATAGCGTCTGCAGGAACAGTCTGATAGAGTAGCTGAGCTGCCATTTATGGGCTTTGCTTTTTATTGCCACCTTAAGTCCTCAACAGTTTTGGGCCCATGCTACTTGCTTCTTGAGAATAGAATTCCTGCCTCTTAGTTTCGTATCTCTTTCTCTAACTTGCTCTGCTCCGCTAGAATGATTGGACCCAAGATTCTTATCCGGAAAATGGGGGAAGAAAGGATGCTGATGAATCGACATCAAAGATAAGACCCTTCTGTCATCCTAGAATTTGGACAGATGGACATTTTAGGATTTGGAGTAGATTTTATCTGACATATCACACAGACACAGGAGTATATAAAATTTGCCACCCATAAACAAATCCTAAAAAAGTTCACTTTTCAGTGTGTTGAATAAGCTAACTCGTCTCATGTAATTATCTAGCTCGAGATCATGTGATGAAGAAACAGAATTGCTGATGAAGTTGTAAGCTAAGGTGTCTGTGTGTGTGTGAGAGAGAGAGGAACCACATATTGATGATGAGCGCAGCACCACTCAGCTCAGCTGAGCACAACATATGGCATCCGCCCAAAGCTAAAGGCATATATCTAAAGTTTATGGCGCAGCAAGCAACTAAAACAGCACAATACCTCCACTGCACACACTAGTAACCAGACCAGACTTATCCATTCTTGTAGACTCGCAATAACCGATGGTGAGTGAGGGGCGGGCTATGGCTGAGGTGAAATTTAGGATGGATGCTCTTTGTCCATGAGTGTCACAGTTTTTTTCCTCATTTTATTTTCTTCCAAAATGAATATATATATCCGCACGATACAGGTGCCAATTAAGTAGGAGAAAGATGCACATAAAAGGGGTGGTGGTGCTGGTCACGGGGCTGGTATGAGATGAGGCCACCAGTGAGATGAAGGGGGGGTGGCCTTTTGAGTGCACAAGAAGCACTCTAGTAGTACACCAGTTCAGCACAGGGGCCAAGTAGAGACGTAGAGCAGCTAGCTAGCTAGCTGGCCTTAAAAGTTGCTCGAGAGTGAGTGTAGGGGATTGGTTGCAGTGTCATGCTCGGAAAACGCTCTGGTGTCACACCGAGCACGGTACCACTCACAGGACTCATCCCAACCTCTCCTGAAAAGTTCCCTAGCTTTCCCTCGATCCACAAGCTGCATGCTGCTAGCTAGCTCGCTCCTCTTCACACACACACACTCACTCCTCTTCACAGCAGCCACTGCTGCTGCTACCTGTTGCTGTCCCTTCCCTATCTAGTGGTATCTACTACTTAACACTTACTACTGCTGTGCTGCCATACCTGCCACTAGTAGGAGTGCCGCTTACTACTACGTACTACCCTGGCACCTATCAGCTCCCTACTTGGCAGTTAGTGGCAGCGAGGGAGCCACTTCACTTCACTATGTCTGTACAGCGACACTAGTCACCGGTAACTAACTAGCTACTCACTAGTGGCTGGCTGACTCTGTATGATCATCTGACGCCGTGTGTGTCTTGTGGCCACCAAATAGTGATGAGGAATACCTGTGGATACTTCAGCTCTGGTCCTGCGACGTCGTGGTCTGGTTATAATTTCAGTATTGTACAAGTTGATAGCTATGAGTGGATAACGCTGGAAGGAGGTCGCAGCTAAGGGAGGTGTTTGGTCTAATACACTAGATTACTACCAGCTAATGTGTACCTTGAAAGCAGCTTTTATTATTGAAGTATAACCATAGGTGTGCAATCATGTCAGGTTCAGTTCTAATATTTCTAGTAACCGTTGAGAAGGTCTCCAGGAAACAGAACTCCAAACACAGTTCAAGTCTTCCCTCTAATTTGCAGTGATCTTAGCAAGTAGTACTAGTACAAGTGTGTTATGTGAACTGCCAGTGGCAGAGTCGTAAATATGAGCTGCATATGGTAAGTGTGCGGTTACGATGACAGGGCAGCTACCGAAATTGCTAATTTTGGAAGCATAGTTTAGGTTGGAGCTGAAAGTAGGCCATGAGGATGATGTCCTCACTACTTGTTTTCAATCATGCAAGCAAGAGGATTAGTTGAGTGAGCTCTAGCAAAAGGAGTTGGTGAAACAGCCAACTTGCAGACAAGTACGCTATGTTTTGGCCAGGCACCAAACTAATTATGGCCTCGCCTAGTTAGGCACCTGTATAATCGTGTGAAGCAGTTCCGATGATTTAATCTCGGCGTAGTTTTGGGGTTAGGCGGGGCAGCGTTGTAGGCCAATATTGACATTTATCCGAAAAGGTAAATGTATTGTGTGGTCGGCTGAACCAAATCCCAGACCAACTTTTCCGAAAAGGGGAAAGGGGGAAAGGAAAAGAAAGGCCAAGGATTGTTATCTCCGTCTAGTTCTCCCGGATATTATTTGGCAATTCCTTTCGTGTCGTAATCAGGGGCCTGCCTGTGAGGGAGAGAGATCTAGTTTCTTTCTGTGGAATCTGTTTTTTTCCTGTGTTGCTGGATAAGACTAGAGTGGCACTGAGTAGAGAGACTAGGCGGAGGCACCGGCCGTGAATGGTCAAAACCTGTGGATTTGACTTGAGAACATATTCAGCAGTCAACTGTGTTTATATTTACGATTTCCTGAAATATTTTACAGACTGGTTAGCTCGGATCTTACTGAAGCATATATGGTGACGTCCGCTCTCTGTTTGTCTTATATGTAGGCGCCGCACGACTCGTCCTGTTCTTTCCAGATCTCCTGTTGTCCTCTTTGCTCACTAACTAATCTTCTCACCTTTTCCTCTATCATATCAAGCAGGTGGATCAGCGTGGCAGCACTCGACATCTGTCCACTTCTTATTGGCTGGTAGACATCTTGAGGATGAATACACGAGATTCTCAGTACTCATACATCTTATCTCGTTGGGAGAAGCTTAGTTTACAGATATACCGCTGGAGATAGATGGAAGCATTCCAAAGAAGCAAGTTTGCGGCACACCAGTGGGCAGGGACGTTTCTTGAAGCAGTCACGAAGCATTAGAATATACTACATGCGTGTCACGGCGTCGAGGCAGCAACATGCACTCAACCACGAAGAGGAGGCCTGAGAGCGAGGAGGCGCAACATGGCTGTAGCTTGGCTTGAGGAAGGGAACAAGGGATGATTCTGGCCACATGCAGAGGTGGTGCTGGAACAACAAGGTCGCCCACCAATCGGATGGAGGAGTGGTTGCCCATGAGCAAAGCCAACAACATCAACAGCAAACGCTTGCCGCACTCCCAAGGTGAGTGGCAGCAACATCTACTACCATGACCGGCTCTCCCCCCCTTCACTCCATGCCACTAATCTGATAATTTCGGGCCAATAATGCAGCTCCATGGGTAGCAAGCTAAGCGTTAAGTCTGACCCATACATGATTCCTTTTTTATCCCAAGCCAAAGCTGCTTCTTCTCCCGAGCTGTCAAGTCCCCCAGCTACCCTCTGCACAGGTGTTGCCGCTTTGTTAATTCCCATCATGATTAATTACTGAACAGGCAAACAAATGAATAGATAGATAAACATACTCCTATATCTTTTTCTGAGATCATCTTGTCACGCTACTCCTCTCTACTATCTGATGTTTCTCTCTCTCTCTCGTGGCAGCATTGATTGCGACGTGAGGAGTGGTGGCCCAGCAGGCAGCCACTAATTAACCAATGGTGGTGGTGATCAGTGATCCCCTCCTCCTCCTCCTGCGAGTGATGACAGTGGTAGCCACTGTCGAGTGTCCCACTACTGCTTCACTCGTCATCGATCCTGCGCTGCTGGTGTGTGTGCGTGGTGGGTGTCCATGATCAGCACCACATGTTCCATCTCTCTCCTCATATTCTCAACCACTACATATACATTTTTCCTCTTATCTATACTACTGGCAGATTTCATGCAGTTTCTGTTCTTGTCACCTAGGTACGGCGGACGTGCGTGCCCACATCGCGATGGATGGTTACAGGAGCCCCAACAACGCCCTCTGCCTCGCCGCCCAACACATATCTTTTTTTTTCGACTGTACGCCCAACACATATCTTCACACCGCTTAAATGTCCATGACACATATTGATCAACCAATTACATGATTTCTCTCATTTGATTAAAGAGAAGTAAGTACACCAGTCTTTCTGGCCTGGTGTAACCTGGACAATCTTCATGCAATATTTTTTGTTCTGTTTTTCTGATTAAACAGGCACTCCTTCCATTTCACAATTCTTGTCGTGGTTTGTAAGAGAGAACCAGGGTCAGAAATTTGAAGCTAAACTAATTAACCCCGCTTAACTCCGCGGTACACTATCTGAGCTTGGCAGTTAAGCTGATAAGCCATCACATCTACGCTAGGCTATCATGGTAGTAGTAGTTCGCTAGTATTGACTTTTAGATAGATAGAAGGATGGTGGCTTGAGGCATGTGTACGGTCTTTCACCGGGGGGAATATAGCAATATAAAAAACCATTTCTGAACCCCTCGGATTAATGATCATGGGGCTGCTTAATTGGTCTATAGCTAGCGGTGCATGCACTGATTAATGATAGATCCTTAAAGCTAGGGCTCTCCACATGTGGGACAACCCGGCTAATTGCCAATCATAGGCAGGATCATGGCATGCTTAACCTAGCCATGGCAAAGAAAGGCTCACTCACTCTGGAAGGTTGCAATGCAAGTGAGTGACCAGCTAGTGATGCATGTGTGTGTGCGTGTAGGTTGAGAGATCTAGAGAGAGAGAGAGGAAGTGTGCTAGAGAGAGAAAGGAAGCTATAGCTAGCAAAGCTTCCAACTAACTACTAATAAGCTAACTGATGCCTTGCTTGCCCCCACCACACCACACCTCACCGCTGCTGGATCGGTGCGATTTTTCTAGGGGGGGTTTCTTGTTGCCCCACACAACGAGCAACAATCCAGGATCACGTCAAGGATCGCCGAAATTAATTAGTCTAATCACTCTCAACCCATATGCCCCCTCCTCTCCGATCCTGTGCTCTCCACCGTTGACTTCTCTCGCACAACATGGCACATCGGCGGTTGCTTCTTCAACCGATGATGGTTAAGAGGAAGGGGAAAAAAAGTCTTGGATTTGGATATTATACCTAAAATTATGTAAGCTAATTTAATAATTAATTAAAAACACGGTATGCACGCCATAAATTTAATCCGGTCACAACTTTTTTTTTGGCGAGTATGCTTAAGTATGAGTACTTGAACAGTGATCAAGGTGTGTGGCTCAATTAATTCGGAGCTAAGGACGCCCTATATATATCGTTTTGATTGAGATAGTGCAGCCACAGGCAACAAGTGTTAGCAGTATCACCAACCCAAATCAAGGAACCGGAGTAGTACATGACTGCCGCAACCCCTAACTAATCACAATGATGTATTTGCACCACGGGAGGATCGGAATTCTCCATCTCTGGCTTAAAAGGCAAGGAATTGCTACTGTTGAGCGCTGCAATTAAACGGGTAGGTAATCGATGGACAGTTCAGAAACAAACATTTTTGGGAGTGGGGATGCAGATACTACTTTAGATTATTCACATATAATTGCGGGTGTTTATTTTCTTGAGTTTGATTTTCTGGTGTGTGGCCACTGGACACTAGCTAGGGACAATGTGCATCTGCACCACCACTACCTCACTACCTCCTGGTTTTGGTTGCCAACTGCCAGGCAGCCTAGCTGTTGACGATCACTGGAATCGCTAGCTAATTAAAGACAACTGTGTATGAGGAGATTACTTTTCTTCCAACAAAAAAAAAAGAAACACTTTTCTTTTCTTTGGAAATCATCAACAAGAAACCATCAAACATGTACTAGTACAATAATCAAGCAAGAGTGGGTTTCCAAGGATTAATTCTTTCGAATAACAACTAAACTAAAAGCCACATGCAATTATGTTTTGCTCAAAAGTAGTGGAAGAAAGAAAAAGTAGGGGATGGATATATCCAGGCTTGCAAGTGCAACGGCGTCACCCCAGGAATCACACATGCAGAGAGAGAGAGAGAGAGAGAGGAATATCGAGCTTGCTTCCACCCCTTCTTTTCTTTGGCATGTTGCTGCTGTTGCTAGCTACTATACTGCTGCTGCTATACCTAATACCACTCCTCACTCACCACTCCTAGTCGAGATCCCTTCCTCTCTCCTCACATATAGCGGCAACCAAATTAAAACGTACATGCTCCAAATAAAAGCTTTGCTTCACCCCAGGACATATTAACCTCCACTACACACACTTAATCAGGAGTGACTAATTCTGCACTTAGTGTAGAAAAAAGAGGGGGGTTGCCTAAATTAAGGGTGGCTATTAATTGTGATGACCAGTGCTAGCTAGTCTAGCTAGACATGTTTTGCACATGGAAGAAATTAGGCAGGTAGCCAATGCATGCCTGGCCATCAATTTGGCTCCACAGGTGAGTTGAGAGGGAGAGAGGGGGTGGGCATTAGCTAGGCCAGCTCTAACACATCCCTATTTCCACTCAGCTCCCTTGGCCACCAATTGACCCTTGTACTATTACCAGTCCTCTAACAATAGCTCTTAGCAATTAACCACCAAAACCTCTCTCTCTCTAAAAGAGAGAGGAGGTTATAAGAGAGTTGTGAATTTTGAAGAGATGTCCAAGAGACAACAAGATTGTGTAGAGGAAGCTGGCTAGGTTTTTTCCAGAAAGGTCTTGTGAGAGGAGAGAAGCTAGATGAGTTGCTTGTCCATTGATTGATTATAGGCCAAAAGAAACTTCCATTGATTAGAGTAGTGGCTGCAGGATCCATCTATCTATCTATCTATCTCCTTGTTGGTTTATATATCCTCCTCCACAGCAAAACGCCTCTCTCCCTCTCTCTCTCTAGACAGCGTAGCTCCACTTGTCCATCTCTCTCTCCCTCCTCGCTCGCGCGCGCCATAAAAACCACGGAGCCGGACTCCATCCCTACCCGCCTGCCTGCCTGCCTGCCTGCCACTCTTTCTCCCTTCCTCTCTCTCTCTCTCTCTACGCGTTTCTCTGTTGCTTCGGCGACATGCAAGCGTCGGCCATGGAGCTGGTGCTCTTCCGGGAGGAGGCCGTGGAGGATCGGCAGCAGCACGGCCACGGCGCCGTGGTGAAGAGGAAGCGCACCAAGAGGCCGCGCCACCACCCGCCCGTCGCGGCGGCATGCTCGTCGGCGTCCTCCTCCGAGAGCACCACCACCGAGGAGGAGGACATGGCCCACTGCCTCATCCTCCTCGCCCAGGGCGCCGCGCCGCCCGTCGTCGTCGACTCGAGGTCGCCGCCGCCGGTGCTGCGAGAGCCGGCGGCGTCGCCTGCTTCTCCGGCCACGACGGAGAAGGCCGCGCCTGTGGTGGTTACGGCGACGAAGGCGGAGCGGTACACGAGCCGCAAGTACACGGAGGCGGCCACCACGGCGGACGGCGTCAGGGCCGGCTTCTACGTGTACGAGTGCAAGACGTGCAACAAGTGCTTCCCCACCTTCCAGGCCCTCGGCGGCCACCGCGCCAGCCACAAGAAGCCGCGCCTGGCCGGCGCCACGGACGACGAAAACGCCACCACCATCCCCGCAGTCGCCAAGCCGCCCAAGCCGTCGTCGATGATGAAGACGGCAGCGTCGTCGCCACCGCCGCCGATGGCGACAGCGTCCCCGCCGCCTCCGCCGCCCCCGGTGGATCACGCCGCTCCCGACGTCACCACCGTGCTGAGCCTCAACAACGGCGGCAGCGCCGGCATCATCATCAACAACAACAACAACAGCAGCAGCAGGATTCGCGTGCACGAGTGCTCCATCTGCGGCGCCGAGTTCGCGTCCGGGCAGGCGCTGGGCGGGCACATGCGGCGCCACCGGCCGCTGCATGCGCCGGCGGAGCGCGCCCCCGCGATGATGGCCGCGATCGCAGCGTCCACCAAGAAAGACGGGAGCGCGGGCATCAACCTGGAGCTCGACCTCAACCTGCCCGCTCCCTCCGACGAGGAGTCCGTCTCGCACCCGCCCCCGCCACCGCCGGCAACGGCCGCGCCGGTGGTGCTCGGCCTCGGCCCGTTCGACAGCGGCAAGAAACGGCTCATGCTCACCGCCGCGCCCGCCGCCGCGCTGGTGGATTGCCATTATTGACCGATCGATCGACACGACGCGCGGAGCTGGCCGGCTGGCCTCGTGAATTCTTTTCCTTAACACACTGATTGATTGGTTGGTTGGTTGATCATCTCACTCCTCTTCCCCATCTTCTATACGAAATTACATACTCACGATCTCGAGTTTGTCGTCCTTGGCATGAACATATATACCAAGGAATGAAGCTGTAATTAACATACTCCTACGATTGATTCTTTCGATTCTTTGGTGCATGTAAGATATGATTTGACTATAGAAAACTGGTTGACATTTCCATGTATATGTACATGTACACTCATGCCTTGTCAATTGGCCCTGAAATTATACTATATCGGAATGAAGAAAAATTCCACTTTAATTTGTGACATGTGAGGCTCATCACAAGAAGAAAAGGTTCGGCCGGCCAGTTGGAGTGTGTGTGTGAGTGAGTGATGAGAGTGAGCGAGTGGCGTGGGTTGTCTGAAATGTGATGGAAATTAAGGGAGTGGGTGCAGTCTTTGTGGCCTGCTGCTATCCACCTTTTCCTTTTCCTTATATATGCATGTGTGTGTGTGTCCTAGCCAGTTCTTCACTTCTCTACTCAGTGGCAAGTGGCAACTGCCCATGCATGTACAAATTATCCAATTTGTGTACGATACTTATCTTGTACGTACACAATATATTTAATTAATTATGCATTCCCTCTTGATGCTTGTGGAATTTATTGATGAGGTAATTAAGTAGTACTAAACGTTTTTTTCTGCGTGCAACATGGACACTTAAACTGTTTGTGTCACTGTTAATTGCCTTTAAATTCATCAGTAGTCGTTTCGAGTGGTGGAGTGTGCATGTACGTTTCCTTTTTGATCAGGTCAGCTACTAGCTGCTGCTTGCTGCGGTTGGCTTCGCAATCGGGAAAGAAATGGATAGTGAAGTAGGCAAAGTTGGAAAGGGAATTTGGGAAGGTTGCAAAGCGAAAAAGGGGCAATTTATTGGAAGGTGGCTAGGCGAGCAGATGCCTCCATATCTAAGCTACTAGCTAGTGGTGCTTGAGAGGAGTGGAGTTGGGCAATTTGGCATATCTATATGTGTACATGTATACATATGTGTACATAGATGGATGAGATGTGTCTTTGTACTAGTGTTGCATATGTCTTGCTATACATATCTAGTGCCACCACACTCCTTGGACATGGTGTGTTTGGGGCCATATGGTGTGTGGCTTGGTTTCTCCACCACCAAGTAAAACAAAGGAAAGGGCCACCATATGCACCAGGGTCTTTTCCTTGTGGAGACCAGCTTGTCTTGCTTGCAAGCTAGATAGCCAGCAAACTTCTGATGAATCGAGTCAAGTGGTTACAATACTAGGAACAGATCGACGACAGAGTGAGCATAGTGAACCTAGGCTGCCCAGAGATAGCTGTCAGGGTGCACTCTTGTTATAATTAGTGTGTGCTATATATATGATGTAAACGTAAGGACGTACCAGCCCCTTTTTTGGTCGTGTTAGCCGGTAGACAGACAGAAAGAGCTATAGGAAGCTAGGGACGTTGTGGTACCCACTCTGTTTTTATTTACTTCGTGTTCTATGTTAGTCAATGTCAAATTTTATAAAATTTAATCAAATACTTAGAAAAATATCAACATCCACTATGTAAAATTTATGTTATGAGAATCAGCATAAAGTATATATTTTTTATGATCTATGCACTTGGTATTCTAGATGTTAATATTTTTCCATTATTTCTGAGCAAATTTGACTTTGACTAAACCTAGAACACGAAGTACTCCCCTAAACATTTCAAAGCGAACTAGATACGCTCCAAATAGAGTGAACCTACACAATAAAATGTGTCTACATACATTTGTTTTAGAAAAAGGCTAGAATATCTTACATTAGTACAACGGAGGGAGTAGATAAAAACAGTGGGAGTACTTATTTTCGAAAAAAAAACAAGGAGTGCCCCTGCAGGCCGAGGGGGAAGCGCCAAGAACAACCAGCAGGACGTGACGCCGCTCCTCCTCGCCTCCACGGCCAGCCAGGAGCACTGCCACAACACCACCTCCCTCGATCTGGCAAAGGACAACACCACACTTTATTCCGCTCCTGGGCACCTCTTCCAACACCGTGGCAGAGGAGGAACTAGCCCACCACCAGACATCGTGCGATGACGCTGGAGGCAAAGGAGCTAACAGGCGACAAACTTGATGCAGACGGCCGGATCCCACCTTGCTTCACCCGCCACCACGACCGACCAAGAAGGGGGCGACCTCCGCACAGCGAAGCCACGCCAGGGAGACCTTATTGGACATGCAGACGGCCCGTCTCCACACTAGTGCCATCGCTGGGACGTCAGGGAGGAGGACGACCCCCCCCCTCCCCCCCCCCCCCCCCCGCCGGCTCTGGCCTGATGAGCACGACGGGGACCTCACGGCAAGACACCAAGAACCGTCCCAAGGCCAAAATCTACAACTAGTATATACAGAAGGGGGGCTGGCGCCTCTCCTCCGCCTCCCTCTACCGGTGCCGCCGGCGAGGTCGGCTTTGGATCCGCCGGGCGCGGTCGGCGGTTCCCTCAGGAACTGTAGCAGGGAGGGAAAGAAAGAGATATCGATGCACTCCATTTTATTTTGACACGATCCATCGAGCGGTCGCTAGCACTCACTCCCTTCCAATCTTCTAGAAATTAGACGTTTTGAAAGTTTAACTTAAACTCTTGAAACGTCTTATATTTAGGAACAGATGGAGTGGTGTGTAAAACAAAATGGTTGTATACACACACATAAAGAATGCTACAGTAAGCGAGCACTGTATGGATGAGGCACATCGTGAGGATGGGGCACAAAAATGGATCCAAAAATAAATAAAGAATGCTACAGAATTTCTATGAAAAAACTAGCGTATGGATGAGGTATATATCGTGAAGATGGTTACTAAAAGAGCCCTCTTACTAAAAGTGAGCGAGCACGTGTACATCCAATGCATGCAAGGTATATATGCCTTTTTGCGGTGTGACGGTACCGGCCAGGTGCTGCATGCAAGTATACTTTCCGTGACATCCACTTTAACCGATCGCAGCCAGAGACGGAAAGGTACGATGATATACCCTGCAGCACAAGCATGCATCGCGGCCGTCCGTCCACGGATCGACGGATACGATGCCGCGACCTCATTGATAATCCTCACGTGTCCGTTTAATTTTCTTCTCTCCATGTTTCTTCCCAAATCAAATCACCTTAATTAAACCCCCAAGTTGAACTAACTTAGGCTAGCTAGCTATTGTACGACGACTTCCAACTGCTAATACCAAATACTAGTACTACAACTGATCGTTCTCTGCTAGATGTAGTAAGTACGCAATTGCGTGTAAACATTGTCAACTAGCGTGTTGCGTCCGTATTTGCTATAGCTAGATCGACTGTTAGAGAGAGCAGATGCACTCTATATGCATCAATTGATGCATAACACATTCAACAAGAAAAATCGACTTTCTTCCATTTTTTGTTTTGCAAAAAAGAGCGCCAATCTATTAATAATTGTCAACAGTGCACAAAAATCCTAAAAGTTGTGAACATTATAAATAGGCCCTTGGACCAGCTAGCAAACTTGGCATAAGAGTGAGCCGTCGTCCTTGCCCCCCCCCCCCCCCCCCCCTCGCCACTGGAGGTGGACAAAACTTGTTGTAGTATAGAGACAAGTAGTTGCCATGCTAAGAGCCAAAAATACCAGCGCGCCAAAGCAACAACCATCGCCAAAGATGAGAATCGTATATCTCAAGGACAAATTTGTAACCACGCCAAGTGACATGAAGACCAACCAGGGTTCTAGGAGATCCGCCGGGAAGACAACTCCACACGCCATTCGCCAACGTTAGGCATACTTCTGAAGTAGGGTTAGCTAGGTAGAGAAAAAATTATTCTGGCTTCAGAATATAGACGCCGGCTCAACACTCTGAGAAAGACACTAAAAATACCTTTAAAAAATAAACGGCACCTCCTGCCAAGCGAGGGGTTGTGGTCCGCACCTCCAAGACCTCAAAGGCACTGGAGGTGGGGCTAACCAGTGGCAGGGCGACGAAGGGATGAAAGCGTAGATCGCTTTTTGTCTTCTCTCTCCCCGGGCACGGACGGCTTGGCCGTACCGGTTCGTTTTTCTCAACTTTTCTGCGCACTTTAACCGCGTACATGTTTATATGTCTTAATTTTGTGGGTATGAAAAGTTTGATGAAAATAGAAAGACAAGATTACATAGACTCATAAAATATTGTTTAAAAAGAAAATGGTACGTGCATGCGCTTCAACGATATGCACACGCGCTACCTGAATATATGCCGCGTCACACCGTATCACTTCAATGGATAGAAAAGAATCGTGTTGACAAAGAACGAACAACTTCGCCGAATTAACTGGGCTCGATCACGTACGACGATGCTAGGCTGAAACCAAAGGTATGTACGAACTTATCCGTATGTATACGTGCATCGTACATGAGTATGGACAGCATGAACGACTTTACCGGCCTTGTAAAGAGGTGCAAGTGAAGTGCACGTATGATGGTAATATTGCTCACATTGCGTGCGTAGACCAGCATCAAGGGCGATTCTTCACTCCAAACTAACCTAGCTAGCTAACTAATAGCTTCATTGTTCATCCTTCTATCAAGTATTCAAATATATGTCAACATCGGCTCTTTTTCAAGTACAGCGTAATCCTTCATCCATGCTGTCATAGGGAGACGGATATGTTTTATTAGTCTCCCCACCTGTATCTTCGATAGGTGCGGCTTGGTATTCGTCCTCCAGGTCATCCATGTACAGTTGTAACTCAGCCGATTACAAGACCGCATCTGCTTCGACTGCATCGAGGACAGAGTCGTTTTCAACTCCGACATCGGAAGAACCAGATCCAAAGCCAACATAGCGGATGAACTGGTGGGGGGCTCTGGCACGTAGCAGAGCATGGCCTTCAGCCTCGGCGTCAGAGAAACTTTCGACGGTTTCAATCACGTCGTCGATGGTGAGCTAAAAATTTACGGCCATCCGTTATAGCTTGTGATGTAAGATCGTACCCCTAGTCGGCCCATTGATGAAGTGGGACGCATCTGTTGTGTCCGAGATTCCTTCAATCGGGTTTTTTACCCTGAGCCATATGGTCAGAAACTCTTCCGAAGTTTCCTTCGGCTTTTGAACACAGCGTGACAGATCTATGGCATCAACGTAGACAACAAAGTGAGATACGCAGGATAGGTTCTCAACTTGGAGATCCTCCTCGGATTCGTCTTCCACCTCGATCTCTCCCGCTAGGGCAGGTTGGGTGGGTTGCTTGGAGATCTAGAAATCCGTCGACTCCTCAGATAGATGAGATCTGGATTTTCTTCCACCATATTCATTGCTTCTGGAGCAGACTTGGTGGGTTTGTTAGAGACCAGGAATTCTGCAGCCTCCGCGGACAGAGTAGATCCAGATCTTACTTCTATCATTGTCATCACCGCTGGGGTGAGTTGGGCGGGATACATTGTTGGTACGAATCCTGAAGGATCGATCAAGCCGGTGAAGACGTGGACACCTCCGAATGGCACGGTGATGTAGTTGTTAGCCGGAATCCAAGTCCCATCGTCGGGGATGATAGGAAGACTGTCGGCTAATAGAACACAGCCGATCGATGGATATGTTTTCGCAGATTCCCGCAAAGTCGGATCTCGTCCAGATCCGAAGTCCTAAGGTCGCTTGCCCCATGGTGGGCGCCAACTATCATCATATTGAAGACAAGCACGCCATGTGGGGGTCCTCGAGGCATGGAAAGAGAGGGGGTGAGACATGAGGATGTTCGGTATGGGAAGCACATAAGTTTACCCAGATTCATATCCGACTGCTGTGGTCGGATCCTACTCCTGTAATCAACCCACTATAATCGGCAAAGTCTGAGGTTATAGAGGGTTCGCCTCTATGAGTTGATATTGGTCATTGTGAATCGTGCCCTAAGGTCTTCCCGTATGCCAGCTTATATAGTCATCCACGTAGGACTTACATGGAGGAATCCTATCCGGCTTCGATACAGATTATAACATAGTCAGTTACCGCTACATCTTGTACTCCAAGTCTTCTGGCGTCGGCCCAAGTCAGTAACCCTTCTGGGTCTTCTCATAGCCGGATGAGCCTCCGTTGGTCTCATTGACTAGGCCGGCCGTGAAGCCATAGGCTCTAACCCAAGTGGGTCACCCTGGTCTAGTGGAAACAGGGTCTCTAGTCTTGGGCCGTAAGGGCCTTTAGTCCCGGTTTTTGAACCGGGACTAGAGGCCCACCACTAGTCCCAGCCCAGTTACCAGTCGGGACTAGTGGATGTCCACGTGGCTGCCCTTGTGCGCTCGTGGTGCACCCTCACTAGTCCCGGTTGGTGTTAAGGACCGGGACTAGTGGGTCTCTGCCACGGCAGCATTTTGCCCCTTTTCTCTGCCGCGGCAGAGCATTACCTTGGACTAGTGGTTCTCTGCTGCGGCGGCATTTTGTGCCCTTTCTCTGTCGCGGCAGAGATTTCATTTTTTATTGTTTTATTTACTTATTTTTCATTTCAACATAGTTTTTGAATATTTCTACGCCACCACATATCGTACACATTCGTGCATATATAAGATAACTTGTATTACGATACCGAGCATACAAATATATACAATTTACATAGTTACATGGAGATCACAAAATCTTGGTACTAGAGCACGTCTATTCAATTACATGGAGATCAGTAGCCCCTATTCACACTAAATTCTTCGGCATCGTCTACGATCTCTTTGACAATAAACCCCGCCAGCTCCTCCGCAATTGCTAGTACGCGTTGCGCTGGTAGTAGTTGACCCCGCATTCTCTCGAACTATATATAAGAAAAAGGAGATCAATATGAATATCAATCATGATAACAAAATGTGACGGCAATAAAATGATGGTGTGAATGCATTGCTTACATCGACTCTGTAATCATTGTGTTCAGTGGTAAACGTGCGAATAAACTCGCATACGTAGAATCCACATAGATTCGACCCATGTGGCTGCCTCGCGCACTTTACAAGAATATAATTCAATCAAAATAATAATCTAGCATCATTATTGAATTGAAACTAGAAGTAAAGAGATGCGCGGACATATCACGTGCTACTTACCGAGACCGCCTAAACGTCAGCTTCTCACTAAATACACCGCTAACCTCGCGCTTGAACCGGATCCAAACCCCGCCCGACGAAGAAAATGAATGAATGAGTTATTCATTACCTGATATCTCAGGAAATCAACAAAAGAGACCGATATAGCGCGAAACTTACTTCTGGAGCATGTCCTGCATGCTGCGGAAATCTTTCAAGTTTCTCTTTGATGGGTCCATGACATCAAATCTTCTCTTATCAAGTTGAATGTCTAGCAGAACCCAGTGGAAGCTGTAAACATTTATATATACATCAGTAACTCATCAGTTACACTTATTAGCATAATCAAAAGTGAATGTGTACAATAGAGTAAGACCCTCACCTGAAATTGTAAGGAAACAGTATGTGGTCAGAGAAATTTTGCTCCATTAGAAATCTTAAAATGTTTTCCTCCGTCTCCTCGGGGTTATTTGTTAGTGTGGTTATATGCACTTTATCTGGGTCAATGAACCCAATATTGTAGATTCTTTTTCTTTTACATTCTAGGATCTTCATTCTGCATAATAAGGATAATTACATGTTCTAAACTAAACAACTGAAAAACTGAACATGTAGACAATAAATTCAACAACTTACAGACAATAGCAGCTGAGGATGGATTTGTCCAGGGCGTCGAGATGGTATAACTGGAACAGTTCTGAAAACTCAATATGTACCTCTTCGGGTCTGAAGTAGTACTCAGGTGGGACTTTGGCTACGATCATTATTCTCCCCTGCTTCATGACCGCCGAGTACCATTGATGCAGATTACGCATTTGTGTTGGCAGTTCTCTCAGCCTCTCTTTGCTGACCAAATCCTCACCTGCGACATATTTAGGGGCTATTGGCATCTTGGGTAGAAGGTCGAGTTGGGGGCCTAACAGTTCATCAAGACTAATTTCCATGCTGGTCGCCAACTCCGCATCTATTGACATATCTACTAGCTGTTGTGCGAGGAGTGGAACGTTTTGTGAAACCACCTTGAGGGGTGTGATAGTTTGTTTTGCATGTTGCCCGAGAAGGGGAACATCTGATTTTTTACTGATTGCAGTTTTGGTCCCGCTTGCACCCGTGCTTGCTGATTTTTTACCGTTTGCACTTGATTTGCTCTTCGCCACTTCTTTCTGAAGTGTGCGTAGATAGTCATCTGGCTTATGGTGCAACTCATATTGCGATTTTGTGTTCAGAAAATCAAGTGCATATGCCTTTTGCTTCTCGGTGTATACCGGAGCGGGCTCGGGTTTCTTCTTCTCAAAATGTGCCGCCACTTCAGCCTTTGCTATCGCTGCAGATTCCGCATCAGTACGATCGTAAGGTCTGATGGAAAGATTCTTATGAGGCACTATTGGGAGGGGCGACATTTTCTGTTTTGGGCTGCCGCGTCCTTTAGTACTCACTAACGGAGCACGCTTCCGCTTATTGTCCTTAGCGGGCGGCGAAAACTGCTGAGCCTGCGGCGAAGATCGAGATGGACTCGGGATGTGGTGGTCGTACTCATCATGGGGTGGGCTTCTTGGAGGTGATGGAGGTGGAGGTGAAGGAAACCTGCAATGACTCGGAGGCGGTAGTGTTATCCTTGGGGCCGAGCCTGGAAACAGTATGTTGTTCTTGTCCCATAGAATGATCCCACCAAATACTTCTCCGAGTGTGATCTCACCTTCAGGTCCAGGGATGTCAAGCTCCATTGACTCCCACTTCTTTACGATTTGATCCACCCCGACTTTAGCATAGCTAGGTGGAATCTCACGACCATGACAACGTGCGTCAGGCGGACAAGGCAAAGACGATCCGACCGCCACCTTCACAGATATGTTCTTCAATTTATTATGGAGCTCAAGGTATCTGCTCCTTAATTCCATTCACGGGGTAGCCGGGACCGCCATCTGTATAGGATGCATCGTTAGAAGGGACCTCCGATTCAGCCACGCTGCTTCTCCGCTGAGATCGGTTGGCAGTAATATCGAGTGGAGGATCTTGCAAGCGCACTATTCCTCTAAGTTCGTCGATCTGCTGCTGCTGCTTGTCAAGTCTTGCTAGCAGCTGGTTGAAATTGTTTGCCTCCTCCTCCTCCCGTCGCTGCTTTGCTCTTGCTCGGCTTCTATAGGTACCTTGGTCCTTAGGAAACCCAGTCTCCCACGTGAAACTCCCGTCAAGGCCTCGGACTCGTCATGTATGTTCGCGATTCCCGAGGACCAAGGTCAGCAAGTCTTTCTCTCTATCGGGATGAAACTGTTTTATTCCATCTTTAATATCTTTCACCACTTTTATCCATGTACTCCTGGGTACCTTTATCCCGTCACTGCAAACGAGGTCCCCTGTAAGTTCGTCATATGTACTCCCATGCCCAAGGAACCAATTTCTTGCCCTCAAATCCTATTCTTTGCGAATTGGTTCTGGAATGATCCCTTTACATGAAGCTCTTTCTCTTTTGCATCCCACTTAGGCATGGAAGCCGCGTAGCCCCCTGGCCCCATGATATGGTGATATTTCTTCTTCGCAGCATTTATCTTGTTTTCAGACTTTTCCTCTGCAACTCATGACCCCCTATACTGCACAAATGCATCCCAGTAAGGTTGCTGCTTCGCTAGATAGCCTTCGAATAATGCGGTTTTCTTGTCCTTCTGATACTGTTGCCATAATGACTTCTTCCAGTTCTTGAATAGTTCCGCCATCTTCTTTAGTGCAAACTGCTTGACTTTCTTTCTCATTTCAGCCGTCTCGTCCTCAGTGTCACATTCTGGCAGCTTGAAATGTGCCATTAGGTTAGTAAATAGTTGCTCTTTGAATCTATCGTCGATATACACATCACTCCATTCCGCCTCTTTGGGCTTATTCCACTCTCGAACAGTGATCGGGGTGCAATCTCTAGCACAAATCCGCATTGTTGTACAAATATTTGTTTTGTTTTCTTTGGTTCCAATGGTTCGCCGTCTCCTGAAACCTCTGTAATTTCATAAACAGTACCCTGGGGCAACTTTTTGGCTGGGTCGCGCTTGGTTTTCTTGCTAGATATAGAGGGCTAGGAGAAGAAACATTCGTCAACATAATATATATACAACTAGGTACATCTAGTCACGATCATCGGACATCATATACATATACCTCGTCGGTCTGCGTTACGTGTCCATGGGCTTTTTCCTATTGTCTGTTGGTCTCCTCTCCCTCACCGGATGAGTTCAGATACCTCGAGGGAGATCCCTCATCGGCATCATGAATCATATCCTCGAGCAGTGTTCCGAATCTAGGTCTCTGCGCATTAGACTAGGTGGATCCATAGTTCCTGTAAAATGCACACAATATTTATTTGAACTTAACAAATAAACCCTAAACCCGGAGGTGCGGTGGCGATGGCCGGATTCCCGCGAGAACCACCACCCTAACCCTAACTTACGACACACATGAGTTCTTCCTAAGGTATTACCGATGTCAAAAACCACGACGAGGTGACGATGGTTTCTAAGACATTTCCTTCGACGTATTCTTGACAGAACTTGACGGATGGCAAAAGGACGCAGTTAGCGGAATAATGCCATCAACCGATGATACGGATATTGCGGGATCATATGATAGCTATATCGGATGATAGTCCATGCGTCGATATAACAAAATCCTAAACTAAATATATACACTAATATAACAAAATCCTAAACTAAAAAAATTCTAAACTAACAAATCCTAATTAATCCTAAATATATACACTAATATAACAAAATCCTAAACTAAAAAATTCTAAACTAAAAAAAATCCTAAACTAACAAATTCCATGCGTCGATATAACAAAATCCTAAACTAAATATATACACTAATATAACAAAATCCTAAACTAAAAAAATTCTAAGCTGACAAATCCTAATTAATCCTAAATATATACACTAATATAACAAAATCCTAAACTAAAAAAATCCTACACTAATAAATTCCTAAACTAAATATATACACTAATATAATTAACAAAATCCTAAACTAATTAACAAAATCCTAATTAAAATCCTAACCCTAACCCTCACCAGAGTTGGCGGCGGCCGGCGGTGGCGCTGGCGCGGGCTTGGTCGGCAGGGGCGCTTGCGGCTGGTGGCTGGCGGTGCACGGCCGAGCGGGCACGACGGGCTCGGCAGTGGCGGCTGCGGCGCTAGAGAGGGAGGCGCAGCGGGCGTGGAGAGGGAGGCGCAGGCTTCGTCGGAGATTTCGGCGGGCAGCCTGGCGGCGATGTTCGTCATTCTGGCCTCCAACTTCTCCCGGTGCATGGAACGCACCGGGGGAGAATCCCCCATTTATACCCCCCTCTCTAGTCCCGGTGGGTGGCACCAGCCAGGACTAAAGGGGGGTCTCTAGTCCCGGCTGGTGCCATGCACCGGGACTAGAGGGGAGGGGGGCGTTTCATTTCGCGCTGGGACCAGACCTTTAGTCTCGGCTGGTAACCTGGGCCGGGACTAAAAGCCCAAATTTGCGCGCGCTCGGCCAAAACCCCCGGCGCGCGCTATGCTTTTTTTTCAAATTTTCGAATATATCATTTAAAACATTTAAATTATACCTTTTGCATACTTATGAATTTGACAAAACATTAAACATGAAAAGTTCTTGAATTTGAATAATTAATCCAAATCCATTTTCTAATTTATAAAATAATTATTTTAAATAGTCAAATTATTAACCATTTTGCCATTATCAATTTAAAAATGCATTAACTATTATTTTTTGCATATTTTTGAATCTCACTAAACTTTCAACATGAAAAGTTCTTTAATTTGAATAATTAATCCAAATCCATTTTCTGTTTTATAAAATAATTATTTTAAATAGTCAAATTATTAACCATTTTGCCATTATCAATTTAAAAATGCATTAACTATTATTTTTTTCATATTTTTGAATCTCACTAACTTTCAACATGAAAAGTTCTTTAATTTGAATAATTAATCCAAATCCATTTTTTGACTAAGTTTTAGTCCCGGTTGTATCCACTAATAGTGACTAAAGATATTTCCCGCCATTTCTCACCGCTTTCCGCCAAGTTTTTTCGCCCTTTCCTCTGAACCGAGCTTTTAGTCCCGGTTGTAGCCACTAATAGGCACTAAAGATATTTCCCACCATTTCCTACCGCTTCCCGCCATGTTTTCCCGCCCTTTCCACCTATATATAGGCCGACCGCGCCATGGTTATGCACACATCCACACCTTCCTCTCTCACAGAAATGGACAGCGCCTACTGGGCCATTCTAACCCTCGAGGAGACCTAGGCGGTGTGCTGCCTCAAGCTACCCTTGCCCACCAGGCTACCGCTCGCCCGCCGGATGGATGCTGAGCGCTGGAGGGGTTCATGTCCCTCCTGTGCCTCAAGGCTCCGCCCGACAGGCGGCCATCACGAACCACTTCTACCACGAGCTCACGCCGGAGCAACGGATGGATCCCAGTGGGATCCCGACAACTACGACACCTGAAATGCCTTCTTCGCTAACCGACAGGAAAGGGAGCTCGCCAGGTACGATGGTGAACCACAAGGAAGTCGGCCGCCGTCTATGGTGGGCGAACCATACTATCATCGGCGTGATGCGCTACATCGCCGGGGGAGACCATCCTCGCATGTGGTGCCCACAAGTCCACCTGCCATAGAGCCACAAGAAGGCCTCCCCCGCCCGACGGTAGCGGCATCGTCTTCCAGGAGACCCCTCCCTGGCCCGCCATGAATCCGAGGCCGGAGTGGCAGGTGCCCCCGGTATATGCCATGGCTGGGCCGAGGATCCCCGGAGTGGTAGGTGACGATGACGATGACGATGATGATGACGATGACGAAGAAGACCCTGAAGCTGCGTACTATAGGACTAGGCATGATTATGACTAAAGGGGAAAATTTAGTCCTGAGTGTTAGCTAGTCCCGGTTTGTCCCAGTTTTTAATATTAATAAATGTATTGAGTGTTAGTCCCGGTTTGTGGCTGGACCGGGACTAAAGGGGGCCTTTAGTCCCGATTCCGTAGTCTCGGTTTTTAAATATTAATGAATGTCTTGAGTGTTAGTCCCGTTTTGTGGTTGGACCGGGACTAAAGGGGGACCTTTAGTTCCGATTTGTACTACGACTTTCCCAAACTATGAAGATATGGTCCCGATTCGTGATGACTCCTTGGTGGCGCTAGAGAACTTGGTGCTTGATGTGGAGTCTTGTTGGGAACCCCAAGAGAAAGGTGTGAAGAGTACAATAGGAAGTCTTCCCTCAGTTGAGAACGAGGTTATCGAACCAGTAGGAGGAAAGAAACGTCACACAGGTGTTGCAAGCAACGCGGAGACCCGCACAACACAAACTCAAGACTTTGCCCCAACGAATCAGTGAGGTTGTCAAGCTCACCGATTTGCTGTAACAAAGGATTAAACGTATGGTGTGGAAGGTAATGGTTTACAGCAAGTAAACAGGTAACAATGGAAGATGTATCAATGGTAAAGATTGGACTGGGGTCCATAGTTCACTAGAGGTGCTCTCCTTCGATAAACAACATGGATGAAGGGTAAACAAATTACAGCGGGGCAATTGACAGGAACTGAGCAAGGCATAACAATGCAATTACTAGCCAGAAAGATCCTATGAGGTTGATTGGGCAATACAACAATATACATAGACCGTCATCCAACTGCATCTATGACTAGAAGTCCACCTTCAGGTTACCATCCGAACCCCCTCCAGTATTAAGTTGCAAGCAACAGACAACTGCTTTAAGCAAAGTGTGTAAGGTAAACAGTCCACATGTTCCATGAACAAGAGAGCTTTGTTTTCTCCATAGTAGCAACAACACATCTACAACCGAAGAGATTTCTGTCACTTCCCTTGGAAACTAGAGGCATGAACCCACTATCAAGCATAAATACTCCGTCTTGGAGTCACTAGCAACTACTTGGTCAAGATAACCACTAGCAACAGAGAGCATGCAAGATCACAAACAACACATACATGATAGAATCATAAAGATAAAACCATTAATCAAACCAACATAATAATCTAAATATCCATCAGATCCCTGCAAACACAACATGCATGATTAAAAATAGATTAGATCTCGATCATGAACGGAGATCACAAGATCTATACATGAAAGTATAAAGGAGGAGATACAACCATCTAGCTACTACATGGACCCATAGTCCAAGGTGGAACTACTAACGAATCATATCGGAGAGAAGTCCTTCGGGATGATCTCCCCTCCGGCAGGTTGCCGGGAAGAACTTCAGATCCACCGATCTAGGGACGATGGTGGCGGCGGCTACAGACGGTTTCGTGGATTTCTGATCGGTCCTCAGGGTTTCTGCATCGGGGGCTTCTTATAGGCGAAGAGGTGAGACCGGGAGGCGGCCAGGGCCGCCAAACCCTAGCCAGGTGCGGGCCCACCTGCCCCCGCACCTAGGGTGGGTCTGCCCCCCCCCCCTAGCCGGCCCCTCCGGCTCTCCTCTGGACTTCTTGTTCCCCACAGAAAGTAATTGACTTTGACGTTTGTCTCGTCCAATTTCGAGAATATTTCTTTACTAACTTTTCTGAAACCAAAAACAGCAGAAAACGGGCATCTAGCACTGTTGCAACTTGTTAATAGGTTAGTACCAGAAAACATGTAAAAAACACCTCAAAGTGTGGACAAGTAAAGCAAAGTAGATACTAAACAAGCATGGAGCATCAAAAATTATAGATACGTTTCCAACGTATCAATTCATACTTACCATGAAGATCTGATCTCCAAACACGTGCGGTCATATATTAGGGAGTGCCTCTATGACCAGTTTCTTGGAGATGCCGGAGGACTGGGCTCTGGCGGCATCTCCCTGAAACTGACCGTAGTGGTGTCCCTACTCTCAAAGACCATCTTGCATCTTGTAACTTCTCTAACTAGATCAATATGCCTGGGAGCTAACCTTATTTCACATATTAGGGAGTGCCTCTATGACCAGTTTCTTGGATATGCCGGAGGACTGGGCTCCGACGGCATCTCCCTGAAACTGGCCATAGTGGTGTCCCTGCTCTCGAAGACCATCTTGCAGCTTGTAACTTCTCTAACTAGATCAATATGCCTGGGAGCTAACCTAATTTCACATATTAGGGAGTGCCTCTATGACGAGTTTCTTGGAGATGCCGGAGGACTGGGCTCCGACGGCATCTCCCTGAAACTGGCCATAGTGGTGTCCCTGCTCTCGAAGACCATCTTGCAGCTTGTAACTTCTCTAACTAGATCAATATGCCTGGGAGCTAACCTAATTTCACATATTAGGGAGTGCCTCTATGACGAGTTTCTTGGAGATGCCGGAGGACTGAGCTACGGCGACATCTCCCTGAAACTGGCCGTAGTGGTGTCCCTGATCTTGAAGACCATCTTGGAGATGCCTCAAACTAGCTGGAGCACTGGACTCACAAGGATGCCTATTTATAGTGTCGACACTCGCGACATAATGTCGACACTCACCCCTATTATTAGTGCTCACTCGTGTTTTGTCCCGGTTGGTGTCTCCAACCGGGACTAAAGGTTGATCCAACCAGGACTAAAGGTTCAACCCCTATTATTAGTGCTGCCTGGCCCAGCCTGCCAAAAGGACTTCAGTCGCGGTTGGTTTCTCCAACCGGGACTAAAGGTTCAACCCCTATTATTAGTGCTGCCTGGCCCAGCCTGCCGCAATCTCTTCAGTCGCGGTTGGTTTCTCCAATCGGGACTAAAGGTTCAACCCCTATTATTAGTGCTGTCTGGCCTAGCCTGCCGCAATCCCTTTAGTCGCGGTTGGTTTCTCCAACCGGACTAAAGGTTCAACCCCTATTATTAGTGCTGCCTGGCCCAGCCTGGACCGCCCTTTCCCTCTATTTATAGTGTGACCGTCATGGCCACCCACACATACACACATTCCTCGCCGCCTACTTTAGGATGCCCATCCCGCATCCTCGTAGTCGACTCGGCGGCAACGATGGAGCACTGGGCTCCACCGGGCATGTCCGAGACTGGGCTCCGCCAGGATGGCACTGGATGGTGCTACCTTCCGGGACGCGTAGCTTGATGATGAATCTGGGTGTCGTCGTTGACCCAGAGCTTCTTTGGTGGAGGTCGCCTGGTCCAGGAAGGGTGCAGAGGGAGCCTACCACCGAGGAGGTGGTACGTCGTCGTGTCAGGGAGGAGGACGAGAACGTCCGTCGCTATATCGTTGCACTGGACACCAGGGTCAAAGATACCTGGAAGATTCTTCAGGGATCTCACCCGAGCTATGCTCGTGTGATGGTTCCGTCTCTTAGGGTTTTCACCTCCCGCGGCTTAGGCACTAGGAGTCATCGTCCAGTTTGATTGAGCAAGATAACCAATGTTGCAAGCATGTGGATCTGGGTAAAATGTTTGACTCACAATATGATTCACAATATGATTACATAAAAGGTTTAATATATTACATAGATCACCAACATCCCTATCTAGTGTTGTTGTTTTCTTCTGCGCCGTAGCCATGGAGAATCTTCATCATTTAACAGGAGGCTTGGTCAGTTTTCACTTTGAAGGGTGGGGTTTCATGAAACTTATTATAATCTTCCGACATATCTGTCTTCTCATCCACTCCCACGATGTTTCTTTTCCCTGAAAGAACTATGTGGCGCTTTGGCTCATCGAACGATGTATTCTTTTGCTGATTTATTTTTCTCGGTTTCATAGACATGTCCTTCACATAGAAAACCTGAGCCACATCGTTGGCTAGGACGAATGGTTCGTCCATGTACGCAAGATTGTTGAGATCCACTGTTGTCATGCCATACTTTTCGTCTACATGTACCACGCCTCCTGTCATCTTGACCCATTTGCACCGAAACAAAGGGACCTTAAAAGTAGGTCCATACTCAAGTTCCCATATCTCCTCTATGTACCCATAATATGTGTCCTTCTTCCCATTGGCATCTGTTGCATCAAAGCGGACACCACTATTTTGGTTGGTGCTCTTTTTATCTTGGGCGATCGTGTAAAATGTATTACCATTTATCTCGTACCCTTGGAAAGTACATATAGTCGAAGATGATAACCGTGCCAACAAGTACAGCTGATCTTCAATAGTGTTGTTATTCATGAGATGTTTCTGCAACCAACTGTCGAAAGTGTCCTCGTGTTCCACTTTAATTGAGGAGTCAGGCTTCCCCGGGTTTTCCGAGCGTACAATAATCTTGTGTTTATCGATATACGGAGCAACCAAGGTGGAATTGTGTAGAACTGTGTAGTGTCCTTTATTGAAAGAATCCATGTCCATACATACCATTGTTTTCCTTCCTAGTGTGCCTTTTCCAGTCAGCCTCCCCTCATATCGAGATTCAGGAACACCAATCGGCTTAAGGTCAGGAAGAAAGTCAACACAAAAATCAATGACCTCCTCTGTTCCATAGCCCTTGGAGATGCTTCCTTCTGGCCTAGCACGGTTATGAACATATTTCTTTATGACTCCCATGAACCTTTCGAAGGGGAACATATTGTGTAGAAACACAGGACCGAGAATTCTAAACTCTTCAACTAGGTGAACTAGGAGGTGCATCATAATATTGAAGAAAGATGGAGGGTACAACAACTCGAAGCTGACGAGACATTGGACCACATCAATATGTAACCCTGATAGACTTTCTGGATCGATTACCTTTTGATAAATTGCATTGAGGAATGCGCATACCTTCACAATGGCCAGCCAAACATTTTCCGGCAGAATACCCCTCAATGTAACCGGAAGCAATTGCGTCATAAGCACGTGGCAGTCATGGGACTTTAGGTTTTGAAATTTTTTCTCTTTCATATTTACTATTCCCTTTATGTTAGACGAGAAGCCAGAAGGGACCTTGATATTGAAAAGGACTTCAAAAAAGATTTCCTTCTCTTCCTTGGTTAGAGCATAGCTGGCAGGCCCTTGAAACTGCCCTAGATGCTTGTCGTCTCGTCCTTTATGACGTTGCTGGTCCTCCCGTGCTTCCGGTGTATCTTTTGACTTCCCATACAAGCCCAAGAATCCTAGAATATGCACGTAAAGATTCTACGTCACGTGCATCACGTCGATTGCAGAGCGGACCTCATGGACTTTCCAATAGGGTAGCTTCCGAAATATAGATTTCTTCTTCCACATGGGTGCGCGTCCATCGGCGTATTTCGGAACAGTTTGTCCTCCGAGACCCTTTCCAAATATTACATTTAAATCCTTGACCACACCAAATACATCAGCACCAGTACGGGGGCAGGCTTCTTCCGGTGATCTGCCTCACTATCGAAATGCTTGCCTTTTTTCCTTAAGGGATGTCTGGGCAGAAGAAAACGACGATTGTAGGGTACACATTCTTCCTAGATTTATCCATATATATACTTTCAGTCTCATCTGAATAGTGTGTGCATGCATTATATCCCTTGTTCGTCTGTCCTGAGATGTTACTAAGAGCATGCCAATCATTGATGGTTACGAACAACAACGCATGTAGGTCGAATGGCTCCTGTTTGTGCTCATCCCACACACGTAAACCTGGTTCGGCCCACAACTGTAAAAGTTCATCAACTGATGCCCTTAGGTACACGTCAATGGCGTTGCCTTTGGGCCTTGGATGAGCACTAACATCATATTGAACTTCCGCTTCATGCACAACCAAGGAGAAAGGTTGTAGATACATAGAGTGACGGGCCAGGTGTTGTGACTACAGCTATTCTCCCCAAAAGAATTCATGCCATCTATACTTAGACCAAACCATAAGTTTCTTGCGTCACCAGCAAAGTTCGGGAAGTCTCTCTCAATTTTTCTCCACTGTCGACCATCAGCGGGGTGCCTCAACATCCCGTCTTTCTTACGTTCTTCCATGTGCCATCGCAACAACTTGGCATACTCTTTGTTTCTGAACAAACGTTTCAATCGTGGTATTATAGGAACATACCACATCACCTTGGCAGGAACCTTCTTCCTGGGTGGCTCGCCATCAACATCACCAGGGTCATCTTTTCTGATTGCATACTGGGCATTTATCCAAATTCTCGTACTTCTCACCGCGGTAGAGGATGCAGTCATTAGGGCACGCATGTATCTTCTGCACATCTAATCCTAGAGGGAAGACGAGCTTCTTTGCTTCTTATGTACTAACGGGCAATTCGTTATTTCTTGTAAGCAACCTCTTCATGAGTACCAGCAACTTCTCAAATCCCGAGTCAGTCACACCGGTCTCTGCCTTCCACTTCAGCAATTCCAGTGTGCTACCCAGCTTCTTCTGGCCATCTTCACAAGTTGGGTACAACAATTTGTTGTGGTCCTGTAACATATGCTCAAACTGCAACCTCTCCTTTTCTGTGTCGCAGTCTCGCTTTGCATCAGAAATGACCCGACCAAGATCATCAGCGGGCCGGTCTGGTTCCCGTTCTTCACCTCCTTCTTCTTCATTGTCTTCTATTGCGGTATCAGCGTATTCAGGGAACATAGATCGGTAGTTGTCATCATCGTTCTCTTATTCATCGCCGTCTTCCATCACAGCCCCTCTTTCTCCGTGTTTGGTCCAAATATTATAGCCGGACATAAAACCAGACCGAAGCAGGTGGCTCTGAATGACTCTTTGTGGAAGTGCGAGCCTTCTCATTCCTACAGTCAACACATGGACAACACATAAAACCATCCCACCGCTTGTTCTCCTCAGCCACAACTCGAAAAGAACGCACGCCTTCTCCGAAAGCGGCAGAGCGTCGGTCACCGTACATCCATGGATGGTTCATCTGTATCATAGAAATATATGTCAAATGCAATCACTATGCTAAAATTAGTATCGCACGGTCTAAACGAGAAAATAGTTGCTAACCTTTTATTACACTTGGAAACAAAGATGAGAAAACTTAAGTGTGGCTCGGGCACCTCATATCATGTCTGTCTTGTGTGGCCTAAACTCGCATCGCTCTAATGGACATTTCATCGAACACCTCTAGTGCATATGTATGAACAAGAAAAAATAGCACACCAACACTCTCTCCCACCAGGTGCCCCCAGCGAGCGGCAGGGCCAGGGCCCTTTAATCCCGGTTTGTGTCTCAGACCGGGACTAATGGGGTCTAACGGGCTGGGACCTATGGTTCTGGGTGGCTCGGGCCGTCCGGCGTGGGCCATTAGTCACGGCCCCAGCCACAGCCGGGACTAATGGCCTAAACGAAAGGCCCTTTTTCTACTAGGTTGTCCTGAGTATACCAGGAAAGTATAACGTAACCCCGACACCAGCTCCGCCCTAGGCCACCACCGTCGTTGTTGCCACCAGATTTAAGACCGCCTGACCCAGATCCAGCCCGCATCGAGTGTAGCTAGCCCCTCCTCCCCTCAAGCCGCTTCCCTTCGACTATCGCCGACTACCCCGCATCACCAAGCCCCGTGGGAGCCATTGAGGCCACTCTGACGGCGGTGTCGACCACCGCCACCACAATGTTGAGCCTGCAACACATGTGGCCAACATTTCAGCGCACCGCTGCCGAGGGCGCTTCTCCACGCAGCTCCTCGCGAGAGAGGGTAGAGGAGCACCTACCGTCACCAGACGGGCTTTGCGTGGTGGCGCCGGAAGAGGCGTAATTTAGGGTTTGCCCCGTCGCCGCAAAGGCGATGCAGAGAAAACTGCTTTCTCGTGACTGGCTATAGCAACTAAGGATTAAGGCAATGCGGAGCGAACCGCTTTATGGGTGCCTTTCAGAGTGTCCATTACACACGCACACTGCCCCTATAGCATGAACCTATTACTTGGCAGCTGGGTTTAACGTGATCACGGATTGCATCATTAATCAGGGTCTACTAGATTCAAAAAGAAAAAGCAGGGTCCCCCTGCTACTCGACAACAAGTAGGGCTACTACTCAGGTTATTACAATATTCTTTTTCTTAGGTGGTGGCGGCGGTGCTCGTGGCCCCATGTATGAGTGAGTGACGTTCACATGCATGCTGCCGCCGGCCAACTCATGTGAGTGACGTCACTCCAATAGAACATCAGCACTACTACCACCGGTGTCCAGCACATACACGGTCTCTCCTTCCTATTTGAGACATTTGGAGCGCTGCTGTTAATTTTCACATCGCTTAATATACTTCTTCTTCTGTCCATATTAGTTGACTTGAATTCATCTATATACGAACTTATATATTTCCTCCGTCTCAAAATAGATGTCTCAAATTTGTCAAAAATTGGATGAATCTAGACACTATTTAGATATAGATTCATCCAAAATTTAGAAAACGTAAGACATATGTTCTTAGACGGAGGGAGTAGTTAAGTTTTAATGTTACATATATTCATATCTAGACAAATTTAAGTCAACTAATATGGATCGGAGAGTGTATTTCATTGCGTCCATGCATGAGACCCAACAAAATGGAAAAAATGCGCAAAATGCAAAGTTTTTCACGACATCGCATCAACGGCTTACGGGATCTACCATTGTTAGTACTTGCTCCGGCCTATATTAGTTGACTCAAATTTGTCTAGATACGGATGTATGTAGCACTAAAACTTGATTCGTATCTAAATTAATATAGATTGGAAGAAGTATTTTTTTCTTATCTATTTTGCTATTTCTCAGTCGCCTAAGAAAAGTGTGAACGTCTGTTTAAAAAAAGTGCAACCCGTTTCAGTTGTAGAAAAATACAACAAAAAGTACAATTGTATTTTTCTACAATTAAAACTGAGTTGCACATTTTTTTAATTACAGTTGCATTTTTCTCACTTGATCGAGACTTAAAAAAATCTCAATCAATTAAGACATAGACAAACCCTTTTCTTATTAGTTTAGTAGAGCTGCGAGCTTCTTTTTATTAGGCAGTGGCGGTGGTGGTGGGACCCAGGTCCGAGTGACCTCGGCGTGCATGCTGCCGCCGGCCGGCACTCTCACGTGTTTGACGTCCCTCTCACTCTGCAACGGCAACACTACCACCTCCACCAGTGTCCAGCACATACATGTACTCGATCTCACTCCTTTCTGTATTTGGACATTTGGATAACCAGCGTTGGTCTGCACTACACTCTTCCATTTTCACCCATGTATGTATGCACCCAACCCAAACGACGCTACTCGAGCGTGGTACATCTCATCTTTACGTGGGTACATCTCATCTCATCTTTTGCCCGTGTATATTTTTAACAGACACGTAGGTAACTACTTATGGTGATCTTGGCCGTCTTATACATTATAGTTATTTCCGTAAGTTACGTGGGTCTCATCTTATGACAAAAGTTTATCTTAGAGCATGAACAATGGTATAGATAGCAAGTTGGCTATATAAGATTGCCATGTCATCAAAAGCTAGCTTGTACAATAGTGTTACTATAAGGTTGGCTATTAGATAGTACTAGTTGTTATCTTCTCTCTTTTTCTTTCTTCTCATTTAATGTTTTTTGTCTAGAAGCAAGTATAGAGCTTGCTCTTGCATAAGAGTCAACAACTTGTATTTTTATTTATCTCTCCTCCACATAGACAAAAATGCCTAATCAGCAGGCTTATAGACTATTCCCTCCGTTTGGAAATATAAGATATTTTAGGTTTATGAATGAGATGTATCTAGACACCTTTTAGTGTCTAGATTCGTTTGAACCTATACACTAAAATATATCTAGATACATCTTCTTCACAAATCTAAAACATCTTATATTTCTATAAACGGAGGAAGTACTATTTGTACTTGCTCTTAATACTATGCCCAGTCAGCATGCAGGGCCGTCTGTCAGAATCAGAGTTGATGCACTACATATAGGCTTAACCAACAACGTGTCAGGGCTGCAACAGCAGCCAGTGACAGCAGTGAAAGCGTGACACCATTCACGTTTAGTTCGTTCAGCTGGAAAGAAAGAAAGAACGATTCTTCAGATCACGTGTAAACGGTTGCCTTGCAGGTGAAACAAGGGGAAAAAAAGCAGGCACACTTTCTGCCTTTACACTTGTCAACCGAGAGGTGTTCATGCGTTTCCACATTCCGCAAGCAGCGCAATATCAATCTCCCAGCCCAGTAGCCCCCCACCGACCTTCCACATGTTTTCTTTCCCAAGAAGAAAGAAAGGACTTGCAAAGTTTTCCAGGTTTCTTTTCGAGATTTATCCTCTGAATCTGTCTCGACCAAATGTCGATGGCCCGATACGGGGAATAAGAGGTTTCAAATGACATTTCAGTGTAACACATTGTTCTACAGACACAATTATATATGTTACGCGGCTGGCTCAACAGATAGTTTCGTGTGACACAAGTTCCAGTGACACGAGGTGATATACTGGTATGTAGGGTTGGTTGGTCTACACAAAACATGTCCTAACTCGTCGGTTAAACTTCACCCGGCACCTATCGCCTGCATAAGTAACACACATTTGTCTCAATTAGTGACCTATACGATCTACCACAATCGCTTAAAAGAGGGGGTAGATACAGAAACCGCAGTCTCTGCGCGTACCTGTATCTCTGGCTCTCTCCGCGCAGTATTCTTCTACAAGTAGCCATATGGCAGCATATACCAGGAGCAGGAAGCAAGACGCCTCCGACAGGAACCATGCTACGCCCATCACGCTGGCAGAAGCAAACCCAGAATCCAGTGCCTTGAGTGCGGGATACATACATGCTGAAGAATCATCAGGAAAAGGTTCCAAGTTATTTTTTTCTCACGAAAGTAGGGCAATAAAGAGATCACAGAATTAATATTACCATACTACCTGTTGGCTACTGCACATCCTGAATGAACATCCACAGAATACGCCTTTATATCATCAAAGCCTTTGGATACCAGGTTTATCACGACGTGTCAGCTTTCTTCTCAGCGACGTGTCCTGCTGATACGAGTTGCAGGGCTGTGCCTCCAACGAGCCAGGCCGTGAGCTCCGGCTGTTGCTCGAAATGTTTCAGGGGAGACATGCTTCCATCTCTTGTCTCGGCGCCGTACACGAACGGGAGCCTCATGGTAAGGAAGCTCTCGGGTGGAAGGATGACTCGGCACCCAAGACTGAACGATCCTTGTTGGTCGCGATCAGATACATCTGATGGTAAACATGACCTCTGATGATAAAAAGGATAAAAACAAGAAATCGATTAATAGGAAATAAAATCATCCCGAGTTGTTTGCATTCACATGAACCCATACTATGACTGACTAATTTATTTGCTCAATGTTAAATATTGATGAGAAGATGACATATGTAGTGCTGATTGTACTTGCCTCAAACTGTACAAGTGGGCAGCTAGCCAACAGGACAGGGAAATCAGGTGTCACCTGCGCCAAAAAGCAACATCAGTGGAATGACAATATTGCAAAGTACTACTATATAGATACTACAAAATTCAGCAGAATGCTCCAAGATCAGCATTACAAATTAAAATTAAAACCTATGTTCCCAATGCAAGTCATATGCGACAATGACATGAAAACTGTGGCTTGAAACATTGAACTTACAATAAAAATCCGTTGAAGTTGTGACACAGAACCCGCAGCCTTAACATCTTGATGTCCCTTCCCTTCTGAGCTCTTGCAATGTGGGCAGTGCATATATATTGGAAGATTTCTGTTTAGAAGCGAATATGCTTCTCCACCATCATCAGCTTTAACGTATTGAAGAGAATGATCCCCCTTTATCGCATTATGTAGATTTGAAAGAATAGGAGCAGGCCGCATGGTCTCCCCATTAATGCCAGGCTTAAGCAGTTGCTGCCTGCTATCTCTCCCTGATGGTTCCGTTGGTCTATTGGCTTTCCGTCCATTGTTTCCATTTACTGTTGTCGCTGCTAGCTTAGATGCATTTGGGGCCAACTTTTGTGAATTGTGCTTGCTTTCCGATTCAGTGTTTTGATAAGATCTTTCATCCTGTAGACAAGATGATTCAATCTCCTTGAGATATTTCTCTGTCAGTAAGAAACGATGACCATATGAACACTCGTACTCAAATCCGACATATATTACAAACTGCTGCATGGCTTCAGTAGCATCTTTAGTCTCGTTTCCAACAATCACTGGGACTATGTTGCTCCCAATCTGCAGAAAGGGCTTGCCATCAGCATTTTCAATAATACTTCTGCTCATCTTCTCCGGTTCATTGTCAGCTATAGATCCTTGACTGAGAGCTGCATTACCTCGGCTATTAGTCTGTTCCACTACACTCATTTGCCGTTCATCTTTTCGGCTACCAGGCTTTGGTGGTCTCTTCAGCTGGAGAGCAGGAAACTCTGAATCTTTACTTGTGCTGCCAGCAACAACTTCAGCAAATGGTTTCTTCATAGTAAAATTTGGAAGACCTTTACGAAAATTAATAGCAGAGTTGTTCGCTGATTGCAGTTCAGGTTGTTTTCTGGAATTTTCAAGCTTCCCAGATTTAACCTCTGATGTGACTTGGGTTGCAATGGACTTTACTTCTCTAGAAACAACAGGTGGAGTCTGGGAGTTCATATTAGATGTTATGGAAGAAGTTCTGATGGTAGCATGGGTACCATTTTTCCCTTGTCCTTTGCCAACAGATATTGTCCACCTTAAAAGATATTTGTCCTTCGAGCAAAATCCAGCTTGGAGCAAACCTTTGGTTGACTTGTAATATCTTGCTCCTCCCAGTCGCACCAAGCGCCAAAAAGATACCGGAAATGAACTGGTATTGACCCCTCTCGGTAGCACAAGGGTAGGTAATAGATCTTCACAATTGGAGAAACAGTTGAATGATACGTTGGCTGTCTCAAAGTCAAAAGGATCATCTCTAAGGCGGCGTGACCGGCCACAGGCGCATGCATGGAGGAAGGCGTATCCACTAGAATGTTGTTCCATTGCATCTGATGAAGATGATTTACCATGTCGCTGGTGCTTGCAAGGCCTGCCAGTAAGACTGACAGCATCACATTGCTGCCTTCCAGCTTCCCAGATTGTTTTGCATTCATCTTCTAGCTTCTTGGAGAATACCTTGACAGCTGGTCCTTTAACTGCTGAGTGAAAGGATCGCAATGCTTTCTGTAGCTGCACTTCATGCACGCTAGTTGGGTAGAAGGCAGGCAAATCTTTCAAGTACACCTCCTTGGAACCTGGAAGCACCCTTTGGCACCACGATGAGGAAAATTTCATGTTAAGCCCCTTGTTGCTTTCCAAGCAAGATAAAGCGGTTGCAATAGCACTAGATCCTGCTTGAGAAAGTTGCTCGTTCTTCAAACCAGAACTTGTATGAGTAGATGACGCCCTCATGCTTTCTGAACTACCGATCCCATCTTCTCTGCTAATCAGTCCAGATAGAACAGATGTACTAACGGAGAACCATTTATCAAAACTAGGGAGAACAGGAACACTAACTGGCTTCCCAGATGACGCGGACGCTGCTGCTGCAGCTGCTGCCGCAGCCACCATACCGACACCAGCAACAGAGCCAGCAGTTGCATTGCCTGAATACCCGCCTCTCCCTCTCAGCCCATCGGACTGCCGAAATATAAAATCCTTGATCAACTGGACATCTTCGTGGTTTGTTGGTTGGCAGTTATTCTCTAATATAGCAACATCCAACGGTGATTTGGAGCTGAATGAATCTTCAAAAATTCCTGCAATGATATCCAGTGGCTCTTGCTTCTTACTAATTGACCGGTCCAACAGGGCAACAACTCTAGATGCATCAAGTGAGAACAAAGGAAGATGGCTCACATTAACAGCACCTCTTGGACCATTATGCCCAGACTCCAGGCCAGTAAGTGTTCGACACTTCTTCAACAAGAAACGGATCTGCCCTTCCAGAGAAGAGTGCAGTTTCTTGCTGAAACTACCATCAGATTTCGCCGGCCGGGCAAGCATAACAACTGAGCCAGAACCTTTTGAAGTTGGGGTTTGTTTTTGCAACCCATCAGTGCTAGAAGCCTGATTTGATGATGATGTGTCCCCCGTATCATCCAGACTTGTTACAGCATTTGAACCATCAATAAAATCATCCTCAAACACAAACAGAACAACAGGGACGCATTGGCCTGGCAAGACAGAAGGATGCGAACCGGTTCCTGACATCAACGATATAGCTGAGGGTTGACGGCCCAAATGACCTCCACGACGTTCTGGAGAGGAGATGGTTGAAGCCCTGCGGGTAGGCCGTGTTGGGGTGCCAGAAGGAGCAGCTTTGGGTGGTGTTGCCGGTGCTACTAGCGACCTCACAAATGGCGCCAAAGCATGCTTTGAAGACTGCAGCAGTCTAAAATTCTTCAAGGTCTGTGTGTTGAACCGGAAGCCTTCTTGGAGAAATATTATTACATGGCAAACCTAGAATCTCCCCCAAAAAGAAAAGCATAAATCCAAATTAATCTCTTTTGTCAAACAAGTGAACCTCAAACTTGAATAAGCCACCTCTGCATACAAAGCTATATATTCAATACAGCGGTGAGTCAAACAACCAGAATAATAATCTGTGAACGTTAAAACACTAGTATCTCTATGATTAGAGCACCAAAGCATTATACGCAAGCAAGTGAGACCAAGTAAACCAAAGTAAGTTGCTAGCTGTTACAATTAAAGCACTACTCGGTGCTAGTAAACGTGAGCCTGCCATATCTGGCTCGCAGGAATTCCCACGATATAAGCAAACTATGCTAATAGATCCACGACAAGTGTGAGTCTCCACACATGAGACAAGACAACTACAACGTAGTAATAGAGAAGCAGCCCTAACCTTCCACCTTAACATAGGTGAATCAAATTACCATAATCAGACAAAATGTGCAAATCAAGAACTCACTTCATGCTCACATTACATTTGCAAATCAAGCTAAAAAACAGTGCTAGTTGCAGCTAATCACTGGAACTGTGATATTCATAGAGTGAATACAATTCAGTTGAAAAATTTGTCAAAAAAAATAAATGCTAAGCACCCGACTACGTCGCGGCAAGTGTCAAAAGCAAGCATAAGGAATATATACAGTATGGATTTTGAAGACAGTCGGTAGAAAACTATGACCCCACAATCTCAAGCTTTCCTCTTTGCATCAGTGGCAAGCAATCGTGAGAAATTAAAGCAGTATAGTCTTGGATACAAGGAGAGCATATCACGCATGGTTTCATCACATCAGACAAGCACAAAATCGGGGCCCTTCAGAGTTCAGAGTTAGACCAGCATCTAATGAGCTTAATCACAGTAGGAGCCAACACTCACCGAGAACATGAAGAGAAGCTCCCGGAGGTCTCCTCCGCCGCTGGTACTGTCTCCTGCCTCCAGCGGCGGCGGCGGGGGCGCGAGGTGTAGGAACACCATCCTCCTCTCCCCGTCGCGGTGGTACCTGACGCCCCCGGCGAGGGTCCTCGCGGAGCCGCCGGGGGAGAACACGGGGGCGTCGAGGATCCGGTCGGCGAGGCGGGCCGCGCTCCCTGCGTGCCCCACGAAGCCGACGACCACCACCCCGCCGTCGTGGGCCGGCGAGGCTTCGGAGGAGGAGGGAGAGGAGGTGCGGGGAGGCGGGGTGCGCGAGAGGACCCGCACGGCGGAGGAGGGGCTCGCCTGAGGTGGCAAAGGCGGCGGCTCCATCGCCGGCGGCGAGGTGGCGGTGGTCGGGACGCGCTGCCGCAGCACAAGAAGCCGAGTAGTAGTTCTTTGAGGGGAGCTGTTTGCTTTGGGTTGCTGTTGGGTTTTGCGGACTTGACGAGGTTGCGAGCCCCCAGATAATAGGCTCGGCCCATAAATAAATGAGGATTTTGTTAAATTCGGCCCATTAGAGCCTAGCCATGCTAAGAATCTTAATGTGGAGGCAGTGTTATACCCACTCTCTTAACTCTTCTGATGAATATATTTTGGACATTGCACATATTTTAGACATTGCTATGGGTATTGTTCTGGGTTTAGTTTGTCATAACTTGAAATTTTTGAGAGAACTGGTGGAGCCCATCATGATAGCTGGAGAGTTTAATTTGACTAGGAAAGACAATGGCAAAATAAACCCGATGGATACAATAGGTGGAGCCCACATTTCAATGCAGTGATTGGATAAGGGGATCATGGAAATTGCACTTAAGGATAGAAAATATTTTCCTTTTATTTGTATATGTTTAGTATATAACAGAACAATAATGAAGTGGTATATGGTGCAATAACCATGAAGATACTACTTTTTTTTAACAAGGGAGGGGTCAGAAGACCCCGATGCTGCATATCATTAGGCGGTGGGTACAAAGTGCAAACAGGCCCCTGATCAAAACTAAACTAAAAAGCAGTCCTGCTATTTTACAAAAAGGATCCTGGAAAGAAAAATAAAAAGCAATCCAGTTCAGCATCCTCTCCACCGACGACGAGGATCCGACGCCGACCTCCAAGCACCTGCCGCCGGGGACGAACCACTTGGCTGCGGGGAGGAGCGAATCGCCTGCGAGGATCTCGAGAACGGGCCTCCATCTTGGAGGTTGAAGAATCGCTGACGAGGCTGCCATCTTGGCCAGAGATCGTGACGACGAGCTTGTCGACCACGAGATAAGCTCTGGGATGCAGCAGCTGGGCGGCCAGGAACACAGCCTCTTTCGGCCACCGCCAGCTCCCGCAGACCGCGACAGTAGAGACTCTGCTTTCTTCCCACTCGCCACCGAGGCCGGCCGGGAAGAAAAACCAGAGCCCACACGCCACCATGGTGTGGGAGCAAATAATACCACCATGCCGAAGTTGAGCTCACCATGAAGCAGAAGAAACTCCACCTCGCCTCCACGGCCGGCCAGGAGTTCAACCGAGAAAATGCCCAACAGCAAGCCCGAGCCTTCCCCCTCGCCTCCGCGGCCGGCCGGGAAGAGTTCGCGCATGCCTTGCTCAAGCAGCAGCAGGAGGTAGACCGCCAAGATTTTATTTAAGGAGACGTCGATACTTCCGCTCCATCTCCCCTCCATCCACTAAAGAAGAAGATCGAGAAGGAAGAACCCTACCGCGACACAGATCCAGGCGGATGGATCTATCGCTTTGCTCCGACTACCAGGCATAAAGCCCAAAACAAAGAAAGAAAAACTAAACCTACCTACTCTACCTACTCCGGCGCCTCTCTTCCACCCATCTCGACCGGCAGCGCCGGCGAGAGGGGCTTCAGATTGGCCCGGTGATACCGAAGGAGCTCTCAGGAACTGTAGCTAGGAGAGAGAGAGAGAGGGGGAGAGAGACTTCGAGACGTGCCGTTCTTATCTGCTTGATAGGATACTATTCTCACCTTTATGGGAGGAACATTTTCCTCTAGTGTGTGTGTGTGCGCGCGCGCGTGTGTCAACCATGCCTCTGTAGTGGATGGTGGCGCCGCTTCTCTCTCCACCTCGCCGACTATGAACCGTCGGGCTTTCTCCTTGTTAGACTTTATATTGTAGACTAGATATACACCATATTGTATTGGTATTGGTCTATATATTGTACTCTATACACTTCTATAAATATATGTGATAGGCCATCCCTGGAGGGTTGAGCCAGTTCCCCCTAAACCTAATTTTTTTTACATGGTATCAGCCTAATCACGATCCTCCCAACCCCAACGGCCAGCCGCCTCCATCTCCTGGCCGCCATGCCGCCTCCACCCCCTGGCCGCCGCTGCCCCCAATTCCGCCTCGGTCGACTACCTCCCGGTCTTCCTCACGGCGCTCCTCTCTTGTCCCATAGATGGCGCCGCCATGACGTCGCCCCCAGCCGGCACCCTCTGTGTCTAATTTTACCTCGTGTGACCCTATTTTTCTCCATGGGTTGAAACTGAAACTGTACATTGCCTTGCCTATATCATGCATGGATGTATGTTCACGGCTGACATTGTACCTGCTGGTGAATATGCGTTGGTTTTATGTAATCCGTGAGTTGTAATATAGTAAATGATAATTTTGCAATAGAAATAATGGTGTGCATCGATTGATACAGAGAATGTTACATCCTCGACTGGCAACCTATAATACTAGTACTAGTAGTTCCTACATTCGATGGTCAAGAGTTCTCAAATTATAAATCCTCAAGAAACAAAACTTTAATAAACTTTTTTGGGAATAGCAAAACTCTGATGAACTTTTCTGGGATATATTCTTCTTCGTGGAAATAACCCAAACTTGGATGCTAATTAAGGTGTCACGCGTCTAATTTTTGCATTTCCTCGCTCCTCCTGGGACACAACGACTACATTTGCTCCCCATGGTACATGATAAGAGGAAACGGTGCCCTCGATGGAACAAGCAGGACAGCCGTGCATGCGTAGTTGCTTGCGTCCGTACCCAGCCAGCCGGTATATATAATGGACGACCATGCGTGCGTAGTATCGCAAACATGGCAAATGCACTGCTACTGGGTACCTCATGGCTACTCTGTTCTCTCTTGCTTTCTCAGGCGGCAGGGAGGACGTCGTACATTGTCCACATGGACAAGTCCGCCATGCCGACGGCCCACTCCGACCACCATGACTGGTACTCCACTGTGTTGGCATCTGTACCATGACACCATCTCGGCGTGCAACTCGTCGGCGTTGCTAGCGAACATAACAACAAGCATAGTCGTGTGCCGTGATACTGGGAGCATCGATGAACAGTTGGCCACCATAGTGGAGGCTGGCGTCGCCGTGGCCATCTTCATAACGAATATCGTGTCCCTTTCCCTTCACCCCAGAAGAGGCGCCGGCTCTTCTGAGCTACATCAGCTCCACCACAACCCCGACAGCGATCATGAAGTTCCAGCAGACGATCCTCGGCACACGGCCAGCCCCGGTGGTCACGGCCTACTCCTCCAGGGGACCTTCCAAGAGCTACCCGGGCGTGCTCAAGCCAGACATATTGGCGCCGGGGGATAGCATACTCGCGTCGTGGGCGCCCGTATCTTCCGTCGGACTAATAGGCGAGACTGAGCTAGGCAGCGACTTCGCCGTCCTTTCCGGGAAATCGATGGCGTGCCCGCACGCCAGCGGCGTGGCGGCACTGTTGCGCTCTGTGCACCCCGATTGGAGCACGGCCATGATAAAGTCGGCGATGATGACCACCGCGATCACCAATAACAACATGTTTGGCCCGATCACCGATGCTGGCAGCACCATTAGAGGCAACAACACTGGCACCGACACTGCCATCGCGGCGAGTCCATTGGCCATGGGTTCCGGCCACATGAGCCCCAACTCGGCCATGGACCCAGGCCTCGTGTACGGCGCAGGGCCAAAGGAATTTGTCGCGTTGCTCTGCGCGGAGAACTACACTGATGCCCAGATCAAGGCCATCACGAGGTCAACAACGACGTACAACTGCTCCTCCATCTCATCGAAGGACGTGAACTACCCGTCATTGATGGCGACCTTCGCCGCCAACGCCACCTCCGGGGAGATGCGCTTCACGAGGACAGTGACCAGCGTCGGCGCTGGCCCGGTGACATACCGCGTGTCGTTGGTGTCGGCGAGCAACGTCGCCGTGACAGTGACGCCATGGACGATGGAGTTCAGCGGCATGGGGCAGAAGGCTACGTTCCAGGTGGAGATCAAGCTCATTGCGCCTAACACCGAAGGCAAGCCCGCGTTCGGGGCCGTAGTTTGGACTGATGGAAGTGGCAAGTACCGGGTGAGGACTCCCTACGTGGTGATTTGATGTCCTCGCCACGACGCTGGTTCGTCGTCTCGTGTGTAAGTCGGTACCCCTAGTATACTGTCAAAATAAGCATCACATGCATATCTTGTTCTTTTAACTATTTTCTTAATTCTTCGATTTAACGTCGAATAGCCTATTACTTGCACTCATATTGCAACTGGAAATTTTCCAAGTTACACATTCCTTGCTCCCAACGAACCCGCCGTAAACCACCTCTTGGGGATGTTGCCCCGACATACCAATGCTCTCCCTCGAGTTGCAAGCCGCATGATCCTACCCTACTGCTCGCAGACCATACTGCCCAATCGTCCATGTTGGGATACGCCGACCGAGCCGACCTTGCAACCCCGGGTACTCGAGGTCGCCGCCCAAGTCATGGGAAGCCACAACCCTGCACCAAAGAGTTGTGGTCCCATGACAATCCGAGACTGTTGCGCACACCAACCATCCCAAATCTGCCTCTCCGGCGTAGGAAAACCATGCAACAACCGAGCATGCAAAATTTGAACACCATATAATTGTGGACGGAGGGAGTTTCTTTCTCAGGTTTAATGTGGAAGAATTTTTTGCTTCTTAGAAAATGTTGAACTCTTATCTAGTTTGCTGAGAAAATTTAATTGTAAAAAAATATAATTATTTAGAAGTTCAGAATGTTTCCTACATCCTGATACAAATGAGGAAACAATCATAGGTACCTGAATCTCCTGGAAAGAGCGAACATACTCTTTGATGCAGTTTATGCATTGGATTATCTTCATTGCCATGGCCCACCTGTTGTACACTGCGATATTAAGTCAATCAAGTTGCTCTTGGATGCTGATATATATGGACTGGCTAAGATTCTTGTTGAGACTTGAGAGTAGCACATTTGTCCAACAATCGGCGAGCTCTATGGGGCATAGAGGGAACAATCGGCTATGCTACCCCAGGTTAGCCTGTCCTTTTTCTTGTCCTACTTGTTTGCCTTCACTCTTGCCTAGAGTTTAATAAAATAATGCATGCTGCTGAAGAAATTTTAAGATGAGACAAGGTTTTTTTCTGAAAGAAGATGCAGAAGAAATTAGTACTCGCTCCTTCCCAAAATAAGTGAGTTGGCTTTATCTAGATTCGGATATATCTATATATAAAAACATGTCTAGATATATGCGAATCTAGATAAATTCGCGTCACTCATTTTGAGACAGAGAGAGTATATATTATGTGATGCAAACTTTGGTTTTTGTCAGTAGTACTACGACTTCGACAATTTTGTTTTGTTATAGATATCCTAACTTTTTGTCAAACTTTTTTTATATGACTTTTTGTCAGAACTTTTGATGCAACAGAGTATGGTGCTGGAAACACGATATCAACACATGGGGATATTTACAGTTAACAAAATCTAGTGTTAGAAACGATAACTAAGAAGAGGCCCACCAGTAGCAGTAACGGCTTTGGAGGGCTGGCCTGGTCACGGCCTACGCCAACAGCCCCGACATTTGGCTGTCGGTGTAGCGCCTAGCCGTCGGCGTATCCATCCATTCCTATAGTGATTGAGTCTCTGTCAGTATGTTGAGTGACGGATGTTGCTGATATCCACCTATCTTTCAGCCTCAAGAATGAGCTCCAGACGGCAAATTATCATTCTCGTACAAACGGAAAATGGGCTGTCTCTTGTTCTCATGAAATGCCATCCAGTAGGATGCCAACTGGAGATATCATCAAGGAACTACATGCCATCAAGGAATCTCTTCTCTTGTAGGGAATATTGAATCAGATGAAGCAAGATGCATGTTTTACTTTTTATGTTATATTTGCTATCCTTCAGTTCCTTGTAAATGTCTAGAGCTTGGGGTGACGTCTCCCAGTTCCAACCTTTTGCATTGGAGGGCGGACGATCTACCTACACTGTTGGCTATTTCTGTTCCAATTCTTATGGATGGTCATACTTATGATGAATTGATGATGTACCATTCACTACTGGAAAAATGGCTTCTAGTCCCGGTTTGCAAGGACCTTTAGTCCCGGTTTTGCACCCGGGACTGCGAAATCGGGACTAAATGTCCCTATTTCTAGTTCCAGTTTGTTACAACCCGGGACTAGAGGACCACCGCATGGGCGTTTTTTGCTACAGGGGAATGAAGGACCTTTAGTCCCGGGTCGTAATACGGCCCCGGACTAAAGATTTTTTTATTTTATTTTTCAAAAAAAATTCGATTTTTTTTCGAACTTTTGAATTGTTTGACTCGTAATCATCTCACTTGGAACATTTTTAGCACTAAGTATATTTAATCTTAGGTCAAATTACACTTGTGGTCAAACTTCCCATTCGGTCACCCATCCTAGCACTACTCCACCCTCAGCACGCTTAACTTCTCTGTTCCATCCGGATATCCTTGCGCGAAGCGCTTTTGTACCTTGTTGTCAACACTATCATATCAATCCTATTAGCCCATATCAATATGTCATACATCTTTATTTATTAAAACTACAAACAACTATTTTAGTAAACAACAATAAATAAGTAATAATAATATTTTAATATAATGAAAGTAAAAAATTAATTAAAATAATATTTTATTCATTTTTTGCCATGATTCATTTAATATGGTATAAATAATATCTTTAAATCTGTAAATCAAAATTCGACAAATAATATATTCATTATTATCAAAAAAATGTAAGGAATCAAAATATGGAATAAAAACTTGCTAAATAAAAAAATAACTTTTTTCCCTTTTCAAATTTTAAAAATGTAAAAGAATCAGAAAAATGTGAGGAATCCATTATTTATAATTTTAAAAATCTAAAAATGTGAGGAATCCAAATAAGGCTGTTAAAATCAAACTCAAATTTTTTTTCCACACATTTTGATAGGTTGTACATTTTTTTCGACATCGTACGCAAAAGTTATAGCAATTTTAAGTTGCATGCGTCACACCCCTTTAGTCTAGGGCCGTATCCCAACCCCTTTAGTCCCGGGTTGTATCATGGCCCGGGACTAAAGGGTGTTGCCCACGCCTGCACACCTTTAGTCCCGGATCGTATCACGACCCGGGACTAAAGGTCCGAAATAACCCAGGACTAGAGTTTTCTCGGTCTCCTGGCCACGAAAAACGGTACGAACCGGGACTAGTGCTCATACTAGTCCCGGCAGGTAATAAATCGGGACTAGTGTCAGACTCTAAATCGAATCGAAGCCTCTTTTTCAACTAGTGATTATGTTGCCATTGTATTTTGTAAGAATTAATGTGATCAAATTATAATAATGTTCATGTGATTGGGCCAGGGGCTTAAACACAATGTGATCTTCTTGATTTGTTGCTCTATGAAATAATAAGATATTGCTACAGACAATGCAACGGAAAAAGGGTGTTGGGATGGAAGCACCTCTCTAGAAAAACTACAACTCCTTGGAACAAAACAAATATAACCATGTCCAATTCTCGCTATAATAGTGTGTCTATTAGTCACCACAAAACCTACTTAACCAACGTAGCAATGGATGCATGAAAACAAATTAATTATATCAAGGCAATTAATTGAGAAATCAGCTATGATTGAACCATTTAATTTAAGAGTAGTGCTCCAGCGCAAGGATTTCTCAAAATCAGATGCAGTTTTGCAAGTTGACAGAGAGAAAAATCTGCCTCTTTTCATTACCAGCTGCAACAAAGGGTGAAAATAGGAAACAACTTCCCCCAGCCATGTCCAGTTCTCGCATAGTATAACCATATATATCAAGTTCTCGCTACTAGAAAAAGTGAGCTATTTGTTAGTCTCATCTCATTGAGCCTATTTTTTCTCAGAAAGAAAGAGCACTATGTGCCCCAGACTTCAAATTAATAAAGCCAACCAAATCAACAAATTTTATGCCTCGAGGACTTATCTTTTCACGCCTTTGATTCCTGTACATAAAAGGCTGGACATGTGGAACCCAATAACGAAGTATAGATTAATATTTTTTATACTCTATAAGAATGACATGTGAGACCCAGATTAATTACAGCTGCATCATAGACGCGTTTTCCTACAAAAAAATCTATCAATATTGTCAAGATCATAACGGCAGGCTCAACCGAAAAATAGTCCAACATACACATATTTAATTTAAATAGAGGCTGACATCTGGAACCCGGCGTAGATACGTTTGCTGCACAGAGGTTGCTGACATCTGGGACCTGGCGACGGAGCAAAGTCAGAAAAATCAAGACAGCTAAAAAAAGTCCATCATATCACGTTTCATTTACGGAGAAGCTGACATGTGAGACCCACCAAAAAGACCTTGTACAGGTGCTGCATCGAGCAACGTTGTCAAGTTCGAATAAGGTAGTCGAGAGTGAGAAAAAGTCCAACATACACACGTTCTTCTAAAAGTGTATAAGGCATCTTGTTCGGTCGCACTTAAAGGGGTCGATACGGCTTTGAGATTGAAACCATCAATAATAATAGCCAGTAACGCGTAGTAGCAAGATCGTTGGCCTCCACGCACGAGTAAGTTTCTTTAATTTCTTCCATACTACGGGTTATCCAGCATCAGACGAAGGCGACGGCTCCCTTAACTCTTTTCGTTGGCCACTTAATCTGTCTGTTTGTCCCGATCGAAACATTAATAGAACCAACATAATAATCTCAATATCCATCGGATCCCCGCAAACACAACATGCATGATTACAAATAAATTAGATCTTGATCATAAACGGAGCTCACAAGATCTATACATGAAAGCACAAGGAGGAGATACAACTATCTAGTTACTACATGGACCCATAGTCCAAGGTGGAACTACTCACGCATCATACTAGAGAGAAGGCCTTCGGGATGATCTCTCCTCCGGCAAGGTGCCGAGAAGAACTTCAGATCCCCTCCATGATGAGAGCGGAGCGGGTCTGCAGAAACATTGGGAACGGCACCTGAAACGGGAGAAAAGAGCGAAGGTTGGCGTAGGTGTCGTTGAGGCCGCACAGGAGGGTCAGCACGAGGGTTTCGTCGCTGATCGGTTGGGCGACGTCCACCAGTGCATCAGTGAGGGCTTTGATCTTGGCGCAGTAGTCGCTGATCATCATGTCGCCTTGCAGAGTGTTTCAGAACTCCGCCTCCAGCTGGATCAGCCGATGCTTCTTGTTGTCGCGGAAGAGATTATCGATGGCGTCCCAGATGGTGCGCGCCGTGGAGCCGAGGCGCATGACGATGGCGATGGGATCGTCGGAGACGGAACCGTAGATCCAGGACAACATAGTGTAGTCATCGCGGCCCCAGTCAGAGGTGGGAGAGGCACCGGGATCGCCGAGGACGTGGTTCGTCAGGCCGTAGCGGCCAAGAGCAAGAAGAAACAGCTCTCGCCAGTTGGTGTAGTTGGAAGCAGTGAGGTCGAGGGTGATTGGGACGTGGAGTTTAATGGAGGTGGCATAGGTTGAGGGAGAGGGAGGTAGGTGATTGGTTTCGACGGCTTTGCCCTTGGCGGCACTGGTGACAGAGGAGCTGTCGAGCGCGGCTTCCCGGGCGTCGAGATCGGCTTCCTTGCGGCGAAGGGCGTCGGCGCGAGTCGCCGCATCGACCTGGCGGGCAAGCTCGGCCCCGCGGGCCTCGAGAGCTTTGGCGCGAGCGTCGAGCTCAGCTTCCTTAGCCTCGATCTCTTTTGGAGTCATGGCGGCGAGAGGGAGGGCGTTGGGAAGAGAGGTAGAGTTTTAGGATTTGGGTAGGATCGGCACAGCTGCTCTGATATCATGTGGATTAATGAAACACGGGCTGCAATTGCATGCCTCGTTCCTTCCATTGCTTAAGTATGTTACAATTGCGACAAGAAGATAACGAAGAACGAAAACGAAAAACACAGCAAGGGGACACAGATTTAACGTGGAAAACCTCTCCAACAAAGAGAGGAAAAAACCACGGGCGCCAGCCAGCGAAACTTCACTATATCGAGGAGTGTTTACAAACGCCGGGGATTTCACAGATGCAACTCATCCCAACCGGCGGCTTACAAGGGGTTTACACTCGGCCCAAGCCTCCGGCGACGGGCCTCGCTCCACTCGTCAGAAGTTGGCCTATACTTTATAGAATTTGGATCAACATATAACAAAGTATTTATACATCATACAACTTGGGGTACAAGACATATACAACTTGTAGTACAAGATAATCTAATCTATTCCTAAGCCGGTTCAGTTTGAACATATCAAACCGTAATAACCTGCGTTACTATCTAACACAAAGTGTGTGTGACACCCTAAATTTAAGTGAAAAAAGTGTGTAACGTAGACTGTGACACCGGATCATGTTTGTTCTAGGTCCTGAAGACGTCGCTAACATAGAGAATAATATGGTCCCCGGTTTCGCTCCTCGATAACATCTCGCCCTTGCATCGTGGAGACGTCGCTAACATATATAGAGAATATTGACCGGTTTTGCTCCTTGAGAACGTCCGTCGCCCTTAACTTCCAGGCCGGTTTTACAAGGATTTCAGCTCCATACACTATAAACCCTGCTCAGTTGCTGCACTCTTTCTATATCAAGCGACACGTACGACGACACGACGAGGGAAATGGTGTAATAACAGTCGGTCATGGTCGGGTTATCCAGCTAGCAAGATCGTTGGCCTCCAGGTACGAGTAAGTTTTTTTAATTTCTTCCATACTAGTAGTAGTACGGGTTAGGCCTTTGACAACGGATGTTTCTTAGCGCCGTATGCTAGGTATTTTGCTTATGTAGCATGTGATTTAATGAAGAAAGAGAGGGTTATTGTATCTTAGGCTGGTCATAGTGAGAGTAATTTAGAGTACATCTATAGTGGAAAATAACATACTCCCTCCATCTCATATTAGGTTGCGCATAATTTTGCGTGCTAGTCAAACTATACAAAGTTTGACCAAAATTATATAAAATAATATAAATTTGTATGATATAAAATTTATATAATATGAAAGTATACACTAAGTCAATTCTAATAATATTATTTTTTGTATTTTATAAATTCATATTTATATCAAACTATTTGGTCAAATATTGCAAAGTTTGACTTTGATAAAACCTTATACGCAATGTAAATTGGGACGGAGGGAGTATGTGTTGTGTCGTGCAAAACCTTATTTATTGCAATGTAGACTTATTTTGTCTTAAAATGTGTGATGTTATGGTAACATAGTTAGTTACCACAAGCCTCTCTCTCATCATTTAATTGCATGTTATGTCATCTAAATGCTTAGTTGGCAATACATATAGGACCATGTTACTACATGTAGGACTAGTAACTAAGATGCCAAGTCAGCAGTTTTGCTTATGTGGTAATGATTTGTAATGAAAAGATAGATAGATTGAGTTTTAATATCTCTTATGATAACGTGCTAAGAGACCCTTCATTATGAAAAGCCTTTATCCAGCATCAGACGAAGGCGACGGCTCCCTTAACTCTTTCTGTTGGCCACTTAATATGTCGTTTGTCCGAAAGCGACTCTCGCGTGCCTTGCATCGTGAGGACGTCGCCATCATAGAGAATAAGTCCCCCGGTTTCGCTCCTTGAGAACATCTATCGCCTTTGCATCAAGGAGGAGACGTCGCTAACATAAAGAATATTGACCGGCTTTGCATTTTGCTCCTCGATGAGAACGTCGATCCCTCGCCCTTGCATCGTGGCACTAGTGGAAAAAGGGCTATCCGTTCGCGACCCCTCAGAGCATTTGTCCCGGCTGCGCCACCAACCGGGACTAATGCTGGCACGCGTCCCGGTTGGAGCGGGCACGGGGCCAGGGGCATCCCGGTTGGTAAGGGCAATACGTCCCGGTTGGAGCCAGCAACCGGGACTAAAGATTGCGTCCACAGCCACGTGGCGTGGCACGCACCTTTAGTCCCGGTTGCTGGCTCCAACCGGGACTAAATACCCTCTGCCCTCTATAAATGTAACGCCCCAGCCCCCTCTGCCTCCACTCTGTTTTTTCGAATGGTGGAAGGTGTGAGGGGGTGTGCTAGTTTTTTCTCATGCATGCATTGAAGGTGTTTGTTGAAATGTTTGAGTGAATAATCCCGTTGAATTTCTCATAGAACAAAAATATAGAAGGTGTCCGAGACGCACTTGAGCTTTCTCCTCGTTATTTCCCTCGATCGAGGTTAGCAATCTTATCTTTTCTAGGTCATTGATACAATTCATGTGTCGGTGTGATTTGGTTATTTCACTATTTATGATGTCATGTTTTTTGATAAACTTACTTATATGATGCAGATGAACGGTCGGGAATGGATGTACGGTGACCGGCGCGTAGCCGGGTATATCAAAGGCGTGGATAAATTTATCGATGTGGCTACGGCAAACAAAGAGAATGGATTTATACGTTGTCCATGTGTTCAATGTCGGAACAACAAGGAGTACTCTTCCTCGAAAATCATTCGCGGCCACCTGATTATGAAAGGTTTCATGCCCAACTATAATTGCTGGACCAAGCACGGGGAAAGAGGGGTTATGATGGAAGATGGTGAAGAAGAAGATGATGATAACAACTATCATCATATGTTTCCTGAATATAGTGATACTACAATGGAAGACAATGGAGAGGAAAGAGGTGAAGAACGGGCATCAGATGAGCCGGCTGATGAACTTGGTAGGGTCATTTCTGATGCAAAGGGAGACTGTGAAACAGAAAATGAGAAGTTGAAGTTAGAGGGCATGTTAGAAGATCACAAGAAATTGTTGTACCCAAATTGTGAAGATGGCAGCACAAAGCTCGGTACCACACTGGAATTGTTGCGATGGAAGGCAGAGTGTGGTCTAACTGACTCCTCATTTGAAAAGATGCTGAAAATAATGAAGCCGAAGTTTCCAAAACATAACGAACTTCCCGAGAGTACCTACGAAGCAAAGAAGACTCTCTGTCCTCTGGGATTAGATGTGCAAAAGATACATGCATGCATTAATGACAGCATCCTCTACCGCGGTAAGGAGTATGAGAATTTAGATAAATGCCCGGTATGCAACGCGTTGCGGTATAAGATCAGACGAGATGACCCTGGTGATGTTGAGGGAGAGCCCCTCCGGAAGAGGGTTCCTGCTAAGGTTATGTGGTATGCTCCTATAATACCAAGGTTGAAACGCATGTTCAGAAACAAAGAGCATGCCAGGTTGTTGTGATGGCACAAAGAAGACCGTAAGAAAGACAGGAAGTTGAGACACCCTGCTGATGGGTCACAGTGGAGAAAAATCGAGAGAGACTTCCCAGACTTTGCAGGTGACGCAAGGAACTTATGGTTTGGTCTAAGTACGGATGGCATGAATCCTTTTGGGGAGCAGAGCTGCAGTCACAGCACCTGGCCCATGACTCTATGTATCTACAACCTGCCTCCTTGGTTGTGCATGAAGCGTAAGTTCATTATGATGCCAGTGCTCATCCAAGGCCCGAAGCAACCGGGCAACGACATTGATGTGTACCTTAGGCCATTAGTTGAAGAACTCTTACATTTGTGGGGCAAACCAGGTGTACGTGCGTGGGATGAGAACAAACAGGAGCCATTTAATCTACGAGGGTTGTTATTCGTAACCATCAATGATTGGCCTGCTCTTATTAACCTTTCAGGACAGACAAACAAAGGATATAAGGCATGCACCCACTGTTTAGATAAGACCGAAGGTACATATTTGCATAAATGCAAGAAGGTTGTGTACCTGGCGAATCGACGATTTATTCCGACCAATCATCCCGTAAGAAAGAAAGGCAAGCATTTCAAAGGTGAGGCAGATCACCGGATGAAGCCTGAACTCCCTGCTGGTGATGATGTATTTGGTATGGTCAAGGACATAGAAGTAATCTTTGGAAAGGGTCCCGGCGGTCAATCAGTTCCGAATGACGTCGCTACAGGACACGCACCCATGTGGAAGAAGAAATCTATATTTTGGGAGCTGCCATATTAGAAAGTCCTGCGTGTCCGCTCTTCAATCGACGTGATGCACGTGACGAAGAATCTCTGCGTGAACCTGCTAGGATTCCTAGGCGTGTATGGGAAGACAAAAGATACACCTGAAGCACGGGAGGACCAACAAATTATGAAAGACCCAAAGAACATGCATACAGATAACAAGACGGATAAAGGGCGTCACTTAAGTCGTGCCAGCTATGCTCTTACCAAAGCAGAGAAGGAAATCTTTTTTGAAGTCCTTTACAGTATCAAGGTGCCGTCGGGCTTCTCATCTAATATAAAGGGGATAATAAATATGGCAGAGAAAAAGTTCCAAAACCTGAAGTCTCATGACTGTCACGTGATTATGACGCAGTTTCTTCCGATTGCATTGAGGGGGCTTCTACCGGAAAATGTTCGAGTACCCATTGTGAAGCTGTGTGCATTCCTCAATGCAATATCTCAGAAGGTAATCAATCCAGATATTCTGCCAAGGTTACAGAAGGATGTGGTACAATGTCTTGTTAGTTTTGAATTGGTGTTCCCACCATCCTTATTCAATATTATGACGCATCTCCTGGTTCATCTAGTGGAAGAGATTGCCATTCTCGGTCCGGTATTTCTGCACAATATGTTCCCCTTTGAGAGGTTCATGGGAGTATTAAAGAAATATGTTCATAACCGTGCTAGACCAGAAGGAAGCATCTCCAAGGGATATGGAACAGAGGAGGTCATTGAGTTTTGTGTTGACTTTATTCCTGACCTTAAGCCGATTGGTGTTTCTGACTCGCGGCATGAGGGAAGACTAAGTGGAAAAGGCACGCTGGGAAAGAAAGCAATGATATGTAGGGACGGGGATTCTTTCACTAAAGCACACTACACAGTTCTACATAATTCCACCTTGGCAGCTCCGTCTATCGAGGAACACAAGAATATTGTACGCTCCAAAAACCCGGGGAAGCCTGAATCATGGATTACAGATGAACACATGAAGTCTTTCGATGGTTGGATGCGGACACATCTCTTGAATGACACCACTGTTGGAGATCAGCTATACTTGTTGGCCGCGTCACCATCTTCTACTGTATTGAATTTCCAAGGGTATGAAATAAATGGGAATAAATTCTACACGATCGCCCAAGATAAAAAGAGCACCAACCAAAATAGTGGTGTCCGCTTTGATGCAATAGACGAGAATGGACAAAAGGACACATATTATGGTTACATAGAGGAGATATGGGAACTAGACTATGGAGTCTCTTTTAAGGTCCCTTTGTTTCGCTGCAAATGGGTCAACCTGAATGGGGAAGGGGTAAAGTAGACCAGTTGTACGGAATGACAACAGTGGATCTCAACAATCTTGGTTATAGAGATGAACCATTCGTCCTAGCCAATGATGTGTCTCAGGTTTTCTATGTGAAGGACATGTCCTCCAGACTGAAAAAAAGAAAAAAAATATGCAAACGAATACATCATATGATGAGCCAAAGCGTCACATAGTTCTTTGAGGGAAAAGAAACATCGTGGGAATCGAGGACAAGACAGACATGTCAGAAGATTATAATAAGTTTGATGAAATTCCGCCCTTCACAGTGAAAACTGACCCAAGCATTCCGTTAAGTAAAGAAGATGCTCCATGGTTACGTCTGAAGCGGTCATAAGGAATGACATATGCCAAGAAGTTCATGCTCATATTATGTAACTCTAGTTCATGTCTTTCGCGGTTTGTGGCTTGACCGAAGGATATCTTTCGCGGTTTGTGGCCTTTAGTCCCGGTTTTGTAGTCTCAGTTTTTAATATTAATTTCATATATTAGGGAGTGCCTCTATGACCAGTTTCTCGGAGATGCCAGAGGACTGGGCTCCGTCGGCATCTCCCTGAAACTGGCCGCAGTGGTGTCCCTGCTCTCGAAAACCATCTTGCAGCTTGTAACTTCACTAACTAGATCAATACGCCTCGGAGCTAACTAATTTCACATATTAGGGAGTGCCTCTATGACCAGTTTCTCGGAGATGCCGGAGGACTGGGCTCCGTCGGCATCTCCCTGAAACTGGCCGCAGTGGTGTCCCTGCTCTCGAAAACCATCTTGGAGATGCCTCCAACTGGCTGGAGGACTGGACTCACAAGGATGCATATTTATAGTACAAGCAGCTCGGCATAATGTCGACACTCACAACATAATGTCGACACTCACCCCTATTATTAGTGCTGACTCATCTTTAGTCCCGGTTGGTGTCTCTAACCGGGACTAAAGGTTCATCTTTAGTCCCGGTTGGTGACACCATCCGGGACAAGGTACAAGCCGCACGACATAATGTCGACACTCACCCCTATTATTAGTGTTGCCTGGCCCACTCTGCCGCAATCCCTTCAGTCGCGGTTGGTTTCTCCAACCGCGACTAAATATGAACCCTCTCTTTATATAGGCATTTCCCTCTATTTATTAGGTAACACTCAAGACATTTAATAATATTAAAAACCGGGACAAACCGGGACTAGCTAACACTCAGGACTAAAGCCGCCCCCTTTAGTCATAATCATGCCTAGTCCTATAGTACGCAGCTTCAGGGTCTTCATCGTCGTCGTCATCATCATCGTCATCGTCACCTGCCACTCCGGGGATCCTCAGCCCATCCATGGCATATACCAGGGGCCATTCCAGCCTCGGATTCACGGCGGGTGGGAGAGGGGTCTCCTGGAAGACGATGCCGCTACCGCCGGGACAGTGTGGGGCCTGTGGCGGGTGGACTCGTGGGCACCGTAGGCGAGGATGGTCTCCCCCGGCGATGTAGCGCATCACTCCGATGATAGTACGGTTCGCCCACCACAGACGACGGCCGGCTTCATTGTGGTTCACCGGTGGCGGGCCATCACCCTCGTACCTGGCGAGCTCCCTTTCCCGCCTATTAGCGAAGAAGGCATTCCAGGTGTCGTAGTTGTCGGGATCCCACTGGGGATCCATCCGCTGCTCCGGCGTGAGCTCGTGGTAGAAGTGATTTGTGATGGCCGCCTGGCGTGCGGAACCTTGAGGGACAGGAGGGACAGGAACCCCTCCAGCGCTCAGCATCCAGCCGGCGGGCGGCCGGTAGCCCGGCGGACAAGGGTAGTTGGAGGCGCACAGCGCCTCGGTCTCCTCGAGGGTCAGAATGGCCCAGTAGGCGTTGTCCATTGTTCTAAGAGAGGAAGGTGTGGATGTGTGGATAGCCATGACACGATCACCCTAAATATAGAGGGAAAGGGCGGGAAAACTTGGCGTGAAGCTTTGGGAAATGGCGGGAAATATCTTTAGTCCCGGTTAGTGACTACATCCGGGACTAAAAGCTCTAGTAGAAAGGAAATGGCGGGAAAACTTGGCGGGAAGAGGTGGGAAATGGCGGAAAATATTTTTAGTCCCGGTTTGTGACTACATCCGGGACTAAAAGCTCTAGTAGAAAGGAAAGGGCGGGAAAACTTGGCGGGAAGAGGTGGGAAATGGCGGAAAATATTTTTAGTCCCGATTTGTGACTACATCCGGGACTAAATGTCTGCTGAACAATGAAAATCCTTCGCGTGGTAGTCCATAGTTAGAAATTCAGATAATTCAAAACGGGCATAATAAATTCAAAAAAATCCGAACAATGAAAATCCTTCGCGTGGTGTCATATTTTGTTACATAGTTGAAAGGAAAAATACCAGACTTGGTATATTGATCATGTTTCGAAAAAACCTTCACAAAATGACCTATCATGTTCGAGGTTTCATGGCTTTCGGTCCAAATGACCGATGTTATGTGCTGAATCACGGCATAGTTTGTGATGTTGTGCCCATATTATGCATGTGTGTGGACATTGGTATGGAGAACAATGTTGCAGGAGGAAGTTTTCCTTTTTGTCGCACGGAAAAGCCCTTTTCCATTTTCCGAGCGCAAAAAACGGGTCGTTTTGTGAAGTAACCACCAAAATGCCGTTTCAGAATGCTACCATCCCATTTTCCTAAAATACTAGACCACCTTACATGGACTATCTCCCAACCGGTACATCTCAAACCTTTTTGTCCATCCCGGGTAAAAAGGACAAATGTCTGCCGAATCGGTAGGAAGTGGGTCCGGTTTGTACTACAGGTACATGATCTATCGCCCGTGATTTTTTGAAAAAATCATTTTTAGACTCGCAATATGTGGTTTCTTCAGAGATCCAATGCAAGTTCTAACGATGCTCGTCCCCTATCTTCATGCACACCGGTTCGACCATAGTTAGAAATTCAGATAATTCAAAACGGGCATAATAAATTCAAAAAAAATCCGAACAATGAAAATCCTTCGCGTGGTGTCATATTTTGTTACATAGTTGAAAGGAAAAATACCAGACTTGGTATATTGATCATGTTTCGAAAAAACCTTCACAAAATGACCTATCATGTTCGAGGTTTCATGGCTTTCGGTCCAAATGACCGATGTTATGTGCTGAATCACGGCATAGTTTGTGATGTTGTGCCCATATTATGCATGTGTGTGGACATTGGTATGGAGAACAATGTTGCAGGAGGAAGTTTTCCTTTTTGTCGCACGGAAAAGCCCTTTTCCATTTTCCGAGCGCAAAAAATGGGTCGTTTTGTGAAGTAACCACCAAAATGCCGTTTCAGAATGCTACCATCCCATTTTCCTAAAATACTAGACCACCTTACATGGACTATCTCCCAACCGATACATCTCAAACCTTTTCGTCCATCCCGGGTAAAAAGGACAAATGTCTGCCGAATCGGCAGGAAGTGGGTCCGGTTTGTACTACAGGTACATGTTCTATCGCCCGTGATTTTTTGAAAAAATCATTTTTAGACTCGCAATATGTGGTTTCTTCAGAGATCCAATGCAAGTTCTAACGATGCTCGTCCCCTATCTTCATGCACACCGGTTCGACCATTTTTCATCTTTAGTCCCGGTTGGTGACACCATCCGGGACAAGGTACACTCCGCACGACATAATGTCGACACGCCATTTTTCCCGCCATTTTTCTTCCCGCCATTTTTTCCCGCCAGTTCTTACCGCCAGTTCTTCACTATATATATATGTAGGGTTGGCCTCCATTGTCATTGCACATCTCTAGACTCATATCTGCAACCTCATCACTCTTTCCCATGGCTTCCACCGTAGCACTAACACCCAGGGAGGCGGAGGCGCTTTGCGCCTCGAACTACCCCTGCCCGCCGGGCTACTGTGTCCCCGTCCGCTGGATGCTGAGCGCCGGAGGCGTGCCGGTTCCTCCTGTCCCTCTAGGTGTGGCGCGTCGGATGGCCATCACGAACCACTACTACTTCGAGCTCACTCCGGAGCAGCGGAGGAATCCCAGATGGCATCCCGACTATTTCCCAACTTGGGAAGCCTTCTTCGTGGATCGGCGTGAGAGGGCACTCGCCAGGCACGAGGAGGAGGGCCCACCTCCTCCGAACTTCAACGAGGCCGGCCGGCGGCTGTGGTGGCGCGGCCGGACTCTCCAGAGCGTCATGGCCTACGACACGGCCGCCGACTCTAGCCCCCGCCTGCGCTACCCTCAAGTCCAGCCCACTCGTACTCAACCTTCAAGGTTCAACTACGGCGACCCCGACGACGATAGCGACGACGGCAGCGGCGAGTACGACGACTAAAGTGACGAGTATTACAGGTGTAGGCAGGAGCATGACTGAATTATTCCAACATTTCAAAACAAGTTCGGCCGATTGTGGCTTAATCTGGCCATGTATCTTAATTTTCAGTTCTTCTATGTAACTTTGTGTTAGTTGTGTTATGTACTTTAATTCTAGTTCTATCCTAATCAAATTTTATTTCCGCCCATTATTTTCCGTCCTCTTTTTTCCGCCCATTAAAAACAGAAAATGGTTTTGAATTACTTATAAGTTAATTCATTTTTAATTGTAAATGGTTCATATTTTAAATGGTTACATTAATTATTTTTTAAAAATAGAAAATGGTTTTGAATTATTTATTCAAATCCAAACACTTTTTATGTTTAAAGTTTTTCTAAATTCCAAATTAATATTTAAAAAATATAAGTTAATTCATTTTTAATTTTAAATGGTTACATTAATTATTTTTTAAAAATAGAAAATGGTTTTGGATTATTTATTCAAATCCATATACTTTTTATGTTTAAAGTTTTTCTAAATTCCAAATTAATATTTAAAAAATATAAGTTAATTCATTTTTAATTTTAAATGGTTACATTAATTATTTTTTAAAAATAGAAAATGGTTTTGGATTATTTATTCAAATCCATACACTTTTTATGTTTAAAATTTTTTCTAAATTCCAAATTAATATTTAAAAAATATAAGTTATTTCATTATTAATTTTAAATGGTTACATTAATTATTTTTTAAAAATAGAAATTGGTTTTGGATTATTTTTTCAAATCCATACACTTTTTATGTTTAAAGTTTTTCTAAATTCCAAATTAATATTTAAAAAATATAAGTTAATTCATTTTTAATTTTAAATGGTTACATTAATTATTTTTTAAAAATAGAAAATGGTTTTGGATTATTTATTCAAATCCATACACTTTTTATGTTTAAAGTTTTTCTAAATTCCAAATTAATATTTAAAAAATATAAGTTATTTCATTATTAATTTTAAATGGTTACATTAATTATTTTTTAAAAATAGAAATTGGTTTTGGATTATTTATTCAAATCCATACACTTTTTATGTTTAAAGTTTTTCTAAATTTCAAATTAATATTTAAAAAATATAAGTTATTTCATTATTAATTTTAAATGGTTACATTAATTATTTTTTTAAAATAGAAATTGGTTTTGGATTATTTATTCAAATCCATACACTTTTTATGTTTAAAGTTTTTATAAATTCCAAATTAATATTTAAAAAATATAAGTTATTTCATTATTAATTTTAAATGGTTCATAGTTTAAATGGTTACATTAATTATTTTTCAAAACAGAAAATGGTTTCGAATTAGTTATTCAAATTCAAACACTTTTTATGTTTAAAGTTTTTCTAAATTCCAAAGTAATTATCATTTAAAAAACATTACAAATTTAAACCCCAAAATAAAAAATAAGGCGGGAACAGAGAGAAAATAACTGAAAAAATTTGAAAACAGGGGAATACGTCCCGGTTGGAGCCACCAACCGGGACTAAAGACCCCCCTGCGCGCGCGCCCCTTCAGCTGCTGAAAATTGGACTATACGTCCCGGTTGGTGGCTCCAACCGGGACGTATGCACTTTTAGTCCCGGTTGGAGCCACCAACCGGGACGTATACTCCCGCCCCTTTATATAACTTCTCTTCTTCTTCTCTGCTTCTCTGCTTCATCGACGACGCCGCCAGGCTGCCCGCGCACTGCCCGACGACCGCCGCCCGCGCGCTCCCCGACGACCGCCGCCCACGCGCTCCCGGACGACCGCCGCCCGCGTCTCTTCCCGCCGACGGCCGCGCCTTCCCCCACCGCCGCGCGTCAGGTACATCCCTCTGCCTCTGTCCTCCCCCTCCCTCTACTGCTGCTGGTGTGCGACGGCGGCTGCTGCATGGTGGGCTGCTGGTGGGCGGCGGCGCGACTGCTGCATGTGGTGGGGCGGCGCTGCGGTGGGGGAGCTCTGGAGGCGGTGCGGCGCTGCGGTGGTGGGCACACAGGACGGCAGGGCCAGGGGAAGCGGGGAGGGCGAGGCCGCGAGGTGGAGGCGCGCACAGGCGGGGTCGCGGCAGCGGCGGCGGGGAAGCAAGGAGGCGCGGGGAAAAATAGAGGCAGGCGGCGGCGGTTTTCTCGCGGGCCCACAAAAAGTTCACAAATAGACCCAAATGAGATGTATCTGAGCTCCGCCTTGCCACATAAGCACTTACAGTGGGCCCCATCAGTCTGAAATTGTGCTAACCGGCCTTAATTTCACAATCTGTGCATATTGGAACGAATCTACTCAAAGGTGGATTTTTACAATTTCACGCAATACCGGTAGTTTTGCGTATTTCACACTGAAATGTGGGGCGGCTGCATGGTGGGCTGCTGCATGGCGGCGCGGCTGCTGCATATAGTACTATGGGTCGAGGAATAAAACGACAGAGACGCTGACGCTCGCCCAGACGACAAACACTACGGATGCGGAAAAAAATCATATTTAGCGCGTTAGCGGTTTCCGTCGGGGGCCCATTGCCATCCCTAATCGCATCCTTATCATCGGACTATCCTCGTTTGCTATAGGAGTATCACATTTACTCAATGATAGATTTATACTCCCTCATGTCGGGTTTGTAAGGCTCGGGAAAAGGGGATGTCGGTGTCCGGTTCCGCAGGACATGGGAGGCGTGCAGGGACGCGTGGGGCGGGTGTATTGTGGCAAGAGAGAGGCAGAAGCTTTGTTTGCTCGGGGAAGGTGAGGAGAGGGTGGAGGAGGTAGCGCCGATGGGAGTTCCCCTGTTTGCTCACGCGTGGGCGAGACATGGGCGAAGGGGTCGCGCGGTCAAAACCATTGTGTTCGACGTAGGAAAGCTCGGTCTGGCTCCCTCTGCTGCTGCTGGTGGGCGCGACGGCTTCGATCGGGTGGTGCACCGTCGCCGGCGCCGTTTCCTCCACCGCCGCGTCCTCCTTGTCCACGGCCACGGCGGCCGCGTCCTCCTTGACAGCGGCGGCGAGGTGGCTCCGGGCCCCACCTCTGTTTCCCCTTGACAGCGGCGGCGAGGTGGCGAGGTGGCTCCCTTTGATTGTTTCCCTTTCTTTCCGGTGATTTGGTTCTTCTCGGTAGAATACGATATCGAGATCGAGATCGAAGACCGAGATCAAGACCATAGATAGATCTAATTAAATGACAAGTTTAATTAGAACACCCTAGTAACCCTAACAGGTGATTCCGGAGTTCCTTGAGTTAGGGTTTGCGCCCCTCGGAACCCCGATTAACTTGTAGAGCATGCTTTAGGGTTACATTCCAATGCACATTAACTTGTCGTATCATCATCATTGCTTGAGCATTGCATCGATGCCATGTGTTGATTGTTTCCCTTTCTTTCCGGTGATTTGGTTCTTCTCGGTAGAATACGATATCGAGATCGAGATCGAAGACCGAGATAGAGACCATAGATAGATCAAAGACCTTTTGTAGCCTTATACTCATGTTCCCCTCTCATAGCCTTAGGGTTTAGGGTTTCTCTTCATTTTTATTATTGTGTATGTATATATTAGGGTTTCACCTTCGATCCGGAAAATATTCGTTATCCACTTTGACTTATTCGTAACTTTCTCCTTTAGCCGCTTTGACTTATTCGTTTTTCCACCTATGCAGAAAATATGGACCCACACGTCAGAGACGAAGAAAAGGAAGAGTTGATCCAAGGTGTGGTCCGTGGGGAAGATAATTTAGACGTATCAACGTTTCTGAACAACTCCGGTGAGGGTGATCCTCTTTTTACCGAAATAGACAACTTGTTTGAGGTTGAAGGTGTTGCCTTCCGCGAGGGAGAAGGCGATGCCTTGTGTAATCGAGAAGACGACCGCTCCGGCGAGGTGCATGTAATATAAATCAATTCATTAATTAATCATCTGCTATCTATATAGAAATAGTAACGACGATCTTTCTTCTTTTAGCCCTCCGGATCGAAGGAATCTACTGAAAAGAGCAGACGAGGCCCAACCAAAAAGTTGCAAGACCATGAAAGGTTCAGGATCGAAGATGTCGCTGAAGACGGCAAACCGACAGCTCCCGAAGTTGTCGCAACCAAATTTGTGGCACAATGCAGAGTAATCGTTAGGGACTTAATCCCGATCACCATTAGAAATTGGAATAGGCCTGCTAATGCGGATGAAGAGGGAACATGTTTATTTGTCCCTAACCACGCCAAAGATTTACTGTGGAAGAGGCTCATGGTTAATTTCAAACTACCGAAGATAGAGCTGGATCCAAATGCGGAGGATCCAGTTGAGGACGCCTTACAACATGGGAGATCCATGGAGGCTAAGGTCAGGGAGTGGGCTTTGAAGAAGATGGCCCGGTGTTTCACCAACTGGAAGAAAAGATTGCACCTTGACTATGTCGTGAAAAAGAAGATTCCCAATTTCAAGAATATTCAGTTTGAGAAGATAAAACCATTCTGAGCTGAGTTTGTGGAATACAAGAAATCAGAAAAAGCTAAGAAAATGTCTGAAACGAATAAGCTGAATGCTGCTAACAAGAAGTATCACCATACTATGGGGCAAGGTGGCTACAGGGCTGGCATTCCTAAGTGGGAGAAACTTGAGCAGGCACTGTGTGATAAAAAGATCACCCCAGAGACAGACGATTGGGTAGAACGTGCAAGGAATTGGTTTTACGGGCATGGGGGCACGTTGGACTCGGAAGGGAGGTGTATATATAACATACGACATAAAGAAGACCCCTTGCCAATCGAGAGGATCAGAAAATCAGTAAAAGCTGTTAAAGATGGGGACTTCATTCCCGATAGAGAGAATGATGAGCTCACACTCGCCCTTGGAAATAAGGAACATGATGGACGAACACGAGGCACAATAGGCTGCCAATCATGGAGGACTGGGTTTCCCGAAGAGAGGAAGAAATATCCTGATAGAAGCCGTCAGAGGAGTAAGGACTGGGCGGCAGTTGAAGCAGAAAGTCAGAAAGAGTGAATGCGTTTAATTGAAGAACGATTAAAGCAACAACAAGATGAAATTAACGCACTTAAAGAGCAAAGTACCACCGGCCCATCTCAGCAGCACACTGCATTCGATGCTACCGGCCTATCGAATAATCGAAAAAGCAGTGTGGCTTCCACCGAGGTCCCGGGTGATGACAATGGCGATGACGATGATGCACCGACGATGGCTCCTGTTGGCTACCCAGTGGATGATATCACAGAGATGACACACTGCGAGCTACATGTCAAAGTTGTGAACATATCAATGAAGGTGGCGGTCGGTTATGCCTTACCAATTGGACCCACACCAACTTACCACTGTCGTCCGGTTCCAGAGGGCTACGCTGTTGTCGGCGTGGATGAAATCATGCCCACCTTTGAGGTTTTGGATCTTCACTACCCTGCTGGTGAAGGGGATGTGACTGTGTTGGGTGACGCAAAAAACGTCACCATTCTATGGCCGAAGGAATGTATCGTGCTTCGAAATCACACGCCAAGGCCATCTTCGCCGCCGCCTCACCCGTCTCCAGTGAGGTCGTCGCCGCCGCGGCAGCCGTCTTCGTCGCCTCACCCGGCTCCGTCGCCTCACCAATCTCCGGTGCAGCCATCGCCGCGGGAGCCATCGTCGGCGCCTCAGGATAAAAAGCATAAGCATACCGCTACTATGCGTCGTAAGCGATCGCCGAAACGTAAACAAGAGCCTCTTCCAAAAGTACCAACGGTTCCTCCCAAGAGAGCTTATGACTGTACTGAAGAGAAGACTGCGGCGATCGTTGATGCGGAAACGACAGCGTTTTTCGCCAAGCTGAGGCGGCCGAAAGAGCCAGAGTTCCCCAGCACCAAAGAAGAAAAAGCCAAAGTGTTGAAAATGCTAAAGAATCTTCATCAACCCGAGCCAAAGCTGTCATCAGACTATGAGCGTTCTATTCTCAAGTCACATGCGGCACAAAAAGCCTCGAAGAGCAGTACTGATGCAAGCGGGAAATCTGTTTCCCAGCTCGGAGAACAAGCAAAACAGACTTGCGCCCCTCTCAAGGTGATTTCTCAAACCAATGTGGGGTCGAGCAAATATGGGGCCGAAGAGCAGTATGATCCAGAGGTAGTTGCACAATACGGAGAAGCTGCCGCTGCTCAAGGTATGAGTATTGCCCAGTACTTATCCCAGTTAGAGTTCTTCCCCGTGAGTGAAGTAGCATACAAATACCAGTACGGAAAACCTCTCGTCAAACCTGAGGAGGTAAACAATCTTCCAACAAAAATGCGAAGATTGCATAACTGGTACATGCATGCCACAAGGGCCGGGGCTAACTGGATAGTGCTGAGGGTTACAAAAAAGCATCATGGGAAAGATAAGGATGACATGATATCCATTGAATTTGATGAACTATTTCAATTATTCAATCAAGACGCCTTGGACAAATCGATCATCAGTGCCTATTGTCTGTAAGTACTAATTCTGTAATTAATTTAGTCTCCAGCTATATTATTTTGTTTATTGCATGTATATAATTATACTGTAATATGCAGAATGAAGATTCTCGAATGCAGCAGAGGACAAATCTATGACATTGGCTTCATTGACCCATATTGGGTTCATGAAGCTAATCTCAAAATAAGCCCCCAGGATACGGAGGATAATATAGTACACGCGTTAAGGTTTCAAGAAACCAAAAGGGAAATACTATTTCCTTACAACTTCGAGTGAGTGTTATTGTCTTGTATACACTTTCTATTTCGCTTACTCGATGTTAAATATATAATTGATTAGTTATGCATTTGCAGCTTCCACTATATTCTGTTAATCATTCAATTTGACAAAGGGTGTGTACTAGTCATGGACTCGAAACATAAACCCTTGAGACGTGGAAGGACATGCAGATACTTCTCCAGCGGTAATTCTAATCATTACGACACTATATCGGCAACATTCGTGAATTTTATGATATCAAGTACTTAATAACTTATTTTATTCGTTTTCTACGCCGGACAGCGCTTGGAAACGGTTCACCAAGAAGGCTAGGAGTGTTTGGAAAGAGGAGCTTATATTTCAACCACTAAATGTAAGCACCACTAGCTATATCCGCGCATCTCTTTGATTCTAGTTTTGATACAGTTATTATCATGCTTGATTATTATTTTGATTGAACTCTGTTCTCGTAAAGTGCCTGACGCAGGGACCAGGTAACAATCTATGTGGATACTATGTATGCGAGTTCATCCGGCAGACGTGCGTTGAGACGGGCAGAAATTTAGAGCAACTCCACGTACGTAAACAATTTCTATAGTTTTTAATTACAATCAAATTGTGTTTAGTTTCATTCATATAGGCTGACTCCTTTTTTAAATCAGATCGAACGTCTACGGGACGGTCTTCTACCAAAGGATCGCGTACGAGCAATTCAGGAGGAATTGGCGGGATTCTTGGATGCAGAAGTCCTAAACACACAAGAGGAATACTACTCGGCTATGTATAGACAATAGGAATTGTAAAAATAGCAACTTTCAAGAAATTGGCCGGTAGCATCGAATAACAACTTTTGTATGTAGTGCATGAACTCGATCCGTGTATTGAATATAATGTTGTCATCATGATGTAATATAAGGTTCCTTCATTGATAAGTGCAAATCACTAAATAAACAATAAAACAACCCTAAATGAATTCTCTGCCGCGGCATAAAAAGTGGCGAAAATGCTATCGCGGCAACAAAATGTGCCAAAATGAATTCTCTGCCGCGGCAGAGAAATGGGCCAAATCTCTGCCGCGGCAGCAGGTTATTAGTCCCGGTTCGTGTTACTCCACCCCCCCCTCGCGCTTTTATGCCGCCACGTGTGCCCCCATTTGTCCCGGTTGGTGGGGCAACCGGGACTAAAGGTTAGAGCTTTAGGCCGACTTCTTTTTAGCTTTTGATTTTAGAGAAGCTAGCTTTTGGTAGATTGTGGGAAGAATCTGTGGTGGGAAGAAGCTAGTAGAATCATACTCCTTCTATTCTTTTTAGCTTCTGGGCATTTGACTTGTTTAATATGTTGAGTTATGAAATGACCATTATACCCTTAAAATTTATGTGTGATCTAACTAAGTGAATAATACCCTATATATATATATCGTACAATAGGAATCACTAGTAGAATTTGGACGTGATCGAATAGCTATCAAGGTAACTGTAGAAATTGTACATGATTAGCTATCAGCCTACTAGAACATGATTAGCTACAGTAGGAACTGCTCGAAATTGTACTACCATGAATTGCTATCAACCTAAATTGTATTAGCAGAAATTGCACAACATGACACGGCACTGTGGCACTAGCAGATGTGTTAGGATTTGAAATCAGCGACAGCAAAATAGGGGCAAGAACGCGTTGCAGAAAATGGAAGCGAGTACGACGGCCTCCCAGCGACGGATCTGTAGGGAGCTGCGCGGAACTCCATGGCGCCAGGGTGGAGCGGATGCGTCCTTCAACTGCTGCCGGTCGCGTGCGGCCGCTGGCGGCGCGTTAGGCGCGGGCGGCGGAGCGGTGGCGGCTTGGTCGGGCGACGGTGGACGACCTCGCGTGCGGCGTCTGGCGGCGGGGCGGTGGCGGCTAGGCCGGGCGGCGGTTGTCGCTTGTCGGTCGCTGCGGCGGCGGGGGATCCCTAGCGGCAAGCCCGGACATCACGTAGTCAAGAGGGTCCCGGCTGATGCGTGTGAAACGATGCGGCTGTGCGGTGGCAATTTTTGTAAATACAAGAAAGCGGAGGGGCAACGCACGGTACCGTTTCGTTTCAATCGGCAGAAGCTCGGGAATCAGTCGAGAATCAGCTCGCGGGCCGATTCTGATTTTAAGAAGAAACTCAGATTCGCGGTGGAAAAAAGCTGGACCGAATCAGACTCATTGTTTTGGGCTTATGAGATTCTGGGTCTAAAATCTGTTCTATAAGCTGAAAAGAAGTCGGCCTAAGTTGACCTTCCGCCTAGAATCTTGAACTACGTCTATCAACAACTTAAACAATGGACGAACCTTGAATTGCAAGTTTGGTGCCAATAGATTTCGTTAAAAATCATAACTAGTACTTGGCTGTCAGTAGCCTACCCCGCGGGTTGGAGCATATGCGTCATACTCCTTGGTCTCTTCATGAGTTTACTAGAGATCACCCAAATCTCATAGACCGCGACGTTTACAGTCGAGCTCATATAGGTGTGTTCTTTCAAGAATGCCCTGTAGGATGGCATCTTTGCTAATTAAAGCCAACAGAAACACATTAAGGCATGTTGCCAACCTGCCTTACAGATTATGAGAGTCATGCATCTTCACATAGAGAGGGTTACAAAATACTCTCCTCAGTCAAACCACTAGCTTGTTCTTCTCAGGTCCTAATTCACGGGATCTCCGATCACATAGGTTGGGTTACCACTAAGGTGTGACATCCATGGGTATCAACCCCATCTCCCTCGATGCACTTTCTATCACATTTCGTGATAGTCCCTTTGTAAAGGGATCTGCCAGGTTTTTGTCTGTTTGAATATACGTAACAGTTATTACTCCGGAGTTTCTCAATTTCCTGACAGATTTCAAACGTCTCTTCACGTGTCTTGATGACTTCGCGTTATCCTTAGAATTGTTCACTTTGACAATAACAGTTTGGTTGTCACAATTCAAAAGGATTGCCGGCACAGGTTTCTTAACCACAGGCAAGTCCATCAAGAGCTCATGCAGCCATTCTGACTCAACAGTGGCTATGTCTAAAGCAGTAAGTTCTGCTTCCATAGTTGACCTCGTCAATATGGTTTGTCTACGAGACCTCCATGACACTGCGCCACCTCCAAGGGTAAACACATACCCGCTCGTGGCGTAGAGTTCATCAACGTCAGAGATCCAATTCGAATCACTATATCCTTCAAGCACAGCATGATTCCCTGAATAGTGAATCCCATAGCTCATTGTACCACATAGATAGCGCATTACCCTTTCAAGTGCATGCCAATGATCAATACCCGGGTTAGACATGAACCTACTCAACTTGCTCACAGCAAAATAGATATCGGGTCTTGTAGCGCTTGCTAAGTACATGAGAGAACCAACAATTTGTGAATATTTCAGCTGATCTGTTGGTTCCTTCTTATTCTTTCGTAATGTCAAACTGGGATCATAAGGTGTTGGAGAAGTCTTGCCATCATTAAAGCCAAATCGGCTCAAGACCTTCTCAACATAATGAGATTGCGTTAAAGTAATCCCATTCTCGTTCTTAATAAGCTTGATGTTCAGAATGACATCAGCCTCTCCCAGATCTTTCATATCAAAACTCTTTGACAGGAAAGACTTGACTTCATTTATCACTTTCATGTTTGTACGAAAGATCAGAATGTCATCCATGTACAAACATAATATAACGCTATCGCCCCCACCATGGCGATAGTAAACACACCTATCAGCCTCATTAATGACAAAGCCAGCAGAAACAGCGTCACCACCAAGTGTAAACAAATAACCACTTATGGCCTTAATCTCATCAGCATCAGATATCCAGTTTGAATCACTATAACCCTCAAGTACCCGAGGATACCCAGTATAGTGAATACCATAACTCGCAGTGCCTTTCAAATAGCGCAAAACTATTTCAAGAGCATGCCAATGATCATCTCCAGGATTTGACACAAATCAACTCAGTTTGCTTACAGCAAAGGAGATGTCAGGTCTAGTAGCGCTGGCTAAATACATGAGCGAGCCAATAATTTGAGAATATCTCAATTGATCTTTAGCATTCCTTCGATTCTTTCGAAGTAGCACACTCGGATCATAAGGCGTTGGACAAGAATTGCAGTTGCTATACCCGAAGCGACTCAATATCTTTTCCACATAGTGATACTGAAGCAATGTAATCCCACCATTGTCATCCTTTAGTAGCTTGATGTTTAAGATTACATCAGCCACTCCCAAGTCCTTCATATCAAAGCAGCGAGATAGAAACTCTTTGACCTCCTCGATAACAGCGAGGTTGGTCTCGAATATCAATATGTCATCAACATAGAGACACATAATAACTCCCTCGCCCCCACCATGGCGATAGTACACACATTTGTCAGCTTCGTTTACAACAAAGCCTTCAGCAGTTAAAGTTCTTTCAAACTTCTCGTGCCACTGCTTAGGAGCTTGCTTAAGACCATATAAAGACTTCACTAACTTACACACCTTTGCTTATTGACCATCTACTACAAATCCGTCAGGCTGCTCCATATAAATTTCCTCATCTAGCTCTCCATTTAGAAAAGTTGTCTTAATGTCCATTTGATGAACGAGAAGACAATGTGAGGCAGCCAAGGAAAGTAGTACTCGAATAGTGGTCAATCTGGCTACAGGTGAGTAGGTATCGAAGAAGTCTTCACCTTTCTTTTGGGTATAACCATTAGCCACAAGACGTGCATTGTACTTTTCAATAGTACCATCAGGTCTAAGCTTTTTCTTGAACACCCATTTACATCCTACAGGTTTACACCCATAAGGACGATCAGTGATTTCCCAAGTACCATTAGCTAAGATGGAGTCCATCTCGCTTCGTACATCTTCCTTCCAGTAGTCAGCATCTTGAGATGCATAGGATTCTGAAATAGAAGTGGGAGTATCATCCACAAGGTACACAATGAAATCATCACCAAATGACTTTGCAGTCCTTTGTCTCTTTCTCCTTTTGGGAGCTTCATTGTCATCCTCCACAGGATCATCAGAGTGTTGTATCGGCATAGTGGGTTCAGGAATTATAGAAAATTCCTGACTAGATGAACTAGTCATCTCCTGATTTGATGAGCTAGACATGCCTTTCATAGGAAAGATGTCCTCAAAGAAAGTCACATCATTCGACTCCATAATTGTACCAACATGCATGTCGGATACCTCAGATTTTACTATCAAAAATCTATAGCCAATGCTATGAAAAGCATATCCCAGAAAAACACAATCAATGGTTTTTGGTCCAAGCTTTCGCTTCTTGGGTATTGGAATATTGACTTTCACCAAACAACCCCAAGTTCGTAAGTAAGAGAGTTTAAGCCTTTTCTTTTCCCATTCCTCAAATGGAGTCATGGTTTTATCCTTTACAGGAACACAGTTTAGGACATGACACGCAGTCATTAGCGCCTCCCCCCACCATTCCTTGGAAAGACCCGATGTATCTAACATGACGTTAACCAAATCAGTTAGAGTGTGGTTCTTTCTTTCGGCAACCCCATTTGACTGAGGTGAGTAGGGAGGCGTCCTCTCATGTCTAATACCGTGTTCCATACAGAATAAATCAAATTCGTTTGAAAAGTACTCTCCACCACGATCCGACCTTAGCCGCTTGATTTTAAGATCAAGTTGGTTTTCTGCCTTAGCTTTATAGATTTTGAAGTAGTTCAAAGCTTCATCTTTAGATTTCAGAAGATAAACATAGCAGTATCTAGTGGAGTCATCAATCAACGTCATAAAGTATCTTTTTCCACCTTTTTTCAACACACCATTCATCTCACAAAGATCTGAATGTATAAGTTCTAGCGGTGCTAAGTTTCTCAGTTCCGCAGTCGTATGAGACTTGCGGGGTTGCTTTGCTTGCACATAAACTTGGCACTTAGAACCTTTGACAATGGTAAATTTCGGAATTAAACTCATATTGGCTAGCCGCGTCATGCAACCAAAGTTAATATGACAGAGTCGTGAATGCCAAACATTGGACTCATTCTCATTGCAAACATGATTAATAACTTTAGTACATGAATCTGACAGAGACAAGCGGAACAGACCTCCGCACTCATAACCTTTTCCAACAAATTGTACATACTTAGAAATTACAACTTTATTGGACTCAAAAACCAACTTAAAGCCATCTCGACATAAAAGCGATCTGCTGACGAGATTCTTATTGATGGAGGGAACATGCTGCACGTTCTTCAGCTGTACGGTCTTCACCGAAGTAAACTTCAGATCTATCGTACCAACACCATGAACAGAAGCACGTGAGCCGTTTCCCATCAGCACGGAAGAAGTCCCTGAGACCTGATAAGAGTAGAACATGGAAATATCAGGACATACATGTGTATTAGCACCCGTGTCTATCCACCAATCAGGAGAATGACATACTGAAAGGATAGTAGGTAAAATACCGTACCCAACATCCTTCATCTCAGTATCGCTAATAACAACATTCGCGGTCTTGCCGATGTTCCCATGTTGACGCTTATCAAAGCGATTAGGGCAGCTAGGAGCCCAATGATCAGGATCACCATAGACGTGGCAAGAGCCTTTCCACTTATCAATTTTCTTCTTGAAGTTGGTTGAGTGCGTGGCCTTGTTCTTGCCATCGAACTTTCCCTTTCCTTCAGTTTTGTTCTTATTCTTGAACTTGTGGGATTGGAAGTTTTTCCTCTGCACTAAATTGGCAGTAGAACCTCCTTCAAGTCCTCGAGCAGTTTTGTCCTTTGCTCTCGCCTTCTCTTCCACATGAAGAGACCCAATGAGATCCGTAACGGAAAACTCTTGTCTCTTATGTTTCAGAGAAGTAGCAAAGTTCCCCCACGAAGGAGGAAGCTTGGCAATAATGCCGCCAGCCACAAATTTGTCCGGTAAGGAACACTTGAACTGCTCAAGTTCTTTGGCAAGTGATTGTATCTCATGAGCTTGCTCAACGACCGAGCGCTCATCAACCATCCTGTAGTCATAGAATTGCTCCATGACATACAGCTCAGTGCCAGCGTCCGAGACTCCAAACTTGGCCTCGAGCGCTTCCCACGCGTCCTTGCCATTATCAAATGACATATAAGGGTCAACAATGTTGTCCCCAAGAACACTGAACAGAGCCGCCATAAACATGGTATCGGCTTTCTTAAAGCTCGCTTCCTGCTCAGCAGAAAGATCTCCTTCAGGCTTGCCAAGAGTGGCGCTATAGCAGTTTAGATTTTCAAACCAGAGAACTGCTCTCTTGCGCCATCTCTTATAGTGCATGCCATCAAAAGGAGGCGGCCTAGTAGCCGTGGTTACACCAGTGGAATTCAGTTGCCTATAATCAGGTTTTTGGATTGATGGAAATATAAGCAATAATCCATATGATTTAATCCGAATAATAAATTGATAAAACATGACCATACAAACGGTACTAAAACCAATTATGCAGATCAACAAAGTAGATGAATAGATTACATCTATAGGAGATAAACCTATCACATCTACACCAAACGATAGAACAAAGAACTCTAGCATAATCTGAAAAAGACAATTGAGGATCACGTACAGTGTAGGCTGAATAGCAGCCGCAGCGGTTGCAGCAGCGTCGCCCATGTTGAGGTTGTCGAAGAGGTCGCTGACGTTCGGAAAGAAGTCGTCGTCAGGGAACTCGTCGTTGGACGACGTCGTGGTTGCCAGTAGTCGCGCTTGAGCGCTCCCCAAAAACCTGATCGCCCCTCACCCGTACAGGTTCACGAGAGGCGGGGTTCCGGAGGCCTACTGTCCTGATCTGGCGGTGCACGCCGCAAGCCGGGATAGGCGCCGCAACCCGCAACCTGCGGCGCGCGCGCGTCGTGACGAGGCGGGCGGCGTCGGAGGAGGAGTGCGCGAGGGCTACTCTTCTTGTCACACCTTAGTGAGTGGTGCAACACTCTACTATATAAGGTGGTCCAACTCCCCTTCAACTAGCAATGTGGGACTAAACTTTAGCACCACTAGCACAGCCATACGCTGCCATACACAAGTGGGCCAAAGGAAATTTCAGAATTTGTCTAATGGGCCAACAACCCAATATACACCAAATTCCAACATTCGCTATTTCATATGATTAATCTAATTTCTATTATTCTATTTATGTTTTATCTAGCATTTATTATGGTTAATTCTCTTAGTAAATTGCTCTTTTATTCAACACATAATTGTACATTCAAGGGACAATAAGCTACTACATGGGTAGCTTGTTGCTTTCTTGTCAATCTTCCCCTCCATTTATTTCCACTCAAGACTACTTAACCGTTTGTAGTTTTTTATACATGGGAAATCACTATAGGCAGCAGCAGATCAGCAGGCACGTTTCTTTCACATCCTGTAGCTGGGTCGTAGTCCATTATTCCTCCCTGACTTTGTGATGTGTCATCATTCTCCTCTGGAATCCTGCGGTTGGCAGTTAGTAAATCACTCCATATAATTAGCCAATATAGCGCATTTGAGTGGGACACATCAACAGCTAATGTTTCATACTGTACTAAATTTGTTAAGAAAATGAATTGCGTACGTACGTAGTACTAGTACTATCTGACGACGGGGGGATGCGATGATGATTTTGAACTGCCTGCTGCTGCTGTAACAGGAGTAGATGTGCGTTGACAAAGAGCAGGAGGACGCAGTAAGAGTCGATGACGTCCTGCATGTCCCGCAGCTGCGTCGCCATCCTCCCGCCGCTCCGGACGCGGTGCCAGAGGGTGCTCGCATTGTAGGACTCAACGAGGCCCGCCGCGTCGGCGAGCGCCTCGCCCATCTCCGAGCACAGCAGGGCGGCCGTCGTCGGCGACTGCAGCAGCGCGAGGAGCCTGCGGTGTCGCCGCTCGAGCCTGGCGCATTCCCGCTAGCTTATTGCTGTGGTAGATGCGCAGGAGGGTGGTGAGCACGGCGACGAGCATGGCGGCGTGCAGGCCGGACATCTGCGCCAGGTTCGCGGCCTTGGCCAGCACGTCCCACGCCGCTGCCGCCATCCCCATGACTTGTCGATCACCCGGTGGATAGCTTCTTTGATCCGCGCGCGTACGCAGGATTTTATAGTTTATGCCGCAGAAAGCCGGCAGATTGACACTGCACGCTGGGCACTCTGAATCGAGAAATGGTCCAAAAAAAAAACTCTGAAGACGCTTTGGTGCGATCGGCCCAGGTTCCAGGTTCAAGCTAGCTTTCACCCCGGCCTAGTTTAATGATAAAGCAGGCGCGGTGGATTCGGCCCCGGTCTTGTTAACTCCATGGTGAGAGAGACAATCTAGTACTGGGTTAATTATACCCCGGGCCGGGGTTCCTTCTCTCAAAATGATAAAAAATATATTTTGAGGTTTTGTTTGTAACGTTGGTGTGTATAGACAGACAGTATAGTATGTGTTGGGCATCCGCTCTCTATCTTTCTCTTCGGAGCGATGCGATGCGATGGTTAACGCATTAAGCCACGCGATGGGTGTTGCATTGCATCGCCAACCGATAATGCTAGACTTATGGATGGAATTGTTACGGACTGACGTGGCGATCGATCGTGAAACCGTGTGAGAAAAAATCGGAACCACCGCAGCTACAAACCACGTCATGTCCGTAAAGAAATTTTGTAGGTGTAGCATTACTCATCGCCACCCCTTTGTCCAGATCCTAGCCGTCGCACTCACTCTGGGTCAAGCTGCGGTGCCAGAAATATGATTTTTTTGCTGCGTACGTACACGGGTGCCTGTGCTTGACGCTTCAAGATTACAGGTGCATCCGCGCGCGGATTCTGCCCTGTCTGCCTGCCCTGAGCATGGCTGCCCACCTCCAGACGCTCCTGCGCGCGAAGCTCAGGTGCCGCCTGGGCCCTGGCCGTGCACGCCCACGCTCACCTCACCCCGCGCAGCAGGCCTACTTCTCCACCTCATCATAATGCCAACGTCTTCATGCACTCCCCACTCGCCGTGCCGGCACGGGGACTCGCGGCGAGAGCGAGCAGGAAGAAGAAGGACGCCGCTACAGTCAGACCGCTCTCGACGCCCGATGCCAGGGCCGCTGGAGACGGGAAGGTCGAGGACGCGCCGGCGGCGAAGAAGAAGGAGGCCAGGATCGTCACGGCCACCAAGAAGGGCGCGGCGGTGCTCGACCCGCACATCCCCGACGACATGAACAAGTACTGGCATGTCCTCCAGGTGGTGCGTGTTACAGCATGTACAGCGTGTCCGTGCGTCTAACGAAAATGTGGTGTCTAACCAAACGAAACCTCTTCACCGTTTAGACATAGTCTAGCATAACTTGAGGGATCTAATGACACCACACTTTCTCAGCCAACCTCCTTCGCTCCGGCGACATGTGTTAGGTACTAGAATGAAAATAATGTTTTATTCAGCTGAATCTTGTGTCTAGTACTAGACACTCCAGAGAATCTTTTTTTTAGTCACCCTCTCTCCATCGGTTAGATACATGTCTAAGCTTTTTTAGAACTAGTATTTTCACAATGATGCGCTTGCTCTTACAGTCTCTACCCGCGCCTGCGCGAACAGGACATTCTAGAGGATTTGACCTACATTATCTCGTTGAAATGGGGTTTTTCTAAGCACCATGACACTACACCCCCAAATCTTTTAGAGATTTTGTGTGAACCTAAAATTTGAATTAAAAAAAGTTTTATTGGGAGAAACAAAAAAAATTGATGTATGTGCTGCTTCCGTGTCCCACCTTTCCTTAAAACTCACAAAACTAAAATCAAATAAATTCGCTACCACTTATTTTTGTATGGGCCACATCCCCTATGAAATATTTTTTATGACACATAGTATAATCTTGTACTAGACACAATCTTTTTTCGTAGACTTTTTGTTGCTGTGATTTAGAATCCAAAACAAAAAATCAAAAGTTAGCGGGGGTATAAGGAGTCATAGTGCTCAATCACAACTTTCTCATCAAATTGCGGGGTGATGAGATCTAGGACGCCACCTTAAACCAGACGAACATTGGAGCCAACAACAAGTTCTTCATCATCCAAGCTTTAGGTTTGTTTGTCCTCCTGCAGTTGCAGAGGTTCATGTGTTCAGTTTAGCAGTGGTTGCTAATTGGTGCCTGTCAATAATTGTAGAATCCGATGATGGTACAAGCTTCAAGGTGTACTGGAGATACGGGTGAGTAGGCTCCCGGGGCCGCATTGAGCTGATGGGTCCCATGCCACGACATGAGGCGAGATCAGCCTATTCGAATTTAAGTTTGAGGACAAGACTAACAAGGTGTGGTCCGATCGCAAGAGCTTTAGGTGTTATGCAAAGAAATACACCTCGCTTGAAATGGACTATGGCAAGGAAAAGGTAAGATTTTGCCTTTTGTTTTCATTAGTGACTACTTTAGAAGTTAGTTAGCGCCTTTCTGTGTTTTAATTAATGCTTTGGTCATGTAATTTGTTTCAGGATAAGGCACGGAAGAAAGACTATGTCGCCAATCAGATAAAAGAGACAAAACTTGAAACTCGGACCACGAGTTTCATATCTGACATCTGCGATACTAGCATGATGAAGCAGCAAATGGTGGAAATTGGTAACTTGCTTGATTGCCAGTGCTCTTTGATGTATGTGCTGCTTCCGTGTCCCACCTTTCCTTAAAACTCACAAAACTAAAATCAAATAAATTTGCTACCACTTTTTTTTGTATGGGCCACATCCCCTATGAAATATTTTTTATGACACATAGTATAATCTTGTACTAGACAAAATCTTTTTTCGTAGACTTTTTGTTGCTGTGAATTAGAATCCAAAACAAAATCAAAAGTTAATGGGTGTAGAAGGGAATTGGAGATTGCACGGCACCAATTGGGCCGGCTGCTCATGTATATATAGACGGACACATGTACAACCCTGACAAAACACGGGGACCTATACCTAATACAATATGTTACTCAACACCCCCCGCAGTCGAAGGGTCGGCACCGACACATAGACTGGAGCGAAACTCAGGAAAAGTCGTGAACGGCAATCCCTTCGTCATGATATCGGCAAACTGCTGAGACGTTGGTACGTGAAGAACTCGAACGTGACCGAGGGCAACTTGCTCACGAACAAAGTGGATGTCCAATTCGATGTGCTTGGTGCGCCGATGATGAACGGGGTTGGCGGAGAGGTAGACAGCCGACACGTTGTCGCAGAAGACCACCGTAGCCTTGTCAACGGGACAAGAGAGCTCGGAGAGAAGCCCGCGAAGCCACGTGCACTCAGCCACAGCGTTAGCCACGGCGCGGTACTCGGCCTCGGCACTGGAGCGAGACACGATGGGCTGCCTCTTGGAGGACCAAGATACGAGCAACGAGCCAAGGTAGACGCAGTAGCCGTTGGTGGAGCACCGCGTGTCCGGGCAGCCCGCCCAGTCCGCGTCCGAGTAGGCGACGAGGTCGGTCGATGTCGAGGGCGAGGCATGCAGCGACAGGCCGTAGCCCAGGGTGCCACAGATGTAGCGGAGAATCCGCTTCACCGCGGCCCAATGGGCATCCCGAGGAGCATACATGTGCAAGCACACCTGCTGCACAGCGTACTAGAGCTCCGGACGTGTCAACGTCAAGTACTGGAGGGCGCCTACGATGGAGCGGTAGAACGGGGCGTCGGAGGCCAGCGACCCATCACTGGCCGAAAGCTTGACCTACGTGTCGACAGGAGTAGGCGCAGGATTGCAGTTAAGCATCCCTGCACGCTCGAGAAGCTCGCGGGCGTACTTCTGCTGATGAAGAAAGAACCCGTCCGCACGCCGGACAACCTCGATGCCGAGGAAGTAGTGGAGCGGGCCGAGGTCCTTCAGTGCAAACTCAGCACGAAGACTGTCGGTGAGCTGTCGAAGAAGACCAGTGGTGGATGCCGTCAAGATGATGTCGTCGACGTACAGCAGCAGGTAGGCCATGTCGTTGCCGGTCTGGTAGACGAACAGCGACGCATCGGAACGCGTGGAGCGGAAGCCGAGCTGATGCAGAAACGCGGCGATGCGCTGGTACCAGGCGCGGGGCGCCTGCTTCAGTCCATACAAGGACCGAGAGAGCAATCACACGTCATCGGGGCGCTCGGCGTCGACGAAGCCAATGGGCTGCTGACAGTAGACCTACTCCGACAGGTGGCCATGGAGGAAGGCGTTGGAGACGTCCATCTGATGCACCGGCCACGCGCGAGAAGCGGCGAAGTGCAGCACCGTGCGGATCGTGCCCGGTTTGACAACCGGAGCAAACGTATCTATGGAGTCGACACCCGCGCGTTGCCGAAAGCCGCGCACGACCCAGTGCGCCTTGTAGCGCTCGAGAGTACCATCGGAGCCGAGCTTGTGCTTGAAGACTCATTTGCCGGTGATGACGTTGGCACAAAGGGGCCGGGGAACCAGCTCCTAGGTCCGGTTACGCTGCAGCGCGTCATACTCCTCCTGCATGGCGGCGCGCCAGTGCGGGTCGCGCAAAGCGGCGCGAGCCGAGGTGGGCACCGGCGAGAGGGCGGAGGTGGACGGGGCACTCGGCAGCAGGGAGGGCGCCTCCCCCTCGCGGGACGACGGCACCCCGCCGTCATGCGGCAGAACACTGTTGCCGCTGGCCCAGAAGGCCCACTGGTCGGCGGGGTAGCGCGTAGACGGCCGCCGCACTCCCGCACGTGCTCGGGTGAGCATGGGCGTAGGAACCGCAGCGACGGGCGGCGAGGCGGGGGCCGAGGCGGCCGATGAAGCAGGTGACGAAGAGGCGCTCGAGCTGGTCGACGGCGCCGGAGGCGTCGCAGGAGGGGGCGACGGGGGCGCCGCGGGCGACGGGGGCGCCACGGGCGACTAGGGCGCCGTGGGACCAGGCGGGGCCGGCGCAGGGGGGCCGCTGGTGCCGCCGCGTGTAGTCGGCAGCGCGCGGGTTCGGCCACAGAGGGGCCAGCGGACGCCGGGGGCGTCATCGGAGGCGTCGCCAAGAGTCCCTGCTGAAACGGAAAAGACAACTCGTCAAAGTACACGTACCGGGAGGTGAGGACGCGATGTGAGACCGGGTCGTAGCAGCGGTAGCCCTTGGTGTTGGCGGGGTAGCCTAGAAACACACAAGGGAGAGAGCGAGGCGCAAGCTTGTGTGCGGCGGTAGCAGCAGTGTTAGGATAACACTTGCAGCCAAAGATGCGGAGGTCATCATAGGCGGGCGGCGCACCGTAGAGGAGGTGATGCGGCATGTAAGACCAACGCACACGACACGGGCGGATGTTGACGAGGAGAGTCGCCATGGCAAGAGCATCCGTCCAGAACCGTGGGGGCATGTGGGCGTGGAACAGAAGGGTGCGGACACAGTCGTTGAGAGTACGAAGCATCCGTTCAGCACGACCGTTCTGTGGGGAAGTGTAGGGACACGTGAGGCGGAAGATGGCGCCATGGGCGGCGAGAAGTGAGCGAATAGTGATGTTGTCGAACTCTTTGCCGTTGTCAGTTTGTAAGGCGTGAATAGGGCGACCGAACTGAGTGGAAATGAAGGCGAAAAACGCGGTGAGAGTGGCGGCAACGTCGGATTTGCGACGAAGAGGAACGTCCATACAAAATGAGAGTGATCATCCAAAATCACGAGATAATAATTATAACCAGAATTACTGGGAACAGGCGAGGTCCAAACATCACTATGAATAAGTTAAAACGGAAAAGACGCGACTGTGGAGGAGGAACTAAACGGGAGGCGACCATGTTTGCCTAGACGACATGCTTCACAAGAGTGGGCATCCGTTTTATTACAGGTAAAGGAAAATCCTTGCATTATTTGACGCAGAGCGGCGGAGCTAGGATGGCCGAGGCGAGCGTGCCAGAGATCGACACCGGTGGAGAGGGCGAGTGAGCTGCTGGCGGTGGTGGAGGCCGAACCAATAGGGTACAGATCGCCGGGGCTGTCACATCGGTGGAGGAGCATCCGAGTACGACCATCCTTGACAGAGAAACCAAAGGCGTCAAATTCCACAGTCACAGGATTATCACGACAGAAAGATTTAACGGAAACAAGATTTTTAATCAAGGCAGGAGAAACAAGAACGTTATTTAGAGAGAGAGGAGTGGAAGTGGAGGGAAAAGAGACGGAACCGGTGTGATTAATGGGAAGAGCATGACCGTTGCCAACGATGATGCGAGAGGAGGTGGAGGAGGGTGTAGAAGAAGAGAGGGTACCGGGGTGCGCGGCCATATGCGCGGAGGCGCCGTGTCCATGAACCATTCGCCACCGCCACCATATGCCCCAGCGGTGGGGGCGCTCACGAGCGCGGGGTCCCACGGGGCCGAGCTCGGGGGGGGCGGCGTAGGCCGGGGCGGAGTAGGGCGCGGCACCGTAGCCTGGGTCGGCGTCGTAGCTCGGCGTGACGGCGGGTAGGGGCGCCGCGTAGAAGGCCTGGTGGGTGGCCGGACGCGGCCCCATGATGCCCGGGTAGGGAGCGCGCGGCAGGGGCATGGAGTAGGCATGGACAACCCCGGTCCATAGGTTGTGACCCGCAAGCCACGGCGGAGTGGGGGCGGCGTGCTGAGGTGGACGAGGCGCGGGGGCGGTGGCGTTGGCGCCACCATAGCCGTCGCCGCTGCCACCACTGCCACGGCGACGACGCCCGCGGCGACCACCGCCAGTACCACCACCGCCGGTGGCGGGGGGAAGGGCAGGGGCGGCTGGGTGTAGAAGCCCGGAGGCGGACCCATGGGGCGAGGCACGGAGGCGGGAGCGGGGGCGCGAGGCGCGGGTGCCGGGGCACCGCGTGAGAGGCCAGCGATGAAGGCGATGTGAGCCGCCCGAGCCCGGAGATGCTTGAGGCGGCGCTCCTCAAGGCGTAGGTAGGCAACGGCCTGCTCGAAGGAGGGCGTGGTGAGGAGCATGAGATTGGAGGCAGCGTTGCTGAGATCCTCGCCGAGACCTGCTGACAGGGTGGAGAGCATGATCTTGTCGTCGATCGGAAACTCCAAATCGCGAAGCTCGTCGGAGAGGCTCTTCAGCTCGAGAACGTACTCGTCGAGAGAGTGGTTGTTCTGGTGGGTGCCGAAGAACTCCCGCTGGAGGAAGGTGACCCGCTAGATCTTGTTGTCGGTGACGAGGCCGGTGATTTTCTCCCACACCGTGTGCGCGGTGTCGCCTTCCGGATGACGGTGCGGAAGATGTCGTTGGAGACGGTCTGGTAAAACCAGCGGATGATGGTGGCGTCGATCGCGAGCCACTCGGGGTCGTGCGGCATGGCGAGGAGGTCGATGGTGCCATCGACGTGGTCGACGAGATCATACTCGCGGAAGAGCAGCCCGAAGTACGTCTTCCACGGGAAGAAGTTGGCAGCGGTGGTGGAGAGCTTCACCGGCACGCGCTCGGCGATAGGGATGTCGCGGATGACAGCGACGGAGGGACCGGCGAAGGGGTTGCTGCTGCCAGAGCGGGAGGAGTTGAAGGGATCGGAGGGGCCGGAGGAGGAGAACCCGGCCATGGCGGAAGCGGCAGTGGTGGTGGGCGGTGGCTAGGGTTTGGGGAAGGAGGAGCCGACGGCGCCCTAGGGTAGGGAGTGGGCGAAGGCTAGAGGGAGGGGCCGGCAGCGCCCTAGGGAAGGGAGGGGGCAGCGGCTAGAGGGAGGGGCTGGCGGCGCCCTAGGGTAGAGAGGGGGCGGCGGCTAGGTCAGGGACCAGAGAGTCTCCGATACCATGTAGAAGGGAATTGGAGATTGCACAGCACCAATTGGGCCGGTTGCTCATGTATATATAGACGGACACATGTACAATTACAGGTACAACCCTGCAAAATACGGGGACCTATACCTAGTACAATATGTTACTCAACAGTGGGGGTATAATAAGGAGTTATAGTTCTCAATCACAACTTTCTCATCAAATTGCAGGGTGATGAGATCTACGACGCCACCTTGAACCAGACGAACGTCGGAGCCAACAACAACAAGTTCTTCATCATCCAAGCTTTAGGTCTGTTTGTCCTCCCGCGGTTGCAGAAGTTCATGTGTTCAATTTAGTTTTGTTTTAAACAATCACCGGGGGGAGAGGATCCCCACCTGAATATATTACTTCAAAGACCAGCAACAGGTTTCGTGACAAGAGGTAGTCACGCCACAAGCCGGCGTGAATTTTTTGAACCTCATCCCTACAACGATGAGACCACACAGTGATGTCGTCCATAGTTTTAGAAATAGTTACATAAGAGGGTTGATCAATATGTCTGAAGATCATGCTATTTCTGGCATCCCATATTTTCCAAAGGATGATGAGAGCGATAGACGGCCAAATAGAGGAGTCAAGGCCAGCAGGCGTTGGAGTGGTCCATAAATCGGAGAAGTCGTGGAAGGTCGGCTGAATGTGGAGAGTATTCCATACCTCCATTGCGCGAGGGCAAACGAAGAAGAGGTGGTTCCGACTTTCCAAGGAGTGGTCGCATCTAGGACAAGTTGCGGAGGCAATGATAGTCTTCTTGTACAGATTCTCCCGTGTATTAAGTCTGTTCAGGGAGAGGAGCCAGCCGAAGATCTTCACCTTTTGGGGGACGAAGGACTCCCACACCTTGGCCAGGTGGGGGTGCTGAAGCTATGTCGAGAGGGCGGCATAAGAACTCTTGGTGGAGAAGCTAGAGCCGTCGAGCAGTGTCCAGCGATCGTCCGCGTCTGAAAGCTGGACCTCCTGCAACAAGACACGGAGAGACAAGAGCTCGCTAGTAGCGGCTGAGGTCAGCCTGTTACGAAGGTCAGATTCAATCTCGCTCTGCAGAACCGTAGAAACTAAAATATGAGGTTTAGTATGGTGTGAGAAGATGGCGGGGAATGCAGTAGCTAAGGGCTCATGGAGAAGCCATCGGTCAAGCCAAAAGAAAGTACAATGTCCGTTTCCTACCGTGCATTGAGAAATGAGTCGTAGTGTATCAAGGTTTTGCTTGACTATTTTGGCAAGGCACGTTGTGTTTGAGGAGTGGTGTATGGGGTAGGGCGAATGGTAAAGAAGCCAGTCACGCCAAGGTAGGTTTGATGCATGCATGAATTTATAAGCGAATTTCAGCAGAAGGCAAGTATTCTGGATTTCCAAATTCTTAACACCTAGACCACCAGCAATTTTTGGAGTACAAACCTTATACCACGTGACAAGACATTGCGCACCTGTGCAAGTTTCCTCTTGGGCCCAAAAAAACGCTCTATTTTTCCTATTTAGTTTCTCAATGTTTTCTTTCGAGAGAGGAAAAGACGACATAAGATAAGTGGGTAGATTGTCGAGGACAGCCGAGAGAAGAGCAAGCCGTCCTCCTTTGTTTAGGAGGGACGCGCTCCATCCGGCAAGGTGGGTATTGCTTCTACTTAGGGCAAGGGTGAAGGCGGAGGAGGGAAGTTTCTGGTGGGACAGGGGGAGCCCAAGGTAGACCTGAGGGAAGTGGGAGATAGAGGTACCTAAGGCGGAGGCCATGGATTCCGCGTCGGAGTCAGAAACGTTCATGGGGATAAAAGTCGTCTTATGGAAGTTTATGCCCAAGCCAGTGGCAGCAGCGAAATCATCCAGAATAGTACGAAGATACTTGGTTGCGGCTGTGGTTCCGCGAGCGAGGATCAAAGTGTCGTCGGCGTATTGGAGGACGGGGCAGGGGAGTGTGTGAACGATGGGGTGGGCAAGGATCCCGAGGGAGCAAGCATGCGAGATGAGTTTTGGGAGGACATCTCCAACAGTGTTAAAAAGGAAGGGGGATAGGGGATCTCCCTGGCGCAGGCCATTCTTGCAATTGATCCAGGGTCCAGGGATGCCGTTTAGGAGGACGGCGGTTTTTACAGTAGTTAAGATGTCTGAAATCCACCGGCAGAATTTGGGTGGGAAGCCCCGGTGCACGAGGATGGTAAGGAGGGAGTCCCATTTGACAGAATCGAAGGCCTTTTTAAAGTCCAGTTTGATGACTATCGTGGAGGATTTGGATTTATGGCAGAAGTTCAAAAGGTCAGCAGCGTAAACAAAGTTATCGGAGATGCAACGCCCTGAAATGAAGCCTGATTGATCTTGACCAACGAGTAGAGGCATAAGGGGTTTGAGTCTGTTAGTGAGAACTTTAGCGGTGTCTTTGATGGGACAGTTTTGGAGGGATATGGGGCGAAAGGCGTCAGCCATGCGGGCGGATTCGTTTTGGGGTAGGAGGATAATGTAAGCGCGATTGATGGATCCAGTGTCGGTTTGATGTTCAAAGAAATCGTCAAAGAGGGAGCGAATGGATGCTTTAACTGTGTTCCACATTTGGAGGGATATGGGGCGAAAGGCGTCAGCCGTGTGTTCAATTTAGTTGTGGTTGCTAATTGGTGCCTGTCAATTGTAGAATCCGATGATGGTACAAGCTTCAAGGTGTGCTGGAGATACGGGAGAGTAGGCTCCCGGGGCCGCATTGAGCTCATGGGTCCCATGCCACGACATGAGGCGGTCAGCCTATTCGAATTTAAGCTTGAGGACAAGACTAACAACGAGTGGTCCGATCGCAAGAACTTCAGGTGTTATGCGAAGAAATACACCTGGATTGAAATGGACTATGGCAAGGAAAAGGTAAGATTTTGCCTTTTGTTTTCATTAGTGACTACTTTAGAAGTTAGTTAGCGCCTTTCTGTGTTTTAATTAATGCTTTGGTCATGTAATTTGTTTCAGGATAAGGCACGGAAGAAAGACTATGTCGCCAATCAGATAAAAGAGACAAAACTTGAAACTCGGACCGCGCGTTTCATATCTAACATCTGCGATACTAGCATGATGAAGCAGCAAATGATGGAAATTGGAAACTTGCTTGATTGCCAGTGCTCTTTGAACTAATTTGAGCATCATAATGTTAACCTATTTACAGTGTACACATGGACTTTGTGAACCTTTTAAATAAAGTTCATTTGGAAAACCAAAAAAATACCAAAAACAAACTTACAAATTTAGATGTTTGAGTGCTTTGTGCACCTGTAATTTGTGTTTTTTCCTGTTGATTATTCATGTTATCATGTAGTATTTGATTTACTAATTCCCACATCTTGCGCCTAACCAGGTTATAATGCTGATAAACTTCCTCTTGGAAAGATAAGCAAATCTACAATACGTAAGGTGAGTTAGTTTGATGTTTCTCTATAGAGAATCATAAATTTAATGTGAATAATGTGGACTTCCTTATCGATCAAATTAGAAAAGCAGTTACATAAGATTGCATTTTAACGTGTACTTTCAAGTAAGTCACTTAAATATGCTATGCACCCTAAAAACAAATTGGGTGTATGTTCAGTGTTGCATGAAGTAAGAGCTTCATATCAAGGTCTCAGCTTCATATTCCATTCATCCTATCTTTTCTCCCTTTTGATGTCGACATTTTCAATTTTCCATAGGGTTATGATGTCTTGAAGAGGATCTCTAATGCCATTTCGAGAGCTGAAAGGATACAGCTAGAGCAATTGACTGGGTGAGTCCATGATTTTCTTTTATTTTCCTGCAAGAATGAGCAGCCTGATGCCTGGTTTTGCATATTATTGTGCATCTTCTTATTTTTTATATCACCAGCCATTTGTTGCCTTGTGAATCCTAGTAGTTTAGCATTATATCACTTCACATTTTTGTAGTTTGTGGTAGGTTATGGAATCATGATTTCTTTAATGAAATCTAGTTAATATTCGAGGACTTAAATGTTGAATTGAAAATAAACAATGGGCTTCATTTTTTTATGAAATGATTTGGTCATCAAGATTGCCATGATTGATTATAGTTACCTGACATGAATTTCCATGAAACATCTGCATCTGTTTCTGAGAATTGATGAATAATGATAGGTGTTCAATGCACAATGGCATCCACCATCAGTACTACAATTGTACATTCTGACCTTTGAACATTGTTTATACTTACCGAGATATTCAGGCATTACTCGTGGTTTTAGGGAATTCTACACTGTGATTCCTCATGACATTGGTTTTAAAAAGATGCGTAAGTTTCAAAAATTCTGCTTAATTCACCATACAGTCGGGATCTTCTAACAAGTTTATCTGATAGGTGAATTTATCATCGACACTCCTGAGAAGCTATAAGCTAAGCTTGAAATGGTAATAGGCTACTATCTTTTTCTTTATTCTAGCATTGATCTATTATGAAATATTGTATCACGATGAGAATAATGGCTATTTTCAAGGATGTTTAGAGCATTCATTCTTCCAAAGAGATTCATATCCAGAGCCTTCTTTGGCCGTCTCCAATGAAAGAAACGTTGATGTCATTCTTCTCAAAGTTTGAAATGCATTTTAACTGAACATTCAAAAAAATCTGAGAAACTTCAGATCCATATATCGTGTGGTAATTTCACATTCGCATCTAATGTTACCACCTGTCTTGCTTTTTTCGAAGGTTGAAGCCCTTGGTGAGATTGAGATTGAGATTGTGACGAAGCTTCTGGAGGATGATTTGACTGATCAGGTAAGACATTGGTAAAAAAATGTTGTGACAAAAATGAAACTCTGGATTTATAAGTTATTTTCATTGCGATCTAGGATGATCCATTGTATGCTCGATACAAGCAGCTTCGTTGTGACTTTACACCTCTGGAAGTTGATTCAGAAGAATACTCCATGGTAATAATTCTATCAAGAATCTATGTACACGAATACACGATAATGTGTTGATGTTTCATGTTGGTAAACATGAAACATGATTTATTTTCTTTACTGTTCTAGAATTTCTCTTCCTAGAGGCGCCGTATTCAGAATAGGGGCATAATCATGTTCCATGTATGAACATTTCTACTGTGCAGATAAAAACATATTTGACGAATACACATGGCAAGAACCACTCGGGTTATAGCGTCGACATAGTGCAAATATTCAAGGTGACAAGACATGGTGAAACAGAAAGGTTTCAGAAGGTCAGTGGATCTTCCTAATCAGCTATGTATGGGTATTCCCAGGATAACTTCTGCAATGAATTATAAAACGACTAATTCTAAAGTGTTTCACAGTTTATCAGCACCGGAAATAGGATTCTTCTATGGCATGGTTCTCGGTTGACCAACTGGACTGGAATATTTTCCAAAGGTAATGGTTGCAATCTACTGTTGTTATCGCTTTCTGTTAAGACTTGAGATGCATAGAAGATAACTTCACCAAGCCTTCTTCATTTATATTTATAAATTACGACCTACCATTTGGTCTTCTTGGAGTTGTATTACCTCTGTCATTATGGAAGATAGTTTTAATAACACTAAATCTTTCTCCCAGGTTTGCGAATCGCTCCTCCTCAAGCGCCTAATAACAGCTACATGTTTGGTAAAGGAGTTTACTTTGCTGATATGTTCTCCAAGAGTGCAAACTACTTTTGTTTCTCAGAAGCATCTAATAAATCTGGAGTGCTACTTCTGTGCGAGGTATGTTTGTCACATACCTTTGCATGACATGTCTAAGTCTATCGTATATCGGATTGTTTTTAGTACTTATTTTGGGGTTTCTCAGGTTGCACTCGGCGATATGAACGAGCTAACCTATGGTGATGTCTGCGCTAATAATCCGCCGAAGGGAAAACTAAGGTCGGTTGATGATGCAACTCCTTTCAATAGAATTCCTACCCCCACTTGTTGATTCAAAAGTAACTCCATACCATGTACTTGTTAACAATGCAACAATGGGTATCCATATCATTGCGAAACTATCTTGGCGCAGCACGAAAGGGCTTGGAAACTATCTTGGCGCAGCACGAAAGGGCTTGGGAAGACGGCACCGGACATGGCCAAGTCCAAGATCATCGATGATGGCGTGGTTGTTCCGCTTGGGAAACTTAAAAAGGCGTCTCCCCAGGGAAAGGTATCTTCCAAAAATCCAACATATAGCTAGATCGCTACACGGGTACATACGCAAGAAGCACTGTGATTTGACTAGATACGCCTCCTAGTCTCTGGTGTTGCAGGGTGTCCTAAACTACAATGAATACATAGTCTACAACGTGGACCAGATCAGGATGCGGTATGTCCTCCATGTTTCCTTCAACACCGGTCTCGTGCGAAGGCGAAGCAATGCTGAGATCCTGGCATGTGGAACCCAAATTTCCGTAGAGAATTTTGGCAAACATTCTTCGAATCTAATGTGCAAGGAAATACAGTAGAATTTATCCAGTATGTGGAGAATGTTGGCTTAAACCCTGTCTTCCTCCTTAGCTCTGAATTTTAGGATAAGGGTCACCTGTTGAACACATTTAGTTCTGTCACGGTAAGTAGTGGAGCACGTTGCTCAGACAAGATTTCCATTTTCGTATGAATAAAAGGAAGAGCAAGAGAATCGTATTGAATAGAAGAGCAAGAAAAGCTGCAGATGGTTAACTCAGCATAGGATTAGACTGAAGCATTAAGTGAAGAGATCAAATTGTTATCTTGTTTCTCCGCGATACTTGTATCATTTGTATTACTCCATAGTCAACCTTGAGCAGTGATGAAGTATCCAAGGTTTTCACTTCTTTTAGTCTTTACCCCTAGCAACTGAAAACTGCATGCATTCAGACTCAAAGTACAAATATACAGAAATGGCCTGGAATAACCAACTATGTCATGATATATTCTTAAATGCAGTATCACGGCACGGTGGCATTGTCAAAACTGCTGCAGCTTAAGAATAAACCTTCCATGGTATACAACAGCAACGCACTATATTCTCGCTAAATGATCCGCAAAACGGCAACCACAGGGCACGGGTACTACTCCAGACGCTACTGACCTGGAAGCGGGTCTTCCGCTTTCCACAGGTACCACATCGGTATTTTTCTGGTTTGTTCCCTTTTTCCTCAAGAGCCAATCCTTGCCTTTATGGTTCTATACAAATATACAGTAGAACAGTTCTCAGAATGAAGACATTCACAAGAACAAATAGCACATATAGATTGACTAGGTACAAGGGGCACACACACACGCATACCTGTATATCCTAAAAGTAACGACATACTCATCCGACCGCCTTGGCTTCACCGAAGTGTGATGGCTAAATCTTCCAACCGCTCCAGCTGCATCTTGCAAAAAAGCAAAATAAAAAAAGTATCCGATACTACAGTCATTGTGTCTACTGGCTTTTGGTTATGCTTCAAACCTAAGGGCTTGTTTGGATACAGTGTTTTGGCAGAATTTGTTTTCCGTGAGCCGGTAACTGTCTAACAAACTAAAACCCCGTTTGGTTAGAGCATCTAAAACGTGATTATCTAAAACAGGGTTTCCACAAAACTAGGAAATCACGTGCTGGGAAAAACGACTAATAGCAGTTTTTGCTAAAACACGCTTGATATATACTAATCCGTCCGTTCCTCAACAACCTCGTGTTACAAGGCCAAACAAAGTTTTCTCATAGCTAATTCTTAACCGAAAAGTAAGTAAAACTGGTTTTCCTAAAAATCAGCCCCAAACCCCATTTTATTAAAATTAATCCTTAATCTTCACTATCCAAACAACCACTACATGTGTCAATTTGAGTTGTTCTTTATATGAGATGCCAAGGTCAGATGACGTGTTTATGTTTGTAGAGCATGAATATTGCAAGCTCACAATTCATGGCATCATGCACTGAAATTTGGTTCTCGACTCTCCGTGACAGAACTTGCTGTCCATGAATTTTGCATACTGTAATCATATATCTCGGAACTAAAACCCCAGCTATAAGAAATTCTAATGGTACCTAGTGCTGTAAATACACTCTAAAATCTCACTAAACATGGGCTTCTTTTAGCGTACTGATTTTATGAAAACCTGGCTATAAGAAATGCTAATGATACCTCTTTCTACAGTTGAAATGTACTCTGACTTCTATGAAACAAACCAATGAACGTGGTAATTGCACCACAAAGGGCAATTTGGTCCTTCACATTCCAAATATCCATATATTTAGTTGAACAACTGTAAATTCAGACGGTACTGCTTATCTGCACTCTAACACCATGATTCTGAACGCTTGATTTACTGCCGAGTAGTACTAAAATGTAGCATTTGTCATTTCCGTCAGCCAAAATGCAAAAGACTCAATTGACCTTATGCCCTTCCTGCCTTGCCTCCCCTTTTACAGTTCCACTCTACGGTGATGGCGGTGCGCCCCTGTCACTCCGAGACCGCATACCTAAGAGTATGGAACAGCACCTATCGTGTTGCTCAACTGAAGCCACCGGGACTCAGGGCCATGGCCATCGTCACACAGTGTTGCATGATGTCAAATTCGCTGCCACCACCTCCGTTTGCCCGGAGTTTGGGGATGCAGCCGCAGTTACTCTGCCAAGATCAAACTATGGCCAGATGGTGCCAGGTGTGCTTTTCCGCTTCTCGAAAGAAGAGTTTCTTTTTGTTTCAGGCCTGTACCTTCCAGATTTAGCGATGCAAATATGGCTTCTGGTTCATGCTATGACATCACTCTGGAATTTCAAAGTAAAAGTAGCATCCAACACACCAAGCCACCAATATTAAGATGTAATATATTCTAGGTAAAAACGACACCTATGGCTTCCATTTAGCATATCTAGTCAAGCTAATGTGGTATCTCGGTAGATAAGATAATTATTTCTTCTCACCTTCCATTTAGCATATCTAGTCAAGCTAATGTGGTATCTCGGTAGATAAAATAATTATTTCTTCTAACAATGACAGTATACAACTAGCTGATAGGTTCTTAATGAGGACCATGTGAGAAAAGAAAGGCTCTAGTCACCAATGTTCCAGAGCTAAGCATTGCAGAAATAATTGCTAAGCGAGAACCAAAATAAGGGCAGACTTGTCTTGGTAAAGCTCAAATCAGGCCTGCAGAATCATCTAGATGGAATTTGATATGAATAAACAACCAATGCTCAAGAATACAGTGCCAGGCTACTCCAAAAAGAAAAAGGAAAAAACACATGGTGAAGTGATAATTACTAAACTAAACAAGTCAACAGCTAAAAAAGGAAGTCGACATGTCATGCTAACATCAAGGTAAAAAAATGTAACCTTAGGTTCCATTCCAAGATATATGAGACATTGAGACTAGAGAAAATATCATTTAGCTTGTCCTCAAGCCAATTAGAGAAAATATCTACAATTTGTTACTATGTTTCATTGTTAAGCCAAATATAAAGAGGACACTCTGAGGTATTAATCAAGCAAGAAAATTGAAGGATTAATATGTTGGCGAATAATTATAAAAATCTAGAAGCGGCAATGTCTTACCAGAACGTTGTGCAACAATTGACCACAAAAAGTAACCAGATTGTAAGGTCTTCTTGGCAGCCCAATCATACCTAGGAGAGGGAATGCAAATACTAAGAGGAGAGCTCAACTAGATTATCAACCATACTTTAAATTCAAAGCCATTGGTACATGGTTATCCAGCATATGCTATGGGAAAATATGTACGCTGATAGTTGTTCTCAAGCCTCTAATTATGAAAATCCACTATTCCAATTACTTATATAAAATTCACATACAACATGACTAACCTTAGTGCAAAAGCAACTAACTGTCCAGGAAGAAGGATATCGCCAAAGCCTATGAGGTTGTATCTGCCCCATGGGTCAAACATCTGTTGTATCTTTAACAGCATGGGAACACTTCATCAGTCGTATCACCACGTGCAACCTGCAGGCACAGCACATATGTAACTGGCATGTCTATGATGCAGAAAAAACACAATACCACAATCATCATTTCTACATACCACAATCATCACACTCTCATGAAACAACATCTTGGATATAAAAACCCAGGAAGATATCATACAAGAAGTAACAACTGAGAAGAACAGAGCCCACCTAACAATTACAAACAAATGAAGAACTGGCATCAGAGTACTTTACTGCACGGAAATCACAAAGCAAGAGGCAGAAAGAATTACCTTAGGATTAGGTATCATCAAAATTTAAATTACAGGAACAATCAGTGCAATGCCCTGAAGGAACAAGTATGATGTCAATCAGCGGAGAAAAATCCAAATGAAGGGTGTACAGGAAAGAATCTGCACTTACAAGAACATCTTTCCCAATTCATGCATAGGGCATGTGGCAATAGACAGCCCATAAAACAGTTGGACAAACTGCCAATGTAATGTATGAAACGGCTCCAAAAAATGGCACTTTGACAAATGATCATGCGGCAGATTTAAACATCTGAAAGATACCACGATTTCAGGTCAGTACTGTCTTTTTCCTTCTTTTTTTCTTGTTTAAGCCATAGCTGTAAAACCACATATGAAAGGAACAGCGAAGGCATACCTACATTCTGTTGTGCATCTTAACCCAGAGAAAATGCAAATGTATCCTGTAAAGCCACAAATGTACCTTGACAATAAAGCCACCAAGCACGTTTGTAGACCCTGAATAAACAAGAAAAGGGTTATATGTCATCAGCTTAAGTAATGGGCAAGCAAATATACCAAAAAGGTGGTACTACGAATCCTACCTCCCTAAAAGACTAGTCCACAACAGATGCCATTTTTTCATCTTCTCACTATTTAGCCAAATAAATGCAGCTAATTCAAATAGCAAACCTTGCCCATCAACACAAGATTGTCATTGCTCACTGTGTGCTAGATTTTGCAGCTCAAAAAGATCCAATCTTCTACTGTCTGCAAAGTGTATATAAACATATACATAGTAAGAGCATTACAGATAAAAACTTTAAGCAATAAACACGTGAATGAATAACATAATCATATTTTCATCACATAATCAAGTGGAAGAGAAATACTTAATTCCAGATCTTCCAGTAAAGTCATGACTTACAAAATACATTACCTTGCCGTTGACGTGATTTCAGTGGACATAACTGCAGGAAAATCATATATATGGCTGATCCCGCCTATGCCTCAAGGTTTTCTGGTTCAAGACAGAAAATGTCAGTACATCTGGTTTTATTCCCCTATCTACCATTTCTTGATATAAATCTTGCGCCTTCGCTATTTCTCCCTGGCTGCAATATCCATTTATAAGAGCCGTGTATGCATAAAGATTAGGAGCAAGTCCTTTCTGCAACATTTCATCAAATAGTCCCCGGGCTTCCTCTAAATAATCTGCTTTACACTGGCCATTAATCAATACAGTATAACAGGGTACATCAGGTTCAATTTCCATTTCTTTCATAGAGTTGAGCAACTGGTTCTGCTTTGCTCTAAGAAGAAAGCTCCTTCTCTCCTTACTAATGCCCTGCCAGCATCTCTGCAGGTCCTCTTTTAGGTGACCATCTAGTAGCACTGTATATGCAACTACGTCAGGCTTAATACCTAAACTTGTCATCTGAACTAATAATGTGCAAGCTTCTTGCATCTGACCAGCCTTGCAGTAACCATTCATTAGTACAGTGTATACAATGACATCAGCAGAAACTCCTTGCTGAACCATATCATGGAACCATAAACGAGCATTGTGCATATCTCCTTTCTGACAATAAGCTGATATGAGCTTGCTATATGAAATTAGATCAGGAACAACATTCTTTTCTAACATGATGCTACAAACAGTTGAAGCTCCCTGGGCATTTCCATCCCTACAAAGGTCATTTATCAACTTCGAAAGTGAGAAACGATCCACAAGTTTTCCTTGCTTAGCAACCCTGAGAAAAAGCACGTAAGCATGATCACTCCACCCTGAATTTAAATAGCCACAAACCATTGAACTGTACAGTACTTCAATGTGATCAATTCCTCTCTCTTCTACTATATTAAATAACACCTCCGCTTCACTAAGGTTGCCTCTTCGACAAAACCCATCGATTGCTATACCATAAGTAAGTGAATTAGGCTCTAACCCTTGATCCTGCATGTGCTCTAGAAGGTCAAACACCTCCGTAACAAGACCACTCTTGCCAAATCCACTAGCCAGAATGTTATATGTAACCACATCTGGCTTTACATTGTCCTTCAGCATCACTTCAAACACTTGCCGTGCATTTGGTATATCTCCCTTGGAGCAATAACCCTTGATCAGGCATGTATAGTGGATTCTGTCAGGTGTCAGACCCTCAGTCTTCATTTCTGTCAGTAGCTTAACCGCGTCATCCATGTTCCCAAGCTTGCAATAAGCATCCATAGCAATGTTATACAGAACCCCATCTAGATGGAGTCCTGAATCTCTAAATTTCTGGAAATGCTCTGTAACATGAGATGTCATGCCTACCTTTGTAAAGCATTGTAGAAGATAACTCACAATGTGGCGGTTTGTTTCAAAACCATGGGATACCATCGCTTGATAATGATCCAACACCTTAAGTATGTTGCCGTCTTTGCTGTAACTCCGGATAAGATAGCTATAACCATATATATCTGGGGCGAATCCTAGTCTGATTTTGTTCTCCAAGAGCTTTTCAACCTCCTCAAGTCGCATTTCCTTGCATAGCCCATCCATTACCTTGTTATAAGCCATGGCCTCAACCTGAAGCCCATCCCTGATGATCTCTTGCAGAACAGCATATGCTAAATCGATCTTTCCGCAGTCACACAGACCAGTTATAAATGATGAGTATCCATTTATATCTGGTTCCACTCCTGAATCAATCATCTCAACCCACACTTCAAATGCTTTGTCTGCCTTCTTTTCCTGAAAAAGAGACCTAGTGATAATGCCCAATGCATGAGCATCTAGAGTCAACCCAAGGAACTTCATCTGATCATAAGCTGACACAACAATCTCCGAGTCACCGCTCTCAGCTGCAAATTTGAGAAGTTCGCTGCAAGCCCAAACTCCTGGGACGACTCCAAGTTTACAGAGCTCACCAAACAGCCTTACTGTATCCTGTACATCATAGCAAGTGATGTATGCCGTGACTAAGCAATTGGTCGCAGACACGAGCGAATCTGGAGAAGTGCATGTTCTCTTGAGATGATCCATGAGCAGCAGGATTTCAGGACCGCGGCCATTGGTCGGCGGCGAGATGATCTCACGTAACAGGGAGAACAGCATCCTTGACTGGCCTGAACTGGACAGAGTGTCGATGATCTCCGCGTAGGTAGACAGGTCGTGGCTGAAGCCGACGCTCTCGGTGTCTTTGAAGTAAGCCAACGCAACATCAGGCCTCCTCTTGAGGCACTGAAGGTTCTGGACGACTCTGGCAGGGGTGAGAGTACAGCTTCTTTTCTGGACGAATTCACTACAGGCATAGCTTGTTTTCTGGACAGATTCACTAGGAGCACAGCTTCTTCTTTTCTGGACAGTTTCAGCAGGAGCGCCGCTTGTTTTCTGGACAGTTTCACTAGGAGCGCAGCTGGGCCTCTCGTCCCCGCTGGAGGAGTAATCTTGATGCGGCGAAGCAGCAGCGAGCACAGAGAAGCGGCAGAGGGAGGATGATTCGGCGGGTGAAGCCCTGGTGGTGTGCCTGCAACATTCGGGGACGCATTTGCGGTGCTGCAGCCGCCGCAGGAGCATGGGAGACGCGATTTAGGGGCGGGGATCTAGACGGCGCGCATCCGGAGGTGGATTTAGCTAGGAGACTCGCTGGATGGAAACCAACCTTGGACCGTTCCCCGAAACTCGACCGCCGCCGGAGACAGCGGAAGGGGGCAGAGAGGTCACAGCAGGGACGCACGCGATTGGCCGAGGAGGAAGGACGGGAACGGCGGTGGAGGTGGCGGCATAAGAGGCGGCGCGAGCGGGAGTGTTTCGGTGGTGTGGGGGAGGGGGGCTTGAGGCGGCCGGCGGCCGGCGGCGCGCAGCTGTAGGGGGACGGTGGACTAGGGCTTACGAGAGATTTTGTCAGTGCTAAAACCTGCCCACGAGAGAACTGAAGTCCTTTCGATCAAATTTGGTTTATTCACTCGAATGTTTTCCTTATCTTTTTAAAAACCGGCCTCTGCATCTCTGGCTCTGCATCTTACATACACGAAAATCATTTTTATTAAATATAAAGAAAATACAATAGTAAAACCAAAACATCTTATAAATAATCAATAAACATCGATTATTTACCGGATGTGATAAAAAAACACCTACGAGTTAGTTGATATAATCCGCAACAAACACCTTGAGGGCTTGTTCGTTTAACCCCACCAAGTCATGGATTGGCCTGGATTAAGATGGATCCCGGATTTCCAACCTAGTGATGTGTTTTTTCTAGCTCAAGAAACTTGTTGTCTTCGGTTACACCCGGACTCAAAATTTAGCTCGGTGCATCCCATCCGTCAGCACTGACTTCTCCTGGAGAAGAATTATCCCTACTTCACGTTTGGATAAATTTCCACTGCAACGGATCGCGAGCTAGCGAACAGTTCATGCAGCGATTGGGGTGGCCCTCATGGGTTGTGTGGCATAGCGATGGAATAACCGAACAGTTTTGATGTATGAAACTGGTTAGGAGGATGGGTTTAAAAGGGGTAAGTTGGGATCGGGTGAAAGACGGGATGCACCGAATCCCTGCCTGGATTTGGTCCACGTCTGGATTCGTTCCCAAGGAAACGAACGGGGCCTGAGCAAGTATAGACTTGAACCGAAGATGTTGTGCCCAAGGTCAGAGAGAATCGTCACACATAATGTATTTAACAAGGAGATGACACAAGTTTGTCTTCGCTCGGTTCGACCGGTAAAGACCGCAATCTGTGTGTTTTAACCTTCAAACGCCCCACCATGGGTTTTATACACTTGTTATTCGCCAAGTCCCCCAATGCAATGACAGAGCTTTTGGACCTGCCCTCTGTGGCTTGTGTGCATTCTTTTTATGGCAATACAACACCTAGGTTGGTGTGCCCATGAATCCATCGAAAGGATCTCGGTTGTCCCTCATGGCATCACCCTCTGGCCTCTACTTTGTTAAAAAAGGTGTTTTGTCGCGAGAGGTGGAGGGCATCACCCCCTCCCCATTTGACGAAAAGTGGATGCTTTGTCATGAGAGGTGGAGGAGAGATGATTTTGGTATGTATGTGCATGATCTAGAGGAGTTCCGGTGATCTTGAGGCAGCTATTTTCGAATGACACATAGGTGGATCCGTCAAGAGTGATAGGTGGATCCACTCTTGCATGACTCATCTCAAAGATGGTCATTGGACACTACTTCATATGCGATGTGAAAACCTACGTTCTATCCTTGCTCAAGACCTGACAACATCAACTTGCACCGTTTCCTTATTGAAAACGTTGTCTATGTGCCAATAAACCGGTCTTGATTGGTTGGGTCTGACATGGCTTTGTCATGCTGGACTGGGCGATGCTGGCGCAAGTGTGTACTCCATTTCCATGAAAGAATATCGATTTTGATATGTCTTTCTATACTACTAGTATTCTTTCATGGTTCTTTCATTGTTATCCCTTAACATATATCCCTGATGCAGATTGGGAGGCATTAACTTTGTCTCCGAAAACCAAGTGATGTGATACGTCATACGTCCATATTTATCAGACTATCAACTGTGCGGGCCAATGAACATGCACATGGCAAGGCTCTCCACAATAAGGTGAACTCGTTCCTCTTCATGTGTGTCTTTGATACCCCGTTGGATGGATTGCTACTTTATGCAAACACGCTATGTGTCCCGAGGTATGATCCCCAAGAGCTGCACCGTGTGGAACAAGATGTCAAAATGAAGCCATGCAAAGAAACTTGCTTCACCGCTACTACCAGCGCTTCACCAAAGCATGAACAACATTCAGAACACCTGCGCTAATTTACCAGAACTTGGCCGGAACAAGCCCGGTGCTACCATCAACGCATCACCACCTCTAGAAGAAGATCCGACTGGTACCACTACCCATGCCATGAAAAGCTCAAATGATAGCCTGAACGGTACTACCGCCGGTTGACCGGTACTCCCAAGCGCAGGACTGTGAGCCCAGGTTGGCCTTTGGCCATGTAAACTTATCCACAACTTACGCCTTCACCTTAATAATATAAATAGAACCCTCCTAGCTCAAATCTAGGTTTAGAATTGAATTGAATTGTATTGGCTTAGCCTTCATTTTCAATAGGGGAACCTCTCTGTAAATCTACATCTTTGAGTTGTACAAGACCCCACCTTGTGATTTGTATCTTTGCTATTGTGCACTCTATTGCATTTGATCTCTCCCATTGGATCTCTATCAATTGCAATATCTTCACAATAGCATTTTATCCAATTGCATGGTGATTTTTTCACCGTGGATCTCTACCTAGCGCTCTCTTCCACGTGGATTATATTGATTGGTGATTCTCTTCCATATAGAAAATCAGAAGTGTGTGTGTGCATGAGTTTGTATCTTACTTTTCACTCTTCGTGTCTATTGGGTTCATCACCAATGTCACCTCCTCTCAACTACCCCTCCAAATCCGTGAAGATTAGGCCACCCCACAAGGTTAACACTCACCACAAAGTTTGTTTCGAGATTTACTAGTGTCTGCAAGCTTAGTGTGATAGTGTCTGCTCTTTTAACCTCTTGTTTATGATAAAGATAGCATGGTATACTGAATACATCCTTTGTCTTTTTTTCCGGTACACAACATTACTGCATGCATAATGGATACAGGTCATGCAAACTTGCACAAATACATGCAAACATGAAACATTGATAGAATTCTCACTATATATCCTCATAAAGGTTAGCATTGTCAAAACTGCTGCAGGCTAAGAACATCTCTCTACGCTATACAAAGGCATCATAATCCAGGAAACTCTCAACCATAACATTCTCGCTGCTTCTGATGAGCTACAACTAAACGACCGACAAAGAACATGCCACTCAGAAGCGGGTCTTGCGCTTCCGCCCCGTGTATTTCGTGTCGGCAGGCACATCGCGTCCTCTTCTCCTCATCTGCTCCTTTTTCCTCAGGAGCCAATCCTTGGCTCGGCCGTTCTTCCTGTTGTTCAACTTCCGCCTCTTATTTGACCGGGTTCGTCCATACGTGCCGACCTGCATTGGAGAAATATATGTTTTCATGTATAGTCGGTAGAACAACATGGGTTCATCGCAAGGTAGCACAACCTAATGATCAGGGAATTTAAATTTGAGAACATAACATGAGAGTATGGAGTTGATTCTTGAGCAAGCACATCTCGTACCAACAGTTTTAACAATAAGAAGTTTGAACAGGAATATTACAGACTGGTAGGAAGATCACCACAAAAACAAATAGTAACATTTCCTGGACATAAGAGAGTAATGGCCTATGTGTTCATGGAACAATATTTATTGAGAAGACTACATAGCAATTGGAGTACATGAATCTGACTTGATTAAGAGGCCATACATTATGATACTTGTAAAGAAGGTTTTGAATCCTGTTTTTCATGGCAGGGTTCGAGCTATTGCTATGTCAGCTATCGTTAGCTATCACTGAACTTATTTACGGTAGAGTTTTTAAATAAAACAAATAAAGCTATTAAATACGGGCCTAACAAAAAATCACAATAAAGAAACATTAGAAGACCATATAATTTAAAAGTACTAAAAAATGTCTATAGCACCATTTCAGATCTCGAACCACCTTTCCACTCACATAGGCAACATGTCCATCGAGCCAGTCATATAGTAATGATGACTTGAAAACTGGAAACTATTCTTCTGCACAGTCGCTAGAGATAGAGTTATCGTGCTCTCAGTGATACTTGGTAATAGCATGTCCTCATCGGACGAGGAAGATGAAATCACTGCTTCATCCTCATCTAGAATGAGCTTAGTCCTTTTGGGTTGCCTACTCCTCGTAACCCTTTTCCTCTTGCGCGTACCAAGTGCAGATCCATGATGCTCAGGCTCAGGATTCATTGCTTGGGCCTGGATTTGTTTGTCTCTTGTAGTTTCGCAAAGTTGATCATTATCATCATCCTCAAAAACATCAACAAATGGTATCCCAATGGGGATTTTCTTTTGTTCCAGTTTAGAGTTGAACTTGATAAAACTAAGGTAGGTTAAAAAAACTTGACAGTGGCCGTAGCTAGGATAGCGGTATACCGTGCCTTAGGTTAGATTTACAAAAACGCTATATCACAACCTATTCAAAACCTTACTTGTAGAGAAGCTTAAGACTACAAAAACATCATGGAATAAAGCAGCAGACAAGGGATAGAGATTAAGAGCAGTAAATAAGTTCAAAATGTATAAAACCGGAATTTTTTCTTGTTAAGAGTGAGCTTACTGTTGGGTCATCATTGCTCCCATCGTCGTCGTCATCATCATCATCACTGCTGCACATCTCACCATCTTGACCTTTCGCCTTCGGAAGAGATGTATGAACAGAAGATGAACAACAAGTGAAGACAAGGTAGGATTTCTTTGCTTTCGAACTGTCAGAGGAAAGGCATCCTCATAAGTCTAAAACAGATACGAAATTCGTCAAACTGTTCATACACAATGGCTGCGACGCAATGAAATTCTTACCTATGAGGCCAGTCAACAACCACTCCACCAGCAAAGCCAGCTTTCATGGCAAAAGACACGAGCATTTCAGTTTGCTCCACATTATCAGCATAAAATTGTAGAACGACTCTTGCTCCCCTTGCTAAGCACCTATATAGTGATCCGAAGAAAGCCCTGAAAATTACACACACATCAAGACCAAGAAATGGTTGCAGATAACCCAAGAGATATGCTACAAACAAACTTCACATACTTTAACCGCAATCTTGGTTCATGAGAAGACTTGTCAGCATTGCATAACCACTGGACACATAGTCAACAAAGAGCAGTTTGAACCAATTAGAAATGAAATAAACATGCTAAGTTCGTTGCAGAAAAAAAAACTTAATGATCACCTGAACTGCTGAAATACTAATTGCACCATCAATAACTCCTGGGCGAAGGCCTAAGCCCTGGAAGATGAGTTATTATAAACACATAGTAGCACAACATGTGGTTACACAACTGTGAAGACGTTGATACAGTAGTAAAAAAGTAAAGATCGGAAATCATGGTAAATTCTTAGGATCCATCAAATTTGGATTCAGCATGCTCAATACCACTGGCAACCAGGTTTAGGTTCTCTGGATTCATTCTCCTATTTTGGCACTACACACAGGTTTAAAGGCCCATCTACTTTATTGTGTCAATCAGGATCATGTTAAACACAAGTCATGCACATTATTATCATCACTACCAAGGATGTCATCTATGCTAGCTGTTGGTTAAACGAGTCCACTGATGTAAGCAGGACCATTATTATCTGTAACAAACAAGTTCATGAATGAACAAAAGGGTGTTGCCCATTACCTAACAATAAGGATGTGTTCTCTCTAAAACTTAAAACACATAAACAGCTCAACTGTAATAACAAGAAGAATCGCGTGAGACACTCATGTCCCCACGAGCTTACGTGTTAATATCCAAACATTGTTGGAAATATAAGCAATAATCCATATGATTTAATCCGAATAATAAACTGATAAAACATGATCATACAAACGGTACTAAAACCAATTATGCAGATCAACAAAGTAGATGAACAGATTACATCTATAGGAGATAAACCTATCACATCTACACCAAACGCTAGAATAAAGAACTCTAGCATAATCTGAAAAAGACAGTTGACTATTACGTACAGTGTAGGCTGAATAGCAGCCGCAGCGGTTGCAGCAGCGTCGCCCATGTTGAGGTTGTCGAAGAGGTCGCTGACGTCCGGGAAGAAGTCGTCGTTCGGGAACTCGCCGTCGGACGACGTCGTGGTTGCCAGTAGTCGCGCTTGAGCGCTCCCCAAAAACCTGATCGCCCCTCACCCATACAGGTTCACGAGAGGCGGGGTTCCGGAGGCCTACTGTCCCGATCTGCGGTGCACGCCGCAAGCCGGGATGGAGAAGACGAAAGCGGCGGCGCAAGGTTCTGGAGGTAGGCGCGTGTGTGGATTGATTTCGTGCCGATTAGGTTTAGCCCGGACGCTTTATATAGTGCAGGTTAGGAGGATCCACGTCCGAGCCCATGTCCGAGTCGGTAACAGCCACGTCCATAAAAACTGGAAACGGCTGTAATTAACGCGTCCGTTAATGACTCATAATCAGTTTTCCCAACAAGCAAAATAAAGCTCGGCTCGGCGAGATTCCCGCAACCCGCGGCGCGCGTCGTGACGAGGCGAGGCGTGGCGAGGCGGGCGGCGTCAGAGGAGGAGTGCGCGAGTGTAGGGTTCGCAGCATAGAAAACAAAAAATTTCCCTACGATGTGAACTATATACCAAGATCTATCAACTAGATACAAACAACGGGCGGATGTATATCCGTAGAGAACATACCCTTGAAGACCGACAAAGCTTAACGAGTTCAACTCGTGGTTGATGTAGACGATCTCTTGCCGATCTCAAGATCGAGAGGAAGTCCTAGCGCCGCAAATCAGCAGCGCATCCGTGCTCGCACACACGTTCGAGGCACCGAGCAACCTCCGCCTCCTCGCTCCAGCGATGCAGCGGAAGCACAGCTCTTTCTTGCCGAATAGCCACCGGGAACATGTATCTCGCTAGTCCGAGACCATGGGGGATAAATTCTAGAGGGGGAGAGAGAGATCCTTCACGAGGAGGTGTGAGAGACAAGTGAGGAGGGGGGCTCCTTTTATAGGAGGAGGGGGGGCACCCAAGGGGGTGGCCGCCGGCCATGGGGGCTGCCCCCTCCCCTCCTTCATTCATGTGGGTGGACACTCCACTCACAAAATGCCCTTTAAATTCCCTCCACTCAAAAGTCCACTCAAATTCCCATTAAATTTCCACCAAATTTAATGCAAACTCTCATTAAATAAAACTCTTTTATTTTATTTAGAATTTTGTCAATTACTTTAATGACAAACATTCACAAATAACCCCTTGCTAGAATTCTATTTCACATGCATAACCACTTTATGCAATTTCACCCGAAAACCTGTTTCGGTATCTAGTGAAATAAATTCCTGCGCTTGTTCATTCTTTCGGCATGAAACATTTGCTCCAATTGGATGTCGGTGTCTCTTAAGTGTGTCACCCTACGGTTCGTGAATAATGCGGACATGATCGAGACCCCTCTCGGATCAATAATCAGAAGCGGGATCTGGAGACCCATACTGACTCCCACACATTCAACGATGACTTTCTTGTGATCGTCGGAACCTTTTACGCTAGTATATCTTAATCCCTTTGTTTCACGATATATTACATGTCCGAGATTCGATCATCGGTATCTCCATACCTAGTTTGATCTCGTTACCGACATGCACTCTTTTCTCGTTCCTGTGATATAACATTCTAGTGATCAAATCACTTGCTTGCAAGCTAATCAATGTGATATCACCGAGAGGGCCCAGAGTATATCTATCCGTCATCGGGATGAACAAATTCCACTCTCGATCCATGAGCCTCAACATAACACTTTATTAGTTCTGAATCCATCTTTATAATCACCCTGTTACGGTGTGACGTTTGATGTTATCAAGAAACTCTTCCGGTGTTAGTGATTGACATGATCTCATGGTATAAGGATTAGGATCACTTCGTAAGTTGTTATAGCAATATAAACTCAATGACTTTGATCGTAATGCTATACTTCGGATGAATGTTCATCACACCATTACACTAATGTTGTGATCCCGTTATTAACAACATCCAATGTCCATGATCAGGAAACCTTGATCATCTTGTTAATCAACGAGCTAGTTTATGAGAGAGGCATAACTAGGAACTTTCTGTTTGTTTATTAAACACACATGTATTATCGTTTCCGTATTAATACAATTATAGCATGCAAAATAAACATCTATCATATACTTGGAATACACATAATAAACACTTTATTATTGCCTCTCAGGGCATATTCCCTTCAGTCTCCCACTTGCACTAGAGACAATAATCTAGTTACATAGTGATAAATCTAACACCCATTGAGTTCTGGTGTTGATCATGTTTTGCTCTAGGGAGAGTTTTAGTCAACGGATCTGCTACATTGAGATCCGTATGTACTTTACAAATCTTTATATCTCCATCCTTGACATGCTCGCGGATGGAGTGAAACCGGCGCTTAATATGCTTGGAATGCTTGTGAGACCTTGGATCTTTGGCATTGGCAATGGCACCATTGTTGTCACAATAGATCACCATTGGGTCCAACGCGTTTGCCACCACTCCTAGTTCGGATATGAACTCCTTCATCCAAACTGCTTCCTGAGCCGCTTCTGAAGCAGCAACATATTCGGCCTCCGTTGTTGATCCCGCTACCACAGGTTGTTTGGAGCTCCTCCAACTAACCGCTCCGCCATTCATGAGAAATACGTATCCGGATTGAGACTTAGAGTCATCCGAATCGGTGTCAAAGCTAGCGTCGACATAACACTTAGCGACGAGCTCTTCTTCACCTCCGTATACAAGAAACATATCCTTAGTTCTTCGTAAGTACTTAAGGATATTCTTGACCGCTATCCAGTGTTCCGAACCTGGATCCGATTGGTACCTACTAGTCAAACTAATAGCATGTGCCACATCCGGTCTTGTACATAGCATGGCGTACATTATAGAGCCTATGGCTGAAGCATAGGGGACTTTGTCCATTATCTCTCTTTCTTCCGCCGAAGCCGGACTTTGAGTCTTACTCAATGTCTTGCCTTGCAACATAGGTAAGAACCCCTTCTTACTTCCGTCCATTTTAAACTTCTTTAAAATCTTATCAAGGTATGTACTTTGCGATAGCCCTATTAGGCGCCTAGATCTATCTCTATAGATCTTTATGCCTAATATGTATGACGCTTCACCTAGGTCCTTCATTGAAAATTTGCTATTTAGATAACTTTTAACACTGTTTAAAAGATCTATATCATTTCCGATCAATAATATGTCATCCACATATAATATCAGAAATGCCACATTGCTCCCACTCACTTTCTTGTAAATACAAGCTTCTCCATAAGTTTGGACAAATCCAAACTCTTTGATCACCTCATCAAAGCGGAGATTCCAACTTCGTGATGCTTGCTTCAATCCATAGATGGATCGCTGAAGCCTGCACACCTTGTTAGCATCCTTAGGATCGACAAAACCCTTTGGTTGTATCATATACAACTCTTCTTCAATATTCCCATTGAGAAACGCGGTTTTGACATCCATCTGCCATATCTCATAATCGAAATATGCAGCAATTGCTAACATAATCCTAACTGACTTTAGCATCGCTACGGGAGAGAAAGTCTCATCGTAGTCAACTCCTTGAATTTGTCGAAACCCCTTTGCGACAAGTCGAGCTTTATAGACGGTCACATTACCATCAGCATCAGTTTTCCTTTTGAAAATCCATTTGTTCTCCACGGCCTTTCGGTCGTGAGGTAGTTCCACCAAGTTCCAAACTTGATTTTCATACATGGATTCCATCTCGGATTTCATGGCTTATAACCATTTGTTGGAATCCGGGCTCATCATCGCTTCTTCATACGTCACAGGGTCATCATTTTCATCAACCATGAAATTCATGACAGGATTTCCGTACAGCTCGGGAGCTGCACGCGTCCTGTTTGACCTGCGAGGTTCGGTAGTACTCTCTTTCGGAGTTTCATGATCATTATCATTAGTTCCCTCTTCAACAGGTGGAGCCAACTCCGGAACAACTTCCGGCGCTGCGCTACTCGCCATACTTTGAAGAGAAGGTTCCACAACCTCTTCGAGTTCTACCTTCCGACTACTCACACCTTTCGCGAGAAACTCTTTCTCTAGAAAGGATCCATTCTTGGCAACAAAAACCTTGCCCTCGGATCTGTGATAGAAGGAATACCCAATAGTTTCTTTAGGGTATCCTATGAAGACGCATTTTTCCGCTTTGGGTTCGAGTTTATCCGGTTGAAGTTTCTTCACATAAACATCGCATCCCCAAACTTTAAGAAATGACAGCTTAGGTTTGTTTCCAAACCACAATTCATACGGTGTCTTTTCAACGGATTTAGATGGTGCCCGATTTAAATTGAATGCAGCAGTTTCTAGTGCATAACCCCAAAATGACAACGGCAAGTCCGTCAGAGACATCATAGATCGAACCATATCTAATAAAGTACGATTACGACGTTCCGACACACCATTTCGCTGTGGTGTTCCGGCAGGTGTGAGTTGTGAAACAATTCCACACTCTTTCATGTGAGTGCTAAACTCGTAACTTAGATACTCACCTCCACGGTCGGACCGTAGAAATTTGATCTTTCTATTACGATGATTTTCCACTTCATTCTGAAATTCCTTGAACTTTTCAAAGGTTTCAGACTTGTGTTTCATCAAGTAGATATAACCGTATCTACTCAAATCATCCGTGAAAGTAACAAAATAACGATATCCACCTCGCGCCGACACACTCATTGGACCACATACATCAGAATGTATGATTTCCAATAAATCTGTCGCCCGTTCCATTGAACCGGAAAACGGCGTTCTAGTCATCTTGCCCATAAGGCATGGCTCACATGTATCAAATGATTCATAATCAAGTGATTCCAAAAGTCCATCCGAATGGAGCTTCTTCATGCGTTTAACGCCAATATGACCTAGACGGCAGTGCCACATATATGCGGATATATCATCATTAAGTTTAATCCTTTTAGCATCAACATTATGAATATGTGTAACATTATCATCGAGATCTAATAGAAATAAACCATTCATCATCGGTGCATGACCATAAAAGATTTCATTCATATAAATGGAACAACCATTGTTCTCGGATTTAAATGAATAACCACTTCGCATCAAACACGATCCAGATACAATGTTCATGCTCAGTGCAGGCACCAGATAACATTTATTTAAGTTTATAACTAATCCCGACGGCAAGTGGAGAGGCAGCGTTCCGACGGCGATCACATCAACGCTTGATCCATTGCCGACACGCATCTTGACCTCACCCCTTGCTAGCGGTCGCTTGTTCCGCAGCCCCTGATTCGAGTTACAAATATTAGCAACTGAACCGGTATCAAATACCCAGGTGCTACTGCGAGCACTAGTCAAGTACACATCAATAACATGTATATCATATATACCTTTGTTTGCCTTGCCGGCCTTCTTGTCTGCCAGATACTTGGGGCAGTTGCGCTTCCAGTGGCCAGTCCCCTTACAATAGTAGCACTCGGAATCAGACTTAGGTCCAACTCGGGGTTTCTTTTCAGGCGCGGCAACCGGCTTGCCGCCCTTACTTCCCTTCCGTTTTCCCTTCTTGTCTTTCTTGAAACCAGTGTTCCTATTGATCATCAACACTTGATGTTCCTTTTTGATCTCCACTTCTGCAGTTTTAAGCATTGACAGAAGCTCGGGGAGAGACTTCTTCATGCCTTGCATATTATAGTTCATCACGAAGCTCTTATAGCTAGGTGGCAGAGACTGCAGAACACGATGGATGCCTAAGTCAATGGGAATCGATATTCCCAAGGACACAAGCTTATCGGCGTAACCCGACATCTTGAGTACATGCTCACTAACGGAGCTGTGCTCTTCCATCATGCAGCTAAAGAACTTTTCTGAAGCGTTGTAGCTCTCTACAGCAGCATGTGTGTCGAAAATCATTTTCAACTCACCCATTGTATCAAATGCATTGCCGTTTTCGAAACGCTTTCGAAGTTCCGGCTCTAGCCCATACAATATGCCGCAATGAACTAAGTTGTGGTCCTCCTGACGAGTCTGATAGACATTCTTCTCCTCGTCAGGGGCATCATCAAAAGGTGGGGGGCCTAACGGCGCTTCTAGCACATATTGCTTTTGTGCAGCAGAGAGGAGAATCCTCAAATTCATGGCCCATTCGGTAAAGTTGCTACCGTTCGTTGCTAGTTTCTCTTTCTCCATGAACACATTGAAATTAAAAGCAGGTGGTGCCATCTACAACAGAATTTGTAAAGTTTAGACTAAGTGTATGATAGATTGAGTTCAACTAATCTTTATTACGAATGAACTCCCACTCAAAAACGACATCCCTCGTGCCTTTTTGGTGATTACATGAACCAAATCCACTACACCAAGTCCGATCATCACGTGAGTCGGTATAGCTTCAAAGGCGAGCATCAAATGGGCATCATATCAACTATATGACTCATGCTTAACCTTTCGGTCCGTGTTCCGAGGCCATGTCTGTACATGCTAGGCTCGCCAAGTTAGAACCTTAGTATTCGCATGTGTAACTGTTTTACACCCGAAATATGGTCGTGGATCCAAGAACACCCGATCATCACGTGATGTCTTGGAGCGACGAAAACATAATCGGTGCATACTAAAGGAAGAACACATTCTTATCTTGATATTTAAATGAGGGATCATCTTATTATGCTAACAAAGCGCTAAACAAGCAATATAAGATGCTATCAAACATCATATGTTTATTAGTGAAATTATATGGTTCCCGCAGATGATCTCTATCATGTGCATCGTGGTATGATCACTATCATACCTATATGTGTAAATCCAAGGTCTATGGATTTTACACGCTATGTGTGTTGTAAGAGTATCATCTCATACTTCTACTTACAACACTACCATATCATAACACTAGCCCAGCAACAATCTAAACTAGACGCCTCTAATTTATCCATTGCAAGTTTTACGTGGCTTAGGGCTTTCGAGATAGAACCGTTCTTACCTACGAACATGAACCACAACGAGGATAATCAAATTGTTGACAACTCGCTTGCAAAATAGATATTGACTATAGTAGGAGAGACAGAAACCCGCTAGCCACTTATGCAAACTAGTTGCATGTCAAGCGTGGAACAGGTCTCATGTGCGAGGACATGTAAAGTTTGTCCGGGCCGCTTCATCCCACTATGCCACCAATATCCAAAATTACAACAAAGGAGCAACAACATGATCATCATCGCCCATATACTCATATGTGTACTACCCGTGTAAAGTATCTACGCATAGATCCGGCTCTGATACCACTGTAGGGTTCGCAGCATAGAAAACAAAATTTTTCCTACGATGTGAACTATATACCAAGATCTATCAACTAGATACAAACAACGGGCGGATGTATATCCGTAGAGAACATACCCTTGAAGACCGACAAAGCTTAACGAGTTCAACTCGTGGTTGATATAGACGATCTCTTGCCGATCTCAAGATCGAGAGGAAGTCCTAGCGCCGCAAATCAGCAGCGCATCCGTGCTCGCACACACGTTCGAGGCACCGAGCAACCTCCGCCTCCTCGCTCCAGCGATGCAGCGGAAGCACAACTCTTTCTTGCCGAATAGCCACCGGGAACATGTATCTCGCTAGTCCGAGACCATGGGGGATAAATTCTAGAGGGGGAGAGAGATCCTTCACGAGGAGGTGTGAGAGACAAGTGAGGAGGGGGGCTCCTTTTATAGGAGGAGGGGAGGGCACCCAAGGGGGTGGCCGCCGGCCATGGGGGCTGCCCCCTCCCCTCCTTCATTCATGTGGGTGGACACTCCACTCACAAAATGCCCTTTAAATTCCCTCCACTCAAAAGTCCACTCAAATTCCCATTAAATTTCCACCAAATTTAATGCAAACTCTCATTAAATAAAACTCTTTTATTTTATTCAGAATTTTGTCAATTACTTTAATGACAAACATTCACAAATAACCCCTTGCTAGAATTCTATTTCACATGCATAACCACTTTATGCAATTTCACCCGAAAACCTGTTTCGGTATCTAGTGAAATAAATTCCTGCGCTTGTTCATTCTTTCGGCATGAAACATTTGCTCCAATTGGATGTCGGTGTCTCTTAAGTGTGTCACCCTACGGTTCGTGAATAATGCGGACATGATCGAGACCCCTCTCGGATCAATAATCAGAAGCGGGATCTGGAGACCCATACTGACTCCCACACATTCAACGATGACTTTCTTGTGATCGTCGGAACCTTTTACGCTAGTATATCTTAATCCCTTTGTTTCACGATATATTACATGTCCGAGATTCGATCATCGGTATCTCCATACCTAGTTTGATCTCGTTACCGACATGCACTCTTTTCTCGTTCCTGTGATATAACATTCTAGTGATCAAATCACTTGCTTGCAAGCTAATCAATGTGATATCACCGAGAGGGCCCAGAGTATATCTATCCGTCATCGGGATGAACAAATTCCACTCTCGATCCATGAGCCTCAACATAACACTTTATTAGTTCTGAATCCATCTTTATAATCACCCTGTTACGGTGTGACGTTTGATGTTATCAAGAAACTCTTCCGGTGTTAGTGATTGACATGATCTCATGGTCTAAGGATTAGGATCACTTCGTAAGTTGTTATAGCAATATAAACTCAATGACTTTGATCGTAATGCTATACTTCGGATGAATGTTCATCACACCATTACACTAATGTTGTGATCCCGTTATTAACAACATCCAATGTCCATGATCAGGAAACCTTGATCATCTTGTTAATCAACGAGCTAGTTTATGAGAGAGGCATAACTAGGAACTTTCTGTTTGTTTATTAAACACACATGTATTATCGTTTCCGTATTAATACAATTATAGCATGCAAAATAAACATCTATCATATACTTGGAATACACATAATAAACACTTTATTATTGCCTCTCAGGGCATATTCCCTTCAGCGAGGTAAGTCCATCAAGAGCTCACGAAGCCACTCTGCTTCAACAGTGGCCGTGTCTAATGCTGTGAGTTCTGCTTCCATTGTTGACCTTGTTAAGATGGTCTGCTTGCAAGACTTCCAGGAAATAGCGCCACCACCAAGTGTAAACAAATAACCACTTGTGGCCTTAATCTCATCAGCATCAGATATCCAGTTTGAATCACTATAACCCTCAAGTACCCGAGGATACCCAGTATAGTGAATACCATAACTCGCAGTGCCTTTCAAATAGCGCAAAACTCTTTCAAGAGCATGCCAATGATCATCTCCAGGATTTGACACAAATCGACTCAGTTTGCTTACAGCAAAGGAGATGTCAGGTCTAGTAGCGCTGGCTAAATACATGAGCGAGCCAATAATTTGAGAATATCTCAATTGATCTTTAGCAGTCCTTCGATTCTTTCGAAGTAGCACGCTCGAATCATAAGGCGTTGGAGAAGAATTACAGTCGCTATACCCAAAGCGACTCAATATCTTTTCCACATTGTGAGACTGAAGCAATGTAATCCCACCATTGTCATCCTTTAGTAGCTTGATGTTTAAGATTACATCAGCCACTCCCAAGTCCTTCATCTCAAAGCAACGAGATAGGAACTCTTTGACCTCCTCTATAACAGCGAGGTTGGTCCCGAATATCAATATGTCATCAACATAGAGACACAAAATAACTCCCTCGCCCCCACCATGGCGATAGTACACACATTTGTCAGCTTCGTTTACAACAAAGCCTTCAGCAGTTAAAGTTCTTTCAAACTTCTCGTGCCACTGCTTAGGAGCTTGCTTAAGACCATATAAAGACTTTACTAACTTGCACACCTTTCCTTCTTGACCATCTACCACAAATCCGTCAGGCTGCTCCATATAAATTTCCTCATCTAGCTCTCCATTTAGAAAAGTTGTCTTAACGTCCATTTGATGAACGAGAAGACCATGCGAGGCAGCCAAGGAAAGTAGTACTCGAATAGTGGTCAATCTGGCTACAGGTGAGTAGGTATCGAAGAAGTCTTCACCTTCCTTTTGGGTATAACCCTTAGCCACAAGACGTGCCTTGTACTTTTCAATAGTACCATCAGGTCTAAGCTTTTTCTTGAACACCCATTTACATCCTACAGGTTTACACCCATAAGGACGATCAGTGATTTCCCAAGTACCATTAGCTAAGATGGAGTCCATCTCGCTTCGGACAGCTTCCTTCCAGTAGTCAGCATCTTGAGATGCATAGGCTTCTGATATAGAAGTGGGAGTATCATCCACAAGGTACACAATGAAATCATCACCAAATGACTTTGCAGTCCTTTGTCTCTTGCTCCTTTTGGGAGCTTCATTGTCATCCTCCACAGGATCATCAGAGTGTTCTATCGGCATAGTGGGTTCAGGAATTATAGAAAATTCCTGACTAGATGAACTAGTCATCTCCTGATTTGATGAGCTAGACATACCTTTCATAGGAAAGATGTCCTCAAAGAAAGTCACATCATTCGACTCCATAATTGTACCAACATGCATGTCGGATACCTCAGATTTTACTATCAAAAATCTATAGCCAATGCTATGAAAAGCATATCCCAGAAAAACACAATCAACGGTTTTTGGTCCAAGCTTTCGCTTCTTGGGTATTGGAATATTGACTTTCGCCAAACAACCCCAAGTTCGTAAGTAAGAGAGTTTAAGCATTTTCTTTTCCCATTCCTCAAATGGAGTCATGGTTTTATCCTTTACAGGAACACGGTTTAGGACATGACACGCGGTCATTAGCGCCTCCCCCCACCATTCCTTGGAAAGACCAGATGTATCTAACATGGCGTTAACCAAATCAGTTAGAGTGCGGTTCTTTCTTTCGGCCACCCCATTTGACTGAGGTGAGTAGGGAGGCGTCCTCTCATGTATAATACCATGTTCCGCACAGAATAAATCAAATTCATTTGAAAAGTACTCTCCACCACGATCCGACCTTAGCCGCTTGATTTTAAGATCAAGTTGGGTTTCTGCCTCAGCTTTATAGATTTTGAAGTAGTTCAAAGCTTCATCTTTAGATTTCAGAAGATAAACATAGCAGTATCTAGTGGAGTCATCTATCAACGTCATAAAGTATCTTTTTCTACCTTTTGTCAACACACCATTCATCTCACAAAGATCTGAATGTATAAGTTCTAGCGGTGCTAAGTTTCTCGGTTCCGCAGTCGTATGAGACTTGCGGGGTTGCTTTGCTTGCACACAAACTTGGCACTTAGAACCTTTGACAGTGGTAAATTTCGGAATTAAACTCATATTGGCTAGCCGCGTCATGCAACCAAAGTTAATATGACAGAGTCGTGAATGCCAAATATTGGACTCATTATCATTGCAAACATGATTAATAACTTTAGTACATGAGTCTGACAGAGACAAGCGGAACAGACCTCCGCACTCATAACCTTTTCCAACAAATTTTACATATTTAGAAATTACAACTTTATTGGACTCAAAAACCAACTTAAAGCCATCTCGACATAAAAGCGATCCGCTGACGAGATTCTTATTGATGGAGGGAACATGCTGCACGTTCTTCAGTTGTACGGTCTTCCCCGAAGTAAACTTCAGATCTACCGTACCAACACCATGAACAGAAGCACGTGAGCCGTTTCCCATCAGCACGGAAGAAGTCCTTGAGACCTGATAAGAGGAGAACATGGAAATATCAGAACATACATGTGTATTAGCACCCGTGTCTATCCACCAATCAGGAGAATGACATACTGAAAGGATAGTAGGTAAAATACCGTACCCAGCATTCTTCATCTCAGTATCGCTAATAACAACATTCGCGGTCTTGCCGTTGTTCCCATGTTGACGCTTGTCAAAGCGATTAGGGCAGCTAGGAGCCCAATGATCAGGATCACCACAGACGTGGCAAGAGCCTTTCCTCTTATCATTTTTCTTCTTGAAGTTGGTTGAGTGCGTGGCCTTATTCTTGCCATCGAACTTTCCCTTTCCTTCAGTTTTGTTCTTATTCTTGAACTTGTGGGATTGGAAGTTTTTCCTCTGCACTAAATTGGCAGTAGAACCTCCCTCAAGTCCTCGAGCAGTTTTGTCCTTTGCTCTCGCCTTCTCTTCCACATGAAGAGACCCAATGAGATCCGTAACGGAAAACTCTTGTCTCTTATGTTTCAGAGAAGTAGCAAAGTTCCTCCACGAAGGAGGAAGCTTGGCAATAATGCCACCAGCCACAAATTTGTCCGGTAAGGAACACTTGAACTGCTCAAGTTCTTTGGCAAGTGATTGTATCTCATGAGCTTGCTCAACGACGGAGCGCTTATCAACCATCCTGTAGTCATAGAATTGCTCCATGACATACAGCTCAGTGCCAGCGTCCGAGACCCCAAACTTGGCCTCGAGCGCTTCCCATGCGTCCTTGCCATTATCAAATGACATATAAGGGTCAACAATGTTGTCCCCAAGAACACTGAACAAAGCCGCCATAAACATGGTATCGGCTTTCTTAAAGCTCGTTTCCTGCTCAGCAGAAAGATCTCCTTCAGGCTTGCCAAGAGTGGCGCTATAGCAGCTTAGGTTTTCAAACCAGAGAACTGCTCTCTTGCGCCATCTCTTATAGTGCATGCCATCAAAAGGAGGCGGCCTAGTAGCCGCGGCTACTCCAGTGGAATTCAGTTGCCTATAATCAGGTTTTTGGATTGTTGGAAATATAAGCAATAATCCATATGATTTAATCCGAATAATAAACTGATAAAACATGATCATACAAACGGTACTAAAATCAATTATGCAGATCAACAAAGTAGATGAACAAATTACATCTATAGGAGATAAACCTACCACATCTACACCAAACGCTAGAATAAAGAACTCTAGCATAATCTGAAAAAGACAGTTGACTATTACGTACAGTGTAGGCTGAATAGCAGCCGCAGCAGCGTCGCCCATGTTGAGGTTGTCGAAGAGGTCGCTGACGTCCGGGAAGAAGTCGTCGTTCGGGAACTCGCCGTCGGACGACGTCGTGGTTGCCAGTAGTCACGCTTGAGCGCTCCCCAAAAACCTGATCGCCCCTCACCCGTACAGGTTCACGAGAGGCGGGGTTTCGGAGGCCTACTGTCCCGATCTGCGGTGCACGCCGCAAGCCGGGATGGAGAAGACGAAAGCGGCGGCGCAAGGTTCTGGAGGTAGACGCGTGTGTGGATTGATTTCGTGCCGATTAGGTTTAGCCCGGACGCTTTATATAGTGCAGGTTAGGAGGATCGTGGGCTCAGCCCACGTCCGAGTCGGTAACAGCCACGTCCATAAAAACTGGAAACGGCTGTAATTAACGCGTCCGTTAATGACTCATAATCAGTTTTCCCAACAAGCAAAATAAAGCTCGGCTCGGCGAGATTCCCGCAACCCACGGCGCGCATCGTGACGAGGCGAGGCGTGGCGAGGCGGGCGGCGTCGGAGGAGGAGTGCGCGAGGGCTATCTTCTTGTCACACCTTAGTGAGTGGTGCAACACTCTACTATATAAGGTGGTCCAACTCCCCTTCAACTAGCAATGTGGGACTAAACTTTAGCACCACAGCCATATACTGCCATATACAAGTGGGTCAAAGAGAATTTCAAAATTTGTCTAATGGCCAATAGCCCAATATACACCAAATTCCAACAAACATGACATCCAGAACTAAATTTTTCTCAACTGATCCAACAATGGTAACGCATATTTTACCTCGCCCATGTCCGCGAGCAGGAGGTCACCATCTGTTTCTCGCTCTAGAGCAACGTCTGCGAGGGGAAAATAAAACTGAAGCTCCCAAGCAGAAACTAAATTGATACAGGAGAAAAGTCCATCAGAGCAAGGAACAAGGCATGCGGAGTTCCTCACCAAGCATGGACTCTGAAATATCACAGCCAATCCAGTGGTGCCCGTGCTCCGTCAACGTCTCGCCGCTAAGTCCAGACCCGCAGCCTGTGATCGCCATACTACAGTTTCAACGACAGGATTCTCCATAGTAGGGAAACATAATCTTAGCCATGGCAACACATAATCTGGTGCCCCTGTGCTACATCAACGAACGTGAAATTGGGCTGTAAGTGAAGTAAGATGACCGATGTCGAGGAGCATCTTGGGGACGCCATCGTTGGGGAGGGCGAGCATCTCCAGCGCCCTCTCGGAGATCTTCGCCTGAGAAGAAAGAGGAAGAAGAAAATTCGGGTCAGCTTCCACCGTGTGCCGACCGAGACGAGACGAGACGAGACGAGACGAGAGGCCGCTTGCCCGCTTTGCTTGCCTGGATTTCGATGATACGGGAGGAGGTCGTGTACTTTCGCGCCTCCGACTCGTTGTAGAATATCTCCGGCGGCGCCTGCACCTCCGGCCGCGGCATCTCGCCTCCTCTCTTCTCGGCTTCTCCCTTCCCCGCCGCCGAGCTCGTTCGTGTCGTGTGCTCCTGCGCCGCGGCTTCTGGCAGGGTTTTTCTCGGGTCATTATGGGCTTCAGATGGGCCATGGGCTCTAAGCCCGGATACAAAAACATTTCGATGGGCTCTACAGCCCGCTGCCCACGTAACAAACCCTAGTAGGCTCTATAAAATCTCTCACCGGTCAGTGTCTCTCTCCCATCAGCAGAAGCACCCGCCGCCGCCACACCAGAGCTCTCCGTCGTCTTCTCGCCGCAGACAGCCGCTCCACGCAGCAGCCGCCATGGGTAACCAGCTCCTCCTCTCCTCCTCGTCCTCCACTCGCGTATCTCGTGTTCTCGGTTCTGACGTGGTCGTGTGGTCATTCAGGTAAGGTCCACGGGTCGTTGGCTCGCGCCGGGAAGGTCCGGGGCCAGACGCCCAAGGTGGCGAAGCAGGACAAGAAGAAGCAGCCGAGGGGGCGCGCCCACAAGCGCATCCAGTACAACCGCCGCTTCGTCACCGCCGTCGTCGGCTTCGGCAAGAAGCGCGGCCCCAACTCGTCGGAGAAGTAGATCTAGCCCCGTCCCATGGCAGGCCTCCTTCTTGATCGATCCCCCCACCTTTTTTTGTTCCTTAGTCAGTATGCATGTTTTCCAGTGCTGACGATGACCCATGTTAAGACCTAATTAGAGATCTGTATTTGCTGTGATGCTGGTAATGGAATATGATCCAAGCATGCAATGCTTAGTTTACCATTACATGATTATTGTTATGCCTCTGTATTAGGTTGGGTGTTTGCTAGAGTACTTGGTTTCATGATTGTTTCTGCATTTCTAGCTTTAGTAAATCAAATCGAGTTGGCCGCTTGGTGCTTGCTTATGTTACTTAGTGGTTTTAGTGATGTGGTATTTTCTGTTCGATCATTTTTCTGGTGATGGCAGTGACGACTTGGTAATATTCAAGCTCAACAGACCAAATCACAGGTCGTCTCTTCTGAGATTGATCTGTATGCCGAGTATCCCGCTGAACTGAGCCATCACATTTCTTTTCTCTATGGGTTTCTGTTTTCTTTGCTTTGTGATGTTCCTTTCTTTGTTGAAAATTTGGTATCGTTTGTTTTAGAGGAGGCTGTTGCGATGAGGACAAACAAGCTCCCTCTTCTGAAACCATTGAGGACATCGCTGGCAGAATCGAACCAAATAACTATTGCCACCACTGAGTAACAAATGTCCCCTCCTATGATCCAGCTTAATGTTATTTTGCCTTTTCTTTCTTTTCACCCTTTTATGTCTGTTCTGATCCAGCTAAAAGACAATTGATTTTATTTACTTGTCTAGACATCACTTCTTGATTACTGTTTTTTATGAAAAAAATCCTGTATCAGATGATGAAACCTTAAACAATCTTAGGACACCTTCTGACACAGTGCTTTTATCCTGTGAATGAGAAGTCTCTTATATTCTGATGATACTTTTCGTTTGCACTGTTCTCATTGCGTGTGCTATCTACTGTGTCAGTATTATTTCTGCCATTTGATCCATCGTTTAAACGTTACAATTATTTGAAGCTGAGTTGACCCATGATGATTAGCTACTTGTTGGAATTACCGTCAGATTACCTTATGACGATTTTTTTGCGGCTTTCTGAGGTTAATCCCTGTCACTGGTTAGCGTAATGCACTGCTATCACTGTAATATCGTCTTGTTGTATTAGCTATAAATATCATTTGCTTAAATCACTTGCAAATGTTCGTTCTCTGATTGTGAAATTGTGTTGGGTCTTTGAAGCATGCTTCTTGATATTGATTGCTCTTATTTTTTCGTCTTTGATTGTAGCTATACATTAGCCTAATTTTGGCCTGATAGTCCTTCTCTGGTAGCTACAAGCATTGCCATAGGATCTATGATTGGGCCTAGAATTAGGTTTTCACATATTGATAGGAACCTGAGACCACATGTCAATTGGTCCACAGAGCCGATTATTGTGATCAAATTGCCTCTTGTCGTGCAAATGTAATTTAGTTGTAGTTGATGTGCTTCAGGGAAAATATGGCGATGATGATAAATGTAAGGCTTGTTTCTCAAAACATTCGCAGTTGCCGCCTAAGAGCTTTCGTCTTGCCAGGCTTGAGAGCTAATGCTGCTAATTCCTTCCTTGGATGTCTGAGCCTGTTTATTTTCCCTAGTTAATATTGTCTGTTCTAAATTAAATTTGGCATCCTTCATAGTTCTTTAAATCTGCTTTTGCATTGCAAATGATGATGAAATCAAGGCTTGTTTCTCAAAACATTCGCAGTTGCCGCCTAAGAGCTTTCGCCCTGCCAGGCTTGAGAGCTAATGCTGCTAGATCCTTCCTTGGATGTCTGATGCAACGCTAGACATAGATAATTGTTCTTCCATTTGGTCTTCCTTCAGTGAATGTTAATGTATGCCCAGTGATGATTAGATTAAGGCTTGTTTCTCAAAACATTCGCAGTTGCCGCCTAAGAGTTTTCGCCCAGCCAGGCTTGAGAGCTAATGCTGTTAGATCCTTCCTTTGATGTCTGAGGGCATATTAGATCCTTCACAAACCTACTTTCTCCCCCTTTTTGTGGTCTTCAACTTTATTGTGTTATTCATTTGTTTATTTTGGAGTTATTCATTTGTTTATTTTGGAGTTTTTCATTTGTTTATTTTGGACTGTAATTTGGATGGACAATGATGAAAAACATATATAAAACACACCATCTTTCGGGACTGATTGGTGCACTCAGTGTGCCATGCTGTCAAATCTGCAATTCTGAGATCCATTTATACCTGATCACCTCTAAATTCAAGTTTTTTTATTTCCGTGTTACCTAGTTCTTTTGGTGTTGATTTGTTAATGCTTGTCCGGTGATGAAAAACTTATTAACAATACCATCTTTCGGGACTGATAGGTCACATAGTGACCATGCTGTCATTCTGCAATTCTGAGGCAAAATTTTACATCTTTTCATGTATGTTTGACCAATTGGCTAGAGGATCACCATTATTTTTGTTCTTCCTTTGGTCTTTGATTTTGCTTATTTTTTCTCTTTATTGTGGATTGTATATCTCCTGGACAATGATGAAAAACACGAACAAAACACACCATCTTTCGGGACTGATTGGTGCATTCCATGTGCCATGATGTCAAATCTGCAATTCTGATGTCCTGCCCATACTGGTTTCCTCTTCAATGGAAGTTCTGCCTGTTCTGTGATTTTAAATTTTTTCTTCAATGTTTTAGTTCCATTTTTGTGTCCCTTGTTCATGCTTGTCCAATGATGAAAAACCTTCTAATCATACCATCTTTCGGGACTGATCAGTCACATAGTGACTATGCTGTCATTCTGCAATTCTGAGGACATTGAACATTTTTTGATGGTCTGTTATTGTTTATTCTTAAGTATTTGTTAGATGGCTTTTCACCACTGCAAAAGAAAAGCAATATAATAATAAAATAAGGAGGCCTCCAAAACAGTGAGATGCAAGCTTTGACATGTGGTCTACTCATAATGAACTGGTGTTGTTTGTTGAAAATAAAGGAAGTAGAATAGAAATTACTTTCTGTAGTGTATCTCATAAATAAATCATGTATTAATAGCGTAAAATTAGGTGATGAAACCAGCTGAATTGTTTACTCCTATATACACGTGGCAGCGCAGCATCTGGAGTTATCTTGCACTGTATCGTAGTTTCAGGAATTGAGCCATTTACATAATATGGTTTTTCTGCATCCACATTTCCATGGGGGGATTTCGCTATCAAATCTCCTTTTGGTTCTAATATTGTATCCATAATTGAAACTGATTTGTTTATGAGTGATTCTAACTTGTATCCAAAATTGTCTTGTGGGATCGCAAATCAGAATGAATTTGGAATTTTAGTGCAGCAGCCTTGTCTTTAGCTATTGGAGAACTTTCTGACTTCAAGTCTGCTGCACTGAAATACCAATTAAATTCTGATCTGTGATACTCACAAGAAATTTTTGAGGCTGGTTAGAATTGTTCATGTAGAAATTAGTTTCAATTATTGATCTAGTTTTAGAACCAAAGGGAGATGTGATAGTCAAATCCCCTCCTGAAAATGTTGATGCTGAAAATCAGAAACTGTAAATGGCTCGATTCCTGAACTATGGTCATGGTGTTGTCGATGCTGCTGGTGATGATGATCTGCCTGAACACAATCGTGTTAGCGTCTCAAACTCAGGGTCTGTTTGGCAACACGGTTTTTTCTCAGTATCTCGAAGATACCACATTATTTTAAAATGCTACAGTTTGTAATACTTTGAGCTGTTTGGCTACCACAAAATACCAAAGTTTTGAAACCATAGTATTCCAAAAACTGAGTTATTTTCACACTAAAATAGAAAGAGGTCTAGACCTCTTTTTCCAAAAACTGTGGTATCGTGAAAACCGAAGTATCCAAGAGCCAGGCACTGCAATACCGTGTTTTCTAAATACTTTGGTTTTAGAAATACTAAGCTGCCAAACAGAGCCTCAGCCTCCAATGCGACGACGTGTTTCTCTTTTGTAATATCGAGCGTATGGCACTGAACCTGTTGCTGCCCAGCCCTGGAACGGTGATGGTGACGAGTTTGGAAGTATGCATGCCACCGGTCCCGTGCAGCGCCCTCTGACCTACGGGCACCTGATGCGGCCTGCTCGGCATTCCTGCTATGGCGTACCGGACAACATTGGTTACTGCAGTTGCTCTTGGAACAAGGGACTGATGGTGTGGAATCCGTGGTAATGTTGTGCAATCTGCAAGTGTCTGATTGAAGGGTTGCCGGCCTCTCGTCGACCCAGTTCATGTTAATGTCTATTATCATGAAAATAGAGAGAAAATTAGTTTCATTGCTGGTTGTATATATGTTTGTGTTGTATCAGTACCTTGTGCACCTGGTTACGCTTCTGGTTTCCCAGGGACTGAATTGTATGCAACTGCAAATTAGCCTCACTTGGCAGCTGCAAGAAGGTGAATGCTGAAATAGCTTCACGTATGTTTGATTTGTGCTGGTTTTCTGGCTGAATCGTTATGTTTACCACGTTACGTGTGCATCAATTCTTGGCCGTCTGAATTTATTGAAAATAGGGTCACCGAAATTACACATTACTGTACCTATACCCTTCTTAGTTCTCCAACTTCTAATCAATTGTTAGTTTGTATCTGTAGAATTACTTGGAGAATGGCTTGGATGGCCATCCGGAGGCCAAGTTTGATTGAGATCTCAAAACCTTAGCCATTTAACTTCTGACATACTATAACCGTTCACATGCTTAGATCTTTAGAGAACATAGTGTGCCCCACTCTTAGCATCCAGTCTAGTTCATTGACTTATATCCTGATAAAACGATTCTCCACGGCTTAGGGCGAAATCTGATTTTCTCCTAATGCTCGGGGGTAGCTTGGAGAACTGTCTTGCACCAATCCATGAAGTCCCTCCCTCTCCTGGTACTACAGTCGTGGCTCGGATCCATGAAAGGATCTCATGCCATATCGGGGTAGCTTGTGAGCAAGTGTCTCATGGTCTCTTCGGATTTGTCACACAACGGGAATTCACCTGGGTGTTGTAGCCCCCTCCTCGCTAGCCTCTTGTGCCTTTCGTGCCTCGCTAGCTTGGAGAACTTAACCCTTGGTGGGGCCTATGTGCGCCAGTTAATCTCCCATGATCTGACAACAAGGACCCTTTTAAGAGGAACTCGTAACTGGATTTGGAAGAGTACAAGGGCCCCTGGAAGAGGAGCTCATAACAACATTTGGAAGAGTACTACGTGGTCTTCCACCGCCAGAGGATAACGTCTAGCTGTGTCGAGAGCTAGATCTCTCGCATCGCCATCTAGAGTTGCACGTATTGCCAAAGGACTGGCGAGCGTAGCATGGTGAATGTTAGCACCCCAATGGCGCTCGATCAGAGCTTCCCTTATCATGTTAGCACCCAAAAGGGTGAAAAGCTTCGGTGTCACCTCCTCGATGGTCCTGCCATCCAGCTATTTGTCCGTCCAGAAGAGAGTTATGTGCTTTCATTGCCTACCACCATCTTCATGGAAGCGTAAACCAAACTATCAATATGTTTTGTCATATAGAGTATAGCTATGTAAGTTGACTGGTATGATTAGATACCTTGAGACCAATGGTGTGATTAAAAAATCGAAGCATTCCTTTTCACCGTATTTCCTTCACAGTCTATATTGATTGAGTTTTTCTATGCCATAGAAATTTGGTTCACAAAAGAACTATGCTATGGAAGACTTGCTCTTTCTTGTTAGAAACCATATTTTCAGTCCTGTCAAATTCTCCAGTGTTCAAATGTTGTTTTTAATTTCACATGCTAGTGGTAGTCGTAGTGATCGCTTTTCCTTCCGAAAACTCCCAAACCCAAACCTCAGCCACTTGTGTGTTCTGCAGGTCAATGATTTTAGTCACATCAACTCATACTAATGGCGGTTGATTCTCTTCATCCTGCGCCAAGGCTGTTAGGAGCGATAAAATCCCGTTGAAAATCAAAATTTAGCTTTGGCTTATTTGGCATATTAAATTGCATCTCAAACAAATTTTCTGCTGAATCAACTGATTTTTCTATAGACAATGGCATCGTATGATATGATATTTCTATACCCAGGCAAGGATAGAAGTGCTAAAACATGCAGGCCGACAGCCCCTGAAAACTACACAGGTTTATCTGATTCTTCACAAAACAAGTGAGAAAGAAATGTCCTAGGCATTGGGCATTAGAGAAATACCAATAAAGAAGAAACAACCATAAGTTGGTATAATTTTCTTAAAAACGAGGCATTAGAGAAATGAGTTAAGATGCTAGACTAGTCATAACAAAAAAGAATATGTCTCATGAGATGACAATTTTGCATTGCCTCGCGAAGCAAATGCTCAAATTCCAGAACAAAAGGGAAAATAAACACTAGGGCAAGGCAACATATATGCAGGCTCTCAACGTATGAACCATTGCCACAAAGTGAGAACCCACTCTATCAGCACACAAACAGTTCTCGGTCATAAAATTGTGCTTGAGAAATGAGTTAACCATACTTGCGAACCAGCTCCCTTATTTCAAATTCCGATAGAGAAGTGTACCACCGAACCAGTTCCCTTATTTCAAATTCTGAGAAAGAAGTGTGCCACTGGCTCATGTTAGTCTGTGACACTGTTGAACTGGAGGCGGGCAGATCAGCATCATCATCCTTGACAACACCAGGACCAAAGCCCGAAACACCGTCAGCGGTTACAACATCCTGGTGGGAGCGACAAGCATTGGAAGAGGGAGATGGTGGCTGGGAAATCCAGGGCGCGACTGAAATAGAAAACATGTCCCGACTCTTGGGGACATCTTGCCTGTTGGGCGAAATGTTAGGTAAGGGCCTCCTCCACACGAGGCTGGTGGTCAGCAAGTATCTTAGCAGCTTCCCCTTGAGGACAGAGGTATATCGTGACCTCTTCAGCAGGCTTCACTAGTCCTACTCCTCTCCCATCTGCAATATGCGGGTCAATGATCTGCAGGAGAATGATCGGTGGTTAGAAAATCAGGAGCTCGATGACGGTGCTACTCTTTTGACTCAAGTGCAAATACTTGATGGAAAAACAATATTTGATAAGAGATATATTTTTAGGAGAGTAGGGAGGAACCTGTAAGGGATGACGCCGACCACTCTCGAGTGAGCCCTGCTTCGAACATATCTCAGTTACCTGTACAACAAGTGACATATATTTAATGGAAGAAACAATATTGCCAAGATAACTTAAGGAAACCAAAAAGATGTTGAAATATGTAAAGATTATTCAAAATATTCTATATTTAGATTTGATACAATGTCAATCTACCCATGGTTTAATAGTTATTTATTATTCAAATTCGTAGAAAATAATAATTTTAGTACCAACATACTAATTCCAGTTCCAGTATGAAATACATAGGGGAACAACAATGAGTACACCACTATGTTTTATGACCTTGCCTTGACCAAACTCCATAAAAGTAAATGGCTCCATAAAAGTAAATGGCTCAATATAACAGTAAATGTACCAAATGTCACGAGGGACAAACATTGAACTGTTAATTTTTTGAACATGTTTAGTTAGGCTGAAATTAATACCAACTAATTGGGTATAGTTTAGGTTTGGTTGACAATTTTTTTGAACATGTTTAGTTAGGCTAAAATTAATACCGAGCCGAGTTATTTTTTGCCACACATGGCTGGTATATGAACGGGTGTGCAGAATTTGAACAGCCTGCGCTAATGGATTTTAAATACGAACTCAGTGGAGGTTGTTTGGCTTTCATTTCCTCTTCCAATGCCGCCTGTTGGCCTGTCTACCCGTGCCTAAATTCTGAGGAGGAGGATGACAAAATTCCCAAAAGGAGCAAGAGACAGAGGACTGCAAAGTCTTTTGGTGATGATTTCGTTGTATACCTCGTGGATGATACTCTCACTTCTATTTCAGAAGACTATGCATCTCCTGATGCTGACTACTGGAAGGAAGCCATCCGTAGTGAGATGGACTCCATTTTAGCTAATGAAACATGGGAGATCACTGATCGTCCTTATGGGTGCAAACCTGTAGGATGTAAATAGGTGTTTAAGAAGAAACTAAGGCCTGATGGTACTATTGAGAAGTCCAAGGCAAGGCTTGTGGCCAAGGGTTATACCCAAAAGGAAGGTGAAGACTTCTTTGGCACTTACTCACTTGTAGCAAGGTTGAACACCATTCGAGTACTACTTTCCCTGGCTGGCTCACACAGTCTTCCCGTTCATCAAATGGACGTTAAGACGACTTTCCTAGATGGAGAGTTGGATGAGGAAATTTATATGAATCCACTAGATGGTTTTGTAGTAAATGGTCAAGAGGGAAAAGTATGCAAGCTGCTGAAGTCTTTATATGGTCTTAAAATAAGCACCTAAGCAGTGACATGAGAAGTTTGAAAAAACCTTAAACACTACAGGCTTTGTTGTAAATGAAGCTGACAAGTGCGTATACTATCGCCATGGTGGGGGCGAAGGGGTTATTCTATGTTTGTATATTGATGACATACTGATCTTTGGGACCAACCTTACTATAATTGAGGAGGTCAAGGATTTTTTTATCTCAGTCTTTTGATATGAAGGATCTAGGAGTAGCTGATGTGATCTTGAACATTAAACTGTTGAGAGATGATGATAGTGGGATCACACTGCTTAAGTTTCACTATGTGGACAAGATTTTGAGTCGCTTTGGGTATAGCGACTGCAAGTTTGCTGTTAGCGCTACAAGTCCTGACATCGCATTTGTTGTTAGCAAGCTCAGTCGATTTGTTTCAAATCCTGGAGACGATCATTGGCAAACTCTTGAAAGAGTCATGCGCTATCTAAAAGGCACTTCAAGCTATGGCATTCACTATACCGGGTATCCGAGGATACTGGAGGGTTATAGTGATTCAAATTAGATATCTGATGCTGATGAGATAAAGTCCACGAGTGGATACGTGTTTACACTTGGTGGTAGCACTGTTTCTTGGAAGTCTTGCAAGCAGACCATCTTAACGAGGTCAACTATAGAAGCAGAACTCACGGCACTAGACACGGCCATTGTTGAAGCAGGGTGGCTTCGTGAACTCTTGATGGATTTACCTGTGGTTAAAAAACCTATACCCGAAATTCCAATAAACCGTGATAATCAAACTGTGATTATTAAGGTGAACAGTTCTAAGGATAATATGAAGTCCTCAAGACATGTGAAGAGGAGACTAAAATCTGTCAGGAAAATGAGAAACTCCGGAGTTATTGCATTGGATTATATCCAAACATCTAAGAACCTGGCAGATCCCTTCACAAAGGAACTATCACGCAATGTGATAGAAAATGCATCGAAGGAGACGGGTATGAGACCCCACACTATGAGTTTTCCATAGTGGCAAACCAATCTATGTGATCGGAGATCCCGTGAATTAGAGTTGGGAGACAAGCTGTTGGTAGACTGAGAGGAAAGTATCCCTACTTTAATGAACATCACTCCGTGAAGATGCAATACTTTCCTATTCTGCACGGCAGGTTGATTTTTGTCTTAATGTGTTCATTTAATCTTAAGAAGAGATGTTGTCCTGCAGAACATCTTTCAAAGAACACAACTATATGAGTCTGACTATCAAACGTCGCAGTTTATGAGAGTTGGGTACTCTCTAATAAACTCATGAAAGACCATGGAGTATGACGCATAAGATCCACCCGCGGGGAAGTCCCACGATAGCCCAGTATCGATCAAGGCTTCGTGTGAAGCTAGGTTGCAGCATTCTTGCAGTTCAAGGCATAGGCCACTATACAAGTCGTAGCCTAGTATATCATAGAATTCCAGGTGGAAGTTCAACTTAACAGCCTCTATTGCAGTACCGGTATATAAATAGTGTTTTGGAACCAAAGGAAAATTACATGTGCCTCTGGGATCTAGTGGGGGATTGTTGGAATTTTGGCCTAAATAGCCCAACCCATTTTCCATTCCAATAATTCCTGAAAATCCTAGAGGCCCATGTGGCCCATTTATGCATGACAAGAGGTAGGACAAATGTTTAGTCCACATTGCTAGTTGAATGAGGTTTGCACCAGCTTATAAGGGAGGCTCTCCTACCACTTGGTAAAAAGATGAGAAGGAGAAGGAGAGAGTCGCACATGCGTGCTCCTCCTCCGCCTTGTCACAACACGTGCGCGCCGTGGGTTGCGGGAATCTCGCCGAGCCGAGTTCTTTTTTGCCACGCATGACTGGTATATGAACGGGTGTGCAGAATTTGAACAGTCTGCACTAATGGGTTTTAAATACGAACTCAGTGGAGGTTTAATTCAAACTCAGTGGAGGCTGTTTGGCTTCGGTCGCTGCCTGTTCGTTTCCTCTTCCGACGCCGTCTGTTCGCCTGTCTACCCGTGCCTATAAGAGCGGAAGGTCGCTCCTTTCCTCAGACACACTATCGGAACCACCGCCTCCAAGTTCTAGAGCACTGAGCTGCTACCAGTTCTTCCCCATCCCGTCTTGCGGCGTGCACCGCGAGCCGGGATAGTAGGCCTCCGGAACCACGCCTCTTCGAGTCTTGTACGGGAGAAGGGCGATAAGTTTTTTGGAAAGCGCTATCGGCGCGACTACTGGCTTGATCACGTGCTCCTTCACCGACACCGATTTCCGCAACGACGACTTCTTCCCAGCCATCGAGAACCTCTTTCTCGACGACATGGGTGACAACTCTAACGCCGACGCACTGCTGTATGCTTTTTTTATTCATCTTGTTCAGATTACTTCGATCTCTTTGCAACTCTCTGCACACTTTCTGTCAAATTACTTGGCTAGTTTAATTTCGATCATTCTAGTCATGTTTTACCTGTTGTTTATTTTGTATAAATCACTTGGTAAATTGCTCATATTTTCAATATTTATCTCATAAACCGCATGCCTACTCATGTCGCTACACAAGGATACACTCCTCAAAATCCAATCAAACTATAATTTTCTTCATAACACGCGGCCATGTAGGTAAGTTTCTACACATCCACAGGAAAATAATGCAAAACGCATGAAACATTTTTGCTACATAGATCAGACATGCGAGATTCAGTCACTTAAGTGCATCCAATGGCTTCAGGCGGCTCATAACTTGCAAATATCAGCATGCTGATTCCTAGAACTTGCTTTTTTTTCAATGAAAGCTTTTTTTGACAATTTTCTCAATGAAAGCTATATTTCCTATGTTTATCTTTTTTTTTCATGTTCCTATGTTTATCAATATGCAATATAAATCTTAAAAAAAAATCTAGATCAGGCCAGGCCGGGCCAGAGAACCACTCGACATGGAGAACGGGTCCAACTGCGGGCCCGAGCAGAGCAGCAGCCTAGTCCATGCTGCCCACGCGCTTCCTCCTCCTTCTTCCCCAGACGAACCAATCCGGTCAAAATCCAACGAACCCGACCAGCGACCAGAGCAGCAGGCGACTGATTTCCTCTCTCCCTCCACCCACTCCCTCGATCCCGCATCGACGAAGCCATGGTGAGCTCTGCCCGCGTCCGCTCTGCCGCGATTCCCGATCCGTAATCTCAATTCCGCGCGGCTGTTCCGATCCTAATTTTGCTCTGATCTGACTGACCCGATTTCTTCTTCTTCTTTTGATGTTAAAATCTGCAAGGTCTGCGTGGGGTGCCTGATCCCGCTGTTCCTGATCCCCTTCGTCAACGCGCTCCCGTATCTCTTCGACCTCCTCCTCGTACGTCCCCCTGTCCTTCCTCTAGGTTTTTCCTGGTGTCGAATTGACTTAGCTAGTCTCTGCCCTGCACTTGTAATTTGTTTGTTCAGCACTTGTGGGATATGGCACGAATCAAACTAGTCATGCGTTGTTAGGGTAGAAACCGTGTTGAAATCCTGTATTTTCCTCCGATTTGGATGTGAGATACCTAAAACTGGTAGTCAAATAAGGGAAATTGCCCTTGCCAGTGCTAGACCATGTCCCCGAATCACGTGACAGCAGAAAACCACCAACGATTTACAGACTCAAATGGAATGGGATGCTGTGCCAGCGGGCATAGAGGGGTTATCTGATTCCTGAGATTGCTTGATGCATGGTGTTCGTTCAGGGGTATGCTGGATTGCAGTTGCACTGTCCTTATGCTGACAGGAGGTGTATCACGGCAGTAATTGGAAAGATCTTACTCCTTTTGGTAGCAATGCTGTAGTTACACATTACATGTTCCCTTGATTTCACCATTCTTGAATAATCAACATTTGCATCGGTAGAGTTTTGTTGATTGTTTTTTCTCGCAAGTAGTGTGCATCTTTACATACAGGAAAAACCGTTTCATGTTTTGCATCACCAGCCTTTCCCAATCCAAATCTGCATGCTGCTGTTATTGTTAAGTGGGTATTCTTGCAACTGTTTGTTACTTGTACTGTGAAAAGACATTTATCCGTGGTTTGAATGCCATTGCAGAGCAAGGTCTATCGCATGCTTGGATGGGAATACAGGAAACCTGAGAGAGTCCCAGCGGCTTGCCCGTTCAATCCTGCAGCAAAGAAGACTGAGGTAAGCCTTCCTTCTGATGTGTCTTATGCTCTTGTAAAATCCAGATTCCTGATTATCGTTTCGTCTCCAGATTATGCAAGACATTGCACTCTCTCATATTTTGTTTTGCTTGGTATATAGCCAGACACCTAGCTAATTTGCTTGATACATCATACCAAAGCCAATCGATAATGCACATTCTTTCGCTCTTCTTAGGCCAATAGATAGCGTGGAGCATAAACTGTCCAACATACCACTTGTGCGTGGCCTGCTTATCGATTTTGATCAGCAATTTGCTTTGTGTCTAGCCTCTGAAGCGCTTATACATTTACACCGCTTTCTGTTTGCAGGGTGAGACAGGTGAATCAAAACCTCTATTGAACCCCCATGCTGCAAGCGAATCAAAACCTCTAGCGGAACCCCAGGTTGCTGGAGCGGAAGGGAAGAAAGATGATTAACAAGTGTTAACTAGTCACTCGATTCGTGTTTGCGATCCAGCGGAAACAAGATAGCTCACTTATTTGTATGTGTGATCGCATCATAACTGTAAGAAATAATTGCTGTAACAATGTATATTTGCGACAATGAATTGCTGAATGTTCCCACGGCTCTCTTTCTAACGCAAAGTACTGTTGTTCTTCATGTGTTCTCTTGTGCACCCTTGCCTAATGCTGGTGGTATACTCTTTGTCTGAAATTGCAAAGCATGCTCTTAGAATGATTCAGATAGGTGTTCCTGTCCCACAACACAAAATGTATGTCCAGCCTGACAGCAACTGCCTGTCACACACGTATCTGCTGTTACAGGAGAAACAGTTGGGCACATAAGTGATGTGATCACTTGACATACTCCAGGACGGCATAGAAAGGGTCGAGGTAGAGTGCCCTGAACCCGGTGAAGCCGGCGGTGAGGCCGAGCTGCCGGAACTCCTCCTCGGACCGCTCCCTCCCCTGGGTCCGGTAGGTGGTCATGACGAAGATGTCGTTCTCCAGCAGCGCCCTCGTCCTCGTGCTGGTGTCGGTCGTCTCTGGCACCACCGGCTCGCACGCGATGAGCTTCCCGCCCTCCGGCAGCGCCTCGTGGCAGTTCTTGAGGATCGCCGTGCACTCGTCATTGGTCCACGTCGTCAGAACCCACTGGAGGAAGAGGAGGAAATGGTGAATGTTATGTGCTTGGTTTCATGGGGGGTTCAGCTGTGCAGTGACTGCACACAAACCTTCATGAATATGGCGTCTCCGGTCGGGATGGACTTGAACATGTCTCCCCCAACATGCCTTACTCCTGTGAAACAAAAATCATTTGTAAGAATCTCTGTTGTCAGCAAGAAATACATATGCCATAAGTAAAAACTAACCTCTTATCAAAAATAAAATGAAATAAAATAACATGCAACCAAAACTGCGCCAATCACTTTTTGTAGGGACAAAAATGTAATGAAAATCCTTGAGAAGTGGAGCTGCCTCATGTCACGATCACTCTCAACTCCCGTTTGGACAGGTAAAATTTTCTGAAGCAGAGACGGTAAGAGAAGCATTGTTTGGCCACAGTTCCACTGAAACCTCATTGTCCGACTCGTCTACTGCTGATGTCGATGCCGAAAACTACAGCTAATTTACTTGCTACTCCCTCCGTTTCAAAATATAAGATGTTTTAGCTTTGTGAAGCAAATGTATCTAGACTTTTTTTTAGTATTAGGTTCACTCAGTTGTAAAGTGAATCTAAACACTAAAACAAGTCTAGATGCATTTTTTTCACAAACTTAAAACATCTTATATTTTGAAATGGAGGGAGTACTTATTTCTCTTTTGTGTGGTACTGGTAAATCTATGGGTGATCTTGCGCCTCATGGCCCCTCTTTTTCCTCTCGTGACCAACATGTGCCATGCCTACTTTTGTTGGCTGGTGGCTAGGCACTGTTCTTGGGATCGATCTCAGATCGTGTAGCATTGTCACTGTCAGTCGTTGGAACGTGTAGTACAGTAGTACGTGCCAATTAGTTTGTTTGGTTCAACAACCGGCCGGATCAGAAATATCCTATGAGCAATTTATGGATGGAGCGGTGGTGGAACAGAGGAAGGGGATCGATGGTCTCACCGGCGATGGGGGGCGCGGCGGCGACGACGTCGGGGAGGTCGAAGTTGACGCCCTCCTGGATGGTGCCAACCCTCCTCATGATCATCTCGAGGCAGGCTCCGGAGCTGCCCCCCACGTCCACCAGCGTGGCCACGCCATCGAACCCGCCGCGGTAGCCGTCCAGCAGCGCCTCCATGAAGGGCTCCGAGACCCCCGTCATCGCCCTGAGCATCACCTCGTTCGCCTCCCGGTCCTGCCCGTAGTATGCGTACGCGGGCACGCCGCCGTGCGCGCGCGCGAATGGCTCGGGTCCCGCCGGGTCGAGCACGGCGTCGCGGAGCCGGGGCCAGGCGAGCACCAGCGCGTCCTGGTGGTGCTGGAGGACGTAGTCGGCGTACGAGGCGCCCGAGGGGCCCGTGGGGACCAGGGTGCGGCCCACGGCCGTGAGCGCGTACCGCCGGGCGGCGCCGGGGGCGGCGGTGTGCTCGGAGAAGACCCCGCGGGAGGCGAGCAGGCGGAGGAGCCGCTCGAGGACGGTGGGGTCCGGGTGTCCCCGCGGGAGGAGGTCCGCGGCGGGGAGCGGCGCGTTGGCGCCGCCCGCCCAGATGGCGGCCGGCACGCCGAGGCGGATGACGGCCGTGAGGGCCATAGGCACGGAGATCATGTTGGCCAGCTCCATCATCGCGAGACGGGCCTCCGCCGGGGAGAGGTCGTCGGCGGCGGCGGAGGTGGGATCGGCTGCCGGCGACGACATTTTCGGTGAGGTGGACTGGTGGACTGAGCGGGCGAGAGAGGTGAGACGACGCGTGCCCCGTGTGGTGCGCGAGTTATCTATTACTAATCTAGTATCGGCTTTATAGGTACTCTGACGCGCGTGGGGAAATGACATGTGGGTCTACGAGTTGTGAGGGACCACATGGCAGCCTGTACTGGGTTTATACGATATAAATGAAGATAGTTGGGGACATTTGCTCGTCGAGCACGCGTGGCAACACATCATCTCATGTGGACGACAAATCGGATCTGGTTATTTTTCTCTTAACAAGTCCTCTCGAGATCGCTTCGTTTCATTTTTTTATGTAACCGAAAATCGAATCTTGTTATTCTTCTCTTAAAAAAACGTCTCGAGATCCCTTCATTTCATTTTTTTTATGTAACAGACAATCGGATCTGGTTATTTTTTATTTTAACAAATCCTCAAGCATAAAATCGGTGTGGTGGCGGAAGCCTGAAGCAGCCATGGAAGAGTCAAAATATTCAGAAGCGAGGTCCAAGAAAGTCATATGTAGCCTTCTCAAGCATCACCTCTATAATTAAGATGAATAACTATTCCCTCCGTTCTGGTTTAAATGACACAATTTGTAATTCTTTAAGCTCTAAGTGTTCTCTAATTGGTTTATTTTATAGTGTAGAAAAGAACATGAGGAGAAGAAGAGCCAACAAAGCGTTCGCATTTATTCACACATGTGCATACAAACATTTTGTTCTTTTCACACTGGAGTAATTACAGAGATGGTCATCGGCGCTAGGTTCATGAGGCACACATTTAGGATGACTCTCGGCCGCCCAACTCTCTTTGGGCATGCAGACTCTATCCCATGCCTTCCCATGCCACCAGGCAGTGGCCTCCGTGCACGTCATTCCTCCCGTTCCACAGGAAACCTTGAATAATCTTCTCAATCGTGATCAAGGAATGTCATGGCAAAGATGGAGATATCCGAGAGAATAGATTTGACTAGCTCTAGACAGCATCCACTATTGAGCATAGACGCTCTACACCGTGGCAATTTGTTGGCCACACTATCCACCAGGTACTAAGCTGTTAGCTTCGTCAAGGCAAGGGGCAAACCAAGGTAACTAGGCGAAAAGGGGGCAATGCGGTACCCCAATTCCTGAATTACCAAGGTTTCCTCCTCGTCAGAGCATCAGATCAAGTTAGCGGAGCACTTGTCAAGGTTGGTTCGGAGGCCAGTGTTGCCTGACAGAGAGGACTTCATTGGTAACCCTAGGCGCAGCGTGTGAAGAGCACTGCAACAAGTTTTCCCTCAGTTGAGACCGAAGTTATCGAACCAGAAGGAGGAAGGAAACGCCACACAGGTGTTGCAAACAACGTGGAGATCTACACAACACAAACTCAAGACTTTGTCCCAATGAATCAGTAAGGTTGTCAAGCTCACCGGTTTGCTAAAACAAAGGATAAACGTATGGTGTGGAAGGTACTGGTTTGCAGCAAGTAAACAAGTAAAAATGGAAGATGTATCAATGGTAAAGATTGGACTAGGGTCCATAGTTCACTAGAGGTGCTCTCCTTAGATAAACAACATGGCATGAAGGGTAAACAAATTACAGCAGGACAATTGACAGGAACTGAGCAAGGCATAACAATGCAATTATTAGTCTGAAAGATCCTATGAGATTCGATTGGGCAATACAACAAGATACATAGACCGCCATCCAACTGCATCTATGACTAGAAGTCCACCTTCAGGTTATCATCCGAACCCCTCTAGTATTAAGTTGTAAGCAACAGACAACTGCTTTAAGCAAAGTGTGTAAGGTAAATAGTCCACATGTTCCATGAACAAGAGACCGTTGTTTTCTTCTAGTAGCAACAACACATCTACAACCTAAGAGATTCTGTCACTCCCCTTGGAAACTAGAGGCATGAACCCACTATCGAGCATAAATACCCCCTCTTGGAGTCACTAGCAACTACTTGGCCAAGATAGATACTAACAACGGAGAGCATGCAATATCACAAACAACATAGACATGATAGAATCATAAAGACAAAACCATTAATCAAACCAACATAATAATCTCAATATCCATCGGATCCCCGCAAACACAACATGCATAATTACAAATAGATTAGATCTTGATCATGAATGGAGCTCACAAGATCTATACATGAAAGCAAAAAGGAGGAGATACAACCATATAGCACTACATGGACCCATAGTCCAAGGTGGAACTACTCACGCATTATACCGGAGAGAAGGCCTTCGGGATGATCTCCCCTCCGACAGGGTGCTGAGAAGAACTTCAGATCCCTCGATCTAGGGACGATGGTGGCGGCGGATATAGACGGTTTCGTGGAGATTTGATCGGGTGCTTACGGTTTCTGCATCGGGGGATTCTTATAGGCGAAGGGGGAGGCTGAAGAGGCGGCCAGAGGGACCACACCCCTCCCAGGCGCGGGCCCACCCCTGGCCGAGCCTAGGGGGGTCTGGATGCCCTGGCATGCCTCTCCGTATCCTCTCTGGACTTCATGTTCCCCACGAAAAGTTATTGACTTTGACGTTTGTCCCGTCCAATTCCGAGAATATTTTCTTACTAGCTTTTCTGGAACCAAAAAACAGCAGAAAACAGGCAACTGACACTGCGGGAACTTGTTAATAGGTTAGTACCAAAAAACATGTAAAAAGCATCTCAAAGTGTAGACCAAGCAAAGCAAAGTAGATACTAACAAGCATGGAACATCAAAAATTATAGATACGTTTCCGACGTATCAAGCATCCCAAGCTTATCTCCTGCTCGTCCTCGAGCAGGTAAGTGATAAAAGAATAATTTTTGAGGTGACATGCACCCTCACAATAAAGATCCAACCATTTGCAAGCATTGAAAACTGGGATCAAAGAACTCTAAACATGTGCATGAAAGATGTAGTTCTAACAATAGGACATAGTAATTATGTATGCAACATGAAAGGCTACAAACAAAGATCATGAATAACATGCATTGAAAAACATTTGTTTATTTCACATATAGAAAACATAGCATAGTGGCAATCAGCTTGTCCCTCGTAGAGTAGCAATATAGATGCATAGGACACCTTCAAAGTTTACAAGGGTGACAAGAAACATATAGCACAAGAACAAGTAATATCACAATATGCATCAATCAATAAGCTTTGGAACACTGCACACAGGATGGCAACTATGCTCTCTTAATGGTGCCTAAAGTTAGAAGGTGGAGACTCAAGTAATGGTGAAAGAAAAGCCTTTTGTAAAGGAAGCAGGGATTTCAAGTTTCAAAAAGAGCTTCCAAAAATTATGGTACTTGTTAGCTTTCAGCCCTCATTGCCCCTATCATAAGCATCTTGAAGTGATTAAGGTTAAAGTGAACAAAGATGGAGTATATGCTTGACAAAGTATAAGTTGGCAATCTCAAGTCCCTTGAATACTGTGGCGCCCCGCAAAACCACTACTAGAAAATCGCGTTATTTTTGTGCATTGCATCATCATGACCGCATGCTCATGTCATCATGCCACATTGCATTTGAGCATCGTCATCATCATGCATTTGTTTGTCTGAAACTATTTTCGAAAAGCATATTTTGTTTTCTAAATACCCCGCCTTTATTTCAAATCCAAAACCCGGGTCTCCGGATTATTTTGTTTCGTCTACCAATGGATTTCAAAAGCCCCGTTTTAAATATTAAAATATTTATTTTATTTTTAGGGGCAGCCGTACCGGGCCGATCCGACCCAGTCGACCACTCCCAGTGCAAAACCAGACTACCCAAACCTTTTTCTACCTAAACCTAGTCTACCCATCCCCAGCCACATCACCCCGGCCAATCACCACCCGCCACCTCACCACTTCCTCCACCCCATCCACTCCTAACCTGCCACCTCACCCCAACACTCCCCATCTCCATCACGCCACCAACCTGATCCTGCCTCTCTCCCTGAGCCCACCCTACCTACCGCGCCTGGCCCCACCTGTCTCCCCTCCCCGTCCCTGGTCCTCTCCTCGACCCCGCGTGGCCGCCCCTGCCTCCCACGCGACCTCGCCGGGCCGTCCGCCCACGCCGGCCTCCTCCTCCCGCCGCTCGGGCTCGCCCCGCCGCCCAGCCGCCGCTCCGCCTACGTCAGCGAGCGCCACCGCATGAGCTTCCTCGGCCCGCATCGCCCTGCCGCCGCGGACCCTCCCCTTGCTGGCCCCTGCTCGGCTACCCCGAGCGCGCCGCCCCGAAGCCCCGCCCGCGCTTGACCCGGCCCTGCGCGGACCCGCCTGCAAGCTACCCGCCGCCAGGGCCCCTCTTCGCCGCTCCCGTTCGAGCTCGACGTCGCGTCGACCTCCACCGCCCACCCCGCCTCTGGCCGTCGCCTCTGTTCGCGGCCCCGCGTCCTCTTCCTCCCCAATCCCGCGCCGCCGGGCTCTGCTTCGAGCTCCGCCTCTGGCCCCTGCAAGCTCTTCCCCGCCGCCATGGACGCTCGTCGCCCTCTGCACTCCGCGCGCGCCGTCGATGCGAGCAAGCTTCGCCGCCAAGCCCGCGTCTGAGCCGCGGGATCCCGTGTCGCCGCCGGCGCCATCCTCCAGTAGCTCGCCTCCCTCTCGCTCCGCTCCGGTTCCCTGACGCCACCGCCGCGCCAGCGTCCTCCCCCTGCGAGCTCCTCGCCGCAGGAGCCCCTCCGTCCTGCCGCCTCATGTTCGAACCCACCTCCTGTTCCAGGCGAGCATCCTGCCTATGTGCATTTTTAGTTGATGCGTGTTTTGATCCTGCCTTGTGGGGTGCCTCAGGTACTAGTGGTGTTTCGATGGTGGTTGTGATGTGGTGGGTGCAACGATTTAGTGCCCCCGAAGGTCGATCTGGAACATCAAGTTCTTCATGGAACCCGATCCCGGCGTCTGAACCCGAACCCCGACCCCCAACAAGATCACCTTCTCGGACGCCATGACCGTTTACATGGAACCGAGGGCGCCGAACACCAAGTTCTGCTTCTCGAAGTTCGAAGACCGATCCCCCGAACCACATCGAACCAAGATCACCGAGAACCTCGGGTGCGTCAACATGGAAAACCGAAGACCGATCTTGTCGAACCCTCAGACCCCAAGACCTTCGACACTAATGTGTGACCCCTTTCTCGAGCCCTATTTTATAAATGTAATATCAAATTGTTGCATATTAAATTGTTCATCTCGCATGCATATCATGTGGGTTGGGGCATTATGCCGATTCACCTTATAATTAAATATGGGATCCATATGCGGGCAAATCTAGTCTTATATTGGTCCCATATAAATTTGTGTAGCGAACCGGTGATATATTTTGCCATGTTAAGACAACATTTAAATTGCAGGGTATCTAAACAACATGAACCTATTAATTAATTGTCGGGGCCTCGGTTCCGCTTAATATGATCTAATTGCATCGCACCTTTGCCATGTCATACATCATACATGCATCATGCCCGATTTTCTACCGTAGTATTAAATAGTCCATCCGGTGTTTCTTCTAGTGCTTTGCTTCTTCACGGACTAGGCCGATGAGTTGATGCGAGTGTCGACCCGACCTTCGGATGAACCTTCGGCAATGTTTTTCAGGCGAGCATCCTTTCCCCTTCTACCTATTTTGCATTTATAGTCTTTATTTCCTCCTGTTGATCTATTGCTATCGGTGTTGCGATGCTCTAGTTTCCGTACCCGTGATATCCCTTGCGGCCTTATATTGCCTTGGACACATCCTATTACCTGTTGTTTGGTAGATAGTTGGACCTGCGCGTCGCAGTCGCTTGCTCAAGTGCTGTTGCGTGTCGTCAAGTACCACAGTTGTTGGAGTATTGCCGCATGTCTAATGTTGGAGATGATCATGGCTTTAATTACTGTTTAATAACTAAAATTGAAAGTAGGTAAATGCAGAGGCACCGGTGGGTAATAGACAATATTTGGATTTTAACCGCTCACTGGTGTCCCGTAGGACCCCGAGTTCTTGACACCTGTTCCGAGATCGAGCGCGCTAACCACAGGTGGGGTGTATGGGCACCCCCATCGATTAGTACCTGATTTCAAAGTATTGTACCGGGGGCCACAAGTAGTTTGGGGCTTTATTACTATCCTGTACTTATGCCATGCTTTACTGCTTTATTTACGATTGTGCGAGGAGCACCTGTACTGTTTAGGACCGTGACACGTTTTCGCTGTATCGACAAGTCCAGTCACACTTTCGGGTTCCCAGTCGTTTACAGCCGCCTACACAAACCCTGAGTCCGTCTCGGAGACCGGCCGACTTCGTTGCGGGTATCTTAGTGGGGTGGCCCCCATGTACTTGCTTTGGGTCTGGGAAACGTCATGACTTAGGCCCCGCCGACATACCGATGGGTGTATGTTAACTGATCTGGCAAAAAGGGTCGAAGTGCGTGTGGATACTTTGGTGCACCCCTGCAGGGTTAAATCTTTTCGAAAAGCCGTGTCCGCGGTTATGGACGACTTGGAGCACAGTTCTCGATCATAGACAACTATAACTAAAGTTTACTGTTATAATTTGACTTGTATCCGATATGACTAGTAATCAGCTTCACTACAACGGAATGGCTAAATAAAAGTACCAACAACTGCTGGGTTTGGGGTATCTCATGCTTATTGTATCTGACTAGTAAGTGTTGCAACTATAACGGAATGGTTAACTAAAACTGCCCACTGCTTATTATATCAGGATGACCATCTACACCTGACTAGTAATTGCTGCAACGATAACTGAATAAATAAAACTGCCAACTGTGTGAGTTCCTCGGTTGACTTCCTCGTTTGGTCTCGAGGGGGAAATACCAGGATGGGTATGTTTGGTGGTAGCATCAGGTTGGTTCCGAATAGGTCTTTCTTATCCCTCTCTGATAGCCGACAGTTATATCGAGTCTCTATAGGTTGTTTAGTGCATGCTGCGCTGCCGCTTCAGTCCACCATACCTATGTAGGCGAGGACCGCCGAATTCTAGTCTCGCCGTGTACTGGCCTCAGTACTGACGCTCCTCTTTTTCCTTTGCCCTTTGTCGGCACCCCTTTTGTTTAAGCAGGTTTTGAGATCGACGTCGTTAGCAGGGTTACCCTTCTGGCTTGGCCTGGGCAGGGTTATGGACGCCATTGGTTATTCTTCAGGGCTCTTAGCTCAATTTGCATCTTGTCCATACTCGGACGCTGTATTGTTTTTAAGGTGATTTGGATCTTTGTACTGTATATCTGTATTCTTGACTCATTGAGTCGCCGTTGTATATATCTGTTTTGTGGGTTCCATCGAGGACTATTGTGTAATGGTATTACTTCGTTTTCCACCCGCACGCAAGTGCCTGGTGGGCACCTTTGAATCGTTTCTATGCGGGTTTTGGCGGGAAGCGCTGAAACTTGCATAGGGCCGATTCTGAGGGTGTTACAGAGTGGTATCAGAGCTCAGCAGTTGCGATACCCCACAAGTCCAGCCTGTAGGATAACCTAGCTAACGGCCGAAGTAGAGTGTCAAAACTATTTTTGCAAAATCGGTTGGATAGTTCTGATTAGGTATGATTTTACTCCTTACCCCTCTGCTGCTCTCCTCTCACCTCTGCGTGTTTTGAATCCGCTCTCTTCTCTCTCTTCGAGTCCAGGATTTCTCGTGGTTGGGTTCCATCGTACCTTCAGGGTTTCGCTTCCTCCTTTGGTAACGGTGTTGCTACATCTGGTCTTCATGCTATCCGAGGAATCCTTCGTCTGGTGGACTTCTCTTTGTTCCTTCTCGTGCCTTCCGGTGTTTTCCGACGCGACGACATCATCTACGCCAGATCCGATGCAGAGTCTGCATCACTCCTTTGTTTCTGAACCTCGATTATCGAGATCTTCAGTCTGATTCCGAGAATGGTTGCACGCTTTTCTACTGATTGTGCAGAGTAATAGTTTGGGTGCGTGATGGATTGGCCCCCATGCCGACTACTCACTCTATTCGCTTGCGTACATTGAAGTGGATGAGAATGCATCGGTTCTCTCTTTCTATCGGAGTTAGAGGTGGCTTTATTTGTTGATACCTCTACCTTCGACCTTTTGTTCCCGGAGTGTTCCCTCGACGATCACGGACAACGACCTCTTGTTAGTGGTGTCGCGAGGATCTACACGATGCGAGAAGATTCAGATCGCCGCCTTCTTCCCGGTACCATGAGGCGGATCTCGAGGGCGAGATCCATTGTTAGTGGTGTCGAATTGTGGCGCCCCGCAAAAACACTACTAGAAAATCGCGTTATTTTTGTGCTTTGCATCATCATGACCGCATGCTCATGTCATCATGCCACATTGCATTTGAGCATCGTCATCATCATGCATTTGTTTGTCTGAAACTATTTTCGAAAAGCATATTTTGTTTTCTAAATACCCCGCCTTTATTTCAAATCCAAAACCCGGGTCTCCGGGTTATTTTGTTTCGTCTACCAATGGATTTCAAAAGCCCCTTTTTAAATATTAAAATATTTATTTTATTTTTAGGGGCAGCCGTACCGGGCCGATCCGACCCAGTCGACCACCCCCAGTGCAAAACCAGACTACCCAAACCTTTTTCTACCTAAACCTAGTCTACCCATCCCCAGCCACATCACCCCGGCCAATCACCACCCGCCACCTCACCACTTCCTCCCCCCATCCACTCCTAACCTGCCACCTCACCCCAACACTCCCCATCTCCATCACGCCACCAACCTGATCCTGCCTCTCTCCCTGAGCCCACCCCACCTACCGCGCCTGGCCCCACCTGTCTCTCCTCCCCGTCCCTGGTCCTCTCCTCGACCCCGCGTGGCCGCCCCTGCCTCCCACGCGACCTCGCCGGGCCGTCCGCCCACGCCGGCCTCCTCCTCCCGCCGCTCGGGCTCGCCCCGCCGCCCAGCCGCCGCTCCGCCTACGTCAGCGAGCGCCACCGCATGAGCTTCCTCGGCCCGCATCGCCCTGCCGCCGCCGGACCCTCCCCTTGCTGGCCCCTGCTCGGCTACCCCGAGCGCGCCGCCCCGAAGCCCCGCCCGCGCTTGACCCGGCCCTGCGCGGACCCGCCTGCAAGCTACCCGCCGCCAGGGCCCCTCTTCGCCGCTCCCGTTCGAGCTCGACGTCGCGTCGGCCTCCACCGCCCACCCCGCCTCTGGCCGTCGCCTCTGTTCGCGGCCCCGCGTCCTCTTCCTCCCCAATCCCGCGCCGCCGGGCTCTGCTTCGAGCTCCGCCTCCGGCCCCTGCAAGCTCTTCCCCGCCGCCATGGACGCTCGTCGCCCTCTACACTCCGCGCGCGCCGTCGATGCGAGCAAGCTTCGCCGCCAAGCCCGCGTCTGAGCCGCGGGATCCCGTGTCGCCGCCGGCGCCATCCTCCAGTAGCTCGCCTCCCTCTTCGCTCCGCTCCGGTTCCCTGACGCCACCGCCGCGCCAGCGTCCTCCCCCTGCGAGCTCCTCGCCGCGGGAGCCCCTCCGTCCTGCCGCCTCATGTTTGAACCCACCTCCTGTTCCAGGCGAGCATCCTGCCTATGTGCATTTTTAGTTGATGCGTGTTTTGATCCTGCCTTGTGGGGTGCCTCAGGTACTAGTGGTGTTTCGATGGTGGTTGTGATGTGGTGGGTGCAACGATTTAGTGCCCCCGAAGATCGATCTGGAACATCAAGTTCTTCATGGAACCCGATCCCGGCGTCTGAACCCGAACCCCGACCCCCAACAAGATCACCTTCTCGGACGCCATGACCGTTTACATGGAACCGAGGGCGCCAAACACCAAGTTCTCCTTCTCGAAGTTCGAAGACCGATCCCCCGAACCACATCGAACCAAGATCACCGAGAACCTCGGGTGCGTCAACATGGAAAACCGAAGACCGATCTTGTCGAACCCTCAGACCCCAAGACCTTCGACACTAATGTGTGACCCCTTTCTCGAGCCCTATTTTATAAATGTAATATCAAATTGTTGCATATTAAATTGTTCATCTCGCATGCATATCATGTGGGTTGGGGCATTATGCCGATTCACCTTATAATTAAATATGGGATCCATATGCGGGCAAATCTAGTCTTATATTGGTCCCATATAAATTTGTGTAGCGAACCGGTGATATATTTTGCCATGTTAAGACAACATTTAAATTGCAGGGTATCTAAACAACATGAACCTATTAATTAATTGTCAGGGCCTCGGTTCCGCTTAATATGATCTAATTGCATCGCACCTTTGCCATGTCATACATCATACATGCATCATGCCCGATTTTCTACCGTAGTATTAAATAGTCCATCCGGTGTTTCTTCTAGTGCTTTGCTTCTTCACGGACTAGGCCGATGAGTTGATGCGAGTGTCGACCCGACCTTCGGATGAACCTTCGGCAATGTTTTTCAGGCGAGCATCCCTTCCCCTTCTACCTATTTTGCATTTATAGTCTTTATTTCCTCCTGTTGATCTATTGCTATCGGTGTTGAGATGCTCTAGTGTCCGTACCCGTGATATCCCTTGCGGCCTTATATTGCCTTGGACACATCCTATTACCTGTTGTTTGGTAGATAGTTGGACCTGCGCGTCGTAGTCGCTTGCTCAAGTGCTGTTGCGTGTCGTCAAGTACCACAGTTGTTGGAGTATTGCCGCATGTCTAATGTTGGAGATGATCATGGCTTTAATTACTGTTTAATAACTAAAATTGAAAGTAGGTAAATGCAGAGGCACCGGTGGGTAATAGACAATATTTGGATTTTAACCGCTCACTGGTGTCCCGTAGGACCCCGAGTTCTTGACACCTGTTCCGAGATCGAGCGCGCTAACCACAGGTGGGGTGTATGGGCACCCCCATCGATTAGTACCTGATTTCAAAGTATTGTACCGGGGGCCACAAGTAGTTTGGGGCTTTATTACTATCATGTACTTATGCCATGCTTTACTGCTTTATTTACGATTGTGCGAGGAGCACCTGTACTGTTTAGGACCGTGACACGTTTTCGCTGTATCGACAAGCCCAGTCACACTTTCGGGTTCCCAGTCGTTTACAGCCGTCTACACAAACCCTGAGTCCGTCTCGGAGACCGGCCGACTTCGTTGCGGGTATCTTAGTGGGGTGGCCCCCATGTACTTGCTTTGGGTCTGGGAAACGTCATGACTTAGGCCCCGCCGACATACCGATGGGTGTATGTTAACTGATCTGGCAAAAAGGGTCGAAGTGCGTGTGGATACTTTGGTGCACCCCTGCAGGGTTAAATCTTTTCGAAAAGCCGTGTCCGCAGTTATGGACGACTTGGAGCACAGTTCTCGATCATAGACAACTATAACTAAAGTTTACTGTTATAATTTGACTTGTATCCGATATGACTAGTAATCAGCTTCACTACAACGGAATGGCTAAATAAAAGTACCAACAACTGCTGGGTTTGGGGTATCTCATGCTTATTGTATCTGACTAGTAAGTGTTGCAACTATAACGGAATGGTTAACTAAAACTGCCCACTGCTTATTATATCAGGATGACCATCTACACCTGACTAGTAATTGCTGCAACGATAACTGAATAAATAAAACTGCCAACTGTGTGAGTTCCTCGGTTGACTTCCTCGTTTGGTCTCGAGGGGGAAATACCAGGATGGGTATGTTTGGTGGTAGCATCAGGTTGGTTCCGAATAGGTCTTTCTTATCCCTCTCTGATAGCCGACAGTTATATCGAGTCTCTATAGGTTGTTTAGTGCATGCTGCGCTGCCGCTTCAGTCCACCATACCTATGTAGGCGAGGACCGCCGAATTCTAGTCTCGCCGTGTACTGGCCTTAGTACTGACGCTCCTCTTTTTCCTTTGCCCTTTGTCGGCACCCCTTTTGTTTAAGCAGGTTTTGAGATCGACGTCGTTAGCAGGGTTACCCTTCTGGCTTGGCCTGGGCAGGGTTATGGACGCCATTGGTTATTCTTCAGGGCTCTTAGCTCAATTTGCATCTTGTCCGTACTCGGACGCTGTATTGTTTTCAAGGTGATTTGGATCTTTGTACTGTATATCTGTATTCTTGACTCATTGAGTCGCCATTGTATATATCTGTTTTGTGGGTTCCATCGAGGACTATTGTGTAATGGTATTACTTCGTTTTCCACCCGCACGCAAGTGCCTGGTGGGCACCTTTGAATCGTTTCTATGCGGGTTTTGGCGGGAAGCGCTGAAACTTGCATAGGGCCGATTCTGAGGGTGTTACAAATACGTGGGTCACACCTCATGCTACTCAACTTCGGTCACCTGTAAGTTTTTATTCTTGTAAGTATTTGCATATCATAGTGAACCGCCAATGGGGTACCCCTTGCACATGGTATAGGAGCTTTTCCATAACCAAAATGACAAGGCAAGCATACAATGAGCATCTCAGCGATCTTTTTATTTACTATGTGCATAGCTTTTTATTGAGTATGCTTTATAGATAGCTCACTATGGTGATGTTGCAAGTTTCCACCATGATTAGGCATGGCTTAGGCTAGCGGCCCAGGCGTTTCTCTAACACATAATACAAACTTCATGGACTTACAAGCTTCCTCTTTATTTCACACCGGTGACATCCATATACAAAAAAGCATGATATCAACTGAGTACAAAGTACAAGTGCAATGTTGAAAACGTTCCCCATGACAGCACAGTTCTGCTAATTCCAACGTATAAGTGCAAGCATATACAAATTAGATGACACAATGGTTCAAGTTTATTAGGGGAAAGGAATATAAAGTGTGTTATCAAGTTTGTGAGGGCTTTAATCACTAAGTTTTCACATAACAAATTAGTTTTAAATTGGAAGATAGCTGAAAACAAGAATATACTTGGAATGGTGTAACACACCATGCATAGGAGTTTATAGTGGACATTTTGGAATAACTTGGTTTCTTGGGAGTTGGAAGCATGAGTAGAGCTTACTCATACAAGTAGAGGCTAGCAAAAGACTGAGAGCAACCAACTAAGAGAGCAATAATGGCCATAATCATGCAGAGCAACAAAGCATTACTAATCAAATCATAGAGTGGTACTACAAGTCAAAGACTAAATGTCATAGAGGCTATGGTTACTTATTCATAGTCATAACATGGTGTGAGCATGTGCCAAGTCAACCCAAACAAAGCATTAAAGGAGAATACCACAATACTATGCTTTTGCATGCTAAAACAACACATAATTTCTTCAAGGCACACTAAGCAATCCCAATTGTTTGGAACAAGACATGCTACAGCAATAATCACTAAGCATAAGGTCAAAAAAACACCTAGCATGTCATGCTAAATTCTAAGTCACAGTCAATTCAAGCTCCTCTTGCACTTCAAGCAAGAACTTACTACTCCTTTCCAACACCAAGCAACTTATTTGCAAAACAACACAGCGAGAACGAGGGTCCAAACTACTTTATTCAAGCAAACTAAATAACCTAAGCAAAGCAAACTAAAATTAAGACGCTCCAAGAACAACACAACTGTGCATGAAACAATAAAAACGAAGTGTCTAGACAGACTGAGCTTTTTATTGATGAAGAAGGGGATGCCTTGGGCATCCCCAAGCTTTGATGCTTGTACCTATTGGATATTTCTTGGGGTGACACCATGGTGGAATCTCCAAGATTGAGCTTTTGTTCATTCCTCATCTCATTGCATCATTCTCTCTCTACACCTGAAATTTTTCCTTCATACAAAACTTCACACAATCTTCATTAGCAACATTAGTCTATTCAAAAGATATTAGACCTATGGCAAAGCTTGGAACAACAAGGATTTTCACTAAAAACAACAAGCTACTGTAGTAACTCCTTCAAAAAGCTCAATTTCCCAAAAATAACTAAAAAAAAATCAATAAGAAGCAAATGCAAATAATGACAGAAATCTGTCAAAACAGACCAGCAGGGAAAAACCGATTTTTTCGAAATTCTTATGTTGCTCAAATCAAAAAGTGTTGAACTAATGAAAGTTATATAACATACTGTAGGTTTTATTTGTAAATTTTGATCTCAATCCGAGTTACATAGACTCCTCACGGATTTTTATGGTGGAGGACAGAAATCTGTTTCGGGACAGCAACTCCCCAAATCTTACTTCCCTCTCATTAGAGGTCATTCTTGGCAAAAAAAAGCAAATAAAAAGGATAAGAAGAGACCATTACAGAAGTAATAACTTCCAAGACTCAAAGAAACTCTTGGGTTATCTCCAACAAGTACTTTTCTTTAACGTCTTTAAGTTAGGCTTGAGAGTTTGAGAAGATGCTCATATAAGAAATATGAATTAAAGTAAAAGGGAGCATCACGAAACAAATTCAAACCACATTTAAGTCTAACCCACTTCCTATGCATAGGAATCTTGTAAAGAAACAAGTCATGAAAGCACAAAGCAACAATCATAGAAAAGCAAACAGGTGCAACTTCAAAATTTTCAACATAAAGAGGGGAAACTTAATATTGTTGAGATATATAAGACCATGTTTCCCTCTCTCGAAATAACTTTCAGTAACCTCATGAATAAACTCAACAATATAACTATCACATAAAGCATGCTTTTCATGATCTACAAACATATAATTTTTATTAAGCTCAAAATAGTAGGATTAAAACCTTCAAACCCACTTTTAACAATTTTGTAACAGGAAGACTAATCATTCAATATAGGACCATCATCTAGAGCTTTATCATAAACATTTTCTAAGCAAAACTATTTAGTACATGCATTTCGAAGTTAGACACAAATATAGGATTATCATAGATAACATGAGCATAACTATTATTACAAGTTTTACCCATAGCAGATATTTCAAAAAAATCCACATGAACATAACATTTATCCTCCTTTGGTAAGCATGGGGGACAATCAAACAATGTAAGAGGTAAATAGTTACTCTCATTAGAAGGTAGACATGGGTAGATCCATTCTTCCTCCTTTTGACCATCACTCTCCTCCTCTTTTTCATCTAATGAGCTTTCAGTTTCAGCAATTTCTTCTTCCATAGGCTCCTGCAAGACATTAGTCCCTTCCATTTGTGGAAAACACATATTAAAATATTCAAGAATATAGCCATTTTCTTCCTTGTAATTATCAAAGCAAATTTAAGTATCTTATAAACCTCAGATTCATAAGGTGCATCATCAGTATTTTCAAGCAATCTGGCAAGTTCAAACGGACCCTTAAAATCAATAAATTCTTCAATTTATTCCACATTATAGAAGTCATAATTTCCTTTAACATAAGAAGATACGGTAACATTATCATTATACTCACACTGAAAAGACAGGTGTTTATACCTCCTAAAGCAACAAGATTTATCAAAGCAATACGTAACATTATAAGTAGAGCACACGTCTCTAGCAATATTATTCAACTTATCAATTTGTTCCCATAAGTGTTTCCCTTCTTGTGACAAACGGTGTTTCTTATAATAATACTTTTGTTCTTCCGTGAACTCACCTTGCCAATAAGAACTAGTTTCAAAGAAACCATCCATTGATAGAAAGCATGACCAAGCAAGGCAACAACAGACTAGCAACTAGAGTAGGAACTAATTTTTTGTGTTTTTGAATAAAGAAAGCAAACCAAACTAGACTAATTTTTTTGGGTTTCTTGAAAAGAGGCAAACAAAACCAAGCAAAATAAACTAAGCAAACTAAAAACAAAGTAAAGAGGAAGGAAGTGGATGACTCCCCTTGTGAAGACGTCCTTAGCCTCCCCGGCAACGGCGCCAGAAAACTTGTTGCCTGACAGAGAGGACTTCGTTGGTAACCCCAAGCGCAGGGTGTGAAGAGCACATCAACAAGTTTTCCCTTAGTTGAGACCGAGGTTATGAAACCATAAGGAGGAAGAAAACGTCACATAGGTGTTGGAAACAACGTGGAGATCTGCAAAACACAAACTCAAGATTTTGCCCCAACGAATCAATGAGGTTATCAAGCTCACCGGTTTGCTGTAACAAAGGATTAAACGTATGGTGTGGAAGGTAATGGTTTGCAGCAAGTAAACAAGTAACAGTGGAATATGTATCAATGGTAAAGATTAGACCGGGGTCCATAGTTCACTAGAGGTGCTCTCTTAGATAAACAACATGGCATGAAGTGTAAACAAATTACAGCAGGGCAATTGACAGGAACTGAGCAAGGCATAACAATGCAATTACTAGTCAGAAGATCCTATGAGATTCGATTGGGCAATACAACAAGATACATAGACCACCATTCAACTACATCTATGACTAGAAGTCCACCTTCAGGTTATCATCCGAACCCCCTCTAGTATTAAGTTGCAAGCAACAGACAACTGCTTTAAGCAAAGTGTGTAAGGTAAACAGTCCACATGTTCCATGAACAAGAGACCGTTGTTTTCTTCCTAGTAGAAACAACACATCTACAACCGAAGAGATTTCTGTCACTCCCCTTGGAAACTAGAGGCATGAACCCACTATCGAGTATAAATACCCCCTCTTGGAGTCACTAGCAACTACTTGGACAAGATAGATACTAACAACGGAGAGCATGCAATATCACAAACAACACATACATGATAGAATCATAAAGATAAAACCATTAATCAAACCAACATAATAATCTCAATATCCATCGGATCCCCGCAAACACAACATGCATGATTACAAATAGATTAGATCTTGATCATGAACATAGCTCACAAGATCTATACATGAAAGCACAAAGGAGGAGATACAACCATCTAGCTACTACATGGACCCATAGTCCAAGGTGGAACTACTCATGCATCATACCGGAGAGAAGGTCTCCGGGATGATCTCCCCTCCGGCAGGGTGCCGAGAAGAACTTCAGATCCCACCGATCTAGGGATGATGGTGGCGGAGGCTACAGACGGTTTTGTGGAGATTTGATCGGGTGCTTAGGGTTTCTACATCGGGGGCTTCTTACAGGCAAAGGGGGAGGCTGAGGAGACGCCTAGAGGGGCCACACCCCTCCCAGGCGCGGGCCCACCCCTGGCCGCGCCTAGGGGGGTCTGGCTGCCCTGGCACTCCTCTCCGTCTCCCCTCTGGACTTCTTGTTTCCCACGGAAAGTTATTGACTTTGACGTTTGTTCCGTCCAATTCCGAGAATATTTTCTTACTAGCTTTTCTGGAACCAAAAACAGCAGAAAACAGACAACTGGCACTGTGACAACTTGTTAATAGGTTAGTACCAGAAAACATGTAAAAACCACCTCAAAGTGTAGACCAAGCAAAGCAAAGTAGATACTAACAAGCGTGGAACATAAAAAATTATAGATACGTTTCCGACGTATCAGCCAGATGCATCACGAAAGTCTTCAATGATCGCGGATATTACTCATAGGTCAGTCAACGAAGGCCTCAGGAAGGTGACCACATCATCCGCGTAGAATGAGGTGTGGTGGCGGAAGCCTGAAGGAGCAAGTCATCTGTAGCCTTCTCAAGCATCAGATGCACCACCTCCATAATCAAGATGAATACCTACTCCCTCCGTTCTAGTTTAAAGGACACAATTTGCAATTCTCTGAGCCCTAAGTGTTCTTTAATTGGTTCATTTTATAGTGTAGAAAAGAACATGAGGAGAAGAAGAGCCAACAAGGCGTTCACATTTATTCACACATGTGCATGCAAACATTTTGTTCTTTTCACACCGGAGTAATTACAGAGATGGCCCTCGGCGCTAGGTTCATGAGGCACACATTTAGGATGACTCTCGGCCGCCCAACTCTCTTTGGGCATGCAGACTCTATCCCATGCCACCAGGCAGTGGCCTCCGTTCACGTCCTTCCTCCCCTTCCACAGGAAACCTCGAATAATCTTCTCAATCGTGATCGAGGAATGTCATGGCAAAGATGGAGATATCCGAGAGAATAGATTTGACTAGCTTTAGACGGCCTCCACTCTTGAGCATAGACGCTCTACACCGTGGCAATTTGTTGACCACACTATCCACCAGGTGGCCACACTATCCACCAGGTACTAAGCTGTTGGCTTCGTCAAGGCAAGGGGCAAACCAAGGTATATAGGCGAAAAGGGAGCAATGGGGTACACCAATTCCCGAATTACCAAGGTTTCCTCCTCGTCAGAGCATCAGATCAAGTTAGCGGAGCACTTGTCAAGGTTGGTTCGGAGGCTAGATGCATCACGGAAGTCTTCAATGATCGCGGATATTACTCATAGGTCAGTCAACGAAGGCCTCAGGAAGGTGACCACATCATCTGTGTAGAATGAGGTGTGGTGGCAGAAGCCTGAAGCAGAAGTCATCTGTAGCCTTCTCAAGCTATCAGATGCACCACCTCCATAATCAAGATGAATAACTACATGGAGAATGCAAGTCCCCTTGCCCATTGGCCACCCTTATCCCTGGGGAACCGTTCATGAGAATATGCGTGCAGAGGCAATGGAGATTAAGCAAGCAACCGCTCTCCAAACCACATCTGTAATTTTTCGCTGCTGCCACTCCGATACAATAAATCGAGGGTAAGATTCAGCAAGCCTACTGGTTAATTCCCCATTCTAAAGAGCTACTAGATCAGCATGAATGGACCAAAATTGAGAACACCAGGAACAGCTCAATATCCTCTGATAGAAACTGAAGAAAACGAGAGCCTTACTCAATGGCCACAAGAACTCTGCCGGATCTAAGCCAGAACCACACACAGAGACACAGTAACCAGTCATCAGACTCAGTATGCACAGACAACGAAAGAAACCCAACAGTGCACTTAAAACGACCAGCAAATGGTCAAGCCAGTAAGCCACAATTTTGTTTTGCCCGATTTCCACCATCAACGTTTTATACAGTTGTGCCTCTTAAACTTAACCCAGGACCAAACCAAAAAAAATAAAAATGTGTCAGATGTATAGTCAATCGTTGTATAATCCTGGTACAAGTCAATTGGACCACCAGGAACAAATGTGTTTGTGCCGCAGCAAGGCCATCCTACGCAGGCGGCAACGACGGCGGTTCCTCGCCACGGGCCAGCACGCAGTCCTCCAGGAAGCCGGTCAGCTGGGAGGTGTAGAGCTCCGGATTGCTCCGGTAGTGGTCGACGTGAGGCGACGACACAAAGTCGCACGATCTCACCTCGCACCCCGCTTTCCGTTGGCTCTCCACAAACGACTCCACCGACTTTGCCGGGATAACCCGATCGGCAGAGCTGTATATATACAGCTGAGGGCAGTTCGGCTGCTTCGAGGACAGAAGCTCCATAACACCAGATAGCCTCCTGTAAAAATACAAGATGTTGATTAACTCAACCGTTTAGTGATGTACTGCAACTATGCCATTATTACACTATTTTCTATAATAGGTAGTTTCTTTTTTTAATCAAAAAATGTCAGTTATATCATGCGACATGGCAAGTTATAATGGATGATGAAGGACAGAAGTACACAATCACCAATAACATGATAAAGCTTGGTTAACCAAACCATGTCATAGTTTGCTGCACTTAAAATAGATTCTATGGCATTATTATGCCATTTCTACAATAGGCATTCAACTATATTTTGTTCCCTTTAGTCAGTTACAAGAGCAACGGCATGATGACGGGAGTACTGATGCAATTACTAATCAAACAATGTGCTCTTTGTACGAGTCAGATGTTGAAAAGGTGCAGGAATTTGGACAGGTGCACATGGCTGAAAATGCTAATGATTTCTTTATATGTGGATGAGATGCATACCTATTTATGGCTGGATAGTTCAGAACAACATCGAAAAACTTCTCCAATGCGGAGAGTAGGACAGCCTCGGTAACTGCTGGCTTATTATCAGTGTGAGACTCCACAACCACAGCATCAGATCTTCTATTGTTTGGTTCTGTTCCTTTCGTTGCTATGCTGTGTTTTTTCATGATAGCAGCCGAGAAACCCAAAGCCCAAACCTGAGCTCAAAAACAGAACACACAAACTACATTAGTTTGCTCCCGGAAAATGTCAGAGGAAAAGATTAGTAAATAACAGAATATGTTAATTGTGAAGGAAAAAATAAACGATCAGACATTTGTTTGACATATAGAAGACAAGATTTGGACAGTAGTACAAGAACCACCTAATTCTGCACTAGGTAAATTTTTTTTACCTGAGAATCAGGGACAGCGACAGGCGCTGAATCGACTATGGAGCCCTTAATTTTCTCCACCGCTGAAGGATCCTGCCGCTGCAAGTTCTCCAGTATCACACCATAGCTACAGGATTAACACAAAACCAGGAATAAGCTAGAAACCCCAAGCTTGCAGTTATTAATTCTCGCTGCATCAAATTCAAAACAAACTGCACATACCAAAGCCAGCCGGTGTTACTGAACGTGTGGAAAACTATCTTCTTCCCGTCCTCCTCCCTGACCCAATCGGCGAGATGTTCCGAGAGCATCTCCACGTTCCTCTCAGCCTTTCCTCTAACATTATAGCTGACGATGTCTGACATGGGGAGCGTGAACGTCACGACATGGTACCCCCTGGAGGTGTACCAGTCGGCGTATCTCTTGAGGTGCTTCTGCTTCGAGCCCAGCCAGCCGAGCAGCACCACCACCGTCTGGGACTTATCGCCAGACGAGGCGCCGCCGCACGCCCCAGGAGCCGGCAGGTGCCAGCGGTACAGAACATCTTCTGACGAGGAGGAGGAGGAAGGGACCGCAGCCGCTGGCACTTCGGGTCCTGGGACCTTGGCGAACCTCGCATACTGGTAGATTGTGTTGATGACTGGCAAGGACGCGACGGGCGCCTTCGCCAGACCAAAGGCCTGGTTCCGCGGCAAGAACTGCAGGCCGTGCAGGGGCATAACCGAAGGTGCTGAAGACTCTGGTTTGCTGGCTGGAAGGGGCTTGACCACTTCCGCATTGTCGGCGAGTCTATGGAGGGATAACTTGTCCGGCAACTCGATGGAGGACACCGCAGCGAAGGCGGCCACGGCCATGGCGGAGAGCGGCCGGTGGAGGGGCCCTGAGAAGGAAGCCATGTAGCTTCTGAATAATCAGGGTCTGCCAATGAGCAGCTGGTGTCTGGTGTTTATATCAAAGTTCTCCCCTGCCCTGAGTCATGAGAAGAAGAAGAAACCAGGAACACGAGAGTTAGCTCACACGCGGTTCAACTGCGGATTCAAACTGCGAAAAAAAAGCATGAGAAAACATGTGTGCCACGACATTTGTGTGCCCCAATTGGCACAAGGAACCTAGACCGCAGACCATGTGAGGCCCTACACGTCTTTGTCGGGGTCAACAGCTCAACAAACATACATATACATATACATATTGTAATGACAAAAAGATTGGGAACTCTTGTGCTGTTTACCTCGTCCAACCGATCTCCTGGCTGAGTTGGAGGCGGGCTGGGCTGGCTGCCAAAGTTGAATTGACAGCCGAGCCCTGTGGACGGCAGCAGCTGCAAGGGCAAATACAGTTTGTCAACAACCGCAGATACAATTTAGAATTACATGACGAAGAAATCAAATACAGTACTAAGTTGTAATAGAATTGACCGGTAATTTTCGTGGGGTTCCACGAAAAAGGGAAAATCATTGGAGACTGTTTTTTTTTTAACAAAAGAAATTGGGAATTGGGAGGACGGTGGGGGGTTGGAGCGTGATTGGCGACGACAGCGATGTGCCTACGCAATCTGCTGCTTGCCGGGTCGGGGGAAAAGAACAGGAGAGGGGAGGAAAGAAACACGCTTTCGCCTTTTTCTTGCTCCGCCATTGCGGGAGATGTTGCGGGGGATAATCAGGAAGAAATCATCATCCTGAATTTGTTCCAGGAAAGCTGGAAGAAGAAGACGGGGGAGAGAAGACTGCTGTTTCCCACGGGAATTAGTGCAGGGAAAGGAAATCGCGAGATTGCAGAGCGTCGCGTGGCTGAACCAATCGGGAAATCTGGAGAGAGGACGGAGGGGGGAAGAAGAATGGATCCACGGAGCAAGAACGCGAACCAGGCAAGGATGGGGGGGAGAGAGAGAGGTGCGTACCAGGCAAGGAGAGGAATCTCTGTTTGGGGGAATCCGGCGCGGTTGTCCCTCCTGTATACAGAGCAATCCGGGAGGCGGGGGGAGCTAAATATAGGGGAGGCGGCCAATTTTGAAGTCCGAGCCGGAGATGGAACTGAGAATCGAATCGAAGGTGGGGGCGACGGCGACGGCGCCGTCCCGACCTGACCTGACCTGACCCGCACCCGCCCTCTCCTCTCAACTCTCGGAGTCTCGGGTCCGCGGTCCAACTTGGAGGGAGCCTTTTTCTCCTCCCGGACTCTCTCTCTCTCTCTCTCTCTCTCTCTCTCTCTCTCTCTCTCTCTCTCTCTTCGATGGGTATAGTCCAATATCCTAGGAATATTCCTTCTCAACTCATGTTTTTATTTATTATTACAATGTTACAATTGTTTTAGAGAAAAAACTAATAGCACAAAATGTAATGTGCTAATTCCTACAAATATGGAGAGTCAATATTAACGCCACCCCCCGGACACACGCTCATGATATCACGGATGAGAAAACATCTTATATTTAGGAACGGAGTTAGAAATGCTAAAGAGATCGGTTATTTTTTTGCGGGGTACAAGAGATCACTCTTGTGTGGTATCCTCTTCGCATAAGTGGCATCATTTCGCTCGACATCACGTGAGGAAAATATGTAATTCTCGATAGCAAAGTCGGAGGGGGGTGTATTGGTAGTTTCTTGCATGGTTTGTGACGTCGTGAGAGCACATGTTGCTTAGTGACATGGCATATGATGAAATATAAAACAATTTTATATTTTTTCATGTTTTTTACATTGTGTTGCAACACAACACTTCAACACAACACTTTACGAGCATCTCCACCAACGCTACACCAGGGCCTCCCAAGGCCGCAGGCAACATGTGAAGCCCTAAAATCCTACCCGCATTACCACCCCACCCCTGCTCGAAGGGAGGCTAGCAGGGGCGTCGGAATCACAATCCATATCAGCATTCTACTTGCAGGCCCACTTGTAAGCTAAATACAAGTCCATCTATCCCCACTCGCAACTTCTCTACCCTCTCTCCTCCTTTTTTCTCTCTCCCATCGCCTTTCTCTCCGTGGGCACACAGAGCAGGCCTGGCGGAGGGGACATGTGGGAGGTCATGGCCTAGCTAACGGCGGATAGGACCTGGAGGAGCTCGTGGCCCAACCGCCAGTGGACGGACCTGGAGGAGCTCCTCACTATTGCGTTTGCGCCTCTGCTCCATTTGGAGTTGTGGTCGGAGCTAGGAGCGGTGGTGGACGACCACAATGAGTGCTGCCTAGCAGCGACGGGGATCCACGGGTGGCTTGCATCTTGCGGGATATCGTCTGGCATATTCAAGCGCACACCTTTGCCTCAATGTCCGAGGGGTTGCGGCCGAGGAGTGCCTACCAGAGGAGCGGGAACAGCCACGAGGTCGCGTCCGCTGCTTGTATCGAGCTCCAAGAGACGGTGGGCCGCACGGCGCCAGGAGGCATGAGCTGGAGCACGGACTACTGCGAGCTCCACGTCCGAGGGGTTTGCCTCTCTGTTCTTCATGCTGGTCATAGTGGGGAGTAACTTAGAGTACATGTTACTAGTCTAAGTTACTACCTTTATAGTGGGAAATAACTTAGGTGTGATAACATGCAATGTCACGTTAATTAGGTTGTAGACACACTTTGCCTTGGTATGTGTGATGTTACAGCAACACAGCTAGTTACTCAATTCATCTCTCTCTTTATTAAATCATTGTCACATAAGCAAATATGCTGACTTAGACTCTTAATTACTAGTGAAGTTACCCCCACTGTGACCAGCCTCACCATTGTTGAATTTCCCTCAAAATCAATGACACTTTTGCCTCTTTGTTCATCTCTGACTTTGTACAAATTGATTAAATCTTGTCTGCCGAGTTTAGGGGCACTCCCCATAGTATTGTGCCGGTACTCTCGCCGGAGAGTCGGAAAAATTATGAAGGGTGACGATGGAGATCCTGTCTGCAACCAACAACATCAGGCCAGCTTAAGGAGGAGCGACAACGGTAGCGCGCTGTTGACACGGTCTAGAGGTCGAAGACGAAGGGCATCTCGAGAATTTCATTATGATTTTTGTTTTCTTATCATGCTTTGTACTATACGTTTGTTTCTTTTAATGTCAGTATTCTTTTCCAAAAAAAAAAACCCGAGGGATGGCAGTACCATGTCCAATGAGGCAGATAGTGGAGCTAGCTTCCGGTATTTTCTCTAGCAGGTGTTACACGTGAGATGCGTGGACACAGTGTGCGTGTGTTTTACGAAGACTCAAGATAGCGTCTCTATCTTTTCGCAACGGGTGTAGCGGAAGAATTTAATTGTGCCATCGGACATTCCATGCACGATGCGAACAGACAGGTGGAAAAAATAGCTCAGGAATATGCCACGATTAGGACGACTTCTTTTAGGTTTATTGGACTGCTTCTCGGTGTCAAACCAAAGAAACCTAAAAGAACTCTCCGGCTTACCAACTGCTTATTTCTACCGAGAAACCAACCCACATGCCATTTTCAGAATCTGCTCGTCGGCTGTTTCCCAAGCTTCTGGTTGAGATAGCCAGAGCGGTAAACAGACCCACCCCTCCGACTCACCACATATTACGGCACAATGCCACCCTACCAGCGAACCAGGACACAAGGAAAAAGAAAAGAAAAAAAACCACCAAAACTCACCCCCGTGCCCCGTCCCACTCCTCCCGCACTCCCGCATCCATGGCTACCCGATAGGGTTTCTACAGCCGCCGCCGCTCGTCATCCTCGCTCCCTGCCGGTGTGCCGTCCGCTCAGCCTACTGCCTGCCCCATCCCTCGTCGTGCGCAGCCGCCCCGCCCCCGCCCTTCCCCCGGCCGCTCCCGCCGGTGGTTCTGCACCCGCAACACGGACCGACGCCGGTGCCGAATCCAAGCTCTTCGATCCGCCGCCACCGGCTGGGATCTCGGCCGCTCGATGACGGCCCCGCTGCCCATGGTAAGTACCTCGACGACCTCCAATTCTTGGATCCATTGGCACCATAGACTGCTTCCAGTTCATCCTCCTGGACAAATTGTTCCTGCTAGTCTGCACATGTGATTGGGACTGCTATTGGTTTTTTTGCAGTGCTTGATACATCAATATTTCTTGGATTAATGTTACATTGCTCAAATCATAATTTCTGTCCAGAATGAGTTGAATTTATCAGATATATGTCCATGTACAGCGTGCACATTCATGTATGATATTCTGTTAATGTGAATGGATGTGCTAGCGAGTTCCAGAAATTTATTTCTAGCCACATTCGGCGGATAATGAGCACTCCATACTGATATTATTATGCATTTAGATTGAAAAGCCAAAACATGTCAAAGCAAGCTGGGATCCCGTTGCTCACCGTGTTTTTCTTGACTGCTGCATTGAAGAAGTGAATAAGAATAACCGTCCGGTTCAAACTTTGACCAAAATCGGTTACAAAAATTTGGTTACAAACTTCAACAAGTGCACGAAGAGAAATTATGATCAAAAGCAAATGAAAAATAGGTGGGAAACACTGAAAAAAGATTATACTGTTTGGAAGGGGTTGCTCCAACATGCCTCTGGTCTAGGAAGGGATCCTGTCACTAATAGCATTGATGCTAGCGACGATTGGTGGGCAATTGAGATACAGGTAACAATATGCTCTTTAATTCTTGTTCACATGTTTGTCATTAGTTGTTCTTTTGATACGCTCTGATAATGTTTTGAATATATACGCAGATGTGTCCAGAGGCAGCCAAGTTTCGGATAGCTCCACTACAAGATGAGCAAGACTTGCACACCATTTTTGACAAGAATGCGGTTACCAATGTGACTGCTAGGGTGCCTCCATCATCTGAGGCTCAACTCAATCGTAAGATCAACATTGAGGATGTTGAAGGTTCAGGGTGTGAAGGTGATGATGAGCCTCTTGTTACACCGACTCGCGTAGTTGGTAAGAAGAAAAAGAGTTGCCCTTACTCACCCAGCCCCTCAGCAACCCCAAAGATGAGTACTGGTAGTGCATCTAGGTTGGACCGTATGATGGATATCATGGAGAAGAAGGAGAAGGAGAAGGAGAGGATTAGGATGATGGAGGAGGAGAAGAGTAGGAATTCTGTTACATCTCCGGAGCATGGTCAGGATTCTGCTAGGCAGGAGATTAGGCGGATGGTTTCTAGAATCTGTGAGGATGGAGCTAAGCCCGGGAGTCTAGAGTATTTCTATGCCACGCAGTTTTTCATTATAAAGTAGTATCGTGATGTATTCATTTGTTTGGAGGAGGATGCTATGCCTGACCAGAGGCTTCATTGGATCAGGATGGCATGGGAACAACACAACAAGCAGAAGTAATGTTACAAAGTTATGTTTGGCATGAATCTGTATTCTCATGGCCCTAATTTATTTGCTTTGTACTAGTACTTGGCATGAATCTGTATGCCCAAGGCCCTATTTTATTTGCTTTGAACTTGTAACTGTCATAAATCTGTTGTATGTTGGAGTGCTTTGAACTTGACTGTCATGAATCTGTTGTATGTTGGAGTGCTTGGAACGTGTTTTTTCATGGTTATAGTATTTTCTCATTTGTTTTTGTCATGAAAATTTGCTCATTTGTTTTTGTTACAGAAGAATTCCTCAAATGATGACTCTGATGAAGAATTGGATATGTACTATATGCTTGCTGCTTATATTGCAGAAGAGAGTGAGAAGGTTCCGTATGTGGCTAGAAGATTGCCTTTGATGACAGGAATACAGTGGGTTGAGGAGAGGATGCATGATCCAAGGAAATTCTACAAAGCTTTTAGGATGAGAAGGTCAGTCTTTACAATGTTGCATGAAACCCTTGTTGATCAATACGACCTCCAGTCCACCTGTCAAATGTCGAGTAAAGAATCACTAGCTCTCTTTCTGTGGATGTTGGGGGCACCCGAGTCCAATAGTCAAGCTGCAGATCGTTTCGAACGCAGTGTTTCTACTGTAAGCAAGACGTTCCATCATGTGTTAGACTATGTCGACCGTATGGCTGGTGATTACATTAGACCAAATGATCCTACTTTCACCGAAGTTCATGATAAACTTAGGACACCTAAATTTTGGCCACATTTTAAGGATGCCATTGGAGCAATTGATGGAACACATATTCCTGTCATAGTTGCTGAAAAGGACAAGATAAAATACACTAATAGGAAAGGTTTTACAAGTCAGAATGTCCTAGCAATTTGTGATTTTGACCTGAGGTTCACATTTGCTGTTCCGGGATGGCCTGGATCTGTTCATGACACCCGTGTATGGACTGATGCTCAGCTTAGGTTCGCCAATTTTCCGCACCCTCCTCCTGGTAATGCCTTCACATATTTACTATGTACACATAAATTTTTATCCTAAATATTTTAGTGAAGTTCTGATATTTTTGCAATATGCAGGAAAATATTATCTTGTTGATTCCGGATATCCAAATAGAACAGGATATCTTGCCCCATTCAAAGAGCAGCGCTATCATGTCCCGGACTTCCAAGGAGCACCTCCACAGAACATGGAGGAGAGATTCAACCATCTCCATTCTTGTCTACGAAATGCCATCGAAAGAGCATTTGGCGTTCTGAAGATGAAGTGGCGCATTCTTCTTTCTATACCACATTTCCATGATCCTCTGACGCAAACAAAGATCATCACTGCATGCATGTGTTTGCGTAACTTTATTCGTGATAGTAAGCTACATGATGCCCATTTCGACAAGGTCGAGCGAGGTTCATATATCCATGTGGATAGCGCATCATTTACCGTGGACATGGTTCGTCTTCTTCTGTCGATGGCGCCATGGCTCAACTACGACAGTCCATTGCTGAAAGTTTGGTTGTCTACTTGTATGGAACTTTCAGAAACAGTAAGACGTTTTTTTATTTTGGAATGTAATGAATTATGCTATGACATCGTGTTTTAATTATTACCTAACTTTTTCATTCCATTATAGCTCTGTTGTATCCATAAAACTAGCATATCGTATGGTATCATCACTTATTCAAGACACATTTCTAATTTGAGGGCATTACAGACATTTCACAACTCAACACATGAAATAAGCCATATTTCATAAGCCCAATAGAAGTCTCCCATACAGTTTCTAGTAGCTTCTTCCCACCACAGTTTTTCTCCACCATTTTCCATAAGCTGGCTTCTGCATAAGCAGGAGCCCAAAAGAAGTCCCCCTTAGTCCTCTTGGAAAGCTTCTCTTATTCTTAGTGTTTTCTTGTTTTGTTGGCACATGGCCGAGCCAGGAAACCAAACGGTACTCGCTCCGTTCCAAATTAGATTGCATATAAGATTTTATTAGAATCGAACTTTACAATGTTTGACCAAATAGTTTGATACAACTACAAACTTATACGGTGTTAACTCTTCGGAGTTGGTTTGTCGGCGACTTCCCGGCTGCCATGGAGCTGGCTCCGGTATCCAAGGTTTGCGGAGCAGAGGCAGTGGCGCGCCACCGACGCATCTAGGTCTCCAACGAGGTCGGGATCTAGGTGGAGAAGAAGAAGGGCCTTTGTGTTATTTTTCTTTTCATGTGGATCTCTCTGTAAGAGCAAGTCCTGTTTAATATATAAGTCTTTCACTCGCAAAAATATTATTAGAATTGTCTTAAAATATATTTTCATAATATATAATATTTTATATCACACATATTCATATTATTTTGTATATTTATGGTCAAACTTTGCAAAGTTTGACTTGCACGCAAAATTATGCGCAATATAATATGAGATAGAGTGAGTACAAAGCAAATTAGAATATACATAATTCATCTAAAAGTCTTTTTTTGCTTAGAAGACAGTGGCAGTGGTGTGGGATTCCGTCCACACCATGTTTGGTGCTTAGAACCATTACAATGTTCATCACATCCGTCATCAGCTGCAAACGACAAGGAAGGAAGATATGTCGGCCGCGGCATACATGCACACGATGAAGAGCTTTGCTGATGCCATGGACACCGTCAGCGCCCCCATCACCGATGACGAGCTTGTTGATCACATCATCACCAACCTAGGCTCTGGTTCCAAGTCCACCGCTAGTGCCCTCACTGTCGGTAACGTTTCAGTTACGTATGCCCATTTTTACTTTCATGTACTCTCCTTCGAGGCGCTTTAGGTACAGCAGGCCAATACTGTGGCGTGGTCCTCCTCTGCCAACGCAACATCTCGTCATGGTGGTTTCTGCGGTAGCAGCGGTGCCCCTTGGTAGCCGCGTGCCTGGTGGAGGACCCCCAGATGGTAGCTACCAGCCTAGATATGGCGGGGCCAATGGAGGCCTCCCCAATGTTGGCTAGTACAACGCTAGCGGGAGCGGGTATGTTCAGAACTCGTGCGGCTATGGATAGCCCTACGGCTAGCCCGCCGGTGGTGGCAATGGCCACCCCAACTACGACGGCAATGGCGGTGGAAACTGCCAGAATGGAGGCAATGGCCGCCGCCATCAACGTCCTCAGTGCCAAATATGCGGCTACTTGGAGAAAATCTCATCTAAATGTTGGAACCGCTTCAACCCCGACTTCGTACGTGCCTACAACCAATGCTCTAGAAACTCCGCCTCGACGAGCTCCCATGCCCCTCCACCCTGGATCATGGATACTGGAGCTATGGATCATCCGACGAATGGCGGGACCGATCAAGTTCAAGTGTTCAACAATGCAGGTTTGTCTATTGCACACATTGGCTATTTCTCTTTAGCCAGTTCACAATTAAAACTGAATAATATCCTTCACACCCCGCACATTAGCCAACATCTCCTCTCAGTCTATCGCCTTGTTTGTGATAATGATGTTTTTGTTGAGTTTCACCGTCATTTTTTCTATGTTAAGGACAAGGCCACACAGAGAATTCTGCTTCATGGTAGAAGTCATGGAGGACTCTTCCCCATCCTGTTTAGTCATGCGTCGTTGTCGTCCCGTCATGCTCTTTCTGGTCATGTTTGAGGGCATGACCAAAAACTCGTCGTTCTCGTGTTTTATGGTCATTTTCATGAGCTATTGCCCACAATTTTGGGGTTTCAAGGGCCATTTATGACGACTGTAAGACCCGATACGTGTTTGAACTTTATGACCACAAATTTGTATTTTTCGTGCTTTCTAGTTGTTTTCATGAGCTATTGCCCACTTTTTGGGTTCCAAGGGGCATTTATAACGACCGTAAGACCAGATACATGTTTGAAACTTATGGCCACACACTCATTTTTGTCGAGCTTTATGGCTGTTTTTATGAGCTATTGCCCAAAGTTTTGGGGTTTTAGCGCGATTTACAATGACCCTAAGACCCGATACATGTTTAAGGGCATGACCGAAAACTCGTTGTTTTCGTGTTTTATGGTCGTTTTCATGAGCTAATGCCCATAATTTTGTGGTTCCAAGAGCTATTTATAAATACAATAAGCCCCGATAAATGTTTGAAATTTATGACCAAAAACTCGTCGTTTTAGCATTTTATTGCCGTTTTCATGAGCTACTGCCCACAGTTTTAGGGGTTTCAGGGCGATTTACAATGACCCTAAGACATGCTACATGTTTGACAGAATAACCAAAAACTCGTCGTTTTTACGTTTTTATGGCCGGTTTCATGAGCTATTGCCGACATTTTGGGGGGTTTTAGGGCGATTTAGAACGAGCGTAATACCCAATACATGTTTGAGGGAATGACCAAAAACTCATCATTTTCACGTTTTATGGATGTTTTCATGTGCTATTGCCCATAGTTTTGGAGTTTCAGGATGATTTACAACGATTGTAGTACTCGATACATGTTTGAGGGCATGACCAAAAACTTATCTTTTTCGTGTGTTTTCGTCGTTTTCATGATCTATTGCACATAGTTTTGGGGTTCCAAGGGCCATTTATAATGATCATAAGACCCGATAAATGTTTGAACTTTATGACCACAAACACATTTTTTCCGGGCTTTATGACCTTTTTTATGAGCTGTTGCCCACAGTTTTAGGTGTTTCTATAAGATTTACAAAGTCCCTAAGACCAGATACATGTTTGATGGCATGACCAAAAATCGTCGCGTTCGTGTTTTATGGCCGTTTCATTAGCTATTGCCCACACTTTTGGGTTTCCAAGGGCCATTTATAACGAACGTAAGCCCCGATAAATGTTTGAAATTTATGACCACAAACTCGTTTTTTCGTGCTTTCTCGCCGTTTTTATGAGTTATTGGCCACAGTTTTGGGTTCTAATGGCCATTTGAAACAACCGTAAGACCCGATACATGTTTGAAACTTATGACCACAAACTTGTATTTTTCGTTCTTTATGGCCATTTTCTTGAGCTATTGCCCATAGTTTTGGGGTTCCAAAGGCCATTTATAAAGACCATAAAACCAGATACATGTTTCACCTTTATGACCACAAACTCGTATTTTTCGTGCATTCTCGCCATTTTCAAGAGCTATTGTCCCACCTTTTTGGGTTTCAAGGGCCATTTATAACGATTGTAAGAACCGATACATGTTTGACCTTATGACCAGAAACTCGTGTTTCCGTTCTTTATGGATGTTTTCATGAACTATTGCCCGCAGTTTTGGGGGTCTCGGGGTGATTTACAATGACCCTAATACCCGATACATGTTTGAGGGCAAAGACCAAAAGCTTGTCGTTTTCATAAGCTATTGCCCATAGTTTTGGGGTTCCAACGACCATTTATAACGAACGTAAGCCCCGATAAATGTTTGAAATTTATGACCACAAACTCGTTTTTTCGTGCTTTGTGACCGTTTTCATGAACTATTGCCCATAGTTTTCGGGGGTTTCAGGGTGATTTACAATGGTCCTAAGACTTGGTACATGGTTGAGGGCATGTGACCAAAACCTCGCCATTTTTGCATTTTATGGCCATTTTTATGAGCTATTGCCCACAGTTTTGGCGTTCCAACAACCATTTATAACAAACGTAAGCCCCGATAAATGTTTGAAATTGAAGACCACAAACTCGTTTTTTCGTGCTTTATGGACGATTTCATGACCTATTGCCCATAGTTTTAGGTGTTTCAGCGTGACTTACAACGGCCCTAAGACCCGATACATGTTTGAGGGAATAACCAAAAACTCGTCGTTTTGGCGTTTTATGGCCGTTTTCATGACCTATTGCCCATAGTTTTGGGGTTCCAAGGGCCATTTATAACGAACGTAAGCCCCGATAAATGTTTAAAATTTATGACCATAGGCTCGTTTTTTCGTGCTTCTTGGTCGTTTTCATGAGTAATTGCCCATGGTTTTGGGGGGGTTTCAAGGCGATTAACAACGAGCCTAAGACCTAATACATGTTTGAGGGAATGATCCAAAATCGTCGTTTTCGTGTTTTATGGCCATTTTCATTACCTATTGCCCATAATTTTGGGGTTTCAATGGCCATTTATAACGAACGAAAGCCCCGATAAATGTTTGAAATTTATGACCATAGGCTCGTTTTTTCGTGCTTCTTGGTTATTTTCATGAGTTATTGCCCACGGTTTTTGGGGGTTTCAAGACGATTTACAACGGGACTAAGACCTAATACATGTTTGAGGGCATTACCCAAAATTGCCGTTTTCGTGTTTTATGGCTGTTTTCATTAGCTATTGCCCATAATTTTGGGGTTCCGAGAGCTATTTATAATGACCGTAAGACCCTATACATGTTTAAGGGAATGACCAAAAATTCGCCGTTTTCATGAGCTATTGCCCATAGTTTTGGGGTTTGACGGCGAATTACAACAAGCGTATTACCTGATACATGTTTGAGGGAATGACCAAAAACTTGCTATTTTCGTGTTTTATGGCTGCTTTCATGAGCTAGTGCCCACAATTTTGGGGTTTAAGGGCGATTTACAACAAGCGCATATACCCAATACATGTTTGAGGGCATGACCAAAAACTTGTCGTGTTTGTTTTTTTGTCAGTTTTCATGACCTATTGCAGACAGTTTTGGGGTTCCAAGGGCCATTTATTACGACCATAAGACCTGATACATGTTTGAACTTTATGACCACAAAGTTGTTTGTTTTCGTGCTTTATGACCGTTTTCATGAGTTATTGCCGACGGTTTTGGGGGTTTCAGGGCGTTTTACAATGGCCCTAATACCCGATACATGTTGAAGGCATTGACAGAAAACTCGTCATTTTCGTGTTTTATGGTTTTTTTCAGGAGCTATTGCCCATAGTTTTGTGGTTCCAAGTGCCATTTATAACGAACATAACCCCCGATAAATGTTTGAAATTTATGACCACAAACTCGTTTTTTCGTGCTTTATGATCGTTTTCATGATCTATTGCCCATAGTTTTGGGGGTTTCAGGGCGATTTACAATGACCCTAACACCCGATACATGTTTGAGGGCATGACTAAAACCTCGCCATTTTTGCGTTTTATGGCCGTTTTCATGAGCTATTTCCCACAATACTGGGGTTCCAATGGCCATTTATAACGAACGTAAGCCACGATAAATGTTTGAAATTCATGACCACAAACTCTTTATGCTTTATGGCCAATTTCATGACCTATTGCTCACAGTTCTAGGGGTTTTAGCGCGATTTACAACAACCCTAAGACCAAATACATGTTTGAGGGAATGACCGAAACCTCGTCGTTTTTGCGTTTTATGGCCGTTTTTATGAGCTATTTCCCACAATTTTGGTGTTTCAAGGCGATTTACAACAAGCGTAATACCTGATACATGTTTGACGGAATGACCAAAAACTCATCATTTTCGTGTTTTATGGCTATTTTCATGAGGTATTGCCCACAATTTTGGGGTTTCAGGATGATTTATAATGACCGTAATAACCGATACATGTTTGAGGGCATGACCAAAAATCGTCGTTTTCATGTTTTATGGACGTTTTCATTAGCTATTGCCCATAGTTTTGGGGTTCCAAGGGCCATTTATAACGAACAAAAGGCCCAAAAAATGTTTGAAATTTATGACCATAGGCTCGTTTTTTCGTGCTTCTTGGTCATTTACATGAGTTATTGCCCACGGTTTTTGGGGGTTTCAAGACGATTTACAACGGGACTAAGACCTAATACATGTTTGAGGGCATGACCCAAAATTGCCGTTTTCGTGTTTTATGGCCGTTTTCATTAGCTGTTGCCCATAATTTTGGGGTTCCGAGAGCTATTTATAATGACCGTAAGACCCAATACATGTTTGAAATTTATGACCACAATCTCGTATTTTTCGTGCTTTCTGGACGTTTTCAAGAGATATTGCCCACCTTTTTGGGTGGCAAGGGCCGTTCATAACCACCATAAGACACGATACATGTTTGAAACTTATGACCACAAACTCGTTTTTTCGTGCTTTATGGTTGTTTTCATGAGCGATTTACTTATGACCACAAACTTATGGCGATTTTCACTTTTGGGGGTTTTGGGGCGATTTACAACGACCCTAAAACCCGATACATGTTTGAGGGCATGACTAAAAGCTCGCCATTTCCATGTTTTATGGTCGTTTTCGTGAGGTATTGCCCATACTTTTGGGGTTCCAAGGGTCATTTATAACGAACACAAGCCCCGATAAATGTTTGAAATTTATGACCACAAACTCGTTTTTTCGTGCTTTTTGGCTATTTTCATGAGCTATTGCCCACAGTTTTAGGGGTTTTAGGGGTGATTTACAACGACTCTAAGACCCGATATATGTTTGAGGTAATGACCAAAAACTCGCCATTTTCGTGTTTTATGGTCGTTTTCATGAGCTATTGCCCATAGTTTTGGGGTTTCACGACAATTTACAACAAACGTAATACCTGATACATGTTTGAGGGAATGACCAAAAACTCGTCATTTTCGTGTTTTATGGCTGTTTTCAGGAGCTATTGCCCACAATTTTGAGGTTTAAGGGGGGATTTACAACAAGCGTAATGCCCGGTACATGCTTAATGGCATGACCTAAAATTGTCGTTTTCGTGTTTTATGGAGGCTTTCATTAGCTATTGCCCATAGTTTTGGGGTTCCAAGGACCATTTATAACGAATGTAAGCCCCGATAAATGTTTGAAATTTATGACCATAGACTCGTTTTTTCATGCTTCTTGGTCGTTTTCATGAGTTATTGCCCATGGTTTTTGGCGGTTTCAAGGCGATTAAAAACGAGCTAAGACCCAATACATGTTTGAGGGCATGCCCAATAATCGTCGTTTTCCTGTTTTATGGCCGTTTTCATTAGCTATTGCCCATAATTATGGGGTTCCAAGGGCCATTTATAACGAACATAAGCCCTGATAAATTTTTGAAATTTATAACCACAGACTCGTATTTCGTGCTTTTTTGGCTATTTTCATGAGTTATTGATCATAGTTTTAGGGGTTTCAGGGAAATTTACAACGACCCTAAGACCCGATACAAGTGTTAGGGCATGACCAAAAACTCGTCGTTTTTGTATTTTATGGCTGCTTTCTTGAGCTATTGCCCATAGTTTTGAGGTGCCGAGAGCTATTTATAACGACCGTAAGACCCGATACATGTTTGAAATTTATGACCACAAACTCGTAATTTTCGTGATTTCTAGACGTTTTCAAGAGCTATTGCCCACCTTTTTGGGTTGCAAGGGCCGTTTATAACGACCATAAGACACGATATATGTTTGAAACTTATGACCACAAACTCATTTTTTCGTGCTTAATGGCTGTTTTCATGAGCTATTGCCCACACTTCTAGGTGCTTCAGGGCGATTTACAACGACCCTAAGACCTGATACATGTTTGAGGGCATGACCAAGAACTCGCCGTTTTCGTGTTTTATGGTCGTTTTCGTGACCTTTTGCCCATAGTTTTGGGTTCCCAAGGTCCATTTATAACGAACGTAAGCCCCGATAAATGTTTGAAATTTATAACCACAAACTCGTTTTTTCGTGCTTTTTTGCCATTTTCATGAGCTATTGCCCAAAGTTTTAGGGGTGTTAGGGTGATTTACAACGACCCTAAGACTCGATACATGTTTGAGGGAATGACCAAAAACTCGCCGTTTTCATGAGCTATTGCCCATAGTTTTGGGGTTTCAGGGCGATTTACAACAAGTGTAATACCTGATACATGTTTGAGGGAATGACCAAAAACTTGCCATTTTCGTGTTTTATGGCTGTTTTTATGAGCCACAGCCCACAGTTTTTGGGTTTAAGGGCGTTTTACAACAAGCGCGAACACCCGATACATGTTTGAGGGCATGACCAAAAACGTGTTGTTTTTGTTTTTTGGCAGTTTTCATGAGCTATTGCCAATAGTTTTGGGGTTCCAAGGGCCAGTTATAACGACTGTAACACCCGATAAATGTTTAAAATTTATGACCACAAACTTGTTTTTTTCGTGCTTTATGACCGTTTCATGAGCTATTGCCCATACTTTTGGGGGGTTTAGGGCGATTTACAATGACCTTAAGACCCGATACAAGTTTGAGGACATGACTAAAACCACGCCATTTTTTGCGTTTTATGGCCGTTTTCATGAGATATTGCCCACAGTTTTGGCATTCCAACAAGCATTTATAACAAACATAAGCCCCAATAAATGTTTGAAATTTATGACCTCAAACTCGTTTTTTCGTGCTTGATGCCTGATTTCATGACCTATTGCCCGGGTTTCAGCGCGATTTACAACGACCCTAAGACCCGATACATGTTTGAGGGAATGCCCAAAAACTCGTCGTTTTGGCCTTTTATGGCCGTTTTCATGAGCTATTGACCACAGTTTTGGGGTTCCAAGGGCTATTTATAACGAACGTAAGCCCCGATAAATGTTTGAAATTTATGACCACAAACTAGTTTTTTCGTGCTTTTTGGCCATTTTCATGAGCTATTCCCCAAAGTTTTAGGCCATTTTGTGTTTTATGGCCATTTTCATGAGCTATTGCCCACAGTTTTGGCGTTCCAACAACCATTTATAACAAACGTAAGCCCCGATAAATGTTTGTAATTTATGACCACAAACTCGTTTTTTCGTGCTTTATGGCCGATTTCATGACCTATTGCCCATAGTTTTAGGGGTTTCAGCGCGACTTACAACATCCCTAAGACACGATACATGTTTGAGGGAATAACCAAAAACTCGTTGTTTTGGCGTTTTATGGCCGTTTTCATGACCTATTGCCCACAGTTTTGGGGTTCAATAGGCCATTTGTAACGAACATAAGCCCCGATAAATGTTTGAAATTTATGACCATAGGCTCGTTTTTCGTGCTTCTTGGTCGTTTTCATGAGTAATTGCCCACGATTTTTGGGGGTTTCTGTTGGAGATATGCCCAAGAGGCAATAATAAAGTGGTTATTATCATATCTTCATGCTTATGATAAATGTTTACATACCATGCTATAATTGTATTAATCGGAAACATTAATACTTGTGTGATTTGTAAACATAAAAGAGTCCCTAGTAAAGCCTCTTGTTAAACTAGCTTGTTGGTTAATATATGATCATGCCTGATCATGAACATAGAGATGTTATTAACAACAGGGTCATATAATTAGGAGAATGATGTGATGGACATACTCCTATAGTTAAGCGTAGCATAAAGATCAAGTCATTTAATATAGTTCATTTGCTATAAGCTTTCTGATACATAGTAACCTAATTCCTTCGACCATGAGATCATGCTAATCACCATCACCGGAAGGATGCTTTGATGACATCAAACACCACACCGTAACTGAGTGGCTATAAAGGTGGCATTGAGTGTTCGGAAAGTATGTGTTGAGGCACATGAATCAAGAGTGGGATTTGTCCATCCATATGACGGATAGATATACTCTGGGCCCTCTCGGTGGAATGTCATCCAATTAGCTTGCAAGCATGTGAATGTCTAACAAGGGATCACATATCACGGGAACGAGAAAAGAGTACTTATCGGTAACGAGGTTGAACTAGGTATGCAGAGATACCGACGATCAAAACCTCGGATAAGTAAACTATCGTGAGACAAAGGGAAATTGGTATCGTATGTAAGTGGTTCATTCGATCACAAAGTAATCATAGAAATATGTGGGAGCCATATGAATTTCCAGATTCCTCTATTGGTTATTGATCGAAGAAATGTCTCGATCATGTCCGCATAATTCACGAACCGTAGGGAGACACACTTAAGTATTCGATGTTGTTGAGTAGTTATGGAATGATGAGTAAGAGACCGAATGTTGTTCGGAGTCTCGGATGGGATCCGGGATATCACGAGGAGATCCAGAATGGTCCGGAGAATAAGATTCATATAAGGAAAGTCCTGTTTCGGAGTTCAGGAATGATTCCGGTGTTTTCACCAGGAATGTTCTAGAAGGGTCTGGAAGGTCCGACACTCCGGAGGGGAAGGGTACATAGATGTGTCATGACAATGTGGAATGGTTGCATCATGTACTAGGTCACTTGGCTGGGCAAAATAAAGAGAAGAAATCAAATCAAAGTTTGAAAGTCAAACGCCAATTTGAAAAAGTCAAATCTCAAGTTTGCTTGGTGGAGGGAGAGTAGGAGACCTACTTGGGGAGGAAGTCCCACTCCCTCCCACCCGCCGCCCATGAGGAGTTGGAGGAGGACTCCCTCCTACCCAAACCGCCTCTCCCCTCCTATATAAGGAGGGGTAGGGCACCCCCTCTCCCTACACCTCAAACCCTAGCTCCTGCGCGCCTCCACCTCCAAGTGCAGCCGCCGCCTAGGGTTTCCCCTCCAACTCGGCGACTTGGGGCTTCCCCAGGCCCTAGCCACCGGCCACACTCTCCCCTTGGTGCCCTCTAAACCCTAGATCACCAAGGCCTCTCTCATAGTCCACCATACTCGCTCCGGCTTAAGGCGAAGCCCTGCGAGATCTCCCCTCTACTTCCGACACCACGCCGTCGTGCTGCCGGAATCACGAGGAGAGTGCTACAACCTCCGCTGCCTGCTGGAACAAGGGAGAGGAAGGTCTTCATCGAGTACCGAACGTGTAACCGACTGCGGAAGCGCTGCCGGAACGCAGCGCCGGAAGGATCGTCTACGCGAACTTGAGATCGGCAAGAGTACGACTACATCACCCACGAGAATCTGCTCTCGTTAACCGCTTTGGAATCTTCGAGGGTGAGTTCTTCTATCGACTCGTTGCTACATTCTAGTAGATAGATCTTGGCTTGTTTGTTTGCATGCGGTAGAATTTTTTTGTTTTTCCATGCTACGAACCCCTACAGTGGTATCAGAGCCGTGTCTATATGTAGATCTGTTGCACGAGTAGAACACAATGGTCATTGTGGGCGTTGATGCTTTTGTTGTCGATTGCTTCTTGTGTAGTTTGCATCTTGCGGGATGGTGGGATGAAGCTGCCCAGGCTAACCTTACATGACATCGTTCATGAGACTTGCTCCACGCTTGACATGCAACTTGTATTGCATAAGTGGCTTTGCGGGTGCCTGTTTCTCCCAACATAGTTAAGATTCAATTTACAACGGGTGATTGACAATACTAGTATCAATGTTGTGGTTCTTGTTCGTAAGTTAGAACGACACTTATTGAAAGCCCCAAACCACGTAAAACATGCAAAGAAAATTAGAGGCGTCTAACTTTGTTTTGCAGGGGTGTGCTGTGATGTGATATGGCCATGATTGTGATTATTTATGATGTATGCAATGTTCCTTATTGTAAGTTGGCAACCGGCAGGAGCCATATGGTTGTATTTTTATTCCGTTAAGTCCTGCGTGTCTATTATTCAAAGTAGTTGTAATAGTTGATGCTGGTGGAAGACAACCATGAAGTGGCACCATTGACCTTGACGCCACACCGGTGATGATGGAGATCATGTTCGTGCTTGAAGATGGAGATCGGAAGCACAAGAAGAAAGTCCATATCATATCACATATTATGAATTGCATGTGATGTTAATCCTTTTATGCATCTTGTATTGCTTAGTTCACGATGGTAGCATTATAAGATGATCCCTCAAGCACACAATTTCAAGTTTTGAAGTGTTCATCCTTAGTAAGCACCGTTGCTAAAGCTCATTGTTTCGAAGCATCACGTGATGATCGGGTGTGTTAGATTCTGTGAGTGTATACAACGTGAGCAAGCCAGATTTTCTCATGCGGAAGCTAAGGTTTGATCTTGACGAGCCTAGCATGTACAGACATGGTCTCGGAACACGAATCATCGAAAGGTAAAGAATGAGTCATATAGTAGATATGATGAACGTGTTGATTATTCGCCATTGAAGCTACATCAACTCTCGTGATGATCAGTTTTGATGTGACGGATTTGGTTCATGTGATCACTAAAACAATTTGGAGGATATTGTTTTGAGTGGGAGTTCAACAACAATATGATTAAGAGTTGAACACTACTTATCATAAATTAAATCAAAGTGAATTTGCATAGTTGTTTGTAACTACCTCGGTGAATTACGCTCCTAGTTACAAGCCTGGATGAGCGGAAATGGTTGAAATAGTACGGTGGGGCCCAAATGCCACTCACAGGTAGACCTTTCGGCCGTCCCAACCATTTCCAAACATCGGGACAAGAACGGGCGGCGTAACCGGCAGGCGAAGGGATCAACTACATACACAAATGGGTATGTATGCAAGCCACCATACAACAGTACATCAGAGCCATTCCATCTAAAAGAAATAGAAATATTGCAACGCCATACGGCAAGATCCAAATGTCCTAGATAGATATAATAGTTTAGGATATCTCCTCATACATCAAACATCAGAGTATCAGGCAGAAGCGGCAAACAAGATCCGAGTACGGATAAGAAGCAAATCGGCATAAGATGCCCCATAAATAAACACATCCCGCCCACAGATCTCACGGATCCCCGTTCCCGGAATCTCTACACCGAATGATCGTTGTCCACATCGTCCGTCTCCTCCACCCAGTATCCATCTTGTGAGTGTACCTGTTCATCTGAATCAAATAATTTATCGTGTGAGACCCTAGGGGTACTCAACAAGACTTTATGCCTCTAAAGGGGACACAACCTGGGGTGACGCAATTGCAGCAAAAGATAAACCCTAACAATTCTATAGATACTCGCTAACCATCCGCCTAACCAAAGATAGACGGATGTCCGTGAATTAATAACAACAGTTATAACAGTAATATTAACAGATCCATCCTCCTCCTCGCTTACCAACGAGGAAGCGGACGAACAACCCCCCATCCGTTGGCAGTTTTATTATCCATTCCATGAGTGTTGCACTATTTACTAGTCAGTTACTTAGTCAAATTAAAAGCGGTACTTTAGTTATACTTGTCTATGATCGAGAAACTGTGCTCCAAGTCGTCCATAACCGCGGACACGACTTTCAGAAAGTTTTACCCTGTAGGGGTGCACAAATAGCAACACACACTCGATCAACCTCGGAAAAACCAAATCAAAACCCAACGAGGCATTCACGACAAAGCAATCTCCAGATTCAGAAATATTTCAGAGGGCCACCCCATTAAGCTACCCGCAACGAAGTTAGCTGACTCCGAGACGGACTCAAGGTTTGCGTCAGTGGCTGTAAACGACTGGGAACCCGAAAATGTGACTGGGCTTGTCGATACCGCGAAAACACTCTGCTTCCCTAAACAGTACAGGTGCAGTACCTCGCACAATTTAAATAAAGCAGTAAAGCATGGCATAAGTACATGATAGTAAACAAAACCTCAAACTAGTTTGTGGCCCCAAGAAATAAGAATGAATCAAGCTCTGGCTCAAGGGGGTCCCATAATCCTCCCGGATGTGGATAGCGCGAATATTCAAGGAACAGGAATCAAGTACTCGGGGTCCTACGGGACACAAGTGAGCATGAAAAACCAAATAGCAGATATTGCTCACCGGTGCCACTTTCATTAGTTATCCCATACTACTCAGGTTAAGTTGTTTAGGTACCTCGTTATCCATCAGACACTCACATACCCTACACATGCTGTTCTACGACTCGCATGGCTCAAACAACTCCTGTAGTAATGGCTCATGGGATGGAGGAACAAGCTTCGGTGGGGTTTAAAAGTAAAGGCTATGCAGTACTTGGGATTCAGTTTAATGCAATCGCGACTCGATGATGCAAGAATAAGATAGAGGCAATAGGTACTGTATGTATGCAAGCATGTGGTAGTGCTTGCCTGGCAGCTCAGTTGAAGCGAGAGAAGGATCTGGGTAGTGCTCCTGGGTTTCTTGATATATCCCCTGCTCAGCGTCTATTCGAAGAAGAACCAAACAAACAAGGGCCAACATAAATAAAGTGCACAAGCATAAGAATAAAATGCGACAAGCAAACAATCATGCCATGATGAATGATGCACAATTTGCATGGCAATAAAGTAGCATGGCATGGGTGAGGTGTGGAATACAAGCAATAAGCATTTTATTAAGTTTTGGTCACATTTTAACCTCATAAAAGTTGCTGTATGCTTTATAATTACATGATGCATGCTGAAATACAGAACAAGGAATGCATAAACAGAAAGGTCTCGTCGAGCTGATCATTTTAGACATATCATTTGTTAAATTTGGAGTTATAAATCAAAAGTTATTAATTAATTAAGGGAAAAAGGGCATTTGTTGTAATTTTAATCAACTTGAAAATTAAAGTGTCCAAAATATATTTTGAAGGCCATATTTGAATTCCTCATATTTTTCTGATTTCAAAACATATATTATTTGTATTATTTGGAATTATGAATTTAAATTTATTTTAAATTCAAAATTAGTCGAATGGAGTCAAAGTCAAAGGTTTGACTAGTTAGAATTAGTTCTGAAAATATTTGACTAAAGATTTGAATTAACATTCAAAAACAAAACATATTTTATATAGAGTTTGAATTCAAATTCCAAAACATTTGAAAGTTATGAATTAGTTTATATTTAAACAGAATATAAACAAATTGAATTTGAATTCAGAAAAGGTTCTCTGGACTTTTGTTACTCGCTGGATTTCTACCAAAGGAGGATGACAGGTGGGCCAGGGGCAGAGCAGGGGCCACGCACGCGCACGGCTATCGGGCGCTGACACGTGTGCCATCCGGGGAGCGCGGGTTGAGGGCTGCAGAGCTGGGGGGCTGTTTTGCAAAACGAACAGAGAGGCTGACGGGTGGGGTTCGGTGGGACTGCGGGTTGAGATGCTAAGAAGGGCAGGGGCCTATTTGCTAAACCTGCTGCGAAGAACTCTGCCGAAACTGAAATCTGCACGCGAATTCCGCTAGCTGGCTTGATCTTTGGAAGACGATGGCGAGCAATTCATTGGGAATTTCGTGTCTCCGCGAAAACCAAAGTTGAAGAGGGATATACAGGCTACAAGTTTCGTTCAGGTGGCATCATTGGAGGAGGGCTACAGCGCACGGGGCAGGGTGAGGAACAGAGGCAGAACGGCTGCTGCAGCTGCTGCTGACGCGCACGCTGGCGGCGACTGCGGCGACGCGCGCGCACGCAGGGTGCTCGACGCAGGGCGGCGACGTTCTACGGCGAGAGGAGGACAGGGACCATGTCTAGGGGGTTAAGAGGCTCACCAGGAGACCGACGGTGTAGGCGAAGGAGCTCGGGACGCAGGGGATCGGTGATGATGCAGACGGCCGGTGTGCTCCTGGTGCTCACGGACACGGCGGCGGCGAGGCTTCTCCGGCGAGGTCCTGCAGCTCCCAGCGGTTCTAGACGTCGAAGAGGAAGCAGAGGAAGCTCCTGGCGTTCCTTGGACATCTTGGCGCGCTCCAGAACGTCTAGAGGGAGAGGTGGCCTTGGCTAGGGTTTAGGTGCATGGAGATGATCATGGTGGGGAGGGGAAGAAGAAGGAAGGATGGAGAGGGGTCTGGGCACTCCCAGATGGGATCTGGAGTACTGGGGTAGCTGGGGTGGTTGAGGTGATAAGGGGGAGAGGGGAGAGGCACATGGGTCACCTTTATGCAAAAAGAGAAAGGAGAGAGGGAGGGTGGCATGGAGCTAGGGTTTGGTGGTGGTGGCAGCTAGGTGGGTCCAGGGTGGTCAGGTAGGGTCGAGCTAGGTAGAGAGAGGGGGTGAGAGAGGTGTGGTTAGCTAGGGTTAGCTAGAGAGGGGCTCGGGGTAGGTTGAGAGGAACTAGGGTTTAGGAGAGAGGGGGGGTATGGCTCGGGTTAGGGTTAGATGGGGGTGTGGTATAGAGAGAAAAGTAAAGAGAGAGGTTGATGTGGTGGTGTCTTTTTGGCAAGACCAAACTATATCAAACAAAAGAAGGAAGGGAGAGAGATGAGAGATGAGATGAGGCATTAGGGTTTGGAGGGAGAGAGATAAAAGCATAGAAATGGTTTTATTTGAATTGCTTTGGTTTGATTTAAAATAACTCAAAGAAAGAATCTCCAAGTGGCAACAAGATCAAAGCAACCAACTTGTTTGAATAACCACAAAGCAAGCTCACTCAAACAAAAGGGTTCATATGAGGAGTGATAGTAGCTTGCATGGGCCATGCATGAGCTTTAAATGCCCTCTTGATAATTGTGAAAACAATTATAACTACATAAGGGCAAAATGAGAATTACATGCAATCATGCTCACACATAGAACCAATCCATATAAAAGCTAGATGAGTTATTCCACTCCCATGGCATCCCAAGGTAGCCATGAGACTCCACATAATTAATATGGTGAAAACAACATATATCACATATGGGAGCATGTGGAGATAGAATTGGATCCATCCCAACCCACATGAGCTAGAGGTGAAACCCAATAAGTTGCAAAGCTCACATTTAGTTGGATGGTGGAATGATGGGGTGATGACAAGAAAGGTGGTGGAGTCAATAAAAGATATGCCCCCAACTCAACTTGGGCATTTAAACAATATATCAATAACCAAATACAATATCAAGAGGCAAATACAATTTACAATGCATATGAGAGAAGAACCAAGAAAAAGGGTTTTATATGATGCTCAAATGCAAGGTGGCATGATGACATGAGCATGATATAATTATGATGCAACAATTATATGTAGGAAGTAGCATTTATATAGACTAGGCTAGTATCATTGCAATTGTTAGACAATTGGGATGCTACATTGTTGTAGTCATTGGCATCCGTTTACCACCTTGCGCTTAGTTTTAATTGAGATGATAGAACTATAGAAATCTGGTTAGTTACTTTACGAACTGGTATCGTATTGTTTTGAAGTGTTAATCTAAAGTTTAAAAGTCCCATTGCAAACTTTCAGTAAGTTTCGATTACTCCGTGAAGTTTAATAGTTGGTATTAAATCAAGAGTAACAATTCCAGTGTTAGTATATGAGTATCATGTTTATCTCCATGATTCTTGATATTCGAAAGATAGTTTCAATATCAAGGTAATCTAGGAGTTGAAAGAGTTGTTTCAGAAACCATCATGTATGGAAGATATTGAGATATCTGAAATGATGTTTTGGTTACAACATGATAGAGTATAATATGGCAAAGTTTATGTTCTCATATTTGATGAGAATTTACAAAATGTTGGAGACACTAGTTGTCCTAATCCTCCAAAAGGTTTTGGAGAGCAACATTATACTCGCGATTCACTGTTATAAGCTAAAAGTAGCTTGATCATGGATAATTACATGATAAGGGTGAATATTTGAAATGTTTACTACACCAAGAGATTACTAAATAAAGGAATTTGAAAGAACACCAAACATTTGATGATGGTGATCTACTTCAAAGTGCAAGTCCAAAGACATTGGTATTTAACTATACATGCTTTGAACTATGTGTCATGTATATGGCTCCACTATTGATGTTGATAGATTCTTTCAAACAGAAAAAGAAATACTGAAAGAGAATCTCATAAATATATGGCAGAAAAGAAAAGACTAGAATTGTTCAGCTTAGGTATATAGAGGATATACGCGTTATGGCTGTATTCTTGGCTTGTTAAATAATGTGGTTCTTAAGTATTGGATACTGAATTTGTTGGTATGAATCGTCATACGAAACAACAGAATTCATGAACTACAATGGCCTAAGTAACTAGCAAAAGAATATGTGATGATGTTCATCGAGAACAAATAAAGGGTTATTGTGTTTCTCGTTAAACATCAAAGCTTCCCTTTAAGATTTGTTTTATCAGGTATTATGAGAACAAAAGGGTTGTTCAAATAATTGCTGTAATCCATAAAAGATGGATGATTTACAAATCTCCTTGGAGAAATCACATCCATAAAACTAGTGCTAAAAATGTCGAAAGACAAATTGATTGAAAGATCACTTAGGAAGTGACATCGCTGTTTAATTTATATTGGAAAGAAAACATGAAGAAACTCCATGTGGATGGAATTTTGGAGTCTTTTGATTTTTGATCAAATGACGCTTGTAAAACTTTCCTAGAGATAATTAAAACTTCGTTCATAGGCCAAAAGGGAACGAATGACTAGCTTATTGAAACTTGTACATATTGTTGTATGAAGTCCATTATGTGTAGTCAAGAGCGATGGATTTCAACTTCATATGCTTTCTCCGAAAATTTGAGTGAATATATGTTTACTTAATAAGGATGAAGTATGAAACATTTGAAAAGTTCAAAAGACTTTCAAGATGAAGTGCAAAATCAATGTAACAAGAATATAATAGTTTATGATAAGATCATAAAGGAAGATATTTGAGTTACAAGTTTAGCATAATTCCTAAGATTTAAGGAATCGTTCCGTGGATTTGCATTTCCCGAAACACCATAAGAGTATGGAGCATTCGAGATATGTAATTTAACCTTGTTTGACATGGTAAGATCAAAGGTGTAATTCATAAAACTGCCATTATATTTTAAAGATTAAAAGCTTTAGAGACTACCGTTTTTACACTGAAAAGAGCTCCATCATAATCCGTTGAAATGACACCATATAAAGTTATGGTTTGGGATAAAACCCAAGTTGTCCTTTCTTAAACATTGGTATGCTATGCATAAGAAAGATGTTTACAACAAAAGTCGGATGAACCTGTCTTTGTATGTTATTTTGAATAACTGTTAAGTATTCCTCCATAAAATTAGAGACAAAAGTGTTTGTCGCTTAGAACGTCCAGTTTCTTTGAGAAGGAATTTTTCGTGAAAAGATAAGTGGGAGGACAATAGAACTTTGATAAGGTTAAAGGAACCTTAGATATATATGCAAAGTTGCGCAGCGCCGAAAAGTGTTCCGGAGGCAGCAACAATGCTCATGGCTCACGTGCCTCAAAGGTTGTGGTTACGGAGGTCAAAGTTTCTTTTGAACCAAGTAGGTCGGGTAAACAATCAAATACCAAGATTTGAGGGTTGAATTATTATTTGAGAATAATGAACGGACTACATGCAAAGAAGCGATTATGGGCCCTGACTCCGTAAAATGGCTTGAAGCCATAAAATCCGTGATAGTTCCATACACGAGAAATCAAGCTTTGAACTTGAAGGACCCTCGAGAAAGGTGTAAGACCTTACATCCATGTTTGGATCTATAAAGAAATAGACATGGATGTTTCACATCTATGGAATAGTCGACATGTTGGGAAAGAGTTCACAACAATGTTCAAAGGTTGTATATGACAAGATTTGATCTTTCATAGCGATATTTAGTCTAGACGGATTAATGTAGCAACCACTACATATAATTTTGTTATGTGGTAGTTGAATAAACAAAACGAGTTCTTCTAATAGAATTGTTACCTAGGACATGTGCATAACGCGGTCCATAGGGTTTTTGTTAATTCAAAGGATGCTAAAAGCATATTCAAACTTCAATGGTTGAAGTAAGCATTGCGGAGTTGGAATCTTCACTATGATGAAACTGTTAAAGGAGTTTAAATTCGTCAGAGACGATGAAGATGCTTGCATTTGCAAGAAATTAAGTGGGAGCGCTAAGACATGTTTCTTATCCATTATGTGGAAGACATATTGTTGATTGGAAATGATGTATATTTTATTAACACATATTAAGAATTTCATCCCGATGAAAGACTTAGGCAAAACCCAAATATTTGGCATCAATAGACGCTAATATGGTTGTGCCGAAAGTACATAGATGATGTATTGAATGAGTTCAATATAGAAACTGCAAGAAAGGTTCTTGTCGCACAGAAAGGATCGAATGAGTTCAATATTGATGATATATTCAAGTGTATTGACACTTGGTAAGTGAAACAAAGATTCAAGTATAGATTGATACTTGATGTATGAAATCACAAAGAGTATTTATATCAATCATACTGTGATATGTACAAATCCAGATATGTCCTATGCTCTAAATGTGATGAGCATATACCAGAATGATTCATAAGATGATCATTGGACGATAGTAAGGATATTTTTATGATCTTTTGGAAGAACTAAGAGTATATTATTTTGTAGAAGTGGCAAATAGATGGTTAGTTCATTGTAATAGTACTACATTGATACTAGTTTTGTCACAAAGTACAAATTAAGTTTATCTCAATCTAAACTAAGGGTGGCACAATATAATAGAAAGTAAGTTCCATAATGGATTTGGATGAGTTCCAAAGTTAAGACATTGTGACAGATACTACAACAAAAGAATAAGTATATGACTGCTATTATAGCAGCTAAAGAGGGCATTTGTGTCAAGTAGTTTGTTATCAAACTAGGTGTAGTTCACAGCGGGATAATGCTATGAAGATATATTGTACGACAATATTATCAACATGTTTTAACCCCAAAGAACTAAAGGTCTCACCAAAGGACCAAATTTATACAAAGCCATCTCATTAGAGAATGAGTGATGCGTAGAGACGCAAAGACATGCAATTACACACGAACCTGGAAGTGTCAGATCCGGAGATCAGTTGACCAGTAGCAATCATGTACATACAACACCAGAAAGCCATAGGTGTTAAATACACAAAGGTTTGAAACTAGATTATTGACTCTAGTGTAAGTGGGAGACTGTTGGAGATATGCCCAAGAGGCAATAATAAAGTGGTTATTATCATATCTTCATGCTTATGATAAATGTTTACATACCATGCTATAATTGTATTAATCGGAAACATGAATACTTGTGTGATTTGTAAACATAAAAGAGTCCCTAGTAAAGCCTCTTGTTAAACTAGCTTGTTGGTTAATATATGATCATGGTTTCCTGATCATGAACATAGAGATGTTATTAACAACAGGGTCATATCATTAGGGGAATGATGTTATGGACATACTCCTATAGTTAAGCGTAGCATAAAGATCAAGTCATTTAATATAGTTCATTTGCTATAAGCTTTCTGATACATAGTAACCTAATTCCTTCGACCATGAGATCATGCTAATCACCATCACCGGAAGGATGCTCTGATGACATCAAACACCACACCGTAACTGGGTGGCTATAAAGGTGGCATTGAGTGTTCAGAAAGTATGTGTTGAGGCACATGAATCAAGAGTGGGATTTGTCCATCCATATTATAGATAGATATACTCTAGGCACTCTCGGTGGAATGTCATACAATTAGCTTGCAAGCATGTGACTGGCTCACAAGGGATCACATATCACGGGAACGAGAAAAGAGTACTTATCGGTAACGAGGTTGAACTAGGTATGCAGAGATACCGACGATCAAAACCTCGGATAAGTAAACTATCGTGAGACAAAGGGAAATTGGTATCATATGTAAGTGGTTCATTCGATCGCAAAGTAATCGTAGAAATATGTGGGAGCCATATGAATTTCTAGATTCCTCTATTGGTTGTTGATCGGAGAAGTGTCTCGGTCATGTCCGAATAATTCACGAACCGTAGGGAGACACACTTAAGGATTCGATGTTGTTGAGTAGTTATGGAATGATGAGTAAGAGACCGAATGTTGTTCGGAGTCTCGGATGGGATCTGGGATATCACGAGGAGATCCGGAATGGTCCGGAGAATAAGATTCATATAAGGAAAGTCATGTTTCGGAGTTCGGGAATGATTCCGGTGTTTTCACCAGGAATGTTCTAGAAGGGTCTAGAAGGTCCGGCACTCCGGAGGGGAAGGGTACATAGATGTGTCATGACAATGTGGAATGGTTGTATCATGTACTAGGTCACTTGGCTAGGCAAAATAAAGAGAAGAAATCAAATCGAAGTTTGAATGTCAAACGCCAATTTGAAAAAGTCAAATCTCAAGTTTGCTTGGTGGAGGGAGAGTAGGAAACCTACTTGGGGAGGAAGTCCCACTCCCTCCCACCCGCTGGACGTGAGGAGGAGTTGGAGGAGGACTCCCTCCTACCCAAACCGCCTCTCCCCTCCTATATAAGGAAGGGTAGGGCGTCCCCTCTCCCTACACCTCAAACCCTAGCTCCTGCGCGCCTCCACCTCCAAGTGCAGCCACCGCCTAGGGTTTCCCCTCCAACTCGGCGACTTGGGGCTTCCCCAAGCCCTAGCCGCCGGCCACACTCTCCTCTTGGTGCCCTATAAACCCTAGATCACCAAGGCCTCTCTCATAGTCCACCATACTCGCTCCGGCTTAAGGCGAAGCCCTGCGAGATCTCCCCTCTACTTCCGACACCACGCCGTCGTGCTGTCGGAATCACGAGGAGAGTGCTACAACCTCCGCTGCCTGCTGGAACAAGGGAGAGGAAGGTCTTCATCGAGTACCGAACATATGACCGACTGTGGAAGCGCTGCCGGAACACATCGCCGGAAGGATCATCTACGCGATCTTGAGATCGGCAAGAGTACGACTACATCACCCACGAGAATCTTCTCTCGTTAATCACTTTGAAATCTTCGAGGGTGAGTTCTTCTATCGACTTGTTGCTACAATATAGTAGATAGATCTTGGCTTGTTTGTTTGCATGCGGTAGAATTTTTTTGTTTTCCCATGCTACGAACCCCTACAGTTTCAAGGCGATTAACAACGAGCCTAAGACCTAATACATATTTGAGGGAATGACCCAAAATCGTCGTTTTGGTGTTTTATGGACGGTTTCATTAGCTATTGCCCATAATTTTGGGGTTCCAAGGGCCATCCATAACAAAAGTAAGCCCCGTTAAATGTTTGAAATTTATGACCATAGGCTCGTTTTTTCGTGCTTCTTGGTCATTATCATGAGTTATTGACCACAGTTTTTGGGGATTTCAAGCGGATTAACAACGAGCATCAGACATAATACATGTTTGAGGGCATGACCCAAAATCATCATTTTCGTTTTTATGGCCGTTTTCATTAGCTATTGCCCATAATTTTGGGGTTCCGAGAGATATTTATAACGACCGTAAGACCCGATACATTTTTGAAATTTATGACCACAAAATCGTATTTTTCGTGCTTTCTGGACGTTTTCAAGAGCTATTTCCCACCTTTTTGGGTTGCAAGGGCCGTTTATTACGACCATAAGACATGATACATGTTTGAAACTTATGACCACAAACTTGTTTTTCGTGCTTTATGGTTGTTTTCATGAGCTATTGCCCACACTTTTGGGGGTTTCAAGGCGATTTACATCGACCCTAAGACCCAATACGTGTTTGAGGGCATGACCAAAAACTAGCCGTTTTCGTGTTTTATGGTCGTTTTCATGAGGTATTGCCCATACTTTTGGGGTTCCAAGGGCCATTTATAACGATCGTAAGCCACGATAAATGTATGAAATTTATGGCCACAAACTCATTTTTTCGTGCTTTTTGGCTATTTTCATGAGCTATTGCCCACAGTTTTAGGGGTTTTAGGGTGATTTACAACGACCCTAAGACCCGAGACATGTTTGAGGGAATGACCAAAAACTCGCTGTTGTCGTGTTTTATGGTCGTTTTCATGAGCTATTGCCCACAGTTTTGGGGTTTTAGGGCGATTTACAAAAAGCATAATAGCTGATACATGTTTGAGGGAATGACCAAAAACTCGCCATTTTCATGTTTTATGGCTGTTTTCAGGAGCTATTGCCCACAATTTTATGGTTTAAGGGGGATTTACAACAAGCGTAATACCCGATACATGTTTGAGGGCATGACAAAAAACTCACCGTTTTCGTGTTTTATTGTCGTTTTCGTGATCTATTGCCCATAATTTTGGGGTTCCAAGGGCCATTTATAATGAACGTAAGACCAGATAAATGTTTGAAATTTATGACCATAGACTCGTTTTTTCGTGCTTCTTGGCCCTTGCAATTAACAACGAGCCTAAGACCGAATACATGTTTGAGGGCATGATCAAAAATCTTCGTTTTCGTGTTTTATGACAGTTTTCATTAGCTATTTCCCATAATTATGGGGACCTGCTAAATTTCTGAAATTTATAACCACAGACTCGTTTTCATACTTTTTGGCTGTTTTCATGAGTTATTGATCATAGTTTGGGGGGTTTTAGGGAAATTTACAATGACCCTAAGACCCGATACATGTTTGAGGGCATGACCAAAAACTTGTCGTTTTCTTGAGCTATTGCCCACAGTTTAGAGGTTCTGAGAGCTATTTATAACGACCGTAAGACCCGATACAATTTTGAAATTTATGACCACAAACTCGTATTTCTCGTGCTTTCTGGACGTTTTCAAGAGCTATTGGCCACCTTTTTGGGTTGCGAGGTCCCTTTATAACAAACATACGACACGATACATGTTTAAAACTTATGACCAAAAACTCGTTTTTCGTGCTGTATGGCTGTTTTCATGAGCTATTGCCCATACTTTTGGGGGTTTCGGGCGATTTACAATGACCCTAAGAACCGATACATGTTAGAGGGCATGACCAAAATCTCGCCTTTTTGTGTATTATGGTCGATTTCGTGAGCTATTGCCCATAGTTTTGGGGTTCCAAGGGCCATTTATAACGAACGTAAGCCCCGATAAATGTTTGAAATTTATGACCACAAACTAGTTTTTTCGTGCTTTTTAGCCATTTTCATGAGCTATTCCCCAAAGTTTTAGGGGTGTCAGGGTGATTTACAATGACCCTAAGACCCGATACATGTTTGAGGGAATGCCCCAAAACTTGCCGTTTTTATGAGCTATTGTCCACAGTTTTGGGGTTTAAGGGTGATTTACAACAAGCTTAATACCCAATACATGTTTGCGGGAATGACCAAAAACTTTCCATATTTGGGTTTTATGGCTGTTTTTATAAGCTACTTCCCACAATTTTGGGATTAATGGCGATTTACAACAAGCACGAATACCCGATACATGTTTGAGGGTATGTTTTTGTTTTTTTGGCAGTTTTCATGAGCTATTGCAAACAGTTTTGTGGATCAAAGTGCCATTTATAATGACCGTATGACCCGATACATGTTTGAACTTTATGACCGCAAATTCGTTTTTTTCATGCTTTATGGTCGTTTTCATGAGTTATTGCCCACAGTTTTGGGGGTTTTAGGGCGTTTTACAATGACCCTAAGACCCGATACATGTTTAAGGGCATGACCAAAAAAATCATCGTTTTCGTGTTTTATGGTCGATTTTATGAGCTATTGCCCACAGTATTGGCGTTCCAACAACCATTTATAACGAACATAACCCCTGATAAATGTTTGAAATTTATGATGACAAACTTGTTTTTTTCGTGCTTTATGCCCGATTTCATGACCTATTTCCCACAGTTTTAGGGGTTTCAGCGCGACTTACAACGGCCCTAAGACCCGATACATGTTTGACAGAATAACCAAAAACTAGTCGTTTTGGCGTTTTATGGCCGTTTTCATGACCTATTGCCCACAGTTTTGGGGTTCCAAGGGCCATTTATAACGAACGTAAGCCCCGATAAATGGTTGAAATTTATGACCATAGGCTCGTTTTTTCGTGCTTCTTGGTCATTTTCATGAGTAATTGCCCATGGTTTTGAGGGGTTTCAAGGCGATTAACAACGAGACTAAGACCTAATACATGTTTGAGGGAATGACCCAAAATCGTCGTTTTCGTGTTTTATGGCCATTTTCATTAGCTATGGCCCATAATTTTGGGGTTCCAATGGCCATTTATAACGAACGTAAGCCTCGATAAATGTTTTAAATTTATGACCATAGGCTCGTTTTTTCGTGCTTCTTGGTCATTTTATGAGTTATTGCCCACGGTTTTTAGGGGTTTCAAGACGATTAACAACGGGCCTAAGACCTAATACATGTTTGAGGGCATGACCCAAATTTTTCATTTTCGTGTTTTTTTGGCCGTTTTCATTAGCTATTGCCCATAATTTTGGGGTTCCGAGAGCTATTTATAACGAACGTAAGACCCGTTACATGTTTGAAATTTAAGACCATAAACTCGTATTTTTCGTTCTTTCTAGACGTTTTCAAGATCTATTGCCCACCTTTTTGGGTTGCAAGGGTCGTTTATAACGACCATAAGACATGATACATGTTTGAAACTTATGACCACAAACTCGTTTTTTCGTGCTTTAAGGCTGTTTTCATGAGCTATTGCCCACACTTTTGGGGGTTTCAGGCGATTTACAACGACCCTAAGACCCGATACATGTTTAAGGGCATGACTAAAAACTCGCCGTTTTCATGTTTTTTGGCCTTTTTCGTGAGGTATTGCCCATACATTAGGGGTTCCAAGGGCCATTTATAGCAAACGTAAGCCCCGATAAATGTTTGAAATTTATGACCACAAACTCGTTTTTTTGTACTTTATGGCTATTTTCATGAGCTATTGCCCATAGTTTTAGGGGTTTTAGGGTGATTTACAACGACCCTAAGACCCGATATATGTTTTAGAGAATGACCAAAAAGTTGCCATTTACGTGTTTTATGGTCGTTTTCGTGAGCTATTGCCCATAGTTTTGGGGTTTCAGGGCGATTTACAACAAGCATAATACCTAATACATGTTTGAGGGAATGACCAAAAACTCGCCATTTTCGTGTTTTATGGCTGTTTTCAGGAGCTATTGCCAACAATTTTGAGGTTTAAAGGGGGATTTACATCAAGCATAATGTGCGATACATGTTTGACGACATGACCTAAAATTGTCGTTTTCGTGTTTTATGGACGCTTTCATTAGCTATTGCCCACAATTTTCGGGTTCCAAGGGCCATTTATAATGAATGTAAGCCCCGATAAATGTTTGAAATTTATAACCATAGACTTGTTTTTTCGTGCTTCTTGGTCGTTTTCATGAGTTATTGCCAATGGTTGTTGGCGCTTTCAAGGCGATTAACAACGAGCCTAAGACCCAATACATGTTTGAGGGCATATGCCCAAAAAACGTCGTTTTCGTGTTTTATAGCCGTTTTCATTAGCTATCGCCCATAATTATGGGGTTCCAAGGGCCATTTATAACTAACGTAAGCCCTGATACATTTTTGAAATTTATAACCACAGACTCGTTTTTCGTGCTTTTTGGCTGTTTTCATGAGTTACTGATCATAGTTTTGGGGGTTTCAGGGCAATTTACAACGACGCTAAGACCCGATACAAGTTTGAGGGCATGACCAAAAACTCGTCGTTTTCTTGTTTTATGGCCGCTTTCTTGAGCTATTGCCCATAGTTTTGAAGTTCCGAGAGCTATTTATAACGACCGTAAGACCCGATACATGTTTGAAATTTATGACCACAAACTCGTATTTTTCGTGCTTTCTAGACGTTTTCAAGAGCTATTGCCCACTTTTTTTGGGTTACAAGGGCCGTTTATAACGACCATAAGACACGATATATGTTTTAAACTTATGAACACAAAATCGTTTTTTCATGCTTTATGGCTGTTTTCATGAACTATTGCCCACACTTTTGGGAGTTTTGGGGCGATTTACTACGACCCTAAGACCCGATACATGCTTGAGGGCATGACAAAAACTCGCCGTTTTCGTGTTTTATGGTCGTTTTCGTGAGCTATTGCCCATAGTTTTGGGATTCCAAGGGCCTTTTATAACGAACGTAAGCCCCGATAAATGGTTGAAATTTATGACCACAAACTCTTTTTTTCGTGCTTTTTGGCCATTTTCATGAGCTATTGCCCAAAGTTTTAGGGGTTTCAGGGTGATTTACAACGACCCTAAGAGTCGATACATGTTTGAGGGAATGACCAAAAGCTCGCCGTTTTCATGAGCTATTGCCCACAGTTTTGGGGTTTCAGGGCGATTTACAACAAGTGTAATACCTGATACATGTTTGAGGAAATGACCAAAAACTTGCCATTTTCGTGTTTTATGGCTGTTTTTATGAGCCACTGCCCACAGTTTTGGGGTTTAAGGGTGTTTTACAACAAGCGCGAATACCCGATACATGTTTGAGGGCATGACCAAAAACTTGTCGTTTTTGTTTTTTTAGCAGTATTCATGAGCTATTGCCAACATTTTGGGGTTCCAAGGGCCATTTATAACGACCGTAAGACCCAATAAATGTTTGAAATTTATGACCACAAACTTGTTTTTTTGTGCTTTATGACCGTTTTCATGAGCTATTGCCCTTAGTTTTGTGGGGTTTAGGGTGATTTACAATGACCCTAAAACCCGATACAAGTTTGAGGGTGTGACTAAAGCCACGCTATTTTTGTGTTTTATGGCCGTTTTCATGAGCTGTTGCCATCAACGTCCTCAGTGCCAAATATGCGGCTACTTGGGGAAAATCGCGTCTAAATGTCGGAACCGCTTCAACGCCGACTTCGTACGTGCCTACAACCAGTGCTCTAGAAACTCCGCCTCGACGAGCTTCCATGCCCCTCCACCCTAGATCTTGGATACTGGAGCTATGGATCATCTGACAAATGGTGGGACCGATCAAGTTCAAGTGTCAACTACGCAGGTTTGTCTATTGCCCACATTGGCCATTCCTCTTTAGCCGGTTCACAATTAAAATAGAATAATATCCTTCACACCCCGCGCATTAGCCAACATCTCCTCTCAGTCTATTGCCTTGTTTGTGATAATGATGTTTTTGTTGAGTTTCACCGTCATTTTTTCTATGTTAAGGACAAGGCCACACGGAGAATTCTGCTTCATGGTAGAAGTCATGGAGGACTCTTCCCCATCCTGTTTAGTCATGCATCGTTGTCGTCCCCTCATGCTCTTTTGGTCATGTTTGAGGGCATGACCAAAAACTCGTCGTTCTCGATTTTTATGGCCATTTTCATGAGCTATTGCCCACAATTTTGGGGTTTCGACGGCCATTTATGACAATTGTAAGACCCGATACGTGTTTGAACTTTATGACCACAAATTTGTATTTTTCGTGCTTTCTAGTTGTTTTCATGAGCTATTGCCCACTTTTTGGGTTCCAAGGGGCATTTATAATGACCGTAAGACCAGATACATGTTTGAAACTTATGGCCACACACTCATTTTTGTCGAGCTTTATGGCTGTTTTTATGAGCTATTGCCCAAAGTTTTGGGGTTTTAGCGCGATTTACAATGACCCTAAGACCCGATACATGTTTAAGGGCATGACCGAAAACTCGTTGTTTTCATGTTTTATGGTCGTTTTCATGAGCTATTGCCCATAATTTTGTGGTTCCAAGAGCCATTTATAAATACAATAAGCCCCAATAAATGTTTGAAATTTATGACCAAAAACTCGTCGTTTTAGCATTTTATTGCCGTTTTCATGAGCTACTGCCCACAGGTTTAGGGGTTTCAGGGCGATTTACAATGACCCTAAGACATGCTACAAGTTAGACGGAATAACCAAAAACTCGTCGTTTTTACGTTTTTATGGCCGTTTTCATGACCTATTGCCCACATTTTGGGGGTTTTAGGGCGATTTAGAACGAGCGTAATACCCAATACATGTTTGAGGGAATGACCAAAAACTCATCATTTTCACGTTTTATGGATGTTTTCATGAGCTATTGCCCATAGTTTTGGGGTTTCAGGATGATTTACAACGATTGTAGTACTCGATACATGTTTGAGGGCATGACCAAAAACTTATCTTTTTCATGTGTTTTCGTCGTTTTCATGATCTATTGCACATAGTTTTGGGGTTCCAAGGGCCATTTTATAATGATCATATGACCCGATAAATGTTTGAACTTTATGACCACAAACACATTTTTTTCCGGGCTTTATGACCTTTTTATGAGCTGTTGCCCACAGTTTTAGGGGTTTCTGGAAGATTTACAACGGCTCTAAGACGAGATACATGTTTGATGGCATGACCAAAAATCGCCGCGTTCGTGTTTTATGTCCGTTTCATTAGCTATTGCCCACACTTTTGGGTTTCCAAGGGCCATTTATAACGAACGTAAGCCCCGATAAATGTTTGAAATTTATGACCACAAACTCGTTTTTTCGTGCTTTCTCAACGTTTTTATGAGTTATTGGCCACAGTTTTGGGTTCTAATGGCCATTTAAAACAACCGTAAGACCCGATACATGTTTGAAACTTATGACCACAAACTCGTATTTTTCGTTCTTTATGGCCGTTTTCTTGAGCTATTGCCCACAATTTTGGGGTTCCAAAGGCCATTTATAAAGACCATAAAACCAGATACATGTTTCACCTTTATGACCACAAACTCGTATAGTTCGTGCATTCTCGCCATTTTCAAGAGCTGTTGTCCCACCTTTTTGGGTTTCAAGGGCCATTTATAATGATTGTAAGAACCGATACATGTTTGAACTTATGACCAGAAACTCATGTTTCTGTTCTTTATGGCTGTTTTCATGAACTATTGCCCACAGTTTTGGGGGTCTCGGGGTGATTTATAATGACCTAATACCCGATACATGTTTGAGGGCAAAGACCAAAAACTTGTCGTTTTCATAAGCTATTTCCCATAGTTTTGGGGTTCCAACGACCATTTATAATGAACGTAAGCCCCGATAAATGTTTGAAATTAATGACCACAAACTCGTTTTTTCATGCTTTGTGACCGTTTTCATGAGCTATTGCCCATAGTTTTCGGGGGTTTCAGGGTGATTTACAATGGTCCTAAGACTTGATACATGTTTGAGGGCATAAGACCAAAACCTCGCCATTTTTGCATTATATGGCCGTTTTTATGAGCTATTGCCCATAGTTTGGGGGTTCCAACAGGCATTTATAACAAAAGTAAGCCCCGATAAAGGTTTGAAATTTATGACCACAAACTCGTTTTTTCTTGCTTTATGGCCGTTTTCATGAACTATTGCCCACAATTTTAGGGGTTTCAACATGATTTATAATGACCCGATACATGTTTGAGGAAATGACCAAAAACTTGTCGTTTTGGCGTTTTATGGCCATTTTCATGAGCTATTGCCCACAATTTTGGGGTTTCAAGGCGATTTACAAACGGAATGACCAAAAACTCGTCATTTTCGTATTTTATGGCTGTTTTCATGAGCTAGTGCCCATAGTTTTCGGGTTTCAGGACAATTTACAATGACCATAATACCCGGTACAAATTTGAGGGCAAGACCAAAACTTGTCGTTTTCGTGTTTTATGGATGTTTTCATTAGCTATTGCTCATAGTTTTGGGTTCTAAGGGCCATTTATATGAACGTAAGCCCCGATAAATGTTTGAAATTTATGACCATAGAATCGTTTTTTCGTGCTTCTTGGTCGTTTTCATGAGTTATTGCCCACGGTTTTGGGGGTTTCAAGGCGATTAACAACGAGTCTAAGATCCAATACATGTTTGAGGGCATGGCCAAAAATTGTCGTTTTCGTGTTTTATGGCCATTTTCATTAGCTATTGCCCATAATTTTCGGGTTCCATGGGACATTTATAACGAACGTAAGCCCCGATAACTGTTTGAAACTGATGACCACAAACTCTTTTTTCGTGCTTTCTAGCCGTTTTTATGAGTTATTGATCATAGTTTTGGGGGTTTTAGGGCAATTTACAACGACCCTAAGACCCGATACATGTTTGAGGGCAGGCCCAAAACTCGCTGTTTTCGTGTTTTATGGCCATTTTCTTGAGCTATTGCCCAAATTTTGGGGTTCCGAGGGCCATTTATAAGGATCGTAAGACCCGATACATGTTTGAACTTTATGACCACAAACTCATATTTCTCGTGCTTTCTGGACGTTTCCAAGAGCTACTGCTCACCTTTTTGGGTTCCAAGGGCCATTTATAATGACCATAAGACCTGATACATGTTTGAAACTTATGAACACAAACTTGTTTTTTTCGTGCTTTATGGATGTTTTCATGAGCTATTGCCCACACTTTTGGGGTTTCGGGGCGATTTACAACGACCCTAACACCCGATACATGTTTGAGGGCATGACCAAAAACTCATCGTCTTCGTATTTTATGGTCATTTTCAAGAGCTATTGCCCATAGTTTTGGCGTTCCAAGGCCCATTTATAATGAACGAAAGCCCTAATAAATGTTTGAAATTTATGACCACAACCTCATTTTTTCATGCTTTATGTCCATTTTCATGAGCTATTGCCCAAAGTTTTAGAGGTTTTAGGGCGATTTATAACGACCCTAAGACCCGATACATGTTTGAGGGAATGACCAAAAATTCGCCGTTTTCATGAGCTATTGCCCATAGTTTTGGGGTTTGACGGCGAATTACAACAAGCGTATTACCTGATACATGTTTGAGGGAATGACCAAAAACTTGCTATTTTCGTGTTTTATGGCTGCTTTCATGAGCTAGTGCCCACAATTTTGGGGTTTAAGGGCGATTTACAACAAGCGCGTATACCCAATACATGTTTGAGGGCATGACCAAAAACTTGTCGTGTTTGTTTTTTTGTCAGTTTTCATGACCTATTGCAGACAGTTTTGGGGTTCCAAGGGCCATTTATTACGACCATAAGACCTGATACATGTTTGAACTTTATGACCACAAAGTTGTTTGTTTTCGTGCTTTATGACCGTTTTCATGAGTTATTGCCGATGATTTTGGGGGTTTCAGGGCGTTTTACAACGGCCCTAATATCCGATACATGTTGAAGGCATTGACAGAAAACTCGTCATTTTCGTGTTTTATGGTTTTTTCAGGAGCTATTGCCCATAGTTTTGTGGTTCCAAGGGCCATTTATAACGAACATAACCCCCGATAAATGTTTGAAATTTATGACCACAAACTCGTTTTTTCGTGCTTTATGTTCGTTTTCATGATCTATTGCCCATAGTTTTGGGGGTTTCAGGGCGATTTACAATGACCCTAAGACCCGATACATGTTTGAGGGCATGACTAAAACCTCGCCATTTTTGCGTTTTATGGCCGTTTTCATGAGCTATTTCCCACAATACTGGGGTTCCAATGGCCATTTATAACGAACGTAAGCCAAGATAAATGTTTGAAATTCATGACCACAAACTCTTTATTTCGTGCTTTATGGCCGATTTCATGACCTATTGCTCACAGTTCTAGGGGTTTTAGCGCGATTTACAACAACCCTAATACCAAATACATGTTTGAGGGAATGACCGAAACCTCGTCGTTTTTGCGTTTTATGGCCGTTTTTATGAGCTATTTCCCACAGTTTTGGTGTTTCAAGGCGATTTACAACAAGCGTAATACCTGATACATGTTTGACGAAATGACCAAAAACTCATCATTTTCGTGTTTTATGGCTATTTTCATGAGGTATTGCCCACAATTTTGGGGTTTTAGGATGATTTATAATGACCGTAATAACCGATACATGTTTGAGGGCATGACCAAAAATCGTCGTTTTCATGTTTTATGGACATTTTCATTATCTATTGCCCATAGTTTTGGGGTTCCAAGGGCCATTTATAACGAACAAAAGGCCCAAAAAATGTTTGAAATTTATGACCATAGGCTCGTTTTTTCGTGCTTCTTGGTCATTTACATGAGTTATTGCCCATGTTTTTTGGGGATTTTAAGGCGATTAACAACGAGCCTAAGACCCAATACATGTTTGAGGGCATGACCCAAAATCATTGTTTTCGTGTTTTATGGACGTTTTCATTAGCTATTGCCCATAATTTTGGGGTTCCAAGGGCCATTTATAACGAACGTAAGCCCCGATAAATGTTTGAAACTTATGACCACAAACTCATTTTTTCGTGCTTTATGGCCATTTTCATGAGCTATTGCCCACAGTTTTAGGGGTTTCAGGGGCGATTTACAACGACCCTAAGACCCGATACATGTTTTAGGGCATGACCAAAAACTCGTCGTTTTTGTGTTTGATGGCCGTTTTCTTGAGCTATTGTCCACAGTTTTGGGGTTTCGAGGGACATTTATAACGACCGTAAGACCCGATACATGTTTGAAATTTATGACCACAAACTCGTAATTTTCGTGCTTTCTAGACGTTTTCAAGAGCTATTGGCCACCTTTTTTTGGGTTCCTAGGGCAGTTTATAACGACCATAAGACCCGATACATGTTCGAAACTTATGACGACAAACTTGTTTTTTCGTGCTTTATGGCTGTTTTCATGAGCTATTGCCCACACTTTTGGGGGTTTCAGGGCGATTTACAACGACCCAAAGAACCAATACATGTTTGAGGGCATGACCAAAAATCTTCGTTTTCGTGTTTTATGGCCGTTTTCATTAGATATTGCCCATAATTATGGGGTTCCAAGGGCCATTTATAAAGAACGTAAGCCCTAATAAATGTTTGAAATTTATAACCACAGACTCGTTTTTCGTGCTTTTGGGCTATTTTCATGAGTTATTGATAATAGTTTTGGGGGTTTCAGGGAAATTTACAACGACCCTAAGACCCGATACATGTGTGAGGGCATGACCAAAAACTCGTCGTTTTCGTGTTTATGGCCGTTTTCTTGAGGTATTACCCACAGTTTTGGGGTTTTGAGAGCTATTTATAACGACCGTAAGATCCGATACATGTTTGAAATTTATGACCACAAACTCGTATTTTTCGTGCTTTTTGGACGTTTTCAAGAGCTATTTCCCACCTTTTTGGGGTTGCAAGGGCCGTTTATAACGACAATAAGACACGATAAATGTTTGAAACTTATGACCACAAACTCGTTTTTTGAGCTTTATGGTTGTTTCCGTGAGCTATTGCCCATACTTTTGGGGGTTCCGGGGCGATTTTAAATGACCCTAAGACCCGATACATGTTTGAGGGCCTGACCAAAAAACTCGCCATTTTCGTGTTTTATGATCGTTTTCACGAGCTATTGCCCATAGTTTTTCGGTTCCAAGGGCCATTTATAAGGAACGTAATCCCCGATAAATGTTCGAAATTTATGAGCACAAACTCATTTTTTCGTGCTTTTTGACTGTTTTCATGAGATATTGCCCATAGTTTTGGGAGGGCAGGACTAAAACATAGCCATTTTTATGTTTTATGGCCGGTTTCATGAGCTATCGCCAACAGTTTTGGCGGTCCAACAGCCATTTATAACAAACATAAGCCCCGATAAATGTTTGAAATTTTTGACCACATAATCGTTTTTTCGGGCTTTATGGCCGATTTAATGACCTATTGCCCACAGTTTTAGGGGTTTCAACGACGTTTTAAAACGACCCTAAGACCCGATACATGTTTGAGGGAATGACCAAAAACTCGTCGTTTTGGCGTTTTATGGCCATTTTCATGAGCTACTGCCCACAGTTTCAGGGTTTCAGGGCGATTTACAACAAGCGTAATACCTGATACATGTTTGAGGGAATGACCAAAATCTTGCCATTTTCGTGTTTTATGGCTGTTTTTATGAGCTCTGCCCACAATTTTGGGGTTTAAGGGCGATTTACAACAAGCGCGAATACCCGATACATGTTTGAGGGCATGACCAAAAACTTGTCATTTTTGGTTTTGTTTGGCAGTTTTCATGAGCTATTGCCAACAGTTTTGGGGTTTCAAGGGCCATTTATAACGATCGTAAGACCCGATACATGTTTGAAGTTGATGACCACAAATTTCTTTTTTTCGTGCTTTATGGCCATTTTTATGAGTTATTGCCCACAGTTTTGGGGGTTTTAGGGCGTTTTACAATGACCCTAAGACCCGATACATGTTTAAGGGCATGCCGAAAAACTCGTCGTTTTTGTGTTTTATGGTTGTTTTCATGAGCTATTGCCCACGGTTTTGGGGTTCCAAGGGTCATTTATAACGAACATAACCCGGATAAATGTTTGAAATTTATGACCACAAACTTGTTTTTTCGTGCTTTATGACCGTTTTCATGAGCTATTGCCCATAGTTTTGGGGGTTTTAGGGGGATTTACAATGACCCTAAGACCTGATACAAGTTTGAGGGTATGACTAAAACCTCACCATTTCTGCGTTTTATGGCCATTTTCATGAGCTATTGTTCACAGTTTTGGCGTTCCAACAACCATTTATAACAAACGTAAGCCCCGATAACTATTTGAAATTTATGACCACAAGTCGTTTTTTCGTGATTTTTGGCCATTTTCATGAGCTATTTCCTAAAGTTTTAGGGGTTTCAGGGTGATTTACAATGACCCTAAGACCCGATACATGTTTGAGGGAATGCCCAAACACTTGCCATTTTCATGAGGTATTGCCCACATTTTTGGGGTTTCAGGGTGACTTACAACAAGCGTAATACCCTATACATGTTTGAGGGAATGACCAAAAACTTGCCATATTCGTTTTTTATTGCTGTTTTCATGAGATACTGCCCACACTTTTGGGATTTAATGGCGATTTACAACAAGCGCGAATACCCGATACATGTTTGAAGGTATGACCAAAAACTTGTCGTTTTTGTTTTTTTGGCAGTTTTCATGAGCCATTGCCAATAGTTTTGGGTATTAAAGGGCCATTTATAATGATCGTATGACCGATACATGTTTGAACTTTATGACCGCAAATTCGTTTTTTCGTGCTTTATGGCCGTTTTCATGAGTTATTGCCCACAGGTTTGGGGGTTCAGTGCGTTTTACAACGACCCTAAAACCCGATACATGTTTAAGGGCATGACCAAGAACTCATCGTTTTCGTGTTTTATGGTCGTTTTCATGAGTTATTGCCCACAGTTTTGGGGTTTCAGGGCCATTTACAACAAGTGTAATACCTGATACATGTTTGAGGGAATGACCAAAAACTTGCCATTTTCGTGTTTTATGGCTGTTTTTATGAGCCACAGCTGACAGTTTTGGGGTTTAAGGGCGTTTTACAACAAGCGCGAACACCCGATACATGTTTGAGGGCATGACCAAAAACTTGTTGTTTTTGTTTTTTGGCAGTTTTCATGAGCTATTGACAATAGTTTTGGGGTTCCAAGGGCCAGTTATAATGACCGTAAGACCCGATAAATGTTTGAAATTTATGACCACAAAGTTTTTTTTTCGTGCTTTATGACCGTTTTCATGAGCCATTGCCCATACTTTTTGGGGGTTTAGGGCGATTTACAATGACCCTAAGACCCGATACAAGTTTGAGGCCATGACTAAAACCACGCCATTTTTTTGTTATATGGCCGTTTTCACGAGATATTGCCCACAGTTTTGGCATTCCAACAACCATTTATAACAAACGTAAGCCCTGATAAATGTTTGAAATTTATGACCACAAACTCGTTTTTTCATGCTTTATGGCCGATTTCATGACCTATTGCCCGGGGTTTCAGCGCGGTTTACAACGACCCTAAGACCCGATACATGTTTGAGGGAATGCCCAAAAACTCGTCGTTTTGGCGTTTTATGGCTTTTTTCATGAGCTATTGCCCACAGTTTTGGGGTTCCAAAGGACGAATGTAAGCCCCGATAAATGTTTGAAATTTATGACCACAAACTCGTTTTTCGTGCTTTTTGGCCATTTTCATGAGATATTTCCCAAAGTTTTAGGGGTTTCAGAAGATTTTCAATGACCCTAAGACCCGATACATGTTTGAGGGAATGCCAAAAAACTTGCCATTTCATGAGCTATTGCCCACAATTTTGGGGTTTCAGGGTGATTTACAACAAGCGTAATACCTGATACATGTTTGAGGGAATGCCTAAAAACTATCCATATTCGTGTTTTATGGCCGTTTTTATGAGCTACTGCCCACAGTTTTGGGATTTAATGGCGATTTACAACAAACGCGAATACCCGATACATGTTTGAGGGCATGACCAAAAACTTGTTGTTTTTTTGGCAGTTTTCATGAGCTATTGCCAACAGTTTTGGGGATCAAAGGGCCATTTATAATTACCGTATGACCCGATACATGTTTGAACTTTATGACCGCAAATTCGTTTTTTCGTGCTTTATGGCCGTTTTCATGAGTTATTTCCCACAGTTTTGGGGGTTTCAGGGCGTTTTACAACGACCCTAAAACCCGATACATGTTTAAGGGCATGACCAAAAACTCGTCGTTTTCGTGTTTTATCGTCGTTTTCATGAGCTATTGCCCATAGTTTTTGGGTTCCATGGGCCATTTATAATGAACATAACCCCCGATAAATGTTTAAAATTTATGACCACAAACTTGTTTTTTTCATGCTTCATGACCGTTTTCATGAGCTATAGCCCATAGTTTTGGGGGTTTTAGGGCGATTTACAATGACCCTAAGGCTCGATACAAGTTTGAGGGCATGAGTAAAACCTCGCCTTTTTGTTTTTATGGCCATTTTCATGAGCTATTGCCCATAGTTTTGGCGTTCCAACAACCATTTATAACAAACGTAAGCCCGATAAATGTTTGAAATTTATGACCGCAAACTTGTTTTTTCGTGCTTTATGGCCGATTTCATGACCTATTGCCCACAGTTTTAGGGGTTTCAGTGCGACTTACAACGTCCCTAAGACACGATACATGTTTGAGAGAATAACCAAAAACTCGTCATTTTGGCGTTTTATGGCCGTTTTCATGACCTATTGCCCACAATTTTGGGGTTCGATAGGCCATTTGAAACGAACATAAGCCCCGATAAATGTTTGAAATTTATGACCATAGGCTCGTTTTTCGCGCTTCTTGGTCGTTTTCATGAGTAATTGCCCACGATTTTTGGGGGTTTCAAGGCGATTAACAACGAGCCTAAGACCTAATACATATTTGAGGGCATGACCCAAAATCGTCGTTTTGGTGTTTTATGGCCGGTTTCATTAGCTATTGCCCATAATTTTGGGGTTCCAAGGGCCATTCATAACGAACGTAAGCCCCGTTAAATGTTTGAAATTTATGACCATAGGGTCATTTTTTCGTGCTTCTTGGTCATTATCATGAGTTATTGACCACGGTTTTTGGGGATTTCAAGGTGATTAACAACGAGCATAAGACGTAATATATGTTTGAGGGCATGACCCAAAATTGTCATTTTCGTGTTTTATGGCCGTTTTCATTAGCTATTGCCCATAATTTTGGGGTTCCGAGAGCTATTTATAACGACCGTAAGACCCGATACATTTTTGAAATTTATGACCACAAAATCGTATTTTTCGTGCTTTTTGGACGTTTTCAAGAGCTATTGCCCACCTTTTTGGGTTGCAAGGGCCGTTTATTACGACCATAAGACATGATACATGTTTGAAACTTATGACCACAAACTTGTTTTTCGTGCTTTATGGTTGTTTTCATGAGCTATTGCCCACACTTTGGGGGGTTTCAGGGCGATTTACAACGACCCTAAGACCCGATACGTGTTTGAGGGCATGACCAAAAACTCGCTGTTTTCGTGTTTTATGGTCGTTTTTGTGAGGTATTGCCCATACTTTTGGGGTTCCAAGGTCCATTTATAACGAACGTAAGCCACGATAAATGTATGAAATTTATGGCCACAAACTCATTTTTTCGTGCTTTTTGGCTATTTTCATGAGCTATTGCCCATAGTTTTAGGGGGTTTAGGGTGATTTACAACGACCCTAAGACCCGATACTTGTTTGAGGGAATGACCAAAAACTCGCCGTTGTCGTGTTTTATGGTCGTTTTCATGAGCTATTGCCCACAGTTTTGGGGTTTTAGGGCGATTTACAAAAAGTGTAGTACCTCATACATGTTTGAGGAAATGACCAAAAACTCGCCATTTTCATGTTTTATGGCTGTTTTAAGGAGCTATTGCCCACAATTTTATGGTTTAAGGGGGATTTACAACAAGCGTAATACCCGATACATGTTTAAGGGCATGACAAAAAACTCACCGTTTTCGTTTTTTATTGTTGTTTTCGTGATCTATTGCCCATAATTTTGGGGTTCCAAGGGCCATTTATAACGAACGTACGACCCGATAAATGTTTGAAATTTATGAACATAGACTCGTTTTTTCGTGCTTCTTGGTCGTTTTCATGAGCTATTGCCCATGGTTTTTGGTGGTTTCAAGGCAATTAACAACGACCCTAAGATCGAATACATGTTTGAGGGCATGATCAAAAATCTTTGTTTTCGTGTTTTATGGCAGTTTTCATTAGCTATTTCCCATAATTATGGGGTTATAAGGCTCATTTATGATGAACGTAAGACCTGCTAAATTTCTGAAATTTATAACCACTGACTCATTTTCATACTTTTTGGCTGTTTTCATGAGTTATTGATCATAGTTTTGGGGGGTTTTAGGGAAATTTACAATGACCCTAAGACCCGATACATGTTTGAGGGCATGACCAAAAACTCGTCGTTTTCTTGAGATATTTCCCACAATTTAGAGGTCCCGAGAGCTATTTATAACGACCGTAAGACCCGATACAATTTTGAAATTTATGACCACAAACTCGTATTTTTCGTGCTTTCTGGACGTTTTCAAGAGCTATTGGCCACTTTTTTCGGTTGCAAATGCCCTTTATAACGACCATAAGACACGATACATGTTTAAAACTTATGACCAAAAACTCGTTTTTTCGTGCTTTATGGCTGTTTTCTTGAGCTATTGCCCACACTTTTGGGGGTTTTGGGCGATTTACAACGACCCTAAGAACCGATACATGTTAGAGGGCATGACCAAAATCTCGCCTTTTTGTGTTTTATGGTCGTTTTCGTGAGCTATTGCCCATAGTTTTGGGGTTCCAAGGGCCATTTATAACGAACATAAGCCCCGATAAATGTTTGAAATTTATGACCACAAACTAGTTTTTTCGTGCTTTTTGGCCATTTTCATGAGCTATTCCCCAAAGTTTTTGGGGTTTCAGGATGATTTACAATGACCCTAAGACCTGATACATGTTTGAGGGAATGCCCAAACACTTGCCGTTTTCATGAGCTATGGCTATTTTTATAAGCTACTGCCCCCGGTTTTGGGATTTAATGGCGATTTACAACAAGCGCGAATACCCGATACATGTTTGAGGGCATGACCAAAAACTTGTCGTTTTTGTTTTTTGTCAGTTTTCATAAGCTATTGCCAACAATTTTGGGGACCAAAGTGCCATTTCTAATGACCGTATGACCCGATACATGTTTGAACTTTATGACCGTAAATTTGTTTTTTTTCATGCTTTATAGCCGTTTTCATGAGTTATTGCCCACAGTTTTGGGGGTTTCAGGGCGTTTTACAACGACCCTAAGACCGGATACATGTTTAAGGGCATGACGAAAAAATCGTCGTTTTCGTGTTTTATGGTCGTTTTCATGAGCTATTGCCCACAGTTTTGGGGTTCCAAGGGCCATTTATAACGAACATAACCCGAAATTTATGACCACAAACTTGTTTTTTGTGCTTCATGACCGTTTTCATGAGCTATTGCCCATAGTTTTGGGGGTTTTAGGGCGATTTACAATGACCCTATGACCCGATACTAGTTTGAGGGCATGACTAAAACCTTGCCATTTTTGCGTTTATGGCCGTTTTCATGAGCTATTGCCCACAGTTTTGGCGTTCCAACAACCATTTATAACAAACGTAAGCCCCGATAATTGTTTGAAATTTATGACCACAAACTCGTTTTTTCGTGCTTTATGGCCGATTTCATGACCTATTGCCCACAATTTTAGGGTTTCAGCGCGACTTACAACGTCCCTAAGACACGATACATGTTTGAAGGAATAACCAAAAACTCATCGTTTTGGCGTTTTATGGCCGTTTTCATGACCTATTGCCCACAGTTTTGGGGTTCGATAGGCAATTTGTAACGAACATAAGCCCCGATAAATGTTTGAAATTTATGACCATAGGCTTGTTTTTTCGTGCTTCTTGTTCATTATCATGAGTTATTGACCACTGTTTTTGGGGATTTCAAGGTGATTAACAACAAGCATAAGACGTAATACATGTTTGAGGGCATGACCCAAAATCGTCATTTTCGTGTTTTATGGCCGTTTTCATTAGCTATTGCCCATAATTTTGGGGTTCCGAGAGCTATTTATAACGACCGTAAGACCCGATACATTTTTGAAATTTATGACCACAAAATCGTATTTTTCGTGCTTTCTAGACGTTTTCAAGAGCTATTGCCCACCTTTTTGGGTTGCAAGGGCCGTTTATTACGACCATAAGACATGATACATTTTTGAAACTTATGACCACAAACTCATTTTTCGTGCTTTATGGTTGTTTTCATGAGCTATTGCCCACACTTTTGGGGGTTTCAGGGCGATTTACAACAACCCTAAGACCCGATACGTGTTTGAGGGCATGACCAAAAACTCGCCGTTTTCGTGTTTTATGGTCATTTTTGTGAGGTATTGCCCATACTTTTAGGGTTCCAAGGGCCATTTATAACGAACGTATGCCACGATAAATGTATGAAATTTATGGCCACAAACTCATTTTTTCGTGCTTTTTGGCTATTTTCATGAGCTATTGCCCATAGTTTTAGAGGTTTTAGGGTGATTTACAACGACCCTAAGACCCGATACATGTTTGAGGGAATGACCTGGTCGTTTTCATGAGCTATTGCCCACAGTTTTGCGGTTTCAGGGCGATTTACAAAAAGCGTAATAGCTGATACATGTTTGAGGGAATGATCAAAAACTCGCCATTTTCATGTTTTATGGCTGTTTTCATGAGATATGGGGTGGCCTCCTCAGGCACCCCCTCGACCTCTCTCTTCGCCTATAAGTATCCCCCTTGACCTAAAAACTCAGGGGGTTCGACGTTTTTTCCAGAAAGAGTTTCGCCGCGCCGCCACCACCAGAAACCGCGATTCGTAACTAAAAACTCGGTTCTGGCGCCCTGCTGGGACGGGGAATTTGGAGAGGATCATCGCCATCATCATCACCAACGCCTCTCCACCAACCATCATGTTTCCCCCATCCATGAGTGAGTAATCCCCCACTATAGGCTATGGGGATGGTAGGGATTGGATGAGTTCTATTATGTAATCGAATAAGATTGTTAGGGCATGGTGCCTAGTATCTCTATTAGTTCTATTTGACATTGTTGCAACTTGTTGTGCTTAATGCTTGTCACTAGGGCACGAGTGCCATGATCTCAAATCTGAACTTATTTTTTATTCATGATGATAGTATTGTTTGTGGTCTTATCTTCAAGTTGTGTACACATATTATTGTCCGGAACCAAAGGCCCCAAAGTGACAGAAATTGGGACAACCTGAGGGGATGACTGTGGTATGAGGATCACATGTGTTCATGGAGTGTTAATGCTTTGCTCCGGTGCTCTATTGTAACACCCTCAGAATCGGACCTATGCAAGTTTTAGCGAAAAACCCGCCAAACCCGCATAGAAACGATTCAAAGGTGCCCACCAGGCACTTTCGTGCGGGTGGAAAACGAAGTAATAACATTACACAACAGTCCTCGATGGGACCCACAGAACAGATATATACAACAGCGACTCCATGAGTCAAGAATCCAGATATAATATACAAGATCCAAATCACCTTGAAAACGATAGAGCGTCCGACTATGGACAAGATGCAAATGGGGCTAAGAGCCCTAAAGAATAACCAGTGGCGTCCATAACCCTGCCCAGGCCAAGCCGGAAGGGTAACCCTGCTAACGACGTCGATCTCAAAACCTGCTTAAACAAAAGGGATGCCGACAAAGGGCAAAGGAAAAAGAGGAGCGTCAGTACTGAGGCCAGTACACGGCGAGACTAGAATTCGGCGGTCCTCGCCTACATAGGTATGGTGGACTGAGCGGCAGCGGCAGCATGCACTAAGCAACCTATAGAGACTCGACACAACTGGCGGTTACCAGAGAGGGATAAGAGTGACCTATCCGGATCCATCCTGAAGCTAACACCAAACAAACCCATCCTGGTGTATCCCCCTCGAGACCAAACGAGGAAGTCAACCGAGGAACTCACACCATTGGCAGTTTTATTTATTCAGTTATCGTTGCAGCAATTACTAGTCAGGTATAGATAATCATCCTGATAAAATAAGCAGTGGGCACTTTTAGTTAATCATTCCGTTGTAGTTGCAACAATTACTAATCAGATACAATTAGCATGAGATAACCCAAAAACCCAGCGGTTGTTGGTACTTTTATTCAGCCATTCCGTTGTAGTTGTCATACTTACTAGTCAGGTACAATGGTCGCAAGCGACACTCCAAACAAGCAATTGTGGGCAGTATTAATTAGCCATTCCATTATAGTGAAGCTGATTACTAGTCATTATAAAGTCAAATTTATAGCAATAAACTTTAGTTATGCTTGTCTATGGTCGAGATACTGTGCTCCAAGTCGTCCATAACCGCGGACACGGCTTTCAGAAAGTTTTAACCCGGCCGGGGTGCACAAATAGCAACACACACACGATCGACCTCGGAAAAACCAAATCAAAACCCAACGAGGCTTTCACGACAAAGCAATCACAGGATTCAGAAATATTTCAGGGGGCCACCCCATTGAGTAGAACCGCAACGAAGTAAGCTAGCTCCGAGACGGACTCAAGGTTTGCGTCAATGGCTGTAAACGACTGGGAACCCCAAACGGGGATTGTCGATACCGCGAAAACATTCCGCTTACCTAAACAGTACAGTGTGCTATCCATCGCACAATCGTAAATAAAGCAGTAAAACATGGCATAAGTACAGGATCGTAAATGAAACCTCAAACTAGTTTGTGGCCCCAAGAAATAAGACTGAATCAAGCTCTGGCTAAGGGGGGCCCATACTCCCCGTATGTGGATAGCGCGATAAATCAAGGAACAGGTATCAAGTACTCGGGGTCCTACGGGACACAAGTGGGCGTTCGGAAACCAAATATTATCTATCACCCACCGATGCCTCTGCTTACTTCAATTTTAGTTGTTTAAACAGGAATAAAAGTGAACGATAAGTAAAGCTATGATCATCTCCAACAACAACATGCGGCAATACATCAACAACTGTGGCACTTGACGACACGCAACAGCACTTGAGCAAGCGACTACGACGCGCAAGTCCAACTATCTTCCAAACCACAAGTAATAGGATGTGTCCGAGGCAATATAAAGCTGCAGGGGATATCACGGGTACGAAAACTAGAGCATCGCAACACAGATAGCAATAGATCAACAGGAGGGAATAAATACTATAAAAGTAAGATAGGTAGAAAGGGGGAGATGCTCGCCTGAAAACATTGTCGAAGGTTCAACCGAAGATCGGGGCGAAGCTCACATCGACTCAACGGCCTTATCCGCGAAGAAGCAAAACACTAGAATAACACCGGATGCACTATTTAATTCAACGGCAGAAGATCGGCATGATGCATGTATGATGTATGGCATGGCAAAGATGCGATGCAATTAGGTCATATCAAGCGGAACCGAGGTCCCGACAATTAATTAAACGGTTCAAGTTATTTAGCTACCCCGCAATTAAATGTTGTATTAGCAAGACAGAAGATGGCACCGGTTCGCCATACAAGTTTAAATGAGGCAATATGAGACTAGATTTGCCCGCATATGGACCCCATATTTAATTATACGGTGAATCGGCATAATGCCCCCAAACCACAGGCAATATGCATGCATGAACGATTAATATGCAACAAGTTGTATTGTATTATAAAAATAGGGTTTCGGGAAGGGGGTTCACACATTAGGGGTCTCGACGAACTTGGGGTTCCGGGGTTCGGGGTCGGTCTCAGGGTCCAGGGTTCGACGGATCGGTCTCGGCAGGAACATCGCGGGCATCGGAGTAGGTCTTGTCGCAACCGGGAAGCAGAACTTGGGTCGGTGTCGGGGCGCGTCGGATTCTTCCGGGCCGATGCCGTTCTTGTCGTCGTGCCGATCTTGTCGGGTCCCACGGGGTCGATCTTGCCGTTGCGAGGATCTTGTCGGGCTCGCGCCATCGAGTCGGTGTTAACATTCGGGAGCGTTCTCGTGGCAATCTTGGCGTCCTTCAGGTTCGGGTCCTAGCGCTTCGGATCGATCTTCAGGGGTCCGGGAAGGCGACCTTGGCGCTCGGGTTCGGTCTTCGGATCCGGATAGGAGGTCTTGGCGCGGCACCGGGTTCGGGGTGTCGAGGCTTGGTCTTCGGGGTTCATGAGGCGGACATGGCATTCGAGGGTTCCTCCGAATCCGTGGCGCGTCCGTGATGCAGATCTTGTCGGTCCCCTGTCGGAGGCCTTCGGGGACGGGGTCTCGGCGACTTGGCGCTTCGGTCTGATGTCGTCCTCCAGCTACCGCGGCTCTCGGTGTAGATGGCGTTGACGGGCTTGAGAACGAGAACGGTTACTGAACCATGGGTCCGGATGTTGTCTTGGTACAACACACAAGCATCAACACATACACGCTGGAGCACACACGCAGAGGCTGGACGGGGGCGATGAACACGGCAGGGGCGGCGGCCAACCGAGGGCAGACGGCGCGGCGCAGCGGCGTCCGAAGGCGGGGTCGGCGAGGCAGACGCGGCGGCCGGAGAGGGGTCCCGCGCGGCGACGAGCTCGGCCTGGAGGCGGGCGGGTCAGAGCGGCCGCGGACGCGGGGAACGGCGCGGAGGGGTCCGGGTCGGGGAAGGTCGATGGCGCGCGGCTCGGGAGTGCGGCAGGCGGCGGAGGCGACGCCGGCGACGAGGACGGAGGGGCGGCGCCTGGCGCGGATGACGGGGCGGCTTCGGGGGGCGACAGGGAGGGCAGGCAGCGGGCGAGTGCGGCGGCGCTGGCGGAAGGTCGACGGGGAGACGGGCCCTGGCGGCGCTGGAAGGCGCCCAGGCGGCCGGAGCTAGGGGGAACGGCGAGCACGCGGACGGGGCAGGTGGAGCGGCGTGAGGCGAGGGTGCGGGAGGATCCTGGGAGCGGAGGGGGCGGCGCGGTGTGCGGGAGCGGCCGGCGGGCGGCGGCAGGCGAGGAGGCGAGGCCGGCGCCGGGGGAGAGAAGGGAGGAGGAGGAGGTGCGGTTGTCGGGCGGCGCAGGGGAGAGAGGAGCCGAGAGAGGAAGAAGGGGAGGGCGGGGTCGCGCGTGGGGCTGGGTCGGGGTGGGTCCCAGGGGACAGCGGGCAGGGGCGGGCCAGGGTGTGGGGCCTGCAGGCGCGTGGCGTGCGTGTGTGAGTCGTGTGCTGTGTGTGGTGGAGGCAGGGTGAGAGGAGAGAGAGAGGAGAGGGATGTGGTGGGGATGTGGTGGGCTGACGTGGCGGCTGGTGATTGGTGGGTGGGGGAGGGACAACTGAGGTGGCGAGCACCGATTGGGTGGGGTGAGGTGGATGCTGGGTGGGTAGACTAGGACAGGGTAGACTAGGGATTAAAGGGTGGACCGTTTGTATTTTCTGGGGGTAGTCGTTCGGGTCTATCGGCCCGTTCGACTGCCCCACTAAAAATAATATAAATTTTATTTGTTTTAATAACACCGTTTGCAAACCGATAGTAGACAAACAAAAATAATCCGGAGGCCCGGGGTTTGGCGTTTGAATTAAGATGGGGCGTTTGGAAAACTAATTAGGTTTTTCCGAAAATAGTTTGATGCAAGCAAAAGCAAGACGATGACTATGCTCAAATGCAATGTGGCATGATGACATGAGCATGTGGTCATGATGATGCAATACACAAAAACAACGCGATTTTCTAGTAGTGGTTTTTGGGGGATGCCACATCTATTAAAAGGAGTGCCTTAATTACCAGTAGATTCCCTTGAGGCCCCACCGCAACGGGCTGGCAGGATAAAAGATGTTGTGCAAGTTCTCATTAGGAGCATGTATGACTATATATGGGACACATGCCTAGGATTGTTTAGTACTTGGATGTTTTATCTTATTTATCTACAATTGCCTTAGATCTTGAAGTTACATGAATAGACTTGTCCATGCAACGCCCGTCCATCCATCCCTATGCCTACCACACTCATATCCTACTGTTTGCTACTATTGTTACTATTGCCTTTGTTTTACTGCTACTGTTACTTTTCTATTGCTACTTCAAAACTGTTGCTACTGATAAACTACTGTGAGCAAAAACTATTTTCATGTGCAGCTGAATTGACAACTCAGTTGTTAAGGCTTATAAGTATTTTTTGGCTCCCCGTGTGTTGAATCAATAAATTGGGTTATACTACCCTAGAAGACTGTTGTGATCCCCTAGACTTGTGGGTCATCAGACACGACAACGTATCAAAGCACTGTGGGCAGCATAAGATATTTGGTGCATACCCGAGCGGACTTGGCATATTTATTCGGATCGTCAGTCATTCATGGAAAACCCCACGACTGAACACATGAGCTTCGTAAAGCAAGTTTTGCGCTATGTGAAAGGCACTATCAATAAGGGTTGCACGTGTTTATTCAGACAACGACATGGCAGATGATGTTGATGATCGAATGAGCACACCGGGCATGGTATTACACCTAGTTCCCATCTTATTAGCTGGAATTCCATAAGAAAAAGGTCGTGGCACTATCTTCGGTTGAGGTCGAGTACATAGCGGCGAGCACTACCGCTCGTCAAGGTGCTTATCTTGCAAAGAAGGAGTTGCATAAGGTGTCACTAAAGATCGAAAACCAAACTGCACTCTCATTGTTTAAAAACCTGATTCATCACGAGAGGAGCAAGCACATAGAAAACCGATTCCACTACATGCCGAAGCACATTGAGGAGGGAATGATCGAGGTTGTGAACACCAACAATCAGCTTGCCAACATTCTTACCAAGTCCCTGGGGAGACATGAGTTCATCGAGATGAGGAAAAGTCAAGGTGCAATAAGTGAAGCAAGGCAACCAGGTTAAGGAGGTGAATGTTGATGTTAACATGGTTGTTGCGGTCCGTGTTGGAGCAGGTATACGATCAAAATATGAGTCCTAGTAGAAGTAGGATTTGTAGACCTATTCTAATATCCAAGTCCCTCAGTGAACGTGTATAAAAGAACCAATAGGGCTGAACTTTAACAACGATATACATGCATATGGCAATCCAAAATCATTATATTTCCGTCCAGTTCACACAGTTCATCGAGAGCTAACTAGTTAGCTCCATCCAGCAACAACCTAAACGTTAGAAACCAACAATATCCAGATTTTTTGAACTTTTTTCATAGTGAAGTTTGATTTTTTATGTGAATTTGAAATGTTTTTCCTATGATAATGAGTTTCTTTTTTATAAATAAGAACAAAAATCATTTCTGAAGATGAACATAATTTGTTGCACACGGAAAATTATGTATGAAGACGGATCATCTTTTCGACACTACAGGAATAGGAAGCTACACCGAGGGCTGGGAGCTATGCCGACGGCCAAACGTTGGGACCGTTAGCGTAGCCATCGTTCAGTCCAGATCCTCTCCACGGCCGTCAGCGTAGAATTGCCCTCGACGTATCCTATGCTATGCCGACGGCTGCCCTCGGCGTAGCTTACGCCGACGGCTGTCCTCGGCGTAGCTATTTTTCCTTTTATCTTATTAAACTTTAAAAAATCATAACTAAATCATTCTAATTCGGAAAAATACAAATAATATATCAAAATTTGCAGAAAAATAAGATCTATCTATCGACAATCAAATATTACATATTTATAAAAAAAATTAAGTAAAACATAAAACATTATATATAGTTTAAAACGGGCATAAGAAATTCAAAAACGATCAAAACAATATGAAACCTTCGCGTGGTATCATATTATATGACATAGTTACAAGGAAAAATATCAAACTTGGTATATTGATTATGTCTGAAAAAAACCATCACAAAATGACCTATCTCATTTGAGGTTTCTTGGCTTTCGGGCCAAATGACCAATGTTATGGCTAGAATTAAAGGCATAGTTTGTGATAATGTGCCCATATTGTGTATACATGTAAATCATGGGATAGTGAACAATGTTGCAGGAGTAAGTTTTCCTTTTCGTCGCACCAAAAAAGCCATTTTTCATTTTTCGAGCACAAAAAACGGAAGGTTTTGTAAAGCAACCACCAAATAGCTAATTTAAAATGCTACCACCACATTTGACAAAAAATACTAGACCACCTTATATGGACAATGTACTAATAGGGGGATCCGAAACCTTTCTGTCCACCCCTGGTGAAAAAGATAAATTCCTGCTGAATCGGCGGGAAGTGTGTCAGATATGAACTATAGGTACATGATCTGATACTCATATTTTTTATAAAAATCATTTTTAGGTTCACGATATGCTATTTAATCAAAGATCCAATGCAAGTTTAGTGAGGTGCGGCCCCGGTCTAAGAATCTTCATGCCCGCCGTTCGACAAAGTTTGACGATAGTTTAAAACGAGCATAAAAAATTCAAAAACGATCGAAACAATGCGAAACCTTCGCGTGGTGTCATATTATGTGACATAGTTACAAGGAAAAATATCAAACTTGGTATATTGATTATGTCTGAAAAAATCTTCACAAAATGACCTATCTCATTCGAGGTTTCTTGGCTTCGGGTCAAATGACCAATGTTATGGCTACAATCAATGCATAGTATGTGATAATGTGCCCATATTGTGTATAGATGTGCATCATGGGATGACGAACAATGTTGCAGGAGGAAGTTTTCTTTTTCGTCGTACCAAAAAGCTATTTTTTATTTTTTGAGCACAAAAACAGACGATTTTGTGAAGCAACCACCAAATGGCTAATTCAAAATACTACCACCACATTTTACAAAAATACTAAACCACCTTATATGAACAATGTCCCAACAGGGAGATCTGAAACCTTTCCGTCCACTCCTGGTGAAAAAGATAAATTCCTACCGAATCGGTAGGAACAGGGTTAGATATGAACAACATATACATGATCCGATGCTCATGTTTTTTTTACAAAAATCATTTTAGGTTCACAATATGCTATTTTATCAAAGATCCAATGCAAGTTTAGCGAGGCTCGGCCCCGAGCTAAAAATCTTCATGCCCACCGTTCGACAAAGTTTGATGATAGTTTAAAGCGGGCATAAAAAATTCAAAAACGATCGAAGCAATGCGAAACCTTCGCGTGGTATCATATTACGTGACATAGTAACAAGGAAAAATATCAAACTTGGTATATTAATTATGTCTAAAAAAACCTTCACAAAATGACCTATCTCATTCGAGGTTTCTTGGCTTTCGGGTCAAATGACCAATGTTATGGCTAGAATTAAGGCATAGTTTGTGATAATGTGTCCATATTATACATACATGTGCATCATAGGATGACGACCAATGTTGCAGGAGGAAGTTTTCCTTTTCGTTGCACCAAAAAGACATTTTTTATTTTCCGAGCAAAAAAACGGATGCTTTTGTGAAGCAACCACCAAATGACTAATTCAAAATTCTACCACCATATTTTACAAAAATACTAGACCACCTTATATAGAAAATGTACCAACAGGGGGATCCAAAACCTTTCCGTCCACCCACTACTAGGAAAATGGCTATAGGTAATCAGCACATCCGTGGCTCACATGGTTGAAGTGCCCCACGGCTAAAACAGGCGTGGCTCACCTATGGACAGTGCCCTACTAGTAACTAGAACAACCGTGGCGCACATGACCATAGTGCGTCACAGATATGTGTGGGCCAGGGCCCTGTTGGCCGCACGCCAAACATTCGTAGCGCACATAGGGTAGGTGCGCTACGGTTGTTAGTGTCAAACGTGGCGCACATGGAGGGGGTGCGCTACGCCTAAGCGCATGCCCCTCTCTGTTGTGAAACGGCCAGACACATCCGTGGAGCACTATGGCATGTGCGCCACGGATGTATAAACTTAGTAGTAGGGCACCTTGCCCTAGTGCCCTACGTCTAACTATCCTGCACCAACTCCACCCACCCCCCCCCCCCCCCCGTGGATCGCCTTTTTAGGCTTTGCAAAAAATAAAATAAAATGATAAACACTTCAAAAAATTAAATCCTTTCATATTTAGGTAGGTAATGTGGTATAGCTTCTAGTAAAATTAACAAACATGAGTTTCGACTTTATCTGCAAAAAAAAGTCATGCCACGGTAAAAAGGCCGTAACTTTTGCATACGATATCGAAAAAAATCATATAATATACCAAAATGACGAGAACGAGATTTAACAACGTCTCGCAACCACCTCTGGTTGTTTAGCGATTTTTTAAATTTTCAAAATTCGAAAAGAGTAAGAAGTTACGGTGAAAAGACCGTTTTTTCCTGCAAAAAAAATAGAGGGCGACTTACCCGTAGCGCACCACCACCTAGTGCGTCACGGATAAGCTTGGGCGGGATTCAAATTTCGAATCCCCACCCCGCCCACCTACCCCTATTCCCTCCCTCTTCTCCTTTTCATTCTCCTCCTCCTCCTCCTCCTTTCCTTCTCCTCCTTCCCTTGCACTGACGATGGCGACGGTGGCCTTCTACTCCTCCTTGCTCCGACATCCTCCTCTCCTTGCAGTGATGATGGCGATGGCGGCGGCGACCTTCTCCTCCTCCTTGCAGTCACGACGGCGACGACCTCCTTCCTTGCGGCCTCCTCCTCCTTGCAGTCACGAAGAGCTCCGACGAGCTCCGACGACCACGACGACCTCCTTCTAGTCTCGGGATCGCCTACATCTGGAATTGTGGATCCCTAGCTTGTACCCCGTCGAGACCGCCGCTAGCTGCCCTCGCATATGGTATGGAACCTGCTGCTAGTGCTGACAGGGAGGAGGAACACGCTGGAGCTAGCGCCGAGAAGAAGGTCGGCGATGGCCCGAAGGCTCTGGTGACTGCTTGCTGCGTCTGCATGGAGCCGTGGTCAACCTCCGAGGACGACGCACACCGTATGTGGTAAGTGCTCCACCATATATATACACAACCGATAGATAGATAGATAGATAGATAGATAGATAGATAGATAGATTCTCTTAATGATCTATCGAATGATATCCATGCAGTTGCATCGCTTACTGCGGGCATGTGTACGGCAGATCGTGCTTGGAGACCATACTCCGCCTCTGCCAAGGCAGACGAGCTAAGGTAATTACTTATATATATTTTCTCGTCCGTCCAGAAAAGGATGTTTAATTTTTTAAAAAATGGATGTATTTATATATTAAATAGTGTTCGAAATTCAGCAAATCTACGATATCCTTTTCAGTACGGAGAAAGTAGATTTAACCAGCTTGGCTACTTAATTATTTGCATGTTATTAATTGACATTTTGATCTGCTCAGTGCCCGCAGTGCACCAACAAATTCGAGCGTAGGCAAGTCATCGATCTCTACGTGACGGAATATCCTTGGGACGACTGCTGGCATCGTAAGGTCTGGTTTCTTTTCACCTCCAACATATATCAACGATGCAACAAGTCAGCATATATCTCGTTAGTAGCTGGATTTGTTGGACCAATCTATGTTGACATGCACTACAAGTCAGCATATATAGAGATGGACTGTGGTGATTCTCTTTTTCCTTCTATTAAAACAACAAAGTAACCAGCTAGTGGGAGCGGCGCCTTGTTTATGTGTGTGTCCGCCTCGCCACCTGTTTGGCGTTGGTCTTGGTTTTCAGTGCCTCTTGCAATGTGTGTGTTGGTTTATGGTGGACTTGTTTCCGTTGGCTTGTACTAGATTTTGCATGGATGTTGCTTTATTTAAAAAACTGGACGTATGCCTGTTTTGGAGGAAACAACAAAGTAAGCAGCTAGCTTGTAGAGGTGATTGCACTCGTGCAAAATCTGATTGTCGATTTGTTGCACCTATTATATATCTTGGTTATATATAGTACTATTTCGTCATCAATGCTGATAGGAGTAATGTTTTCACTCATGCTTTATTTGCCTTTTCCACAGATTAAGATCTTTGTCAAGGTCCTTAAAGGCAAGACCATCACTCTAGACGTCGGGATTTTAGACACAGTTGACAGTGTGAAAGCAAAGATTCATGAAAAGGAGGGTGTCCCTATACACCTCCAGCGTCTCAGATTCTCCGCTCACGGTCTGCTGGAGGATGGACACACCTTAGGTGAATACAACATCCAAGAGGGTTCTACCCTTCTTCTCATATTGCAGCTGCAGATTTTAGTGGAGACCCTGCTTCCAGCTGGTAAAACTATCCCTCTCAAGGTCTATTCGTACTATACGATCGAGCATGTCAAGAGAGAGATGCGTCTGGAGAAGCACGAGCATCATGACGTTTATATGTTTGACGGGAAGCAGCTACACGACAGCGTTTCATTGGCTGATTATGGCATCGAGGAAGGATCTACTCTGGTACGGGCCAAACCATGTGTCGAAGAAAAGATGAACATATTTCTTATCGAAACGTTTACAGGCAAGACCATCACTCTCGAGGTTGCAACCGTGGATACCACTATCGGCGATGTTAAGGAGAAGATTCAAGATCAAGAACATTTTCCCAAAGACCAACAGTGCCTCATCTTTGCCAATAAACAGTTGGAAGACGTCGGCACCCTGGCGGATCACAACATCCACAAGGAGTCCACCCTTCTCCTTGTAGTTAGCCACCCATGTATGCAAGGTAAAATGACCATCTATATCAGGACGCTGTGGAACAAAACCTACACTCTTGAAGTTGAGAACAATGATACCGTCTATGATGTCATGGTGATGCTCCAAGGTAAGACGTCCATTTTCCCACATGACCAGCGCTTCATCTTTCAAGGCAAGCAGCTGGGACTCGACCGTACCTTGGAAGACTACGAGGTCAAGATGTATTCCACCTTCCATCTCGTGCTCAGAATTGGATAATAAGTAGGTGCCACTTTGTTCTTTTCAGCATGATTGGTTTCTTCATCACGGTCATTCCTCTAGACTATAGGTCTATGGTATACTAGTTGATACCCCGCGCGTTGCAGCGGACATTAGAGATGAGTTTCATGTACTCTGAAAATGGTATGAACAGTATGTGAAAATAATGTTCATTTGCACGTACTGTAATGAAGTGCAAGCATATAATTATTTACATGGGCTATGGTTGTTTGTAAAATAGCCCAAAGGCCTCAAAATAAAATAAGTTAAATATATTTGAAGTTAAAAAGGCATGTGCATCATTAATAGAACAACCATTTTGAATTTGAAGTAACCTGCAAGTATGAAAAGGAAAGACGGAAGTACGAAATAGGAAAGGAAGATGCATGAAGCTTTTTATAGATACACAATGAGAATCCACACCAATTAATAAAAGACATGTATTATTATGTATCCTTCACGTCAGGAACAATGACACATACGTAAATAAAAATATCATAGGGTTTCTCACACGTAGAAGAAGAATGCAAGACATTCCACGGAAATACAGCATATTCGGAAATGCAGCAGTTCGAGACCTTTAGTCATCAGGACATGTCCGGGGGTCTTTAACATCTACCACTGGCTTTTCATCATCCTGACCTTTATTCATTTGAACATGCCCTGGTATCTGCAGTATCAATACATGTTATATTTCAAAGTGAAAGTCATCTGAAATTTTAAATCGTAGGATTAATTTTAGGTGATTAGATGTATGATCTGTAAAGGGTTGCATGAACGTAGCAAATTCCCATGGAAGCTCCAGGGCAGGCAGGTTTGCACCAGGAGACGATCCAAACATGCTAGATACTCCCTCCGTCCCAAAATAAAATAGATAAAATAGATGTCTTAGGTTTTTCAGAATTTGAATGTATATACTAAATAATGTCTAGATTCATCCAAATTTTGATAAATTTGAGACATCTATTTTGGGACGGAGGAAGTATAATAAATAGAAATGTTGCAGATACGTTGCCAGGTGGAGATTTACCTATTTCTGAGGTCGCTGAGAAGATCGTTCAAGAGGCTGGATCTTCAAAGGCTGTATGAGGTGAGCAAGTCAGCATTTTGTTTGCAAGTATGGAAGTTAGGATTGGTGTAGAAGAATTAACTACCTTGTGTTTTTGTCGTTTGTTTACACTTCTGTTAGTACTATCCAGTATGGTGTTGCTGCTCCTCATGAGAATGCAACAATTTACCATTTTTTTTTGAAAACTTAGAATTGTGGTGCGATACTAAATAGAGAGCAGATGGTATACCTTTCATCATTGCCATCAACATCCTTACCGAAATGTAGTTGGCTTTTTTGTATTTGAGATGATGACATAAGGGCAATCAGATTGTTTGTCCAAATTTTTATCTGGGAGAATACTTGAAGATTCTACATGTGGTGTAGTAAAACCTGAACTGGAGCTACGTAAAAAAAGAAATTTCAGTAGGCAAAGAACATAATTTTGAACCAGAAAAGGAGAAATTGTAGATGTCAAACCTTTGAGAAGGATTTGTGTTGGTGGGATATAGGAGGGCTAATATATTTTTGTTTGGTGAGTCCTGAAAATGTGAGTTTGTTAGGATAAACGACAACATGTTGTGTCAGTATAAAATAAGCATAGTGGCCTGACCTGTGGGGCTGACAATGTTGTATTTAAGTTTTGATTTTCAACTGAACTCTTTTTCAGTACTTTTTCGGTAGAGTATTATGAACTAACCTTAGCGTGTATTTGCTAGTCTATGTCTACTCTGAGACTCAGCTCTAATAGATGGGTCTCTCTAAGGTAGTATAACAGGTGATGATGGGCGCCGTCGACGGCCGCTTCGGCCGCGTGGTACTCCACATTGGGGTGTAAAATGTGAAGAACTTTCCCCTGTATCCATGCTGATATATATTGTAGAGAGAACTAATGGAAAAATGGCCAGAGGACACCTAATTATAGGTGAGCATGCCATTTTTTATGAGCTGTTGCCCACAGTTTTAGGGGTTTCTGGAAGATTTACAACGGCCCTTAGACCAGACACATGTTTGATGGCATGACCAAAAATCTTCGCGTTCGTGTTTTATGGCCGTTTCATTAGCTATTGCCCACACTTTTGGGTTTCCAAGGGCCATTTATAACGAAACGTAAGCCCCGATAAATGTTTGAAATTTATGACCACAAACTCGTTTTTTCGTGCTTTCTGGCCGTTTTTATGAGTTATTGGCCACAGTTTTGGATTCTAATGGCCATTTAAAACAACCGTAAGACCCGATACATGTTTGAAACTTATGACCACAAACTCGTATTTTTTGTTCTTTATGGCCGTTTTCTTGAGCTATTGCCCACAGTTTTGGGGTTCCAAAGGCCATTTATAAAGACCATAAAACCAGATACATGTTTCACCTTTGTGACCACAAACTCGTATTTTTCGTGCATTCTCGCCATTTTCAAGAGCTATTGTCCCACCTTTTTGGGTTTCAAGGGCCATTTATAACGATTGTAAGAACCGATACATGTTTGAACTTATGACCAGAAACTCGTGTTTCCGTTCTTTATGGCTGTTTTCATGAACTATTGCCCACAGTTTTGGGGGTCTCGGGGTGATTTACAATGACCCTAATACCCGATACATGTTTGAGGGCAAAGACCAAAAACTTGTCGTTTTCATAAGCTATTGCCCATAGTTTTGGGGTTCCAACGGCCATTTATAACGAACGTAAGCCCCGATAAATGTTTGAAATTTATGACCACAAACTCGTTTTTTCGTGCTTTGTTACCGTTTTCATGAGCTATTACCCATAGTTTTCGGGGGTTTCAGGGTGATTTACAATGGTCCTAAGACTTGGTACATGTTTGAGGGCATATGACCAAAACCTCGCCATTTTTGCATTTTATGGCCGTTTTTATGAGCTATTGCCCATAGTTTGGGGGTTCCAACAGGCATTTATAACAAACGTAAGCCCCGATAAAGGTTTGAAATTTATGACCACAAACTCGTTTTTTCTTGCTTTATGGCCGTTTTCATGACCTATTGCCCACAATTTTAGGGGTTTCAGCATGATTTATAATGACCCTAAGACCTGATACATGTTTGAGTGAATGACCAAAAAACTTGTCGTTTTGGCGTTTTATGGGCATTTTCATGAGCTATTGCCCACAATTTTGGGGTTTCAAGGCGATTTACAAGCGTAATACCCGATACATCTTAAACGGAATGACCAAAAACTCATCATTTTCGTATTTTATGGTTGTTTTCATGAGCTATTGCCCATAGTTTTGGGGTTTCAGGATGATTTACAATGACCGTAATACCCGGTACAAATTTGAGGGCAAGACCAAAACTTGTCGTTTTCGTGTTTTATGGATGTTTTCATTAGCTATTGCTCACAGTTTTGGGTTCCAAGGGCCATTTATATGAACGTAAGCCTCGATAAATGTTTGAAATTTATGACCATAGACTCGTTTTTTCGCGCTTCTTGGTCGTTTTCATGAGTTATTGCCCACGGTTTTGGGGGTTTCAAGGCGATTAACAACAAGTCTAAGATCCAATACATGTTTGAGGGCATGGCCAAAATTTTTCGTTTTCGTGTTTTATGGCCATTTTCATTAGCTATTGCCCATAATTTTCGGGTTCCATGGGCCATTTATAACGAACGTAAGCCCCGATAAATGTTTGAAACTTATGACCACAGACTCTTTTTTCGTGCCTTCTGGCCGTCTTTATGAGTTATTGATCATAGTTTTGGGGGGTTTAGGGCAATTTACAACGATCCAAAGACCCGATACATGTTTGAGGGCATGACCAAAAACTCGTCGTTTTCATGTTTTATGGCCATTTTCTTGAGCAATTGCCCAAATTTTGGGGTTCTGAGGGCCATTTATAACGATCGTAAGACCCGATACATGTTTGAACTTTATGACCACAAACTCATATTTTTCGTTCTTTCTGGACGTTTCCAAGAGCTATTGCTCACTTTTTTTGGGTTCGAAGGGCCATTTATAACGACCATAAGACCCGATACATGTTTGAAACTTATGACCACAAACTTGTTTTTTTCGTGCTTTATGGCTGTTTTCATGAGCTATTGCCCACACTTTTGGGGTTTCGGGGCGATTTACAACGACCCTAAGACCCGATACATGTTTGAGGGCATGACCAAAAACTCACCGTCTTCGTATTTTATGGTCATTTTCGAGAGCTATTGCCCATAGTTTTGGCGTTCCAAGGGCCATTTATAACGAACGAAAGCCCTAATAAATGTTTGAAATTTATGACCACAAACTCGTTTTTCATGCTTTATGGCCATTTTCATGAGCTATTGCCCAAAGTTTTAGAGGTTTTAGGGCGATTTATAACGACCCTAAGACCCGATACATGTTTGAGGTAATGACAAAAAACTCACCGTTTTCATGAGCTATTGCCCGTAGTTTTGGGGTTTGATGGTGAATTACAACAAGCGTATTACCTGATACATGTTTGAGGGAATGACCAAAAACTTGCCATTTTCGTGTTTTGTGGCTGCTTTCATGAGCTAGTGCCCACAATTATGGGGTTTAAGGGCAATTTACAACAAGCGCGTATAACCGATACATGTTTGAGGGCATGACCAAAAACTTGTCGTGTTTGTTTTTTTGTCAGTTTTCATGACCTATTGCCAACAGTTTTGGGGTTCCAAGGGCCATTTATTACGACCATAAGACCCGATACATGTTTGAACTTTATGACCACAAACTTGTTTTATTCGTGCTGTATGGCCGTTTTCATGAGTTATTGCTGACGGTTTTGGGGGTTTCAGGGCGTTTTACAATGGCCCTAATACCCGATACATGTTGAAGGTATTGACCAAAAACTCGTCGTTTTCGTGTTTTATGGTCTTTTTCATGAGCTATTGCCCATAGTTTTGTGGTTCCAAGGGCCATTTATAACGAACATAACCCCCGATTTAAAATTTATGACCACAAACTCGTTTTTTCGTGCTTTATGACCGTTTTCATGATCTATTGCCCATAGTTTTGGGGGTTTCAGGGCGATTTACAATGACCCTAAGACCCGATACATGTTTGAGGGCATGACTAATACCTCGCCATTTTTGCGTTTTATGGCCGTTTTCATAAGCTATTTCCCACAATATTGGGGTTCCCATGGCCATTTATAACGAACGTAATCCACGATAAATGTTTGAAATTCATGACCAAAAACTCTTTATTTCGTGCTTTATGGCCGATTTCATGACCTATTGCTCATAGTTTTAAGGGTTTTATCGCGATTTACAACAACCCTAAGACCAGATACATGTTTGAGGGAATGACCAAAAACTCGTCGTTTTTGCATTTTATGGCCGTTTTTATGAGCTATTTCTTATAGTTTTGGGGTTTCAAGGCGATTTACAACAAGCGTAATACCTGATACATGTTTGATGGAATGACCAAAAACTCATATTTCGTGTTTTATGGCTATTTTCATGAGGTTTGCTAACAATTTTGGGGTTTCAGGATGATTTATAATGACCGTAATAACCGATACATGTTTGAGGGCATGACCAAACATCGTCGTTTTCATTTTTTATGGACGTTTTCATTAGCTATTGCCCATAGTTTTGGGGTTCCAAGGGCCATTTATAACGAACGAAAGCCCCAAAAAATGTTTGAAAGTTATGACCATAGGCTCGTTTTTTCGTGCTTCTTGGTCATTTACATGAGTTATTGCCCACGATTTTGGGGGGTTTTAAGGCGATTAACAACGAGCCTAAGACCCAATACATGTTTGAGGGCATGACCCAAAATCATTATTTTCGTGTTTTATGGACGTTTTCATTAGCTATTGCCCATAATTTTGGGGTTCCAAGGGCCATTTATAACGAACGTAAGCCCCGATAAATGTTTGAAACTTATGACCACAAACTCATTTTTTCGTGCTTTATGGCCATTTTCAAGAGCTATTGCCCACAGTTTTAGGGATTTCAGGGGTGATTTACAACGACCCTAAGACCCGATACATGTTTTAGGGCATGACCAAAAACTCGCCGTTTTCGTGTTTTATGGCCGTTTTCTTGAGCTATTGCCCACAGTTTTGGGGTTCCGAGGGCCATTTATAACGAACGTAAGCCCCGATACATGTTCGAAACTTATGACCACAAACTTGTTTTTTCATGCTTTATGGCTGTTTTCATGAGCTATTGCCCACACTTTTGGGGGTTTCGGGGCGATTTACAACGACCCAAAGAACCAATACATATTTGAGGGCATGACCAAAAATCTTCGTTTTCGTGTTTTATGGCCGTTTTCATTAGATATTGCCCATAATTATGGGGTTCCAAGGGCCATTTATAACGAATGTAAGCCCTAATAAATGTTTGAAATTTATAACCACAGAATCGTTTTTCGTGCTTTTGGGATATTTTCATGAGTTATTGATCATAGTTTTGGGGGTTTCAGAGAAATTTACAACGACCCTAAGACCCGCTACATGTTTGAGGGCATGACTAAAAACTCGTCGTTTTCGTGTTTTATGGCCGTTTTCTTGAGGTATTGCCCACAGTTTTGGGGTTTCGAGAGCTATTTATAACGACCATAAGATCCGATACATGTTTGAAATTTATGACCATAAAATCGTATTTTTCGTGCTTTTTGGACGTTTTCAAGAGCTATTTCCCACCTTTTTAGGTTGCAAGGGCCGTTTATAACGACAATAAGACACGATAAATGTTTGAAACTTATGACCACAAACTCGTTTTTTTGAGCTTTATGGTTGTTTTCGTGAGCTATTGCCCATACTTTTGGGGGTTCCGGGGCGATTTTAAATGACCCTAAGACCCGATACATGTTTGAGGGCCTGACCAAAAAACTCGCCATTTTCGTGTTTTATGATCGTTTTCGCGAGCTATTGCCCATAGTTTTTCGGTTCCAAGGGCCATTTATAAGGAACGTAATCCCCGATAAATGTTCGAAATTTATGAGCACAAACTCATTTTTTCGTGCTTTTTGACTGTTTTCATGAGATATTGCCCATAGTTTTGGGGGTTTCAGGGAGATTTACATGTTTGAGGGCAGGACTAAAACATAGCCATCTTTATGTTTTATGGCCGGTTTCATGAGCTATTGCCAACAGTTTTGGCGGTCCAACAGCCATTTATAACAAACGTAAGCCCCGATAAATGTTTGAATTTTTTGACCACAAAATCATTTTTTCGTGCTTTATGGCCGATTTCATGACCCACAGTTATAGGGGTTTCAACGACATTTTAAAACGACCCTAAGACCCGATACATGTTTGAGAGAATGACCTAAAACTCGTCGTTTTGGCGTTTTATGTTTGTTTTCATGAGCTACTGCCCACAGTTTTGGGGTTTCAGGGCGATTTACAACAAGCGTAATACCTGATACATGTTTGAGGGAATGACCAAAATCTTGCCATTTTCGTGTTTTATGGCTGTTTTTATGAGCTACTGCCCACAATTTAGGGGTTTAAGGGCGATATACAACAAGCGCGAATACCCGATACATGTTTGAGGGCATGACCAAAAACTTGTCATTTTTGGTTTTGTTTGGCAGTTTTCATGAGCTATTGCCAACAGTTTTGGGGTTCCAAGGGCCATTTATAACGACCGTAAGACCCGATACATGTTTGAACTTTATGACCACAAATTTCTTTTTTTCGTGCTTTATGGCCATTTTATGAGTTATTGCCCAAGGTTTTGGGGGTTTCAGGGCGTTTTGCAATGACCCTAAGACCCGATACATGTTTAAGGGCATGCCGAAAAACTCGTCGTTTTTGTGTTTGATGGTTGTTTTCATGAGCTATTGCCCACAGTTTCGGGGTTCCAAGGGTCATTTATATCGAACATAACCCGGATAAATGTTAGAAATTTATGACCACAAACTTGTTTTTTGTGCTTTATGACCGTTTTCATGAGCTATTGCCCATAGTTTTGGGGGTTTTAGGGGGATTTACAATGACCCTAAGACCTGATACAAGTTTGTGGGTATGACTAAAACCTCACCATTTTTGCGTTTTATGGCCGTTTTCATGAGCTATTGTCCACAGTTTTGGCGTTCCAACAACCATTTTTATCAAACGTAAGCCCCGATAAATGTTTAAAATTTATGACCACAAACTCGTTTTTTCTTGCTTTTTGGCCATTTTCATGAGCTATTTCCCAAAGTTTTAGGGGTTTCACGGTGATTTACAATGACCCTAAGACCCGATACATGTTTGAGGGAATGCCCAAACACTTGCCGTTCTCATGAGCTATTGCCCACAGTTTTGGGGTTTCAGGGTGACTTACAACAAGCGTAATACCCTATACATGTTTGAGGGAATGACCAAAAACTTGCCATATTCGTTTTTTATGGCTGTTTTCATGAGCTACTGCCGACAATTTTGGGGTTTAAGGGTAATTTAAAACAATTGCGAATACCCGATACATGTTTGAAGGCATGACCAAAAACTTGTCGTTATTGTTTTTTTGGCAGTGTTCATGAGCCATTGCCAATAGTTTTGGGGATTAAAAGGCCATTTATAATGACCGTATGAACCGATACATGTTTGAACTTTATGACCGCAAATTCGTTTTTTCGTGCTTTATGGCTGTTTTCATGAGTTATTGCCCACAGTTTTGGGGGTTCAGTGCGTTTTACAACGACCCTAAAACCCGATACATGTTTAAGGGCATGACCAAAAACTCGTTGTTTTCATGTTTTATGGTCATTTTCATAAGCTATTGCCCACTGTTTTGGGGTTCCAAGGGACATTTATAACGAACATAACCCCCGATAAATGTTTGAAATTTATGACCAAAACTTGTTTTTTTTGTGCTTCATGACCATTTTCATGAGCTATTGCCCATAGTTTTGGGGGTTTTAGGGCGATTTACAATGACCCTAAGACCCGATACAAGTTTGAGGGCATGACTAAAACCTCGCCATTTGTTGCGTTTTATGGACGTTTTCATGAGCTATTGCCCACAGTTTTGGCGTTCCAACAACCATTTATAACAAACGTAAGCCCCGATAAATGTTTGAAATTTAAGACCACAAACTCTTTTTTTGTGCTTTATGGCCGATTTCATGACCTATTGCCCACAGTTTTAGGTGTTTCAGCGTGACTTACAACGACCCTAAGACCCGCCACATGTTTAAGGTTATAACCAAAAACTCGTCGTTTTGACGTTTTATGGCCGTTTTCATGACCTATTGCCCATAGTTTTGGGGTTCCAAGGGCCATTTATAACGAACGTAAGCCCCGATAAATGTTTAAAATTTATGACCATAGGCTCGTTTTTTTGTGCTTCTTGGTCGTTTTCATGAGTAATTGCCCATGGTTTTGGGGGGTTTCAAGGCGATTAACAACGAGCCTAAGACCTAATACATGTTTGAGGGAATGATCCAAAATCGGCGTTTTCGTGTTTTATGGCCATTTTCATTACCTATTGCCCATAATTTTGGGGTTTCAATGGTCATTTATAACGAACGAAAGCCCCGATAAATGTTTGAAATTTATGACCATAGGCTCGTTTTTTCGTGCTTCTTGGTCATTTTCATGAGTTATTGCCCACGGTTTTTGGGGTTTCAAGACGATTTACAACGGGACTAAGACCTAATACATGTTTGAGGGCATGACCCAAAATTGTCGTTTTCGTGTTTTATGGCCGTTTTCATTAGCTATTGCCCATAATTTTGGGGTTCCGAGAGCTATTTATAATGACCATAAGACCCGATACATGTTTGAAATTTATGACCACAAACTCGTATTTTTCGTGCTTTCTGGACATTTTCAAGAGCTATTGCCCACCTTTTTGGGTTGCAAGGGCCGTTTATAACGACCATAAGACATGATACATGTTTGAAACTTATGACCACAAACTCGTTTTTTCGTGCTTTATGGCGGTTTTCATGAGCGATTTACTTATGACCACACACTTATGGCGATTTACACTTTTGGGGGTTTCGGGGCGATTTACAACGACCCTAAAACCCGATACATGTTTGAGGGCATGACTAAAAGCTCGCCGTTTCCATGTGTTATGGTCCTTTTCGTGAGGTATTGCCCATAGTTTTGGGGTTCCAAGGGTCATTTATAACGAACGCAAGCCCCGATAAATGTTTGAAATTTATGACCACAAACTCGTTTTTTCGTGATTTTTGGCTATTTTCATGAGCTATTGCCCACAGTTTTAGGGGTTTTAGGGTGATTTACAACGACCCTAAGACCCGATATATGTTTGAGGTAATGACCAAAAACTCGCCATTTTCGTGTTGTATGGTCGTTTTCATGAGCTATTGCCCATAGTTTTGAGGTTTCACGGCGATTTACAACAAACGTAATACTTGATACACGTTTGAGGGAATGACCAAAAACTCGCCATTTTCGTATTTTATGGCTGTTTTTAGGAGCTATTGCCCATAATTTTGAGGTTTAAGGGGGGATTTACAACAAGCGCAATGCCCGATACATGCTTAATGGCATGACCTAAAATTGTCGTTTTCGTGTTTTATGTAGGCTTTCATTAGCTATTTCCCATAGTTTTGGGGTTCCAAGGGCCATTTATAATGAACGTAAGCCCCGATAAATGTTTGAAATTTATGAGCATAGACTCGTTTTTTCATGCTTCTTGGTCGTTCTGATGAGTTATTGCCCATGGTTTTTGGCGGTTTCAAGGCGATTAACAACGAGCTAAGACTCAATACATGTTTGAGGGCATGCCCAATAATTGTCGTTTTCCTGTTTTATGGCCGTTTTCATTAGCTATTGCCCATAATTATGGGGTTCCAAGGGCCATTTATAACGAACGTAAGCCCTGATAATTTTTTGAAATTTATAACCACAGACTCGTATTTCGTGTTTTTTGGCTATTTTCATGAGTTATTGATCATATTTTTGGGGGATTCAGGGCAATTTACAACGACCCTAAGACCCGATACAAGTTTGAGGGCATGACCAAAAACTCGTCATTTTCGTATTTTATGGCCGCTTTCTTGAGCTATTGCCCATAGTTTTTGTTGGAATTATGCCCTAGAGGCAATAATAAAGATGTTATTGTTATAATTCTTGTTCATGATAAATGTTATATTCCTTGCTAGAATTGTATTAAGCGGAAACTTTGATACTTGTGTGGTTTATGAACAACACCGTGTCCCTAGTACGCCTCTATGGACTAGCTCATTGATTAATGATGGTTAAGGTTTCCTAACTATAGACATGAGTTGTCGATTAATAATGAGATCATGTCATTGGGAGAATGATATGATGGACAGACCCAAATCAAGCAGAGCAATTAGATCATGTCTTCGTGTTCATCTTTGCGAAGCTTTTTCTTATGTCAAATATTGTATTCCTTAGACCATGAGATAATGCAAATCCCTGGTATCAGAAGAAAGCTTTGAGGTCATCAAACGTCATCCTATGTGAGGGTGATCATAAAGGTGTCTTTCAGTAGATCGAAAAGTACTTGTTGGGTTGTATGTATCGAGATGGGATTTGTCCCTCCCAAGTCGGAGAGATATACTTCGGGCCCACTCGGTAATCGATATCAACACCGCTTGCAAGCACGTGGTTAAGGAGTTGATCACAAAGTGATATCGGATTACGGAACGAGTAGTACTTGCCATGAACGAGATTGAACTAGGTATGCCGATACCAACGATCGAATCTCGGGCAAGTAAAATATCGCGTGACGAAGGGAATATATATATATATATATGGGATTAATTGAATCCTGGCATCGTGGTTCATCCGATATGATCATCGATGAATATGTGGGAGTCAATATGGGTTTCCAGATCCCGCTGTTGATTATTGATAAAAGATCATGTCTGCATATTCTCGAACCCGTAGGGTCACACACTTAACGTGTCTCGACGCTAGGATAGAATGGATAAATGGTTTATGGGTTTTTGTTCGGAGTCTCGGATGAGATCCAGGACATCACGAGAGGTTTCAGAATGGTCCGGAGAATAAGATTCATAAAAAGGAAAGTAGTTTTTGGATTCCGGAATCGTTTCGGAATGTTCGATATTGTACCGGAAGGTTCTAGAAGCTTCTGAAGTGGGACCAACGTGGCCCCACTTGTTGGAGGGGTGCGTGGGCCTACGAGGGAGTGTCCTGGACGCATTGGGCCAGGGGCACAAGGCCCCATAGGCCCAGCCGGCCAAAACCCTAGGGGAAACCCTAGGAAACCTTCTAGAAGGGGGGGAAGACTTGCCCCCCACTCCACCCTTGGGGCCGCCGCCCTAGGGCTTGGAGGAGGGGGCAAGGGGGCCGGCCATCCCCTATATAAGGTGGGCAGGGGGCGCACCCTCCCCTCACCCCAAACCCTAGCCGCCAGCTGCTGCCCTACCTCTCTCTCTCTCCCGACTGAGTGTAGGCGAAGCCCTGCTGCAGAAACTCTCCACCATAGCACCACACCGTCGTGCTGCAGATACAATCTATCTCTCCACCCCACTTGCCGGACCGAGGAAGGAGGAGACTTCACGGCACCGTACGTGTGCATCTCTCGGAGGCGCCGCCACTTGCAGCATAGGATCGAATCGGATCGCGAGGAGGAGACGGCGAGTACGACTACACCAACCACGTTCTGTTGAACGTTTCCGCTGTGCGATTTTTTCAAGGGTATGAAGATCTCATATATCCCTCTCGTTGGTTGCATCTTCTAGATTAGAAATTGTCTTTCCTGTTCGCATCCGTAGATTTTTTTTGATTTACTATCCTGTGAAACCCTTCAGTTTTGAGGTGCAGAGAGCTATTTATAACGACCGTAAGACCCGATACATGTTTGAAATTTATGACCACAAACTCGTATTTTTCGTGGTTTCTAGACGTTTTCAAGAGCTATTGCCCACCTTTTTGAGTTGCAAGGGCCGTTTATAATGACCATAAGACACGATATATGTTTGAAACTTATGACCACAAACTCGTTTTTTCGTGCTTAATGGCTGTTTTCATGAGCTATTGCCCACACTTTTGGGGGTTTCGGGGCGATTTACAACGACCCTAAGACCCGATACATGTTTTAGGGCATGACCAAAAACTCGCCGTTTTCGTGTTTTATGGTCGATTTCGTGAGCTATTGCCCATAGTTTTGGGGTCCCAAGGTCCATTTATAACGAACGTAAGCCCCAATAAATGTTTGAAATTTATGACCACAAACTCGTTTTTTCGTGCTTTTTTGCCATTTTCATGAGCTATTGCCCAAAGTTTTAGGGGTGTTAGGGTGATTTACAACGACCCTAAGACTCGATACATGTTTGAGGGAATGACCAAAAACTCGCCGTTTTCATAAGCTATTGCCACAGTTTTGGGGTTTCAGGGCGATTTACAACAAGTATAATACCTGATACATGTTTGAGGGAATGACCAAAAACTTGCCATTTTCGTGTTTTATGACTGTTTTTATGAGCCACAGCCCACAGTTTTGGGGTTTAGGGGCGTTTTACAACAAGCGCGAACACCCGATACATGTTTGAGGGCATGACCAAAAACTTGTTATTTTTGTTTTTTTGGCAGTTTTCATGAGCTATTGCCAATAGTTTTGGGTTTCCAAGGGCCAGTTATAACGACCGTAAGACCCGATAAATATTTAAAATTTATGACCACAAACTTGTTTTTTTCGTGATTTATGACCGTTTTCATGAGCTATTGCCCATACTTTTGGGGGGTTTAGGGCGATTTACAATGACACCAGGACCCGATAAAAGTTTGAGGGCATGACTAAAACCACGCCATTTTTTGCATTTTATGGCCGTTTTCATGAGATATTTCCCACAGTTTTGGCATTCCAACAACCATTTATAACAAACGTAAGCCCCGATAAATGTTTGAAATTTATGACCACAAACTCGTTTTTTGTGCTTTATGGCCGATTTCATGACCTATTGCCCGGGATTTCAGCGCAACGACCCTAAGACCCGATACATGTTTGAGGGAATTCCCAAAAACTCGCCATTTTGGCGTTTTATGGCCCTTTTCATGAGCTATTGCCCACAGTTTTGGGGTTCCAAGGGCTATTTATAACGAACGTAAGCCCCGATAAATGTTTGAAATTTATGACCACAAACTAGTTTTTTCGTGCTTTTTGGCCATTTTCATGAGCTATTCCCCAAAGTTTTAGGCCATTTTGTGTTTTATGGCCATTTTCATGAGATATTGCCTACAGTTTTGGCGTTCCAATAACCATTTATAACAAATGTAAGCCCCGATAAATGTTTGAAATTTATGACCACAAACTCGTTTTTTCGTGCTTTATGGCCGATTTCATGACCTATTGCCCACAGTTTTAGGGGTTTCAGCGCGACTTACAACGTCCCTAAGACACGATACATGTTTGAGGGAATAACCAAAAACTCTTCGTTTTGGCGTTTAATGGCCGTTTTCATGACCTATTGCCCACAGTTTTGGGGTTCGATAGGCCATTTGTAACGAACATAAGCCCCGATAAATGTTTGAAATTTATGACCATAGGCTCATTTTTCGTGCTCCTTGTTCGTTTTCATGAGTAATTGCCCATGATTTTTGGGGGTTTCAAGGCGATTAACAACGAGCCTAAGACCTAATACATATTTGAGGGCATGACCCAAAATCGTCGTTTTGGTGTTTTATGGCCGGTTTCATTAGCTATTGCCCATAATTTTGGGATTCCAAGGGCCATTCATAACGAACGTAAGCCCCGTTAAATGTTTGAAATTTATGATCCTAGGCTTGTTTTTTCGTGCTTCTTGGTCATTATCATGAGTTATTGACAACAGTTTTTCGGGATTTTAAGGTGATTAACAACGAGCATAAGACGTAATACATGTTTGAGGGCATGACCCAAAATCGTCATTTTCATGTTTTATGGCCATTTTCATTAGCTATTGCCCATAATTTTGGGGTTTCGAGAGCTATTTATGACCACAAAATCGTACTTTTTGTGCTTTCTGGACGTTTTCAAGAGCTACTGCCCACCTTTTTGGGTTGCAAGGGCCGTTTATTACGACCATAAGACATTATACATGTTTGAAACTTATGACCACAAACTTGTTTTTCGTGCTTTATGGATGTTTTCATGAGCTATTTCCCCACACTTCTGGGGTTTTAGGGCAATTTACAACGTCCCTAAGACCCGATACGTGTTTGAGGGCATGACCAAAAACTCGCCGTTTTTGTGGTTTATGGTCATTTTCGTGAGGTATTGCCCATACTTTTGGGGTTCCAAGGGCCATTTATAACGAACGTAACCACGATAAATGTATGAAATTTATGGCCGCAAACTCATTTTTTCGTGCTTTTTGGCTATTTTCATGAGCTATTCCCCACAGGTTTAGAGGTTTTAGGGTGATTTACAACGACCCTAAGACCCGATACATGTTTGAGTGAATGACCAAAAACTCGCCGTTGTCGTGTTTTCTGGTCGTTTTCATGAGCTATTGCCCATAGTTTTGGGGTTTCAGGGCGATTTACAAAAGGCGTAATAGCTGATACATGTTTGAGGGAATGACCAAAAACTCGCCAGTTTCATGTTTTATGGCTGTTTTCAGGAGCTATTGCCCACAATTTTATGGTTTAAGGGGAATTTACAACAAGCGTAATACCCGATACATGTTTGAGGGCATGAAAAAAACTCACCGTTTTCGTGTTTTATTGTCATTTTCGTGATCCATTGCCCATAATATTGGGGTTCCAAGGGTCATTTATAACGAACATAAGACCCGATAAATGTTTGAAATTTATGACCATAGACTCGTTTTTTCGTGCTTCTTGGTCGTTTTCATGAGCTATTGCCCATGGTTTTTGGTGGTTTCAAGGCAATTAACAACGAGCCTAAGACTGAATACATGTTTGAGGGCATGATAAAAAATCTTCGTTTTCGTGTTTTATGGCAGTTTTCATTAGCTATTTCTCATAATTATGGGGTGATAAGGTTCATTTATGACGAACGTAAGACCAGCTAAATTTCTGAAATTTATAACCACAGAGTCGTTTTCGTACTTTGTGGCTATTTTCATGAGTTATTGATCATAGTTTTGGGGGTTTTAGGGAAATTTACAATGACCCTAAGACCCGATACATGTTTGAGGGCATGACCAAAAACTCGTTGTTTTCTTGAGCTATTGCCCACAGTTTAGAGGTTCCGAGAGCTATTTATAACGACCGTAAGACTCGATACAATTTTGAAATTTATGACCACAAACTCGTATTTTTCGTGCTTTCTGGATGTTTTCAAGAGCTATTGGCCACCTTTTTGGGTTGCCAGGGCCGTTTATAACGACCATTTTCATGATCTATTGCCCATAGTTTTGGGGGTTTCAGGGTTATTTACAACAAGCGTAATACCTGATACATGTTTGAGGGAATGACTAAAAACATGTTTCAGGGTGATTTACAACAAGCGTAATACCATATTCGTGTTTTATGGCCTTTTTATGAGCTACTGCCCACAGTTTTGGGATTTAATCGCGATTTACAACAAGCGCGAATACCCGATACAAGTTTGAGGGCATGACCAAAAACTTGTTGTTTTTGTTTTTTTGGTAGTTTTCATGAGCTATTGCCAACAGTTTTGGGGATAAAAAGGCCATTTATAATGACCATATGACCCGATACATGTTTAAACTTTATGACCGCAAATTCGTTTTTTTCGTGCTTTATGGCCGTTTTCATGAGTTATTGCCCACAGTTTTGAGGGTTTCAGGGTGTTTTACAATGACACTAAAACCCGATACATGTTTAAGGGCATGACCAAAAATTCGTCGTTTTCGTGTTTTGTGGTCGTTTTCATGAGCTATTGCCCACAGTTTTGGGGTTCCATGGGCCATTTATAATGAACATAACCCCCGATAAATGTTTGAAATTTATGACCACAAACTTGTTTTTTCGTGCTTCATGACCGTTTTAATGAGCTATTGCCCATAGTTTTGGGGGTTTTAGGGCGATTTACAATGACCCTAAGACTCGATACAAGTTTGAGGGCATGACTAAAACCTCGCCATTTTTGTGTTTTATGGCCGTTTTCATGAGCTATTGCCCATAGTTTTGGCATTCCAACAACCATTTATAACAAACGTAAGCCCCGATAAATGTTTGAAATTTATGACCACAAACTCGTTTTTTCGTGCTTTATGGCCAATTACATGACCTATTGCCCACAATTTTATGGGTTTCAGCGCGACTTACAACATCCCTAAGACACGATACATGTTTGAGGGAATAACCAAAAACTCGTCGTTTTGGCGTTTTATGGCCGTTTTCATGACCTATTGCCCACAGTTTTGGGGTTCGATAGGCCATTTGTAACGAACATAAGCCCCGATAAATGTTTGAAATTTATGACCATAGGCTCGTTTTTCGTGCTTCTTGGTCATTTTCATGAGTAATTGCCCATGATTTTTGGGGGTTTTAAGGCGATTAACAACGAGCCTAATACCTAATACATATTTCAGCGCTTGAGGGCATGACTAAAACCTCGCCATTTTTGTGTTTTATGGCCGTTTTAATGAGCTATTGCCCACAATTTTGGCGTTCCAACAACCATTTATAACAAACGTAAGCCCCGATAAATGTTTGAAATTTATGACCACCCCAACTACGACGGCAATGGCGATGGAAACCACTAGAATGGAGGAATGGTCGCCGCAATCAACGTCCTTAGTGCCAAATATGTGGCTACTTGGGGAAAATCGCGTCTAAATGTCGGAACCGCTTCAGCCCGACTTCGTGCGTGCCTACAACCAATGCTCTAGAATCTCCGCCTCGACGAGCTCCCATGCCCCTCCACCCTAGATCATGGATACTGGAGCTATGGATCATCTGACAAATGGCGGGACTGATCAAGTTCAAGTGTCCAAATGTGCAGGTTTGTCTATTGCACACATTGTCCATTCCTCTTTAGCCGGTTCACAATTAAAACTGAATAATATCCTTCACACCCCGCGCATTAGCCAACATCTCCTCTCAGTCTATCGCCTTGTTTGTGATAATGATGTTTTTGTTGAGTTTCACCGTCATTTTTTCTATGTTAAGGACAAGGCCACACGGAGAATTCTGCTTCATGGTAGAAGTCATGGAGGACTCTTCCCCATCCTGTTTAGTCATGCGTCGTTGTCGTCCTGTCATGCTCTTTCTGGTCATGTTTGAGGGCATAACCAAAACCTCGTCGTTCTCGTGTTTTATGGCCATTTTCATGAGCTATTGCCCACAATTTTGGGGTTTCGAGGGCCATTTATGACGACTGTAAGACCCGATACGTGTTTGAACTTTATGGCCACAAATTTTATTTTTCGTGCTTTCTAGTTGTTTTCATGAGCTATTGCCCACTTTTTGGGTTCCAAGGGGCATTTATAACGACCATAAGACCAGATACATGTTTGAAACTTATGGCCACACACTCATCTTTTTCGAACTTTATGGCTGTTTTTATGAGCTATTGCCCAAAGTTTTGGGGTTTTAGCGCGATTTACAATGACCCTAAGACCCGATACATGTTTAAGGGCATAACCTAAAACTCGTTGTTTTCGTTTTTTATGGTCGTTTTCATGAGCTATTGCCCATAATTTTGTGGTTCCAAGAGCCATTTATAATTACAAGAAGCCCCGGTAAATGTTTGAAATTTATGACCAGAAACTCGTCGTTTTAGCACTTTATTGCCGTTTTCATGAGCTACTACCCACAGTTTTAGGGGTTTCAGGGCGATTTACAATGACCCTAAGACATGCTACATGTTTGACGGAATAACCAAAACTCGTCGTTTTTACGTTTTTATGGCCGTTTTTATGACCTATTGCCCACATTTTGGGGGGTTTTAGGGCGATTTAGAACGAGCGTAATACCCAATACATGTTTGACGAAATGACCAAAAACTCATCATTTTCATGTTTTATGGATGTTTTTATGAGCTATTGCCCATAGTTTTGGGGTTTCAGGATGATTTACAACGATTGTAGTACTTGATACATGTTTGAGGGCATGACCAAAAACTTATCTTTTTCGTGTGTTTTCGTCGTTTTCATGATCTATTGCACATAGTTTTGTTGTTCCAAGGGCCATTTATAATGATCATAAGACCCGATAAATGTTTGAACTTTATGACCACAAACACATTTTTTTCGGGCTTTATGACCTTTTTTATGAGCTGTTGCCCATAGTTTTACTGTTTTCTGGAAGATTTACAACGGCCCTAAGACCAGATACATGTTTAGCGTCGCGTTTTAAGGGCATGACCTTTTTATGACCTTTTTTATGAGCTGTTGCCCATAGTTCTAAGGGCATGACCAATAATCGTCGCGTTCGGTAGAGTATTATGAACTAACCTTAGCGTGTATTTGCTAGTCTATGTCTACTTTGAGACTCAGCTCTAATAGATGGGTCTCTCTAACGTAGTATAACAGGTGACGATGGGCGCCGTCGACGGCCGCTTCGGCCGCGTGGTACTCCACATTGGGGTGTAAAATGTGAAGAACTTTCCCCTGTATCCATGCTGATATATATTGTAGAGAGAATTAATGGAAAAATGGCCAGAGGACACCTAATTATAGGTGAGCATGCCATTTTTTATGAGCTGTTGCCCACAGTTTTAGGGGTTTCTGGATTTTACAACGGCCCTTAGACCAGACACATGTTTGATGGCATGACCAAAAATCTTCGCGTTCGTGTTTTATGGCCGTTTCATTAGCTATTGCCCACACTTTTGGGTTTCCAAGGGCCATTTATAACGAAACGTAAGCCCCGATAAATGTTTGAAATTTATGACCACAAACTCGTTTTTTCGTGCTTTCTGGCCGTTTTTATGAGTTATTGGCCACAGTTTTGGATTCTAATGGCCATTTAAAACAACCGTAAGACCCGGTACATGTTTGAAACTTATGACCACAAACTCGTATTTTTTGTTCTTTATGGCCGTTTTCTTGAGCTATTGCCCACAGTTTTGGGGTTCCAAAGACCATTTATAAAGACCATAAAACCAGATACATGTTTCACCTTTATGACCACAAACTCGTATTTTTCGTGCATTCTCGCCATTTTCAAGAGCTACTGTCCCACCTTTTTGGGTTTCAAGGGCCATTTATAACGATTGTAAGAACCGATACATGTTTGAACTTATGACCAGAAACTCGTGTTTCCGTTCTTTATGGATGTTTTCATGAACTATTGCCCATAGTTTTGGGGGTCTCGGGGTGATTTATAATGACCCTAATACCCGATATATGTTTGAGGGCAAAGACCAAAAACTTGTCGTTTTCATAAGCTATTGCCCATAGTTTAGGGGTTCCAACGGCCATTTATAACGAACGTAAGCCCCGATAAATGTTTGAAATTTATGACCACAAACTCGTTTTTCGTGCTTTGTGACCGTTTTCATGAGCTATTGCCCATAGTTTTTGGGCGTTTCAGGGTGATTCACAATGGTACTAAGACTTGGTCAATGTTTGAGGGCATAAGACCAAAACCTCGCCATTTTTGCATTTTATGGCCGTTTTTATGAGCTATTCCCCATAGTTTGGGGGTTGCAACAGGCATTTATAACAAACGTAAGCCCCGATAAAGGTTTGCAATTTATGACCACAAACTCGTTTTTTCTTGCTTTATGGCCGTTTTCATGACCTATTGCCCACAATTTTAGGGGTTTCAGCATGATTTATAATGACCCTAAGACCCGATACATGTTTGAGGGAATGACCAAAAACTTGTCGTTTTGGCGTTTTATGGCCATTTTCATGAGCTATTGCCCACAATTTTGGGGTTTCAAGGCGATTTACAAGCGTAATACCCGATACATCTTAAATGGAATGACCAAAAACTCGTCATTCTTGTATTTTATGGTTGTTTTCATGAGCTGTTGCCCATAGTTTTGGGGTTTCATGACGATTTACAATGACCGTAATACCCGGTACAAATTTGAGGGCAAGACCAAAACTTGTCATTTTCTTGTTTTATGGATGTTTTCATTAGCTATTTCTCACAGTTTTGGGTTCCAAGGGCCATTTATATGAACGTAAGCCTCGATAAATGTTTGAAATTTATGACCATAGACTCGTTTTTTCGCGCTTCTTGGTCGTTTTCATGAGTTATTGCCCACGGTTTTGGGGGTTTCAAGGCGATTAACAAAGAGTCTAAGATCCAATACATGTTTGAGGGCATGGCCAAAAATTGTCGTTTTCGTGTTTTATGGCCATTTTCATTAGCTATTGCCCATAATTTTCGGGTTCCATGGGCCATTTATAACGAACGTAAGCCCCAATAAATGTTTGAAACTTATGACCACAGACTCTTTTTTCGTGCTTTCTGGCCGTTTTTATGAGTTATTGATCATAGTTTTGGGGGTTTTAGGGAAATTTACAACGACACAAAGACCCAATACATGTTTGAGGGCATGACCAAAAACTCGCCGTTTTCGTGTTTTATGGCCATTTTCTTGAGCTATTGCCCAAATTTTGGGGTTCCGAAGGCCATTTATAACGATCGTAAGACCCGATACATGTTTGAACTTTATGACCACAAACTCATATTTTTCGTGCTTTCTAGACATTTCCAAGAGCTATTGCTCACCTTTTGGGGTTCCAAGGGCCATTTATAACGACCATAAGACCCGATACATGTTTGAAACTTATGAGCACAAACTTGTTTTTTCATGCTTTATGGCTGTTTTCATGAGCTATTGCCCACACTTTTGGGGTTTCGGGGCAATTTACAACGACCCTAAGACCTGATACATGTTTGAGGGCATGACCAAAAAGTCATCGTCTTCGTATTTTATGGTCATTTTCGAGAGCTATTGCCCATAGTTTTGGCGTTCCAAGGGCCATTTATAACGAACGAAAGCCCTAATAAATGTTTGAAATTTCTGACCAGAAACTCGTTTTTTCATGCTTTATGGCCATTTTCATGAGCTATTGCCCAATGTTTTAGAGGTTTTAGGACGATTTATAACGACCCTAAGACCCGATACATGTTTGAGGGAATAACCAAAAACTCACCGTTTTCATGTGCTATTGCCCATAGTTTTGGGGTTTGACGGCGAATTACAACAAGCGTATTACCTGCTACATGTTTGAGGGAATGACCAAAAACTTGCTATTTTCGTGTTTTATGGCTACATTCATGAGCTAGTGCCCACAGTTTTGGGGTTTAAGGGCGATTTACAACAAGCGCGTATACCCGATACATTTTTGGGGGCATGACCAAAAACTTGTCGTGTTTGTTTTTTGTCAGTTTTCATGACCTATTGCCAACAGTTTTGGGGTTCCAAGGGCCATTTACTACGACCATAAGACCCGATACATGTTTGAACTTTATGACCACAAACTTGTTTGTTTTCGTGCTTTATGACCGTTTTCATGAGTTATTGCCGACGGTTTTGGGGGTTTCAGGGCGTTTTACAACGGCCCTAATACCCGATACATGTTGAAGGCATTGACAGAAAAATCGTCGTTTTTGTGTTTTATGCTCTTTTTCAGGAGCTATTGCCCATAATTTTGTGGTTCCTAGGGCCATTTATAACGAACATAACTCCCGATAAATGTTTGAAATTTATGACCACAAACTCGTTTTTTCGTGCTTTTGACCGTTTTCATGATCTAATGCCCATAGTTTTGGGGGTTTCAGGGCGATTTACAATGACCCTAAGACCTGACACATGTTTGAGGGCAAGACTAAAACCTCGCCATTTTTGCGTTTTATGGCCGTTTTCATGAGCTATTTCCCACAATATTGGGGTTCCAATGGCCATTTATAACGAACGTAAGCCACGATAAATGTTTTAAATTCATGACCACAAACTCTATATTTCGTGCTTTATGGCCGATTTCATGACCTATTGCTCACAGTTCTAGGGGTTTTAGTGCGATTTACAACAACACTAAGACCAGATACATGTTTGAGGGAATGACCAAAAAATCGTCGTTTTTGCGTTTTATGGCCGTTTTTATGAGCTATTTCCCACGGTTTTGGGGTTTCAAGGCGATTTACAACAAGCGTAATACCTGATACATGTTTGACGGAATGACCAAAAACTCATCATTTTCTTGTTTTATGGCTATTTTCATGAGGTATTGCCCACAATTTTGGGGTTTCAGGATGATTTATAATGACCGTAATAACCGATACATGTTTGAGGGCATGACCAAAAATCGTCGTTTTCATGTTTTATGGATGTTCTCATTAGCTATTGCCCATAGTTTTGGGGTACCAAGGGCCATTTATAACGAACGAAAGCCCCAAAAAATGTTTGAAATTTATGACCATAGGCTCGTTTTTTCATGCTTCTTGGTCATTTACATGAGTTATTGCCCACGTTTTTTGGGGATTTTAAGGCGATTAACAACGAGCCTAAGACCCAATACATGTTTGAGGGCATGACCCAAAATCATTGTTTTCGTGTTTTATGGACGTTTTCATTAGCTATTGCCCATAATTTTGGGGTTCCAAGGGCCATTTATAACGAACGTTAGCCCCGATAAATGTTTGAAACTTATGACCACAAACTCATTTTTTCGTGCTTTATGGCCACTTTCATGAGCTATTGCCCACAGTTTTACAGGTTTCAGGGCGATTTACAACGACCCTAAGACCCGATACATGTGTTAGGGCATGACCAAAAACTCGTCGTTTTCGTGTTTTATGGCCGTTTTCTTGAGCTTTTGCCTACAGTTTTGGGGTTCCGAGGCCCATTTATAACGACCGTAAGATCCGATACATGTTTGAAATTTATGACCACAAACTCATAATTTTCGTGCTTTCTAGACGTTTTCAAGAGCTATTGGCCACCTTTTTTGGGTTCCTAGGGCAGTTTATAACTACCATAAGACCCGATACATGTTCGAAACTTATGACCACAAACTTGTTTTTTTGTGCTTTATGGCTGTTTTCATGAGCTATTGCCCACACTTTTGGGGGTTTCGGGGCGATTTACAACGACCCAAAGAACCAATACATGTTTGAGGGCATGACCAAAAATCTTCGTTTTCGTGAATTATGGCCGTTTTCGTTAGATATTGCCCATAATTATGGGGTTCCAAGGGCCATTTTTAACGAACATAAGCCCTAATAAATGTTTGAAATTTATAACCACAGACTCGTTTTTCGTGCTTTTGGGCTATTTCATGAGTTATTGATCATAGTTTTGGGGGTTTTAGGGAAATTTACAACGACCCTAAGACCCGATACATGTTTGAGCACATGACCAAAAACTCGTCGTTTTCGTGTTTTATGGCCGTTTTCTTGAGGTATTGCCATAGTTTTGGGGTTTCGAGAGATATTTATAACGACCGTAAGATACGATACATGTTTGAAATTTATGACCACAAACTCGTATTTTCGTGATTTTTGGACGTTTTCAAGAGCTATCTCCCTTTTTGGGTTGCAAGGGCCGTTTATAACGACAATAAGACACGATAAATGTTTGAAACTTATGTCCACAAACTCATTTTTTCGAGCTTTATGGTTGTTTTCATGAGCTATTGCCCACACTTTTGGGGTTTCCGGGGCGATTTTAAATGGCCCTAAGACCCGATACATGTTTGAGGGCATGACCGAAAGACTCACCATTTTCGTGTTTTATGATCGTTTTCGCGAGCCATTGGCCATAGTTTTTCGGTTCCAAGGGCCATTTGTAAGGAACGTAATCCCCGATAAATGTTCGAAATTTATGAGCAAAAACTCATTTTTTCGTGCTTTATGACTGTTTTCATGAGCTATTGCCCATAGTTTTGGGGGTTTCAGGGAGATTTACATGTTTGAGGGCAACACTAAAACATTGCCATTTTTATGTTTTATGGCCGATTTCATGAGCTATTGCCAACAGTTTTGGCGGCCCAACAGCCATTTATAACAAACGTAAGCCCCGATAAATGTTTGAAATTTATAACCACAGACTCGTATTTCGTGCTTTTTGGCTATTTTCATGAGTTATTGATCATAGTTTTGGGGGATTCAGGGCAATTTACAACGACCCTAAGACCCGATACAAGTTTGAGGGCATGACCAAAAACTCGTCATTTTCGTATTTTATGGCCGCTTTCTTGAGCTATTGCCCATAGTTTTTGTTGGAATTATGCCCTAGAGGCAATAATAAAGATGTTATAGTTATAATTCTTGTTCATGATAAATTTTATATTCCATGCTAGAATTGTATTAAGCGGAAACTTTGATACTTGTGTGGTTTATGAACAACACCGTGTCCCTAGTACGCCTCTATGGACTAGCTCATTGATTAATGATGGTTAAGGTTTCCTAACCATAGACATGAGTTGTCGATTAATAATGAGATCATGTCATTGGGAGAAAGATATGATGGACAGACCCAAATCAAGCAGAGCAATTAGATCGTGTCTTCGTGTTCATCTTTGCGAAGCTTTTCCTTATGTCAAATATTGTATTCCTTAGACCATGAGATAATTCAAATCCCTGGTATCGGAAGAAAGCTTTGAGGTCATCAAACGTCATCCTATGTGAGGGTGATCATAAAGGTGTCTCTCAGGTGATCGAAAAGTACTTTTTGGGTTGTATGTATCGAGATGGGATTTGTCCCTCCCAAGTCGGAGAGATATACTTCGGGCCCACTCGGTAATCGATATCAACACCGCTTGCAAGCATGTGGTTAAGGAGTTGATCACAAAGTGATATCGGATTACGGAACGAGTAAAGTACTTGCCGTGAACGAGATTGAACTAGGTATGCCGATAACAACGAGCGAATCTCGGGCAAGTAAAATATCGCGTGACGAAGGGAATATATATATGGGATTAATTGAATCCTGGCATCGTGGTTCATCCGATATGATCATCGATGAATATGTGGGAGTCAATATGGGTTTCCAGATCCCGCTGTTGATTATTGATAAAAGATCATGTCTGCATATTCTCGAACCCGTAGGGTCACACACTTAACGTGTCTCGACGCTAGGATAGAATGGATAAATGGTTTATGGGTTTTTGTTCGAAGTCTCGGATGAGATCCAGGACATCACGAGAGGTTCCAGAATGGTCCGGAGAATAAGATTCATATAAAGGAAAGCAGTTTTTGGATTCCGGAATCGTTTCGGAATGTTCGGTATTGTACCGAAAGGTTCTAGAATCTTCCGAAGTGGGACCAACGTGGCCCCACTTGTCGGAGGGGTGCGTGGTCCTACGAGGGAGTGTCCTGGCCGCATTGGGCCAGGGGCACAAGGCCCCATAGGCCCAGCCGGCCAAAACCCTAGGGGAAACCCTAGGAAACCTTCTAGAAGGGGGAAGACTTGCCCCCCACTCCACTCTTGGGGCCGTCGCCCTAGGGCTTGGAGGAGGGGGCAAGGGGGCCGGCCAGCCCCTATATAAGGTGGGTAGGGGGCGCACCCTCCCCTCACCCCAAACCCTAGCCGCCAGCTGCTACCCTACCTCTCTCTCTCTCTCCCGACTGAGTGTAGGCGAAGCCCTGCTGCAGAAACTCTCCACCATAGCACCATGCCATCGTGCTGCAGATCCAATCTATCTCTCCACCCCACTTGCCGGACCGAGGAAGGAGGAGACTTCGCGGCACCGTACGTGTGCATCTCTCGGAGGCGCTGCCACTTGCAGCATAGGATCAGATCAGATCGCGAGGAGGAGACGGTGAGTACGACTACACCAACCACGTTCTGTTGAACGTTTCCACTGTGTGATTTTTTCAAGGGTATGAAGATCTCATCTATCCCTCTCGTTGATTGCATCTCCTAGATTAGAAATTGGCTCTCCCGTTCGCATCAATAGATTTTTTTTGATTTACTATCCTGCGAAACCCTTCAGTTTTGAGGTGCCGAGAGCTATTTATAACGACCGTAAGACCCGATATATGCTTGAAACTTATGACCACAAACTCGTTTTTTCGTGCTTAATGGATGTTTTCATGAGCTATTGCCCACACTTTTGGGGGTTTCGGGGCGATTTACAACGACCGTAAGACCTGATACATGTTTGAGGGCATGACCAAAAACTCGCCGTTTTCGTGTTTTATGGTCGTTTTCGTGAGCTATTGCCCATAGTTTTGGGGTCCCAAGGTCCATTTATAACGAACGTAAGCCCCGATAAATGTTTGAAATTTATGACCACAAACTCGTTTTTTCGTGCTCTTTGGCCATTTTCATGAGCTATTTCCCAAAGTGTTAGGGGTTTCAGGATGATTTACAATGACCCTAAGACCCGATACATGTTTGAGGGAATGCCCAAACACTTACCGTTTTCATGAGCTATTGCCCACAGTTTTGGGGTTTCAGGGTGACTTACAACAAGCCTAATACCCTATACATGTTTGAGGGAATGACCAAAAACTTGCCGTATTCGTTTTTTATGGCTGTTTGCATGAGCTACTGCCCACAGTTTTGGGATTTAATGGCGATTTACAACAATTGCGAATACCCGATACATGTTTGAAGGCATGACCAAAAACTTGTCGTTTTTGTTTTTTTGGCAGTTTTCATGAGCCATTGCCAATAGTTTTGGGGATTAAAAGGCCATTTATAATGACCGTATGAACCGATACATGTTTGAACTTTATGATCGCAAATTCTTTTTTTCGTGCTTTATGGCCGTTTTCATGAGTTATTGCCCACAGTTTTGGGGCTTCAGTGCGTTTTACAATGACCCTAAAACCCGATACATGTTTAAGGGCATGACCAAAAACTCGTTGTTTTTGTGTTTTATGGTCGTTTTCATAAGCTATTGCCCACAGTTTTGGGGTTCCAAGGGACATTTATAACGAACATAACCCCCGATAAATGTTTGAAATTTATGACCACAAACTTGTTTTTTTGTGCTTCATGAGCTATTGCCCATAGTTTTGGGAGTTTTAGGGCGATTTACAATGACCCTAAGACCCGATACAAGTTTGAGGGCATGACTAAAACCTCGCCATTTGTTGTGTTTTATGGACGTTTTCATGAGCTATTGCCCACAGTTTTGGCGTTCCAACAACCTTTTATAACAAAAGTAAGCCCCGATAAATGTTTGAAATTTAAGACCACAAACTCGTTTTTTCGTGCTTTATGCCCGATTTCATGACCTATTGCCCATAGTTTTAGGTGTTTTAGCGTGACTTACAACGACCCTAAGACCCGCCACATGTTTAAGGTTATAACCAAAAACTCGTCGTTTTGGCGTTTTATGGCCGTTTTCATGACCTATTGCTCATAGTTTTGGGGTTCCAAGGGCCATTTATGACGAACGTAAGCCCCGATAAATGTTTAAAATTTATGACCATAGGCTCGTTTTTTTGTGCTTCTTGGTCGTTTTCATGAGTAATTGCCCATGGTTTTGGGGGGTTTCAAGGCGATTAACAACGAGCCTAAGACCTAATACATGTTTGAGGGAATGATCCAAAATCGGCGTTTTCGTGTTTTATGGCCATTTTCATTACCTATTGCCCATAATTTTGGGGTTTTAATGGTCATTTATAACGAACATAAGCCCCGATAAATGTTTGAAATTTATGACCATAGGCTCGTTTTTTCGTGCTTCTTGGTTATTTTCATGAGTTATTGCCCACGGTTTTTGGGGGTTTCAAGACGATTTACAACGGGACTAAGACCTAATACATGTTTGAGGGCATGACCCAAAATTGTCGTTTTTGTGTTTTATGGACGTTTTCATTAGCTATTGCCCATAATTTTGGGGTTCCGAGAGCTATTTATAATGACCGTAAGACCCGATACATGTTTGAAATTTATGACCACAAACTCGTATTTTTCGTGCTTTCTGGACATTTTCAAGAGCTATTGCCCACCTTTTTGGGTTGCAAGGGCCGTTTATAACGACCATAAGACACGATACATGTTTGAAACTTATGACCACAAACTCGTTTTTTCGTGCTTTATGGCTGTTTTCATGAGCGATTTACTTATGACCACAAACTTATGGCGATTTACAACGCCCTAAAACCCGATACATGTTTGAGGGCATGACTAAAAGCTCGCCGTTTCCATGTTTTATGGTCGTTTTTGTTAGGTATTGCCCATACTTTTGGGGTTCCAAGGGTCATTTGTGACGAACGCAAGCCCCGATAAATATTTGAAATTTATGACCACAAACTCGTTTTTTCGTGCTTTTTGGCTATTTTCATGAGCTATTGCCCACAGTTTTAGGGGTTTTAGGGTGATTTACAACGACCCTAAGACCCGATATATGTTTGAGGTAATGACCAAAAACTCGCCATTTTCGTGTTTTATGGTCGTTTTCATGAGCTATTGCCCATAGTTTTGGGGTTTCACGGTGATTTACAACAAACGTAATACCTGATACATGTTTGAGGGAATGACCAAAAACTCGCCATTTTCGTGTTTTATGGCTGTTTTCAGGAGCTATTGCCCACAATTTTGAGGTTTAAGGGGGGATTTACAGCAAGTGTAATGCCCGATACATGCTTAATGGCATGACCTAAAATTGTTGTTTCCGTGTTTTATGGGGGCTTTCATTAGCTATTGCCCAAGTTTTGGGGTTCCAAGGGCCATTTATAACGAACGTAAGCCCCGATAAATGTTTGAAAATTATGACCATAGACTCGTTTTTTCATGCTTCTTGGTCGTTTTCATGAGTTATTGCCCATGGTTTTTGGCGGTTTCAAGGCGATTAACAACGATCTAAGACCCAATACATGTTTGGGGGCATGCCCAATAATCGTCGTTTTCCTGTTTTATGGCCGTTTTCATTAGCTATTGCCCATGATAATGGGGTTCCAAGGGCCATTTATAACGAACGTAAGCCCTGATAAATTTTTGAAATTTATAACCACAAACTCGTATTTCGTGCTTTTTGGCTATTTTCATGAGTTATTGATCATAGTTTTGGGGGTTTCAGGGCAATTTACAATGACACTAAGACCCGATACAAGTTTGAAGGCATGACCAAAAACTCGTCGTTTTCGTATTTTATGGCCGCTTTCTTGAGCTATTGCCTATAGTTTTGAGGTGCCGAGAGCTATTTATAACGACCGTAAGACCAGATACATGTTTGAAATTTATGACCACAAACTCATATTTTTCATGCTTTCTAGACGTTTTCAAGAGCTATTACCCACCTTTTTGGGTTGCAAGGGTCGTTTATAATGACCATAAGACACGATATATGTTTGAAACTTATGACCACAAACTCGTTTTTTCGTGCTTAATGGCTGTTTTCATGAGCTATTGCCCACACTTTTGGGGGTTTAGGTTCGATTTACAACGACCCTTAGACCCGATACATGTCTAAGGGCATGACCAAAAACTCGCCGTTTCCGTGTTTTATGGTCATTTTCGTGAGCTATTTCCCATAATTTTGGGGTCCCAAGGTCCATTTATAACAAACGTAAGCCCCGATAAATGTTTGAAATTTATGACCACAAACTCGTTTTTTCGTGCTTTTTTGCCATTTTCATGAGCTATTGCCCAAAGTTTTAGGGGTGTTAGGGTGATTTACAACGACCCTAAGACTCGATACATGTTTGAGGGAATGACCAAAAACTCGCCATTTTCATGAGCTATTGCCCACGGTTTTGCGGTTTCAGGGCGATTTACAACAAGTGTAATACCTGATATATGTTTGAGGGAATGACCAAAAACTTGCCATTTTCAGGGCGAGACAAAGACTGGGTCAAACTGGCTGACTAGGATGAGGGTGACATTGCCATGACGTCATTCTAGCTTGATCCTCTCAGATCAATGATGGATCGGTGATTTGGTGCGTGCGCGGGGCTGCGGTTAGGGGTTAGGGGTTAGGTTCGTTGGAAAGAGGATATCCCGAGGGACCTATTGGTGGTGGCGTCGCCCTATTTTGGTCACCGGAGGACAAACGGCGACGATCTCATACGGCGGTGCTTGCGGGTGATCATGGTGGCGTGGATTTAGGAAGCAAACAAAGCATGTACGTATGCGAGGAGACTCGGTGACTCACCAGGAACGCGATGGTGTGGTTGATAAGGCGAGGCGAGGTCGGAGACGACGGTGAGTTCGACGAACAGCGCCGGGAACCGAGGGTGCGATTGGGTTGATTCACGCCTCCTCCGCTGGTGCAAGTTGGGGAAAACGAATGACAGGAGCACGGCGGTCTCCACCATGGTCTTATCTGGCCGAGGTGAGCACGGAATCGCCAGCACTGGCTCAACCCGAGCTAGGGTTCCGGTGAAGAAGAAGAACTCGAGAGAGAGAAGATTTCAGAGGGGGTAAATGGGGATGACGATGAACGGGGACGTCGCCGTGGCCTCCTTATCCTCTCCTGGCGACGGCGGCGTGAATCTTGACGCACTGACGGCGGCGGACGGCCTCGGCATCACCATCGAGCTGCTTCCAGCTGGAGGAAGACGACGACGGTTTAGCAGAAAACCCCCAGGCATTTCTTTCCTCTCAACCCGCGATCCTACTTTGGTCCCACATGTCAGTCATAGAAGAGAACGAGTCGGGCAAGCTGCTGGGCTTTTGTGGGCTGCACATGGGAGACAGGTAAGAAGAGAAAGAAATGGGCCACGACGAGGAAATGTTTTTTTATTTGCTTTACCTTATTCTATTTTCTGTTTTGCTTTTCAGATTTTTATTTAATCTATAATTTGAACTTTTCTTATCAAAGTTTATTTGCTGATTATTTGTAGCAACAATTAATATTGATTGAGATTTATTTTGTATATCTTAATGATAAATGTTTTTCTTTTTATATCATTCTTTATTTTCTTGATGTAAATTCCTTGTTTACTATTTTTGTAAAAAAACTTTGTTATTACTTATCTTCCTAAGAATCAACCAAGGTTTTTATTAATTGATATTTACTTATTTGTTTATAAAACTTAATTATAGTTAGTTATTGGTCTGGAGGAAATTTATATATATATTGATCCTATACCATTTTTTTATGCATGAAATACAAAGGAAATTAATATGGTTAAGATTACTTCCATTGATTTAGAAAATGGCAATGTATATAATCTATTAAGATTAACATAGATGTTAGGGTTTGAATTGTAAGTGCTTAGCCAAGGGTTTAGGGTTCTTATTTTACTTCTATTCAGTTGTTAATGTGAGTAAAGATTTAATAACTAAGCATATTGTTTTATGTTTGTGATCTTTGATGACATCACCTTTTAAAATAGAAAGTTATATCTAAAATGTTTTATAGAAAAGAATTGATAACTCCTAAGCACATATAATTATGATAATTGGAATTGACAGAGATGTGCTTATGTGATTTGCTATAGGAAAATATTCCTATAAAGTGATATAGATATAAGATGAGGAATTCATAACATGGAATGGATATTATACTTGGTTTGAGATTTAAAGTTGGGTGTTTACCAAGAATTCCCACCTTCCATAATTCATAATTCTGGAATTCCAATTAAGGAATTCCTTTCCTAGATATACTACTTTTTCCTATCTATCATCATGGTTAACATGACAAGCTTTACTTCACAAGAATATTCTTATTCACCTTTTATTCTTCTGAACTCATTGATGAATCCAATGAGTTTGACACTAAAGCATTTCATGATCTTCATCTATCCAGATTTGGTTATAACAACTACTCTTCTGCTGATAACCTTCAATCCAACAAGTAGCTATTTCTAGCTCCATTCCTATATTAACTTTAATTTAATCATACTATCTTACATTTACTTTACTCTAATGATTCATACTGCAACCTCACATTATATTAATGTGGCTTGTAATGCCTACTCTAGGATAACTTATCTATACTAGGGTTTCAATCATTTTCTACCCACCAATATCACTTATACTTGATATAAGTATTAAATCTTGGTGAGCAAGGCATGATCATTATAATCCTTTAATCATTTATAGCTTAGGTTTCCAATTGGCTAATCAATACAACCTTACAATTGTATTGAAATTATCTTCTCAATATCTCTAATTGGATTAAGGCTGTTATTCATGGACTATGCCCACTTGGTCTAATAGAATTACTACTGGTAACTATCTTCAGGGTTCATCCTAGTAATCTTCTTTACTACCACCTATATCTTATTTCAAATAACTCTTCTATTCATCCAGGAGTGGGTTTAACTCCATCAATTATCACATTGATTTTATTCTTCTTCAATCACTCCCATCCTATAAATGATATCTAAAACTAGCATTACTATTACCTCTTCTTAGTTGTTTCTTTATAGGCACTTAAGTGAATGCTATAATATGGTCAAGAGTTGATAGATTAAGAATTTGTGAATCAATAGTTGATTACTCAACATTGATGAACAACAAATATTAAGATAGGGTTCCATAAGGATTGATATGGAAAGAAGGATATATGGTGAATAATCTTGACTTGGTTTCTTTCCTACTCAAACTCACTAAAGATTTAAGGTTAGGTATTACCCTGATACTCATAGTAAGAATAGATAAGAATTAAATAGGTCAGGATTAGTCATTACATTCTTATTACTTAAGTTGTAATATTAACTTGGCATTTATGAGTTGTTGTGATGAATATTATGATATGATCCCTTAAGGATCAGATATTAATCATTTAAGCAATGAATTATGAGTAATATTTTATTATATTTGATCTACCCTTGGATCAAATCATGTTTACCCAAAATAAGGTTTTAGCAAAGGTCATATTGAAACTTATCACAGTCAACTTAATGATCTACTTCAATTCCATCAAGTTGAGAGAAGCTTCAATCACTTTGACAAGTACTTATTTAAAAGCGCGAAAATTATTCGGATTTTCTATGCATGAATGTAATGCACACACCTGGGTTCTGCTTATTTCTAAGCTCTAATGCTGGGATGTTACAGTCTCTCCCCCTTAAAATAAACTTCATCCTCGAAGTTCGTAAACTCTCACATTACGGAGTAAGGAACTAGCTTGTAGTGGTTGCTACATTTCTCCACTCCATGATGACCTTAAATGGAATTAATTGTAGTATTATGTATCCATATTAGGTATCCTAATCCAACTATTTTTATTTAATTATTGAGCTTTCTTACAGTATTATATATGGTCTATGAAGTCTCATTAAAACAGGGTTCCAAATTTTATTAGACAATACTTGTGATCAAAAGACTAATCTTTGATGTGTCATTATATGAGTTGTACTGGCACTCCTTCCAGGATTGGATTTGAACTCATTTAGTCCATACCCCTTGGATTTTCTTATTCTCTACACATGCCCAATTGGATGTGCTTTACTACCTCTTAGGGATCACTTAAGAGTGGTTTCTTCTAGAATTAGTCGGTTAGGTTTATCCTTTTTATCACCTTCAAGCTTATACCTTTTTAGGCTTTAGATAATCTTTCATTATCACCTATAGTACCTTTTCAACTTTCATTCATAATGTCTACTCCCCCCCTTAGGGTTTACTAATAGTCTACATTGTATAAATAGCATTTATTGGCTTTATAACTAGAATGTTGGTCTTTGTTCAGTTTATACTTTACCTAATTAGGGTCTGATGAAAGATTGTACGGGGTATCCACACAGTTTTGGATCTCCGAAGCAAATCTTTCAGCATTATATGTCGTACTAACTATTGGACATTTTTGCTGGGATAAGTCTGACTTTGCGAAGCATTTTGAAAGATGATCGCTTTAAGTTTTTATACTTCCTTAGGTCTTCCTTAACTTAGGCCAAATTTTATGCTCTTTACGCAGCCATTAAGATGATCTGGTTAACTATGTTAACCACACAGGCTGCGAACAAGACACCAACTGTGGATCAAAATGCCGACTATGGATTAAATACCAACGGCGGATCATTCTAGGTGGTAGGTATTACCTTACAGTTTCCGACCTACTACTGGCATTCTCTCTGAATTGTCAGAGCTTGAATACCATTTTGGTTCCAAACCTTCTTCTTTACACTTATTCATGATACTTCCATGAACTTGGTACAACTATTTTATTAACTTCTTAGCAACTTACCTACTTTGAATGAGCTTTAAGTTTATTACTTCTTGTTGCTCCATACATCTTCTACACTAAACTTTCTTCTAAAGCTGGCTAGAAATGATCTATGCTTGATCTATCCTCCAAATTATGTTAATACTCCTTATATTTTGCTTCATCCTTTATGTAAGTCTTCGTCTTGATCTTTGAAACTCGTCACTCCCTTACACGAATTCCCGTTCCTATCTAGGTCTATGACATCAAGTAATAACTGGGTGTTACATCATGCATTTGCACACCCAATTAAACTTCATGTACATATCTAGGCAATCAAGAAGATTCAAGAAAATCCAAGAGTCGATAAACAACAAAACATATACCATGTATTATACATAGGTTTTAAATAATTTACAAATGTACTAGATGTTTCAACGGTTTGCTCCACACCTATTTACACAACTATCTTACAAGAACTTCTTCTTCTTGTGAGTATATCCTCACTTATTTCGGCAAATCTTTCAAACTACAATACGCATTACCCTCTATGTACATTATTCAAGCACTCATCCCTTGGGATGTCGTTCCTTTCTTACTTTCATCTTCCTCTAGTGCTTCCTGGAGTTCCGTCCATGATGACGTGAAGTCCAACGACTGCCTTCTAGAGCGTAAGAGCATCCAGGAGGTGCGTATTCTTGATTAGAAGTACCGAGACTGAGATTAGTCATTTAAAAATGACTAGAGTTGGCATAATCTTCTACCGAATATTCCTGGTGTTCTGGCAACGCTTCCTCAAAGAAAGTTGGATCCTTAGCCTTTTCTTGGATCCAGTCGTACATATTGGTATAGTAGCTATCGGAATACTCTTCTAAGTTGATTGGGTTAGTATCACCCCCATATGGTCCATAAGGCTCCCTATGGTTATAGTTGGTCTCTTCTCCGATACCTGCATCACAAGGTATAGGATTTCCTATGGTTCCACCTTGAGATTCTACTCCCCATCCATACTTGTTTGGCTCAGGGTTAGTTGGAATAACTCCATTCCATTCCTGCTGTTCGGAGTTGTACTTGGTCCATAGATCTTCAGGTGACTGGGTTTTAGTTTGGTAGTAGGCATAATTTTCCGAGTTTGGATCATCAAACTCAGTTTCCTCATACACTTCTCCTGAAGGTATGTATTTGGGATGCCTAGCTTCTTTATCTAACTTCTTCCTACGAGCCATTGCTTTATCAGGATCAGTAAAATCCTCAATGGCCGTATCCAGCTCCTGAACTAAAACTTGGTGAGTGTTATTGTAAGTGTTTAGCAAGGACCGATAACGATCCATATACTCTACAGCTAGAGTAGGTTCAGTTTGGACTAAAGTAGAGCGATTTAACTCATGCTCTAGGTTTGCGGTTTCATGGGGTACAATGGTGTGAGTACTACCTTTTAGAGCTTGGGATTTTTGTTCTCGGATCATGGTTATGGCTGCTGCTACGGCAATCTGATATGCAGATGCCATGCACCTTGCTTCTCCTGATGGCATTTCTCCCTTAAGTCCTAACTTCTTGGGTAACATGATCATGACACGGTATTTGGCTAATACCTGCCCATCATAGTAACTGTAAATCTTGACCAAAAGTCTCGATTCACATTCCAAACTCCATAGAAGTTATCGGGAATTATCTGTCCAATCCCCTCCGTAGTCATTCAACGTCCTGTTCATCACTTGAACATTCCGGGGTGGATATCGAGGTGCCATGTGGAACTGTAGATAAGAAATTATTATCAGTCACATAGGGTTAAAACTCTTGGGTAATGATCGGAATTGCAATCATACTAAAGAATTATTGCACTAGCAACATGACAGGGATTATTCTCAAGTGAATATCCCTCATATCACTAGAGAACTCTTTATTCTTACAGTATAAGTCCTACATGTTCTACCCATTTACTAGGTTTCCAACCTAGCTAAGGTCAAAGCATATGCTCTGATACCAATTGTGGTGACCCATCATACCACAACATGATGTAGTATACTATATTCGTTGACATAACACCAATGAAACACCGTTCACTAGTATTACATCCCTCAGAATGGCACAACAGAAACACAGCGGGTCCAATACATGGCTAAAGGTTACAACTCACTCTTTACATAAGATCTAGACAACACTCTAGGGTAAGAGAGAGAAAGAACTTCTTACAAAGAAGAATCAAAGATAAACAATGCAAAGACTATTATACTATTAAGAGTAGAATTTTAACTAAGGGGTTGGCATTGCTGCTATTGCAACGCACTACAAAAATAGGTTCTTTGGCTAGGGATTATATTCCTATCTAATCGGTAACTTCGTCTTCACTTGAGTTGAGGTATTTGTTGACTTACTTGTCTCTGAAGAACTTTAGCTTTGAATGATGATACCTGGAGCATAACTTGGTGTAGACGTCGTCTTTATGGCTTCAGAATCTATCAAGGGTTAAGAAGATACTTTGAGTACGAGCGTACTCGGCAAGTTCACTAGAAAAGGAGTGTTTGATGCACTATAACTACAACCACGAACCGTAGGTCGTAGGCAATGCAAGTTTTCGTAAACATTTCTTCAAAGGTTGCTTTTATTCTGAAAAACTATGTCCGTCGGCCTTTACGGGTTTACCAGAACTTGCATGGAGTTCCTTTCCCACAGCGTTCGCAGCTCCTTCCCGGAACAGGGAGTAACAAGTTATAGTTCTTACACTCTGCAGAGGTGCGTTACTTTACCCATGAGAGATCAACTCTTTGTTGCACAACCGGGCAGCTTATTCCCGTTCAATATTCCATGATGTGGGGCCTAGAAGATGATCCAAGCTAATCACTGCCCCCTTCGCGACCTCGCATGCCTCCTTGGTATACACCATGCCCACATATTGGATTATGGCAATGGTTTGTACAAATCGTTAGATGCCAGAACTATCGTGGGACGTTGAGGGTTCCCACCCATATGTTGCATATCCTTTACAAATTACCAATTAATATGCACGCTGCAAGGATAACAGCCACGACCTGCACATCCGGCTTCATGCGAGAGGAAGAAGATACAGCTAACTTCTCCGTCCCATTCCAAATCTCATGGTTAACGCGTAATACACGGCGCAAGAATCACTAGAGACATTGGTTGTTAAGTCCTAGATAATATGTTCCTTTACCACCGGAACTTTTATAGTATGGTAATAACCTATAATCACATTATTATGAAAATAGTGTTTTCGGACCTTTTTCAAATGCAGGTGATGTCCAGATTGGATTTGTAAAATACTTTACAGAAAATAACCAACGGACATGAGCAAGTGTGGACTTGCCTTTTGTGATTGCAAGATTATGCACTCACGGTCTTCAAGATAATATAAGATCCAATATATGAAATCAGCATCATTGGTCCGGTAAGGACTAATGTTTAAAGAAGCAATATGCTCTTATGCATAAGTAATGTGATGCACTTTATAAACACGAATCCCGGGGATAACGTTGTTCTAGGGTTTTGGATACTAGAAATGATGTCTTGGAAATGTGTTGGACTTTTGGATGAGTTTTATACTTGTGCTTCTTATTAAGGCTTGTGAGTGTGTGTGAAACACTCATATAATTATAATATCATAAAACTTAATTATAGTTAGTTATTGGTTTGGAGGTAATTTTTATATATATTGATCATATACCATTTTTTATGCATGAAATACAAAGGAAATTAATATGGTTAAGATTACTTCCATTTATTTAGAAAATGGAAATGTATATATTCTATTAAGATTAACATAGAGGTTAGGGTTTGAATTGTAAGTGCTTACCCAAGGGTTTAGGGTTCTTATTTTACTTCTATTCTTTTGTTTATGTGAGTAAAGATTTAATAACTAAGCATACTGTTTTCTGTTTGTGATCTTTGATGACATCACCTTTTAAAATAGAAAGTTATATCTAAAATGTTTTATAAAAAAGAATTGATAACTCCTAAGCACATATAATTATGATAATTGGAATTGACAGAGATGTTCTTATGTGATTTTCTATAGGAAAATATTCCTATAAAGTGATATAGATATAAGATGAGAAATTCATAACATGGAATGGATATTATACTTGGTTTGAGATTTAAAGTTGGGTGTTTACCAAGAATTCCCACCTTCCATAATTCATAATTCTCGACTTCTAATTAAGGAATTCCTTTCCTAGATATACTACTTTTTCCTATCTATCATCATGTTTAACATGATGAGCTTTACTTCACAAGAATATTCTTATTCACCTTTTATTCTTCTGAACTCATTGATGAATCCAATGAGTTTGACACTAAAGCATTTCATGATCTTCATCTATCCATATTTGGTTATATCAACTACTCTTCTGCTGATAACTTTCAATCCAACAAGTAGCTATTTCTAGCTCCATTCCTATATTAACTTTAATTTAATCATACTATCCTACATTTACTTTAATCTAATGATTCATACTCCAACCTCACATTATATTAATGTGGCTTGTAATGACTACTATAGGATAACTTATCTATACAAGAGTTTCAATCATTTTCTACCCACCAATATCACTTATACTTGATATAAGTATTAAATCTTGGTGAGTAAGGCATGATCACTATAATCTTTTAATCATTTATAGCTTAGGTTTCCAATTGGCTAATCAAGACTTTATCAATACAACCTTACAATTGTATTGAAATTATCTTCTCAATATCTCTAATTGGATTAAGGCTGTTATTCATGGACTATGCCCACTTGGTCTAATAGAATTACTACTGGTAACTATCTTCAGGGTTCATCCTAGTAATCTTCTTTACTACCACCTATATCTTTTTTTCAAATAACTCTTCTATTCATCTAGAAGTGGGTTTAACTCCATCAATTATCACATTGATTTTATTCTTCTTCAATCACTCCCATCCTATAGATGATATCTAAAACTAGCATTACTATTACCTCTTCTTAGTTGTTTATTTATAGGCACTTAAGTGAATGCTATAATATGGTCAAGAGTTGATAGATTAAGAATTTGTGAATCAATAGTTGATTACTCAACATTGATGAACAACAAATATTAAGATAGGGTTCCATAAGGATTGATATGGAAAGAAGGATATATGGTGAATGATCTTGACTTGGTTTCTTTCCTACTCAAACTCACTAAATATTTAAGGTTAGGTATTACCCTGATACTCATAGTAATAATATATAAGAATTTAATAGGTCAGGATTAGTCATTACATTCTTATTACTTAAGTTGTAATCTTAACTTGGCATTTATGAGTTGTTGTGATGAATATTATGATATGATCCCTTAAGGATCGGATATTAATCATTTAAGCAATGAATTATGAGTATTTTATTATATTTGATCTACCCTTGGATCAAATCATGTTTACTCAAAATAAGGTTTTACCAAAGGTCATATTGAAACTTATCACAGTCAATTTGATGATCTACTTCAATTCCATCAAGTTGAGAGAAGCTTCAATCACTTTGACAAGTACTTTATTTAAAAGAGCGAAAATTATTCGGATTTTCTATGCATGAATGCAATGCACACACCTGGGTTCTGCTTATTTCTAAGCTCTAATGCTGGGATGTTACACATCGGCTCTTGATAAGTCCAAATTGCATCAGCATTCTATATCATAATTTACCTCTATTCATTGATGTATGTCTTATTATGAGGTATTACTTATGTCTTTTCATCTGTTTATGCATGTTGGATGATTCTTGGAGGATGAACTGTCGGAGTCTGGATTCTGATGGAAAAAGAGGTGTTTTGATGCAATTTCGCGAAGATCCGAAAAATACCATAAAAATATGGGAAAAATATATTTTCCCAGAAGACAGAGAAAGCCAGAAGGGGAGGCGAAGAAGGGCCATAGGGGGGCCACACCCACCTAGGCGCGGGTCCCCCTTAGGTCGCGCCTAGGGAAGGTGTGGCCCACCTGCCCGGCCTCCGACTCCGCCCTCTCACCTATATCTTCCTTACGAAACCCTAACACCGGGGAGCGACAATAGATAGATTTCTGCCGCCTCTACGGGGCGGAAAACACCAAGAGAGAAAGATCTCTCCGACAGACAGATTTCTGCCGGGAAATACCTTCCCGGAAAGGGGAGATCGTCACCATCAACACCGTCATCAAGCTAGGCTTCATCGGGATCATCATCATCCACACCATCATCTCCACCAGCACCATCATCACCACTCCATCCCGTTGTAACAATCGTGTTGGATATTGATTTAGTTCTTAGGGGGAACTTTCTTAGTGTTGATTACTATTGTAGTTGATGCTTGTGAGTGGAACCATTGGATTATTGTTTATGTTCAGATTGTTATCCATTATCATATCATCTTTGATCTTGATCCATATGATGTATCGTGAGTAGTTCGTTTAGTCCTTGAGGACATGGGAGAAGTCATGTTGTTAGTAGTGGATTTGTGTTGAGTTATTATTCAATGTTTTAGTATTTAAGTTGTGGTGCTATTCTTCTAGTGGTGTCATGTGAACGTCTACTACATGATACTTCACCATTTATGGGCCTAGGGGAAAGCATTGTGTATTTGGCTACTAATTGTGTGTATATGGCTACATGATACTTCTAGTGTTGCTTTGTTTCCAATATGGATAACCCACTTGGTTTTCTATTTGGGAAAACTACTACCATTGTTAGGGTAGTAGATGAACCACCACCTGTTGAGATAGATCCTTTTAAGATACCTACAAGTATTGTTGATCGTGTTATGGATAACTATTATTTAGGGGATGGAACTGTCCATCCTAGTGATCACTTGATTTTTATCCATGAATTATGCGGGTTATTTAAGTGTGCAGGTATCACAAAATGAATAGGTGAAGAAGAAGTTACACTCCATATCCTTGAAAGGGACAGCTGAAGAATGGTATAAGTTGCTGAAGAATGGACAATCCATGGAATGGGAGGAGATGGCATCTCTCTTTTATTCTAAATTTTATCCTCCTAGTGAGATTCATAAGGACATAAATCTGATATATAACTTTTGGCCTCGTGATGGAGAGAGTACAGCTCAAGCTTGGGGGAGATTGAAGTTACTAACGCTTAAATGTACTATTCATGAACTCCCTAACAATATTATCATCAATAAATTTTATGCTAGGCTTTCTCTTCATGGTAAATATTTACTAGATGCTTCTTGTGTGGGATCATTCACACGTATGAAGGAAAAGGCTAAATGGGATACTAGACCATATTCAAGAGAACACTGAATCTTGGGAGAATGATAAAGGAAGAAAGTCAGGTATAAACTATGATTATGAATGCACTAAATCTTTTATGGGAACTGATGACTTTCTTGATATTAGTAATGAGTTTTGTCTTTACTCCCAACGTATTGCCAACTGTTTTAAGGCCTTTTCCTCTTACATATAAATTCCCAAGAAGTGGAATAAGTACCATGCGCCTTATAAATATGTTGTTAGTCATGTTCCTGTTAGAAGCACTGAAGTTTGTGCTATTGATCATACTGTGCATGAACCTTATGTTGAGAAAATACCTTTCCCAGCTAAGGTGAAGGAGTATTCTATGATGATTAGTGCGAATAACAAAAGTACTAATAAAACTGTGGAGCCTGATGAGCAAATGAATAATGAACCTGTGGTAGCTATTGTGAAAGACACGGTCACTATAAATAGAGAGGATGAGCACATTGTCTTCTGTGAAGACGCTTCTAATATTATCTGTCATCCTAGTAAAGCTAGAAAAGCTAGTGTTCCTGTGCTTTCTGTTAAAATTGGTGATCATTGCTATTATGGTTTATGTGATATTGGTGCTAGTTCTAGTGCTATTCCTTATGAGCTTCACAGGTAAATTATGCATGAGATTGGTCCTTGTGAGCTTGAGGACATTGATGTGGTTATTCACCTTGCTAATAGAGAGGCAGTTTGTCCCATTGGCATTGTAAGAGATGTGGAGGTTCTTTATAGTTAGATAAAATATCCTGCTAATTTTCTAGTGCTTAACTCAGCAGCTAGCAAAACTTGTCCTATAATTTTTGGTAGACCTTTCTTGAACACTTGTGGAGATATTATAGATTGTAAGAAGGAGAAAGTTTTAACTAAGTTTTATGGAGATTCTTATGAGTTTAACTTTTCCAAATTTGCTAAAGCTCCTTGTGAAAATAGCTTGCCTAATAAAGATTACAGGATGGAACAACTTGCTCCTATTGATCCAGTTTATGACCTTGGACCTCTTTTTGGTGACTGTAAGTATGCTCATTCTAATGATAAAGTTATTGCAAGTGACAGTTATATTGTAAAATTTATTCAAATTGCTACTGAAAGTTATTATGAGAGAGGTAAACATGGTTTTATGCATCTCAATAATGTTAAGTTTCTCTGTTTTATGTTGAAAGCTTTGAAGTTGCATTTGTTTTTGTCTTCCTATGTTAGTGGCTTTTTGTTTCAACAATTCGTTTTCTCATGCTACCCCCATGCATAGGAAGTGGGTTAGACTCAAATGTGTTGGTTATTTTCTTCTTGATGCTCTCTTTCACTTCAAATATTTATCTCCTTTGTGAGAATCTTTGAAAGTTTCAAACCTAACTTAAAGGCATTAAAGAAAAGTACTGGTTGGGAGATAACCCAAGAGTTTTCTCGAGTCTTGGAAGTTATTACCTCAGTAATAACCGCTCCCTATCATTTTTTTTGTTTTGGTTTTTGTGTCGAGTTCAACTAATTTTGTGAAGTAGAGGAGTTGTGAAAAGTGGCTCTCCTGGGACAGATTTTTGTGCTGCATTGTAAAAAATCGTGAGGAAGCTCAGTACGTTCGATGGAGATGAATTTTTCTGAGCTTGTTCTCCAAGTTGTTACCCAACTTCCATTCGTTCTGCACTTTTTGATTTGAGCAACAGAAGGCTTTCGAAAAAATCAATCTTTACCTGCTGGTCTATTTTGACAGATTTCTGCCATCATTTGCATTTGCCTCTTATAGAAGCCTTTGTTTTGATGGTTTTCAGTTAAAGTGTGTACCTAAAGGTTTATTGTTTTTTCTTACACTAATGTTGCCATTGAAGTTTGTGTATTGCCTTGTGAAGAAAGGAATTTTCAGGAGAAGGAGGAAATGAATCTGCAGAGTTCGTATTTGAATAGGTAAAAGTGGTGAAAACAGAAGGTTCGTGAAATCCTTATCTTTTTATACTTTTGATGTTTTTAATACATATGGAAGATTACGAGACGGAACAGAGGAGGAAACGGAGCCCGGGGTGGCCACACCCACCCCAGGCGTGGGCCCCATCTAGTCGTGCCTGAGGGGGGGGTGAGCCCCCCCGAGCTCCGTCTCCGCCTCGTTTTCGTGTCAGCACCTTCCTTATCTTTGAAACTTCGTAATATATAACCCCCGGGAACCCCCAAGGTTCGTGCATCGTGTTATCATCGTGTTTTCGTTTTGATCTGTTTCTGTCAGGAAATCTTCTCAAATTTAGAGCGCCATGGTCTCCGCCAACGACAAAGGCAAGAATCCCGAGGAAGATGATCTTCAAAACCCCAAGGAGGAGGAGAATTTGGTAGGGGATGAAGAAGACATGGAGGAGGACAAGCATCCGGACACCCGTGCTACTGTCGCAAGCATTGAAGTGGTGGCAAAACCTACCAAGCTTAGAAGGATAGCACAGCTGCCTATAGGAGGGAAACCTCTGCGTCTTATCTATAACCCACGGTCATCACCTCCACGTACCAAGAGACCCTTCCATACTCTTATACATGAGCGTCAATATCAACATGTGCCCAAAGGGAACTTGCCCTTGGTTTGGGATATGCCTCATTCTAACAATGCAGGGAAGGAACACTCTAAGGAGGAAGAGTGGGGAAAGAATAACAAGGACTGGAATTCTAGTCCCGACAAGATCATGAACCGCATTGAGGAGAATTCGGAGTTGATTCGTACTCTGACCTTTGAGGATTTGAAGAAACTTATTGAAGACCTTATAAATAGAACACCACCACCACCGAAGGAGTAATTCATCATCAGGTTTGGCATCCCCTTGGCTTATTCCAAGCTTGGGGGAGTGCCGCGGTATCACCATCATCATATTTTATCTTTTATCTTTTACCTTTTTAGTGGATTCATATCTTTGGTAGAGAGGTTATATTATAGTTTGGTTTGCATGTGGAAGTATCTCTCCTTTAGTTGATTATCTATATATCCCTTGGTGTGAGTGCCTTTATTGAATATTAATGAGAAGTCTCATCTTTTACTTTTTTCACTTCTTATTTTAGTTTGCAATCTCTATTATATGATGGATCTTGTTGATCAGTATTGGCATCACTTTGGGAGCATCAAGTAAATCTAAATTGGTTTTGGCAAGCCGAGCTCTGGTCAGTAGCCACACTTTTTGAGGTTTGAAAGGAAAAGAAAACGCTTACAGGTATTTTGTATCATTTATTTTCTTTCTTGTTGGCTCATAAGCTTAGTATTCTTTATTTAAGATATTTTGTGTCTTCAAGTAAGATTGCATGTTTGGCTTTATTACTTGTATGTTTGCTTGTTTCTTTTAACTCTTGTGCTTGCTACCCAGCCTTGCTAGCCAGAAACCTGTTTTGAGAAGGCATTACTTCTCATGTTTCCAAATCCCTTTGAACCAAACTTGTGCCATTTGTGTCCACCATATCTACATATTAGTATTATTGCTACTCCAAGCAAATTCTCAAGCTTCATCTATCTTTCGAATAAAAAAGTATTTTGTTATGTGAAAACTAGTTAGTAAATCTCTCACAAACTTGATGGCACACCTTATTTTCTTGCCCCTAATAGACTTGAACCATTGTGTCATCGAAGTTGTATATGCTTGAACCTATACGTTGGAATTAGCAGAACCGTGTTGTCACGGGGAACATTTTCAACATTGCACTTGTACTCTATACACAGTTGATATCATGCTCTTTTATCTGTAGATGTCACCGGTGTGAAATAAAGAGGGAACTTGTAAGACCATGGAGTTTGTATTTTGTGTTAGAGAAATGCCTGGGTCGCTAGCCTAAGCCATGCCTAATCATGGTGAAAACTTGCAGAATCACCATACTAAGCTATCTATGAAGCATCCTCAATAAAAAGCTATGAAATAAAAAGATCGATGAGATGCTCATTGTCTGCTTTCCTTGTCATTTTGGTTATGGGATAGCTCATGTACCATGTGCAAGGGGTACCCCGTTGGCGGTTCTCTATGATACGCATGTACGTACAATGACAAAAACTTACCGGTAACTGAATTTGAGTAGCATGAGGAGTGGCCCTCATATTCAAGGGACATGAGATTGCCAACTTATATTTCGTCAAGCATATACTCCATCCTTGTTCACTTTAACCTTAATCATCTCAAGATGCCTATGATAGGGGAAATGAGGGCTCAAAGCTAGTAAGTATCATAATCTTTTGAAAGCTCTTTATGACTTGAAATCCCTGCTTCCCTCTATGAAGGGACCTTTCTCCTATTTCCAAGTTGAGTCAGTAAACCTACTTCCTCTCTATCTCCAAGCATTTGAGTTGTTATGTTTCAAGCATTCATATGGTGATTTAGTCAATCATGTTCTTTATCTTCCTTGTTTGCACAAAAATCTTATCTATTGAATATTACTTTGAAAAGCCTTCATTGTGAAAAACCTTTTTGAGCAAAGAATGCTCCTGTTTTGAAAACTTCTACAAAAATATTTTTGTGAAATTGTTTGCCAGTTGTTCTCTGACCAAGAACAAGAGTTTGCCAATTCCAATTATGATTTATCTTTATGCATCTCTATTGTGACTCATGTACTTGTTGCAAGCTAAGTTATATAATGGTGAATTGCTTTATTCTATGAGTTGTGTAATGGTAAGTGTGATGCTTCTTGTCCGTATTCTTTTATCGACACTTCACTCCATAAACCTGTGGACATGTTTACTGAGCTCAATTTTCGCTTGGGGACAAGCGAAGGTCTAAGCTTGGGAGGAGTTGATATGTCCAATTTGCATCACCATTCTATATCATAATTTACCTCTATTCATTGATATATGTCTTATTATGAGGTATTACTTATGTCTTTTCATCTCTCTATGCATGTTGGATGATTCTTGGAGGATGAACTGTCGGAGTCTAGATTCTGATGGAAAAATAGGTGTTTTGATGCAATTTCGCGGAGATCAGAAAATACCAGAAAAATATGGGAAAATTATATTTTCCCAGAAGACAGAGGAAGCCAGAAGGGGAGGCGAAGAAGGGCCGCAGGGGCCCACACCCCTCCTAGGCGTGGGTCCCCCCTAGACCGTGCCTAGGGCAGGTGTGGCCCACCTGCCCGTCCTCCGACTCCTCCCTCTCGCCTATATCTTACTTACGGAACCCTAACACCGAGGAATGACCACAGATAGATTTATGCCGCCTCTACAGGGCGGAAAACACCGAGAGAGAAAGATCTCTTCGGTAGACAGATTTCTGTCGGGGAAATTCCTTCCCGGAGAGGGGAGATCATCACCATCAACACCGTCATCAAGCTAGGCTTCATCGGGATCATCATCATCATCCACACCATCATCTCCACCAGCACCATCATCACCACTCCATCCCGCTGTAACAATCGTGTTGGATATTGCTTTAGTTTTTAGGGGAAACTTTCCCAGTGTTGATTACTATTGTAGTTGATGCTTGTGATTGGAACCATTGGATTATTGTTTATGTTCAGATTGTTATCAATTATCATATCATCATTGATCTTGATCCATATGATGTCTCGTGAGTAGTTCGTTTAGTTCTTGAGTACATGGGAGAAGTCATGTTGTTAGTAGTGGATTTGTGTTGAGTTATTATTCAATGGTTTAGTATTTAAGTTGTGGTGCTATTCTTATAGTGGTGTCATGTGAACGTCGACTACATGATACTTCACCATTTATGGGCCTAGGGGAATGCATTGTGTATTTGGCTACTAATTGTGGGGTTGCCGGAGTGACAGAAACCTGAACCCACGTTAGGACACCTTTGCACAAGAGAGCATAGGACCTCAGAGTTTAAGGTTGTGGTTAGATTTATATCTTAATTACTTTCCTATAGTTCCGGATGCTTGTAGGGGATTTAATCACAAGTATGTATTAGTCCAAGTAAGGTCGATAAGTTAGCACAGGTTCACCCACACAACACTTACAACACCAAAGAAGAGTACTTAGCTATTTGAAGCAAAAGCACTTGACATAATTCCCATGTGTCCTCGAGAACGTTTGGTCCTTAAAGTATTTCCACCGCCTTGTCCTTTGCTAAGAAAGGATTGGGCCACTTGCTCGTTGTCTTTGTTACTTGCACTTTGTTTTGTTGCTTTATCAGAAAACCCCTAAAAATCCGTTTGCTGTATTTACAGAGAGTTCCTGCTCCATACCACTAGTCAACACCTTTTGCTCCTCGTTGGGATCGACACTCCTATTTATCGAAAGTACTGCGATACACCCCCTATACTTGTGGGTCATCAGCTCCCATCGGAGGAGCGTCGAAAAGGGGGCTGCGCTACAACCTCCTGGCTCCGCTCCAGCGCGCCGAGGAGTAGCCGAGCAATAACAGGTAGGCCTGCCACTCGCTGCCATCATCTTCATGCACCCTGCCACCATAGTCGGCCAGCAGGAGAAAGGAATCAGGAAGTAGCAACCCAACCCCGCCATCAGAAGTAGCTTTGTTTGCAGAAGTTGTGGCCTCCTCCACCTGCCACCAAGCATAATAAGGAAGAGAACGAGGAACCCTACATCGCCCAAATCTGGCTACTCAGATCCCAGGCGCAGCTTCTTTCTACGGACATCGAGCCTAGACTCGATAACCCGCCACACACCCTATCGACAAGAAAGGCTCGCTCCCACCCACCCCCCACCCCACCCCAGATGGCGAGGCCGCCGAGAAGGGGGGAGGAAGGAGACGGAAGGCGCTGGAGAGCTTCGGCTCTCGTTTCAGAGAACATTTACTCAAAGTAGCGACACTAACACCACCAGAGAAATACCAGTAGTCCAACCACTCCAATAGTGACGCCTTCAAGAAGGAACTAGTGCATAAGCGCCACCGTCGCCCGATCAAAGATCATAGTCCACCCTGGAGAAAGTTGTCACTCGCAAAACAATGCTTTCAACAAGGCCATTATCAGGCATAACCTATTAAGGTCAGACCTTGGATTTTCAACCTGCAAGTTAAGACTAGAAACTCCTACTGTGTTGTTGCCCCCACAAATAGTCGTTGTTGCGAGTCACAGATCACGCAGTTCAATCCTCGTCAGCACAAAGACTCAAATCACCATCGCTTTCCTGATGTTTCAGTTTTCCTGACATTCCCCGTATCTGATTTTACCATGGATCATGGAAAACATGACACATGATGGTAACATATATTAGAGCTTCGCAATGCTCCCATTGAAACCAAGCGGCTACAAAAAAACATGGGTATGTCCGACCGAATTCAATCTGATCCAGCAATCTCCAGGCATAGTCGCCCATGTGAGTTCGGCGGCAGGGTCTCGTGCGGTGACCCAGCATACCACTGCATGATGTAGTACACTATAGTCGTTGACATAACACCAATGAAACACCGTTCACTAGTATTACATCCCGCAGAGTAGTACAACAGAAACACAGCAGGTCCAAGACATGACTATAGGTTACAACTCAACTCTTTACACAAGATCCAGAGAACACTCTAGGTTAAAGAGAAAGAAAGAAACTTCTTACAAAGAAGAATCAGAAATAAACAACTCATAACTATTATGCTAATAAAATTAGCATCTAACTATTTAGCTTGTATTGCTGCTATTGCAGTACTCTACAGAAGTAGGTTCTATGGCTAGAGATTCTATTCTTATCTAATTCGCAACTTTGTCTTTACTTGTGTGGATGTATATGTTGACTTCCTTGACTTCATTGAAGAGATTTAGCCTTTAATGATGATTCCTGGAGCATAGCTTGATGTGGACATCGTCTATACTGGCTTTAGAACCTAGCAAGGCTTAAGAAGATACGTTGAATACGAGCGTACTCAGCAGGTTCACTAGAAAAGGAGTGTTTGATCCACTATATCTACAGCCACAGACCATAGGTCGTAGGCAATGCAAGTTTTCATAAACATTTCTTCAAAGGTTGCTTTTATTCTGAAAAGCTATGTCCATCAGCCTTCATGGGTTTACCAGAACTTTCATGGAGTTCCTTTCCCGCCGCTTCACAGCTCCTTCCCGGAACAGGGAGTAACAAGTTACAGTTCTTACACTCTGCAGAGGTGCGTCACTTTACCCATGAGAGACCTTAGGTTTTGTTGCACAGCCGGGAGTATGTCCCCGTTCAAACTTCCTTGGTTTGAGGCCCAACCTAAGATCCAAGCCAATCACTGCCTTCTCCGCGACCCCGCATGTCTCCTTGGTGTACACCATTCCCACCTATTGAATTACGGCAATGGTTTGTACAGACCATTCAGATGTCGGAACTATCATGGGACGTTGAGGGCTCCCACCCATATGTTGCATATCCTCTACGAATTACCATAAATAATATGCACGCTACGAGTGATAACAGCCACGACCCGCACATCCAGCTCCATGCGAGAGGGAAAAGATACAGCTGACTTCTCCGTCCCATTCCAAATCTCATGGTCAACGCGTAATATACGGCGCAAGAATCACTGGCGACATTGGTTGTTAAGTCCTAGGTAATATGTTCCTTTACCACCGGAACTCTTATAGTAGGTTATTACCTCATGGTAAATAACCTATAATCACATTATTATAAAAATAGTGTTTTCTGACCTTTTTCAAATGCAGGTGATGACAACACTGGATTTGTAAAATACTTTATAGAAAATAATCAAAGGACATGAGCAAGTGTGAACTTGCCTTTTGTGATTGCAAGATTATGCACTCACGGTCTTCAAGACAATATAAAAGATCCAATATCTGAAATCAGCATCATTGGTCCGGTAAGGACTAATGTTTAGAGAAGCAAGAAGCTTTGATGCATAAGTAATGTAATGCAAGTTGATCAACGCGAATCCCGAGAAAAACATTGTTCTAGGGTTTGGATACTGGAAAGGGTTTCCTTTGGAAATGTGTTGCCCTTTTAGATTAAGTTTCATACATGTGCTTCTTATTAAGGCTTGTGAGTGTGTGGAAAACAACATGTATTTATACAACAACAAAATACACAGTATGGAATGCTACTCAAGGTTGCTTACATCTTAATTATTTATCTTCGAGTTTTACTTTACAAGTAATGTCATTTATAAAGAATTTAAGTATTAACAATCTTATTATACAAGTATAGTATAAAGTAATGTGATTGTGATTAGTTGTCATCTGTTTTCTGAAGTGGCAAAAAGAATAACATTTGAAGAAAATATTTCCTTACTAAGGTTTAACCAATCTTTGTGGTTAATCAGATGTGGTTGATGTTGTTTGTGCTTGCTTGAATAGTTTGGACTTGAGATGCTTTACAATTTAATTATAACAGACCAAAGTTAACTATAAAGTATATAATAAAGTTTTTAGCATTATACTTAAGGTCTGGTAGACTAAATTTAACTTTAAAACATAGATGTACTTAGGGTGTATTACTTACGCTAATTGTATCTTGTTCACTTTAAATTGTTTCCTTAGAGTTATTTAAGAATGGTATTACTTTTATTTGGTAGTGGTTTCTTTAAATTATAATTGTATAAATGGATTACCTTCCTATAAGGGGGTGGTTAATGTTGGTGAATAAGTAAACAATATTATTTGTTACTTATGAACTCACTTGTAGTGTTTTCATTTTTTTATAAACTTGTCATTAAAGTAAAGGAATAGGTTTTATTTCATTACAATTATTTTTGGAGATTTCATATTAAATAAGAATCCTTTTATAAAATAATCTATACTTATGGTTGAAGGATAATCCAATAAAATTGCATTTAAATTGTGTTGAACCATTTTGACTTCATATTATCAATATTGAAGACTAATACTATTTATTAGATCTAACTTGGCAATTTTAGGAATATTAACAAATTTTATTTACCTTTATATGTATGATCAATTAAGGAAATGGGTTTAAATTCAAGTTATTAAAGTGTTTAACTTTTTATTTAACTCAAAAGTGGAATATCACATTTTTAACATGTAGTTATTATTTTTGTGATCATTTTGGTATATTACATTTATTTTTATGATATATAAATAATAAGATATGATTTTAATAAGGTTTATTACTTTATAAATACTTAATAATTAATAAATATTTAATTAAGTGGAATAATAATGTATAATTATAATTTTAAAGTATAATTCTTATTTTTCTAAGATTTTTAGTATTATATTTATTTTTTAACATTTATTAATATTAAGATATGATTTATCAAAGTTTTATTACTTATAAAACTTTTATTAAATTATATTTATTTAAATAATCATCACAATAAAATTTGATAATAGTTTTAAGTTGTGGATTTTATTTTCTGAAAAATTTCATATATTAAACATATTTTTCTGAATTATAAAACAAAAGTTATTATTTAAACAAGTTTTAATTCCTTTATTACATTTCAGGAAATACTTATATTTGAATTAACATTGTTTTATCTATTTCATACACATAAATACTTTTTATACCGAAGCTAACCTAGACTAGGTCACTGACTAGTGGGGCCTTTGCCATGTCACCTTTATTGTTTTTATTTATTTTCAAAACAGGTACTAGCTTTTTACACCGCATACACACTCAACCACAGTCTCTGACTATTGGGACCTAGGCCACATCATGCGTCTATGTGGATTGTTTGACTCGGGTTGACCCCGCGTTGGCTGCCTGCTGACATCAGCGTGAGGTCACGCTGACATGAGCAATGGAGCTCTCTCCAGGTGGTGCAGAGGGCCAACGTTAGGGTGCGCGCTTGCTTGCGGTTCTAGGGTAGTTAGAGGCAGAAGGCAACGGCGTTTCGAACTACGGTCGCGCCGCCCGCAAATGGTCACCGGAGCACAGTGTGCGACGGTGGCCAGCAGCGGTGTTTGCCGGCGAGTGCGGGGATGGCGATACAAAGCAGAGGAAACCACGTGGGGGTACTGGAAGAATCAGTGACTCACCATGAAGCTCGCAGAGGTGTCGGTGAGTGGAGGCGAGCTCAGAATTGACGGCGAACGACAGTGATTGGCGGCAGTAGTGATGTATCAATTGATCCGATAGAGGGGTCTTCGGCTTCCATGGCTTGTCTGGGGAGAACGAGGAACACGAGATGAGTCCCACGGCACCCTTAGGGAGGCCAGGGGGCTCGGGATCGACGATGATATGCAGCTCCAGCGAACTCAGTTTTCGGTCAGAGGGGAATTTAGGGAGGAAGGATGAGGATAAGGATCTCCGGCGCGTCTGGGGTCTACTTATAGGCAACGAACAACGGCGGCGCGGATCTTGGCGTCAGCAGGCATCGCGACGACGGCGAACGGCAGAGCTGGAGCCAGCGAGCTGCTTCCCGGCGTGGTCCTTCTGGCGAGAGGAGGAAGAAAGGGGAAAAAGAAATTAAGGGGTACTGGGCCGGTCTTGGGCTGCGTGGGCTGTGGCGAAGTGAGTGGAAGAAAGAAGAGTTGCTGCTGGGCAGTAGATAAGTAGTAGAGAAAATGGGCTGAGGCCTGGTTTCGTTTTTCTTTTTAATTATACATTTTTATTTCTGTTTTCTTTTGCTAGCTTTGTATTTATTCATTTGTTTTAACTTTCTAGGAATTTATTATTTAGAAAATTGTAAGTTTATGGGAATATACTTAAGATTCTGATATTAATACTATTTTTATAATAATATATTTTATTGATTTACCTTTTTATATACTTTTATATTCATAATCATATGAAGGTTATTGTATCAAATAGAATAAGTATAAATTAGGGTCTTAGGTTTTAGTATTTGTTTAGGATCTTATAATTTTGATGTCTTGATTCTTATTGATTTATAATATTAAAGAAACTTTTATATATCTTGATCCTTTATTGTTATTTAATATATAAAGTTTTGAGAACTTTAATATGGTTAATATTATTCTCATAGATTTAGGGAATAGTAATTCTATATTTTATTACAACTAACATATGAGTTAAAGTTTGAATTGAAAATGCTTTACCATCAATTCTTAGAAGATTTAATATTCTCATATTTCCTTTATTGATGTGAATAAAGATTAATGGCTAAGACAGATTATTTTTATGTTTGTGATCATGAATGATATCACCATTTAACTTAAAATAGTGGAATTGTTTTCTAAGCTAACTTATGAGAAAGAATTGATAAAGACAGTTCCTAAGCACCAATAATAATGATGATTGAAAATGACAAAGATGTGCTTAAGTGATTTGTTGTAGGAAATTATTCCTATCAACCATTGTGGAAACAAAATGATTGATCCAACAGATGGGATGGATGTTAAGCTTGATTATAGATTTAGGGTTTAGTGTTTACCAAGAATTCCTATCTTCCATACTTCATAATCCTGGACTTCTAATTAAGGAATTCATTTCCTAGATATACTACTTCTTTATATACATCATCATGTGTTAACATGATGAGCTTTACTTCACCAGAATATCCTTATCCATATTTTATTCTTCTAAATCCACTTGTAAATCCATAAGCTTGACACTAAAGATTTTCCTAATCTTCTCATATCCATACTTGGTTAAATCAACTACTATTCTAATAATAATCTCCAACCCAACAAGTGGTTACTTCTAACTCCACTCATACCTTTCCTTAGTCATCCACCTTAATAATACTCCATTATCTTTTACTAGGGTTCAATCATGTTTTATCCACCAATGTCACTTATACTAGATATAAGCATTCAATATTGATGAATAAGGCATGATCATTATAATATTTTGATCCTTTATGGTTCAGGTTTCCAGTTGTCTAAACAAGGCTTCATCAATACAACATTACAGTTGTATTATAATTATCTTCTGTTTATCTCTATTGGATTAAGAGATATAATTCATTGACTATACCTACTTGATCCAATAGGACTACTCCTGATAACTATCTTCAGACTGCATCCTTGTAATCTTCTTTTCTATCATATGATTGGGTAATATAAATCATTCTTCTATTTATTTAGGAGGGTTTTAACTCCATTAATTATCATAATGATTTCATTCTCTCCAAACTCTTCCATCCTATAGATTATATTCATAACTAGCATCACTATTTAACTCTTCTGACTTCTTTCTTTATAAGCCTTAAGTAAATTCTATAATAAGGACAAGAATTAATAGGTCAAGGATTGATAAATGAAGAATTGGTGAATCAATAGTTGATTACTCAACATTGATTAACAACAGATATTCAGATAAGATTCATTAGAGATGATCAATATTGATATGGAAAGAAAGATATATGGTGAATGATCTTGACTTGGTTTCTTTCCTACTTAATCTCACCAAAGAGTTAAGGATAGGTATTACCATGAGATTCATGGTATAAGTAAATGAGATTAAGATTTAGTTGTTACATTCCTATTACTTAATTTATATTTATAACTTGGTATTCATGGGTTGTGTAATGAATACTGGGATATGATTACTCAAGGATCAAATATAATCCATTAAGTAATGTATTAGGGTTTAACTTTTATTACAATTGATCTACCCTTAGATCAAATCTCCCTTACCCAAAATAAGGTTTTAGCAAAGGTCATATTGAAACTTATCGCAGTCAACTTGATGATCTACTTAAATTCCATCAATTTAAGAGAAGCTTCAATCACTTTGACAAGTTTTTATTTAAAAGCGCGAAAATTATTCGGATTTTCTATGCATGAATGCAATGCACACATCTGTGTTCAGATTATTTCTAAGCTCTAATGCTAGGATGTTACAGACTCTCCCCCTTAAAATAAACTCCGTCCTCGAAGTTCGCATACTCTCACGTTTCGGAGTAAGGAATTATCTTGCAATGATTACGATATGTCTCAACTCCATGGTAACCTCCATGGGAATAATTGTAATACCCCATATCCAGATCTTTTCCTTGAATTCTGACCGTACTTGGCAATCTCCAACTGGTTGTCTCCAATACTCCAAAGTTTATTTTATTATCCTTCTTTAGGGATATGTCCTTATTAAAAACTCCTTAATTTGGGGTCTCTTCTTAGTTCCTTATCCTGATTAGGTATCCTAATCCAACTTCTTTTATTTAATAATCGAACTTTCTTACTATTCTATGCAAAACCTGGGAAGTCTCACTAAAACAGGTTTTAAATTTTATTATTAAATAGTGTGGTCAAAATACTAATCTTTGATTTATCATTGTAAGAGTTGTACTGGCAATTCTTCCAAATGTTGGTTTTGAACACATTTAGTCCAAACCCATTGGAATTTCTTGTTCCTCTACACATGTCAAATTGGATATGTTTTATTCCCCTATTAAAGGGGCACTTTAAAGTTGTTTCTTTTAGAATCAGTCTGTTAGGATTAATCTTTTATCACCTTCAAGCTTTTACCTTATTAAGCTTTGGATAATCATTTGTTATTCCTTAAGTATTTATTTAATTTTTATTTAATGTTTACTCTCCCCCTTAGGGTTTACTAATAGCCTTCAAACTATCTATTTAGTATTTATTGGCTTTATAATTAGAATATTGGTCTCTATCCATCTTATACTCTACCGAGTTAAAGTTTGATGAAAGATTGTACGGTGTATCCACACAATTGTGGATCTCCGAAGTGAATCTTTCAGCATTATTTGTCTTACTTACTATTGGGACACTTTCGCTTTGATAGGTCAATTTTCGCGAAGAATCTCGAAAGATGATCGCTTAAAATTTTATATTCCTTTAGGTCTTGCTTGGCTTGGACCAAATTTTATGCTCTTTATGCAACCATTAAGATGATCTGGTTAACTATGTCAACCATCACCGGCTGCGGACAAGATACCAACTGTGGATCAAATACCAGCTGCGGATCATCCTATGTTGTAGGTATTACCCTACGGCTTCCGACATACTTCTAGCATTCTCTCTGAATTGTCAGAGCTTGAATACCACTTTAGTTCCAAAACTTCTTCTTTGTACTTATTCATGATACTACCATGAACTAGTACAATTACTCCATTAACTTCTTAGCAACTTACCTACTTTAAATGAACTTTAAGTTCATTACTTCTTGTTGCTCCATACATCTTCTACACTAATCTTCCTTCTTATTGCTGATTAGTAATGATCTGAGCTTGATCCATCCTTCAAATTGCGTTGATACTCCTTATATTTGGCTTTACCCTTCAAGTAAGTCTTCATATTGGTCTTCGGAACTCGTCACTCCCTTACACGAATTCCCATTCCTATCTAGGTCTATAACATCAAGTAGTAACTGGATGTTGCAACATGAATTTGCACATCAAGTCAAACTTCATATTCAGATCTAGTCAATCAAGAAGATTCAAGAAAAACTAATAAATCCAAATGTGGTACATATAGCACACAATATTCTAAGCCCGGAATATAGTAGTTGAGTATAGTATCTCTAAAATTCAGGCTTAGTTGTGTAGTATATGACACCTTCTCGTATAGGTTTTCATTGTGATACTTAGCACATAGGGTCAAACTATTCTTTGTTTCTTAATTTACCCAAATTGCTCAATTGCAATAGGATAATCTTAAGCAAAGTGTTCTCAATTTGGTTTTGACTAAACTTTTGTCTCGCCTTTGGAATGACTAGCTATAACCCTCCTTTCTTTGTTAGTAAATTAACCTCTCATGATCACTCCAAATGACTAATCACCACGCTGCTTCCAAGTTTGCACCATAGCCCCCATCTTCTCCACCGCGCCTCACATCCAAGCCGCTGCAAACGCCGCTCGGGCGAACGCCACCGCTGGCCTCTTGGATCCACTGGCACCGCACCTTGGTGTCCACCCCTGGTGCAAAGAGGATCGACGGGGCCGCGCAGATCGTCTGCCGCCTTTGGCAGCTTAGGGTGGTCACCACCACCGGCGTGGGCGGCGGCAGAAACCGTCGAGGGAGAAACGACGTCGGCTTGCTAGGGTTTGGAGGGGGCGCCCCAGGGTCGCCTCGCATGAGCGACCCAGGAGACTTTCTAGAGCGTCCGATCTGGGTGCACGGACTTATTAGACAATATCTATCTATGGTAGTACCACTAGCAAACCTCTTATCATTAAATATAGTGAGACATCAGCTTTTTTGCATGTATGAAATGCATAATACCACATATAATACCAACACTATTGATTAGCCTAAACATGAACGAATACGAATTCAAAGTTGTATTTTTTATAGCATGTAAACCACGCTTTGTTGACCAAAATCATGGTCAAAGTTGTATGTCGAAAATCATGTGCACAGTGTATTTGTGAAGGGGCGAAAACACGTGGCTGAAGACTGAGAAGGTTACGATCAAGATGGCAGTTTTACCTATGGAGGCGGGTACCCGCTAAGAACCAAGGATGGGGAACAAATAGCCTCCATGGGGCTAGCGGGGTGGGTACCCGATAGGGTGGCGGGGCGGGGATGGGGGCAGATTCCCTCCATGGGGACTCTATGGATACCTGGGACCGGACAAACATTCAATATTAGGTGAAAAAACTATAAGGTCGCAACCCCCACTCCACCCATCGTTCCCCTCAACCTACCGTTCCAGCCGCCGCGAGCACGCGACTCTCTCTTTCCCAAATCCGCTAGCCCACCTCCATCCGGCCGCTAGCAGACCAGCACACCTTCGTCCAGGAGTCCCTCCTCACCGACGCCGCTGCAGATCAGGTCATCGCCGTCGCGCCTCCATCCGGCCTCCAGCACACCTCCATCCGACAGTCCCTCCTCACCGGCGCTGCCACGAGGCCATCGTTGGCGCCGCCCCGCATTAGGTCATCACCGGCACCGCCCCGTCTCCACATCTGCTAGCTTGAGCGTCGGTGGGAGGTCCCGTGGAGACCCCGACGGGGGCCGGGTACCCGATGTTGGTGGGGACGGGGGGTGTTTCTCCCCCGATAAGCTAGCGGGGATGGGTACTCGCGGGGATCAGGGCGGGTACGGTGGAGTCATCCCCGGCAATCCCCGGCCCCGTTGCCATCTTGAGGTTACGACCAACATGAGAAGGGCAATGTTATCACTCGTTCCAAATTACGAAGGGTTTGACATCTTTCACAATTTAATTTTGACCACTACTTTGACCAAGAACACAAGAGTTAGCGTGCATCTTGTATGCTCCCTCGTTTCTAAAATGACCATGGGTTTTAGCTTTGGTCAAAGTCAAGTTGTAAAGTTTGACTAAGTTAATTTCAAATTGCAAAGTTGTACTTAAAATGATTAATATGTCCAAGTTCCAGAACTCAAATGTATATCCAACATCACATGAACTTTGACAGTCACATATGACCTTAATCATCTGTTAAGGAGAAAGACTTGAGTGAAGAAGTCAAAGATCACTTCATGTACTCGAGGACCGCAAGGAAAGGGTCCAGGTAGAAGGCCTTGAAGCCAGTGAAGCCGGCGGTGAGGCCGAGCTGCCGGAACTCCTCCTCGGATCGTGCCCTCCCCTGGGTTCGATAGTTGGCCATTATGAAGATGTCGTGCCCCAGCAGCGCCCTCGTCCTCGTGCTCATGTCGATCGTCTCCGGCACCACCGGCTCGCATGCGATGAGCTTCCCGCCTTCCGGTAGTGCCTTGTAGCAGTTCTTGAGGATCGTCGTGCACTCATCATTGGTCCATATTATGAGAATCCACTAGAGGATGAAAACAAAATTGTGATCAAGTTTTGCTTGACTTTCGACAATATGTTACGAAATTTTAATTCCAGATAATTCATAGCATACATACTTTCATGAAGATTGCGTCACCGGAGGGGATGGACTTAATCATTTCTCCACCAACATGCCTTACTCCTGCATTTTTTAAAATTTGCAAGCGTCGTCCACTCATTGTTAGGAGTAAGAAATACTCCATCTCTATATTTATATGGCGTGCTCTATATGGGATTTTAACCTTGACTAACAGTTTGATCGCTAACATGCGAGACATAAGTCATATAAACTATCCTTGTACGACCACCCTGATAAAACTTACTTTGATGGAAATAACAAATACGACAACTTAATATAGACAATTACACTAGTTTTTTTCATGATTTCTATGCAAACAAATAACACTTTCTTTGCTAGATGGGGCAAATTATAAAGCTTTCGTTTTGACAACGTTTATCTTTAATTTGGTTTTCTCCTTCTGCATTTCTTTCAAGTTATTGTTATTATTTACATATGTTTATATTTTATTATTCTTTTCATTTCTATACTTGCACATTATTACAAATGTACAACTATCTCATCGGATAAAGTGCACTCAAAGTTTTGATTTTTTTTTTCATTTTTGTGTCTGGTCATTTAGTTGCATCTTTTGGAAATGTGCAACTATCTCATTCAGAACAATGCAACCAGGGTTCTATACATAGTTTTTCATTTATTATTCTTGCCATATTTATGTTGTACCTTTTTCATTACAACATAGTTGCACTTTTTAGAAATGGGTAGCGACCTTATGGGGAAAAGTGCAATCGGGCTTCTATACATGTTTCTTCTAACTATATTGACTCGTTATTTATAGATTGCAGTTCTCACCATATCATAGTTACATTTTACAATAAATGTAAAACTAACTCATCGAGAAAAATGTAACCTGGTGTGCTTTATGTTCTTTTCCACAAATTAAATTATTAATGATCCCCCACAAGTTTTGTAATATGTGCATTGTTTGTCTTTTGCTGACCTAGGATTAGCTGAATACTAGTGGATGTCCCACCTAGAGATTTTTCACCCATGGGTACGGGTACCCGCGGACGCACTGTATCCTTGTGGGCAGGCCCGTTAAGTCATGGGTAGGGTATGGACAAGCATATCCATGGATATATCCTTATCCTAATCCTTTAAACTGACATGTGGACTTTAGTTGTGTAGGTCCAACCTAGGCATCCGAGCAGCCCACCAGCGCAAGTTCCGAGGAGTATGCGATTTCTAAATTTCGATAATCTTCATATGCTCATATGCCTGTTATTGAGTTAATATAATTGTATTTTTATTATATGCGTGCTATCATGAATATAAAATTGTGAATAACTTGTATATTATTTGATCTACCTGTCATGTATACAATAGGTACGGGTATTAGTGAAGTTCCATAGACGTGGACTATAGGTGCCGGTAAGTTTCTACCAATTAACTATGCGGATACGAGGATGGTATTGCTCACTGCCTATAACTTACCCATTGTCATCCTCAAGCGGCCTTTGCTTCCCTCGTACAACCTAGGTACCCAACAACGAATCATACTGTCCAACAGAGGTAGTACAACGGCACCTTGCGCTCGCGCTTAGGATTGAGAGCAATAAACAAATCACTACAGAGAAAACGTCGACTGAGATTCACGCAAAAAAATGAGTCGGAAGAGGAATAATCTCACCATAAAATTTGTGTCATGCTATATGTACTTCGTGCTCTTAAGAATTTAAATTACAAGTTTGCAAAAAATGTCCCTAACGTTTCATTTACCAACACGTAGGGACAAAATGGTCCCGAAATGCCTAGGGCTGGAGTTGCTTTGTCTGACTAGCCAGAACAATCACAGTGAAGTCCGAACAGGTAATTTTTCTGAAGCCAAGATAGCAGGGAAACCATGGTTTGACCACAAAACACTGCTCTGATCTCATTCCCAAACTCACCTATTTGTGATATTGATGCAGAAAATTAAAAGCTATATATGTTCCTTTTGTGTGATAGTGATGAATCTATTGGACTTTCATCTCATGACTAACGTGTGATTTGGTTGTTTATAGCGAGGTTTTGTTCTCACAATTGCACCTGCGTGGCATTGTCATCACCGGTTGTTGTACTACATGTCAATGTATTTTGACAAGTTCAAACCTCTTTTTCGTTGATAATAGTGGTTTCTTCCAATTAGTCTAACTAATCAATGCGCTACAAAATTTGCTTCCCTAGGAGCATGTTCAAACCCAATTCTTACAAACTAAATAGTTAAATGATACTACTAACAATCACCAATTTTCGTTTGTTTAACCCCGGGATCGGAAATATCCTATGGTGTAGGGTAGGACATCGATGTGCTCGGTTAGAATTTTATAGCTCGTACCCCGTTTATTTCGTGGACTACGACATATTACAAAGTTTTGGAAAATCGAAAGGCTCATTATTTGATTCATATAGCTAGTGAAGGAAAAACAAAGGTGCAAGCCTATCAATAATCATGCGCATTATTAACACGTTCTTTGTGTCGAGAGACTTTTGGAGAGAAGCGCACCGTACCCCATATCCCCGAGGACCGAACAAGTTAGTACGACGTCCTCGGCTGCGCCACTACGAAGACAATGATATATAAACGACACTATTGCAATACCGTGTGACCCATGTTTGTAATCTTCTGTAAGGATACTTTCTAAATAAAGTAAAGAGCCCATGTGTACGGTTGTGGCCTTTCCGGTAGAGATATGTATTACTCTCATCTTCTTTTTCTTTTTTGGAAATAGGCGCCTTTATTAACCAAATGTTTAATTCTTACACCCGGCCTCTGCATAACTAAGATGCACACAGCCACACGAACGACAGACTAAGACAAAAAGTAGATAAGCATTACAAAAAGGCACTAAAAAAAGTCTAGAATCTAAGATAGATCAATCCTCAGATCACGCGGCTACTCTCATCTTCTTATTTACAATACTCTCTTTCATCTTAAAATACATATTTCAGGTTTTTCAAAATTTGAATAAATATATATAGTAAATAGTGTCTAGAATTATCTAAATTTTAATAAATCTTTGACATATATTTTAGGACGGAGGAAGTAGTACAATTGATCCTGATCCATACGCATATTAACTCGTTATGTTCTTCGTTAGGAGTGGCTTGCTAGTGTATTTGTGGCGTTGATTTCTTTAGTATTTAAACTTATCCTAATTATTAAGATTGCTTAATACTCCAAATGGTCTCACCGTCTATGGGCGGCGCGGCGGCAACGACGCTGGGCAGATCGAAATTGACGCCCTCCCTGATGGTGGTGACCCGGCGCATGATCATCTCGAGGCAGAGGCCGGAGCTGCCCCCGACGTCCACCAGCGTCTCCACCCCCTCGAACCCGCCGACGTAGCCGTGCAGCAGCGTCTCCATGAACGGCTTGGACACGCCCGTCATCGCCCCCATCATCAGCTCCGTCGCCTCCCTGCATGCATGCGCCGCCATCAATCCACGGGACGTAAGAGGAAGGAGGAACAATGGTGGTGTTGTTATATATACGTACTGGCCGTAGTATGCGTATGCGGAGACGCCGTTGTGTACGCGGGCGAAGGCCTCGGGGCCGGCGGGGTCGAGCACGGCGTCGCGCAGGCGCGGCCACGCGTGCACCAGCTCGTCCTGGTGGTGCTGCAGCACGTAGTCGGCGTACGACGCGCCGGATGATGCGCCGGCGGCGGGCACCAGGGTACGGCCGACGGCGGTGAGCGCGTACCGCCGCGTCCCGCCGCCGTCGTCGGTGCCGGCGGCATGCTCGGAGAAGACGCCGTGGGAGGTGAGGAGGCGGAGGAGCCGCTCGAGGACGGAGGGGTCCGGGTGGCCTGCGGGGAGGAGGGCGGCGGCCGGGAGGGGCGCGTTGGCGCCGCCAGCCCAGATGGCGGGCGGCACGCCGAGGCGGATGACGGCCGTGAGGGCCATGGGCACGGAGATCATGTTGGCCAGCTCCATCATCGCGAGACGGGCGTCCGCCGGGGAGAGCTCTGCCACGGCGGCGGTGGGCTCGTCTGCCGGCGACGGCATTTTCGTGGGATGGTGGAGTGAGGAAGACGCGACGTGCCCGGCCGTGTGGTATGGTATATATCGGCTTAGCATGCTGTCTAGTAGGGCATGCCATGTCGGCCCTCCTGTGACGCTTGGACCACGTACGTGACAGCACGGAACACGTGCATTGCATGGGGTGTGGATAACATTGCGTGTAGATCCAATCAGACATAGACGACGAAAGTGGTGATCGAGGATATGCTAACATTAACAGCCTCACACGATGTCGATCGGTGTCCTCTCTAGAGTCTAGAGAGATCCGCAAGGTACATGCCAAGACGTACGGGACTCGCGGCTAATCCAAAAGTGGGACAAATGCAGGAGATAAGGTGATGGACATGATAAATTGTTATATTATTAGGGCATCTCTAGCGTTACCAAAATAGTCCGTTTTAATCTTTTTGGTCGTGTCCTGTACATGAAATGGACTTGGGTGCGGCAGCTCAGGGCGATGTGCGCGGCGGACAATGCAATTTCCTCCGTAGGAGGGGTCCCGGCACCATCTCTGCTCTTTATTTATTGGAGATTCGTGTTGTGCGTTTTACAAAATAACCATTCCACCTCATCTTTTAGGTCTGCTGTAGTTTTTCTATCTAATCCCTAACGTTTTTGGATATTCTAAATTTTTTGTCGCTTGTTTGTCTCCTCACAATAGATAGTCTTCTTTACACGTTCCTATTTCTTTTTCAACTCATTTTTTTCTCGTACAATTTCAGGAATATTCAACATTTTTTATGTATATTTTTTATTCTGAAAATGAAACATGCATAATTTATTTTTTCAACAATCTCTTTTGATGATTTTTATTTTTATACTTTTTATTTAACAATATTTAGACACTCTTACTTTGTTTCGTCTCAGATTCAGAAGTTTCATACAAGATTCACACGTTTTATAAACTTGTGTCTGTCAAGAGATATTCATATAATTTTTTCACAGAATACATGCATAATGTCTGTTTCTTTTTCACCTTATTTTTTCTCGCAAAATTTCAGGGATAATCAACATTTTTTATGTACATAGAGAAAATATTATTTCGTCGTTGTTTGTCTCCCCACTTGTTACATAGAGAAAATATTTTTTTTAATTTATCACTATCCAGGGTGTGCGGCTTAATGGTTGCTGACAGTGTACAGAACTACAACTATAGGTACAGGATGAACCTAAAACTGTAGAAATACGTTGTTCTTGACAACAGTGGGATTCTTGAAAGATTTTTAGTTACAATATATTTTTAATTTATTAATTATCCATTTTTAGTTATAATATAGTTTCATAAAAAGAAATTCACAGATATTTATTCAAAATTTATCTGTTAATATGTATGAATCTTTACAAAATAATTTTACAGATTTTTTTCAGATAGCCATACGAACATTCATATTATTTTTTCAAGGTAAATTTTATTAAGGATTTTGCAACTATAAAATTCATGGACGTTTCAATACGCTCTTATCACATATTTCTAAATTCATGCAAGAAACATGAAAATTTCATGCAAAATCCACCAAAATCTATAGGGTTCAACATGGTTCCATACAATATTTTTCAACAATTTAGGAATTGATTTTCTGTAATCTGCATCAACCAAGATTAATACCAGAATGTTTTATGCAAGATTCACACAAGATTCACGAGATTTCACACACTATCTAATCTGATTTCATAACAATTTTTTAACACTATCTCACTGTCACTCCTCTCATTAACAGATCTATCATGATTTTTATTTGCAACACTATCTCCCATTAACAATTTTTTAACACTATCTTCCAGAATATTCGTACTTCCAAATTTGGAGAAAGCAATTTGGTTAAAATGGAATCAGTCCAAGGTTATTTAATCAGAGAACTAAAACTATGTTTGATCTTGACTGATTCATACAAGATAATTTAGGTACCAATATTTTCGGTAGCAATATTCAACAATTTTTATGTACATTTTTAACTCTGAGAATGAAACATGCATAATTTGTTTTTTCAACAATCTCATTTAATTATTTTTATTTTTGTACTTTTTATTTAACAATATTTAGTCACTCTTACTTTGTTTCATCCTAGATTCAGAAGTTTCATACAAGATTCACACGTTTTACAAACTTGTTTCTGCCAAGAGATATTCATATAATTTTTCCACAGAATACTTGCATAATGTTTTTTTACCTCATTTATTCTCGCAAAATTTCAGGAATAATCAACAATTTTGTTATGTACATTTCAGGAATAAGATTAATAACAAAAACGTTTCATACAAGATACACACAAGATTCACGAGATTACTCACAATTTCTAATCTCATTCATATATTTTTTTCATAGAAAACAACATTTCCCTCAGATTCTTGACCGAAATCATTTTCGTTTTCCCTCTTTTTTTTTATGTTTCATACATAGATCCATAGAAGATTCATACCATGATCCATACAAAAAAATTTGAAGGATGTTTCATACAAAGATCAACCTTAAATAAACTAACCTTCAAAATTTATCTGTAAACATACCACGGATTTAATCAACATTCAATAAAGGAAAAGTAGGGGCCCCAGATCCACGAATTTAAACAAAATCCATACAAGATTCAATAAATATTCAACCATGAATTTAATCCAAACAAAATATTCAACCACAAACTGGATCCAAACATGAAGAAAAACCAAAAGGAAAAGTAGGGCCCCCAGATCCATGGCCGCGCGACGGGGAGAGCTGTTAGGATTAGGTGGGCAGGGCGTGGCCGCATGGGTTGCGGGTTGGGATGGGCCGGTGGGGTGGTCATCCTCTCCCCTAGACTGCGGGTGAAATACCAAAAAGCAAGAGGGCTTAAATGTAAATGTGTGACAGACGATGACTGCGTTGACCTTGCACGGATCTCCAACAAATGAACAGCATAGATGGTGCCGGGGGCCCCTCCTAGGTGTGGTAAATCCGCTCTCTGTGCGCAGCGGCCATATCCAAACAACCGTTGCCCAGATTTTTTTTCAACACTTTCATTAACTGAAACATGAATTACATATGAAAATAAAATGATTCAAATGTTTCTTCCATGGCCTGGATCAACGCATTCCTGGAGATGTTTCTTTTGCCTGCGCACTCCAGCAGCGCCTACTCGTGTTCGTCCAGGGTGAGGTCGATGTACTCCCCAGGCGATGGCCTTGTGCTAGGGGGAAAACGCTGGAGGAGGTGAGCGGAGGCGCGGGTAGTTCCCCGCGGCGATGTAGTCCATGGCGGAGCGCAGCATGCGGCCTCGACACGCTCCACCAGAACCTACGGTTGGCATCGTTGATGTCCGTCGGCTGCGCGTTGTCGCCGTAGTACCTCGCGAGCTCCCTCTCCCGATGTTTGCAAAAAACTTGATCTAGGTGACTAGGTTGCCGGGGTCCCACTGAGGATCCGACCGCTGATCCATCATGAACCGCACCTTGTGCTCGTGCTGGATGGCCGCTAGTAGGTCCACACCTGGGAACCAGTGGGATCGGGATGCCACTGGCGCTCAGGTTCCACCCATCGGTGTAGTAGGAGTCTGGAGGCGCCAGATAGTTCAACTCATACAAGGAACACGCCTCCCAATCGCGAAGGCAGCGGCGGCCGGTCACCATAGCGCGTGGAGTGAGTTTTTCGGCTTTGAATTGAGGGGAGAGAGATGGCAATGGCGAGCGATGAGCCAAAGCTGACCATTATATAGCCAACGCCCTAGGGGGAAAGGGCGGGAAAGTGGTGGAAGGTGTGAGAACTAGCGCAGGAAGGCCCCAAAACTTGCTTGGGCGGCAGCGACAATTGAATTTTTTTATTGCAAATGATTGCTACATAGATGATTTCCAGTTACTTAAAACCCTAGCATTGACTAATCCTATGTGAAGAGACCATACACTGGTCACGCCGCTGAATGTGAAGATAAGTGCCCGCGTCCAGGGCGTGTGCGCAGGCGAACTCGGGCCACCCATGGTGAAGGTACATCTAGCCTAGGGGGTCGAAAAACACCTCCAAGGACCAGACGCCGGTCATGCCGGTGGCCTCCCACAGCTTGTCACTGGGGTCTTGCCCATTGAGCACATATGCGAACTTGGTAGGGAGTTGTATCCAAAGGCGGATCTAGGGAGCGACGAGGGGTGGACATGCCCCCTATGGTTTGGCCCCCTCAAGGATATGCAGCGGAGGCTAACACTAGTTTTGATGCTAAACTACTAATAGTAATACTCTGTCTATTAGCTTAGACCGATGTGTGCAACATGTTGATTGGTGAAGCTTTATGGTCCAAGCCTAAAACAATAGCCATCAAGGGATAATACATATATACCTACTGAAGCACTGCCAAGACCACATATCAATCATTTGATCCATGGGACGCATCTAAATTTCTAGTCTACTTGGTTTCCCTCGACGATCTAGTCGAATTATTTATCCATTCACTACCTCCGCCATGGTGGCGGCAACCTAGGATCAGGGTATCGTTCGTTGAGTGTCGCTATCGGGATCGAGATTGTTATCTAGGCATCACAGTGTCCATGATTACCAGTTAGCGAAGGCACAAATCACAACTCTCATGCGTTTGGGAATTATCAACAACGGCATGCCACCGCCACACGCCATGCCCAATGCGTTAATTGATCGCACTAATGTATGATCTCATATATATTGCATTTTGTCTAATAGAATTGCTAGTTTGATTACCCTAGGTAATAAAAATTGTTTTGTGTAATCAATTGCAGATTATGTACACCAACATTTTTATGAACTACTTAGCTTGCTTTTTTATTGTAAAACATGTAATGTTGCAGTTTGATATCCATAGTATGCACTAGAAGACTTGATATATTTTCATGTTTATCTCATTTATGGTGAATTTCTTCTTTTCCACACAAGCTCATATATGTCGGATAACAAAACTACATATAGTTAAGATTCAATATAGTGTTGTTGTATACCTATTTTATCGCCACTATCATCTCAGCCCCGATAGGTCAAATCCTGGATCCGACCCTGGTTGTATCCTCTCCCATGTCTCACTCACGTGGATGGTGAGGCCAAACTCAAATCTGTAGAGGTTAATGGCAAAGTCCTCGAGCAAGGACGGGGGGGGGGGGAGGGGGGGGAATCCTACCACCAATCTATAGAGGAATAACTTCATGTTCCATCATAAGGGGTGACACTATTTTGTTGTGGAAAGATCTTTGGCCTGATACTACTGTACAAGTTAAGTCTCTCAGGGCATTCTCTTTCTCTACCAATGAACATGTGGCATCTAAGGCCTTCCTGAGTCTCTCATAGAACTTCAGGTTACCTCTCTCACCACAGGCTTTACTCGAAGTTAGAAAAATGCAGACCAGTTTAAACTTTAGTCTCTTTGTCAAATGAGGGCAAGGACATGTGGTTCTGCAACTGGGGAAATAAAGATTATTTGGCAAGTCAATACTAAATTTTTTGTTTCAGAGACATCACTGTTCATCATGTTTTCTTATGGATTTGAAAATCTAAGTGTGTTTCCAAAATGAAGTTTTTCTGCTGGTTACTGTTTGTTGATAGGTTGAATACCAAAAATATGATGAAAAGGAAACACTACAAAATTACCGGTGATAATTATAACTTCCTAATTGGCAACCAAAACATAGAGGAAACCTTGCAACATATTTTCTTTGATTGTCCCTTTAGCACAAGCTACTAGAATATTATTGGTATTACCTGGCAGAATGCTGATGACTTGCTTGATGTGATTACCATAGCCAAGAGAGATTTGGAGAAAGCCCATGTTTATGGTAATTTTCATTATACCTGCCTGGTGCTTATGAAAGAAAAGGAACAACCTCTTGTTTAATGGGAAAGCACCTGACTTAACCTCTTGGAAGACAAGGTTCAAGATATACTTTAGCATGCGAGTCCATAGGACTAAGAAAAAAGTACATCCTTTCGTACTAGTTTTAGAGACTCCCTGTAATCTCGTGTTTTCTGGTAGGCTTTTATTTGCCTCCTGTAAATACGTAACTCATTGTACTTCATCCCCTTTAAAAAGATTGGGACAGTTCGTCGCCCTCAAAATCCGTCTGTCGTGGATTGACGCTTTTGCCCTTGGTAGTTGGAGGATATTACAGGAAGTGCCACCGCCAAAGTCAGGCATGTAAAAAAAACACATCCTATCCCCCGCACAGAGCCGTCCCGGGGCAAAATGGACGAAAATAACCCAAAAAAATAACAATTTCACGAAATGAACTCTGGCCAAAAGAAATTCACAGAACTAACCCTTTTTGCAACGCCATACGTGCTGGCGCCGCATCCTGAAAGGCAGCGCCGTTACGCCTGGCGCCGCACGCCTGCCAGCGTGGCGCCTTGTGGGCCCCGGTCCCGCTAGTGCGGCGCCTTACCGTGTGGCGCCACACTGTGTAGTGCAGTGCCGTTGCGCGTGGCGCCGCAAATTAGGTCTTGTATCTGCGCGCGAGCCGGCCCTCCCAGCCCCATCCCATTTCTCTCCCAGGCCCGAACAGACATGGTGGCGGCGCTCTCGACCTAATCTCCCCCCAACCAGGCCAGATTGGTCAATTTCTCCCAAGAATCGTGCTCCCAATCCCCTCCCCCAGGTATTCTCTCTAATCCCTCTCAATTGCATCCACAAATTTCTCCTTTTTTCTCCCTTATTTGCAATATTTGGTCTAACCCTAGATTGTATGGTGAAACCATAGATTGTATGAACCATTGCCATGTTTACTTGACCTTTAGGTTTAGGAATGCTTGTAAGTTGGATCTTGAAACCCTAGATTGCAATATTAGGAATGCATGTAAAACCCTAGTTATTTTGGGATAGTGAAACCCTAAAACTATAGGTAGAGTAGGAAGAAATTTTTGTTCGTGTTAGAATTATAGGTATAGTAGGGTAGAACTAGATGCTAGATGATAGAACTATGTGTGTAAACTATAGTTGGAATAAGCTGGACATTTTGTAATTGTTCTTATTCTAGCGGGATTAAAACCACCACGCCCTCTTCCTCTTCGTAGCCCAAGTTGTCGACCTCTTTGTTGTCTAGGAGCTTGTTGTCTAAGAAAATTGTGACTAGGAGCTTGTTGGTTAGTCCTTGGTTGGCTACCACTTGGTTGGCTTGGAGCATGTTGGCTAGTCCTTGGTTGGCTACCACTTGGTTGGCTTGGAGCTTGTTGGCTACCACTTGGTTGGCTTGGAGCTTGTTGGCTACCACTTGGTTGACTTGGAGCTTGTTGGCTACTACTTGGTTGGCTACTACTTCCTTGATTTCCTTTTGCTCTTTTCCTTTGAGAACACTTTCTTGCATTGTGCTCTTCACCATTGCACGTTCCACACCGGGCTCTCTCACGAGGCTCTTGGAATTGGTCGTTGCCCGTTTCCTGACCACCACCACGTCCCCATCCGTCCATGTCGCTCCTAAAACGCTTTGTCTTGCGTCTTCCACGTCCAACAACCTTCCATTTCGGATCGGGCCATAGTTTAATTCCATGGTACTCCGGCCATTGTGATTGGTCCAAGTATGGATGAAATCTAGGCGCCCATGTCTTCTTAGTAGTCTCAATAGAGAACTCAGCCTCTCGCACCGTGAGCGGATTATTGTAATCTAAATGTTGTCTGCGAGACGCCACGAGCAAGTGCGAGCACGCAAGATGAAGCAATGATGGCCTTCCACATGTGCACTCACAAGTATTGAGCGAGACCTTGAAAGCTCGGCCTCCTTGTTGGACACCATCAGCCGTTGTACCTCCGGGCTCCCTAACTTGGTAAATTAGCTCGTCATTGTCATATTCCGTGACAACTTGGGAATCCGCTTTCCTTGTCTGAAATTGCATCCAATCGTCAACCTTCGGAGGGAACTTGTATTTGTACTTGTTCTTGTTGTCCCCCGCAATATGTCGGTCCGTTTCATGTGAGTATTTCAGAAAATACCCATTCATCATGTCGAATGTATATCGGACTATTGCCGTGACACCGCAATATGCACGGACACCTTTTAGCAACTTGTTAAATGCCTCTGCCATGTTGCTTGTCATTTGGCCATACCTCCGGCCACCGTCATCAAAAGCTCGTGCCCACTTTCCCATATGTTCAATGTTCCTATTGAGAAACTCGCGACCACCGGCATTGAGTTCTTTGTTGACTAGCAATTTGTTGTACAAGTTAGAGAAACGACGTTCCGTGAAAGCGAGGCAACAATCTTGTAGATCATCGGACAAATCCTTGCTCTTGCATGCCCTATAGAAGTTTGAACAAAAGTGTCTCATGTACCAATGATGGTGCAATGGAGCATGGCCAGGAATATCAATCATCACAGCATTGAGAATTCCTTGATGACGGTCAGAGATGACACATATCTCCCTTTGAGGGGTTAATATCTTGGTTCTCAAAAGATAGAAGAACCACTCCAATTATCATTGCTTTCCGCCTCCACCAAAGCAAACGCAAAAGGAATCAACCGGTTGTTCGCGTCATTGGCTATTGCAATCAAGATAGTGCCTTTGAATTGTCCGGTCATAAAGGTGCCATCAACAGAGATGACCGGTCTACAATGTTCAAAAGCCCGGACACATTGCTCAAAACCCCAAAATGCACGGCCAAAAACTCGCACGGTTTTCCCGTTTACAACCCTTGTCTTGTTCCCATAAGGTTCAACCACATGAATCATGCCAGGGTTAGCATTGGCCATCGCTAACAACAACCTTGGGATTCGGTTATAAGATTCTCCCAATCACTGTACAACATCTTGAATGCGGCTTGCTTAGCCTTCCATGCATTCCCGTACTTCACCTCGTAGTGAAAGAGGGCTTTCACAAACTCCATGACCTGCTTGATGGTCATTATTGGAAACGACGCGATGTCATTGGAAAGCCTATAAGTGAGGAACTCGGAGGTGAGTTGCCGGTGCTCGTTCTTCGCATCCTTCCCATCCAACACCGGGCCTCGGCACATGTGAGTTGATACGCAACTAAATATGTGCCAATCGGGACCTCCCTTGAATGGTCTTGCACGCACTATCCAAGGACATCCTTCCTCCTCGCACTTCACCGTGTAACGCTTCTTGATGTCCGAGTGCACGACCGTGTAAGGATGATGATGCTTCACCGAGAAGTCCTTTATCCATTGCTTAAATTCCAACAAGGTCCTGAACCTTGATCCTTTGCAAAAGCCACTATTCACTTCATTGCCATCCCGGTAAGAACTTGTCCTTGGTCCGAGCACAATGCCTTTGCCACCATCAATCGTGGCTTCATCCGCGAGACTAAGATCACGAAACAATGGCACCCGATGGTCCCGACCCAATACGGTATGGTGGATTTCGGCCTCTCTAGCCGTGAACCCCTCCTCGTCAACTTCTTCTTCGGGACCATCATCATCCGAGTCCGATGCATAGCCTCGAGAATACGGGAGGTCATGGTCCATGTCATCTTGTGTGATATATTTCTCCAAATCTCCAACATTGTTGTCGTGGAGTTCAACATCATCATTGTCATCTTCATCTTCACCCCCACAATCATCATTGTCCTCTTCCATAACTTCATCTTGGTGTCTTGAAATCGGGCTCAATGTTTGGGTCAAGGGAGGTTCACGGCTTAGCTCTTGGTCTATGGGTGGAGGACTCATAGTACGCAATGGGGATGCCATACGGTTCAAGTTCAAATACAATGAACTACCAACTTTCTTGGTGGCAAATAGCTCAAGAGCCTTGTCTAGTGATTCGGCCACCACCTCCTTGTATGCAAGCCAACAGGCCTCGGAGAAGATACGCATGGTCTTCCAACGGACATGCATTCCCAAGCCAACATTATGTCTTCCCTCTAACTCAATATCATCCGTTGGGTCCATCCATTTCAATTCAATCCTCAATTGCTCCAAGACCTCGGCATAGGTTGGAGTACGCTCAAACACCAAATCGAGCTCGTCCGGGTCCGGTTTTATGTTACCTCTCAAAAAAGCATCCTTGTCTACATGGTGAACATGAACAATTCTTGCCATGCCTAACATAATCACAACAACAATACCATGGTTAACACACTCAATAGATACCCATGCTAACATTAACACAATACCAACCCATATGCCAATACAACAACATTCTACCATGCATCCTACAAAACAAACTAGGGTTTGCAAGATATGGACCAAAACAAGAAATTAATGGGTCAAATCAAAGATGAAGGGGAAGAATACCTCAAGGCACTTGGGGGGATCGAACTCCACGGAGAGAGGCTTCCGATTTGGACACTAGGAGGAAGGAGGTGGAGGGGGGGAAGAGTCGCCACCGCCGCTGCAGCTCCTGTGTGGGTGAGAAAGAATGGGATGGGGCTCGGGAGGGCTGGCTCGCGCGCTGGTACAAGACCTAATGTGCGGCGCCACGCGCAACGGCGCTGCACTACACAGTGCGGCGCCACGCGGTAAGGCGCCGCACTAATGGGACCGGGGCCCACGAGACGCCACGCTGGCAGGTTCGCGGCGCCAGGCGTAACGGCGCCGTCCTTCAGGGTGCGGCGCCAGCACGTATGGCGTTGCAAAAAGGGTTAGTTCTAGTGAAATTCTTTTGGCCAGAGTTCATTTCGTGAAATTGTTATTTTTTTTAGATTATTTTCGTCCATTCTGCCCCGTCCCGGCCGGCATCCCAAGGATCTCCTGCCACCTGCGACCCCCACCTCCTCCGGCGGCTGGCGGACGAGGCCAACCGGTGGCGAGACGCCCATGCTCCTAGCCTACGTATCCTGTGGATCAGCAAGCGTTCGGTGACTGAAGTTAGCCTTATCCACAACATCCACGCCGGTCGCCGAGTGCGGACGCCAATAGGCCGCCTCACCCAAATCTGGTCGCCCACATCCTTGCAGTTGGATCCCCGCCGCTGCGACGAGTAATAGTAGATGTCCCTCCCCTACCTCGTCATCGGCCGTGGGGCAGGGATGGCTATATATGGAGATTAATGGAGAGAGGGATATGAGGCAGAGGGGTTGGGCGTGGTAGGCGTATCGCAGCGACCTCAATCTTACCAGCCTCAAGATCCATGCCGTCCCGTCTGAACTACCTCAAAAGGAAGGCCTTGATGCTCCCAGCGCCTCCTGATTATTCGTCCCCGATCTGGAGGTGGGCACCACATCTGGAGGTCCAGCACTCCAGCTCCGGGGAGGGTCACCGCCTTTCTAGGTCGCCGATGTGGGACAGTGAACTCCTGCCTCACAGGAAGGAAGATACGCCCGACTGCCGAGCCTGCACGACCTGGCCTTCGGCTGTACGGATTCTACATCTGCTACCTGCTACTCCACCACTCCCATTGCGGCTGCTGCTCTGTCAATCTCCTGCCGGTTCCTCTCCAATCCATCCCGGCAACTTCCTCAACTCTCTGCACATCAACATCCAGCTCAAAGATAAGATCAGGTGCAAATAAATAAAGTGCTTCTTCATTCTTTTCCAATAAAAAGTGAGGGGATTTTTTTCTTATGAAGTGGACAAGTGAGGGGATTTAGAAACCAGGAGCCTTCCAGTGTACATACGTTTGGCATGGGTAGGCGAGGACAAGCAGTGGATAATATGTTTTGAAACACAAACCGTTATGCAATATTAAAATCGGGTTATTTTCAGAACAGATGCAGTGATGAAGTTCTTCAACTTTCCACAAGAATGCAACACAGTAGCTTGGGTGCAGACTGTGTTAGCTTTGCAAGAATTTAACGGTGAACAATGTGCCATATATGTGGGAAAACAATTGCATGCTTCCAATATAAAAATGGGTTTGATTTCAGATGTATACGTTGCAAATGCACTTGTAGGAATGTACAAAATATCTGACAGTTTGATGGAAACAGATTGTTGACAAATTTTTGGCAGGAAATGGTTCAAAATGAATACTATAGATGACTTGCTATTTACAATAAAGGGATGGAAGTAGCAGTCTTGAATAATTTGGACTATTAACATTCGAAGGAAGGGAAAGATCATGAAAAATCAGCTCATTCAAGGAAGATTTCCATTAGAATTTATGGTTGATTATTTGCAGCGAGTGGTAGGCTTTTGTACCCAAAAATACTCCTTCTATAAAAAATTATGATTTATGGTTTATGGAAAAGAAAACCAAGTGGGGTGTGCTGATAGGTGGGCCTCTGGGTTGGCCGGCTGCGCCTGCCATTGGCCGCCCATTTTGGTTGCCATCCATTTGGACAAAAGTGTCTCTTTAGTTATTTTTCCTTTTCTTTTATTTATCTTATATATATATATATATATTTAAACTCAAAACTAAAATTCGTTGCAACGCACGGGCATTCAACTATATTAATTTAAAAATACAGTAGGGTCGTTCCTACTGTCATAAGGTCTTCAAAAAAACATGCCAGCAGTTCCCCCTCCCTCCTCCTCGCGAGCCTCGGCCACGTCCCAGTCCTATGGGCGGCCAAGTCGTCCTTCTCTCGATCCAATACCACTGGCCATGGCTACCAAACTTGATTGTGCTATAGGAAAAGTAGGAGCAACGGTGGAATAAGATGGCCACGAGTGGCCTGCTTAAAAAGGCCAGTGAGTCAAGACATTAGATGTCAGCACAGAGGCTGAGGAGAAGGCATTGAAGGCCACTAGCTAGCGCATGCATTGGGAGGCAAGGCCGGTGCACGCGCCAGGCGGTGAGGCCATCACGGGTTCTAGGCGGTGCAGACAGCCTAGGGCAATGTCTCCATTGGTAGCTGGGGTAGGAGGCCGTTGGGTCGCTTCTAGACGGGCTAGTGAGAGCGAGGGAGAACACACGCACGTTCTGCAATATGTCGGAGCCAACACATTTGGGGCACGGATGGGTCGCGCCGAACGCATCGGTCCATTTTGGTCGCCCGTTGGATACATGGATAAAACAAAGAAGAAAGTTTGAAAGAAAGGCAAGGGCTTCACTTTTCACCATTATTGGAACTTGGAAAATTCGAAAATGTTGAAAAGTTGAAAAACCACCTCTCCAAATAACCCCTTCCACTTCAATCATAACTCGTCTAAATTAAGGTCGCATCAAAATATAGCTAGTTTTTGAATGGGAAATACTTACGTAAAAACATATGCCAATTGATCTTCTCAAGGAGCAAATCATGTGTCCAAAAGTTTATGTTCCACTATCTGTCGAGGAACCGAAATCGGGGTATCTCAGTAACGGCACTTCCGAAGGATCGTGATAGTAGGTTTTGTTTGTTCGGTGTGGGGCTTAGATCAATATGTATGGATTGACAAAGAAAGACACATTTACCTAGGTTTGCCCCCCAACCCCCCATGGACGAAGGATGAAAATCCGTACTCCTACCTTGGAATTATATTAATATAGTGAAGACATGTACAGTCACAAGGGGGTTCTTGCCGAGTTCATAACAATATTGTGCAAGTTCTATCTTGACCTGGACTAGGTTACTTGCTATATGTGCCGTTCATCGATGGCATGGGTCTACGAGTTGTCATCTCACTTGTCTCTTCATCGATCCCCCTTATATAGGATTCGTCTTGGTGTCCTCCTATGATATAGGGTAGGTCCCCATTGCCTTGATATTCATGTCTTTACCGGTTTGGATTCACCATCCTTTCATAGTTGATCTTGTACACCTCCTGGAATTTGGGTTAGACTCCTCTTGTAGGTCAGTGAAACTTTACTTAGGTATTCTTCGTTCCATACTCCGTATAACGAACCGCAGGCTCTAACTCTAGTCCCGATTCATTATGGACCGGGACTAGTGTGGTCACTAGTCCCGGCTCCAACATCTAGGAGCCCAGGGAAGCCCTAGTCCTGGGTCATTCCCGACCTATAGTCCCGGTTCATGATATAGTTCGGGTAGAGGCCTCGCGCCAGCCAGCCCCACGTGTGGGAACCTGTAGTCCCGGTTCGTATCATGGCTCGGGACTATAGGTAAATCACTAGTCCCGGCTCGTAATATCAACCGGAACTGCTGGTTTCTCTATATAATTCGGCATTGTCCGTTCCCGAGTCGATTATCATTTTTCCTCCAAAACAAGCCGAGTTCATGCCCATTTTTTCTCCAAGATTTGGTGGCAACCCCTAAATCCAAGGTTTTAAAAGGTTAGCAACTTCATCCTTTCATCTCTCATTGTTAGTTTAGCTCAATGCTCTAAAAGTATAGAGGGATTTCATCCTGTATAAGTAGAGGGATTTAAATTTTAGGCAAATTTTGATTAGGCAAAAAGTTACTGAAAATTGAAATGTGTAATTTTAGAGCCCAGAATTGAATGAGGTTTTCACTAATAGATCAATAATTAAAAACTCCACATTTTTCATGTTAATTGTTTTGTCCAATTCAAAAATTGGTGCACGTACAATTTTCAAAATTCAAATTTACTGCTCTAGAAGCTCACATTATAACTTTTATTAAATTGGTCACTGATCTCTATTCATGATGTTGTGTAATGGTTTTTGATATACTTATACAATAATACAGATGGTCTGGAAATGGATGTATGTTACTGACCGATACTCTGGCGAGTTCATTAATGGCATGCATGAATTTCTCCGCGTGGCTGATGCGAACAAGCGGAATGATTTTATATTTTGTCCACGTAGTGTCTGTATGAATCAGAAGGATTACTCTGACTCAAAAATACTTCACGTCCATCTGTTGAAGTATGGTTTAATGCCTAGCTATAATTGTTGGACCAAACACGGAGATAGAGGGGTTATAATGGAAGACAATGAAGAAAAAGAGGATGATGAAAACTATCATGGGTTCCCTGAATACAGTGATACTTCCATGGGAATGCTGAAGGGGAGACTGAAGAAGAGGCACATGATGATTTCGTTGATGATCTTGGTTGGACCATTGCTGATGCACGAAGATACTGCAAAAATGAAAAGGAGAGGGAGAAGTTTGATCGCATGTTAGAGTATCACAAAACGTCATTGTACCTAAATTGTGAAAATGGTCTGAAAAAGCTAGGTAGCACACTGGAATTGCTGCGATAGAAGGCAGAGTGTGGTCTATCTGACTCCTGATTTGAAAAGTTGCTGAAAATGATGAATAATATGTGTCCAAAGGATAACGTATTGTCTGCCAGTATGTAAGAAGCAAAGAAGGTTGTATGCCTTCTAGGTTTAGATGTTTAGAAGATACATGCATGCCCTAATGACTGCATCGTCTACCGTGGTGAGGAGTACACGAATTTGGATGCATGTCCGGTATGCACTGCATTGTGGTATAAGATCAGACGAGATGACCCTGGTGATGTTGAGGGCGAGCCCCCCGAAAGAGGGTTCCTGCCAAGGTGATGTGGCATGCTCTTACAGTACCATAGTTGAAACATGTGTTTAGAAACAAAGAGCTTGTCAAGTTGTTACGATGGCACAAATAGGAACATAAGTCAGACGGGATGTTGAGACACCCTACTGATGGGTCGCAGTGGAGAAAAATCGATAGAAAGTACCCGGACTTTGAAGATGACACAAGGAGCTTAAGGTTTGGTATAAGTATAGATGTACATAAATACTTTTGGGGATCAGATCTCCAGTCATAGCACATGGCCCGTGACTCTATGTATCTATAACCTTTCTCCTTGGTTGTGCATGAAGCGGAAGTTAATTATGATGCCAGTGTTGATCCAAGGCCGAAGCAACCCAGCAACGACATTTATGTGAACCTAAGTCCATTAGTTGGAACTTTTATAGTTGTGTAATGAACCTGGCGTATGTGTGTGGGATGAGCACAATCAGGAGGAATTTGAGCTACGAGCATTGCTTTTCGTAACAATCAATGATTGGCCTGCTCTTAGTAACCTTTTAGGACAGACAAACAAGGGATACAATGTATGCACACACTGTTTAGATGAGACTAAAAGTATATATTTTGAACATTGTAAGAAAATTGTGTACACGGGGCATCGTCGACTTATTTTGTCCAAGAATCCCTTAAGAAAGAAAGGCAAGCATTTCAACGGTCAGGCATGTCACCAGCCGAAGCCTAAGGAACGTACTGGCGCTGATGAATTTGATATGGTCAAGGATTTGGATCAAATAGTAACCTTTCGAAAGGGTCCTGGAAGACAATCTATTCCAAAGAAAGCTGACGGACACGCACCCATGTGGAAGAAAAATCTATATTTTGAGAGCTAACCTATTGGAAACTCCTAGAGTTCCACTTTGCAATCGACGTGATGCATGTGACGAAGAATCTTTGTGTAAACCTGCTAGGCTTCTTGGGCATGTATGGGAAGACAAAAGATACACTGGAAGAACGGTAGGACCAACAACGTATAAAAGACCCAGAAGGCATACATTCAGAACGGTTTCAAGGTCTTGCTAGATACGCTCTTACCAAACAAGAGAAGGGAATGTTTTTGAATGCCTGAACAGTATCAAGGTCCCGTTTGGATTCTTGTAGAATATAAAAGGAATAATAAATATGGCAGAGAAAATGTTCCAAAACCTAAAGTATCATGACTACCACGTGATTATGACACAATTGCTTCAGATTGCATTGAGGGGAATTCTACCGGATTATGTTCGAGTAACCATTGTGAAGCTATGTGCATTCCTCAATGCAATCTCTTAGAAGGTAATCAATCCTGAAGATCTACCATGGTTACAGAATGATGTGGTCCAATGTATTTTTAGTTTCGATTTGGTGTTCCCACCATCCTTCTTCAATATTGTGACGCACCTCCTGGTTCACCTAGTCAAAGATATTTCCATTCTCGGTCCTGTATTTCTACATAATATGTTCACCTTTGAGAGGTTCATGGGATTCTTAAAGAAATACGTTCGTAACCGTGCTAGGCTAGAAGGAAGCATCTCCAAGGGCTATGGAACAGAGGAGGTCATTGAGTTTTTTGTTGACTTTGTTCCCGACCTTCAGCCAATTGGTCTTAATCAATTGCGGCATGAGGGCAGATTGAGTGGAAAGGGCACTCTAGGAAGGAAATCAATAATATGTAGGGACGGACATTCTTACACTAAAGCACATTACACAGTTCTACAGAATTTCACCTTGGTGGCTTCGTATATCGAGTAACACAATAAAATTGTACGCTCCAACAACCCTCGGAAGCATGACGATTGGATTAGAAATGAACACATGAAGACTTTCGACGGTTGGTTGCAACATCTCATCAAAAACAACACTCTTGGGGATCAGTTGTACTTGTTTTCCAGGTCACCATCTTCGACTATATCGACTTTCCAAGGGTATGAGATAAATGGGAATACATTTTAGATGATCGTCCAAGATAAAAAGAGCATCAACCAAAATATTGGTGATCAGTTGTACTTGTTGTCCAGGTTACCATCTTCGACTATATCGACTTTGATGCAACAAACAACAATGGATCAAAGACCACTTATTATGGTTACATAGAGGAGATATGGAAACTTGACTATGGACCTATTTTTAAGGTCCCCTTGTTTCGGTGCAAATGGGTCAAGCTAATAGGAGACGGGGTAAAGGTAGACGAGCAGTACAAAAATGACAACAGTGGATCTCAACAATCGTGCATACTTAGAAGAACCATTCGTCCAATGATGTGGCCCAGGTTTTCTATGTGAAGGACATGTCTACCAAACCGAGAAAAAGAAAAAATAAGCAAAATAATACATCAGACGATGAGACAAAGCACCACCAAGTTCTTTGAAGGAAAAGAAACATAGTGGGAGTGGAGGACAGGACACACATGTTAGAAGATTATGACAAGTTTCATGAAATTCCGCCCTTCGCAGTGAACACTGATCCAACCTTGTTAATTAATAAAGACGCTCCATGGTTACGGCGCAATCATCAAGGGACACACGCGAATAAATGATGTGTAATAATGTATTAAAAAATTTATGTAACTATGTTCTGCAAACCTAGAAGAAAACATTTATGTAATGTATTGTTCCCTAGCATTCTGAATAGTTCCCAAGACAATCTCTTTATTTAACTGATCTGCTAATCTGGATATGAAAACTAATATATCTTGATCAATCAAAATGAACGTCAACTCTCGGGTCCTGAGCCGCGGGCAGTGAACACCCAAAGAGAAGGAACCATCATAGGATCATAGCTCTAGTGAGATCCTTGAATAAACTGCTAGTCGTTGTATAACCCGATGTCTAATGCAACCATATAGTGACGGATGTGCTCGTCCTCCTCCTTGACACGATTCAGTACTACCTCCTCGGGGGCGGATCCCTCTGCACCAATAGTGGACTAGACGAGCACCACCAAAGAAGCTTTGGGTTGAAGACAATACCCAGAATCCTCACCAAGCTACGTGTCCCGGAAGGTAGCACCTCCTAGTGCCATCCCAGCGGATCCCAGTCTCGGACATACCCGATGGAGCCTAGTCCTCCTTTGTTGCCGCCAAGTTAACGACGAGGATGCGGGATGGGCATCCTAAAGTAGGCGGCGGATGTAGGGTTTCGTAGCATGGAAAACAAAAAATTTCTACCGCATGCAAACAAACAAGCCAAGATCTATCTACTAGATTGTAGAAATGAGTCGATAGAGGAACTCACCCTCGAAGATTCCAAAGCGGTTAACGAGAGCAGATTCTCGTGGGTGATGTAGTCGTACTCTTGCCGATCTCAAGATCGCGTAGACGATCCTTCCGGCGCTGCGTTCCGGCAGCGCTTCCGCAGTCGGTCACACGTTCGGTACTCGATGAAGACCTTCCTCTCCCTTGTTCCAGCAGGCAGTGGAGGTTGTAGCACTCTCCTCGCGATTTCGGCAGCACGACGGCGTGGTGTCGAAAGTAGAGGGGAGATCTCGCAGGGCTTCGCCTTAAGCCGGAGCGAGTATGGTGGAGTATGAGAGAGGCCTTGGTGATCTAGGGTTTAGAGGGCACCAAGGGGGGGGCTTGGCCGGTGGCTAGGGTTTGGGGAAACCCTAACTCGCCGAGTTAGAGGAGGCCCTAGGCGGCGACTTGGAGGAGGCCGGTGGCTAGGAGGCTAGGGTTTTGGGTGTGAGGGGTAGGGGCGCCCTACCCCTCCTTATATAGGTGGAGGGTGGCCGGTTGGGAGGAGGGAGTCCTCCCCCAACTCGGCCTCCTTGGCCGGCGGGTGGAGGGAGGGGACTTCCTCCCCAAGTAGATTTCCTACTCTCCCTCCACCAAGCAAACTTGTGGTTTAACTTTTTCAAATTGGCGTTTGACTTTCAAACTAGGATTTGATTTCTCCCTTTATTTTCCCAGCCAAGTGACCTAGTACATGATGCAACCATTCCATATTGTCATGACACATTCATGTATCCTTCCCCTCCGGAGTGCCGGACCTTCCGGACCCTTCTAGAACATTCCCGGTGAAAACACCGGAATCATTCCCCAACTCCGAAACAGGACTTTCCTTATATGAATCTTATTCTCTGGACCATTCCGGATCTCCTAGTGATATCTCGGATCCCATCCGAGACTCCGAACAACATTCGGTCTCTTACTCATCATTCCATAACTACTCAACAACATTGAATCCTTAAGTGTGTCTCCCTACGGTTCATGAATTATGCGGGCATGATCGAGACAGTTCTCAGATCAATAACCAATAGAGGAATCTGGAAATTCATATGGCTCCCACATATTTCTACGATTACTTTGCGATCGAATGAACCACTTACATATGATACCAATTTCCCTTTGTCTAACGATAGTTTACTTATCCGAGGTTTTGATTGTCGGTATCTCTGCATACCTAGTTCAACCTTGTTACTGATAAGTGCTCTTTTCTCGTTCACGTGGTATGTGATCCCTTGTGAGCCAGTCACATGCTTGAAAGCTAATTGTATGACATTCCACCGAGAGGGCCCAGAGTATATCTATCCTTCATATGGATGGACAAATCCCACTTTTGATTCATGTGTCTCAACCCATACTTTTCGAACACTCAATGCCATCTTTATAGCCACCCAGTTACGGTGTGGTGTTTGATGTCATCAAAGCATCCTTCCGGTGATGGTGATAAGCATGATCTCATGGTCGAAGGAATTAGGTTACTATGTATCAGAAAGCTTATAGAAATTGAACTATTAAAATGACTTGATCTTTATGCTACGCTTATCTATAGGAGTATGTCCATCATACCATTCTCCTAATGATATGATCTTGTTGTTAATAACATCTCAATGTTCATGATAGGGAAACTACAATCATCTATTAACCAACAAGCTAGTATTATGAAGAGGCTTTACTAGGGACTCTAATTTAGTTTACAAATCACACAAGTATTAATGTTTCCGGTTAATACTATTATAGCATGAATGTAAACATTTATCATAAACACAAAGATATAATAATAACTACATTTATTATTGCCTCTAGGGCATATCTCCAACAGCGGATGCGCGTGGTCGGTGATGAGGCGAACGGGCGGTGGAGGACGTGTGTGGTCGGTGACGAGGCGGCGGGGAATGTGTGGATGTGTGGATGGCCATGGAGATCGGCCTAGATATAGAGGGAAAGGGTGGGAAAACATGGCGGGAAGCAGAGATAAATGGCGGGAAAGTGGAGGGAAAGGGCAGGAAAACATGGCGGGAAGCGAAGGGAAAGGGCGTGAAAACATGGCGGGAAATATCTTTAGTCCCAGTTATAGACACTAACCGGGACTTAAGGGGTTGCGGCAGGCTGGGGCCAGTGCGAGCATGTTTATCCTGGATGTTGTCTCCAATCAGGACTAAAGATGAACCTTTAGTCCCAGTTGGAGACACCAACCGGGACTTAAGGGGTTGTGGCAGGCTGGGGCAAACACTAAGAATGTTTAGTCTCGGTTGGTGTCTTCAACCGGGACTAAAGATGAATGTTTAGTCCCAGTTGGAGACACCAACCAGGACTAAACATGGGTGGCGATAGTATTTCGGTGGGTGGTGTCACTATGCCAGTGAGTGGCGACACTATGCCAGTGAGTTAAGACACTATTTTGGTGCGTGGTGGCACTATGCAAGTGAGTGGCAACACTATTTCAGTGGGTGGTGGTACTATGACAGGGGTGAGTGTCGACATTATGTCGTGAGTGTTGACACTATATTGTTCTGCTTAATCTATAAGTTGGCATCCTTGTGAAGTTATCAACTGCAAGCAAGATGATGTGTGAGAGTAGGGACACCACTACGGCGGAGCTTCTTGAAGATGTCTTAGGATCCCGTCATCAGACATCTTCGAGGAGATCTCCATAGAGGCACTCCCTAATATGTGAAATTAGTTAGCTCCCTGATGTATTGATCTAGCTAGAGAAGTTATAAACTGAAATATGGTGTGCGAGAGCAGGGACATCACTACGACGGAGCTTCTCGAAGATGTCTTAGGATCCCATCCTCAAACATCTTCGAGGAGCTTGCCATAGAGGCACTCCCTAATATGTGAAATTTGTTAGCTCCCCGGCGTGTTCATGTTTTTGTTTCTTTCTTGTTGCAACGACCGATGATTAAAATGCTAGGGCGACACTATACATGTGTGCCTTCTAACGAGGGTTCGACTCGTCATTGCCCATTGTTATGAACTTGGGTTTAGAGAAGATGGGGAGGCTGGAGATTGTGAGACGGCTAACATGCAAGCAATGGGGGACACGGTGTTTACCTAGGTTCAGGCCCCCGGAGGGAAAACCCTACTCCTACTTGTCTGTTCTTGATTGATGGCGGAACCGAAGGTTACAAGGGTGCGCAGATTGAATCTTTAGTGAGCTGTGTGTATGATAGTTATGAGGTGCCTCTTCTGTAGATCTATTGTGGGAGAAGTGGGGAGATCAAGGCATGTCTATATTGGGGGTATATGGTGTAGTGTGTCCCCCTCGTTGGACCCTCCTAGCCTTTATATATGGGGAGGATAGGTCTCAGGTATCGATACGAGTAGGTTACAAGTTGTATTCAAACTCTAGTCTTGAGCTTTCCTTGTCTTGTGTGCTTGGGAGTCCATGTCCATATGGGCTTCATACCATCCGAAATGTCATAGGCTTCATGGACCTTGGTAGGTCATCAAGTGTACCTTCCGCAAGGCCAGACCATATATGCCAATAGTAGGTACCCCTAAGGCATATCCATGTCAGTCTAAGCGAGCCTTGTGATATGCACAAGGATATATATTGGGCATCCTACTTGGCTCGCTCACTACGTACGTATGAATTTTTTGTCCAACATAAGTATGAGGCCCTATAGTACTTGATCTTCATAATTTTGGTTCTTATTTTTGTTGCAATGGATGAAGATTAAAATTCTAGGGTGCCACTATACATGTGTGCCTTAATTTCAGATGTGATCATGGAGGCGGTGTGAGCGAGCCGGGACTATGGAATCGGGACTAAAGGCCCCTCCCTTTAGTCCCGCTCCAGCCACAAATCAAGACTAACACTAAAGACATTTATAAATATTAAAAAATAACAATTACTCATAATCATGTCTATCCCTATAGTACATAGCTTCAGGGTCGTCTTCGTCATCGTCGCTAGGCGCACGCGACTGGCTCCTCAGCCCAGCCATGGCATATTTCGGGGGCACCTGCCACTCCGGCATTGGATTCATGATATGTGGGGGAAGGGCTCCAGGATGATGACGCTACTACGTCCACAGCATTCACCACCGCCACCTTCTTGTGGCTCTATGGCGGGTGCGGGTATCGCAGGTGAGGATGATCTCCCTCGACGATGTAGTGCATCATGTTGTCGATAATCCGGTTCGACCACCACAGGCGGCGGCCGACTTCGTTGTGGTTCACCGGGGAAGGGCCATCACCCTCGTACCTGGCGAGCTCCCTTTCTTGCCGGTTAGCAAAGAAGGCATTCCAGGTGTCGTAGTTGTCGGGATCCCAATGGGTATCCATCCACTGCTCCGTCGTGAGCTCGAGATAGAACTGGTTCGTGATGGCCGCCTGGCATGTGGAACATTGAGGAACAGGAGGGACATGAACCCCTCCATCTCTCAGCATCCAGTTGGAGGGCAGCCGGTAGCCCGAAGGGCATGGGTAGCTCGAGGCGCACTGCACCTCGGTCTCGTCGAGAGTCAGAATGACCCATAATGTGGTGTCTATTGTTATGAGAGGGAAAGGTGTGGATGTGTGGATGGCCATGGCGGTCGACCTAGATATCGAGGAAAATGGCGGGAAAACTTGGCGGGAAGCATAGAGAAATGGTGGGAAAGCATGGCGCGTGGCTTGACAGCTCTAAGATTGAGGAAAAATATCTTTAGTCCCGGTTAGTGGCTCCAACCGGGACTAAAGGCCCCCGAAATATCTTTAGTCATAGTTATTAGTTTTAATAGAATAACTATTTTAGAAAACAGAAAATGTTTTTTGGATTAGTTATTCAAATTCAAACACTTTTCATGTTGAAAGTTTTTTCGCATTCGAAAATATGAAAAAAATAGTGAATGCATTTTAAATTGAAAATTGAAAAATTGATACATTATGCAAACAGATGTATGGATGATATATTAAGATTCCTTATATTGTTCTCATAATAATAGACATATTATTTGTATTATTTGGAATTATAAAATAGGAGCTATGAATTTCCAAAGTTTTCTAATAAATTTGAATTATATAAACTGAAAAATAAGAAAAATTACAAAAGCCAATATACTCCGGTGTCGTGACTGCACCCAGGACTAAAGGATGGGCCTCGTGCGCGAACAACCCACCGGCCGAAAAAAAGCCTCTAGTCTCGGGTCATGGCTGCATCCGTTTTCATGAGGTATTGCCCATAGTTTTGCGGTTAATGGGCGGTTTAAAACGACCGTAAGACCGGATATATGTTTGAGAGATTTGACCAAAAACTTATAGTTTTTGCACTTTATGGACGTTTTCATGAGCTGTTTCCTATAGTTTTGGAAATCCAAGGCGGTTTACAACGACCGTAAGACGTGATAAACGTTTGAGAGTTATGACAAAAAAAATTTGTCATTTTCGCGTTTTATGTCCATTTTCATGATGTCCATAGTTTTGGGGTTCAAAGGCGGTTTAAAATGACCGTAATAAGACCAGATACATTTTTGAGAGATATGACCAAAATCTCGTAGTTTTCACGCTATATGGCTCGTAGCTTTCGATCTATTGCTCATAGTTTTCACGCTTTATGACCGTTTTCATGACCTATGGCTCATATTTTTCGATTTCTAGGGAGGTTTAAAACGACAATAACACCCTGATACATGTTTGAGAGATATGACCAAAAACTCATCGTTTTCATCTTTATCGTTGTTTTCATTATCTATTGCCCATAGTTTTGGGGTTCTAGGGCGGTTTACAACGAACGTAAAACCCGATACGTGTTTGAGAGTTAAGACCAAAAACTCGTCGTTTTTGCGCTTTACGGTTCTTTTCATGAGCTATTGTCCATAGTTTTGGGGTTCTAGGGAGGTTTAAAACAAATGTAAGACTAGATACATGTTTGAGAGATATGACCAAAAACTCATCGTTTTCGTATTTTATGGCCAGTTTCATAATCTATTACCATACTTTTCGGTTTCCAGGCGATTTACAACGACCGTAAGATCCTGATACATGTTTGACAGTTATGACAAAAAAAATCATCGTTTTTGCGCTTTATGGCCGCTTTCATGAGATATTGCCATAGTTTTGGGGTTCCAGGTAGATTTACAATGATCGTAAGACCCGATACATGTTGGAGAGATATGACAAACAACTCATAGTTTTCATGCTTTATGGTTATTTTCATGAGCTATTGCCCATACTTTTGGGGTTCTAGGGCAATTTACAACAACCGTAAGACTCGATACATGTTTAAGAGTTATGACAAAAACTCGTTGTTTTCGCGCTTTACGGTTGTTTTCATGAGCTATTGCCCATAGTTTTGAGGTTCTAGGGCGGTTTAAAACGGATGTAAGGCTAGATACATGTTTGAGAGATATGACCAAAAACTCATTGTTCTCACGCTTTATGGCCATTTTCATGATCAATTGCCCACAGTTTGATGCCGATACATGTTTGACCATAAGATGTTGATACATGTTTGAGTTATGACCAAAAACTCGTCGTCTTTGCACTTTATGGCCATTTTCATGAGATATTGCCCATAATTTTGGAGGTCCAGAGCGATTTACAGCGACCGTAAGACCCAATACATGTTTGAGAGATATGACCAAAAAACTTGTTTTCGCACTTTATGGCCATTTTCATGAGGTATTGTCCATAGTTTTGGGGTTCAAGGGCGGTTTAAAATGACCGTAAGACCGGATACATGTTTGAGAGATATGACCAAAAACTCTTAGTTTTCACGCTTTATGGCTGATTTCATGAGCTATTGCCCAGAGTTTTGGGTTCTAGGGTGATTTACAACGATCGTAAGACCCTGATACATGTTTGAGAGTTACGACCAAAAACTTGTTGGTTCACACTTTATGGTCGTTTTCATGAGCTATTGCCCATAGTTTTGTAGTTTCAGGGCGATTTACAACGACTGTAAGACCCGATACATGTTTCAGAGATATGACAAAAAACCTTGTCATTTTCATGCTTTATGGACGTTTACATGAGCTATATATTGCCCATAGTTTTTTGGTTTCTAGGGCGATTTAAAACAACTATAAGAATCCTATACATGTTTGAGTGATATGACAAAAAACTTATCGTTTTCGTGCTTTATGGCCGTTTTTGAGATATTACCCATAGTTTTGGGCTTCTAGGGCGATCTAAAATGACCATAAGATCCCAATACATGTTTGAGAGATATGACCAAAAACTCATCGTATTCGCGCTTTTTGCCATTTTCATGATACATTACAAATAGTTTTTTGTTTCTACGGAAATTTACAACGACCGTAAGACCCCGATACCTGCTTGACAGATATGAGCAAAAACTCAAACTCATAGTTTTCACGCTTTATGGTTGTTTCCATGATCTATTGCCCATAGTTTTTGTTTCTAGGGTGATTTACAATGATAATAAGATGCTGATACATGTTTAAGAGTTATGAGCAAAAACTCGTCGATTTTGCGCTTTATGGCCGTTTTCATGAGCTATTTCCCATAGTTTTGGAGTTTCAGGTTGATTTACAACGACCGTAAGACCCGATACATCTTCGAGAGATATGACCAAAAAACTTGTCGTTTTCGCGCTTGATGGCCCTTTTCATAATTAGGTATTGCCCATAATTTTGGGGTTCAAGGGCGGTTTAAAACAACCATAAGACATGATACATGTTTGAGAGATATCACCAAAAACTCGTAGTTTTCATGTTTATGGATGTTTTATGAGCTATTGCCCATAGTTTTAGGGTTCTATGGCGATTTACAAACGACAGTAAGACCCTGATACATGTTTGAGAGTTATGACAAAAAACTAGTTGTTTTCGTGCTTTATGGCCATTTTCATGTGTTAGTTTTGGAGTTCCAGGGCGATTTACAACTACTGTAAGACCCTGGTACATGTTTGAGAGTTATGACCAAAAACTCGTTGTTTTTGCGCTATATGGCCGTTTTCATGAGCTATTGCTCATAGTATTGGAATTCTAGGGCAATTTACAATGACTGTAAGAGCCGATACATGTTTGAGAGATATGAACAAAAACTTGTCATTTTCACGCTTTATGGCCGTTTTCATGAGTTATTGCCCATAGTTTTGGGTTCTAGGGAGATCTAAAACGACCGTAGGACCCCAATACATGTTTGAGAGTTATGACCAAAAAATCCTCGTTTTCGTGCTTTATGGTTGTTTTCATGAGCTATTGCCCATAATTTTGAGGTTTCTAGGGCGATTTACAAGAACCGTAAGACCCGATACATGTTTGAGAGATATGACTAAAAACTCATCGTTTTCGTGCTTTATGGTTGTTTTCATGAGTTATTGCCCAAAGTTTTGGGGTTCCAGGGCGATTTACAATGACCGAAAGACCCGATACATGTTTGAGAATTACGTCCAAAAACTCATAATTTTCATGTTTTATGGCTGCTTTCATGATCTATTGCCCATAGTTTTCGGTTTCTAGGGTGATTTACAACGATCGTAGGACCCGATACATGTTTGACAGATTTCACCAAAAACTCGTAGTAATCCCGCTTTATGGCCGTTTTCATGATCAATTTCCCATAGTTTTTGGTTTCTAGCGAGATTTACAACGACCGTAAGACACCGATACATGTTTGAGAATTATGACAGAAACTCGTCGTTTTTGCACTTTATGGCTCTTTTCATAACTTATTGCCCATAGTTTTGGAGTTCCAGGGCAATTTACAATGACCGTAAGACCCAATACATGTTTAAGATATATGACCAAAAAATTTGTATTTTTCGCGCTTTATGGTCGTTTTCTTGAGCTATTGCCCATAGTTTTGGGGTTCAAGTGTGACTTAAACCGACCGTAAGACCGGATACATGTTTGAGAGATATAACCAAAAACTCGTCGTTTTCACACTTTATGGTTGTTTTCATGAGTGATTGCCCATAGTTTTGGGGTTCAAGGGCGATTTAAAACGACCATAAGACCCTGATACATGTTTGAGAGTTATGATTAAAAACTTGTCGTTTTCGCGTTGTATGGTCGTTTTCATGAGTTCTCCCCATAGATTTAGGGTTCTAGGGCAATTTACAACGTTTGTAAGACCAGATACATGTTTGAGATATATGACCAAAAACTCATGGTTTTCGTGCTTTATGGTTGTTTTAATGAGCTATTACCCACAGTTTTGGGGTTCTAGGGCGATCTAAAACGACCATAAGATCCCGATACATGTATGAGAGTTATGTCCAAAAACTCGTCGTTTTCGCGCTTTATGGCCGTTCTCATAAGTTATTCCCATATTTTTGGGGTTCCTGGGCGATTTACAACAACCGTAAGACCCGATACATGTTTGAGAGATATGACCAAAAACTCGTGGTTTTCGTGCTTTATGGCTGTTTTTATGAGCTATTGCCCATAGTTTTGGGATTCTTGGGTAGTTTACAACAACCATAAGACCCAATACATGTTTCAGAGTTCTGACCAAAAAATCGTCGTTTTCGCATTTTATGGTTGTTTTCAAGAGGTATTGACCATAGTTTTGGGGTTCTAGGGCGATTTATAATAACCGTAAGACCTAATACATGTTTGAGAGATATGACCAAAAATTCGTAGTTTTCGCGCTTTATGGCCATTTTCATGATCTATTGCCCACAGTTTTTGGTCTCCAGGGCGATTTACAACGACCGTAATATCCTGATACATGTTCGAGAGTTGTGACCACTAGTACAAACTCATTACTTAGATACGTCAATTTCCCATAGGCCCAGACGGTTTCTCGTTCTACCTCAAGCGCATAGCTTCAAACAACACACCACCTGCACTGGTGTTTCTTTGCGTCTCTAAGGTACGCGACCACAAACAGTGTAAAAAGGAAAACGCCTCTAACATGTATGAGCTAGAGACGTCCGATATTTTTGACCATTTGCAAGAACTCCTCAAAATAAAATGGCATGTATTAGGGACTGTCTCCAATAGTGAGGCGACCTGAGCTAGATTCTAACAAAGACCGTCTCTAGAACTAGTGTGCCTCGAAGCGGATTTTTAAAGTGACCATCTCCAGTGTGTGTAAACCATTTTAAATAGTAGCATGCTAATTTGAACCCGATCATAGATGACATGACACATAATCATGACTCGGTAGCCAGATAGATAGATTAACTAAAGAATATATATATAGCAGCTCGATCGCGGGTAACATTAGCTAGATATATATAATTGGGGAATTCCATACAAATTTATCCATTACACATTATGGAATATATACAAAGTGCATTACATAAATCAATCATCTAGCATAATTAGTACTCTCTAAGAAACCATCATTGCATTCACTGTAAGACCTGATACATGTTTGAGAGATATGACAAAAAACTTATCGTTTTCACGCTTCATGGTCGTTTTCATGACCTATGGCGCATAATTTTGGGGTTCTAGTGCGATTTAAAAAGACCGTAAAACCCCAATACATGTTTGAGAGATATGACCAAAAACTCGTCGTTTTCGTGCTTTATGGCTGTTTTTATGAGCTATTGCCCATAGTTTTGGGATTCTTGGGTAGTTTACAACAACCGTAAGACCCAATACATGTTTCAGAGTTCTAACCAAAAAATCGTCGTTTTCGTGCTTTATGGTTGTTTTCAAGAGGTATTGACCATAGTTTTGGTGTTCTAGGGCGATTTATAATGACCGTAAGACCTAATACATGTTTGAGAGATATGACCAAAAATTCGTAGTTTTCGCGCTTTATGGCCATTTTCATGATCTATTGCCCACAGTTTTTGGTCTCCAGGGCGATTTACAATGACCGTAATATCCTGATACATGTTTGAGAGTTGTGACCACTAGTACAAACTCGTTACTTAGATACGTCAATTTCCCATAGGCCCAGACAGTTTCTCGTTCTAGCTCAAGCGCATAGCTTCAAACAACACACCACCTGCACTGGTTTTTCTTTGCGTCTCTAAGATACGCGACCACAAACGGTGTAAAAAGGAAAACGCCTCTAACATGTATGAGCTAGAGACGTCCGATATTTTTGACCATTTGCAAGAACTCTTCAAAATCAAATGGCATGTATTAGGGACTGTCTCCAATAGTGAGGCGAACTGAGCTAGATTCTAACAAAGACCGCATCTAGAACTAGTGTGCCTCGAAGCGGATTTTTAAAGTGACCATCTCCAGTGTGTGTAAACCATTTTAAATAGTAGCCTGCTAATTTGAACCCGATCATAGATGACATGACACATAATCATGACTCGGTAGCCAGATAGATAGATTAACTAAAGAACATATATATAGCAGCTCGATCGCGGGTAACATTAGCTAGATATATATAGTTGGGGAATTCCATACAAATTTATCCATTACACATTATGGAATATATACAAAGTGCATTACATAAATCAATCAGCTAGCATAATTAGTACTCTCTAAGAAACCATCATTGCATTGACTGTAAGACCTGATACATGTTTGAGAGATATGACAAAAAAGCTTATCGTTTTTACGCTTCATGGTCGTTTTCATGACCTATTGCGCACAATTTTGGGGTTCTAGTGCGATTTAAAAATACCGTAAAACCCCATACATGTTTGAGAGATATGACCAAAAACTCGTCGTTTTCGCGCTTTTTTGGCCATTTTCATGATTTATTTCCCATAGTTTTTGGTTTCTAAGGCAATTTACAACGACCGTAAGGTCCCGATACATGTTTGAGAGCTATTGCCAATACTTTTGGAGTTTAAGGTGATTTACAACGACCATAAGACCCATTACATATTTGAGAGATATGACCAAAAAACTTGTCATGTTCGTGCTTTATGGCCATTTTTATGAGCTATTGCCCACAGTTTTAGGGTTCTATGGAGATTTACAACGACCATAAAACCCGGTACATGTTTGAGAGTTATGACCAAAAACTCGTCGTTTTCGTGCATTTTGGTTGTTTTTATTAGCTATTGCCCATAGTTTTGGGGTTCTAAGGCAGTTTACAATGATCATAAGACTCGATACATGTTTGAGAGATATGACCATAAACTCGTGGTTTTCGCGTTTTATGGCTATTTTCATGAGCTATTGCCCATAATTTTGGGGTTCTAGGGCGGTTTACAACGACTGTAAGACTCGATACATGTTTGAGAGTTATGACCAAAAACTCGTCGTTTTCGTGCTTTATGGCCATTTTCATGATATATTACCCATAGTTTGGATTACTAGGGAAATTTACAACAACCGTAAGACCCTGATTCATATTTGAGAGTTAGGACAAAAAACACTCGTCTTTTTCGCGGTTTATGGTTGTTTTCATGTGCTATTACCCATAGTTTTGGAGTTACAGGGAGATTTACAACGACCGTAAAACTCGATAAATGTTTGAGATATATGACCAAAAAAATTGTCGTTTCGCGCTTTATGGTCGTTCTCAATAGCTATTACCCATAGTTTTCAATTTCTGTGGCGGTTTAAAACGACCGAAAGACCCCGATACATGTTTGAGAGATATGACCAAAACTCATTGTTTTCGTGCTTTATGGCCGTTTTCATGAGATATTGCCCATAGTTTTGGGGTTCTAGGGCGATCTAAAACAACCATATAACCCTGATACATGTTTGAGAGTTATGACAAAAAATCGCCGTTTTCATGCTTTATGGCTGTTTTCATAAGCTACTGAACATTCATGATTTGGGGGTTCTAGGTAGATTTACAATGATCATAAGACCCAATACATGTTTGAGAGTTATGAACAACAACTGGTAGTTTTCGTGCTAGCTATTTTCATGAGCTATTGCCCATAGTTTTCGGTTTCTAGAGCAATTTACAACAACTATAAGGATACATGTTTGAGAGTTATAACCAAAAACTCGTCGTTTTTGTGCTTTACGGTTGTTTTCATGAGCTATTTCCCATAGTTTTGTGGTTCTAGGGAGGTTTAAAATGAAAGGAAGACAAGATACATATTTTAGAGTTATCACCAAAAACTCGTCGTTTTCGCGCTTTATGGCCATTTTCATGATCTATTCCCCATAGTTTTCGGTTTCTAGGGCAATTTACAATGACCGTAACATCCGGATACATGTTTGAGAGTTATGACCAAACATCATCATTTTTGTGGTTTATGGCCATTTTCATGAGCTATTGCCCATAGTTTTGGAGGTCTAGGGTGATTCGATGACCGTAAGACCTCATACATGTTTAAGAGATATGACCAAAAAACTTGTCGTTTTTGCGCTTTATGGCCATTTGCATGAGGTATTGTCCATAGTTTTGGGGTTCAATGGCTATGTAAAACAATCGTAAGACCAGATACATGTTTGAGAGTTATGACCAAAAGCTCGTTGTTTTCGCAATTTATGGCCATTTTCATGAGCTATTGCCCATAGTTTTCGGTTCTAGGGGAATCTAAAACGACTGTAAGACCCCAATACATGTTTGAGAGATATAACTCGTTTTCACGCTATTTTGGCCATTTTAATGATCTATTGCCCATAGTTTTCGGTTTCTTGGGCAATTTACAACGACCGTAACACCCCGATACAGTTTGAGAACTATGACAAAAAACTCGCCATTTTTGCGCTTTATGGCCGTTTTCATGAGCTATTTTCCATAATTTTGGAGTTCTAGGAGGATTTACAACGACCATAAGACCAGATACATGTTTGAGAGATATGACAAAAAAAACTTGTCATTTTCATGCTTTATGGCCATTTTGATGAGCTATTGCCCTCGGTTTGGGGTTCTAGGGCGATTTACAACAGCCGTAACACCTGATACATGTTTGAGAGTTATGACCAAAAACTTGTCTTTTCGCGCTTTATGGTTGTTTTCATGAGCTATTGCCCATAGTTTTGGGGTTCTAGGACAGTTTAAAACAAATGTAAGATGTTTAAGAGACATGCCCAAAACCTCATCGTTTTCGCACTTTATGACCATTTTCAGGATCTATTGCCCATAGTTTTCGGTTTCTAGGGTGATTTACAACGATAGTAAGACGTTGATGCATGTTTGAGAGTTATGCCCAAAAACTCGTCGTTTTTGTGCTTTATGGCTATTTTCATGAGCTATTCCCTATAGTTTTGGAGTTCCAGGGCGATTTAAAATGACCGTCAGACCCGATACATGTTCGAGAGATATGACCAAACAACTTGTCGTTTTCGCGCTTTATGGCCCTTTTCATGAGGTATTGCCCATACTTTTGGGGTTCTAGGGAGGTTTAAAATGAAAGGAAGACTAGATACATATTTGAGAGTTATCACCAAAAACTCGTCGTTTTCGCGCTTTATGGATATTTTCATGATCTATTCCCCATAGTTTTCGGTTTTTAGGGCGATTTACAATGACCGTAACATCCGGATACATGTTTGAGAGTTATGACCAAAATTCGTTGTTTTTGTGCTTTATGGCCATTTTCATGAGCTATTGCCCATATTTTTGGAGGTCTAGGGTGATTCGATGACCGTAAGACCTGATACATGTTTAAGAGATATGGTGAAAAATCTTGTTGTTTTCGCGCTTTATGGCCATTTGCATGAGGTATTATCCATAGTTTTGGGGTTCAATGGCTGTTTAAAACGACCGTAAGACCAGATACATGTTTGAGAGTTATGAGCAAAAGCTCGTTGTTTTCGCGCTTTATGGTCGTTTTCATGAGCTATTGCCCATAGTTTTGGATTCTAGGGCGATCAAAAATGACCGTAAGACCCCAATACATGTTTGAGAGATATGCCTCGTTTCAACGTTATTTTGGCCATTTTCATGATCTATTGCCCATAGTTTTAGGTTTCTTGGGAAATTTACAACGACTGTAACACCCTGATACATGTTTGAGAGTTATGACCAAAAACTCATCATTTTTGCGCTTTATGGCTGTTTTCATGAGCTATTGCCCATACTTTTGGAGTTCTAGGACGATTTACAATGACCATAAGACTCGATATATGTTTGAGAGATATGACCAAAAACTCATTTTCGCGCTTTACGGTTGTTTTCATGAGCTATTGCCCATGGTTTTAGGGTTCTAGGGCAGTTTAAAACAAATGTAAGATGTTTAAGAGACATGCCCAAAACCTCATCTTTTTGGTGATTTACAACGATAGTAAGACGTTGATGCATGTTTGAGAGTTATGACCAAAAACTCGTCGTTTTTGCGCTTTATGGCCGTTTTCATGAGCTATTGCGCATAGTTTTGGGGTTCTAGGGTGGTTTATGACCAAAAACTCATCGTTTTCGTGTTTTATGGCCAGTTTCATGAGTTATTGACCATAGTTTTTCGGTTCTAGGGGGATTTGCAAGGCCTGTCAGACCCATTACATGTTCGAGAGATATGACTAAAAACTCGTGGTTTTCGAGTTTTATGGCTGTTTTCATGAGCTATGGCCCACTATTTTGGGGTTCTAGGGCAATTTACAACGACCGTAAGACCCGATACATGTTTGACAGATATGAACCAAAACTCGCAGTTTTCGCGTTTTATGGCTCTTTTTTTGAGCTATTTCCCACAGTTTTATGGTTCTAGGGCAATTTATAGCAACCTTAAGACTCGATACATGTTTGTGAGTTATGACCAAAAAGTAGTCATTTTTATGTTTTATAGCCGTTTTCATGAGTTATTACCCACAGTTTTTGGGTTCTAGGCGGATTTGCATGCCTCGTAAGACCCCTTACGTGTTTGAGAGATATGACTAAAAACTCGTCGTTGTCGCGTTTTATGGCCGTTTTCATGAGATATTGCCCACAGTTTTGGGGTTCCATGGTGATTTACAACGACCGTAATACCCGATACATGTTTGAGAGATATGACCAAAACTCATAGTTTTTGCATTTTATGGACGTATTCATGAGCTATTGCCCACCGTTTTATGGTTCCAGGGCGATTTATAGCAACCTTAAGACCCAATACATGTTTGAGAGTTATGACCAAAAACTCGTCGTTTTCGTGTTTTACGTCTGTTTTCATGAGCTATTGCCCATAGTTTTGGGGTTCTAGGGCGGTTCAAAACGGATGTAATACTAGATACATGTTTGAGAGATATCACCAAAAACTCATTGTTCTCACGCTTTATGGCCATTTTCATGATTAATTGCCCACAGTCTGATGCGCATACATGTTTGACCATAAGATGTTGATACATGTTTGAGTTATGACCAAAAACTCGTCGTCTTGGCGTTTTTTGTGCCCATAGTTTTGGGGTTTTAGGGTGGTTTACAATGAGCTTAAGACCCGATACATGTTTGAGAGTTATGACCAAAAACTCGTCGTTTTCGTGTTTTATGGCCAGTTTCATGAGTTATTGCCCATAGTTTTGGGGTTCTAGGGGGATTTGCAAGGCCTGTCAGACCCGTTACATGTTTAAGAGATATGACTAAAAACTCGTCGTTTTCGCGTTTTATGGCCGTTTTTGTGAGATATTGCCCACTGTTTTGGGGTTCCAGGGCAATTTACAACGACCGTAAGACCCGATACATGTTTGAGATATATGACCCAAAACTCGCAGTTTTCACGTTTTATGGCTGTTTTTGTGAGCTATTGCCCACAGTTTTATGGTTCCAGGGCAATTTGCAGCAACCTTAAGACTCGATACATGTTTGAGAGTTATGACGAAAAACTCGTCGTTTTCGTGTTTTATGGCCGTTTTCATGAGTTATTGCCCATACTTTTGGGTTCTAGGGTGATTTGCAAGGCCTGTAAGACCCGTTACATGTTCGAGAGATATGACTAAAAACTTGTGGTTTTCGCACAACTTGGTGTTTTCATGAGTATTCATGTTTGCAAGAGTAAAGCAAGCCAACAGAAATAGTAACTAAAGTAGGAACTAATTTTTTTTGTTTTTTTTATAAAAGAAGCAAAGCAGCACAACTAATTTTTATGTATTTTTGGTAAAAAGAAACAAGCAAAACAAAGCAAAATAAACTAAGCAAAAAAAGTAAAGAGATTGGTTATGAGAGACTTCCCTTGCAAGAATCTTCTTTCTCCTTGAAAGTGATTGACGAGGATGAAGAGATTGAAGCTGTCCTTAACTCCCCAGCAACGGCGCTAGAAAATTTCTTGATGGCTCATATATGTAGAGCTTGTTGGGAACCCCAAGATGAAGGTATGATGAGAACATCAGCAAGTTTCCCTTGGTTATGAAACCAAGGTTATCTAACCAGTAGGACTAAGGAAAGAACTCCAAGGTGTTTCTAGCAACTTGGAACCTACACAACACAACCACAATACTTTGCCCCAACTTACAATAAGGTTGTCAATCTCACCGGTTTGTTAAAAATAAAGGATTAAACGTATAGTGTGGAAGATAGTGATTGCTTGTAGAAAGTAAATAGCAAACAGTAAACAATAGATGATATAACAATGGTAAGGAATGGACCGGGGTCCACAGTTCACTAGAGGTGTTCTCCATAAGATAAATAACATGTTGGGTGAATAAATTATAGCAGGGCAATTGACATATTAAAAATGCATAACAATGCATATACTAGACATCTTGATCTCTACGAGATTTGTTTGGGCATTATAACATGATACATATAAAGTAATCCAATTGCATCTATGACTAATAATCCACCTTCAGGTTAACATCCGAACCCCTTCTAGTATTAAGTTAGAAGCAACAGATAATTGCATTAAACAAAGTTTGTAAAGTAAGCAATACAATTGCCCTTGGACAAAGGATTGTTGTTTTCTCCCTAGTAGCAACAGCACATCTACAACCTTAGATATTTCTGTCACTTCCCCAGATTACTAGAGGCATGAACCTACTATCGAGCATAAATACTCCCTCTTGGAGTTACAAGCATCTACTTGGCCAAAGTATCTACTAGCAACGGAGAGCATGCAAGATCACAAATAACATAGACATGATATAATCAATAATCAATATGACATAGTACTCAATATCCATCGGATCCCCGCAAACACAACATGTAGCATTACAAATAGATGATCTTGATCATAAATGGAGCTCACAAGAACTAAACATGACAGCACAAAAGAGGAGAAACAACCATCTAGCTACTGTATGGACCCATAGTCCAAGGGTGAACTACTCATGCATCACTCCGGAGGCTGGCATGGTGATGAAGAAGGCCTCTAGGATGATCTCTCCCCTCCGGCAGGGAGCCGGGAAGACCTTCAGATCCCCCCAATCTAGGGACGATGGTGGCGGCGGCTACATACTCTTTCGTGGATTTATTATTGGGTGCTTAGGGTTTCTGCATCAGAGTGTTTATATATGCGAAGGGGCAAGGTTGATGGACGCCGAGGGGCCCACACCATGGGGTGGTGCGCCCTAGGGGGACGCGTTAGCCCTAGGTGTGGCCGCCTCGTGGCTCCTCTTCGCCTCCCCTTTGGTCTCTGTGTCGTGTATGCTAAAATATTGACTTTCGCTTTTGTTCCATCCAATTCTGAGAATATTTCCTTACTAGCTTTTCTGAAATAAAAAACAGCATAAAACAGGCAACTGGAACTACGGCATCTTGTTAATAGGTTAGTTCCAGAAAATGTATATAAATACCTCAAAGTTTAGAAAAAACATAAGAAATTTGATACAAAAAAAGCATGGAGCATCAAAAATTATAGATACGTTTACGACGTATCAAGACCCAATACATGTTTGAGTGTTATGACCAAAACTCTTTATTTTGCGCTTTATGGTCGTTTTAATGATCTATTGAACATAGTTTTGGAGTTCTAGGGCGATTTACAACGACCATAAGACCCGTACATGTTTGAGCGTTATGACCAAAAACTTGTCGTTTTCATGCTTTATGACTGTTTTCATGTGTTATTGCCCATAGTTTTTGGATTCTAGGGCGATCAAAAGGACCATAAAACCCTGATACATGTTTGAGAGTTATGACAAAAACTCATCGTTTTCGTTCTTTATAGTTGTTTTCATGAGCTATTGCCCATAGTTTTGGGGTTCTAGAGAAATTTACAACAACCGTAAGACCCGATACATGTTTAAGAGTTATGACCAAAAACTTGTTGTTTTCACGCTTTACGGTTGTTTTTTCCCATAGTTTTGGGGTTCTAGGGAGGTTTAAAGCGAAAGGAACACTAGATACATGTTTGAGAGTTATCACCAAAAACTCGTCGTTTTCGTGCTTTATGGCCATTCTCATGATTTATTGCCCACAGTTTTCGGTTTCTAGGGCGATTTACAATGACCGTAACATCCTAATACAAGTTTGAGAGTTATGACCAAAAACTCATCGTTTTTGTGCTTTATGGCCGTTTTCATGAGTTATTGCTCATAGTTTTGGAGGTCCAAGGTGATTCAATGACCATAAGACCTGATACATGTTTTCGGTTTCTAGGGTGATTTACAATGATAGTAAGACGCTGATACATGTTTGAGAGTTATGACCAAAAACTCGTCGTTTTTGCGCTTTATGGCCGTTTTCATGAGCTATTTCCCATAGTTTTGGTGTTTCAGGGCCATTTACAATGACCGTAAGACCCGATACATCTTCGAGAGATATGACCAAAAAACTTGTCATTTTCGCGCTTTATGGCCCTTTTCATAATTAGTTATTACCCATAATTTTGGGGTTCAAGGGCGATTTAAAACAACCGTAAGACAGGATACATGCTTGAGAGATATGACCAAAAACTCGTAGTTTTCACGCTTTATGGAACTTTTTATGAGCTATTTCCCATAGTTTTGGGGTTGTATGGCGATTTACAAACGATCATAAGATTCTGATACATGTTTGAGAGTTATGACAAAAATCGTCGTTTTCGCGCTTTATGGCCTTTTTCATGTGTTATTTCCCATGGTTTTGGAGATTCAGGGCGATTTAAAACTACCATAAGACCCTGATACATGTTTGAGATTTATGACCAAACTCTCGTTGTTTTTGCGCTCTATGGTCGTTTTCATGAGCTATTGCTCATAGTATTGGAGTTCCAGGCCAATTTACAATGACCGTAAGAACTAATACATGTTTGAGAGATATGACCAAAAAACTTGTCGTTTTCACGCTTTATGGCCCTTTTCATGAGCTATTGCACATAGTTTTGGGGTTCTAGGGCGATCTAAAATGATCGTAGGACCACGATACATGTTTGAGTTACGACCAAAAACTCGTCGTTTGCGTGCTTTATGGTTTTTCATGAGCTATTGCCCATAATTTTGAGGTTTCAGGGCGATTTACAACGACCGTAAGACCCGACACATGTTTAAGGGATATGACCAAAAACTCGTCGTTTTCGCGCTTTACGGTTGTTTTCATGAGCTATTGCCCATAGTTTTGGGGTTCTAGGGCAGTTTAAAGCAAATGTAAGATGTTTAAGAGATATGCCCAAAACCTTAGTGTTTTCGCGCTTTATGGCCATTTTCATGATCTATTGCCCATAGTTTTCGGTTTCTAGGGTGATTTACAACGATAGTAAGATGTTGATGCATGTTTTAGAGTTATGACGAAAAACTCATTGTTTTTGCGCTTTATGGCTATTTTCATGAGCTATTGCCCATAGTGTTGGGGTTCAAGGGCGGTTTAAAACGACCGTAAGACCAGATACATGTTTGAGAGATTTGACCAAAAACTCATAGTTTTTCTGCTTTATAGACGTTTTCATGAGCTATTGCCTATAGTTTTCGAGTTCTAGGGCAATTTACAACGACCATAAGACCCGACACATGTTTGAGAGTTATGACAAAAAAATGTCGTTTTTCGCATTTTATGGCCATTTTCATGAGGTATTGTCCATAGTTTTGGGGTTCATGGGCGGTTTAAAATGACAGTAATAATACCAGATACATTTTTGAGAGATATGACCAAAATCTCGTAGTTTTCACGCTATATGGCTCATAGTTTTCGCGCTTTATGGCTGTTTTCATGATCTATTGCTCATATTTTTTTGATTTCTAGGGCGATTTAAAACGACAGTAACACCCTGATACATGTTTGAGAGATATGATGAAAAACTTGTCGTTTTCATCTTTATGGCTGTTTTCATTAGCTATTGCCCATAGTTTTGGGGTTCTAGGGCGGTTTACAACGACCGTAAGACCCGATACATGTTTGAGAATTAAGATCAAAAACTCGTCCTTCGCATGCTTTACGGTTGTTTTAATGAGCTATTGTCCATAGTTTTGGGGTTCTAGGGAGGTTTAAAACAAATGTAAGAGTATATACATGTTTGAGAGATATGACCAAAAACTCATCGTTTTCGCCCTTATGGCCATTTTCATGATCTATTGCCATACTTTTCGGTTTCCAGGGCGATTTACAACGACTGTAAGATCCTGATACATGTTTTATAGTTATGACTAAAATATCATTGTTTTTGCGCTTTATGGCCGCTTTCATGAGCTATTGCCCATAATTTTGGGGTTCCAGGTAGATTTACAATGATCGTAAGACCCGATACATGTTGGAGAGATATGATAAACAACTCATAGTTTTCACGCTTTATGGTTATTTTCATGAGCTATTGCCCATAGTTTTGGGGTTCTAGGGAAATTTACAACAACCGTAAGACCCAATACATGTTTGAGAGTTATGACCAAAAACTTGTTGTTTTACGGTTGTTTTCATGAGCTATTGCCTATAGTTTTGGGGTTCTAGGGCAGTTCAAAACGGATGTAAGACTAGATACATGTTTGAGAGATATGACCAAAAACTCATTGTTCTCACGCTTTATGGCCATTTTCATGATCAATTGCCCACAGTCTGATGATCATACATGTTTGACAATAAGATGTTGATACATGTTTGAGTTATGACCAAAAACTCGTCGTCTTGGCGTTTTATGTGCCCATAGTTTTGGGGTTTTAGGGCGGTTTACAATGAGCTTAAGACCCGATACATGTTTGAGAGTTATGACCAAAAACTCGTCGTTTTCGTGTTTTATGGCCAGTTTCATGAGTTATTGCCCATAGTTTTGGGGTTCTAGGGGGATTTGCAAGGCCTGTCAGACCCGTGACATGTTTAAGAGATATGACTAAAAACTCGTCGTTTTCGCGTTTTATGGCCGTTTTCGTGAGATATTGGCCACTGTTTTGGGGTTCCAGGGCAATTTACAACGACCGTAAGACTCGATACATGTTTGAGAGATATGACCCAAAACTAGCAGTTTTCGCGTTTTATGGTTGTTTTTATGAGCTATTGCCCACAGTTTTATGGTTCCAGGGCAATTTGCAGCAACCTTAAAACTCGATACATGTTTGAGAGTTATGACCCAAAACTCGTCGCTTTCGTGTTTTATGGCCGTTTTCATGAGTTATTGCCCATACTTTTGGGTTCTAGGGGGATTTGCAAGGCCTATAAGACCTGTTACATGTTCGAGAGATATGACTAAAAACTTGTGGTTTTCGCACAACTTGGTGTTTTCAGGAGTATTCATATTTGCAAGAGTTAAGCAAGCCAACAGAAATAGTAACTAAAGTAGGAACTAATTTTTTGTGTTTTTTTATAAAAGAAGCAAAGCAGCACAACTAATTTTTATGTATTTTTGGTAAAAAGAAACAAGCAAAACAAAGCAAAATAAACTAAGCAAAAAAAGTAAAGAGATTGGTTATGAGAGACTCCCCTTGCAAGAATCTTCTTTCTCCCTGAAAGTGATTGCCGAGGATGAAGAGATTGAAGCTGTCCTTAACTGCCCAGCAACGGCACTAGAAAAGTGCTTGATGGCTCAGATATGTAGAGCTTGTTGGGAACCCCAAGATGAAGGTATGATGAGCACATCAGCAAGTTTCCCTCGGTTATGAAACCAAGGTTATCGAACCAGTAGGACTAAGGAAACAACTCCAAGGTGTTGCTAGCAACTTGGAACCTGCACAACAGAACCACAATACTTTGCCCCAACTTACAGTAAGGTTGTCAATCTCACCGGTTTGTTAAAAATTAAGGGTTAAACGTATAGTGTGGAAGATAGTGATTGCTTGTAGAAAGTAAATAGCAAACGGTAAACAATAGATGATATATCAATGGTAAGGAATGGACCGGAGTCCACAGTTCACTAGAGGTGTTCTCCATAAGATAAATAACATGTTGGGTGAATAAATTACAGCGGGGCAATTGACATATTGAAAATGCATAACAATGCATATACTAGACATCTTGATCTCTGCGAGATTTGTTTGGGCATTATAACATGATACATATAAAGTAATCCAATTGCATCTATGACTAATAATCCACCTTCAGGTTAACATCCGAACCCCTTCTAGTATTAAGTTACAAGCAACAGATAATTGCATTAAACAAAGTGTGTAAAGTAAGCAATACAATTTCCCTTGGACAAAGGATTGTTGTTTTCTCCCTAGTAGCAACAGCACATCTACAACCTTAGAGATTTCTGTCACTTCCCCAGATTACTAGAGGCATGAACCTACTATCGAGCATAAATACTCCCTCTTGGAGTTACAAGCATCTACTTGGCCAAAGTATCTACTAGCAATGAAGAGCATGCAAGATCACAAATAATATAGACATGATAGAATCAATAATCAATCTGACATAGTACTCAATATCCATCGGATCCCCGCAAACACAACATGTAGCATTACAAATAGATGATCTTGATCATAAATGGAGTTCAGAAGAACTAAACATGACAGCACAAAAGAGGAGAAACAACCATCTAGCTACTGTATGGACCCATAGTCCAAGGGTGAACTACTCGCGCATCACTCCGGAGGCTGGCATGGTGATGAAGAAGGCCTCTGGGATGATCTCTCCCCTCCGGCAGGGAGCCAGGAAGAGCTTCAGATCCCCCAATCGAACTCTCTTAGATATGGTTCGTTCTATGATGTCACTTACAGATTTACCGCTATCATTTTGGGGTTATGCATTAGAAACAGCCGCATTCACTTTAAATAGGGCACCATCTAAATCCGTTGAAACGACACCGTATGAATTATGGTTTGGGAAGAAACCTAAATTGTCGTTCCTTAAAGTTTGGGGATGCGAAGCCTATGTAAAGAAGTTACAGCCGGACAAGCTTGAACCCAAAGCGGAAAAATGCGTCTTCATAGGATACCCGAAGGAAACTATTGGGTATACCTTCTATCATAGATCCGAAGGCAAAATCTTCGTTGCCAAGAATGGATCCTTTCTAGAGAAGGAATTTCTCTCGAAAGAAGTGACTGGAAGGAAAGTAGAACTCGACGAGGTTGTCGAACCTTCTCTCGAAATTGTGAGTAGCGCAGCACCGGAAGAAGTTCCTGTGGTGCCTGCACCAATAAGAGAGGAAGCTAATGATGATGATCATGAAACTTCGGTTGAAGTTACTACAGAGCCTCGGAGGTCAACGAGAACTCGTACCACTCCAGATTGGTATGATTCCGTTATGAATGTCATGGTGGTGGACAACACCGATGACCCCGAGACATATGAGGAAGCGATGATGAGCCCAGATTCCAATAAATGGCAAGAAGCCATGAAATCCGAGATTGGATCCATGTACGAAAACCAAGTATGGACTTTGGTGGACTTACCAGATGGCCGGAAGGCTGTCGAGAACAAATGGATTTTCAAGAAGAAAACAGATGCTGATGGTAATGTTACTGTCTATAAAGCTCGACTTGTCGCAAAAGGGTTTCGACAAATTCAAGGAGTTGACTACGATGAGACTTTCTCACCGGTAGCGAAGCTAAAGTCTGTGAGGATTATGTTAGCAATCGCTGCATATTATGATTATGAGATATGGCAGATGGATGTCAAAACAGCATTCCTCAATGGAGACATTGATGAAGAGTTGTATATGATGCAACCCAAAGGTTTTGTCGATCCTAAAGATGCTAACAAGGTATGCAAACTTCAACGGTCCATCTATGGATTGAAGCAGGCATCCCGAAGTTGGAATCAACGTTTTGATAAAGTAATCAAAAGTTTTGGTTTTATACAAACTTATGGAGAAGCTTGTATTTACAAGAAAGTGAGTGGGAGCTCTGTAGCATTCTTAATACTGTATGTGGATGACATATTGTTGATTGGGAATGATGTAGACCTTCTAAATAGTGTCAAGGAATATTTGAATAATAGTTTTTCAATGAAGGATCTTGGCGAAGCAGCTTACATATTAGGCATAAAGATTTATAGAGATAGATCGAAACGCCAAATATCATTGTCACAGAGTACATATTTGGACAAAGTTCTAAAGAAGTTTGGAATGGAAGAAAGCAAGAAAGGGTTCTTGCCCATGTTGCCCAATACGACCTTGAGTAAAACTCAAAGTCCAACATCGGCAGAAGATAGAGAAAGGATGAGTAAGACTCCCTATGCCTCAGCCATAGGATCTCTAATGTATGCCATGCTATGTACAAGACCCGACATTGCATATGCTGTTAGTTTAACTAGCAGATATCAAAGTGATCCAGGAGTGGATCATTGGACAGCGGTCAAAAACATCCTTAAGTACTTGAGAAGAACTAAGGATATGGTTCTTTCTTATGGAGGTGATGAACAGCTCGTTGTTAATGGTTACACCGATGCTAGTTGGAACACCGATCCAGATGATTCTAAATCACAATCTGGGTACGTATTTATTTTGAATGGTGCAGCAGTTAGCTGGAGGAGTGCAAAGAAAAGCGTTGTGGCGAGATCTTCAACTGAATCGGAATACATGGCTGCTTCAGAGGCTTCACAAGAAGCGATATGGATGAAAGAGTTCATTACAGAGCTGGGTGTGGTTCCAAGTGCGCTGGACCCAATGTCTATCTACTGTGATAACATGGGCGCCATAGCCAATGCGCAAGAACCAAGGTCACACAAGAAGCTGAAGCATATCAAACTGCGTTTTCACGCTATTCGAGAACATATCCAGGATGGGGATATAAAGATTTGCAAAGTACACATAGATCTGAATGTGGCGGATCCGTTGACTAAACCTCTCCTGAGGGCAAAACATGACCAACACCAAACTGCCATGGGTGTTCGGTATATTACCATGTAATCTAGATTAGATGACTCTAGTGCAAGTGGGAGACTGTTGGAGATATGCCCTAGAGGCAATAATAAATATAGTTATTATTATATCTTTGTGTTTATGATAAATGTTTATATTCATGCTATAATAGTATTAACAAGGAAACATTAATACTTGTGTGAATTGTAAACTTAAATTGAAGTCCCTAGTATAGCCTCTATACTTCACTAGCTTGTTGATTGATTAAATGATTGTGGTTTCCATATCATGAACATTGAGATGTTATCAACAACAAGATCATATCGTTAGGAGAATGATATGGTGGACATACTCCTATTGATAAGCGTAGCATAAAGATCAAGTCATTTCAATAGTTCAATTGCTATATGCTTTCTGATACATAGTAACCTAATTCCTTCGACCATGAGATCATGCATATCACCTTTACCGGATGAATGCTTTGATGACATCAAACACCACACCGTAACTGGGTGGCTATAAAGGTGGCATTAAGTGTTCGGAAAGTATTGGTTGAAACACATGGATCAAGAGTGGGATTTGTCCATCCACATGACTGATAGATATACTCTGGGCCCTCTCGGTGGAATGTCATCCAATTAGCTTGCAAGCATGTGACTTGGTCACAAGGGATCACATATCACGGGAACGAGAAAAGAGTACTTATCAGTAACGAGGTTGAACTAGGTATGCAGAGATACCGATGATCATAACCTCGGATAAGTAACATATCGTGAGACAAAGGGAAATTGGTATCATATGTAAGTGGTTCATTCGATCGCAAAGTAATCGTAGAAATATGTGGGAGCCATATGAATTTCCAGATTCCTCTATTGGTTATTGTTCGGAGAAGTGTCTCGATCATGTCCGCATAATTCACGAACCGTAGGGAGACACACTTAAGGATTCGACGTTGTTTTGAGTAGTTATGGTATTATGAGAAAGAGACCGAATGTTGTTCGGAGTCTCGGATGGGATCCGGGATATCACGAGGTGATCCGGAATGGTCCGGAGAATAAGATTCATATAAGGAAAGTCCCGTTTCGGAGTTCGGGAATGATTCCGGTGTTTTCATCGGGAATGTTCTAGAAGGTTCCGGATTGTCCGGCACTCCAGGGGGGAGGGTACATGAGTGTGTCATTGAATGATTGCATCATGTACTAAGTGTTCTTGCTGTTCCAAAAACATGAAAGTCAAATTGCCAGTTTGAAAGTCAAACGGCTAAAACAGGAAACTGTGGGAAACAGGAAACTGTGGGAAACAAGCAAGAGGAGTTGGAACCAACTTGGAGGAGGAGTCCCACTCCTCCAAGCCGGCGCCCAGCCCAAGGCCGACTTGGGGAGGGACTCCCCTTCCCTGGCCGCGCCTCCCCACCTATAAAAGGAGGGGCAGGGCTCCCCTCCTAGACACACAACTTTCTACCTCTAAATCTCCGGTTTAGAGCCGTTTTGGTTTAGAGCTTCTAATTGCTTTAGCCAGCGGTTTAGAGCCTTCTAATTGGTTTAGAGCCTTCTAATTGGTGTGTCTAATTACTAGACCACTAATAGCCTCTCTCATAAGCTCCACCATACTCGCACCGGATTAAGGCGAAGCCCTGCGGGATCTCCCCTCTACTTCCGGTACCACGCCGTTGTGCTGCCGGAATCGCGAGGAGAGTGCTACAACCTCCGCTGCCTGCTGGAACAAGGGAGAGGAAGGTCTTCGTCGAGTACCGAACGTGTGACCGACTGCGGGAGCGCTGCCGGAACGTGGCGCCGGAAGGATCGTCTACACGATCTTGAGATCGGAAAGAGTACGACTACATCACCCACGAGAATCCGCTCTCGTTAAACGCTTTGGAATCTTCAAGGGTAAGTTATTCCATCGACTCGTTGCTACAATCTAGTAGATAGATCTTGGCTTGTTTGTTTGTATGCGATAGAAAATTTTTGTTTTCCATGCTACGAACCCCTACAGTGGTATCAGAGCCGTGTCTATATGTAGATCTGTTGCACGAGTAGAACACAATGGTCATTGTGGGCGTTGATGATTTTATTGTAGATTGCTTTTTGTGTACTTTGCATCTTGCGGTATGTTGGGATGAAGCGGCCCGGGCTAACCTTACATGACATCGTTCATGAGACTTGCTCCACGCTTGACATGCAACTTGTATTGCATAAGTGGCTTTGCGGGTGCCTGTTTCTCCTAGCATAGTTAAGATCCAATTTACAACGGGCAATCAACAATGCTAGTATCAATGTTGTGGTTCTTGTTCGTAAGTTAGAACGACACTTATTGAAAGCCCCAAACCACGTAAAATATGCAAAGAAAGTAGAGGCGTCTAACTTTGTTTTGCAGGGGTGTGCAGTGATGTGATATGGCCGTGATTGTGATTATATTTGATGTATGCAATGTTCCTTATTGTAAGTTGGCAACCGGTAGGAGCCATATGGTTGTCTTTAATTTATGTTAAGACCCGCATGTCTATTCAAAGTAGTTGTAATAGTTGAAGCCGGTGGACGACAACCATGGTGAAGCGTCATTGACCTTGATGCAATGCCGGTGATGATGGAGATCATGTTCGTGTTTGAAGATGGAGATCGGAAGCACAAAGAAGAAAGGCCATATCATATCACATATTATGAATTGCATGTGATGTTAATCCTTTATGCATCTTGTATTGCTTAGTAGACGACGGTAGCATTATAAGATGATCCCTCATGCACATGAATTTCAAATCATAAAGTGTTCGCCCTTAGCTAGCACCGTTGCTAAAGCTTGTTGTTTCGAAGCACCACGTGATGATCGGGTGTGTTAGATTCCGCAAGTGTATACAACGTAAGCAATCCAGATTTGCTTATGCGGTGGCTAAGGTTTGATCTTGACGAGCCTAGCATGTACAGACATGGTCTCAGGAACACGGATTACCGAAAGGTAAAGCATGAATCATATAGTAGATATGATGAACATGATGATTGTTCGCCATTGAAACTATATCAACTCTCGTGATGATCGGTGTTGATGTAGTGGATTTGGTTCGTGTGATCACTAAAACAATGTGAGGGATGTTGTTTTGAGTGGGAGTTCACCTAGTTTAATTTCATTAATTAATTTGAACTCAATTTGTCATAAACTTAGTCTAAACTATTGCAAATATGTTGTAGATCAATGGCAGCCCCTACCATCAATTTTAATGCGTTCCTAGAGAAAGAAAAGTTGAAAAACAATGGAAGCAACTTCGCGGATTGGTTCCGCAATTTGAGGATTGTCCTCACAGCTGGTAATTTGACCTATGTGCTGGATGCACCGCTGGGTGACCCACCTGCAGCTGATGCTCCCGATGAAGTAAAGAATGTTTACCTCGCTCGGAAGAATCAGTACTCCATAGTTCAGTGTGCTATCTTGTATGGTTTAGAATCGGAACTTCAGAAAAGGTTTGAAGAGTCAGACCCATATGATATTGTCGAGGATCTCAAATTGATTTTTGAGACTCATGCGGCAATTGAAAGCTATGAGGCTTCTGAAAAGTTCTTTAACTGCAAGATGGAAGAGGGCAGCTCCGTCAGTGAGCATGTGCTTAAGATGTCTGGGCACGCAAACAAACTTCAAAGCTTGGGTATAGTGATTCCTAATGCTTTGGGGGTTTACCGCGTCCTCCAGTCATTGCCACCAAGTTACAGGAACTTTGTGATGAACTACAACATGCAGAACATGAACAAAGAGTTGCCAGAACTATTTGCTATGTTAAAATCTGCAGAAGTGGAGATCAAGAAAGAGCACCAAGTGTTGATGGTCAATAAGACCACCAAATTCAAGAAAGGCAAGTCTAAGCAAAAGGGACACTTCAAGAAGGGTGGTAAGAAAGTTGCCACGCCGACGAAGAAAACCAAGGCTGGACCAAAGCCTGAAACTGAGTGCTTTTACTGCAAGGGAGTAGGTCACTGGAAGCGGAATTGCCCAAAGTACTTGGCGGATTTGAAGAACGGCAACATCAAGAAGAAAGGTATATCTGATATACATGTTATTGATGTGTATCTCACTAGTATTCGTAGTAGTGCCTGGGTATTTGATACTGGTTCGGTTGCTCATATTTGTAACTCGAAACAGGTGCTGCAGAATAAACGGAAGCTAGCGAAGAACGAGGTGATGATGCGCGTGGGAAACGGATCAAAGGTTGATGTGATCGCGGTCGGCACGCTACCTCTTCATCTACCATCGGGATTAGTTTTATACTTAAATAATTGTTATTTAGTGCCTGCGTTGAGCATGAACATTATATCAGGATCTTGTTTATTGCGAGACGGTTACTTGTTTAAATCAGAGAATAATGGTTGTTCGATTTATATGAGTAATATGTTTTACGCACATGCACCTTTGATAGATGGTCTATTCTTATTGAATCTCGATAGTGGAAATACACATATCAACAATATTGAAGCTAAACGTTTGAAATCAAGCAATAATTCGACCTATATGTGGCACTGTCGTCTTGGTCACATTGGAGTGAAGCGTATGAAGAAACTCCATTCCGATGGACTTCTTGAATCACTTGATTTTGAATCACTTGATAGATGCGAAGCATGTCTGATGGGCAAAATGACTAAGACTCCATTTTCTGGTATGATGGAGCGAGCTACGGACTTATTGGAAATCATACATACCGATGTATGTGGTCCAATGAGTGTAGCATCGCGCGGTGGTTATCGTTATGTTCTTACCTTCACAGATGACTTGAGTAGATATGGGTATATCTATTTCATGAAACATAAGTCCGAAACTTTTGAGAAGTTTAAGGAGTTTCAAAGTGAGGTAGAGAATCAACGTAACAAGAAGATTAAGTTTCTACGTTCTGATCGTGGAGGTGAATATCTAAGTTACGAGTTTGGCGAGCATTTAAAGAAGTGCGTAATACTTTCACAATTGACACCGCCGGGAACACCACAGCGTAATGGTGTGTCCGAACGTCGTAATCGAACTCTCTTAGATATGGTTCGTTCTATGATGTCACTTACAGATTTACCGCTATCATTTTGGGGTTATGCATTAGAAACAGCCGCATTCACTTTAAATAGGGCACCGTCTAAATCCGTTGAAACGACACCGTATGAATTATGGTTTGGGAAGAAACCTAAATTGTCGTTCCTTAAAGTTTGGGGATGCGAAGCTTATGTAAAGAAGTTACAGCCGGACAAGCTTGAACCCAAAGCGGAAAAATGCGTCTTCATAGGATACCCGAAGGAAACTATTGGGTATACCTTCTATCATAGATCCGAAGGCAAAATCTTCGTTGCCAAGAATGGATCCTTTCTAGAGAAGGAATTTCTCTCGAAAGAAGTGACTGGAAGGAAAGTAGAACTCGACGAGGTTGTCGAACCTTCTCTCGAAATTGTGAGTAGCGCAGCACCGGAAGAAGTTCCTGTGGTGCCTGCACCAATAAGAGAGGAAGCTAATGATGATGATCATGAAACTTCGGTTGAAGTTACTACAGAGCCTCGGAGGTCAACGAGAACTCGTACCACTCCAGATTGGTATGATTCCGTTATGAATGTCATGGTGGTGGACAACACCGATGACCCCGAGACATATGAGGAAGCGATGATGAGCCCAGATTCCAATAAATGGCAAGAAGCCATGAAATCCGAGATTGGATCCATGTACGAAAACCAAGTATGGACTTTGGTGGACTTACCAGATGGCCGGAAGGCTGTCGAGAACAAATGGATTTTCAAGAAGAAAATAGATGCTGATGGTAATGTTACTGTCTATAAAGCTCGACTTGTCGCAAAAGGGTTTCGACAAATTCAAGGAGTTGACTACGATGAGACTTTCTCACCGGTAGCGAAGCTAAAGTCTGTGAGGATTATGTTAGCAATCGCTGCATATTATGATTATGAGATATGGCAGATGGATGTCAAAACAGCATTCCTCAATGGAGACATTGATGAAGAGTTGTATATGATGCAACCCAAAGGTTTTGTCGATCCTAAAGATGCTAACAAGGTATGCAAACTTCAACGGTCCATCTATGGATTGAAGCAGGCATCCCGAAGTTGGAATCAACGTTTTGATAAAGTAATCAAAAGTTTTGGTTTTATACAAACTTATGGAGAAGCTTGTATTTACAAGAAAGTGAGTGGGAGCTCTGTAGCATTCTTAATATTGTATGTGGATGACATATTGTTGATTGGGAATGATGTAGACCTTCTAAATAGTGTCAAGGAATATTTGAATAATAGTTTTTCAATGAAGGATCTTGGCGAAGCAGCTTACATATTAGGCATAAAGATTTATAGAGATAGATCGAAACGCCAAATATCATTGTCACAGAGTACATATTTGGACAAAGTTCTAAAGAAGTTTGGAATGGAAGAAAGCAAGAAAGGGTTCTTGCCCATGTTGCCCAATACGACCTTGAGTAAAACTCAAAGTCCAACATCGGCAGAAGATAGAGAAAGGATGAGTAAGACTCCCTATGCCTCAGCCATAGGATCTCTAATGTATGCCATGCTATGTACAAGACCCGACATTGCATATGCTGTTAGTTTAACTAGCAGATATCAAAGTGATCCAGGAGTGGATCATTGGACAGCGGTCAAAAACATCCTTAAGTACTTGAGAAGAACTAAGGATATGGTTCTTTCTTATGGAGGTGATGAACAGCTCGTTGTTAATGGTTACACCGATGCTAGTTGGAACACCGATCCAGATGATTCTAAATCACAATCTGGGTACGTATTTATTTTGAATGGTGCAGCAGTTAGCTGGAGGAGTGCAAAGCAAAGCGTTGTGGCGAGATCTTCAACTGAATCGGAATACATGGCTGCTTCAGAGGCTTCACAAGAAGCGATATGGATGAAAGAGTTCATTACAGAGCTGGGTGTGGTTCCAAGTGCGCTGGACCCAATGTCTATCTACTGTGATAACATGGGCGCCATAGCCAATGCGCAAGAACCAAGGTCACACAAGAAGCTGAAGCATATCAAACTGCGTTTTCACGCTATTCGAGAACATATCCAGGATGGGGATATAAAGATTTGCAAAGTACACATAGATCTGAATGTGGCGGATCCGTTGACTAAACCTCTCCTGAGGGCAAAACATGACCAACACCAAACTGCCATGGGTGTTCGGTATATTACCATGTAATCTAGATTAGATGACTCTAGTGCAAGTGGGAGACTGTTGGAGATATGCCCTAGAGGCAATAATAAATATAGTTATTATTATATCTTTGTGTTTATGATAAATGTTTATATTCATGCTATAATAGTATTAACAAGGAAACATTAATACTTGTGTGAATTGTAAACTTAAATTGAAGTCCCTAGTATAGCCTCTATACTTCACTAGCTTGTTGATTGATTAAATGATTGTGGTTTCCATATCATGAACATTGAGATGTTATCAACAACAAGATCATATCGTTAGGAGAATGATATGGTGGACATACTCCTATTGATAAGCGTAGCATAAAGATCAAGTCATTTCAATAGTTCAATTGCTATATGCTTTCTGATACATAGTAACCTAATTCCTTCGACCATGAGATCATGCATATCACCTTTACCGGATGAATGCTTTGATGACATCAAACACCACACCGTAACTGGGTGGCTATAAAGGTGGCATTAAGTGTTCGGAAAGTATTGGTTGAAACACATGGATCAAGAGTGGGATTTGTCCATCCACATGACGGATAGATATACTCTGGGCCCTCTCGGTGGAATGTCATCCAATTAGCTTGCAAGCATGTGACTTGGTCACAAGGGATCACATATCACGGGAACGAGAAAAGAGTACTTATCAGTAACGAGGTTGAACTAGGTATGCAGAGATACCGATGATCATAACCTCGGATAAGTAACATATCGTGAGACAAAGGGAAATTGGTATCATATGTAAGTGGTTCATTCGATCGCAAAGTAATCGTAGAAATATGTGGGAGCCATATGAATTTCCAGATTCCTCTATTGGTTATTGTTCGGAGAAGTGTCTCGATCATGTCCGCATAATTCACGAACCGTAGGGAGACACACTTAAGGATTCGACGTTGTTTTGAGTAGTTATGGTATTATGAGAAAGAGACCGAATGTTGTTCGGAGTCTCGGATGGGATCCGGGATATCACGAGGTGATACGGAATGGTCCGGAGAATAAGATTCATATAAGGAAAGTCCCGTTTCGGAGTTCGGGAATGATTCCGGTGTTTTCATCGGGAATGTTCTAGAAGGTTCCGGATTGTCCGGCACTCCGGGGGGGAGGGTACATGAGTGTGTCATTGAATGATTGCATCATGTACTAAGTGTTCTTGCTGTTCCAAAAACATGAAAGTCAAATTGCCAGTTTGAAAGTCAAACGGCTAAAACAGGAAACTGTGGGAAACAGGAAACTGTGGGAAACAAGCAAGAGGAGTTGGAACCAACTTGGAGGAGGAGTCCCACTCCTCCAAGCCGGCGCCCAGCCCAAGGCCGACTTGGGGAGGGACTCCCCTTCCCTGGCCGCGCCTCCCCACCTATAAAAGGAGGGGCAGGGCTCCCCTCCTAGACACACAACTTTCTACCTCTAAATCTCCGGTTTAGAGCCGTTTTGGTTTAGAGCTTCTAATTGCTTTAGCCAGCGGTTTAGAGCCTTCTAATTGGTTTAGAGCCTTCTAATTGGTGTGTCTAATTACTAGACCACTAATAGCCTCTCTCATAAGCTCCACCATACTCGCACCGGCTTAAGGCGAAGCCCTGCGGGATCTCCCCTCTACTTCCGGTACCACGCCGTTGTGCTGCCGGAATCGCGAGGAGAGTGCTACAACCTCCGCTGCCTGCTGGAACAAGGGAGAGGAAGGTCTTCGTCGAGTACCGAACGTGTGACCGACTGCGGGAGCGCTGCCGGAACGTGGCGCCAGAAGGATCGTCTACACGATCTTGAGATCGGAAAGAGTACGACTACATCACCCACGAGAATCCGCTCTCGTTAAACGCTTTGGAATCTTCAAGGGTAAGTTATTCCATCGACTCGTTGCTACAATCTAGTAGATAGATCTTGGCTTGTTTGTTTGTATGCGATAGAAAATTTTTGTTTTCCATGCTACGAACCCCTACACTTTCGTGGATTTCTTATTGGGTGCAGAGGGTTTCTGCATCAGAGTGTTTATATAGGCGAAGGGGCGAGGTCGATGGACGCCTAGGGGGGACGCGTCAGCCCTAGGTGTGGCTTCCTCGTGGCTCCTCTTCGCCTCCCCTTTGGTCTCTATGTCGTGTCTGGTAAAATATTGACTTTGGCTTTTGTTCCATCCAATTCTGAAAATATTTCCTTGCTAGCTTTTCTGAAACCAAAAACAGCAGAAAACAGGCAACTGGCACTGCGGCATCTTGTTAATAGGTTAGTTCCAGAAAATGTATAAAAATACCTCAAAGTGTAGACAAAACATAAGAAAGTTGATACAAAACAAGCATGGAGCATCAAAAATTATATATACGTTTATGACGTATCAAGACCCAATACATGTTTGAGCGTTATGACCAAAACTCTTTGTTTTGCGCTTTATGGTCGTTTTCATGATCTATTGAACATACTTTTGGAGTTGTAGGGCGATTTACAACGACTATAATACTCTATAGATGTTTGAGCGTTATGACCAAAAACTTGTCATTTTCTTTTCATGAGCTATTGCCCATAGTTTTTGGATTCTAGCGCGATAAAAAAGGACCATAAAACCCTGATACATGTTTGAGAGTTATGACAAAAACTCGTCGTTTCCGTGCTTTATAGTTGTTTTCATGAGCTATTGCCTATAGTTTTGGGGTTCTAGAGCAATTTACAAGAACCGTAAGACCGATACATGTTTAAGAGTTATGACCAAAAACTCGTCGTTATCGTGCTTTACGGTTGTTTTTGCCCATTTTTGAGGTTCTAGGGCGGTTTAAAATGAAAGGAAGATTAGATGCATGTTTGAGAGTTATCACCAAAAACTCGTCGTTTTTGTGTTTTATGGCCATTTTCATGATTTATTGCCCACCGTTTTCGGTTTCTAGGGCGATTAACAATGATCGTACCATCCTGATACATGTTTGAGACTTATGACCAAAAACTCGTCGTTTTTGCGCTTTATGGCTGTTTTCATGAGTTATTGCTATTAATTATGGAGGTCTAAGGTAATTCAATGACCGTAAGACCTGATACATGTTTTCGGTTTCTAGGGTGATTTACAACGATAGTAAGAGGCTGATACATGTTTGAGAGTTATGACCAAAAACTCGTCGTTTTTGCGCTTTATGGCCGTTTTCATGAGCTATTTCCCATAGTTTTGGAGTTTTAGGGCCATTTACAATGACCGTAAGACCCGATACATCTTCGAGAGATATGACCAACAAACTTGTCGTTTTCGCGCTTTATGGTCCTTTTCATAATTAGCTATTACCCATAATTTTGGGGTTCAATGGCGGTTTAAAACAACCATTAGACAGGATACATGATTGAGAGATATGACCAAAAACTCATAGTTTTCATGCTTTATGGATGTTTTTATGAGCTATTGACCATAGTTTTGGGGTTCTATGGCGATTTACAAACGATCGTAAGACCCTGATACATGTTTGAGAGTTATGACAAAAAATCATCGTTTTCACGCTCTATGGTCGTTTTCATGTGTTATTTCCCATAGTTTTGGAGTTCCAAGGCGATTTACAACTACCATAAGACGCTGATACATGTTTGAGATTTATGACCAAAATCTCGTTGTTTTTGCGCTCTATGGTCGTTTTCATGAGCTATTGCTCATAGTATTGGAGTTCTAGGGCAATTTACAATGACCATAAGAACTGATACATGGTTGAGAGATATGGCCAAAAAACTTGTCGTTTTCGCGCTTTATGGCCTTTTTCATGATCTATTGCACATAGTTTTGGGGTTCTAGAGCGATCTAAAATGACCGTAGGACCCCGATACATGTTTGAGAGTTATGACCAAAAACTCGTCATTTCCGTGCTTTATGGTTTTTCATGAGCCATTGCCCATATTTTTGAGGCTCCAGGGCGATTTACAACGACCGTAAGAACCGATACATGTTTGAGAGATATGACCAAAAACTTGTCGTTTTCACGCTTTACGGTTGTTTTCATGAGCTATTACCCATATTTTTGGGGTTCTAGGGCAATTTAAAACAAATGTAAAATGCTTAAGATATATGCCCAAAACCTCAGCGTTTTCGCGCTTTCTGGCCATTTTCATTACCTATCGCCCATAGTTTTCGGTTACTAGGGTGATTTACACGATAGTAAGACGTTGATGCATGTTTGAGAGTTAAGACTAAAAACTCGTCGTTTTTGCGCTTTATGGACGTTTTCAAGAGTTATTGCCCATAGTTTTGGGGTTCAAGGTCGGTTTAAAATGACCGTAAGACCTGATACATGTTTGAGAGATTTGACCAAAAACACATAGTTTTTGTGCTTTATGGACGTTTTCATGAGCTATTGCCTATAGTTTTCGAGATCTAGGGTGATTTACAACGACTGTAAGGCCCGATACATGTTTGAGAGTTATGACAAAAAAAAATGTCGTTTTCGCGTTTTATGGCCATTTTCATGAGGAATTGTCCATAGTTTTGGGATTCAAGGGCGGTTTAAAACGACAGTAATAAGACCAGATACATTTTTGAGAGATATGACCAAAATCTCGTAGTTTTCACGCTATATGGCTCATAGTTTTCGATCTATTGCTCATAGTTTTCGCGCTTTATGGCTCTTTTCATGATCTATTGCTCATTTTTTTATTTATAGGGCGGTTCAAAACGATAGTAACACCCTGATACATGTTTGAGAGATATGACCAAAAACTCATCGTTTTCATCTTTATGGCTGTTTTCATTAGCTAATGCCCATAGTTTTGGGGTTCTAGGGCGGTTTACAACGACCGTAAGACCCGATACATGTTTGAGAATTAAGACCAAAAACTCGCCGTTTTCGCGATTTATGGTTGTTTTAATGATCTATTGTCCATAGTTTTAGGGTTCTAGGGCGGTTTTAAAAAATGTAAGACTAGATACATGTTTGAGATATATGACCAAAAACTCATCGTTTTCGCACTTATGGCCATTTTCATGATTTATTGCCATACCTTTTGGTTTCCAGGGCGATTTAGAACAACCGTAAGATCCTGATGCATGTTTGACAGTTATGACTAAAAATCGTCGTTTTTGCGCTTTATGGCCGTTTTCATGAGCTATTGCCCATAGTTTTGGAGTTCCAGGTAGATTTACAATTATCTTAAGACCCGATACATGTTGGAGAGATATGACAAACAAATCATAGTTTTCACGCTTTACGGTTGTTTTCATAAGCTATTGCCCATAGTTTTGGGGTTCTAGGGCGGTTTAAAACGGATGTAAGACTAGATACATGTTTGAGAGATATTACCAAATCCTCATTGTTCTCACGCTTTATGGACATCTTCATGATCAATTGCCCACAATTTGATGTCGATACATATTTGACCATAAATTTTTGATACATGTTTGAGTTATGACTAAAAACTCGTCGTCTTTGCGTTTTATGTGCCCACGGTTTTGGGGTTCTAAGGCGGTTTACAATGAGCTTAAGACCCGATACATGTTTGAGAGTTATGACCAAAAACTCGTCGTTTTCGTGTTTTATGGCCAGTTTCATGAGTTATTGCCCATAGTTTTTGGGTTCTAGGGGGATTTGCAAGGCATGTAAGACCCGTTACATGTTCAAGAGATATGACTTAAAACTTGTGATTGTCGCACAACTTGGTGTTTTTAGGAGTATTCATTTTTGCAAGAGTAAAGCAAGCTAACAGAAATAGTAACTAAAGTAGGAACTAATTTTTTTGTATTTTTTTTATAAAAAGTAGCAAAGCAGCACAACTAATTTTTTGTATTTTTGGTAAAAATAAACAAGCAAAACAAACAAAAATAAACTAAGCAAAAAAAGGTAAAGAGATTGGTTGTGAGAGACTCTCCTTGCAAGAATCTTCTTTCTCCCTGAAAGTGATTGACAAGGATGAAGAGATTGAAGTTGTCCTTAACTCCCCGGCAACAGCGCCAGAAAAGTGCTTGATGGCTCAGATATGTAGAGCTCGTTGGGAACCCCAAGAGGAAGGTGTGATGAGCACAGCAACAAGTTTCTCTCAGTTATGAAAGCAAAGTTATAAAACCAGTAGGACTAAGGAAACAAACTCAAGGTGTTGCTAGCAACTTGGAACCTGCACAACACAACCACAGTACTTTGCCCCAATTTACAGTAGGTTGTCAATCTCACTGGTTTGCTGAAAATAAAGGATTAAACGTATAGTGTGGAAGATAGTGATTGCTTGTAGAAAGTAAACAGTAAACGGTAAACAATAGATAGTATTCAATGGTAAGGAATGGACCGGGGTCCACAGTTCACTAGAGGTGTTCTCCATAAGATAAATAACATGCTGGATGAACAAATTACAGCGGGGCAATTGACAGATTGAAAACGCATAACAATGCATATACTAGACATCTTGATATCTACGAGATTTGTTTGGGCATTATAACATGATACATATAAAGTAATCCAACTGCATCTATGACTAATAATCCACCTTCAGGTTATCATCCTAACCCCTTATAGTATTAAGTTACAAGCAATAGATAATTGCATTATGTGAGTAAAGTAAACAATATAATTGCCCTTGGACAAAGGATTGTTATTTTCTCCCCAGTAGCAACAGCACATCTACAACCTTAGATATTTCCGTCACTTCCCCAGATTACTAGAGGCATGAACCTACTATCGAGCATAAATACTCCCTCTTGGGGTTACAAGCATCTACTTGGCCAAAGTATCTACTAGCCACGGAGAGCATGCAAGATCACAAATAACATAGACATGATAGAATCAATAATCAATCTGACATAGTAGTCAACATCCATCGGATCCCTGCAAACACAACATGTAGCATTACAAATAGATGACCTTGATCATGAACGGAGCTCACAAGGTCTAAACATGATAGCACAAAAGAGAAGAAACAACCATCTAGATACTATATGGACCCATAGTTCAAGGGTGAACTATTCATGCATCACTCCGGAGGCTGGCATGGTGATGAAGAAGGCCTACGGGATGTTCTCTCCCCTCTGGCAGGGTGCCAGGAAGAGCTTCAGATCCCCCCAATCTAGGGACGATGATGGTGGCGGCTATGGACTCTTTCGTGGATTTCTTATTGGGTGCTTAGGGTTTCTACATCGGAGTGTTTATATAGGCGAAGGGGCGAGGTTGGTGGACGCCCGAGGGGCCCACACCATGGGGCGGCGTGCCCTAGGGGGGCCATGTTAGCCCTAGGTGTGGCCGCCTTGTGTCTCCCCTTTGGTCTCCGTGTTGTGTTTGGTAAAATATTAACTTTGGCTTTTGTTCCATCCAATTCCGAGAATATTTCCTTACTAGATTTTCTGAAACCAAAAACAGTAGAAAACAGGCAACTGGCACTGCGGCATCTTGTTAATAGGTTAGTTCCAGAAAATGTATAAAAATACCTCAAAGTGTAGACAAAACATAAGAAAGTTGATACAAAACAAGCATGGAGCATCAAAAATTATAGATACGTTTACGACGTATCAGGACCCAATACATGTTTGAGTGTTATGACCAAAACTCTTCATTTTGCACTTTATGGTCATTTTCATGATCTATTGAACATATTTTTGGAGTTCTAGGGTGATTTACAACGACCGTAAGACCCGATACATGTTTAAGCGTTATGACCAAAAAACTTGTCGTGTTCATGCTTTATGGCTGTTTTCATGAGCTATTGCCCATAGTTTTTGGATTCTAGGGCGATCAAATACGACCATAAAACCCTGATACATGTTTGAGAGTTATGACAAAAACTCGTCGTTTTCGTGCTTTATAGTTGTTTTCATGAGCTATTGCCCATAGTTTTGGGGTTCTAGAGCAATTTACAACAACCGTAATACCAGATACATGTTTAAAAGTTATGACCAAAAACTCGTCATTCCGCGCTTTACGATTTTTTTGCCCATTGTTTTGGGATTCTAGGGTGGTTTAAAACGAAAGGAAGATTAGATACATGTTTGAGAGTTTTTAAGAAAAACTCATCGTTTTCGTGCTTTATGGCCATTTTCATGATTTATTGCCCATAGTTTTTGATTTCTAGGGCGATTTACAATGACTGTAACATCCTGATACATGTTTGAGAGTTAGGACCAAAAACTCGTCGTTTTTGCGCTTTATGGCCGTTTTCATGAGTTATTGCTCATAGTTTTGGAGGTCCAGGGTGATTCAATGACCGTAAGACCTGATACATGTTTAAGATATATGACCAAAAAAACTTGTCGTTTTTGCGCTTTATAGCCATTTGCATGAGGTATTGTCCATAGTTTTGGGGTTCAAGGCAGTTAAAAATGACCGTAAGACCGGATACATGTTTGAGAGTTATGACCAAAAACTCTTTATTTTCGTGCTTTATGGCCATTTTCATGAGCTATTTGATATGTCGTAAACGTATCTATAATTTTTGATGCTCCATGCTTGTTTTGTATAAACTTTGCTATGTTTTGTCGACCCTTTGAGGTATTTTTATACACTTCCTGGAAATAACCTATTGACAAGATGCCACGGTGCCAGTTGCCTATTTTCTGCTGTTTTTGGTTTCAGAAAAGCTAAAAAATGAATATTCTCGGAATTGGACGGGACAAAAGCTATTCTTCATATTTATCCCTAAACGATACGGAAAAGCGAAGAAGAGACGCAATAGGGCACCAGGGTGGGCACACCCTAGGGTGGCGCGAGCCCACACTGGCCGCGCCACCAGGGGTTGTTGCCCCCATGGCTGCCTCCTTGCCTTGATCCTTTGCCTATATGAAGACTCCGACCCAAAAACCCTAAAGAATCCAGCAAAAATCCAGAAAAGTTCCGCTGCGCCGCCGCCACCGAAGGGGAGATTCGGGGGACATAAAGTCTCTGTTCCGCCACCCTGCCGGGACGGGGAAGTGCCCCCGGAGCCATCTCCATCGATCTCTATCACCATCTCCATCATCGTAGCTGATTCCCATGATGATGAGGGAGTAGTTCTTCCTCGAGGCTAAGGGCTCTACCGGTAGCTATGTGTTCATCTATCTCTATATGCATGATCATGTTGTGATCATGAGCTTTGTAATCAAGTAGATCTATCCTGCTACTCAAGTGCTTCAATATATCTCTGCTCTCCCCACATGTGTGAAAGTGACAGCTTGCACGTCGTGGTGGCAATTAGGCTAGAGTTCATAAATATTTATCATGAGTATATTTTGAGTTGGTTGTCTTTATGAAATTGTGGTGATTGTTGGAACCATCTAACACTCAAGGTGACAGTGTGGAGTTATCTAGATGGGGAAGGCGGACTTTGAGGAGTGCTGTTATAGCCCTACCATGGATTAGAGTGTCCAACCAGAGAGTAGTTCAGGGTAGTATCATGAAGAGAATATATTTATTGAGAGTGTTCACTAGTGAAAGTATGATCCCTAGGCCTTGTTTCTAAACATTGAAACACCATTTGCAACGAGATCTGTTACATGTTTGCTTGCTTCCATCCTTTTGCCTTTAGTCTTTTCCTCCCCATCAGAAGCTCTTTTCTGGCACTGTTACCACTTATGATCATCCATACCACTTGTATTTCACTATCTCTTCGCTGAACTAGTGCACCTATACACCTGACAAGTGTATTCGGTGTGTTGGGGACACAAGAGACTTCTTGCATATTGATTGCAGGGTTGCTTGATAGGGATACCTTTGACCACAGCCTCCGTGAGTTCGATAAACCTTGGGTAATCCACTTAAGGAAAACTTGCTGCTGTTCTACAAACCTGCATTTGGAGGCCCAACAACTGTCTACAAGAATAGAAGTGCGTAGACATCAAGCTATTTTCTGGCGCCGTTGCCGGGGAGGTAAGGTAAACGGTACTCATATCCTCTAGTGTGAGTGCTCGAACTTATTTCCTTTAGATTCTACAATTGTGTCTTTTTGTTTCTTGTTTTCACTAGTTAGGCTTAATGGGAAACAATAAAAAAATTAGAGAGCTTTACAGTGTTTATCTTGAGTTAGGACATGAAGTGTTTGAAGAGAAAATTAAAAAACCTATGGAACTTTATTTGCATACTAATGGTAATGTTATTAGTATGAATTCTTTGAACACCATTATTGCTAATGCTATGGAGTCTAAGATTGGGGAAGCTAGTTTTTATGAAAATGATTTTTTTACTTCCCCAGCATTGGAAGATAGCTATTCTATTGCTTATGATGATACCAAACCTCCAATATATGATGATTACAATGATGAATATGATATTTTCAGTCCACCAACCATTGAGGATAAAATTAATTATGATTACAATATGCCTCCTATATTTGATGATTATGGTGATGAGAATAATAATGATAGCTATTTTGTTGAATTTGCTCCCACTACAATTAATAAGAATGACTATGCTTATGTGGAGAGTAATAATCATTTTATGCATGTGGCTCATGACAAAAATGTTTTATGTGATAGTTATATTGTTAATTTTATTCCTGATGCTACTGAAAGTTATTATGAGAGAGGGAAACATGGTTTTATGCATCTCAAAAATATTAAGTTTCCCCTCTTTATGTTTAAAATTTTGAAGTTGCACTTGTTTTGCTTTCCTGTGCTTTGTGCTTTCATGACTTTTTTCTTTACAAGATTATTTTGCATAGGAAGTGGGTTAGACTTAAATGTGTTTTGAATTTTCTTCTTGATGCTCTCTTTTACTTCAATTCATATTTCTTATGTGAGCATATTCCCAAACTATCAATGCCTAACTTAAAGGCGTTAAAGAAAAGTACTTGTTGGGAGATAACCCAAGAGTTTTCTTGAGTCTTGGAAGTTATTACTTCAGTAATGACCTCCTTATCCTTTTTGTTTGATTTTTGTGCCAAGAATAACCTCTAATGAGAGGGAAGTAAGATTTGGGGAAGTTGCTGTCCCGAAACAGATTTTTGTGTTTCACTGTAAAACTTCGTGAAAAATTTCTGTATATCGCATTGATCTCTAATTTTCTGAATAAATCCCCTAGGTCGTTAGCTAACTTTCGTTAGCTCAAAACTTTTTGATTTGAGCAACAGAAGGTCTTCGAAAATATCGGTTTTCACCTGCTGGTCTGTTTTGACAAATTTCTGTCATTATTTGCATTTGCCTCTTTATTGATTCCTTTTTGGGTTCTTTTTGGAAAATTGAGCTTTTTGAGAAAATTGCTACAGTAGATTGTGTTTTTAGTGGAAGTTTTGCTGTTTAAAACTAAACCCCAAAGGTTTGTTATCTTTTGAATGCACTAATGTTGCTAATGAAGATTGTGTGAAATTTTGTATGAAGGAAAATTTTCAGGTGTAAGGGAATAATGATGCAATGAGATGAAGAATGGACAAAAGCTAAAGCTTGGGGATGCCATCCCGTGTCACCCCAAGAAATAGTCAAGAGGTACAAGCGTCAAAGCTTGGGGATGCCCAAGCCATCCTCTTCTTCATCAATAAAAATCTCAAGTCTTTCTAGACACTTCATTTTTATTGTTTCATGCACTGTTGTGTTGTTCTTGGAGCGTCTTTGTTTTTGTTTTTAGTTTTCGTTCGCTTAGTTTGCTTGAATAAGTTGGTTGGATCACAACACACTTCTTTTGGAGAGAGACACGCTCCGTTTTCATTGCCTAGAACACTCTAGTTTTCATTCTTATTGTCTTGTGAGTGTTCTCTTTTGCTAGCACTGTGTTTAGCCTTAGTTTTCTTGTGCTTTTAGCTTGGAACTTTTTAGTTCTTCTTTGTGGATTTGTGATACAAGCTCACTGATCTTTATTGATTATTATCTTTGTGAGTTGTTTCAAATAAGTTGATTGGTGTTATAAAAGACTAGGAAGCTTCATGCTTATAGTGGTACAAAAGGGAGCTTGTTTTGACTGTGGCTTACACTTTATCATGCCATGCTAGATGTTGTTTTGACCTTATGCTTAGTGATTATTTCTGTAGCATGACTTCTTCCAAACAATTGAGATTGCTTAGTGTGCCTTGAAAGCATCATGCATTGTTTTAGCATACAAAAGCATAGTATTGTGGTATTCTCCTTTGATGCTTTATTTGGGTTGACTTGGCAAATGCTCACACCATGTTATGACTATGAACCAGTCACCTTAGCCTCTATGATAATTTATTTTTTGACTTGTGGTACCACTTTATGCTTTAGTTGATAATGTTTTGTCGCTCTGCATGATTATGGCCATTATTGCTCACTTAGTTGGTCGCTCCCAGTCTTTTGCTAGACTCCACTTGTAACGAGTAAGCTCTACTAATGCATCCAACTCCCAAGAAACCAAGTTATTCCAAATAGTCCACTATAAATTCCTATGCATGGTGTGTTACACCATTCCAAGTATATCCTTGTTTTGTCTATCTTCCAAATTAAACTTGTTATGTGAAAGTTAGTGATTAAAGCTCTCACAAACTTGATGGTAGACTTTATTTTTATTTCCCCTCACAAACTTGAACCATTGTGTCATCTATGTTGTATATGCTTACACTTATACCCATAGTTTTGAGGTTCCAGGGAGATTTACAACGGCCGTAAGTCCCGATACATGTTTGAGAGATATGACCAAAAACTCGTCGTTTTCGTGCTTTATGGTTGTTTTCATGAGTTATTGCCCAAAGTTTTGGGGTTACAGGGCGATTTAAAATGACCTAAAGACCCGATACATGTTTGAGAATTATGTGCAAAAACTCAGAATTTTCACCTTTTATGGCTGCTTTCATGAGATATTACCCATAGTTTTCGGTTTCTAGGGCGATTTACAATGATCATGGGACCCGATACATGATATCCCGCTTGATGGACGTCTTCATGATCTATTTCCCATAGTTTTCAGTTTCTAGGGTGATTTACAACAACCTTAAGACCACGATAAATGTTTGAGAATTATGACCAAAAACTCGTCGTTTTTGCCCTTTATGGCTATTTTCATGAGTTATTGCACATAATTTTGGAGTTCCAGGGAAATTTACAATGACCGAAGACCTGATACATTTTTATGATATATGACCAAAAAACTTGTATTTTTCGCACTTTATGGCTGTTTTATTGAGCTATTGCCCATAGTTTTGGGGTTCAAGAGTGATTTAAACTGTTCGTAAGACCGGATACATGTTTGAGAGATATGACAAAAAAACTCGTAGTTTTCACATTTTATGGTTGTTTTCATGAGTTATTGCCAATAGTTTTGGGGTTCAAGGGCGATTTAAAACAACCATAAGACCCCGGTACCTGTTTGAGAGTTATGACAAAAAACTCGTCGTTTTCGCGCTTTATGGTCGTTTTCATGAGTTATTGACCAGAGTTTTGGGGTTCAAGGGCGATTTAAAATGACCGAAAGACCCGATACATGTTTGAGAATTATGTGCAAAAACTCATAATTTTTGCACTTTATGGCTGTTTTTATGATCTATTGCTCATAGTTTTCGGTTTCTAAGGCGATTTACAACCATCATAGGACCCGTATACATGTTTAAGAGATATGACCAAAAACTCGTAGTTTTCCCGCTTTATGGCCGTTTTTATGATCTATTACCCATAGTTTTCGGTTTCTAGAGCGGTTTACAACGACTGTAAGACCCTGATACATGTTTGAGAGTTATGACCAAAAACTCGTCAATTTTGCGCTTTATGGCAGTTTTCATGAGCTATTGCCCATACTTTTGGAGTTTCAGGACAATTTACAACGACCGTAAGACCCGATACATGTTTGAGAGATACGACCAAAAACCTGTCATTTTCATGCTTTATGGCAGTTTTCATGAGCTATTACCCATGGTTTGGGGGTTCAAGGGTGATTTAAAATGACCGTAAGACCGGATACATGGTTGAGAGATTTGACCAAAAATTCGTAGTTTTCACGCATTATGGCCATTTTCATGAGCTATTTCCCATTTTTTGGGGGTTCTAGGTTGATTTAAAACGACCGTAGGACCCGATACATGGTTGAGATTTATGACCAAAAACTCGTCGTTTTCATGCTTTATGGCTGTTTCAATGAGCTATTGCCCATAGTTTTCGGGTTCCATGGCAATTTACAACGACCGTAAGACCTGATACATGTTTGAGAGATATAACCAAAAACTTGTAGTTTTCATGTTTTATGGATGTTTTCATGAGATGCGCATAGTTTTCGGTTTCTAGGGCCCTTTACAACAACCGTAGGACCCAATACATGTTTGAGTGTTATGACCAAAACTCTTCGTTTTGCTCTTTATGGTCGTTTTCATGAACTATTGAACATAGTTATAGAGTTTTAGGGCGATTTACAACGACCGAAAGACCTGATACATGTTTGAGCGTTACGACCAAAAAAATTGTCGTTTTCACGCTTTATGGCTGTTTTCATGAGCTATTGCTCATAGTTTTTGGATTCTAGGACGGTTTACAACGACTGTAAGACTAGATACATGTTGGTAGATATGACCAAGAACTCATCGTTTTCGCGCTTTATGGTCATTTTCATGATCTATTGAGTTTTCGGTTTCTCGGGAGATTTACAACGACCGTAAGACTTCGATACATGTTTGAGAGTTATGACCAAAAACTCGAATTTTTTGCGCTTTATGGCCGTTTTCATGAGCTATTTCCCAAAGTTTTGGAGTTTCAAGGCGATTTACAACGACCGTATGACTCGATACATGTTCGAGAAATATGACCAAAGAACTTGTCGTTTACACGCTTTATGGCCCTTTTCATGAGGTATTGCCTATAATGTTGGGGTTCAAGGGCAGTTTAAAACAACCGTAAGACAGGATACATTTTTGAGATATGACCAAAAACTCGTAGTTTTCATGCTTTATGGATATTTTTATGAGCTATTGCCCATAGTTTTGGGGTTCTATGGCGATTTACAAACGACCGTAAGACCTTGATACATGTTTGAGAGTTATGACAAAAAACCTCGTCGTTTTCACGCTTTATGGCCGTTTTCCCATTATTTTAGAGTTCTGGGACGATTTACAACTATCGTAAGACCCTGATACATGTTTGAGAGTTATGACCAAAACTCGTTGTTTTTGCGCTCTATGGCCGTTTTCATGAGCTATTGCTCATAGTATTGGAGTTCCAGGGAAATTTACAACGACCGTAAGAACCGATACATGTTTGAGAGATATGACCAAAAAACTCATCGTTTTCGCGATTTATGGCCATTTTCATGAGCTATTGCCCATAGTTTGGGGTTTCTAGGGCGATCTAAGATGACCTTAGGACCCCGATATATGTTTGAGAGTTATGACCAAAAAACTCTTCGTTTTCGTGCTTTATGGCTGTTTTCATGAGCTATTGCCCATAGTTTTGAGGTTCCACAGAGAACTACAACGACCGTAAGACCCGATACATGTTGGAGAGATATGACAAACAACTCGTAATTTTCACGCTTTATGGTTATTTTCATGAGCTATTGCCCATAGTTTTGGGGTTCTAGGGCAATTTACAACAACCGTAAGACCCGATACATGTTTGAGAGTTATGACCAAAAACTCGTTGTTTTCGTGCTTTACGGTTGTTTTCCTGGGCTATTGCCCATAGTTTTGGGGTTCTAGGGAGGTTTAAAACGAATGTAAGACTAGATACATGTTTGAGAGATATAACCAAAAACTCATCGTTTTCACGCTTTATGGTCATTTTCATGATCAATTGCCCACAGTTTGATGCTGATACATGTTTGACCATAAGATGTTGATACATGTTTAAGTTATGACCAAAAACTTGTCGTCTTTACGCTTTATGGTCGTTTTCATGAGCTATTGCCCATAGTTTTGGAGGTCTGGAGAGATTTACAATGATCGTAAGACCCAATACATGTTTGACAGATATGACCAAAAAACTTGTTTTCGCCCTATATGGACATTTTCATGAGGTATTGTCCATAGTTTTGTGGTTTAAGGCCGGTTTAAAACGACTGTAACACCAGATACATGTTTGAGAGATATGACCAAAGCTCTTAGTTTTCACGCTTTATGGTTGTTTTCATGAGCTATTGCCGAGAGTTTTGGGTTCTAGGGCGATTTACAACGATCGTAAGACCCTGATACATGTTTGAGAGTTACGACCAAAAACTTGTTGTTTCACGCTTTATGGTCGTTTTCTTGAGCTATTGCCCATAGTTTTGTAGTTTCAGGGAGATTTACCAGGACTATAAGACCCAATACATGTTTCAGAGATATGACCAAAAACTCATAGTTTTCCCGCTTTATGGCCGTTTTCATGATCTATTGCCCATAGTTTTTGATTTCACGGGAGATTTACAACGACCGTAAGACTCTGATACATGTTTGAGAGTTATGACCAAAAACTCGTATTTTTTGCGGTTTATGGACCGTTTTCATGAGCTATTTCCCATAGTTTTTGAGTTTCAAGGCGATTTACAACGACCATATGACTCGATACATGTTCGAGAGATATGACCAAAGAACTTGCCGTTTTCACGCTTTATGGCCCTTTTCTTGAGGTATTTCCCATAATTTTGGGGTTTAAGGGCGGTCTAAAACAACCGTAAGACAGGATACATGTTTGAGATATGACCAAAAACTCGTAGTTTTCACGCTTTATGGATATTTTTATGAGCTATTGCCCATAGTTTTGGGGTTCTATGGCGATTTACAAACGACCGTAAGACCCTGATACATGTTTGAGAGTTATGACAAAAAAACTCGTCGTTTTCACGCTTTATGGCCGTTTTCATGAGCTATTTCCCATAGTTTTGGAGTTTTAGGGCGACTTACAACGACTGTAAGACCTGATACATGTTCGAGAGATATGACCAAAAAACTTGTCATTTTCGCGCTTTATGGCCATTTTTATGAGGTATTGCCCATAATTTTGGGGTTCAAGGGCGGTTTAAAACAACCGTAAGACAGGATACATGTTTGAGAAATATGACAAAAACTCATAGTTTTCACGCTTTATGGATATTTTTATGAGCTATTGCCCATAGTTTTGGGGTTCTATGGCGATTTACAAGCGATAGTAAGATCCTGATACATGTTTGAGAGTTATGACAAAAAACTCGTCGTTTTCGCGCTTTATGGCCGTTTTCATGTGTTATTTCCCATAGTTTTGGAGTTTTGGGGCGATTTAGAACTACCGTAAGACCCTTATACATGTTTAAGAGTTTTGACCAAAAACTCATCGTTTTTGCGCTTTATGGCCGTTTTCATGAGCTATTGCTCATAGTATTGGAGTTCCAGGGGAATTTACAACATCCATAAGAACTGATACTTGTTTGAGAGATATGACCAAAAAACTTGTTGTTTTCGCGCATTATGGCCGTTTTCATGAGCTATTACCCACGGTTTTGGGGTTCAAGGGTGATTTAAAATGACCGTAAGACCGGATACATGGTTGAGATATTTGACCAAAAAATCGTAGTTTTCACGCATTAAGGCCCTTTTCATGAGCTATTTCCCATTATTTTGGGGTTCTAGGGTGATTTAAAACAACCGTAGGACCCGATACATGGTTGAGAGTTATGACCAAAAGCTCGTCGTTTTCATGCTTTATTATGGCTGTTTTCATGAGCTATTGCCCATAGTTTTTGGGTTCCATGGCAATTTACAACGACTGTAAGACCCGATACATGTTTGAGAGATATGACCAAAAACTTTTAGTTTTCATGCTTTATGGATGTTTTCATGAGATGCCCATAGTTTTCGGTTTCTAGGGCGCTTAACAACGACCGTAGGACCCAATACATGTTTGAGTGTTATGACCAAAACTCTTCGTTTTGCGGTTTATGGTTGTTTTCATGAGCTATTGAACATATTTTTGGAGTTCTCGCGCGATTTACAACGACCGTAAGACCTGGTACATGTTTGAGCGTTATGACCAAAAAACTTGTCGTTTTCACGCTTTATGGCTGATTTCATGAGCTATTGCTCATAGTTTTGGGATTCTTGGACGGTTTACAATGACTGTAAGACTAGATAAATGTTTGTAGATATGACCAAGAACTCATCGTTTTCGCGCTTTATGGCCATTTTCATGAGCTATTTCCCATGGTTTTTGGTTTCTCGGGACGTTTACAACGATCATAAGACTTCGATACATGTTTGAAAGTTATGACCAAAAACTCGTATTTTGTGCGCTTTATGGCCGTTTTCATGAGCTATTTCCCATAGTTTTGGAGTTTCAAAGCGATTTACAATGACCGTATGACTCGATAAATGTTCGAGAGATATGATCAAAGAACTCGTCGTTTTCACGCTTTATAGACCTTTTCATGAGGTATTGCCCATAATTTTGGGGTTCAAGGGCGGTTTAAAACAACCGTAAGACAGGATACATGTTTGAGATATGTCCAAAAACTCGTAGTTCTCACGCTTTATGGCTATTTTTAGGAGCTATTGCCCATAGTTTTGGGGTTCTATGGCGATTTACAAGCGACTGAAAGATCATGATACATGTTTGAGAGTTATGACAAAAAACTCATCGTTTTCGCGCTTTATGGCCGTTTTCATGTGTTATTTCCCATTGTTTTGGAGTTCCAGGGCGATTTACAACTACCGTAAGTCCTTGATATATGTTTGAGAGTTATGACCAAAACTCCTTGTTTTTGCGCTCTATGGTCGTTTTCATGAGCTATATTGCTCATAGTATTGGAGTTCTAGGGAAATTTACAATGACCGTAATAAGCGATACATGTTTGAGAGATATGACAAAAAAAACTCATCGTTTTCACGCTTTATGGCCGTTTTATGAGCTATTGCCCATAGTTCTAGGGTTCTAGGGCGATCTAAAATGACCATAGGACGATACATGTTTGAGATTTATGACCAAAACTCGTCATTTTCGTGCTTTATGACTATTTGCATGATCTATTGCCCATAGTTTTGAGGTTCCATGGCGATTTACAACGACCGTAAGACCCGATACATGTTGGAGAGATTTGACAAACAACTCGTAATTTTCACGCTTTATGGTTATTTTCATGAGCTATTGCCCATAGTTTGGGGGTTCTAGGGCAATTTACAACAACCGTAAGACCCGATACATGTTTGAGAGTTATGACCAAAAACTCGTTGTTTTCGCGCTTTACGGTTGTTTTCATGAGCTATTGCCCATAGTTTTGGGGTTCTAGGGCGGTTTAAAACGAATGTAAGACTAGATACATGTTTGAGAGATATGACCAAAAACTCATCGTTTTCACGCTTTATGGCCATTTTCATGATCAATTGCCCACAGTTTGATGCCGATACATGTTTGACCATAAGATGTTGATACATGTTTGAGTTATGACCAAAAACTCGTTGTCTTTGCGCTTTATGGACGTTTTCATGAGCTATTGCCCATAGTTTTGGAGGTCCAGAGCGATTTACAACGACCGTAAGACCCAATACATGTTTAAGAGATATGACCAAAAACTTGTTTTCGCGCTTTATGGCCGTTTTCATGATCTATTTCCCATAGTAGTTTTGGGGTTCAAGGGCGGTTTACAACGACCGTAAGACCCCGACAAATGTTTGAGAATTATGACCAAAAACTCATCGTTTTTGTGCTTTATGGCTGTTTTCATGAGTTATTGCCCACAGTTTTGGAGTTCCAGGGCAATTTACAATGACCGTAAGACCCTATACATGTTTAAGATATATGACCAAAAAACTTCTATTTTTCAAGCTTTATGGTCGTTTTCATGAGCTATTGCCCATAGTTTTGTAGTTTCAGGGCGATTTACAAGGACCGTAAGACCCGATACATGTTTGAGAGATATGACCAAAAACCTTGTCGTTTTCGCGCTTTATGGCTGTTTTCATGAGCTATATATTGCCCATAGTTTTTGGTTCATAGGGCGAACGACTTTAAGACCCCGATACATGTTTGAGAGATATCACCAAAAACTTATCGTTTCCGCGCTTCATGGCCATTTTTATGAGCTATTCCCCACAGCTTTGGGGTTCTAGGGCAATCTAAAACGACCATAAGACCCCAATACATGTTGGAGAGATATGACCAAAAACTCATAGTTTTCACGCTTTTTGTCCGTTTTCATGATCCATTGCCCATAGTTTTTTGTTTCTAGGGAAATTTACAACGACCGTAAGACCCTGATACAATTTTGTGAGATATGACCAAAAACTCGTAGTTTTCATGCTTTATGCCTGTTTTCATGATCTATTGCCCATAGTTTTCGGTTTCTAGGGTGATTTACAACGATAGTAAGACACTGATACATGGTTGAGAGTTATGACCAAAAACTCGTCGTTTTTCCACTTTATGGCCGTTTTCATGAGCTATTTCCCATGGTTTTGGAGCTTTAGGACGACTTACAACGACCGTAAGACCTGATACATGTTCGAGAGATATGACCAAAAAACTTGTCTTTTCGAGTTTTATGGCCCTTTTCATGAGGTATGACCAAGAACTCATCGTTTTCGCGCTTTATGGCATTTTCATGATCTATTGCCCATAGTTTTGGTTTCTCGGGAGATTTACAACGACCGTAAGACTCTGATACATGTTTGAGAGTTATGACCAAAAACTCGTATTTTTTGCACTTTTTGGCCATTTTCATGAGCTATTTCCCATAGTTTTGTAGTTCCAGAGAAATTTACAACGACCATACGACCCGATACATGTTTGAGATATATGACCAAAAAACTTATATTTTTCGCTGTTTATGTTTGTTTTCTTAAGATATTGCCCATATGTTTGGATTTCAAGGGTGATTTAAAATGACCATAAGACCAGATACTCGTCGTATTCATACTTTAAGGTTGTTTTCATGAGTTATTGTCCATAGTTTTGGGGTTCTAGGGCAATTTAAAATGAACAAAAGACCCCGATACATGTTTGAGGGTTATGACCAAAACTCATTTTTTTCGTGCTTTATGGCTGTTTTCATGAGTAATTGCCCATAGTTTTGGGGTTCTAGGACGATTTACAACAACCGTAAGACCCGATACATATTTGAGAGATATGTCCAAAAACTCATAGTTTTCACGTTTTATGGCTGCTTTGATGAGATATTGCCCATAGATTTTGGTTTCTAGGGCGATTTAGAACGATCGTAGGACCCAATACATGTTTAAAAGATATGACCAAAAACTCATCGTTTTCGCCCTTTATGGACATTTTCATGATCTATTGCCCATAGTTTTTTTGTTTCTAGGGCAATTTACAACGATCGTAATACCCTGATACATGTTTGAGAGTTATGACCAAAAACTCATTGTTTTTGCGCTTTATGGCGGTTTTCATGAGCTATTGCCCATAGTTTTCGAGTTTCAGGACGATTTACAACGACCATAAGACCCGATACATGTTTGAGAGATATGACCAAAAAACTTGTCGTTTTCATGCTTTATCGCCGTTTTCATGAGCTATTGCCCATAGTTTTGGGGTTTAAGGGTGATTTAAAACGATCGTAAGTCCGGATACATGTTTGAGAGATATGACAAAAAACTCGTCATTTTCATTCTTTATGGCCGTTTTCATGAGTTATTGCCCATAGTTTGGGGGTTCAAGGGCGATTTAAAAGGACCTATGGATCCGATACATGTTCGAGAGTTATGATCAAAAACCCGTCGTTTTCATGCTTTTTGCCATTTTCATGAGCCAATGCCCATAATTTTCGGGTTCCAGGGATATTTACAATGATCGTAAGACCCGATACATGTTTGAGTGATACGACCAAAAAACTTGTCATTTTTTGCAATTAACTCCCGAACAAGAGATGGATCGCGGTCCGGCTGCTCAGAGCGGTGTGTCTAGTGGCCATACTCAGATGTCCATTGCCTAGATTTTTTAACACATTTTTATTAACTGAAACATGAATTACATATAAGAAAATAAAATGAGACAAATGTTTGGCCTTGTGCAAGTCGGGAGAAACGCCAGAGGAGGCGAGCGGAAGCGCGGGTAGTTCCTTGTGGCGTTGTAGTCCATGGCGGAGCCCAGCGTGCGGCTCGATAGACTCTACCAGAACCTACGGCCAGCATCGTTGTTGTTCGTCGGAGGCAGGTCATCGTCATAGTACCTGGCGAGCTCCCTCTCCCGACGTTTGCGGAAAAACTCGATCTAGGTGACAAGGTTGTTTGGGTCCCACTACGGATCTGGCCGCTGCTCTGCCGTGAACCGCACCTTGTGCTCGTGCTGGATGGCCGCCAGCAGCTCTGCACCTTGGGGAACCGGTTGTATCGGGATGTCGTCGACGCTCAGGGTCCACAAATAGGTGCAGTAGGAGTTCGGAGGTGCCGGATAGATTGCCTCGTACAAGGCACGCACATCCCAATGGCGAAGGCAGCGGTGACAGGTGGCCATGGTGCACACAACCAAAAGTGGGACCAAGTATTCCATAATGGTTCCCACGTATTTTACAAAGATCTTTCATCGACCGAACCACGATGTCGAGTATTCAAATTATCCCGTATTCAGTTCCTTTTGACTCATGATATGTTACTTGCTCGAGATTTGATCGTCGATATCACCATACCTAGTTCAATCTCATTACTGGTAAGTCCTATTTACTCATTATGTAATATAATATCCCGTGACTAAACTCATTATTCACATGCTTGCAAGCTACTTACAACGTTGTGTTATCAAGAGGGCCCAGACATATCTTTCCATCACATGAAGTGAAAAATCTGAGTCTTGATCCATATAACTCAACTAGTACCTTCTGAGATACCTAAAGAACACCTTATGATCATCCAATGACGAAGTGACTTTTGATGCCAACAAGGTATTCTTTTGGTACTAGGGAGTGACATGATCGCATGGTCTAAAAAAGTGATACTTGACATTGAGAAAACTATAAGAATTAAAATTTAGTTACATGATCAAATGTAATGCTTGATTTTGGTTCCATCAATCACACCATTCTTTTATGATATGACCTTGTTATTAAACGATAACACATGTTTATGGTTAGGAAACTTTAACTGTCACGAGCTAGTCTAGTAAAGGCTTATTAGGGACATGGTGTGTTTTATGTATCCATATGGTGTATTCAATTTCCAAGTAATACAAATATAGCACGAAGAATAAACAATTATCATGAACTAGGAAATATGATCATAACAATCTTTACCATTGACTCTAGGATATATTTCCAATATTGGACTAGGTTAATTTCTACATGGGTCGTTCATCGATGGCATGAGTCTGCAAGTTGTCTTGAGAGCTCACTTGTCTCATCATCATTCCCGCTTGTATAGGCTTCATCTTGGTGTTCTCCTCTGATATGGGGTAAGTCCCCATTGCCTTAATATTCATGTCTTGGTCGGTTCGGCTTCGCCATCCTTTCGTAATTTATCTTCTAAGCCCTCCTAGAACCTGGGTTGGACTCCTTTTGTAGGTCAGTTAAACTTTACTTAGGTAGCCTTCGCCTACTTGTCATGTGCGGGATACATGGGGACCACATGTAAGTCAATATGACACATCGACGTCCCATATATCGTCGACAAGCCTCCGATCAGCATCCTTAATGAAGTGTTGGTTGATTTCCGAGATGTGTAGGTTGATCTTCTGTGCTAACTTTGAGTCTTGAAATTTTTATGGGTTTCGTTTAGTCCTTTCAAGCTAAATTCCACCGGGGAGACGCCATTTTTAGTCTTTCGAGTTGAATTTAACTCTGGAGATCTATTATCTTCAAGCTCCTTTCAGTCGGTCCTTCGATTCGTTTACCCGAGAAAGCGCTGCCTCCTCCCATAATTTTTTGCTAGATTGGGCCTTGGAGCAATTCGGGGTTGACATATTAAATCAACATAATTATGCCCTGAATGGAGTCGAGTTGTACATAAAAATATGTGCATCGACGATGGGTTCCATTCTGACCATCGGTTGGCGAACTGTATCTCCTCAGATTCGTGGTCTAAGTTGGAGCTTTTCTGTGCTTGTTTGTTCAGATTTGTCGCACACAAGTGACTGATCAAAGTGTTCTTTGAGGAGTAGCTTGATCTTGTTGTTCCCTCCAATTTTCATGTTTCAAGTTTTGCATTTTGATGTAGATATAGAGATCCATTTGTAGATGATAGTGTTCTCTGTACATGTACATGAGGAAGATTGGTTTAAAAATGAGGTTCATGAACAAGTCGTCGACGACATTTGCCAGTAAATGCATGTGCCCGCTGCACTCCATCGTCGGCAGTTGCCAGCAAGTGCCTGCCACACTCCATCACAGTTGCAGCCCTCCAGCAAGAACAATGATGCAGCCCGACCTACGGTCGTTACTACATCAAGGTCTCCAACTTACGCCAAGTCGCCATGGACTCCAAAGGTGAATCCGTTCCTCTATGAAAGCTCACTTCCTACCCCATTTAATGGTATGCTACTTCATACTCCGTCACATGTTCATGATAGGTTCACACCGACCAGTACGGAGGCAGGGGAGGAAGCCCGGAGCATCAAGCCCGACAAGACGGAGGCTTGGAAGAGGAGGCGGAAGAAGACAGACCGCCAAATGCTCTCTGTCGCCAGCGGTACTACCGGACCTGGCGACCGGTACTACCGCTCGGCGGTACTACCGCCCTCTGCTACCGCCAGCAACAGACGACACCAGCGCAAGCCAAATGCTCTCTGTCACCGGCGGTACTACCGGCCCCGGATCCGGTACTACCGGGCCCCGGCACTACCGCCCCCTGCTACCGCCACCAACAGAAGGCTCCAGCGGAAGCTCCAGGACCGCAAGCGGTACTACCGGTCCCAGAGCGGTACTACCGGACCAAGCGGTACTACCGGTCCAAGTCCGGTACTACCGCTCCTGGCAGTGCCTGCGCGCACTAGTTGGGCCACAGCCCATGTATCCCCCTTTACTTACCAAACCCTAGTTTTGTTCCCAAACTACCCTTGTTTTGTGGTTGGCCTATAAATAGAGCCCCCACCCCTCATGTATCCCTTAGGCATAGATGATAGACTAAAGACAACCCCCATTGTGGAATCTCTAGTTTTGCCTCATCCCCTTTACCAAGGGGACCGACTATCGTCACCAACCTCGATTGGACTTTGCATCACGCATCCATCGTTGAACAAGGCCTTGGAGTTCATGTCTCGTCTCCAAGTTGTCAAGACCCTCCCCAAGGTGTTCTTCCCTCTCCGATGTGGATTTGAGGGAGCACGTTGACCGATCTTTCCTTCCGAGGATTCTATCGGACCGGTGGCCACCGTTCGGGAGCAATCGGCCTTGTATCGTGTGAGTTTTGCGTGTGTTCATTGTGTTCTTCGCGAGGTGTGTGTTCGCTTCCGCTACCTTCTCCCTTTTCCCTCGCTTTCCCATCGATTTGACCACGAGATCCGTGAAGATCGGGCACCCAAGAGGTTAACCCCTCCATCAAACAAGATCAGTGCTAATGACTGTCTTAGTGGGTGCATGTCATATTGACAGTGAAACAGGTACAAGGAAACCAAACACTCGAGTTTTATATCTGTCCTCGTGCAAAAATGTATCTATGTAGCAGTGCTGGCCATAGACATGCCTGAGTAAGCCTAAAATGAACACGGGCTACCAAACGCGCCCCGTAAGAGCATCTTCAAGAGGCGTGCTATCCCGCCCGTGCTATAATAACCGTCGGTATGCAACGCGTGGAGACGATTTTGCTCCTCTAGCAGGCACGCTATCTGCGACGGTGCTATAAAAAAAATTATGTGTGCTGCATTTTTCCCTATTCCAGACGCCATATGTGACGCGTCGGCTGCAGCGCGCGGCATCTTTTCGCACGCGCACGAAGCTCGAACGGGAGGAAAATTCACTCCGCGCCCATGCCCTCTCTTTCCCCACCCGCACCGGCGGCGCACGATTTCGCCGCCACCCCCGCTCGACTTCGCCTCCGCGCCGTAGATCCGCTTTTCCGCGCCTCCTCCCGGCATTTTCAAGCAGCGCTCCGCCGCGCTGTACCGAGCCGGCGCCTTCCGGCCGCTCCTTCGAGCCGTTTACCCAGGAAAGCGCGGCCTCCTCCCATCAATTTTCACTAGGTCAGGCATTGGAGCAATTCGGGGTTGACATATTCTCCCTGAACAATCCGTGCATGATATATCAGAAGAATGCAGAGCTCGACGTGCATATATGTATACTTCGTGCCGTGATGGTCAGGCCAAAGCCATGACCACGAGACATCTCTCTTGGGGGATCTTGTCGACGTTGGCATACGTATAGAAAACACTGGCTAGTGTCTACACAGATACGTCGATATAGTGTCACTCGATCATGCGCGTCGCATGAGCTTAATCGGTGGAAGGAAGCACTCGGCTACATACATGCCTGCACGTACGTACGTCTACGCTCTCGTCTGCTCACTCTACCCACTCACGCAAGCACAGGATCAGCCAGCTACCATGCTCCCGTTCACCACCGCCCCGCTGGACCACGCCCCGGACGCCGGCGCAGCAGCGGGCGGCAGGGGCCACCGCGCGCGCGACACGGCCTCCTCGCCGCAGTTCCTCGCGTTCGTCCTCCTCCTCGCGGCGCTCTTCCTCGTCTGCCTCTGCTCCGCCGCCGCGCGCCGCCTCTGCTCCCGCTTCTCCGGCACCCGCCCTTCCCCGCCGCATCCTCGCCGGTGCCGAGGCGCCGGGACGACGGCCGTGGACCCGGCGGAGGTGGCGGGGTCCCTCCCGGTGCGCGCCCACGCCGGCGCGGAGGGAGACGTGTGCGCGGTGTGCCTGGGCGAGCTGCGGGCGGAGGAGCAGGTCAAGGCCATCCCGGCGTGCGGCCACGTCTTCCACCCGCCCTGCATCGACCGCTGGCTCCTCGCCCCCACTGGCCGCGCCTCATGCCCGCTCTGCCGACGGCCCGCCGCCGCTCTCAAGCCAGCTGCGCCCGCGGCTTGACACGTGCGGGACGCGCGGCAGCAGCCCAGCTCGCCCAGCTGAACCACTCAACCAACGGCACCTGCACGTGCAGAGCCACATTTTAGTACTAGTCCAAAAAAAAGTGCACTGCTTCCGACAGTGCATCTAGAAGGTCTTTCTTCTGTATTTCTTTTTCCTGCAGCAGCTGTTTGCTGATTGTGTCACCTTTGCTCCTTTTTTTAACCATATACCCCATGATCAAAGTCACGGTGCAACCAACTATGCTAGATTTTCACTACACTGACTGCAGTGCATTTGGCCAGAGATAAGCCACAGATAAACAGATCTACTCCCTCCGTTCGGAAATATAAGACATTCTAGCTTTGTGAAACGAATGTATCTAGACACCTTTTAGGGTATAGGTTCAGTTCAAACCTCTACGAACCTATACACTAAAAGACGTCTAGATACATTTGATTCACAAAGCTAAAACGTCTTATATTTCCAAACAGAGGGAGTATGTGATAAACAGATCATACATGAACAAAACGATCATATTCAGCAGATGATCCCTGAACACTGAACTGGCTGAGGTGAATTTGCATAAGAGTAATAAATCACTAAAAACAAACAAATCAAACACGAGCAAGTCAAGGAGTTGGATCATGTTAAGGATCTATATCATTGAGAGTATCTCTTGTGTTCTGTCTGTCGGGGACACATAAATACAGCGAAAGAGAACTTTTACATTGGGCTGGGTAATCTCTCCTTTTTCACCCCATCCTACTACCCACGCTGTAAAACTCTTTCAGCAATCAATAACACAACGCACCCACACACACGCGCCGCCCTTTGCTGCCCAACAGCAAGGCAACAAGATATATATCTGTAGACCTACCGATACACAAGAAGAAGAGTAACAAAGGGGAAAGTGAAAAAAACAGCATCAGTAATAAGAAGCGGAGCTATGTTCTTCCTTTCTTTCTTTTTTCCCCATTTTTCTCAATCACCTTCCTGCACCAAAACTTCGGTTGACATCGCTTATTCTCCCTGTTGGAGTATAACTTACAACACCGCATACGCCCGGACCACCTCCACGATCGGCGCACGGCACAGCGGGCATTTGCCGCCGCTGCGCACCAGCTCGTTCGCGCACTTTGAGCAGGTGCACATGTGCCCACATCTGCCAGCATCACCAGAGTGGTTTGAATGTCAGACCAGAGCAGTTCGGTTTGCATTATCAGATATGTCTAGCTACTTATAGCAATGCGAGAGTGCTTACCTGTAAAGCAGAGAATCGATTTGTGTATCGCAGCATACGCAGCAGGTTCCTTTCTTCACTTGATCCCATCTGGTTCCATCCTCTACTGGATAAATGGCGTGCCCTGAAAAACAAAGGGAAACCAAATTAGTTGAGTGCAATGACAATTGCCGCAAGCAGAATCATGTGTTGGAACAGGAAACACGACCAGAACCTGAAAATCTGCAACTAGGCAAACATAGCACAAAAAAGAATATATACTTCTATAAGAGGAAACAGCATTATTATGATGACATGAATTTTCTAATGTTTGGAATGTGGATGCAACCTTCAGGTCCCGCACATCGATTCAAGGCTGCTGACACTTCTTGTCTCACAGAACGCTGCAATTCCAGTTGCATGTCCATGCACGCCTCCAGCATCCTCTGCATGCTGGTCATCCCTTGTTGAAGTTTACCCATGTCAGCTTTCAAACCATTAATAGCATCCCATTCCTGCAAGAATACAGAGCCAAAATGAGTTGCCCAAGATACAACTTCTAATCAACATAACGGACAACTATTCAAGCAAAACAGGAAAGCATCCCATTACTCACAAGTCATGGAATCAAAAGGAAATATTATTCAAGCAAATGGACCAAAATAAACTTTTCAGGAGACATGGCATCGCAATACTCATGAGACATGGCATGATATAAACATACTTTTCACGAAGAACACTTGTGGAAAAACTATATGCATAGCTGGAGAAACATTTTCATAACACATGGTCAAACCAAAACAATATATTTCCATTTATACTAGAGACCATTAGGTGAAAGTAACGTACGTGATGTAGTATCCTGTGTCTACCGCTCCAGTTGTTAAGGCGAGATTCTCTGGTCCACATTGGCGGACGCGGTGGCAAAGGTGGTCGAGGGATAACAAGGGTTGGTCTGTTGACAGGAGCTTGGAATTGCCGATTTTCAGCATTCCTTACTTGTCCCTGGTTTTCATTTGGTGCATTTGCAGAGGGCACAGCTGTGTCGAGGTTCCAGTTGAGGGGTGCATGACCACGACGTTGAACATATGACCTTATTAATTGCTCCAAACTGTCACCAAAACCATTACTAAGAAGATTGGATACACTTCGCCTGGCATTCAAATTTGAAATAGGTTAAGAACTAAAAGGAGATAAAGAATCAACAAAGAAGGAAACTTCAAGGAAATTGTGGACATGAAGTAAACATACCTGTTAAGTAATTCCCTAAGTTCCATGCTGTAAACATTGTCATCATCAGGTGGAATGAATCTGTTTTCAGTTCTAGGAATGGGACCTGTGTCAAGTGCAGAATCATGGAAGTCATCTTGCCAGTTTTCCTCGGTACCATGAGATTCGTCATCGTGCCACTGATCATGCTCATCTTGGAGATTTTCATTCTCCCTATCATCATCCTCCGCAATTTCACTGTGTTCCTCTGCATTATCTTCCCAATTTCTGTCAGCATTTTCTGCAGCTTCATCAGGCCACCTATCAAGCCTGACATCCAAAGATGGCTGCCAAAATACTGTGTCACGTTCTGCCTCATCTTGCATCCCATTATCAATTTGAGATACTTGCATATCAACTATGCCATCTGATGTTGTAGTCGGTAACTCCACCTCAGCAACATCTACAGTATCCTCCTGTAAACCCCCATTTTGGAGCACAGTTTCAGCCACATCCTCACTACCAGTAAAGTCCCTGGTGTCAGCCCCCTGTTCAGTTTCATCATTACCGAGCAACGCAACATTTTCCGCAACAGGAGCTTCAGACTGGCTAACATCTTGGCTACTTACAGCAGTCTCTGATCTGAAAGAAACACGTTCAACCACATACATTAGCTAAAAATATATAAACTCTAAATGTAGTTATTACATAAGACCCAAAGAAAACAAGGACAAAAGACAAGTGATAGGGGATGCCAATTGCATGAACAGCTGATTGATGATATTGCCACTACTCTGAATAACAGGAACATTTTAGCAACACAAGGTCACTAGAACAGCACTGTAGATAAAACATAAAGAGCAGGCACGGTACCAGCAAATAGTTGGTGTCACAAGCATAACTACTAGAAGGAAACATGTAGCAGGTGGATTCAGTTCGGGATCCTATCTTCCATAGTTCCACTGTGTATGATAGTCAATATCATCAATACATTTCACGGTACCATCTAGGACCAATTTGGTTGGTGGACAGTCTTTAACGTGTAGAGCAAGAATGACTTGTGGCAGGGACCAGCATAATTAGCACTTAGCAGCACTGGCACCTGGAAACCTTACCTGTAAATTCCCCATGAGGGAAAATGCTAATTGGTTCATCTAGTTTCAGTTTAGTCCTTGAGATTACAGTAATTTTTAATGCTCTAGATGATAAAAAATATTTTTGTTCAACAATACTACGAGACTATGCATGAATCACATGATTTAACAATGCTGGCCTGCTAAAGTTCATAGGAACACCCATCCTATAAGCTTCTAGAGAATCTCTATTGTGATGAAATGGTTTGATAATTTTACAAAAATGATGTTCAGTAAATCAGATAAGAGCTAAATTTGTATCATTGTAATTATTTTACAACTTCTATGGTTAGCAAGTACTTGCTAGTAACAACCTAGAGCAGGATATCCATATTTACTGCTAACAGATGTGATGGTGAATTGTTTCTTCCTCCCACCTGATTGGCATTACTAGCAGCCGATACTCAAAAACCTAAAAGAGGCACTAAACTCTAAAGCCTCCAAGACAACTGAACACTTGCTTGTAGGGCTCTAAGGATTAACCCAATCCATTAAAATGAGGTAAAGCTGTAGCCCAATACTCCGTGCATACAATGGAATCATGGAACAGGCACTTAACCTCAAGAGCATGAATTTATGTGTAATTTGTGATGTATTTAATACATCCCAAGCTACATATATCCAAATTGTTTGGCCCAGATAAAATTTAACATGAGTGCCCAACAGTTGGTTTGCCAAGGAAAACTACCATAGCAAAATGTTTTGAGTGTTTATTCACATTTGTTATCCAGTAAAGTATGTTAAATGCAGGGATAATGTTCCTATCGGAGATTGCAGATGTGATGTTTTTAAAATATGATACAACGTGTGATAGGAAGAACAACAGGTCATCTTCCAGACCTAGACACATGCACAGAATATTTCTACACTTTTTTGCAGTAGAAAACTCTAAATTAGGGTGAATAAGATATATTTATCAATGGCGCATTCAATAATGTAGGCCGTATGCCCATATGGTCATATGGATACCGATTGCTGACATCTACGTATCACTGCAGCTCAGGACAACAAGTAGTGGTGACTGATGTGTCAAATAAGCAATGTGCCAGTAGCTGAACAACTATACCATACTATAATACTGAGACAACCAAGAACACTAAGGGACCACAGACACACATTAGGTTGCGCGTGTGGGGCATATGCTACATACTAGAAGAGAGTGGCAAGTAGCAACCCACACATTAGGTTGCGCGTGTGGGGCATATGCTACATACTAGAAGAGAGTGGCAAGTAGCAACCTGTATCTCTTCGAAACCTTATACTGAAGTGTGTTCTCAGAACTTTTTTGTCAGTTGTAACACGATAGTGTAAAAGAGTTCCGTTGCACTAAAAGGTTACACTGGGTAACACCGAACATGTTTGCATTCATGTGCGAGATGGCAATCAAAATATAGCTACTATTACAGCTGTAAGTTGCGATTGCAATGCCTGGTTACCTCAAATTAGACACACGATGGCTCTGCCTCAACTGCCCAAGCTCCCTGGCTGCCACAGATGGTTGCCGTTCCTCCTCGACCGGGAGCACAGCGTTCCTCAAGAACCTTCCCCTAAGCAATCCCTGCAAAATCAACACACGTTTCTCAGACTGGCATGCTCGACATTGCAGATAACTGATTTCTGTCGAGCAATACAATCGGGCTCTCACCTGAATGCGGCTACGGCTGCGCTGGGGGAACTGTGATACAATGTGGTATCCTGATAGCCCCTGCAGCTCGCGCTGGCGCTCCCGGGACATCCGGGTGATGACATCCGTGCGCGCCTGCCGGCCACGGAGCCGTGGAGGCTCTGGTCGCCTCTCCCTGTCAGGAGCGGCAGCAGCAGCGCCGGCTGTCTCGTCCCTGCGTGAGGCCACACGGCTGTCGCGTGGCTGGCTGGCCATCTGCACCCACTCCCTGACGAGCCTGACCCTCTGGCGCTCCGTCTCGCCGAGCCACTCCCCCGTGGCCGTAGCCGCGGCTGCCGTGGGGCTATCGGTGGACGTGGTGAGGCGGCGGGCGATCTGGCGCACCCGCTCGCGGTGCCTGTCGGGGGTGTCCGGGGAGCGCTCGCGGTTGTCGGCGTCGGCGCGGCGGTGCTCGAGCTCGCGCCACATCTGGAGGAGCGAGGACGGCGCGGCAGGCGAGGGCGCCTGCGGCCGCGGCGGGGGCGGCGCGGTGGGCGAGGAGAGGAGGAAGGCCGAGGGGTCGAGGGTGGAGACCGGGTGGAGCCGCGTGAGCGCGAGGAGCTCGGCCTCGCGGTTCCGGCGCTCCACCTCCCGCTCCATGGAGGAGAGCACCTCCTCGGCCTGGCGGGCGACCCAGCGGCTGAGCAGCCGCGACTCCCGCCGCCGCCGCCGCGACGACTCCGCCTCCTCGTCGTGCGCCCCGTGCCCGGCCACGCCTCCTCCCCCTCCTCCTCCCGCGCCGGCCTCCGCGACGGAGCAGGACGAGGAGGACGACGGCGGCGGGGAGTAGCATCCCCCGAGGTGGTCGCAGACGAGGTCCTCCAGGTCCCGGCGGAAGTCCGCCGCCGCGGCGCCCATCCGGTGGTGGTAGTCCTCCATACCTGCTCCTGCTCCTCCTCCTCCTAAATGCTAACCCTAACCCTACAACAAAAGCAAAACTAGCTCGGATTGATTGGAGAAAAAAATAAAAATCGGGGCGCGCGCGCTAATGCGGCGGCATGGGAGGCGGATTGGGGATTGGGACGTGACTGCTGCGCGCGCGATCGCGACGCATTCGCGGGCGATTGGCGAGGTTGATTTTGGGGGTGGGGCGGGGCGGGGGGGAGGAAGGTGAGGGGGGAAATGGATTGGATGGTGAGGAAGAGACGCAAGTCGCGGGGAGAAAGGAGGGGGAGAAGAACAAGGAAGAAGAAGAAGCGGCGATTTATTTTTGGATCTTTTTTATTTCTTACCTCTATCTTCCTTTTTTTTCTCCTTTTGTTTTTTTTTTTGGTGGAGAAGACGGAGACGAAGGCGAACGGAGGGCGAAAGGTGTCGCTATTTTTGATACGGCCACACACGCTGCCCGCACCAGCTACCCTCCTGCTATTTGCACCACTTTGTGTGTGGTCTTTGCTTTGGCTTCCGAATTCCGAGGGGTGGGGTTGTGTGTAGCCTAGGGTTTATATTTATACCGGCGGCGGGATTCATATGCCAATGTATCGGGATCTATAACCCTAGATACGCTGACTGATACGGTACGATCTTGGTCTTAGTGAGACTATATGACAGTTGTATATGTATCAATGTACCATTACGAGTACACAGATAATGACAGCTACGAGCGTATATTCACTAACCTAGCGCTTGAATTTCGCCAGGGTGCCGAGGGCCTAATGATTTGCCACTGAATTGATTATGCAGCGTCAATGCGGTAAAGATCGTGCCAGCTCATTCGTATATTCAGAGATTCACTAGGCCATGAATTCCATGTTGGTATTGCCATTCTTAATTTCCATTCATTTTTCGAATATTAACTCCGTTGCGCGGTATGAGCTGCCATACAGGTCACGACAGCTTTGTCTCGTATTTTCTCCTCGTGTATCACATGCTACCCCAGCTCATTCCATATATTCGGTAATTAACCCGCGCACAAATTCCACATGGGTATTCCTCCCCTTCGTAAATTCCGTTGACTTTTGAATATCTACTCCATGCGGTATTAGGTACTCTACGGGTCAGGGCGGCTCGACGGTATGTTTTCCGTGTAGCATCGACCACGACACAAATCGTGGCAGTTCCCTTTTGTACCTCTTTGGAGTCGTGCACGGAGCATTCTACTTGTCCATAGACGGTAAGAACTTATAGGTTAGTCCCGTATAAACTTTTTCGCTAAGGTGCATCGCAAAACCCTGGGATGTTGTTCTATCCTACGGCAAGCAAGTATGCAAAAAAAAAGTTCTTTGAGTATGAGGCCAAATGGTCAGCATCAATATCATTGGTAAGGAGGATTCGGTAGACGTGGCATTGGATCGTGCTAGCATCATACTATGAAGAATACTAGCGGCTGATTTACCCTAAAATACACTCCCTTTGTTTTATAACATTGTTTTTTAGCTTTTGTGAAAACGAATGTGTATCTAGATGACTTTAGTTGCGTGATTCACTCCGAACCTATACACATTAAAAAAACATTTGTTTTACAAAAACTAAAAGATCTTATATTTTATAAAACAGAGTGGATAATCTGAATTTTAACTTGGTACGTATGTGGATGTTGGTGGGCCAAAATGTGCTACGGATCACCACGAAATGCCGAGATGCTGTACCCGCAAAACCAAAATGCTGAGATGATGAGATATACTATACGTTACTAAAACCTGCCGCGGCTGTGGAAGCGGAAGAATTTCAAAAAAATTGCACAGGCGCAAATTAAGGTTCGCGTGAAGAGACTCCCGGGCCCGCTCCTCAGCGGCTGGGCAGGCGCAGGCTAATCTCCAACAGTTTTGGCTGGCTGCCTTTGGGTTGATCCTCCGTCCCTCCTAAAAAAAACCGGATAGCGGGTGCGGTGCGGTGCGGCCACCTAACGGAACGGTGTGGGGTGAGGAGGTGTGGGGTACGTCAAAGCTTTCTTCCTGACGTCACATCAGCCGGTGGGCCCGCGGCGACACGTGGGATTTGTCTCTAGCTACCCCCAGATATCTCCGTGGTCCGTGCTGCCGCTGCGGATTCATCGCGAAAATCTATCTAGCACCGAAAAAAAAAAACTATTGACGTCCTGGCTGAAGAAGACGAACTAAATAAAATCTGATTATTATTATTATTGAAAAGAAAAGGAAAATTCGTTTCCTTCACTTTTAACGAAAAAATTCGCTGCTCATGTTAGAGCGCGAGTTCTTTTTTTTTTCCTTTCTTTGCACAATCGTTTTTGGAGTGGGTTGAAATGGCCATTTTCGATCAGCTGAGGTGCAGCCATACCATACCATACCATTCCAAAGTTGGTTGTACAAGGAACTCTCTTTTGTACTACGTAGACAGTGTAAAGCATGTCGTACGTCCCCTGCGTACCACGTAGACAGGACGTAGCTGTCGACATGAACAGCTAACGACGAGTCCTGCGAACCACGGCAACGCCAACTTGTTGTTGTATACAGGTTGAGTACCGTACGTACTTATGAAACCATCATCACGTGACACGAGACGTCCAGCCGTATCGAGACTAATATGTAGCCATCGAACTAATCATGCCTACACCCATATGTATCCAAATTGTCGCTTACGAGTTTTCTGCTAAGGCACCCTTAAGACCATCAATCCATACGTGCCTCTTGCTAATGCCATCGTATCTCTGCACCCTTGCGATTCTCCGTGATGCATAAAAAACACTTTTGTTAATCCTATAACTTTCGCATCGATGATATATTATGTAAGTTAAAAAATTTACACCCAGCATCTCCATACTCAAGCTAAAAACGAGCATGCAGTAATTTTAAAAAGTCGAAATGCCAAGTCATGCATGATCATGATTAAGCCTAAGATAGATGATGGGTGCGTGGCTAATCCAAAAAGTATGCCGCTATCGGTTGATGTGGGCTAAAGACATCGTTGGCCACCCACGACATCATTAAACATGTAAAGGAGATAATTTTTTACAACTAATAAAATCATACGGAGTGTCATTTCTATTTAGTCATAGCAGCCATATCAAAGCTACCGCTTCAACTTGAACATGGAATCCACCGTCGCGTAGATTTCATCGGAGTTCGTCGTTCCCTTGCGACAATTTGGACTAAATTAATGCCAAGCGCTCTTGAAGGGCATTCCATAGCGCGCGGGGTGACTCGAGTAATACTTGACATTACGTGTGAATGTTCGTAGCACCTCGGCGAGAGTATTTGTGACAAGGAAATGTGATAAACAGATGGTTGTTGGTCTCAAAGTGTGGTGTTACATAGCCACTATTTGTCCTCTGAGAACATAATCTCCGTGCCATGCTTAGTAACAAATTATCCAAAGCAAAATAAATATCTATTTGCAAGGAATAGATCCTGATATGTCGGAAACGTATCAATAATTTTTGATGTTCCGTGCTTGTTTAGTATCTACTTTGCTTTGCTTTGTCCATACTTTGAGGTGTTTTATATCTTTTCTAGAACTAACCTATTAACAAGTTGTCACAGTGTCAGTTGCCTGTTTTCTTCTGTTTTTGGTTTCAGAAAGAAAGAAAATCAATATTCTCGGAATTGGACGGACAAAAGCCAAAGTCAATATTTTACCGTGGGCGACACGAATCCAGAAGATGAGACGGAGAGGCGAGCCAGGGCGGCCAGACCCCCCTAGGCGCGGCTAGGGAGGGCCCGCGCCTGGGCAGGGTGTGGCCCCTATGGTCGCCTCCCAGCCTCGCCTCTTCGCCTATAAGAAGCCCCTAATGCAGAAACCCTAGACACTCGATCAAAACTTCACGAAACCGTTTGTAGCCGCCGCCACCATCGTCCCTAGATCAGGGGGTCTGAAGTTCTTCCTGGCACCCTGTCGGAGGGTAGATCATCCCGGAGGCCTTCTTCTCCGGTATGATGTGTGAGTAGTTCCACCTTGGACTATGGGTCCATGTAGTAGCTAGATGGTTGTATCTCCTTGTGCTTTCATGTATAGATCTTGTGAGCTCCGTTCATGATCAAGATCTAATCTATTTGTAATCATGTGTGTTGTGTTTGTGGGGATCCGATGGATATTGAGATTACTATGTCAGATCGATTAATGGTTTTGTCTTATGATGTCTGTGTTGTTTGTGATCTTCCATGCTCTCCGTTGTTAGTAGCTATCTTGGCCAAGTAGTTGCTAGTGACTCCAAGAGGGGGTATTTATGCTCGATAGTGGGTTCATGCCTCTAGTTTCCAAGGGAAGTGACCGAAATCTCTTCGGTTGTAGATGTGTTGTTGCTATTAGGGAGAAAACAACGGTCTCTTGTTCATGGAACAAGTGGATTGTTTACCTTACACACTTTGCTTAAAGCAGTTGTCTGTTGCTTGTAACTTAATACTGGAGGGGGTTCGGATGATAACCTGAAGGTGGACTTCTAGTCATAGATGCAGTTGGATGGCGGTCTATATATATTGTTGTATTGCCCAATCGAATCTCATAGGATATTTTTGTCTAGTATTGCATTGTTATGTCTTGCTCAGTTCCTGTCAATTGCCCTGCTGTAATTTGTTTACCCTTCATGACATGTTGTTTATCTAAGGAGAGAACCTCTAGTGAACTATGGACCCCGGTCCAATCTTTGCCATTGATACATCCTCCACTGTTACATGTTTACTTGTTGCAAACCACTATTACTTTCCACACCATACGTTTAATCCTTTGTTACAGCAAACTGGTGAACTTGACAACCTCACTGATTAGTTGGGGCAAAGTCTTGAGTTTGTGTTGTGCATGTCTCCGCCTTGCTTGCAACACCTATGTGACGTTTCCTTCCTTCTACTGGTTCGATAACCTCGGTTTCTTACTGAGGGAAAACTTGCTGCTGTGCTGCTTCACACCTTGCTCTTTGGGTTCCCAAATAAGTGCTTCCCAGCACCATCAAGCTTTTCTGGCGCCGTTGCCGGGGAGGCTAAGGACGTCTTCACAAGGGGAGTCTTCCACTTCCTTTCTCTTTACTTTGTTTTTAGTTTGCTTAGTTTCTTTTGCTTGGTTTGTTTATCTCTCTTCAAAAACTCCAAAAAAAATTAGTTCCTGCTCTAGTTGTTGGTCTGTTATTGCCTTGCCTTGTCATGCTTTCTATCAATGGATGGTTTCTTTGAAACTAGCTCTTATTGGCAAGGGGGTTCACGGAAGAACAAAAGTATAATTATAAGGAACATCGTTTGTCACAAAAAGGAAAACACTTATGGGAACAAATTGATAAGTTGAATACTATTGCTAGAAACGTGTGCTCTATTTATAATGTTACTTATTGCTTTGATAAGTCTTGTTGCTGTAGGAGGTATAAACACCTGCCTTTTCAATGTGAGTATAATGATAATGTTACCATATCATCTTATGTTAAACGAAATTATGACTTTTATGATGTGGAACAAATTGAAGAATTTATTGCCTTCAAGGGTGCATTTGAACTTGCCAGTTTGCTTGAAAATACTAATGATGCACCTTATGAACATGAGGTTTTTGAGATACTTAAATTCTGCTTTGATAATTACAAGGAAGAAAATATCTATATTCTTGAATATCTTAATAGATGCTTTCCACAGATGGAAGATACTAATGCCTTGCAGGAGCCTATGGAAGAAGAAATTTTTGAAAATGAAAGCTCATTAGATGAAAAAGAGGAGGAGAGTGATGAACAAAAGGAGGAACAATGGATCTATCCATGCCTACCTTCTAATGAGAGTAACTCTTTGTCCCTTATATTATTTGATTGTCCCCCATGCTTACCAAAGGAGGATGGATGTTATGTTCCTGTTGATTCCTTTGAAATATCTACTTTGGGTAAAACCTGTGAAGGTTTTAATCCCACTATTTTTGAGCTTGATAGAAATTATGTCTTTGTAGATCATGAAAAGCATGCTTTATCTGATAGCTATATTATTGAGTTTATTCATGAGGCTATTAAAAATTATTATGAGAGAGGGAAACATGGTTTTATGCATCTCAATAATATTAAGTTTCCTCCCTTTATGTTGAAAGTTTTGAAGTTGCACTTGTTTTGCTTTCCTATGCTTGTTGATTTGTGCTTACATGACTTGTTTTCTTACAAGATTCCATGCATAGGAAGAGGGTTAGAGTTAAATGTGTTTTGAATTTGCTTCTTGATCCTCTCTTTTACCTCAATTCATATTTCTTATGAGAGCATCTTTTCAAACTATCAAGCCTAACTTAAAGGCGTTAAAGAAAAGTACTTGTTGGAAGATAACCCAAGAGTTTCCTTGAGTCTTGGAAGTTATTACTTCAGTAATGACCTCTCCTTATCCTTTTTGTTTGCTTTCTATGCCAATAATGACCTCTAATGAGAGGGAAGTAAGACTTGGAGAGTTGTTGTCCCGAAACAGATTTCTGTACTCCACCATAAAAATTTGTGAGGAGTCTCTGTAACTCGGATTGAGATGAAAATTTACGAATAAATCTCCCAATATATTAGATAACTTTCATTAGTTCAACACTTTTTTATTTGAGCAACATAAGATTTTCGAAAAAAATCGGTTTATACCTGCTGGTCTGTTTTGACAGATTTCTGCCATTATTTGCATTTGCTTCTTATTGATTCCTTTTTGAGTTCTCTTTTGAGGAATTGAGCTTTTTGAAGGATTTTCTACAGTAGCTTGTGTTTTTATTGAAAAGTTTTGTTGTTCCAAAGCTTTGCCTAAGGTCTAATATCTTTTGAATAAACTAATGTTGCTAATGAAGATTGTGTGAAGTTTTGTATGAAGGGAAAAAAATTCAGGTGTAGAGAGAGAATGATGAAATGAGATGAAGAATGGAAAAAATCTCAAGCTTGGGGATGCCACCATGGTGTCACCCCAAGAAATATACAAGAGGTACAAGCGTCAAAGCTTGGGGATGCCCAAGGCATCCCCTTCTTCATCAATAAAAAGCTCAGGTCTGTCTAAACACTTCATTTTTATTGTTTCATGCACAGTTGTGTTGTTCTTGGAGCGTCTTAGTTTTCGTTTGCTTTGCTTAGGTTGTTTAGTTTGCTTGAATAAAGTAGTTTGGACCCCTGTTCTCGCTATGTTGTTTCAAATAAGTTGTTTGGTGTTGGAAAGGAGTAGGAAGTTCCTGCTTGAAAGTGCAAGAGGAGCTTGCATTGACTGTGACTTAGACTTTAGCATGACATTATAGGTGTTGTTTTGACCTTATGCTTAGTGATTATTGATGTAGCATGTCTTGTTCCAAACAATTGGGATTGCTTAGTGTGCCTTGAAGAAATTATGCGTTGTTTTAGCATGCAAAAGCATAGTGTTGTGGTATTCTCTTTTGATGCTTTGTTTGGGTTGACTTGGCACATGCTCACACCATGTTATAACTATGACAAGTCACCATAGCCTCTATGATCATTTAGTCCTTGACTTGTAGTACCACTATATGCTTTGATTAGTAATGTTTTGTCGCTCTGCATGATTATGGCACTATTGCTCTCTTAGTTGGTTGCTCCTAGTCTTTTGCTAGCCTCCACTTGTATGAGTAAGCTCTACTCATGCTTCCACCTCCCAACAAACCAAGTTATTCAAAAGTGTCCACTATAAATTCCTTGTTGTAGATATGCCCTAGAGGCAATAATAAATATAGTTATTATTATATCTTTGTGTTTATGATAAATGTTTACATTCATGCTATAATAGTATTAACTAGGGAACATTAATACTTGTGTGATTTGTAAAGTAAATTAGAGTCCCTGGTAAAGCCTCTTCATAATACTAGCTTGTTGGTTAATAAATGATTGTGGTTTCCCTATCATGAACATTGAGATGTTATTAACAACAAGATCATATCGTTAGGAGAATGGTGATGGACATACTCCTATAGATAAGCGTAGCATAAAGATCAAGTCATTTTAAATAGTTCAATTGCTATAAGCTTTCTGGTACATAGTAACATAATTCCTTCGACCATGAGATCATGCTTATCACCATCACCGGAAGGATGCTTTGATGACATCAAACACCACACCGTAATCGGGTGGCTATAAAGGTGGCATTGAGTGTTCGGAAAGTATGGGTTGAGACACATGGATCAAGAGTGGGATTTGTAAATCCATATGACGGATAGATATACTCTAGGCCCTCTCGGTGGAATATCATCCAATTAGATTCCAAGCATGTGACTGGCTCACAAGGGATCACATATCACAGGAACGAGAAAAGAGTACTTATCGGTAACGAGGTTGAACTAGGTATGCAGAGATACCGACGATCAAAACCTCGGATAAGTAAACTATCGTGAGACAAAGGGAAATTGGTATCATATGTAAGTGGTTCATTCGATCGCAAAGTAATCGTAGAAATATGTGGGAGCCATATGAATTTCCAGATTCCTCTATTGGTTATTGTTCGGAGAAGTGTCTCGATCATGTCCGCATAATTCATGAACCGTAGGGAGACACACTTAAGGATTCGATGTTGTTGAGTAGTTATGGAATGATGAGTAAGAGACTGAATGTTGTTCGGAGTCTCGGATGGCATCCGGTATATCACGAGGAGATCCGGAATGGTCCGGAGAATAAGATACATATAAGGAAAGTCCTGTTTCGGAGTTGGAGAATGATTCCGGTGTTTTCATCATGAATGTTCTAGAAGGGTCCGGAAGGTCCGGCACTCCGGAGGGGAAGGGAACATGAATGTGTCATAACAAGTTGGAATGGTTGCATCATGTACTAGGTATCATGGCTGGGCAAAATAAAGGGATAAATCAAATCCTAGTTTGAAAAGTCAAACGCCAATTTGAAAAGTCAAACGGCAGTTTTGCTTGGTGGAGGGAGAGTAGGAAACCTACTTGGAGAGGAGTTCCTCTCCCTCCACCCGCCGGCCAAGGAGGCCGACTTGGGGGAGGACTCCCTCCCCTTGGCCGGCGCCCTCCCACCTATAAAAGGAGGGGCATGGGTGCCCCTCTAGACCTACACCTCTCTCCACCGAAACCCTAACCCTAGCCGTCGGCCACCAAGTCGCCGCCGCCGCCCTAGGGTTTCCTCCTAGCCACCGAGTTGGGGCCCTCCCCTTGCCCTAGACGCCGGCCTAGACCTCTCTCCTTGGTGCCTCTAAACCCTAGATCGCTAAGGCCTCTCTCATAGTCCACCATACTCGCTCCGGCTTAAGGCGAAGCCCTGCGAGATCTCCCCTCTACTTCCGGTACCACGCCGTCGTGCTGCCGGAATTGTGAGGAGACTGCTACAACCTCCGCTGCCTGCTGGAACAAGGAAGAGGAAGGTCTTCGTCGAGTACCGAACGTGTGACCGACTACGGGAGCGCTGCCGGAACGCGGCGCCGGAAGGATCGTCTACACGATCTTGAGATCGGCAAGAGTACGACTACATCACCCACGAGAATCTGCTCTCGTTAAACACTTTGGAATCTACGAGGGTGTTATTCTATCGACTCGTTGCTACAATCTAGTAGATAGATCTTGGCTTGTTTGTTTGTATGCGGTAGAAATTTTTTGTTTTCCATGCTACGAACCCCATCAGTGGCATCAGAGTCGTGTCTATATGTAGATCTGTTGCACGAGTAGAACACAATGGTCATTGTGGGCGGTGGTGCTTTTATTATCAATTTCTTCTTGTGTACTTTGCCTCTTGCGGTATGATGGGATGAAGCGGCCCGGGCTAACCTTACATGACATCGTTCATGAGACTTGCTCCACGCTCAACATGCAACTTGTATTGCATAAGTGGCTTTGCGGGTGTCTGTCTCTCCCATCATAGTATATATCCAATTTACAACGGGAACTTGATAGTTCAAACATCAACATTGTGGTTCTTGTTCGTAAGTTAGATCGACACTTATTGAAAGCCCCAAACCACGTAAAATATGCAAAGAAAATTAGAGGCGTCTAACTTTGTTTTGCAGGGGTGTGCTGTGATGTGATATGGCCATGATTGTGATTATATTTGATGTATGCAATGATCCTTATTGTAAGTTGGCAACCGGGCAGGAGCCATATGGTTGTCTTTGTTTTCTGTTAAGACCCGCGTGTCTATTCAAAGTAGTTTTAATAGTTGAAGCTGGTGGACGACAACCATGGAGTGGCGTCATTGACCTTGATGCAATGCCGGTGATGATGGAGATCATGTTCGTGCTTGAAGATGGAGATCGGAAGCACAAAAAAGAAAGGCCATATCATATCACATATTATGAATTGCATGTGATGTTAATCCTTTATGCATCTTGTATTTCTTAGTTAACGATGGTAGCATTATAAGATGATCCCTCATGCACATAAATTTCAAGTTCTAAAGTGTTCATCCTTAGTAAGCACCGTTGCTAAAGCTTGTTGTTTCGAAGCACCACGTGATGATCGTGTGTGTTAGATTCTGCAAGTGTATACAACATGAGCAAGCCAGATTTGCTCATGCGGAAGCTAATGTTTGATCTTGACGAGCCTAGAATGTACAAACATGGTCTCGGAACACGGATCACCCGAAAGGTAAAGCATGAGTCATATAGTAGATATGATGAACATGTTGATTGTTCGCCATTGAAGCTACATCAACTCTCGTGACGATCGGTTTTGATGTGGTCGATTTGGTTCGTGTGATCACTAAAACAATGTGAGGGATATTGTTTTGAGTGGGAGTTCACCTAGATTAATTTAACTATTAATTAGAACTCAATTTGTCATAAACTTAGTCTAAACTATTGCAAATATGTTGTAGATCAATGGCGGCCCCTACCATCAATTTTAATGCGTTCCTAGAGAAAGAAAAGTTGAAAAACAATGGAAGCAACTTCGCGGATTGGTTCCGCAATTTGAGGATTGTCCTCAATGCTGGTAATTTGACCTATGTGCTGGATGCACCGCTGGGTGACCCGCCTGCAGCTGATGCTACCGATGAAGTAAAGAATGTTTACCTTGCTCGGAAGAATCAGTACTCTACAGTTCAGTGTGCTATCTTGTATGGTTTGGAATCGGAGCTTCAGAAAAGGTTTGAGAACTCAGACCCACATGATATTGTCTGTGAACTCAAATTGATATTTGAGACTCACGCGGTAGTTGAGAGTTATGAGGCTTCTGAAAAGTTCTTTAACTACAAGATGGAAGAGGGTAGCTCCGTCAGTGAGCATGTGCTTAAGATGTCTGGGCACGCAAACAAACTCCAAAGCTTGGGTATAGTGATTCCTACTGCTTTGGGGATTTACCGTGTCCTCCAATCACTGCCACCAAGTTACAAGAACTTTGTGATGAACTACAATATGCAAAGCATGAACAAGCAGTTGCCAGAACTCTTCTCCATGTTAAAATCTTCAGAAGTGGAGATCAAGAAAGAACACCAAGTGTTGATGGTCAATAAGACCACCAAATTCAAGAAAGGCAAGTCTAAGCAAAAGGGAAACTTCAAGAAGGGTCGTAAGAAAGTTGCCGCACCGGCAAAGAAGACCAAGACTGGACCTAAGCCTGATACTGAGTGCTTTTACTGCAAGGGAGAGGGTCACTGGAAGCGGAATTGCCCAAAGTACTTGGCGGATTTGAAGAACGGCAACATCAAGAAGAAAGGTATATCCGATATACATGTTATTGATGTGTATCTCACTAGTACTCGTAGTAGTGCCTAGGTATTTGATACTGGTTCGGTTGCTCATATTTGTAACTCGAAACAGGTACTGCAGAATAAACGGAAGCTAGCGAAGAACGAGGTGACGATGCGCGTTGGAAATGGATCAAAGGTTGATGTGATCGCGGTCGACACGCTACCTCTTCATCTACCATCGGGATTAGTTTTATACTTAAATAATTGTTATTTGGTGCATGCGTTGAGCATGAACATTATATCTGGATCATTTTTGTTGCGAGACGGTTACTTGTTTAAGTCTGAGAATAATGGTTGTTCGATTTATATGAGTAATATGTTTTATGCACATGCACCTTTGATAGATGGTCTATTCTTATTGAATCTCGATAGTGGAAATACACATATTAATAATATTGAAGCTAAACGTTTGAAATTGAGCGATAACTCGACCTATATGTGGCACTGTCGTCTTGTTCATATCGGAGTGAAGCGTATGGAGAAACTCCATTCCGATGGACTTCTTGAATCTCTTGATTTCGAATCAATTGAAAGATGTGAAGCATGTCTGATGGGTAAAATGACTAAGACTCCATTTTCTGGTATGATGGAGTGAGCTACGGACTTATTGGAAATCATACATACCGATGTGTGTGGTCCAATGAGTGTAGCATCGCGTGGTGGTTATCGTTATGTTCTTACCTTCACGGATGACTTGAGTAGATATGGGTATATCTATTTCATGAAACATAAGTCCGAAACTTTCGAGAAGTTTAAGGAATTTCAAAGTGAGGTAGAGAATCAACGTAACAAGAAGATTAAATTTCTACATTCTGATCGTGGAGGTGAATATCTAAGTTACGAGTTTGGCGAGCATTTGAAGAAATGTGGAATACTTTCACAATTGACACCGCCGGGAACACCACAGCGTAATGGTGTGTCCGAACGTCGTAATCGAACTCTCTTAGATATGGTTCGTTCTATGATGTCACTTACAGATTTACCACTATCATTTTGGGGTTATGCATTAGAAACAACCGCATTCACTTTAAATAGGGCACCATCTAAATCCGTTGAAACGACACCGTATGAATTATGGTTTGGGAAGAAACCTAAATTGTCGTTCCTTAAAGTTTGGGGTTGCGAAGCCTATGTAAAGAAGTTACAGCCGGACAAGCTTGAACCCAAAGCGGAAAAATGCGTCTTCATTGGATACCCAAAGGAAACTATTGGGTATACTTCTATCATAGATCCAAAGGCAAAATCTTCGTTGCCAAGAATGGATCCTTTCTAGAGAAGGAATTTCTCTCGAAAGAAGTGACTAGAAGGAAAGTAGAACTCGACGAGGTTGTTGAACCTTCTCTCGAACTTGCGAGTAGCGCAACACCGGAAGAAGTTCCTGTGGTGCCTGCACCAATAAGAGAGGAAGCTAATGATGATGATCATGAAACTTCGGTTGAAGTTGCTACAGAGCCTCGCAGGTCAACGAGAACTCGTACCACTCCTGATTGGTATGATCCCGTTATGAGTGTCATGTTGGTGGACAACACCGATGACCCTGCGACATATGAGGAAGCGATGATGAGCCCAGATTCCAATAAATGGCAAGACGCCATGAAATCCGAGATTGGATCCATGTACGAAAACCAAGTATGGACTTTGGTGGACTTACCGGATGGCCGGAAGGCTGTCGAGAACAAATGTATTTTCAAGAAGAAAACAGATGCTGATGGTAATGTTACTGTCTATAAAGCTCGACTTGTCGCAAAAGGGTTTCGACAAATTCAAGGAGTTGACTACGATGAGACTTTCTCACCAGTAGTGAAGCTAAAGCCTGTGAGGATTTTGTTAGCAATCGCTGCATATTACGATTATGAGATATGGCAGATGGATGTCAAAACAGCGTTCATCAATGGAGACATTGATGAAGAGTTGTATATGATGCAACCCAAAGGTTTGGTCGATCCTAAAGATGCTAACAAGGTATGCAAACTTCAACGGTCCATATATGGATTGAAGCAAGCATCCCGAAGTTGGAATCAACGTTTTGATAAGGTAATCAAAAGTTTTGGTTTTATACAAACTTATGGAGAAGCTTGTATTTACAAGAAATTGAGTGGGAGCTCTGTAGCATTCTTAATACTATATGTAGATGACATATTGTTGATTGGGAATGATGTAGACCTTCTTAATAGTGTCAAGGAATATTTGAATAATAGTTTTTCAATGAAAGATCTTGGCGAAGCAGCTTACATATTAGGCATAAAGATTTATAGAGATAGATCGAGACGCCTAATATCATTGTCACAAAGTACATATTTGGACAAAGTTCTAAAGAGATTTGGAATGGAAGATAGCAAGAAAGGGTTCTTGCCCATGTTGCCCAATACGACCTTGAGTAAAACTCAAAGTCCAGCAACAGCAGAAGATAGAGAAAGGATGAGTAAGACTCCCTATGCCTCAGCCATAGGATCTCTAATGTATGCCATGCTATGTACTAGACCCGATATTGCATATGTTGTTAGTTTAACTAGCAGATATCAAAGTGATCCAGGAGTGGATCATTGGACAGCGGTCAAAAACATCCTTAAGTACTTGAGAAGAACTAAGGATATGGTTCTTTCTTATGGAGGTGATGAACAGCTCGTTGTTAATGGTTACACCGATGCTAGTTGGAACACCGATCCGGATGATTCTAAATCTCAGTCTGGATACGTATTTACTTTGAATGGTGCAGCAGTTAGCTGGAGGAGTGCAAAGCAAAGCGTTGTGGCGAGATCTTCAACTAAATCGGAATCCATAGCTGCTTCGGAGGCTTCACAAGAAGCGATATGGATGAAGGAGTTCATTACAGAGCTCGGTGTGGTTCCAAGTGCGCTGGACCCAATGTCTATCTACTGTGATAACATGGGCGCCATAGCCAATGCGCAAGAACCAAGGTCACACAAGAAGCTGAAGCACATCAAGCTACGTTTTCACGCTATTCGAGAACATGTCCAAGATGGTGACATAAAGATTTGCAAAGTACACACAGATCTGAATGTGGCGGATCCGTTGACTAAACCTCTCCCGAGGGCAAAACATGACCAACACCAAACTGCCATGGGTGTTCGGTATATTACCATGTAATCTAGATTAGTTGACTCTAGTGCAAGTGGGAGACTGTTGGAGATATGCCCTAGAGGCAATAATAAATATAGTTATTATTATATCTTTGTGTTTACGATAAATGTTTACATTCATGCTATAATAGTATTAACCAGGAAACATTAATACTTCTGTGATTTGTAAACTAAATTAGAGTCCCTGGTAAAGCCTCTTCATAATACTATCTTGTTAGTTAATAAATGATTGTGGTTTCCCTATCATGAACATTGAGATGTTATTAACAACAATATCATATCGTTAGGAGAATGGTATGATGGACATACTCCTATAGATAAGCGTAGCATAAAGATCAAGTCATTTTAAATAGTTCAATTGCTATAAGCTTTCTGATACATAGTAACCTAATTCCTTCGACCATGAGATCATGCTTATCACCATCACCGGAAGGATGCTTTGATGACATCAAACACCACACCATAACTGGGTGGCTATAAAGGTGGCATTGAGTGTTCGGAAAGTATGGGTTGAGACACATGGATCAAGAGTGGGATTTGTCCATCCATATGACGAATAGATATACTCTAGGCCCTCTCGGTGGAATGTCATCCAATTAGCTTGCAAGCATGTGACTGGCTCACAAGGGATCACATATCGTGGGAACGAGAAAAGAGTACTTATCGGTAACGAGGTTGAACTAGGTATGCAGAGATACCGACGATCAAAACCTCGGATAAGTAAACTATCGTGAAACAAAGGGAAATTGGTATCATATGTAAGTGGTTCATTCGATCGCAAAGTAATCGTAGAAATATGTGGGAGCCATATGAATTTCCAGATTCCTCTATTGGTTATTGTTCGGAGAAGTGTCTCGATCATGTCCGCATAATTCACGAACCGTAGGGAGACACACTTAAGGATTCGATGTTGTTGAGTAGTTATGGAATGATGAGTAAGAGACCGAATGGTGTTCGGAGTCTTGGATGGGATCCGGGATATCACGAGGAGATCCGGAGAATAAGATTCATATAAGGAAAGTCCTGTTTCGGAGTTGGAGAATGATTCCGGTGTTTTCATCAGGAATGTTCTAGAAGGGTCCGGAAGGTCCGGCACTCCGGAGGGGAAGGGTACATGAATGTGTCATAACAAGTTGGAATGGTTGCATCATGTACTAGGTATCATGGCTGGGCAAAATAAAGGGATAAATCAAATCCTAGTTTGAAAAGTCAAACGCCAATTTGAAAAGTCAAACGACAGTTTTGCTTGGTGGAGGGAGAGTAGGAAACCTACTTGGGGAGGAGTTCCTCTCCCTCCACCCGCCGGACGAGGAGGCCGACTTGGGGGAGGACTCCCTCCCCTTGGTCGGCGCCCTCCCACCTATAAAAGGAGGGGCAGGGGTGCCCCTCTAGACCTACACCTCTCTCTACCGAAACCCTAACCCTAGACGCCGGTCACCAAGTCGTCGCCGCCTCCCTAGGGTTTCCTCCTAGCCGCCGAGTTGGGGCCCTCCCCTTGCCCTAGCCTCCGGCCTAGCCCTCTCTCCTTGGTGCCTCTAAACCCTAGATCGACAAGGCCTCTCTCATAGTCTACCATACTCTCTCCGGCTTAAGGCAAAGCCCTGTGAGATCTCCCCTCTACTTCCGGTACCACGCCGTCGTGCTGCCGGAATCGTGAGGAGAGTGCTACAACCTCTGCTGCCTGCTGGAACAAGGGAGAGGAAGGTCTTCGTCGAGTACCGAACGTGTGACCGACTGCGGGAGCGCTACCGGAACGCGGCGCCGGAAGGATCGTCTACACGATCTTGAGATCGGCAAGAGTACGACTACATCACCCACGAGAATCTGCTCTCGTTAAACACTTTGGAATCTACAAGGGTGAATTATTCTATCGACTCGTTGCTACAATCTAGTAGATAGATCTTGGCTTGTTTGTTTGTATGCGGTAGAATTTTTTTGTTTTCCATGCTACGAACCCCTTCATTCCTATGCATGGTGTGTTACACCAATCCAAGTATATTCTTGTTTTCAGTTATCTTCTAATTAAAACTACTTTGTTATGTGAAAACTTAGTGATTAAAGCCCTCACGAACTTGATGGTACACTTCATATTCTTTGCCCTAATAAACTTGAACCATTGTGTCGTCTATGTTGTATATGCTTGCACTTATACGTTGGAATTAGCAGAACCATGTTGTCATGGGGAACGTTTTCAACATTGCACTTGTACTTTGTACTCAGTTGATATCATGCTCTTTTGTCTATGGATGTCACGGTGTGAAATAAAGAGGGAACTTGTAAGTCCATGGAGTATGTATTTTGTGTTAGAGAAACGCATGGGCCGCTAGCCTAAGCCATGCCTAATCATGGTGGAAACTTGCAGCATCACCATAGTGAGCTATCTATGAAGCATCCTCAATAGAAAGCTATGCACATAGTAAATAAAAAGATCACCGAGATGCTCATTGTCTGCTTGCCTTGTCATTTTGGTTATAGGATAGCTCCTATACCATGTGCAAGGGGTACCCCGTTGGCGGTTCTCTATGATACGCATGTACTTACAATGACAAGAACTTACAGGTGACTGAAGTTGAGTAGCATGAGGTATGGCCCTCGTATTCAAGGGACTTGAGATTGCCAACTTATACTTTGTCAAGCATATACTCCATAGTTAGTTCACTTTAACCTTAATCACTTTAAGATGCTTATGATAGGGGCAATGAGGGCTGAAAGCTAACAAGTACCATAATTTTGGAAGCTCTTTTTGAAACTTGAAATCCCTGCTTCCCTTTATGAAGGGTCTTTTTCCACTATTATTGAGTCTCCACCTTCTACCTTTAGGCACCATTAAGAGAGCATAGTTGCCATTCTTAGTTCTATGTGCAGTGTCCCAAAACTTATTGATTGATGCATATTGTGATATTACTTGTTCTTGTGCTACTTGTTTCTAGTCACTCTTGTGAACTTTGAAGGTGTCTTATGCATCTATTTGCTATTCTATGAGGGACAAGCCGATTGTCACTATGCTGTTTTTTCTGTATGTGAAACAAACAAACGTTTTTCAATGCATGTTATTCATGATCTTAGTTTGTAGCCTTTCATGTTGCATGCATAGTTAATTTGCCTTATTGTTAGAACTCCATCTTTCATGCACATGTTTAGAGTTCTTTGATCCCAACTTTCAATGCTTGCAAATGGTTTGATCTTGGTTTTGATGGTGCATGTCACCTCAAAAATTATTCTTTTTATCACTTACCCACTCGAGGACGAGCAGGAGTTAAGCTTGGGGATGCTTGATACGTCGGAAACGTATATATAATTTTTGATGTTCCATGCTTGTTTAGTATCTACTTTGCTTTGTCCACACTTTGAGGTGTTTTTATATCTTTTCTGGAACTAACCTATTAACAAGTTGCCACAGTGCCACTTGCCCATTTTCTTCTGTTTTTGGTTCCAGAAAGGCAGAAAATCAATATTCTCGGAATTGGACGAGACAAAATCCAAAGTCAATATTTTACCGTGGGCGAAACGAATCCAAAAGACGAGACGGAGAGGCGAGCAAGGGCGGCCAGACCCCTCCTAGGCGCGGCCAGGGAGGGCCCACGCCTGGGCAGGGTGTGGCCCCTCTGGTCGCCTCCCAGCCTCACATCTTCGCCTATAAGAAGCCCCCGATGCAGAAACCCTAGACACTCGATCAAAACTCCACGAAACCGTCTGTAGCCGCCGCCACCATCGTCCCTAGATCAGGGGGTCTGAAGTTCTTCCCGGCACCCTGCCGGAGGGGAGATCATCCTGGAGGCCTTCTTCTCCGGTATGATGCGTGAGTAGTTCCACCTTGGACTATGGGTCAATCTAGTAGCTAGATGGTTGTATCTCCTCCTTGTTCTTTCATGTATAGATCTTGTGAGCTCCGTTCATGATCAAGATCTAATCTATTTGTAATCATGCATGTTGTGTTTGCGGGGATCCGATGGATATTGAGATTACTATGTCAGATTGATTAATGGTTTTTGTCTTATGATTCTATCATGTTTGTGTTGTTTGTGACCTTGCATGCTCTCCGTTGTTAGTAGCTATACTGGCCAAGTAGTTGCTAGTGACTCCAAGAGGGGGTATTTATGCTCGATAGTGGGTTCATGCCTCTAGTTTACAAGGGAAGTGACAGAATTCTCTTCGGTTGTAGATGTGTTGTTGCTACTAGGGAGAAAACAACGGTCTCTTGTTCATGGAACAAGTGGATCGTTTACCTTACACACTTTTCTTGAAGCAGTTGTGTGTTGCTTGCAACTTAATACTCGAGGGGGTTCGGATGATAACCTGAAGGTGGAATTCTAGTCATAGATGCAGTTGGATGGCGGTCTATGTATATTGTTGTATTGCCCAATCGAATCTCATAGGATCATTTTTTTTCTAGTATTGCATTGTTATGCCTTGCTCAGTTCCTGTCAATTGCCCTGCTGTAATTTGTTTACCCTTCATGCCATGTTGTTTATCTAAGGAGAGCACCTCTAGTGAACTATGGACCCCGGTCCAATCTTTGCCATTGATACATCCTCCACTGTTACATGTTTACTTGCTGCAAACCACCATTACTTTCGACACCATACGTTTAATCCTTTGTTACAGCAAACCGATGAGCTTGACAACCTCACTGATTAGTTGGGGCAAAGTATTGAGTTTGTGTTGTGCAGGTCTCCGCGTTGCTTGCAACTCCTGTGTGACATTTCCTTCCTCCTACTGGTTCGATAACCTCGGTTTCTTACTAACGAAAAACTTGCTGATATGCTGCTTCACACCTTGCTCTTGAGGTTCCCAACGAAGTGCTTCCCAGAACCATCAGATCCACCCGCAAATGTGAATCTACCCATCTCTAAGAAACCTATGAACGACCGTCAGAATCAACATAGTATTTCTCTTTAGCAGGTTTTGACAGACCTCATCCTCCTTAAGATGCTATAAAAGCCATTCACTCACGAGGAATGTGTTTTTAACTTGAAAAACCCTTCAATGCCAAGACCACTCTGATCTTTTGGACAACAAATCATGTTCTGTTTTTTTTGCATTGTTACATTGCCAAAGTAACTTGGATCGAAAGTAATCTAGAAGAATGAGATAATATACAATACCATATTATTTATTTATTTATGAATTTATAAGAACCAACCTTCCACTGATAGATAGGAGTTTTACTTTCCACCTTCTCGGCCAATTCTCAAGGCGCTCCTCAACTTAATTCCACTAGGCATATGAGAGTTTTCGAAAATGAATTGGAATTTTCAAATATCTAATTAAAAACTAATCTTGTTTGCAACCCAATAATTCAACGTACTAATTGGTTGCATCTTGACCTTCGCCAAAATAGAGCTATTCGCTATATGAAAATTATTTTTAAGATCTAAAAGTTGATCAAACCCTAATGGCGCCCAACACTTGATGTGTGACGCTTCGTTGGAAACCCCAAGAGCAAGGTATGAAGCAGCACAACAGCAAGTTTCCCTCAGTAAGAAACCGAGGTTATCGAACCAGTAGGAGGAAGGAAACGTCACACAGGTGTTGCAAGCAATGCGGAGACCTGCACAACACAAACTCAAGACTTTGCCCCAACGAATCAGTGAGGTTGTCAAGCACACCTGTTTGCTGTAACAAACGATTAAACGTATGGTGTGAAAGGTAATGGTTTGCAGCAAGTAAACAGGTAATAGTGGAAGATGTATCAATGATAGAGATTGGACTGGGGTCCATAGTTCACTAGAGGTGCTCTCCTTATATAAACAACATGGCATGAAGGGTAAAAAAATTACAGCGAGGCAATTGACAGGAACTGAGCAAGGCATAACAATGCAATTACTAGCCAGAAAGATCCTATGAAGTTGATTGGGCAATACAACAATATACATAGACCGTCATCCAACTACATCTATGACTAGAAGTCCACCTTCAGGTTATCATCCGAACCCCCTCCAGTATTAAGTTGCAAGCAACAGACAACTGCTTTAAGCAAAGTGTGTAAGGTAAACAGTCCACATGTTCCATGAACAAGAGACCGTTGTTTTCTCCCTAGTAGCAACAACACATCTACAACCGAAGAGATTATTGTCACTTCCCTTGGAAACTAGAGGCATGAACCCACTATCGAGCATAAATACCCCCTCTTGGAGTCACTAACAACTACTTGGCCAAGATAACCACTAGCAATGGAGAGCATGCAAGATCACAAACAACACAGACATGATTGAATCATACAGACAAAACCATTAACCAAACCAACATAATAATCTCAATATCCATCGGATCCCCGCAAACACAACATGCATGATTACAAATAGATTAGATCTTGATCATGAACTGAGCTCACAAGATCTATACATGAAAGCACAAAGTAGGAGATACAACCATCTAGCTACTACATGGACTCATAGTCCAAGGTGGAACTACTCACGAATCATACCGGAGATAAGGCCTCCGGAATGATCTCCCCTCCGGCAGGGTGCCGGGAAGAGCTTCAGCCCCTCCTACCCGATCTAGGGATGATGGTGGCGGCGGATACAGACGGATTCGTAGATTTCTGATCGGGTACTCAGGGTTTCTGCATCGGGGGCCTCTTATAGGCGAAGGGCATCTACAGAGATCGGGCTCTTCTCTGTACTTCTTATTCCCCATGGAAAGTAATTGACTTTGACGTTTGTCCCGTCTAATTCCGAGAATATTTCTTTACTAACTTTTCTGAAACCAAAAACAGCAGAAAACAGGCATCTGGCACTGTTGCAACTTGTTAATAGGTTAGTACCAGAAAACATGTAAAAAGCACCTCAAAGTGTGGACAAGTAAAGCAAAGTAGATACTAAACAAGCATGGAACATCAAAAATTATAGATACGTTTCCAATGTATCAAACCCTAATAGAATTAGCTCGATACTCTTAGCCTCTTTGAGGTCATGTTCCCTAAACATAACTGTAACATCCATCAAGCAGGTGTACCACTGGTTCCTATAGGCCATTATTTTCTGCACGTTCAATCATTATGACCAATATATCTCCTTAGCGCCACCATCGTCCCTCCCGCCCCCAACTCTGCTAGGCAGTAGAACCTCGAGCATGTCAAAGAGGACTCACCAGGAACGACAACCACGATGCAACGCGTGTTGTGGGTTGCCTCCCTAGCTGTCGCATCCCAAAATTTTCCAATTTTTGAAATGTGAAAATAAACAAACAAAATAAACAAATGTTGAAATTTAGGGGGAAAAGAAACTTTTGCTACTAAATGAAAACATCAAAAACTTACTTGAAACAAATTTTGAATAAGAAAGCAACAAACAAATATTCAAAAGATCAAATGCATTCATGCTTGGAATGTATCTTGAATTTAAGCACAGTTAAACCAAAAACATAAACCCTAATGAAAGAAATCATCATCAAGATCACTCCAAGACTATGGCTTTGTTCCATATAAAAATTTAGCAACAAACATTCCTAAGTGATCAATAAGGGTAAACAAAAATATTACAAAACCATGGGAATTGGTTTTACTCCATTTGGAGCCATGGATAAAAACTTATGATTTTTCTATAAGATAAAAGAAAATATTCCAAGGTTAATAAATCTCATAGCTAAAATCAATACCAAATTGTGAACAGATTAATCCAAAAAGGATTTGAAAAGATAAATAATTATTAAATAAAATTATACAAATTGGAACCACTATTTTTGGAACTATAAATGAAGAGAAATGAGTTTTATAAGACAAAGAAGAAAAACAAATAAGAATTATTACAAAGACAATTTAAACCATGACTAAATCCATAAGTAAATGGAATAAAAGTAATTTAAATAATATAAAAAGATAAAAGTTTGTTTAAATAAAATTATATGGGCTTATGAACCATATTCAAATTTTATTTAAATAAAATCCAAAATGCCTCATTCAAATGAATATTAAATCATAAGAAAAATATTTGAAATACTTCAAAGTGGATTAATTAATCAACTTTTATTTGGTATAAAATCTACTGAAAGGTTTGGTGAAAAATTGAATCAATTTGGAATTGAAAACAATTAGTTGGAATAAAATTAGAAAACAGAAAAAGAAAAGGAAAAAAGGAATTGAAGAAAAAAAGAGAAAGGAGAAACCTACATGCCATCTAGCCAGCCCAGCCCAGCAACACGGCCCAACTAGCCCACCCGGCCACCCCTCTCTCCCTGCAGATCCTTTCTCACCCGCGCACACTCATACCCCCTCGCTGACGCGCTGGACCCATGGCCACGTCGACATCGTCGTCCTCACCGCGCGTTGAACACGCCTCCCTCCTCGTCGTTTCTGGCCATCTTAATTCACGTAAATTCCATTGATTCCGCGAGTAAATCTCCCCCGACCCCTATTACTTATTCCTCTCTCCCTCCTCTCTGTTTCCCCTGGATTTCCCGCATGAGAGAGCCACCGGGCTGCTCAAATTCAAGCTTGCAACCGCCGCCATCCCGAGAACTCCGGCGACCAATTCAATAAAGCTCCGATCACCCCCTCCCCCGCGCGCGCGCCTCTACCCTGCACCCTTGCATCCATAGTCACCAGGCGCATCTGCTAAATGCTTCCCCTTGCTTGTGTGCGCCCCAGAAACTCGCCTTCGACTCCGACTGCAAGAGCCCGACAGTGCGCACAACACCGGTGACGAAATTCGGTGAGCCCCGTGCGCGCCTTTCCCTCTAATTCTTGTTGTCATGTTCTCCATCGTCTTGTGCTTCCTATGATGCTCGCCACACACTCGCTCATGACCTGCAGGCTCGCCCACGACGATATCTGCAAGCACCCAACGAAGCATGCAACTCCGGCGAGGAATCACCGACAAATCCGTGCACCCCGGCCTCACCCACGAACACCTTGAGAACCGCCTCGCCACTTCTACCCTGGCGAGCCTCTGTACCCCCTACCTTTCCCCCTGGCGTCGCCGGACCGCCGTCGCCAGACGCGCCGCCGCCGCACTTGCCACTCGCGTCGCCAGTTCCTAGCCAGTGAGCTCAGGTCCGCTGGATCTGGATCGTAGGGTTAGGATTAGATCACCAGTCGAAGAGGTATCACCTGATCTGGTGTGGCATCCCGCAAAACCACTACTAGAAAATCGCGTTGTTTTTGTGCATTGCATCGTCATCATCATGCATTGTTTGTCTGAAACTATTTTCGAAACGCCTAGTTGTGTTTTCTAAATAACCCCCGTCTCTATTTCAAATTAAAACATCGGTCTGTTCAGACCTTGTAGTTGTCTAACAAGTATTTACAAAAATGTTTTACAAATAAAATTAAAACAATAAAATATTTTTGTCGGGCAGTCCAGTCCGGCCGGTCAGGCCAGAGGCCAACCGGTCCAGACCATCTGCGACCCAGCCCAACTAAACCCTGCAAGACCCTAGACCAACCTTTCCCATCCAATCCTAGTCTACCCACCAATCACAGCTCGCCACCTCACCCCTGGACCCAATCCCCACCCACCTTGCCACCTCATCAATCCACCCTGCAACACCCCACTCCTTCTCTCATCCCAGTCCCACCTACCCCCCCTCTCTCTGCCTCACCGCCAGCCTGGCCCCACCCCAACCCACTGCCACCTCACCCCCAACTCCCTCCCTCACCCCCACAACCGACCCACTCCCTCACCTCTCCCTGGAACCGGGCCCCACCCGCAGCGACCCTCCTCACCCCGCGCCTGGGCCCCACCACCTGCCGTCCCCTTCCTCCCGCCCCGCTCGCGGCCCCTCCCCCAGACGCCACCGCTCCTCTCTCTCTCCCCAACGCCGCCACCGGGGCCCCTCCCCGTCGATCCCGCGCCTCCGTTAGGCTCGCCCTCCCCTCCGTTCCGCACCCTCTCCTCCCGCCTTAGGCCTCGCCTCCTCCCTCCTCGCGAGCTCGCCCCGAGCGCCTCCCCTCTCGTCGCCGCTCTGCTCCTCCGGCCGCTACCCCGCCCCGGCCGCGTGCCCGCCAGCAGGCCCTCGCCGGCCCTCCTCCCCTCCGCGTCGCCGCGTCCCCCTCGCGCGCGTCGGCCCCGCCGTCCTGCACCCTCCCCTCACCGGCGACCTCCCCCTCCACCGCGGCCGCCGCCCTACCCGCTCAAGCTCGCCGCCTCCGGCCGAGCTCCCCGCCGCGCGGCCGAGCCCTGCTCCACCCCGCCGCCGGCACGCCCCGTCGGCCTCCTCGCCGTCCCTCGCGCCGGTCGCCCTCCGCCCAAGGTCGCCGGCGCCGCCCCATGACCCCGCGCCCGGCGCCGCCCGCCCGTCGGCCGCAGCTTCCGCCGTCGCCCCGGCTGTCCTCTGCGACCCTGCAGCACTGCCGCTTGCGTGCTTGCTGCGAACCTTGTCCCCGCGTCGCCCCTGTCCAGCACCGTGCACCCAGGTCAGCCGTCGATGCAACCATAGTGCCTGAGCTGCTATTGGTGTACTGCTGCTCAGGTCCTCCACGAAGAAGATCTGATTTAGTTAAAGCCCAGTCCAGATAAAACCAAGGCGACACTAGATGATTGTATGGCACCGAAAAGATCTACCACTCGGACGAGACACGATCAAGGAGAAGCCCCGAACACCAAGATCTTCTTCATGGATGCGGATCCGATGCCCCGTTCACGGAGTCTGAAGATCGATACCGCCGAACCCGAGCGCCAAGGTCTACTTCCCGGACCCGTGGAGACCGATCCGAAGCGCCAGGACCCGAACCTGAAGAACGCCAAGATCGCCGACGCGGAACGCCAAGTTCTTCATCCCGGACGCCAAGACCGACCTGATACGCGGGCCCGACAAGATCGACACCGACCAGGGCGAGTCCGATGCGCCCCCGACGCCACACCAAGTTCGTCTTCCCGGAACGCCAAGCTCTTCATCTTGTATCCGATCCCGCCGAGACCGAACCCCAGATCCGAACCCTGAGACCGAACCCCGAACCCCGGAACCCCAAGATCGTCGAACCCTAATGTGTGACCCTTATCCGAGAACCCTATTTTATAAATTGTCAACTATATAAATTGTTGCATATTTAATTGTCATACTCGCATGCATATTGTCATGTGGTTTGGGGGCCTTATGCCGATTCACCTTATAATTAAATATGGGGCCCATATGCGGACAAATCTAGTCTTATATCGGCCCCATTTAAATTTGTGTAGCGAACCGGTAACTTATTTTGCCATGTGAAGACAACATTTAATTTGCGGGGTAGATAAATAACATGAACCATCTAATTAAATGTCGGGACCCCCGGTTCCGCTTAATCTTGCCTAATTGCATCGCACCTTCGCCATGTCATGCATCATACAGGCATCATGCCCGATCTTCTGCCGTTATATTAAATAGTGTATCCGGTGTTTATTCTAGTGTTTTGGTTCTTCGCGGATAAGGCCGTTGAGTTGATGCGAGTGTCGACCCGATCTTCGGTTGAACCTTCGGAAATGTTTTCAGGCGAGCATCTCCCCCTTTCTACCTATCTTACTTTTATAGTATTTATTCCCTCCTGTTGATCTATTGCTATCTGTGTTGCGATGCTCTAGTTTTCGCACCCGTGATATCCCTTGCAGCCTTATATTGCCGTGGACACATCCTATTACCTGTTGCTTGGTAGATAGTTGGACCTGCGCGTCGTAGTCGCTTGCTCAAGTGCTGTTGCGTGTCGTCAAGTACCACAGTTGTTGGAGTATTGCCATGTGTTTATTGTTGAAGTTGATCATAACTTTAATTACTGTTTAACAACTAAAATTGAAGTAGGTAAGCAGAGGCACATGTGGGTAATAGATGTTATTTGGTTGTTAACCGTCCACTTGTGTCCCGTAGGACCCCGAGTACTTGATACCTGTTCCTTGAATATTCGCGCTATCCACATCCGGGAGGATTATGGGACCCCCCTGAGCCAGAGCTTGATTCATTCTTATTTCTTGGGGCCACAAACTAGTTTGAGGATTTATTTACGATCCTGTACTTATGCCATGCTTTACTGCTTTATTTACGATTGTGCGATGGATAGCACCTGTACTGTTTAGGATCGGGACACGTTTTCGCGGTGTCGATAAGCCCGAGTTTTCGGGTTCCCAGTTGTTCACAGCCGTCCACCCAAACCTCGGGTCCGTCTCGGAGTCAGCTAACTTCGTTGCGGGTGTACTCCAAGGGGTGGCCCCCTGAAATATTTCTGAATCATGTGATTGCTTTGTCGTGAAAGCCTCGTTGGGTTTTGATTTGGTTTTTCCGAGGTTGATCGAGTGTGTGTTGCTATTTGTGCACCCCTGCAGGGTAAAACTTTCTGAAAGCCGTGTCCGCGGTTATGGACGACTTGGAGCACAGTATCTCGATCATAGACAACTATAACTAAAGTAGTGCTATAAATTTGACTTTATAATGACTAGTAATCAGCTTCACTATAATGGAATGGCTCAATAAAACTGCCAACAATTGCTTGTTTGGGTTATCGCTTGCGACCATTGTATCTGACTAGTAAGTATTGCAACTATAACGGAATGGCTAAATAAAAGTACCAACAACTGCTGGGTTTTGGGTTATCTCATGCTAATTGTATTTGACTAGTAAGTGTCGCAACTACAACGGAATGGTTAACTAAAATTGCCCACTGCTTATTATATCAGGATGATTATCTATACTTGACTAGTAATTGCTGCAAGGAGAACTGAATAAATAAAACTGCCAACTGTGTGAGTTCCTCGGTTGACTTCCTCGTTTGGTCTCGAGGGGGAAACACCAGGATGGGTTTGTTTGATGGTGGACTCAGGATGGTTCCGAATAGGTCTTTCTTACCCCTCTCTGATAGCCGCCAGTTGTATCGAGTCTCTATAGGTTGTTTAGTGCATGCTGCGCCGCTGCCGCTTCAGTCCACCATACCTATGTAGGCGAGGACCGCCGAATTCTAGTCTCGCCGTGTACTGGCCTCAGTACTGACGCTCCTCTTTTCCTTTGCCCTTTGTCGGCACCCCTTTTGTTTAAGCAGGTTTTGAGATCGACGTCGTTAGCAGGGTTACCCTTCCGGCTTGGCCTGGGCAGGGTTATGGACGCCATTGGTTATTCTCCCGGGCTCTTAGCCCCATTTGCCTCTTGCCCGTAGTCGGACGCTCTATCATTTTCAAGGTGATTGGATCTTTGTATATTATATCTGGATTCTTGACTCATGGAGTCGTGTTGTATATATATCTGTTCTGTGGGTCCCATCGAGGACTGTTGTGTAATGTTATTACTTCGTTTTCCACCCGCACGAAAGTGCCTGGTGGGCACCTTTGAATCGTTTCTCTGCGGGTTTGGCGGGTTTCGCTAAAACTTGCATAGGGCCGATTCTGAGGGTGTTACAGAGTGGTATCAGAGCCCAGCAGTTGCGATACCCCACAAGTCCAGCATGTAGGATAACCTAGCTAACGGCCAAAGTAGAGTGTCAAAACTACTTTTGAAAAATCGGTTGGATAGATCTGGTTAGGTCTGCTTTTATTCCTTACCCCTCTGCTATTCTCCTCTTACCTCTACGTGTTTTGAATCCGCTCTCGTCTCTTTCTTTGAGTCCAGGATTTCTCGCGGTTGGGTTCCGTCGTACCTTCAGGGTTTCGCTTCCTCCTTTGATAACGGTGTTCTACCATCCGGTGTTCATGCTGTCTGAGGAATCCGTCTACTGTGGTACCATTCTTTGTTCCTTGTTTGTGCTTTCCGGTGTTTTCCGACGCGACGACATCATCTACGCCAGATCCGATGCAGAGTCTGCATCACTCCTTTGTTTCCGAACCTCGTTTGTCGAGATCTTCAGTCTAATTCCGAGAGTTGGTTGCATAATCCGTCTATTCGTGTGCAGAGTAATGGTTTGGGTGCGCGATGGACTGATCACCATCCGACTACTCTTATCATTCGCTCTTGTACATCGAATCAGTGGATCCAGCAATTTTACTCCGTCCACGGAAGTTAGAGGTGGCTTTATTTGTCAATATCTCTACCTTCGACCTTTTGTTTCCGGAGTGTTCTCTCGGCGACCACGGACAACGACCTCTTGTTAGTGGTGTCGCGAGGATCTACACGAAGCGAGAAGACGCAGATCGCCGACCTTCTTTCCGGTACCATGAGGCAGATCTCGAGGGCGAGATCCATTGTTAGTGGTGTCGAATTGTGGCATCCCGCAAAACCACTACTAGAAAATCGCGTTGTTTTTGTGCATTGCATCGTCATCATCATTCATTGTTTGTCTGAAACTATTTTCGAAACGCCTAGTTGTGTTTTCTAAATAACCCCCGTCTCTATTTCAAATTAAAACATCGGTCTGTTCAGACCTTGTAGTTGTCTAACAAGTATTTACAAAAATGTTTTACAAATAAAATTAAAACAATAAAATATTTTTGTCGGGCAGTCCAGTCCGGCCGGTCAGGCCAGAGGCCAACCGGTCCAGACCATCTGCGACCCAGCCCAACTAAACCCTGCAAGACCCTAGACCAACCTTTCCCACCCAATCCTAGTCTACCCACCAATCACAGCTCGCCACCTCACCCCTGGACCCAATCCCCACCCACCTTGCCACCTCATCAATCCACCCTGCAACACCCCACTCCTTCTCTCATCCCAGTCCCACCTACCCCCCTCTCTCTGCCTCACCGCCAGCCTGGCCCCACCCCAACCCACTGCCACCTCACCCCCAACTCCCTCCCTCACCCCCACAACCGACCCACTCCCTCACCTCTCCCTGGAACCGGGCCCCACCCGCAGCGACCCTCCCCACCCCGCGCATGGGCCCCACCACCTGCCGTCCCCTTCCTCCCGCCCCGCTCGCGGCCCCTCCACCAGACGCCACCGCTCCTCTCTCTCTCCCCAACGCCGCCACCGGGGCCCCTCCCCGTCGATCCCGCGCCTCCGTCAGGCTCGCCCTCCCCTCCGTTCCGCACCCTCTCCTCCCGCCTGAGGCCTCGCCTCCTCCCTCCTCGCGAGCTCGCCCCGAGCGCCTCCCCTCTCGCCGCCGCTCTGCTCCTCCGGCCGTGACCCCGCCCCGGCCGCGTGCCCGCCAGCAGGCCCTCGCCGGCCCTCCTCCCCTCCGTGTCGCCGCGTCCCCCTCGCGCGTGTCGGCCCCACCGTCCTGCACCCTCCCCTCACCGGCGACCTCCCCCTCCACCGCGGCCGCCGCCCTACCCGCTCAAGCTCGCCGCCTCCGGCCGAGCTCCCCGCCGCGCGGCCGAGCCCTGCTCCACCCCGCCGCCGGCGCGCCCCGTCGGCCTCCTCGCCGTCCCTCGCGCCGGTCGCCCTCCGCCCAAGTTCGCCGGCGCCGCCCCATGACCCCGCGCCCGGCGCCGCCCGCCTGCCGGCCGCAGCTTCCGCCGTCGCCCCGGCTGTCCTCTGCGACCCTACAGCACTGCCGCTTGCGTGCTTGCTGCGAACCTTGTCCCCGCGTCGCCCCTGTCCAGCACTGTGCGCCCAGGTCAGCCGTCGATGCAACCATTGTGCCTGAGCTGCTATTGGTGTACTGCTGCTCAGGTCCTCCACGAAGAAGATCTGATTTAGTTAAAGCCCAGTCCAGATAAAACCAAGGCGACACTAGATGATTGTATGGCACCGAAAAGATCTACCACTCGGACAAGACACGATCAAGGATAAGCCCCGAACACCAAGATCTTCTTCATGGATGCGGATCCGATGCCCCGTTCACGGAGTCTGAAGACCGATACCGCCGAACCCGAGCGCCAAGGTCTACTTCCCGGACCCGTGGAGACCGATCCGAAGCGCCAGGACCCGAAGCTGAAGAACGCCAAGATCGCCGACGCGGAACGCCAAGTTCTTCATCCCGGACGCCAAGACCGACCTGATACGCGGGCCCGACAAGATCGACACCGACCAGGGCGAGTCCGATGCGCCCCCGACGCCACACCAAGTCCGTCTTCTCGGAACGCCAAGCTCTTCATCTTGTATCCGATCCCGCCGAGACCGAACCCCAGATCCGAACCCTGAGACCGAACCCCGAACCCCGGAACCCCAAGATCGTCGAACCCTAATGTGTGACCCTTATCCGAGAACCCTATTTTATAAATTGTCAACTATATAAATTGTTGCATATTTAATTGTCATACTCGCATGCATATTGTCATGTGGTTTGGGGGCCTTATGCCGATTCACCTTATAATTAAATATGGGGCCCATATGCGGACAAATCTAGTCTTATATCGGCCCCATTTAAATTTGTGTAGCGAACCGGTAACTTATTTTGCCATGTGAAGACAACATTTAATTTGCGGGGTAGATAAATAACATGAACCATCTAATTAAATGTCGGGACCCCCGGTTCCGCTTAATCTTGCCTAATTGCATCGCACCTTCGCCATGTCATGCATCATACAGGCATCATGCCCGATCTTCTGCCGTTATATTAAATAGTGCATCCGGTGTTTATTCTAGTGTTTTGGTTCTTCGCGGATAAGGCCGTTGAGTTGATGCGAGTGTCGACCCGATCTTCGGTTGAACCTTCGGAAATGTTTTCAGGCGAGCATCTCCCCCTTTCTACCTATCTTACTTTTATAGTATTTATTCCCTCCTGTTGATCTATTGCTATCTGTGTTGCGATGCTCTAGTTTTCGCACCCGTGATATCCCTTGCAGCCTTATATTGCCGTGGACACATCCTATTACCTGTTGCTTGGTAGATAGTTGGACCTGCGCGTCGTAGTCGCTTGCTCAAGTGCTGTTGCGTGTCGTCAAGTACCACAGTTGTTGGAGTATTGCCATGTGTTTATTGTTGAAGTTGATCATAACTTTAATTACTGTTTAACAACTAAAATTGAAGTAGGTAAGCAGAGGCACAGGTGGGCAATAGATGTTATTTGGTTGTTAACCGTCCACTTGTGTCCCGTAGGACCCCGAGTACTTGATACCTGTTCCTTGAATATTCGCGCTATCCACATCCGGGAGGATTATGGGACCCCCCTGAGCCAGAGCTTGATTCATTCTTATTTCTTGGGGCCACAAACTAGTTTGAGGATTTATTTACGATCCTGTACTTATGCCATGCTTTACTGCTTTATTTACGATTGTGCGATGGATAGCACCTGTACTGTTTAGGATCGGGACACGTTTTCGCGGTGTCGACAAGCCCGAGTTTTCGGGTTCCCAGTCGTTCACAGCCGTCCACCCAAACCTCGGGTCCGTCTCGGAGTCAGCTAACTTCGTTGCGGGTGTACTCCAAGGGGTGGCCCCCTGAAATATTTCTGAATCTTGTGATTGCTTTGTCGTGAAAGCCTCGTTGGGTTTTGATTTGGTTTTTCTGAGGTTGATCGAGTGTGTGTTGCTATTTGTGCACCCCTGCAGGGTAAAACTTTCTGAAAGCCGTGTCCGCGGTTATGGACGACTTGGAGCACAATATCTCGATCATAGACAACTGTAACTAAAGTAGTGCTATAAATTTGACTTTATAATGACTAGTAATCAGCTTCACTATAATGGAATGGCTCAATAAAACTGCCAACAATTGCTTGTTTGGGTTATCGCTTGCGACCATTGTATCTGACTAGTAAGTATTACAACTATAACGGAATGGATAAATAAAAGTACCAACAACTGCTGGGTTTTGGGTTATCTCATGCTAATTGTATTTGACTAGTAAGTGTCGCAACTACAACGGAATGGTTAACTAAAATTGCCCACTGCTTATTATATCAGGATGATTATCTATACTTGACTAGTAATTGCTGCAACGAGAACTGAATAAATAAAACTGCCAACTGTGTGAGTTCCTCGGTTGACTTCCTCGTTTGGTCTCGAGGGGGAAACACCAGGATGGGTTTGTTTGATGGTGGGCTCAGGATGGTTCCGAATAGGTCTTTCTTACCCCTCTCTGATAGCCGCCAGTTGTATCGAGTCTCTATAGGTTGTTTAGTGCATGCTGCGCCGCTGCCGCTTCAGTCCACCATACCTATGTAGGCGAGGACCGCCGAATTCTAGTCTCGCCGTGTACTGGCCTCAGTACTGACGCTCCTCTTTTCCTTTGCCCTTTGTCGGCACCCCTTTTGTTTAAGCAGGTTTTGAGATCGACGTCGTTAGCAGGGTTACCCTTCCGGCTTGGCCTGGGCAGGGTTATGGACGCCATTGGTTATTCTCCCGGGCTCTTAGCCCCATTTGCATCTTGCCCGTAGTCGGACGCTCTATCATTTTCAAGGTGATTGGATCTTTGTATATTATATCTGTATTCTTGACTCATTGAGTCATGTTGTATATATATCTGTTCTGTGGGTCCCATCGAGGACTGTTGTGTAATGTTATTACTTCGTTTTCCACCCGCACGAAAGTGCCTGGTGGGCATCTTTGAATCGTTTCTATGGGTTTCGCTAAAACTTGCATAGGGCCGATTCTAAGGGTGTTACATCTGGTCCATGCGTTTTCAGTTAGATCTAACGGTCCGTGATGCGTGATCCGCACGAAGCGGTATCAACCAACCAGAACACGCCACGTATCTGTGAATTAGAATTAAAATCCAGATTTTAATCTATTAGATGTTTAAACTTGTAAAATCAATAACTTTTGACCTGTAATTCCAAAAATTACAAATTAGGTGCCTATGGATTCAGAAAAATATGTACTTTGCACCTATGTCCTTACTTTAGTCATTTGCTTATAAAAATTAGAGTTTTATGCAGAGACTTGTTTAGGGCTATTTTGAGTATAAAAATTGTTTTAAAAATTATTTTTGAGTGAAACCTTTTGCAAATGGTTTTGTTTTGAACCCTATGACCATAAACACTAACATTTGAAATTAAAAATATATTTTGTTGACACTATAAATTATTCCTTTGAATAAAAGCTTTTCTAACCAAAGAAAAAAATGATTTAAATAACTTATTTTTACTAACTTGGTTTCAAATGAAATTTCACTTTTATAAAAGACCAGTAGGCGTTTTGAAATGTTTAGAACCTTGTTAGAAACCACTTTTTCAATAAAATGACCTTTCGCATGCTTACATGCATTTCTTTGTTTTTCTTGTTTTGATTTGTTATTTTTTGTGTGCTAGTTTTGAATGTGTGCTTTGATTGATTGTGATGTAGTGAACTTTGAGGAGTGTGACAATTTCAAGATCAATAAGAGTACCTAGATTTTATACTAAAAGGGCAAGTGATACTTTGGTCATCAAAAGTCCTATCTTTTCAATATTGCATTAATGATATTTTTGTAGTGTGCATGATAGGACTATTTGGTATAATGCTATGCTATGGTAGATCCTATAGAATATATCTTGGTAGAAATCTTCCTAAGTTAAGAGACATGTTATGCTAGTATGCTTAGCCTAGCTATTATAATTCAAGGGTGGGAATTCATGTTATGATATTATGGAAAAGTTTTGCCCATGTTTATTTTTGACTAAGAAAACAACTTGTTAATGAAACACCTGGGTGGAATGGGAAGTATGGTTTGTATTGAGTGGTTACCCAGAGCCCATTTCTATGGTTTACCCTAGTGTATCTCACTTGTGGATGGCTACCCAGGAACAAAGAGATTTGAGATGTTTAGTATTAAGAAGCTTCCAGTGCAACCACATGGCATATGGGTTCTGCCTTGACCAACTAGGTTGCAAGAACTCAGCCAGATGGACAGAAGGTGGTAGTGATAATAGGATGGAACGCGTCCATGGTGGTCTGAGGGATTGCTTCTGAAAAGTCACGTCTCAATGCATGTCGAGTTTTGTGGGGAAAGTGCACCACCTCTCGAGAGGGTATAAACTAAGTACTTAGCCGTGTCCTCGGTAATGGACATTTTGAGCATCGAAGACATTGAAATGATCAAGAATCTCTTCATCCCAATTTCTCTAAGTTAAAAATTGTTGGGTGAACAAGGGTAGCACCTGGTGTGTATCCAGTGTGCCATGTTTGATGAAGTGTTTTGAAAAAGAGAAAAACTACTTTACAAAGGATAGGAAAAACTTATTTTATGCAAAGGCCATCCAAAACTCCACTTAGCCATATACTCATGCAGATGTTAGATTCTCCATATCAGTATGGTATCACTTGCCATTACAATTCAAATGTATTGACCCTTATGGATGTACCTTATCATGTTGCAGGTTTGTTTGATGTTAGTGAAGTTTGTTGAGTAGGGATTACAAGTCTACAACCAACATGATTACCTTTGGAATATGAAGATGAAGGAATCCATGATTTATAGTTATATCTGCTGCTTTGTAATAAGATAGCCATATGAGCTACGTAAGTTGTAATGTACTATTTTATTCCTAGTTATGAGTTGTAATATGACCTTTGTTTTTTGATATTACATCTTAAACTATGGGTGCTAGCTATTCGATCTAGGGACTAGCACTATAAACACAAGGACTTGTACCTTATTGCGTTTAGGCCTCTACACTAGCCCCCCCACCCCCGCCATCGACAAACTCACCATCGTAGAGTCAACATTATAGGTAGTTAACATAGTGGATTGTTGATCTCTTACAATGGTTGCAACATGTTGGTTTGGCTCGTAGCTTAGAGTATTTCATGACTAATATGTCATGTCCTCTATTTTTCACAAAAGAGAATGGATTTGCAGCACTCAAGTGCTACTGCTCCTGTTTTTTTTTAAGAAAAAAATCGTACTTTCGATTTAAAAAATCACAAAAAAGGTGAATATGTACACATTCCATAGATAGTATTGCGAAGTTTGGGTAGAAATTAATTTGTATTTTGAGCTACGTCGGTAAAATATGGCTGTATATAGGACTAAAAAAACTCATTTTCTTGTGAGAAATTTGTCATTGTAGCCCAAAATATAATGCATTTCCCCAAAATATCGAACCGTGTCTTAGAAATGTGTGTACGGGTGTTCCTTTTTATTTTGCAGACTTTTTTTTGGTATCCCATGGATGTGTTTTTAATTAGATTTTTTTTAAAAAAGTGTATATATTAATATCACAGGGATACCAATTACACCCGACCTCTACAACAATGCATACCCTAGCGGTCGTATGATGACCCACAAGTATAGGGGGTGTATCGTAACACTTTCGATAAATAGGATTGTCAATTCCAACGAGGAGCAGAAGGTATTGACTAGTGGTTTGGAGTAGGACATCATTATAAATACTTAGCAAATGGATTTTTAGGTTTTTTTGATAAAGCAAAAAAATAAAGTACAAGGGAATAAAGACAGCAAATAATTGCAGCAAGTGGTCCAATCCTTTCTTAGCAAAGGAAAAGCCGGTGGTAATACTAATGAGGACCAAACGTTATCGAGGACACATGGAAATACTGTCAAGTGCTTTCGTTTTATATAGTTGATTAATCTTCTTTGGTTTGATAAGTGTTGTGTGGGTGAACCTGTGCTAATGTAACGAACTTACTTGGACTAATAAATACTTGTGATTAAACCCCTTGCAAGCATCTGTAACTATAAGAAAGTAATTAAGATAAAAATCTAACCATAGCCTTAAACTCTGAGATCCTACACTCCCTTGTGCAAAGGTTTTCTAACGGGGGTTCAGGTTTCTATCACTCCGGCAACCCCACAATTAGTAGCCAAATACACAATGCATTCCCCTAGGCCCATAAATGGTGAAGTATCATGTAGTCGACGTTCACATGACACCACTTGAAGAATAGCACCACAACTTAAATATTAAACCATTGAATAATACCTCAACACAATTCCATTACTAACAACATGACTTCTCCTATGTCCTCAAAAACTAAACGAACTACTCACGGGACATCATATAGATCAAGATCAAAGATGATATAATGATGGATAACAATCTGAACATAAACAATACTTCAACGGTTCCACTCACAAGCATCAACTACAATAGTAATCAACACCGGGAAAGTTTCCCCTAAGAACTATGCAAGATTCAACACGATTGTTACAACGGAATGGAGTGGTGATGATGGTGCTGGTGGAGATGGTGGTGTGGATGATGATCCCGATGAAATCTAGCTTGATGACGGTGTTGATGGCGACGATCTCCCAACTTCGGGAAGGAATTTCCCCGGCAAAAATCTGTCTGCCGGAGAGCTCTTTCTCTCTCTGTAGTTTCTGCCCCGCAGAGGCGGGAGAATCTTTCTGTGGTCGCTCCCCGAACTTTAGGGTGTCGAGAGGAAGATATAGGCGAAGGGGCGGAGCCAGAGGTGGGCCAGGGTGGCCACACCTCCTGTAGGTGCAGCCCAGGGTGGCCCGCGCCTAGGGGGTGTGGGGCCCCTGTGGGCCAACTCCGCCTCCCCTTCTGGCTTCCTTTGTCTTTTGGAAAAATATAATTTTTTGTAGTTTTTCTGGTATTTTTGTGATCTTCGCAAAAATTGCATCTAGACACCGCTTTTTCCATCAGAATCCTGACTCCGGTTGTTCATCCTTCAAGAATCATCCAACATGCAAAAACATATGAAATAACATAAGTATCACCTCTTAATATGAAATATATCAATGAATAGAAGCAATTTATGATATAGAATAGTGATGCAAAATGGACGTATCAACTCCCCCAAGCTTAGACCTCGCTTGTCCCCAAGCAAAAACTAAGCTCAGTAAACATGTCCACGGGTTTATGGAGTGAAGTGTCGATAAAAAGAATAGGGGCAAGAAGCATCACACTTACCAATACACAACTCATAGAAAAAAGCAACTCGCCATTATATAACTTAAGTTGCAACAAGTATGTGAGTCACAAAAAAGATGCATAAAGATAAATCATAATTGGGAATGGCAAACTTTGTTCTTGGTCAGAGAACAGTTGGTAAATAGTTTTCAAGCAAAGCTTTTGTAAAGAAGTTTATAACAAGAGTACTCTTTGCTCAAACATAAAAGGCTTTTCACAATGATAGATTTCAAAGTAATACTCATTTAGATAAGAATATTGTGCAAAACAAGGAAGATAAGAAACATGATTGAATAAATCATCATATGAATGATTGAAACACTACAACTCAAAAGCTTGCTGGAGATACAGAGGAATAGGTTTACTAACTCAACTTAGAAGTAGAAGAAAGGCCCTTCGTAGAGGGAAGCAGGGAATTCAAGTTCATAAAGAGCTTTCAAAAGATTATGGTACTTACTAGCTTTGAGCTCTCATTGCCCCTATCATAAGCATCTTGATGTGATTAAGGTTAAAGTGAACAAAGATGGAGTATATGCTTGATGAAATATAAGTTGGCAACCTCATGTCCCTTGAGTACGAGGGTCGCTCCTCATGCTACTCAACTTTAGTTACCGGTAAGTTCTTGTCATAGTAAGTACATGTGTATCATAGAGAACCGCCAATGGGGTAACCCTTGCAGATGATACAGGAGCTATCCCATATCAAAATGACAAGGCAAGCAGACAATGAGCATCTCAGCAATTTATTATTTACCATGGGAAAATGGTGCCTTTTTTCTCTTTTGTCTTTTCAGTGTCTCTCTTTTTTTATAAGAAGAAAGCTTCATAGATTGCTCACTACGGTGATGCTGCAAGTTTCCACCATGATTAGGCATGTCTTAGGCTAGCGGCTCAGGAGTTTCTCTAACACACATACAGAACTCCATGGACTTACAAGCTCCCCTTTTATTTTACACCGACGACATCCGCAAACAAAAGAGCATGATATCAACTGGGTAGATATTTACAAGTGTTGAAAGCGTTCCCCGTGACAGCACGGTTCTACTAATCCCAACGTATAGGTGCAAGCATATACAACTTCGATGACACAATGGTTCAAGTTTATTAGGGGCAAGAAAAATAAGGTGTGCCATCAAGTTCATGAGAGCTTTACTAAGTAGTTTTCATATAACAAAAGAATTTTTAATTTGAAAGATAGATGAAGCTTGAGAATTTACTTGGAATAGCAATAATGCTAATAGGTAGATATGGTGGACACAAATGGCATAGATTTTGGTTTAAATGATTGGATGCACGAGAAGTATTCCCTCTCAGTATAGGTTTTTGGCTAGCAAGGTTGGGTAGCAAGCAAAAGAGTTGAAGGAAACAAGCAAACATACAAGTGATAAAGTCAAACATGCAATATTCCTTGAAGACACAAAAGATCTTACTAAATAATATTAAGCTTATGAGCCAATCAAGAAAGAAAGAAAACGATATAAAATACCTGTAAGTGCTTTCCTCTTTTCCTTTCAAACCCCCAAAAGTGTTGCCACTGACCAGATCTCGGTTTGCCAAAACCAATTTAGATTTACTTGATGCTCCCAAAGTGATACCAATACTAATCAACAAGATCAATCATATACTAGAGATTGCAAACTAAAATAAGAAGTGCAAAAAGTAAAAGATGAAACTTCTCATTAATATTACATAAAGGCACTCACACCAAGGGATACAGAGATAACCAACTAAAGGAGAGATACTTCCACAATGCAAACCATCCTATATGATAACTTCTCTATTCAAGATATGACTCTACTAAAAAGGGTAAAATGATAAAAGATAATGATGTGATATCGCGGCACTCCCCCAAGCTTGGAACAAACCAAGGGGATGCCAAAAACCTGATGATGAATTACTCCTTCAGTGGTGGTGTTGTTCCCTTGATAAGCTTTTCAATCAGCTTCCTCAAATCTTCAATCTCGAAGGTTAGAGTACGAATCAACTCCGAATTATTATCAATGCTGTTCATGATCATGTCGGACCGAGAATCCCAGTCCTTGTTATTCTTTCCCCACTCTTCCTCCTTAGAGTGCTCCTTCCCTTCATGGTTAGAATGGGGCATATCCCAACTAGAGGGCATCTTCCCTTTGGGCATATTTTGGAATTGTTGCTCATGTATAAGAGTATGGAAGGAGTTCTTGGTACATGGAGGAAGTGACCGTGGAGCGAGGCAATGACGCAGAGGTTTCCCTCCTGTAGACATCTGTGATGTCCTCCTGAGCTTGATAGGGTTTGCCACCACTCCAATGCTTGCGACAGTAGCGCGGGTGTCCGGATGCTCGTCCTCCTTCACGTCCTCTTCATCCCCAACCAAGATCTCCTCCTTCTTGGGTTTTTGAGGATCATCTTCCACGCGCTTCTTGCCCTTGTCATTGGCGGAGACCATGGTGCCTCTAAACTTGAGAAAAATTCCTGACAGAAACAGATCGAAATGAAAAACGACGAGAACACGATATACGAACCTCGGGGGATCCGGGGGGGGGGGGTATATATTATGAAGTTTTACTGCATAAGGAAGGTATTGTACGAAAACGGGGCGGATACGGACTCCAGGGGCCTCACACCCCCTGGTGGCGCGGCCAACTAGGTCCCGCGCCACTGGTGGGTGTGGCCCACCCGGACTCCGTTTCCTCCTCTTTTTCGTCTCGTAACCTTCCATATGGAATAAAAACATAAAAAATATAAAGAGATAAGTTTTTCGTGAACCTTTGATCTCCATCTCTTTTACCTATTCAAAAGACGGACTCTGCAGATTCCTTCTCTCCACACTTGAAAGTTCCTAACATACAAAGCATCACACAAACTTCATTAGCAACATTAGTGTATGAAAAAACAATAAACCTTTGGGCTCACATTTTAACTGAAATCCAACAAAACAAAATCTACTAAAGCAACTCCTTTCAAAAGCCCAAAAATAATTTAAAAGGAAGCCGATTTAAGAGGCAAATGCAAATGATGGAAGAAATCTATCAAAACAGACCACCAGGTAAAGATTGATTTTTTCGAAAAACTTCTATTGATCAAATAAAAAAGTGCAAAACTAATGAAAGTTGGACAACAACTTGGGGCACAAGCAAAGAAATTACGGCTCCATCCGAAATACTGAACTCCTTCATGAATTTTTACAATGCAGCACAAAAATCTGTCCCAGGACAGCAACTCTCCCAACTCCTCTACTTCTCAAATGTGGTTGATCTTGACACAAAAACCAAACAAAAAGGATAAGGAGAGGTTATTACAAGTAATAACTTCCAAGACTCAATAAAACTATTGGGTTATCTCCCAAGAAGTACTTTTCTTTAATGCCTTTAAGTTAGGCTTGGCAATTTCAAAGATGCTCACATAGGAGATATGGATTTGAAGTGAAATAGAGCATAAAGAAGCAAATATCCAACACATTTGAGTCTAACCCACTTCCTATGCAAGGGAGTCTCACGAAAAAACAAATTATTGAAACAAAAGGCTACTAACATAGAAAAACAAAACAAGTGCAACTTCAAAGCTTTCAACATAAAGCGGGGAAACTTAATATTATTGAGATGCATACAACCATGTTTCCCTCTCTCATAATAACTTTCAGTAGCACTTTGAATAAAGTTGACAATATAACTGTCACAGGAAACAACTTTATCAGAATGAGCATACTTACAATTATCAAAAAGAGGTCTAAGGTCATAAACTGGATCAATAGAAGCAAGTTGTTCAACCCTAAAATCCCCATTAGGTAATTCATTTTCATAAGGAGTTCTAGCAAATTTGGAAAAATTAAACTCATAAGATTCTCCATCAAACTTAGTTAAAACTTTGTCCTTCTTACAATCTATAATAGCTCCACAAGTGTTCAAGAAAGTTCTACCAAAAATGATAGGACAAGTTTTACTAGCCTCCTTACCAAGCACTAGAAAATTAGTAGGATATTTAATCTTACCACAAAGAACTTCCACATATCTTACAATGCCTATTGCACAGACCGTCTCTCTATTAGCAAGGTGAATAACCACATCAATGTCCTCAAGTTCACAAGGACCAATTTCATGCATAATTTCTCTATAAAGCTCATAAGGAATAGCACCGGAAGTAGCACCAATATCACATAAACCATAATAGCAATGATCACCAATTCTAACAGACAACACAGGGACACTAGCTTTCCTAGCTTTACTAGGATGGGAGACAATATTAGAAGCATCTTCACAGAAGACAATGTGCTCATCTTCTATATTTTTAGTGACAAGATCTTTCACAATGGCTACTATAGGTTCAATGTTTATTTGCTCACCAGGTTCCACAGTTTTATTTGTACTTTTTCTAACCACACTAGCTATAATAGAATGTTCCTTTACCTTAGCAGGAAAAGGGATTTTCTCAATATAAGGTTCAAGCAAAGTAGGATCAACAACACAAACTTCAGTGCTTCTAACAGGAACATGATTAACAATATCTTTATAAGGTGCATGGTACTTGTTCCACTCCTTTTTAGGAATTTCAATATAAGAGGCAAAGGCCTTAAAACAATTGGCAATACTTTGAGAATTAAGGCCATACTCAGTACTAATATCATGAAAGTCATCAGTTTCCATAAAATATTTAATGCATTCATAATCATAATTTATACCTGACTTTCTTCCTTTGTCATTCTCCCATGCTTCAGTGTTCTCTTAAATACGGTCTAGGAGATCCCATTTAGCTTCTTCCTTCATACGTGTGAATGATCCAGCGCAAGAAGCATCTAGTAAATCTTTATCATGAAGAGAAAACCTTGCATAAAAGTTATTGATAATAATATTGTTAGGGAGTTCATGAATAGGAAATTTAAGCATTTGTAACTTCAATATCCCCCAAGCTTGGGTTGTACTCTCTCCATCACGAGACCAAAAGTTATAAATTTGATTCCTATCCTTATGAATCTCACCGGGAGGATAGAATTTAGAATAAAAGAGAGGTACTATTTCCTCCTATTCCATAGATTGTCCATTCTTTAGCAAATTATACCATTCTTCAGCTCTTCCTTTCAATAATATAGAGAGTAACTTCTTCTTAACATGTTCCGTTGTGATACCTGCACACTTAAACAACCCGCATAATTCATAAATAAAAAGCAAGTGATTACCAGGATGGACAGTTCCATCCCCAAAATAATAATTATCTATAACACGATCAACAATTCTTATAGGTATTTTAAAAGGATCTATCTCAACATGTGGTGGTTCATCTACTATCCTAACAGTGGCAGCAGCTTTCCCAAATAGGAAACCAAGTGGGTTATCCATATTGGAAACAAAGCAACAAGCAGAAATAAAAAACAATACTCACAATAGAAGTTTCCTTTACCAGTTCCACTCTTCAATAGCGCTTCACTCCCTGGAAACGGTGCCAGAAAATAGTCCTGATGACCCACAAGTATAGGGGGTGTATCGTAGTACTTTCGATAAATAGGAGTATCTGTCCCAACGAGGAGCAGGAGGTGTTGACTAGTGGTTTGGAGCAAGAAATCTCTATAAATACTTAGCAAACGATTTTTAGTTTTTTTTGGTAAAGCAAGGAAATAAAGTGCAAGAAAATAAAGATAGCAAATAATTGCAGCAAGTGGCCCAATCCTTTCTTAGCAAAGGACAAGCCGGTGGTAATACTAATGAGGACACATGGGAATACAGTCAAGTGCTTTCGTTTCATATAGTTGATTAATCTTCTTTGGTTTGATAAGTGTTGTGTGGGTGAACCCGTGCTAATGTACCGACCTTACTTGGACTAATACATACTTGTGATTAAACCCCTTGCAAGCATACGCAACTACAAGAAAGTAATTAAGATAAAAATCTAACCACAACCTTAAACGCTGAGATCCTACACTCCCTTGTGCAAAGGTTTTCTAACGGGGGTTCAGGTTTCTATCACTCCGGCAACCCCATAATTAGTAGCCAAATACACAATGCATTCCCCTAGGCCCATGAAATATATCAATGAATAGAAGCAATTTATGATATAGAATAGTGATGCAAAATGGACGTATCACCCTACGGATGCACACAGCCCAGAAAAAAGAAAAAAGAATTATAAAAAATAAAACGTCCTGCTATAGAGAATTATTCCTCAAAGCAACAACACTGACGCCATTAGAACAACACCAGTAGTCCTCCACTCCAATAACAACGCCTTCAAGAAGGAAACAGTGCCCAAGCGTCGTCATTGCCCGATCAAAGATCATAGGTTTTCACCCTGGAGAAAGTCCTCGCTCGCAAATTAATGCCTTAAACAAGGCCACTGCCAGGCACAACCAGTTCAGGCCAGACCTTGGATTTTTACCTTGTAAGGTAAGACTAGGAACTCCTCATATGTTGTCTTTTCGCACCAACAGTCGCTGCTACGAGTCACAAATCATGCAGCCAGTTCTCGATCGCCATAAAAACTAAAATCACCATTGCTACCCTTATATTTCTGCTTTTCTGACATTCTCCGCGTCTGACTTCACCATGGATCGATGAATGGCGCTTGGTGGGAACAAACAACAGAGCTTCGCAACGCTCCCGCTGAAACCAAACAGCCGAAAAAACATGGAACGCATGACCGAATACCTTCCGATCCAGCAATCTCTAGGCATGATACGCCCTTGGGAGTTCCCGACGGAGCCTTCCGGAACTCGCCTATCCAGTCCAGATCAACGAAGGCAGACATCAAGCAGATCTTCGTCTTCGCGCGAAAGAAACCCAAGAACCACCTCCTTTATTAATGTCGACGCAGCAATCCACACACCGTCGGCCGGTTCCCGGTGAATGGATCGAGCGTGCCGACTCAGCCACCTGAATGGTCGATGCTTCCACCTCGATGTCGCCTTAGGAAGGAGAACGGCGCCCGCAGCGTCGTCGACATCGTGTCCGCGGGCACAAGGGTTTCCCCGGTTAGCCCTGCCTCCAGCACCCACCAGCCGCCGAAATAGGGTCCAGGGCCGGAAAGGAGAAGCGCATGAAGGAGCAGCCCTCTTCAGATTCTATGACCTACGCACGTCGACGCCGTCCACCCGCGCGAGGCCCCTGCCTCGGATCCGAGGCTGTCCAGCGCAGGAGAGTTTCTTCCTTCAGCCGCACGAGAGCCAGCAAGACAGATCCCCGTCGCCCCTTCACCGGATCCACGCGCGCCTTAGGCCGGCGGTCCTCCGGGGACGACGATGTGGGGGAAGAGAAGGAGGGAAGAGGGTGGCGGAGGGCGCTAGGGCTGGCCCCCTCGGTCATCTGGAGGGGGCGACGCGAGGCGGCGCTAGCAGATGCGTTTTAATTAGATGATTACGAATGACAGTTTATGGTGTCAGAGAAATGCGAATAATGGTTGTTCGTGCTGTAACAGTGTCCTTCTCCGATCCCGTGATATAACATCAATAAATAAAAATATAACCAATTTTTTCCACGTTGCAAATCGTGAGGGGTCGATAAATCCTGATCGTCTGTCGCGGCACAAGTTATTGCGGTCGCGCCGTGTGTTGTCCTGTTGTGATCAAACAGGCCGTACAAGTCGTCCCGTGCCATCATAATCCCCCTACATGTAGGCGTCACCGTCGCCCAGATCCTCCCACTGCAGATACAGCCCTAGTTTTAAAACTTAATCTTGATTACTAGTAGCATCAAATCCCTTTAGTAGCTTGTATGGAGGAGAACCCACCGACAGCGTAGAGAGTATAATTTTGGGAATAATGTATTCGTCTCTCGTTTTCATAGAATCGGTTTGCGTTTTCCCTATTGGAGAATGCGCGTGAAGGAAGGATGTGCACCTATCCACTCTAATGATAAGCATCTTCAGCTAGTACTTATTTTAACATAATAATATGGAATCATGTCACTAGATATTCTACTCCCTCTATCTTAAAAAAGATATCTTAGGTTTTTAAAATTTGAATAAATCTATATACTAAATAGTGTCTGATTCATCTATCCAAATTTTGATAACTTTGAGACATCTATTTCAAGACGGATGGAGTAAAATGTAGTGAATGTACCTCTAAGGACAACAGAGAAATTACTAGCCATATACCCCACGCCGACTGTTTCCGTTTGGTGTTGTCAGGTTAGGCCTCCTTTTCTTCTCTTTTAACATGTTTACTCCTCTATCGGATAGCTAACATGGATATTAGTCTGTAGCTAAGATACTAACAACAGCTAAAACATAGAAATTAGGACATGATTCGTCGTCGCTGCAGGAATTCGTACTTGTCTTCGTCTCCGGCTTTTTTGCGGTAAAATTCCCCCTCTCTTCTCCAAATATGGATCTAAAATCTCCACTTTTCTTCCCCAATTGCCCCTCCATCTTTCCATCAATGGTGTTCTTATTATTTTTCGCTTCACAGATCCGTCCAATTTCTGTTGTTGGACGATCGCGCAGTCCAATTTCCCCTCCCATCTTCCCATCTCTCTGATGCCTCTTTTCTTTCTTTATGCAACTAGCCGACCGAATCTTCCAAGCCTTGGTCGTCGTTCACTAGCTCCCAATCATGACCCTAAGCTTAGCTCCAACGCCCACGGAATCTCAAAGTCTCGTGTCTCACGAGCGTGTAGCTCCTAGTAGTGTACCTGTCCGCAGGGTCGTCTTCGTCTCCGATGGTGGTGGAGGTCGAGGCAGCGGGCAGGGGCGGGGATGGGGACCGGCGGGAGCTCATAATCGTCTACGGAGAATAGCAAACGAGGGCATCGACAACCAGGGAAGATGTTGCAGAGACGGTCGACAATTAGGATCGTCAAAGGAAACGGTTGTAACAGAGCTAACGTTTTGACCTAACGTTAACGGCCAGGACTAGTATTTGCATAATTTTGATAAAATTTAGTGACACATCCCTAATTTCGGCAAGATTTAGGGACACGGTTATAAAAGACCCTAATGATAATAGTACTAATTGTTAGCAGAAAATAGATTTTGTGCTAGCAGCAATCAGCAGTATGAGGAAACACTGGTTTATGTGCCTAGAAAGAAAGTCCAACAATAAAGCTCTTCCTCCTCTTCCCATGGAAGATCCGGTTAAAAAAGGTGGCACCAAAAGACACTTGCTCATCTCTCCTTGCTCCCCAAACAAAACAATCATGGGCACCAATGGAAAGCGGCCTAACCAATCATGGATCTAAAATCTCCACTTCTCTTTGCATCGTTGCTGGTCGATCGCAGCAGTCCAATTTCCCCTCTCATATTTCCATCTCTCTGATGCCTCTTTTCTTTCTTTGTGCAGCTAGCCAACCGAATCTTCCAAGCCTTGGTCGTCGTTCGCCAGCTCCCAGTCGCCACCCTAAACTTAGCTCCAACGCCCGCGGAATCTCAAAGTCTCGTGTCTTACGAGCGTGTAGCTCCTAGTCGTGTACCCGTATGTGGGGTCGTCTTCATCTTCGGTGGCGGTGGAGGCCGAGGCGGCAGGCGGGGGCGAGGATGGGGGCCGGCGGGAGCTCATACTCGTCTGCGGAGAATAGCAAACGATGACATCGACAATTAGGGAAGATGTTGCAGAGACTGGTGGCAATTCGGGTCAAAGGAAACGGTAGTAACAGAGCTAACGTTTTGACCTAACGCTAACGGCCAGCACTGGTATCTGCATAACTTTGACAAAATTCAGTGACACAGCCCTAATTTCGGCAAGATTTAGGGACACGGTCATAAAAAAAACTAATGACAATTATAGTAATTGTTAGGAGAAAATAGAGTCTGTGGTAGCAGCAAGCAGCAGTATGAGAAAACACTGGTTTATGTGCCTAGAAAGAAAGTCCAATAAGAAAGCTCTTCCTCCTCCTCCCATGGAAGATCCAATCAAAAAGGGGTGGCACCAAGAGACACTTGCTCAGCTCTCCTTGCTCCCCAAACAAAACAAATCATGGGCACGAACGGAAAGCGGCCTAACCAGTCATGGAGTATCTCTTTTGTCTTCCTGAGAAGGAAAATAAATATATAAAAGCGACGTCTAATAGTACGTGTTCTCTGACCATAATGCCCTCTCCAGCGCGTTTCTTCAACAAAGTGGAATGATGGTCTGGAACTTTATTGCGATAGATGTCTATCTATGAAAAGCGCCGCTGGATATGCACCGATGCTTGGCAAGTGGCAGGATGATGACAAAGGGGCTATACCCTTCCAGCCAGTTAATCACCATCCGTACTGTGTACTACTAATACTACTAGCTAGCTAGAATATATTTGACTTGGGATATTATTATTGTTAGTTGTAAATAAAAATGTGTTGGAAACTTCGTTGTGTTCTTCCGTGCATACAGAGTATACCTGAAATAAAAAATGGAGATATAATTTGGTGGCCAAAAGAAAGAGCGCTAATTATATTACTGAATTAAATTAATAAATAAAAAACTAATACTCCTCGGTACCAAAATAAGTGATTTGAGTTTCTCTAGATTCGCATGTATCTACATACTAAACTTGTATAAATATATGAAAATTTAAATCACTTATTTCTGGAGTGGGGAGGTACGTATAAAGTCAATGGAGTGTAGAGGAATAAAGTGGGGGAGTTTCCCTTCACAGCCAAGTGAACCAGGCATGCATTGCGTGTTTATTCGTGAACAGTGGTGAACAGTGACGCTGCATCCGATCCCGATCAAGGTTACACCAGCTGCAAGTAAGCGCGCGCACCTTTAATGCGATTAGTAGTATTATTTCCTGCAAGAGCTGCACGAATCTCCAAGCGGTCTCTTGGAGATACAGATACTAATCACCCTAGTAGTAGTAGCATAGGCATGCCATGATCGAGCCGAGTCCATGACAGCATAATGGTCGATTTGATTTTGATTTGACGGAGGAAAGTGATTAAGGTGGTGTGCGAAATGATGGGAGGTGTGCATGCATGCATACGCAGCGATCATACTACTACTACTAAGCTTTTCTTGGAGATTATTTAGAATGATGGGAGCAGGAGGACAAAGCATGTGCCCGTGGAGCAACCACAAGAGACAATTTGCGAGCTAGAGGACGGACCATTCCGAGACACAGAGATTTGCCCGTGGAGAAAATGTCGTCTTCTTTTGCGGTTGATCCATAATGTCGAAAATATGGCTCGTGTTGGACACAAATTATGACTCTTAGTAGTACCAGTTGAGTCCGATGGTCTGTTTTTAAAGTGAGTCCAGGGTTTCAGTTAAATAGTCCAATTCAAGCATTTTGGTTCACATTGCGAAGTAATGCTACGCTACAAAGTCGACTAAAACTTATATATGTTCGGGTTACTATTTTTAATTTGAATTTAAAAGGATGGTGCGGGCACGGTCATACTCAGCCGCAAACTACGACGGTCACTCTCCTGTGTGGCGGAGCTAGGAAATATTCAGAGGGTGTGTCACTCTCCAAAAGAAAATTTTGACATCACATATAATACAAAATCTTACCGAAAAGAACCACAATCTTAAGGTCGCCAATATGTTTGAAGTTAGCAAAAGTAGCAATACAAATAGTTGGGAAGATTAAATGGTTTTACACGAACACAATATTACATGGCTACGCAGTTTGCACTCTACTTTTACGCCTTCATATCGCCATTAAAAGAACCGACTACATCCTCCTCCTTTACTTCCAAGAATAGCTCTCGCTCAATAAACATCACCAGGCAATAGTTCAAGAGGTCATCACACATGCTCTTTTTAATTTATTTTTCACTAGGCTAATTGTGGAAAAGACTCTCTCAGCAATCGTCGTAGCAACCGGTAAGACCAATACCAACTCGAGAAGTAAGTAATCACCAAATCATAAAGCACATGTTTTTTTGTGTTTCAACGAGCTTAATAGAGAGCTCACCAAGAGTTTGTAGGCCTTTGAACCTACCATATTTTCTCATATCATCAATAAAGGTGTGGAGTTGGAATTCAAGCCTTACCAAATCCGTGTTTGATATGTCCTTGGGATAAAATTGGGCAAGCCTCATTACCTTGCATGCATCATAAGAAGCAAATGAATTGACGGGATTCAATGATGACATGCAAACAAGCAACTCCATATTAACCTATCAAACCTTGGATAACTTGGACAGGGTGGTAGACTAATGCACTCGCAAGGTAGAAGTAGGAGAGCCTTTTCATCTAGGTCAGGGTTCTCCGTCACCCACAAGCCTAAGGTGTCGGGTAGGGCCTTATCAAAATTTCATTTCTTGTTAGTTTTGTGTTTTCTAGTTTAAAATTTGATGAAATTTTGAACTAGTAAATACAAAGTGAATTAGAAGTGGGTTTTGGTGGGATCCAACTTGTATCTCTACACAGACCCAATCTAAGTACTCCCTTTGATCCATATTAGTTGAGTTGGATTTGTCTAGATTCGGTTGTATCTAGACATGTTTTAGTGCTAGATACATCCGAATCTAACCAAATCCAAGTCAACTAATATGGGTCGAAGGGAGCAAGTAGATTTCGACGATACCCAACCGTCGACTTCCTTTGTAGGGGCCTCGAGCGTGGTTAGCAAGATGCATACGCATATGCGAGGCTAAACTCTTCTTTTTTTAGTTGTGTTGGACTAAACTTATTTGGTCAATGTGTAGTTCATCTTTTACCACATACTCCCTCCCGATTACCAAGATGCATAATTTTTTATTTTTACTTTGATCATCACTAATTAAACCAATAATACAAGTGTCACTTGATAAAATAATACCATTAAAAAATATTCAAATGCGAATATAAGGGTATAAATTTTGTGACATATAATAATCCATGTACTGGTCAAAACTAGATCTTGGAAGGAAACGCAGATCATATTATGGATGTCTTGTTGGGCACCCGTAGTGGCTAGTCCAAGCTTGTGGGCTGATTGTGAGATTATACGGGCCTCCGTCACACAGTCAGAGCAGATGCTGGTTCGCTCCTCTAAAAAAAGATGCTAGTGGGCCTTTTCTCAACAGAGAGCCGAACCTCCTTATATATGCCAATTACCTCCTTCTATTCATTCTTACCATTTTTTTCTCTGAAAATGTTATATTCTATTTCTCAAAAAGTATTATGTACTACAATTTCGTTTCCAACTAAAGAAAAGGAGAAACTATTATTCACTTATGTAGTGGTACATACATTTGGAGACCCGACTAAGAAAAGGTTACCAAGAGCATATATATACCCAGGATAAAGAAGCAAATCCGCTAAAAAAAAGAGATACTATCTAAAAGCGTCAAAAGAAAGAGAGTGATTTTTTACAGGTCCCGTCATGCCCTTTTTGCATGCAATTCTTATGAATTTTTTATAAAGGAATACGCTCTTTCCACGACAAAGATAAATTCAGTACTCTGAAAGGGCAACCATTCTTCACAACTACAGAAGCAAAACATGCACTCTTCGCTTGAAAATCTACAGCATGTAACGATGCAATCCAATCCGAATATGTCGGTACGCCTGAAACGTTTCCCTTTTCACAACATGACAGATACATACATGTAACATGCTCCTGAATAGCGTGCTGGTCGTTCAAGAAAACGGCACTCCAGTTCCCATCCTTTGAGAGCACGCTATAGCTCCATTGCCTCCGTATCTGCAATGCACCCACCAGCTCCATCTCGGGGCCGCCACAACTCTTTCCCGGCTACAGCTCCTCCGCCTTGCTCCAGCAGAACCTTCTTCATCACTTCATTACAATCTAACGTCTTGGAGCTAGATTTTCTGTGATGGTAAGCATGGTCGTCAAAATTTTCTTCACGAATCATGTAGCAAAGAAAAGGAATATACATGTACCATCTGTTCTAACTAATATGTCTCCAGGTGTTAACGGATGATAAAAGGCACAGGGTAAGGTCAGATTACAACATACCGTTTGGAATCTAGATATGAATCACCACAGGAGAAGATAGCATATTGGCTGAATTTCTGCGAAATGAAGGACTTGCAGTAACATCCAGATATGTATCTGAATACCGGAAGAAAAACAAATGAAGGACTTGCAGTAACATCCAGATATGTATCTGAATACCGGAAGAAAAACAAATAAGCATACATGCACGCATAGACAACTCGTGGAAAGAGCTACTACATCATTTCAGAGTATGGATTTCCATATTCAAAACTAAAGAGTAGACTCCATATTCAGAATCAAAAGGTGGACTTCACATTCACAGTCAAAAGGAATGTACCTTGTATATTTGCCAAAGCAGATAGCAAATAAGCCAGCAAGGTGTAGCCATCTCTACAAAGTCAGGAAGATCCTGCAGAGGTATTGCCAGAGTAGGAGTAAAGTTATGCAAGAAACAATTATCCATAATTAAGCATTAGATGGACAAAAGCATGAATAAGTTATGCAAGAAACAATGGTCCATAATAAGCATTAGACAGACAAAGCATGTGGGTAAGTTATGCAAGAAACAGTGATCTATTATAAAGCATTAGACGAACAAAGCGTGTGAAGAAGTTACCAAGAAAGAATAAGATCGACAACAAAACATTACATAGACAAAAACATCAAGAGATCAGGCATGACATGAAAATAACTGAAGCATGCCGACAGCCAAAGGAAACACCAAAAACGGAGACGAAAGTAATGGAGTGCCATGAAAGGAAAAAATTAATGATGGCTAAAAACATAACTGAACATGATGTCACTTTGTCATGACGTAAAAATACAGACAAAGCTCAATAAGAACCAGCTGGTAAGTGAAACAACACAGAGCAGAAAGAAACAAAAGCCTTTTTGAGGAAAAGCATTGATTTTCTTTTGGCACCATCTGCCACTTAGCAGTCATAAATGATGCCCAGTATATGCAGCTGAGGATATACATAAGGCTGCAGCCCGCAGATGTTCAACCATCTCCGCCAAACTGCGACGATTTTAGCATAACCGACTATAAGTTAGATGACTGTTAGAAACAGAATATGAAGCTATAGACCTATAGTCTATACAACAAAGGGAGAAAGATGGGGTCTACTCTGGTGTCAGTTATCTCTGAACAAACAACAACATCAATCCGCTAAGCTGACTTAACTACTCTCCGGTAATACATACAAGCCGTCGTTGCATATGAGACCATGTGGAATGCTTGAATCCCAGATCTTCATATGTCGCTTCAGTACAAGGCATAGATATCAACTCGGCGTACAAGCTCGCTGCAGGCGCACCACGTTTGTCAAGTGCGCAGAGATCTAACATTCACTGGTCTCAAAAGGCCCATTGCTACGATGGTGATGGCGGTGATATCAAGTTCAATACAAGGATGAATGTGCCAATCTGGTTCATGGTCTTCCACAAAGTCAACCTGATAATCTGAGTTACAGGCAACATGGTGGTTTTTCCCCCAAGGCTTATGAAACATTGTCTGGTTCTTTTAGGTCACACGGAGCCAATGCCTGCTGAGCAACAGCATAGTCTGGAAAGAGAATTTAGCTTCCCCACATGTAACAGCTTCCTGGATATGCACATGTTATGATTTGGGAGCTGGAGCCAGATGCCAATGCCTCTCGACCAACTTGTCCACAAAGGATTGAATCTGCATTATTTGCGATATACTCAGGGTTAAAGAACAAGATTCGGCAGTTAAAATAAACAAATATTATACAGAAAATACTATAATGAAAGAACAGAATCGTAATCTGTCACTGAATTTGATAGAAAGCCGGAAATCAGAGTCTGAAAAAACTTTGCTATGAAGTAATCTTGTACCTTAGTTTTCCTTCTAAAATCAAGAAATTCATGAGAGGTCATCAGCTTCTCTCCTTCGGTGCATGCATCCATAATCTGTTGAGACCAGAACAAGCATATGCGAGTCAGTACTATCACTCACATTACAAGATCTAATGCACCATGCAGCATGTCTGAATAAATAGCAAAAGGCTAATGGAAATAAGCCTAACAAAAGAGAGCAACACAAATGGTACTACAAGGAAAAAAACAGTTCAATATATATCAACACCCCTAACATTACAACCGGAGTATGATGAGGTAATAATTATTCAAGTTGATATTTCAAATACTACTAGTTCGAGATGGGTGTGCATGATACCTTCGTGACAGCTTTCCGCATCATTGTCTTGTACGCCTCCCTGTCGATCTTTTTACTCTTGTACAGTGGCATCAGCAGTGTGCCTATGAAATTTATAAGCCCCTGTTTTATATGTTCAACACCTCGCAATTGTCCTTCGGATGCAGGTTTGCTTTCTGCAACCTGCGAGGCAGAACTTTTACATGTCTGCTTTTGGCTACTTGAATCTTCTTCTTCAGGTATGCGTATCCGACTGTAGAATTCTTTATCTGCTTCCATTGCTTGTGCTTGCCACCTCTCAATGGCTAGAGGATCTTTGACACCATCAATGCAGATTGTATCTGTATCAACCCATGCCCTAGTAAACCGACTATCTACAGCTCCACTATCTACAGAATTATCCCTTATATTGATTAGGCAGGTTTTCTCGTTTGAATAGCTCCTCTGTGTACAGTCATCAACTGTCATTTTCGAGCTGTCAACATCAGGACAATTGGCCTGCTCCGCTGATGAGTTCTTAGTTTTTCCATTCCTGGAATCAATCTCTGATATGCATTCAAGTCTCCCAAGGTTGTCACTTATCACTTTCTTTCTTGTATCAGATTCATCCAAATGATGATCACGCCTTGCAAAAGTACGAAATGATGGTATCTTAGGGAGTTCCCTAGGCACACTTATCACTGCATCAACAGATGCATATGCCTGCACAATATGAGAAGTATAAACAATATGTACAGCAACCAATAAAATATCAGATGGCATTCCATGTATACTGGTATTCTTGTGTTTTTAATATATATTTGAGAGAAGAGTTTGCTTATTTGGATCCACAATCACAAAGTAGGAAGTTTCGTATACGCACCCTGAATGCTATTTTGCAACCTCATATTTTTATAGATCAACATGCATATCTTTGTCAATTGATATTCTTGGCTGATTTTATTTAGAAGTTAAAATTTATAAACCGACTAAAGAAACTGTTACAAACGAACCTGTGCAGCTGCTATGGCAGCAGCTCGAGCAGCCTCAGCAGCAGCAAATGCAGCAGCTTCTTCCTCGGACAAGACGATGTCATGATCTGCCTTGGGTTCGAGATCATGATGCTGCTTCTCAGAACGAATCGAGTTGCCATCAGACCTTGTGGCCATTATGCTTCCTAATTTCAAGGCCTTGTTATCTGGCTTCTTGCTAGTTCTGTGTGGTGAATGGCTCTCAGCAGATCTTACACGCTGTGCACTTGCTTCATTTGACACATGCAAAGTAGGCATTCCTGATTGTAGACCCTTACTTCTAGTCTTGTTTGATTCAACTGATGGCATTCGGCGCAGCAATTTGAGTCCACCGTTGCTAGCCTTTTCTTTACGGAAAACTTCTATCCACATACTGACCAACTGGCGAGCTATAGCACGTATATCTCGACTTGTATGCACACAAACCTTTTCTTTTACGGTCCTCCCAATACCTGTACGAAATTCAGATTGAAGAGAATCAGGTAGGCTGTAAAAACAGAGTTTGGGCAAATCATCCTTGCATTATTACTATAATATAACAGTACATAAATAAGCTCTATTCTCATTGGTGTGAACATTTGCTCCCTATGCTTTAACTATTAGCTAAGGTGGTGCGTAAACAGAAACTATTGGGTAAAAAATCCCCCTCATTAAACAAGCGCAGCTTGAGCTTCTCACTCTTGCAAAGGAGCAACGAGAAAGAAAACACAAACACACACAAAGGAATTTTCTAACAAATAGTAAAGGGATACAGGACACATACCAGACAAGCGAACAGCTAGAAGATCAGTCGAAACAAACATAAGCAAGCGCACACAGTGCCGCAATAGTTGAGTCGCATTTTTTCCCAGCGAATCCTGCCAGAATTAGAATGCAGAAGCCAAAGGCTTGAATGTAAGAGAAGCTACCTTATCCTATTATGGATACAAAGTTTACCAGAGAACAAACTTACAAGTATCCAAGAGTTTAGTTTAGTTAGTCCTTCTTTAGACCCAGCAAATGATTTAAGAGCATTTGGAGGAAGCTTCAGTAGCTCCTTAGCCAAATGTAGGCGCCCTGATGTAGTTTGTGCACTGAAGAACATTTCTTGCAGTAAAGATTCCTTGCTAACTACTGCATATGATGCATCAGACGAATTTTTGCATAGAGCAGTTGAAAGTTCATGTGCTTCAAGTTTGTTCGACATATCTCTCATTTCATTTCTTTCACTATCTGACTGCATTTGGCATGTTTTTAGAGCTTCCACCTCAGCAACATAATCCTTGCCACTGTGTACCAAATCAATAATACGAATTGCTTCTCGAAGACCACTTAAAATTGCACCACCAACAGTATCTGGGTGCTCTTTGCATGTTGCTTCCCCAGCAAAAAATAAGCAGTTTGCAACTGGCCGTCCCAGAATGTCATAATCTTGTCCTGATGCTCCTACTGCAACATAAGAGTAAGCACCTCTGCTATAAGGATCAAGGCCCCAGTTTGTGACAACTGATGCGACTGGATCTGGTATAGCAGCATCTGTAAAGAGCTTACGGAGAACGACCATGGCACTACTAACATGAGCATCAGAACTGATACTTTGTCCATCTATAGCAGCTTTCCCAACAAGTAGAGATATTAGAACTGGTGCCCCAACTGTCTTTTTGAGATTCCAAAACATAAAGCATTGTCCCCTTAAATCAGTTTCTTCTGCAGTTGCACCAAAATAATCCATATCGTCATCCCAAAAGACCTCAGGAAACTCCATTACTATTTTATTTAGAACACCAAACCCAAGCCTGTCAATGGAAGACATTTTCCAGTCTGGCAAGGAAGGAGAAAATTTGATTGCATTTGCTTTCAAACAACCAAGAGGAACAGTAATCAACACAGCATCTCCCACAAATTCACCTCCGTTTGAAGTGGAAACTTTCACAGTTTTGCCATCAATACCCCTAGCATCTGACTCCTCAGACCTGTAAATTACTTCAGTTACCACATGGTTTAACTGGACATCAAGTCCTTCTGCAAGGCTCTCAAGGACAGTGCCATAACCACCTTTAATCATACAATGAGGTCCTCCGAACCCTCCATACACATCATCCTGGTTCCAATATGGAAGAGAGACAGAGTTAAGCATTGCAGCACAACCATACTCCAAATGTGCAAAGTGCCAGTTCATAACTCTTCTTTCAATAGGGCTGAGAACATCTATCTTATCGTCCTTCCCACAACGAGCTATCTCCTTTTCTGTTGAAGCACTTCCAGATATGTCTAAGCCTCCTGCATTGGATATACTTAATAACTGATTATCATGTCCCATAGAAGAAATAGCATGAGCTCCACGTTTCTTCCTAAGAGCATATTCCAGCCCATCCTCAAGGGATAAACCCATTGCACTTTCACCATTTTGTGCAAAAAGTTGTTCCATTTCATCAACAAGACCATTGTATTCAGATTGCATATCATTGTCCAAATCATCAGGAACCTTGTTGCCAGTTACAACATCATAGAGAGGGCAAGCACTATTCAGTAAGGTCAGTTCAAGACCAAGCTGAGAACAAATCAAAGAGGATGGATCGGCCCTTCTTTCAGTTGCTATATCAGCCTCCACACCTGTAATAATGCTAGCACCCAAATCGACAGGAACTGAAAGCGATGTACGATCTGTATAAACACGACCACCAATCCTATCGCGCGCTTCAAGAACAGTAACAGCAAATCCCTGACGCCGCAAATGGCGTGCCGCAGTTAAACCTGCTGGGCCAGCTCCCACAATGATTATCCTTTTGCAATACCCGCCAGATTCAACTCTTTGATTTACTTCACAGTTGTTTTGAGAATGTTCTATGATAGCTGCTTCTGGTTGATGGAGACTGGGGCCTTCAGTGTTTCCAACTGAACTAATATGGATGGATGGTAGTGATGCATCTCTACCTTCAGTTGATACATCAAGATTCTTTTCTTCAAATGCATGTTCTTTGGACTGTAAGTGAGGTATCAGCTCTTGGGCATCACAGTGAGTGTCAGGGACATTATTTTCCTTTGATTCTTCTGTCAGTGGTCCAAAAGTACCATAATCATGATCTTTATTCTGAAAAGATACAGAATCAATGCCACCTTGAACGCTGACTGGCTTCATTTCACATAATTCATTTAGCTTGGCTACTTCAACAACTTCAGAACAAGGAGTCCCATGACCCTTTGACACCTTGGCTGATGCAATTCCAGTATTTATGTAACCCTATGAATTAACGAAATACCGAGTGTTAGCATTTAGCCAGTTTTGGCATCTAACATAGCACATAACAGCTAAAAACAACAGTCTGTAATGAGGAAAAAAGGTTATACAAGCTGCATGAAGGTAAATGGAAAGAATAAAATGTTGAATATATTCAATAGCTTATCCAGCAAGTCTTCAAGGCGGTACGACATCCCTACTGAATCGGAATTACGCATCACTTGGTAAGTAATAAAGCGGATGTCACAGAGTATGCAATGCAACTTACATTCTGATCTAAGAAAAGATACACATCCCGCATAAGTGTTTGACGTGGCAAATCATCTTTCAAGGGAACATTAGAAAGACCACAATCTGCAAGATCCAATAGATGTTTGACGTCCTTGTTCCAGCAACTTAAGATCATGTTCCTGGAGCGAATACAGAAATTGCCAATGAAACTCATGGTACAAGGTAAATCACACAAAGCATGGTGCAAATAAGCTACCATCATAGAAAGAAACTAGGGAATGTAGTAAACATTAGAGGACAAGAAAAGGAATTAAACATACCTGCACTCCAGGTAGTCCTGAAGGCCACCCTTGCGCTTTAGCACGTCCTTGAACTTTATCTTTTCAATTGGAGAAACCGCCTCCGCCATCAGGCCAGCACTTACTGCAGCAACACCTCCATTCTCGACAACTTCCAATGTTTTGATTTTATCTTTTGATTTGACGGATTTATCTGCAAATCCAGCTGAGGGATTCGAGAATAGCCCCTGCTCTTGCATTAGAGTCTCCCAATCAACATCCCCCTCATACGCCATGTCACCATGTTTACGTTTTTTAGCACATCGTGTTGCACGTTTCACCTTTGATGCATTCTGCATGCCCTCAAAATCGGATGGTGCTGCTACATCAACAATATCTATTTCTTTTGCAGATGCTGCCATGTTACGAGAGGGAAGTGAATTCTTGGCGACACGGGACCCACGAACTGCAAAAGCAGCTGGCTGATCTAGGTTTTCTTCTGTTAGCACAGCTGCATTTGGTTTGATATTACCATATTTAAGGTCGCCTGTACAACCTGCCTTTTTGGCCAGAGTGGAATTAGACTGTGCAGTGGTAGATCTTGCCAAAAGAATTTTATTTTTGCGTCGCTGCTTCGACGACACGTCACTTTCTACTATCTCAACTGGTTCATCACTAGTAACAGCCGAAGGCAACTCCTTTCGTCTAACAGGTTTTTTGGGGCCTTCTTTTGGTTTTGGACCAGTTTTCCTTTTGATGGTTGGTACCAGTGACTTATCTTGAGAACAATCAGCATCAGCATTTCTATCCTCTGCTAATGTTTCGGAACATGTCTGTGCATCAGAAATACCATCAGCAGATGCATTTGCTGCACTGTGAGGTGCTATTTCGGCATGTGCTCCTGCTGAGCAAGGATTTAAGCCCAGGAAATTACTAGCCTTAGCTGAAACTTCAACGTGATGACTTGCTCCATCAGAAGAGTTCCTAGATCCGTCCTCCACTACTCTACTTGTTTCCACATCTTGTAAAAGTGTTTCTCCCAATGATACGCAACACAAGCCATCATCCGCAGCCGGCTCTTCTTTCTGGACAGACTTCCTTTCCAGATCAGGTGATGACTCAGAAGCTAACTCTCCGAAAGCTTGATTAGCGCCAACCCTAGAGCGCCTATCAGAATGACTAGCCTTTGGCTTCGCCTTTGACCTCCTGAGCAGTCGATCACTGACCATTGCGCTTGCAGAATTTTCCGCAGCGATCCTCATTTCTTCCTTGGTGCGACGCCTTCGCCTTTTCTTTCCCACGGCAGGCGTATCCGAAGCCAGACCAGATCTGCTGTCGAGAGCTTCCTCAAGATGTGAATCAGCAACTTCAACACCTTCTTCTTCCTTCTTATGTGAATCAGAAACTTCAACACCTTCTTCTTCTTCCTTATTAGAGACTTGCTGCCGGGATTTCCGACCAGGTTTCCTAAAGAGGACAGACAGGGAGTCCTCTAACCCTAAATCACCAGAACCTTTCAAGCCATCCTCCCCTGGAACCACATTCACACCCTCCAGATTGCTGTCCTCGTCGGCGACACCCTCGCCCATATCATCATCACCGCCGCGCAGATCTTCCTGGCGGGCGGCCAGCACCTCGCCGCCCTCAGCCCCTTCTCCTGCCACCGCCGCGACGCCATCGCCCTCCTCCTTGCCCTTCTTCTGCCTCTTCAACTTCTTCCTTATATTAGCCAAGGTGTCTTCCATCTGACCTGACGCCCACCCGCCACGCCCCCGCCCGCCTGCGCGCCAGCTAGGGTTTGGGCTTCCAGGACAGGGTGGGGCAGGGGAGGATCCCAGGGAGAAAGGATGTCGACGGGCTGGAGCTCACCTGCGCCGGCGTCCGGAGAAGAGGGAGGCGGGGGGCGGGCGGATCTCGCGGACGGGGTAGGCGAGCTCGCCGCGCCGGGGAGGGCCGCCGGCGAAACGAGGTGGTGGTGGTGGCGTTTTGGGTTTTATGGCACGACGGTGTATAGTGAATTGTTTATCTGAAAAAAATAGGCTTTGCTGAAATAGCAGCGCTATATAGCGACGGCACGGCTATGATCTATTTGCAACCCCCTTCCTGTTTTGCAAGGAGTGATCACGGCCGTCCAAACCCCACACTAATGGCTGGATTAGACCTATCATCCTTCTTCGTCTTCTTCCCGACGACAAAGGGGTGAAGCCATGAAGTCCTCCAGCTAGGAGATGGAGGAGGGATGAAGGTTGGATGGTGCCTAGCCCTAGAGTCATGTGCTTGTTAGAGTTGTCGGCGAGGGAGATGATTTTGGTCCTACCTCTCTTGTGTCAGATTCGAAATGTTCCGATGTTGTGGGGCCTCCATGCATCCCTCGCTTTAAAGGCGGGAAAGACGGTTTACATGTATAACCGTCAAACTACAAGACTCCTCATATCCTTTACCGCCAAATTACAAACATATTAATTTATAGTATTCTAATCAATAAGCTTAATTAATAATTATAAGCTATATTTAACTAGCTCGTAATGAAAAATTAAGCCAAACTTTAAGTGGACATCCTCGATAAAAAAGGATATCTGACATACCTATAGAACACGCAAGTCCGCCATTTGGTACAACCTGGCTTGTTTCCTCCATTTGTGGGGTTGAATGTCGAGGCTCACTCTCTCCGTAGACATGTACGGACAAATGAAAATACTGCCATGGAGAAATTCACGAGTATTTTATGACATAATCATGTACAATTTATTCTACTTTCATATAAAACTTTGATATTCTTACCCCCGGCCAGGGATTAAGTGACCTTATGTGAGAGTGTAAAAGAATGTCACCTTATGTGATGGCATACACACATATTAAGCACGTATGTGTTCGTTTTCTAGTTGTCCTTCGGAATTTTGTATTGGTTTAGTTAGGGATACATAATGTGTGAATGTGTTTTATAACTCGCGTGTGAAGTTTTTGATTCATAATGTATGTATGAGTTCTTTTCACGAGATAACCACACATTACATTCTTTGTGATGGAGTAAAGCCTACAAAAGCTAACTCCTCATTCAAACGTGCTAGAGCAAAAATTGGCAATGTCGTGTGGCTCATTGAAGTTTAGGGACCCCCCCCCCCCTCTTATGTCTCCCTCATCAAACATAACATTATGGTCAAAATGGCAGAAGTATGCACAACTTATCAAAGTTTAGTGACCTCGGATAGGTCTTCATCATCAAAAATAGTATTGTGGTCCAAATAGCGGGAGAATCACAAATATGCACCTTTGTAAAGTTATAGGTAGAACGAGCCATAGAGATGGACAATGCAGTTAGGAAGACATAATCAATCTATTACTTTGTTGATTATATAACACACAAATGCATGTAGATATTTGAAAAAGGATAAATGGGCAGAGGTTTATTATGTACCAACTATAAGATACATGAAAATTAGTAGGGAGGGGAGGGGTGGATATCTGTAAATTTACAAAGAAGAACTAAAACTAACAATTAAAAAGTGAGCCATAGTTGACAGATGGATAAAAAATCATGTTTTCTTTACAAACTTTTCAACCACAACATGGATCCAAACAGTTGTCTCTACTACACCCTTTTCAAGGCCTTCCGTTGTAAATGTTATATCAACTACTGAAAGAGAGACAGACATTTGCTAGCCATTTATATGGAACAAGCCGTATGTCGAGCGTGGAACCAGTCTCATGTACGGATACGCGTAAGGTCGGTCTGAGCCGCTTCATCAAACAATTCCGTGATGTAAACAAGTACATGTTAAAGGGTAACAACTAGAGGATCAATGCCCGCACAAACCATGTGCGTACTGGCTTGATATGTCCAATTTGCATCATCATTCTATATTATAATTTGTCTTTGTTCATTGATATATGTCTTATTATGAGGTATTACTTATGTCTTTTCCACTGTTTTTGCATGTTAGATGATTCTTGGAGGATGGACTGCCGGAGTCTAGATTCTGATGGAAAAGGAGGTGTTTTGATGCAATTTCGCGAAGATCAGAAAAATATGGGAAAATTATATTTTCCCGAAAGACTGAGAAAGCCAGAAGGGAAGGCGAAGAAGGGCCACAGGGGGCAGGGTCAGGTATGGCCCACCTGCTCGGCCTTCGACTCCGCCCTCTCGCCTATATTTTCTTTACGAAACCCTAACACCAGGGGAGCGACCACAAATAGATTTCCGCCGCCTCTGCGGGGCGGAAAACACCAAGAGAGAAAGATCTCTCCGGCAGACAGATTTCTGCTGGGTAAATTCCTTCTTGGAGAGGGGAGATCATCGCCATCAACACCATCATCAAACTAGGCTTCATCGGAATCATCATCATCATCCACACCATCATATCCACCAGCACCATCATCACCACTCCATCCCGCTGTAACAATTGTGTTGGATATTGCTTTATTTCTTAGGGGAAACTTTCCCGGTGTTAATTACTATTGTAGTTGATGCTTGTGAGTGGAACCATTGGATTATTGTTTATGTTTAGATTTTTATCCATTATCATATCATATTTGATCTTGATCCATATGATGTCTCGTGAGTAGTTCGTTTAGTTCTTGAGAACATGGGAGAAGTCATGTTGTTATTAGTGGATTTGTGTTGAGTTATTATTCAATGGTTTAGTATTTAAGTTGTGGTGTTATTCTTCTAGTGGTGTCATGTGAACGTTGACTACATGATACTTCACCATTTATGGGCCTAGGGGAATGCATTGTGTATTTGGCTACTAATTGCGGGGTTGCCGGAGTGACAGAAACCTGAACCCCCGTTAGGACACCTTTGCACAAGGGAGAGTAGGATCTCGGAGTTTAAGGTTGTGGTTAGATTTATATCTTAATTACTTTCCTGTAGTTATGGATGTTTACAGGAGGTTTAATCATAAGTATGTATTAGTCCAAGTAAGGTCGGTATATTAGCACAGGTTCACCCAGACAACACTTACAACACCAAACAAGAGTACTCAGCTATTTGAAACGAAAGCACTTGACAGAATTCTCATGTGTCCTCGAGAACGTTTGGTCTTTATAAGTATTTCCATCGGCTTGTCCTTTGCTAAGAAAGGATTGGGCCACTTGTTGCGTTTGTCTTTATCACTTGCACTTTGTTTTGTTGCTTTCTCAGAAAACACCTAAAAATCTGTTTGCTAAGTATTTACAGAGAGTTCCTGCTCCTTACCACTAGTCAACACCTTCTGCTCCTCGTTGGGATCGACACTCCTATTTATCGAAAGTACTACGATACACCCCCTATACTTGTGGGTCAGAATGGTTGTACAACATTACTACGCATAGATCGGCTCTGATACCACTGTTGGGATTCCGGTGTAGAAAACAAAAAAATCCTGCGTTGGAACGCCCTAATTGCCCAAGATCTATCTAGGAGTAATGTCGTAACGGCCGAGGTTTCAGATACATACCCTTGTAGTCCGGAAGAGATTAACGTTCTGAGGGGGACGTGGTTCCTCGTAGCCGACCTTAAGGTCATGAAGCTCCTCGCAAGTCACCCTTGCTCCATCATCGTGCAGCAGTCCCGCTCATGACATCCAAGGTGCCCCAAGTGTGGCCCCTCGTGGTTTCATACACATACGGTGTATGATGACGACCTCCGGCTCCTTGATCCCAACCAGGAGTGCAAAAGTAGATCTCCGGCTTGGAATCTCCGCAGCGCAACGACGTGCTGCTAGTGCGTCATCTCTTGCGTGAATAGTCCTATCATGGGACCATACTAGCGCAAGGAGACAACTAGAGAGAGAGAGAGAGGAGAGGGAGGGAGGAGGCGCGTAGAGGAGGAAGGAGAGATCCCAACTCGTGGCCTTGGTGTATCATCCTCCAAAGGGGAGGGCTCTTTATATAGGGGATGGGGGCAGGCTTGCCCCTCCTCCAAGGCACCTAGCGGTGGCCAAGGGAGGGAGGGAGCAGCCCTAGGCGCCCCAATCCCTAACCCTAGGGTTTCCCCAGGCACATGGGCCCTTAGGGCCCATCCAGGAGGCCTTCCCCTTGAGGTTTCCCTCATGGGCCTTTTTTCCCTAGAAAGTTTGGCCCATCAGTGGAATACCCTTTCAAATTAGATTTTAATATTATATTTAATATTAATTATATTAATTAATATATAAATACATGTTACAAAATCCGATTGGACCAAAACACCTTTCGGTTCCCTTTTGATTTCCTCCAAACGACTTCGGAACTTCCTGGAACTATTCCAGTTCTCTCACGGAACTTTTCCAGACTCCTTTTCTTTATCCGAATAATTTCGGATCTCTCTCCGTGGAACAATTCCGACTTTCTCTTTCTCTACTATGATTCCAACTTACAGAGGATCTCTAGCTCATCGTACCCTTAAGTATATTTCCCCACGGCTCAAGAATAGCACATACATGATCTCCATCAATGATCAATAGCGGGGCCGGGATGCCCATATTGATCCATGTACATTCCACGATTACAATGTCGTTTAAAACCTAAACGTTGAATCTTATTCTTTTTGTCTCTATGATACGTCAGAAACATATATGTAATTTTTGATGTTCCATGATTGTTTAGTATCTACTTTGCTTTGCTTTGTCTACACTTTGATGTTTTTTTTATGTTTTCTGGTACTAACCTATTAACAAGATGCCACGGTACCAGTTGCATGTTTTCTTCTATTTTTGGTTCCAGAAAGGCAAAAAATCAATATTCTCGAAATTGGACGGGACAAAAGCCAAAGTCAATATTTTACTATGGGGGAAAACGAAGCTGGAATACGAGACGGAGGAGAGTCACCAGGGGGCCACACCCCTTGGCCGTGCGGATGGGCCCACCCCGCACCTAGGGGTGCAGCCGCCCTGGCGACCCCTTGCCTCGCCTCTTCGCCTATAAAGACCCCCCTGATGTCTAAACCCTAAGGTCCCGATCAATATTCCACGAAACCGTCTGTAGCCGCTGCCACCAACGTCCCTAGATCGGGGGGATCTGAAGCTCTTCTCGGCACCCTGCTAGAGGGGAGATCATCTCGGAGGCCTTCCTCTTCATCATGCCAGCCTCTAGTATGAAGCGTGAGTAGTTCCACCTTGGACTACGGGTCCATGTAATAGCTAGATGGTTGTATCTCCTCCTTTGTGCTTTCATGTTTAGATCTTGTGAGCTCCGTTCATGATCAAGATCTCATCTATTTGTAATCATGCATGTTGTGTTTGTGGGGATCCGATGGATATTGAGATTACTATGTAAGATTGATTAATGATTTTGTCTTTTTGATTCTATCATGTCTATGTTGTTTGTGATCTTGCATGCTCTCTGTTGTTAGTAGCTATCTTGGCCAAGTAGTTGCTAGTGACTCTAAGAGGGGGTATTTATGCTTGATAGTGGGTTCATGCCTCTATTTAATCTAAGGAAAGTGATAAAAATCTCTAAGGTTGTAGATGTGCTATTGCCACTAGGGATAAAACAACAGTCTCTTGTTTATGGAACAAGTGGATTGTTTACCTTACACACTTTGCTTAAAGAAGTTATCTGTTGCTTGCAACTTAATACTAGAAGGGGTTCAGATGATAACCCGAAGGTGGATTTCTAGTCATAGATACAGTTAGATGGCGTTCTATGTATCTTGTTGTATTGCCCAATCGAATCTCATAGGATCTTGATGTCTAGTATTGCATTGTTATGCTTTGCTCAGTCATGTCAATTACCCTGCTGTAATTTGTTTATCTAGCATGCCATGTTTGTTTATCTAAGGAGAACACCTCTAGTGAACTATGGACCCCGGTCCAATCTTTACCATTGATACATCTTTCACTGTTTACCTGTTGCAAACCACCATTACCTTCCACACCATACAACTAATCATTTGTTACAGCAAACCAGTGAGATTGATAACCTTACTGTTTGTTGGAGCAAAGTCTTGAGTTTGTGTTGTGCGGGTCTACAAGTTGCTAGCAACACCTTTGAGTCGTTTCCTTCCTCCTACTGGTTCAATAACCTCGATTTCTTACCGAGGGAAAACTTGTTGTTGTGCTCATCACACCTCGCTCTTGGGGTCTCCCAACGAGGCGTTGACAACACGCCATCACTCTATGATACTTGTATTATTCGAGGCTTGATCAACAACATCTCCATGTCGGGTTCAACCTCATTACCGACAATAGCTTCTTTATTTGATTGGATAAGTAATATCCCCGTGACCTAGTCACACGCTGCACAGCTTATGGATATAACTCATTCGAGTGGGCCTAGAGTATCTTCCGTCACGCGGATGGACAAATCTCGCTCTTGACGCATATGCCTCTACCTGTCCCTCCGAATACCTAAACACATCGTTATGATCACCGTTCCACCGAGTGATGTTAGATGCTATTAAAGTATTCTCGGGTGACATTGATTAAATATGGTCTCATGGTCTAAGTAACAAGTCACTGCGTTTCCTAATCATCGTAATTTGAACTTCGTGATATGATCATGTTACGATGCTTAAATAGGGTATGTTCGCCATCTCATTCTCCAATGAGATGACTCCATTATCAATTGGGACCAAGGCATCAACATGATCAGAAAATCTTGATCATCCGTTGACCAATGAACCAGTGACTAGAGTTTCACTAAGAACTCCTGGGTGTTTATATATCACACGTGCATTGATGGTTCCAATCAATACTGTTATAGCATGATAAAAAACTTAATCATAAACTTTATGAAATATGAAAATAATCTGTATTATTATTTGTCTCTAGGGTATATCTCCTTCACCTTTCCTCCTCCTGGACAACTTTAGGGGTTAGCTTAGGAAGAGTCCCTAAAGCAGTAAATTTAAATTTTGAAAATTTTACATGCACTAATTTTTGAATTGGACGAAACAATTAACATGAAAATGTGCAGTTTTTAATTATTGATCTAGAAATGAAAACCTCATCCATTCTAATCTCTAAAAATCTAAAATTACACATTTCAATTTTCAGTAACTTTTTGCCTAATCAAAATTTGCCTAAAATTAAGATTCCCTCTGTTTCTAGAGCATGAAATCCCTCTCTACTTATAGAGCATTGATCTAAACTAACAATGAGAGATGAAATGATGAAATGCTAACCTTTTAAAACCTTAGATTTAGGAGTTGTCACCAAATCTTGAAAAATCTTGGAGAAAAAATGGGTATGAACTCGACTTGATTGGAGGAAGAATGGTCATAGACTCGAGCATGGACTAAGCCGAATTATATAGAGAAACCAATAGTCCCGGTTGGTATTATGAACCAGGACTAGTGATTTACCTCTAGTCCCGGGCCGTGATACCAACCGGAACTATAGGGTTCCATACGTGGGGTTGGCTGGAACGAGCCCTCTAGTTCCGGGCCGTAACACGAATCAGGACTAGAGGTCCGGCATGACCCAGAACTAGGGTTTTCTCGGGCCCCTAGCTGTTGGAATCAGGATAAATCGGGACTAGTGCCCAACCCATAACAAACCGGGACTATAGCTAGAGTCTGCTCCGAAACGAAGCCTTGTTTTTCTACTAGTGATTGTATGTCGGAAAAAATGTAAGTGTTGTATTCCTAATTGGAACGTGCTTTTCGGAGTTACTAAAAAAATATAACGTGTTAGTCCACCGCGTTGTACTCAGTTGTCACATAAATCTTATGGTTATGATTTAAAGTTGTATATATATATATATATTTATATATCTAATGGTTAAAAAAGTTCTAGTAATAGGAATTAATCGTGGTATCTCCAAACAACCCCTTATATTGCCTTTATATATTTCCTCCAATCCATATTAGTTGACTTGAATTTGTTAAAATTTGGATAAACCTATATACTAAATAGTGTCTAGATTCATCCAAATCAGACAAATTTAAGGGTGTGTTTGGTTCAGCTGTAGATTCCTGAAAATCAGCTGTGGGGAATCTGCTGTGAGAAAGCTGATATGAGCTGACAACTGTGGAAAAACTGAAAGTTGTTTGGTTATAACAACTGCCAACTATGGATTCAATATAAAATGTCTGTAATACCTGTATGATCTAAGATATTATTTTATATGCTAATTAATCATAGAACAACGATTTGTACATTTATAGACATGCAAATGTCCATTTTCGAATATATTTTTGCATATCTTAGACAAAAGACATATTGATCGTACAAAATACATGTGGTTCACAACACCATGTTTGTGGTTATGTAGTTGCTTGTGCCGCCTTATCACCCATACTTCAATCACATAAATTAATTACTTCAGCTAGTATGCAAAAATATCATGAAAACTCCAACTACAGATAATAGAATAAGCATGCATCTCCCACAAGAATTTTCACAAACAGATTATAGGCAACTCCAAATCATGTTCTGGAGGGGGCTATATATCACAGACCATTGCACCATAATCGTTGCTATATATCATACATAATAATCATTGCTATGTATCACCGACGAATTGCAAGAAATCATGGATAGCCAAAACCAGAAAAAATTGAGAAATATGTAGAGGACAGGGATTGGAGGGAAGGAGGGAGGATATGGCAAGGAGGAAGAGGAGGGGAGAGGGAAGACATAACCATACCTGCAGGCGTCTCAGGTCGACCTCCGGCGGCCGACAGCGTTCCTGGAGGCCGCAGCCCGAGCTTTGCTGGCGGCGGGCACGAGGTCTGAGCGATGGAGGAGGCGGTGGGCAGGGTCGCGCGCTGGTCTGCTGAAGGAGGGGGAAAGGGCATAGAGGTGGGTTGGCTCCGTTTCCGTCCGACGAGCTGCCGGAGGCCACCGTCGGCGAGGCGAAACCCTGGCTCGCCTCTCCTCTACCTGGTACGAGTTGGGAGAGAAGAGGACTCGCCAGAGGAGGGAGCCGGTTGGTGCGAGAAAAGAAACTGAACCGTTCACTTTCCACTTACGCGATGGCATCGCGGGTAAATTTTGAGTTCTCGGTTGGACGTAACGCAGTAAAATCTGGGGCCAAGGCAACTTCCAATTTACACTGTCAGAATCTAGTGCGTTTCCAAAATCTATACGAGTTGGGTACCTCTTTGGTTCAGATTTCAGCTTTCACCTAGTGAATCTGGTCGTGGAATCTCAACCAAACACAGCCTAAGTCAACTAATATGGATTAGTGGGGGTAGTATATATAATATTTTCTACATCTCAAAATATATGTCTCAAATTTTTGAGATGTAGGGAAGTAGATAGATGGATTTGATGCAAATGGCAAACCTTAAACTCGCTTTACGGATCGATTTGGTTTTATCTGGTTATATATAAAGTGGACGGAAGCCCAGCTTCAATCGCTAGCAGATTATGGCCTCGTCATGAGATAAGTCTGGCCTGCTCTTGCCCTTGGGCTAAAATCAACCTGCCGTAGGTGGTTGGCATCTCCTATCACAAGCCCACCGGGCTGTTATCACCAGCTCGCATTATAGTTTTTTTCCTACACTATACAAGTCCTCCTCATTAATCTTCTTTTATCTACGATCCATGTCGACCTAAACACGTGATTAAATTTTGTGTGTGTGTGGAAAAGGCATAAGTCCATATAATATCTGAAACCAGCCCTTGCAAGAACATCATTAGTACAAAAGAAATGAAACATAAGTCCTTAAAAAATTTAGTATCATCTTACTTCTACATCCCTCGACGGCGCGTCGTAAGCAAAACTTGATGCTGCCTCTTGGTCTCCGGCATAACAAAGCTCGCATCGGAGAAAACCTAAAAAAAAACAGGCACTTGTAGAAGAAGCAACAACCGAGTAGTCATCGACGTAGACTAGAAAATGCCATACTTTTTGCCAAATCTGACCTTTTGGCGAAACTAATTTCATGTCTAACCCCTTCTCGAAACTAATTCGAAATCTGACCTCTGGAGTTGGCGCCATTTAAAATGGCGCCGAAATTATGCGTGTCGGCGCTAAGTCATAGCAGCTGGGAGGCGGGCCAGAGAGATCGGCGCCATTTGATATGACGTTGAAAGTTAAATGACGCCGATCCCAGAGGTCAGATTCCGAATTAGTTTCGAGAAGGGGTCAGATTTAGTAAAATTACGAGATTTGGGCAGATTTGACAAAAAAAAATACGAAAATGCCAGCAACCATGATCTCAAAAGATCGACATCCCGAAGAAGGCAGTACCGAGAGGGCCAAGAGGTAATCCCAACTTTAGCCAAACAGGGATGGAGGATAAATCGTTAGCTGCTTCTAGAACTATCTTCTATTTTGTATTGAGGAAAGCTGTTTTAGATGTGATGTGCAGCAGTGGCATGTACTTGAATAGCTGCCTTTTGTACACAATCTGGAGGAGTGCCTCTAAATTAAGAAAAAGCAGAGGAGGATATACAGTGGCGCTACGTGCTGCTAGCACACTCTAGGCAGCTTGGCTCGAGTGGAGCAGGCGCATGCGGCTCGATCGTCCGACGGCGACCTCCCACCAACTATTACTGCTTATCAACAGTGGTAGTAAACAATCATCAAATGATCCTCCACCAAGGCGTACTATTTCATGTCGACAAAAAAGTTCAGCTCAATGAACTTTGGCTTTAAGACTTGGACGCAACTAGCTCGGGTTACACCGAGAACTCCTTACATCTTGGCCGACTGACGTCACCCATGTTATTTTCTTTCTAAAAATGAAGATTTAGTTGCACCCAGTATGTAATTGAATTTATCCGTGCCATAGTGCAACTGATAATTTTTTGTTACGACCATGGGTGCAACTATTTTTTAAAAGTAAACGTCACGAGGGATGAAGCTCGGCAAAAGAAATGCAAATGGTGTCTCCGGGCACCCCACTAAACGGGAAAGGCGCCTACGGCCATTCTCTATGCCGACGACAAAAGGTCGGGCCCGTCGGCATAGGTGGATGGGCTCGGCAGCCGGACGACGCGGTCGTCGACTCAGCTTTGCCGTCGGTGTAGGGCAGGAAGCGCCGAGACGGTCACCTTCGGTGTAGGCCAAGATAGACCTGACGGTTGTCGTCGGCGCAGACCGCCACAGGCCCAGGTTACCGGCCCGTCTAATGGGCGCGCGAAAACGTTAGGGCACGGGGCTACGCCGACGGCATTGTCGTTGGCCTAGCTAGGGCTACGCCGACGGCAATGCCATAGACCCCGTGTATTCCAACTCGGAAACAAGGAAATTTCACATGACACAACTCAACAAACGCCTACAATAAATATAACTGAAAACGAATTCCAGAAGGACACAATCACACAAAAAAATTGATGTTTTAAAAACTCGAGGTCGGTATAGCATCACATGGCCCCTATAAACGGCGAAACACATGGATCATAATTGGCGTTGCATATTATCCCCCTTGTCCCATATCTGCTCCCACCGAACCCTATCACTGTCCGTTACTATCAGCCTCCTAACCCTAGCCAGCTAACCCTATCTTCATAGTAGTAGAACTACACATGCAGCCATGACACGCTTGCACATTGCATTCCGCGCCGTTAGGTACGTGTGCAACAGAAGTCTGACTAGCTAGCTAGCTAGGTATGGACTAATAGAATATACAGTACGCAATAGAATATGTTAGCTGGATAACGTATTCATCGATCATCTGCTAGCGACTCATGTCATGATATATTATCATGTTATTATCTGGAGTATATATGGTATTCGGCAGCCAGTTAGTCTGAGCAGTGATCGGCTCTCTAGTCAAGATGTACACGTCGCACTAGTTAGCTAGCTAGCTTCCACAAAACAAAATTATACATGTAATTTGATTGTACCAAGTTAAAGATGAGTGAGAACACCTAGCCAAGGATAACAATGAGATATACTTTCAAGAACGATCCACGATCATATATATTATTCTCATGTGTGTAGGAGCGCCTTCCTCCACGCGAATATCCTTAACTCGATCGTAGCTTCTTAATGTACATTTTACATGCACGCACCCATATATATGTTTGGTTCCGTACGGTACAATACAAAAGGGAAGAAGGGAAATACACTAGGAAGTACAAGTACTGAAACTCGCAGATGATTCTGGACAGCCGCAATGGAAGACACGCACACGGCGATGAACAGGACGGTAGATAGATAATTTACAGCGCCAGAAATGATCCACGCACGCACGCACAAGCATCTTGATGAATGGGTACTTTGTCTTACTGATGAACAGCAAAGATTCCCATGGTCGACTGGTTGGCTGACTAGTCGCGGCTCTTGAAGGGGATCGCCCTGATCACCACCACGTGGTAGATCGCCGCCAGCGCCGCGCCGATGAACGGGCCTACCCAGAAGATCCACTGCGCGCCAAATTCCAAACAGACCGGCGGTGAGATTAGTTAGTCTTAATCATCCAGCTTAATTCTCGCTCTTCTAGCACCAAGTAATTCACACACGATTGCAAGGGTTAAAGTAGCATCAAGTGATGGTTGTTCTTACGTGGTCGTCCCACGACTGCTTCTTGTTGTAGATGATGGCGGCGCCGAGGGACCTCGCCGGGTTGATGCCGGTGCCGGTGATGGGGATCGTCGCCAGGTGCACCAGGAACACGGCGAACCCGATGGGAAGCGGGGCCAGGATCTGCACCCCATACATAACCAGCTCATCAGTCAACCACACATCTCCAAGACTCAGCCCTGCGCGCACGACGGTGGCCGGCCGGCGAACTAGACAAGGACGACACTTACCGGGACGTGGGAGTCCCTGGCGCTGCGCTTGGCGTCGGTGGCCGAGAACACGGTGTAGACCAGCACGAACGTGCCGACGATCTCCGCCCCCAAGCCGTCCCCCTTGGTGTACCCCGGCGCGACGGAGTTGGCGCCGCCGCCGTTGCCCATGTACAGGGTGGTCTGGAACCCCTTCACCACGCCGGCGCCGCAGATGGCTCCCAGGCACTGCATCACCATGTAGAACACCGCCCTGGTCAAGGACAGCTTCCTGGCCAGGAACAGCCCGAAGGTGACCGCGGGGTTGATGTGGCCGCCGGAGATGCCGGCGGTGCAGTACACCAGCACGAAGATCATGCCCCCGAAGCTCCAGGCGATGCCCTGGATGCCCACCGTGCCGCACTTGGACCCGGACGGGTTGCCCACCACGCCCATCACGGTGAGGACCGAGATGTAGAGGAACAGGAAGGTGGCCAGGAACTCGGCGATGCCGGCGCGGTAGAAGGACCAGGAGGTGAGCTCCGACGCCTCGAAGAGCGGGGCCGGGGGAGGCTCCTTGTAGTCCTTGTCGTCGCCGCCCTGCGCTGCCGTGCCGATCGGCTGGCGCTCCGAGTAGCGGTTGGCGCCCAGGCGCACGTCCTCCTCCTTGCCCTCCATTAGAGACTTGATTGAGCTTGGGCTTGAGCTTCTTGTGTTGGTTCTGAGTGGGAGAGATGAGGAAAGGGGAGTGGGTCTGGAGTGGTTCTTATAGAGCGCAATCATAAATCAAGCCTTTGCTCTGCTCTGCATGGTGTGTCTATGATAGAGTGTGTGGTGAATGGTGACAACCTCCCTTTCCATCTTTATTTTTTGCTGCCACTTCTTGATTAGTGGACGATGATGATGATAATAGAGGTGTTTGTTTTGTTGATTAGTGGCCTAGTGATAGCAATGTTAGCTAGTTATCTTGATTAATTATTTGTTTCTGGTTTATGAAAACTTGAAAATGTTTGTGGTTTGTTTAGTCTTGGTGTATGTGTCACCTCACCTGTCATGGGGTGGCAGACCTTGTGGTATTGCATGGCTTGGTCGGCACTTGTTAATTTGCAAATAGTACTACAAGTTTTGGACTGATGATAGGATATGCTTCATTAGGGCTGCGCTTAGTTTATTTGCAGGGCATGGTTTGTTAAGACAGGATTAGTATATGGTTTTGTATTATGAGGTTAGAAAGTGGTGCCCTTTTTGTTCAACTAGTACTAGTTGTTAGACACGGACAGAGTGGTCAGTCCTGGAGCTCGTCTCTCTAGCTGTCTGTCTGGAGCATCTTCTATCCTTCCATGGATCAATCATGGCCACAAATCATCCACCGATCCAAGACAAATTCGAAACAAATAGAACGTGAATGGATCTGTTCCGGGGAGTTTTTCTTAAGAAAAGTATAGAATGGGACGTACTAATCGGGTGAGTAACAAGTAACGAATCATCATGTTATTACTGATGTGACTGGATGATGATGATGGAATCCAGGCGCATTAGGTGGGTGACAAGGACGACCAAACAGGCACATCCTTCGTGAGACTCGGCGGGAGTGCTACGATCGAGCCACAACCACTCAGCACCATGGCGATGTGTGGGATTAAACTGAAGAAACACGAGGTACAAGAAGAACGACAGATTTTGTGAAGAAAAAGGAGGCTGGAGAGCGATAGGGGGAGGGGGACGGCAGCCGCAGCTTCATCGCTGGCCACACTACCGCACCGCCAGCCCCTCCCCTCCAACTCCAACCTCACCTCACCTGCACACACAAACAAATCCGACCTCACTTGTACACAAAAAATACAGTAAGTATTTCATCGAGACAGTTACACCACTCTAGACATGCATGGCATGGCTTCACCTCGAATAGCCGAAAACAAAAACATTGCATGCATATATGCGTGGGATTTACAAAATTACAACAGAAACATAGATCATGTCGTGTGAGTGGAGCGCGTGAGTGTGATCATCCCGCACGGGGATCGTGTGCCGTAGAATCTGGTTATGTATGTTGTGGACTAGCCACTGGACTGGTGCTCTTTTGCAGCTCCCCCACTCTCCCCCCCCCCACCACCACCCGCCACCGCAGCTGAAGTGTGGTGCTCGCGAACGTTGAGGCTAGACCCGAAGTCGATGAAGATGCTCGTCAGGAGCCCCTTGGTGAAGACGACAACGAAGTGGGAGGTAGTAGGAAAGTGCAGGACATGGACTTCACCGAGGGATACTCGCGCGTAGACTGCGGTGACCCAGCATACCACTGCATGTGTAGTACATTATAGTCGTTGACATGACATCCACAGAACACCGTTCCGTAAATATCACATCCCTCAGAGTGGTACAACAGAAACATTGCGGGTCCATATTACAAAAGTACACACATTATTATTATTACAATACCGGAAGTTCAAGACTTCCAAAAGATTCAACTTACAACCAAAATATAAAGTGTTTCAGCGGAATTTAAAAGTAACAACTCCGACTAGGAGTTGATCTCAACAGCTTATTCTATAGAGTTCATGCTGCTCGGCTCCGTTGGTTACTACTAACTAGGGATACTTAGTTGGACTCGTTATCATCGACACCATAGCGGATTTCGTAATCCACTCCTTCAATACCTCCGGACAGATCGAGTTCCTCGTAGAACACATCTTCTTGGCATTCAGCTGCATACATTGGCCGTCTTCGGGATCCTCAGAGTCTAAGCAAGGGATCAAAGGAAAATGAGCAACAACGTTACCCAACAAGTTCATTATATGCAAGGTGGGAAGTTTGATGCCCTAACTACCACCTCGGATTATAAATCCTTGGCACTATGCATTTTTTGTAAATCTTTCTTCAAAGATTGATTTTATTATGAAAAACTATGACAATCAGCCTTCACAGGTTGACCAGAACTTTCATGGAGTTCCTTTCCTGCCGCGTTCGTAGCTCCTTCCCGGAATAGGGAGTAACAAGTTACAGTTCTTACACTCTGCAGAGGTGCGTTACTTTACCCATGAGAGATCAACTCCTTGTTGCACAACCGGGCGTACTTTCCCGTCCACAATTCCATGATGTGGGGCCCAGTAGTTGGTCCAAGCCAATCACTGCCCCATTCGCGACCTCGCATGCCTCCTTGGTGTACACCATGCCCACATAATGAATTACAGCAATGGTTTGTACAAACCATTAGATGCCAGAACTATCGTGGGATGATGAGGGTTCCCACCCATATGCTGCATATCCTCTATAAATTATCAATTAATATGCACGCTACGAGGATAACAGCCACGACCTGCACATACGGCTTCATGCGAGAGGAAGAAGATATAGCTGACTTCTCTATCCCATTCCAAATCTCATGGCTAATGCGTAATATACGACGCTAGAATCACTGATGTCATGGGTTATTAAGTCTCTACTTGATCATCATTGTTGCAATTAGAACTCTAAGTTCTAATGCTCCATTATATCACCACTTAGGATGATATCTATAATTTCTTTATTTGTGAAAATATTATTTTCTTTCTTTCTTAGCATAAATGATAACACACAATTTGCAAATACTTTGATTAAGACTCTTCAAAGGACATGAGCAAGTGATGAACTTGCCTTGTGATGGCAAGGTAGTGAAGTCTGATGCTTGCACTCGACCTTGAGCTTTTATGTCTACAAAAACATCATTATTGCCCGGTAAGGACAATATTTAAAGAAGCAAAATGATTATGCATGTAATGTAATGCAGTATTTAATTTGATATGCAGTTACCCTATTATTATATAAGGTTCTATTTAATAATAAAGCATTTATAAATATTACTTTTCAATATTTATAACATATATTGAATTATTTTATTTTATTCCCCATTTATTGAATTTTATTGATTAATAATTCTTTTAGGAATTATCAATTCTACATTCAAAATTGACATAAAATATTTATTTAGTATTTTTTAAAATACTACAATTTTAATATATAATGAAAGTGATTTTTATTTATTTTTATCAACTTTCAATAATTTTGTAAAAATGCCATAAGGAATATATAAATTACAAAATTCTTATAAAAATGTAAATGTCTAAAATTTTATATCTTATTTTATTTAGATAGTGTGGATTATTGTGAATCCAAAAATATTTTGTTTATATTTTTTGGACTTTTATTTTATTTTCTAGAATTTAATTAAGTCCAGGGGTATTTTGGTCTTTTCCTTTTTATTCAATAGGCCTGAAAGGAATTCTGGGCTGGTTTAAACTTATTGTGCCCTAGTGGCTCATTAGTCATAGACAAAAGAACTACCCCTAAGGGTCTGGCCCAACTCGGCCCATTCCTCACTGCCTCTCTCTCCCTCGAGCTCATCCTTTCCTCCTCTAACCCCGACCCCGTGGCCGGCGATGCCGCCACCGACGATTCCCGCTGCCGTAGGCCGTTCTGGTCGCTGCCGTGGTGTAACAGGGGTTGTCGATGATGCTTGTCCTTTCTATCCAACTGGATTCGAGCCTGGGGCTCTCCTGCGATGGATCGATGCCGTCCTGAACCCTAGGGTTTGGGGATTTGTGTGTTCTTGGTCGCCGCCGTGGCGCCGTATGGGTTGCAGTGCCCCTCTAGGGTTCTCCCCGTGCCGCCATGGACGTCGGCCCCTCTGCTTCATCTTCTAATCTCCAGCTAGGACCTATGATGAGTTCTGTTTCTCTCCCCTTGTGCTCTCTGTCTTTGCTCATCCCATGCTGGATGTTGGCAATGACCCCTCTGGTTACTGTCCGATTCTGATTAGGATGATTTATCCATTTAGGGTTCCTATCATGATTGATCATGTACTGGATGAATTGGATCATGTTTGGATGATTTGTAAACATGCTAAGTGGTTATTGGCCTGAGGCTTGTTGCTTGAGATAATCTATAATGTTTCTAGTGGCTTATTAGATGATTTTATGCTTGGATTGCATCTGATTCAGATGGTATAGTGGCTTGGGAACCATGCTTGATTAAGTCAGAGACTTGATAAGTTTTCACTATCATTTTTGGGTTTATGATCATGGTTATGATATGATGAAATCACTGTCATGGTGCTGTTGGCTTAGAATTAGTGTGTGGCATGATCTCAAACAGTGAAGTTTAACATAGGAAGATCCTAGTTATGATTCCTGTGTTAACAGGAAAATGATTAGTAAGTTGATTGTCTGAATTTGTGATGATCAAATGTCTATCCTGATTCATATAAAATTGTTCTTGTGACACCATCATGGTATGGCACACAAGTTTGATTCTAATCCATTGATTGGGTTGGTTTATGCTTCACACAAACTTGGCTTTGAAAGATAAATGGAAATGTTCTTTTCTGAATTCCATAAGACCAATGATGTTGGTCTAAGGCTTAGGGATTCAGACCTTATCTAGTTGATTCATATAGATAGTCCTGGTAGTGGTACCAGCTATTGTTCTTGAATCAAAGCTTGAGAAAAATGTTAGTAGGCTTGATCATTCTATGGATCCCAAAGATTTGTTTCTAAGGTGCTACCCTTCCTTTAGGGATGTGCCCAGAAATTAGATCATAGCTATATTTATGTTTGAACTGTAATATATAGCTTAAAAACCAGAGCAATGATGTTACTCTGAGCTCTGGCTGGATCCTGGTTCTTTGCTATTTTCTTTTAGAGTTTAAAATCCCTATGATGGATTCACCCCACTTGGGTGCTTTCTGAGGGTTTGTTTTATAAAACAACACATGCTTCTCTCTAGATGATATGATTAGATCATGTGAAGGTTTTATGAAACTCACCACAGAATCTGATGTTTGTGGAGTAAGGTGGTGATGATGATCTTATTTTGCTAAGCTTCTGTGCTTGATCTTGAGCTAGACTGCTCCTCCTAGCTCCTAGATTTGTCCTTGAGCTAGCCTACTCCTCCTAGCTCTTGGACTTGGCCTTGCTGTTCACCTGATCCTTCCCCCTCCTTATGTCACCATCCTGGTGATGTTTGGTTGATCCTTGGTGGTTTAGTTTGGCTGTTGTTCTTGGTAAGCTACTTCTTAGGCTGGTTGTTCTTGTGTGAAAGCAGTGGAGAGATGCACTAGTGCCTCTCCACGGCTGTGCTTGTGGTTTTGTGAGTTTGGGGCTGTGCTGTGAGGATGACAGCACACCACATGCATGTTGGTGTGTGTCCAGCATGTGTGCTTGCTGTGCACTTGTGGATATGTTCAGAATTTTGAAACTTACTATTATCTGGTTACTTTCACCTGGCTGGTGAAATTTGCCCCTTCTTGGCTGTCATTTAACTTCTGGCTTGAAATTTATGAAAGATAAATTCTTTCATATTTGGTGAAACTTGCCCCTTCAATAACTTTCTCAATGATGAATTTGTCTAGTGCACTTCACTGACATGTCTGAGAGAAAATAATACTAACTCTAACTTTTCTTTTTTCCTTTTAGCTTATGTTTGTTTTGCAGGTACAGATATAAAGTGAAGATTTAGTTTAGGTTTTAGTTTTATAGAATAATTCAATGTAATCTTCTTTATATTTTTGTAATTTTCATTATATTATTTTGTAATCTTCATTTTATTCTTTTGTAATAAAGATTACATTATTATCAATAAAGAATATTCTTATTCTTATTTATTTACTTTGGTGGAGTGTGTGGATGATTTCAATAAGTTACAATTTTTGTAACTTATTTATATATTGATAATATGAAATAAGTTTTCATATTCATAATTGTTTTCTTTAGATAATGTTTGAGTCAAAATAATTAACTCTTAATTAAATCAAGATTCAAATCTTATTCCTAATTCATTTGATTATAATTTAAGCACTCAAGTTTAAAATTTCAAATTTACTTTTCAAACACAAAATTCCTCAACGATCATATCAAAGTTTATAACAATCATCTTTTAAGACTAAACCTAATCTCAAAGTATGAAAGAAACATTGATCACTTAAGGTTTTTATTTGGAGAAAATTTTACCCACATTTTCACAAATGAATGCATGCAACATTCCAAATTCCTAAATCTACCCTTCGTTAGTTCCTAAATGCTGGGATGTTACAGACTTCCCCCCTTAAATTAAACTTCATCCCAAAGTTTGCGGAGATGTATCTGAATAGTTCTGGATAGGCTTTCCTTAAATCCTCTTCTTTCTCCCACGTGGCTTCCCTTTTAGGGTGATGTTCCCACTGTACCTTGCAATATTTGATTGCTCTGTTCCTCAATCTTTTCCAGTTTTCTTCTAGAATCTTACAAGGCTTTTCAATATAGGCCAGGTCTGCTTGTAGTTCTATCTCTTGATGTGTGATTGCATCATCTGGGACTTTTAAACATTTACGTAGTTGTGACACATGGAAAACATTATGCACTTGAGCCAATCTTGATGGTAACTCTAAAGCATAAGCTATAGTTCTGTTTTGACTCAGTATCTTGAATGGTTCGATGTATCTTGGACTTAATTTTCCCTTAACTCCGAACCTTTTCACCCCTTTCATTGGGCTTACATTCAAATAGACCATATCTCCCACTTCTGGATGCCATGATCTTCTACTTTGATCCGCATAACTTTCCTACCTGCTTTGGGCTATTTTCAGTCTATCCCTGATCTTATCAATGATATCTTGTCTTTCTTTGATATAATCTGGCACAAATTCTTTGCTTTTTCCAGGATCATACCAACAGATTGGTGATCTACACTTCCTTCCATACAAAACTGAAGGGTTTCGCGGCATAGTAAATCAAAATTTTCTACGGATGCGAACAGAGGGAAAGCCAAGATCTAATCTAGGAGATGCAAACAACGAGAGAGATTGGATTAGATCTTCATACCCTTGAAGATTCGCACAGCGGAACGTTCGTCGGAACGTGGGTGATGTAGTCGTACTCGCTTATCCTCCTCGCGATCCGATCCGATCTAGCACCACAAGTGGCGGTGCCTCCGTGAGATGCACACGTGCAGCACCTTGACGTCTCCTCCTTCCTCGGACCAGAAAGTAGGTGGAGAGATGGATTGGATCTACAACACGACGGCGTGGTGTATATGGTGGAGAATTTCTGCAGCAGGGCTTCGCCTACAAACAGTCGGGAGGGAGAGAGGAGGGCAGCAGGGCGGCTAGGGTTGGAGAGGAAGGTGTGAGGGGTTGGTGCGCCCCCACCCCTCTTTATATAGAGGGGGGGGGGGCGCAGCCGTAGACCCTGCCCCAAGCCCAAACCGGCGGCCCCAAAGGATAAGGAGTGGGGGGGCAAGGAAACCCCCCCTTCTAGAAGGTCTATCTCGAGTTTAAAACTCTCTTGGCCGGCTGGGCCCTATGGGGCCTTGTGCCCCTGGCCCAATGCGGCCAGGGCACTCCCTCATAGGACCATGCCCCCTCCCGGAAGGTGGGGCCACGTTGGTCCCCTTCCGGAAGGTTCTAGAAGCTTCCGGTACAATACCGATTAACCCGGAACAATTCCGAACTCCAAAAACTGCACTGCCTTATATGAATCTTATTCTCCGGACCACTCCGGAACCTCTCGTGATGTACCGGATCCCATCCGAGACTCCGAACAAAAACTCATAAACCAATTATCCAATCTATCCTAGCGTCGAGACACGTTAAGTGTGTGACCCTGCGGGTTCGAGAATATGCAGACATGATCTTCTATCAATAATCAACAGCGGGGTCTGGTAACCCATATTGACTCCCACACATTCATCGATGATCATATCGGATGAACCACGATGCCATGATTCAATCAATCCCATATATATATTCCCTTCGTCTCGCGATATTTTACTTGCCCGAGATTCGATCGTCGGTACCGTCATACCTAGTTCAATCTCGTTCACAGCAAGTACTTTACTCGTTCCGTAATCCGATATCACTTTGTGATTAACTCCTTAACCACATGCTTGCAAGCAGTGTTGATATCGATTACCGAGTGGGCCCAAAGTATATCTCTCCGACTTGGGAGGGACAAATCCCATCTCGATACATACAACCCAACAAATACTTTCCGATCACCTGAGAGGCACCTTTATGATCACCCTCTCATAGGATGACGTTTGATGACCTCAAAGCTTTCTTCCGATACCAGGGAGTTGTATTATCCCATGGTCTAAGGAATACAATATTTGACATAAGAAAAAGCTTCGCAAAGACGAACACGATGACACGATCTAATTGCTTCGCTTAGTTTGGGTCTTTCCACCATATCATTCCCCCAATGATATGATCTCATTATTAATTGACAACTCATGTCCATGGTTAGGAAACCTTAACCATCATTAATCAATGAGCTAGTCCATAGAGGCATACTAGGGACACGGTGTTGTTCACAAACCACACAAGTATTAAAGTTTCCGCTTAATACAATTCTAGCATGGAATATAAACTTTATCATGAACAAGAATTATAATAATAACATCTTTATTATTGCCTCTAGGGCATAATTCCAACAGTCTCCCACTTGCACTAGAGTCAATAATCTAGTTTACATCTGGCAACAATCTCACACCCATGGCACTGAGGTGCTGATCATGTTTTACACGTGGAAGAGGTTTAGTCAATGGATTTGCGACATTCAGATCTGTATGTACTTTGCTAATCTTAAGATCTCCATCTGCTATATAATCTCGGATTATATGAAACTTGCGGTTGATATGCTTGGTCTTTGGATGATATCTTGGTTCCTTAGCGAGTGCTATGGCGCCAGTGTTGTCACACAATATCTCCAGTGGGTCCAATGCACTTGGAACCACACCAAGCTCAGTGATGAAGTTCCTGATCCAAACTCCTTCACTTGACGCTTCTGCAGCAGCCATGTTTTCCGCTTCTACTGTAGATCCCGCGATCACACTTTGCTTGCAGCTTCTCCAGCTCACAGCTCCTCCATTCAAAATATACACGTATCCTGTCTGAGATTTAGAATCATCCTTGTCGGTGTCAAAACTAGCATCGACGTAACCTTTTACGACAAGCTGTTCATCACCCCCATAGACTAAGAACATTTCTTTAGTCCTATTTAGGTACTTTAGGATGTTCTTTACGGCTATCCAGTGTTCCACTCCTGGATCACTTTGATATCTGCTCGTCAAACTAAGAGCATTGGACACATCCGGTCTAGTACACAGCATGGCATACATGATGGAACCTATGGCCGAGGCATAAGGCACTTTGCTCATAGCTTCCCTATCATTTACCGTAGCTGGACACTGAGCCTTGCTCAATATCTTACCTGACAACATAGGCACTGAACCTTTCTTTGCCTTATCCATTCTGAACCTTTTCAGAACTTTGTCTAGGTATGTACTCTGGCTTAAAGCTATCAGGCATCTTTGTCTATCTCTATAGATCTTGATGCCCAATATATAATCAGCTTCACCTAGGTCTTTCATTGAAAAACACTTGTTCAAATAACTCTTCACATCGTTAAGCATGTTGATGTCATTTCCAATAATCAATATGTCATCCACATATAGTACCAGAAATGTCACCGAGCTCCCACTCACTTTCTTGTAGATGCAAGCTTCGTAGCAATTTGGAACAAATCCAAAGCTCTTGATCACTTGATCAAAACGAAGGTTCCAACTCCGAGATGCTTGCTTCAGTCCATAAATGGAACGCTGAAGTTTGCATACTTTATCAGCATCCTTAGGATCGACAAAACCTTCGGGTTGCATCATATACAACTCTTCATCAATGTTGCCATTGAGGAACGCAGTCTTGACATCCATCTGCCATATTTCATAATCATGAAACGCAGCAATTGCTAATAAAATCCGAATGGACTTAAACATCGCTACGGGAGAGAAAGTCTCATCGTAGTCAACACCTTGAACTTGTCGAAAACCTTTCGCGACAAGCCGTGCTTTATAGACGATAACATTACCATCCGCGTCCGTTTTCTTCTTGAAGATCCATTTGCACTCAACGGCCTTTCGGTCGCTAGGAGGGTCCACCAAAGTCCATACTTGGTTTTCGCTCATGGATCCCAATTCAGATTTCATGGCTTCTAGCCATTTCTCAGAGTCTGGGCTCATCATCGCTTCCTCATAGTTCGTAGGTTCACTGTCTTCTACTAACAAGACAGTCAAGACAGGGTTGCTGTACCACTCAGGAGGGGCACGCGACCTTGTCGACCTGCGACGTTCAGTAGTAGCATCATCCGAAGCTTCATGATCCTTGTCATTAGCTTCCTCTATTGTTGGTGCAGGCGGCACTGGAACAATTTCAGGTGCTGCGCTACTCTCCAACTCAAGAGAAGGTTCAATAACCTCGTCTATCTCTACTTTCCTCCCACTCACTTCTTTCGAGAGAAACTCCTTCTCAAGAAAGGAACCGTTCTTTGCGACAAACACTTTGCCTTCGGTTCTGTGATAGAAGGTATACCCAATAGTTTCCTTAGGGTATCCTATGAAGACGCATTTCTCCGCTTTGGGTTCGAGCTTGTCCGGCATCAACTTCTTGACGTAAGCTTCGCATCCCCAAACTTTAAGAAACGACAACTTAGGTTTAGCACCAAACCATAGTTCATACATTGTCGTCTCAACGGATTTAGATGGTGCCCTATTTAAAGTGAATGTAGCGGTTTCTAATGCATAACCCCAAAATGATAACGGCAAATCAGTAAGAGACATCATCGATCGGACCATATCTAATAAGGTTCGATTCCGGCGTTAAGACACACCATTGCGCTGTGGTGTTCCGGGTGGCGTGAGTTGTGAAACAATTCCGCTTGCTTTAAGATGTGTGAGAAAATCATAACTCAAATATTCGCCCCCACGATCGGATCGTAGAAACTTAATCTTTCTGTTACGATGGTTCTCCACTTCATTCTGAAATTCCTTGAACTTTTCAAATGTTTCAGATTTATGTTTCATTAAATAGACATACCCATATCTACTTAAGTCATCGGTAAAAGTGAGAAAATAGCGATATCCACCGCGCGTCGAAACACTCATCGGTCCGCATACATCGGTATGTATGATTTCCAACAAGTCCGTTGCTCGCTCCATCATACCGGAGAACGGGGTTTTGATCATCTTGCCCATGAGGCATGGTTCGCATGTGTCAAATGATTCAAAATCAAGAGACTCCAAAAGTCCATCAGAATGGAGTTTCTTCATGCACTTTACACCAATATGACCTAGACGATAGTGCCACAAATAAGTAGTATTATCACTATCTACTTTGCATCTCTTAGCCTCAATGTTATGGATGTGTGTTTCATCCCTTTCGAGATTTAGAAGAAATAAACCATTCACAATAGGTGCATGACCATAAAAGATGTTACTCATATAAATAGAACAACCATTATTCTCCGATTTAAATGAATAACCGTCTTGCAATAAACAAGATCCAGAAATAATGTTCATGCTCAACGCAGGCACATAATAACACTTATTAAGGTTTAAAACTAATCCCGAAGGTAAAACTAAGGAGAGCGTGCCGACGGCCATCACATCAACTCTTGATCCGTTGCCAACGCGCATCGTCACCTCATCCCTCGCAAGCCGCCATCTATTCCGTAGCTCCTGTTTCGAGTTACAAATATTAGCAACCGAACCAGTATCAAATACCCAGGCACTACAACGAGGGCTAGTAAGGAAAACATCAATAACATGTATATCAAATATACCTTTGATGGTGCCAGCCTTCTTGTCCGCTAAGTACTTCGGACAGTTGCGCTTCCAGTGACCCTTGTCCTTGCAATAGAAGCACTCAGTGTCCGGCTTAGGACCAGACTTGAGCTTCTTCTTAGCAGGGGCAGTGCGTTTGTCGCCGCCCTTCTTGAAGGGCTTCTTTGCTCCCTTACCTTTCTTAAAGGAGGGCTTGTTGACCATCAACACATGATTATCCTTCTTGATGTCCACCTCCACAGCCTTCAGCTTTGCGAAGAGCTCGGTGATCGTATCAGTGGAACCAATCTGATTATGAGTCAGCTTTTGTAGCTGGGAGGGAGTGATTGCAGAACCATGTCAATCTTGAGCTCCTCTAGAATCGTGCATTCCAGTTGCTCAAGGCATTGAGTGTAGCCCGTCATCTTAATGGCGTGCTCACTAACGGAACTCCCTTCCTCCATCTTGCAGTTAAAGAACTTCTCAGAGATCTCATATCTCTCAGAACGGGCCTGAGTCTGAAACATGGTTTTCAGCTCTTCGAGAATCTCAAAGGGCCCGGGATAGTCTTCAAAACGATTTTGAAGTTCCAGTTCCATAGCAAACAACATGGTGCTCTTAATCACACCATAATCATCTTTGCGCGACTGATAGACAGTTTTGTCATCAGCCGACACAGTTGCAGCAGGGGGGTCACCTAACGCTTTCCCAAGGACATAGTCCTTTTGACCGCCAGAGAGAATGATTCTTAGATTGCGGAACCAATTGGTGAAGTTAGACCCATTGTTTCTAAGCTTTTCCTTCTCAGCAAAAACGTTGAAGTTGAAGTTGGACTTAGCCATTTGATCTACAGTATTTGCAAGTACAAATTAGACTATGTTCATGATAACTAGTTCAACTTAATCAAATTACTAGATGAACTCCCACTAAATTCAACATCCCTCAAGTTGTTTAGTGAACACGATCCAAATTCACCATACCTAATCCGATCATCACGAGAAGAGATGTGGCTTCAATGGTGGACAACGAAGTGTCGATCATATCATTCATATGACTCATGCTTAACCTTTCGGTTCATGTGTTCCGAGGCCATGTCTGTACATGCTAGGCTCGTCAAGTTAGACCCAAGTATTTCCGCGTGTGCAAAACTGGCTTGCACCCGTTATATGTGAGCGTAGAGTCTATAGCACCCGATCATCACGTGATGCTTGGACACGGCGAACTTTCGCAACGGTGCATACTCGGGGAGAACACAGTTTTTTATCTTGATCTTTAAGTGAGGAATCATCTTATAATGCTACCGTCGCGATCTGAGCATGATAAGATACATAAAAGGATAAACATCACATGCATATAACTTTATGTGACATGGTATAGCCAATCTTCGCGCAATGATCTCCATCTTGTGCGTTCCGGCATGATCTCCATCACTCCACCATGATTGCCTCCACCACGAATAGCAACTACAACTATTGCTAACTACTTAGCGATAAAGTAAAGCTATTACACGGCGTATAAGAAGTTGACTCGCAGGTCATACACAATTATAAAGACAACCATATGGCTCCTGCCGGTTGTGTACTCATCGACATGCAAGTCGTGAAACATTACAAAACATGATCATCGCATACATTATACACATCACATCTTGGGCCATACCATATCACAGAAAACACTCCCTGCAAAAACTAGTTAGACGCCTCTACTTTGTTGTTGCATGTTTTACGTGGCTTATGGGAGTAGATGCTAAGAACGATTCTTACCTACGGAAAGCCACAATGGTGATATTATGGTTGCCAAACTCCGGTGTTAATCCCATGACAACTATAGTGAGAGAAACTGACATCCACCAGCCGCATGTGTGGAACAAGCCACACGTCAAGTGCGGAGCTGGTCTCGCGAACGACGTCGCGTAAGGTTGGCCTGGAACGCTTCAATCTCACTATCCCGCGTCATAAGAAGAACACAAACAAGAGGCTTGCAACAGAAAACATCAACGCCCACAACAATCATGTTGCGTTCTACTCGTGAAACACATCTACGCATAGATCTAGCTCTGATACCAATGATGGGTTTCGCGGCATAGTAAATCAAAATTTTCTACGGATGCGAACAGAGGGAAAGCCAAGATCTAATCTAGGAGATGCAAACAACGAGAGAGATTGGATTAGATCTTCATACCCTTGAAGATTCGCACAGCGGAACGTTCGTCGGAACGTGGGTGATGTAGTCGTACTCGCTTCTCCTCCTCGCGATCCGATCCGATCTAGCACCACAAGTGGCGGTGCCTCCGTGAGATGCACACGTGAAGCACCTCGACGTCTCCTCCTTCCTCGTACCAGCAAGTATGGTGGAGAGATGGATTGGATCTACAACACGACGGCGTGGTGTATATGGTGGAGAATTTCTGCAGCAGGGCTTTGCCTACAAACAGTCGGGAGGGAGAGAGGAGGGCAGCAGGGCGGCTAGGGTTGGAGGGGAAGGTGTGAGGGGTTGGTGCGCCCCCACCCCTCTTTATATAGAGGGGGGGGCGCAGCCCTAGCCCCTCCCCCAAGCCCAAACCGGCGGCCCCAAAGGATAAGGAGTGGGGGGCAAGGAAACCCCCCTTCTAGAAGGTCTATCTCGAGTTTAAAACTCTCTTGGCCGGCTGGGCCCTATGGGGCCTTGTGCCCCTGGCCCAATGCGGCCAGGGCACTCCCTCATAGGCCCATGCCCCCTCCCGGAAGGTGGGGCCACGTTGGTCCCCTTCCGGAAGGTTCTAGAAGGTTCCGGTACAATACCGATTAACCCGGAACAATTCCGAACTCCAAAAACTGCACTGCCTTATATGAATCTTATTCTCCGGACCACTCCGGAACCTCTCGTGATGTCCCGGATACCATCCGAGACTCCGAACAAAAACTCATAAACCAATTATCCAATCTATCCTAGCGTCGAGACACGTTAAGTGTGTGACCCTGCGGGTTCGAGAATATGCAGACATGATCTTCTATCAATAATCAACAGCAGGGTCTGGTAACCCATATTGACTCCCACACATTCATCGATGATCATATCGGATGAACCACGATGCCAGGATTCAATCAATCCCATATATATATTCCCTTCGTCTCGCGATATTTTACTTGCCCGAGATTCGATCGTCGGTACCGTCATACCTAGTTCAATCTCGTTCACAGCAAGTACTTTACTCGTTCTGTAATCCGATATCACTTTGTGATTAACTCCTTAACCACATGCTTGCAAGCGGTGTTGATATCGATTACCGAGTGGGCCCGAAGTATATCTCTCCGACTTGGGAGGGACAAATCCCATCTCGATACATACAACCCAACACATACTTTCCGATCACCTGAGAGACACCTTTATGATCACCCTCTCATAGGATGACGTTTGATGACCTCAAAGCTTTCTTCCGATACCAGGGAGTTGTATTATCTCATGGTCTAAGGAATACAATATTTGACATAAGAAAAAGCTTCGCAAAGACGAACACGATGACACGATCTAATTGCTTTGCTTAGTTTGGGTCTGTCCACCATATCATTCTCCCAATGATATGATCTCATTATTAATTGACAACTCATGTCCATGGTTAGGAAACCTTAACCATCATTAATCAATGAGCTAGTCCATAGAGGCATACTAGGGACACGGTGTTGTTCACAAACCACACAAGTATTAAAGTTTCCGCTTAATACAATTCTAGCATGGAATATAAACTTTATCATGAACAAGAATTATAATAATAACATCTTTATTATTGCCTCTAGGGCATAATTCCAACAAAAACTTGGTATGGAGCTGCCTTCAGACTACTCTGATAGCTATTCTTATAAGAAAATTCTGCCAATGGTAGGTGATCCTCCCATGTTCCTCCAAAATCTAGTGCACAAGCCCTTAACATGTCTTCTAGTATTTGATTTGTTCTTTCAGTTTGACCTCCTGTCTCAGGATGATATGTTGTGCTGAAATCTAACTTTGAACCAAGTGCTTCATGCAATTGCTTCCAAAATGCTGAAGTGAACACTGATCCCCTATCAGTTACGATCTTTTTGGGTACTTCATGCTTACTTACTATCTCTTTGACATATACTTCAACTAACTTCTCGGCATTATCCTTTTGATTCACCAGAATAAAATGTGCACTCTTAGTGAGTCTGTCCACAATTACCCATATAATATCCTTCCTTTTTGGTGTCATGGGTAATCTTGTGATGAAGTCCATACCTATTTCTTCCCACTTCCATTCAGGAATTTCCAAGGGTTGTAATGGTCCTGCTGGACTTTGATGTTCAGCTTTCACCCTTTGACAAGTATGGCATTTAGATACATATTTAGCAATATCTCTTTTCATGTTGTTCCACCAGAATAGTTCTTTCAAGTCCATATACATCTTGGTACTCCCTGGATGTATAGAATATGGTGTTTCATGTGCTTCTCTGAGTATGACATTTCTAATCTTCATCACATCTAGAACACATAGACGGTCTTGAAACCATAAATACTAATAATCCCCAAGGCAAAAAACTGATTTTTTCCCTTGAGATATCCTCCAAATTTCCTCAGGAATAAAAGGATCTTCTGCTTGATGTCTAAAAATTTCTTGCTTAAGATCACTGTCCTGCTCTGCAACTACCTGCATAGTAGCTAATCCTCCAAGAACCTCTGTTCTGATAAATTGAACTCTAATTTTTCCAAGTACATTTGTAACTCTTTTGGTAGCTCCCTATTGCTAGGCTGAATATCAGCACTCTTTCTGCTTAAAGCATCTGCTACAACATTTGCTTTCCCTGGGGTGTAGTTGATTGTTAAATCATAATCCTTGATTAGTTCCAACCAATGCTTCTGTCTCATATTCAATTCCTTTTGAGTGAAGAAATATTTGAGACTTTTATGGTCAGTGTATAACTCACATCTGGCTCCATAAACAAAATGCATCCATCCTTTCAGCGCAAAAACTACTGCTGCTAACTCTAAATCATGAGTTGGATAGTTGACTTCATGTGGTTTCAGTTGTCTTGAACCATAAGCAATCACTTTTCAATCTTGCATTAATACACAACCCAAACCTTCTTTAGACGCATCACAGTATACTGTGAAGTCCTTTCCTGTTTCAGGAACTGCTAAGATTGGAGTTGTGGTTAATCTAGTCTTTAATTCTTGAAAATTTGCCTCACATTTTTCATCCCATTTAAATGGTGTATTCTTCCTTAATAATTTGGTCATTGGTCCCGCTATTTTGGAGAAACCTTCAATGAATCTCCGATAATAACCAACCATTCCTAAGAAACCTCCAATTTGCTTCTCATTGGTCGGTGCAGTCCACTCTAGTACTGACTGAACTTTAGATGGATTCACAGCAATTCCATCCTTACTGATCACATGACCGAGGAATTCTACCTTATCAAGCCAAAATTCACACTTACTGAACTTAACATAAATCTCGTGTTCTCTTAAAGTCTGCAATGCTATCCTTAAATGATCAGCATGCTCCTCCTTATCCTTGGAGTATATTAGAATATCATCAATAAAGACTATGACGAACTTTTCCAAATATGGCATGAAGATCTTGTTCATCAAATTCATGAATATTGCCGGTGCATTGGTTAAACCAAATGGTACTACCAAATACTCATGGTGTCCATATCTTGAGACAAATGTTGTTTTTGGAATATCTCCCGGTTTGATTTTTATTTGATGGTATCCAGATCTTAAATCGATCTTTGAAAATACTCCAGCTCCTTTCACTTGATCAAACAAATCTTGAATTCTTGGTAAATGATACTTATTCTTGATAGTAACATTGTTCAGATTTCTATAATCACCACACATTCTTCTTCCACCATCTCTCTTATCCACAAAGATTACTGGTGTTCCCCATGGGGATACACTTTCCTGAATAAATCCTTTTCTAGCTAACTCATCAATTTGCTCTTTGAGTTCTTTCAACTCTTTGGGTCCCATCTTATATGGTGCTTGAGCTATTGGTGCTGTACCAGGAATTAGGTCAACGGTGAACTCTATCTCCCGGTCTGGTGGCACTCCTGGTAGCTCTGCTGGAAAAACATCTTGGAATTCATTAACTATAGGAATCTCTTCCAATTTGACCTCTTTCATTGAGTTCAACTACAGATCCACCATGATATGACTGTGCTTATCTGCTTGGTAAACTATCCTTGCTCCACTTGGAGTTTTGATTGAGACAATTTTCTCCTCACAATTTATCTGAGCTCCGTGTTCCATCATCCAATCCATTCCCAACACTACTACAATTCCCTTCAAAGGAATCACATAAAGGTCTGCGAAATATGTACAACCATAGATCGAGATAACCTGATCTTGTTTTATGTGGCGTACAATCACATTCCCTCCTGCCGTAACTATGGTCATAGTACTTTCTAACGTTGCCCTTCTAATCCCGAACTTATCACAAAATTCTTCAGAAATGAATAAAGTAGTTGCACCAGTATCAAATATAACTTTGCCGGGATTGGTAAGGATATTGAGCGTACCTATCACTGCATGCTCCGAATTATCCACCTCCTCGAGGGTTGCACAGTTCAGTTTCCTGGTAGTTCGGTTCCTCTTGCCATTGTTGTTCTTGCCATTATTTCCTCCTTTATTGGGTTGTCCATTTCCTCCACTGGCTTGTCCTCCTCCCTTGGTAGGCCAACCTCCAGGTGGTTTGCTCGGACAATCGGGCTTGTATGCCCCTTCCGACCACAACCATAACAAATCACTACAGCCTTTTTGCATTCCCTCTAGAAATGCCCTGGAATTCCACAGTTGTTACAAATAACATTCCTTCTCAGATTGGATTGATTTCCACCACTGCCCTTGTTATTGTTATTGTTGTTATTATTGTTGCCATAATTTTTATTCCGAGTTTTGAACTCCAGGTTGGATTTAGGTTTGCTTGCCTGAATCCTCTTGGTTTCCTTCTTGGCTCTCTTCCTCCGATCCTCTTGGACATTCTTGTAGTCATCTTCAAAAGTAATGGCTGCATCCAACAACTGATAAGTTTGCTTATTGGCAAACCTTAGCTGCATCTTCACAAATGGATTTAATCCATGCAGGAAACACTACTTCCGCTTCTTGTAGGGTTCGCAGCATAGAAAACAAAAAATTTCCTACGATGGGAACTATGTACCAAGATCTATATACTAGATACAAACAACGGGCGGATGTATATCCGTAGAGAACATACCCTTGAAGACCGACAAAGCTTAACGAGTTCAACTCGTGTTTGATGTAGACGATCTCTTGCCGATCTCAAGATCGCGAGAAAGTCCTAGCGCCGCAAATCAGCAGCGCATCCGTGCTCGCTCCAGCGATGCAGCGGAAGCACAACTCTTTCTTGCCGAATAGCCACCGGTAACATGTATCTCGCTAGTCCGAACCATGGGGAATAAATTCTAGAGGGGGAGAGAGATCCTTCACGAGAAGGTGTGAGTGAGAGAGAGGAGAGGGGGTGCCTTTTATAGGAGGCGGGGGGCACCCAAAGGGGTGGCCGCCGACCATGGGGCTGCCCCCTCCCCTCCTTCATTCATGTGGGTGGACACTCCACTCACAAAAATCCATTCAAATACCTCCACTCAAAATCCCACTCAAACATGCCATTAAATTTCAACCAAATTTAAGGCAAACTCTCTTAAATAAAACTCTTTTGTTTTATTTAGAATTTTGTCAATTACTTTAATGACAAAAATTCACAAATAACCCCTTACTAGAATTCTATTTCACATGCATAACCACTTTATGCAATTTCACCCGAAAACCTGTTTCGGTATCTAGTGAAATAAATTCCTGCGCTTGTTCATTCTTTCGGCATGAAACTTTTGCTCCAATTGGATGTCGGTGTATCTTAAGTGTGTCACCCTACGGTTCGTGAATAATGTGGACATGATCGAGACCCCTCTCGGATCAATAATCAGAAGCGGGATCTGGAGACCCATACTGACTCCCACACATTCAACGATGACTTTCTTGTGATCATCGGAACCTTTTACGCTAGTATCTAAATCCCTTTGTTTCACGATATATTACATGTCCGAGTTTCGATCATCGGTATCTCCATACCTAGTTTGATCTCGTTACTGACATGCACTCTTTTCTCGTTCCCGTGATATAACATTCTAGTGATCAAATCACTTGCTTGCAAGCTAACTGATGTGATATCACCGAGAGGGCCCGGAGTATATCTATCCGTCATGGGGATGAACAAATTCCACTCTCGATCCATGAGCCTCAACATAACACTTTATTAGTTCTGAATACATCTTTATAATCACCCTGTCATGGTGTGAGGTTTGATGTTATCAAGAAACTCTTCCGGTGTTAGTGACTCACATGATCTCATGGTCTAAGGATTAGGATCACTTCGTAAGTTGGTATAGCAATATAAACTCAATGACTTTGATCGTAATGCTATACTTCGGATGAATGTTCATCACACCATTACACTAATGTTGTGATCCCGTTATTAACAACATCCAATGTCCATGATCAGGAAACCTTGATCATCTTGTTAATCAACGAGCTAGTTTATGAGAGAGGCATAACTAGGAACTTTCTGTTTGTTTATTAAACACACATGTATTAATGTTTCCGTATTATACAATTATAGCATGCAAAATAAACATCTATCATATACTTGGAATACACATAATAAACACTTTATTATTGCCTCTCAGGGCATATTCCCTTCAGTCTCCCACTTGCACTAGAGACAATAATCTAGTTACATAGTGATAAATCTAACACCCATTGAGTTCTGGTGTTGATCATGTTTTGCTCTAGGGAGAGTTTTAATCAACGGATTTGCTACATTGAGATCCGTGTGTACTTTACAAATCTTTATATCTCCATCCTTGACATGCTCGCGGATGGAGTGAAACCGACGCTTAATATGCTTGGAATGCTTGTGAGACCTTGGCTCTTTGGCATTGGCAATGACACCATTGTTGTCACAACAGATCACCATTGGGTCCAATGCGTTTGCAACCACTCCTAGTTCGGATATGAACTCCTTCATCCAAACTGCTTCCTGAGCCGCTTCCGAAGCAACAACATATTCGGCCTCCGTTGTTGATCCCGCCACCACAGGTTGTTTGGAGCTCCTCCAACTAACCGCTCCGCCATTCATGAGAAATACGAATCCGGATTGAGACTTAGAGTCATCCGGATCGGTGTCAAAGCTAGCGTCAACATAACACTTAGCGACGAGCTCTTCTTCACCTCCGTATACAAGAAACATATCCTTAATTCTTCGTAAGTACTTAAGGATATTCTTGACCGCTATCCAGTGTTCTGAACCTGTATCCGATTGGTACCGACTAGTCAAACTAATAGCATGTGCCACATCCGGTCTTGTACATAGCATGGCGTACATTATAGAGCCTATGGCCGAAGAATTGGGGACTTTGTCCATTATCTCTCTTTCTTCCGCCGAAGCCGGACTTTGAGTCTTACTCAATGTCTTGCCTTGAAACATAGGTAAGAACCCCTTCTTACTTCCGTCCATTTTAAACTTCTTTAAAATCTTATCAAGGTATGTACTTTGCGATAGCCCTATTAGGCTCCTAGATCTATCTCTATAGATCTTTATGCCTAATATGTATGACGCTTCACCTAGGTCCTTCATTGAAAATTTGCTGTTTAGATAACTTTTAACACTGTTTAAAAGATCTATATCATTTCCGATCAATAATATGTCATCCACATATAATATCAGAAATGCCACATTGCTCACACTCACTTTCTTGTAAATACAAGCTTCTCCATAAGTTTGGACAAATCCAAACTCTTTGATCACCTCATCAAAGCGGAGATTCCAACTTCGTGATGCTTGCTTCAATCCATAGATGGATCGCTGAAGCTTGCACACCTTGTTAGCATCCTTAGGATCGACAAAACCCTTTGGTTGTATCATATACAACTCTTCTTCAATATTACCATTGAGAAACGCGGTTTTTACATCCATCTGCCATATCTCATAATCGAAATATGCAGCAATTGCTAACATAATCCTAACTGACTTTAGGATTGCTACGTGAGAGAATGTCTCATCGTAGTCAACTCCTTGAATTTGTAGAAACCCCTTTGCGACAAGTCGAGCTTTATAGACGGTCACATTACCATCAGCATCAAGTTTCCTTTTGAAAATCCATTTGTTCTCCACGACCTTTCGGTCGTGAGGTAATTCCACCAAGTTCCAAACTTGATTTTCATACATGGATTCCATCTCGGACTTCATGGCTTCTAACCATTTGTTGGAATCCGGGCTCATCATCGCTTCTTCATACGTCACAGGGTCATCATTTTCATCAACCATGAAATTCATGATAGGATTTCCGTACAGCTCGGGAGCTGCATGCGTCCTGCTAGACCTGCGAGGTTTGGTAGTATTCTCTTTTGGAGTTTCATGGTCATTATAATTAGTTCCCTCTTCAACTGGTGGAGCCAACTCCGGAACGACTTCCGGCGCTGCGCTACTCGCCATACTTTGAAGAGAAGGTTCAATAACCTCTTCGAGTTCTACCTTTCGACTACTCACACCTTTCGCGAGAAACTCTTTCTCTAGAAAGGATCCATTCTTGGCAACAAAAACTTTGCCCTCGGATCTGTGATAGAAGGAATACCCAATAGTTTCCTTAGGGTATCCTATGAAGACGCATTTTTCCGCTTTGGGTTCGAGTTTATTCGGTTGAAGTTTCTTCACATAAACATCGCATCCCCAAACTTTAAGAAATGACAGCTTAGGTTTGTTTCCAAACCACAATTCATACGGTGAATTTTCAACGGATTTAGATGGTGCCCGATTTAAAGTGAATGCAGCAGTTTCTAGTGCATAACCCCAAAATGACAACGGCAAGTCCGTTAGAGACATCATAGATCGAACCATATCTAATAAAGTACGATTACGACGTTCCGACACACCATTTCGCTGTGGTGTTCCGGCAGGTGTGAGTTGTGAAACAATTCCATTTCATGTGAGTGCTAAACTCGTAACTTGGATACTCACCTTCACGGTCGGACCGTAGAAATTTGATCTTTCTATTACGATGATTTTCCACTTCATTCTGAAATTCCTTGAACTTTTCAAAGGTTTCAGACTTGTGTTTCATCAAGTAGATATAACCGTATCTACTCAAATCATCCGTGAAAGTAACAAAATAACGATATCCACCTCGCGCCGACACACTCATTGGACCACATACATCAGAATGTATGATTTCCAATAAATTTGTCGCCCGTTCCATTGAACCGGAAAACGGCGTTCTAGTCATCTTTCCCATAAGGCATGGCTCACATGTATCAAATGATTCAAAATCAAGTGATTCCAAAAGTCCATCCGAATGGAGCTTCTTCATGCGTTTAACGCCAATATGACCTAGACGGCAGTGCCACATATATGCGGATATAACATCATTAAGTTTAATCCTTTTAGCATCAACATTATGAATATGTGTAACATTATCATCGAGATCTAATAGAAATAAACCATTCATCATCGGTGCATGACCATAAAAGATTTCATTCATATAAATAGAATAACTATTGTTCTCTGATTTAAATGAATAACCACTTCGCATCAAACACGATCCAGATACAATGTTCATGCTCAGTGCAGGCACCAGATAACAATTATTCAAGTTTATAACTAATCCCGACGGCAAATGGAGAGGCAGCGTTCCGACGGCGATCACATCAACGCTTGATCCATTGCCGACACACATCTTGACCTCACCCTTTGCTAGCGGTCGCTTGTTCCGCAGCCCCTGATTCGAGTTACAAATATTAGCAACTGAACCGGTATCAAATACCCAGGTGCTACTGCGAGCACTAGTCAAGTACACATCAATAACATGTATATCATATATACCTTTGTTTGCCTTCCCGACCTTCTTGTCTGCCAAATACTTGGGGCAGTTGCGCTTCCAGTGGCCAGTCCCCTTGCAATAGTAGCACTCGGTATCACACTTAGGTCCAACTCGGGGTTTCTTTTCAGGCATGGCAACCGGCTTGCCGCCCCTTACTTCCCTTCCGTTTTCCCTTCTTGTCTTTCTTGAAACCAGTGTTCCTATTGATCATCAACACTTGATGTTCCTTTTTGATCTCCACTTCTGCAGTTTTAAGCATTGACAGAAGCTCGGGGAGAGACTTCTTCATGCCTTGCATATTATAGTTCATCACAAAGCTCTTATAGCTAGGTGGCAGAGACTGCAGAACACGATGGATGCCTAAGTCAATGGAAATCGATATTCCCAAGGACACAAGCTTATCGGCGTAACCCGACATCTTGAGTACATGCTCACTAGCGGAGCTGTGCTCTTCCATCATGCAGCTAAAGAACTTTTATAAAGCATTGTAGCTTTCTATAGCAACATGTGTGTCGAAAATCATTTTCAACTCACCCATTGTATCAAATGCATTGCCGTTTTTGAAACGCTTTCAAAGTTCCGGCTCTAGCCCATACAATATGCCGCAATGAACTAAGTTGTGGTCCTCCTGACGAGTCTGATAGACATTCTTCTCCTTGTCAGGGGCATCCTCAAAAGGTGGGGGGTCTAGCGGCGCTTCTAGCACATATTGCTTTTGTGCAGCAGAGATGAGAATCCTCAAATTCATGGCCCATTCGGTAAAGTTGCTACCGTTCGTTGCAAGTTTCTCTTTCTCCATGAACACATTGAAATTAAAAGCAGGTGGTGCCATCTACAACAGGATTTGTAAAGTTTAGATTAAGTTTATGATATATTGAGTTCAACTAATCCATATTACGAATGAACTCCCACTCAAAAACGACATCCCTCGTGCCATTTTGGTGATTACATGAACCAAATCCACTACACCAACTCCGATCATCACGTGAGTCGGTATAGCTTCAAAGGCGAGCATCAAATGGGCATCATATCTACTATATGAGTCATGCTTAACCTTTCGGTCCGTGTTCCGAGGCCATGTCTGTACATGCTAGGCTCGCCAAGTAAGAACCTTAGTATTCGCGTGTGTAACTGTTTTACACCTAAAATATGGTCGTGGATCCAAGAACACACGATCATCACGTGATGTCTTGGAGCGATGAAAACATAATCGGTGCATACTAAAGGAAGAACACATTATTATCTTGATATTTAAATGAGGGATCATCTTATTATGCTACCAAAGCGCTAAACAAGCAATATAAGATGCTATCAAACATCACATGTTTATTAGTGGAATGATATGGTTCCCGCATATGATCTCTATCATGTGCATCATGGTATGATCACTATCATACCTTTATGTGTAAATCCAAGGTCTATGGAGTTTACACGCTATGTGTGTTGTAAGAGTATCATCTCATACTTCTATTTACAACATCACCATATCATAACACTAGCCCAGCAACAATCTAAACTAGACGCCTCTAATTTATCCATTGCAAGTTTTACGTGGCTTAGGGCTTTCGAGATATAACCGTTCTTACCTACGAACATGAACCACAACGAGGATAACCAAATGTAGGGTTCGCAACATAGAAAACAAAAAATTTCCTACGATGTGAACTATATACCAAGATCTATCTACTAGATACAAACAACGGGCGGATGTATATCCGTAGAGAACATACCCTTGAAGACCGACAAAGCTTAACGAGTTCAACTCGTGGTTGATGTAGACGATCTCTTGCCGATCTCAAGATCGAGAGGAAGTCCTAGCGCCGCAAATTAGCAGCGCATCCGTGCTCGCACACACGTTCGAGGCACCGAGCAACCTCCGCCTCCTCGCTCCAGCGATGCAGCGGAAGCACAACTCTTTCTTGCCTAATAGCCACCGGGAACATGTATCTCGCTAGTCCGATACCATGGGGGATAAATTCTAGAGGGGGAGAGAGATCCTTCACGAGGAGGTGTAAGAGACAAGTGAGGAGGGGGGCTCCTTTTATAGGAGGAGGGGGGGCACCCAAGGGGGTGGCCGCCGGCCATGGGGGCTGCCCCCTCCCCTCCTTCATTCATGCGGGTGGACACTCCACTCACAAAATGCCCTTTAAAATCCCTCCACTCAAAAGTCCACTCAAATTCCCATTAAATTTCCACCAAATTTAATGCAAACTCTCATTAAATAAAACTATTTATTTTATTCAGAATTTTGTCAATTACTTTAATGACAAACATTCACAAATAACCCCTTGCTATAATTCTATTTCACATGCATAACCACTTTATGCAATTTCACCCGAAAACCTGTTTCGGTATCTAGTGAAATAAATTCCTGCGCTTGTTCATTCTTTCGGCATAAAACATTTGCTCCAATTGGATGTCGGTGTCTCTTAAGTGTGTCACCCTACGGTTCGTGAATAATGCGAACATGATCGAGACCCCTCTCGGATCAATAATCAGAAGCGGGATCTGGAGACCCATACTGACTCCCACACATTCAACGATGACTTTCTTGTGATCGTCGGAACCTTTTACGCTAGTATCTTAATCCCTTTGTTTCACGATATATTACATGTCCGAGATTCGATCATCGGTATCTCCATACCTAGTTTGATCTCGTTACCGACATGCACTCTTTTCTCGTTCCTGTGATATAACATTCTAGTGATCAAATCACTTGCTTGCAAGCTAATCAATGTGATATCACCGAGAGGGCCCAGAGTATATCTATCCGTCATCGGGATGAACAAATTCCACTCTCGATCCATGAGCCTCAACATAACACTTTATTAGTTCTGAATCCATCTTTATAATCACCCTGTTACGGTGTGACGTTTGATGTTACCAAGAAACTCTTCCGGTGTTAGTGATTGACATGATCTCATGGTCTAAGGATTAGGATCACTTCGTAAGTTGTTATAGCAATATAAACTCAATGACTTTGATCGTAATGCTATACTTCAGATGAATGTTCATCACACCATTACACTAATGTTGTGATCCCGTTATTAACAACATCCAATGTCCATGATCAGGAAACCTTGATCATCTTGTTAATCAACGAGCTAGTTTAAGAGAGAGGCATAACTAGGAACTTTCTGTTTGTTTATTAAACACACATGTATTAACGTTTCCGTATTAATACAATTATAGCATGCAAAATAAACATCTATCATATACTTGGAATACACATAATAAACACTTTATTATTGCCTCTCAGGGCATATTCCCTTCAGTCTCCCACTTGCACTAGAGACAATAATCTAGTTACATAGTGATAAATCTAACACCCATTGAGTTCTGGTGTTGATCATGTTTTGCTCTAGGGAGAGTTTTAGTCAACGGATCTGCTACATTGAGATCCGTATGTACTTTACAAATCTTTATATCTCCATCCTTGACATGCTCGCGGATGGAGTGAAACCGGCGCTTAATATGCTTGGAATGCTTGTGAGACCTTGGCTCTTTGGCATTGGCAATGGCACCATTGTTGTCACAATAGATCACCATTGGGTCCAACGCGTTTTGCTACCACTCCTAGTTCGGATATGAACTCCTTCATCCAAACTGCTTCCTGAGCCGCTTCTGAAGCAGCAACATATTCGGCCTCCGTTGTTGATCCCGCTACCACAGGTTGTTTGGAGCTCCTCCAACTAACCGCTCCGCCATTCATGAGAAATACGTATCCGGATTGAGACTTAGAGTCATCCGGATCGGTGTCAAAGCTAGCATCGACATAGCACTTAGCGACGAGCTCTTCTTCACCTCCGTATACAAGAAACATATCCTTAGTTCTTCGTAAGTACTTAAGGATATTCTTGACCGCTATCCAGTGTTCCGAACCTGGATCCGATTGGTACCTACTAGTCAAACTAATAGCATGTGCCACATCCGGTCTTGTACATAGCATGGCGTACATTATAGAGCCTATGGCTGAAGCATAGGGGACTTTGTCCATTATCTCTCTTTCTTCCACCGAAGCCGGACTTTGAGTCTTACTCAATGTCTTGCCTTGCAACATAGGTAAGAACCCCTTCTTACTTCCGTCCATTTTAAACTTCTTTAAAATCTTATCAAGGTATGTACTTTGCGATAGCCCTATTAGGCGCCTAGATCTATCTCTATAGATCTTTATGCGTAATATGTATGACGCTTCACCTAGGTCCTTCATTGAAAATTTGCTGTTTAGATAACTTTTAACACTGTTTAAAAGATCTATATCATTTCCGATCAATAATATGTCATCCACATATAATATCAGAAATGCCACATTGCTCCCACTCACTTTCTTGTAAATACAAGCTTCTCCATAAGTTTGGACAAATCCAAACTCTTTGATCACCTCATCAAAGCGGAGATTCCAACTTCGTGATGCTTGCTTCAATCCATAGATGGATCGCTGAAGCTTGCACACCTTGTTAGCATCCTTAGGATCGACAAAACCCTTTGGTTGTATCATGTACAACTCTTCTTCAATATTACCATTGAGAAACGCGGTTTTGACATCCATCTGCCATATCTCATAATCGAAATATGCAGCAATTGCTAACATAATCCTAACTGACTTTAGCATCACTACGGGAGAGAAAGTCTCATCGTAGTCAACTCCTTGAATTTGTCGAAACCCCTTTGCGACAAGTCGAGCTTTATAGACGGTCACATTACCATCAGCATCAGTTTTCCTTTTGAAAATCCATTTGTTCTCCACGGCCTTTCGGTCGTGAGGTAATTCCACCAAGTTCCAAACTTGATTTTCATACATGGATTCCATCTCGGATTTCATGGCTTCTAACCATTTGTTGGAATCCGGGCTCATCATCGCTTCTTCATACGTCACAGGGTCATCATTTTCATCAACCATGAAATTCATGACAGGATTTCCGTACAGCTCGGGAGCTGCACGCGTCCTGTTTGACGTGCGAGGTTCGGTAGTACTCTCTTTCGGAGTTTCATGATCATTATCATTAGTTCCCTCTTCAACAGGTGGAGCCAACTCCGGAACAACTTCCGGCGCTGCGCTACTCGCTATACTTTGAAGAGAAGGTTCCACAACCTCTTCGAGTTCTACCTTCCGACTACTCACACCTTTCGCGAGAAACTCTTTCTCTAGAAAGGATCCATTCTTGGCAACAAAAACCTTGCCCTCGGATCTGTGATAGAAGGAATACCCAATAGTTTCTTTAGGGTATCCTATGAAGACGCATTTTTCCGCTTTGGGTTCGAGTTTATCCGGTTGAAGTTTCTTCACATAAACATCGCATCCCCAAACTTTAAGAAATGACAGATTAGGTTTGTTTCCAAACCACAATTCATACGGTGTCTTTTCAACGGATTTAGATGGTGCCCGATTTAAAGTGAATGCAGCAGTTTCTAGTGCATAACCCCAAAATGACAACGGCAAGTCCGTCAGAGACATCATAGATCGAACCATATCTAATAAAGTACGATTACGACGTTCCGACACACCATTTCGCTGTGGTGTTCCGGCAGGTGTGAGTTGTGAAACAATTCCACACTCTTTCATGTGAGTGCTAAACTCGTAACTTAGATACTCACCTCCACGGTCGGACCGTAGAAATTTGATCTTTCTATTACGATGATTTTCCACTTCATTCTGAAATTCCTTGAACTTTTCAAAGGTTTCAGACTTGTGTTTCATCAAGTAGATATAACCGTATCTACTCAAATCATTGGTGAAAGTAACAAAATAACGATATCCACCTCGCGCCGACACACTCATTGGACCACATACATCAGAATGTATGATTTCCAATAAATCTGTCGCCCGTTCCATTGAACCGGAAAACGGCGTTCTAGTCATCTTGCCCATAAGGCATGGCTCACATGTATCAAATGATTCATAATCAAGTGATTCCAAAAGTCCATCCGAATGGAGCTTCTTCATGCGTTTAACGCCAATATGACCTAGACGGCAGTGCCACATATATGCGGATATATCATCATTAAGTTTAATCCTTTTAGCATCAACATTATGAATATGTGTAACATTATCATCGAGATCAAATAGAAATAAACCATTCATCATCGGTGCATGACCATAAAAGATTTCATTCATATAAATGGAACAACCATTGTTCTCGGATTTAAATGAATAACCACTTCGCATCAACATGATCCAGATACAATGTTCATGCTCAGTGCAGGCACCAGATAACATTTATTCAAGTTTATAACTAATCCCGACGGTAAGTGGAGAGGCAGCGTTTCGACGGCGATCACATCAACGCTTGATCCATTGCCGACACGCATCTTGACCTCACCCCTTGCTAGCGGTCGCTTGTTCCGCAGCCCCTGATTCGAGTTACAAATATTAGCAACTGAACCGGTATCAAATACCCAGGTGCTACTGTGAGCACTAGTCAAGTACACATCAATAACATGTATATCATATATACCTTTGTTTGCCTTGCCGGCCTTCTTGTCTGCCAGAAACTTGGGGCAGTTGCGCTTCCAGTGGCCAGTCCCCTTACAACAGTAGCACTCGGAATCAGACTTAGGTCCAACTCGGGGTTTCTTTTCAGGCGCGGCAACAGGCTTGCCGCCCTTACTTCCCTTCCGTTTTCCCTTCTTGTCTTTCTTGAAACCAGTGTTCCTATTGATCATCAACACTTGATGTTCCTTTTTGATCTCCACTTCTGCAGTTTTAAGCATTGACAGAAGCTCGGGGAGAGACTTCTTCATGCCTTGCATATTATAGTTCATCACGAAGCTCTTATAGCTAGGTGGCAGAGACTGCAGAACACGATGGATGCCTAAGTCAATGGGAATCGATATTCCCAAGGACACAAGCTTATCGGCGTAACCCGACATCTTGAGTACATGCTCACTAACGGAGCTGTGCTCTTCCATCATGCAGCTAAAGAACTTTTCTGAAGCGTTGTAGCTCTCTACAGCAGCATGTGTGTCGAAAATCATTTTCAACTCACCCATTGTATCAAATGCATTGCCGTTTTCGAAACGCTTTCGAAGTTCCGGCTCTAGCCCATACAATATGCCGCAATGAACTAAGTTGTGGTCCTCCTGACGAGTCTGATAGACATTCTTCTCCTTGTCAGGGGCATCATCTAAAGGTGGGGGGCCTAATGGCGCTTCTAGCACATATTGCTTTTGTGCAGCAGAGAGGAGAATCCTCAAATTCATGTCCCATTCGGTAAAGTTGCTACCGTTCGTTGCTAGTTTCTCTTTCTCCATGAACACATTGAAATTAAAAGCAGGTGGTGCCATCTACAACAGAATTTGTAAAGTTTAGACTAAGTGTATGATAGATTGAGTTCAACTAATCTATATTACGAATGAACTCCCACTCAAAAACGACATCCCTCGTGCCTTTTTGGTGATTACATGAACCAAATCCACTACACCAAGTCCGATCATCACGTGAGTCGGTATAGCTTCAAAGGCGAGCATCAAATGGGCATCATATCAACTATATGACTCATGCTTAACCTTTCGGTCCGTGTTCCGAGGCCATGTCTGTACATGCTAGGCTCGCCAAGTTAGAACCTTAGTATTCGCGTGTGTAACTGTTTTATACCCGAAATATGGTCGTGGATCCAAGAACACCCGATCATCACGTGATGTCTTGGAGCGACGAAAACATAATCGGTGCATACTAAAGGAAGAACACATTCTTATCTTGATATTTAAATGAGGGATCATCTTATTATGCTAACAAAGCGCTAAACAAGCAATATAAGATGCTATCAAACATCATATGTTTATTAGTGAAATTATATGGTTCCCGCAGATGATCTCTATCATGTGCATCGTGGTATGATCACTATCATACCTATATGTGTAAATCCAAGGTCTATGGATTTTACACGCTATGTGTGTTGTAAGAGTATCATCTCATACTTCTACTTACAACACTACCATATCATAACACTAGCCCAGCAACAATCTAAACTAGACGCCTCTAATTTATCCATTGCAAGTTTTACGTGGCTTAGGGCTTTCGAGATAGAACCGTTCTTACCTACGAACATGAACCACAACGAGGATAATCAAATTGTTGACAACTCGCTTGCAAAATAGATATTGACTATAGTAGGAGAGACAGACACCCGCTAGCCACATATGCAAACTAGTTGCATGTCAAGCGTGGAACAGGTCTCATGTGCGAGGACATGTAAAGTTTGTCCGGGCCGCTTCATCCCACTATGCCACCAATATCCAAAATTACAACAAAGGAGCAACAACATGATCATAATCGCCCACATACTCATATGTGTACTACCCGTGTAAAGTATCTACGCATAGATCCGGCTCTGATACCACTGTAGGGTTCGCAGCATAGAAAACAAAAATTTTCCTACGATGTGAACTATATACCAAGATCTATCTACTAGATACAAACAACGGGAGGATGTATATCCGTAGAGAACATACCCTTGAAGACCGACAAAGCTTAACGAGTTCAACTCGTGGTTGATGTAGACGATCTCTTGCCGATCTCAAGATCGAGAGGAAGTCCTAGCGCCGCAAATCAGCAGCGCATCCGTGCTCGCACACACGTTCGAGGCACCGAGCAACCTCCGCCTCCTCGCTCCAGCGATGCAGCGGAAGCACAACTCTTTCTTGCCTAATAGCCACCGGGAACATGTATCTCGCTAGTCCGAGACCATGGGGGATAAATTCTAGAGGGGGAGAGAGATCCTTCACGAGGAGGTGTAAGACACAAGTGAGGAGGGGGGCTCCTTTTATAGGAGGAGGGGGGCACCCAAGGGGGTGGCCGCCGGCCATGGGGGCTGCCCCCTCCCCTCCTTCATTCATGTGGGTGGACACTCCACTCACAAAATGCCCTTTAAAATCCCTCCACTCAAAAGTCCACTCAAATTCCCATTAAATTTCCACCAAATTTAATGCAAACTCTCATTAAATAAAACTCTTTTATTTTATTCAGAATTTTGTCAATTACTTTAATGACAAACATTCACAAATAACCCCTTGCTAGAATTCTATTTCACATGCATAACCACTTTATGCAATTTCACCCGAAAACCTGTTTCGGTATCTAGTGAAATAAATTCCTGCGCTTGTTCATTCTTTCGGCATGAAACATTTGCTCCAATTGGATGTCGGTGTCTCTTAAGTGTGTCACCCTACGGTTCGTGAATAATGCGGACATGATCGAGACCCCTCTCGGATCAATAATCAGAAGCGGGATCTGGAGACCCATACTGACTCCCACACATTCAACGATGACTTTCTTGTGATCGTCGGAACCTTTTACGCTAGTATCTTAATCCCTTTGTTTCACGATATATTACATGTCCGAGATTCGATCATCGGTATCTCCATACCTAGTTTGATCTCGTTACCGACATGCACTCTTTTCTCGTTCCTGTGATATAACATTCTAGTGATCAAATCACTTGCTTGCAAGCTAATCAATGTGATATCACCGAGAGGGCCCAGAGTATATCTATCCGTCACCGGGATGAACAAATTCCACTCTCGATCCATGAGCCTCAACATAACACTTTATTAGTTCTGAATCCATCTTTATAATCACCCTGTTACGGTGTGACGTTTGATGTTATCAAGAAACTCTTCCGGTGTTAGTGATTGACATGATCTCATGGTCTAAGGATTAGGATCACTTCGTAAGTTGTTATAGCAATATAAACTCAATGACTTTGATCGTAATGCTATACTTCGGATGAATGTTCATCACACCATTACACTAATGTTGTGATCCCGTTATTAACAACATCCAATGTCCATGATCAGGAAACCTTGATCATCTTGTTAATCAACGAGCTAGTTTATGAGAGAAGAATAACTAGGAACTTTCTGTTTGTTTATTAAACACACATGTATTAACGTTTCCGTATTAATACAATTATAGCATGCAAAATAAACATCTATCATATACTTGGAATACACATAATAAACACTTTATTATTGCCTCTCAGGGCATATTCCCTTCACCAAATTGTTGACAACTTGTTGCAAAATAGATATTGACTATAGTAGGAGAGATAGACACCCGCTAGCCACTTATGCAAACTAGTTGCATGTCAAGCGTGGAACATGTCTCATGTGCGAGGACATGTAAAGTTTGTCCGGGCCGCTTCATCCCACTATGCCACCAATATCCAAAATTACAACTAAGGAGCAACAACACGATCATCATCGCCCACATACTCATATGTGTACTACCCGTGTAAAGCATCTACGCATAGATCCGGCTCTGATACCACTGTAGGGTTCGCAGCATAGAAAACAAAAATTTTCCTACGATGGGAACTATGTACCAAGATCTATCTACTAGATACAAACAACGGGCGGATGTATATCCGTAGAGAACATACGCTTGAAGACCGACAAAGCTTAACGAGTTTGACTCGTGGTTGATGTAGACGATCTCTTGCCGATCTCAAGATCGGGAGGAAGTCCTAGCATCGCAAATCAGCACCGCATCCGTGCTCGCACACACGTTCGAGGCACCGAGAAACCTCCGCCTCCTCGCTCCAGCGATGCAGCGGAAGCACAACTCTTTCTTGCCGAATAGCCACCGGGAACATGTATCTCGCTAGTCCGAGACCATGGGGAATAAATTCTAGAGGGGCAGAGAGATCCTTCACGAGGAGGTGTGAGTGAGAGAGAGGAGAGGGGGTGCCTTTTATAGGAGGAGGGGGGCACCCAAAGGGGTGGCCGCCGGCCATGGGGCTGCCCCTCCCCTCCTTCATTCATGTGGGTGGACACTCCACTCACAAAAATCCATTCAAATATCTCCACTCAAAATCCCACTCAAACATGCCATTAAATTTTCACCAAATTTAATGCAAACTCTCATTAAATAAAACTCTTTTATTTTATTCAGAATTTTGTCAATTACTTTAATGACAAACATTCACAAATAACCCCTTGCTATAATTCTATTTCACATGCATAACCACTTTATGCAATTTCACCCGAAAACCTGTTTCGGTATCTAGTGAAATAAATTCCTGCGCTTGTTCATTCTTTCAGCATGAAACTTTTGCTCCAATTGGATGTCGGTGTCTCTTAAGTGTGTAACCCTACGGTTCGTGAATAATGCGGACATGATCGAGACCCCTCTCGGATCAATAATCAGAAGCGGGATCTGGAGACCCATACTGACTCCCACACATTCAACGATGACTTTCTTGTGATCGTCGGAACCTTTTATGCTATTATCTTAATCCCTCTGTTTCATGATATATTACATGTTCGAGATTCGATCATCAATATCTCCATACCTAGTTTGATCTCGTTACTGACATGCACTCTTTTCTCGTTCCCGTGATATAACATTCTAGTGATCAAATCACTTGCTTGCAAGCTAACCAATGTGATATCACCGAGAGGGCCCAGAGTATATCTTTCCGTCATCGGGATGAACAAATTCCACTCTCGATCCATGGGCCTCAACATAACACTTTATTAGTTCTGAATACATCTTTATAATCACCCTGTTACGGTGTGACATCTGATGTTATCAAGAAACTCTTCCGGTGTTAGTGATTGACATGATCTCATGGTCTAAGGATTAGGATCACTTTGTAAGTTGATATAGAAATATAAATTCAATGACTTTGATCGTAATGCTATACTTCGAATGAATGTTCATCACACCATTATACTAATGTTGTGATCCCGTTATTAACAACATCCAATGTCCATGATCAGGAAACCTTGATCATCTTGTTAATCAACGAGCTAGTTTATGAGAGAGGCATAACTAGGAACTTTTTGTTTGTTTATTAAACACACATGTATTAACGTTTCCGTATTAATACAATTATAGCATGCAAAATAAACATCTATCATATACTTGGAATACACATAATAAACACTTTATTATTGCCTCTCAGGGCATATTCCCTTCACTTCTCTTCAGTGTTGACATCCTCCTCAGCATAGCGAGATAGTTGACTAAACTCCCGGATGTACTTCATGACACTCGTATATCCTTGCTGAATCTCCTCAAATTCTCTTCGCTTCAACTCCATAACACTTTCTGGAACATGATATTCACGGAATCTCTGCTTGAATTCTTGCAAGGTAAACTCCCTTCCTGGTTGTTGCATGGCTAACTAATTCTCCCACCATGATGCTGCACGTCCATTCAAAAGATGAGTTGCATACCTCAATTTTTCCTCATCATTGCAACCTATAGTTTTCAACTTCCTTTCAGTATCTGCTAGCCAGTCCTCTGCATCCATTGGTTCAGGAGCTGATGCAAAAGGTAATGGTCTTGCATTCTAGAAATCAGATAGACTCACTCCTCCACCTTCAGGTGCCCTCTGATTTGCTCGTCCCAGCAGCTCTTTCATGAACTTGTTCTAGGTCTCTTGCATCATTTGCATGCATTGCATAAAATTCTGCTCCATTAACGACCTCATTGGTGGTGGTAATGCTTCCTGGTTTGCTGCATCTACATCGGCCTTTTCCTTGGCCTCTCGCTCCATCCGCTGCTGCTCAGTTTCCATTCCTACACCCGTATCCATGACCCTCTAGTCCTGCAACATAAAGCGAATACTCATAATTACATCATGCACATGTGATCTGAGCTCGACTTTACGCACAAAAATAGTCACACAATGAAGATCCAAAAAAAATCCAAATATGCATTTCACATATTTTACATAATATCATAATGATACAAAGTCATTACAACATATACCATATAGGTATAATCACAAAACTAACTTATTACTTGGGGTACAAAACATGGTACTTGATACTACTAACTAATTGCCTTCTTCTAGTAGTAACTACGCTCATCGTACATGCTTGATGTCCAACCGTGATGACGTGTTGTTCGTCGCACAGTTTGTGGAACATATGGCCTTCCAGAAGGAACATACTCTGTATCTGAAGTGTCAGGACTTGAGTCATTACTCAACTTGAGCGCATTGACTCCCTCCAGCTCAGCTAAAAAGTCTTTAGAAACATAATCAATATTATATCCCGCTTGCATCTCCTGAGCTTCATTTCTTGAGTTGTTAACAGGATACGCAGATCCTGCTGCTTCCCAGGTGCTCTCGTGGGCAAGATAATTAAACACTGGATAATGTATATTCCCTAGGTTTTGAGAAGATGTTGATGATTCAAACACTCTCTCCTCGGGATCTTCTTCTTCATCCTGATTATCTACTAACATGGTATTTCTACTACTATTATTAGGGTTCATTCTTGCACCCATCCAACTAGATTGTCCAACATTCCTGTCGGAACCATCTTTGGACATCTGGTGTTCATGAGATCCATTATATGATCCCATTCTCCAACCGTCTGAATTCTCAATAGGAAGTTCTGAGTCAGAACCATCCTCTGATCCATGTGGTACTGCATACCTCATATCCATAGTAGGATCATGTATAGGTTCAGGTCTTGGTGAATAAGGATATGGTATAAAAGATTCAGGATCTATTGGTATATCCTTAAAGATAGGTGTTGCACTACTACTTGCTTCCTTCTCTAACTGGAATGCTAACTGCTTCCTCCTTTCCGGATCAGTTAGATCCTCTAACATATCATCCTTGTCTTCAACAATCACTTGATGGGTCTTATAAAAAGACGCAACGAGTGTTCGATATCTATCCATAAACTTGGAAGCTAACTTAGGATGCTTCTTAACCAAAGTAACATGATCTGGTATAGGCTCCGAGTCTATAGAATCATGAGGTATCACAGAGAATGTGCTACCTTCCAGCTCCTTGGTTTTCTGCTCCCGGATATTAGCTATCGCCTCCACAACATCAACATGATATGCTGCTAAATGACTCCTACCTTCTCCTATAGGTAGATCATGATATAATCCAAGCTTCTCTGGAAGTTGGATACTCACACGATACTTGGATAACATCCGGCCATCAAGGTAAGTGATAGTGTTCACTGGAATTCTAGTTGGACAACTAAAGAGCTTTAAAAGTTGACGAAGTTGGTATGTGAATGATCCTTGATAATCATCAAGAGTCTCCTCTTTCCTTACCAAAGTCTGTTTTGGAAACTTTGGTGCCATATCTCTGTATGTCAGAAAAATAATTTTGATTAGTATCCAATAATATATTGCATCATAACAAAGAATTATCGCACTAAAATATATAACAGAATATTCTCATTTGAATACCCATTATATTACTTTTAGAGAATTCTTTATCGTTGCTAAACTTTTCTACAGGTAATACCCTTTACTAGGTTTCCAACCTAAGGTCAAAGAAATTTGCTCTGATACCATTTGCGGTGACCCAACATACCACTGCATGTGTAGTACACTATAGTCGTTGACACGACATCCACAGAACATCGTTCCGTAAATATCACATCCCTTAGAGTGGTACAACAGAAACATTGCGGGTCCATATTACAAAAGTACATACATTATTATTACTACAATACCGGAAGTTCAAGACTTCCAAAAGATTCAACTTACAAACCAAAATATAAAGTGTTTCAGCGGAATTTAAAAGTAACAACTCCGACTAGGAGTTGAGCTCAACAACTTATTCTATAGAGTTCATGTTGCTCGACTCCGTTGGTTACTACTAACTAGGGATACTTAGTTGGACTCGTTATCATCGACACCATAGCGGATTTCGTAATCCACTCCTTCAACACCTCCGGACAGATCGGGTTCCTCATAGAACACATCTTCTTGGCATTCAGCTGCATACATTGGCATGTCTTCGGCATCCTCAGAGTCTAAGCAAGGGATCAAAGGAAAGGATGAGTAACAACGTTACCCAACAAGTTCATTATATGCAAGGTGGGAAGTTTGATGCCCTAACTACCACCTCGGATTATAAATCCTTGACACTATGCAATTTTTGTAAATCTTTCTTCAAAGATTGATTTTATTCCGAAAAACTATGACAATCAGCCTTCACAGGTTGACTAGAACTTCCATGGAGTTCCTTTCCTGCCGAGTTCGTAGCTCCTTCCCGGAATAGGGAGTAACAAGTTACAGTTCTTACACTCTGCAGAGGTGCGTTACTTTACCCATGAGAGATCAACTCCTTGTTGCACAACCGGGCATACTTTCCCGTCCACAATTCCATGATGTGGGGCCCAGTAGTTGGTCCAAGCCAATCACTGCCCCCTTCGCGACCTCGCATGCCTCCTTGGTGTACACCATGCCCACATAATGAATTACGGCAATGGTTTGTACATATCGTTAGATGCCAGAACTATCGTGGGACGATGAGGGTTCCCACCCATATGCTGCATATCCTCTACGAATTACCAATTAATATGCACGCTACGAGGATAACAACCACGACCTGCACATCCGGCTTCATGCGAGAGGAAGAAGATACAGTTGACTTCGCTGTCCCATTCCAAATCTCATGGCTAACGCGTAATATACGACGCTAGAATCACTGATGTCAGGGGTTATTAAGTCCCTACTTGATCATCATTGTTGCAATTAGAACTCTAAGTTCTATTGCTCCATTATATCACCACTTAGGATGATATCTATAATTTCTTTATTTGGGAAAATATTATTTTCTTTCTTTCTTAGCATAAATGATAACACACAATTTGCAAATACTTTGATTAAGACTCTTCAAAGGACATGAGCAAGTGATGAACTTGCCTTGTGATGGAAAGGTAGTGAAGTCTGATGCTTGCACTGGACCTTGAGCTTCTATGTCTACAAAATCATCATTATTGCCCGGTAAGGACAATATTTAAAGAAGCAAAATGATTATGCATATAATGTAATGCAGTATTTAATTTGATATGCCGTTACCCTATTATTATATAAGGTTCAATTTAATAATAATAAAGCATTTATAAATATTTCTTTTCAATATTTATAACATATATTGAATTATTTTATTTTATTCCCCTTTTATTTGACTTTTATTGATTTAATAATTCTTTTAGGAATTATCAATTCAACATTCAAAATTTTCATAAAATATTTATTTAGTATTTTTTTAAAATACTACAATTTTAATATATAATGAAAGTGATTTTTATTTATTTTATCAACTTTCAATAATTTTGTAAAAATGCCATAAGGAATATATAAATTACAAAATTCTTATAAAAAATTAAATGTCTAAAATTTTATATCTTATTTTATTTAGATAGTGTGGATTATTGTGAATCCAAAAATATTTTATTTATAATTTTTGGACTTTTATTTTATTTTCTAGAATTTAATTAAGTCCAGGGGTATTCTGGTCTTTTCCTTTTTATTCAACAGGCCTGAAAGGAATTCTGGGCTGGTTTAAACTTATTGGGACCTAGTGGCGCATTAGTCATAGACAAAAGAACTACCCCTAAGGGTATGGCCCAAGTCGGCCCATTCCTCAATGCCTCTCTCTCCCTCGAGCTTATCCTCTCCTCCTCTAACCCCGACCCTGTGGCCAGCGATGCCACCACCGGCGTTTCCCGCCGCCGTAGGCCATTCTGGTCGCCGCCGTGGTGTAACAGGGGGGTGTCGATGATGCGTGTACTTTATATCCAACTGGATTCGAGCCTGAGGCTCTCCTGCGATGGATCGATGTCGTCCAGAACCCTAGGGTTTGGGGGTTGGCATGGATCCAGGTGCTGCCACCGCTGTCGCGCGTCATGGTGATGCTCCTCGCCTCTATGTGTGTTCTTGGTCGCCGCCGTGGCGCCGTACGGGTTGCAGCGCCCCTCTGGGGTGATCCCCGTGCCGCCATGAACGTCGGCCCCTCTTCTTCCTCTTCTAATCTCCAGCGAGGACCTATGGTGAGTTCTGTTTCTCTTCCCTTGTGCTCTCTGTCTTTGCTCATCCCATGCTGGATGTTGGCAATGACCACTCTGGTTACTGTCTGATTATGATTAGGATGATTTATCCATTTAGGGTTCCTATCATGATTTATCATGTACTGGATGAATTGGATCATGTTTGGATGATTTGTAAACATGCTAAGTGGTTATTGGCCTGAGGCTTGTTGCTTGAGATAATCTATAATGTTTTTGGTGGCTTATTAGATGATTTTTTGCTTGGATTGCATCTGATTCAGATGGTATAGTGGCTTGGGAACCATGCTTGATTAAGTCAGTAACTTGATAAGTTTTCACTATCATTTCTGGGTTTATGATCATGGTTATGATATGATGAAATCACTGTCCTAGTGCTGTTGGCTTAGAATTAGTGTGTGTTTTGAGATAATCATGATCTCAAACAGTGAAGTTTAACATAGGAATATCCTAGTTATGATTCCTGCGTTAACAGGAAAATGATTAGTAAGTTGATTGTCTGAATTTGTGATGATCAAATGTCTATCCTGATTCATATAAAATTGTTCTTGTGACACCATCATGGTATGGCACACAAGTTTGATTCTAATCCATTGATTGGGTTGGTTTATGCTTCACACAAACTTGGCTTTGAAAGATAAATGGAAATGTTCTTTTCTGAATTCCATAAGACCAATGATGTTGGTCTAAGGCTTAGGGATTCAGACCTTATCTAGTTGATTCATATAGATAGTCCTGGTAGTGGTACCAGCTATTGTTCTTGAATCAAAGCTTGAGAAAAATGATAGTAGGCTTGATCATTCTATGGATCCCAAAGATTTGTTTCTAAGGTGCTACCCTTCCTTTAGGGATGTGCCCAGAAATTAGATCATAGCTATATTTATGTTTGAACTGTAATATATAGCTTAACAACCAGAGCAATGATGTTGCTCTGAGCTCTGGCTGGATCCTGGTTCTTTGCTGTTTGCTTTTAGAGTTTAAAATTCACCCCACTTGGGTGCTTTCTGAGGGTTTGTTTTATAAAACAACACATGCTTCTCTCTAGATGATATGATTAGATCATGTGAAGGTTTTATGAAACTCACAACAGAATCTGATGTTTGTGGAGTAAGGTGGTGATGATGATCTTGTTTTTCTAAGCTTCTGTGCTTGATCTTGAGCTAGACTGCTCCTCCTAGCTCCTAGATTTGTCCTTGAGCTAGCCTGCTCCTCCTAGCTCTTGGACTTGGCCTTGCTGTTCACCTGATCCTTCCCCCTCCTTATGTCACCATCCTGGTGATGTTTGGTTGATCCTTGGTGGTTTAGTTTGGCTGTTGTGCTTGGTAAGCTGCTGCTTAGGCTGGTTGTTCTTGTGTGAAAGCAGTGGAGAGATGCACTAGTGCCTCTCCACGGCTGTGCTTGTGGTTTTGTGAGTTTGGGGCTGTGCTGTGAGGATGACAACACACAACATGCATGTTGGTGTGTGACCAGCATGTGTGCTTGCTGTGCACTTGTGGATATGTTCAGAATTTTGAAACTTACTATTATCTGGTTACTTTCACCTGGCTGGTGAAATTTGCCCCTTCTTGGCTGTCATTTAACTTCTGGCTTGAAATTTATGAAAGATAAATTCTTTCATATTTGGTGAAACTTGCCCCTTCAATAACTTTCTCAATGATGAATTTGTATAGTGCACTTCACTGACATGTCTGAGAGAAAATAATACTAACTCTAACTTTTCTTTTTTCCTTTTAGCTTCTGTTTTTTTTGCAGGTACAGATATAAAGTGAAGATTTAGTTTAGGTTTTAGTTTTATAGAATAATTCAATGTAATCTTCTTTATATTTTTGTAATTTTCATTATATTATTTTATAATCTTCATTTTATTCTTTTGTAATAAAGATTACATTATTATCAATAAAGAATATTCTTATTCTTATTTATTTACTTTGGTGGAGTGTGTGGATGATTTCAAATTGTAACTTATTTATATATTGATAATATGAAATAAGTTTTCATATTCATATTTGTTTTCTTTAGATAATGTTTGAGTCAAAATAATTAACTCTTAATTAAATCAAGATTCAAATCTTATTCCTAATTCATTTGATTTATAATTTAAACACTCAAGTTTAAAATTTCAAATTTACTTTTCAAACACAAAATTCCTCAAAGATCATATCAAAGTTTATAATAATCATCTTTTAAGACTAAACCTAATCTCAAAGTATGAAAGAAATATTGATCACTTAAGGTTTTTATTTGGCAAAAAAATTACCCACATTTTCACAAATGAATGCATGCAACATTCCAAATTCCTAAATCTACCCTTCGTTAGTTCCTAAATGCTAGGATGTTACACAGACAAAGTGTAGATCAATTTGTACACATTTCATGCGTTGGTGTTGCACTGTAAGGTTCCCAACCTTTAATAAGGTAGAGATCCCTGTGTTTACAAGGCTAGTCCCTGGATCAATAGCTAGCATCCACAGTTAAGATGTAATATCAAGAAACAAAGGTCATAATACAACTTTATAACCAGGAATAAAGTAATTTATTACATCTTACATAGCTCATTTGGCTATTACATTACATTGTAGCAGAATATCTATAAAGCATGGGGTCCTTCATCTTCAAAGTGCCACAGGCAGACATGTTGGTTGTAGACTTGTAATCCTAATCATTAAACTTCACTAATATCAAACAAACCTGCAACATAACAAGTTACAGCCACAAGGGTCAATACATTTGAATTATATTGGCAAGTGATACTATGGTAGTATAGTGGAGTCTATTATCTATATGCATTTGGCTAAGTGGAGCTTAGGCTTGCTTTGCTCAAAATAAATTTTCCTTATCATTTGAAATCACTAAGTTTTTGCTTGACAAAAATCACCCAAGGAACCACCAATAGAAATTGGTGAACCTTAAACCCTTGTTCAACCACAAGTTTTTAACTTAGAAATTTGGATGATGAGATTCTTGATGCTCAAATTGTCCTTTGCCAGGGACATGGCTAAGTACTTAGATTTTACACTCTGCAGAGGTTGTGCACTTTCCCCACAAGACTTGGTTTCACCAAGACAGGATCTTTCAGAAGCCTTCCCTTAGACCAGAATGGACGCGTTCCAACCTATCATCCCCTACCACCAACTGTCCATTTGGCTAAGTTATTGCAACCTATATGATCCAGGCAGAGCCCATAATGCCAAGTGGCTGCACTTGAAGCTTCTCAACATTTGACATCTCAAATCTCTTTGTTCCTGGGTGGCCATCCACAAGGGAGACACCAAGTTTTCCCCAGCATACTGGACTTGGTGATACCCAAGTTTTACCTAACATACTGGACTTGCATGACCACTCAACACAAACCATTCCTTCCATTCCACCCAGGTGATTCATTCACTTAGTTGTTTTATTAAACAAAACACAAGTCCACAGACTTAGAAATATTTCCATAGTATGAGTATATATTCCACCCTTGTTTTCTACTAGCTAAGCTAAGCATGGTAGTAGTAGGAATCTTAACTTAGGAAATTCTACTAAGGTTTCATCTACTAGGATTTCCCATAGCATAGTTTATACTTAGTAAAAATTCCATGCAAGTCCTACTTATAAACATCACTAATGCATAGTGAAAATAGTGGGACAAAAGTATGAAGCATCACTTGCATTTTTGGTAGAGAGTATAAGTTCACTTCTTGATCTTTGCAATGTTCACACACTTCAAGTCACTACAATTCAATCAAGCAAACAATATTTCAATCTACCTTTCAAGCAATTCAACACATAAAATAATGATAACAAAACAATGCATGCAAGCATGCTAAAGATTGTTTTATTTGGAGAAGTGGTTTCTAATGGGTCATAAACATTTGAAGACACCTAATGGTCATTTTATAAAGTGGCAAAATCATTTGTATAAGATTTTACTTCATAAACCATTTTTAGATCAAGTCATTATTTTATGTGGTGAAGAAATGCTTTTAATAAGGCAAAATTCTATAGGTTTCACAAAATATGTTTTCAAACCATATAACCTTGTGTTTAGGGTCAGAGAGTTTATTTCCAAAACATTTCCCAAAGGTTTTCTTCCAAAACCATTTTTAATAATTAAACCATATTTTTATTTGACTAGAATTGGTTTAAATCCAAGATTCATTCTTTTGTTTCACCAAATACATTTTTGAAACCACCAATTGATTCCTAGGGTCAGTCGGTTCAAAATAAACCATTTGCCAAAGATTTTATCTTCAAAATCATTTTAGAACAATTTCTATAATCTAAACATGCATACATAAGTTTCTGTAAAAACAAACAATTTAACAGAAGATTTTTACTAAAAAAAAGTGCATGGTTGGCTAGGGCTTGTTTTTTTGAATCCATTGATATAAAGTTTGTAAAATTTGGACGTGTAGATTTAAAGTTATAGATTTTACAAAATTGAATCACAAATAGATCAAATCCTGTTTTTAAATTTGACTCTGTGACACGCGGCGCATTTCTATTCGTCGATACCGCTTCGGCCGGATCAGCAACATGAGGCGTTGGATCAAGTTACATCGCACGACAAATATTGCGTACCCCTTCGGCGTTAAGTGATTCTATCACATCCTTACGATCTGCATCTAACGGCTGGAGACGACTTGACCAAACTCTGGCGGCGCTCAGCGGCAGCGCGCGGCGGCGACGCTCTGCTAGCGGCGGAGCTGGCGATGCAGGAAGCGAGAAGGGAAAAGAGATGGCTCACAGTGATCGCAGTGACATGGGGATGCTCAACCTGCTCGCGGTTGACAAAGGGGCGCACAGGGTTGCTGATAATCGCTCGTCGGAGTTGCGTCTGACGACGGCCACGCTCTGTCGTCGTCGAGGGCGGCGCTACGGGTCACGAGGGAGCAAACGGAAAGCACGGTTAGATGCGCAAGGTCATGGCGATGATGCGTGCGTGAAGGAGAGGGAGAGGGGCGGTCAGTTTCTTACCAGAGGAGTCGCCGGAGAAGCAAACAGACGGTGGCGCTACTGTTCGTCGTTGTTGTCGACGCTGCAGAGCACGCGCGGGCGAGCTAACATTATGGGGAGATTCACCAGGATGTGGGGATCAGGTGAGGGTGGTCAAGGGGGCAAGGGGCAGTGAGGGGTTGCTGGAATCGTCGCTGGAGAGTCGTCGGACAGAGGACGGTGCAGAGAAGAATTGGGCGGCCTGGGGGCACGCTTGGGTGAGGCGACAGAGGGGAAAGGAAGAGGAGATGCTGGCGATTAATACAACGTGGTCACGGGGCCGTTACATGGCGCGGTTAACGCGTATTCACGCCGGCAATTCATCGGTAGTAATGGCCAGAGGAGAGGGGGCGCGGTCAGCGGCGGGTGAGGAAGAAGGAGCTGGCGGTGGGGCCGTTTCGTCAGCGAAGAGAGATAGGGGAGGTGGGGGTCCACGCGTCATACGCTGTGCGGTTAGATTCTCTAGTGTGAAGCGTTTCTCTGCGGGAGAGGAGCAGTGGGCTAGTTTGGGCTTAGTTGGGCCAGTGGACAGTTAGGCTGGCTTGTTCTCTTTTTTTTTGTTTTGTTTGTTTTTCTTTTTCTCTTTTGATTTTTCTGTTTTGATTTTGAATAAGCAATTCAAACATTCATTTGAATTCAATCCTTTGCCAGAATTTGTGTAGGTTCAAATACTGATTAATTAGACATTCTGATATCATTTTTAGAATAATTTATTTATTCTTTTTAAGGTCTTTTAAATATTCCAAATAGGCTCTAGTTTTTAATTAGATAGGATTTAATAATGTTTTTAAATCTCCATTTAAATTCTTAAATTTTTCCAAATCCTTCCAGTAAGTTTTTATTTGTTTATTTAGGTTCAAATAATTCATCTTGAATTATTTGGAGGATATTTAATATGATTCATTAATTATTTAAGATTGGGTATTTGTTTTAATTCCAATGGAATTTAAATATAGTTTTATTTCCATAATTTTTATTTGGAAGTTTTCTTTAACCTTATTTAAGTTGAATGAAACAACTTTTATTTCATTTGGGTAATTTTCAAAATACCATTTTCTCATGGATTATATAATTTCCCTTATTAGAGGTTTGTCTTTATTAAAAAACAGGGATAGAATGGTTAATGCCATTTTACTTTATTATGGAAATTCTTTATCCTTTTATTTTATTTAATTTGGATTATATTCATTCCATTTGCTTAATGGATTAGGCCAAGATTTAGTTTGGTCTTTGAATATTCCTTATTTAATATTTCTTTCTTTATCTTATAAAATTCATATATTTTTATTTAAAGATCAAAACTTGGTGATTCCAATTTGTAAAATCTTATTTAATATTTATTTATCCCTTTAAGATTATTTGCTCATCATTTGGTATGGATTTGTAGATAGGTTCTTTATTAGCTTTGGAAATTTAATTTCCTTATCTTATTATTTTCATAAGATTTTACTTATGGTTCCAATTTAAATGAAACCAGTTTCTATGGTTTTATAATATTTCTATCTGTCTTTCTTGGTCATTTGAAAATGTTTGTTGACAAGATTTTATATGGATCAAATCCATAGGCTTGGAGATAACTTGGAAATGATTTTTATTACATTAGGGTTTAGGGTTTGGATTTATTTTCCAAGGGTTTAACTTTCCAGATACATTCATTGAGGAATGCATTACTCTTGATTTGAATTTTTGTTGAATTTCAAACATTTACCAAAGTTTTGTTCAATATGAGATTTTTAAGTTTCCATTTATAAACAAAAAGCTTCTTTTCACCCTAAAAATTCAACAATAATTTATGTTGTTTATTTTATTTTTCACATTACAAGATTTGGAAAATCTTGGGATGTGACATGCACCCGATTGCTGGAGAGGTACATGGCGCTGATGTTATTGCAGTAGACGATGGTGGCACGCGAAGGAGAATGTGAAGCTCGATGAGGAGTTGTCGTAGCCAACAGGCTTCGGCAACAGCATTGGTCACAACCCAGTACTCTGCCTCAGCGCTTGAACGCTAGACGGTATATTGGCACTTCGACGACCAAGAGACAAGGTTGTCACCGAGGAAGATGTAGAAGCTAGAGGTCGACTCCCTCATGTCCAGGCAGCCCACCAGTTGGCATCGGAGTATGCCGCCAGTTCATGCGATAAGGAACACTAGAACTGAATACAAGGGATGTCGTACCTTGCAGGTACCAACGAATCCTCTTCACCGGCTGGAAGTTAGACTCCCTGGGATCATGCATAAAGAGGCAACATTGTTGAACAACATATGAGATATATCATAAGATATTGCAAGGCGACTACCAAACTGCGGTAGAGAGGGGTCACCGAAGGGAGGCCCGTTGGTGGCAGAGAGTTTAGACTTTGTGTTGACATAGTGGATTTTGGTTTGTAGTTTAGCATGTCGGATCAATCTAGTAGTTCAAGGGCATACTGTTATTGCGAGAGTAACATACCGGTGGCTTTCTAATGAATGTTGATGCCGATTAAGTGGTGAGGGGGACCCATAACTATCATAGAGAATTTTGTATGTAGTGAGTCGATGATTGTAAAACCCTGGTGCATGGCTTAATAGGATTGATAGTATAACCATACCAATAAGTTGCAACTTTTTTTCCAAAAGCTCGTCTAAAAAGAACTCTAAGGTTACACGTTCTTGGCCTAGAGAAATTTAAGGATGGGTGACCGACCGAAAAGTGGGTACCAGGTGCGCATGAGTGGGAACAAAGTGCGCAGAAAAGACTAGTGTTGGTCTGTGGGGTTAGTCTAGAGATCCTATTGAGCTGCCAGGAGTGACAGCCGCCGGTCCGGAGAGGCCGGGGTGTTACAATGATGGATTGGAGGAACGCTTGGGAGCTGGTTGTGAGGATTATATCATCCACGCAGAGGAGGAGGTGGGAACTATCTTGGTCGTGACAGAGTGGATATGGAGGAATTTGCTTTGGAGGCGCCGAAATCTAGCGATAGCTGGTACGAGGTGAACTGCGAGAACCAGGCTCGGGAGCCTGTTTGACCCCGTACAAGGATTTGTTGAGGCACACATCATTGGGCCGAGCGCTTTCGATGAAGCCAGCCGGTTATACACTGTAGATGATCTCGACGAGGTGCCTGTGTAAAAAGGAATTCTTCACGTACAATTTGTGAATGGGACATGAGTTCGTGGTGGAGAGGCTAAGGACAATGTGAATCATGGCTGGTTTGACCACCGGGTTGAACGTTTCGTCGTAGTCAACACTGTCCTATAGTCGCGCAAAACCCATCTCGCTTTGTATGTGCCAGTGCACCATTGGTGTTGAATTTGTGCATGTACATCCGACATGATGTTTTCACTTGCAGGATGGGAAACCAACGACCAAATGTCATTCCGCAACAATGCATTATATTTCTCTAACATTGCATTATACCAATTTGAGTTCTTTAGGGAAACATAGTGGGAGGAGGGTATCGGGCTAATGTTTGTAGAGGAAGAGTTCAACGATAAGTCAAGAACTATAGTTTTGGTTGGCAAAAAGCTAGATTTGGCACGAGTGTTCATCTTGTGTACGTTCTAGGGTGGCTATACTTGGATGGCACACGGTACCAGTTGATCTTCACATCGTGGTGGGCTGGGAGAGGATGTAGGTGGGGTGCGATTCCCGTGGAGAAGACTGGAGAGCTGAGGTGGGGGTAGCTGGCAAGTTTGCACCATTGTGGGATTTTTGTTTTTGAACATGATGAGAAATGGAAGAACTACAACTTTCCAATGAAATCCTAGACAAGAAGAAGCCTATAGGTTGAAGATGGTTTTTTGTTTGACGATGAAGGCTCAAGTAGGCACACTACTCTATCCTTAGTTAATAGTGAAGAGGTTTTGTAGAATAAAACGAAAAAATTACTAACGACAAGAACACCCTAGCCAAGAACTATCTATGTAGATGTAAGGCGACAAGAGGGATTCGGTTTTCATACCTTTGAAGACCGAAAGCGGTTAAAGTTTCAAGATAAATGTTGATGATATAGCCGTACTCGTCCGACCTCAAGGTCACGAAGCTCCTCGCAAGTCATCACTGATCCTTGTACGGCGTAGCCGACCTCGAAGTCATGTAGATGTCCAGGCTCCAAGAGAATAGCACCACACGTGGTGGTGCCTCGTGGCTTTACACGCATCTGGTGCAGAGTCGTCTCCGGGGCTCTTGTCCAACAAATCAGAATAAGAAGATTGATCTGGACCGAGTCCAGCAGCACGACAACGTGCATATGGTGGAGAAATACCTATCCCCGTATGCAGTTACAAACTTGGGAACCACATGTGGGGAGAGAGAGAGAGAGAGAGAGAGAGAGAGAGAGAATAGGCAAAGCCAATTGATGGGATGGATTTGGGGAGAGGGGTGCCCCTCTTTATATAGGTGGAATGGAGTTATTGAATTGCACGCACTAGCCAACGCAACCAACAATATAAACTGTTGAAAAGATCTAAACAATATATTTCAACACTCATCCTACATATTTCGCCCTTTGGCCTATTGTGACGTATGTTTGGGAGCCACAATATTTGTTTTTAATTCTTGCGTTAGCCAGGATTTGATCCTAGGACCTCCTTCTATGATATCATATTGAATTGCATGCACTAACCAACACAACCAACCGTCTGACTGATGGAAAGAACTAGACAATATATTTCAACAAGAGGCACCACCTCCCTCAAAGTCCCGGGGTGGGACTAATCAAGGCGAGGAGGTGGAGCAGGCGGACAACCAGCCCCCCACATGGACCCCATGTGGCAGGCAGGCCCCTCTTGGGCCTCCTCCGGTGAGGCCCAATTAGGTGGGCTGCTCCATAAATCAATTAAAAATATATTTGTAATATTAATTCATTTCAAATAATAATTACATATTATTTAATACCTATCACTCTCAAACACCTTTTGGACCCCTCTGATCATCATCGGATATCCCGGAAACATTCTGGTATCACCCCGAAATAATTCTAGAGTTCTCTCTCTTTTTCCTATGATCTCGAATCAATACCTAAGTGTCATCTACGCTTAAGGGGACACCCTACGACTTAGGAATACACAGACATGATCGAGACACTCTCGGATCAATGACCAATAGCGCTGTTTGGAAACTCATGATGGCATCCTTGCATTCCACAAATAACTTGATCGCTTGAACCTTGAACGACGAGTCTCATTCCCTTTGCTCTATGATACCTGGTTTGTCCAAAACCTGTCTCCAGTATCGATATACCTAGTTCAATCTTGTTACCGACAAACACACATTTACTCATTCCCGTGATATTACATCCCCATGACCTAGTTACATGTTTGCGAACTTGTAGATGTAATCTCCCCGAGTAGGCCCTTGGTATCTACCTGTCACTCGTCGGTGGGAAAATCCCGATCTTTATACATAGACCTAAACCTATTCCTTTGGAACACACACCTTTATGGCCACCTAGTTACGGACATGATGGTTGATGTGATCAAAGCATCCGCGGGAGATATATAGTGATTAATATGATCTCACGATCGAAGGACTGAATCACTACGCTCATCTAGATATTGAACTATGTGACTGGATCACATTGAAATACTATGGTCGGGTGTATCCATCACATCTTTCATTTATTGAAGTGACCTCCTTGTAAGTTGACGTTAAAGTAAGTCCATGATCGGGAGACCTCGATCATCAGTTGCCCAACGAACTAGTCTTCTAGAGGATACTAGGGACTTGGTTTGTTTATATACCACACGTGTACCAATGTTTCTGATTGATATAGTTATAGCATGGTATAAAACTATTACAAACTAATGAGTTATGCCAATAAAATCATATTTATTATTTGCCTCTAGGGTATATCTCCTTCAAACAGAAAGAAGCCCGATGGGAGGAAGAAAGAAAATGAGAGGAGGGCAAAGGAAGGAGATAATGTCGGCTAGAAAGATTCATTGGACACCATGATGGCTATTAGTAAGGACATAAATTGCTTCTCAAAGGAATGACTTGAGTACCAAATAAATGTAGGAGAGGAGAATCACAACCAATGAGAGGAGGGTAATGGGATGAGGAGAAAATGGTCGAGATGGAGGAGGGGAAGGTGGCAAACGAGTAATTGCTCCGGATGCAGAATGAGAAAACGATCATATTCATGGACCTAAATGGTCTAGATGATAAGGCTTGAGTGTATTTTGAGCTTTGCCATGATCAAATTTGGGCATCCAGAGGGTTCTTGGGGAGCCATGGTGATAGGGCGAAGGTGTCCGATCTTTCGATGAGATGGTGATAATCGATTGGTGGCATAGGAGGCAATGTTGGTGATGCCAATGGATACATTGGTAGCATTTATCATATTCATGTTGTACGTAATATGTTGAACCTTTGTTTTATGTTAATGATGCACTTTGCTTGTGTCTCTAATTTTAAAGTTAAACTTGAATTTGAAATTTTGTGAATAGCTAATGTTCATATTTATGTGTGGCATAATGGAAAATTGTTTTAGTTATCATGTGTAGAATTTTTTGCTTAATTCGATGAGAAATGCAATGTGTATGAGAGAAACAGTAGAGAGGAAAATGCTCAAAATATGTATCCAATTTTGGGTAAGCTACAAATTCAGATTCTTTTTGGCTACCCATACCTTCTCTCTACCTAAAACTGGTTTTGCATAGATAAATTGTGCCAACTCTCCTGAAGACGCTCTAAGGAAATTTCACCGTATAGGCCTATACTCACAGAGGTTCAAGCCTTGGCTACCAACACAAGATGTACACATAAAATACCCATAGGTCATGGCAGGAGCACAACTGAACCTACAACAACGAGGAACAAAGTAGCAATCCAGATGGAGGTGCAACCCAAGTAACTTACTCAAGGTGCACCATCGCCATCTGGCTGGTTTAGATTAACTCCACACACACACACACACACACACACACATACACCATAGCGATCCTTGGCATGGAGGATTTCTCTGTTGGCTTCTTCTCACACATTGCTCTAGAAACTTTTTGTAGCACCCAAACACATGTATATTTGGTCTTGTCGGATACCATGGCATATCCGAAAACCGTGGTGTTAGGATGATTGTTCAAACCTACAAATGGGATGAATGACATACCATATCGATTCATTTTATATGTACTGTCGAACACCTCCACGTCTCCATAGTCCCAATAGTCCTAGTGTGGTTGTAAATTGCACTAGAACATGCTTTTCAGCCGTCCTTTCTTATCTAGCTGGTAGTCGGAAAAGAAATCAAGGGAAACGGCCTTCCTGCTCTTCATAATTGCTAATATCAGTGTTAGCATCACCTTTCTCAACCAGCTACCTCTTATCCATGCAACACATATTATAGAGATCCCGTAGGGTGAAGCCTATGTACCTGTACTTGCCACTTATGCTGATGAAGTTTTTCATAATTTGGCACTCTCTCATCCCAGCTTCTCCCAATGGCATAATCTCACCACACTGATAAGGCTTGACCTTTCTATGAGAGCGTAGAAAAGCGACTTCGTCGGGTCCAACTAGAAGATGGTTTGTGATGGTCGTCAAAACTCGCAACATACCAAAGACTAGTGGGTTGGTTTAACTTGATGATGAGATGCGCCTTACAACTACAGCGAGACTCAGGGCATTCCCTACGGCTCCGAACTTCCATGTAAAAACCACTTGCTTTCACGTTACCTGCTCTAGAACATAAATACTGCATGTAGGGTATTACTCCCAAACCACTTTTTCCTTGCTTCACTTTGTCCTTCTTAATGCTGAAACCATGCTCTTTCGTGTACTTGTACAAATTGAATATCACATCTTTACAAACAAATATCATCTCCTTTACCATCCAGTACTTATCGTGGTATCTTCCCATGCTCATAGACCTTTTCAGATTCCCCTGATTACTTTTTCTCATGCTCATCACCTATTGTGACCTAAAAAATATATAAGTCATGTAAGTTGGCATCTACTTGATTGTATTTATGGCTAGCAATACGGACACTATTAACATACCTCACTCATGGCATCTGATGTCGACTCCCTGAGATCTTGTGATTCTTCAGTATCCTCATCATCCCAGTAATCTATGTCTGAATCCCCGTAATAATCCAACTCATTGTAAAAGCCTGGTAATGAATACAACATAATTGTAAAATAAAAGTCATTTAACATGTGGATGCCTCATAACATGTATGCTCTTTCAATTCTTGTCATATACAAAATCATACATCACTCATACTTTCCGAGAACGATTCTTTTGGATCGTCCTCCTCATTTTCACTTCCGATGTCGACCTACACATATTTAAAGAAAGAAATATAAGTTTCCATGCTCATTGTTACCATAAAAATGTTCAAAATTCACGCGACTCAGTAAAAATTCATTGGCTATGTTTCAATCAAAGGGTTCGTCCTCCAGATGTTGATTTTCATGGGATGAACTAGCTCCATCATCCGTACCATCAACTCTAGCATTTCCATTATCATGGTCAATCCAACTAGGCAAAGCGTCCTCCATATGTTCAAACACTACAGATCAACAAAAGTAATATAATCGGTGCATCAGAATTAACCAATGAAATTCCTTAATTATGACATCAAAACACCAATGTTGCATGTGATACTATGGCTGCCTCGGTTAGTGTAGAAGTTGCCTCGATTAGCTAACTGTAACCTCTCTCCCTGTTACTTCTTATAAGTACTTTTGATTTTAAACCTAAAACAGGAAACCCAAGCCGCCTCTAATCCTAAAACATAAATCATATTCCGCCTTGGGAAAAAAGATGCGAAGAGAGGGTGTTCCAGGGGCAACAACTCACAATTTCTAGGCGTTCGTGGAGAGACTGCACATGTGTGAAAGATCTTCAGCGACGATCTAGAAGGACACCCTAGGATCGATCAAGATCTAGACGAGGAGGCCGACAGATGCAAGGACGATCTGAATGCCTCGATCAAGAGACGGAGGGATTCACACGGTGGTCGCCCTTGGTTTTATGGAGAAGACACCGATATGGCCAGGAGTGGAGGTGGCTGCCACATCGGGTGGCTAGTACGTGCTGATGGCGATCGCCAATGGTGTGCATGGAAATGGCAGGGACGAGTGGGACCATGCGAATGGATGCCCCATACCTAGAGGTGGGATCCACATTGTAGGCTATACGTTCAGATACAGTATACGAATACCTACATACCGTGGCGAACCTTGGAGGAAAATCAGGGAGATGCCAAGATGCTGCTTAAAGCACTTAATAGCAATAATTATTACTATTTCTCAATAGATTAGTCTTAACAACACTACTAGTTAGAAACATTGCACCAATCTTGGGTTAGTGAGTGGGGAGGGGGGGGGGCATGGCCCAGTTTGGCCTGCATGAAGGTCCGCCGTAGCCTTCAGCATATACGGGGGGAATGAATATGGACTTTGGTGGGCCTAACCAGTACAAAGACCCACAAACCCTTGGCGTTTATAATCTTTCGGGGCCAGGGGAGCATTGAAGCACGCCTTAATTTTGCCAACTCTCTTAAAGAGGCTCTAAGAAAATTTCACCGTACAGGCCTATATACTCAGAGAGGTTCAAGCCATGGCTATCAAGACAAGATGCACACATAAAGTACCCGTAGGTCATGGCAGGAGCACAACTGAACCTACAACAAGCAGGAACACAGTAGCAATCCAAACGGAGGTGCAACCCTAGTAACTTACACAAGGAGCACCATCGCCATCTTGCTGGTTTAGATTAACTCCACGCACACACACATACACCATAGCGATCCTTGAGATAATATACACACAACACGCATGATGCTAGCTTGATGAACAGCAAAGGTTCCCATGGTCGAATGGTTTGTTGACTAGTCGCGGCTCTTGAAGGGGATTGCCCTGATCACCACCACGTGGTAGATGGCCGCCAGCGCCGCGCCGGTGAACGGGCCAACCCAGAAGATCCACTGCACGCCAACGAAATCAAAAGAGATTATTAGTCGCTCGCTCGCTCGCTCCTAATCATCATCAAGCTTAATTCATACTAAGCACAACAAAGTAATCTAGGTGGTTAAATTGGTAAATGCTCTTGTGGACTTGTTCTTACGTGGTCATCCCATGACTGCTTCTTGTTGTAGATGATGGCGGCGCCGAGGGACCTCGCCGGGTTGATGCCGGTGCCGGTGATGGGGATGGTCGCCAGGTGCACCAGGAACACGGCGAACCCGATCGGAAGCGGCGCCAGGATCTGCACCCCATACATCATCGGTTCATCAATCGGATCATCCATGGGAGAACTAACAAAGAGATACCCTCTTTGCACGGTACGGTGGCCGGCGCCGGTGAAGAACCGAGGACAGTACTTACGGGGACGTGGGAGTCTCTCGCGCTGCGCTTGGCGTCGGTGGCGGAGAACACGGTGTACACGAGCACGAACGTGCCCACGATCTCCGCCCCCAAACCGTCCCCCTTGGTGTACCCGGGCGCGACGGAGTTGGCGCCGCCGCCGTTGCCCATGTACAAGGTCGTCTGGAACCCCTTCACCACGCCGGCGCCGCAGATGGCCCCGAGACACTGCATCACCATGTAGAACACGGCCCTGGTGAGCGACAGCTTGCGGGCCAGGAACAGCCCGAACGTCACGGCCGGGTTGATGTGGCCGCCGGAGATGCCGGCGGTGCAGTAGACGAGCACGAAGATCATGCCCCCGAAGCTCCAGGCGATGCCCTGGATGCCCACCGTGGCGCACTTGGACCCGGACGGGTTGCCGACGACTCCCATCACCGTCAGCACGCTGATGTAGAGGAAGAGGAAGGTGGCCAGGAACTCGGCGATGCCGGCGCGGTAGAAGGACCAGGAGGTGAGCTCGGAGGCCTCGAATAGCGGCGCCGGCGGAGGTTCCTTGTAGTCCTTGTCGTCGCCGCCCTGCGCTGCCGTGCCGATCGGCTGGCGCTCCGAGTAGCGGTTGGCGCCCAGGCGCACGTCCTCCTCCTTGCCCTCCATTGCTTATGCGCCTGACGTTAGCCTGGTTGATCAGTCGAGAGGAGGAGATGGGTGATCGAGTCAGAGAGAGATGAGGAAAGGGAGTGGGTCTGGAGCGGTTCTTATAGGAGGTGGGCAATCATGGCCGCTCTCTGCTCTGCATGGTGTGTGCGATAATCTTTTTCTCCTTGGTTTATGTTTTGCTGCCACTTATTGATTAGTGGACGATGATGATCATGGAGGTTTCGGTTTGTTGATTAGTGACCTAGCTAGTGATACCACTGTTTTTAGCTAGCTCTCTAAACTAATAACAATATGGAAATGTTGTGTGGTTAGTTTACTCTTGGCATGTCACCTCACCTGTCACGGCCGGGTGGCAGAGCCTTGTGGTACTGAATGGCTTAGTCGGCTGTTCTTAATTCGCAGGGCGATAGGATATGCTTAATTATAGGGCTGCCCCTTAATCTATTTGTAGAGAATGGTACGTTTATTGAGATAGGATTAGTAGGGTTTCGTATGATTGATTCTGTAGATGATTTTGTATTGTGAGGGCAGAAAGTGGTGCTGGCCATTTTGTTCTACTAGCTAGCACTAGTTGGTTAGACTCGGACAGAGCGGTCAGTTCGGGAGGCCGTGTAGGTATCTAGCTGTCTGGAGCATCTTCATCTCTGTCCCTTGGATGATCCACCAGCCACTCAATCAATCATCGGCACAAACCAGCAACCGCCTCAAAGACAAATTCGGTAGAATGAAAGGCAGATAATTATTCGGAAAACGATTAACTTAACAGCATAGCCATGAACTGAACCCTGCTTGCTGAAGCTCGACTGGTTTCGGTAGTAGCTCTAGCTCCTACACTACAATCTAGTACTCCCTCCGTAAATATAAGATGTTTTAGGTTTAAGAATAAGATGTATCTAGACATCTTTTAATGTCTAGATTCATTTGAACCTATACACTAAAAGGTGTTTAGATACATCTCCTTTATAAACATAAAACGTCTTATATTTCTAACCGGAGGGAGTACATCGATGGAGTTTCTCCGGATATGTTTGGTCCACAGAATTAGTTTGGAAGCAAAGGTTAAAGAGAAAGGATTTATGTTGGATCTGTTTCCGGATTTCTCTTTAGCAAAGCAGAGAATGCCGATGGCGACGTACTGCTTGGGTAAGTGGCAAGCAAGAGCACGCACAGGTGCACATGATGGTGATGATGGAATCCAGGCGCACTAGCTAGGTGACAAGGACGACCAAACACCCTTCGCATTCACAGACAGAGAGCTAGCCACTCACTCACCATGTCAATGCGTGAGATCAATCAAACACAGAAAAAAACACGATCGAGATACAACAACGCGAGAAGAGCATGGAAGAGAAAGAGAGGCCGGAGACGGAGAGCGACAGGGAGAGGGGCGGCGGCCGCAGCTCCATCGCTGGCCACACAGCCGCACCGCCACAGCCACCCCCCTCCAACTCCAACTACGACCTCACCTGCGCAAATGGAATATTTTTCTTGTCCAGAAAAACTTGCGCCGCCCCAAACTCCCACATGGCTACAGCAGGAAGAAAATACTCCGAACAAAGCAAGTAAAAACGCATGCATGCCTCTGTAGGAGTACTGTACATAAAAAGAAAAAAAATACTCCTCCTTAAAATCGGGTTGATGGGGCAAAAACATTTTCTTCTCCGGTCGATCGTCGTCTCTTATCTGCCGGCGTTCGTGGTGGTAGTCTGTCAACGATGATGAGATGCACGGCCCATACGCATCGGTGCATCGGCCATGGCAACTTGGCAAGGCTGGATGAATGCCCGGGCAAACGCTTGTGGCTCACGGAACGAACGCTTTTTTTCCACCCCCATGCGTTGGGAAACGGCAGTGGCCAGTTGCGCGGCCCATCACCCGTGCGTCACTTGCACCGGCAAAACAGGTAGCCTCCTGCCACGTGTCCACCGCCTGGTCAGACTACGCCATGCATGATGCCCACTTGATTTTTTTTGCCTATTTCTAGTACCCTGGTTTTTTCAACAGGAAAGTCCGAGAAGGGCCCGGAATTTTCATTGAAACGTTGGTGGGTGTACAATTATAAAAAGGACCTTAAGAAATAGAGAAAATACAGCATTGTCCTTAACTTTTACAACTAACACCCTAAAATATCGCAAAAATGCGATCAGGTCCATCATCTCCACCGAGCTTTGACCTCCAGCCGTGACCGCCAACAACTCCACCGAGGGCGCAACCACTTGGTGAAGCCACGCCGGGATCGAGGAAGACCCTCCAGCCAAGGAGGGAGAAGAAGCCTGAGAAGAACTCAAGCGCAGCAGGGCCATGCCCATGGCCAGAGATAGCACCGGCGGACATCAGCCGACACTTGGGAGCTGCTGCAGATTCCAAGAGCACCCCGAGCCGGGTCCGCACCGCCGCAACCGTCTCACTGCACGCCTTCTTTCCCACACCTCCACGGTCGGCCGAGAGAAGGAGCCACGCTTGGCAGCAACACCGCAGACACCAGCGACGCAAGGAAAAACCGCCCGCCCCGCGCTCCATCCATCCATCCTTCCACCATGGAAGCCTGAAGCAGACTGAGCACGAGGACCGTCCAACACCGTGTTGGAGCGCCAGAACGTACGAGCAACAACTTCTTGTAGATGCCGAGGAAGCCAGACTTCTTGACCACTCCCTCTTGCCGTCGCAGCCGGCCAGGAGCAGCTTCAGAGCAACAACACCACCCCGCACGACGCCTTGCCTCCCACCCTCGCCACCATGGCCGTCCAGGGGAGACCACATCGCCGACATCACAAGAACGCCGAAGACTGTAGTTTTATTGGGGGAGACAACGGTCCACCCCTCCGCCGCGAGCTTCAACCAGAGAAGCATCGCCATGACGAGGAAGAACCCTAGATCCCACCGGATCTGACTGCAAAAATTCGGGGAACACCTCCACTACTGGGCATGAAGACACCGATACGAGGCCAACCCTACAACTACTCTGTACATAGCGAGCATCCCCACCCTCTCTTCCCCAAGCGGCGGCGCCGCCGGAGACGAGACGGAGAGGAGCTCGCAGGCAAGAAACGACTCTCAAAACGGAAAGAAGGAGGTGCCTCTCGTACTCGTTCCGTTCGAGAGGAATCCCACTCTATAGTATTCTAGTACCCCCTGAGGTGGACTACGCCCCCGATGAACACTGGCCGATGGTTCTATGCATGTGCCCAGCACAATGTAAGTGATACCATGCTATTCGTTATCGATTTTATGCAGGTGCTAGATTTCCGTTAAAAATCTCTCTAGGAGTTAAATAAATATGCAATGCAATGGTAGTGTGATATGCGGTAGGCCGGTAGTTGTTAAAACAAATTTGATCATATTTTATATTTGTAGGATGCCATAAACCGTGGCTTTGTATCTTGGGTTGATCCTGAGTGGCGGTACTATCAGGTTAGTATGGCAATGGCATGTACGAGAACATCAATAGTGCTAGAAATGAAGAGAAAAATTCAACGAGACATGATTCTGGAGCTCCCAATAACGGTTGCCCGAAGCTGTTGCCGGAAGCGTTATTGGAGGCATCGGTGGATGCTGAAAAGGATTTTCACGAGACGTTTTTTTTTCGTTCTTACGCATGACTCAAATAATGACAGTGTCCTAGGAAACTTGGTGTGCGCATGTAGGATTCCCAGATGTACACGCCAAATTCTTTATCGGACTTTTTTGACATTCAAAAATATTTCTTCCGGTGGCAGGAGGATATGTCCCCACATGCCAAAGTAAATTTCTCTACAGGCTAAAAGCAAAAGGAAGTAAAAAAAAGGCGCAATACACTAACTAAATTTATTAATCGCACATCCTCACTCCAAAGTTTATCAATGGTCAGATCATAAGAAGCTTCCACACACCGCGGATTGTAACTAATGGGAGTGCCTAGATCTTAGGCGCCTCAGAATTAGTTATGTCTAAGTCGCCGATATCATCCTAATATTTGTGCTAATTCTCAGTTGCAACCTAGTTGTAACTCATAAGATTTGTACTAGTTTTCAGTTACAACCTAGCTGCAACTCATTAAATTCTCAGTTACACACGAGTTGTAACTCATGTGTAGCACGAATCACGAGGTAAATCAAACGGTGAAAGAGGCGACTGAGACTTAAGAAGTTCTCAGGCACCTGAGAACTAGCAAATCCCTTGTTTTTTTTGCTATGTGAGCTGACTTTGACCAAAAAAGTTCGAACCAAAAATCTTAAACCGGTTTTGTACACCAAAATCCATGTTCTACTTGGAAAACAAGCTAAAACGAATTTATACGGCTCGGATCATCGTTTCATAGTGAGATGTAGAATTAATCCTTTGGTTCCAGAAAAAAGGCAATTGACGCTCTTTGATTTTTTTTTACTTGTGAAATAAAGTCCACACGCTTGAGTCCGAACAGTCCAGTTAGAATTTTCTAAAGTCAAAATAGCAAATACATGTCGTATACGCTCTCAAGGTCAAACACATGGCTTAGCACAATGTCCAGGGTGAGTAGTGGATATTTCAAGAACAGCAGAGGCAACGTTGTATTTTCCGTGTATGAGCACATCATTATCCCCTCATCTATGAGCACACCGATGACGCCTATCACAGCCCTCCTCGACTTCTGCTCCCACCCATATCGACAGTCTCAACGTGCTCAACAGCCACTCACCCACAAGTTTGTGCAACTAATCAGGGCAGAGCCTAAAAAAAGATAAAGATCTTGCAAAAATTATGCTGTTTAAGTTAAGATGCTCGTATCATCCCGGAATACATAACTGGAAACCCTACGCCCCGGCCGCATTCTATGCGACAACAAGGATATATATATACACAACTACTTGCACTAATGGCAATAGATGTTCAAACTAGACACTACTGCAAGTTTACAACCAGGAACTAAAGTTACATAGCACACCATTTTGTTACAATACCGTGATCAATAGAAACTTTATATCAGCAGAACTTTCAAGGTTAGCTTGTTTCTTATGACAAGTTCACAGCAGAATCCGCGTCTTTGGGGGGATGCTGCGTGTGCGTGCAGACTCTCGGAGGTTGTCCTTTTGTCCAGAGGTTTCCGAGCTCACCTCGTTTCTTGCCAAGTGATATGAAGGTGCCTGCAGTAGATATGGTGTGGTTCGTTTAACAGTTCAGAATTATTTCAGTCCACGGAGCTTATCGACAGCCACAGAAGCATGTGTTCCTTACCGAGCGTGAAAGGAACGATGTAGAGAAGAGCTGGTTGCCCATGACCATCCATAAGATTCAAGGCGACATATGTTATCAGAAGACCTAAAGAGGGCAAAAAAATACATAAAGTCAAAATTTCAGATAGAAAAAACACCAAAATATTGCCAGAACTTCTACAGAACTGTTCGTATCAACATATAGAATATCAACAGAATCCCTTCTGAAGCACCACAGTAAGGGAGCCATCGCTTGATTTCAATTCATTGGAAACAGATATCAGAGCACAGAAGAATAGTCACAACTCACAAGTATCTATGACTTGTGAAACTTTTGCTTCAGGATTGTCTGAGTCAGGTTATTCCATATCAAATAGGACGTGATAATTAAGGATGGATTGGCAAATAATTCTAAATTCTAGAAGCGGCAATGTCTTACCAGAACCGTACGCAACCATTGACCACAAAAAGTAACCAGATTGCAAGGTCTTCTTGGCTGCCCAATCATACCTAAGAGAGGGAAGACAAATACTAAGTGGAGAGATCAACTTCAAGCATACTGTAAATTCAAAGCAAATGGTACACCGGTATCCAGCATATGCTATGGGAAAATATGCATGCTGATGGTTGTTCCCCAGCCTCTAACTATGTACTCCCTCCGTTTAGAAATATAAGATGTTTTAGGTTTGTGAAGCAAATGTATCTAGACATATTTTAGTGTGTAGGTTCAAATGTATCTATACATCTTTTAGTGTATAGGTTCATTTGCTTCACAAACCTAAAACATCTTATATTTCTAAACGGAGGGAGTACTTCTTAAAATTCATATACAGCATGCCTAACCTTAGCGCAAAAGCAACCAATAGTCCAGGAAGAAGGATATCACCAAAGCCTATGATGCTGTATCCACCCCATGGGTCAAACATCCGTGGGATCTTTAATAGCATGGGAACACCATCTTCATCAGTCTTATCACCACGTGCAACCTGCAGGCATGACACATCCTTAACAAGCATGTCTATGGAGCAGAAAAAACACAATACCACAATCGTCATTTGTACATACCACAATCATAACACTCTCATGAAACAACATCTTGGATATAAAAACCCAGAAGATGTCATACAAGAAGGAACAGCCAAGAAGAACAGACCCCACCTGAGAATTATGAGCAAATGAAGAATTAGCATCAAAGAACTTCACTGCATGGAAAGCACGAAACAAGAGGCAGAAAGAATTACCTTAAGATTAGGTATCCTCACAATTTGTATTACAGTAACAATCAGTGCAATACCCTGAAGGAACAAACATGATATTAGTCAACAGAGAATAATTCAAATGAAGGGTATACAAGAAAAAAATATGCACTTACAAGAACATCTTGCCCAATCCATGCATAGGGCATCCGGCGATAAACAGCCCATAAAACAGCAAAGACAATGCAAAATGGACAAACTGCCAATGTAAGGTATGAAACAGCTCCAAAAAATGGCACTTTTACAAATGATCCTGCAGCAGGTTTAAACCATCTGAAAGATGGCACGATTGCAGGTCAGTACTGTCTGTTTCCTTTCTTCTTTCTTTAAGCCATGACTGTAAAACCACATATGAAAGGAACAACCAAGACATCTACATTGTGCATCTTAACCCAGAGAAAATGTAAATGTATCTTGTAGAGCCACACATGTACCTTGACAATAAAGCCACCAAGCATGTTTGCAAACCCTGAATAAACAGAAAAAACAAAATATCACATCAGCTTACGAAATGGACAAAGAAATATACCAAAACGGCTGGTACTATGAATATACCCAACAAAGTCAAGATTTATTCACTCCGCAGTTGTACTAGGTAAAGTGTGCAGCTTGGTCATTAAACAGCAGCCATAAGTTCATTGTTCATTTTGGATAACTTCTTATATTTGTGAAATAACCAGGTCAAATTAGAAAGGAAGTGCTTCAATGCTCTCCAGGGAAGAACAAAAATACATATTTTAACCAGATTTAAGGGCCTAATTAAACGTTTTTGCATTACTTCATGATTTGTGCAATTTGGTTTTGTGCGAGGGTAAACACAATTTTATTTTACTTACTAAGCAAAAAATATCAAAATTTAAGGCAAATACACATATAAAAGAAAGTATAATTAAAAGAAAGATGGCATCATACGCACCTCTACACCACCAATGCAAAATATAACCACCAGAAGCTCCACAAACCAGTGAGACATCAGTTTGTAAAGCATTACCAGAAAGAGTGAGGCAACCACAATGAACAGCATTGCGGACGTCATGGTGATATCTACCATACCACTAGAACCTCCAGTCTGAATGTTTAATGAACTTTCATGCCCATCCTATAGGAATAATGTGCCTGTTAGTTTTTTCTGTTCGAAAATCCAAAACAATGAATCATGTAAGCTTGGTTCAGAACCTTTAGAAGCTTCTCTTCTTCAATAACTGCCTCTCGAGCACTCCATGCTGACCAGTATGATGCGCCTAGAATTGTACCAACAGCCATGAGCCATAGAAACACCTCTGCCGTATCAACTAGGGGTCGGTCTGGAGAGTATAACTGTACTGAAACTGAGAAAGTTGAAAGAGAGAAAAATACATATAAGCAATGTTGTTGTTAAAGGAAATCCCAAATACAGAAATAACATAGAAGTTGGGCAACCCTTATTTCTTTTTAACTGAAATACACCCTTTGTATTCACAGGACACTGCACGAAATTTGAGAGAATGGAAGACCTAAAGAGATTTACCTTTTCCAAGCACGAGAAGACCCTGTAAAATGGTGCCTGCATCTTTTGGCAGAAGAACTGCAGGTATATTTATATGTAATTCCGTTTCATTTTGATCACAAACCATCTTGTATAGCTCTGCAAGCATAGATATGCTTTTTGTTAACGCCAAGTACATAGGCCGAATGAGATGCCATGAGTGAAAAGTGTGCTCTAGAGCTCTTCTATAGACACAAACATGTACACAGCTGAATGTGTCCGTGCAACTCTAAAAAACAAATGTCCAATAAAATAATCAAAGGCTTGAGTAAGTATAATGGTAGACAAACATTCTAATAAAATAATCAAAAGGCTTGAGTAAGTATAATGGTAGACAAACATTCTAGTGGTAGATTAAGGTATATAGCAGACAACTTATTTTCCTGATACCGTTCCTCATATCCCAACATCTCCATCTTCTAATCAAATACGTACTACTTAAGAAAGGTCACAAATGGAAAACATTGAGTCTCATGAGAAAACTCATGTAGGCATACCGTGGAGATTATTCATGATTATAATAGCAGAAGCACCAGCCGCTTCGGCATTCTTAGCTTTTGTGGTGAACTTACAGTCTCCTCTTTGCACTAACAAAACTTCTCCAGCAACCTAGATAAAGAAATAACCAATCACTATATAAGGATGTGGGATACAATCGAAAAATCACAAACAGCTTTTCCAGAAAGGTAACCTTTTCTTTGAGAGGGGCACAACAATCAAAAGGGTCTGCTAATAATAGACCTGTACGGTTCGCATGCTTTTCCTTTGACTCTATTATGGGGCCAAACCGAGCACCAACACCAACAAACTCATCTGTCTCTCTGCTGCTGACCCAGGTTTGCACTTTTACCTAGTAATGACAAGGTGAGGAAACAAAATGTAACTAATAATTAAGTAAGAGATGACAAAGTAGCTGCAAGAGACGAAGGCATTTCTATGCACAAAGTATCAAATAATAGCACTATGCCACAAAACCTAAACTAGCAAAGTGATGATAAAAGTTTCAATTGTAATGTCCTTAAGCTGTGGTCTTACATCCCCCTAGTTGCTTGCTTAACACTAACAGACCAATAGTCACCTCCATCATGGTAAGTGACAATCAAACAGGCAGTGTGAACCATATCTATTAGCTAAAAATAATGGGGCTCAGAGTTGGTAACAAAAGACATGGTGGCACTCATGATATGATAACAAGTTTATGACCACTGATTAGTTAACAAGGGAAGTGTGAGTAGACAGATCGATAAACAATCTGTTCGAGTGGATTATGTGCACAGCAGTGTATCAACAACTAATTGGGCGAAGTGAACAAATTTCCTATGGACCAAAATCATGAGGTCTTAGCATTCTACCCTCGCTATGACAAGTCGGATCATCTTCATACCATCAGCCAGCATATCCAGAAAATATCCTCGATAGGGGAATTCCGGCAGCTAATAGACTAGTTCGATCAACTCAAGAGAAAGCTAGATTGCAATCATCGAGCAACTAGCACATTGTGCAATACAAGAGTCACAATCCCCTGCATTAAAATACTCTAAGCTTCCAATTACTAAACCCGCCATTTCTCAGAGTTACATTCGCGTTTAAACCTCTGAAAGAACATATATTGTACTCCAGATCGTCACAAGGCATAAGTAACCAACGATAGCCCCTAATCAGATGGCACAGCCAACAGGCTAGTCGAAGCATCTCCTCAGCCTGTAGCATGTAGTGCCGAGACCGAAGGCTCCACTGCAAGCAGATCACACTCTCTGCAGCCGGCTGGCCATACCCAGTACCGCGATCAACCTAACTCCACGAAGCACGTTTCATCACCCAACCCCCTAAACCACGGATCAAGCAACCACACTAACCCAGAGGCTCCCACCTCTGAACCGGCAGCTTGAAGCCCAAGCTTAATGGGAAGCATCTGCCAGAACCGGAACTCTCGCACGCCGGCTTGGAACCGAGAAATCCAGACAGCTTAACCCTTGGTCGTAGTGATCGACACGAGTGAGATGGTAGTGCACTCGCTGCGGCCCCTAATCCAAGAGCACCAATAAAACGATACTCCAAGCAGCTCCTCTGCTTATAGTACCGAAACCGAAGCCTCTACTCCAAGAAGAGCTGGACAGACTCTAAGCAGTACCGCGATCGATGAAATTCAAGGCAGCAAGCTTCATCGGCCGACTCCCCAAATCCACGGGATCAAGCAACCGCACTAACAGAGGCTCCCAATCGAGGAACCGCCGGCTCGAAGCCCTAGCTTAATCGGAAGCTTCGGCCCTAATTGGAACGGAATTCTCGCGCCCCAGCTCGGAACCGGAACTCGCACTCACAGCGATCCGCGCGAAATGAAGGAGCAGAGAGGAGGGGAAAACGGCACGGCACATACGAGCATGAAGTCGTTGGAGCAGCCGGGGATCTTGGGGGCGTCGTCGTCCTGGTGGACGATGTCGCCGCCGAAGGCCACCCCCACGAGCGCAGCCGACACCAGCAGCAGAGCCGCCGCCACCGCCGGCGACCCGGCGCCCATCACAGCCGGCGCGCGCTTCCGCTCTGGATCGAAAGGAAGCGGCCACGCGGCCACGCGGGGGACAGCACCACGCGATGGTACGATTAGTTCGGCGTGATCGCCGAACGCCGACGGATGACGAGTCAGTCGCGGGAGAGGTTGGAGAAATGGAAGTGGGGATAGATCTGCCGGTGACGTCACGCGGGCGGAGGCTTCAACGGCAACGGCAACTGAGCAGAGAGGTTGGCAGTGGGGCCCGCCTGTCGATGCTACTCATGGTTGCTGGTTTTAGAAAGTGGTGTTAGCTATATATTTTTTTTTTCATTTTGGAACATTCCATGCTATAGTAGTATTAGCAAAATGATCACAGGGCTCGAGCATTACGGTATGAGTTTTTACAAATTGAAGAACAAAGAAAAAGGTTACAAATACATACAAGCCCACTAGGTGAGGCATTGACCTCCACGTGTCACATAGTATACCATGGACCGGCACAACGGCCAGGGTGTCGCCTAGCGATCTTCCGCATCAGGTCCTCATCGCCGACAACCGAGTAAATCTTGCTCCAAACATGTTGCCATTGACTTGTCGAAGACGAAAGTAGAAAAATAACCTCCAAACTAGGAGGAATAAGGGAGCATTGAGACCACCATAAGGGTCACGCCACACGGTACGATTGTTCGGTGATCTGTAGATGGATGATGAATCCGTCGGAAAGAGGTTGGATCGAAGATGGGATAGATCTTGGCGCAGCCGACACCAGGAGCAGAGCTGCCGCCACCGCCGGTGACCCGACGCCCATCACCGTTGGCCCTCGCTTTTGCTTTGGATCGAAAGGAAGCAGGCACACGGGGAACAACACCACGCGGTGGTACGATTAGTTCGGCATGATCACGGAACGCCGATGGATGACGAATCAGTCACGGGAGATGTTGGAGAAATGGAAGTGGGGGGATAGATCTACCTGTGACGTCAGGCGAGCAAAGGCTTCAACGACATCGGAAACTGAGATGTGAGGTAGGCAGTGGGGACCTCATGTCGGTTCTAGTCCTAGTCGCTGGTTCTAGCTAGTGGGATTATCGATCTTGTCACGTCAGATCCATTCCATGACTACCTAGCACGAGAAATGATTATCTATCGTGCATCGCGCATGGCTTCGCTATGTTCCATTGCATGTGAATCTGATGTTGATTTTAAAAAGCTAATGAAATTATACAGCATAGACCGTAAAGTAAAAAATAGGATGAAATCAACAGAGGAAACATGCACATTGCATACCTGCATACTTTATTTTTGGGTTAACCGTGAGATTTATTACTTAGACAACATAGTTATTACAATCGTTCGCAACCAACAGCGACACACATGCTAGTGCTCCATCACGCGACACTCGACACAAATTATTCTTTCTAACACATCAAGTTTTAGGATAAAAACAAAGAAGCTCCTAGATTTCCCTGCACACACCATAGCAGTGATCTATCGACTTCATTGTCCGTGATCATAGTAGTCACACAAGACAATTGGTTTTAATGGTAGCTGGCCAGCACCTCAGATGAATTATGTGTTTGAGGCCTCGCCAAGACACCCAAGTGTTTCAAAATCCTTCGCACTAGCGCAACCTGAAAAATGTTGCCATGCCGATCGGATCCTCAACTCACAGAATTGTGCACTGCCTAGGCGGAGATCTATATTACCGGTGTTCTTTGGTAGGAAGAGCGAGAGAGACCAACAATGATCGCTGGCAAGAAAATGGCGAGTATGGAGGTTAAATGGCAGTAAGGTGGCACCCTTGTAGCTTGCACCCTTGTAGCTTAGATGGACGTTTAATTAGAGCATGGTCCTAATTTAACATCGGTAGGAGTTGTGGGCATATGAGAAGGAAGAGGTGGAGGGCAGGTTGTTGAAGTGGCAAAGCCATAGGGTCATTGGATCCAGGGCAAAGCCTAGTTGTTGTTTGGTCAATGCAAATTTGCATGCCCAGAGAAATGTCATTAGACAACTACAATACACATTGTCCTGGTGTCGCCGGGAGGTAGCTCCCCTACTTGGCGGTTGTAATATTGGATGCACACTAGGATGGGGAAAAGCAAAAGACTAACCACATAAGTAAGTGCAGAAGGCTGAGGCGCATGTGGGTGTGGTGCATATTTTGTTTATGTATTTGACATCGTTTGCAGCGAGCATCTAAATGTGCAAAAGTATGCATAATGTAAAGAAAGTCATTTTTTAACAATGAGAGAGTTCTTGCAGAATCAATTAACTCCGGACAGAGTGAGATAGGACCCCTACCAGGCGATCTAGGGTTCCTTCGCCACCCCCTCTTGTCGTCAGGCAAATCTCGAGGGAGAGGAGGATGGAAGTGGCGGGGCATCCCTTCGTCGTGATTTGGAGACGTGGCTCCGACGACGGATCTCAAGCTGGTGCCTCGGTTTGGCCCGTGCGTGGCCATGTCATCGATGCACAACGAGGTGGCCTCCTCCGCTATAGACTGTCTACTTCAGTGCTACGACATGATATAGACGCTAGTGTCAACATTCTCGCAGCAGCTTCTTGGCGGCAGGTGTATTCCTAAAGTGCGTCTCCCAGCAACAAGGTATTGATATCCTTCATGAGATCCATCTCGGAGATTGCGGGCATCACGCCGCTCGCCGGTTATTGGCCGCAAAAGCCTTCCGGCAAGGATTCTACTGGTTGACCGCGAAGGAGGACACCGACAAGCTGGTTGAGACATGTATTGGGTGTCAATACTATGCACGACAACCACATGTACCAACTGAAGAATTGTGAGCTATACCAATAACTTGGCCATTCGCAGTCTTGGAGCTTGACATGGTTGGGCCGTTGCAGACGGCACCTTGTGGGTTTATGTATCTGCTAGTAACAATTGATAAATTCACAAAATGGATAAAAGCTAAACCCATTAGAAAGCTTGATAGGGTAACAACCCTTAGGTTTGTCTGGAATCTAGTGGTGAGATTTGGTCTCCCACATAACATCATCACCGACAATGGCAGCAATTTGTCACTCGGAGAAGTAGGGACTTACTGTCACGAGAAAGGCATCCACCTTGACTTAGCATCTGTGGCACATCCACAATCTAACGGTTAAGTTGAACGGGCAAATGGACTGATTTTGCAGGTAATAAAGCCACGTCTAGAGGCACCTCTACATAGAGCAGTTGGAGCCTGGGCGGAGGAATTACCATCTGTTCTGCGGAGTTTACGAACTATCCCCAACAGATCCACCGGCTACATCCCTTTCTTCATGGTATATGGAGCAGAAGCAGTTCTACCCTCCGACATCCTTCACGATTCACCAAGGGTTGTCGCCTACAATAAAGATGACGCTGAAGAATCCAGGCGCCTAGATGTGGACCTGCTCGAGGAAGAACACGTTCTGGAATGCCAAAAGTCTACCATCTACCAGCAGAAGCTACGAAGCTACCATAGGCGCCGCATCCGGCATCGCTCATTTAAAGAGGGGGATCTAGTGCTCCGACTTAAGCAGAAAAAGTCACACAAGTTATCCCCGTCATGGGAAGGATCGTTCATCATGAGCAAAGCGCTACTCAATGGTTCCTATTACCTCATTGACAATCATGAATTGGAGAATAGACCAAGTGAGGATCATAAGCGTAAGCGACATGACGCGGATGATGACTACTGAGAGTTTGATCGACCATGGAACATAGCACAGCTACGTTCTTTTTACACTTAGCGTATTTTACTATCTATTGTGTACATTCCATATGATCAATGAAATAAAGCTTTTGGTTTACTCATATGCCTGAGTTTTTTTACCTCCTTTAGTGTTCATTTTCGGATCATATAAAACCCTTTATGCACAAGCTTTGCGTTCTAGATGGTGTCATTGGGTATCATCACCTGAGCGCATTGTTCTGGCTGAGGGTTTTCCGACTCACGAAAAGTCAAGCATGAAAGCTGGAATAATGGATAAACCAGCACTTGCTTAAAAATATATACAATGCATGCTAGAACTAGTTTTTAAGTAGCTGGAGGCTTGAAGACAAGTTTTACGCCTTAAACAAACATCATTGTTTTCCGCTATTACATTACCAAAAGAGATAAATATTAAAAGTGTTTTTCATTCTTCTGGAACATGGGACTTCGAGGTTGCGTCGTCAGCAACAGGTGAGCCATCTTGACCATCAACGAAGTTGGTGGTCTTCAGGGACTCAGAGGCGGCTTGGTCAGCATCAATCACCTCTAGGGGCGCAAAGACGTATGCTTTGACCAACTGGGTGACCCTAGTATCGTAGCCAGCGAGCGAAGACCAGATTGCATCATTGTCGATTTTCTGGCCATCTTCGTCAACGTCAGGGATACCTGTGGTTACCCTGTCTATGTCGGTATCGTCATAATGAGCTTTGACCAAGGCCAAGGCCATCCTCGTGCCAGCCCGGGTACATGAAGCTTTCCAGCTTACGATACGCTCGGGAGCTCGGCGGAGAATATCCGAGTACTTCATTGTAGAATCAACCGCTTTGATGTTCATGTCAAGGGGCTTGTCAATTTCTTTGGCCTGGGCGATGACATTATTGATAAACTTCCCTACGAGGGTCATGCACTCTTTCGGAGGCGGAGCATTCTCATCCAAATCGGCTAGGCCTATGGGGGCTGCATTTCCGACAAAGAAACCGAGGACATGAGTCCAATGAATCAATTCACAAAGTACCTGACTTACAGAAGATGAAGACGGAAGAAGCTTACCAAAGATGTTGCTCTCGGCTTCCTAGAGAACCTCTGCCATAGAGTCATGTTCCTTTCAGAGAGTCTTGTATGCCTTAAGGTTACGAGCATTTTTCTCTTCAGCAGCTTTGTTCTGTTCCTTGAGCATGGCAATCTATTCCTTAAGGCGGTTGATCTCCGTGTTGGCAGATTCCTCCATGGACGCTAGTGCTTTCTCGTGCATGTTTAGGGCCTCAGCTTTTTCCTCCTTCAAAATTTTGTTTTCGCTATCAAGCTCCTGAATATGCTTGGATTGCTCGAAAATGTCTTTGGCCTTGGTAATAGCTTCTGCAAGTCAGAGAAATAACAAGCCAGAGTGAGTAGTCGGATGATGAAGACACAAGATCAAGCTAAAAGGAATTTGAAAAATAAAACATACTCTTGCTTTTGATGATCTGTTCCTTCAAGTAGGCGGTTTTACCCTTTTCTTCATCAAGATCCTTGCGCATCTTGTGAAACTTCTCATTGGCAGTGATCCTCTGGGCATTCTCATTTTGCAAAGATGAGAGATACTTAGTCTATTTGGAGCTTCTAGCCAGAAGTTTTGGTTTCCGCCTAGATGCTCGGGGGCTACAGTACGAGTTTTTTTAACTCAAAACTATGCTTAGTCTATCTTTAATCTTCTAGTTGAAACTATTTTTGTTTCAACTAGAGGCTTGGGGGCTACAGTATTGAAATCTACAAACACTACGTATGCTACTCTAAAATTATCTAGTCAGAATTATTCATTCAAACTACATACTTAGGGGCTATAGCACAAAGTTTCTTACTTAGTCACTCTTAGAGCACTCAGACCAAAAAGACCTATTGTTTTCCATCTAAATCTTCGGAGGCTACAGTGGATATTATGTGATAAATGCAAAGGCATAGAAAACTTACATGGGCAATAATATTGAGGTTATTGGTGGCCTCGAGTATAGTTTGCCAAAGGCAACTGTGTTTAGCTGGAGGATCTCCGCCTGCTTCAGCAGCTCCTCAAGGCCGCATGTTGGAGAAGTCGGCGCTGCACCAGGATTCGAGACAGATGGCCTTGTAACAATTGTTGGGATTATAAGCCTAGGGGCCTCCGCCTTGTAACAATTGTTGGGCTTATAAGCCTAGGATTCGAGACAGATGGCCTTGTAACAATTGCTTTGTAGTTGCCACGAATTCGCTTCCCATCGCCAGTTCCTTACCTTTATCGGTGGCATACTTAGCCGGAGCTTCAGCCACTTTGGAGGAGGTGCTTTCCTGCGTCGCCTGCTTGCTAGGAACAACGATCATCGCGGCAACATCTGGGACCTCCTACGAAGGAGTTTTTCCACTTACATGACGAAAGGTTGAGACGCTGCCATAGTTGGAGATCTGATGGGTGCGGTAGATGGTTGGACGACAGGGGTAGGAGGAGCGATGGAGGGGGAAGCTTGGGTCAACATATCACTAATGTTTTTTGAAGCTCTAGCACTTTTGGAAGTCTTCTTCAAACTCAAATTGTCCTTTTCCCTGAGACATACAAAGCAAAGTATAAGTACAGGGATAAGCAAAGGAAACGACAAAGTCTGAGGAAAAGAAACTTACACGACCGTTGGCTCCTTGGTTAAAGGCATGCCAGCTGCCATTCTTTTCTCCGCCTCCAGGGAGGCGGTGGATCTCTTGGATACTCCACTCTCCATATTCTTCTTCTTGCCTCCGCCGGCAGCATCAGAGATGGATCTATTCGCTTTCGCCCTAGTGGGACCTCGTCGTCGGACACGACCGTGACTTCCTTCATCTTGGGGTCATAGACTTGGGGATCCATGTCGGCGTCCTCCAAATCCCCTAGCTATTAAGAGAATCCAAAGTGTTAGATGGATGAATATGTGCAAGTCAGAAGAACTGGGGTATATGTCGAAGACAATGTAAAGAAGTGAAAATTACCTTTGGGCACTTGTCGTCCTCGAACATGTCGTAGGTGATGGCGAAGCCATGCTTTTGGTCCTTCACCTTGATGGTGTCTTTGAGATGGAGCTTGATGGAGTCACTGGAAAAGTTATCCTCGGAAATCCGGAGGGTATCTTTTCTTTCCTTTGTGTATTGGCACATCAGCTTTGTGTGGTGCTGCAGAGGTTGGATCCTCCTTGCGAACGAGCACATGGCTAGGTCCAAGATGGTCAGAACCGTGTCTACGAGCCACTCAATCTGTCTTATGGCGCGGGAGGCTTTGTTGTCAAAGGTAAGGAAGGATTGTGACCTCCATGTGGTGGCTTCGGCGGCGGCCCCGTCAACAAAGTCTAGATACGACGCTTCTCGGCCAGCCAGAGGAATATCTGGGCCATAGAAGTACGACCTTTGCTAGTTTTTGTAGGACTCGTGTCTGGTATGTCCAAAATGTATCTACTTTCCCGAACACTTTTGCTATTGTTTCTCCTCTAAACTTGTGTGATTTGGATACAACTAACACGGACTGACGCTGTTTTTAGTAGAATTGCTTTGGTGTCTAGTTTTTGTGTAGAAAATCAACTTTCAGAAAAAATCCCGGAAAATATGCCAAAACTCCTATTTACCAGAAGACTCACAGAGCCAGAAGACGAGACGGAGGAGGGCCACGAGGGGCCCACACCCCCTGGCCGTGCGGGTGTGTGCCACCTCGGGCACCCCCTCGGCCTTCCTCTTCACCTACATATAGCCTTCTAACTTAAAAACTCTGGGGTGGTCGACGTTTTTCCAAATAGAGTTCTGCTGCGCCGCCACCACCAGAAACTGTGATTCGAAAAGAGAAACTCCGTTCTGGCACCCTGCCGAGACGGGGAATTGGAGGAGATCATCGCCATAATCATCACCGATGCCTCTCCATTAACCATCCATGTTTCCTCCATCCATGAGTGAGTAATCCCCCGCTGTAGGCTATGGGGATGGTAGGGATTGGATGAGATCTATCATGTAATCGAATAAGATTGTTAGGACATGGTACCTAGTATCTTTATTAGTGCTATTTGACTTTGTTGCAACTTGTTGTGCTTAATGCTTGTCACTAGGGCCCGAGTGTCATGATCTTATATCTGAACATGTTATTGATTCATGATGATAGTATTGTTTATGATCTTATCTACAAGTTGTTTACACATATTACTGTCCGGAACCAAAGGCCCCGAAGTGACAGAAATTGGGACAACCAGAGGGAATGACTATGATATGAGGATCACATGTGTTCATGGAGTGTTAATGCTTTGCTCCGGTTCTCTATTAAAAGGAGTACCTTAATTGCCAGTAGATTTCCTTGAGGCCCCGCTGCAACCGGCTGACAGGACAAAAGATGTTGTGCAAGTTCTCATTGCGAGCACGTATGACTATATATGGAACACATGCCTATGATTGTTTAGTACTTGGATGCTTTATCTTATTTATCTGCAAATGCCCTAGATCTTGAAGTTATATGAATAGGCTCGTCCATGCAACGCCCGTCCATACATCCTTATGCCTACCGCACTCATATCCTACTATTTGCTACTATTGTTACTATTGCTTTTGTTTCACTGTTGCTGTTACTTTGCTATTTCTACTACAAAACTGTTTCTACCGATAAACTTCTATGAGCAAGACTATTTCCAGGTGCAGCTGAATTGACAACTCAGTTGTTAAGGATTATAAGTATTCTTTGGATCCCTTTGTGTCGAATCAATAAATTGGGTTATACTACCCTCGAAGACTGTTGCGATCCCCTATAATTCCGGGTCATCAATGTCCCACAATGTCGGGAAGTCGCCGGCTAGGCTGGATCTTGAAGCTGATGGTCCCACAGTTCCTGAGCTTCTCCTTGCTCACTCCGGCTTCCCTCTTGACGGTGAAAAAGTATACAAACAAATCTAACCTAGGTCTAATCTCTAGGTATCCCTCACAGAGCCGCGTAGTTGCTAAGTTAAAGGATGCTATTGTGGGAAAGGTTCTGAGGTTGAACCCGGAAGTGGCTAAGGACTTGGATGAAGAAGTCGGACAAAGGCAAGGAAATACCATGCACCAGTTGGGCTTTGAGGTATACCTTTTCCCCGGCTTGGGGAGAAGGGATGTCCTCACCGACCGGCGCCGCCCGCCAAGCCAGACCCTCCGTCGCCGAAAGGTACCCCTCGTTGATCATCTCCTTGATATCATTATCGGAGATGTCCGAGCCGCGCCACTCCCCTTTGTGCGAGTATGCCTCCTCCTCCAGTGGCTCGAGCGTTGCTGAAACTTGGTCGCCGCCGATGGATTCGACCACCGCGGAATGCGGAACCACCACTCCCTCCGACGGGACATGAACTATGCTAGAGGGCTTCACCGTAGCCTCGCCAGATGCCACCATGGAAGGGATCTTGCTGATGCTCATCATTGAAGAGAAGGAGAGGTGGACTGAGATCTAGGGAGGAGGCTAGGGTTTTCTACGCGCGATGTGCTCGAGGATATTTTGAGCTGGAGTTAGAATACGAAGTGGGAAGCGAATGAGGGTAAAACAAATTTGACCCCCGCAGTTAAAATATATAACCCCAACGTCAATATTCGTGCTAGAATATCCAACGGTCGACGCATGGACAACGCGGATATGGGCATGCGTGGAAATTTCGCCACGTTCCCACCGTTGACGCTTGACATTTCGAATTTCTTGCGCGGGAAAATCGCCATCATTATGTATGCTGCATATGTGAGTTACGAGGCGATGTTAGATATAGTCTGTGTCATCTTGCTGACATTTGCAGACGAACAATCCCATCTGAAGATTCCAACATGGACGGATCCTATCCGGCTACGAGAAGAGAAGATGGAAGACTCAGTGATTCTCTGACTTGTGTATTAAAGACGGAGAATATTGCAGGGTTCTTTGGAGGACTACAAGATGTTGCTTAATGACTTGCCGGCATCACCTAGATGGAGTATTCAGACCGAAGAGGCAAGATGACGCAAGATCTCGGATTTCTCCGGGGGCTACTGTTGGGGATATGCTATATGGGTATCACCATATAGCATGTCTTTGATCCGGATAACCCGAGTGGCCCATAGTCGGTAGCAGTTCCCATGGCCTGATGGGCGTCCCAGTTAGATGGATCCAGAAGGGAGGCCCATGTCAGATGAAGGAAGACTATGATGGAGTCACCGACATACTCGAAGCCTTGGAGTGCAATACACATAGACTGATACCCGTGTAAGACTCTGTAACCTGTCCGGCTAGGAATTTTCCTTGTAACCCTAGGATAAGCCGGACCTCTAGAAGCCTTTAGGGGCACAATAACATACATACCTCGCATAGCGAACCTATCTCTGTAACTTGGCGTATTTCTATTATAGTGATTTATAGCAGGAGTAGGATTCCACCACCGTTGTGGGATCTGAACCAGGGTAAGCTGTGTTACCTCGTGCCCGCCAACTTGCCGCCTTCCCCCACATCTCTAAACACGCACTATGAGGACCCATCCATGGCATACTCGTCGACAATACCACGACAATAAGTGCATGATACCTGCTTGGTCAGGTTTAGGGTTGTAGGGTTTAAGTTTTAGGTTTTAGGGAATTTTCAATAATGTTCAAGCTTTATGCTTAGATTCGTCGAATGGAATGACGTTAGCATAATTTAATAAAATTATATCTCAAATGTTGATCTATAAGTCGATGATATATCTGCTTAGTCAGGGTCGTTTAGGGGTTTAGGGTTCAGAGATTTTTCAATAATGTTCAAGCTTTTTGCTTATATTCGTCGAATAGAATGGCGTTGCCCAATTTAATGTAAGTATCTCAAATTTGATCTACAAGTGCATGATACTTGCTTGGTCAGGGTTTAGGGGTTTAATATTTAGGGTTTTATGGTTTTGAGAATTTTCAATAATGTTCAAGCCGCTTTTTATGCTTTTAATCGTGGAATAGAATTGTGTTACTGTAATTTAATGAAAGTATCTCAAATTTGAATCTATAAGTGCATGGTACCTACTTGGTTAGAATTTAATTGTGGGTTGAGGGGTTTAAGGTTTAGGGTTTTAGTATTTATAGATTTAGGGTTTAGGGTTTAGGGGTTGTTTATTAGGGTTTAGTGTTTAAGGAATTTTCAATAATGTTTAAGATTTATGCTTATATTCATCGAATAGAATGGCGTTTCCCAATTTAATGTAAGTATCTCATATTTGATCTACAAGTGCATGATACTTGCTTGGTCAGGGTTTAGGGGTTTAGGGTTTTATGGTTTCGAGAATTTTCAATAATGTTCAAGCCGCTTTTTCTTTTAATCGTGGAATATAATGGTGTTGCCATAATTTAATGAAAGTATCTAAAATTTGAATATATAAGTGCATGGTACCTACTTGGTTAGGGTTTAACGGTGGGCTGAGGGGTTTAAGGTTTAGGGTTTTAGTATTTATAGATGTAGGGTTTAGAGGTTGTTTATTAGGGTTTAGGGAATTTTTAATAATGTTCAAGCTTTATACTTATATTCGTCGAATAGAATGGCGTTGCCCAATTTAATATAAGTATCTCATATTTGATCTACAAGTGCATGATACTTGCTTGGTCAGGGTTTAGGGTTTAGTGTTTAGGATAGCAGGAAAAAACGAGAACTCAGTTTATACTTGAAATAGTATTACATTTCCCCCCAAGGTATTGTAAAGCATTGATAGTTGGGATACTCTAACATAAGCATGAAAGATATATTTCTAACAATAAGATATAGCAACTATGTTGCAACATGAAAGGCAACACAAACAAAAGATCATGAATAATGCCTTGAAAGACATTTGTTTGTTTCATATATAGAAAACATAGCAAGAGTGGTTTTCAGTTTGTCCTTCATGGAATAGCAAAACATAAATGCATAGGACACCTTCAAAGTTCATAAGGGTAACTAGATACAAATAATTTAAGAACAAGCAATACCATAATTATGAATCAATCAACAAGTTTTGGGACAATGCACATTGAACTCAGAATGACAACTATGATCTCTTAATTGGTGCATAAAAATAGAAGATGGAGACTCAACAAAAAGTAAAAAAGAAAGGCCCTTCGCAGAAGGAAGTAGGGATTTCAAGTTTCATAAAGAGCTTCCAAAAATTATGGTACTTACTATCTTTGAGCTCTCATTGCCCCTATCATAAGAATCTTGAAGTGACTAATGTTAATGTGAGAGAAAATATGATTTATATGCTTGACAAATTATAAGTTGAAAATATCATGCCCCTTGAGTACGAGTATCGTTCCTCATGCTACTCAACATTAGTCACAGGTAAGTTCTTGTCATTGTAAGTATATGTGTATACCCCTTGCTCCATGACACAGGAGCTATCCCATATCAAAATGACAAGGCAACAGACAATGAGCATCTCAGCGATCTTTTTATTTACCATGATCTTGGTTTTTTTTCTTTTCTTTTTTCGAAGATGCTTCATATGGTTATGCTGCAAGTTTCCACCATGATTAGGCATGGCTTAGGCTAGCTGCCCAGGCGTTTCTCTAACACATATACAAACTCCATGGACTTACAAGCTCCCCTTTTATTTCACACCGCCGGTATCCATAAACAAAAGAACATGATATTAACTGAATAGATAAGTGCAATGTCGAAAGCGTGCCCCATGACAGCATGGTTCTGCTAACTCCCAACTCATAATTTACAAGCATATAAGCATCATAGATGGGCACAATAGTTCAAGTTTATTAAGTGCAAGAAAATAAAGTGTGCCATCAAGTTCGTGAGATCTTTAAACACTAATTTTCACATAACAAAAATTTAATTTGGAAGATAGATAAAAACATGAATATACTTGGAATGGTGTAACACACCATGAATAGGAGTTTATAGTGGACTCTTTGGAATAACTTGGTTTCTTGGGAGTTGGATGCACGAGTAGAGCTCATACTCAGTACAAGTGGAGGCTAGCAAAAGACCGGGAGCAATCAACTAAGAGAGCAATAATGGCCATAATCATGCAGAGCGACAAAACATTATTAATCAAAGCATAAAGTGATATCACAAGTCAAAAAATAAATGATCATAGAGGATTAGGTGACTGGTTCATAGTCATAACATGGTGTAAGCATGTGCCAAGTCAACCTAAATAAAGCATTAAAGGAGAATACCACAATATTATGCTTTTGTATGCTAAAACAACGCATGATTCTTTCATGGCACATTAAGCAATCTCAATTTTATTGGAACAAGTCTTGCTACAACAATAATCACTAAGCATAAGGTCAAATCAACATCTATCTTGACATGATAAAGTCTAAGTCACAGTCAAAACAAGCTTCGTTTTGTACCACTATAAGCATGAAACATTCTACTCTTTTCGAACACCAATCAACTTAGTTGAAACAACTCACAAAGATAATAATCAACAAAGACCAGTCAGCTTGTATTATAAATCTACAAAGAAGAACTAAAAAGTTCTAAGCAAAAAGCAGAAGAAAACTAAAGCTAAACGCAGTGCTAGCAAAAGTGAACATTCAAAGAATAATATGAGTGAAAACTAGAGTGTTGTAGGCAATGAAGAACTAGGTGTGACTTCTCCAGAAATAGGTGTGTTGGGGTCCAATCAACTTATTGTAGAAAACAAAGAATAATAAAACAAAAAAAAACAAAGACGCTCCAAGAACAACACATAGCGCATGAAGCAATAAAAATATAGTATCTTCAAAGAAGACATGAGGTTCTTTGTCGATTAAGAAGGGGATGCCTTGGGCATCCCCAAGCTTTAACGCTTGTACCTCTTGAATATTTCTTGGGGTGACACAGGTGGCATTGCTAATCTTGAGCTTTTGTCCATACTTCATCTCATCACATCTTCTCCCCCTACACTTGAAAACTTCCTTCATACAAAACTTCATGCAATCTTTATTAGCAACATTAGTGTATGCAAGATAATAAACCTTTGGGTTTAGTTTCAACTGAAATAAATCATCCATTAAAACATAAGCTACTGTAGCAACTCCTTTTAAAAGCTCAAGTGATCAAAGAAAACTTAAAAATAAACCGATTAAGAGGCAAATGCAAATAATGGTAGAAATCTGTCAAAATAGACTAGCAGGTAAAGACCGATTTTTTAAAAAAATCTTATGTTGCTCAAATTGAAAAGTGCAAAACTAACGAAAGTTGGGTAAATAGCATGGGCATGCACACAAAACATTACATATCAGTACGACATTCTGGGATTTTTCACGATTTTTATAGCGAAGCACAAAAATTTGTTTCGGGACAGCAACTTCCCCAAATCTTACTTCCCTCTCATAGAGGCTATTCTTGGCACAAAAACCAAACAAAAAGGATAAGGGGAGGTTATTACAAAGTAAATAACTTCCAAGACTCAACAAAAGAAAAAAATCACTGAAATATAAATTGTGTTATCTCCCAAGAGTGCTTTTGTTTAACGCCTTTCAGCTAGGCATAGAAAGCAGGAATCAAGTATTTTCGAATGAAGAAGCATCAACATCAAATTTCTTACGTCTACCTTTATTACCTTTATTCTTACCTTTAGGGAATACATGATTGCTTGGTGGAGAAGTGAAATTCATAGTGCCTTTCCCCACATCTATTATTGCTCCAAGGAGTTTTAGCAGGGATCTTCCAAGTGTAATTTGTCCTTTTCCTACACATTCAATAACGAGATAATTAGTATATACCATTTTCCCTAGGATTTTTGTAAACACTCCTTCAGCTATTCCAATGGGTAATATAGTGGCATTATTGGTAAGAGATATTTCTTCTTCACCCTCAGAAAGTCCACAAAGATTCAGTGATTCATAAATATCTTTAGGTAGAATACATAACTCAGACATAATATCACAACGAGCATGAAAAGTTTCATCATTTATAGCAACTTTTACTGTAGGGAACCATTTTGATGGTTCAGAATTTATTGAAACATAATCATGATGCTCTCAAAGCATACTATAGCATTCTTTTAAACAAGCTGTATTTGTCTCAAGAGTGTTTAATCTAGCATAAATGCTTGTAAAGGATGAATCAAATTTGTTAGGCAAGTTATATGTTGCAATCAATTTTTTATAGCATTAAAAGCTTCATCCCCATAATAATGGAGGAAATCTCCTCCTACTATGGCATCCAAAGCATATCTATAACAAAGAGCAAGACCAAAGTAGAAACTACTAAGAAGCAAGTCTAGAGTCATTTTAGGTTCAGTTTTTTCATAAGAATCGGAAATTCTAGACCAAGCTTCTTTGAAACTCTCTTCACTTCCTTGTTTGAAAGTGAAGATCATTTCCTCAGGTGACATAGTGATTGGAGCAACACTAGACATAAAATCAACTTGAAGTAGGAACTAATTTTGTTGTGTTTTTGATAAAAAGAAGCAAACCAAACAAAGCTAAAGAAACAAAGCAAAACAAAGTAAAGAGATTGGTAGTGAGAGACTCCCCTTGTAGACATCTTCTTTCTCCCTGGAATCGGTGACAGAAAAGCCTTTTGACGAGCAAGAAGAGATTGAAGTAGAACCTATTGGGACGGATTGATGTAGAACCTATTGGGAACCCCAAGAGCAAGGTATGATGAGCACAACAGGAAGTTTTCCCTCAGTTGTGAAACCAAGGTTATCGAACCAGTAGGAGAAAGGAACAACTTCCAAAGGTGTTGCTAGCAACGTGTAACCTGCACAACACAACCAAAATACTTTGCCCCAACTTACAGTGAGGTTTTCAAGCTCACTGGTTTTGCTGAAAATAAAGGATTAAACGTATAGTGTGGAAGATAGTAATTGCTTGAAAGTAAATAGTAAATAGTAGATGGTATATCAATGGGAAGGAATGGACTAGGGTCCACAGTTCACTAGAGGTGTTCTCCATAACAAATTACAGTTGGGCAATTGACAGATAGAGAATGCATAACAATGCATGTACATGACATGATGATGACTATGAGATTTACTTGGGCATTACAACATAATATACAGACCATAATCCAATTGCATCTATGACTAATAATCCACCTCCAGGATATCATCCAAACAACCCTCGGGTATTAAGTTGCACGCAACACATAATTACATTAAGCAAAGTGTGTAAAGTAAACAATATAATTGCCCTTGGACAAAGGATTGTTGTTTTCTCCCTAGTAGCACATCACATCTACAACCTTAGAGGTTTCTGTCACTCCCCCAGATTACTAGAGGCATGAACCTACTATCGAGCATAAATACTCCCTCTTGGAGTCACAAGCAAATACTTGGCCAAAGTAAATACTAGCAACGACGAGCATGCAAGATCACAAATAACATAGACATGATAGAATCAATAATCAATCTTGACATCGTACTCAATATCCATCGGATCCCAATAAACCCAACATGTAGGATTACAAATAGATAATCTTGATCATGATAGGCAGCTCACAAGATCTAAACATGATAGCACAAAGAGGAGAAACAACCATCTAGCTACTGCTATGTACCCATAGTGCAAGGATGAATTAATCACACATCACTCAGAGGCTGGCATGGTGATGAAGAAGGCCTCCGGGATGATATCCCCTCTCCGGCAGGGTGCCGGGAAGAGCTTCAGATCCCTCCTGATCTAGGGACAATGGTGGCGCCGGCTACGGACTTTTTCATGGAATTCTGATCGGGTACTTAGGGTTTTCATCTCGGGGGGAATATATAGGCGAAGGGGCAAGGTCGGTGGATGTCCAGGGGGCCACACCATAGGGAGACGCGCCCCTTGATCATGCCTGGGCCAGGTGTGGCCGCCCTGGGGTGCGACTCCCTCTGGCCTCTGGACTCCGTGTTTGCCTCTGAAAAATAGGAACTTCAGCTTTTGTTTCGTTCAATTCCGAGAATATTTCTTTACTAGCTTTTCTAAAACCAAAAACAGTAGAAAACATGAACTGGCACTGTTGCATCTTGTTAATAGGTTAGTTCTAGAAAATGCATAAAAAATTCCACAAAGTGTAGACAAAACATAAAGCAATTTTTATAAAACAAGCTTGTAGCGTAAAAAATTATAGATACGTTTGCAACGTATCAGCTGTATCCGGTCGGCTACCGCCATCCGGTGGTGGAGGTAGTTCCCTTCCGTGCACTGTTGTTTCGGCAACCCCTACCGTTTCTTCCTCTTTGATGGTGTATCGACACTACTTCGTGTGTCACGGTGAGACGACGGTGGCGAATGCAAGTCCGGTGTGGCGTATGCTGGCGGGAGGCAAGCATGGTGGAGCTCTGTGAAAGTGTCTAGGAGTGTGGTTTTTTTGAGGGGTCAGGATAAATCCTTGTCTTCTTGACACTGACATGGTGACGCTTGCGAGTGCCACCGTCCTTCTTGAAGGGCGTTGGGTGTACCACTTTCCCACCTCCCGGAGCATACTGGGGAACCCCTAGGACCTGTCCGGGCAGCAACATCGTCATCTTCATCGTCCTTTCTGGAGGTGTTGCTTGGTGCGTGATGCTTCAGGGTGCTAGACTTGTGGTGGAACTTAGCTGGAGGATGCAATTGTCGCGGGTCCTCCCCGTTTTCGTCGAGCCGCTGTTATCGGCTTTGCTTTCTTTCCTTTTTCCTTTTTGGTTCTCTGTTTTTCTCTTTTGGGTGTTGTGCTGTCTGTCCCAGCAACGATATCAAATGGTGACTATATTAATATATCTGGGAGAATGCCTATTTCAAGCGAGATGTTTCTAGTTAACTATTTAGATTAGATGAATTTATATCTAGACAAAGTTGAGAATATTAATATGGACCGGATGAAGTCTTGTTCAATGTTAATAAAATACTGAACTGAAACTAATAAGAAAAAACATGTGCTTAAAAGAAGGCATCTCATAGTCTTATCTTATCTTCCACATCATCGTCACACAACTTACTGATCTTCGTATGGCCGGCAAATCACTGTGCAATTTGGGGGGATACGGCGGTAGCTCCGGGTCTCTTCCTCGCGCGTCGCCACCGTCGGAGGAGGAGCTCCACCATCGCCGCTCCGAGCAGGAACTCCCGCGCGGCACCTGCGCCACCTCACCTGCGTGGACGGGGATGCCGTTCCGCCACGGCGTCAACGATGGAGAGGTTAGAAGCTCGAGCGCAGCAACACGCGCTGGCCTGGTGCTCTGCGCGCCCGCTCTGTCTCCTATCACACCCGCTATTCCAGTGTCCTCCGATAGCAACGACAGTGACGACAACGACGTCCGCTTAGCCAAGTTCAACTCGCTCGGGACCCTCGTATCCGACGTGTGGGTTCGCACAAAGCACCATGATGCGGCTTGATGACTGTAGAACCTCGTTGGGAAACCCTAAGAGCAAGGTGTGATGAACACATCAACAAGTTTTCCCTCAGTTATGAAACCAAGGTTATCGAACCAGTAGGAGCAAGGAAACAACTCTAAGGTGTTGCTAACAACTTGGAACCTGCACAACACAAACTCAATATTTTGCCCCAACTTAAAGTGAGCTTATCAATCTCACTGGTTTGCTGAAAACAAAGGATTAAACGTATAGTGTGGAAGGTAATGATTGCTTGTAAAAAGTAAACATCAACAATAGATGATGTATTAATGATAAAGGTTGGACCGGGGTCCACAGTTTGCTAGAGGTGTTCTCCTTAAGATAGATAACATGCTGGGTGAACAAATTACAGCGGGGCAATTGACATGATTGAGAAAGCACAACAATGCAAATACTAGACATCATGATTCCTATGAGATTTGATTGGGCATTACAACAATATACATAGACAGTAATCCAACTGCATCTATGACTAATAATCCACCTTCAGGTTATCATCCGAATCCCATCCGGTATTAAGTTGCAAGCAACGGATAATTGCATTAAGCAATGTGTGTAAAGTAAATAATACAATTGTTCCATGAACAAAATATTATTCTTTTCTCCCTAGTAGCAACAACACATCTACAACCTTAGATATTTCTGTCACTTCCCCAGATTACTAGAGGCATGAACCCACTATCGAGCATAAATACTCCCAACCCATTGTCCATTATTTTGGGGTTCTAGGGCGATTTATGGTGACTTTAATACCTGGTACATGTATGAGAGTTATCACCAAAGAGTTGTCGTTTTCATGTTTTATGGCCGTTGTGATGAGCTATTGACCATAGTTTTGGGGGTTCTAGGGCGATTTCCATGGCCCGTAAGACCCGATAAATATTTAAGAGATACCACAAAAAAACTTGTGATTTTCGCGTTTTATGGCTGTTTTCATGAGCTATGCCCACTGTTTTGGGGTTCTAGGGCGATTTACACCCACCAAAGACCCGATACATGTTTTAGAATTATGTCCAAAAACACATTGTTTTCACGTTTGATGGCAGTTTTTATGAGTTATTGCCCACAGTTTGGGGTCTAGAGTGATTTGCATGGCTTGTAAGACCCGATACATGTTTGTGATATATGACCAAAAACTTGTCTTTTTCGCGTTTGGTGAGAGTTTTCATGAGCTATTCCCCACAATTTTGGGGTTCAATGGAGATTTGCATGGCACGTAAGACCCGATACATGTTTGAGAGTTATCACCAAAAACTGATCGTTTTCACGTTTTATGGCTGTTTTCATGACCCATTGTCCAACGACTGTAAGACCTGGTACATGTATGAGAGCTACCACAAAGCACTCATCATTTTCACGTTTTATGACTGTTTTCATGAGCTATTACCCACTGTTTTGGGGTTCTGGCGGGATTTACATGGCACAAAAGACCCGACACATGTTTAAGAGATATCACAAATAACTCGTCATTTTCTCGATTTTTGGCCATTTTTATGAGCTATTGCCCACTGTTTTAGGGTTCTAGGGCGAGTTACACTGACCTAAGAGCTGATACATGGTTGAGAGTTATGACCAAAAACCCGTCGTTTTCGCGTTTTATGGACGTTTTCATGAGTTATTGCCCACAATTTTGGGGTTCTAAGACGATTTACAATGACCATAAGACCTGATACATGTTTGAGACTTATGACCAAAAACTCGTTGTTTTCGTGTTTTATGGCCGATTTCCTAACTTATGGCCGATTTCCAGGGCAACTTACTAGCCCGTAAGACCCAATTCCTGTTTGCGAGATACGCCCAAAAGCTCGTCGTTTTCGCATTTTATAGCCGTTTCATGAACTATTCCCCACAATTTTAGGGTTCCATGGAGATTTGCATGGCCCATAAGACCCGATACATGTTTGAGAGTTATCACCAAAAACTTATTATTTTCACATTTTATGGCCATTTTCATGACCTATTGTCCATAGTTTTGGGGTTCTAGTTCAATTTACAACGACTGTAAGTCCCAGTGCATGTATGAGATTTACCACCAAGAACTCGTCGTTTTCTCATTGAATTGTCGTTTTCATGAGCAATTACCCACAATTTTTGGGTTCTAGGGCGATTTCCATGGCCCGTAAGACCTAATACATGTTTAAAAGATATCACGAATAATTCATCAGTTTTGCATTTTACGGACGTTTTCATGAGATTTAGCCCACAGTTCTGGGGTTTCAGGGCGATATACACCTACCTAAGAACCGATACATGTTTCAGAGTTATGACCAAAAACTCATTGTTTTCATGTTTTATGGCTGTTTTCATGAGTTATTGCCCACAGTTTTCGGGTTCTAGGGCGATTTAAAATGAATGTAAGACCTGGTAAATGTTTGAGACTTATGACCAAAAACTGATCGTTTTCATGTTTTATGGCCGTTTTCATGAGTTATTGGCCATAGTTTTGGAGTTCTAGGGCGATTTGCATGGCCCGTAAGACCCGATTCATGTTTGTGAGATATGACCAAAATCTCGTCGTTTGCGCATTGCATGGACGTTTTCATGAGCTATTCCCCACAGTTTTGGGGTTCCATGGAGATTTGCATGGCCCGTAAGACCCGATACAAGTTTGAGAGTTATCACCAAAAACTATTCATTTTCACGTTTTATGGACGTTTTCAAGACCTATTGTCCATGGTTGTGGGGTTCTAGGGCGATTTACTGTGATTTTAAGACCCGGTACATGTATGAGAGTTATCACCAAGCAGTCGTCGTTTTCACGTTTTATGGCCGTTTTCATGAGCTATTATCCACAGTTTTGGGGTTCGAGGGCGATTTCCATGGCCCGTAAGAGCCGATACATATTTAAGAGATATCACAAAAAAAACTCGTCATTTTCGTGTTTTATGGCCCATTTCATAAGCAATTGTCCACTTTTTTGGGGTTCTAGGACGATTTACACTAACCTAGGACCCAATACATGTTTTAGAGTTATGACCAAAAACTCGTCCTTTTCACGTTTAATGGCCGTTTTCATGAGTTATTGCCCACAATTTTGGGATTCCAGGGTGATTTCTAACGACCGAAAGACCTCATGCATGTTTGAGAGTTATGACCAAAAACTTATCGTTTTCGTGTTTTATCGCCGTTTTCATGAGTTATTGGCCACGGTTTTGGGGTTCCAAGGCAATTTGCATGGCCCGTAAGAACCGATACATGTTTGAGAGATATGACCAAAAACTCGTAGTTTTCGCGTTTTTTAGTCGTTTTCATGAGCTATTCCCCACATTTTTAGGGTGCCATGTACATTTGCATGGCCCGTAAGACCCAATACATGTTTGAGAGTTATCACCAAAAACATATCGTTTTCATGTTTTATGGCCATTTTCATGACCCGATGTCCATAATTTTGGGGTTCTAGGGCGATTAATGGTGACTTTAAGACCTGGTACATGTATGAGAGTTATCACCAAGCAGTCATCATTTTCATGTTTTATGGCCGTTGTTGAGCTATTAACCATAGTTTTGGGGGTTCTAGGGCGATTTCCATGGCTCGTAAGACCCGATACATATTTAAGAGATACCACAAAAAATTGTGATTTTCGCGTTTTATGGCCGTTTTCATGAGCTATGCCCACTGGTTTGCAATTCTAGGGAGATTTACACCCACCAAAGACCCGATACATGTTTTATAATTATGTCCAAAAACACATTGTTTTCATGTTTGATGGATGTTTTTATGAGTAATTGCCCATAGTTTGGGGTAAAGAGCGATTTGCATGGCCTGTAAGACCCGATATATGTTTGTGATTTATGACCAAAAACTCGTCATTTTCGTGTTTGGTGGGCGTTTTAATGAGCTATTACACACAGTTTTGGGGTTCCATGGCCCGTAAGACCTAATATATGTTTAAAACATATCATGAATAATTCATTAGTTTTGCATTTGATGGACGTTTTCATGAGATATAGACCACAATTTTGGGGTTTCAGGGCGTTAGACACCTACCTAAGAACCGATACATGATTCAGAGTTATGACCAAAAACTCATTGTTTTCACGTTTTATGGCTGTTTTCATGAGTTATTGCCCACTGTTTTGGGGTTCTAGGGAGATTTAAAATGAATGTAAGACCTGGTAAATGTTTGAGACTTATGACCAAAAACTCATCGTTTTCATGTTTTATGGCCGTTTTCATGAGTTATTGGCCATAGTTTTGGAGTTCTTGGGCGATTTGCATGGCCCGTAAGACCCGATTCATGTTTGTGAGATATAACCAAAAACTCGTCGTTTTCGCATTTCATGGACATTTTCATGAGCTATTCCCCACAATTTTGGAGTTCCATGGAGATTTGCATGGCCCGTAAGACCTGATACAAGTTTGAGAGTTATCAACAAAAACTATTCGTTTTCACGTTTTATGGCCATTTTTAAGACCTACTGTCCATGGTTTTGGGGTTCTAGGGCGATTTACGGAGATTTTAAGACCCGCTACATGTATGAGAGTTATCACCAAGCAGTCATCGTTTTCACGTTTTATGGCCGTTTTCATGAGCTATTATCCACAATTTTGGGGTTCCAGGGCAATTTCCATGGCCCGTAAGAGCCGATACATATTTAAGAGATATCGCAAAAAAACTCGTCATTTTCGTGTTTTATGGCCGTTTTCATGACCTATTGTCCACTTTTTTGCGGTTCTAGGGCGATTTACACCAACCTAGGACCCAATACATGTTTTAGAGTTATGACCAAAAACTCGTCCTTTTCACGTTGTATGGCAGTTTTCATGAGTTATTGACCACAATTTTGGGATTCCAGGGAGATTTCATGACCCGATACATGTTTGAGAGTTATGCCCAAAAACTCGTCGTTTCGTGTTTATGGCCATTTTGATGAGTTATTGCCCACAGTTTTTGGGTTCCTGTTGGATTTGCAAGGCCTGTAAGACCCGTTACATGTTTGAGATATATGACTAGAAACTCATAGTTTTTGCTTTTTATGGCCGTTTTCATGAGCTATTGCCCACTACTTTGGGGTTCCAAGTTGATTTACAACGACCTTAAGACCTAATACATGTTGGAGAGATATGACCTAAAACTCATTGTTTTTGGGTTCTAGGCGGATTTGTATGCCTCGTAAGAACCCTTACATGTTTGAGAGATATGACCACAAACTCGTCGTTTTCTCTTTTTATGGCCGTTTTCATGATCTATTGCCCACAGTCTTGGGGTTCTAGTGAGATTTACGACGACCTTAAGACCCGATACATGTTTGAGAGTTATGACCAAAAACTCGTTGTTTTCATGTTTTATGTTCATTTTCACGAACTATTTCCCACATTTTTTGGGTTCCAGGAGGATTTACATGCCTGATAAGAACCCTTACATGTTTTAGAGATATGACCAGAAACTCGTCGTTTTCGCGTTTTATGGCGGTTTTCATGAGCTATTGCCCACAGTTTTGGGGTCCTAGGGCGATTTACAACGACCTTAAGACCCGATACATGTTTGAGAGTTATGCCCAAAAACTCGTCGTTTTCGTGTTTATGGCCATTTTGATGAGTTATTGCCCACAGTTTTTGGGTTCCTGTTGGATTTGCAAGGCCTATAAGACCCGTTACATGTTTGAGATATGTGACTAGAAACTCGTAGTTTTCGCTTTTTATGGCCGTTTTCATGAGCTATTGCCCACTATTTTGGGGTTCCAAGGCGATTTACAACGACCTTAAGACCTAATACATGTTGGAGAGATATGACCTAAAACTCGCAGTTTTCGCGTTTTATGGCTATTTTTATGAGCTATTGCCCATAGTTTTTGGGTTCTAGGCGGATTTGCATGCCTCGTAAGAACCCTTACATGTTTGAGAGATATGGCCACAAACTCGTCGTTTTCTCTTTTTATGGCCATTTTCATGATCTATTGCCCACAGTCTTGGGGTTCTAGTGAGATTTACGACGACCTTAAGACCCGATACATGTTTGAGAGTTATGACCAAAAACTCGTCGTTTTCATGTTTTATGTTCATTTTCACGAACTATTTCCCACATTATTTGGGTTCCAGGAAGATTTACATGCCTAACAAGAACCCTTACATCTTTCAGAGATATGACCAGAAACTCGTCGTTTTCGCGTTTTATGGCAGTTTTCATGAGCTATTGCCCATAGTTTTGGGGTTCTAGGTCGATTTACAACGACCATAAGACCCGATACATGTTTGAGAGTTATGCCCAAAAACTCGTCGTTTTCGTGTTTATGGCCATTTTGATGAGGTATTGCCCACAGTTTTTGGGTTACTGTTGGATTTGCAAGGCTTGTAAGACCCGTTACATGTTGGAGATATATGACTAGAAACTAATAGTTTTCGCTTTTTATTGCCGTTTTCATGAGCTATTGCCCACTATTTTGGGGTTCCAAGGCGATTTACAACGACCTTAAGACCTAATACATGTTGGAGAGATATGACCCAAAACTCACAGTTTTCGCGTTTTATGGCTGTTTTCATGAGCTATTTTGGGGTCCCAAGGCGATTTACAACGACCTTAAGACCCGATACATGTTTGAGAGTTATTACCAAAAACTCGTCGTTTTCATGTTTTATGTTCATTTTGACGAACTATTGCCCACATTTTTTGGGTTCTAGGAGGATTTACATGTCGGATAAGAACCCTTACATGTTTCAGAGATATGAACAGAAACTCGTCTTTTTCGCATTTTATGGAAGTTTTCATGAGCTATTGCCCACAGTTTTGGGGTTCTAGGGCGATGTACAACGACCTTAAGACCCGATACATGTTTGAGAGTTATGCCCAAAAACTTGTCGTTTTCGTGTTTATGGCCATATTGATGAGTTATTGCCCATAGTTTTTGGGTTCTTGTTAGATTTGCAAGGCCTATAAGACCCGTTACATGTTTGAGATATGACTAAAAATTCGTAGTTTTCTTGTTTTATGGCCGTTTTCTTGAGCCATTGCCCACTATTTTGGGGATCCAAGGCGATTTACAACGACCTTAAGACCTAATACATGTTGGAGAGATATCATCTAAAATTCACAGTTTTCGCGTTTTATGGCTATTTTTATGAGCTATTGCCCAAGGTTTTTGGGTTCTAGGCGGATTTGCATACCTCGTAAGAACCCTTACATGTTTGAGAGATATGACCACAAACTCGTTGTTTTTTGTTTTTATGGCCGTTTTCATGATCTATTGCCCACAGTTTTGGGTTCTAGTGAGATTTACAACGACCTTAAGACACGATACGTGTTTGAGAGTTATGACCAAAAACTCGTCGTTTTCATGTTTTATGTTCATTTTCACGAACTATTGCCCACATTTTTTGGGTTCCAGGAGGATTTACATGCCTGATAAGAACCCTTACATGTTTTAGAGGTATGACTAGAAACTCGTCGTTTTTGCGTTTTATGGCAGTTTTCATGAGATATTGCCGACATTTTTGGGGTTCTAGGACGATTTACAACGACCTTAAAACCCGATACATGTTTGAGAGTTACGCCCAAAAAATCGTTGTTTTCGTGTTTATGGCCATTTTGATAAGTTATTGCCCACAGTTTTTGGGTTCCTATTGGATTTGCAAGGCCTGTAAGACCCGATACAACGAATTTAAGACCTAATACATGGGGTTCTAAGGCGATTTTGGTGTTTTATGGCCGTTATTGCCCATAGTTTGGGGTCCAGAGCGATTTGCATGGCCTGTAAGACCCGATACATGTTTGAGATTTATGACCAAAAACTCGTCATTTTCACATTTGGTGGGTGTTTTCATGAGCTATTCCCACAGTTTTTGGGTTCAATAGAGATTTGCATGACACGTAAGACCCGATACATGTTTGAGAGTTCTCACCAAAAACTGATCGTTTTCACGTTTTATGGCCGTTTTCATGACCTATTATCCAACGACTATAAGACCTGCTACATGTAAGAGAGTTACCACAAAGCACTCGTCATTTTCACGTTTTATGACCGTTTTCATGAGCTATTACCCACGGTTTTGGGGTTCTGGCGGGATTAACGTGGCACAAAAGACCCGATACATGTGTAAGAGATATCACAAATAACTCGTCATTTTCTTGATTTATGGCCGTTTTCGTGAGCTATTGCCCACTGTTTTAGGGTTCCAGGGAGAGTTACACTGACCTAAGAGCTGATACATGGTTGAGAGTTATGACCAAAAACCCGCCGTTTTCGCGTTTTATGGACGTTTTCATGAGTTACTGCCCACAATTTTGGGGTTCTAAGGCGATTTATAAGGACCATAAGACCTGATACATGCTTGAGACTTATGACCAAAAACTCGTTGTTTTCGTGTTTTATGGCCGATTTCCTGACTTATTGGCCAAAGTTTTTGGGTTCCAGGGCAACTTGCATGGTCCGTGAGACCCGATTCATGTTTGAGAGATATGACCAAAAGCTCGTCGTTTTTGCATTTTATGACCGTTTTCATGAACTATTCCCCACAATTTTAGGGTTCCATGGAGATTTGCATGGCCCATAAGACCCGATACATGTTTGAGAGTTATCACCAAAAACTTGTCGTTTTCACATTTTATGGCCATTTTCATGACCTATTGTCCATAGTTTTGGGGTTCTAGGGCGATTTGCATGGCCCGTAAGACCCGATTCATGTTTGTGAGATATGACCAAAATCTCGTCGTTTGCGCATTGCATGGACGTTTTCATGAGCTATTCCCCATAGTTTTGGGGTTCCATGGCTCGTAAGACCCGATACAAGTTTGAGAGTTATCACCAAAAACTATTCATTTTCACGTTTTATGGACGTTTTCAAGACCTATTGTCCATGGTTGTGGGGTTCTAGGGCGATTTACTGTGATTTTAAGACCCGGTACATGTATGAGAGTTATCACCAAGCAGTCGTCGTTTTCACGTTTTATGGCCGTTTTCATGAGCTATTATCCACAGTTTTGGGGTTCCAGGGCGATTTCCATGGCCCGTAAGAGCCGATACATATTTAAGAGATATCACAAAAAAACTCGTCATTTTCGTGTTTTATGGCCCATTTCATAAACAATTGTCCACTTTTTTGGGGTTCTAGGACGATTTACACTAACCTAGGACCCAATACATGTTTTAGAGTTATGACCAAAAACTCGTCCTTTTCACGTTTAATGGCCGTTTTCATGAGTTATTGCCCACAATTTTGGGATTCCAGGGTGATTTCTAACGACCGAAAGACCTCATGCATGTTTGAGAGTTATGACCAAAAACTCATCGTTTTCGTGTTTTATGGCTGTTTTCATGAGTTATTGGCCACGGTTTTGGGGTTCCAAGGCAATTTGCATGACCCGTAAGAACCGATACATGTTTGAGAGATATGACCAAAAACTCGTCGTTTTCGCGTTTTTAGTCGTTTTCATGAGCTATTCCCCACATTTTTAGGGTTCCATGGACATTTGCATGGCCCGTAAGACCCAATACATGTTTGAGAATTATCACCAAAAACATATCGTTTTCATGTTTTATGGCCGTTTTCATGACCCGATGTCCATAATTTTGGGGTTCTAGGGCGATTAATGGTGACTTTAAGACCTGGTACATGTATGAGAGTTATCACCAAGCAGTCATCGTTTTCATTTTTTATGGCCGTTGTCATGAGCTATTAACCATAGTTTTGGGGGTTCTAGGGCGATTTCCATGGCCCGTAAGACCCGATACATATTTAAGAGATACCACAAAAAAATTGTGATTTTCGCGTTTTATGGCCGTTTTCATGAGCTATGCCCACTGGTTTGCGATTCTAGGGCGATTTACACCCACCAAAGACCCGATACATGTTTTATAATTATGTCCAAAAACACATTGTTTTCATGTTTGATGGATGTTTTTATGAGTAATTGCCCAAAGTTTGGGGTAAAGAGCGATTTGCATGGCCTGTAAGACCCGATATATGTTTGTGATTTATGACCAAAAACTCGTCATTTTCGTGTTTGGTGGGCGTTTTAATGAGCTATTACCCACAGTATTGGGGTTCCATGGCAATTTCCATGGCCCGTAAGACCTAATATATGTTTAAAACATATCATGAATAATTCATTAGTTTTGCATTTGATGGACGTTTTCATGAGATATAGACCACAATTTTCGGGTTTCAGGGCGATAGACACCTACCTAAGAACCGATACATGTTTCAGAGTTATGACCAAAAACTCATTGTTTTCACGTTTTATGGCTGTTTTCATGAGTTATTGCCCACTGTTTTGGGGTTCTAGGGAGATTTAAAATGAATGTAAGACCTGGTAAATGTTTGAGACTTATGACCAAAAACTCATCGTTTTCATGTTTTATGGCCGTTTTCATGAGTTATTGGCCATAGTTTTGGAGTCCTAGGGCGATTTGTATGGCCCGTAAGACCTGATTCATGTTTGTGAGATATAACCAAAAACTCGTCGTTTTCGCATTTCATGGACATTTTCATGAGCTATTCCCCACAGTTTTGGAGTTCCATGGAGAATTGCATGGCCCGTAAGACCTGATACAAGTTTGAGAGTTATCAACAAAAACTATTCGTTTTCACGTTTTACGGCCGTTTTTAAGACCTACTGTCCATGGTTTTGGGGTTCTAGGGCGATTTACGGAGATTTTAAGGCCCGCTACATGTATGAGAGTTATCACCAAGCAGTCATCGTTTTCACGTTTTATGGCCGTTTTCATGAGCTATTATCCACAGTTTTGGGGTTCCAGGGCGATTTCCATGGCCCGTAAGAGCCGATACATATTTAAGAGATATCGCAAAAAAAACTCGTCATTTTCGTGTTTTATGGCCGTTTTCATGAGCTGTTGTCCACTTTTTTGCGGTTCTAGGGCGATTTACACCAACCTAGGACCCAATACATGTTTTAGAGTTATGACCAAAAACTCGTCCTTTTCACGTTTTATGGCAGTTTTCATGAGTTATTGCCCACAATTTTGGGATTCCAGGGAGATTTCATGACCTGATACATGTTTGAGAGTTATGCCCAAAAACTCGTCATTTCGTGTTTATGGCCATTTTGATGAGTTATTGCCCACCGTTTTTGGGTTCCTGTTGGATTTGCAAGGCCTGTAAGACCCGTTACATGTTTGAGATATATGACTAGAAACTCATAGTTTTCGCTTTTTATGGCCGTTTTCATGAGCTATTGCCCACTACTTTGGGGTTCCAAGTTGATTTACAACGACCTTAAGACCTAATACATGTTGGAGAGATATGACCTAAAACTCACAGTTTTCGCGTTTTATGGCTATTTTTATGAGCTATTGCCCATTGTTTTTGGGTTCTAGGCGGATTTGCATGCCTCGTAAGAACCCTTACATGTTTGAGAGATATGACCACAAACTCGTCGTTTTCTCTTTTTATGGCCGTTTTCATGATCTATTGCCCACAGTCTTGGGGTTCTAGTGAGATTTACATAGACCTTAAGAACCGATACATGTTTGAGAGTAATGACCAAAAACTCGTCGTTTTCATGTTTTATGTTCATTTTCACGAACTATTTCCCACATTTTTTGGGTTCCAGGAGGATTTACATGCCTGATAAGAACCCTTACATGTTTCAGAGATATGACCAGAAACTCGTCGTTTTCGCGTTTTATGGCAGTTTTCATGAGCTATTTCCCACAATTTTGGGGTCCTAGGGCGATTTACAACGACCTTAAGACCCGATACATGTTTGAGAGTTATGCCCAAAACCTCGTCGTTTTCGTGTTTATGGCCATTTTGATGAGTTATTGCCCACAATTTTTGGGTTCCTGTTGGATTTGGAAGGCCTGAAAGACCCGTTACATGTTTGAGATATGTCACTAGAAACTCGTAGTTTTCGCTTTTTATGGCCGTTTTCATGAGCTTTGCCCACTATTTTGGGGTTCCAAGGCGATTTACAACGACCTTAAGACCTAATACATGTTGGAGAGATATGACCTAAAACTCGTAGTTTTCGCGTTTTATGGCTATTTTTATGAGCTATTGCCCATAGTTTTTGGGTTCTAGGCGGGTTTGCATGCCTCGTAAGAACCCTTACATGTTTGAGAGATATGACCACAAACTCGTCGTTTTCTCTTTTTATGGCCGTTTTCATGATCTATTGCCCACAGTCTTGGGGTTCTAGTGAGATTTACGACGACCTTCAGACCCGATACATGTTTGGGAGTTATGACCAAAAACTCGTCGTTTTCATGTTTTATGTTCATTTTCACGAACTATTTCCCACATTTTTTGGGTTCCAGGAGGATTTACATGCCTAATAAGAACCCTTACATGTATTAGAGATATGACCAGAAACTCGTCGTTTTCGCGTTTTATGGCGGTTTTCATGAGCTATTGCCCATAGTTTTGGGGTCCTAGGGCGATTTACAATGACCTTAAGACCCGATAGATGTTTGAGAGTTATGCCCAAAAACTCGTCGTTTTCATGTTTATGGCCATTTTGATGAGTTATTGCCCATAGTTTTTGGGTTCCTGTATTTGCAAGGCCTGTAAGACCCTTTACATGTTTGAGATATGTGACTAGAAACTCATAGTTTTTGCTTTTTATGGCCGTTTTCATGAGCTATTGGGCACTATTTTGGGGTTCCAAGGCGATTTACAACGACCTTAAGACCTAATACATGTTGGAGAGATATGACCTAAAACTCGCAGTTTTCACGTTTTATGGCTATTTTTATGAACTATTGCCCATAGTTTTTGGGTTCTAGGCGGATTTGCATGCCTTATAAGAACCCTTACATGTTTGAGAGATATGAGCACAAACTTGTCGTTTTCTCTTTTTATGGCCGTTTTCATGATCTATTGCCCACAGTCTTAGGGTTCTAGTGAGATTTACAACGACCTTAAGAACCGATACATGTTTGAGAGTAATGACCAAAAACTCGTCGTTTTCATGTTTTATGTTCATTTTCACGAACTATTTCCCACATTTTTTGGCCTCCAGGAGGATTTACATGCCTGATAAGAACCCTTACATGTTTTAGAGGTATGACTAGAAACTCGTCGTTTTTGCGTTTTATGGCAGTTTTCATGAGCTATTGCCGACCGTTTTGGGGTTCTAGGACGATTTACAACGACCTTAAAACCCGATACATGTTTGAGAGTTACGCCCAAAAAATCGTTGTTTTCGTGTTTATGGCCATTTTGATAAGTTATTGCCCACAGTTTTTGGGTTCCTATTGGATTTGCAAGGCCTGTAAGACCCGATACAACGAATTTAAGACCTAATACATGGGGTTCTAAGGCGATTTTGGTGTTTTATGGCCATTATTGCCCATAGTTTGGGGTCCAAAGCGATTTGCATGGCCTGTAAGACCCGATACATGTTTGAGATTTATGACCAAAAACTCGTCATTTTCACATTTGGTGGGTGTTTTCATGAGCTATTCCCATAGTTTTGGGGTTCAATGGAGATTTGCATGACACGTAAGACCCGATACATGTTTGAGAGTTCTCACCAAAAACTGATCATTTTCACGTTTTATGGCCGTTTTCATGACCTATTGTCCAACGACTATAAGACCTGGTACATGTATGAGAGTTACCACAAAGCACTCGTCATTTTCACGTTTTATGACCGTTTTCATGAGCTATTACCCACGGTTTTGGGGTTCTGGCGGGATTAACGTGGCGCAAAAGACCCGATACATGTTTAAGAGATATCACAAATAACTCGCATTTTCTCGATTTATGGCTGTTTTCATGAGCTATTGCCCACTGTTTTAGGGTTCCAGGGCGAGTTACACTGACCTAAGAGCTGATACATGGTTGAGAGTTATGACCAAAAACCCGCCGTTTTCGCGTTTTATGGACGTTTTCATGAGTTACTGCCCACAATTTTGGGGTTCTAAGGCGATTTATAATGACCATAAGACCTGATACATGCTTGAGACTTATGACCAAAAACTCGTTGTTTTCGTGTTTTATGGCCGAGTTCCTGACTTATTGGCCAAAGTTTTTGGGTTCCAGGGCAACTTGCATGGTCCGTGAGACCCGATTCATGTTTGAGAGATATGACCAAAAGCTCGTCGTTTTTGCATTTTATGGCCGTTTTCATGAACTATTCCCCACAATTTTAGGGTTCCATGGAGATTTGCATGGCCCATAAGACCCGATACATGTTTGAGAGTTATCACCAAAAACTTGTCGTTTTCACATTTTATGGCCATTTTCATGACCTATTGTCCATAGTTTTGGGGTTCTAGGGCGATTTGCATGGCCCGTAAGACCCGATTCATGTTTGTGAGATATGACCAAAATCTCGTCGTTTGCGCATTGCATGGACGTTTTCATGAGCTATTCCCCATAGTTTTGGGGTTCCATGGAGATTTGCATGGCCCGTAAGACCCGATACAAGTTTGAGAGTTATCACCAAAAACTATTCATTTTCACGTTTTATGGACGTTTTCAAGACCTATTGTCCATGGTTATGGGGTTCTAGGGCGATTTACTGTGATTTTAAGACCCGGTACATGTATGAGAGTTATCACCAAGCAGTCGTCGTTTTCACGTTTTATGGCCGTTTTCATGAGCTATTATCCACAGTTTTGGGGTTCCAGGGCGATTTCCATGGCCTGTAAGAGCCGATACATATTTAAGAGATATCACAAAAAAACTCGTCATTTTCGTGTTTTATGGCCCATTTCATATGCAATTGTCCACTTTTTTGGGGTTCTAGGATGATTTACACTAACCTAGGACCCAATACATGTTTTAGAGTTATGACCAAAAACTCGTCCTTTTCACGTTTAATGGCCATTTTCATGAGTTATTGCCCACAATTTTGGGATTCCAGGGTGATTTCTAACGACCGAAAGACCTCATGCATGTTTGAGAGTTATGACCAAAAACTCGTCGTTTTCGTGTTTTATGGCTGTTTTCATGAGTTATTGGCCACGGTTTTGGGGTTCCAAGGCAATTTGCATGGCCCGTAAGAACCGATACATGTTTGAGAGATATGACCAAAAACTCGTCGTTTTCGCGTTTTTTAGTCGTTTTCATGAGCTATTCCCCACATTTTTAGGGTTCCATGGACATTTGCATGGCCCGTAAGACCCAATACATGTTTGTGAGTTATCACCAAAAACATATCGTTTTCATGTTTTATGGCCGTTTTCATGACCCGATGTCCATAATTTGGGGTTCTAGGGCGATTAATGGTGACTTTAAGACCTGGTACATGTATGAGAGTTATCACCAAGCAGTCATCGTTTTCATGTTTTATGGCCGTTGTCATGAGGTATTAACCATAGTTTTGGGGGTTCAAGGGCAATTTCCATGGCCCGTAAGACCCGATACATATTTAAGAGATACCACAAAAAAATTGTGATTTTCGCGTTGTATGGCCGTTTTCATGAGCTATGCCCACTGGTTTGCGATTCTAGGGCGATTTACACCCACCAAAGACCCGATACATGTTTTATAATTATGTCCAAAAACACATTGTTTTCATGTTTGATGGATGTTCTTATGAGTAATTGCTCATAGTTTGGGGTAAAGAGCGATTTGCATGGCCTGTAAGACCCGATATATGTTTGTGATTAATGACCAAAAACTCGTCATTTTCGTGTTTGGTGGGCGTTTTAATGAGCTATTACCCACAGTTTTGGGGTTCCATGGCAATTTCCATGGCCCGTAAGACCTAATATATGTTTAAAACATATCATGATTAATTCATTAGTTTTGCATTTGATCGTCGTTTTCATGTTTATGGCCATTTTGATGAGTTATTGCCCATAGTTTTCGGGTCCTAGGGCGATTTACAACGACCTTAAGACCCGATAGATGTTTGAGAGTTATGCCCAAAAACTCGTCGTTTTCATGTTTATGGCCATTTTGATGAGTTATTGCCCATAGTTTTTGGGTTCCTGTATTTGCAAGGCCTGTAAGACCCGTTACATGTTTGAGATTTGTGACTAGAAACTCATAGTTTTTGCTTTTTATGGCCGTTTTCATGAGCTATTGGCCACTATTTTGGGGTTCCAAGGCGATTTACAACGACCTTAAGACCTAATACATGTTGGAGAGATATGACCTAAAACTCGCAGTTTTCACGTTTTATGGCTATTTTTATGAACTATTGCCCATAGTTTTTGGGTTCTAGGCGGATTTGCATGCCTCATAAGAACCCTTACATGTTTGAGAGATATGAGCACAAACTTGTCGTTTTCTCTTTTTATGGCCGTTTTCATGATCTATTGCCCACAGTCTTGGGGTTCTAGTGAGATTTACAACGACCTTAAGAACCGATACATGTTTGAGAGTGATGACCAAAAACTCGTCGTTTTCATGTTTTATGTTCATTTTCACGAACTATTTCCCACATTTTTTGGCTTCTAGGAGGATTTACATGCCTGATAAGAACCCTTACATGTTTCAGAGATATGACCAGAAACTCGTCGTTTTCGCGTTTTATGGCAGTTTTCATGAGCTATTGCCCACAGTTTTGGGGTCCTAGGGCGATTTACAACGACCTTAAGACCCGATACATGTGTGAGAGTTATGACCAAAAACTCGTCGTTTTCGTGTTTATGGCCATTTTGATGAGCTATTGCCCATAGTTTTTGGGTTCCTGTTGGATTTGCAAGGCTTGTAAGACCCGTTACATGTTTGAGATATGTGACTAGAAATTCGTATTTTTCGCTTTTTATGGCCGTTTTCATGAGCTATTGCCCACTATTTTGGGGATCCAAGGCGATTTACAACGACCTTAAGACCTAATACATGTTGGAGAGATATCACCTAAAATTCACAGTTTTCGCGTTTTTGGCTATTTTTATGAGCTATTGCCCATAGCTTTTGGGTTCTAGGCGGATTTGCATGCCTCGTAAGAACCCTTACATGTTTCAGAGATATGACCACAAACTCATCGTTTTCTCTTTTTATGGCCGTTTTCATGATCTATTGCCCACAGTTTTGGGGTTCTAGTGACATTTACAACGACCTTAAGACCCGATACATGTTTGAGAGTTATGACCAAAAACTCGTCGTTTTCATGTTTTATGCTCATTTTCACGAACTATTTCCCACATTATTTGGGTTCTAGGAAGATTTACATGCCTAATAAGAACCCTTACATCTTTCAGAGATATGACCAGAAACTCGTCGTTTTCGCGTTTTATGGCAGTTTTCATGAGCTATTGCCCATAGTTTTGGGGTTCTAGGTCGATTTACAACGATCATAAGATCCGATACATGTTTGAGAGTTATGCCCAAAAACTCGTCGTTTTCGTGTTTATGGCCATTTTGATGAGTTATTGCCCACAGTTTTTGGGTTCCTGTTGGATTTGCAAGGCTTGTAAGACCCGTTACATGTTTGAGATATATGACTAGAAACTAATAGTTTTCGCTTTTTATTGCCGTTTTCATGAGCTATTGCCCACTATTTTGGGGTTCCAAGGCGATTTACAACGATCTTAAGACCTAATACATGTTGGAGAGATATGACCCAAAACTCACAGTTTTCGCGTTTTATGGCTGTTTTCATGAGCTATTTTGGGGTCCCAAGGCGATTTACAACGACCTTAAGACCCGATACATGTTTGAGAGTTATTACCAAAAACTCGTCGTTTTCATGTTTTATGTTCATTTTCACGAACTATTGCCCACATTATTTGGGTTCTAGGAGGATTTACATGTCGGATAAGAACCCTTACATGTTTAAGAGATATGACCAGAAACTCGTCTTTTTCGCATTTTATGGAAGTTTTCATGAGCTATTGCCCACAGTTTTGGGGTTCTAGGGCGATGTACAACGACCTTAAGACCCGATACATGTTTGAGAGTTATGCCCCAAAACTCGTCGTTTTCGTGTTTATGGCCATATTGATGAGTTATTGCCCATAGTTTTTGGGTTCTTGTTGGATTTGCAAGGCCTATAAGACCCGTTACATGTTTGAGATATATGAATAAAAATTCGTAGTTTTCTTGTTTTATGGCCGTTTTCTTGAGCCATTGCCCACTATTTTGGGGATCCAAGGCGATTTACAACGACCTTAAGACCTAATACATGTTGGAGAGATATAGTGTAAAATTCACAGTTTTCGCGTTTTATGGCTATTTTTATGAGCTATTGCCCAAGGTTTTTGGGTTCTAGGCGGATTTGCATACCTCGTAAGAACCCTTACATGTTTGAGAGATATGACCACAAACTCGTCGTTTTCTATTTTTATGGCCGTTTTCATGATCTATTGCCCACAGTTTTGGGTTCTAGTGAGATTTACAACGACCTTAAGACACGATACGTGTTTGAGAGTTATGACCAAAAACTCGTCGTTTTCATGTTTTATGTTCATTTTCACGAACTGTTCCCCACATTTTTTGGGTTCCAGGAGGATTTACATGCCTGATAAGAACCCTTACATGTTTTAGAGGTATGACTAGAAACTCGTCGTTTTTGCGTTTTATGGCAGTTTTCATGAGCTATTGCCGACAGTTTTGGGGTTCTAGGACGATTTACGACGACCTTAAAACCCGATACATGTTTGAGAGTTACGCCCAAAAAATCGTTGTTTTCGTGTTTATGGCCATTTTGATAAGTTATTGCCCACAATTTTTGGGTTCCTATTGGATTTGCAAGGCCTGTAAGACCCGATACAACGAATTTAAGACCTAATACATGGGGTTCTAAGGCGATTTTGGTGTTTTATGGCCGTTATTGCCCATAGTTTGGGGTCCAGAGCGATTTGCATGGCCTGTAAGACCCGATACATGTTTGAGATTTATGACCAAAAACTTGTCATTTTCACATTTGGTGGGTGTTTTCATGAGCTATTCCCACAGTTTTGGGGTTCAATGGAGATTTGCATGGCACGTAAGACCCGATACATGTTTGAGAGTTCTCACCAAAAACTGATCGTTTTCACGTTTTATGGCCGTTTTCATGACCTATTGTCCAACGACTATAAGACCTGGTACATGTATGAGAGTTACCACAAAGCACTCGTCATTTTCACGTTTTATGTCCGTTTTTATGAGCTATTACCCAAGGTTTTGGGGTTCTGGCGGGATTAACGTGGCACAAAAGACCCGATACATGTTTAAGAGATATCACAAATAACTCGTCATTTTCTCGATTTATGGCCGTTTTCATGAGCTATTGCCCGCTGTTTTAGGGTTCCAGGGCGAGTTACACTGACCTAAGAGCTGTTACATGGTTGAGAGTTATGACCAAAAACCCGCCGTTTTCGCGTTTTATGGACGTTTTCATGAGTTACTGCCCACAATTTTGGGGTTCTAAGGCGATTTATAATGACCATAAGACCTGATACATGCTTGAGACTTATGACCAAAAACTCGTTGTTTTCGTGTTTTATGGCCGATTTCCTAACTTATTGGCCAAAGTTTTTGGGTTCCAGGGCAACTTGCATGGTCCGTGAGACCCGATTCATGTTTGAGAGATATGACCAAAAGCTCGTCGTTTTCACATTTTATTGCCATTTTCATGACCTATTGTCCATAGTTTTGGGGTTCTAGTTCAATTTACAACGACTTTAAGACCCAGTGCATGTATGAGAGTTACCACCAAGCACTCGTCGTTTTCTCATTGCATTGTCGTTTTCATGAGCAGTTACCCATAGTTTTGGGGTTCTAGGGCGATTTCCATGGCCCGTAAGACCAATTACACGTTTAAAAAATATCACAAATAATTCGTCAGTTTTGAATTTAATGGACGTTTTCATGAGATATAGCCCACAATTTTGGGATTTCAGGCCGATATACACCTACCTAAGAACCGATACATGTTTTAGAGTTATGACCAAAAACTCATCGTTTTCACGTCTTATGGCTGTTTTTCATTAGTTATTGCCCACTGTTTTGGGGTTCCAGGGCGATTTAAAATGAACGGAAGACCTGGTAAATGTTTGAGACTTATGACCAAAAACTCGTCATTTTCATGTTTTATGGCCGTTTTCATGAGTTATTGGCCATAGTTTTGGAGTTCTAGAGCGATTTGCATGGCCCGTAAGACCTGATTCATGTTTGTGAGATATGACCAAAAACTCGTCGTTTTCGCATTTCATGGATGTTTTCATGAGCTATTCCCCACAGTTTTGCGGTTCCATGGAGATTTGCATGGTCCGTAAGACCTGATACAAGTTTGAGAGTTATCACCAAAAACTATTCGTTTTCACGTTTTATGCCCGTTTTCAAGACCTATTGTCCATGGTTTTGGGGTTCTAGGGCGATTTACGGCGATTTTAAGACCCAGTACATGTATGAGAGATATCACCAAGCAGTCATCGTTTTCACGTTTTATGGCCGTTTTCATGAGCTATTATCGACAGATTTGGGATTCCAGGGCGATTTCCATGGCCCGTAAGAGCCGATACATATTTAAGGGATATCACAAAAAACCTTGTCGTTTTCGTGTTTTATGGCCGTTTTCATGAGCTATTGTCCAGTTTTTTGGGGTTCCAAGGCGATTTACACCAACCTAGGACCCGATACATGTTTTAGACTTATGACCAAAAACTCATCCTTTTCACGTTTTATGGCCGTTTTCATGAGTTATTGCCCACAATTTTGGGATTCCAGCGCAATTTCTAACGACCGAAAGACCTCATGCATGCTTGAGAGTTATGACCAAAAACTCATCGTTTTCGTGTTTTATGGCCGTTTTCATGAGTTATTGGCCACGGTTTTGGGTTTCCAATGCAATTTGCATGGCCCGTAAGAACCGATACATGTTTGAGAGATATGACCAAAAACTCGTCTTTTTGGCGTTTTTAGCCGTTTTCATGAGCTATTCCCCACAGTTTTAGGGTTCCATGGACATTGGATTGCCCATAAGCCCCAATACATGTTTTATGGCCATTTTCATGACCTATTGTCCATTATTTTTTGGTTCTCGGGCGATTTATGGTGACTTTAAGACCTGGTACATGTATGAGAGTTATCACCAAGAAGTCGTCGTTTTCATGTTTGATGGTTGTTGTCATGAACTATTAACCACAGTTTTGGGGGTTCCTGGGCGATTTCCATGGCCAGTAAGACCCGATACATATTTAAGAGATACCACAAAAAAACTTGTGATTTTCATGTTTTATGGCCGTTTTCATGAGCTATGCCCACTGTTTTGGGGTTCTAGGGCAATTTACACCCACCAAAGACGCGATATATGTTTTAGAGTTATGTCCAAAAACACATTGTTTTCACGTTTGATGGCTGTTCTTATGAGTTATTGCCCACAGTTTAGGGTCCAAAGCAATTTGCATGGCCCGTAAGACCCGAAACATGTTTGGGATTTATGACCAAAAATTCGTCATTTTCACGTTTGGTGGGCGTTTTCATGGGCTACTCCCCACAGTTTTTGGGTTCAATTGAGATTTGCATGGCACGTAAGACCCGATACATGTTTGAGAGTTATGACCAAAAACTGATCGTTTTCACGTTTTATGGCCGTTTTCATGACCTATTGTCCAATAACTGTAAGACCTGGTAAATGTATGAGAGTTACCACAAAGCACTCGCCATTTTCACGTTTTATGACCGTTTTCATGAGCTATTACCCACGGTTTTGCGGTTCTGGCGGTATTTACATGGCACAAAAGACCCGATACATGTTTAAGAGATATCACAAATAACTCGTCATTTTCTCGATATATGGCCATTTTCATGAGCTATTGCCCACTGTTTTAGGGTTCCAGGGCGAGTTACACTGACCTAAGAGATGATACATGGTTGAGAGTTATGACCAAAAACCCGTCGTTTTCGCGTTTTATGGACGTTGTCATGAGTTATTGCCCACAATTTTGGGATTCTAATGCGATTTATAATGACCATAAGACCTGATACATGTTTGAGACTTATGACCAAAAACTCATTATTTTCATGTTTTATGGACGATTTCCTGACTTATTGGCCAAAGTTTTTGGGTTCCAGGGCAACTTGCATGGCCCGTAAGACCCGATTCATGTTGGAGAGATATGACCAAAAGCTCGTCGTTTTCGCATTTTATTGCCGTTTTCATGAACTATTCCCCACAATTTTAGGGTTCCATGGAGATTTTCATGGCCCATAAGACCCTATACATGTTTGAGAGTTATCACCAAAAACTTGTCGTTTTCACATTTTATGGTCATTTTCATGACCTATTGTCCATAGTTTGGGGGTTCTAGTTCAATTTACAATGACGGTAAGACCCAGTGCATGTATGACAGTTACCACCAAGCATTCGTCGTTTTCTCATTGTATTGTCATTTTCATGAGCAGTTACCCACAGTTTTGGGGTTCTAGGGTCATTTCCATGGCCCGTAAGACCTAATACATGTTTCAAAAATATCACGAATAATTTGTCACTTTTGAATTTTATGGACGTTTTCATAAGATATAGCCCACAATTTTGGGGTTTCAGGGTGATATACAACTACCTAAGAACTGATACATGTTTCGGAGTTATGACCAAAAACTCATTGTTTTCACGTCTTATGGTTGTTTTCATGAGTTATTGCCCACTATTTTGGGGTTTCAGGGAGATTTAAAATGAACGTAAGACCTGGTAAATGTTTGAGACTTATGACCAAAAACTCGTTGTTTTCATGTTTTATGGCCGTTTTCATGAGTTATTGGCCATAGTTTTAGAGTTCTAGGGCGATCTGCATGGTCCGTAAGACCTGATTCATGTTTGTGAGATATGAAGGAAAACTCGTCATTTTCGCATTTCATGGACGTTTTCATGAGCTATTCCCCATAGTTTGGGGGTTCCATGGAGATTTGCATGGCCCGTAAGACCTGATACAAGTTTGAGAGTTATTTTTTAGATCAACAGGGACCCCGTCCCCGGTTCCATTCATAGCATCAACGAAACCTGGAGTGAAACTCAAGTTCGGTACAACAAACACCTTACAGATAAGAGGTCCAAAACACCAAACTAGTTTGCTAAAGGTAGAAATAAAGCAGGGGGAGTCACATAGAGACATCCCAATAACAAAGAGAAAGCAAACCAAGAAAGAAGCTATAGAGGGGAGAGGGAAACACTGCTGTCGCCAGTGTAGAGGTCGGTGTAGCCCAGGTCCCAAGCCTCGCAACTCTTTTGCTCGCCGGCGACGAAGGTTCAGAAGGATCCTCCTCTTCAGCTTCAGCACCCCTGCTCAGCCACTCATCAGAGCGAACGGCGAGGCCAGAATCTTGGAGAGGTGGGTACAGAACTCCTCCACCTTTTCCAACATCTCCTCCTTGAAAATCAACCTCCAGTGTCTTAATGAGGTCAATATCTTTCCCAGGACATGATGTAAGTTAATCCAAGGAAGTCCATTAAAGATTAGATCATTCCTGAATTTCCAGAGACACCAAAGAACAGCTGAACACACTGAATTAAGAACAACATGTTTTTTGTTCAAAATTCAGTTCTTAGCTACAGACAGGTAATCATTTCCAATAGCCAAGCCAAAGAATTGGGAGATGATGTTCCAAACCTGCTTTGCAACCAAGCACTGGAAGAAGAGATGATCAATAGATTCATTTTCAGAACAGAAAACACAATCCTCAGGTTTATTCAGATGTCTTTTTTTAAGGTTGTCTCTAGTCATTAACTTGTTATGAGCTAACAGCCAAAGGAAGATGTGGACCCTAGATGGGACATGGAGCTTCCAAACAGCAGGTATATAAATGGGAATAACACCCCCAAAACTGATGATAGCATATGGGGATGTAGTGGAGTAAACTCCTTTGTTTTCATACTGCCAAATCAAAGCATCAGTATTGGAATTAAGGGAAATACCAGAAGCAATTGCCTCCAGTTCAAGCCACTGACTTAGCAAATTACCATTAAAATTTCTCCTAAATGTAAGCCTAAGGGAAGAGCCATCCCAAATCTGCTGAACAGTTTTGTTATGCTCATTACAAATAACATAAATTTCAAAAAATTGCACAGCCAAAGGGGAAGTTCCAAACCAGGTGTCTTCCCAGAACCTGACTTGAGAACCATCCCCAATTTGCCATCTGTAACCAAATTTAACACTATTAATGGCCCAAAGGACTCCTTTCCAGAATTGAGACACCCCAACCTGCCTACTACAAAAAATGTTGGGGTTGCAAGTATCATATTTGGAGTCAACTATAGATCTCCAGATCTTACCCTCATCCTTGGTATATCTTTTTATCCAAGACCCAAGAAGTGCCAAATTGACATTAGCAAGGTCAGGGATCCCCAGGCCTCCAAACTCCTTTTTTCTACAAACTAGTTTCCAACTAGCTAAATGCAGTTTCCTATGTCCCTCAAAGTCATTCCAAAGGCAGTTAGCCATCTGGCAGTTAATGAGGTCTAAGGCCCATTTAGGAAACTTAAAAAAGGAGAGCAAATAAACATGGATACCAGCTAAGCAGGTTTTAATGAGTATCACTCTAGCTGCATAGGAGAGTAACTTCCCTCTCCAACCAGCTATCCTTTTGAGGATTTTGTCAATAAGAGGTTGGATATCCTCCCTCCTAAGCTTTTCATAATGTAAAGGGATACCTAAATATTTAATGGGGAAATGGCCAACAGCACACCCCAAAATATTAGAATATAGAGCAACATCAGAGTCCTCCAGTCCTATTGGAATGAACTCACTTTTGGAGTAATTAATCTTCATCCCAGATACTTGCTCAAAACATGTTAGTACCCATTTTAAGTTGGTAGCAAAGTAAGTGCTGTTGTCAGAGAAAAGGATGGTGTCATCAGCATACTGCAAACAAATGACCCCCCAGGGTATAAGTCAGAGCAGAGGCCTTTGATCAAATTAGCACTATATGCTTTAATAAGCATCCTGGTTAGGACATCCACCCCCAAATTAAACAAAAGGGGGGAAATGGGGTCTCCTTGTCTAAGACCCTTGCCAGTGACAAAGAAATCACCAATGGAATCATTAAGTTTGACCCCCACAGACCCTCCATGAGTAATGGCTCTAATCCAAGAAATAATAGTGGGACTAAAGCCTCTTTTAGCCAGAAGGTCAAGGAGGAAGTCCAAATCAACTTTATCAAAGGCTTTTTCATAGTCTAATTAAACTACAAGCCCTTGGTTCTTATCATGTGAGACAGAATGAATGACTTCATGTGCAGTAACAACACTTTCTAAGATAAACCTACGTTTGATAAAAGCAGATTGATTGCAGGAAGTTATAGAGTTCATGAGTAAAGCTAAACGGTTGGTTAAAACTTTAGTAAAAATCTTAAAGACACAATTAAGTAAGCTAATAGGTCTGAATTTTTTCATACTGCTAGCTTCAGGCTCTTTGGGAATAAGAGTCGGAATAGCAAAATTCAGTCTGTAAATGTCCAACTTGTTTTGATGAAAATCAGTAAAGATGGCCATAAGGTCAGTTTTAACAGTCTCCCAAAAGTGCTGATAGAAAATAAAAGGAAGGCCATCAGGACCTGGAGCCCCATCAGAGTAAGATCCAAACACAGCTTGTTTCACCTCCTCCTCAGTGAAAGGGACTTCCAGAGCCTGGTTTTGTGAATCAGAAATCTTTTCTTTGGGGGAGAAGAAATCATCAGAAAGAGTGCAACCAGAGGGCTCCTCCTTTCTGAAGAGATCCTTATAAAAGGAGGTAGCAATTTGCATCATAGCATTCTCATCTTGAACAGGCCCATTAGGTACATCTAGAGAATGTACAAGCATTTTTCTCCTCCTCTGATTAGAAACAGCATGAAAATAGGCAGTATTTCTATCCCCCTCTTTAATATCCCTATCTCTAGATCTTTGTTTTGCTTTGATTTCCTCTTTTAACCAAAGCAAATTCATTTTAGAATATATTTGCTTAAGTCTTGTCTGTTCTTCAGTAGAGAGCTCTGAAGACTCAGCCTTAATGCCAAGCAAATCATATTCCTCCATGAGGTCTTTCTTAAGGTTCCTAAGTACAGATTCAATATTCTTGCTCCAACCTTTAGACCAAGACCTAAATCTCCTAACTTTCATTTGCCAGATATCAACTGCATTTTTGCCCCTAATGGGCAAGGACCAGTTGGCAATGGCAAGAGTTTTAAAGTCACTTCTCATGAGCCACCACTTTTCAAATTTATAAGTGGCAGTTTTGGGCTTGACATCACACCCAGATTCCCACAGAATAGGGGTGTGGTCACTACCCAGCCTAGGTAAGGCCCTAGTGGCAGCAAGGGGAAACATTTGATCAATCTCAACACTGCAGAAAACTCTGTCAATGTTAGACATAATCAGGTTTTCTCTATTGTTTCCCCAAGTAAATTTCCTATCACTAAGCTTAACTTCAAGCAGGCTCCAAATATCAACCCAGGCATTGAACATATCACTCCACTTATGATCAATATTGCCATTACTCTTGTCACACTAAAATCTAACCAAATTAAAGTCCCCCCCCCCAATGATTGTGTGACCAGAGTAATCAACAAAAAGACTATGTAATTCAGAGATAAAATCTTCTTTCTTGTCCTCATAGGAAGAACCATAGACAGTAACAATCCTAATTATAGTGTCTTTGGACTTCAGCCTGACAACTACAGAGACAGAAAAATTAAGAACTTGCCAACTAATTACTTCAAAGAAATCCAAATCTACTCCTACCACAATGCCTCCAGCAGAACCAACAGCAAGAAGATCTTTCCAATCAAACATCCTATTTCCTACTAGAGAATTCAAATAATTGTAGGAAATGGTTTCTTTCTTAGTTTCTTGGAAACCAACATAATGAGCATGTGTCTTTGAAAAAAGGTCTATGAGTGCAGCTTTTCTACCAGGGGCTTGAATCCCCCTAGGATTCCAAAAAACACAATTCATTTTGAACTGTTTTTCTTGGGGTGCTGGCCCCGCCTATGTTTACCAACTACAGACCAACCCATAGCATCAGGGAAATCATCCTCATAACTTTCCACTCCTAGTGGACTACTAGGAGAAAGTGAAACAAAGGAAGAAGGCAGAGCATTGTTACTATGTACAGAAATAACTGAGGAGCATTCCTCAAGACTAGGAATGGCAACACCAACAGTGTTAGCCATCAGAACAAGATTACTAGTAGCAATAGTGTTGAAGGGATTTTGTTGAGCAATACCTTTCAGTTTGTAAGAAGCAGCAGTAGTTTTTTCCAGATTCCTCCTCATGGTAATCTCTTGAGCTTTCTATAGCATAGTCTTCCCTTCCTTATCAGCAAACTTAGCACTCTGTCTTGCACCAAGAACAGGCCCCCATTTGCTTTTCTTCTCTTGCTTTTTGTCTTTCTCTCCTTCAGGTTCATGAGTCACCAACTCCTCCTGGCTAAGCTCCATATCTGGATCCTCATAGTAAAGGGAGTTTTCATTGGCTAACTCCATTTCCTGGATGAGGTTGACACAGGCATCCTCAGTATGCATGCCCTGCATCCAATCCAGTACCTTGGATTTTTCCATGGAATCCTCATCAACAATAGGAACAAGCTTGCTAGAGCAAATAGGCACATGGCTATTGAGACCATAACAACTAGTAACCTCCTGAATTTTATCAGCCAATGCAGCCAATGACCTTTGTTTTGAACTCCATGGGTCTTTGTTTTTCTGCTGGGTAGGAGTAGTGGAGGACTTATCCCCACCCAAGCTGGCATCAGTGTCCATCTTATCAGAGCTTTTCTTGGCTTCTGGAGGTTGATCCTCAAGCTGATCTTCATGTTCATCAGGGTTAGGAGGATGAATGTTGTCAGGGTCATCATCCTCAACATTAACCACACTTTCAGGCCCTTCCACAGCAAAGTGAATTTGGAAGAGGACTCCATTAACCTCAAAGATTCTGGAGGCAGGAATCCTAGTGTGGTCCCTACACTTAATCTTAACTCTAACTGTCTCATAGAAGGATCTGAACATGCCATACCAGTCAACATCTTGCATGATGCCAAAATCAGTGACAAACTACATGAGAGTTGGACATTTGCACCAAGCTTGATTCAGACCCTTAATTTGAAGCCAAACATCCTGCAAATCAGCATAGTAGTCCAATGCCCCATTCCAGACATGCACCTTAACAATTACACCATCCTTAGGCAGCCCAAAGCTAGGATAACCAGCAATCTCCTCTACCTTGAGATGTGGTGGAAATTTCACCAGGAAGGATCATTCATCAAGGCATCTGATCTGCCAAGGCCAATTGGTTCTATAAACAGCAGCAAGGTTCTGATAGAGTTCCTCCTTAGAGATACTCCCCTGATCAACATACACAAGGCCAATGTTTTTTGGAGGGACAGCTTCAGATGTCATGTAGGGTAGCTCAATATGATAAAACCCCAGACCGGAAGCTGCACTTCCAACAAACTTAGCAATCTGTTGAGGCTGTTTTTTAACTGGACAAGCTCCAACCTCATGGTCTAAAGAGCTACAAATGAAACAAATTCTGGGGAAGGAGTAAGTAGCTTTGTGATGTCCTGGCTCCCCACAGTTGTAGCAAATAACTTCAGCATAGATATCCAATTTATCCTGAACTCCAGTCCCAGAATCAGAGAGAACAGACTGTTGGGCACCCTCCACAGACTTAGCATCATCACCCTTACTGACTTCTTTAACCTTCTCCTTTTGGTTCTTCCCAGATTGAGAAGATCAACTCCCCTGAGGCTTTTGAGTGGGAGGTTGCACAGCCTGCTGGGGAGGCATCCACTGGCCAGCAAAACCAGGGGGAGGTTGTTGCCAAGGCACAGTGAATTGCCCCTGAAATGCAGGATTGGGGTGCTGACCAAATTGCCATGGAGGGAAGATAAAAAGAGGTTAAGATCCATACTGGGGGCATCATCTGAGCTTGCTGTGGCATGGGAGGATGTTGGTAGCCAAAACCAAAAGGAGGAGGTTGTTGAGGTGGTTGCTGCTGCAGCCATTGCTCCCCCTTGTTGTTGCCACCACGACCTCTTCCCCTGCCTCTACCCTTCTCAGCCATACTGCAAACCTCCAGAATATGCTTGAATGATGGATTTGGGTTAATATTCCAAGTCTTAGCACTAAGAGAGAGAGTGGAGCTTAGATCTGGCTCATCATATGGAGAGAGGGGGAAACAGTCTGCCGCCACAAAGGAACGGGACTGAACGAGGTCTTTCAGGATCCAGACACGAAGGGAGGGTGGTGTAGAAGTAGCCAACCATACCCTAGGAGGGGTATCTTCGTCTTCCCACAATTGTCCGAAGAAAAAACTCTAGGCCTTGTCAGCTTCGTCCTCCATGCCAGCACACGTGAGTGCCAAAGCGAGACCAAGTGGCTCTGGGTCAAGCGTCGAGGTGTTCATCACCTGTCTTGTCCCTCTTCCAGGTGGGCGCACATCACAGCCACCAAGGTTGCTGCTGCCAGTGCATCCCGAAACGAGAACCTCCGCTGCTCTGGGTGCAGGGGAATGGAGAAGATGGCCCTGTCTCCCGGCGTCGATGACGATGGACCCAACAGTGAAGCCAAACTCCTGCTCGTAGATCCGCGAGGGCGACCACGCTGCCTCCTCCCCGCCACCGCAGGGGCACTTGCTTTCCCTCGACGGGCTTGAACGGGACTGTAGACGTCGACGTCGAACTTGCGGGGGCACCCCACCGCACGTTTGCCAGCACGCCGACTCCTCCCCAGTCCCCTTGTCGAGGCCGGCGAAGTCGAAGAAGGAGTCGATGAACCAGAGACCGACATCAGGGGGGCTAGATTCACTCTTGCATGACGAGCTGGCCGAAGTCCCTTCCCCCCAATCGACGGCCTAATGGAGGACGGCTCCTGTAATCAGGGGGGAGCATCCTGGCGCTTCAATCTCTCCGAGAAGCCCTCCAATCACCGCTCCACAAGGAGCCGAGCCGCTACGCGGCTCATTCTCCCCTCCATAGACTGGAATCGCCAGGGTCAGACGCCGCGCCGCGAGATTCTCACCAGGGGAAGGCAGGGAAGCCGCAGCAGGGACGGGGGCGATGACGGAGTCCAGCATGGAGAAGGCGATGTCGAAGGTGAGGTTGGAGTCGAGAGCGGCGAATGCGAGGTCAGAGTCGAGAGCGGCGAAATCGAGGTGGTCGGCAGGGTGGTGGAGTGAGTCGGAGGAGGAACGGCAGAAGTGAATGTTGGTAACTCCCGTACGCCGCCCTCCCCGAGGGGAAGTGGGCCCTGTCCGAACCCCCCGACGCGTGCCTAATGAACAGGGGAGGGGGTCGGAATAGTAGCCGGTCGAGACGACTCGGATTCCGCGCGGCAAGGATGGCATGGGCCGAGGAACGCCGGGGAACCGCCATGATTGCCCCTCGAGCGCGTCTCCGAGCGTGACATCCTCCTTGGATCGTTCGAGGAAGCCTGAGAAGAAACAGAGAGATGACCATCCGTTTGAGTGTTATCACCAAAAACTATTCGTTTTCACGTTTTATGGCCGTTTTCAAGACCTATTGTCCATGGTTTTGGGGTTCTAGGGCGATTTACGGAGATTTTAAGACCCGGTACATGTATGAGAGTTATCACCAAGCAGTCATCGTTTTCACGTTTTGTGGCCGTTTTCATGAAATATTATCCACAGTTTTGGGGTTCCAGGGCGATTTCTATGGCCCATAAGAGCCGATACATATTTAAGGGATATCGCAAAAAACTCGTCATTTTCGTGTTTTATGGCCGTTTTCATGAGCTATTGTCTACTTTTTTTGGGGTTCTAGGGCGATTTACCCCATCCTAGGACCCCATACATGTTTTAGAGTTATGACCAAAAACTCGTCCTTTTCACGTTTTATGGCCGTTTTCATGAGTTATTGCCCACAATTTTGGGATTCCAGGGCGATTTCTAACGACCGAAAGACCTCATGCATGTTTGAGAGTTATGACCAAAAACTCATCGTTTTCGTGTTTTATGGCCGTTTTCATGAGTTATTGGCCACGGTTTTGGGGTTCCAATGCAATTTGCATGGCCCGTAAGAAGCGATACATGTTCGAGAGATATGACCAAAAACTCGTCTTTTTCGCGTTTTTTAGCCGTTTTCATGAGCAATTCCCCACAGTTTTAGGGTTCCATGGACATTGCATGGCCCGTAAGACCCAATACATGTTTGAGAGTTATCACCAAAAACATATCGTTTTCATGTTTTATGGCCGTTTTCATGACCTATTGTCCATAATTTTGGAGTTCTAGGGCGATTTATCGTGACTTTAAGACCTGGTACATGTATGAGAGTTATCCCCAAGCAGTCATCGTTTTCATGTTTTATGACCATTCTCATGAGCTATTAACCACAGTTTTGGGGATTCCAGGATGATTTCGATGGCCCGTAAGACCCAATACATATTTAAGAGAGACCACAAAAAAACTTGTGATTTTCGTGTTTTAAGGCCTTTTTCATGAGCTATTCCCACTGTTTTGGGGTTCTAGGGCGATTTACACCTACCAAAGACCCGATACATGTTTTAGAGTTATGTCCAAAAACACATTGTTTTCACGTTTGATGGCTGTTTTTATGAGTTATTGCCCACAGTTTAGGGTCCAGAGCGATTTGCATGGCCCATAAGACCCGATACATGTTTGCGATTTATGACCAAAAACCTATCATTTTCGTGTTTGGTGGATGTTTTCATGAGTTATTGCCCACAATATTGAGGTTCTAAGGCGATATATAACGACCATAAGACCCGATACATGTTTGAGACCTATGACCAAAAACTCGTTGTTTTCGTGTTTTATGGCCGATTTCCTGACTTATTGGCCGAATTTTTTGGGTTCCAGGGTAACTTGCATAGCCCGTAAGACCCGATTCATGTTTGAGAGATATGACCAAAAGCTCGTCGTTTTTGCATTTTATGGCCATTTTCATGACCTATTGTCCATAGTTTTGGGGTTCTAGTTCAATTTACAATGACTGTAAGACCCAGTGCATGTATGAGAGTTACCACCAAGCACTCGTCGTTTTCTCATTGTATTGTCGTTTTCATGAGAAACTACCCACAATTTTGGGGTTCCATGGCGATTTCCATGACCAGTAAGACCAAATACATGTTTAAAAAATATCACGAATAATTCGTCAGTTTTGAATTTTATGCACGTTTTCATGAGATATAGCCCACAATTTTGCGGTTTCAGGGCGATATACACCTACCTAAGAACCGATACATGTTTGAGCGATATCACCAAGCAGTCGTTGTTTTCACGTTTTATGGTTGTTTTCATAAGCTATTGTCCACAGTTTTGGGGTTCCAGGGCGATTCCCATGGCCCGTAAGAGCCGATACATATTTAAGAGATATCGCAAAAAACTCGTCATTTTCGCGTTTTATGGCCATTTTCATGAGCTATTTTCCACTTTTTTGGGGTTCTACGACGATTTACACCAACCTAGGACCCGATACATCTTTTAGAGTTATGACCAAAAACTCGTCCTTTTCACGTTTTGTGGCCGTTTTCATGAGTTATTGCCCACAATTTTGGGATTCCAGGGCGATTTCTAACGACCGAAAGACCTCATGCATGTTTGAGAGTTATGACCAAAAACTCATCGTTTTCGTGTTTTATGGCCGTTTTCATGAGTTATTGGCCACGATATTGGGGTTCCAATGCAATTTGCATGGCCCGTAAGAACCGATACATGTTTGGGAGATATGACCAAAAACTCGTCTTTTTCGCGTTTTTAGCCGTTTTCATGAGCAATTCCACACAGTTTTAGTGTTCCATGGACATTTGCATGGCCCATAAGACCCAATACATGTTTAAGTGTTGTCACCAAAAACATATTGTTTTCATGTTTTATGGCCGTTTTTATGACCTATTGTCCATAATTTTGGAGTTCTAGGGCGATTTATGGTTACTTTAAGACCTGGTACATGTATGAGAGTTATGACCAAGCAATCGTCGTTTTAATGTTTTATGGCCGTTGTCATGAGCTATTAACCACGGTTTTGGGGGTTCTAGGGAGATTTCCATGGCTCGTAAGACCCGATACATATTTAAGAGAGACCACAAAAAAACTTGTGATTTTCGTGTTTTAAGGCCTTTTTCATGAACTATTCCCACTGTTTTGGGGTTCTAGGGCGATTTACACCTACCAAAGACCCGATACATGTTTTAGAGTTATGTCCAAAAACACATTGTTTTCACGTTTGATGGCTGTTTTTATGAGTTATTGCCCACAGTTTAGGGTCCAGAGCGATTTGCATGGCCCATAAGACCCGATACATGTTTGCGATTTATGACCAAAAACCTATCATTTTCGTGTTTGGTGGATGTTTTCATGAGTTATTGCCCACAATATTGAGGTTCTAAGGCGATATATAACGACCATAAGACCCGATACATGTTTGAGACCTATGACCAAAAACTCGTTGTTTTCGTGTTTTATGGCCGATTTCCTGACTTATTGGCCGAAGTTTTTGGGTTCCAGGGCAACTTGCATAGCCCGTAAGACCCGATTCATGTTTGAGAGATATGACCAAAAGCTCGTCGTTTTTGCATTTTATGGCCATTTTCATGACCTATTGTCCATAGTTTTGGGGTTCTAGTTCAATTTACAACGACTGTAAGACCCAGTGCATGTATGAGAGTTACCACCAAGCACTCGTCGTTTTCTCATTGTATTGTCGTTTTCATGAGAAATTACCCACAATTTTGGGGTTCCATGGCGATTTCCATGACCCGTAAGACCAAATACATGTTTAAAAAATATCACGAATAATTCGTCAGTTTTGAATTTTATGCACGTTTTCATGAGATATAGCCCACAATTTTGCGGTTTCAGGGCGATATACACCTACCTAAGAACCGATACATGTTTGAGCGATATCACCAAGCAGTCGTCGTTTTCACGTTTTATGGTTGTTTTCATAAGCTATTGTTCACAGTTTTGGGGTTCCAGGGCGATTCCCATGGCCCGTAAGAGCCGATACATATTTAAGAGATATCGCAAAAAACTCGTCATTTTCGATTTTTATGGCCATTTTCATGAGCTATTTTCCACTTTTTTGGGGTTCTACGACGATTTACACCAACCTAGGACCCGATACATCTTTTAGAGTTATGACCAAAAACTCGTCCTTTTCACGTTTTGTGGCCGTTTTCATGAGTTATTGCCCACAATTTTGGGATTCCAGGGCGATTTCTAACGACCGAAAGACCTCATGCATGTTTGAGAGTTATGACCAAAAACTCATCGTTTTCGTGTTTTATGGCCGTTTTCATGAGTTATTGGCCACGATATTGGGGTTCCAATGCAATTTGCCTGGCCCGTAAGAACCGATACATGTTCGAGAGATATGACCAAAAACTCGTCTTTTTCGTGTTTTTAGCCGTTTTCATGAGCTATTCCACACAGTTTTAGTGTTCCAAGGACATTTGCATGGCCCATAAGACCCAATACATGTTTAAGTGTTGTCACCAAAAACATATTGTTTTCATGTTTTATGGCCGTTTTTATGACCTATTGTCCATAATTTTGGAGTTCTAGGGCGATTTATGGTTACTTTAAGACCTGGTACATGTATGAGAGTTATGACCAAGCAGTCGTCGTTTTAATGTTTTATGGCCGTTGTCATGAGCTATTAACCACGGTTTTGGGGGTTATAGGGAGATTTCCATGGCTAGTAAGACCCGATACATATTTAAGAGATACCACAAAAAATCTTGTGATTTTCATGTTTTATGGCCATTTTCATGAGCTATGCCCACTCTTTTGGGGTTCTAGGGCGCTTTACACCCACCAAAGACCCGATACATGTTTTAGAGTTATGTCCAAAAACACATTGTTTTCACGTTTGATGGCTGTTTTTATGAGTTATTGCCCACAGTTTAGGGTCCAGAGTGATTTGCATGGCCCGTAAGACCTGATACATGGTTGAGAGTTATGACCAAAAACCCGTTGTTTTCGCCTTTGGTGGACGTTTTCATGAGTTATTGCCCACAATTTTGGGGTTCTAAGGAGATTTATAATGACCATAAGACCCGATACATGTTTGAGACTTATGACTAAAAACTCGTTGTTTTCGTGTTTTATGGCAGATTTCCTGACTTATTAGCCAAAGTTTTTGGGTTCCATGGCAACTTGCATGGCCCATAAGACCCGATTCATGTTTGAGAGAAATGACCAAAAGCTCGTCGTTTTTGCATTTTATGGCCGTTTTCATGAACTATTCCCCACAATTTTAGGGTTCCATGGAGATTTGCATGGCCCATAAGACCCGATACATGTTTCAGAGTTATCACCAAAAACTTGTCGTTTTCACATTCTATGGTCATTTTCATGACCTATTGCCCATAGTTTTGGGGTTCTAGTTCAATTTACAACGACTGTAAGACCCAGTGCATGTATGAGAGTTACCACCAAGCACTCGTCGTTTTCTCATTGTATTGTCATTTTCATGAGCAATTACCCGCAGTTTTGGGGTTCCAGGGTGATTTCCACGGCCTGTAATCCCTAATACATGTTTAAAAGATATCACGAGTAATTCGTCAGTTTTGCATTTTATGGCCGTTTTCATGAGATATAGCCCACAATTTTGGGGTTTCAGGGCGATATACACCTATCTAAGAACTGATACATGTTTCAGAGTTATGACCAAAAACTCATCGTTTTCACGTCTTATGGCTGTTTTCATGAGTTATTGCCCACTGTTTTGGGGTTCCAGGGCGATTTAAAATGAACGTAAGACCTGGTAAATGTTTGAGACTCATGACCAAAAACTCGCCGTTTTCATGTTCTATGGCCGTTTTCATGAGTTATTGGCCATAGTTTTGGAGTTCTAGGGCGATTTGCATGGCCCGTAAGACCTGATTCATGTTTGTGAGATATGACCAAAAACTCGTCGTTTTCGCATTTCATCGACATTTTCATGAGCTATTCCCCATAGTTTTAGGGTTCCATGGAGATTTGCATGGCCCGTAAGACCCGATACAAGTTTGAGAGTTATCACCAAAAACTTTTCGTTTTCACGTTTTATGGCCGTTTTCAAGAACTATTGTCCATGGTTTTGGGGTTCTAGGGCGATTTACGGCGATTTTAAGACCCGGTACTTGTATGAGAGTTATCACCAAGCAGTCGTCGTTTTCACGTTTTATGGTTATTCTCATAAGCTATTATCCACAGTTTTTGGGTTCCAGGGCGATTCCCATGGCCCGTAAGAGCCGATACATATTTAAGAGATATCGCAAAAAAATTCGTCATTTTCGCGTTTTATGGCCGTTTTCATGAGCTATTGTCCACTTTTTTGGGGTTCTAGGGCGATTTTGCACCAACCTAGGACCCGATACATGTTTTAGAGTTATGACCAAAAACTCGTCCTTTTCACGTTTTGTGGCCGTTTTCATGAGTTATTGCCCACAATTTTGGGATTCCAGGGCGATTTCTAACGACCGAAAGACCTCATGCATGTTTGAGAGTTATGACCAAAAACTCATCGTTTTCGTGTTTTATGGCCGTTTTCATGAGTTATTGGCCACGATATTGGGGTTCCAATGCAATTTGCATGGCCCGTAAGAACCGATACATGTTCGAGAGATATGACCAAAAACTCGTCTTTTTCGCGTTTTTAGCCGTTTTCATGAGCTATTCCCCACAGTTTTAGTGTTCCATGGACATTTGCATGGCCCATAAGACCCAATACATGTTTAAGTGTTGTCACCAAAAACATATTGTTTTCATGTTTTATGGCCCTTTTTATGACCTATTGTCCATAATTTTGGAGTTCTAGGGCGATTTATGGTTACTTTAAGACCTGGTACATGTATGAGAGTTATGACCAAGCAGTCGTCGTTTTAATGTTTTATGGCCGTTGTCATGAGCTATTAACCACGGTTTTGGGGGTTCTAGGGAGATTTCCATGGCTCGTAAGACCCGATACATATTTAAGAGATACCATAAAAAATCTTGTGATTTTCATGTTTTATGGCCATTTTCATGTGCTATGCCCACTCTTTTGGGGTTCTAGGGCGCTTTACACCCACCAAAGACCCGATACATGTTTTAGAGTTATGTCCAAAAACACATTGTTTTCACGTTTGATGGCTGTTTTTATGATTTATTGCCCACAGTTTAGTTTCCAGAGTGATTTGCATGGCCCGTAAGACCTGATACATGGTTGAGAGTTATGACCAAAAACCCGTCGTTTTCGCGTTTGGTGGACGGTTTCATGAGTTATTGCCCACAATTTTGGGGTTCTAAGGAGATTTATAATGACCATAAGACCCGATACATGTTTGAGACTTATGACTAAAAACTCGTTGTTTTCGTGTTTTATGGCAGATTTCCTGACTTATTGGCCAAAGTTTTTGGGTTCCATGGCAACTTGCATGGCCCGTAAGACCCAATTCATGTTTGAGAGAAATGACCAAAAGCTCGTCGTTTTTGCATTTTATGGCCGTTTTCATGAACTATTCCCCACAATTTTAGGGTTCCATGGAGATTTGCATGGCCCATAAGACCCAATACATGTTTGAGATTTATCACCAAAAACTTGTCGTTTTCACATTTTATGGTCATTTTCATGACCTATTGCCCATAGTTTTGGGGTTCTAGTTCAATTTACAACGATTGTAAGACCCAGTGCATGTATGAGAGTTACCACCAAGCACTCGTCGTTTTCTCATTGTATTGTCGTTTTCATGAGCAGTTACCCGCAGTTTTTGGGTTCCAGGGTGATTTCCACGGCCTGTAATCCCTAATTCATGTTTAAAAGATATCACGAGTAATTCGTCAGTTTTGCATTTTATGGCCGTTTTCATGAGATATAGCCCACAATTTTGGGGTTTCAGGGCTATATACACCTACCTAAGAACTGATACATGTTTCAGAGTTATGACCAAAAACTCATCGTTTTCACGTCTTATGGCTGTTTTCATGAGTTATTGCCCACTGTTTTGGGGTTCCAGGGCGATTTAAAATGAACGTAAGACCTGGTAAATGTTTGAGACTCATGACCAAAAACTCGTCGTTTTCATGTTCTATGGCCGTTTTCATGAGTTATTGGCCATAGTTTTGGAGTTCTAGGGCGATTTGCATGGCCCGTAAGACCTGATTCATGTTTGTGAGATATGACCAAAAACTCGTCGTTTTCGCATTTCATCGACATTTTCATGAGCTATTCCCCATAGTTCTGGGGTTCCATGGAGATTTGCAAGGCCCGTAAGACCCGATACAAGTTTGAGAGTTATCACCAAAAACTTTTCGTTTTCACGTTTTATGGCCGTTTTCAAGAACTATTGTCCATGGTTTTGGGGTTCTAGGGCGATTTACGGCGATTTTAAGACCCGGTACTTGTATGAGAGTTATCACCAAGCAGTCGTCGTTTTCACGTTTTATGGTTATTCTCATAAGCTATTATCCACAGTTTTTGGGTTCCAGGGCGATTCCCATGGCTCGTAAGAGCCGATACATATTTAAGAGATATCGCAAAAAAATTCGTCATTTTCGCGTTTTATGGCCGTTTTCATGAGCTATTGTCCACTTTTTTGGGGTTCTAGGGCGATTTACACCAACCTAGGACCCGATACATGTTTTAGAGTTATGACCAAAAACTCGTCCTTTTCACGTTTTGTGGCCGTTTTCATGAGTTATTGCCCACAATTTTGGGATTCCAGGGCGATTTCTAACGACCGAAAGACCTCATGCATGTTTGAGAGTTATGACCAAAAACTCACCGTTTTCGTGTTTTATGGCCGTTTTCATGAGTTATTGGCCACGATATTGGGGTTCCAATGCAATTTGCATGGCCCGTAAGAACCGATACATGTTCGAGAGATATGACCCAAAACTCGTCTTTTTCGCGTTTTTAGCCGTTTTCATGAGCTATTCCCCACAGTTTTAGTGTTCCATGGACATTTGCATGGCCCATAAGACCCAATACATGTTTGAGAGTTGTCACCAAAAACATATCGTTTTCATGTTTTATGGCCGTTTTTATGACCTATTGTCCATAATTTTGGAGTTCTAGGGCGATTTATGGTTACTTTAAGACCTGGTACATGTATGAGAGTTATGACCAAGCAGTCGTCGTTTTAATGTTTTATGGCCATTGTCATGAGCTATAAACCACGGTTTTGGGGGTTCTAGGGAGATTTCCATGGCTCGTAAGACCCGATACATATTTAAGAGATACCACAAAAAATCTTGTGATTTTCATGTTTTATGGCCATTTTCATGTGCTATGCCCACTCTTTTGGGGTTCTAGGGCGCTTTACACCCACCAAAGACCCGATACATGTTTTAGAGTTATGTCCAAAAACACATTGTTTTCACGTTTGATGGCTGTTTTTATGATTTATTGCCCACAGTTTAGTTTCCAGAGTGATTTGCATGGCCCGTAAGACCTGATACATGGTTGAGAGTTATGACCAAAAACCCGTCGTTTTCGCGTTTGGTGGACGTTTTCATGAGTTATTGCCCACAATTTTGGGGTTCTAAGGAGATTTATAATGACCATAAGACCCGATACATGTTTGAGACTTATGACTAAAAACTCGTTGTTTTTGTGTTTTATGGCAGATTTCCTGACTTATTGGCCAAAGTTTTTGGGTTCCATGGCAACTTGCATGGCCCGTAAGACCCGATTTATGTTTGAGAGAAATGACCAAAAGCTCGTCGTTTTTGCATTTTATTGTCGTTTTCATGAACTATTCCCCACAATTTTAGGGTTCCATGGAGATTTGCATGGCCCATAAGACCCGATACATGTTTGAGAGTTATCACCAAAAACTTGCCGTTTTCACATTTTATGGTCATTTTCATGACCTATTGCCCATAGTTTTGGAGTTTTAGTTCAATTTACAACGACTATAAGACCCAGTGCATGTATGAGAGTTACCACTAAGCACTCGTCGTTTTCTCATTGTATTGTCGTTTTCATGAGCAATTACCCGCAGTTTTGGGGTTCCAGGGTGATTTCCACGGCCTGTAATCCCTAATACATGTTTAAAAGATATCACGAGTAATTCGTCAGTTTTGCATTTTATGGCCGTTTTCATGAGATATAGCCCACAATTTTGGGGTTTCAGGGCGATATACACCTACCTAAGAACTGATACATGTTTCAGAGTTATGACCAAAAACTCATCGTTTTCACGTCTTATGGCTGTTTTCATGAGTTATTGCCCACTGTTTTGGGGTTCCAGGGCGATTTAAAATGAACGTAAGACCTGGTAAATGTTTGAGACTCATGACCAAAAACTCGTTGTTTTCATGTTTTATGGCCGTTTTCATGAGTTATTGGCCATAGTTTTGGAGTTCTAGGGCGATTTGCATGGCCCGTAAGACCTGATTCATGTTTGTGAGATATGACCAAAAACTCGTCGTTTTCGCATTTCATGGACATTTTTATGAGCTATTCCCCATAGTTTTGGGGTTCCATGGAGATTTGCATGGCCCGTAAGACCCGATACAAGTTTGAGAGTTATCACTAAAAACTTTTCGTTTTCCACGTTTTATAGCCGTTTTCAAGAACTATTGTCCATGGTTTTGGGGTTCTAGGGCGATTTACGGCGATTTTAAGACCCGGTACTTGTATGAGAGTTATCACCAAGCAGTCGTCGTTTTCACGTTTTATGGTTATTCTCATAAGCTATTATCCACAGTTTTTGGGTTCCAGGGCGATTCCCATGGCCCGTAAGAGCCGATACATAATTAAGAGATATCGTTAAAAAATTCGTCATTTTCGCGTTTTATGGCCGTTTTCATGAGCTATTGTCCACTTTTTTGGGGTTCTAGGGCGATTTACACCAACCTAGGACCCGGTACATGTTTTAGAGTTATGACCAAAAACTCGTCCTTTTCACGTTTTGTGGCCGTTTTCATGAGTTATTGCCCACAATTTTGGGATTCCAGGGCGATTTCTAACGACCGAAAGACCTCATGCATGTTTGAGAGTTATGACCAAAAACTCATCGTTTTCGTGTTTTATGGCCGTTTTCATGAGTTATTGGCCACGATATTTGGGTTCCAATGCAATTTGCATGGCCCGTAAGAACCGATACATGTTCGAGAGATATGACCAAAAACTCGTCTTTTTCGCGTTTTTAGCCGTTTTCATGAGCTATTCCCCACAGTTTTAGTGTTCCATGGACATTTGCATGGCCCATAAGACCCAATACATGTTTAAGTGTTGTCACCAAAAACATATTGTTTTCATGTTTTATGGCCGTTTTTATGACCTATTGTCCATAATTTTCGAGTTCTAGGGCGATTTATGGTTACTTTAAGACCTGGTACATGTATGAGAGTTATGACCAAGCAGTCGTCGTTTTAATGTTTTATGGCCGTTGTCATGAGCTATTAACCACGGTTTTGGGGGTTCTAGGGAGATTTCCATGGCTCGTAAGACCCGATACATATTTAACAGATACCACAAAAAATCTTGTGATTTTCATGTTTTATGGCCATTTTCATGTGCTATGCCCACTCTTTTGGGGTTCTAGGGAGCTTTACACCCACCAAAGACCCGATACATGTTTTAGAGTTATGTCCAAAAACACATTGTTTTCACGTTTGATGGCTGTTTTTATGAGTTATTGCCCACAGTTTAGGGTCCAGAGTGATTTGCATGGCCCGTAAGACCTGATACATGGTTGAGAGTTATGACTAAAAACCCGTCGTTTTCGCGTTTAGTGGACGTTTTCATGAGTTATTGCCCACAATTTTGGGGTTCTAAGGAGATTTATAATGACCATAAGACCCTATACATGTTTGAGACTTATGACTAAAAACTCGTTGTTTTCGTGTTTCATGGCAGATTTCCTGACTTATTGGCCAAAGTTTTTGGGTTCCATGGCAACTTGCATGGCCCGTAAGACCCAATTCATGTTTGAGAGATAAGACCAAAAGCTCGTCCTTTTTGCATTTTATGGCCGTTTTCATGAACTATTCCCCACAATTTTAGGGTTCCATGGAGATTTGCATGGCCCATAAGACCCGATACATGTTTGAGAGTTATCACCAAAAACTTGTCGTTTTAACATTTTATGGCCATTTTCCTGTTGTCCATAGTTGTGGGGTTCTAGTTCAATTTACAACGACTGTAAGACCCAGTGCATGTATGAGAGTTACCACCAAGCACTCGTCGTTTTCTCATTGTATTGTCGATTTCATGAGCAATTACCCGCAGTTTTGGTGTTCTAGGGTGATTTCCATGGCCCATAATACCTAATACATGTTTAAAAGATATCACGAATAATTCGTCAGTTTTGCATTTTATGGCCGTTTTCATGAGATATAGCCCACAATTTTGGGGTTTCAGGGCGATATACACCTACCTAAGAACCAATACATGTTTCAGAGTTATGACCAAAAACTCATCGTTTTCACGTCTTATGGCTGTTTTCATGAGTTATTGCCCACTCTTTTGGGGTTCCAGGGCGATTTAAAATGAATGTAAGACCTGGTAAATGTTTGAGACTCATGACCAAAAACTCGTCGTTTTCATGTTTTATGGCCGTTTTCATGAGTTATTGGCCATAGTTTTGGAGTTCTAGGGCGATTTGCATGGCCCGTAAGACCTGATTCATGTTTGCGAGATATGACCAAAAACTCGTCGTTTTCGCATTTCATGGATATTTTTATTCCCCACATTTTTGGGGTTCCATGGAGATTTGCATGGCCCGTAAGACCCGATACAAGTTTGAGAGTTATCACCAAAAACTTTTCGTTTTCACGTTTTATGGCCGTTTTCAAGACCTATTGTCCATGGTTTTGGGGTTCTACGGCGATTTTAAGACCCGGTACTTGTATAAGAGTTATCACCAAGCAGTCATTTTTTTCACATTTTATGGCTGTTTTCATAAGCTGTTATCCACATTTTTGGGGTTCCAGGGCGATTCCCATGGCCCGTAAGAGCCGATACATATTTAAGAGATATCGCAAAAAAACTCGTCATTTTCGCGTTTTATGGCCATTTTCATGAGCTATTGTCCACTTTTTTGGGGTTCTAGGGCGATTTACACCAACCTAGGACCCGATACATGTTTTAGAGTTATGACCAAAAACTCGTCCTTTTCATGTTTTGTGGCCGTTTTCATGAGTTATTGCCCACAATTTTGGGATTCCGGGGAGATTTCTAACGAACGAAAGACATCATGCATGTTTGAGAGTTATGACCAAAAACTCATCGTTTTCGTGTTTTATGGCCGTTTTCATGAGTTATTGGCCACGATTTTGGGGTTCATGTGCAATTTGCATGGCCCGTAAGAACCGATACATGTTCGAGAGATATGACCAAAAACTCGTCTTTTTCGCGTTTTTAGCTGTTTTCACCCACAGTTTTAGTGTTCCATGGACATTTGCATGGCCCGTAAGACCCAATACATGTTTGAGAGTTGTCACCAAAAACATATCGTTTTCATGTTTTATGGCCGTTTTATGACCTATTGTCCATAATTTTGGAGTTCTAGGGCGATTTATGGCTACTTTAAGACCTGGTACATGTATGAGAGTTATGACCAAGCAGTCGTCGTTTTCATGTTTTATGGCTGTTGTCATGAGCTATTAACCATAGTTTTGGGGGTTCTAGGGCGATTTCCATGGATCGTAAGACCCGATACATATTTAAGAGATACCACAAAAAATCTTGTGATTTTCGTGTTTTATGGCCATTTTCATGAGCTATGCCCACTCTTTTGGGGTTCTAGGGCGCTTTACACCCACCAAAGACCCGATACATGTTTTAGAGTTATGTCCAAAAACACATTGTTTTCACGTTTGATGGCTGTTTTTATGATTTATTGCCCACAGTTTAGTTTCCAGAGTGATTTGCATGGCCCGTAAGACCTGATACATGGTTGAGAGTTATGACCAAAAACCCGTCGTTTTCGCGTTTGGTGGACGTTTTCATGAGTTATTGCCCACAATTTTGGGGTTCTAAGGAGATTTATAATGACCATAAGACCCGATACATGTTTGAGACTTATGACTAAAAACTCGTTGTTTTCGTGTTTTATGGCAGATTTCCTGACCTATTGGCCAAAGTTTTTGGGTTCCATGGCAACTTGCATGGCCCGTAAGACCCGATTCATGTTTGAGAGAAATGACCAAAAGCTCGTCGTTTTTGCATTTTATGGCCGTTTTCATGAACTATTCCCCACAATTTTAGGGTTCCATGGAGATTTGCATGGCCCATAACACCCAATACATGTTTGAGAGTTATCACCAAAAACTTGTCGTTTTCACATTTTATGGTCATTTTCATGACCTATTGCCCATAGTTTTGGGGTTCTAGTTCAATTTACAACGACTGTAAGACCCAGTGCATGTATGAGAGTTACCACCAAGCACTCGTCGTTTTCTCATTGTATTGTCGTTTTCATGAGCAATTACCCGCAGTTTTGGGGTTCCAGGGTGATTTCCACGGACTGTAATCCCTAATACATGTTTAAAAGATATCACAAGTAATTCGTCAGTTTTGCATTTTATGGCCGTTTTCATGAGATATAGCCCACAATTTTGGGGTTTCAGGGCGATATACACCTACCTAAGAACTGATACATGTTTCAGAGTTATGACCAAAAACTCATCGTTTTCACGTCTTATGGCTGTTTTCATGAGTTATTGCCCACTGTTTTGGGGTTCCAGGGCGATTTAAAATGAACGTAAGACCTGGTAAATGTTTGAGACTCATGACCAAAAACTCGTCGTTTTCATGTTTTATGGCCGTTTTCATGAGTTATTGGCCATAGTTTTGGAGTTCTAGGGCGATTTGCATGGCCCGTAAGACCTGATTCATGTTTGTGAGATATGACCAAAAACTCGTCGTTTTCGCATTTCATGGACATTTTCATGAGCTATTCCCCATAGTTTTGGGGTTCCATGGAGATTTGCATGGCCCGTAAGACCCGATACAAGTTTGAGAGTTATCACCAAAAACTTTTCGTTTTCACGTTTTATGGCCGTTTTCAAGAACTATTGTCCATGGTTTTGGGGTTCTAGGGCGATTTACGGCGATTTTAAGACCCGGTACTTGTATGAGAGTTATCACCAAGCAGTCGTCGTTTTCACGTTTTATGGTTATTCTCATAATCTATTATCCACAGTTTTTGGGTTCCAGGGCGATTCCCATGGCCCGTAAGAGCCGATACATATTTAAGAGATATCGCAAAAAAATTCGTCATTTTCGCGTTTTATGGCCGTTTTCATGAGCTATTGTCCACTTTTTTGGGGTTCTAGGGCGATTTACACCAACCTAGGACCCGATACATGTTTTAGAGTTATGACCAAAAACTCGTCCTTTTCACGTTTTGTGGCCGTTTTCATGAGTTATTGCCCACAATTTTGGGATTCCAGGGAGATTTCTAACGACCGAAAGACATCTTGCATGTTTGAGAGTTATGACCAAAAACTCATCGTTTTCGTGTTTTATGGCCGTTTTCATGAGTTATTGGCCACGATTTTGGGGTTCCAATGCAATTTGCATGGCCTGTAAGAACCGATACATGTTCGAGAGATATGACCAAAAACTCGTCTTTTTCGCGTTTTTAGCCGATTTCACCCACAGTTTTAGTGTTCCATGGACATTTGCATGGCCCGTAAGACCCAATACATGTTTGAGAGTTGTCACCAAAAACATATCGTTTTCATGTTTTATGGCCGTTTTTATGACCTATTGTCCATAATTTTGGAGTTCTAGGGCGATTTATGGTTACTTTAAGACCTGGTACATGTATGAGAGTTATCACCAAGCAGTCGTCGTTTTCATGTTTTATGGCCGTTGTCATGAGCTATTAACCACAGTTTGGGGGTTCTAGGGCGATTTCCATGGCTCGTAAGACCCGATACATATTTAAGAGATACAACAAAAAATCTTGTGGTTTTCGTGTTTTATGGCCATTTTCATGAGCTATGCCCACTCTTTTGGGGTTCTAGGGCGCTTTACACCCACCAAAGACCCGATACATGTTTTAGAGTTATGTCCAAAAACACATTGTTTTCACGTTTGATGGTTGTTTTTATGAGTTATGGCCCAAAGTTTAGGGTCTAGAGCGATTTGCATGGCCCGTAAGACCCGATACATGGTTGAGAGTTATGACCAAAAACCCGTCGTTTTCGCGTTTGGTGGACGTTTTCATGAGTTATTGTCCACAATTTTGGGGTTCTAAGGAGATTTATAATGACCATAAGACTCGATATATGTTTGAGACTTATAACCAAAAACTCGTTGTTTTCGTGTTTTATGGCAGATTTCCTGACTTATTGGCCAAAGTTTTTGGGTTCCATGGCAACTTGCATGGCCCGTAAGATCCGATTCATGTTTGAGAGATATGACCAAAAGCTCGTCGTTTTTGCATTTTATGGCCGTTTTCATGAACTATTCCCCACAATTTTAGGGTTCCATGGAGATTTGCATGGCACATAAGACCCGATACATGTTTGAGAGTTATCACCAAGAACTTCTCGTTTTCACATTTTATGGCCATTTTCATGACCTATTGTCCATAGTTTTGGGGTTCTAGTTCAATTTACAATGACTGTAAGACCTAGTGCATGTATGAGAGTTACCACCAAGCACTCGTCGTTTTCTCATTATATTGTCGTTTTCATGAGCAATTACCCGCAGTTTTGGGGTTCTAGGGTGATTTACATGGCCCGTAATACCTAATACATGTTTAAAATATATCACGAATAATTCGTCAGTTTTGCATTTTATGGCCGTTTTCATGAGATATAGCCCACAATTTTGGGGTTTCAGGGCGATATACACCTACCTAAGAACCGATACATGTTTCAGAGTTATGACCAAAAACTGATCGTTTTCACGTCTTATGGCTGTTTTCATGAGTTATTGCCCACTGTTTTGGGGTTCCAGGGCGATTTAAAATGAACGTAAGACTTGGTAAATGTTTGAGACTCATGACCAAAAACTCGTCGTTTTCATGTTTTATGGCCGTTTTCATGAGTTATTGGCCATAGTTTTGGAGTTCTAGGGCGATTTGCATGGCCCGTAAGACCTGATTCATGTTTGTGAGATATGACCAAAAACTCGTCGTTTTCGCATTTCATCGACATTTTCATGAGCTATTCCCCATAGTTTTGGGGTTCCATGGAGATTTGCATGGCCCGTAAGACCCGATACAAGTTTGAGAGTTATCACCAAAAACTTTTCGTTTTCACGTTTTATGGCCGTTTTCAAGACCTATTGTCCATGGTTTTGGGGTTCTAGGGCGATTTACAGCGATTTTAAGACCCGGTACTTGTATGAGAGTTATCACCAAGCAGTCGTCGTTTTCACGTTTTATGGTTGTTTTCATAAGCTATTATCCACAGTTTTGGGGTTCCAGGGCGATTCCCATGGCCCGTAAGAGCCGATACATATTTAAGAGATATCGCAAAAAAACTCGTCATTTTCGCGTTTTATGGCCGTTTTCATGAGCTATTGTCCACTTGTTTGGTGTTCTAGGGCGATTTACACCAACCTAGGACCCGATACATGGTTGAGAGTTATGACCAAAAACCCGTCGTTTTCGCGTTTGGTGGACGTTTTCATGAGTTATTGCCCACAATTTTGGGATTCCAGGGAGATTTCTAACGACCGAAAGACATCATGCATGTTTGAGAGTTATGACCAAAAACTCATCGTTTTCGTGTTTTATGGCCGTTTTCATGAGTTATTGGCCACGATTTTGGGGTTCCAATGCAATTTGCATGGCCCGTAAGAACCGATACATGTTCGAGAGATATGGCCAAAAACTCGTCTTTTTCGCGTTTTTAGCCGTTTTCACCCACAGTTTTAGTGTTCCATGGACATTTGCATGGCCCGTAAGACCCAATACATGTTTGAGAGTTGTCACCAAAAACATATCGTTTTCATGTTTTATGGCCGTTTTTATGACCTATTGTCCATAATTTTGGAGTTCTAGGGCGATTTATGGCTACTTTAAGACCTTGGTACATGTATGAGAGTTATGACCAACCAGTCGTCGTTTTCATGTTTTATGGCCGTTGTCATGAGCTATTAACCACAGTTTTGGGGGTTCTAGGGCGATTTCCATGGCTCGTAAGACCCGATACATATTTAAGAGATACCACAAAAAATCTTGTGATTTTCGTGTTTTATGGCCATTTTCATGAGCTATGCCCACTCTTTTGGGGTTCTAGGGCGCTTTACACCCACCAAACACCCGATACATGTTTTAGAGTTATGTCCAAAAACACATTGTTTTCACGTTTGATGGCTGTTTTTATGAGTTATTGCCCACAGTTTAGGGTCCAGAGCGATTTGCATGGCCCGTAAGACCCGATACATGGTTGAGAGTTATGACCAAAAACCCGTCGTTTTCGCGTTTGGTGGACGTTTTCATGAGTTATTGCCCACAATTTTGGGGTTCTAAGGAGATTTATAATGACCATAAGACCCGATACATGTTTGAGACTTATGACTAAAAACTCGTTGTTTTCGTGTTTTGTGGCAGATTTCCTGACTTATTGGCCAAAGTTTTTGGGTTCCATGGCAACTTGCATGGCCCGTAAGACCCGATTCATGTTTGAGAGATATGACCAAAAGCTCGTCGTTTTTGCATTTTATGGCCGTTTTCATGAACTATTCCCCACAATTTTAGGGTTCCATGGAGATTTGCATGGCCCATAAGACCCGATGCATCTTTGAGAGTTATCACCATAAACTTGTCGTTTTCACATTTTATGGCCATTTTCCTATTGTCCATAGTTGTGGGGTTCTAGTTCAATTTACAACGACTGTAAGACCCAGTGCATGTATGAGAGTTACCACCAAGCACTCGTCGTTTTCTCATTGTATTGTCGATTTCATGAGCAATTACCCGCAGTTTGGTGTTCTAGGGTGATTTCCATGGCCCGTAATACCTAATACATGTTTAAAAGATATCACGAATAATTCGTCAGTTTTGCATTTTATGGCCGTTTTCATGAGATATAGCCCACAATTTTGGGGTTTCATGGCGATATACACCTACCTAAGAACCGATACATGTTTCAGAGTTATGACCAAAAACTCATCGTTTTCACGTCTTATGGCTGTTTTCATGAGTTATTGCCCACTGTTTTGGGGTTCCAGGGCGATATAAAATGAATGTAAGACCTGGTAAATGTTTGAGACTCATGACCAAAAACTCGTCGTTTTCATGTTTTATGGCCGTTTTCATGAGTTATTGGCCATAGTTTTGGAGTTCTAGGGCGATTTGCATGGCCCGTAAGACCTGATTCATGTTTGCGAGATATGACCAAAAACTCGTCGTTTTCGCATTTCATGGACATTTTCATGAGCTATTCCCCACATTTTTGGGGTTCCATGGAGATTTGCATGGCCCGTAAGACCCGATACAAGTTTGAGAGTTATCACCAAAAACTTTTCGTTTTCACGTTTTATGGCCGTTTTCAAGACCTATTGTCCATGGTTTTGGGGTTCTAGGGCGATTTTAAGACCCGGTACTTGTATAAGAGTTATCACCAAGCAGTCGTTGTTTTCACGTTTTATGGCTGTTTTCATAAGCTATTATCCACATTTTTGGGGTTCCAGGGCGATTCCCATGGCCCGTAAGAGCCGATACATATTTAAGAGATATCGCAAAAAACTCGTCATTTTCGCGTTTTATGGCCATTTTCATGAGCTATTGTCCACTTTTTTGGGGTTCTAGGGCGATTTACACCAACCTAGGACCCGATACATGTTTTAGAGTTATGACCAAAAACTCGTCCTTTTCACGTTTTGTGGCCGTTTTCATGAGTTATTGCCCACAATTTTGGGATTCCAGGGAGATTTCTAACGACCGAAAGACATCATGCATGTTTGAGAGTTATGACCAAAAACTCATCCTTTTCGTGTTTTATGGCCGTTTTCATGAGTTATTGGCCACGATTTTGGGGTTCCAATGCAATTTGCATGGCCCGTTAGAACTGATACATGTTCGAGAGATATGACCAAAAACTCCTCTTTTTTGCGTTTTTAGCCGTTTTCACCCACAGTTTTAGTGTTCCATGGACATTTGCATGGCCCGTAAGACCCAATACATGTTTGAGAGTCGTCACCAAAAACATATCGTTTTCATGTTTTATGGCCGTTTTTATGACCTATTGTCCATAATTTTGGAGTTCTAGGGCGATTTATGGTTACTTTAAGACCTGATACATGTATGAGAGTTATGACCAACCAGTCGTCGTTTTCATGTTTTATGGCCGTTGTAATGAGCTATTAACCACAGTTTTGGGGGTTCTAAGGAGATTTCCATGGCTCGTAAGACCCGATACATATTTAAGAGATACCACAAAAAATCTTGTGATTTTCGTGTTTTATGGCCATTTTCATGAGCTATGCCCACTCTTTTGGGGTTCTAGGGCGCTTTACACCCACCAAAGACCCGATACATGTTTTAGAGTTATGTCCAAAAACACATTGTTTTCATGTTTGATGGCTGTTTTTATGAGTTATTGCCCACAGTTTAGGGTCCAGAGTGATTTGCATGGCCCGTAAGACCTGATACATGGTTTTGAGTTATGACCAAAAACCCGTCGTTTTCGCGTTTGGTGGACGTTTTCATGAGTTATTGCCCACTGTTTTGGGGTTCCAGGGCGATTTAAAATGAACGTAAGACCTGGTAAATGTTTGAGACTCATGACCAAAAACTCGTCGTTTTCATGTTTTATGCCCGTTTTCATGAGTTATTGGCCATAGTTTTGGAGTTCTAGGGCGATGTGCATGGCCCGTAAGACCTGATTCATGTTTGTGAGATATGACCAAAAACTCGTCGTTTTCGCATTTCATGGACATTTTCATGAGCTATTCCCCATAGTTTTGGGGTTCCATGGAGATTTGCATGGCCCGTATGACCCGATACAAGTTTGAGAGTTATCACCAAAAACTTTTCGTTTTCACGTTTTATGGCCTTTTTCAAGAACTATTGTCCATGGTTTTGGGGTTCTAGGGCGATTTACGGTGATTTTAAGACCCGGTACTTGTATGAGAGTTATCACCAAGCAGTCGTCGTTTTCACGTTTTATGGTTGTTCTCATAAGCTATTATCCACAGTTTTTGGGTTCCAGGGCGATTCCCATGGCCCATAAGAGCCGATACATATTTAAGAGATATCGCAAAAAAATTCGTCATTTTCGCGTTTTATGGCCGTTTTCATGAGCTATTGTCCACTTTTTTGGGGTTCTAGGGCGATTTACACCAACCTAGGACCCGATACATGTTTTAGAGTTATGACCAAAAACTCGTCCTTTTCACGTTTTGTGGCCGTTTTCATGAGTTATTGCCCACAATTTTGGGATTCCAGGGAGATTTCCAACGACCCAAAGACATCTTGCATGTTTGAGAGTTATGACCAAAAACTCATCGTTTTCGTGTTTTATGGCCGTTTTCATGAGTTATTGGCCACGATTTTGGGGTTCCAATGCAATTTGCATGGCCTGTAAGAACCGATACATGTTCGAGAGATATGACCAAAAACTCGTCTTTTTCGCGTTTTTAGCCGTTTTCACCCACAGTTTTAGTGTTCCATGGACATTTGCATGGCCCGTAAGACCCAATACATGTTTGAGAGTTGTCACCAAAAACATATCGTTTTCATGTTTTATGGCCGTTTTTATGACCTATTGTCCATAATTTTGGAGTTCTAGGGCGATTTATGGCTACTTTAAGACCTTGGTACATGTATGAGAGTTATGACCAACCAGTCGTCGTTTTCATGTTTTATGGCCGTTGTCATGAGCTATTAACCACAGTTTTGGGGGTTCTAGGGCGATTTCCATGGCTCGTAAGACCCGATACATATTTAAGAGATACCACAAAAAATCTTGTGATTTTCGTGTTTTATGGCCATTTTCATGAGCTATGCCCACTCTTTTGGGGTTCTAGGGCGCTTTACACCCACCAAACACCCGATACATGTTTTAGAGTTATGTCCAAAAACACATTGTTTTCACGTTTGATGGCTGTTTTTATGAGTTATTGCCCACAGTTTAGGGTCCAGAGCGATTTGCATGGCCCGTAAGACCCGATACATGGTTGAGAGTTATGACCAAAAACCCGTCGTTTTCGCGTTTGGTGGACGTTTTCATGAGTTATTGTCCACAATTTTGGGGTTCTAAGGAGATTTATAATGACCATAAGACCCGATATATGTTTGAGACTTATAACCAAAAACTCGTTGTTTTCGTGTTTTATGGCAGATTTCCTGACTTATTGGCCAACGTTTTTGGGTTCCATGGCAACTTGCATGGCCCGTAAGACCCGATTCATGTTTGAGAGATATGACCAAAAGCTCGTCGTTTTTGCATTTTATGGCCGTTTTCTTGAACTATTCCCCACAATTTTAGGGTTCCATGGAGATTTGCATGACACATAAGACCCGATACATGTTTGAGAGTTATCACCAAGAACTTCTCGTTTTCACATTTTATGGCCATTTTCATGACCTATTGTCCATAGTTTTGGGGTTCTAGTTCAATTTACAATGACTGTAAGACCTAGTGCATGTATGAGAGTTACCACCAAGCACTCGTCGTTTTCTCATTATATTGTCGTTTTCATGAGCAATTACCCGCAGTTTTGGGGTTCTAGGGTGATTTCCATGGCCCGTAATACCTAATACATGTTTAAAATATATCACGAATAATTCGTCAGTTTTGCATTTTATGGCCGTTTTCATGAGATATAGCCCACAATTTTGGGGTTTCAGGGCAATATACACCTACCTAAGAACCGATACATGTTTCAGAGTTATGACCAAAAACTCATCGTTTTCACGTCTTATGGCTGTTTTCATGAGTTATTGCCCACTGTTTTGGGGTTCCAGGGCGATTTAAAATGAATGTAAGACCTGGTAAATGTTTGAGACTCATGACCAAAAACATGTCGTTTTCATGTTTTATGGCCGTTTTCATGAGTTATTGGCCATAGTTTTGGAGTTCTAGGGCGATTTGCATGGCCCGTAAGACCTGATTCATGTTTGCGAGATATGACCAAAAACTCGTCGTTTTCGCATTTCATGGACATTTTCATGAGCTATTCCCCACATTTTTGGGGTTCCATGGAGATTTGCATGGCCCGTAAGACCCGATACAAGTTTGAGAGTTATCACCAAAAACTTTTCGTTTTCACGTTTTATGGCCGTTTTCAAGACCTATTGTCCATGGTTTTGGGGTTCTAGGGCGATTTACGTCGATTTTAAGACCCGGTACTTGTATGAGAGTTATCACCAAGCAGTCGTCGTTTTCACGTTTTATGGCTGTTTTCATAAGCTATTATCCAAAGTTTTGGGGTTCCAGGGCGATTCCCATGGCCCGTAAGAGCCGATACATATTTAAGAGATATCGCAAAAAAACTCGTCATTTTCGCGTTTTATGGCCGTTTTCATGAGCTATTGTCCACTTGTTTGGTGTTCTAGGGCGATTTACACCAACCTAGGACCCGATACATGTTTTAGAGTTATGACCAAAAACTCGTCCTTTTCACGTTTTGTGGCCGTTTTCATGAGTTATTGCCCACAATTTCGGGATTCCAGGGAGATTTCTAACGACCGAAAGACATCATGCATGTTTGAGAGTTATGACCAAAAACTCATCGTTTTCGTGTTTTATGGCCGTTTTCATGAGTTATTGGCCACGATTTTGGGGTTCCAATGCAATTTGCATGGCCCGTGAGAACCGATACATGTTCGAGAGATATGACCAAAACCTCGTCTTTTTCGCGTTTTTAGCCGTTTTCACCCACAGTTTTAGTGTTCCATGGACATTTGCATGGACCGTAAGACCCAATACATGTTTGAGAGTTGTCACCAAAAACATATCGTTTTCATGTTTTATGGCCGTTTTTATGACCTATTGTCCATAATTTTGGAGTTCTAGGGCGATTTATGGCTACTTTAAGACCTTGGTACATGTATGAGAGTTATGACCAACCAGTCGTCGTTTTCATGTTTTATGGCCGTTGACATGAGCTATTAACCACAGTTTTGGGGGTTCTAGGGCGATTTCCATGGCTCGTAAGACCCGATACATATTTAAGAGATACCACAAAAAATCTTGTGATTTTCGTGTTTTATGGCCATTTTCATGAGCTATGCCCACTCTTTTGGGGTTCTAGGGCGCTTTACACCCACCAAACACCCGATACATGTTTTAGAGTTATGTCCAAAAACACATTGTTTTCACGTTTGATGGCTGTTTTTATGAGTTATTGCCCACAGTTTAGGGTCCAGAGCGATTTGCATGGCCCGTAAGACCCGATACATGGTTGAGAGTTATGACCAAAAACCCGTCGTTTTCGCGTTTGGTGGACGTTTTCATGAGTTATTGTCCACAATTTTGGGGTTCTAAGGAGATTTATAATGACCATAAGACCCGATATATGTTTGAGACTTATAACCAAAAACTCGTTGTTTTCGTGTTTTATGGCAGATTTCCTGACTTATTGGCCAAAGTTTTTGGGTTCCATGGCAACTTGCATGGCCCGTAAGACCCGATTCATGTTTGAGAGATATGACCAAAAGCTCGTCGTTTTTGCATTTTATGGCCGTTTTCATGAACTATTCCCCACAATTTTAGGGTTCCATGGAGATTTGCATGGCACATAAGACCCGATACATGTTTGAGAGTTATCACCAAGAACTTCTCGTTTTCACATTTTATGGCCATTTTCATGACCTATTGTCCATAGTTTTGGGGTTCTAGTTCAATTTACAATGACTGTAAGACCTAGTGCATGTATGAGAGTTACCACCAAGCACTCGTCGTTTTCTCATTGTATTGTCATTTTCATGAGCAATTACCCGCAGTTTTGGGGTTCTAGGGTGATTTCCATGGCCCGTAATACCTAATACATGTTTAAAATATATCACGAATAATTCGTCAGTTTTGCATTTTATGGCCGTTTTCATGAGATATAGCCCACAATTTTGGGGTTTCAGGGCGATATACACCTACGTAAGAACCGATACATGTTTCAGAGTTATGACCAAAAACTCATCGTTTTCACGTCTTATGGTTGTTTTCATGAGTTATTGCCCACTGTTTTGGGGTTCCAGGGCAATTTAAAATGAACGTAAGACCTGGTAAATGTTTGAGACTCATGACCAAAAACTCGTCGTTTTCATGTTTTATGGCCGTTTTCATGAGTTATTGGCCATAGTTTTGGAGTTCTAGGGCGATTTGCATGGCCCGTAAGACCTGATTCATGTTTGTGAGATATGACCAAAAACTCGTCGTTTTCGCATTTCATGGACATTTGCATGAGCTATTCCCCATAGTTTTGGGGTTCCATGGAGATTTGCATGGCCCGTAAGACCCGATACAAGATTGAGAGTTATCACCAAAAACTTTTCGTTTTCACGTTTTATGGCCGTTTTCAAGACCTATTGTCCATGGTTTTGGGGTTCTAGGGCGATTTACGGCGATTTTAAGACCCGGTACTTGTATGAGTTATCACCAAGCAGTCGTCGTTTTCACGTTTTATGGCTGTTTTCATCAGCTATTATCCACAGTTTTGGGGTTCTAGGGCGATTCCCATGGCCCGTAAGAGCCGATACATATTTAGGAGATATCGCAAATAAACTCGTCATTTTCGCGTTTTATGGCCGTTTTCATGAGCTATTGTCCACTTTTTTGGGGTTCTAGGGCGATTTACACCAACCTAGGACCCGATACATGTTTTAGAGTTATGACCAAAAACTCGTCCTTTTCACGTTTTGTGGCCGTTTTCATGAGTTATTGCCCACAATTTTGGGATTCCAGGGAGATTTCTAACGACCGAAAGACATCATGCATGTTTGAGAGTTATGACCAAAAATTCATCGTTTTCGTGTTTTATGGCCGTTTTCATGAGTTATTGGCCACGATTTTGGGGTTCCAATGCAATTTGCATGGCCCGTAAGAACCGATACATGTTCGAGAGATATGACCAAAAACTCGTCTTTTTCGCGTTTTTAGCCGTTTTCATGAGCTATTCCCCACAGCTTTAGTGTTCCATGGACATTTGCATGGCTCGTAAGACCCAATACATGTTTGAGAGTTGTCACCAAAAACATATCGTTTTCATGTTTTATGGCCGTTTTTATGACCTATTGTCCATAATTTTGGAGTTCTAGGGCGATTTATGGCTACTTTAAGACCTGGTACATGTATGAGAGTTATCACCAAGCAGTCGTCGTTTTCATGTTTTATGGCCGTTGTCATGAGCTATTAACCACAGTTTTCGGGGTTCTAGGGCGATTTCCATGGCTCGTAAGACCCGATACATATTTAAGAGATACCACAAAAAAATCTTGTAATTTTCGTGTTCTATGGCCATTTTCATGAGCTATGCCCACTCTTTTGGGGTTCTAGGGCGCTTTACACCCACCAAAGACCCGATACATGTTTTAGAGTTATGTAGAAAAACACATTGTTTTCACGTTTGATGGCTGTTTTTATGAGTTATTGCCCACGGTTTAGGGTCCAGAGCGATTTGCATGGCCCGTAAGACCCGATACATGTTTGAGATTTGTGACCAAAAACTCGTCATTTTCGCGTTTGGTGGGCGTTTTCATGAGCTATTCCCCACAGTTTTGGGGTTCAATAGAGATTTGCATGGCACGTAAGACCCGATACATGTTTGAGAGTTATCACCAAAAACTGATCGTTTTCACGTTTTATGGCTGTTTTCATGACCTATTGTCCAACGGCTGTAAGACCTAGTACATGTATGAGAGTTACCACAAAGCACTCGTCATTTTCACATTTTATGACCGTTTTCATGAGCTATTACCCTCGGTTTTGGGGTTCTGGCGGGATTTACATGTCACAAAAGACCCGATACATGTTTAAGAGATATCACAAAGAACTCGTCATTTTCTCGATTTATGAGATATAGCCCACAATTGTGGGGTTTCAGTGCGATTTACACCTACCTAAGAACCAATAAATGATTCAGAGTTATGACCAAAAACTCATCGTTTTCACGTATTATGGTTGTTTTCATGAGTTATTGCCCACTGTTTTGGGGTTCCAGGGCGATTTAAAATGAACGTAAGACCTGGTAAATGTTTGAGACTTATGACAAAAACTCGTCGTTTTCATGTTTTGGCCGTTTTCATGAGTTATTGGCCATAGTTTTGGTGTTCTAGGGCGATTTGCATGGCCCATAAGACCTAATTCACGTTTGTGAGATATGACCAAAAACTCGTCATTTTCGCATTTCATGGACGTTTTCATGAGCTATTCCCCACAGTTTTGGCTTTCCATGGAGATTTGCATGGCCCGTAAGACCCGATACAAGTTTGAGAGTTATCACCAAAAACTATTCATTTTCACGTTTTATGGCTGTTTTCAAGACCTATTGTCCATGGTTTTGGGGTTCTAAGCAGTCGTTGTTTTCACGTTTTATGGCCGTTTTCATAAGCTATTATCCATAGTTTTGGGTTTCAGGGCGATTTCCATGGCCCGTAAGAGCCGATACATATTTAAGAGATATCGCAAAAAAAACTCATCATTTTCGTGTTTTATGGCCGTTTTCATGAGCTATTGTCCACCTTTTGGGGGTTCTAGGGCGATTTACACTAACCTAGGACCCGATACATGATTTAGAGTTATGACCAAAAACTCGTCCTTTTCATGTTTTATGGTCGTTTTCATGAGTAATTGCCCACAATTTTGGGATTCCAAGGTGATTTTAACGACCGAAAGACCTCATGCATGTTTGAGAGTTATGACCAAAACTCATCGTTTTCGTGTTTTATGGCCGTTTTCATGAGTTATTGGCCATGATTTTGGGGTTCCAATACAATTTGCAGGGCCCGTAAGAACCGATACATGTTCGAGAGATATGACCAAAAACTCGTCTTTTTCGCGTTTTTAGCCGTTTTCATGAGCTATTCCCCACAGTTTTAGTGTTCCATGGACATTTGCATGGCCCGTAAGACCCAATACATGTTTGAGAGTTATCACCAAAAACATATCGTTTTCATGTTTTATGGACGTTTTTATGACCTATTGTCCATAATTTTGGAGTTCTTTGGCGATTTATGGTTACTTTAAGACCTGGTACATGTATGAGAGTTATCACCAAGCAGTCGTCGTTTTCATGTTTTATGGCCATTGTCATGAGCTATTAACCACATTTTTCGGGTTTCTAGGGCGATTTTCATGGCCCGTAAGACCCGATACATATTTAAGAGATACCACAAAAAACTTGTGATTTTCGTGTTTTATGGCCGTTTTCATGACCCACTGTTTTGGGGTTCTAGGGCGATTTACACCCACCAAATACCCGATACATGTTTTAGCACATTGTTTTCACGTTTGATGGATGTTTTTATAAGTTATTTCCCGCAGTTTGGGGTCCAAAGCGATTTGCATGGCCCGTAAGACCCGATACATGTTTGAGATTTATGACCAAAAACTCGTCATTTTCATGTTTGGTGGGCGTTTTCATGAGCTATTCCCCCCAATTTTGGGGTTCAATGGAGATTTGCATGGCATGTAAGACCCGATACATGTTTGAGAGTTATCACCAAAAACTGATCCTTTTCACGTTTTATGGTCGTTTTCATGACCTATTGTCCAACGAATGTAAGACCTGGTACATGTATGAGAGTTACCACAAAGCACTCGTCATTTTCACGTTTTATGACCGTTTTCATGAGCTATTACCCACGGTTTTGGGGTTCTGGCGGGATTTACATGTCACAAAAGACCCGATACATGTTTAAGAGATATCACAAAGAACTCGTCGTTTTCTCGATTTATGGCCGTTTTCATGAGCTATTGCCCACTGTTTTAGGGTCCAGGCCGAGTTACACTGACCTAGGAGCTGATATATGGTTGAGAGTTATGACCAAAAACCCGTCGTTTTCGCGTTTTATGGACGCTTTCATGAGTTATTGCCCATAATTTTGGGGTTCTAAGGCGATTTATAATGACCATAAGAACTGATACATGTTTGAGACTTATGGCCAAAAACTCGTTGTTTTCGTGTTTTATGGCTGATTTCCTGACTTATTGGCCAATGTTTTTGGGTTCGAGGGCAACTTGCATTGCCCGTAAGACCCGATTCATATTTGAGAGATATGACCAAAAGCTCGTCGTTTTCGCATTTTATGGCTGTTTTCATGAACTATTCCCCACAATTTTAGGGTTCCATGGAGATTTGCATGGCTCATAAGACCCGATACATGTTTGAGAGTTATCACCAAAAACTTGTCGTTTTCACATTTTATGGCCATTTTCATGACCTATTGTCCATAGTTTTGGGGTTCTAGTTCAATTTACAACGACTGTAAAACCCAGTGCATGTATGAGAGTTACCACCAAGCACTCATCGTTTTCTCATTGTATTATCGTTTTCATGAGCAATTACCCACAGTTTTGGGGTTCTAGGACGATTTCCATGGCCTGTAAGACCTAATACATGTTTAAAAAGTATCACGAATAATTCGTCAGTTTTGAATTTTATGGACGTTTTCATGAGATATAGCCCACAATTTTGGGGTTTCAGGGCGATATACACCTACCTAAGAACCGATACATGTTTCAGAGTTATGACCAAAAACTCATCGTTTTCACGTCTTATGGCTGTTTTCATGAGTTATTGCCCACTGTTTTGGGGTTCCAGGGCGATTTAAAATGAACGTAAGACCTGGTAAATGTTTGAGACTTATGACAAAAAACTCGTCGTTTTCATGTTTTACGGCCGTTTTCATGAGTTATTGGCAATAGTTTTGGAGTTCTAGGGCGATTTGGATGGCCCGTAAGACCTGATTCATGTTTGTGAGATATGACCAAAAACTCGTCGTTACTGCATTTCATGGACGTTTTCATGAGCTATTCCCCACAGTTTTGGGGTTCCATGGAGATTTGCATGGACCGTAAGACCCGATACAAGTTTGAGTGTTATCACCAAAAACTATTCGTTTTCACGTTTTATGGACGTTTTCAAGACCTATTGTCCATGGTTTTAGGGTTCTAGGGCGATTTACGGCGATTTTAAGACCCGGTACATGTATGAGAGTTATCACCAAGCAGTCGTCGTTTTCACGTTTTATGGCCGTTTTCATAAGCTATTATCCACAGTTTTGGGGTTCCAGTTTGAGGAGTTCTTATCCATATCATACAGAAGCTCATTCATGTCTCCAATGTACATTATAGGCATATTGGCATTATCATATACAAAAGAAGCTACTTGGTTCCAGATCTGATTAGTACTACGGTGGTAGGGATCGCCATATATACAAACAAGACCAAGACGAAGATCCGTACTCCTAATAGTAACCGTAGCTAAGATAATATGGTGATTGTAGCTGTGCACCATTACTTGTACTTCATCAGTCCACATCAGCCAAAGCCCCCCCCCCCTCCCGAGCGTCTTCGAGAAGGCACTACAATACTATCACACATATTAAATCTAGCAACAACATCGTATGAGTTAGTTTTAGAGGATTTGATTTCTGAGATAAATATTACCTAAGACTTAGTAGAGTGGATCATCCTGGCAAGATGGCACATCTTAGAGCTGCCAAGCCTCTTGCCCATTCCTTGGCAGTTCCAGCTTAGGGCCCTCATGGCGCCTGTGGCGCCTTAGAGGCTGGCGCCAATGCCTCTTGATCCAAGTCCATGTTTTTGTCAACTTCTCCTTGGTGATTGTCCTGCATGCTATCTGATCTAGCTTCGCTAGTATTGGCTCTAGATTGTACTTCACATCCAACTTCTTCCTGGCCTCCTCCACTAGTACGACAAAAACTAACATCCGGAGCCACATAGTTGTCGTCAACCATCTGAGGAGGCGAGAAAGCCCCAATGCGAGAATCTTCCTAGCCCATTGACCAAGCTGGTGACACCGGACGGAGAGGCCATGGGTCGTACTCTGCTGGTCCTTTTGAGCTGCTTCTTGCAGGCGATCTGCGAGGCGATGGAGTGTAGGGGCAAACCATGTGTCCCATGAGCGGGCTTCTGCCTCTGCGATGAGGCCCGCCACTCCCCATCTCCCTTTGCTTCTGGAAATTTCTTGCAGAGGAATAGCCATGTTGATTGAGATTAATCCCCACAGGAGATGGGATGTGAGCTCTACCTTGGGGGCTAGCTTGAACGTCCAATCCAGTAGGCCTACGGCGAGAAGATGGGATGATTCAATATTAATGTAGTCCTATAGAACTAAAGCCATAGCTAGATTTTATTTTTTTTCCTTTAGTTTAGCAAACTACCATTTTTCCGTTCAACTATTTTTCATAGCGTTAGAGCATCTCTAGCAGTATCCGTAAATAGTTTAAAACCGTAAAAAACCGTCGTTTATCGGTGTCCCGGAAAAATCGCGCGCCGATTACTGCCCATAAACATCCTCGGCCCAAAAAAAGTTTTACGGGCCGCGCCAAATATCGTTCGCGGAACCGAGCATATCTGGTTTTCATGGCCGAGCCAAGCGCCAACCCGCACCCCTCTTCTTTTTTGGCGCGAGGGAAGTTTCCTCCACCTACCACCCCCTTTCGCTTCGTCTTCGCCGTTGATATACCTCCCCCGTCACACGGAATCGACGCCATGGAACCCGCACAGCTCCTGGTGGTAGCTGCTGAGGCTCTACGCCCGCAGCAGTCGTCCTCTGTCGCTCCGGCAGTCCACACAGGATCACCGGCCGCCTCCACGTCGGCCCTCCAGAAGAGGAAGCGCGCGTTCGGACAGGCCGTCGCGCCGACCACCGCTCCCGTGACCGGCGGTGCTCACGCCACGCCTTTCTCTGTCCCGGCACCCGTCGCTCAGCGCAAGAAGGTGGTCGCGCCGCGGAAGAAGCCCAGCGTTCCAAAGAAGGCGCAGCGGACGGCACCAAGAAGCAGCCCTGCCATGTTCCTCCGCAGCATACCCCGTCGTTGGCCGGAATCGCCTCACCGGAAACCCCCACGGTTGGCAAAGCTGTCTTTTGTTGTCGAAACAATGTTTACAATTTTGTTTACAGTTCACCCCGCCGAGCAGTCCCCGTAAAACCTGGAACCGCGAATATTCTGTTTTGCGGTTCCGGGTTTTACGGGGACTGCTCGGCGCCGTCTCCTGCGAAGCGATGAATCGCGGATTCAGCGTCTCATACTTTGACGTTTATAATTTCTATTTACGGGAACTGCTAGAGATGCTCTTACAACAATTTTGTTATGAAAATGGAGCGTTTTATCTGAAAATTGTTATTTGTTTTGTGTCAGGTTCCCACTCTGTTATGGTAAATGTACTTGTTCCCGGTTCTTGCCGAGTCACATGTACACCCACCCAACAATTTATGTACACTTGTTCCTGATTCTCGGTGTATTTATGGACCTGGTCTGCCGAGATCTCGGCATCGAACACGTATCTTAAATTCCTAAGTAAAGAATAATCACAATTCTTTATAAAACACTAAATCCTTTAAGTTTAGTTACTAAGTTTAAAATCCATAATCGTAACTCTACTTGTCAAAATCCTAAAACTTGATAATGTTCTAAACACATTACACTTTAAGTTTCACTTCTAGTTTTATAGTTAACTTAGGTCCCAACAATCATAAAACATCTTATTTGAAGTTTATCCGTGTTTTCATAGTTAACTTTGGTTCGAAATATTTTTTTTAAAACTCATTTTTATAGTTAACTTTGGTATAATTTAATTAAAACATAAAGCATCTCAAGTGCAAACCATTCCAGCAAACGCAAATGATATCGATCACATCCCTTTAACCATAAAGATTGTTTAAACCTTATCAAAAAACCTTTTCTTCGAAGGTTTTTCTTTTTGCCACTTCAAAATAATTCAATCGAAGGACTTTCATCATAGACACCAAATGGCAATTAATCTCAAACTTAGATTATTTTATTGCACCCTACTTTTATATCTTATATGTTAAGACTTAAATTTGTTATAAATATATAAGTGTTGCGAAATAAATCAAAGATAAACCAAATCTTAAAAGAAATTATCTCAGTCCAATTCACTTTCAATATTGGGGAATTCACTTGGATAGTTTTATAAAATGCATAGCATTACTTATGCATAATGGTATATCGTTTCTTTAAACATTAGTCCTTATCAGACCAATGATGTTGTTTTCAGATATTAGATCTTCTCTTGTCTTGAAGACCGTAAGTACATAATCTTGCAATCACAAAAGGCAATTTCACACTTGCTCATGTCCTTTGATTATTTTCTATCAAGTATTTGCAAATCAAATGTTGTCATCACCTGCATTTTAAAAGGGGTCAGAAAACACTACTTTTAATAATAATATGAACTATTGGTTACTGATCCAGGATGATCAGCTAATCTATTAAGTCTGGCAGTTGGAATACCACTGCATAGAAATATATTATCTAGGACTTCATAACCAATATCGCCAGTGATTCTTGCGACGTATATTACGCATTAACCATAAGATTTGAAATGGAGCGGAGAAGTCAGTTGTATCTTTTTCCTTTCGCATGTAGCCGGATGCATAGACCGTGGCTATTATCCTTGTACCGTGATTTGTAATTCGTAGAGGATATGCAGCATATGGAATCCTCAACGTCACACGGTAGTTCTAGCATCTGAACTATGTGTACTACTTATTGCCGTAATTCGATATGTGGGCATGACGTACACCAAGAAGACATGCGGGGTCACGGAGAGGCAATGATTAGTTTGCATCATCTACTAGGCCCCACATCACAGAATTGTGGACGGAAATAAGCTTCTCAGTTGTGCAACAAGGATTTAATCTCTCGTGGATAAAGCAACATACCTTTGCAGAGTGTAAAAACTGTGACATGTTACTCCGTGTTTCGGAAGGAGCTACGAACGCGGCAGGAAAGGAACTTTATAAAAGTTCTGATAAACCTATAAAGGCCGGCGAACATAGTTTTTCAGAATAAAAGCAATCTTTAAAGAAATGTTTACGAAAATTTACATAGCCTACGACCTATGGTCTATGGTTGTAGCTAGTGCATCAAACAATTCTTTCTAATAAACTTTTTGAGTATGCTCGTACTTTGCCTTGATTTTACTAGCAAGACCATCGCAAGAAGCCGGCACTCCCTCCTGAAGCTATCTCACTTTGTAAACTTGTCCGTGCGTTGGGACTAGTTTTCAATAAAAATATTTTATATCAATAAAAGAAAAGGAACAAGTATAGATCTGATAGATATGGGCACCAATGGCCCCGTTTCTTTAAAAAAAAGGATTCGAAACATCAAAAAATATAATAGTCTATTAGTAGCAATGCAATAGTAGCATATGCAAACCAAATAGTTTAGATAATAGTCTATTAGTATGATAGTTATAAGTTGTTATTTCTCGGTCGTATTTGTGAGAAGTTTTTTTCTTTCTCCATAAACTAAAGTGTTCTCTGGATCTCTTGTAAAGAGTTGAGTTGTAACCTAGAGTTATGTCTTTGTCCTGCTATATTTTTGTTGTATTACTCTGAGAGATGTAATACTAGTGGAATAATGTTTCATTAATGTCAACACCAAATCATCCAGTGATATGCTGGGTCACCGCAGTCGGCGACGGGCCTGACAATCTCAATGTGTTGATCCCTCTCAGGGATGGGTTTGCGGCATACAGCGGGCAACGACTTCTAGAGCATGTGCGTTTGGTGCATGTTGAGTGTCTGCTGAACCGCTTGTGCCCCTTGCTCATCGATGGGTTTGCGGCATACAACGGGCAACGACTTCTAGAGCATGTGCGTTGGTACATGTTGAGTGTCTGTTGAACGGGTTGTGTCCCTGCTCATCGATGGGCGGTTTGGTGAGGCATTCAGTTTTTAGTTAACGTGTGTAGGTTTAACGTCAAGGCACATTATTCAGTTTATGGTCATCCCCTTCATTAGTCTAACGGTGCAGTGAGTCGTCGCTAGCATGGTGATTTCGAATTGATCTTTGTATTCTTCTTGTAAGTTGAATAATCGAATAAAAAGAGTTATGAGCATCTTTTTGATGTAGAGGCCAGCGTTTAAACATCCATTTGAAGAAAATAAGCGAACCAAACTTGGCGTGGTTGGGTGTCACCATGACTTGCCTGTTTCATGAAAGCGGACTACATATCTAGGTAGTAACATTTCTCTGCACACACCAGCGTCATGGATCCGTAGCTAATCAAACTCAAATTTGAAAATGAATGAATAAATTAAATCTGCTCTTCAACGATCTTTTTTTTGGGGTCCGCTACTCTCTCTACAATTTTGTCTTTGAGCATGAACTCTCAACGTGGATACATACGAAACGAACATGCCTAGCCGAAGTCACGTCTGAGTGGAAGTGGAACCGACCGAGTGAGGAGCTAGGCCGCGCTGGGTGTGACGCCACTACTAGATGGCGGCGCGGAGGGTGTGGACGTGTGGTCGGGGACGAGCTCGTCGTGGGGAGCTTCAGGCTGGCCATCGGCGACGTGTCGTGGCCGCGTCGGCCCCGGCGCGCCGCTCGTCACGGCCTCCAGCACGCTCCGCGCCTCCTCCAGCAGCTCGGCGGCCGGGCGAGGCGGTACTCGGCCGTCGCTCACCGCGCAGCATTTCAGCCCGAGGATAGCCACCTCCTTGGCGCGCTCCGTCGGCCACCCACCCGCGCTCGCATCCGCCACCTCGCTCCAGGCCCTGCCCCGGCCGGTAGCGACCTCCCGCGCCGCTCTTTTCGCTCCGAACACCGGCTTGCCGGTGACTAGCCGGAGCAGGAGCACGCCTAGCGCGTGCACGTCGCACTGCGGGGTAAGCTCCCCGTTCGCCAGGTACCGTGGGTCCACGTACGCCAGCGCTACCCTGCCGGCCTTCTTCGGCGCCGCGAGCCTGCTCGCGCCGAGGCCGGCGAGCTTGCTGGATGCGCACCGCTCGTCCTCGAACAGGATGTTCGCCGCCCGGACGTCGCCGTGCACCGTGGCCGTCGAGTGGAGGTAGGCCAGCGCGGAGCAGGTGCTGTACGCGACGCCGCACCGCGCGTGCCACGGCAGCGGCGAAGCCTCGCCGTCTAGGCGGTCTTCCAGGCTGCCGCCCGGCACGAGCTCTTCGACCACCGCGCCCGCCTCCGGGCACGCGCCGACGGGCGTGACGAGGCCGGGGTGCCTCGCCCTGGCCATGGCAGCCGCCGCGCGCGCGAATCGCGCCTTGTTGACGGCGACGTCCGGGGAGACGGTCTTCACGGCGACGCTCATGCCACGCAGGGTCCCTCTGTACACGCCGCCGCGCCCCCCGCCGATCCTGGCAGACTCGTCGAAACTGTCCGTGGCTTCCTCCAGCTCCGACAACTGCAACCGCAAGAAACTCGCTCCTTGATCAGAACAGCCCACCGCGTCCGCGGCCACGGATCCTTCCTCTGGCGCGGGTTCTTCACGCCCGGAGCAAGACTCCGGCATCGAGACATCGAGTTCGCCCATCGCGCGCTCGGAGCCGGCGACCTGATGGAGATTGAGCTCGTCGCTGCGGCCGTCCTCCTCCTCTGTCTTCTCCGATATGGCGTCGAGCTCCCGCCGGTCCTGCTGACGCCGGCGAGTCTCCTCGTGCAGCGCGCCATCCATCTCGTTGTTGGCATCCTCCTGACACAGCGGAACGCAGGAGTTAATCATCCAAAAAATGCATCATACATTCAGACTGACACGAGCGATGATGATCTATGGAACGTTGCACGCACCGAGCCGTGGCGCGAAGGCGACGACGGCGGCTCTGGCTGAAAGGCGACTTCGGCCACTACTGCAGTTTCGGCAGCCGCTTCGTGACTGTCGTCCGTGGCGTTGTTGCTACTTGGAGCCCGGCGGAGGGACGTCGGGTCGTGCGTGACAAACGGATGGCCGCCGTCGTCGTCGCCTTGCAGCGACGAGGATTTGGATGTGGAGTGGTCGGAAGCGCTATGCCTGGGGCTCGTGCTCGCCGTGGACGGCTCCGCCCTGCTCTGCCCCTCGCTCACCTCCCTCTCTCTGTGTCAACAAAACCATCATCAGAAAACGCGGACGGAAATATGGCATCAAATTTGCTATACAACACTGAAATCCATTTGATGGTTTCTGCTACACTGAAATCAAATTTGTGGCATCGTACACTGTTGCTGTGAAAGAGCCCCGAAGGAAATACTATAGTCCACTGAAAAATGTCAAGTTTGCAGATAGACGGTAGTAGGCATGCTAAGGGCGTGTTTGATTCAAAGGATTTTAAAAGCACAAGAATAGAAAAATCACAGAAATAATATGTCATGGCATGTGAAATCCTATAAGAATGAAAAACACAGAAATTATCTACAGAAGTCGTTTGCACCACAGAAAAAACGTAGAAAATTTGTACATAGACATAGGAAATTTTTCAAGAGGTTTAACCTATTGTAGAAATCCTATGAGAATATAGTATAGTAAAGGAATCCAATAGAAATTTTGAAGGGTTCAATCCTTTGAATAAAATGGCTTCTATAGAAAAAAAATCCTATGGATAAGAATCTTACAAAATTCTTTTATAAATCCTTTGAATCAAACATACTCTAACTGTTTACATTTTTACAAGATCAACCATGTACGTATCACATACCTGGTGCAGACTAGGTTCCCTTTGCAGACGAACCAGATCCGGCAGCTGGGGCTGGCCTCCCGCTGCACCGTCACCGCCTTCTTAGACCTCGGCATCCGCATCTTCCTGACATCCACGAAATAACGCAAATTCATTAGTCACACATCGCCCATGGGCAACACCCAATTACCGTCGTTTTACTCTAGTCTAGCGATGGGAGGGAGTTTGTAGGTGCTTATAGCCATGGGAGACGACGACGACCTGCGTGTCAGAGACGATGGGGACATAGATGAAGAAGAGAATCCGATGCCGAAAGTAGGAGCAGGTGAGTGCTACCAAAGATCTGTGGCGACGTTGCTATAGATTTGCGAACGACGTCGCTGCCGGTGCCACCGAGATTTGATTCACCGATGCTACCCATGCTGAAAAGTGAGGTTGGGTGGAGGTGGCCGACTAAGAGGGGGCAAGACTAGATTTCGCCCCATATCGTGCTAACAATTTTTCGCATCACGTCTTCACCATGCCTTCTGTCTCGTGTACATTGTTCGTGCCGACAATTTTCTGTCTCACGCCTTCTCCAAGTCTTCTGCCCCGCGCATACTATTCCTAACTGTTGTGCCCACTAGAGCATGGCCGTGAGGGAACCACCGATTCGGGTGTTCGAATAGAGCCTACCTCCACGATGCTTTAAGAGCATCTTCAACGGAGGCTCTATATTTTGGCGCTGTAAAATTCATTTGCAGCGCGCTGAATCCATTTTTTCAGAGCGTGGGCGTGTAGCACGTCACCAGATGCACTAAAATGCAGCGCGGAACAGACGACGCTTTAACAGACGCTGTAAAATAGAGCTTCACAAACACGATTTTTGCATATGCGTGTATCAAACAGGTCCAGACTTTTATAAAAATGACCCTATAGAGATTTTGGGAAGAGCAATCAGATCCTCCACGACTTTGTCTCTGTCAAATCTCTTGCACGCGACTGAGCTAGCAATCGATTCACGCGTAGCCACACGAAGCAAGTGATTGAATTAGCTGCCATCGATTCCATGTGCGTGCGTGGCAGGAAGCAAACGATTGAATTTGGCTAAACTGGAGTAGCGATCGATTCCATGAATGAAACAAGCAGGACGGCGGCGGCAGGACAGCCCGACGGCCTCAAGGACCCGGCCAGTGCGACACCGAAGGGCTCCCTTGCCGCAGAGCTCGACCGCGAGAAGGGCACCCTCGCCGCGGAGGTCGGGCGGCGGCCAGGGATGGCGCGGCTGAAGTTTCCACGGTTGTTTTGTTCGCGCGTCGAGTCCGGGCGATAGCGCGTGCTGCATTTCACGTCCCAAATATACCCCTTTGATAGCCCAAAATGGCTCGCGCACTAAATTTTTTACAGCGCGCGTTTATTTACTGTTGGAGCGTGCAAAATAGACTCTGGCGCTGCATATCGACGGATTTTTTAACGCGGGCGCGGGATATACAGCTACTGTTAGAGATGCTCTAAGTATCGAGCGGGCGCGGTCCGGCACCTTATGCGACCAACCAAACACCCTTTTTTTTTGTAGCACTAGGCCTGTTTAATTAGAGAGCCTACAAGGAACCAAACCCGCCCTAGATGATCAACCAGTCATGTATGTCCCACTGGTTCTAGCTGAAGTTTTTTTTTTTTTGAATTCTGGTATATATACAAGTCACATTGCATAGGCGATCCATCGGTCATGAACCTCTGAATTGGCAACACTCACATGCATTCTACCAAAAGCGATCCAGCTGAATCTATACATGTCTGGGCTCGATCCAGGACCATGAGAAGAAAGGTTGGTGTACCTGGTGTAGGCCCGGTCGGCGGCGGCGCCCATGACGAGCTCGGCGACGCCATGGTCCTCGACGAGCTGGAGCAGACCCGCCGCCACGTCGTCCCCCACGACGACGACGACCTCGCACACGTGGACCTGGGCCGGCAAGGCATGCACGACGACTTAGAAAGCGATGAAGATTTTGAAGAAGTTATTAGGGATTTTGGTGGCGCATACGTGAACGTACGAACCCCTTGTCTCTTGCAGATGGCGACGAGGCCGTCGAGGGCCTTCTTGGCCTTGTCCTCCTCCATCCACCTGAACGCCACCACCTCGCGCTCGTCCAGCTGGCTCGCCGGCACCCATGCCCCCACTGCAAACACAATAATGCCCGCCGGTCATCCTCTACCGTCCGTGCACACCCAAAGAGGCTAGGACCGCAATGAGCTTTTGTGTGCTAGCTTGAAGGAGAAACGAAGTAGATAAAGGTGGAGTATTCAAGCGTACGTACTCATGTTGATGAGGCGCGGCGGGCGGTGGACGTGGGCGAGCACCAGCACCAGGCGGCGGCCATGGCTCCGGCTCCGGCTCCGGCTCCGGGGGAAGTTGGCCAGCACCCACCGCAGGTTCGCCTTCCACTCCCGCCCCGCGTCCTTCCCCACCGCGCAGTACACTTTCACCTCCTCGTCCGCCGGCCCAGCTCCGCCGTCTTCATCGCGGCGGCCAACGCTGCCTGCTGCCTCCTCCATACCGGTCCTTCCTTCCTTCCTTCGTCGCCTACCTAGAGGCACGGGAGGCTATGTTTCCGGTCTTTGAGGAGAGCGACCGGTTAGGAAGACGGGAGACAAGGACATGATCGATGGGAAGCTAGGGAAGGAGTTGGCCGACGTGACGCGGGGCCAACCCACTCACTCTCTCTGCACGGCGGGCCCGCTGGGAGGGATGGATATTCCTGGCACCTTCTTCGAGTTCAAGATAGACAATTCGTCGTCAGTTATCTATCATCACGGCCGGCGTGGCTTCTCGGGCTGTCCGACTGACTAACCCTCCTCCTCGCATCTGATTTAGATTTGACCTAATGTCGCACTCCATTCCGTCCAAAATGTGCACCACACCAAAACCGTACGGAACATAACGCCACTATCACATGCTGCGTCATATGCTGCACCTCGTTGACTATTCCCGCCATTTCCCGCGCTTCAGGCTGAATCGAAAGGGATATCCTACGAACCTATGTGAATATGCTTTCAACTTGCGTCATATACAATCCGCCGGTCAATCACACGATTTCTTAATAACATGTACCCACATGATCGATACTACACACACACACACCGGTCTAGCTTTTCAAATCATATTGCTCAATGATCGTCACACACGTTATTGGACGGAATCAAGCACCACAGATTAGGATATCAGTATATAGGAGTAGTATAAAGTATATATATCTATCTACATATCTCTGCTAAGTAGTCTAAGCTGCGGGCTAAACTAAACTTGGTTGCCAGGCTACGGGCAACCAACCTCTATGCTCTCTCATGTCAGCGATGATCTGTTTCAGTTGAGTTTTTTTTTCCTCTTACATGACCCTCACACACATGGCCTTTATTTTGCGTCAATTCTCTAACGGATTGATCAACTAGTATACGAACTAACCTGGTTTGTTTTTATTACAAATTTAGACGGGATCGAGCGGATGGATATACACAGCTTTCACGGCACAGTGTTAACTCTTGCATCCTCGAAAAGTGTACTTCAAGGTTTTTGCTCTAACATGAAAAGAAATTTTGACCAACTTATTTGAAAATAGTACTAGCTATTATAGACAATGGTTTTAGGCAGGAACGGACTTACTTGTTGGAGCAGTCCGGGTACGTGTTTATATGGCAAGTTTAACAGGGCCCTTGCGATGGCCGGTACAGGGGGAGGTTGAGATCGATCGGTACAAAGAAGGATACGATCAATCCCTCTATCCACGGTTCTATCTCTAGAAGCTTATCTCTATTGTAACAACCTTGGAGTACTACTCCATAAGTTGTACAAAAGATGTTTACATGATATGTTATAAATATATTTAACAACCTCCCTTAATCACAACCTTCTGAAAGGTTGAGATTACGCTTGAACTCATTTAGATCTTTAACTGCTAAAGCCTTTGTGAAGCCATCTGCAACTTGATCCTTGCTTGATATAAATCTGATGTCAAGCATCTTGTTTGCAACTCTTTCTCGAACAAAATGATAATCTATCTCAATATGCTTTGTCCTGGCATGAAAAATAGGATTTGCAGACAAATAAGTAGCACCCAAATTATCACACCATAAACAAGGCTTTTGCTTTAATTTAACACCAAGCTCAGCAAGCAGAGCTTCAACCCATATTAATTCAGCTATAGCATTTGCTAGAGCTTTGTATTCAGCTTCAGTACTAGATCTTGAAACTGTAGCTTATTTTCTTGCACTCCATGAGACTAAATTTGGTCCAAGAAATATAGCAAAACCTCCTGTAGATCTTCTATCATCCAGACAATCTGCCCAATCTGCATCTGAGAAGACACTAAGCAAACTAGATGAAGACTGCTGAAAAGTTAACCCAACATGTATAGTTCCCTGAACATATCTTAAGATTCTCTTGATAGTTGTCCAATGAACAGTAGTTGGAGCATGCAAATACTGACACACTTTATTTACTGAGAAGGAAATATCAGGTCTTGTAAGTGTCAAATATTGTAGTGCTCCAACAATACTTCTATATTGTGTACTATCATCAGGACCAAGAGCTATTCCTTCAGTCAAAGACAGTTTTTCAGTGGATGATAAATGTGTGGGAGAGATTGTGCACTTTGTCATACCAACTTTGGCTAGCAAATCAGCGACATATTTTTCTTGAGTAAGGAGTAAACCATTCTGAGTTCTTTTTACCTCAATACCCAAGAAGAAGTGTAACTCTCCCAAATCCTTAAGTGCAAAATCATTATTGAGATCATGAAGAAGAGCAGAAATAGCCTGATCTGATGAACTGGTGACTATGATATCATCAACATAGATTAAAACAAATATTGTAACAGTAGATTTACTATAAAGAAAGAGTGAAGTATCTGCTTTGGAAGGAACAAAACCAAGCTGTTGCAACTTGGTGCTAAGTCTGGAGTACCATGCACGAGGAGCTTGCTTAAGACCATAAAGAGCTTTATCAAGTTTACAAATGTAGTTTGGAATAGCGGAAGATTCAAAACCTGAGGGTTGTCTCATATAGACCCCCTCTTCCAGAATGCCATACAAAAACGCGTTCTTAACATCTAGCTGTCGCAAATTCCAGCCTCTGGAAACAGCCACTGCCAGTACAAGCCTGATAGTTGTTGCCTTGACAACAGGACTGAATGTATCTTCATAATCAATTCCATACCTTTGCTTGAATCATTTTGCTACCAAGCGTGCCTTGTACCTGTCAATTGTACCATCTGCATGTTTCTTGACACGGTATACCCATTTACAATCAATAAGATTCTTTGTAAAGTGAGGGGGAACAAGATGCCATGTTTTATTTTCCATTAATGCATTGTATTCTTCCTCCATTGCCTTGCGCCAATGATTGTCCTCGAGAGCCTCCGAGAGTGTTTGTGGTTCGCCTGTAGATGTGAATAGACCATAACGGATAGTTCCATCAGTATATTGCTTAGGATTACGGATACCTTTCTGAAGTCTTGTCTGAGGCTCTGGAGGGGGCGGAGGATTCGACTGTACAAGCAGTGGTGTAGTAGAGCCTGCCACAGAAGATCCCCCACCATTGCCATGAGCATCAGGCGGGAAAGCGGTGGTATCAATATCATCAGGTGTGTCCCTGTCTTCAGGGGACAGAACAGGGGACAGGGCCCTATGGTCGCGTGACGAGGCAGGAGATCTTGATCGGGATCCGTGCGATGTGGGCGATGCAGCGTCTGGGGATCGCGAGGCGCCACGACCCGCGCGTGACAGCGACCGCGAGTGAGGCCCACGTCCCGCGCATGACAGCGTCCGTGAGCGAGGCACGCGTTCCGCGCGCATGCGTGATGGAGGCGAACCAGGGGACCGGGACCGCGTGCGTCGCGATCGAGGACGTGACGCAGTCTACCCTGGTGATAGCGACCGAAGACCAATCCAGAGTGCGCCAGCTGGCGCGCACAGACGGATTCCCGCTGAGAATCGTCCTCGGGATCATCTTCCGAGCGATCCGAGACAGCAGAGGCAGCAGGATCTTTTTCGGGATTGCTGCTCATAGTGGATTTTTTTGAAGTTGTTTTCTTCATCATTTCTTCAGCATTTTGGGCAGGATTTCTTCTGTTTCGTCCTGGTCATCATCAGTACCTACTAGATCATCAGGATCTGCAATATCTTGGTGTTCATTAGTAACAACATGCACAACGGGCAAAGGCATATAATCATCAACAGTTGCAACCCCATTATTTGATGTTTCTTGAGGTAAAAGAAGTATGTCATTCCGAAGACGTGAGCCAGCATTAGGATGCAGCTCAGCAAAGGGAAAGATATTTTCATCAAAAACAACATCTCTAGAGACATAGACCCGACCAATGGAAATCTCTAGACATTTAACGCCTTTGTGGCGAGGACTATAACCCAAGAACACACACCATGTAGAACGAAAAGAAAGTTTTTTTTTATTATAGGGACGGAGATTAGGCCAGCAAGCACAGCCAAAAACTCTAAGAGATTCATAGTTGGGTTTTGTATGAAGGAGACGTTCTACAGGAGTGTCATGATTTATAACTTTGCTTGAGAGAAGGTTTATAAGAAAAGTGGCAGTGAGAAAAGCATCATCCCAAAACTTTAGAGACATAGAGAAATTGGCAAGTAAGGCAAGGCCGACTTCAACAATATGACGATGTTTTTGTCCAGCAGAGCCATTTTGTTGATGTGCATGTGGGCATGAGACATGATGAGTGATGCCAATCTTTTGGAAGAAACTATTTAGTTTTTCATATTCACCTCCCCAATTAGTTTGCATAGTGATTATTTTCATAGCAAATTTTCTTTCAACAAGTTGCTGGAAATTAAGGAAAGCTTGATAAACATCAGAGCGTTTCTTGAGCAAATAGCTCCAAGTAAATTTACTGAAATCATCAATAAAGCTCACATAATATGAATGTTCACTACTACAGAATAGGTCATCAGTGACAGGCTCAAAAAGCTCATTAGTGACAGGCAAAGCGTCCATCACTGATAACTAGTCACTGGTACGAGGTTATCAGTGACATACATTTACATGTGTCCGTCACCGGTATGTGTATACTACTGACAGGCAGAAGAGATGCATGTCACGAGTTACAATTAAAGACTAGCCCCATGCGGTTTTGTAGTGACAAACCCATTATCCAGGCCGTCACTAGTTTGAATTTGCTAATAAAAAAATAAATACATTTTCCACAAATATCCAGATAGCATAATATTTATAAAAAAATTAAATGCATTTTCTGAGCAAGTACAAAAACTATAGTACCACGTATATTTCCTTAATTTACAGAGCCTGATCCATGATCCCGGATGGTACCGACCAACATATGGACGCTCCTACAAGGCGTCAAAAATAATAATTTGGAGAACTATATTGCTAGCCAAAATTGATCCAAATTGCACAAAATACAACTTCTGTTTATACAACAATAACATCACCACCAATGAAAATGAACTACTCCCTCTGGCCCCCAGCCACCGGCCTCGGCCTCCGCCTTCATCCTACATCAGGCTGGAACACGTTGGAGCTCCGGCATACATATCGAGGTAGAACACGAGGGAAGATGGTGACTCCCTAAAACGATGGGCCCAAGGCCACCCACAACGTGCGATGCACCGCCACCGATGCCACGTGCTCCCAGGAAGTAAAGCGCGAGCTCCCAAGCCACCTTCGACAACGACCTGCTGGACATAGGGCATTAGATTGTTGGGTTGAAGTACCTGAGCAGTATGAGCATTGGAGGTCGTGGTAGATATCCTTGATGACCATGCAAAAAGAATTACTTAGAGGTTAATCAGATGAGAATTTTTTAATGCGCTCAATGAGCAACTAGCTGCAGAAAACTAATCATTGTTAGGCAAATGAAAACAACTGCTGGCTGGATGGTATCTTTGTTCGGCCATAAGGGTTCATTGCAGAGAGAAGGAACTCCTTAGTGCAGGGCATATCCTTGGGCCACTTGTAGACATTGTCGATAATGGTAACACCGGCTGCAGAGATAAGGCAGGGGATTTTAACTTATTCATTGGTGCAGAACAATTAATTAATGGACATGAGCCTATAATATAGTATTGTTCTTGAGCATAACTTAACAATGACTAACAATAAAACTGTTGCATTCTGTTTACTACAAATGATAGTTTATGACTTGATAGAAAATGAATGAATGATATATTCAACAAGAAATGCATGCTAACTAAATATCAGGATATGATCATCTAGTGAGGTCAGAATCATGATATACATGTATGCTCTATCTCAGCAACTAAAACAGAAACTAATTTGATGATATAGTGCCAATTATCAATCACTAGGAATGTTTACTCAATGATGTAATCTAATGAATAAGAGGTGGATTATCTCTTGACCACAAATGCAAGAAAATTACTCCACATACTTTCACTAGAGTTGTAGACACCGTAAAGGAACCACTCTTCTAGTTCAGATGAGGAAAACAATTCAGTACTACACACATGTAGTAGCATGAAGATGGAGAGCTCGCTGTTTACAAATAGAAATGGATTCTTAATTAATTACTCGTGATCTAAACAAACAATTTTACTCCCTTGTTCTGCCTCCTCGGGGCAGTGCCATGTCATGGCTTGTCAAATTGAAGGGGTTGTTTCATGTTGACTTTCACTTATTACTAGAAAACATTTTAACTAGAGGTGTAGGCAGACTAACAACCAGCATCTAATTAGCTTTATAGCAGCAAGCAACACAATAAGTTTCTTGTAAAAATCTGTTGCCCGGTAGTTTGTATGTGTTGTCAATTGCTAAATATAATTACCATGCACAAAATTGTACTGCCTGGAACTGTTACTCTACTAGGATCGTATTCTATCTAAAGCAAATGTAATGGAGTAACTCTAAAAAAATACTCTATCACATGGTGATGTAAATAAAATATTCCAGAGAGTAGATGTAAAAATCATTGAAATCTTATTTTGACCACACATTTCGATTTCAAATCTCCAAGTAAACAAATGAAGGTAAGTGGAGTATGTCTTTAGCACTTCATCTTCTTGGTACTAAATCATATACTCCAGAGAATAGAATGGATGGAACCATATACTTCTTGATAATCTGCCAAATTATAAATAAATGGATGAAATCATCTTGTCTCCACCATCACGGAAGCTGCTTTCATCAAAAGTCTTGACCAATGATCAGAACTCCACCATCATGGAGTAATTTTTTTTGAGGTAATCATGGAGTATTTATGCTCTGCATAGGCTACATATTCCATGATATCAAAACCATTCAAGCCAAACCTAAAATCCAAAATCAGGAGAAATTCAGATGCTATAGCCTCTCTTTCTATAGGGGAATCCACATTCATACGAAACTCGGGGGGAGAAATTACCTATGTGGTCGCTATAGCTACAGCAGAAACTCCGTCGGCCAGTTACGACGGTTGGGTCCTGGGCGTCGATCTGCCAGGAGCGGGGACGATGGTGGCTTGGGACGAAATGGGGAATTAGACGAGTCTCAGACCGGCGTCGATCTCAACTCAAAGATAGAATGACAAAGCTATTCGTCAGCTGTAGGGAAACCGCCAGGGCCGCTCGCATATGGTGGAGAAGAAGAGCGTCAGCTCCAGGCCACCGCCGCCGCCCGCTAGGTGGGGAGGAGATCCGCCTATAGGCCACTGAGGAGAGGAGCATTGGCCACGATTTCCCACCGTTGTGGAGAGAAGCGTTCGCCACGACCGCCCGCCGGGGTGAAGAGAAGGACCACCAGATTTAGGCCATTGCCGCCGACGGGAGAGAAGGAGAGACGGCGTACTGGTGGCTAGGTTAGACCATGTGTGGGGTAATTGGGCTTATAGCTCCTATGCGACGTCTTTACGTGGAATTGGAAGGAAAGCGACATCGTTGCAAACAATAGCTGGCATGCGACGGTTGTGAGGCGGCAAATAGCTCCCGTGCGACACTTCTACTTAACCCCACGAGACCGTCAACGAATTCGAATCAGCTGAGCACAGTAGGACCCACAGCCTCTCCACGTCACGGCGGAACTCACTGATGTCCACCTCATATCGTGGGACCCACCCTGTGGTTGAAGAGAGCCGTTGGCCCCGATCCGTCCCCGCACCCGAGCACTCCCGCCACCGTTCCAGCATCTCATCCCCTTCCGTTATCTTCTCCGGTGAGCAAGTGCGGCAACGCCGGCGAGGGATGTCGAGCTCTGCTTCCTCCCACCGCTCATGGCCTCGGTATGGTGCGGTGCCGATGAGGAGGTGCCACGATTGCCCCCGTACCGCGCCCCTGAAGCGGCTTGTCACATCCACCGACAAGAACGGCAACATTGGCCGGGAATTTGTGAAGTCTGAGAGCAAGCCCAAGCCGGGAAAGGTGAGATCTGAGTGTTCCGAGCGCCAATTTCTCGCTTTTCTTTCGAAATTTCATGCATTTCATCGAATTTGGGATTTAGGGTTCATCTCTGCGATTTCAGGAACTGCCAAAATGTGGGCATTTTGAGTGGCTTGATGAGTACATCGAGCGAATTGGGGTGGAGGTAGCATCCCAGGAGCTCGAAAACCCGTCCGTGGTGGAGCAATTGGGATGTGGCAACCCCATTTCCGCTGGTACTACGGTGGATGCGGAAGTGAAGGCCGAGCTGAAGAATATGAACAAGCAGCTAAGGCAAATCATCGAATTGAAGAAGCGGGACAATCTGATGGCCGGTTTTTTTATTTTTGTGTAATTTCTCTCGGATTAGTTTATCTTCTCATCGTTAGTCATTAGACAGCGCAGTCAGTGTTCGAGTGATGCTTTGTAATGGATGTAATGGTCTATGTCTTTGGCTTGAATAAAATGCAACACAAATTCGGGCTAATTTTGAGTTGTTCTGTTTTCGAAATCAGTGTTTCTTCAGTTTCGTCAGTTTCGTCAGTGTTCATTTTATCAGTGTGCAAGGGGCGCCCGTGTGCAGGGGGTGCAGGAGAGGGGGAGGGGTTGAAAAGTAAAAAAACAATTGACGAGGATTAAAAAAGGCCAGGCCCAAATATAACTTAGCCAGGTCAAAATGGACGTATCCAGGCCCAATAGTAACTATATGTTGATTGGGCAAAAAAATGGTACTCACGTTACAATCTAAATAGGGACGTGTCGATCTGCAGATACTCATGCTCACGTCGCAATCTTTTTTTTGCGAAACTAAATGTACAAATGAAGTCCAAGGACATCCATTTAACTAACATAACTTGGACGCTCCTTTAACTTATGTAAATATGTAAATGACTTATTAGAAAATGAACCATGTGTTGTATGAACTTGTTTTTGTGTCTTTTGTTTTATACACTTGTAAATATATAAATATTGCACGAGTATTATATGAACTTGTTTTTGTGTCATTTATTTTATACACTTGTTGTTTTGGGTGTTTTGACAAATGACAATACAATAAAACACAGATTACAATAAAACAAGGGGATAGATAATATTGGGATAACATTACTTATATTAGATAGGGGGGATCGATAACATTACAATAAAAAGGAAAAAGTACAATAATATAGAAGGGAATAGGCGCCCCGCCTAAACCCTGGGCTAGCCCCTAAACCCTAACCCTATCTACCCTACTCCATCGGCGGTGGAGGCGGTGCCGGTGCAGCCGCATTCCACGCCGCCAGCCTCTTCCGCTGGTCCCGCTTCCGCTGCTCCTCCCAGAAGGCCCGGCCATTGGACTCCCGTTGCTCCTCCTCCTGCCGTCTGCGCCTTTTCTTCAAGGTGCGCTGGGCCTACTTCTCCTCCCACCTGGCGATAGCAGCCTCCTTCTTTGCCTCATCCTTCGCCGCCTTAGCCCAGTAGGCTTCGGAGGGGAGGTCGCCGCCGCCAGGGAGGTTGGGGACTGGGTTGGTGACGATGGGGCCCTGCTCCCCCCAGGGGCAGGGCGGGGACTTCTTCTTCTTGCCACGCCTGGGGCGCGTGGGCACCTCCTGCTCCCACCACTGCTTGTGGTCCGGGTGGTTGTCCTTGTCGCTTACTTCGGTGTCGGAAGGGAAGCGGAAGGGGGAGGTCGCCATGGTCGCCGGAGTGTTTGGGGGCTGGGAGGAGGCAAAGGGACGGGCTCGACGTTGAAGATGAGGGGCAAGATGAGATGAGGAGGCAAAGGCGTTTTGCCTATTTATTGAGGGCGGGGCGTGAAGGGCGGCGTGGGAATCCAGCGTCGCGTTGGCGCAGACGCCGAGACGAGACGCGTGCGCTGCGTTGCGTATGGGAAGCGGGCGTGATCAGTGCGAAAGAGAGAGAAAAATAGCTAGGATGCGACGTACTATAACCCCTGCACCGCCGCCCCCGCCCCTGCATGCATGCATGCATTAATGCGAAAGAGAGAGAAAAAAACGTCCAAGGTAGTTATTCATTGGCAGTGAAAAATAAAAAGGAAAAATATAATTTGGCCTTGATTTACTTCGGTAATAAATGCAGGAATCTAGTACCAAGGTACTCGTTCGTTTTCATACACCACATGCAACAAACTCGTTCGTTTTTACACACGCAAGAAAAATCGGTGGGAGTAATATTGACTTTTTGTATGGCGCATGAACCAGATGGGAGTAAGTTTGACTAAAGAAAGTTGTTCGACGTACACTTATTTAATGTGACAGCGCTGTTGCACGCAAAATAGCTAGACTGCGACGCTAGGGGCAGCTGCATGCATGGTGCAGCCCGCCCCGCCCAGCGTCCTCGCATGCCACGCTCGGTCCAACGGTCAATGGAGTGTGCCACGCTGTACGTTATATTTATTACATATTTTAGATTTTGATCTTTTTTCTTAGGCTGGTCATAGTGACATGCATATTCCCTCTGTCCACAAATAAGTGTACGTTTGGCTTCAAAATTTGTCCACAAAAAGTGTATTTGTACCTTTCCAATGCACTTGGGCATCCACTATGTAGTCCATAAGGCTATCCACAAGCCAAAAAGTAGTCCATAAGGCTATCCATATACATAGTGGAGAGTTACTTTAGAAGATTTTCTTTAAGGGTGACCTACAAGCTTATGGGTTGCCCACAAGCAATAAACAATTATTTTACTCTCTCCTCTCTCTCTTGCTTGTGTGTACTTTTAACAGACATGTGGGTCCCAGCTTATGGTGAACTTGACCTTATACATTGTAGCCATTTCCATAAGCTGTGTGGGTCCCATCTTATAGCAAAGGTTCACCTTATACATAGGTGATGTGGTATCATGCATATGTTACTAGTCTAAGTTACTACTCCATAGTGCAAAATAACATAGATGTGGTATCATGCAAAGTCTCATTTATTACAATGAACCTGGGGGGAGTAAGTTTGACTGAAGAAAGTTGTTACACGTACACTTATTTAATGCGACGGGGGGAGTAAATACGCTGCAGCGCTGTTGCACGTAAAATAGCTAGACTACGACGCTAGGGGCAGCTGCATGCATGGTGCAGCCCGCCCCTCCCAGCGCCCTCGCATGTCACGCTCGGTCCAACGGTCAATGGAGTGCCACGCTCGCATGCCACGTTGTTGCACGTAAAAACGATGAAGCCAATCAGATTCCAGAATCATCCATCCCACGGATCGCCAAGAGCTAGCCACGAAATCCTTCTAAGAGACGCAAACCAATCAGGTTGCAGAACAAGCCCTTCCACGGATCGCCCAGAGCCACCCGCAGAATCCTTCTAGAAGACGTGATCGGACGGCCACAGTATCGCGCTAGGGTTAGATCTACGTTCCTCATTCAGCCTTAGGGTTAGCGGGGTTTAGGATGCAGTCAACGGGGTTTCACAAGTTTGACCAGACATTCAAATGTGCATAACTAATTCAAAAAAAATCAAAAAAATACAAAACCTTCGCATGGTGTCATGTTATGTGACATAGTTGTGAGGAAAAATATCAAACTTGGTCTATTGATCATATTTCAAAAAACCCTTCACAAAATGACCTATCTCCTCCGAGGTTTTCTGGCTTTCGGGTCAAATGACCAATGATATGGCTAGAATCAAGACATAGTTTGTGATAATGTGCCCATATTTGGCATGCATGTCTATAATGGGATGACTAACAATGTTGTAGAACAAAGTTTTCCTTTTCGACGCACATAAAATCATTTTCTATTTTCTGAGTGCTGAAAGAGGGGGGATTTGTGAAGCAACCACCAAATTGAAGTTTCAAAATGGTAACATCCTATTTTGAAAAAATACTAGACCACCTAGAATGTAAAATTTCCCAACTTGAGTATCTCAAACCTTTTATTCCATCCCTGGTGAAAAAGACAAATCCTGCCGAATCGGCTGGAAGTGGGTAAGATATGAACTACAGGTACATGATTTCATGCTGATGATTTTTTGTAAATATCATTTTTAGGTTCACAACATTTTATTTCATCAGAGATCCAATGCTAGTTTTGTGAGCCTCAGCCCCTAGCTAAGAATATTTATGAAAACCCTTCAAGTTTGACCAGACATTCAAATGTGCATAACTAATTCAAAAAAAATCAAAAAAATACAAAACCTTCGCATGGTTTCATGTTATGTGACATAGTTCTGAGGAAAAATATCAAACTTGGTTTTAGAAATGGTCGAAAAAAAAAACTTGCTTAGAAATGGGGTGGTTTACCCTAGCTTTGGAGCCCATTTCTACCCCATTTTGGGTGAGGGTGAGTTGTACTTCACAAAAGGGATCAGGGTGAGGATGAGTTGTATTGTACATATGAGAAAAACGTTGGAAGCTCATACAAACATAGAAAAGTGACATAGCTACATTTGTTGAAATTCAAATTTACCATCATATTTGAATTTTGTCCAAATTATGAACAAGTGACAAATTATTATAATAACAAATGTTTACAACAACAAGTGCCAAATTATTACAACAACAAGTGTCAAATGTTTACAATAATAACAAATTTTTACAACAATAACAAATGTCTATTTCTTTTGGCTCTTCTTACCCCTCGTTTTCTTCTCCTTCACAAGTTTCACACCACACAACAAGTTTATGCTCTTCTTTTTCTTACCATTACCATCTGGCCTCCCCACAGCACGTACAAGAGTCTCCTTCACCTCTTGCACCTCCTCAACAACCTCATGATCATGATCCAGAGCCTCATCAACATGGTCACTTTGCACCAGAGCCTCAACAACATGGTCAGTTTGCACCAGAGCCTCAACAACAGGCTCATTTTGCACCAGAGCCTAAACTACATGCTCATTTTGCACTAGAGCCTCAACAACAGGCTCATTTTGCCCCTCATTTTGCACCAGAGCTTCCAAATCAGAAACGGTGTGCCCTAAAGCCTCAACAGTTTGCACATCATCCTTCAAAACAAGTTCAGATTGTACCTCAGCAGCACCAAACATGATCTGGTTAGTTCTCTTCTTTCTTTGGCCATTGATTCTTGCCTTTTTCACTGGCCAGCATTCGTCAACAACAAGAGGTGGGCCTTTTTCTCCACGCTTCCTCCTGAAAACAAGCAAGTTAGCTGGGGGAGAAAAATCATCAACAAGAAATGGGATAGATTGTGGATGAACATACTTTGGCTTTTCAGCAGTGTATCTGCACTTGGTAGAGCCAGCTCGGTGTCCAAGTTCTTCATAGAGTTTGCATCTATTCTTGTTACCTTTTTGGGCCCTTTTTGGCTTGGCATCTTTTTTTTCATCTTTCTTTCCCTTCTTGCTGCTCCCACCTTTCTCAAACCAAGCCTTGAATCTACTCTGCTTGGGCCTGCCAGCCTTTCTTTTCATCAAAGGAGGACACAAGGAGAACTGAATGTCCACTTAAGGCCACTGAGACTGATCTGTAAGTGCTGGAATTGGTGTTCCATATGCAGCCTTGAATTTTGCTACAGAATAATACTCATGCAAATATGGGTGTATATTTAGCTTGTGTTTGGAGGCCAAGAAAAGTATGGCATGCTCACAAGGCTTCCCAGTGTGTTGCCACTCAAGGCATGCGCATTCATGCAATTGAGTGTCAACAACATGCCTCCTGTCAGTCTTTGTATCTCTGACTTCAGCACCCCATAATGAGGATTTCTCAACACGCAAATGTGCAAGATTTCTGCTCCTGTTGACCACCTGCTGCACAACATCAGGAAGCTTATCTCCTTGAAGAACATCACCAAGCCTTCTTCTCAATTCCCACAACCTCATGATCATGATCCTGATCTGGTCAACCATGTCATGGACATGCAAGTCTTTTAACTCCTTCACTTTGTTGTTGAAACTTTCTGCCAAATTATTGTTGATATGATCACATTTGATGGCAGTGTTAAAACCAGACCTGTACCATAAAAGAGAATGGTAGGTTTCCAACCATGTACAAAACTTGACCCTATCCTCCTCAGAGCATGCCGCCTTAATCTTCTCAAGGTGATATGAATGTGTCTGCCTGGTGTAAGATCTTGCTGCTGGCCACATGCGTCCAAAATCATCTCCTCTGAATTTTTTGATCAAATTCATCCACATATGGCCGAAGCACTCCCTCTGCTCAGCATGAGGGAAAACAATCTTCACAGCATTTTCTAAACCTTTACATGCATCTGTGTGCACTGCCAATGGAGAGACTGACCCTATGCATCTTTTCAACTGCATCATGAACCATGTCCATGATGCCTCTGTCTCAGACTGAAACATGCCAATAGCTACAGGGAACATCCAATTGTGTCCATCTAAAGCATTACATGCTGCTAGTTGACCATTCCACTTTCCAGTCAAGAAAGATGAGTCTATACTCAAATATGGACGGCACCCTGCTTTGAAGCCATCGATGCAAGGCTTTAAAGCCATGAAGAATTTAGAGAAGAAGACTTTCCCATCAGCTGTTACCTCAGTATCTATCTCCACAACAATGCTAGATGACCTCTTCTCTACTTCTGCTTTGAAGTTATAAAGCATTCGAAAGGTATTTGCCCAATCACCATATAGCTCTTTCATTGCCCTTTGCTTTGCTTTCCACACTGTAGTATAATTCAGCTTAATGGGGTACTGCTTTTCCAAGTCTATTTTCAGTCTCTTTGCAGTGCTGTTTGGTGTTGTGGCTAAAATGGGCTTGATATTTTCTGCAACCCATAATTGTGATGTCATCTTTGTAACTGTTTGAGAACTTGTAATGCAAGTATGAGGTTTTGGAATTTGATTCACTCTTATTGTCCTTCCATCAGGTTGGCGTCTAGCTGATATATACCACTTGCAAGGCTTGGCACCACCATCATAACCTATGCATTTTGCATAGAACTTCTTTTTATCAGTCCACATAGTCTTGGTAGCAAACTCACGTTTGACTGCATATGTCCTGAAACACATCCTGAATTCATCCATGCTTGGAAACAATCTCCCAACTTCAATAATTGGGTTCTCTTTGTCATAAACTGTTACATCATCATGTGCATCATCTACATGAACTGCAGCATTTTCCAACAACTCTAGATCTATATCTGCCTCTTCATCTCTTAAATGGTTGTCACCATCATTTGCAGCTTCATCCCTCTTCTTCTCCTTGTCTTTATCATCTATAGGAATTCCAAAAAGCTTTGCCATTTCAATGTCATCTATTGGTGCAATGACCAAATCAGTCCGGTCATGTATCTCAACTGAATTCCAATCAACAGTTAAAATCCTTTGTGCATTATCATCTGCAGCCTCCCCTTGTGTATTAGCATCATCATCCTCCACTGTTAACACTTCTAACTCAGTAAGTATAGGCATTACTTGCCTTTGTGCAGCCCAATCATCCTTGACCATCTGAGCAGCCAGCTTCGAGGCCACATATCCAACCCTCGAATCAGGTTTCAGATCAATGAGCTCTGCTAAAAACAGAACAATTTTGCTTGTCCAACCGTTTCGCTCATCGATTTCATCAACTATATGTTCCCCTGTCTCAACCCTAACATAGTCACATTTGCAATCATCAAATCGTAACAAAGAAACTTCTTGCTCTGGCCCCCAAACCACAATATCCCCAATTTTTTCCACCATTTTCCTTACCGCCTCCTCTCCCATGTTTATTAGCTCTTGGGGATCAACATGTTCTAATTCCACCTCCCATTTAACAACCGTGTCTCTCTCAATGATCTGCGTGCTGCCATCAACTAAAACAGCCCTAGAGGGAAAGACATTGATGCGAAATTCGAAGGTTTGGCGCGCAACATCGTCTCCCCTGTTTTTGGCGGGCACTGTGAGCTAGCGGAAGCGAACAAAGAGCTCAACCTTAGAGAAATTAAGTGCAGAGATACGGGATATACCGATTAGAAGTCCCCTCTCCATGCTCCATATCGTTCCCCCTCGCCCCGTTCAGCACACCCTCGCCTCCACAATCTAGCATCAATGGGCACGCTCAGATCTCGAATTGAGAAGAATGGGAGAGGAATTAGCTTTGAAATGGCACTCACCACCTTCGCCGTCGAACGAAAGCGCCGCCGCTTAAATAAATTGCCGTGCCGCCGCCGGCGCCGAGAACGATGGGTGAGGTCTGCCGCCGCCGTCGGGAAAGCTACAGTCAGTGTGACGCGCGCTCTCGGTCGGAAGCGGTTGGTTTGACTGGCTTGACTGGCTGTCCCAACCAACCGGTTTGGCTTAACCCCAATCTTGGAACAAAGTTAAATGTGTCCTTACGACCGTTTTAAGGCCCGTGTGGCCCTGGGATATTAGCTGCCTCACAACCATCGCATGCGAGCTATTCTTTTCAACGATGTCGCTTTCCTTCCAATTCCATATAAAGACGTCGCATAGGAGCTATAAGCTCGGGGTAATTGGGACCGAAGGCATAAGCGTCTCGAGGTGCCTACATTTTCTAAGTAAGTACGTATATTATTTTGAGATAGTTTACTTCGACGTGAGAAGGAACTCACGGGAGTTAGAAGTCAGTGTGCCGTGGGCTGGATCAAATACATACTTCTTCGGCCATGTACGCATCGAATCTATTTCTTTGGTTTATTGGGGTAAAAAAGTAGAGACTGAACTTATATGAAATTAAATTCTGTTCTTAACAAATGATGACAATATTAGAGTATCTCTAAGAGCATTTCTATATTTTCACTCGATTGCTAAAAACTGTTTTTTTAGCAATTGGGTCAAAAAAACTTGCTTCAACAACATTGCTATAACTGGTCTCCACACACAAAATTTTACTCAGCTGAGCAAAATAGCACTCTCGGTTGGCAAGTCTAGAGCCACTTCCTATATTTCCAAAATCAACGCGCGGGAGAACTAACCGCCCGCACGGAAACTTCACCGCGCGAGCCGCGGACGCCGGCCGTCGCCCCGCCGCCTCCCCGTCGCCGTTCGGGCCATGCGCCGCCCGCACCGCCGCCAGGCCGCCTCCCCGTCGCCGTTCGAGCTTCCCAGGATGCCAATCGAGCTCCACCTTTCCGCCTCGCCCACAGTCCCTCCGTTCGATTCAGACCAAGGGAGGCCATCTCCGGTGTGGGGGAAAGCTCGACGCGCACCCCCGGTGCCCCTGCTCGCTCCCCCTCGCCTCGCCCCATGTCCTCACGCCTTGGACAGAAACAGAGGACGGCGGCGCTCCCGCTTGCCTCACGCCCGCACCCCTCTCCCTGCCCGCGCCCCTCCCGTTCTGGTTGGAGGAGGAAGCTCGCCCGGCGCTCCCATGCCCCCACGCCCCCGCGCCCTGCCAGCACCCCCCTCGCTCCCATCTCGGTTTTGGCAGTGGTGTTTGCATCGGGAAGAAAGGATGGGGGAAGAAGAGGAGAGAAAAAAAAGAGAGGAAAAAAGACTCATCGACATGTGGGTCCCAAAATTTAGCAATTGCTATTATAGAAAGGCTAGCAAAGTAGATCTTTGTTGGATTGCTAAATCATCTCTCTCCTTTTCCTATACTTATTTTTTAGCAATTCAATATACAAAGGCTCTTGGAGATGCTCTTAGTGGCCAATATTTTCGGTTCCGGTGTGGTGTATTACGGTTCGGTTCCAGATATATTGGTTTGGCTATTTAGTCCGTACTCAGCATCGATCTCATTCGACCAAGCTCGAGAGAGAGCGACCAAGCGAGCCTGTCCTAGGGAGATAAAGTACATGAGAGTGTGTGTGACCGGCAGGCCGGCCAGCGAAGGAGGCGTGGTTGGGCCAGCCTAGAGGCAAGCAGGTTGAACCAGTCTGGTCGGCACGTGCCAGGATATAAATGTCTCTCTTACCGGTGACATGCCTTTTTGATATGACCGTCACTATAAAGTTTCTATCTCGATAATAAATATTAATGACGGACATATTTTAAGGTTGTCATCAATTATAGCGTTCCTAGTGACAGATATTTATAGACGTCTGTCATTAAGTAATTTTTCCATTCAACGGGTCTTCACAAAAAATACTAGTGACATTTACTTTTATACGTTTGTCACTAGTGACAGGCTTATCATTGCCCGTCGCTGGTAATACTTCCTAGTGACAGACACAATTTTGGCTGTCACTAACCACTTGGAGGCTATAAGCCTTTCTGCAGTAGTGGTTTACCAGCAAAAACAGGTGCTGGACCCCATACATCAGAAAATACTTGCTCTAATGGAACAGTAGAAACACTAGTAGAGACAGGATATGGCAATTGATGACTCTTAGCTAGTTGACAAGGGTCACAGATGTGGGTTTATTTCAGGCGTATAAGAAATATTGTTTTTTCTAAGAACTTGCTGAACAATAAAAGAAGAAGGATGTCCTAAACGGCGATGCCACATGGAAGACGACGGCTTTATTGTGATGAAAGCTTGCTTGGAAGACCCGGTAGGTGAAGGAACTAGCGGGCAGAGACCATCACAGCATGGTCCTTTAAACAGAGTTCTCCTTATGGCCTGATCCTTGATCAAAAAGAAATATGGGTGAAACTCAAGAAACACATTATTATCAAGTGTGAGTTTATGGACAGATAGAAGATTTTTAGATGCACTTGGAACATGAAGAATATTTTTAAGCTGTAACATACTACATGGGGTGCATAAAGTTGAATGACCAATATGACTTATTTGCATACCGTTGCCGTTGGCAGTGTGGACATGGTCACGCCCTTTGTACTTTTCATGAGTAGTGAGCTTGTTCAGGTCGGAAGTAACATGATGAGTAGCACCAGAATCAGGGTACCAGTCGAGGTGTCGACGCCATAGGATGCCACATGGGCGCCCTTCTCCTCACCATCATCATCAGACTCATTGTGATCTTGATAACGCCACCAACACTTGTTGGCGGGGTGGCCATGGATCTTGCAGATTTGACACGTGACATCGACGAAGGGGGTAGGGGCACGGCCACGGCGGCACCCACCATCATCACGGTGGCGCCCACCATCATCACGTCGGCGGTTCTCCTCATCGCGACGGTCGTCGCGTCCATCATCACGCCGTCCATCTCGGCGTCCTCCATCACGAGCACCATCATCACGGCGACGCCCTCCACCACGATCACCACGATCACCACGATAATCGCGGTTGGCGTCACGCGTTGGTCGCACAGTGAGGTTGGCAGAGGAGGTGAAGCCACTGTCATGTACAGGTTCTCCTAGCATAACTTGTCGAAGATCATGAGCACAAAGTTGACTATAGAGATCATCAAGGGTAGTACCGGGATTGGCATTGACGGAGGACACAAGGTCGTTGTAGCTGGCGTCGAGGCCGTTGAGGATGTACCCCACCATCTCATCTTCATCAACAGGTTTGCCCGCAGCGGCGAGCTCAGATCCAAAGCTCTTCATCTTGGCAAAAAAACTTCGCTGCAGACAGGTCTTGCTTTTTGGTGTTGTTGAGCGACCCCCGCAGGTGATTGATCTTCGTGCGGGAGTGGGTGGAGAACATGCCGGTGAGTCGAGACCACACCGAGGTGGCAGTGTCGAGCCCAACGACGTGGGGTATGATTTCTGGCGACAGGGAGTTCACGAGGAACCCGAGCACCGTTTGATCCCGGAACAACCATGCCGTGTAGGCAGGATTGGGGATTATTGTCTTCTTGTTGTTGGCGTCTTCAACCTCTAGCGTCTTCACTAGTGCGGCATCGGTACCATCGAGCAAGCCAAGGACCTGGGCGCCACGAAGGGGGGGTAAGACTACGGTCTTCCAGAAGAGGAAATTGGCCCTAGTCAATTTTTGGGAGGGAGGAGATCCCAGCATGGTGGGGAGCATAGAGGACGAGGAGGATCCAGAAGTCGTCATGGCCACCGGGGAGGGATTGGATCGTGGTTTTTTCTTGGCTTGGTCGTGGTGTGTTTCTGGGCTTGTATGTGGGCGGCGGCGGCAGGCTTTTTTGTCGTGGGTTTTGTCGATCGATCTGGGGCAGCTGAGTCACGGAAAAGGTGGCTCTGATACCATATTATCGACAATGGTTTTAGGCAGGAACGGACTTACTTATTGGAGCAGTCCGGGTACGTGTTTATATGGCAAGTTTAACAGGGCCCTTGCGATGGCGGTAAAGGGGGAGGTTGAGATCGATCGGTACAAAGAAGGATACGATCGATCTCTCTATCCACGGTTCTATCTCAAATATCTATCTCTAGAAGCTTATCTCTATTGTAACAACCTTGGAGTACTACTCCATAAGTTGTACAAAAGATGTTTACATGACATGTTACAAATATATTTAACACTAGTGACATGTTGAAATGTGTCTAGTGATACTAATTTATTATTATCACAAGCGTTCTACGATTTTCAATAAAGTTAGTCAAAGTTTAACCTTTTTTTTTGTTTTAGGACGAAGGATAGAAGTATGTCTCCAATTTTGTGCGTGTAGGGAGCCCATGAAGGTGTGTGCTAGCTCGTGTTTCGTCTACGCGGGATAGAGTCTTGACATTTTGGATCTAGGACGACCACACTCTCTTAAAAAGATTCAATAGAAACTATAATCATTTTAAAATTATTCCTTGGTTTCGCTTTATTTGGATAACACCATTTGTTTCAGTCCAAATAAATTGACATTACATGTTGCTCGGATAACACCATTAATCAAAGTTTAATTTGTTTTTTAGGCCAGTACAACGCACGCACGCACGCACGCACGCACAGGTGCTCGTGTGGCAGCGGCCAAAACCCATCTAGGGTTTCTTCCCTTCACAAGTAACGCCACCGGTCTATCCCGCATCCGGTGGCTTTAGGGGCTTGGAGGCGTGACGAACAGTGGCCCCTCTCCAGCGAAGGTCTCATGCTTTGGTTAGACTGTTTTCAATACCTTCTTTGGGATGTTGAGGCGGTGGCTACGTCATAGAATAAGAATGACATCATTCATGTCCTATCCTTGCTCCCGTGGTGCGTATAGCATCAGCAGAGGATGAGTGGAGTCGTCTGTACAGAGAATCTCGTGGAACCAGTCGTTTTTCATATTTTGTTAGTGTGGTTTAAGGCCAGTCTCTTTCGATCTACATTTTTTATCTTCAGCGATTGTTGTTGCTCTGGTGCGCTGGTCCTTTGGGAACTTAGCATGGCGACTTATCGTTCGTCTACTAAACAAGATATACTACGGCAAGCTTTGTCTGGCTCCGGTGATGGAGGGGCGACTACGGTGGTCTACGGCTCGTTCTAGTGTATGTAGTCTTAGCTAGGTGGTCCAGTGGCCTATTTATAATTTTTATTACGTTTAGAAATCTTTGTACTATTGTTGGTGATTATTAATAGATCGCTGGAATTTCGCGAAAAAAAAGTTTATATTTATTTTGTTTTTAGATAAATGATAGAAGTATGTCTCCAATTTTGTCGACCTACAATAGAGTCTTACGTTTTCGAGCAGACTCTCTTTTCACGAACCAAGAGAAAGATTCAACAAAAACTTTATTCGTGCTTTAGCTTTTTTTGGATAACACCATTTTTTAAATCCAAATAAATTGACACTATATATTGCTTGAAAATATTAAACATTGTAAAATACAAATGAATATGTCTATCTAAGGTTGCAATCGGGGCGGGTTTGCGGGGACTCGGACGTTTCACTATTCCTGCTTCAATTCTATGCTATCCGAGAACTCATTTCGCCCCTTGATTTGGTTTTGCGGGACGATATGTGGGCGCCGTATGCAACCCTATGATTGATAGTAAGTATCTTTTATTTTACAAATATAAGATGTAAACATCCATTTTTTGAGTTCCGATGCTATTTCGATTAAAATCGAATGACCATATATTGATATGTACGAAAATATTGAAGACACAATGTTTGGCACATACAAGTAAGGGTTCTTACCAGGCCGACCAATCCAAATTTTGGACTTTCAGCGAGGTAAAATAAATATAAATATTTATACTAAGCTTCTATAATTTTTTATAATTTGTTTTTGCGCTTACAATCATAGCTAATATGTTGTACCAAATATTAAATTGGTTGTTTAATATTACATTGATCCTTACAAAGGCATTTAATCCAAATTGTCTTAAATTTGAGAAAATGATAAAATACAAAATTGCATGTTTTCTCATGATAATTTGTGTCAATTGCATGATTAAAGTGCATATATCTCGATGTGTATTCTTTCTTATCTTGGTACAGAGCATCATATGGTGAAGACTATCTTGATAGAGATTTATAGTTTATTATTAGGTCTATTTGGGTAGAAAAATCTAGAGTGTATATGTTACTTAAGAGGATATTTTCACCCAATGTCAGTGTCATTAACATATAATAGTGGTTTTGGTAATCCGTTAATGAGGCTTTGTTTACTTGGTACTTTGTAATGAAATAGAACTTTTCTAATACAAATATCTTTTTACTGAAACACCTAAGGCATTCATCGTGGGAGATTAACGCATGCTTCTGATCAGATTGATTCGTTTCTACATGCTTCGCTAGGAGTGTTTTTTCTTTGGTCTAAATTTGGATCATTTTTCTACATACTCGGCTAGACTCTTGACCGCAATAAATATTTTATAATTGAAATTTATTTTCTATATACATTGTTAGAATGTGGCGGGCATGAGCCTCTGCCCCTTGAAGCCCGAGGCGGTGGCTCACTTTGTCTAGCATATGGGTCCACCCCGCCTCTTCCATTAACATGATTGCAGAAAGTCCCAAGGCAGTGGTTTCTTTCCAACATAAAACAGGGGAACCGCGTCTCATTTTTAGCTAAGAAATATATAATTGAAATGGGATTGAAAGGACATGGGTGCCGTTTTTGTATTTTTCTCACAACTACAATGATAAAACGCACGGAGTTTAAAAAAATTAGTGTGTCTAATTCTCAGACGACTAAAAAACTGGCCCAGGAGTTCTCCAAGATCTACAAGACAAACTGGCCATGGCAAATCAGAGAGCTAGGTATGGACAATACCTTTCTTGTCAAGTTCCCTCCACACATTGGTGTGGAACAGGTCATTGGTTATCCAAAGTTTGGTGTGTCAAAACCTGGGGTTTGGGTCAAAGTTGAGGCTTGGAATGATGACCCAGAACCAATTGACTCCTTGAAGAAAGTTTGGGTAGTTATTACTGGCTTGCAGACTAAGTGGTGTGAATGGAGTACTTTGGATCAAGCTGTCTCTACTTGTGGCATTCTGGAGGATGTGGATTGGCTGAGCATCTTCAAGAACAATGCTAAAGAAGTCAGGGTCTTGGTTAAGTGTAAAGACCCTTCCAAGTTACCTGCTGGCAGACTTTTCAATTTCCATGATCATTTGTTTCACCTGGGCTTTAGTCTAGATGCTAATGTTCCTGCTGTGGTGTGTGATGAGGCTCATGATAAAGAGGATCAAAATGATCAGAATCAGAAAGGTGCTGATGATTCTACTGGCCAAGGGGATGGTATGAATCATGAAGGTAGCTCTGGGAATGGTCTGCCCTCTCTTCAAACTAGCTCTGGGAATTTACCAAGGAATGGTGGTCAAGGGACTAGCAGGGTTAGGATGGCTGCTAATTCTGATCTAAGTGCTAATGTTGTTTTCCAATTGTTGGTCCAAAAAGGGGTTGTTGATTCTGAAGGAAACTTCATCTGGGATAATTCTCAGGCTCCAGCTGATGTTGACTCTGAGGTGCAGCAGTTCTGGATACAGGGGCAGCATGAGGAAGAGAATTCTGCTCAAAAACTGGAATCAGAAACTAACTGTCAGGATGTGGACTGTCTGAAGTTACCTGATGATATTATGCCTAGCTTTAAGGATCTGGGTGTGAGAGAGAGAGATGACTCCAATATTGAACCAAAAGCTATCAAGAGGCAGAAGCAATGGGGTCCTGTTCAACCCACTAGATAGAGTACAAGAGTGGATAGGTCCAGGAACATTCTTGCTAGAGCTGTTGACTTGAAGAAGAAGAATAACTTAGAGGTTCCCAACTTGAAAGGTATAATTCTTGCTAATCCTTTCAATGTTCTTTCCCCTGTAGAGCTAGAAGTTTTATCTGATAAGATAGGTGTTGTAGTTGATGCTAGTGATCATGTTGATGTAGAGGATAGTCTTAGTTTCATTGCTACTTCATCTGGTCCTAGGAACTTAGATGAAGAAGCAGATGATTGGATTGAAGTCATACATAAGTCTCGGGGCAAGCACCCCAGGAAAAAGTCTTTATGATTAGTGTGTTATGGAATAGTAGGAGTTTAAATGCTCCTGGTAGACAGAAGTATATAGAGGATACTTTTTTCCCTTTAAGAATAGACTATATTGGTTTTCAAGAGACCAAAAAAGATAGCTTTAGTCATTCCTTTTTGAAGAATCTGTTAGGTAATAGGAATTTTGCTTGGAATTTCTTGCCTTCTTGTGGCACTGCTGGTGGCATTTTAGTAGGTGTTAATTTAGACCTTTTTGATATAGTTGCTTGGGATATTAAATCCTTCTCTGTTAGTGTAGTAGTTAAGAATAAAGTTACTGATTTTGTTTGTAGGATTACTACTGTCTATGGTTCTGCTTATGAGGAGGGCAAGCAAGCTTTTCTCTTTGAGTTGCATGAATTATTCATTAGTTGGGATGGTCCTGCCATGATTGGTAGGGATTTTAACTTGATTAGGTCCCCTGAGGACAAAAATAATAGTAATATAGATTATAGATGGGTAGATAAGTTTAATACTTGGGTGGATCTTTGGGCTCTCATGGAGATTGGTTTATCTGGGAGAGCTTATACCTGGGGTAATAACCAGGCTGACCCTACTATGTGTAAATTAGATAGAGTCTTTTGTACTACTAGTTTTGACATGCATTTTCCTTTAGCTAGTGCTAGAGCTCTTCCTAGATTGGGTAGTGATCACACCCCTATTGTTTGGGATTCTGGTGAGCATTGTATCCCAAAGACTTTCAGGTTTAGATTTGAGAAGTGGTGGTTAGCTAGGTCTGATTTTAAAGATATTGTTTGTAAGGCCTGGTCTATCAGGATTTTTAGTCCTAATCCTTTAGATGTTTGGCAAGGTAAAGTTAGGCAGTTTAGGAAATTAGCCAAAGGTTGGAGCATTAATATTGAAGCTACCATTAGGAAGAATAAGAAATAATTGATGGAGGAATATGATTCTTTAGACATTAAAGCTGAATCTCAAGTGCTTTCTGATGATGAGAGGAATAGACTAGCTTGGATTTTTACAGAACTCCAGTCCTTCTGGGTTGTAGAAGAAACAAAAGCTAGGCAGAGATCTAGGGATAGGAACATTTTAGAGGGGGATAGGAATACTGCATATTTTCATGCTGTAGCTAATCAGAGAAGGAGGAAAAAGTTAATTCCTGTTTTAGATGGCCCTGATGGACCAGTTACAGAGATTAGTGGCATGTCCAAAATTGCTGTGGACTATTATAAAAATCTTTTTGCTTGGGAACCTAGGCCTGAGTTAAGGCTTAAGCATGATTTTTTCTCTGATGAGGAGAAAATTACCGAGGAGGAAAATCTTGGCCTGGGTGCTCCTTTTACTGAAGAGGAAGTTAGGGGGGCAGTTTTTGGCTCTTATGCTGAAGGGGCTCCTGGGCGTGATGGCTTGTCCTTTTTGTTTTATCAATCTTTTTGGGATATTATTAAAGATGACCTGCTATCCATGTTTAATGCATGGCATGAAGATCATCTTGATATATTTCGTTTGAACTTTGCCATGATTACCTTGATTCCTAAAGAGAATGATGCTAGAACTATGAAGAAGTTTAGGCCTATTAGTCTGCTGAACTGTTCTTTTAAGATCTTCACTAAGGTTTTGACTAACAGATTAGCTAAAGTGATAGGTAGGATTATCACCCCTAATCAATCTGCCTTTATTAGAGGTAGGTTTATTTTAGAAAGTGTAGTGACAGCTCATGAGATTATTCATGAGGTGCATAGTAGCAAGAGTCAAGGGCTGGTTTTTAAAATAGATTATGAAAAAGCTTATGATAGAGTCAATTTAGATTTTTTGGTTGAGATTCTAGAGCTTAGAGGTTTTTGTCCTATTTTCATTAGGTTTATTAAACAAATCACTCTGGGGGGGTCCATAGGGGTCAGGGTTAATGATTTAGAGAGTGACTTTTTCCTGACTGGGAAAGGTCTTAGACAAGGTGATCCCATTGCACCCCTGCTCTTTAACATTATGATTGATGTTTTTTCTAGAATGTTGTCTAAAGGCTCTGTCTGTGGAGCCATAGTGGGTCTGTGTCCTAATTTTGTGTCTGGGGGTGTTAGTTGCTTGCAGTATGCTGATGATACTTTACTTTTCTTGAAACCTGATATTTCTGGGGCCATCAATCTCAAATGGATCCTCACATGTTTTGAACAAATTTCTGGAATGAGAGTCAACTATCATAAAAGTGAGCTCATTCCAATTAATTTAGATGATGATGAGTTTAGACCTTTTCTAGATATTTTTGAATGTGTTGGGGGTAGTTTTCCTGTTAAATATTTGGGGATCCCCTTGCACTTTGATAAACTGAGGAGGGAGGATCTCCAACCTCTTATAGAAAACCTTCTTAAAAGGATTACTGGCTGGAGAGGTAAACTCCTTTCCTATGCTGCTAAAAGAGTGTTGATTCAGGCTTGCTTATCAAGCATCCCTATTTACCTCCTTTCTTTCTTTAAATTCCCCAAATGGGCCATTAAGCTCCTGGATTCTCATATGGCTAACTTCTTCTGGAATGATGAAGAAGATAGACATAAAATTCACCTTGCTAACTGGCCCTCAGTCTGTTTGAAAAGAGAGTTTGGAGGTCTGGGAATTCCAAATTTGTTAGACCTTAATTTGTGTTTGCTAGGATCTTGGATTAAAAGGTATATTCAGGGTGAGGGAAAATTATGGAAAAGAATTATAGATGTTAAGTATAGAACTAAAAATCCTAATGTTCTTTGTTGCCATGATATTCACCCTTCTACTTTTTGGAAAGGTGTGATGTGGGCTTCTACAGCTGTGGAAGTAGGGTATAAATGGCAAGTAGGTAATGGTAAATCTATCAAATTTTGAGAGGACGTGTGGTTTGGTAACTCTACTCTGGCTACTCAATACTGGGAAGTTTACTTGGTTTCCAACCAACAAACCAAAACTATAGCTGATCTCTGGAATGGTAGTAATCTTAGATGTGACTTTAGAAGAACTTTTACTGACCAGATGATGGTCCAGTGGCAGGAAATTTTGGGAATTACCCAATCAGTTTCTCTGACAGAGGATGAGGATCAACCTATTTGGCAGTATGAGTCTAAGGGTGTTTATTCTTCTAGTTCCATGTATGCTTTGGTAAACTTTAGAGGGGTTACTCCTCTTTATTTGCCTGCAGTTTGGAAGCTCAAAGTTCCCCCTAGGATTCAGATTTTTCTTTGGCTCTTTTCCCAAAACAAAATTCTTACTAGGGATAATCTTAGAGCCAGAGGTGTCCCAAAACCAATGGAATGCTCTCTATGTAAAGAATTTGAATCTATTAAACATTTATTTTTTGATTGTGTGGTTTCAAGGATGATCTGGACTGATGTTCAGGATATCTTTGGCATTTTAGTTGTTAATTTCGAATCTATTGCTTCAAGATGGCTTGCTAGTAAGAAACATTTGCAGTTTAATGTAGTCTCTGCTGCAGTTCTTTGGGGCATCTGGAATAATAGGAATAACATAGTTTTTAATCATGCTCCCTGGATTAACATGAAACAGGTCTGGCGTCTCGTCCTTTCATATCTAAGGAATTGGAAGGTCCCATTCAAAGAGTTGGAGGAGGGGAGGTTCATTCTGTTCATGGAACGGATGATAAACAGGCTGAGGGACCCACTGGAGCTCATGGCAACCTGATCTGCAATGGCTTCAAGTGGATCTCTACTTGGAAAACCACTGCTTCGTCGAGCTATGGGGGACGTGCCTCTCTGTCGTTTCTGGAGACACATCCTGAGGCTGCTGATGAGGTTCATGTGGTTCTTTGAGTCAGAGTTTCGTGATGCTTAGCCTGTTCTCTCCTCTGCCTTCCTCTGCTCGGAATGTAATCTCTTAAAATTCTGAATTTCTAGCTTTTCTGCACGTGTTTGTGCTTTCTGGGTTTCCCCTTAAGGGTCCTGGAATTAGTTTCCAGTTTAGCTTTAGTTTATTTTGTTTTGTTTTTGGCACCTGAGGTACTGGTTTGCTTTGGTTTCATTTTCTGAAATAGAACCGGGGGTGTTTCCCTGTTGATCTAAAAAAAAATTAGTTTAATTCTTAGACAATTAATGCAATGCAATCTCAGTTGTAAACCCAATTGTAACTAGAACTACACTTGCAACTCACGGATGCACAAATCGCAATGCAAAAGCCGGTGAACTATGATCTAAACAAACAAGCTCTAACTTAATTCTCGGTAGATAGATTGACAATTAGCGAAACCTTGCCTCCTGCAAAATGTGCGTGGCAAAAAGAAGTGACGTCTCAATAATGGAACCGATCGTGCGAGGGCCTGGTGTGGCGCCACTCCTGGATGGCGGCGCGGAGGGCGTGGTTGGGCAGGAGCTCGTCGGTGGGGAGCTTGAGGTTGGTCATCGGCGACGTGTCGTGCCCGCTCCCCAGCCACTCCCTCATCGCCTCCGCCTCGTACGTGAACCCGTCGCCGGCGATCTGCGGGTCCCTCATCACCTCCTGCACGCAGAAACACGCCTCATCAGCTCGCTATCATGTCAGAAATCCGTGTACCTGCTAATGACCGGTAAAACATGTAGCGTGGCAGTGCCAACCTTGAGGATCGGGCAGAGGAAGTAGGACGGCGCGCCGCCGCCGCCGTCGGATGCTGTCGACGAGGACGATAGCGACGACCACGTCCTCCCCGGCGCCGCGCTCGTCGCGGCCTCCAGAACGCTCCGCGCCTCCTCCAGCATCTCCGCCGGGCCACGACGCGGCGGTCCTCCGACGCCGTCCACGTCGTCACAGCATCTCAGCCCGAGGAGGGCTACCTCCGTGGCGCGCTCCATCGGCCAACCTCCGCCGCCCGCGTCCACCACGTCGTGCCACGCCCTGCTCCCGGCGACGGCCTCCCGCACCGCCTTCTTCGCCGCGAACGCCGGCATGCCAGTGACCAGCCGGAGCAGCACCACGCCCAGCGCGTGTACGTCGCACTGCGGCGTCGGCTCCTGCCCTGTCGCGAGCCACCGCGGGTCCACGTACTCCACTGCCATGTCCCGGGCGCGCTTCGGCGCCGCGACGAGCCTGCTCTTGCCGAGCCCCGCGAGCTTGCTTGAGGAACACCGCTCGTCCTCGATCAGGATGTTCGCCGGCCGGACGTCGCGGTGCACCGTGTCCGTCGAGTGGAGGAACGCCAGCGCGGCGCACGTCCGGTACGCGACCCCACACCTCGCGTGCCACGGAAGCGGTGACGCCTCGTCTCCGAGACGGTCCTCTAGGCTCCCGCCCGGCATGAGCTCGTGCACCACGGCGCGCGATTCCGGGCACGCCCCGACGAGGGTGACGAGGCCAGGGTGCCTCGCCCTGGCGATGGCTTCCACCCCGCGCGCGAACCGTGCCTCGTCGACCGCGACGTCGGGGGATATGACCTTCACCGCCACGCTCATGCCGCGCAGCGTCGCTCTGTACACGCTGCCGCGGCCAGCGTCGGCGCCGTCGATCCTGGCTGTCTCGTCGAAGTGTCCTGTCGCCTCCTCCAACTCCGCCAACCCGAGCCGCAGGAACCCCACGCCTTGACCACCATCCACTTGGAAGTCGAAGGGCATGGTTGCTGCTGGATGCTCACGCCGGCGTTCCAGCCTGATCGTGTCAAGCACGGAGCAGGACTCGGACATCGTGACGCCGAGCTCGCCCATGGCGCGCTCCGACTCGGCGACCTGGAGCTCAAGCTCGGTGCTGCGGGCGTCCACCTCCCGTATCTTCTCAAGTATAGCGTCGAGCTCCCGCCTGTCCTGCTCCACCGCGGCGCGCTCTCTCGCCAGCCGCTCCTCCATCTCCCTCCGGCGCCTCGCCTCGGCCTGCCACGAGCTCTCCGCGTCCCTCGCCTGCAGGCCCATGAACATCAGACCCAATCTTGCCATCGAAAATCAATAGAGCATTTGACTACTAACTGATTACCATATTCGACGCCTCGGCCAGGTCCCGGTCGGCCTTCTGCCGGCGGCGGGTCTCCTCGTAGGCCTCCTGCCTCAGGCTCCTGGCCTCCATGACCGCGTCCCTGAGCCTCTCGCGCAACTCGCCGTCCATCTCGTCCGCGTCGTCCTGGCAAACGCGCAACGTCCCGTCACACTTACAAAACACACGATCGTGCACGAATTGAAAAAAAACTCTGAAATGCCAGCCCCGCACGTACCACCGAGCCATCGTGCGAGGTCGTGGGCGGGTCTTGGTCGACACCCTGCAGCGACCGCGCGACTGCCGACGGCCCCCCTTCGGCGGCTGCCGCTTCGTGGCCGGAATCGTCGGCGCTGTCGCTGCCGTCCCTGCTCGGGGTCCGGCGGAGGAGCGACGCCATCGCCATCGTCGGCGCCGCGATCGTGTCGTGCGCGATACCGAACGGCTCGCCGTCGCCACCGTGCAGCGAGGACTTGGACCTCGAGTGGTCGGAGGCGCTCGACCTCGGGCTGGTGCTCGCCGTGGACGGCTCCGCCCTGCTCGGCCCCTCGCTGGCCTCCCTGTGTCCACAACGGCACAGCACCATCATATTACTTGGCAGGGAAACTCATTTGATTATATCTGCTACTCCTACTTTCTACAGTTAATCGATCGGCCTGAACGAGATACTGCCGTCACTGACAGAAAAATGTCACACTTTCAGAATGTCCAAGCGTGTCTGCATGCATATACCTGGCGCAGACGAGGTTCCCTTTGCAGACGAACCAGACCCTGCAGCCGGGGCTGGCCTCCCGCTGCACCGTCACCGCCTTCTTAGACCTCGGCGCGCGCAGCTTCCTGAAACCAACAATCCATTTCCATCACAATTCATCGATCCATCTAGCTAGCTAGGAACTATCTTGCATGCTGGTGTGAAATCACAAGCAATGTGAACTCCAGGAAGGATCAGGAGAGGGTGGGTAAGTAGGGTAGGTAGGTTACCTGGTGTATGCCCGGTCAGCGGCGGCGCCCATGACGAGGTCGGCGACGCCATGGTCCTCGACGATCTGGAGCAGGCCCCTCGCCGCGTCGTGCCCCGAGACGACCACCTTGCGCGCGTGGACCTGATCAGCAACGCGATGGATCGAGAGTTGGTGGTGGGGATCAAAATGACGATCTCGTCGGATGAGCAGGGAACTCACGAACCCGTTGACTGTTGCAGATGTGGAGGAGATCGTCGAGGGCCCTGCTGGCCTTGTCCTCCTCCAGCTTCCTGTACGCGGCCACCTCGTGCTCCGCCAGATGGCTCACCGGGACCCACGCACCCACTGCAACGACTCATCCCATCGTCAGTCCGTACGTGCACCCGCCCAGGAAATGTCACACACACGCACACGCGTACACACCACAACTCCTAGTAGTAATAATCGAGATTCCTCAAAAAGCACAAAAAAGCACTAGTAGTAGTAAACAAAAGTGGTTTTCAGCAAGACATGGAAACAGTAGGCGACAATGGCAATGGTCATGGCCAGCTTCTCAAGAACAGAGTAGCAAATCGATTGAACTGAACAAGCAAGAACTGTAATTCTTTTAGGGGTACACTGTCAGATCACAACGGAGCTCTCACATTGCGGCTGACCATTGCACTTCGCTAAGATAAGATGCGGTTATTTTGGGGGGTAGACGGATAGAGGTGGAGGAATTAGACGGACATACTCATGTTGATGAGGCGCGGCGGGCGGTGGACGTGGGCGAGCACCAGCCGGTGGCTTCTCCGGGGGAAGTTGGCTAGCACCCACCGCAGGTTCGCCTTCCACTCCCGCCCCGCGTCCCTGCCCACCGCGCAGTACACCTCCGCCGCCGCGGCAGCTCTCTGATCTTCCTCCTCCCTGCCGCCGCCGCCGCCGCGGTCGTGGTCGTCGTCCTCGTCGCGGCCAACGCCGCCGCCTCCTGCCTCCTCCATGTATAGCTTGACTGATCACGAGACCTTCCTAATCTCCTTGATTGGGAGCGACAAGTTAGCGGACGAATTAAGCAAGCAGCGCGGAGAGGCTTGCGATCGAGTGCGACTGGCCGGAGTATTGCTCGTGGTTAGATGCAGCCCAACTGCCCAAGGAAGTAGGCAAGGCACGGAGAGAACAGGGCCTTGAGCGGGGCCCACGCGGCCACGGTTTGGGAGGCTGGGATGTGGGCCCATGGGCAGGGATATTCCTGTCCGGTACCTTTTGGCTCGGGGGGCAGCTGGATCATGTCCGGTTTCGTTGACCCTGCGCCGTCCACGTCAGCTTCCCAAGCAGGTTCGTTTGACCTCATCTTGCGGTCATAAACTGCACACAAGCTATACGCCCAACACATGCCCGTGATCAATGCACCTGCGTTCATGTGTATTTTCTCTAAACATCGCATCCTTATTTGCTTGTTTGTTTTTTGTGAAATTCCACTAATCTAGGAGTATTAATAATCATTAACATCGGTATAAAGTGATCCAAAAGTAATAAAAAATATAAATAGCTCATTGGACCACCTGGCGACGATTACAAACACTAATGCGAACCGAAGCGCGTCCCCGTCCTCGCCCCTCCATCACCGGAGCCGGGCATAGCTTGTCGCGATAGAGCTTGTTTGTTTGATTATCTTACTTAAACAAAAGAATAGGCCTATTATTGCCTTTTTTTTGGTGAAGAACAATACAGTATATTACTCTCTCCATTCCTAGTTAATTGTCCCACACCGAGGCAAGATGTTGTCTAGATCTTTCTAAATGGACGTGCATCAGTTAATTTGGGATAGACCGAGTAGTATCCTATTGCGGGAACCAAGCATATTCGTACTCTCCCACAACATAATGTTAATTGTCCTATATTCCTACAACACAAAGTAAAAGCTCAATACCCACAATCAGAATATCACTTAAAGATCGCCCAAGAAATTTGAATGTCTACTTCCAATGCAAAGTATCATTAATCTGGCATCATGCAATATGATACTAGTTACGAAACTACCTTCATAATACATAAGAACATAAGGTCATCTTTGGTAACATTTAAACATGACAACTCACTTGACATTGCGGCGTAAATTTTCTCATAATGGACTATGTAATACCATACTACATCCGTTCCAAAGTTTAAGGCTTATTTTTTAAAAGTCAAACTACAGTAAGTTTGACCAAACTTGTAGAAAAAACTATCAAAAACTATGATATTATATAAAAATCATGTGAAAATATATTTCATCATGTATGAAAGAGTATGGATTTTGTATTGTAAATAATAATATTTTCTCTTAAAACTTGGTCAAACTTTACGTAGTTTGACTTTTGTAAAACAAATATAAGCCTTAAACTTTGGGATAGAGGTAGTATCATAATATGATATTATACACACTCTCATCGTTAATTGCAATATCACATCATACTTTTACTTACTTCGTCCATCCCGTAATATGCGCATAATTTTGTCTGCAAGCCAAACTTCACAAATTTTGATCAAGAATATACAAAATAATATGAATATGTATGATATCAAATGCATATAATATGAAAATATATATTAAGCCAATTCTAATAATATTAATTTAAAATTGTATAGATTTATATTTATATCAAACTATTTGATCAAATATAGTAAAGTTTAACTTTGATAAAACCTTATATACCACCTAATTTGGAACGGAGGGAGTACATGGAAGGATGGCAAAAAATTACACGTCTAAAAACCTGTTGGAATAACAAGCCTATGATAGTGAATTAATTAATAGTAAGTGGCAATTGTGAGCTTACATGCCACTGTCAACGTTTCGTGCAAACCCCACGTTGACTATTTCGAGGCCTCATGCCGTACTAGGAATATCCTACGGACCTGTGTGAATATGCTTTGACTCACCGGATATACAATGCTATAGCAATTAAAGCTTGCTGCCAGTAGGACGTTTCTTAATGACACGTCTCCCTACATGATCGATACATACTATATACAAACAAGTTTTCAGGCAATGTAATTGGGTAGAAACTATAAGAAATACACTTACTAACCATGTACTAGTTCCAAATCATTCATCGATCATCTAGCTCGATGACTGCAACATCAATTTGACCTACTACTGTACATAAGACTAGCCCCAATGGGAGTATCATAGGTAGTATCATGCATCACATGCATGCAAAATGCTTATGCATCACTGCAATTAATGATGAAAGAGATTGTGTTGGTATCATAGGTAGATACTGTATTATAGCACATAGAACTAGAAAAACTAATCTCAAATAAATCTTGCACACAAATTTATATTGAGATTCTATAAAACAATAAATATATTAAGACTATGATACTACTACATAATACTATGCATTGTAAAGATGGTATCATATACTAGTATCATATGCATGATACTACTATATGATACTTTCCATTGTGACTAGTCTAAGTACATCCTCCCGCAGAAATAGAATTGTGGAAGTTATTAGCATTTCAAACTTTGGTCGAGGGAAGTGAAACTGTGAAAGCAGCAACATCATATTTATCATGGAAAATCATTTGCATGTCCATTCTGTATGGAAATCAGTTGTCAACTTAATCAAATTCAACAATTGTGCAGCTGGCAGCATAGATTGCTCGTCATCACTTGTTCAGGCCACATACATCGGACGGAGAATAAAATAAAAATCATGGGACCAATAGGTAATACACCCTGATGTCAGCAATGACGTATCATCTCTTAGCGCCACGAACGTTATTATTTTCCCAATGAACTAGCATGACCTGATTGATCGACCTGCATTTGTCTATATTTCCATAACAACTCATGCAGCTTTGCATCGATCGGGTTTATTTAACAGAATAACTTACCGAACCTATAGAATATTTAGTATGTATAGGGTGCTATGATAGGGTGTTCGCTACTCGCGTCACAAGGCTACGAAAAGATATTTCGGAATAATTCACTCGCTCTCCATTGCGATTTGCGAAGGGGAGACAGGACTTGAACAACTTCATTGTTTTCACCCTTCTTACTCTTTTGGAGAATCCATGATCTATGAACAAAAGATTGAGCATTGAGTGTAATAAGCCTTTTTGCATATTCGAATTTGGAACACGTCGCGTTTACGTCGGAGGCTGCAGCACTTGCTACCTCCGGATCGCGGGCCGTTGGTTTATCCTTGATCGGACGCTTCTCGCTCTGCCACGTAGACACATACACGAGCTTGCTTATCCTCTCTCTCTCTCTCTCTCTCTCTCTCTCTCTCTCTCTCTCTCTCTCTCTCAGCATTTCGTCGCGCGACTCACAGACGCAAGGCGACCGCAGAGGCGTCGCTCCCCTGTAGACGGAGGCGACCGTAGGGGTGAAGCCGGCGCTGCCACTGGAGACTATTGGACCTGCGAACGGCGGCGTCGCCACGCGTCGATTCTCTGCGTAAGTTTCTCGATCCGCATCGCTTCCATCTCTGATTCTCCCTGAACATATCTGCGCCAACGAAACCCTAACTACTCGTCACGCGCTTCCTGAGTAGGGGAAAGAGAAGAAATCCACGGTGGGGGGATCATTTTGTCCATGGAGAAGCAAGTTCCTCGGGTCAGCGCCATGGGTGTAAGTTGTTTCCTCTCCTTCCAAGCCCTGCTCAGCCGGATTAGTTTTTTTTTGCAGATTTCTCCAATTTTGTAGCAAGTTAGTGTACATATGAATTCATGCTTTGTAGGTTGATGTGTTTTGCTATGCGTGTTGTTAATCATTATTGTTGTTGTTCTTACTGTGTTGTGCTTCCAATTTTGCTTCATTGCATTTTGTTTTTGTTTTATATATATACCTAGTTTTTGTTAGTTTGCAGCATAAAATTGTTTGTTGCCATCCAGATGAAGATTTGCTTCCTATGTTACTATTGTTTGCTTTTAGGCAGTGTGTAGTTTTATTCAGGAAGGATATGTTTTCATTTGATATTTATTGCTTAGGCAGTGCATAGTTTCTATTAGGCTGTAGCAGTTTTTGGTTTGTTAGTTGTGCATATTAGGGATATGCTTCCTAGGCTGCTTTCTTGTTCTCACTTTTGTTAAATCTGGGAGTGGCACTGCTTTTGTTTCTTAGTTCTGTTTTTGCTACAATTTTATAGTTTCTAACTATTGGTCCTTATGTATGTTTGCTGAGCAGGAGCCACCTATGTGGACCTCAAAGGACCCTTTTGCTGAGCAAAAGTATAAAATGGATGAATTTTTCTCTGCTCAACGCGATCCTTCGAATTTTTGTATAACATGGATGAATTTTTATAGCCCAAGGGCCGAAGGGCTTCTTGTGCCCGTGAGAATTCCAAAGCATATACATGTGCATACATATTGCATTTTAATCTGAGAAGAAATAACAAACACGCTACGCACATACACATACAAACTTTAGCTAATGATTAGAGGCACACATCTTCATGGTTGACGAAGCCCCTACAAGCGTCTTGCTTGGGCTTTGATGTATAGCGTGCTAAGTAGGACTATATCCGTCGCTAGGCACTAAACTGTAGTTGGTTTTCATAATATGCATGTTTGCGACAGCAAACAATATTTTTTATCACGCTAAGGAAAAAATCAAGGTGACCTTCCAAAATGTTAGGGCCGATCAAATTTCGAAATAGCGGCTTTTGCCCTCGCTTCAAGATTTATGGCCAACCAAATTTTGAAATCAAAATGACGTGGAGCAAAAAAGTAGCCTTTTGCTGGAGTAGTAGAAATCATAACCTGGGTAGAGAAGTTTCATGATAACGATCAACATATTCTAGCCAAATCATTTTTATTGAAGAGACGCAGTGATCCAACTATATAGCTAGATATAAGTACCAAAGAGAATTAATTTGGTACTGAACGGGTAAGAGAGAGAGAGAGAGAGGTGGCCGCTAAAACCCATCTAGGGTTCATTCCGTCTATCGACGAAGCCACTGGTTTATCATGCCTCTGGCGGTCTTAGGGCCTTGAGGCATGGTGGAGCCCTTGCCGACGGGAGGTATCGTGTTTTATTTAGACTATTTTTAGTGTCTTTTTCAATATGTTGAGACGGTCGCTACATCCTAGAGTCAGAATAAGATCATCTGTGTCCTATCCTCGCTCTAATGATGTGTCTAGCATCGAAGGAGGACGCGTGTAGTCGTGTGTCCGGCGGATCTCTTAGGATCCTATCGTTTTTCGTATTAGTTGGTGTGATTTGAGGTTAGTCTTTTTTGTTATACATTTATCATCTTCGGCGATGGTTACTTGTAACACCCTCAGAATCGGCCCTATGCAAGTTTTAGCGAAACCCGCCAAACCCGCATAGAAACGATTCAAAGGTGCCCACGGGCACTTTCGTGCGGGTGGAAAACGAAGTAATAACATTACACAACAGCCCTCGATGGGACCCACAGAACAGATATATTTACAACACGACTCCATGAGTCAAGAATACAGATATACAGAACAAAGATCCAAATCACCTTGAAATGCTAGAGCGTCCGACTACGGACAAGATGCAAATGGGGCTAAGAGCCCTGAAGAATAACCAATGGCGTCCATAACCCTGCCCAGGCCAAGCCGGAAGGGTAACCCTGCTAACGACGTCGATCTCAAAACCTGCTTAAACAAAAGGGGTGCCGACAAAGGGCAAAGGAAAAAGAGGAGCGTCAATACTGAGGCCAGTACACGGCGAGGCTAGAATTCGGCGGTCCTCGCCTACGTAGGTGTGGTGGACTGAAGCGGCAGCGGCAGCATGCACTGAACACCCTATAGAGACTCGGTACAACTGGTGGCAATCAGAGAGGGGTAAGAAAGACCTATTCGGAACCAACCTGAGATTACTACCAAACAAACCCATCCTGATGTTTCCCCCTCGAGACCAAACGAGGAAGTCAACCGAGGAACTCACACAGTTGGCAGTTTTATTTATTCAGTTATCGTTGCAGCAATTACTATTCAAATATAGATAGTCATCCTGATTAAATAAGCAGTGGACAATTTTAGTTAACCATTCCGTTATAGTTGCAACACTTACTAATCAGATACAAATAGCATGAGATAACCCAAAAACCCAGCAGTTGTTGGTACTTTGATTTAGCCATTCCGTTGTAGTTGCAATATTTACTAGTCAGGTACAATGGTCGCAAACGACAACCCAAGCAAGCAATTGTTGGCAGTTTTATTTAGCCATTCCATTATAGTGAAGCTGATTACTAGTCATTATAAAGTCAAATTTATAGGACTACTTTAGTTATAGTTGTCTATGATCGAGATACAAGTCGTCCATAACCGCAGACACGGCTTTCAGAAAGTTTTACCCGGCCGGGGTGCACCAATAGCAACACACACACGATCGACCTCGGAAAAACCAAATCAAAACCCAACGAGGCTTTCACGACAAAGCAATCACAGGATTCAGAAATATTTCAGGGGGCCACCCCTTGGAGTACACCCGCAACGAAGTTAGCTGACTCCGAGACGGACCCGAGGTTTGGGTGGACGGCTGTGAACGACTGGGAACCCAAAACTGGGCTTGTCGACACCGCGGAATCGTGTTCCGATCCTAAACAGTACAGTGTGCTCCTCGCACAATTTAAATAAAGCAGTAAAGCATGGCATAAGTACAAGATCGTAAATAAAACCTCAAACTAGTTTGTGGCCCCAAGAAATAAGAATAAATCAAGCTCTGGCTAAGGGGGGTCCCATAATTCCCCGTATGTGGATAGCGCAAATATTCAAGGAACAGGTATCAAGTACTCGGGGTCCTACGGGACACAAGTGGACGGTTAACAACCAAATAACATTTATTGCCCACCTGTGCCTCTGCTTACTTACTTCAATTTTAGTTGTTAAACAGGAATTAAAGTGAACGGTAAGTAAAGCCATGATCATCTCCAACATCAACATGCGGCAATACACCAACAACTGTGGCACTTGACGACACGCAACAACACTTGAGCAAGCGACTACGACGCGCAAGTCCAACTATCTACCAAACAACAGGTAATAGGAGGTGTCCAAGGCAATATAAGGCTGCGAGGGGATATCACGGGTACGAAACTAGAGCAACGCAACACAGATAGCAATAGATCAACAGGAGGGAAATAAATACTATAAAAGTAAGATAGGTAGAAAGGGGGAGATGCTCGCCTGAAAACATTGCCGAAGGTTCATCCGAAGATCGGGTCGACACTCGCATCAACTCATCGGCCTTATCCGCGAAGAACCAAAACACTAGAATAAACACCGGATGTAATATTTAATACAACGGCAGAAGATCGGCATGATGCATGTATGATGTATGACATGGCAAAGGTGCGATGCGATTAGTCAAGATTAAGCGGAATCGGGGGTCCCGACAATTAATTAAACGGTTCAAGTTGTTTAGATACCCCGCAATTTAAATGTGGTCTGAACATGGCAAAAGATAGCAACGGTTCGCTTCACAAATTTAAATGAGGCCAATATACGACTAGATTTGCCCGCATATGGGCCCCATATTTAATTATGAGGTGAATCGGCATAAGGCCCCCAAACCACATGATATGCATGCGAGATGAACAATTAAATATGCAACAATTTTTTATTATTTTTATAAAATAGGGCTCGAGAAAAGGGGTCACACATTAGGGTTCGACGATCTTGGTTCCGGGGTTCGGGGTTAGGTCTCAGGGTTCGGATCTGGGGTTCGACGAATTCGTTCTCGGCGGAAGCGGCGTCTGGCAAGTAGCACTTGTCGCACCGGGGTCTCGGTGTCCGGGGTGAAGTACTCGGCGTCCTCGAGGGAGTACTTGGTTCGGTGTCGGGGGCGCATCGGGTTCTTCCGGGTCGGTGTCGATCTTGTCGTTGCGACGATCTTGTCGGGCCCCACGGGGTCGGGCTTCGAAGCCAGGAAGGAGTACTTGGCGTCCGGCGGTAGATCTTGTCGATTCCACTCCAACGGCCTTGTTGTTCCGCAGCGTAGATCTTGGGGAGGTTTTCGGGGTTCCACGGGTTCGACGAGATTCGGTCTTCCGTGATGAAGAACTTGTCATTCGTCTTGATGATCCTTGGCGGACTCGGTTTTGGCGTTGCGATGGTCTCGTCGATCTTGGTGAGGTGCTCGTCTAACTCGAAGGAAGGAGGGTTGCCGGGAGCGAAGCATCGCCATGGGTCCATCTTCACACGGTCTTTACCGTTACATCACAGAACCGCGACAAACATCACCACCATACACATGTGCGCACACTACCAAACACATGGCGTGCGGACAGGACGGCCCACAAGGGAGTGGCTGGAGAGCTCGCTGAGGCGGCTCGGCGGGTCCGCGCGGAGAAGACGGCAGGGGGCCCCTGGCGGAGGCGGCTTGCAGGCAGGGCCGCGGAGCTGGCGGGCCGGGGTCGGCGAGATGCGGGCGGGCTCCGGGGAGGCGGGGAGGAACGCGACGCGGGGCTGGCGTGGCCCGCGAGGCGAGGGCGTCGGCGAGGTGAGGGCAGAGGACGCGGCGGCGGGCGTTGGCCGGCGGGGAGCAGCTCGGGTGAGGCGAGGACGGGCCGGAGGCGGCGCGCCGAGGCCGGAGGAGGCGCGCCGGGGCGAGCTCCTGGGCGGCGGCCGGGGCTTGCTGGCCAGAAGGGCGGTGGACGGAGGGGCCGCGGCGGGCGGCGGCGAGGGGAAGGGGAGAGGCGGCCCGACGGCACTTGGAGCTCTGGGCGGCGGAAGGAGAGCGCGGCGCTCCGGCGAGGGAACCGAGCGGGGCGCGGCCGGAGGCGCTGCGCCTGAGGGGGAGGCGGGGCGACGCTCGGGGAGGGACGAGGCCGGCGCGGCCGGAGGAGGAGCAGCGGCGGCCTTGCTGCCGGCGGCGAGGAGGGGGAAAGAAGGAGGTGGGCGAGCGCGGCCGCGGAGGAGAGGGGCGACGGCGAAGGCGGCGTCCGGGGTCGCTGGCGAGGGGGAGCTCCGGGGCAGCGGCGGTTGAGGAGAGGGTGAGCGAGGAGGGCGCGAGCAGAGCGTCGGAGGGGAGGAAGAGGGGAGAGAGAGGAGCGTCAGGGTGGGAGAGAGAGACGCGAGGACGGGCGGGTGTCGGTGTTGGGGTGGGGCCTGACGCGCGGGTCAGGGTGGGGCCAGGCTGCCGGTTGGTCCGGGTGGGGTGGAAATCGCCCCAGGTGGTGTGGGTGTGCCTGGGTGTGCTGGGGGGTGGGGGTGAAGTGGCAGGCTCTGGTTGGAGGGAGGATAGGGCCAGGTGAGGTGGCGTCTCGGATAGGAGGGGGTGATGTGGCTGGAGGGGTGGTAGATTAGGTCTAGGTATAAAAGGATTTGTGGTGGACCGTTTATTCTGGGGGTGGTCGTCCGGGTCGAATCGGCCCGTTCGACTGCCCCCATTAAAATAATTTAATATTTTATTTGTTTAAAACAAGGCTTCTGCAAACCGATAGCAGACAAAACAAAATAATCCGGAGACCCGGGTTTTGCGTTTGGAACATAGACGGGGCGTTTAGAAAACAAGAACCGTTTTTTCCGCAATTAGTTTTATGCAAGCAAATACAAGATGAGGACGATGCTCAAATGCAATGTGGCATGATGACATGATCATGCGGTCATGATGATGCAATGCACAAAATCAACGCGATTTTCTAGTAGTGGTTTTGCGGGATGCCACATTACTTCTCTAGTGCGCTGGCTTTTTGGGGTTTTAGCACGACGACTTCCCGTCTATCTACTATAACAAGCTCTACTTGACAAACTTTGTCCTGGTTCGGTGATAGATGGCGAGGACGGCGGCGCGTCTTCGGCTCGTCCTAATATATGTAGTCATCGCTAGGTGGCTCACTAACCTATTTATATTTTTATTATTTTTAGAACTATTTATACTACCATTGATGATCATTAATAGTTGAAATTTGAGATATTTGCATGTTGGGCTTTTGGTCCATAGTGAATGCAAAAAATGAAATTCTCTTTGGCCCATTGATGTTTGGTTGTGTAAGTGGAGCTAAAGTTTAGTCACACAGTGCTAGTTGTGAGATATTTACACCACCTTATATCTAGGTTATTCTATCACCCACTAAAGAGTGAGAAAAAGGGACGACTCTCGCGCACTCCTTCGACGCCGCCCACTTCGTCATGACGCGTGCGCCGTTGGTTGCGGGAATCTCGCCGAGCCAAACTCTATTTTGTTGTTCGGAAAAAGTAATCATGGATTAATTATGAGTCATTAATAAACGCGTTAATTAGTCAGATCTTCGATCATGGGTTATGTTGACTCAGACGTGGGTTGCACCCCCCGACCCGCTCTATATAAGCTGAGACGCTAACCCTATGCGATACAACGCATCACACACACCTCATTCTAGTTCATTACGCCGCCGTATTCGTCTTCCCCATCCCATCTTGTGGCGTGAACCGCAGATTGGGACAGTGGGCCTCTGGAACCTCGTCTTCTCGTGAACCTGTACGGGTGTTAGGGGAGAGGGGCGATCAGTTTTTTAGGGAGCGCTTAAGCGCGACTACTGGCAACGACGACGTCATACAATAACAGGTTCCCCAATGACGACTTCTTCCTGGACACAAGTCTCCTCTTCGGCAACCTCAACATGGGCGACAACGATGATGCTACCGCTGCGGTACGTGACTCTAAACATGCTCTTTCATATCCTGCTAGAGTTTCTTGTCCTAGCGTCTGAAATAGATATAATCAATTTATCCTGTTTAGATAAATCTGTTCATCTATTCTACTCGCTAATTTTTTTTAAATAATACATTTTTTTTATTAATTTTCACAAATAATACGCAAATCTGGAAATTTTGAAATCTATCTGTCCGTCGTCCGTCGAACGGACGAAACGGCGCCCTCGTCTGTTCACGAGACGACCAGCATGTCGTCTTTTGTTGAAAAGACGACAAGGTTGTCTTGTTTTCTTCCAAAGACGACCAGCGTGTCGGCTGCCAGGGGTCGGCTCCGTCGTCGGTTGAACGGACGACGCGCGCTGTCGGGTGACAGGGGGTCAGCCGCGTCGGCTGTTGAAGGGACGACGCCGCGGTTCGTCCATTGAAGGGACGACGCTCCCCCTATATTAACTCGCCCGCGCCCGTCGTCTGCTTCCAGCTGCTTGCTCCTCTCGGCTGTTCTTTCCTCTCGGCTGTTCCTTCCCAGCTCCTCTCATTTTCTCAGCCGTTGCACCGATTTGTAGCCTAGATTTCTATCCAAACTCGCTGCTCTAACACATTAGCAAGCTAGTAGAGTCCCGATCTACTAATGGGATAACCTGGTGTAGTGATTTGAGGCGTTTTGGTGGAGGGATCTGGTGGTGTTCTTGTTGAGCAATGGCCATGGTGGAGGTTGGTGCTGGTACTTGAGGAAGGTGCATGGTGGAGGTGCTGATCCGTTGACCTGAGGCAGCTGCACGGCAGGACTTCGCACGCTTCAAGGGTAAACCCTAATTTCTTGCTTATTGCAGTCATGTGTGTATGTTCATAGGTAGCGTTTGATGGGGTCTGTTAGATGCAAGATATTTGTAGAGTATTATGTGTCAATGTACCTGTTTTTGACTATTTTTGGTATTTTTTAGGTCGAAAATCATGTCAAATAATGTAGTGTTTAGGTTCTTATATGGTCCTGGTTCCGTCAGAATGAACCAGCACGGAGTTGATTTGAGCGAGTTTAGATTTATGGATGAAGTGCTTCAGAATCCTGAAACAGTGCCCGTTACTCAGTTGAAGGATTGGTTATGTGTTCGTTTAGGGCTCCCTCCTACCCATATTGTCGGTGTGCATGCTTTATGGACTAAGTCAAGGCAAACCCCTAATTTTTATTTAAGGCCAATAGAAGCGCAACAGAAATGGGTCAAATTTGTGCAAGCTTGCCAGAAAAGAGAAGTTAACCCCAGTCTCTTAGTGTTACCTGTGGTGAAAGAGGCTGGGTATGATCATGACCATAGTAGTCAGACCGGTCATGCTGGAGGTAGTTATGATCATGGCCAGAGTAGTCGAACCGGTCATGCTGGAGGTAGTTATGATCATAGCCAGAGTAGTCAGGGCCAAGAGGGTGGCGGCGGATATGAATCAGGTCACAGTAGCTATGCACACACCGGGGGTGATGGTTATGTATCAGAGGACGGTGGTGAAGGATTAGGGGAAGACATATTCAGTGGCGAAGCTGATGAGGACGAGATATATGATGGTTTGTTGCAGCATCAAATGGAAGCCGAAGACTCAGAAGGCAATAGTGATACGGCTGATGATTCTGGAGGGTCTGATCAAGAAGAGATGGGCCAACCTATTCCGGCATCATGGAATAATGACAACACAGCAGCAATGACTGTGAACGATGGGCATGATTCGGCGTGGCATTATCACGCGAACAGCATCTCTCTGGGTGCATTATATCCTAGCAAGAGACATCTGCAGGAAGCAATTGTTGAGTGGTCAATGTCCATGCAACGGGTCATGAAAACGAAGGTGTCATCACAACAATATTTGACATTGGTTTGCGAGGAAGCTGGATGTCCTGCAAGGGTGCATGCCCATGTCCCTAGGTATGACACAAACTGGAAGGTCACCGATGTTGTGATGCACACATGCACACTTGAAAGTGTCCTTCAGGACCATCGTAACCTCACGTCAACCCTCCTGGCTAGACTGTTGTACACAGAGATAGTGGAGGGCAAAGCCATGGGGGTGAATGCTATCATTCACAAAGTTTCTGTCAGATTCCGCTACAATATTTCATACGGGAAGGCTTGGAGGACTAAGCAAAGGGCACTGGAGGCAAGGTTTGGTTCGTTTCGAGACGGGTATGACTGTGTTGTTGGGATGCTCCAGACACTGCAGGCTAGGAATCCAGGCACCTACGTGGACATCCAACACTTTACATTGCCACACGAACCTAATTTGAGGGTACTTCATCGAGTGTTCTTCTCATTTGCTATATGCATAGAAGCTTTCACTCACTGTCGACCAGTCATCTGTGTGGATGGTACATTTCTCACTGGCAAGTATAGGGGTCAGATATTGACTGCCATAGGCCAAGATGGAAACAATCAAGTGGTTCCACTTGCTTTTGCTTTCGTGGAGAGCGAGAACACAGAGAGTTGGGTATGGTTTTTCAGGCAGCTGAAGATAGCAATTATGAGAGATACACCGAATGTATGCGTGCTTCATGATAGGCATCCAGGTATACTAAGCGCGATAAAGAAGCTCACACAGCCCACTCCTGATGAAGTAACTCCATGGCTGGACATGCAGAGTCGTTGGTGCATGCGGCATCTAGGGGCCAATTTTTTCTCACAGTTCAGGAACAAGGCTCTTATGAACCTATTCAAGAAGCTTTGCAAGCAGAACCAAGAGTGGAAGTATATCAAGTGTCGTGGCTATCTTGATGACTTCACTAAAAAAAATGTGACTCAGAGGAGAGCAGCTAGAGCAACAGCGGTCGCGGCTCATGCAGCGGCGTTAGCTGCACAGGCAACAACAGGAGCAGCACCACATGAGGAAGAACCCATTGCCCTTTGTGACTTGCCAGGATTTGACCAACCCGGTACTAGGAGAAGGCCTGGCAGAAGGATTAAAAAATTTCAGGAATGGATACAACACGAGCCTGTAGAGAGGTGGTCTCTGCTGCATGACACTCATGGTGCTAGGTTTGGCGTCATGACTACAAATCTGGCTGAAACTTACAACTTTGTCTTGAGAGGAAGTAGGGCTCTACCATTAACAGCAATTGTGGAGTGTATTTTCACCGGAACTCTGAAGTATTTCAGAGACAGACTCCAGATGGCTCAGATGCATATCATGAACAACCCAAACACGAGGTATTGTTCAAAGATCATGCATTACATGGATGCCAAGATGGAGAAGGCTCGGTCCATGCATGTCATCGCCATCGGTAATCAGGAAAGAAGGTTCGAGGTACGCCTCCCTTCCAACCGGATTGGAACAGGAGATGAGGTAAAGACACAGGAGGTGAGGATAGGCAACGAAGCCTGGCCAACGTGTGAGTGCACGTGCAATAAACCCAAGCTGTTGCATCTGCCTTGCTCTCATGTACTAGCTGCATGCGGGCTGATGGGTATGGATGCGATCTCGTTTGTGTCTCCTTATTTCCTTAAGGACGCGGTGGTCAATACGTGGACAGGCGAGATGATGGGATATAGGGCATGGGGAAATTTCAATAAAGTAAATCCAGGTGAAAGGGTTTACATCCCAGATCCTGTACTGATGAGGACAGGAAGAGGAAGGCGACAATGTGTCCGCATCCGTAATGATATGGATGAATCTGAAGCCGGAGGCCCTACTAGGCAATGTTTTCTGTGTAATCAATTTGGTCATATAGACACCAGTTGCCACATCTTCGGGACTGGTGGAGCTGCTCCTCGTGGACGTGGCAGCCGAGGAAGAAGAGGCAGAGGAAGAAGAGGCAGAGGAAGAAACTAGACGTGTGGAACTATGTCTTAAATTTGTAATATGTGTGGAACTATGTCTTAAATTTGTAATATGTGTGGAACTATGTCTTAAATTTGTAATATGTGTGGAACTATGTCTTAAATTTGTAATATGTGTGGAACTATGTCTTAAATTTGTAATATGTGCAGATGGCGGGATCTTTGCTGAATGCTGACATAGATAGAAAGCACCGATCAACGGTACTGGATGCTAACCCGGGGTCCTTGAAGCACCTAGTGACTCGCACTCCCATTTCGAACTGGTGCATACATCCTGATTGGCTTCAGAGGCATGTGACATTTATTTCTCTTGTTGTTGGGATATTTATGGGCCAATGTGACTAAACTGTTCTGCTTTCTTCTTATGTAGATTGAAGTGGGATGGGCTCTTACCATTCGTTCGTTTGGTTGAGGCCACTCATATGGAGGAGATAGAAGGGCGACAACTTGGGTTCCAGACTAGTCGCTTACAGTACGACTCGTCTTTACTCACGTGCTTGGTGGATCGATGGAGGCCCGAGACTCACACTTTCCATTTTCGATGGGGAGAGATGGCTCCTACCCTTCAGGACGTCTCGTACTTGCTGGGACTTCCGCTGGCTAGCGTGCCCATAGGCCCAGTGGATCCACCGGCAAATTGGGCCCAAGAGATGGCCCAACGATTCTTTGGCATCCGCGATGGAGCTCTGGCCTTTGGCCATGACAATCATGGGCCAAAATTTGGATGGTTGGAGCAGTATCAGGTGTGTTTCATTTATTTGTTCTATTTTGTTGGAGAAGTATCATGTACTGAAAATTGTTCTATTTGCCAATGCAGATACAGAGGTTTGGGTTCCCGGCCACTCCAATGACTGCCCCACAGATTACACGCAGCCTGGAGGCATACCTTATGTGGCTGCTCGGGAAGGTGATGTTCACTGAGAACCACGTGTCGACCATTAGTGCGCGATACATCCATTTTGCTAGAGGGATCGCGGAGGCGACGTGCCAGGAAGAATGCACACAGTGGAGTTGGGGTTCAGCTGTCTTAGCAGCTACGTACCGAGGTATGTGCAATGCTTGCCAGTTAACCAAGGACAGTTCTGCCTTGCTAGGATGCCCATTGTTGCTGCAACTGTGGTCGTGGGAGAGGTTCCCTATCGGCCGTCCAGATGTAAGTGTCAACCAAATAGTCGGCAACCAGGAACATGAAACAATTGTCTACCAATCTGACCTGCTGTTCGACGAAGAGCAAATTGATTTGCCTACATTTGGCACTCACTGGACCCGTCGCAAGGTCAGTGTAATTTCATAATAAATTGCACTTCTGGTACTACAATATGAAAGTTACTAACAACTATTTTGTCATGCAGTGTCGTTTCGCGGGAGAGCAAGTCGTTAGATGCTATCCATCGTTCAGTGAGCAGTTCGACACACTGAAAGAGGATGTCGTGATTTGGGAGCCGTACACCCTGCAGACACGACACGCACGATATCCTGGAGGCATATCTATTATGTGCACTAGAGATCGAGAGTACTGGCTGACTACATCCAAGATCATCTTTGATTGCCAAGTTGAGGAGATGTCTCAACAGAGGGTCATGCGACAATTTGGTCTTTGCCAGATGGTAGATCCCGCGCGTCCGGATGTTCCCCTTCCAGATGTCGTGCACGCGTAAGTAAATATATGTACATAAGGAATGCATCTTATACTTCATCTATGTTCTTTAATGATGGTCTAACAAATTCTAATGACAGGTACTCTCGGAGAAGTAGCAAGACTGCCACTCAATGGCTCCAACGGGTGGGGATTTACGTCAACGAGTGGCAGAATGCACCAACACAAGTGTGGCACGCTGGCCCGTTTGATATGGAGCTATTCCACGGATACCTACAGAGGTACATGTCGATGACACGGCTACGTCCCATTCCACACGCACATGACGATGAGATATACCCTAGCCAGTTAACACTGGAGTCCAGACAGTCAGCGGTAAGTACTTTATTTAGAGCACAATAAACATGAGTGCCTATGTAGTGCATACCTAACTATGAGAAAAATGCAGGCCGACATGACGTGGGAGCTACAGACTGAGGTGGCTCAGTACGGACGATCGCTTTCGTCTGTTCCTCTTGTGCCCCGTCAGCAGGCTCAGTCCTTTGCCCGGCGGGTCGAGAAGAATCTGCGGCGTATCTACGCGGCCATCACGTGCACCAGCGTCTCAGACGTCGTTCAACACCGAGAAGCACAACGCCCACCGCGTCACTCGGTGGAGGAGCGCGCCCCACGTCGATCCACACAGCAGCGCCCACCGCGTCACTCGGTGGAGGAGCGCGCCCCACGTCGATCCATGGAGCAGCCACCTTCTCCAGACCATGCTGGAGGATCGGGACGGCACGAGGAGCATATTTCTCCACCACTCCGCCACGGGCCTCGTCCACGACTCTCACAGCAGGCGCCGCCGAGAGCACCACCTCCAGACCAGGCTGGAGGCTCGGGGTGGCAGCAAACACAGTTTACTTTCGACCAGTTGCAGCAGAACCAGATTACTTTCGAACAATGGCAGCATCAGCAGCCGATCCCCTACATGGACTTTGCTTATGGACCACAATCTCATCCTCAGGGTAAGCGTGTCCCTTCCTACTATTATTAGATGCAGTATGTCATTGTTCAGTACTTAATTTCTTGTACACTAGCAGGAGACTCCGTTACATGGGACAGTACTGACGACCGTCATCAGCAGACACAGCACGAGCAGGTAGACTGGTTTAGTCAGTATCAGCAAGGTACTCCACCACCTATCCCCACACAGAATACACAGGATCAAGGTGAAGGGTCAACTGCACCTCGCCGTGATGTGATTCCACCCCACAGATATGGATGGAGTACACCAATGCCTCCGCCACCTCGTCGTCGACACCAGTGATATCTACTTATGTATCAGTCATTTACCTATCTATGTATGAGACATCGTTCTATTATTTCATGATTTTATTTGACAAACTACTCAACATAACTTGCAACATAGTTCAACATAACTTGCGGTACATAAATATGAGTCCTATCTATCCCTAGCATGATGCCTTTCCCTTTCCCTTCGATGATGCCTCGCCCTTTCCCTTGGACGATCCCTCGCACTTGCTCTTCTTGGCCTGCGATTTCTTCTTCTCCTGCCTCTTGTCCCACTCAGCTCTTGCCTTGCTTCCAACGGGTGGCGGCATGAAGATATCATCCTCATCTTCGCTCTCTTCTATCCAGGCCCTACGTGCCACAACCTGCTCCGTCATGTCAGCTTGACTCTTCTTGGCCTGCTCTTTCTTCTTCTCCTGTCTCTTGTCCCACTCAGCTCTTGCCTTGCTTCCAACCGGTGGCGGCATGAAGATATCATCCTCATCTTCGCTATCTTCTATCCAGAACCAAGGTGTATTAGCCACCTCCATCATGCGAGCTTCACTCTTGAAGGTGAGCTTGTCCCACCTTGCCTTGATCCTGAGAAGCTCTGCTCGTACCTGATTTGGGGTCTTCAGTTTCCACCCTCTTCGATGAAGTGACTTACCAAGTATAACGAGAGCATCATGGTTCGATACCAACGTATCCCAGTCGGCTGGTTTATGGCCTATCTCAACAGTTCTGGCTATGAAGAAAAGCCCAATGGACATATCTACAGGCCAGGGAGACGCGTCGGTCATAGTGGAGAGGAGTGGAGGAAAATGCGAGAGCAAAAGGAGAGAGGGAAATCAGAGAGTAAGAGGAGGAAGAGATGAACTGGGTTAAAGGATACATCCCGTTGCCCGGATTTATAGAGGCACCAAACCGAATAGGCGGGAAAAAAGGGCGGGAAGTCGTGGCGGGAAAAAGAGGGCGGGAAGTAGTGGCGGGAACAAAGGGCGGGGATTACTGGCGGGAAAAATTTGCGGGGAGTAACGGCGGGAAAAATTGGCGGGGAGTACCGGCGGAAAAAATCGGCGGAAAGGATTGCCGAGGAGCGGACGATTATTTAGCGAAGATTACTTAGCGGCGGGAGCACTAGGCGTCGGCTCCTCAACGGACGACAGAACCTGTCGTCTCTTCAACCGACGATGGACCTGTTCGTCTGGCGAGCAGCCGAAGCACACGGGAATCGTCTCCTCAACGGACGACCCCAGCTGTCGTCTGATCAAGCGACGAAGGAGCTCTGTCGTCCGTTCAACGGACGACGGATCGACAGAACTGAAATTTGCCAAATTTGCGTATTATTTGTGACAATCAATAAAAAAAATGTATTATTTAAAAAAAATTAGCATTCTACTCCCTCCGTTTCGGTTTACAAGTCCTGCACGTAATTCTATGTCGCCAAATTGAGCAACTTAGTATGATGTATATATTACAAAATATATATCACCGGAAACTTTAGACTTTGTATTTTCCAATGATATAATTTTTATATTATATAATTCAAATTATATAGGTCAAATTGATAACCTAGATATACGCGTAGGACTTGTAAACCGAAACGGAGGGAGTATTAGTTTGCAAGATCGGTTTAATTTCTATTTGTATGATCATGCTTTATCAATATTTATTCGGATTAAATCATATGAATATTTTCTTATATTTTCAATAAGTAGATTTCGCAAAAAAATTATTTCCTCTGACCTAAATTAGTTAACTTAGATTTGTCTACATTCAATTCATCTAAACATAATTTAATATTAGATTTGTCCATATTTTAATAAATTTCACTCAACTAATTTATATAGGAGGGAGTAAAATAGACAAGGTGCATGAATAGTTTTTTGTCGAGAAGATGCTTTAAGACGATCCAGTGACCATGTCTGAACGTGGTGGACCAATCAGTTGGGAGAAACGAGACGTCGTGGGCGTGTAAGCATACGATTGGCCTTCTCACGTGTTCACGTATCCTCTGATTACGCCTCCGCGTTTAGTTAACGTATATTGCCGCGAACGGAATTTTTACGCAAAGGTAACCAAGGAACGACGACGAGTCCACCACTGCACTCGCCGCTCTGGCTGGCACTCGCTAATCACTTTCCGGTTTAAATCCCGCGAAGCCTCGTCGATCAGATCCAGCCAAGGAAGTCAGCCGATTCGTCCGAGGAATCCCCACCCGCCGACGCGGCGAAGCTTCCTTTCCCTCGCGGATTCCCCGTTCCCCCACCGCCCAGCCCGCGCGGCGATCTCGATTCGGCCGGCGCGGCCGTGGATCAGAGGTGCGGGGGAATGGGGCAGCAGGGGGAGGGGGAGGAGGGCGCCGTCAGCGGCGTCGAGGAGCGGGCCGGCCTCGCGGCGGCGCCGTACGACCGCTGGGTCCTGCTCCGCCCCGCCGAGGGCTCCTCCCGCCCGCCCGCGCGCTACAAGGTGCGTACGCCGTTCCGCTCCGCGCTCGCATTGGATGTCGCGGTCCTCGCTCGCGCCTAAACTCTGGTCTCTCCTGTTCCGATCCGCCCGCCAGTAACGAGATGTACTAGCTGTTAGTGCGTAGAGATGTTGCGTTGTGCTCTTAAACTTAGCGCCCTGGAACATGTTCAGCAAAAAAATGTTCTGACAGAAGATACGCCAAGGAACATGATCATACGAATGATATGCTGTTCCGCCGTGCCGTACAATTGCCTCTTACACCATGTCCTGTGTATTCTATGCTGACCGTTGAAGTGCTAATACATGGCAGCATGCCGCGGAAGTGGTTCAAGACAAGCTGTACGTGGTCGGGGGAAGCCGAAATGGCCGTTCTCTGTCAGCCGTTCAGGTTTGGCACCCGTGCACGATGACTGATCATGCCATTGCGCCTTCTTTACCTATGTTGCTAACATTGGTAATCTCGGCAGGTTTTTGATTTTAAGACATCCAAGTGGTCAGTGCTAAATCCTAGCCGAGATCCGAACCAGCTGAATCCTGAAAATAATGCCGGAAGCCAGCCATTTCCACCGATAGTTGGCCACAGCTTGGTAATGCTATTATCTTGAGCTCTTGTTAAACCTTTCGAGCGGAAGGGTGTTGTTTTCTATGCTGACTAGTGTTCTCACTCAGGTCAAGTGGAAGAATAATCTTCTGGTTGTAGCTGGAAACTCCAGAGCAGCAGCGTCGAATAAGGTTTCAGGTGCTTCTTTGGAATTCCCTTTTTTATTCAGTTCCATACTAAAACATGTAGCAGCAAAATGTTGGCTCACGGTTTGCTTAAACATACAGTGTAGGTTTTCATTGTGTTCTGCCTAAAAACATGACCACATGTTTCTAAATACTTTTCCGCGCTCTTAATTAAATAAGTTCTACTGCCGGTTGCTAAAAAAATGAAAATAATAATAGCTGAACTATTGGTTTATGGTTTTGCACCGCCACCAAAGACAGTGACATGTCTGTTTATGCCCCTAAATATTATAACTTCCATTATCATAGAGTCGTCGTAGATGAACTGATATGTGCACATACCTCAGTATTAAGATGGACTTCTACGTCGGTCCATATGTTTCTGGCAAAATTTCAGATTGAAAAATGAGTAGTACATGGATGGTTCTCAATTAATGTCTGTGCATTTAGTGACTATTGAGATTGACCTTGGTATCAGTATGCCCCATTTCAACTTCACAAGTTACTTCTTCCATGTTCACAAAATGTTACCTATTTCAAGCACATGCATAATTAACATAATGATATGTGCTTTAACATATTTTCCTCATTTTTTGGTGTGGTCTCCCAAACTTTACAAGTACGACTGAAACTGATTGTAAATAATTTTTCTGAATTCTGTGTGCAGTCTGGCTTATCGATGTGGAAACAAATAGCTGGTCTGCTGTTGATACATATGGAAAAGTTCCAGTAAGATTTTTTTTGTCCTCTGTTTATACATTAATTTATTGGAGAGCATGCTGAATCCTCCCTCCATCAGATAGCTCGAAGTGGGCAATCTGTATCTCTTGTCGGTTCTAGGTTAATAATGTTTGGTGGAGAGGATAACAAGAGGAGGCTTCTGAGCGATCTACATGTACTTGACTTGGAGACAATGATCTGGGAAGAGGTTACAACAGAGTAAGAGTTTACTTATTAGTTACGCTAAACATTGCTATATGCATTTCTACTGGATGTCGAATTTATTGTGCTCCTTGCTATTGTGAAACAGGAAAGGTGGCCCAGCTCCTAGGTATGACCATTCGGCTGCTGTTTATGCTGACCATTATCTTCTAATCTTTGGCGGTTCTTCTCACTCCACATGCTTCAGTGATCTGTACTTACTTGACTTGCAAAGTGTAAGCACTGAGTACTCTTATGTATTATGCTGTACAAGTACACTTGTGCATTCAGTCACAGTGTCACATTCAATAAATACTCTAAGCCAAAGTGCTCGTATGTCTTGTGCTGTACTAATACACTTGTGCACTAAGTCGTTCTATGAAAGATTATCAAGTCTCCACATGCATTCATAGTTCTAGGTTGTAATAGGACTTGGAACTTCAGAATTATATCAAGTTAATAGCAACTGCAGCTTGCAGGGGTGAACTGTTCCTATCAAATGACTAGGTTCTAACTCCATTCCACTATCTCTAACAGTAACTAGTAGTCTAGTACACATCATAAGTGCATGCAGATATGCTTATCAAATTATGTTGTGCTCTACACAAAAGGGATACCTTGGCGGGCTTTTCCTCTTGAGCCAAGTTTAAAGCATGACTTTAGGACTCATCTGAAAAGCTTATCGAGTTAGTGTTTAACTTCAACAGCTGGAGTGGTCTCAACCTGACACTCAAGGTGCACACATAACTCCTAGGAGTGGCCATGCTGGTACAATGATTGATGAAAATTGGTACATAGTTGGTGGTGGAGATAATGCAAGTGGTAATGCCTGAACATACTATGATGTATTTACCGGTTTCTTAAATTCTATTTGCATGCTTATTAGTTACTTCAGCTTCAGTAACTAAGGAAATACACATGTTGTAGGTTCCCCTGATACAATTGTAATGAATGCTTCCAAGTTTGTCTGGTCCGTGGTCACCAGTGTATCAGTCCGAGATCCACTTGCTTGTGAGGTAAGAACTAAGCAGTATTTGTACAATTGTGCTGGTTTGTTCAATCTTAAAGGATTCTCATACGAATTCATGTTCCAGAATCTTAATCATATCACATTCAATATTTGCATGTTTTTGAGAAAAAAATCATGTTCCAGAAGTAGATAACTAGGAATATGAAATGTGTTCGTATTACTTCTCCTTTTTTGCCGCCGGACCAGTTTACTTCATTTGTTTACATTGATTTCTAATAAATGTTAGGGTACTTAAATTCTAGGTGAAAAGATGTTCCATCTGAACTTAGAGAGAAGCAAATATAAATGCAACTTGTGTTACTTTCTGCTGCAATAATTTTAACAGTGACTTAAAATTCCTCCATCCAATACCTTTTAGAGGGCGACACAGAAAGATGTTATCAGTACACTCAATCAGTTTCCTGCCAAACAAGATGCATAGAGCTCGAGCTTTTTATAATACGGCGAATCCCTGACTTTCTGTCCAACATCATGTTACTCTTTTCCAGGGTCTCACGCTTTGCTCGACAACAGTTGATGGTGAAAAGGTTCTAATTGCCTTTGGCGGCTACAATGGGAAATACAACAATGAGGTATTCACTTTGAACAATAGTATCATGTTCACAATGATCTTTTGTAGAACTGTTTCTTTAGATGTCAGGTGTCATGCTTATCTGAGCTTGTCTTTATGTGTGGCGCCTCTAGTGCTTGACTTATATAATTATAACCGTTACTACTTACATTGATGGGGTGAAGTTGCATTCCCTCTAGTTTCCCTTTTTAGTGCTCTGTTTCCATTAGCAATATTATTCAATGTCTGAGGAAAATGATGACACTATGCAGGTCTTTGTGATGAAACCCAAGCCAAGAAATTTTATGCAACCTCGGCTTCTCCAATCTCCAGCCGCTGCCGCCGCTGCTGCTTCTGTGACAGCTGCCTATGCTGTAATAACTGCGACTGATGACAAAACTAAAGATATTGTTGCTACTGATGATCTAGATGTGAAGAGAGTTGAACCTGGAAGTTCTTCCAAACAAATTGTTGCTGAAATTGATGCACTTAATGGGGAGAAAGGAGAACTAGAGTCTCGACTGGCAGAAGTTCGTGCTGAAAACTCAAAGCTAAAGGATAAACTAGATATGGTAAAGTTGTCCTATGGTGAACTAACGGAGGTAAAACTTGTCTTCCCATTTGTTTCTTCGAGAGTGCAAACTTTCTCTCCATACCCAAAATGAAATTATTGCGTCGCTACAATAAATTCCCACTGTTTTCTCTTTTTATTGTGAAGGAACTTAGATCAGTTGAAAATCAGCTAGCTTCTGAAGGTTCAAGATGCCAAAAACTGGAGGTTATGAACGTGCACACTGCAATTACTTATGAGCATGCATATTTTGAACTCTCCTTTTATGTTTTTGACAGTTTACCTCTTTCTTCTGTCTGATGAATTCAGTCCCAAATTGCTGCCGCACATAAAAGGTTGGAATCTGCTGATTCTTTGGAAAATGAACTGGAAGCATTGCAGCAACAAATATCTCAGGCAGAACAAACCATGACAACTTCTCAGAGGCGGAAATCTGGGGGCGTGTGGAAGTGGGTGGCAGGAAGTGCAGAGGTCTCCGACAATGAATAGTAAGTCTTATGTGCAACATGCTTGATGGTACAATGTCTGATGTGCTTGTGTTAGGATATATTATCGGATATCTCTGGTTATCATTTTGCACAACATTTAGTTGGAGGTTGATGCGATCCCTGGGTTTCAAGGATACAATGCATGGTGATTGTGCTAGACCTTATTATGATATCATAGCAAATGTGCTTCTATGTAATTTAGAATGATATGTGAAATGAACACTAAAGCGCGAATATCTTACAAAAAATTGCATCTACTCCCTCTGTCCCAAAAACGGAGCGAGTACGTTTTTTATGAAAAGATAATCTGAAAAGTATCATTTCTGAACAAAATGTTACTTCACATATATCATATATGGAACCCATATTGGATTTGGACATTTATCTCAATCAATTGTTTCTGAAACAATTTCTTGTATGCTTACTGAATGAAAAAACACAAAAGATGCCAATTGAAATCCCCTGGACGTAAAAGAAATGTAAATGCATGATAAAGCTGCATTCTTTCTGATATACTAGTATCATATTATGCTGATATCTCTGGAGTAGAGGCCACACCTGCTCAATATTCCATATACACCCTCCATCCTGAAATAAGTGACTTGGGTTTGTCTAGATTTGCATGTATCTATACACTAAAATGCGTCTAGTTATATGAACTAGACAAAACCAAGTCACTTATTTCAGAAGAGGGAGTATAACTCAATATTCGTAGTTCAACATTTGAGGGTGTAACTCTTTAGGCATTGTATTGTATATGTAAGGTCCACCAACACAAGCTTGATTTCCCTGAGCCTAGAGTGGATACAAGCTCTCGGTTCCTTTCACAATTTGCCATGTAGCTCAACATCTTACAGTACAACTTCTGAGAGCACTCATAACTCTTTAAGCACTCTATGCCAGGTTCATCAAGACAAGCCGCCACCCAACAGCGAGACCCAAGTGGAGCTGCTACAGTTTTGAGACAGCCTGTTTGCCACTGACTACTGGGTGCCTCCTCAAGAACTTGCCCGCGATCGATTTTGTCAAAATGTCTCCGATAACAGTCCTCTGGATCTTCTGAAGTGGCGCCACCTGGTAGAAATTTTCCATAGGCCAGTTTAGACAATTGCATAGTGAAAGCATGGCATCATACATACAAGTATACCGAAGATTGTACCGCATTGGGAATATAATTGGTTGGGATTATTAGCTTTCTTTTTCATCATATAGCAATATACAAGTATGTTCATTGGTTGTGGTGACTGGAGGAAATACATTTGTTTATAGCGTAAATTTTACAGGAGATATATTATCAAGCTGTCTTCATTTCAGATGTCATCATGCTATGTGGATGTGTTTCGATTTGTTCCAGGGCATGAGTGTAGTCTTACCACTTCGTTTGTCGCTGAAATTTGATCTGCCATTTTGCCCTTGTGCCTGAAAAGATTTAAGCACGTGAAAATGGTGAAGCGATGTACATAATTCTTTGTGATTGTCCAATTATGTGGCAATGTTAAGATGGAAAGATTTTAACTTGAAATACATCAACGTGTGAAGTGGACTCTTACTGTATGGCTAGAGGGCTTGCAGCTTCAGGCTGCCCGAGCAGCAGAGCTCCCAGCTCCGCGGGAGCCACCTGCGCCTGCTCTAAACCCGCCTCCGTCCCCATCTCCGTCAAGTCGGACATCTCCGTCAGGTCGACCCACGGCAGCCTGCGGTGGAGCGCCTGCCTTGCGTCCTCTGTAAGTGGTGCTGGCGTCACCACCGTCACCCTTCTCAGAGTGATGAGCTTCCCCTGTGGCGCCATGGGAGCAGCGAGCGCCGCGGCCATGTCGGGCGTGGCAACGACGTCAGTGGCGCTGTGGGAGGCCACCGCATCTCGCAGATCGGCGGATGGCGGCAGGAGCACCGTGGTCACACCGGCAGCGGGAAGCCCAAGGGCGAGCAGTGGCAGCGCACCGTGGACTCCGACGCCCCACGCCGGGAGAGAGGCCAGGCAGACCTGGCCTTCGTCCAGCAAGCCTGCACCGGCTGCGGCCACGGCAGCGACGAGGTCGGCGTGCGTCATGGCCTCCGGCTTCTTGCCTCCCGACGAGTAGACGAGGATCGCTGCGTCCCACGCGCCAGGCCGGTCCGCCGCAAGGGTGTCCAGCGCCGTTGGGTCGCCGCCGTCCATGAGCTCCTCCGCCGAGACCGCCCGCGGGTCCGGCGACCGGGACATGTGCAGCAGCGGCGCGGCCACGACGCCGGCCACCTTCTTCCCCATCTCCGGCCCCGCCACCACGATCGCCACGCCGGACGCGTGCGCCGCGGCGGCGATCTCGGCGGCCGTGGCGTCCGGGCGGGCGGTGACCACGACGCAGCCAGCCGCGAGGACGCCGAGGATCACCGGCGGGAGAAGGAGCGGGTCGTCGCTGGGCGAGAGGAGCACGAGGACGGCGTCGCCGCGGCGGAGGCCGAGCCCGAGGCGCAGCGCGGATGCGAGCGAGCGCGCGGCGCGGCGCAGGGCGGCGAAGGAGAGCGCGCGACCCGTGGCGGCGTCGAGGAACGCGGCGCGGTCGGACTCCGCCGTGTCCCGGTGCGGCAGGCGGGACAGCACAAACGCCGCCGCGTCGCCGGCGGACTCGAGGGTCTCGGCCTCCATGTCTCCCTCGCTCTGCTTGGGACTTGGGGGAGTAACGCGCGAATGATCTCGTGAGTTTTAAAAGGCTGGTCAGGTTGGTTCGACTTTTGGCGCGCGCGGACAAGGGGAAGGGGGAGCTTCGTGGAGTCCGGCGGGAGGTTTGTCCGGTGGCGTCGGCGACAAACGTACGCCATGGACCGGACCGGACCGGACGGCAGCCACGATGCCGTCCGTGCTCTCGCGCATGGCGCATGGCATCGCCAGGAGATATACCCTTGTAGATTCACCACCCTTCTGTCTCTTGTATACGTCTTTTACCTATGCATCCAAATTTGCATTGCATTTCATATTCCTTTCGTATTTTAATTTCTTTCATTCATAATACAGTACTATCTTTTTACAAGAGAAACTTGATGTTGACCATCCTCTAACGGAGGACCTGTCCTGGGCACACGGCATTCTTGTGCAACCGGTGCACCTGACACTAAATATTCATGATAAATGATTTAAAAACTCTGAAAATAATTGTATGCGTTTGACACATTGTACATCCATTTACAGATCTTTAGTTATGGAATCAACTCACAACTCACCAAAAAAAAGACAAATCATATTTCGAATAGTAGTTAATTCAAACTGGACTATGAATTGATCCTGTTAACACAGTTACAAGTGGATTTTTTTATTTCCGGTTATCAAATTGTGAGTTGAATTTGTATCTGAAATTTGGTGACATGTCAGATGCATCATATGTCTATGTACTAGATGCTACATATACTTTTTAAAACTTGTAGCATGTGTTGTGACCTTTGGATGCATCGGTTACACAAGAACTTCGTATGTATGAGTTCTCTCCCCCTTGTGATTACAAGAATGTCCTAAGTAGTGTACAAAGTGGCATTACGAGATTTTTTTAAAATTAAATAAGTATGATTTATATTAGATAAAGTGACCACTATTTTGTTTTGACCACTATTTACAACAAGATAATGGGATAACTAAACACATGGTACGCAAAAAGAACTCTAACAAGGGGGGAGTCCAACAAAATTAGAAACCTCAAGATTCTCACCAAAGCCATAGACATTGACGATACAAATGGAGAACCAAGCGCAGGCTTGGTGGCATGGCTAGCGAGTGCGCAGCCAACCCACCCGGGTTCAAGTCCCCATGGGGACTGATCCGAGCGCATATAAGTCGCTGCTGGAGAGGTCTCATCTACCTAACAACGTATAGCCCGCGAGGGATCATTTCCCGGGGGTCAACGTTTTTTGACGATACAAATGGAGTTCAGACTAATGCTTAAAATCTTATCGTATTCTCATATCCATTTCGCATTTTCTTTCATACGTTTACACTGTGTAAACTTGATGTTGTCTCCCATGCGACAACGAGAGAGATGAAATTTTGTCCTAAATAGTGTAGAGTGGTGGTCTGAGTTCGTTGATGACACGGAGGAGTTCGATTTTGTAGAACTAATGCTTAAAAGTCTCGCTCCTCGATGATAAGAATATGGTCAAGAAGAATGCGACTCAGTTTTTTATATAACTTTCCTAAGAGAAGCATTTTGAGCACCGATTTATTTCTTTTGAGAGACTGATGGCATGGCACCAACCAAAGAGAGGCATATGGTTTGGTTTTTGTTCTTGAGGGCATTGACTTGGGTTTTGTTGTTTTAGTTGATGGTCGGTCCATAAGAATCTCCCAGTCCATATAAAGAACTAAAGCCCATACAAAGCCCGCCCCGTACGGCCCAAACCGAACCGAATCCGTTGGGTTGGAGAGTGGATTGGATAAGAGAGTGTGCGTGCGAGCAAGACACCAGAGCAGGAAAAACCACAACGCCACCGCCTCCGCCCTGCGCAATGGCGTCGCCGTCGTGTGCCTCCACGCTGCCCTGGACCGCCGCCTTCTCACCTTCCTCCTCCGCGCCCGCCTCCGCGCCCGCCTCCTCTCCGAGAGGCCTCCAGACGCGCCGCGCCCCGTCGCTGGTCATCGTCGCCCAGGGCAGGGTCAAGAAGTATCGCCAGGTCAGTCGGCTCCCGCATATTTTTTCCTGCAGACATTCACCTCGTTAGACTGGAAGAACTGCCAATTGATTTCACGACTAGTGGTAATGATTCACACACGCTTGAATTAGTCGTTCCTTCCCCGTGACATTGCCAATTTCGTTAGGAGAAGTTCCCCGTGATATCTGATAGACTGACACTATGAGAAACCAGTAGTAATGCAGTGCACTGTCCATGTTTTGACTCACCGGGAGGCAGTGCAGATGGTCATGTGAAAATTGAAATTCTAGCCAGTTTCAGACCTATGCAACAAAATGGGAAGTAAATTCGCACATCTAGGCTCGCCTCTCGCCGTCGCGGGTTGCGGCTTAGAGGCGTATGCTGTTTTCTCCGTCAGTGAATTCTTTGATGTTCTAGCAGTTGGCTGATTGCGCAATGGTGTTAGGAGAGTATGCCTTTGTTTTCTCCATCAGTATGGCTGTTACGGCTGAGCAACCGACGAGCATCTTTGCCTGACTGAATGTTACTATGGCTCTATGTAGCTAGCATCACGTGCGTGGTTCTATATGCCATTTTCCTTCAGTTGGTTGCTTGTATGCAGGTCATACTGATGGATGACATTGAGGAGGTGGGCGGCAAAAAGGGGGACACGATGAAGGTGCGGGCTGGCTTCTACCGCAACTTCCTCCTCCCCAAGGGCAAGGCTACGCTGCTCACCCCGGACGTGCTCAAGTAAAATTCCTGCCTTGCAATTGTTTGCCTGCCGTATCTACTACTATCTGCCATTCTTTATAGGTTATGCTTGTTCCAAATGATGTGCTAGCCCAAGAAAACTTGATCAATGTCTGATGTTTGTTCATGGCTGATACAAATTCCAATGTGCGTTTACTTATGCCGTAGCTCATTGCAATGCTTGCCGTTTAGGATCCTGGTCAATTTCTTTGTGCAGTGCTTGCTTTAAGGGCTACCCGCCTCTTCTTTGAATATGAGATGTGTCGTAATTTTGGCGTTAGTCAATTTCTTTGTGCAGTGCTTGTTTTAAGGCCCGGTTAATAGCCTCTTATTTGCATAAAGAGATGTCGTCTAGTCTTTCTTCTGGAATAATTTCTGAAGGCTGAGTTGGACTGTCTGGTTTTGATTGAGTACATGCACGTTGAAATAATAAATATAGACAGTGTTCAGTTTCAGTGAGCTAAGATCACTAAGTTTCTTTCCTCTGCTCCTCTTTGCAGGGAAATGCAACTGGAGCAGGAAAGAATAGATGCTGAAAAGCAGCGGGTAAGAAAGAACTTTTTTAACGCTCTTTAAGAAATTAAGTTTCACTCGAGTTCCAGTTTACGCTTGGTACTATTTTCATGTCTGAAAATGCAAGCACCACATACTATTAACCTCAACTACATCCTTATTTTCTGGAGAGAAAAATAGTTACAGACTTGCAGCTTGACCCCAGTATCCTTAACTGTCTTAAAAACACCAAGTCTTGAGCACGCTCCAATCCTCTGAATCCTGTATTAACTGTTGGCATAAGCTCTCGAATGTTCATGCTTGGCTAGGTAAAAGAAGAGGCACAACAACTCGCACGAGTCTTCGAAACCATCGGGGCATTCAAGGTGCCACGTAAAGGTGGAAAAGGAAACCAGATCTTCGGGAGGCAAGTCGTCCTACCCGTACACAATTCTCAATCCATCTTCCTTTCCCCCTCTGCTCACATCCTCTGACAAAAATTCTCTGTACCATCTGTCCGCAGCGTCACGTCACAAGATCTCGTGGACATCATAAAGTCACAGCTTAACAGGTAGTAACTCATTTCGTGCTGCTACAACCAACAGCACCTCTGCTGTTATCATCATGGCTTTGCTTACGGGTAAACGAACCGTTTCCGTTCAGGGACGTCGACAAGCGGCTGGTGGAGGTCCCGGACATCCGCGAGGTCGGGGAGTACGTCGCGGAGATCAAGCTCCACCCCGATGTCACCGCTAAGGTGCGGCTGACTGTGTATGCCAAGTGAGCCCTGCGGCTGCTGCGGGTGCAGGCTGGTCTCATCACACATGATGTATGTTCTGAAAATCCTGTAATGTTCTGATGCCGAGGAAGGGTTTCGAAATCTCGGTCTATGTTGTTGTATACATTAGGAGAGCACTGTGGAAAGAGATCTTGGTCGTGAGTATGTGGAAAGAGATTTCGCCGAGTTTTATTACAGTTGTTGTTGTGGTGTTGTATACTTTTGTACACATTCTGAGCTGGGTTTTACAGTTGTATACTTCTGCTCCAGAGATTCCAAGTACCTTTCGTACCTTTTTGCTGGTGAGATTGCTGGATTTGCCAGATTTTCATCCACTGGTCGACACTGTCCTTGTCATCATCCTACCTGTAAACCCAGCTCAGAATGTGTTACTACTATCTTTGACAAGATTCTTTCGTGCCATTGTGTGGATGCTGTAAACTGCAGCTGGCCTGGATCAAGATGACTTATTTACTCTATTTATTTAATTGTTTTGCGTGGTGGTTATCTCTGTGGTTAATTTATAGCCTGGTTACAGCCTGGGTGGCCGTCGTTCTCGCCGGCGGTGCGGTGGTTGCTTGGCCTATTCTGTGTTTCCCTTTTCTGCTACCGGCGGTGCCGTCCGACGGACCGAGTCCACAGCGTTCTATTTCATTCACACGTGTGGTGTGGATCCCCTCTGTCTTTCTGACAGTTGTTCTAAAAATGCTGATCTGGTTTGAAATGACAAGCTGATGGTACTCCATTTGGGTAGGCAGCGCAGAGGTCAGCTGCCGGCCAGCCAAGGCGATAGGCATGCATGCGTAGGCAGCGGCAGCGGCAGCGGCATGACTAGGCTAGTATTTTAATTTAATTACTGGAGGAGGTAAGCTAGGTTACTACTAGTTAATTGTTCGCTTAGTAGAAGTAGTAGTTGGTAACCCACCGACAGCACGTAGAATAATGAGTAGTTATCCATTCTTTTCACTTCACTCATTTCTATCCTCTCCGTTCCAAAATATAAAACGTTTTGGTAAGTTGCTTTATCTTGCTAAACCGTATATATTTCTAGTTGAAACGGCCTTTTGTCGTCCTGTTTTATAAATAAAGCCACATGGACGAATCAATACAGTGCGATAAAAGAACCTTCTTACAAAGCAAAACAAAAAAAGACAGGAGTCATCACACCCGAAGAAATACCAATACTACTAACTAGAGGTGTCACCGCGCCTCCTTGTGCAACCATCGGACATCGTCGCACCACACCCACCAAGTTGTCGCTAGAGAGGGCCGACTGCCCTGTTGCTCCGGCTCGTGGAGCACTCATCCTGCTAGCTTAAAACGAGGATGAAGACTGGTGATAACTATGTCATGTGTACAACATAGGAGGCCGTCGAGAACGCCAATGCCAACACCAAAAGTGCCTCGAGATAGGATCCGCACTTGCCTAACGAAGCCCTAAAACGACGCCCCTAGGGGGTGATGACGCGAGACATCATCATCGTTGAGACAGACATGGTCAACGGTTTTCACCCGGAGCCCGGATGTGGAGAAGGTAACCACAACGACGCCCCCAAGAGGTTTATGATACCTGAAAGCATCGCCGCCACTGGCGCTGAAGCGTTGAGCTTCCACATGGAATAACATTCAGAACATAACCAGATACCTCGGACTGCCTGATGTCACCAAGCCAGGCCTCTAGAGCGCAATATGGGAGCCGCATTTGCCGAAGCGCTGCCAACACGAGGATCCCCCGATGCTCCCTCCTCACCACCCTCATGGACAAAGAGAAAGAGCATCACCACCACGTCCCTCGCTAGAGATTCGCTCGCACAGTACACCTACCAAGGCCGCTGTCTCGGCATCTGCGATCCTGCCTATGGAGCGTCAGACACTACCACAACAGTCTAAAGGTTCGTACATGGAGGGTCGGCGCCAGAAAGTTAGCCTCGGAGGCAACAGTGCAGAGAGCATTGCGGACATGGCGCCTTTGTGTCGCTCGCAAGACGCATCTCGCAAAACCCTAACCAGGGTATGCTAGGCAGCCGCCAGGTCTAGGCTCGCCTGGCCTGGATTTGGTGATCGAGCCACGCCTAGTCCAGGTGGGCATGCTCTCAGCCTCACGGAGACGAGAATGGCCAAGGACGAACATGAAGGTCGGAGGCTGAAGTCCGTCCAACGTAGATCGGGCTGTAGGGTCCTAGATCTGGGCCACGACATGTTGTCCTTTGCAGTTATGTGCCAACTGTATCCATAGTCACCACCGTCAGGCTACGTCCCACCACCACCGCCAGGTCAAGATCTCACTGCCACCACTATGCACAGCTGCCTGCTAGAGCTGCCCTGCGCAGAGCCCCCAAGTGCTCGGGTAAGGGAGCCCCCCTCCCGTGCCAGCACCGCGCGGGCTTTGACCGGCAACGCTCGCTGGCAACGGCAAGGGAGGAGGGGAGGGGCTGGGCTGGGCTGGAGGAAAGGCATCACCGCCCCGGTCGCCCGTGCGGGATGACACATTTTTTTCTCTCTCTACCAAATGTGACAGTAGGGCAGCCGCCGGCTCTACCTTGATTTTTTGGCTTAACATTTCATATGTGCATGTTCTTTCTGGATAGCATGAGTGGTCTTATATATGTCGAAAACAGACTCTATAAAAAAGTATGCTTGTTTTAGCAGCACCTACGAATCCACGATATCTTCGTCTGGTTACCATCTTCCGATTCTTTGGTTATGAAACCGATACCGTACCATAAGGGATGGAAAGCGTACTCTTCTTCATGGCAACCACTCTTTTTTCTTTTTTGAAAATTCCATACATATACTATCAAGCACTCAATTACATTTGTGTAGCAAGCATTCTCCCGTGGCCGTGGCTAGCTAGACGCCAAGCTACGACCTAGCTTAGCTCTTGTTACATCGCGATGATTGATCGATCTACTCCGTCCTCCGTTTTATAATAAAAATATAAGCTGTTTTAGCTTTGTGAAACAAGTATATAGACCTCTTTTAGCGTAGGCTCACTTATAATCACTTTGAACCTACACACTGAAAGAGATATAGATACACTCCTTTCATAAAGCTAAAACATATTATAGTATGGGAGTAGCTCCTAATTAATTTGCATGCTAGGTGAAAAGTGTTAGAATACGTAACGTGTTCGTATGTGTTTAGAGTCCTAATCTTGTATCTAACATGTATCATGTGATGTCTATATAATGAGAACCCCCAGGACCCCAACGTGTGTTGTGGTGTCTCCTTAATATTGTCTCATATTGTTTTACATGGTATCAGCCAGACTTCGGTCCTAAACCCTAACCCTAGCCGCCGCCGCCATGGGTTCTTCCGTCGCGTCCACCTCCTCCGCCCTCGCTGCTCTCCTCCCCTCGTCGGCGCGGTCAATCGTCGCCGGCGTTACATCCTCCGCTCCATCCCCGATTCACTTCGGCGACAAGATCACCGTCAAGCTCTCCTCCGCCAACCATCTGTTTTGGCGTGCGCAGGTCGTGACTCAACTCTAGAGCCACCTGCTCCACGGCTATGTCGAGGGCACCTTCCCGTGCCCCCGTCTCACGTCGCCGTCGCCGCGACGGACACTGCCCCTGTCGGCCGTGTCATCAATCTGGCCTATGCGGCCTGGGTTCAACAAGATCAGGCTATCCTCAACGCCTTCCTCTCGTCCGCGTCCATCGAGGTCGGCAGCATGATCGTGTTTGCCAAAACCTCGCTGGAGGCATGGATCACCATCGAGAACAGCTTCGCCGCTTAGTCCTCGGCGTGATCTACGCATCTGCGTGATCAGCTTCGTGATACCCACAAGCTAAACCAGCCGATGTCGGTCTACTACAACAAGGTGAAGACTGTGGCATCCCGCAAAACCACTACTAGAAAATCGCGTTGTTTTTGTGCATTGCATCATCATGACCGCATGCTCATGTCATCATGCCACATTGCATTTGAGCATCGTCATCATCATGCATATTATCTTGCCTAAAAACTATTTGCGAAAGACTATTGACTTCTGGAATTAGCCCTCCTTCTATTTCAAAATAAACCTCGGTGCTGCTGGATATTTTGTTTGTCTAAAACTATTTACAAAGTTCGTCGCAATCAAATAAAAATATTAAATTATTTTGAGCGGGGCAGTCGAACGGGCCGAATGACCCGAACGACCACCCCAGAAATTAAAACGGTCCACCTAATTCCTAAACCTACCAAACTACCTACCCAGCCCAACCCTCCACCTCACCCCAACCAGTAGCAGCTTGCCACCTCACCTCTCCTCTCCTCCCAACCAATCAGATCGCGCCACCTCACCCCTCCAGCTCCCTCTCCCTCCACCCATCTCACCAGCCGGCCCACACCAACCTCCCTCCCTCACTCTCCTGCCCCAGTCCCCACTCCCCGCCAGTGGACCCCGTTCCCCCCCAGTGGCCCACCTGCCAGCCCCACCTCCATCTCCATACAACCGGCAGCCCCCCTCCTGGGCGCGTCCCCACGCCCGGACCCACCACCTGGGGAGACCCCGAGGCCGCCCCACCCCGTGCACGGCCCCCTCTCTCTCCCCTAGCGCGCCCCACCCCCGCTCCGCCAACCGCCCCGCAGCGCCCACCGCCGTCGCCCGTCAGCCGCCGCGGCCCCGTCCCGCGCCGGCTCGCTCCACCGCCGCCCTGCCTCGCCGGTCCCCGCCGCCTGGTCCGCTCCCCTCCGCCTCGCCGCGCGCCCCCCCGAGCTCACCCGCATCTGCTCCGCCGCCCCGCGCCTCCTCTGCGCGGCCGAGCCCGGCCCGAGCTCCGCCCCACGCCGGCGCTCCCCCGTCGGTCCCGTTCACCGCCACCCCCGCCCGCCAGAGCCCGCCTCGCCGCCGTCTCCGCTCTCCCCGTCGCCTCTGCGGACCGCCTCGCCTCCGGCCGCCCTTCCCAGGCGCCGCCGCCGGCCGGCCCTGCGTCCGTCCTCGCCGTCCTGCGACCCCCAAGCACGAGCCCGTCGAGCCGTCCCCGCGCCCGCCGTCTGTCGCCAGCGCCTGCGTCTCCCGCGAGCCGGCCCCGCTGCCTTTCCCTGCGGGCGCCCTAGCGCGTGGGCCTCTGCCCGGCTACCGGCGGCCTCGCCATGGCGCCTCAGGAGCCCGCCACCCCGGGCCACTCCTCCGCCCCTGTCCTGGCGTTTTCCTGCTGTAGGCAGGTTATCTGCTTGTATGTTGGTGTGAACAGGTTCTCGAAGGAACACGAAGAACCCCCGTTGATCTGAAGCCCGATCCGGTGCCGCAACCCCTATGCTCATGCCAAAACCCCCATCGACCGTAGAACCCGGAACATCAAGATCTCCATCGTCCATGGAACCGAAGGCCGAGCCTCGACACAGCAAGGTCGCCACGAGGACGCTCCCGAACGCTAGTACCGACTCGATGGCGTGGGGCCCGATGAGACCCTCGCAACGGCAAGCTCGACCCCGTGGAACCCGACAAGATCTGCATGCGACAAGAACAACCCCGACCCGGAAGAATCCGACGCGCCCGACACCGACCCAAGTCCTGCCGCCCGGACGCGACAAGATCTACCCCCCGATATCCGAGAACGACCCCGGAGTCCGAGAATGTTCCCGTCGAGACCGAACCCGTCGAACCCTGGACCCTGCGCCGGACCTCGAACCCCGGAACCCCAAGATCTGCCGAACCCTAATGTGTGAACCCCTTCCCGAAACCCTATTTTATAACATCACAACAACTTGTTGCATATTAAATTGTTATACTTGCATGCATCTTGTCATGTGGTTTGGGGGCCTTTTGCCGATTCACCTAATAATTAAATATGGGGCCCATATACGGGCAAATCTAGCCTTATATTGGCCTCATTTAAATTTGTGTAGCGAACCCGGTACCTTATTTTGCCATGTTAAAACAACTTTTAAATGCGGGGTATCTAAACAACTAGAACCATATATTTAATTGTCGGGACCCCGGTTCCACTTAATATGACCTAATTGCACCGCACCTTTGCCATGCCATACATCATACCTGCATCATGCCTGATCTTCTGCCGTTGTATTAAATAGTGCATCCGGTGTTTCTTCTAGTGTTTTGCTTCTTCGCGGATAAGGTCGTTGAGTTGATGTGAGCTTCGCCCGATCTTCGGTTGAACCTTCGACAATGTTTTCAGGCGAGCATCTCCCCCTTTCTACCTATCTTACTTTTATAGTATTTATTCCCTCCTGTTGATCTATTGTTATCTGTGTTGCGATGCTCTAGTTTCCGTACCCTTGATATCCCTTGCAGCCATATATTGCCTTGGACACATCCTATTACTTGTTGTTTGGTAGATAGTTGGACTTGCGCGTCGTAGTCGCTTGCTCAAGTGCTGTTGCGTGTCGTCAAGCGCCACAGTTGTTGGAGTAATGCCGCATGTTGATGTTGGAGATGATCATAGTTTTACTTATCGTTCATTTTAATTCCTGTTTAACAACTAAAATTGAAGTAAGCAGAGGCATCGGTGGGTGATAGATAATATTTGGTTTCCGAACGCCCACTTGTGTCCCGTAGGACCCCGAGTACTTGATACCTGTTCCTTGATTTATCGCGCTATCCACATCCGGGAGGTATATGGGACCCTCCTGAGCCAGAGCTTGATTCAGTCTTATTTCTTGGGGCCACAAACTAGTTTGAGGTTTTATTTACTATCCTGTACCTATGCCATGCTTTACTGCTTTATTTACGATTGTGTGAGGAGCACGCTGTACTGTTTTGGAAGCGGAGTGTTTTCGCGGTATCGACAGTCCCCGTTTGGGGATCTGCTGTCGCTTACAGCCATTGTCGCAAACCTTGAGTCCGTCTCGGAGCTTGCTTACTTCGTTGCGGGTGTACTCCAAGGGGTGGCCCCCTGAAATATTTCAGAATCCTGTGATTGCTTTGTCGTGAAGGCCTCATTGGGTTTTGATTTGGTTTTTCCGAGGTTGATCGAGTGTGTGTTGCTATTGGTGCACCCCGGCCGGGTAAAACTTTCTGAAAGCCGTGTTCGCGGTTATGGACGACTTGGAGCACAGTATCTCGACCATAGACAAGCATAACTAAAGTTTATTGCTATAAATTTGACTTTATAATGACTAGTAATCAGCTTCACTATAATGGAATGGCTAACTAATACTGCCCACAATTGCTTGTTTGGTGTGTCGCTTGCGACCATTGTACCTGACTAGTAAGTATTGCAACTACAACGGAATGGCCAAGTAAAAGAACCAACAACTGCTGGGTTTTGGGTTATCTCATGCTACCTGTATCTGACTAGTAAGTGTTGCCACTATAACGGAATGGTTAACTAAAAGTGCCCACTGCTTACTTTATCAGGACGATTATCTAAACCTGACTAGTAAAGTGCCGCAACTATAACTGAATAAGTAAAACTGCCAACGGTGTGAGTTCCTCGGTTGACTTCCTCGTTGGTCTCGAGGGGGAAACGCCAGGATGGGTTTGTTTGTTGATAGTATCAGGTTGGTTCCGGATAGGTCCTTCTTACCCCTCTCTGATTGCCGCCAGTTGTATCGAGTCTCTATAGGTTGTTTAGTGCATGTTGCCGCTGCCGCTCAGTCCACCATACCTATGTAGGCGAGGACCGCCGAATTCTAGTCTCGCCGTGTGCTGGCCTCAGTACTGACGCTCCTCTTTTTCCTTTGCCCTTTGTCGGCACCCCTTTTGTTTTAAGCAGGTTTTGAGATCGACGTCGTTAGCAGGGTTACCCTTCCGGCTTGGCCTGGGCAGGGTTATGGACGCCATTGGTTATTCTTCAGGGCTCTTAGCCCCATTTGCATCTTGTCCGTAGTCGGACGCTGTACCATTTTCAAGGTGATTTGGATCTTTGTACATTATATCTGTATTCTTGACTCTCTGAGTCGCTGTTGTATATATATCTGTTCTGTGGGTCCCATCGAGGACTGTTGTGTAATGTTATTACTTTGTTTTCCACCCGCACGAAAGTGCCTGGTGGGCACCTTTGAATCGTTTCTATGCGGGTTTGGCGGGTTTCGCTAAAACTTGCATAGGTCTGATTCTGAGGGTGTTACAGAGTGGTATCAGAGATCAGCATCTGCGATACCCCACAAGTCCAGCCTGTAGGATAACCTAGCTAACGCCGAAGTAGAGTGTCAAAACTATTTTTGAAAATCGGTTGGATAGTTCTGAATAGGTCTGATTTTACTCCTTACCCCTCTGCTATTCTCCTCTTATCTCTACGTGTTTTGAATCCGCTCTCGTCTCTTTTCTTCGAGTCCAGGAATTCTCGTGGTTGGGTTCCGTCGTACCTTCAGGGTTTCGCTTCCTTCCTTGGTAACGGTGTTGCTACGTCTGGTCTTCATGCTATCCGAGGAATCCGTCTACCGTGGTACCATACTTTGTTCCTTGTTTGTGCCTTCCGGTGTTTTCCGACGCGACGACGTCATCTACGCCAGCTCCGATGCAGAGTCTGCATCACTCCTTTGTTTCCGAACCTCGCTTGTCGAGATCTTCAGTCTGAATCCTGAGGGTTGGTTGCATAGTCTGTCTATTCGTGTACATAGTAATGCTTTGAGTGCGGGATGGAGTCGCGACCATACCACTACTCTTATCATTCGCTTATGTACATTGAATGGTGGATCGATGCAATTTTACTCCGTCCACGGAAGCTAGAGGTGGCTTTATTTGTTGATGCCTCTACCTTCGACCATTTGTTCCCGGAGTGCTCTCTCGACGATCCGCGGACAACGACCTCTTGTTAGTGGTGTCGCGAGGATCTACGCAACGCAAGAAGACGCAGATCGCCGACCTTCCTTCCGGTACCATGAGGCGGATCTCGAGGGCGAGATCCCTTGTTAGTGGTGTCGAATTGTGGCATCCCGCAAAACCACTACTAGAAAATCGCGTTGTTTTTGTGCATTGCATCATCATGACCGCATGCTCATGTCATCATGCCACATTGCATTTGAGCATCGTCATCATCATGCATATTATCTTGCCTAAAAACTATTTGCGAAAGACTATTGACTTCTGGAATTAGCCCTCCTTCTATTTCAAAATAAACCTCGGGTGCTGCCGGATATTTTGTTTGTCTAAAACTATTTATAAGTTCGTCGCAATCAAATAAAAATATTAAATTATTTTGAGCGGGGCAGTCGAACAGGCCGAATGACCCGAACGACCACCCCAGAAATTAAAACGGTCCACCTAATTCCTAAACCTACCAAACTACCTACCCAGCCCAACCCTCCACCTCACCCCAACCAGTAGCAGCTTGCCACCTCACCTCTCCTCTCCTCCCAACCAATCAGATCGCGCCACCTCACCCCTCCAGCTCCCTCTCCCTCCACCCATCTCACCAGCCGGCCCACACCAACCTCCCTCCCTCACTCTCCTGCCCCAGTCCCCACTCCCCGCCAGTGGACCCCGTTCCCCCCTAGTGGCCCACCTGCCAGCCCCACCTCCATCTCCATACAACCGGCAGCCCCCCCTCCTGGGCGCGTCCCCCCGCCCGGACCCACCACCTGGGGAGACCCCGAGGCCGCCCCACCCCGTGCACGGCCCCCTCTCTCTCCCCTAGCGCGCCCCACCCCCGCTCCGCCAACCGCCCCGCAGCGCCCACCGCCGTCGCCCGTCAGCCGCCGCGGCCCCGTCCCGCGCCGGCTCGCTCCACCGCTGCCCTGCCTCGCCGGTCCTCGCCGCCTGGGCCGCTCCCCTCCGCCTCGCCGCGCGCCCCCCCCCCCCCCGAGCTCACCCGCATCTGCTCCGCCGCCCCGCGCCTCCTCTGCGCGGCCGAGCCCGGCCCGAGCTCCGCCCCACGCCGGCGCTCCCCCGTCGGCCCCGTTCACCGCCACCCCCCGCCCGCCAGAGCCCGCCTCGCCGCCGTCTCCGCTCTCCCCGTCGCCTCTGCGGACCGCCTCGCCTCCGGCCGCCCTTCCCAGGCGCCGCCGCCGGCCGGCCCTGCGTCCGTCCTCGCCGTCCTGCGACCCCCAAGCACGAGCCCGTCGAGCCGTCCCCGCGCCCGCCGTCTGTCGCCAGCGCCTGCGTCTCCCGCGAGCCGGCCCCGCTGCCTTTCCCTGCGGGCGCCCTAGCGCGTGGGCCTCTGCCCGGCTACCGGCGGCCTCGCCATGGCGCCTCAGGAGCCCGCCACCCCGGGCCACTCCTCCGCCCCTGTCCTGGCGTTTTCCTGCTGTAGGCAGGTTATCTGCTTGTATGTTGGTGTGAACAGGTTCTCGAAGGAACACGAAGAACCCCCGTTGATCTGAAGCCCGATCCGGTGCCGCAACCCCTATGCTCATGCCAAAACCCCCATCGACCATAGAACCCGGAACATCAAGATCTCCATCGTCCATGGAACCGAAGGCCGAGCCTCGACACGGCAAGGTCGCCACGAGGACGCTCCCGAACGCTAGTACCGACTCGATGGCGTGGGGCCCGATGAGACCCTCGCAACGGCAAGCTCGACCCCGTGGAACCCGACAAGATCTGCATGCGACAAGAACAACCCCGACCCGGAAGAATCCGACGCGCCCGACACCGACCCAAGTCCTGCCGCCCGGACGCGACAAGATCTACCCCCCGATATCCGAGAACGACCCCGGAGTCCGAGAATGTTCCCGTCGATACCGAACCCGTCGAACCCTGGACCCTGCGCCGGACCTCGAACCCCGGAACCCCAAGATCTGCCGAACCCTAATGTGTGAACCCCTTCCCGAAACCCTATTTTATAACATCACAACAACTTGTTGCATATTAAATTGTCATACTTGCATGCATCTTGTCATGTGGTTTGGGGGCCTTTTGCCGATTCACCTAATAATTAAATATGGGGCCCATATGCGGGCAAATCTAGCCTTATATTGGCCTCATTTAAATTTGTGTAGCGAACCCGGTACCTTATTTTGCCATGTTAAAACAACTTTTAAATGCGGGGTATCTAAACAACTAGAACCATATATTTAATTGTCGGGACCCCGGTTCCACTTAATATGACCTAATTGCACCGCACCTTTGCCATGCCATACATCATACCTGCATCATGCCTGATCTTCTGCCGTTGTATTAAATAGTGCATCCGGTGTTTCTTCTAGTGTTTTGCTTCTTCGCGGATAAGGTCGTTGAGTTGATGTGAGCTTCGCCCGATCTTCGGTTGAACCTTCGACAATGTTTTCAGGCGAGCATCTCCCCCTTTCTACCTATCTTACTTTTATAGTATTTATTCCCTCCTGTTGATCTATTGCTATCTGTGTTGCGATGCTCTAGTTTCCGTACCCTTGATATCCCTTGCAGCCATATATTGCCTTGGACACATCCTATTACTTGTTGTTTGGTAGATAGTTGGACTTGCGCATCGTAGTCGCTTGCTCAAGTGCTGTTGCGTGTCGTCAAGCGCCACAGTTGTTGGAGTAATGCCGCATGTTGATGTTGGAGATGATCATAGTTTTACTTATCGTTCATTTTAATTCCTGTTTAACAACTAAAATTGAAGTAAGCAGAGGCATCAGTGGGCGATAGATAATATTTGGTTTCCGAACGCCCACTTGTGTCCCGTAGGACCCCGAGTACTTGATACCTGTTCCTTGATTTATCGCGCTATCCACATCTGGGAGGTATATGGGACCCCCCTGAGCCAGAGCTTGATTCAGTCTTATTTCTTGGGGCCACAAACTAGTTTGAGGTTTTATTTACTATCCTGTACCTATGCCATGCTTTACTGCTTTATTTACGATTGTGTGAGGAGCACGCTGTACTGTTTTGGAAGCGGAGTGTTTTCGCGGTATCGACAGTCCCCGTTTGGGGATCTGCTGTCGCTTACAGCCATTGTCGCAAACCTTGAGTCCGTCTCGGAGCTTGCTTACTTCGTTGCGGGTGTACTCCAAGGGGTGGCCCCCTGAAATATTTCTGAATCCTGTGATTGCTTTGTCGGGAAGGCCTCGTTGGGTTTTGATTTGGTTTTTCCGAGGTTGATCGAGTGTGTGTTGCTATTGGTGCACCCCGGCCGGGTAAAACTTTCTGAAAGCCGTGTCCGCGGTTATGGACGACTTGGAGCACAGTATCTCGACCATAGACAAGCATAACTAAAGTTTATTGCTATAAATTTGACTTTATAATGACTAGTAATCAGCTTCACTATAATGGAATGGCTAACTAATACTGCCCACAATTGCTTGTTTGGTGTGTCGCTTGCGACCATTGTACCTGACTAGTAAGTATTGCAACTACAACGGAATGGCTAAGTAAAAGAACCAACAACTGCTGGGTTTTGGGTTATCTCATGCTACCTGTATCTGACTAGTAAGTGTTGCCACTATAACGGAATGGTTAACTAAAAGTGCCCACTGCTTACTTTATCAGGACGATTATCTAAACCTGACTAGTAAAGTGCCGCAACTATAACTGAATAAGTAAAACTGCCAACGGTGTGAGTTCCTCGGTTGACTTCCTCGTTGGTCTCGAGGGGGAAACGCCAGGATGGGTTTGTTTGTTGATAGTATCAGGTTGGTTCCGGATAGGTCCTTCTTACCCCTCTCTGATTGCCGCCAGTTGTATCGAGTCTCTATAGGTTGTTTAGTGCATGCTGCCGCTGCCGCTCAGTCCACCATACCTATGTAGGCGAGGACCGCCGAATTCTAGTCTCGCCGTGTGCTGGCCTCAGTACTGACGCTCCTCTTTTTCCTTTGCCCTTTGTCGGCACCCCTTTTGTTTTAAGCAGGTTTTGAGATCGACGTCGTTAGCAGGGTTACCCTTCCGGCTTGGCCTGGGCAGGGTTATGGACGCCATTGGTTATTCTTCAGGGCTCTTAGCCCCATTTGCATCTTGTCCGTAGTCGGACGCTGTACCATTTTCAAGGTGATTTGGATCTTTGTACATTATATCTGTATTCTTGACTCTCTGAGTCGCTGTTGTATATATATCTGTTCTGTGGGTCCCATCGAGGACTGTTGTGTAATGTTATTACTTTGTTTTCCACCCGCACGAAAGTGCCTGGTGGGCACCTTTGAATCGTTTCTATGCGGGTTTGGCGGGTTTCGCTAAAACTTGCATAGGTACGATTCTGAGGGTGTTACAAAGACGATCACCGATACCCTAGCATCGATCGGCTAGCCCCTCCGTCCCGAGGAGTTTGTCTCCGCCGTGCTCCATGGTCTCGATGAGGAGTATGATTCGCTGGCCGAGGTCGTCTGTGATCGCGGCACCCCGATGCCGGCTCATGATCTCTAAGCGTGGCTGATGTCAGCCGAACAACGCAAGGAGGCGCGCCGTTCCAATCTGATTGGAGGTGTCCACTCCTCCAACACCGCCAAGACGGGCGGGTATAAGCCCTCTCGCCCTTCGTCGCCCTCTCCAACACCGTCGTCCTTCCGTCCGCCTTCTTGGTCGGGGGCGGGCGCTCATCCGCCTGCTCCAGGAGGCGCTGGTGGTGCTGCTCCATCCTATGGCCACGGCAATGCCCCACGACCCCACTACCAGCTCTGCGGTGAGGTCGGGCACCTTGCTGCCCGCTGCTTAAAGAGGTTTCAGAAGGCCTTCCTCGGCGTGGGCAACGACGGCCGCTTCCTTGATCGTCAGCTTGCCCAGGCCAATGCCCCCCACCACAGGCCGCAGGCCAATGCCGCCTACATGGGTCATACCTCGACCCTGCCGGTGGATCCGACCTGGTATCCCGACACCGGTGCTACGGACCACCTCACCAATCAACTGGAGAAGCTGCACATGAAGGAGGCCTATCAGGGGTCGGAGCACGTCCACACCGCCAACGGGGAAGGTATGCGTATTTCTCATGTTGGTCAAGCTCTATTTCCCACTTCATCATCTAGGCATCTCCATCTTCGTAATGTCTTGCATGTCCCTACTGTCACTAAAAATCTTCTTTCGGTTCGTCGTTTTACTCATGATAACCGTGTCTCCATTGAGTTCCATCCTAATAGTGTTTTTGTAAAGGACCTACTTACGGGGGCCATCCTGCTTAGAGGGCGCGTTCGTGGTGGTCTCTACGCTCTCGACGCTCCACCCACCACTCCATTACTCAAACAAGCACTCAGCGCTCTTAAAGCTTCGTCTACACAGTGGCACGCTCGTTTAGACCACCTGGCTTTGCAGGTTGTGCAACATGTGCTGCATCGTCATCATCTTCTATCAGAGTCCAATAAATTAGTTTCAATGTGTGATGCCTGTCAACAAGGAAAGAGTCATCAATTACCATTTTCTATTTCCCATCATTAACGATTGCTCATCTTGAGCTTATTTATTCTGATGTATGGGGTCCTGCTCAGACATCTGTTAGTGGTCATTCATACTATATCAGTTTTCTGGATGCTTATAGTCGTTTTACATGGCTTTATTTGATTAAACAAAAAAGTGATGTGTTTGAGGTGTTTCGGCAATTTCAGGCTCATGTTGAGCGTCTCCTTGATCACAAAATAAAATATGTTCAATCTGATTGGGGGGGTGAGTACATTAAGTTGAATGTCTTCTTTCATCAGCTTGGTATTGCTCATCGTGTGTCCTGTCCTCACACCCACCAACAGAATGGAAGTGTTAAGCGCAAGCACCGCCACATTGTTGAAACAGACGTTACTCTTCTTGCACATGCCTCTCCCCCGTTTTGCCATTGGAGTGATGCTTTTGTTACAACCTTCTTCATCATAAATCGCATGCCAACACGAGTCATTAATATGCAAACACCTCTTGAGCGGTTGTTGGGTGAAGTTCCGGATTATACTTTCTTCTAAGTTTTTGGCTGCGCTTGTTGGTCAAACCTTCGCCCCTATAATAAACACAAACTCGAGTTTCGCTCTAAACAATGTGTGTTCCTAGGTTACAATCCTTTACATAAAGGATACAAGTGTCTCCATGTCCCTAGTCATAGGGTCTATATCAGTCGTGATGTTGTTTTTGATGAGAATGTTTTTCCTTTTTCGACCACTTCATCATCCACCTCTGCTCCTTTGTCATCTTCTTTATCTACTGAGCTTGATCAATTTGCAGATATTGCGCATGCCCCTGTTTTGCTCCCTAACCATGGTGCAGGTACCGGTCGTGGTGCTCGTCTTGAGCTGCTATCCGACCCTCCATCGCCCTCGCCCTCGCCGAGTCCGACTGCATCATCACTTGTGCCTACTGGCACGTCCGCGTCGGCGGACGTCGATCGCATGCGGACGCCTCCCCGGCGCTCGGCTCCTGCACCTGGTCCAGTGGACCGCCGGCCTGCCCCGCTCCTGCTGATGTACGGGCCCGAGCCCGTTGCTAGTCCATCCGGCTCAGCGCCCGCGTCTTCGACCGCGTCCCTGTCCCCGACAGGATAGTCCTCGACGCCCGCGCCATCCCTGGTCTCCGCAGCCTCGACCGGATCGTCTCCAGCCTCCGAGCACGGATCTTCTGCTCCGTCTACTCCTGAGGCTGCTCCTGTGTCTCCTGCTCCGCTGCAACCGGTCACTCGACTTCAGCGTGGCGTTCGTCAGCCCAAGCAACGTTCTGACGGCACGGTCGCCTGGATGGCTACTTGTTTTGCTGATGTTGCAGCTGATCCATCCTCTGAACCTCGGCACTTCCGTGCCGCTCTTGGTGTCCCGCACTGGCGTGCGGCTATGGAACAGGAGTTTGATGCATTGATCAAGAACAACACTTGGCGACTTGTTCCCCAAAAATCTGGTGTCAACATTATTGATTCCAAATGGATCTTCAAAGTGAAGCGTCATGCCAATGGAAATATTGAGCGATATAAGGCACGTCTTGTAGCCAAGGGATTCAAATAGCGCCAAGGTATGGATTATGATGATACATTCAGTCCCGTGGTCAAGCCGATGACTATTCATTTGTTGCTCTCTCTTGCTGTTTCCCGAGGCTTATGTCTTCAACAGTTGGATGTTCAGAATGCCTTTCTCAACGGTATTCTCGAAGAGGAAGTTTTTATGCGTCAACCACCTAGCTTTGAATATCCTCAGTGCCCCAATCATCCATGTCGCCTGGATAAAGCTCTTTATGGCCTAAAGCAGGCTCCACGTGTGTGGCATGCTCGCCTTGGGGCTGTTCTTCGTCAGCAAGGTTTTGTACAGTCTAATACTGACATGTACATGTTTAGTTCGATCTTGGTAGGTACGTACATCGATGAGTGATCTCGGCCGGAGTTGTAGGTGTGAGAGAGGGAGGGAGATACGACTAGCTAGTGTTAGACTAGACAATGTTGAGTCGGTTTTTATTTGTTAGAGTTTGTTTTAGAGTCGGTTTAAGTAATCTTGGCTGACAAATTTTGTACCCTCATATATACTCTGTACCCCTCAAGCAATATTATTATGCAATTCAATCAAATTTATATGGTATCAGACAATTAGATCCTAGGGCATGGCGCCGCCACCGACGCCGCCCCTCCTCCCCCTCCCGACTACTTCACCAAAAAGGCCGCCGCCGCAGCTTCCCTGGGTGCCGCCGGCCAAACCTCCAACACCTCCCTTGCTCTACCCTCTCCTACCCTCCCAACTATCCACTATGCCGATACAATCTCAGATGTTAGCCCCTTTATTCCAATCACTTTAGATCTACCAAAGCATAATTACTACCATTGGCGTCATCTCTTCGAGGTTCATCTCGGTCGGTGCAATCTTCTCGACCACGTCGCCGACCATGCCGTTCCCCGGCCTAACGATCCTCGCTGGGCCAAGGACGACCTCACCATCATCCAATGGATCTACCAGCGGGTGTCCACCGAGATCTTCAATCTCGTGTTTCGCGACGCCACCAGCGCAGCCGCCCTCTAGGTGTCCCTTCGACAGCTTTTCCAAGACAATGTTGACGCTCGTGTCAACACCCTCCACACCGAGCTCCGCAACACCGTCCAAGGTGACTCTCCCATCGGCGTCTACTGTCAAAAGCTCAAGACGATCGCCGATGAACTCCAAGAGCTCGATGACTCCGTCGACGACCGTCAACTGATCAACATCCTCCTCGTCGGGCTAGGTGACCGCTTCGAAAAGCAGGCCTCCTTTATTCCCATGATGCGGCCTCGTACTACCTTCACCGAAGTTCGATCTATGCTGCAGTGGGCCGACCGTGCCCTCGCAAATAAAGAGGCGCGCCATCAAGTTTTCGCCGCGATCCACCGACCTCCTGCTGCTCCTGCGCCGCCTCCTCCATCACCAGTGCAGCCACCTCTGGGGTGGCGCCCTAGTCCGAACTACAGGGGCAAAAACCCTATCTTCCAGCCGCCTCGACCACCCACGGCTCCTCCCAGTGGCCCGACGCCTCCAGCCCCGGCACCTCCTGCGTCTCCTAGCTGGCGCCCGATGCACGACCCGTGGACAGGGCTTGTCCAGGCCTGGCCCATGCCCTGGACCGCGCCCTCTCCGATTGGTTCTCCCCCGGCGTACTCTGGCGCCTGGACGCCGAGCATACGGCCCCTACTCTGGCTCTTCAGGCCTCCTCAGCACTCGCCCTCCGCACCAAGCCCACATGACTGCACCAACCTACATGCCTGGTTCGACACAGTACCAGCAGTAAAGCGCTCCAACCCCTCCTTCGCCGTCTGCTGGTGCCTACATGTCGATCTATGCGCCATCACCACCTGCTCCACTGCCTGCACCATCGCCGTCCTCTTTCTCGTCACCGAGCTGGGACCAAGCGACGTTTATCCAGGCCATGAACCACTTTGCTGCTCAAGGAAACTCAGGTACCGATTGGATTTTCGATTCTGGTGCTTCTAGTCACATGTCTTCTTCGAATAATATGCTGTCAAATTTTTCCTTATCACCTTTTTCCTCTATAACTCTTGGCAATGGTTCTACTATCCCTATCTCCGGTGTTGGTAATACACAACTTCTCTCACCCACAAAACCTCTCACCCTTCGTAATATTCTTGTTGCACCTGATCTCATTAAAAATTTAATCTCCGTTTGACAATTCACTCGTGACAATCCTGTTTCTCTAGAATTTGACTCCTTTGGTGTTTCTGTGAAGGATTTTCTGATCAAGACGGAGATCGCTCGCTTCAATAGTGATGGAGATCTCTACTTCCTTCATGGTGTTCCCACGGCCGCTCAACCCTCATCCATGGTTGCCTCGGTCAAGCTTTGGCATCAACGTCTAGGCCACCCCAATAAAATCGTCTTAGATTCTCTCCTTAGTGATTTCTCTATTCCTTGTAATCGTGATAGTCATAATTCAATAGTTTGTGAATCTTGTCAACAAGGAAAACATGTTTGTCTTCCGTTCACTTCTTCTACTTCTTCTAGTACTTTTCCCTTCGAATTATTACATTGTGATTTATGGACGTCACCTATCGAGAGTATTTCTGGTTTTAAGTACTATCTTGTGATCTTAGATGATTTCACTCATTATGCATGGACTTTTCCTTTATGCAAAAAATCCGATGTGCACACAATCTTTCTCAATTTTCAACGTTATGTTTCAACTCACTTCTTTCTCCCCATTCGGTTCATCCAATGTGACAATGGCAAAGAATTTGACAACAACCAAAATCGTAATTTCTTTCTCCACCATGGCATTCTCCTCCGTTTTTCCTGCCCCTACACTTCCCCTCAAAACGGCAAAGCTGAGAGATCTCTCCGCACTATAAATGACATTCTTAGAACCCTTCTTATCCAAGCTTCCATGCCCCCATGTTTTTGGGCCGAAGCTCTCCGCACAGCCACATATCTCCTCAACATTCGTCCTTCCCAACTTAACCCACACACCACGCCATACTACTCTCTCTTTCTATGTCATCCCAATTATCCTGAACTTCGAGTTTTCGGTTGTCTCTGTTTTCCAAATACCTATTTCACTTCACCTAATAAACTAGCCCCTAGATCTCTACCCTGCGTTTTTCTAGGCTATTCCGATGAGCACAAAGGTTATAGATGTTTTGACCCAGTTTCTGGTCGTATTCATATCTCTTGTCATGTTACTTTTGTTGAAAACTCTTTTCCTTTTGCCACACATACATCTCCCCATGATTCCGTCTCCACCGATTCCTCTCCCTTGACTCAGTCAGCTACACCACCTAATCCCCTCCACATCCCAATATTCCCTACACAACCCCTACGCCTGAACCTACATCCGCTGCGCCAGGCGTTTCGCTCACTTCTCCTACCGCGCGCTCTGCCGAGCCCTCACGGCAGTCTGCCGCCGCACCACCCTCTCCACCCACGGCACATTCTCCTGCCGCTTCGCAAACCTCATCTGATGCATCACCCAACCCCACTGTCACACCACCCTCTTCGGCACCCACTTCTGAGCATGATCCGTCTCCTTCCCCACAATTACCCTCCTATGGTATTCCTATTCCAGTACCCACCAATGATCATACCATGCGTACCCGCGGCAAATCTGGTTTTCATCTACCCTCCAAACGTCTTAATTTTTTAGCTCAACCCAACCTTTCTCCCATCCCAAAATCCTACAAATCCGCTCTTCTCAATCCTAACTAGTTCGCTGCTATGAAAGAAGAATACCACGCTTTGGTTATGAATGATACATGGCAACTAGTTCCTCGTCCTTCTAATTCAAACATTGTTTCTGGTGAATGGGTCTTTCGTCAAAAATTTCACTCCGATGGTACTCTCTCTCGCTACAAAGCCCACTGGGTATGTCGTGGCTATTCTCAACAACAAGGAATTGACTATGATGAAGCCTTTTCCCCTGTTGTGAAACCAAGCACAATTCGCACCATTCTTAGCATTGTCGTTTCCTCTTCTTGGCCTATTCATCAACTCGATGTTAAAAACGCCTTTCTTCACGGTTCTCTTCAAGAAACTGTCTACTGTCAACAACCTTTAGGTTTCGAAGATTCTAGTTCACCCAATCATGTATGTCTTCTCAAAAAGTCTCTCTATGGCCTGAAGCAAGCACCTCGTGCGTGGTTTCAGCGCTTTTCTACATTCATCCAAACTATAGGGTTTATTCCCTCTCTCTCCGACACATCTCTCTTTGTCTATCAATCAAATCATAACATTGCATATCTCCTCCTTTACGTTGATGACATTATTCTCACAGCCTCCACCCCAACTTTTCTCAACTCTATCATATCTAGTCTTCAACACGAATTCTCTATGACTGATCCCGGTGTGCTTCATCATTTTATGGGCATTGCTGTAACTCGTGATTCTTCTGGCCTTTTTCTTTCTCAACGGCAATACACTCTCGATCTTCTCTCTTGTGTCGGCATGTCGGACTTCCAACCATCCCGCACCCCCATCGACACCATTTCTAAATTTTCTTCTACCGGCGAATCATTCCCCGATCCCACTCTATATCGAAGTCTCGCAGGAGCACTTCAATATCTCACTCTTACACATCCCGAAATTTCCTATGTTGTTCAACAAGCATGACTTTTCATGCATGATCCACGCCTTCCTCATTATAATCTAGTCAAAAGAATTCTTCGATATCTCAAAGGAACTCTTGATCATTGCCTTCATATTAATTCTTCTTCCCCAACAACTTTGACAGCATATTCCGATACAGACTGGGCTGGATGTCCTGAGACTCATCGGTCCACATCTGGTTACTGTGTTTTTCTTGGCAATAATTTGATTTCTTGGTATTCTAAGCGTCAGCTAACGGTTTCTCGTTCGTCTGTTGAGGCTGAGTACCGCACGGTTGCACATGCGGTTGCAGAAACGGTATTTTTTTGGAAATGGGCACTTTTATTGAAACTGTTCAAAGCTTACACCCGGCCTCTGCATAACCAAGATGCACACAGCCACACGAACGACAGTACTAATTTAAAAAGTAGACAAGCATTACACAATGGCAATATCTAAATAAATGTCTAGAATCTAAGGTAGATCAATCCTTAGATCACGTGGCCATCCATGTCGGGAGAAAATATCTCTCGTCGTGTCCTCCAATCGCGTACATCCCTCCATAAATAAGTCACGAAACTCCCAACTTGGAGAATATTCCAAGACCAGAGGATAGCCGTGGCTCGATAGACAACCTGCAAAGGAGAAGACACAATGTTATTAAAAATCTTGTCATTTCTACAAAGCCATAGCGACCATATAATGGCAAGCGCTCCCACCCTAAACAAAATTCTGTATTTATCAACAATTCCATGCAACCAATTACCAAAAACATTGGTTACAGAACGTGGCGGAGATAAACCAGAAGCTATTTGGATGAATGACCAGATAGAGCAAGCAAATTTGCAATGGAAGAATAAATTGCGAATTGTCTCATCTTGATGACAAAAAACACATTGTTTACTTCCATGCCAATTTCTCTTTGCAAGATTATCTTTTGTTAGAATTACCCCTTTCCGTAGATACCAAGCAAATATCTTCGTCTTAAGGGGTATTTTCATTTTCCAAATTTTACTATTATCATCATCGACCGGGATATCCGGTTGGATCAAGGCTTTATATAGTGAGCCAACAGAAAATTTACCACTTTCTAGTAATTTCCATTTGAACACATCTACATCGTCCGAAAATTTTATTATGGATAATCGTAATAATAGATTGTTCCAAGATACTAGTCTAGGACCGATGAGGCTTCTTCTGAAAGATACAATAGGAGGATAATCTTCCATCACTGTGGAAATTGTATCCCCTTTGTGTCTAACAATCGAATATAGAGCTGGATATTGTTCGTGAAGAGTAGTTTGGCCCAGTCACTTATCTTCCCAAAACCTAATCTGTGATCCATCCTTAATCTCGAAAGCACCAAAACGAAATAAATGTTTCTTGGTGGCCATAAGACCCGCCCAAAAATGTGAATCCCCGGGTTTCCAAACCACTTGAGACACAGCTTTGGACCCCACATATTTCCTCCATAACATGGTCTGCCAAACACCATCTTCTGTAAGTAGTTTAAAAAGCCATTTTCCCAAGAGAGCGGTGTTTTTGACTTGCAAATCGTGTATACCCAGTCCACCAAACTCCTCCGGGCGGCAAACCACATTCCATCTGGCCAGTCGATATTTCTTTTTCTCGCTATCCCCTTGCCAAAAGAATCTTGAACGGAAATAATCCACTTTGTTCAAGACCCCTTTTGGTAATTGGAAGAACGAAATCATATACAATACCATAGTGAGTACTGAATTTATGAGTACTAGTCTTCCACCAAGGTATAGGAATTTTCCTTTCCAACTATTAAGACGTTTTTGTAGCCTTTCCTCAACAAGTTTCCATTCAGCAATTGTGAGACGCCGATAATGGATCGGTATTCCCAAATAATTGATTGGAATCTGCCCCTGACCACAGCCGAAAAGTTCAACATATAGGTGGGACTCGTTTTGGGCCTCACCAAAGCAATACAAATCACTCTTATGGAAGTTTATTTTAAGTCCAGATAGCTGCTCGAATGCTGATAATATTAATTTCAGATTCTTCACCTTCTCCAGATCATGTTCCATAAAAATAATTATATCATCAGCGTATTGAAGAATGGAAAGTCCACCATCAATAAGATGTGGAACCAGTCCTTCAATTTGACCATCAGCCTTAGCTCTCTCAATAAGGATAGCCAACATATCAGCCACTATATTAAATAGTAAAGGCGATAATGGGTCCCCTTGTCTCAGTCCTTTCTTTGTTTGGAAGTATTTGTCAGTATCTTCATTTACTTTAATAGCAACACTACCCCCAGAGACAAACGACTGAATAAGAGAGCGCCACTCCTCAGAAAAACCTTTCATGCGGAGTGTTTGCTGAAGGAAAGACCAATTGACTTTGTCATATGCCTTCTCAAAGTCAATCTTGAACAATACACCATTTAATTTTTTGAGTGTAATTCATGGATTGTTTCATGCAAAATTACAACACCATCTAGGATATTTCTTCCTTGCATGAACGCAGTTTGAGACGGGCTAACAACATTGTCAGCAACTGAATTTAGTCTAATCGTGGCAACTTTAGTAAAAAACTTAAAGCTAATCGTAAAGCAAGCAGATTGGACTCATCCATAGAGAAGGAGTTTTCCTTTGGGGCCCCCAAACAAGGATTTATAATAGGAAGTGATATATGACTTCACCTGTCCCTCAATCATACCTTCATCCTGAATCAGAGAGTGAATAAGTTTCTTCTTATGCTTGCCATTGGCAACAACATGAAAGTACCTAGTATTCGCATCTCCTTCCAGAATGAATTTTGCTTTAGAGCGTTGGTACCATTTGAGTTCCTCCTCGCGCAGAAGTCGGGCTATCTCCGCATTCGATTGGCTTTTGAGCTCAATTTGTTGTGCAGTTAACGGCCCAACTTCCGCGGAAGCCTCCAAGTAATCAATAATAGATGTTAGGTGTAATTTTTCTTTTCTGAGGATACCAGTTGTGTGCCTGGCCCAACCCCGAAGGAACTTGCGTAAAGTGCGCATTTTGTTATTCAATCGTAGTATAGGCATTTGGCCACCTACCGGTTTCTCCCAAATAGCCTTAACCATCTCATAAAAACTGTCACGGATCATCCAACCAAGTTCAAATTTAAACTCATTCGTAGACTTCCGTGGCGGTGATCCAAAAGATAAAAGTAAATGAGCATGATCCGACAAAACCTCAATACGCTCTAGAGCGCAAACAATTACCATAGGAAACTTTTGTTCCCAATCAGTATCCATAAGCATTCTATCAAGTTTTTCGTATGTTGGCTCCGAAAGACTATTAGCCCATGTAAATTTCCTTCCTAACATTGTAACCTCCCTCAAGTCCAGACTGTCTATAACAGCATTGAACAGAAAAGGCCAATGTTCATCGAAGCGGCCCCGACTTTTCTCGTGAGGAAATCTGAGCAAATTAAAATCACCTCCTATAAGGATAGGATATGGATTGTCCTTTGCCAAATTCACAAGCTCACGTAAAAAGTCAGCCTTATAAACCTCCTGGGCGGCTCCATATACGGCGACTAAAGACCATGTGAAATTGCTAGCCTTGTTACGGATATGGAGTTTTATAAAAAAATCTCCCACCGAACTAGCTAAAACTTCCATAGTCTCATCTCTGACGCCTAATAGGACCCCCCCCCCCCCCAGATCGACCACGCAGTGGACGTGATATCCACGTGAAGTCCACTCCACCAGAAAGGCGATTGAGTAGAGCTTGTGAAAAATCCCGTCTACCAGTCTCAGAAATACCCAGAAAATCCAAATTATGGTCTCTCACACAATCAACAAAGAATAAATGTTTAGCCAAGTACCAAAGACCTCTGCTATTTGGAAACATTCCATTCATTGAGAAACTATAGGAGATTTGGATACACGGGATCTCTTACGCGACCGCTGGCTCTTTGATTTTTGACCAGCAGCGTTCAGCTCATACATAGAGGCAAGCCCAGTCTCATCAAAGTCCACCTCCGACACTTCACCGACCAAGTGAGAAAGGAGTTGACCATCTACTGTGGCATGCAACTCGTCCTCCTCAGTTAGTGAAGCATCAGGAAAAACACCGACCTTAGGAGTAACCGTTAGACGGTCAACCTCCATGTGTCTCAAAACATTAGAAGAAAAAAATACTTCCTCTACAGAGCTACCCAAACTAATGCCAACATTGGCTAGTTTAGAAGAAATAATAGGAGTAGAAAAAGACAAAAAGGACTTCGGAGAACTCATTATACCTGGCGAATCTAAGTTCCTCTCCGCCTTACGCCGCATGGCCTTGAGCATTGAGTCCTCATCAGTCGCGGACGCCCCAGAGGCATCGACTCCATGGCGTGCGCTCTGCCTGAAGGTTCTACCACTCCCCTGCACAGCAACTGGCGTAGCGTCCCTTGGAGAAGAAACCCATGGCGGAGACTGAGACAACCCAGACCCCTCCTGGGTCTGGTCGCCCCCCTCTATCGCCGAAGTCGCTTGACCCAACAGAGTAGGCGAGACGTCCAAAATCCTCCCAAGGTCCTCCCTGACCATGGAGACGCGGTCATCCACCTCGTCATGATTGGCCAACCTCGCCTGGGTCGGACCAAGCACGGCAACACCCTAGAGCTGAACACGGACGTCGCGGTCAGCCGACCCCTCCTGGGTCAGCTTCCGTGAACCCACCGAAGGAACAACCTCCTCAAGGATAGGAGTGGAAACAGGAATAGATCTACCCAAAGTATGAGTTTTGGACCTCGCTGGTGAAGCCGAAGAAGACCGCCGTACAGGAATGGAGATCGAGCGAAGAGCCTCCCGTAACTGAGCCTGAGAAACGCGAGGTGCCGAAGAAGAATCATTTCCACGAAGAATGGAATCCAAAGGAAGATCATCCAGAAGTTGCTGGCCTCGCGGAGTAACCGGAGTAGCATTAAAAGGGGTGACAGCAAGCACCCTCTGCACCCCCTGACTGGAAGACGTAGGCGCGGAAGTACCCTGTACAGCCGAAGAAGATCCAGAACCCCCCCCCCTGAGTGGTAGCAGCAGCCTCAGAAGTATCCATAGCATCCTTAAAATGCTTCCCATTGGCATCATCATCCGCGTCATCATCTCCTTTCCTCCACAAGAAAGGAACAAACTCTGGTTCCGGAATATAACCCTCTGGTTCAATCCGTAAACTCAAACACCTTATGCTTGACCACAACATCAGACACAATAAAATGGCCAAGTGAATCTTTCGCCTTAAGAAAAATCTGCATATCAAGCATCTCCACAAAAATACGGACGACCCCCCGCTTACGCAGGCTGAACAGATCCACATCAAGAGTGTTCCCCATGAGTCCACCAACAGCCCATAAGCCCTGAAAGGATCACAAAATATGGGGAACCCCCTCCACTTGTAGCCAAACCTGATGCATCTCAAACTTATGCGGCACCTCCTCCATCCTGTAAACCGAGAAGGTCAGCTGAGCGGTACTAAGCGGAACTGTCATCAGGATTCCATCCACCCTGTCCAAATCCTCAAACGTCGGGAAGCTCACCAAGAAGGCAGAGTCTCCATGTGGCACCGCCTCCCACTTCCACTAAACCTACACCTGGCACCGCCTGGCAATCTTCCTCTGAATGACCTCCGTTGCAACCATCGGGCCAGAAACTCGTACCAGAGCAATAGGGGTCTTACTGTGCGCAAGATGGTCCCGAGTCACAGCATCCGGAATGTGGGTGAAAAGAGTCTGGTCGCTGCCAATACCAGCCATGTGCGGAGTCAAGCGCGGCTGCTTCAGCACCGGACACCTCAAAGTGGGATGTGCAGTACAATCACAAATGTAGCAATAGTGGACCGCCTTACAATCCTTGGTTGCATGAGTATTGACCGCACACTTCCAGCACCGAACAAACTTGCTAGTCTTCTTACCCCCGACAATAGAAGATACCTGCAGAACATCAACAGGTGGCTGAGGGGTAGCGGCAACCGTCATCGGAGCACTCAGACCCTGAATCTGCTGACCCTGCACATCATACTGAAAATGAACCTGCTGACCCTGAGCCGGAAAGGATACACCACAAACCCCCACATTCTGCATCTGTGGCTGAGCATACTGTACAAACGCCTGCTGCAAGTGTCTACCAGCATGGACCTGAGTCGCGACCATCCCCTGATCAGGAACCAGTGGCTTCTTCTTCTTCTTATTCCTCTTGGGTGCCGTCTGAGAAGTATGTGCACCCGCTCCGACCACAAAGTGATTATCCTGCGACGGCCCACCAGCCACTTGCTGAAATGGCATCATCCCTCCCACTCCACCAGCTGGCGGGCCACGATATGGTGGCTGTAACGGACGATGCTGAACCTAAGGTGGCCCTGCTGCATAGTACGTCGCAGGCGGCCTGAAGACGATCCCCGACGGGAAACCTACAAAAGGCGGCGGCGGCGGCATACCCCCAGCAGGAGACAGTGCAGCAGGTTGCGGACCCCTTGGCTGCGGCACCGGGACCGAGGAGGCGGGAACGTTGACCATGTGAGAGGCGATAGCAGTAACCGACGGACCGGGCGTCTGCTGCGTCGCCGGCGGCGCCCGCATCTGCGGCTGTGCGGGCGGAGCCTAGGGTTTCCCCTCTGGTGCTGGCTGGCCATCCTTCGCACTAGGGCAACGGCGTCCACAAACGAGCGCCCAGGAAGTACCGCCGAAGGAGAAGCAGACGGGCTCGACGACGAACGCGGCGCAGATCTTGAGCACGGCGACACAGGAGCAGGACACGGGCACGAGGACGGGAGGGCAGACGTACGCGAGACAAGTAATCGATCGGCTGCACTCCTGGACCACGCGACTTTGAACCTCCGTGCGATAGCAGTCCAGGAGAAAAACAACACGGACGTGGCCTTAGCAGACTCGGACTTGGCCACATCGCACACAGCAGACATGCCTGTAGCCTCTTCCGTCTCAGACCCCAACTCTCTGGCAACCAACCGCGAGGAGCCCGGATCCCGAACCGAACCACGCGCCAGATGCGCCTCCTCGAACAGAACTGGCGTAGTCGACGATCCCCCGTGAGGCAGCGGCGAGCATCCTTCCTCCAGCACCCTCGCCATGATCTCCCCAAGGATTGGCGGCGCAGAGGCTCTCCGAGGTGGCAGCGGTCCTTTCCACGGCCGAACACGCTGTGCACGGGCTAGCACCATCCCGGTCGTAGAAGCAGACCCACCGCGGCGGGACCAGCGCGACGACGGCGATCTCCGATCAACATCAACGTCACGCCACGGAGGAGCCTCCATGGCCAGCGAAGAAGAAGCCGCCGCCGGAGAACCCTTCTCCCAGAACCGAGAAGCCGGAGTTGGGAAACCCATCTCCTCCCAGAATTCCTGACGAAGCTCCTCGTCAGATCGCCGTCTCCGGCGAGTGACCGTCGTCCACCCAAGCTCACCGGTATCGTCCACCAGCGCATCGATAGCCTCCCGATCAGCTAGACCCTTCTCCCCGTCGGACTCCGAGTCAGAGCCAAGACACAAAAACCTAGAACCATGGCCTCCCACGGCCGGCGAGACCGAAGACGAAGAGGCAGACGCCTGCGACGAGCGCGGCGGCGGCGAAAGCCCACCAGGCGCCAGAGTGAAGCGGCGCCGTCCTCCCATCTCACAGGAGCCATGTCCTCCCAGAAGACGTACCTGTGTGTGGTTGCGTCAACTTCTTGCCGAGCTTCATCGCCCAATTCAGCAGGCTATCATTGTGTATTGTGATAATACCTCTGCAGTTTATATGGCGGGCAACCCATTTCTGCATCGGAGGACAAAACATATTGAAATCGACATACATTTTATTCACGAGAAGGTTGCTCTTGGACAAGTTCGTGTTCTTCATGTTCCAATCACGGCGCAATTTGCTGACATCTTCACCAAGAGGCTTGCTACTGCACCATTCATTGACATACAATCCAGTCTCAACGTCGTTGAGCTCGCTGATGAGACTGCGGGGGATGTTAGACTAGACAATGTGAGTCGGTTTTGATTTGTTAGAGTTTGTTTTAGAGTCGGTTTAAGTAATCTTGGCCGACAAATTTTATACCCTCATATATACTCTGTATCCCTTAAGCAATATTATTATGCAAGTCAATCAAATTTAGAGCCAGGACCAGCGCGTCAGCCGCAACACGTACGTACGTGTGGTGCCCTCTCCCACTAGAAGACTGTCGACGGTCCCGCTACTGGCCAGTCGCCGGCCGTGTGGCACCAGGTGAAACTCCATGCTGCATCAGGGCCCATGCATGGTGGCGTAGACCGGTCGATTGATGACGTGCTCAGCTACGCTCGATCAAGACCATAACTTATTTCCGACCCAAGAAAGAAAGAACGGATGATCGTACTTACTACTAGTAGATAATATCATTGCGAAATTGTGATGTTACTTCACCGGTGAGGCGAGGCGAGACGAGGCGAGGCGAGGCGACGACCATCATCCCCTCCCCCGGTCCAAATCCTGGCTCCGCCCCCTAGATGCGCGCATGTGTATTTCAAGGGGAAGCTCGCGATAATTCTTCACGTCACGCGATCACGTTCGTACAACCGCCTTCCGTTTCCATAATGTAATCCTTTCTGCTGGCAGTTTAGTTATGTGAGATGGAGGGAGTAGCATTCATAAAACAAGCGGTAGCGTGAAGGTGGTTGGGTCTATAGCTCACTTGGCCGAGGGGAGTGGACGATGTAAAATCTAAATTCCAGATTTTCAGATCTCCACGGACACGAATTCGTGTTCCTACTATTTATTTCTATTCCGAGTACAAGGTTGGTGCATACGTAGTAATCAAAGAATAAGCAGCATGGTGTGTATAATCAAGATTACAAGTCCCAATACTTACGCCTATAATCTTGACAAGGATCAGGCTAGCGTGGGGTCCTATCATCGAATAGCCTCCGCGTCATCCGCAGGCCAGGCGTCGAGCTGAACTATGAGACGCACACGTGCTCCCTCATGTACATATATGATCGACAATTAAGAACTTTCCGACCGGAAAAAGGAAGGAGGAGAAGTAACGGATGATCCATAAAGCGATAAAAGGCAGTACTACTAGCCGCATTGGGTTTATTATTGCTTGGCACGTACAACAACCAAAGTGCTAGCTCCACTTTTGCCGTTCTCGGTGGCAGATAGGACGACACATGCATGTGTAGGGCTCCACTTTATTGCTTGGCAAGTGCAACAGCCAAATCTGGCAGTCGGGTCCCAGTAGTACTCCCAACAGAAACTATTGCTTGGCAAGTGCAACATCCAAATCAGATTCTATATAAGAAAGTTATGCTTGTTTTAATAAACAATGTGTAAAACCAGCAATTTCCCAACAGAAAACACATGGATTTGGAAACCAACTCTTACTCTTTTCAGTAGTTACACTACATGAATAGCAGGGCCGGCTCTGTATTTTGTGGGGCCCTTGTGCGAAGTTGACGCATGGGCCCTAAGGCCTTTCACAATGGATCATTTTTAGTGCGCTATCATACACGTTAATAAATTCTAAGAAATGGTCACTTCAATGGACTAATTTTTAAAGTTGTACTTAAAGGATTCAAAAATTTAATAATTTGGAGCCCATGCATGCATAGGAATGGGCTAGCCAATTTTTTAACTATGGTTGCGTGCAAGAGGTGCAGTTTACACCATTCTTTTTCATCATTAAATATAGTGCCACATAAGCAAAGTACCTAGGATATAGAGCTAAGATACACTCGTTGTGAAAGGCCTAAGGCTAATGTATATGTAGTCGCATCTAAAAATAAAGACATAATATGTGTATATACTTTCAATTGTAAAATATTAAAATTAACATCCAAGCATACATTCTTAATCTCAAAATATAACAAATTACTTCCTCCGGTCTATCTAATACTAAAACATGTTTAAATACATCCAGTTCAGCGACACTTATTATTGATAGTTTGGTTACCTCAAATAAGAGCACTACTTGTTGCCGAAAACTACCTTTTCAAAGAAACTTTCGGTGATTTAGTAAGTCCAACATCTTGTTTTCGTTTATTCCTTTTCATAGCGCTAGACTAATGTTTCGGCGCCATATCACCTAAAATTGAAAATTGAATACATTACCTAAATAAAGAATCAAAGATATAACCCTAAAAATCTCCACAATTAGCCTAGCATTTATTCAATTTACAGAAGATGCAATTAGTGAAATAGATGCATTATCAGATCCATGAATTAAACTTGTAGGACTAAAGGGCACGAGATAACCGGAATCAGACAAAGGATTAGATTAAAGGTTTAATTTACCATGCAATATCTAGATTTCTAGAAAGAGCCAGGTGAGGGTGCGCGCGTCAGGCCTCTACGACATGCAACAACTACGACTCTTGGCGACTTGGCGTTGGCGATCGGCAGCACGCCAGCACCGCAGCAGCCAGCAGAGATAAGAGATCGATCGACAGCAGGGTGATTAGAAGATGATCGATCGGCAGCCAGTAGAGATGAGAGATCAAGCATTGGAGATCGACCATAATTGCATTCGCGATGCTGTATCCTAGTCGAGATTCAGGTAGGGGACATCAGATTCAGATCGATCGCTGGAGCCTGGGGCATCACATGCGCTCGCGTTCGCCTGCGATTACAAGATCAATCGGCAATCGCTAGCTAAGCTGGGTCTTTCATTTATTTTGTTTTATTTTATTTGAAAATATAGCATATAGAGTACCATATATATGTATATGTAGACATGGGCCCTCTCTTGGCATAGGCCCTTGGCCATTGCACAAGGTTGCCATTTGTCTAAGCCGGCCATGATGAATAGGAAGCTACGCCAATAGCTGGTCGCTACGCCGACGGTCAACGTCGGGACCGTCGGCGTAGCCATCGTCCAGGCCAGCCCGCCAAGCAGCCGTCGGCGTATAATTGCTCTCGGCATATCCTATGCTACGCCGACGGTTGTCCTCGGCGTAGCTATTTTTTATTTTACCTCATTAAACTTTGAAAAATCATAATTAAATCATTCTGATTTGGAAAAATACAAATAATATATCAAAATTTGCAGAAAAATAAGATCTATCTATCTACACTCAAATATTACACATTTGTAAATAAAGTGCTAGCTCCACTTTTGCCGTTCTCGGTGGCAGATAGGACGACGCATGCATGTGTAGGGCTCCACTTCATCGCTTGGCAAGTGCAACGCCAAACCTGGCAGTCCAGTCAGCCGCAGGTCCTACTAGTATCTTGATTTTTTCGGAAACATTTCTTGATTTTTTCGAAAACATTTCTTGTGAGTAACATTTATAAGGCTGGTCATAGTGAAGAGTAACATAGACTAGTAACATGCACAAATTACTACTTTATGTTACTACCTTCATAGTGAAGAGTAATATATAAGTAGTGTCATGCAAGTATCATTTATTAGCGATAGACTCATCTTGTATTGGTATGTGTGATGTTATCAAAGTGTCTAGTTACCATTGCATGTGTGTATATGTTACCACCTAAGTTACTCACACTATGACTAGAGTAGAAAAACTACTCCACCCGTTCATAAGCGAGTGTACTTCTAGCTCTGTGTCCTGAGTCAGTTTTTTTAATGTTTAACCAAATTTATGAAAAAATGTAGCAATTAACATTAATGAAACTAGAATAGTATGACTAGATCTCTTATAAAATGAAGTTTCATAATATAACGACTTGATTTTATTATATATATGTTTCTAATTATTTAAACAAAGTATGGCCAAATTTAAAAATATTTGACTTAGCATAAACCTAGAAGTAGTACACTTTTTTGAAAATGCTCAGATTATCTCCCAAGTTTTAAGTTATAGAGACAAGGAGGCTAGCGTGGGGTCCTATCTTGGAATAGCCTCCACGTCATCCTCAAGCCAGGCGTCGAGCTGAACTATGAGACGCACGCTGGTCGGCCGGCCGGTGACGTGCTCGCTCATGTATGATCGACAATTAAGAAGTTTCCGACCGGAAAAAGGAAGAACGAGAAGGAACGGATGATCCATGAAGCGATTTATTATTGCTTTGCACTCCGTTTCAAAATATAAGATGTTTTAGCTTTATGAAGTAAATGTATCTAGACTACTTTTAGTATATAGGTCCACTCAAATTTAAGATGAATCTACATACTAAAACAAGTCTAGATAAATTTTCTTCATAAACCTAAAATATCTTATATTTTAAAACGGAGGGAGTACAACAACCAAAGTGCTCGCTCCACTTTTGCCGTTCTCGGTGGCAGATAGGACGCATGCATGTGTAGGGCTCCACTTTATCGCTTGGCAAGTGCAACAGCCAAATCTGGCAGTCCGGTCAGCCGCCGGTCCTACTATCTTGATTTTTTCGGAAACATTTCTTGTGCATATGTTTTTCATTGCGTTAAAACCAGATTTTACATAAAAAAAATTATGCTTGTTTTAGTGAACAAGACTATTTCCCAACAGAAAACACGAGGACTTGCTATAGTCGAAATCCCAACTCTTTTCGGTACTCCCTTCGACCCACATTAGTTGACTCGAATTTATATAGATATAAATTTATCTAACACTAAACGTGTCTAGATACATCCGTATCTGAATAAATTAGAATCAATTAATATGGGCTAGAGAGTAGTTAATTCTTGATTTAACAAAACCTAACTCTAATTAATCCTGGCCATTTATATGGCGCACCATCACCTTCCTGCCGGCCCGCGACCATGCATATATATGCACGCGCGCGACCATGACATGTCGCGTGATCGACAAGAAGAACCTTCCGTGCAAAAAAAGGACGAGAACAAACGAGTACGTGATCATATCCATCTGAGTGAGAATTTTAGCTTGCCCAATTCGGATTACTATCTTTACATGTACTCCTTTCGTTCTAAAATATAAGATGTTTTACCTTTATAAAAAAAGTATATCTAAACCGCTTTTAATGTGTAGGTTCACTCTGAATCTACACGAACTTAGACACCTAAAGGAGTCTTGATACACTTCTAAAACATCTTAAACGGAAGGAGTACCACGTATCTTCAGCCCCTGTCTTCAGCAAAAGTGCTCCACCTTTGCTGTTTTCCATGGCAGATATGGCTTACATGCACGCACGTCAAGGGGTGCGGGTGACAGCACTGGAACGCGCACTAGCCGGCCGGAGTACCGACCGAGTGGCCGTCATCATCCTTCTTTCCACAACAAAGACAACCACATATCTCGTCCCGCCGCTGTCAGGTAGCGTAATCTTTGTGAAAAACCGACAGACATCAAAAGACAGTGTGTGAATTATTAGCTAACACGTTCTCTCTCTGTCAAGTACCCCCTTCGAGTTTATTTCGCAAAAACAAAAACTACCAGTCAAAAACATCCCGAAAAAATGCTTTAAAGGGTCTAAAACATCTTATATTTTGAAACGGAGGAAGTAGTGATTTGAAAGAAAAAAAAATCACCCTTATGAATATTGCCAGATTGCCTTAAAACGTGACTTTAATGGACCGGTGGTGCCATTGACCTCTCTGCTCATGCTTGTTTAGTTGTTTGTTGAGAAATATGGAGCGGCAAGAATCGCGAGGGTCTTCAGAAGCATCTCACCACCATGCCAGCGATACAAGACATGGTTAATTAGGAAAAATCAGCAGAAAACCTCACACAATTTATTTATTTCACAAGGCTTGGCTAACATTAAGAAGGCATCAACTTGATGATCCGCTGGGAAAAGCTTTTGGGAAATATAATGCCGAAAGAGCAGTTCCTTGGTCTTTTTAGACCTTCCTTTAGGCGTTGGGAAAAACTTACTGTATTAGGGTCAAGACAAATGCTCTTCTCCACTCTAGGTGGGGGAGAGAAAGAGGGAGAGTTGAACTGCTCTAGCATCAACTGAATTGTCCTTTTTTCCTTGCACGGAGAAGGGTGCTGCGCACCCTAATTTTCATTCAACTCGGCATCAACTGAATTGTCACTTGTATGATTAATAGTAGAGCAAAGATTATGTACGTGTATAGCCGCACCACTCTTCATCACCCACGATGTCCGGTTACCATCATCGACATTTCAAGTCTTGTGATTTCCTGGTTGAGGGAACAAAAGATTTCTTCATGGCAACCACTTTTTTTTTGGAAAATTTTATATATCAACCATTTAATTACATTTGTGGGGCAAGCATATTCTCTCGTGGCTAGGTTTTATATTGGTGTGAATATGTAGCTAGAAGCCGAGCTACCTAGCTTAGCTCTAGATAGTTACATCGATGATTGATCGATCTAGCTCCTAACTAGTAATTTTTATGCAAGGTCAAAAGCTAATAATTAGAGGTTGCATCAATAATTGGCTCGGTTGATCTTGTTACACCGATGATTAATCTCCGGAGTTGTGTGGGAGAGGGAGTCGTTTGTGCAACAGGAACACGTGTGGCACGCGATGGAATAATTTGTGACGTGAGACCAGGGGAGGGCCCAGCTTGTATCAAGGGTAATCAACTGAATATCCAAAAGTTGTTAAAAAATTTAAATTATATGGTAGATCCCTATATTTTAGGAAAAAAATGATTACCATCCCCCGGACGATATCGTTCGGGTCGTCTGCCTCACGTCCTGGATAGAAAAAACGACCCGTCTTCAACCTCCTGCCCAACCCTGCCTCCTTCTCCGGATTTTCTGTGCTGCCCCTCCGGCTGCACTCGTGCTCCGCCTCGCCCAACCCCCGCCCCGTGTTGCTCCTTTGTCGGCGTGCATCAGCCCACGTCGCTCCTCCGCCGGCGGGCGCCGCCTCCGCGATGGGCCCCCACGAGCTCCTCCCTTCGCGGTGGACGGGGGCAGCTGCGCCGTACCCCAGCCCCCTTGGTTCTTCTCCGACGAGTCTACTACTCCTCCTCTGCTTCTAGGCTGCCGGCGTCGAGGACGAGAGGCCCGCTCCCCTACCTCCATGGCCTAGGGTTTGTCCATAGACAACCGAGCTTGCTTCCATGGGCATCCAACCTTGCTGCCACGGGTGGCCGTGGTTGCTGCCAGCGGCGACCGAACTTGCTTCCCCGCTCCACCACAACATGTCCGCCCTGCTGCTGCAAGCTTGGACGCCATGGCCGCCGCTCCTGCAAGTCCTCAAGGCCGCCTACAAAACCTAGCCTCTGATTTTGCTACATTGATATATATTTTTTTGCTATCTCTCTCTTTCTGTTTTGCTACAATACTACAATTTTTTTGCTACAAGTTCTCCGACAAGGTCTTCCGGCTAAATTCTCCGGCGAGGTCTCCGGCGATGTCAGTTTTTTGCTACATTAGAAGAACTTTGTTGCTACAACCGTCTTGTGGTTTTGCTACAATAGTGTCAACTTTTTGCTACAAGGTCTCCGGCGAGAGTCACCGGCGAGTTTTTCCGACGATGTCTCCGGCGAAGTCGGTTTTGCCGCATTAGTATAATCTTTTTGCTGCATGGTCTCCGGCGAGGTCTTCGGTGAGGTCTCCGGCGAGATGTTCTATTTCTGAAACGAACCCTTTTTTTGCTTCGGAAGCAAAAGCGGGAACATATGTAGCAAACGCGGGATGATTTGCAGCAAATGGACACGTGTCAGCACGGGAAGCGGGACGATGGAAGCTCCCCCATTTTCCGGGGGACGCCTAGCACTATCCATATTTTAGTCTGTTGGTATAGGAAACTGATTAAAATTCTATCACAAGTGCGCATAGGAGTAGTTGGTTAGGTAAAATGTGTATAAGCCTCTTGATCACAAGATCAAGTGTTGCTCCTTGCACTAAATTCCTGAGCCCGCCACTGCGTGTGACACGACCCTCTCCCACTAGCAAACTGTTGATGGTCTCAAGATGGCAATTTTCCCCATGGAGCCAGGTACCCGTGGGCATATACCCACCAAGAACCGGAGATGGGGAACAAATTGGCCCCATGGGAATAGCGGGGCGGGTACCCTATAAGCTGGCGGGGTGGGCATCTGGCGGGAATTCCCTCCGTGGAGGCTCCATGGATACCCAAGCCCCACTTGTCAGTATTTAATAAAACCTTAGCCCGAATAACCCACCATCGGCCCACCATCGACGGTTCCATCTTTTACCCTCCTCTCTCCACTCACATCCCGCATGAGCCGCCGCCAGTTCTCCATCGCCAAACCTCCTCTTCACAACTCAAGATTCACACATTGGCACCAGCACCTAACCCCTCCTTCCTCCACTCGAGATTCACACTGCCGGCAGCCGCCGGCGCACTTCCATCCAATGCAAGGAGGAGCTAGTCGCCCGCGTCCCCTGCATCTCCTCGTCGCGGGCGTCCCCTGCATCTCCTCGTCGCTCGCGTCCCCTACATCAGCTCGTCGTGGGATTCCCCTGTATCTGCCCGCCCGCACCAGCTCATGAACTACGGTAATTCATTCAGCATGTGAACTTTTTTGCAAAAAGATTCATTGATCTATTCATATAATCCATAGTATCACAGACAACCAAATAGTAACCAAAATTAGTGACGATGCCAAATACTGGCGCGAGCCAAAGACGCGTCGCCGTCATCACCCCTCCATCACTAGAGAGCTAGGCAAAACTTACCGTAGTAGAGCTTCTTCGTGCAAAATATTTTCTTTCGTGAACACATAAGCGCATTTCTATATGCTATATCATAACAAGGGCCTTGTGGACGAGTATATCACATAAATAATTTTATGTATGCAAAAAGTAGTAAATTCCACGCCATTTTATGTTCACGGTTATTACAATAAACCTTGCTTATGTTTTTCTAGCAATTGTAGAGCAAGCACGCAATGTCAACTCATTAATGGTTCCATTCTAATATGTAAGGCACATTTGACCATGACAAAACCACTAAAATATCTTACAATAGTTCAATTTTGATTGTACTCTCAAAGATCTACTCCCTCCGTCCCAAAATATATGTCGTTGATTTATCAAAATTTGGATAAATCTATATATTAAATAATATCTATATTTATCAAATTTTGATAAATTTGTGACGTCTATTACGAGACAGAGGGAGTAATAATAATCTTTCCTAATCATACACTAGAAACTGTTATCGAGATATTTGTTAGGTAGTACACTTTAAGTATGTTTACCAAAAACATGTATGCACTATACATTTTATGCAATTGTAAAAAATTAATAATTTATGATGTTACAATATATAGTTAAAGTAAGCACAATGCATGTTTATTTAGAAAAATAAATTAAAATTATTTAGCAAATGACGTTTAGCAACACTTCTATGTGGTTCACAATGCCAATTGAGCAATGAAAACATATAAGTGTAATTGGCATTGTGAACCACATAGAAGTGTAATACAGAGTATATTTTTCTATCCAGTTACACTACAATAGTTCCTCCACCTGTTAAACTTGGATAAATATATTATGATTATGTAAAATTGTTTTAAAAAATAGAATTATGACTAACTTTCACAATAGTATTAAAACATAAAATCGGATGTGAAAAATGAGGTAAAAATTACTAATATACTGAATACATGTACTTTTAGTTACAAGAGTTTTTTAGAAAAAAGTTTGATTTTTTTATCAAATCTTCGCCGAAACTTTAAAAAATGCCCAAACTTCAAAACCCCTTGGAGAAATGAGTGAAAACATTTCTATGTTACGCATTACAAGTACTTTGCAATACTGTAATTGTTTCATATTTAAAAATAATAGAATTCTAGCTAGTTTTGGCCAAAAATTAGAAAATATGAATACTTACAAATGGTTCGGTTCTAGTATGGTCCAGTATGCACTAATACAAACCGCTTCCTAAGTCATGTTGAACATTAATGGTGTGCATGCTTTGTCACTAATAGGGCCAAACCGATCAAATCACGAGATTTGAGCTCTTTCAAATAGGTTACCCTAGAAGTCATGGTTTTCTGGAAAACATATACTACTTTGGTCATGTTTTTAGGAATCCTAGCCCCAATATTTGCGGTTTTGTGAAATTTTACTCATATAAAAACTACGGGGAGTGAAAAAAAATAGCAAGAGGTCATGAATATAGCTAGGAAGGGGGTGTGAGGCACAAAGAAATAACCTAGACCTATTAGATCTAGACATCGGAGATATATTAAGGTCAGAAGCTAGGATGGAAAGGTTTTTGATTCGGATGGCTATAAGAAGTCGAGTGAGGAAGAAATATTTTTTAGTTGAGTGATCCAGAGTGTTATTATGTACTCTATCTTGTGGTTTTTTCGCAAAAGGTATTATTTTGTATGTTGTCACAATCTTCGACCATCACTTTTTATTATAGTACATAAGAAACACAATATTTGTGAAATCATTTTCCAAGATGAATTAACATGCATCATTCATGTGCACTGGTTCAAAAAAATTATAAATGTACTGGTGGTGAAAGGTTTAAGGTTTTAGCTTTGTTATTTAGATGATAACTAATATAGACAGAGGAGGCACGCCAAATAAAACATGGAGAAGTATCGATCAATTCTGAAAGGTACAGTGACAAAAGAGAAAGGCTATGCAACATACCTAATGCACTTATAGTGGAATATGTTCACCAGCTAGTATTGGCCTCATGGGTGCTAAAAAGTGCCCATAAAACGTATAAGGCATGGTTGATCGAGACAAACCCAAGCATACATCTATCTTCCAACTTTCTCCGAAAGTGCAGCAGATACCGTCTTTTATATATAGAAACAATGGAAATAAATTCTCCTTTCGTTTCTAAATACTATCCTACATGTGACTTTGGAAAGATTTATTTCCTCGTGAAGCAATTTGAACCGGAAAGTATATGGGATCGATGCCTCCTGCATCTCCATTTCCAACAAACCATTCGATTTGATTTGATCAATATAATCATGGTGCTACCACAACCCCAAGTAAACTACACATGAAAATGTTAAAGTAGTGACCTATATGTAGCTAGAAGTAACGGGATAACAACAGAATAATTTAGTTGTTTATACACGCCTTATTTCATGCACACACTTGTTTATGAACACTTGTTTCCATTTCGTTGATTGCATGCATGCATCACATATATTATATATATTTCTCCTTTCTTGATTAATTCCCTTGGCAAGATGTAGTTTAAATAATTAGCTAACCCCACTAACTAATTGATCAAATCATCGAGTAACTACCAGGTGTCATATGTGGTTGTTAGCTAGTGCGGTGATTGTATATGCCAATCTCGCAAAAGATATCATTTGCACTAACTAGCTAATTGTTCAATAAGATCTAGTGGCAATTGGCCAAGTGAGACTTTAAAGAGTCGATTGGAATTGATGGTGTTGTCGTGACAGCCGGTTTGCTAGAGTTAACTAAGCAGTAACTTTGTCAGAAAACTTAAAATCATATCGTTTTATTTTTATGTTGTGTTCAGGTAACATCCATGTTACCATGTACATAATGTACTGTGGCATGCAATTTTGCTAATTACCGTCAAGCATGTTTGGGTTAGCAGCTACTCCTAAGTAGTGTTAAACTAATGAAATAGCTAGGAAGATATTAAGAAGCTTTGGATGCTCCCAATTTTTTACCATGTTGGAACCTGGCTTTAGAATGAAATCTTAAACAAGTTAACATTTTCTCTAATAGAATTTTGTGTTTGGCATATTCTATGATCTGGAAAAGATTACAAAGTTTTACGAAGATAAATGAACCTAAGCAATTTTTATGAGGCCACTACAAATATTCTTAAGATTCTAAACAAGCAAAGTTCACAAACTTCTCAAACTAAACTCAACACTATTTTTGTGCACCAACTAAATCTAAATATTTACAAACACAATGATGATGACTGGTAATATAACTAGTGTACCAACATGTCAGTCTAATTCGTTAAAAATTTAATCCCACACAAGAATCTACGGTGAGAAGCATATGCTCGTACTAGGAAAATATCTCCATCCAATGTGTCCACTTGTCCACAATATATTCAAATTTGAAGGTAGTCCTTAAGATTCCTACGTTATTTTTAATTTGCGCCATCTTTGTTTTGCCCTAGGTACAAATCATAACTAATTTAGTGCATGGTGGTAGGAAGACCGCAAGAACCAATACAAAGCTATATCGAGACGGATGAACAACCGATACAAATTATCCAATTCCAAGTTCCAATGGGATTGGTAGTGACAATGATGTGATGCTTAGGTACCATGAAATTTGTGCTAGCACTAATTCTTTTATTGTTTGCCTTTTTTCCTTTCTGCACTTCCCATTGCTCGAAAGCGATCTTGTATTTCTTTACTCTTGCTTGTTGATCTAAGATAAGCTTCCATAATGAGGCGTGTGTGTTGTACAATAATTTTCACTACCATGCCCAACTAAAACTACTCCTATGATTTCTACAGGCTTAGTTTGTGAATTTTCTTCGCATGGATTGAGATAAAGGAGAAAACATGCCCTTCCATGACTGATATTCATCGGATGTTGGACCATGTCTTCTTAATCATGCATCTGTAGAATAGTTAAATTGATCATAAACCTGATCTCGCCGTAATCTAACCCTTATGGGGATGGAGATTAGTGCCATGATGTCGACCCCTAGTTGCATGATTAGCGCTTTGCATATATATCCACATTAGCATGGCATGTGGTCCCATGATTCTTTGTTTTCTGTCTGCTGAAAGGAGAGTTTGACTCATATATTGGGCGAGGCAAGCTGACCCACCAATAGGATGTATCGAACGACACAAATTAACAAAGCTTGGATAGTGGAAAAATCAAAAAATCTTATCTAGTCTCGGAGATGAAAATTACTCACTCCGATCTATAATAAGTGTTATCGATCGGAGAGAGTAGTTGTTAAGAAAAGTCACAGCTCCTGTCCGTTTCATAATCATAAAAAGATAAAGATACTACTCACGGTCAAAATCAGGGACACCTATCAACACTAGTGGAAAACGTGCCATCGGTACCGGTTTGTAAAGGCCTTTAGTCCCAGTTTCCTAACCGGGACAAAGAAATCGGGACTAAAGGCCTACCCCTTTAGTCCCGGTTCGGTCACAAACCGGGACTAAAGGCACTCACGGGGCCGCGTCGAGTGTGCGGGACCTTTAGTCCCGGTTTGTAATACGAACCGGGACTAAAGTTTTTTTTTAAAAAAAATTCCAAAAAATAATTTTGATTTTTTTTTCAAATTTTTTTAAACCTTTGAATTGTTTGACTCGTTAATCTCCTACATTTCTCATTTTTAACACTAATTATACTTAATCTTAGTTTAAATCGTACTTACGGTCAAACTTCCCGTCCGGTCACCGATCCTAGCACTACTCTACTCCCAGCACGCTTAACTTCTTCATTCCATCTCTTCCAGCCGCGCGAAGGACGCTTATATCTTGTTGTCAAGACTAGTATATCAATCCTATTAACTCATATCAATATTGACATGTTTTTATTTTTTGAAATTAAGAACAACTATTTTTAGTAAACAACAATAAATAATTAATAATAACATTTTATTCTAATGAAAGTTAAAAACTAATTAAATTAATATTTTATCCATTTTTGTCATTTATTCATTTAATATGACATAAACAATATCTTCAAATCTGTAAATCGAAATTTAACAAATAATATATCCATTATTATCAGAAAAATGCGAGGAATTCAAATATGACATAAAAATACAAAAATAATTTACTTTCTGAAATAAATTTTTTCTTTTCGAATTTAAGAATCCAAAACGGCCTAAGTATGTTGAAATCAAAGAGCTAATTTTTTCTGCACATTTTGATAGGTTGTACTTTTTTTACATGGTATATAAAAGTTATGGCCATTTGACTTTTTATAACATTTTTTGTAAATTATGTCGAAATTTATATTTGTTAATTTTTGTAATAACTAAATCACTTAATATAACTACAGTTCAAAGGATTTTATTTTTAGAATTTTTTATAACTTTTTGGCATGATTTTGAAGCTAGAAAAGACGATCTCCAGAAGAATTTGTGCCCGTTTTACCGTCACGGCAGAACTTGAGAATTTTTTTTATCCACTTTCTTTAGTCCGGGTTGGTAATACGAACCGGGACTAAAGGTCACACCTTTAGTCCCGGTTGATGATACGAACCGGGACTAAAGGTCCCGTTTGATCCGGGACTAAAAATTGCTGGCGTTCTAGTCATTGGAACCGGGACTAATGCTCACATTAGTCCCGGGTCCAAGTATAACCGGGAGTAATGCTCTGAACTGAGATGGACGAATGACTTTTTTCTACTAGTGCAATTCCAAAAGATACATGAAAAAAGAGAAAGGTTACACATGTATATGGTGCGCGCTCCTCGGAATATGTACGCCTGCTACGTGCCATGTAGGTGCTGCAAAGCGTCCACAAAACATAAAAGGTACGATCGATCGAGACAAACCCAAGCACATAGTATCTAGTATCTTCTATCTTTCTCCGAAAGTGCAGTGGATAGCGTCTTTTCTCTACAATTAATAAAAGAAATGATATGTCTATTCTCCTTTGGTTTCTAAATACTATCTAGATCTAGATATTATTCCTGGATGGAGCAACTTGAGGCGTAAACTAGATGGGATCGATACCCTGTGCATCTTCCTTTTTCCCACATCCGAATATTTCAATAGGTTAGGTGTACCTTAATTCCAAGCACTTGTTTATATATATATGCACACTTGTTTCCGTCTTGTGGAGTTTGCATGCAGCCACCCTATATATATTAATCTTCAGTTCTCTCTAGCTGGCTTGCTCAATTCCTTTTGGCAAGATGTAGTTTAATTTATTTAAACCCATCCTTTGATCCAATCGATCGATTAACCACCAGGTGTGTCATCTGTTGTGATTATTTTTCTTTTTTGGCGGGAAAGCTAGCTCTGTTGTGATTGTATAGTCCAAGCTCGCAAAAGATACTCGTCTGCACAAATAGCCAGCAAGTGGCAGCTGGCCAACTGAGAAATTAACGATTGACCGGGGATGTCGTTGTCACGATGTACTAATCCTCCCATGTTTAATTGGTATACAGCGCCCCTACAACTTAAAACCATACCCGTACGTCCTATGTTAATTTTCTACGTATGTAACATCCATATTGCATAGCTTTAGGTAGCTAGTCGTGCCATCCAGTTCCTTTAATAATGATTTGTGCTATATTGCTAAGCTAAATAAATCAGGCACGAAACATCTGTTGCCTAGTTTTAAAATTTTGTTTGTCATATTTGACGTGAAGCATATTTATACCCCTCGCCAAGAAAATATCTTGGCTTATAGTAATGTTGATGTACTCGTGTGCATGCACTATCTCCTCAAGATGGATGCTAGTGCTATTTTACAACTATGGTAATCTACTATATTTCTCGCATCAGCAAATTGCGCTCATAATCTAATCAGACGGCATAGACCAAAACAAGGTAAGGATGATAGCGTCATCGAGACAGACGAGCAACCGATCGAAATCATCGAATTTCAATTTCCAAACCTCGATGACTTGGTAATTGGTATCGGTGTGGATGAATGATTGATGCACGGTAATGCGCGCTAGATCTTTTTTCTTCTTCTTCTTCTATTTTTATATGGTCGGCATTACCCAAAAGCGACCTTGTTTTCTTTATAATTTATATGGTGTATATTATTAGCAGTAGCAGTTAACTTGCTGGACCTCCAATGTAACCACTCCGGCTGGCCAGTGATATACACTACGATGTCGACACATGCTTGCAGCTGTGGCTTGGGAGATCAACCCTTATGAGGGCGTTCGTTCAACCAGCCACTGGCATGTGGGCCCGTCGGGTTATCTCTTGGCCCTTGAGGCTGAAGGTGGGGTTTGACTCTTGAGGCTTGATGTGGGGCGAGACAAGTTGACCGGCCTACTGCCAATAGGATGCATCGAACGGGATAAACAAAATGGAAAACTCAAACTAGAATGATATAATACCAGGAGAGGTAGATGGAACTATGCATGAATCCCATCATAGTTTGATCGCACATCGGAAGAAGTACTAACGGTTGCATATTCTTACGAGAGAGAAAAAAAATCATCAGAAGCACCGCCAGTCAACAAGATAATAGCATGTAGTAATAAAATAAAATAAACATACTCCATATTATTTATGCAATTCTACAAACCAAAAAAGACTCGTGTGGATTACTCACACCGAAGAGTTCTTTTTTTTAGAGAGAGAGAAACTCACACTGAAGGGCTAGATTATTGTCTAGAGTATGATGCTCATCATCATCCTTGTCATCATTCTATAAACCTACTACTCCTGTGAAGCAGGAAACACATCTATAAACCTAAAACTTAGCGACCCTGCATAGCTAAACATCGATGTTCCGTAACTCTAAAAACGCAGGGAGTCTCTAGGTAGTTAAGCATATTTTTGTTGAGAGACTCATAGCTAGATTTGGCCGTGTATCTCGATGAAATATAAGCAAGACATAGCAAAAGCCAAATCATATGACCGCCGCTCGCTCACGCGTGAAGTTACGGTGGTTGTCCCCATCTATGAAGATAGTTGGGTTCTACCTCGCTCCCGCCTTTTGGGTGATGGAGGATTAAAAAAAAAGCACGACAAAATTGTTCGTGGTCATGCGCCATTGATCCGTACGAGTACCTTGAGATGGGTGTTCAAAAGCACCTAGAAAGCCGGCACGTGAATCCAATCCCCGTAGCGAACAGGTAGCGCCGCTACCAGAGGCGATGATGTACAGGAACAACAAAATAATAACATGAATCCTACAATGAATAATGATACGAAATCAGAGACTTTGGATTTCAGAGGAGGTGTGGGAGCGGGGGGGGGGGGGGGGGGGGGGCGGCGGAGAATCACTCCCTCTGTTCCATGGGAAGTTGTCGCCGGTTTGAACTGTGTGTAGTTCGAACTTACGATGACTTTTGTGGAACGGAGGGAGCGAGTTGTTTTGCATGTTTTTACCGGTTTGTCAAATTCAGTCGTCTGGATTTTTTTCTTTACGGCCGAGTAAATATTGTGACGTCTCTGCGTTGAGATTCGTGCGCTGGTGGGAGAGAGTCAGCCATAGCTCGGGCGGTGCCTGCAGACCGCCCCAGATGAGATGAGATCCTGACAGACAGAAGCTAGCGGACGGATCTCGCTCTGGAAAGATCCCCTCCCACCACCCCAACCCAACTAGTAGCATAAACCCACCGCTGATTTATCGTTGTCCCGATCCCGTCACGAACTAATTAATTAATTAATCAGGAGGAGGCGAGTGTCAGTTTAATTAATTAATTAATTAATTAATTACCGACGGGCGGCCTAAAAAGATCCAGCAGCAGCAGCAGGAGTACTCCTCCTCCTACTTGACATTTCACACTCACGTCGTCCGTCATTCCGCTTCCAAGTTTTCCTTCCAACTCCACTCGCCTCGATCGATCAGCTCCTCCCCCTCCCCCTCCCCCTACCCCTACGCGTCGTCGTCGTCGTCTTCCTCCTCCGCCGCCCCCGGATTCCCCACCCCGCCTCTCCGTCGCGCGCGCGCGCCCACCCCGGCCGCGGCCGCCGCTCTGCAACGAACGGCTCTTCGCCGCTACGGTACGGTACGGCACACACACCTCCCCGTTTACTTGCCCCGCGCCGTACGCCTCGATCCGCTTCCTCCTCCTCCTCCTCCTCCGCTCCGCGCCCTGGATTTGGACCTCGTCGTCGCGCTCGGCTCGCGGTAGTTAATCCCCCCACCTATCTTCTACCCGCCTACGCCCATACTCTCCCGGCCTTCCCAGTTTAGCCGCCAGTCACTCTAGCGCGGCCAGTTACCCTGTGATTACTTCCTGCCGATGTCCGTTAGTTAGCCCTCCCTCCGCGGGACGAGTCGCGGCGCCGGGATTTTCTTCCCCCCCGGCACGATTACCCTATTTAATTCGGATAGCGTTTTGGTACGGATGTACTAGTACTAGTAGTAATATGATCCAACGATGGATTACTGGTGGTGGGCCTTACGGTCCCCTATCATCACTTCGCTCTGTTGTTGCTACCTCTCTTTGGGTTGTTTTTTTTGCCCATGATGATCTGAGTCGTCTGCGGTCCGATGATTCCACCCCGGCTCGGCTCGATCAGCGTCCCGTCGGATCGTGTTTACTTCAGGATTCAGTTGATCTTCTCACTTGTTCAGTTGCTCTTCTCCTGTCAATGTTTTTTTTGACAGATAGTGAGCGGACGGCCTCTCCGTCATCTTCCATGTCTCCGGTTTGCTGCGCAGTTTTCTCCCCCTCTGTGTCTACATATATTTTCTGACAATGCCTTGCCTTTTTTCATCGCGGCCCGTCTTTAGTTTTTGTTTCTGCCGATGCGTTTGATCCGATTGTATTTATCCCGTTCGGGATTTCGGGAATCGCGTTTGTCCCCAAGCTTTCCATTTGATGAGCATCTGCTGTAGTATTAAAATTTGGGACATGTGTGCTGTGCTGCACAGCTTTTTTTGCTCAACTTCCTAATAATGGTTTAGTTTCACCCCCGGAGCCACGAAATGGCGCACCTTAGTTTAGTTTCACCCCCACACGTTGCGTCTTACTATTCCTTTCGCTGCGCATATGTTGAAACCGGTTGCTCCCGTATGTACTACTGACTTATCTTGTCTCAACTTCTATGCAGATATTGCCTTGGATTTACCTTCCCCCCCGCGGGGTATGCATGACACCCCCAGTGGCTCTCCGGAACGAGCCAGCACTGATCTCCCGTTCCGAAAGAGTCGATCTCTTCCGAGGCGCCAGCTGCAACATCGAGAGGGAGGTGCTGGCAACTCTGGCAAATGCCCAGGATCCGCATGCTTCAGACACCAACACCGGTTTCAGGGTTACAAACATCAGGCTCCCTAGCGGGGATAGCTATTCCGGTACATTGTTGGGGAGTACGCCGGAGGGCTCAGGACGGTATACCTGGTCAGATGGCTGTATTTACGATGGCGAGTGGCGGATGGGGATGAGGCACGGGCAAGGGAAGACGCTGTGGCCGTCCGGAGCCACCTATGAGGGCGAGTATGCAGGCGGATACATATATGGGGAAGGCACGTATACTGGGCACGACAACATCGTCTACAAGGGACGGTGGAAGTTGAACCGCAAGCATGGTCTCGGGTGCCAGACGTATCCTAATGGAGACATGTTCCAAGGTTCTTGGATCCAGGGAGAGATACAAGGGCACGGAAAGTATACGTGGCAAAATGGGAACAGTTACACTGGCAATATGAAGAACGGCAAGATGTCTGGAAAGGGGACTTTTACTTGGAAGAACGGGGATTCATATGAAGGCAACTGGTTGGATGGCATGATGCATGGGTATGGTATCTATACCTGGGAGGATTGCGGGTACTATGTTGGAACCTGGACCAGGGGATTGAAGGATGGGAAAGGCACATTGTATCCAAGAGGATGCAGAGTTCCTGTCAATGATGAGATGTACATCAACAGTCTAAGGAACAGGGGGGTGCTGCCTGACCTGAGAAGGCAGAATCATGGTTCACGCATACTTCACTCTTCGTCGGTTGACATGGGGAACATGAAGATTGGCATGAACCGGGAATCTTCAGGTGCTTCATCCAGAAGGAACTCGGGTGAGCAGTCCCGCTCAAAGAACGTGTCCTTGGAAAGAAGGTGGAGTCTTGAGGTGGCTATAGAAAAATTCATCGGAAATGAAAATAGTGAAACCTCTGGTCTAGAAGGCTCTGAAAACATTGACGATTCCGAAATGCCTATGCTTGAAAGGGAATACATGCAAGGTGTTCTAATCAGCGAGGTAGTAATTGACAGGAGTTTTTCGGGCTCATCCAAGAAGACAAAGCGCCGCCAGAAGAAGATGGTGAGAGAAACAAAAAAACCTGGAGAGGCCATAATTAAGGGGCACAGAAGCTACGATCTAATGCTAAGTTTGCAGCTCGGGATCAGGTATGCACCCAATGTTGCTCCTGTCATTTGATGCACCCTTGATAAATAGCTCACTTTTCGTGGCAGTGTTTGATGTGGCGCTGTCTGCTAAAAGACAACGGCACAATTACAAGCCCCTCTGATGGTCTACATCAATACATTTTAATGCAATTTAGTTCAGTCTAGCAAAAGTTTTACCACAGGTCGTAAGCTTCTTACAAGTAACTGTGCAAGATTTAGCTGATGTGATAGCTGTTAGTGGTTACTTAGATCTCTAGGTTAGGCCAGGGACATTTGCACTTTGCAACAGTAGCTTTTGGTGCTTGCTTAGAACTGATGAGGCATGTGGATGTTATGAGAAATTGATAACAGAGCACGATGTTAAAACATCTGGTATCCATAAGTATATACTCTATAATGTTCATTGTGCTATTATGCCTAGGTATACAGTTGGAAAGATAACACCCATTCAAAAACGTGAAGTTCGTGCTTCAGATTTTGGTCCAAGAGCAAGTTTCTGGATGAACTTTCCAAAAGAAGGATCACGACTTACTCCTTCACATCCTGCAGAAGATTTTAAATGGAAGGACTATTGTCCAATGGTTTTCAGGTTTGTTATATTGATTACTTGAATGCGTGTATATATGTCTGGGGTGGTCTTTTGGGTTTGTGCACTTACCTAACATAATTTTATTCATTTGGATTTCTAAACACACTCATAATGTTATTCTGATCATTATTTTTTGAATTCATAATCCTCTTTCTGCTGCATTTGTCAAACTATAAAACAGTCCTTTCATTTATGTAGAAATTTGAGAGAGATGTTCAAGATTGATGCTGCAGATTATATGATCTCAATATGTGGAAATGCTGCACTTAGGGAACTATCTTCTCCTGGAAAGAGTGGAAGTGTATTCTTCCTATCACAAGATGATCGCTTCATGATTAAGACTCTCCGGAAATCTGAAGTGCAGGTTCCTTTTTCTATCTAGATTCAGATATCATATATAAGTTGTTCCAGGAAATTATGCATTTTACCTTGTTCAGTGATTTAATTATTTATATATCGTGCAGTGCTAGTGCAATTTGAATGTTTCATGACTGTATATGATCATGTAGGTTCTCTTACGAATGCTTCCAAAATATTATAATCATGTCCATACTTATGAGAACACCCTCATAACCAAGTTTTTTGGCCTGCACAGGGTAAAACCTTCTAGTGGTCAAAAGGTGATGATCATCAACTTGTCTGCACATCTCATTTTAGAATTGCCTTGTTCAGAGCTTACTTTGTGGAGTAACCATCCTTGTTTAATATGTGTGTATTTGCAGTTCCGTTTTGTTGTAATGGGAAATATGTTCTGCACAGAATTGAGGATCCACCGGAGATTTGATTTGAAAGGTTCATCCTTAGGCCGTTCCACTGACAAAATTGAAATTGATGAGAACACAACTCTGAAGGACTTGGATCTGAACTATTCTTTTTATCTTGAACCTTCCTGGCGAGAGGCTTTACTTAAGTGAGCATAGTTTCTCTTAAAATCGTCTTTACTTACTAAGATATGGTTTTGTGGCATAGCCGCAATATATTTGGTGATGCATTTCCATTCAATCATTTTTCAGCTAGTATAGTGCTTGAATATAAAATATATTTTGCAATTAAGTGCATTACTACTTGTCGAAATATGTCATTCACTTGGTTACCAAAGATAGATATGATAAATATGGAAAATTATGAAGAAATCCTTGGTGCAGTTAATGTCCAGTTCAGCCTATCTTGTGATCATTTTGAGGTTTCACTGCAATGTTTTATTATGTTTGCTTCTCTCCATGAGGGCACTTTTGCAGTATGATCAAGTTTCACCTCATAATAGTGTTTCATGTTCATTGTTCTTCTCAGGCAGATAAAAATTGATAGCGAATTTCTGAAGTCACAGCGGATAATGGATTATAGTCTACTGCTTGGTGTCCATTACAGAGCTCCGCAGCACCTACGAACACGTGCATCGTATCGTCGAACCATGGCAGCAGAGAGATTAACTGTTCTTTCAGAAGAAGGTAAAGCACACCTTTACCGGGCGGTAAATGGATTTTTATCAGTATGTACTATTTTTATGGGATTTATGTTTTGTTTTTCAAGTTCAGTGATCTTTGATTAAAGCTATAAGGAACATTGCAACCGCTCATAGTACTAACTCATGTTCCCTAGAGTATCCGTACTAGTCGCAAGTAGTATTTCCGTTGGTGGGTATCATGGCGTCACTATCGGATGATAGCCTGTGTTATGTCTATTAATCGTATCAGTGGGTTATGAATGAGAGTACTTACAATTGGGCTATACATCTGGTTCATTATCCCTGTCAACTCAGCCAAAATAGTCTAAAGTTCCTGTGAACTTGGTCTAATTTTCTGAAGATAGATATTGTTGAGTCGTTTTTAAAGTCTCTATCTCCAAGGGATACATGCTAAGCTGCACAAATTAGTCTGATAGTTGTTCCATGATGTGATACGCGACGTTCCTTTTCTTTTCCCGTCATATATTTACTCTTGGCAGTTCCATGTTCAATTCTTGTTATGATTGGGGAAACAAAATTGTTCATTGTTGACAATCTGTCTTGTATAGATGCCCAGGAGGATGATGCTTTTAACTACCCAGAAGGACTAGTTTTGGTTCAAAGAGGCAACGATGAGAACAGTGTGGTCGTTGGCCCTCACATAAGGGGAAGCCGATTGCGGTCATCAGCTGCTGGATTTGGGGAAGTAGATCTCCTGCTTCCAGGCACAGCGAGGTGAGGGTTCTTTTCTCGTTTTTGATCATTCCTGTAACACCCACGGCTCTGCAATTTCTCTGTCTCACAATGCCTGCTGCACGCATTTAACATTATCAACTGGGTGGTTTCCTTTGGCAGGGTACAGATTCAGCTCGGCGTGAACATGCCCGCGAGGGCGGAGCAGATCCCTAAAGAGGACGAGAGCAAGTCGTTCTACGAGGTGTACGACGTGGTGCTCTACCTGGGCATCATCGACATCCTGCAGGAGTACAACATCACCAAGAAGATCGAGCACGCCGTGAAGTCGATGCAGTACGACTCCGTCTCCATCTCCGCCGTTGACCCCGAGTTCTATTCGGAGCGCTTCCTCAAGTTCATCCAGACCGTCTTCCCCGAGAACTCGTAGCTCCTTCAGCGAACTGAGTATTCATTTACTCCGTCGACCTCCATCCCCAGCGGCTCCAACAGCATGCAATCTTCTGGGGGGTTGTCCAGGTAGAAAGCTCTTGCAACTTTTCATGTAGCTTCCAGCATAGGCAGTTCATCCTGGGGAATCAATCGTTGAGGAGAAAGGCGTTATGGAGCATGGAGAATGTATCACGGTGGAAGAAAAGCAGTTGTATCTTGGCACCGATGTTTTCGTCGTGGCAAAGGGGAATCAGTCGTGGAAGGCTGGAAGGTGCCGGGATAAATTCTTGATCTGCTTTAGTAGCTGTCCGTTTTCCTTTTTGAAAGCAGCATGCTGCTAGTTCTTGTTTAGGTACACGTATATATAAGAACTGTTCTCTTTATTTAAAGAAAAATGGGATCTCCAATTACTGCTACACTTCTCCCTTCTAGGAAATACTAAAGAGAGCTCACCTACAGCTATCACAACAATACACTTCCACGAAACGAGTACGACAAAATGAGCAAACCGATCTGTGCATCTAAATTTGATCTTATTATGTACGAGCGACCGATCTGTGCATGTCGTTACAATCAGACTGCAGAGTAGTCTTCATGTGTTATTTTTACAGTTTTCATCTGGTTTTCTATTAACTAGCTGGGCAACTGAAAATAAAATTCTTCACCCCTATTTATTTATAAGAATAGGTTCTGCTACCAGATCAAGATCATCCAGTTAATGCATTATCCTGGCCAGGTTCTGCTCCAGCACCAGTTTAACTGCCTCCCACACACCGCTGAAAAGGAATCCTTCGCATTACTGTAACAAGAGCATTGTGCTTGCAGGAAACTCTGTCATCTCCACTTCAATAATGACAGCTGAAACACCCAGGCAATCATCCACGCTTGCCTTAACCCAACCAGGTTCAATGACAATTGAACAGGCAGCAGAACAACATGATTCACCAATAACTTGATTCCCCAATATCATCTAGTCTAGATCTATAAAGACATATGTGAGACATTTCACCAATACTGCTCTCCAGAATAACATGAGTCCCAGAGAATACCGACGACTGCCATCTTCATTTGGCAGAAACATAGCACTAGAAAACCGCTACAAGCGCACCACACTGATTAAACAATCTTCAACTGTTACAAAAGCACTCAACGCCAGTGCTTAGAAACAGACACACAAAAACAACAAAGAGATAAAATCACGGTCTATATTCAATGTTACATCGTTAGGGGCCCCAGGCCTCTGCGCAACAACCAAATAAGAAGAATAGATTACAGGTCCTAAATGAAGCACAAGGTCTCAGGCACCAAATGGGTGCTTTCTCCACTTCCAAGAGTTTATTGCTACTATACCTTTTCACCAAGTCAGAATCGTATGCAAACTAAACACGTAAAAGAGAACCTTCTTGCGCTGTTCTTCCCTTGTTGTCATCAAGGGAGCACCATGTATTGTTCCACTATAAAAACCAAAATAAAACAGCGCCTTACCTTACCTGCTGTAGATACAGGACCCTACTTTGAAACTCAATACGAGGATCATGGCCGAGACAAAGAAAAGGTACAGGCCGCCACGCAGCACCGAGGGCACGGTGTTCATCCGTGTGGCTGGCTCCTCGTCGAAGCCAATGGATTTTGTAGACACGCTGCTCTCCACCGTGAGAGAAAGGTGTAGACTGAAGTTTCCATTCTTCTGTAGGGGCCAGCGGTCAGAGCTACCAGTAATACTGAGACCACCAACTTGGACGAACCCTGCAGTGACACGAATCAAGCTAGGCTCGCTCATTGCAGCAACCGATTTTCCGGTGGTTGGCGGGAATTCTGAAGCCATTGCTGGCGGGGCTGGGTACGAGTGCAGCATGTTGGCAAGGCGCTTTCCAATACTATTGTCAACCTTATCATCCATTGGCACACCTGGAGCAAACCAAAATCACAGAATGTTATAAGCGAGTTCATCCAGTTTGTATTCACTGACTGCCTAATAGAATTTTGAAGTATGAAACTGCAGATCTTAAAACTGTACCTGAAAGAGCAGTGTCTGGATATAGATTCCCTTGGGAGCCAGATGAAGATGCGCCATTTTGAGCATTTGCATTTGAAGTCTTGGAGATCCCATCGAACATAAAATGGTCGAATTTTTCATCCTGAAAGAGTAGCACCACAGTGATCACCAGCAAAAGGTTCCTTAGCCTACACACATTTGTTTACAAAGTTTAAGTAACAGAAAAATGTACTTGTTATGAAGCGTACCTTTTGAGCAAAGTTCGACATGTCTGGAAGTTGAGAATCAGAGCCTCCAACTGGGCCCACAAGATCCAAGTTGAAATCACCCTCTGGTGCATCGAAGAAAGCCATCAGATCATCTCCCACATCAAAGAGAGACTCGTCGTCAATTGGCTGGTAGATGAGGCCATTCACATTTAGATAATCGTCCTTTCTATCCTCCCATTTGTGATTGCTTGATGCATCATAGAACGCCATGTTGTCATCCACTTGCTGAGGACCTGGCAGACCATTGGTTTGCAAATACAAGTTCTGGTCATCTGGAGGACAAGCTTGCTGCCCTCCTGAATATGCATTGGTATCATTCCCTGGGTCAAAGAACTCATCAGCACTAAGAGTCCCGTTGGCCTGGTTTTGACTACCATAAGTTCTCAGAGGCCACTGTGCCTGATCACCATTTACAGGGTCACTCCAATGGATAGGCCCATCCTGACCTGCATATCCATCATCTTGACTTGGGTATCCAGACAAATCTGCAAGACTGAAGTGATCATCGATGGCATTCTGCTCCTCAGGCACACCTATATTTTCTAGACTGACATTTGGCAAAGGTTCCTGCAAGATCTCCTCGAGAGAAATAGCACTGTCACCATAGCTTCCCTCACCAGTCTCATTCAAACCATGATCTTGTAGATGAGCCAATTCTGGTGGGTTGAGCACTTCCTGGGTCTGAATGATGGAAAATAGTAACAAAGTAAGTATCTGTCAATTTAAACAGACAGTAGAAAATGCTTCACTGAGCAATGGATAGCTGATAAGAACAATTTTCACCTACCGCTAGAAAAATGTCAATAAAAAAATAGAAGAATTTGTAGTATGCATAGAATTTAAATAGTTGTCACTGCTGGCTTGAGTGAAGGTTGGGTTCAGCACCCAAGTGAAGAGGCATAAATGTTAAGTAGCTAATTAGCTCAACTATTATATTGTTAGTGTAGACAGATACAGCAACGTGTAAATTGTGATCTAGTTCTCAATTCTAGCTGCCTACCATCTCAAAATAGTTTGGATAATGTACGGGAACTTACTTGCACAAGCTCGTTAATTTTAGAAAATTCGTTGTCATGTACAGCATTTGATTCCGCACTAGCAGTGTCGGTGATCGCAGCCATTTCAGTGGATGTACCACTGGTAGGTGTGTTCTCAATGGCATCATCCTCATCTTCCCATTCCTCCTCCATGTATGGTGCACCATACTGTGCTCCATTCTGCGGTCCAGATCCTAGTTTCTGAAAGATTCTACACACCACATGCAGATCCTGCGCACCCAGAAGGAAATAAACATCAGAATGTCAAAGGAATTCTGCATCTCTTTCTTTAACTAATTAACTGGGATAACTCACGGAAAAATGAGGATAATAAGTACTCCCTCCGTCCCAAAATAGATGTCCTAGATTTATCAAAATTTGGATGAATCTCTATTTATCAAAATAGAGATCATCTGCTTATCACCATATAAGACCACCTGTGCTATAGAAGTGGAACGAAAAAGGGTGCAAAAAGGCATCCTTATAATTCCATGCAGCCAGGAAATAATGTCCTTGATAGGTAGTGTCTCTCTTTCCTGATTACATAATTTGATATGTGCTGCTGAATGGTTTCCTATTTTGTTCTAGGTTGAACTTCTAAGTGTATAAGTTGGTGCACTGCATCGCCAGCTTTCTCGAGGGATATAGGGAAGGGTCTTCGCCTAGGATAAGATTCAGATTTCAGGAAATACACTTTGATTGGAGTGCTAGTTGCTGATTTTTTTTCCCATGCTCCTTATTTCATTGTACAATTGCATCCCCTGCTTTTCTCAAGGGATGGCGATTTAGGCCCCTAAGATTGAGATTTCAGGAAATACCGCTTCAGTTTTGAGCGATATTTGCTCCCATGGTAAGGCCTCGACCCTCACACACCACCTTGCAGAAGACAGCCAAAAAACACAACTACCTGGTCAAGAACTACTACAACTGTGGAGCTAGATACTAGTTTGCAAGTAGTATCAAACTACAACGACCCACTCCTGCAAGTACTCTATCAGGTCTATCCTCAGTACTAATGACCCTGAGACCATCAAATCGCCCTTCCTGGCCTACAGTACTGACTGGTGAGGCTCTAGCATAAGCAAGCACAACAAGCTCGGTAAGAAAAATAGATGGGACACCTGGGGCCCGTCGTTGTCGAGGAGTCGGTACTCGTGCATGACCCAGTTGGTGCGGTCCCCCTTGGGCGCTCTCCCGGCGTGGAAGACGAGCGTCTTCTTCATCCCGACGGCCTTGCCGCGGTGGTAGACCTCGCGGTCCTTGCCCGTGGTCTTCCAGTATCCGCGCGGCGTGGCTCGGTTGGTCCTGTTCCCTGGCCCGCCGCGGCCACCGGCGCCGGCCCCCGCCACCTTGCGGTCGAGGCGCGCGAAGAAGTACCACTGGGAGTCGCGGCTCCGGATGTGGGAGAGGGAGGGCAGGTCCCAGGGCTCGAGGCGGTACAGGTCCACCTCGGCGATCGCGTCGATCCGGAGGCGCCGGCCGAGCACGCGGCGGCGGAGGTAGTAGGAGACGAGCTCCTCGTCGGTGGGGTGGAAGCGGAATCCCGGGGCCAGCGGCACCTCCGCCGCCGACGCCGTGGCGGCGTGCGGCGCGGGTGAGTAGTCCGGCTGCGACGGGCTCATCGGGTGGGTGGGTCGATCTAGGGGTTCGGGGGCCTACGATCTGGGGGGATTGAGCATAATTTGGTGGGGAATTTCGGGGTTGGGTGGGTGGATTCGGCGGATTTGATGGATGGATCGATTGGGGTTGGTCGCTAGGGTTTTGATGAGAGGAGGAGGGGAAGGGGAGGAAGAAGGGGAAAAGTCGTGTTGGCTGGCGCGTGGTGGGAGGGAGGGTGGGCGGCGTGGAAGAAAAGAGGACCATTAAATCGTCCTCTCTCCCGATGGATCTACGTGTTCTCGAAGACTCCGCGACGGGTTTATCTCGGTGGAGCTGGAGCCCGTGCCCACCCATCGCACGCACAGGTACTGTACTACGTACTACGCAGTTAGGATTTGGACTCCCCCGGAAGGATTAAAATTGGAGAAAATTGCACATAACACCGATGTTTAGAGACATTGTTGCACAAAACATAGAAACAAGACACTAGTTGCAGCAAACTTATGTTTTGGTATAATCTGTTGCAACCAGCCCTAACAAAGGATTTAGAGGCTTATTAAAACATATGGCCCTATATTTCTGTACAGTATACCACAATTATACGGTAAATTAATAAACGGACAACATATCACTAGAAAATATAGACTATGCACATCAAAATATTTGAGCATTATGTATATCATAGAGGGCATCAACATCCGACCATAGGTCAAATTAACTCCAATAAAACTTCATAGATAATAATTAAATACATCCTGGCACATACAAAATATGGAGCAATCAAGTGTGTCCGGGCACATACAAAATATGAAGGAATCAAGTGCCTCCTTCTTCAACGCCAGGAAGCACCCGTCGCCCTCCACGATTAGACGGAGAACTGAACGAGGTAAGGTAGCACATGTCGTCCTCCATGACCGGATTCCTCGCCGCCAGCCCTTCCCCGCCTTCGCCGGCGGCGCCTCATCTCCCGTCCCCGTCGTGCAGAGCTAACTCCTAGCGAGAGCGACTCTGTTCGCCTCTGTTTCTTTGCGGAGAGTTCGTGTCTATCGAATCTTGTTGAACGGGTGGACTAGCAAGTTGAACTGGTGGACTAGCAAATAATCTTGGTGTACTCTACGTATGGTTATACGCGTATATTGTACAAACATATAGGGCCATATGTTAGTTATGTTTTTAAGCCTCTAAATCCTTAATTTGGGTTGGCTGCAACAGATTACACGAAAATATGGGGTTTATTGCAACTAGTATCTTGATTCTGTGTTTTGTGCAACAAGATCACCAAACCTTGGTGTTATGTGCAATTTTCTCTTAAAATTGCGTTGTGTTTTGTATTTATTATTCAAAAAAATGTCGATTGTCTTACAGCTCCATCAGATAATGTGAAACAAATTCAAATTCGGTAAATTTATTTGAGCATCTCAAGTTGCATCCCAAAACCGTCCCCAAAGACCTTGGGGCATGTGGCCGACACAACCACATTCTCAGTTGCACGTGCCCACAAACTGTTTTTGTCATGTGCGGTCCAATACACTGTCCGGAGGCCATCCCGGATACATGGAGGATGCTTTAGGCGCGGTGGACGAGCGCTTTGGCGCCGAGGTGAGCTAGCCCTGTCATCCACACAGCAACTGGTATGACCCTGACCCTCCCAAATTCATTTCATTTCTCCCTCTCGTCGTTTATTTTTCGACGCGAGCGCGTCGCCGTCGCACACACGCCTCTGTTTCCACCCTCCTCGCATCCATGGTGCCGAAGCCGGCTAGGACGGCGGCAAAGTCGTCGAACTTGCCCATTCGGGGGCGAGAAGGGCGATGAAAGTGGAAATCCTTGTTTTCCAAGCAAGACAAGAAGATTGTGCTTGAGAAGGAGAGGGTAGTCGTGAAGAAAAAGAAATGGGGACTTCCTCATATTGACCTCTGACACGTCAAGGATGGACCTCAAGGTGCTAGCAGCGCACATGTACTGCCGCGACATGATCCCACAAGAAATTGCCACGACGAAGGTGGCGTCAGGGACACCGGTGGTGGCGACAGAAGCGGCGACGACATTAGGATCGGGATCGGCAGCGGCATCGGCGACGGGCGATCATGACACGAACGAGCATGATATTGTCGATCTGGAGGCGGAGCCGCAGGCAATGGCAATCGACAATATATTCTTTTAGTTCATTGGCACAGCGATACTGTTATTTGGGTCGGCGATCAATCACAGCGAAGATGTGGCCGTAACTATGAACGTATGGCATTTGAACATTATGGTTTATTTCTATTAAAAATCATCAAGAATTTAATGTTTGGTGGCCGGCTTGAGACATGCAACTGGAACAGACATCCTCCAGATGACCGGTCTGGTGCTTTTGCCGAACCTCGTTTCGGGATGGCTATGTGTTGCCTCTGCGTAGCTCCACATCTCTCTCATCTATCTCCACTTGGTGGTGTCAATCACCTCATAACATGGATAAACAAGGCATTTTATATAGATCAAACCATTATATGCAACATAGAATATTTTCAAAGTACGACAAACCATAAAAGATCTAACACAACGGTAAATGCATAATAAGTATTATCTCATACCACAATATTCACCATAGAAATTACATAGATAGATCCATACTCATGCAAGGCAGATCATATGGACTTTAACAATGATAATACATAAAGATATTAGATCAAGTTACCACCACAAACTATCATAGTCCATGGGTGAACTACTCCCCTCTCATCATGGGAAATGATGAGGAGACGTTGGTGAAGGAGGAGAGGCGGCCGGAGGCGATTTCGGCAGTGTTTCCCCTCCAATCTTCCTCCGAACGGCGGCCTGTTGGCTCTCTATTACTTGGTTTTCGATCTCCGCCTTCGTCCGTCTCAAGAAATGCCGCCGGGGCTATATATAGAGGGTTTTAGGTCAAAACGAAGCGAATAACGGTGGAATCGACGATATCAAAGTTTCGACGGCTGAGATAGCACCTATGGCGTGTGATACGTCGGAAACGTATCTATAATTTTTTATGCTCCATGCTTGTTTAGTATCTACTTTGCTTTGCTTTATCTACACTTTGAGGTGTTTTAATATCTTTTCTGGAACTAACCTATTAACAAGTTGCCAGAGTGTCAATTGCCTATTTTCTTCTGTTTTTGGTTCCAGAAAGGCAGAAAATCAATATTCTCGGAATTGGACGGGACAAAAGCCAAAGTCAATATTTTACCGTGGGCGACATGAAGCCAGAAGACGAGATGGAGGGGTGCCACAGGGCAGCCAGACCCCCGAGGCGCAGCTAGGGATGGCCCGTGCCTGGGTAGGGTGTGGCCCCCCTGGCAGCCCCCTGCCTCGCCTCTTCGCCTATAAGAAGCCCCCGATGCAGAAACCCTAGGCACCCGATCAAAACTCCACGAAATCTTCTGTAGCCGCAGCCACCATCGTCCCTAGATCGGAGGGATCTAAAGTTCTTCCCGGCACCCTGCCGGAGGGGAAATCATCCCGGAGACCTTCTTCTTCGGTATGAAGCGTGAGTAGTTCCACCTTGTACTATGGGTCCATGTAGTAGCTAGATGGTTGTATCTCCTCATTTGTGCTTTCATGTATAGATCTTGTGAGCTCCATTCATGATCAAGATCTAATCTATTTGTAATCATGCATGTTGTGTTTGTGGGGATCCGATGGATATTGAGATTACTATGTCAGATTGATTAATGGTTTTGTCTATTTGATACTATCATGTCTGTGTTGTTTGTGATCTTGCATGCTCTCCGTTGTTAGTAGCTATCTCGGCCAAGTAGTTGCTAGTGACTCCAAGAGGGGGTATTTATGCTCGATAGTGGGTTCATGCCTCTAGTTTCTAAGGGAAGTGATATAAATCTCTTCGGTTGTAGATGTGTTGTTGCCACTAGGGAGAAAACAATGGTCTCTTGTTCATGGAACAAGTGGATTGTTTACCTTACACACTTTGCTTAAAGTAGTTGTCTGTTGCTTGCAACTTAATACTAGAGGGGGGTCGGATGATAACCTGAAGGTGGACTTCTAGTCATAGATGCAGTTGGATGGCGGTCTATGTATATTGTTGTATTGTCAAATCGAATCTCATAGGATCTTTTTGTCTAGTATTGCATTGTTATGCCTTGCTCAGTTCCTGTCAATTGTCCTGCTGTAATTTGTTTACCCTTCATGCCATGTTGTTTATCTAAGGAGAGCACCTCTAGTGAACTATGGACCCCGGTCCAATCTTTACCATTGATACATCTTCCATTGTTACTGTTTACTTGCTGCAAACCATCCATCACCTTCGACACCATACAGTTAATCCTTTGTTACAGCAACCGGTGAGATGGACAACCTCACTGTTTGTTGGGGCAAAGTCTTGAGTTTGTGTTGTGCAGGTTTCCACGTTGCTTGCAACACTTGTGTGACGTTTCCTTCCTCCTACTGGTTCGATAACCTCGGTTTCTTACTGAGAGAAAACTTGTTGTTGTGTTGCATCATACCTTGCTCTTGGGGTTTCCCGACGAAGCGCTGCACGTTGACGCAGCGCCATCAAGCTTTTTCTGGCGCAGTTGCCGGGGAGGCTAAGGACGTCTTCAAAAGGGGAGTCCTCCTCAACCTATCTCTTTACTTTGTTTTTGGTTTGCTTAGTTTCTTTTGCTTGGTTTTGTTTCCCTCTTTTATCAAAAACTTCAAAAAAAAATAGTTTAGTTTGGTTTGCTTTCTCTTATCAAAAACACACAAAAATTAGTTCATTGTAACACCCTCAGAATCGGCCCTATGCAAGTTTCAGCGCTTCCCGCCAAACCCGCATAGAGACGATTCAAAGGTGCCCACCAGACACTTTCGTGCGGGTGGAAAACGAAGTAATAACATTACACAACAGTCCTCGATGGGACCCACAGAACAGATATATATATACAACACGACTCCATGAGTCAAGAATACAGATATACAACACAAGGATCCAAAGCACCTTGAAAACGGTAGAGCGTCCGACTACGGACAAGATGCAAATGGGGCTAAGAGCCCTGAAGAATAACCAATGGCGTCCATAACCCTGCCCAGGCCAAGCCGGAAGGGTAACCCTGCTAACGACGTCGATCCCAAAACCTGCTTAAACAAAAGGGGTGCCGACAAAGGGCAAAGGAAAAAGAGGAGCGTCAGTACTGAGGCCAGTACACGGCGAGACTAGAATTCGGCGGTCCTCGCCTACATAGGTATGGTGGACTGAGCGGCAGCGGCAGCATGCACTAAACAACCTATAGAGACTCGATACAACTGGCGTCTATCAGAGAGGGATTAGAAGGATCTATTCGGATCAAACCTGAATCTAACACCAAACAAACCCATCCTGGTATTTCCCCCTCGAGACCAAACGAGGAAGTCAACCGAGGAACTCACACCGTTGGCAGTTTTATTTATTCAGTTATCGTTGCAGCAATTACTAGTCAGGTATAGATAATCATCCTGATAAAGTAAGCAGTGGGCCATTTTAGTTAACCATTCCGTTGTAGTTGCAACACTTACTAGTCAGATACAATTAGCATGAGATAACCCAAAAACCTAGCAGTTGTTGGTACTTTTATTTAGCCATTCCGTTGTAGTTGCAATACTTACTAGTCAGGTACAATGGTCGCGAGCGACAACTCAAGCAAGCAATTGTTGGCAGTTTTATTTAGCCATTCCGTTGTAGTGAAGCTGATTACTAGTCATTATAAAGTCAAATTTATAGCGCTACTTTAGTTATAGTTGTCTATGATCGAGATACTGTGCTCCAAGTCGTCCATAACCGCGGACACGGCTTTCAGAAAGTTTTACCCGGCCGGGGTGCACAAATAGCAACACACACTCGATCAACCTCGGAAAAACCAAATCAAAACCCAACGAGGCCTTCACGACAAAGCAATCACAGGATTCAGAAATATTTCAGGGGGCCACCCCATTGAGTACACCCGCAACGAAGCTAGCTGACTCCGAGACAGACTCAAGGTTTGCGTCAATGGCTGTAAACGACTGGGAACCCGAAAACTCGGGCTTGTCGATACCGCGAAAACACTCTGCTTTCCTAAACAGTACAGTGTGCTATCCATCGCACAATTTAAATAAAGCAGTAAAGCATGGCATAAGTACAGGATCGTAAATAAAACCTCAAACTAGTTTGTGGCCCCAAGAAATAAGACGGAATCAAGCTCTGGCTCAGGGGGGTCCCATAAGCCTCCCGGATGTGGATAGCGCGAATATTCAAGGAACATGTATCAAGTACTCGGGGTCCTACGGGACACAAGTGGACGCTTAACAACCAAATAACATCTATTGCCCACCTGTGCCTCTGCTTACTTACTTCAATTTTAGTTGTTAAACAGGAATTAAAGTGAACAATAAGTAAAACCATGATCATCGCCAACATCAGACATGCGGCAATACTCTAAAAACTGTGGTACATGACGACACGCAACAGCACTTGAGCAAGCGACTACGACGCGCAGGTTCAACTAGCTACCAAACCACAGGTAATAGGATGTGTCCAAGGCAATATAGGGCTGCAAGGAATATCACGGATACGGAAACTAGAGCATCGCAACACAGATAGCAATAGATCAACAGGAGGGAATAAATACTATAAAAGTAAGATAGGTAGAAAGGGGGAGATGCTCGCCTGAAAACATTGCCGAAGGTTCAACCGAAGATCGGGTCGACACTCGCATCAACTCAACGGCCTTATCCGCGAAGAACCAAAACACTAGAATAAACACCGGATGCAATATTTAATACTACGGCAAAAGATCGGGCATGATGCATGTATGATGTATGGCATGTCAAAGGTGCGATGCAATTAGGCCATATTAAGCGGAACCGGGGCCCTGACAATTAATTAAACGGTTCAAGTTATTTAGATACCCCGCAATTTAGATGTTGTCTTAACATGGCAAAAGATAGCACCGGTTCGCTACACAAATTTAAATGAGGCCAATATGAGACTAGATTTGCCCGCATATGGGCCCCATATTTAATTATGAGGTGAATCGGCATAAGGCCCCCAAACCACATGACAATATGCATGCGAGTAAGACAAATTAATATGCAACCAGTTTATATATAGCATTTATAAAATAGGGGCTCGGGAAAAGGTTCACACATTAGGGTTCGGCGAACTTGGGGTTCGGGGTTTAGGGTCCGGTCTCAGGGTTCAGGGTTCGACGGGATCGGTCTCGGCGGGGTCGTCCTCGGGTGACGGAGTAGATCTTGGCGTTTTGGGAAGCAGGACTTGGTTCGGTGTCAGGGCGCATCGGGCTCGCCCTGGTCGGTGTCGATCTTGTCGCATTCGTGGTCTTCGGGTCCGTGAAGGAGAACTTGGCGAGCACGAGGGTCTTGGTGTTCGACGGGGTTCGGGCGTGCCGGGATCGGGCTTCGCATCTGAGAAGGTGGCCTTGATGTTCATGCCGGAGTTCTTGGCATCCGAGACGAAGATCTTGGCGTGCCGAGGTTCGGTCTCGGGGATCGGTCTTCGGGGTCCGGGGCGTCGGGGCTTCGGGGTCTCGACCATCAGGTCGAGAATCTTGGCGTTCTGAGAAGGAGATCTTGTGACGAGGATAACTTGGACGTGCCGGCCTTCGGAAGATCTTGAGGTCCCAGGAGGCTGATATTGGTGCCCTACGACGGAGAACTTGGTTTCGGTGTCCATGGCCTTCAGGGGTTAATGTTCTCGGCCACGGGCTTCTTGTTATCTTTTATCACCCAAAACCATCACGGGGGGTGGAGGAGGCACACCAGCAGGGCGGGAGCGTGGGACAGGGCGAGGCCGACGACGACGGACTTGGCGGTGGTGGCAGAACTCCACGGGTGGGCGCGAGCCGGAACAGGGGACCACGACGGCGCTGACGCACGGCTCCAGCGGGACGGCGTCGGGCGGAGGGGCGAGGCCGAGCGTGCGGTTGCTGGGGGCGCGAGCGGCGGCTGCGCCGGATGCGGCTGAAGGCGAGGCGACGAGGCCGGCCGGAGGAGGTCCCGGTGGCGAGGTACCGCGCGGCGAGGTGGAGGAGGCGGCCGGTCGAGCGGCAGGGCTGCCCTGGCGGCGAGCGAGGCGAGGGGCAGGCGGCGCACGCAGGGGGGAGAGGAGGCCGGCGGGGATCTCGCAGGCGGCCGGCGGGGCGACGGGGGGGCGCGGGGCCGGCTCGGGTGGCAAGGGCGTCCGCGGAGGGAGAGGGAGGAGGAGAGGAGGAGGGTGTGCCGCGGAGCTCGCGGGAGGCGGCGATGGATAGGGACGGCTCGGTGGCGGCGGCGGGTCGGAGGGGAGCCCGGCGGCCGGAGGAAGGAGAGGGGGGCTTGGCGGCGGAGGCAGAGGCCGGCGGGCGGCCGCAGACGAGGCGAGGAGGCTTGGCGGTCCGGCGAGCTCGAGCGGCGGGGCGGGCAGGCCGAGAGGAAGGGCGACGCGGGTGGTGCTCGGCCGCGTCTCGAGGAGGCGGGGAGGAACGCGGTGGGGCGGCGAGCTGGCGGTGGCGTGCGCGGGAGGAGGAGACGGGGCCGGGGCGAGCGCGGGTCCGGGCGACAGAGGGGAAACGGAGGCGGTCGGCGGCGCGGTTGGAGGCCTGGCGGCACGGCCGGAGGAGCACCGGTGCCGAGGAGGAGAATCGGCGGCGGGGCGGAGCTCGGGCCGGGGCGGTTGAGGAAGGAGAGAGGGGTCGGGGGGAGGAGAGACGGGGCCGCGCGTGGGGAGAGAGAGGGAGAGGTGGAAGCGGTGGTGGGTCCGGAGCGTGGGGTCAGGTGGTGGGACCGGGGTCCAGGGAGCGGGGCCAGGGTGGGATTCGGTGTGGGGAGGTGGCGTGGGTGGGTGGTGTTGTGTGTTTGTTGTGTGTGTGTGTGGCGTGGGGCCAGGGTGTAAGAGAGAGAGGGTAGATGGGGCTGTGTGAGAAAGAGAGAGAGGGGGGGAAAAGAGGGGGATTGGTGAGGTGGCAAGGTGGGTAGGGATTGGGTCCAGGGGTGAGGTGGCGAGCTGTGATTGGTGGGTAGATTAGGATTGGGTGGGAATAGGATTTAGAGTTTGGGTGGACCGATTTTATTCTGGGGGTGGTCGACTGGGTCGAATCGGCCCGTTCGGCTGCCCCCTAAAATATTATAACTTTTATTTAATTTGCAATAAACTTTTGTAAATAGTTTTTAGACAAACAAAATATCCGGAAGCATCCGGGGGTTTAATTTGAAATAGAAGGAGGGCTAGTTTCGGAAAACCATAGTTTTTCGCAACATAGTTTCAGGTAAAAATAATATGCATGATGATGTCATGATGGCGCAATGCACAAAAACAACGCGATTTTCTAGTAGTGGTTTTGCGGGATGCCACATTCATGCTCTAGTTGATGGTCTGTTATTGCCTTGCTTGGTCATGTTTTCTATCAATGGATGGTTTCTTTGAAACTAGTTCTTATTGGCAAGGTGGGTTCACGGAAGAAAAAAGTATTATTATAAGGAACACCCTTTGTCACAAAAAGGGAAACACTTATGGGAACAAATTGATAAGTTGAATACTATTGGTAGAGAGGTGTGCTCTACTTATAATGTTACTTATTGCTTTGATAAATCTTGTTGTTGTAGGAGGTATAAACACCTCCCTTTTCGGTGTGAGTATAATGATAATGTTACCATATCTTCTTATGTTAAGGGAAATTATGACTTTTATGATGTGGAACAAATTGAAGAATTTATTGCTTTCAAGGGTGCATTTGAACTTGCTAGTTTGCTTGAAAATACTGATGATGCACCTTATGAATATGAGGTTTATGAGATACTTAAATTCTGCTTTGATAATTACAAGGATGCAAATGGATATATTCTTAAATATTTTAATAGATGATTTCCACAAATGGAAGAGACTAATGCCTTGCAGGATCCTATGGAAGAAGAAATTGTTGAAACTGGAAGCTCATTAGATGAAAAAGAGGAGGAGAGTGATGAACAAAAGGAGGAAGAATGGATTATCTACCCATGCCTACCTTCTAATGAGTGTAACTCTTTATCCCTTACATTATTTGATTGTCCCCCATGCTTACCAAATAAGGATGATTGTTATGTTCTTGTGGATCCTTTTGAAATATCTACTTTGGGTAAAACCTGTGAAGGTTTTAATCCCACTATTTTTGAGCTTGATAGAAATTTTGTGTTTGTAGATCATGAAAAGCATGCTTTATGTGATAGATATATTGTTGATTTTATTCATGATGCTACTGAAAATTATTATGAGAGAGTAAAGTATGGTTATAGAATTTTTCATGGTACTTAAACACCTCTCTATGCGCTAAAAGTTTTGAAGTTACTCTTATTTTATCTTCCTATGCTTGTCACTTTGTTCTTTGTGAATTTATTTGTGTACAGGATTCCTATGCATACGAAGTGGGTTATACTTAAATGTGTTTTGAATTTGCTTCTTGATGCTCTCTTTTACTTCAATTTATATTTTTTATGTGAGCATCTTCTCAAGCTATCAAGCCTAACTTAAAAGCGTTAAAGAAAAGTACTTGTTGGGAGATAACCTAAGAGTTTTTATGAGTCTTGGAAGTTATTACTTCAGTAATGACCTCTCCTTATCCTTTTTGTTTGCTTTTTATGCCAAGAATGACCTCTAGTAAGAGGGAAGTAAGATTTGGGGAGTTGCTGTCCCGAAACAGATTTCTGTCCTCCACCATAAAATTCGTGAGGAGTCTCTGTAAGTAGGATTGAGCTGAAAATTTACGAATAAATCCCCCAGTATGTTAGATAACTTTCGTTAGTTCAACACTTTTTGATTTGATCAACAGAAGATTTTCGAAAAAATCGGTTTCTACCTGCTGGTATGTTTTGATAGATTTTTGCCATTATTTGCATTTGCTTCTTATTGATTCCTTTTGAGTTCTATTTTGGGGAATTGAGCTTTTTGAAGGAGTTTCTACAGTAACTTGTGTTTTTAGTGAAAAGTTTTGCTTTCCCAAAGCTAAACCCAAAGGTCTATTATCTTTTGAATACACTAATGTTGCTAATGAAGTTTGTGTGAAGTTTTGTATGAAGGAAAAAATTCAGATGTAGAGAGAGAATGATGTAATGAGATGAAGGATGGACAAAAGCTCAAGCTTGGGGATGCCACCCCGGTGTCACCCCAAGAAATATGCAAGAGGTACAAGCGTCAAAGCTTGGGGATGCCCAAGGCATCCCCTTCTTCATCAATAAAAAGCTCGGGTCTGTCTAGACACTTTGTTTTTATTGTTTCATGCACTATTGTGTTGTTCTTGGAGCGTCTTAGTTTTTGTTTGCTTTGCTTAGTTTATTTAGTTTGCTTGAATAAAGTAGTTTGGACACTCGTTCTCGCTGTGTTGTTTCAAATAAGTTGATTGGTGTTGGAAAGGAGTATAAAGTTCTTGCTTGGAAGTGCAAGAGGAGCTTGCATTGACTGTGACTTAGAGTTTAGCATGACATGCTAGGTGTTGTTTTGACCTTATGCTTAGTGATTACTGTTGTAGCATATCTTGTTCCAAACAATTTGGATTGCTTAGTGTGCCTTGAAAGAATCATGCGCTGTTTTAGCATGCAAAATCATAGTATTGTGGTATTCTCCTTTGATGCTTTGTTTGGGTTAACTTGGCACATGCTCACACCATGTTATGACTATGAACAAGTGACCATAGCCTCTATGATAATTTAGTCCTTGACTTGTAGTACCACTCTATGCTTTGATTAGTAATGTTTTGTCGCTCTGCATGATTATGGGTAAGATTTTGCTAGCCTCCACTTGTATGAGTAAGCTCTACTCATGCTTCCAACTCCCAAGAAACCAAGTTATTCCAAAGTGTCCAAACTCCTATGCATGGTGTGTTACACCATTCCAAGTATATTCTTGTTTTTAGCTATCTTCCAATTAAAAAGTATTTTGTTATATGAAAACTTAGTGATTAAATCCCTCACGAACTTGATGGCACACTTTATATTCTTTGCCCTAATAAACTTGAACCATTGTGTCGTTTATGTTGTATATGCTTGCACTTATACGTTGGAATTAGCAAAACCATGCTGTCATGGGGAACGTTTTCAATATTGCACTTGTACTTTGTACACAGTTGATATCATGCTCTTTTGTATATGGATGTCACCGGTGTGAAATAAAGAGAGAGCTTGTAAGTCCATGGAGTTATGTATTTTGTGTTAGAAAAACGCCCGAACCGCTAGCCTAAGCCATGCCTAATCATGGTGGAAACTTGCAGCATCACCATAATGAGCTATTTATGAAGCATCCTCAATAAAAATCTATGCACATAGTAAATAAAAAGATCGCTGAGATGCTCATTGTCTGCTTGCCTTGTCATTTTGGTTATGGGATAGCTCGTGTACCATGTGCAAGGGGTACCCCGTTGGCGGTTCTCTATGATACGCATGTACTTACTATGACAAGAACTTACAGGTGACTGAAGTTGAGTAGCATGAGGTGTGACCCTCGTATTCAAGGGACATGAGATTGCCAACTTATACTTTGTCAAGCATTGATACGTCCAATTTGCATCACCATTCTATATCATAATTTGCCTCTATTCATTGATATATGTTTTATTATGAGGTGTTGTTTATGTCTTTTCCTCTATTTTTGCATGTTGGATTATTCTTGAAGGATGGACTGCTGAAGTCAGGTTTCTAATGGAAAAAGAGGTGTTTTGATGCAATTTCGCAAAGATCGGAAAAATACCAGAAAAATATTTGAAAATTATATTTTCCCAAAAGACGAAGGAAGCCAGAAGGGGAGGCGTAGCTGGGCCACAGGGGGCCCATACCCCCCTAGGCGTGAGTCCCCCCTAGGCCGCTCCTAGGGCAGGTGTGGCCCACCTGGCCGGCCTCCGACTCCACCCTCTCGCCTATAACTTCCTCTCGGAACCCTAACACCAGGGGAGCGACCACGAAAAGATTTTTACCGCCTCTGCGAGGCGGAAAACACCGAGAGAGAAAGAGCTCTTCGGCAGACAGATTTCTGTCGGGGAAATTCCTTCCCGGAGAGGGGAGATCGTCGCCATCAACACCATCATCAAGCTAGGCTTCATCGGGATCATCATCATCCACACCATCATCTCCACCAGCACCATCATCACCACTTCATCCCGCTGTAACAATCGTGTTGGATCTTGCATTAGTTCTTAGGGAAATTTTCCCAGTGTTGATTACTATTGTAGTTGATGCTTGTGAGTGGAACCATTCGATTATTGTTTATGTTCATATTGTTATTCATCACCATATCATCTTTGATCTTGACCCATATGATGTCTCGTGAGTAGTTCGTTTAGTTCTTGAGGACTTGGGAGAAGTCATGTTGTTAGTAGTGGATTTGTGTTGAGTTATTATTCATTGGTTTAGTATTTAAGTTGTGGTGCTATTATTCTAGTGGTTGATACGTACAAAACGTATCTACTTTCTCGAACACTTTGCTATTGTTTTTCCTCTATACTTGTGTGATTTGGATACAACTAACACGGACTGACGTTGCTTTCAGCAGAATTACCTTTGTGTCTTGTTTTTGTGCAGAAAATGAACTATCAGGAAAAATCATGAAAAATATGCCAAAAAATATATTTCACCAGAAGATCCACGGAGCCAGAAGGGGAGACAGAGGGGAGGCCTGGGGGGCCCAGACCCACCCCAGCGCGGGCCCACTAACCCCGTGCCTGGGGAGGTTTGGCCACCCAGGCAGCTCCTCGGCCTCCCTCCGTGTCTATAAGTTGCCTTCTAACCTAAAAACAGGAGGGGGTTCGATAGTTTTCCAGAAAGAGTTCCGCTCCGCCGCTGCCATCAGAAACCAAGATTCGGATTCAGAAACTCCGTTCTGGCACCCTGCCGGGACGGGGAATTTGGAGAGGATCGTCGCCATCGTCATCACCAATGCATCTCCATCAACCATCGATGTTTCCCTCATCCATGAGTGAGTGATACCCCGCTGTAGGCTTGGGTATGGTAGGGATTGGATGAGTTCTATCATGTAATCGAATAAGATCTGTTAGGGGCATAGTGCCTAGTATCTCTATTAGTGCTATTTGACTTTGTTGCAACTTGTTGTGCTTAATGCTTGTCACTAGGGCCCGAGTGCCATGATATCTGATCTGAACTTATTGAATCATTATGATAGTATTATTTGTGATCTTATCTGCAAGTTGTGTACACATATCATTGTCCGGATCCAGAGGCCCCAAAGTGACAATAATTGGGACAACCGGAGGGGATGGCTATGGTGTGAGGATCACATGTGTTCACGGAGTGTTAATGCTTTGCTCCGGTGCTTTATTAAAAGGAGCACCTTAATTTCCAGTAGTTCCCTAGAGGCCCCGCTGCCACGGGTTGGCTGGACAGAAGATGTTGTGCAAGTTCTCGTTGCGAGCACGTATGACTATATTTGGAGCACATGCCTAGGATTGTTTAGTACCTGGATGCTTGCTATTATTTATCTGCAATGCCCTAGACTTTGAAGTTACATGTTTAGACTTGTCCATGCAATGCCCGTCCATCCATCCCTATGCCTATCGCACTCGAATCCTACTATTACCGTTACTGTTACTAATGATGTTGTTTCACTGTTGCTGTTGCTGTTACTGTTGCTCTGCTGTTGCTACTACAAACTGTTGTTACTGATAAACTTCTATGAGCAAGAACTATTTCCATGTGCAGCTGAACTGACAACTCAGTTGTTAAGGCTTGCAAGTATTCTTTGGCTCCCCTTGTGTCGAATCAATAAACTAGGTAATACTACCCGCGAAGACTGTTGCGATCCCCTATACTTGTGGGTCATCAGGGGTGTCATGTGAATGTCGACTACATGTTACTTCACCATTTATGGGCCTAGGGGAATGCATTGTGTATTTGGCTACTAATTATGGGGTTGCCAGAGTGATAGAAACCTGACCCCCCGTTAGGACACCATTGCATAAGGGAGTGTAGGATCTCAGAGTTTAAGGCTGTGGTTAGGTTTATATCTTAATTACTTTCCTGTAGTTGCGGATGCTTGCAGGGGGTTTAATCACAAGTATGTATTAGTCCAAGTAAGGTCGGTACATTAGCACAGGTTCACCCACACAACACTTACAACACCAAAGAAGAGTACTCAGCTATTTGAAGCGAAAGCACTTGACATAATTCCCATGTGTCCTTGAGAACGTTCGGTCCTTATAAGTATTCCCACCGGCTTGTCCTTTGCTAATAAATAATTGGGCCACTTGCTACGTTTGTTCGTTGTCTTTATTACATGCACTTTGTTTTGTTGCCTTGTAAAAAAAACTAAAAATCCGTTTGCTAAGTATTTACAGAGATTTACTGCTCCGTACCACTAGTCAACACTGTAGAGGCCTCAACCTAATAGGGTAGATTCCTCCTGTGTTTTACAATGCTAGTCCCTGGATCAATAGCTAGCATCCACAGTTAAGATGTAATATCAAGAAACAAAGGTCATAACATAACTTTATAACCAGGAATAACATAATTTTATTACATCATACATAGCTCACTTGGCTATTACATTACATTGCAGCGGAATAACTATAAGTAAGGGTCCTTCATCTTCAAAGTGCCACAGGCAGATGTTGGTTGTAGACTTTGTAATCCTAATCAATCAATCTTCACTAAAAACATTCAAAACCTACAACATATAAGTTACAGCCACAAAGGGTCAATACATTTGAATTGTATTGGCAAGTGATACTATATTTGTATAGTGGAGTCTATCATCTATATGCATTTGGCTAAGTGGAGTTGAGGCTTGCATTGCTCAAATAGATTTTTCCTTAACTTTTGAAAATACTAAGTTTTTGCTTGATAAAATCATTTTCCTCAATCAAAGATTTCAAGATCCTTGTACCAAGCCATCTCTCCATCAATGATTGAAGAATTCAAACAACCCTTGTTCAAACCACAAGATTTTAATTTAGAAATTGGAATGATGAGATTCTTGATTGCTTCCATGTATTGATGCTCAATTTGTCCTTTACCAGGGACATGGCTAAGTACTTAGATTTTACACTCTGCAGAGGTGGTGCACTTTACCCACAAGACTTGGTTTCCCAAGACAAAATCTTTCAGAAGCCTTCCCTTAGACCAAAATGGACGCGCTCCAACCTATCAAACACTACCACCCACTGTCCATTTGGCTAAGTTCTTGCAACCTATATGATCATGGCAGAGCCCATATTGCCAAGTGGTTGCACTTGAAGCTTCTCAACATTTGACATCTCAAATCTCTTTGTTTCCTGGGTGGCATACCACAAGTGAGATACACAATCCAAGCCTATGGCATTGTGAACCACTCAACCATTCTCCACCAAGCAAGCCCATTCCACCCAGGTGATTCATTAACTTAGTTGTTTTATTAAACAAAACTTAAGTCCTCAGACTTAGAATATTTTTCCATAGTGTGAATATATATTCCACCCATGTTTTCTATTAGCTAGGCTAAGCTTGGTAGTAGTAGGAATCTCTAACTTAGGAAAATCCTACTGAGGATTCATCTACTAGGTTTTCCTATAGCAAGATCTATATTTAGCAAAATCCATGCAAGTTTACTTAGCAAAATCACTAATGCATAGTGAAAGTAATGGGATAGAAAGAATGAAGCATCACTTGCCTTTTTGGTAGAGTATAGGTTCACTTCTTGATCTTTGCAACAATCACACTCTTCAAGTCACTACAAATCAATCAAGCAAGGCACAAACTCAATCTACCAATCAAGCAAAACAACACACATAAATAACAAAGTCAAAGAAATGCATGCAAGCATGCCAAGCTTTGTTTTGTTTGAAAAAGTGGTTCCTATTGGGTCATAGACATTTGGGTACATCTAATGGTCATTTTCTAAAGTGGCCAAGTCATTTGCAAAAGGTTTCACTTTAAAACCATTTTCAAAACAAAGTGTTATTTTATGTGGTGTAGAATTATTTTTTACTAAGGCATTAGTCTATAGGGTTCACCAAATGAGTTGCTATTGCAAAACTTGGTGTTTTAGTCATTAGGTTTGGTCCAAACCATCTACTCAAAGTTTTCTTCCCATAAACATTTCCATAATAAAATCAATTCTTTTTATTTGGCTAGAAAATGACTAAGTCAAGTAATCTAACTTAAATCCTTCAAAAATCATTTTTAATACCAAGGGTTGGTTCCTAGGGTCAGTAAGGTCACAACAAACCATTTTGCAAAGGTTTTAATTCAAAAATCATTTTTAAACAATTTTTATACCCTAAACAAGTACACAAATGTTTCTGCAAATTCAAACAAGCTAACAGATACTATTTGTCAAACTAAGGGCATGGTTGGCTAGGGCTTGTTCTCCTGATTTCGTTGATATAAAATTTGCCAAATTTGGACGTGTGGATCCAAAGATATAAGGGTTTGAAAATGGCAACAAATTCTGATTTCAATTTCTGTTTTTAAACAGACAGGTGACACGCGTCGAGATTCTATTGGACGGTACCGGTTCGTCTGGATCGCGTGCTGCGGCGCGTTGGATCAAATGTGAATCGTGCGGCTCAGATGCTCCTATACCGTTTCACTTAAATCGTTCTGTCTACACCGCAGGATGGTGATCTAACGGCTCTCGCTTGCTTGACCAGAAGCTGGCGGCACTGCGCGGCGACGGACGGCGGCGACGGTCAGGCGAGATGTTCGCGGTGGTTCTAGGAAGCGAGGAAGACAGAGGGGGTGCTCACCGTGTTCGCGAGGACGCGGTGGTGCTCAAGGTACTCTCGAGGAAGCAAGGGGCGCACAGGGACGGGCTCGATTTCTCGCCGGAGTAAAGGACGGCGTCAGACGGTCCTGGAGCTCGTCGAGGGTGAAACTGCGGTTCGCCCCGAGGGAAAACGAAGACGCCGTTAGTCGCGCAAGATCAAGGCGAAGCTTTTCGTGTGAAAGAGAGGACTCGGGGTGGTCAGTCCTTACCAGAAAATGTCGCCGGAGAGGTTGCAGACGCGGCGGCGTTCGGAAGCTTGTCGTAGTCGACATCCTGGGGCACCCGCGGTTAAACGGAGGGCACGGGTAGGTGCGTCTGGGAGTGGGGAAACTACCAGGGTATTCAGGGAGGAAAGGAGCGGCGTTACTTGGCCGAAATCGTCAGTGGAAGCTTGTCGGAGCAGTGACGGTGCAGGGCAAAATGAACGCAGCCTGGGGGCAGAGAGAGGGAGAAGCTTGAGGGAAAATGGAGAGGGAGAGTGGGCGCTTAAGAGGGCGAGGTTGCTGGGCGGATTTACTGCGGCAGTTAACGGGAATTGATGGAGCTATCAACGGGCAGAAACGGCAGCGAGGGGGAAGAGGCGTGGTTCGCGGGTGGGGAAGAAGGGGTGTGGTGTGGGGTCCTCTGATCAGTGGGGAAAAGAAACGAGGGGAGGTCCACTTGTCAGGGACTTTGCGGGTTGTTTCAGCGGTGAGGAAAACGGTTCGGGGAGAGGGCAAATGGGCTAGATGGGCTGGAGCTGGGCCAAATGGTTGGGCTGCTCGTTTTGTTCTATTTTTTTCCTATATTTATTTCTCTTTTTCCATTTCTATTTTCCTGTTTTGAATTTCATACAAACAAACAAGTTTCAGTTCAATTCAAACCAACACCAAATCTTTGGAAGTTTGACTTGGTTCTGTTCAGTAGTCTGAACCTAAATCTAAATTCCATAATTTTTAATTTTTAAATAATAAAGACCATTATTAATTAAATAATTGTCCATTGCTAATTAATCAAATTAAGATTTGATTTATTTCAAACTCTATTTAAATCCATATAATTTCCAAAAACAAAATAGTGGGTTGTATTTGAAATAAGGTATATTTAGAAAGCTTGTTTTAAAATAAATAGCAATTTTTGTTAAAGGTTCCATTTATATTCAAAAATAAAATGGACCATGGTTCATTAATAAAATTAGGGTTTGGTTTATTTAATAAAATCTCCATCTGTAAATCCAAACATTTTCAAAACCAAATCAGTAGGTTTTATTTGGAAATAAGGAATACTTGGAAACTTGTTTAAAATAAAATATCATTTTATTTTGGAGTCCATTATTAAATAAATACAATAGACCTTCTTATTAAAATAGAATTTGTTTTATTGAGTTATTTATTTTTGAAATCTAAAATAAAGTCAAAACACTTTAGTAGGTTTTATTAGAGAATATAAATTACTTGGGAAACATATTTAAAATAATTTATTAAGTTTTGATGTTTTAATTAAAATGGTGAAACCTTTTATTTTAAAAGAGTTTGGATATTAATTCCTTATTATTTTATTTAAGCAAATCTTTATTATTTTTAAATAACCTTTGCTACTTTATTTAAAATAATTTTTTTTTAATTCTCAAAGCTTGGCCAAGGATTAATTTGGCTTTATAACAAAATCTTTATTTATAAACTTCTATTTCATTTGAAAACAAATCTTTTCATTTGATTGTTTTAAAATAATTTCCAATTGTTTCCTTTTATGAAATGTTTATCCTTTTAAATCTTTTTAGGATTTTTATTTAATTCAAAAGGGTTTGAGGTTCCATTTTAATTCAAAAAGTTTCTTCTGGCTCTGAAAATCAAACAAAGTTTTATTTTATTCATTTATTTTCACATTACAAGATTTGGAAAATCTTGGGATGTGACAGGATACCACCCTTAAAATAAATCTCGTCCCGAGATTTGGGAAGCCTGGGGTTATAAGCAAGTTCAAAACAACTAGGGCACTACCACCCTTAAAAATTTTCAAACAGAAATTACACATTGGCCTTCTTGGGTCCTGGAAAACTTCTCTAAGCAAACTTTTGTTTTATTTCTACACTTGATTCATGGGCCAAGGTTGAGCTTCTCCATAGGATTGTTCAACTTGTTTTTCATCCTTTCTGGACAGTTGCTTGCATAATGGCCTAGTTCCTTGCATTTGAAACACATCACTTGGCTGATATCTTTATTTTCCTTTGGTATCATTGCCTTTTGCTTGTTTCCTTGGTTCTTCTTGTCTTCTGGGCACTCATTGGCATAGTGTCCCATTTCTTTGCATTTGAAACATTGCACTTGTGTAATATCCTTCTTGTTAGGGTTGGGGCATTTCTTCTTCTTCTTGGGTCTCTCCAAAGCTAGGAGTTCTTCTAGTTCATGTTCTTCATAGGTGGGAGATCTTTCTCTCTTCTTGGGGCATTGATCTTCATGCTTCTTGGATACATGATCCTTGACTTTAAAAATATTGTTAGCTTTGGTTACTTCTAGATTCACATCTTTGTCATCCTTGTTGTCATTGGCTCTTTGGGAAAAAAAATTCTCCCATGTTGATCACTTGAGTAATGAGTCCTTGCAACAATTGGGATTGAAGTTTCAAAATCCTTTGTATGGCTGGGTCTAATCCATTGTTGTTGGCTAAAAGCTGAGTTGTCTCTTGGCTCAACTGGTTTTGGGTTACTATAAGTTCTCTCATGTTGTCTTCTTGGTTGGTGTTGGTGTCTCTTGGAGTAGTCATCTGTTTGGGGTTGAATTTAGAATAGGCAAAATATTTCTAAGGACATATTTCTAATCACACACATCACAATTTCACACAAGCAATGTGCAAGCAATCACAAACAAACATTTCACTCAAACAAGGTTCAAGCACATTTTTAAGCAAAAATATTTTTGTTACACCACATAAGTTGGTGGTTTTGATTTAACTAGATTATGGTGGTCCATCTATATGGTTCACTTGTGATCTTTCCTTCCTTCATGATTCTTTTTACTTGAGACCATGGTTTCCTTGAAAAACTCTTGATTACTATGCTTCAAAGTTATTGATGGTTCCTTCTTATTTTGCATTCCCTCAGTCTCTAAATCTTGAGTAGGATTTCTTTGTTTCACTTGTAGTCCTTAGTGGTTTCCAAGTTGGAAGTCCTTGGTGAATATGCTGAAGATGTTGAAGTCATTAGAGCTGAAGAGGTTGAAGTCATTAGAGTTGAAGATGTTGAAGTCATTAGAGTTGAAGATGTTGAAGAAGTCTTTTGCACATGGTGTAGTCTTTGGCCATGGGTAGGTTTTTCCATCAGGTTGAAGTAGAAGAGGTGTAGAGTTAAAACCAAAATGGTTGAGGAAAGAGTTTACAAGTGTTTTTGTAAATAAGTTTTGGAGCAAAACACAACTCCTATTTTTCTAAGGGTTTTTGTCCAATCCTAGGTTTACAAATCCTACAGGCAACACAATGCTCTGATACCATCTGTAGGGGTCCCAACCTAATAAGGTAGATTCCTCCTGTGTTTTACAACGCTAGTCCCTGGATCAATAGCTAGCATCCACAGTTAAGATGTAATATCAAGAAACAAAGGTCATAACATAACTTTATAACCAGGAATAACATAATTTTATTACATCATACATAGCTCACTTGGCTATTACATTACATTGCAGCGGAATAACTATAAGTAAGGGTCCTTCATCTTCAAAGTGCCACAGGCAGATGTTGGTTGTAGACTTTGTAATCCTAATCAATCAATCTTCACTAAAAACATTCAAAACCTGCAACATACAAGTTACAGCCACAAAGGGTCAATACATTTGAATTGTATTGGCAAGTGATACTATATTTGTATAGTGGAGTCTATCATCTATATGCATTTGGCTAAGTGGAGTTGAGGCTTGCATTGCTCAAATAGATTTTTCCTTAACTTTTGAAAATACTAAGTTTTTGCTTGATAAAATCATTTTCCTCAATCAAAGATTTCAAGATCCTTGTACCAAGCCATCTCTCCATCAATGATTGAAGAATTCAAACAACCCTTGTTCAAACCACAAGATTTTAATTTAGAAATTGGAATGATGAGATTCTTGATTGCTTCCATGTATTGATGCTCAATTTGTCCTTTACCAGGGACATGGCTAAGTACTTAGATTTTACACTCTGCAGAGGTGGTGCACTTTACCCACAAGACTTGGTTTCCCAAGACAAAATCTTTCAGAAGCCTTCCCTTAGACCAAAATGGACGCGCTCCAACCTATCAAACACTACCACCCACTGTCCATTTGGCTAAGTTCTTGCAACCTATATGATCATGGCAGAGCCCATATTGCCAAGTGGTTGCACTTGAAGCTTCTCAACATTTGACATCTCAAATCTCTTTGTTTCCTGGGTGGCATACCACAAGTGAGATACACAATCCAAGCCTATGGCATTGTGAACCACTCAACCATTCTCCACCAAGCAAGCCCATTCCACCCAGGTGATTCATTAACTTAGTTGTTTTATTAAACAAAACTTAAGTCCTCAGACTTAGAATATTTTTCCATAGTGTGAATATATATTCCACCCATGTTTTCTATTAGCTAGGCTAAGCTTGGTAGTAGTAGGAATCTCTAACTTAGGAAAATCCTACTGAGGATTCATCTACTAGGTTTTCCTATAGCAAGATCTATATTTAGCAAAATCCATGCAAGTTTACTTAGCAAAATCACTAATGCATAGTGAAAGTAATGGGATAGAAAGAATGAAGCATCACTTGCCTTTTTGGTAGAGTATAGGTTCACTTCTTGATCTTTGCAACAATCACACTCTTCAAGTCACTACAAATCAATCAAGCAAGGCACAAACTCAATCTACCAATCAAGCAAAACAACACACATAAATAACAAAGTCAAAGAAATGCATGCAAGCATGCCAAGCTTTGTTTTGTTTGAAAAAGTGGTTCCTATTGGGTCATAGACATTTGGGTACATCTAATGGTCATTTTCTAAAGTGGCCAAGTCATTTGCAAAAGGTTTCACTTTAAAACCATTTTCAAAACAAAGTGTTATTTTATGTGGTGTAGAATTATTTTTTACTAAGGCATTAGTCTATAGGGTTCACCAAATGAGTTGCTATTGCAAAACTTGGTGTTTTAGTCATTAGGTTTGGTCCAAACCATCTACTCAAAGTTTTCTTCCCATAAACATTTCCATAATAAAATCAATTCTTTTTATTTGGCTAGAAAATGACTAAGTCAAGTAATCTAACTTAAATCCTTCAAAAATCATTTTTAATACCAAGGGTTGGTTCCTAGGGTCAGTAAGGTCACAACAAACCATTTTGCAAAGGTTTTAATTCAAAAATCATTTTTAAACAATTTTTATACCCTAAACAAGTACACAAATGTTTTTGCAAATTCAAACAAGCTAACATATACTATTTGTCAAACTAAGGGCATGGTTGGCTAGGGCTTGTTCTCCTGATTTCATTGATATAAAATTTGCCAAATTTGGACGTGTGGATCCAAAGATATAAGGGTTTGAAAATGGCAACAAATTCTGATTTCAATTTTTGTTTTTAAACAGACAGGTGACACGCGTCGAGATTCTATTGGACGGTACCGGTTCGTCTGGATCGCGTGCTGCGGCGCGTTGGATCAAATGTGAATCGTGCGGCTCAGATGCTCCTATACCGTTTCACTTAAATCGTTCTGTCTACGCCGCAGGATGGTGATCTAACGGCTCTCGCTTGCTTGACCAGAAGCTGGCGGCGCTGCGCGGCGACGGACGGCGGCGACGGTCAGGCGAGATGTTCGCGGTGGTTCTAGGAAGCGAGGAAGACAGAGGGGGTGCTCACCGTGTTCGCGAGGATGCGGTGGTGCTCAAGGTACTCTCGAGGAAGCAAGGGGCGCACAGGGACGGGCTCGATTTCTCGCCGGAGTAAAGGACGACGTCAGACGGTCCTGGAGCTCGTCGAGGGTGAAACTGCGGTTCGCCCCGAGGGAAAACGAAGACGCCGTTAGTCGCGCAAGATCAAGGCGAAGCTTTTCGTGTGAAAGAGAGGACTCGGGGTGGTCAGTCCTTACCAGAAAATGTCGCCGGAGAGGTTGCAGACGCGGCGGCGTTCGGAAGCTTGTCGTAGTCGACGTCCTGGGGCACCCGCGGTTAAACGGAGGGCACGGGTAGGTGCGTCTGGGAGTGGGGAAACTACCAGGGTATTCAGGGAGGAAAGGAGCGGCGTTACTTGGCCGGAATCGTCAGTGGAAGCTTGTCGGAGCAGTGACGGTGTAGGGCAAAATGAACGCAGCCTGGGGGCAGAGAGAGGGAGAAGCTTGAGGGAAAATGGAGAGGGAGAGTGGGCGCTTAAGAGGGCGAGGTTGCTGGGCGGATTTACTGCGGCAGTTAACGGGAATTGATGGAGCTATCAACGGGCAGAAACGGCAGCGAGGGGGAAGAGGCGTGGTTCGCGGGTGGGGAAGAAGGGGTGTGGTGTGGGGTCCTCTGATCAGTGGGGAAAAGAAACGAGGGGAGGTCCACTTGTCAGGGACTTTGCGGGTTGTTTCAGCGGTGAGGAAAACGGTTCGGGGAGAGGGCAAATGGGCTAGATGGGCTGGAGCTGGGCCAGATGGTTGGGCTGCTTGTTTTGTTCTATTTTTTTTCCTATATTTATTTCTCTTTTTCCATTTCTATTTTCCTGTTTTGAATTTCATACAAACAAACAAGTTTCAATTCAATTCAAACCAACACCAAATCTTTGGAAGTTTGACTTGGTTCTGTTCAGTAGTCTGAACCTAAATCTAAATTCCATAATTTTTAATTTTTAAATAATAAAGACCATTATTAATTAAATAATTGTCCATTGCTAATTAATCAAATTAAGATTTGATTTATTTCAAACTCTATTTAAATCCATATAATTTCCAAAAACAAAATAGTGGGTTGTATTTGAAATAAGGTATATTTAGAAAGCTTGTTTTAAAATAAATAGCATTTTTTGTTAAAGGTTCCATTTATATTCAAAAATAAAATGGACCATGGTTCATTAATAAAATTAGGGTTTGGTTTATTTAATAAAATCTCCATCTTTAAATCCAAACATTTTCAAAACCAAATCAATAGGTTTTATTTGGAAATAAGGAATACTTGGAAACTTGTTTAAAATAAAATATCATTTTATTTTGGAGTCCATTATTAAATAAATACAATAGACCTTCTTATTAAAATAGAATTTGTTTTATTGAGTTATTTATTTTTGAAATCTAAAATAAAGTCAAAACACTTTAGTAGGTTTTATTAGAGAATATAAATTACTTGGGAAACATATTTAAAATAATTTATTAAGTTTTGATGTTTTAATTAAAATGGTGAAACCTTTTATTTTAAAAGAGTTTGGATATTAATTCCTTATTATTTTATTTAAGCAAATCTTTATTATTTTTAAATAACCTTTGCTACTTTATTTAAAATAAAATGTTTTTAATTCTCAAAGCTTGGCCAAGGATTAATATGGCTTTATAACAAAATCTTTATTTATAAACTTCTATTTCATTTGAAAACAAATCTTTTCATTTGATTATTTTAAAATAATTTCCAATTGTTTCCTTTTATGAAATGTTTATCCTTTTAAATCTTTTTAGGATTTTTATTTAATTCAAAAGGGTTTGAGGTTCCATTTTAATTCAAAAAGTTTCTTCTGGCTCTGAAAATCAAACAAAGTTTTATTTTATTCATTTATTTTCACATTACAAGATTTGGAAAATCTTGGGATGTGACAAACACCTTCTGCTCCTTGTTGGGATCGACACTCCTATTTATCAAAAGTACTACGATACACCCCCTATACTTGTGGGTCATCAAGACTATTTTCTGGCGCTGTTGCTGGGGAGTGAAGCGCTATTGAAGAGTGGAACTGGTAAGGGAAACTTCTACTGTGAGTATTTCTTTTTGTTTCTGTTTGTTACTTTGTTTCCAATATGGATAACCCACTTGGTTTTCTGTTTGGAAAAACTACTACCACTGTTAGGTTAGTAGATAAACCACCACCTATTGAGATAGATCCTTTTAAGATACCTACAAGTATTGTTGATCATGTTATGGATAATTATTATTTAGAGGATGGAACTGTTCATCCTGGTGTCACTTGCTTTTTATCCATGAATTATGCGGGTTGTTTAAGTGTGCAGGTATCACAACTGAACAGGCGAAGAAGAAGTTACTCTCTATATCCTGGAAAGGGAGAGCTGAAGAATGGTATAAGATGCTGAAGAATGGACAATCCATGGAATGGGATGAAATGACATCTCTCTTTTATTCTAAATTCTATCCTCCCAGTGAGATTCTGTAACACCCTCAGAATCGACTCTATGCAAGTTTTAGCGAATCCCGCCAAACCCGCATAGAAACGATTCAAAGGTGCCCACCAGGCACTTTCGTGCGGGTGGAAAACGAAGTAATAACATTACACAACAGTCCTCGATGGGACCCACAGAACAGATATATATACAACACGACTCCATGAGTCAAGAATACAGATGTACGGTGCAAAGATCCAAATCACCTTAAAAACGATGGAGCGTCCGGCTACGGACAAGATGCAAATGGGGCTAAGAGCCCTGAAGAATAACCAATGGCGTCCATAACCCTGCCCAGGCCAAGCCGGAAGGGTAACCCTGCTAACGACGTCGATCTCAAACCTGCTTAAACAAAAGGGGTGCCGACAAAGGGCAAAGGAAAAAGAGGAGCGTCAGTACTGAGGCCAGTACACGGCGAGGCTAGAATTTGGCGGTCCTCGCCTACATAGGTATGGTGGACTGAGCGGCAGCGGCAGCACAACATGCACTAAACAACCTATAGAGACTCGATACAACAGGCGGCTATCAGAGGAGGGGGGTAAGAAAGACCTATCCGGAACCAACCCGATACTAACACCAAACAATCCCATCCTGGTATTCCCCTTGAGACCAAACGAGGAAGTCAACCGAGGAACTCACACAGTTGGCAGTTTTATCCATTCAGTTATTGTTGCAGCAATTACTAGTCAGGTGTAGATAATCGTCCTGATAAAATAAACAGTGGGCCGTTTTAGTTAACCATTCCGTTGTAATTGCGACACTTACTAGTCAAATACAATTAGCATGAGATATCCCAAAACCCAGCAGTTGTTGGTACTTTTATTTAGCCATTCCGTTGTAGTTGTAATACTCACTAGTCAGATACAATGGTCGCAAGCGACAACCCAAACAAGCAATTGTGGGCAGGTTTATGTAGCCATTCCGTTGTAGTTGTAATACTTACTAGTCATTATAAGGTCAAGTTTATAGCACTACTTTAGTTATAGTTGTCTATGATCGAGATACTGTGCTCCAAGTCGTCCATAACCGCGGACACGGCTTTCAGAAAGTTTTACCCTGCAGGGGTGCACAAATAGCAACACACACTCGATCAACCTCGGAAAAACCAAATCAAAACCCAACGAGGCCTTCACGACAAAGTAATCGCAGGATTCAGAAATATTTCAGGGGGCCACCCCATTGAGTAGACCCGCAACGAAGCTAGCTGACTCCGAGACGGACTCAAGGTTTGCGACAATGGCTGTAAACGACTGGGAACCCAAAACTGGGCTTGTCGATACCGCGAAAACACTCCGCTTACCTAAACAGTACAGTGTGCTCCTCGCACAATCGAATAAAGCAGTAAAGCATGGCATAAGTACAGGATAGTAAATAAAACCTCAAACTTGTTTGTGGCCCCAAGAAATAAGAATGAATCAAGCTCTGGCTCAGGGGGGGTCCCATAAGCCTCCCGGATGTGGATAGCGCGAATATTCAAGGAACAGGTATCAAGTACTCGGGGTCCTACGGGACACAAGTGGACGGTTAACAACCAAATAACATCTATTGCCCACCTGTGCCTCTGCTTACTTACTTCAATTTTAGTTGTTGAACAGGAATTAAAGTGAACGATAAGTAAAACCATGATCATCTCCAACATCAACATGCGGCAATACACCAACAACCGTGGCACTTGACGACACACAACAGCACTTGAGCAAGCGACTACGACGCGCAAGTCCAACTATCTACCAAACAACAGGTAATAGGATGTGTCCAAGGCAATATAAGGCTGCAAGGGATATCACGGGTACGAAAACTAGAGCAACGCAACACAGATAGCAATAGATCAACAGGAGGGAATAAATACTATAAAAGTAAGATAGGTAGAAAGGGGAAGATGCTCGCCTGAAAAACATTGTCGAAGGTTCAACCGAAGATCGGGCGAAGCTCACATCCACTCAACGGCCTTATCCGCGAAGAAGCAAACACTAGAAGAAACACCGGATGCAATATTTAATACTACGGCAAAAGATCGGGCATGATGCATGTAGGATGAATGGCATGGCAAAGATGCGATGCAATAAGGCAATATTAAGCGGAACCAGGGTCCCGACAATTAATTAAACGGTTCAAGTTATTTATCTACCCCGCAAATTAAATGTTGAATTAGTAAGGCAAGATAAGTTACCGGTTCGCTACACAAATTTAAATGAGGCCAATATAAGACTAGATTGTCCGCATATGGCCCCACATTTAATTTAGGTGAATCGGCATAAGGCCCCCAAACCACACAATATGCATGCGAGTATGACAATTTAATATGCAACAAGTATATATTAGCATTTATAAAATAGGGGCTCGGGAAAAGGTTCACACATTAGGGTTCGACGAACTTGGGGTTCCGGGGGGTTCAGGGTCGGACTCAGGGTTCAGGGTTCGACGGGTCGGCGAGGTTTGGATCTGGGGTTCAACGGGATCGTTCTCGGACTCCGGGATTTAGGGTCTTCGGATCGGGGAAGTAGATCTTGTCGCACGAGCGTCAATGCTTCCGGGAAGGAGAACTTGTTGTCCAGGGTCTCGGTGTCCGGGGTGAAGTACTCGGCGTCCTCGAGGGAGTACTTGTCGTATCCGTGAAGAAGATCATGTCGGTCCATGGGGTTCGGCCTTCGGGGTCAGGGAGGAGTACTTGGCGTGGCCGAGCGGAAGTCTTGATGGTCCTTGGTTCCGGGAAGATCTTGTCGCACGGTGTCCGGGTAGGCGAACTTGTCGGTTCCGCGGTTTCGATTGTCGGTGTCGGACCCGGGTCGGCCTTGGCGTTCGGGTCGAAGACCTTGACGGCGACACGATGTCCTTGCGGGGTTGTGGATCGTCTAGGTGTTTAGTCATCGGATCGGTCTCGTGTTGTCCTTGCACCATCCTCACGGGGTCTTCACACGCATGCCAAATTGCCAAGTGCAAAAACTGGAGGAGCCATCTGCCTCAAACGATCCACCGTACATCACCACTTGGTCCAACGGAAACAACACAGGAGGCAGCAGAAGATCACAAGGAACACAAGCAGCTGATACACGGCCTGAACCAACACAAACACACCATGTCCATGGTCTGACGAGGCACACATCGACATGGAAGGAAGGCGAGCTTGCGAGGGTGGCGAGCTGGCGGAGCCACGCGGCCGATGAGGGGGCTCAAGGCCGAGCGCAGAAAATAACAGCCGCCGGCGACGACCAGAGAGGGATTCGCGGGGCGTGGCCGAGCGGGGACGAGCCCGAGGCGGACGGAGAGGCGGCTCGGGGCAGAGGGAAGGAGGCCGGCGGTGCACGGACGCGCTGGCGGCGGAGCTCGAAGGGAGGGCACCGGGGAGGAGCTTGCGAGGGGGCCGACGGTGGAGGCGGTGGCCAGAGGACGCGCCGGAGGAGGCGGGAGGCACGGCCGGCGGAGGAGGTGCAGGGCGGCGCCGCGGCGAGGCCGGCGCGGCCAGGAGCGACGGGGAGGGGAGGAGGACCGGCGAGGGCCGGCGACGAGGGGAACGGCCCCGGCGGCGGGGAGGCCGCGGAGGTAGGAGATGGCCGCGTGGTTTGGGGGAGGGTCGGGCGCGGCGGAGGCGAGCGGGCCGGAGACGGGGAGGGCGTCGGGCTTGCGGTGGGGGCGGCGAGCGCCAGGGAGACGAGCGGAGGGAGGCTCGGTGAGAGAGGCGTCGGGAGAGGAGGCCGCGGGCGGCGGGGAGGAGACGCCGGAGAGAGGCGGACGGGTTGGGCGGTGGCCGGCGCCGGAGAGGGAGGAGGGGCGGGCGCGCGTGAGGCAGAGGGAGGGAGCGAGGCAGAGAGAGGGAGGCTGCGGGGGGGAAGACGCGTGGGGAGGAGAGGATGGTGGGGAAAAGTGGGTCCGGGCCCAGGCGGGGTGGGGCCGGACTGGCAGGGTGTGGGGGGGTGTGCTGCGTGTGTGGGTGTTGTGTGGTGTGAGTGTGTCTGGGTGTGCTGGGGTGTGGGGGTGAGAGAGGGTGGCCAGGTGGCGGGTTGGGGTTGGGTAGGGGGAGGGGAGGTGATGAGGTGGCGGCAAATTATTGGGTGGGGTGAGGTGGCTGGAGGGGTGGGTAGACTAGGTTGGGTAGTTTTAGGATTTTGGTGGACCGATTGGTTTTGTACGGGGGTGGTCGACTGGGTCGAATCGGCCCGTTCGACTGCCCCACTAAAAATAATTAAATATTTTATTTATTTCAAACAGGGCGTTTGCAAACCGATAGCAGACAAAACAAAATAATCCGGAGACCCGGGTTTTGCGTTTGAACAAAGACGGGGCGTTTAGAGAACAAAAATAGGTTTTTCCGAAAATAGTTTTATGCAAGCAAATGCAAGATGATGACGATGCTCAAATGCAATGTGGCATGATGACATGAGCATGCGGTCATGACGATGCAATGCACAAAAACAACGCGATTTTCTAGTAGTGGTTTTGCGGGATGCCACAGATTCATAAGGATAGAAATCTGATATATAACTTTTGGCCTCGTGATGGAGAGAGTACAACTCAAGCTTGGGGGAGATTGAAGTTACTAATGCTTAAATGTCTTATTCATGAACTCCCTAACAATATTATTATCAATAACTTGTATGTTAGGCTTTCTTTTCATGATAAAGATTTACTAGATGCTTCCAGTGGTGGATCATTCACACGTATGAAGGAAGAAGCTAAATGGGATCTACTAGACCATATTCAAGAGAACACTGAAGCTTGGGAGAATGACAAAGGAGGGAAAGTCAGGTATAAACTATGATTATGAATGCATAAAATCTTTTATGGGAACTGATGACTTCCGTGATATTAGCAATGAGTTTGGTCTTGATCCTCAAGTTCTTGCAAAATGTTTTAAGGTTTTTGCCTCTTATATTGAAATTCCCAAAAAAGAGTGGGACAAGTACCATGCTCCCTATAAATACATTGTTACCCATGTTCCTGCTAGCATAGAGGTTTGTACTATTGATCCTATTTTGCCTGAACCTTATGTTGAGAAAATACCTTTCCCAGCTAAGGTAAAGGAGTATTCTATGATGATTAGTGCAAACAACAAAAGTGCAAAGAAACTATAGAGCTCGATGAGCAATTGAATATTGAACTTATGTTGTGAAAGACCCTGTCACTAGAAATATAGAGGATGAGCACATTGTCTTATGTGAAGACGCTTATAATATTATCTCTCATCCTAGTAAGGCTAGAAAATCTAGTGTGTTGGTTATTTGCTTCTTGATGCTCTCTTTCACTCCAGATATATATCTCCTACGTGAGCATCTTTGAAACTTTCAAGCCTAACTTAAAGGCATTAAAGAAAAGTACTTGTTGGGAGATAACCCAAGAGTTTGGTTGAGTCTTGGAAGTTATTACCTCTATAATAACCACTCCTTGTCCTTTTTGTTTTGGTTTTTGTGTCAAGTTCAACTACTTTTGAGAAGTAGAGGAGTTGTGAAAAGTGGATGTCCTGGGACATATTTTTGTGCTATATTGTAATAATTCGCGAGGGAGCTCAGTACTTCGTATGGAGCTGTATTTTTTCCGAGTTTGTTCTCCAGGTTGTTACCCAACTTTCATTAGTTTTGCACTTTTTGATTTGAGCAACAGAAGGTTTTCGAAAAAAAATCAATCTTTACCTGCTGGTCTGTTTTGACAGATTTCTGTCATCATTTGCATTTGCCTCTTAAAGAAGCCTTTGTTTTGATGGATTTAAGTTGAAGTGTGAACCTAAAGGTTTATTGTTTGTGCCTACACTAATTTTTCCATTGAAGTTTGTGTATTACCTTGTGAAGAAAGGAATTTCCAGGAGAAGGAGGAAAGGAATCTGCAGAGTTCGTCTTTGAATAGGTAAAAGTGGTGAAAATGGAAGGTTCGTGAAATCCTAATATTTTTATATTTTTAATGTTTTTATTACATAAGGAAAGTTACGAGATAGAACAGAGGAGAAAACGGAGGCCGGGGTGGACAAACCCACCCTAGGCGCGGCCCCCAGCTGGCCGCGCCTAGAGGGGGTGTGAGCACCCCGAGCTCCGTCTCCGCCTCGTTTTCGTATCAACACCTTCCTTATGCATTGAAACTTCGTAATATATAACCCCCGGATCCCTCGAGGTTCGTGCATCGTGTTCTCATCGTGTTTTCATTTCGATCTGTTTCTGTGAGAAAATCTTCTCAAGTTAGAGCACCATGGTCTCCGCCAACGACAAAGGCAAGAAGCCCGAGGAAGATGATCCTCAAAACCCCAAGGAGGAGGAGATTTTTTTTGGGGATGAAGAAGACATGGAGGAGGATAATCATCCGCACACCCGCGCTACCGTCGCAAGCATTGGAGTGGTGGCAAAACCTACCAAGCTTAGGAGGACAGCACGAATGTCTACAGGAGGGAAACCTCCACGTCTTATGTGCAATCCAGGGTCATCTCCTCCACGTACCAAGAGACCCTTCCATACTCTTATACATGAGCATCAATACCAACAGGTGCCCAAAGGGAACTTGCCTTCGATGTGGGATTTTCCTCGTTCTACCCATGCAGGGGAGGGACACACTAAGAAGGAAGAGTGGGGAAAGAATAACAAGGACTGGAATTCTCGGCCCGACATGATCATGAACCGCATTGAGCAAAATTCAGAGTTGATTCGTACTCTAACCTTTGAGATTGAGGATTTGAGGAAACTGATTGAGGAGCTTATCAAGAGAACACCACCACCGAAGGAGTAATGCGTCATCAGGTTTGGCATCCCCTTGGCTTGTTCCAAGCTTGGGGGAGTGCCCCGGTATCACCATCATTATCTTTTGTCTTTTACCTTTTTAGTGGATTCATATCTTTGGTAGAGAAGTTATCTTATAGGTTGGTTTGCATGTGGAAGTATCTCTCCTTTAGTTGGTTATCTATGTATCCCTTGGTGTGAGTGCCTTTATGGAATATTAATGAGAAGTTTTATCTTTTACTTTTTGCACTTCTTATTTTAGTTTGCAATCTCTATTATATGATTGATCTATTGATCAGTATTGGCATCACTTTGGGAGCATGAAGTAAATCTAAATTGGTTTTGGCAAACCGAGCTCTGGTCAGTAGCAAAACTTTCTGAGGTTTGAAAGGAAAAGAGAAAAAACTTACAGGTATTTTGTATCATTTATTTTCTTTCTTGATTGACTCATAAGCTTAGTATTCTTTATTTAAGATCTTTTGTGTCTTTAAGGAAGATTGCATGTTTGGCTTTATCACTTGTAGGTTTGCTTGTTTCTTTCAACTCTTTTGCTTGCTACCCAGCCTTGCTAGCCAAAAACCTGTTTTGAGAAGGCATACTTCTCATGCATCCAATCCCTTTGAACCAAAACCTATGCCATTTGTGTCCACTATATCTACCTATTAGCGTTATTGCTATTCCAAGCAAATTCTCAAGCTTCATATATCTTTCGAATTAAAAACTATTTTGTTATGTGAAAACTAGTTAGTAAAGCTCTCATGAACTTGATGGCACACCTTATTTTCTTGCCCCTGATAGACTTGAACCATTGTGTCATCGAAGTTGTATATGCTTGCATCTATACATTGGAATTAGCATAACCGTGCTGTCACGGGGAACGCTTTCAATGTTGCACCTGTACGTTGTAGACAATTGATATCATGCTCTTTTGTTTGCGGATGTCAACGGTGTGAAATAAATAGGGAGCTCGTAAGTCCATGGAGTGATGTATGTGTGTTAGAGAAACGCCCGGGCCGCTAGCCTAAGCCATGCCTAATCATGGTGGAAACTTGCAGCATCACCACAATGAACATTCTGTGAAGCATCCTCAATAAAAAACTATGCATATAGTAAATAAAAAGATCGCTAAGTTGCTCATTGTTTGCTTGCCTTGTCATTTTGGTTATGAGATAGCTCATGTACCATGTGCAAGGGGTACCTCATTGGCGGTTCTTTATGATACACATGCACTTACAATGACAAGAACTTACCGGTGACCAAATTTGAGTAGCATGAGAAGCGACCCTCGTACTCAAGGGACATGAGATTGCCAACTTATATTTCGTCAAGCATATACTCCATCCTTGTTCACTTTAACCTTAATCATCTCAAGATGCCTATGATAGGGGCAATGAGGGATCAAAGCTAGTAAGTAGCATAATATTTTGGAAGCTCTTTATGACTTGAAATCCCTGCTTCCCTCTATGAAGGGACCTTTCTCCTATTTCTGAGTTGAGTCAGTAAACATACTTCCTCTCTATCTCTAGCAAGCATTTGAGTTGTTGTGTTTCAAGCATTCGTATGGTGATTTATGCAATCATGTTCTTTATCTTCCTTGTTTGCACAAAACCCTTATCTATTGAGTATTACTTTGAAAGCCTTCATTTTGAAAAACCTTTTTGAGCAAAGAGTGCTCCTGTTATAAAACTTCTACAAAAAGCTTCTTGTGAAACTGTTTGCCAGCTGTTCTCTGACCAAGACAAAGTTTGCCAATTCCAATTACATAGATAGATCCATACACATGCAAGACAGATCATATGGATTTTAACAATGATAATACATAGAGAGATTAGATCAAGTTACCACCACAAACTATCATAGTACATGGGTGAACTACTCCCCTCTCATCATGGGAAGTGATGAGGATACGTTGGTGAAGGAGGAGAGGCGGCCGGACACGATTTCGGCAGTGTTTCCCCTCCAATCTTCCTCAGAACGGCGGGCTGGCTCTGTATTACTTGGTTTTCGATCTCTGCCTTCGTCCGTCTCAAGAAATGCCGCCGGGGCTATATATAGAGGGTTTTAGGTCAAAACGAAGCGAATAACGGTGGAATCGACGATATCAAAGTTTCGACGGCTGAGATAGCACCTATGGCGTGTGATACATCGGAAACGTATCTATAATTTTTGATGCTCCATGCTTGTTTAGTATCTACTTTGCTTTGCTTTGTCTACACTTTGAGGTGTTTTTATATCTTTTCTGGAACTAACCTATTAACAAGTTGCCAGAGTGCCAATTGCCTATTTTCTTCTGTTTTTGGTTCCAGAAAGGCAGAAAATCAATATTCTCGGAATTGGACAGGACAAAAGCCAAAGTCAATATTTTACCGTGGGCGACACGAAGCCAGAAGACGAGATGGAGGGGCGCCACAGGGCAGCCAGACCCCCGAGGCGCGTCTAGGGATGGCTTGTGCCTAGGTAGGGTGTGGCCCCCCTGGCGCCCCCCTGCCTCGCCTCTTCGCCTATAAGAAGCCCCCGATGCAGAAAACCTAGGCACCCAATAAAAACTCCACGAAACCTTCTGTAGCCGCCGCCACCATCGTCCCTAGATCGGGGGGATCTGATTTTCTTCCCGGAACCCTGCCAGAGGGGAAATCATCCCGGAGGCCTTCTTCTCTGGTATGAAGCGTGAGTAGTTCCACCTTGGACTACGGGTCCATGTAGTAGCTAGATGGTTGTATCTCCTACTTTGTGCTTTCATGTATAGATCTTGTGAGCTCCGTTCATGATCAAGATCTAATCTATTTGTAATCATGCATGTTGTGTTTGCGGGGATCCGATGTATATTGAGATTACTATGTCAGATTGATTAATGGTTTTGTCTATTTGATACTATCATGTCTGTGTTATTTGTGATCTTGCATGCTCTCCATTGTTAGTAGCTATCTTGGCCAAGTAGTTGCTAGTGACTCCAAGAGGGGGTATTTATGCTCGATAGTGAGTTCATGCCTCTAGTTTCCAAGGGAAGTGACAGAAATCTCTTCGGTTGTAGATGTGTTGTTGCCACTAGGAAGAAAACACCGTTCTCTTGTTCATGGAACAAGTGGATTGTTTATCTTACACTATTTGCTTAAAGTAGTTGTCTGTTGCTTGTAACTTAATACTGGAGTGGGTTCGGATGATAACCTGAAGGTTGACTTCTAGTCATAGATGCAGTTGGATGGCGGTCTATGTATATTGTTGTATTGCCAAATCGAATCTTATAGGATCTTTTTGTCTAGTATTGCATTGTTATGCCTGGCTCAATTTCTGTCAATTGCCCTGCTGTAATTTGTTTACCCTTTATGCTATGTTGTTTATCTAAGGAGAGCACCTCTAGTGAACTATGGACCCTCGTCCAATCTTTACCATTGATACATCTTCCACTGTTATTGTTTACTTGTTGCAAACCATCTATCACTTTCCACACCATATATTTAATCCTTTGTTATAACAACCCGTGAGATTGACAACCTCACTGTTCGTTGGGGCAAAGTCTTGAGTTTGTGTTATGCAGGTTTCCACGTTGCTTTGCAACACTTGTGTGATTTTTCTTCCTCCTACTGGTTCGATAACCTCGGTTTTTTACTGAGGGAAAACTTATTGTTGTGTTGTATCATACCTTGCTCTTGGGGTTTCCCGACGAAGCGCTACACGTTGACGGAGCGCCATCAGCATGCCCTAAAGTAAATGAGATGCCATTTTCAGATGGGCCCTACTTTAGCTTGTTGGATTTGTATGGAAATTATCTAACATGTTCCGTTGACTTAGCTCCGTAGCTCCTAAAAAGTCAAAAAAATAATAAAAGGTTTGTCTGCTAGACAGAGTTAAAACCAAAAGAGAGGGGATTATTTAGAAATTTCCCAAAATCATTAAGAACATTGGTAATAACTACTAATATAATGCAAATATGCGGGAATTCATATTAATAAACTACAAAGTTCATGTATGCATTTTACATGCATCACCTGTCCAAGATCTAATCGTTGTTATCATCGTACCTAGTTCAATCTTGTTACCGACAAGCGTTGCTTAATTCGTTCCGTGATATTCTATACTTATGACTTAGTCATACGTTGCGCAACTTTATTGATGTAATATCATCGAATGGACCCGGCATATCTTCCCTTCATACGGGAGAATAAATCCCGATCTTGATACATACGTCTCAACCTATTTTTTCCAAAATACGTGAGATACACCTTTAGGATTAACCTATCACAGTGTGATGGTTGATTCAGTCAAGGCAACCTTGGGTGATAGTGATTAGATATGATCTCGAATAAGATAATTCGTTTTCTAATTGTTGCAACGATGAACTTTATGACTTGAGCGTGTTGCATATAGTGGATACATGTACCCATCATATTATTCATCTAATGATATGATTTTATTGTCAATTAACATAAATATCCGTGACCAGAAAACCTTGATCATCATTTTACCAATAAACTAGTTGAATAGAGGCTATTAGGGACTGGTTTGTTTACATACGTCATGTGTACCAATATTTTCAATTACAAACTAATAAGATATGATAATAGACATCATTTATTAGATGCCTCTATGGCATATCTCCAACAGAAACAAATACTTCACAACAAATATTTTTATAGTAAAACTTTGTCTCAAATAGAAGCTAAATCTACAAATTCTCCTTTTTGGAAGTGACTAATATAATTAAAGGATATGTTTTTCAAATGGCTTTTTCAAAATGTGATGGTGCTTTTGGGAAGATGTATGTCGGATGATAGGTTAAGGATACAATACTCCCGGGGGATCACACGCTCGCGTCCCCCGGCTCCAATGCGAGACGTGTGTCCCTACGTGGCTGACTCAAAAGATGGCTCTGCCTTATCTTCTCGGCCTTTTCTGTGTCTCTCTCGACCAGCAGTTACTTCTAGTACCTTTTTCTTCTTTCACAGAGAGAGGGAGCGTCATGAAATTGTAGGGGTTCGTAGCATGGAAAACAAAAAATTTCTATCGCATACAAACAAACAAGCCAAGATCTATCTACTAGATTGTAGCAACGAGTCGATGGAATAACTTACCCTCGAAGATTCCAAAGTGTTTAACGAGAGCGGATTCTCGTGGGTGATGTAGTCGTACTCTTTCCGATCTCAAGATCGCGTAGACGATCCTTCCGGCGCTGCGTTCCGGCAGCGCTCCCGCAGTCGGTCACACGTTCGGTACTCGACGAAGACCTTCCTCTCCCTTGTTCCAGCAGGCAGCAGAGGTTGTAGCTCTCTCCTCGCGATTCCGGCAGCACAACGGCGTGGTACCGGAAGTAGAGGGGAGATCCCGCAGGGCTTCGCCTTAAGCCGGAGCGAGTATGGTGGATTATGAGAGAGGGCTATTAGTGGTCTAGAGATTAGACACACCAATTAGAAGGCTCTAAACCGCAGGCTAAAGCAATTAGAAGCTCTAAACCAAACGGCTCTAAACCTGAGATTAGAGGAGGAAACTTGTGTGTCTCAAGGAGGAGCCCTGCCCCTCCTTTTATGGGTGGAGGGGCCTTGGCGCGCCAGGGGAGGGAGGGAGTCCCTCCCCAACTCGGACTAGGGCTGGGCGCCGGCCTGGAGGAGTGGGACTCCTCCTCCAAGTTGGTTCCAACTCCTCTTGCTTGTTTCCCACAGTTTCCTATTTCCCACAGTTTCCTGTTTTAGCCGTTTGACTTTCGAACTGGCAATTTGACTTTCATGTTTTTGGAACAGCAAGAACACTTAGTACATGATGCAATCATTCAATGACACACTCATGTACCCTCCCCCCCGGAGTGCCGGACAATCCGGAACCTTCTAGAACATTCCCGATGAAAACACCGGAATCATTCCCGAACTCCGAAACGGGACTTTCCTTATATGAATCTTATTCTCCGGACCATTCCGGATCACCTCGTGATATCCCGGATCCCATCCGAGACTCCGAACAACATTCGGTCTCTTTCTCATAATACCATAACTACTCAAAACAACGTCGAATCCTTAAGTGTGTCTCCCTACGGTTCGTGAATTATGCGGACATGATCGAGACACTTCTCCGAACAATAACCAATAGAGGAATCTGGAAATTCATATGGCTCCCACATATTTCTACGATTACTTTGCGATCGAATGAACCACTTACATACGATACCAATTTCCCTTTGTCTCACGATATGTTACTTATCCGAGGTTATGATCGTCGGTATCTCTGCATACCTAGTTCAACCTCGTTACTGATAAGTAATCTTTTCTCGTTCCCGTGATATGTGATCCCTTGTGACCAAGTCACATGCTTGCAAGTCAATTGGATGACATTCCACCGAGAGGGCCCAGAGTATATCTATCCGTCATGTGGATGGACAAATCCCACTCTTGATCCATGTGTTTCAACCAATACTTTCCGAACACTTAATGCCACCTTTATAACCACCCAGTTACGGTGTGGTGTTTGATGTCATCAAAGCATCCATCTGGTAAAGGTGATATGCATGATCTTATGGTCGAAGGAATTAGGTTACTATGTATCAGAAAGCATATAGCAATTGAACTATTGAAATGACTTGATCTTTATGCTACGCTTATCAATAGGAGTATGTCCACCATATCATTCTCCTAACGATATGATCTTGTTGTTGATAACATCTCAATGTTCATGATATGGAAACCACAATCATTTAATCAACCAACAAGCTAGTGAAGTATAGAGGCTATACTAGGGACTTCAATTTAAGTTTACAATTCACACAAGTATTAATGTTTCCTTGTTAATACTATTATAGCATGAATATAAACATTTATCATAAACACAAAGATATAATAATAACTATATTTATTATTGCCTCTAGGGCATATCTCCAACAGTCTCCCACTTGTACTAGAGTCATCTAATCTAGATTACATGGTAATATACCGAACACCCATGGCAGTTTGGTGTTGGTCATGTTTTGCCCTCGGGAGAGGTTTAGTCAACGGATCCGCCACATTCAGATCTGTGTGTACTTTGCAAATCTTTATATCCCCATCCTGGATATGTTCTCGAATAGCGTGAAAACGTAGCTTGATATGCTTCAGCTTCTTGTGTGACCTTGGTTCTTGCGCATTGGCTATGGCGCCCATGTTATCACAGTAGATAGACATTGGGTCCAGCGCACTTGGAACCACACCCAGCTCTGTAATGAACTCTTTCATCCATATCGCTTCTTGTGAAGCCTCTGAAGCAGCCATGTATTCCGATTCAGTTGAAGATCTCGCCACAACGCTTTGCTTTGCACTCCTCCAGCTAACTGCTGCACCATTCAAAATAAATACGTATCCAGATTGTGATTTAGAATCATCCGGATCGGTGTTCCAACTAGCATCGGTGTAACCATTAACAACGAGCTGTTCATCACCTCCATAAGAAAGAACCATATCCTTAGTTCTTCTCAAGTACTTAAGGATGTTTTTGACCGCTGTCCAATGATCCACTCCTGGATCACTTTGATATCTGCTAGTTAAACTAACAGCATATGCAATGTCGGGTCTAGTACATAGCATGGCATACATTAGAGATCCTATGGCTGAGGCATAGGGAGTCTTACTCATCCTTTCTCTATCTTTTGCTGATGTTGGACTTTGAGTTTTACTCAAGGTCGTATTGGGCAACATGGGCAAGAACCCTTTCTTGCTTTCTTCCATTCCAAACTTCTTTAGAACTTTGTCCAAATATGTACTCTGTGACAATGATATTTGGCGTTTCGATCTATCTCTATAAATCTTTATGCCTAATATGTAAGCTGCTTCGCCAAGATCCTTCATTGAAAAACTATTATTCAAATATTCCTTGACACTATTAAGAAGGTCTACATCATTCCCAATCAACAATATGTCATCCACATATAGTATTAAGAATGCTACAGAGCTCCCACTCACTTTCTTGTAAATACAAGCTTCTCCATAAGTTTGTATAAAACCAAAACTTTTGATTACCTTATCAAAACGTTGATTCCAACTTCGGGATGCTTGCTTCAATCCATAGATGGACCGTTGAAGTTTGCATACCTTGTTAGCATCTTTAGGATCGACAAAACCTTTGGGTTGCATCGTATACAACTCTTCATCAATATCTCCATTGAGGAATGCTGTTTTGACATCCATCTGCCATATCTCATAATCATAATATGTAGCGATTGCTAACATAATCCTCACAGACTTTAGCTTCGCTACTGGTGAGAAAGTCTCATCGTAGTCAACTCCTTGAATTTGTCGAAACCCTTTTGCGACAAGTCGAGCTTTATAGACAGTAACATTACCATCAACATCTGTTTTCTTCTTGAAAATCCATTTGCTCTCGACAGCCTTTCGGCCATCCGGTAAGTCCACCAAAGTCCATACTTGGTTTTCGTACATGGATCCAATCTCGGATTTCATGGCTTCTTGCCATTTATTGGAATCTGGGCTCATCATCGCTTCCTCATATGTCTCGGGGTCATCGGTGTTGTCCACCAACATGACGCTCATAACGGAATCATACCAATCTGGAGTGGTACGATTTCTCGTTGATCTCCGAGGCTCTGTAGCAACTTCAACCGAAGTTTCATGATCACCATCATTAGCTCCCTCTCTAATTGGTGCAGGCACCACAGGAACTTCTTCCGGTGCTGCGCTACTCGCAATTTCGAGAGAAGGTTCGACAACCTCGTCGAGTTCTACCTTCCTTCCAGTCACTTCTTTCAAGAGAAATTCCTTCTCTAGAAAGGATCCATTCTTGGCAACGAAGATTTTGCCTTCGGATCTATGATAGAAGGTATACCCAATAGTTTCCTTCGGGTATCCTATGAAGACGCATTTTTCCGCTTTGGCTTCAAGCTTGTCCGGCTGTAACTTCTTTACATAGGCTTCGCATCCCCAAACTTTAAGGAACGACAATTTAGGTTTCTTCCCAAACCATAATTCATACGGTGTCGTTTCAACGGATTTAGATGGTGCCCTATTTAAAGTGAATGCGGCTGTTTCTAATGCATAACCCCAAAATGATAGCGGTAAATCTGTAAGTGACATCATAGAACGAACCATATCTAAGAGAGTTCGATTACGACGTTCGGACACACCATTACGCTGTGGTGTTCCCGGCGGTGTCAATTGTGAAAGTATTCCGCATTTCTTTAAATGCTCGCCAAACTCGTAACTTAGATATTCACCTCCACGATCAGAACGTAGAAATTTAATCTTCTTGTTACGTTGATTCTCTACCTCACTTTGAAACTCCTTAAACTTCTCGAAAGTTTCGGACTTATGTTTCATGAAATAGATATACCCATATCTACTCAAGTCATTCGTGAAGGTAAGAACATAACGATAACCACCGCGCGATGCTACACTCATTGGACCACACACATCGGTATGTATAATTTCCAATAAGTCCGTAGCTCGCTCCATCATACCAGAAAATGGAGTCTTAGTCATTTTTCCCATCAGACATGCTTCGCATCTTTCAAGTGATTCAAAATCAAGTGATTCAAGAAGTCCATCGGAATGGAGTTTCTTCATACGCTTCACTCCAATGTGACCAAGACGACAGTGCCACATATAGGTCGAATTATCGCTTGATTTCAAACGTTTAGCCTCAATATTGTTGATATGTGTATTTCCACTATCGAGATTCAATAAGAATAGACCATCTATCAAAGGTGCATGTGCATAAAACATATTACTCATATAAATCGAACAACCATTATTCTCTGACTTAAACAAGTAACCGTCTCGCAATAAACAAGATCCTGATATAATGTTCATGCTCAACGCAGGCACTAAATAACAATTATTTAAGTATAAAACTAATCCCGATGGTAGATGAAGAGGTAGCGTGCCGACCGCGATCACATCAACCTTTGATCCGTTTCCCACGCGCATCGTCACCTCGTTCTTCGCTAGCTTCCGTTTATTCTGCAGCACCTGTTTCGAGTTACAAATATGAGCAACCGAACCAGTATCAAATACCCAGGCACTACTACGAGTACTAGTGAGATACACATCAATAACATGTATATCAGATATACCTTTCTTCTTGATGTTGCCGTTCTTCAGATCCGCCAAGTACTTTGGGCAATTCCGCTTCCAGTGACCTTCTCCCTTGCAGTAAAAGCACTCAGTATCAGGCTTGGGTCCAGCCTTGGTCTTCTTCGCCGGCGTGGTAACTTTCTTAGCACCCTTCTTGAAGTGTCCCTTTTGCTTAGACTTGCCTTTCTTGAATTTGGTGGTCTTATTGACCATCAACACTTGGTGCTCTTTCTTGATCTCCACTTCTGCAGATTTTAACATAGCAAATAGTTCTGGCAACTCTTTGTTCATGTTCTGCATGTTATAGTTCATCACAAAGTTCCTGTAACTTGGTGGTAGCGACTGGAGGACACGGTAAATCCCCAAAGCATTAGGAATCACTATACCCAAGCTTTGAAGTTTGCTTGCGTGCCCAGACATCTTAAGCACATGCTCACTGACGGAGCTGCCCTCTTCCATCTTGCAGTTAAAAAACTTTTCAGAAGCCTCATAGCTTTCAATTGCCGCATGAGTCTCAAAAATCAATTTGAGATCCTCGACAATATCATATTGGTCTGAATTCTCAAACCTTTTCTGAAGCTCCGATTCTAAACCATACAAGATAGCACACTGAACTATGGAGTACTGATTCTTCCGAGCGAGGTAAACATTCTTTACTTCATCGGGAGCATCATCTGCAGGTGGGTCACCCAGCGGTGCATCTAGCACATAGGTCAAATTACCAGCTGTGAGGACAATCCTCAAATTGCGGAACCAATCCGCGAAGTTGCTTCCATTGTTTTTCAACTTTTCTTTCTCTAGGAACGCATTAAAATTGATGGTAGGGGCTGCCATTGATCTACAACATATTTGCAATAGTTTAGACTAAGTTTATGACAAATTGAGTTCAAATTAATTAATGAAATTAAACTAGGTGAACTCCCACTCAAAACAATATCCCTCACATTGTTTTAGTGATCACACGAACCAAATCCACCATACCAACACCGATCATCACGAGAGTTGATATAGCTTCAATGGCGAACAATCGACATGTTCATCATATCTACTATATGATTCATGCTTTACCTTTCGGTGATCCGTGTTCCGAGACCATGTCTGTACATGCTAGGCTCGTCAAGATCAAACCTTAGTTTCCGCATGAGCAAATCTGGCTTGCTCACGTTGTATACACTTGCAGAATCTAACACACCCGATCATCACGTGGTGCTTCGAAACAACAAGCTTTAGCAAAGGTGCTAACTAAGGGTGAACACTTTATGATTTGAAATTGATGTGCATGAGGGATCATCTTATAATGCTACCGTCGTCTACTAAGCAATACAAGATGCATAAAGGATTAACATCACATGCAATTCAATATATATGTGATATGATATGGCCTTTCTTATTTGTGCTTCCGATCTCCATCTTCAAGCACGAACATGATCTCCATCATCATCGGCATTGCATCAAGGTCAATGACGCTTCTCCATGGTTGTCGTCCACCGGCTTCAACTATTACAACTACTTTGAATAGACACGTGGGTCTTAACATAAATTAAAGACAACCATATGGCTCCTGCCGGTTGCCAACTTACAATAAGGAACATTGCATACATCAAATATAATCACAATCATGGCCATATCACATCACTGCACACCCCTGCAAAACAAAGTTAGACACTTCTACTTTCTTTGCATATTTTACGTGGTTTCGGGCTTTCAATAAGTGTCGTTCTAACTTACGAACAAGAACCACAACATTGATACTAGCATTGTTGATTACCCGTTGTAAATTGGATCTTAACTATGCTAGGAGAAACAGGCACCCGCAAAGCCACTTATGCAATACAAGTTGCATGTCAAGCGTGGAGCAAGTCTCATGAACGATGTCATGTAAGGTTAGCCCGGGCCGCTTCATCCCAACATACCGCAAGATGCAAAGTACACAAAAAGCAATCTACAATAAGAGCATCAACGCCCACAATGACCATTGTGTTCTACTCGTGCAACAGATCTACATATAGACACGGCTCTGATACCACTGTAGGGGTTTGTAGCATGGAAAACAAAAATTTTCTATCGCATACAAACAAACAAGCCAAGATCTATCTACTAGATTGTAGCAACGAGTCGATGGAATAACTTACCCTCGAAGATTCCAAAGTGTTTAACGAGAGCGGATTCTCGTGGGTGATGTAGTCGTACTCTTTCCGATCTCAAGATCGCGTAGACGATCCTTCCGGCGCTGCGTTCCGGCAGCGCTCCCGCAGTCGGTCACACGTTCGGTACTCGACGAAGACCTTCCTCTCCCTTGTTCCAGCAGGCAGCGGAGGTTGTAGCTCTCTCCTCGCGATTCCGGCAGCACAACGGCGTGGTACCGGAAGTAGAGGGGAGATCCCGCAGGGCTTCGCCTTAAGCCGGAGCGAGTATGGTGGATTATGAGAGAGGGCTATTAGTGGTCTAGAGATTAGACACACCAATTAGAAGGCTCTAAACCGCAGGCTAAAGCAATTAGAAGCTCTAAACCAAACGGCTCTAAACCTGAGATTAGAGGAGGAAACTTGTGTGTCTCAAGGAGGAGCCCTGCCCCTCCTTTTATGGGTGGAGGGGCCTTGGCGCGCCAGGGGAGGGAGGGAGTCCCTACCCAACTCGGCCTAGGGCTGGGCGCCGGCCTGGAGGAGTGGGACTCCTCCTCCAAGTTGGTTCCAACTCCTCTTGCTTGTTTCCCACAGTTTCCTGTTTCCCACAGTTTCCTGTTTTAGCCGTTTGACTTTCAAACTGGCAATTTGACTTTCATGTTTTTGGAACAGCAAGAACACTTAGTACATGATGCAATCATTCAATGACACACTCATGTACCCTCCCCCCCGGAGTGCTGGACAATCCGGAACCTTCTAGAACATTCCCGATGAAAACACCGGAATCATTCCCGAACTCCGAAACGGGACTTTCCTTATATGAATCTTATTCTCCGGACCATTCCGGATCACCTCGTGATATCCCGGATCCCATCCGAGACTCCGAACAACATTCGGTCTCTTTCTCATAATACCATAACTACTCAAAACAACGTCGAATCCTTAAGTGTGTCTCCCTACGGTTCGTGAATTATGCGGACATGATCGAGACACTTCTCCGAACAATAACCAATAGAGGAATCTGGAAATTCATATGGCTCCCACATATTTCTATGATTACTTTGCGATCGAATGAACCACTTACATACGATACCAATTTCCCTTTGTCTCACGATATGTTACTTATCCGAGGTTATGATCGTCGGTATCTCTGCATACCTAGTTCAACCTCGTTACTGATAAGTACTCTTTTCTCGTTCCCGTGATATGTGATCCCTTGTGACCAAGTCACATGCTTGCAAGCCAATTGGATGACATTCCACCGAGAGGACCCAGAGTATATCTATCCGTCATGTGGATGGACAAATCCCACTCTTGATCCATGTGTTTCAACCAATACTTTCCGAACACTTAATGCCACCTTTATAACCACCCAGTTACGGTGTGGTGTTTGATGTCATCAAAGCATCCATCTGGTAAAGGTGATATGCATGATCTCATGGTCGAAGGAATTAGGTTACTATGTATCAGAAAGCATATAGCAATTGAACTATTGAAATGACTTGATCTTTATGCTACGCTTATCAATAGGAGTATGTCCACCATATCATTCTCCTAACGATATGATCTTGTTGTTGATAACATCTCAATGTTCATGATATGGAAACCACAATCATTTAATCAACCAACAAGCTAGTGAAGTATAGAGGCTATACTAGGGACTTCAATTTAAGTTTACAATTCACACAAGTATTAATGTTTCCTTGTTAATACTATTATAGCATGAATATAAACATTTATCATAAACACAAAGATATAATAATAACTATATTTATTATTGCCTCTAGGGCATATCTCCAACAGAAATTTCCAGCCAGACTCACCTCCGAAGCCATGGCTATAACCGACCATCGCAACCGTTCCTATCTCCCCCGACGCCCTCTCCATCGGCAGCGTTGCAGGGGTCAGCCGGTTTGGCTGGGGGCCGTGAGGCAGCTCTGGCGGAGGATGTCGTTGCTACCCGCGTTGAGCGGTACAGCAGCTCTGCTACGACGGCGCTGCTACTGCTACCACGTCATGGAGGCTCTGCTACCCTGCTACAACGACATGGAGGCTTTGCTACAATGGGGCTCTGCTACAACGGCACGACAACTCTGCTATCCAAGCATGGCGGCGCTGCTACAGTGGCATGGTGGCTATGCTACAACGGCGGGTCGGCTCTGCTACAATGGGGCAGGGCGGCGCTGCTACCAGAGTCGAGCAGCTCTGCTACAACGGCAGGGCGGCTCTGCTACCCGAGTATGGCGGGGCGGCTACAATGGACCATTGGCGTTGCTGCAAGCGCCTAGCATGCCGCTACTGCATCAACCGGTTTCTCCGGCGCCGTCCGTGGCCCTCCCGTGGCTTGCGGAGGAGCAACGGCAGTCTGCAGCAATGGGGGGAGGCAGAGCGGCGAGGGATGCGCAACGCGAGGACGACTACTGCACCGGCCACGACGAGGGTTCTTCAGCGACGCCGCGATGGGTTCTTCGTCCAACGGAGCAGCGGCTCCGGCGTATACGGGTTGGGAGAGAGAGAGAGAGCGCAGCGTTGGAGCCTTGCGCGGCCGCGAGGAACGAGCGAGGATGCAGGAGCACGGAGGAGTTTTCTATTGTCATTGGGTTGATGTTTTAATCTAACAATCAGTATAGAATAAATCGAACGGTTCGGGAGGAGGGGGATCGGGACGCATAGCACTACCCATTAATTAAGCCCCGCAAAACGATGAATCAATGCTACGTGTCGAGCACTTGCCCCTAGGATGGCGGTTGGTGGTTCCGTGTCACAGCTGCCGCAAATGTAGTGTTCTTGCGTCAGTGCTACTAGCTGATTAGTACTCCCTCTGTTTGGGATTATAGGTCCTACACGCATACCTAGATTGTTAATTTGACCAACAAAATATAACTTATATATCACAAAAGTTATACCATTAGAAAATATAACCTCTAAAGTTTCTAATGGTATAATTTTTATACTATACTATTTATATTTTGTTGTTTAAATTGACAAACTAGTTATCCGCGCGGGACTTATAATCACAGACGAAGGAAGTATTGTATCGTGACGACGATACCCATCGCCGCCGCCGCCGCCACCACGAAGGGCGGCCACGCGCACGAGAGGTAACGAGGTCGCTGCTTGTCTCGAAGAAGCCGCCGTCGCAACTTCGGAGCTCGGACGGCGACCCGGAGGCCCTCCCGTTGAGCTAGTTTCTGAGAGCAGCGACCCGCAGTGCGGGGTGCAATCCGAGATTTCGATCCAGTCTCGTCGTAGATTACAGAATGAGATCGAATCCATCTCGGTTTCAGTCTCCGGGCGGAACCCAAGCCGGGCGCTCGTCAGATTTCGGATTCTCGGGCCTCGCTCGGCAGAGAGAACCCTTGCTAATCCTAATCAAAGTTGCTCCTCCTTCAAAGCTTGAAGAGGCCTCTTTGGCCATGTCGACCTCTCGTCTCCGGCCAAACCACCCGTCTCGAGCATACAGGTCCGTCGTCAGTCCCTTGTCCTTTCTTTTCCTCTATAGATAGATATTTTGTTTGTTTGTTTGTTTGTTTGCAGAGAGAGTAGAAATTGTATTTCCGGCGCCTCCGGGACGTACTGAATCAAAATGGCTTCCTTCATAATTTGTAAATCTTGTACGACACAGAATTACATATCTTTGAAACTGCATCTCAAAGGATATCGAAATAAATTGCTTCTTTGCGACTATTGTGAAGCCAACTCTTATTTTAATTTGTGTCCATGCATGCCAAATGCAGAAACTCAAGCGACAGGATAGGCTCAGCACATTGCCTGATGACATATTCTAGTCAACATTCTTTGACCGGCTCAAATGTCCGTGATGCCACAAGAACCAGCATCCTCTCTCTAGACGTAGGGTGGAATCATCTCTCGGCCGAGCTCTCTCGGCTGATAATAAGTGCTCGATCGGGACTTCCTGCACAAGGGCGTGTCAAACGACGACAACATGTCGGGTGATGACTTGCTTCGGGCGGCTGAATGCTGCTGCTGTTGAGGCGCGCGACAAAGAATATACTGCTGGCACGCAGAAATTGCTTTCTTCTGGCTTCACTTGGTTGTGTACTCATCCTATCATGTGTGCACGTATTATTGATGCAGATTTGGGTTCAACCAGAGTGTCTCACAAAAAGGCTGACATATGCGTTTTACCTCTGGCCTATGGGTGAAATGCAGGTACTGGATCACCCCTGTGAAATGTAATAAATGAATAAGAAGAGAGGAGGTGGCGGGGCTCGTATAGCAAGTTGTGGTACCGCATTCATGTTTTGCAAGTTATATGATTAATTTACACGTAGCAAGCAAGTTATGGTACTGCTAGTATACAACTCTTTATTTTATTTTTGTTTCGGATGCACATGTCATAATTAGTGATTCTTAATTAAAAGACATCAAATCCTCGTTGACATGACAAAGAGTGTGTTTTTATAAAAGTGGACCGAATTAGGCATATACAATGGTCTATATTTTAGATCAACTCCAACAGCTTACCCATATATAGGTAAAAGGGCAAAAACTTTTTGGGCAAAAAACTTGCTTCAACAGCATACCGGGTGATCACCCATTTTTTGCCACCTTCTACCCATATATGGGTAGATGGATACAAATTTTGGGTAAGAGACAATCTTTATCCATATGTTGCCATGTCAGCACAAAATGTACGCGGGAGGGTCCAACTGCCCCAGCGGAAGTTTCCGCTCGCTCCAGCCGCGCTGCCCTGTTCGCCGCTCGCCACCGTCGTGCCATGGCTGATTTTCCCTACCTTCCTCAAGCCCCTGCTGCCCTTCTCCCAGCCGTTCCCGACCGATTTCAGGCTACAACCGCCGCTCAACGATCCCCACTGCGGTGCCTCAATCTTTGCTGCCGGGCCTCTCTGCCGTGGCTCCTCCATCTCTGACACCCCTGCCAGGCCCCACCGAGGCGTTCCCGACCCTGATTTGGTCGCGGGTACGACCTAGCTGGCGCGCACGACCTGTCAGACAACAACGGGAAGCTCGCTGTCGCCCTCCCCTGACCTCGCCCGCCCTCCACTGACCTCGACAGACCTCCCCCGCATCCACGAGTATCTCATAGTCGCCTTGACCTCACCGCCCTCCCTCCCTCTTCCACGGCAAGCTTGTCAGCGCCCCGTCAGCCCATGACGGGATCAAGTTTGAGGACCGGATTGCTTTTCATATTTTTTTTAGGGTCCTAGGCATAAAAAATAATTTCTATTATTTTGTGGCCGTAGTTGTCATTTGAGTAGCCAATTTTTGGATAAGCCGTTGGAGCTCAAAGTTTTTTGCCTACCAAACCTTCTTTCTCATCTTACCCAAAAACTTTTTGCTTATTCATATTTAGGTAAGCTGTTGGAGTTGCTCTTAGCGTTGCTACGTAGGATGATTTTTGAGTTAGAGGAGAGAAATAAAAAAAAGTTTGTCTTCTCTTAGCTCTTAGCAACAATATGTCTCACCACATATTAACGGATATAAGAAACGTGTTGAGAGATGAGACTAAAAAAATAACTCATTATACATCATGTTTTATTGTTCTAACAAAAGTAAATGACATGTATAAGACCTTGTCAACCGTTATACATGCCCTTGGTCGTCATTAGCGAGTAGCGAGAACCCAACACTATAACGTTACGTGGTTGGGTTCTGGACATGATGTTACTCATCCAGCACTATGATGGTCTTGTAATTCTTGTTGTTAAAGTTTCTACTCTTTCCAACCTAAATTAGTTGATTAGATTATCTAGATAAAGTTAAGTAACTAATATGGATCAGAAAGAGTATTAGATACATTTATATCTTGATAAATTTGAGTGAACTAATTTGGGTCGGATGGAGTAATTTAATTCAAAAGAAAATTTATGTAGGTCGGAATGCAGACGTATTTCAGGAAATGGTACTGTAATAGATATATGTTGGGAAAGAAGAAAAAACGAAATATGTCACTGATAGGTGGTCCCGGTCTCATAAACCGAAAAGAAAAAACAAATGCTGGGCACAATACGGATCCCATCGCCGTCGCCGCCGCCGCCGCCGTAGGTGTGTCGTAGACGCCGCCGTCGCAACCTCTGACCGAGAACAGGTCGGCAGCAGACCATAGGCCCTCCGGTTGAGCTAGTTCCCTTGCAGTTCGTTTCCGAGCCGCAGATCGAATTGGACCCCCTTTCGGTGTCCTGGAGATCGAATCCTTCTCGATTTCACTCTCCGGCTTGCCATGGGAGGCGGAACCCAAGCCGCTATACATCAAGATTTCGCAACTCACGATTCATCAACTGCCAGACTGCAAGTTCTTCTGTCGCGGGAGCCATGCGGGTGAGTTGCTTGTCCTTCCTCTAGATCTTTTGTTTTCAGAGAGAGAGAGAGAGAGAGAGAGAGAGAGAGAGAGAGAGAGAGAGAGAGAGAGAGAGAGAGAAACCTTCCTCTAATCAAAGTTGCTTCTTCCAAACCTGAACGTATTTACAGGAAATATAGCAACTCCCGAGACATCAGAAACCCTCTCCGGCCATGGCGAACGGGCGAACGGCTGCCAGATTGACGGCAAAACCACCCGTCTCGAGCATAATACGGGTGAGTTCGTAGCTAGTCATTTCTTTTCCTCTAAATCTTTTGTTTGTTTTCAGAGAGAACATCCTATTTCTACTCGGAAATATATCCGAGTTGCATATCCTGGACGACTTAAAAAATTGCATCTCTATGGAAATTGTATCTCTACACCGAAATTACATCTTTATGATTGTATAGAAACTGCATCTCAAAAATTGCTTCTTTGTGACTATTGTGAAGCCAACTCTTATTTTAATTTGTGTCCATGCCGAATGCAGAAACTCAAGCGAGAGGATAGGCTCAGCATATTGCCTGATGACATTCTAGTCAACATTCTAGACCGCCTGGACGTCCCTGAAGCTGCAAGAACCAGCATCCTCTCTAGACGATGGAGTCGGCTCTCCGCCGAGCTCTCTCGGCTTATAATAGATGCTCGGGACTTTGTGCTTGAGGGTGTCGTCTCGAGCCCTAAAATCTATGGTCACACATTGGTACAGATGAATTCAGCTGCTGTTCAAGTGCCAAAGAACATACTGACACGCAGAAACTCAGCTGCTGTTGAAGCGACAAAGAACATACTGACACGCAGAAATCCAGGTGAACACACCATCCGCCTCCTGTCGACGGGGTTCTACTTGAGAGATGATGTCCCCATATCCATCGGACATGCTGTTGGCAATGCCATGGCGACACACAAGATTGAGCAAGCCGAGTTCACAGTTTTGACCGAGAAGGAACGCATGCAGTGCACTCTTCATGATATGTTGAAATATGGGGCACAGTTTGTATCATTTTTTAACGGTTGTCTGGATGCATTTTCTGGTCTGACGCGACTCTGCCTAGAGAATTTGGCATTTGCTGAATCTGACTTCGTCTCCAACATCCTTGTCACTTGTAAGCAGTTAAAATATTTAGGGTTCCTCAATTGCGAGACAGAGATGTGGATGACGCTCCAAGTTGAGCACGCACAACTCAGTGAGCTAAGTTTCGAGGACTGCCATTTTGGCGAAGTGGAACTCAAGTGGCTCCCGAGACTCACTCGAGCAAAGTTCGTGTTTTGGATGTCCTACAAAGACCTACCGCTGTCATTTGGCCATGTCCCATTGCTCGAGGTTGTGACCCTTGTAAATGTTGCTCTTAGTTGGCACAAAATGGTCAAGTTAAGCACGTTACTCTTTGAGACATCTATACAAGAGCTGCACTTGGGGTTTCAATGCGAAAAGGTAATTTGGGATGATGGGTTTCTTGTGGCTTCACTTGGTTCTCTACTCATCCAATCATCATGTGTTTATTGTTGGTGCAGATTTGGGTTCAACCAGAGTGTCTGACCAAAAGGCTGGCATCTGCGTTCCAGCGACTTAGGATTGTCAATCTAGATTGCATTCCTGAAGGGTATGATCTCACATGGACAATGTTCATTCTGGAAGCTGCGCCATCGCTGGAGGAGTTGTACATGACGGTATGTTCACACCAAAAGCAAAGCTTGTTGTATGGAATTTCTGTTTGAGTGGTTGCTCTATTATTTCCGCGCGCACCTGTGCTTTCACTTGGAGTAGAGATGTCTCGGTGAGAAAATCAACCTATGTTCTATATATACTATGCAGGTAATGGATCACCAATGTGAAATGCTAATGAATAAGAAGAAGAGGAGGCAACGCTTGTATTGCAAGAAGAAGGGCGTAGAGTGGGAATCAGCTAGTACATCAGATTTCAAGCACCACAATCTTACCAAGCTCACCATCTTCTGCTTTGAGTGTTGCATGGCGAGTCATGTGAGGCGTGTCATGGAAGCAGCGGTGAATCTGAAGGATGTGTACCTGTATGATAGACTGACATGTGATGATTGCGTACAGCTAAATCCGACTACGTTCCCGCTGTCAAAGAAGCATAGGTGCTCGATGAGGATGCTGATGACCCAGGGCATCGAGTCACGTGCCAGGATTCGCTTCCTTGACCATTTTAAAATGTGCGATGATCATGCCGCAATGATACTGTACTAGCAGTGTTTTCGTTGTTAAAGGGATATATATATGTAGCTGCCTGAAGGGTTTTCAGGAAGCAGTTTGTTTAACAAATAAAGCGGTCCAGCTCGCATAATGTTTCTGTACTCTATTGAGTTGTGGCGGGTTCTCTTATTTGATTTTGCTTTTATAGCTGCAGCGGCGCAGTGCCATGCGTGATCGAAAGCAGTAGGGACTCCTGGTTCCATGAATTCGAGAATGACTTATACTATATTCCTGTTGTACTGTAAGTAAATTTTAGACCAAGTTTGCAGTGTCATACTGAATCTAGCTTGATCCAACAACATAGGAGATGTATCTATTACTGCAACGTTTTGAATCGTTCTGTAGGCAGTCAGGCAGGAACTGGCTTAAGAAGAGAGGAATCCTCCTAATGTTGTCTGTCTTTTGAAATTAAAAAAATCTTGTGTGTATATAAATATCATCAGCTCCTAAAGAAGAAGTCGCCGTCATCTGCAACCACCTCGGAGCTCGGACGGCGAACCAGATTCTCAGGCCTCCCTCGGCAGATCTAGAGTTGCCGTTGGTTGGGGTTTAAATCCGAAAAGGTGATTGCCTTGTTCTGGCTTCACTCTCATCCTATCACGTGTTTGTTGTTGTTGTTGTTGCAGATTTGGGTTCAACCAGAGTATCATCTGACCAAAAGCTTGGCATCTGTGTTGTGCCAACTAAGTATTGTCAATCTAGTCAGCATTATATTAATTCCTCAAGGGTATGATCTGACATGGACAATGCATCCCGCCTGGAGGTGTTCTACATGACTGGTACTATGTTTTTACCTATAAAAACATTGTATGCTTTAGTGGTTACTTGCACCTAAAGCTTCTTCTGTTCTTTTTTTGTTTGTTTGTTTGTTTGAGCAGTTTCTCTATTATTTATTTCCCTCCCCATTGTATGGTTGCACTTGCACACACCTGTCCTGTTCTTTCACTTGGGTACAGGAGGTGTCTGCGACAGAATTCAACTTACCAAATGTCCTATGGTTGGAAATGCAGGTGTGTGATCATCTGTGTGACATGCAGATGGATAAGGAGAAAGAGGAGGGAAGGCTTGTATTTGTATAGCGAGGAGAAAGGCGTAGAGTGGGAGTCTTATCTTATTACCAATTAAGCTCATCATCTTCTGCTTTGATCGAGGAGTACATGGTGAGTCATGTAGTCAGGCGTGTCATGGAACCTAAAGGATGTGTACGTACCTTTATACTACTCCGTAGAATCGGATGTAGGAAGTGCCGATTCATGAAGCCTGCAAAGCCGAGTACGTTTCCGCATTCAAACGAGGGGAGGCCTTCAATGGAGGATGAGACAGGCATTGTTAGACTTGTAATTGTGTTTGTATTCGTATTGTAGCCTCTTATACAATTGTAACTGTACCCGACAAAGTACCTCTCATATATATGTTGTCGTGGCCGACCTAAGAGGTGTTGACGTCCACAACACCCAAAATCTTTTGTTTCTCATGGTATCAGAGCCGACTCGATCTTGACCTAGACCTAGCCGCCGCCATGTCCTCCTCGACTTCCGCTGCCACAGTGGAGGCCGCCGCCGCCGATCTCTCTGGCACGGCCACCGCCGCTGCCCTCTCCGGCGTGGCCACCGCGTCCGCTGCCGCCAGTGAGCCTTCGGCCTTCGTCGCCCGGCTCCACTTGCTTCGCTCTCCGATCCCATTGGATCGGGTGCATCCTTTGTCGCTCCGATGGTCCACATGGCGCCGGTGCCGCTGTTCCTCTCCAACCTCCTTCAAGGAGGATCTGCACCTACCCCCTTGATGAGCAAATCAACGGGGGCCTTGTTCTCCGAGGCGAGCTCTTTGGGTTCCGGACCCTCGGCGTTACGACCCAACTACGGCGCGATGGCGCCCTACGCGCCGCAGCCGCCGTTTGCGTATGACCCTGTCGCTTATGGGGCTTTCCATGGCACCCCCTACGGCGTGTCCTACGGCGCCCCTTACGGCGCCAGTCACGGCGTCCCCTATGGTGCTCCTCATGGTGCGTCCTACGGTGTTCCATACGGCTCCGGCTACGGCGTTCCTGGGCCATGCCCTCTATGATGCGCCCCCGCCTCCTCCACCACCGGCTGCGCCACAGGCTTCGCCCGTGGCGGACGTGGCCCCTGCCGGTGTTGCTACTGCGCCGCCTTACGACTTCGCCCTCAACGTCATCACGACTCCGCCGTTCTACTTCAGCAACCTTCTCCCGGTGAAACTGAAGATGGACAATTATCTGTTCTGGTGCACGCAGATTCACTATTTGGAGGGTTTTGTCAATGGTACTCTGCCCTGCCCCTCGCCGACCCATCACATGTACCGGCCATGGATTGCTCAAGATCAAGCGATCCTCTCGACGACTCAGTCCTCTCTCACCGAGGGCGTCGCAGGCATGGTGCTCTTTGCTTCTACATCTCATGAGGTGTGGGATGTGCTGGAGTCTAGTTTCTCTGCGCAATCATCGTCTCAGTCTATGGCTCTTCGTACTCAGCTCAACGAGACCCACAAGGAGCACCACCCCATCACCGTTTTCTTCAATAAGATCAAGCGCCTTGCTGATACGCTCGCCTCTATTGGTGATCCTCTTCGTGACACGGAGTTTACTGCGTACATACTCAAAGGTCTCGATGCCGAGTATAACTCTCTTGTGGAGGTGATCAAGGAACGCAAAGTTCCCATCAAGCCACAGGAGATCTTTTAGCGCCTCCTCTCGATGGAGCAGCGCCTAGCCGGTTGCCATCCGGATGGGCCCCCCTGGCCAACGCCGCCTACCATGGAGGTAAGGGGGGCGCCTGCCCTACTGCTCCACCACCGACGCCTCCTGCAGGCGGCAAGGGTGCGCACCGCCTCCTGGTGCTCCCGCCCAGCCGTGTCCCACCATCGTCGTCGAGAATGGGCTCCCACGTGCCTATTGTGCCGCTTGCGGCGCTGCTGCACCCTGCCAGCTGTGCGGTCTTGCTGGCCACATCATGTCTCGCTGCCATCGCCGCTTCAAGACTGATTTCCTTGGTCTTGGCAACGACGACAAGGGCAATGAGCGTCAAGCCAACATGAAGCGGCAGCAGGGCATACTCTGTCATATATTGTTGATCCCACCTGGTACATGGACACTGGTGCTACTGATCACGTGACAAGTGAGATGGACAAGCTCGCTATGCGTGAGGCCTACCATGGGCACGACAAGGTTCAGACGGCCAACGGAGCAGGTATGCACATCTCTCATATTGGTCAGGCATCTCTTCTTACACATACATCTCGGAAGTTGCATCTCAAGAACGTTCTTAGAGTCCCCACAGTTGCACGTAATTTGCTCTCTGTTCCTAAGCTTATGACAATAACGTGTTTTGTGAGTTTCACCCGTTTGTTCTTTTTATTAAGGACCGGACTACGAGGAACGTACTTCTTATAGTTCGACTTCGTCGTGGACTATATGCGCTTGATGTGCCGCGATCTGTCTCCCTAGTTGTCTTCTAAGTCTTCAGTGGTGTTCGAGTGTCCCCATCACAGTGGCACTCTCGTCTTGGCCATTCTTGTAGGGGTTCGTAGCATGGAAAACAAAAAATTTCTATCGCATACAAACAAATAAGCCAAGATCTATCTACTAGATTGTAGCAACGAGTCGATGGAATAACTTACCCTCGAAGATTCCAAAGCGGTTAACGAGAGCAGATTATCGTGGGTGATGTAGTCGTACACTTCCGATCTCAAGATCGCGTAGACGATCCTTCCGGCGCTGCGTTCCGGCAGCGCTCCCGCAGTCGGTCACACGTTCGGTACTCGACGAATACCTTCCTCTCCCTTGTTCCAGCAGGCAGCGGAGGTTGTAGCACTCTCCTCACGATTCCGGCAGCACAACGGCGTGGTACCGGAAGTAGAGGGGAAATCCCGCAGGGTTTCGCCTTAAGCCGGAGCGAGTATGGTGGATTATGAGAGAGGGCTATTAGTGGTCTAGAGATTAGACACACCAATTAGAAGGCTCTAAACCGCAGGCTAAAGCAATTAGAAGCTCTAAACCAAACGGCTCTAAACCTGAGATTAGAGGTGGAAACTTGTGTGTCTCAAGGAGGAGGCCCTGCCCCTCCTTTTATAGGTGGAGGGGCTAGGCGCGCCAGGGAGGGAGGGGAGTCCCTCCCCAACTCGGCCTAGGGCTGGGCGCCGGTTTGGAGGAGAGGAACTCCTCCTCCAAGTTGGTTTCAAACTCCTCTTGCTTGTTTCCCACAGTTTCCTGTTTCCCACAGTTTCCTGTTTTCCACAGTTTCCTGTTTTAGCCGTTTGACTTTCAAACTGGCAGTTTGACTTTCAAGTTTTGGAACAGCAAGAACACTTAGTACATGATGCAATCATTCAATGACACATTCATGTACCCTCCCCCCCCCCGGAGTGCCGGACAATCCGGAACCTTCTAGAACATTCCCGATGAAAACACCGGAATCATTCCCGAACTCCGAAACGGGACTTTCCTTATATGAATCTTATTCTTCGGACCATTCTGGATCACCTCGTGATATCCCGGATCCCATCCGAGACTCCGAACAACATTCGGTCTCTTTCTCATAATACCATAACTACTCAAACAACGTCGAATCCTTAAGTGTGTCTCCCTACGGTTCGTGAATTATGCGGACATGATCGAGACACTTCTCCGAACAATAACCAATAGAGGAATCTGGAAATTCATATGGCTCCCACATATTTCTACGATTACTTTGCGATCGAATGAACCACTTACATACGATACCAATTTCCCTTTGTCTCACGATAGTTTACTTATCCGTGGTTATGATCGTCGGTATCTCTGCATACCTAGTTCAACCTCGTTACTGATAAGTACTCTTTTCTCGTTCCCGTGATATGTGATCCCTTGTGAGCCAGTCAAATGCTTGCAAGCTAATTGGATGACATTTCACCGAGAGGGCCCAGAGTATATCTATCCGTCATATGGATGGACAAATCCCACTCTTGATCCATGTGTTTCAACCAATACTTTCTGAACACTCAATGCCACCTTTATAGCCACCCAGTTACGGTGTGGTGTTTGATGTCATCAAAGCATCCATCCGGTAAAGGTGATATGCATAATCTCATGGTTGAAGGAATTAGGTTACTATGTATCAGAAAGCATATAGCAATTGAACTATTTAATTGACTTGATCTTTATGCTACGCTTATCTATAGGAGTATGTCCATCACATCATTCTCCTAATGATATGATCCTGTTGTTAATAACATCTCTATGTTCATGATCAGGAAACCATGATCATATATTAACCAACAAGCTAGTTTAACAAGAGGCTTTACTAGGGACTCTTATTTTAGTTTACAAATCACACAAGTATTAATGTTTCCGGTTAATACAATTATAGCATGGTATGTAAACATTTATCATAAGTGTGAAGATATGATAATAACCACTTTATTATTGCCTCTTGGGTATATCTCCAACAGTCTCCCACTTGCACTAGAGTCAATAATCTAGTTTCAAACCTTTGTGTATTCAACACCTATGGCTTTCCGGTGTTGTATGTACACGATTGCTAGTGGTCAACTGATCTCCGGATCTAACACTTCCAGGTCCGTGTGTAATTGCATGTTTTTGCGTCTCTACGCATCACTCATTCTCTAATGAGATGGCTTTGTATAATTTTGGTCTTTCGGTGTGACCTTTAGCTCTTTGGGGTTAAAACATGTTGATAATATTGTCGCACAATATATCTTCATAGTATTATCCCACTGTGAACTACACCTAGTTTGATAACAAACTACTTGACACAAATGCCCTCTTTTGCTGCTAAAATAGCAGTCATATATTTTAGCCTTTTGTTGTAGTATCTGTCATAATGTCTTAACTTTGGAACTCATCCAAATCCATTATGGAACTCACTTTCCATTATATTGTGCCACCCTTAGTTTTAGATTGAGATAAACTTAATTTGTACTTTGTGACAAAACTAGTATCAATGTAGTACTTTTACAATGAACTAACCATCTATTTGTCACTTCTACAAATATTATACTCTTAGTTCTTCCAAAAGATCATAAGAATATCCTTACTATTGTCCAATGATCATCTTACGAATCATTCTGGTATATGCTCACAACATTTAGAGCATAGGACATATCTGGATTTGTACATATCACAGTATGATTGATATAAATACTCTTTGTGATTTCATACATCAAGTATCAATATATACTTGATTACTTGTTTCACTTTACCAAATGTCAATACACTTGAATATATCATCAACATTGAACTCATTCAATCCTTTCTGTGCGACAAGAACCTCTTCTTGTAGTTTCTATATTGAACTCATTCAATATCTTGTCTATGTACTTCTGGCACAACCATATTAGCGTCTATTGATGCCAAATATTTGGGTTTTGCCTAAGTCTTTCATCGGGATGAAATTCTTAATATGTGTTAATAGAAGATACATTATTTCCAATCAACAATATGTCTTCCACATAATGTATTAGAAACATGTCTTAGCGCTCCCACTTAATTTCTTGCAAATGCAAGCATCTTCATTATCTCTGATGAATTTAAACTCTTTTAACAGTTTCATCATAGTGAAGATTCCAACTCCGCTATGCTTACTTCAACCATTGAAGTTTGCATATGTTTTTAGCATCCCTTGAATTTTAACAAAACCCTTTGGACAGTGTCATGCACACGTCCTAGGTAACCCTTCTATTAGAAGAACTTGTTTTGTTTATTCAACTACCATATAATAAAATTATATGTAGTGGTTGCTACACTAATCCGTCTAGACTAAATATTGCTATGAAAGATCAGATCTTGTCATAGTCAACCTTTGAACATTGTTGTGAACTCTTTCCCAACATGTCGACTATTTCATAGATGTGCAACATCCATGTCTATTTATTTTATAGATCCAAACACAACTATAAGGTCTTACACCTTTCTCGAGGGTCCTTCAAGTTCAAAACTTGATTTCTCGTGTATGGAACTATCACGGATTTTATGGCTTCAAGCCATTTGACGGAGTCAGGGCTCATCATTGCTTCTTTGCATGTAGTCGGATCATTATTGTCAAATAATGATTTAACTCTCAAATCTTGGTATTTGATTGTTTACCCGACCTTCTTATTTCAATAGGAACTTGGATCCCCGTGACCACAACCTTTGAGGTACGTGAGCCATGAGCTTTGTTGCTGCCTCCGGAACACTTTTCGGCGCTGCGCAACTCTGCACATATAGCTAAGGTTCTTTTAACCTTATCAAAGTTCTATTGTCCTCCCACTTAACTTTTCACGAAAAATTCCTTCTAAAAGAAACTTGACGTTCTAAGTGACAAACACTTTTGTCTCCAGTGTTATGGAAGAATACTTAACAAAGACAGGTTCATACGACTTTGGTTGCAAACATCTTTCTTATGCATAGCATACCAATGTTTAAGAAAGGACAACTTGGGTTTTATCCCAAACCATAACATATGGTGTCATTTCAACGGATTATGATGGAGCTCTTTTCAGTGGAAAAACGGTAATCTCTAAAGCTTCTAATCTTTAAAATATAATGGCAGTTTTATGAATTATACCTTTGATCTTACCATGTCAAACAAGGTTTAATTACATACCTCGAACGCCCCATACCCTTATGGTGTTTCGGGAAATGCAAATCCACGGAACGATTCCTTAAATCTTAGGTATTATGCTAAACTCTGTAACTCAAATATCTTCCTTTATGATCTTTATCATAAACTGTTTATATTCTTGTTACAATGATTTTGCACTTCATCTTGAAAGTCTTTGAACTTTTCAAATGTTTCATACTTCATCCTTATTAAGTAAATATTCATATATTCACTCAAATTTTCGGAGAAAGCATATGAAGTTGAAATCCATCGCTCTTGACTACACATAATGGATTTCGTACAACAATATGTACAAGTTCCAATAAGCTAGTCATTCGTTCCCTTTTGGCCTATGAACAAAGTTTTAATTATCTCTAGGAAAGTTTCACAAGCGTCATTTGATCAAAAATCAAAAGACTCCAAAATTCCATCCACATGGAGTTTCTTCATGTTTTCTTTCCAATATAATTTAAACGGCGATGTCACTTCCGAAGTGATCTTTCAATCAATTTGTCTTTCGACATTTTTAGCACTAGTTTTATGGATGTGATTTCTCCAACAAGATTTGTGAATCATCCATCTTTTATGGATTACGGCAATTATTTGAACAACCCTTTTGTTCTCATAATACCTGATAAAAAAAATCTTTGAAGGCAAGCTTTGATGTTTAACGAGCAACACAATAACCCTTTATTTGTTCTCGATGAACATCATCACATATTCTTTTGCTAGTTACTTAGGCCATTGTAGTTCATGAATTGTGTTGTTTCGTATGACGATTCACACCAACAAATTCAGTATCAAATACTTAAGAATCACATTGTTTAATAAGCAAAGAATATAGCCATAACATGTATATCATCTATATACTTAAACTGAACAATTCTAGTCTTTTCCTTTCTGCCATATATTTATGAGATTTTCTTTCAATATTTCCTTTTCTGTTTGAAAGAATCTATCAACATCAATAGTGGAGTCATACATATGACATATAGTCCAAAAGCGTGTATAGTTAAATACCAATGTCTTTGGACTTGCACTTTGAAGTAGATCACCATCATCAAATGTTTGGTGTTCTTTCAAATTCCTTTCTTTAGTAATCTCTTGGTGTAGTAAACATTTTACCTACATCAAATATTCACCCTTATCATGGAATCGTCCATGATCAAGCTACTTTTAACTTATAACGATGAATTATGAGTATAATGTTGCTATCCAAAACCATTTGGAGGATTAGGACAACAAGTGTCTCCAACCTTTTTGCAAATTCTCATCAAAATATGAGAACATAAACTTTGCCATATTATACTCTATCATGTTGTAACCAAAACTTCGTTTCAGATATCACAATATCTTCCACACATCATGGTTTCTGAAACAACTCTTTCAGATCCTAGATAACCTTGATATTAAGAGAATCCTTTGAATATCAAGAATCATGGAGACAAACATGATACTTATATACTAACACTTGGAATTGTTACTCTTGATTTAATACTAATTATTAAACTTCATGGAGTAACCGGAACTTACTGAAAGTTTGCAATAGGACTTTTAAACTTTAGATTAACACTTCAAAACAATACGATACCAGTTCGTAAAGTAACTAACCAGAATTCTATAGTTCTATCATCTCAATTATAACTAAGCGCAAGGTGGTAAACGGATGCCAATGACTACAACAACTATGCAATTTCACTTTGATTTAGTTTATGATAAATTGAGTTCTAATTAATAATTAAATTAATCTAGGTGAACTCCCACTCAAAACAATATCCCTCACATTGTTTTAGTGATCACACGAACCAAATCCACCACATCAAAACCGATCATCACGAGAGTTGATATAGCTTCAATGGCGAACAATCAACATGTTCATCATATCTACTATATGACTCATGCTCTACCTTTCGGTAATCCGTGTTCCTGAGGCCATGTCTGTACATGCTAGGCTCATCAAGATCAAACCTTAGTTTCCGCATGAGCAAATCTGGCTTGCTCACGTTGTATACACTTGCAGAATCTAACACACCCGATCATCACGTGGTGCTTCGAAACAACAAGCTTTAGCAACGGTGCTAACTAAGGGTGAACACTTTGTGACTTGAAATTCATGTGCATGAGGGATCATCTTATAATGCTACCGTCGTCTACTAAGCAATACAAGATGCATAAAGGATTAACATCACATGCAATTCATAATATGTGATATGATATGGCCTTTCTTCTTTGTGCTTCCGATCTCCATCTTCTAGCACGAACATGATCTCCATCATCACCGACATTGCATCAAGGTCAATGATGCTTCTCCATGGTTGTCGTCCACCGGCTTCAACTATTACAACTACTTTGAATAGACACGCCGGTCTTAACATAAATTAGAGACAACCATATGGCTCCTGCCGGTTGCCGACTTACAATAAGGAACATTGCATACATCATATATAATCACAATCATGGCCATATCACATCACTGCACACCCCTGCAAAACAAAGTTAGACGCCTCTACTTTCTTTGCATATTTTACGTGGTTTGGGGCTTTCAATAAGTGTCGTTCTAACTTACGAACAAGAACCACAACATTGATACTAGTATTGTTAATCACCCGTTGTAAATTGGATCTTAACTATGCTAGGAGAAACAGGCACCCGCAAAGCCACTTATGCAATACAAGTTGCATGTCAAGCGTGGAGCAAGTCTCATGAACGATGTCATGTAAGGTTAGCCCGGGCCGCTTCATCCCAACATACCGCAAGATGCAAAGTACACAAGAAGCAATCAACAATAAAAGCATCAACGCCCACAATGACCATTGTGTTCTACTCGTGCAACAGATCTACATATAGACACGGCTCTGATACCACTGTAGGGGTTCGTAGCATGGAAAACAAAAATTTTCTATCGCATACAAACAAACAAGCCAAGATCTATCTACTAGATTGTAGCAACGAGTCGATGGAATAACTTACCCTCGAAGATTCCAAAGCGGTTAACGAGAGCAGATTCTCGTGGGTGATGTAGTCGTACACTTCCGATCTCAAGATCGCGTAGACGATCCTTCCGGCGCTGTGTTCCGGCAGCGCTCCCGCAGTCGGTCACACGTTCGGTACTCGACGAAGACCTTCCTCTCCCTTGTTCCAGTAGGCAGCGGAGGTTGTAGCACTCTCCTCGCGATTCCGGCAGCACAACGGCGTGGTACCGAAAGTAGAAGGGAAATCCCGCAGGGCTTCGCCTTAAGCCGGAGCGAGTATGGTGGATTATGAGAGAGGGCTATTAGTGGTCTAGAGATTAGACACACCAATTAGAAGGCTCTAAACCGCAGGCTAAAGCAATTAGAAGCTCTAAACCAAACGGCTCTAAACCTGAGATTAGAGGTGGAAACTTGTGTGTCTCAAGGAGGAGGCCCTGCCCCTCCTTTTATAGGTGGAGGGGCTAGGTGCGCCAGGGAGGGAGGGGAGTCCCTCCCCAACTCGGCCTAGGGCTGGGCGCCGGTTTGGAGGAGAGGAACTCCTCCTCCAAGTTGGTTTCAAACTCCTCTTGCTTGTTTCCCACAGTTTCCTATTTCCCACAGTTTCCTGTTTTCCACAGTTTCCTGTTTTAGCCGTTTGACTTTCAAACTGGCAGTTTGACTTTCAAGTTTTGGAACAGCAAGAACACTTAGTACATGATGCAATCATTCAATGACACATTCATGTACCCTCCCCCCCCGGAGTGCCGGACAATCCGGAACCTTCTAGAATATTCTCGATGAAAACACCGGAATCATTCCCGAACTCCGAAACGGGACTTTCCTTATATGAATCTTATTCTTCGGACCATTCCGGATCACCTCGTGATATCCCGGATCCCATCCGAGACTCCGAACAACATTCGGTCTCTTTCTCATAATACCATAACTACTCAAACAACGTCGAATCCTTAAGTGTGTCTCCCTACGGTTCGTGAATTATGCGGACATGATCGAGACACTTCTCCGAACAATAACCAATAGAGGAATCTGGAAATTCATATGGCTCCCACATATTTCTACGATTACTTTGCGATCGAATGAACCACTTACATACGATACCAATTTCCCTTTGTCTCACGATAGTTTACTTATCCGTGGTTATGATCGTCGGTATCTCTGCATACCTAGTTCAACCTCGTTACTGATAAGTACTCTTTTCTCGTTCCCGTGATATGTGATCCCTTGTGAGCCAGTCACATGCTTGCAAGCTAATTGGATGACATTTCACCGAGAGGGCCCAGAGTATATCTATCCGTCATATGGATGGACAAATCCCACTCTTGATCCATGTGTTTCAACCAATACTTTCTGAACACTCAATGCCACCTTTATAGCCACCCAGTTACGGTGTGGTGTTTGATGTCATCAAAGCATCCATCCGGTAAAGGTGATATGCATAATCTCATGGTCGAAGGAATTAGGTTACTATGTATCAGAAAGCATATAGCAATTGAACTATTTAAATGACTTGATCTTTATGCTACGCTTATCTATAGGAGTATGTCCATCACATCATTCTCCTAATGATATGATCCTGTTGTTAATAACATCTCTATGTTCATGATCAGGAAACCATGATCATATATTAACCAACAAGCTAGTTTAACAAGAGGCTTTACTAGGGACTCTTATTTTAGTTTACAAATCACACAAGTATTAATGTTTCCGGTTAATACAATTATAGCATGGTATGTAAACATTTATCATAAGTGTGAAGATATGATAATAACCACTTTATTATTGCCTCTTGGGTATATCTCCAACAATTCTGCCACACCCATTGTCCGTCATGTTCTTCATCGTCATGAGTTATCGTCTGTGTCTAGTAATAAAAATGTTTCAGTCTGTGATGCTTGTCAGCAGGGAAAGAGTCACCAGTTACCTTTTTCTGTTTCTAGTCATGTTGTCAAAACTCCTCTTGAGCTTGTGTTTTTCTGATGTTTGGGGTCCTGCCCAAATGTCTGTTAGTGGTCATGAGTACTGTTTAGTTTCATTGATGCTTATAGTCGCTTTACTTGGATTTATCTTCTTAAGCACAAGTCTGATGTGTTCGATGTCTTTCTTAAATTTCAAGCACATGTTGAGCATCTCCTTCAACACAAAATTATCCATGTACAGTCGGATTGGGGGGGGGGTGAGTACCGCAACTTGAGTACTTTTGATAGGGGTTAACCTCTTGGGTGGCCCAATCTTCACGGATCTCATGGTCAAATCAATAGAAAAGCGAGGGGAAATGGAGAAGGTAGCAGAAGCGAACACACAGCTCACAAAGAACACGATAAACACACGCAAAACTCACACGATACAAGGACGATTGCTCCTGAACGGCGCCACCGATCCGATAGAATACTTGTAAGAAAAGATCGGTCAACATGCTCCCTCAAATCCACATCGGAGAGGGAAGAACACCTTGGAGAGGGTCTTGATAGCTTGGAGAAGAAACACCGACTCCAAGGCCTTGTACAACGATGGATGCGTGATGCAAAGTCCAATCGAGGTTGGTGACGATAGTCGGTCCCCTTGGTAAAGGGGATGAGGCAAAACTAGAGATTCCACAATGGGGGTTGTCTTTAGTCTATCATCTATGCCTAAGGGATACATGAGGGGTGGAGGCTCTATTTATAGGCCAGCCACTAAACAAGGGGTAGTTTGGGGATAAACTAGGCGAAAAGGTAAGTAAAGGGAATACATGGGCTATGGCCCAACTGTTGCGCGCAGGCATTGTCATGACCGGTAGTACCGGTCCTCGGGTCCGATAGTACCGGGCACAAGCGGTAGTATCGCTTTGGGTTCCCGGTAGTACCGCTTGCGGACCTGGCTTGGACGATGTTTGTTCTGCATGGTGCACCTTATCTTGAGGAGCTATGCATCAGGGTAAAGTCTTTCGACCTTTTCTCCAAATGTTTTTCCTTCTGCATGTTAAAGTTAGGTTTGGTGTTGTCTCAAAACTTCAGCGCCACATTAAAATGCTTGGTAGTCACTTAAATTGTTTCCTTCTTTTACGTCGTTGAATGTGAATGTTTGCCTGATGAGAAGCATTACAAGTTTGCGATTGTTTGGGGATATGGGATAAGGATAAAAGGAAGAAGCTTCGTTATAGCGAGGAGAGGAAGGAGGCGGATGCAAAATGGGAAGCATCTGATTTCAAGCACCGTAATCTCTATGTTCTCAGGATCTTTGGGTTTCAATGAGAAGACAAGTTTGTGGATTATGCAAGAGCTGTCATGGAAGCAGCAGTCAATATGAAGGACATATACCTGCATGAGAAGCCAGCGTGCAAGGTGGAGTGTGGATACATTCGCCTGCAAAGCGACAGATACCCGCGCTCAAAAATGGCGAAGATCTTAGTTAGGAGCAGTTCGGGCATGCATATCCGCCCGCGTTTAAGGATTCTCTTCGTTCTTTAAGAAAATAAAGTTATGGTTCTGCTAAATAACAAGCAAACATGTGTTATGGTCCTGACGAAGGCTTTTGTGTCTAGCTCTATTATCGTGGCTTTACATTTTGGCGACAAATAGTGTCGGTTGTTCAGGAAATGACTACATATTGTATTATAGTACTAGTAAAATATTGCTAAGAAGCTTATTTCTTCTTGCCCAAATGTTGATGCATTCTATTCTGGGATTTTTTTCTCATACCTGCTTATTTATTTACAAGTTAAACCGTTTCGATTCAGAAATAACAGAGGCACGTTTCAACCTAGTTGTTGGGTACTATTTTATAATAAAAAAAGATATGTCATGTAATGTTGGCAAAATTTTATGAGGCAGTCTGTCGTATAATTTGACCTAGTGGGCACCAATAACCCACTAAAACCATTTACCTGACAGATTCTGAAATGTAACAATTTATGTTGTCCTTCTTGAAATGAGACAACATTGTCATGTGTGTTGTGGGAATAGATAATTTGCTATCTCCAACTCTGCACCATTTATCAGATTGTAGTCAAAACATAATGAGCACTGAAAGTAAGCATTGCAAATTGGGAGCAGAATCTGCACTCGAACACAAACAGGATAAGTAGAAGCACGCACTGTGATATAAAAACTTGGTTTCCATATTGCATACAAGTACCAGAAAAGTGCAAAAAACATGTTCATTACAACCAAGTTTGAAAACCATGAAACACACAGTTCTCACAGTTAGACTACCACTTCTTTTTTGCTTCAAGCAGCGAACACTCCACTCTGGGGACACAATCTTTGCTAAATGGTCAACCCTTAATTTTGCGCGAGAGTGGATTATGGCAACAAAGGACTCGATCCCTGCGGTGATTCTCTTCTTCAGTGATATTCTCTATCTTTTTTTAGTCCATGAACCTGACCAGCTGCAACCGACTCCCACTCTACAGCCTTGTTCTCACTGTACAGTCCTTTTTTCCTCATCCATTACCATTACACATGCATGATCCCATACCTGCATGCCAGCAGTAGGACAAAGGTAAAAATAAATTGTCAAATACTAGTAGTAGATATATGTATCAGGCCAGAAAAGCTTGCAAAACCTAATATTTAAACCAAAATGTGGCAAAAAGGGCTCTTTTGGTAAAGCACATACTGTCATGTATAACTCCTCCAGTAAGGGCGCCGCTTCAAGAATAAACATTGTAGAGATATCTTGGATTCTGACTGAACTATATGTATTGGATTTAATTGTGTATCGTGGTTATATGTTTATGTGAGAGCATGCCATTGATCTGGAAGGTCATCTGTCCCCTTTCCTTTGAGAGCTTATCATCGATCTGGAAGCTTAACTATACATATGGTCAGCTAATGGCTAAGTTTTTTTTTGAATATTTACTGTAGGGGAACCCCCACATCCCTTTATTAAAATAAACCAGAAAGTCTTATGTACAAGCTACCAAACTAAAACAGAAAGTATATACAAAAAGAGAAAGAAAAATATACATAATTTATAATAAGGTAGCAATCCATGAATTAAGATCTATGATGGTCTTCTTTATGACTCTGTATTTTAGTAGTGAAACATCACAGATAAATCCCGATTTCCATGAACTGAAAGATGGTCTGATTCCTTTTGAAATCTTGTCATTTCTCTGCTTCCATATATTCCAACAGGCCAGAATAGCAATCTCAATAAAACATGGACCTTTAAATTTTTGTTTTGCATGTTTCAAAATCTCTGGTCCAAATCCTATACCCCAGTCAATCTGAAGGTAAGTCCAGATTCTCATACTAAAGTTGCATTCAAAAAATAAATGTGACCAGTCTTCCAGGATGTGACAAGGACAAAGAACACAATTATGATTGTTAGAAACATTCCAATGTCTTCTAAGCAGCATATCTTTAGTATTGATGCGGTCATGGATTATCAGCCATGCAAAAAACTTATGTTTGGAAGTGCATTTACTACTCCAGATCCACTGTGATGGAAAATGATTTGGTATATGATTGAAATATCTCTTGTACATATCACTGACAGAGAAATCCCCTGTTTTTGAATTCAAAATGTTCCATTCATCATGTTTTGTTTGCTGAAGAGTGACTTGAGCCAGTTGCAACTGTAAATGTTGTAATTCAGTACTAGCTTCAGCAGATAATGGCAGGTAAAAAGCTTCATACATTTGAGTAATTGATATTTCTTGCTTAACAGAGCAATCTTTATCAAGTACATGTGAGAATAAATGTGGATAAGTTGATCTGAAAGAATTGCTGTTCCAGCTATCCACCCAGAATAAGGCAGTGTCTCCAGAACCTACTGAACATTTAGAATTTAAGAGATACTCCTCATGCAAGCTCATGATACTACGCCACCAGAAAGATCCACAGACAGTAACAGTGTGAGGCACCCTGTCATGATAATATGTGTTTCAGACCAGTTTCACCCAAGGCAGATCAGCTTTATTGTAGAAATTAAGTAGATGTTTCATAAGCAGGCATTTATTTTGGATTTTAAGATTTATGATTCCTAAACCACCCTTGTCCTTTGGTTTACTGATCATTTCCCAAGATGCCATAGAGTGAACACTAGCATCATCCTTACTCTTTCTCCATAGACAATGTCTTATTGCTCTGTTTAGGACTTCAATTATTCCTTTTGGGACACTTATAGAACTAATGTAGTGCAAAGGCAGTGAGGACAACACAGAATTCACCAAAACAAGCCTGTCTCCATAAGACAAAAAGGATGCTGAAGCTGTCAGCCTTCTTTCAACTCTGTCAGTCAGAGGTGAGAGATCTTTGATTGTTGGTTTTGTAATCCCCATGGGTAACCCAAGATAAGTGAAAGGCATTTTTGCTGTAACACAACCAATTTCCAGAGCAAGATAGGTAGCCTCCTCCTGAGATAGATTTATGGGTATCAAAGATGATTTATGATAATTAACCTTAAGGCTAGTGAAAGCAGTGTATTCTTCAAGAATGTGTCTGAGAGTGTGTAATTGTTGTGAATCAGCTTGCATTATTGTAGCATCCCATTTGTCTAACAACTGTAATGCTACTTGGTTTAGTAATATAATGGCTACTTCCTACATTTAATTGTTACATCATCATCATATCATGCTCATGTCATCATGCCACCTTGCATTTGTGCATCATACAAAAACCCTTTTTGTTTTGGTTCTTGTCTCATATGCATTATTATTTGCATTTGCCTCTTGATATTGTATTTGGTTCTTGATATATTGTTAAATGCCCAAGTTGAGTTGGGGGCATATCTTTTATTCAACTCCACCACTTTTCTTTCACCACCTTACAATTCCACCATCCCATTATCCATGAGCTTGTAATCATTTTTCTTTTGTTGTTTAATCTAGCTCATGAGAGATAGGGTGAGTCCAATTCTCAAATTCTTTTGCTTGGCCTTACTCCACATTTGGGGATGCACATAAATAAATGCCATGGGATTATATTTTGTTTTCACAAGGTTAAGCATGGTATTAATTATTTATGCATGGCCCATGCAAGTACCACCTTTTGCTTGTCATTTGAATTTTCATTTGATTTTTTGCTTGGATCATCTATCTCTCCCTATCACTCCTTTTGGCTTGGTCTTAGTTGATCTTGCTTCAAACCATATCACCACCTCTCCCTCTTCTTGGTCTAGCTTTGGTATGATCTTGTCTTGCTTGAGCTTGCCAATAGGAAACCATCTCTCTTCCCCATCTAACCCTAAACCAAAACCCTAACCAAACCCCCCTCTCTAGTTCTATCTCTAAACCCTACCCCCACCTTGATCTACCCCATCTACTCTCCCTCCCTCTCACCTAGCTGGCCTCACCGGCCACCCTCTCCCCCTGGACACCTCACCCCTGCCCTAGCTAACCTAGCCCGAGCCTACCCCCTCTCCTTTCTTCCTCTCTTCTCTCCCTGCCTTGTGGCCCCTAGCCCGAGCCTGCCTGCCTCCCTGGCCTCGCCATGACACACCTGGCAGCCTCCATCCCCCTCCCCCTCTCTGCCCCGACCAAGCACGTGAGGGAGAGGACAAAGGTGGCCGAGGCCACCTTTATCACCACCTTCCCCTCTCCCACGCCATCTACCCTCTCCCCGTCCTTATCTACTTCCTCGCCCCCTCTCTGCCTCGCCAGATCCACCCCAGAGGCCCTGCCTCGCCTCCCTTCTCCCTCTCCACCACCATCTACCCCGACGCCGGCCACCGTCGGCTTCGGCGTTCACCTGCAGAACGAGGAGGCGGGTATGGTGTTGTGGGCGTCGAGGAAGTACTGGAGACCCCCGGCGTCGCCTCGGTACACCGCAGCGAGGAGGAGGAAGGCTAGGACGCTGGACACCGACGCGCCCCACCGCGAAACCCTTGCTCGCCCGGACCCTGCCTCGTTGCTGATCCGCTGCACGCCTGCCCGATCCGAGCCCGCCATCGAGCCCGCGGTGAGCCTCTCCCCCTCCCTGGCAAGGTCCGCCTCGCCGTCGTTTCCTGGACACGCCTTGCCTTTCGTCGAGCACGCTCTGTGCACCGGCGAGCGCAGCGTCCGCTCGTTTCCGCGCCGCGCAACACTTTACCTAGGCCCCGTCCTCCCTCCTGTCACCAAACCCACCTAGCCGCACTGGTAGCCGCCTCCGCGCGCGCACGCCAGGACGCGAGTTCGATCCCCGCCCGCGCCGCGCGCCCGCTGTCAACGTGCACCGTCAGTTTCGTCAGAGAAGAAAAACAGTGCGCGGCGCCGCTTTCCAAAAACCCCCACCTTTTTGTTCCTCAACCCGCGACCTTCCGTACCCACCTGTCTTTGGCTGATGCCATTTTGCAAAAAGGCTCCCGGCTTTTGAGTTCCTCAACCCGCAGTCCCCCCCTTTTTCTCTGTGCGCGTGTCGGGCCCAGTCAACCTGGCCCCACCCGTCAGCGGCAGTGGCTGGGTCTGCCTGAGTGAGAAAAGCTCTTCTGTTTTCTGTTTTAATTCAATCTTTTCAAATTTAAATCAAATTCAAAATTCAAATCAGATTTATAATAACTTTTAAAATACAAATCCAAAGAATACAAATAATATATGTTTTTGAATCAGAAAAATGTGAGGATTTCAAATATGCCATCCAAAATATATTTGGGACACTTTATTTTCCAAATTGAATTAAATTACAATAAAATGCCCTTCACCTTAATTAATTAATAACTTTTGATTTATAACTCCAAATTTAACAAATGATATGTCTAAAATGATCAGCTCGACGAGACCTTTCTGTTTATGCATTCCATGTTCTGTTTTGCAGCATGCATCATATAAATATAATGTAAACAGCAACTAATATGAGGATAAAATGTGATCAAAACTCAATAAAATGTTTATTTCTTGTAATCTACACCTCACCCATGCCATGCTACTTTATTGCCATGCAAATTGTGCATCATTCATCATGGCATGATTGTTTGCTTGTCGCATTTTATTCTTATGCTTGTGCACTTTATTTATGTTGGCCCTTGTTTGTTTGGTTCTTCTTCGAATAGACGCTGAGCAGGGGATATATCAAGAGAACCAGGAGCACTACCCAGATCCATCCCTTGCTTCAACTGAGCTGCCAGGCAAGCACTACCACATGCTTGCATACATACAGTACCTATTGCCTCTATCTTATTCTTGCATCATTGAGTCGCGATTGCATTAAACTGAATCCCAAGTATTGCATAGCCTTTACTTTTAAACCCCACCAAGCTTGTTCCTCCATCCCATGAGCCATTACTACAGGAGTTGTTTGAGCCATGCGAGTCGTAGAACAGCATGTGTAGGGTATGTGAGAGTCTGATGGATAACGAGGTACCTAAACAACTTAACCTGAGTAGTAATGGGATAACTAATGAAAGTGGCACCGGTGAGCAATATCTGCTATTTGGTTTTTCCTGCTCACTTGTGTCCCGTAGGACCCCGAGTACTTGATTCCTGTTCCTTGATTATTCGCGCTATCCACATCCGGGAGGCTTATGGGACCCCCCTGAGCCAGAGCTTGATTCAGTCTTATTTCTTGGGGCCACAAACTAGTTTGAGGTTTTATTTACTATCCTGTACTTATGCCATGCTTTACTGCTTTATTTACGATTGTGCGAGGAGCACCTGTACTGTTTAGGTAAGCGGAGTGTTTTCGCGGTATCGACAAGCCCAGTCACATTTTCGGGTTCCCAGTCGTTTACAGCCATTGACGCAAACCTTGAGTCCGTCTCGGAGTCAGCTAACTTCGTTGCGGGTAGCTTAATGGGGTGGCCCCCTGAAATATTTCTGAATCTTGTGATTGCTTTGTCGTGAAGGCCTCGTTGGGTTTTGATTTTGGTTTTTCCGAGGTTGATCGAGTGTGTGTTGCTATTTGTGCACCCCTGCAGGGTAAAACTTTCTGAAAGCCGTGTCCGCGGTTATGGACGACTTGGAGCACAGTTTCTCGATCATAGACAAGCATAACTAAAGTACCACTTTTAATTTGACTAAGTAACTGACTAGTAAATAGTGCAACACTCATGGAATGGATAATAAAACTGCCAACGGATGGGGGGTTGTTCGTCCGCTTCCTCGTTGGTAAGCGAGGAGGAGGATGGATCTATGGATATTACTGTTATAACTGTTATCATTAATTCACGGACATCCGTCTATCTTTGGTTAGGCGGATGGTTAGCGAGTTTCTATAGTACTGCTAGGGTTTATCTTTTGCTGCAATTGCGTCACCCCAGGTTGTGTCCCCTTTAGAGGCATAAAGACTTGCTGAGTACCCCTAGGGTCTCACACGATAAATTATTTGATTCAGATGAACAGGTACACTCACAAGATGGATACTGGGTGGAGGAGGCGGATGATGTGGGCAACGATCGTTCGGTGTAGAGATTCCGGGAACGGGGATCCGTGAGATCTGTGGGCGGGATGTGCTTATTTATGGGGCATCTTATGCTGATTTGCTTCTTATCCGTACTCGGATCTTGTTTGACGCTTCCGCCTGATACTCTGATGTTTGATGTATGAGGAGATATCCTAAACTATTATATCTATCTAGGACATTTGAATCTTGCCGTATGACGTTGCTATATTTCCTTTCTTTTCAGATGGGATGGCTCTGATGTACTGTTATATGGTGGCTTGCATACATACTCATTTGTGTATGTAGTTGATCCCTTTGCCTGCCGATTACGCCGCCCGTTCTTGTCCCGATGAATTGGGAATGGTTGGGACGGCCGAAAGGTCTACCTGTGAGTGGCATTTGGGCCCCACCGTACTATTTCAACCATTTCCGCTCATCCAGGCTTGCAACTAGGAGCGTAATTCACCGAGGTAGTTACAATTGGTATCAGAGCCATCCCGCCCTTCAGGGTCTCAGCCAAATGGTCGTTGTCAGTCTAGCAAATATTTTTGGTAGTTATGTATACTAGGGAAAAACAAAACGCGAGAGTAGGACTGCTTCCACTTTTCTTCTTACCCACCCACCCACCCTTTTCTGGTAAGGAAGTGCAACGTTTTCAATCCTCTTCTTAAAAATTTCAAACTAGGATTCACGTGTTCTGGGTTTCCGTAGTACCATAGGTTGTGTGTGTGTGTGTGTGTGTGTGTGTGTGAGTAATTCCTTGTCTATCTGTTGCATCCAAGTTGTTATCACAATCAGCCTTTTGGTTATCAACTGTTGGTACATTCCATACCGACAGGCTTTTGCAAACCAATGCGATCTATCTGATTCGTTGCATACCGCCGCGATCTGTCTTACTCTTTGTTATCCGACGTTATCTTGTTTGGGGTGTTCGTTTCCGTAGTTACCAATCTTAGGTTCAATGTGAGAAGAAGGGGTTAGGATATGTGTTCTACTTATTCATGTGCGGAGTAATGATTTGAGTGCGGGATGGAGTCGCGACCATACCACTACTCTTATCATTCGCTTTTGTATATTGAATTGGTAGAGTCACTAATCTTGATTCGTTAAGTAATTTTGCGCATCTATTGGTATTTTAATGCCGAAATTTGTGGAAATTTTTTCTTTGATATATCTGTGTACCACACTCCTTTTCAGTCGTGTGCGATATGCTTAATATCTTCTAGGTGCTTTTGAACTTTGTTGATATTTTAATATCATCTTAGTAAATTGTATCCTTTAATCTTGGTTAATTCCATCTTGGTACTATTTTGGATTATTATTATTCTCCATGATAGTACTGACTTGTGTTTTATATCAATCGAAGGATGGCTCCACCACGCCGTTCTGATGAGGACATACCACCTGAACTGGGGTCCGCGTTGTCAAACGTCGCAAATGCCTTGGCAGCAATGCAGCAGAACCAGCAGCGTTTTGAGGAAAGTGTCAGGAGGAATGAGTTTGCTCCACTACCTCCACCTCCCAAGCGAGGAGACATCAAAAGCTTCCTGAAGTTCAACCCTCGCCAATTTGATGTTTCTGATCGACCACTTGATGCTGATGATTGGTTGCGTGAGATGTCAAGGCTGCTGGAGACTGCTGATGTTCCTGAGCAAGAATGGGTAAAATGTGCTACTCACCTTCTGAAGGGAGATGCAGCTCTCTGGTGGGAGAATTACCTGAAGGCAAACTGCATTGGTTTTCAGCCTACTTGGGAACAGTTCACTGGAGCGTTCAAAGAGCAGTATCTGTCAAAAATTGTCATGGAAAGGATGAAGGAAGCGTTTCTCAACCTCAAGCAGGTAAATGACAATGTCAATACCTACATCAGGAACTTCATGAACCTTTCTCGATATGGTGGCGATGAGATATCTGATGACAAGAAGAAGCAAAAGAGGTTCCGGCAAGGGCTCAATGCATCGATTAAATATGCAATCACACATGCAAGGCCGACGTCTTTTCTGGAACTTCAGCATACAGCTCTGCAGGAGGAAGCAAGTAGGCAAGTGTTTGAGGAGTCAAAGAAACACAACCGTGATGCACCAAGCTCTTCAGCTATGTCAGCTCCTTCTAAGCGGCGTGTCTGGGTTCCTAACACCCCACCGTCGCTCCCGGCTCCACCAAGACCTGCAAGCTACGCGGCAAGGCCACCAAACTTCATCACCGCTGCTCCCAGGGGCTACAACCACCACTACCCTGGAGCGCCTGGCGGAGTCCCTGGATACGTTGCTCCACGTCCACCTGGTGCTTGTTTCACGTGTGGAGACTCTGGGCATCTAAACTGGAACTGTCCGTTGAAAAACAAAGCTCTTCCTCCATCCCCTCCAAGATCTGCGGCAAGCTCTCCTTTGGTTCGTGCACCACCACCTCGGGCTCTCAACATCAACACCAAGCCCGGGTCTACTGTTGCTCGTGCCAACTGTGTCAACGCCGCTCAAGCTGAGCATGCACCTGGAGTTGTGATGGGTATGCTTTCCGTTAACTCAGTCCCTGCACGAGTTTTGTTTGATTCTGGTGCATCGCATTCTTTCGTTTCTCACAAGTTTGCAAATGAGAATGAGTTAGCAATGGATCCTCTCCTTAAGCGGTTAATGGTCCTTTCTCCTGGAGCAACAATGGCAGCTGCTAAAATCAGCCATGGCAATCAAACTGAGATTGGTGGCTCTCCGTTCTCGGCGTCCTTAATTGTTCTGGGCAATTCTGACATTGATGTCATCTTGGGCATGGATTGGTTGACAGCAAATGCAGCTGTGATTGATTGTGCTGAACGCTCGGTTTCTCTGAAGATTCCTGAAGGCCATATAGTCTTCTCTCCAAGTTTGACTCCTGCTATCCAGCTTTTCTCTTTGGCGGCTCTGAATGATGATGCTATGGAAGCTATTCAGAGTGTTCCGGTGGTCTGTGAGTTCCCAGATGTCTTTCCTGAAGAGTTGCCGGGTATGCCTTCGAATCGTGAGGTTGAGTTTGTAATTGAGCTTGAACCTGGAACGGCTCCTATCTCCAAGCGGCCTTATAAAATGGGTCCTGCTGAGTTGGCTGAACTCAAACGTCAGCTTGATGAACAAGAGAAGTTGGGTTTCATTCAACACAGCACCTCTTCTTGGGGTAGCCCAACAATTTTTGTGAAGAAGCGAGACAGGACCGATAGACTTTGTGTGGATTATCGGGCTCTCAATGCTAAAACCATCAAGAATAAATACCCCCTTCCGCGGATTAATGATCTCTTCGATTAGCTAGCTGGAGCTGTGGTGTTCTCTAAGCTTGACTTGAGAAGTGGTTATCACCAAATCAAGATTCGCAAGGAAGATGTGCCTAAAACAGCTTTCACCACCCGCTATGGCCTGTACGAGTACACGGTCATGTCTTTCGGCCTCACCAACGCACCTGCTACCTTCTCAAGGCTTATGAACTCGGTTTTCATGGAGTATCTTGATAAGTTCGTTGTGGTCTATCTGGATGACATCCTAGTCTATTCTAAGTCAAAGGAAGAGCATGAAGAACACCTTCGGTGTGTCCTAAACAAGCTTTGTGAGAACCGCTTGTATGCAAAGTTCTCAAAGTGTGAGTTTTGGCTGCCTCAAGTAACCTATCTTGGTCATGTCATCTCTGCCAAGGGCATTGCAGTCAACCCGAAAACTGTGAAGACAATTGTTGAATGGCTTCCTCCTGTAAATGTCAAAGAAGTGCGGAGTTTCCTTGGTTTGGCTAGTTATTGCCGTCGCTTCGTTCAAAACTTTTCGAAGATAGCGAAGCCTCTTACCGATCTCCTCAAGAAAGGCAAAAAATACCTTTGGACTCCTGCATGTCAAGCAAGCTTTGAGACACTCAAAGAGAAGCTCACTTCCACACCAGTCTTGGTTCCTCCGGATACATCTAAGCCTTTCCAGATATTCTGTGACGCCTCTTTGCAAGGATTGGGTGCGGTCCTTATGCAAGAAAAACAAGTTGTTGCTTATGCCTCTCGACAGTTGAAGACGCATGAGATCAACTATCCTACACATGACCTCGAGCTCGCAGCAGTTGTCTTTGCTTTGAAGCTGTGGAGGCACTACTTGCTTGGCAACCGTTGTGAGATCTTTTCTGATCACAAGAGTTTGAAGTATATCTTCACTCAGCCTGACCTCAACCTTCGGCAAAGGAGATGGATTGAAGCAATCAATGATTTTGATTTGACCATCAACTACACTCCGGGCAAAGCTAATGTCATGGCCGATGCTCTCAGCCGCAAAGCTTATGTCAACAACCTCATGATGGAAGAGCAACAGCCTCTCTTGTGCGAGGAATTCCGTCAGCTCAACCTTGAAATTGTGGAACAAGGGGATCTCCTGAACCTTCTGGCTACTCCTCTCTTGGAAGAAAAGATTCACTCTCGTCAGCTTGGTGATCCGCACACCAAAAAGATCATCTCCAAACTTCAGCTTCCGAAGTATGAGTCCTTCCACGTCGATGATCAAGGCACGCTTTTCTTTGAACACCAGAGAACTACCCGGGTTTGAGAGAGCAAGTTCTCAAGGAGGCGCATGATTCTGTTCTATCCATCCACCCTGGCAGCACAAAGATGTACATGGACTTGAAAACACAATATTGGTGGCCGGGATTGAAACGATATTGTGCCAAGTATGTCTCGGAGTGTGATGTCTGCCGCAGAGTGAAAGCTGTCCATCAGAAACCTTTCGGTCTTCTACAGCCATTGAAACCTCCGGAATGGAAATGGGAGAAAGTAGAGATGGACTTCATCACTGGTTTTCCAAGGTCGCAGAAGGGCAACAATGCAATCTTTGTTGTCATCGACAGGCTTTCTAAAGTGGCTCACTTCTTCCCCGTCAAGGAAACAATTTCTGGAATTCAGTTGGCTGAGCTCTATATCAACAGAATTGTCTCTCTGTATGGGGTTCCGCTTGAGATCAGTTCAGACCGTGGGAGCATCTTCACTTCCAAGTTCTGGGAAAGTTTCCAAAATGCTTTGGGAACAAAGTTGAACTTCAGCACAGCTTACCACCCTCAGTCGCAAGGACAAGTTGAAAGGATCAGTCAGATTCTGGAGGATATGCTTCGTGCTTGCGTCATCTCTTTTGGCATGAAGTGGGAGGAATGTCTTCTTTATGCTGAATTCTCTTACAACAACAGCTTCCAGAAAAGTCTGAAGATGGCACCATTTGAGGCTCTCTATGGTCGCAAGTGCAGAACTCCGATTGGTTGGTCAGGTGCAGGAGAAAGAATTTGGTTTGGCCCTGACATTGTAACTCAAGCGGAGGAGAAGGTGCATATCATTCTTGAGAATCTGAAGATTGCTCAAAGTCGCCAGAAGAGCAATTATGACAGGAAGCACACGGACATGGTGTATGCCCCTGGTGATCTCGTTTACCTTCATGTCACTCCCATGAGAGGCACACACCGCTTTGGTATCAAAGGAAAGCTGGCTCCTAGATACATCGGTCCATTCAAAATTCGTGGAAGAAGAGGAGAAGTTGCTTATGCTCTTGAGCTCCCGGAAAAACTCAAGGTTCATGATGTTTTCCACATCTCTCAACTCAAGAAGTGCTTCAAAGATCCCGGCAGGACCGTGGATCATGAGCTAATCAATCTCCAAGAAGACCTGTCTTATCAAGAACACCCCACAAAAAATCCTTGAGACCGCAGAAAGCAGGACTCGCAACAAGTCCATCAAGTTCTGCAAGGTGCAGTGGTCGCACCATTCTGTTGATGAAGCCACTTGGGAGCGTGAAGATGAGCTCCGTGCCAACTATCCTACCCTCTTTGTGTCTTCTTCTTCTTCCTAGAATCTCGGGGCGAGATTCCTGTTTAGTGGGGGAGAGTTGTAGCATCCCATTTGTCTAACAACTGTAATGCTACTTGGTTTAGTAATATAATGGCTACTTCCTACATTTAATTGTTACATCATCATCATATCATGCTCATGTCATCATGCCACCTTGCATTTGTGCATCATACAAAAACCCTTTTTGTTCTGGTTCTTGTCTCATATGCATTATTATTTGCATTTGCCTCTTGATATTGTATTTGGTTCTTGATATATTGTTAAATGCCCAAGTTGAGTTGGGGGCATATCTTTTATTCAACTCCACCACTTTTCTTTCACCACCTTACAATTCCACCATCCCATTATCCATGAGCTTGTAATCATTTTTCTTTTGTTGTTTAATCTAGCTCATGAGAGATAGGGCGAGTCCAATTCTCAAATTCTTTTGCTTGGCCTTACTCCACATTTGGGGATGCACATAAATAAATGCCATGGGATTATATTTTGTTTTCACAAGGTTAAGCATGGTATTAATTATTTATGCATGGCCCATGCAAGTACCACCTTTTGCTTGTCATTTGAATTTTCATTTGATTTTTTGCTTGGATCATCTATCTCTCCCTATCACTCCTTTTGGCTTGGTCTTAGTTGATCTTGCTTCAAACCATATCACCACCTCTCCCTCTTCTTGGTCTAGCTTTGGTATGATCTTGTCTTGCTTGAGCTTGCCAATAGGAAACCATCTCTCTTCCCCCATCTAATCCTAAACCAAAACCCTAACCAAACCCCCCTCTCTAGTTCTAACTCTAAACCCTACCCCCACCTTGATCTACCCCATCTACTCTCCCTCCCTCTCACCTAGCTGGCCTCACCGGCCACCCTCTCCCCCTGGACACCTCACCCCTGACCTAGCTAACCTAGCCCGAGCCTACCCCCTCTCCTTTCTTCCTATCTTCTCTCCCTGCCTTGTGGCCCCTAGCCCGAGCCTGCCTGCCTCCCTGGCCTCGCCATGACCCACCTGGCAGCCTCCATCCCCCTCCCCCTCTCTGCCCCGACCAAGCACGTGAGGGAGAGGACAAAGGTGGCCGAGGCCACCTTTATCGCCACCTTCCCCTCCCCCACGCCATCTACCCTCTCCCCGTCCTTATCTACTTCCTCGCCCCCTCTCTGCCTCGCCAGATCCACCCCAGAGGCCCTGCCTCGCCTCCCTTCTCCCTCTCCACCACCATCTACCCCGACGACGGCCACCGTCGGCTTCGGCGTTCACCTGCAGAACGAGGAGGCGGGCGTGGTGTTGTGGGCGTCGAGGAAGTACTGGAGACCCCCGGCGTCGCCTCGGTACACCGCAGCGAGGAGGAGGAAGGCCAGGACGCTGGACACCGACGCGCCCCGCCGCGAAACCCTAGCTCGCCCGGCCCCTGCCTCGTCGCCGATCCGCTGCACGCCTGCCCGATCCGAGCCCGCCATCGAGCCCGCGGTGAGCCTCTCCCCCTCCCTGGCAAGGTCCGCCTTGCCGTCGTTTCCTGGACACGCCTTGCGTTTCGTCGAGCACGCTCTGTGCGCCGGCGAGCGCAACGTCCGCTCGTTTCCGCGACGCGCAACACCTTACCTAGGCCCCGTCCTCCCTCCTGTCACCAAACCCACCTAGCCGCACTGGTAGCCGCCTCCGCGCGCGCACGCCAGGACGCGAGTTCGATCCCCGCCCGCGCCGCGCGCCCGCTGTCAACGTGCACCGTCAGTTTCGTCAGAGAAGAAAAACAGTGCGCGGCGCCGCTTTCCAACCCCCCCCCCCCACCTTTTTGTTCCTCAACCCGCGACCCTCCGGACCCACCTGTCTTTGGCTGATGCCATTTTGCAAAAAGGCTACCGGCTTTTGAGTTCCTCAACCCGCAGTCCCCCCCTTTTTCTCTGTGCGCGTGTCGGGCCCAGTCAACCTGGCCCCACCCGTCAGCGGCAGTGGCTGGGTCTTCCTGAGTGAGAAAAGCTCTCCTGTTTTCTGTTTTAATTCAATCTTTTCAAATTTAAATCAAATTCAAAATTCAAATCAGATTTATAATAACTTTTAAAATACAAATCCAAAGAATACAAATAATATATGTTTTGAATCAGAAAAATGTGAGGATTTCAAATATGCCATCCAAAATATATTTGGGACAGTTTATTTTCCAAGTTGAATTAAATTACAATAAAATGCCCTTCACCTTAATTAATTAATAACTTTTGATTTATAACTCCAAATTTAACAAATGATATGTCTAAAATGATCAGCTCGACGAGACCTTTCTGTTTATGCATTCCATGTTCTGTTTTGCAGCATGCATCATATAAATATAATGTAAACAGCAACTAATATGAGGATAAAATGTGATCAAAACTCAATAAAATGTTTATTTCTTGTAATCTACACCTCACCCATGCCATGCTACTTTATTGCCATGCAAATTGTGAATCATTCATCATGGCATGATTGTTTGCTTGTCGCATTTTATTCTTATGCTTGTGCACTTTATTTATGTTGGCCCTTGTTTGTTTGGTTCTTCTTCGAATAGACGCTGAGCAGGGGATATATCAAGAGAACCAGGAGCACTACCCAGATCCATCCCTTGCTTCAACTGAGCTGCCAGGCAAGCACTACCACATGCTTGCATACATACAGTACCTATTGCCTCTATCTTATTCTTGCATCATTGAGTCGCGATTGCATTAAACTGAATCCCAAGTATTGCATAGCCTTTACTTTTAAACCCCACCAAGCTTGTTCCTCCATCCCATGAGCCATTACTACAGGAGTTGTTTGAGCCATGCGAGTCGTAGAACAGCATGTGTAGGGTATGTGAGAGTCTGATGGATAACGAGGTACCTAAACAACTTAACCTGAGTAGTAATGGGATAACTAATGAAAGTGGCACCGGTGAGCAATATCTGCTATTTGGTTTTTCCTGCTCACTTGTGTCCCGTAGGACCCCGAGTACTTGATTCCTGTTCCTTGATTATTCGCGCTATCCACATCCGGGAGGCTTATGGGACCCCCCTGAGCCAGAGCTTGATTCAGTCTTATTTCTTGGGGCCACAAACTAGTTTGAGGTTTTATTTACTATCCTGTACTTATGCCATGCTTTACTGCTTTATTTATGATTGTGCAAGGAGCACCTGTACTGTTTAGGTAAGCGGAGTGTTTTCGCGGTATCGACAAGCCCAGTCACATTTTTGGGTTCCCAGTCGTTTACAGCCATTGACGCAAACCTTGAGTCCGTCTCGGAGTCAGCTAACTTCGTTGCGGGTAGCTTAATGGGGTGGCCCCCTGAAATATTTCTGAATCTTGTGATTGCTTTGTCGTGAAGGCCTCGTTGGGTTTTGATTTTGGTTTTTCCGAGGTTGATCGAGTGTGTGTTGCTATTTGTGCACCCCTGCAGGGTAAAACTTTCTGAAAGCCGTGTCCGCGGTTATGGACGACTTGGAGCACAGTTTCTCGATCATAGACAAGCATAACTAAAGTACCTCTTTTAATTTGACTAAGTAACTGACTAGTAAATAGTGCAACACTCATGGAATGGATAATAAAACTGCCAACGGATGGGGGGTTGTTCGTCCGCTTCCTCGTTGGTAAGCGAGGAGGAGGATGGATCTATGGATATTACTGTTATAACTGTTGTCATTAATTCACGGACATCCGTCTATCTTTGGTTAGGCGGATGGTTAGCGAGTTTCTATAGTACTGCTAGGGTTTATCTTTTGCTGCAATTGCGTCACCCCAGGTTGTGTCCCCTTTAGAGGCATAAAGACTTGCTGAGTAACCCTAGGGTCTCACACGATAAATTATTTGATTCAGATGAACAGGTACACTCACAAGATGGATACTGTGTGGAGGAGGCGGATGATGTGGGGAACGATCGTTCGGTGTAGAGATTCCGGGAACGGGGATCCGTGATATCTGTGGGCGGGATGTGCTTATTTATGGGGCATCTTATGCCGATTTGCTTCTTATCCGTACTCGGATCTTGTTTGACGCTTCCGCCTGATACTCTGATGTTTGATGTATGAGGAGATATCCTAAACTATTATATCTATCTAGGACATTTGAATCTTGCCGTATGGCGTTGCTATATTTCCTTTCTTTTCAGATGGTATGGCTCTGATGAACTGTTGTATGGTGGCTTGCATACATACTCATTTGTGTATGTAGTTGATCCCTTCGCCTGCCGATTACGCCGCCCGTTCTTGTCCCGATGAATTGGGAATGGTTGGGACGGCCGAAAGGTCTACCTGTGAGTGGCATTTGGGCCCCACCGTACTATTTCAACCATTTCCGCTCATCCAGGCTTGCAACTAGGAGCGTAATTCACCGAGGTAGTTACAATTATAATGATAGTGTCATCAGCATATTGCACAACAGGAAAAACATTAGTGCCTCTATTGGGGATTGGTGCAATTAACCTCCCTTCATTGAAAGCTTTGTTAATAAAACTCTGCAGCAAATCTCCCCCAAGAACATATAAAAGTGGGCAGAGAGGATCACCTTGCCTAACACCACGCTTACAGATGAAATTTATGCCAGGTACACCGTTCAGTAAAATAGATGAAGATCCAGATGCTAAAATTTCTTTAACCGAGCCAATATATATATATATATATCATCAAAACCCTTGCACTTCAAGATTCTAATTATTGCATCATGTTCAATTGTGTCAAAGGCCTTTTCAAAATCCAATTTTATAACCACAATCTGTTTTTTGAAGCATGGCATTGATGTAGGTATTCAAAAGTCCATCCCAAACAATCTTGTATTGTTCTGCATTTAATAAAACCATATTGGTTCTCATGAATGCACCTTTTAATTTGTTTTTGTAACCTGTTTGCAGCCAACTTTGTTAAAAACTTGAGACTGGTATTTGTAAGGGAAATGGGCCTGAAATCATTGACAGACTCAGGAGAGTTCTTCTTAGGGACCAGGGTAATGAAGGAACCATTAATGCTTGCAAAAGGAGTTTGGCCTTTATGAAAATCATGACATAACTTAATGAAGTCATCTTTAATTATGTGCCAGCACTTCTTCACAAACATCCCATTAAAACCATCAGGCCTTGGAGCTTTATCAGTTTTCATATACTTAACAACATCTTCAATTTCCTCTGTACTAAACTCCTCAGAAAGACAATCTAGACCATCCACCTTTGAGACAAAAACAGATATATCAGCCCTGCATTCAGTAGGGAAAGAAACCCCCATTCTGTTTTTATAGCAACTCCAAAAAGCCTCTGCCTTCTCCTTATGTTGGACCAAAATATTTCCATCTTCATCCTTAATTTGGTTGATAACATTGTTCCTATATCTTTCAATTGCTTTAGAATGTAAGTATTTAGTATTTTCCCCTCCAAACTTGACCCATCTAATTGTGCATGTGTTTTTCCAGTAAATAGACTGAGTGTTGAGAAGATTTTTGAGATGTAATTTAACAATATTTCTGAAATTGAACTCAGGTTTGCTTAGGGGCCTCTTATCCTCAATAGCATCCAAATCAAGTATACATTTGTTGCATTTATCAATCAGGACCTTAATGTGTGACAATCTTTTCCCCCATCTATTCAAAGCATATCTGAGATTTTTAAACTTTGCAGTAATGATATTAGCAATAGGTCCCTGCCTAACAGGTAGCTTCCAGGCTTGTTCCACTACTTGAAAGAAACCAGGCTGTTCAATCCATATATTCTCAAACCTGAATATTTTTGCTCTTGGGATTGTGGTGGAAATACTGACCACACAAGGTACATGATCAGAAGTTGATTTTGATAAAGCATTGACCAAAGTGTTTGGGAATTTCAAGGTCCAGCCAGGAGTTGTAAAAAAACAATCCAATTGTTCGAGCAAAGGATTCTCTTGCATATTTGACCAAGTGAAATTTCTTCCCTTTAAAGGCAGTTCTAACAAACCAAGATGACTAATGATGCTGTTGAAAAGGAAGATATCATTTAGATCAGCCCCATCCTTATTTCTATTATCCAGTGATCTGATAAAGTTAAAATCCCCCAATAATAACCAGTCTTCATCGTGTGGGATATTGAGGTCATATAGCCATTACAGAAACAAATCCCTCTTCAAACCTCTACAAGGCCCATAAACATTTACAAGTGTCCAGTTATCTGAATTATGGGTTGAAGAAAACTTGATTTTTATTGCAGAGTCTGTGGTTTCTATTAAAGTACCCACAAATAAAGAGCTATTCCATAACACAATTAGTCCACCAGAGGCACCAACAGATGGAACAAAAGCAAACTGATCAAACCGCCTTGGACAGAATGTTTTGATAAAGGAATGATCAAAATCTTCACATTTTGTCTCTTGAAGACAAACAACTGAGCAATGACTTTTATTAATTTTTGTTATACATAGCCAATATTTTATCTTTATCATTTAAACCTCTGACATTCCAACATAGCACCAACCAATCAAGATTTATAGTAGAGAAATTATCCATTGGAAAAACTGTGTAAAAACATCCATCTGGTATGCCCAACAAACCAGAAACAAAGACAAGGCACCAACTTTAGGCAATAGTTGCAGACTGTCACAGATAAAGATACATCATGAAAACCAGATAGCTGATGTTGCCAAAACACACCAAAAGACCACATGACCACCAGAAGTTCATTACAAGGAGACATAATAGTATGAAACATTAGAGACTTAGACCCTGGACCACGCTGGCAAGTGAAAGTATCACTCTTCATTAGGAACATTCTTGGTCTTGTTGGAGGAAAGATCAGCCATAAGCTTTTCCTGTGAGAGCTCTTCAAGTGGGATTTCTAACTCCTTGCCTATCCTTTGGAGAACATGAATTGGTATGAACAATTCTGTTGGCTCCAGGATTGGTTTGGCAGACCTTGCCTTCTTTTCGGCCTTGGAGTTTCAGATGTAATGCATACTTTAAAACCAGCATCTCTATTGACAGCTCTTGCACTCCTCCTCACTAGGTAGCTCTGAATTTGAGCATCATCCCTTCCCACAAAAAGAGGCTTAAGATGCACAGATTTTTTAGACTTTGCAGCACTTCTTGTTACTCTAGTTGAGGGTTCAGTGTAGGCCTTTCTACTCCTCTTGGGAACACTGAGAGGGGAAGCTTTAAAGGCCACATGGACAACTTGTTGTTCATTGGTGTTTGCTGAGGTACAACTTCTATTGACTGATCTAACCTTTATATTCATCCTGTGAGTAGCTTTCTCATGATCCCAGAAGACAGAGAACTCACATTGGCTATTGAAGGCAGTTGTCCAATTTCTTTTTTTCCAAAACTGATTTGGAAAACTGATTAACTGACAAGCAAGAAGGAGCAACCTGCTTACAATAGTGAGGGATCATAAATTGCAGTAACTTATTCATCTACATGTTGGGTGTGATCACAGGTCCATATGAAGTAGGCAGAAGCATGCTTTCCACACGGGCAATCCTAACATGATTGATTATGAGTTGATTGTGTGTTATCACATTGTCATTGTTAAAAGAACCCCCTGAATCATCAGATCCATCAATGCTAATGGAATCATCAACTTCCTCCACCTCTTGTTCCTACTGTGTTTCATTATCCTGATTCTGATGTTGCACCTCATCCTGCATGTTGTTTGGCAAATCTTGATTTCCAGGCTGAATATTTCCACCTTGGTCATGTGGCCCTTGTTCATGATTATGATCCCACCCAATTTCAGGGTACTGAGGTCCAACAAAGTTGTGAAAATTCATATGCATGTGACCAGGCATGGGATGTAGGTTACCATCAAAAGGCATTGGGTCTTCATCATTGGGCAGGGCATCAACAAATTGAGTTGACAGGATATAACAGACTGCAGTCCATCCTTCCCTCACTCCACCAACTGAAGCATAATTACCAAACACAACATCTCTAGGAACCTTTGTAATAGCTGGGTAAGAGGCATACACCAGAGTTCTTTCAAGTACATTGGGGTCTTGGTGCCAATGCAGAAATTTACCGAAAGTGCCAATTGCATTAGCAATGTCATAATCGTTCCTGTAATCTAAAGGCAAGCCAAGAAACATTAACCACCCAGTACTGAACCCTGCTTCAGCTCTGTGATTTTTCCTATCATCATGCGCTAAAAAACGAACAAAAGTGCCATTCTGAAGCTGAAATGGAGGATGATCAATCAAAGCTGATCTTGGAGCCTGACTACGAAGCACAAACAGACCAACTCCAAACAGACACGGCTGAACTTCCTCAATAGCCCTATGCAACTGATGAACAATGAAATCCCTGACCTGCTGCCTCCAGAAGGCTTCATGTTGCGGCGGCGGTGCTGGCATCAACCCAGCAATGCAAATATGATCGTGACAGCGGGGCGGCACCACCGAGGGAGTGTAGTATGTCCTCGGCAGCCTTATCAGACCACCATCGATAATCTGATGCCCTTCAGGAATCCACCTAGTTGGATCCAGCGGAAAGTTCGCCATTGTCGCCGGGAGGATCTTTGGCAGAAGATTTGAGGTAGGGTTTGTTTGCAAAGGCAAAGAGTCAGAGGCAATGCTTGAGGAGGACAAAGAGGATATCGAAGCCGAAGAGTCCAGGCACTGTTCAACCTTGTCTGTACTATACTCCTTGTCCAAACCGGTAGATGCATTTTTTCTTTGGAACCCAACGTTTACCAAAGTGACTCTTGAAATTTAGACAATCCTTCTTTACGTGACCATAGTGAAAGCAAGTCCGACACCGAATATCCGTGACACATTGAGATGTGTTATGGTGTAACATCCCAGCATTAGAGCCTAGAAATAAGTTGAACCCAGATGTGTGCATTGCATTCATGCATAGAAAATCCGAATAATTTTCGCACTTTTAAACAAAACTTGTCAAAGTGATTGAAGCTTCTCTTAGCTTGATGGAATTGAAGTAGATCATCAAGTTGAATGAGATAAGTTTCAATAAGACCTTTGTTAAAATCTCATTTTTGGGTAAGAGAGATTTGATCTAAGGGTATATCAAAATGTACCATAAGTTAAACCTTAATATAATGTGAATTATATTTGATCATTAGGTGATCATATTATAGTATTCATTATAATCATTCATAAGTACCAAGTTAAGGTTATAAAACAAATAATAAGAATGTAACCACTATATCTTAAATCCCATCTGCATACATTCTGAGAATCATAGTAACACCTAACCTTAAAAACTCTTTTGATGAGTTGGATTTGGAAAGAGATTAAGTCAAGATCATCCACTATATATATATATATATATATATATCTTTCTTTCTATACAATCTTTATGGAACTTACCTCAATATCTGTTGTTCATCAATGTTGGATAACTCCCCATTGATTCACAACTTCTTTAACTATTAATCTTTGATCTATTATTTGATCTTATCAAAACATCTACTCAAGTCTTCTAATGAGGGCATAGTCCATTAATAACCCTAATCCAATACAAGATACTAAGAAGATAATTTCCAGACAATAAAAGGTAGGATTGATAAAACCCTTCTTAGCCAACTAAGAACTTTAGTAATAAATGATTAAAGTATTATAATGGTAATGTTTTGGCCACCAACAGGGAATGCTTATATTTAGTATAGGTAATACTGGTGGGTAGAACATGATTGGAATCTTAGTAAAGATAAGTGATCCTAGAGAAGTCTTTGCAAACCAAATAAATATAATTTAGGGATTGAAGTCTAAGTCATGAGGGTTAAGTAATTATAAGATGGTGTTATTCAAATAAAGCTAGTGTAGCATAGAGTCATAAAAGTGGTGTTATTCATCTTTAAGGATAGTTTACTTTAGAGAAATACTAGTGATGGAGGATTAAGGAAGACTGGGAGTAGAGTTTGAAGGAACTACTTGTTGGATGGAAGATTATCAACAGTAGAATAGTAAATACAACCAAGCAAGGATATGAGAAAACTATGAAGTGCCTCTGTATTAAACTCATTGGATTTATCCATGAGTTTAGAAGAATGATATGTGAATAAGAAGATTTTAATAAGTAAGCTCATCATACTAACCATGATGATGGATAGGAAGAAGTATTATATTATCTAGGAAAGGAATTCCTTAACTAGAGATCCAAGATTGTGAAATATAATTATATGTTATAAATCATTTTCATATTTAATCTTGGTAAGCAATCAACTCTAAATCTCAAATCAAACATAGTATCCATCTCATACTGTTGATCCATCACCTGATGCTTATAACACTTTATAGAAATATTTTCCTATAACAAATTACATAAGCACATCTTTGTTAATTCAAACATCCTAACTATATGTGCTTAAGTATACTTACTTCTATAAAATACTCTAATTACAACTTCCTATTAAAAAGGAAGATTTCATCAAAGACTATATACATAAGGCAATATGCTCAGCCACTAAATCTTAACTCTTAAAAGGAATTTAAGCTTATACAAAACCCTAAAGCCAAGGGTAGTACTCATAATTCAAAACCCTAAACTTCTTTGTTTATCATATACATTGCTATTTTCCAACTTAATGGGAGTAATAATCATCATATCAATGTCTTTATATTTCATGCATCAAAGAATGGTATAGAATCATTATACATATATCTCAAGTTTCCATTCAAACTATAAGCTCATAAAAAGTTGAGTTATAAACAGATAAGAATATATCATTCAAGAAATTCCTAATTAAAAATAGAAGAGAAAAAAATAAGGAGAAGTTTCTTCCAATTATTAAAAAGGAGTTCTTATTAAGTAAATGAAAAAAGGCATAATAAAAGTTCACAAAGGTTACCAAATATATCTAAATATTATTGTAAATGTCCAGCAAACAAATTATATAAAGAAAGGTTCAAAATACAAATCAAATTCAAATCTGAATAAGAAAACAGAAAATAGGAAAAGGATAAAACAAATAAAAACCAAGCTTGGCCGCAGCCCAACACTCTACACCTATCTGACGCCTATGTGCAGCCCATAACGGCCCAGTAACCAGCCCTGTCCTTTTCCATCTGAGACTGACAAGTGGGGTCAGTAGAGGACCGCGGGTTGAGCTAAAGAAATCGCCAGGGGGTTATCCGCAAAACGGTCATCGTCGTCACTGTCACGCACACAGGCAGCTCGCTGGCGGAGCTCGTCAGCGCCCGATGCTGTCATCACCGTCATTGCGCCAAGATACTCGCCGCCGCTGCCAGGAGGGGATAAGAAGGCCACCACGATGCATCGCCTCAATCCCTATCTCCAATCCCTCCTTATCCTCTCAGATACGAACGAGAGCGAAACCCTAGCCCACCGGAGCCATCTCTCGTCGTCGAACCACGTCACCCCACACCATTCTTAGCCGTCATGGAGAAGCGCCATCCTCCGTAGATCCTCTAGGTAGAAGCTTGCATCAAGGGGAGCACTGGAGCGGGTGAATTTGGTCGTTTTCCTTCATGGAAGTTCGTCAGAATCCTCGCCGGGAAGCTCGATTCCGGCCGCGCCTGTCCTCGCGAACCACTCAATCATCATCAGGGTGAGTTCCTGAATCTTCCAGCATCCTTGAATCGTTTGATCTCGTTGTAAATCGCCGTTTCACCATAAGCCACCGTCGGAGCTCGTCGGAGCTGAGGCTCCGAGGACCATTTCTGAGCGGCGTTGCCACTATTAGGTTCCGTAGGTCGCGCTGATTCTAAATAGGTCCATCTCGTTTGCTAGGACGCCGTAGATCGTTGCCGGTGACCACTCACCGACGACGGTGGTGGTGCTGACATCATGCTTACCTCATGATCGAGCAACGTCAGTCGTTTGACTAGTCTTTGCCTCGCGTGGTGGATGACATGGCCCAGGGCCCACATGTCATCGATAGTGAGTAGAGAGGAGGTCAGTAGCAAAAGCATTTCTAAAGACCTAAGAGCTGAGGTGGACAATGGCCCACTAGTCAGTGACTGGGGCTAGCTCTGGACGTGGTATAAAAAGTATTTTCTGTTAAGAGTTAAATAAAATGTTATAATCCAATTAATATTATTCCAGAAATTTAATACATGATTAAATCTTGTTTAATTTATAATTCAGAAAAATATGTATAATATATGAATTTTTTTATAAAAATAAAATTTACAACTTAAAACTATTACCAAATATTATTATGATGATTATTTAAATAAATATTATTTAATAAAAGTTTATAAGTAATAAAACTTTCATAATTTATATTTTTATAATAATAAATATTAATAATGGTAATAAAATACCAAAAATCTTAGAATAAGAATTCTAATTTAAAACTATAATCATGTATTATTATTTCACTTAATTAAATATTTATTATTTATTAAGTAATTATAAAAGTAATAAGAATTATAAAAATCATATCTTATTGTTTATAAATCACAAAAATAAATATGATATACCAAAATGATCACAAAAATATTATTTACATGTTCAAAATCTAATAATCTCCTTTTGAGGTAAATAAGAAAATAAAATATTTTAATAACTCAAATTTAAACTTATTTACTTCATTAATAATTCATATAAAAATAAATAAAATTTATTAATATTCCTAAAATGATTTAAATAAGTCTAATAAATATCATTAGTATTAAATATTAATAATCTAATGCCATAAGGTTTAAAACATTATAAATGTTTTTATTTTAGAAGAATCCACAACCTTAAATGAAGATTATCTCTAAAAAGAATTCCACTAATAATAAAATCCTTAAAGAACAACTTGTGAATAATCAAATATTTTCTAAACCATATTAATCACCAAATTACAAAAACTACTACAACACTATATAAATCCATAAGTAGGTAAGTAACACTATGTTGGGTTCATAAACTATACTCACTTGTCTATAAAAGATAAAGGATATTACTCCATACTCACATCAAGAAACCATTACTCAAGTAACAGAACAAACATTCTTAAGTAACTTAAAGAACACATTTCAGATATACAAGATACCAATGTATAAGTATTATACTTTCAAAACTATTTATACTTTAAAGTTAACTTTAGTTTACAAAATTTTAATATAACACTATAGGCATTATTATATGTTTTATAGTTAACTTTGGTCTGAAGTAGTTAAACTATAAAGCAACTCAAGTGAAACCATTTGAGCGAACAAATGACATCAACCACCACTAACTAATCACAAAGTTTGTTTAGACCTTAGAAAAGAAACCTTTTCTTCGAAGGTTATCCTTTTTGCCACTTTAAATAAGAAACCTTGTATAAGTAATTCTAACTAGTATATCATAAGTATGTATACTTTACTCATACATATATGTTGTTTACAACCACTCATAAACTCTAATAAAAGTACAACGATGAAACTTATCTAAAAGGACCACACATTCCAAAGTAACCATTTTCGGAATCGAAACCCTAGAACAACGTTATTCTCGGGATTTGCACTTAGAACGTGCATCACACTACTTATGCATAAAAGCATATTGCTTCTTTAAACATTAGTCCTTACCGGACCAATGATGCTGATTTCAGATTTTTGGATCTTATACTGACTCGAAGACCGTGAGTGCATAATCTTGCAATCACAAAAGGCAAGTTCACACTTGCTCATGTCCTTTGATTATTTTCTGTAAAGTATTTTACAAATCCAGTGTTGTCATCACCTGCATTTGAAAAAGAACATAAAACACTATTTTCAATAAAAATGAGAACTATTGATTACTGATCTAGGGTGATCAGCTAATCTATTAAATCTGACAGTTGGGATACCACTGTTCAGAACTATATCACCTAGGACTTAACAACCAATGTCGCCAATGATTCTTGCGTCGTATATTACGCGTTGACCATGAGATTTGGAATGGGACGAAGAAGTCAGCTGTATCTTCTTCCTCTCGCATAAAGCCGGATGTGCAGGTCGTGGCTGTTATCCTCGTAGCGTGCATATTAATTGGTAATTCATAGAGGATATGCAACATATGGGTGGGAACCCTCATCGTCCCACGATAGTTCTGGCATCTAACGGTTTGTACAAACCATTGCCGTAATTGATTATGTGGGCATGGTGTACACCAAGGAGGCATGCGGGGTCGCGAAGGGGGCAGTGATTGGCTTGGATCATCTTCTGGGCCCCACATCATGGAATTGTGGATGGGAATAAGCTGCCCGGTTGTGCAACAAAGAGTTGATCTCTTATGGGTAAAGTAACGCACCTCTGTAGAGTGTAAGAACTGTAACTTGTTACTCCCTGTTTCGGGAAGGAGCTGCGAACGCGGCGGGAAAGGAACCCCATGAAGGTTCTGTTAAACCCGTGAAGGCTGATGGACATAGATTTTCAGAATAAAAGCAACCTTTGAAGAAATGTTTATGAAAACTTGCATTGCCTACGACCTAGGTGAAGGGTTTCGCAGCATAGTAAATCAAAAAAATTCTACGGATGCGAACGGGAAAGCCAAGATCTAATCTAGGAGATGCAATCAACGAGAGGGATAGATGAGATCTTCATACCCTTGAAGAAATTGCACAGCAGAAACGTTCAACAGAACGTGGTTGGTGTAGTCGTACTCGCCTTCTCCTCCTCGCGATCCGATCCGATCCAACGCCGCAAGTGGCGGCGCCTCCGAGATATGCACATGTACGGTGCCGCGACATCTCCTCCTTCCTCGGTCCATCAAGTGGGGTGGAGAGATAGATTGGATCTACAACACGACGGCGTGGTGCTATGGTGGAGAGTTTCTGCAGCAAGGCTTCGCCTACGTGCAGTCGGGAGAGAGAGAGAGAGAGAGAGAGTTGGAGGGGCAGCATGATGGCGACTAGGGTTGGAGGAGTGGGGAAGGAGGTCTGCGCCCCTGCCCTCTATATATAGGGGGCTGGCCGCCCCCCTTGGCCCCTCCTCCAAGCCCTAGGGCGGCGGCCCCAAGGGTTGGAGTGGGGGGCAAGTTTCCCCTTCCTTCTAGAAGGTTTCCCTAGGGTTTCCCCTAGGGTTTGGCAGGCTGGGCCTATGGGGCCTTGTGCCCCTAGCCCAATGCGGACATGGCACTCCCTCGTAGGCCCACACACCCCTACGACAAGTGGGGCCACGTTGGTCCCACTCCGGAAGCTTCTAGAACCTTCCGGTATAATACCGAACATTCCGAAACAATTCCGAAATCCAAAAACTGCTTTCCTTTATATGAATCTTATTCTCCGGACCATTCTGGAACCTCTCATGATATCCTGGATCTCATGCGAGACTTCGAACAAAAACTCATAAACCAATTATCCATTCTATCCTAGCGTCGAGGCACGTTAAGTGTGTGACCCTACGGGTTAGAGAATATGCAGACATGATCTTCTATCAATAATCAACAGTGGGATCTGGAAACCCATATTGACTCCCACATATTCATCGATGATCATATCGGATGAACCACGATGTCAGGATTCAATTAATCCCATATTTATATTCCTTTCGTCACACGATATTTTACTTGCCCGAGATTCGATCGTTGGTATCTACATACCTAGTTCAATCTCGTTCACAGCAAGTACTTTACTCGTTCCGTAATTCGATATCACTTTTGTTGGAGATATGCCCTAGAGGCAATAATAAATGTAGTTATTATTATATCTTTGTGTTTATGATAAATGTTTACATTCATGCTATAATAGTATTAACAAGGAAACATTAATACTTGTGTGATTTGTAAACTCAATTTGAAGTCCCTAGTAAAGCCTCTATACATCACTAGCCTGTTGGTTGATAAATGATTGTGGTTTCCCTATCATGAACATTGAGATGTTATCAACAACAAGATCATATCATTAGGAGAATGATATGGTGGACATACTCCTATAGATAAGCGTAGCATAAAGATCAAGTCATTTTAATAGTTCAATTGCTATATGCTTTTTGATACATAGTAACCTAATTCCTTCGACCATGAGATCATGCATATCACCTTTACCGGATGGATGCTTTGATGACATCAAACACCACACCGTAACTGGGTGGCTATAAAGGTGGCATTGAGTGTTCGGAAAGTATTGGTTGAGACACATGGATCAAGAGTGGGATTTGTCCATCCATATGACGGATAGATATACTCTGGGCCCTCTCGGTGGAATGTCATCCAATTAGCTTGCAAGCATGTGACTGGCTCACAAGGGATCACATATCATGGGAACGAGAAAAGAGTACTTATCGGTTACGAGGTTGAACTAGGTATGCAAAGATACCGACGATCATAACCTCGGATAAGTAAACTATCGTGAGACAAAGGGAAATTGGTATCGTATGTAAGTGGTTCATTCGATCGCAAAGTAATCGTAGAAATATGTGGGAGCCATATGAATTTCCAGATTCCTCTATTGGTTATTGTTCGGAGAAGTGTCTCGCTCATGTCCGCATAATTCACGAACCGTAGGGAGACACACTTAAGGATTCGACGTTGTTTGAGTAGTTATGGAATGAATGAGAAAGAGACCGAATGGTGTTCGGAGTCTCGGATGGGATCCGGGATATCACGAGGAGATCCGGAATGGTCCGGAGAATAAGATTCATATAAGGAAAGTCCCGTTTCGGAGTTGGGGAATGTTTCCGGTGTTTTCATCAGGAATGTTCTAGAATGTTCCGGAATGTCCGACACTCCGGAGGGGAAGGGTACATGGATGTGTTGTATCAAGTTGGTATGATTGCATCATGTACTAAGTGTCATCGTTGTTCCAAATAAAGGATTAATCGAATCCTAGTTTGAAAAGTCAAATAGCTAAATTGAAAAGTCAAACGGCTAAATTTGGAAAGTGGAAAAGAGGAGGAGGAGGTGAAACCGAGTTGGGGAGGGAGTCCTCCTCCCCAAGCCGGCGCACCCTCCAACCGAGTTGGGGAGGGACTCCCCTCCCTCCCCCTTGGCCGCCGGCCCCTCCACCTATATAAGGAGGGGCAGGGCTCCCTCCTAGTACACACAAGTACCTCTCCTCCAAACCCTAGCTTGGCGCCTACCACCATAGCCGCCGCCGCCCCCTAGGGTTTTGCCCTAGACGCCGACTTGGGGTGCCTCAAACCCTAGCTGCCGGCTCTAGCCTCTCCTCCTTGGTGTGTCTAAAACCTAGATCGCCGAGGAGCTCTCTCATACTCCACCATACTCGCTCCGGCTTAAGGCGAAGCCCTGCGAGATCTCCCCTCTACTTCCGGTACCACGCCGTTGTGCTGCCGGAATCACGAGGAGAGTGCTACAACCTCCGCTGCCTGCTGGAACAAGGGAGAGGAAGGTCTTCGTCGAGTACCGAACGTGTGACTGACTGCGGGAGCGTTGCCGGAACGCAGCGCCGGAAGGATCGTCTACGCGATCTTGAGATCGGGAAGAGTACGACTACATCAGCCACGAGAATCCGCTCTCGTTAAACACTTTGGAATCTTCAAGGGTGAGTTATTCCATCGACTCGTTGCTACAATCTAGTAGATAGATCTTGGCTTGTTTGTTTGTATGCGATAGAATTTTTTTGTTTTCCATGCTACGAAACCCTACAGTGGTATCAGAGCCGTGTCTATATGTAGATCTGTTGCACGAGTAGAACACAATGGTCATTGTGGGCGTTGATTCTTTTATTGTCGATTGCTTCTTGTGTACTTTGCATCTTGCGGTATGTTGGGATGAAGCGGCCCGGGCTAACCTTACATGACATCGTTCATGAGACTTGCTCCACGCTTGACATGCAACTTGTATTGCATAAGTGGCTTTGAGGGTGCCTGTTTCTCCTAGCATAGTTAAGATCCAATTTACAACGGGTGATTAACAATACTAGTATCAATGTTGTGGTTCATGTTCGTGAGTTAGAACGACACTTATTGAAAGCCCCAAACCACGTAAAACTTGCAAAGAAAGTAGAGGCGTCTAACTTTGTTTTGCAGGGGTGTGTAGTGATGTGATATGGCCATGATTGTGATTATATTTGATGTATGCAATGTTCCTTATTGTAAGTTGGCAACCGGCAGGAGCCATATGGTTGTATTTAATTTATGTTAAGACCCGCGTGTCTATTCAAAGTAGTTGTAATAGTTGAAGCCGGTGGACGACAACCATGGAGAAGCATCATTGACCTTGATGCAATGCCGGTGATGATGGAGATCATGTTCGTGCTTGAAGATGGAGATCGGAAGCACAAAGAAGAAAGGCCATATCATATCACATATTTTGAATTGCATGTGATGTTAATCCTTTATGCATCTTGTATTGCTTAGTAGACGACGGTAGAATTATAAGATGATCCCTCATGCACATGAATTTCAAGTTATGGAGTGTTCACCCTTAGTTAGCACCGTTGCTAAAGCTTGTTGTTTCGAAGCACCACGTGATGATCGGGTGTGTTAGATTCCGCAAGTGTATACAACATGAGCAAGCCAGATTTGCTCATGCGGAAACTAAGGTTTAATCTTGACGAGCCTATCATGTACAAACATGGTCTCGGAACACGGATCACCGAAAGGTAAAGCATGAATCATATAATAGATATGATGAACATGACGATTGTTCGCCATTGAAACTATATCAACTCTCGTGATGATCGGTGTTGATGTGGTGGATTTGGTTCGTGTGATCACTAAAACAATGTGAGGGATATTGTTTTGAGTGGGAGTTCACCTATATTAACTTTATTATTAATTTGAACTCAATTTGTCATAAACTTAGTCTAAACTATTGCAAATATGTTGTAGATCAATGGCAGCCCCTACCATCAATTTTAATGCGTTCCTAGAGAAAGAAAAGTTGAAAAACAATGGAAGCAACTTCGCGGATTGGTTCCGCAATTTGAGGATTGTCCTCACAGCTGGTAATTTGACCTATGTGCTGGATGCACCGCTGGGTGACCCGCCTGCGGCTGATGCTGCCGATGAAGTAAAGAATGTTTACCTCGCTCGGAAGAATCAGTACTCCATAGTTCAGTGTGCTATCTTGTATGGTTTGGAATCGGAGCTTCAGAAAATGTTTGAGAATTCAGACCCATATGATATTGTCAAGGATCTCAAATTGATCTTTGAGACTCATGCGGCAATTGAAAGTTATGAGGCTTCTGAAAAGTTCTTTAACTGCAAGATGGAAGAGGGAAGCTCCGTCAGTGAGCATGTGCTTAAGATGTCTGGGCACGCAAACAAACTTCAAAGCTTGGGTATAGTGATTCCTAATGCTTTGGGGATTTACCGTGTCCTCCAATCACTACCACCAAGTTACAAGAACTTTGTGATGAACTACAACATGCAGAACATGAACAAGCAGTTGCCAGAACTGTTTGCTATGTTAAAGTCTGCAGAAGTGGAGATCAAGAAAGAGCACCAAGTGTTGTTGGTCAATAAGACCACCAAATTCAAGAAAGGCAAGTCTAAGCAGAAGGGACACTTCAGGAAGGGTGGTAAGAAAGTTACCGCGCCGGCGAAGAAGACCAAGGCTGGACCTAAGCCTGATACTGAGTGATTTTACTGCAAGGGAGAAGGTCACTGGAAGCGGAATTTCCCAAAGTACTTGGCGGATTTGAAGAACGGCAACATCAAGAAGAAAGGTATATCTGATATACATGTTATTGATGTGTATCTCACTAGTACTCGTAGTAGTGCCTGGGTATTTGATACTGGTTCGGTTGCTCATATTTGTAACTCGAAACAGGTGCTGTAGAATAAACGGAAGCTAGCGAAGAACAAGGTGACGATGCGCGTGGGAAAAGGATCAAAGGTTGATGTGATCGCGGTCGGCACGCTATCCCTTCATCTACCATCGGGATTAGTTTTATACTTAAATAATTGTTATTTGGTGCCTGCGTTGAGCATGAACATTATATCGGGATCTTGTTTATTGCGAGACGGTTACTTGTCTAAGTCCAAGAATAATGGTTGTTCGATTTATATGAGTAATATGTTTTATGCACATGCACCTTTGATAGATGGTCTATTCTTGTTGAATCTCGATAGTGGAAATACACATCTTAATAACATTGAGGCTAAACGTTTGAAATCAAGCGATAATTCGACCTATATGTGGCACTGTCGTCTTGGTCACATTGGAGTGAAGCGTATGAAGAAACTCCATTCCGATGGACTTCTTGAATCACTTGATTTCGAATCACTTGATAGATGCGAAGCATGTCTGATGGGTAAAATGACTAAGACTCCATTTTCTGGTATGATGGAGTGAGCTACAGACTTATTGGAAATCATACATACCGATGTGTGTGGTCCAATGAGTGTAGCATCGCGCGGTGGTTATCGTTATGTTCTTACCTTCACGGATGATTTGAGTAGATATGGGTATATCTATTTCATGAAACATAAGTCCGAAACTTTCGAGAAGTTTAAGGAGTTTCAAAGTGAGGTAGAGAATCAACATAACAAGAAGATTAAATTTCTACGTTCTGATCATGGAGGTGAATCTAAGTTACGAGTTTGGCGAGCATTTGAAGAAATGCGAAATACTTTCACAGTTGACACCGCCGGGAACACCACAGCGTAATGGTGTGTCCGAACGTCGTAATCGAACTCTCTTAGATATGGTTCGTTCTATGATGTCACTTACAGATTTACCGCTATCATTTTGGGGTTATGCATTAGAAATAGCCGCATTCACTTTAAATAGGGCACCGTCTAAATCCGTTGAGACGACACCGTATGAATTATGGTTTGGGAAGAAACCTAAATTGTCGTTCCTTAAAGTTTGGGGTTGCGAAGCCTATGTAAAGAAGTTACAGCCGGACAAGCTTGAACCCAAAGCGGAAAAATGCGTCTTCATAGGATACCCAAAGGAAACTATTGGGTATACCTTCTATCACAGATCCGAAGGCAAAATCTTTGTTGCCAAGAATGGATCCTTTCTAGAGAAGGAATTTCTCTCGAAAGAAGTGACTGGAAGGAAAGTAGAACTTGACGAGGTTGTCGAACCTTCTCTCAAAATTGCGAGTAGCACAGCACCGGAAGAAGTTCCTGTGGTGCCTGCACCAATTAGAGAGGAAGCTAATGATGATGATCATGAAACTTCGGTTGAAGTTGCTACAGAGCCTCGGAGGTCAACGAGAACTCGTACCACTCCAGATTGGTATGATCCCGTTATGAGTGTCATGTTGGTGGACAACACCGATGACCCTGAGACATATGAGGAAGCGATGATGAGCCCAGATTCCAATAAATGGCAAGAAGCCATGAAATCCGAGATTGGATCCATGTACGAAAACCAAGTATGGACTTTGGTGGACTTACCGGATGGCCGGAAGGCTGTCGAGAACAAATGGATCTTCAAGAAGAAAACAGATGCTGATGGTAATGTTACTGTCTATAAAGCTCGACTTGTCGCAAAAGGGTTTCGACAAATTCAAGGAGTTGACTACGATGAGACTTTCTCACCAGTAGCGAAGCTAAAGTCTGTGAGGATTATGTTAGCAATCGCTGCATATTATGATTATGAGATATGGCAGATGGATGTCAAAACAGCATTCCTCAATGGAGATATTGATGAAGAGTTGTATATGATGCAACCCAAAGGTTTTGTCGATCCTAAAGATGCTAACAAGGTATGCAAACTTCAACGGTCCATCTATGGATTGAAGCAAGCATCTCGAAGTTGGAATCAACGTTTTGATAAGGTGATCAAAAGTTTTGGTTTTATACAAACTTATGGAGAAGCTTGTATTTACAAGAAAGTGAGTGGGAGCTCTGTAGCATTCTTAATACTATATGTGGATGACATATTATTGATTGGGAATGATGTAGACCTTCTTAATAGTGTCAAGGAATATTTGAATAATAGTTTTTCAATGAAGGATCTTGGCGAAGCAGCTTACATATTAGGCATAAAGATTTATAGAGATAGATCGAAACGCCAAATATCATTGTCACAAAGTACATATTTGGACAAAGTTCTAAAGAGGTTTGGAATGGAAGAAAGCAAGAAAGGGTTCTTGCCCATGTTGCCCAATACGACCTCGAGTAAAACTCAAAGTCCGACATCGGCAGAAGATAGAGAAAGGACGAGTAAGACTCCCTATGCCTCAGCCATAGGATCTCTAATGTATGCCATGCTATGTACTAGACCCGACATTGCATATGCTGTTAGTTTGACTAGCAGATATCAAAGTGATCCAGGAGTGGATCATTGGACAGCGGTCAAAAACATCCTTAAGTACTTGAGAAGAACTAAGGATATGGTTCTTTCTTATGGAGGTGATGAACAGCTCGTTGTTAATGGTTACACCGATGCTAGTTGGAACACCGATCCGGATGATTCTAAATCACAATCTGGATACGTATTTATTTTGAATGGTGCAGCAGTTAGCTGGAGGAGTGCAAAGCAAAGCGTTGTGGCGAGATCTTCAACTGAATCGGAATACATGGCTGCTTCGGAGGCTTCACAAGAAGCGATATGGATGAAAGAGTTCATTACAGAGCTGGGTGTGGTTCCTAGTGCACTGGACCCAATGTCTATCTACTGTGATAACATGGGCGCCATAGCCAATGCGCAAGAACCAAGGTCACACAAGAAGCTGAAGCACATCAAGCTACATTTTCACGCTATTCGAGAACATATTCAAGATGGGGATATAAATATTTGCAAAGTACACACAGATCTGAATGTGGCGGATCCGTTGACTAAACCTCTCCCGAGGGCAAAACATGACCAGCACCAAACTGCCATGGGTGTTCGGTATATTACCATGTAATCTAGATTAGATGACTCTAGTGCAAGTGGAAGACTGTTGGAGATATGCCCTAGAGGCAATAATAAATGTAGTTATTATTATATCTTTGTGTTTATGATAAATGTTTACATTCATGCTATAATAGTATTAACAAGGAAACATTAATACTTGTGTGATTTGTAAACTCAATTTGAAGTCCCTAGTAAAGCCTCTATACATCACTAGCCTGTTGGTTGATAAATGATTGTGGTTTCCCTATCATGAACATTGAGATGTTATCAACAACAAGATCATATCATTAGGAGAATGATATGGTGGACATACTCCTATAGATAAGCGTAGCATAAAGATCAAGTCATTTTAATAGTTCAATTGCTATATGCTTTCTGATACATAGTAACCTAATTCCTTCGACCATGAGATCATGCATATCACCTTTACCGGATGGATGCTTTGATGACATCAAACACCACACTGTAACTGGGTGGCTATAAAGGTGGCATTGAGTGTTCGGAAAGTATTGGTTGAGACACATGGATCAAGAGTGGGATTTGTCCATCCATATGACGGATAGATATACTCTGGGCCCTCTCGGTGGAATGTCATCCAATTAGCTTGCAAGCATGTGACTGGCTCACAAGGGATCACATATCACGGGAACGAGAAAAGAGTACTTATCGGTAACGAGGTTAAACTAGGTATGCAGAGATACCGACGATCATAACCTCGGATAAGTAAACTATCGTGAGACAAAGGGAAATTGGTATCGTATGTAAGTGGTTCATTCGATCGCAAAGTAATCGTAGAAATATGTGGGAGCCATATGAATTTCCAGATTCCTCTATTGGTTATTGTTCGGAGAAGTGTCTCGCTCATGTCCGCATAATTCACGAACTGTAGGGAGACACACTTAAGGATTCGACGTTGTTTGAGTAGTTATGGAATGAATGAGAAAGAGACCGAATGTTGTTCAGAGTCTCGGATGGGATCCGGGATATCACGAGGAGATCCGGAATGGTCCGGAGAATAAGATTCATATAAGGAAAGTCCCGTTTCGGAGTTGGGGAATGTTTCCGGTGTTTTCATCGGGAATGTTCTAGAATGTTCCGGAATGTCCGGCACTCTGGAGGGGAAGGGTACATGGATGTGTTGTATCAAGTTGGTATGATTGCATCATGTACTAAGTGTCATCGCTGTTCCAAATAAAGGATTAATCGAATCCTAGTTTGAAAAGTCAAATAGCTAAATTGAAAAGTCAAACGGCTAAATTTGGAAAGTAGAAAAGAGGAGGAGGAGGTGAAACCGAGTTGGGGAGGGAGTCCTCCTCCCCAAGCTGGCGCACCCTCCAAGCCGAGTTGGGGAGGGACTCCCCTCCCTCCCCCTTGGCCGCCGGCCCCTCCACCTATATAAGGAGGGGCAGGGCTCCCTCCTAGTACACACAAGTACCTCTCCTCCAAACCCTAGCTTGGCGCCTACCACCATAGCCGCCGCCGCCCCCTAGGGTTTTGCCCTAGCCGCCGACTTGGGGTGCCTCAAACCCTAGCCGCCGGCTCTAGCCTCTCCTCCTTGCTGTGTCTAAAACCTAGATCGCCGAGGAGCTCTCTCATACTCCACCATACTCGCTTCGGCTTAAGGCGAAGCCCTGCGAGATCTCCCCTCTACTTCCGGTACCACGCCGTTGTGCTGCCGGAATCACGAGGAGAGTGCTACAACCTCCGCTGCCTGCTGGAACAAGGGAGAGGAAGGTCTTCGTCGAGTACCGAACGTGTGACCGACTGCGGGAGCACTGCCGGAACGCAGCGCCGGAAGGATCGTCTACGCGATCTTGAGATCAGGAAGAGTACGACTACATCACCCACGAGAATCCGCTCTCGTTAAACGCTTTGGAATCTTCGAGGGTGAGTTATTCCATCGACTCGTTGCTACAATCTAGTAGATAGATCTTGGCTTGTTTGTTTGTATGCGATAGAAATTTTTTGTTTTCCATGCTACGAAACCCTACAACTTTGTGATTAACTCCTTAACCATGTGCTTGCAAGCGGTGTTGATATCGATTACCGAGTGGGCCCGAAGTATATCTCTCCGACTTGGGAGGGACAAATCCCATCTCGATACATACAACCCAACAAGTACTTTCCGATCACCTGAGAGACACCTTTATGATCACCCTCTCATAGGATGACGTTTGATGACCTCAAAGCTTTCTTCCGATACTAGGGAGTTGCATTATCTCATGGTCTAAGAAATACAATATTTAACATAGAAAAAGCTTCGCAAAGATGAACACGATGACACGATCTAATTGCTCTGCTTGATTTGGGTATGTCCATCATATCATTCTCCCAATGACATGATCTCATTATTAATCGACAACTCATGTCTATGGTTAGGAAACCTTAACCATCATTAATCAATGAGCTAGTCCATAGAGGCGTACTAGGGACACGGTGTTGTTCATAAACCACACAAGTATCAAAGTTTCCGTTTAATACAATTCTAGCATGGAATATAAACTTTATCATGAACAAGAATTATAACAATAACATCTTTATTATTGCCTCTAGGGCATAATTCCAACAGTCTCCCACTTGTACTAGAGTAAATAATATAGTTTACATATGGCAACAATCTAACACCCATGCATTAAGGTGCTGATCATGTTTTGCTCGTGGAAGAGGTTTAGTCAACGGATCTGCGACATTCCGTATGTACTTTGCTAATCTTCAGATCTCCATCTGTTATATAATCTCGAATTATATGAAACCGGCGGTTGGTGTGCTAGGTCTTTGGATTATATCTTGGTTCCTTAGCCAATGCTATGGTGCCAGTGTTGTCACACAATATCTCCAGTGGGGCCAATGCACTTGGAACCACACCAAGCTCAGTGATGAAGTTCCTGATCCAAACTCCTTCACTTGGCGCTTCTGTAGCAGCCATGTATTCCGATTATACAGTAGATCCCGCGATCACGCTTTGCTTGTAGCTTCTCCAGCTCACAACTCCTCCATTCAAAATATAAACGTATCCTGTCTGTGATTTAGAATCATCCGGGTCGGTGTCGAAACTAGCATCGACGTAACCTTTTACGACGAGCTGCTCATCACCTCCATAGACCAAGAACATTTCTTTAGTCCTATTTAAATACTTTAGGATGTTCTTTACGGCTGTCCAGTGTTCCACTCCTGGATCACTTTGGTATCTGCTCGTCAAAATAAGAGCATTGAACACATCCGGTCTAGTACACAACATGGCATACATGATAGAACCTATGGCCGAGGCATATGGCACTTTGCTCATGGTTTCTCTATCGTTTACCGTAGCTGGACACTGAGCCTTGCTCAATATCTTACCTGACAACATGGACACTGAACCTTTCTTTGCCTTATCCATTTTGAACCTTTTCAGAACTTTGTCTAGGTATGTACTTTGGCTTAAAGCTATTAGGCGTCTTTGTCTATCTCTATAGATTTTGATGCCTAATATATAAGAAGCTTCTCCTAGGTCTTTCATTGAAAAACATTTATTCAAATAACTCTTCACATCGTTAAGCATACCAATGTCATTTCCAATAATCAATATGTCATCCACATATAGTACTAGAAATGTTACTGAGCTCCCACTCACTTTCTTGTAGATACAAGCTTCGTAGCAATTTGGAACAAATCCAAAGCTCTTGATCACTTGATCAAAATGAAGGTTCCAACTCCGAGATGCTTGCTTTAGTCCATAAATGGAACGCTGAAGTTTGCACACCTTATTAGCATCCTTAGGATCAACAAAACCTTCGGGTTGCATCATATACAACTCTTCATCAATTTTGCCATTGAGGAACGCAGTTTTGACATCCATCTGCCATATTTCATAATCATGAAATGCAGCAATTGCTAATAAAATCTGAATGGACTTGAACATCGCTACGGGAGAGAAAGTCTCATCGTAGTCAACACCTTGAACTTGTCGAAAACCTTTCGCGACAAGTCGAGCTTTATAGACAGTAACATTACCATCTGCGTCCGTTTTCTTCTTGAAAATCCATTTGCACTCAATGGCCTTTCGGTCACTAGGAGGGTCCACCAAAGTCCATACTTGGTTTTCGCTCATGGATCCCAATTCGGATTTCATGGCCTCTAGCCATTTCTCAGAGTCTGGGCTCATCATTGCTTCCTCATAGTTCGCAGTTTCACTGTTGTCTACTAACAAGACAGTTAAGACAGGGTTTCCGTACCACTCAGGAGGGGCACGTGACCTTGTTGACCTGTGAAATTCAGCAGTAGCATCGTCCGAAGTTTCATGATCCTCGTCATTAGCTTGCTCTCTTGTTGGTGCAGACGGCACTGGAACAATTTCAGGTGCTGCGCTACTCTCCAACTCGAGAGAAGGTTCAGTAACCTCGTCTAGCTCTACCTTCCTCCCACTCACTTCTTTCGAGAGAAACTCCTTCTCAAGAAAGGATCCGTTCTTTGCAACAAACACTTTGCCTTCGGATCTGTGGTAGAAGGTATACCCAATCGTTTCCTTAGGGTATCCTATGAAGACGCATTTCTCCGCTTTGGGTTCGAGCTTGTTCGGCATCAACTTCTTGACGTAATCTTCGCATCCCCAAACTTTAAGAAACGACAACTTAGGTTTAGCACCAAACCACAGTTCATACGGTGTCGTCTCAACGGATTTAGATGGCGCCCTCTTTAAAGTGAATGCAGCGGTTTCTAATGCATACCCAAAATGATAACGGCAAATCTGTAAGAGACATCATTGATCGCACCATATCTAATAGAGTCCGACTCCGGCTTTCAGACACACCATTGCGCTGTGGTGTCCCGGGTGGCGTGAGTTGCGAGACGATTCCGCTTGCTTTATGACGCGTGAGAAAATCATAACTCAAATATTCACCTCCACGATCGGATCGTAGAAATTTAATTTTCCTGTTACGATGGTTTTCCACTTCGTTCTGAAATTCTTTGAACTTTTCAAACGATTCAGATTTATGTTTCATTAAATAGATATACCCATATCTACTTAAGTCATCAGTAAAAGTGAGAAAATAGCGATATCCACCGCGCGTCGAAACACTCATTGGTCCGCACACATCGGTATGTATGATTTCCAACAAGTCCGTTGCTCGCTCCATTATACCGGAGAACGGGGTTTTGATCATCTTGCCCATGAGGCACGGCTCGCACGTGTCAAATGATTCAAAATCAAGAGACTCCAAAAGTCCATCAGAATGGAGTTTCTTCATGCGTTTTATACCAATATGACCTAGACGGCAGTGCCACAAATAAGTTGAATTATCACTATCTACTTTGCATCTCTTAGCCTCAATATTATGGATGTGTGTTTCATTGCTTTCGAGATTCAGAAGAAATAAACCATTCATAGCAGGTGCATGACCATAAAAGATGTTATTCATATAAATAGAACAACCATTATTCTCCGGTTTAAATGAATAACCGTCTTGCAATAAACACCATCCAGATATAATGTTCATGCTCAACGCAGACACATAATAACATTTATTAAGGTTTAAAACTAATACCGAAGGTAAAACTAAGGAGAGCGTGTCGACGGCCATCACATCAACTCTTGATCCATTGCCAACGCGCATCGTCACCTCATCCCTTGCTAGCCGCCATCTATTCCGTAGCTCCTGTTTCGAGTTACAAATATTAGAAACTGAACCAGTATCAAATACCCAGGCACTACAACGAGCGCTAGTAATGTAAACATCAATAACATGTATATCAAATATACCTTTAATGGTGCCAGCCTTCTTGTCCGCTAAGTACTTCGGACAGTTGCGCTTCTAGTGACCCTTGTCCTTGCAATAGAATCACTCAGTGTCCGGCTTAGGTCCACACTTGAGCTTCTTCTTAGCAGTGGCAACGCGCTTGCCGCTGCCTTTCTTGAAGGACTTCTTTGCACCCTTACCTTTCTTAAAGCTAGGGGGCTTTTTGACCATCAACACATGATTATCTTTCTTGATATCCACCTCCGCAGCTTTCAGCTTAGCGAAGAGCTTAGTGATCGTATCAGTGGAACCAATCTGATTGTGAGTAACTACAAAACCTTTGTGGCTAGGAGGGAGTGATTGCAGAACTCGGTCAATCTTGAGCTCTTCTGGAATCTTGCAGTCCAGTTGCTCAAGACATTGAGTGTAGCCCGACATCTTAATGGCGTGCTCACTAACGGAACTCCCTTCCTCCATCTTGCAGTTAAAGAATTTCTCAGAGATCTCATATCTCTCAGAATGGGCCTGAGTCTGAAACATGGTTTTCAGTTCCTCAAGAATCTCATAGGGCCCGGCGAACTCCTCAAAACGATTTTGAAGGTCCAATTCCATAGCAAACAACATGGTGCTCTTAATCACACCATAATCATCTTTGCGCCACTGATAAACAGCTTTTTCATCAGCCGACGCATCTATAGCAGGGGCGTCACCTAGCGCTTTCTCAAGGACATAGTCCTTTTGTCTACCAGTGAGAATGATTCTCAGATTGCGGAACCAGTTGGTGAAGTTAGACCCATTGTTCTTAAGCTTTTCTTTCTCAGCAAAAACGTTGAAGTTGAAGTTGGACTTAGCCATTTGATCTACAAAATTTGCAATTACAATTTAGACTATGTTCATGATAACTAGTTCAACTTAATCAAATTACTAGATGAACTCCTACTAAATTCAACATCCCTCAAGTTGTTTAGTGAACATGATCCAAATTCACCACACCTAATCCGATCTTCACGAGAAGAGATGTGGTTTCAATGGTGGACAACAAAGTGTTGATCATATCATTCATATGACTCATGCTTAACCTTTCGGTTCGTGTGTTCCGAGGCCATGTCTGTACATGCTAGGCTCGTCAAGTCAAACCCAAGTATTTCCGCGTGTGCAAAACTGGCTTGCACCCATTGTATGTGAACGTAGAGTTTATAGCACCCGATCATCACGAGGTGCTTGAACACGACGAACTTTCGCAACGGTGCATACATGGGGAGAACACAATTTTATCTTGATCTTTAAGTGAGGAATCATCTTATAATGCTACCGTCGCGATCTAAGCATAATAAGATACATAAAAGGATAAACATCACATGCATATAATTTTATGTGACATGGTATAGCCAATATCCGCGCAATGATCTCCATCTTGTGCGTGCCAGCATGATCTCCATCACTCCACCATGATTGCCTCCACCACGAATAGCAACTATAACTATTGCTAACTACTTAGCGATAAAGTAAAGCTATTACATGGCATATAAGAAGTTGACACACATGTCATACACAATTATAAAGACAACCATATGGCTCCTGCCGGTTGTGTACTCGTCGACATGCAAGTCGTGAAATATTACAAAACATGATCATTGCATACAACATACACATCATATCTTGGGCCATACCACATCACAGAAACACTCCCTGCAAAAACAAGTTAGACACCTCTACTTTGTTGTTGCATGTTTTACGTGGCTTATGGGAGTAACAAGCTAAGAACGATTCTTACCTACAGAAAGCCACAACGGTGATATTATGGTTGCCAACATCTGGTGTAAATCCCATGACAACTATAGTGAGAGAAACTGGCATCCACCAGCCGCATGTGTGGAACAAGCCACACGTCAAGTGCGGAGCCGGTCTCGCGAACGAGGTCACGTAAAGTTGGCCTGGACCGCTTCGATCTTACTATCCCACGTCATAAGAAGTACACAACAAGAGGCTTGCAACAGAAAACATCAACCCCCACAACAAGCATGTTGCGTTCTACTCGTGAAACACATCTACGCATAGATCTAGCTCTGATACCACTGAAGGGTTTCTGTCACATCCCAAGATTTTCCAAATCTTGTAATGTGAAAAATAAATAAACAGAATAAATAATTGCTGAAATTTAGGGTGAAAAGAAACTTTTTGTTTCTAAATGGAAACTTAAATCCATCTTGAACAAACTTTGGTTAATGTTTGAATCCAACTAAACTCAAATCAAGTGAAATGCATTCTTCATAAATGCATCTGGAAATTTTAACACTTGAGAAATAAACCAAAACCCTAATGGAAGAAAATCATTTTCAAGTTACCTCTAAGACTATGGATTTGATCCATATAAAAATTGGTCAAAAAAACATTTCAAATTGATCAAGAATGATTATTATAAATATTATAAAACCATATAATTGGTTTCACTTACTTTGGAGCCATGAATAAAATCCTATGAATTTAATAAGGTAAGGAAAAGTAATTTCTAAAGCTAATAAAGCAACCGTCTAGAAATCCATACCAAATGGTGAGCAAATAATCCCAAAGGAATTAAAAAGGTAAACAAATAATAAATAAAATTATAATAGTTGGAAACACTATTTTTGGATCTTTAAATAAAAAGATATGGTTTTTATAAAGCAAAGGTAGAAATATAAATAAGGATTATTTTATAGAGCCAAATTAAATCTTGGCCTAGCTTTTGAAATAAAAGATTACTATTTGATAAAAAGAGTAAAGGTTTATTTAAATAAAATAATGAGGATTTATTAATATCCATTTTTATTAAAGTAAAGGCTTTTCCATTTTAAATAAACACTAAAACTTGTTAAATTATTTTAAATAAGATTTCCAAGTGTTTTAGTTTTTCAAATGAAACCTACTGAAAAGATTTTGATATTATTTAGATTTCAAAAAGAGTTTTAAAATAAATTAAAACCTATTTGAATTAAAGACTATGGACTATTTATTTAATTATTAATAGACCCTAAAAAGAATAAATAAATTATTCTAAATTTGACTTTGGAATGTGTTATTATCAGTATATGAATCCACACAAAATTTGAGAGAGGTTTGAATTCAAATAGATGTTTGAATAAACAAAACAAAATCAAATTGGAAAAAGAAAAATAACATGAGAAGGAAAAAAATATGATCTAGCCAGCCCAGTCCACTAAGCCCATCAGCAGCCCACCTGCTCACCCCCGCAGTGAAACGTTTTCACTCAGAATAGAACCCACAAGGTCACTGACCAGTGGACCCCACTTCCTTTTCTCTCTCTCGCTGCCAGGCGACCCCACTGCCACCTCACCGTCGTCCTCACCCGCCGCTGACCGTGCCCCCCTCTCTGGCCATTACTGCCATTTGAATGCCGGCGTGAATTCGCATTACTGGCCGAGTAACCCCCGTAGGTGACCGCTCCCTCTTAACCGCCTCTCCCTCCTCTCTGTTTCCCCCTCAGTCCCCCACCCTAGTGCGCCCCCAGGCTACTCAATTTCACACTACACCGCCACTGTCTCCGGCGAGCTCACCGAGCAATTCCGGCAGCTCCTCGCCTCCCCTCGTTTCCTCGACCACTCGAGCATGCTCACAGGAACCAGACGCACATCCCAGCAGCTCCAGTTCGCCTGCGCATGCCTTGGACACTCGCTTTCGTCTTGAACAGAGCACCATCATCGTCTACCACCTCTCCGGCGAAGCCTCTGGTAAAAAATCTGACCGCCCTAACCCCTCTCCTTCACACGCACATGCTCGCCGTGACCCCACGCATCTAACGACACCTCCTTTTCTCTCTAGCGTGCACTGTACCTTCAACATCGTCTTCAACAGGACGAGCCCGACGTGGACACGAACTCTGGCGAGCGATTCGAGCTAACTCCGTGCGCCCCTGCCCATCCTGCGGCCACCTCGAGCATCTCCACGACCCCGCGATTCTGGTGAGCATCTCCCTTCGCTCTCTCGCTTCCTGTAACATCGACACCGCCACCGTCTGACCGCGCGCCGCCACACGCCGCCGCCAGCGCCGCCTGTTTCTAGTCAAAGCGCTGAGAACCGTCGGATCTAGATCGTAGCGTTGCGATAGAATTTAACCGAAGGGGTACGAGAGCCTCTGAGCCATGCGATGTCACTTAGATCCAACGGCTGACATCTGTCGATACGCACGAAGCGGTACCGACCAATAGCAACACGACGCGTGGCCTGAGATTGTTTTAAAAAACAGAAACTTATCCATTTGATGTTCCAATTTGAATAATTCATAACTTTCAAACCACACGTCCAAATTTTGTAAATTTTATATCAATGGATTTAGCAATACAAGTACTTTCTGATCATGCACTTTGTTTAGTAAATTGTTTCTGTTAAATTGTTTGTTTTTGCAGAAACTTGTGTAGTCATATTTAGAATATAAAATTTGTTCTAAATCGAATTTTGAGATGAAATCTTTTGCAAATGGTTTGTTCTGAACCTACTGACCATAGAAATCAATTGGTGGTTTCAAAAATATATTTGGTGAAACAAAAGAATAAATCTTTGATTTAAACCATTTCTAGTCAAATAAAAATAATGTTTGTTTATTAAAAATGCTTTTGGAGGAAAACCTTTGGGAAATGTTTTGATTTAAACTCTCTGACACCAAGCACCAAATTTTATGATTTAAAAATGTATTTGGCAAACCCTATAAAGATTGCTACTTTGATAAAGGCATTTTCAACCACATAAAATAATGATTTGGTTTGAAAATGGTTTATAGGTAAGATCTTTTGCAAATAGTTTTGCCACTTCATAAAATGACCACTAAGTGTTTTAGAATGTTTATAACCTATTATAAACCACTTTTGTAAATAAAACAAAGTTTGGCATGCTTGCATGCATTGTTTTGTTTCTATTATTTTATGTGATGTTGCTAGAATGGTAGATTGAAATATTGCTTGCTTGATTGAATTGTAGTGATTTGAAGAGTGTGAATATTGAAAGATCAAGGAGTGAACTTATATTCTCTACCAAAAAGGAAAGTGATGCTTCATACTTTTGTCCCATTATTTTCACTATGCATTAGTGATATTTCTAAGTAGGAATTTTAATAAGTATAAACTATGCCATGGGAAATCCTAGTAGATGAAACCTTAGTAGAAATTTCCTAAGTTAAGATTCCTACTACTATCATGCTTAGCTTAGCTAGTAGAAAACAAGGGTGGAATATATATTCATACTATGGAATATTTCTAAGTCAAGGACTTGTGTTTTGTTTAATAAAACAACTAAGTGAATGAATCACCTAGGTGGAATGGAAGGAATGGTTTGTGTTGAGTGGTTCACAAGGCCCATTTCTATGGTTTACCTTGTGTATCTCACTTGTGGATGTCCACCCAGGAACAAAGAGATTTGAGATGTCAAATGTTGAGAAGCTTCAAGTGCAGCCACTTGGCATTATGGGCTCTGCCTGGATCATATAGGTTGCAATAACTTAGCCAAATGGACAGTTGGTGGTAGGGGATTGATAGGTTGGAGCGGGTCCATTCTGGTCTAAGGGAAGGCTTCTGAAAGATCTTGTCTTGGTGAAACCAAGTTTTGTGGGGAAAGTGCACCACCTCTGCAGAGTGTAAAATCTAAGTACTTAGCCATGTCCCTGGTAAAGGACAATTTGAGCATCAAGACATGGAATCTATCAAGAGTCTCCTCATCCCAATTTCTAAGTTAAAATCTTGTGGTTGAACAAGGGTTGAAGGATCACCAATTTCTATTGGGAGATGCCTTGGGTGATTTTGTCAAGCAAAAACTTAGTGTTTTCAAATGATAAGGAAAATCTATTTTGAGCAAAGCAAGCCTAAGCTCCACTTAGCCAAATGCATATAGATGATAGACTCCACTATACTACCATAGTATCACTTGCCAATACAATCCAAATGTATTGACCCTTGTGGCTGTAACTTGTTATGTTGGAGGTTTGTTTGAAATTAGTGAAGTGTGTTGAAATAGGATTACAAGTCTACAACAAACTGTTGGAGATATGCCCAAGAGGCAATAATAAAGTGGTTATTATCATATCTTCATACTTATGATAAATGTTTACATACCATGCTATAATTGTATTAACAGGAAACATTAATACTTGTGTGATTTGTAAACATAAAAGAGTCCCTAGTAAAGCCTCTTGTTAAACTAGCTTGTTGGTTAATATATGATCATGGTTTCCTCATCATGAACATAGAGATGTTATTAACAACAGGGTCATATCATTAGGAGAATGATGTGTTGGACATACTCCTATAGTTAAAGTGTAGCATAAAGATCAAGTAATTTTAATAGTTCAATTGCTATATGCTTTCTGATACATAGTAACCTAATTCCTTCGACCATGAGATCATGCATATCACCTTCACCGGAAGGATGCTTTGATGACATCAAACACCACACCGTAACTGGGTGGCTATAAAGGTGGCATTGAGTGTTCGGAAAGTGTCGGTTGAGACACATGGATCAAGAGTGGGATTTGTCCATCCATATGACGGATAGATATACTCTGGGCCCTCTCGGTGGAAAGCCATCCAATTAGCTTGCAAGCATGTGACTGGCTCACAAGGGATCACATATCATGGGAACGAGAAAAGAGTACTTATCGGTAACGAGGTTGAACTAGGTATGCGGAGATACCGACGATCATAACCTCGGATAAGTAAACTATCATGAGACAAAGGGAAATTGGTATCGTATGTAAGTGGTTCATTCGATCGCAAAGTAATCGTAGAAATATGTGGGAGCCATATGAATTTCCAGATTCCTCTATTGGTTATTGATCGGAGAAGTGTCTCGATCATGTCCGCATAATTCACGAACCGTAGGGAGACACACTTAAGGATTCGATGTTGTTGAGTAGTTATGGAATGATGAGTAAGAGACTGAATGTTGTTCGGAGTCTCGGATGGGATCCGGGATATCACGAGGAGATCCGGAATGGTCCGGAGAATAAGATTCATATAAGGAAAGTCCTGTTTCGGGGTTGGAGAATGGTTTCGGTGTTTTCATCAGGAATGTTCTAGAAGGTTCCGGAATGTCCGGCACTCCGGAGGGAAAGGGTACATGAATGTGTCATTGCAAGTTGGAATGATTGCATCATGTACTAGGTGTCATCGCTGTACAAAATAAAGAGTTTAATCAAATCCTAGTTTGAAAAGTCAGACGCCAATTTGAAAAGTCAAACGGCTATTTTGGAAAGTGGAGAAGAAGTGGGAAACCGAGTTGGGGAGGAGTTCCTCCTCCACCGCCGGCCCACTAGGGATCCGAGTTGGGGAGGGACTCCCTCCCCTTGGCCGGCGTCTCCCTCCACCTATATAAGGAGGGGCAGGGCTCCCCTCCTAGATACACAAGTTGCCTCCCTCTAAACCTAAACCCTAGCCACAGCCTAGGGATTTCTCCCAAGCCGCCGAGTTAGAGCTTCTAATTTCCCTAGCCGCTGGTTTAGTCCCTTCTAATTGGTGTGTCTAAACCCTAGATCACCAAGGCTCTCTTATAGTCCACCATACTCGCTCCGGCTTAAGGCGAAGCCCTGCGAGATCTCCCCTCTACTTCCGGTACCACGCCGTCGTGCTGCCGGAATCGCGAGGAGAGTGCTACAACCTCCGCTGCCTGCTGGAACAAGGGAGAGGAAGGTCTTCATCGAGTACCGAACGTGTGACCGACTGCGGAAGCGCTGCCGGAACGCAGCGCCGGAAGGATCGTCTACGCGATCTTGAGATCGGCAAGTGTACGATTACATCACCCACGAGAATCTGCTCTCGTTAACCGCTTTGGAATCTTCGAGGGTGAGTTCCTCTATCGACTCGTTGCTACAATCTATTAGATAGATCTTGGCTTGTTTGTGTGCATGTGGTAGAAAATTTTTGTTTTCCATGCTACGAACCCCTACAGTGGTATCAGAACCGTGTCTATATGTAGATCTGTTGCACGAATAAAACACAATGGTCATTGTGGGCGTTGATGCTTTTGTTGTCGATTGCTTCTAGTGTACTTTGCATCTTGCGGGATGGTGGGATGAAGCGGCCCGGGCTAACCTTACATGACATCGTTCATGAGACTTGCTCCACGCTTGACATGCAACTAGTATTGCATAAGTGGCTTTGCGGGTGCCTGTTTCTCCCAACATAGTTAAGATTCAATTTACAACGGGTGATTGACAATACTAGTATCAATGTTGTGGTTCTTGTTCGTAAGTTAGAAACGACACTTATTGAAAGCCCCAAACCACGTAAAACATGCAAAGAAAAATTAGAGGCGTCTAACTTTGTTTTGCAGGGGTGTGCTGTGATGTGATATGGCCATGATTGTGATTATATATGATGTATGCAATGTTCCTTATTGTAAGTTGGCAACCGGCAGGAGCCATATGGTTGTCTTTAATTTATGTTAAGACCCGCGTGTATATTCAAAGTAGTTGTAATAGTTGAAGCCGGTGGACGACAACCATGGAGAAGCGTCATTGACCTTGATGCAATGCCGGTGATGATGGAGATCATGTTCGTGCTTGAAGATGGAGATCGGAAGCACAAGAAGAAAGGCCATATCATATCACATATTATGAATTGCATGTGATGTTAATCCTTTTATGCATCTTGTATTGCTTAGTTCACGACGGTAGCATTATAAGATGATCCCTCAAGCACACAATTTCAAGTTTTAAAGTGTTCATCCTTAGTAAGCACCGTTGCTAAAGCTCGTTGTTTCTAAGCACCACGTGATGATCGGGTGTGTTAGATTCTGCGAGTGTATACAACGTGAGCAAGCCAGATTTGCTCATGCGGAAGCTAAGGTTTGATCTTGACGAGCCTAGCATGTACAGACATGGTCTCGGAACACGGATCACCGAAAGGTAAAGCATGAGTCATATAGTAGATATGATGAAGATGTTGATTGTTCGCCATTGAAGCTACATCAACTCTCGTGATGATCGGTTTTGATGTGGTGGATTTGGTTCATGTGATCACTAAAACAATGTGAGGGATATTGTTTTGAGTGGGAGTTCAACGGCAATATGATTAAAAGTTGAACACTATTTATCATAAATTAAATCAAAGTGAATTTGCATAATTGTTGTAGTCAATGGCATCCGTTTACCACCTTGCGCTTAGTTTTAATTGAGATGATAGAACTATAGAATTCTGGTTAGTTACTTTACGAACTGGTATCGTATTGTTTTGAAGTGTTAATCTAAAGTTTAAAAGTCCTATTGCAAACTTTCAGTAAGTTCCGGTTACTCCATGAAGTTTAATAATTGGTATTAAAACAAGAGTGACAATTCCAAGAGTTAGTGTATGAGTATCATGTTTGTCTCCATGATTCTTGATATTCAAAGGATTGTCTTAATATCAAGGTTATCTAGGATCTGAAAGAGTTGTTTCAGAAACCATGATGTGTGGAAGATATTGTGATATCTGAAACAAAGTTTTGGTTACAACATGATAGAGTATAATATGAAGGGAATATGCCCTGAGAGGCAATAATAAAGTGTTTATTATGTGTATTCCAAGTATATGATAGATGTTTATTTTGCATGCTATAATTGTATTAATATGGAAACGTTAATACATGTGTGTTTAATAAACAAACAGAAAGTTCCTAGTTATGCCTCTCTCATAAACTAGCTCGTTGATTAACAAGATGATCAAGTTTCCTGATCATGGACATTGGATGTTGTTAATAACGGGATCACAACATTAGTGTAATGGTGTGATGAACATTCATCCGAAGTATAGCATTACGATCAAAGTCATTGAGTTTATATTGCTATAACAACTTACGAAGTGATCCTAATCCTTAGACCATGAGATCATGTCAATCACTAACACCGGAAGAGTTTCTTGATAACATCAAACGTCACACCGTAACAGGGTGATTATAAAGATGGATTCAGAACTAATAAAGTGTTATGTTGAGGCTCATGGATCGATAGTGGAATTTGTTCGTCCCGATGACGGATAGATATACTCTGGGCCCTCTCGGTGATATCACATTGATTAGCTTGCAAGCAAGTGATTTGATCACTAGAATGTTATATCACAGGAACGAAAAAAGAGTGCATGTCGGTAACGAGATCAAACTAGGTATGGAGATACCGATGATCGAATCTCGGACATGTGATATATCGTGAAACAAAGGGATTAAGATACTAGCGTAAAAGGTTCCGACGATCACAAGAAAGTCATCGTTGAATGTGTGGGAGTCAGTATGGGTCTCTAGATCCCGCTTCTGATTATTGATCCGAGAGGGGTCTCGATCATGTCCGCATTATTCACGAACCGTAGGGTGACACACTTAAGAGACACCGACATCCAATTGGAGCAAATGTTTCATGCCGAAAGAATGAACAAGTGCAGGAATTTATTTCACTAGATACCGAAACAGGTTTTCGGGTGAAATTGCATAAAGTGGTTATGCATGTGAAATAGAATTATAGCAAGGGGTTATTTGTGAATGTTTGTCATTAAAGTAATTGACAAAATTCTGAATAAAATAAAAGAGTTTTATTTAATGAGAGTTTGCATTAAATTTGGTGGAAATTTAATGGGAATTTGAGTGGACTTTTGAGTGGAGGGATTTTAAAGGGCATTTTGTGAGTGGAGTGTCCACCCACATGAATGAAGGAGGGGAGGGGGCAGCCTCCATGGCCGGCGGACACCCCCTTGGGTGCCCCCCCTCCTCCTATAAAAGGAGCCCCCCTCCTCACTTGTCTCTCACACCTCCTCGTGAAGGATCTCTCTCCCCCTCTAGAATTTATCCCCCATGGTCTCGGACTAGCGAGATACATGTTCCTGGTGGCTATTCGGCAAGAAAGAGTTGTGCTTCCGCTGCATCGCTGGAGCGAGGAGGCGGAGGTTGCTCGGTGCCTCGAACGTGTGTGCGAGCACGGATGCGCTGCTGATTTGCGGCGCTAGGACTTCCTCTCGATCTTGAGATCAGCAAGAGATCGTCTACATCAACCACGAGTTGAACTCGTTAAGCTTTGTCGGTCTTCAAGGGTATGTTCTCTACGGATATACATCCGCCCGTTGTATGTATCTAGTAGATAGATCTTGGTATATAGTTCACATCGTAGGAAATTTTTTGTTTTCTATGCTGCGAACCCTACAGTGGTATCAGAGCCGGATCTATGCGTAGATACTTTACACGGGTAGTACACATATGAGTATGTGGGTGATGATGATCATGTTGTTACTCCTTTGTTGTAATTTTGGATATTGGTGGCATAGTGGGATGAAGCGGCCCGGAAAAACTTTACATGTCCTCGCACATGAGACCTGTTCCACGCTTGACATGCAACTAGTTTGCATAAGTGGCTAGCGGGTGTCTGTCTCTCCTACTATAGTCAATATCTATTTTGCAAGCGAGTTGTCAACAATTTGATTATCCTCGTTGTGGTTCATGTTCGTAGGTAAGAACGGTTCTATCTCGAAAGCCCTAAGCCACGTAAAACTTGCAATGGATAAATTAGAGGCGTCTAGTTTAGATTGTTGCTGGGCTAGTGTTATGATATGGTAGTGTTGTAAGTAGAAGTATGAGATGATACTCTTACAACACACATAGCGTGTAAAATCCATAGACCTTGGATTTACACATATAGGTATGATAGTGATCATACCACGATGCACATGATAGAGATAATCTGCGGGAACCATATCATTTCACTAATAAACATATGATGTTTGATAGCATCTTATATTGCTTGTTTAGCGCTTTGTTAGCATAATAAGATGATCCCTCATTTAAATATCAAGATAAGAATGTGTTCTTCCTTAAGTATGCACCGATTATGTTTTCGTCGCTCCAAGACATCACGTGATGATCGGGTGTTCTTGGATCCACGACCATATTTCGGGTGTAAAACAGTTACACACGCGAATACTAAGGTTCTAACTTGGCGAGCCTAGCATGTACAGACATGGCCTCGGAACACGGACCGAAAGGTTAAGCATGAGTCATATAGTTGATATGATGCCCATTTGATGCTCGCCTTTGAAGCTATACCGACTCACGTGATGATCGGACTTGGTATAGTGGATTTGGTTCATGTAATCACCAAAAAGGCACGAGGGATGTCGTTTTTGAGTGGGAGTTCATTCATAATATGGATTATTTGAACTCAATCTATCATACACTTAGTCTAAACTTTACAAATTCTGTTGTAGATGGCACCACCTGCTTTTAATTTCAATGTGTTCATGGAGAAAGAGAAACTAGCAATGAACGGTAGCAACTTTACCGAATGGGACATGAATTTGAGGATTCTTCTCTCTGCTGCACAAAAGCAATATGTGCTAGAAGTGCCGTTAGGCCCCCCACCTTTAGATGATGCCCCTGACGAGGAGAAGAATGTCTATCAGACTCGTCAGGAGGACCACAACTTAGTTCATTGCGGCATATTGTATGGGCTAGAGCCGGAACTTCGAAAGCATTTCGAAAACGGCAATGCATTTGATACAACGGGTGAGTTGAAAATGATTTTCGACACACATGCTGCTGTAGAGAGCTACAACGCTTCAGAAAAGTTCTTTAGCTGCATGATGGAAGAGCACAGCTCCGTTAGTGAGCATGTACTCAAGATGTCGGGTTACGCCGATAAGCTTGTGTCCTTGGGAATATCGATTCCCATTGACTTAGGCATCCATCGTGTTCTGCAGTCTCTGCCACCTAGCTATAAGAGCTTCGTGATGAACTATAATATGCAAGGCATGAAGAAGTCTCTCCCCGAGCTTCTGTCAATGCTTAAAACTGCAGAAGTGGAGATCAAAAAGGAACATCAAGTGTTGATGATCAATAGGAACACTGGTTTCAATAAAGACAAGAAGGGAAAACGGAAGGGAAGTAAGGGCGGCAAGCCTGTTGCCGCGCCTGAAAAGAAACCCCGAGTTGGACCTAAGTCTGATTCCGAGTGCTACTATTGTAAGGGGACTGGCCACTGGAAGCGCAACTGCCCCAAGTATCTGGCAGACAAGAAGGCCGGCAAGGCAAACAAAGGTATATATGATATACATGTTATTGATGTGTACTTGACTAGTGCTCGCAGTAGCACCTGGGTATTTGATACCGGTTCAGTTGCTAATATTTGTAACTCGAATCAGGGGCTGCGGAACAAGCGACCGCTAGCAAGAGGTGAGGTCAAGATGCGTGTCGGCAATGGATCAAGCGTTTATGTGATCGCCGTCGGAACGCTGCCTCTCCACTTGCCGTCGGGATTAGTTATAAACTTGAATAAATGTTATCTGGTGCCTGCACTGAGCATGAACATTGTATCTGGATCATGTTTGATGCGAAGTGGTTATTCATTTAAATCCGAGAACAATGGTTGTTCCATTTATATGAATGAAATCTTTTATGGTCATGCACCGATGATGAATGGTTTATTTCTATTAGATCTCGATGATAATGTTACACATATTCATAATGTTGATGCTAAAAGGATTAAACTTAATGATGATATATCCGCATATATGTGGCACTGCCGTCTAGGTCATATTGGCGTTAAACGCATGAAGAATCTCCATTCGGATGGACTTTTGGAATCACTTGATTATGAATCATTTGATACATGTGAGCCATGCCTTATGGGCAAGATGACTAGAACGCCGTTTTCTGGTTCAATGGAACGGGCGACAGATTTATTGGAAATCATACATTCTGATGTATGTGGTCCAATGAGTTTGTCGGCGCGAGGTGGATATCGTTATTTTGTTACTTTCACGGATGATTTGAGTAGATACGGTTATATCTACTTGATGAAACACAAGTCTAAAACCTTTGAAAAGTTCAAGGAATTTCAGAATCAAGTGGAAAATCATCGTAATAGAAAGATCAAATTTCTACGGTCCGACCGTGGAGGTGAGTATCTAAGTTATGTGTTTAGCACTCACATGAAAGAGTGTGGAATTGTTTCACAACTCACACCTGCCGGAACACCACAGCGAAATGGTGTGTCGGAACGTCGTAATCGTACTTTATTAGATATGGTTCGATCTATGATGTCTCTGACGGACTTGCCGTTGTCATTTTGGGGTTATGCACTAGAAACTGCTGCATTCACTTTAAATCAGGCACCATCTAAATCCGTTGAAAAGACACCGTATGAATTGTGGTTTGGAAACAAACCTAAGCTGTCATTTCTTAAAGTTTGGGGATGCGATGTTTATGTGAAGAAACTTCAACCGGATAAACTCGAACCCAAAGCGGAAAAATGCGTCTTCATAGGATACCCTAAAGAAACTATTGGGTATTCCTTCTATCACAGATCCGAGGGCAAGGTTTTTGTTGCCAAGAATGGATCCTTTCTAGAGAAAGAGTTTCTCGCGAAAGGTGTGAGTAGTCGGAAGGTAGAACTCGAAGAGGTTGTGGAACCTTCTCTTCAAAGTATAGCGAGTAGCGCAGCGCCGGAAGTTGTTCCGGAGTTGGCTCCACCTATTGAAGAGGGAACTAATGATAATGATCATGAAACTCCGAAAGAGAGTACTACCAAACCTCGCAGGTCAAACAGGACGCGTGCAGCTCCCGAGCTGTACGGAAATCCTGTCATGAATTTCATGGTTGATGAAAATGATGACCCTGCGACGTATGAAGAAGCGATGATGAGCCCGGATTCCAACAAATGGTTAGAAGCCATGAAATCCGAGATGTAATCCATGTATGAAAATCAAGTTTGGAACTTGGTGGAATTACCTCACGACCGAAAGGCCGTGGAGAACAAATGGATTTTCAAAAGGAAAACTGATGATGATGGTAATGTGACCGTCTATAAAGCTCGACTTGTCGCAAAGGGGTTTCGACAAATTCAAGGAGTTGACTACGATGAGACTTTCTCTCCCGTAGCGATGCTAAAGTCAGTTAGGATTATGTTAGCAATTGCTGCATATTTCGATTATGAGATATGGCAGATGGATGTCAAAACCGCGTTTCTCAATGGTAATATTGAAGAAGAGTTGTATATGATACAACCAAAGGGTTTTGTCGATCCTAAGGATGCTAACAAGGTGTGCAAGCTTCAGCGATCCATCTATGGATTGAAGCAAGCATCACGAAGTTGGAATCTCCGCTTTGATGAGGTGATCAAAGAGTTTGTATTTGTCCAAACTTATGGAGAAGCTTGTATTTACAAGAAAGTGAGTGGGAGCAATGTGGCATTCTGATATTATATGTGGATGACATATTATTGATCAGAAATGATATAGATCTTTTAAACAGTGTTAAAAGTTATCTAAACAGCAAATTTTCAATGAAGGACCTAGGTGAAGCGTCATACATATTAGGCATAAAGATCTATAGAGATAGATCTAGGCGCCTAATAGGGCTATCGCAAAGTACATACCTTGATAAGATTTTAAAGAAGTTTAAAATGGACGGAAGTAAGAAGGGGTTCTTACCTATGTTGCAAGGCAAGACATTGAGTAAGACTCAAAGTCCGGCTTCGGCGGAAGAAAGAGAGATAATGGACAAAGTCCCCTATGCTTCAGCCATAGGCTCTATAATGTACGCCATGCTATGTACAAGACCAGATGTGGCACATGCTATTAGTTTGACTAGTAGGTACCAATCGGATCCAGGTTCGGAACACTGGATAGCGGTCAAGAATATCCTTAAGTACTTACGAAGAACTAAGGATATGTTTCTTGTATACGGAGGTGAAGAAGAGCTCATCGCTAAGTGTTATGTCGACGCTAGCTTTGACACCGATCTGGATGACTCTAAGTCTCAATCCGGATACGTATTTCTCATGAATGGCGGAGCGGTTAGTTGGAGGAGCTCCAAACAACCTGTGGTAGCGGGATCAACAACGGAGGCCGAATATGTTGCTGCTTCAGAAGCGGCTCAGGAAGCAGTTTGGATGAAGGAGTTCATATCCGAACTAGGAGTGGTGGCAAACGCGTTGGACCCAATGGTGATCTATTGTGACAACAATGGTGCCATTGCCAATGCCAAAGAGCCAAGGTCTCACAAGCATTCCAAGCATATTAAGCGCCGGTTTCACTCCATCCGCGAGCATGTCAAGGATGGAGATATAAAGATTTGTAAAGTACATACGGATCTCAATGTAGCAGATCCGTTGACTAAAACTCTCCCTAGAGCAAAACATGATCAACACCAGAACTCAATGGGTGTTATATTTATCACTATGTAACTAGATTATTGTCTCTAGTGCAAGTGGGAGACTGAAGGGAATATGCCCTGAGAGGCAATAATAAAGTGTTTATTCTGTGTATTCCAAGTATATGATAGATGTTTATTTTGCATGCTATAATTGTATTAATACGGAAACGTTAATACATGTGTGTTTAATAAACAAACAGAAAGTTCCTAGTTATGCCTCTCTCATAAACTAGCTCGTTGATTAACAAGATGATCAAGGTTTCCTGATCATGGACATTGGATGTTGTTAATAACGGGATCACAACATTAGTGTAATGGTGTGATGAACATTCATCCGAAGTATAGCATTACGATCAAAGTCATTGAGTTTATATTGCTATAACAACTTACGAAGTGATCCTAATCCTTAGACCATGAGATCATGTCAATCACTAACACCGGAAGAGTTTCTTGATAACATCAAACGTCACACCGTAACAGGGTGATTATAAAGATGGATTCAGAACTAATAAAGTGTTATGTTGAGGCTCATGGATCGATAGTGGAATTTGTTCGTCCCGATGACGGATAGATATACTCTGGGCCCTCTCGGTGATATCACATTGATTAGCTTGCAAGCAAGTGATTTGATCACTAGAATGTTATATCACAGGAACGAAAAAAGAGTGCATGTCGGTAACGAGATCAAACTAGGTATGGAGATACCGATGATCGAATCTCGGACATGTGATATATCGTGAAACAAAGGGATTAAGATACTAGCGTAAAAGGTTCCGACGATCACAAGAAAGTCATCGTTGAATGTGTGGGAGTCAGTATGGGTCTCTAGATCCCGCTTCTGATTATTGATCCGAGAGGGGTCTCGATCATGTCCGCATTATTCACGAACCGTAGGGTGACACACTTAAGAGACACCGACATCCAATTGGAGCAAATGTTTCATGCCGAAAGAATGAACAAGTGCAGGAATTTATTTCACTAGATACCGAAACAGGTTTTCGGGTGAAATTGCATAAAGTGGTTATGCATGTGAAATAGAATTCTAGCAAGGGGTTATTTGTGAATGTTTGTCATTAAAGTAATTGACAAAATTCTGAATAAAATAAAAAAGTTTTATTTAATGAGAGTTTGCATTAAATTTGGTGGAAATTTAATGGGAATTTGAGTGGACTTTTGAGTGGAGGGATTTTAAAGGGCATTTTGTGAGTGGAGTGTCCACCCACATGAATGAAGGAGGGGAGGGGGCAGCCCCCATGGCCGGAGGCCACCCCCTTGGGTGCCCCCCTCCTCCTATAAAAGGAGCCCCCCTCCTCACTTGTCTCTCACACCTCCTCGTGAAGGATCTCTCTCCCCCTCTAGAATTTATCCCCCATGGTCTCGGACTAGCGAGATACATGTTCCCGGTGGCTATTCGGCAAGAAAGAGTTGTGCTTCCGCTGCATCGCTAGAGCGAGGAGGCGGAGGTTGCTCGGTGCCTCGAACGTGTGTGCGAGCACGGATGCGCTGCTGATTTGCGGCGCTAGGACTTCCTCTCGATCTTGAGATCGGCAAGAGATCGTCTACATCAACCACGAGTTGAACTCGTTAAGCTTTGTCGGTCTTCAAGGGTATGTTCTCTACGGATATACATCCGCCCGTTGTTTGTATCTAGTAGATAGATCTTGGTATATAGTTCACATCGTAGGAAAATTTTTGTTTTCTATGCTGCGAACCCTACATAATATGACAAAAGTCATGTTCTCATATTTGATGAGAATTTGCAAAAGGTTGGAAACACTAGTTGTCCTAATCCACCAAAAGGTTTTGGAGAGCAACATTATACTCACGATTCATCTTTATAAGCTAAAAGTAGCTTGATCATGAATAATTCCATGATAAGGGTGAATATTTGATGTAGGTAAAATATTTACCACACCAAGAGATTACTAAAGAAAGGAATATGAAAGAACACCATACATTTGATAATGGTGATCTACTTCAAAGTGCAAGTCCAAAGACATTGGTATTTAACTATACACGCTTTGGACTATGTGTCATTTGTATGACTCCACTATTGATGTTGATAGATTCTTTCAAACAGAAAAGGAAATACTGAAAGAGAATCTCATAAATATATGGCAGAAAAGAAAAGACTAGAATTGTTCAGTTTAAGTATATAGATGATATACATGTTATGGCTATATTCTTTGCTTATTAAACAATGTGGTTCTTAAGTATTTGATACTGAATTTGTTGGTGTGAATCGTCATACGAAACAACATAATTCATGAACTACAATGGCCTAAGTAACTAGCAAAAGAATATGTGATGATGTTCATCGAGAACAAATAAAGGGTTATTGTGTTGCTCGTTAAACATCAAAGCTCGCCTTCAAGATTTGTTTTATCAGGTATTATGAGAACAAAAGGGTTGTTCAAATAATTGCCTTAATCCATAAAAGATGGATGATTCACAAATCTCGTTGGAGAAATCACATCCATAAAACTAGTGCTAAAAATTTCGAAAGACAAATTGATTGAAAGATCACTTAGGAAATGACATCGCCGTTTAAATTATATTGGAAAGAAAAAGAAACTCCATGTGGATGGAATTTTGAAGTCTTTTGATTTTTGATCAAATGACGCTTGTGAAACTTTCCTAGAGATAATTAAAACTTCGTTCATAGGCCAAAAAGGAACGAATGACTAGCTTATTGGAACTTGTACATATTGTTGTACGAAGTCCATTATGTGTAGTAAAGAGCGATGGATTTCAACTTCATATGCTTTCTCCGAAAATTTGAGTGAATATATGAATATTTACTTAATAAGGATAAAGTATGAAACATTTGAAAAGTTCAAGGACTTTCAAGATGAAGTGCAAAATCATTGTAACAAGAATATAAATAGTTTATGATAAGATCATAAAGGAAGATACTTGAGTTACAAGTTTAGCATAATACCTAAGATTTAAGGAATCGTTCCGTGAATTTGCATGTCCCGAAACACCATAAGAGTATGGAGCGTTCGAGATATGTAATTAAACCTTGTTTGACATGGTAAGATCGAAGGTGTAATTCATAAAACTGCCATTATATTTTAAAGATTAAAAGCTTTAGAGACTACAGTTTTTCCACTGAAAAGAGCTCCATCATAATCCGTTGAAATGACACCATATAAAGTTATGGTTTGGGATAAAACCCAAGTTGTCCTTTCTTAAACATTGGTATGCTATGCATAAGAAAGATGTTTTCAACCAAAGTCGAATGAACCTGTCTTTGTATGTTATTTTGAATAACTGTTAAGTATTCCTCCATAACACCGGAGACAAAAGTGTTTGTCTCTTAGAACGTCAAGTTTCTTTGAGAAGGAATTTTTCGTGAAAAGTTAAGTGGGAGGACAATAGAACTTTGATAAGGTTAAAAGAACCTTAGCTATATGTGCAGAGTTGCGCAGCGCCGAAAAGTGTTCCGGAGGCAGCAACAATGCTCATGGCTCACGTGCCTCAAAGGTTGTGGTTACGAAGGTCAAAGTTTTCTATTGAAACAAGTAGGTCGAGTAAACAATCAAATACCAAGATTTGAGGGTTGAATCATTATTTGAGAATAATGAACATACTACATGCAAAGAAGCGATGATGGACCCTGACTCCGTAAAATGGCTTGAAGCCATAAAATTCGTGATAGTTCCATACACGAGAAATCAAGTTTTGAACTTGAAAGACCCTCGAGAAAGGTGTAAGACCTTACAGTTGTGTTTGGATCTATAAAGAAATAGACATGGATGTTTTCGCATCTATGAAATGGTCGACATGTTGGGAAAGAGTTCACAACAATGTTCAAAGGTTGTATATGACAAGATTTGATCTTTCATAGCGATATTTAGTCTAGACGGATTAATGTAGCAACCACTACATATAATTTTGTTATGTGGTAGTTGAATAAACAAAACAAGTTCTTCTAATAGAATTGTTACCAGGACATGTGCATAACACGGTCCATAGGGTTTTGTTAATTCAAAGGATGCTAAAAGCATATGCAAACTTCAATGGTTGAAGTGAGCATCGCGGAGTTGGAATCTTCACTATGATAAAACTGTTAAAATAGTTTAATTTCATCAGAGACAATGAAGATGCTTGCATTTGCAAGAAATTAAGTGGGAGCGCTAAGACATGTTTCTAATACATTATGTGGAAGACATATTGTTGATTGGAAATGATGTATCTTTTATTAACACATATTAAGAATTTCATCCCGATGAAAGACTTAGGCAAAACCCAAATATTTGGCATCAATAGACGCTAATATGGTTGTGCCGAAAGTACATAGATGATGTATTGAATGAGTTCAATATAGAAACTACAAGAAAGGTTCTTGTCACACAGAAAGGATTGAATGAGTTCAATATTGATGATATATTCAAGTGTATTGAAACTGGGTAAGTGAAACAAAGATTCAAGTATAGATTGATACTTGATGTATGAAATCACAAAGAGTATTTATATCAATCATACTGTGATATGTACAAATCCAGATATGTCCTATACTCTAAATGTTATGAGCATATACCAGAATGATTCATAAGTTGATCATTGGACAATAGTAAGGATATTATTATGATCTTTTGGAAGAACTAAGAGTATATTATTTGTAGAAGTGACAAATGGATGGTTAGTTCATTGTAAAAGTACTACATTGATACTAGTTTTGTCACAAAGTACAAATTAAGTTTATCTCAATCTAAACTAAGGGTGGCACAATATAATGGAAAGTAAGTTCCATAATGGATTTGATGAGTTCCAAAGTTAAGACATTGTGACGGATACTACAACAAAAGGCTAATTATATACTGCTTTAATAGCAGCTAAAGAGGGCATTTGTGTCAAGTAGTTTGTTATCAAACTAGGTGTAGTTCACAGTGGGATAATACTATGAAGATATATTGTACGACAATATTTTAACCCCAAAGAACTAAAGGTCTCACCAAAGGACCAAAATTATACAAAGCCATCTCATTAGAGAATGAGTGATGCGTAGAGACGCAAAGACATGCAATTACACACGGACCTGGAAGTGTCAGATCCGGAGATCAGTTGACCACTAGCAATCGTGTACATACAACACCAGAAAGCCATAGGTGTTGAATACACAAAGGTTTGTAACTAGATTATTGACTCTAGTGCAAGTGGGAGACTGTTGGAGATATGCCCAAGAGGCAATAATAAAGTGGTTATTATCATATCTTCATACTTATGATAAATGTTTACATACCATGCTATAATTGTATTAACAGGAAACATTAATACTTGTGTGATTTGTAAACATAAAAGAGTCCCTAGTAAAGCCTCTTGTTAAACTAGCTTGTTGGTTAATATATGATCATGGTTTCCTGATCATGAACATAGAGATGTTATTAACAACAGGGTCATATCATTAGGAGAATGATGTGTTGGACATACTCCTATAGTTAAAGCGTAGCATAAAGATCAAGTCATTTTAATAGTTCAATTGCTATATGCTTTCTGATACATAGTAACCTAATTCCTTCGACCATGAGATCATGCATATCACCTTCACCGGAAGGATGCTTTGATGACTTCAAACACCACACCGTAACTGGGTGGCTATAAAGGTGGCATTGAGTGTTCGAAAAGTGTCGGTTGAGACACATGGATCAAGAGTGGGATTTGTCCATCCATATGACGGATAGATATACTCTGGGCCCTCTCGGTGGAATGTCATCCAATTAGCTTTCAAGCATGTGACTGGCTCACAAGGGATCACATATCATGGGAACGAGAAAAGAGTACTTATCGGTAACGAGGTTGAACTAGGTATGCGGAGATACCGACGATCATAACCTCGGATAAGTAAACTATCGTGAGACAAAGGGAAATTGGTATCATATGTAAGTGGTTCATTCGATCGCAAAGTAATCGTAGAAATATGTGGGAGCCATATGAATTTCCAGATTCCTCTATTGGTTATTGATCGGAGAAGTGTCTCGATCATGTCCGCATAATTCACGAACCGTAGGGAGACACACTTAAGGATTCGATGTTGTTGAGTAGTTATGGAATGATGAGTAAGAGACTGAATGTTGTTCAGAGTCTCGGATGGGATCCGGGATATCACGAGGAGATCCGGAATGGTCCGGAGAATAAGATTCATATAAGGAAAGTCCTGTTTCGGGGTTGGAGAATGGTTCCGGTGTTTTCATCAGGAATGTTCTAGAAGGTTCCGGAATGTCCGACACTCCGGAGGGGAAGGGTACATGAATGTGTCATTGCAAGTTGGAATGATTGCATCATGTACTAGGTGTCATCGCTGTACAAAATAAAGGGTTTAATCAAATCCTAGTTTGAAAAGTCAAACGCCAATTTGAAAAGTCAAACGGCTATTTTGGAAAGTGGAGAAGAAGTGGGAAACCAAGTTGGGGAGGAGTTCCTCCTCCACCGCCGGACCACTAGGGATCCGAGTTGGGGAGGGACTCCCTCCCCTTGGTCGGCGTCTCCCTCCACCTATATAAGGAGGGGCAGGGCTCCCCTCCTAGATACACAAGTTTCCTCCCTCTAAACCTAAACCCTAGCCAGAGCCTAGGGATTTCTCCCAAGCCGCCGAGTTAGAGCTTCTAATTTCCCTAGCCGCTGGTTTAGTCCCTTCTAATTGGTGTGTCTAAACCCTAGATCACCAAGGCTCTCTTATAGTCCACCATACTCGCTCCGGCTTAAGGCGAAGCCCTGCGAGATCTCCCCTCTACTTCCGGTACCACGCCGTCGTGCTGCCGGAATCGCGAGGAGAGTGCTACAACCTCCGCTGCCTGCTGGAACAAGGGAGAGGAAGGTCTTCATCGAGTACCGAACGTGTGACCGACTGCGGAAGCGCTGCCGGAACGCAGCGCCGGAAGGATCGTCTACGCGATCTTGAGATCGGCAAGTGTACGACTACATCACCCACGAGAATCTGCTCTCGTTAACCGCTTTGGAATCTTCGAGGGTGAGTTCCTCTATCGACTCGTTGCTACAATCTAGTAGATAGATCTTGGCTTGTTTGTGTGCATGCGGTAGAAAATTTTTGTTTTCCATGCTACGAACCCCTACACCAACATGTTTGCCTGTGGCACTTTGAAGATGAAGGACCCCATGCTATTGTTATATTCTGCTGCATTGTAATGTGATAGCCAAATGAGCTATGTAAGATGTAATAAATTATTTTATTCCTGGTTATAAAGTTGTATTATGACCTTTGTTTCTTGATATTACATCTTAACTGTGGATGCTAGCTATTGATCCAGGGACTAGCATTGTAAACACAGGGATCTCTACCTTATTAAAGGTTGGGAACCTTACAGTTTCGCAGCATAGTAAATCAAAAAAATTCTACGGATGCGAACGGGAAAGCCAAGATCTAATCTAGGAGATGCATCAATGAGAGGGATAGATGAGATCTTCATACCCTTGAAGAAATCGCACAGCGGAAACGTTCAACAGAACGTGGTTGGTGTAGTCGTACTCGCCTTCTCCTCCTCGCGATCCGATCCGATCCAACGCCGCAAGTGGCGGCGCCTCCGAGATATGCACACGTACGGTGCCGCGACATCTCCTCCTTCCTCGGTCCAACAAGTGGGGTGTAGAGATAGATTGGATCTACAACACGACGGCGTGGTGCTATGGTGGAGAGTTTCTGCAGCAGGGCTTCGCCTACGTGCAGTCGGGAGAGAGAGAGTTGGAGGGGCAGCAGGATGGAGGCTAGGGTTGGAGGAGTGGGGAAGGAGGGTTGCGCCCCTGCCCTCTATATATAGGGGGCTGGCCGCCCCCTTGGCCCCTCCTCCAAGCCCTAGGGTGGCGCCCCCAATGGTTGGAGTGGGGGGCAAGTTTCCCCTTCCTTCTAGAAGGTTTCCCTAGGGTTTGGCAGGCTGGGCCTATGGGGCCTTGTTCCCCTGGCCCAATGCGGACAGGGCACTCCCTCGTAGGCCCACGCACCCCTCCGACAAGTGGGGCCACGTTGGTCCCACCCCGGAAGCTTCTAGAACCTTCTGGTATAATACCGAACATTCCGAAAAATTCCAAAATCCAAAAACTGCTTTCCTTTATATGAATCTTATTCTTCGGACCATTCCGGAACCTCTCGTGATGTCCTGGATCTTATCCGAGACTCCGAACAAAAACTCATAAACCAATTATCCATTCTATCCTAGCGTCGAGGCACGTTTAAGTGTGTGACCCTACGGGTTTGAGAATATGCAGACATGATCTTCTATCAATAATCAACAGCGAGATCTGGAAACCCATATTGACCCCCACATATTCATCAATGATCATATCGGATGAACCACGATGTTAGGATTCAATTAATCCCATATTTATATTCCCTTCGTCACACGATATTTTACTTGCCCGAGATTCGATCGTTGGTATCTACATACCTAGTTCAATCTCGTTCACAGTAAGTACTTTACTCATTCCGTAATTCGATATCACTTTGTGATTAACTCCTTAACCACGTGCTTGCAAGTGGTGTTGATATCGATTACCGAGTGGGCCCGAAGTATATCTCTCCGACTTGGGAGGGACAAATCCCATCTCGATACATACAACCCAACAAGTACTTTCCGATCACCTGAGAGACACCTTTATGATCACCCTCTCATAGGATGACGTTTGATGACCTCAAAGCTTTCTTCCGATACTAGGAGTTGCATTTTCTCATGGTCTAAGGAATACAATATTTGACATAGAAAAAGCTTCGCAAAGATGAACACGATGACACGATCTAATTGCTCTGCTTGATTTGGGTATGTCCATCATATCATTCTCCCAATGACATGATCTCATTATTAATCGACAACTCATGTCTATGGTTAGGAAACCTTAACCATCATTAATCAATGAGCTAGTCCATAGAGGCGTACTAGGGACACAGTGTTGTTCATAAACCACACAAGTATCAAAGTTTCCGTTTAATACAATTCTAGCATGGAATATAAACTTTATCATGAACAAGAATTATAACAATAACATCTTTATTATTGCCTATAGGGCATAATTCCAACACTAGGGTCTGTGGCTGTAGTTATAGTGCATCAAACACTCCTTTTCTAGTAAATCTGCTAAGTACGCTCGTACTCAAAGTATCTTCTTAACCCTTGCTAGATTCTGAAGCCAGTAAGAAGATGTCTACATCAAGTTATGCTCCAGGAATCGTCAAGAGCTAAAGATTTTCAATAAAGACAAATAAGACAACATATACTCAACTCAAGTGAATACGAAGTTACTGATTAGATAGAAATAAAATCTCTAGCCAAAGAACCTATCTCTGTAGTGCGTTGCAATGGCACCTTAATTAAATACTAGTTTTAATAGTATAATAGTTTTGCGTTATTTATCTTTGATTCTTCTTCGTAAAGAAGTTCTTTCTCTCTCTTAAATTTAGAATGTTTTCTGGATCTTATGTAAAGAGTGAGTTGTAACCTTTAAGCCATGTATTGGAGCCACTGTGTTTCTGTTGTTCCATTCTGAGGGATGTAATACTAGTGAACGGTGTTTCATTGGTGTTATATCAATGACTATAGTATACTACATCATGAAGTGGTATGTTGGATCACCGCATATGGCCCATGGAAAGACATCTGCCACAATTGAGCACTTTATAAACCATGTCATCAATCATTTTTTCAAAATAAACATCCTTATCAGAGCTATTATTATTGGTAACATATGGATGATCATAGCTGCTTTTTGAAGATTCCCCTAGCTCCACAGAAGAAATGATACCGAAATTTATGTTTGACAAAGATCCCTGCAAGGAAGTAGGCAGAATAACACCAGATTTTTTTCGAATTTGGGGACAATCATATCCAACTTCCATATAACAAATAGCCTCTTCTTTACTAGACGGATATTCATAGCCTTCACAAGCATCATAACGTTCGACTGTTGCAAAGGAGATTCTTTTCCTCACCTGATGATTAAGATGTCCAATAGATGACTTACATATACTTGATGCAGCCGGCTTTTTCTTTAGTGCATTTAAAGCCCGATTAGTTCGTTTCTTATTAGGACTAATCAATGTCCAACCTTTATTGCATTCATTTTGCCAATCAATGAATTCCCTCCTCCATAAAGGACCTCCATTGCTCCATAAATGAAAGAAACATTTGAACTTTTTGCAAAAAAACAAACATGGCGCATAAATCATGAAACCAACAAACTTAGAAGCAACAGAGAACCTGAAAACCCTATCAGATAACTGAGAGACTGCAAGATCCTGGCTGATTCCACCAATACAAGATTCCAAGGCCTGACTAACAGAATAATCTTCCAATTTAAACGTTGATCAGCCAAACGACACCACCATCAGAAAATGGTTAGACTTTCCTAAGGGATGAACTGTTGAACCGAACTTGATCTTCACATCATTTTTGAAATCATATCCTAGAGAGTAGTCCAGATTCATAGAAATATGTTCCATATGTTTCTGCGGAGAGGGTTCAGTGCTTCCAGAAGTAGGCTCAGAAAGACCATAATGAACCGAAATAATGTGATCCGATATCTTAACAGTAGATCCAATCCGAATCATTTCTCCATCAACCAAGAATTTCCCCCTAAAGGATATCCTTTGGCATTCATGAGAACAAGCCAATCACGAGGTTTCCAGAGATGCAACTCACCATCATACGCCTTCAAACGCCCACGATCAAGATCCTTCATCGTGGTGTAGGAGACTTTCCATCGCCAAGTTGGAGGGGCCATCAGGGAAAGGGGGGCCAAAAAACCTATAGGGATGTAGAGGGGGGGTGTGTTGAAGCTGGTGATCGGAGTAGGTGGGGAGATCACCAAAGATCAGGGAGATCACCGGTGAGAAGGGTTTTAGGGTTTAGGCCGTGGGGTGAGAGCATGCCATTGATCATTTAATTTAGAAGGTCATCTGTCCCCTTTTTGAACTGTATAATTGCTGCAGTGTCAGTTTATCTAAGTTTTTCCAGTATAGATGCTTGTTATCTGCATAGCTTCCCCCATGAATTTAAATTTAAGTATATCATGCCATAGCATTTACTTAATAGGGATACCAAACAAGCAGCATGCAAACATCTGAACCAATTGCTGACCAAACCAAGAGGAGATTCTAGTGTACTAGAAAATGGAAAAAAAGATGATTGACATCACATTCATACAAACAGTAATAATAAATAAGGTTTGTACACATTGTTGGCACTAACCTTGAATCACTTATACCACTTTACTCATGTGAAATCCGCTATCTCATAGAAAAAATGGATTCACCATACAACTATAGTTATTATAAAAGTAATTTTCCTAGCATCTATAACTCGGAACAAATAAGCTTTATAAAGCTCAATCCAGATATTTGGTGAGGACATGCTTGCCATATGAAGCACATTATCTTGGTCAAACAGTAGAAAATAAATAATCTTAAAACATCAAGCACATTCTCCGGGCCAAATAATACTGAAAGATAATGCTTCGTGGTTATCCAGCAGAACCATAGCATTGTTCTCTTAAACTTGGGAAGTGAAGAGTTAAAAGCGGGCGCGTATCCATGCTGAAACTGTTACTGACCAAGGTCCTCTGCCTCTTTGTCCACGGGGACTTATCCTTTCGCCTGTGATTATACATACACTTCTTGCACACTGGCGTCTCATGCAAGTATATGTATTTCAGATTGACTGCACATTCCACGACAGCCATGACGTAATTCACAAACTTGTCTTCTTCTGATTGAAACCCAATGATCCCGAGCACAGAAAGACTGTGGTGCTTGAAATTAGATGCAAATGCTTCCCATTTGGCACTTGTGTCCTTCCTCTCCTTTCTATACGGGAGCGGCTTCTTCTCCCATGTCCCCAAACAACCATAGACCTACAGTACTTCTCATCAGGCAAACATTAGCATTCACACGAATGTAAAAGAAAGAAACAACTTTAACTATCCACTCAAGCATTTTAATGCCGCATTGGAAGCTTTGAGACGTGACAGTACTAAAACTTTAACATGCAGACAAAAGGAAAAACGATTTGGAGAAAAGGTAGAAATACTTTACCCTGATGCATAATTCCTCAAGGGAAGGTGCACCTTGCAGACCGAACATCGTCCAAGTAAGATCACATTCTACTGAAATCCCAGCCAAATTCATAAGCCTTAGCTTGTTAAAGACCCGCGACAATTCTATCGGACCTTCAGGTTTAACCCAAATCTGCAAAAGATAGACATAATGCGAAATTTGTTAGCTAAATTGAAGACTACATCATCATAAAGGAACGACCAGGAAAAACTATGTGCATTATTAACAAGACCATAACATTCACTAACCTTTTCGCTTTGAAAGTTCAAATGCAGGTTGCTTATGGTGGATTTGCCAAGGAATTCGCTCAACTTGAGCATCTTGTGCGATGAACGAGCCATATTACTGATGCTTACGGTGTGGAGCAGCGGGACATAACCAAAATATAAAGGATCATGCTGAGACACCCAACAAGAAAAAGTCAGCATTGTGAGCTCTGGCAGCCACTTCAAATCAACCCTCTCAAATTTACTACTGAGAATCTCAAGTTCAAGTCGCGGGTGTTCCACTTCTAGCAAGGGCTGAAACATCATGTCACAGTTGTCCAAGCGGAGGAACTCCAGTTGCTTGCACAATCCGAAAACTGTAGGGCCGTCTGATTTGGGTAGCCTCACATTCTCCAGCTTAAGTCGCGTGAGACCATTTAATATGGCCGGACAAAATTTCATAAATAAGATGAGCTCCCTCCCATCGGCGAGCAAATCACCAGTGGTGCATCGTCTAGCTTCCTTCTCTGTCAAGATCGTGAGCTCAGTTGACCCAACCTTGTGTGCTGCTATGGCGTTGGCAATGGTCTGGCCAATTTTAGTGGATCCATGTCCCAAGAAGAATTGCACGCCCAGGAGGCGAATGGTTCGTGGACTTGTACTCCTGATCTCTAGAAGGCTCGCGGTCGCTCGAAGCATGGCTGCATTGGCCCGAGCTACACCATCATAGGCCCTATCATGCTCGGGGTCGACGCAACCAACCATTATACGAACTTCGGAGAGCATAGCAGGGATCCGCCTCCACCGTCTGGATAGAATGCTGGTTCTTGCGGCGTCGGCGATGCTGAGTCGCTCGGCGATGTTAACCAAAACATCGTCGGGCAAACCGCTTAGCCAATCTTCTCCTGTATTTCTGAGATAAACTTGATCGCCTTCCTCCCCTCCCTGCATTTAGCATGGTTACAGTATCTGCTAGGATGCTATTTTGACAGTTTGATAGTACAGGTTCTATTAATTTTGCTCTTAATCATTTTGATATGACCTTCAATATTGGTGATAATTTTATAACGAATTGTTTGTTTGTTGTTGTATCGTAGACGTCTTCTTCTTGCTTAAACATAGCTAGGCATATGGTAGCCAATAATTTGCCAACACTCTCACCGGCCGCTTACTAGCTAGGATTGTTTAATGATGAGCATTATTGCCAATTAATTACTCCTCCATGTATAGACATGGTGGTATTTTTATTTTTTTTGCAATTAGCTGAGGAAAGAGGAAATGTGATACTTGGGGCACGTAGCATTTTTGCTCCCGGGTGCACATGCACCCTTTATTTAAATTTGATTTTTGTCAAAATTTAAAATACTAAAAACAATTTAAAAAATATATGGACGTAGAACTTCGAGTTTTAGGTACGCGCAAAGTCGTTTCACAAAAAATGAACAGTTTGGATGACTTGAGCAAAAAAGCCAAAATTTGGTACTAAAGTAACGTGCTCCACGATGCAAAAAATTTGTTTTTTTTACACAGCACATAAAATATATCGATTTTTAGTAGAATCACTTCGTGTGCACCTCAAACATTAAGTTACACATGATCATATATTTTTCTTAATTTACAATTTTTTGAAAAATATTTTTTCCATACCGGGTGCATATGCACCCGGGTGTAGAATGGGTTTTCGATACTTGGGCATGTCATTAAGTTGTGTGCATCGACCATGAAGCATGCATGGACGACAAATCCACGGCCTGAGTATTCCTTGCGGACACGTCAGCTGCTCGCCTTTTAACGCAGCTCAAGCCCTTGCAATAGTAATAGGTTAATTAATTAATTGTCCTATCCCGTACAGAGGTAATGGGCGCGCCTATTACTATGCGGGAGGCACGTAGTAGTACTCCCTCGGTTAGGGATTAAGGCCAATAAATCATTTTGATAGGATTAAAAAAATCAATAACTCACCCTCTTGATTACTACATGCACCAATAGTTAAACATATATAAGAGAAGATAGCGAAAAAGGAGAACATGCATTGGAGGAAAGAGACTAATAAATGAGAGAAGACTTACAATTCCTAACATTTTAAAAAAGCTCTTAGGCCTTATAATTCCTAACGGAGGAAGTACGGTACAGTAGAACTAGCTAAGCCAGCCAGCGATGGACGGGCTAGGAGATATTCTAGCCAAATAATTACATACCGATGGGGCTAAGAGATATTCTAGCCAGCGATGGGTCTAGGAGATGTACAGTTGAAGAATTAATACTATGACCCACCGGCCAGTACTAGTACAATACTACTACTTCGTACTATATATACTACTCCTCCCAGCACGGACCAGCCACCAGCCACCTTCTTAAAGTACACAAAGAGTACATTAGTACGCACTCCCTCCCTCCGAAACATACCACACGTACTACTACACAAATGGCGACCAAACATACCTTGGTGCTCCTCGTACTAGCTGCGGCCTGCCTGCAGCAGCAGCAGGTGCAGGCCCAAGGCCAATGCCAATGCCAAGGCCAAGGGCGTCTCGATGACCCGAAAGCTTTGAAGCTCAAGATTCCCAAGATGGAGATTAATGAGCGCTTGTTTTCAGATCTGATATCAGATCTTGAAAACATAGTCGGAGAAATAGACGTATGCACCCTTCCCTGCAAGAACTGCCTCATGGAAAGCGCGAGCTCCTGCGTGGGGCTTCCCGTTAAGATGTTCGTGCCTTGTGCCATTGGCTATGTGGCCACCAATGGCTGCCTCACCACGGGGTGATACTATCGGTAATAGATTATGTTAGGCCTGAAGAATAAGCAGGAGGACAATGTACGTACGTACACACGTCAAAATCATATCTCTCTGCATGCAAAAGTATTTTTTTTAATCTCAAGCTGTATAATTTAGGTGAAAATGTGCCATGTGGAACTGTTGAATCTCTAATATAGATATAGATACTAGTATTAATTAATTGTGGCGGTTTCTATAGGCGAAAGAAGACACAACATCTTATCTTACTACTCATAAAAGGCCCCGGTCCACTTGCTCACAAACAAAGATCGGACCATGTCAAATGGCTTAATTATAATTAGTTAATTAGCCGCATGATCATGTCAACACAATACTAGTTGCCTGCATCTCATCTACCACAAGTACTAACATTTCGCCTACTTAAGAAACCTGCCTACTTAAGAAACATTTCGCCTACTTAAGAAACCTGCCTACTTAAATAATACAGGACGGACTGATCAGGCTCGTCGATCGTTTTGTTCGACATACACATACGAAACATTTCGCGCGTGGGGTGAAGCAAGAAAACAGTAGCAGCTAGCATGGTTACATTCTCCGGCGGGGATGTTCCGCCGCTGCTTTCCCACTCCGCCCATCCGCGGCACGAGCTTATGCTGCTGGTGACCACCGGCGGCGCGGTGTTCAAGTGCGACGGATATGCAGGCAGATGGGAGGAGGCGACGACCGCAGATACCGGTGCGAGCAGTGCGACTTCGACCTCCACAGGGCAGGTTGTCCATGGCAGGCCGGTGAGCGCGCCGCCGCCGACAGGACAGCGGCAGAACGCGCCAAGGAGGAGGACCAGCAGCAGCTTCAGTAATTTCTTGAAAGTCGCCGTCCTTGCGGCGAGGGTCACCCACGCAGTCACTACGATGGATGGACGCGGATGGGATTGCCACAGCGGTTACAGACTCGTCGATTAATTATCAGCTTGTCGGATTGTTACTATTAGTAATATAACCATATAACCATATATTAAGGCTGGCAGGGTTAGCGATCGATTAGAGTTGCCAAATCAGCTGGAATACTGTAGATCGATTCGCACATCTACAGTTACCACCATCTAGAGTGTAAACATTTTTCTCTATTTATTATCGTGTGTCTTCTAGACGGTTTGGTTAAAGCGGTGGTCTGTCTTTTTTTTTTTAACCACCGCCGATTGTTGATCCTCTCCTCGTGGTGGTGTTTCTCGAAGAGATGGGTGCCCTCTTCTCTTTGTTAGCAAATAAACCGCGACGAGTGTGTCCGTCGTGTGCGTGCGTGCGTGTGTGTTGCGGTGGCGTGTGAGTCAGGCTCGTGTTCGAGTCGCCGTGTAGGTTAGAGTCTGTGTACGTAGCTAGCAGCACGTTTGGGCGATCGATCAGTGTGCTGGCCGAGTTAGAGGAGCCACGTACGGGCGTGGCCGGAGAATCGGCAGTACGAGACTTGATCGGATCAGCTGTTGGCGCATGCGAGTAGATAGCTATGTTTGGCCTGGTCGTGCGTGGGATACGCGTACGTGCGCGTAGAGCTCGGAGTAGGCGTTGCGTGGGCGCTGCGTCGCTGAAAGGCTATAAAAGGCTTGTAATACCTATGTGTACAGAGTTGAGCCGGCAAAAGAAAATCATAGTAGGGCGTCAGTGCGCCCGTGGCGGCGTTCGTGCGCCGGCCCCGAAAAATCTGTGCCGTCTCCATTGCCTTCTTCTTCTACCTCCGTCTGTGAGCTGCGAGAGAGTGAGGGAAGAAGAGGGGCTGCTGGTGGGCAGCCCCATCACTCTTATCTCTTCCTTTTACTCTCCTCCAGCTAACCTCCGCTGAGTGGAGGACCAATCTCTACGGGAGGTCGCAGATGAATCTTCCGGCGGCCGGCTTCGAGTGGGAGCTGGGAAATGCGCGGTGTGGCCTGCCGTCGAGAGGCAGTGGAGGCGGCCGACGATGTATGCCATAGGGAGGTGAAAACAGGCACCCAGGCCAGAGGTAGGCGACAGCAGGCGTCGTTGTGCGGGCGACGAGCAAGATACTATGGGAAACGGTGGCCAGCGTCGAGGTCAGAGTAGAAGAAGCTTGGCTGGGGCAAGCTGCTGGCATGCCACGGCTATTGCTTTCTTTCTATCCAAATCTCCCATCGATAGCTCCACCTCCGCTCCATACAGGAAAAAAAGAGCTCCGCCTGCATTGGCTCCTCTAGCTGACCTCTGCCTCCGCCGACCTTCCCCTGTGTCTATGCCACCAAATAACCTGAACCTGCCTTGCCGGAGCTCCTTTGCCGCCAGCTCCTCTTGGCCGGTGGACGAGTCGTGGGAGAGGTCTTCGTCCGGCGTTGCGGCCGTCCTCCATGTCCATGTGTGGAGCGTCGCTGCTCCTAATCTGAGCGTATGGCTATTTCTTTTTTTAACTTCTGCAGCTTGCGTTACATTTTGGTTGTGGTCTTACAGTGAATTATTCTTCTAGATGCAGGCTGCTATCATATGAGTGTGTGTCGTGCTGCTGACTGCCGGCAAGGTCAGCCTCTTTTTGCTTTTTCCCCCTCTGTCTTTTGCTTTTGCCCCCTCTGTCTACGCGTGAACGTTTGTGCCTGCCCGGGGGATTCGGTTCAAGGCATGGTAAGCCTCCAGGCCAGGGTCATGGACGGTCTGTCCCGCTTGCCATTCCTCCTGTTTTGGGCATGATTGCCATGATTAGCAGGACGTTGCAGCGGTGCAGTTGGTAGTGCGATTGGGTAGAGGTCAATTAATTGTTGTCACCGGCGCTTCCTGAAATTGATGCCCTACTTTTGGTCGATTCTATGCATATCTTTGGGTAGTTCTTTGTCTAAATGTGCTTTGTCTAACATCCAAGCTCGGAAGGAGGAGATCCTGGAGGGCAAGTGGCCTGAATCGGCAAGACGCCTTTCCGTAGTTAAGAACCACCGGAGGATACTCGCTTCATTTGTGTATCTTTTTCTTCCTCTATATATTTTGCTTCTTTTGTGATCTTATTCTTTCCGATTTGCTCACCGTCTTATGCAACTACTATTTTCTATTTTCGTCAATGTATGGCTACCTGAACTAAAAACATATAGTTGCAGGGAGATTGGAAAAGTATGTATGTGCATTTCCTTGGTAAAATGTGTGCCACGCTGGGGCTAACAATGGAAAAATCTTGGTGTGTGTTCGCATACCTGGGAATATAGAGATAATGACACACGACAACACTTATACGAGCTGGATTTCATTATTGTCGGCAGTGAGGTATACCCTCGACAATTCAAACGCATTGCTTACTTGCTCTTTACTATAAACCAAATGAATTGTTTGAACCAATATGTGTCCCTTCTTGCCACAACTAATGTAGTATTAGTAGTATCTCCATTTATTGTAATTGAACTTCACCGATGACATCTATTTTTACCGTTACAGTATTTTTTTATAATTATTTAACCCTAATTTCATTCAGATATGAGTCATCAACATGTACTTGCTCCAACTTTCTAAGCCACAGAAACAATCCGCCAGATTATACTATGGTAAAGGATTAAGGGCAAACGGTTCTGCCACCGCAAGATTACACCATAGACAGGTGCACCTGAATTTTCATTCATGTATAGAATACATTATTGAAGCATGCCAAATTTTGCGTTGTATTTATACAGAACACGTCGTCTTGGAGCTGCAAATGGGTACCAGGTCCAACAATTGGACTACTATCAGACAATTCAGAACCTAAGGAAGGCATGAGTTCATGTTAGGTAACATAACCATATGGTGTGTCATTTTTCTTGTGATTATAAGAGCACAACTATCATAGATATGAATATTGTTATAATATTTTATTAGTTAATAGTTCTATGATGCTTTAGATTTATACTTGATGTGCCTCTGATTACTCCTCAAAGTTTCTGAATATTCATTTATAAGATAATTTGGGACTTGAAAGGTTGCATCGTGCACTGCAGGTGGTCCGCTACAGCTGAAGCACGGCTCAACCGTACTATATATTTGTAAGTTTAATTTTTTTAGTTGCAATATCTCCGGATGATCTTTGGGGACTCATTTTGATCGGTGGCAGAGTGGTATTTAACATCTACTTGGGTTCCAGAGAAACAAACATTCAGAGCTTCTTGGTTGCAGTTGGATTGAATATATTGCTTTGTCTTCAGGCAATGTAAAATTCCAAACAAGGCTTTTAGCATTGCTTATGAAGTAGGGAAGAAGAGTTATGGCGTCTATTGCTCAAACTTCAAATGAATTTGTTGAGGAGATGAAGTTGCATATCTGTTCCAGCGCACTTACCTAAGATCTCCAGTAAAACTATGAATTGCTAAATATTTGTGTGTTTGTTTATTTAATTGATACATACGACTACTATATAGGTAATTCATAAGTATTCTTCATAAAATTAAATTTTATGCCAACATTTATTTATTAGTTGCTACTGTTTATATTAGAATATATCCTTCATCATGCTTGGTGATTCTTTTCTACTGCTCGCTTATCAATAAAATTGGATTCCAATACAGATGCATTCTGAACCATGGTCCCAGTAACAAAAAAATGTTTACAAGCTAGCTATTAGTTTACGGACTATCATTGTTCATAATCTGCTCTAATCTTTGGCATGTTGTATATTTATATTCCATAGTGGAAAAATTACATTATTTTTAAGTGGGTACCGTGCAATTGAATTTATACCCATGGTACCTGAACATCGCCTGGTTATCTTTGTCCACCCACAAGTAGCTAGCATGCGATTGAATTCACAACTATGGTACCTGAACATCACTTCGTTAATTATCCATCTACAAGATATTCTTACTGTACATACTTATCTTCTTGATATGCATAGTTGCTATATTATCTATTCAAAAATTTATAGTACCATTTCTTTCAGAAGAATCTGCATGAAGAGTGGAGAGTGTAGACGCACACCACATGCCTGATAGTAACAAGGCCGTACAGAACAGACATGTGAAGGACGTGATCGATCGAGCTGGCACCGACACCGAAGAGGTAACCTACCCAGGGCTTTCTCTCATGAATTCCTCACACCAAATTTTGTAGCGGTCCTCTGATGACCTCACGGTGCCGCCACGGAAGGTCAATAACAACAAGAGCTCGAAAGATCAGAAGCGCAAAAATAGACTTAAATAATCACCTTTTGCATACCATCGTGTTGATAGGATTAAGAAAATAGACTTAAAGATCAGAAACACCCACTGTGAAAGGCCTAAGGCCTATAGACCATTTTGATAGGATTAAGAAAATCAATAACTCACCCTCTTGATTACTACATGCACCAATAGTTACACATACATGAGAGAAGATAGAGAAAAAGGAGAACATGCATTGGAGGAAAGAGACTAATAAATAAGAGAGGACTTACAATTCCTAACATTTTAAAAAAGCTCTTAGGTCTTATAATCCCTAACGGAGGGAGTACGGTACAGTGGAACTAGCTAAGCCAGCCAGCGATGGGCGGGCTAGGAGATATTCTAGCCAAATAACTACATACCGATGGGGCTAGGAGATATTCTAGCCAGCGATGGGGCTAGGAGATGTACAGTTGAAGAATTAATACTATGACCCACCGGCCAGTACTAGTACAATACTACTACTTCGTACTATATATACTACTACTCCCAGCACGGGCCAGCCACCAGCCACCTTCTTACAGTACACAAAGAGTACATCAGTACGCACTTCCTCCCTCCCAAACGTACCACACGTACTACTACACAAATGGCAAACAAACTTACCTTGGTGCTCCTCGTGCTAGCTGCGGCCTGCCTGCAGCAGCAGCAGCAGGTGCAGGCCCAAGGCCAATGCCAAGGGAGTCTCGATGATTCCAAAGCTTTGAAGCTCAAGATTCCCAAGATGGAGATTAACGAGCGCTTGTTTTCAGATCTGATATCAGATCTTGAAAACATAGTCGGAGAAATAGACGTATGCACCCTTCCCTGCAAGAACTGCCTCATGGAAAGCGTGAGCTCCTGCGTGGGGCTTCCCGCTAAGCTGTTCGTGCCTTGTGCCATTGGCTATGTGGCCACCAATGGCTGCCTCACCATGGGGTGATACTATCGGTAATAGATTATGTTAGGCCTGAAGAATAAGCAGGAGGACAATGTACGCCCGTCAAAATCATATCTCTCTGCATGCAAAAGTACTTTTTTTAATCTCAAGCTGTATAATTTAGGTGAAAATGTGCTACTATAGATATAGATACTAGTATTAATTAATTGCGGCGGTTTCTATAGGCGACGAAAGAAGACACGACATCTTATCTTACTACTCATAAAAGGCCCCGGTCCACTTGCTCACAAACAAAGATCGATCGGACCATGCATGTCAAATGCGCTTAATTATAATTAGTTAATTAGCCGCATGATCATGTCAACACATGCAGTACTAGTTGCCTGCATCTCATCTACCACAAGTAGTACTAACATTTCGCCTACTACTTAAGAAACCTGCTGCCTACTTAAATAGTAATACAGGACGGACTGATCAGGCTCGTCGATCGTTTTGTTCGACATACACATACGAAACATTTCGCGCGCCGGGTGAAGCAAGAAAACAGTAGCAGCTAGCATGGTTACATTCTCCGGCGGGGATGTTAAGTTCCGCCGCTGCTTTCCCACTCCGCCCATCCGCGGCACGAGCTTATGCTGCGCTGGTGACCACCGGCGGCGCGGTGTTCAAGTGCGACGGATATGATGCAGGCAGATGGGAGGAGGCGACGACCGCAGATACCGGCCGGTGCGAGCAGTGCGACTTCGACCTCCACATCTGCTGCGCCCGGCCGCCGGCGGTCGTCGCGAGCCCTAGCTACATGTTCAAGGGACGCACGCTCGCTAACCTTCTTCTACCGCCCTCCGGCGACCTCGCCTGCAGGGTGCGTGGTGTACTGCGACCTGTGCGGCGACCAGGTGCTGGGCTTCAGGTACCACAGCGAGGAGCACGCGACCTGGACCTCCACCCTTTCTGCGCGCGCCGTCCTGCCGGAGCGCATCGTGGAGGACGAGGGCCGCGTTCTGGACCTCCACGAGCCCACCGGCCACGGCTGCGGGCTGTGCGGCCAGGTCTCGGGCACCGCGGCGGCTACTTGTGCTACCGCCACGACGGCCGGCTTGTCTACTTCCACGTGGCGTGCGTGATGGACGCCAACTACGGTCAGGCCGTGCAGGCGAACTCCGCCTCCATGGCGACAGGGACAGGGCAGGTTGTCCATGGCAGGCCGGTGAGCGCGCCGCCGCCGACAGGACAGCGGCAGAACGCGCCAAGGAGGAGGACCAGCAGCAGCTTCAGTAATTTCTTGAAAGTCGCTGTCCTTGCGGCGAGGGTCACCTCAGTTGGAGCAGAGTCCTTCAATCACGGCCGGGAGAGGAAAAAATCAGAAACAACTAACTACGCGCACGTCATCCCGTAAGTCTTTTTCCGTAGCAATTGCCCGTAGGTCTAGCATTTTTGCCCACGCAGTCACTACGATGGATGGACGCGGGTGGGATTGCCACAGCGCGCGGTTACAGACTCGCCGATTAATTAGTCACAAACGGAGAGGCCCGAATGACCTGGAAGCTTTATATTAGTCACAAACGGAGGAGGCGTATAATAATATGGAAGACCCCAAAAGAAATAGAAAATAACACATAGGTCCCCATTTTATGTGGGGAAGACCCTGCTGAAAGATATGCGATGTGAACAGCCGGGCTAGAGGTCAGCTACACCGCCGCCGAGCACCGCCACTGGGACGGAACCACTTGCTTCAGTGTCGACGTTGAACGTGGCCGCTGACCAAAAAGAGGGCCTTCGATGGAGGTTAAAAAGATGCGGAGCTCACCGGCTTGGACGAACGACACTCAGCCGTCAAGATAATGTCCGCCGATGTCGCTTCCAAGCTCCAGAAATCCCCGACGCAAGAATCCTCGCTAGCTCCATCGATGTCGAGCGACCCGCACTCCAGCATATCACTCCTGCCACGAGTGGGTGAAGGCGGGCAGAGGTGGTCAGAGTAGCGAGGAAAAATCCGCCGGAAGGGAAAAGACCAAAACTCCCCTAAGCGCACAGGCCTTGCCTTTCGCTCAATGCCACCCACGTCCTCTCCCTCGCCGCCACTACCTGCCAAGAGGAACATGGGAAGGCAGCGGGCATCCAAGCTAGCCCGAACACCAAACTCACGCTTATGAAGAAGATTCACTTGGAGTAGCACCGCCGGCGTCTTCATCCTGTGAAGCTTGCCGGGAACCACCCCCCACGGCCTCCTGCCGCCGCGTAGATGCGCCGGGAGACGAAATCCTTCACCTCCTCCACCCACGGTCGCAGTCCCGCTCGATCCCCTCCTCCCCTCGCCGCCACGGCCGACCGGAAGAGGGAGAGCGAGCAAGTCACCACCAACGGGAAGGAGAGGCACACCGGCCTTATCACTACAGGAGAAACTGGAGATGCCGACGGCCGGCCGGCTACGCCGAAGGCCAAATGTCGCCTCCCCCGGCTAGCCGTCCAGCCCGGCCGTCGGCGTAGATGAAGGTGCCGAGGGTAGCCCTCGGTGTAGCGCGACCATCGGCGTAGCAGAGAGGGCTATGCCGACGGTGGCCCTCGGCGTACGTCCCGCGCTTGGTGTAGCCCCAGTTCAGACACGGCGACGGAAACGACGTTAGATTGCAGGGCTAGGCCGACGGCCTGGCCGTCGGCGTAGGCCTCCAGATTATTTTTTTCATCTAATTTTAGCCATATATTTTGTACTAATTTATTTATTACTCCTAATAATTTAATGTTAATATATTTTGTACTCCGATTATAGGCATTTGTACCGTCTGAGTTGCAGTCTCTCTATCGTCGTCGCGATTCTCATCGCTCGAAAATGACCACGTGATTGCGGGAAGCCCACATTTCTACGAGAGCATGTCATTGATCTGGATATATGAAACGATCAGGAGTCATCGTTTGCAAAATGTAAACGCAAGATGACATAGCTAAACACAATTAAGTGTTCGTCAGGATCATAACATATGCTTCATGGTTATCCATCAGAACCATTACACTGTTCTCTTAAACTCGGGAAGTGAATAGTTAAAAGCGGGCGCGTATCCATACCGAGACCGTTACTTACCAAGGTCTTCTGCCTCTTTGTCCGCTGGTACTTATCCTTTTGCCTGTGATTATACATACACTTCTCGCACACCGGCTTCTCATACAGGTATATGTCTTTCAGATTGATTGCTGATTCCACGACAGCCATGACGTAATTCACAAACTTGTATTCTTTTGATTAAAACCCAATGATCCTGAGCACAGAAAGACTGTGATGCTTCCCATTTCGCACTCGTGTCCTTCCTCTCCTTTCTATACGGGAGCGGCTTCTTCTCCCATGTCCCCAAACAACCATAGACCTACAGTACTTCTCATCAGGCAAACATTAGCATTCAAACGAATGTAAAAGAAAGAAACAGCTTTAACTATCCACTCAAGCATTTTAATGCCGCATTGGAAGCTTTGAGATGTGACAGTACTAAATCTAACTTTAACATGCAGATAAAAGGAAAAATGATTTGGAGAAAAGGTAGAAATACTTTACCCTGATGCATAATTCCTCAAGGGAAGGTGCACCTTGCAGACCGAACATCGTCCAAGTCAGATCACATTCTACTGAAATCCCAGCCAAATTCATAAGCCTTAGCTTGTTAAAGACCCGCGACAATTCTATCGGACCTTCAGGTTTAACCCAAATCTGCAAAAGATAGACATAATGCGAAATTTGTTAGCTAAATTGAAGACTACATCATCATAAAGGAACGACCAGGAAAAACTATGTGCATTATTAACAAGACCATAACATTCACTAATCTTTTCGCTTTGGAAGTTCAAATGCATGTTGCTTATGGTGGATTTGCCAAGGAATTCTCTCAAATTAAGCATCTTGTGCAACGAATGGGCCATATTACTGATGCTTGTGGTGTGGAGCAGTTGGACATAATCAAAATACAAAGGATCATGCTGAGACACCCAACAAGAAAAGGTCAGCATTGTGAGCTTTGGCAGCCACTTCAAATCAACCCTCTCAAAATTTACTATCGAGAATCTCAAGTTCATGGAGTCGCGGGTGTTCCACTTCTAGCAAGGGCAGAACCAGCATGTCATAGTTGTCCAAGCGGAGGAACTCCGGTGCTCCCGACAACGAAGCTAGAAAATAGCTTGATGGCTGCAAGTGTACAGATCATTTGTAGCTAGTTTTGAAGTTAAGATGTCGATCCCACAGGGAGCCCAAAGGTAAGTGTTTATGGGTGAAGTCTCTGTCGCACTCAAAGTTGTCATAGGTCTTCGAGTGAATTGACTGCAAGTGTTGAAATAAGAATAAAACTTGGATTGAATGAATGTATTTAAATAAAACTAAAATATAAACCTCAAAATAAAAAACATAAAAGTAAAGAACGATGTTTCTTGTTTTCTGCGGATGATAAAATAGGTGCGAGGAGATACAGTTCATGGTGATAGTGAATGTGCCAGGTGGACGAGTGATAAATGTAACAATTATAATCTTATAAGTATATGTGTAGGAGAACAACCCATAATAATCCGGAACTCCTCTTGGTAGATTGCATCCCAACTTCAATAATTCTACTAGTCTGTTACCAAAACCATGGTCAGTCACTAGACGATTAAGATCCTTCAGGCTGCTTACCAATTAAGCTCCTTGGAATGGACTAATGCAATAAGCATAGTGGTTCCTCGTGATCCTCAAGTCAAACTAGTTTCCTATTGATATCCCCGTGTCACTCGGGGGGTCACCGGTCTGCTAGTGAATAAGATCTTATCTGTGTAGAACAAAGCATCATGTTGTCTGGGCTCTTAATTGGACAACAAGCATTAGGTGTCCCACATATAGTCAAGCACACATAATATAGTAATTAAAATCAATCACAAACTAATGGAAAATATATAGGCACATCACATCTCACCAGTCCCTTACATCTCCTACGCCCAAAGGAACTTACTCACACATGAGATAAGAAAGCATCATCGATATAATTAAATAAAGGAAGTTCTTCTCGATAATACCGTGGAGATCCATAATAAGAATAGAAAGTAAATCCAACACAATTCAAGGTAGGAAGAAACAATCTCAAACCCTAATCTTGCAAGGTGAAGACATCTCTCTCTCAAGTACAAATAATGGCTATGGGGGTGTGGTGGCTAGGAGGTCGAAAATAGTGGATAAAGATGAAGAACGTCTCCTTCTTCTCCGGATCTCTTCTTTCTCCCTTCTAGATGGAATGGCGGCTGTTGTGTTCTGTTTTTGACCCCGGCCCCTTCATGAAAGTTGTTCCTTTTGACAAGACGAAGGCAACGCCAACTATACGGCCGGAGAAAATGCTCCCGCCGTATAGTTGGTCGTTAAAGCTTCTAGATGCCTTCCTCGTTTGCTTCCAAAAAGATACTTGCTTGTTTTTGCCTGAATATCGTGTTTTTGTTGTTAAACCCTTCTGATGATGTTCAGAACCTGAAACACACATTAAAAACCAAGTTTTCTTCACCGTCGAAGTATTAACGTTAGGTAAAGGTAGAAAACCATCGAATACAGGCAAAAAACCATCAATAAAGACCATAAAAAATGTATTGAATCTCACAGCTACCAGGCACCTGAAGCTCGAGTCACCGTGGGAGGGCCCCTACGTGGTCACTGAAGTCATCCTAGGTGGAGCTTATCGCCTCAAGGACGTCGCGTCCGGAGTACTATACTCCAAAGCTTGGAACGTTGCGCAATTGCGACGCTTCTACCCCTAGATGTTTTTACTTACAATAAGACTATTCAGCTGAACCCTATATCACCTATTGTGCGATGAATAAAAGCTAAGTTCCTTAGACAATACAACTCTCCTTATTCATATTTTTACACTCATACAATATGCTCGGGGGCTGCGCCTCACCCAACGACTCTATCGACCTCCAAATATCAATGCATTAACCTGAGTAGCTGACCACGCCAGGCTAACAAAAAGGACATGCAAACTTTACAACAGCAAAGCATTACATGCAAAACAAATCTTATAAATTTCACGAGGGCAGCAACAGCCCAGCAGCAATATACAAATTTTACATTGTCATAAACAATTTTTGCAGGAAAAAAAATGGTCATCCATGTCGGAGAAGAACGTTGGTACGGTCGTCAAAGAGTCGCACGATGCCCCCGACATGGTGAGACACTGCCTCATAATGAGGACCCATGTTCCATGCCATTCCATCCGGTGGAGCGGGCGGCCCCGCCGCTATCTTCGCCAAATCTACATCTCGACGATGCAGTCAAACAAGCGCAAGTGACGCCTTCGCACCTACAACTAGCTGCTAGTGTACAAGCCCTCTGATGTCATCGACACTTAGAAACTTCCCCAGCAGCCCAAGGAAACTAGACGGAGCTGCATCCAAAGGGAACATCGCAGCCCATATATACGCGAATGACGACCTCACACGCTTCAGCACCTGCAGCACATGATGGACACGATCTTGTACTATTGCAACTATAGTCGCTCGACCGCCGTCCATACATGTAAGACCCCTAGTTTCATTACATGGTAATTAGGATTTGATTGTGCATTCATGAGCATCATCTTAAAATGCATGCAATAAATAATCACAAAACCCTAAATCCCTACATCCCTCTCTCTATGTAAAAGCATTCAAAATGGTTTTGAATTTTGAAAAGTACAAAAGGTATGGAGCCCACATTGTTATAAGGCCCCCTTAGTGTTTTCAGGTATTAAACCCTCCAGTATTTCGAAAATAACTCAAAACAGTTTGGAATTGAAGATACAAATAGAAAACAGAAAACAGGAAATAGAAAAGGTTTTTAGAATAAAAAACAATTCTCAAACCCTATCTGGGCCGCAGCCCATCTCCCTCTCTCCTGCGGCACGCGGCAGATAGTAGCCAGCAGCAGCCCATCTCTCAACCTTTTTCGTGGCCCACTCTCGGCCCAAGGGCAGCCCACAGCTGGCCCGTACCGCTTCAGACCATCCCGTCATCGTCTTCCTCCCCGGCCAAGCAGCTCGCTGGCGCATCAGGGGCCGTCTCCGTGCGCCATGATGCGCGTTGTCGTCATGACGCTCGCCACCGCCCCTAGAGTCTACAAGTACCCGGTGCCACCTCTTGACGAACCCTACCTTATCTCCTCCCCGTATTCCCCTCTGGTCAAAACCCTAGCTGCCACAGGTGCCGTTCGTCTCCACCGTTCCCGGCCACCGCGAGCCCCGCCGAGTAGCCCAGGATAAGATCCTTTCCTTCCTCGACGTTCTCATCAAACCATGCAAGCCTGGGAGCCCTCTTCTCGCCAGAATCGAGCTCAACACCCCGCCGGCCGCCGATAGTCATGCCGTCGATTTTCCTCCGTCCGGCCTCCCCGAGCTTCACCGACCCCTCAATTATGCTCGTGGTGAGCTCGCCGTCCTCCTAGACTTCCCTTCCTTCTCCCTCTCGCTCTGGTCTGCCTTCTCGACGATCACCTGTGAGCCCCGCCGTTGGCTGTCATCGTGGATGTCGCTCTGACGACCATTTCATGGCAGCGCCACCCCTAAACTGCTCGCCTCACTCCCCTCTTTCCAACGCCCCCACTCCCGTATCCCCGCGCGTCCTCATTTGGCCGCCCCGTGCAGCATTTGTGACCAATGGCGTTGATGACATCATCATGATGTCAGGCTGCCGTCATTTTTCCTTTTGTTTTTCTTTTATTGTTTTGTAAGTATTTTCTATAATTAATAAATATATGATAGGTGGGCCCCTCTGTAATTCAAATAAACATTTTCAAAAATATTTTATGATTAAATAAAATGTTAAAGTAATTCCAATATGTAATTATTTTATAATATTCCAAAAATGATTTAAAATGAATTAAAAATGGAGAAATTCATAACTAGTTCGTTTTAAATCAGAAAAATATAAATAATATATCAAAATGTTCAAAAAAATGAGATCTACACAATAGACCCATAATCATGCATTGTTGAGAAACTTCAATTAACAAGCTTAATAGAAGAACAAAATAAACCCCATAGGTGATTCCGAGGATCCCCTGTTCTAGGGTTTGCAACCCTTAGACCCTGTTTAAAATGGTCGAGCATGCCCTAGGGTTTCCTTTAAGTGTTATTTAACTTGTCAAATCATCATCCTTGCTTGAGCATTGCATCGATGCCATGTGTTGATTGTTTCTCTCTCTTTCTGGTGTTTTGGTTCTTCCCGGTAGAATATGATATCGATATCGAGATCGAAGACCGATATCAACACCATCGAAGATTGAAGATCAATACTTGACCAACTGTAATAAAGTCAAGTACTAAGTGTCCGAAGGTCTGCTTATTGGGTGTCAACAAGCAAATGCAAGCATAACACCACACATGATATAATCCTATGATTTCAAAGTATTTCAATTCTTTCAATGTGCATACGATTCCAAAGTCTTTTATCGATAGATAAAGTAATCCTATCTGATGCATGTTCCATTTGTAGCCTATATTCCATGATCCACTACTCCTAGCATAACTACGGTTTGGCTTATGAGCTTCGCCGGAGCTATTTATATATGTTGTGCTTAGCCATGCTTAGATGTTACAACTGGTCCATCTGGTTGATAAATCAGAGCTACGGATGAACCTAGTATGACATGATGACGTGGTATGATCAGAGATGAAGGTTAAAACATGCTAAGGCTTGTATGGGAGGCCACTGTGGGTTGTAGTTTTTGCAATCACATAATTGCAACTACTAGGACCTAAGTTCTTGCCTCTTGAACCAAGACGAGCGTACAGCCACACGGGGGCCTGGAAACCCCCTCAACCAACTAACTTGCCTAGTAGATTCCATGAGTCACATAGTTCGGGCGTTCCATTTGGCATATGCATCTTGGTTGTTCTCAAAGGAGGTGAAGGAGGTGTATTCATAACAGGTAGGTAAGCGTGGCCGGGAATAAGAGAGGCACGACCTCCGTAATCTTGAACCCCGGACACATCTCTAGGGACCGCTTCGGGACTCGACCCATTACGGTGGCATTTCCTTAGTGCGTGGCTCATGGTCTTGGCGAGGTAAAGGTCATGTCTAACCATCCTCTACCGGCCTTCTAAGGAAGAGGGCTAATGTACTGACATTAAGAGTTGGTTAGTACGTGTGGGTAAAGTTGTACACCCCTATAGGGTATTAACCTTTCTGAAAAGTCGTGTCTACGGTTATGGGCGACTTGGGAACGGACGTGATGATCATAGAGAACTTGAACCTAATCGTAAAACTTGGTAGATCAATGTGTGTCTAAGGATGCTTCCTCATGGGTACGAGGGGGTGATCCTAGTTGGTAGGTTCAGCTGATGATGATTCGGTGGATGTCAAAAAATGATCAAAGCTAGAGATACCGCTCTCTTATCCCCTTTTAAAGTATTCTGATTAGTTGAGATTCTTATCCCTCTTGTTTTACAAGCAAATCCAGCTTTATGCAAAATAACTCCACCAACCATAAGTCTTGTGGAGTACCCCCTATACTCACCCTTGCTTCGGTGATACTTTTGCAGCAGAGTAAGTGTTACCATAGAAGACGAGTTCAATATGGCATCGACATCGACGAGTATCTTGGGGTTCCCGATCGGCAGCCTGGAATCTATGGAATGGGACATCATCGTTATGCTTCAGGCCTCTTAGGACATTTGTTAAGTTTGCTATACTTAATAGCATAATTTGCCTTCCATTGTTTGATGTTTGTGGTTAGTGACCTTTCCTTGTAATATTTGGCTCTTTGCTCAGTTATGAGCTTGTTGTAATAATTTTATGTCGTAGGGTCACTATTTTGTTACCGATTCTCTCTATGTACGCTTTCGAGATTAGGTTAGGCTTATGTTCAGACGAAGGTCTGGGATTTGTCTAGCCTTAATCCCGGGGGTGTCACAGGTTTTGATATCAGAGCAGTACCGATTGTAGGAAAACCTTGCTATTAGTCGATGTTGAGTCTCGTTCTTGTGAACACTATTTTCAAATATGAAAATTATGTGCGAAAACTCTGGTATGCTTCTTTTCCTTCTTATCCAGTATCGCTCTAACTCTTGGTCAACTTATCTTGTGTTGATTTGGAAAAGTTTTGCTATCTCGTCTCTTTCTTCAAAGCTTAGGTGCCTCCTCATTCATGCCATTTCTCAACCAGTTGACCTAGTGTTAAGTTCTCTAGTGTTTTGTGTATAGTGTGTTCTTTGTTTCCCTTTTCTCTGTTTCATTCAAGAGATTCCTTTTCATCATGATCTCTCTATTCTATGAGCCCACAATATTATATTGTAGGTTCCATATTGTTCTGTTCTAGGCCTCGGGGTTTTCTTACGCCTCGTGTGTCTCCTTTTTGTTTGGGTACTTCAGAAGTCATTTATTTTCTTGGAAGCTACCTTGTGATTACTATCTTATAGTGTACGATTTGTCCCTAAAGTAGTAGTTACTCCTTTCTTTGGGTTAAACCCTAGACTTGAACCGAAGATCCCTAATTGTGCTGGATTCTGGTGTTGTGAATCTTGTACATGAAGCAAACCTTTAACCTAAGATCCATTCTGTTCACCCCTATGGTTAATGTTCAAACATTACCTCGGGATAGCTAGTACCTTCTATTCTAGACTTCAAGCTTGTGGTTATTGTCGCGATTGAGTTGTGACAAGGACTTTCCCTACCACCTGCTATGGCATATGTTCTTCAATGGAACCAAATAGATCACGACAAGAGTGCTCCTAGTGAGTCTCACTTCTATATCTTTGACTCTGCCACACCTTCCTTCACCTTGCATTGGTTTTCGGAAGATTGTTGACTTATGCATCCACATCTCGGGATTCTATCCTAACCATGTTCTTTCTCCCTTGTTGTTTTCCAACCTTTGTTTACCAGTTGATAGCCAAGTAGTAAATGTGCATTGGTGTTTTTCCGATGCAAGAAACTCTTGCGGTCCATCAAGGCAAACCATTTCGGGATCTCAGGAGAAACAAACTCTAGTACCTTGTCACATCTAGGACCAGGTCAAAGTATTGTACTCCGCAGATCAAGAGGCATTGATTAGCTTCTGTCTGTTCTACCTTAAAGTATCACACCCTTTATAGTAAGAGGTAGTGCTGAGTCACATGACCCTCTTAATGAAGTGATACTCTTACACATATTTACCCACCCTTCCTCTGAGCTGTTCGCACTTAGGAATGTTGCGTGTGTGTGATCCGTCATAAACGTATCTATAATTTTTGATGTTCCATGCTTGTTTAGTATCAACTTGGTTATGTTTTGTCTACACTTTGAGATATTTTTATACATTTTCTGGGACTAACCTATTAAAAATATGCCACAGTGCCAGTTTCCTATTTTTTTGCTGTTTTTGGTTTTAGAAAATCTAGTAAGGAAATATTCTCGGAATTGGATGGGTCAAAAGCCAAAGTCAATATTTTACCAGAAGGAATACGGAGTCCGAAGGGTAGCCAAAGGGGGGCCACGAGGTGGCCACACCCTAGGGCCGCGTGGCCTAGGGGGGCACGCCGCCACCACGTGTGGGCCCCTCGGGCGCGCATCGACCTTGCCCTTTCGCCTAAAAAGCACCCCGATGCAGAAACCCTAAGTACCCGATCAAATCTCCACGAAACAGTCTGTAGCCGCCGCCACCATCGTCCCTCGATCGGGAGGATCTGAAGCTCTCCTCGGCACCCTGCTGGAGGGGAGAGATCATCCTGAAGGCCTTCTTTATCACCATGCCTACCTCCGGAGTGATGCATGAGTAGTCCACCCTTGGACTATGGGTCTATACAATAGCTAGATGGTTGTTTCTCCTCCTTTGTGCTATCATGTTTAGATCTTGTGAGCTCCGCTCATGATCAAAATCATCTATTTGTAATCATACATGTTGTGTTTGCGGGTATCCGATGGATATTGAGATACTATGTCAGATTGATTATTGAATCTATCATGTTTGTGTTATTTGTGATCTTGCATGCTCTTTGTTGTTAGTAGCTATCTTGGCCAAGTAGATGCTTGCAACTCTAAGAGGGAGTATTTATGCTCGATAGTAGGTTTGTGCCTCTAGAAATCTAGGGAAGTGACAGAAATCTCTAAGGTTTTAGATGGGCTGTTTCTACTAGAGAAAACAACAATCCTTCGTTTATGGAGCAATTGTATTGTTTACTTTACACACATTGCTTAATGCAATTATCTGTTGCTTGCAACTTAATACTGAAAGGGGTTCGGATGATAACCTAAAGGTGGATTATTAGTCATAGATGTAGTTGGATTACGGTCTATGTATTATGTTGTAATGCCCAATCAAATCTCATAGGAGTCAAGATGTCTAGTATATGCATTATTATGCTTCCTCAATCTGTCAATTGCCCCGCTGTAATTTGTTTACCCAACATACTATCTATCTTAAGGATAACATCTCTAGTGAACTGTGGACCCCGGTCCATTCCTTTATCATTGATACATCATCTATTGTTACCGTTTACTTTCTACAAGCAACTACTATCTTCCACACTATATGTTTAATCCTTTGTTTTTAGCAAACTGGTGAGATTGACACCTTGGAGTTGCTTCCTTACTCCTACTGGTTCAATAACCTTGGTTTTATAAATGAGGGAAAACTTGCTGCTGTGCTCATCACATCTTCCTCTTGGGGTTTCCCAACGAGGCTCTACAGTCAACTGAGCTACACCAAGATATTTTCTAGCGCCGTTGCCGGGGAGTTAAGGATAGCTCCAATCTCTTCCTCCTTGTCAGTCACCTTTCAGGGAGAAAGAAGATTCCCGCAAGGGCAGTCTTTCACAACCATTCTCTTTACTTTGTTTTTGTTTTGCTTAGTTTCTTTGCTCTATTTTTCTTGTTTCTTTCTTTCAAAAATACAAAATTTTTAGTTTCATTTGGTTTGCTGTTTCTTATAAAAAATACAAAAAAATTAGTTCCTACTTTAGTTGCTACTTCTGTTGGCTTGCTTCACTTTTGCAAAAATGAATACTCTTGAAAACACCAAGTTGTGTGACTTCACTAGCACAAACAACAATGATTTCCTTTACACACCTATTGCTCCACCTGCTCCTGATGCTATTTTTTATGAAATTAAACCTGCTTTGTTGAATCTTGTTATGAAAAAGCATTTTTCTGGTGCTAGTTCTAATGATGCTGCTGCTCACCTTAATAATTTTGTTAAACTTTGTGAGATGAAAAATATAAGGATGTAGATCGAGATATTATTAAGCTTAATAATTATAGGCCTTATCCTCCCAATAATGGTAATGCTTATTCCTACAACAACAATAGAAGTGCACCCTCTGAACTTGAAGCTATGCTTAAAGACTTTATTAGTAAACAAACTACTTTCAACAAAACTGTGGAGGAAAATCTTTTAAATATTGAGAAAAATATTTCATCTTTGTCTGAAGCACAATCCTCTTTGATTAATAAAATGGCCCCTAAACCTGAAATCATGAAAAAAACCTTTGCTGCTACTCATGCCATACAAGTTAGAATCGATGAAAATGTTAGACTGTTAGCTAAATTGTATGCTAAGTGGAAAAGAGAAGATGAAATTGCTAGAAATAATAGTATTTGTACTATTACCACCACCAATGTTGATGCTAGCAAACCAGAAGCACTACCAGAAACACGACTTAGCCTGTGTGCCGGATAGTTTTCCCGTAGGTCCCGCAGCTGGAACACAGAAAAATATACTTTCCCGTCATGCACGCGACCACGCACAAGAATACCGATCCTATTCCCTATTCCCATGGGCTAGGATGAAACTCTCAGGTTAATTATATTTCCATGCGCTTCGGCCCACAGGAAAAGATTGTTTAGGCCCTAAGGATTTCACGTCTCTCTATAAAGTCCTTTAGGCGGTAAACTTTTCGGCCAGCGCGCGCTCTACAATTTGGTCTCCCGCCAGTTTCTACCTTACCTGTGCGTAATGGGCTCACAGGAAAAAGGCCCAGTAGAGAAAAGAAATAAGCAGAAGCCCTCGATCCCCAAATCAAGACCCCTAGTGCTTCTCTCCTCCCGAGTTCCGCCGCCACACAGCCTGACCCTCGCCGTAGATCCAACAGCATCGGTCGTTGCCTCCGTCGTCCCAGCTCGCTGATCCATCATCTGGCCGCCGGTTCGAACCTTGTGTCTGCCGTCCCACCTAGCTGCCGAGCGCTCCACCGTGTGCCCGCATCTTGAGCGCATCCTCCCCCCCTCTCCCTCCACGAGTCGTCACCACCAGAGGCAAGCAGCGGTGAGCATCCTCCCCTCCCTCTCCCTCCTCCTTTCTGCGTCCCCTAGCAGATCCAACAACCACCTCCTTTCACAGATCCGTCGTCTCACCAAGGCGCCGCAGGCGCCGGCGGCGGCTTCAAGCCAGAAGACTCGGCCCTGGTGATGGAGAGACAAGGGGAGATGATGGCGCCTTGGGCACGGAGTACTATCATGTACAGGACCTCTCCAACGAGCTCACCGGATTAAAAGAAGGTTACCTTCTCTCCTGCTACCCTCCTTCTTTATTCTTCCTGGTCTAGGAATAAGAATATTTTGTTGAAAGGCTTCGTGCAAGTCGGTCTGTTGTTTTTTTTGCCAAAAAATGACTTGTGTTGTTCTCAACTCTGTACATGAATGCTAGGCACTTAGATCTGCTCATTTCCACTTATGCAGAGGAGGTAGAAAATGTAATTGGTGGAAGATATGCATGTATATACTTTTTTAATGTTTTTGTCTATAATACGGAGGATAGTTGATGAATTACTCAAGGCAACTGAAACACATTCAGTTTTTATTTATGCATGACGATTGAGTTGGACAAATTCTAGCTGACAAGACATGTTACAACTAAATACGAAGTTGCTGTTGTTGGCCTTTTATCTAAATGTAATATTCAGTTGTGTACCTCTTCCATTCTTTACTTTTCTTTCTTGTAGGATAATAATTCCTTGATATATAAGATGGCAGCATGGCGCTACTGTGAGATGATCCTCCGCATTAGATCTATATAGAAAACAGCTTGCGGGTAGCCATTCTAAATTCTGGCAAGCTTTAAGCTTTCTAGTTAGAAACTGTAGCTCCTTCAAAGCATGCACTTTAGTATGAAATCTGTACAGGTACCAATAGCTACTATGTTGGTTCAGCTAGAATGCTAGTTTCCTTGCGTTCTGTTTATGGGCTAGATGTTCTTCCTGCTTGCTATCTTTTGGCATCCCTTCCAGCTTTTAAATATTCACACATTCACGTTTACAAGTTCAATTATGTCCAGTGCAGGATGATGTTGAAGAGAAGCTTGCAACCCGATCTGCTACAGAAGCAATGTAGAACATAAGGTCTTTGGTAAGAAATGTTTAGTTGATGGACCTGTATGTGTTTTGGGATGGTTTCACTTGTGTGTTGACCTTTGATTTATGTATGAAATTCTGTAGAATTGTATGAGAAGATATGTGAATTCGTAACTCTGTTCATGATGTAAGAGGATTGATTTTCATATGTATGTTCTGAATATGCCGAGCACTGAGATAATTGTGTGTATAACGATTACTCTTAACTTTTTTTTATTTTTCATTTATTCATTCTCCTGACGGTTATGTCCTGACAGGGATATATTTGTTTTGGGGCTGTCAAACCTGACATGAAAATATCCCTGTGAGCCAGAAAATATCGTCAGGAAACTGAGAAAACCGACAGGGGAACTTTTTCTGTCGGCTAGGTGGCAGGCATATTTTATCTTCCCTATCAAGCTATTGCTGTCGGCTAACCCTGACGGTTGACCGACAGGAGAACCTATTCCTGTCGGCTTGCCCTTTTTTCCTGTCAGTTCTGGGCACACAGGGTTATTGCAGTTTTTGGTAGTGAAGAAGTCCCCATTCCTTTTACAACAATGCCTAAACCTAATAAGAATGCTGAATTTTTTTGAAATATGGGAAACAATAGTTATACTACCTATGATGCGAAGTTTGATTTTGATCTTGATGGTTGCAATATTTCTGAAGTAATTATGTTCCTACAAAAGCTTGCTAGAAGTCTTAATGCTAGTGCTATGAGCATGACTTTTACAAAACATATTACAGATGCTCTCATTAAATTTAAGGAAGAAAAATTGAAACATAAAGCTTCTATTCCTAGGAAATTAGGAGATGGTTCGGAACCCATCATTAATATGAAATTGAATGATTTTGATCTCAAAGATTTATGTTACCTTGGTTCTAGTGTCTCTATTATGCCTAGAAAGATTTATGAAATGCCTGATTTGCCATCTTTGGAAGATTGCTATTTAGATGTCTAACTTGATGATAATGCTAAAAAGAAACTTATGGGAAGTATTAATGATGTTCTTATAATGGTTAACAATTCCTTTGTCCTGTTGATTTCTATGTTTTGGATGTTGAATGCAATGCTTCTTGTCCTATTACTTTGGAAAGACCTTTTTCTTAGAACTGTTGGTGCCATTATTGATATGAAGGAAGGCACCATTAAATATCAATTTCCATTCAATAAAGTCATAGAACACTTCCCTATAAGGAGAGAGAAGATACCTTTTTCTCCTCCTATTAAAGCAAAATTTGATGTTAATGCTTCTTCATTTGAAAATACTTGATTCTTGCTTCATGTGCCTAACTTAAAGGCGTTAAAAAAAGTACTAATTGGGAGATAACCCAAATTTCGTTAGTTTTTTCTTTTATTGAGTCTTGGAAGTTATTACTTATGTAATAATCTCTCCTTATCCTTTTTGTGTGGTTTTTAAGCCAAGAATAACCTCTAATGAGAGATAAGTAAGATTTGAGGAAGTTGCTGTCCCGAAACAGATTTTTGGGCCTCACTATAAAAATTCATGAAAAATCCTTGTGTGTCGGATTGAGATGTAAATTTCTGAGCTTATGCCTAAGGTTGTTATATAACTTTCGTTAGTTCAACACTTTTCGATTTGAGCAACAGAAGGTCTTCGAAAACATCGGTTTTTACCTGCCGGTCTGTTTTGACAGATTTCTGGCATTATTTTCATTTGTCTCTTAATCAGTTTCTTTTTGAGTTCTTCTTGATTACTTGAGATTTTAAAAGGAATTGATACAGTAGCTTGTGTTCTAATTAAAGTTTCAATTTTGTTGAAACTAAACCCGAAGGCCTATTATCTTGAATATACTAATGTTGCTAATGAAGATTATGTGAAGTTTTGTATGAAGGAAATTTTCAAGTGTAGGGGAAGAATGATGTGATGAGATGAAGAATGTACAAAAGCGCAAGCTTGGGATGCCACCCCTCATCACCCCATGAAATATTCAAGAGGTACAAGCATCAAAGCTTGGGGATGCCCAAGGCATCCCCTTCCTCATCAATAAAAATCTCAGGTCTCTTTCTAGACACTTTATTTTTATTGTTTCATGCACTATTGTGTTGTTCTTGGAGTGTCTTAGTTTTCGTTTTTGATTTTATTTTGTTTGGTTTTCTGAATAAATTAGTTGGACCTCCGCTTTCGCACTTTTGTTTCAAATAAGTTGATTGGTGTTCGAAAAGAGTAGAGAGTTTCATGCTTAAGTGGTACAAAAGGGAGCTTGTTTTGACTGTGGCTTAGACTTTATCATCTCATGCTAGATGTTGCTTTGACCTTATGCTTAGTGATTATTGTTGTAGCATGACTTGTTCCAAACAATTGATATTACTTAATGTGCCTTGAAAGAATCATGCGTTGTTTTAGCATACAAAAGCATATTATTGTGGTATTCTCCTTTGATGCTTTGTTTGGATTGACTTGGCACATGCTTAAACCATGATATGAATATGAACCAGTCACCTTAGCCTCTATGATCATTTAGTTTTTGACTTGTGATCTCACTTTATGCTTTAATTGATAATGTTTTGTCGCTCTGCATGATTATGGCCATTATTGCTCTCTTAGTTGGTCGCTCTCAGTCTTTTGCTAGCCTCCACTTGTACTGAGTATGAGCTCTACTTGTGCATCCAACTCCCAAGAAACCAAGTTATTCCAAAGAGTTCGCTATAAATTCCTATGCATGGTGTGTTACACCATTCCAAGTATATTCATGTTTTTATCTATCTTCCAAATTAAACTTTTATTATGTGAAAATTAGTGATTAAAGCTCTCACAAACTTGATGACACACTTTAATTTATTGAACTTAATAAACTTTAACCATTGTGTCATCTATGTTGCTTATATGCTTGCAAATTATAAGTTGGGAGTGAGCAGAACCATGCTGTCATGGGGAACGCTTTCAACACCTGTACATATTATCCAGTTGATATCATGATCTTTTGTTTATGGATGTCGGCGATGTGAAATAAAAGGGGAGCTTGTAAGTCCATGAAGTATTATATATGTGTTATAGAAACGCCAGGGCGGCTAGCCTAAGCCATGCCTAATCATGGTGGAAACTTGCAACATAACTATAGTGAGCAATCTGTGAAGCATCCTCAATAAAAACCTATGCAAATAGCAAATAAAAAGATCGCTGAGATGCTCATTGTCTGTTGCCTTGTCATTTTGATATGGGATAGCTCCTATGTCATGGGGCAAGGGGTATCCCATTGGCGGTTCTCTATGATACACATATACTTACAATGATAAGAACTTTCTTGTGACTAAAGTTGAGTAGCATGAGGGCCTTTCTTTTTTTACTTTTATGTTGAGTCTCCATCTTCTATCTTTATGCACCAATTAAGAGAGCATAGTTGTCATTCTTGGTTTAATATGCATTGTCCCAAAACTTATTGATTGGTTTAATATGCATTAAGTAACTATGATATAAGGGTGACTAGATACAAATAGTTTAGGAACAAGCAATATCAACATTATGAATCAATCAATAAGTTTTGGGACAATGCACATAGAACTAAGAATGACAACCATTCTCTCCTAGTTGGTGCATAAAGATAGAAGGTGGAGACTCAATATAAAAGTAGGAAGAAAGGACCTTCATAAAGGGAAGCAGGGATTTCAAGTTTCATAAAGAGCTTCCAAATTTTTTGGTACATGTTAGCTTTTAGCTCTCATTGCCCCTATCATAAGCATCTTGAAGTGATTAAGGTTAAAGTGAACAAAGTATGGAGTATATGCTTGACAAAGTATAAGTTGGCAATCTCATGTCCCTTGAGTACGAGGGCCGTTCCACATGCTACTCAACTTTAATCACCGGTAAGTTCTTGTCATAGTAAGTATATGTGTATCATAAAGAACCGCCAACGGGGTACCCCTTGCCCCATGATACATGAGCTATCCCATATCAAAATGACAAGGCAACAGACAATGAGCATCTCAACGATCTTTTTATTTGCTATTTGTATAGGTTAATATTGAGGATGCTTCACATATTGCTCACTATGGTTATGCTGCATGTTTCCACCATGATTAGGCATGGATTAGGCTAGCGGCCCAGGCGTTTCTCTAACACATATACATAACTCCATGGCCTTACAAGCTCCCCCTTTATTTCACACCGCTGACATCCGCAAACAAAAGATCATAATATCAACTGGGTAGATATGTACATGTGTTGAAAGCGTTCCCCGTGACAACACGGTTCTGCTAATTCCCAACTTATAAGTGCAAGCATATACAACATAGATGACACAATGGTTCAAGATTATTAGGTGCAAAAATTAAAGTGTGCCATCAAGTTTGTGAGAGCTTTAATCACTAATTTTCTCATAACAAGTTTAATTTGGAAGATAGATAAAATAAGATATACATGGAATGGTGTAACACACCATGCATACAAATTTATAGTGGACTCTTTGGAATAACTTGGTTTCTTGGGAGTTGGATGCATGAGTAGAGCTTACCCAATACAAGTGGAGGCTAGCAAAAGACTGGGAGCGACCAACTAAGAGAGAAATAATGGCCATAATCCTGCAGAGCGATAAAACATTATCAACTAAAGCATAAAGTGGTAGCACAAGTCAAAAACTAAATGATCATAGAGGCTAAGGTGACTAGTTTATAGTCATAACATGGTGTAATAAGCATGTGCCAAGTCAACCCAAACAAAGCATCAAAGGAGAATACCATAATACTATGCTTTTGTATGCTAAAACAATGCATGATTCTTGCAAGGCACATTAAGAAATATCAATTGTTTGGAACAAGTCATGCTACAACAATAATAACTAAGCATAAGGTCAAAAACAAATCTAGCATGACATGATAAAGTCTAAGCCACAGTCAAAACAAGCTCCCTTTTGTACCACTATAAGCATGAAACTTTCTACTCCTTTCCAACACCAATCAACTTAACTGAAACATCACATCGAAAGCGGGGGTCTAACTACTTTATTCAAGCAAACTAAGCAAATGAAAACCAAAAAAAAAACTAAGACGCTCCAATAACAACACAACAGTGCATGAAACAATAAAAACAAAGTGTCTAGAAAGAGACCTGAGATTTTTATTGATGAAGAAGGGGATGCCTTGGGCATCCCCAAGCTTTGACGCTTGTACCTCTTGAATATTTCTTGGGGTGAAACGGGGTGGCATACCCAAGCTTAAGGTTTTGTCCATTCTTCATCTCATCATATCATTCTTCCCCTACACCTGAAAATTTCCTTCATACAAAACTTTACACAATCTTCATTAGCAAGATTAGTGCATTCAAAATAATAAACCTTTGGGTTTAGTTTCAAACTTTAAAACTTTTATTAAATACACAAGCTACTGTAGAAATTCCTTCAAAAAGCTCAATTTACCAAATAGAACCTAAAAAGAAATCGATAAAGAGGCAATCGCAAATAATGGCAGAAATCTGTCAAACAGACCAGCAGGTAAAAACCGATTTTTTCAGAGACATTCTATTGCTCAAATCAAAAAGTGTTGAACTAACGAAAGTTAGATAACAACCTAGGGGATTTACTCAGAAATCACAACTCAATCTGACATACAGATATTTTTCACGAATTTTTATAGTGAAGCACAAAAATCTGTTTTGGGACAGCAATTTCCCCAAATCTTACTTCTCTCTCATTAGAGGTTATTCTTGGCAAAAAAATCTAATAAAAAGGATAAGGAGAGGTTATTACAGAATCAATAACTTCCAAGACTCAAGAAAACTATTGGTTTATCTCCCAAGTACTTTTCTTTAACACCTTTAAGTTAGGCACAGGAAGCAAGAATCAAGTATTTTCAAATGAAGAAGCATTGACATATTTCTTTACACTACCTTTCTTACCTTTACTTTTATCTTTAGGGAATGTATGATTGCTTATTGGAGAAGCAAAATGCATAATGCCTTTTCCCACATCTATTATTGCTCCAAGGAGTTTCAGTAGGGATCTTCCAAGTGTAATTTGTCCTTTTCCTACACATTCAATAACAAGATAATCAGTAGACACCACTTTCCCTAAGATTTTTGTAAACACTCCTTCAACTATTCCAATGGGTCATATAGTTGCATTATTGGTAAGAGATATAACTTATCCTCCTTCAGAAAGACCCCAAAGATTCAAAGACTCATAAATATCTTTAGGCATAAGACAAAATTCAGACATGATATCACAACAGACATCAAAAGTTTCATTGTTTATAACAACTTTTATTGTAGGAAACCATTTTGAAGGCTTAGAATTTATTGAAACATAATCATGGTGCTCTCTAAGCGTGTTATAGCAATCTTTCAAACTAGCTGTACTGGTCCCAAGAGTGTTCAATCTAGCATAGATGTTTATAAAGGAAGAATCAGACTTGCTAGGCAAATTATAAATTGTAATCAACTTCTTTATGGCATCCAAAGCTTCATCCTCATTACATTGGAAAAAATCTCTTCCTGCAGCAGCATCCAAATCATATCTATAACAAAGAGCAAGACCATGGTAGAAACTGCTAAGAACCAAGCCTAGAGTCATTTTAGGCTTAGTTTTTCCATGTGAATCAGAAATTCTAGACCAGGCTTCTTCAAAACTCTCTTCACTTCCTTGTTTGAAAGTAAAGATCATTTCCATGGGTGACATAGTGATTGGAACAACACTAGACATGGTAGAAACTAAAGTAGGAACTATTTTTTTGTGTGTTTTATAGGAAAAAGCAAAACAAACGAAACTATTTTTTTTATAATTGTTGATAGAAAGAATCAAGCAAAACAAAGAAAAAGAAACAAAGAAAAACAAAAACAAAGTAAAGAGAATGGTTGTGAATGACCCATTGTGAAGTTGTCCTTAAACTCCACGGCAACAGCGCTAGAAAAATCTTGACGGGCTCAGATCACCGTAGAGCTTCGTTGGGAGATGCCAAGAGGAAGGTGTGATGAGCACAACAGCAAGTTTTCCCTCAGTTAAGAAACCAAGGTTATCAAACTAGTAGGAGTAAGGAAACAACACCAAGGTGTTGCTAAAACTTGGAATCCCGCACAACACAAACTCAAGAGTTTGCCCCAACTTAGAGTGAGGTTGTCAATCTCACTGGTTCCTAAAAACAAAGGATTAAACGTACAGTGTGGAAGGTAACAGTTGCTTGTAGATGGTAAACGGTAATAGTAGATGATGTATCAATGATAAACATTGGATCGGGGACCACAGTTCACTAGAGGTGTTCTCCTTAAGATAAATAACATAGCATGTGATTTCTACGCACTTCTATTCTTGTAGATAGTTGTTGGGCCTCCAAGTGCAGAGGTTTGTAGAACAAGCAACAAGTTTCCCTTAAGTGGATTACCCAAGGTTTATTGAACTCAGGGAGGAAGTGGTCAAAGGTATCCCTCTCAAGAAACCCTGCAATCAAGATACAAGAAGTTTCTTGTGTCCCCAACACACCCAATACACTTGTCAGGTGTATAGGTCCACTAGTTCGGCAAAGATATAGTGAAATACAAGTGGTAATGGTGCCAGAAAAGAGCTTCTGACTTGTTGTTGACGTGGGAGAGACTAAAGGCAAACTGAAATAAAGATGGAAGCAAGCAAAAATGTAACAGATCTAGATGTAAATTGTGTTTCAATGTTTAGAAACAAGGCCTGGGGATCATACTTTCACTAGTGAACACTCTCAATAAATATATTCTCTTCATGATACTACCCCGAACTACTCTCTGGTTGGACACTCTAATCCATGGTAGGCCTATAACAACACACTTCAAAGTCCGCCTTCCCCATCTAAATAACCCCACACTGTCACCTTGAGCACTAGATGGTTCCAACAAACACCACAATTTCATAAAGACATCCAACTCCAAATATACTCATGATAAATATATATGTAACCTATATTAAGTTCCACACAAGGCGTGCACGCTATCACTTTCACACACGTGGGGAAAATCATAGATCTATTAAAGCACGATGAGTATTTATGCAACCTCTAGCCTAAGTGCGCAAGCACGGTGCGCACTGTCAGTTTCACACACGTGGGGAGAGCAGAGATCTATTGAAGCACTTGAGTAATAGAGTAGATCTACTTGACTACAAAGCTCATGATCACAATAAGATCATGCATAGAGAGAGAGAGATGAACACATAGCTACCGGTAGAGCCCTTAGCCTTGAGGAAGAACTACTCCCTCCTCATCATGGGAATAAGCAACGGTGATGGAGATGGTGGTGGAGATCGATGGAGATGGCTCCGGGGCACTTCCCTCTCCCGGCAGGGTGCCAAAACAGAGACTTCTGTCCCCCGAATCTCCCCTTCGGTGGCGGCGGCGCTGCGGAAGTTTTCGTGGGTGTATGATTGACGATCTAGGGTTTTCTCCCCGGGGGCTTCTTATAGGCGAAGGGGCAAGGCGAGGTGGCAGCCAGGAGGGCCACACCACCTGGTGGCATGGCCAGGGTGGGCCCGTGCCACCCTAGGGTGTGCCCACCCTGGTGCCCTACTCCATCTCTGCTTTGATTTTCCGTATCGTTGAGGGGAAAATATGAAGATTGGCTTTTGTCCCGTCCAATTCCGAGAATATTCATTTTTTAGCTTTTCTGAAACCAAAAACAGCAGAAAACAGGCAACTGGCACTGTGGCATCTTGTCAATAGGTTAGTTCCAGAAAGTGTATAAAAATACCTCAAAGTGTAGACAAAACATAAGAAAAATTATATAAAACAAGCATGGAGCATAAAAAATTATAGGTACGTTTACGACGTATCAAGCATCCCCAAGCTTAACTCCCGCTCGCCCTCAAGTAGGTAAGTGATAAAAAGAATAATTTTTGAGGTGACATGCACCATCATAATCATGATCAAACCATTTGCACGCATTGAAAGCTTGGACCAAAGTACTCTAAACATGAGCATGAAATAAGTTCTAACAATAAGACATAGTAACTATGCTGCAACTTGAAAGGTTACAAACAAAGATCATGAATATTAATGCATTGAAAGACATTTGTTTGTTTTACATATAGAAAATATAGCATAGTGGCATTCAGCTTGTCCCTCATGGAGTAGCAAATAGATGCATAGGACACCTTCAAAGTTCATAAGAGTGACTAGATACAAATAGCATAAGAACAAGTAATATCAACAATATGCATCACTCAATAAGTTTTGGGACAATGCACATAGAAATAAGAATGGCAACTATGATCTCTTAACTGGTGCCTAAAGATAGAAGGTGGAGACTCAATATAATAGTGGAAGAAAGGCCCTTCATAAAGGCAAGCATGGATTTCAAGTCTCAAAAAGAGCTTCCAAAAATTATGGTACTTCTTAGCTTTCATCTCTCATTGCCCCTATCATAAGCATCTTGAAGTGATTAAGGTTAAAGTGAACAAACTATGGAGTATATGCTTGACAAAGTATAAGTTGGCAATCTCATGTCCGTTGAATACGAGGGTCGCTCCTTATTCTACTCAAGTTTAGTTACCGGTAAGTTCTTGTCATAGTAAGTACATGTGTATCATAGAGAACCACCAACGGGGTAACCCTTGCACATGGTACATGAGCTATCCCATAACCAAATGACAAGGCAAGCAGACAATGAGCATCTCAACATTCTTCTTATTTACCATGAGAATATGGTGCTTTTTTCTCTCTTTCCTCTTTTATCATTTTTTTATTTTTCTCAATATCTTTTTTTCATAAGAAGAATGCTTCATAGATGTCACTATGGTGATGCTGCAAGTTTCCACCATGATTATGCATGGCTTAGGCTAGCAGCCCAGGCGTTTCTCTAACACACATACATAACTCCATGGACTTACAAGATCTTGTTTCATTTCACACCGACGACATCCATAGACAAAAGAGCATGATATCAACTGTGTACAAAGTACAAGTGCAATGTTGAAAGTGTTCCCCATGACAACATGGTTCTGATAATTCCAACGTAAAAGTGCAAGGATATACAACATAGATGACACAATGGTTCAAGTTTATTAGGGGCAAGAAATATAAAGTGTGCCATCAAGTTCGTGAGAGCTTTAATCACTAAGTTTTCACATAACAAAATAATTTTTAATTGAAAGATAGATGAAAACAAGAATATACTTGGAATGGTGTAACACACCATGCATAGGAATTTATAGTGGACACTTTGGAATAACTTGGTTTCTTGGGAGTTGGATGCATGAGTAGATCTTACTCATACAAGTGGAGGCTAGCAAAAGACTGGGAGCGACCAACTAAGAGAGCAATAATGGCCTTAATCATGCAGAGCGACAAAACATTACTAATCAAAGCATAAAGTGGTACCACAAGTCAAGGACTAAATGATCGTAGAGGCTAAGGTGACTGGTTCATAGTCATAACATGGTGTGAGCATGTGCCAAGTCAACCCAAACAAAGCATCAAAGGAGAATACCACAATATATGCCTCTTCGACCCATCACGAAAGCATGGCCATTTCCTCCAAGTAACATCTCAAGTTCATCCTCATTTTTGTCCAATTTGGTGGCAACTTTCAATCCAAGATTTGGTGGCATCATCTATCAATCCAAGCTTCTAAAATGGTTAGCAACTTCAATCATTCATCTCTTATTGTTATAGTTTAGCTCAATGCTCTAGAACTAGAATGAGGGATTTCATGCTTAGAAGTGTAGAAGGAATTTTAGATGTGTAATTTTAAGCATAGTTTTATTATACAAAAAGCTACTGAAAGTTGAGATGTGCATTTGAAGAGTTTCGTATCTCAGAATTGAATAAGGTTTTCACTGCTAGAGCAATAATTAAATAGTCAACATTTTTATGTTAACAGTTTTTTCCAATTCAAAAATTAGTGCATGTAAAATTTTAATACGATAGAAAATCTTAATTCAAAAATTAGTGCATGTAAAAGTAATTGTAGTAAAAATGATCCAAACTTTTTATATGATAGAAAATTTTAATTACACTGCAGATGAGCCGAGAATGGATGTACGACGCTCCCCGAATGTCTGACGCGTTCATTAAAGGTGTGCATTCTTTCCTCGAGTTGGCTAAGGCAAACGCGTTCATTAAAAAATTGTTATACCCAAATTGCGAATATGGCAACACAAAGCTTGGTACCACACTGGAATTACTGCAATAGAAAGCAGAGAATGGTTTATCTGACAAGGGATTTGAGAATCTACTGAAAATTTGGAAGAAGAAGCTTCCAAAGGATAATGAATTGCCTGTCAGTACATACGAGGCAAAGAAGGTCGTCTGCCCTCTAGGACTAGAGGTGCAGAAGATACATGCATGCATTAATAACTGCATACTATATCGCGGTGAGGAGTACGAGATTTGGATGCATGCACGGTATGCGGCGCATTGCATTATAAGATCAGACGAGATGACCCTGGTGATGTTGAGGGCGAGCAACACCCTAGGAAGAGGGTTCCTGCAAAGGTTATGTGGTATGCTCCTATAATACCACGGTTGAAACGTTTGTTGAGAAACAAAGAGCATGCCAAGTTGTTGCGATGGCACAAAAAAGAGCGCAGGAAAGACTCGATATTGAGAAACCCCGCTGATGGGTCGCAATGGAGAAAAATCGATAGAGAGTACCCGAGCTTTGCAGACGACGCAAGGAACTTAAGATTTGGTCTAAGTACAGATGGCGTGAATCCTTTTGGAGAGCAGAGATGCAGTCATAGCACCTGGCCTGTAACTCTATGTATATATAACCTGCCTCCTTGTTTGTGCATGAAGTGGAAGTTCATTATGATGCCAGTGCTCATCCAAGGCCCGAAGCAACCCGGCAATGACATTGATGTCTATCTAAGGCCATTAGTTGAAGAACTACTACAGTTGTGGCGCGACGAAGGTGTTCGTATATGGGATGAACACAAACATGAGCCATTTGACCTACGGGCATTGTTGTTCGTAACCATCAATGATTGGCCTGCTTTTAGTAACCTTTCAGGACAGTCAAACAAGGGATACAATGCATGCACACATTGTTTAGATGATACTGAAAGTATATATTTGGATAAAGGTAAGAAGAATGTGTACCTGGGGAATTGTCGATTTATTTCGGCCAGGCATCCCGCAAGAAAGAAAGGCAAACATTTCAATGGTGAGGCAGATCACCGGAAGAAGCCTATCTGCCATACTGGTGATGATATATTTGGTATGGTCAAGGATTTAGAAGTAATCTTTGGAAAGGGACCTGGCGGTCAATCTGTTCCAAATGAAGCCGACGGACATGTGCCCATGTGGAAGAAGAAATCTATATTTTGGGAGCTACCCTATTGGAAAGTTCTAGAGGCCCGCTCTGCAATCGCGTGATGCACGTGAAAAATAATCTTTGCGTGAACCTGCTACGCTTTATGGGCGTGTATGGAAAGACAAAAGATACGCTAGAAGCACGACAGGACCAGCAAGCTATGAAAGACCGAGATGGCGTGCATCCAATAAAGACAAATAAAGGACGTCTAAGTGCTGCCAGCTATGCTCTTACCAAAGAAGAGAATAATTTTTTTTGAAGTCCTAAGAAGTATGAAGGTCCCCTGTGGCTTCTCGTCAAATATAAAGGGAATAATAAATATGGCAGAGAAAAAAATTCCAGAACCTAAAGTCTCATGACTGCCACGTTCTTACGACACAATTGCTTCCGATTGCATTGAGGGGGATTCTACCGGAGAATGTTCGGCTGCCCATTGTGAAGCTATGTGCATTCCTCAATGCTATTTCTCAGAAGGTAGTCTATCCAGAAATTTTAACGAGGTTACAAAATGATGTGGTCCAGTGTCTCGTTAGTTTTGAGCTGGTGTTCCCACCATCCTTCTTCAATATTATGACGCATCTGCTGGTACACCTAGTTGACGAGATTACCATTTTGGGTCATGTATTTCTACACAATATGTTCCCCTTTGAGAGGTTCATGGGAGTCTTGAAGAAATATGTCCATAACCGTGCTAGGCCAGAAGGAAGCATCTCGAAGGGCTATAGAACAGAGGAGGTCATTGAGTTTTGTGTTGACTTTATTCCTGACATTAAGTCGATTGGTGTTCCTGATTCATGGCATGAGGGTAGACTGAGTGGAAAAGGCACACTAGGAAGGAAATCAATAATATGTACGATGCGCGGCAATGCGTGACCACCCTGGTCGATTCGGCCGCGCTGTCAACGACTTGCCTCCGTGCATATCTTCAGGAAATCTCGCCTACGGAGGTGATCCCCAGTGACCTCGTCGAGGTATGACGCTATCTGGAGAAGGCCCCGTCTGTCGTGGAGTTCATGACGCGGTCGGCCTTCCGTCATGGAGCGGCGACTGTGCTGAGTCTTGGGCTCGCGCATTTTCCCGACGATTTTGACCTCGACGACGTCATGAGCGGGTACCCCTTATAGATGTGCTCGGTCGATATTGCCGAGGTCTTGAAGCTGACAGACCGAGCCGCGTATACTCCGACCGCGTTTGGGCGATGGGCGACCTTATTCCCTACCAGGAAACGGTCGTCGCCCCCAATGACACTGAGCCGAAGCACCGCGACTTCAAGGTGGAGCAACCATTTTGTGCGGCGATGGCGGGCGAGCTCATGACGTACGCGTCGAATCCCTGGGTTCCTTTTATCCGCAACCGCAAGGATGGTGGCGCCTCCTCTTCAAAGCCTGCGGAATAGAGTGTGTTGCCATTCGGCATTAGTGTAAGACAATCATGTAATTCTCCTTGTATGCGAACAAATTTTGCTTCTATGAAGGAATGCGCTAGTAATTTTGTCATTGAATGTGTGGTTTGAGTGTTGGTTGTACGAGTCCCCGAGCGCGTCCGTTTTTATATTTGGTGCAGACTGTTAATGAGTTAGGGTCGACTTGCCATGGCTCGGGAAGCCAGTCGCATGGCGACTCCCAGGGGTGCTCTTTACTTGGCCGTTTTCCCGAGCGCGAACGGGGCGGGTCGCCGAGTCCCCGAGCGTGGTACTTGGCCGTTCTAGTCGCATGCCCGAGGTAGGTGAGGACTAAGCGTGTTGTGTTAGGCACGTCGCTCCGCCTGATCCGTAAGATCAGTCGCATGGCAAGTCCTGGGCGCTCTCTCTTACTTGGCGTTTTCCCTAGCCGCTCTTCTTTGGGCTGGTATCAGTTCCCGAGCGTGGTACTTTGCCGTTTGAGTCGCTGCACTGAGGATGTGGAGGACTAGGTCGCTGTGGAAAGCGAGTGCAGTCGTCTTGGCTCGGGGAGCCAGTCGAGCTAGGCGACTCCAATGGGGCTCCGGGTTAGCTTTTTTCGTGGACGGTACGATGCCTGAATTTTTCCAGTGCCCTCGTACCGCACTACTTGGCCGTACCGGTCGCGTTACCAAGGTTGACTTCTGCGAATAGCGTAGCGCTGCTATTACGAGTGCGAGTGGCACAAGACATGGAGAGTAGACGCAATTTGCGGGAATCAATCTGCTTTATTTCATAGCGGGTAAGGAGTACATGTCTGGGGCTCTAAGAGTAGAAGTTCCGTAGGAGGTTTACATTCCATGGCCGCTTGACGTCGAGTTTTTTGTCGCCTCGGATGTCGGTGAGGTAGTAGGCGTCATTGTCTAGGACTCACCCGATGGCGAACGGTCCCTCCCAAGGGGGGGAGAGCTTGTGCATGCCTTTCTTGTCCTAGATTAGACGCAGTACCAATTCGCCTTCCTGGAAAGTGCGAGTTCGTACTCGCCGGCTGTGGTAGCGGCGAAGCCCTTGCTGGTAGATGGCAGTGCGGGAGCGAGCTAGGTTGCGTGCTTCGTCGAGCTGGTCGACTCCGTCTTGGCGTGCGAGCTTTGTAGGGTTTCGTAGCATGGAAAACATCTATCGCATACAAACAAACAAGCCAAGATCTATCTACTAGATTGTAGCAACCAGTCGATGGAATAACTCACCCTCGAAGATTCCAAAGTGTTTAACGAGAGCGGATTCTCGTGGGTGATGTAGTCGTACTCTCCCCGATCTCAAGATCGCGTAGACGATCCTTCCGGCGCTGCGTTCCGGCAGCGCTCCCGCAGTCGGTCACACGTTCGGTACTCGACGAAGACCTTCCTCTCCCTTGTTCCAGCAGGCAGCGGAGGTTGTAGCACTCTCCTCGCGATTCCGGCAGCACAACGGCGTGGTACCGGAAGTAGAGGGGAGATCTCGCAGGGCTTCGCCTTAAGCCGGAGCGAGTATGGTGGACTATGAGAGAGCCCTCGGCGGTCTAGGGTTTAGACACACCAAGGAAGAGGTGCTAGGGCCGGCGGCTAGGGCTTGGAGGTGCCCAAGTCGGCGGCTAGGGGAGAAACCCTAGGCGGCTATGGTGGGCGGCGGCTAGGGTTAGGTTTAGAGGGGGCAATCTTGTGTGCTTGGAGGGGAGCCCTGCCCCTCCTCTTATAGGAGGGAGGCGCCGGCCAAGGGGAGGGGAATCCCTCCCCAACTCGGATCCCAAGTGGGCCGGCGGTGGAGGAGGGACTCCTCCCCAACTCGGTTTCCACCTCCCTCTCCACTTCCCAAAAATAGCCGTTTGACTTTCAAATTGGCGTTTGACTTTTTCAAACTAGGATTTGATTAAACCCTTTATTTTGTTCAGCGATGACACCTAGTACATGATGCAATCATACCAACTTGATATAACACATTCATGTACCCTTCCCCTTCGGAGTGCCGGACATTCCGGAACCTTCTAGAACATTCCCGATGAAAACACCGGAACCATTCCCCAACTCCGAAACAGGACTTTCCTTATATGAATCTTATTCTCCGGACCATTCCGGATCTCCTCGTGATATCCCGGATCCCATCCGAGACTCCGAACAACATTCGGTCTCGTTCTCATCATTCCATAACTACTCAAACAACGTCGAATCCTTAAGTGTGTCTCCCTACGGTTCGTGAATTATGCGGACATGATCGAGACACTTCTCCGATCAATAACCAATAGAGGAATCTGGAAATTCATATGGCTCCCACATATTTCTACGATTACTTTGTGATCGAATGAACCAGTTACATACGATACCAATTTCCCTTTGTCTCACGATAGTTTACTTATCCGAGGTTATGATCGTCGGTATCTCTGCATACCTAGTTCAACCTCGTTACCGATAAGTACTCTTTTCTCGTTCCCGTGATATGTGATACCTTGTGAGCCAGTCACATGCTTGCAAGCTAATTGGATGACATTTTACCGAGAGGGCCCAGAGTATATCTATCCGTCATATGGATGGACAAATCCCACTCTTGATCCATGTGTCTCAACCAATACTTTCTGAACACTCAATGCCACCTTTATAGCCACCCAGTTACGGTGTGGTGTTTGATGTCATCAAAGCATCCATCCGGTAAAGGTGATATGCATGATCTCATGGTCGAAGGAATTAGGTTACTATGTATCAGAAAGCATATAGCAATTGAACTATTAAAATGACTTGATCTTTATGCTACGCTTATCTATAGGAGTATGTCCACCATATCATTCTCCTAACGATATGATCTTGTTGTTAATAACATATCAATGTTCATGATAGGGAAACCACAATCATTTATTAACCAACAAGCTAGTATTATAAAGAGGCTTTACTAGGGACTTCAATTTAAGTTTACAAATCACACAAGTATTAATGTTTCCTTGTTAATACTATTATAGCATGAATGTAAACATTTATCATAAACACAAAGATATAATAATAACTATATTTATTATTGCCTCTAGGGCATATCTCCAACAAGCTCGTTGTCAGCCTCCGTGTAGTTGACCACCCTAGGTGAGTCGTGCTCGAGGTCGGTTGGCATGACTGCCTCGGCACCGTACACCATGAAGAAGGGGGTGAACCCCGTCGACCTGTTGACAGAGGTGCGGATGCCCCAGATGACAGAGGGGAGTTCTTCAACCCAGCACCCGGCGGTGCGCTCGAGTGGGACTTGTAGCCGTGGCTTTAGGCCATGGAGGATGCTCTGGTTGGCGCGTTCCGCCTGGCCGTTGGACTCCGGGTGGGCGACTGAGGCGAGGTCGAGTCGGATGTTGTGTTCCTCGCAGAACTCGGCCATGGCTCCCTTGGCGAAGTTGGTGCCGTTGTCCGTGATGATGCTATTTGGGAACCCGTAGCGATAGATGAGATCGCGTAGGAATTTTGTAGCGGTCTTCCCGTCGCACTTGCGGACTGGCTTGGCCTCCACCCATTTTGTGAATTTGTCGACTACGACTAGGAGGTGGTGAATCCGGAGGGGGCCTTCTTGAAGGGTCCTACCATATCCATGCCCCATACGGCGAACGGCCAAGTGATGGGGATTGTCTTGAGCGCCGAGCTCGGTACGTGAATCTGGTTGGCGTACTTCTGGCACCCGGTGCACCGCTGGACGATGTCTACAGCGTCGGCGTGTGTGATGAGCCAGTAGAAGCCGTGTCGCATGGCCTTGGAGACTAGAGAGCGGGCGCCAGCGTGGTGGCCGCAGTCGCCGGAGTGGATGTCCTGGAGGATCTTGCGTCCTTCAGCAGGTTGGACGCAGCGTTGGAACACGCTGGTCACGCTGCGCTTGTAGAGCTCGCCGTTGATGATGACGAAGGATTTGCAGCGGCGTGCTATCATCCGGGCCTCATTCTTGTCTGCGGGTAGGGTGCCTCCCTCCAGGTAAGTGACGTATGGCGTGGTCCAGTCGCTTGGCTCGGCGATTAGTGCGACCAGGACTACGTCTGGATGCAACGGGATTCCGATGTCGATCTCCCTTGGGGAGAGACAGAGGGGTTGGTGATGGTGTCGAGGAAGACGCCGACGGGTGGTGCGAGTTGAGCCGAGCCAATGCGAGAGAGCGTGTCGGCTTCCTCGTTCTTCCGCCCATCGATCCACTCGACGGAGTAGCCTGCGAAGTGGCCTCCCAGCTGGTCCAGTGCTTGACGGTATGCCGCCATGGTGGGGGAGACTGCGTCGCAGGTGCCGACGACTTGCCCGGCAACGAGGTCGGAGTCTTTGTAGCAGCGCAAGCGGTTGATGTTCATCTCCTTGGCTGCCCGCATGCCGTGGAGTAGCGCCTCGTACTCGGCCATGTTGTTGGTGCAGGGGGTGAAGTCACGGTAGAGGACGTAGCGTAGCTTGTCACCCTTTGGATATGTTAGCACGATCCCCACTCCTGCGCCATCTGCGTTCTTGGAGCCGTCGAAGTGTAGGCTCCAGTAATGGAGGTATGGCAGCTTCTCTGGCTGCTGGGCCTCTTCCCAGTCGGCGAGGAAGTCTATGAGAGCATGCGATTTGATCGCTTTGCGCGGCTCATAACTGATATTGTGGACGCCGATCTCGACGGCCCATTTGGCGACTCGCCCTGTCGCTTCGCGGTTGCGAATGATGTCCTGCAACGGTGCTGAGGAGACGACCGTTATTGGGTGCTCCTAGAAGTAGTGCGACAGTCGCCGCTGTGCTCTGAGGACCGCATATACCAATTTTTCCTACTGCAGGTAACGCTGGATCGACTCGGTGAGGACTTCGCTGGTGTAGTATACGGGTCACTGCACCGGGCGCTCCTTGCCTTCCTCTGGTCATTCGACGACCATGACGGCACTGACGATGCGCTCGGAATCCACGACGTAGACGAGCATGGGTTCCTTGTCGACGGGGGCGGCGAGTAGCGGTGCCACGAGTAGCACCTCTTTTAGAGCGTCGAGTGCGTCGTCGGCCTCCTTGTCCCACTGGAAGGTGGGGTTCTTGCGCATTAGGTGGTAGAGGGGCATCGCCTTTTCGCCTAGCCGGGGGATGAAGCGACTGAGAGCCGCGACTCGCCCGGCCAACTTCTGGACATCGCGCATGCACTCGGGTCTGCCAAGCCGGGCGATCGTGTTGATCTTGGCGGGGTTCGCCTCGATCCCGCGCTTGGAGATGACGTATCCCAGCAGCTGTCCAGTGGGTACACCGAAGGTGCACTTTCCTGGGTTTAACTTTATCTTGTACCTCCGCAGGTTGGGGAAGGTTTCCGCCAGGTCGGCGAGTAGATCGCCCTGGCGAGTGGATTTGACCACCACGTCGTCGATGTAGAAGTGGATGTTGCGGCCAATTTGGCTCGCAAGGCACTCCTGCATGCACCTCTGGTAGGTTGCCCCAGCGTTCTTGAGGCCGAAGGTCATGGAGGTGTAGCAGAAGGCGCTGAATGGCGTGATGAACGCCGTCTTCTCTTCATCCTAAACTGCCATTTTGATCTGGTTGTACCCAGAGTAGGCATCGAGGAAGGATAGAGACTCCGAACCCGCGGTTGAGTCGATGATTTGGTCGATCCGCGGGAGGACGAACTGTTCCTTCGAGCAGACGCTGTTGAGGTTTGTGTAGTCAATACACATTCTCCAGGTCCCATTTTTCTTCTCGACCAGGACAGGGTTTGCCAGCCATTTGGAGTATTTAATTGGCCGGATGAAGCCTCCAGCAAGTAGACGCTGCACCTCCTCGGCGATTGCTCGGCGACGCTCTTCATTGAAGGGCCGCAGCGACTGCTTGACATGTCGCACTTTGGGGTCGGTGTTGAGTTTGTGCTTAGCGAGTTCCCTCGGGACACCAGGCATGTCGGATGGATTCCATGCGAAGATGTCGCGATTCTCACGCAGTAACTCGATAAGAGCGCCTTCCTATGTTGGGCTCATGCCCGTCCTGATCGTCACCGTCTGGCTAGAGTCGCCTGGGACCAGCTCGACGATGCGAGTGTGCGTCGTTGCCCCGAAGGCGGTGGAGCTGCCACCCTCCGAGTTGGGCTTCCTAAGTATGGTGGGGTCGTCATTGTTGACCCCGCTCGCGTACTTGGCGAGGTCCTTGGCGTGGTTGGCCTCCGCCGCGATGATGGCGTCAGCGAGTTCGACGCCTTTGGCCTCGCATTCTGCGGCCATGTCGGTGTCGCCATGGACAGTGTCGATGCCACACGGCCCGAGGAGCTTCATCGTGTTGTATGCGTAGTCGGGTGCTGCCATGAATTTGGCGAACGCCTGGTGCCCAAGGACGCAATGGTAGGGGTTGTTGAATGGCACCAGCTCGAAGACGATCCGCTCAGTGCGGAAGTTTTCTGGTGTGCCGAAAGTGACTGGCAGCGTCACCTTGCCGATTGGGTACGCCTTCCGACCGGGGACAATGCCGTGGAAGGTGGTGTAGGTCGTCTCGATCATCGACTGCGGGAGCCGCAGTCGCCTGAATATGTCCAGGTATAGGATGTTGATGGAGCTGCCGCCGTCCATCAGCGTCTTGGGGAGCCAATAGTCCCCTACCTTGGGCTTGACCACCAAGGCGACTCGGCTCGGATATTCGATCCGTGGCGAGTGGTCCTCGCGGCTCCAGGTGATTGGTTGCTCAGACCAGTTGAGGAACTGGGGGATGTCTATCTGGGACACCGTGTTGACTGCGATGACGCGGGCGATGGCCTTCTTCTCGCGCTTCGTGTTGAAGCATGTGAAGGTGTGGAGCGAGCCGGCGATGCTGCCGAATTTTCCGCCATTTGGCGGGTTGTTGTCGGGGTCTTCCCGTGCGCGTCGTGCCTTCTCAATCTCCTTGAGGGAGTGGCAATCGGTGGTCATGTGCGTGGCGGGCTTCCCTTCCATGCTGTGAAACACACAAGGTTGATTGAGGAGAGCCGTGGAGTCGAACCTTGGCTTCGCCTTGTAGTTGCCGCCGTCGCGATGCTGGTCTCCATCGTGGCGGAAGCTCTTGGGTTCGCGCGGCGCGTATCCGGCATTGGCGAAGAAGTCGACTCGCCCATTACCGCAGCGCTTGTCGGTGAGGCGAGTGTTGCTATAGCGTAGCTCGGGTCGCCTCCCGTTGTCGTGGCCGCTCGTGCGGCGATTTTGTCCCGACTCGTCGTCGGTTTCTTTGTTTGGGTCTTCTTCCGCGTATCGCTTGGCGATCTCCAGGAGGTCCGGTATGTTGTCGAGTGTTCTGTACACTCGCTTGAGCTTGGTGACCAGGGGCTCGTAGCGGCACGAGGTCTTGAAGCAGTGGATCGCGGTGTCAGGGTGGATTCCGGCCGCGTTATACCACAGGTCTTGCCATCGTTGGACCCAGCTACGGGTCAACTCGCGGGGTCCCTAGACGCATCGCTCCAGGTCCTCGATGGTGGTGGCGCGGGTGTAGGAACCCTCGAAGTGTCTGACAAAGGCTTCTCGCATTTCCTCCTAGGATTCGATGCTATCCGCGGGGAGGGTGTTGATCCATTGCTTGCACGCCCCCTCCATCATCAGGGGGAGGTAGCGGGCGGCGAGTAGGTCGGTGTGGCCGGCAATTCCCATTGCCATGAGGTAGGTGTCCAGCCACACGGACGTGTCGTACGAAGGGTCGTACTTTTCGATCTCCGTCGGCGCTTTGAAGTTCGCCGGGTATCTTTCGCCTCAGATCATTGGTCCGAAGCATTGGGGTCCGACTCGACTTAGCGACCCCCTTGGTTCTCCATCGCGGCGGTTGGTGAGGGTATGCCTCAGGTCATCGGGCTGGCGTGCGCGCCAGCTCTGGTTGTTGATGATGTGGGTGCGCGTGTCGACTGGCTGCCCATTGGCGGCGACTAAGTTGTTCGCTGGCCGTGGGTCATTGGTGGAGAGTGCCGCGTTCGCGGGTCGATGTTGGAGCTGCAGGGGCTCGGGTGGTGGGCAGTTGAGGGTATTCGCCACCATTGGGCGGCCGCTTGAGGCCGCCCTGCTGCCTGACGAACGCGAGTACATCCGACCCTGTGAGTCGGCACCCGCGTTTTGTTGCTCGACTGCCTTGGCGAGCAGAGCCTTGGCGTACTAGATCTGCAGGGCGCCTTCCCCGGTTACGTTTATGTTGTCGACCGCTGCTCGGCTCACCACGACATTGTCCATCGGAGTGGAGAACAGCGGGAGGCCATTTGCATCTCGCTCCCACGAGGAGACCATGATTCTTGGTTGGTCCCTAGGGGGCGTGCGGTTGGGTGGTGGTGGTGCGCCGTTGGCCATCGCGCCTGGTGGGGGCCGGGAGCTCCCTCCTGGCGGTGCGTTCTCGTAGATCGCGAGCTCGGCTGCACGAGCCGGGTCGTTCTCATCGTCGAAGTTCAGGGAGCGCCCCTGAATGGTGGGGTTAAGGCGCGACCTGATTCGGAGTTGGTGGTAACGCGAGAGCTCCTGCGCTGTCACCTGCTCGAGGCAAAAAAAATCGCGCTCGGCTTGTTCTTTGCGAACCGCCTCCTCCAGCCGTAGGCGAAGTTCCTCGACCTCCATTGCCGTTGCATTCGGTGGGATCGGAATGGAGAAGGGGTCTTGCGGGGGGTCGGCGCCAGTCGTCATGTAGGCCGCGTGGGGACAAGACCCGTCGTGGAGGTCGGCAGAGTTCTCCGACCCGGAGTCAAAGTCGAAGATCCCAAGGATGGAGGGATCCTCAAAGTCTCCCACATTGGAGACTTGGGTGATGGAGCCCGCGGGTGATGCAGCGACGATGGATCTGGCAGCAGACGCCGGGGTCGCTGAGTCGGCGTCGTCGTTGAGGGCCGTGTCGTCCGCGACCATGGCGGTTTCGGCCACGTTGATGTGGGACGAGTCATACTCGGAGGCGAGGCGGTGGATCATGCGGACCTGGCTCTCAGAGAGCTGGTCGCGTGGCGGCGACTCGCGGATGCGAGCCAAGTCCTCCGAGACGATGACGTCGGTGAGGCCGACGAAGAGGCTGATCATGCCGACCGGCATGATCACGTTGTGCGTGACGGGATGTGCCGCCGGGACGTAGCTGCTTGGCAAGATCTGAAGGATCTCGCCGATCACTATCATGCGGCTGGTGGCGATTGTCTCGTTTATGAGCAGATTGGATCTCGTTGCAGAACATCGGCCTGACCGGCCAGGCCCCACGGTGGGCGCCACTATCGTGGGAATGGCCACGACAGACGCTGCAATCGGCAGCGAGTAGTAGAACATGGGGCAAGGGCGGCCAGCCATCTGTGGTGCGAGATGAGGGCGGAGACACAAGGGTTTACCCAGGTTCGCCCCCCCAGAGGGTAAAGACCTACTCCTGCTAGATTGTATTATGGTGAGAGTACAAAGGGCAAGCTCGACGACTAGGCGACGAGTTGCTAGGGTGTATGATAGAACGTGTCCTCTATGCGTACCCTATGAAGGTTTATATAGGCTCACCTCGCTAGGGTTTACAGATTTACAACCGAATTAGTTAAGGATTTGGAGGGTCTTTGACCTAGTCCGACTGGGCCTAGCTATGCTTCTGGGCCTCAAGTTTCCAGTCGCCTGAGTCCACGCCAAGTCTCGATCCAGTCGTCGTCCTGCAGGCCCACTCGCTGGCATCTTGGGCCAATAGGAAATGTCCCGTTGGGCATACCCCGGTAGGCATATCCCCATCAAATGGTGAGAAGCAGATGGAGACAGTGTTTGTATCTTTTATGTGCTATCTTACTTGCCGTAGTTTTGCTATTTGCTCTTGTGGCTTTTCGGTAACTTGGGTCAATTTGTAGGCTGTAAGTAAACTATATATACTAGATGATACCCCGCACGTTGTAGCGGAACATGTTGTTAAAAAGTGTTATTTCATTCGCATATGAATCCTCAAAATAAATAGCTAGCTAATAAATTGGAATACTCATACAAAATACTAATAACTGTGTCGGTTATCATTGAAAATGTAAATCCAAGAGTACTATGGATGAAATGATTAAAACTAAACAAATGAATCGGTAAAACATAGATCAATATAAAAAATAGATGAGGTGTACTGCTTCAGTGATAAAAATAATCAGGACCTGCATGTCAAAGGAAAGGCCCAACAGTCTACTTCAGACTCCCATTTATCATAGTAGCTACAAAGAGGAATAAGACATGAGACATGCATGCGGTTTACAAAGAAGACAGAGAAGTCTGTTGCAGTTAAAGAATAACCCAGATTTCATCATATAGTTATTCCGTTTTGCCCATGAGCCTCCGTTGGACCTGGTGCTGCTCAGTTTTGCCCATGAGTATCCGTGGGAAGAGCCAGAGGCCTTCCACTAACAAACCGAGACAACCAGAGAGAAAGTCCCGGCCAATTTTTGCATCACTCAGAATGAAAGAACATCAATCGAAGGTGAGGTCCATTTGAAATATGTTAGAAACTGTTATACATATTATATTCTGGACGTTGCCAATCCAAACTGAAAGCAAGTTCAAGCAATGACCTTGGAGATGTGTTAAATAATAATGGATCTGAATATGCAAAATTAATCCAATCCTGCAAGGAAAGTGTAGGAAAATCAGTTACCTACAGTGGATAATAGCACCAACTTCCTCAAGTGTCTCAGTAACATCGTTGGCAAAATATATATAGCAAATCTAATTCAGCAATCAACTCACAGCAGAAAGGAACAGAGTTTTTCATCTGAAACGCTAGGTCTCTCCTCACTCTAGGATATCCTCCATATAGATGGCGCTCATCATTGCAGCAGACAACTATGCGGATGTCGAGGAACTTGTCGATGTTGCAGTGCTGCATTTCCCAATCACCATGCTGAAGCTTTAGTTATAGGGTGTGATGGCGTATTTAGTAGGTGGAGAGGGAGATGTGAGAGACACCTGATGAAATTGAGAAGATGATCACTCAGGTGGCATGAGGAAATATGGTCTGAAAGGGAGTGGAGAGGACACCACCACCGTTTTTTTCTACTGAACGACCGAATAGGGAGCATCCAAGATGGAGACGGAGAGAGGAAGAGAGAGCGCCGCTGCTGAGTTCATGGAGAAGAGGAAGAGGAGGCGCTAATGATCCATCGCTACAACACCTGATGCTGATTTTTTTGAGGGAGAGTTGCAGCGTAACCTGGAAAAACAATTACTCCTCTATGGAAACGAAAGGACATGAACCAATAGTGGCTTGTGGAGGATTATTAAGAAAAATAAAGACTCGCCAATTATTTGCCGGCGTGGCCTCACCACTGAGCAGAAAAATATTTAGTAACATAAAGTTTTTGGATGATGTGGCGAATTTGGTGGACGTGGCATGCTGGGATTGCTTGATGAGGTGGCATAGCTGCATGTTAAGAGAAATAGGTTAGTGGGGGTGAACTTCTTAGTTATATAGGATTAGTGTTTTGTAACTTCCTTCCTGATAATAAGTTTCGCTCCTTGTCATCCTTAGGAGGGATGCAGCTAGTTAATAACTTAATTGATCAATGGAACACAAAGTTGTTTCACAACATCGTTTGAATCTTTTTATACGTGGACCAAATTTATGATGTGACAAGATGTCAGGTGTGTTTTATCAAACAAACCGTTATGTTGGCTGGATAAACGCAAACTTTTTATGTTCAGTTTTTTTATGTCAATAGTATGATTTAAGTTGCATCAGCCAACACGGTGCATTGTTACTAGTATATGAAGCATGTCAAATATATGGTGTCAACGTACCTTTTTTTGATATTGTATCGATGCACCACGTGCGAGTTGGCCTAGGGACAAAGAAGTCAAGTGGGCTTACTAAATTTATTCCTCTCTATATATAGGTAGGCACCAAACTATGTTGACGGGGAGACCAAGCAATGAGGCAAGGAATTCGAACCGCAAATTCACCATGGGTCTACATGCGCATGAACAACCTATATAAATCCAACCACCGTCTTCATCGCTTTACCTACACAACATACATTCAAAAAGTTGTACCCAACCAAATAAGTTAGACCGCAATGGCATTCGGAAGGATTTTCCTTGTCGCTCTGATGCTCATGGCCCTTACAACCGTGTCGGTGGTAGCACGGCCAACATCGAGAAAGCAAGAGATAAATGCATATGATGTCAAGGCCAAGGACGCACCAGAGGCCCTCCATGCTGAGGAGGGAAAAGAGGCTGTCGGAGCCAAGACAAAAGTTGCTGCCGTTTATAATGCCGCGTCCAAGGCCTACATGCGGGCGGCTGAAGAGGACATTAAGGCCTCTGAGGCAGCCAGCTCGCCCGAAGAGGCTGTCGTTGCCCAGAAAGCTGCTTCTAAGAAGATGGCCGCTGCAATGGGGTATGCCTTCAAGGGTGCCGCAGCGGTTGCACCTACGACTGCAGATGCCATGCAAGGGAAGGAGGCTGACACCATATCTGCCGTCGGAGCCAAGGCAAAAGATGCTGCCGCTTATAAGGCCGCGTCTAAGGCCTACATACGGGCGGCCGAAGAGGACATGAAGGAGGCTGCAGTAGCCAACTCGCCCGAAGAGGCTGCCGCTTCCCAAAAGGCTGCTTCTAAGAAGATGGCCGCTGCACTGGGGTATGCCTTCAAGGGTGCCGCAGCGGTTGCACCTACGACTGCAGATTCCATGCAAGGGAAGGAGGCTGACACCATATCTGCCGTCGGAGCCAATACAAAAGTTGCCGCCGCTTATAATGCCGCGTCCAAGGCCTACATGCGGGCGGCCGAAGAGGACATGAAGGAGGCTGCAGTAGCCAACTCGCCCGAAGAGGCTGTCGCTGCCCAGAAGGCTGCTTCTAAGAAGATGGCCGCTGCAATGGGGTATGCCTTTAAGGGTGCTGCGGCGGTTGCACCTACGACTGCAGATACCACGACGAAAGATGTTGGATACAAAGCATGAGCACCGCTCCGTCCTCGCTTGTCAGCACTAAAAAATTTCCAATCATACATGCATATATATGTGCATGGATGTGGTCGTGGACCAAAATATTTCCGCTAGCTCATTTGATCAACAATAGTCGGGAGCATTGGAGAATCCTTATATTGTTAATGTTTAATAATTGTTTCATACTATTTCTTAGCTTGATGTCTTGAATTTGTAATTATCCCCGTGTTAAATAAATGTTCTCTTTCCTAGAGTGATGTTTCATTTCATTTTAGTTTCTACAATATGGATGCTCTTGCATTTGAACTGTCTAGCACAATTATGGTTCTCTGAATTCTTCTTTTATAATTTCTCGAGGTGACGGAGTCATTTCTCGAGGTAGAGCTCTGTGATGAAAATGGCACCAAATGCTCCACGACTAATGGAACCAATGAACATAGACCCCTACAAAAAGAGGTTGAATTTTGTCGGGGTGTTACAGTGATTTGTTATACTCTAGTATTATATAGGTATTAAAATAAATCGTCAGGAATTATATAGTCAGTCAGAGTACTCTCTCTACATAATGTACTGCATGGTCATGTCTAAGATCTGAAGCATCAGTTAGTTGTTAATCCTATTCTTCCAAACTTGGTTTTGATTTCTCAATTGCATCTCTAGGTACAAGGTTGCTGACAAGTTGGAAAGGGCGGAGCGCTCGTGGCTAGGAGCTAGACGTGGACACGGCCAAGAGCTCGCACAATGTCAGCATCACACAGTGAGCAGGGCCGTGGAACAACTCCATCGCCAGGATTATTATACAGTCAATCTGAGTACTCTCTCTCTCTCTAAAATGTACTGCATGGTCATGTCCGAGATATGAAGCATCAGTTAGTTGTTAATATCTTTCTTCCTAACTTGGTTTTGATTTCTCAATTGCATCTCTAGATACAAGGATGCTGACAAGTTAGACACGACTAAGAGCTCACGGCCAGGAGCTGCATGCGGACACGGAGCTGGCCTAGTGTCGGCATCACACGATGAGCGCGGCAGCAGACTGACTCCATCATCCTGTGCCGTGAATCCATGGACGCCGTTGAGCTATAAGCGGACAGATACTTGGCATCGGTGATCTCGCCCAAAACCGGCATCACAGGACAAGCGGGGCAGCTGAACGACTCCACCGTGCTACATCGGACACCTTAGCCGAGGGAGTGGCAACTTGGACGAGGGAGGCATGTAGAGGGCAACAAAGTAGACACCGCCGTCACGCCCGCTTGACCCTTGTGATCTCAGGCAGCGACCGCGGAGCAGGGCGAGCGCGCGTGATCCCTCATGCCACAATGCAAGAAGGATCAGGTGGGATGACCCATGCTAGGTTCCTCTCGCGGTGACCAGAGCTACAGGTGGAGTAGAAGACGTCGGGTATACCGGAGTCTGCGGGGAGAGTGGCAGATTACGGGGCAGCGACAAGATTTCAGTTTGAATCGTCTAAATTTGAAATTATTTGATTGTATTATGGAGTTTTTTGCAAAATAAAATTTGAACTAGGAGGTGGAGGAGGATCTTCGGCATCATTTATGAATAAATTATGAAGTTGGAATTATTGATTAGTAGGGAATTTCATTTAGATATGTTCCTATTATAATAATGCGGTTCTTGTACCGATTCTTGTACCATCGGTCTATAAATAGCTTTTCTGTGTAAGAATGTTCCTTCTTATTTAACTATGATGATGTTGATAGCTATTTCCTCTGGCCTTGAAGCTGGCTGCTCTTTTATGCTAATCGACGCGGACGTCATGCGCTTCGTTGGACACGGCCTCTGATCCGCACGTCCATGGCTCACGCACATGCCGCGCCTTGACGCAAGCAACGTGGCCGCTCGAGCTGCCTCACCCGCCGCACGAACGGCTTCTCCTCCACGCCGCCAAGCCACGCCGTGCCACCGCAGCCTCTGCGCCACCACGCAGGTCCGCCGCGGCCGCCGCACTCCCGGCACGGATGACATGACCATGCTCCACGGCCTCCTCGCCGTGTCACCACGCAGCGCCTCTGGGGCTTTCGCGCTCGCCGCACGTACGGCGTCACAGCGCTCCGCCTCCGTCTCCGTCGCGCTCGCCGCGGACTCATCGCGCACCACGGCTCCGAACCATGAAGGCTCTGATACCACTTGTTAGTGCAGCCCGAGGCTGCACCCTCTCTCTCTCTCTCACTCGAGCGGAGGTGGAAGAAGAACAGTAGACCCAAGATTTTCCGGCCGGCGACGAACGCCGCCACGGGCACTCCAAAGCCCTGATCTTTTTCCTTTTTAGCTGGCTCAGAACCAGTTGTTTTACATCAACAAGTAGTAGGGATTTTATACCTGGGCTACACACATACGCACGCACGCTGCCCACCTCGCTCACGCTGCACCCACGACGCGCACGTACGCGCCTGTTGATCCGCTCAGCCCGGGCTGCACGGACGACCCGGCCAGCGTCCAAGGGACTGCACAAGATCACCCCTAATCTCGCCAACTACCACACACACGCACATGACTCGTAGGAAAACAGAACTCTAAGTCACGATTAATCCTAACAAAGCACACACTGTGATATAAAAACTTGGTTTCCATATTGCATACAAGTACCAGAAGTGTGACCAAACTGTGATGTTGGAAACCAGCTGCAACCGACTCCCACTCTACAGCCTTGTTCTCGCTGTACAGTCCTTCTTTCCTCATCCATTACCATTACACATGCATGATCCCATACCTGCATGCCACCAGTAGGACAAAGGTAAAAATAAATTGTCAAATACTAGTAGTAGATATATGTATCAGGCGAGAAAAGCTTGCAAAACCTAATATTTAAACCCAAAATGATGCAAAAAGGGTTCTTTTGGTAAAGCACATACTGTCATGTATAACTCCTCCAGTAAGGGCGCCGCTTCAAGAATAAACATTGTAGAGATATCTTGGATTTTGACTGAACTATATGTATTGGATTTAATTGTGTGTCATGGTTAGATGTTTCTGTGAGAGTTAGGGGTGTGGCGACCATGGGCGACCTGGTGCCGCCGCCGCCACCCCGGTACGAAACTCCGTCGGAGCGTCGAAGGAAAGCCAAGTCAAAGTTGTTTCTGGAGTCAGCGGCGTCCACGCGACGTGGACCGGAAGGAGTCTCGGCGGGAGTTCGTCTGGAGTACGCAGAGATCGAGGTGACACGATCTGAAAAGGGAGTCCGTATTGGGCACGTCGAAGATGAGGCGGCGCGATCTGCTATCATAAAGCCGATCCACGAGAGGCCACACAAACCCCAAAACCCTAAGCGAGACGAGAGGACAGGGCTAAACGGCGGCGGAAGATTGGATCTGAAGTGCTTGCGCGAGATGGAAGGAGATGGGAAGATGGTCGGGAAGGGTGCGAGCAGGAAGGAGAAGCCCCAGCGAGGAGGAACCACCCCTCCAGGAGGACGGACCGGCATACAAGGGAAAGGTAACACTAGCGCGTCTCGGATGGACCTTGATGGGAGCCAGATGGTGGCCATGGGGATGCTGCTGGACGGTGGGGGCGATCAAGGGGGGTTCGGTGAGAACCCTTCCCGTCCGAAGCCGGACTATAGTAAATCTGTGGTGCCGTTCGTCTCTTGGGAACCTCCCCAATCCCGAGACAGGACAGAGGAGGATGATGGTAACTGGGATGATGGAACCTTTACTAGTCAGGAGCCGGGACTACATCAGGGGCCGGAGAAGCAGCTAGGAGGGAACGTGGAGATGGAGGATGATGCACACATAGAATTCGATGAAGAGGAAGAGGCACCAGAGTCTGAACATCAGGACCATAGACCATGGCAGTTCCTAGCAAGGTACATGGCTACCTACAAGCCGAGTGCAAAGGCTATGTTCGACAAGCTCTCAACGGAGGTGTGGCTCCTCCGTAATGGTATCAAGTACTCGGAGAAGGGGAACAATTACTATATAGTTACGGTCTTCTCACAAGGTGATTTTGATTTTGTGAATCGGGGAGGACCATGGATTTATAATCAGAACGCTTTGATTGTGAAGGCCATTGAAGAGGATGTCTGCCCATCAGAGATGATCCTAAACAAGGTGCCTATATGGGTACGCTTCTATGATATTCCTTGGGGTAAACAGAAGAAAGAATATGGTATGAAGTTGGGAGATGGGATCAGTGAGGCACTGGAAGTTATGGTACCAAATGATTAGCAGGATAAGAACGAGTTCCTTAGGGTGCGAGTGAATATATCATATGATCGCCGTCTCCAAACACAGGTCTCGGCGGGTGTCAAGGGTAAACCCTGGGCCACCAAGATATATAAACTAAAATATGAACGTCTTCCCCACTTTTGTTCTCATTGTGGATTCCTTGGCCACAAGAAGATGGTGTGCGAGAAGATGAGGAACGGAATACCATCGCTTGACTATGAGGCCTATGAGCTCAGGTGCAGTCCGTACAAGAAGTTTGAGCATCATACGCATTTTATTCCACCGGCAGGACAAGCATCAGCAAGACGTGGTCTGAGCTTCGCTACTTTTGGTACTGCCGAGTCTCACAAGTCGTCGAGCCAGCGACAGAGTTCAAACTCGAGAGGAGCTCGCCGCCGGGAGTCTGAAGAACAGGTGGGATCGCAAGATGATCTAGGCGAGAACGAGATGCCACCGCTGGAGGATATTGAAGAGGAGCTATCGGCACAGGTTGGTGCTATGCAGGTGGATATCAATGAGGCCATAGATGGACTAGCACAGGGTGGGTATGGCAGGAACTCTGAACCAATTATTCAGGAGCCTGACGAGGAGGACGGCGGTACAGAGGTCTAGCAAGACGTACCGAGTGGTGACCTTTCAAATGCTCTAACATGGCGAGCGTCTAGCAGTGGTGTGGGAATAGGCTCTGGTCAGGGGCCAAGAGAACTAGGGAAACATGTTTCTGTACAGCAACAAGCTACCCCGTACCTAGCGATGCACCCGAATCTTGTTCAGTACATGCAGCGAGGTTCTGCGAGCCAGGATAGTCATCATTCTGGTGGTCCGCGTAGTGGCGATATGATACCTCCTATACGCACGTTATCCTTTTCAACGGCGTCTCTGAGCGAGGAGGATGTAACAATGGGGATAGCAGACTTGGTTCTGGGAAAGCGGACAGCGGAGGTGGAGGAAGTCCAGGGGAGACGTCTTGACCTATCTCTGGGTCGGGCTTACGACATGCACCAAAGTGGACGTCAAAAGAAGGGCAAGCAGACAGAGGCGGGGGATACAATGGGCCGTAACATGGCGCGGGGTAGAGGTACTGCTCGAAGGGGACAAGGCTGGTCACAAAATGGGTGTGGAATGTCCAGCAAACAGGCGAGGCCTAATGTATGGTCTCGCCAAGATCAATGAATTGTATATGCTGGAACTGTCGAGGTGTCGGAGGGGCCTCGACAGTTCATGATTTAATGTACTCTCCCGGTCCTTGAGTCCTAAGTTAGTTTTTCTGTGTGAAACTAGACAAAATAAAAATATGGTCCGTAGGCTTCGGCATAGATTAGGTCTTAAAGGTTTTGCTGGTGTTAGTAGTTTTGGTCAAAGTGGTGGTCTAGCTTTATTTTGGCATGAAAGTTTGGATGTAGAAGTTAAGAATCTTAATGAAAGATATATTGATGCGTATGTCCGAGTTTCCCCGACCTCCCCCAAGTGGCGACTTACTTGTATCTATGGTGAGCCTCGCACTGAAAATCGACACTTAATGTGGGAGAAGCTCCGTCAGTTACATTCCATGTCTAATTTAGCTTGGGTAGTGATGGGGGATTTTAACGAGGCAATGTGGCAGGAGGAACACTTGTCAATAACCCCAAGATTGGAAAGGCAAATGGAGGTTTTTCGTGACGCTCTGATTAATTGCGATCTAACATATCTTGGCTTTTCAGGTACCCCATTCACATATGATAACAGACGCACTGGTCGTGCAAACGTCAAGGTCAGGCTTGACAGAGTGGTTGCAAATCCACAATGGAGGGATACAATGGAGGGATATTTTCGGTAACACTTATGTTAAACACCTTACATCTCCATGCTCTGATCATTGTCCTTTACATGTTTGCTTGGAAGAAGAGAAACAAGTACGACATAAACAGCCTAGACGGCATTATGAAATATTATGGGAACGCTCGCTAGAGCTAACCGAGATTGTGGAGCGTGCATGGGCGAGTGCAGGTGCAAAAACAAACCTCGGAGATGTTCGTACAGGACTAGACAACCTAATGACGGAGCTGCAATTGTGGGGGAAAAAGAAGTTTGGGAATATACAAAAAGAATTAGCAAAGACACGCAAACAACTAGAGCTCTTGCAACAACGAAACGGAGATCAACATGAAGTTCGCAAGGTCTCTGACTACATGAATGAGCTGCTGTACAAAGAAGAGATGTTGTGGCTACAACGATCGCGCATAACATGGCTTAAAGAAGGAGACCGAAACACCAAATATTTTCATCAACGTGCGGTGTGGAGAGCTCAGAAGAATAGTATAAGGAGACTTAAGGATGGCGATGGGAGCTGGCAGGATTCCCCCACGACTATGGAGCGTATGGCTACATCGTACTTCCAGGAGCTGTTCCAAAGAGATCCAAATTTAAATGCCACTAATGTGTCTTCCCTGTTTCAGGAAAAGGTGACTATGCAAATGAATGATAGTTTGTGCCAGGATTTTACACATGAAGAAATAAGTGATGCACTCTTTCAAATTGGGCCACTAAAAGCCCCAGGTACGGATGGCTTTCCTGCTAGATTTTACCAACGAAACTGGGATACTCTCAAGGAGGAGGTTACCAACGGTGTCAAGCTATTTTTCGTCACTGGCAAAATGCCAGAAGGTATTAATGATACGGCAATTGTCTTAATTCCGAAAATGGATTTCCCTGAGACGCTGAAAGACTTCCGCCCTATTAGCCTGTGCACAGTCTTGTACAAAGTGATAGCTAAATGTTTAGTTAATAGACTCCGCCCCATACTAGGTGATCTTATTTCACAAAATCAAAGTGCTTTCGTTCCTGGTCGTCTCATAACAGATAATGCCTTAATCGCCTTCGAATGTTTGCATTTTATGGATCATAACAAAAACCAAGATGCAAGTTTCTGTGCTTATAAATTGGATCTGTCCAAAGATTATGATAGAGTGGATTGGGGTTTTCTAAAGAAAGTGATGCAAAGAATGGGTTTCGCCCACCGGTGGATTGACTAGATAATGTCGTGTGTCACCACGATGAGTTATAAGGTAAAATTCAATGGCACCCTTCTGGATTCATTTTTGCCTTCTCGTGGCCTACGACAAGGTGACCCCCTATCACCCTTCTTATTCCTGTTTGTGGCGGATGGCCTGTCAGCCCTTCTACAAAAGGAAATCCATAATAATGATTTAACACCTCTTAGGATCTGCCGAAGGGCGCCTGGTATCTCACATCTTTTGTTTGCAGATGACAGCTTGTTATTCTTTAAAGCATGTGCTGCGGAAGCTCAGCAAGTTAAACATGTCCTACAGAACTATGCGATGAGTACGGGACAGTTGATTAACCCAACAAAGTGCTCCATTTTCTTTGGTACTTCTTGCCCGGAATATGTACGTACCAGTGTAAAGGAGGTGCTCCAGGTGGAACAAGAAGCTCTGGATTCTAAATATCTAGGTCTGCCAACGCCGCAAGGCCGTATGAACAAAGGCAAGTTCAAATCACTCAGATCAAGCCTAGCTAAAAGCTTGCTGGAATGGGGAGACAATCACCTAACACAAGCCGCGAAGGAAGTTTTCATTAAATCAATTGCCCAGGCGCTGCCAGTTTATATAATGGGGGTTTTCAAGCTACCTTTTGGTCTCTGTGATGATCTAACAAAAATGATAAGGAACTACTGGTGGGGCGAGGAGAATGGTAAGCGTAGGACACACTGGATGTCTTGGGAGCAGATGATGAGAAGCAAAGACAGAGGAGGAATAGGTTTTCATGACCTAAGACTATTTAACCAGGCGCTTCTAGCTCGCCAAGCATGGCGGCTGTTGCAAAACCCCAACAGTTTATGTGCGCAGGTTTTGAAATCAAAGTACTATCCGAATGGATCTATATTGGAAACTGTGTTCTCGAGCAACCAATCAGCCACCTGGCAGGCCATTGAACATGGACTTGTTTTGTTAAAGAAAGGGATAATTTGGCGAGTTGGTAATGGGGCTAGCATCCGGGTATGGCGCGATCCGTGGATCCCAAGAAAGACAATGTACCAACCTTTCTCAAGACAAGGTAGGTGTCGGCTCAAATGGGTCGCTGATTTTTTGGATGCTAATGGTACCTGGAATGAAGCGCTGCTGCTGCGCTGGTTTAGCCAAGAGGATACTGAGGCGATTATGAAGATTGTTCCCTCTCGGCGAAATACAGAGGACTTTATCGCCTGGCAGCCTGATAGCCGGGGTGTGTTCTCAGTTCGCAGTGCCTACAAGCTCGTCCTAGAAGAGATCATGATGGCACAAAATGTTGGTGCAACTAGTGTACGTCCGGGAGGGGAGCATCCCATCTGGAGACTGATTTGGCAGTGCCCAGTGCCTCCAAAAGTCCGAAACCTCGCATGGAAGATTGCAACAAATTCCTTGCCTACCCAGAGCAACATGTATAGCCGTGGTATGAAAATGGTGCCCATCTGTCCAATCTGCGGTACTGCTAGCGAGGATACCTTTCATGCACTAGTAAAATGTACGCCGGCGAGGAACCTCTGGGAAGCTATGCGCACGGTGTGGCCCCTGCCGAGTGAGGAGGTGATCACAAATACTGGAACGGAATGGCTTCTACAGCTGTTGAGCAAAATACCGGAGGTCCAACGAGCAATGACACTGATGATCTTGTGGCGTAACTGGCATGTGCATAATGAATTAACACATGACAAACCTATGCCCTCAGTCGAAGGGTCACGACGTTTCCTGGCAAGCTATTTGGATTCCTTACTCATTATTCGACAGAGGCCACTTGATGATCCTGTCAAAGGCAAGGCGGTAGTGGTGCACGAACTCGGCTTCACATGCTCTAATAAATCAGCTGATGGGAGGCAGAAAAACGTGATCAAATGGTGCCCTCCTCCATCAGGTATGGTCAAGCTTAATACTGATGGATCTTTTATCAATTCACAGGAGGCAGGGACAGGCATGGTGTTGCGGAATGATAAAGGGGAAGTGATACTAGCTGCTACCAGGAGGCTAAGGAGCTGAGCTAGCGGCTCTCGAAGAAGGGCTGGCACTCGCACTGAACTGGTCGAACCTCCCAATCATCGCTGAAACTGATTGCTCTGAGGCAATATATCTGCTAGGGGAAAACACTCCAAATTATTCTATACATGCGTCAAGAATCCAAGTTATTTGGGAATTACTACGAGAGAGAGGAATAAAAGTGGTGAAAGTTCATCGGACAGCAAATGGCGCTAGTCATGAACTGGCAAAACTAGGTAGATTACAAAATAGAACAGCCACATGGCTCAGGAATTCTCCCCCAGAGATTGCTGAGATCATAAACTCTGAGTGTAACTCTGTCTTCAATTAATAAAACTCTTTCTCGGGCAAAAAAAAAGATGTTTCTGTGAGAGCATGCCATTGATCTGGAAGGTCATCTGTCCCCTTTCCTTTGAGAGCTTATCATCGATCTGGAAGCTTAACTATACATATGGTCAACTAATGGCTAAGTTTGTAGAGATATCTTGGATTTTGATTGAACTATATATATTGGATTTAATTGTGTATTGTGGTTATATGGTTCTGTGAGAGCATGCCATTGATCATTTGATTTAGAAGGTCGTTTGTCCCCTTTCTGAACTGTATAATTGTTGCAGTGTCAGTTTGTGTAATTTTTTCCAGTATAGATGCTTGTTTTCTGCATAATTTTTTCTAGTATCATGTCGTAGCATTTACTTAATAGGGATACCAAAGTAACTAGCAGCATGCAAACATCTGAACCAATTGCTGACCTAACCAAGAGGAGATTCTAGTGTACTAGAAAATGGAAAAAAGATGATTGACATCACATTCATACAAACGGTACACATTGTTGGCACTAACCTTGAATCACTTATACCACTTTAATCGTGTGAAATCTGCTATCTCAGAAAAAATGGATTCACCATACAACTATAGTTATTATAAAAGTAATTTTCCTAGCATCTATAACTCAAAACAAATAAGCTTTATAAAGCTCAATCCAGATATTTGGTGAGGACATGCTTGCCATATGAAGCACATTATCCTGGTCAAACGGTAGTAAATAAATAATCCATCAAGCACATTCTCCTGGCCAAATAGTATTGAAAGATATGCTTCATGGTTATCCGGAAGAACCATAGCATTGTTCTCTTAAACTCGGGGAGTGGAGAGTTAAAAGCAGGCGCGTATCCATGCTGAAACTATTGTTGACCAAGGCTCTCTGTCTCTTTGTCCACGGGTACTTATCCTTTCGCCTGTGATTATACATACACTTCTCGCATACTGGCTTATCATGCAGGTATATGTCCTTCAGATTGACTATTGATTCCACGACAGTCATGACGTAATTCAAAAACTTGTCTTCTTCTGATTGAAACCCAATGATCCTGAGCACAGAAAGACTGTGGTGCTTGAAATCAAATGCAGATGCTTCCCATTTGGCACTCGTGTCCTTCCTCTCCTTGCTCTACGGGAGTGGCTTCTTCTCCCATGTCCACAAACAGCCATAGACCTGTAGTGCTTCTCATCAGGAAAACATTGGCATTCAAAGAATGTAAAATAAAGAAACAACTTCAACTATCCACTCAAGCATTTTAGTGCCGCATTGGAAGCTCTGAGATGTGACAGTACAAAATCTAACTTAAACATGCAAACAAAAGGAAAAATGATTTGGAGAAAAGGTAAAAATACTTTACCCTGATGCATAGTTCCTCAAGGGAAGGTGCACCTTGCAGAACGAACATCGTCCAAGTCAGATCACATTCTTCTGAAATGCCAGCCAAATTCATAAGCTTTAGCTTGTTAAGACCCGCGACAATTCTATCGGACCTTCAGGTTTAACCCAAATCTGCAAAAGATAGACATAATGCGAAATCTGTTAGGCAAATTGAAGACTACAACATCATAAAGGAACGACCAGGAAAAACTATTTTTTTTTGGAAATGGGCGCATTTATTAATAATTTTGTTTAAAGCTTACATCCGGCCTCTACATAACCAAGATGCACATAGCCACACGAATGACAGAACTAATGTAGAGAGTAGACAAGCATTACAAAAAGGCACAAACTAAATAAATGTCTAGAATCTAAGATAGATCAATCCTTAGATCACGCGGCCATCCACGTCGGGAGAAAATATTCCTTGCCGTGTCCTCCAATCGCGTACATCCCACCATAAATAAGTCGCGAAACTCCATACGTTGGAGAATATTCCATGATCGAAGGATAGTCGTGGCTCGATAGATAACCTGCAGAGGAGAAGACACAATGTTATTAAAAATCTTGTCATTTCTACAAAGCCATAGCGACCATATAATGGCAAGCGCTCCCACCCTAAACAAAGTTCTGTACTTATCAACAATTCCATGCAACCAATTACCAAAAACATTGGTTACAGAACATGGCAGAGATAAACCAGAAGCTATTTGGATGAATGACCATATAGAGCGAGCAAATTTGCAATGGAAGAACAAATGGCAATTGTCTCATCTTGATGACAAAAAACACATTGTGTACTTCCAAGCCAATTACTCTTTGCAAGATTATCTTTTGTTAGAATTACCCCTTTCCGTAGATACTATGCAAATATCTTCGTCTTAAGGGGTATTTTTATTTTCCAAATTTTACTATTATCATCGACCGGGATATCAGGTTGGACCAAGGCTTTATATAGTGATCCAACAGAAAATTTACCATTTTCTAGTAATTTCCATTTGAACACGTCAACACCGTCCGACAATTGTATCATGGATAAACGTAATAATAGATTGTTCCATGATACCAGTCTAGGACCGATGAGACTTCTTCTAAAAGACACATTAGGATTATCAACAAGACCATGACATTCACTAACCTTTTCGCTTTGGAAGTTCAAATGCAGGTTGCTTATGGTGGATTTTCCAAGGAATTCGCTCAACTTGAGCATCTTGTGCGACGAACGAGCCATATTACTGATGCTTACGGTATGGAGTAGCGGGACATAACCAAAATACAAAGGATCATGCAGAGACACCCAACAAGAAAAAGTCAGCATTGTGAGCTCTGGTAGCCACTTCAAATCAACCCTCTCAAATTTACTACTGAGAATCTCAAGTTCACGGAGTCGCAGGTGTTCCACTTCTAGCAAAGGCTGAAACATCATGTCACAGTTGTCCAAGCGGAGGAACTCCAGTTGCTTGCACAATCCGAAAACTGTAGGGTCGTCTGATTTGGGTAGCCTCACATTCTCCAGCTTAAGTCGCGTGAGCTCCCTCCCGTAGGCAAGCAAATCACCAGTGGTGCATATCTAGCTTCCTTCTCTGTCAAGATCGTGAGCTCAGTTGACCCAACCTTGTGTGCTGCTACGGCGTTGGCAATGGCCTGGCCAATTTTAGTGGATCCATGTCCCAAAAAGAATTGCACGCCTAGAAGGCGAATGGTTCGTGGACTTGTACTCCTGCTCTGCAGAAGGATCGCGGTCGCTCGAAGCATGGCTGCATTGGCCCAAGCTACACCATCATAGGCCCTATCATGCTTGGGGCCGATGCAACCAACCGTTATACGAACTTCAGAGAGCATTGTAGGGATCTTCCTCCACCGTCTGGAGAGGATGCTGGTTCTTGCGGCGTCGGCGATGCTGAGTCGCTCGACGATGTTAACCAAAACATCGTCGGGCAAACCGCTGAGCCAATCTTCTCCCTCCGTATTTCTGAGATAAACTTGATCGCCTTCCTCCCTTCCCTGCATTTAGCACAGTTACAGTCTTTGAAATGCTATTTTATCCGTTTGTTAACATACGTTTCCAGGAAGGAAAAAGGAAGTACACTAGGAGTACTCCCTCCTACCCAAATTAGTTGATTTAGATTTGTCAGATTCGATTGTATCTAGACATGAATTAGTATTAGATTCGTCCGTATCTTAACGAATTTGAGTCAACTAATTTGGACCGGAGGAAGTACTAATTTTGCTACTTCCCACCGTTTCTGCTATTTTTCCATACATAAAAAGCGATCTGATCTAAGAGGATTATCCGTGGGAAAACAGGACAAGAAACTGACCAGTATGGCTAGGAAGGACCATCGGGTAGACCTTCTGAGGCCCTTGACGGGTGGCTTGGTCATCGCTGCGGCAGCTGGTCGCCGGAGAGGAGGGTTCGCCATGGCCGAAGAGGTTCTTTGATGTCTCGGGAGTTGCTATTTCCCCTGTAAATAAGTTGAAAGTTTGCCTAACGACTGCAACCAGGAGACTAAAACGGGAAGGACTCGATCTCCTTGTGTAATCTGCCTCTCCAGTACCTTTTCTCCCCGTGAAAGAGAAGGAAAATTCCCTCTCCAACAACAGTATCAATTCCAATAGCCTTACCCAGCACAAGCCCCACAATGGAACCAATTCCCACCCAATCAATACATCCCTCACCCACGGTACCCCATATCCATACAACCAGCAAAATTCCTACGAATTCTCACCGCAAGAACCACCATGCCAACCTACAGTCAACATAATTCCCACACAACCAAACCATCAACCCCAACCCATACAACCCTATCCCAACCACCTACAGCATCGCCATAATAACAGGAACTATGAGCCACAAGGCAGAGAAGGCCAACAGAGGGGGTACAAGCACCAAGAAAATGACAGAGATGACCAATTCTACAAATCTATTGCAAAAGCACCCAAGATGGACTTTCTTAGGTTTGATGGGAGCAACCCACAGGAGTGGCTGAGAACAACTAAAATGTACTTTGCAATGGTGTATGTTCCTGAAGATGATAAAATCGACTATGCACAAATGTATATTACTAGCAAAGGTGATACATGGCTGAGGAATTCGGGTATTTCGGATGAAAACCTCACTTGTGAACAATTCTGTACAATCCCATTGTCCAGATTCTCTAAGAACAATGCTTATGAAGTCCTGGAAGATTTCAACTCCATCAAGCAAGGCACAAGCACTGTCTCGATTATAGGAAGGAAAATCCTGATGTGAAGGAAGCATACTACATTCAGTGTTACATCAATGGCCTGCCAGGGGAAATTAATCACCTCCTAAAATCCTTGGAACCAACAACACTACACCAAGCAGTTCAGTATGCCAGGAATATGGAACAAGGTGTCAATGTTGTTGCAGCTTGCACAAACAGGTCTATGTACTATGGCTCTTTCTCTCGAGGGCATTACCTTGTGAGCTTCTCGGCCGTTCCTTGACTGGGGAGAGGATTGACCATGGTGGTGGATGAGGATGGAAGGCTCAATGATTGGTTTTGTGGAATAGAGGCTCTGATACCATGATATGTTTTGGTGTAATCGATACCCTTTGTCTCGGGTTCGACTAAGTGTTATATAGGCCAACATTGGCGGTGATTACAGAGGGTTTTGTTACAACAGATTGCAAGGGTTTAGGAGATCGATCTTATCCTTATAGACTGAATTAGATCGTTTACAGGTAGAATACTAATAGCTCCCGCTAATAATCTGCACGCCTATCTACATTGAAGCGCTAACAGGGACATCATCCGTCGACGGGAGGCGGATGGTGTGTTCACCAGGATTTCTGCGTGCCACTATGTTCTTTGTCGCTTCAACAACGGCTGCACCAAATCATCATCAGACAAGTTGGCGCTTTGCACGTCCCCGGCCTCAATGTCCTGATAGAAAGCTGACAGTTTTGCTGCAGTATTCAGTTTCCCCACCTCAGATTGAGTTTGACAGACAATGAAACCGAAACCAAAGAACGAAAGCTCTGCAGCTCATCTAAAAAAGAAGAAGCTCTGCAGCTGCATATACTCAAACATACAGCAAGCCTGCGTTGGGACTTATATTGGCCCATCATCCATGCCCAGCATTCCTCCACCGCAGGCCTTCTTGGCGATCCAGGCCACGCCGCCCACCACCTCGGGAAAAGAGGTTGTACACCACCGGAGATGCGCCGCCGCCTGTCGTGCGCCGAGCAGCTCCCTCCTCTTGCCGCCGCCGCCAGCAGGAGTTCCTCCTCGCATAGGACTTTGTTAAATTTGCTCGTGGATCGCCTTCCTCCTAGCTCGCATGCCAAATAGACTAGAGGGTAACGAACACCCATACGAGTGATATATCAACATGCTTGAGAGTCTCAATCGTGGTTGCCAGCCATAGTCTTGCATCACCATCCTCTGAGTGGTGGAGGTGTTGTGTTATCTCCTCGTCAACGAGCGCCCAGACGCATCGTGGCGTTGAGCAGTCCATCAGAGCGTCTCTCTCCCCGCAGAGCTGACACTTGTCATTGTCAGCCATATTCCGCCGACATCGCACAACGGTAGTAGGAAAGGATTGTTTGGCTAGTCGCCATAAGAAAGTCCTCACCTTGGACGGTATGGTACCTTCATTTGATTTGACAAATCTCCGTCCACTACTCCTCGACAGTCCGCGTGTCGAAGCCTGGCGCATGACCATCGAGCCATGCCTCTCTCATTTCCTGTGTTGCAAGTATCATCTTGTATGACGATCGGACCGAGAAAACATCTCTCCGATCGTGTCGACATGCTGCTGATCCAGGAGTTCCTCGTATGAGGATCGAGCCGTGTGTCACCGTAGGCGACCAAATAAGCAGCTCCTCCGGGAGCCGCAATCAAAGCAGCTCGTTGCCGAGCTGGAGTCCGAATTCGACCCCCTTTCGGTGTAGATTACAGAAGGAGGTCGACGCCTTCTCGATTTCAATCTCCTAGTCGCTACCGGAGGCGGAGCTCAAGCCGCTGTATATCTGGGAGCCGTCAGTATTCAGCGGAAGGAAGCCAGCGATTCCCAGGACATTAGTTTTCAGAGATTTCGCAGGAGAGCAGCAACTAACGAGACATCGGAAAACCTCTCCGGCGACCGGCTGCCATATCGATCGATGGGCAAGTCGTCCGTCAAAGCTACCCGACGGATATGCGTAGCAGTGAGTTCCCTGTCCTATTTTTCCTTCCGCTAGATTGTATATGTGTGCATTTGGTGTAAATATATCAGAAGTACATGTTTGTGTGGGAAAATTATATCTTTATTTCTGGAAAGCAAATCGAAGAAGTAGCATCTTTCAGTTGGAACGTATAAACTATTAGGAGTCTATGTTTGTTTGTGGAAAAGAAAATCAAATTTACTTGCCTCTAAGAGATGCACTCTCATTTATTTCCATACGAAATGCAGAAATTCGGAGAAGATCGGCTGAGCAAGTTGCCCGATGATATTCTGCTCACAATTGTCGAGCGACTTAATATTGCCGATGCCGCACGAACCAGCATATACTCCAGACGGTGGAAGCAGATCCCTGCTATGCTCTCCAAAGTTGTTATAACGGTTGATCCCTTTGAGCGCTTGTGCCAAAGGTCGAATAAAAAGGTACCCTACTATGATGCAGCTCAGCTCAATTCCACCATGATTGAAGCAACCAGGAGCATACTGGGTAGCAGGAGTGCAAATCTGTACACAATTCAACTCCTGCGCATCAAATTCTACTTGGGCGATGACTCCATTTTCATCGGCCAGACAGTTGCCGATACCATGGCAACACAAAATGTTGGTTTTGCTGACTTTGCAATAATGACAAGGAAGTGTGGTAGACTATGCACCGACGAAGAACTGCTCAACTACGGGAGGCAGCTCGTGTCACTTGTTTATACTTGTCCGAGCGCATTCAGTGGCCTCACAAGCCTCAAGTTACAGAATTTGAGGCTAGGTGAATCAGAGTTCCCCAAAATTTTTGGTATAAGCAGGCGATTGGAGTTCCTCAGCTTGGAGTACTGCGACATGGGGATGTTGTCTTTCCTTGAATTGGAGCGCCCACAACTCAGTGAACTTGTAATTGTCGACTGCCATTTTGAGATGGTTGATCTGAAGTGGCTACCGAAGCTTACACTTTTGACATTTTCTGGTTGGATCTCTCTGTATGATCCGCTGTCTTTTGGTCATGTCCCACTGCTCCAGAGTGTAAACATCACTAACATTGGTCTTTCTTGGCACAAGATGCTCAAGTTAAGTGATTTCCTTGGCCAAGCCACCATAAATGATCTGCATTTGAACTTTAAATGTGAAAAGGTTAGTGGAGGTGATATTCTTGTTGATTATGTACGGAACTTTCCCTTGTTGTATCAATATGATGTCCTAATCTTTAAAATTTCGTCTCGTTTACCTTTTGCAGATTTGGATTGTACCTGAAGGTCCAAGAGAATTATGGCAGGTGTTCCACAAACTACAGATTGTTGAGCTGATTAACATTTCTGAAGATTGTGATCTAAGTTGGATCATGTTCATTCTTCAAGGCGCACCTTACCTTAAGGAGCTATGCATCAGGGTAAAGTCTTTGGACCTAATCAGAAAACCTCTTCTGCTTACATCGTATGTAGGCTTGTGTTATGTTCAAGTACACAGTCCCATTCAGAGTTTAAACCAAAATCGTATCTTACCATCTGAAAATGTACTGTTTGTACCATTGAGTGCAGGTGTGGGATCATCTATGTGAAGTTGTACGGGATGAGAAGGAGAGGAAGGAATATGCCTTCAGCGAGAAGAAGGACAAAGGATTAGAGTGGGACACATCTTCATCTAATTTCTCCCACCACAGCCTGGCTGTGCTCAGGATCTTTGGGTTTCAAACAGAAGTGAAGTTCATGAGTCTTATCGGAAATGTCATGGATGTAGCTGTGAGCCTCAAGAAGATATACTTGTATAACAAGCCCGTGTGCAAGACTTGCCAGCATGTGGTTCGGAAGCCATCCAGATACCCGGGGTCATGGAAGCAGAAGAATTCACTTCGAAACAAAATCATCGAGGGGATGTGCTCGGATGTGGAAGTTTACTTCCCGCATAAAATAACCTGTTAGTGTTTGTTTTAGAGGAACCTGTCTCAGCTTTGGGAATTCACCTCCAGCATAAGATATCCTGTCTCAGCACTTATTTGCTTTTAGAGCAACCCGTCAGCTGCGGGAATTCACTCCCTGTACAAAGGGTAGTTCATATTGCACTGTATGATGACCAACATTATCTTATTGTCATTTTGCGTTTCTTTTTGCTGTCGAAAGAACATGTTCTCATAGTATTCCGGCCGTGCTTGTAATAATAATTGATCTGTACTACCTTCAACTATCTTTTAAGAGAGCTATTGTGCGGCTACTTGAAAATTTGAATTCCACCTCAGTTGTGGTGGGTAGGTTTTGCCAGCACAAGTGGTAAAAATGACGAATGTGATGAATCTAAAGCCATCTACAGCTGATTCCTTGATTTCAATGAATCTAAAGCCCTGTCTTGTTTGCAACGACATATGTAAAACGTGTTAAATAGGCTAATCGAGCCAGGCAAAAGGTACAGTAGACACCTGACCTGATATTACTATTGTCACTGAACCATGGTGACAAATTGCGCCCAACTTACAGGTCACATTTGCCACATACGAGTAGATAGCAAGATTATGTTGAAAAATTGTAGCTCTGTATATATGGTTTTCATCAAAGATGTTCAAAAGTTTGTAAACTGTTACACAAACATGACAAGGTATGTGCTCGGAGACAGAGTGTAACGTTCCGGTATGCGTCCCAATCAGTGCTCGCGGACATAAATAATCTGTTGCCGAGCTGAGAACTTAACATAAACAGGATGCTGCCTTAGTTATTCCTAAAACCAAAGAAGAAATCCGTAAGTGACTGGACTGGACTGACTGTATATAACTAAAAGCATCAAAGGGTCCCGTGAGTTTGGCCCGTTCAACACATCATCATGACAAGAAAGAACAAAATGTGCAAAAGGAAAGAACATCCAGAAATCAAAATGTGCAAACAATCAGACTTCACAAGAGACTACCATGTGGCAGAATAATGTGGGCAAACATGCCAAAACAGCTCAACGCTAATTTTTTGGTTTGAAGGTCGAATCATGTGTTTCTTCTTTCTACCACATTCAACTAACGTTTATGTTAAATTTTGCGCATATAAGAGTGCCGTGGATTAAGCGTCTTAAGAACCCTCGGAACATTGTTCTTTCAAGGTAATCACACTCATACTGCTGCCCAAGTAGCAAATATATGTTTAGATAAGTTGATTAAGGACGGAGAGCTCGCTTGTGTCGCTCCCCCCACGGGCGACCCGGGTCGTCCCTAACACTAGGAACCACCCCACCCCACCTCACCCCTCCTTCCCCGCCGCGGCATTGGCGGCTCCGGGTCTTCCTTCCTCGTCCACGAGGTGCTCTGAGCGGGGAAGCGCGTCTAGCGGTGGCGCTGCGCAAGCACGTGAGCAAGTGGTGAGCTAGGGCAAAGCGCAAGCGCGCGGGTGCGTCGGCGGCGCGAGCAGAGCGGGGTGGCGACGGGCTCGCAACAGGCGGGCTTGATCTAGGCTTCTTCGGGATCCGGCAGGCCAGCCCCATGGCGACAGATGGCAGGCAGGGGAGCTAAGTGGGCCTGCTTGTCCTTGGATCCCGGCGGTGGTGGTGGCTGGTCGTGGGGGCGGCATGCGGCGGACTCGCCAGGAGGCCCAGACCCGGCGCAGGCCTGCCACGAATGTTTGGCGTAGCATTCGTGGTCTGCGGATGGTTGTCTTGAGTAGTATGGGCTAAAAGACATCTAGGTCGTGCGGCGCTGCGGCTCATGTCCGAACGGGGGAAGTCGGAGCGGTGGCTCCAAGCTTGGGGGTGTGTGTTGAATGCGGCAGTGGCTTTGTTTGTGCGGTTTTTGGTTCGGTTTTCTTATAAATTGGATCACCATTGTATGGTTTTTAGGCCAGGTTTTCCATATAAAGTAGGTCAATAGTCGTCTTTACCTTCTCTTATTACGCGATGAATATAACAGTTCTTCCATTGTTATTCCAAAAAAAAACAAGTTGATTATTAAGATATTATCCTGGAAGACAAGATGGCTGCAGATACAGCAGCTCTGCACCATTGGAACGAGCAACGACAATGTCATGTCCGTACTTTGACCAAATAAGCAGCTCTCCGGATTCGAATCCGGAGCCGCGGCCCGCGACCAAAGCAGCTCCTTTCCGAGCTGGAGTCCGAATTCGACCCCCTTTCGGTTTAGATTACGGAAGGAAATCGAATCCTTCTCGATTTCAATCTCCTAGTTGCCACCGGAGGCGGAACCCGAGCCGCTGTATATCTGCATGCCCAGGAGATCTCCCCGGCAGTCGTCAGATTTCGGAGGAGAGCAGCAACTCACGAAACATCACAAAACCTCTCCGGCGATGTCTCTCCTGCGAATGCCTGCCAGATCGACGGTCAAATCATGCGTCGTGAGTGCTACCCGCACCCAATGGATCTACTATATGGTGAGCTCATTGTCCTAGCTCTTATAAAAGTTGTACTAGTATCCTTGTTTCTGGAAGCAATCGGAATTGCATCTATCACTGCACTGCACTGGGAAACTGTAAACTACTAGGAGTCTAGTCTTTGTTTCTGGATAATATCATTACTGCTCGTCTGTAATAAGAGGATGAACTCTTATTTATTTCCATGCCAAATGCAGAAAGGGGATGATTGGCTTAGCAAGTTGCCTGATGATATCCTGCTCAACATTGTCGACCGACTTGATGTTGTTGATGTCGCACGATTCAGCATCCTTTCCAGACGGTGGAAGCAGATCCCTGCTATGCTCTCCAGAATTGTTATAACCGTCGATTCGTTTGAGCGCAGATGCCAGGGGTCAAATAAAAAGATACCCTTCTATGATGCAGTTCGGCTCAATTCCACCATCATTGACACAACCAGGAGCATGCTGGGCAGAAGGAGTCCAAAACTTTACACAATTCGAGTCCTGCGCATGAAATTCTACTTGGGAGATGACTCCATTTCCATTGGCCAGACAGTTGCAAATACCATGGCAACTCAAAATGTTCGCTTTGCTGAGTTCACAATAATGACAAGGAAGAATAGTACAAGGTGCACCTTACCTTAAGGATCTATGTGTCAGGGTAAAGTCTTTGCACCTATTCTCGAAATGTCTTCTGCTTACAGCGTATATAGGCTCGTGTTATGTTCAAAGTGCACAATCCCATTTCAGAGTTTAAACTTTCTGAACCAAATTGAAATAAGCAATCACAAAAGTTGTTTCTTCTTACTGTCTTGGTATCTCTTTTTTTGTACGATTGAGTGCAGGTGTGGGATCACTTATGTGATATTGTTGGCGATGAGGGGGTGAGGAAGAAATTTGCGTTCAGCGAGGAGAAGAAGGACAAAGGATTAGAATGGGACACATCTGCATCTAATTTCACCCACCACAACCTGAATGTGCTCAGGATCTTTGGGTTTCAAACAGAAGTGAAGTTCATTAGTTTTATCAGAAATGTCATGGAAGTAGCTGTGAATCTCGAGAGCATATACCTGTATAACAGGCCAGTGTGCAAAACTTGCTACCACATGGTTGGAAAGCCCTCCAAATACCCAGGTTCGTGGAAGCAGAAGAATTCACTTAGGAGCAAACTCAGCAAGGGATTGTGCTCAGCTGCGGAAATTTACTTCCCGCATAAAATAACATGTTAGTGTTATGCACTTTATTTGCTTTTAGGGCAAGATTGTTGTAGACCTCTAGTACAATGTGCAGTTCATGTATTGACCAGTTTATTTGCTTTTGTTTTGTATGGTCAAGAAACCTGTTCGCATGATATTTCTGAAATGTTTGATGTGTGTAGTACCTTCATGGTTTCATCTATCTTTTTAAGAGCTATTGTGTGGTTACTTGAAAATTTGAATTCCACGTCTAGTTCCTCACTTCTAGGTTGGTTTTGCTAGTTGAATTCTGGTGAATGAGAAATGTGATTACTTGATTCCTCAGGATACAGCCTCAGGATACACATGTTCCATAATCTATAGTGCAGACTTTCCAAATCCTCTGGTTTCAACACGCAAGTAACATGTCATGGTGAACAAAGAAGGAAACGAAGAAGGCTAGTGGTTAAACAAAATAGAGACGAAATATACAATGAAGGTTGTGCCCCAAATCTATCGCCCATGAGTATGTGCATGAATTACTCCTGCGGTGGAGAAAACTGCACATGAAAAAGATAAATTAAAGAAAATAAGAAAATTAAATGCTGGGAGGTAAAGATATTAAAAAATAGATTTGTTCGAGTGAGTAGAAGAGGAATTTCGATGCCTTTAATTTACTACCGATGAATATTTATGCGATTATACAAAGTGGACATCAATCATGCACTCGGTAGTCCGTTCAGGAAAAGAAACTGAATGGATGGAAGCAAACAAACGCTCAGCAAAAATTTAGGAGCTGCATACGTCTTGAGAGCAGACCAGTTCCGTAAGAGCATGACTAACAGCGTCCGAGTAAATGCCCGACCCTTAAATTGCAAGTACAAACCCTTGTACTCGCGATTTACAGGTTTCAGGGCACCGGCGCAAATCAGCGCCTTATTCACAACCTGTATGATTTGCGCCGGCTGTTTCCTCACCCGTAAAAGAGGGGTTTAGACAAGTTCTCATGCACAGAAGCAATATGCAAAATATGCATACGCCGCGTAGGGGGCCAGTGCAGGGGCAGGCGCCGCCGAAGAGACATTCACCGGCGGGAGGGTGCTGCGCTGGACCGTTCTCTTCCGCTTCACCCCTTCGGCCCAGCCGATTGCGATTTTGGGCGTGATGCCCTCATCGGCGCATGGGCCGGCGCAGGGGCAGCCACGGCCGCCGGGCAGCTCCTAGTTGCGCTACGAGGTGCGTACCCGCCCGCTTCCTCTTGACTAGCGTGCAGATTGCCTCCAAAGGTGAGCATGGTCGATTCGAGGTCCATGCCGCCGGGATCCGGCCACGGCGTTGTAGGAGAAGGTGGGAGCGCGGAGATCGGCGGCGACGACGGGTGGGCGGGATGGGGGAAGTGCTGAAACTCACTCGCGCGCAAATGTGGGTCGCGTTCGGGTCGGCCTCCCCTTGACTAGCGTATTACTTGAACAAATGTCGTTTGCAATGATACAAAACATCTGGGCCTTGAAAACCATTAGCTGGCAACAGATAGTGACCAGAAAAGTTATCACACGTCAGCTGCCTATTACATGAATATTCGAAAACATACTCCCTCTCATCCATATTAGTTGCTTGAATTTGTCTAGATTTGAATATATCTAGACATGTTTTAATGCTAGATACATACAAATCTAGATAAATCCAAATCAATTAATATGGATTGGAGGGTACCAAAAGCACCATCCTAATATGCAGAATATCTTTTATAGTCCCGAACAATTTTTTTTTTGTTGAGAAAAACATTCGGCCTCTTATATTATACCAAAAGTCTGGGAATACAAACGCCAACAGGCGGGTTTACAAGCCAAACATAACATCCAACTAGCGACGAAGAAACTAAACGAGCCAGATCATGTGGCTCCTTATTGGATAATCGGTTTCATGCACAAAAGTGACTTCTGAAAACTCTGCTGCACGAGTCTTTAAAAGACAATGAGGAAAGTATTGTAGGGTATTGGTCGTGACCTCCTGGTCCGCCGTGTATGTATATTTATATAGATCAGGTAGCGTACAAGGTTAGGAGTAGTATAGTCGGTTACAACAATCAAGCCGACTATATACTTTACAAGTAGAGTCCTAGACATATACAAACTAGTGTTAAACACGCTGTTTATCATCCTCCCTCAATCTCAACCGGCTCCATAAGATTGAGATTGCGTCGACATGCCTCAAATGCTGGTAACGACAGAGGCTTTGTAAAAATATCAGCTACCTGATCCTTTGAAGATATGAACTTGATTTGGAGTTGTTTCTGAGCTACTCTTTCTCTCACAAAGTGAAAATCAACTTCAATATGTTTGGTGCGAGCGTGAAATACTGGATTAGAGGACAAATATGTAGCACCAATATTATCACACCATAATATATGTATTCTAGCTTCAGAAAGACCCAACTCCTTGAGTAACGACTGCATCCAAATAATCTCAACTGTTGCATTTGCTACTGCCTTGTATTCAGACTCAGTACTGGACCTGGAAACAGTAGATTGCTTACGCGCACTCCAGGCGATCAGATTTCCTCCATATAAAATTGCATATCCCCCCTTGGATCGCCGGTCATCAGAATTAGCATCAGAGAATGCAGACACAAGAGTATCATGAGTGGCACGGAGAGTCAAGCCATGACAGACTATAAACCGGACAAACCGAAGAATACGCTTGACTGCTGTCCAATGAGTGTCTCTAGGAGCATGTAGATACTGGCATACTTTGTTGACAGCGAATGACAAATCAGGTCTGGTAAGAGTAAGATATTGTAGCCCACCAACAACACTGCGATATCTAGTGGCATCATCAGAAGAGAGCAAAGTACCCTCCTGTGCAGAAAGCTTGTCAACAACAGTCATAGGAGTGAATGCAGGAGTACACTTCAACATACCAGCTCGTTGAAGAAGATCCATAGCATATTTCTTCTGAGTAAGAACGAGCCCAGAAGGCTGATGATGAACCTCCACACCAAGAAAATAATGCAGCTTGCCAAGGTCTTTAACCGCAAAAGCATCAGACATCTGACAAATCAGTCGATCAGTAGCAAAGATAGATGAACTCACTACTATGATATCATCAACATAAACCAATAAGAACATAGTAAGATCAGCCCTGGAAAGAATAAACAGAGAGGTATCTGCAGTAGAAGCTCGAAAACCAAGAGATCCAAGCACTGAGCTGAGTCGAGCATGCCAAGCTCTCGGAGCCTGCTTGAGGCCATAGATGGCCTCCTTGAGATGACACAAATGAGATGGACGTGTAGGATCCTCGAAACCTGGAGGCTGGCGCATGAATACCTCTTCTTCAAGAACACCATTCAGAAATGCATTCTGTATATCAAGTTGTCGCAACTGCCAACCACGAGAAATTGCAACGGACAAAAGAAGTCGAATAGTGGTCGGCTTCACAACCGGACTAAATGTGTCCTCATAATCCTGTCCATGGCGTTGCCTAAATCCCTTTGCCACAAGCCTCGCTTTATATCTCTCAATAGACCCATCCGCATTTTTCTTAATTTTGAATACCCACTTGGAGTCAATCACCTTAACACCAGAACGAGGCGGAATGAGTTGCCACGTATTGTTCCTCATCAACGCAGAATATTCAGTATCCATTGCTTGTTTCCAATGCATAGTGGCAAGAGCATCACGGAGATCTCGTGGTTCAGAAATAGCACGATCAGCTGCATGGGACATGCAGGTCACCATCCAGGCAATAGTTCCGTCGGTACGTTCTTTAGGCTGCATGATTCCGCGCTGCAGACGAGTAACAGGTCCACGCGCAGGTGGTTGAGGGTCTTGTGCAGGACTTGGCGATGAAGAGAAGTCAAGCCGCCGCGGCGAAATTGCATCGGATCGAGAGTGCTAGAATAAGCCAGGCCCAGCTGATGAAGTCGAGGGAACCGCATGTTCAGGTGAAAACATCATGGCCCGTTCGGACGGGGAATCCCGAGGCGAACCCGGTGGGGGTGAGGCACTAGCATGCATGCGATCGTCGTCGCTGGCAGAGACACTGTGATCGACGTCCGAGACTCCAATAAGGAAAAGGAACCCGACGCATGTGCTAGAAGTGTGAGGCCAGTTTCGACAATGTGTCTATATTTTCTTTCAGCGGTTCCGTTCTGTTGTTATGTATGAGGACATGAGACTCGATGAGACACACCAAGATCGCTAAAGAACTTATTGAGTTTAATATATTCACCTCCGCAGTCAGTTTGAACATGAATGATTTTTCTGCTAAGTAAACGCTCGACGTGACGTTGGAATTGGATAAACACATTAAACACCTCACTCTTGCGTTTAAGAAGATACAGCCATGTAAAGCGACTATAGCCATCAATGAAACTGACATAATATGAATGACCACTAACTGAGGTTTGGGCAGGACCCCATACATCTGAATAGATTATTTCAAGAGGTTCTGAAAACACATGGTTGGAAAGAGAAAAAAGTAACTGGTGACTCTTTCCTTGTTGGCATGCATCACAAATTACAGTACTTGAGACATTTGACGAAGGAAGTTGTCTATGATGTAAAACATGTTGAACTATCTGAGTAGAAGGATGCCCTAGACGACAGTGCCACTTATCACGTGACACCTTTATTCCACTGAAGATGTGTTTGATAGGAGACTCATCAAGCCGGTACAAACCACCATGACACCGCCCACTAAGAAGAATGGCCCTCGTGTCCCGGTCCTTAACAAGGAAAAAATTAGGGTGAAACTCAATAAAAACTTGATTATCTATAGTAAATCTTCGGACAGATAAAAGACTACGAGTGACCGAAGGAACATGTAGGACACCTTTAAGATGCAAAGATTTTGATGGAGTAGGAAGAGTGGAATGGCCAATGTGATGAATATGCATACCGTTCTCGTTTGCAGTGTGAACTTGATCAGTGCCGTTGTAGTTTTCCTTCACCGTGAGCTTGTCAAGGTGATTGGTGAGGTGGTCGGTAGCGCCCGTGTCCATATACCACCCCGGATCGACGTTGTAAGAGGTAGTCTGGCCAGCACGAGCATGTGTAGTAGCGGCTGCAACTTGACGGTCCATGTAACGCCCGTCGTTGTTGGAGCCAAGGTAGTCGGTTTTGAACCGTTTGAAGCAACTTGATGCAGTATGGCCCACCTTGTCACATATCTGACATATAGGCTTGTTCCCTCCTCCATTGCCATCGCGGTTTTGGCCTCGATCATCCTGGCGGGGACGATTCCCACCACCAGAATTATATCCGCCACGGTTGAAGGGGGCGCCACCACCTCCGGAGTTGTATCCCTGTCCGACCGGTTTGTTGAAGTAGCCCAGCTGGGTCTGGGTGCGTGGGTCAGGGCGGTAATCTCCACGGTATGGAGCCTTGCCGCTTCCGCCTCCCTTGGACATAACATTGGCAGAGTGGAGGTTTTGGCCGCCTTGGAGTTCTGCCTTCTTCGCCTCCACCCTCTGTTCCTTGTTGAGAAGCTGGGCATAGAGATCACGTACTGGTATAGGAGTTGCCCGGTTAGAGATCACATCGACGATAGCCTCGTAGTCCTCATCAAGGCCGGCCAAAATATAGGAGACAAACTCCTCAGGGCGCAGAGGCTGGCCGATCGAAGTAAGAGTATCGGAGAGCCCCTTGACTTTGTTGAAGTAGACAGTCATGGTCGAATCAAGTTTCTTCACCTCCTGGAGTTGAGAGCGGATTGCCATGTAGCGCGCCGTGGACTGTGAGGAGTAGCTTGCAGCGATGGTAGACCACGCATCCTGCACGGTGGTGCAGAAGACGACCATCCCCTGCACAGCCTCGCTTGATGTAGACATAATGGCAGAGAGGATTGCGGCATCTTGCTGATGCCACGCCGTGAACGCTGGATTGTAGATGCGCCGAGGCGATGTCGCGTCCGTGGTGAACAGAGGGTTGTCGAGCTCCGCCGGAGGACAAGGGAAGTGGCCATCGAGGAAGCCAAGAAGGAGATGGCTGCGGAGCACCTGGGTCACCTGAGCGCGCCAGTATAAGTAGTTGTCGCTGGCGAGACGGACGTTGATGAGCGGGGCGAAGTTGAAGGGCCCCGAGGTCGTTGAGGATGACGACGAACTGGCGGTGAAGTTTAGAGTAGGGTTGATCAATGGAGTAGTGCCGAAGCTGCTCTTGGAGGAGGAGACGGCGGAGGAGGTTGCAGAGTCGGTCGCCATTGCCGTGTAGATCGGATCCCAGAGTGTTATGGGGTAACCCCTTGGGGTGGCCCGATCTTTCACGAATTTCCACGGGAAACGAGGGGAAAGCGGTGGACGGGGGAAGAAGGGATGAAAACCACGAACACACGCACACAAATCACGATACACGCCGATATCTCACGCCGGTGGCAACCGGTCCAACATAATCTCTAGGATCGGTGTTGGGCGAAGCTCTCTCTCCACGCCAACAACGGGGGACGAGGAGCTTGGTGAGATCTTGACGACTTGGGGGCGAGAAACCGAGAACCCAAGGCCTTGTACAACTTGAACGCACTAGGCAAGATCCAAGAGGAGGGTGGATAATAGGGTGCCCCTTGGTAGGAGCATGAGACCAATAGATTGAAAGATCCTCAAAGGGGTGTCCTTAATCTATTATTATCCAAGTCTAGGGTTTACATATGAGAGGTGGGGCTATATATAGGCCAGCCACCTAAACAGGGGTAGTTCTGGAATAAAACTGGAAGATTGGGGCGAATTTGGGGGTTACATGGGCCAGGCCCAAAAGGCTTTAACATGCCTGGCGACGATCAGTCCGGAGACTCCGGTCTGGACCGGAGACTCCGGTCAATCTCCGGACCCGTCTCCAGAGGGGGCTTCTGGCTGTCCCGGGCTTGGGTCTCCGGTCTGGACTGGAGGAAGGTCCGGAGACTCCGGTGTAGGAGACCGGAGACTCCGGTCTACACCGGAGACTCCGGTGTGCAGAGCTCCAGCATCTTCTTCTCCTGGTCCTGCTTCCTCGGTGGCTTGGTGTGGTGGTGTTGCTTCATATCTGAGGATACACAGCGTAGTTGCATAAAGTAGCAAGCCGTCCAAAGGTAGACCAAAATCACATGAGGAAAGGAGCGAGTTAACCTTGGCTTGTAGGAGCTTGGCTCGGGCGCGAGTCATTGGTCCACTTGGGGGAGTAGGTGTTGTAGGTGGAGGTGCGTCCGTAGGACGGGCTGCATCACAGAGTTTAGGCTCTGATACCATAAAAGACAATGAGGAAAGTATTGTAGGGTATTGGTCGTGACCTCCTGGTCTGCCGTGTATGTATATTTATATAGATCAGGTAGCGTACAAGGTTAGGAGTAGTATAGTCGGTTACAACAATCAAGCCGACTATATACTTTACAAGTATAGTCCTAGACATATACAAACTAGTGTTAAACACGCTGTTTATCAGTCTTGATCTCCTGCAGCACATGGCTATATTTACCCAGATATTGCTCTTTCACCGCACGCACCACAGCAAGGCAATCACTCGTCACTCTCAATTTTGAAAGATGAAGATCTTGTCCCAGGCTTAGGGCCTCACGAAGGGCCATAGCTTCAAGAGTTTCTGGGTCTTGGATTCTGTAGCACCCCGGGTAAAACCATTGCTAGAAAATCGTTGTTGTATATTTGTGCATCATCATGCATATCATATTTGCCTAAAACTATTTTTCTAAAGCCTATTTTGTTTTCTAGATATTCCCATCTTTATTTCAAACCAAAACCCTAGATCTGTTTGGATCTTTTATTTTGACTAAATACTATTTACAAAAGATTTTATAAATGCAACAGATAACAAAACAGTTTTAATCGGGGAGACAGTGTAGCCGGTTATACCTAAGGCCCAACTGGTCTAGACCACCAACAACCGGCCCATCTAAACAAACCCTAGTCTAAACCTAGAAACCCTAACCCTAACCCTAGAAACCCTAGCCACTACTCCCCTAGCAGCCGCCGCCACCCAGCCGTTTGCACCCCACCGACCCGAGCCGCACAAGCGCACACGCACACCTGCCCGTGTCGCAACATGCACACACGCTCCCAGACTGAAAACCACCCAGGGTCGCCCTCTCCCTGGACCACCCCGCGAGCGACCCACCCACTCGCGCGTCTCTCGCACACATCCCGCCCCGCGATCCTCTCCCCTAGCCCCGATAACCACCGTCGCCGCCTCCTTCCATTAGCCCCGGCTTGAGCTCCTCCCCTCCGCTAGCCACCTCTCGCCTCTCTCCAGCGCCGCCTAAAGGCCAAGACCCTTCTCCCGCCTCCGTCAGCAGGTCCCGCGACCGCGCGTCGTCGACCCCAGGCGCTGCCAGGAGCCCGCCTCCGCCTCGCCGGAACCCGAGGCCCCTCTACCGCGAGCGCCGCCTCTCCTCTCTCCTAGATCCTCTCCCACGCGAGCTCTCCCCGCGTCTGCATGCCGTTGTTCGAGCGCCGCCGCACTCGCTGCGACCCCGCGCGCCCGCGACCTCCTCTCTGCCCCTGCTTGTCGGCCTCGTCTCTCCTACGGCCTCCGTCACCGGCCGAACCGCGTCGCCGTTCGCCTTCGTTGCCACCGCCTGGGCAGTGCGGCGCCCCGCCACCGTCCTCTGATCTCCCTGACCACACCTCCCCGTGGCCGCTGCCAGTTTGGAGCCCGAGCTCATGGCTCCTGTCCTCTCCAACGGCCCCAGGCCATCGTTCTCTGGCCGCCCATGTTGCCGAGGTGCGCACATGTCCCGCGGCCACAGCGCCCTGCCTCTACCCCAGGTTTCTGTTGTCGTTCGGTGTATTCTCAGCAGTGAAACCGTGTTACTGAAGGGTGTGTTTTGCTGCTTGTGTCGTGAAGTTGTTGTCTCAGTGGACATGCCTTGCTACTACGGCAGCCCGGAGACAGTCCCCAAGCTCTTCCGTAGAGGAACCGACACCAAGTTTGGGGGCGACCGGATCATCTCGTCGACAAGACCGATCGATGCCCCCGTGATCTTCTTCGGGGGACGCCGCGACCGACTACTCGGATCCGAAGCCCTGATCCCGAGGATGCGAAGACCGATCCTGCCAAGACCGAACCCCGGCGTACCCCTAGAGCCCAAGATCTTCGATCCGAGATGTGTGACCCTCCTTTCCGTGACCTATATTTTAGAAATGATATTACTTGTTGCATTTAAATGTTCATGTTTGCATACATATGTTGTGGGTTGGGGCATTATGCCGATTCACCTCATAATTAATATGGGGTCCATATGCGGGCAAATCTAGTCCAATATTGGTCCCATTTAAATTTGTGCATCAAATCAGTGATATAATTTTGCCTTGTTAAGACAACATTTAAATTGCGGGGTATCTAAATAACATGAACCATCTATTTAACTGTCGGGACCCCTGTTCCGTTTAATTTTGCATAATTGCATCGCATCTTTGTCATGCCATACATCATACATGCATCATGCCCGATATTTTGCCGTAGTATTAAATAGTCTATCCGGTGTTTCTTCTAGTGCTTTGCTTCTTCACGGATTAGGCCGATGAGTTGATGCGAGAGTCGACCCGATCTTCGGATGAACCTTCAGCAATGTTTTTCAGGCGAGCATTTTCCCCCTTTCTACCTATCTTACTTTTATAGTCTTTATTTTCTCCTGATGATCTATTGCTATCTGTGATGCGATGCTCTAGTTTTCGTACCCGTGATATCCCTTGCAGCCTTATGGCTGACTTCTTTTTAGCTTCTGGAACAGATTCTAGGCCCAGAATCAAACAAGCCCAAAAGAACAGGTCCGATTCTATCCAGCTTATTTCGACCGAGAAGCTGGTTTCCTTCGTAAACCGAGAATCGGGTATAGACTCGAGTTTGAGCAGATTCCCGCGATTCCCCTGAGTGAAACAAAACGGTATCTATAGGTAGACATGTGGTTGCTTCAATTTACAGAGGAATGCCACCGGCAAGAATTAGGAGAAAGAAAAGGAAAAAACGGAACGACACATCGCTAACTGGTTCTTCGTCCCGCACGCGCACACATGACCCGAACGAAAATAGCTAGGGTTAGGCCTCCGTCGCCCAGCGCCCGCTGCCGCTGTAGCTACTCCCTCTCGCCGGTACGCTGCCTACCACCAGCGGCCGCCGCCCCGACCTCTCCTTGTCCGCGCGACAGCCCTCGCACCGGCCCTCATCCCTCGTCCACCAGCGACGGCGACCTGCTCCCGGCTCGCCGCTCCGCGGACCAACGCCCTCCGCCCTCCGCCACCATCTGCCGCCCGCAGGCCGACCTCGCCATGTCCTCCTCGGTGGCCTCGCTTTGACCCCACCCATGTACCGCATCCTGCCTCCGATGGGCTGCTCGTCCAAAGGCATGCTCACTTCGTTCCAAGTTCTTGTCGCTCGCGTCCTCTCGCAAGCTAAACCTGACGGCACCTGATGATGCTGCTAAATTGTATGCGGATGTCAATAACCCGTCATGTGCACAAACGGCCCTCCTCACAAGTTCTGATCCAAGTCATGACTTGGTCTATATTATCTCAGATCAAAAGCGCGCATCAGGTGACAAAGGGTGATTACATTAGACCCCACGATCCTACTTATGGTATCATCTCATTTGTCAATTTTATAATCTTTTGTATTCATTTCTATCTTATTTGTACAAAAACTAGCATACAAATGAAATTTAGGGACTTTACAGACATTTCACTACTCAACCCATCAAACAAGCCAAATGTCTAGAAGCTAAAAAGAATAGAGGGTAGGAGATTCTGTCAGCTTCTCTCCACCGCAGCTTCTTCCAACAATCTCCCAAAATCCAGCTTCTCTAGAATCATAAGCTAAAAAGAAGTCGGCCTATATTGCCTTGGACACATCCTATTACCTGTTGTTTGGTAGATAGTTGGACTTGCGTGTCCTAGTCGCTTGCTCAAGTGCTGTTGCGTGTTGTCAAGTACCACAGTTGTTGGAGAAATGCCTTATGCTTTATGTTGGAGATGATCATGGCTCTAATTACCGTTTAATAACTAAAATTGAAAGTAGGTAAATACAGAGGCACCGGTGGGTAATAGACAATATTTGGTTTTTAACCGCTCACTGGTGTCCCGTAGGGCCCCGAGTTCCTGACACCTGTTCCGAGATCGAGCGCGCTAACCACAGGTGGGGTGTGTGGGCACCCCATCGATTAGTACCCGATTTCAAAGTACTGTACCGGGGGCCACAAAGTAGTTTGGGGCTTTATTACTATCTTGTACTTATGCCATGCTTTACTGCTTTATTTACGATTGCGCGTGGAGCGCCTGTACTGTTTTGGAACCAATGTGGAATGTTTTCGCGGTATCGATAAGCCCAGTCACACTTTCGAGTTCCCAGTCGTTTACAGCCATTGTCACAAACCCTGGGTCCGTCTCGGAGACCGTCCGACTTCGTTACGGGTAGCTTAGTGGGGTGGCCCCCATGTGCTTGCTTTGGGTCTGGGAAACGTCGTGTCCGAAACCCCGTCGACATACCGTTGGGTGTATGTTTTGTGATCTTGTACCTACCTGATCTGACAACAAGGGTGTAGGTGCGTGTGGAAACTTTGGTGCACCCCTGCAGGGTTAAATCTTTTCGAGAAGCCGTGTCCGCGGTTATGGACGACTTGGAGCACAGTTCTCGATCATAGACAACTATAACTAAAGTTTACTGTTATAATTTAACTTGTATCCAATATGACTAGTAATCAGCTTCACTACAACGGAATGGCTAAATAAAAGTACTAACCACTGCTGGGTTTGGGATATCTCATGCTAATTGTATCTGACTAGTAAGTGTCGCAACTACAACGGAATGGTTAACTAAAAGTGCCCACTGCTTATTATATCAGGATGACTATCTATACCTGACTAGTAATTGCTGCAACGATAACTGAATAAATAAAACTGCCAACTGTGTGAGTTCCTCGGTTGTCTTCCTCGTTTGGTCTCGAGGGGGAAATACCAGGATGGGTATGTTTGGTGGTAGTATCAGGCTGGTTTCGAATAGGTCTTTCTTATCTCTCTCTGATAGCCGACAGTTGTATCGAGTCTCTATAGGTTGTCTAGTGCATGCTGCGCTGCCGCTTCAGTCCACCATACCTTTGTAGGCGAGGACCGCCGAATTCTAGTCTCGCCGTGTACTGGCCTCAGTACTGACCGCTCTCTTTTTCCTTTGCCCTTTGTCGGCACCCCTTTTGTTTTTAGCAGGTTTTGAGATCGACGTCGTTAGCAGGGTTACCCTTCCGGCTTGGCCTGGGCAGGGTTATGGACGTCATTGGTTATTCTTCAGGGCTCTTAGCTCAATTTGCATCTTGTCCGTACTCGGACGCTGTATTGTTTTCAAGGTGATTTGGATCTTTGTACTGTAAATCTGTATTCTTGACTCTTTGAGTCGCTGTTGTATATATATGTTTTGTGGGTTCCATCGAGGACTATTGTGTAATGATATTACTTCGTTTTCCACCCGCACGCAAGTGCCTGGTGGGCACCTTTGAATCGTTTCTATGCGGGTTTGGCGGGAAGCGCTGAAACTTGCATAGGGCCGATTCTGAGGGTGTTACAGATTCCTTCAAACAGGACAGCATAAGCACCTATGAAGGCTCCTGACTCAGACCGAGCAACAGCCGCTACTGTCCCGCCAGCTCTGGACTTTGCAATCCCAGCATCGACGTTCAGTTTAACCACTCCTGGAGGCGGTGGCATCCACTTTGGGTATGCTGGAGTTGCCCCTGGCTTATTCTTCTCCGGCTTCTCTAATTTGTTTGCCACTTCTAGCTCTGAAATGAAACTCTTGACAAAACAGTGAGTGCTAAGCAGGCTTTGAAACTGATCTTCATGAATTGCTTTCCGTCTAGCATGCCAGATAGCCCACATGGTCACCGTCATAATGATTAGTTGCTCATGTGGTAATGAATCAATCATGGTAAAAAGACAATTACGTGCATGGGGTTCCTGTACCTGACACATGTGCTCAACCATCTCCTCGTTAGCTAAAGCCCAGACACAACGTGCCATACGACAGTCAACTAGTGAATGACGGATGTCTTCTCAAGTAAGCCCAAGAGGGCCTTCCCAATAGAGGCCTAACATGTGGCCTACTACCATGGAGTGAGCTGGAGTCTGGACGCCTCTACATTGACACGCATCCATACTTTACCCACTGTATATAATGTGGCGGCATACATAGTGTACTCAACTATGACATCCAAAGAAGGATTTTCAACCTTCCAAGGATTAAATATTAAACAAATATGACACTGTGGAAATCCCTACAGTAAGTTAATCATTAAAGAAAGAATAATAAATATTACAAATAACAGGGCAATTAATATAATAATAAACTTCAGAAACATAGATACTTCTATTATAGACATATGGTCTTCTCCAAGGTTGATCAATGCTTGTCCTAAGAATTAATGTAGATAAAAGAACTAAATTAACTTCTGAAATGTGTTATCATAACATACTTAGTCAAATATATAAGGCAATCAACGCTCTGCATCATTACTTTTAATAAAAATATAAAAGAAGCAATCAGTTGATTAAATAAATCTCAAGAAAAAATTATGGTAGGTCAACATCTTCCCGGCATATTGATAATACACAATGACAAATATTGCAAGCTCGGAGTTTGAAGGAGTTTGTTATGAGCCGTCACCCCCTTTGAAATCATCATGTCCACTTGCACGTATTGAAAGTTTGTAAACAAAGAACTTGTAGCATTTACTCGCAAAAAAAATACTTAGAGCCTTTCAACCAACTAAAAAAGGCGTTGAAGGCGTCGCCCAAAATTTCATATATGTTTTCGCAGCAGCTAGGATACATATACACATCAACGTGTAAGCACACACATTAGATCCAACTCAACTTGTGCCGTTTTAAGAAAAGGCTTGGTCCACTTGCATATAAAAAAGAGAGATGATTACTAGCAACTGTGCTAACTGACCATGTCAAATGTTCTTAGTCGTATAAGATGTTTTTTCTGGCTGTATGATCATGTCAACAGTATTGCCTGCATATTATACTACAAGTAATTGCTACGCGAACCTCTCGAATCTTTCTATTGCTCGTGTATTGACACCAATTATAACAAAGAGGTTGAAAAAGCATGAAACGACAACTTGAGTCTCATGGGACCCCGGAGACCATTGAGCGTGATGATCCAGTGTAAGACATGCAAAAAAATTGTGATCGCAAACTTATAGAAAGTCTTGTGATCACATTGTTAATGGATCAAGATTGCATTTCTCTATTATGAAATGTGAGTGTTGTTAGTTACTAGTCTTTCTTTATTCGGTGTCAGAGCAGTGCAACTATGGCATACGAACATTCGAAGCTTAATCTATGCCGCCCTTAATATGACCCATTAATATGTGTCAAAGGAGTTTTTATGACCCATTAATATGTGTAACTCAACTTGGGAATTTTATATGTGCCAAACCTCACCCCTTTGACGTCTTCATGTCCACTTGCATGTATGGAAAAAATTTAAGCTAAAAAAGACACAATATCTTACTCGCAAAATAATTTCAAACCGATGTTTTCTAAACGATTAGGCTACATGGACGTATCAACACGGCATTTGATCCAACTCAACTTGTGCCGTTTTAAGAAAACACCCAATCCACTTGCACTTAAACAAGGAGATGCTTACGAGGCACTATGCTAACGAACCATGTCAAATGTGCTTAGTTAGCCGCATGATCATGTCAACACAGTGTGTGGTTGCCCGTATGCACATCGTGGATCAGGCTTATGAGATACAGTCCCTTGCCAAAGAACTCGAGCAGTTCAAGTATATCTTACCGGACAAGTTCGTGGCCGGAGGCATTATTGCCAAGCTTCCTCCTTTCTAGAGGAACTTTGTTACCTCTCTAAACATAAGAGACATGAGTTTTCCGTTTCGGATCTCATCGGATCTCTTCATGTTGAAGAAAAGTCGAGAGCAAAAGATACACGTCATCGAGGTTTTGACGGAAGCTCTAGCGCACATGTAGTGCAGAAAAATAACTTCCAGTCCCACAAGTTCAAGAATAAGAACAGGTCTGATGGCAAAGGAAAGTTTGGTGGCAAAAACAAGGCCGCGCAGAAGAGTGAGTATAAGAAGAAAGGATCATGCCATGCCTGTGGTGATCCTAATCATTTGGCTCCTAGCTGTCATAATCGCTTTGACAACTGTTCATGTGGAAACAGTGTCAAGTCCGCTGATGTTGTTATTGATGATACTGAGATGAAGGATGTTGGGTACGGTATATTTCGTACTATTCTTTTAGTTTGTAATTCACCTGAATGGTGGATAGACATCGATACATGTATGTGCTGATATTTTCATGTTTTCTTCTTATCAGGTCGAACGGGCTGGCTCCGTGCAGATGGGAAACGGCTCACGTGCTTCTGTTCAAGGCGTTGGTACAGTGGATCTAAAATTTACTTTAAAGAAGACCGTACCGCTGAAGAGATCAATACAAATCTCGTCAGAGGATCACTTCTTTATCGAAATGGTTTTAAGTTGGTTTTTAAGTCCAATAAAATTGTAATTTCTAAATGTGAACAATTTGTTGGAAACCTAAAGGATGTGTACCTGTATAATAGACTAGAATGTAGGAAGTGCGTTCGCACGAGAAAACCGACAAGATTTCTGACAGTCAGAGAAGCAGAGGGCTTCGAGTCACTTGCCAGAATTCACTTGCTGAACCCCTGCTGAAATGGGTGCCGGTCATAACGCAAGGATATTGTAGTGTTATCAGGCAGTATACTTAATACCAGCCGGTGGGAGGACCTGTCTAGATAAAATGTCCAGTCTGCTTGGTTGGCCTGCTTCTGTAGCTGCAACGCCTTGTATAATCAAAACCATTCCATGAATTGTGGCACTACTGCAAACCATTCCATGAATTCGAGAATTACGAATTTCGGACCAAGTCTGGATCTTGATCCTTTGGTCTGTAATTGTGTTTAGTTGGTGATGAGTTTGTCAGTTCTTTGATATCATATACTACTATCATTGATCTGGAAAGTCATCTTTCCACTTTATCCACCATATAATTGCTACAGTAACTTCAGTGTCATTCTTCCTAGTCCGGATCTTGGATTTTTGATTTATGTATATCACATGCTGTAGTACTTCAGCGAATAGCACATTTTTCCAGCAGACTTTATTTTGCAAGCGACAACAATGTAACAAACACCATGCAAACATCTAAACGAATTGCCAACCAAACCAATCGAAGATTCTGAAGTAGTAGTAGATAATACACATAAAAAAAATGATTGACAGCACATTCATGCAGCCTGGGCCAAGATCATTGTGTTACATATATCTTGCAAACACTGTGATATAAATAATAAATGAACAAGCTCGAGCTCTTAGGAGAGCTCCCTATCATAAATTTCATTAACATCTCAAGGAATGTCAGAAAGAGACATATAAATATTCAGATAACATATGTGCATCTTTCAGGTTCTTAAAATCGGAAAGTGTATCTTCAAAAGCTGGCGCGTATTCCGGTGACGCCGCGTCTTGGGTTCCATCTCCGGTGGCAACTCAAAATACTATAACTGCCTGCTGGGATGTTTTTCTTATTACTTCATGTCTCTTGCAGTGTTAGATTGAAACATCAAGCATATTACCCTGGCCAGGGGTGTTAAAGAATGGTTGAGTTGAGACCATGAAAAACCGCCAACTCATTTTGCTCTAGCTTTTTTAACCAGCGAAGGAGATTTGCTGGTTTCCGCGGTTTCAACTCAAACTGGCTTTGGACACCCCAGCTTGGGCAAACAAATTCCCAGGATATGTAGTCACTTCCTGCGATATCAAACAACCAGCAGTCTTCGTCGCCAAAATGTAAAGACACGATAACACAGCTAAACACAAATATTAATAACCATCATCAGGACCATACCAACCAAGATGCATATCCAAACTGTTATGCAGCAGAGCCATAACTTTATTATTTCTTAAAATCGGAAGTGAAGCTGCTTTAATTGCTTCTTCGATTGCGGAATGCAGAGCGAAAAAGAGATGCCTGATTGTGGATAGCAGCTCAAAAGGGACCTGATCCGGAGGAGCTGCTTATTTGGGCGCCTATGAGACCACTAGAGTGGCGACGGGGAGAGGAGGGAATTGTTGGGCTCACGGCAGGCGGCGGCGCATCTCCGGTATACATCCACTTCTAACCGGGGCGACGTCCGTTTGGATCGAACCGGGGCGGGTTTTGTTTTGTCTTTGGCATATTCGGTCAACCGCATCCAGCAAACATTGGCGACGCATTTTTTTTCTCCCAAAATTCAAATATAAAAGTTCGAAAATAAAAACTGATAAAGTTCGTCTATGTTTATACGTAATTTATATTTATAGTTTAGAAAAGGAATTCAACTAGCCCTAACCCAAACTAACTACCGATCTTCACGCGCCGGCACCGCCGCGTCCATCTAGGGGTCAAGGTCGATATACTCGGGCGGCGTCCAGAGTTCCGGCGGTAGCATAGCCTAAGCGAGCACGGGTGGGTTGATCATCTGCCCAGGCCACGCCGCCGGCGGTCCCATGCGGTGGTGGAGGTGAGCCAGCTCCATCCCCACCTCCGGAGCGATACACGGCGTCCACCCCGATAGCGGAGGCAGTGGAGGCAGCTGGGCATTTATCTGCGCCACCGGGCCGGTGAGTTGGACGACCTCTTGGTAGTCGCCCCACAAGGTTTCATAGTCCCGCGCGCTGGCCATAATGGCCTGCTCGGTGAAGGCGTCCTCGTCGTTGCCCCGTGTCAGGAACTTGTGGTATTCCGAGGACAGGTTGGCGGTAGCCGCCACGACCGGATCCACTGCCTCCTTCTTGACGACAATCTCGTCGTCCCCCTCGCCGTCATCGTCGTCGCTGCGAGCTCGACATCGGAGTGGTTGAAAGAACCCTCGTCGTCCGAGTCGATGGCGGTGACGCCGTAGACCTGCCACGACTGCAGGTCGTCGCGGATGGAGTTCGCGCGCCGCGCCTCGTGCTCCCAGTCGAGGAACCTGTTTCAGAAGTCCTCGCTCTGGTAGCCCCTCTCCCACCGCATTGCCGGCAGAAAGTCATTGATGCAGCGGCAGATCTCCTCCTTCAGCCCTTTGCCCTTCTTGGGCATAAGCAACAGGACCCGATCCCGGTTGAGGTGTTAGCCGGTGTAGAGGGAGACATCGTGGTGGTTGATTCCCAAGTCCTTCCTCCATCGGCGCTCGCACTCCGCCACGCGGAAGTAGCGGCGGCGGCGGTCCGCGCTCAGACGGGTTTGGTTGGATAGTGCCGCTGGGGCGTGGCGTACATTCCGCACTCAGACGAGTTTGGTCGACCCGGTAAAGGGCACCCGCTATCCAGTACTCAACAAATAAGCAGCTTGAGCAAACAAATTACCAGGATTAAATATGCAACCGAATTTAGTTTCTTACCTATATTTTACAGTTAATACAATATGCAATCACTTCATTATTGAGATACAAAACAACGAACAGTCTTCATAGCCAAAATGTAAAGACAAGATAATATATCCAAATTAATGGCCTCAACTTTATCTAAATCTAGTCTAAATACTTAATTTTTTTTTGAAAATGGGCACTTTATTACTTTTTTTTTTAGATCGGGCACTTTATTACTTAACAGTAAGTTTACACCCGGCCTCTGCATAACTAGGATGCACACAGCCAATCAACCACATAGTCTCGGACCAAAGCAATAAAAACGGAATTACAAAATAATGTATATCAAAACAGCAGTTCTCCAAAGTAGCTAAGGAAGATCTATCCGCAGCGCTTGCTGCCATCCATGCCGGGAGAAGATATCCCGCGCCGTATCCTCCAACCGCCTACAGCCCTCCGCAAACAAGTCCCGGAACTCCATACGCTGTAGAGAAGTCCATGATCGGAGGACAGTCGTGGCTCGATAGATAACCTGCAAGGGAGAAGATATAACGTTATTAAAAATCTTGTCATTTCTACATAGCCAAAGCGACCAAATAATGGCAAGCGCTCCCATCCTAAATAAAGTCTCATATTTATCCTCAATCTCATTCATCCAGTTGCCAAATACATTGACTACCGATCGAGGAGGAGATAAACCAGAGGCTATTTGGATAATTGACCATATAGCACGAGCAAAATTACAATGGAAGAATAAATAGCGTATTGTCTCATCATGGTGACAAAATACGCATTCAGTACTACCATGCCAATTCCTCCTAACAAGATTATCTTTCGTGAGAATCACCCCTTTACGGAGATACCAAGCGAATATCTTCGTTTTAAGGGGTATCCTCATCTTCCAAATTTTACTATTTTCATCAACGGAAATATTAGGTTGGATCAAAGATCTATAAAATGAATCAACAGAAAATTTACCACCATATAGTAATTTCCATTTGAATTTGTCCATGCCCTCAAATAGCTGTATCCTGGATACACGAGCCTAGGAACTAAGAGACTTCTTCTAAAAGACACATTAGGAGGATTTGTTTCCATTACCTCAGCGAGAGTATCCCCTTTGTGCCTAACGATCGAATATAGAGCCGGATATTGTTCACGAAGAGAAGTTTGGCCAAGCTATTTATCTTCCCAGAACCTAATCTGTGAACCATCCCTAATATTAAAATTGCCAAACCGAAAGAAATGATTTTTGGAAGCCATTAGCCCATCCCAAAAGTGTGAATCACCTGGTTTCCAAACCAGTTGAGACACCGCTTTCGAGCCAACATATTTCCTCCATAGAATGGTTTGCCAGACCCCTTCTTTGGTAAGAAGTTTGAATAACCATTTACCCAGTAATGTGGTGTTTTTGACTTTTAAATCATGTATGCCCAATCCACCATATTCTTTGGATCGGCAAACGACATTCCATTTGGCAAGACGATATTTCTTTTTCTCACTATCCCCCTGCCAAAAGAATCTTGAGCGGAAATAGTCCACTTTTGACAAGACACCTTTTGGTAACTGAAAGAATGAGATCATATACAGTACCATGTTGGTGAGTACTGAATTAATGAGTACCAGTCTTCCACCAAGGGATAGCAATTAACTAGATTCATAAGAATCTAGATAAAGATTAGCCATTAACGCAAATATCAGAACCATAACGCATGTTTCCTTGTTATCCAGCAGAAGCAAAACTGTGTACAAGTACATTATTTTTCTTAAAATCGGAAGTGAAGCCTTAACAACGGGTGCATATGCATGTCCAAACTGTTCCTAACCAAGATCTTCTGCTTCCTTGACTTGGGGAATCGGTCACCTCGCTGGCGGTTGTATTCACACTTCTCCTCGCATGCTGGCTTCTCATGCAAGTATATGTTCTTTAGATTGACTGCTGCTTCCATGACAGTTGTGATATAATCGACAAACTTCACTTTTGATTGAAACCCAAAGATCCTGAGCACGGAAAGTTTAAGGTGCTTGAAATCAGATGCTTCCCATTTTGCATCCAAATCCTTCCTCTCCTCGCTATACGCAAGATCCTTCCTCTGATCCTCATCCCATATCCCCAAACAATCACAAACCTGCAATGCTTCTCATTAGGCGAATATTCAGATTCAGCAACGTTAAAACAGAAACAATTCTACTATCAAGCATTTTAATGTGGCGCTGGAAGTATGAGACATACTAAATCTACCTTTAACATGCAGAAGGAAAAAATATTTGGAGAAAAAGTATAGACTTTTACCCTGATGCATAACTCCTCAAGGGAAGGTGCACCTTGAAGAACAAACACAGTCCAAGTCAGATCACATTCTTCTGAAATGGCAGCTAAATTCACAATCCTTAGTTTGCTGAACACCTGAGATAATTCTCTCGGATCTTCAGGTTTAACTCAAATCTGCAAAAGATAAGAGAGAACACAATATATGTTAACAAATTAAAGACTAGAAACTGAAAAAGGAATGATGAGAATAACTACATGCATCAACAAGACTGTAACCTTCTCTAACCTTTTCGCTTTCAAAGCCCAGATAAAGGTTGCTTACAGTGGCTTTGCCAAGAAATTCACTTAACTTGAGCACCTTGTGTGATGAAAGAGCCGTATTACTGAGGCGTACGGTGTGGAGCAGTGGGATATAACAAAAAGACAAAGGATCATGCACAGACATCCAAGAAGAAAAAGTCAGCGTCCTGAGCTCTGGCAACCAGTTCAGATCAACCCTCTTAAAATAACTCCTGACAATCTCAAGCTCACGGAGTCGCGGGTGTTCCACTGCTAGCAAAGACAGATCTCCCATATCATAGTTGTCCAAGCGGAGGAACTCCAGTCCTTTGCACAATCTGAAAATTACAGGAAAATCTGATTCACCTAGCCTCAAATTCTCTAGCTTGAGTTGAGCAAGAAAAGCGAATGCATCCGGACAAGTAAGAACAAATAACTTGAGCTGCAACCCATAAGCAACCCTATAGTAACTTGGGCTGCATCGTTTCAATTCCTTCTCTGTTAAGATAGTTAACTCGGCAAAAGCAACCTTGTGCGTTGCTATGGTTTTGGCAACAGCCTTGTATCCATCTCCCAAATAGAATTGCATGCACAGGCGGTGGATGGTGTATGGACTTGTACTCCTGCTTTCCAAAAGGCTCCGGGTTGCTCCAAGCATGGTTGCATTGGCCCGAGCAACATCACAGGTTCTCTCTTTTAGGTTGTCAGCGAAACCAACCATTATAAGAATTTTGGAGAGCATACAAGGGATGTGCTTCCACCGTCTAGAGAGGATGCTGGTCCTCATGGCGTCTGCAACATCAAGTCGCTCTATGATATTGAGCAACACGTCATCAGGTAAATTGCTGAGCCAATCATGTTGCAAGGCACTTTCTTCCTGTATTTGGCATGGAAAGAAATTAGAGTTGATTTCTTACAGGATTCATTCAGGATGATATGTTTATCCATATATAGGTTCCGAGAAAAATACTATGTAGTTTTTGCTACTTTCCACCGGTAACAAATTAAATTGTGCTATTTTTCACACACACAAGACCAGTCTGTTCTACTATGTTTCCTTTTTATCTGTAATAATGGTACACCCGTTTTTTTGTAATAAGAGCCTCAAGATAAAAAAGGTCTAGAGGACAAATCACCAGCATGGCTATAGAAGACCATCGGTTAGAACTGCTAAGGCCCTTGACGGATGGTTTGCCCAGCGATCTTGCAGCCAGCCACCGGAGAGAGTTCATAAGAACTGCTGGTATCCTCTGAAATCTGATACCTAGGAATCGCTGGCCGCCGCTGAAAACTGATGGCTTCCCTCGAGTCCGGCGGCTTGATTTCTTACAGTATAGTCAGGAAGCTATGTTTATCCATATGTTCCGCGAAAAGGAATTAGAAAGAAATTAGAGTTAATTTCTTACAGTATAGTGATCAGGAAGCTATGTTTATCTATATGTTCCGAGAAAAAGATGTAATTTTGCTACTTTCCACCAGCAAAAATGCAATTGTGTTGTCTTCCACACACAAAAAAGAGCAATTTTGACCACTCTTTTGTACTATGGTTCCTACTTCGTGTAATTTATCTGCAAGAGCCCAAAATAGAAAGATCTAGACGACAAAGCAACTCACCAGCATGGCCCATTGGTTAGGAGTGCTGAGGCCCTTCACGGATTGTTTGCCCATCGATTTGGCAGCCGGCAGCCGAGGATGAGAGTCCTCTGAAATCTGATAAACCTAGGAATCGCTGGCCTCCGCTGAAAATTGACAGCTTCCCCGGAGTCCGCCTGGGCGGTGGCAACTAGGAGATTGAAATCGAGAAGTATTCGATTTCCTTTTGTAATCTAAACCGAAAGGGGGTCGAATTCGGAGTGCAGCTCGTTTAACTATGTGCTGCGGCTGGGGAAGGAGCTGTTTGATTGTAGGGTGCCGGCTGCTCAAAATTTACACTAGATTTTGAGAAATGAACTAAAAATGGGATTTAGGTGGGACCCATCTGACACCCTATTTGATTGCTTCTTCTTCGATTGCGTAATGCAGATCGAAAAAGAGATGCCGGGTTGTGGATAGCAGCTCAAAAAGGACATGACTTGTCTAGTCAGCCGCGTTCAGCAGCACGATCAATTTATCCAACGGGACGATGTCATTTTCCCCACAAATTCAAATACTCCATCTGGCCCATATTAATTGACTCAAATGTCTAGATTTGGATGAATCTAGACACTATTTAGTATATAGGTATATCCAAATTTTGACAAATCCAAGTCAATTAATATGGGCAGAAGGAAGTATAGAAAGTTCGTGCTAAAAGTGGCAAAGTTTGTCCATATCAATACGATAATTTACATTCATAATTTAAAAATAAAATTAAACTAGCCCTAACCCAAACCCTAACTACCAATCTTTCCGCGCCGGCGCCGCTGCGTCCATCTAGGGGTCGTGGTCGATGTACTCTAGCGGTGTCCAGAGGTTGGGTGGTACTAGGGCCGGAGCGGGCGCATGCGTGGGCAGGTCGATCACCTGCCCAGGCCACGCCGTCGGTGGCCCCATGCGGTGGTGGAGGTGCTCCAGCTCCATCCCCACCTCCAGCGTGATGCGGCACCCACCCCGACAACAGAGGCGGTGGAGGCAGTTGGGCGTTTACCTGCGCCACCAGGCCAGTGAGCTGGACAGCCTCTTGGTAGTCACCCCACAAGGCGTCCTCGTCCCACGCGCTGACAGTAATGTCCTGCTCGATGAAGGCATCCTCGTCGTATCCCAGTGCCAGGACCTTGTGGTACTCTAGGGGCAGGTTCGCAGCCGTCGCCGTGACTAGGTCCACCGCCTCCTACTTGAAGACGATGTCATCGTCCCCCGCGTTGTTGTCGTCATCGTTGTCGAGCTCGGCGTCGGAGTGGTTGAAGGCACCCTCGCCGTCCGAGTCGATGGTGGGGACATCGTAGACCTGCCACGGTTGTAGGTCGTCACGGATGGAGCTCACGCGCCACGCCTTGTGCTCCCAGTCGAGGAACTTCTTCCAGAAGTCCCCGCTCTGGTAGCCCCTCTCCCACCGCATTGCCGACGGGAGGTGCTGATGCGGCGGAGGATCTCCTCATCCAGCCCTTTGCCCTTCTTGGACACGGGCGGCACCGGGACCCAGTCCCGATTGAGGTGTCAGCCGGTGGAGAAGGAGACATTGTGGTGGTTGATGCCCAAGCCTTCCCTCCATCGGCGCTCGCACTCCGCCACGCGGAAGTAGTGACGACGATGTCGGTTCCGTGGTGGCAGGTAGTCCCCCACGGGGCGGCTCCTGAACTCCTCTAGCCTCAGCGGAGGCGGCAAGGATGCGCCGTGGAGGAAGGCCGGCAGGAAGGAGTGCTGGCTGCTAGAGCCGAAGCCTGTCGCCTCGTGGTCGTTCCTGCCCTCTTGAGCCATCATGGCGTCTTCATCATTGGCGGTGGCTGCTAGGGTTGCAATGGAGAGAGGTGGGGAGTGCGGCACTGACGGGCGCAGGGTTAAATAGCCCCTTCGCCCGCGATGCAGATTCTTGCTCCTTCGCTATCGATGCCGGCACGGGAACGCATGCGGCGTTGATACCTTCGATCCGGATTACGGATGCAGTATAGTAGCTTTTTCCCTAGTAGACCTAGGTTTAATTGAACCTTGGAAAACAACGCTAATAGGAATGAAAATAAGGACACGTATACAAGACTTTTTTTCAATTTTACATTTTTTTATCGGACCAATCTAGTTTACTTTATTTTGTAGGTTGAATCAATGGATGGAGATAGGCCAGGGTTGAAGATCCACCCGCAGCTGCATATCATATGAGATAAAATATAATAATAAACACATTCATATATAAGGTTCCAATAAAGATAATCTTTTGTGGGCAACACATCCTAATATACTAGAGCCCCTGAGAGGCCATAGGCATAGCAATAGTCTTTTAATCCAACCGAGTGTACCGCGAAGCACGGGGTAACAAACGATTATTAAGTATAAAACAAAGATCAAAACATTAAGTGGTGATGTTATTGTGATCTTGAATGGGTCGCTAAGCAAAGATCGTACTACCCTTGCTATCACTGGGATTTCTATGAGATCGCCGCTAGCCAAGTATCTCACCTCAAGCCTTGATCGGTCTCCGGGATCTTGGGTACCTACAAGTCCAAAGATCAAGGCAAGAGACAAAGAAACAAATGATACAAATCCCTCTCACAAACCAATACATAATTCTCCCATATATTAGATGCACATAAACACTGCGAGGTTTCTCCCTAACCCACAACCCATGAGGACTACTCACTCACAACAACAAGATCAAGGATAGAAAACATTGTGCAATACTTAGATTAAAATCAAATATTCTTACAATGGTCATCGAATCACAAGGAGATCTCAAGTACACAGTAATGGCTATAGCTAATGGAGAGGATGGGGATGGAAGGGATGAACTATGGTGTGGATCTCCTTTGGTGGTGCTGTGATGCAATCTGAGAATGGCGCCCTCCTGCGCGGCGGCTGGGACCTTAAAATATATAGGCGCCTTAACAAGAGTTGTAGGGTTTGACGAGATAAAAAGAACCGCCACCTCGTATGATCAGGCGGTACGGGCGGGGCGCGCCCATACCAGCGGTCGTTAAGATGGCTGGCGCCTGGTATTAACTCCAAAAATACTTGGTCGTCAAAACTTCCTTAAAATCATCATTTATGACTCTATATTTTGCAATAAAAGTGTGATTTTCTGCACAACATAAATCAAAGAAAGGTTTTTTATATCTTTGCAATAATTAGTCATTAGTGGCAAATCAAGAAAGAATGATGTCAAATCTTTACGAAAAAAATGTTTAAATGCGGAGAAATATGGCGCTTTTTGGAGCCATCAACATCACCAAAGCTCAAACCTTGACCGCCATCGAGTAAGAAGAAACAAAAGAACTATAAGGAATTCAGCGTTTAAACTTGAAACAACGAGAATACGAATTCACTTATGGTCGGTAGCCATATGCATCCATCACTTTTTCCATATTTAAAAGCTCATCAAAGTTAGGGAGATGCTAAGAACACTATACCAGCTTTGATAACTCAAGACAATCTAAGTAGAGTTTAATATAAGTATAAAGAACTAGAAGTGTAACAATCAATCCAATTCCTCTAATTAACGCTCAACTTTCCAAGGAACACTAAGATGTTTATTATAGCACATTTAATAAGATGCATGCGGTCATGAAGATGCACAAAACAAAAAACAACACGTGATTTTCTACTAGTATTTTGCCCGAGGTGCTATAAAAAGTTTATTATCTTCTTATAAAATTGGCCTAGACAACAATGCTTTTATTGAAATTAATCCTTTTCTTTCTGATTAAGGATCAGGCCATAAAGGAAATCATGTTTAGAGGTCCCTATCATGGTGGTTTATACCCACTTGTGCATACTTCCACGAACTCCACCAAGCATGCATTCGCCACCTTCACGCCTTTATCATCCACATGGCATCGTTGTCTAGGCCATCCATCCTCCTTCATCGTTCAAAAAGTTCTCCATAAAAATAACATTACCATTGTCATGAAATAAATTCTTATGTGTGTGATCCATGTTAACATGCAAAGAGCAAACAATTGCCCTATCCTACTTCCACTATGTTTCCACTCTACCATTAGAACAATTATTTTTGGATGTTCAGGGTCTGCTCCTCCTTTAGTTGGAAAACGCTCATATTATGTAAGCTTTATTGATGATTTTAGCAAATTTACTTGGATCACCTTGCTTAAGAAACGTTCTGATGTTTATCAAGCCTTTCTAAATTTCCAGCAACTTGTTGAACGCAAATTTGGCCAAAAAATAATTACAATGCAAACAGATTGGGGTGGTGAATATGAAAAACTAAATTCTTTCTTACACAATGTTGGTATCACACACCATGTCTCATGACCACATGCTCACCAAATTGCTTCGCAGAAAGAAAACATCGTCATATCGTTGAAGTTGTCTCTCCCTTCTTGCCAATGCCTCCATGCCTCTCAAATTTTGGGATGAAGTATTCTTAACCACCACATATCTCATGAACATGCTCCCTGGTAAACCTCTCAAATTTGATACACCCATGTAGAAACTTATCAATATCAAGCCCAATTATGAGTCTCTATGTATTTTTGGCTGCACTTGTTGGTCTAATCTTCGTCCCTATAACAAGCGCAAACTATATTTTCAATCCAAACAATGCATTTATTGGCTAAAGTACCTTACACAAAGTAGTAAAGTGCCTAGATGTCACCATTGGGAGAGTTTATATTTATCAAGATGTTGTTTTTGACGAAAACGATTTTCCCTTTGCCTCGTTAAAACCCAATGCTGGATCTTGTCTTTGATGATGCATGTAAAATGCATACATGAACTTTGTAGTTTGTTAACATGTTTAACTACATATTTTCATCATATATAATGTTATATCCATGTTTTATATTGATTTTTGGGGATTTACCAATGATCTCCTTTATTTTGGCTATAACCCGGCAGCGCAGAAAAAACCATGTTTTCAATGTTTTTGATATTTCAGGACCTATAGAAATCAAACGGACCTGAACTTTTGGGAATGCCAATATTTATCCACGAGAAGCATCTGTAGCACAAGAATCCCACCTGGAGGTCCAGGAGGCCCAAATGATCATGGGTGGAGCGCCCAGCCTAGTGGGCGCGCCACCTACCCTCATTTGCTCCTAGGCCGTCTGATCGCTGTCAACACCCGGTTTTTTCAATCCTAGATGCCTGTTATGCCATACATCGCAATCCCAGGATTACCATTTTTGCGAGACATAACAGAATTGGATACCATAGTACATCATCCATTACAAACGATACATAAGTTCTTACACAAATAGGGATCTCATGATCCAGTTCTTAATACAACATCAAGCAGCGGAATACGTAATAATAACGGTAGCGTAGGCGAAGCTCCATCTTCAGGGTCACAGGCAATGCTGACGATGGGAGATGATCCTAGTTGTCGTAACCTTCCTGGGGTCCATCTTACAGGTACTCCTCTTCATAGTATGGCCATGGGAATAGCCAGGGACAAAGCCATGAGTACTCTTTAAGTACTCTCAAACTAATACTTATAGGAAAAAGGGGGTTTTGGATAATAGGACACTAGGCTCTAGTGTTGTTTTGCAAAATCCAGATTTATCTCTACTAAGCTCCAAAGCTAGTCACAATTGTATAAATCCTAAGAGGGAACTTGTATTTCATATCACAACTCTGTTGTGGTCAAGTCAAAGTCTTAGTTCATTTCACAGGTCATTTTGAAAAGTCTGACGGGGGAAACAGTATGGCCACTCCAACTGTCTATAACCGCGGACGCGGCTATTCGAATAGTTTGACACTCTGCAGAGATTGTACACTTTCACCACAACATTCGATACATCCGTCAGGAACAAATCCCGAATTCACCATACTCAGTATGCGGATAATCAATCCTAACCTTTCGATTACACGCCCTAGTATAAGCACCTCTCATGTGAGTTTGGCCTCCCAACCATGACCAACTGTCATCTTGGGTACTGCACAGGTGGACAATCTTCACAAGGTAGCCTCAGCTCAAACCTTGGCCGTGAGGGAACTAATACTAAGGAATATAAGTTTTTAGTCAAGCCCTACCCAATATTCGGGTATTGTGGTTGTACGATAAAATTGGAATGGTATCGCATCCAGACAACCATCAGTTTTATAAAGGGCTAAGGCTCATGCCTCAACATTTTTATCACCAAAGTTCTCAAGTGTTTGGAAACACATGTCCAAAACATTTCAATAGAATGATCCATCATTCCAAGGTTTTCATAACCATTTTTCCACCAAGTATTCCCATCTAAAGTTGATCAAGTTTTATGCTTAGCACTAGCATCTACAGGTAGGGGTAGTACTAATGAGGGGTGGTAAACTGGTGGAGTTTCAGCTAAGTACAACCTCATGTCTCAGGCTGATGTCCAGGTTTCTAACTTAAGCCAAATTTTATGCTCTTTATGCACCTTCAGCACCTTTCCAAAATCTACCAGTCACTTAAGTAAACTCTAAGTAAGCTTTTATAAAGAAATAAAGTAAGAAGCTTGCAAGTAAAACTAGGATTGGTTTATTAAGTGGGTGTGATCACATATGCTTAAGGCATATAGTAGGTATAGTAACAAGTATGGGCTTGCATAGGTATAGTCTCAGCTTGCACAATATCAGTATAAGCTTGCACATTCACTAGTAGTATTAGGCTTGCATATTTACTAGCTTGCTAAAGTAGAGGGTCTTGCAAGTTTTAGCTTGCCTGGTGTAGAGCAGTGGTTGAAGTTCTCCTCGGCTTCTTCTTCGTAGTATCCTCCTTCCTCCTCGTATCCTTGGTCGGTACTAGCGTCTATGAGTAAATACGAGGTACACAATCACCAAACAATACTTAACTACTTGCAATCATCACACACAAGGGTCCTATGGATGATCTAGCATCATCTCTAACACTACAAGCTTAAGGCTTGATTTAATTCCTTTTATTTTTAGAAAAGTAATTTCTACTCATTGAAAAACTACTTAAGATTTAATATTCTCCAAACCCAACATGGGATCATGTTGACACATGTCATCACCACATATTGTAGTCCATGAGAATGTGATTTAAAGTGGTGTCATAATTTAATAAGGTTTTACCCTTTTATTTTAATTAATTAAAGTGGCTAGGAATGCTTATGTAGCATTCTTTTATTACTTGAACATTATTTCTGCAAGTAAACCTATATATTTTTATATATTCTGAAAGGTATGGTTAAATGTGATTTTTGAGAGTTGGAATCAACTCAAAAGCTATTATGGTTTAAATTTGAAAAATGTTTGAATGCAGAAAAGCTTCTGCCTTGTTATTTTTACCATGGGTGATCTATAGATCCAAATGACTTGAATCCAACGGGCTTGGATTCAGCATTCACAGACCTTTCCAACAAAATTGGTTTCATTCAATTTGGTGCACTGATTCGATCTGGGTTAATTTTTAAAGTTGGATACAGAAGCGTGTTTGAATTGAAATGTCCAAACACATCACAAGAGAGAATAACGTTGGGGTTACCCAACACAAACAACCACTAAGTCAATAAATAGTTTTACCAACTACTTCATTGATCTGATCGATCAATTCAATAGTGACTTGCCAAGCATCTATTGATGCCGGTCCCAAGCATATGTGGATGCCACAACTATATATGCACATGTGCAATTTATCCCCTTTAGGTGTGCGCCCGATTCCTCTCACACGGAATATGGTCCCATCAACTAGTCTATATCTTTCCGGAATAACAAGAGGCAATGAAAAATACCTGCAGTTAATGAAATGAAAAGGGAGATGTTTACTAATCAAAAAAACAAGATTGACATTGGATCTATTTAACACTATTAGTTTCATATCCCATTCCCTTCATAACCTTTGTCTTACTGTTCAGTTCTGGTTTTAGACGTCAACCCCTTCAAGGGAAGCTACAACATGGTTAGCTAACTGCGATCCATGATTTGGATGAACCTGATCTCAATCCTATTAACTAACACCATGATATGATAAATGACAAGTCAAGTTCAAGTGATCACTTTAACGAATGACATGCCCTAACTTTCCTTAAGGAAGTAATGGGACAATCGTTATTCCAAAATTGTTTGGGGAGAATTGACTCGTAAGAGGAATTTGAGCCAGAAGCAAACACACTTTTTGATGCACCAGAAGATCACTGTTACGATCACCCTAGCTATTACATGTAACGTTTGATGACACTTAAAGTACATCTTCCAATATGAGGGAAACTGATATTATTATGGTCGAAGGACTTGTGCATATGATATCGACATAATGATAATACTAACAACATGTGACGAAAAATCTCATAGCATATCATAGAATTGAATCAGTTCATCACCCTTGTTCTTATAACAATGTGCTCTTGATACCGTAGCTAGCCTTCTTACCATAAATATGCCATGATTAGGAAACATGATCATCACACACCACATGAGCTAGTCTTAGAGGTGAAACTAGGAACAACTTGGTGTTATCTCTCTACATGTGCTTATGAGTTTTGCTTCGAATCTCATATTCAAGAACCATAACAGTTATAGCATAAAAACATTAATAATGAACATGGAAATAAATAATACTCCCTCCGACACATTTGATTCTGCGACACTTAATATGGACCAGAGGGAGTAACTTTTGTTATTGCCTCTAAGGCATAATTCCTTCACCTCCTGGTCCCTCACTTTGGTGCCATGCGACATTATAGTGTGTGTCTTCTTTGATTCCATGAAAAAATCCATGATGTTTTCCCCAAATTTATCCGGCTTCAAAATGTCCCTACAACTTGAAATACAAAAAAGAAGAATTTTCAACGTTCTAGGATCAAATTTTCTAAAATTCCTGGATCTCAAGGAACCTTCTAGAAACTGACTGGACAAGATAGCTAATGTACAAATGTGTTTCCGTATTCTATTTATCTTTCCTATATATGATGTTTAGAGTTGGTAGAGATATCTCAGCTTTCCTTCACTCCTGCTTAAATGCAGGACCAACAAATATGTTCCTCACACAAATAAGAAAGGACACACCTAGACTCGCATGTGGGATCAACACTCTTTCAGGAAAGTTTACAAAAATATAAATCTTACTCTCGAGTGCGACAATCCCTATTGTGAAAATCATAAAAAAAACATGTGCAATGAGACTTCAACTTAAAATATTGTTATGGTTTTTAGCTTTCCTTACCAAACTAACTCATTGTATAAATATTTTTCTTATTCTAATGCAATGAAATATCTCATCCATCTCCTATGGGAGTTATTTTTTGTATCTTCAAGATTATGCACATATTGCCATATTTCAAAATCGGAAATGGTGTTTTACTTGAATTCTTTCATTGGTCCTCACACATGCATTTCATATTACTGATTTATTGTCGGTGTGCTTGTAGCCAGAAATCTTGGCGTTGACGGTTTCTCTAGAAGTACAATCTTAAAATGAAAACTAGGATTTGACCAGAAGAGACCACAATTATGTATAAGTGGTACAAACTTGAACTAGACCTTATAGAAAAATTCATTGGTACTTGGGGGGTAAATAAACCTAGGTTTGACCAACAAAACATATAACAAATTTGAATTAAAGAGTACAAAATTTGACCTGTATAGCACAAAACTAACAAAACTATTCATTCATACTTTCTTGTTTGTTCTTCTCTCAATGGGGTCACACCCTCTACCAAATTAGAGTCTCGGGTAGCTTGTTTCTAGAATTTGATGGAAGATTAACCTTCTATGCTTTGTAGATGGGGAAGAGAACCGTCTATTCTATTTGGTACATGGACAAGAATAAGAACATGTTATTCGCAAAAAAAAGAACATGCATGCTACATAGATGGGATGGATTATGGTTTTGGTACATGGGAAGAACATGGTATTTGGTGTTTTCATGGGGTCTCCAATGAAAGGGATCCCCTTGGCCATGTCGCCACGTTCCATTTGCTTATACTGTAACGAAGTTTACTAGAAATCAAAATGGGAAGAAACTTCTTACTTACTGCCTAAGTAACAAAGTTTTCTAGAAATCAAAAAAATCGACTTCGCTACTTGCTGTCGTAATAAATAAACTTCTTTTAGAATCACTTGTAATTAGTAAATTAAACCAACATGTACTCGCGTAATGATATGTATGAACGAGTATTTGGAGATTGACGAAAACACTAGATGACAGAATTCACTGCAGATTTGTAGGTCATGAAGGGTGACTTGTTTTGGACTATCCCCAAAATATGAGACACCTATGAATTTGATTAAAGGTGACTAAAAAGCGACGGTGTAATTCTTTTAAATTTCTAGAAAGACAGACAATAAGGATGAAGACATTGAGTTCAAATGACTCTGATATTTGGCACATAAGAGTAAACTGTTCACTTTCACGCGGCTCACTGTTCGGCGTGTGATGTAGTTGAATGATACTTCGAGAATTTCCGAACAGAAGCTAGAGAATTTCGCCAAAGTATTGAATATAAAATAGTGAAGAATAAACCGAAGTTGTAGACGGAGTCGCTTGGAGCCTAGGAGTAGTAGTGAGACTCATAGAAGACAACTCAAGTCCAGAGTATATGCATGCGCTTGACGCATGAAAAACTTCAAGATAGTGAAGAATACTAGCTAAGGTCAAGTTGTTTTAGTTTCCGTCAATTTTTTTTTGACAAAAAATATATTAATATCATGAAGATAACAATTACACTCAGCATCTGCAATAACGAAATCCCCTAATGGCATTTTTTTTGAATGACGGCAGGAGAGCTGCTGTTTTCATTGCAATAGTGGAAGGGTTTTACCGAATTTAAAAGGGTGGACCAGAGTGAGGTCTCCCTGAAGAAAGGAAGAAAAAACAAAAGCTCAACCAGGGTCAAAAGGTGCGCCGCTAGCCTGCTCCACAAGCGGAATAGGAGCACCATCAAGCCTCCAAGCGTTTGCCTCGTCTTTTATCCTTGCGATGAACACTAGGAAAGACAACTCTTTCTTTTCGAAGATGCGTGGATTCTATTCCTTCCATAGTTCGCATCAAATCAGGTGGGCCATAAGTAGAATTAGTTTCCTCTTTTCTTTTGTTTGCTTGCCCACCATGGATGAAAACTAGTCTTTGATGGCAAGGTCCTTGCCAATCCATTTGGATGAGTCGATTTCCACAAATTTGAAGTGTTTTGACATTGTGGTCCACGCTTTGGCCGAAAATGGACATTCCATGAACAGATGGCCTGCTGTCTCAAGGTTGCGGTGACAAAGTGTGCAGAAATATTTATTGTCCCATTGCCTTTGCAGTAGTTTGTCAGCTGTAAGTACTCGGTTGAGCATCAGAGTTCAGATGAAGAATTTGCATCTGGCGGGGACCCATCCCTAATGGCATTATGGATGCACATATCCCTAAAACAAAAAGAAGAAGTAAAAAAAGAAACCTCGCTACAATGATCTATTTCTTGTAGCAGCAGAACAAACACCACCAAGACAATATCTAAACTCTAAATTTTCCAAAAGTGATGTCTCCAAGAACAAAACAATGCACAAACAACAAGAAAATTCCTCATCATCTCGAAGACTCAAACCACCATTACTAGTTCTTAGATCTCAGCATCCATGACATTTTCTGCCTCCGACTTCACCATGGAACACAAAAGATATGCTCCATGATGACAACATACATCAATGCTTCGTGTCCTTCCCTCCTGAAACCGAAGAGTTAGAAAAACAAATGTGCACTATAGCACTATCTTCCGATATATAATGTGGGGTGTACCACAAGACACTACAGGAGAAGCTGAATACGCCGACGGCCGGGTCCCGTCGGCGTAGGCTGGCCCGACGGCTGCCGTCGGCGTATGGCCGTCGGCGTACAGCCCCGTAGGCGTAGCCTCTTCTCCCGTCGGCGTAGAAAGCCGTCGGCGTAGACCATATGGGGCCCACCTAGATGACTAACGGCCGTTTGGCTACACCGACGGCTTTACCGTCGGCCTAGATTTTTTCAATTTGTTTTCCCATTTTTTTTTCAATTTTTTTTCTATTTTTTTCAAAAAAAATTAACATTTTTCTATTGTTTAACTTGTTAATCTCACATGGATATTTTTAATTCTAAGTATACTTAGTCTCAAGTCAAATTGCACAATTAGTCAAACTTCCCAACCGGTCACCCATCCTAATACTACTCCAGCCCCAGCACGCTTAACTTCTTCGTTCCTTCCACATGAGCTTCCGACAAACAAACTAGAACTTGTTGTGAATATTATCATATCAAGCCTATTAACCATTACACTATAATGTTAGACATATTTGTTTTTTTACATTCCATACAATTTTTTGAGTAAACAACAATAAATAAGTAATAATAATCTTGAATTCAAATAAAAATAAAATAAATTTTATTTATTTTTATTTTTTATTTAAATTTGAATAATTCATATCTACAAATCCGTAAATCATAATTCGACAAATAATATATCCAAATCAATCAGAAAAATGAGAGAAATCCAAATATGACATACCTATCATCTATTTAATTATATATCATAAATTTTAAATGTTAGACTAACTGAAACTATGTCAAGATTCATGAAACACCCCGTTTTTGGCACTCGAAAAATAAAAAATATGGCTTTTTATTTTTATGTCAAGATTCATGAAACTATATCAAGTTTTATATTTTTCCATGAAACTATGTCATATAATATGACACCACGCGAAGGTTTTGCATTGTTTCGATCATTTTTTAATTTTTTATGCCCGTTTCAAACTATCGTCAAACTTCCTAAATCGAGGGGCATGATGATTCTTAGCTCGGGGACGAGTCTCACTAAACTTGCATTAGATCTCTGATAAAATGGCATATTTTGAACCTAAAAATAATTTTTACAAAAAATCACGAGCAATATATCATATACATGTAGTTCAAATCTAACTCATTTCCTGCCGGTTCAGCAGGGATTTGTCTTTTTCACGAGAGGTGAACAGAAAGGTTTGAGATTCCTAGGTTGGGAAATTGTCCATTCAATATGGTCTAGTATTTTTGAAAAATATGGTATTATCATTTTGAAACTTTCATTTGGTGGTTGCTTCACAAAAACACCCCGTTTTTTGCACTTGGAAAATGAAAATTGGCTTTTCGGTGCGACGAAAAGAAAAACTTCCTCCTGCAACATTGTTCACCATCCCATGATACACATGTGTGCACAATATGGACACATTATCGCAAACTATACCGCGATTATAGCAATAACATTGGTCATTTGACCTGAAATCCAGAAAACCTCGATTGAGATAGGCCATTTTGTGAAGTTTTTTTAAGACTCAATGAATATACCAAGTCTGGTATTTTTCCATGGAACTATGTCATATAATATGACACCACGCGAAGGTTTTGCATTGTTTCGATCGTTTTTTAATTTTTTATGCACATTTCAAACTATCATCAAACTTCCTAAATCGAGGGGCATGATGATTCTTAGCTCGGGGACGAGTCTCACTAAACTTGCATTAGATCTCTGATGAAATAGCATATTTTGAACCTAAAAATGATTTTTTGTATATCATGTACCTGTAGTTCAAATCTAACTCATTTCCTACCGATTCAGCAGGAATTTGTCTTTTTCACGAGAGGTGAACGGAAAGGTTTAAAATTCCTAGGTTGGGAAATTGTCCATTCAATATGGTCTAGTATTTTTGAAAAATATGGTATTATCATTTTGAAACTTTCTTTTGGTGGTTGCTTCACAAAACATCCCGTTTTTTGCACTTGGAAAATGAAAAATATGTTATACGAAAGTATTTGTATTTTTTTGAATAAAAATATATAATATTTAAGTTTATATAGATATATCTTGTTTTTCTGCAAATTTTGATATATTATATGTATTTTTCTGAATTTAAATGATTTAGTTATGATTTTTCTAAGAATAATGTGGCAAAAAAGAAAAATAGCTACACCGACGGCAAAGCCGTCGGCATAGGTCTGAAACCTACGCCCGTCGGCGTAGACTTGACGCCGTTGCTCTGCCGTTAGCCCAATAGGCTACACCGACGGTCATGTTTACGCCGACGGCGACCGTCGGCCTATTTATTCTACGCCGACGGTAAAACTAGGCCGACGGCCTGTCAAGCTACGCCGACGGCCCCGACATTTTACTGTCGGCGTATAAAAATACCGTCGGCCTATTTAGTTATTCCCGTAGTGAGATGAAACCCATGATGACATGGTAGCAATATGCACCGAGTGGGAGCTGACAAGATGTGCCGAGCGTAGAACGCGACTGGTGTTGCGGTATGGGGGGATTAATGCACGCAGTTATGGCCCAGGGTGTAAGCTATCTGGCCGAGGCTTGTCAGCATATCTCGATGTCCTTATCCTACCGTGATTGCTTGATATTCTCGGTAAATCGAATTTGCGACTAGGAGGAATGCAGTTTTAGTCATGAGTTAGCAAAAAGGTAGAAATCAAGAATTGTACTTTATTACTTACTGCTGGAAAAGGAACTTATTTAAGAATTGCTTGGTGTACAACTAGTAGACCCACAAATACCTATGCACTTGTTTGGTGATAAAAGAAGAAAAACAAACACGGTAGACACCTCGCTGTAGATGTATATAGGCCACCATTCAGGGGAGAAAGCACACGGAGAGAACCATGGCATACAAGTATGAAAACCACAAGTAGTAACAATCCGACAAGCTAATAATCGACGAGAAGATCAGCGGAGTCTGTAACCGCTGTGGCAATCCCATCCGCGTCCATGGTGGTGACTGCGTGGGTGACCCTCGCCGCAAGGACGGCAACTTTCAAGAAATTACTGAAGCTGCTGCTGGTCCTCCTCCTTGGCGCGTTCTGCAGCTGTCCTGTCGGCGGCGGCGCGCTCACCGGCCTGCCATGGACAACTTGCCCTGTCCCTGTCGCCATGGAGGCGGAGTTCGCCTGACCGTCGCTGCCGTAGTTGGCGTCCATCACGCACGCCACGTGGAAGTAGACAAGCCGGCCGTCGTGGTGGCGCAGGCGGTAGCACAAGTAGCCGCCGCGGTGCCCGACCTGGCCGCACAGCCCGCAGCTGTGGCCGGTGGGCTCGTGGAGGTCCAGCACGCGGCCCTCGTCCTCGACGATGCGCTCCGGCAGGACGGCGCAGCAAGGGTGGAGGTCCAGGTCGTGCTCCTGGCTGTGGTACATGAAGCCCAGCACCTGGTCGCCGCACACGTCGCAGTACACCACGCACCCTGCAGGCGAGGTCGCCGGAGGGCGGTAGAAGAAGGTTAGCGTGCGTCCCTTGAACATGTAGGGCTCGATGACCACCGGCGCCCGGGCGCAGCAGATGTGGAGGTCGAAGTCGCACTGCTCGCACCGGTATCTGCGCTCGTCGCCTCCCATCTGCCTGCAGCCGTCGCACTTGAACACCGCGCCGCCGGTGGTCACCAGCATAAGCGCGTGCTTCGGATGGGCGGAGTGGGAAACCAGCGGCGGGACATCCCCAGAGAATGTAACCATGCTAGTGCCGCTTTCTTCCTCCAAATTAAAGGGACAAAATGTTCCGCGAACAAACTAGCCAAAGGCAGTTGTGTATTTAAGTAGGTATAGATAGATTTCGTATAGAGCAACTACTATGTGGCAGATGACATGCGGGCAACTACTATGTTTGACATAAACCATGCGCGCGGCTAATATAAGCACAAGTGGCCTTTTCTTACAACGGCACAAGTTGGGTTGAATAAAATGTTGTTTATGTTAACCGTTGAGAAAAGATCTGTTTGAAACTTTTGACGGCGACTTCATCGTCTTCTTTATTTGGCTGACAGGTGTACTAAACTATTTTATATGAGTAAAATGTTGCTTCTTATTCAGCTTGGAATTTTCCGTAGGTGCAAGTGGACAGGAAGTCTTCAAAGGGGGTGACAGTGGGCACATGAAAAAAAGGCCCAACTTGAGGTATAATCTTTCAATCTTCAAGCTTGCATTTTTTTTGTCATTGGGTATTGTTAATTAATAAGAAGGGATGATTTTTGTCTTGCATTTCTACTAGGATGAGAATTTAGCTAGGTTTTAGATTGATAAAGTTAACTACTTGCTGCCAAAGTTTTAAATAGCCGGCTATAGCGCGCGAGCTATAGCCTTTTTTCGCATGGTGCGACTAAGTGCAATAGCCGGCCGGCTAAAAGGTGCGAAACCCCTTGAATAGCCGGCTATAGCCAGACTATAGCTATTTGCGAAGGCCGCCGCTATAGTCTATAGCCTGCTATTTAAAACATTGCTTACTGCTCTTTTGTTTTGATTTGTCTCTAATCATGCACAAGCCTTGATTGGATTACATATTTGACTAAGTATGTAATTTTATAACCATGGCGAATCCGGAGTTTAGGCATTTTTTTCCAAAAAGGAGGTTTACCACCTTTATTCAAATTTTATTCAACAAAAGATCCGGTGAGAGTTGTCAAGCTTCATGCACTAGTCAACGCAACCAACGGGGTGTTTGTTTGGGCTTTTGGTGGTTTTTCAGTGGAAAAATCCGAAGAAACAGACCAAAGGGCACCGTTGTGTGTTGGCCTTCGGCGTAGTGCTTCCGCCGAATAGGTCATCCCGGGAAAGCACGTCTGTAGGCGCTTCCCGCGGCTTTCCGCACACCAGCAAATCGTTTTGTTTATTTGGACATATGTTTTGTCGAAATTACCAATGAAATGCCACCGGCGAGCGTACACAGCCCGACCCAACTGCCAACCCCGTTGGAGCTCGTCCTCCCCTCCTCCGTTGCCAGAGAAAAAGCCGCCACCAGAGCTTCCTCCCCCGTTCGAGATCCTCCCCGCCAGAGCATCCTCCCCCGCCAGATGATCCTCCGCTGCCGGAGCATCCTCTCCGCCGAAGCATCCTCCCCGCCGGATTCCTCCCCCGCCCGAGACCCTCCCCGCCCGAGCATCCTCCCCCGCCAGAGGATCCTCCTCCGCCGGAGCATCCTCCCCGTCGGAGCTTCCTCCCCTGCCAGATGATCCTCCGCCGCCAGAGCACCCTCCCCATCGGATTCCTTCCCCGCCAGAGCTTCCTCCCCCGCCGAGATCCTTCCCTCCCGAGTATCCTCCCCTGCCATATTATCCTCCTGCCGCCGCCGGAGCATCCTCCCCGTAGGAGCTTCCTCCCGCCGCCGGGGCTTCCCACCCACCCCCACCCCGCCGGATTCCTCCCCCACTCGAGATCCTCCACCTCCCCTCCCCGAGCTCCTCAAGATCGACGGGGCAGCCCAAATCGTTGGAGCTTCTCCCGCTCTGGCTCACCTCGTCGCCCGAGCTCCTCAATATCGACAGGGCTCACCTCGCCAGATGTGATACTGCTTGCAGAAAAAGTATGTAACAGCAAGTGTCTTTTTTGTATACTTCTACTGCAGAAAAAAAATGTATTTTAGACAAATAATATATGAAATATTGTATTTGATAAAGACATATGCATGTATGCACTTCAATAGTGAAGTATATGTGTTATATGAATTACGGGGACGTTACAGACAATTCCTAGCATACAGCCAGACAACCAGCTAAGTTGCCAAACAGTCAAACTCAAAGAAGTGGCTTTTCCTGCATAGCAGCTTTCCCAGTACAGCAGCAGCCAGACAGCCAGCCAAGTTGCCAAACAGTCAAACTCAGAGAAGTGGCTTTTTCTGCATAGCAGCTTTCCCAGTACAACAGCACAGCCAGCCACAGCCACAGCCCAAACAAACAGGCCCCAAAAGTCAGAACTGATGGAAAGAACTAGTGCAATCCACTTATACACTTCAACACCCCCTCTCACGTGTGACGGAGAGAAGTCAGCATGTGCAACCGGAAGAGAGCGACGGCGCGCGAAACTCACGTATGACTCAAGAGGCCTATACGTGGACATAGAGGGGTCAACAATAATTTTAGAATAAATTGCGAAAGCCAGAACTCGAACTCGAGACCTTAGGCTCTAATACCATGTCAAGCTTCCTGCACTAGCCAACGCAACCAAAAGTCCGAACTGATGGAAAGGGCTAGTGCAATCCACTTATACACTTCAACAAGAGCAAACATCAAAATATTTGAAACCACTACGCAACAACTACAAACTAGACAATCGGTGAAGAACAGGCCATCATGGCCTTATGCCCTAAAAAAGAAGAGAAAATTCCTTATTTGAGACTACTTCCTAATATGATTTCTCATTTGACATTAAAAAAAATTCACTTCCTTACATGAACATTTTTTAAATTTCTTTGTCTTATATGACACTATCGTCGGTTCCATTAAAAGGTTTCGTTAATTTTTTCCAGACAGACCTAAATATCCTTGGTTTAATAGTTTGACTTATACACGTGGTTTGTGCAGATGAGAAATTACCCTATTCCCTCCCTGTTTCACATGAGAAATTACGTAATATCTCTGATGTGTATGTATAGGGATGTAAGTGGCACACCATTTAATCCCGCGTAATACCGTTTACTATTTGTATTCTAGTTCAACAAAGTTTGTTTTTTCTAAAACAAAGAACTAAGATTTTAAATAAACGGGACCTGCGGATGCCATTTAAGCCATTTACATCCCTACCTATGTATGATAACCTTGGAATTTTAGACGGCGCAAGCCACACGCGTATAGGGTGCCTACATGTTATGCAACCGCGGATCACCTATACATACGCGCGCCCAATCCGTACGATGTGCGCGTGTGGAGCTGTGCTTTGCTAATCAGCATATTACAGCATGTAACATATTAATCACATTTATCTCGTCGTCCGTAAGTCCACTAGTCAACACGATGCACGTACGCGTGGTCGGTTGGCCACGCCGAACGTATTTCTACAAAATAAACTGAACCGGATTCACGTGGCTTGTTACTGAAACAATATAATAACTTTTATGCTTTTTATCAATGCCACACGATTATAAGCCAACAAATTCTTGTCAACCATCATATTATGTACCAGGGGCAATAACGTTTTTTTAGATCCCTAGTTAATCCCATTAGTTCTCAAAATACACTGAAGTGTCATATAAGACAAAAAAAAATTACATAAGTGGTCAAATAAGGAAGTGAAAAGTTTTTAGTGTCAAATAAAAAATCATATTGAAGAGTAGTGTCAAATAAGAAATTTTCTCAAAAAAGAAACAACGCCCCACTAGCTATTTGACGGAGGCATTACCGAGTCGCCCTATGGCGAAACAGCACGCAACCTCAGCGAGCACCTCACGCACTTACTCCAAAAGTCATCACAGTCGTTGGATCGCTGAGCCCTCTACAGTAAATTTATCCGCAGAGCCCAACGTCTCTAGACACCAACCCCCCAACCCGTGCGATTCCAACAAATCAAACGTTCATCACCGATCACTTGTTGCGCCATGCTGGCGAAATTGTTTAAAAAATGAATGGTACTCCCAAATATCTAAAAAGGAAGAGATCACAATTAACAACCAAATAAAATTTTGTAACTTACCAACAAAGCAAAAAAACTTAACAACTCCTAATCAAAGTAACAAACATGACCAAAAAAATAAATCAAAGTATCAAACATGACCCAACACATCACTGCTGACTTAGCAACATTCTTCTCGACGTATCCAGTGAACACTCCGGGTAGATGATTTTTTCTAAATGATCAGACCTCAATACTGAACGAGCATGAATTATGGCGAAGGATTCAATTCCCGCAGTAACTCTCTTCTTCAATGACATCCTCTGCCTTTTAGTCCTAGGGAACCTGAATGGCCTATCATCTTGGCAGTGGTTGCACTCCAACATTCTATACAGGAACACGTCCTCTAGATTCACCGCTGCTGCCACCACACGTCGGAGATAACTCACCATGTAATCTTCAGATTGAAAGCCAAAGATGATAAGTGTGACCAAATTGTGATGTTGGAAATGAGATGAAGCCGAGTCCCACTCTACACCCCTGTTCTCGCTATAAGATTCTGCTTTTCTCGTCATCTCATCTGTTTCCATAATGCATGAGTGATCCCATACCTACATGCCAGCAACATGACAGAGGCAAAAATATTTGTCAAATGAGCACATAATATATGTACCTGGTGATGAGATAATCTCGCAAAACCTAACATTAAGCCCCATGTGGCAAAGAGAGATCTCTACAGGTAAAAAAAAAAAAAAGCACATACTGTCATGTATAGCTCCTTCAGCAAGGGCGCAGCTTCAAGAATAAACATTGTCCACGTGAGATCGCACCCTTCAGGGATATTAACCAGATTCACAAACCTAAGTTGGCGGAACACAGATGCCAGACTTCCCGTCAGGCATTCTGGCTGCACCCAAATCTGCAACAAACAAACAAACAAATGCTGAGATGAGCTCAGAACAACAACAACAACAAGAAAGAAGCCATGGCTAGCAAAGGAACAATTTTTGACGTACCTTTTCAGAGTTAAATCCCAACTTCAGATCCCGTATAGATGTAGTGCTAAGAAACTCACTCAACTTGACAAGATTATGAAAGCTATAGCCAATATTTGAGAGGCTTACAGTCTCGAGCAATGGGACATGACCAAGAACCAGTGGATCTTGGTAATTTATCCAACCATCAAACGTCATCTGTGTGAGTTGAGGGAGCCAGATCAGCTTAACTTGCTCCAAAAAACAATTGACGATACTGAGCTCACTGAGATGAGCGTGTTCGACTTCCAGTGTGCTGGGATCACCCGAGTCACAATTGTTCAAACGCAGATGTTTCAACTGCTTGCAAGTGATGAGGATGTTGGATATGTCTAATTCACTAAATCTCAAATTCTCTATGTCAAGGCTAGTGAGACCACGGAATGCATTTTGACAAGCGTCAAAGAACCGCATGAATTCTCTGCCATACATGACAAGCTCATCATCTTCCAACTCATCCATGCCAACCTTCCCTGTCATGACACTGAATTGGGCCATCTCAACCATGTGTGTCTCCATGATATGACCAACAGCTTGTCCAATGGATATGGGAACATCATCTCTCAAGTAAAACGCGGCAGACAGGAAGCGGACGATGTTTACACCTGGACTTCTGCGCCTCAGTATGCTCTTTGTCGCTTCGACAGCAGCAGCATTCACCCTAACCATTTCATCATCAGATACGTTGACATTTGACACGCCCTCAGGCAGGAAGTCCTGCGCATTTATCATCAGTCGAGACAGCTCAGCGGAGAGCCGACCCCACCTTCTCGAGAGGATGCTGGTTCTTGCAGCGTCGGCGACATTAAGTCGGTCAAGAATGTTGACCAGAATGTCATCAGACAATGCGCTGATCCTGTCATCTCTACTGCCTTTCTGCACTTTGGCAATGTAGAAACGCAGGAGTTATGGAGTAGTATTTCACACTAGTCGCAAAGATGGATGGACAGTTATGCAATTTCTATACAACCACGATGTAAAATTTTGATCTAGTACAAGAGGTACTACAGACTTGGTAACATATTTTTCCATACAAAACATGAAATTGAAAAAGAAGCAATTTTGATTCAGTTTTCAGAGATACAATTTCCATATATACAGTTGTAAAGATGTACTAATTTTTATGTCGACACAAATTTGATTATTAGAGAAAATAAAAGATCTATCTAGAGGGTAATAAAGGGCAAGGAACTCACCCCCATGGCTCCCGCGTAGATCTAGAGGAAAACGAGGCCCGGGAAGAACATGTTGCGCTTGGCCGCCGTAAATCACGCAGCTGATGTCTCAGAAATCGCTGTTCTCCGGCGAAATCAGGAGATCTCGTTGGCAGATATACAGCGACTTGGGTTCCGCCTCCGATGGGAATCGATAAGGAATCCATATCCTTGTGTGATCTAAACCCAGAGGGGGTCGAATTGGGACTGCTACTTTGATTGCGGGCTGCGGCTGCGGATTCGAATCCGGATTGCGGCTCCCACCAAAACTCAATCTCAGACATGGAAGGTCAACCGTGCAGTTTGCTCGGCATCAGCTTCCAACAGAACTCAACCAGCAGTGACCGACGACACAAACTTGAGAGGAAATGAGAACTCAATCAGCTAAACTCCGACAGTTTACCTGAACCATATATAGTTCATAAAGAAGGATGCAAAAACATGTACTAATCAGTAGCATTACATCTGTTGGCCCATAATCTAATGTCTTCGAGACATCTTCGCTTAACCAGCAGAAGGGGTTCATCCACGCCCTTGAAGATGACAGCATTAACACTAGAGCAAAACACTAGAGCTTCCTCGGTTTCATTGTGAATAGAGGAGTAAAATATATTTAGATGAGTAAGATAGCTGGATTGTCTAAATAGCACATCCATCTCCACCAACCACGCCGCGCTGTCTGTCACCACCGGCCACGTGGCCTTTGCCCGGCAACGAGGAGGTGGCGGCGGCGGATCTAGGGTTCCCTAGCCAACCACCGGGAGCGACGCGGGGAGGGAGTGTTGTACCGATATGGCTACAGAATTGTGAAGTTCAGGAGCAAAACAGGGTCCTACCTCCTCTGCGTTGTTGGATCAAAACAGAATTGTGCGACACTCCAAGCTTTGTCTAAAATTTACTCACGGCACAACAGAAATAACTCGTTATCCTATCCATGCAATAGACGCAATTTCATACACTACTACTACTGATTTTTATTATTATACAAAGCACTGTGCCGCTGCAGCTATAAAATAAAAGCAAAACCAAATAAGAAAACCCACCACAACTCATCATAATACAGTACAAACATTAATACATTATGCGGGCTGGACCGCTTTATTAAAATAAACAAAACTTCCTGAAAAGCCTTGAGCTATCTTCTCAGGCAGTCTTTCTAATGAAAACACTACTACTACTAATTTAGTATCATTGCTTCATGGTCTTCCTGAGTTTCAGCACTGCTAAGGAAGCGAATCCTGGCATGTGACTCGAAGCCCTGGGTCATCTGCTTCCTCATTGAACATCTATGCTTCTTTGACAGCGGGAACGTAGTAGGCTTGAGAGGTTCCAGGTCTTCACACTCGTCACATGTCAGTCTATCATACAGGTAGACATCCTTCAGATTCACCGCTGCTCTCATCACACGCCTCACATAACTCACCATGCAAGACTCAAAGCAGAAGATGATGAGCTTGGTAAGATGGTGGTGCTTGAAATTTGATGTACTACTCGCTGATTCCCACTCTACGCCCTTATTTTCGCTATACAGGCGTTTCCTCCTTTCCTCGTCATCCATTTGCATTTCACATGGGTGATCCATTACCTGCATTCCACCCATAGGACAGAGATAAATGGAAGAGGTTAATTTTCCCACCGAGACATCTCTGCTCCAGTGAAAGCACAGGTGTCCAACAGAAAACAGAAAGGGTGTGAGCATACCGTCATGCAGAGCTTCTCCAGCGATGGTGCAGCTTCCAGAATGAACATTGTCCACATAAGATCATAACCTTCAGGAATACTATCTAGATTGGCAATCCTTAGTCGGTGGAACGCAGACGCCAGCCTTTTGGTTAGACACTCTGGTTGAACCCAAATCTGCATCAACAATGAACACATCATCATCATCATAGTATAAGTAGAGAACCAAGTGAGGCAAGGACAAAGCAATCATCCCCAGTTACCTTTTCATATCTAAACCCCAAGTTCAGCTCGACTACAGAGGTCTCAAAAAGTAATGTACTTAACTCGACCATTTCATGCCAACTGACAGCACGATTTATAAGGGTCACAACCTCAAGCAATGGAACATGGCCAAATGACAGCGGTAGGTCCTTGTAATTAATCCAATACGCAAAGTTTGTTCGAGTGAGTCTCGGGAGCCACTTGAGTTCGACATTGCCAAAACGGCAATCCTTAAAACTGAGCTCGCCGAGTTGATCATGCTCAACTTGGAGTGGCATCCAACTCTCTGTCTGGCAATTGAGAAAACCTAAATATTTTAGCTGCTTGCAAGTGACGAGGATATTGGATACCATGTCAGATTCAGCAAACTTTAAATTCTCCAGGTAGAGCCGCGTCAGACCAGAAAATGCAACCCTCAACAGCATGTCCGATGGATACGGGGACAACATCTCTCAAGTAGAACGTCGTTGACAGGAGGCTGATTGTGTGCTCGCCCGGATTTCTGCGTGTCAGTATGTTCTTTGTCGCTTCAACAGCAGCTGCATTCATCCGAACCAAACCATGACCAGAGACTTCGGGGCTTGAAACACCCTCAGGCACAAAGTCCTGAGCATTTATTACAAGTCGAGAGAGCTCGGCGGAGAGCTGACTCCAGCGTCTAGAGAGGACGCTGGTTCTTGCAGCCTCAGGGACATTGAGTCGGTCAAGAATGTTGACCAGAATGTCATCAGGTAACGCGCTGAGCCTATCATCTGTATTGCCTTTTTTCTGCATTTGGCATGGACAGAAATAAGGGTCGGTTTAAATCAAGCTACTCTAGTAAAAAAGACAGAATTTTGATGCAGGACTAGATACAATCTAGAAATGCTTTTGCGGAAAATAAAACTGCAATTATTAGAAGTTTGATTCGTTCTTGAAGATGCACTTCTGTATTTTATGTATAATCCAGAAGATAAAAACTTGATAATTTTGCCACAAATAAGTTCATGTTTTAATGAAGCAAATTCGATTGGATGGATCTAGAAGGAAAAAAGGACAAGGAACTCACCCCCATTGCTCCAGCGCAGATCTTCCGAGGCGTGAGAAGAACTTGTCTACAATTATTGCGTTTCTGCATTTGGCATGGAGACAAATAAGAGTTGTTTTCACGCTAGTCACAAAGATGGAATTCCTATAGGATCACAATAAGAGTTGTTTTCGATGTAGTACAAACATGATATAATGTATTTTTCCAAACTAAACATTGCAATTAAGAAAGAAGCAATTTTGATTCAGTTTTCAGAGATACAATTTCCATACAGTCGTAAAGATGCAATTTTTATGTCGTCACAAACTTGATTAGAGAAAAAAATAAAAGATCCAGAGAAAAATAAAGGGCAAGGAACTCACCCCCATGGCCCCCGCGTAGATCTATAGGAAAGTGAAGCCAGTGGAGAACTTGCTGCGCCTGTTTACCTTGAATCACGCTTCAGGAAATCGCTGTTCTTCAGGAGATCTCGTTGGCAGATATACAGCGGTTTGGGTTCCGCCTCCGGTGGCAACACCGAGATTGAAATCGAGAAGGAATCTAAACCGGAAGGGGGTCGAACTGGGACTGCTGCGAGACTTGATTCGAATCCGGATTGAGGGAATGTGAATGGGAGATGGAGTTGTACAAAGACCTTTTTCTGAGGGAAACAGCCGCACTCTGTCCTGCTGCGTGAGTTGTATGTAAATATGGCTACACATACTGCAGCTCACTTGTGTGATAAAAGAACTTGCGAGAATGTATCTGGTTAGATGAAATTCCTGCCTACAGAAAGATTCAAACATTGCTACTCTGAATTTGTAGAGCTCTTGTGATATTCCAGCTAAAAAGGAAAAACTAATACACTTACAGTCCAAGAGTATTAAGAAATCCTCTTGTGCCACAATTTCTTCCAACTGGTTTTGATTATACAAGGCACTGCCGCTATAGAATCAAAATCAAACAACAGAACCTGACACAAGTCATAAGAGTACAAACATTATGTGGACCAGACCGTTAAATTAAACAAACTTGCAGAAAAGCCTTCAGCTATCTTCTCAGGCAGCCTTTAACGAAAACACTAATACAGTATCATCTTGGAATGATCATCCGCCATTACAGCATGATCGAGGAAGCGAATCCTGGCATGTGACTCGAAGCCCTGGGTCATCTGCTTCCTCATTGAACACCTATGCTTCTTTGACAGCGGGAACGTAGTAGGCTTCAGAGGTTCCAGGTCTTCACAGTCATCACATGTCAGTCTATCATACAGGTAGACATCCTTCAGATTCACCGCTGCTCTCATCACACGCCTCACATAACTCACCATACAAGACTCAAAGCAGAAGATTATGAGCTTGGTAAGATGGTGGTGCTTGAAATTTGATGTACTAGTTGATTCCCACTCTACACCCTTATTTTCGCTATACAGGCGTTTCCTCCTTTCCTCCTCATCCATTTGCATTTCACATGGGTGATCCATTACCTGCATAGGACAGAGGTAAATGGAACAGGCTAATTCTCCCACCACGACATCTCTACTCCAAGTGAAAGCACACGTGCAGAAATAATAATAGAGCAAACCGCTCAAAATGAAAACCATACAACAAGCTTTTGGGTTGAACATACCGTCATGTACAACTCCTCCAGCGATGGCGCAGCTTCCAGAATGAACATTGTCCATGTGAGATCATACCCTTCAGGAATGCAATCTAGATTGACAATCCTAAGTTGCTGGAACGCAGATGCCAGCCTTCTGGTCAGACACTCTGGTTCAACCCAAATCTGCATCAATAATAAACACATGATGATTGGATGAGTAGAGAATTAAGTGAAGACAGAACAAATCAATCATCCCAAATTACCTTTTCGCATCTAAATCCCAAGTGCAGCTCTTTTACAGAGGTCTCAAAAAGTAACGTGCTTAATTTGACCATTTTGTGCCAACTATGAGCAATGTGTATAAGGGTCACAGCCTCCAGCAATGGGACATGACCAAATGACAGCGGTAGCTCTACGAAGGATCTCCAAATCTCAAACTTTACTCGAGTGAGTCTCGGGAGCCACTTGAGTTCCACTTTACCAAAAGTGCAATCCTCAAAACTGAGCTCACTGAGTTCTGCATGCTCAACTTCGTGCGTCATCCACATCTCTGTCTCGCAATTGACAAAACCTAAATATTTTAACTGCTTACAAGTGGCAACAATGGTGGAAACGAAGTCACGTTCAGCTAATCTCAAATTCTCCAGGTAGAGCCGTGTCAGACCAGAAAATGCATCCAGACACCCGCTAAAAAATGATACGAACTGTGCCCCATACTTCTCCATTTCATCAACAGTGCACTGCAGGCGTTTCTTCTCTGTCAGAACTGTGAATTCAACTTTCTCAATCTTGTGTGTCACCATGGCAATGCCAACAGCATGTCCGATGGATTTGGGGACACCATCTCTCAAGAAGAACGCCGTCGACAGGAGACTGATGGTGTGTTCACCTGGATTTCTGCGTGCCAGCATATTCTTCGTTGCCTCAGCAGCAGCTGCATTCATGTGATCAAAAGAGATGTTGGTAATCGTCACACCCTCAGGCACAAAGTCCCGAGCATTTATAATAAGCCGAGAGAGCTCGGCAGAGAGCTGACTCCACCGTCTAGAGAGGATGCTGGTTCTTGCAGCCTCAGGAGCATTGAGTCTGTCAAGAATGTTGACCAGAATGTCATCAAGCAACGCGCTGAGCCTATCATCTGTATTGTTTTTTTTCTGCATTTGGCATTGAGAGAAATAAGAGTTGGTTTCGCACTAGTCACAGAGATGTTTATTTTTTATGTACTCCCTCCGTCCAAGAATAGATGTCTTAGGTTTTTCAAATTTTGGATGAATCTATATACTAAATAGTGTCTAGATTCATCCAAATTTTGACAAATTTGAGACATCTGTTTTGGGACGGAGGGAGTAGTATACTTGCAATAATGAAAGAAGCAAATTTGATTCAGTCTCCAAGATGCAATTTTCTTACAGATGCGATTTTTATATAGTCCAGAAGAAACATTTTGCCATAAATAAGCTCCAAGTTTATGTACAATGCAGTATCGGCAGTCAATTTTTTATTTTAGTTGGAAAATGCAGTCGGATGTTTGGGGTACTATAAGTGATCAGTGGATGGTAACTTATATTACAGGGGGAAACTTTGCCCAGAGTTATTAATGAAGCAACTTCGATTGGATGGATCTAGAGGGACAAAAGGACTCACCCCCATGGCTCCCTTGTAGATCTGCCGAGGCCTGAGAAGAACTTGTCTATTATTATTGCGTTTCTGCATTTGGCATGGAGACAAATAAGAGCTGTTTTCACACTAGTCGCAAAGATGCAATTCCTTATAGGATTACAAAGACGTAATTTCAACGTAGTACAAACTTGATAGAGTATATTTTTTCAAACAAAGCATTGCAATTACGAAAGCAGCAATTTTGCTTCAGTTCTCAGAGTTACAGTTTCCATTCAGTCGTAAAGATGCAATTTTTATGTCGTCACACAAACTTGATTAGAGAAAATAAAAGATCTAGAGGGAAATAAAAGGGCAAGGAACTCACCCCCATGGCTCCAGCGTAGATCTAGAGGAAAATGAGGCCCGGGAAGAACCTGTTGCGCTTGGCCGCCGTAAATCACGCAGCTGATGGCTCAGAAATCGCTCTTCTCCGGCGAAATCAGGAGATCTCGTTGGCAGATATACAGCGGCTTGGGTTCCGCCTCCGATGGCAACACGGAGATTGAAATCGAGAAGGAATCAATATCCTTGTGTGATCTAAACCCAAAGGGGGTCGAATCGGGACTGCTACTGTGATTGCGGGCTGCGGCTGCGGATTCGAATCCGGATTGCGGCTCCCAAGGGACCAAAAAGCAGAGTAGAGGACCGCCCTGTTTTTTAGTTACAGTGCATATGGTTTACGAGTAGTATTTGATTGCTGTACCAGATAACTTCAGTCCAAGTAGTATTTTATTCTAAGATAATGACCAGGTAATGTTGCCTCCCACATGTGAACGAAGTTTGCTAGTAAGTGAACCTCAGTACGAGTATTTTATTCTGCTCTTCAGTGACTTGATGTTTGTTGCCTGAGGTTTGTCTAAATTTCTACTTAATCAACAATGATAATTGAGTAGCAAACTAAATGTGAGTCTTCGGTATGCTCGAGCCAACGAAACGAAATGGCCAATATAGTATGTTGCCTTCACTTGTGAAAACAAGGCCTTTTGTTGATTCTGAAAAAGGGCTACGAACCGGTGTTAAAGGGGGCCGTACAAGCGTAGCTCGTGCGGCACGAACCGATGTTAAAGCACACTGCACCAGTGGTCCGCGCAGCCCCCCCCCCCCCCTTAACATCGGTTCGTGGCTTGAACCGGTGTTAAAGGGGGGGGTTATATAAGATACCGCAGCCCACATCCCACTCTTCTATTTTTTCATTATCTTATTTTGGAGCCTAGCAAGAGGGTGTGAAGAGTGCTAGTTTGTGTTTTTTCATATGCACAAGAGGTGTTCGGTGAAATGCCGAGAGCTCAAAATAAGTTTTCTTGTTGCTCTTTCCTTCTCGGTCGAGGTCGGCAACTATCCTTTCATGTGTCATTGATGTACTATATATAAATGGTCATCTCCCTATTAATTTTTGATATATACTATATATTAATGCAGATGAACCGGCAATGGATGTACGGTGACCGCCGCACTTCCGAGTATATTACGGGCCTCCAAAATTTCATCGTTGTGGCTAATGCAAACCGTGGTCACAATGGTTTTATGTGATGTCCGTGTGTTCACTGTCAGAACAAGAAAGACTACTCAAATACCAGAACCATTCACGTCCACCTGCTTCGATCCGGTTTCATGCCCAGCTATAATTGTTGGACCAAGCACGGAGAAAAAGGGGTTGTGATGGAAGACAACGAAGAAGAAGAGGATGATGACAACTATCATAATATGTATCCTGAATATGATGATACTGCAACGGGGGTAGATAATGAAGATCAAGAGGCAGCAGATGGGCCCGCTGATAACGATCTTGGTCGGGCCATTACTGATGCAAAGGAAGAATGTGAAACTGAAAAGGAGAAGGAGAACCTGGAGGAGATGTTAAAGGATCACAAAACATTGTTGTATACAACTTGCGAAGATGGCCACAAAAAGCTAGGTACCACACTGGATTTGCTGCAATGGAAGGCAGAGAACGGTGTGACTGACAGCGCATTTTTAAAGTTATTGGTAAAAATGAAGAATCTTCTTCCAAGAAATAATGAGTTGCCCGACAGTACATACCAAGCAAAGAAGGTTGTCTGCCCTCTAGGATTAGACGTGCAGAAGATACATGCCTGCATTAATGACTGCATCCTCTATCGCGGTGAGAAGTACGAGAATTTGGATGCATGCCCGGTATGCACTGCACTGCGGTATAAGATCAGACGAGACGATCCTGGCGATGTTGAGGGCGAGGCCCCTAGGAAGAAGGTTCCTGCCAAGGTTATGTGGTATGCTCCTATAATACCACGGTTAAAACGTCTCTTCGGAAATAAAGAGCATGTCAAGTTGTTGCGATGGCACATGGAAGACCGTAAGAAAGACGCGATGTTGAGACACCCCGCTGATGGGTCACAGTGGAGAAAAGTCGAGCGAGAGTATCCGGACTTCGCACGTGACGCAAGGAACTTAAGGTTTGGTCTAAGTACAGACGGCATGAATCCTTTTGGTGAGAAGACAGCACCTGGTCTGTGACTCTATGTATCTATAACCTTCCTCCTTGGTTGTGTATGAAGAGGAAGTTCATTATGATGACAGTGCTCATCCAAGGCCTGAGGCAACCCGACAACGACATTGATGTGTACCCAAGGCCATTAGTTGAAAAACTTTTACAGCTGTGGGCCAAACCAGGTGTACGTATGTGGGATGAGCACAAAGGGGAGCCATTTTACCTACGAGCATTGCTTTTCGTAACCATCAATGATTGACCTGCTCTTAGTAACATTTCAGGGCAGACAAACAAGGGATACAATGCATACACACACTGTTTAGATGAGACTGAAAGTGTATATTTGGATAAATGTAAGAAGGTTGTGTACCTAGGGTATCGCCGATTTCTTCCGAACCTGCATCCAGTAAGATTTGCTCTAATAAAATAGGGTTAGATTCCTTTTTAGATGCTTAATATTTCTTATGTTCAAAGTTTTAGGATTTGACAATTTATTTTTGTTTGAATTGAATAATCAAAATTTATATGTAAGTGTTTTAATCATTTTGAAAAATTTCATCTAAAGTAAATATAAAATGTTTTTACATGAATGGATAGATATTATTTTTCTGAAAATTATGATATATTATTCATATTTTTCTGAGTTGAAATGAATAAGATATGAATTTTCTAAATTCATATCCTATTTTTTGAATTATAAATGCCCCCACCCCTTTAATGCATGAAATAAATGCCCCCCTTTAACACCGGTTCCAGCCACGAACCGGTGTTAAAGGGGGGCACATTTATTTCATTTCGCGCGTGCACCCACCCCCCCTTTAACACCGGTTCATGGCTGGAACCGGTGTTAAAGGGGGGTGCGCGCGCGAAACGAATTTCCCCCCCTTTAACACCGGTTCGGGGCTGGAACCGGTGTTAAAGGGGGGGTATTAAATGCGGGCCTTCCCCTTCCTTCTTCCCCCCAGAGCCAGATCGAAAGCCGCGCAGAGAAAAACAGAGAGGAGAGCCGCCGGCGCCGTCCAGCCCTCGTCGTCGCCCTCGCGTCGGCCGCCACCGCCAACTCGATCGGAGCCGCCGTCGCCCCCGCGCGCGCCAACACCGCCATCGCCACCGCCACCGCGCACGCCACCGAAGCCGACGACGACGTCGGCGCCTACAAGAACCCCACCGTCGTGCTCGTGGTGACCTAGCGGACCTCCTGGTCTCCTCTGTTTCCTCCCTTTTGCGCTGCGTTGCTGTCCCGATGAGCACCTTGCACATGGAGGCGGTGGTGGAGCTCGCAGTGGCGCCGGCCTGTTTCCCGGCAATTTTCAGTGGCGGCGACGCGGTCCTTGGTGTCTAGGCGGCGGGCGACGCCAGAGCAGTGGGGGATGGCCCAGGCCCAGGCGGTACGGGGACGGCCTCCCCTCTCGGCTGCGGGGGCGGCCTAGGTGGTGCGAGCTCCGGACGAGCTCGACCAGAGCTCCGGTGGTGGCCATGGCGGTATGCCAGCGATGTCGGGGTATGCATGGTCCTTCTCGGGTTGCAGGTGTGTCCGCTGGCAACGACGGCACGACGTCCCTCTCTTCGGCGATGCGATGTGTCGTTGGTCGTCGGAGTGGTGGCTAGAGTTCGCGGATGTCGGTGGCGGCCTTAGAAGGTGGACTGCGCGGGCAGCTCTTTGGCGAGCGTCGTGGCTTCTCCCCTCGGTCTGGGCCTATCTTGGGGACAACGGGCGGGGCAGAAGACGGGGAGTGGTACGGAGGTTTTTTCAGGCGAAGGCGGCGATGCCTGCGGGTACCGTTACCGCTCTGGGGCCGCCGATGCTGCTACCTTCTTCGTCACAGGGCTCCGGGTGAAAACCCTTTACCATAGGTCTCGTTGGTCGTTACCCTCTTGGGGGCGTCGTTGTGGAGCTCTGACTCATCCTGATCTTGGCTCATTGACTTCGGTGGCAAGTTTAGGTTCTCCGCGGTTTTTCTTGCTTATTTTGATCTGCTTTATAAAAGGGATATCCCCTCCACATTGTATCTGTTCTGCCAAGTTGTTTGTCGTCGCTGCCGTCGCTCCGGTGACCATACTAAGGCGGCGCCGCCACTATAATGCTTGCCTAGTCCTCCTCTTTCGAACAACGCCCGTTTTAGGTAGGCCGATCACGCTACCTCGCGCGCCCTAGGTCGCTCTCCAACGCCGCCAGCCGCCGCTTTCTAGAGCATCCTCCGGTCAGCCACTGTAGCTAGCCCCTCTCATATGCATCCAGGATTTCTCCGAATTAGGGTTTGGACCCCTCGGAACTCGTTTAAAATGATCAAGCATCCTTAGGGTTTTAATTTCATTTGTGTATTTATTTGTGTATTTTTGTATGAATAATATGTATATTTGTGTATGAATCCAAGTCCACTTGAATGTTTACTCTCTTACTCTAGATAATATTATTGTTTTAGAAACTATGGATCCACTTAGTAGAAACCTTGAAGAAGAAAAAATAATGGAGAACATTATCGATGAGGACACCTCACAATATCTGAACTTGGAGGGACATGATGACAGCTCAAGTAGTCATGGAGAAGATGAAGACTCCGGTGAACGCAATTTAGTGATTACAAAGTCCGGCGAGGTATATGCATTGATTAAGTCTCTGCTGACTTCCACCAACAATCTTCTTTTACATGTATTAATTAACGCTTCTTTCTTCTTTTAGCCCTCTGGATTGACCATCCAGCAACCATCTTCTTCTACGAAAAAGAGCAAGCAAGGCGCGAGCCATCGGTTGAAAGATCGTGCAAAGTTCACGATCGAAGCAGTCCGTGTTGATGGCAGGCCGATGGAGCCCAAGAAGGCCGCAGACAAATTTGTACGTCAGGCTGGAGTTCTTGTTAGGGACCAAATCCAATCATAATTGAATATTGGAATAAGCCAAAGAAGGGCGACGGTACCTTTGTCGATGAAAGATCCAAAGAAACGCTTTGGAATTCGTTGTTGGTAAACTTCACCCTTCCGCTAGAGGAGGATGAAAACAAACCGGTTATAAAGGAAAAAGTCAAAGAGTGGACTCTAAAGAAGATGGCTGACGCTTTCCGCAACTGGAAGACAAAATTAAACAAATTTGTCAAAGCTTGCGAGACTCCAAATTTCGAAGACGCATATTATGCGAAGATAAGACCTCACTGGCCCGAATTTGTGGCATATAAGGAAGGTGCTATAGCTAAAAAGAGGTCAGAAACCAATACGCTAAATGCCCAGAAGAAGGAATATCACCAGAGGACGGGGTCAGGTGGCTACATATCTCAGAGACCTAAGTGGGAGGAAGTTGAGAAGGCCCTGCGCGCTAGAGGGATCAAACCCCAGACAGATGGGTGGGACCTACATGCAAAGACTTGGTTCTACGGAATCGGGACAAGGTTGGACCAGAAACAAGATTGTGTATCTTCCCAACACTCCTTGCCAAACCCGTCACTAAACTCATCACGGTATACGAGGAAACAGCCGCCAGGACCTTCCATCCCGACAGAGAGAATGGCCAGCTCACACGCGCCATCGGTAAAAAAGAACACCCTGGACATGCACGAGGCACAGGGGGTATGACGTGGAAGGATGGGTTTGTCGAGTGGAGCGACTCTTACAGATGGCGCGACAGAAAAGAAAAAGAACGTACATAACGGATGACACAGATAGAACATGCACTTGTGGCGCTGCAGGCGCAAGTGAATGCACAACAAAGCCATCAAGCTACCGGCTCATCTCAGCGGCACGAAGAGCCTGTATTGGAAGCTGACGACGGCCTAGACTCTGCGCGGAAAAGCAGCATGGCTTTCACGGAGAACGTGCAGCCCACGCTTGAAATGGCGGGTCCTCGATACCCCGTGGATGAGATCACAGAAAGCGAACACGCTGAGCTGCATGTGAGATTAATGGGCTTATCCATTAAGGTGGTTGTCGTCTATGCCTTACCTCCTGTAGCTGGTGGAACTTACCATTGCCGACCGATTCCAGATGGCTATGCTATTGTCGGGGTGGATGAGGTTGTGAAGGAATATGAGGAAGCACAACTTGACCATGCTACAGGTGAAGGGGAAACTCAACTCAAATTTGCAGTGAAAACAACCATTCTTTGGAAGAAGGAACACATCGTGCTTCCAAATTGGAGGCCACTGGCACCCCCGCCGTCTCCGCAGCGTCAGCAGTCTGAGCCGTTTCAGCCATCTCCTGCGTGGCAGCCATCTCCGGCGCTTCAGCCATCTCCTGCGCGGCAGCCATCTCCGGCGCGCCAGCCATCTCCTGCCCGTCAGCCATCTCCGGCGTTTCAGCCATCTCCTCAGCGTAAGCGAAAGAGCACTGCCACGAAGAGCATCACTAGCACTGCCACAAAGAAATCCGCAGGAAACCGTACGCCAAAGAGTTCAAAAAACTACGTCCCGCAGCCTTCCGCCAAGCCATTGCCGGTTTTACCGTGGAATCGCAGCGACGAGGAGACCAATAGGATCTCGGAAGAAGAGGTCAAGAAATTCTTTGCACCTAGACGGGCCGAGCCAAAGGAGAAAATAGATCCGGCGGTGGTGGAGAAGTTTTACAATAATCTTTTGAAACCTGAAACCCCACTTGTGCCAGACTACGAGCGCCAGATTTTGAAGGGGGATGTAAGGCGCCGTAGGGAGACTGAAAGTAGCAGTCATGCGGCACCCCAGAAAATAGTTCCCATGCTCGGAGAGCAGGAAAACCAATTATGCGCCCCGCTCCAAGTGTTCGACACACGGGACGCTCCTCCCGTAAATGATTACGAGGCAGAGCTACAAAGAAAGGCCAATGAGATGGGGATGAATTACATTGCATACTTGAACATCATGGGAGACAACTTGCCCAAATGCAATGCCAACCCCATACAGCCATGGAAGTATGGGAAGAATCTCGTCAAGAAACAGGAGCTCAAGAATCTACCAACAAAGATGCGAAGATTGCACAAGTGGTATCTTGATTTCTGCAAGACGAGAAACGAAGAATGGATCACGGCGCATATAAGAGATGAGATTTTCTTGTGCGGATACGACGAGATCGACTTCAACATTCAAGACTTGCATTTTCTATTCAATCAGAAGGAACTCGACAAAGCTGCCATCAACCTTTATTGTGTGTAAGTACTATTTCTGTAATTTCTATCTCATCTCATTCACTTCATTAATTGTATGTATATATATGCTCACCATATATGTATATACTATTATGCAGGAAAAAGGTTATGGAATGCATGAAAGGAGACCCTTTTGACATTAGGTTTGTTGACCCAAATAGAGTTCATGAAGAAGTGGTAAGAACCAAACCCGGGCAAACAGAAGATTACTTGCTAAGGTCTTTACTGATTCAACAAACCAAAAGGGAAATACTATTGCCTTACAACTTCTCGTGAGTACTGTTACCCTCTCTTGTACACATTCTGTTTCGGCTTACTCGATGTTAAGTGTAACTGATGATGAGTTATGCGTGCGTAGGTTCCACTTTATTCTGCTAGTCATTCAACCCGACTCAGGAAAAGTCCTTGTCATGGACTCGTTACGAAAAGAAAAAGAGATATGGGCAGACTTTAGAGAGATGCTCGAGAGGTAATTTCAATCATATTATCGCACTAGATCGGCAACTTTCGTGACAACAAGTAATTAATTACTCCTTTATCCATTTTCTTTGTCGGACAGGGTTTAGAAAAGGTTCACGGGCAGGGCCGTGGGTGAATGGTCAGAAGAACTAAAATTTGTAGACCAAAATGTAAGTAATACTAGCTAGCTAGGTCTGCGTATCTCTTTGATTCTGCTTCCAATTCCATTATATCATGCTTTATTGATTATTATTTTGATTGAACTCTCTATCTCGTAAAGTGTGCGCATCAGGGACACGGCAATAACTTATGTGGGTACTATGTTTGCGAGTTCATTCGCAACACGATATGTGCGATGGGCCAAGCCGCACTAGAACAACTTAGAGTAAGTAAACAAAGTACACAACATTATTTTATTACCATCAATTGTGTTAAGTTTTATTCTTACATATATATTGACCCCATTCTTCATATATATTCAGATCGAACGGATGCGGGACCAACTCCTACCATTTGAACGCATACGAGCCATTCAAGAGAAATTGGTGGGGTTCATACTTGATGAGGTCGTCACGCTTGGCGGAGAACTCTTTAGATATCCACAAAAATAAACGTTGTATATATGCTTGAACGTGTTTGTCTTGTACTTGATGCTTCAACGTTTACGGAGAATACCACACAATGACGATGTTGTGTATAATAATAGTTGCTTAATTATTCATGTACTCGTATGTACCGATGACGATGTATGTGTATACTTCTCCCGATCGATTTCCCCTCCTCCCCGTCCCCGTCGCGCTGCAGAAATACGCCCAGAACGGGGCAGGGGCAGAACTCTGCCGCGGCAGAGATTTAGGCCGTTTTCCTGCCGCGGTAGAAAACCTTTAACACCGGTTCGTAAGGAGAGGGTCCCTGAGCGCTGCGCCAGCCCCACGTGCGCCACCCTTTAACACCTGTTCGTATAAAAACCGGTGTTAGAGGGGGGCCCCTCTAACACCGAACCCTCAACAGCGGTTCTACAACCGCTGTTAGAGGGCCCTCCAAACCGGTGTTTGAGGGGGGGTGCACTAGTGCTTCTTGCTGTTGCCATTTGTGATACTTTTGTTGATTACTGTTAGAAAACAGAATGGAGGCTTGTAGTGTTTCAGGTTGCTATATATATAAATGTTGAATCTGACGAATATGCAGACCTAGTATGTCCATAGTTCTTGGTGGATTCTGTCAGACTGCTGTCTAAACTTGCACCCCCGCATTATGCGTGTCAGTTTTTTTTCAGTGAAGAATCATATGATTTCCATGTGCTGTTGCATACATATCTGTCTGAGCTCTTGTGTCTTTGATGGTTCCTGATTTATTGTCACATTCGTGCCTACACAATGACCTACTCCTTTTGTGAACTATATATTTGCATTGTCTACATCCAGAGAAGTATCATTTCATGCCTAGAGAAAGTAGAGTTATTTTTCTCCGTTTTAGACATGAAGGTATTAATTGATAGATAGATAGAAGCAGAGCTACACCATTATGTTGCATCTGCTGCTGTAGGCCAGGTCACTTGTGGATCAGCTGCTGTAGTCTACATGTTTAACTAGAACTCCTGCACTTTATTTACCGTGTGTTTAGCCTGTGTGCAGTGATGATACATGATGCTGTCTCTGGGCTGGCCATGGCCTCCCGCACCTTGAGCGCGGTGGTGGTCTCGGCTGGCTCCTAGCTTTGACTACCTCCTCGTCTGACACCGCGCCACGGCAGTGGTTACGTTCGGCCTCGGCTACACCCCCTCCGGTGAGCTCCTCGGGTACCCTTCTTCCTCTTCTACTTGCTACTTGGTACCACAACCATCGACCGTGGCAATTCCGTGCCAAGCTTTCGTGTGGTGTAGCTCTTATCTAGCTTAATTCTAGTTGAGCATCTATTGAAGTTCACTGTGTGTTTCCCTTTCTTTTACCTTATGTCATGCACTCTTTAGTCTGCACACTTGTACTTCCTTTCACTTACCCATTGAAAAGGTTAAGAAAGATGGAAAACCAAGAGATGTATGCAATTGAGAGAGAACTAAAATATGTTTGAAGCAAAGCTAATAGAAGGGGAGTTCACTGGTACTCTTTGGTCTGTCATTGACGGTATTTAAACACATATGAGCCATTTTGACGTGTGGATGATCTTGCTCAACCCGAAATGGATGAGTTTAACTCAGTGAACTTCAATGAAAGAGTGGTCCAGATCACACTTATACATGTATATATCTACCTTATTCACCCCAAATCATTTTCTTGTAGTGTGAAATCTTTCTCTTAGGAAATTTGCAAGTTAAAAGTCTGGTGGGTGCCAGGTTTCAGAGTCAGGTGGGTGCATTTTTTGCAGGATGTCTGTTTTGATGTTGTTGTCAATATGATCCTCCTGTTTGTTCACAGTGTTCCATCTTTGCTATGTGATATAGGGTTTTTGATAGTAAATAATGAATCTAAGATGTCGCATGTAGCAAATAGTTATTAGTGTTTGCTGTCGCATCTATGTTTGCTTTCATCTCGATTCAACATGTTTGTCGTCGCATTTTTATGTTAACAGAACATACATGCAATCACTAGATTGGTCTTCCTAGCTAGTATCATATGAGAACCTTCTTGTCAACATTTTTACATCTCATTATTTAATTTTCTTTCAAGTCATTTACCTTATAAAGATTCAGTTCACCTAGGTCCTTAACCTCTAACAGTGACAATAAAATTGTTTGCTTTGATGCGTTATTTAGTCAAAAACAAAGTGACGGGTATATTAATTACCTCGTTTCTTATACTTTTTATTGTAGAAGTATAAACTCGCTGATAATGGGGAAAATTATATGAAGTGATAATACTTCTGCAATGTCTATTTGCACATGTGATTCCAGGATTGATCACTGCCGTATGTATTGTTGCTAATTAATTGTTTGTTCTAGCAGACGGTGGATCCCTTGGGCTGTTGGGGTCTGTTCTTGGTCGTCTCCATTGATACACTCTCTGTTGACTCGGTCTCTCTAGCCACAGCCACACAACTCCTTGCCTCTTCACTACAGGAATGTGAAGCTATGCCGACGGCCAAACGTCGGGGCCGTCGGCGTAGCCATCGTCTAGGCCAGCTCCGCCAAGTAGCCGTCGATGTAGAATTGCCCTCGGCATATCCTATGCTACGCCGACGGCTGTCCTCGGCGTAGCATACGCCGACGGCTGCCCTCGGCGTAGTTATTTTTTATTTTATCTCATTAAATTTTGAAAAATCATAACTAAATCATTCTAATTCGGAAAAATATAAATAATATATCAAAATTTGCAGAAAAATAAGACCTATCTATATACACTCACATATTACATATTTGTAAATAAAAATTAAGTAAAACATAAAACATTATATATAGTTTAAAACGGGCATAAAAAATTCAAAAATGATCAAAACAATGCGAAACCTTCGCGTGATGTTATATTATATGATATAGTTAGAAGGAAAAATATCAAACTTGGTATATTGATTATGTCTCAAAGAAACCTTCACAAAATAACCTATCTCATTCGAGGTTTCTTGGCTTTCGGGTCAAATGACCAATGTTACGACTAGAATCAAGGCATAGTTTGTGATAATGTGCCCATATTGTGCATACATGTGCATCATAGGATGGCGAACAATGTTGCAGGAGGAATTTTTCCTTTTCGTCGCACCAAAAAGCCATTTCCCATTTTCTGAGCACAAAAAACGGACGATTTTGTGAAGCAACCACCAAATGGCTAATTCTAAATGCTACCACCATATTTTACAAAAAAATATATACCACCTTATATGGACAATGTTCCAAAAGGGGGATCCGAAACCTTTCCGCCCACCTCTGGTGAAAAAGACAAATTCCTGCCGAATCGGTAGGAAGTGGGTCAGATATGAGCTATAGGTACATGATCCGATGCTCATGTTCTTTTTACAAAAATCATTTTTAGGTTCATAATATGCTATTTTATCAAAGATACAATGCAAGTTTAGCGAGGCTCGGCCCCGAGCTAAGAATCTTCATGCCCGACGTTCGACAAAGTTTGACGATAGTTTAAAACGGGCATAAAAATTTCAAAAACGATCGAAACAATGCGAAACCTTCGCGTGGTGTCATATTATGTGACATAGTTATAATTAAAAATATTAAAATTGATATATTGATTATGTCTCAAAAAACCCTTCACAAAATGACCTATCTCATTCGAGGTTTCTTGGCTTTCGGGTCAAATGACCAATGTTATGGCTAGAATCAAGACATAGTTTGTGATAATGTGCCCATATTATGCATACACATGCATCATGAGATGGCGAACAATGTTGCAGGAGGAATTTTTCGTTTTCGTCGCACCAAAAAGCCATTTCCCATTTTCCGAGCACAAAAAACGGACGATTTTGTGAAGCAACCACCAAATGGCTAATTCAAAATGCTACCACCATATTTTACAAAAATACTATACCACCTTATATGGACAATGTCCAAACAGGGGGATCCGAAACCTTTCCATCCACCTCTGGTGAAAAAGACAAATTTCTGCCGAATCGAGAGGAAGTGGGTCAGATATGAACTACAGGTACATGATCCGATGCTCATGTTTTTTTATAAAAATCATTTTTAGATTCACAATATGCTATTTTATCAAAGATTCAATGCAAGTTTTCCTTTTCATCGCACCAAAAAGCCATTTTCATTATCCGAGCGCAAAAAGAGATTTTTCTAAAGCAACCACCAAATAGATAATTCAAAAAACGGAGGGTTTGTGATTAGTTGATATGGATATAATATTTTGCCTCTCATTTTTCTGATCAATTTAGACATATTATTTGTTAAATTCCGATTTACAGATTTAAAGATATTAATTATTCCATATTAAATAGAAAATACAAAAAAGTAAAATTATTATATTTTTATTTGAATTTAATAATATTTTTACTTATTCATTAATGTTTACTTAAATAATTATTTGTAATTTCAAAAAATACAAACATGTGACATGTTGATATAAGGGTTAATAGGATTGATATCATAGTATTGACAACAATGTACGAATTACTTTACGGAAACAGACTCTGAGTGAATGAGGAAGTTAAGCGTGCTGGAGCTAGAGTAGTATTAGGATGGGTGACCGGCCGGTAAGTTCGACCAAGACGGCAATTTAATTAAATATTAAGTGTAATTAGTGTTAAAAATATTCAAAGTGAAAGATTAACGTGTCAAACAATTCAAAGATTCAAAAATTAAGAAAAAAATAAAAAAAAAATTTAAAAATGTTTTTCCTGCATATCGACAAGTTATGCCGACGGCCGCTACGCCGAGGGCAATGCCCTCGACGTAGCATACGTCGACGACCTCTATGTGCTCCGCCGAGGAAGCCCTTTGCCGAGGAGGCTACGCCGAGGGCAGCCGTCGGCGTACCATACGCCGAGGGCATTTTAGCCTACGCCGACGGCTTTATGCCCTTGGTGTAGCGCGCGCGTCCTGTAGTGCTTCTCCCTCAAGTCTAAACTTTGAAGGTGTTATTTGTTAGTACATTCCAAAATTCAAACATATCCACATGCATCAATATTATTCTCACTATTTCCCTGATGCAAGGCTAGTATTCATGCAACACACACGCTCTTATTTAATGAGAACAGGTGTAACATTGACTTCAAATGCACATATATTACTCAACCATCTCCCAATTCAATTCCAACTTTTTTATCGTCTTCACTTGTTTGTTCCGGTGCTCGTGCTTAACATTTTCACCTCCGCCACAGGCGCGCGAGCGGGATGGTGCCGCCGAAGCAGTGTGACGAAGCACAGGCAGGCCTACCGCATCGAGTAGGAGTGCTTTCAATCTCTCGATAAGTGCGTGTAAGCAAAGCGGTCTCCTACACCTTGCAAACGCCCAATCCATGTAACGTGGTATCGTAGCTTGGTGCTGCTTACGAATGAATTTGAGCCTTGTTAAGTTGAGTTGTGCAAAGTGTGGTTAGGGTGCCTTGGCTTTTAGTTTTCTCCCCAATTTCACCGTACGTCGCTCTAATTTGTACATTTGGACTGGTTAGTTTCTGCCAATCAAAGTACTAGAGTATTGTCGGTGTAAAGCTACTGTTCAACTCCATGTTGTTCAGGAAATGGTGGAATTATCACGGAGTACTGCTGCAGGCTATTCTATGTTACAGGACCATGATGACTCTGCTTCGGATCTATATTTTGCACGTTTGTAAGATATATTGTTGGCTACATCCGGATATATTTTTTTCATTCTTTTTCAAATCACGCAAATATAATTTTCGATTTTTTTTAAAAAAATAACAGTAGCAGTGGAGCTCGGGAGTCAAAAGATCGTCACTCGAAACCTTCACATGATTTAGCATAACTAAGCTAACTCTAGGGGTTGCCTATGCGTGGCTAGCTAGTTGATCGATGATGTCAGACCTGCCAGGTTTTGCTGTCGTCCATGAAAGCCAGACCCATCATCATAGGGCCAGGGCGCGTCGATCTAATCTACGTATCTCGAAACGAAAACAAAGACCGAGTCGCAGCTCAGGTTATTCCTAACTGACTGACTGAAGAAATTGTTGTCTGTCTGTCGAAACTGGCAGTGAGTGTGAGTCCTACCTGACGAAACTGAATTTTTCTTTAAGGACTGTGACAGAGGCAGCTGTTAACTGACAGACGGCTATTTGTCCGGCCACCTCCAGGCCGCCATTTCCCCGCTTGGCCGCGATCTTGGAGTCTGGCTCAGGCAGGAGCGTTCGCGCAGCCGTCGGTCGGCACCACGGCGATCGAGGGACACCGTCTGCCATCTCTGGGTCGGTGGTGGAGGCTGGCGCAGTGACCGTAGCCACACTGGTCGTGGCCAGCGAGGCCGAAGATGCTCTATCCATCTTCGCCTGACAACAGCACGCCCTTTAGCATCGGCAAGGCGGCGTCCATCCAGCGTGAGCGTGGGTGCGCCCTCCCCTGTTGACGGCCACCTTACGCCGCTCCAGCCGTCTCGGGCTGCACCATGGGTCGTCGCGGGCGAGTTGGCAACGGCGGACAGCGACCTGACGGACATGGTGGATGCGCTGGTCTGGTCGGGGAACAGCTCTGGGATGTTGATTCCTCTGCTCTGCTCACAGGCAGTGCTAGGCTAGAGTCTAATTAAGCCACGGATTCCAGCTATTGAGAAAGCCATTCACGTACGTGCTCCATGCACAAGCAGCAGAGCACCCGTGCACTGACATGGAGCAAACAGAAGGCACCCGTTCTCTGAGAGCGCACCGCACGGTCCAGCAGACTCTCATTCATGGAATCATGGCCCCCTCCTTCCTACGCAGACTAGCGATGACTCACTCGGGGCTGGGCTGGGGAGCGGGTTCTTCGGCATGTCCGCGTCTCGGAGGTATCAGCAGGTGGGCGCCGCGCTGCAGTCAGCGGACCCTCGCGGTGACCACCCACGCGAGCCCGTGTCGAGGTTGATCGATGTGCGGCACCCCGCTCGGCCCTAGCGTATCCGCGCGCGCGGCATCAAGTGAGTAGAAGAACAAAGGGCGCGCCGCAAGCTGCATGTACGAAGGGGCGTGATGGCGGAGAAGGGGCGCGCGCACTGCTCGGACCAAGGCACTCACGAAGACGACCCGGCAACCAGTGGTAGGATGTGTTACATGTCGCAGCAAAACTGATGTGCAAAACTGCATGTGTGAGTCCTATCTGACGAAACTTATAGCACATCACTGGTTGTGGATAGTCAGCATTATTTCAGTGCACTGGCCATCAGTAGTACTGATCAAGAATCACAGAGAGAGACACGAGAGAGTTTTGGCTGGCGCTAGCTGTGTAAAACGTACTACAGAGTTTCTGCTCTTTCTCTTGTCATTTTATTCAGTCGTTATTACAAGCTAATAAACTCAACACCGCGAAAAACAGGGGTGATCCCTACATCGTTGCCATGATCGCTGCCATCCCAATCTAGAAACGAAAACAAACACTGAGTCGTAGCTCAGGTTATTCCTAACTGACTGAAGAAATTGCGAACTGTCTGTCGAAACTGGCAGTGAAGTGTGAGTACTAGTCCTATCTGACAAAACTGAATTTTTCTTTTAAGAACCGTGACAGAGGAAGCTGGTTAACTGACGGTCCGGCCACCTCCAGGGCATCAGCGGGCATGTCTTCATGGGGCATCCTCCGGCTGTCCGGCACCAAGGGCAGCATCCGTCAGTCGGCGGGCATCATCTTCCACGAGCTGGCAGTCAGATGCCATGGCCAGCAATTCTTTTGGGCAGAGGGGCGGCGGGGGAACAGGCGCAGAAGACGACGATCTTCTAGCTTGTTCCGCGCGTCCACCTTCTCCCTCACCATCCGGTCCTTCTCGGCGAACTCCTCCGCCTCGCGCACCATGCGCTCCATCTCCTCCTGGGTGATGCTGCCCGTGCCTTTGTCCGCCTCCCGCACATGCAGGATGCCGTTCACGTCCACCTCGAAGCTCACCTCGATCGGCGCCGTGCCCCTCGGCGCCGGCGCGATCCCGGTCAGGTCGAACTTGCCGAGCAGCCGGTTGTCCTTGGTCATATGCTCCGCTCGCCCTCCAACACCATGACCGACACCGTCGTCTGCCGGTCCTTGTAGGTCGTGAACATCTCTGTCCTCTTCGACGGCACCGGCGTGTTCCGCGGGACCACGCTCGTCATCACGCCTCCCGCGGTCTCGATGCCGAGCGTCAGCGGCGTCACGTCGAGCACCAGCATGCCGGCGTTGTCGCCGCTCACGATGCTCCCCTGCACCGTGGCGCCGTAGGCCACCGCCTCGTCGGGGTTGACACCCCGGTGGGGCTCCTTGCCGCCGAAGTAGTCCTTGAGGAGCTGCTGGACCTTGGGGATCCTGGTGCTGCCGCCCACGAGCACGACCTCGTCAAGCTCCGACAGGTCGACACCGCTCACCAGCGACTCGATCTCGACGCGCACTTGGTGCTGGCTGCTCAGCGCACGCTTGGCGCGCTCGCACTCGCGTCGGAGCTTGCCCAGCGCGCGGGCGTCGCCCGAGACGTCGACCCCGTGCTTCCGATTGACGAGCCGGATGAAGTGGTCCATGACGCGCTGGGTCGAAGTCCTCGCCGCCGAGGTGGGTGTCTCCGTTGGTGGCGAGGACCTCGAAGACGCCGCCATCGAGCGCGAGCACGCTCACGTCGAAGGTGCCATCGCCGAGGTCGAACACGAGCACGTTCTTCTCCTTCTCGTCCACCTTGTCGTGGCCGTAGGCGAGGGCTGCGGCGGTGGGCTCGTTGATGAGGCGGACGACGTTGAGCCCCGCGATGGCGCCGGCGTCCTTGGTGGCCTGGCGCTGCGCGTCGTCACCATGGCGCTGACCTCCTCCGGGATCAGCAGCCTCACGTCGCCGTCTTTCTCCACGACCTTGTATGGCAGCAGCTTCATGTCCCGCTGCACCTCCGCGTCGGCGAACTAGTGGCCGATGAGGCGCTTGGCGTCGTAGACACTGAAAGCTATAGCTGGAGGTGAAAGAAGACTCACACGAGTACTAGAAATACACAGAGTCTGTTTCACAGCATCGCACTTGTGTTTTCCTTTTTCTCTCTTCAAATAACAACAGGTTACAAGCCTTTTTAAAGGGAAACATGTATGCACGGTCAAGCCACATACCGGCTTGATCCGATCTCTACTGACCGGCCACTAACACACGCACGCAGGCGTTTGAGCAGAAATGCTACGCTTACGGAATCTGGGCTACGGAAACTTTTTACAGGCTAAGGTGGAGGAAGCGGGTTGGCGCAATTTTTTTTCCACCCATGATTTCAGGAACCGTAATCCAATCTGCTAATCCCACGTCAGTCCGTAACTTATATTCCGTAAAAAACAGTCCGTACATGTAGCATTATTGGCGTTTGAGTCACTTCCAAGGTTATCGATCAGTTTCAGCTAGCCCACAATGGCACGAACATACAGGACTCAACTAACTGTCTAATTCCTTGCTGCATGCTGATTCATAGGACTCGGCCGCTCGGACTCAACGAATCTTCCCGTGTGTTGCTAATATAACCTGCATGCAGATCATCAGGCTACAAACTAATGCAACGGCACACACATAGCTGTGCCACTACACGCACGGCGCCATGCGACGCTCACATCTTGGCATGACCATCAAGCCGTTCTCCATGTATCTTCTCTAATCTGTATGTACTTATTTGCTAATTAACTAATCATCTGCTTGCCCGTACACAGATGATCACTTCTATTCTTTGTGTACTTGCCGCAGCCTACTCCAACTACATGTATAAACTAAACTTAAACATGAAGAAACTTTTAAAAACAACAAGGTTACTCCAATAGACGGTGCGGAGCGGGTTGGCGGCGGCCTGGTTCTTGGCGGCGTCGCCGATGAGCCGCTCGCCGGTGTCGGTGAAGGCCACCCAGGAGGACGTGGTGCGGTTCCCTTGCTCGTTGGCGATGATCTCCACGTACGTGCCCGTTCCGGTACAAACCCACGCACGCACGAGTACGTCGTGCCCAGGTCGATGCCGATCATCACCGGGCCGCCGGTGCCCTTCGTCGCCGTCGAGGCGTCCGCCGCCGCAGCAGAGGGAATCGGCGTGGCCGAGACGAGCAGCACCGTGAACAACACCCCCGAGCAGCTGCGACGTCTTCGTCGACGAGCGAGCCATGACGCCGGCGGCGATCGCAATATCGCTATTCTTTGTTCGAAGCTAGCTAGCTTGATAGAGTAGCACCAGGAGGCGCTGCAGGAAAAAGGGCGACGGCGGTCACGTGGACGAACCGAAGGTGGTCTATGATCGGGGACATGGCGACACGATCTGGGCCGTGGATTTCTCTGATCGGGCGGCTGCGAGAGTTCATGACGTGCTGGCGGGAAGCAGGCTCCTGATTGTGTGACGTGTTTGATGGTTGTTCGATGACGTGTCCAACAATGAATCCGTCCATGGGCCCACTTCACAGGCTACGTATATTTTTTTTTGCGGGCTAGGTATATGACAAGTACGGCGGACAAGGTGCCACAATTATATTTCAGACATAAAAAACTTCTGAAATTTTAATTCAGATTGCTTACATCTGAATTTTTATAAAATTATTTTCTTATTTAATTTGTGTTTCGACCAAATTTGATGAAAACAGTCCACAAGAAGTGCTCGATTCTCTATTTGTGCTGTAGATCCTTTCGCAATTGATAGCAAAACGGTGTCGTACACTGCATCCAAAACTGAGCGATTCCAAACCACGACTCTTTGTTTTATTTGAATCCAGAGATTATAGACTTGTAGAAATGTCACAAACTCACCAACGAAAGAAAAAAAGTTTCCTCTAATGTAAATGAGTTAGCCTACGTGGCCAAAAAAAAAAACAATGATCGTCACGTTTATGTTGTCAGTGAAGCCCAAAAAAGGGTACTTACATGGGATAGGTAATTTGGACACTGCTAGTTTAAGTGAACTTGCCACGTGAGAGGAAATGAAATTAGTCCATATATATCAAAACTGTGTTCAGCACCACCGACTTGGCTTCGACTTCGACGACATGCCAATGAAAAGTAAAGAAAAGGAATGATGAAAGGTGCTCGTGTTTTAACGGTTTCCTTTCCGACATGCCATCTCAACCGTCGATCTTGTCTTGTGAGCTCCGGGTCACTCTCCGTCGTTGGATAACTGAAATTGGTGTTAGTCTGTTGGACACCTGTTGCCTGTCTAAAGTTCAGGTACAGGGCGAGGCGGAGGCGGAGCACGCGCAGGCGTCGTCCTCAACAGGACGAGAAGTTCCTCGTCCTTCGGGAGGCCATGTTGGTCACTCGGACGTCGATCACCTGCGCTCAGGCGACATTGCCAGAATCGGACTCGCCGCCTAGCGGTGCCCGTGGCTGCACTACTCGTACGAGCGCGCGACGACGCGACCGTGTGTTGTGTAACCGCGAGGCCATCGCACGCCGCGTCTGCGACAGGCGTTCGCGACCGGGTCCGGCGCGAGGTGCTGGAGCGCGTCAGTGAGCAGGGCAAGTGGTGGGACGAGCACCCCTACGCGCGCGACCGTGCGTGCCGTCCCTGGTGATGCGAAGCAGTGTTCTGCATTTCGATATGCAAAAATATGTCGCCCCACTCACAGATTCGGAAATTTCGAGAAAAAAACGAAATTTCGAAAAAATATTCAAAAATTTCGGTCAAATACGAATGCACTCGTTTTGAATCTTTCGAGCGAATTTTTTGAAAACTTCGCGAATTTCGAACGAAATTTCGAACGCATTTCGAACGAAATTTAGTTAAAGAACGAAAATGACATTTAGAGTTGAAGGTCATTAGTAGATCAGTTCAGATTTATAAGTCTTTCTAGTACCAAGTACAGCTAGCTAAATTTGCCGCTTCGCTGCAGCTCCAAACAATCAGGAACACAAAAGTTTATGATTAGTTACATTCAAGGAAGAAATTTTTTCTAACAGCAACAACTTGGGCGTGGCTTGTTTCCAGAATGATACACATACAGTCTTGAAAGAATAATTAAATATTTCCACATAGACTGGACCAGTTAATTAACTGGCATAAAATTCAACATGGAAATTACTAACTTGGCACAGGAAACATAAGTTGCCAGGGTACAACTGAAAAAGAAATGTGACGTTCTCACATAACAAAAACTAGGCAGAAATAGCTAATAATAAAATGTCCTGTAAAAGTTTGAGAATGTTCCAATGGCTGAACAATGCCTTCCGATTAAGAAATCCTTAGCAGAGAATCATGCTGCTCACATCTGCGAAAAAAGTATGAGTTTGATTAGACTTCCTAGTTCAAGGGAGGATTGTATGGATATCAGACTTGTAAGCATGTAAGGTTGAGTTATGAAATTAGAGGCTCACCATTTCTTTTTATTAGTACCCTTTCCTGATAGATCAGTCATACGCTTATACTTACTCTTTGTCTTCCTTTGTTGGCGCCTTGAACCATGATCCTCGTCTTGTGTGGCGTGTGTGAAATTTTGTTCACAAGTGAACTGAATTTTTTTAAATTGTTCCTCATGATCTGCACAGTATAAAAATGTAAATAAGAACATTGTACTGGGTGAAACAGAAACAAGACATCAAGATACTTTTATAGTGGTCTCACCTTTATTAGCTGTCGGAGCTTCTGTTACATCGTCATTACTATCAGTGTCATCATCGCCCAGGCTACCAGGTTGGCTTTGTGTTTCATCGTCGCTGTGAGTGATCTTGCGTTTCCCATTCCTTCCATGTTTGCCAAGCTCCTTGTTCAAATCCTTCTCTGGCTGCTCTGTCAGGTCTTCCTTGGCATTCTCACGATTAATTTCCTTTTCAAAAAGCTCATCATCCTTCTCATTTAAAATGGGTTTTGCATTGGTCATTGATCCATTGAGCCAGTCCATTATTGGATTGTCTCTATCATACAATGCGACATCCATCATTAAGCTAAATGGATCTACTTCAGTTTCCTGCATGTCAAGTTCCTGTTGTTGGATTCGCAGCTTCAAGTTATAGTGCACATAGACCAACTTATGGAGCTTTTCATAGCCAAGTAGATTCCTTAGTAGTGTGTGAATCAGAGCAAATGTGCTCCAGTTTCGTTCAAACCCACTAGAGGACATGCATTGGGACACAATCCTTAATGCATATTTTTGTAGCTCTGGGTAATCTGATCCATAGTGCATCCACCATGATGCTGCAATAAATGGATCAAGTTAAGTATCCATGAAATCAAAGAATAAGAAAAGAATGTTATGCATATTTTACTTCATGACATACTAGGTGTAAGACTTTTAGCAGCCATACGAGCCTCCATGGTACCAAAAATTCCTCGACGGTTCCGGTACGCATCAAATTGGCGTAGTGCCTCCACTGTGCTCTCAGGTGAGCTTGCAATTCTACGAATGCTTTCGCCGAATTGTTTGACAAGCTCAGGCTGACCACTCATGTTGAACTCATAATCTCCGGCTGGATCAAGTATACCAGCTGCATTTGTAACTACCTCGGTGAATTACGCTTCTAGATACAAGCCTGAATGAACGGTAGTGGTTGAAATAGTACGATGGGGACCCAAAAGCCACTCACGGGTAGACCTTTCGGCCGTCCCAACCACTTCCAATTCATCGGGACCTGTACGGGCGGCGTAATCGGCAGGCGAAGGGATCAACTACATACACAAATGGGTATGTATGCAAGCCACCATACAAAAGTACATCAGAGCCATTCCATCTAAAAAGAAAGGAAATATAGCAACGCCATACGGCAAGATTCAAATGACCTAGATAGATATAATATTTTAGGATAATTCCTCATACAACACACATCAGAGTATCAAGCGGAAGCGGCAAAACAAAGTCCGAGTACGGATAAGAAGCAAATCGGCATAAGATGCCATAGAAAATAAGCACATCCCGCCCACAGATCCCACGGATCCCCGTGCCCGGAATCTCTACACCGAACGATCGTTGCCCACATCATCAGCCTCTTCCACCCAGTATCCGTCCTGCGAGGGTACCTGTTCATCTGAACCAATAATTTATCGTGTGAGACCCTAAGGGTACTCAGCAAGTCTTTATGCCTCTAAAGGGGACACAACCTGGGGTGACGCAATTGCAGCGAAAAATAAACCCTAACAGTTCTACAGATAAACGCTAACCATCCGCCTAACCAAAGATAGACGGATGTCCGTGAATTAATGACAACAGTTATAACAGTAATATCCACAGATCCATCCTCCTCCTCGCTTACTGACGAGAAAGCGGACGAACAACCCCCCATCCGTTGGCAATTTTATTCACCATTCCATGAGTGTTGCACTATTTACTAGTCAAATTATTTAGTCAGATTAAAGTGGTACTTTAGTTATGCTTGTCTATGGTCGAGAAACTGTGCTCCAAGTCGTCCATAACCGCGTACACGGCTTTCAGAAAGTTTTACCCTGCAGGGGTGCACAAATAGCAACACACACTCGCTAAACCTCGGAAAAACCAAATCAAAACCCAACGAGGCCTTCACGACAAAGCAATCACAAGATTCAGAAATATTTCAAGGGGCCACCCCATTGAGTAGACCCGCAATGAAGCTAGCTGACTCCGAGACGGACTCAAGGTTTGCGACAATGGCTGTAAACGACCAGGAACCCGAAAGTGTGACTGGGCTTGTCGATACCGCGGAAACACTCCGCTTACCTAAACAGTACAGTGTGTTCCTCGCACAATCGTAAATAAATAGTAGCATGGCATAAGTACAGGATAGTAAATAAAACCTCAAACTAGTTTGTGGCCCCAAGAAATAAGACGGAATCAAGCTCTGGCTCAGCGGGGTCCCATAAGCCTCCCGGATGTGGATAGCGCGATAAATCAAGGAACAGGAATCAAGTACTCGGGGTCCTACGGGACACAAGTGAGCAGGAAAAACCAAATAGCAGATATTGCTCACCGGTGCCACTTTCATTAGTTATCCCATTACTACCCAGGTTAAGTTGTTTAGGTACCTCGTTATCCATCAGACACTCACAAACCCTACACATGCTGTTCTACGACTCGCATGGCTCAAACAACTCCTGTAGTAATGGCTCATGGGATGGAGGAACAGGCTTGGTGGGGTTTAAAAGTAAAGGCTATGCAATACTTGGGATTCAGTTTAATGCAATCGCGACTCAATGATGCAAGAATAAGATAGAGGCAATAGGTACTGTATGTATGCAAGCATGTGGTAGTGCTTGCCTGGCAACTCAGTTGAAGCGAGAGACGGATCTGGATAGTGCTCCTGGTTCTCTTGATATATCCCCTGCTCAGTGTCTATTCGAAGAACCAAACAAACAAGGGCCAACATAAATAAAGTGCACAAGCATAGGAATAAAATGCGACAAGCAAACAATCATGCCATGATGAATGATGCACAATTTGCATGGCAATAAAGTAGCATGGCATGGGTAAGGTGTAGAACACAAGAAATAACATTTTTATGGGGTTTTGGTCCCATTTTTATTGTCATAATAGTTGTTGTATACTTTATATTTATATGATGCATGCTGCAATGGAAGTCATGGATATCATAAACAGAAAGGTCTCGTCGAGCTGATCATTTTAGACATATCATTTGTCGAATTCCGAGTTATAAAACAAAAGTTATTAATTAATTAAGTTCCAGTGGCATTTGTTGTAATTTAATCAACTTGGAATTTTAAATGTGCAAAAGGTAATTTGAATAGCATATTTGAAATCCTCACATTTTTCTGATTCAAATTCATATATTGTTTGTATTATTTGGATTTATAATTGAAAAATTATTTGAAATCAGATTCATATTTGAATTTGAATTAATTTGAATTTAATTAGAAATAAAACAGACAAACAGGCAGATTTTTTTTTATACCCAGCCAGAGCTAGCCCTAGACGCTGATGAGTGGGCCGCTCTGCTGACTGGGTCACACGCCCGCGGCGACGTCTGACACCGTGGCCTGTGCCAGCCCCAGGGACAGACAGATGGGACCAGCTGCGTTGCAGGCCCACCTGCCAGCGAGCTGACGCGGGCCGAACACGTGGCTCAGGGGGGGGACTGCGGGTTGAGACAACAAAACCCGAGGAGCCTTTTTGCAAAAGTGCACACGACGCTGACGGTGGGGCTGGGCTGGACCGCGGGCTAGGAAAACAAAAGAGGGGGGGTATGTGCAAAGTGGCCACGACTACTGTTGTTCTCCTAGCTCTGCCTCTGACGGAAAAAGACAGAGAATAAGCGCGGCGAGGCGGGGTTTGAACCCGCGACGCGGGCGGGCTAGCAGAGGCGGCTACCGCTACGGTAGGTAGGGGGAAGTTGTCTAGCAGGGGGGCGCGACTAGGTAGGGTTTCTGCGCCGAGGAAGCGAGACGACGTCGACGACCGCGCCGTGCACTGAGGGCGCTCGTCGCCGTGACCCGCTCATCCAGGAAACGAACAAGAAAGGGGAGGTGTCTGGGAGGTAGCGTGGCTCACCGCGGTTGCGTCGGCGTGGTCGGTTCGGCCAGGGGCGTCGGTGATCGTCGACGAGGCAGAGACCGACGTAGCTAGGGTTTCGTCGGGCGGCACGGGTGCTCCTCGGCCTGGGCGTTCTCCTCCTCCGTCTGCAGGTACAGGGGCGAAGCAGGGCGGTCTTCTCGTCCTCGTTGACACGCTGCTGCCCGCCTGCGCCTCCTGGAACGACGGGGGGAGAAGGAGACCGACGGTGGCCGGCGTGGGTGCTGCTTAGAGGTGGGAAGGAGGGGCGAGGGCGTCGCCCTGGGCGGATCTGGGGGAGGCTAGAGGGGCGAGGGGGTGGATAAGAACGAGAGGGGCAGGTGAGGTTGCGTGGGGGAGGGGAAGATGGGAAAAGGTGGCCTCGGTGCCACCTTTCTCCTCCCTCACGTGATCGGCCAGGGCAGGGGGTAGCTAGGTGGGGAGAGCTGGGGGAGAGGCTGCCAGGTAGGGCCAGGGAGGAGGGAGCTCGGGGTGGGGCAGGCCAGGCAGAGAGAGAGAGAAAGGAGAGGGGGTGGGTTCGGTTAGGAACTAGGTTAGGGGGATGGCTCGGTTAGGGTTGGTCTTAGGGTTTGGTAGGGTTGGGTATGGGTAGCTCGGCCAAGAGAGAGGGGGCTAAGTGGGGCATGCATGCTAGGGAGAGAGGAGAGGTGAGGCTCGGGTAGGGTTGGTAGAAGGAGGGGGAGATTAGAGAGAGGGGAGGTTTAGGGTTGTTGAGAGGAGAGATGAGAGGTAAAGGGAGATGCCCATGTTTAGCACATGACAATGACATCATATGGTCAAGCACTAGGAGTGGTAGGGGCTAGATAGAGGAAGAGGGGTTTAGGGCTTATACATACCCACATGATCACATGTGCATGCATGGATGGGGAAAAGGTGATGATGGTAAGGATGGTTATGGTGATGAGGTTTAGGCATGATCAAACAAGACCAAGCCTAAGGGGTAGAGAGAGATGATCCATGTTAAAATCAAATAAAATCAAATGTCAAGCTAAAGGGGTACTTGCATGGGCCATGCATAATTAATTAATACCATGTTTATCTTTGTGAAAACAAGATTATTTACATGGCATTTTCTTATGCATTCCAAAGTGTGGAGTAAGGCCCAAGCAAAAGAATTTAGAAAGAATTCCAAGTGGAGTATAGGGAGATGATCACATTGGATTATATTTGGGGCTTGCTAGTGTGTATATGCCAATAGGTATTTAATAAGCCCACAAAAATATCCCAACATGATGATATCCCCAAAAACACACATATGGAAGCTAGGAAAAGGGGTCCCACTCACAAGGCATGCAAAGGTGGCCATGTGGCTCTCATGTATCAATAATGTGAAAACAACATGATGCCAAGATGAGAGCATGTGGAAAAGAATTGGACCCATCCCAACCCACATGAGCTAGGAGTAAAACCCATAAATGCCAAGCTCATATTTAGTTGGATGGTGGAATTATAAGGTAGTGAAAGAAAGGTGGTGGAGTTAATAAGAGATATTCCCCCAACTCAACCTGTGCATTAAACAATATATCAAGAACCAAATACAATATCAAGAGGCAACTACAATTAATAATGCATATGAGATAAGAACCAAATGAAAAGGGTTTTATATGATGCTCAAATGCAAGGAGGCATGATGACATGAGCATGATATCATGATGATGCAACAATTATATATTTAAAGTAGCCATTAAATTACTAGACCAAGTAGCATTACAGGTGTTAGACAACTGGGATGCTACATCATTGCAAACAAAATTTATTAGTGTATCGACAATAGAAGTTCATTGGAAGAAATATAATGTCAAGTAGTAATACTCACCTGCCACCAAATGGGTGTCATCACGCATCATATGGAGCCTTTTTTCCATTACATCAAGAAATCTGTTATAGCTGAAATTGTCATGTCCTAAAGCTGCAGCTAACTCTTCTGAGCTTTTGCATGATGTTGGTATGAAACCAGAAATTGTTGCATTCTTTTCTCTGTTCGCATAGCGAAGAAGCTTATATATAGGTCTAACGGCATCTAATACCCATTTCATATTAACCCACCAATGACGACTAATCAACTGATCATATGTTTAGTCGTAGTCTGGGCTATTACTCCACTCACTATTTTGCCAATCTTCGGACACCATCCATTTCTGAAATGCATCCTTCTTGTCCATAAAACTTTGTAAAAATACAAACAGTGTCCCAAACCTTGTGGCATTAGGTTGTATGATCTCTCCTCCAACCCGTTTCCTCATTTCATCATGCAACCTACTATGGCTGTGAAAGAATTTGCTAATCCTCTTTGCACTGGTCACAGTTTGAACCACCTCGGGAAACTTTGAAATATCCTTGAGCATCAAATTAACAGTGTGAGCGCAACATGGCTGCCAAATAATAGATGGGAACTCCTGTACCACCATCAAACATGCTTTCTTGAAATTGGAACCGTTGTCAGTGACAAGTTGGACAACATATTCAGGACCCACTTCATCAACTACCACCTCCCGAATGATGCTACAGAGATACACTGCATTCTGCATTTCACCGGTTGCATTCACTGACTTATGGAAAAGCATGCGACCATTGCAAAATATTAGAAAGTTTATAATGCTCATATCTGTGGGGCCTGTCCATGCATCACACATGATCGTAACGCCGTATGTACGCCAATCCTCCTTGAACTGCAGCACATACTCTTTAAGTTCATTGTAGTTTGAGTTTAAACACGGACCATCTATTATGGCCCCCTTTGGGATAGGAACACCCTCACCAAGCCTTTGAGTTAACTTCATGGCTCCTACAAAATATGGGCAATCAGCTTTGCGGCCAGGGATATCTCTCGCATGAAACCACTTGGACCAAGCTAATGCGAGCATCTCCTTGTTTTCTTTCTCTGACCAAATTGTATCAATTCTAGTTTGCACCGGTGCCTTGGCACGTGCGAGGTCAGAATCAAAGCCTTTTGTCACATGTTTACCATCTCTCAAGGCACCACCACCGCTTGAACTACCATGCTCATACCTTCGACCCCTCTGCTCAACTCTCTCCCTGTATTGGTATTCCAGTAGTGATTCATCTATTGCTCGTTGCATATCGTCATCCTCATCATCAAACATGCCTTCATGTGCACGGCCACGGGTCATCCTCATGACGACATCACGCTCCACCGCTTGAGTTCTCCTTTTTTTTGCATTTTGCTTCACCTTGAGTAACGAAACAGACCTAAGCATTGCTCGCCAACCATTTGCAGGTACAACATCACAAGGTCTCACATCTCCTTTGACCCCGGCTAAATGTACCTTAAGCCTTGTGACACCTCCACTCTTCACTGCAAGGCCGCAGTAATTACATTTGAAACCACCATGATAAGCCCTTCCATGGCTCCATGCATACGATACTCCATCATCAACTGATCATGCAAATATAGGTCAATGTTACATTAAATATTAAATGATTAGCAACTATCTATATGAACATGTTACATGTGTAAAGACTGACTAATAACAGAATGCTAACTGAAACAAATCATACATATTTCATCCTTATAAAGAAATAACATGGCATGAGTGGATCTTTAGGATGCAATTTATTTATCTATTCTTGACGCAAACAAAGAAGAAAGTAAAAAGTAGAGGAAATAATGGGAGAGAAAATTTGTTGCTGATAGCATATACTGATGTTCTTAGCGGTTAACATAATGCACCATGGTATACTTCCAATTCATTATGAGAGCCGCTCCATTCATTATAAATATATATATATTCTGCACTACGACAAAGAGTTTTTTTATTTTTGTAATGGTCAGTTTAGTTAATGGTTGTCACATGCATATTAATGTATTAAGCAGTATTATTCACCAACAGTTTAAAGCTCAGATAGAATTAGGCAATAATTAATCATAGTTCACTGATGTTCAGTGCTCTAGGGATTAACAAACAATCTTAGAATACACTTAGTTTCACTGATGTTAAAGGCATGCTCTAGAGATTATAATAAGTAATGATCAAGGCCTAGCATCTGTCACAAGCGCCAAAACAAGTCAGGGACCATGCTCTGTATCCATCGCCAGCAACAAAACAATCTGGGGCAAAAGAGCAACGACCACGAGTTGTTTTTTTTGTACCATGTTGGAGATCGGGAGCAAGGGTCAAGCAAAAAAATTTAGGCAACTTTTTTATTTGCTTTGATGGATGGGTTCACCTCTGCATCGATGTTCAGATTTCAGAATACACAGGTTCAGAATTATAATTCTTAGAGAACTACCTGAAGGACCGTTCTGTCGCGCAGCGTCATCTGCTGCACCTCGGCCGGTCGGCGCGGCCGCAGCACGTCGGTCGGCGGACGCGGCGTTCTGACCAGAACGTTGGCCGGCGGCGCTACCATCTATCGCATTGTTGCCGTCGTCCCGACGCTGACTGCTAGAAGCAATGGCATCACCCTCCTTTTCTTTTCCCTTCCCAGGAATCTGGTTGCTCTTGTCACCGGCGTTGGTACTTCCAGTTCCACCTCCGCCGCCGGCCATTCTCACAAAAGGCGCCGCCGAACAGCTCCAGGAAACGGGGAAACGGGAAAACCTAAGGACGACGCGGCTGCCTCTGATAAAGGGAAAAGCGGCCAAACAGGCCAGGATGGGCCGAAAAAATTAAAACATGCCAAAATATTCGGACGATACCAGGCTTTTCTCGCCCTCTAGCGAAAACCGGCAATTTCGCGAATTTCGATCGAAATTTCGACGAAATTTAATTCACTGGGCGAAGGCAATCTGAAGTCCTGGCCCTCTCTTTTCAGCTTCTCTCTGTCTCTGAACTACTGAGGCAGAAAAAGGACACCTCGAACCGTTGAGCAGCTTATCCATTGTTCAGGTGCCCCGGCATCCAACTCAGTCGTTCCGCCGCAGTCGTCTCCATTATTCAGGTTCCCCGGCATCGCTCGCTGCCGTCCACTTCAACTCATACACTGCACTCCTCGTACGACGACCCCGGCATCGTGCGCCGCGTCTTCCTGCAGGACAAGCATCAACGGGACGGGGCACATCAACGGGACGGGGCGCGACAAGCCGGATGTCGCCGGCTTCTCGAAGGCGGGTGGGCTAGACAGGGAGACGATGGTGAAGCAGGTGTTGGTTCTGAGCGACACGGAGTTGGACGGCCGGGTCGGCGGTGTATGTGTCGCAGCACGAGGCGACCAAGAAGAGGTTCGAGGTTGAGGCCTTCGTCGTGCCGCCCGGATGTGGTCTTCTAGAACGTCGGCACGTCCAGGGCGCCGGTGAGCGGGTGCTCAAAGAGCCTGACGCGGCTGTTCTTGGAAGCGGGCGGCGTGCTCACGCCCTCAGCCATCATGGCCGACGCCATCTCCGGCCCCGATCGACTGAAGTCCTAGCCCGGTAGTCCTAGCCCTCTCCTTTCAACTTCTCTCCCGTCTCTGGACTGAAGCAGAAAAAGGACACCTCGAACCATTGAGCAGCATCTTCTTATTACAGGACAACGGCGGCCAACTCAGCCGCTCCTCCGCCAACGTCGCCATTGTTTGGAAAACTACAGGAGTCCACTGATGGCAGGGTTTCTGGGTTTGCTAGTCTACGTGCCTCGGCGTCGCTCGCCGCTGTCCACTTCAACTCGCAGACTGCACTCCTCGTATCCTATGACCGTGCGAGCTAGCTCTGTGACTGCGAGGCCATCGTACGCCACGTCTTCCTGCACGACTTGTTGAACCCGGAGTACATCGGCATGCCCAACAAGCATCACGCGTACCGCGTCCGCCACCACGACTAGGGCGTCAGTGCCCGTGTCGGCGTGGCTCCGATGAGCGCGTACTCGAATAACCTGGTGTGGCTTTTCCTGGAAGCGGACGCCATTTCCGGACCCGACTACAAAGACGACCTCGAGGAGATTGAGAATCATGGCAATCGATCGATCGCCTAGTGTCATCCATGATCAATACATATCAGTAGGCATCCTCGATTTCTTCTTCGATCGCACACCGACCAAAGTTGGTCGATAAAAAGTTGTACACCGGTCATCGTCAGCGAACCCGTCGGTTCTTCAGACGAGATCGCTCGCGGTGAAAGCTGAATACACAAAGTACATCACATTTGTTTTCATCAACTTTCAGCCCAACCATGCATATTTTGGGTTTTGGAGAATCAATTTGTCTGTATTGTAGTACCTAGTATCACTTACTATACAGCTATCACCTCTTATCCTATGTTCTGCTTGCAAAATTGGACGTAGCATTGAAATAATTTAGAGTTGTTAGTGAATGACAAATCTCTAGAAATGATTGACATTCTTCTTGCATCCATGACCATGAATTTGTACTAAACATTTATACTTTTATAACTATTGTCTGTATGTGATGAATTAGTTAACTATTTTTCTATATATTTTGGTTTAGCTAATAAGCACATAGCAATGATGATAGATGTTAGTTGTAACAATATTTATTAACATTTGTAATGTATATATTCAAAAAACTTTTGGTGTACTAAATTTGGATTGTATAATATAACAAAAGATTTTATTGAAATATTTTTTAACATTTGCATAAACTATGTAGTAAATAGGCATTTCGGTTTACGCCCTATAACACACGAGAACACGGAAATATGTTAATAGAGGTTTCTAGTATACACTAGGTAACCTTATTTGTTTGAACTTCTAGAATATAAATTCAACTATATGCATGATTCCTTACCAAATTTTTCGTGGTCAAACATGCCTTGGAAGTTATATTTTTTCACTAATAAGTTGACAACATATGCATGGTATATGGTTAGTATTGAAATAGCATCATGCGAGTCGACTTTGACAAAAACAAATTCAAACAAAAACACTACAATTCCATGTTTTACTAGGAAACGGGCTAAAATGGGTGCATACTGCTTAAACCATACACTCGATGGTGGAGGACGATGTCGGGGATGCGGGACCGTTGGCTGGTGTCGGAGGTGGCGGCGGTGGCCTGGTATGGCGATAGGAGGTGTGTGGGCGACCTCCTCAATAGCGGCAAAGTTGTTGACGGTGCTGACCATCTGTTGGAAAGTAAGGATGACCGCGACCTGCTGTCGCCTAAGCGTATGCCGGAGAAGTGTGCTGCTATCCAGCCCTTAAATTTTTCTGATCTAAGTCGGCAAACTCCGAAGAGAGATCCGACTTCGATCCTTATGCGAACGTATCCTGCCCATAGGCGGTTCGTGCGGGCCTTGACGATCCTCCAACTTCTAGGGAACTAATGTCCGAGTCGGTTTCGCTGATGAAGAGGTGGATGTCCCCGATTGGAAAAATCGAGCAACGGGTGGGGTTCGTCTTCGCCGGGATTGCCGAAGAAGAAAACACGGTCAATGGCTACGGTTTCGCCGATTCCCGCGAAGAGCTTGGACCTCGCCCCCTGTAGAGCCTTGAACGCCTCTTGCCCCACTGTGGGCACCAACTGTCGTGGTACTGCCGACGAGTACGACATGGAGGGGTCCTCAAAAAGCATGTTTAGAGATGTGGAGTAAGATGGAAGGTTGGCGGGCACGAGGTAACATATCTTACCAAGGTTCAGGTTCCACGAAGGTAGTGGAACCCTAATCCTGCTATAAATCACTATAAGGACGATACGCCGAGTTATAGGGATTGGTTTACTGTGCGAGGTGTGTATGTTCTCGTGCCCTAAAGGGTCCTCTAGGTCCGGCTTATAAAGGTGACAGGTCCTAGGGTTACAGAGAAGAGTCCTAGCCGGACAAGTCACTGAGTCCTACACTAGATACAACTAGTCTACGTGTCTTGCACTCCAAGGCTCTGTGTATGTCGGTGACTCTACCGTAACCTTTATTTATCCGACATGAGCCTCCCTTATGGATCCATCTAACTGAGCCGCCCAGCAGGCCATATGCCTTGCTACCAACTGTGGGCCACCCGGGTTATCCGGATTAGAGACATGCAATGGTGATACCCATTTAGCATATCCCCAACAACTTTCGCATCGCGGAGTGTGAGCGCCACTGTAGGGAGGATTGGGGCATCAGGCACAACGACGTGTCCCTCCCCACCGGCTGGCACCTCAACCGGGACCGTGTCTCGATGCCGCCCGTGCCCAAGGCGGGAAAAGGGCTGGAGGAGGAGATCCGCCGCCGGATCAGGAGCCTCTCGTCGGCCAACAGTGGGAGGCTGGCTACCAATTGATGGCGCCTGCAAGCGCTTCGTCGAGAAACCCCAAGAGCAAGGCTAGGTATGATGCAGCACAATAGCAAGTCTTCCCTCAGTAAGAAACCGAGGTTATCGAACCAGTAGGACGAAGGAAACATCACACAGGTGTTGCAAGCAACGTGGAAACCTGCATAACACATACTCAAGACTTTGCCCCAACAAACAGTGAGGTTGTCAATCTCACCAGTTGCTGTAACAAAGGATTAATTGTATGGTGTGGAAGGTGATGATGGTTTGCAGCAAGTAAATAGTAACAGTGAAAGATGTATCAATGGTAAAGTTTGGACCGGGGTCCATAGTTTACTAGAGGTGTTCTCCTTAGATAACAAATGGTAGCCTGCACCGGGGGAAATTTACCTGTTGCATATACCATTTAAAGCGACACGCCCAAGACAAAGTCACTTAAACAGCAGTTGCTATATCAGCATTATATCTTCTTGTTGCAGCGATTATACAACCATGCGTCATCTGCCACACTAATTTTCATATTAGTCTACTAGTAACGCCCACGCTACATTGTCGTAACAACATGATTTAAATGGGCATGTAGCTTGGCATTGCTGTTGTTGGTACATGCTTATTTATGTATCAACTCTTGGGGGATCAGTTACAGTTTACCTTCGTATAAATCATCATTGTTCGGTTTTCTGTTACACTACTGCTGGTTGGTTTCATGTTGGATTATTATGGCTTAGCCTGCATTGGGGAAAGCTCACTTGCTGCATTTATATGATTTGAAGGGTCATGCAAAATACCAATCCACATATACTGCAGTTGCCATTATCAGCATTATGTTTTTTGTTACAACCTACCACCACACTGATTCGTATATGAGTCTACTGATAATTGCAACGTGAGATCTTTCCATATATAGACCTGATCAACACATGTTATACATCATCACAGAGTTGCTTCCACCAACCATAGTTTCACCTCAATCAAACATTATGGGTACGCCATATATTATGATTTTATCTTTGGAACAGGAGTGAATTTATCACATACATGTTTAATTGTTGATCCATAGGGCAGCCAAGCCACACTACACAATCTGTTCTCCATATGCATATTATGATTAGTTAGTAATTGAAGTGTTTTTAGTTCATCGCGTGTTAATGCTTTATTCATCTGTTTTTCTATGCATATTAATCATTTATGGTTTCTTCGTAACTGAAGTGTGTTTAGTTCATCGTGTGTTAATGCTTTATTCATCTGTTTTTCTAGTTGCCAAATTGTTGTATTGGCAATATCTTGTCTCTAGTTAGCACTGTTTAAAAGAACGAAAGGCCAATCTAACTATTGCACTGCGCTTGCAGGGATGGTTTCACCTTTGTTAGATCCCGCAAGCACTGGGTTGTGCGAGGCCGTTATCCTGATGAGGTCACTACCCTACCTGAAGGTATGGTGCCCAAAATAAATCTTCTCGTGTCCACTGATCGATCTTAATTGTTCTAATTTGATTTGATTTTAAACATGCTGTTGTACATGGCTCAGTTAGGGTGTCCCTAATCTGCATTCTACTACCACTCCTTTTATGTGCTTAAAGAATGACTGTTTTTTGTTAGGAATAGACAACTTGTATTCCTCTAGGGGCCAAAGGCCACAATATATAGTAAAGGTACAGGGCAAATATGCAGGAAGCCCCCTAACATATGGGAGAAATACAATATACAGATATATACATCTAACACCCCCCCCTCAAACTCATGGTGGATCCACAACACTGAGTTTGGAGAGTAAGAAATCATGCTGCGCTCGGGTCTGTGCCTTCGTAAATAAATCCGCCAACTGTAAATCTGAAGGCACATACTGAAGCGCAACAACCTGAGCCTGTACCTGAGCACGTGTATAGAAAGCATCAACACCAATATGCTTGGTAAGCTCATGCTTGACCGGATCACGTGCAACACTAATAGCACCTGTACTGTCAGACAAAACCAGAGTGGGTGTGGTAATAGAGACCCCAAAATCCGCAAGTAACCACCGTAACCAGGTCACCTCAACAGTCAACAAGGCCATAGCACGCAACTCAGCCTCAACACTCGAACGGGAAACCGCTGTCTGTTTCTTCGTCTTCCAAGCAACGAGCGAACCAACAAGAAACACACAGTAAGCAGAAAGTGAACGACGATCCGAAGGATCACTCGCCCAAGTTGCGTCCGAATAGCACTGGAGCTGGAGGAAGCTGGAACGAGGAAAGAAAAGGCGATGAGTGATCGTACCACGAAGATAACGAAGAACACGGAGAAGATGAGTATAGTGAACAGTAGTAGGAGCAGAAACAAACTGACTCGGAATATGAACAGGATAAGAGATGTTAGGACGAGTGACAGCAAGATAAACTAGACTCCCAACAAGATGACGATAACGCGTCGGATCAGAAAGAGGATCACCATCAGTAGGTTGAAGCTTAACATTAAGCTCCATAGGGGTCTCAACAGTGCGCTCATTCCCCAAGAGCAGCATGAGCAAGAAGATCCTGAATATACTTTTCCTGAGAGATGTAAAAGCCATCAGAAGTGGAGGAAACCTCAATCCCAAGAAAGTATCGAAGAGGACCAAGATCAGTCATAAGAAACTGATCACGAAGACGAGCCTTAACAAAGGCGATATACTCAGGATCATCACGAGTAATGATCATATCATCAACATAGAGAAGAAGAAGAGTGCGTCCACGAGGAGAAGTGTGAACAAACAGCGCTGGATCATGAGCACTAGGGGATAAGCCAGCAGCAGTCACTACGGAAGCAAAGCGCTCAAACCAGGCACGAGGAGCCTGTTTGAGGCCATAAAGAGACCGTCGAAGACGACAAACCATCCCCTCGGGAACAGAATACCCAGGAGGAGGCTGCATATAAACCTCCTCACTCAACTCTAAAGGGGTTTCGCGGCATAGTAAATCAAAATTTTCTACGGATGCGAACAGAGGGAAGCCAAGATCTAATCTAGGAGATGCAAACAACGAGAGAGATTGGATTAGATCTTCATACCCTTGAAGATTCGCACAGTGGAACGTTCGTCGGAACGTGGGTGATGTAGGCGTGCTCGCTTCTCCTCCTCGCGATCCGATCCGATCTAGCACCACAAGTGGCGATGCCTCCGTGAGATGCACACGTGCAGCACCTCGACGTCTCCTCCTTCCTTGGTCCAGCAAGTATGGTGGAGATATGGGTTGGATCTACAATGCGACGGCGCGGTGCAATTGGTGGAGAGTTTCTGCAGCAGGGCTTCGCCTACACGCAGTCGGGAGGGAGAGAGAGAGGAGGGCAGCATGGCGGCTAGGGTTGAGGAGGAGGTGTGGGGGGGGGTGGTGTGCCCCAGCCCTCTATATATAGAGGGGTGGGCGCCTGCCCTAACCCCTCCCCAAGCCCTAGGCCAGCGGCCAAGGAGGGAGGAGTGGGGGGCAAGGAAACCCCCCCCCCTTCTAGAAGGTCCAATCTAGGGTTTCCCCTTGTTTGGCCAGCTGGGCCCTATGGGGCCTTGTGCCCCTGGACCAATGCAGCCAGGGCACTCCCTCATAGGCCCATGCCCTCTCCCGGAAGGTGCGGCCACGTTGGTCCCCTTCCAGAAGGTTCTAGAACCTTCCGGTACAATACCGATTAACCCGGAACAATTCCGAACTCCAAAAACTGCATTGCCTTATATGAATCTTATTCTACGAACCATTCCGGAACCTCTCGTGATGTCCCGGATCCCATCCGAGACTCTGAACAAAAACTCATAAACCAATTATCCAATCTATCCTAGCGTTGAGACACGTTAAGTGTGTGACCCTTCGGGTTCGAGAATATGCAGACATGATCTTCTATCAATAATCAACAACGGGGTCTGGAAACCCATATTGACTCCCACACATTCATCGATGATCATATCGGATGAACCACGATGCCAGGATTCAATCAATCCCATATATATATATATTCCCTTCGTCTCGCGATATTTTACTTGCCCGAGATTTGATCGTCGGTACCGTCATACCTAGTTCAATCTCGTTCACAGCAAGTACTTTACTCGTTCCGTAATCCGATATCACTTTGTGATTAACTCCTTAACCACTTGCTTGCAAGCGGTGTTGATATCGATTACCGAGTGGGCCCGAAGTATATCTCTCCGACTTGGGAGGGACAAATCCCATCTCGATACATACAACCCAACAGGTACTTTCCGATCACCTGAGAGACACCTTTATGATCACCCTCTCATAGGATGACGTTTGATGACCTCAAAGCTTTCTTCCGATACCAGGGAGTTGTATTATCTCATGTTCTAAGGAATACAATATTTGACATAAGAAAAGCTTCGCAAAGATGAACACGATGACACGATCTAATTGCTTCGCTTACTTTGGGTCTGTCCATCATATCATTCTCCCAAAGATATGATCTCATTATCAATTGACAACTCATGTCTATGGTTAGGAAACCTTAACCATCATTAATCAATGAGCTAGTCCATAGAGGCGTACTAGGGACACGGTGTTGTTCACAAACCACACAAGTATTAAAGTTTCCGCTTAATACAATTCTAGCATGGAATATAAACATTATCATGAACAAGAATTATAATAATAACATCTTTATTATTGCCTCTAGGGCATAATTCCAACATTCTCCCACTTGCACTAGAGTCAATAATCTAGTTTACATTTGGCAACAATCTCACACCCATGGCACTGAGGTGTTGATCATGTTTTACACGTGGAAGAAGTTTAGTTAATGGATCTGCGACATTCAGATCTGTATGTACTTTGCTAATCTTCAGATCTCCATCTGCTATATAATCTCGGATTATATGAAACTTGCGGTTGATATGCTTGGTCTTTGGATGATATCTTGGTTCCTTAGCGAGTGCTATGGCGCCAGTGTTGTCACACAATATCTCCAGTGGGTACAATGCACTTGGAACCACGCCAAGCTCAGTGATGAAGTTCCTGATCCAAACTCCTTCACTTGACGCTTCTGCAGCAGCCATGTATTCCGCTTCTACTGTAGATCCCGCGATCACACTTTGCTTGCAGCTTCTCCAACTCACAGCTCCTCCATTCAAAATATACACGTATCCTGTCTGAGATTTAGAATCATCCTTGTCGGTGTCGAAACTAGCGTCGACGTAACCTTTTACGACGAGCTGTTCATCACCCCCATAGACTAAGAACATTTCTTTAGTCCTATTTAGGTACTTTAGGATGTTCTTCACGGCTGTCCAGTGTTCCACTCCTGGATCACTGTGATATCTGCTCGTCAAACTAAGAGCATTGGACACATCTGGTCTAGTACACAGCATGGCATACATGATAGAACCTATGGCCGAGGCATAAGGCACTTTGCTCATAGCTTCCCTATCATTTATCGTAGCTGGACACTGAGCCTTGCTCAATATCTTACCTGACAACATAGGCACTGAACCTTTCTTTGCCTTATCCATTCTAAACTTTTTTAGAACTTTGTCTAGGTATGTACTCTGGCATAAAGCTATCAGGCGTCTTTGTCTATCTCTATAGATTTTGATGCCCACTATATAAGCAGCTTCACCTAGGTCTTTCATTTAAAACATTTGTTCAAATAACTCTTCACATCGTTAAGCATGTTAATGTCATTTCCAATAATCAATATGTCATCCACATATAGTACCAGAAATTTCACCGAGCTCCCACTCACTTTCTTGTAGATACAAGCTTCATAGCAATTTGGAACAAATCCAAAGCTCTTGATTACTTGATCAAAACGAAGGTTCCAACTCCGAGATGCTTGCTTCAGTCCATAAATAGAACGCTGAAGTTTGCATACTTTATCAGCATCCTTAGGATCGACAAAACCTTCGGGTTGCATCATATACAACTCTTCATCAATGTTGCCATTGAGGAACGCAGTCTTGACATCCATCTGCCATATTTCATAATCCTGAAACGCAGCAATTGCTAATAAAATTCGAATGGACTTAAACATCGCTACGGGAGAGAAAGTCTCATCGTAGTCAACACCTTGAACTTGTCGAAAACCTTTTGCGACAAGTCGTGCTTTATAGACGGTAACATTACCATCCGCGTCCGTTTTCTTCTTGAAAATCCATTTGCACTCAACGGCCTTTCAGTCGCTAGGAGGGTCCACCAAAGTCCATACTTGGTTTTCGCTCATGGATCCCAATTCAGATTTCATGGCTTCTAGCCATTTCTCGGAGTCTGGGCTCATCATCGCTTCCTCATAGTTCGTAGGTTCACTGTCTTCTACTAACAAGACAGTCAAGATGTAGGGTTCGCAGCATAGAAAACAAAATTTTTCCTACGATGGGAACAACTATGTACCAAGATCTATCTACTAGATACAAACAACGGGCGGATGTATATCCGTAGAGAACATACCCTTGAAGACCGAAAAAGCTTAACGAGTCCAAACTCGTGGTTGATGTAGACGATCTCTTGCCGATCTCAAGATCGAGAGGTAGTCCTAGCGCCGCAAAACAGCAGCGCATTCGTGCTCGCACACACGTTCGAGGCACCGAGCAACCTCTGCCTCCTCGCTCCAGCGATGCAGCGGAAGCACAACTCTTTCTTGCCGAATAGCCACCGGGAACATGTATCTCGCTAGTCCGAGACCATGGGGGATAAATTCTAGAGGGGGAGAGAGATGCTTCACGAGGAGGTGTGAGTGAGAGAGAGGGAGGGGGGCTCCTTTTATAGGGAGAGGGGGGCACCCAAGGGGCCATGCGCCCAGCCATGGGGCTGCCCCCTCCCCTCCTTTCATTCATGTGGGTGGACACTCCACTCACACAAAAGCCTTTCAATTCCCTCCACTCAAAAACCCACTCAAATTCCCATTAAATTTCCACCAAATTTAATGCAAACTCTCATTAAATAAAACTCCTTTTATTTATTCAGAATTTTGTCAATTACTTTAATGACAAACTTTCACATATAACTCCTTGCTAGTATTTCATTTCACATGCAGAAACACTTTCTGTAATTTCACCCGAAAACCCGTTTCGGTATCTAGTGAAATAAATTCCTGCGCTTGTTATTCTTTTCGGCATGAAACTTTTGCTCCAAATGGATGTCGTTGTCTCTTAAGTGTGTCACCCTACGGTTCGCGAATAATGCGGACATGATCGAGACCCCTCTAGGATCAATAATCAGAAGCAGGATCTGGAGACCCATACTGACTCCCACACATTCAACGATGACTTTCTTGTGATCGTCGGAACCTTTTATGCTAGTATCTTAATCCCTTTGTTTCACGATATATTACATGTCCGAGATTCGATCATCGGTATCTCCATACCTAGTTTGATCTCGTTACTGACATGCACTCTTTTCTCGTTCCCGTGATATAACATTCTAGTGATCAAATCACTTGCTTGCAAGCTAATCAATGTGATATCACCGAGAGGGCCCAGAGTATATCTATCCGTCATCGGGATGAACAAATTCCACTCTCGATCCATGAGCCTCAACATAACACTTTATTAGTTCTGAATCCATCTTTATAATCACCCTGTTACGGTGTGACGTTTGATGTTATCAAGAAACTCTTCCGGTGTTAGTGATTGACATGATCTCATGGTCTAAGGATTAGGATCACTTCATAAGTTGTTATAGCAATATAAACTCAATGACTTTGATCGTAATGCTATACTTCAGATGAATGTTCATCACACCATTACACTAATGTTGTGACCCCGTTATTAACAACATCCAATGTCCGTGATCAGGAAACCTTGATCATCTTGTTAATCAACGAGCTAGTTTATGAGAGAGGCATAACTAGGAACTTTCTGTTTGTTTATTAGACACACATGTATTAACGTTCCCGTATTAATACAATTATAGCATGCAAAATAAACATTTATCATAAACAAGGAATATGATAATAACCACTTTATTATTGCCTCTCGGGCATATTCCCTTCAGTCTCCCACTTGCACTAGAGACAATAATCTAGTTTGAAAACTCTGCGTATTGAACACCTATGGCTTTCTGGTGTTCCATATACGCAATTGCAAGTGGTTAACATAATCTACGGATCTGACGCTTCAGGTCCGTGTGTATTTGCATGTCTTTGCGTCTTCACGCATCACTCATTCTCCAATGAGATGGCATTGTATAAATTTGGTCTTTCGGTGAGACCTTTAGTTCCTTGGGGTTAAATCATGTCGATACTATTGTCATACACTATATCTTTAGTGTTAGCCCGTTGCGAACCACACCTTAGTTTGATAACAAACTTCTTGACACAAATTCCCTCCTTTGCTGCTACTATAGCAGTCATATACTTAGCCTTTTTGTTGTAGTATTCGTCACAATGTCTTAACTATGGATTTCATCCAAATCCATCATGGAATCTCCTTTCCATTACATTGTGCCACCCATAGTTTAAATTGAGATAAACTTAATTTGTATATTGTGACAAAACTAGTATCAATGTAACGTCTTACAATGAACTATTTGTAATTGTTTGTCACCTCTACACAAATATATTCTTAGTTCTTCCAAAAGATCATAAGAATATCCTCACTATCGTCCAATGATCATTTTATGATTCATTCTGGTATATGCTCATAACACTTAGAGCATAGGACATATCTGGATGTGTACATATCATGGTATGATTGATCAAGACATTCTTGTGATTTTACTCATCAAGTGTCAAAGCACTTGAATCTTGTTTCACTTATCAAGTGTCGATACACTTGAATCTTGATTCAATTCCTTTCCATGCGACAAGAACCGTTTCTTGTTGATTCTATATTGAACTCCTTCAATATCTCATATATGTACGTTTGGCACAACCATATTGGCGTTACAGTCTATCCACTATAGACATTCACGCTAAATATTCGGGTTTTGCCTAAGTATTTCATCGAAATGAAATTCTTAACCTTTATCAATAAAATATACATCATTTCTAATCAACAAGATGTCCTCCACATAATGTATTAGAATTATGTCTTAGCGCTCCCACTTAATTTCTTGCAAATGCAAGCATCTTCATCGTCTCTTGATGAAAACTCTTTTTCATCACGGTGAAGATTCCAACTCCGCGATGCTTACTTCAACCATTGAAGTTTGCATGCCCTTTTTAGCATCCTTTGAATTAACAAAACCCTTTGGATCGTGTCATGTACACGTCCTAGGTAACAATTCTATTAGAAGAACTTTGTTTTGTTTATTCATCTACCATATACAAAATTATATGTAGTGGTTGCTACTTTAATCCGTCCAGACTAAATATCGCTATGAAAGATCAAATCTTGTCATAGTCAACTCCTTGAACATTGTCGTAAAATATTTTACGACATGTCGACTATTTCATAGATGTGAAACATCCATGTCTGTTTCTTTATAGATCCAAATACGACCGATAGGTTTTTACACCTTTCCGGAGGGTCTTCCAAGTTCAAAACTTGATTTCTCGTGTATGGAACTATCACGGATTTTATGGCTTCAAGCCATTTGACGGAGTCAGGGCCCATCATCGCTTCTTTGCATATAGTCGGTTCATCATTGTCAAACAATAATGATTTACTCTCAAATCTTAGTATTTGATTGTTTATTCGACCGACTTGATTCAATAGGAACTTAGATCTCCGTGACCGCAACATTTGAGGCACGTAATCCATGAGCATTCTGGCTGCCTCCGGAACATTTTCTGGCGCTGCGCAACTCAGCATATTTAGCTAAGGTTCGTTAACCTTATCAAAGTTCTATTGTCCTCTCACTTAACTTTTACGAAAAAATTCCTTTTTCAAGAAACTTCATGTTTCAAGCGACAAACCCTTTTGTCCTTGGTGTTATGGAGGAATAACCAATTGTTATTTGAAATAACCTACAAAGACATGCTCATCCGACTTCGGTTGTAAACATCTTACTTATGTTTAGCATACCAAAATTTAAGAAATGACCTTGGGTTTTACCCCAAACCATAACTTCCATGGTGTCATTTCACCGGATCAAGATGGAGCTCTTTTCAGTGTAAAAGCGGTAGTCTCTAAATCTTTAATCTTTTAAAACATAATGGCAGTTTTATAAATAACACCTTTGATCCAACCATGTCAAACAAGGTTTCCTTACAAATCTCAAAACATTCCATATTCCTATGGTGTTTCAGGAGATGTAAATCTAGGTGTTTTGCTAAAATTGTAACTCAAATAAATCCCTTTTATGATAAAATCATAATTCATTTATTTTTCTTGTTACACTTGTAACTCAAATAAATCCCTTTATGATCAAATCATAATTCATTTATTTTTCTTGTCACAATGATTTTCACTTCATCTTGAAAGTCTTTGAACTTTTTCAAATATTTCACACTTCTTTCTCATTAAGTGAATTATTCACTCAATTTCCGGAGAAAGTATATGAAGTTGAAACCCATCGCTTACGACTACACATAATGGACTACATACATCGATATGTATAAATTCCAATATTTTAGTCGTTCGTTCTTCTTTGGCCTTTGAACGAAGTTTTAATTATCCCGAGGAAAGTCTCACAAGCGTCACTTGATCAAATCAAAGACTCCAAAAATCCATGAAAATGGAGATTCTTCATGTTTTCTTTCCAATATAATTTAAACGGCGATGTCACTTCGTAAGTGATCTTTCAATCATTTGTCTTGCGACATTTTAGCATTAGGTTTTATGGATGTGATTTCTCCAACTAGATTTGTAAATCATCCATCTTATATGGAATACGGTAATTATTTGAACAACCTTTGTTCTTATAAAACCTGATTCAAATAACAATTATTAAAACAAATCTTGAAGTCAAGCTTTGATGTCAACGAGAAATACAAACAACGGTTTGTTTGTTTTCGATGAACATCATCACATATTCTCTTGCTAGTTACTTAGGCCATTGTGGTTCATGAATTGCGTCATTCCGTATGAAATTTCATACCAACCAATTCGGTATCCAATACCCAAGAACCACATTGTTTAACAAGCAAAGAATACAACCATAACTTGTATATCATCCATATACCTAAATTGGATATTTCCAATCTTTTCTTGTCTGCCAAATATATTTTATAGATTCTCTTTCAGCATTTCCTTTTCCTTTTAAAAGAATCTATCAATATCAAAAGTGGCGCCATATACATGACACATAGTCCAAAGCGTGTATATTCAAATAATAATACCTTTGGACTTGCACTTTGAAGTAGATCACCATCATCAAAATGATCGGTATTCTTTCAAAATCCATTCTTTAGTAATCTTTTAGTGTAGTAAACACTTTACATACATCTTCTATTCATCCTTATCATGACGACTTTCATGATCAAGCCAATTTAGATTATAAAGGATAATCGTGAGTATAACATTACTTTCCAAAACCCTTTTGGATGATTAGGATGTCTAGCATCTCCAACCTTCGTAAATTCTCATCCAATATGAGAACATATATTATACTCTATCATATTGCAACCAAAACATTGTTTCAGATATCGTTATATCTGCCACACATGATGGTTTCTGAAACAATTCTTTCAGCTCCTAGATAAACTTAATATTAAAACAATCAAGAATCGTGGAGGCAAACATGATACTTAAGATACTAACACTGGAATTGTTACTCTCGATTTAATACCAATTATTAAATTTCACGGAGTAAATAGAGTTTGATGAAAGTTTGCAATAGGACTTTAAACTTTGATTGACACTCAACACAATACGATACCAGTTCGTAAAGTAAATATCTAGAATTCTATAGTTCTATTATCTCAATTACAACTATGCATAAGGTGGTGAACGAATGCCAATGACTACAACAAATTATGCAAATTCACTTTGATTTAATTTATGATAAATTGAGTTCTACTAATCCAAATTAGAAATGAACTCCCACTCAAAAACGACATCCCTCGTGTCCTTTTGGTGATTACATGAACCAAATCCACTACACCAAGTCCGATCATCACGTGAGTCGGCGTAGCTTCAAAGGCGAGCATCCATATGGTCATCATATCAAAACATATGACTCATGCTTAACCTTTCGGTCCGTGTTCCGAGGCCATGTCTGTACATGCTAGGCTCGCCAAGTAAGAACCTTAGTATTCGCGTGTGTAACTGTCTTACACCCGAGATATGCTCGTGGATTCAAGTACACCCGATCATCACGTGATGTCTTGAAGCGACGAAACATTGTCGGTGCATACTTAAGGAAGAACACATTTTTATCTTGATATCTAAATGAGGGATCATCTTATTATGCTAATAAAACGCCAAACAAGCAATATAAGATGCTATCAAACATCACATGTTTATTAGTGGAATGATATGGTTCTCGCATATGATCTCTATCATGTGCACCGTGGTATAATCACTATCATACCTTTATGTGTAAATCCAAGGTCTATGGAGTTTACACGTTATGTATGTTGTAAGAGTATCATCTCATACTTCTACTTACAACATCACCATATCATAACACTAGCCCAACAACAATCTAAACTAGACGCCTCTAATTTATCCATTGCAAATTTTACGTGGCTTAGGGCTTTCGAAGATAGAACCGTTCTTACCTACGAACATGAACCACAACGAGGATAACCAAATTGTTGACAACTCGTTGTAAATTAGATATTGACTATAGTAGGAGAGACAGACACCCGCTAGCCACTTATGCAAAACTAGTTGCATGTCAAGCGTGGAACAGGTCTCATGTGCGAGGACATGTAAAGTTTGTCCGGGCCGCTTCATCCCACTATGCCACCAATATCCAAAGTACAACTAAGAAGCAATAAAATGATCATCAACGCCCACATAATCATATGTGTACTACCCGTGCAAAGCATCTACGCATAGATCCGGCTATGATACCACTGTAGGGTTCGCAGCATAGAAAACAAAAAATTTCCTACGATGGGAACAACTATGTACCAAGATCTATCTACTAGATACAAACAACGGGCGGATGTATATCCGTAGAGAACATACCCTTGAAGACCGACAAAGCTTAACGAGTCCAAACTCGTGGTTGATGTAGACGATCTCTTGCCGATCTCAAGATCGAGAGGTAGTCCTAGCGCCGCAAAACAGCAGCGCATCCGTGCTCGCACACACGTTCGAGGCACCGAGCAACCTCCGCCTCCTCGCTCCAGCGATGCAGCGGAAGCACAACTCTTTCTTGCCGAATAGCCACCGGGAACATGTATCTCGCTAGTCCGAGACCATGGGGGATAAATTCTAGAGGGGGAGAGAGATCCTTCACGAGGAGGTGTGAGTGAGAGAGAGGGAGGGGCTCCTTTTATAGGGAGAGGGGGGCACCCAAGGGGCCATGCGCCCAGCCATGGGGCTGCCCCCTCCCCTCCTTTCATTCATGTGGGTGGACACTCCACTCACACAAAAGCCTTTCAATTCCCTCCACTCAAAAACCCACTCAAATTCCCATTAAATTTCCACCAAATTTAATGCAAACTCTCATTAAATAAAACTCCTTTTATTTATTCAGAATTTTGTCAATTACTTTAATGACAAACATTCACATATAACTCCTTGCTAGTATTTCATTTCACATGCAGAAACACTTTCTGTAATTTCACCCGAAAACCCGTTTCGGTATCTAGTGAAATAAATTCTTGCGCTTGTTATTCTTTTCGGCATGAAACTTTTGCTCCAAATGGATGTCGTTGTCTCTTAAGTGTGTCACCCTACGGTTCGCGAATAATGCGGACATGATCGAGACCCCTCTCGGATCAATAATCAGAAGCGGGATCTGGAGACCCATACTGACTCCCACACATTCAACGATGACTTTCTTGTGATCATCGGAACCTTTTATGCTAGTATCTTAATCCCTTTGTTTCGCGATATATTACATGTCCGAGATTCGATCATCGGTATCTCCATACCTAGTTTGATCTCGTTACTGACATGCACTCTTTTCTCGTTCCCGTGATATAACATTCTAGTGATCAAATCACTTGCTTGCAAGCTAATCAATGTGATATCACCGAGAGGGCCCAGAGTATATCTATCCGTCATCGGGATGAACAAATTCCACTCTCGATCCATGAGCCTCGTCTAGCTCTCCAATTCAAGAGAAGGTTCAATAACCTCGTCTAGCTCTACTTTCCTCCCACTCACTTCTTTCGAGAGAAACTCCTTCTCAAGAAAGGAACCGTTCTTTGCGACAAACACTTTGCCTTCGGTTCTATGATAGAAGGTATACCCAATAGTTTCCTTAGGGTATCCTATGAAGACGCATTTCTCCGCTTTGGGTTCGAGCTTGTCCGGCATCAACTTCTTGACGTAAGCTTCGCATCCCCAAACTTTAAGAAACGACAACTTAGGTTTAGCACCAAACCACAGTTCATACGGTGTCATCTCAACGGATTTAGATGGAGCCCTATTTAAAGTGAATGCAGCGGTTTCTAATGCATAACCCCAAAATGATAACGGCAAATCAGTAAGAGACATCATCGATCGGACCATATCTAATAGGGTTCGATTCCGGCGTTCAGACACACCATTGCACTGTGGTGTTCCGGGTGGCGTGAGTTGCGAAACGATTCCGCTTGCTTTAAGATGCGTGAGAAAATCATAACTCAAATATTCACCTCCACGATCGGATCGTAGAAACTTAATCTTTCTGTTAGATGGTTCTCCACTTCATTCTGAAATTCCTTGAACTTTTTAAATGTTTTAGATTTATGTTTCATTAAATAGATATACCCATATCTACTTAAGTCATCGGTAAAAGTGAGAAAATAGCGATATCCACCGCGCGTCGAAACACTCATCGGTCCGCATACATCGGTATGTATGATTTCCAACAAGTCCGTTGCTCGCTCCATCATACCGGAGAACGGGGTTTTGATCATCTTGCCCATGAGGCATGGTTCGCATGTGTCAAATGATTCAAAATCAAGAGACTCCAAAAGTCCATCAGAATGGAGTTTCTTCATGCGCTTAACACCAATATGACCTAGACGACAGTGCCACAAATAAGTAGTATTATCACTATGTACTTTGCATCTCTTAGCTTCAATGTTATGGATGTGTGTTTCATCCCTTTCGAGATTTAGAAGAAATAAACCATTCACAATAGGTGCATGACCATAAAAGATGTTACTCATATAAATAGAACAACCATTATTCTCCGATTTAAATATATAACCGTCTTGCAATAAACAAGATCCAGAAATAATGTTCATGCTCAACGCAGGCACATAATAACATTTATTGAGGTTTAAAACTAATCCCGAAGGTAAAACTAAGGAGAGCGTGCCGACGACCATCACATCAACTCTTGATCCGTTGCCAACGCGCATCGTCACCTCATCCCTCGCAAGCCGCCGTCTATTCCGTAGCTCCTGTTTAGAGTTACAAATATTAGCAACTGAACCAGTATCAAATACCCAAGAACTACAACGAGGGCTAGTAAGGAAAACATCAATAACATGTATATCAAATATACCTTTGATGGCGCCAGCCTTCTTGTCCGCTAAGTACTTCGGACAGTTGCGCTTCCAGTGACCCTTGTCCTTGCAATAGAAGCACTCAGTGTCCGGCTTAGGACCAGACCTAAGCTTCTTCTCAGCAGGGGCAACGCGCTTGCCGCCGCCTTTCTTGAAGGGATTCTTTGCACCCTTACCTTTCTTGAAGGTGGGGGGCTTGTTGACCATCAACACATGATTATCCTTTTTTATGTCCACCTCCGCAGCCTTCAGCTTTGCGAAGATCTCGGTGATCGTATCAGTGGAACCAATCTGATTGTGAGTCACTACAAAACTTTTGTAGCTGGGAGGGAGTGATTGCAGAACCCTGTCAATCTTGAGCTCCTCTGGAATCTTGCAGTCCAGTTGCTCAAGGCGTTGAGTGTAGCCCGACATCTTAATGGCGTGCTCACTAACGGAACTCCCTTCCTCCATCTTGCAGTTAAAGAACTTCTCAGAGATCTCATATCTCTCAGAACGGGCCTGAGTCTGAAACATGGTTTTCAGCTCCTCGAGAATCTCAAAGGGCCCGGGATAGTCTTCAAAACAATTTTGAAGGTCCGATTCCATAGCAAACAACATGGTGCTCTTAATCACACCATAATCATCTTTGCGCGACTGATAGACAACTTTCTCATCAGCCGGCGCAGTAGCAGCAGGGCGTCACCTAACGCATTCTCAAGGACATAGTCCTTTTGACCGCCAGAGAGAATGATTCTCAGATTGCGGAACCAGTTGGTGAAGTTAGACCCATTGTTTTTAAGCTTTTCCTTCTCAGCAAAAACGTTGAAGTTGAAGTTTGACTTAGCCATTTGATCTACAATATTTGCAATTACAAATTAGACTATGTTCATGATAACTAGTTCAACTTTTAATCAAATTACTAGATGAACTCCCACTAAATTCAACATCCCTCAAGTTGTTTAGTGAACATGATCCAAATTCACCACACCTAATCCGATCTTCACGAGAAGAGATGTGGTTTCAATGGTGGACAACGAAGTGTTGATCATATCATTCATATGACTCATGCTTAACCTTTCGGTTCATGTGTTCCGAGGCCATGTCTGTACATGCTAGGCTCGTCAAGTTAGACCCAGGTATTTCCGCGTATGCAAAACTGGCTTGCACCCGTTGTATGTGAACGTAGAGTCTATAGCACCCGATCATCACGTGATGCCTGGACACGACGAACTTTCGCAACGGTGCATACTTGGGGAGAACACAGTTTTTATCTTGATCTTTAAGTGAGGAATCATCTTATAATGCTACCGTCGCGATCTAAGCATAATAAGATACATAAAAGGATAAACATCACATGCATATAACTTTATGTGACATGGTATAGCCAATCTTCGCGCAATGATCTCCATCTTGTGCGTGCCGGCATGATCTCCATCACTCCACCATGATTGTCTCCACCACGAATAGCAACTACAACTATTGCTAACTACTTAGCGATAAAGTGAAACTATTACATGGCGTATAAGAAGTTGACACACAGGTCATACACAATTATAAAGACAACCATATGGCTCCTGCCGGTTGTGTACTCATCGATATGCAAGTCGTGAAACATTACAAAACATGATCATCGCATACATTATACACATCACATCTTGGGCCATACCATATCACAGAAAACACTCCCTGCAAAAACAAGTTAGACGCCTCTACTTTGTTGTTGCATGTTTTACGTGGCTTATGGGAGTAGCATGCTAAGAACGATTCTTACCTATGGAAAGCCACAAGGTGATATTATGGTTGCCAAACTCCGGTGTTAATCCCATGACAACTATAGTGAGAGAAACTGGCATCCACCAGCCGCATGTGTGGAACAAGCCACACGTCAAGTGCGGAGCCGGTCTCGCGAACGACGTCGCGTAAGGTTGGCCTGGACCGCTTCAATCTCACTATCCCGCGTCATAAGAACACAAACAAGAGGCTTACAACAGAAAACATCAATGCCCGCAACAACCATGTTGCGTTCTACTCGTGAAACACATCTACGCATAGATCTAGCTCTGATACCACTGAAGGGTTTCGCGGCATAGTAAATCAAAAATTTCTACGGACGCGAACAGAGGGAAGCCAAGATCTAATCTAGGAGATGCAAACAACGAGAGAGATTGGATTAGATCTTCATACCCTTGAAGATTCGCGCAGCGGAACGTTCGTCGGAACGTGGGTGATGTAGTCGTACTCGCTTCTCCTCCTCGCGATTCGATCCGATCTAGCACCACAAGTGGTGATGCCTCCGTGAGATGCACACGTGCAGCACCTCGACGTCTCCTCCTTCCTTGGTCCAGCAAGTATGGTGGAGAGATGGGTTGGATCTACAACGCGACAACGCGGTGCAATTGATGGAGAGTTTTTGCAGCAGGGCTTCGCCTACACGTAGTCGGGAGGGAGAGAGAGAGGAGGGCAGCAGGGCGACTAGGCTTGAGGGGAAGGTGTGGGGGGGGGTGGTGCGCCCCAGCCCTCTATATATAGAGGGGTGGGCGCCTGCCCTAACCCCTCCCCTAAGTCCTAGGCCGGCGTCCAAAGGAGGGAGGAGTGGGGGGCAAGGAAACCCGCCCCCCCACACACACACACCTTCTAGAAGCTCCAATTAGGGTTTATCCCTTGGTTGGCCGGCTGGGCCCTATGGGGCCTTGTGCCCCTGGCCCAATGCGGCCAGGGCACTCCCTCATAGGCCCATGCCCCCTCCCGGAAGGTGGGGCCACGTTGGCCCCCTTCCGGAAGGTTCTAGAAGCTTCGGGTACAATACCGATTAACCCGGAACAATTCCGAACTCCAAAAACTGCACTGCCTTATATGAATCTTATTCTACGGACCATTCCGGAACCTCTCGTGATGTCCCGGATCCCATCCGAGACTCCGAACAAAAACTCATAAACCAATTATCCAATCTATCCTAGCGTCGAGACACGTTAAGTGTGTGACCCTTCGGGTTCGAGAATATGCAGACATGATCTTCTATCAATAATCAACAGCGGGGTCTGGAAACCCATATTGACTCCCACACATTCATCGATGATCATATCGGATGAACCACGATGCCAGGATTCAATCAATCCCATATATATATTCCCTTCGTCTCGCGATATTTTACTTGCCCGAGATTTGATCGTCGGTACCGTCATACCTGGTTCAATCTCGTTCACAGCAAGTACTTTACTCGTTCCGTAATCCGACATCACTTTGTGATTAACTCCTTAACCACATGCTTGCAAGCGGTGTTGATATCGATTACCGAGTGGGCCCGAAGTATTTCTCTTTGTCTTGGGAGGGACAAATCCCATCTCGATACATACAACCCAACAGGTACTTTCCGATCACCTAAGAGACACCTTTATGATCACCCTCTCATAGGATGACGTTTGATGACCTCAAAGCTTTCTTCCGATACCAGGGAGTTGTATTATCTCATGGTCTAAGGAATACAATATTTGACATAAGAAAAGCTTCGCAAAGATGAACACGATGACACGATCTAATTGCTTCGCTTAGTTTGGGTATGTCCATCATATCATTCTCTCAATGATATGATCTCATTATCAATTGACAACTCATGTCTATGGTTAGGAAACCTTAACCATCATTAATCAATGAGCTAGTCCATAGAGGCGTACTAGGGACACAGTGTTGTTCACAAACCACACAAGTATTAAAGTTTCCGCTTAATACAATTCTAGCATGGAATATAAACATTATCATGAACAAGAATTATAATAATAACATCTTTATTATTGCCTCTAGGGCATAATTCCAACAGAAAGACCATACTGACTAGGAGAGTAACGATCGGGAGCACGACGCTGACGAGCAGGATGAGTAGAGGGAAGCTCGTCAGAGGAAGACGAACCAGGAGACGACGATGAAGAAGAAGGAATAGCAGAGGAAGACTCCGGAGAATGAGGAGAACTAGGAGAACTAGACGGAACAGAGGAGGACAGTGTAGAAGAAGAGACATCAGGGGGAGGAGATCCTGAAGAAGACACCATAGGAGTAGAAGGAGTAGAAGGAGGGGGTGTGTCAGGAAAGATAAGAAACGAGATATCTTCCACCAGGTAGGTACCAGCGGTGGGACGAGGGTAGAAAGGACGCGTCTCATCAAAAGTAACATCACGAGAGATACGCATCCGACGACCAACGGGGTCCCAACAACGATAGCCCTTATGCTCATCATTGTATCCAAGGAAAACACACTCAACAGACTGAGCGGTCAGTTTGGTGCGTTCGCGAGGACAAGGAGAACATAGAAAACACAACCAAACAAGCGAAGCATGGAATAGTCTGGAGACTGTCCAGATAGGCGCTCAAGAGGAATGCCACCCTGCAGAGCGGCAGAAGGCTGAATATTGATGAGGTAAGCCGACGTAGAAACAGCCTCAGCCCAGAAATGCGGCGGAAGAGAAGAAGCAATCATCATGGCACGAGTGGTCTCAAGAAGATGGCGATGCTTACGCTCAGCAACGCCATTCTGAGCATGTGCACCAGGACAGGAGAACTGAGCAAGGGTGCCCTGCTCAGCAAGAACACCTCGCAACATCTGGGAGATATACTCACCAGCAGAATCAGCACGAAACACACGAATGGGGGAAGAATATTGAGTACGGACCATGGCCGCAAAACGCTGATATATGGAGAGCACTTCACTACGAGAGCGCATAAAATACAGCCAAGTGTACCGAGAGAAATCATCGATGAATAAAATATAGTAGCGATGGCCCCCTTTCGAAGCGAAAGGAGCCGGACCCCAAATATCTGAATGAACTAAATCAAAAGGTCGCTGAGATACAGACGCGCTAGTAGGATAGGGAAGCTGAATCTGTTTACCCAACCTACATCCCTGACAATGTAAAGACCCATCTCCTGAGACAGACCCCAGAAGACCACGATGAACTAAAGACGACAGACACGAGTTACAAAGGTGACCAAGACGATGATGCCACTGCTGAAAGGAGCTGGTAGCAGAGGCGACGACCGAAGAAGAACTAGCAGATGAAGTGGCAACGAAGGGAACACGAAGCCAGTCTAACTCCCAAAGTCCCGAAGAGTCACGGCTGCGAGGGCCAGCTCCAACCAGGGCCTGCGTGCGACGGTCCTGGACAACACAAGAATCAGCATAAAAAATGACGTGACAACCAGAGTCAGTAAGCTGGCTAGCAGAGAACAGATTCATCTTAAGAAGAGTGACATGAGAGATATCATGAACACAAAAAGAAGAAGTAGAAAGAGTGCCCCGACTAGAAACAGGAAGAGAGGTACCATCAGCCGTGAAAACACGAACAAGAGAAGGGAGAGAACGAAGAGAGGACAGAAAAGAAGACTCAAAAGTCATATGAAAGGAAGCTCCAGAATCCAGATACCATGGGGATGTACCTGACTGTGTAGAAGGTGGTGGTCGCGCAGTGGCTGAAGAATCAGTCACAGAACCAGCAGTGCCTGTCGAAGAAGAGCCTATAGCAGCAAGCAGACCGCGAAGACTCCTGGTAATGCCCTGATCGGAGAGAGCAACAGCTGAAAATCCAGAAGGAGCCGACTGCCCACGAGCCTGGTGCTGCTGACGTAAACTAGGATCCCGTGTATAACAAGTGGCCCAAGTGTGGCCATCCTTGTTACAGTAAGAGCAGTGACGAAGAGAACCACGGCGACCCTGACCACGAGCCTGCTGGTGCTGACTCTGACCCTGAGGCTGCTGGTGCTGACTCGAACCCTGAGACGGCTGGTGCTGAAGCTGACCCTGACCTAGAGGAGTGGAAAGTATCAGCGGCGGTACAGAGGACCGCGGCTGAGTCGAGGGAGCAGACGGCATAGGAGGACCACAAGTAGCAAGCACAGACGGAACCGCAAGAAGACCAGCACCACGGAGACGGGTCTCCTCAGCCCGAAGCTGAGACAACACCTCAGAGAGCGAAACACGACCACGAGCATTCAGCTGGGCACGCCGGGGCTCAAACTCCTGGCAGAGCCGAGACAGAAACTCATAGATGCGGTGAAACTCCAAATCCGAGCGCACAATCTGACAGCACGAGCATGTGCCACAAACAGCAGTACGGAGAGAGTCAAGCTGACGCCAGTGACGAGGTATGATCTCATCAATGCCCATTGTTATGGACTTGGGTTTTGGAGAAGATGGGGATGCTGGAGATCGTGAAACGGTTAGCAAACAAGCAACACGGGGACACAAAGTTTACCCAGGTTCAGGCCCCCGAAAGGAAAACCCTACTCCTGCTTGTCTGCTCTTGATTACGGCGGAACCGAAGGTTACAGGGGTGCGCAGATGCAATCTGGCGTGGAGGTGTGTATGCGGAAGTATGAGTCGACAGATCTAGGTCGTGCCCTCCTGGCCTTTATATAGACTTAGGCAGGTCCCGGGCATAGTCCTAGTCGGTTACAGGTTTTAGGGTTTTACCCCTTTGAATTTCCTATCTACTCTAGTCTTGCTCTCCAAGGATCCGAAGGCACCATGGGCCTGGGCCACCCGAAAGTCTTCATGGACCAACGTACTTTTGCCGTGGGCCTTCCTTGGGCTGGACTAGGTATGCTGAGGTCATGCACCCGCGGGGTATAATCATGTCAGTCAGATAGCAGCACTCTGAGCATATAACTCATCAATAGTGGAATCACCCTGCTGAAGAGCATGCTCCTGGCGAACGACAGACAGGTAAAGAGCATCCCAGACGGCTGATAGCGCTGACGAAGATTTGCCCACTGAGCGGCAACAGTAGGAAGACTCATGAACTCAGCAGCATACTGAGGCTGAACACTGGAGGTGAGAATAGCAGCAGCACGAGCATCCTCATCGACCCACTGAGTGTAGACAGTCAGAGCGTGGCGATAGGACTCGAGATCAGCAGAGTACTGCTTGAACTTCAGGTCATAAGCAGCAACAGCACTATCATCAGCACTCTGAGCAGCATCCTTGGCCTCCTGAGAAACATCAGCGCCAAGAACAATCGGCATCGGCGGAATAGGAGCCACAGGAGCAGGGGACACGGCGGACATGGGAACTCGCCAGAGAGCAGACCCCAAAGACGGAGACCGCGCATGTGAACACGCATAAAGGCAGCGAAATCAGGATAATTCGCGCCATCAAAGATCACCGGGCAGCGAGGAATCGCAACATAGCCCGATGCAGAAGACATCTCTCTCTTAATTTTTTTTAATCAACTCTCAGATCCGACGAAACAGCACCCAGATCTAATCTCGTCGATGGGAGAGAGCCAGCAGGGATGCGGCAGCCCAAGCAGCGGGCAGGGTGGCCGCGCGTGGGCGACGGGACGCGTCGGGCGGTGGGCAGGTCGTACGTTTGCACGCGGCAACAGGATTTGACTGCCTACCTCCGATTTGACTGATGCAGGGAATCGAGGCAACAGCAACACGCCTTGATTTGATCTGATCTCGTGGAGGCAGTGCTTGGTCGTGGAGGCCTTGGGCGGTCCCCACCTCCTCCTTCAAGCTGCTCAGCTGGAACGGCAGCAGTCCACGGGTTGCAGCACGTACGGCCACTGTGGCGCGTACGGGTACTGCAACGTCCCGGTGGCGATTTGACGAGACGGGGAACGGAAATCAAATCCAGATCGGATCTGAAAACGGGACAAAACTGGCGGCGACCGGCGGCGACGACGACGGCAAGGCCGGCGGCGACAGGGACGGTGGCGGCCGACGAAGTTGCGAGAAAGAGGACGGAGCTAACGTGGCTCTGATACCATGTTAGGAATAGACAACTTGTATTCCTCTGAGGGCCAAAGGCCACAATATATAGTACAGGTACAGGGCAAATATGCAGGAAGCCCCCTAACGTATGGAGGAAATACAATATACAGATATATACATCTAACATTTTTTATGTTAAGTTGTGTTTAGCATGCTGTAGAGGTCTGCATAAGCCTGAACGTTACCTTGTCCTTTATCTTGTGATTAGGATGTTGCAGATTTGAGATATGATAGACCTTATTCTCATTGTTATACTGCATCTTTGCTGCTCACTGCATTCTTTGCAGAAACCTCATCTTTCATATCGTACAGTAGTTTTTGGATTCTTTTTCTTGGGCTATCTTGTCATGTGTTTGCTGAATCCAGCTCACTTCGTCATTTCAGACCATGTTTGCGAAGTTGAGTTCCCATGGGGTCCAATGTCCGGCGGGAATTTACGCAAAATTAAGAAGTGGTCGATGGCTAGGAAGTCTGGGAGGGCCCAGGCTACATAACATATGGTTCTTATGGCCGTGATGGCCATGAGAGTTAAGGTGCGCTTTTAAGCCACCTTCATTATCCATCAACATTAATTCTTGTCTGAACTTGTGCGTGCTATGAGTATAATTATCCATACGTACACAATTTTACTGTTTGTCCAAAGCTGTATTTCTGTTTGTTACGATTATACATTGATTAGGTTGTAGAAGAAATTGTGGTACACAAAATTCTGTATTACCTGGGGTATCTTATTTGCAAGCTCTTTCGTTATTCTTTTGCCAACTCACCAGCTTCATCATGGCACCAGAAACAACATTCTTTCAGGATCTCACATTATATGTTTCAGTTGCTGTACTTTCTTAGCTTAGCTTCCTCTACATCATTATTAGCAAGGTAGTTGTCTTTCACATCTTTGAGAGATATCTTGCGTATAATTATTCTACAGTTTAACATTATAAAGTACTTCTTGATTGTTCCCTTCAGTAATTTGACCTCATCTTCATATGTGAACTCAAAATGATTTGCGACTATCGTCTTGTTTTGTGCAGCAACCCAAATGAAAAGGAAGATGAGATTGAGCGCGTCGCGAAGGCCAACTGTTAAACAGATCCTTGCACACAAAAAAAACAGTCGACAATTTATGATAAACCTGTTATTTCTGTCTATGTAGTGTATTTGAGAATTTTAGCCCTGTGAATTTAACCTTGCCTGAAGTATTTGGCACATCTGTGTCTGAGGATATGCTTAAGCTCCCGTCTAGTTTTACTGAACTGAAATGAGAAGAATCTAGCTCCGTGATCCAAGATTTTGCATTCTGTTTGGCGAGATTTTCCATCGTGTTTGTTAAGATTGAGAAGTTTGCATTGTGTTTGTTATTTCAGTCACCATACCATAGCTTGATGATTAGACCACAGTTTGAACGCAGATCTCCTATGTAGTTGCTCTTCACTGGGCATATCTCCAACACAGGGCCGCCGACGACGCAGCGGAAGTGGGCAGACATGTGGGACCTAGCCCAACTCCACAAATTATACTACATTTTTTTGCCACCTCGGCTCTGACCGATGGGTCCTATCTGTCAGTTTTAGTGTCAATATGGCATGTCAGTCTATAGGTGAGTCCCATTTGTTAGTATCGACATCAGTTCGTGATTAATTCTAGTTTAGATGCGAATTGGTGTTTTTGCGACAAATTTAAAATTTACTGGATAGATTTTTATATCCTTATTACAAAGTGTTACCGATCAGTTATTAAAATGATGATTTTATGCTATTAGCGCGCAGCCGTGCGCCGACCGGCAGCCCTGGCTCATCCCAGAGCAAAACTGCATGCCCCAGAGCAAGCGAAGTACTATGGAGTTCACTTGGCCTGGTTCACTTAATTGATTCAGCTCTTTTAGTAGACAGATCGGGTCAGTCGTTTCTGAAGAATTGCTCCGAAACCACATGGACACACCGACCGGGTTGATCTTGCTCACATTGCCCTGAAAGAATCAACTACTGTAGCTGTAGGGGGCATAGCATATTTCCTGATGGCAAAGACAAGAGATGGTAAAATATGAAAAAGTGGATACTCAGGCTCGGACAGCTTTCTCAATACAAGAACTGACACTGAATTTTTAAGGAGAGCGGAACCACGTGAGATGAGATGGTCTAGACCCTCCCTCCCCAGGTTGCTATAAACTCAATATATATATATATATATATATATATATATATATATATATATATATATATATATATATATATATATATATATATATATATATATATATATCTTTTCCAAGGGCTATAGCAGATTGTATAAATAAATTTCTTATTGCACAATTTTATGTAAAGAGTCAACAAAGAAGAATCGACTGCAAAAATCGAAATAGTTTTTCCCGAGGGCCAGATTTGGGCCAAATCGAAATAGTCCCTGCAAAAATCAAAAATCGACTGCAGATTTTGACATAGTTGATCTGGAGATCCCATGTCAGTTTTGCCCAAGGGCCAGATTTGTGAGGAAATACAGAGTTGTCGGAGCTCTCGCAGCCTCGAGGCCCACATGGGCCAGATTTGTCAGAAAATGCAGAGTTCTTGGTCAGGAGTACAAACAGCAGAACCATTACTTTATTTTCTTAAAGTACAAAGTAAAGCCTTAAAAACGGGCGCATATGCATGCCCAAAATGTCCCTAACCAAGAACTTCTCCCTCCTTGACCGCGGGTATCTGTCACCTTGCCGGGGGATGTATCCACACCCCACCTTGCACGCTGGCTTCTCATGCAGGTATATGTCCTCCAGGTTGACTGCTGCTTTCATTACAGCTTTTGCATAATCCACAAATTTGTCTTCTGATTGAAACCCAAAGATCCTGAGAACATAGAGATTACGGTGCTTGAAATCAGATGCTTCCCATTTCGCACCAGCATCCTTCCTCTCGCTATTATTATTATCCTCATCCGATATCCCCGAACAGTTGCAAACCTGCAATGCTTCTCATCAGACAAACATTCGCATTCACGATGTAAAAGAAGAAACAACTTTACCTTACTATCAAGCATTTTAATGCGGCAGACAATACTAAATCAAAAAGATTTAACATGCAGAAGGAAAAAGATTGGAGAAAAGGTAGAAAGACTTCACCCTGATGCCTAGCTCCTCAAGGGAAGGTGCACCTTGCAGAACAAACATCGTCCAAGTCAGATCACATTCATCTGAAATGGCGGTCAAATGCACAAGCCTTAGTTTGCTGAACACCTGCGACAATTCTCCCAGATCTTCAGGTTTAACCCAAATCTGCAAAAGATAAAGAGAGAACACAAAATGTAACCTTCAGTAACCAAACTGAAGACTAGAACCTCAAAAAGGAACAACCATGGAGAACTAACCTTTTCTCTTCCAAATCCCAAACACAGGTTGCTTATGGTGGCTTTGCCAAGAAATTCACTTAACTTGAGCATCTCGTGCTCTGGGCGAGCCACAATACTGATGCTCGCTTTGTGGAGCAGTGGGACATAACCAAAAGACAACGGATAATGCAGATAGTTCAAACAGGAAAAAGTCAGCATTGTGAGCTCTGGCAGCCAGTTCAGATCAACCCTCTCAAAATCACACCATAAAATCTCAATCTCATGGAGTCGTGGGTGTTCAACTGCTAGCAAAGACATATACCCCATGTCACAGCTGTCCAAGCGGAGGAACTCAAGCCGCTCGCACAATCTGAGAAGCTTAGGGAAAAAATCTGATTCTCCTAGCCTCAAATTTTCCAGCTTGAGCCGTGAGAGACAACTGAATGTGTTTGGACAAGCATTAAAAAATGAAGCAAACTGCTTCCCATTTGCGACCTCATCGCATCGTTTAAATTCCATCTCTGTCAAGACTGTGAGCTCAGCACAAGCAACCTTTTGTGTTGCCATGGTTTTGGCAACAGTCTGGCCGATTCTAATGGATGCATCTCCCAAGAAGAATTGCATGCAGAGGCGGTGGATGGTGTATGGACTTGTACTCCTGCTTTCCAGAAGGCTCCGGGTTGCTCCAAGCACGTATGCATTGGCCCGAGCAGCATCACAGGTCCTGTCTTGCACGTTGTCAGTGGAACCAACAATTATATGAATTTTGGATAGCATGGTAGGGATCAGCTTCCACCGTGTGGAGAGGATGCTAGTTCTCATGGCATCTGCAACATCAAGTCGCTCTATGATATCAAGCAATAGGTCATCAGGTAAATTGCTGAGCCAATCACGTTGCAAGACGCTTTCATCTTCTTCCTGTATTTGGCATAGAAAGAAATTACAATTAATTTCTTACAGTACACTCAGTATGCTATGTTTATCCGATTCTAGACAAATTTGAGCCAACTAATATGGGTCGGAGGGAGTATTAAAAGGCTTAGGGTCTTGATGGTTTGGTACGTGCTTATTTGTTTCTGATTTTACCCTCACTCGAGGCACCAAATTACCCACCAATACCACCGATTAGTAAAGAACTTTTCAATTAGAGCGGACGCTAGCAGCGGCCAGATCCTAGGCCTCGCAGGCGGGCGAACAGGCCAGCGTCAAAATAAAAGTCTGTACACAGCCTCGCCATACGCGCGGACCCACCTTGCCAATGAGACAACTCGCGTGGCCGTAGCGATTTCTTCGAGGGGATATACCACGGCACGCCACCATCATCTCATCATCCATGGCGATCGATCGATCAATGCAGCTAGCGGGTAGGTTTCAAGTATCATCAACATGTGTGATCCGTCATGGTGGCCGACCGGCCGGTGCTTCAATGGCGCCAATGCAGAAACTTGCCATCAGCGCTGTCGATGCATGGATGGATGGATGCGTCCATGGGAAAAAAACGTGGCTCGCACACGGCTCTAAGAAAAGCTAGAATTCTACTAGACGCAGGTGTGTGGGGCAGCAGGGGCAACGCAATACAGAGACGGTGAATGAAGAAATGAACAATAGAGATAAGATCGGGTTGATTTGTCTACAAGCCTAGCCTCGGCTGAAATACTTTTCTTTGATGTACTCATGTTTTTTCCTCTACATCTTTTTCCTTTCCCACTCATTATTTGTTCCAAGGCGAGAGAGTGATTTTATTCATGTTCCTTCCTCTGTCTCTTCTTCTCTCCACAAATCCAAATTTAGAGAAGTGACAGTCAGTTCAGACTAGAAAAAAACATATGCACGCCTCTACCATCTTGTCACATGCTGATGACAATATTGATTTGTGTAGACAACTCCAAAAAACGCCACAACCATTAAGACAAACTGGGAAAGAAATTTTCAGCTCAATCATCAAATTGGTTGCAACCTTGCGAGAAAGACTTTCTAGGATTACAGTGAACAGGGTACAAACTTCTGAGAAATAGTTGCTAGCTTTAGTGTGAGAACGAAATTTAAAAATAACCGTGGCAACGCACGGGCAATCTGCTAGTCTATATGTTATGTTCCGAGAAAAAGATGTAATTTTTCTACTTTCCACCAGCAAAAATGCAGTTATGCTATCTTCCACACACAAATAAGAGCCCAAAGTAAAGACCTAGAGGACAAGTAACTCACCAGCATGGCTAGGGTGGCCCATCGGTTAGAACTGCTGAGGCCCTTAGCGGATGGCTTGCCCATCGATCTGGCAGCCGGCGGCCGGAGATGAGAGTTCGCCATCACACGACTTGCTGGTCTCCTCTGAAAACTAGTGTCCTGGGAATCGCTGGCATCCGCTGAAAACTGATGGCTTCCCGGAGTCCGCCTGGACAGATATACAGCGGCTTGGGTTCCGCCTCCGGTGGCAACTAGGTGCTTGAAATCGAGAAGGATTCGATTTCCTTTTGTAATCTAAACCAAAAGGGGATAGAATTCGGGGTGCAGCTCGCCCGAAAAGGGGACGAATTCCGAGTGCAGCTCGTTTCCGAGCTGCTTTAATTGTGGGCTGCGGCTCGGGAAGGAGCTTTTCGATTGCGGAATACAGCGCGAAAAAGGGATGCTTGATTGTAGATCGCGGCTCGAAAGGGACCTGATTGGGTTGCGGATTGCAGCTCCCGAAGGAGCTGCTTATTTGGTCGCCTACGCTGACACACGGCTCGATCCTCATACGAGGAACACTAGAGTAGCGACGGCGGGAGGAGGGAGGAGCTCGGCACACGGCAAGCGGCGGCGCATCTCCGATCTGTCGCCTCTTTTTTCCCTGTCTAACCAACCTTAAGAGATGATCGGGATCGCCATTATGTATCTGCGGCCTGCGGTGGAGGGATGCTGGCATGGATGATGGGCCACGAAGGCCCAACGCGCGCTCGCTGTTTGTGTATATATGCAGCTGCAGAGCTTTCCCCTGAAAAATATTGCTGCAGAGCTGCTGTCTGTCATGTCCGTAACCTGCACCTCGCTGCCGCCGGTGATCGCCGGTGATCGCCTAGAGGAAGAAGAAGAAGATCCAGAGAATGAGAGAAGAACAGAGTAAGGTGACAGGTTCGTTTTGTTTCTGCTCCACGCCCTTCCTGTTGTGTGTCGCTGCAGCCCAGTCACTTGTTCCATGTCTGATTGGGCCCACGGCCACCAAGCCCAGCGAGGTCCAAGTACGGACATGACTCCAGAATAAAAATCTTAATCAACTTGTCTAAGCAGATCCTTGTTACTTGGGCAGCAGTATTTATTTTCCTACGTTCAGAATATCATGGGATCCTGGATCAACCCCTGAAGCACTTCTTGCAGCAAAGAGAGGATTTAATGGACCTTGCTTGACCGAGATTGTCATTCTAGCTTGTTGGAGTATATGGAAGCAAAAAATGAAAGAAATAGATGGATCTTTAAGGGAATCAGACCAACTTTTATAGGATGTCTACTTTCTTTTTTGAAGTAACCCTACCCTGCTTAAATTCAAGGTGAAAAGTTCTATAATTACCCTGTTGTCATCATGGCTTGACAGTTTTCCTTCATTTCTCTTGTAAATATTACGTACAGCAAATGTTGAGCTCTAAATAAAGTTTTCCTTGGATAAAATGCAACAACCCTTGAGCAAGAATAATTTAGTTTCTTCGCAATATTTTACTACTATATATATAATACAATATGAGTCACTTCCTTGAGACACAAAACAACCAACACTCTTTGTCCCCAAATTGCATAGACACGATAACTTAGCTAGACACAAAATATTAAAAGCCTTCATGAGGACCATAACATGTTTCCTTGCTATCCAGCAGAAGGATAACTTTATTTTCTTAAAGTATGAAGTGAAGCCTTAAAAGAGGGCGCATATGCATGCCCAAACTACTCTTAACCAAGATCTCCTCCATCCTTGATCGTGGGTATCTGTCACTTCATCAGCGGATGTATCCACACTTACCCAAAAACTCGATGTTTTCTTGATTTAAGGCTACTTTCATGAGCTATTGTCCACAATCTTGGGATTTCAGGGCGATTGAGAAGGCCCGTGAGAGTACATTCTTGAAAGTCAAGACCAAAAACTCATCGTTTTCATGTTTTCTGGCTCTTTTCATGAGCTATCTCCCACGGTTCTAGGGTTTTGGGGGTGATTCATAAGGCCCGTGAGACACGGTGCGTGTTTGACAGGATTGACCAAAACCTCCCCATTTTCCCATTTTATGCTTGTTTTCATGAACAATTGCCCATGTTTTTGGGTTCTGATGCGATTTATAAGGCCCATTAGACCCGGTATATCTTTGAGAGTAATAAGCAAAGTTCATAGTTTGCATTTTATGGTTGTTTTCTTGAGATATTTACCATAGTTTTGAGAGGTTCTAGCGCAATTCACAAAGAGCGTGAGAGACGGTAAATGCTTGAGAGGTGTCACCAAAAAATCATCATTTTCACGTCTTACGGTCATTTTCATGAGCTATTGCAAGCACTTTTGGGGTTACGGGGCGATTTATAAGGCTCGTGAGACCCGGTACATGTTTGAGAGGAATGATCGGAAAATTGTAGTTTTTTTTTGGTTGTTTTCATTAGCTATTTCTCATTACTTTGGGGTTTCGTGGCATTTCACAAGATCTGTGAGAGACACTATACATGCTTGAAAGGCATCACCAAAAAATCATCATTTTCTTGTTTTAAGGTCGTTTTCATGAGTTATTTCCTATATTTTTGAGGTTTTAGGGCGATTTACAAGGCTCGTAAGACCAGATAGATGTTTAAAACGAATGACCAAAACTCGTAGTTTTCACTGTTTTTTGATATTTCCGTGAGCTATTGCTCACAATTTTGGGGTTCTAGGGCTATTTGCATGGCGTGAGACACGGTACATGCTTGGGAGGCATAACCAAAAACTTGTCGTTTCACATATTATAGCAGTTTTCATGAGATATTGGCCAAATTTTGGCTTCCTAGGAGGTTTACCAGGCCCGTGAGACATGGTAGATGCATGTTTGAGAGGCATGACCAAAAACATGGCGTTTTTTCATTTAGGGTCATTTTCATGAGCTATTGTCCATAGCTTTTGAGATTTTAGGCTATTTGCGTGGCCAATAAGACCCAAAGCCCCTAGGACCCGATACATATTTGAGAGAAATGACCAAAAATCGTCATTTTTGCGTGGTTGTTTTCATGAACTATTTCCTATATTTTTTGGATTCCGACACGATCTACAAGGCCCATTAGACGCGATATGTGTTTTAGAGTAATGACCAAAAGTTCGTAGTTTTTGTAATTTATGGCTTTTTTCATGACCAAAACATGCTTGAGAGGCATCACCAAAAATCATCATTTTCGGGTTTTAGGATTGTTTTCATGAGCTATTGCACACAGTTTTTGGGTAAGGACGATTTATAAGGCCTATGACATCCGGTACATGTTTGGGAGGAATGCCCAAAACTTTATAGTTTTTGGTTTTATGGTTGTTTTCATTAGCTATTTCCCGCACTTTCTAGGTTTCCGGGTGATTTACAAGGCCCACGAAACACGATACATGCTTGAAAGGCATCACCAAAAAATCATCCTTTTCTCGTTTTAGGATTGTGTTCATGAGTTATTCCCCATATTTTGAGGGTTCTGGTGCGGTTTGCAAGGCTAGTAAGAACTGGTAGATGTTTGAGAGGAATGACCAAAATTTGTAGTTTCACGTTTTATGGTGGTTTTTGTGAGTATTTCCCATATTTTTGAAGTTCTAGGGAGATTTACAAGGCCCATGAGACATGGTAAATGCTTGAGAGGCATAACTAAAAAATTGTTGTTTTCGCGTTTTATGGCTGTTTCAATGAGCTATTCCCCATAGTTTCGGTTCCTGAGAGATAGACCAAGCCCAGGAGACCTGGTACATGTTTGAGAGGGCATGACTAAAAACACGTCATTTTCGCGTTTTCAAGCCATTTTAATGACCTATTTCCCACAGTTTTGGGTTTTCATGCCATTTTAAAGGCAAGTAAGACCCAATACATGTTTGAGAGCAACACAAAAAAATTGTAGTTTTCACGCTAAATAGTCGTTTTCATGAGATATTGCATACAGTTATGGGATTCGAGGCCAACACCCATGCTGGTACATCTTTGAGAGTCAAGACCAAAAACTAATTGTTATTGCTTTGATAGTTATTTATATGACCTTTTTCCTAGAATCTTCGAGTTTTGCGGAGATTTACTAAGACCATAAGACATGGTACATGTTTGAGACGCATCACCAAAATATCGTTTTAGCATTTTTTTTGTCCGTTTTCATGAGCTATTGCCTTGTTTTGGGGTTTCTAATACATATTTGGGAAGCTTGACTTAAAACTCGACATTTTGCGATTTAAGACCGTTTCCATGAGCTATTGCCTGAAATTTTGGGATTTCGTGGAGATTCACCAGGCTCATGAGACACGGTACATTTTAAAAAGGCATGACAAAAATATCATCGCATTCACGTTTTCTAGTTGTTTTCATGAGCTATTTCCCATAGTTCTGGGCTTACAGGGTGATTCACAAGGCCCATGAGACATTGTACATATTTAAGAGGAATGACAAAAAACTCTCCTTTTTCGAGTATTAGGGCCATTTTCATGAGCTACTCCCAAGAACTCTGGGGTTCAGGGGCGATTCACAAAACCTATGAGATTTAGTACATGTTTGAGAGGCATGATCAAGAAATCACCATTTTCATGTTTCATGGTATTTTTCATGAAGTATTGCTCACATTTAAAAGGCCCGTTGGACCTAGTATATGTTTAAGAGTAATGACCAAAACTTCGTAGTTTTGACATTTTATGGTTATTTTCGTGAGCTATTTCCCATAATTTTAATGTTCCGGCGATATTCACAAAGCCCATGAGAAGCGGTGAAAGAGCATTTTCCTATCCCTCTGATTTTGATGTTTGATAACAACACACTTATCGGTTTAATCGTGTGCTAAGTGTATCACAGGGTGGATAAGGGTGTGACACAAATATTGGCTTAACTGTTCCCTTTGCGAAAAATCAATGTGTCAAACGGTAGTACCGGAAATATGACCGGTACTACCGCTTGACACCAGTACTACCGGTTCAAGTACCGGTTGGAACCGTGCAAAGCTGATAAGGGTGGGTCTTAGTCAGTACCATCTGGTATCACGGAGCGGCACTACCGGTCCAATCGGTAGTACCGCTTGAGACAAGCGGTACTACCGCTTGGGCACGGTCGTACCGCTCGGCAGTACCGGACCGTTCTGAAGAAAAGCCACCCCTCTCTGTTTTGCTCAGTACCAAGCGGTACTTGGGATCAGTACTACCGCCCGGACCTGTAGTATCGCGTCATACGACCGGTACTACCGCTTGGGGGTAGTACCGCAAGGGCGATACCGGCCAAACCTGAAGAAGGCTCGACCAACTGAAGCATCTCTGGTACCGGGTCCGGTACTGGACCGGTAGTACCGCTTGCCAACGGTACTACCTCTTGAGTACCGGTACTACCGGTGCATTAATGGCTCCAACGGCCATATTTCATGGAGGGGTATAAATACCCCTCCACCTACCTTGGAACAAATTGCTCAGCCACATTAAAGTCAAAGACCACCATTGGAGCCCATTGGAGCCACCAAATATTCAAGATCTCCTCATTCCACCACCCAAAGTCCTTGATCTTTGGGGAATCGAAGGAGGAGGCCCCGATCTACTACTTCACCAAAAGAGATCTTCATTTCCCCCTCATTTCATTGGGGGCCCCTTTGCTCTAGTGTTTTCTTGGAAACCCTAGTTCTTGTTTTGGTTCTTATAAGCTTGCCTTTGATTGCTTTGACAGCTTGCTTGTATTTGGGAGCCTCCGATTCAGTTGTGGATGTGTGCCCCAAACTTGTAACGGTGTCGGCTTCCACCTTGAAGGTTGCCGATATAGTGGAAGGTGAATCGATCCCTTTGGGGTGAGATTCATCGGAGAACAAGGGAGGCCTTTCGTGGCGTTGGTGGTTTGAAACCACCCTCTCTCCAAACGTAGACGTACTTCCCCTCAAAAGGAAGGAACTACGGGAAACAAATCCTTGTGTCTCTGTGTCCACTATTTTGGTTACTTCTATCCTTTACCTCACCTTACTTACTTGTTACTACTTTGTGTTAGGGTAGCTCTTGCATAATTGTCATATATGTATATTCACCGTAGTTGCATTATCTAGAGAATTTACCTTATTGTCAAACCTTAATTTGAAAAAGAAGAAAATTTGAAGTAGCACCTATTCACTCCCCCCCCTACGATCCTTTCAATTGGTATCAGAGCCTCGGCTCTTTATTCGGGCTTTACCGCCTAAGAGAATATGGGTAGCAACGAAGGGGATGGTGGTAGTGAGACGACACCGGTGACCATGGAAGATCTCAAAAACAAGATTGAGCTCTTCCTTGGTCAACGAAGTCAAGAAGATGCTCGAGCAACTTCTTAAAGACAAAGAAGGCTCATCACCCCCATCTCCTCAAGAGGATCAACCATCCATTTTACCTAAAGGGAATACGTTGGTATCCCCCGAGGGTATGGTGGTGGGGGGTAAACTAGACAACGTTAATTCCTCCACACACAATGATGGTGGGAAGGGTGAGCACCGTAACTCATGGTACCCTCCCGACCCTCCAATCCCTCACCCTCATGTATACAATAGAGGTGACCCACCTAAGCTTGAAGAATCTGCTACTTTTGCTCAATGCCAATCACTAATGAGAACTCATATGCGCAGCTCTTGCATTGAACTTTGGAACATCATCGAGCATGGACTCTTTATTGGAGATCCAAACAACTTGACAAGAAGAGAGATTGTTAATAGTCAACTCAATGCCACTGCTTTGCATATGATTCAACAAGGTTTGGGGACAAAGGATTATCCACACATTGAGCACTTTAGCATTGCCAAGGAAGCTTGGGATGCTCTCACTGTGTTGTTTGTTGGAAATGAGAGTATGGGGAGGAACCGATATGATGCTCTAAGCAATGAAGCCGAAGGCTTCTACATGAAAGAAGGTGAAGATCACGAAGACATGTACCGAAGGCTCAAGACCACCGCCACCTCTTTTAGGAATGTGGGGGCCTCACATGTGGATGATGCTTGGATAAAAAGGAAATATGTGAGTGCACTCATGCCTTTTGAGCCCACCGACTTGAAGAGCTTACAAGGAAGACCCTCAAATGAAGTTATGCAAGATATGGCCGCTTTCAAGGTTGCCGCCAAAAATGCCAAAGATGCTCGTGCTCGTGCCCTAGGTATGATCAATGTTGTCAATGTTGCTTTGAAGGCCAAAGTTATGGACCATGGGGATGAAGATGATAGTGATGAAGGGCTTTCCATGGACCATCCCGATGAAGTCAAGATTGCTCATGGACAATATATGGCTTTCTATGCAAAGAACTTTTGGAAGAATCCCGCCAAGGCCAAGATGGAAATGCAACGGAGAAGCAATCCAAATGGGAAAAGAGAGAATACCACTAGGTTGAGAACTTGCTTCAATTGTGGTGACCGCTATCACTTTGTAGCAAGTTGCCCTTATGATAAGAGAGAATATCATGGTGGCAAGCTTGTGTTGAAGAAGACTCTCAAGGAACCTTACAAGAAACCCTTCATCAAAAATAATCCCATCAACAAGAAGTCGGGAGAAATTGTCTTGATCACTCATGAAGAATACTCCTCCGACAATGAAGATGATGAAGATGAGAAAGAGGAAACTTCTCATGGTATGGCTGCTCTAGCTACCACCTCTACTCCGACATTCTCACTCTTCGATTCTCCAAATGAGAACTCTTTCACCAAGAACGTCACTTGCCTTATGGCAAGAGGAACGGAGGTATCCTCATCATCCCGCTCGACTCACTTAGATAATGATGAAATTGATGATGAGATGTCTCTTGATGTTAAAAAGGAATTAATTGCCTTTGATGAGTTTATGACTAACCTAGAAGGTGATGCTAAGCTACATTTTGGGAACATCTTAGATCAACTCTCACATACTCAAGAGCTTCTAGATGTAAGGTGTAAACTTGGGCATAAACATATGATTGAGCTAGAGGCTTTAAACAATGCTCTAGAAGAAGAACAAGAAACTAGGTTATCACTTGAATTAAAACTTGAAGCGCTTGATGAGGCCAATGACATTATTGTTAACAAACTCATCAAAGAGCGTCATCATGCTATTGCTAAATACAAAAGGGCTAAAAAGGACAAGATTGAGTTTGGTGTGGTTCATGAAAAACTTGCCGAGGACTTTAGTTTGCTTAACAAGGCTCACAAGGTCTTGGAGAGTGAACTCTTGTCACTCACAAAGTCCCATGAAACGCTTCAAACTCAATTGGCCAATATTCCTTCACCTAGTAACTTCATTCCATCTAGTAGCACAACTATTCTTGAAGAGAATGCTAGGTTGAAGGGGGAGCTTGCTAAGGCCACATTTCCACAAGGCAACAAGTCCATTGATGATATTTTGAGCAAGCAAAGGCGTAGTGGTGATAAATGGGGCATTGGTTTTGTTTCCAAAACCAAGAAGAAGAACAATAAGAAGAAGAAGGACTAGCCCGCACAAGAGACCAACAAGACCATTGTGGAGAGTAAGACCACAAGTGGTAAAACTATGTCTCATGATGATTTTGCGGGAAGTGCTAACCCTCACTATGTTCTAATGCGTGATTATTATGGTGATCTGTATGCACAATATGTTGGTCCTTATGATGGTTATATTGCTTGGTCTATTTGGGTTCCCAAGACCCTTGTTGCTAACAAAAGAGGACCCATTGAAAAATGGGTACCTACAAATTAGCTTGATCTTTTGTAGACTTATGCTTCCGGAGGGTCAAAGTGGGTGCTTGATAGTGGTTGCACAAGTCATATGACCGGAAGCTCATCTATTGTCAAGGACTTAAAGCCAAATGATGATCTAATCACCGTGACATATGCCGACAAGTTAAAGTCTAAGGTAATGGGTTTTGGCAAAGTTGTGGTTACTCACGACATTACACTCGTGAACGTCATGCTTGTTGAGACCCTTGGGTACAATTTACTTTCAGTCTGTGCTCTTGGAAAGATGGGTTTTTCCGTCTTTATGCATAATGATCATGTGGTCCTCATGTGGAGCAAGTCTCTCAAGGTCGCTTTCGTTGGGTATGTCGAACATGACTTGTATGTGGTGGACTTTTCGGGGCAAGCCACTACAAGTGCGATGTGCTTATTCGGAAAGGCCGATGTGGGTTGGTTATGGCATCGCCGACTGGCCCATGTCAATATGAGAACTTTGCAAAGTCTCCACAAGGAGGGCCATATTGTTGGACTAAAAGAAAATGTTTCCTTTGCCAAAGATCGTGTTTGCAGGGCATGTGTTCTAGGGAAGATGCATGATGCTCCTCATAAGCCTAAGAACCGCATCAAGTCCACCAAGATCTTGGAGCTCCTTCACGTGGACCTCTTTGGTCCTCCATCTCATGCAAGTCTTGGTGGGAAGAAATATTGCTTGGTGATTGTTGATGACTTTTCAAGATACTCTTGGGTTTATTTCTTCAAGTTGAAGAGTGAGACTCAAAAGACCTTTATCGACTTCATCAACTTGGTTCAACGGCAATACAATGTTCCCGTGTTGATCATAAGAAGTGACAACGGCACCGAGTTCAAGAACTACACCTTGAATGATTTCCTTAGTGATGAGGGAATTAAACATCAATATTCCGCTGCATACACCCCTCAACAAAATGGTGTGGCCGAAAGGAAGAACCGGACTCTTATTGAGATGGCTAGGACCATGTTGGCGGAGTTTAAATCTATATACAACTTTTGGGCCGAAGCCATCTCCACCGCTTGCCATGCTTCAAACCGGCTCTACCTCCGCAAATAAATCAACAAGACTCCATATGAAATACTTACCGGTAACAAGACCAACATATCTTACTTCCGGGTGTTCGGTTGTAAGTGTTTCTATCTCATAAAAGGTGTTTATTTGTCTAAATTCGAGTCTAAAGCATTAGAGGGTATTTTTGTTGGCTATGGTCTCGAATCTCACACTTATAGAATCTATGATAAGCTCTCCGGAGCCGTCATAGAATCTTGTAGTGTGACCTTTGAAGAATATGATGGTCCCGAAGGGGGGCGTGTTGATGCTTGTGATGCAGATGATGAAATGCCTCAGGATGCCATAGGAAGAACGGGTGTGGGATATATCCTCCCCATTGAGGAACCCCTTATGGCGGATCGAGAAGAACTATGCTCCACTCAAGTGGAGCCCTCATCTTCACAACCTCAACATGCTTCATCCACCGAAGAGGACATTGACTCAAGCCAAAGACAAGATGTGGACCCTCAACATGGTGATCAAAGTGTCAACTCCAGTCAAGGGAGCTTGGTCCATTCGACGGATTTTCAAGTGGTGCCAAGTCAATTTATCAAGGAAGATCCGTACAAGATGCTTTGATACAAGCTCAAATTGACGCTAGAAGTGTACTTGATCAAGACCAAGGTCAATCTTTGCCTCCCAATGTAGAGGATGACTCCAATGATGATCAAGGTCAAGTTGATGGTCAAGACGAGGATCAAAATGATGAAGAGGGTCCTCCAAGAAACAACACGGAGATCCACGCTCGTCGCGAAGCTAGAAAGGAAAGAATGTTGGAAATAAGAGATCACACTCTACAAAATGTAGTTGGTGATCTAAGGAAAGGTATTTCCACAAGAGCACAATTGAAGAGGTTCAGTGAACACCAAGCTCACATCTCCATGATTGAACCAAAGAAAGTGTGGGAAGCTCTTGAAGATTCGGATTGGTTAGAGGCTATGCATAAAGAGCTCAACAACTTTGAGAGAAACAAAGTACGGAAATTAGTTGAGAAGACAAAGGATTGCCGCAATGTTATTGGAACAAAGTGGATATTCAAGAACAAGCAAGATGAGCATGTAATTATAGTAAGGAACAAGGCTAGATTGGTTGCACAAGGGTATTCTCAAATTGAAGGTATTGATTATGGAGAGACTTATGCGCCCGTGGCTCGCCTTGAGTCCATCCGTATCCTTCTTGCTTATGCGGCACATCATAACTTTAAGTTGCAACAAATGGATGTAGAAAGTGCATTTCTTTATGGTCCATTAAATGAGTTGGTATATGTTAAGCAACCCCCGGGATTTGAGGACCCCAACTTCCCAAACCATGTCTACAAACTCTATAAGGCGCTCTATGGGCTCAAGCAAGCCCCACGCACGTGGTATGAGCACCTTAGAGAGTTATTGTTTGACCGTGGCTTTGAGGTTGGGAAAATTGATCCCACTCTTTTTACTAAGAGGGTCAATGGGGAGCTTTTTGTATGCCAAATATATGTTGATGATATTATCTTTGGCTCATCTAACAAAGCTTTTAATGATGAATTCTCAAAGCTTATGACTAGTAGGTTCCGGATGTCTTTGATGGGGGAGTTGAGAGTATTTATTGGCTTTGAGATCAAGCAAGTTAGAGGAGGGACATTCTTCAATCAAGCCAAGTATACTCAAGACATGCTCAAGAGATTCAAAATGCAAGATTTAAATGGAGCTCCTACTCCCATGGCTACAAAGACTCATCTAGAACAAAATCCAAATGGTAAAGATGTGGATCAAAAGGTATACCGGTCCATGATTGGTTCTTTGCTTTACCTTTGTGCATCTAGACCCGATATTGTGTTGAGTGTAGGTGTGTGTGCAAGATATCAAGCGGCTCCTAAGGAAAGCCATTTAATGGCGGTCAAGAGAATCTTTCGATATTTAGTTCATACCCCATTTTATGGTCTTTGGTATCCTTGAGGCTCAACATTCGCTCTTTGTGGATACACGGATTCGGATTGGGCGGGGGACAAGGATGATAGAAAACCAACATCTGGGGCTTGCCAATTCCTTGGTAGGTCCTTGGTATGTTGGTCTTCTAAGAAGCAAAATTGTATATCTCTCTCCACCGCCAAAGCCGAGTATGTTGCTGCCGCTAGTGCTTGCACTCAATTGCTATGGATGAGGCAAACTTTAAAGGAATACGGTGTCCATTGTGACAAAGTGCCTCTTCTATGTGACAATGAAAGTGCCATCAAAATTGCATACAACCCGGTGGATCACAAAAGGACAAAACATATTGAGATTCGTCATCACTTCATTAGAGATCATGTTGCTCGAGGTGATATTGATCTATCCTATGTTTCTACCAAAGATCAACTTGCCGATATCTTCACGAAGCCACTTGATGAAGCAAGGTTTTGCTACTTGAGGAATGAACTAAATATCATAGATTCAAGGAGCTTGACTTGATTATCTTGCACTCTCACCTAATACTCGACCCATATTTGGTTTAGGTGTAGGCATGGACATAGGGGGAGTGCGATCCTAATTGATTGGACCATCCCTCACCCCATTATGCGCAAAGTAAACAAAATCATTCCTCTTAATATCATTTTGTGATATGTGAGCTTAATGATGAGTTTCGGTAATGGACCCAAGATATATCTTCGTGGTGCCAAGCCGAGTATACTCAAATATGGTGGCCTAGGCCACCGCCCCCTCTCAGTCGAGAGGTTGATGTGCTTACTCGTGTTTGTCATTTTTTATTTGATTTTTACTCATGATTGTCATCTTGTGAATTGCCTTCACTGTTCTTAGTCTCATGCACTCTAGCTTGGTTTTTAACTTCCTTTTTCTCGATTCTTAGAGTGATGTGCTTCCCAGCTCACTTGTCTTAACCCAAGCCTCCTTACTCCCTCACAAAAACCCTCTCTCTATCTGCACAAGAATCACCTTTGTTTCCTGGCTTTGGAATCAGATGGGACCGGTACTACCGGATGTACGAGCGGTACTACCGGACCTGGCTAGTTCCCAGGTCGTCTCCTGGAAGAACTGCTCCAGGAACGGTACTACCGCCCACATGTCCGGTACTACCGGTCACCGGTACTACCGGTTGGGGAACCGATACTACCGCTTACGAGCGGTACTACCGCTTCAGCAACCGGTACTACCGGTCGACGTTTTCCTGTTATATATTGGGCACGCGTGGGGAGGCACCCCTCAGTGCCTCATTCGTCCCCACGCCCTCCACTCGTACCCGCGTCGCCGCGGGAGACCTTGAAGCCGCAGGAGCCCTGCCGCGCCCTCCTCTCCTCGGATCCCCCTTGGATTCGGCCTCTTGGCGGGCTCCCACCTCTTTCCACCGCCATGGATCCCGGTACAACCGCCCTTTCTCTCTCCGTTTGATTTTCTCCTTAGATCTAGGTTTTGGCTTAGATTTGTGGAGAAATTGACATATTGAAAGGTTGTACTGCCATATGCTTCCCTTGTTACCGAGTAGAATCATCTATTTACAGTTTAATGCCGTCAATTTGGTCCGTTTCCACCAGATCTGAAGAACTTGTGCCGCTCAACCGGTAGTACCGGAACTTTTTCCGGTACTACCGCTTGCAAGCGGTACTACCGGTTGTCAGGTCCGGTAGTACCGGCCAAACTGATCGCATTTTTTCTGCTTCATATTGGATTCTCTCGTTTGCTCCTTGATTCTTGTGCCCTTACCCCTTGCTATCCTCCCTTATGCTTTCACAGATGCAGGTGGTTCTCGGGGTGCGTGCAAGCGTTCCAAGACTAGCCGTGAGATTGTTGAGGAAGAGACGGAGTCTGAGGAAGAGGTTATGCCACAGCCAAGACACTGTTCCAAGTTGCCTGCCACTCGAGGTGGTCGTGGGGGTCGTGAGGGGGTTACCAAGCGCTCTGCTGGGCGTGGCAACTCCCCTCCCTCTCGCCCCCATTCCGCTGGGCGTACCAAAAGTCTCAGCTCAGGGCCATCAGGGCCAAAGAAACTGTCAGACATCTCTGAGTCAGAGTTTAGGGCTCTCCGGATTGAAAATTCATACTCCCGCAACCGGAGCGAGGCCAGGGAATACAGTCTCTTCTTTGATGATTTCCAAGAGCGTGTTTATCATGAGGTTCTTTTGACCAATATCCAGATGGTGGTGCCTCAGCAGTGGATTGACATGGGGCACATTAACAAGAATCTTGACTACTTTGCTGAAGCTAAGGAAATCTGCTCTCACCTTGGCTTGTTCCCCATTATGGAGTTCCAGTATGACTATGATCCACTCCTTATTTGCCAGTTTTATGCCACTGCACATTTCCACACTGGCCGTACTCAGAAGATTACCTGGATGACTCAAGGTGCTGTCAAGGAAGCTACACTTGCTGAGTTTGCTGCAATATTGGGGTATGAAGATCGCGGCCGGGACGTTCCTTGTGGTTTTCGCTGTCACATGCGGGATCACCCCTCCAAGAAGGATGTCCTTACACCTCTGTATATCCGGGGCCATGGGATTGCTGGCAAGATCAAGGATCTTCTCCCCACATATGACATTCTCCATCGCATTTTCCGTGAGACTGTTGCTCCTCGTGCAGGCAACAAGGATGAGATACATGGGTTATCTGTTGACTTGTTGTTCAACACCTTCCTCAACCGAGACTCAGGCACTCCTCTTGATGTGTCAGACTTCATATGGAATGAGATGGTTGTTGCTGCACACTCTCAGAGGGTTCCACCATTTGCTCCTTATATTATGGCCCTCATTGTGTCAAAGTGCTCCGTCATTGCTAGGACACTCTCCACTCGCTCTCTCATTGTGCACAGGCCAAAGGCACTCAAGATCAAGACACATGCTAAACCTCGCGTTGTGGCGGGTGAGGAGGATGAGGATGACTCTGAGGATGCTGACAGTGGACATGACACTGACTATGTTGTCTCCCGTCGCAAGAATGCTAAGCCCTCTTCGGCCAAAAGGATGGAGGTCAAGCTCAAGAAGATCTTTTGCTTCCAGGTTGACAACCAGAAGCGCATGTATGAGGCGCATGTGTATGCCAAGAAAGCCAGTGCTCGGTAGAAGGACATGATGGCTGCTCAGGGTTTGACCGTCTCCGAGGGGTCCGAGAACAACATCACTCCCAAAGATCAGTGGATCTCTCAGCACAGCCGTTGGGACGATGATGTCTCTTCCTCGCACCGCGCCCCACCCCCTTACGAGGAGGACCTTGAGGATGAGGAGGAGGAGGAGGATGATTGACCGTTGGGACAGTAGTCTTGCACTTGTCCCTTTTTGGCGTCTTGATGCCAAAGGGGGAGAAGTTGCACTTTAGGCACGGGTGTTGCATGGGAAGTCACAAGCTCGTTCTTACTTTGATCCTTTTATTGCTTGTGAACTTCGATTTCCCTCTATTTATGTGTGAGACTGTGTGGTTATGTAGTGGTTATATCATGGACCCATCTTATGAGACTATGTGGTTTATTTAATTGGATCCATCTTGTGATGATATGCGCTATCTATTGTCTATATATTTCTCATCACATGCTATTATGCAAAGGTATGATTTCAAATGCTAGTATCAATATTCGTGCATCCATGTTGGGTTTGTAAAATAGAGGGGAGGTTTGTCTCTACACATCTAGGGGGAGCCCCGTCTCTACTTTACGAATCTCTTATGCTTCCTATTTAAATCATCTTGCAAAAGTGTATTGTCATCAAACACCAAAAAGGGGGAGATTGAAAGAGCATTTTCCTATCCCTCTGATTTTGATGTTTGATAACAACACACTTATCGGTTTAATCGTGTGCTAAGTGTATCACAGGGTGGATAAGGGTGTGACACAAATATTGGCTTAACTGTTCCCTTTGCGAAAAACCAATGTGTCAAACGGTAGTACCGGAAATACGACCGGTACTACCGCTTGACACCGGTACTACCGGTTCAAGTACCGGTTGGAACCGTGCAAAGCTGATAAGGGTGGGTCTTAGTCAGTACCATCCGGTACCACGGAGCGGCACTACCGGTCCAACCGGTAGTACCACGGAGCGGCACTACCGGTCCAACCGGTAGTACCGCTTGAGACAAGCGGTACTACCGCTGGCCACTACTAGGAAAACGGCTATAGGTAATCAGCACATCCGTGGCTCACATGGTTGAAGTGCCCCACGGCTAAAACAGGTGTGGCTCACCTGTGGGAAGTGCCCTACTAATAACTAGAACAACCGTGGCGCACATGACTATAGTGCGCCACAGATGTGTGTGGGCCAGGGCCCTGTTGGCCACACGCCAAACATCTGCAGCGCACTACAGTCATGTGCGCCACGGTTGTTAGGGTCATCTGTGGCGCACGTGTGCCTGGTGCACTACGCCTAAGCGCATGCCCCCCTCTGCTCTGAAACGGCCACAAACTTCTGTGGCGCACTCCGCCTAGTGCGCCACAGGGACTAGGAGCATCTGTGGCGCACTCGGCCTAGTGCGCCACAGAAGTTTGTACTCCCTGTGGCGCACTAGGGCCGTGTGCGCCACAGATGTGTCGATTCTTTTAGGACAGCACTTTATGTGCACATGTGTGCCCACACATCCACCACCCCACACTTCACTTTCCCCTTCTTCTTCCTCCTTAGATCTAGTCGGGATCTTCTCCTTCCCACCTCAATTTCTCCACACATTCACCATTTTTAGCATGTAAAACTTGCTTTGGATGTTACATAAGTAATAGAGGAGGTCTCCGGTCTCTCATCTATCCGTCTCCGGTCGACGCGCGCACCTCTCCTTTCCATCTTTCTCGCGATCGGTCTCTCATCTCGGTAAGTTGTCCATGTAAGGATGTGTTCATGTGTATATGGATGATGCATGTGCTCATATGTATGTAGATGATCGATGCTCATGATGTGTGTATGTGTGGAGAGGATCGATGGTCATATATGTGTGTGTGTATATGGAGAGTATCGATGATGCTCATGCATGTGTGTATGGAGAGGATAATGATATGTTCATGTGTGTATGGATCGGTCTCTCTCTCTTGTGTTTTGTATGTGAACAAGTTGCCATTTGTTTTGCCAAAATGTTGATTCATTTCCATTTTGGCAAGACTTTGGCATTTCGCAAAGGTCCTAATTTTAGGATAGGTCATGCCGAAATTTTCTATCGACCATTCCATGCATGCATTCATTATGTGGTTCTAATAGACTTCAAAATTGTACCGTGTACATCGTGCAGGCAAAAATGGTCCGCATAATGAGCGAAGGCATTGTGGCAAGATTTTTGAAATGTGCGACGACCGACATGATACGAAATAACAAGACAGATATAAGATGTCCGTGCAGAAGATGCAAACTCAACTGGGTGATCGACCTAGATTCCGGGAATCTGCAGGCGCACCTGCTCCGCCATGGTTTCATGGATGGATACACTCGTTGGATAAGCGATGGCGTAGATGATGGAGACGGTGAAGAAGATGGCCAACATGACGATGATCATCATCACGGCGAGAACGGGCGAGATGATGAAGAGTCTCCTGGAGATGGTGAAGGTGCGGAAGCAGACCGGGATGATGATGATCTAGATGCCGGAGGAGCAGACGACGATGGAACAACGTCAGGCTGGGTGCGGGACCCTTATGTGCAAGAGCTGCTTCTCAAGCAGACGAGTAACGCCAGGGCTGCCGCTAGAGAGAAAGCCAAGCTTGCGCAACTTGAGAAAGACGCGGTTACTCCATTGTATGAAGGATGCAGGCCCGATGATACCCGGTTGAATGTAACGCTCAAGGCTATGGAGATGAAGGCAAAGCACAAATTGAGCGACGCAAGCTTCGACGATATGATGGCATTCTGGCACGATCGTCTCCCGGAGGGGAACACATGTCCAACTAGTATCGAGGATGCCAAGAAAATCGTCTGTCCTCTCGATCTACCGCACGTTAGATATCACGTATGCATCAACAATTGCATCATTTATCGGGGCGAGGACGCGGAGAAAACCACATGTCCGGTGTGCGGCGTGAGTCGATACAAGAAAGGGAAGAAAGCACCTCGAAAAGTGGTATGGTACTTTCCTATCACCCCTCGTCTGCAGCGCTATTTCGCGGACCCTAAGGAAGCGAAGCTCATGCGATGGCATGCGGAAAGGAAGAAGCCAGGAGATGATGATGACCCCGAAAAGGATGAGTTGCTGACGCACCCTTCAGATGCTAGCCAGTGGAAAGCATTTGACCTCGAATTCCCAGAATTCGGTGGAGATTCGAGGAACATCAGGCTTGGTGCGAGCACCGATGGACTCAATCCGTTCGGTAGCCAGAGCAGCACGCACAGCACTTGGCCCGTGTTTGTATGGATGTACAACCTCCCTCCATGGTTGTGCGTGAAGAAGAAGTACATACAAATGAGTATGCTAATTCAAGGGCCGAAACAACCTGGAACCGACATCAATCTGTATCTCGGGCTGTTGAAAGAGGAGCTAGCCACGTTATGGGAATCTGGAGCCAATACTTACGACGCCGTCGCACAAGATTATTTCACTATGAGAGCCGCGTTGGTCACTACGGTGCAAGACTATCCAGGCTGCGGGTATATCTCGGGGCAGGTTATCCAAGGGTTCTGCGCATGCGTTAGGTGCATGATAACACAAGCTATCTCCAACTAGAGAAAGATCCAGGGTCATCGAAAACCGTGTTCATGGCGCACCGGAGGTGGCTCGGCAAGAATGATCCATGGAGAAAACGTGGAGACCTGTTCGATGGCAAATCAGAGACCCGAGGAATCCCAGAGCGTAGGAGCAGCGAAGAAGTGGAAGAGTTGCTGAAAAACTGGAAAGATTGTCCTAAGCCTAGAAAGAAGCGAAAGAGGCAGCAACAAGACAAGCCGCTGATGAAGGTATGGAAAACAAGGTCTGTTTTCTGTGAGTTGCCATACTGGAAGTTTCTCCGCACGCCTCATAGCCTCGACATCATGCATATCACGAAAAACGTGTGCGAGAGTCTGGTCGCCACCATAATCAACATGCCAGATAGGACGAAAGATGGTCCGAAAGCAAGGCACGACCTAATATGCTTGGGTATCCGGAAGGAGCTTCACGGAGGACGCACTACTCCTGATGATCAGGAAGATGACGATGATCATGAGTCGGAGACGACACAAGGTCATCGGAAGGGTAAAAAGTTCAAGAAGAACGAATATTACTGCCCTCCTTCTTGCTTCACTCTAAGCCAGGATGAGATCAAACAGTTTTTCAAGTGCCTTCTAGGAGTCAAATTTCCTTACGGCTACGCGGGCAAGATAAGCAGATACCTAGACGAGGCGAAGCAGAGGTTCAGTGGCATGAAGTCTCACGACTGTGCCGTGCTAATGACGCAGGTACTTCCGGTCGCACTAAGAGGGATAATAGACGAGCACATCCGTGAAACGTTATTTGGCCTATGCAAGTTTTTCGACGTCATCTCTAGGAAGTCGATTGGCTTGAATCAGCTCGGAAGTCTACAGGAGGAGATCGTGGTGATACTATGTGAGCTTGAGGTCTACTTCCCACCCGCATTCTTCGACATTATGGTGCATCTGCTGGTCCATGTCGTGGAGGACATCGTACAACTCGGGCCGATGTTCCTCCGCAGCATGATGGCGTTCGAAAGGATGAACGGACACATCAAAGGATACGTTCGCAACAGGTCCCGTCCAGATGGAAGCATAGCCAAGGGCTTTCTGGCCGAAGAGTGCATCTCTTTCTGCACGAATTATCTAGACATCGAGAACCCTGTCGGTCTTCCCGTCAACAGACACCTTGGCAAGCTCGACGGATCTGGTCACCGAGAGGGTCGTCGCATACTGCATGCAGACTTCGATTTTCGACGCGCAGACTTTGATCGAGCAAACCTCGTCGCGCTACAGCATTTAGAACTGGTCGATCCTTGGGTACAAAAGCACAAAAGGTTAATCGAGAAGAAGTACAGTGACCGGGGCATACAGAGGACGCAGGGAGAAATAATCAAAGAGCACAACTCAGATTTCACGCGTTGGTTTAGGCAGACGCTCCTTGATAATCCCCCGCGCTCGCATTCTTCTGACACGGAAAAGATCATATTCACCTTGTCGCAGGGACCGATGCAAAACCTGGTGACCTATCAGGCGTATGATATCAACGGCTACACATTCTACACGGAGGAAAAGGACAACAAGTGTGATTATCAGAACTCAGGCGTAACGTCGGAATTCTACACCGATGACAACATGAAGGAAAGATTCTACGGAAGAATCGAGGAGATCTGGGAGCTCGACTACTGTGGAGAAAAGGTGCCGATGTTCCGTGTCAGATGGGCAAAGAGCGTCGAAAGAGAAGACCGGTATTTCACAACCATGGTTATACCCGAAGCAGCCAAATCCAAGGCCGCCGGTGCAAACGTGGCCGCGAAAAATGAACCATGGGTACTGGCTACCAAAGTGGACCAATGTTTTTTCATTACCGACCCGACAAAGCCTAGCCGTGTTGTCGTGAGGAGAGGAAAAAGAAACATCATCGGAATGGATGGAGTCGCCAACGAGCAAGACTTCGACCAGTACGGCGATCCAAAGATTGAAGATGACGACGACTACGATGCAGCAACATACATCACAAGAAGAAAAAGGACAACCCTACCCAAAAAAGGTAGCCCGTTCGAAAGAAGAAACATTAAAGTGCCGGGGCTAAATTATTCAACCGCGACAAAGAAGGGAAAAAAGATTGTAAAACGCTAGCTCAAAAAATATTGTAAAACGCCTGGTCGAAAAAGATTGTAATATTCATGGACAAAGTATTATGAAATTTAGTTATACTTTGAATCATATTTTTGGGCATTTTTGGAATATTATTACTTTTGGGCATTTTTGGAATATTTAAAAGTATTTTTAAAATCAAAACAAAAAATTGGGGCACCAGGTTTCGAACCTGGGTGCTCTCAGGTTTAGAATAGAGTAGTGGGCAGAACCAGTGGGATAGGCTAGTATAGTTGTTAGCTAGTGGGGCTGTAGTTCTCTTATGCAGTAGTTAGAAGCCGATAGGCGTAGCGCACTAGGCCATAGTGCGCTACAGATATCCGTAGCGCACTATGGCTCAGTGCGCTACGCCTAAGTGGCTTTATCCACACGTGGCGCCCGACCCCCTCTCTCATCCCCATCTCTCCATCTCTCAGCCCGAGTACGATCCGCCGCCGCCGCCGCTCTCGATCCGCCGCCGCTGCGTCTGAGGAGGAGGAGGCCTGCCCGCGCCCGAGGAGGAGGAGGTCCGCCCGTGTCCGAGGAGGTCCGCCCGCGTCTCAGGAGGAGGCCCGTGTCCGAGGAGGAGCAGTCGCCGCGTCTCAGGAGGTGGAGGCCGCCGTCGTCCGCCCGTCGTCGTCCGCCCGTCAGAGGTGAGCGTCGCCTCTCCCCTCTCTCCCTCTCTCCCTCTCTCTCCCTCTCTCTCCCTCTCTCTCCCTCTCTCCCCTCTCTCCCACTGAAATTCACTCACCTTGTCCTCATCTTTTTTATCAACACAATCTCAGTCTAGTAATACAATTTTCACTACTAGATTGCATCAGCAAATCAGACTTATGGATAAACAAATGGCGAAATGGAATGATAGGACGGACCAGTGGGTTGGGTGGGAGGGAAAATGGAGGATGCGATCATGGGATACAGTCAAGAGTTGGTGATTACGCATTGGCGCATTATTATGGTTTTTCAGGATATTTGCGATTGTGAGGCCATCATCGAGTTCATGAGTTCATCATCAGCTCTGTCCTGGTCGCTCTGTCCTGGTCATGAGTTCATCATCAGCTCACTGTTGTCAGGTTAAAAAACTCAAGAACAAACACAATGGAAAACAAATTGTTAGAGAACTTCTCAGCAGAAGCAATAAGTTTTTTTTTAGAATTTAGCAATCAGCATTTTGCTAAAAGAAGAAGAAGCAACAACTGTTTCTTTCTTTCTTTCTTTCATCTGGGAAGTTTTGTTTTTATTTTGGACCAGGACATGCTGCGAAATGAAGGCACTTGATCGACAGAGATAATAAGAAAAAGAAAAGGATAGTTCAATTCACAGGTGCATATCATCATCATCTAGTAATCTGTGTCTTGGACTTGAAGCCTAGACATGTCTCGACAATCCTTTTGGGAAAGGATTAGTTAGGGAGGGAGGCCTACATGCATGTCCCTGAAATGATCTTTTCCTTCTTCTCCTATGATAAAATTCCAATCTTAGAAAGGCCAGGACCAATGCGGCGAGCACCAACCAGAACCCAGGCCACCCCATCTACCCTCACCTCAAGTCATCTTATTTTGTATCTGGTTGTGTATTATAACTGTTTATATTGGCACTGGGTATAGACTGATCATAATGTAAATATTGATAGTGGTTATCCTTGCCCGTTCTTAGTTGCTAGACTCTTAGCTGTAGTGATTTGAGAGATAAGTTTGCTTCTTGTTCTGCTCCGATCTAGCAAGAAGGGTTTTCTAGAGTAATATGTCAGTAACATTCTTGTGTCATTAATTGTGAAGTTGTCATCATGTGTTATCATATCTTATTTTATGGGAAAAGTTGTATTTTTCATTTGAGATCATATATCTGATGGTGGACACCTTTGCTCTCCCTACAATCAGAAGCACTTGTTGAATCGGTGTTTCTCTATCTCTTGATATATATATTCTGTGTGATTATGGAAAAGATGTATTCATCGAGGATGGTACTGTGTTGCATCATGTTGTATTGACATAGATGGGGCACTGTCCAGGATGCGGTGTGTTGAAACTTGTACATTTTCAGTCCTTATGGCCAATCCTTAGTGACCTGCTAGTTTCAGTTAGATGGAGTATAACTGATTGCTGGAAGCCTGTAATCTAGACAAGGAGGAATAGTTACCACTATGCCAATGTAGTAGTAAATTGCTGTCAATTGCTGCTGTCATTTGTATTCTCATTTGCTTAGTCTGAAGTAGTAAAAGAAAACCTGGCTGTCAATTGCTGCTGTCAGTTGACAGAAACATGTATGCTTGGGTTTTAGTTGCTGCTGTCAATTTCTTGGGTTTTATTTGCTGCTATCAATTATTTATTTGTAGTAAAATGGAACTTTGATGTCATTTTCTTGCTATCAGTTCCTTGCTGTCATTTTCTTTCTTGCTATCATTTGTGCTTCTAAGTTAGATGTTGTAGGATTGCAGCAAATGACAGCAAGCATTAAAGTGCAATTGGTTATGAAGCACTTGAAATTGTGCTTGTGCTTGTATATGAAGAACTTTATTATGTGTGTATGCAGGTTCTTGTATGAAATGAGTCCCGATTCTTGCCGGAATGTTGATTAACTTCCGTTTCGGCAGAAATCGGGCACTCCTAGTTTAAGAAAATTAGCAAAGGTCATGCCGGATTTTTCCGTGCATTTAACCAATTATTTGTTTTTTATTAGTGCAAAGATGTGTGACAACGACGAGGCTGGATGTTCTAAGCGCATCAGCGCTGAAGGAGAACTCAGACCTCCGAATAAACAATTGACATTCTGGGAGGCGGCCCAGCGTCTAGAAGACGATGAAGAATACCATCCTTCGGAGAGCGAGGATGATGAGATGGAAGACGCGGAGGAAGAAGCCGAAGGAACGGCGGACGATGAAACCACTGATGGCGGCGAGGGCATAGGGAGTGGTAGCAACCCTCCTAAGAAGAAGAAGAAGCCGAAGGACCGGCGCCCGAACACGGTCGGCACGGTCAGGGAGGAAATTACCGAAGTGAGCCCATCAGGGGTTCCTTTGGAGCCCGCCCTTGTCGTCAAAGGGTACGGTGGGAAAGTGGCGGCGATCACCCGGACAACCATCTCGATCAACACCGAGAATCTCCGGCATAAATATAATGGCCACTTGCGCACACTCCTCTTCGAGAAGCTACACGCCAGATACAAGTTCCCCGCTAAGTATCAGAACACAAATTATCATGGGAACGAAGTAAACAAATCCGCCCTCACAAAGATGAGCACCGCCCTGGCCAGCTGGAGAACCCGGATAAAGAAGAAGATCTATAAAGAAGGCAAAAGTCTCGAGGAGATCCAGAAGATTGACCCGCAGATCACCGAAGATCAGTTCCGGGAGTTCAAGGAGAGGTGTGAATCCGAAAGAGCCCTGGCCAATAGTAATCGGGGAAAGGTGCTGCAGGCGATGAATATAGGTCATCACCATCTCGGATCTGGTGGATACAGAACCGCGGAGGCCAAATGGAATAAGGAGGACGAAGAGTATAGATCCAAGGGGATAGAAAACCCCTTTGCTAAATTCGAACCCGGGCAGGTTCGAAACTTCATTAGGGCCCGTTACCATGTGGACCCAAAAACCAAACAACTCACCGCGGATCCTGAAGTGAAGGAATTCGAGGAAATTGTGGTAAGTATAATCTAATTACCGCGGATCAACACGATTGCAATCTAATCGATGATCTAAATGATTCACTGTTACTTCTTCTGCAGGAGGAGGAAATTGTTGCTAGTCATGGATCCCAGGGTTCCTCATCCCAGGGGTCGACGGCGGCCACCCGGTGGGATAACCCTTTTAACAGGGCGATGAACCGGGCCAAGAAAATAGAGCCGGTTACGAAGAAGCCGTCGTCGGCTGGCCGGCCTCGGGGGTAAGAATTGGGTGGATCATTTTGGTCCACCGCCGAGGACGCATGTGGCGCCGTCGGGAAGGAGCAAGGAGGAAAACCGAGAGGTTCAAGAACTTAAGGCACAAGTGGCGCGGATCCCGCAGATCGTCCAAGACAACCTGGCAATCACCCTCACGTCCTTCCTGCCTACCTTGGTGGAGTCAATAGCGAACTGGAGTGCGGGTGGTCGAGTAGGGCCGTGCCCGATTCCAAGCATGGTCAGCAGCCACTCGAACAACGCGGCGCCGACGAATCAGGCGAACTACGTGTTCGTGACTCCGCCCGCTAGCACCGCGGCGCCGCAAGTGTTGGTGACTCCCCCTGCCATCACCGCGGCGCCGGAGTACATGTTGGTGCCCCCCTGCCATCGTCGCGGCGGCACCGGAGCTCCAAGCACCCGTCGGTAGGGAGAATACACTGTCGGCCAGCACCGCGCCATCAAGCAGCCCTTCCGTCTCTTGCACGCCCGTCGCCGTATGCGGTGCGTCGACATTAGCCGATCTCGACGCCATCACGGTAAACAAATTGCTTTAATTACCGCCTTTCATGCCATCTATATATTACTCTTGTGGCATCTCGCTCTGACGACGCCGTACATGTTTTCTGCAGACGGATGTTCCTTGCACTCTCTTATGCTACGTGAACAACGAGCTGAGGGATGTTGCCAAGGGTACCATCGTTCAACCCTTGCAGCGCACGTTCCACTCAAAGCCGATGCCAGATAGCGTGCACAGGGTTAAAATTAGTCGGGTGCTAAGGGGCTGCGACGACCTGGAACCTCCCATTCAACCCCCAGGAGCGGATGAAGAAGAGCCGTCTGTCCTCAGAAGTTGCTTCGGCTTGTTCTTGCTATGGCCAAAGAGCATGATCCGTTTGGGGACGGCGGGGGCCATCACGCCACAGACAACAGCACCGCCTGTCGTGCCAGCGACAAGCGGTGGCAAGGCCCCCTTACCGCCCTCGCCGTCACCTCCACGCGGTGGGTCAGATGATCATGTTGATGATATGCACATGGCGCAGGATCCGGCCGAGGACGACGAAGACTGGAATGATCACTTCTTCAGCACTCAGTTTGGCAACGAAGAAGACCTAGCTGGTGGCCCCACAGAGAAAGCCACTATCACCAAGCGTCTGTTTGGTTCTCAGGAGACGCCTCCAGCTTGCGCCTTTACAGAGCCAGCTGATACAACCAACCGGCCCTTTATTCTAAGCCCTGACACACTACATAGGGCGGCCGGTGCTCAGATTGCGGTGCATGCCCGCTCTCCAAAAGGAAAAAAAGGGCAGGAAAAGAAAATATAGCAGCTCGAGCCAGCCGGTGGCGTCAACAACTGCGAATCCGATCAGGTTTCGGGACGGGCCACCAAGACCCGAGGGTATTATGTGGAGGATTCATGTGGCGGGTGAGCCCATGCTACCTAAGAATTTGCGGAAGCTCGCCAGTTCGGAACTGCAGAGTGTGCATGACGGCGTGCTGACGATAGAGAGACGCCTTCTATCGGAGAAAGATCCCTCGCACCCGGTATTCGTGGTTAAGGTGCCACCAGGCTTGGGCTTCGTCGACACTGCCCTCGCGGATCTGTTCTTCCTGCGGTTCGAGGACATCTTCAATATGTTCCACCTATACCCGCTGCACTATACCATGGTCCGTCTCTTTTCTCTCAGCCTGGCCACGCAGATCATTAGAGAGAACACACCGGGCATCGCTATAGTGGACCCCTACTACATGCGTGACGGCTGCTTGGGTTCCCCCGCCGAACGACGTATCGTGGCCTCATACCTAAAAAGAATCCTCGTGGCGAACAAGACAAAGGAATACATTCTCGTGTCTTACTTTCCCGAGTAAGTCGTTATTCAGTCGCCACCGTCGATTGGCTTTATTAGATCATCATCATTCTTTTTTCAACACATTCCATTTGAATTTTTTGCGCAGAGATGAACACTGCACGCTCATCTCCTTATCGCCGAAGCATTCCCATGCCACGTATTTCGACTCGGGGAGTCTAGAAAAGAAGAAAAACTACGACAAGATCAAGGAAGTTCTGGATGATGCTCTCACTGGCTTTGCCTCGACGGAAGGCACCAGCTTCGTGCGTAAGAAGGTCAAGTTCGGCAGGCACGTCTTCAACCACGTAACAGAGTTCCCCTGCGTGAAGAAGCCGGAAAACAGTAAGAAGGAAGCCTACTACGCACTCCATCACATGAGGGCGTTCCTACTTGACCAGCAGAATTCTACGCTGCCAGATCATCTCAAACAGTGGGCCGAAGCAAAGGCCAAGATCAATGATTCGGATATTAGACAAGAGATGTATCGCATCCAGCAGCAGTTTGGGGCAATCATCTTTCGTGATGTCATGACTTCGGGGGGGATCTTCTACGGAGGAAATATCCCGAATAACCGTGACATAGAAGATCGCCTAGAGATGCAGGGTGACTATAGGAAGTTCATGACGAGACAGGGCGTCCTCCCGTTCCCTAAGCCGAGCCAGAAGGCTTGATGTTGGCCTAGTTGTAGTTGCAAACTATAGATGACCTTTGTGTGTGTGTGTGGACGACAAGTGTACTTATCTTATTAGGTTTATGAATCACCGCTTACTTACTTTGCTTATTATTATTATATATCAATCAATGCTTGGTTTTTTTGCTTACTCTTTGGTTTTTTTGCTTACTCTTTGGTTCTCGGACGACAAGTGTGAGTTATTTTTGTCTTTTTCGAGAATATGCCGATGATTGAAATGTCGTGGCACAATATATATGTGAATGTGCTATGACGGGATTGTTAGCCTTGTGATATGCACAAGTCCAGGAATTGTGCATCCTGCTTGGCTAACAGTCCCGTCATAGCATATTCCTGTGTCCAACGACCTAGCTAGTTATATATGAGGCATTCTTTTCGAGTTATTTTTGTCTTTTTCGAGAATATGCCGATGATTGAAATGTCGTGGCACAATATATATGTGAATGTGCTATGACGGGATTGTTAGCCTTGTGATATGCACAAGTCCAGGAATTGTGCATCCTACTTGGCTAACAGTCCCGTCATAGCATATTCCTGTGTCCAAAACGACCTAGCTAGTTATATATGAGGCATTCTTTTCGAGTTATTTTTGTATTTTTCGAGAATATGCCGATGATTGAAATGTCGTGGCACAATATATATGTGAATGTGCTATGACGGGATTGTTAGCCTTGTGATATGCACAAGTCCAGGAATTGTGCATCCTACTTGGCTAACAGTCCCGTCATAGCATATTCCTGTGTCCAACAACCTAGTTATATATGAGGCATGCTTTTTGAGTTTGCTCTTTTTTATTTATGAGTACTTTCTATAAGTGTACCTTCATATGCGACTTTAATTATACATGTTTTTTCAATCACCGGTTAGTTATTATTGTCAACTTGTAGATGACGTGGTACGTCGTGTACAAGGGACGGGTTCCCGGAGTCTACGATGATTGGGAAGACTGCCGGAGACAGGTGCACCGTTTCAGCGGCAATAGCTACAAAGGGTACAACACTATGGCGGAGGCGGAAGCTAGATACACGCGCTATCTAGCGGTAGTTAGGACAAGGAACCGGATGAAGACCTACACCTTCGTCGCGGCGGTGATCATGCTTATCTTCTTTGGTTATTTATCCCGCGTTTGTGTCTAGCTAGCTAGTTTAGATGTCTAGGCGAGCTTCCGAGCTCTAACTTGTTCGATCGACACATGTATTCGCATGTCACCAACTACTACTTTGTAACATGATCAAAACAATGTAACTTAGACTATGTATTCATGTATGAGACTTATCTATATGTATTTGTTTCAATCTTGTTTTTCATATTGAGTATTTATATATATAATTGTATATCTTGTATCTGTTTGTGTATATCTGCTGTAATATTGTATATAATCTGTATTGCATATAATTTGGCTTGGAAATTAAAAAAAAATACATATGTGGCGCACATGGTCTACCTTCTGTGGCGCACTACACCTAAAGCGCACCATGGATGTTTAGTGGCGCACTAGGTAGTGCGCCACAGAAGGTCCAAGGGGTAGCGCACCATGCCAAACTTCTGTGGCGCACTAGGAGGTGCGCTACGCCTATCTCTACACAACCGTGGCGCACTAGGCAGTGCGCCACGGCTGAGAGATAGCCGTAGCCCAAGGCCCATGGCGCACTGCAGGTGCGCCACAGATGATGGTTTCAGGTGCGCCACTAAAGGCCGTTTTCCTAGTAGTGGGCACGGTCGTACCGCTCGGCAGTACCGGACCATTCTGAAGAAAAGCCACCCCTCTCTGTTTTGCTCAGTACCAAGCGGTACTTGGGATCGGTACTACCGCCCGGACCGGTAGTACCGCGTCATACGACCGGTACTACCGCTTGGGGGTAGTACCGCAAGGGCGATACCGACCAAACCTGAAGAAGGCTCGACCAACTGAAGCATCTCCGGTACCGGGTCCGGTACTGGACCGGTAGTACCGCTTGCCAGCGGTACTACCGCTTGAGTACCGGTACTACCGGTGCATTAATGGCTCCAATGGCCATATTTTGTGGAGGGGTATAAATACCCCTCCACCTACCTTGGAACAAATTTCTCAGCCACATTAAAGTCAAAGACTACCATTGGAGCCCATTGGAGCCACCAAATCTTTAAGATCTCCTCATTCCACCACCCAAAGTCCTTGATCTTTGGGGAATCGAAGGAGGAGGCCCCGATCTACTACTTCACCAAAAGAGATCTTCATTTCCCCCTCATTTCATTGAGGGCCCCTTTGCTCTAGTGTTTTCTTGGAAACCCTAGTTCTTGTTTTGGTTCTTACAAGCTTGTCTTTGATTGCTTTGACAGCTTGCTTGTATTTGGGAGCCTCCGATTAAGTTGTGGATGTGTGCCCCAAACTTGTAACGGTGCCGGCTTCCACCTTGAAGGTTGCCGATATAGTGGAAGGTAAATCGATCCTGTTGGGGTGAGATTCATCAGAGAACAAGGGAGGCCTTTCGTGGCGTTGGTGGTTTGAAACCACCCCCTCTCCAAACGTAGACGTACTTCCCCTCAAAAGGAAGGAACTACGGGAAACAAATCCTTGTGTCTCCGCGTCCACTATTTTGGTTACTTCTATCCTTTACCGCACCTTACTTACTTGTTACTACTTTGTGTTAGGGTAGCTCTTGCATAATTGTCATATAGGTATATTCACCGTAGTTGCATTATCTAGAGAATTTACCTTATTGTCAAACCTTAATTTGAAAAAGAAGAAAATTTGAAGTAGCACCTATTCACCCCCCTCTAGGTGCCCATACGATCCTTTCACACGGTACATGCTTTAGAAGCATCAACAAAAAATCATTAATTTTGCGTTTTAAGGTCGTTTTCATGAGGTATTGCACATAGTTTTGGGTTTGGGGTGATTTATAAGGCCTGATCGACGCGATACATGTTTGAGAGGAATTTTATGACTGTTTTCACGAGTTATTTCCCACAATTTTGGGGCTGTAGGCAATTCACAAGGCCCTTGAGACACTTTTTTGTTTGAGAGGCATAATCAAAACCCGTTGTTCTCATGTTTTATGGCCGTTTTCATAAGTTATTGCCCAAAATTTGGGGGTTCCTGGAGATTGACTAGGCCCGTGAAACCCGATACATGTTTGAGAGGATAGCGAAAAACACGTCGTTTTCACATTTTAGGGCCATTTGCATGAGCTATTGCCCACATTTTAGGGCCCGTGCAATTTCCCAGGCCTATTAGATCCAGGCCCGTCTCCAGGATTTCGGGGCCCCGGTGCGGCTTACAAAACGAGGCCCTAATTTTTGTTCCCAATCAATAACTAATAAAACAAAATCATATGTTTGCATAACTTCATGATATGATATTCCTTACAATGTTCAGAAAATATATCAAGTATTCATTCTAGAAGAGTAAATATAGTACAAAAGTAATAAACAAACCTCATGTACTACCAAAAAGCATCATCCGTCTGGAGTTCTTTGAAATAAAATCTTCAATCATGTCTTTATAATTAATCTTCTCCAAGATATCACTCTCAAGTGATATTGTCTCTAATCCACTTAGTCTTTCTTGTGTCATTGTAGAACGCATATAGGATTTCAACAACTTGAGTTTAGAAAATCTCCTTTCAGCAGATGCAACTGTGACAGGAATGGTTAATAAAATTCTGTATGCAATATTAGCAAAAGCATAAAAGGGGCGGTTCTCCAAAAACTTCATAATATCTAGAGGACCCATAGATTTCTCAAGTAAATCTCGGATAAAAATCAACTCCCTCCACAAGTCTTCTCCATCAATATCCTTATGTTTCATCATCTTTTTTCTCATCATCCTTTTTCTATGCGTAAGTGCAACCTCAAGTTTGACACAAGAATCCATCAAACTCTTCTCATCCAAGGATTGCAGCCTATCTGAAGTAAAAGAAACCAAAAGTTTTTTCATACTCCTTGTATTGTTCAAATCTTGTTGTAAGTGAAGCAATAGCTTGATCAATAATACGCAAAAAGTAATTTATCCTAAATGACTCTTCTGCAGAATGTGATTCAGTAGGTTCATCAGCTGGGCTCTCATCAAATTTCCTTTTTCTTGTAATTTTACACTTGGTGAGAAACCCTGGATTAATATCCATCTCCATTGCAATTTCTTTAGCAGCTTCCAATGCTTTTGCACAGCCAGTTTCTCTATACTTAGTGAAAAAGGAAACCAGTCCCTGTACAGACTCAATTGCAATATCAATAAGCATATCCTTTGCTTGTAGTTGCTTACTTACCAAATTAATATAAGATAGTATCTCATACCATATGATAATAGAAACTAGAAACTGAAAGTCACCAAGTTCATTTTCTGCCAATGACTTGGCTACACTACTTGTCAATGGATCCTTATCAGTTTCAGCCACTTGTAGCAAAGCCTCCCTTATATCTGACATTTGGAACCTTATAGCCTTAACACTATCAACACGGCTCTCCCAACGAGTAGCTGACAATGACTTGACAGTCAATCCTGTTATGTTATCTTTAAGAATTTGCCATCTCTTAGTAGAATTAGCAAATGTAGTATAGATGCGCTGGATAATTCCAAAAAAGTCAGTTGCATTACGACAAGAATTTGCCATATCACATAGTGTCAAATTTAGACTATGACAACCACAAGCTGAATAAAAGGCTCTTGGATTTATATTCAAAAGTTTCCTTTGTACCCCCTGATGTTTTCCTTTCATATTTGACCCATTATCATATCCCTGCCCTCTCACATTGTTTATATTAAGTTCAAGCCTCTTTAGTACCTCTTCTAAAACATCAAACAATCCCTGCCCAGTGGTATCATTAACATCCAAAAAAACTATGAAAGATTCCTCGATGCAAACAGAACCAGAAGATGCATCAACATACCTTATTATCAAAGACATTTGTTCTTGGTGGCTGACATCAGGAGTACAGTCAAGTATAACTGAAAATTACTTTGCCTTCTTTACCTTCTCAATGATTTCAGACCTGATTGCAGTAGCTAGCAAAGTTATCAACTCATTCTGGATGGAAGGACCAAGATAATGATCACGAGTTTTATCATTGGTAATTCGATCAACATGCTCTTGCATAACCGGGTCAAATTTAGCCAACATTTGAACCAATCCCAAGAAATTGCCATTGCTGTCTTGGTACAACTTGCAATTAGTACCACAGAATGCTATGTTGTGTTCTCCAAGAAATTGTACAATCAAAAGAATCATGTACAACACTTTTCTCCAGTGCTCCCTTTCTTTTTCAAGTTCCCGCTGAGCAATTTTATCAATTGTTTGATTATTTTGCAACCTCAGACGAAAGTCATACCATGCAGTCATGTTTGTGACATGTTCTCTACTAGTTTCATGCTCTCTAAGTCTATTGCTAAGATGCATCCAGTCATTGAAACCATCATTAGCTAACAACCCTCTGACAAGACCCTTCCTCAATAATTTGCAACAAAAACAAAACACTTTGTCAAGGTGTTTGCTATAAACAAGCCATTCTCTATCACATTTTTCTCCATTTGGAAGGTTTCTACTATATGACAATGCAGAAAACCTTCTAGATATATTGTCATATGGACCATGCTCAATAGATAAATCTCTTCTAGGACCCTTTGCCACCATAATTTCAAACATTTTACTATCAAGATCATCCCAATTTCTTGGATCAAATATATCAAGATGAACAGAACTATTGGTGTCATTGACACTAGTAGCATCATTACCTTTATCGCCGATAGTAACATCATTATCTTCATCACCAACCTTACCATCATTGCCTTCATTGCCAATACCAATATCCTCTTCATCAAATTCTGTAGTGTGAGCATCAATATCTACCACATCATCACCACACCCATCATCAACATTAATAGTCGAAGAATGATTTTCGGGATTAGTTTGGGTCTCTTTCACAACAAATTTATCCATAGCAACCTTTTGTGACCGCGCTACCTTTTTTTCTTTTCTTTATTCTTGCGTTTTGTAGCACCAGATTGACACTTTGTTTTTCTAATAGAATTCATGATTCCTCTTGTTTCATAAACCAAGAAAATAATTTAATTGAATCCAAATAATCCAATTTCTAATGTTATCTGTATGAAGACAACAATAAACAGTAGTATTATACTGTACCTTGAATCCTTGATCAGCCAAAAAGAACTAAAAAGTTCAGACCAATCTGTCCTCTTCCGTGTCCACTAGCGAGGCTGCAGTCCAGCTTCTGTATGTAGCCAGTAGTATTAAGGCAAAAAATTGATCAATTAGATGCAAAGTTGTAGAGCTGATGAGCTGATCGCACAAAATATAATCGAGAGCGATGCAGCAATTACCAGATCAAAAAATCAGCTGACCCGGCTGGTCACACGACGTACGATTGTTGCGAGAATACGATCGGAAATGGCGGCGCGGTCGCATGAATACGATTGTTGGTCACGCGATCCACATGGAATACGATCGGAAGCGGCAGCGCGGTCGCGAGAATACGATTGCTGGTCTCGCGACTCACGCTGTCACACTGAATACGATCGGAAGCCGGCGACGCGGTTGCGAGAATACGTTTGCGATCAGCTGGCCCTAGCGATCATGGCAGACTCGCAAGGAACGATTGAATTTAGGATTCAGCTGCAAAACATATACTAGGCCTCACGGTAAAGATAAAAAATAACTAAACTATCTATACCAGGCCTAAAAATTTGGGGTCCCAGGGAAAACGGGGGCCCTGAACGGTCGTGCATGTCGCTCACCTCCATCAACGGGCCTGATTAGATCCAATATATGTTTGAGAGTAATGACCAAAAGTTTATAGTTTTTGTATTTTATGGTTGTTTTCGTGAACTATTTTCCACAGTTTGGAGGTTCTGGCGTGATTCACAAAGAGCACAATACATGGTACATGCTTGAGAGGTGTCAGAAAAAAATCTTTGTTTTCACGTTTTAGGGTCGTTTTCATGAGTTATTACACACAGTTTTAAGGTTTCAGGGCAGTTTATAAGGCCCGAGAGACCTGGTATATGTTTGAGAGGAATGGCCAAAAACTAGTACTTTTTGCTTTTTATGGCTGTTTTCATGAGCTATTTCCCACAATATTGGGGCAGACGATTCATAAGACATGTGAGACATAGTTCATGCTTGAGAGGTATAATCAAAAACTCGTTGCTTTCACGTTTTATAGATGTTCTCATGAGCTATTGCTCACAGTTTGGGGTTCCTGGGAGATTAACTAGGCTCGTGAGACTCAATACATGTTTGAGAGGATGACCAAAAACACGTTGTTTTCATGTTTTAGGGCCGTTTGCATGAGCTATTGCCCATACTGTTTGGGTATTTAGGCCATTTATAAGTCTAGTAAGATGTAATACATGTTTGAGAGCAACATAAAAAGGATGTAGTTTTCACGCTGAATAGTTGTTCATGGGCTATTGCCTAGTTATATGGTTCGGAGGCCGCGTCTAAGAGACCCGGTACATGTTTGAGAGACATGATCAAAAAGTCATTGTTTTTGCATTTATAGTTTTTATATGAGATTTTTCCTAGCATTTCCGAGTTCCAAGGAGATTTACGAGGAACATAAGACCTAGTACATGTTTGAGACGCATCACAAAAATATCGTCGTTTTTCTCATTTTTGCCATTGTCTATTTGCCATGTTTTGGGGTTCAGGGGCGATTTATAGTGGTAGTGAGACCAACTACATGTTTGAGAAGCATGACCAAAAGCTCGAAGCGACCTAAGGGCATTTTCATAAGCTATTGCCCATATTTTTGGCTAAGGTCTCGGAGAGGAGGCATCTATCACGTCAGAAGAAGGTGGCCATGTCGTTGCTAATTGTGCATTGTGTAATTTGGGACATCAACGGTACGTGCGTGTTGATCATGGATCCAAGAAAGGTAGGGGTAGAGGAGTGGGGGTGTGTGGGGGGGGGGGGGGGGGGAGAGAGTTGCGGAGGATCCATTGTTCGGAGGAAAGGGTTTCTGCGTGCAACAGTTTGAAGCAAAATTTAGGAGCACGTAAACGTTATGTGCATTTAAGAGTATGCTCCGCAAGTTTGATATCAAAGGGATTTTAAAGGATAATTCCTCAAAGGTGTTAAACGTGAGACTCACTTGGAAAGAAAAAAAATGCTTCAGATTGTTGAAACATGAAAAGCGATTTTAGTAAAGATGGGTGGGGAATGTTTTATCGTCGAAGGCATTTTGAAAGAAAGCCACAAATACAGTGTTCTTGTGTCAAATTTATGAGGGAGAGTCGGAGAGATGTATGGAGGCAATTTGGAGCAAAATGCATGCGTCAAGAAGTTGTAGGAGCATACAAAGAAGGGCCCCGGTTTTTAAACGGCCACGTACGTCACTTGCTGCTGGGTTCCATGCATTTTCACCGCGTTTGCTCAACATACAAGGGCTGCGCTGTGCTGTCGTCGTGCCAGGCAGAGGTCGCCAGCGGAAAAGAAGTGAATATATCTGGAACGTTACGATATCCTGACACGGGCAGCCGGCCGGGCGGGGGCACCTGCCGGCCGGACATGGGACTGGCACCGCGGAGCATCCCTCGCCGGAGTACGCGCGGTGTAGGGGCAGCTCATGGTCATGGACCCGTGTACGTACAGCTTCGTCGTGCGGGTGCTTGAGGTGAGGTGACGAGCAGCCAGCCAGCGCGCTGGAGCCGCCCGAGGTGTTGCTGGCTGGTCATCGAGTGGGCGTGGGCGCTCGACAGTCGACAGGGAGATGCTCGCCGGTCCAGGCGCTGCTTCTGCAGCACGAGCACGAGCGCGATGGCGGTCATGGAGAGGTTCGTGCTCGTCTTGTCGACATGCCATGCGCGCACGCACGTCTCGGACTCGACGAAGCGTCATCGATCAATCCAAGCACACGCGAAAACATCTACACCACTCACCGTTGGTCCGTCCGTGTGGCGTGCGGCATGCGGGTCCGTGTGTCGCGCGCGCTGATGTTACGGACATGTACTCCTGCTGGAGCTGGACTTGGGCCTGGCGCACCGCGCGCGGAGGGAGGAGCCAGGAAGGGCCTCACGACCCTGGACCTACCTGGCGGACCCGTACGTCTAGGTCTAGGGTGGTCGGTCGTGGGAACTCATCGGGGCCGGCCGAGCGCGCCAGGCAGCCTGTGCGCGCCATGGAGAGGTTCGTGCCCGTCCGTCGGCAACCTGTGCGAGCACGCTGGGGCCCTGCCACCATGCCGGGGGCGCTGAGGGTGACGTGGCTATATATGGCGGAGTAGTCGGACCGGCCGGCCACGGCAGGCTGGCTGGCTGGAGTACCTGCACTACTCTGGACGTGGCTATGCCGGAGTAGTCAAGCCGGGGGGGATCTACCACCGGGACATGAAGAATAAGGCGGCTAACATACTCTGTACGAGTACATGCGGGCACGCGCACCGCGGAGCCCGTCTGGGGCAGTCGCACCTCACGTCAAGCGTGGCCGGCCGGCCGGCACCCGTCTGGGGCGGTGGTGGTCACGGACTGGGCGTGGCAGCCTTCGTCGGCGTCCTGTGCACGCACGTCGCGGGCGCGCCGGCCGGTCTTGCACAGCTCGTGAAATCTTCTTCATCGACAGAGGGAGCTGACAACCAACCTGCCCAACGGCTCACTCGATCGCTACGTCTTCAGAGCACAAACTGACTGCATAGCCCCTACCTACTCTCTCTCTCTCTCTCTCTCTCTCTCTCTCTCTCTCTCTCTCTCTCTCTCTCAGCAAGGGGCAATGCAATTCCCCCCTAGGAGGGCCCCCGGCACCATCTCTGCTCTTCATTTGTTGAAGATTCGTGCTATGCGTTTTACAAAATAACCCTCCCACCTCATCTCTTAGGCATGCTGTAGTTTTTCATCTAACCCTAACGTTTTCGGATATTCTAAAAAAATCGCTTGTTTGTCTCCTCACAGTCGATAGTCTTCTACACGTTTTTGTTTTTTTTTTCAACTTATTTTTCTCGTACAATTTCAGGAACATTCAACAATTTTTTTATGTACATTTTTAATTCTAAAAATAAAACATGCATAATTTATTTTTTCAACAATCTCTTTTGATAATTTTTATTTTTCTACTTTTCATTTAACAATATTTAGACACTCTTACTTTGTTTTATCCTAGATTCAGAAGTTTCATACAAGATTCACACGTTTTACAAACTTGTTTTTGCCAAGAGATATTCATATAATTTTTTCACAGAATACATGCATAATCTCTGTTTCTTTTTCACCTCATTTTTTACGGAATACATATTTTGTTGCTATATGAAACCCTACACATGTTATACCGAGAACATGTTTCTTCAAACAATCTGCATAATGCGTGTTTCTTTTTCACCTCATTTTTTCTTGTAAAATTTCAGGAATATTCAACTTTTTATGTACATTTCTTATTCTGAAAATGAAATATCCATAATTTATTTTTTCAACAATTTCATTTGATAATATTTTATTTTTGTACTTTTTATTTAACAATTTTTAGACACTCTTAATTTGTTTTATCCTAGATTCAGAAGTTTCATACAAGATTCAGACGTTTTACAAACTTGTTTCTGCCAATAGATATTTATATAATTTAATCAACAATTTCTTACATAATTATTTTTTCAATAATATTTCATAGAATTTTTTTTAAGAATTTTTCTAGAAATATCTGTACAAGTTTCATACTTTTTTCAAGATAATGTTTTCATACAAGATTCACAAGTTTTCATACAAGATTCATAATTGAATATAGTCACAAGTAGAAATCGACACACCGGTATTTATACACAGAGAATACATGTGTCATACACGATTCATCGGCTTGCTTTTTCTACGGCTCATAAAACTGATTTTCTACATGCGTCATATACAAGAAACTTACTGGAGCTTCAACGATTCATGAACTTGCCTTTTCTACATGCGTCACTGGAAAAATTGTTCCACATGATTTTCCTTTTCAATTTCCACGTGAACTGGACATATGTTGCTTCCGTCAACGGACCAAAATTAACCCGTTTGATATATGTTTCATGATTATTCACAAAAAATATATAAGAAACTTCACTGAAAAAATTGAAAGAACCATAGAAGAATGAGATTCATCAAAGATCCATGCCTACATATGTCATCACAGATCAATCTAAATAAACTGACCTTAAAAAGGAAAAATCTAGAAAAAAATGGAAAAGAAAATAGGTCCTTAGTTCATTAGCTTCACAGATTCAACCAAGACTGAATTTGTAGCATACAAGATTCATACAAGTAAAAAATCACTAGAACAAAATCACACAGATTCATCCATGGCAAGAATATGGAAAGAGGAAATTACATGTTTCATAGAACAAAAAAATAATAGAGAAATTTAGATCCGTCACTCAAACTTTTCTTGATTCAACAAAAATTCATAGAAGATAAATAAAGATTCATACAAGAATCACTCCTGATTCAGAACAAAATCCCATGAACTAGATATGGGTATTTTCCATACAGGTTTCCAACATCAATTTTTTGAAGATTCTTCAAAGATGTGTCCAAACAATAAACTCAAATCAAGATCCAAACATGAATAAAAAAGAAAGGAAAAAAAAGCCTTGGATTCAAGCTGTTCCTAGCCAGATCACGCACGAGGTGGGTGGTCGTCGTCTAGATGGCCGGCGCCGCGTCTAGATGGCCGGCGCCGCACGTGGTCGTCGTCGACTCGCCAGCGCGTGCGGTTATCCATGGCCTGTCGCCTCCGTGGTTCTCCATGGTCAGATCTGGGGGAGGGGAGCACGGGGGAGGATGGGCAGCACATGGGGGAGCACGGGGAAGGGGGAGAGCACGGGGAGGCCAGAAACCGCTTGAGAGGGAGGAGCACGGGGGAGGGGGAGAGCATGGGGGTGGGATGCTTGGGGAGGAGCAGGTGGTGCATGGGAGAGGAGGTGGCGCTGGGAGGAGAGTCCCTGGGAAGGAGGAGTGTCTAGGTTAGGATTAGGTAGGAGGGGTTGATTTTCGTAAATATGGAGGGTTAAAATGCAAAAAAAATTAGACTCTTTGACTAGTGGACTTTTGCACGAACCTTGAGCAAATTGATGGCAACGATGGTGTCGGGGGCCCAACGCGAGTGTGGAAAATCCTCTCTCCTCAGCAAGCTTCATCTCTGCTTCTCCTACCATCGGTTTCTCTTCCCCTTGAAAATCGTCGTGCATTCCATTCCAACTTGCTCCACCCCCATAATCGCGTGGCATCCATCAGAGGAGGCGGCATATCATGCATCCTTCACGCTGGTTATTGCTTGCTTGCTTGCCTCTGAACGTCGTTTGCACTCCTCTGATAATCACGCCCAACGAGTTGATTTGTGGGACTCCCCAGTTCCAAAGCTTGCCAAGCTTAGGTTACTGCTTATCAAAACAGAGATGATGGTGCACAAGCAGCCGGAAGTGCTCCATCTCCTCCCGAGGGACTACTTGTGTATGTCCAGAATTGTCTCTGAACGTCGTTTGCACTCCCTCTGATGGAGGTGCAAGTATGTTTTTTTGGAAAGAGCTGGAGGTGCAAGTATGTATGTATGTACACATCTTGAGCAATACTAGTACCCGTTGATTTCGGTAAAGTTATTCTTGATTCCAACAAGGCCGATTCAGAGCACTGAAACTGTTAATTCGCATGTTCATTCTTAAGCTTGGATGATGCATTCGTTGGTGGTCAATCTGAGTGGTCCAGTCGCCCGTGGTTCAGCTTTGAGTGATCGAGTTCACTGTTAGCAGCAGATAGAGGGACTCTACTTGTGCATGTCCAGAATTGTCACTTCCTTTCCTTTTTTCATGCAGCGGTGAGGTCCCAGTCGCATGATGGTTTTGTCCAAGAGCAAGCATTCAAGCTGATCCAGTTTACTATCCGTAGATAGGGGCAGTGACGGGCGAATTTTAAATAATACACACTTTTTAATATTTTCCAAATTTATTATGCGTTTTTTAGATTTTACAAAAGTAGTACTTTGTCGGTCTGGAGGAAGCCGATTAGTGCAGTCGGCCTGAAGAAAGCCGACTGAGCGTCGGCCGTAGGGCCGCTGGGGCCCACGTCGGCCAATCGGCCTGGAGCAGGCCGACTGCCCCAATCTGCATAGGCCAAGCCGAGTGGAATTGCTACAGGCCAATTTGAAAAACATCGCCGGCGACCCATAGCACTCCAGTCGGCTTGGCCCAGGTCGATTGGGGCAGTCGGCCTGCCCCAAGCCGATTAGGGCAATCGGCCTGCCCTAGGCCGATTGGGGCAACGCGGGCCCCAGCTGCCCCACGCCCAACGCTCAGTCGGCTACCTGTTGGACGAGTGCAAAGCTGTTGGCCAGGCCCTGGCCGATTGGTCCAGTCGGCTTGCTTCAGTCCGACAAAGTGATAGATCTGTAATTTCTAAAAAACGTATAATAGAACTCAAATTTATTAAATAATGCGTATTACCCAGTGACGGCGTATGTCCAAATTTTATCACTTTTCACCCCTTTTTCCCTGAGAGTTCTGGGCGTCTCCTGTAACGTACAGAGTTTCATTTATGCAGAAGAAAAATTCAGATCTGGCATACTTGTACTAATAGCAAACACTTCTAGCATTGGCATCAAAGCAAAATCTGAAACCGTGGGTCCAAAAGCAATGTGCCTTTGTCTGAACGAAAAAATTTACTCGGTGCCCTCGACTAAACATGTCTAAAGTTCACAAGTACTCGCTCCCTCCGTTTAGAAATATAAGATGTTTTAGGTTGGTGAAGAAGATGTATCTAGACACCTTTTAGTGTCTAGATTCATTTGAACCTATACACTAAAAGATGTTTAGACACATCTATTTCACAAACATAAAATATTTTATATTTCTAAACGGAGGGAGTAATAATTTGACCCACGTAGGTTATGTTTCAATCGATTGGCCTCAGCGTGCTTGGACGGACTTGGTCATTCCGGTCTTTACTTGATAATAAAATATAGTTCGTATATGGCTCCTTCGTAGAGATTAGCTTAACCTATCATTTGAAAGCATGATCGTGTCAAACAGCTGAAATTGCTAAAGGAAGCGCCTCCCTCGTGTTTGCAAAGTGGGATCCTCATGGCAATGCCTAGAAACCGGTGAAGTTTCGACCCATTTGAAGTTGGTTTGGTTCAAATGTGAATTCGGAATAAACTTCAAATTTGGGACAGAACTATAGTGGAGCAGTTGTGAAGGAAGTCGTATTTCGCATATACTGATTCTGTTTCATAATATAGAAGTCGTATTTCGCATATACTGATTCTGTTTCATAATATAGAACTTTTTTTTTGCGAAAAATTTCACCGATCTTTAATAATCATTTAGCTAGCTAAATTAGTTTTCCAAAATTTTCTATACTATGGAACAGAGATAGTACGACTTATTCAATATTTATTACAGGACCATGTTTGTCGATTCTCAATGGTACTATATTCACTTCTCTACCGAGGAAAGAAATCTATTCCATGCCTCTACCTATCTAGTCACAGGCAATGGGCGCACGGGCAAATTTTGGGAGGATCGCTGGATCGACGGGCAATCCGACAGTGAATTTGCTCCACAGCTATGCAACTGCATCCCCAAGAGGCAACGACAGAGAAAAACAATCTCTGACGGATTACAGGACCACAACTGGGCGCGCGACATTCATGGAGTTGTGGGAATTCACAAGTTGGGGCAATATCTCATGCTGTGGCGACGAATCGAACACTTCCACCTTTCCGATCAACTAGACCAGTTGACCTGGAGATGAAATTCAAACGGTGTCTACACAAACAAAATGTTGCTACCTCGCCATGTTCCAAGGGGCAATGACCTGCACTGCCAGCGCGTCAAGCTTTTTCTATGGCTTGCACATAAGTACAGGTGCTGGACTGCAGGCAGATTACAAAAGGGAGGACTGCAATGTTAAAACCACCTTTACAAAGGATCTAGTCTAGATCTAACAGTAGCACTATACATCACCTTTGTAGATCGAGAACAGAGAGAGAGGGAGAAAGAGAACCGAGATGAGCTCTACCTGCTCCCTGGCTCGACAGACACGAGCCAGAGGGAATGCCCGAGCTGGTGCCGGAGCTAGAACCTCCGTCGTTCGCCATGGGTGGTAAGGGGTGAGTGTGGCAGCGGAGGAGCTTCCCGTCGGCGCAGCGCTTAGCCTAGATCGGGTAGGGTTTGTAGGTGGGGCGGCTAGCGGCACGTCTGACCTCGTAAGTCGTGCTGCCGGCTCCCCACCTCTTTATATAGCGCTGGCGACAGGGGCCCACCAACCAGATAAGGTTGGGCGCCCCCGATCAGCGCGTAGTTAGGGGCGTGCTGCGCCGTTGGACCCAGTCACGTTGAGATCTATCTAACATTCTCCCCCTAGATCTCGACTTTACTTTTAACCTTGTTCTTTACTTATTTCATCACAGAATGATACATAGAGCATGTTTCATCGTCTCAGCTCAATTGCCGATGGAATCAGACAGCCACTATATGCCTTCATGTTTTGAAACAAATCCTGTTACTTTTGGACCTCTTTAGTCCAGGAATCATAGGCTTCCCGTTAAACCCATGCCGGCTATGTGTTCCATGAACACATTGGGTGGTAAGCCTTTCATTAGCGGATCCGCAAGCATATCCTTTGTCCTTATATGCTCGAGTCTTATAGTTTGATCCTGGACTTTGTCCTTCACAACATAATACTTTATATCTATAGACTTTGAAGCATTACTCGACTTGTTGTTGTGAGCATAGAATACTGCGGGCTCGTTGTCGCAGTACATCTTTAGTGGCCTGCTGATGCAGTCAACCACTTTCAAGTCGGGTAAGAATTTCTTTAACCATAACGCATGTCCCATGGCCTCATAACATGCTATAAATTCTGCATACATCGTAGATGATGCAACTATCGACTGTTTGGCGCTTCTCCACGAAATATCACCTCCTGCGAGAGTAAAGACATACCCTGTCGTGGACTTTCGGTCGTCTTTATCTCGCACAAAATCTGCATCTGAATACCCTTTTATCTCTAGGGAATCATATCTTCTATATGTAAGCATGAGGCCTTTTGTGCCTTGCACATAACGCAAAGCTTTCTTTACCATCTTCCAGTGCTCTATGCCTAGATTCTCTTGATATCTACCGAGTACCCCGGTGATAAATGCTAAGTCAGGACGAGTGCACACTTGTGCATACTGTAAGCTTCCAACAGCCGAAGCATATGGTACTGACTTCATTTGATCGATCTCATATTGATTCTTTGGACATTGGGATTTCCCAAAACTATCGCCCTTGACTATGGGAGCAGGTGTTGAATTACTCGCATGCATATTGTATTTCTTTAAGATCTTTTCACAATATGCTTTCTGCGACAGTCCTAACACTCCATTCTTTCTGTCTCGGTGAATTTATATGCCCAAAACATAAGAGGCTTCACCAAGGTCTTTCATGTCAAAGTTAGATGACAAGAACTTCTTTGTCTCTAGAAGTAGACTAACATCACTGCTGGCAAGCAGAATGTCATCCACATACAAAATTAGGAAAATATATTTCCCACTTTTGAACTTTGCATAAATGCAGTTGTCCTCAACATTTTCTTTGAATCCAAATCGTTAATGGTATCATTAAACTTTAAATACCACTGCCTAGAGGCTTGCTTTAACCCATAAATGGATTTCTTTAGGCGGCATCCCATATGTTCCTTCCCCTCCATGAAAAAACCCTTGGGTTGTTTCATGTAAACATTTTCTTCTAAATCTCTATTTAGAAATTCCGTCTTGACATCCGTTTGATGTAACTCTAAATCAAAATGTGCAACTAGTGCCATGATGATTCTGAAGGAGTCCTTACATGAGACCGGAGAAAAAGTCTCATTGTAATCTACGCCTTCTCTTTGCGTAAAGCCTTTTGCCACGAGTCTAGCTTTGTACTTTTCTACATTCCCATTGGAGTCATACTTTGTTTTGTAGACCCATTTGCATCCTACTGTTTTGGCTTCTTTAGGAATTTCCTCCAAGTCCCAAAAATTGTTGGAACTCATCGATTTCATTTCATCTTCCATTGCCTCTACCCACTTGGCTGAGTGAGGGCTACTCATGGCTTCTTCATATGAGGTTGGATCGCCCTCCATATGAACTACATTGTAAACTTTGTAAATTTCTTTGGAAATGGCTGGTCTTCGTTCTCTTTTAGACCGTCTAAGTTCATCAGATTCTTGCTCATTTCTTGCCTCGGGTTCAGGCACATTTACACTAGGTGGTTGTTCTGGCTCCCTTTCGTGCTCAACAGTGGGTTGAGGTGGCTCCTGATGGACAGGTTCCGAACTTTCGCCCATTGTTGTCACGTGTGGAGTCACAACAGGTGCCGGCACCACAACCTTAGGGGTTGTAGATGGTGGCACAACAGGTAGCGAGAAAAATGTCTCCTGGGTCATCGGATTAGGTGCATGCACCCTCTTCTCCTCAAGATCAATTTTCCTAGCTACCGTGCTACCCCTCATCAATTCGTCCTCCAAGAAGACTGCATGTCTCGTTTCTACAAACTTTGTGTATCTGTCAGGACAGTAGAAACGATAGCCTTTTGACTTATCTGGATAGCCAATGAAGTGACAAGATACTGTTTTGGGGTCTAACTTTGCAATATTTGGATTGAAAACTTTTGCCTCAGTTGGGCTCCCCCAGACCCTCAAGTGGTGCAGAGAGGGAACTCTGCCTGTCCACAATTCATACGGTGTTTTGGGCACCGACTTACTTGGTACTCTGTTGAGAATGTGAATGGCGGGTTTAAGCGCCTCCATCCACAATCCCAATGGGAGGGTGGAATAGCTCATTATGCTGCGCACCATTTCCATAAGGGTACGGTTGCGCCTTTCAGCTACTCCGTTTTGCTGAGGTTCGCCCGACATAGAATACTGGGCGACTATTCCATTTTCTTGCAGGAACCTTGCAAAGGGTCCTGGTACTTGACCATATGGAGTATGCCGACCGTAGTACTCCCCCCACGATCGGACCGAACTATTTTAATTCTTTTATCATGCTGATTTTCTACTTCAGCTTTGAAAATTTTAAATTTATCCAATGCTTCAGATCTTTCTTTAATTGGATAAATATAACCATACCGGGAGTGATCATCCGTGAATGTTATGAATGAATCATAACCATCCACACTTTTCACCGGAAACGGTCCACAAATATCCGTGTGGATTATTTCTAGTGTAGTTATGCTTCGGTTTGAACCCTTTTTAATTTGTTTGACATACTTTCCTTTAATGCAATCTATGCATTGTTCTATGTCGGAGAACTCTAACGGAGGAAGAATGTCATTTTTAACGAGGCTTTCTATTCTTCCCCTCGAAATATGGCCTAGTCTGCAGTGCCATAGTTTCGACGAGTCAAGAGTTCGCTTTCTTTTCTTTTGTTCTTTGTTCGACAAGGGAACCTTTTCATTCACATCACACACAAAAAATACTTTCTCATGCAAGGATAATAAATATAACTTATCATATAAGGTAGCAACACCCACACAAATATCTTTCAACCAAATGGCACACTTGCCATTTCCGAAATAACATTCATAAGAATCTTTGTCCAAACATGAAACACTTATTAAATTCCTATGTATCGAGGGAACAAAAAGAACATCTTTGAGCAAAAGGAAAGAGCCATCAGCCAGCTCCAGAGGGACGTCACCAATGGCCTCCACTTCTGCTTCTATCCCATTCGCCACTTCAATGAGTCTTTCTCTTCTTGGCATGATCCTTGTCGAATGGAACCCCTGTAATGAGTTGGCAACATGAACAGTTGCACCAGAATCAATCCACCAAGTAGATCTAGTAAACTTTTCATACAGAGATTCATTAACAAAAGAAACTATATCTTTACCATTTTTGGCCATGATGTACTTCAGCCAAACTGGGCAGTCCTTCTTGTAGTGGCCAGGCTTTTTACAGTGATGGCACTGGTCTTTCTCCCCAGGGGTGGACTGGTGATGCTGGTACTGGTGCTGCATTGGACCCTTGCCATGTGGCTTGGAGGGTGAGCCACCATGGTTGCTGTTTGTGAAGCTTCTCTTCCTATTGTCCTTCACGAAGTTCAGGGAACCGCCGTGAAGGGCCTTCAGCCTTTCCTCCTCTTGGGAGCACATCCCAATGGTCTTTTCTATGTCCCACTTTTCAGGGAACATATTATAATTTATTACAAAGTTTTCGAAAGGCTGTGGAAGTGAGGCCATCACTAGGTGCACCAAGAGTGCCGGCTTTAGCTCGAGGTCCTCATCCATGGGCTTGAGCTTCGCTGCCATGTTTGACATCCTCAAGATGTGCTCTCTTATTCCGTGGGGTCCCCCCGTGTACTTTTCAGTCACCAGCTGCTTTAACAGCTGGGTCGCATACATTTTTGAAGAGCCAGTAAACTGGCTCTTTATCTTGGCGAGGTATTCGCCCACGGTAGCACACTCTCCAATTGAGCCCACTATTGCATTCTCAATTGTGTTCTTTACGAAGGCCAAACACTTCTTGTTGGTGTTCACCCATTTCTGGTTATCAATCGAGTAGGCCAGCTCCAATGGAGCATGGTCCCTCTTCCTTTTCTCAAACTCAGCACTTTCCTCAGCATCTCCCCTGACTGGGTCAGTGGGTGTGGCATCCCGCAAAACCACTACTAGAAAATCGCGTTGATTTTGTGCATTGCATCATCATGACTGCATGCTCATGTCATCATGCCACATTGCATTTGAGCATCGTCATCATCTTGCATTTGCTTGCATAAAACTATTTGCAGAAAACCCGTTTTTGTTTTCTAAACGCCCCATCTTTATTCAACACCAAACACCGGGTCTCCGGATTATTTTGTTTGGTCCGCTGTCGGTTTGCAAAAATGCTGGTTGAAATAAATAAATTAATTACATTATTTTAGTGGGGCAGTCGAACGGGCCGAATCGACCCGAACGACCGCCCCAGAAATATAATCGGTCCACCTAATTACTAAACCTACCAACCTATCTACCCACACCCCCCCTCCACATCACCCCCACCAATGGCCTCCTGACACCTCACCCTCTCCCTCCCCCTAACCAACCCCAAACTGCCACCTCACCCCCTATCTCTCCTCTCAACCCAGCCCCACACACCCCAGCACACGCCACACGACCCACACACGCACGCCAGCACACCACGCACCCACACCTCATCCCCCGCCAGCCCCTGGGTCCCACCACCAACCCCACCCGCGACCGCCCCACCCCGCTCCTCTCTCCCTCCCCGCGTTTCTCCCTCTCTCTCCCGAGCCGCATCGGCCGACGCCGGCCGGCCTCTCCCCAACCTCACCGCCTCCCTCTCCCCGTCCGGCTCGCCGTCCTCGCCGCCCCGCGGCCCTCTATCTCGCCGGCCGGCGCGCTCCCCGCCTCCTCCGCGTCCCTCACCACCCCGCCGCCTTGGCCGCTCCTCTCCAGCTCCGCCGTCCTCCTCCCTCTGCCCTTCCCCGTCTCCGTTCGTGGAGCCTCGCCGCCACCCCTCTGTTTGCGGCCAGCGCGCCCGCCGCCAGGGCGTCGGCCTCTGCATCATCGGCGCCACCGCGGGCTCCAGCCCCTTGCCCCTGCGCCAGCCTTCTCGCCTCCTGCGCAGAGCCCGCCGACGTTTTTCCCCGCTGCCCTGAGCCGAGCCCGGCGCCCTTCCTCCTCCGCTCGAGCGCCGCCAAGCCCGCTAGCGTCCGTCTTCGCCGGCCTCCGACCGCGTCGCCCCTGTTTTCCCTGAGTAGGCCGCGCTGCTGCTCTCTCTTCTGTAGCATGCCAGGGTGCGGTACGATAGATGGTTCGCAAGGTTAAACCAGTGTCATCAAGATCTTCTCAGAACGCGTTTCACTCCTTAACGGACCCGAAGACCACCGACAAGATCTCCGTCCTGGACTCCAAGGACTGCGTCACGGACATCGAGCGCCAAGATCGCCTCCCGGATTCCGAAGCGGTTCCCGGACCCCAAAGACGTCGAGACCCCGGACGCCGAGACCCCTGAACCCGGAGACCCGAACCTGAGATCATCGCCACAGATCGACAAGGATTACACGTGGGGCGATAAGTACTCCGACATGGACCCGAGTGAAGCAAACCCGAAGACGGTAGATGCGACAAGTACTTCCCCCCAGATCCGAAGACCCCGGTACCCTATCCACTCAAGTTCGCCATCGACGACAAGATCTTCGCGACTACAAGATCGACACCGAACCAAGCCCTTCCACCTGAATGCGCCAAGATCTACCCCGTTGCCGAGAACGATCCCGGAGTCCGAGAACGCACTCGTCGAACCCCGAACCCTGAGACCGACCCCGAACCCCGAACCCCCGGAACCAAGATCTGCCGAACCCTAAATGTGTGACCCCTTTCTCCCGAGCCCTATTTTATAAATGCTAAATATAAAACCTGTTGCACATTAAATTGTCATACTTGCATGCATCTTGTCATATGGTTTGGGGGCCTTACGCCGATTCACTGCATAATTAAATATGGGGCCATATGCGGGCAAATCTAGTCTCATATTGGCCTCATTTAAATTGGTGTAGCGAACCGGTGCTATATTTTGCCATGCTCAAACAACATTTAAATTGCGGGGTAACTAAACAACTTGAACCATCTAATTAATTGTCGGGACCCCGGTTCTGCTTAATCTGGCCTAATTGCATCGCACCCTTGCCATGTCATGCACCATACATGCATCATGCCCGATCTTCTGCCGTTGTATTAAATAGTGCATCCGGTGTTTCTTCTAGTGTTTCGCTTCTTCGCGGATAAGGCCGTTGAGTTGAAGCGAGTGTCGACCCGATCTTCGGTTGAACCGTCGGCAAAGCTTTTCAGGCGAGCATCTCCCCCTTTCTACCTATCTTACTTTTATAGTCTTTATTCCCTCCTGTTGATCTATTGCTATCTGTGTTGCGATGCTTTAGTTTTCCGTGCCTGTGATATCCCTTGCCGCCTTATATTGCCTTGGAAACATCCTATTACCTGTTGTTTGGTAGATAGTTGGACTTGCGCGTCATAGTCGCTTGCTCAAGTGCTGTTGCGTGTCGTCCGGTGCCACAGTTGTTGATGTATTGCCGCATGTCGCTGTTGCAGATGATCATAGTTTTACTTATCGTTCACTTTAATTCCTGTTTAACAACTAAAATTGAAGTAAGCAGAGGCATCGGTGGGTGATAGATAATATTTGGTTTCCGAACGCCCACTTGTGTCCCGTAGGACCCCGAGTACTTGATACATGTTCCTTGATTTATCGCGCTATCCACATACGGGGAGTATGGGCCCCCCTTAGCCAGAGCTTGATTCCGTCTTATTTCTTGGGGCCACAAACTAGTTTGAGGTTTTATTTACTATCCTGTACTTATGCCATGCTACTGCTTTAATTACGATTGTGCAAGGAGCACACTGTACTGTTTAGGTAAGCGGAATGTTTTCGCGGTATCGACAAGCCCAGCCACACTTTCGGGTTCCCAGTCGTTTACAGTCATTGACGCAAACCTTGAGTCCGTCTCGGAGCTTGCTTACTTCGTTGCGGGTCTACTCAATGGGGTGGCCCCCTGAAATATTTCTGAATCTTGTGATTGCTCTGTCGTGAAGACCTCGTTGGGTTTTGATTTGGTTTTCCCGAGGTTGATCGTGTGTGTGTTGCTATTTGTGCACCCCGGCCGGGTTAAAACTTTCTGAAAGCCGTGTCCGCGGTTATGGACGACTTGGAGCACAGTATCTCGACCATAGACAAGCATAACTAAAGTTTATTGCTATAAATTTGACTTTATAATGACTAGTAATCAGCTTCACTATAATGGAATGGCTAATTAATACTGCCCACAATTGCTTGTTTGGAGTGTCGCTTGCGACCATTGTACCTGACTAGTAAGTATTGCAACTACAACGGAAGGGCTAAATAAAAGTACCAACAACTGCTGGGTTTTTGGGATATCTCATGCTATTGGTATCTGACTAGTAAGTGCCGCAACTACAACGGAATGGTTAACTAAAACGGCCCACTGCTTATTTCATCAGGATGATTATCTATACTTGACTAGTAATTGCTGCAACGATAACCGAATAAATAAAGCTGCCAACTGTGTGAGTTCCTCGGTTGACTTCCTCGTTTGGTCTCGAGGGGGAAACACCAGGATGGGTTTGTTTGGTGGTATCAGGTTGGATCCGGATAGGTCTTTCTTACCCCTCTCTGATTGTCGCCAGTTATGTCGAGTCTCTATAGGTTGTTTAGTGCATGCTGCCGCTGCCGCTCAGTCCACCATACCTATGTAGGCGAGGACCGCCGAATTCTAGTCTCGCCGTGTACTGGCCTCAGTACTGACGCTCCTCTTTTTCCTTTGCCCTTTGTCGGCACCCCTTTTGTTTAAGCAGGTTTTGAGATCGACGTCGTTAGCAGGGTTACCCTTCCGGCTTGGCCTGGGCAGGGTTATGGACGCCATTGGTTATTCTTCAGGGCTCTTAGCCCCATTTGCATCTTGTCCGTAGTCGGACGCTCTATCATTTTCAAGGTGATTTGGATCTTTGTATATTATATCTGTATTCTTGACTCTTTGAGTCGCTGTTGTATATATCTGTTCTGAGGGTCCCATCGAGGACTGTTGTGCAATGTTATTACTTCGTTTTCCACCCGCACGAAAGTGCCTGGTGGGCACCTTTGAATCGTTTCTATGTGGGTTTGGCGGGTTTCGCTAAAACTTGCATAGGGTCGATTCTGAGGGTGTTACAGAGTGGTATCAGAGCTCAGCAGTTGCGATACCCCACAAGTCCAGCCTGTAGGATAACCTAGCTAACGGCCGAAGTAGAGTGTCAAAACTATTTTTGAAAAATCGGTTGGATAGTTCTGATTAGGTCTGATTTTACTCCTTACCCCTTTGCTATTCCTCTCTTACCTCGACGTGTTTTGAATCTGCTCTCTTATCTTTTCTTCGAGTCCAGGAAATTCTCGTGGTTGGGTTTCCGTCGTACCTTCAGGGTTTCGCTTCCTCCTCTGATAACGGTGATCTATCATCCGGTGTTCAAGCTGCCTGAGGAATCCGTCTACGGTGGTACCATTCTTTGTTCGTTGTTTGTGCCTTCCGGTGTTTTCCGACGCGACGACATCCTCTACGCCAGATCCGATGCAGAGTCTGCATCACTCCTTTGTTTCCGAACCTCGGATTGTCGAGATCTTCAGTCTAATTCCGAGAGTTGGTTGCATAATCCGCCTATTCGTGTGCAGAGTAATGGTTTGGGTGCGCGATGGACTGATCACCATCCGACTACTCTTATCATTCGCTCTTGTACCCCGAATCAGTGGATCCAGCGATTTTACTCCGTCCACGGAATATAGAGGTGGCTTTATTTGTTGATACCTCTACCTTCGACCTTTTTGATCCCGGAGTGTTCTCTCGACGATCACGGACAACGACCTCTTGTTAGTGGTGTCGCGAGGATCTAACCGAAGCGAGAAGACGCAGATCGACGACCTTCCTTCCGGTACCATGAGGCGGATCTCGAGTGCGAGATCCATTGTTAGTGGTGTCGAATTGTGGCATCCCGCAAAACCACTACTAGAAAATCGCGTTGATTTTGTGCATTGCATCATCATGACTGCATGCTCATGTCATCATGCCACATTGCATTTGAGCATCGTCATCATCTTGCATTTGCTTGCATAAAACTATTTGCAGAAAACCCGTTTTTGTTTTCTAAACGCCCCATCTTTATTCAACACCAAACACCGGGTCTCCGGATTATTTTGTTTGGTCCGCTGTCGATTTGCAAAAATGCTGGTTGAAATAAATAAATTAATTACATTATTTTAGTGGGGCAGTCGAATGGGCCGAATCGACCCGAACGACCGCCCCAGAAATATAATCGGTCCACCTAATTACTAAACCTACCAACCTATCTACCCACACCCCCCTCCACATCACCCCCACCAATGGCCTCCTGACACCTCACCCTCTCCCTCCCCCTAACCAACCCCAAACTGCCACCTCACCCCCTCTCTCTCCCCTCAACCCAGCCCCACACACCCCAGCACACGCCACACGACCCACACACGCACGCCAGCACACCACGCACCCACACCTCATCCCCCGCCAGCCCCTGGGTCCCACCACCAACCCCACCCGCGACCGCCCCACCCCGCTCCTCTCTCCCTCCCCGCGTTTCTCCCTCTCTCTCCCGAGCCGCATCGGCCGACGCCGGCCGGCCTCTCCCCAACCTCACCGCCTCCCTCTCCCCGTCCGGCTCGCCGTCCTCGCCGCCCCGCGGCCCTCTATCTCGCCGGCCGGCGCGCTCCCCGCCTCCTTCGCGTCCCTCACCACCCCGCCGCCTTGGCCGCTCCTCTCCAGCTCCGCCGTCCTCCTCCCTCTGCCCTTCCCCGTCTCTGTTCGTGGAGCCTCGCCGCCGCCCCTCTGTTTGCGGCCAGCGCGCCCGCCGCCAGGGCGTCGGCCTCTGCATCATCGGTGCCACCGCGGGCTCTAGCCCCTTGCCCCTGCGCCAGCCTTCTCGCCTCCTGCGCAGAGCCCGCCGGCGTTTTTCCCCGCTGCCCTGAGCCGAGCCCGGCGCCCTTCCTCCTCCGCTCGAGCGCCGCCAAGCCCGCTAGCGGCCGTCTTCGCCGGCCTCCGACCGCGTCGCCCCTGTTTTCCCTGAGTAGGCCGCGCTGCTGCTCTCTCTTCTGTAGCATGCCAGGGTGCGGTACGATAGATGGTTCGCAAGGTTAAACCAGTGTCATCAAGATCTTCTCAGAACGCGTTTCACTCCTTCACGGACCCAAAGACCACCGACAAGATCTCCGTCCTGGACTCCAAGGACTGCCTCACGGACATCGAGCGCCAAGATCGCCTCCCGGATTCCAAAGCGGTTCCCGGACCCCAAAGACGTCGAGACCCCGGACGCCGAGACCCCTGAACCCGGAGACCCGAACCTGAGATCATCGCCACAGATCGACAAGGATTCCACATGGGGCGATAAGTACTCCGACATGGACCCGAGTGAAGCAAACCCGAAGACGGTAGATGCGACAAGTACTTCCCCCCAGATCCGAAGACCCCGGTACCCGATCCACTCAAGTTCGCCATCGACGACAAGATCTTCGCGACTACAAGATCGACACCGAACCAAGCCCTTCCACCCGAATGCGCCAAGATCTACCCCGTTGCCGAGAACGATCCCGGAGTCCGAGAACGCACTCGTCGAACCCCGAACCCTGAGACCGACCCCGAACCCCGAACCCCCGGAACCAAGATCTGCCAAACCCTAAATGTGTGACCCCTTTCTCCCGAGCCCTATTTTATAAATGCTAAATACAAAACCTGTTGCACATTAAATTGTCATACTTGCATGCATCTTGTCATATGGTTTGGGGGCCTTACGCCGATTCACTGCATAATTAAATATGGGGCCATATGCGGGCAAATCTAGTCTCATATTGGCCTCATTTAAATTGGTGTAGCGAACCGGTGCTATATTTTGCCATGCTCAAACAACATTTAAATTGCGGGGTAACTAAACAACTTGAACCATCTAATTAATTGTCGGGACCCCGGTTCCGCTTAATCTGGCCTAATTGCATCGCACCCTTGCCATGTCATGCACCATACATGCATCATGCCCAATCTTCTGCCGTTGTATTAAATAGTGCATCCGGTGTTTCTTCTAGTGTTTCGCTTCTTCGCGGATAAGGCCGTTGAGTTGAAGCGAGTGTCGACCCGATCTTCGGTTGAACCGTCGGCAATGCTTTTCAGGCGAGCATCTCCCCCTTTCTACCTATCTTACTTTTATAGTCTTTATTCCCTCCTGTTGATCTATTGCTATCTGTGTTGCGATGCTTTAGTTTTCCGTGCCTGTGATATCCCTTGCCGCCTTATATTGCCTTGGAAACATCCTATTACCTGTTGTTTGGTAGATAGTTGGACTTGCGCGTCATAGTCGCTTGCTCAAGTGCTGTTGCGTGTCGTCCGGTGCCACAGTTGTTGATGTATTGCCGCATGTCGCTGTTGCAGATGATCATAGTTTTACTTATCGTTCACTTTAATTCCTGTTTAACAACTAAAATTGAAGTAAGCAGAGGCATCGGTGGGTGATAGATAATATTTGGTTTCCGAACGCCCACTTGTGTCCCGTAGGACCCCGAGTACTTGATACCTGTTCCTTGATTTATCGCGCTATCCACATACGGGGAGTATGGGCCCCCCTTAGCCAGAGCTTGATTCCGTCTTATTTCTTGGGGCCACAAACTAGTTTGAGGTTTTATTTACTATCCTGTACTTATGCCATGCTACTGCTTTAATTACGATTGTGCAAGGAGCACACTGTACTGTTTAGGTAAGCGGAATGTTTTCGCGGTATCGACAAGCCCAGCCACACTTTCGGGTTCCCAGTCGTTTACAGCCATTGACGCAAACCTTGAGTCCATCTCGGAGCTTGCTTACTTCGTTGCGGGTCTACTCAATGGGGTGGCCCCCTGAAATATTTCTGAATCTTGTGATTGCTCTGTCGTGAAGACCTCGTTGGGTTTTGATTTGGTTTTCCCGAGGTTGATCATGTGTGTGTTTCTATTTGTGCACCCCGGCCGGGTTAAAACTTTCTGAAAGCCGTGTCCGCGGTTATGGACGACTTGGAGCACAGTATCTCGACCATAGACAAGCATAACTAAAGTTTATTGCTATAAATTTGACTTTATAATGACTAGTAATCAGCTTCACTATAATGGAATGGCTAATTAATACTGCCCACAATTGCTTGTTTGGAGTGTCGCTTGCGACCATTGTACCTGACTAGTAAGTATTGCAACTACAACGGAAGGGCTAAATAAAAGTACCAACAACTGCTGGGTTTTTGGGATATCTCATGCTATTGGTATCTGACTAGTAAGTGCCGCAACTACAACGGAATGGTTAACTAAAACGGCCCACTGCTTATTTCATCAGGATGATTATCTATACTTGACTAGTAATTGCTGCAACGATAACCGAATAAATAAAGCTGCCAACTGTGTGAGTTCCTCGGTTGACTTCCTCGTTTGGTCTCGAGGGGGAAACACCAGGATGGGTTTGTTTGGTGGTATCAGGTTGGATCCGGATAGGTCTTTCTTACCCCTCTCTGATTGCCGCCAGTTATGTCGAGTCTCTATAGGTTGTTTAGTGCATGCTGCCGCTGCCGCTCAGTCCACCATACCTATGTAGGCGAGGACCGCCGAATTCTAGTCTCGCCGTGTACTGGCCTCAGTACTGACGCTCCTCTTTTTCCTTTGCCCTTTGTCGGCACCCCTTTTGTTTAAGCAGGTTTTGAGATCGACGTCGTTAGCAGGGTTACCCTTCCGGCTTGGCCTGGGCAGGGTTATGGACGCCATTGGTTATTCTTCAGGGCTCTTAGCCCCATTTGCATCTTGTCCGTAGTCGGACGCTCAATCATTTTCAAGGTGATTTGGATCTTTGTATATTATATCTGTATTCTTGACTCTTTGAGTCGCTGTTGTATATATCTGTTCTGAGGGTCCCATCGAGGACTGTTGTGCAATGTTATTACTTCGTTTTCCACCCGCACGAAAGTGTCTGGTGGGCACCTTTGAATCGTTTCTATGCGGGTTTGGCGGGTTTCGCTAAAACTTGCATAGGGTCGATTCTGAGGGTGTTACAGTGGGCTTGGCTGGTTGCTTGGTGTCAACCACCCAATCCACTTCGGCGCATACGAACGCCAAATCGACCTTTTTCCTCCATTCGGAGTAATTGTCCCCCCGCAGCAGCGGGATGTCCTTCAAACATGCCATGAGGTTGAGACCTCCTGAAAACCACAAAAGATGTGAGATCACCAAGGAAAACAACTGTATGCATTAATTCAACGTTGGTATAAATTATGCATGCAATTGTTTGTGCTATTTAAAATTATATCACCGCTGGATAGAAATAAAGTTAAATGCACCTTTAATATGAAGGGTTTCGCGGCATAGTAAATCAAAATTTTCTACGGAGCGAACAGAGGGAAAGCCAAGATCTAATCTAGGAGATGCAAACAACGAGAGAGATTGGATTAGATCTTCATACCCTTGAAGATTCGCACAGCGGAACGTTCGTCGGAACGTGGGTGATGTAGTCGTACTCGCTTCTCCTCCTCGCGATCCAATCCGATCTAGCACCACAAGTGGCGGTGCCTCCGTGAGATGCACACGTGCAGCACCTCGACGTCTCCTCCTTCCTCGGACCAGCGAGTATGGTGGAGAGATAGATTGGATCTACAACACGACGGCGTGGTGTATATGGTGGAGAATTTCTGCTGCAGGGCTTCGCCTACAAACAGTCGGGAGGGAGAGAGGAAGGTAGCAAGGCTGCTAGGGTTTGGAGGAAGGTGTGTGGGGGGGAGGGGGCGCACCACCCCTCTATATATAGAGGGGGGGCGGCCAGCCCTTGCCCCTCCTCCAAGCCTATCTCTAGTTTAAACAATTTAAACTCTCCCTTATCTAGAAATCCTATCTCTAGTTTAAACGATTTAAACTCTCCCTTATCTAGAAATCCTATCCCGAGGTTTAAACGAGTCAAATCTCTCTAGAATCGGCTGGGCCCTATGGGGCCTTGTGCCCCTGGCCCAATGCGGCCAGGACACTCCCTCATAGGCCCATGCCCCCTCCCGGAAGGTGGGGCCACGTTGGTCCCCTTCCGGAAGGTTCTAGAAGCTTCCGGTACAATACCGATTAACCCGGAACAATTCTGAACTCCAAAAACTGCACTGCCTTATATGAATCTTATTCTCCGGACCATTCCGGAACCTCTCGTGATATCCTGGATCCCATCCGAGACTCCGAACAAAAATTCATAAACCAATTATCCAATCTATCCTAGCGTCGAGATACGTTAAGTGTGTGACCCTGCGGGTTCGAGAATATGCAGACATGATCTTCTATCAATAATCAACAGCGGGGTCTGGGCACCCATATTGACTCCCACACATTCATCGATGATCATATCGGATGAACCACGATGCCAGGATTCAATCAATCCCATATATATATTCCCTTCGTCTCGCGATATTTTACTTGCCCGAGATTCGATCGTCGGTACTGTCATACCTAGTTCAATCTCGTTCACAGCAAGTACTTTACTCGTTCCGTAATCCGATATCACTTTGTGATTAACTCCTTAACCACATGCTTGCAAGCGGTGTTGATATCGATTACCGATGGGCCCGAAGTATATCTCTCCGACTTGGGAGGGACAAATTCCATCTCGATACATACAACCCAACAGATACTTTCCGATCACCTGAGAGACACCTTTATGATCACCCTCTCATAGGATGACGTTTGATGACCTCAAAGCTTTCTTTCGATACCAGGGAGTTGCATTATCTCATGGTCTAAGGAATACAATATTTGACATAAGAAAAGATTCGCAAAGATGAACACGATGACACGATCTAATTGCTCTGCTTTGTTTGGGTCTATCCACCATATCATTCTCCCAATGATATGATCTCATTATCAATTGACAACTCATGTCTATGGTTAGGAAACCTTAACCATCATTGATCAATGAGCTAGTCCATAGAGGCGTACTAGGGACACGGTGTTGTTTACAAACCACACAAGTATTAAAGTTTCCGCTTAATACAATTCTAGCATGGAACATAAACTTTATCATGAACAAGAATTATAATAATAACATCTTTATTATTGCCTCTAGGGCATAATTCCAACAGTCTCCCACTTGAACTACAGTCAATAATCTAGTTTACATCTGGCAACAATCTCACACCCATGGCACTGAGGTGTTGATCATGTTTTACACGTGGAAGAGGTTTAGTCAATGGATCTGCGACATTCAGATCCGTATGTACTTTGCTAATCTTCAGATCTCCATCTGCTATATAATCTCGGATTATATGAAACTTGCGGTTGATATGCTTGGTCTTTGGATGATATCTTGGTTCCTTAGCGAGTGCTATGGCGCCAGTGTTGTCACACAATATCTCCAGTGGGTCCAATGCACTTGGAACCACGCCAAGCTCAGTGATGAAGTTTCTGATCCAAACTCCTTCACTTGACGCTTCTGCAGCAGCCATGTATTCCGCTTCTACTGTAGATCCCGCGATCACGCTTTGCTTGCAGCTTCTCCAGCTCACAGCTCCTCCATTCAAAATATAAACTTATCCTGTCTGAGATTTAGAATCATCCTTGTCGGTGTCGAAACTAGCATCGACGTAACCTTTTACGACAAGCTGTTCATCACCCCCATAGACTAAGAACATTTCTTTAGTTCTATTTAGGTACTTTAGGATGTTCTTCACGGCTGTCCAGTGTTCCACTCCTGGATCACTTTGATATCTGCTCGTCAAACTAAGAGCATTGGACACATCCGGTCTAGTACACAACATGGTATACATGATGGAACCTATGGCCGAGGCATAAGGCACTTTGCTCATAGCTTCCCTATCATTTACCGTAGCTGGACACTGAGCCTTGCTCAATATCTTACCTGACAACATAGGCACTGAACCTTTCTTTGCCTTATCCATTCTGAACCTTTTCAGAACTTTGTCTAGGTATGTACTCTGGCTTAAAGCTATCAGGCGTCTTTGTCTATCTCTATAGATCTTGATGCCCAATATATAAGCAGCTTCACCTAGGTCTTTCATTGAAAAACACTTGTTCAAATAACTCTTCACATCGTTAAGCATGTTGATGTCATTTCCGATAATCAATATGTCATCCACATACAGTACCAGAAACGTCACCGAGCTCCCACTCACTTTCTTGTAGATGCAAGCTTCGTAGCAATTTGGAACAAATCCAAAGCTCTTGATCACTTGATCAAAACGAAGGTTCCAACTCCGAGATGCTTGCTTCAGTCCATAAAAGGAACGCTGAAGTTTGCATACTTTACTAGCATCCTTATGATCGACAAAACCCTCGGGTTGCATCATATACAACTCTTCATCAATGTTGCCATTGAGGAAAGCAGTCTTGACATCCATCTGCCATATTTCATAATCATGAAACGCAGCAATTGCTAATAAAATCCGAATGGACTTAAACATCGCTACGGGAGAGAAAGTCTCATCGTAGTCAACACCTTGAACTTGTCGAAAACCTTTTGCGACAAGCCGTGCTCTATAGACGGTAACATTACCATCCGCGTCCGTTTTCTTCTTGAATATCCATTTGCACTCAACGGCCTTTCGGTCGCTAGGAGGATCCACCAAAGTCCATACTTGGTTTTCGCTCATGGATCCCAATTCGGATTTCATGGCTTCCAGCCATTTCTCAGAGTCTGGGCTCATCATCGCTTCCTCATAGTTCGTAGGTTCACTGTCTTCTACCAACAAGACAGTCAAGACAGGGTTGCCGTACCACTCAGGAGGGGCACGCGACCTTGTCGACCTGCGACGTTCAGTAGCAGCATCGTCCGAAGCTTCATGATCCTTGTCATTAGCTTCCTCTATTGTTGGTGCAGGCGGCACTGGAACAATTTCAGGTGCTGCGCTACTCTCCAATTCAAGAGAAGGTTCAATAACCTCGCCAAGCTCTACTTTCCTCCCACTCACTTCTTTCGAGAGAAACTCCTTCTCAAGAAAGGAACCGTTCTTTGCGACAAACACTTTGCCTTCGGTTCTGTGATAGAAGGTATACCCAATAGTTTCCTTAGGGTATCCTATGAAGACACATTTCTCCGCTTTGGGTTCGAGCTTGTCCGGCATCAATTTCTTGACGTAAGCTTCGCATCCCCAAACTTTAAGAAACGACAACTTAGGTTTAGCACCAAACCACAGTTCATACGGTGTCGTCTCAACGAATTTAGATGGAGCCCTATTTAAAGTGAATGCAGCGGTTTCTAATGCATAACCCCAAAATGATAACGGCAAATCAGTAAGAGACATCATCGATTGGACCATATCTAATAGGGTTCGATTCCGGCGTTCAGACACACCATTGCGCTATGGTGTTCCGGGTGGCGTGAGTTGTGAAACGATTCCACTTGCTTTAAGATGCGTGAGAAAATCATAACTCAAATATTCGCCCCCACGATCGGATCGTAGAAACTTAATCTTTCTGTTACGATGGTTCTCCACTTCATTCTGAAATTCTTTGAACTTTTCAAACGTTTCAGATTTATGTTTCATTAAATAGATATACCCATATCTACTTAAGTCATCGGTAAAAGTGAGAAAATAGCGATATCCACCGCGCGTCGAAACACTCATCGGTCCGCATACATCGGTATGTATGATTTCCAACAAGTCCGTTGCTCGCTCCATCATACCGGAGAACGGGGTTTTGATCATCTTGCCCATGAGGCATGGTTCGCATGTGTCAAATGATTCAAAATCAAGAGACTCCAAAAGTCCATCAGAATGAAGTTTCTTCATGCGCTTTACACCAATATGACCTAGACGACAGTGCCACAAATAAGTAGTATTATCACTATCTACTTTGCATCTCTTAGCCTCAATGTTATGGATGTGTGTTTCATCCCTTTCGAGATTTAGAAGAAATAAACCATTCACAAGAGGTGCATGACCATAAAAGATGTTACTCATATAAATAGAACAACCATTATTCTCCGATTTAAATGAATAACCGTCTTGCAATAAACACGATCCGGAAATGATGTTCATGCTCAACGCAGGCACATAATAACATTTATTAAGGTTTAAAACTAATCCCGAAGGTAAAACTAAGGAGAGCGTGCCGACGGCCATCACATCAACTCTTGATCCGTTGCCAACGCGCATCGTCACCTCATCCCTCGCAAGCCGCCGTCTATTCCGTAGCTCCTGTTTCGAGTTACAAATATTAGCAACTGAACCGGTATCAAATACCCAGGCACTACAACGAGGGCTAGTAAGGAAAACATCAATAACATGTATATCAAATATACCTTTGATGGTGCCAGCCTTCTTGTCCGCTAAGTACTTCGGACAGTTGCGCTTCCAGTGACCCTTGTCCTTGCAATAGAAGCACTCAGTGTCCGGCTTGGGACCAGACCTGAGCTTCTTCTCAGCAGGGGCATTGTGCTTGCCGCCGCCCTTCTTGAAGGGCTTCTTTGCTCCCTTACCTTTCTTAAAGGAGGGCTTGTTGACCATCAACACATGATTATCCTTCTTGATGTCCACTTCCGCAGCCTTCAGCTTTGCGAAGAGCTCGGTGATCGTATCAGTGGAACCAATCTGATTATGAGTCACTACAAAACTTTTGTAGCTGGGAGGGAGTGATTGCAGAACCCTGTCAATCTTGAGCTCCTCTAGAATCGTGCATTCCAGTTGCTCAAGGCGTTGAGTGTAGCCCGACATCTTTATGGCATGCTCACTAACGGAACTCCCTTCCTCCATCTTGCAGTTAAAGAACTTCTCAGAGATCTCATATCTCTCAGAACGGGCTTGAGTCTGAAACATGGTTTTCAGCTCCTCGAGAATCTCAAAGGGCCCGGGATAGGTTTCAAAACGATTTTGAAGCTCCGGTTCCATAGCAAACAACATGGTGCTCTTAATCACACCATAATCATCTTTGCGCAACTGATAGACAGCTTTCTCATCAGCCGGCGCAGTTGCAGCAGGGGGTCACCTAACGCTTTACCAAGGACATAGTCCTTTTGTCCGCCAGACAGAATGATTCTTAGATTGCGGAACCAATTGGTGAAGTTAGACCCATTGTTTCTAAGCTTTTCCTTCTCAGCAAAAACGTTGAAGTTGAAGTTGGATTTGGCCATGTGATCTACAGTATTTGCAAGTACAATTTAGACTATGTTCATGATAAATAGTTCAACTTAATCAAATTACTAGATGAACTCCCACTAAATTCAACATCCCTCAAGTTGTTTAGTGAACACGATCCAAATTCACCACACCTAATCCGATCATCACGAGAAGAGATGTGGTTTCAATGGTGGACAACAAAGTGTCGATCATATCATTCATATGACTCATGCTTAACCTTTCAGTTCTTGTGTTCCGAGGCCATGTCTGTACATGCTAGGCTCGTCAAGTTAGACCCAAGTATTTCCGCGTGTGCAAAAACTGGCTTGCACCCGTTGTATGTGAGCGTAGAGTCTATAGCACCCGATCATCACGTGATGCTTGGAAACGACGAACTTTCGCAACGGTGCATACTTGGGGAGAACACAGTTTTTATCTTGATCTTTAAGTGAGGAATCATCTTATAATGCTACCGTCGCGATCTAAGCATAATAAGATACATAAAGGGATAAACATCACATGCATATAACTTTATGTGACATGGTATAGCCAATCCTCGCGCAATGATCTCCATCTTGTGCGTTCCGGCATGATCTCCATCACTCCACCATGATTGCCTCCACCACGAATAGCAACTACAACTATTGCTAACTACTTAGCGATAAAGTAAAGCTATTACATGGCGTATAAGAAGTTGACTCGCAGGTCATACACAATTATAAAGACAACCATATGGCTCCTGCCGGTTGTGTACTCATCGACATGCAAGTCGTGAAACATTACAAAACATGATCATCGCATACAATATACACATCACATCTTGGGCCATACCATATCACAGAAAACACTCCCTGCAAGAACAAGTTAGACGCCTCTACTTTGTTGTTGCATGTTTTACGTGGCTTATGGAAGTAGATGCTAAGAACGATTCTTACCTACGGAAAGCCACAACGATGATATTATGGTTGCCAAACTCCGGTGTTAATCCCATGACAACTATAGTGAGAGAAACTGACATCCACCAGCCGCATGTGTGGTACAAGCCACACGTCAAGTGCGGAGCCGGTCTCGCGAACGACGTCGCGTAAGGTTGGCCTGGACCGCTTCAATCTCACTATCCCGCGTCATAAGAAGAACACAAACAAGAGGCTTGCAACAGAAAACATCAACGCCCGCAACAACCATGTTGCTTTCTACTCGTGAAACACATCTACGCATAGATCTAGCTCTGATACCACTGAAGGGTTTCGCGGCATAGTAAATCAAAATTTTCTACGGAGCGAACAGAGGGAAAGCCAAGATCTAATCTAGGAGATGCAAACAACGAGAGAGATTGGATTAGATCTTCATACCCTTGAAGATTCGCACAGCGGAACGTTCGTCGGAACGTGGGTGATGTAGTCGTACTCGCTTCTCCTCCTCGCGATCCGATCCGATCTAGCACCACAAGTGGCGGTGCCTCCGTGAGATGCACACGTGCAGCACCTCGACGTCTCCTCCTTCCTCGGACCAGCGAGTATGGTGGAGAGATAGATTGGATCTACAACACGACGGCGTGGTGTATATGGTGGAGAATTTCTGCTGCAGGGCTTCGCCTACAAACAGTCGGGAGGGAGAGAGGAAGGTAGCAAGGCTGCTAGGGTTTGGAGGAAGGTGTGTGGGGGGGGGGAGGGGGCGCACCACCCCTCTATATATAGAGGGGGGCGGCCAGCCCTTGCCCCTCCTCCAAGCCTATATCTAGTTTAAACAATTTAAACTCTCCCTTATCTAGAAATCCTATCTCTAGTTTAAACGATTTAAACTCTCCCTTATCTAGAAATCCTATCCCGAGATTTAAACGAGTCAAATCTCTCTAGAATCGGCTGGGCCCTATGGGGCCTTGTGCCCCTGGCCCAATGCGGCCAGGACACTCCCTCATAGGCCCATGCCCCCTCCCGGAAGGTGGGGCCACGTTGGTCCCCTTCTGGAAGGTTCTAGAAGCTTCCGGTACAATACCGATTAACCCGGAACAATTCCGAACTCCAAAAATTGCACTGCCTTATATGAATCTTATTCTCCGGACCATTCCGGAACCTCTCGTGATATCCCGGATCCCATCCGACTCCAAACAAAAATTCATAAACCAATTATCCAATCTATCCTAGCGTCGAGATACGTTAAGTGTGTGACCCTGCGGGTTCGAGAATATGCAGACATGATCTTCTATCAATAATCAACAGCGGGGTCTGGGCACCCATATTGACTCCCACACATTCATCGATGATCATATCGGATGAACCATGATGCCAGGATTCAATCAATCCCATATATATATTCCCTTCGTCTCGCGATATTTTACTTGCCCGAGATTCGATCGTCGGTACTGTCATACCTAGTTCAATCTCGTTCACAGCAAGTACTTTACTCGTTCCGTAATCCGATATCACTTTGTGATTAACTCCTTAACCACATGCTTGCAAGCGGTGTTGATATCGATTACCGAGTGGGCCCGAAGTATATCTCTCCGACTTGGGAGGGACAAATTCCATCTCGATACATACAACCCAACAGATACTTTCCGATCACCTGAGAGACACCTTTATGATCACCCTCTCATAGGATGACGTTTGATGACCTCAAAGCTTTCTTCCGATACCAGGGAGTTGCATTATCTCATGGTCTAAGGAATACAATATTTGACATAAGAAAAGCTTCGCAAAGACGAACACGATGACACGATCTAATTGCTCTGCTTTGTTTGGGTCTATCCACCATATCATTCTCCCAATGATATGATCTCATTATCAATTGACAACTCATGTCTATGGTTAGGAAACCTTAACCATCATTGATCATTGAGCTAGTCCATAGAGGCGTACTAGGGACACGGTGTTGTTTACAAACCACACAAGTATTAAAAATTTCGCTTAATACAATTCTAGCATGGAACATAAACTTTATCATGAACAAGAATTATAATAATAACATCTTTATTATTGCCTCTAGGGCATAATTCCAACATAATACTCAAAGAAAACGATCATGGTCATGTTTATTAATAACGTTGGTCAATTAATAACATGAGACATAATCATCTTTAATTACTTTGTCACATCTTTATTTCATAATTTAAACAACTTTGTTGCATCATTGTAATTTAAAACATACATTTGCAGCGGAAACTTAATGATGACTTTCATAATACTTTGAACTTTACAGAAAAAATTCTGCCATTAAAACATTCTCTAGTCAAAATATACTTGCAATAAGATGACTAGAGAAAACTATGCAAAAAATGCTTAAAAACCTTAAGCAAAACAATTTAAACAACTCTGTAAAAATAAAAGACAGAAAAAACTACTTAAAAACCGGCCTGCTGGGCCTTCCCTGGGCGGCCTGGAGCGGCCCAGCCGGCCTGCCCGCCATGTTCCAAGGGGCAATGACCTGCACTGCCTTGAAGCTGATCCGGAAAACTTGTGCGCCGCAGCGCGTCAAGCTTTTTCTATGGCTTGCACATAAGGACATGTGCTGGACTGCAGGCAGATTACAAAAGGGAGGACTGCAACACCCTCCTCGCTGCATCTTGTGCAACCAAGAGCCAGAGATGATGCACCATTTGCTCTTGGCTTGCCCCTTCTCGAGGCAGGTATGGGATGATACTCTCTCATGGCTTCAGATGACCTGCAGACCACCTAATGGAGAGGCTTTGATCAACGATTGGTGGCTCGTCGCTAGGCAAGCCGCTCCCAAGCCCTCTGCGACACTACTTCATGCATGGATGATCTGGAAGCAGCGCAACTCCGGCGTGTCTGACAGTGATCAGCCCTCTGCCCATGGCTGGTTCAAAAGATTAGAGCTGAGGCAGCCCTTTGGGCTCGAGCAGGATCTGCTGGCCTTCACGCTGTCATCCCAACGACCTGGGATGTTCATCGTATCTTGTAAAGTAAATACTTTCATCCTCCTAGGAGGATTGTACTGAACTCTTCTTTGCAATGAAAATGAAAGGCAAGGTCTTAGCAATGAAATGAAATGTCATCAAAGCATCCATCCGGTAAAGGTGATATGCATGATCTCATGGTCGAAGGAATTAGGTTACTATGTATAAGAAAGCATATAGCAATTGAACTATTAAAATGACTTGATCTTTATGCTACGCTTATCTATAGGAGTATGTCCACCATATCATTCTCCTAACGATATGATCTTGTTGTTAATAACATCTCAATGTTCATGATAGGGAAACCATAATCATTTATTAACCAACAAGCTAGTATTATAAAGAGGCTTTACTAGGGACTCTATTTTAGTTTACAAATCACACAAGTATTAATGTTTCCTTGTTAATACTATTATAGCATGAATGTAAACATTTATCATAAACACAAAGATATAATAATAACTACATTTATTATTGCCTCTAGGGCATATCTCCAACATGGATCTCCCTGTCTTAATCCTTTGTGTGTCCAGAAGTATTTGTCTATGTCATCATTGACATTTATAGCAACATTACCCCCAAAAACAAAAGACTGAATGAGATTGCACCACTCCTGAGAAAATCCTTTCATACAGAGTGTTTGCTGAAGGAAAGACCAATTAACTTTATCATACGCTTTCTCAAAATCAATCTTGAACACAACTCCATTCAATTTCTTTGAGTGTAGTTCATGGATTGTCTCATGGAGGATTACTACACCGTCTAAGATGTTTCTTCCTTGCATAAAAGTCGTTTGAGAAGGGCGCACTACATTATCAGCTATTGAATTTAGCCTAATCATTGCCAACTTTGTAAAGATTTTAAAACTTACATTAAGAAGGCAAATTGGGCGGTATTGTTGTATACGTTCTGCATTAGTAACTTTAGGAAGTAAAATAATTTTGCCAAAGTTCAGTCTGAATATATCAAGCTGACCCTCGTGCAACACATGAAACAAGTGCATCAAGTCCCCCTTAATAACTTCCCATAATTTCTGATAAAATTTAGCTGGAAAGCCGTCAGGTCCTAGTGCTTTATTGTGTTCCATTTGAAAAACAGCTTTCTTAACCTCTTCCTCCATATACGGGGCAGTTAGAAACTTGTTTTCATCAACAGATACCTGGGGAATATCATCTGTTTGGGATTCCTCCAGTGATATAGAGTTTTCTGGTGATGCCCCAAACAATGATTTGTAAAACTTTGTAATGTAAGATTTTAGCTGCTCCTGTCCCTCAATGATACCTTCATCCTGAACCAAAGAGTGAATAAGTTTCTTCTTATGCTTGCCATTGGCAATAGCATGGAAGTATCTTATATTCATGTCTACTTCAAGGATAAATTTTGCTTTAGAGCGTTGGTACCACTTGAGTTCTTCCTCGCGTAAAATTCTGGCAATTTCTGCATTCGATTGCTTCTTAAGCTCAATCTCAGATGCATCTAAAAGCCTTATTTCCGCAGCAGCCTCCAAATCATTAATAATAGTTGAAAGACATATTTTCTCTTTTTTCAGGATACCGGCCGTATGTCTAGCCCAACCACGAAGGAATTTACGAAGGGCTCGCATTATTATTCCATCGCTGTATAGGCGTTTGACCACCCACCGGTTTTTCCCATACGTCTTTCACTAAATCAAAAAAACCATCTCTTTCAATCCATCCAAGTTCAAACTTGAAGTTATGTTTGGATCTTTGTGATGATGTTCCAACAGATAAAAGTAATGGAGCATGGTCCGATAAGGCCTCAATACGCTCTAGAGCCCGAACGATTACTAATGGGAACTTATCCTCCCACAGTGTATCCATAAGTACTCTATCTAATTTCTCGTATGTCGGCTCTGGGAGACTATTAGCCCAAGTGAACTGTCTCCCAATCATATTAACCTCTCTCAAATCCAGATTATCTATGACATCATTGAATAAGAAAGGCCAATGTTCATCAAACCTGCCTCGACTTTTCTCATGAGGGAATCTTAGCAGGTTAAAGTCCCCACCTATAAGAATAGGATAAGGGCTATCCTTAGCAAGATTTACCATCTCACGTAAAAAGTCAGCCTTATAAACATCCTGGGCAGCCCCGTAGACAGCGACTAGAGACCATGTGAAATCGTCGGCCTTGTTCCGGATATAGAGTTTAATAAAAAAATCTCCAACCGAACTGGCCAAGACTTCCATAGTCTCATCTCTGACGCCTAACAGGATTCCCCCGGATCTACCACGTGGAGGACGTGATACCCACGTAAAGTCCACTCCACCAGAAAGGCGATTGAGTAGAGCTTGTGAGAAATCACGTCGACCGGTTTCAGAAATACCCAAAAAGTCCAAGTTATGTTCTCTTACACAATCGGCAAAGAATAGATGTTTAGCCAAGTCCTGAAAACCTCTGCTGTTTGAAAACATTCCATTCATTGAGAAACAATAATGTTTTTGGATACACGGGTCCTTTTCTTAGACCTTTGGCTCTTTGATTTACGACCAGAAGCTTTTAGTTCAAACAGCGAACCCAACTCTGTCTCATCAAAGCCAACCTCTGATACTTCACAAACTAAATGAGAGAGCAGTTGACCATCTACTGTGGCATGCAAATCCTCCTCTTCATCTGATAAAGAATCAGGAATAAAAGAGGCCTTAAGAGTAACCGTCAAACGGTCAACCTCCATATGCCTAAATACATTACTAGATAAATTAACCTGTTTGACAGAATAACCTAGACTAACACCAACGTTTGCTAGTTTTTTAGTCATTACAGGTGTGGAAAAAGAAAGAAATGAGTTGGAAGACTTCATACCATCAGAATCAAGATTTATTGTCGCCTTCCTACGCATTGCCTTGACCATCGAGTCCTCATCCGTTACTGTCGCCCCAAGAGCATCGAACCCATGGCGCGAACTACACCTCGCCGGTGTCTCCTGAACCTGCGTGACCCTAGAGGAACACCCAGCCCCACCTAGGCCAGGTTTCCCCAAGATGATCGCCCCTCCTGGGCAGGAATGGCGCCCTCCCGCAACCCCTCCTGGGCCACGGGTCCGAAGTCCACATCCGGCCCCTTCATGGTCTGGGCCACGTCGGACAGCAGCCCCGCCTGGGCCACTGGGACACTGTCCGAGGGCGGTCTCTCCATAGCCTCACCCTCGACGCCCCACCCCTCCTGGGCAGCGGCGGTTGGGCCCTCGAACGAAGAAGCAGCAGGTCTCCCGCCATGGGCAGCGGCATTGGGCAGCCCCAGCCACTCCGCAGCAGGCGACGGCCCCTCCTGCAAAAAGGAATGAAGGAAGCATAAGTTAAACGTTTTCCTAGTGCTACAACCAGCAATATCTGCTCAAAATGTGTAGATGTTACCTTCCAGCGATTTCCTGGAATGTGCTGGTGATGATGAAATCAATGCGATTCATGGCAATAAGGTCAGCTGTGAACTAGCATGAGAAGTGGTACTGACTGTCGAATTTTTCCAAATATACGCCTGAGTTGGGGTATTTGGTTTCTCCAAGGCATTGGCAATGATGCACTGTTTTCATATAGAGGAGATATCATAAGCAACTTCTCTAATAAAAAACAATACAAATAATCAGACAATCATATACTACCTTCGCTTCCAAGTTCTTCCTCTATTTTTAGCAGCTGCAAAGATGATGTGCATAAAAGTCAGAGATCACTCAAGACAAAGCAAAATGCTATTTAGACCAATGTTGTGACCCATGCGTGCAAATACAATGCATAATGGATCCAACAGAAAACCTGATTGTATTTACTGAAACACTCTCCACGGCATAGGGCACCAGCTTTGATCTGCCCAGCAGCTGCACCAACAGCCAAGTCGGTGTTGAAAGAATCGTCAGTGTCCCAGACCTACTGACACAATCACACTCTAATGAGCATCCTCTGCCTGTTTCACGACCTCTATGGCCCCGGTGAGTGCCTACTTGATTTTCCTATACATATATACTGAAAACAGGACACTCATATTAGGTACACATAACAGAGGAACCCTTTGGGTGGTGAAAGAAATTAAGAAAGCGATGCAGAATTGAGGAGGCAAATACTACATGGGCAAGCAAGTGGCTCTTGCAACCTTATGGTGCCTGCAGTTAGTTCAACTACAAAATGCTAGTCTTCCATTGAATTCAAGAACAAAAGGATGACTAAACTTTTCCTTGTCATGGATGATCTGGAAGCAGCGCAACTCCTGCATCTTTGATGGTGATCAGCCCTCTGCCCCATGGCTGGTTCAAAAGATTAGAGCTGAGGCAGCCCTTTGGGCTCGAGCAGGATCTGCTGGCCTTCGCGCTGTCATCCCGACGACCTGGGATGTTCATTGTATTTTGTACAGTAAATACTTTCAGCCTCCTCGGAGGATTGTACTGAACTCTTCTTTGCAATGAAATGAAAGGCAAGGTCTTTGCATTTTCCCCAAAAAAAATTCAAAGTGGACAATAAATATGGAAGCAATACGAGGCATTGGCAATCCATGCTAACATCCACAACATCAAATCAATCAAGACGTTGCCTCAGTTGGTCAGTTCAGAATTGTACAAGTGCAAACAAGAACGAGATGAATTGACATGCATTCTACCACCTTGCCACTAACATCACCACAAGCTCTCAATTTAGGACGAGCTATAACACTAATCATCAAAATAACCAGCAGAGACCACTGAACCATAGGGGAACAGGGCGTACCCTGAAGGTCTAAACAAAATTACAAGAAAGCATCCAATACATAATATTTGGTTGGTTCTCCTCAACAAAGAATGTGCGCCAGCTTGTAGGGGCTAAGTTATGGATCTTTAAATATGTGTCCAACACCCAAATATTTCATCTGCAGAAGTGATACAATCACAGATAGGTCACCACAACATGGACGCCCTGGCTACCTTACACGCCCAAAAAAGCAAAGATAAGAAACTGGGACAAATTTACAACTCCACAAACAGAGCTCTGGAAAATCTCACAATCACATTTTCATCCTGATTGCACGTTATAAAGCGCAACGACTAAAAGAAAAAAGGAACAGATTAGTTACCACACATTAATGAGGCATGCGATCAAAAAAAGAAGCAGCATCTAGGGTCAACAAGGAGCAGAGATCATGACAAATATTATAGTCTGGTTGAAAATCAAAACAAGGTCAGGCTTATTTTGCAAGAAGATACTCTAAGAACAAGCAGACTTTAAAGTTGCAGTTCATCAAGTGGCACATGATGACAAGGGGAAACTTATCACCGAGTGGCATTGTATCACTTCTGCAGATGAAATATTTAACAAGCATTAGTGGGTTCTGAACGTGAAAAGGCTTCTGATATTTGACAATCGAGAACCAAAGTTTCTCAACTTTCCTCGTACAAGTATAACTGGCTCATTGCAGAACTTCAAGCTTGGATCTAGAGAACGAAACAACCCGTGCTCTCTGGCCTAAGATTGCATAGCCATTGCAAAATGTAAACAGTAAATTTTGGTGAAGCTACAGTAGCTGTTAGGAAATTGACTACTAATTAACTTGAGCCGCAATAAGCAACGATGAGTGAGTTCTCATTCTCCTATGTGGAAAACAGCACGGTGGTGGGGTTTGTACATACGGTAGAATCACGGGAGACTAGTTCTTAGTTGTGAAATTTTGTCAGAATACAGCTATAGTACCGGTTCAGTTAAGTTCAGACAGAGTATGGACTTTTTCCTTGATGAAATCTGGAGTACGAGCCAGTGGGTATTTCGCTAGGAATTGTGTATATATTTTAGAGGAACTTACCTCTAGACCGATACTGTAGGATGGTTCAAACGGATAACAGCCTGAACGTGGCTGCCTCGCGCTCCTCGTTTTGCTGGATAAGTTTGCACTTGCAAACGTGCCGCAAAAGACTGAACGAGAAGAAGAAATTCTAGGGGGTGGGGGGTCCTAGAGTTGAGGCAGACTCGTGCGCACTGAGCTTGTTGAGGGCTTAGCATGTATTTATGGAGAGAGAAAAGCAGAACGAAAAACTCACCTCATGTAGTTCGTCCTTGGCTCGCCATCAGAGAAACCTCGCTCGTTCCTTTTCTGTCGTGCAGAGAGACGAAGGAAGAGCAGTTCAGTTGTGTCTGATCTCCGTCTGGTCGTTGGCTTGCACGCACGGAGTGCCGGGCGATAAAGATTCTGGGAAATGTTCTCACGCTTCAATCTGCGTCGACTCTGCTTCCAATCTGCAACAACAGCTACAGCGTGTTAACAACATAGCCTCATCGACTCTACTCTTCAGTTAAGGCACATTGGTTTCAGCTAACCGAGCTTTGTTGCCGTCAGATAGTTGTTCTATCCTGCCATAGTATATGGTTGTGAGCCATGCTGGCTACTACTACTAGCTTGGATAGTTTCCCGACTCTTTTCCCTCCTGGGCTGGCTACCAAAGGACGGAGTGTCTTTAGCAAATGAGAGAGAGAGTCTTCTAGAGTAGTACTCCCTCCGTTTGGGATTATAAGTCCCGTGCGGATAACTAGGTTAGCAATTTGAAAACAAAATATAAATAGTCTATCATAAAAATTGTACCATTAGAAACTTTAGAGATTATATTTTTTAATGATATAATTTTATAATATATAAGTTATGTTTTGTTAGTCAAATTAACAATCTAGGTATGCGCGTAGGACTTATAATCCCGAACAGAGGGAGTACTACGTAGATTTTGGAAGAATTCAATGTTGATTTTCCTATAAAATCAGCCTGGACGATTCGTGTAGGGAACATAATACTAGGATTTTTTTTAGATCGAAAGGGACTCTGTCCCCTGTTCCATTATGAATAATGAAACAAACCAGTTCCACAAGTAACAGGAAAAGAAAGCGACAGTAAGGAGCTCTTAAACGCTCAAAACCCAAAACGACTGAAGAAAGTTTCGGCTCAGAAACAAAGCCAGCTGCTCTACAAACTATCTCTAAACACGCAGCCAAAAAACTCATGAAAACAATCGAAAGATAGACTAGAACACCACATAAACATTCTCCTCCTCATCAGGATGATCTTGGAGGTGTTTCAGCGAACATAATACTAGGATCATGGTGAAAAATGGCAAAAGCAATAATGCGAGCTGGTGGTGATGAGAGTGCGGTCTTCAATTCAAGGTGTGATGGATCGGGAAGTGAAGCTGAGCACATCGCCTTGCGGTAGTTTACTGGTACCAATGCAAGCTTTACTTTGTTCGGCATAACATGGCATGGGCTCCCGAGACGAGAAAGTATCCAAGGAGCATCTGCTGCTTGCTCTTGGTCAACTCTCTCACGCGGAGCTGCGCATCACCTCTCCCAACGGTCTGCTCGCTCCCAGTCACTGGCCCACTGACTGACTAACTGACTGCTCTCCATCTAGAACAATGGAGTACTCCTAAAAGATCAAGATTTTAGAAATTCGTTCAGCCTCGCAAGAAACGGAGACCGCAAGAATTTTCTAGTACGTGGGACCCACTTAATCAGTTGGCTGCTCTTGTTTTTTTTTTTTTTTTTGCTTCAAGGTTTCCTTTGCACACATGGACGTGTGCTTGCCTGCATGGACGTTGGGTGCGATCAGATAGGGTTGAGGTGGAGAGTGCCTTATCAGGGCCATCATGTCGTATATGAAGATGTTAATACGTGTAGTGTTCATGTGGTTTGATTTCCTCCAACATGTCGACATGTTGTTGTTTGCTGTTAAAAAGAAGCCCATTTCCAAAACAAAAGAATGTCGTTGTTTGCTCCAATATACATGGAAATAGGGTGCAGCTAAGTTAATTCAAGTTTCTTCTGGAAAACATACAAACTTTCAGTAATATTCTTCAAAAAGACATCCAAAAGTTCATCAATATATTGAAAAATTATCCATAGGGCTTTACGTCATTTTAGGGCCCCGTTCTGCATTTTGCACCGGGGCCTCAAATTTCTGGAGACGGCCCTAGTATCTCGGCACCTTCATCTCCAGGAGTACAAGGGGGCTCCCCTGATCCATGGCAAATCTGCCGGTGGCAAGATCGTATGAGAAGATGGTCTGCATCATCTGGATATAGTTATGGATGGGCTTGTTTATTAAATTCGACGTCCTTGCTATTATCCTAAGAACTCGTTCGCGAATCACCGGCCGTTTTATTGGTGCGGCGAGGCAGTTGCTCTTCCCTCTGATTTCCAACTCCAACCGTATCAGAAAACTCAGCAGGAAGAAGAAGAACTCTAGACACGGCTCCTGATCGGATGCTCAGGTTCGGATCCATGCCTGCCTACCTCACCGGCACCATGTCGAGCTGGATCACCACGGTTGTGTAGTGTACAAATAACTTGGAGAGAAACTGATGTGAGAAATAGACTTGCGAATAGTACTAATAATAAACACGCAAAAAAAAAGGAATATGGACATGATGTCATGCAGATATTCTTGGTCCGTCCGTCGATGCATATATTTTGTGAAGTGCATGCAGACCGTGTCGTCCATTCATTCATTCAGAAAGAAAACAGATCGTCTGTGCCTATGAGTTGCGAATAAATAGTTCAGGGAGTTCAAATCAGCTCTGTAGTACTCCTTCTGGTCTATATATATGAAAGGTTACCCTTATTACCTCGAGTCGTTGCACAAAGGCACGAGACTGAAAGTGACGACGTGGCACTTACTTTGCGGGCAGGGCACAGAAACGAATACTAGAGGAGAAGCTGAGTTTGCCGGGCAGGCACACTTGTCGGAACCCGGTTGACGGGATTTTTTTTCTTTCGTGGAGCGCTTTGCCGTGCCTTGCCAGCTCCCCCCGGTGCACGTACACGTTGGTTCAACATCACGTACGGCATGAACAGCTGGACCCCAGCCCCCCCCGGTGTACCACTGTGTATGTAGTCTAGCTTTAGGTTGTTGGGTGCTAGCTGTGTCGTGTCGGGTCTTTTTATGCATGGTTGCTGTCGTGGCATCTTTATGCACGATGCACTTTTGTGGAGCCGCTGTATTACCTGTCTGTGTGTGTGCTTTGTTGCTTTGCCGGTGCGGTGGGGTCCCAACTTGCTTTGCTCTCGCTCCCCACTCGATCGGCGGCCACCGTTGCGAGCAGAGCTGCCTTGTGTGGGGCCAGATTCACGTCTCGAGTGGAGCTAGGAATTCCATCCACTAAACGGTATTACAGTATAGTATGAAAAAGACTCTCCACCTCATAAGCCGTATAAAAAGGAGGATCGTCGTCAGCAAAGCAAGAAAAGAGTGTACTACTATACGTAGCTTCTTTTCTGTTATACACCTTTTCACCATTTCTTTTGGAGATTATTAAGGCCCTCCACTGCGTATACCTAAATCGGTGCCCAAATGCGTTTTCAGGCATCGAATGCCGGTGCCCTACGCTGCTGGGGTGGTGCCTGGAATTTTTTCCAGGGAAACCGGAGAAACTAGATGCTCCGATGCCCAAACTCGAAAATCAATAAAATATCAGGATTAAAGATGACGATTGCAACTGCCGTCTCGCATTGCAAAAGTAGTAGGCGGAGGGGCGACACCAGCTCGCCGACGGAGATCGATCCACACCGACGCTGGGAGGACTGCCGTTATTTTTTAAGCGGGCGGCGGCGCTGGGAGGATCCCGGTTCGCGCCGGTGTTGTACGTCGCCGTGCGGCTGGCCGGCTGGGAGCAGCGGGCGGCCGGTGATGGACATGGACGGGAGGGGAGCTTGCTCCATCGTTCGCCATACTGCCTGAACTTCCTCGATCTGAACAACGCCATAGATGGAGTGATGGACATGGATTTAGGCTAGGAACTTGCTGAATCGAAAAGACAAGCTCAGTAGCGACGAATTATCGGGAAGGGAAAGGGGACATTTTCAGAGTATAACTAGAACACGCGTGAAAGAGATATGAAGGTTGGGTGGATAGAGTTTTTTATCCTAACATTGGGTCCCACTATTTTTTACGGGATCCGCCACGCTATGTGACCGGTGCCAAACAAATTTTGTCAGGGCATTGATGCTACTTTGAAGTTTAAGTTTTGGGCACTGCCTACACTGTGGAAGGCCTTATGTCATCTTTTTTGAGTGTACTAGCTCATGTTCAGCATCTAGCTGCTCCGTATATTTATAGGTGCTCGACCAGATCATTCTGTAACTGTTAATGTGCTATCGGATCTCGGATCTCCTGACGCATGGCGATGAAGGCATCCTAGTTTGGAGGCACATGGTGCAAGAGGTCCATGTATGTAGTATGACTCGTTCTGCTCGACCAAACTTACTAGGTCCTTCCTCTCATCATCAATAATCATGTTGTGCAAGGTCACACAATAGTTTATCAGTTTGCACATCCGATCTTTCGACCAGGTCAGAGCAGGGAACCAGACAACTACAAACCTTTGTTGGAGCATACCAAATGCCCGCCCCAAGTCCTTCCCGGAAGCTTCATGTTCCTTCGACAAACTGGGCATGTTTGGAGAGCATTGGGTTTGAGATAGTCTTTACAATTGTGAGCCATCTTGGATAGATGTCATCTGCAAGATAATATCTCTTGTTGTAATGGTGTCCGTTGATCTTAGAGTCTACAGGGGGAGCATGACCCTCAAAAAGCTTGGCAAAGATATTTGAGAAGTTGAGGACGTCGATGCCGTTGTTCGATCCTGCCATGCCAAAGGAGTGTCAGATCCAAAGATCATGTGTAGCAACTGCCTCGAAGTCCATGGCCGAACCGGCAAAACACCGAACACTTGGCGGGCGAGGTAGTGGGAGCTCGCAGCGAAGCCGAGCTACGACGAAGTTTGGGCGGCGAAAGATGGCCTATGCCGAGGGGAAAGGGGCGGCGACGGTGGCGAGACTATCTAGAGGTGTGGATACGGCTCGGCGTGGTGGAGCTTCGCCGGCAAAGCCATGGCGACAGGGACAGCTGGGGGAGTTCTTCGCCGCAGGGGAGTTGAGTGCATGTGGGGAAATGAGATGTCCCGCCGACAGGGTTGGCCTACGTCCGTTTTCGCTTCGTCCGACATTTTCAGAGCCTAGGATCAATCTAAGAACCTCGAAATAATGTTGGCTTAAATCCGGATAAAACGGAACACGGGGTGTGCGAGTAAGAAAAAAAATCGCCCTGGGATGCTCGGAGCACTCTAGCTCTCGTCTTTGTCCGGCCCACACCACACGGAGCCGCCTAGCTTCTACTGCTTGACATGGCACGAGCTGCCGAGCTCACTCCACCCTAGCTCTCGCCGTATCCAAGACGATAGATCGATGACTCTGGCCCACGCTACAGCTGGCTGCTCCTGCTTCTCACATGGGACGAGCTCGCTCCACGGCGGCACTAGCTCGGCTCAAGACAAAACCATGGGAAGTGAAACTTGGGACGGGGCATAGCATATTTGTGGAGCACAGCTTCCCGTGCACGCTAAAAAATATACTACTTGTACTAGTAGTGATTTCGATCAAGTCTTTGTTGGTTTACATTATGTCTTGTGTTGGTCTACTGGTACTAGTAGTAGTTTTCCGACTCTTTTCCCTCCTGGCCTGGCTACCAAAGGAGTGCCTTTAGCAAATGAGAGAAAGTCTTCTTGTAGTACGTAGATTTTGGAAGAATTCAATGTTGGTTGGAGGAGAGTACTAGTACGTAATTTGTCCCATAAAATCAGCCCGAAGTAGTATACTACGTAATACTAGGCTAATTTTTTTTAAATAATACATTTTTTTATTGATTTTCACAAATAATACGCAAATTTGGCAAATTTCAGTTCTGTCGGTCTGTCGTCCGTGAACGGACGACAGAGCGCGTTCGTCGGTTGAGCAGACGACCAACATGTCGTCTTTTGTTGAAAAGACGACCAAATTGTTTTCTTTTCATCAACAAACGACCAACATGTCGGGTGCCAGGGGTCAGCCGTGTCGGCGGTTCAACGGACGACGGCGCTGTCTTCTTTTCTTCAAAAGACGACCGAGCTGTCGGGTGCCAGGGGGTCAGCCGCGTCGGCTGTTGAACGGACGGCGCGTGTTTCGTCCGTTGAACGGACGACGCGCCCCAACTATATTAGCTCGCCCCCCCGTGCCCGTCGTCTGCTTGCTCGTTCCAGCTCGCGCGTTGCTAGCTCCTTCCCAGCTTCTCTCTGGCTCTTCTTCCTCTCTCGCTTGCTCTCATTTTCTCAGCCGTTGCACCGATTTGTAGCCTAGATTTCTATCCAAACTCGCTGCTCTAACACATTAGCAAGCTAGTGGAGTCCCGATCTACTAATGGGATAGCCTGGTGTAGTGATTTGAGGCGTTTTGGTGGAGGGATCTGGTGGTGTTCTTGTTGAGCAATGGCCATGGTGGAGGCTGGTGCTGGGACTTGAGGAAGGTGCATGGTGGAGGTGCTGATCCGTTGACCTGAGGTAGCTGCACGGCAGAACTTCGCACGCTTCAAGGGTAAACCCTAATTTCTTGCTTATTGCAGTCATGTGTGTATGTTCATAGGTAGCGTTTGATGGGGTCTGTTAGATGCAAGATATTTGTAGAGTATATGTGTCAATGTACCTGTTTTTGACTATTTTTGGTATTTTTTAGGTCGAAAATCATGTCAAATAATGTAGTGTTTAGGTTCTTGTATGGTCCTGGTTCCGTCAGAATAAAGCAGCACGGAGTTGATTTGAGCGAGTTTAGATTTATGGATGAAGTGCTTCAGAATCCTGAAACAGTGCCCGTTACTCAGTTGAAGGATTGGTTATGTGTTCGTTTAGGGCTCCCTCCTACACATACTGTCGGTGTGCATGCTTTATGGACTAAGTCAAGGCAAACCCCTAATTTTTATTTAAGGCCAATAGAAGCGCAACAGAAATGGGTCAAATTTGTGCAAGCTTGCCAGAAAAGAGAAGTTAACCCCAGTCTCTTAGTGTTACCTGTGGCGAAAGAGGCTGGGTATGATCATGGCCATAGTAGTCAGACCGGTCATGCTGGAGGTAGTTATGATTATGGCCAGAGTAGTCAGACCGGTCATGCTGGAGGTAGTTATGATCATGGCCAAAGTAGTCAGGGCCAAGAGGGTGGCGGCGGATATGAATCAGGTCACAGTAGCTATGCACACACCGGAGGTGATGGTTATGTATCAGAGGACGGTGGTGAAGGATTAGGGGAAGACATATTCAGTGGCGAAGCTGATGAGGACGGGATATATGATGGTTTGTTGCAACATCAAATGGAAGCTGAAGACTCAGAAGGCAACAATGATACGGCTGATGATTCTGGAGAGTCTGATCAAGAAGAGATCGGCCAACCTATTCCGGAATCATGGAATAATGACAACACAGCAACAATGACTGTGAACGATGGGCATGATTCGGCGTGGCATTATCACGCGAACAGCATCTCTCTGGGTGCATTATATCCTAGCAAGAGACATCTGCAGGAAGCAATTGTTGAGTGGTCAATGTCCATGCAACGGGTCTTGAAAACGAAGGTGTCATCACAACAATATTTGACATTGGTTTGCGAGAAAGCTGGATGTCCTGCAAGGTTGCATGCCCATGTACCTAGGTATGACACAAACTGGAAGGTCACCGATGTTGTGATGCACACATGCACACTTGAAAGTGTCCTTCAGGACCATCGTAACCTCACGTCAACCCTCCTGGCTAGACTGTTGTACACAGAGATAGTGGAGGGCAAAGCCATGGGGGTGAATGCTATCATTCACAAAGTTTCTGTCAGATTCCGCTACAATATTTCATACGGGAAGGCTTGGAGGACTAAGCAAAGGGCACTCGAGGCAAGGTTTGGTTCGTTTCGAGACGGGTATGACTGTGTTGTTAGGATGCTCCAGACACTGCAGGCTAGGAATCCAGGCACCTACGTGGACATCCAAAACTTTACATTGCCACATGAACCTAATTTGAGGGTACTTCATCGAGTGTTCTTCTCATTTGCTATATGCATAGAAGCTTTCACTCACTGTCGACCAGTCATCTGTGTGGATGGTACATTTCTCACTGGCAAGTATAGGGGTCAGATATTGACTGCCATAGGACAAGATGGAAACAATCAAGTTGTTCCACTTGCTTTTGCTTTCGTGGAGAGAGAGAACACCGAGAGTTGGGTATGGTTTTTCAGGCAGCTGAAGATAGCAATTGTGAGAGATACACCGAATGTATGCGTGCTTCATGACAGGCATCCAGGTATACTAAGCGCGATAAAGAAGCTCACACATCCCACTCCTGATGAAGTAACTCCATGGCTGGACATGCAGAGTCGTTGGTGCATGCGGCATCTAGGGGCAAATTTTTTCTCACAGTTCAGGAACAAGGCTCTTATGAACCTATTCAAGAAGCTTTGCAAGCAGAACCAAGAGTGGAAGTATATCAAGTGTCGTGGCTATCTTGATGACTTCACTAAAAAACATGTGACTCAGAGGAGAGCGGCAGCGGTCGCGGCTGATGCAGCGGCGTTAGCTGCACAGGCAACAACAGGAGCAGCACCACCGGAGGAAGAACCCATTGCCCTTTGTGACTTGCCAGGATTTGACCAACCCGGTACTAGGAGAAGGCCTGGCAGAAGGATTAAAAATTTTCAGGAATGGATACAACACGAGCCTGTAGAGAGGTGGTCTCTGCTGCATGACACTCATGGTGCTAGGTTTGGCATCATGACTACAAATCTGGCTGAAACTTACAACTTTGTCTTGAGAGGAAGTAGGGATCTACCATTAACGGCCATTGTGGAGTGTATTTTCACCAGAACTCTGAAGTATTTCAGAGACAGACTCCAGATGGCTCAGATGCATATCATGAACAACCCAAACACGAGGTATTGTTCAAAGATCATGCATTACATGGATGCCAAGATGGAGAAGGCTCGGTCCATGCATGTCATCGCCATCGGTAATCAGGAAAGAAGGTTCGAGGTACGCCTCCCTTCCAACCGGATTGGAACAGGAGAAGAGGTAAAGACACAGGAGGTGAGGATAGGCAACGAAGCCTGGCCAACGTGTGAGTGCATGTGCAATAAACCCAAGTTGTTGCATCTGCCTTGCTCTCATGTACTAGCTGCATGCGGGCTGATGGGTATGGATGCGATCTCGTTTGTGTCTCCTTATTTCCTTAAGGACGCGGTGGTCAATACGTGGACAAGCGAGATGATGGGATATAGGGCATGGGGAAATTTCAATAAAGTAAATCCAGGTGAAAGGGTTTACATCCCAGATCCTGAACTGATGAGGACAGGAAGAGGAAGGCGACAATGTGTCCGCATCCGTAATGATATGGATGAATCTGAAGCCGGAGGCCCTACTAGGCAATGTTTTCTGTGTAATCAATTTGGTCATATAGACACCAGTTGCCACATCTTCGGGACTGGTGGAGCTGCTCCTCGTGGACGTGGCAGCCGAGGAAGAAGAGGCAGAGGAAGAAACTAGATGTGTGGAACTATGTCTTAAATTTGTAATATGTGTGGAACTATGTCTTAAATTTGTAATATGTGTGGAACTATGTCTTAAATTTGTAATATGTGTGGAACTTTGTCTTAAATTTGCAATATGTGTGAAACTAATGTGCAGATGGCGGGATCTTTGCTGAATGCTGACATAGATAGAAAGCACCGATCGACGGTACTGGATGCTAACCCGGGGTTCTTGAAGCACCTAGTGACTCGCACTCCCATTTCGAACTGGTGCATACATCCTGATTGTCTTCAGAGGCATGTGACATTTATTTCTCTTGTCGTTGGGATATTTATGGGCCAATGTGACTAAACTGTTCTGCTTTCTTCTTATGTAGATTGAAGTGGGTTGGGCTCTTACCATTTGTTCGTTTGGTTGAGGCCACTCGTATGGAGGAGATAGAAGGGCGACAACTTGGGTTCCAGACTAGTCGCTTACAATACGACTCGTCTTTGCTCACGTGCTTGGTGGATCGATGGAGGCCCGAGACTCACACTTTCTGTTTTCGATGGGGAGAGATGGCTCCTACCCTTCAGTACGTCTCGTACTTGCCGGGACTTCCGTTGGCTGGCGTGCCCATAGGCCCAGTGGATCCACCGGCAAATTGGGCCCAAGACATGACCCAACGATTCTTTGGCATCCGTGATGGAGCTCAGGCCTTTGGCCATGACAATCATGGGCCAAAATTTGGATGGTTGGAGAAGTATCAGGTGTGTTTCATTTATTTGTTCTATTTTGTTGGAGAAGTATCATGTACTGAAAATTGTTCTATTTGCCAATGCAGATACAGAGGTTTGGGTTCCCGGCCACTCCGATGACTGCGCCACAGATTACACGCAGCCTGGAAGCATACATTATGTGGCTGCTCGGGAAGGTGATGTTCACTGAGAACCACGTGTCGACCATTAGTGCGCGATACATCCATTTTGCTAGAGGGATCGCGGAGACGACGTGCCATATAGTATGCCGCATGGCCGCGGCAGGAGCAACCAACCTTTCGGCGAGTAAATTGCAGAAAACTACCATATTTTCTTAATTTTTGCTTGTCAGTACTAATTTTAAGTCATAGCGTTGCAAATCATACTAATTATCATCTGACAACATTTTAACATGTCTTTATGCACGATGCACTTTTAGTACTACCTGTGTGTGTGCTTTGTTGCTTTGCCGGTGCGGTGGGGTCCCATTCCTCTATGTGTGGAGCCTGGTTCACGTCTCGTGTGGGCCTAGGAATTCCATCCACTAAACGGTACTAATAGTATTATGACGTGCGGGCTGGTCACAGCTCTTCACCTCAGCGCTTCATCAAGGAAACAAAAACCAAAAAACTCTCCACCTCAGAAGCCATATAAAAAGGAGGATCGTCAGCAAATCCAAGAAAAGAGTGTGCTATACGTAGCTTCTTTTCTTTTATACCTTTTCCCCCTTTTATTTGCTCGGTTTGCTCGAAATAGTGTGTGTGCAGGCAGGAGAGCAGCCGATGCGAAGACGTACTCCGGACTAAACTTTTCGCCGAAAGAAACTAGTTGGCGGGCGACGGAGGCGAGGATTTGCATGTGCTCTGTATCTTCGGCAGCAGCGGCATTCTCCTCTTCCAGCAACACAGCGGACATCTCCTCATCGTCGGAGTCCATATCCGAACCGGCAAAACGCCGAACACTTGTCGGGCGAGGTAGTAGGAGCTCGCAGCGAAGCCGAGCTACGGCGAAGTTTGGGCGGCGAAAGATGGCCTATGCCGAGGGGAAAGGGGCGGCGACGGCGGCGAGTCTATCTAGAGGTGTGGATACGGCTCGGCATAGTGGAGCTTCGTCGGCGAAGCCATGGCGACAGGGGCAGCTGGGGGAGTTCTTTGCCGCAGGGGAGTCGAGTGGATGTGGAGAAATGAGATGTCTCGCCGAGAAGGTTGGCTTACGCCTGTTTTCGCTTCGTCCGGCGTTTTCAGGACATTTTCAGTGCCCCGGGATCGGTCGAAACCCAAAACAAAATAAGCTCAAATCCGGACAAAACGGGTCCATGAAAGGCGACCGAGCCAAAAAAAATAAATCACCCTGGGATGCTGCCGCACCACACGGAGCCGCCTAGCTTCTGCTGCTTCACATGGCACGAGCTGCCGAGCTCACTCCACCCTACTAGCTCTCGCCGTATCCAAGACGATAGATCAATGGCTCTGGCCCACGCTACAGCTGGCTGCTCATGCTTCTCACATGGCCTAGGACGAGCTCGCTCCACGGCACTAGCTCGGCTCCGCCCAGACAAAACCATGGGCAGTGAAACTTGGGACGGGGCATAGAATGTTCGTGGAGCGCAGCTTCCTGTGCACGCTAAAAAAAATACCTGTACTAGTGATTTCGATCAAGTCTTTGTTGGTTTTTGTCATGTCTTGTGTCTAGTAGTAGTTTCCCGACTCTTTTCCTTCCTGGGCTGGCTACCAAAGGAGTACGTAGATTTTGGAAGAATTCAATGTTGGTTGGAGGAGAGTACTAGTACTACGTAATACTAGGATCGTGGAGGAAAATGGCAAAAGCAATAATGCGAGCTGGTGGTGATGAGAGTGCGGTCTTCAATTCAAGGTGTGATGGATCGAAAAGTGAAGCTGAGCACATCGCCTTGTACTGGTGCCCCATCCATGTGCCCAAACCACGGGACCTCGCACGGTACAAATAGGATACTGTAGTACACACTCCCCATGCAGATACACGGGGCGATATATACCTTGAAATAGCCTTTCGCCCCGCTTTATAAATAAAGCCACATCGGCCGAACTGATACAAGGTGATGGGGAGACCCCTTACACAGCAGATCAAGATAAACAAGAGAAAAACACGGAAGCCCACGACCCGCCACCGAAGACAATGCCCTGGGATCAAGAAGAGCCGGGGGCTTCATGACGACGCCCCCAAGAGGGTAACGACGCATCACGCCGCCTCCATTGAGACCGATAGTCAAAGGTTTTCACCCGGAGCCTTATCACGGAGAAGGTAGCCGCATCGGCGCCCCCAAGAGGATAACGATACCCGCAGGCACCGCCGCCGATGGTGCCAAAGCACTGAGCTTTCGCCCGGAAAAACCTCCAAGCCGCTCCCGTCACCCGCCCATGCCCACCGTCCCCGAGTCTGGCTTCCGACACGCGATCCGGGAGCTGCCGAAGCCAAAACGACGTCAGCACCAAAGTCTCCCAATGTCCGCTCCTCGCCATCCACATGGTCGAAGAAGGGAACCATCACCACTACCACGGGGTTCGTCGAAGAACCGACCGCAGTCCACCTTCCGGAGCCGCCACCCCGGCGTCCACGAACTCGAGCCCGGTCTCCGAACAACGCCACAACGCACCGACGAGGAGGAAGAAGAAGGTCAAGCGCCGACCTGCCAGAAGGAAGCCACCTGACAGCTTAGGGGAGGGGGACATCCCTCCATCACACATGGTGATTGTCGTCCGGGCGCAGCAGCCGTACCGACTAGGCCTAAATCAGGCCCGGCCAGGCCCAGATCGGGCCCTGTCAGTACCGCCGCCGCGTTGCTGCAGCTAGGCCATCGGAGCCGTCGTCCTTCGCCGCAGGGTCGCACCTACCCGCTCTGCCTCGCTCGTCATGGCGCCATGGCTCGCCCCCGGAGGCCTAGCTGCGCCGCTGCAGCAACTCCCGTCCCCGGCCGGGCGACGGCCAGCGAGGGCCGCCAGCCAGAAGCACCGACGCCGGGGGAGGGTGCCGCCACCGCGCCGCACCGAGGGCCGCCAGCCAGAAGCTCCGCCGCCGGTCGAATTCCACGCCACCCGATCTGCACCGCCGCCAAGAGCCGCCGCCCGCGAGGGAGCCCCAAGCGCCGGGTGAAGGAGATCCCGCCGCCGCCGGCACCAGGCGGACTTTGCCACGCGGCGCTCGCCGGCGGCGGCGGGGGAGGGAGGGGAGGAGGTGGGGAGAGGAGGCGGCGGGCTAGGGTTGCGCCTCGGCCGCCCTCGCGGGGGCGACGCGAGACGCGGGACAATGGGACGTGGGTCGGGACGATATATACCAGCTCATGTGGTAGGGCAAACACGTCTAGACTAGAACGAGGTACTTCCTAAAATTTTCTTTATTTAAGACAAGGGAGAAGGAGTGCAAACTCGGGGTCTGTTTGGTTCCTATCCATAGTTTGCTGAGCCGAAAGTTTGGCAATTATGTCTGCCATAATAGCGTGACTAGAGATTTAGATGCCACAAAGTGTAAATAACTCTATGTTAGATGCACCCTAGCTACAAGCAACAAAATATGGAAAACCCTAAATTATGGCAATAACCGAACTTATACCAATTCGCCAAACTTCGCAAGGAATGGAGGCCGTAAAATTTTTCTAGCACGTGGGACCCACTTGTCAGTTGGCTGCCTTTTATTTTTTTCCTTCAAGAAGTGTCACGAGCCCTCGACTGTCCACCTGGGCCAGAAAAAGGAGTATCTTCTTTTCAGTGACGTTTGTTCCTTCTCATGTTGCTAGTTAGCTCAGAATAGTGTTGGGCAGCCAGCCAGCCACCGAGCGACGCTTCTCAGATGAACAATTGGAGCAAAGTACTACGGGAAAAGCCGAGCAGCGAGCAAAGCTAGTTGCACTCGTGCGTGTACGTCCACCACGCTCTACCTCCCGTCGTGTCCCTGACTCCCGGACCCAGTGCATCTGGCCCACACCACACCGATGGACGAGCGAGGTCACTCCACGACGCAGTATGGGCTACACGGTACACATGAACTCCACTCAAACCGGGATTCCTTGCACAGACATAGACACACCAGACGAGACCAGACGAGACGAGACAGCATCACCTGCGTTGGCCACTTCAGCTGCCTGTCGTCTCACGCTCCACAACGGCCAGCTCCCAGCGAGTGAAATGCACCGGCGGTCCTAAAATTACATGGCTGTGGCTAGAACAATCTCGCAATATTGAAAACGTATCAAAACGGTCCTGGATGTATTTCTACGGTCCTGGCTACGTATATTGAGGACGTGGCGACGAGGGTGGACCCACGACGACGTCCGCGATGGCCCAAGACGCGCGCGACGGAGCACCCAACAGAAATTCCCCTTCTGAAACCCTAGATTGATCGAGCAAGCGACGGAGCAACCTGAAATTGCCGGAGCTCGTCGATGTAGCTGACCCCGCTCGTCCCTCATCCGCTCGCCGGAGCTTCCCGTAGCTAACCCCACAAGCTTTCCTCCTCTCTTCTTCTACCTCTGCTTTTCGTCATGGGTGGCAGCAATGGTAGGAGCTCATCGGACGGCATGTGGCCGCGCTTCCCGTTGGTTGTGTGCGACAGCTGCAACGTCAGGAGGGTGAAGCACTACGTCTCCAAGACTGACGACAACTACCTCAGGCATTTCTATAAGTGCCCGAATCATGGGGTGTGTGCTCTGTCTTTCCCCCCTTTTCTGTGCAATTTGATTCAGAAGTTGATTTGGTTGTTCATTTGCTTAAATTCAGACACACAGAGGTGGTTGCAATTTCTGGAAGTGGGAGGATGTGTATGAGGAGTATCTAGAGAAGCTCGGATTGATCTGCCAAAATCAGACAGAGGACAGCAGCTCACTGAATTTGTTATCTGCAAGAAGCAACCATGGATTACCAATGAAGAAGATGATTAATGGTGGAAGAATTGAAAATCATAGGGAGCTGAAAGATATTGTGGTGCTGCTAAAATTTATTATTTGTTGTCTTTTTGTTTTAGTGTGCTTGATGATTAGGGTTGTTTGTAAGTTGTAGCAGCTGTAGCATGTGTAATGTGCAAGTGTAATGATGTAAGATTTGGTTGTATTGTGATAAAATATTTTGAAATATGAAATATGCCAGTGGTTTTGGTAACATATGGTTTATAAGCATTTGTTGAAATCATTTGATGTGCACAGGTATATGATGCAACATAACAAAGTTGACATAGAAGAGCAGTTCTCACAGTCATAATTCACCAACAATTCTCACTGACATAATTCACAGGCAATTCTCACCAACACTACAAAAGGAAATATGAAAGTAACCAGTTCTCACTGACATTACAGTTCATATTGCACTACCAAAAAGGAATAACATATTATAAAACTAAAGACCCGGTGGAGGCCCTTTCAGATAGTCAAACATGGAGCCAGATTTTCTTGGAATCTTGAAAGGAGCATGCATCCTTGTGCTGCTGTCAGATTCAGCTTGTCTCTTGTTCTGTGCAGCTCTGAATTGATAAGCCTGGATCTTCTTAGCTTCTTGAGCTAGTCTCTTCTTCTCTGCCACTTTGCACTAGTTGTGCTTCTAGCACATTTCCACAGCTGGTTCTTCAGGACTTCTCCTTTGAAATTCTTGTTAAAATTTTGCCAAAGGTGCCTTACACAAAATCTATGGCCAGAATCTGGAAATAATTCTTTGACAGCCTTGATTAATCCCTATAAGAAAAATATGAATGAGCTACAAGACAAATACAACAAGACAAATACAACAACAAGCCTTGACATTGGACTTACTTTTTGCTTATCAGACATGATGGTCCAAGGAGCTGTGTTGACAATTCCTAGATCTTGTTTGAGTGCTGTCAAGAACCACCTCCAGGAGCTTGTGTTCTCCACTTCCACAATTGCAAAACATACATGATATATACAATCATTAGGATTCATTCCTATTGCTGTCAAAAGAATACCACCAAATTTTATCTTCAAATGGCATCCATCTAGGAAGATGATGGGCCTACATCCAGCTAGGAACCCTCTTTTACATGCATCAAATGAGAAGTAACATCTTTGGAAATGCCCTCCATCATCAGCCAAAACCATAAATGTGCTCCCTGGGTTTGATCTTCTAAGCTCCTGCCCAAAATCCCACAGTTGGTTGTACTGGGTTGTCTCATCTCCATATATGAGTTCAAATGCATATCTCCTAGCTCTACCCAGCTTGCCCCTGTTTGGTGTCATTTTCCAATCTTTCTGCACCAACTGACCAAGCCCCTTCACTGTCATCTTCTCATTTGCTCTTATCTCTTCCACATAGTACTGCCCAATCTTTTTTGCTGTAAAAGCCCTCACTTGCCATTTTCTCTCACAAGTGTGTCTATGATCATACCTTTTAACCATAATACATTTTGTTCTATTGTCATATGAGGCATACAATTCCCACAGACAACCTGGTTCACATTTTCCTAACAGCCTTGCCTTGTCATTCTTTGGAAATTTAATGTCCTTCCTATGCTTGCAACTATGCTCCCTAACAGCCATTCTCAACTGATCAATGGACTCAAACAACTGACCAGTCTGGAACTTTGGATCTGCCATGTCCTCTGCCACAAATGGTTTGAAATTGTTGAATTTTTGTGAGTCATCATCTGAATCTCCAATCTCAAAGAATTCATCTTCAGACATTTCTCCTTATGGCACTATCTTTTTGTCCTCCTTTGGTTCTTGCTCAGCATACTGCACAAACAAGTCATCATCTCCATCATCTATATCATTATCACTATCAATAATATCTGGCACATAATCTGAGTCATTGTCACTGTCACTGTCTCTGTCATCATCTTCCTCTTCTGCTATCACTGTTGTATTTATGTTTGATCTTCTCCTTGTCCCTTGAACTACATCATCACCCTCTTGAAGTTGCACAACAACACTATCTGCCCCTTGCACCACAATTGCATTGCTAACTACATAGCACTTCTTCATAGGACTGATAACAGGTGGTAAATGAACAACAGGATTAACTACTACATCATCCCAGGTGTTAGGATGACCCGCTGGTTCATGATCAAGATACAACATCAAAAACCTATAACCCTCTTTCACCCTTGCCACCATGGACAATGCATCCTTGTCAGTCTTGATCAACCGAAGACCATCTTCGTTTATCTGCATTCCTGCCAGCAGCCAATACACATCTATCCTCCCAGCTGCCTCATATCCTAGATCTTCAATGACATCTTCCAGCCACAAAGCTGACCAAGTATCACGGTCGCAATCGTCATAACATACTTTTGTACCATCTACGTACGTCCTATTGGAACCAACACCAACAAAGAAACCTCCATGTACAACTTCTAGAGTAAATCTGTCACTTCCCACCTCTGAAAATACAACAAAAATTGCAAAAAGTTCAGATTTTTTGTCCTCCTAAAACCCTAAGATCGACATGAAGCAACATGATTCCAACATGAAACAACACCGTCTACTCAAATAGCACTCAAAAACAACCAAATTATTGCAAAGAGATCAAACTAGAATCGAACTCACCATATTGCGGAACCGGGTCTCCTTCTAGATGACGTACAGGCGGCATCTGCTGCCACCAAGACGATCGCCTTGACGCGCCACCAATGCCAGCTTCTTCACCGTGATCGACAGCGTCGTCCTCCTCCGTCGATCACCCGCTTCTGCCGCAGATCACCTACTTCTTCTGCCACCGTCGCCGTTCACTTCGAGCGCTCCGCGAGAAAAACCAGGGGAAACAGGGGATTTGTACTGCCTTAGATGGATCAGCAGAGTTGCGGGGGTTTACTGCAAATTTTCCTTGCGACAAGTGCTCCGTCGCGCGCGTCTTGGGCCATCGCGGACGCCATCGTGGGTCCACCCTCATCGCCACGTCCTCAGTATACGTAGCCAGGACCGTAGAAATACATCCAGGAAGAGTTCCAGAACCGTTTTGATACGTTTTCAATGTTGCGGGACTGTTCTAGCCACAACCACGTAATTCTAGGACCGCCAGTGCATTTCACCCGCTCCCAGCGTACTCACTGCTCCACCATCCACTTGCAACAAGTGACACCACAAGGAACAAGACCAGGACTGCACCGAAAACTAGGGACTGAGAAGGGCAGGCATGCGTTCAAACAAATGGTTAAATAGGTTCGAATAAAAAAAAACAAATGATTAACCTAATCCCATCGTTATTTATCGGGGCCATCAAATATTATCGATGTCAGACTCTTGTGTGTCAGTGTTTTCATATCCAGGAGTACAAGGGGCTCACCTGACCTCATGGTAAACTTGCCAGTGGCAAGATCATACCAGAAGATGGAACATAGTTATTGATTGGCTTGTTCATGAATTTAATGTTCTTACTATTATCCAAAGAGCACGTCGCGAAGCACATCTTTACTATTGAGGCAATGGCTCTCCCTCCGAGTTCCATTCCACCTGGATCACAGAGCTCGGGAGGAAGAAGAACCCTAGGCGGCTCCTGATCGACTGCTTAGGTCTGGATCCATGCCTACCTATATGGGCAAGAAGCCCAATACCGACACACGGCCGAGGATCCTAAAACTACAACTCTGTACAAGCCGGACTCGTACCCCATCCCCTCCGACCAGCGAGGCCATCGAAGAAGAGGGAGGGAAGAGTTGAGAACCTACTTGAGACTCTCACGAGGAGAGGAGAGGAAAGGGAGAGAAACAAGGAGATGGTATCTTTGATTTTCAGCCTCTATGAGTCACACATCGGTAAGAGTAACTGAACGTGATGACCCGACGACTACTTTTTGGGTAGGGCTCACACACAAATAGAGGAGAAGTCCATCCTACAGTACCGCGGTTGGCTCTTGAAGGTAGTATGCCCAAATTCCCGGGAATATTTCTACACGAAAATTGTGTCGTTCGTTAACACGAAACTATAGTTCAGCAAGTTACACCGTCTCGGGTCAGAAAAAATTAAAGAAAGTGCTAATTTGTGTTCTGTAATATGCGGCTCCGAAGAGTGAAGGCAGAGTTGGCCGAGAGCTGGCTTTCAGCTTAGCGTAACCACCACCAATGGGTTTCCCTCCCTCCCTTCCTCTTCTGAGCGACAAAAAACCAAATCCGGGCCACCCCCCCAGCTCTCTCCGCCAGCGAGGCCGGTCGAAGATGACGAAGGGGTGGTACCGGACCCGCCTTAGGAAATGGAACCGCTGATCCCTAGAATTTGTGTGAAGATTTGATACAATAAAACAAGACAAAAAGCTCAGGTAATTTATACTCCAATAAAAGGGATTGATTGCCTTACAAACAAGATCTGCGATTTGATATGGTTTCGCTTTTTGCAGAAGGAATGAGTCGTCGACAGGGAAGACATGCCGCAGTGTCAGTTGCCTGTTTTCTGCTGTTTTTGGTTTTAGAAAAGCTAAAAAATGAATATTCTCGAAATTGGACGGGACAAAAGCCAATCTGCCTATTTTTCCCGGAACAATACGAAAACGTGAAACTGAGACAGAGGGAGACACCAAGGTGGGCACACCCTAGGGTGGCGCGGGTAGCCCCTGGTGACGCCACCAGGGGGTGTGGCCCCCCTGGCTGCCTCCTCGCATCGGCTCTTCACCTATAAGAAGCCTCCAATGCAGAAACCCTAAAACAATCGGCATACATCCACGAAAAGTTCCGCAGCACCGCCGCGACCGAAGGAGATATTCGGGGACATAAGTCTCTGTTCCGGCACCCTGCCGGGACGAAGAATTGCTCCCGGAGCCATCTCCATCGATCTCCACCGCTGTTGCTAATTCCCATGATGAGAAGGGAGTAGTTCTTCCTCGAGGCTAAGGACTCTATCGGTAGCTATATGTTCATATCTCTTTCTCTATATGCGTGATCATATTGTGATCATAAGCTTTGTAATCAAGTAGATCTACTCTGCTATTCAATTACTTTAATTAATCTTCGGCTATCCCCACTTGTGTGAAAGTTACAATGTGCACACCGTGTGACACTTAGCCTATAGATTACATAAATACTTGTCATGATTTATATTTGGAGTTGGATGGCTCTATGAAATTGTGATGCTTGAAGGAACCATCTGTTGGAAATATAAGCAATAATCCATATGATTTAATCCGAATAATAAATTGATAAAGCATGATCATACAAACGGTACTAAAACTAATTATGCAGATCAACAAAGTAGATGAACAGATTACATCTATAGGAGATAAACCTATCACATATACACCAAACGCTAGAACAAAGAACTCTAGCATAATCCGAAAGAGAGAGATTGAGATCACATACGATGTAGGCTGAATAGCAGCCACAGCAGTCGCAGTAGCGTCGCCCATGTTGAGGTTGTCGAAGAGGTCGCTGACGTCCGGGAAGAAGTCGTCGTTCGGGAACTCGTCGTCGGACGACCTTGTGGTTGCGAGTAGTCGCGATTGAGCGCTCCCCAAAAACCTGATCGCCCCTCACCCGTACAGGTTCACGAGAGGCGGGGTTCCGGAGGCCTACTGTCCCGATCTGCGGTGCACACCGCAAGCCAAGATGAAGAAGACGAAAACGGTGGCACAAGGTTCTGAAGGGTGGCACAAGGTCCCGATCTTTCTTCATTACTTATCGTACCAAGATAAAGCGCGGCCCGTCAGCAGGAGGGCTTGAGCTGAGAAGCACAGGTCGTGTTGTGCACCGCGCTGTCCATCGAGATCTTGAACTCTTGATGTGGATGCAATGCAACCGTGCCAATTCTAGCTAGCGAATCTTATCTACTCAGCTCACCTGCACCGTTCTGTCGTGCCAGCCCCCGCCGGTGCATGTACACGATCGACATCACGACGTGAACAAGTGGACCCCACTCCCCAGCGTCTGTGCGTCACTACTGGTCGGTAGTCCCGTGCATAAGAGCATTTCTAGTCGTTAGGCGTATCCAGGGCTAAAAACCAGACCATTTTTGGGCCGGACGGAACTAGTTTTCGGCCTGAGTACGTCCAATCGCCGCAGTCGTGTACCCAGACCACGTTTCCAAGTTCCGCTAAATTAATTTAAACTCGGCGAAACATGGGCGAATATAGGCGAAATTTCATTAAAGTAGGTGAGAAGTACATAGTACATTGGTTTTAACTAGGAGAGCACGCCGCCGTGGTCGACGCCGGACGCCGCAACTATAGACTGAGGCGGGGGTTGTTGCCGGTCTCAATGTGCGCCATGACGCCGGACGCTGCAACTATACGCCGCAACTCAGATCTACGTTTCTATGTTTTGGTCAATTCATAGGAGCGGAGGCCTGTTCCGTTTCTATGTTTTGAATGGTCTAAATGCTACCTCGTGTACGTACCTAGCATCATGTCAACGTCCAACTGGTGCCGTGCCGTGGCGATGCGGACTTGTGCTGTGGCAAAGTACTATATCAAGTGATGAGGAAAGACCACTGTTTAAAAAATAGGCCGAATCAGCGATTAATATGCCATTAATCGCTACTAGGGACCTGACCGTGTAGATTACCACTAATCTTTTGTGTTAATCCTTTAGTCCAATTAATAGCTCTGACACTCCGATTACTAGGTATGTTCCCGATTAACTACTACACTTGGTCAAAAAAGTTGAAAGATTATCAACACATATCACATATACATCCTCTAGCCCGCCCTAATGAAGTAGGTTTTTTGAAGCTCCCGCTTGATCCCTGCCTCCAGGAGCTCGATTTCTTCCATTACCAGCCAGTTTCTTGTCGTTGTTGACCAAATCCTCGTAGTTGCCGAGCTCGAGCTCCTTGAGGATCTCATCCGGGAGCTCGAGACTTCCTTTAATAGGGTAGGTGGTTGAGGTGCACGAGGAGGCATATGTGTTTTAGGTCCTAATTTTTGTAGGTTGCACCGATTAATAGCCGACCGATTAAATCAGTTAATCATCCGAATTCCGATTAATGGCTACTCCCAAGACAGCCGAGCAGTTAACGATTACCGATTTCCTTACCATTGAGAAATACTACAGTTAAGATTGAACAGCTGTAGAGGTAAACTGCTCTCTATAGGGGGAAGACCGGTACTCATCAATTCAGTATTAAGTAATATGGTACTGTATATTGTTAGATGTATATACTTGTATATTATAGTTTTCCCATATGTGTTATCGCCATATTTTGGCCAAAGGAGAAGGTGGGCCGCAATCAAGATGGGCTTGGAAGATACATATATGCAACGTGTTGTTGAATCGGCCTTGTGCGTAGATTTGGGCTAAATTGCCCGTGTATTTGTATATTGTAGTAGGTTCCGTTTCGGTTTAAGTAAGAGATAGAGTTGTAGAGTTATTCCAAAGATAGAAAGTCTCCGGACTATAAATATGTACCTAAGGTTATTGAGAAAAGAAGGACAATCACGTTCACAACAAACACAATCTCGGCGCATCGCCACCCCTTGTTTCTAGGGTTTCTTTCGGGTAAGTGTCATGCTGCCTAGATCGCATGCGTTATTTGGTGTTACTCGTACTGAAGCCTTGTTGATGGCGAGTAATACTATTATCATAGATTTGTTGAGGCTAGCATCGGTACCTTTTTACTATGATTGTTTAGTTATGCTGCCTCTAGTTATCTCGCTGCCTTTACACCTTTTCCCGGGTGTAAGGGTAGCATCTTGCTTGATCTTTATTCAGTTGATTTGATCTATTGTAGTGGTGCCTTGTTTTTCAAGGTTTAGTTTGATATCTACGTAGTCAGGCCTTGCAAACGGGTTGAACGATCCAGTAGTACGTGAGAATATGGTTTGCTAGTTCGAGAGGAGTTGTTCCGGGAATTGACTTTACGTCGGTTGTTAGGCCTTCTCTAGGATTAGTTTTCTATCATCTTTTGTATCTACCAGGCTCAATTACGTGTAGGACGTTCCAATTACGTGGTGAAAACGTTAGACTGTCGTAGATCGATTTAACTTGTAATGATGAAGCAAAACCCCATGTTATCGTAGATCTAATGCAGAACCATGGGATAATCGGCTCCAGGAGCCGATTCACAGGGAAACCTGGGAGCCGGTTACAGCTCGAATTTTACGTATACTTGTTTACCATGCAGGAAACTGATCGAAGCAATCTATCACCTTCCTGACCAGGTATAGGTCAGGTGGCACGCCCTTGAACCAAGCCAGGACGTGTGCCGGAGTTTTGCGGGCCGTTGCCCGAGGGACCAGGGCCCACCAGCAGTTCTGGGAGCCTCCCGGCTCTTCGTGTTGCTCGTCGCTGCTCGCCGGTGGGTTTTGACAAGCAACACATTCTGGCACGCCCGGTGGGACATTCAACAGCATCTGCATCAACATCCGACGCTGAGATGGGGGACAGACCGGTCACGTACGACGAGCTGCCTGAGGAGCACAAGGCGAAGTATGATGACATCAAAGCTCTCTTCGAAGCCGATCTCATCGGCTCTTTTGAGAGAACTCGTAAGCATGGCATCAGGTGGAAAGGGTTCTCACCCGAGGGTGCTCTTGATGAGGTGGATCTGTCTGTTCCTTCATAGGAGCGCACCAGAGCTCTGCGACAGGAAGTCAACTATATGGTGGCTCATTCTCTTCACCGCCATTCTGAGAGCCTGGTAAACGCTTTCGAGCGCATCGCGGTTCGCGTAGTCCAGGAGATCATGAAACATCAGTACTCTCCGTCGGGGCCTACTTTAGGGACTCACCAGGGAGAAAGACCGCTCCAGACCAGGCCACAGCTGCCATTCACACTTGCAGCTCCGGAGCCACCAGGTGCAGCGGCATACGTCGTCTACAAGGTCGGAGGTGACCCAGGCGATTGCCAGTTCCTGTTTGAACCACCTAAAGAAATCCCACATGGATATTTGTGCACCTACGTGCCGGACTGCAATAACCTGACGCGCACGAACCAGATTGCAACCGCAGGGATTTCTGGGGCAGGAGTTCCTGGAGCAGGGGCTTCGGGAGCAGGTATTCCTGGATCAGGGGTGTCTGGGGTGGACGCTGACAAACAGGCGTGGCTAGCCAAGTATGCCACCGGAACGAGTCATGAGAATTTAGCCCCTGCAGCTCAAACAGTGGAACAAATCCGTACCATCTTGAGAGACCAGTTCGGCTTCGTGCCGAAGAGAAGGACAATCGGCTATTCCAAGCCGTACCCCAACGAGTTTGATCTGATTCCGCTGCCGCCCAAGTATCGGCTCCCTGAGTTCTCAAGGTTTAGCGGATCAGAAGGGTCGAGCTCGATCGAGCACGTGAGCCGATACCTGGCACAGTTAGGCATGATTTCAGCATCGGATCAGTTGCGCGTAAGGTTCTTTGCTCAATCTCTGACAGGACCAGCTTTTGGGTGGTACACCTCGTTGCCACCTGATTCGATCCAGACCTGGAAGCAACTGGAAGAGCAGTTCCACATTCAGTATCATTCAGAAGCTACCGAGGCTGGCATTGCAGATCTAGCACAGGTGCGGCAAAAGCGGGGAGAAACGGTAGCAGAGTACATCCAGCATTTCAGGACTGTCAAGAACCGATGTTATTCGGCTCGTTTAACTGAGAAAGAAGCAGTCGAGCTAGCAGTGTTGGGTCTCTCAGCACCTATCAAGGATCTGGCTTTCCAAGTAGAGTACAATTCATTGGCGCACATGGCCCAGAAACTGACGATGTATGAACAGCGCCACCCTGAGTTGTACCAAGACAAGTTCAAACGTCCGATAGGCCTGGTCGATACAGAAGAAGAGGATCCTACACAAGACCAGGAGGTGGCCGTGGCTGAATGGGCTCGGGGGGCAGATACTGTGTCCTGCAAATGGGTGAAGCAGCAAGGGCCTGCAAAAGGGTTCGACTTCGATGTGAGCAAAGCTGAGCAGATATTCGATTTACTGTTGAAGGAAAAACAGCTAAAGTTACCCGAAGGCCATAAAGTCCCTACGGCTCAAGAGATGAACGGGAGACCATACTGCAAGTGGCATCACTCGTTCACCCACACCACCAATGACTGCAAAGAGCTACGTCGCCAGATCCAAACGGCGATAGAACAGGGCCGTCTAATCCTTGGGCAATTCGCCATGAAAGTAGACACAAACCCATTTCCCGGCGTCAACCTGGCAGAGCACAGCCACTCCACGAGGCGTCAGTTGGATTTCTCGTTCGATGTCAATATGGCAGGACCTGTGTACCACCATGGCACATACAAGGAGGAAGGCGATCGCTCTCGAGGCAAAGAAAGAGAAGAGGCTGGTCCACGTGACCGGCCCCGGTACGAAGACAGGCGGTATTTAACTGAGGAGCAGGTGAGAAGCGTGCGATATCAGAAGCCACACTCCACGCATCTCCTTAACAAGTATGAGCGTCAGTATGACCGACGTCGCCGGCGCGATGGAGACGATGAAGGATATGAGCACCTCGCTAGGGGAATGTCAAAAGAAAAGGAGGGCGTAGACAAACATTGGGATTGTCCTTTCTTCAAGTATTGCTGGGATGCGGGAATGAGCCGATTGCCTACAATCGATAACTGCCCGGAATGTGGACAGCAGAAGGAGGACACGGGGCCAGTTTCAGTGTTCAAGCGTCTAGGGCCTCTCCCACCTCAGAACCGACACAGGGAGTCCGCTCGAGCAAAGGACCTCGAGGAGCCAATGGATGACAAAGAAGAAGACAGATATCACCGCCCAAGGTGGTGTCCCGATGGACTCAGACACACCCAAAAGCGTAGAGTTCAGCGGCTGCGTAACTTGGAGGAAGCCGAAGCGCAGTACCTCCACGCTTTAAGGAAAGCACGGCCCGATCTGGCCGTTAAAATCCGGCAGACCTTGGAAACGGAAGATCGCCCGAAAAGGAAAGAGTGGCGCCCCAAACCGGTAAGAGCCGATGCGAAGACATCGGCTGGCACAAACATGGTGTTCATACTTCCGTCAGAGTTTTGCGCTCCAAGGACCAACGAGCTACCAGTGGCACAGTTTGACTGCGGCCCACGGCCGGTTATCTTTGAAAAGCCACGTGAGAAGGGCTACAAACATCTGAAAGCCCTGTACCTGCGAGGTTACATCAATGGGCAGCCTGTCAGCAAGATGTTGGTTGACACCGGAGCGGCGGTCAATATAATGCCATACTCCATGCTACGGCGTTTGGGACGCTCCACTGCAGATCTGATCAAAACCAACGTCACGTTAAGCGATTTCAACGGCCAACCTTCAGAAACGCAAGGCGTACTGAATGTGGATCTGACCGTGGGGAGAAAAACCATCCCTACGTCATTCTTCGTCGTGGACAGCAAAAGCACCTACGCTGTCTTGCTAGGGAGAGATTGGATTCACGCTAGCTGCTGCATTCCATCCACGATGCACCAGTGCCTAATACAGTGGGATGGAGATGAAGTGGAGGTCATCCATGCAGATGATTCGATCGAGATCTCCATAGCTGGCATGAACATCTGGGAAGCAGAAGACCAAGAGACGATCTCTGGAATCAGTCTAGACGGCTGTGAGCGCATTGAAGCTACAAAAAACGGGGTGAGGCTGGTCTTATCCACTGGCCTGACATAGTAGCAAAGTCCACGATCGTACGTGGTATGGCCGATCCCTGCGATCGGCCACAAAAAATAAAAAGCAGTAATCTTACGACAAGCAGATCATGCAGTCGTAGTAGGGAGATTCCCTGCCATTGTAAAACACAAATAAGGTGTAAACCGTCCGTGACTAATGCAATCAAAAAGGGGGCCGATTCAGGCAATCGGCCCAAATTATTGTTGTTATCCTCACCAACTGTTTGCCCTGTGTTTAGCATCGATTTAACAGGTGACGGAAAGCTAGGGTATGGGTTTACATCCGCTGATGAGCTAGAGGAGATCGACATCGGTCCTGGGGATAAGCCACGACCAACATTTATCAGCAAGAAGTTAGATCCGAATTTGCGGGGTCCAATGATAGATTTGTTAAAAGAATATCCAGACTGCTTTGCCTAAGACTATACAGAGATGCCCGGGTTAGACAGGAGCATCATTGAGCATCGACTCCTGCTTAAAAAAGGATTTCGGCCATTCCAGCAGCGAGCACGACAGATGAAGGCCGAAATTTTGGAAGAAGTCAAGAAGGAGGTCGAGAAAATGTTGACAGCCAAGTTAATCAGGCCATGCAGGTATGCTGAGTGGATTTCTAGTATCGTACCTGTAGAGAAAAAGGATGGCCGCTGGCGTGTTGCGATAGATTTTCGGGATCTCAATAGAGCTACCCCAAAGGATGAATATCCGATGCCGGTAGCAGAGACATTAATCAACGCAGTGGCTGGTCACAAGATCTTGAGCTTCATGGATGGCAATGCCGGTTACAACCAAATTTTTATGGCTCCAGAAGACATACACAAGACTGCATTCAGAGTCCCAGGTTCGGTGGGGTTGTTTGAATATGTAGTCATGACGTTTGGACTGAAGAATGCCGGCGCCACGTACCAAAGAGCCATGAATTACATTTTCCATGATCTGATCGGCAAACTGGTGGAAATTTACATCGATGACGTGGTGGTCAAGTCTGCTTCAGTACAATGACACTTGGACGATCTGCAACGCGTCCTGGACCGAACAAGAAAATTCGGGCTACGGATGAATCCAAAAAAGTGTGCCTTCGGGGTGACGGCCGGTCAGTTCTTGGGTTTCTTGGTCCATGAACGCGGAATTGAGATCGGCCTGAAAAGTCAGGAGGCGGTGCGAACAATGAAGCCACCTACCACGAAGAAAGAACTGCAGTCCCTCATCGGCAAGATCAACTTCGTCAGAAGATTCATCTCCAATCTGTCAGGAAGAATAGAGTCGTTCATGGGACTGGTGAAAATTAAACCTGACGAGGAATTCCGCTGGGGGGCAGAACAACAACGAGCCTTCGACGAGATCAAAGAATATCTGACGAAGCCGCCAGTGTTGGTTCCGCCCCAGCCGGATAGGCCGTTCTACATTTACTTGTCAGTAGCTGACACGTCCATCGCCTCGGTGGTGGTGCAAGTTTATGATGGTCTGGAGCGAGTCGTGTTTTACATAAGCAGAAGGATGCTGGATGCAGAGACAAGGTATCCTGAGATCGATAAGTTGTGCCTCTGCCTGTTTTTCACCTGCACCAAGCTGCGCCACATCTTGCTCTCAGCGGAGATTATCATTATCTGCAAGTCAGATGTCATAAAACACATGCTGTCGGCTCCTATGTTGAAAGGCCGACTGGGCAAATGGATGTTTGCATTATCGGAATTTGACATCCGGTATCAACCCGCGAAAGCGGTTAAGGGTCAGGCATTGGCCGACCTTATCGCTGAAAGGATCAACACTAATATAGCTGCACTGTCTATACGAGCGTGGGCTATGTTTTTCGATGGATCGGTTTGTGACGATGGTTGCGGCATCGGCATGCTACTCGTGTCACCCCGGGGGGCAACATTTTCCTTCTCCATCAGGTTATCTACCCCTCGCACCAACAACGTCGCTGAGTATGAGGCGATACGCAAGGGAATGGAGTTGCTCATCGAAGCTGGAGCAGAAGCAGTGGAAATTTTTGGAGACTCCAAGTTGGTGATTTCCCAATTCACGGAGGAATACAAGTGTGAGAGCGAGTCGCTCTTCCCATTATGGCTGCAATGCCGTGAGCTGATGGCACAGTTCCGGTACATAAACTTCACCTGGATCCCGCGATCGCAGAATACCGAGGCGAATGATCTTGCACAAATGGCTTCGGGCTACAAGGACGTAGCAGAGGGAGCCGATGTTCAGGTACAGTTCCTGGAAGCAGAAGACTGGAGAGCCGATATCTTCAATTACTTGAAGGATTCGGCTCGGGGGGCACCTAAACGGATAAGGTACAAAGCCATGAAGTAGGTGCTTATTGGGGACGACATGTTTTACAGGACTCTGGAGGGGTTACTGCTCAAATGTCTGGGGCCAACCGAGGCCAATCGGCTCCTACACGAGGTACACGAAGGCGCCTGTGGAACTCACCAATCGGCTCACAAGATGAAATGGTTGATCAGGCGATCAGGGTTTTATTGGCCCACCATGCTTGAGGACTGTTTCAAGTACTACAAAGGGTGTCAAGCATGTCAGAAATTTGGGAAAATTCAGATGGTACCCGTGTCAGCAATGAACCCCATCATCAAGCCTTGGCCATTCCGAGGTTGGGGCATGGATATGATTGGCAAGATCAATCCTCCATCAAGCAAAGGCCACATGTGGATTTTGGCCATTACTGATTATTTCACTAAATGGGTGGAAGCTGTCCCTATGAAGTCAGTGAACTCAAAGGATGTTATCAATTTTGTGAAAGAACATGTCATTCATAGATTTGGGATTCCCCAAACTATCACGACCGATGGAGGTTCGGTCTTCATTTCTCACGAGTTTAGAAAGTTCTGTGAGGACACGGGGATTAAGCTGATTCGATCATCTCCATACTATGCTCAAGCAAATGGGCAAGCTGAAGCGTCCAACCAGAGCCTTATCAAGCTGATCAAGAGGAAAGTCGATGAGCACCCTAGGCGTTGGCACGAGGTTTTGTCAGAGGCTTTATGGGCTTATCGCATGTCATGCCATGGAGCGATAAAAACCTCGCCATACCATCTAGTCTATGGACAAGAAGCCGTATTGCCCTGGGAGATTACGGCTGGATCGAGACGTGTCACTTTTCAGAACGATCTAACAACTGAAGAATATGCGGCTTTAATGAGTGACAGTGTTGAGGATTTAACTGAGCTTAGGCTGTGGTCGCTCGAGAAAATCAAAGAGAACAAGGCCAAGGTAGCTCGTGCATATAATAAGAAGGTGAGACCAAAGGAGTTCCACGTTGGCGATCTGGTATGGGAAGCTGTATTGCCATTGGGGACTAAGGATGCAGCATATGGTAAATGGTCTCCAAATTGGCACGGGCCATACAGGGTCGATCAAGTTTTAAGAGGGAACGCGTACATGCTTGAGGAGCTGGACGGCGTGAAATTCCCAGTGGCTGTCAACGGTCAACATCTCAAGAAATATTTCCCAAGCATGTGGGATGATGGACAGTGAAAGGTGGGGGCCGATACACGAAATCGGCCAAATAAAAAAAAATATATAGCCGATGCACAGTCATCGACTCTAGAGGTTTAAACTGTTACAAGCAGGTGCCAGTTTACATGAACGAGCTACTGAAGAAATGCCTCGAAGGCGTGGAGGGCGTCAGCACGGACACGATCCACCTCGGCGATCTCGGCTTCGTCATCTTCGTCCTTGCCCGTCACTAGCTGCTTGTTCAGGGCACGTATTTCTGCCAGATCGGTCTTCAGTTGAGCTTTGAGGCCTTCTGCTTCGTCTTTGGAGCGGGCGATGGATGCTTCCTTGTCACGAATGAGCTGTTTAGTCGCCCGGACCTTCTCTTCAAGATCTTCCAACTCCTTTTTTAAGGATGCGAGCTCGGCGGTACTGACAGAGGTGTCAGTTTTGGCATCCAAAGACGCCTTTTTCTCGTTGAGCTGCTGACATCTGTCTGCAATATTGGCCTTCAGCGGAAGTTGGGCGCGGCGCAGATTGATCCTTTCACGAGCTAACTTCACCCTTGACCCGTAGAAAGACAGAGTTACAACTGGCCAAAGCTTCACCTGCAATGCTACTGGGAGTTGGTCCTTGATTTCGGCAAGAACGCTCTTCACCTCCTCAGAACCCTCGATCAACTCCTCGATCGGGGAGGACAACAAGGCTTTAAGACGCTGGAATTGAGGTAGAACAGCCTTGGCTCGTGGTTCGTCGTTGGCAACAGAGGGAGTTGGTTCGATGGATTCAGGGTCGAACGTCAGCAAGCCTGAAATATCACAACCCTGGCAGCCCGAAAAGGCGTCAGTATGCGTCCAACATGTAAGGATGAGCCGAAAGAAGCTAACGTACCTCTCCTAAGATCGAGGGGATAGCAGATGACGAGACAATCGGCTTGTGTGTGGTTGCTGGGGGCGTGGCCAAAGTGGTAGCCGTTTCATCTGCACCTTCGGGGATTGCTCGATCCGGCTTGGCTAAAGGCATCGGCACGGCCCCGGCCTTCCCACTAGAAGCGTCGGTCGTCTGCATGAAAGGTGCTTAGCCGATGCAAATGGTGATGAATCGGCAGATGAAGAAACAAGTGGAAAGAGCATGAAGGGTGATGACCTTTGAAACCTCTTGGCTCGACGAAGAAGTTTGCAGTCCCTTGCGAGCCCGCTTGGGGCTCACAGCTGGCCCCGCCTCGACTGGTGCTCGGGGGGCAGTAGGTTCAGGAACCGACCTTTTTCTAGAAGCCGATGGTGGTAAATCTGGCTGGCTCGGTGTGATGGTCCTCTCAGAGTCTGTTGGGCCCAATTCTCCTCGATTGGATTGAGTGTCCTCGCTGGAGGTGTCTTCGACGGAAGCCTGTAAGAAAGGAGAACTAGTAAGCACGAGCAGATTTGCAAGGGTGAGAAAGATCGACCAAGGCATGGATCAGCGTACATGCGAACTTTCTGGAGAAGGGCTCCGGCGCCTCAAGGTCTTCCTGGCAGCTACCTTCCTCACCATCGTTCTTGTTTTAGTTGGAACTCGAGGGGCAGCTGACTTAGAAGTTGCTTGGTTCTTTGAAGCCGATTGTGGTGATATCGGCTGGTTCTGCATCATGACCTTTTTCAAAGGTGGCGAGTTTTTGCAAAAAAGAACCACAGGAGCTGGTGGGAAGAACTCGAAGGAGGAGCCATCACTGTGCGTAGGTTCAGGACCATCTTGTTGCTGCAAAGAGAGAGAGTGGGTTAGTAGAAGAATCATTTGTGAGCTGCATCAAGAAAATTTACAAGTAGTGGTACCTGTTCTACGGGGATATCATAGTCAGCATCGAGCTGTTTCAGCAACGGTCCCAGAGCTCTCCTGAAGGCATGAGTCTTCCACATCAACCACCAGTTTTCAAAACCATCGGTTGATGAAGCGAAGGTGAGGTCGTTAGGAATTGGGATGGTCAGAGCATCGAAGAAGGAATAACACCTTTGACTGGTGAGAGGATCGGGCAGGTCGGCTCTGCTCTCTGTAAGATGGTGGAGAAAGAAATGGGGAGGTACTTGTCCAAGGCCAAATTGCCGAGCCACTACGACCGGCTGGTAGAATTCATACCCAGGCTTGATTATTCTGTTGGATGTACTCATGCCAACTGGAAGGAAACAGGGACGGATCACAGTGGAAAAGAGCTGCCGAGTGCTGGTGTCATCGGCAAAGTTGTCTAGCCAGAAGGAGATTGGATTTTCAAAATGTTCCGATTCTTCCATGTAAGGAAAGAAGATAGGGTTGTCCAGGCCTTGAAAGAAGGTGCTGAACCACTTGGATGCTTCCTGAGGGATCAGTTTACTACCTGGCAGTCTATACAAAGCTTGGCCGTAGCTGGTGCATCGGATCTGCTTCCCTTTGACATCTGGAAAGGTGCAACTCGCCAAAAGGGGGAAGTTTGGGACGTGGTTTTGAAAATACAGCTGAGCCCATAGCTGAATGAACCACCAAGGACCTCCTGTTTTGACTGCTATGCCAGAGAACAGTTTGACAGACATCAACTGGAGATATCGATAGACCTCTCCAAGGAACAGTTTGCCGATGCCAAGTTGAGTGCCTTTGGCAAGTTCGTAGGCCAAGGAGAGATAATTCTTGGTTGGAGCAAGGGAAGGGCCACAGAATATGAAATATTCCAGCCAGAAGTTGAGAAAGGCTGTGTGTTCTTTCTCTGTGACAGGGCCTTTAGTTTTCATATGGCGTTGGAGGTAGGCACCCCAGTTCGTGCAGTCTGTTTTGGAAGACAGCTTGTAGGGGACCTTGGTCAGCTTAAAAGCAGAGGGGCTGGGTGATGTAACATCCAGACCAGTAATCATCACCACGTCTAACAGAGTTGGTGACATGGGTCCATGACCGAACATGAAGCAGTTCAGAGCGTCAGACCAGAAGTAGCCGATGGTTTTTAGAAGATTTTCATGTTTCTCAAGGGGAGACAATGACAAATGCAGGGCATCGGCTATTCCCGTGGTTTCCCATTGGGATTGGTAAGCTCTAGCTACCCTGCTGAACCAAGAGACCCAATGTTCAGGGGGATTAGGCCAGGCTCGCAGGCAGTCGGCCCAAGAGTTCAAATCTAGGTCTTGGCTTACGAAGGGGATTCTGTTTGCTTCGCAAGAGATCAGATGGGCAGGACTAGATTCTGTACGGGGGCCAAGACAGAGAGAATTTGGGAGAGAAGGATGCGGCAGCAGAATGTCTGAAACCTAAAAAATTTAATGGTGGAATAAAGCATTAATTCAGGTGTTTGCCATTAATTCTAGCACCGTGTTCAGACTGCGAGGAGTAGGCGTACCTTCAGACCGGAGACCGCTGGGTTGGTGTTGGATGATTCCGCCATCTAGTTTGCCGGCGGAGATGGATCTATGCAGTTGGGGATCGAGGGTTCTTGTCGCTGTGAGCTCGATCTGGTCGGTGAGCAATTGGAGATCTGGGTCGCCCTTTTTTGAAGAGGGTCGCAGGCTACCGTTTGAAACTGGGAAGTGGCCGCTCAGATTTGTCTAAGTTTGCGACCAGAATTGACCTTGTCAACGTTTTTTGGGAAAGCCGATGTTTTACCATCGGCTCTTTGAGCTTTGACTTGGTTGACTGTATGAGCGCAGTGTGGTGAAAGCCGATACAGTACTATCGGCTTCTGGAGCATTGACCTATTTTTACTATCGACAAAATCAAATTGGAAAAGCAATCTTTGATTCAAAAGACGGTTATTTACAATGGAGCCGATTGCTTACAAAAGGAGATCTACTACTAGTACTACTACTACTAGTTCCTAATCTAGAGGCCGGTGTCGTTGCCGCTGTCCTCGCCGTCGTCTTGTTCGCTGTCATCAGCGCTGCTGCCGGCGTCGTCTTCGCTGCTACTGCTGAAGATGCCAGCGGGGGCCTCCTCGTCCTCATCGTCGTCTTCGGTGTCCTCGCTGGACCCGGCGCGGAAGCGCTTCACCGGCGGGTATTCATCGGAGGAGGTGTCCTCCTCCGATTCCTCCTCCTCGTCGGAGGATTCGACGCCATCCCAGGACCAGGCGTCGTCGGAGCTCTCCACCTCCAGTTCCCCGTCAACAAGGAACTGGAGGCCCTCCTCGCCGTCGGTCAGGGACTCGTCGTCCTCCGACCAGACGGTGAAGTTCCAGTCCCTCTTGTCCCACCATTGTGGGGCGAGGGCCTCGTACGCCGCCATTGGCGGGTGCTCCGGCGTTGGCTCTCGGTCGCTCATCGTGTTGGAAGACTGGGAGGAAAGGGCGGATGATTTGGAGGTAGAAGAGGCGGCCATGGCAGAGGAAGAGGGTTTTTTCGGCGGAGGAAGAGGGTTTTTTGGCTACTGGAGGAAGATGGGGCTGCAAACTGCTCAGATGAATTTAAATAAGGGGAATAGTGGGAGGTGGTTCAATGCCATAGCAGTTTCCCAGAATGCGGTGCCAAAATTGTCAAATCATGCACTGCGGAGAAGTTGAGAAGACAAGGCATCATGATGAGGGGGTGGCGTGACGATTATGCTCTGCAACGCGTAACCCGATGTAAAAAAAAAGGGGGGAAGAAAAAACATCAACAGAGTGGTTTTGGAATTATTATTGCCAAAACCAGGGGGGCATGTGTTATCGCCATATTTTGGCCAAAGGAGGAGGTGGGCCGCAATCAAGATGGGCTTGGAAGATACATATATGCAACGTGTTGTTGAATCGGCCTTGTGCGTAGATTTGGGCTAAATTGCCCGTGTATCTGTATATTGTAGTAGGTTCCGTTTCGGTTTAAGTAAGAGATAGAGTTATAGAGTTATTCCAAAGATAGAAAGTCTCCGGACTATAAATATGTACCTAAGGTTATTGAGAAAAGGAGGACAATCACGTTCACAACAAACACAATCTCGGCGCATCGCCACCCCTTGTTTCTAGGGTTTCTTTCGGGTAAGTGTCATGCTGCCTAGATCGCATCTTGCGATCTAGGCAGTATCTGCTTATGCGTTATTTGGTGTTACTCGTACTGAAGCCTTGTTGATGGCGAGTAATACTATTATCATAGATTTGTTGAGGCTAGCATCGGTACCTTTTTACTATGATTGTTTAGTTATGCTGCCTCTAGTTATCTCGCTGCCTTTACACCTTTTCCCGGGTGTAAGGGTAGCATCTTGCTTGATCTTTATTCAGTTGATTTGATCTATTGTAGTGGTGCCTTGTTTTCCAAGGTTTAGTTTGATATCTACGTAGTCAGGCCTTGCAAACGGGGTTGAACGATCCAGTAGTACGTGAGGATATGGTTTGCTAGTTCGAGAGAAGTTGTTCCGGGAATTGACTTTACGTCGGTTGTTAGGCCTTCTCTAGGGTTAGTTTTCTATCATCTTTTGTATCTACCAGGCTCAATTACGTGTAGGACGTTCCAATTACGTGGTGAAAACGTTAGACTGTCGTAGATCGATTTAACTCGTAATGATGAAGCAAAACCCCATGTTATCGTAGATCTAATGCAGAACCATGGGATAATCGGCTCCAGGAGCCGATTCACAGGGAAACCTGGGAGCCGGTTACGGCTCGAATTTTACGTATACTTGTTTACCATGCAGGAAACTGATCGAAGCAATCCATCACCTTCCTGACCAGGTATAGGTCAGGTGGCACGCCCTTGAACCAAGCCAGGACATGTGCCGGAGTTTTGCGGGCCGTTCCCCGAGGGACCAGGGCCCACCGGCAGTTCTGGGAGCCTCCCGGCTCTTCGTGTTGCTCGTCGCTGCTCGCCGGTGGGTTTTGACAGGCAACAATATGTTAGGAGGCTTTCTGCATATTTACACCGGTACCTGTATTATATATTGTAGCCTTTGGCCCCAGAGGAATGCAAGTTGCATATTCCTGACATATATGATATCATTCTTCCAACTTTTAAAAGGTGTCTTACAAAGGTTGGATTATTTCCGACCAAGATTCTTTTGGCAGGGGACAATAAGAAAAAAAAATAGACTGGCTAAATGGAGTGTGCTATGTCGACCCAAAGAACAGGGTGGGATGGGTATTCATAATCTGGAGATCAAAAATATAGCCCTACTTAGTAAGTGGCTCTTCAAGTTATTAACTGAAGAGGAGATATGGCAAACTCTACTTATAAGAAAATAAGTTGGAACAAAAGCATTGTCCCAAATGGTTTAGAATCCCGGTGACTCTCACTTTTAGGCCGGTCTGATGGCATCTAAGAAACATTTCTTCCGCTTCGAAACATTTTCTGTTAACAACGAATCTTAGATAAGGTTTTGGGAGGATAAGTGGTTTGGCACTACTACACTCTGCAAACAATATCCCGTATTGTATTCTATTGTCCGTTATAAGGAGGAAACAATCGCCACCGTATTGGAATCGTTTCCTCCTAACGTGATTTTTAGGAGAGATTTGATTGGAACGAGACTTGAATCTTGGATTGAACTACTACATCGGTTAGAAAATGTTCAAGTGTCAAGTGGAACTGATGAATTTCGATGGAACTTAAACGAGAATGGTTCATTCTCCGTCAGTTTCTTATACAATGCATTAGTCCAACCAGTCATACCAATTTTAGATAATAGGATGATATCAAAGATGAAGATACCTCTAAAAAACAAAATATTTGCTTGGTATCTTTGTCGAGGGATTATCCTTACTAAAGATAATCTTATTAAGCGGAATTGGCATGGGAATCCAATGTGTGTGTTCTGTCACTATTGAGACAATCAAACACCTGTTTTTCCAAACAAACGTGACAAGCCTTCCTCCAGCATACTCTTTTTTTTTTGGAGAAAATATCCTGCAGAACACTTGGGTCATGCTAGACGGACCGCCGGACGATCCGGCCAAGAGTCCGGTCCATCGGACTAGGCCTCAGCGGCCCAGCCGACCCGCGTCCTACGACCGAACTGTAGGGTTCGCAGCATAGAAAACAAAATTTTTCCTACGATGTGAACTATATACCAAGATCTATCTACTAGATACAAACAACGGGCGGATGTATATCCGTAGAGAACATACCCTTGAAGACCGACAGAGCTTAACGAGTTCAACTCGTGGTTGATGTAGACGATCTCTTGTCGATCTCAAGATCGAGAGGAAGTCCTAGCGCCGCAAATCGGCAGCGCATCCGTGCTCGCACACACGTTCGAGGCACCGAGCAACCTCCGCCTCCTCGCTCCAGCGATGCAGCGGAAGCACAACTCTTTCTTGCCGAATAGCCACCGGGAACATGTATCTCGCTAGTCCGAGACCATGGGGGATAAATTTTAGAGGGGGAGAGAGATCCTTCACGAGGAGGTGTGAGAGACAAGTGAGGAGGGGGGCTCCTTTTATAGGAGGAGGGGGGGGGGGAACCCCAAGGGGGTGGCCGGCGCATGGGGCTGCCCCCTTGCCCTCCCCTCTTCATGTGGGTGGACACTCCACTCACAAATCTCCTTTAAATTCCCTCCACTCAAAAGTCCACTCAAATTCCCATTAAATTTCCACCAAATTTAATGCAAACTCTCATTAAATAAAACTCTTTTATTTTATTCAGAATTTTGTCAATTACTTTAATGACAAACATTCACAAATAACTCCTTGCTAGAATTCTATTTCACATGCATAACCACTTTATGCAATTTCACCCGAAAACCTGTTTCGGTATCTAGTGAAATAAATTCCTGCGCTTGTTCATTCTTTCGGCATGAAACATTTGCTCCAATTGGATGTCGGTGTCTCTTAAGTGTGTCACCCTACGGTTCGTGAATAATGCGGACATGATCGAGACCCCTCTCGGATCAATAATCAGAAGCGGGATCTGGAGACCCATACTGACTCCCACACATTCAACGATGACTTTCTTGTGATCGTCAGAACCTTTTACGCTAGTATCTTAATCCCTTTGTTTCACGATATATTACATGTCCGAGATTCGATCATCGGTATCTCCATACCTAGTTTGATCTCGTTACCGACATGCACTCTTTTCTCGTTCCTGTGATATAACATTCTAGTGATCAAATCACTTGCTTGCAAGCTAATCAATGTGATATCACCGAGAGGGCCCAGAGTATATCTATCTGTCATCGGGATGAACAAATTCCACTCTCGATCCATGAGCCTCAACATAACACTTTATTAGTTCTGAATCCATCTTTATAATCACCCTGTTACGGTGTGACGTTTGATGTTATCAAGAAACTCTTCCGGTGTTAGTGATTGACATGATCTCATGGTCTAAGGATTAGGATCACTTCGTAAGTTGTTATAGCAATATAAACTCAATGACTTTGATCGTAATGCTATACTTCGGATGAATGTTCATCACACCATTACACTAATGTTGTGATCCCGTTATTAACAACATCCAATGTCCATGATCAGGAAACCTTGATCATCTTGTTAATCAATGAGCTAGTTTATGAGAGAGGCATAACTAGGAACTTTCTGTTTGTTTATTAAACACACATGTATTAACGTTTCCGTATTAATACAATTATAGCATGCAAAATAAACATCTATCATATACTTGGAATACACATAATAAACACTTTATTATTGCCTCTCAGGGCATATTCCCTTCAGTCTCCCACTTGCACTAGAGACAATAATCTAGTTACATAGTGATAAATCTAACACCCATTGTGTTCTGGTGTTGATCATGTTTTGCTCTAGGGAGAGTTTTAGTCAACGGATCTGCTACATTGAGATCCGTATGTACTTTACAAATCTTTATATCTCCATCCTTGACATGCTCGCGGATGGAGTGAAACCGGCGCTTAATATGCTTGGAATGCTTGTGAGACCTTGGCTCTTTGGCATTGGCAATGGCACCATTGTTGTCACAATAGATCACCATTGGGTCCAACGCGTTTGCCACCACTCCTAGTTCAGATATGAACTCCTTCATCCAAACTGCTTCCTGAGCCGCTTCCGAAGCAGCAACATATTCGGCCTCCGTTGTTGATCCCGCTACCACAGGTTGTTTGGAGCTCCTCCAACTAACCGCTCCGCCATTCATGAGAAATACGTATCCGGATTGAGACTTAGAGTCATCCGGATCGGTGTCAAAGCTAGCGTCGACATAACACTTAGCGACGAGCTCTTCTTCACCTTCGTATACAAGAAACATATCCTTAGTTCTTCGTAAGTACTTAAGGATATTCTTGACCGCTATCCAGTGTTCCGAACCTGGATCCGATTGGTACCTACTAGTCAAACTAATAGCATGTGCCACATCCGGTCTTGTACATAGCATGGCGTACATTATAGAGCCTATGGCTAAAGCATAGGGGACTTTGTCCATTATCTCTCTTTCTTCCGCCGAAGCTGGACTTTGAGTCTTACTCAATGTCTTGCCTTGCAACATAGGTAAGAACCCCTTCTTACTTCCGTCCATTTTAAACTTCTTTAAAATCTTATCAAGGTATGTACTTTGCGATAGCCTTATTAGGCGCCTAGATCTATCTCTATAGATCTTGATGCCTAATATGTATGACGCTTCACCTAGGTCCTTCATTGAAAATCTGCTGTTTAGATAACTTTTAACACTGTTTAAAAGATCTATATCATTTCCGATCAATAATATGTCATCCACATATAATATCAGAAATGCCACATTGCTCCCACTCACTTTCTTGTAAATACAAGCTTCTCCATAAGTTTGGACAAATCCAAACTCTTTGATCACCTCATCAAAGCGGAGATTCCAACTTCGTGATGCTTGCTTCAATCCATAGATGGATCGCTGAAGCTTGCACACCTTGTTAGCATCCTTAGGATCGACAAAACCCTTTGGTTGTATCATATACAACTCTTCTTCAATATTACCATTGAGAAACGCGGTTTTGACATCCATCTGCCATATCTCATAATCGAAATATGCAGCAATTGCTAACATAATCCTAACTGACTTTAGCATCGCTACGGGAGAGAAAGTCTCATCGTAGTCAACTCCTTGAATTTGTCGAAACCCCTTTGCGACAAGTCGAGCTTTATAGACGGTCACATTACCATCAGCATCAGTTTTCCTTTTGAAAATCCATTTGTTCTCCACGGCCTTTCGGTCGTGAGGTAATTCCACCAAGTTCCAAACTTGATTTTCATACATGGATTCCATCTCGGATTTCATGGCTTCTAACCATTTGTTGGAATCCGGGCTCATCATCGCTTCTTCATACGTCGCTGGGTCATCATTTTCATCAACCATGAAATTCATGACAGGATTTCCATACAGCTCGGGAGCTGCACGCGCCCTGTTTGACCTGCGAGGTTCGGTAGTACTCTCTTTCGGAGTTTCATGATCATTATCATTAGTTCCCTCTTCAACAGGTGGAGCCAACTCCGGAACAACTTCCGATGCTGCGCTACTCGCCATACTTTGAAGAGAAGGTTCCACAACCTCTTCGAGTTCTACCTTCCGACTACTCACACCTTTCGCGAGAAACTCTTTCTCTAGAAAGGATCCATTCTTGGCAACAAAAACCTTGCCCTCGGATCTGTGATAGAAGGAATACCCAATAGTTTCTTTAGGGTATCCTATGAAGACGCATTTTTCCGCTTTGGGTTCGAGTTTATCCGGTTGAAGTTTCTTCACATAAACATCGCATCCCCAAACTTTAAGAAATGACAGCTTAGGTTTGTTTCCAAACCACAATTCATACGGTGTCTTTTCAACGGATTTAGATGGTGCCCGATTTAAAATGAATGCAGCAGTTTCTAGTGCATAACCCCAAAATGACAACGGCAAGTCCGTCAGAGACATCATAGATCGAACCATATCTAATAAAGTACGATTACGACGTTCCGACACACCATTTCGCTGTGGTGTTCCGGAAGGTGTGAGTTGTGAAACAATTCCACACTCTTTCATGTGAGTTCTAAACTCGTAACTTAGATACGCACCTCCACGGTCGGACCGTAGAAATTTGATCTTTATATTACGATGATTTTCCACTTCATTCTGAAATTCCTTGAACTTTTCAAAGGTTTCAGACTTGTGTTTCATCAAGTAGATATAACCGTATCTACTCAAATCATCCGTGAAAGTAACAAAATAACGATATCCACCTCGCGCCGACACACTCATTGGACCACATACATCAGAATGTATGATTTCCAATAAATCTGTCGCCCGTTCCATTGAACCGGAAAACGGCGTTCTAGTCATCTTGCCCATAAGGCATGGCTCACATGTATCAAATGATTCATAATCAAGTGATTCCAAAAGTCCATCCGAATGGAGCTTCTTCATGCGTTTAACGCCAATATGACCTAGACGGCAGTGCCACATATATGAGGATATATCATCATTAAGTTTAATCCTTTTAGCATCAACATTATGAATATGTGTAACATTATCATCGAGATATAATAGAAATAAACCATTCATCATCGGTGCATGACCATAAAAGATTTCATTCATATAAATGGAACAACCATTGTTCTCGGATTTAAATGAATAACCACTTCGCATCAAACACGATCCAGATACAATGTTCATGCTCAGTGCAGGCACCAGATAACATTTATTCAAGTTTATAACTAATCCCGACGGTAAGTGGAGAGGCAGCGTTCCGACGGCGATCACATCAACACTTGATCCATTGCCGACACACATATTGACCTCACCCCTTGCTAGCGGTCGCTTGTTCCGCAGCCCCTGATTTGAGTTACAAATATTAGCAACTGAACCGGTATCAAATACCCAGGTGCTACCGCGAGCACTAGTCAAGTACACATCAATAACATGTATATCATATATACCTTTGTTTGCCTTGCCGGTCTTCTTGTCTGCCAGATACTTGGGGCAGTTGCGCTTCCAGTGGCCAGTCCCCTTACAATAGTAGCACTCGGAATCAGACTTAGGTCCAACTCGGGGTTTCTTTTCAGGCATGGCAACAGGCTTGCCACCCTTACTTCCCTTCCGTTTTCCCTTCTTGTCTTTCTTGAAACCAGTGTTCCTATTGATCATCAACACTTGATGTTCCTTTTTGATCTCCACTTCTGCAGTTTTAAGCATTGACAGAAGCTCGGGGAGAGACTTCTTCATTCCTTGCATATTATAGTTCATCACGAAGCTCTTATAGCTAGGTGGCAGAGACTGCAGAACACGATGGATGCCTAAGTCAATGGGAATCGATGTTCCCAAGGACACAAGCTTATCGGCGTAACCCGACATCTTGAGTACATGCTCACTAACGGAGCTGTGCTCTTCCATCATGCAGCTAAAGAACTTTTCTGAAGCGTTGAAGCTCTCTACAGCAGCATGTGTGTCGAAAATCATTTTCAACTTACCCATTGTATCAAATGCATTGCCGTTTTCGAAACGCTTTCGAAGTTCCGGCTCTAGCCCATACAATATGCCGCAATGAACTAAGTTGTGGTCCTCCTGACGAGTCTGATAGACATTCTTCTCCTCGTCAGGGGCATCATCAAAAGGTGGGGGGCCTAACGGCGCTTCTAGCACATATTGCTTTTGTGTAGCAGAGAGGAGAATCCTCAAATTCATGTCCCATTCGGTAAAGTTGCTACCGTTCGTTGCTAGTTTCTCTTTCTCCATGAACACATTGAAATTAATAGCAGGTGGTGCCATCTACAACAGAATTTGTAAAGTTTAGACTAAGTGTATGATAGATTGAGTTCAACTAATCTATATTACAAATGAACTCCCACTAAAAACGACATCCCTCATGCCTTTTTGGTGATTACATGAACTAAATCCACTACACCAAGTCCGATCATCACGTGAGTCGGTATAGCTTCAAAGGCGAGCATCAAATGGGCATCATATCAACTATATGACTCATGCTTAACCTTTCGGTCCGTGTTCCGAGGCCATGTCTGTACATGCTAGGCTCGCCAAGTTAGAACCTTAGTATTCGCGTGTGTAACTGTTTTACACCCGAAATATGGTCGTGGATCCAAGAACACTCGATCATCACGTGATGTCTTGGAGCGACGAAAACATAACCGGTGCATACTAAAGGAAGAACACATTCTTATCTTGATATTTAAATGAGGGATCATCTTATTATGCTAACAAAGCGCTAAACAAGCAATATAAGATGCTATCAAACATCATATGTTTATTAGTGAAATTATATGGTTCCCGCAGATGATCTCTATCATGTGCATCGTGGTATGATCACTATCATACCTATATGTGTAAATCCAAGGTCTATGGATTTTACACGCTATGTGTGTTGTAAGAGTATCATCTCATACTTCTACTTACAACACTACCATATCATAACACTAGCCCAGCAAAAATCTAAACTAGACGCCTCTAATTTATCCATTGCAAGTTTTACGTGCCTTAGGGCTTTCGAGATAGAACCGTTCTTACCTACGAACATGAACCACAACGAGGATAATCAAATTGTTGACAACTCGCTTGCAAAATAGATATTGACTATAGTAGGAGAGACAGACACCCGCTAGCCACTTATGCAAACTAGTTGCATGTCAAGCGTGGAACAGGTCTCATGTGCGAGGACATGTAATGTTTGTCCGGGCCGCTTCATCCCACTATGCCACCAATATCCAAAATTACAACAAAGGAGCAACAACATGATCATCATCGCCCACATACTCATATGTGTACTACCCGTGTAAAGTATCTACGCATAGATCCGGCTCTGATACCACTGTAGGGTTCGCAGCATAGAAAAAAAATTTCCAACGATGTGAACTACATACCAAGATCTATCTACTAGATACAAACAACGGGCGGATGTATATCCGTAGAGAACATACCCTTGAAGACCGACAAAGCTTAATGAGTTCAACTCGTGCTTGATGTAGACGATCTCTTGCCGATCTCAAGATCGAGAGGAAGTCCTAGCGCCGCAAATCAGCAGCGCATCCGTGCTCGCACACACGTTCGAGGCACTGAGAAACCTCCGCCTCCTCGCTCCAGCGATGCAGCGGAAGCACAACTCTTTCTTGCCGAATAGCCACCGGGAACATGTATCTCGCTAGTCCGAGACCATGGGGGATAAATTTTAGAGGGGGAGAGAGATCCTTCACGAGGAGGTGTGAGAGACAAGTGAGGAGGGGGGCTCCTTTTATAGGAGGAGGGGGGGAACCCCAAGGGGGTGGCCGGCGCATGGGGCTGCCCCCTTGCCCTCCCCTCTTCATGTGGGTGGACACTCCACTCACAAATCTCCTTTAAATTCCCTCCACTCAAAAGTCCACTCAAATTCCCATTAAATTTCCACCAAATTTAATGCAAACTCTCATTAAATAAAACTCTTTTATTTTATTCAGAATTTTGTCAATTACTTTAATGACAAACATTCACAAATAACTCCTTGCTAGAATTCTATTTCACATGCATAACCACTTTATGCAATTTCACCCGAAAACCTGTTTCGGTATCTAGTGAAATAAATTCCTGCGCTTGTTCATTCTTTCGGCATGAAACATTTGTTCCAATTGGATGTCGGTGTCTCTTAAGTGTGTCACCCTACGGTTCGTGAATAATGCGGACATGATCGAGACCCCTCTCGGATCAATAATCAGAAGCGGGATCTGGAGACCCATACTGACTCCCACACATTCAACGATGACTTTCTTGTGATCGTCAGAACCTTTTACGCTAGTATCTTAATCCCTTTGTTTCACGATATATTACATGTCCGAGATTCGATCATCGGTATCTCCATACCTAGTTTGATCTCGTTACCGACATGCACTCTTTTCTCGTTCCTGTGATATAACATTCTAGTGATCAAATCACTTGCTTGCAAGCTAATCAATGTGATATCACCGAGAGGGCCCAGAGTATATCTATCTGTCATCGGGATGAACAAATTCCACTCTCGATCCATGAGCCTCAACATAACACTTTATTAGTTCTGAATCCATCTTTATAATCACCCTGTTACGGTGTGACGTTTGATGTTATCAAGAAACTCTTCCGGTGTTAGTGATTGACATGATCTCATGGTCTAAGGATTAGGATCACTTCGTAAGTTGTTATAGCAATATAAACTCAATGACTTTGATCGTAATGCTATACTTCGGATGAATGTTCATCACACCATTACACTAATGTTGTGATCCCGTTATTAACAACATCCAATGTCCATGATCAGGAAACCTTGATCATCTTGTTAATCAACGAGCTAGTTTATGAGAGAGGCATAACTAGGAACTTTCTGTTTGTTTATTAAACACACATGTATTAACGTTTCCGTATTAATACAATTATAGCATGCAAAATAAACATCTATCATATACTTGGAATACACATAATAAACACTTTATTATTGCCTCTCAGGGCATATTCCCTTCACGAACCCTAGAAGGGGGCCATATAAAGGCGGAGCTAAGACGGGCGCAGCGCCTCCTACCTCCTCACCCTCAGCTCGCGATTCCGCCGCCACCGCTCCCGATCCCATCTCATCTTCGCCCTCGGAGCCTCTGGTTCACGCTCGCCATGGACCGGGGGATCTTCAACCTCGACGACCTCAACCCAAAAGCCCGAGCGAACCATGAGGCCTGTTACCAACCTGGACCTCTTCGCCTCCTCGTCTTTCACCCCTGGTCGCGTCTCACCGTCGAAGTAAGTTTCCTACGTCTCTGGTTGTTTAGTGTCGTGCGTCCTTTGTTCAACTGCTTCTTCCTGACCCTTCGCTGATGCTCCTTGCAGGGACATCGTCGACCTGGGCATCTCCAACCCCTTCACGGACGACGATGACGAGGAGGCTTTGACCGAGCTCAAGTATGCAGCTATCGCCGAGCTTGTCTCCGATCCGGTCGATGCCGTCGCCCACGTCCCCGATCCCTTCCATGCCGCGCCGCACGTCGCCGATCTCCTCGATGCCGCCGCCCTCCTCGCGGATCCTGTCGCCGCTCCCGTTGACCAGGAAGCCCCTCCAGATGATGAGTAAGCCCTACACTGATCTGTTTTGACGACCCCTCTGTGATAAGCCCTACAGTGATCCGTTTTGACGGCCCCTCTGTGATTATTGTTATCTTTTTTTCTGACTTGACCCATGACCCTTCACCGTAGCGGAGGATGGACTGTGGTCAGATCTAGAAAGTTCGGCATGGATTTGGTTACCCTTAGGGTTTTATGGTTTCGCTTTTTGCAGAAGGAATGATCCGTCTATAGGGAAGACATGCCTTCCATGGACGCGCAGAATGTTTTGTACAAAACTGTTATACTTATTTAAATTTATATTTTCTACGCTAGAATTATCACAATTTTATTTAATTAGATGGCACACATAACAATGTTTGTGAGTTAGTTATACTATTTTTTTATTAAGTTGTAATGTATCACCCAATATTTTAATTGTTCTAAATTTAAATTACATGTTGTAATAAAATTTCTTATTTAATTAATTATCAATTGTGGAATAAAGTATGCAACAATGCATAAGGGTTGCCTATGTATGTGTGTCAACGTATATGTTTTGATATCATTAAATGTACTATCTGAACTAGGGGTAGTTCTATTTGGGTGGTTCTAGTGTATATTTATAATTCTCTTACCACAAGTTTAAACTATGTTTTATTTTTTATAAAGTTTTGTAAAATTATTGATACGTCTTAAACGTATCTATAATTTTTGATACTCCATGTTTGTTTATGTTTTTTTTACACTTTGAGGTATTTTTATATACTTTCTGGAACTAACCTATTGACAAGATGCCGTAGTGTCAGTTGCCTGTTTTCTGCTGTTTTTGGTTTCAGAAAAGCTAAAAAATGAATATTTTTGAAATTGGACGGGACAAAAGCCAATCTGCCTTTCCGGAGCAATACGGAAACGCAAAACAGAGACGGAGGGGGACACCAGGGTGGGCACACCCTAGTGTGGCGCAGGTAGCCCCTGGTGACGCCACCAGGGGTGTGCCCCCCTGGCTGCCTCCTCGCCTCGTCTCTTCGCCTATAAGAAACCTCTGATGCAGAAACCCTAAAACAATCGGCATACATCCACGAAAAGTTTCGCAGCACTGCCGCCACCAAAGGAGAGATTCGGGGACATAAGTCTCTGTTCCGATACCCTGCCGGAACGGGGAATTTCCCCCGGAGCCATCTCCATCGATCTCCGCCACCATCTCCATCGGCATTGCTGATTTCCATGATGAGGAGGGAGTAGTTCTTCCTCGAGGCTAAGGACTCTACCGGTAGCTATGTGTTCATCTCTCTCTATGCGTGATCATAAGCTTTTGTAATCAAGTAGATCTACTCTACTACTCAAGTGTTTTAATTAATCTTCGACTATCCCCACGTGTGTGAAAGTGACAGTGCACACCGTGTGGCACTTAGCCTATAGATTATATAAATATTTGTCATAAGTTATATTTGGAGTTGGATGTCTCTATGAAATTGTGATGTTTGAAGAAACTATCTAGCGCTCAAGGTGACAGTGTGGGGTTATCTAGATATGGATTACGAACTTTAAGGAGTGTTTTTGTAGTCTTACCATGGATTAGAATTATCCAACCAGAGAATAGTTTCCCGACTCTTTTCCCTCCTGAGCTGGCTAACAAAGGAGTGCCTTGAGCAAATGAGAGATAGTCTTCTACAATACCTAGATTTTGGAAGAATTCAATGTTGGTTGGAGGAGAGTACTAGTACGTAATTTGTCCCATAAAATCAGCCCGGACGATTCGTGTAGGGAGCATAATAGTACTACTAGGATCGGAAAAGTTAGACTTACGGGATATATCTTACGGAAAATCTGTACGGGAGGACGTTTAAACAACCGATTGGTTCAATTTTTTTTCCTTCCATGATTTTCGGAATCTAAACTCTCGCCGTGCTGCCACGTGAGTCCGTATGTCCAATTCTGCAACGATGAGCTCGTAGATGTAGCGTTACTGTACTAGGATCATGGAGGGAAATGGCAAGAGCAATAAAATGTGGAGCTGGGGTGGTGAGAGCGCGGTCTTCAATTCAAGGTGTGATAGATCGAGAAGTCAAGCTGAGCACATCGCCATGTAGTTTACTGGTACCAAGCTGTACTTTGTTGTAGGGATAAGGAAGTGGGACAATTGAGACAAGTGAGATATATTTTTAGACTACTAGAGTAATTTAAAACTAAGCGGGACAGGTGGGATAAGCTAGAATTGACATACCCCGTTTATTCCATTTATTTTACCTAAATTAGAGTTAGTCTAATAATCTAAAAGTGGGATAGTCTAGCTAGCATGTCGCCGTCTTGAGGACGGACCACGGGATCTCGCTCATGCCGTGCCCCATGCATGTGGCCAAACCACGCGATCTCGCTGGCACGGTAGAAAATAGGATAGGACACACTACCCATGCCGCCCATGCAGGCGCAGATGTGTATTGGTGCCGGAGCAAAGTACCATGGAAAAAAAAGCCGAGGAGCGAACTCAGATCTACCTCTACCTCTCCCGGTGCGTCTGAAGCAGGCTCACATGGACCAGCGAGGCCGACCGCTTCAAGGTCGTCGTTGTCTCACGCTCCAACGGCCAGCCCCTCATAGTGGGGATAACTTCATTAGTAACTAAGAGTTCAAGTCAAGATTTTTTATGTGGCAGTGATTTAATGAAAAGAGAGATGGATTGAGTAACTAGCTATGTTACTGTAACATCACACATTCCAAGGCAAAGTGTGTCTATAACCTAATTAATGTGACATTAAGTTATTTTTCACTATGAAGATAGTAACTTAGACTAGTAACATGTGCATGTTACTACTCTAAGTTACTCTCCACTATGACCAGCCTAATATAACTGCTCCATCGTCCACTTGCAACAAGTGACGGATGTCAGGAATATGCAACTTGTATTCCTCTGGGGCCAAAGACCACAATATATAGTACAGGTACAGGGCAAATATGCAGGAAGCCCCCTAACATATGGGGGAAATACAATATACATATATATACATCTAACACCCCCCCTCAAACTCATGGTGGATCCACAACACTGAGTTTGGAGAGTAAGAAATCATGCTGCGCTCTGGTCTGGGCCTTCGTAAAGAAATCCGCCAACTGTAAGTCTGAAGGCACATACTGAAGCGCAACAACCTGAGCCTGCACCTGAGCACGTGTATAGAAAGCATCAACACCAATATGCTTGGTAAGCTCATGCTTGACCGGATCACGTGCAACACTAATAGCACCTGTACTGTCAGACAAAACCAGAGTGGGTGTGGTAAGAGAGACCCCAAAATCCGCAAGTAACCACCGTAACCAGGTCACCTCAGCAGTCAACAAGGCCATAGCACGCAACTCAGCCTCAACACTCGAACGGGAAACCGCTGTCTGTTTCTTCGTCTTCCAAGCAATGAGCGAACCACCAAGAAACACACAGTAAGCAGAAAGTGAACGACGATCCGATGGATCACTCGCCCACGTAGCGTCCGAATAGCACTGGAGCTGGAGAGAGCTGGAACGAGGAAAGAAAAGGCGACGAGTAATCGTACCACGAAGATAACGAAGAACACGGAGAAGATGACTATAGTGAACAGTGGTGGGAGCAGAGACAAACTGACTCAGAATATGAACAGGATAAGAGATGTCAGGACGAGTGACAGCAAGATAAACTAGACTCCCAACAAGATGACGATAACGCGTCGGATCAGAAAGGAGATCACCATTAGTAGGTTGAAGCTTAACATTAAGCTCCATAGGGGTCTCAACAGTGCGCTCATCCCCAAGAGCAGCACGAGCAAGAAGATCCTGAATATACTTTTCCTGAGAGATGTAAAAGCCATCAGAAGTGGAGGAAACCTCAATCCCAAGAAAGTATCGAAGAGGACCAAGATCAGTCATAAGAAACTGATCACGAAGACGAGCCTTAACAAAGACGATATACTCAGGATCATCACCAGTAATGATCATGTCATCAACATAGAGAAGAAGAAGAGTGCGTCCACGAGGAGAACTGTGAACAAACAGCGCTGGATCATGAGCACTAGGGGAGAAACCAGCAGCAGTCACTACAGAAGCAAAGCGCTCAAACCAGGCACGAGGAGCCTGTTTGAGGCCATAAAGAGACCGTCGAAGATGACAAACCATCCCCTTGGGAACAGAATACCCAGGAGGAGGCTGCATATAAACCTCCTCACTCAACTCACCATTGAGAAAGGCGTTCTGAACATCAAGCTGAGACACAGACCAGTGACGAACAGAAGCAACAGCAAGAAGAGTACGCACAATGGTCATATGGGCTACAGGAGCAAAGGTCTCATCATAGTCACGACCATGCTCCTGCTGAAAACCACGAGCCACAAGACGCGCCTTATAGCGCTCAAGAGATCCATCAGAGCGGGTCTTAATCTTATAGACCCACTTACACGTGATGGGACGAACACCGGGAGGGGGAGAAACAAGATCCCAGGTGCCAGTGCGCTCAAGCGCAGCAATCTCCTCAGCCATGGCCAGCTGCCATTCAGGATGATGCTCAGCATCCCGATAAGAAGTCGGCTCGGAGGCAACAGAAAGGCCATACTGACTAGGAGAGTAACGGTGAGGAGCACGACGCTGACGAACAGGACGAGTAGAGGGAAGATCATCAGAGGAAGACGACGCAGGAGACGACGATGAAGAAGAGGGAATAGTAGAGGAAGACTCCGGAGAACGAGGAGAACTAGGAGAACTAGATGGAGCAGAAGAAGACGGTGTCGAAGAAGAGATATCAGGGTGAGGAGATCCTGAAGAAGACACAATAGGGGTAGAAGGAGGTGTGTCAGGAAAGAGAAGAAAAGAGATATCTTCCACCGGGTAAGTACCAGCGGTGGGACGAGGATAGAAAGGACGCGTCTCATCAAAAGTAACATCACGAGAGATACGCATCCGACGACCAACAGGGTCCCAACAGCGATAGCCCTTATGCTCATCACTGTATCCGAGGAAGACACACTCAACAGACTGAGCGGTCAGTTTGGTGCGTTCGCGAGGAGCAAGGAGAACATAGCAAACACAACCAAACAAGCGAAGCATGGAGTAATCTGGAGACTGACCAGAGAGGCGCTCAAGAGGGATACCACCCTGCAAGGCAGCAGAAGGCTGAATATTGATGAGGTAAGCCGACGTAGCGACAGCCTCAGCCCAGAAATGCGGCGGGAGAGAATAAGCAATCATCATAGCGCGAGTGGTCTCAAGAAGATGGCGATGCTTACGCTCAGCAACGCCATTCTGGGCATGTGCGCCAGGACAGGAGAATTGAGCAAGAGTGCCCTGCTCAGCAAGAACACCTCGCAACATCTGGGAGATATACTCACCAGCAGAATCAGCACGAAACACACGGATGGGGGTAGAATATTGAGTACGAACCATGGCCGCAAAACGCTGATATATAGAGAGCACCTCACTACGAGAGCGCATAAAATACAACCAAGTGTACCGCGAGAAATCATCGATGAATAAAATATAGTAGCGATGGCCCCCTTTCGAAGCGAAAGGAGCCGGACCCCAAACATCAGAATGAACTAAATCAAAAGGTCGCTGAGATACAGACGCGCTAGTAGGATAGGGAAGCTGAATCTGTTTACCCAACCTACAGCCCTGAAAATGCAAAGACCCATCTCCTGAGACAGACCCCAGAAGACCACGATGAACTAATGACGACAGACGAGAGTCACAGAGATGACCAAGACGATGATGCCACTGCTGAAAGGAGCTGGTAGTAGAGGATACGACCGGAAAAGAACTGGCAGATGAAGTGGTAGCGGAAGGAACACGAAGCCAGTCTAACTCCCAAAGACCTGAAGAGTCACGGCTGCGAGGGCCAGCTCCAACCAGGGCCTGTGTGCGACGGTCCTGAACAACACAAGAATCAGCATCAAGAATGACGCGACAACCAGAGTCAGTAAGCTGGCTAGCAGAGAACAGATTCATCTTAAGAAGAGGGACATGAGAAATATTAGGAACAGAAAAAGAAGAAGTAGAAAGGGTGCCCCGACTAGAAACAGGAAGAGAGGTACCATCAGCTGTGAAAACACGGACAGGAGAAGGGAGAGAACGAAGAGCGGACAGAAAAGAAGACTCAGAGGTCATATGAAAAGAGGCGCCAGAATCCAGATACCATGGGGACGTACCTGACTGTGTAGAAGGTGGTGGTCGCACAGGGCCAGAAGAATCAGTCACAGAACCAGCAGTGCCTGTCGAAGAAGAGCCTGTAGCAGCAAGCAGACCGCGAAGACTCCTGATAATGTCCTGATCGGAGAGAGAAACTGCTGAAGATCCAGAAGGAGCCGACTGCCCACGAGCCTGGTGCTGCTGACGTAAACTGGGATCCCGTGTATAACAGGTGGCCCAAGTGTGGCCATCCTTGTTGCAGTAAGAGCAGTGACGAAGAGAACCACGGCGAATCTGACCACGAGCCTGCTGGGGCTGACTCTGGCCCTGAAACTGGAGGAGTGGGTAGTATCGGCGGTGGCACAGAGGACCGCGGCTGAGTGGAGGGACCAGACGGCATGGGAGGACCACGATTAGCAAGCACGGATGGAACCGCAAGAAGACCAGCACCACGGAGACGGGTCTCCTCAGCCCGAAGCTCAGACAACACCTCAGAGAGCGGAACACGACCACGGGCATTCAGCTGAGCACGCCGGGGCTCAAACTCCTGGCGAAGCCGAGACAGAAACTCATAGATGCGGTGAAACTCCAAATCCGAGCGCACAATCTGGCAACACGAGCATGTGCCACAAACAGCAGTACGGAGAGAATCAAGCTGACGCCAGATAGCAGCACTCTGAGTGTAGAACTCATCAATAGTGGAATCACCCTGCTGAAGAGCATGCTCCTGGCGAACCACAGACAGGTAAAGAGCATCCCCAGACGGCTGATAGCGCTGACGAAGATGTGCCCATTGAGCGGCAACAGTAGGCAGACTCATGAACTCAGCAGCATACTGGGGTAGAACACTGGAGGTGAGAACAGCAGCGGCACGAGCATCCTCATCGACCCACTGAGTGTAAGCAGTCAGAGCATGGCGATAGGCCTCGAGATCAGAAGAGTACTGCTTGAACTTCAGGTCATAAGCAGCAATAGCACTATCATCAGCACTCTGAGCAGCATCCTTGGCCTCCTGAGAAGCATTAGCACCGAGAACAATCGGCGTTGGCGGAAGAGGAGCCACAGGTGCAAGGGGGCACGGCGGACAGGAGACCTCGCCAGAGAGCACACCCCAGAGACGGAGACCGCGCATGTGGACGCGCATAAAGGCAGCAAAATCAGGGTAATTTGCGCCATCGAAGATCACCGGGCAGCGAGGAATCGCAACATACCCCGATGAAGAAGACATATCGTTTTTTTTTAACTCTTAGATCTAATCGAAAACTGACAAAGAACAATAGTCAGAATCGAAACCGACGGACGGGGTAGGCCGGACGAAGCAGGCCTGGGCGGTTCGTCGGGAGCAGCAGGTGGCGTCAGGAGCGGGAGCAGCCGATGGCGTCGGGACGGGCACGCAGGATTGGAACCGCTGAACACGCGTCAGGTGGAGTCCTGTGTGGCCCGCGTGGAGCAGACGGTGTACCGCGTGGAGCAGGTGGGTGTCCCATGTGGCCCGCGTGGAGCAGATGCGCGGGTGCTGTCCCGCGTCGAGGCGGTAGAAGCAGGAGACGCCCCTGTGAACGGCCGGGTTTCCAGGATCTCGTTCACCCACGACGGCGAGCTGGTCCTCGTGGACGCTAACGGGACCACCGTGTGGGACACCAAGACGGATCGTCACGCGGGAGCAGGAGATCGTCAGGCGGGAGCAGGTGGGTGTCCCGCGTGGCCCGCGTGGAGCAGACGCGCGGGTGCTGTCCCGCGTCGGTGGAGGCAGGAGATCGTCAGGCGGCGGTGGAAATCTTGTCAGGCGGTGGAAACAGACACGCACAGGAGATCGTGGGAACAGTCCCGCGTGGAGCAGCCTATGCTGGCGAGAAGATCGAAGCGAGACCAAACCGATCTGCAGACAAAACGGAAGAGACCAAACCGATCTGCAGACAAAACGGAAGACGGCGACGAAGTTGCAAAAGAAGGAGGCTAACCTAGCTCTGATACCATGTCAGGAATATGCAACTTGTATTCCTCTGGGGCCAAAGGCCACAATATATAGTACAGGTACACGGCAAATATGCAGGAAGCCCCCTAACATATGGGGGAAATACAATATACATATATATACATCTAACAACGGACACCAGCAGGAGCAGCAGGGCCAACAACACTGCACCGAAAATGTTGGAATTTGGTGTATATTGGGCTATTGGCCCATTAGACAAATTCTGAAATTCTCTTTGGCCCACTTGTATATGGCAGCATATGGCTGTGCTAGTGGTGCTAAAGTTTAGTCCCACATTGCTAGTTGAAGGGGAGTTGGACCACCTTATATAGTAGAGTGTTGCACCACTCACTAAGGTGTGACAAGAAGAGTAGCCCTCGCGCACTCCTCCTCCGACGCCGCCCGCCTCGCCACGCCTCGCCTCGCCTCGCCTCGTCACGACGCGCGCCGCGGGTTGCGGGAATCTCGCCGAGCCGAGCTTTATTTTGCTGGTTGGGAAAACTGATTATGAGTCATTAACGGACGCGTTAATTACAGCCGTTTCCAGTTTTTATGGACGTGGCTGTTACCGACTCGGACGTGGGCTGAGCCCACGATCCTCCTAACCTGCACTATATAAAGCGTCCGGGCTAAACCTAATCGGTACGAAATCAATCCACTCACGCGCCTACCTCCAGAACCTTGCGCCGCCGCTTTCGTCTTCTCCATCCCGGCTTGCGGCATGCACCGCAGATCGGGACAGTAGGCCTCCGGAACCCCGCCTCTCGTGAACCTGTACGGGTGAGGGGCGATCAGGTTTTTGGGAAGCGCTCAAGCGCGACTACTGGCAACCACGACGTCGTCCGACGACGAGTTCCCTAACGACGACTTCTTTCCGGACGTCAGCGACCTCTTCGACAACCACAACATGGGCGACACTGCTGCGACCGCTGCGGCTGCTATTCAGCCTACTCTGTACGTGATACTCAACTGTCTTTTTCTGATTATGCTAGAGTACTTTATTCTAGCGTTTGGTGTAGATGTGATAGGTTTATCTTGTATAGAAGTAATCTGTTCATCTACTTTGTTGATCTGCATGATTGGTTTTACTACTATCTGTATGATCATGATTTATCAGTTTATTATTCGGATTAAATCATATGGATTATTGCTTATATTTCCAACAGAAAACAGGGACCGAGCAGGGCAGGACCAAGCTTGCGTAAAAACTTTGAGAAAGGCGCCGCAGCAGGGACCAAGCTTTCGGCGGTAGCTAGTGTGTAGTGTCCCACCCCGATCGATCGACGTGCCCCCCCCCTTTGCGGCCAAGGCACAGTGACCTCGCAGCTCGCACCGGCGTGGCGCCACCACGCTCCCATGCTGATACCACCTCAACCATGTGACACGACAAAAACCATCTACTAGGATACTAAGTACTCTCTCCGTTTGAGATTATAGGTCACGCACAGTTAACTAGATTGGCAATTTGATCAACAAAATATAAATATAATAACACAAAAATTATATCACTAAAAACTTTAGGTGCTATATTTTCTAATGATATATTTTCTATATTATATACTACCCAATTTTTGCGATAAAGCTGAGATGTTGACATTAGTCCGGACCGTTTTCTTTAAAGATTGATTCGGGAGCGGGACTGCAAAAATGGTATCCTACACCTACGAAGAGTCACGTGGAGTGAGTTGATTGACTGAGTTTTGATACCTTACTTGAAAAAAGCGCCCACGTTTTACTAATTCTCAACCTCCGTATGAAAATTCGGTAACACCTTTTCCCTAAGTGTAGCATTACTCGTGCAAAAATGGAGACCGTAAGAATTTTCTTTAAGGTTTGGTACAGGTTCGGCGACCGAAGGGAAGGGCCGCACGGGAAAGTCGGCGCCAGCAGGCAGTGGATTGTCATTGAATACAAGTCATCGAATAGGTTCAAAACGGTGTCTATTTGTAATGGTACGGAAGCTCGGAGAATACGGTTGATGGGAACAAGGCCTTAACCCTACTTTCGAGGGATTTTGTTGTATGGACCATGTAGTGCAAATTACGGTGAGGGTTCTCGGCGAGTCGAGAAGCTCAATCGACGGAATGGGAAATGTTCTATGGTTTGCGGATGTCGTCGGAGGTGATCATGGAGAGCGAGGTCTCGATTTCGTCTGACCTTCCCCCACCCCCCTTTTGTGATCACGTTCTAGGCCCCCATTTGTATACAAGTAGGGTTCCACTAATGTGTTCCGAGTTGACGCGGAGATATCCTTCCCTTTGATCGATCTGGTTGCGATTCTTCTACAAACCGTAGGTGTTGTGTATTGCACGGATCGATGGGCCTCATAGATGGATCAAGGGCCATGCCTATCGTGGATACTTGTGCGTACGTTGCAAAGACACGGGCTAGCATTATATAATATCGAGAAGCCCCTCATCGGCATTCTCTATTAGCTTCGATGTGTTAATGGAATTATCTCAATAGGTCAATTCCGCTCTAAGTTGCAACATATGATGAACCCTTTTTTCTTCAAAAGATCCGTGCACACATCCATTGTCTTCTTTCCGATACTCCTCAACCACGGAGGGTGTGTACACGCTCTCGATGCCGACATCCTCCATCGGACATATGGTAAAAAAAGCCTTAATCCTACTTCTAATTGTAATATATGGACAATATCATGAAAGTTACAATGTAGGTTCCCGATGAGTCGAGAAGCTCGCTCACCAAATTGGGAATCGTTATACGGTTTCTGGATGTCATCGGAGGTGATTGTAGAGAGTGAGCCCTCGATTCCATCGGGTCTCCCCCTTTTGATAGGGGCACCCCCTTTATTACAATGCGGGTTCAACAATAGATGTGGATGGCCGCACTAGAGAGTCAAAGCGTCAATGTTGGATCCTCGGGGAACTAAAACTGAGACTCGCAACAATGATTTCAAATGGTACTATGTATTTCTAGTGGTATGGGCGGCCAGCTCAATAAAGTGGACACCACGATGTATTTTTACCTATGTACGAGCACCGCATGGATGGAAAAAAGCCTTAACCCTACTGATGATTGTATTATATGGAGAATATAGTGCAACTTACAATGAGGGTCATAAATAATACCGATCAGTCGATGTGTCAATTACATGGCGGCGGCCGGACAAAATGGGTGCTTGGGGCACTTCACTGTGCCAAATAAAGACGTCGGCGGCGTGTTGCTGGCACTTGGAGGCGGCGCAGGAGGTCGAGTACGGGCACGAAAGCAAGAAGATGTGAAAAAAAGGAAATGGTGGGCCCGTGTTCAGTATGGGTTAGGATTTACATGGTCTATTCATGTTGACTATGTTTCAGGCTGTAAAATACATTTTCAATGAGCTGTAAAATACTATGAAAATACTAGTAACTTGAATTACTAGTCTAGTAAATTACTACAATGAACTATGACCAGCTTAAGGACCATCTTTTTTACTATGTGTGCTGACTGGAGTTGCTCTTAGGGCACGTAGCCTTTTGAGACGTTGAGGGGACGCACTCACCACAGTCCACAAAGAATACTCGTTGTTGGTAGCAGGTCGCCTCGCGCACCATCAAACCAACAATTTGGTACTACACCGGCTGCACCTTCACAGTAGTGGCTCACGAGATACCAAGGAAGAAAATTGAAGATGGCTCCTGCGACTAGAGAGCATCCAAAGAGGAGCATATGCCCATGTGGAGAAGTATCTACCTCCTCCCAATATATACGCTCTCTGCTTTCGCCATTGATGCAGAGTCACGAGGAGAAGTATCGATTTTAATACGTACGTACAGTATTTGAAACCATTCTTGGTCCTGCACTTGGAGGCCACTAGGCCACTCACCGAGCTGCCCATGTGGCCAATACGCGCGGCGCCCCTGCACGGCTACGCACCGTCTGAAAATTCGTGGTCAAAGTTTCCCTCGCGATCCCCCCCTCCTCCTGGTGTGAATACTATAGAGCACGCTAAAAATCCATGTGCTGCACTAACTAAGCAAGTGTAGAAACCTCCGTCCAAAAAATATACTCCCTCTGACCCATATTAGTTGACTTGGATTTGTCAAAATTTAAATAAACCTATATACTGAATAGTGTCTAGATTCATCCAAATTTTGATAAAATTGAGTCAACTAATATGGGTCGAAGGGAGTAGTATATGTCTAGATATATATTTTAGTGTATGTGAATCAAAATAAATCCAGGTTAATTATTTTAATATGGAGGGAGCCTGAAAGACTGCACATGGGACTCACTTGTAATCTGAGACTGGGACACGCTGTCCTCTCCTGCTAGAGTACTCGAGCAAGTCGTGAAGTGAACCGCTCTCGCCCCTTCCTCTCCCTTCTCTGGTTCCTCTTTCTCCGGGCAGGCAGGCCCCTCCCCCCTCCTCTCCGGCGGTGGCCGGCGTTGAGATTGGGTGAGGGACCCTTCCCCCTGTACAGCAGTAGCTAGAGTAGGTTAGTTTGATGTGTGCCCTTGTGCCGTCTGGCGTCATGCCGATTGGGATCTCGTCGTTGAGGTTTGGGAGCGACCTCCGGCGGCGGGTGGTGGTGGTCTGCTTGCTCGTGGTGCTCCATTGGTGCGAGCCGGACACGAGCGGTGGTGCTACAACCACAATCCCCTCAATAAAGCTCCCTTTGCTCTCCCCAGATCGAGGCGTTGCGGTTGGGATTCTTCCTCCAGGCCATCGAGGTGATGGAGTTGAGGAAGATTCTCAATCCGTTGCGGCCCTTTGCCAATCTGAGGAACGGGATGGTGGGAATACCGCGGCAATCTTCTGGAGCGGGTCCTCGGTGGCTCTTCGCTGGCGTCGCTCTGGTGCCGGCCGCTGCCCGGTACCATCTCACCTTCAACCTCCTGGCCGATGTGCCATGTCGGAGGCCCTTCATCTGCTTTGTCGCCGGGAACCCCGTCTGCACCTCACCAAGTGGTCTTGTCCCCGGTGGTGGCGTCGACGCCTGCGATCTGAAGCTCAAGTTCGCATCCGGTGGAGAGGGACCCGGTCGCTTTTCTCTTTTTAGTTTTGAGGTCATGTATGCATTATGGGAGGACTATATTGTAATCTCTATTTTCTTTGAGGTTCTCCCTGTATCTTGTGTGCCCACCGCTGAGGATTAATGCAGTGTTCTAGGCCCTTCGGGGCTCTTCCAGTGTTTCAAAAAAAAAAGTCGTGAAGTGCCCCGGCCCAAACCGACACCGACAAAGAGACATCGAAGGGGAGGTGCAAACCTGTAGATTTATGTTTCCTTCTAGTAGTTGTACTTCCTCCGTTTCAAAATATAAGATGTTTAAGTTTTGTAAAACAAATATATCTAGACTTATAGTATATAGGTTCAATTATGTTTGGAGTGAATCTACGCACTAAAATAAGTCTATATACATTTTATTCGCAAACCTAAAACATCTTATATATATATTGAAATATATATTGAAACGGAGGGAGTACCTTTTTAGTGTGTTTTGGAGCAGGGCTCCAGATCGATGCGGCCAGGTCTTGGGCGCTTGGTGCTGGTTCTTGCTGCATGTGCTCCTCTGGTCGGAGCAGATCTTGAGGGCCGGCACCGTTGACTCCGCTAATAAAGTGGTCGCAGTTCTTCTCGTGGACTCTGGGCTCCGCGCGACAGTTGTTCTCTTGGCCGGTTTTGGAAGCGGTGGGGAGTGGCGCTGCGGTCTAGTGAGGCGCGTGGTGATTGTGCTCATGGCCGGCCGTGGAGGCGGTCGAGGAGGAGGGTGCTGATGGGCGCCATCCTCGACATCACGAAGAAGAAGGGTTTGATAGGCGGCTATGGAGGTGGTTGAACGTCGGGGTTCCCTTCCCCTTCCTTGTGGTCATGGTGATGGACATGAAGTTGGGAAGGGCCTTGGGATCCACTGATCCGGAGATCAGCGTGTTGTGAAGCTCAAGTGCAGAAGCTTATCCTAGGTCAAGGGGGCCGCTCCAGGTTTGCGATGGCGGAGGCCACAAAGAACGAGTGTCATGGCCGCATGAGGCCACAAGGAGATGTTGGAGCCAACCGTGCTGCCGGAAGCGAGAAGCGGACGCTAGCAAGGTGAGGTTGAAGTCACCGACGCGAGTTTTGTGATGACGGGGAACATGGCAGAGAGGAGTCGAAGTGACGGCCCGATGGCTAGGTCGTTAGGAGGAGGATATGCAAGATGTGATTTCAGGCCGGAAAAAAAGGCTCAACCCAGCATACGGTTCACTAAAAAATGTTGCCACGGTCACACTTGGCCAAATGGCGATATATAGCGCGGTGTAAAAATAAATATTTTCACAACGGTTTAGGTAGTTGGCAAGTAGAAGTTTTTTAGAGCCGAACTCTAAAACTGACAGTTTTTTTATAACTGAAAAACTACTTGTCCACTGGTTGTTGGCCAATCTAAAGAGAGAAGGTGAGGCCGGCTATGGCCCCGCGTAGTTAGACTCTCCACTCGTTGGACCAACTTATGTCGAAATTCAGATTTTTTTTGTCGGATGAAACTTTTTCGGCCTGGTAACGCCAAGCTTACCACTCGCGTTCTCAGATCGAGTTTCTAGGTTCGTCGAAATTCAGTTAAACTTGGCGAAATTTAGGCGAATATAGACGGATTTCATTAACTAGGACTACGTCGAATTTATTAATAACTAGGAAAAGGCCGTCGCCGTCGTGGTCGATGCCGGACGCCGCATCTACAGGCCGAGGAAGGTTGGTTACCGGCCTGGATGTGCTCCATGACGCTGGCGAGAGTTCGCCCTGAAACGCTCTAGCAGCAGCGGCGAAAAGCCACATTGTGACGCGGCGGCGGCGAGCCAGGCGGTCCCTCGTGTCGGGCGAGTTCCTCGAGGCGCTTGTCAGCGAAGAACTGCCTCCAGAAGACCAGGTTCGCAGGATCCTCGGCAAGATCCGGGTCTTGCATGGCGGCGATAGCCGCCTAGATCTCTCCGGCAAGGTCCTCGTCGGCCGGCACCGGTGAAATAGGGATCCCGCCGGCCCTGAGTTGCCAGGCGAAGGGGAGACGAGTGTCCGGCGGCGCCGTATAGCCCGCCTCGTGGAGCAGCCGGGATTCCCACGGCTGCATCGTGCGTCGGCCGGGAAATCTCTCGGCCATGGCTTTTCGGCGGAGTTGAGGAGGAAGAAAGGTGCGAGCATCCGGAGTTCGCCGGAGTTGGAAGTGGTGTGAAGGGCGACGGCGAGATGTACGCCTTTTATAGGCCGAGTTTGGCAGCGAGGACGGGAGGGGTGTAGCGGCGAGGACGGGAAAAGGAAAACGGCAGAAAGGATGCCGACGACTCGACTTCTGTCGCTGACAGGCTGGTCCACTCGGCCAATTCGCTGTGTCTGGTGTTCCCATGGCGTACCCGGGATCCTGGTTATGGCCTGGGTAGTCCGAACCAAAGTTGGCCTAAAACCGAACGAAAAGAGGTTCCTGGTTAAACGACTGGGCGGCGTCCGGACCTAAATTCGGCGTCCTTCCGAGTGGAGATGTCCTTAGCGATGCAGCTCCTGGCCGAGAGCCGACAACAGCTATGCAAAGACCGACTGTAATATTTAAAATTTCAGTAATAAATCGCCCTTTATCGAGAGAAAAAAAAGCTTGTCTATCTATATAATTCCCCTGCCCGTGCCCGTACCCCTCCTCCCCTCCGTTGAGCTCTTTTCTTTCTCCTTGTGCTTCTGGTTCCTACGTTGAACCGTTTCTTCCTCCACCAACAAGTTCACCATGGCACAACAGGGTCCATCTTCTCCGTGTCCCAAAGTGTTCTCCATGAACTACAACTCTCAATCTTGTTGCCTCTTCTTATTCTTGATCTTCCTACAAACCTTTGCTCGTTTGTTCATCTTCTCACCAAACACCACATAGGAGTCTCTCTCTCTCAACAGTTTATCCACCACGGTGCTAGGACCCTCCTTCCAAGTGGAGAGAACAAGGTCTATCTTCCTTCAAATTCTAGTGACCCGCCTCTGGAAACGGAACAACTAATCCCTAGAATTTGAGTGAAGATTTGATCCAATAAAACAAGACAAAAAGCTCAGGTTTCATCCTTCCAAGTGGAGAGAACAGGGTTTATCTTCCTTCAAATTCTAGTGACCCGCCTCCGGAAACGGAATGGCTGATCCCTATAATTTGAGTAAAGATTTGATCCAATAAAACAAGACAAAAATCTCAGGTTTCATCCTTCCAAGTGGAGAGAACATGGTCTATCTTCCTTCAAATTCTAATGACCCACCTTTGGAAATGGAACCGCTGAGCCCAAGAATTTGAGTGAAGATTTGATCCAATAAAACAAGACAAAAAGCTTAGGTAATTTATACTCCAATAAAAGGGACCGATTGCCTTTCAAATAGGATCAGTGAATCATTTTTTAAAAGTGACCGGCGAAACTTATGGTACAGCGGAATTCGGAATTCTGGAAATTGTCAGATGATATGGGATTTACCGATAGCTTTTTGTTGCACCGTAGAAGGCAATGAGCTACCGGTCTTTGCATGCCAACACTATCCGGATCAAGGTATCCATTCTCTGCCCAGCATTGCATATCATTGGTATTCGGCCGCCACATCCCAATACGCGACTGGCCGAGCGATCGAGTGGACCACATATGCAGCGCACGGTACGTCCGACGCTAGGGTTTCCCCCTCCCATATAAAACTGCACCCTCCGTGGCGCGGGGCTGCTCCTTCCAATTCGTGTCTCGATTCTTAGGTTTGGTTTTTTAGAACAAACTAAACCTAAGAATTCCCTAGGTGCTATGTGATCTAAATCTAATTCCGATGCCCGTTAGAAGCCAATCTAGTTTTGATCTAGATCAAGTAATATGTTTTGTACTAAACTGTTATACTTATTTAAATTTATATTTTTTACGCCTAGAATTATCACAATTTTATTCAATTAGATGGCACACATAACAATGTTTGTGAGTTAGTTATACTATTTTTTATTAAGTTGTAATGTATCACTCAATATTTTAATTGTTCTAAATTTAAATTAAATTACATGTTGTAATAAAATTTGTCATTTAATTAATTATCAATTGTGGAATAAAGTATGCAGTAATGCATAAGGGTTGCCTATGTATATGTGTCAATGTATATGTTTTGATATCATTAAATGTCAAGATAGAGATCTTTAAAACTATCCGAATTAGGGGTGGTTCTAGTGTATATGTTATAATTCTCTTACCAAAAGTTTAAAATATGTTTTATTTTTTATAAAGTTTTGTAAAATTATTGATACGTCGTAAACGTATCTATAATTTTTTATGCTCCATGTCATTTTATGTTTTATTTACACTTTGAGGTATTTTTATACACTTTCTGAAACTAACCTATTGACAAGATGCCGTAGTGTCAGTTGTCAGTTTTCTACTGTTTTTGTTTTTAGAAAAGCTAAAAAATGAATATTCTTAAAATTGGACGGAACAAAAGCCAATCTGCCTTCCCGGAGCAATACGGAAACGCAAAACAGAGACGGAGGGGGACACCAGGGTGGGCACACCCTAGGGTGGCGCGGGTTGAAGGGAATATGCCCGAGAGGCAATAATAAAGTGGTTATTATCGTATTCCTTATTTATGATAAATGTTTATTGTGCATGCTATAATTGTATTAATACGGAAACGTTAATACATGTGTGTTGAATAAACAAAAAAGAAGTTCCTAGTTATGCCTCTCTTATAAACTAGCTCGTTGATTAACATGATGATCAAAGTTTCCTGATCATGGACATTGGATGTTGTTAATAACGAGGTCACAACATTAGTGTAATGATGTGATGAACATTCATCCGAAGTATAGCATTACGATCAAAGTCATTGAGTTTATATTGCTATAAACAACTTACGAAGTAGTCCTAATCCTTAGACCATGAGATCATGTCAATCACTAACACCGGAAGAGTTTCTTGATAACATCAAACGTCACACCGTAACAGGGTGATTATAAAGATGGGTTCAGAACTACTAAAGTGTTATGTTGAGGCCCATGGATCGAGAGTGGAATTTGTTCATCCCGATGAAGGATAGATATGCTCTGGGCCCTCTCGGTGATATCACATTGATTAGCTTGCAAGCAAGTGATTTGATCACTAGAATGTTATATCACGAGAACGAGAAAAGAGTACATGTCAGTAACGAGATCAAACTAGGTATGGAGATACCGATGGTCGTATCTCGGACATGTAATATATCACGAAACAAAGGGATTAAGATACTAGCGTAAAAGGTTCCGACGATCACAAGAAAGTCATCGTTGAATGTGTGGGAGTCAGTATGGGTCTCCAGATCTCGCTTCTGATTATTGATCCGAGAGGGGTCTCGATCATGTCCGTATTATTCGCGAACCGTAGGGTGACACACTTAAGAGACACCGACATCCATTTGGAGCAAAAGTTTCATGCCGAAAAGAATAACAAGCGCAGGAATTTATTTCACTAGATACCGAAACGGGTTTTCGGGTGAAATTGCAGAAAGTGTTTCTGCATGTGAAATGAAATACTAGCAAGGGGTTATATGTGAATGTTTTTCATGAAAGTAATTGAAAAAATTCTGAATAAATAAAAGGAGTTTTATTTAATGAGAGTTTGCATTAAATTTGGTGGAAATTTAATGGGAATTTGAGTGGGTTTTTGAGTGGAGGTAATTGAAAGGCATTTGAGTAAGTGGAGTGTCCACCCACATGAATGTGGAAGAGGTGGGGGCAGCCCCATGGCTGTGCGCATGACCCCTTGGGTGCCCCCCTCTCCCTATAAAAGGAGCCCCCCTCCGTCTCTCTCACTCACACCTCCTCGTGAAGGATCTCTCTCCCCCTCTAGTAATTATCCCCCATGGTCTCGGACTAGCGAGATACATGTTCCCGGTGGCTTTTCGGCAAGAAAGAGTTGTGCTTCCGCTGCATCGCTGGAGCGAGGAGGCGGAGGTTGCTCGGTGCCTCGAACGTGTGTGCGAGCACGGATGCGCTGCTGTTTTGCGGCGCTAGGACTTCCTCTCGATCTTGAGATCGGCAAGAGATCGTCTATATCAACCACGAGTTTGGACTCGTTAAGCTTTATCGGTCTTCAAGGGTATGTTCTCTACGGATATACATCCGCCCGTTGTTTGTATCTAGTAGATAGATCTTGGTACATAGTTGTTCCCATCGTAGGAAATTTTTTGTTTTCTATGCTGCGAACCCTACAGTGGTATCAGAGCCGGATCTATGCGTAGATACTTTGCACGGGTAGTACATATATGAGTATGTGGGCGACGATGATCATTTTATTGCTTCTTTGTTGTACTTTGGATATTGGTGGCATAGTGGGATGAAGCGGCCCGGACAAACTTTACATGTCCTCGCACATGAGACTTGTTCCACGCTTGACATGCAACTAGTTTTGCATAAGTGGCTAGCGGGTGTCTGTCTCTCCTACTATAGTCAATATCTAATTTGCAACGAGTTGTCAACAATTTGGTTATCCTCGTTGTGGTTCATGTTCGTAGGTAAGAACGGTTCTATCTTCGAAAGCCCTAAGCCACGTAAAACTTGCAATGGATAAATTAGAGGTTGCTGGGCTAGTGTTATGATATGGTGATGTTGTAAGTAGAAGTATGAGATGATACTCTTACAACACACATAGCGTGTAAGTTCCATAGACCTTGGCCTTACACATAAATGTATGATAGATATCATACCACGGTGCACATGATGGAGATCATATGCGGGAACCATATCATTTCACTAATAAACATGTGATGTTTGATAGCATCTTATATTGCTTGTTTGGCGTTTTATTAGTATAATAAGATGATCCCTCATTTAAATATCAAGATAAGAATGTGTTCTTCCTTTAGTATGCACCGATTATGTTCTCGTCGCTCCAAGACATCACATGATGATCGGGTGTTTTTGGATCCACGACCATACTAAGGTTCTTACTTGGCGAGCCTAGCATGTACAGACATGGCCTCGGAACACGGACCGAAAGGTTAAGCATGAGTCATATAGTAGATATGATGCCCATTTGATGCTCGCCTTTGAAGCTACACCGACTCATGTGATGATCGGACTTGGTGTAGTGGATTTGGTTCATGTAATCACCAAAAAGACACGAGGGATGTCGTTTTTGAGTGGGAGTTAATTTCTAATTTGGATTAGTAGAACTCAATTTATCATAAATTATATCAAAATGAATTTGCATAATTTGTTGTAGTCATTGGCATTCGTTCACCACCTTATGCATAGTTGTAATTGAGATAATAGAACTATAGAATTCTGGATATTTACTTTACGAACTGGTATCGTATTGTGTTGAGTGTCAATCTAAAGTTTTAAAGTCCTATTGCAAACTTTCAGCAAACTCTATTTACTCCGTGAAATTTAATAGTTGGTATTAAATCGAGAGTAACAATTCCAGTGTTAGTATCTTAAGTATCATGTTTGCCTCCACGATTCTTGATTATTTTAATATCAAGTTTATCTAGGAGCTGAAAGAATTGTTTTAGAAACCATCATGTGTGGCAGATATAACGATATCTGAAACAATGTTTTGGTTGCAATATGATAGAGTATAATATATGTTCTCATATTGGATGAGAATTTACGAAGGTTGGAGATGCTAGACATCCTAATTATCCAAAAGGGTTTTGGAAAGTAACGTTATACTCACGATTCATCTTTATAAGCTACAATAGCTTGATCATGAAAGTCGTCATGATAAGGATGAATAGAAGATGTATGTAAAGTGTTTACTACACTAAAAGATTACTAAAGAATGGATTTTGAAAGAACGCCGATCGTTTGATGATGGTGATCTACTTCAAAGTGCAAGTCCAAAGGTATTATTATTTGAATATACATGCTTTGGACTATGTGTCATGTATATGGCGCCACTTTTGATGTTGATAGATTCTTTTAAAAGGAAAAGGAAATGCTGAAAGAGAATCTATAAAATATACTTGGCAGAAAATAAAAGATTGGAAATATCCAATTTAGGTATATAAATGATATACATGTTATGGTGGTATTCTTTGCTTGTTAAACAATGTGGTTCTTGGGTATTGGATACCGAATTGGTTGGTATGAAATTTCATACGGAACGACGCAATTCATAAACCACAATGGCCTAAATAACTAGCAAGAGAATATGTGATGATGTTTATCGAAAACAAACAAACCGTTGTTTGTATTTCTCGTTGACATCAAAGCTTGACTTCAAGATTTGTTTTAATAATTGTTATTTGAATCAGGTATTATGAGAACAAAGGCTGTTCAAATAATTATCGTATTCCATATAAGATGGATGATTTACAAATCTAGTTGGAGAAATCACATCCATAAAACCTAATGCTAAAATGTCGCAAGACAAATGATTGAAAGATCACTTACGAAGTGACATCGCTGTTTAAATTATATTGGAAAGAAAACATGAAGAATCTCCATATTCATGGATTTTTGGAGTCTTTGATTTGATCAAGTGATGCTTGTGAGACTTTCCTCGGGATAATTAAAACTTCGTTCAAAGGCCAAAGAAGAACGAGCGACTAAAATATTGGAATTTATACATATCGATGTATGTAGTCCATTATGTGTAGTCGTAAGCGATGGGTTTCAACTTCATATGCTTTCTCCGGAAATTTGAGTGAATGTTCACTTAATGAGAAAGAAGTATGAAATATTTGAAAAACGTTTCAAAGACTTTCAAGATGAAGTGAAAATCATTGTAACAAGAAAATAAATGGTTTATGATTTTATCATAAGGGATTTATTTGAGTTACAAGTGTAACAAGAAAAATAAATGAATTATGATTTTATCATAAAAGGGATTTATTTGAGTTACAAGTTTAGCAAAACACCTAGATTTACATCTCCCGAAACACCATAGGAATATGGAGTGTTTGATATTTGTAAGGAAACCTTGTTTGACATGGTTGGATCAAAGGTTTTATTTATAAAACTGCCAATATGTTTTAAAAAGATTAAAGCTTTAGAGACTTCCGCTTTACACTGAAAAGAGCTCCATCTTGATCCGTTGAAATGACACCATGGAAGTTATGGTTTGGGGTAAAACCCAAGTTGTCATTTCTTAAATTTTGGTATGCTAAACATAAGTAAGATGTTTACAACCGAAGTCGTATGAGCATGTCTTTGTAGGTTATTTCGAATAACAATTGGTTATTCCTCCATAACACCAAGGACAAAAGGGTTTGTCACTTGAAATGTGAAGTTTCTTGAAAAAGGATTTTTTCGCAAAAGTTAAGTGGGAGGACAATAGAACTTTGATAAGGTTAACGAACCTTAGCTAAATGTGCTGAGTTGCGCAGCGCCGGAAATCGTTCCGAAGGCTGCCATAATGCTCATAGCTTATGTGCATCAAAGGTTGTGGTCACGGAGATCTAAGTTCCTATTGAACCAAGTAGGTCGGTTAAACAATCAAATGCTTAGATTTGAGAGTAAATCATTATTGTTTGACAATGATGAACCGAATACATACAAAGAAGCGATGATGGGCCCTGACACCATCAAATGGCTTGAAACCATAAAATCCGTGATAGTTCCATATACGAGAAATCAAGTTTTGAACTTGGAAGACCCTCCGGAAAGGTGTAAAAATCTATCGGTCGTATTTGGATCTATAAAGAAACAGACATGGATGTTTCACATCTATGAAATAGTCAACATGTCGTAAAGTATTTTATGACAATGTTCAAGGAGTTGATTATGACAAGATTTGATCTTTCGTAGCGATATTTAGTCTGGACGGATTAAAGAAGCAACCACTACATATAATTTGTTATATGGTAGATGAATAAACAAAACAAAGTTCTTCTAATAGAATGGTTACCTAGGACGTGTACCTGACACGATTCAAAGGGTTTTGTTAAATTTAAAGGATGCTAAAAGGGCATGCAAACTTCAATGGTTGAAGTAAGCATCGCGGAGTTGGAATCTTCACCGTGATGAAAAGGAGTTTTCATCTAGAGACGATGAAGATGCTTGCATTTGCAAGAAATTAAGTGGGAGCACTGAGACATATTTCTAATACATTATGTGGAGGACATCTTGTTGATTAGAAATGATGTATATTTTATTGACAAAGGTTGAGAATTTCATTTCGATGAAATACTTAGGCAAAACCCGAATATTTAGCGTGAATGTCTATAGTGGATAGACTTTGACGCCAATATGGTTGTGCCAAACGTACGTATATGAGATATTGAAGGAGTTCAATATAGAAACAGCAAGAAACGGTTCTTGTCGCATGGAAAGGTATTGAATCAAGATTCAAGTGTATCTACACTTGATAAGTGAAACAAGATTCAAGTGTTTTGACACTTGATGAGTGAAATCACGAGAATGTTTTGACCAATCATACCATGACATGTACACATTCAGATATGTCCTATGCTCTAAGTGTTATGAGCATATACCAGAATGAATCATAAAATTATCATTGGACGATGTGAGGATATTCGTATGATCTTTTTGGAAGAACTAAGAATATATTTGTGTAGAGGTGAAAAACAATTACAAATATTTCATTGTAAAGCGTTACATTGATACTAGTTTTGTCACAGGATACAAATTAAGTTTATCTCAATTTAAACTATGGGTGGCACAATGTAATGGAAAGGAGTTTCCATGATGGATTTGGAAGAGTTCCAAAGTTAAGACATTGTGACGAATACTACAACAAAAGGCTAAGTATATGACTGCTATAGTAGCAGCAAAGGAGGGAATTTGTGTCAAGTAGTTTGTTATCAAACTAAGGTGTGGTTCGCAACGGGCTAACACTAAAGATATATTGTATGACAATAGTATCGACATGTTTTAACCCCAAGGAACTAAAGGTCTCACCGAAAGACCAAATTTATACAATGCCATCTCATTGGAGAATGAGTGATGCGTGAAGACGCAAAGATATGCAAATACACACGGACCTGAAAGTGTCAGATCCATAGATTATGTTAACCACTTACAATCGCGTATATGGAACACCGTAAAGCCATAGGTGTTCAATACGCAAAGTTTTCAAACTAGATTATTGTCTCTAGTGCAAGTGGGAGACTGAAGGGAATATGCCCGAGAGGCAATAATAAAGTGGTTATTATCGTATTCCTTATTTATGATAAATGTTTATTTTGCATGCTATAATTGTATTAATACGGAAACGTTAATACATGTGTGTTGAATAAACAAACAGGAAGTTCCTAGTTATGCGTCTCTTATAAACTAGCTCGTTGATTAACATGATGATCAAAGTTTCCTGATCATGGACATTGGATGTTGTTAATAACGAGGTCACAACATTAGTGTAATGATGTGATGAACATTCATCCGAAGTATAGCATTACGATCAAAGTCATTGAGTTTATATTGCTATAAACAACTTACGAAGTAGTCCTAATCCTTAGACCATGAGATCATGTCAATCACTAACACCGGAAGAGTTTCTTGATAACATCAAACGTCACACCGTAACAGGGTGATTATGAAGATGGGTTCAGAACTACTAAAGTGTTATGTTGAGGCCCATGGATAGAGAGTGGAATTTGTTCATCCCGATGACGGATAGGTATGCTCTGGGCCCTCTCGGTGATATCACATTGATTAGCTTGCAAGCAAGTGATTTGATCACTAGAATGTTATATCACGGGAACGAGAAAAGAGTACATGTCAGTAACGATATCAAACTAGGTATGGAGATACCGATGATCGTATCTCGGACATGTAATATATCGCGAAACAAAGGGATTAAGATACTAGCGTAAAAGGTTCCGACGATCACAAGAAAGTCATCGTTGAATGTGTGGGAGTCAGTATGGGTCTCCAGATCCCGCTTCTGATTATTGATCCGAGAGGGGTCTAGATCATGTCAGCATTATTCTCGAACCATAGGGTGACACACTTAAGAGACACCGACATCCATTTGGAGCAAAAGTTTCATGCCGAAAAGAATAACAAGCGCAGGAATTTATTTCACTAGATACCGAAACGGGTTTTCGGGTGAAATTGCAGAAAGTGTTTCTGCATGTGAAATGAAATACTAGCAAGGGGTTATATGTGAATGTTTGTCATTAAAGTAATTGACAAAATTCTGAATAAATAAAAGGAGTTTTATTTAATGAGAGTTTGCATTAAATTTGGTGGAAATTTAATGGGAATTTGAGTGGGTTTTTGAGTGGAGGGAATTGAAAGGCATTTGAGTAAGTGGAGTGTCCACCCACATGAATGTGGACGATGTGGGGGCAGCCCCATGGCTGGGCGCATGGCCCCTTGGGTGCCCCCCTCTCCCTATAAAAGGAGCCCCCCTCCCTCTCTCTCACGCACACCTCCTCGTGAAGGATCTCTCTCCCCCTCTAGTATTTATCCCCCATGGTCTCGGACTAGCGAGATACATGTTCCCGGTGGATTTTCGGCAAGAAAGAGTTGTGCTTCCGCTGCATCGCTGGAGTGAGGAGGCGGAGGTTGCTCGGTGCCTCGAACGTGTGTGCGAGCACGGATGCGCTGCTGTTTTGCGGCGCTAGGACTTCCTCTCGATCTTCAGATCGACAAGAGATCGTCTACATCAACCACGAGTTTGGACTCGTTAAGCTTTGTCGGTCTTCAAGGGTATGTTCTCTACGAATATACATCCGCCCGTTGTTTGTAAAGTTTTTTTCATAACTCTCAAACATTTATCAGGAGTAACGGTCGTTGTAAATAGCCCGAGAACCCCAAAACTGTGGGCAATAGCTCATGAAAGCAGCCATAAAATGCAAAAATGACCACGTTTTGCTCATACTCTCAAACATATATTTGGTTTTACTAGCCACAAAAATCGCCTTGGAACCCCAAAAATTTGGGCAAATGCTCATGAAAACGGCCATAAATAACCAAAACAATGAGTTTTTGGTCATATCTTCCAAACATATATTGGGTCTTACGGGCCACAAAAATTGCCTTGGAACGCAAAATTGTGGGCAATAGCTCATGAAAACGGCCATACAACACGAAAACGACGAGTTTTTGTCATTACTCACAAAACATGGTAATTATAAATATCCCTGGAACCCAAAAACTGTGGTCAATAGCTCATGAAAATGGCCATCAAACACGAAAACGATGAGTTTTTGGTCATATCTCTTAAACATATATCGGGTCTTACGGTCCACCCAGATCTCCCTAGAACCCCCAAATCGTGGGCAATAGCACATGAAAATGGCCATAAAATGTGAAAGCGATGAATTTCTGTAATAACTATAAAACATGTATAGGGAGTTACAGTCGTTGTAAATAGCCCTGGAACCCAAAAATTATGGGCAATAGCTCATGAAAACGGCCATAAAACACAAAAATGACCAATTTTTGGTCATATCTCTCAAACATGTATCTGGTCTTACGGGCCACAAAAATCTCCTTGGAACCACAAATCTGTGGGCAATAGCTCATAAAAACGGCCATAAAACATGAAAACGACAAGTTTTTCGTCATATCTCTCAAACATGTATCGGCTCCTACGGTCTTTTTAAATTTCCCTAGAACTCCAAAAATGTGGGCAATAGCTAATGAAAATGGCCTTAAAACACGAAAACAACCAATTTTTTGTCACACCTGTCAAACATATATCGGGTCTTATGGGCCTGGCAAATTGCCCTATAACACCATAACTATGGGCAATAGCTCATGAAAACGGTCATAAAATGCGAAAACAATGAGTGTTTTGTTATAACTCGCGAAACATGTATTGAGTCTTATGGTCATTGTAAATAGCCCTAGAACCCTAGTAATTGGGCAATAACTCATGAAAAAAACAATAAAATATGAAAATGGAGAGTTTTTGGTCATATCTCTCAAACATCTATCGGGTCTTACGGTCGCTCTAAATCGACCTGGAACCCTAAAACTTTGGTCAATAGCACATTGAACGGCCATAAAACGCAAAAATGACGAGTTATTTCAGAACTCTCAAACATGTATCGTGACTTACGGTCGTTGTAAATAGCCTAGAACTCAAAAAATGTGGGCAATTCCTCATGCAAACTGCCATAAAAAGCTAAATGACCACTTTTTGGTCATATCCTGCAAAACATGTATAGGGTCTGTAAGGTCATTGTAAATAGCCCGGGGAACCCAAAACCGTGAGCAATAGCTCATGAAAACGGCCATAAATCGCGAAAACAACGAGTTTTTGTTCATGTATCTCAAACATGTATTATGTCTGACGGGCCATGTAACTCTCCTTGGAACCGCAAAATAGTGGGCAATAGCTCACGTAAACGGCCATATTACACAAAAATTACGATTTTTTTGGTCATAACTCTCAAACATGTCTCGGATCCTACGGTCGTTGTAAATTGCCCTGGAACCCCAAAATTGCGGCAATAGCTCATGAAAACGGCCTAAAACACGAAAACGACGAGTTTTTATCATAACTCACAAAACATGGTCATTGTAAATAGCCCTAGAAACCAAAAACAGTGGGCAATAGCTCATGAAAATGGCCATCAAATACAAAAACGATTAGTTTTTGGTCATATCTCTTAAACATATATCAGGTCTTACGGTCCACCCAGATCGCCCTGGAACCCCCAAACTGTGGGCAATAGCATATGAAAATGGCCATAAACGCGAAAATGATGAGTTTTTATAATAACTCTAAAACATGTATCGGGAGTTACGGTCGTACTAAATAGCCCTGGAACCCAAAAATTATGGGCAATAGCTCATGAAAACGGCCATAAAATACAAAACGACCACTTTTTGGTCATATCTCTCAAACATGTATCTGGTCTTACGGGCCACAAAAATCTCCTTGGAACCATAAAACTGTGGGCAATAGCTCATAAAAATGGCCATAAAATTTGAAAATGACAAGTTTATTGTCATAACTCTCAAACATGTATCGGCTCCTACGGTCCTTTTAAATTTCCCTGGAACTCCAAAACTATGGACAATAGCTCATGAAAATGGACTTAAAACACGGAAACAACGAGTTTTTGTCATAACTCTCAAACATATATCGGGTCTTATGGGCCGTGTAAATCGCCCTGTAACGCCAAAACTATGGGAAATAGCTCATGAAAAATGTCATAAAATGCGAAAACAACGAGTGTTTTCTCATAACTAGAAAAACATGTATCGGGTCTTATGGTCATTGTAAATATCCCTAGAACCCCAAAACTATGAGCAATAGCTCATGAAAACTACCATAAAACGCGAGAAAGACAAGTTTTTGTCATAACTCTCAAATATTTATCAGGAGTTAAGGTCGTTGTAAATAGCCTGAGATCCCCAAAACTGTGGTTAATAGCTCATGAAAGCGGCCATAAAACATAAAAATGACCACGTTTTGCTCATATTCTAAACATGTATTTGGTCTTACGGGCCACAAAAATCTCCTTGGAACCCCAAAAATGTGGGCAATTGCTCATGAAACCGCCATAAATCACGAAACGATGAATTTTTGGTCATATCTCCCAAACATATATTGGGTCTTACAGGCCATGAAAATTGCCTTGGAACGAGAAAATGTGGGCAATTGCTCATGAGAACGGCCATAAAACACGAAAGTGATGAGTGTTTGGTCATAACTCGCAAGACATGTATCGCGTGTTTGGATCATTGTACATAGCCCAAGAACCCCAAAACTATGGGCAATAGCTCATGAAAACAGCCATGAAATGTGAAAACCATGAGTGATTGGTCATAACTCACGAAATATGTCTCAGGTCTTACGGTCGTTATAAATATCCTTGGAACCCCAAAAATGTGGGCAATTGCTAATGAAAACGGCCATAAATCACGAAAACATTGAGTTTTTGGTCATATCTCCCAAACATATATTGGGTCTTATGGGCCACGAAAATCTCCTTGGAACGAAAAATGTCGGCAATTGCTCATGAAAACGGCCATAAAACACGAAAATATCGAGTGTTTGGTCATAACTCGTAAGACATGTATCGAGTCTTAGGGTCATTGTAAATAGCTCTAGAACCCCAAAACTATGGGCAATAGCTTATGAAAACGATCATTAAATACGAAAATGGCGAGTTTTTGGTCTTATCTCTCAAACATCTATCGGGTCTTATGGTCGCTATAAATCGCCCTGGAACCCGAAAACTTTGGTCAATAGCACATTGAACGGCTATATAACGCCAAATTGACGAGTTATTTGAGAACTCTCAAACATGTATCGTGACTTACGGTTGTTGTAAATAGCCCTGAAACTCAAAAATGTGGGAAATTGCTCATGAAAACTGCCATAAAACGCTAAAACTACCCCTTTTTGGTCATATCGCGCAAAACATGTATAGGGTCTGTGTGGTCATTGTAAATAGCCTGGGACCCCAAAACTGTAAGCAATAGCTCAAGAAAACGACCATAAATCGCGAGAACGACAAGTTTTTGTGATAACTCTCAAACATTTATCAGGAGTAACGGTCGTTGTAAATAGCCCGAGAACCCCAAAACTGTGGGCAATTGCTCATGAAAGCGGCCATAAAACGCAAAAATGACCATTTTTTGCTCATACTCTCAAACATGTATTTGGTCTTACGGGCCAAAAATATCGCCTTGGAACCCAAAAAATGTGGGCAAATGCTCATGGAAACGGCCATAAATCACAAAAACTATGAGTTTTTGGTCATATATCCCAAACATATATTGGGTCTTACAGGCCACGAAAATCGCCTTGGAACGCAAAAATGTGGGCAATTGCTCATGAAAACGGCCATAAAACACGAAAATGACGAGTGTTTGGCAATAACTAGTAAGACATATATTGGGTCTTAGGGTCACTGTAAATAGCCCTAGAACCCCGAAATAAAGGGCAATAGCTCGTGAAAACAACCATAAAATATGAAAATGGCGAGTTTTTGGACATATCTCTCAAACATCTATCGGGTCTTACAGTCGCTCTAAAACGCGCTGGAACCCTAAAACTTTAGTCAATAGCACATTGAACGGCTATAAAACGCAAAAATGATGAGTTATTTCAGAACTCTCAAACATGTATCATGACTTACGGTCATTGTAAATAGCCCTGGAACTCAAAAATGTGGGCAATTGCTCATGAAAACTGCCATAAAACGCTAAAACTACCCCTTTTTGGTCATATCCCACAAAACATGTATAAGGTCTATGTGGTCATTGTAAATAGACCTGGGACCCCAAAACCGTGAGCAATAGCTCATGAAAACGGCCATAAATCGCGAAAACGACGATTTTTTGGTCATATATCTCAAACATCTATTAAGTCTGACGGGCCAAGCAAATCTTATTGGAACCCCGAAACAGTGCGCAATAGCTCACGAAAAAGGCCATATAACACAAAAACTACAAGTTTTTTGGTCATAAATCTCAAACATGTGTCGTGTCCTACGATCATTGTAAATTTCCCAGCAACCCCAAAACTGTGGGCAATAGCTCATGAAAACGGCCATAAAACACGAAAACGACGAGTTTTTGTCATTACTCACAAAACATGGTCATTGTAAAAAGCCCTAGAAACCAAAAACTGTGGGAAATTGCTCATGAAAAAGGCCATCAAACACGAAAACGATGAGTTTTTGGTCATATCTCTTAAACATATATCGGGTCTGACGGTCCACCGAGATCACCCTGAAACCCCCAAATCGTGGGATATAGCACATGAAAATGGCCATAAAATGCGAAAACGATGAGTTTTTGTAATAACTCTAAAACATGTATCGGGAGTTACGGTCATTGTAAATAGCCCTGGAACACAAATATTGTGGGGAATATTTCATGTAAACGGCCATAAAACACGAAACCGACCATTTTTTGGTCATATCTCTCAAACATGTATCAGGTCTTATGGGCGACAAAATCCTCCTTGGAACCACAAAATTGTGGGCAATAGCTCATAAAAACGTCCATAAAACATGAAAACGACAAGTTTTTCGTCGTAACTCTCAAACATGTATCGGCTCCAACAGTCTTTTTAAATTGCCCTAGAACTCTAAAACTATGGGTAATAGCTCATGAAAATGGCCTTAAAACACGAAAACAACGAGGTTTTTTATCATACCTCTCAAACATATATCGGGTCTTATGGGCCTTGCAAATCACCTTGTAACACCAAAACTATGGGCAATAGCTCATGAAAATGGTCATAAATGCGAAAACAACAAGTGTTTTGTCATAACTCGAAAAACATGAATCGAGTATTACGGTCATTGTAAATATCCCTAGAACCCCAAAACTGTGAGCAATAGCTCATAAAATCTTCCATACAACGCGAGAACGACAAGTTTTTGTCATAAATCTCAAACATTTATCAAGAGTTACGGTCGTTGTAAATATCCCGAGGACCCCAATACTATGGGCAATAGCTCATGAAAGCGGCCATAAAACGCAAAAATGACAACTTTTTGCTCATACTCTCAAACATCTATTTGGTCTTACTTGCCACAAAAATCGCCTTGGAACCCCAAAAAAGTGGCCAAATGCTCATGAAAACGGCCATTAATCACGAAAACGACGAGTTTTTGGTCATATCTCCCAAACATATGGGGTTTTACGGAACGCAAAAATGTGGGTAATAGCTCATGAAAACGGCCATAAAACACGAAAACGACAAGTTTTTGTCATTACTCGCAAACCATGGTAATTCTAAATAGCCTGGAACCCAAAAACTGTGGGAAATAGCTCATGAAAACGTCCTTCGAACACGAAAACGATGAGTTTTTTTGTCATATCGCTTAAACATATATCGGGTCTTACGGTCCACCCAGATCGCCCAAGAATCCCCAAATAAAAATGGCTATAAAACGTGAAAACGACGAATTTTTGTAATAACTCTAAAACATGTATAGGGAGTTACGATCGTTGTAAATAGCCCTGGAACCCAAAAATTGTGGGCAATAGCTCATGAAAACGGCCATAAAACACAAAAACGACCACTTTTGGTAATATCTCTCAAACATGTATCTGGTCTTACGGGCCAAAAAAGTATCCTTCGAACCACAAAATCTGTGGGCAATAGATCATAAAAACGACCATAAAACATGAAAACGACAAGTTTTTCGTCATAACTCTCAAACATGTATCGGCTCCTACGGTGTTTTTAAATTGCTCTGGAACTCCAAAACTGTGGGCAATAGCTAATGAAAATGGCCTTAAAACACGAAAGCAACCAGTTGTTTGTCATACCTCTCAAACATATGTCGGGTCTTATGGGCCGTGCAAATCGCCCTGTAACACCAAAATTATGGGAAATAGCTCATGAAAATGGTCATAAAATGCGAAAACAATGAGTGTTTTGTTATAACTCGCAAAACATGTATTGAATCTTATGGTCATTGTAAATAGCCCTAGAACCCCAAAACTGTGAGCAATAGCTCATGAAAACTGCCGTAAGACGCGAGAACGACAAGTTTTTATCATCACTCTCAAACATTTATCATGAGTAACGGTCATTGTAAATAGCCCAAGAACCCCAAAACTGTGGGCCATAGTTCATGAAAGCAGACATAAAACGTAAAAATGACCATCTTTGCTCATACTCTCAAACATATATTTGGTCTTACGAGCCACAAAATCCGCCTTGCAACCCCAAAAATGTGGGCAATAGCTCATGAAAACGGCCATAAATCGCGGAAACGACGAGTTTTTGGTCATATATCTCAAACATCTATTAAGTCTGGCGGGCCATGGAAATCTCATTGGAACCCCAAAACAGTGGGCAATAGCTCACGAAAACGGCCATATAACACAAAAACAACGAGGTTTTTGGTCATAACTCTCAAACATGTGTCGTGTCCTACGGTCGTTGTAAATTTCCAGCAACCCTAAAACTGTGGGTAATAGCTCATGAAAACGGCCATAAAACACGAAAACGACGAGTTTTTATAATAACTCTAAAACATGTATCGGGAGTTACGGTCGTTGTAAATAGCCCTGGAACCCAAAAATTGTGGGCAATATCTCATGAAAACGGCCATAAAACACGAAACCGACCACTTTTTTTGTCATATCTCTCAAACATGTAGCTAGTCTTATGGACCACAAAATCCTCCTTGGAACCAAAAAATTGTGGGCAATAGCTCATAAAAACGGCCATAAAACATGAAAACGACAAGTTTTTCGTCATAACTCTGAAACATGTATCGTCTCCAACTGTATTTTTAAATTTCCCGAGAACTCCAAAACTGTGGGCAATAGCTCATGAAAATGGCCTTAAAACAGAAAAAACAACAAATTTTTTATCATACCTGTCAAACATATATCTGGTCTTATGGGCCGTGCAAATCACCCTATAACACCAAAACTATGGGCAATAGCTCATGAAAACGGTCATAAAATGCGAAAACAACGAGTGTTTTGTCATAACTCAAAAAACATGAATCGAGTCTTACAGTCATTGTAAATATCCCTAGAACCCCAAAACTGTGAGCAATAGCTCATGAAAACTGCCATAAAACGCGAGAACGACAAGTTTTTTTCATAACTCTCAAACATTTATCAGGAGTAACGGTCGTTGTAAATAGCCCGAGAACCCCAAAACTGTGGGTAATAGCTCATGAAAGCAGCCACAAAACGCAAAAATGACCACTTTTTGCTCATACTCTCAAACATATATTTGGTCTTACTGGCCACAAAAATCGCCTTGGAACCCCAAAAATATGAGCAAATGCTCATGAAAACGGCCATAAATAACCAAAACAATGAGTTTTTGGTCATATCTCCCAAACATATATGGGGTTTTACGGGCCACGAAAATTGCCTTGGAACGCAAAAATGTGGGTAATAGCTCATAAAAACGGCCATAAAACACAAAAACGACGAGTTTTTGTCATTACTCGCAAACCATGGTAATTCTAAATAGCCCTGGAACCCAAAAACTGTGGGAAATAGCTCATGAAAACGTCCATCGAACACGAAAACGATGAGTTTTTTGTCATATCGCTTAAACATATGTCGGGTCTTACGGTCCACCCAGATCGCCCTAGAATCCCCACATAAAAATGGCCATAAAACGTGAAAACAACGAATTTTTATAATAACTCTAAAACATGTATAGGGAGTTACGGTCGTTGTAAATAGCCCTAGAACCCAAAAAATTGTGGGCAATAGCTCATGAAAACGGCCATAAAACACAAAAACGGACACTTTTTGGTAATATCTCTCAAACATGTATCTGGTCTTACGGGCCACAAAAATATCCTTGGAACCACAAAATCTGTGGGCAATGGCTCATAAAAACGACCATAAAACATGAAAACGATAAGTTTTTCGTCATAACGCTCAAACATGTATCGGCTCCTACGGTCTTTTTAAATTGCTCTGGAACTCCAAAACTGTGGGCAATAGCTAATGAAAATGGCCTTAAAACACGAAAACAACCAGTTTATTGTCACACCTCTCAAACATATGTCGGGTCTTATGGGGCGTGCAAATCGTCCTGTAACACAAAACTATGGGCAATAGCTCATGAAAACGGTCATAAAATGCGAAAACAATGAGTCTTTTGTCATAACTCGCAAAACATGTATTGAGTCTTATGGTCATTGTAAATATCCCTAGAACCCCAAAACTGTGAGCACTAGCTCATGAAAACTGCTGTAAAACGCGAGAATGACAAGTTTTTGTCATAACTGTCAAACATTTATTAGGAGTAACAGTCATTGTAAATAGCCCAAGAACCCCAAAAATGTGGGCCATAGCTCATGAAAGCGGCCATAAAACGCAAAAAAGACCTTTTTTACTCATACTCTCAAACATGTATTTGGTCTTGCAGGCCAAAATATCCGCCTTGCAACCCCAAAAATGTGCGCAATAGCTCATGAAAACGGCCATAAATCGCGAAAACGACGAGTTTTTGGTCATATATCTCAAACATCTATTAAGTCTTACGGGCCATGCAAATCTCATTGGAACCCCCAAATAGTGGGCAATAGCTCACGAAAACGGCCATATAACACAAAAAAACGAGTTTTTTGGTCATAACTCTCAAACATGTGTCATGTCCTACGGTCGTTGTAAATTGCCCAACATCCCCAAAACTGTGGGCAATAGCTCATGAAAACGGCCATTAAACACGAAAACGACGAGTTTTTGTCATTACTCACAAAACATGGTCATTGAAAAAAGCCCTAGAACACAAAAACTGTGGGAAATAGCTCATGAAAACGGCCATCAAACACGAAAACGATAAGTTTTTGGTCATATCTATTAAACATATATCAGGTCTTATGGTCCACCGAGATCGCCCTGGAACCCCCAAATCGTGGGCAATAGCACATGAAAATGGCCATAAAACGTGAAAACGACGAGTTTTTATAATAATTCTAAAACATGTATCGAGAGTTACTGTCGTTGTAAATGGCCCTGGAACCCAAACATTGTGGACAATATCTCATGAAAACGACCATAAAACACGAAACTGCTTTGTTGTCATATCTCTCAAAGATGTATCTGGTCTTACGGGCCACAAAATCCTCCTTGGAACCACAAAATTGTGGGCAATAGCTCATAAAAACGGCCATAAAACATGAAAACGACAAGTTTTTCGTCATAACTCTTAAACATGTATCGTCTCCAACGGTCTTTTTAAATTACCCTAGAACTCCAAAACTATGGGCAATAGCTCATGAAAATGTCCTTAAAACATGAAAACAACGAGTTTTTTATCATACATGTCAAACATATATCGGGTCTTATGGGCCGTGCAAATCACCCTGTAACACCAAAACTATGGGCAATAGCTCATGAAAACGCTCATAAAATGCGAAAACAACGAGTGTTTTGTCATAACTCAAAAAACATGAATCGAGTCTTACAGCCATTGTAAATAGACCTGGAACCCCAAAACTGTGAGCAATAGCTCATGAAAACTGCCATAAAACGCGAGAACGACAAGTTTTTGTCATAAGTGTCAAACATTTATCAGGAGTAATGGTCGTTGTAAATAGCCCGAGAACCCCAAAACTGTGGTAAATAGCCCGAGAATGACAAATAGAAATATTATAAAACCATATAAATTGATTTCATTCTATTTGGAACCATAGATAAAATCTTATGAAATTAATAAGATAAGGGAATTGAATTTCCAAAGCTAATAAAGCACCTATATAGAAATCCATACCAAATGGTGAGCAAATAATCCTAAAGATATTTAAAAGGATAAATAATTATTAAATAAGATTTTACAAATTATAATCACCAAGTTTAGATCTACAAATAAAAAGATATGGATTTGATAAGATAAAGATAGAAATATTAAATGAGGAATATTTAAAGACCAAATTAAATCTTGACCTAATCCATAAGCAAATGGAATAAATATAATCCAAATCCAAATAAAATAATGGATAAAGAATTTTCAAATTAAATAAAATGGCATTAACCAAATTCTATTGACATTTGAATAAAGACAAAATCCTATTAGAAGTGATTAATTAATCATGGGAAAATAATAGTTGGAATTTACCCAAGTGGAATAAAAGTTATTTAATTAACTTAAATAATATCAAAGAAATCTTCTAAATAAAAATTATGGAATTAAACCCATATTTAGTTTCATTGGAATAAAACAAATACCCAATTTAAATGATTAATAAATCATATTAAAAATATTCCAATAATTCAAGATGAATTATTTGACACCCTAATTAAATAAATAAACCTACTGAATAGGTTTGGTAAAAATATTGATTTCAAATAAAGTTTTAAAACACATCAAAACCTATTTGAATTAAAGACAAATGTCTATTTATAAAAATAAATAAAAGACCCTAAAAAGAATAAAAGAATTATTCTAAATTTGACTTCAGAATGTATTATTAATCAGTATTTGAATACACACAAAGTTTGGTTGAAGTTTGAAATCAAATTGTTGTTTGAAAAGTTTAAAAAAAATCAAAACAGATTAATAGAAATATAAAAGGGAAAAAGTTTCTGTATAAAAAAAAGTGAAACGGACCCCAGCGCAGCCAGCAGGCCCAACAATCCTAGCAGCCCACTCCCACACTCTTCCCCCGAACCGTTTTCTCTTACTCGTAATCGAAGCCACAGAGACACTGACTACCTAGACCCACTCCTCCTCTCTCTCACTCGCTGACGCTAGGCCCCACTACCACCTCATCGTCGTCCTCACCCTCCGCTGACCACGCCCGGCCGTTCTGTCATCGTTTCTTCGATTGATTACGCGGTAATGACGCCATTTAACAGCCCCGCGACCTCACCCTCATAAGCGCCTCTCTTCCCTCTACTTTTCCCCTCAGACGTCGTCTCCTCTACGCCCCCAAGCCGCCTTGATTTTGCATCGAAACTCCACTGCCTCCGACGCCCTCTGGCGGCAATTCCGGCCAAGTCTCGCCTCCGCTTGCCCCCTAGCCACCACAAGACTACTCCCCATTGACAGGCGCACACTCCAGTACCGCCAGCTCGCTCGCGCTCACCCTGCAACCTCGACTGCGTCTTCGCCAAAGCAGCGTTGCCGTCTCTCTCCTCTCCAACGAGCTCCCTTGGTATTTTCTGACCTCCCCTTATCCTCTCTGTGATGCTCCTGTGACCGTGACTCCCTTACGCACCTAACTACGCCCTCCGTTTGTCCCAACGTACCGTAAATCCTCGCCAATGACGACGAGCCGAGACGCCCGACACAGACGACAACTACGGCGAGGAATCACCAGTGATTCAGTGCGCCCCTCGACAAGCGACTGCCACCTCGAGCTTCAGCAAGTCTCTGCGAGCCTGGTAAGCCTCGCCATCCTCTCCCTCGCTTCCTAAATCGTCGGGAACACCTCCGTCTGACCGCGCGCCGCCACTCGCCACTGCCAGCGCCGCCCATCCTTGGTCACACGCACTGCGACTGTTCGATTTAGATCTTGTGGCTACGATAGAACCTTAACGAAGGGGTATGAACTCATCTGTGCCGCACGATCTATTTTAATCCAACGCATCACAGCATGCGATCCAGCCAAACCGTTTTCGGCCAATAAGAATTAGACGCGTGGCACTGTTTTGTTTAAATAGACAGAAACATTTCTATTAGTTGATTGAATTTGTAAATTGCATAACTTTTAATCTACATCTCCAAATTTTATATCAATGGAATCAGCAAGACAAGTACTATCCAACCATGCACTTTGTTTAGTAAATTGCTCCAGGGAAAATAGTTGTTTTTGCAGAAACTTTTGTAGGCATAATTTGAATATAAAATTCGTTCTAAAATTATATTTGTGATAAAATCTTTGGCAAATGGATGGTTTTGAACCTACTGACCTTAGAAACCAACTCATGGATTTGAAAATGTATTTGGTAAAGCTAAAGAGTAAATCTTTGATTTAAAGCATTTCTAGTCAAAAAATGTTGTTTATATGTTAAAAATACTTTTTGGAGAACAATCTTTGGGAAATGATTTGGATTAAACTCTCTGACCCCAAACACCAAGTTTTAGAATTAAAAATGTATTTGGTGAACCCTATAAAGATTATTACTTTGCTAAAGGCATTTTCAACCACATAAAATATTGATTTGGTTTAAAAATGATTTATAAGTAAAATCTTTTGCAAATGATTTTGCCACTTATATAAAATGACCAATAGCTGCTTTAGAATGTTTATAACCTATTAGAAACCACTTTTCCAAATAAAGCAATATTTAGCATGCTTGCATGCATTGCTTTGGTTTTATTATTTTATGTGATGATTGCTTGAATGGTAGATTGAAATGGTGCCTTGCTTGATTGAATTGTAGTGACATTTGAAGAGTGTGAATATTGCAAGATCAAGGAGTGAACTTATATTCTCTACCAAAAAGTCAAGTGATGCTTCATACTTTTGTCCCATTATTTTCACTATGCATTAGTGATATTTCTAAGTAGAACTTGCATGGAATTTTTGCTAAGTATAAACTATGCCATGGGAAATCCTAGTAGATGAAACCTTAGTAGAAATTTCCTAAGTTAAGATTCCTACTACTATCATGCTTAGCTTAGCTAGTAGAAAACAAGGGTGGATTATATTCATGCTATGGAATATTTCTAAGTCAAGGACTTGTGTTTTTGTTTAATAAAACAACTAAGTGAATGAATCACCAGGGTGAAATGGAAAGAATGGTTTGTGTTGAGTGGTTATGCAAGTCAAGTATGCTGGGGAAAACTTTGGCATCACCAAGTCCAGTATACTGGGGAAAACTTGGTATCTCACTTGTGGAAAGCCACCCAGGAACAAAGAGATTTGAGATGTCAAATGTTGAGAAGCTTCAAGTGCAGCCACATGGCATTATGGGCTCTGTCTGGATCATATAGGTTGCAATAACTTAGCCAAATGGACAGTTGGTGTTAGGGGATGATAGGTTGGAACGCGTCCATTCTGGTCTAAGGGAAGGCTTCTGAAAGATCTTGTCTTGGCGAAACCAAGTCTTGTGGGGAAAGCGCACCACCTCTGCAGAGTGTAAAATCTAAGTACTTATCCATGTCCCTGGTAAAGGACAATTTGAGCATCAAGACATGGAAGCTATCAAGAATCTCCTCATCCAAATTTCAAGTTAAAAACTGGTGGTTGAACAAGGGTTCAAGGATCACCAATTTCTATTGGGAGATGCCTTGGGTGATTTTGTCAAGCAAAAAAACTTAGTGTTTTCAAATGATAAGGAAAATCTATTTTGAGCAAAGCAAGCCTAAGCTCCACTTAACCAAATGCATATAGATGGTAGACTCCACTATAATACCATAGTATCACTTGCCAATACAATTCAAATGTATTGACCCTTGTGGCTGTAACTTTTTATGTTGCAAGTTTGTTTGATGTTAGTGAAGTTTATTGATTAGGATTACAAGTCTACAACCAACATGACTGCCTGCGGCACTTTGAAGATGAAGGACCACATGCTATTGTTATATTCTGCTGCATTGTAATGAGATAGCCAAATGAGCTATGTAAGATGTAATAAATTATTTTATTCCTGGTTATAAAGTGGTATTATGACCTTTGTTTCTTGATATTACATCTTAACTGTGGATGCTAGCTATTGATCCAGGGATCTCTACCTTATTGAAGGTTGGGACCTCTACATCATGAAAACGGCCATAAAACACGAAAACGACGAGTTTTTGTCATTACTCGCAAAACATGGTAATTCTAAATAGCGCTGGAACCCAAAAACTGTGGGCAATAGCTCATGAAAACGGCCATCGAACACAAAAACGATGAGTTTTTGGTCATATCTCTTAAACATATATCGGGTCTTACGGTCCACCCAGATCGCCTTGGAACCCCAAATCGTGGGCAATAGCACATGAAAATGGCCATAAAACGTGAAAACGATGAATTTTTGTAATATCTCTAAAACATGTAACGGGACTTACGGTCATTGTAAATATCCCTCGAACCCAAAAATTATGGGCAATAGCTCATCAAAACAGCCATAAAACACAAAAACGACCACTTTTTTATCATATCTCTCAAACATGGATCTGGTCTTACGGGTCACAAAAATCTCCTTGGAATCAGAAATCTATGGGCAATAGCTCGAAAAAACGGCCATAAAAGATGAAAACGATAAGGTTTTCCTCATAACTCTCACACATGTATCAGCTCCTACGGTCTTTTTAAATTGCTCTTGGAACTCCAAAACTATGGGCAATAACTAAAGAAAATGGCCTTAAAACACGAAAACAACCAGTTTTTTGTCATACCTCTCAAACATATATGGGGTCTTATGGGTCGTGCAACTCGCCCTTAACACCAAAACTATGGGCAATAGCTCATGAAAACGGTCATAAAATGCGAAAACAACGAGTGTTTTGTCATAACTCGCAAAACATGTATTGAGTCTTATGCTCATTATAAATAGCCCTAGAACCCCAAAACCGTGAACAATAGCTCATGAAAACTGCCGTAAAATGCGAGAACGACAAGTTTTTGTCATAACTCTCAAACATTTATCAGGAGTAACGGTCATTGTAAATAGCCCAAGAACCCCAAATCTGTGGGCCATAGCTCATGAAAGCGGCCATAAAACGCAGAAATGACCATTTTTGCTCATACTCTCAAACATGTATTTGGTCTTGCATGCCACAAAATCCGCCTTGCAACCCTAAAAATGTGGGCAATAGCTAATGAAAACGGCCATAAATCACGAAAACGACGAGTTTTTGGTCCTATATCTCAAACATCTATTAAGTATGACGGGCCATGCAAATCTCATTGGAACCCCAAAACAGTGGGCAATAGCTCACGAAAACGGCCATATAACACAAAAACCATGAGTTTTTTGGTCATAACTCTCAAAAGTAAAAATTGCCTTGGAACGAGAAAATGTGGGCAATTTCTCATGAGAACGGCCATAAAACACGAAAGTGATGAGTGTTTAGTCATAACTCGCAAGACATGTATCACGTGTTAGGGTCATTGTACATTGCCCAAGAACCCCAAAACTTTGGGCAATAGCTCATGAAAACGGCCAAAAAACGTGAAAATCACGAGTGATTGGTCATAACTCACGAAATATGTCTCGGGTCTTACGGTCGTTATAAATATCCTTGGAACCCCAAAAATGTGGGCAATTGCTCATGAAAACGGCCATAAATCACGAAAACATTGAGTTTTTGGTCATATCTCCCAAACATATATTGGGTCTTATGGGCCACGAAAATCGCCTTGGAACGAACAATGTCGGCAATTGCTCATGAAAACGGCCATAAAACACGAACATAACGAGTGTTTGGCCATAACTCGTAAGACATGTATCGGGTCTTAGGGTCATTGTAAATAGATCTAGAACCCCAAAACTATGGGTAATAGCTTATGAAAACGATCATAAAATACGAAAATGGCGAGTTTTTGGTCTTATCTCTCAAACATCTATCGGGTCGTACGGTCGCTATAAATCGCCCTGGAACCCTAAAACTTTGCTCAATAACACATTGAACGGCTATAAAACACAAAAATGACGATTTATTTCAGAACACTCAAACATGTATCGTGACTTACGGTCGTTGTAAATAGCCCTGAAACTCAAAAAATGTGGGAAATTGCTCATGAAAACTGCCATAAAACGCTAAAACGCTAAAACTACCCTTTTTGGGCATATCGCGCAAACATGTATAGGGTCTGTGTGGTCATTGTAAATTGCCTCGGACACCAAAACCGTAAGCAATAGCTCATGAAAACGACCATAAATCTTGAAAACGACGAGTTTTTGGTCATATATCTCAAACATGTATTAAGTCTGACGGGCCATGCAAATCTCATTGGAACCCCAAAACAGTGGGCAATATCTCACGGAAAAGTCCATATAAAACGAAAACTACAAGTTTTTTGGTCTTAACTCTCAAACATGTATCGGGCAATAGCTCATTAAAACGGCCATAAAACACGAAAAAGACGAGTTTTGGTCATTACTCACAAAACATGGTCATTGTAAAAAGCCCTAGAACCCAAAAACTATGGGAAATTGCTCATGAAAACGGCCATCAAACACGAAAACGATGAGTTTTTGGTCATCTCTCTTAAACATATATCGGGTCTGACGGTCCACCGAGATCACCCTGAAACCCCCAAATCGTGGGCATAAAATGCGAAAATGATGAGTTTTTGTAATAACTCTAAAACATGTATCGGGAGTTACGGTCATTGTAAATAGCCCTTGAACCCAAAAATTGTGGATAATATCTCATGAAAACGGCCATAAAACACGAAACCGACCATTTTTTGGTCATATCTCTCAAACATGTACCTGGTCTTACGGGCCACAAAATCCTCCTTGGAACCACAAAATTATGGGCAATAGCTCATAAAAACGGCCATAAAACATGAAAACGACAAGTCTTTCGCCGTAACTCTCAAACATGTATCGTCTCCAACGGTCTTTTTAAATTGCACTAGAACTCTAAAACTATGGGCAATAGCTCATGAAAACTGCCTTAAAACACGAAAACAACGAGTTTTTTATCATACATGTCAAACATATATCGGGTCTTATGGGTCGTGCAAATCGCCCTGTAACACCATAACTATGGGAAATAGCTCATGAAAATGGTCATAAAATACGAAAACAACAAGTGTTTTGTCACAACTCGAAAAACATGAATCGAGTCTTACGGTCATTGTAAATATCCCTTGAACCCCAAAACTGTGAGCAATAGCTCATGAAAACTGCCATATAACGCGAGAATGGCACGTTTTTGTCATAAATCTCAAACATTTATCAGGAGTTACGGTCGTTGTAAATAGCCTGAGGACCCTAATACTATGGGCAATAGCTCATGAAAGCGGCCATAAAACGCAAAAATGACCACTTTTTGCTCATACTCTCAAACATGTATTTGGTCTTATTGGCCACAAAAATCGCCATGGAACCCCAAAAATGTGGTCAAATCATGAAAACGGCCTTTAATCACGAAAACTATGAGTTTTTGGTCATATCTCCCAAACATATATTGGGTCTTACGGGCCACGAAAATTGGCTTGTAACACAAAAATGTGGGCAATAGCTCATGAAAACGGCAATAAAACACAAAAATGATGAGTTTTTGTCATTACTCGCAAAACATGGTAATTCTAAATGGCCATAGCTCACGAAAATGGCCATCGAACACGAAAATGATGAGTTTTTGGTCATATCGCTTAAACATATACCCGGTCTTACGGTCCACCCAGATCGCCCTGGAACCCCCAAATCGTGGGCAATAGCACATGAAAATGGCCATAAAATGTGAAAATGACGAATTTTTATAATACCTCTAAAACATGTATAGGGAGTTACGGTCCTTGTAAATAGCCCTGGAACCCAAAAATTGTGGGCAAGAGCTCATGAAAACGGCCATAAAACACGAAACCGACCACTTTTTGGTCATATCTCTCAAACATGTATCTGGTCTTACGGGCCACAAAAATCTCCTTAGAACCACAAAATCTGTGTGCAATAGTTGATAAAAACGGCCATAAAACATGAAAACGACAAGTTTTTCGTCATAACTCTCAAACATGTATTGGCTCCTACGGTATTTTTAAATTGCTCTGGAACTCCAAAACTGTGGGCAATAGCTAATGAAAATGGCCTTAAAACAAGAAAACAACCAATTTTTTGTCATACCTCTCAAACATATATCGGGTCTTATGGGTCGTGCAAATCGCCCTGTAACACCAAAACTATGGGCAATAGCTCATGAAAACGGTCATAAAATGCGAAAACAATGAGTGTTTTGTCATAACTCATAAAACATGTATTGAGTCGTATGGTCATTGTAAATAGCCCTAGAACCCCAAAACTGTGATCAATAGCTCATGAAAACTGCCGTAAAACGCGAGAACGACAAGTTTTTGTCATAACTCTCAAACATTTATCAGGAGTAACGGTCATTGTAAATAGCCCAAGAACCCCAAAACTGTGGGCCATAGCTCATGAAAGCCGCCATAAAACGCAAAAATGACTATTTTTGCTCATACTCTCAAACATCTATTTGGTCTTACGGGCCACAAAATCCGCCTTGCAACCCCAAAAATGTGGGCAATAGCTCATGAAAACGGCCATAAATCGTGAAAACAACGAGCTTTTGGTCATATATCTCAAACATCTATTATGTCTGACGGTCCATGCAAATCTCATTGGAACCCCAAAACAGTGGGCAATAGCTCACGGAAACGGCCATATAACAAAAACAACGAGTTTTTGGTCATAACTCTCAACATGTGGCGTGTCCTATGATCGTTGTAAATTGACCAGCAACCCCAAAACTGTTGGCAATAGCTCATGAAAACGGCCAATAAAACACGAACACGACGAGTTTTTGTCATTACTCACAAAACATGGTCATTGTAAAAAGCCCTAGAACCAAAAACTGTGGGAAAATGCTCATGAAAACGACCATCAAACACGAAAACGATGAGTTTTTGGTCATATCTCTTAAACATATATCTTATGGTCCACCGAGATCGCCCCATGGTAATAGCACATGAAAATGGCCATAAAACGCGAAAACGACGAGTTTTTATAATAACTCTAAAACATGTATCAGAAGTTATGGTCATTGTAAATAGCCCTAGAACCCAAAAATTGTGGGCAATATCTCATGAAAACGGCCATAAAACACGAAACCGACCACTTTTGTCATATCTCTCAAACATGTATCTAGTCTTACGGGCCACAAAATCCGCCTTGGAACCAAAAAATTGTGGGCAATAGCTCATAAAAACGACCATAAAACATGAAAACCACAAGTTTTTCGTCATAACTCTGAAACATGTATCGTCCCCAACGGCCTTTTTAAATTGCCCTAGAACTCCAAAACTATGGGCAATAACTCATGAAAATGGCCTTAAAACACGAAAACAACAATTTTTTTATCATACCTGTCAAACATATATTGGGTCTTATGGGTCGTGCAAATCACCCTATAACACCAAAACTATGGGCAATAACTCATGAAAACAGTCATAAAATGCGAAAACAACGAGTGTTTTGTCATAACTAGAAAACATGAATCGAGTCTTACAGTCATTGTAAATATCCCTAGAACCCCAAAACTGTGAGCAATAGCTGATGAAAACTGCCATAAAACACGAGAACGAAAAGTTTTTTCATAACTCTCAAACATTATCAGGAGTAACGGTCGTTGTGAATAGCCCGAGGACCCCAAAACTGTGGGCAATAGCTCATGAAAGCGGCCATAAAACGCAAAAATGACCATTTTTTTCTCATACTCTCAAACATGTATTTGGTCTTACGGGCCGCAAAAATCGCCTTGGAACACAAAAAATGTGGGCAATTGCTCATAAAAACGCTCATAAATCACGAAAACTATGAGTTTTTGGTCATATCTCCCAAACATATATTGGGTCTTACAGGCCACGAAAATCACCTTGGAACGCAAAAATGTGGGCAATTGCTCATGAAAACAGCAATAAAACACGAAAATGACGAGTGTTTGGTCATAACTCGTAAGACATATATTGGGTCTTAGGGTTATTTTTAATAGCCCTAGAACCTCGATATAAAGGGCAATAGCTCATGAAAACATCCATAAAATACGAAAATGGCGAGTTTTTGGTCATATCTCTCAAACATCTATCGGATTTTATAGTCGCTCTAAATCGCGCTGGAACCCTAAAACTTTAGTCAGTAGCACATTGAACGGCTATAAAACGCAAAAATATAGAGTTATTTCAAAACTCTCAAATATGTACCATGACTTACGGTCGTTGTAAATAGCCCTAGAACTCAAAAAATGTGGGCAATTACTCATGAAAACTGCCAAAAAACGCTAAAACTACGAGTTTTTTGTCATATATCTCAAACATCTATTAAGTCTGACGGGCCAAGCAAATCTCATTGGAACCCCAAAACAGTGGGCAATAGCTCACGAAAAAGGCCATATAACACGAAAACTGCATGTTTTTTGGTCATAACTCTCAACCATGTGTCGTGTCCTACGATCGTTGTAAATTGCACAGCAACCCCAAAACTGTGGGCGATAGCTCATGAATACGGCCATAAAACACGAAAACGACGAGTTTTTGTCATTACTCACAAAACATGGTCATTCTAAAAAGCCCTAGAATCCAAAAACTGTGGGAAATTGCTCATGAAAACGACCATCAAACACGAAAACGATGAGTTTTTGGTCATAACTCTTAAACATATATCGGGTCTGACGGTCCACCGAGATCACCCTGAAACCCCCAAATCATGGGCAATAGCACATGAAATGGCCATAAAATGCGAAAACGACAAGTTTTTGTAATAACTCTACAACATGTATCGGGAGTTACGGTCATTGTAAATAGCCCTGGAACACAAATATTATGGGGAATATCTCATGTAAACGGCCATAAAACACGAAACCGGCCATTTTTTGGTCATATCTCTTAAACATGTATCTGGTCTTACGAGCCACAAAATCTTCCTTGGAACCACAAAATTGTGGGCAATAGCTCATAAAAACGTCCATAAAACATGAAAACGACAAGTTTTTCGTCGTAACTCTCAAACATGTATCAGCTCCAACGGTCTTTTTAAATTGCCCTAGAACTCTAAAACTATGGGCAAAAGCTCATGAAAATGGCCTTAAAACACGAAAACAACGACGTTTTTATCATACCTCTCAAACATATATCGGGTCTGATGGGCCTTGCAAATCGACCAGTAACACCAAAACTATGGGAAATAGCTCATGAAAACGGTCATAAAATGCGAAAACAACAAGTGTTTTGTCATAACTCGAAAAACATGAATCGAGTATTACGGTCATTCTGAATATCCCTAGAATCCTAAAACTGTGAGCAATAGCTCATGAAACCTGCCATACAACGTGAGAACGACAAGTTTTTGTCATAAATCTCAAACATTTATCAAGAGTGACGGTCATTGTAAATAGCCCGAGGACCCCAATACTATGGGCAATAGCTCATGAAAGCGTCCATAAAACGCAAAATGACAACTTTTTGCTCATACTCTCAAACATCTATTTGGTCTTACTTGCCAAAAAAATCTCCTTGGAACCCCAAAAAAGTGGGCAAATGCTCATGCAAACGGCCATTAATCAGGAAATCGATGAGTTTTTGGTCACATCTCCCAAACATATATTGGGTCTTACGGGCCACGAAAATTGCCTTGGAACGCAAAAATGTAGGTAATAGCTCTTCAAAACGGCCATAAAACACGAAAACGACGAGTTTTTGTCATTACTCGCAAACCATGGTAATTCAAAATAGCCCTGGAACCCAAAAACTGTGGGAATAGCTCATGAAGACGGCCATCGAGCACGAAAACGATGAGTATTTGATCATATCGCTTAAACATATATCGGGTCTTACAGTCCACCCAGATCGCCCTAGAACCCCCAAATCGTGGGCAATAACACATAAAAATGGCCATAATACGTGAAAACGGTGAATTTTTGTAATAACTCTAAAACATGTATAGGAAGTTACGGTCGTTGTAAATAGCCCTGGAACCCAAAAATTGTGGGCAATAGCTCATGAAAACGGCCATAAAACACAAAAACGACCAATTTTTGGTCATATCTCTCAAACATGTATATGGTCTTACGGGCCACAAAAATCTCCTTGGAACCACAAAATCTATGGGCAATAGCTCATAAAAACGGCCATAAAACATGAAAACGACAAGTTTTTCTTCATAACTCTCAAACATGTATCGGCTCCTACGGTCTTTTTAAATTGCCCTAGAACTCAAAAAATGTGGGCAATGGGTAATGAAAATGGCCTTAAAACACAAAAACAACCAATTTTTTGTCATACCTCTCAAACATATATCGAGTCTTATGGGCCTGGCAAATCGCTCTGTAACACCATAAGTATGGGCAATAGCTCATGAAAACGGTCATAAAATGCGAAAACAATGAGTGGTTTGTCATAACTCGCAAAACATGTATTGAGTCTTATGGTCATTGTAAATAGCCGTAGAACCTCAAAAATGTGAGCATAGCTCATGACAACTGCCGTAAAACGCGAGAACGACAAGTTTTTGTCATAACTCTCAAACATTTATCAGGATTAACGGTCATTGTAAATAGCCCAAGAACCCCAAATCTGTGGGCCATAGCTCATGAAAGTGCCCAAAAAACGCAAAAATGACCATTTTTGCTCATACTCTCCAACATGTATTTGGTCTCGCGGGCCAAAAAATCATCCTTGCAACCCCAAAAATTTGGGCAATAGCTCATGAAAACGACCATAGATCGCGAAAACGACGAGTTTTTTATCATATATCTCAAACATCTATTAAGTCTTATGGGCCATGCAAATCTCATTAGAACCCCCAAACAGTGGGCAATAGCTCACGAAAACGGCCATAAAACACAAAAACAACGAGTTCTTTGGTCATAACTCTCAAACATGTGTCGTGTCCTACGGTCGTTGTACATTACCCAGCAACCCCAAAACTGTGGGCAATAGCTCAAGAAAACGGCCATAAAACACGAAAACGACGAGTTTTTGCCATTACTCACAAAACATGGTTATTGTAAAAAGCCCTAGAACCCAAAAACCGTGGGAAATAGCTCATGAAAACGGCCATCAAACACGAAAACGATGAGTTTTTGGCCATATCTCTTAAACATATATCGGGTCTTACGGTCCACCGAGATCGCCCTGGAACCCCCAAATCGTGGGCAATAGCACATGAAAATGGCCATAAAACGCGAAAACGACGAGTTTTTATAATAACTCTAAAACATGTATCGGGAGTTACAGTCGTTGTAAATAGCCCTGAAACCCAAAAATTGTGGGCAATATCTCATGAAAACGGCCATAAAACACGAAACCGACCACTCTTTTGTCATATCTCTCAAACATGTATCTCGTCTTACGAGCCACAAAATCCTCCTTGGAACACAAAATTGTGGGCAATAGCTCATAAAAACGGCCATAAAACATGAAAAGACAAGTTTTTCGTCATAACTCTCAAACATGTATCGTGTCCTACGGTCTTTGTAAATTGCCCAGCAACCCCAAAACTGTGGGCAATAGCTGATGAAAACAGCCATAAAATACGAAAACGACGAGTTTTTGTCATAACTCTCAAACATATATCGGCTCCTACGGTCTTTTTAAATTGCTCTGGAACTCCAAAACTGTGGGCAATAGCTAAAGAAAATGGCCTTAAAAGACGAAAACAACCAGTTTGTTGTCATAACTCTCAAACATATATCGGGTCTTATGGGCCGTGCAAATCGCCCTGTAACACCAAAACTATGGGCAATAGCTCATGAAAACGGTCATAAAATGCGAAAACAATGAGTGTTTTGTCATAACTCACAAAACATGTATTGAGTCTAATGGTCATTGTAAATAGCCCTAGAACCCCAATGTGAGCAATAGGTCATGAAAACTGTCGTAAAACACAAGAACAACAAGTTTTTCTCATAACTCTCAAACATTTATCAGGACTAACGGTCATTGTAAATAGCCCAAGAACCCCAAATATCTGGGCCATAGCTGATGAAAGCGGCCATAAAACGCAAAAATGACCATTTTTGCCCATACTCTCAAACATGTATTTGGTCTTGCGGGCCATAAAATTTGCCTTGTAGCCCCAAAAATATGGGCAATAGCTCATGAAAACGGTCATAAATCGCGAAAACGACGAGTTTTTGGTCATATATCTCAAACATCTATTAAATCTGACGGGCCATGCAAATCTCATTGGAACCCCAAAACAGTGGGCAATAGCTCACGAAAACGGCCAAATAACACAAAAACAACGAGTTTTTTGGTCATAACTCTCAAACATGTGTCGTGTCCTATGGTCGTTGTAAATTGCCTAGCAACCCCAAAACTATGGTCAATAGCTTATGAAAATGGCCATAAAACACGAATACGACGAGTTTTTGTCATTACTCAAAAAACATGGTCATTGTAAAAAGCCGTAGAACCCAAAAACTGTGGGAAATAGCTCATGGAAACGGCCATCAATCACGAAAACGACGAGGTTTTGGTCATATCTCTTAAACATATATCGGGTCAGACGGTCCACCGAGATCGCCCTGGAACCCCCAAATCGTGGGCAATAGCACATGAAAATGGCCATTAAACGCAAAAACGACGAGTTTTTATAATAACTCTAAAACATGTATCGGGAGTTATGGTTGTTGTAAATAGCCCTGGAACCCAAAAATTGTGGGCAATATCTCATGAAAACGGCCATAAAACACGAAACCGACCACTTTTTTGTCATATCTCTCAAACATGTATCTTGTCTTACGGGCCACAAAATCCTCCTTGGAACCACAAAATTGTGCGCAATAGCTCATAACAACGGCCATCAAACATGAAAACGACAAGTTTTTCGTCATAACTCTCAAACATGTATCGTGTCCTATGGTCGTTGTAAATTGCCGAGCAACCCCAAAACTGTGGGTAATAGCTCTTGAAAACGGCCATAAAACACGAAAAAGACGAGTTTTTGTCATTACTCACAAAACATGGTCGTTGTAAAAAGCCCTAGAACCCAAAAACTGTGGGAAATAGCTCATGAAAACGGCCATCAAACACGAAAACGATGAGTTTTTGGCCATATCTCTTAAACATATATCGGGGTCTTACGGTCGACCGAGATCGCCCTGGAACCCCCAAATCGTGGGCAATAGCACATGAAAATGGCCATAAAACGCGAAACCGACGATTTTTTATAATAACTCTAAAACATGTATCGGGAGTTACGGTCGTTGTAAATAGCCCTGGAACCCAAAAATGTGGGCAATTGCTCATGAAAACGGCCATAAATCGCGAAAACGACGAGCTTTTGGTCATATATCTCAAACATCTATTAAGTCTGACGGGCCATGAAAATCTCATTGGAACCCCAAAACAGTGGGCAATAGCTCACGAAAACGGCCATATAACACCAAAACAACGAGTTTTTTGGTCATAACTCTCAAACATGTGTCGTGTCCTACGGTCGTTGTAAATTTCAAAGCAACCCCAAAACTGTGGTCAATAGCTCATGAAAACGGCCATAAAACACGAAAACGACGAGTTTTTGTCATTACTCAAAAAACATGGTCATTTTAAAAACCCTAGAACCCAAAAACTGTGGGAAATAGCTCATGAAATCGGCCATCAAACACGAAAACGATGAGTTTTTTGTCATATCTCTTAAACATATATTGGGTCTGACGGTCCACCGAGATCGCCCTGGAACCTCCAAATCGTGGGCAATAGCACATGAAAATGGCCATTAAACGCGAAAACGACGAGTTTTTATAATAACTCTAAAACATGTATCGGGAGTTACGGTTGTTGTAAGTAGCCCTCGAACACAAAAATTGTGGGCAATATCTCATGAAAACGGCCATAAAACACGAAACCGACCACTTTTTTGTCATATCTCTCAAATAAGTATCTCGTCTTACAGGCCACAAAATCCTCCTTGGAACCACAAAATTGTGCGCAATAGCTCATAACAACGGCCATAAAACATGAAAACGACAAGTTTTTCGTCATAACTCTCAAACATGTATCGTGTCTTATGGTCGTTGTAAATTGCCGAGCAACCCCAAAACTGTGGGCAATAGCTCATGAAAACGGCCATAAAACACGAAAACGACGAGTTTTTATCATTACTCACAAAACTTGGTCATTGTAAAAAGCCCTAGAACCCAAAAACTGTGGGAAATAGCTCATGAAAATGGCCATCAAACACGAAAACGATGAGTTTTTGGTCATATCTCTTAAACATATATCGGGTCTTACAGTCCACCGAGATCGCCCTGGAACCCCCAAATCGTGGGCAATAGCACATGAAAATGGCCATAAAACGTGAAAACGACGAGTTTTTATAATAACTCTAAAACATGTATCGGGAGTTACGGTCGTTATAAATAGCCCTGGAACCCAAAAATGTGGGCAATAGCTCATGAAAACGACCATAAATCGCGAAAACGACGAGCTTTTGGTCATATATCTCAAACATCTATTAAATCTGACGGGCCATGAAAATCTCATTGGAACCCCAAAACAGTGGGCAATAGCTCACGAAAACAGCCATATAACACCAAAACAACGAGTTTTTTGGTCATAACTCTCAAACATGTGTCGTGTCCTACGGTCGTTGTAAATTTCAAAGCAACCCCAAAACTATGGTCAATAGCTCATGAAAACGGCCATAAAACACGAAAACGACGAGTTTTTGTCATTACTCACAAAACATGGTCATTGTAAAAACACCCTAGAACACTAAAACTGTGGGAAATAGCTCATGAAAACAACCATCAAACACGAAAACGGTGAGTTTTTGGTCATATCTCTTAAACATATATCGGGTCTGACGGTCCACCGAGATCGCCCTGGAACCCCCAAATCGTGGGCAATAGCACATGAAAATGGCCATTAAACGCAAAAACGACGAGTTTTTATAATAACTCTAAAACATGTATCGGGAGTTACGGTTGTTGTAAATAGCCCTCGAACACAAAAATTGTGGGCAATATCTCATGAAAACGGCCATAAAACACGAAACCGACCACTTTTTTGTCATATCTCTCAAACATGTATCTCGTCTTACAGGCCACAAAATCCTCCTTGGAACCACAAAATTGTGCGCAATAGCTCATAACAACGGCCATAAAACATGAAAATGACAAGTTTTTCGTCATAACTCTCAAACATGTATCGTGTCCTATGGTCGTTGTAAATTGCCGAGCAACCCCAAAACTGTGGGCAATAGCTCATGAAAACGGCCATAAAACACGAAAACGATGAGTTTTTATCATTACTCACAAAACATGGTCATTGTAAAAAGCCCTAGAACCCAAAAACTGTGGGAAATAGCCCATGAAAACGGCCATCAAACACGAAAACGATGAGTTTTTGGTCATATCTCTTAAACATATATCGGGTCTTACAGTCCACCGAGATCGCCCTGGAACCCCCAAATCGTGGGCAATAGCACATGAAAATGGCCATAAAACGTGAAAACGACGAGTTTTTATAATAACTCTAAAACATGTATCGGGAGTTACGGTCGTTATAAATAGCCCTGGAATCCAAAAATGTGGGCAATAGCTCATGAAAACGACCATAAATCGCGAAAACGACGAGCTTTTGGTCATATATCTCAAACATCTATTAAATCTGACGGGCCATGAAAATCTCATTGGAACCCCAAAACAGTGGGCAATAGCTCACGAAAACAGCCACATAACACCAAAACAACGAGTTTTTTGGTCATAACTCTCAAACATGTGTCGTGTCCTACGGCCGTTGTAAATTTCAAAGCAACCCCAAAACTATGGGCAATAGCTCATGAAAACGGCCATAAAACACGAAAACGACGAGTTTTTGTCATTACTCACAAAACTTGGTCATTGTAAAAAGCCCTAGAACCCAAAAACTGTGGGAAATAGCTCATGAAAACGGCCATCAAACACGAAAACGATGAGTTTTTGGTCATATCTCTTAAACATATATCGGGTCTTATAGTCCACCGAGATCGCCTGGAACCCCCAAATCGTGGGCAATAGCACATGAAAATGGCCATAAAACGTGAAAACGACGAGTTTTTATAATAACTCTAAAACATGTATCGGGAGTTACGGTCGTTATAAATAGCCCTGGAACCCAAAAATGTGGGCAATAGCTCATGAAAACGACCATAAATCGCGAAAACGACGAGCTTTTGGTCATATATCTCAAACATCTATTAAATCTGACGGGCCATGAAAATCTCATTGGAACCCCAAAACAGTGGGCTATAGCTCACGAAAACAGCCATATAACACCAAAACAACGAGTTTTTTGGTCAAAACTCTCAAACATGTGTCGTGTCCTACGGTCGTTGTAAATTTCAAAGCAACCCCAAAACTATGGGCAATAGCTCATGGAAACGGCCATAAAACACGAAAACGACGAGTTTTTGTCATTACTCACAAAACATGGTCATTGTAAAAACACCCTAGAACCCTAAAACAGTGGGAAATAGCTCATGAAAACAACCATCAAACACGAAAACGGTGAGTTTTTGGTCATATCTCTTAAACATATATCGGGTCTGACGGTCCACCGAGATCGCCCTGGAACCCCCAAATCATGGGCAATAGCACATGAAAATGGCCATTAAACGCAAAAACGACGAGTTTTTATAATAACTCTAAAACATGTATCGGGAGTTACGGTTGTTGTAAATAGCCCTCGAACACAAAAATTGTGGGCAATATCTCATGAAAACGGCCATAAAACACGAAACCGACCACTTTTTTGTCATATCTCTCAAACATGTATCTCGTCTTACAGGCCACAAAATCCTCCATGGAAACACAAAATTGTGCGCAATAGCTCATAACAACGGCCATAAAACATGAAAACGACAAGTTTTTCGTCATAACTCTCAAACATGTATCGGGTCCTATGGTCGTTGTAAATTGCCGAGCAACCCCAAAACTGTGGGCAATAGCTCATGAAAACGGCCATAAAACACGAAAACGATGAGTTTTTATCATTACTCACAAAACATGGTCATTGTAAAAAGCCCTAGAACCCAAAAACTGTCGGAAATAGCTCATGAAAACGGCCATCAAACACGAAAACGATGAGTTTTTGGTCATATCTCTTAAACATATATCGGGTCTTACGGTCCACCGAGATCGCCCTGGAACCCCCAAATCGTGGGCAATAGCACATGAAAATGGCCATAAAACTCGAAAACGACGAGTTTTTATAATAAGTCTAAAACATGTATCGGGAGTTACGGTCGTTATAAATAGCCCTGGAACCCAAAAATGTGGGCAATAGCTCATGAAAATGGCCATAAATCGCGAAAACGACGAGCTTTTGGTCATATATCTCAAACATCTATTAAGTCTTACGGGCCATGAAAATCTCATTGGAACCCCAAAACAGTGGGCAATAGCTCACGAAAATAGCCATATAACACCAAAACAATGAGTTTTTTGGTCATAACTCTCAAACATGTGTCGTGTCCTACGGTCGTTGTAAATTTCAAAGCAACCCCAAAACTATGGGCAATAGCTCATGAAAACGGCCATAAAACACGAAAACGACGAGTTTTTGTCATTACTCACAAAACATGATCATTGTAAAAACACCCTAGATCCCAGAAACTGTGGGAAATAGCTCATGAAAACAACCATCAAACACGAAAACGGTGAGTTTTTGGTCATATCTCTTAAACATATATCGGGTCTGACGGTCCACCGAGATCGCCCTGGAACCCCCAAATCGTGGGCAATAGCACATGAAAATGGCCATTAAACGCAAAAAACGACGAGTTTTTATAATAACTCTAAAACATGTATCGGGAGTTACGGTTGTTGTAAATAGCCCTGGAACCCAAAAATTGTGGGCAATATCTCATGAAAACGGCCATAAAACACGAAACCGACCACTTTTTTGTCATATCTCTCAAACATGTATCTCGTCTTACGGGCCATAAAATCCTCCTTGGAACCACAAAATTGTGCGCAATAGCTCATAACAACGGCCATAAAACATGAAAACGACAAGTTTTTCGTCATAACTCTTAAACATGTATCGTGTCCTATGGTCGTTGTAAATTGCCGAGCAACCCCAAAACAGTGGTCAATAGCTCATGAAAACGGCCATAAAACACGAAAACGACGAGTTTTTGTCATTACTCACAAAACATGGTCATTGTAAAAATCCCTAGAACCCAAAAACTCTGGGAAATAGCTCATGAAAACGGCCATCAAACACGAAAACGATGAGTTTTTGGTCATATCTCTTAAACATATATCGGGTCTTACGGTCGACCGAGATCGCCCTGGAACCCCCAAATCGCGGGCAATAGCACATGAAAATGGCCATAAAACGCGAAACGGCGAGTTTTTATAATAACTCTAAAACATGTATCGGGAGTTACGGTCGTTGTAAATAGCCCTGGAACCCAAAAATGTGGGCAATAGCTCATGAAAACGGCCATAAATCGCGAAAACGACGAGCTTTTGGTCATATATCTCAAACATCTATTAAGTCTGACGGGCCATGAAAATCTCATTGGAACCCCAAAACAGTGGGCAATAGCTCACGAAAACAGCCATATAACACCAAAACAACGAGTTTTTTGGTCACAACTCTCAAACATGTGTCGTGTCCTACGGTCATTGTAAATTTCAAAGCAACCGCAAAACTATGGGCAATAGCTCATGAAAACGGCCATAAAACACGAAAACGGCCATAAAACACAAAAACGACGAGTTTTTGTCATTACTCACAAAACATGGTCATTGTAAAAACACCCTAGAACCCTAAAACTGTGGGAAATAGCTCATGAAAACAACCATCAAACACGAAAACGGTGAGTTTTTGGTCATATCTGTTAAACATATATCGGGTCTGACGGTCCACCGAGATCGCCCTGGAACCTCCAAATCGTGGGCAATAGCACATGAAAATGGCCATTAAACGCAAAAACGACGAGTTTTTATAATAACTCTAAAACATGTATCGGGAGTTACGGTCGTTGTAAATAGCCCTCGAACATAAAAATTGTGGGCAATATCTCATGAAAACGGCCATAAAACACGAAAACGACCACTTTTTTGTCATATCTCTCAAACATGTATCTCGTCTTACGAGCCACAAAATCCTCCTTGGAACCACAAAATTGTGCGCAATAGCTCATAACAACGGCCATAAAACATGAAAACGACAAGTTTTTCGTCATAACTCTTAAACATGTATCGTGTCCTATGGTCGTTGTAAATTGCCGAGCAACCCCAAAACAGTGGGCAATAGCTCATGAAAACGGCCATAAAACACGAAAACGACGAGTTTTTGTCATTACTCACAAAACATGGTCATTGTAAAAAGCCCTAGAACCCAAAAACTGTGGGAAATAGCTCATGAAAACGGCCATCAAACACGAAAACGATGAGTTTTTGGTCATATCTCTTAAACATATATCGGGTCTTACAGTCCACCGAGATCGCCCTGGAACCCCCAAATCGTGGGCAATAGCACATGAAAATGGCCATAAAACGTGAAAACGACAAGTTTTTATAATAACTCTAAAACATGTATCGGGAGTTACGGTCGTTATAAATAGCCCTGGAATCCAAAAATGTGGGCAATAGCTCATGAAAACGACCATCAATCGCGAAAACGACGAGCTTTTGGTCATATATCTCAAACATCTATTAAATCTGACGGGCCATGAAAATCTCATTGGAACCCCAAAACAGTGGGCAATAGCTCACGAAAACAGCCATATAACACCAAAACAACGAGTTTTTTGGTCATAACTCTCAAACATGTGTCGTGTCCTACGGTCGTTGTAAATTTCAAAGCAACCCCAAAACTATGGGCAATAGCTCATGAAAACGGCCATAAAACACGAAAACGACGAGTTTTTGTCATTACTCACAAAACTTGGTCATTGTAAAAAGCCCTAGAACCCAAAAACTGTGGGAAATAGCTCATGAAAACGGCCATCAAACACGAAAACGATGAGTTTTTGGTCATATCTCTTAAACATATATCGGGTCTTACAGTCCACCGAGATCGCCCTAGAACCCCCAAATCGTGGGCAATAGCACATGAAAATGGCCATAAAACGTGAAAACGACGAGTTTTTATAATAACTCTAAAACATGTATCGGGAGTTACGGTCGTTATAAATAGCCCTGGAACCCAAAAATGTGGGCAATAGCTCATGAAAACGACCATAAATCGCGAAAACGACGAGCTTTTGGTCATATATCTCAAGCATCTATTAAATCTGACGGGCCATGAAACTCTCATTGGAACCCCAAAACAGTGGGCAGTAGGTCACGAAAACAGCCATATAACACCAAAACAACGAGTTTTTTGGTCAAAACTCTCAAACATGTGTCGTGTCCTACGGTCGTTGTAAATTTCAAAGCAACCCCAAAACTATGGGCAATAGCTCATGAAAACGGCCATAAAACACGAAAACGACGAGTTTTTGTCATTACTCACAAAACATGGTCATTGTAAAAACACCCTAGAACCCAGAAACTGTGGGAAATAGCTCATGAAAACAACCATCAAACACGAAAACGGTGAGTTTTTGGTCATATCTCTTAAACATATATCGGGTCTGACGGTCCACCGAGATCGCCCTGGAACCCCCAAATCGTGGGCAATAGCACATGAAAATGGCCATTAAACGCAAAAACGACGAGTTTTTATAATAACTCTAAAACATGTATCGGGAGTTACGGTTGTTGTAAATAGCCCTGGAACCCAAAAATTGTGGGCAATATCTCATGAAAACGGCCATAAAACACGAAACCGACCACTTTTTTGTCATATCTCTCAAACATGTATCTCGTCTTACGGGCCATAAAATCCTCCTTGGAACCACAAAATTGTGCGCAATAGCTCATAACAACGGCCATAAAACATGAAAACGACAAGTTTTTCGTCATAACTCTTAAACATGTATCGTGTCCTATGGTCGTTGTAAATTGCCGAGCAACCCCAAAACAGTGGTCAATAGCTCATGAAAACGGCCATAAAACACGAAAACGACGAGTTTTTGTCATTACTCACAAAACATGGTCATTGTAAAAATCCCTAGAACCCAAAAACTGTGGGAAATAGCTCATGAAAACGGCCATCAAACACGAAAACGATGAGTTTTTGGTCATATCTCTTAAACATATATCGGGTCTTACGGTCGACCGAGATCGCCCTGGAACCCCCAAATCGCGGGCAATACGACATGAAAATGGCCATAAAACGCGAAACGGACAGTTTTTATAATAACTCTAAAACATGTATCGGGAGTTACGGTCGTTGTAAATAGCCCTGGAACCCAAAAATGTGGGCAATAGCTCATGAAAACGGCCATAAATCACGAAAACGACGAGCTTTTGGTCATATATCTCAAACATCTATTAAGTCTGACGGGCCATGAAAATCTCATTGGAACCCCAAAACAGTGGGCAATAGCTCACGAAAACAGCCATATAACACCAAAACAACGAGTTTTTTGGTCACAACTCTCAAACATGTGTCGTGTCCTACGGTCGTTGTAAATTTCAAAGCAACCGCAAAACTATGGGCAATAGCTCATGAAAACGGCCATAAAACACGAAAACGACGAGTTTTTGTCATTACTCACAAAACATGGTCATTGTAAAAACACCCTAGAACCCTAAAACTGTGGGAAATAGCTCATGAAAACAACCATCAAACACGAAAACGGTGAGTTTTTGGTCATATCTGTTAAACATATATCGGGTCTGACGGTCCACCGAGATCGCCCTGGAACCTCCAAATCGTGGGCAATAGCACATGAAAATGGCCATTAAACGCAAAAACGACGAATTTTATAATAACTCTAAAACATGTATCGGGAGTTACGGTCGTTGTAAATAGCCCTCGAACACAAAAATTGAGGGCAATATCTCATGAAAACGGCCATAAAACACGAAACCGACCACTTTTTTGTCATATCTCTCAAACATGTATCTCATCTTACAGGACACAAAATCCTCCTTGGAACCACAAAATTGTGCGCAATAGCTCGTAACAACGGCCATAAAACATGAAAACGACAAGTTTTTCGTCATAACTCTCAAACATGTATCGTGTCCTATGGTCGTTGTAAATTGACGAGCAACCCCAAAACTGTGGGCAATAGCTCATGAAAACGGCCATAAAACACGAAAACGACGAGTTTTAATCATTACTCACAAAACATGGTCATTGTAAAAAGCCCTAGAACCCAAAAACTGTCGGAAATAGCTCATGAAAACGGCCATCAAACACGAAAACGATGAGTTTTTGGTCATATCTCTTAAACATATATCGGGTCTTACGGTCCACCGAGATCGCCCTGGAACCCCCAAATCGTGGGCAATAGCACATGAAAATGGCCATAAAACGTGAAAACGACGAGTTTTTATAATAACTCTAAAACATGTATCGGGAGTTACGGTCGTTATAAATAGCCCTGGAACCCAAAAATGTGGGCAATAGCTCATGAAAACGACCATAAATCGCGAAAACGACGAGCTTTTGGTCATATATCTCAAACATCTATTAAATCTGACGGGGCATGAAAATCTCATTGGAACCCCAAAACAGTGGGCAATAGCTCACGAAAACAGCCATATAACACCAAAACAACGAGTTTTTTGGTCATAACTCTCAAACATGTGTCGTGTCCTACGTCGTTGTAAATTTCAAAGCAACCCCAAAACTATGGGCAATAGCTCATGAAAACGGCCATAAAACACGAAAACGACGAGTTTTTGTCATTACTCACAAAACATGGTCATTGTAAAAACACCCTAGAACCCTATAACTGTGGGAAATAGCTCATGAAAACAACCATCAAACACGAAAACGGTGAGTTTTTTGTCATATATCTTAAACATATATCGGGTCTGACGGTCCACCGAGATCGCCCTGGAACCCCCAAATCGTGGGCAATAGCACATGAAAATGGCCATTAAACGCAAAAACGACGAGTTTTTATAATAACTCCAAAACATGTATCGGGAGTTACAGTTGTTGTAAATAGCCCTCGAACACAAAAATTGTGGGCAATATCTCATGAAAACGGCCATAAAACACGAAACCGACCACTTTTTTGTCATATCTCTCAAACATGTATCTCGTCTTACAGGCCACAAAATCCTCCTTGGAAACACAAAATTGTGCACAATAGCTCATAACAACGGCCATAAAACATGAAAACGACAAGTTTTTCGTCATAACTCTCAAACATGTATCGTGTCCTATGGTCGTTGTAAATTGCCGAGCAACCCCAAAACTGTGGGCAATAGCTCATGAAAACGGCCATAAAACACGAAAACGATGAGTTTTTATCATTACTCACAAAACATGGTCATTGTAAAAAGCCCTAGAACCCAAAAACGGTCGGAAATAGCTCATGAAAACGGCCATCAAACACGAAAGCGATGAGTTTTTGGTCATATCTCTTAAACATATATCGGGTCTTACGATCCACCGAGATCGCCCTGGAACCCCCAAATCGTGGGCAATAGCACATGAAAATGGCCATAAAACTCGAAAACGACGAGTTTTTATAATAACTCTAAAACATGTATCGGGAGTTACGGTCGTTATAAATAGCCCTGGAACCCAAAAATGTGGGCAATAGCTCATGAAAATGGCCATAAATCGCGAAAACGACGAGCTTTTGGTCATATATCTCAAACATCTATTAAGTCTTACGGGCCATGAAAATATCATTGGAACCCCAAAACAGTGGGCAATAGCTCACGAAAATAGCCATATAACACCAAAACAACGAGTTTTTTGGTCATAACTCTCAAACATGTGTCGTGTCCTACGGTCGTTGTAAATTTCAAAGCAACCCCAAAACTATGGGCAATAGCTCATGAAAACGGCCATAAAACACGAAAACGACGAGTTTTTGTCATTACTCACAAAACATGGTCATTGTAAAAAGCCCTAGAACCCAGAAACTGTGGGAAATAGCTCATGAAAACGGCCATCAAACACGAAAACGGTGAGTTTTTGGTCATATCTCTTAAACATATATCGGGCCTGACGGTCCACCGAGATCGCCCTGGAACCCCCAAATCGTGCCCAATAGCACATGAAAATGGCCATTAAACGCAAAAACGACGAGTTTTTATAATAACTCTAAAACATGTATCGGGAGTTACGGTTCTTGTAAATAGCCCTGGAACCCAAAAATTGTGGGCAATATCTCATGAAAACGGCCATAAAACACGAAACCGACCACTTTTTTGTCATATCTCTCAAACATGTATCTCGTCTTACGGGCCATAAAATCCTCCTTGGAACCACAAAATTGTGCGCAATAGCTCATAACAACGGCCATAAAACATGAAAACGACAAGTTTTTCGTCATAACTCTCAAACATGTATCGTGTCCTATGGTCGTTGTAAATTGCCGAGCAACCCCCAAAACAGTGGGCAATAGCTCATGAAAACGGCCATAAAACACGAAAACGACGAGTTTTTGTCATTACTCACAAAACATGGTCATTGTAAAAATCCCTAGAACCCAAAAACTGTGGGAAATAGCTCATGAAAACGGCCATCAAACACGAAAACGATGAGTTTTTGGTCATATCTCTTAAACATATATCGGGTCTTACGGTCGACCGAGATCGCCCTGGAACCCCCAAATCGCGGCAATACGACATGAAAATGGCCATAAAACGCGAAACGGACAGTTTTTATAATAACTCTAAAACATGTATCGGGAGTTACGGTCGTTGTAAATAGCCCTGGAACCCAAAAATGTGGGCAATAGCTCATGAAAACGGCCATAAATCACGAAAACGACGAGCTTTTGGTCATATATCTCAAACATCTATTAAGTCTGACGGGCCATGAAAATCTCATTGGAACCCCAAAACAGTGGGCAATAGCTCACGAAAACAGCCATATAACACCAAAACAACGAGTTTTTTGGTCACAACTCTCAAACATGTGTCGTGTCCTACGGTAGTTGTAAATTTCAAAGCAACCGCAAAACTATGGCCAATAGCTCATGAAAACGGCCATAAAACACGAAAACGACGAGTTTTTGTCATTACTCACAAAACATGGTCATTGTAAAAACACCTAGAACCCTAAAACTGTGGGAAATAGCTCATGAAAACAATCATCAAACACGAAAACGGTGAGTTTTTGGTCATATCTGTTAAACATATATCGGGTCTGACGGTCCACCGAGATCGCCCTGGAACCTCCAAATCGTGGGCAATAGCACATGAAAATGGCCATTAAACGCAAAAACGACGAGTTTTATAATAACTCTAAAACATGTATCGGGAGTTACGGTCGTTGTAAATAGCCCCTCGAACACAAAATTGTGGGCCATAATCTCATGAAAACGGCCATAAAACACGAAACCGACCACTTTTTTGTCATATCTCTCAAACATGTATCTCGTCTTACAGGACACAAAATCCTCCTTGGAACCACAAAATTGTGCGCAATAGCTCGTAACAACGGCCATAAAACATGAAAACGACAAGTTTTTCGTCATAACTCTCAAACATGTATCGTGTCCTATGGTCGTTGTAAATTGCCGAGCAACCCCAAAACTGTGGGCAATAGCTCATGAAAACGGCCATAAAACACGAAAACGACGAGTTTTTATCATTACTCACAAAACAGGGTCATTGTAAAAAGCCCTAGAACCCAAAAATTGTCGGAAATAGCTCATGAAAACGGCCATCAAACACGAAAACGATGAGTTTTTGGTCATATCTCTTAAACATATATCGGGTCTTACGGTCCACCGAGATCGCCCTGGAACCCCCAAATCGTGGGCAATAGCACATGAAAATGGCCATAAAACGCGAAAACGCCGAGTTTTTATAATAACTCTAAAACATGTATCAGGAGTTACGGTCGTTATAAATAGCCCTGGAACCCAAAAATGTGGGCAATAGCTCATGAAAATGGCCATAAATCGCGAAAACGACGAGCTTTTGGTCATATATCTCAAACATCTATTAAGTCTTACGGGCCATGAAAATCTCATTGGAACCCCAAAACAGTGGGCAATAGCTCACGAAAACAGCCATATAACACCAAAACAACGAGTTTTTTGGTCATAACTCTCAAACATGTGTCGTGTCCTACGGTCGTTGTAAATTTCAAAGCAACCCCAAAACTATGGGCAAATGCTCATGAAAACGGCCATAAAACACGAAAACGACGAGTTTTTGTCATTACTCACAAAACATGGTCATTGTAAAAAGCCCTAGAACCCAGAAACTGTGGGAAATAGCTCATGAAAACGGCCATCAAACACGAAAACGGTGAGTTTTTGGTCATATCTCTTAAACATATATCGGGCCTGACGGTCCACCGAGATCGCCCTGGAACCCCCAAATCGTGGGCAATAGCACATGAAAATGGCCATTAAACGCAAAAACGACGAGTTTTATAATAACTCTAAAACATGTATCGGGAGTTACGGTTGTTGTAAATAGCCCTGGAACCCGAAAATTGTGGGCAATACCTCATGAAAACGGCCATAAAACACGAAACCGACCACTTTTTTTGTCATATCTCTCAAACATGTATCTCGTCTTACGGGCCACAAAATCCTCCTTGGAACCACAAAATTGTGCGCAATAGCTCATAACAACGGCCATAAAACATGAAAACGACAAGTTTTTCGTCATAACTCTCAAACATGTATCGTGTCCTATGGTCGTTGTAAATTGCCGAGCAACCCCAAAACTGTGGGCAATAGCTCATGAAAACGGCCATAAAACACAAAAACGACGAGTTTTTGTCATTACTCACAAAACATGGTCATTGTAAAAAGCCCTAGAACCCAAAAACTGTGGGAAATAGCTCATGAAAACGGCCATCAAACACGAAAACGATGAGTTTTTTGTCATATCTCTTAAACATATATCGGGTCTTACGGTCGACCGAGATCGCCCTGGAACCCCCAAATCGTGGGCAATAGCACATGAAAATGGCCATAAAACGTGAAACGGCGAGTTCTTATAATAACTCTAAAACATGTATCGGGAGTTACGGTCGTTGTAAATAGCCCTGGAACCCAAAAAATGTGGGCAATAGCTCATGAAAATGGCCATAAATCGCGAAAACGACGAGCTTTTGGTCATATATCTCAAACATCTATTAAGTCTGACGGGCCATGAAAATCTCATTGGAACCCCAAAACAGTGGGCAATAGCTCACGAAAACGGCCATATAACACCAAAACAACGAGTTTTTTCGTCATAACTCTCAAACATGTGTCGTGTCCTACGGTCGTTGTAAATTTCAAAGCAACCGCAAAAACTATGGGCAATAGCTCATGAAAACGGCCATAAAACACGAAAACGACGAGTTTTTATCATTACTCACAAAACATGGTCATTGTAAAAAGCCCTAGAACCCAGAAACTGTCGGAAATAGCTCATGAAAACGGCCATCAAACACGAAAACGATGAGTTTTAGGTCATATCTCTTAAACATATATCGGGGCCTGACGGTGCACCGAAATCGCCCTGGAACCCCCAAATCGTGCGCAATAGCACATGAAAATGGCCATTAAACGCAAAAACGACGAGTTTTTATAATAACTCTAAAACATGTATCGGGAGTTACGGTTGTTGTAAATAGCCCTGGAAACCCAAAAATTGTGGGCAATATCTCATGAAAACGGCCATAAATCGTGAAACCGACCACTTTTTTGTCATATCTCTCAAACATGTATCTCGTCTTACGGGCCACAAAATCCTCCTTGGAACCACAAAATTGTGCGAAATTGCTCATAACAACGGCCATAAAACATGAAAACGACATGTTTTTCGCCATAACTCTCAAACATGTATCGTGTCCTATGGTCGTTGTAAATTGCCGAGCAACCCCAAAACAGTGGGCAATAGCTCATGAAAACGGCCATAAAACACGAAAACGACGAGTTTTTGTCATTACTCACAAAACATGGTCATTGTAAAAAAGCCCTAGAACCCTAAAACTGTGGGAAATAGCTCATGAAAACAACCATCAAACACGAAAACGGTGAGTTTTTTGTCATATCTCTTAAACATATATCGGGTCTTACGGTCGACCGAGATCACCCTGGAACCCCCAAATCGTGGGCAATAGCACATGAAAATGACCATAAAACGCGAAAACGGCGAGTTTTTATAATAACTCTAAAACATGTATCGGGAGTTACGGTCGTTGTAAATAGCCCTGGAACCTAAAAATGTGGGCAATAGCTCATGAAAACGGCCATAAATCGCGAAAACGACGAGCTTTTGGTCATATATCTCAAACATCTATTAAGTCTGACGGGCCATGAAAATCTCATTGGAACCCCAAAACAGTGGGCAATAGCTCACGAAAACAGCCATATAACACCAAAACAACGAGTTTTTTGGTCACAACTCTCAAACATGTGTCGTGTCCTACGGTCGTTGTAAATTTCAAAGCAACCGCAAAACTATGGGCAATAGCTCATGAAAACGGCCATAAAACACGAAAACGACGAGTTTTTGTCATTACTCACAAAACATGGTCATTGTAAAAACACCCTAGAACCCCAAAACTGTGGGAAATAGCTCATGAAAACAACCATCAAACACGAAAACGGTGAGTTTTTGGTCATATCTGTTAAACATATATCGGGTCTGACGGTCCACCGAGATCGCCCTGGAACCTCCAAATCGTGGGCAATAGCACATGAAAATGGCCATTAAACGCAAAAACGACGAGTTTTTATAATAACTCTAAAACATGTATCGGGAGTTACGGTCGTTGTAAATAGCCCTCGAACACAAAAATTGTGGGCAATATCTTATGAAAACGGCCATAAAACACGAAACCGACCACTTTTTTGTCATATCTCTCAAACATGTATCTCGTCTTACAGGACACAAAATCCTCCTTGGAACCACAAAATTGTGCACAATAGCTCGTAACAACAGCCATAAAACATGAAAACGACAAGTTTTTCGTCATAACTCTCAAACATGTATCGTGTCCTATGGTCGTTGTAAATTGCCGAGCAACCCCAAAACTGTGGGCAATAGCTCATGAAAAACGTCCATAGAACACGAAAACGACGAGTTTTTATCATTACTCACAAAACATGGTCATTGTAAAAAGCCCTAGAACCCAAAAAATGTCGGAAATAGCTCATGAAAACGGCCATCAAACACGAAAACGATGAGTTTTTTGGTCATATCTCTTAAACATATATTGGGTCTTACGGTCCACCGAGATCGCCCTGGAACCCCCAAATCGTGGGCAATAGCACATGAAAATGGCCATAAAACGTGAAAACGACGAGTTTTTATAATAACTCTAAAACATGTATCGGGAGTTACGGTCGTTATAAATAGCCCTGGAACCCAAAAATGTGGGCAATAGCTCATGAAAACAACCATAAATCGCGAAAACGACGAGCTTTTGGTCATATATCTCAAATATCTATTAAATTTGACGGGGCATGAAAATCTCATTGGAACCCCAAAACAGTGGGCAATAGCTCACAAAACAGCCATATAACACCAAAAACAACGAGTTTTTTTGGTCATAACTCTCAAACATGTGTCGTGTCCTACGTCGTTGTAAATTTCAAAGCAACCCCAAAACTATGGGCAATAGCTCATGAAAACGGCATAAAACACGAAAACGACGAGTTTTTGTCATTACTCACAAAACATGGTCATTGTAAAAAGCCCTAGAACCCAGAAACTGTGGGAAATAGCTCATGAAAACGGCCATCAAAACACGAAAACGGTGAGTTTTTGGTCATATCTCTTAAACATATATCGGGCCTGACGGTCCACCGAGATCGCCCCTGGAACCCCCCAAATCGTGCGCAATAGCACATGAAAATGGCCATTAAACGCAAAAACGACGAGTTTTTATAATAACTCTAAAACATGTATCGGGAGTTACGGTCGTTGTAAATAGCCCTGGAACCCAAAAATTGTGGGCAATATCTCATGAAAACGGCCATAAAACACGAAACCGACCACTTTTTTGTCATATCTCTCAAACATGTATCTCGTCTTACGGGCCATAAAATCCTCCTTGGAACCACAAAAATTGTGCGCAATAGCTCATAACAACGGCCATAAAACATGAAAACGACAAGTTTTTCGTCATAACTCTCAAACATGTATCGTGTCCTATGGTCGTTGTAAATTGCCGAGCAACCCTAAAACAGTGGGCAATAGCTCATGAAAACGGCCATAAAACACGAAAACGACGAGTTTTTGTCATTACTCACAAAACATGGTCATTGTAAAAATCCCTAGAACACCAAAAACTGTGGGAAATAGCTCATGAAAACGGCCATCAAACACGAAAACGATGAGTTTTTGGTCATATCTCTTAAACATATATCGGGTCTTACGGTCGACCGAGATCGCCCTGGAACCCCCAAATCACGGGCAATACGACATGAAAATGGCCATAAAACGCGAAACGACGAGTTTTTATAATAACTCTAAAACATGTATCGGGAGTTACGGTCGTTGTAAATAGCCCTGGAACCCAAAAATGTGGGCAATAGCTCATGAAAACGGCCATAAATCACGAAAACGACGAGCTTTTGGTCATATATCTCAAACATCTATTAAGTCTTACGGGCCATGAAAATCTCATTGGAACCCCAAAACAGTGGGCAATAGCTCACGAAAACAGCCATATAACACCAAAACAACGAGTTTTTTGGTCATAACTCTCAAACATGTGTCGTGTCCTACGGTCGTTGTAAATTTCAAAGCAACCCCAAAACTATGGGCAAATGCTCATGAAAACGGCCATAAAACACGAAAACGACGAGTTTTTGTCATTACTCACAAAACATGGTCATTGTAAAAAAGCCCTAGAACCCAGAAACTGTGGGAAATAGCTCATGAAAACGGCCATCAAACACGAAAACGGTGAGTTTTTGGTCATATCTCTTAAACATATATCGGGCCTGACGGTCCACCGAGATCGCCCTGGAACCCCCAAATCGTGGGCAATAGCACATGAAAATGGCCATTAAACGCAAAAACGACGAGTTTTTATAATAACTCTAAAACATGTATCGGGAGTTACGGTTGTTGTAAATAGCCCTGGAACCCGAAAATTGTGGGCAATACCTCATGAAAACGGCCATAAAACACGAAACCGACCACTTTTTTGTCATATCTCTCAAACATGTATCTCGTCTTACGGGCCACAAAATCCTCCTTGGAACCACAAAATTGTGCGCAATAGCTCATAACAACGGCCATAAAACATGAAAACGACAAGTTTTTCGTCATAACTCTCAAACATGTATCGTGTCCTATGGTCGTTGTAAATTGCCGAGCAACCCCAAAACTGTGGGCAATAGCTCATGAAAACGGCCATAAAACACGAAAACGACGAGTTTTTTTCATTACTCACAAAACATGGTCATTGTAAAAAGCCCTAGAACCCAAAAACTGTGGGAAATAGCTCATGAAAACGGCCATCAAACACGAAAACGATGAGTTTTTTGTCATATCTCTTAAACATATATCGGGTCTTACGGTCGACCGAGATCGCCCTGGAACCCCCAAATCATGGGCAATAGCACATGAAAATGGCCATAAAACGCGAAACGGCGAGTTCTTATAATAACTCTAAAACATGTATCGGGAGTTACGGTCGTTGTAAATAGCCCTGGAACCCAAAAAATGTGGGCAATAGCTCATGAAAATGGCCATAAATCGCGAAACGACGAGCTTTTGGTCATATATCTCAAACATCTATTAAGTCTGACGGGCCATGAAAATCTCATTGGAACCCCAAAACAGTGGGCAATAGCTCACGAAAACGGCCATATAACACCAAAACAACGAGTTTTTTCGTCATAACTCTCAAACATGTGTCGTGTCCTACGGTCGTTGTAAATTTCAAAGCAACCGCAAAACTATGGCAATAGCTCATGAAAACGGCCATAAAACACGAAAACGACGAGTTTTTATCATTACTCACAAAACATGGTCATTGTAAAAAGCCCTAGAACCCAGAAACTGTCGGAAATAGCTCATGAAAACGGCCATCAACACGAAAACGATGAGTTTTAGGTCATATCTCTTAAACATATATCGGGCCTGACGGTGCACCGAGATCGCCCTGGAACCCCCCAAATCGTGCGCAATAGCACATGAAAATGGCCATTAAACGCAAAAACGACGAGTTTTTATAATAACTCTAAAACATGTATCGGGAGTTACGGTTGTTGTAAATAGCCCTGGAACCCAAAAATTGTGGGCAATATCTCATGAAAACGGCCATAAATCGCGAAACCGACCACTTTTTTGTCATATCTCTCAAACATGTATCTCGTCTTACGGGCCACAAAATCCTCCTTGGAACCACAAAATTGTGCGAAATAGCTCATAACAACGGCCATAAAACATGAAAACGACAAGTTTTTCGTCATAACTCTCAAACATGTATCGTGTCCTATGGTCGTTGTAAATTGCCGAGCAACCCCCAAAACAGTGGGCAATAGCTCATGAAACGGCCATAAAACACGAAAACGACGAGTTTTTGTCATTACTCAAAAAACATGGTCATTGTAAAAAGCCCTAGAACCCTAAAACTGTGGGAAATAGCTCATGAAAACAACCATCAAACACGAAAACGGTGAGTTTTTTGTCATATCTCTTAAACATATATCGGGTCTTACGGTCGACCGAGATCACCCTGGAACCCCCAAATCATGGGCAATAGCACATGAAAAATGACCATAAAACGCGAAAACGGCGAGTTTTTATAATAACTCTAAAACATGTATCGGGAGTTACGGTCGTTGTAAATAGCCCTGGAACCTAAAAATGTGGGCAATAGCTCATGAAAACGGCCATAAAAATCGCGAAAACGACGAGCTTTTGGTCATATATCTCAAACATCTATTAAGTCTGACGGGCCATGAAAATCTCATTGGAACCCCAAAACAGTGGGCAATAGCTCACGAAAACAGCCATATAACACCAAAACAACGAGTTTTTTGGTCACAGCTCTCAAACATGTGTCGTGTCCTACGGTCGTTGTAAATTTCAAAGCAACCGCAAAACTATGGGCAATAGCTCATGAAAACGGCCATAAAACACGAAAACGACGAGTTTTTGTCATTACTCACCAAACATGGTCATTGTAAAAACACCCTAGAACCCCAAAACTGTGGGAAATAGCTCATGAAAACAACCATCAAACACGAAAACGGTGAGTTTTTGGTCATATCTGTTAAACATATATCGGGTCTGACGGTCCACCGAGATCGCCCTGGAACCTCCAAATCGTGGGCAATAGCACATGAAAATGGCCATTAAACGCAAAAACGACGAGTTTTTATAATAACTCTAAAACATGTATCGGAGTTACGGTCGTTGTAAATAGCCCTCGAACACAAAAATTGTGGGCAATATCTCATGAAAACGGCCATAAAACACGAAACCGACCACTTTTTTGTCATATCTCTCAAACATGTATCTCGTCTTACAGGACACAAAATCCTCCTTGGAACCACAAAATTGTGCGCAATAGCTCGTAACAACGGCCATAAAACATGAAAACGACAAGTTTTTCGTCATAACTCTCAAACATGTATCGTGTCCTATGGTCGTTGTAAATTGCCGAGCAACCCCCAAAACTGTGGGCAATAGCTCATGAAAACGTCCATAAAACACGAAAACAACGAGTTTTTATCATTACTCACAAAACATGGTCATTGTAAAAAGCCCTAGAACCCAAAAAATGTCGGAAATAGCTCATGAAAACGGCCATCAAACACGAAAATGATGAGTTTTTGGTCATATCTCTTAAACATATATTGGGTCTTACGGTCCACCGAGATCGCCCTGGAACCCCCCAAATCGTGGGCAATAGCACATGAAAATGGCCATAAAACGTGAAAACGACGAGTTTTTATAATAACTCTAAAACATGTATCGGGAGTTACGGTCGTTATAAATAGCCCTGGAACCCAAAAATGTGGGCAATAGCTCATGAAAACAACCATAAATCGCGAAAACGACGAGCTTTTGGTCATATATCTCAAACATCTATTAAATTTGACGGGGCATGAAAATCTCATTGGAACCCCAAAACAGTGGGCAATAGCTCACAAAACAGCCATATAACACCAAAACAACGAGTTTTTTTGGTCATAACTCTCAAACATGTCGGTCGTTGTAAATTTCAAAGCAACCGCAAAACTATGGGCAATAGCTCATGAAAACGGCCATAAAACACGAAAACGACGAGTTTTTGTCATTACTCACAAAACATGGTCATTGTAAAAACACCCTAGAACCCTAAAACTGTGGGAAATAGCTCATGAAAACAACCATCAAACACGAAAACGGTGAGTTTTTGGTCATATCTGTTAAACATATATCGGGTCTGACGGTCCACCGAGATCGCCCTGGAACCTCCAAATCGTGGGCAATAGCACATGAAAATGGCCATTAAACGCAAAAACGACGAGTTTTTATAATAACTCTAAAACATGTATCGGGAGTTACGGTCGTTGTAAATAGCCCTCGAACACAAAAATTGTGGGCCATATCTCATGAAAACGGCCATAAAACACGAAACCGACCACTTTTTTGTCATATCTCTCAAACATGTATCTCGTCTTACAGGACACAAAATCCTCCTTGGAACCACAAAATTGTGCGCAATAGCTCGTAACAACGGCCATAAAACATGAAAACGACAAGTTTTTCGTCATAACTCTCAAACATGTATCGTGTCCTATGGTCGTTGTAAATTGCCGAGCAACCCCAAAACTGTGGGCAATAGCTCATGAAAACGGCCATAAAACACGAAAACGACGAGTTTTTATCATTACTCACAAAACATGGTCATTGTAAAAAGCCCTAGAACCCAAAAACTGTCAGAAATAGCTCATGAAAACGGTCATCAAACACGAAAACGATGAGTTTTTGGTCATATCTCTTAAACATATATCGGGTCTTACGGTCCACCGAGATCGCCCTGGAACCCCCAAATCGTGGGCAATAGCACATGAAAATGGCCATAAAACGCGAAAACGCCGAGTTTTTATAATAACTCTAAAACATGTATCAGGAGTTACGGTCGTTATAAATAGCCCTGGAACCCAAAAATGTGGGCAATAGCTCATGAAAATGGCCATAAATCGCGAAAACGACGAGCTTTTGGTCATATATCTCAAACATCTATTAAGTCTTACGGGCCATGAAAATCTCATTGGAACCCCAAAACAGTGGGCAATAGCTCACGAAAACAACCATATAACACCAAAACAACGAGTTTTTTGGTCATAACTCTCAAACATGTGTCGTGTCGTACGGTCGTTGTAAATTTCAAAGCAACCCCAAAACTATTGGCAATAGCTCATGAAAACGGCCATAAAACACGAAAACGACGAGTTTTTGTCATTACTCACAAAACATGGTCATTGTAAAAAGCCCTAGAACCCAGAAACTGTGGGAAATAGCTCATGAAAACGGCCATCAAACACGAAAACGGTGAGTTTTTGGTCATATCTCTTAAACATATATCGGGCCTGACGGTCCACCGAGATCGCCCTGGAACCCCCAAATCGTGGGCAATAGCACATGAAAATGGCCATTAAACGCAAAAACGACGAGTTTTTATAATAACTCTAAAACATGTATCGGGAGTTACGGTTGTTGTAAATAGCCCTGGAACCCAAAAATTGTGGGCAATACCTCATGAAAACGGCCATAAAACACGAAACCGACCACTTTTTTATCATATCTCTCAAACATGTATCTCGTCTTACGGGCCACAAAATCCTCCTTGGAACCACAAAATTGTGCGCAATAGCTCATAACAACGGCCAGAAAACATGAAAACGACAAGTTTTTCGTCGTAACTCTCAAACATGTATCGTGTCCTATGGTCATTGTAAATTGCCGAGCAACCCCAAAACTGTGGGCAATAGCTCATGAAAACGGCCATAGAACACGAAAACGACGAGTTTTTGTCATTACTCACAAAACATGGTCATTGTAAAAAGCCCTAGAACCCAAAAACTGTGGGAAATAGCTCATGAAAACGGCCATCAAACACGAAAACGATGAGTTTTTTGTCATATCTCTTAAACATATATCGGGTCTTACGGTCAACCGAGATCGCCCTGGAACCCCCAAATCGTGGGCAATAGCACATGAAAATGGCCATAAAACGCGAAACGGCGAGTTTTTATAATAACTCTAAAACATGTATCGGGAGTTACGGTCGTTGTAAATAGCCCTGGAACCCAAAAAATGTGGGCAATAGCTCATGAAAATGGCCATAAATCGCGAAAACGACGAGCTTTTGGTCATATATCTCAAACATCTATTAAGTCTGACGGGCCATGAAAATCTCATTGGAACCCCAAAACAGTGGGCAATAGCTCACGAAAACGGCCATATAACACCACGAGTTTTTTCGTCATAACTCTCAAACATGTGTCGTGTCCTACGGTCGTTGTAAATTTCAAAGCAACCGCAAAACTATGGGCAATAGCTCATGAAAACGGCCATAAAACACGAAAACGACGAGTTTTTATCATTACTCACAAAACATGGTCATTGTAAAAAGCCCTAGAACCCAGAAACTGTCGAAAATAGCTCATGAAAACGGCCATCAAACACGAAAACGATGAGTTTTAGGTCATATCTCTTAAACATATATCGGGCCTGACGGTGCACCGAGATCTCCCTGGAACCCCCAAATCGTGCGCAATAGCACATGAAAATGGCCATTAAACGCAAAAACGACGAGTTTTTATAATAACTCTAAAACATGTATCGGGAGTTACGGTTGTTGTAAATAGCCCTGGAACCCAAAAATTGTGGGCAATATCTCATGAAAACGGCCATAAATCGCGAAACCGACCACTTTTTTGTCATATCTCTCAAACATGTATCTCGTCTTACGGGCCACAAAATCCTCCTTGGAACCACAAAATTGTGCGCAATAGCTCATAACAACGGCCATAAAACATGAAAACGACAAGTTTTTCGTCATAACTCTCAAACATGTATCGTGTCCTATGGTCGTTGTAAATTGCCGAGCAACCCCAAAACAGTGGGCAATAGCTCATGAAAACGGCCATAAAACACGAAAACGACGAGTTTTTGTCATTACTCACAAAACATGATCATTGTAAAAAAGCCCTAGAACCCTAAAAATGTGGGAAATAGCTCATGACAACAACCATCAAACACGAAAACGGTGAGTTTTTTGTCATATCTCTTAAACATATATCGGGTCTTACGGTCGACCGAGATCGCCCTGGAACCCCCAAATCGCGGGCAATAGCACATGAAAATGGCCATAAAACGCGAAAACGGCGAGTTTTTATAATAACTCTAAAACATGTATCGGGAGTTACGGTCGTTGTAAATAGCCCTGGAACCAAAAAATGTGGGCAATAGCTCATGAAAACGGCCATAAATCGCGAAAACGACGAGCTTTTGGTCATATATCTCAAACATCTATTAAGTCTGACGGGCCATGAAAATCTCATTGGAACCCCAAAACAGTGGGCAATAGCTCACGAAACAGCCATATAACACCAAAACAACGAGTTTTTTGGTCACAACTCTCAAACATGTGTCGTGTCCTACGGTCGTTGTAAATTTCAAAGCAACCGCAAAACTATGGGCAATAGCTCATGAAAACGGCCATAAAACACGAAAACGACGAGTTTTTGTCATTACTCACAAAACATGGTCATTGTAAAAACACCCTAGAACCCTAAAACTGTGGGAAATAGCTCATAAAAACAACCATCAAACACGAAAACGGTGAGTTTTTGGTCATATCTGTTAAACATATATCGGGTCTGACGGTCCACCGAGATCGCCCTGGAACCTCCAAATTGTGGGCAATAGCACATGAAAATGGCCATTAAACGCAAAAACGACGAGTTTTTATAATAACTCTAAAACATGTATCGGGAGTTACGGTCGTTGTAAATAGCCCTCGAACACAAAAATTGTGGGCAATATCTCATGAAAACGGCCATAAAACACGAAACCGACCACTTTTTTGTCATATCTCTCAAACATGTATCTCGTCTTACAGGACACAAAATCCTCCTTGGAACCACAAAATTGTGCGCAATAGCTCGGAACAACGGCCATAAAACATGAAAACGACAAGTTTTTCGTCATAACTCTCAAACATGTATCGTGTCCTATGGTCGTTGTAAATTGCCGAGCAACCCCAAAACTGTGGGCAATAGCTCATGAAAACGGCCATAAAACACGAAAACGACGAGTTTTTATCATTACTCACAAAACATGGTCATTGTAAAAAAGCCCTAGAACCCAAAAACTGTCGGAAATAGCTCATAAAAACGGCCATCCAACATGAAAACGATGAGTTTTTGGTCATATCTCTTAAACATATATCGGGTCTTACGGTCCAGCGAGATCGCCCTAGAACCCCCAAATCGTGGGCAATAGCACATGAAAATGGCCATAAAACGTGAAAATGACGAGTTTTTTATAATAACTCTAAAACATGTATCGGGAGTTACGGTCATTATAAATAGCCCTGGAACCCAAAAATGTGGGCAATAGCTCATGAAAACGACTATAAATCGCGAAAACGACGAGCTTTTGGTCATATATCTCAAACATCTATTAAATTTCACGGGGCATGAAAATCTCATTGGAACCCCAAAACAGTGGGCAATAGCTCACGAAAACAGCCATATAACACCAAAACAACGAGTTTTTTGGTCATAACTCTCAAACATGTGTCGTGTCCTACGTCGTTGTAAATTTCAAAGCAACCCCAAAACTATGGGCAATAGCTCATGAAAACGGCCATAAAACACGAAAACGACGAGTTTTTGTCATTACTCACAAAACATGGTCATTGTAAAAACACCCTAGAACCCTAAAACTGTGGGAAATAGCTCATGAAAACAACCATCAAACACGAAAACGGTGAGTTTTTGGTCATATCTCTTAAACATATATCGGGTCTGACGGTCCACCGAGATCGCCCTGGAACCCCCAAATCGTGGGCAATAGCACATGAAAATGGCCATAAAACGCGAAAACGGCGAGTTTTTATAATAACTCTAAAACATGTATCGGGAGTTACGGTCGTTGTAAATAGCCTTGGAACCCAAAAATGTGGGCAATAGCTCATGAAAATGGCCATAAATCGCGAAAACGACGAGCTTTTGGTCATATATCTCAAACATCTATTAAGTCTGACAGGCCATGAAAATCTCATTGGAACCCCAAAACAGTGGGCAAGAGCTCACGAAAACAGCCATATAACACCAAAACAACGAGTTTTTTGGTCACAACTCTCAAACATGTGTCGTGTCCTACGGTCGTTGTAAATTTCAAAGCAACCGCAAAACTATGGGCAATAGATCATGAAAACGGCCATAAAACACGAAAACGATGAGTTTTTGTCATTACTCACAAAACATGGTCATTGTAAAAACACCCTAGAACCCAAAAACTGTGGGAAATAGCTCATGAAAACAACCATCAAACACGAAAACGGTGAGTTTTTGGTCATATCTGTTAAACATATATCGGGTCTGACGGTCCACCGAGATCGCCCTGGAACCTCCAAATCGTGGGCAATAGCACATGAAAATGGCCATTAAACGCAAAAACGACGAGTTTTTATAATAACTCTAAAACATGTATCGGGAGTTACGGTCGTTGTAAATAGCCCTCGAACACAAAAATTGTGGGCCATATCTCATGAAAATGGCCATAAAACACGAAACCGACCACTTTTTTGTCATATCTCTCAAACATGTATCTCGTCTTACAGGACACAAAATCCTCCTTGGAACCACAAAATTGTGCGCAATAGCTCGTAACAACGGCCATAAAACATGAAAACGACAAGTTTTTCGTCATAACTCTCAAACATGTATCGTGTCCTATGGTCGTTGTAAATTGCCGAGCAACCCCAAAACTGTGGGCAATAGCTCATGAAAACGGCCATAAAACACGAAAACGACGAGTTTTTATCATTACTCACAAAACATGGTCATTGTAAAAAGCCCTAGAACCCAAAAACTGTCGGAAATAGCTCATGAAAACGGCCATCAAACACGAAAACGATGAGTTTTTGGTCATATCTCTTAAACATATATCGGGTCTTACGGTCCACCGAGATCGCCCTGGAACCCCCAAATCGTGGGCAATAGCACATGAAAATGGCCATAAAACGTGAAAACGACGAGTTTTTATAATAACTCTAAAACATGTATCGGGAGTTACGGTCGTTATAAATAGCCCTAGAACCCAAAAATGTGGGGAATAGCTCATCAAAATGGCCATAAATCGCGAAAACGACGAGCTTTTGGTCATATATCTCAAACATCTATTAAGTCTTACGGGCCATGAAAATCTCATTGGAACCCCAAAACAGTGGGCAATAGCTCACGAAAACAGCCATATAACACGAAAAAACGAGTTTTTTGGTCATAACTCTCAAACATGTGTCGTGTCCTACGTCGTTGTAAATTTCAAAGCAACCCCAAAACTATGGGCAATAGCTCATGAAAACGGCCATAAAACACGAAAACGACGAGTTTTTGTCATTACTCACAAAACATGGTCATTGTAAAAACACCCTAGAACCCTAAAACTGTGGGAAATAGCTCATGAAAACAACCATCAAACACGAAAACGGTGAGTTTTTGGTCATATCTCTTAAACATATATCGGGTCTGACGGTCCACCGAGATCGCCCTGGAACCCCCAAATCGTGGGCAATAGCACATGAAAATGGCCATTAAACGCAAAAACGACGAGTTTTTATAATAACTCTAAAACATGTATCGGGAGTTACGGTTGTTGTAAATAGCCCTGGAACCCAAAAATTGTGGGCAATACCTCATGAAAACGGCCATAAAACACGAAATCGACCACTTTTTTGTCACATCTCTCAAACATGTATCTCGTCTTACGAGCCACAAAATCCTCCTTGGAACCACAAAATTGTGCGCAATAGCTCATAACAACGGCCATAAAACATGAAAACGACAAGTTTTTCGTCATAACTCTCAAACATGTATCGTGTCCTATGGTCGTTGTAAATTGCCGAGCAACCCCAAAACTGTGGGCAATAGCTCATGAAAACGGCCATAAAACACGAAAACGACGAGTTTTTGTCATTACTCACAAAACATGGTCATTGTAAAAAGCCCTAGAACCCAAAAACTGTGGGAAATAGCTCATGAAAACGGCCATCAAACACGAAAACGATGAGTTTTTTGTCATATCTCTTAAACATATATCGGGTCTTACGGTCGACCGAGATCGCCCTGGAACCCCCAAATCGTGGGCAATAGCACATGAAAATGGCCATAAAACGCGAAACGGCGAGTTTTTATAATAACTCTAAAACATGTATCGGGAGTTACGGTCGTTGTAAATAGCCCTGGAACCAAAAAATGTGGGCAATATCTCATGAAAATGGCCATAAATCGCGAAAACGACGAGCTTTTGGTCATATATCTCAAACATCTATTAAGTCTGACGGGCCATGAAAATCTCATTGGAACCCCCAAAACAGTGGGCAATAGCTCACGAAAACGGCCATATAACACCAAAACAACGAGTTTTTTCGTCATAACTCTCAAACATGTGTCGTGTCCTACGGTCGTTGTAAATTTCAAAGCAACCGCAAAACTATGGGCAATAGCTCATGAAAACGGCCATAAAACACGAAAACGACGAGTTTTTATCATTACTCAAAAAACATGGTCATTGTAAAAAGCCCTAGAACCCAAAAACTGTCGGAAATAGCTCATGAAAACGGCCATCAAACACGAAAACGATGAGTTTTAGGTCATTTCTCTTAAACATATATCGGGTCTTACGGTCCACCGAGATCTCCCTGGAACCCCCAAATCATGGGCAATAGCGCATGAAAATGGCCATAAAACGCGAAACGGCGAGTTTTTTTAATAACTCTAAAACATGTATCTGGAGTTACGGTCGTTGTAAATAGCCCTGTAACCCAAAAAATGTGGGCAATAGCTCATGAAAATGGCCATAAATCGCGAAAACGACGAGCTTTTGGTCATATATCTCAAACATCTATTAAGTCTGACGGGCCATCAAAATCTCATTGGAACCCCAAAACAGTGGGCAATAGCTCACAAAAATGGCCATATAACACCAAAACAACGAGTTTTTTCGTCATAACTCTCAAACATGTGTCGTATCCTACGGTCGTTGTAAATTTCAAAGCAACCGCAAAACTATGGGCAATAGCTCATGAAAACGGCCATAAAACACGAAAATGACGAGTTTTTGTCATTACTCACAAAACATGGTCATTGTAAAAACACCCTAGAACCCTAAAACTGTGGGAAATAGCTCATGAAAACAACCATCAAACACGAAAACGGTGAGTTTTTTGTCATATCTCTTAAACATATATCGGGTCTTACGGTCGACCGAGATCGCCCTGGAACCCCCAAATCGTGGGCAATAGCACATGAAAATGGCCATTAAACGCAAAAACGACGAGTTTTTATAATAACTCTAAAACATGTATCGGGAGTTACGGTCGTTGTAAATAGCCCTCGAACACAAAAATTGTGGGCAATATCTCATGAAAACGGCCATAAAACACGAAACCGACCACTTTTTTGTCATATCTCTCAAACATGTATCTCGTCTTACAGGCCACAAAATCCTCCTTGGAACCACAAAATTGTGCGCAATAGCTCGTAACAACGGCCATAAAACATGAAAACGACAAGTTTTTCGTCATAACTCTCAAACATGTATCGTGTCCTATGGTCGTTGTAAATTGCCGAGCAACCCCAAAACTGTGGGCAATAGCTCATGAAAACGGCCATAAAACACGAAAACGGCGAGTTTTTATCATTACTCACAAAACATGGTCATTGTAAAAAGCCCTAGAACCCAAAAACTGTCGGAAATAGCTCATGAAAACGGCCATCAAACACGAAAACGATGAGTTTTTGGTCATATCTCTTAAACATATATCGGGTCTTACGGTCCACCGAGATCGCCCTGGAACCCCCAAATCGTGGGCAATAGCACATGAAAGTGGCCATAAAACGCGGAAAACGACGAGTTCTTATAATAACTCTAAAACATGTATCGGGAGTTACGGTCGTTGTAAATAGCCCTGGAACCCAAAAATGCGGGCATTAGCTCATGAAAACGGCCATAAATCGCGAAAACGACGAGCTTTTGGTCATATATCTCAAACATCTATTAAGTCTGACGGGCCATGAAAATCTCATTGGAACCCCAAAACAGTGGGCAATAGCTCACGAAAACGGCCATATAACACCAAAACAACGAGTTTTTTAGTCATAACTCTCAAACATGTGTCGTGTCCTACGGTCGTTTTAAATTTCAAAGCAACCGCAAAACTATGGGCAATAGCTCATGAAAACGGCCATAAAACACGAAAACGACGAGTTTTTGTCATTACTCACAAAACATGGTCATTGTAAAAAGCACTAGAACCCAAAAACTGTCGGAAATAGCTCATGAAAACGGCCATCAAACACGAAAACGATGAGTTTTTCGTCATAACTCTCAAACATGTATCGTGTCCTATGGTCGTTGTAAATTGCCAAGCAACCCCAAAACTGTGGGCAATATCTCATGCAAACGACCATAAAACACGAAAACGACGAGTTTTTATCATTACTCACAAAACATGGTCATTGTAAAAAGCCCTAGAACCCAAAAACTGTCGGAAATAGCTCATGAAAACGGCCATCAAACACGAAAACGATGAGTTTTTGGTCATATCTCTTAAACATATATCGGGTCTTACGGTCCACCGAGATCGCCCTGGAACCCCCAAATCGTGGGCAATAGCACATGAAAATGGCCCTAAAACGCGAAAACGACGAGTTTTTATAATAACTCTAAAACATGTATCGGGAGTTATGGTCGTTATAAATAGCCCTGGAACCCAAAAATGAGGGCAATAGCTCATGAAAATGGCCATAAATCGCGAAAACGACGAGCTTTTGGTCATATATCTCAGACATCTATTAAGTCTGACGGGCCATGAAAATCTCATTGGAACCCCAAAACAGTGGGCAATAGCTCACGAAAACAGCCATATAACACCAAAACAACGAGTTTTTTGGTCACAACTCTCAAACATGTGTCGTGTCCTACGGTCATTGTAAATTTCAAAGCAACCCCAAAACTATGGGCAATAGCTCATGAAAATGGCCATAAAACACGAAAACGACGAGTTTTTGTGATTACTCACAAAACATGGTCATTGTAAAAAGCCCTAGAACCCAGAAACTGTGGGAAATAGCTCATGAAAACGGCCATCAAACACGAAAACGGTGAGTTTTTGGTCATATCTCTTAAACATAAATCGGGTCTGACGGTCCACCGAGATCGCCCTGGAACCCCCAAACCGTGGGCAATAGCACATGAAAATGGCCATTAAACGCAAAAACGACGAGTTTTTATAATAACTCTAAAACATGTATCGGGAGTTATGGTCGTTGTATATAGCCCTGGAACCCAAAAATGTGGGAAATAGCTCATGAAAACGGCCATAAATCGCGAAAACGACGAGCATTTGGTCATATATCTCAAACATCTATTAAGTCTGACGGGCCATGAAAATCTCATTGGAACCCCAAAACAGTGGGCAATAGCTCACGAAAACGGCCATATAACACCAAAACAACGAGTTTTTTGGTCATAACTCTCAAACATGTGTCGTGTCCTATGGTCGTTGTAAATTGCCGAGCAACCCCAAAACTGTGGTCAATAGATCATGAAAACGGCCATAAAACACGAAAACGATGAGTTTTTGTCATTATCAAAAACATGGTCATTTTAAAAAGCCCTAGAACCCAGAAACTGTGGGAAATAGCTCATGAAAACGGCCATCAAACACGAAAACGATGAGTTTTTTTGTCATATCTCTTAAACATATATTGGGTCTGACGGTCCACCGAGATCGCCCTGGAACCTCCAAATCGTGGGCAATAGCACATGAAAATGGCCATTAAACGCGAAAACGACGAGTTTTTATAATAACTCTAAAACATGTATCGGGAGTTACGGTTGTTGTAAATAGCCCTCGAACACAAAAATTGTGGGCAATATCTCATGAAAACGGCCATAAAACACGAAACCGACCACTTTTTTGTCATATCTCTCAAACATGTATCTCGTCTTACATGCCACAAAATCCTCCTTGGAACCACAAAATTGTGCGCAATAGCTCATAACAACGGCCATAAAACATGAAAACGACAAGTTTTTCGTCATAACTCTCAAACATGTATCGTGTCCTATGGTCGTTGTAAATTGCCAAGCAACCCCAAAACTGTGGGCAATATCTCATGAAAACGACCATAAAACACGAAAACGACGAGTTTTTATCATTACTCACAAAACATGGTCATTGTAAAAAGCCCTAGAACCCAAAAACTGTCGGAAATAACTCATGAAAACGGCCATCAAACACGAAAACGATGATTTTTTGGTCATATCTCATAAACATATATCGGGTCTTACGGTCCACCGAGATCGCCCTGGAACCCCCAAATCGTGGGCAATAGCACATGAAAATGGCCATAAAACGCGAAAACGACGAGTTTTTATAATAACTCTAAAACATGTATCGGGAGTTACGGTCGTTATAAATAGCCCTGGAACCCAAAAATATGGGCAATAGCTCATGAAAATGGCCATAAATCGCGAAAACGACGAGCTTTTGGTCATATATCTCAAACATCTATTAAGTCTGACGGGCCATGAAAATCTCATTGGAACTCCAAAACAGTGGGCAATAGCTCACGAAAACAGCCATATAACACCAAAACAACGAGTTTTTTGGTCACAACTCTCAAACATGTGTCGTGTCCTACGGTCATTGTAAATTTCAAAGCAACCCCAAAACTATGGGCAATAGCTCATGAAAATTGCCATAAAACACGAAAACGACGAGTTTTTGTGATTACTCACAAAACATGGTCATTGTAAAAAGCCCTAGAACCCAGAAACTGTGGGAAATAGCACATGAAAACGGCCATCAAACACGAAAACGCTGAGTTTCTGGTCATATCTCTTAAACATATATCGGGCCTGAAGGTCCACCGAGATCGCCCTGGAACCCCCAAATCGTGGGCAATAGCACATGAAAATGGCCATTAAACGCAAAAACGGCGAATTTTTATAATAACTCTAAAACATGTATCGGGAGTTACGGTTGTTGTAAATAGCCCTGGAACCCAAAAATTGTGGGCAATATCTCATGAAAACGGCCATAAAACACGAAACCGACCACTTTTTTGTCATATCTCTCAAACATGTATCTCGTCTTACGGGCCACAAAATCCTCCTTGGAACCACAAAATTGTGCGCAATAGCTCATAACAACGGCCAGAAAACATGAAAACGACAAGTTTTTCGTCATAACTCTCAAACATGTATCGTGTCCTATGGTCGTTGTAAATTGCCGAGCAACCCCAAAACTGTGGGCAATAGCTCATGAAAACGGCCATAAAACACGAAAACGACGAGTTTTTGTCATTACTCACAAAACATGGTCATTGTAAAAAGCCCTAGAACCCAAAAACTGTGGGAAATAGCTCATGAAAACGGCCATCAAACACGAAAACGATGAGTTTTTTTGTCATATCTCTTAAACATATATCGGGTCTTACGGTCGATCGAGATCGCCCTGGAACCCCCAAATCGTGGGCAATAGCACATGAAAATGGCCATAAAACGCGAAACGGCGAGTTTTTATAATAACTCTAAAACATGTATCGGGAGTTACGGTCGTTGTAAATAGCCCTGGAACCTAAAAATGTGGGAAATAGCTCATGAAAACGGCCATAAATCGCGAAAACAACGAGATTTTGGTCATATATCTCAAACATCTATTAAGTCTGACGGGCCATGAAAATCTCATTGGAACCCCAAAACAGTGGGCAATAGCTCACGAAAACGGCCATATAACACCAAAACAACGAGTTTTTTGGTCATAACTCTCAAACATGTGCCGTGTCCTACGGTCATTGTAAATTTCAAAGCAACCGCAAAACTATGGGCAATAGATCATGAAAACGGCCATAAAACACGAAAACGACGAGTTTTTATCATTACTCACAAAACATGGTCATTGTAAAAACACCCTAGAACCCTAAAACTGTGGGAAATAGCTCATGAAAACAACCATCAAACACGAAAACGGTGAGTTTTTGGTCATATCTCTTAAACATATATCGGGTCTGACGGTCCACCGAGATCGCCCTGGAACCCCCAAATCGTGGGCAATAGCACATGAAAATGGCCATTAAACGCAAAAACGACGAGTTTTTATTATAACTCTAAAACATGTATCGGGAGTTACGGTTGTTGTAAATAGCCCTCGAACACAAAAATTGTGGGCAATATCTCATGAAAACGGCCATAAAACACGAAACCGAACACTTTTTTGTCATATCTCTCAAACATGTATCTCGTCTTACAAGCCACAAAATCCTCCTTGGAACCACAAAATTGTGCGCAATAGCTCATAACAACGGCCGTAAAAGATGAAAACGACAAGTTTTTGGTCATAACTCTCAAACATGTATCGTGTCCTATGGTCGTTGTAAATTGCCGAGCAACCCCAAAACTGTGGGCAATAGCTCATGAAAACGGCCATAAAACACGAAAACGTTGAGTTTTTATCATTACTCACAAAACATGGTCATTGTAAAAAGCCCTAGAACCCAAAAACTGTCGGAAGTAGCTCATGAAAACGGCCATCAAACACGAAAACGATGAGTTTTTGGTCATATCTCTTAAACATATATCGGGTCTTACGGTCCACCGAGATCGCCCTGGAACCCCCAAATTGTGGGCAATAGCACATGAAAATGGCCATAAAACGAGAAAACGACGAGTTTTTATAATAACTCTAAAACATGTATCGGGAGTTACGGTCGTTATAAATAGCCCTGGAACCCAAAAATGTGGGCAATAGCTCATGAAAATGGCCATAAATCGCGAAAACGACGAGCTTTTGGTCATATATCTCAAACATCTATTAAGTCTGACGGGCCATGAAAATCTCATTGGAACCCCAAAACAGTGGGCAATAGCTCACGAAAACAGCCATATAACACCAAAACAACGAGTTTTTTGGTCACAACTCTCAAACATGTGTCGTGTCCTACGGTCATTGTAAATTTCAAAGCAACCCCAAAACTATGGGCAATAGCTCATAAAAATGGCCATAAAACACGAAAACGACGAGTTTTTGTGATTACTCACAAAACATGGTCATTGTAAAAAGCCCTAGAACCCAGAAACTGTGGGAAATAGCTCATGAAAACGGCCATCAAACACGAAAACGGTGCGTTTTTTGTCATATCTCTTAAACATATATCGGGCCTGACGGTCCACCGAGATCGCCCTGGAACCCCCAAATCGTGGGCAATAGCACATGAAAATGGCCATTAAACGCAAGAACGGCGAGTTTTTATAATAACTCTAAAACATGTCTCGGGAGTTACGGTTGTTGTAAAAAGCCCTCGAACCGAAAAATTGTGGGCAATATCTCATGAAAACGGCCATAAAACACGAAAACGACCACTTTTTGTCATATCTCTCAAACTTGTATCTCGTCTTACGGGCCACAAAATCCTCCTTGGAACCACAAAATTGTGCGCAATAGCTCATAACAACGGCCATAAAACATGAAAACGACAAGTTTTTCGTCATAACTGTCAAACATGTATCGTGTCCTATGGTCGTTGTAAATTGTCGAGCAACCCCAAAACAGTGGGCAATAGCTCATGAAAACGGCCATAAAACACGAAAACGACGAGTTTTTGTCATTACTCACAAAACATGGTCATTGTAAAAAGCCCTAGAACCCAAAAACTGTGGGAAATAGCTCATGAAAACGGCCATCAAACACGAAAACGATGAGTTTTTGGTCATATGTCTTAAACATATATCGGGTCTTACGGTCGACCGAGATCGCCCTGGAACGCCCAAATCGTGGGCAATAGCACATGAAAATGGCCATAAAACGCGAAACGGCGAGTTTTTATAATAACTCTAAAACATGTATCGGGAGTTACGGTCGTTGTAAATAGCCCTGGAACCCAAAAATGTGGGCAATAGCTCATGAAAACGGCCATAAATCGCGAAAACGACGAGCTTTTGGTCATATATCTCAAACATCTATTAAGTCTGACGGGCCATGAAAATCTCATTGGAACCCCAAAACAGTGGGCAATAACTCACGAAAACGGCCATATAACACCAAAACAACGAGTTTTTTGGTCATAACTCTCAAACATGTGTCGTGTCCTACGGTCGTTTTAAATTTCAAAGCAACCGCAAAACTATGGGCAATAGCTCATGAAAACGGCAATAAAACACGAAAACGATGAGTTTTTGTCATTACTCACAAAACATGGTCATTGTAAAAAGCCCTAGAACCCAAAAACTGTCGGAAATAGCTCATGAAAACGGCCATCAAACACGAAAACGATGAGTTTTTCGTCATAACTCTCAAACATGTATCGTGTCCTATGGTCGTTGTAAATTGCCAAGCAACCCCAAAACTGTGGGCAATAGCTCATGAAAACGGCCATAAAACACGAAAACGACGAGTTTTTGTCATTACTCACAAAACATGGTCATTGTAAAAAGCCCTAGAACCCAAAAACTATGGGAAATAGCTCATGAAAACGGCCATCAAACACGAAAACGATGAGTTTTTTGTCATATCTCTTAAACATATATCGGGTCTTACGGTCGACCGAGATCGCCCTGGAACCCCAAATCGTGGGCAATAGCACATGAAAATGGCCATAAAACGCGAAACGGCGAGTTTTTATAATAACTCTAAAACATGTATCGGGAGTTACGGTCGTTGTAAATAGCCCTGGAACCCAAAAATGTGGGAAATAGCTCATGAAAACGGCCATAAATCGCGAAAACAACGAGATTTTGGACATATATCTCAAACATCTATTAAGTCTGACGGGCCATGAAAATCTCATTGGAACCCCAAAACAGTGGGCAATAGCTCACGAAAACGGCCATATAACACCAAAACAACGAGTTTTTTGGTCATAACTCTCAAACATGTGTCGTGTCCTACGGTCATTGTAAATTTCAAAGCAACCGCAAAACTCATGGGCAATAGCTCATGAAAACGGCCATAAAACACGAAAACGACGAGTTTTTGTCATTACTCACAAAACATGGTCATTGTAAAAACACCCTAGAACCCTAAAACTGTGGGAAATAGCTCATGAAAACAACCATCAAACACGAAAACGGTGAGTTTTTGGTCATATCTCTTAAATATATATCGGGTCTGACGGTCCACCGAGATCGCCCTGGAACCCCCAAATCGTGGGCAATAGCACATGAAAATGGCCATTAAACGCAAAAACGACGAGTTTTTATAATAACTCTAAAACATGTATCGGGAGTTACGGTTGTTGTAAATAGCCCTCGAACACAAAAATTGTGGGCAATATCTCATGAAAACGGCCATAAAACACGAAACCGACCACTTTTTTGTCATATCTCTCAAACATGTATCTCGTCTTACAAGCACAAAATCCTCCTTGGAACCACAAAATTGTGCGCAATAGCTCATAACAACGGCCGTAAAAGATGAAAACGACAAGTTTTTGGTCATAACTCTCAAACATGTATCGTGTCCTATGGTCGTTGTAAATTGCCGAGCAACCCCAAAACTGTGGGCAATAGCTCATGAAAACGGCCATAAAACACGAAAACGACGAGTTTTTATCATTACTCACAAAACATGGTCATTGTAAAAAGCCCTAGAACCCAAAAACTGTCGGAAATAGCTCATGAAAACGGCCATCAAACACGAAACGATGAGTTTTTGGTCATATCTCTTAAACATATATCGGGTCTTACGGTCCACCGAGATCGCCCTGGAACCCCCAAATCGTGGGCAATAGCACATGAAAATGGCCATAAAACGCGAAAACGACGAGTTTTTATAATAACTCTAAAACATGTATCGGGAGTTACGGTCGTTATAAATAGCCCTGGAACCCAAAAATGTGGGCAATAGCTCATGAAAATGGCCATAAATCGCGAAAACGACGAGCTTTTGGTCATATATCTCAAACATCTATTAAGTCTGACGGGCCATGAAAATCTCATTGGAACCCCAAAACAGTGGGCAATAGCTCACGAAAACAGCCATATAACACCAAAACAACGAGTTTTTTGGTCACAACTCTCAAACATGTGTCGGTGTCCTACGGTCGTTGTAAATTTCAAAGCAACCGCAAAACTATGGGCAATAGCTCATGAAAACGGCCATAAAACACGAAAACGACGAGTTTTTGTCATTACTCACAAAACATGGTCATTGTAAAAACACCTAGAACCCTAAAACTGTGGGAAATAGCTCATGAAAACAACCATCAAACACGAAAACGGTGAGTTTTTGGTCATATCTCTTAAACATATATCGGGTCTGACGGTTCACCGAGATCGCCCTGGAACCCCCAAATCGTGGGCAATAGCACATGAAAATGGCCATTAAACGCAAAAACGACGAGTTTTTATAATAACTCTAAAACATGTATCGGGAGTTACGGTTGTTGTAAATAGCCCTCGAACACAAAAATTGTGGGCAATATCTCATGAAAACGGCCATAAAACACGAAACCGACCACTTTTTTGTCATATCTCTCAAACATGTATCTCGTCTTACAAGCCACAAAATCCTCCTTGGAACCACAAAATTGTGCGCAATAGCTCATAACAACGGCCGTAAAAGATGAAAACGACAAGTTTTTGGTCATAACTCTCAAACATGTATCGTGTCCTATGGTCGTTGTAAATTGCCGAGCAAACCCAAAACTGTGGGCAATAGCTCATGAAAACGGCCATAAAACACGAAAACGACGAGTTTTTATCATTACTCACAAAACATGGTCATTGTAAAAAGCCCTAGAACCCAAAAACTGTCAGAAATAGCTCATGAAAACGACCATCAAACACGAAAACGATGAGTTTTTGGTCATATCTCTTAAACATATATCGGGTCTTACGGTCCACCGAGATCGCCCTGGAACCCCCAAATCGTGGGCAATAGCACATGAAAATGGCCATAAAACGAGAAAACGACGAGTTTTTATAATAACTCTAAAACATGTATCGGGAGTTACGGTCGTTGTAAATAGCCCCTCGAACACAAAAATTGTGGGCAATAGCTCATGAAAACGGCCATAAATCGCGAAAACGACGAGCTTTTGGTCATATATCTCAAACATCTATTAAGTCTGACGGGCCATGAAAATCTCATTGGAACCCCAAAACAGTGGGCAATAGCTCACGAAAACAGCCATATAACACCAAAACAACGAGTTTTTTGGTCACAACTCTCAAACATGTGTCGTGTCCTACGGTCATTGTAAATTTCAAAGCAACCCCAAAACTATGGGCAATAGCTCATAAAAATGGCCATAAAACACGAAAACGACGAGTTTTTGTGATTACTCACAAAACATGGTCATTGTAAAAAGCCCTAGAACCCAGAAACTGTGGGAAATAGCTCATGAAAACGGCCATCAAACACGAAAACGGTGCGTTTTTGGTCATATCTCTTAAACATATATCGGGCCTGACGGTCCACCGAGATCGCCCTGGAACCCCCAAATCGTGGGCAATAGCACATGAAAATGGCCATTAAACGCAAGAACGGCGAGTTTTTATAATAACTCTAAAACATGTCTCGGGAGTTACGGTTGTTGTAAATAGCCCCCGAACCCAAAAATTGTGGGCAATATCTCATGAAAACGGCCATAAAACACGAAAACGACCACTTTTTTGTCATATCTCTCAAACATGTATCTCGTCTTATGGGCCACAAAATCCTCCTTGGAACCACAAAATTGTGCGCAATAGCTCATTACAACGGCCATAAAACATGAAAACGACAAGTTTTTCGTCATAACTGTCAAACATGTATCGTGTCCTATGGTCGTTGTAAATTGCCGAGCAACCCCAAAACAGTGGGCAATAGCTCATGAAAACGGCCATAAAACACGAAAACGACGAGTTTTTGTCATTACTCACAAAACATGGTCATTGTAAAAAGCCCTAGAACCCAAAAACTGTGGGAAATAGCTCATGAAAACGGCCATCAAACACGAAAACGATGAGTTTTTGGTCATATGTCTTAAACATATATCGGTCTTACGGTCGACCGAGATCGCCCTGGAACGCCCAAATCGTGGGCAATAGCACATGAAAATGGCCATAAAAACGCGAAACGGCGAGTTTTTATAATAACTCTAAAACATGTATCGGGAGTTACGGTCGTTGTAAATAGCCCTGGAACCCTAAAATGTGGGCAATAGCTCATGAAAACGACCATAAATCGCGAAAACGACGAGCTTTTGGTCATATATCTCAAACATCTATTAAGTCTGACGGGCCATGAAAATCTCATTGGAACCCCAAAACAGTGGGCAATAACTCACGAAAACGGCCATATAACACCAAAACAACGAGTTTTTTGGTCATAACTCTCAAACATGTGTCGTGTCCTATGGTCGTTTTAAATTTCAAAGCAACCGCAAAACTATGGGCAATAGCTCATGAAAACGGCCATAAAACACGAAAACGACGAGTTTTTGTCATTACTCACAAAACATGGTCATTGTAAAAAGCCCTAGAACCCAAAAACTGTCGGAAATAGCTCATGAAAACGGCCATCAAACACGAAAACGATGAGTTTTTCGTCATAACTATCAAACATGTATCGTGTCCTATGGTCGTTGTAAATTGCCAAGCAACCCCAAAACTGTGGGCAATAGCTCATGAAAACGGCCAATAAAACACGAAAACGACGAGTTTTTTGTCATTACTCACAAAACATGGTCATTGTAAAAAGCCCTAGAACCCAAAAACTGTGGGAAATAGCTCATGAAAACGGCCATCAAACACGAAAACGATGAGTTTTTTGTCATATCTCTTAAACATATATCGGGTCTTACGGTCGACCGAGATCGCCCTGGAACCCCCAAATCGTGGGCAATAGCACATGAAAATGGCCATTAAACGCAAAAAACGACGAGTTTTTATAATAACTCTAAAACATGTATCGGGAGTTACGGTCGTTGTATATAGCCCTGGAACCCAAAAATGTGGGAAATAGCTCATGAAAACGGCCATAAATCGCGAAAACAACGAGCTTTTGGTCATATATCTCAAACATCTATTAAGTCTGACGGGCCATGAAAATCTCATTGGAACCCCAAAACAGTGGGCAATAGCTCACGAAAACAGCCATATAACACCAAAACAACGAGTTTTTTGGTCACAACTCTCAAACATGTGTCGTGTCCTACGGTCGTTGTAAATTTCAAAGCAACCGCAAAACTATGGGCAATAGCTCATGAAAACGGCCATAAAACACGAAAACGACGAGTTTTTTGTCATTACTCACAAAACATGGTCATTGTAAAAACACCCTAGAACCCTAAAACTGTGGGAAATAGCTCATGAAAACAACCATCAAACACGAAAACGGTGAGTTTTTGGTCATATCTCTTAAACATATATCGGGTCCGACGGTCCACCGAGATCGCCCTGGAACCCCCAAATCGTGGGCAATAGCACATGAAAATGGCCATTAAACGCAAAAACGACGAGTTTTTATAATAACTCTAAAACATGTATCGGGAGTTACGGTTGTTGTAAATAGCCCTCGAACACAAAAATTGTGGGCAATATCTCATGAAAACGGCCATAAAACACGAAACCGACCACTTTTTTGTCATATCTCTCAACATGTATCTCGTCTTACAAGCCACAAAATCCTCCTTGGAACCACAAAATTGTGCGCAATAGCTCATAACAACGGCCGTAAAAGATGAAAACGACAAGTTTTTGGTCATAACTCTCAAACATGTATCGTGTCCTATGGTCGTTGTAAATTGCCGAGCAACCCCAAAACTGTGGGCAATAGCTCATGAAAACGGCCATAAAACACGAAAACGACGAGTTTTTATCATTACTCATAAAACATGGTCATTGTAAAAAGCCCTAGAACCCAAAAACTGTCGGAAATAGCTCATGAAAACGGCCATCAAACACGGAAAACGATGAGTTTTTTGGTCATACCTCTTAAACATATATCGGGTCTTACGGTCCACCGAGATCGCCCTGGAACCCCCAAATCGTGGGCAATAGCACATGAAAATGGCCATAAAACGAGGAAAACGACAGGTTTTTATAATAACTCTAAAACATGTATCGGGAGTTACGGTCGTTGTAAATAGCCCTCGAACACAAAAATTGTGGGCAATATCTCATGAAAACGGCCATAAAACCGAAACCGACCACTTTTTTGTCATATATCTCAAACATCTATTAAGTCTGACGGGCCATGAAAATCTCATTGGAACCCCAAAACAGTGGGCAATAGCTCACGAAAACAGCCATAAACACCAAAACAACGAGTTTTTTGGTCACAATTCTCAAACATGTGTCGTGTCCTACGGTCATTGTAAATTTCAAAGCAACCCCAAAACTATGGGCAATAGCTCATAAAAATGGCCATAAAACACGAAAACGACGAGTTTTTGTGATTACTCACAAAACATGGTCATTGTAAAAAGCCCTAGAACCCAGAAACTGTGGAAATAGCTCATGAAAACGGCCATCAAACACGAAAACGGTGCGTTTTTGGTCATATCTCTTAAACATATATCGGGCCTGACGGTCCACCGAGATCGCCCTGGAACCCCCAAATCGTGGGCAATAGCACATGAAAATGGCCATTAAACGCAAGAACGGCGAGTTTTTATAATAACTCTAAAACATGTCTCGGGAGTTACGGTTGTTGTAAATAGCCCTCGAACCCAAAAATTGTGGGCAATATCTCATGAAAACGGCCATAAAACACGAAAACGACCACTTTTTTGTCATATCTCTCAAACATGTATCTCGTCTTACGGGCCACAAAATCCTCCTTGGAACACAAAATTGTGCGCAATAGCTCATAACAACGGCCATAAAACATGAAAACGACAAGTTTTTTCGTCATAACTGTCAAACATGTATCGTGTCCTATGGTCGTTGTAAATTGCCGAGCAACCCCAAACAGTGGGCAATAGCTCATGAAAACGGCCATAAAACACGAAAACGACGAGTTTTTGTCATTACTCACAAAACATGGTCATTGTAAAAGCCCTAGAACCCAAAAACTGTGGGAAATAGCTCATGAAAACGGCCATCAAACACGAAAACGATGAGTTTTGGTCATATGTCTTAAACATATATCGGGTCTTACGGTCGACCGAGATCGCCCTGGAACGCCCAAATCGTGGGCAATAGCACATGAAAATGGCCATAAAACGCGAAACGGCGAGTTTTTATAATAACTCTAAAACATGTATCGGGAGTTACGGTCGTTGTAAATAGCCCTGGAACCCTAAAATGTGGGCAATAGCTCATGAAAACGGCCATAAATCGCGAAAACGACGAGCTTTTGGTCATATATCTCAAACATCTATTAAGTCTGACGGCCATGAAAATCTCATTGGAACCCCAAAACAGTGGGCAATAACTCACGAAAACGGCCATATAACACCAAAACAACGAGTTTTTTGGTCATAACTCTCAAACACTGTGTCGTGTCCTACGGTCGTTTTAAATTTCAAAGCAACCGCAAAACTATGGGCAATAGCTCATGAAAACGGCCATAAAACACGAAAACGACGAGTTTTTGTCATTACTCACAAAACATGGTCATTGTAAAAAGCCCTAGAACCCAAAAACTGTCGGAAATAGCTCATGAAAACGGCCATCAAACACGAAAACGATGAGTTTTTCGGTCATAACTATCAAACATGTATCGTGTCCTATGGTCGTTGTAAATTGCCAAGCAACCCCAAAACTGTGGGCAATAGCTCATGAAACGGCCATAAAACACGAAAACGACGAGTTTTTGTCATTACTCACAAAACATGGTCATTGTAAAAAGCCCTAGAACCCAAAAACTGTGGGAAATAGCTCATGAAAACGGCCATCAAACACGAAAACGATGAGTTTTTTGTCATATCTCTTAAACATATATCGGGTCTTACGGTCGACCGAGATCGCCCTGGAACCCCCAAATCGTGCGAAATAGCACATGAAAATGGCCATAAAACGCGAAACGGCGAGTTTTTATAATAACTCTAAAACATGTATCGGGAGTTACGGTCGTTGTAAATAGCCCTGGAACCCAAAAATGTGGGAAATAGCTCATGAAAACGGCCATAAATCGCGAAAACAACGAGATTTTGGTCATATATCTCAAACATCTATTAAGTCTGACGGCCATGAAAATCTCATTGGAACCCCAAAACAGTGGGCAATAGCTCACGAAAACGGCCATATAACACCAAAACAACGAGTTTTTTGGTCATAACTCTCAAACATGTGTCGTGTCCTACGGTCATTGTAAATTTCAAAGCAACCGCAAACTATGGGCAATAGCTCATGAAAACGGCCATAAAACACGAAAAACGACGAGTTTTTGTCATTACTCACAAAACATGGTCATTGTAAAAAGCCCTAGAACCCAGAAACTGTGGGAAATAGCTCATGAAAACGGCCATCAAACACGAAAACGGTGAGTTTTTGGTCATATCTCTTAAACATATATCGGGTCTGACGGTCCACCAAGATCGCCCTGGAACCCCAAATCGTGGGCAATAGCACATGAAAATGGCCATTAAACGCAAAAACGACGAGTTTTTATAATAACTCTAAAACATGTATCGGGAGTTACGGTCGTTGTATATAGCCCTGGAACCCAAAAATGTGGGAAATAGCTCATGAAAACGGCCATAAATCGCGAAAACGACGAGCTTTTGGTCATATATCTCAAACATCTATTAAGTCTGACGGGCCATGAAAATCTCATTGGAACCCCAAAACAGTGGGCAATAGCTCACGAAAACGGCCATATAACACCAAAACAACGAGTTTTTTGGTCATAACTCTCAAACATGTGTCGTGTCCTATGGTCGTTGTAAATTGCCGAGCAACCCCAAAACTGTGGTCAATAGATCTTGAAAACGGCCATAAAACACAAAAACGATGAGTTTTTGTCATTATCAAAAACATGGTCATTTTAAAAAGCCCTAGAACCCAAAAACTGTGGGAAATAGCTCATGAAAACGGCCATCAAACACGAAAACGACGAGTTTTTATTATTACTCACAAAACATGGTCATTGTAAAAAGCCCTAGAACCCAAAAATTGTCGGAAATAGCTCATGAAAACGGCCATCAAACACGGAAAACGATGAGTTTTGGGTCATATCTCTTAAACATATATCGGGTCTTACGGTCCACCGAGATCGCCCTGGAACCCCCAAATCATGGGCAATAGCAGATGAAAATGGCCATAAAACGCGAAAACGCCGAGTTTTTATAATAACTCTAAAACATGTATCAGGAGTTACGGTCGTTATAAATAGCCCTGGAACCCAAAAATATGGGCAATAGCTCATGAAAATGGCCATAAATCGCGAAAACGACGAGCTTTTGGTCATATATCTCAAACATCTATTAAGTCTTACGGGCCATGAAAATCTCATTGGAACCCCAAAACGGTGGGCAATAGCTCACGAAAACAGCCATATAACACCAAAACAACGAGTTTTTTGGTCATAACTCTCAAACATGTGTCGTGTCCTACGGTCGTTGTAAATTTCAAAGCAACCCCAAAACTATGGGCAATAGCTCATGAAAACGGCCATAAAACACGAAAACGACGAGTTTTTGTCATTACTCACAAAACATGGTCATTGTAAAAAGCCCTAGAACCTAGAAACTGTGGGAAATAGCTCATGAAAACGGCCATCAAACACGAAAACGGTGAGTTTTTGGTCATATCTCTTAAACATATATCGGGCCTGACGGTCCACCGAGATCGCCCTGGAACCCCCAAATCGTGGGCAATAGCACATGAAAATGGCCATTAAACGCAAAAACGATGAGTTTTTATAATAACTCTAAAACATGTATCGGGAGTTACGGTTGTTGTAAATAGCCCTGGAACCCGAAAATTGTGGGCAATACCTCATGAAAACGGCCATAAAACACGAAACCGACCACTTTTTTGTCATATCTCTCAAACATGTATCTCGTCTTACAGGCCACAAAATCCTCCTTGGAAGCACAAAATTGTGCGCAATAGCTCATAACAACGGCCATAAAACATGAAAACGACAAGTTTTTCGTCATAACTCTCAAACATGTATCGTGTCCTATGGTCGTTGTAAATTGCCGAGCAACCCCAAAACTGTGGGCAATAGCTCATGAAAACGGCCATAAAACACGAAAACGACGAGTTTTTGTCATTACTCACAAAACATGGTCATTGTAAAAAGCCCTAGAACCCAAAAACTGTGGGAAATAGCTCATGAAAACGGCCATCAAACACGAAAACGATGAGTTTTTTGTCATATCTCTTAAACATATATCGGGTCTTACGGTCGACCGAGATCGCCCTGGAACCCCCAAATCGTGGGCAATAGCACATGAAAATGGCCATAAAACGGGAAACGGCGAGTTTTTATAATAACTCTAAAACATGTATCGGGAGTTACGGTCGTTGTAAATAGCCCTGGAACCCAAAAAATGTGGGCAATAGCTCATGAAAATGGCCATAAATCGCGAAAACGACGAGATTTTGGTCATATATCTCAAACATCTATTAAGTCTGACGGGCCATGAAAATATCATTGGAACCCCAAAACAGTGGGCAATAGCTCACGAAAACGGCCATATAACACCAAAACAACGAGTTTTTTCGTCATAACTCTCAAACATGTGTCGTGTCCTACGGTCGTTGTAAATTTCAAAGCAACCGCAAAACTATGGGCAATAGCTCATGAAAACGGCCATAAAACACGAAAACGACGAGTTTTTATCATTACTCACAAAACATGGTCATTGTAAAAAGCCCTAGAACCCAGAAACTGTCGGAAATAGCTCATGAAAACGGCCATCA